>CM072886.1:135014378-140998143 GCA_037013685.1 Acridotheres tristis | reverse complement strand
CCCGGGAGCGCTGCCGCAATGGCCTGCTTCCACCGGGGTAGATGGAGCCCAAGGCTTCGGATCCGCAGATCCCTTGAAGCTCTTCGTGGGTCAGTAGAACTGCCCCACGTTGGGCGCCACTCTGACACTGCCCTGCCACTTGAGGTGTTCTAGCACTCCTCAGATCTCCGGCTAGCTCCGCAGAGCAGCGCAAGGAGTGGCCTCGCCACTATACCCTTCGAGGGTTCGTGGTCGAGGTATGTGGTCAGAACCACAACAAGCGCAGGCGGTCGGAGGCAGGATAAAGAGCTGGAGAGACACCTTTCACGGTTCCAGGGAGAGGTTTATTGGAGGAGCGGAGGGACGAGGTCCGGGGTCGAGGAGAGGGAACCGCAAAAGGCGGTTTTACAGGGTGTGCACGGGTTTAAGTATAGGGGAGGAGCGGAGGGGAGGTACAATCGATAGGCCAATCGCGGATAACCGGGGGAGGTACACAAGGCGGGGAGAAAGATACAGCGAACCAATAGAAGGATACATGGGCGGTGACTACAACACAATATCAAATCGGGTAACCGGAGGGGGGTAACTGACATAGAACATTCTGGAAGGATGGGAGGGGCCAGGGGAGGATTGACAATTGAATGGGCTGGGTTTAGGGTGACAAGCAGGGAAGGCTCTGGAAAGGAGGCGGAGGTTGGGGAAGATGGACAAGGGCAACGGCGGGAAGGGAACAAACCATTATAGAACTTGGGGGAATACAACTGAAGATAAACTTTTAACATTACAATCGTAACAGAACAATACCATGAGAACATTATAAGATACAACAATTACATTATAATGCTAAGAAATTTTACTCCTAACTCTGTCACTGACTTGTTTATCAAAAAAAAACTACTTCACCTTTTCTTCATTGTCCCCATCTGAAAACAGGTTAAGCAATTTTAAGAATCTTTCTTTTTCAAAGCGCTTTCAATCTTGGAGACAATTCACCATACAATATTTAAACTTTGCTATGACCTTGGTCTACCTTGAAGGATTGTATTAAGCCTCTTTTGAAGACAATATTGTTGCTGAGGTGGGTTAAAATAGCCACGTTTTTTCAAGAAGGCTACCAGGTAACCTCTCATCTCATAATTTCTGCCTCGTGCAACTAAAGGGAAGTTAAATAAACACACGAGAGAGTGCATACAGTGAAACAGGGAGTATTTTTGACTGGGTCTGATCACATTTATTCCTTTTGAACTCAGTAGTACTGCATGCCAGAAAACTTCCATTCATCATCGCCAAATCAAAGGTTCTCTGGCATTTGAAGTAAAGAGCAAAGCAAATGTAAGACAATGTTTAATAAATGGCACACTGACAAGCTTGAGTCCATTTTTCTTTGTATAAAGCAATACTGAGTTATTCTGTTATTTTTCCTAATGTTTTCCTTCCTTTCTGACCCTTGTTTCCCATTGCTGGTTTACAGCAATATAATAATTGCTGGGCCAGTTTAAAACTGATCTTTTAAAGCCTTTTTAAAGTCTATATCTTGATGATAAATAGTAATAGAAATATGATCTTTCTTTGTGTTCCATATTGCACATGAAAGAGATCCCTGGAGGCACTACATGAGGGAGACCACATTACATCCAAGGAAAATATAAGCCAGAATTGTCTGTGAGGCTCTTTAGTAGTGCAGCACTTAGGTTTATAAATAGGAGAGTAGTTGTTTATATAAGTATATAAGGGGAAGCAAAGTTTGGGGAAGAGGGTATATCTTCTCTCAGACCAGCTGACAAGGTCAGAGAAGGGATGAGTTTCATCAGCTTGCTTAGACCAGGTGGCAAATATTGTTTGCTACTATCAAGGCACAGACATTTAAAACAGACCTCCAGAACTTCACATGCTGAACACAAGGCTCACAGCTGGCTCCTGGCTCACATTACCCCACAGGTAGGACACAGGTAGCACCACAGCCAGGGTGTCCCTGCACTCTCTCCATCAGACTTTCCACATCCATCTCTCCCAGTGGGTGGGACCATGCAGAGTGCAGGGCTTCACCAGAGTGGGACAGGGGCACAAGCCTGTGTCACAGCTGCTGATGTGCCATGAAAATGGAAAGCTGTGTTTAGAGAAGTCCTGGCTGTGAAAACCTGGCAATGAGTATGAGTCCTGGCAATGAGCAAACATTCATCAGGGGAACTCCTGAATAGGGGCGTGGCTTACACAGATCTTGTGTGTAATGCTAAACTTTGAGATGTCTAGTATGGACAGGACTAAAATCACAATTTAGGGCCTAACAGAAACAGAAGACCTGTAATTTAACTCTATTTTCAATGTGCTTTTGAAACAACAGTAAGGACCCTTGTATGTGTGGACATATACCAGAAGTGCGACTTGAATGGTTAATTATTAGAACAACCTATAACAACAATTAGCTAATTGGCAACACAACACATTGAAATGGTCAATGAGTAAGAGAAGTCAGAGCTGATAGCCTTTCTGCTTTGTCATCTTGTCTTATGCCTGTTTCATGGGTGATTTCTGACAAGCTGTATGCTTGTCAGATGGAATAAATAAAGCAGAGACATCATAACAGCACAGATAATCACAGTGAGAAGGGTCAAAGCCTCTGGTCAAAGAACACCATGGAGGCTGGCAGAACATAGAAGAAGGCCCAGGCCAAGCACCACATAACCCAGCATATTTCCCAATTCCCATGGAACAGTGCATAACATCTGGTGCACTTTGAGATAAGATTTGGATAATTGTGAGGTCTGATAATGAGTTATGTCTGTGTATAAAGCATCTATGGTTTTCCTCAGCTCTGTTGCACATTGATGCTTTTGGGGGTTTATTTTTCTCAAAGCTTCTAGAATCAGAGCTGCATTACTGAGAGGCCAAGGAGATCTGTTTTCCACCACTGGATGGAAAACAGTTTTCTCATTAGGTGGTCTTTGGAGCTCACCACTGCTGGAAAATACAGCTCTAAGTAGACTTAGACTGTATTACCCATTGAAATTATCTATGGCTTAGAGAAAGATACAGGGATCTCCTTAACTAGAGAGGCATTAGGAAAAAGTCATCTGCTCAATCATTCTCTCCCACCTAAGGAAGGCATCATGTTGGGACATCCTTTCTTCGTTGATCCATAATTCACCTGAATTCCCATCTTCTGGGACTAATGGAAACATCACCTGACCCTTTGCACTGTGTTTGCTAATAGAAAAATACGATTATGGTAAGGAAACTGTGAATTACTCCACCACACCTCAAAATAGTAGGTGAAGATGAACAGCTCTACCCCAAACACTCCCTGTGTGAGACACTGGCCTACAGAGGCCACCTAAATGTGCCACTCCCTCTCAGATCTTTTTTATGGCTGCCAGCCAGGTATCTGATATGACAAAAGAAAGAAAGTGTTCAGCAAAACTTCATCTAACTTTCTGTCCTCTCCAGTAATAATCATCTATCTCAGAATACCAGCAAGGTAGCCACTAATATCACTGGATTTCCTTTCTGACACTGTTGTCTATTGAAACAAGCTAGGAGGAAAATTCTTTACAATATTCAGAGCACTTATGCACCACTAGCCAAAATTTTCATAGTGCTTTGTGAACATGAATTAATTAATCTGCATAATGGAAACAAAAGTGATGTGACTTTGACTCCTGTCTCCTTAGGTTTAAAGCAGGAGTGCAATTTGGTTTTGCATAAATTCTTTTTCTGGAGCAAGCCTTGCATACTTTTCCAGCATTAGCAATAGTTAGAGAAAGAGAAAAATATGCAAGAATGGGAAAGAGTGGATTAAAAATTGCTTTCAAAAATTTCCTTGAAATAGAAGCCTTACAAGGGTGTCTTCAAAGTTTATGAAATAGAAATAACATTTTAACAAATTTAGATCAATAGTGCCCAGTCATGAAGGATTTTCATTGATGCTGTGCCAGAATGGAAAGTCATTATAAAAATCTAGATGTGTTCAATTTCACAACAGATGAAAATTGAAACCCAGAGCTAGACCTCAGAGTCAGAATATCCAAATTCTTATCTAGACTATAATATGGCAAATTGCTTAAAACCTTCATATCTCTATATAACTTATTATGACTCTTCACCTTAAGACCTCAGATGATATCAGTGACAGTGAATGATGGTGTTTAAATGGGTTCTTGTCTCTCAGAAGAGTGTGACCACTGAAGCTGTTTTGCCTGTATTACTGAACTCAAGAAATGGCTGCCAAATTTTCGGTTTTGTTTCAGCATAGACACATATTTGATTCTTTTTTTCTCTAATGTTACTTTGGACTTTCTCTAAAATGAGCTCCAGATATCAAGGTGTGGAGAGGATCAAGAAACTCAAAGGTCAGTGTGGGTGCTGGGCAATGCTGTGTACCAGGGGGCACCCTGCATCCCTGAGGAAAGAGTGGGTGCACTTTATATCATTAGACAAAGATTACTAACTTCTGAATGATTCTCATGGAGAAATACTGACATCACATATGGCTCCTTTGGATCCTTCCTAATTGCCAGCTCATGGTCACAAACCCACTGTTTTAACCCTCTCTTCTGTACTGCACTATCCCATTCCTTTCATTCTATCAAGGTTTATGCAGATTATTGCTTGGATTTGTAAGTTTTTGCTGTTCTCTTAAACTTTCAATTTAACTTCTTCCAGAACCAGTTTTTTAGGCACAACCCAGTAGCTTCACTAAGGTGTTTACAGAGACAGAAGAAGTTGCATTATGCAAACCATATCTAAAAAGGCTCAAGAAATGGGGCTCTGCCGTTTTTATCCCTACAGGTCAGAGTCAGTTCTTTCCTTGGTGTGGCGCCATGGTCATTCCATCCATTTTCAGGGAGCATCAGCACATCCTGACAAGGTTTTACATGCATGCAGCCAGCACGGATGGCTTAATTAATTTCATCACTTTATCAGACATCCATGGAAGTAGAAGGCCAGAAGGACCTTTTTACCCTAAGGAAAAGTGTTTATACTTACCTCATCTGTGAAAAATATGTGTCCTAATACTCTTAAAAATTGTCAATGAAGAAGATCCCACAAAATCTGCATACTCTTTGTGCTATGCATCTTTCATATTTTTAAATATTTTCTTAATGCGTAATTTACATTTTCCTTGATTATTAAATTGATTAATGTGAACTGATTTTTTTCTATCTTACAACAAGTACAAATGATGACATTATCATTGGCCTACATTTTGCAGACGAAATAGGATTTAATCTGCACTTCTCTAGATTAACACTCTTTTGACAGCCTTTTCAAAATTTTTTCTGTCTATTTCATTTGGATTATTTCCTTTTTGTCTATATATTCATTTTTTAATTATTATGGTTATTTTTAAAGTTACACTTCTCTAGTCTTACATCCAAAACCTTGCACAATACCTCCCAGAAGAAAATGTTTGCAACAATGTCCCTTTATAAAATAACTTCAGTTTGTGATCCCAAATATTCACCATTCTCTTTTTGGCATTTGTACCAAAGCAAACATTAACCACCTTGTGTTTCTCCATCTTTCCAAAGTATAGCACTTGGCTCCTGACTTTCATGGCATTTCGTCTGACCACTTTCAGACATTGCCTCCAATTCAAATCTAGTTTCAAAGCTGATCTCCTACCAAGACTTCACAACCCAGTTCTATCCAGGGGTCTCTTCAGCTGTCCTAAGCATGTTGCCTCTTCATCATCAAAATCACTCACAAAACAATGTCCAGCTCAGCAGACCCTGGCCCCTCTGAACCCCCTGTTTCACTGTAAAAATCTCCTCTTTCTCTGTGGATCCTCAAAACATATTTACATCCACTGCCTTCATTTGGACCCCATTCTCTAACCTAGGATCCTCCTAACAGAGGTGGAAATGAGGGAGAAATGCATGACGAGCCATCATTTGTCTTGCTGAACTCCTGTGTCAGTGAACTTGGGCTCTCAGACATGTAAACTCTATTCTCCTAGTGCACATGCTAGAGTCACCTGGGAGATCATCAATAGCATCAATAATCTATTATTTATGAAAGAGACCTCAGCTTCTGTGTCCACGTAATTTTCCAATTCTCTTTTAAAAAAGAAAATTAAATCAGTTTGGCCAGATTTGCTACTGACATGGTAGCACTCGCTGCTTTTCATGATTCAGCTCTAAGTGGAAGGAAGGACCTTTAAGAATATTTTATTATTCTACAAACTTGAGGAAACCTATTATTTAGTAATCTTTTCTTGTGTCTACCTAGGTAACAAAATTAAAGTAGCTGATCTTGAAATCCCTGATTCAATATACACTTTCTTTCAGTCCTCTGGGATCACAGTGCCCTTGCTGAGTTCTCAAAGCTAATAATGGATAACTCAGAACTGTTTTGGATATTCCTTAAATCCGCTCAATTTTATCAGGTCCTGCTGAGCTGACAGCATTTATTTTATATAAATAATCACTGACTTTTGGTTCCCACCCTGATCTCATTTACATTTCAATCTCTTTGTTAAAATTAATTTTGTCTTGTATCTAGGTATAAGTAATATTTTTTGGGGAAAAGAGTGAAGCAAAGATGACAATTATTTTCAGTCTTCTATTCAGTCATCTCCCCTTTTTTTTTGTTCTTCCCATTAATAGTGGGGTGCTATGCACTCTCTTTTCTTTCTTTATATTTCTAATGTATTCACAGAACATTTTCTTGGCAGCTTGGTGATTTTAAGAGCAGGATTAGAACTTGGACCTTTTGTGTTCAATCTTTACTGTGGGAAAGATTTAAAGAGGAACAGGGAAAGAGTCAAAGGAGAAGTCCTTTGAGAAACTAAAGTAAAAATAAGAGCAGGGCAGGAAAGGAACATAATATTAAATAAAATAACATCTCTGTAAATGCAGTCATATTTTATCACACTCAGTTTAAAGATTTATTCTCTATGTGAAGATAAAAAATATTAATCTAGGAAGACTTTAAAATTACTTGAATTATTTTTTTAAATTATTTGAATTTCTGGGGACACACGAAGGATGAAAGAATCTGTGAATCTAAGTCACTCTGTCATCTTAAAAATTAGTTGTTGTGCTTTCCCAAGGCACTACCACATGAGTCACCCAGGCCGTTTCCAGCTCCCTCACTCGGTGCAGCAGTAAAGGTCACTTTCCAAACAGACTTGGTGCTGGCAGTGGCTCTCTGATGCCCAGCACACCTGTCTAAGCCAGTCTCTTTCAGAAGATCACCTGCAAAGACACAGCTGATAGAACTGGGTCATTGTTTCACCCGGTCCTGAAGCCTTGGAGGGTATCCTGGCAACATCCCCACCGACTTCACAGGTGCCAGGCTGTCACCATGTCCTCTTCCAAAGGGAAAAGGAGCAGGTTCTCTGCTGCTGCCTGCAAGGAAGGAACAGGAGCAGGTCCATGTAGCACACACAGTGCAGGACAGCCAGCTCACACAAGGGCTCTGTTATTTCCCCTGTGTGGAATGGGTTGTTTTTCACCGTGCTGGTACTGCGTGCCAGGTGTCACCTTAAAGATGCTGGACTACAGTGACATGCTGGGTTTTGACCACTGTCAGTAGCTTGACACTGGACACTGCAAAAGAGACCTGATCTGATGATCCTACCAGCAAGTTTGTTACCCCTGCAGAATGAATGAATGAATGAATGAATAAACTGGTAGAGAATTATCCCTCCACCTGATCCCTTAAGGGCTCCCTGTCTTTTACCTGTGTGCACAGGTAAAAATGTCTGGCTGCCAGGCTGTGAAAATGTGAGGGCACATAAGCATACACATTGTAGCACTCCTTGAATGGCTTTAGATCTTTGAACTGAGTTGACTTTTCAAAGTTGTACTGCAATATTGAATTTTAGGTACCTGGGAGAAGCCTGGCAAGCCATTCTTTCCACACAGCAGACATGGAGAACAAGTCCAATGCAGATCATATTTGGAGTAAAATTGTCAAATGTTTGGTAGCAGTAAGTGGGAGCTCAGCCTATTCCATTAATTAATTCCTTTGATATAATTTTTCCCCTAGGGTGCTTTTCCAATTTAAAGCTATGACTCTGAGCCTTGCACTTTGATATCAACTATGACTACTATAATGGCCTGAGAAAATTGGTTGATTTAGATCCAAGGCAAACAGGACAGATCTAGGTTTAAGGAGTTCATGGTTTTAAGAAGTGTGACCAGAGAGGAAGTGGGAGGGGGGGGAGGAAGGAAAGGTAAGTTAATGGGTTCTGTTCTAGCAACTCCTTTTCACCTACATTTTTGTCCCTAAAATGCATTGGGATTTTGCAATAGTTTCTTTTTTTAATGATCAGAGTGATGAACAACTGATGAAATTAGGTGCTTTTTAGTGCTCTGACAGCGTTAATCACTGCCATAACTAACTCAAGTCCAGAGTGCTGTCACAGCAGATCTATAAATCAAGAAGAAAATTGTGTTCCAGGTCTCCCAAAAATATATATGAAATGCAGGATCCATTTGATGACCTCTTATGGAATCTGGTAGAGAGAAGATTGGATTATTTTATCTCAGTGTTGCTTTTCAGTCTTAATATTTTCTTTTTCTAATTTCAATCATGTTCCAGGAAAACATCTCTATTTCAGAGAGCACTTAGCCATATGCTTACTCAGCAAAATGACTTGCTTAAATCCTGTGAACTTCTCAGTGACACAAGTACATGCAAAACAGTTCATCTGAATTTGATTTACAATAACGTTGGAATTCACCATGCCAGTAAAAGTGCTCCTAATTTATTTATTTTTCCTGCATCATCATTAAACATGATGTCATCATTAAGATCAGCCTAAGTCTGCACTTGTAACTTTGGCTCAGGTCTGCCCAGTCCAGATCCTGTGAGCTCTGGAAAGACAATGTTTGGATGCTTACATAACTCCTCAGCTTTGATGTGGTTCAGTTTATTTATAACAGCAAGATCTTGTGAATAATAATTCCTGCTTCAAAGACTTCATAGTCAGCCTCAAGTTCTTGTCCCCACAGTGCTGCCCCTGCAGAAGAGCAGTCTGGTTATCAGTGCACTTCCCTACCACCCGTGAGGGAGCCTGCTCAGGGACAATTCCTGCAGTTTGATTCCGACTGGGCAAAGATCAGGACAATGCCATCAATCAGTAAAGTAATTCACTGGATTGTCAACATTTTCAGACATAATTCTGATGTTCAGTTTGAGCCTTTTGTCCTCTACTGTGTATTTTTAGAGACACTTGCCACTGGCATTGGTGAAATATTTACAGATGAATTCTTTGACTTTCGATGTCATCCAAATGCTCTAGGTGGCAATTAAAACTCAAAATAGAGCAGTGACAAATTCAGAGTTGTGAAAAAAATTTCTTTGCTCAGGACAATATTTTCACTTCAATCTATTCACTGAATTTCTATTGACACGTACAGGAAGTTTGCCCAAAGGCCCTTGAAGAAAGATGAAACATTTTGCCAGTATTGCATAAGGATTCTAAAAGCATTGTGTTTCACCAACATGACTTTCTGTCCTGAGAGAAAAGCACCAAGTACTCAGAAAAGAAATTTCTGAAGGAAAAAAATTCAAAGGGATTTTCCAGCCTTTTGGTTTGTGGTTATAAAAACAACATTTTGGGGTCTGAAGATTCAGCAAGGAATATACCTTGTGTCTCTGGATTAAATTGGACTCTTACATTGCTAATTAACATATCAGAATTGGTGTTCACCTACACCGTGGCCCTTTGAAGCCATGTGTGGTGTGGAAAATCACATGTGGAACCTTTTGTGGAGCAATTCGCTCATTATTTCATCTTTCCAGGGGTGTGCTGTAACATACCTCATCTTTTCTTCCTAGGCCAGTAATTTCAGGCCCCTAATCATTTTTATTGCTCTCCTGAATGCATTCTAATTTCCAGTAGTTAGAACTTAATGCAATATGCCCAGTGCAGTTACAGAAAACCCTCTAAGAGCTAAAAAGGACTTCAGTTATCTTTTTGGTCTTTAACCACAATTATGTTTTGCTTTATTTGCTGATAATATCAAAATGACAAATTACATATCTCCCATCATGGTAATTAAAATGCTCAGGCTATTTTCCACACACTATATAGAGCAACTGGCATATTTCTGACATGCATTGTGTTGCTTTTTGTTCTGTACTTCTAGCCTGTTTCTCAGTGTCTTATTTCTCTGATTTCATTAGCATGCACAGAAGCTGCAGCCCATTTAGGAGCTGTATTCATCTGCTCACAATGGATGATCACCTTGTAACAAAAATCTGTCAGTTATAAGGAATTAGGGCAAAGTGTGTCTGCCATCAAGGAACAAACTGAATCTGAATAAAACACTGAGACAGCACACAGTTCACCTGGAGAAAAGGACACCACCACTCTTGTGGTTTAACCCCAGAATATTTTTGATGGGCACTACAGAAACTCTACCTTCTTCTACAGAATATAAAAGTTTTGATTGGGCAGGGACAGCCTGATTGGCAGATCCTCTAGTGTTGGTCATCCAGGAGGCTTTTGCTAAATGTGTATCTCTGATGTTAGAAGGTCCCACCACCCACTGTTCTCAGTGTAGTCTTTAACAATCCTTTGCATCTTTCAATCTTCCCAGAGGTTGGGGCATGATGTGGGAAGTGATACAGCCCCTCAGTGCCAATGTCTATCACACTGTTTCATAAATTAGCACCATTGTCTGAGTCAATTATTTCTGGGATGCCATATCTCCCTAAAACTTTATTTTCAAGGCCCAGTATAGAGTTCCAAGTGGTGGCACAGGGCACAGGTTATGTTTCCAGCCATCCAGTGGTTGTTTTCACCACTGTAAGAACAGTTATTGCCTTGGCAAGTTTTGGGGACTGCTTATATGTTGAGTAAGATGTTTTATGGTGTAGAAGATCCCTTTGGCCTGTTCAGGTCATTTGTCCTGCCCATGTTCCCACATGACTCCTCTGCACCTGCTCAGAGCAGAGCACAGGACTGGAAAGTCCTTGACTCAGAGTAAGCCCTGCTCAGCCCCAACTGGAGTGTGTTAGCAGTTATTATTGTACTAAATTAAAAATAAAGCACTGTACCAGCTACTAAGAAGAAAATTAACTCTATCCCAGCCAAAACCAGGGTTGACTGGACATCCTTTAGAGGGAATAGAGAGAAATAGGCACTTTCAGAGAGAGTTTTGTCTGGTCTTCTTTAGGCATCTACCTTGCCAGGACACACTGTAAAGATGCTGTGTCTTTTTTACTGAGTAAGTGGGGCAGGACTCTACTCTGTAGGTGTCTAATGCAGGGTGAGATGAATCCAGTTTTATTTCTCTCCAATTACAGCCTCATTCAGAGTCATGTACAGCTGCAGTAGATGTCTGATTTCAGCTGTAGCAGCTAGTTTGGCATCGGAAAATGAGGGGGGTGATAAGTGAGTTGGATCAGGATCATTTCCTAGGATCTGCATAGACAGTAGGGAATTTCTGCAACACCTAAGCACAGCTCTCAAAATAAGCTAATTACCAGCCTCTCTGTCCCACTTTCACAATTTTATAGCTTTGATCATGGGAGCGTTTGAGCCAGACTCCTGACTCCCACATTACATATGTACAGACTCCTGCACAACAAGCCCATTTTGCCTAAGGACCCCCTGGGTGTGACTTGAGAAATAATACCAGACTAAAATAGGATTTTCATTTTCTCTAAATATAGTTCAAGTGGCCAGGCACATTTCTGTTAGTGGATACTTGTGTCATATGATCAACCATGAACACCTTCTGTAAATATCTTTCCTGTGATAAATACCACATAATTCTGTTTGCTGTTTTTTCTAAAAGCAATTTCAGCTTCTGGAAACTGAACAGCCTGAGCTGCTTCTTAGGATGAGAACAACGACTGAAAGGAGTGAGTACGTGTGTTCAACAAAACAAGCAGCACAATACCTTCATAGAGGTGCTTTATTTTTAATTAAAAGAGGCTCTTGTAAGCTGACACTGTGCCTCAGTCTCCCTCTCTCCAACTAAGAGATCAGGGCAGAGCAGTGCTCTGCAAGGTGAAAGATGTTCAAATTGAAAATGTTGTTCATTCAGTGCTGCTGCAGTATTGTCCATCTCCCAAGGTCATTAGCAAATCTGCCTAAAGCCTCATTTGACAGGCACTGAAGTTTCTCAGCTCTGAGCACTGTAAGGCTCAGTGGGAATGATGAGATTTCAGGAGCTATATTCAGCTTGCTAAGATATAAGCAGACACCCTCTGGGCACACTAAGGTTTCTCAAGCTGAGCAAGCTAGCCCAGGAGCCAGGGTCGACTTGGCCACTCTGACATGTTCTCAGAATGACAGAACAAAAGCCAGCAGGTCAGAATGATGGCCATTAGACTGTTTCGAGTCACCAAAAAAGGGTTTCTTTCACCTTGGGCTCCAGATTCAGTATTTTTTATTTCAGGAGAAAGTAGTAATAAATAATGAGAGAAAATACCAGGTATTCACAAGATAAATAGTCCCAAGGGCACATGCAGGACAGAGGTCTTTTTTTTCCCATCTCTTGCAAAAGAACTGGCTTCATACTAGTTCTTTGTTCTTTTGTCCTAGTTCTTGCAGCAGCATCTTTGTTGAAACTTTAAAAAATGGCACGGACCATTATTTACACTCTTCGGTTTTTCTCAATCATCCTCAGGAATGGCTCTTTACCCTAGAAAAATGGGAGAGCTCCCTGGACTGCCCACACTGGAGACAGTGTCAGCTTTGTTGTGACCCAGGCATTTCTTGTCACATTCAAAATGCTGACAGGAATTAGACTCCACTGGAAACCCCTGCCTGAATGAGACAGAGGACAATCCTGTGTTTAAGCATTCTTTAACCACCCTTAGGAATAAGATACTGGAAGGATCTCCTGGGACAAGTGTCATCCCCAGCTATCACATATCATCAAATTCGATCTATAAGCTGATCATGTTTCAAATTAAAAAAAATAAAACAAAACGAAACAAAACAAAACAAACAAAAAAAAAAAAGGAAAAAAAAGCAGAAAACAAAACAAAAAACCATAAAAAACCTTTTTGAAGCATTTTTGTCCCTATTACCACTACTGGAGGTTCTTCCAGAATCTCAACAATTGTTGCAACAATTATGAGAACTTTTCTAACTTTCAAACATTTATCCATAAGCAGTTAGTACCTAATTTTTCTTATAGTTGTATTCCTCAAATTAACTCATTCTGATCTTTCCCTGATGTTCAGGCACTGCTGTGTCTATAGCAGACAGCCACACCTCTCCTCACTCCCAGGTTGGTCAGACTCCCTCCAAGTGGTGAACTCTTCCAACTCACACCATGACCACTCTCTGTGACTGCTGCAGTATAAATTCATCTTTATTTTCAGAAAGATGAGGACAATGCTGCAGTATTACAGCACAACTTAACACTTTCCTGCTGGGGATACTTCCCTTGAGACCCTCCAGGAGTGCCTTTGCCTTCTCCAAACCTGCACCATTTCTATGGCTCATGTTCAGCTTTTATCTGACTATTACATGTCTTTCTTCTCCTTAGTTACTCCCTGCTGATGAGCTCCCAGCTTATTACAGAAATCCATCTTATTACTCCCTAAATCCCTGCTACAACAAAGTATTTAGGTTTCTAATTCCTATTTAGTCATCTCCTAACATCCCACTGAAATCAGTAGGAATCAACTGATGCTACCCTGCTCCCACTGAAATCAGTGGGAATTCGGTTTTGTAGGATAGAGCTATCAGCTATCAGCTTTTCTCTAAGATGCTCATAATAGAAACATTATCAGGAGGAGACAAGACACCATGAACCTTAATATTTCTAATAATTATTTCAGGAGTAGTAAATCAGAAGGTGCTTTTAAAGACCTAGTAATGAATTCAGAAAACAAAATAAGTGTGCACACTCATTTGACAGCAACCATTCTTAAAAAAAAACCAAAAAAAACCCAAAAAAAACCAAAACAAAAAGCAACAACAGCAACCAAAAAAAACCCCAAAACAAACAAGAAAACAAAAAAACTATACTGTGAAGCCTTATTTGATGAGGGCATAAAATATTAATACTAAGTGAAAAAAGGTGAAGTACTACTAATAATGATAATAATATAACTGTCCTAGCTTTTTTCCCTGAGTCAGAAGGGCCAAGTGGAGCTTCATAGAAAAGAAAATTGTCCCTCCTCACCTTCTGGTCCCACTGTTGGTACCCCCAGGAATTTTCAATTTCAGGAGCTCCTGTGAGTGAATCTTGAAAGACAGTGACTTCAGACAGAGTGACTTTTGATTATTGCATTCTCCACACCATTGTTTCTGACATTTTCCAAAACTTCCACGTGTTTTTCGTAGTGCTACGGTCTAGCCTTGCCATATTGTTAAATTATTATAGGGTGATACTTCTTGGGATATCACTTGAAAAAATAAGGCACAAGAAGACAAAAGTCTTTGATGGAAAAATCACAATAATTTAAGAATATATTTCTTCCAAACAAGCCAAAACCAGACAATTATTTGTTGGAAAACCTAAACTGTAAGAATATTGCTAATCATTGGGTTCTGCGAAATAATAAAAGTGTGTGCTTTACTTCCAACCTTCTTTATAAACATGAAATAATGTAGTAAAATATGAGAAAAGATGGAATTATAATAATTACATGACAGCTCAGAAGCAAAGGCATGTCAGTTTTCTTCTAAGATAATGTGTTTCTTGGAAATTTACCCAGGATGACTGGCATTTCTTCATGCATCAGAGACAAGCCATTGTTGCAGAAATGGGTGCAAGGAAAGGGGTAGCCAGGACCCCTGGGTGCTTCCCTGCAGCTCATGCAGAGGCAGGGGCAGTGCAGAGCACTGAGCCCTGGGTCTGCACCCAACACCCATCTATTCACCTCTCAGTTATGAGGAGATTCCATTCCAACATCATTTCTCTTAGGAAAGGTCGGAAATGCTCCATATCATCTAGCTGTGGTGAGGTATCCCTGACACAAGTTTTTTGCAAGAAAGCTGAAACACTTCCCTCTGACAAGATCCAAGCCAGGCACAGAGGGTGATGAAGTAGTCAAGATGTGTCCCAGGAGACTTCAGGAGACTTACAGAGCTGCCTGAAGATACAGCTGAAAGCTTTCTCCCACCCCTCAGGCTTTTAAAAATAACTCAGCCCGCAGAAAAGATCAGATTTTATCGTTTCAGAGGTAACTTTGTGAAGTGAGTGCTGTATATTAAAGAAGCACCATGGAGAAATTTAACCCCAGGAGCGTCATTTTATATATGTGTGTGTGCACATATATTTGTATATATTTTATATATATATATATATAAATATAATAATAATATAAGACAGTGAGATGCTCAGGTACTGCTTAAAGAATCAAAGAAGTTGTATGGAGATGCAAATAGCAAAGACGTGTTGACAGAAATACTTCCATTCTGTGGATTAACAGATGGATCCTGCAAAGTGGCACAGGCCACTGCAATCTTCCCCAAAATCTGGACTAAGCTTGTGTTTAATAAGGATAACTAAATCTCCTTGTAAAGACTTCAAGTGAGGGAGAGTTCAGCACCTTCACTGGTAGCTGCTCAAATAATTTATCTCAAAACTAAGATACTGCCATTTTTTCCTAAACACATCATGTCACAATATAAGAGAATACAAGGCTGGGAGAAATCCTGAGAATCCTCCTGATTTATCTTTTTTCAGGTAGGAATCAGTTTTATTGAATGTGTTGTTGTATGTGATGTTGGTTCTCAGCAATCTGTAGGGCCACAGAGAGGACTAAATCCCTCATTCCCACTTTCTCATAAATAACCTGAATAGACTGTGTTCTTTAAGTCTTTGAAAGAGAGGTTTATTTCATAGTTCTCAATTAGTGTTTGGGCCTGGGCCTCTTCTGGACTTCCTTTATTTCCATATCTGTTTGGAAGGATGTCAGCTCAGTTGGATGAAATATTTAGTTCATGAACCATCCAGTGTTGTGTCTGAAGGAAGGATGACTCTCCTATGAATATATCTTATATATATCTACATATGTCTATATATAAATCTATATATATATATCTTGCGGAGACATTTATTTTCTTTCTTTCCTATCCTTGCACCTTGTTTAGTCATTATAAGCCTTAATTTTCTGGATGAAAACTAAAAAACCACACCTTTCTAATCACTCGTCTCATAACATGTGTCAAAAAGCAAATATATACCGCCTGCTATATCAGAGGTGAAAGCATCATATGTTATCTGACCAAGAGCTGGTGACCAGACAAGTCCTCTACTAATGGCCTCATCCAGCACCAGCTATGTTAATAACTCTATTTATAATTGTGCCAGTGAGACAGTTTTTCATCCATATATTTCTTGCCCTGTTGATTCCCTTTAATGCACGATTTTAATCAGTGTGTCAGGCAGTATTAAGTGAAGCGCCTTGGAGAAATCCAAAGGTACCTCCTCAGCACAGCTGTCTTAATCATCCAAACCTATAATCTTATCAAAAAGAGATAACAGACTTGTTTAACAAGATGTACATTCTATTAAAAACCATTTTGCCTGGCATCAATTACCTTCTTAAGGCCTAACTCTTCATTGACAGAGCCCTGAACTTCTGCCCCACTCTCTGGCCTGTAAGAAACGTCAGACTGACTGATGGTCCCTGGTTTCTCCCTTCTCTTACACAGGAATAAAAAAAAAAATTGTCTGAAGATACAGTACTGCCTTATTTACCAAGATGAATTACCAACAAACCACAGCAGATCTGGGTAATTCTTGCCTCAGCCCTTCTTGATGCCTAATGTAAATTATTTTCTTGATTTGTTTATTTGATGAAATCTGGTATCAAATTCTACTTCATATCTTCTTTTGATATGGATAGCAATTTTTTTAATCCCCAACGTCGCTTGGACTTAGCTTTTTTTGTTTTGTATCTTTCAAATATAGAACAAAAATATTGCAGGTAATTCTTTCTTCACAATTTTTGATTCTATATATACTTACTACATGATTTTACATCTGAATCCTGTAGATAACTTATACTTGACCTTAGCTCTTCTTTTCTCCCCTAAAATATTTGTTCTTATTGCTTGTAGTGCTGTAATTGTTGCTATTCTATTGACTCTTTAGCTTTTCCTATCAATCATATTTTAAAACTTATAACTTTCATTTATAGTTTCTAACTCCCACTTCTTTCCCCTTCTTTACATTAGAGAAATGCTTCTTTCATAGGTGCTTTTTCCTACAGGATGCCTTTGAAAAACTAATCAACCAACCAACCTAAACAACTCAGTTTTCTTGTTTTGAGTTTGGAAGAT
This sequence comes from Acridotheres tristis, assembly GCA_037013685.1. Lineage (NCBI taxonomy): Eukaryota > Metazoa > Chordata > Aves > Passeriformes > Sturnidae > Acridotheres > Acridotheres tristis. The sequence continues at coordinate 140,980,949 of CM072886.1, read as the reverse complement.
CATGATCTTATGGACCTTCAGGAGTATTCAGATAACGGATTTACAGAGTTCATTAAGCTTTGCCACTTGTATTCCCACATTGCAAACAGAGGTTTAAGGAGAAAACAGTTGTGTTGTCCAACAAAAGACAGGCAGAAGTTGTAGCTGCTAAACATCTTACACATTAAATTTCAAAGGTGTATTCCAGAAGTCTTTCTGACGTGGATTCATATATGAACATATAATGGTTGTATGAGCTGAGCTGAAGAGTGACTTATCTTTTTCCTTTCCCTTCCAAATTTATGGAGCCAAAAGGGTCTCCCTCTCTCCCCAGAACTTCTCCTATTTACTACCAAGAGGGATGCCTGTCCCATTTGCAATGTCTCCCAGTGTAATGAAGCTTCTTACGATGTCACCAATTACAGTGCAGGTCACTGCCAGGGGACCAGGGGACAGTCCCTCCACAGCTCAGGATCGCATCTGCACTTAAAAGCTTCCTCACCTTCTCCTGGAAAGTTGCTGCACTCTTCTACTCTTTTTTTTGCAGGAGACCTGCCTAATTTTTCTAAGACTGTTCACCTCTTTTGGCCAATCCTAGATACTTCCTGAGTTCCCCATTTTGACTTGCACAGAGCTTCTTTTCTTTCCCATTTTTTGAACTGATAGTTCTTACATACTGTTATCCTCTACCTAATGACATGGAGATATCATTTCCTTTTCTCTCCTTTTCCAAGCTGTTTCTTATTCCATGCCTCTGTGATACAACCTCCATTTCTGAGACAGAATATGCTGGGCTGTTCTGTGTATGTGGATGTCAAGGAAGTCATGTCTGCTCCTGACATATATGAAGATGATCAGCTATTCCTCAAGAACGTAATTTTTCTATACCTTATAGGCAAAGAGTCTCTCTTCAGGCAGGATTTTTTAAGGTATGTCATGACCATTGGTTTCTCTATAATGCTTGATAGTGAATTAAACTTGTCCCTAGAAAGTAAGATCACCACCCTTTATCCCATTAATTCTCATGTAAAATCTATTAACTAAAGAGATCTTACATCCTTCAGCTGAAAGAGACTAGAAAAATACATTTAATAGTCAGTTTCTCACAAAGAAAATTGAAACAAACTACTGATATTTCAGACCTGAAGCAAAATGTAGCTTTTTTGGTAAGGTTATCTGAGTTTTTTTCACTATAAAATTCTTTATTTTTAGAAATCTAGACAGGCAAATTGCCCACTTTTCCTCAATTGAGCTGAGATGTTTTTTGTAAGTGTTAACAAGTAGAAGGCTCTATTTGAGTACACCATGACATCTCCATAAACAAAGAATGCTGGGGGAGGAGAGATGGAAATGCACTCTGATTTCCATTTAAGGCTCAATCTTACCACCCTTGAAAATATTGAACTTCATACATTTTCAGCACATGGATCCAGGATGAAAAGAGGGATTGCACAGTAAAACTTCCTACCAAAAACGCAATGTTGAAATCTGTCTGTTGAGTGTCCCATTTGCACAAATTGCAGATCATTAAAGTGGCACAGAGATCTGATTCTTAAATCTGGACTTCTGAAATGAGCAAAAGGAGATGCAGAATCTAGGTCATGTGATTTCAGGGCCCAGAAATGTCAACAAAACTTCATAATCTGGGCTGATGAACATTCAACTGCAGGAACTGCTACAAGTAAAATCTTTTTCTTTTGTTGTTCCAAAGTGTTGAAGATGTAACCATAAAACTGTCTGTTCATCAATTGTTGATGCTGGATTGGGTTTCTCCTGATTGGAGGGTCTGGACACAATTTTTAAAATTCCTACATTGATTTTTCAGTACTCAGTTTATAAAACATTGGACGAGGATGAAATGAGGAGTAATAAGTCTATTTGTGTGCATTGTTGAATCTGAGGGTGAAGACATCAGGATACTGAATTCTTAGGTCTTTTACAGTAGCTGCACCACCAGCTTTTTGTGCTATTTGTTCTCAGGGTGAGGGCACACAGGAGGGCAGCTTGAGTTTTACTTTACTTCAAAACCTTTATTCCTTCCTTGAATTACCCTCCACTGTATGAGGGGGAAAAAGAGATTAATTCTCCTCCTGCCTGGATTAGCTGTGGAGGGCAGGCTGCTGCAGTTCCCCAAATGCTATTTTCTGTCATAGGGTGTCAGATCCACAGCCATGGGACACTAAATAAGTTAGGTGTCACTGTGATCGTTTTAGTGTAGGTATGGAAGGATAGATGGATCCAAAACTCCTCCAAGGGCACCTTGTGTCTCCATGCCCTCCACCAGCCACGGTGCACCACATTTTTCACTGATAGATCAATGTACCACGCTGGAAAAGCACCAGTGTGGGTGTCTTAGGTTGCAATACAGGATATGACCAAAAGTATGTATTCTATCATCATCTGTTGAAATCAGGTGGGGCAATGTTCTTTATCTTTTCCACAACCCATTTTTCCTCCAGGAAGAAATCTTCTGTTAAGGGGCCATTGAGTCCCATTGCATGACTGATAAAATTACATCATCCCATTGGGAGATGCTCCACCCAGGGGGAGGAGCCAAGCCTTTCCTACCTAGATAAAATCTGAGATTTGGAAAACCAAGGCAGCCTTTCTCCACTGCATTCCAGAGGGAAAACTGGACTCTTCTACATCATCACTGAACCTTCAGAGGAAAACTGCACCCTTCTACCACTGCTTCAACAGAACCACATCTGTCATCCAGGAGGATGCAGCCACCATTAATGGGACTGTTATCAACACTGACTGATGGGGTTTATATTCTGACAGTGTCAGTGTTTGGGTTTGTTTTTTTCTGTAATACTGTATTTCTATTTTAATTTTCCCTAGTAAAGAACTGTTATTCCCAAAGATATTCCCATATCTTTGCCTGAGAGCCCCTTAATTTCAAGATTATAATAATTTGGAGGGAGAGGGTTTACATTCTCCATTTCAAAAAAAGAGGCTTCTGCCTTTCTTAGCAGACACCTGTCTTTCAAACCAAGACAGTGGGAAAGGGGCTGCAGTGCAAGAACAGATCTGGCCCTGTTTGTTCAATTGTCTGTGGGTGTTTTGAGCATGTAGCTTATCCAAGAATGGACCCTAAAATCAACAGGTTATTGCTTGGCAGGCTCTGCCATGTGCAAGTCACTCTTTGCTGGAATTCCTCTGTGTCTTTCTTGCCCTGCCTTGAAGTATATACAGTTAATTTATTACCACACCTGCTGTCTCCAAGGTGTGTTTCAGAATGACCTTTCTTTGACTCAGCATTATTACCATTCACTCCCATCACCATTTAAGTTATATCCCCTCCCTGCATTTTTCCCATCTGAATTTAAAGGGGTTGAGGAAGCAGAGTTTAATCACTGAGCTTCACTGGCTTTATTATGTTATGGCAATGAACCTCAAAGCTTGGCAGTAAGGCAACTTAATAATAAGTTAAATTGATCCATCTTTTCTTCTGTACAGTGAATTTTAAGCCCCCTTCACTGATAATTTATTATTTCTACTTGGTATATGAATTATTTTATTCTCCCAAGCTCTAACATTTAGGAAAAAATGAGGCAATGAGGCAATATAGATCTAGACATAATTCCACCAAAGACAAAAACCCAGCCCCTGGCAATTTCATTGGAAGCTCACAAACTTATAGGATTGTTTAAATGGAAATTGCTTCATTACCAAAGTGATTTACAGTATTATCTACAGAGCTGGCTTTCAAGACTCATGTAGACATGAAGATAACAACCAGTTTCAACTCCTAAAATAAATTCCTGAAACTACTAGATCTTACAGAATTGCTTGAACCTCACCTTCTTTGGGCCTCTCTGGTTTGGTCTCCCAAACTCTGTCTTGGCAATGGTCTGGGGTCTGAGAGAGGGCACTGGTATGGTATTTACTGCCTGAGTAGAGAAACAACATGCAGTGAAGGTCTATATTGGCTTCAAGCCTGGATTAGGTATGGAAGATCATTCCTCGGGACTGGCACAGACAGTACTCTTCTGGGAAGCAGTTGCTGTTTGTGAAGGGTCCAGGCTCTGCCAAAGGAAAAAAGTGGGTGCCAGAAGGGACATTTATGCATCTCTTGGAAGGCATCTGTAGCTAAGGGAACAGATTCCAAACTTCTAGGCAAAGGATCCCAAAAAAACCCTCTGCAAAGTTCATCCCAGACACTCACTTCTCTTCATTAGCCATGGTCTCTGAGGGTGATGGAGACACTGCCCATGCCATGCTCCTGGCTCTTGTTGCTATGGTAATCCAGAAGTTTTTTTTTGAGGACAGAGCTTTACAAGTTCATTATTTACATTGTGTTGCTGTCTTCATTTCCTTCTACTCATCTTTCTTATTTCCCACTCTCCTCATTCCCAAGGACTGCCTGTCCACATCATTAAATAATTAACACCCCTTTGTATTACACACCAGGGATAGCATTGCAAACATCTGCTGTGAGATGAAATTTAAAAGTACAGAAATTCCTCTCTGATTTAAAATTAAGCAGGGGAAATGTTCAAACCTGAGATCATATTCTTCAGTGCATTTGCATTTCTGTATCGCTCACAGCAAGTAATTTTAAAAACTTAATTTGCATTTCAATTTTTGTCATTCCATACTTACTGTATTTCACTCCACATAAAGAATGAAAATAGACTGTGAAACGTCCTGGAAGCTAAAAAATCTGGCTCTTCTTTTCTAGCTAAATGATGCAGTATTTGGCTTATAAACCCAGCAAGGGAATAACTCCAATTAAAATTGTTTTCATTGGAATGCTTAAATATGGAAATATTTCTATTGGTTTGAATCTTCATTTCACAGAACTTAAATTCAGCTCTAACCTGATGTGTTGGTTCAATTTCTGAAAAATCTATATATTTTCTTCCCAGCCTGCAGACCCTGAAGTTGACTAACATTTAAAGAGAAGTTTTAAGTAAAATTGCTGAGGTTTATCGGATGAGAGCAGGGCCCCATGCTATTTCTGAGCTTAGTGATAGGCTTTATAACTTCTATAAAGAAAAAATTCAGGCAAGAAAAAAATCTCAAAATATATGAGCAAACAAGAATTTGGGAAATGTATTGAGAACAAACATGAAACAAGGCAGTCCTCTTTTCTGCTAGTTAGTTGGAAGTGGAATAAGAATTGTTCAGATTTTTTGTCTCCTCTGGGCTGGAATTAACCTACCTTTCAAAGTTTTTTAAATAAAAAAAAAAAGTAGGACAAAATCCAAAATTAGCTCTGTGGACTGATTTCCATCCATTAGACTTTATTTTTTTGCAAAACAGAAATCTCAACTTCATTATTTTCATGTCCAAAACCAACAGACAATGGTTCCAAATGCAGACATACGGATTTAGTGTACTTCCACTGAAAACGTGTAAATCTCCAGCTACCTTTCTTTGCCTGGAGGAAAATTCCTTACTCTTCTTAGTCCTTGAAATCAACTGCAACAACAAAAAGGATGACTTCTGACAATTAGGAATTGCTTGTGATGGAAGAAGGTAACCAGGAGGTCACCTTAACAGAATATCTTTAATTATGTTGGAGATGTTCTTTCAGCCTCAGAAGGACTCTCTGACCCACTCAGAAATAATGCTTCTCCTGTATGACATGCAACATATCTCTGCAACATGTTGCTTTGAAGGCTTGGGTTGGTTGGAGCTTTTTAAACTCTCCAAGGAGAAATTCCACTGGCAGTCTTTATGTTGGAGAAATGAGTCAGGGATAAGCGCTGAATCTGTGGAACACACTCTTGCTACTAATTAATGCATATCCTGTGAGGATGTGAAACAATAGCACCAATTCTGCTACCAGCATGAAAACAGAATGTACCTGTTGTTCAGCAGAGAAGAAATCTCTTTACCTGACCTGTCAGTAATTAATCAGAGGAAGAAAAGGTGGCAAATAGAACTGTTTCTTCATCAACCTGTTTTGAATGAGCAGGGAATCCTGATTCAAGAGTTTTTTCATGTCTTCTATCATAGATCAAGCCAAAGTCCAAGAATTTTATCTCAAAAACTCTGTACTCCATAGCAATCCTTAATATGCACATGATATGGTACAGCAGCTCATCAATCAGACCTCAGTCCAGGGAGTTCTGAAGGAATGCATAAGGGAATGGGGTCTCCCATGAGACATGATTGAGGTAATTTCCATATTGCTGGCCAGTTTAAGGCAAGGCAGGAAAGACTAATCCCCTGTCCCTGCTCCCAAAGCACAGGAAGATGATGCCATGTGGCTGGGGTTGGTTGTCATCCACCACACTGCTGAGGCTTTGGCACACCTTGGCTGTCCTCTCCCTGACCCAGTGCCAGTCCAGAGCTCTCTACTACAGCCCAGGAGCAAGGCTCTAAGCCTGAGCTCTGCTGTGAAAGCACTGACTGAGAAACAAGCAAAAGATGAGGTCCCAGAAGGCTGGAAGGAGATAGTTTTAAATATAAAGAGGTCATCCAGCAGCGAGACCACTTGCTTCCAAGGGGGTAATTTGAGCCAAGCTCTTGACCTCCCACATTTAAAACTTCCAGCATGCAATCAAATACAAATTATAGGCTCTGCTTATGTTCCAGGTCCCCCTGTACAGCGTGGGTGCGATTGTATTTTCACTTCTTCATGAAAATGTGTGGAGGATTAAATGGAGAACTGCTGCCATAGTGCAGCCATGAAAGCGGATAGGATCTGAATGGGACACAAGTGTGGATCTTCTGTGAAACTGGAGGGAACTGGAATGTCACTCTAGAGTGAGATTGGTCTGCCAGGCCAGGACTTACCATGGAAGAGAAATTGGGACGCAAAATAATGGCTTTTTGCATTCCCAGGGCAATTTCAGAAAATGACAATAGTACCAATAAAAACCATTCGTGGCTCTGTTACACCCAAATAACCAATGCAAAGCTCAGCTAATTATCAGATCTCCTTCACTGTCATAAAAGAGCTTGTGCAATGCTGACAGTCAGAAACAAACCATTTAGGGGAATGAAAAAGGTTGTAATGAGAAATGTCAGGGAGACAGAAATATCTGTCCCACTCAGTTTCATCCTGAAGAAACACTTTCCTACAGCATGAGACTGAGGATGAAAGGGAGTGAAGGAAGGTTATGAATTGTGCTGTAGAAAGTCCTTGCTAGAGAGAACTCAATGTAACTATAAACCTTATAAGCAGATTTCCTTGCTCAGAATCAGCAAAAAGACAGAGAAGGTGTCATAACTGAGAAGAAATTCAAAATTTAATTGTTTGTTTATTTGAGCCAGAATGAGCAGCACTCACATTTTCCATTGTGCTCACCTTTGTATCTGAGACCTTGCTCAGTGTTAGTGTGTTTAACCTCACTAAATCCTTCACAGGATAGGTACAGTGGGAGGACACAGTTTCTAGGACAACCAGCTGCCCACCACCACCAGAGAAAAGGCAGCCATGGCCTGGCTGCCTTCTGTGCTGGTGTCAAGGTGCAGCACAGCCAGCCAAGGGTGGCAGAGATGGAGGGGACATGTGGTGGCTGCAAGGAGCCATGGTCCAGACTTGCCCTGCTTATGACATCAGCCTGAAAGCAGAGAGAGGAGCAGAAGAGAGGGATGGTTCTTGTTCTTCAACCATACCAGGGGGTCCCTCATCCAACCCAGTGTAAATCTTAGATGGACACACCCATCTTAAACCTGAATTTCCTCACCACATATATTCATATTGTTCATCTTACCCAAGGCTGCTAGGCAGCTTAGAGCAACCTCCACTATGGCAGCTTAGACCTCAAATCCATTAATGAAATGAGTTTGAGCAGTCACAGATGGTCAGCCTTCAACCTTCCAGATTCATTATAGCCCCATTCAGTGAGAGTTTAAGGGACATTGTTAAAATCCCTGAGCGTAGGGGGATGAAAGAAGCCACCACAGAGAATGCCATGAGTTATATTTGCCCTGCAGCTGCCTTTCATCAGCTGTTCTGCAGGAATGTGCACTAGCTCAAGAGGGAGCAGTGAGGGTGGTCACACCAAGGGTGTAAAAGGACATTGTTGAAGCATGCTTGAGCAGACAGGGCCCCTGTCCTTGTCCTGTCCTCCAGGGCTTTCCTGGAACTGCATCCAACACTAGCGAGGGTTTCTCTAGGGATTAGCAGCTTTCCTATTTTTAAATAATTTACACAAAAGCATCTTCCTTCCTTAAGTCTGGTTATTTTTAGACAGAGAAAAATACACACTTTTATCTTTATAAATAATCAGAACCATATGGCCTAAGCATTCTAAAGAGATCAGTTAAACCAGCTTTCCAAGGGAGGGACTTTGTGCATGTGTGTCTGTGTGTGTGCTTAGCAGAGCTGAGCTGTGTCAGCCTGGCAGCCTCCGAGACTGAGTGCAGGATTTACAGCTGGCTCTACAGCCCAAGATGTCCTTACACCACTGCTGCAAAGCTACCTTGGGCTATATAAAGCAGGAGACAGGTCATTTTTTACATGGTTGTGTTTTGTGCCTGACTCAACATGACCAGTAAGTGCCAAGATCAGACCTGGAGCTGCTAAAAAATCTGCAAGACAAGAAGGTTGGAGAACTTGATATGAATAAAGGCTGAAAGAACTGGGTTTGTTCAGCCTTGAGAAGAGCAGGTTAGTGGGAATCTAATAATTATCTTCCAATACTTAATAGTAGTTATAAAGAAGAAGGTACTTTCTTCACTAGGATGAACAATGGGAATATAGAAGACAATGGGCACAGCTGGATTTAGGAGAAATTCCATGTGGATATAAACTATATGCTTCACTCTGAAAACAATTAAACATTGATACCAGCTGCCAAAAAAAGAAGAGTCTTCCTTGATGGATATATTCAAGACTTGACTTGGCAAGGCCCTGATAAACCAATCTAAAGTCTGCTTTCAACAAAAGGTTGGACTAGGTGATCTCTAGAGGTCTCTTCCAGACTAGACTTTTTTGTCATTCTGTAACTCAGAGTTTGTCATGGAAGAAAAATCTCCAAGTGGAATAATTAAAAAATAAAATCCCCTAAGTCCATCAAATGGACTCAGTGAAATAGAGCTCAGAGCCTGTGTCCTAAAGATCAAATTCTTCAGGCACAAAGGTTTTGACTCTGAGGGACCTGAAGGGGCCTGCAAAAAGAAATTATTTTCCATATTCGAGATAGGTATGCACAAAGTAATTCAGATTAATTTATAGTTCATCATATTTTACAGCAGGGCCGGTATGGAGATGCCTGTCCAATAGGGGAATCCCATTGTAGAAGGTCTTGTAGCCCACAATGATGATTTCAGTATCAAATGCAAAAGGATAAGCAAGATCAACCCCCCATATTTCTATGGAAATCAGTGTTCCTTTTGCTGCAAACACCCAGAAACTTCTATAATTCATTTGTTGGCTTCCACTCCCATCCTGCCACTTGGCAGGTCTGTGCAGAGCTCTGGAATACAAAACTCCAAACAGCCAGCAGGAATCATGCTGCAACCTGCACATGGGGGCTGAGGAGACAAACATATTCCCCAGGAGAGCTTGTTTATTTTTAGTTCTAGAGAACCCACTAAAAATCTGTTGAAGAAAATAAAGACAGAGTCTCATGGTGACAGCTAATGCTGTAAGTAAGAAGACAGATCTGTGTATATGCAGAGTAGATTAGATGAATGATCAATGCCAAAATCAGTCAGCATATCCTTTTCAGGTCATAAAACTGTTTTTAATAGTAGGGCAGAAACATGTTAACATTGCTTCTCTGTTTATTTGTTTGTTTTAATTCCTTATCCCAGGAAGTAGTCACTTTGAGCATTTCACACTGTATACAAGCAGTTAGCAAGCCTAAAAATTAAGAGCCTCTGCTGGAGAGTGAATGAAGGTCTTTGTGCTGCCCAACCTCCAGCTCTCCTTGGCCAGCTGAGATTTGCCCTCATGTGGGGAGTCTTTGATGGATGGTATAATGAGGCTCAGAGGGGGACTAATCCCCCAGGGTTTAGGAGGGTCGAACAGAGGGTATGAAAGGCCACGCTGAAGCAGATTTCAGCAAGTCTCAGCCAACAGCCACTTTGGCACCATTCCCAGCTAGCGTAGGTTAGTGCAGTCTCTGGGGTATTTCTGGCTGCTGAGTGTAGGAGTCCAAGAGGAGAAGAGAGAGTGAGTAGGCTGCAGCATCTGTACCTCCTTCAGTAAAAAGTGCAGTGCTAATCTTCCCTTTATAGAGACACATCTACATGCACACACAGTCTCATCCTTGGCCTCACATGGCCAGGAGAAAATGAAGCCTGTTGAGTTTGATGAGGGGGATGGCCAGCAAGCATAGACAGGACAAGCTGAAAAAGCAGATTCCCAAAGGCTCAACAGAACCAGTCCCCAAACTCAATAGAAAATTATTGATTTGTGCTTATAGTGGGGGTCATAAAGCCAGTCAAAGTGATCAGCAGAGGTGGGATGTGGCCAGAGATTATGAGAATTTCAGATACTTGATCACTGCTGCCAGCAAGGGGCAATTGTACATTTATAGACACCAAAAGTTAATGGATGACAGACATAGTATTGCCACTGCAGCTGTGCAGAGCAGCAAAACAGTGAAAGATGACTGTGTGGCTCATCACTATGTGTTCCCTCATCTCACGGTAAATTAGACACAGAACAATTCTTCTTTTCCCTAGCTCTCCTCTTTTCATTTCCACTAACATGATTGCAAACTCCAGTCCTTTTGACCTGTACTGAAGGAGAAAGAAAATCAAACACACACATCCTTTCAATTCATGACTTTTAAGTTATTTACCTCTGTTATCTCTATTCAACCAGAGTACTGTAGGGGCTTTCTGTCACAGCAATATTTGTCACTGCTCTGACTTCAACCTTTCTTTCGGTTGGTACTTTAAAATGATTGGTTTTCTTTCTAAACAGGTGCTTAGTTTTAATCAGTGTTTTGCCCCATTACTCATCTAAGTATTCATTTTTTCTCAGTTCACTGATGTTTAATCATCCCCATTTGATCAAACTGAGTTCTTCGTCTGCTCTTCACAGCTTCCACGCTTTGACTCTGGTCCCTGGTGTACCCAGCTGCTTTTCTGCCTATAAAATTTCTCTATAGACATTTTATTTTTTACTTCATGCACAGTTAGGATCAGGAGATGAATCCTTCCTCTGAGTGATTGCTTTAATATTCATCCATTTTTTTGCCTTTTCTTGTACATCACTTGCTTTGTGTTCGTGTGGGATTTGTGCCAAGAGGTGCTAATTTCTTATGACGTGGGTGTTGTAAGCGACAGGCGTTAATAAGGTTTGATCTGTGATTTTACTTTACTCAACTTTAGTATTCTTCTCACTTTAGCTGTCTCCTAAACACCTTTGATAGGTCTGTACAACTGTATATCAAGGCATATTAGAAAGGTCTCATTGTTATTTTTATGTTTGGGATGTACCCCTCTCACTCTCTCTTTGAACTAATACTTTGATTGAAGAGCTTTTCATTTATGCTCATACTTTCATATTTCTGCCTTGACTTCCAAGGAAAAGGCATCCAGCCATTCCCAAGGGAACCTTGGGAGGGCAGAAAAAACAAGAGCCCCAGAGAAAGCAGTCTGGCAAAGGAATATCCACAGTGGCCACACATGTGTTTAACCCTTTCTTTCCCCACAGAAATTAGAACTAATTTTTTATGAGACAGGTTTTCGAGTAGTTAAAAGGATTTTCTTCCCAAAAATACTTTCCTCAGGTTGAGACTTAGCCCTAGCAGCAATGACTCAAGAGCTACAAATTCCTAACTGGAAACAGGCCAATAATAAACCTAGTTTGGAGTCTTTGAAGAAAATTATTAACAGAAAGCAACTCTGCACTTGACTCTGGTACCCTGACAGACTCCAACCTTTCCTATATCTAGGTATTGATCCAGACATCATTGCAGGGAGGTCCTGTGTGATTTCAGCAGCTAGAGTGCTGCATTTTTCTGCATCAAGTCCTTGCAATGAAAAATTATGTGGCATCACAGTTTTGTCAAGGGGTTGGGGTTCACATTGTTAATTTCGATCCTGTTCTGTTCTTCATAAGCTGCTGCTTCTGCTGGTTCACTTGGTGCAATAAATGTTGCCTTGGCTACTGTCAGGGTTTCAGTGTAGATGTCTGCAGCTGAACTGTTTAGATTGTCTCTGTAGTCAGTGGAGAGAAAAAAGAATTTCCACAGGGCAGTTCATTCCATCTGGGAATAGGTGTCAAATATGAAAACCAAATCTGTCCAGACACAAGGACTAACCCAGATGTTGACCTCTGTGTGGTGTAAAGTAAGTGCTATATTCATACTCAGATAACATGAATCCCAACCTTGCCTTCTCTTCAATGACCTTTAGCAATGCTTTTTACCTTCTCATGATGTTTCCTTGGAACAGAAAAGCATAGGGTTCTTCTCAGCCTCACAGCTCTCCACAGACACATTGCTCTGGACTCACTTTACTGGCCCAAATTTAAACAGAGTGACAAAGTGTTGGAAAAAATCTTTTAAAGTCTCCATCCTACCAACATCCCCAAAATCTATTGGTTTCTGTGGTAACATTCCAAAATAGGAGCTGACTTATTCAGTATTCATCCTATTTGAGCAGAAAAAGCCTACAAGACTTGCAATTCTCCTCAAGTGCTGGAGTTCTGCATTTTGGGATGGTCCTGAAAACTGAGAGAATGGGAAACTCACTCACCATTAAGTCCACCAGTGTGATGACTTTTGACAAGGCCAGACCAAGTCTCTGCAGCCTCCAGCATCTGAGCTGGACCAGACAATTGCTGTTTGCCAGGACCAGGAAAAATCTCACAGTATTCTCCTCAAGGAGCAACAGGTCATTAAGTTAATAACAGTAATTGAAAACTATAATTATCCCACCAACAGGGAAACCAAAAAAAAATTATGGAAGAGCCCCTCATTTATCTCCTGCCTCCTGGGATGTCCTAACACTGCAGACTATGCCACCCTGAAAAGAAGGGTCCAAGAGCTCATGGCACAAGGAGTCATATCCATGGCCATAGCAGAGAGATCAATGAATTTACATTGATTCTGGGTACCAGCTGAAAATAGCAGGGTTTCTTTCCACAGTACCACATCCTGCTGTGCTGTCACTTATCTTCCATATGCTGTGGGAATAAATAAAAAATTTAGCCTCCAACAGCATTTAAAGCCACTAAATGCCACACAGAATTTTTTTTTCTAATAACCATTTACATTTAATTTGTGTCTATTGAAATTGGAGAGAAGAGGAAGGAAATGCACCTGTATTTATTTATTTCATGATTTCCTGATGATTTTGTCAGACCTGCTGTCAATTAGTCACCAGTTTTGCTGTCAAAGAGAATGTTTTTCTCCTCAGTTTCACTGGGTTAAGTGCATGTTTTGATTGTCTGTTGGAAACTCCTTGCTTAAACTGTGCACTGAGGGGATAAAAAATCTGCAGTCAAAGAGAATGAAACTCCTAAGGACTCAGTTCTCTGCCATCCTGTACTAAATTTGTCCATTCACAGCTGTGCTAAGCAGATGTAAAGCTCACAACAGGAGTGAGCATCCACTTTGCAGTCACATAAGTGACCCCACAGGGTGCCAGGCTCAAGGAGTGGAATCTTCGTAGTGGAGAATCTACCAATTATGGAAGAAAATGGGCTTTCAGCATTTATGTATTTAAAGTAGCTCTGTGTGTGTATGTGTGCATAAACAGAGAGAAAATAAGAATCTCAGGCTAGCTGTGCATCACCCCTTTGAAGCTGTGCAATCTGAGTCATCAAGAAACTTGGTACAAACACCATGACACAAATGTTAACGTTTCATCTCTGAGGAGATGTTGTTTTCTATTTCCAGCGATTGGAAGAGGATTCATCTGTAATGGTCAGCTGGGAGGTAATCAAGAGAATCATTGTTGCCTGGGGTGCATTTATCCCATCCCAAAGTAGACATCTCAGGTACGTAGGATGAATCATGCCTGATCATTAGTTATGTAAAGACATTTGATGCATAAAATTATGATGAATTTTACCATTGAGGTTTCCATCTGAGTAAGAAAGCTTCATCATCTCAGAAGAAAAGAAAATATCCTCAGGGATTTACTATTTCTGCCCTACCAAAAGCAAACATTGTTTTGTTTGGCTCTTACACATAAATTAGAACAGAGAATAACTTCAGAGACCAGAACTCCTGAAGTCAATAAAAGTGATCTCTGTGAGGTTTGGTAAGTTTTGAATCAAGCCTGAAAGAATCAGATCTTTACACCAAATACCTGCTTAAGGTAGGAACAATGTCACACTTTTTAGCTTTGGTCTTCTGCCCCCTAGACTGGCTGTTTGCCACCAGCAACAAGATCCCCACAAGTCTGCTTTCCCCTTTGCCCACCTGCATTTGATCTTTAGTTGTTACTGGACTTTCTCAGCTGTGAAGCCGTGGTGGATGGTGGATCAAGACCACTTTCTCAGAAACACATTGGATTGTTTTTCTAAAATCATTTTAAGTTCCCTAAACCTGTGTGTGCAGAAACATGTGAGGGGAATGTGGGAGGGAGAGCAGAAAGGGACAGATACACCTCAGGGAGCCACTGTTGCCAGTGCTTTATCTTGGAAAAGCATGAAGGTTTTGATCATGCATGGGAGTCTCACATGGCCTGATCACCCCTGAGCTCTCACCCTGCCCCAAGTGCTTTTTGGTACTGTAGAAGAGAGCCTTTGTTCAAAGTATCATACTATGAAAAAAATTATGGTACTCCACAGTAATGTGAATCACTTGATCCAATATTTAGCAACTTAAACAGGTGCCAAGCACTAGAGTTATTTAGACATTTTCCAGAAACATATTCTATCATTGGGAAATGCCACTTTGCTGAAATGGAGATTTCTCTTGGGAATATGCCAGTTTTCATGACATTTTCTTAAGAAAAGTTTCCATGGTAGGATAGGATTTCTGGTCAAAATGCCAAAGAGAGAGAGAGAGATGTTTCTGCTCCTCTAGGAAAGCCGATAGGTTATTAGGTCATGATATCCAGATCCAAATCCATACCCAGAGCACATTTTTGGACTTGGCTGCCCAGTTATCTGGTTGAGTACCTGAGCAGTCCATTTGCTGTTCTCAGCTGACTTCAGCATCCTCTGTAAGAGCTATTCTGCATTCCCTGAATAACTGTTGCTGTAGGAATATGAGCCCTAGTCCAAACAAGGCTTGAGACTCAGCCAAACTCCTTCTCCTTTCCTGGCCAAATATTATTTATTCATTAGGAATGTAGTCATTGGAATGAGTAGCTATTCCTCACTTAGCTTCAGTGTGTGCACCCAAGTCTCAATAGCTGTGGCTATACAACACTAAAACTTGTACATGTGTCCATGTTTACAGCCATGTCCAGTTTGCCTTCCCCCCACACAGCAGCCTGGTGGATACCCTGAAGCTTGCATGCAGATTTAAAAGTGCTAAGCAGAAACATGGGAGCCAAAAAGTTTCCACATGTTCTGGAGGGCACATCCCAGCTCCACCTAAATCCAGTAGAGGACCCTGGTGAAAGTCCAGTGGTGGGTCTGGTCTGAGATGCAGGCTAAGGGCCATTTCAGTAAAGACAGAAGATGCAGACACTGAGCTCAACAGGAGTTAAAGACATGGATCACAGTGGACAACTTTAGCTAGGGTTGTGTGGATCCACTTACTTAAATGAATGTTAAAATTAGGAATATTCTTATTTCTTTCAATTCAGTGAGGGGTGCTAGATATCAGCTTTTGAGTTTGGCATGTCTCTAATATCTCCAGCTGAGTGAACTTCTGACTTTTTTGCTGGTAAATTTCCATAGTTTTACATTCTTAATGTCATCTGAGCAGACAAAGACTACAGATTTTTTTTTAAACTAAGAGCCATTTCATTATACCCAGAACTCCTGAAAGAACCACCTTGTGGGCAGTAATCGGTGAGAATTTTTTAAAGTTTTCTCCGTGAGGTAAAGATTATTTGCAAGTACATCATCCATCAGAGCTCTCTGAGGTATAGTGGTGATCAGCAGCATAAACAGAATGTTTTTTACTGTGACCCCAGCAGGCGTTTTTCTTATCTACAGACTCGGTGCTTTGGATTATGTAGGAAAGGGTACATAGGAAGCTTACTGCATCTGAAACTTTTTCATTTTATTTCTCACTGCCTCATTATATAGTTATATAATCAGTTATGAGGATGGTTCTGACTGTTGCTGAGTCAGAAGGAATAGGTTTAGCAGGCCAGGAAGGGGAAGTGCAAATACTGGACAGCTGTTTATGCAGTCTGATTTCCAGTTACACCACTTGACATGCCCCAGTGACAAGGTGACAGTGAGACAGAAGCTGAACAGTGGCTGCCTCTGCCTCACTGCAGCCGTGGGGTTTGCTGGACAGAGTGGATGTTGTGGGAACAAAGGGTGCTGGTAAAATGCAGTAAGAGATAGAAAACAACCAAAGGGAAAGTCTTTGCTTGCCAGGCACTCCCACTGTGGCCCTGCAGGTAAAGACAAACCAAGTGGTTCTTGCCACTGTCCTCTCTCTTTCACAGTGCCACTGATAATTTGGTCTTTACTTAGAGGGTGAATTCCAGGTTCCACACATGGCACAAGCTGCAGTAGGCTGGCACTTGGCAGTTTTGAAATCTCAAGTTCACACTCCCCTCATCTTTTACATACCCAGGCAAATATGCTTTTCCTTCTAATGCAACAACAGGGTCTTCAGGAGAGTAATAGTTTATTGATTTTTTTCCCCACTGTTAAATGTAATAGAAGACAGAGAGATGGAACATTGAAGTAACATTGTCAAAACAGATGATAAAGAAGATTTATCTAGAAAACAGCTCACTTTAAGGCATTAGTTTGGGGCAGTCTATGGAATGTAAGGTGAACATCTATCCTCAATATGCCATCAGTTTCTAGTCAGCCTGTACTGAAAGAAAATTTGACTGCAGTTTCACCACCATGAGGATTGTCACCTACAGTATGAGCAGCCTAAATATTTATATTGGATCATCACTTTACAGTCCCATGCTTTAATACATTTATATACACTAGCAAATAGTTAATAAAATATACACACAAAGTTTAAAATAATCAAAATCCCATTTCTAGAGAAGTCTGGACATTTTTTGCTTCCTGTAGTCATTTTGAAGGGAATATGATAAGAGTTTCAAAGGATCAGACCTCTGTTGCATTGCTTACAGGCAATGTCTTAACAACAATCAAAAGTTTTAAGACAATAGCTTAACAAAACATGTGATGAAACCCAATCTTGATTAACAAAACACCTAGGACAAGCCTAAATTTCATTTTTAAGAGCAAAACTTA
The DNA here is from genome assembly GCA_037013685.1 of Acridotheres tristis. NCBI lineage: Eukaryota > Metazoa > Chordata > Aves > Passeriformes > Sturnidae > Acridotheres > Acridotheres tristis. The sequence goes on along the minus strand of CM072886.1, from coordinate 140,963,737 downwards.
AATATGTCCTCGAGTCCCTCACTGGCCCAGGAGATGAGCCAGGTTAAGGGCCTGCAAGGCACCACATCAAGCCTGACCCACGTGTCACTCTGCCATCTGACTTGGTCTCAAAACGCAAGCAAAAGCATTTTCATCTCTTCCCAGCAGGCTGCAGCCACACCTGGAGTCCCAGGATCCCACCTGGGAATATGACAGCTCAGTGGAAGGGCAGCAGCTGAGACTGTGGTCACAATGAGGTACCAAACATCCACACACTGCTTTCCTTCAGAAAACTCAGGCTTTCTCCATCTCTGAGAAGCTGTAACAAAAAGGAAAAACTGTGTGTTTAGATGAGTTTGCTGACATGTAGCTAAGTGCCTGGAATTAAGGCAATACAGAATTTAAATTGTGGCTATTCACTTCGCACATTGGAGTAGAACTCGAGGTTGATTGCTTGAATTGCAAGGAATATATTCATATTTCAGATATGGTCAAAACACAGATTCTAACTTAGATCTAAATCAACTCTTACTTCAAATCATAAAAGGGTCTAAAATAAATATATAGAGGTCAGCAGCAAATTTTTATTTATTCATGAGCCTCTGTCTCTGCCAATGAGTTTGCAAGAGAATAACAGAAATGAAACATGGTCCTTTTTTTCTCTGACTTCCTACCTGATTATAGCAAGATCTGATGAAATAATTATTGTTGCAATGATTGTACAACTAAATTCCTGGCTATTGTTTCACAAGTATGAAAATAAATCAGGATTAATTCCATTGGTTGAAAACATGGCTATAAAATTTGCATGGGTGACATCAGCACCAGACTTTATATATAGTACATTCAATTTCTACATACGATGAAGCCTTGAGGAACTTCGATCTTCAGAGCAGCTTCTCTGCCTGAACATCAAATTTCCTCCAGACATCCCAGCAGAATTGCAAACTCCAAAAGCACTGAGCTGTGAAAAATTTGGAAATACCACTAAGTTTTTAAGAAGTTCTCAGAGGTTCAGGTATTTGGTGCAAATTGCATCAAAACGAACCAATCAGCCTTCTGGGTAAATAGGCAATGCTTTTAGGCAGGAACAAAGTAAATATTATGTATATGCGTGTGCGTGTATGCATATATGCGTGTATATATACACATACAATTTTTGTTAGTTTGTGCTAGTCCTGAGGTCCAGATTTTTTTTATTTTTTCTCCCCTGCCACCAAAATCAAAAAGACAATTAAACCCTCTAATTTTCCAGTCCTGCCTCAAAAAATACTTTCTCTGATTTAGCTAAAACTTCCTAAAGTTTTAGAGAGAACAAACATGTTTATCCCAGGAGTCCATGCACCACAGAGCAGAGCAGGAATGGAGGAGTTCAAGGAAATATTTCTAAGTCAAGCTTACAGTGCAGAGTGAACTTCAGCCAGATGTGATGAGGAGTTCTGCTGCTTTTTGGTTTTTTCATTGTTGAAAAAAATTGTCATTTCATCAAAATGTAAACTTAGCAAGGAAGCCTGCTGATTTATATTTTTCTGGACAGACTTTGGAACATTTATGTGGGCAAAAATGGAACAAAAGCAGTTACTGTCTTTCTCTGAAGCCTTATATCTGGGGTAATGGTTTGGAATAAATGTGGTAACCAGTAGGTTCTGTCCGTCTTAACTTATGGGATAAAACCAAACCTTGTTTCCCCAGCATTTGTCTGCCTTATTTATTTCATTATTGACCTTTATAAAATAAAAACCTTCTCTATCCTTGCATATTGGGCAAAATAAGAGCCAGGTTTGAATGGGGGGCTTCTGACCTGTGCTATTTTATAAACAATCACTTCTTTGTTTATTTCTGGCTGCTACCAGTGACTCTCTTGCTGTGGGAGCCACGCTGGTGACTGATGGAGCAGAGACTGCAAACATCCCCCAACCAGAGAAAGCTGCAGGTGCCACAAAGACTCACTGCAAGGAAAGACTTTAGAAAGAACAGATCATTTCTATTGAGTGTGACTTCTCTCTTTCAAGTATAGAGATGAAGACTGGAGTTGACCCTAAGGAATTTTCTCTTCCTAACACACTCTGAGCCTATAATATTAAGATGGGTGTTGGCTGTACTAGAATTACTGTGGTAGTCTCTAGGTATTTAAATGCCTAAGCCCCAGCCTGTTCCTGATTTTCTCTGTCTAGACATGGACTCTAGGATCTTTTATTGCAGAAAAATCTTATACAGTGTTTTCTATCAACCTCCAAGCAGTCCATGCCAGGCTGAAAATCTTTCATTGAGAATACTTTGGCAGATGACTGACTTTGGCCTTTCATGCAATGGGGCAAACATTGATGGAGGGGATCTGGGGACAGGTGCTGTTATCCTTGGATTCACAGCTCACATCTGCTGCAGCTTTTAAAGCTTGTCTTGCTTCCACTCCCCAGTCTTCAGCCACTTTAGTGACTTCAGCTCCCAGCTCCAAATTTAACAAGTTTGTATAATCTGTCTACAGCAAACCTGGGGGTTTTGACTCAACACAAACTTGCAGAATGTGACACAGACAGTTAAACCCAGCCAAGGAGGATTTGGGTTTGTTTTCTCTCCTAAAAAGAAGCTGTAATCCATTCAAAGTATTACTAAGGTATTTTGGAATCAAGCTAACTCATTTCTAAAGTTCACATTGAGGTAATGTGTTATTAACCTCAATTGTTCTGTTTTAATCTTCTCTGTCCATGGGAACAAAGTAGAGTTTTGGCTTTGGCTTAAAAAAATAATCATCTACCATCCTGACAAAACTCAGAGGTGAATGGAGCTGTGTGAAGGAGAGGACAAAAAGGGCATAGGATACTGTATTTTGCTGAGGGATGATCACTATTTTTCCAGACCATTTAATGCCACAGGCTCATGTATCATGGGTTTACTTGAGTGAGTGGAGGTTGCACCTCTTACCAAGAGTAACTTCTACCCTTGGTGCTGAGTGGTTAACCCACCCTGGGGTGCTCCCAGTTTGGAAAGCAGAGGCAGCCCAGAGGGAGAGGAGGCTGCTCAGCTCCACACTTTCAGGGATTAATGTAACTGGGTGCCTCCAGCTCTTCACAGATGCCATCCTATAATCCTCTGCTTTATTCAAAGGACCAGGGACCATGACAAACTGATAGTGACTGTAGCTAAAGATGTTCTCCAGAAGCCACCAGCTGGCACTTTTCAGCAGCAGCTATAATCCAGGTTTACTGGCCAATTCCTTCTGAGCTGATTTTTCATCATGTAAAATGATTCTGCCTTCTCTGCTGCACTGATAGGGAGCAGCAAATGGGAGATAGAAAACAAGAGGGAAATACCAGTTGGCACTGAGAGAAATTAAGTGCTTAGTGTGGAAATGCTGGTGTTTCACGGTATTTAGCAGGCCCCAGGTCAGGCTAGAGGATCTTAAAGACCTTCCCATGTAGGAAATATGGATTACTAATTTGCAATTTCTTAACAAACAAACAACAACAACAAAAATAATTGTTTCCTTGTGAAAAATATATCAGAGCAAGTGTCACAATCTGAAAATACTTTCACCAGTTCACCATCCCTCCCTACAGCAGGAAGGAAAGGGTGGGCAGGGCAGATGTCAACAGGAAAACATCTGTCTCAACACCCAGCAGAGCTACAAGGTAAGGATGTGGGTGGCAGCATCTTCCTGAAGGGAGCCTCAGGTCTCAAAAGCCTGGAAAACAACTCTCACGATCGTGCAATAATTTGAAAATAAAAATGGAATATATTCTGTGTAAAGTCTCCATATAGTTGCTTGTATCTCTTTTCTCTGTCCTCTTGACAAGGAGACCCAGATGTTGATTTTGCTGAAGTCAGCAGATTTCACAGACATTTTTCTGTTTCTTGTGAAGTGGTTTCTGCCTTTGTCTTTCTCTCTCCTTAATTAATTCTGCATCATCCAACTGCCCCTTTTGGCATTCCTGATTTTTAATGTTCTTAGATTTATATGGTTTTTCAACTATAATCCTTAAAAGTAAAGTGTATAGCTAACTGTTTAATCCAGTTTTCTGCCTTCCTTCCTTTTCATCTGTGTAATATGATTCTCTCCCATCTTTTTTTCTGCAGGCTGCCAATGCCAAAACAAAGCTAGTCCTATTACTCCGGTCATACATTTTTAATGAATTTTTGTTTCATGTTCGCTATTCCATTCTTTTTAATAGATTTCTATCTTTCTTTCATGTATCATTTTTTATAGAGCTTTCTCACAGGTCTCCCTGCTGAGACCCTTTAACAGTAAGTCTCAGAGAAATAGAAAGACTCACATCAGCCAGCCAGAGACAAGCTGGATCCAGTGCACAGGCCAGCTGGCTCCACTGGGGCTGTTGGAAGCCCAAGTGCTCAGTGCTGCATTTTCACCCAGGTCCAGCACAGCCTGAAACAGAGCTCCACAGCTTCTTGCTGCACCAAGCTCAGGTACAGCTGGCTCAGGAGAGCCAGAGTGAGCTTGCCTGTGCCATCACAAACTACATCCCATGTCATTCCTCCCCAAGACAGCTTCCTCTAGGGAATGGCTGTCCAGCCACCTCCTGCAGATTTTTTCAATCAGCATTGCGTAGACTATGACCTTGTCTGCTTTTCTGCCTCTGTCAGGTGTGGTTAAAAGAACATGCTATGCATGCTGACCTTATACCTTCCATTCAGGCCTAGTTTATGTTCATTTAGTGTTTGGTATTTGAACCTCTGTCTCCTTGGTTTATCCTCTCCCAAAAAGCCTGCAAATGCATTTGTTTTCAAAGTCCTTGGGAGGAGTAATTTCTCCATGATGATTCTGTGACCTTTCAATTCCTTACTTGACTGCAATCAAGAAGGTGCAAAGTTCTTGGATTCTGGATATTTCTGCATTTCAGACAAAATAAGTATCAGTTGTTTTGGATGAAAGGAAGACCACTTTTCTCTGCCAGAGAAGAACCTGACAAAAAATCCTTTTCTTTTCCTTCTTGTCTTGCCACTTTTGAACTGAAATATTCCATTGCAAAGAGCTGAAATAAATTGGTCCGAAAACTTCAAATGTATCACCTTCATCCGGACCTTTCTTTAGCAGCTAAGCCCAAAACCACTGGTATGTCACTCCATTTCATTACTCCAGCACAGTACTATCAAATCTAATTTTGGGGGCCATCCATGGACCATGATTAGCTTATATCACATATCATATCCTTGTCTCCAAAGCCATTCTGTCTTTAGAGCCTATTAAGACAGAAGGACTTTTCCAAGAATCCATATTGAATGGGCTGGGATAACAATCCATGGCTTCATGTTTCATTTCTATTGGATGTGATTTTCAAAGTATAGTTCATAGTGCATTACTGTTCTGCCTCAGAAGATGTTTGAAATGACTGGATGTTATCTATCAAGACAAAAGAAAAGAAAAAACAAAAGGTTTAAGCATGTTCTGGAGTGGTATACAAGAAAAGCAAGATTCTTCAAATACACAAATATGGATTTTTCTATGTACATTATTTCACACAAGTATTTAACTTACAATTTCTTATCCTCAAGTTTAAACTATCAAGGCTGTATTCTTGAAGTACAATTATACAAAATCAAATGTCAGTAAATACATTTTATGTGCACAACCTGTTTCCTGGAATTCAGGCAAAAATATTAGAAGAAAATAACATCCTCACAGCGGTTTTAATTTTTTTTTATAAAGAAAACTAAACCTTCTGGAAAATTCTGCAAGTACGTTGTAAATCTGGCTATTCTGTTGGCTTCCTCTTACAAATTCCACAGTGATAGGCAGGACTTTGTACACAATAGCAGCTGATATTTGAATAGCTTGCAAGAGGTTTTGCTGTTAGCATCTCAGCCTCAAACACCCGGCAGTATTTTCATTTCCCCCCCCCCCCCCAGTAAAATATTTAGAAGGAAAATAATTCGAAATTGAGTTGTCTGGAATTATTTTTGGCCTGAACTTGAATCACCTTTGGCATTAAATATGCCTTTCATTTTGGCACTTGAACTTTGCTCAAGGAGATGGGGAAGAGCACAGGCACAGTGCCATGTTTCAGAACAAAATACCCATTTTACATTACATTCCCACCGCCTGTATCTAATTGCATGTGAATATCTGACAGGAAATGGTACAGGATACTCAGCATTCAATGCTTTTAGGAAACAGATAATTGGTAAATTGGTCTTTGCTATAGTTAAAGGAACAATTGTTTTACTGGACAGACCAAACCAAATTACACCAAGAATGTCAAAGCATACTGACAATCTGTACTCCACTGGGAAAAAATGGGTTAATTCTTTTTCTCTTTTTTTTTTCCTTTTCAGTTTTTATTACATTTCTTTCTCTGCTCTGATGCTCTCTCCTTGTAGGTGCATGACTGGTAAGAAAAAAATTATTTAACTTAAAATTGTGTTGAGATAATTAGCATCACATACAGGTTTTGTTTATTCCCCAGCCAAGGTAATGTCATTTTTAACAAATTTTCATGGCTGACCCTACATTGCAGAAAGGAGCTGTGTTCCTAATAATCATTTTCCAGCCTTTGAGACAGAAAATGGCTTTGCACATTTTGAGTGTTTTGAGACAGTGATCTATTCATATCCCAGTAATCAAGGGGTTCAAAGATGTGGGAAACCTTTTCTTTTTTTTTTTTCTTTTTTTTCCCATACTTCCCTGCTAAAGCAATGAGGAGAAAGAATGCTTTTGAAAGAGAAGATTTCCAAGCAGACACTCGTACCCTCCACCTAATGGTAACAGTAAATGATTTTCCTATTAAACTCTCCCTTAAGCAACTTTCTTCTAGATCATTCCAGGGTCATTGGTGACCTCACATTTGAGAAAAAGTGTCCTTTTCATATGGGCACTTCCAATCATGGCTCAGCTTGATGGAACCTAAAAGGTTGTGGTTTGTGGTTGGATCTTCTTAGGTCCATGACTGACCTACTTCATCTTTCCTTTCTCCTTTTTCCTAGAAATCATATCCCCACCTGGTTCAATTAATTACATAAATAAATTACTGAAGCATTTTGGGATTTTTTTCCCTTGTCTTTGCAGAGGGATCAGGAAAAAGAAGCACCTATGCTGGGTGGTAACTGTTCTTGTCTTTATTACACAACATGATCTGCAAGGGGTGCAGATACCATTGGAGTGGATATGGTTTATGTACCCACCACGGACCCAGCCCAGGAAATGTAGTGCTGTTTTCTCAGAGTCATCATAACTTGTCATCTTGCCCAGTGTGGTTTTGTTAGTGTTCATGACATTAAAATATAAAACACCTTTTAAGGAGCAAAACTGTAACTGAATGATACAACTCGGTAGGCAAAATCAGAAGAGCCCAGGGGACAATTGGAGTAACTTCTGCAGTTCTAAACCATTTCCCTTAAAATAAGAAAAGGAAACAGTGAGGAAAAGAATACAAACATCTAACAAAAATGTATGACTTTAAATAAGGCTTATGGGCAGCAAGATTATATTTTACTTTGTACATTCCTGCATGAGAGAAATAAAATATATTAGAAAGTAGAGGTGCAATTTAATTAAACCATTTGAAGACTGATATGCCAGATGACAATGAATTTAATAACACTTTATATTTTTCAGCATCTGTAACAGTAGGATAGTGAAGGACTTCATTAAAATTTACAATGCCCCTGCCAGATATTGTTATTACAGATCACTAAAAGGAAGGTGACTTGCCCAAGGTAGTACTACATAGAATTCATAACTCATAAAGCTCAGAAGTCTGAGTTTTATTCCCTGGTCTAACTATAAACCCTGAATTCTGTTAGCCTGGTCCCTCACCCGGGGGTCTGGCAGTGCTGGCAGGGCAGCACATCCTGGTGTCTATGGGGACAATCACACCTCGTTGCTGTTTCTGTCTTCAGACAGTTTGGTGTGTCTCTTTGCTTCTTAAACACCATCTCAGATGGAGATGAGCTAATTTTGTGGATTTTGCACGGACAACAGCAAGCTCAACAGTCCCTGTCTGATGGATGACTGTGGCAGCAAAGACACAGTGCTACTGCACAGAGTGAGAACATTGGCTTTTTCTGGTAGGAGCAGCAACCACGAGCAGCTCTGAAAAATGACACATATGTCCATTTGTTTTTTAGAGATACATTAATCTTTCAGCAAAGTGTTTCTGAAGTTGTATTTGGACTTGGCTTTCGTTAATGTCCCACATTGCTAATTGATTTTTCTGACCTTCCCAGCCCATATGCAAACAGGGAGGCTGGGGCTGAGGGAAAGCACTGTTTGCTACAACCAGAGCTGCATGGCTGGCAGCCAGCAGCACAATGACACCACGTGCCTGGAATGATAATTGAGCTATTGCTCCCCTCTCTACTTTTAACCTTGTTATTAGCATTGACGCAGCCTTGGCGTGACAGATTGACAGACAAGATGGGCCACAAAGACTTATTATGGTGACACTGTAGAAGGTCCTCTGAAGGCACCACAGTGGGAATTCCCTTGGGTGCACCCAAGGAGGAAATAAGACAAATAGTTTTTATTAATAATTACTGTTGTTGTTACTTCTGCTGTTACTGCAGCTACTGCTGCTACTGTTGTTACTTGCTGCATTCAAGAAGGATCTGGGAGGTGCTAGAGATGATAGTTTCTATTAAGCAGAGAGCAGGATGGACAAGAATATCATGTCCCAGGAGGAAGATCTACCATTTTTCATTCCTTCCATCCCCTTCGTACAGCTTTTACAGCCTCTCTCATGGCTCTGTTCCAGTTTTTTGCCTTCTCTCAACCCCATTTTTCTGTAGCCTGACCTCTACTCGTCATCACAGACACTTGCAAAACTCCCGGGGAGCCTGAGGATAGTTCCAGAAGTTGGGTGTGCCACAAGGAATGAAGTTCTAAGCTGAAAATTTTAATCAAAAGTGGGCCACCAGTAAAGAATTTGGCAGGAACTTTCCCTCAGGATTAGGCCCTTTGGAGATCTATGTTGTTCAAGTCTGTAGAGCACATAGTGAGTGACGGTCCCTTTCCTCAAAAAAATTTACAGGCAAAGTTCCAGAGAGGAGACCAAAGAATGGGAGGTACATGGTGGGAGATAATAAAGAAGGACACAAAATTAGTTTCTTTGATGGAGAGAAAATTTTGCTTTAAGATTAGAAATGAGGCAGGCAGGGTAAACAGTGGTAAGAGAGCAGAGCATTTAGTATAGATCCAGACTAATTTAGGACTTCATATTTTAGTATTCCTAATTTTCAGAGCACATTTTTTCTTGGAGTTTTTTGGGTTTACTTTGGTTTGCTGCTCTGTTTTGGGGGTGTTTTCAGGGGGAATGGTTTTTGTTGGAGTAAGGATATTTTTTATTTTTATTTTGTGTATGTATTTTTTGGGGTTTGAGTTTGTTCTCTTTTTTGTATAGAACCTGAAAATCTGTTCCTTTTTAAATGTGGCTTCTCTTAAGGCAGGATATTTTGCCTTTTAGATAATAAGGTTTTTTCCCCATTAAATTCCCAAGATTATCTCCTCACTTAACAGGTCTACTACTTCTACATTACTTTAACATTTCTAGTCTCATTGCTGGATCTTTTCATCAATATTTCTCGTGTTTTACACACATCTCATGGGTACCAGGATGGCAATTTTTAGATGCAAATTTAACATAAGAATCCAGTCCAAATTTAATAATAAAATAACTTAATAACAATACACACAGCACCAGCTGAAAACAAAACCTCTGAGGCAACAATATAACAATCCATTACTTGCTGTCCTTTGGTTTTTTCCTCTTCTGCCTTCCACAATTATGTACTAATGGTCTTGAAGAGATTCTCTGGGGCTTTCTCACAATGTAATTTTTCTCAGAAGCATTTACAGTTGCTCGTGCACTATTGTCCAAAACATACAAATAAGCTGCACCATCCAACGTTTCAAAAGTAGAATTTTACTGCCAGTTGGAGCATGTTTAAAGGGCTCTTTACCAATTACAGCTTGAGAGAAGCCAGGGAAGAGATGTTTATAGATATGCTCTGCACTGTAGGGATGGATTCAGACACAAACTTCATGGGGGCTGTGCAGCATCAGTGCCTCTCCTGTCTGACTGAGCACTGCACTTATCACTGCTGATGGAAAGATTAAATCCCATTAAACTACCACATTTTCTCATTATTATTCCCCCTTCACCAGGAATTTATCCAGCACCTGGCTGGGACCAAAACATGGCACACAGTTCATATGTGGGGCAGCTCTGGGTTTGTACTGAGACTCAGAGCAGTTCTTACAAGGACGTGATCTCCCAGTGACATCCTGACTCCTTCTCTCTTTCTTTCAGCTCTGCTCAGCTTCAGAAGAGGTAAATTTCCTCCCACAAGTGAGACTGGAGCTGAGTAAAGGTAGCTGATTTGGCCACACCTATAGGAAAAAAGAAAGAAAAACAATATCGAAGCCATATACAATAAATAAAATGCCAGTGCCAGTTAATAAGGGAGAATTAATAGTTTTCAGTTGTCCAAGTAGGGAAGTACTGGTTTAGTAATAATTTTTTCTTTCTTAAAATAATCAAAATCAGTGTTGATATTTCTGGATGGGGTGTGAAGGAAAATTAATGGGCTTAAATACAGAGAAAAAGAGGAAATTCAACATTGTTATGGACCCAATCTGGCATAACACACACAGCTTAGTATAAGCACAAGAGTTCAAGTTCAGACCAACACTCTGTGCTTTGTTCATCATTGCTGCTCTCTCAGAGCCATAGCCTGACATGTCTCCTCTGCCAACCTCAATGTTTTATTATATCTCACATTCTTGCATTTTTTTTTTCTTAAAGACCATGCCCCTGAAAACATGCATTATACAAAAATCTCAGCTTTCTCTTGAAGAAAATGAAGTTTCCAGACCTCACTGCTGCAGGACAAGGTTTGGAAAACGTGAATCTGAAGTCAAACATAAAAGCCTCAGAAACCAGATGGAAACTCAGAAGCATACAACCATCTCTCTGTCTTTTTTGTTTTTTCTTTTTTTTTTTTTTTTTTTAACATCTCCTTGCTTTTGAAGCTGTCATACAATTGTTCTGATACCTGACTCATGATTTCTGAGTGCCCAAGGTTGGCAGCCCAGCTTCCTGAGGTAGGAAGGTTTGCCAGTGAGAAGCCCGACAGTTCTGAGCAAGAGGCAGAATGAACAAAGCATCACCCCTGAGTTGTGCAGAGCATCAGTCCACAGGGATGACTCCCTCCAGCCTTTGGAGCCAATTGTCAGCCTGTGTCTGCTCGTGGCTCCAGGCTGCCTTCCCCTTAACTGTCCAATTGCACGAGCTGGGCAGGAAGGCTGTAAATATTTAACAAATGTGCCTAAGTCAGGAGCTGAGCTTGACTCATTAGAGTCTAGGCACAGTTCTCTTTAGGATGTCAGTCCAAGGGCTGTCTGAAGATATTTCCATTGCCTGCAGAGGAAACCTTCTGATGACACTAATCTAGGCATAATAATTAAGTGCCTAAACTCAAGCTGGATGAAACCAGGCTGAATCCTCATGTTTTCAACAGCTGCCTCTTCCAAAAGAGATTTTTACTGCAATCATGAAGTGATTCTGCAACTAAGAGAAAGCTCTAAATGGCCACCTGAGCCAACTCACAGGAGAGTGTAGATAATCCACTACCACTCATATGTATGTCATTTTTCAAAGTATGTCATATGGATTAAAATTAATGCTTTGCACCTGCAGGACATTTTGATGTTATGCAAAAAAAAAAGTCAATAGATTCCTCCAGGTGTGTATTAACACCTGCATGGGGAAATTTATATACAGGGGTTACAGAGGTGCTTTTAAAAAACAGGTTTTTTATTTGGGTATTTCACACCACAAACCATGGTGGTGGTTTGAAGGGTATGAAACACCCCTTGCAGTGAGAAGCAGAGTCTTTGACTCAGAGTGCACTAAGATAGCAGGAATATACTTTCTGCTGCTCTCCATGACAATCTCTAAGAGATCTCCTTTTGCACACACTCCTCTCAGAGCTGCTGAGTCAGCTGGATTCAGCAGTGAGTCTTTCCACAAAGGCCAAGCCCTGGGCAGCACATGCAGGGGTTGACCAAACATAATCTCCAGTTTCACTCCAGATATTTATGGTTCCAAAGACTGGAAAGAAGAACCACACATCTCTCCATGCCCAAGTGTCAGGGAGGGGAAGGTGTGGGAGTTGAGAAGAGGTTTTGGAAGCCATGGTTATGATTAGGAAGAGGAGGGTGGTGTGATCACAGGCAGAGGGAAATGCATAGATGTAAACAAACACAACCCAAGATGCTGAACAGAAGCAAAAGGCTCCCCAAAGCCTGAAGTTTGGAAATACCAGAGCTAAAGTTGCTAGGGCAACCATAATTGGCCCCACTGTGTATAAGCTTTAATTAGGTAACCACAAACTATTTTTTCCACAGGGCCTAAAGATCATTTCCAGTGATGGGACTGGGTGTGGTGCTGGGCACAAAGGGTGATGGCCCAGCAGTCCCACCCACAGTCAGGGGACAGCTGCAGGGACAACAGAACCAGGCTAGGCAAGCAGCAACAAAGACACTTTCACAGTAGTAGAAAGCACAACCACAGATCCAGCAAATCAAGGCTTGTCCCTTTGCTGTCTGATATCATGTAGGAAATCACTGATTTCTGTATTTTCACAGCCAGTCATTAGCTGGGGATTTCTTTGGGTATGTGGCTTAATGAAATTGTTCAAGGCCAGGTTGTTTGGGGCCCTGAGCAGCCTGATCTGTTGGGTGCCATCCCTGCCCATGGCAGGAGGGTTTGATGGATGATCTTTAAGGTTTCTTCCAACCCAAACCATTCTATGATCCCATGACTGACACTCACAGGTCTAGAGAAGAACACTCAAACTTGAAGCCGGAAGGTGCTTCAACATGGAGCAACCTGACACAGGAGGCAGATCCTCCTCAAGCACCCTTCTCTGTGTCACAGCAGGCTTTGGACAATTTTGTCCTGCTAGTAAACCCTCATAGGAGCTCTAGAGGAAAGTAGTATCTCGAAGTGACATGAAAACTGCATGTGCATGTTTATTACTGAGGTCACACACTGCTCAGAGCAGACAAAAAGGCTGCTGGGGCTCAGCACAGAATCAGCACACACAGGTGTTTGAGAAGAGGCTGCACTGCTGCCTTCAACATCAACATCTCCTTTCCTTGTGTGAGCACCCCAGCCATGGCCACATTCCTGTAATACTGCAGCCACAAATACAACATTAGCACCAAATTCATGGAGGCCAATTACAGAGCTCCCCATGCTGCTGCTGCTGCTGCTGCACCAAAAGAGCCAAGAGCCACTGGGTGACCTTACAGAGGTCATTATCCTGAGCCCCTGCACCTCCTCTCCTCATATTTTGTCTCTCTTCTTTTTAGACTGGTGGCTTTTAATTCAGAACTTATCCTCACTGCCCTTTCACACACTGAAACATGATTTTAGTCTGTTTTTTCAAGCACTCTCATAATCTAAAGAAAACCATCTGAAGTACTCCTGAGTCTTTACTGTGTCACTGCTGTTCCAACGATATCAGTATCACTATTTCAATATTTCTGCCCAGCTCCAGCTCTAAAGGAGAATTCTGGATGCATACACAAGTATTTGTGAAGCTGTTTTTGCTGACCCAGAGAGAAGTGTGTTATTTTGGACCTCCCTTTTGAACGTTAACACAAACTAAAATGAAGGAGAACCAGAAAGAAAGTAAGTGGCTCACATAGTAAAATTGCTTTTGAGAAGAAATGACTCAGCCTTTTTCTGCTTAAATGCAAACACATACACAAAAATATCCCTGCCACATTATGCAGAAATCACCCTTGTTTCAGCTGGAAAAATAAAGAGCCACTGAAGCATGATGAAAGCAGCCAGAGCCAGCCAGCTCCTGTGCCGAATGCCCCACGCTGCCCTCCCCCTCTGCTCTGCTCTTCTGCTCCTCAAATCTGACCCAAAGAAAAGGGTTTTGAAAACCAGAAGGGGAGGGGGATCATTCCTGGCCTGAAATCAGACTTTTGCTGCCAAGTTTCAGCCCAGAAGCAATTTCTTACAGCTGGGTTATAAAACTCTGGGCAGAAAAAGGCTGGGAAACAGAGAAGGGAAGAAGACAGAGGGATTTTTGATGGAAAGGCAGGCATGATCTTCACTTCAGCAATGCAAGTGCGTGATGTTGGAGTCTTCCAGGGGCAGAGAAGTCTTGCTTTAAGGCAAAAAGAGGAAATACCATCCAAAAACAATTTAAAAATTGAGATATTTTCTTTTTTCCTTCCTTTTATTATTATTTATTTAATTTCAGGCCATTCTTGCTCATTTATCTGAGTTGCTTTAAAGTACCTGTCATTTGAACCACTGAGTCATATAATCAGATATTGTCATTTTAATGGTGACAGTGTTTCTTGAGCTGTGTTTTTTGTGTTTTACCTTTGGCAATTATTGAAGACACTCCCAGAAGTTCAACAAGCCCAAGGCCTGTAGACATCAATTGTAGTTCATCTGCATAAAATCTGCTTCTTAAAAACAATTTTCTGGGTTTGCAAATGTTATCAAATGCTAATAATCTGGACCTGTCTGACTTTAGACCAGTGGGTCAAATACCAGGAATTAATTATTTTCTGACTATTTAAACATGAGACTGTACTTTTAATTCATTCATTCTGATGCAAGTATATGTAAGAATAGTGAAGAAGAAAAATGGCCATAGATACAAGGGAGTTGCAAAGTGACTTGCCAAGCATCACACATAGGATTCTGGCAAATGGAGGAGGACCTGTGTCTCATCACAGAACACAGAGCTCTGCACTTTTTATCACTGCTATGACCTCAGAAGAGTATTTCCCACCCTTGTTAATTAATGGGTGTACTGTTCATTTTGAAACAAAATGAAAAACGTACAAAGAAAAATATTGACATAAAGTTTATTGCAGTGTTGTCACAATATTTTTTTATTTCCAAAAGAATAAAAAATAGATGAAATGTTAATCATTCACTTGTTACTTTTATTTTGCCCCTGTTTTGCTTGCTTGCATTTTGAGAGTGTCTGTGTAGGAGTATTTTGGATGGGTGGGAAAAAGGTTTTCAACATTTTTTGGAAACGCCTCCAGATAGTCTGCACCAGTCAACCTTGTAAATGGGTTTTGCTCCAGCATAAACTGCCTCATTGTGAGCTTGAGGTTGATCCATGGTGTCCATGTTGATATGCCCTCACCCTGACCTTCAGAAAACACCACAGCACAGGAAAATAGGAGTTCTGTCTCCTGGCCATTTACATCTTTGGGCTTGTGGCTTACACCACTGAGCATAAGTGCATCTATGGTTTAGGGAGAGGTTTACCAGAAATCAGCCACCAGAAGTCACTGGACAGTCAGTGATGATATCAGCTGTGAGGCAGATCTGATTTAGTTGAGAATGTAGATTTCTAGTTACCAATGATCTTGAAATGCTGATAAGTTGCATTGTGTGAACATAAGACAGGTCTTTGTGCTTTGATTCTTACACACAGCTGCACTGGGACTCGAGGCACCAGGAGCACCAAGAGTAAAGATAAACAGTGCCTTGGATGGTTGAACAGTTAATTTCTATTCTGTTTTGACAATATTGTGAAAGGCTTTTAGTGTCTCTGAATCATTTTGGGGAACTTCTTGCAGAAAGGAACTACTCATTCTTGGACTTTGAGGAAGCAGTGACTATACCACAGCCAATGGAAAAATCAGTTCAGCTGATGCTCAGGAACCATCCTGCTCATCTGATGGTAGTTGCTCATATCCACAGTCACGTGAGAGCCTGAGTAAGAAATGTAAAGGAAATGCTGAGCTTGCAGTAGCTAGGATTATAAGTCATGAAAATATGGGTCCTTCATCCAGACTTGACATATTTTTGTAAAAGACTCTTCAGTGCACTCTGCTGCACAGCAGACACTGGGATAGCTGATTTCTTTTCTACTCTCTAAAAATAGTTCACAAATTTGTCTCTTCTAGTCTGTGTCAGAATTAGGAATGGGGCCAAACCATATGCAATTACCAAGTTACCACTAATGCTGGAAAATATGAAAAAAATAAAATCCAAATTTATCCTTGGATTTCGTTTTATTACACAGTTTTGCCAAACCACATTTACATGGCTCACAACTTGAAAAAGAAATAGGTCTAAGAAATTTGAAGAATTTTCAGAACTGAAGCCCCAGTTTTGTACATCACTCCAGCCAGATCTTCATATGCAGAGAAGTATGCAACTCCCACTGAAGTCATTTGAAGGCAGTTGGGTTCCGAATGTCTAAGCTATTTAAAAACTCTGAACTTCAAAGATACTAGATCTTACATCTTATGAAAAGTCAAAAGTTGGGCTTGTATGTAACTTGTCCTGTCTGAAATCATTTAACTGGCATCATCCTGCTGTGAACAAGACTGGATATTTGATATAAAATTATGTGTTTCATTTTTTTTTTCATTGGAAAACTGAAAATAAAGCCCCTCTGACTTTTTTATTTATAGTGAAGATGCTTAGATTACCTTCGATGCAGTTTCATGTTCATATCTCAGCTGGTGTCAGCTGGTCTCAGTCCCGGACAGAGGTTCCAGACTGGACACCTCAGTGAGTTCTAGAGACTTGTATTGTCACTGCTTGCAACTCAGATTCTCCATGTTTGCTTTTTGGGGGATTTTTTTTTTTTTTTGAGGTTTGGTGCTAGTTTCACATGCAAAATATCCAATCCAGGGTGCTGGTTTGCCTTTGCAGCTCTGTCAGCTCTACAGAAAGTCAGCAGTTGCATCTTAAACCAAACCCAAAATGTAGTTAAAAGTGAAATGCTGTGCAGAAGGCTAAAGGAAATGCTTCTGTCTGCTCCTAGATTATTCAGTCAAAACCCATTTTTAGGTTATCTGGCCATTTCCCAGCCTTTCCTAAGTGGAAAACTCAGTCAGCCCTAACTCCACTCCTTTTAGATGTTTGTCGCTGAGTTGAAATCGCCTGGAAAGATGCAGGACCTGGGACTGTCTGCCAGGAGGCAGGGTTTTTATCCCACTCCTACGCATAAAGCCATAAATCACATTCTGCCATCAGATCATTATTTTTCTTCTGTTTCTTATAAACACAGCAGCAGCATCAAATGAAATATGAACCTTCCAAGGCTGTTGGATTTCCTTGTATGTACTGTGGAAGGCAACATTTGCAGACATATGGCATGCAGGCTACTCTTAGAGAAGCATTTTGAAAACTGAACTTGTACATTTTTGAGTCCAATAATTGTAGGTGGTCTGGGTTACTAACCCTAAATCACTTCAGTGGTAACTATTTCTCCTAGTCCTGCACTTCAGTCTGCATGACATTATGTTTGACAGGGTTTTATTAAATAGATATCTCAGATATAATCTCCTGAAATGAACTGCAAAATGTTATCTTCTGGATGCATAGCTCTTTCTTTTTTTTTTTTTTTTTTTTTTTAAGAATTACTTATTTGATTACTACACCCAGGAGTATGGTTGGTCAAGCATACACCAATTGCAGTGCTCTGGTGAACAATCTGGGTCTACTCTCATTCTTTCAACAATTTGTATTTCTTTCTCATTTTTGTTTCTTCCTTTGCCACAGAAGCATTGTTAGGATAATGACAAAAAATTTCTCAGGACTTCAGTTGTTACAAGAGAGGAAGATCATGGAAGTATCTAAAATATTTTGTTTGTTTTGCTTTTTTTGATTTACATTTTTTCCCCTATATACAGAGAGAAAGAGAGAGAAGTGGAGGTCCATACATATATATTCATACCTATAGATAAATGTACATACCATATATTTTATAATTGATTATTTTTATGTGATGGACTATTGAGTTACCCTCTTCTGTGTAGGAACTGTGGTGCCTAAGGCTTTTTGGAAACTGCACATTTCAGGCATGGCCACGGAAAAGGGCAAAGGAAAAACAGCTTTAATTTCCCTTGGTACAGGGATCTATATGGGTACAAGACCAGAGACTCAAAAGGGTGATGAGGATTGTTGTGGCAGGCAAGTGAGTGTGAAAAGCTTTGTGAAAAGACAAAGAGGCAGGATCTGGCCACGTGGGACCTTGTGTGTGAGGGTGGCAACATCATCCTGACAGCAAGCACATCCAAAAATCCTCCCATGAACTCTCAGAAGCTTTGCTGCTCGCACGCTCTGCTCCTGGATGCTCCAAGCTCTGCTCTTGGATGCTCTAAGCTCTGCTCTTAGATGCTCCCAGCCCTGCTCCTGGGTGCTCCAAACTCTGCTGCTGGATGCCCCAAGCTCTGCTCCTGGAGGCTCCAAGCTCTGCTCCTGGAGGCTCCAAGCTCTGCTCCTGGATGCTCCCAGCCTGCTGTAAGCAACACAAGGGCTGGACCCAAGCCCAGAAATCCCCACTTACAGCTTTGGAGGCAGGGCACCCTAAACCATACCTGTAACTGCTCACCACATGCACTCAGAGTAATTTCTCAGCTTTTTGAGAATAACCGGGGTCTGCTCTGCAAAGCAGGGTAGCCACATTCAAATCACCTGTGAGGAAGGACCCTTGCCCCCTGCTCTTCCCTAGATCATGTTCAGGGAAGGTTTAAAAGACTGTTCAAGCCAAGCCATAACAGTGACAGGGTCTGGCATTTTCACAGCACCAGTGATCAGGTTCCAGTTCCTAGAACTGTTTCCTGACACCATTTAAGCTACTGGTATGAATACAGCCCTTCACCTTGCCCCAGCCACAGTGAGGCACGTCAGGAGCAGCTCACCCCAGCCAGAATCCCTCCCTGTGTGTCCCTGCCACAGCCTATGGCAGCTGTGACCCATCTACAGCAACTCTGATCCGAGGACATCCTTTGTGCTGAGCATGCAGCAGGTTTAATCACACTGTGCAACCTTTACCATGATTGCATTCATATTTATTGCTGCACTGACACAGACGGTTCAGCTACTCTGCTGATGGATACTCTCATACATTAGCTCAGTTAGAAACCTGATTTCCTGCCTCTAAGTGAACTGAGAGATGCTCTAGACGCTGATACAAATGTCTTATAATCCAGCTATAGCATACCATTAGGATAATTGTCTTGAGACCAGGTAGTGCCAGATTGATAGTGCCTCTTCCATTTGCCAGCAGCGCAGGTGCAGATGCTATTAACAAATGCATCCACGCCTTTTTAAAGCACTGCTGAGCACTTTGCTCCAAGGCTAACCTTCAGCAAGGAGTTCCTGGAGTTAATTATTCACTGTGTCAGTACAGATAAAATGCCCAAATTAGAATTAATAAAATGCTGGAAAGTTAACCCTGAAGGGAATATCTCACAGAAGGATGCTACACTGACAAGGAGATTGAATAGATGACCTAATAAGAAAAAATTTAATCCCTTTTCTAATTTCTGTTTTAAGACTTTACCAGATGCACTCAAATCTCAAGCACATTACCTGCTTTGAAGTTTTCATCCAGCCCTGGGTGCCTCTCAAACTAATTTTTCTCTGGGTATAGTATTCCTCGCTGTTGTCTCTTTGGCCTTGTTGCTGCTGACAAGACTCATGTGTGCATTCACACCCAATTCCACTCAATTAACACTCACTGTTTGTGCTCCAGTGTTCATAGTGAAACAGCTTCACGGAACACTTTGGATAAAGCACAAAATCTTACTGTTTACATGTCTTTGTCCTCAGCACACCTCTGCTTTTAGTTATGTCTGCAAAATTATAAGTACTGAAAACTAATGAAGTAAAGACCATAAACAGAAGTGAATGATTGAACAGGCCTTCTTCACACTGAACTCTGAGATTTCAAGTGGTGTTTAAAATTCAGTCAGATCTGCAACTGCATTATCTTCTGCTCACTCAATCCTTGATCATGAATTGGATGCATTCATTATTTATCCACATCTGTCATTCATAAACCTGTTTATTATGAAAGGGATTAGACATTTCCTCCATACAAATCCCATTATTCCATTGGATTTGTAGTCATACCATCCTTCTCCTTTGAAAATGCTGCTCTCTGTTCCTTTAGTAACATTGAGCAGTTGCTGCCATTTAGATAGACACAGGATAAATTCCACATTTCAATGGCCCTTCATGAAATAGCTGCACTCACAGTGTCGTTTATCTCCCCATCCACTTGCACCAAGTAAAGCAATGGTAAAACCATACAGAGTGCAATGAAACACCTGAGGATCCTTCCTTCCTGCCCAACATGTGGTGAGGAAATCAGACCCTCAGACCAGGAGGGAGTTACCCTGGACAACAGAAATACCACTTCTGGTGTCCCCTGACACACACTGGGGACAAGACATGGTCCACAGACTGCAGGGGAATTAAATATTGGTAGGACAGTGATGTTTGTAGCAAGAGTGAACAGGGGATGAATAAGCAGCCCTGGTGATCAAAACCACAGAAGTCTAGAAAGTTGTCCTTAGAAAATGAGCTAACAGTTCTTTCAGGCAGCAAAAACAGGCCAAAAACCATGCCAGGTTTTTTCATCTGGTGGGAGTTTTGTGGTGTGCACCTTTCCAAAAGCAGATATTTGGAAAGTAAGTATTAGAGCAAGTATCCTTTTGAAATGCAAATTTTCTGTGCAAATGTCCTCAGAGAGCACAGACCTGAGATATTATTTATTATTATTATTTATTATTGTTGTTGATATTGGTATTTTTATTATTGTTGTCATGTTACTCCTGGACTGAATGGGATGGCAACATGTTGAATAACTCTAAGTGCAAGGAAATAAGGCCATTCTAGCAGCAGTCTTGTTTTCCTTTGTTCCCTTGTCCCAGGATACTGCAGAAAACTACTAACATATAGCCTGGGTTCAACTGCTTCTAAGCACTACTGCAGGCACTCAAAAGCAGACCTGGTAATGCTGCTCCCTGCATTTCCAAGCACACGTTTGGCTATAAGTCTGAGCTGGGCTCTGCTGCTCTGATCAGCCAGCTCTGTGCAGTCACCACAGCTTTCCTCAGCAAGGCAGCAGATGTCTCCTGGGACCAGAGCCATCTCTGCCATAAGTCATTCGGTTTCACTGAGGTAGGACTGCAGCTACACTCATCCCAGGGGTCTGGACCTTGACTGCTCCTCTGCATTGCCATATGCTCCACTATAATTGTAAGCTGCAAAGTAAAAAACAAATATGCAGCTTAAACATGCCTACTCTGTGTGGTGTTATTTCACTTAAGGATTAGGTGAATCAGCTTCACTGGAGAAGGCAATCTCTCACCATATGCCCATCCAGACCCCCGGGGGGCTGCTGCAGGGCAGGAGGGAGGTGTGTGTTCTAAGGTGTGTGACAGCTCTGTGTGTCCCTGTTGTTAATGCCTGGCTATAACAAATGGCACTTGGAGAAAAAGATCTAAATTTGAACAAGGCCTCTTTGGGTAAATACCTGAAATGCAGCAAAGACTACCCCGAACTCTCAGAGAATGAGTCTTGAACACCCATGTCAAAATTCCCACTGTCATCAGTGAGCCCAGAGCATCATCTTCAGACTCCTCTATTTCAATGCACAAATTCAGAGCAATGAAATCTTTAAAATCAAATTACTTCAGCTCCTGATGTTTGCATCTCTGAGGCAGCACTTTTTACCTAAAGCTCTCCTTTCAGTCAGAGGAGAAGCAATTAGCACAAGGAGTATCACCCACAGTCAGGCATATATATATATATATATATATATATATATATATATATGTATATATATATATACATCACTGAGCATCAAGCTGTGACAACCAAAGTACTGGGGCACCAGAAGACCAACAGGCAAACATTGCATTTGCTTTTGAGACAGGAACATAGCAAAAAACTCCAGCCAGCCTCAGACTAATAAACTCCAAACCTTGCAACCAATAACGAACAGCAGAAAATACCAAGAAAAAATTATTAGTATGTCAGAGAGTCTAATTGAACATGTGAGGAAAAAAAGGTTAAACTGTGTATCTACCATAAAGACAAGTGACACTGAGCCTTTCATAGGCAGAAGCTATGTTCTTTATGAAACCAATCAGAATAATGGGTGAAAAGAAGGCAGACAGCCTCATGGGCACACAGCCTTATTTCAATGAACTTGTGCAGTTGCTTTTCATGGGCACTACAAGCATACCTCAGATGTGTGCCAGATCTTACTCATCTCCATTCAAGCTGACAGAGGGTATGGCCTGACTTGGAGCTGTGCAAAGCTTTAAAGTATTATCTGAGATACAACTGTGATTCCACCACTTTTATAGCTATGCAGAGTGAAGTCTTGGTGGGAAACTAGTCAGATATTCCCTCTAGGAGGCAAAAGGAAGGGCAGAATCTTGATTCTCTCTCCCTAAAGTGCTGTTCTGCACAGTTTGCAGAAACAAAACATTATTTATGTCACTAGCAATGGTATATTTTATTCTGAATTCTTGAAGGAAACAGACTCTAGAGTAATGAAGGGAAAATAAAAATAATAATTTCTTTGGAGGAGAGAGATGCTTCAAAATTGAAAAAAAAGTACTGGACATATTGCTCTTATAGGAACCATTTATCTTACATCTGCTCCCTTAACTTTCTCTTGAGCTTCAATTATGTATGAACACAACATGTACATGAAGGGTAAATATCCACATGAGTCCAATAGTTCAAGAGTCATATTTTACTTCTCTTTAATTTCATTTTTCATCTCATCCTGCAGTTCACTTACCTTATGGGCCTGACTTCAAAAACTGATCTGGTGAAGGGACAGATCTTTCTGCAACTAGCACAATAATTCTTATTGTCTCAAAATATATCCTAAATAGATCCAAAAGCTTTCAGACATAGAAGAGTGGTCTTAGTATTAAAGGAATTTGGTTCATTACAATTAGAAAAAAATTTTTTTCCCCATCAGATTCTACTTAGTTGGCTGTAAGATACTCATTGAATTATTTCACATAACAGTATCACAAAAACACGGTAGGTATGAAAACAGTAAACAAATGGCATTGATTTTTGTCTCATTTACTTTAGTTTCATATCATTTCAGTTTTACTTCACCAGTTTTTTATCTAATATAATCTATATGTTTCTACTGCAGCCAATAGCTCCAGAGTGATTTCATCAATAGAGTCTTAGGTCTATTGGTTTAATGAAATTACTGCTATTTTTGCCATAGTGAATAGGTAAACAATCAGGTTCCATATTTTATATTCTATTATATTTATCCTTATTAAAAAATATTACTAAGTAGATATATTAAAAATGTTTCAGAGAAATAGGAATGGACAAGTGCAGAACATTCAAGGATTTCCTAAGCAGGAAGATAAATATATTTTATTATGTACAATAATTAGCACTAAAAACATTCTCAGCACTTCCAGGGTACTGCTCACACAGCAGCTTGGTAATAGCTATTTTTTTCCAATTTTTTTTCCAATGCCCCAGACAGTTTGGGTCATATTTTGTTGCATAAAGATGAAAAAATTAATTTAGATTAAATGTGTCAACAGAGGGTAGTTCCATCAGCGAAGTGCAGTTGTCTCATCCAAGCCTCTACAAGATTTCCAGCAGAGAAATGCCCATTTGCTCATTTCCCTACTCCACTCTATGGAGCTCTGTAGGGTAGAGATAATTTTCTTGTGCCTCGGTATTGCTTTGATTCTGAAAGGCACAGGCATGGATTAAGGAAACACCCCAGCTGAGCAGCTGTTATTTGTGAATCTATCCTCAGGCTAATCATATAGCTAAAGCTCTAATAAAGCAGTGAAACTGGAGCCTCAGTGCTGGCAGGGCATTTTTTGGCATGAATTGCAACTCGTCTTAACCAGAAAGGTAAAACGGTAAAAAAACGGAGAGGGTATTTATTTTAAAGCTGTAAGACATTGTTGTTAACGAACCAGATAGTGAACCTCTTACTCACACTTTGATCAAAAAAAAAGGCAGAACAACTCCCAAAAATTTCAGGTACTTTGGTGAGCATCCAGGAGAGATATTTTTCTGTTAAGGTTTGAAGTAAATACAGCAAGTCATTTCTGAAACAGCAGCTATAGTCTGAAAAGCATGTGTTCAGAAATAGTCTTTATTTGAAAGATCTGCTCCCCATGTTCATGGACCAAACAACTTTAATGTGGAATTTCTGAACCTACCAGTTAAGGGGAAATAGCCAAAAAAAAACTTCAAAGAAACAACCCCTATTAATTTTTAAAGTGACTATATTTGATCTTATATCATCAGGAGTTCAAAATTCCCAACATCACCTTTCCAAACAGTGCTTTTTGATCTTCACATTAAAAAGCTGAAAATTTATCTTGCCTTCCCCCAGTACCTTTCTACCAATTATAACTCAGGAGGCAGTAACAAATTTTTGAATTTGTGGACAAAACCTGACAAGCCCCAATGAGCTAATATGAAGCATTTACAAGTGTTCATGATTAAAAAAAAAAAAAACAAAGCCATAGATTTCTACTTTGATCTCTTTCCTAGGTGAAGAAAAAAAAAAAACAAAAACAAACAAAACAAACAAACAAACAAAACGCTATATGTTTTAGAAATGACCTAAACAGGCACTGCCATAACCTGTTTATTCAGTGGCTGCAGAGTTCTGCCAGCAGGTAGAAGGCTGGGGCTCAGTTCCCACTATCCTCCCAGAGATCAGAACTTAAAGGTCGTTAGTTACTCTATTGCACAGGGGAATAGTCTGCTGGGAAATACTTTCTGTCTTGCTTTTTTTTTTTTTCCCTGTAGATCTTGTTCTACTCTATATAGAATATTGAAATATTCATTAGGCCAGAGAGAACAACTCTATATCATGGTGTTTAGGCCCTGCAGTGGAGAGACAGGACATCACTCTCATGAATATTTCAATATTATAAACAAAGTAGAACATACACTATCAGAGGTATTGAAAAAGCATTTCCTCTGTCTCCATCCTGCACTGGGGGATACCAAACAGTCTGGTACTTGGGGGCTGTTCCTGGGAAGCCAAGGTGGGCTCAGATCTCATCTGGCAGATGAGGAAACTAAAGCCTTCTTTTTTGCATTTTGAATGAGTCCCTGCCAGATGAACTATTGAAAGACAGGAGACAGGTGGCTTTTTAATCAACTAATCCATCTTCATGTATCTCTTTTTCTTTTCTGCCTCTCACCTTCAAGAAAGACAAGCTCATCCTGACTTTTGGAGCAGCTCTAAACCCACTGAAATGCCACTTTTGGGAAAAACACTTAACAAACAAAGCTTACTCAAATGTGAGCATATTTGATTATAT
The DNA here is from genome assembly GCA_037013685.1 of Acridotheres tristis. NCBI lineage: Eukaryota > Metazoa > Chordata > Aves > Passeriformes > Sturnidae > Acridotheres > Acridotheres tristis. Next base: position 140,938,650 of record CM072886.1, on the reverse strand, counting down.
TTATGTTTTTCACAGTTTTAGGTTCATCTCTAGGATTATACAAACCATGTCTAGGCTTCTTTCTACATTTCCTCATACTTAGACAATTCTGATTTGTCTCTGATTTGGTGGAAAAGTAGATGGATCCGTTGGAGGGAAAGAAAAGGGTGCATAGGAATCTAAATACATCTCACTGTAATTAAAAAAAGATCTATTAGAATTGACACTTGTGAAAAATATCGATCTGATTTCTATGTTACAGATTTACAGCTGAAAATTGAAAGTTACTAGAAGCTGTGCTAGACTGGAATTTGTCCATGATTATTAAAGTCATAGGATTGGTAGCAGAAATTAAATTCAAGTGAAGTTCATAAAAAAGTCCTAGCCACGACTACATTTCTGTCTAAGAAAAAAACCCAACAAAAACCAAAACATAGGGAAAAAAAAGTCAGCATGCTCCATTGAGCAATGCCTCCTGATTTATGTGTTAGTCCACTCTGGAGGCACAGTATGGTATTTCTTCACACACTATATGGAATGCAGTCCTCCTTTCCTACTGAAAAGCTGGGCTGAGGGAGAAGAATTTAGGCCAACCATTTAATTTTACTGTGAATTTTGCTCTTATGACTATACATTATAACAGGGGGGCATGGATAAAGTCAGGGAAGAACTGGAACAGATGAGCCTTTGGAGGTTCAAAGCTTTAACTTCTCAGGCTCTGAATGATAGGCATGCTTAGATCAGAACAAAATTTCTTTTGTCATCTCCTGAGCTGGGAATATCCCCTTAGCTGCCTGAGAAGAATAATGTTTGGAAAATCTCTGTGTGATATTACATTGCTTATATTATTTATTTTGCCTGAATTTATTCTGTAGCAAGCACTCTGGAAGTAATGCAAGTAAAATAACTCAGCAAGGAATGACATAAATGCAGTGAACTGTCATTGCATATAGCTTCAAGAAACACTTTCCACATACATCCACCTAGTTTTCTTCAGTGCAATTGTCACAGGAGAGTTTGCTAAGGATCCTACATTATGGAAATTTCAAACACATCTTCCTACTGCAGTTTATTCACCAAAAAAAAAAAAATTCCTAGGCTCCTGAATTCCCAGGGAATCACTGATGTTCTGGGAGACAGGCTGTCACATAGAGACAATGAACTTGTGTGTGTGTTTTTGCTCCTCACAGACACACACAGTGATTCAGGCTACACCTGCATCCACAAGTGATGTGGTGCAACAGGAGCACCAGATTACCTGCTGTAAATTGCAGCTATCACAAAGCCATTTGTGCTAAGGACAGCAGCTATACCACGAGACTCATGGGGTTTTACTTCAGGACAGCTCTAATCTTACCCCAGGACAGAACTCTTTTCGGCTGCTGGAGCACATTGGTGCTCAGTTGCCTGAGGCACATTTGGCTGGATCTGGCTCATGCATTCAGAGACAAACAGTGCAAACCAAAACTGGAGAGTGGAACAATCAGGAGAATAAAAAGCACAGAGCTTGAAGCTAAAATCATGCCTGTTCCTAACTTCAAACCCATCATTTCTACACTGCAGTCTCAGAAAAACACATGCTCCATAGAAACCTTCAAGCCTCTTTCTCACAGCAGCAGATAAAAACAAAGACTTTTCCAGACCACCCAAGCAGGACCACAGAGGGCATTAGAGCCTGGGTGCAGCTCCCATGGCAGCTCTGAGCCAGCCTGGATGCCTCTGTGATGGCAGTGGTACAGGCCCTACCAAAACAGATCCCACTCTGGAGTCACTGCATCACTTTGAAGAAGCAATTGAGATAATCTGCTAAGACTACACAGGTACATAGAACTGGTGGCTCAACCATCCCAACTGGCCAGAGATGTCAAGATGAATCTCAAATCAAACCTATGTGTATTGAAAGAGAAGATATTAATATTTAAGCATGTTACAGTGACCTGAGAGATGTCCAATGGCAGACAGGTGGTGAGAGTAGGTGTAAAACTGTGGTGATCTTTACTTATTTGGTGATTGTCCTGAAGGACTCAGTTCATTTACTGGCAAACATCTCACTCCTTTCAATGCCTAAATTGAGGGATATGAAACAGTCACAGGGTTAGGACAATACCCAGAAAACCTCATTTTATGTGGCTAGCAAAACCTTAGGAAAATTCAGATGGCTTTGGTAAACCAAAATATCTCACCAGCTTCACTAGAGGTGTTAACACATCTGGTTTTATACCCATACACAAAGATAAAACTCCACAATGCTCAAATTTTCCATGTCAGGACAAAAATATATCCACTTTTCTCTCTGCAGTTGTACCTCAGCATGGGAAATGCACTCTTCCACTACTCAGGTGTTATCAGAGCCAGATCTCATAATTGTTTGATTCAACATTTAAACTCAGCTTTTAATGATATGTTCAAAGGCTACAAAGGAAGAACTTTATTTGAAACTCACAGTTATAAAAGCAAATTGTCCTAAAAATGCACCTAAGCCTTTTGGAGATGGGGCCTACATCTTGGCAGGCTCCACAGGATTGCAGCACATTACAATAGTTCCTCAACATAAATAAAAATAATCTAGATGATTTTTTGGTGTCTGCACATCTCACACAGCATGGATCAGACCCAACTGGCCTCCTGATGACAGTGTCATGTAAATATTAAATATTAATAGTACTGTTACAGTTAATTTGGCAAAACGTGATACTGTGTAAAGCAAACTTTGTCTCTTTTGGCTGTGCTGCAACAAGGAAAACACATGTTCTCAACATTTCTAGCTGGACAGCTCTCTTTTACAAATGTTTGCTTTTCTTAAATTAACATACATGAGTGGGTTGGGGAAGGGGGGGATGGTGGTGGTGGGGTTGTTTTTACCTGAAGTCTTTCAACCCCCTTTTTGTGAGTCACATTTACACCTACTGGAAATCTGGGCTTAGGTGACACTTGTCTCTAATTCAGAAACAGTCTCTTATTCATCAGATAAAAACCAGGAAAAGCTGTCTAAAGCCATTCCTGTCTTTGACTTTTGTAGGTTTTTGTGCAATTCCTGTCATAAATGTAGGTCAGAGACTGAAGGTAGTGGCTGGAGCAATTAATTGCTCTATTTGACACAATTGCTGATCAAATAAAATACTTGAGAGTTTAACCATTATATACACACACTTATTCGTATGCTTTCTATGTTCTGTCAATATGAAATATTTACTTTCCTGCAATCTGGAGACACAGTATCATCAGTGAGAAATAATCCTCATGAATATGGCTATCAGAATATTTGCCAGCATCCTCTCTTCTTTAGCATTAAAAAATATTTCCACCTTACCCCCTCATCAATGTACTTGAATCTTGAAAGGTGAAGTAAAGATCTGAAGAAGTCTGAAGGAGGTATCCATAGCACTCTCTAAGGACATGTGGTAGAGTATGAATTGCACTCAGATAGTTCTGCTACTAAGAGCTTGCAAACAGCTTTAAGTAGCAGAGCTATGGAAGCCTAAATGTTATTAGTTCAACATAGCACAGAAACATGAGGTTTTATTGGCCATTTCATTTTGAGTGGGGAGAAAAATAGAAATAAACGGGAAAATGCAGGGAGAATTGAGACCTCTAGAGAGAAAATACGATGGCATTATGAGGAAGCACAAGCATGAAGAGAGCAAAAGCTGGTAATGAGTCTGTTCAGAGCTGGCTGTTGAGTACTGGCAAGAAGATTGTGGAAAAGTCCTTCACTGTCTCACTGGGGAAAAGGGAAGAAGCAACCGTGTTTGTGGAGATAGGTGGAGGATTTATCAGCTGAGACAATGCTCTGGCACTTGGTAAACATGATGAGACAGATGCAACTGCCCAAACTGGGTGCCCCATGAGACATCCAGGAAGAGCAACTGGAGGGCAAGCAGTCATCCAAGGGCATCTTAAGTAGCCCCAGACACTTTCTTGACAGTGGGATAGCCAATCTTATGTGCCTGCATGTGAGGTAGATAGAAAAAGAGGTAGATGGTTGTAGAGGCTGATGTGTCCAGTGTTATTTTAGGTTCTGTGAAGTATCTGCCTTTTAGTACCCTAGAGATTTTTCCAACCTAAATTGTTACGATTTTATGACTGTCTGGTCTCTGTTTGATGCTCTCAGTGATACTGTGATATGATATGGTTTAGTGGGCATGGTGGTATTCAACCAAAGGTTGGACTTGATGATCTTGGAGGTCTTTTCCAGTCTTAGTGATTCCACGATTCCATACTGGCCAAACCACAGCAGATGTGCCAGGTATCAGAGGGGGTCTCAAACAGCACTGAACTTGTTTTAAACAGCAGGGTTCCCCTTCTTTTTCTCTACAGGCAATCTGAATTGCAAAGGGATCTTCTCAGCCATTCTGTTTCAAAGTGGGGACTGAAAATTGGCCAGTTGAGTTCTTCTTTCAGGTCTCTCACTGCACCTTCATTGACTACAATGTTATCTTAGACATCTCATGCATATGTAGATTCCTCCAGGTAATGTACCTTTAAGTCTTCAACTCCGGAGATTAAGTCATCCTAAGGAAACAGAAGTTTGGAGAAATTAATCTAAATCGGGGGCAGTTCTTGGAATATTTGAGTGCTGCTGATGTGCAGAAGGGAGAGGGCCAGACAGCAGCGGTCACGACGTCAGCAATGACAGGTTACAGCTAAAGCCATTTGAGAAACACAGCACAGCCTGGGTCAATTGGATTGCCTGGTGCGGGCTCACGCTCCTGGAAAAGCAGGCTGCCAGCCATGCTCCCAGCCCGCCCACCAGGGCTGCAGGATCAACAACTGATTCATTTCCATGCAAACAGCACAGTCAGCTGCAGAGCTCATCCCACCAACAATAAACATCAGCACAAGGCTCTGAAAATGGAACTATGTGTCTTTGAGACACAAAAAGCCATGCAACTGTGCTAAAACCATCAGATGAATACAAAGCCTCGGTAAGAAATTCATACAAAAAGCATTGCCAGGGGTTTATAGGACGCAGCACGAGGCAGGACAATGCAGACCCTGATCTGGTAAAGCAGAGACAGTGAATGTCCTCAGGCTGAGACTGCAGCCACAGCAGGTCAGCTCTCTAATGGACAGGGGCACAAGACAAGGAACTGAGGCTATAAATAAGCTTCTCTTCAGCCAATGAGCCATGAGAAATGCGCCGTGTAGTCACTGAGGAAGGAAGTTACAAGGCTGCAAAAAAAATGGATTGTTACATCTCTGGAAACTAGTACAGACTGCCTCTAACAGCAGTGAAAGCCTGGCAGATGCTTGGGTATCTGCACTGACCCAAAACCACAGAACAGAATCACAACAAAAAAAAAGTGTCACTACTGATTACCAGTGAGTGAAGCCAGAGCACTTGGGCTGTTCAAGGCAAAACTGTCTGCTGATGATTGCATCAAGACAAGTCTTAGGGGAAGTGCTGTAGATAATGAATTTCTCTGGGCTGGTGTTTTAGTCTCAGCGAGCCACAGGAAAGGTCTGGTGAATGTTGAATCACTAATGGAAGCCCTACCAGCAGCATTTACACATGTTTTTCAGAGTGCAGTCAAGAGTTTGCTGGATTAGAGGAAAGTTTCTGAGCAGGCTTTAACGTAGCTATAATCTAATGGGACAAATGTACAAAGAGTTGGCATTTGGGATTTACATGGCTGGACAAATCACAGGGAGTAAATCCTCCTGAATGCCCAGCAATACATAGAAAGAGCAAAACATGCAAAAAAATATCCCATCTTTCAGATTCCAACCAGGTTCTTGGAAAAGATCAAAACAAATTTAAGAGGGGAATTGCATCATGAGAGAGAACTTTTCCAGCTTCTAGTAGGTGGATAATTTGGAAGCCATTCAGGCAAAACTCCAGTGGGGAAACAGAAAACACATTTTGCAAGATATGACATAACCAGGTCCCGCACTCAGACGATCGAGCACATGACACAGTAGCAGAGTTTAAGTGACTCAGCACTCCAGGAGAATTTTAATACAAAACCTCTTCCCCTGGGTACACACAAAGCAATAGAAAAACCAGATCAGCACTAAATAGCCTGAGCTAAACATTTATCTGGACAAAAGAACAATCTGCAGGCAAATCTGGCAGGCTTATATGAAATTGCAACTGGCTTGGGACAGCAGATGAAATGAAACCAGTAGCAATGGAAGAGTAATGGCAGGGAGCTGGAGCTGTTGTAGAACTGAGGTGAAGGCCAGGAAAGCACTGCAAGGCACCCAGAAATCAGCTGAGTCAGAGGAGATGGGAGGTATGAGAGGAGAAGGCCCAAAAAGGGGATGTACCAAACTGCCTGGTACAGCACAGACACAAATCCTGCACGGGCTGGAGGCACATGCTGCTAGTGGCAGCCTTCTTCTTCAGAGACCTGTACATGAGAAGGGCTACATGACTTAGAAGGTCACTGCAAATTGGCTGCAAAAGGAATAACTGTATATTTCAAATTTCAAGTTAGAAAATTCTTTAAAAATTTAAAAAAAAAATGGAGTAGGTAGTGCAATATCTGTCATAAAGCCAAAAGGAGAAGCACAGGCCACAAGAGCATGTGTTTTGAAAGGGTCACTAAAGGAGGCAGGCTGGGTGCATGTGACTGGGGAGCTGAGCCAGAGACAGGAAGACAAAACCCTTTTGGGATATCTGAGAAGGTCAAACAGAAACATAAACCTGAAGCTCAGATCTCTTTTTCCTTTTTTTCCTTCCCATACTCCATCCTAGGTCTTGCATATTGTGCTGCCCCTCTGAGTGCACCCAGAAATTCTGTGGGTCAGGACACCAGGGAGACATCACATATTGTGCTGGGAATGCTGCAGTCTCTCTTCTGCTACTAAAAGCCTCAGTAATACATTCCTTTTTGCATTTCTTCTGCTTCACACTGTGCAGGGACACATCAGCACAGTTCTTCTTAATCTCCTTTTGCTCAAATATTCCCCCCTTGCTCAGGCACATTTAACTGCTTATTAGGCCACCACTACCTTAAGGTCAATCATGATTATGTCGTTCAAAATTTCCGAGTGCTTCTTTCCTATTCACTACCCACATCATACAACAGACTAATTAACCCGCCAGGTTCTCATTAAGTGGTATTCCTTTACTCTCCTCCAGGACCACCAGCTGTGCTGTAGATTTCCTCTGAGTTTAGGAAAATAACAAGATTCATTATTAGAAATGGATTTTTCTTTTCTTCAGTGTGTCAAGGCCCATGGTCAGGTTTAAAATAGCAGCCCCCAGACTCTGGGGCTGGGGTCAGGATTTAGATAGACTCCTGCAGGGGATGGGGTTGATGTTTCAGCAATTCTTTGGAGAGTGAAGGAAGGATCCCATCATGAGGAGACCTGGATTTCTACCCATATGCCCAGGCTGGAGAAAAAAAGCATTTTATTCTTTCACAGACCATGATACATTAGATACTGCTGCTTAGGGTCACAGCAGGTCTGCAGCTGATGTGCTCTCCAGCTCTTGGGCAACTCTTCTGCCACTTCAGAGCTCATGTTCACCAACTCACTTGTTTTCCAGAGGAAAAACTAGAATACTGACACCAAAACAGAGAAGGCTGCTGAGCCCAAACCAGCCCCAATTTACCCATCCTTTAGGTGATTAACAGCTTCAGACACTACCCAGTGTAGTGTCTGAATTCCTACATCTGGTTTGGGCACCCATTCCTCACACACCAGCTGCCTGGTGAAGGAGCATCTCTCACCTCTGTCAGAATCCTGCCCAGCCTGTGAACTCACACCCAAACTTCAGGCCTGGCAGCACAAAACACAAGGACACCAAAGTCCTCTGGTCTGGCAGACCAGAATTTTTGATCCTCATACTTATTTTAGTGATGGAACAAATTAGACACCAGTGTGTGGGCAGATGCCTCAGGTCCGAACAGGCTTTAAAAAGAGGAAAAAACCCACCCCTAAAACCCTTAAAAATAGCTTACTCAAAGAATAATGGCCCATTTTATTGTCTCTCAATAACTTCCAAGTCAGTGTGGAGAGGGTCTCTGATATTGTTTGCAACCAGCTGGAGAGAGGTTTCCTAATTTTTCCATCAATGCCTGTAATTTGAGGGATGTTAAGATTATAAAGGAATGCTTATTCATCATTTAAAATACCGTTGATGGGCATGTGTAAAATTGAAAGTTTATTTTGAATCATTTATAAAAATGAAAATTTATGTTAATTTGTATTAAGTGTAATAAAATTTCTATCATTAATAAAAATTTCTATTGGCCTGTTGTAAGCAAAAGAAAGATTTTTTTTAAACTAAATTGGGCATAGAAATAAATATCCCATTTCATGAGACTCATTAACAAGTTCTTATTTTGAAATTAAAGAAAAAAGCAAGACTTTTTCATTAAATTTTTCATTTTCATTAAAACACAGGTAAAAATAATTTTTTAATGTCTTCCCTAATCTCAGCTACTTTGAAGTATTTATTTAAAATGTAATATTAATCAGCTGTTTATGAAAATATATTACTTTAAAAATAAGTTGTTTTGACTAAAATAATTCTCAGCATATTTTAATTCAGGCTGTATTTAGTCTGATTTTTTTAAAATGTTACATGTGTAAATTAGCTATTACCTTTTTTATTAGAAGAGGAGGGGGGTGTTTTTGCAGTTGGGCCATAAAAAATAAAAGCATACTGGAAGATCACAAGGTTCCTTTTATCTCAAATAAAATGTTTTCCTTCCATAGCAAATTTTAATTTTTAAAGTTTCTAATTTCTTAATTAAACTGTGCAAAAGGGAAATACAAGGAATAAAATATTCATAAGAAAGAAAATCAATATATAGCTAAAAGGCTCTATATTGCATGAAGTACATTAGAGTATATTGATTCTATGAAGTTGTCTTTCAACTGCTAATTACACATTCATTACAGGATTATAAATCTTAATAAAGTGATTGAGTACTAGAAGGAAGAAGCCTTTTCAAGTCCATGATTTGCAAGACCAGACTGTGGTTTCCAGTCTCACATCTGGACAGGTCTGCTGTGAGAACAGGACTTCAGGCTGTGGAAGATCTTCCTGTGAAGTCAGGAGCAGCCTGGTGGGACTTCTCCCTGCCTGGAATTTTCCCCCTGGAGATGCAGAGATGGAGCTGGGGCTGTTTGGAGCAGGGCCAAGGTGCAGAGTGAGACAGCTCGACAGGAACCCACGGACCTGACGCAGTACATGCAAGAGGAAGCAGCTTCCTGAACACTCAACATATGACTAAAAAAGCTTTTTTAACAGGCACTTCAGGTTGCTTGGGAATATTTCCTGTTGTTCCAAAATGCCTAGACAATCAGAACTCAGTTGTCTGGAAACCATATTGTGTCATGTAAACTGTCAATTTTCAGAGATACAAATGCACAAATCCTAAGTGTACCTCCACAGTCAAATTCTGGTTTTAATCTAGACTTCCCAAAAATCACAGCATCATGCCCTATTTGGTGCTGACAGATCAAAATGACAGCATTTGATCCTGCAAAAAATACCACTGTGAGCCATGGAAGTGTGGAGCAGAATGGAAGGGACCAGATGGGCAGGTTCAAGAAGTTTCAGATGAGAATCTTCTTGCTCAGATGGCTGTGACTTGTGAACAGATAACGGGATCCCTGTGCACAGGTAATGCTAGAAATTGTGAATTACATAAAAATATATTAAAAATGTAAGGCCTGCTTAAGGAAAGCACAAGCTATTCCACTTAGATGCCAGAGCAGTCATCCAGGGAAAGCTTAAAGCAGTAGTTTCCTTATGTGTAAATTACAGTGGCTCACTTGTGCACCCTAAAAGCCACATTTAACCCAACTGGTGAACCATGCCCAGCCCTGATTTACAGCACGTTCTGTTTTACAAAACCCACTTAGTCAACATATGGGAACAAGGATGGGGGAGGAGACGTGAACATCTGCTTTCCTTGTCCTGGGCTTGCACTATTGCTGTGTACAGCTTTTTGCTCTGGAAGACTTTCAAGTCTGAAAGAGTCACCAACCACTTGGATGCAACAGTGTGCTCTGATGTTGCTGCTGTCTGTCTTCCTGCTGTGACTAACTCAGGATTTTTCTGGTTTTGACAGAGTGCTGACGTGCCTGGCAGTTTGCTTGCAGTCTGCTGGCAGGGCCAGGGTCTCCACACCCCTCACCCACCAGCCACCTTGTGCTCATGGCCATCGATGTTACCAGTGAAACAGCTGCTTCTTATTAAAGATTTCCAATAAGAGGGCTCGATAAATGACTCAGTTTGTCTCAGTCTATACCACTGCTGTCACTTTGTATGTGCATTCCGGGGATGAGAGCATTATTTTTAAGAAAGACCAGCATTTCCATTTGGGAGGCAGCAGAGAGGGAGAGGAGACAGCCAGATGTGGCATTTGGCTTTGGAATGCGCCAGGGCTTGGGTCCAGCAGACAGAGCAGAGGTATGGCTCTGGTATGGTTGTGCTGTGCAGACTGCCTGGCTTCTGACAAAAATAAGATGTCTCCTCAAGAAATTGGCACAACTCTTATGAAATACGGTCCCTCAAGCTTATACTTCTCTGGGATAAAAGGTCTTGAAATCCTTTTTCTAGTCCTCATGGTTACTTTTATGAGCTTCTATCCCCATGATTTGTTTGAAGTGTGGCAGGAACTTGACCCTTCCTTTGACAAAAATCTTGCCCCAGCACATGAGAGTGGCAAAATTTCTACTCGTCTGAAACGCCTGACTGCTCCTGGTCAGAATAATGTGTGATCAGCAACTGCACAGAAGCAATCCCTGTGCCTGTATTTCAGGCAGAGAGCTTTCCTAAGCCTCTCTGCACACACCACATCTCTCCCACAAATTTTCTTGCTCCCTGCTGAATCCCAGCAGCACATAAATCCTTGGAGCAGGGACTGAGGAGGCTGTTCTGCTTTGCTTTATTACCACAATGATCAACTGAAACGAAATCAGTGTTTCCCAAGACACAAGGGAAAGCACTCTGTGTAAAATGACCATAAAGATGGCCAGGAGAGTTGGGTTTGAAGATGCCAAGAACATGGCTGACTTAAGGGAAATAAAATGGAGGAGGTTCTATTGCTCCCAGAGGGCCAGATCCTGCCACTCACGAGTCTGGTCCCTTGAAATCACTGCAGCATTAAAGAGTCAGTGGCTGATCTGGCTGACTGGTAGATGGTGAAGCAAGTTGGGGCCCAGAAGTAACCTTGAGCAGGAAAGGAAATGCAGCCCGGGGCCAGAGGGTCCCTTAGGATCCATTTGCAGGCTGCACAACCAAGATGCTCAAAGAGACACCTAGCAAGAAGCAGCTGCCTGTGGACTGGAACAGATTAGTTAGATGCCACTGGTCCCATGCAAACAAATCCTTTTCTAGTTCCATGTCCTTCAGACAGCAGACCTGCTCCCAAAGCAGTGACCTCGGCCTCTGAGCACCACAGGAAAACAGGAGAACCATGAACTGGAAAATGGGTCTGAAAGCAGCTGCGTGTAGCTCCCAAAGCAGCCTCTGCTCCCATTCCAGTAAGCACAGGCCTGTCTGCAGCTCAGAACTATCAAAAGTCACCACTAATGAGTATCTCTAAAATCAGCGCTATTTTTTGTCTCCATTACATTTCTCCCTCTCTTTATTTTCAAACTTTCTGGGTCACAAAATGATAAAGGATGTAATTTTGGTTGTCATGCATGTTTTCTCTTAGTGCTAGAGTTGAAAAGTTGTCCCAGACACTGTCTTGTCCATGGCTTTGTCATTTTTTTGGCAAGTTATTCTCCCCATTGTAAGGTGTACCCCTGTACTTTTCAAACCACTGAGTCCAAGGAGTACTTGGTCACTACTTTTCCAGTAAGTAGCAACTGTCATTCCAGCTATAGAGAAATTAATATCTCCCGGGCTTCCTCATCCTCCTCCCAACTCCAAAAGGAAATGTTTTTCCAAGTGCAAAGTACAGATTAGGGCACTACTTCAGGAGGTGTCATTTTTGTGTTCTTCACATTTTTGTCACACCAACAGAGAAGAAAATAAGTTTGGTGCACGAGCCCTTGCCAGGTCTCACAGCTTTCTCCTCCTGCCTTCCTGCATTAAACTCTGCTCTCCCTCCTGCTGCATCCTCCTTCTCTCTGCCCAGTGTGGGTTCATACCCTTCTTTCATATTATTTATATGCCACCAGTTTCTCATGCCCCAGGTTGTTTTTTAGGGCCCACTGGACTTCAAGGAGAGAGCAAGACGTGTCGTGGAGATGGTGACAGTCCAAGATCTCAGCCTCCCTCCTCAACCTGCCCTTCCCTGCCCTGCCCCTACATTATCACTCTCTCCATCCATCCATTGTCTGGTTTTATCTATTAGTTTCCCCTTTAACACCCAGGTTTGATTGCATTTTCTTGAGCAAACTGTCAGAGCCAGCGGGCTTTGGCATTGCTGGTATCAACCAATTCTGTCTAACAACTACAGTGGATTTTCAGAAGACACAACTTTTCTTGGACTCACTCTCTCTCTGCTTGTGCCTCTGTGTGCATCCTCTGAGCCCCACAGGCCTCACTCAACCAAGCCTGGGAGATGGCAGGACATCCCAAAGTAACTGCAGCATTAGCCATGTCAAACAGGAGAGACTCAGGTGAGGAGAAGGCTACAAAGCAAGCTCAGTCCTTGTTGAACACAAGAGAGATTTTGTTAACACTCAAACCAGCATCAAGAAATAAATATCAGTAAGCCTTAAGGTAGGAGAGGGATTTAGGTGCATTATTTCAGATCATTAAGTAATTACTTGCTTTCAAAAAGTCATTTGAAGTCAGTCACCAGAGCCCAGCCACTAAGAACAACTGCACCTATGATTGCAAGACCCAGCTTTTTTCTTCCCATCCCAATCTGGCACTACTCCCTCACATGCCCCCCATCAGCTCTTTAGGACTGGGGTCTGTCCCACAGGGCTCAATCCTGCAGCCACTTCACAGCTGGTAATTCTCAGTGATCTCCACCTGCACCTGAGGGACAAGGGTGATTTTCACCTCTGAAGCTATCCAGGCTTATCCAAAAGACTGTTTTGTCCAGTGGGATGGCATCTGGTTTTCCTGTCTTCTGTGCAGAGGAAATCTGCTCTTCAGAAACATTTCTAGGGAGGGTGACAAAGAGATCTCTGTTCTGTTGGTATTTTGAGTTTATTCTCATTTAATGTTGCTGAAGGTCCCAGAGCCATAGCAGATGACAGCTTCCTGAGTCTCATAACTTTACCATTTGCACCACGTTTTCTGGAGTCACTGGGACAAGTGGAAGGAAGTGGGGAGGAGGCTTACAGATGGTCACTCCAGAGACCAGCACTTCCTTTTTTCTCACCTCCAGTGACTTCAGCACCCCAGGCCTGGCCCTCTCTAGTGTTGCATAGTTTTACTTGGACATTGCTAAAGTGGCAAAAGAGAGCATCTAGATCTGAACATGCACATTGCACACACACAAAATTATTGCAGACTGGTTTTGACAAGTCAGTTGCTATCCAGCCTGCTTGCCTTCACACCCTGGATGCTAAGTCTGAACAGCACTATGAACATTAGCCCTTCTCAAAATATTCTCAAATAATTACTGAAAAAACATGAAAGGAAAAAAAAAAACTTTAAAAAACCAAGGAAAGCACTGATCCAATCTGCTCTGCACTGTGTGACAGAAAAAACTTGGTAGGCTCAGAGATTTATCAAATACAGGACAAAGCATGAAGATGTGTCCTGAAGAACATCTGCCAGTTTCAAAAATGTGCATGTCTCATCACGGTGGTTTTCTCTCACCTCCTGACACTCTCAATAAGATCTCTTGTTTCCATGGATACTTCTACTTTGGTTTTCTGTGATATCCTTCCTTCTGTGCTTCTTGTTGTCTGCACAGCTGGTAAGGAGACATCACAGAAGCCTTCTGGAGGCAGAGTGTGGATCTGCAAGGTGGCTCACACACCACCCAGGGAAACACATTTGTCTGAACCGTTGTCTGTACCTTTGCACCAGTGGGGTCCCACCACCAGCCTTAGTAACTCAATGGCCATCCCTTATGATGCTCCTTGGAAGCAAAGAGCCCCAAAGACTGATCCAGACTGAGAATGACATGATCTCTCTCAGCCTGCCTAGGTCCCAGCATATCCTCGATGTTACTCTGGTATTATCTGCTGAAATACCACAGGATTTTAGCCTCTTCAGGGAAACATGCTGGGCAAGTGGGTTTGTATTCACCTTTTCCTGGAGAATTTTCTTGTGAAAATGGAAAGGAAATAATTGTTTCAATAAGAAAGGATAAAAAAAGAAACTAAAAAAAAACCCCACATCACTGCATATTCTTGAAGGACAAATGAGCTGGAGTTTTTGTGACAGCACTAGTCAAAGGACAGCCCATAGAAATGCAGAAACCCACGCAACCAAGAGAGATGTGGAATGAAATCAAACAAGAGGAAAAGGCAAAATGTTGTGATAAATGCACCAACTGTATTTAAGAAAAAATAGAGGCAATATTTTGCTTGTTTTTTTAAGTGACTTAATGACAGAAATATAGCAGAGGCAGACTTGCAATTGAAAACATTTCATCTTGCCATAGAAATTATTATCACAGACTTAGATCCTTCTAACACAGCTTCTACCAAACATACTCCTGAACTAGTCAGTTTGAAAATTCATTTTCCAAGTCAGGTAGAGACTTTATGGTAAGAGCTACCAAGCTGAAAGTGATTGTCTTTTACTTGGGCCATAGATTTGATTCAGCTTTCAGAGAAAAACAAAATCTCTGTGAATTACAAGGAGAAACTACTAGTGACAGTGAAATTACTGAAAGCAAGCCATGGCCATACCATAAATCCAGCTTTAGGACAGCCAATGTCAAATAAAGACCACTTCAACCTCTTAATACAAAACATTTATGTGATAAAAACTCAATCTACCATCTCAGGTTTTTTTCCAAACCTGTGGGCAAGTTGACTTCACCCTGGCAGGCTTCAGGCTGGAAAAAATTCTCACTGGCTTCTACTGCTTAACTTGATAGTAGATCTCTGTCATTCCAAAGTGAAGCTGAATCCCAGCATACAAACACAGAGCCAGCCTGAACTTCATGGTAAGTACTCAGCTAATTCCTTGGAAAAATGGTTCTCAGTCTTGTTTTCCTACCCCTGGTCTCAGTGGAAGTGAGCGCTGCTGGGCGATGTGTTGGGACTGCAGTATCCGTGCCCTCCTGCCTCTCTCTGTGGTTTAAAGAAAGTGAAATTGCTTTTTATTCCAGTGAATGCCTTAGAAAGATAAAATGAACCAATGCCAAAATAACAGGAAATAGCTGTTACCACAACATCAGCTCACTTTGCCTTCAGTCTATCTTGCAGCAACGTGCCAGGTTGCTACAGTCCCTCAGCAACTTGGATTTCCCACCTAGAAAATTCAAGTATGAAACCAGGGTGGCATCAGCTGGCAATGTGCCACCTCCCTGCCACTGCATGGAGTGAAATCCCCCTTCCTGGCATCCAGCTCACTGTGCTGGCATCCAACACTCCCCCTTCCTGGCATCCAACACGGTGTGTTGGGTGATGGGAGCAATGCAGCCAGCAGATCTCTCTGCCCAAACAAGACTTTCAACTGGTTTTGTCTGCAATTTTCCTCCTTCTTGCTTCCCTGTGGTAGCATAGCCTATTTTGTGAAACAAGATAATCTGAGACTCCACTGGCAATTACCCACCTCTTTGCTGAAGCCCACTGCTTTATTTTTGATCAATTTTTCTATCCACAGGATCCAGCAAAACCCACACCAATGGGTGAGGAAACAGGAGTCCCTCACTGCCTTTAATAATATTTTTCTGTTCCAGCCCTCTATATTCAGGGTCTTACTGTTGGAACTGCTTGATTTTTGTCTTGTTTTGCTTTTTGGGGAGCAGGACTATTTCTGAGATAAAGAAACGTCCATGTGTGGGGCCACCTTGCATTTCAACCCCACCTGCAAACAGCATTTCCCAGGTAAATAGAGAGTCGTCCATTTAAAAATCAGAAAGATTATTTCATAGATTTAGGAACTGTCTTTGAAGGGCTCCCCAATACCCAAAGAGGCCATCCTAGGGAGATGCACACACATGCATTTTTGTTAGCAAATGACAGTGAAATGAGTTATTGAGCTCAATGAGTTTTTCACATGATTTAACAGGCGTTGTGAAAAATGCCTGCATGTGCACAGCTTCTATGTATCCACAGACAAATAAAGCTACCTTCCACATTTCCTTTGGCTATTCCTTTTTGTCCATCCTACAGCATTTTATTTTCTTTAATCATCAGGAATTGCTGGTAGGAAAAGTATTTTCCTGTTCTCAGGTTGAGCTCTGTGTGTGCTGGCAAATCACAAAATATTTGACAATGGAAAAAGACTGTGGTTATCTCAATGTTGTCAACGAAGAAACTACTATAGGAGGAGGAATATGTCTTATTTGCAGTATATACCATTGCACGGTTATCCCATTAGTAATAAAAGTTACAACTGATAAAATAAAACTTTCATTTCACTCAAGTATTTTCAGGAACTCATAAAAATATACTGAACCAAGATGAAGAGAAAAAATAGGGAAAATGCTTTATGGATCAAAGTTCTGAAAAATATTTGGGTTTGATAGAAAGCCTTATTTTTAAATATTTGGAAAATTTCCATATAATCTTTACCTTATTTTCCCTTATATTTCTTTCACCTATTAGTGCTTACTCAAAAATAATCCATTAATTCATATGTTCGTGTATCCATAAATTCCAACAGTAAGCATTTCAGAAGTAGTTGTTACACATAATGTTGTTTACTTAGATTTATGCTACTAATAATACAACCAACAAAGCAAAAAATTAATTAACAGATTCAGTATCAGCAGAATATATTGCTGCCATCATTAGCTAAACAGTTCTCCCTTTTGTGTTTCTCAACACTATGAATTTCCCTCAAACAATTCAACACACCTGGACACAATTAGGAAGAAAAATACAAAACACCTCCAAAGTACTGCAATTAGGTTTGTTCTGGCAAGTCCTGCATCTGTATTCTGGTGGCAATTGGCTTCTGGTGCAAAACATTGTGCCAAAAGTAATGTTTTCTTTTGCATAAAACATATGGAGAGCTTTTGCTGAATTCCACTGTGCAGCATGCCTCTGGTAATGGTGTTGTCCAGCCTGGGAGAGGGACAGCCCAGCATCAGCAGCAAATTCCTGCTGGGAGCACTGAGATGTTATCAGGGCTACTGAAAGGAGACTGTGGCTTGCAAGTTGGAGTGGAGGCTTTTACTGCAGTCAGAGGCTAAGGAGCAGCAAAAGGCTTTCAGCAGGGGAAATCTCTGGTCTACATGTGATGGCCATGAGCACCCTCAAACCCAGAGGGTGTAGGCAAGGAGGGGATTTATTGGAAATGTGAAAAAAGGAAAATACATAATTTGCAAAATTAGCCAGCCTGAGCCTGTACCTCCAAGGAGAAAACTTGTGTATCATGCTGAGTGTATCTGTATCGCTATCCACCAATTGTTGTTTTGTGTGACAAATCTTTGGCCTCAAACACAAAACAGATTCTCTATGTGGGGCAGTTGCAAAGAATTTGATGATATTATTTGAAAAATATTTGCATTGTTTCATTTTCTTGTTAAACTAATACTAAAACTTTTCTGAAAATGGTTTGCAGGCATCATCCATGTGGTCATATTACCAAGTTCAGTAAGATGTATTTTGTCAGTGAAACTCTTCAGAAATTGAAAATTGTAAACTGAAAGCAAAAAAGCCAAGTTCAGAGCACTCCTTCTTTCATAAACTTTCCAAAAATTGAGGGTAGTAAATGATTGTGTCACTGCACCAACTGATCCTTGTAGGGATCCATTATCCAGCCCCCTCTGTGTCCACTCACCCATCTTCCAGCTGGTGAGGTTGGGCTCTGGCCAGAGGTGAGGCATCACATAACAGTGGAACTAAATATTACAAGAGAAGCTTTGTTGTCCTTTCTCCTGTGCCCACAAAAGCTCTGCTTTCTGCTGAATATAAAAGAAATGCACTGTTGGGAGAGAGCTTGATGCAGATCAGCATGGTCCTGGAGGAGTAACCTGAAAGTAGCAGGAAGGGATTTGCAGAGAGATTTGTGCCTTGGACCTGATGGATCGAGGAGCAAGGCTGCACCTGCTGAGGTCTAACTGGAAATATCTGCAGCTCAGCGTGGCAGAAAGACCTGAAGAAGAAATTGGGACTCTATCTGGAGGAGAAAATGGGTAATTAAAGCTGAGAGATAAAACATCTCTTTCATGTTTCAGTTGGACCAACTATGCCTGATGACAGGTTGTGAGCCAAGGAGGAGGCTGCAAGGCAGATTAAGAAGTTTGGGGGCCTGCAGGGAGTTTAGGTCCAACACATGTGGGTGTAGGAGTGTGGCAGAAGCACCAGCAGAAAAGCCCTGACAGCTTGGCTGGAGAGTGAGACAAGTTTGCTTTTCACCAAAGCATTTCCTACTGCCCTTGAGGTGAACAGAGGCAGGAGCTAATGAGGGCTGAAGAGATGCTAAACCACAACGTGACCTTCCTGTGTGCCTGAAAGGCCCAGAAACTGGCTTAAGATAAGGAATAAACACAGTAAGTGGAACTTTATCAGTTTCTACAATTAATTTCAGTGACTCTCTCGCACTCCTGTGTACGGCTTTTTTGCACATGGAGTTTTTCAGTCTGTTCAAAGAGCACTGCAGACCTAGGGAGCTGTATTATTTTTGAGCAAACTTGTTCCATTCAGACCATTGGGCACAAGAGACATTTGGAGCAATTTCCAGGAGCTGGATACTTGTGCAATGTGTCCCCCCCGGGAACAGCAGAGCTACCTTAGAAGTACCTTAGAAAATATTAACTTTGAATTACTCTTAGCAAAAACTACTGTATTTTAAAAACAGAGACATATCGTGGAAATGTTCAGTAACCTGAGCTCCAGCATGGTCAGTGGCAGCTGCGCTGTAAGGACAGGAGAAGAAATCTGTTTCATCCCTGAGTCCTGTGGGTCCTGCAACTCCTGCTCACAAGCCACAGAGAGCATTCAGTATCCCCAAACTATTCTTGGGCAAATTTGTGTATTAAAATGACATTTAGGCTGTCATTGAGCACAAGAACACCAGAATATCAATGAATCTGTCCTCAGAAAGAGATTCTTGAGATGTGAATGTTTGGCTTTTGGTTTTGTTTGAGTTTCTTGTTTGTTTTTTTAATACCCAAGTTTTTCCTTTAACTCTTATATTGGAAAAATAAGCCAGTAGTGTTCACTTTAAAAAAAAATTCAAAACTTGCAGAGATAGAGAGAGCCTTTAAAGTTGTACTTGGCCTCAGTTCTATTCCAGACCCAGTAATCTTATCATTGATTCAGGCATTCTTAATGGGCCCTTTAAAAAATAAATAAATGAAAATTGGTAGTTCAATCAATGTAGTATCTTTAATTCAATATTCATCCCAATTGATTTTCACTTCCAAGTTTTATTTTAGTATGAAGTAGGGCATTGTGTTAAGGAAGTTGTGGGGGAGCTTGTAGGTTTTGGCAGCTGGAATGAGGGGAAACTGTGGTTTTTAGATTAGAGGAAGGTGTGGGAACCAGTTCTTTGCGAGCTGTTGGAGCAGCAGGGCTTGTGCAGGCAGTCTGTGTGTGTGTTTGTTGTCAGCCCCCAGAGCTGCCACAGGGCAGAGGAGCAGGATGCAGAGGCACCAATGGCTCCCCTCCAGCCCTGTCCTTGCCACCAGCTCCCTCCACTGCAGTGACTGGACTGGGCCACCCCAACACTCCTGAGCTGCTCCCCAGGTGTCCCCTGTCCCCTGACAGAGGCACCATCAAATCCCCATGCCCGCTTGAGCTGCCTGGGGAAAAGAGATTCCCTTTCCCAGCTGGGGCATCTCCATTTACAAGGCTGCCAAGCTCCTGAGGACTGCAGCTCTCTTGCAAACATATTTCCAGATATTTTCTGTGGCTGCACTATATATTCTGTGGTTCAGTCTCATGAGATATGCCGGGCTTTCCATGGCAACCACAGAGGTAGCTTTCTTCTTAAAGAAACAGAAAGTAACAGAAAACGAGAACTTTAGCAGTATAAAATCAACCCGTTTAAGAACATCAAGGAAGCTCCTCAAAACAAATCCTGCTCCCAGGAATGCAGCCCACGGGGAGCAGGACTATGGAAACTGTCACAGTTCTGGATGCACTATGGAACAAGGCCAAAAGAGCAGGAGGAGCAAAGCAAAAACCCATCCAGTTTGTGCCTCACCTCTCTGTGCCCCTCCTTGCCTCACTTAGCTGAGCTTGTCCCAGTTCCCTCACCAAAACTTGGGTCAGGTTTTCAAATGCACTCACACTAATTTCCCCTAAAAAAAACCCAAGAAAAACAACAAAACAAAACACATAACAAACAAACAACAGCAACAACCAAAAAAACCCAAAAATCCCAAAAGCAAGCAAACAAACAAAAACCCTTAAAAAAACCCCAAAAACAAAAACAACAAAAAAAAACCCAAAAAAACCAAAAAACCCAAAACAAAACAAAAACAAACAAGCAAAAAAAAACCCAAAACAAACCAAAAAACGCAAACCAAACCAAAAAAAAAACAAAAACAACAACAGCAACAACAAAAAACTCAAGGTAGTTTGCCTGTGTTTCACTGTCTGCCCAAACACCCATCCATATTGGCATCTTGACCATGATCCCAGATGTTCTCTTCTTTCTCCCTCCATAGTCAATAATCATTAAATAATCATTTCCCAGTATCTCCTTCAGTATCTCAATCTTTTTATGCAGCTCTCTGACCTCATCTCAGCCACATCAAGAGCTGTCAGTTAAGTGGTTGGTCCATAATGGTCCATCCAGCACTTTATGCTTTACTGCCCCATATTTTTTACTGGGAAATCCTTTGGGAAGGAATATTTCTGCTTCAGGACTAGTGATAAAAGGAGGAAGCAACCGTTTCTGAATTATTGATATATGATAGTTGATATACTGATAGTTGATATATGTGATGAAAATCATTACATAATAATAAAGAATGTTGATAAATTAGAGTTAATTTGGAAAATAATGGCAAGACCAAGGGATCTAAAGGGACTAACTTAGGATCACTAGAATGTCTGAATATCCTCCCCAAGTAAGGGTGTTAAAAAAACTTCATTAATTCAACAAAGCTGGAATGGGTACACATAGAAGGAAAATACATGTTCAGGGTGGAGCCTGAAAGAAACAGATAAGCTGCAGAGAATATTAAGAATCAAAACCCAAAGAGAAACCTTACACCTTGACATGGTTCTCCATACCTGACCACATGGCACAAAAAGCTGGAGTACCCAAACCCAGGGCTGCCACAGCTGCCCTCCCTTGGCACAAGCACAGTCACCCATGTCCCATGAATTCTGAGCATGACCTAAAACAACCTGGATTTTACCCCTGAGAATTAAACCTCAGACTCTCTTCAGGATAAGAAGCCAACATTTACATAGGGGGCCAAACAATTACCCTCCTTGCATGTTTTCCCCTTAAAGCATGGGTGTGGTCATTTGGAGAAATTCATGTTAAAAGAATGAAAATCATCTGTTTGATACTAGTCAGAGAAGGCCACAGGATGCTGTGACATGGTGCACCAAGTGCTGCAACACACTTTGGAAAACCTGATTTGCTTGGAGTCACATGGAAACAGACAGGACTGGCAGCAGAGCTCTGGCATCCAAAGTTCCAAATTTGAGCCATAACCACAAAACTCTCCTTCCTCCTCCCACGGCTGTGCTTGTGCAGCTTCACTGGGGGAGGGGAAAAGCCGCCAGTGCTCACTAACTGGAAAATTAACACAGTAGCAAAAGTAGTCCTGTTTCCAAACTTTTAAATTACAGAACCTAAGGGAAGGAAGGGGTAAATCTATAAATCCAGGTAATCTACCCTGTTCTGCTAACTGTAACCTTTATAAGTGAACAACTCTCCAGATAGAATATGTATTCATTGTCACAAAATCACTGGAATAAGAGCCACAGCGAATTGTTGCAGCTTCTTTGAAGTCCGCCAAGCTTCTGCAAGCTGGGCAGGCTGAGGACAAACTTTGGAAAACTCTCTCTTCATTTGAATATTAAGAGGACTAATAAAACAAAGAGGACATGGTAAATTCTGGAGGATTTTTTTTTTAGTTGCCAAGGGACAATTTGGATGTCAGCATGGTTTTTAATAGTTCTCTTCACCCCAGTCCTTTAGCTGTGCTTACAGAACTGGCTGCAAAGAGCATCTCCTGCTGCTTTGCAGATTAATTACCCATGTTTGGGTGAAGTGCTGTGTCAGTGCTAAGTGTTATTGCTTCCAGCACCACCACTCTGCAGTGAAGGCAAGTAGCCACTCTGGGAGGGCCACAGTTGCTTCTGCAAGACCTCTGCATTCCTCAAAGCCATGTCCCACCCTCTGCTTCAGCAAGTGGGATTTCTCCATACAGCTAGAGATACTGGCCTGCCCCAGCAAGCATGAGCATAAGCAGCAAACTGCGTGGTGAAACAGCATTTCATGCACACTGACAGACCGGATACAAACCCCCAAAGGATGAATCCTGCCCAATTCAGTGCTAACATCCATCAAATCCTGCCTCACTACTCTTGCTACCCAGCTTAGCTGTCTGCAGTGTTTTTGTTCCTCCACCTTCAATTTCCTGTGCAATTGGACCCTATATAATGATCCCCATGGAATTTAATTATCCCCACAGTGCCTAGAGACTGTAAAATGTTATGGTAATGGCTGTCTTATGATCGTAGAAGAATGCATGGATTCTGCCATGGTGGTGGCTCCCTGCAGAGTGCCTGGCCATAGAAAGCAGGACTTTAGAGTCAGGAGCTTCTCACTCCACCCAGCAGTGGCTAATGAGACCCACAACACAGAGCAATTGGTGTCCTTTCCCACAGTCCTTGGGACAATGCTGTCCTGTCTCCAGAAGTCTGCATGTGTGATTTTACAGGGGAAAATCATAAAAAGCCCTCTCCTTGCCTGTTTTACTCAAAAGCCAGCCACCACCACGTCCTACATTCAAGAGAAGTGATCTGTGGTTAGCTGGCGTGTTCCCCTTACTGCAGCTGCCTCAAACTCCTCTTAGCACTGATATCCTCTCAAGATCCTGGGATGCTGCAGCTCCACTCCTCCCTTGTCAGGGCATTATTTGAAAGAACAGCCTTGGCAGTATTGCTTCCTATGTATGTTATGAACCAGCTCGGACACATTCATCACCATTTCCAGGGCAAGGAGAAGGAAACTACAGAGCAAATCAGAATCAGGCTTTGTTTTCTCACTACTTTTTTAGCAGAAGTCTGGGAGAAAAGAGGAAACAGTTGTGAGAACTGAGGTTACCCTTTATGTTACCATAGGAATTTCCTGTAAGATGATGTGTGCATCGTCCAAGGAATTTATTCACTCAACACTTATGCTGAGATCATCCCACAGGGAAGGGAGATGGGAGAGAACACTCATAGAAAATATATCCACATACAGGACACTTGTATTAATGCAAGGTTATAGCTCATCGATGAAATACACATGGAAAAAAATTCACACCACTTTTATACAGCTCGCTGAATTATTATATTCATAAAAGGAGAATTACAGACGAGATGGAGCCAGACTGCTCAGAGGTGTACTACAGGACAATGGGCAGCTTGACCTAACTTTGAAGCTGACTCTGCTTTGAGAGTCTCTGGCAACCCCAGTTACTCTGTGGTTCTATGATTAAAAATAAAATGTATGCTAGGTAGAATGTTTATTAGGAGGTAACAAGATTTTTAAAGATGCGTGATCTTTTCAGTACTAAGCTTTTATTTGAAGTCATCAAATCTGCCTGAAATTGTCTTCATTTAGCTGAAAATTTCCCTGGTTTTCTTCAGAAGTCAAAGTAAATAAGCCATCTCTGCATAACAGCATAAGCTCATTAGAAATGCCCTGCTGTGTTAGATCTATCACCCCTCTATTCCACCAGTGACAGTCGGAGATGCTTTTTCGAGAGAACACACAAACCCAGATACTATTTGTGGTTTATTTCCCACACACTCCCCCAGCACTGACACTCAGAACAGAGATGCTCAAGTTCCCTCTGGGTGCTGCTCATGGCCTGTTTCACAGTCTCCTCTAGCAGCAGTGTCAGAAGTTTAGGACACCCCACAAAAGCAATTCTTTCTTCTTTTTTTTTTGTGCTTTTAAGCTCTGCTGGTTTCAGTGAGCACCTGGCAGTTCTGCTGTTGTGTTTTTGGTCAGTAACTGCTCTGCAGTCACAACCCTGCACCTCCTCAAGGCTCAGTCCCCATCATATCCTCCCTTCAGCTTTGTCTTCAGTCAAATGAGACTCAGCTTTTCTAGTTCCTTCTCATACAGCAGCTTCTCCAGTCCCTAAATTATGCTGGCAACTTTCCTTGCCATTTCCCCTAACCCTCATGCCCTTGAGATGCAGAAACTCAGATCGTGCACCAGACTCAAGGCATGGAAGAACGAAAAACGTAACAGGAAAATGACTCTTTGTCATGATTGCAACATCTTTCCTGATGAGCTCCAGCATTTTATTGACATGCTTTGTTTCCACTTAACATGATCACTGAAGAATTGCAGAGAGCTGTCAGTTACAACTCCAGGATCTCTTGCCTGACTTCTAACATCATCTTTTTTGATTTGTTACAAAAAGTCCATACGGAGATGTGAAAGCAAGAAGGTTCTGTGAGTAGGTGGTGTAAAATCAGGAGAACTAAAAATACTTAACTCATTTATAAATAATGAGCTAGTAATCTGGATAATTAAAAATAACTACCTTATGTCTGCAATTTAAAAAGCTTAGCTGCACATCCTTAACTCTGTCCAGTGTCCATAACAAAGATGGTCTGGTGTTTAATAATAACCATTGCACATTATCTCTCAAGAAATACATTTGTGCAAGTACTGGAGCTTGGTTTGTGTTTCTTTGTAGGACTGAATTTCATTCCATATACATTTTCCTTAGAAAAATTTTCAGGTTTTGATTTCTTACACTCTTCAGAAGTAATTATACATTTATGCACTTGCTGTAAAGGTGCCTGAAGTATCAACATTACTGTGGGTTCTTATAGCAACATGTATGTGGTTATCTGGACAAGAGAGATACTCCTGCTATACTCTTCCCCCATGTATGTTCAGCACATAAACATGATGGATCTATTTCTCCTACACAGTTTCCATAGATTAAGTGTTTGTCAAGAATTAAACCTGAAGAAAATATAACATACTCCTGAGATGCACAGATGCACTCCAGGGCTGAAGCAAAGAAGGATGTCGTTCTGGATTCAAAATTTTACTTTCTGAGTAATTCAGAGAGTCACAGAATGGTTTGTGTTGAAAGAGACCTTAGAGATCACTTAGCTCCAAACCCCTGCCATAGGCAGGGACACCTTCCACTCAACCAGGTTGCTCAGAGACCTATCCAACCTGGCCTTGAACACTTCTGGGGATGGGGCATCCACAACTTCTCTGGGCAACCTGTTCCAGTACCTCAATACCCTCATTTTAAGGAATTTCTTCCTAACATCTGATCTAAAGCTATTCTCCTTCAGTTTGAAGCTGTTACCAATTATCCTATTACTACATGCTCTTATAAAAAAGTTTATCTTCATCTTTCCTGTAGCCCGTGTTCCCTTCCATTTCCTTCCCTTGGAATGTCACAATTATGCCACTCTGAAGCCTTCTCTTTTCCAATCCAAAGAATCCAAATTCTCCCAGCCTTTCCTCACAGGAGAGATGCTCTATCCCTCTAATCACCTTGGTGGCCTCCTCTGGGCTCTCTCCAAGAGATCAAAGTCCTTCCTGTGCTGAGAACCCCAGAGCTGGATGCAGGACTTCAGGTGGGTCTTATCAGAGCAGAGGAGCTGAATCCCCTCTCTCCCCTGCTGCCCATCCCTCCCTGGATGCAGCCCAGGGCATGTTTGGCTTTCTAGGCTGTGAGTGCACTTTGCCAGGTCATGTCCAGCATTTCTTCCACCAGCACACCCAGGTCCTTCTTGAGAGGGCTGCTCTTGATACATTCATCTCCCACACTGTGTTGGTACTGGGGTTACAGCACCGTGCACTTGGTCCTGTTAAATCTCATGAGATTCCCATGGGCCCACCAACTGATGAACAATAATCACAGCCTCCAAAACCAGTATCAGAAATATACTGTGACTTTAAGAGTAGTACATTTGTAAGAAAAATGTAGGCAAACAACCAGATGATTAACTATTATGACAATGAATATAGTGAAGGGAAAAAAAAAATAAGTAGGAACAACTTTACTAAGCAACAGTATCTGCAGCTAAACTAAAAAGGTTTATGTCATCATTCAGATCCAGCAGCCTGCTGCCAGTTCAGGAGATGTTTTCTCTCAGTGTTTGGCAGCTGCTGAGTTCTGGGCTGTGGATTGTGCATTCTGATTTTTTTTAGTGACTTTTATTTTGTCATGGCTTACAATTATGAAACATTTGCTCTGAAGAGCTCTTAAGAGCTTTTCACACTGCTGCCTCTTTTATTGCCATAAAATGGGAACATACACAACCTAAGGCTAAATGCTGCTCTGTACTGGACAATGAATAAGTTACTACAGAGAAAGCCATGTATGCAACTCATTTCAAAATCTTCCTCCAGGCTCTGAACACAAAATCTTTTTATACTGACTTCTCAGCTTGTAAATACAACTGAAGGTAGGTGTAAAGAAGGGTCATCCATCTTGGAATTCAAGCATATCTCAAGGGAGTTCTGGTGCAGCAAACCTGGTGTTTGGGCTGCCATACCATGAAGAAGACACAGGAAACAGTATGAAAATAGAAAACTCCATGAACTTCAGCATCAATGACAACAGACAGGTCTTTTATAAACCAATTTTGTTCTGCCTTTGAGCAAGTCCAGGTTACTCCCTCACTGACAGTGTACTGGTATGGCAACAGCAGTTCTCTGGTGGTGTTATCTCAGATAACACAGTGGCATTTAAACCCTGGATGAAGAATCATTTGGTTCTGAGAGAGTCTAAACTCCCAGTCTGGGACCCCCCATCCATTGCCTGAGCCAAACATTGAACAAATCCCTCCAAAATTCCATTGTTTAATGACATTCTCTTCACTAAATGAGACAGTTTTCTTTTTTCATCTACTGCATGGCTTTCACAGACATGCAGAATGCAAAGGATGATCCTAGAAATAGACCTGTGGAGAAGGCGTGGAGAGCCAGAGGAGTTAGGATCCTGCTGGATGAGAGAGGCCACTTGTAATTAATTAGCTCCTGCCTGAAATAGGATGTCCCCTCCTCTGCCTTTGAAATTGCTGTGGCCAGGCTTGCCTGTGCTGCCTTCAAGGTTACTGGCTTTAAAAAAAAGATTATAATAACCAGATTAGCATATTGACATCATAAACCCTGCTAAATGTGAATTAAGTGCATCCATTCTCAAACTGTGAGATTATTTAATCAAAACCACCCAGGAGAGGAAATATTTAGGGGGTTTATGATGTCAGATCAAGATCTGGAGTGTCAGCAGTGGGTGCTGCTGCTGCCAAAGCAATCAGTGACTAAAAGAAGATGATGTTTATCCACAGCCAGCACTGAAACAGGTTGTTAAAAAGGGAAGTTTGTTTATAGAACAGTAGTAGCTACACTTCTCCTAAACATACTCCTTCTTCCAGGAGCCATCTGCTCTGTGATGAGCAGAACTGCTTTAAAGCATCTCAACGTGTGGGTGACAGTGCCTGGGGAGAAGAAGCATCCTGCTTGACCCTACTGTCCTTTCTTTCCTCTTCATTTAGCAAAATCCTAACATCAAACAGGAATGAGAACAACTGCAGCTACCTTCTCAGATGCTGTGGTACTTTAAGATCAAGGGACAAACAGTGAAAATACTAGAGTATGACATTTCATGGTGGAGGCTTGATTTTACCTCACTGGTGTTTCCAGGCTCTTCTCTTGGTTTGAGGAAAAGCTCTGCTCAGTTCAGCTTCTCACAGCTTTCTGGGAGTCTGTGCCTCCCTTGTTTTCACTAGACTCTGTACATTTCTTAGCTTGTGGTGTCCTTATCTGTGCAAGGAGAACAGGACTGCAATCCCCTCCAGAACCACAACTGCACCTTCCACATTCAGCTTGTCTCTATATTTTGTCCCATTAGCTGTCAGTATGGTATGAGCACAGTCATCATAAGGGAGACAGACCATCAGCCTTGTTTGTCTTTATTGGCAGAAACATCTCTTGATCCATGGGCTGGCTACTGCTGTAGTAAACAGTAAAGAAAACAGTTTGGGCTCAATTTCCTTCCAGTTCATTCTGTTCTTAAAAGAAAACTCTTCATGTCTTCTGTTTAACACCAGTCTGTGCCTTGCCATTCATGGGCATGCAAAAACAAGTGGTGGTATTGCACAAGACCATATCATATTCAGCTGTGGACACTGTTTTAGTTCATTTGGGAAAACATACACCACAATTCGCAAGACTGATATTCATTTGATTAAAAACAATGAGCTACATTTTGGTCTGACTCCTGTTTTGCTGAAGTTGGGCAGATGTTAACTATAATGCATGTGAGTATTAAATAGTGTTTCTTCTGTGTCCATGTGAGCACATGCATGTGGGGAACTGGCAAGTCTTCCTGCCTTAAAAGACAAACAGAAAGCATTTGAGCTTGGGACAACACAAGAAGAACTTGGAAAACTGGATGACTTTGTGAGTGAGAGGGAAGTTCTCTCTGCTGTGCTGTGAAGTGTGGCCAGCCAGCCTTGGGGAAGCTTGTCATATACACAGAGGGATAAACAATCCATCACTCTTTGCCTCAGCCATAATTTTAATCTGAAAATTAACTTTCACCAAGCAACTGCTGGTGTTGTTCTGTATAACCAAACTGCAGAAACAGCCTTCAGAAGCCATGTCTGACACCAGGTGCTGCAGCAGATAAGCAAAATGCTGGTGGAAGATGCCCTACATCTGCCTTAGAAACCTTCCAGCCCCTGGAAGCAGTAAAGTCCAAAATAAACCATGCTGAACATGAGGGAAAATTCACCAAGGTTGAGCAATACTCTGTATCCATTGCAATCACATTCAACATTTGTCAGTGTCCTCAGCAGGCTATTGCAATGCATCTTGCTGTAAGAGAAGCAGAGCTTGGGTTTCCTCTGCCCCAGGGCTGCTTTGCTGCTCACGTCCTCTTAGACTGGCATCTCTCTTGGCAAGGTGAAATTACATTGGTATAATAAAAACACTTCCTACTTTACCCTCAAAAGACCAGTTTTTAGCAGCAAAAGCATTTATAACAGGGCTCAGGAGAGCAGCATTGTTACAGCCAAACCTCTGCTCCCAGCCCCAGTGTGACTGAGCAGTATCGTGGGTTTGCTTCAGCTGGGGTAAAGCCAGAGAGAAAACATTGGGGCTACATCACATCACCCTCAGGCCAACACAACTGGGGCTTTCTGAAGTCCTACTGAAATACAAATATGAGTCCCTATCCTCCCTGCAGGTAGACGTGCAGGCTGCCTCTTCTGCTCCTCCCTTTGCAGGGCACTACTAAATTTCTTTGCTTGAAATAAAGTCCAGGACAACAGGGAGGCAAAGTATTCTATAAAGATAGCCCTTGTTCTCTTCATTGCTCTGCACTTCCCAGGCCTGGGACATCATCAGAAAATACCAGATTGTGGACCTGGACTTCAGTAGTAAAGCATGACATTTTTAAAGAAATTCCTAGACCAAGCATTAAAAATAACATCAAAATCAATTTAAAAATATATTAGCCTATTCCACTGGACTGTGCCCTGTATTCAGAAAGCATATTTTCTCCTCCTCTGATCTCACTGCAATCAATCCTTAAATTACACTGGACACCTTAATCACAGCATCTAACATAAATACCAATTCTGTTAATTCTTTCTGTTAATTTCTTTCTGCAACTTCACAGAAACATCACAGGAGTTATTATTATCATATTCCACAGCATCCAATTACTTCTCATTGCATTCACACATCCAGAAACCTGTCTCCTCCAGATCTCTGCAATGTTGCCATGAGCCTGCAGTAAAAAAAAAAACTGCACCCAACAGAAGAGAAAAGCAAAATATTTAGGTCAGCTCAGAATAAATCAAATTCAAATAAGAATCTGTTTTGCAGCCACATTAAAAAAATAATGATTCAGTGGAGGAAACAAAGAAAAACCTCTTACTGTGATGTGCTGCTAGGTAAGTTGGTAATGCAGGTGTTTTGATGGAGAAACTAGGTCAAGTTTCTCTGAGACAAGGGCAAGTTCTTTTTTAGCATTGTAGGAGTCTGTGGTACTTCCAGGCACTCTGGTGAGGAGAGGACACTGAGGCAGAGCTGTTTTCATATGGGTGCAATGGCAGACAGTGCTGTCGGCTGGGAAAAGGTCTCCAGACCTTTAATTTGCATCTCTCCCCTCCTGGTCCCTGGGAAATCAGCTGCTGAGAACTGAGGCGAGGTGCCCTCCCAAAAGAACTAATTTGCATCTGCTAAAGAGCAATAGAAAAAAGAGAGAGGCTTTCACTAATTCCTTGTTTGGGTTTCATGTTTCACATGTTTAATCAGAAAAGTACATTCAGCATGGAAAGAACCACAGGGCCCACAGTGAGATGAAACACAGCTTCTTCAACATGAACCCAGATATGTCACACAGGACACAGACCAAGCAGGTCTTCCCCTACCAAGGGCATCTGCCTCTCCCTTGATGGGAGACCATCATGAGAGCATTTGGGAACTGGGCCCATCCTGCATGGACACAGAGCAGCACTGAGAATCCATCCCTGTCATCTTCAGCCCACCCAGAAACCACCCCCTGTCACCTTGAATGGGAAGCTGGGTCATGCTGAGAGCAGGAAAGGTGCCAGTGGTGTTTCCATTAGGCTTCACACCATGGCATGGCCAGAAAGAAAACACAATGGTTTCACACAAACACCCTCTTCTGCTTTCCTCCACTGTGACATCAGACTGCAGCATCCCAGCCATCAGACCAGACCATGCACGAGCAGCATGTTCATCATGGTATGGGTGTTAAATGGGTCCACAACACCAGTTCTTAAGAGGATGTGAGCTAGAGGACCCCAACTGCTGCATTGTGACGATTAAAAGATGGAGAAGCAAACTGGCTGCTAGTTGTGCCAAAGATCCCTCTTGTTTTGCCACTGGTACTGCCCAGTTAGTCTGCCTTTTCCAGTCCATTTCAGGTGGCACTTGAGGGATTTGCTCTTGCTCCAGCAGCCTCTCCATTCACAACTCACTGACACAGCTCTGCTTGTGATGAAACATTTCCAGACAAAAGGTCCTTCTTGACTCAACCCTTCTGACAGGAAAAGAAGAAGTAAGATCCTTCCCCATATGTGTGACACATGACTCACCTTCACAGATCTCTTTCCCAGAATAAGGAGAAAAAAGAAAAAAAAGGGAAAAAGAAAAAAAAGGAAGTACAGCCAAAAGGAAACAGCAGAAAAACATCAGAAAAACAAGCAAGCACTGAAGTAATTAAAAAAACCTGCTACAGACAGCTTCTACAAATTTACAATATCATCACATGAGATTATCATGAAGAGGCCTAGGAAATACAGACAGCAGCGTGATGTAGTGTGAGTTAGTGTTTGCAAGAGGACAGCAAACCCAGGACAGCATCCAGGCAGCTGCTGTTAGTGTGATATCTGTCAGCCCACATTAACACTGCAAACGTCTTAGCGACCTGCAAAAAGCATTTGAGAGAGAAGGTAAATGAATTTCCGAGCTTTGTGTCCCTGCTGTTTATATCCTACTAGTCACTAAGTCAAACTCAGCTGAGCAGCTCTGCCAAGCCCCAGCTGCCTCCCTGCAGCCCTCACGTGAGCAGCAGTCACAAGGAGCCACATCTCCCCAGCACTACTGCCAGCAGCACATTAAAATTTTGCCCTTGGTTTAGCCAGGCATTTATCTGGAAAGGAAGGGTGAGAGTCATCTGAACACATGAAAGTAAATAAAATACAGAGAAATGCATCTCAGGCCGTCACTGAGTCTCCTCTAGCAATGAAATGAGAGGAACTAGGAGGCCATAATCCACCCACCTTGAAGCAGGCAGCAGATCTAGGGGAACTTGGAGGGCTTATATCTCCCTAGTGGCAATGCAGGGAGGCTGCCTGATAAGCCCAGATGCAGATGCCAAAAAGGAGGGGAATATTTCCATTCCCACATGCTGGCACATGCTGCAATATAGCTAGTCCGTGAGACCACTGACACCCACATCCAGGTTTGGGGTTCCCCTGAATGAAGCCAACCACGAGGTTTCCATTTAAATCAAAGACACCAAAGAACTGGGGGAATTGTAACATGCTTCCCAGCTGGTCAGATTTGGTCTGTTTTCATAATTTCCTAATTCTTCTGAATTAGCTTTTCCACTGTTTAATTTCTTAAAGCAATGGTGATTTCTCTCCTTTATGGAGGCTGGCGTGGGTGGGCCACCTGTTCAAAATCTTGTATGAAAACAACCTGGATGATAGAAACAATAGCAAAAGAAAAAACTGGTCAGAAAAAACAGGAAAACAAAACTGCCTTGGCAGCCCCAATCTTTTCACATGTGTATTAGCAAAGATCAATTCCCTGGTCTGTTCTGGCATACTTAATATGTGGAAAGGGTCCTTTTTATCCCACACTAGAATTAAGCCCAAGTAAATGCCAGCTTATATAAGGTCCTCCCTCCTCACTCCCTCTCTGAGGAGCCCATACTGAGTGAACTTGCCCCACCTGCTCTCCCACTGTGATCCTCTGGGAATCCCAGCAAGAGGGGAGCGAGAAGACCTCTTCTAGATTTGCAAAGCAGAATGTGTTGCATTTATGTCCATGAGAAGAACTGCTCACTAGAGACCAGTCCTGCTCTCTGGAAGAGGCAACAGCTTTTCTTCTAATGCCACTCCCATGTGGTTTGCACTGAAATCCCAAAGCCTCCTCCTCCGGCAGCTGAGCAGACAAACCACAGCCCAGCCTCTCTTTCTGTGTTTCAGTTTTCCTCTTAGCAAGAAGGGATAATAAAATTACCCAGCACTCAGGAATGCTGTAGCTTTAATTCATTAAAATCCATAAGTAGCTTAGAGCTCCTCAGCCATAGGGGGCTCTGGGAATGTCAGCGGAAATGCTTTGCATCTTGTTGCTGTATTTCAACTTTCCAAATTTCCCTATTGCATCCACCGATTCCAATAATCTGAGCTCTGAATTTTCTGACTTGGCAAATTGGAATCAGCTTTTCTCAATGATTCTGTGAGTAAAAATGTGCTCTTGTCAGAGAGGAAACGGGGAGCAGCACTAGGCTATCTGTATGCTGCATGAGTCAGCCACAGTTTGTGCACCTGCTGTGACTTACAGTCTGAATGCATTGACTGCACTCTGAGATGCTGGTGTTGCAAACAGATGGATTTTGTAAATCCTGTTAATGTTTCTATGTGTAAGAGCTTCCCAGCAGAAAAGGATCATGTCCACGTGAGTATCAGATCCACTTACCCTTATCGATTTTAGAATAGTAGATTCATTTTACTCAGGTTAGAGATATAAATAGATTTATCATAGAGTGGGAACCTGGTTGTGTTTGTGAGAATGGCGACTTTCAGGAAATTAAATTTTAAATGAGCTGCTCTAAGCTGTAAGAAGAGGAGAAATGTGTGCCGTTACACACACCAGCTCAGTTCCACCATACTCCAGCAAAATACCCAGCCTGGAGAAAACACTGGGGCTGTGCATGCAAATGGCTTGTTCTGCTCTCTCTAAATCACAGGGTTTTATTCCAAAAAAGTTACTGGAATGTTTTGTTCTCATAAGGTTTAAGAAGCTTAGGCAGGGAAAATTGCATAACCCGTTTTCTAAGTTTCAGACTTTGCAATGTACTGAGCTCCTTTTGCTTCGTTCACGTGCAGTTGTCTTTTGCATGGGCTGGGACTAGAGAAATAAACAAATAAACTAAGCAGGGTAAGAAGGGAAAAAGAGTTCTGGGAGTTGCAGGAGAAAGGGAAGTGGGAGGTAGCAGAAGCACTGCCTGTGTACACACAAAATTGCCAAAATCTTTCTATTCTCCTAGGCAAGGAGGCTGCAGTGGGGCAGGGCACACACCTGCTGTGCATGCCATCACCTTCCAAGGGCACTGGCTGCTCTAGATTGTCCAAATATAGCAAAACAAGAGGGGGGAAAAATGGTGAAAGTTAGCATGCTTCAGCAACCACAGCAGAATGCTCTTTGCCACCCCTGGAAGCAGCCTCTCTTGGCTTCCTCAGTGGTGGGTTTAAGCATGGCTGTGGTTTGGGAGGAGGAGGAAGAGGAGGTGGGAACTGCTAAAAAACTTGTCATTTTGGTATGTTTGTGAAGAAACTTAGATACCAGGAGGGACTGAGGTGCTGGGGCAGTCCAGCCACAGCCCCACTACCTGAGCTCAGAGATTAGCAGAAGGTGCACTTAGGAGCTGGTGTCCAAGATGCTGAACCCAGCTCTCAGACCTGCCTATGCTTAAGGAGACATGACACTGTACTTTCCTGCATTGCTGGCATCATCAGTAATGGAATGCTAAAAACCCACTGAAGATTGTAAAACCCTCGCTGATGTTACTGGAATTTATTGTGTGGGCAATTAACATAGGCAATCCCATTACCACTGGTGGGATTTATCTGAGTAAATCTCACATGTGTTGTTCTTCTACAAAGGAAAAAAAAAAAAGCCATCAACTTTTTGGCTCGGCCTAAGTTTCCAAAGATAAATGTCTCCCCTCATTCATTACTAGCTACGCAGCTTGTGGCCATGTGGCGTGAGTATAAACAAGCTGAACAAATGTCTAGTATGGGAAGGAATGAAATGTTAATGCAAAAAATTGATTCAGTGATCTCTTTGCAGGCAGTGAGATGGATATTTCATTGCCAGGTCTGACTATGTAATATAGTAACTGTGTGATTAGCACTTAATGACTGGAGTTTGTTTCTTTCCCTTCCCAATCATTAAAGCCATGTTGATTTGCTCAGAACATATTGATAATTTCTGAATATATAGGCAAGCAAATAATAAACCACAACAGCCTGCTCAGGCTGTGTTTATTTCTCTGCACTGACACACAGCAGACCTTGGCAGATAGAGAGGTCTCCACCAGTGCAGGGCAGAAGACGAGGAAAAAGGGGATGAGGCAGTTCCTGAGCTCTGAGTGCTCAGAAATACCGAGTCACAAGACCACATCCATCTAGAGAAAGATGACTGGGGCTCTGCTGCTGTTAAATCCTGGGGTCAGCATCCTGTACAGCTGCTGAACACACAGAACAGCCCCCCTTTCTCACAACCCTGAGCACAAACATGGAACTTCATGAGCCTGTCACAGCAAATCCTCACCTGCACAAGATCCAAAGCATTTCTCCTTCCATTCTTGGCCACAAAACTCTTGGCATCCAAGGTGGTTTCCTGCTTCCCTCCCCCATTACTTTCTGTAGCATTTCAGAGATTCCAAGGCAAGGGTGCCCTTCAAGCAGAGCACCCAGTGTGTCTCTGCACCACATGTCCATATGCATTTTAGCACAGCTACTGCTATTATTTTGCTTTTGATGACGTCTGTAGCATTTCCCAGTCCTGAGAGATCTGACCCTTCACCACCACTCAGGCCGCTACAAGTGGTGCTCAAAGTGAGGCTCTTGAGTACCATGGCTGGCATTTTCAAAGGTATTTAAGAGAGGTAGATGCCTACCTCCTGAAGTTTTACATGAAGAAAGGATGGCTAAATCCTTTAGTTATGACTATTGTAAGAAAAGAGACTCTCTGCCTACTCTGCAGCAAAGGACGCTCTCATGCATGCTGTGAACTGACCTGTGTGAGCACATTTATGTCCCTGCTCATTACTTGGCCCAGGGCAAGATGTATGTAGGCTTTGTGCCAAAATCTCTGCAGAGATTCTTGTTTGTGTTCTGTGGGAGAAAAAATCCCAAAACAGAGCAAGCTACAGTTACGGATAAATATTCATCTGACGTTCAAGAGAAATGCAAAGATGAATCTCAAGTCGGTTTCCATCTGCTAGTGATGATCCTAAGCTCTGCTACAGGAAGCAAAACCCAGCCAGCTATTTCTTCCCTATTGCCTCCAATGCCAGAGCAGAAAGTCTGTTTCCTACCCAGGTCTGTGTTACCAGGCAAACTATCTGCCTGAGTGATGGACTTTATTATGAGCAGGAACTGTGCCAGGGCTTTGACTCTGCAGGTAGATGATGACCACAGCATGCAGGAGGGTGGCATGGTCGAAGGGATCATCAACACATAGCTCCCGGTGTCTCCTTGTTCAGGTATGCTCCTGCTAATATGAATGCATGGACAAGGCAGACCCCATCATATAATTTAGGAACAGTGTTGTCATGTAGGCTGGATGTAAAAAATTGTGCTTAGGTAAAAGGAAAAACCTGAAGGAAAACCCTGTATTGGTGAACAAAACAAGCCAGGACACTTTGAATCTTCTTAAGGTCAAGTGAAGTGATACATCTCTAACCATTGAACTCTGCATCCTCAAACCAGAACAGCTTCATCTTCGCTACCTGCTGGCCCCTGCTGTCCTTCCAGCTGTGCCACAGAATCTGTGGCAACAGTGGTTGGGATGGTCAAAACCTTTGAGACATTAATAATTATGGAGAGGGTCTCCAGCCAGTGCCCTGGCCCTGTTCAACTCACTAGCCTATGTGTACCCAAAGGACCTAACTCAGGAGTCAAACCCTTTGGACTAGGAAGTCCAAAACTGGCTTTTCTCAGTGCTGTGGGCTGTGCTGAGGCTGTGAGTCTAAACTGGGAATTCTCAAAGGAACTTGAATTCCCCTGTAATTAGTAAGGGAGCCTGGAGACCGTGTACTGTCCTACTTCCAGCCCACTCCCACTGGACAGGCAGTGGGCCCAGATGGCTGATTTTTATATAAAACATGTTTTCCCTCTTTTTGTCACTCCCTCCCTGCTACTCATGTGTTCATTTCACCCGGCTGTGGCTCCCTCCTTGCAGCCTGGCTGTGGTTGTGACTGCTGATGACTCACACAGAGCAGTAAATGTGGGGCTCAATACTTGAGTATAAGCCAACACACCCCACAGAGCAGTACCAATCAGTAACACAGAGCTGGGTACATGGCAAAGGAAGTGGGGAGAAATCTCCCTAAATCCAACTTCAAAAAACTGGAAAATAACACTGAACATAAAGTCACTGAAATAACTTTTTTTCTGGGTTTGTATTTCCGATTGATATTGGTGTAGGTGGACCTGTAAAAAATTGTAGGTGTCCTGCTGAATTAAATTTCGAGGGTTCTGATGATGTTGTGTTACATTATAAATAGTGTCTGCCTAAAGCAGTTGAATTCATTCTTACAATGCTTTTTTTTTCCCCCTAAAATCCTGGTGCCAAGTCCAATAAATTGGTAGAAGAACTCCCACTCGCTTCAATAAATTTTGGATCAGATCCTGCAGGATTAGCCCATATGCGCTTTGCAGAGCAAGGACTCGTAGACAGCAGTGACAGATTGATGAGAGCATTTCTGTGACCAAGTGTTTGCAGACAGAGGTTAAGTTTCCATGGCCAAGCACTAACAGACTCATGCTATCATTTTAATGGCTTCTGCATCCATTATGTTGAAAGTGAAATGAGTACATCTGGGTGCCTGGACATGAGAATGATTAATAAAGAGGGGAAAAAAGGCAGAATACTGAGCAGGTAAAGTTAAGAGTATAGGACTGTTGTTCAAAGAGTTTTGAACAAACTTGGGGGGCTTGTGGATCTGATTAGTGGAGTGCTCTTGCACACACATCCTATACTGACAAATGTGCCCAGGGCTTGATTCCCAGCTGAGGGCTGCTGTCAAAGCTGTACAGAAGTGCAGTTCCTGCTCACTTTGGTAGGAGCTCCCTGTACACGATGGAGAGTGCAGTGGGAGCAGTAGGGCTCAGGTCGAAATTCTTAATGTGAGGAAATTGGGAGTTAAGTCTAACAACTGGCTGCATGCACAGAGAGAGGGTTTAAATAAACATGCTCCAGTGAAGGGACAGGCAATATGTTTGGAAATCTAGACAGGCTCTTTCTGCTGCCTGTGTTTTGTTTCTGAATCCAATGCTATGATAATGAATAAGCTGTTTGCTCTTTCAACTGCATACCACATGATAGCTAGTTTCCATCCAAAAGCTTTGGCCCCTGCTTGTAAATTGATCCTGTTAAGTTAACTCCTTTGTTCAAGAGGTTAAGTATGTGATGTATCAATTGGACTTTTTGTGGAAAAGCCCCAGAGCAATACACTTACTGAGCCATTTATGTATTGCAGAATAATTTGCAGTAAAGGTATGTGGAAGAGCAAAGATGGATCATACAAAAAAATATATAGGCTCCAGTTCAAGAAAGTATCAGTTCAGAACAGAAGATAATTTAAGCATATGCCTAACTCCCACTGAAATATGGCTTCTTATCACATGTTTCAGGTCAAGAGTATTGTTAATGCTCACCCCAATAGGGAGGGATGTAGACATATGCTGAAAACCTCTGAACTGGGGCAAGGGTGACAAAAAGGCCTCTGGAGTCTGGACTGGCCAGACCAGGAATCAAATTTGCACCCAGTCTCTATCAAACATGCTGGGGAGACCCAAGAAGGGAAAAAAAAAAAGAAAAAAAAAAAGTTGGAAGGAAAGACCAAAATCATCTGGAGACACTCCAGAAGGACAGAAATATTCCAACCACAAAATATGGCAGTGACACATCCCTGGAATGCAGCAGCACAGCCAGGAAATGAAGATACATTGGCCTTCACCACTCCTACATGGACACCTTGCTTACAGAAACATGGATGTTGAGGATACCAGCCCTGGACTCACAAGATCTATTTGTTCTTCTGACTCATGCTTTGGGTATGACCTTGGGCCACATCCCCTCCCAAAACCGTGGCTCTTGTATCAGTCCCAGATTCTCATGTGAGAGTAGAGAACCAGGAAATGCTCTCAGTCATGGGGGCCACAGAAATCCCTTTTGTAGATGGAAAAGTACCTGCATTCTGGTTGCAGTAACCATAAAAATATTCCAGGGAGCAAAAAGGGCTTCTGTAAAAGTAGTTGTGCTACCACTGAGAATTCAGAGTGAACCCTGAGGTTAAAAGGAATCTTCCTCACAGGAAACAGGATTGTCTTCACATTGTCTTCTTCAGTGAAATTAACTTTGCCTAGGAAGGATGACATCTCCTCTAACATCTTAATCCCTGCCACCTACCCCGCTGGCAGTGGGATCATATGCATCTTTGGCAACAGGCAACTGGCATTTTCAAGGCATATTAAATTCTTCCCTTCTGCTGCAGTGCATTGGGACATGGAACGTATTGGCAGCCTTGCTCAATGTTATCATTTTATTAGAAACTCTTGAAGGAGCATATTTGTCTTATCCCCTCCGTTTTTTGTTATTTCTTTCTGGTAGCAAGAACCAACAGCCAGTGAGGTACTTTCCAAAGAAAATAGTGGCACAGTCTCTGCCTTGCAGGGCAATCACTCCCTTTAAAATCCAATGCAGTGTTGTGAAATAAGAGACTCAGAAACCCAACCCCACCATTATGACAATATAAAAGTACTTTCAATATTTCTATTTTCTGGGTGTCTATGTGCATGAGTGTGTTTAACCTTCATCTGTTTATTTCTATTGTAAATGGGAGGACTGGGAAAAGAAGTGTTCTTGATTTCCCTGCTTTAATCCAGTTCCTGCTCCAAGGTGGAACATAACATCAGCTGTGCTGTTAAACATCTAAAGTACTTTTTGGGGACCACAGAATAAGAAATTCTTATGGATACCCCAGCAAAATGTGGAACAGCACTGGCTCAAAGAGTTTGTAGGGATTTCAGGAGTACAATCAGCATCTCATCTGATCTAAACTGGTAGAGCTCTGCTGTGTTCCTCAGGGCTCTGCCAACTCATACCAGGTGGGGATCTGGCCCTCAGCCTCTATTAATTGTCACATGTACTCAGAGATGAAAAATACATTTATCACAAAGCAGGGAGGAACCTGCACGAGCTGCCAAAAGGGAAGGTGTTCACTCAGCTCAGCTCAGAAGGGCATTACCTCAGTGGCACTGGGCACAGTTCTGCCAAGAGCAGGGAGGCTCTCACTGATGTAAACCAGCAGTGACAGAGAGACCAGACAGTGCTTTGGAGTTTCTCCCTGCCCTATTTTTCTGATGTCTGTTATTTAACAAGGAATCAAGTCTCCCCTGTTGGTACAAAATGCAACAGCCAAGGCCAGGCAATGTCTTGCAGGAGCTCTGGCTCAAAGGGTTGTGTGGCTCTGTTCAGGCAGGATTTTGAGGACAAATTGGGCTTCTGGTGATTTGAGATATGGAGGGGTAAGCTCCCAGTGGAGTAGGACTACATGCAATGATGGTGGTGGATGAACTCAGAGCAGCTGACTTTCCCTGGGCATTTCTCTGCCTGGTTTGGGAGTTTTCATAGGGATTAGGGAAGGATTTGTCAGGCTGTGGTGCCAAACCAGTGTTTATCCACAGAAGCGTTTTGATCTTTTAATTGTGTCAGAGACCTCTAGCTGGCATCTCTCTCTCCAAACCTGGCTAGTCAGTGGAAATGGAAGATTTATACCCAGCCTTTGTTTTAGGGATGGGGGTGGGCAAAGGGAGGGCTGAGCTTTCTTTTGTCTGACTTTAAAAAGATACCCCCTCCTCTTCATCTGCTTGCAGCTCATCCTCCTGGCTGGCAGACATAGAAACACTCCTGCCAGAGCTATGGAGGGACGGGGGAGGCAACAATGGCCCCCTTAATGTGAGAGCATCAATAATAACACAAGGCCCCCTCAGATGCACACGAGCCTTTCTGTTGACTGCTGTGGGAGTTGCCTGCATATTTTAGGAGACAATTAGGTTGGTGCTGTGTACACTGCCTATTCACTCTTCATCTCCAACCCTGGGGAGCAGGAGGAATGATTTATTAGGAAGACAGACTTAATGTCCTCTGGCTTTGGTCAGCTGTGATGTGAAAATAGCCTCATTGAAGGCAATTAGTATCAAACCCTAATTAAAAACATAATCTTTCATTGGTTTACTCACAGACAGCTACTGCAGTGGAGCACAGTCTTGCAGGAAGAAGACAGGGAAAGTGTAAGAGGAGATGGGGAATGGTAGGAAAAGGCAGGAGCTCCCACTCAGGAGGAAGGCAAGTGTGGGCACCCACAGGAGCACTCAGCACCTCATTGAAGACTGCCTGGCAATGGGAAAGGCTCCATCCTGCTCTGCTGGGGCTGTGCAGTGACCTGAAAAGCTCAAGAGAGATGGTTTTTGTCGGCTGATGAATATCCAGATAGTTCAGGAGAGACTAGAGCTGCTCTCCGTGACAAATCCTCAATGATCCTCCAAAAGCAGAAACAAAAACTAAACAAGTGATGCAGCCTGAGCTTGCAAACAGGCGTGGGTGGTATTGTTTGGTCTTTTGTTCCTGTCCAAATGGGGCTGGCTAAATCCCAGCACTTCCACGAGGTTTGTACCAGCAGAAACCCCGTTTTCATAGGTGCTGGGATGAGCTGCTCAATCCTTTGCTGTGGCTTTGCCTGCCAGATCTCATGTCCTTGCTTTTGCCCTGAAGCACAGCATGGAGCCCCACATTAGCTCTCTCACTGCAAATATGCTTGTTCTGCCCTTGTGCCTGGTCCTCTGTCAAGTTCATTTAGTGGCACTGACTGAAACCATTGCAGAGAGGATGTTTTGTGCCTTTACACTGAAATGTGTCCTCTTTTGGGTGTCCCACTTCAAGCCAGAGGCTGCAGAACAGGAGATCATATGTGGGTGATGGGGAAGCTTCTGTGAAGCTGGATTAAATCTTCAGTCTCCATTAGCCCTGTGGTGGGAGTGCTCCCCATGCCCACCTGCAAGCAATACCCTGCCAGGTCTCCTCACTACATTCGGTGCTTCAGGGGACACAGCAGCTGCACCTCTGATAATAAATTAAACACGCCCAGGCCTCTTCTCTGTCACTGAGGCCAACCAGCTTAGAATACCCTGCAGCTGTAATTCTGAGCTTTTTTTGCTCTCCAGAACAGTGTAACCTCTTCCAAGCTTCCTGCTGGGAGAGGTGGCTGACCCATGCTGCTTCCTGAACTGTGCTGGAGACTTTTCTAACAGTGCAGACACGTTCCAGTGCTTTTGAAAGAGAAAATCTCCTAGCAGTATTTAATTTAACAGTCAAAATAGAGACTAGATGTTTTCAGTATCTTCAGGTTAATAGAAGACTTCTGTAATTCAAAGAGCTATTCCAAAATGCCAATGGTCTGGGAGAATTTTTTAGGATTGCTATTCTGAGAAAAGCAATTTCTACTTGAGCTGAAGCCATTACTAATCTGAGCATGAGTCTATTCAGCAAGTTCACATCTGCTGCAGCCAGAGGCTGTGGGGTCTCAGTGCACCCCTGCCCATCTGCTGAGCATCCACCTGCATCCCACACCACTGCTGCACTCCCAGCTCCCTGCCCCAGCCTGGCTTCCTACACACCAGGAAGGAGACAGAGCCAGGCACTGCAGGTGTTTCCAGGGATGTGCTGATGGCTGTGCTGACGGCTGTGCTGTCCCCTTCCACACCACCCACTTCTCCACTGCCTTCCTGCCACATGTGGGACCTGTGAACAGCCTGAACAGCAGGCCAGAGCAAAGCTGACCCACAAACAATACACATTGCTTCTTATACTAGAAAACAGACTATTCTAAACATGAAAATTTGTATCTGGAGTCTTCTTCTTGGGCTTATTTACCACTTTATTAAAGTTATATATATTTCAATTAAGCACCCATATGCCTCATCACAGTTTAGTAAATCAGATGACACATGGAAGCCAAGTAAACCAACCATATTTCAGCATTGTACAGTGTGTGCAACATGTGCAGCAATATATATGGGGGTAAGAGAAACTTGCTAACAACTAAAGCATATGATCCCACTCAGTTCTGATAAGATTTCCATATAAAGAAGGGGTTTCCTGTCCCAGTTTCATCTGGAAGGGAATTCATTTTCTTCTTAGTAGCTAGTGCAGTGCTGTGTTTCGCATTCAGTACAAGAATAACTTTGATAACACACTGATGTTTTGGTTGGTGCTGAGCAGTGCTTACCCTGAGCCAAGGACTTATCAGTGTCCTGGGCTCTGCCAGTGAGGAGGTCCACCACAAGCCAGGAGGGAACATGGCCAGCAGAGGTGACTGAACTGGCCAAAGGGATATTCCATATCCTAGGATGTCATGGTCAAAGTATAAACTAGAGAGAGCTGGCTGGAAGGGGCTGATCACTGCTTAGGGATGGGCTGGGCATTGGTCAGTGTGGTCAGCAATTTTATTGTGCATCACTTGTCTTTCTTGGGTTTTATTTCTCCTTCTCTTTTTGTTATCTCTCTTCTCATTACTATTTTTTTTTACTTTACTTTGATTATTAAACTGTTCTTATCTCAACCCATGGGTTTTACCTTTTTCTGATACTCCTCCCCATCCCACAAGGGGTAGGGGAGTGAGTGAGCAGCTTAGTTGCTGTCTAGGGTTAAACCATGATACTTCCTTATCTGAGTATCCAATAAAGATTGGGTTTCTGTCCTAAGAGGAACTGATTTATGCTATCATCTGTCCAATTTATTCTGAGGCGTCCTCAGGTTCCCCTGCATAGCTACGAATCACTTCCCCAGAATTATGTGCAGATATTTAAAATGTGTGCCTGGAGGATTTTAAAAACAGAGCTAATTGCCAGTTTTGGGCTCCTTTTGCACAGTCTATCAAAAAGATTTTGAAGATTAACTGTTTTATTAGATAGACAGGATTAGGTCTTCAGCTGTATAAACTAGGACAGTCTCACTTCAAATTCCCATATATGATCCTTATCTCACTTGTGCATATGTCTTCAGCCTCAGGCTACACTCACTTCTTCTGCATCCTGTGAGAAACCCAGTGGGTGGAATAACCTGTTATGCATCCTAGTGTGGGGGAGATGCTGTTGTAGCACCTGCCCTAAAGCCCACTGAAGGCAGAAAAAAAGCTGCACTTAGATTTCAGGATCAGGCCTAAGCCTGGCACAGCAAAGCACGGCATAAATGAGTAATTTACTTCCACTATGGTCCTCATTTTTGGTGACTTCAATGAGGATCAGTACTGAGATTTTCCAGAGACTGATTTGAGGCTATGGTGAACAGGTTGTTGAATCAGAGCCTGGCTGGGGTTGTTTCATTTGCAGAAAATGGAGCAGGGGTTGCACTGAGAGATGTTGCTGCAGACCTTCCAGGACAGATGCTCTCACTGCCGCTCAGTCCGACTGTATGCCAGATCCAAAGCTTCAGATGCTGCAGTTTACCTGCCATATTCCCTGTGGAAAAGTCCTTCACAACTTAATAGGAAATTCCAGCCTCGTTAATGCTTATTTTGGGGCTTTTTAATAATTTTAATCTAACAGGAAATTGCATATAAAATGCTGTAGAATAGACAGGAAATCTGCTGAATTTCAGGGGGTAGCTCTGATTTTTTGTACAGTTCCC
This sequence comes from Acridotheres tristis, assembly GCA_037013685.1. Lineage (NCBI taxonomy): Eukaryota > Metazoa > Chordata > Aves > Passeriformes > Sturnidae > Acridotheres > Acridotheres tristis. The sequence goes on along the minus strand of CM072886.1, from coordinate 140,894,296 downwards.
TGTCCTTGAAGATCTTCATGATTTCACCAATGTTAAATTCTGCAGGACTTTTCCACAGAGGAAATCTGTCATTTATTTTCTTTACAGTTTCAACTGAGCAAATACAGACAAAATAAAATTTACTGTGGCACAAGGGAGCCTTGAATCTGAAGTCACTTTTCAACAAATAACTGGAGCTGTGAGTGATATCTCATGCCCAACAGCTGAGTATGTTATTTGAAAAATCCTGTTACATGAGCAAATGAGAAGAGAAAAATATCTTGCACAAAGCTTTTCACTTTTCTAAATTTTTTTTTTCATTTCTTCCTTAATCTGCCTTGATTTTAAAAGATTGACTCACAAAAGTATGCTTTTCCTAGTCAAGAGAACTGTATCCTCAGAATTATCACATCTAGTCCAAAGTGAGTATTGGTCCATGTGTTTCCTCAAGCCCCAGACAGCTTGAGACTCAGGGTTGTGATTCAGGAGCATCTTCCTAGGGAAAATTTTGCATCTGGGTTTCCTTGAAGCTTCAGAGACCCAAAAGGCTGCAGAGAGACTAGCAGACATTTGATTTTTAAATGAAGGAAGACCCACTGGTGCACACACATCTTTAGATACCCAGATGCATATGCAAGAACAGGATGACTGAATATTTATATATGTCTTTGTCTAATTGGGAGAGTAATTATCCAGATACAGATTTATAAATAGAATGGAGAAAGAAGGCTGAAAAAAGGTAGAAGAGTAGATTATCAATTTCATCCCAATCTATGTTTCTCCATCTCAAACCCCTACAGAGTCTTCTTCCCTGTACAGGGCTCCATCCACTCCTGCCATTCAGGCACATTATCAGACACACACAGCTGTTGCTTCACAATAATGAATCATTACATTTGGAAAAGAAATTCAAGATCATCAGCTCTAACCATTAACCTAGAACCACTGCCATATTCATGATTAAATCATGTCCTTAAGTGCCATATCCACACCTTTTGAACACTTCCAGGGATGGTGATTTCACCACTTCCATCAGCAGCCTGTTCCAATGCTTTACAACCCTTTCAGTGAAAAGTTTTTTTACTAATATATAATTAAATCTCTCCTGGCATTACTGGAGGCCATTAGCTCTCATCTTTACATTGCAGTGTTATACAAGGCCAAACACCTATGTGCTATCTGGATGCATCCAGTATTGAAATTTGAGCCACATTATCAAAGCTGATTGATAATGACAAATAACATAAAAATCAAGAGGAGATTTTATGCTTTGAGTTATCATGGCAGTGCAGGAAACCCTCCACAATTTTGAAGTGGCTGCTGCAAAATGCATATTTTGATTCAGTGCCCTGGAAATCTCACATCTGCAGCTAATATTTCTTTTCCAATTATTGTTGTGATTGGATAAAATATATTTTAATATCTTTCTGCTAATAGTTCTATCTAGAGAGAGAGAGAGGTATTTCCACTGCACTGCAAGACCATTACATTTATTTGTACAATTCACTTAACTCTGGTCCATGATATCACCAGAAGCTCTTGATGGAATTATGGTTCCATAATTATACCTTTATACATTACAGTCCTTAATAGCCTTAGGGCTGGATTCTCACTTGCTATAAATCATCAGGGCTTCATTGATTTTATTGAAGAATATGGAGGAATGTCAACACTTACACCAGCTGAAACCTGAGGTAAGATATTCAGTCTTTGAAGTCATCAGGAGTTCTGCCATCAGCTTAAAGGCAGCCAGAAATTAACCCTTGCTCCTCATTTTTCATAGTCACTTTGATACCATGAACTGCATCAAGACAATAAATTGTTGAAGCTAATGCTATCACAAAACCAAGATGCTGCTGCTGATTAAAATCTATCATTATCACTCATGCTCTAAAAGGTTGCCCACTAAAAGGTTTGATTCCCTACCACTGCACCTTAGATTCCCTTTGTACAGAACAAATGCAGCAACCCACCCTCAACTCCTGCATACATTTTTATGGAGGTTCTTATATATGCACACATGAATTTAAAATTTCAGAGTATGTCATTGTGCACTCTCAGCTAATTTACTATTCATATATGAGCCTCAGTGAAAGGAAAGGATAAATAACAAGAAGACATCCAGCATTTCCAATGGTCAGCAAATGGATGGATGAGTTCACTCAGACTCCTCTGCTAACCTCCCCAGCCTTTTGCCAAGAAGCCAGACAGTGGAAGAAGAGGTTAAAATACTGAATGTGGGGAAAAGCACTGCACTGGGGGAAACAAATATATAACATTCATATGTAAGTAGTGAAAATCACTCACTGCCATAGATCAGATTTAACCTAATATTGATCATTTGGGGTGGATGCAACTATCAGTCACTTAAGAATAAGTACAATATGCTGTCAAGCCTTTCCCATTAAAATAACGTATATTGCATCAATGTATTTTAATGATAATATTTTTGTGGGCTTAAATTTGGCTATTTGCATCTTTACTTATGTAAACAGAGCTACTGAAAGTTTCAGTCCAAAACAGACATTGGTTTTTTTGGCAACTGAAATGTGGATGCCTGTGCCTTGCCCAAAGTCAGCTTTGGCAGGCACATCAGAGATCAGCAGTTCCTAAGCCTGAGCAGTGAACTTTTGATTATAGCTTATTGCCCTCCAAATCTAATTCCTTTAAAAATCAAAACAGGTCCTCCAGAGAAGGATTATTAGGGGTCTGCTAAGGATAGAACAGCACAGGCCCAAATTTACCAACAGATGAGACGGCTTGGCATAGGCGAAAGAAGGCATAAAATGTTTATCCCTTTAAGCCACAGTGACTGATGAAGGGTAAGCTGGAGGGAATGCTCTCCAGAGACCTCTCCTGCACTGCACTGCTCCAGTTTTGCTTTCCTCTCTGTTTATGGCCATAACTGTCTTATTTGTCCTTCCACGAAGATAAACATAACTTTCCCCCATTTGAATCCATTATGACAAATTTACTGGAGTCACTCAGAGACAAACTATCTGTTGCTTCTTGATAGCTCCAGAACAGAAAGATAAGGGTGGGCTGGTGAAAATGTTGAGCTTCTCATAATTAGAGAATCCATGGCCAAGGGACAGGTGGGTGACAAGGAAGCTTCTGCTCCAGTGCAGACTGTGCTCTCCTGAGGTGCCTGTGGCAGCTGGAGCTCCTTTCAGCTCTGATACGTCAAAGGTGGCATTTGGGAAGAAGAACCATGACAAAGAAAAAGCAAAGAGAGAAAGTCAGGAAAATGGAAGAGTAGCCAAATCATTTCCATGGAGTAGATAACTGAAAAGTTGAAACAACTTGGCCAGACACTTACAAGTGGACAATTTAGGTTAGAGGATAATGCACTGATGCCACAAGCTGCCCTGAAAGGGCAGAGTGACTTTGTCACAAAGGGCAGCTGGAATCCTTTCAGATTCAGTGCAGCAGGAAATGTAATGGCAGGGAGGAGCCCACTCCAGCACAAACTCCTGAACTGACATGCTTTCATGCTAACTAAACCCTAAAAATAACATGCTGTATCAAATGCAAATTGATAAAGGCAGTCCAGGGTTTTTTTCTCCTCTGCTGTTACTTGAAGAATGTTGTAAGCAGTTTCATCTCAGTCATTTAGTATGGAGAGACGCCTCTGCTACTTGCACTGATGGAGAAAAGTGAAGCTTTCACATAGAGAACACAGTAACTACAAACTACCTGCAAGGCAGTGATGAATACAGCCCCAGGGACCACATTTTTCTGGGTACAGCACATTAACAGAGCATTAACCAGGAGAACGTTAATTACACATTGTCGCTGCTGCTCACCCAAAAGGAATTCAGACTGGCAAAACATGATCATAAAAAAAGAAGGCATTTGGAACAAATCAATGTGTGTGTGACATAAAAATGCCATTTGCATCCTGCCTAGGAAGGCTCTGCAAGCCTTGCATCTGCCTCTCAAGGTCTCCAAAGCACCATCAAACACACCCTCAGATGATGGTCCAGTGACTCTGTGCTCCACTTAATGAGCACTGACAGGAAAATTAGAACAAAACCCAAAATACCCTCTGGCAACATTTCCAGATATAAAACCTCCTTTTCTAGGGAGTTTTGAGCTCTTTTTTTTCCCTCTTAATACTTCTGTTTTAAGACAGACTTCAACATTCCAGTAACCAAGGGCCAAGACATCTGGGTCTCTGAGGTTAGAATGTGCTGTGAGGACACAACTTCCTGATTCTCTGCCCAGTTTCAACCCCAGAGTCTCCCAGTCTGCTCAAATCTGCACTGTCCCCAGGGCCCACAGACCAGACGGGGGCAAACCAGCACACCACATCCCAAGCACTCAGCTTGCACCCATCAACCCCTTGGAGGAGCCCAGGAGATCCATTCTGCCATGTCTATGACTGCTGGAGATGACAGAACATAGTAAGTAGAAAGAACGTAGAAAATCCCAAAGTGTCAAATAAATTCCCCTGAGACACAGATAATTTGGTTTCTACTCAGACTAGTTTAATGGAATACTGATCATCCATCTTCAGGGCACTCTGAATGAAAGCATACCTGTCACCACCATCACTACCAAATCACCGTTCAGAAGAGCCAAGTAACTTGTATTTCAAAATCTATACAAAAGTTACATTCAACAGCTGGTTCTGTTACTGAAACACTCTGCTGTTAATGTATGCACACACACGGGGCACAGTCTGGTGTGAGCATGCAACTTTGGGTTAAAGCCACTATTGCTTTATAAATTGTGCACAATCATCCGTAATCTTTGCAAAATACAGTTTGCTTTCTGTTGCCTGTTCTGCACAGCCTTTTCATTACAGAAACATCTGTTAGAAGTGCTTTAGCTGAGAGCTCGTCAGACTTTCCATTATAAACCCCCATATTCAAGGGGTTACTGCAACTGAGCCATAAAAAGTTGCTCCAGGCTCAAACTTGGCATAAAAGGTCTCCAGTGGGAGAATTATTTTTTTTCTAAGCCCAAAATGTTAAAATACATGCAGTTAAACAAAAGCAATTCACTTTCCCTCAGAGACTGCCTCTCCTGATTCTGTGTTAGACTAACTTATATGTACTAACATTGTGCATGAGCCTTTAAAAGCAAGCTATTGATTAATTAATTAATTAAGCTAGTTATTAAAATAAAGTCACTAACTTCACAGCTTTACTGATTCATTTAAAATATAAGTGACTAGATGATTTCAAATAGAAAAGCAGCTACCACGTAGAAAATAAAATATCCATCCATATAGAAAAGCAAGGAGGGGTGAGGGTAGTACTTTTAAGTCATATTTTCATCCTCAACTTTAACTAACTTTTCTCTTGCAGACAATGGATTTACCCCTGGGCTGAATGTAGGATACAATGACAAAAATTACCTGAGGGCAAGTAAAGAAGCTATTCTTTTTCCAGAGGCAGTCTGCTCTAGCAGGATGGTGGAGATTAGCAGAAAGATGTTAAGTAGGAGGAAATATGCTTGTTTAGAGAAGATAAGCAGGAGCGGGTGGGTGTATGCTTGTGTGTGTTTCACTGTACTGCACTGATGAAGCAGTTAAGGTGATCCACTGATCCACAAGCAGTGGTAGAGACAAAAATCCTTCATGCAGCTTGGGGACAAAGAAGAAGAGGCAGAAACCATAGGAGAGTTCAGTTTAGGAAAGACTGGTTTGCAGGTAAAGGAAGATGAAGCAAAGCTAAAACCCAGGAGACCTTTGAATTGAAGAAGGGCTCATTTTTCAAGCTTGAGGCTATGAGCAGTGCTGATGTTCAGCAAGGCAGCCCTTGGGTATAGAATGAGCAAAACTCTTGTTACACCATTAATTGTACTGCATCCAGCAGCTGCAGCAACAGACCTCACTGCTGATCCTGCAGGAATTTAAGCCCATGAGTAATCCCATTTAAATTAATGGGATTATGCCTCAGAAGTGTAGAGTTAAGCGTATGTGTATTGGTTTGTTGGAGCAGGCCTGGGGCGACAAGTGGGCTCACAGAGTGCCCTGCCTGCTCTTTGTGCTGCTCCTGCTCTTCCATCCATCCATCCAGCTATCGGGAAGGAAGGCTGCAGAATGAGCTCTAAGGTCTCCAAGGAAAACCCCCAAATTGGGGGAAGTCACACAGTGATTCACCATTGAATGAGTGCCACCATTGAGTGGTACCATTTCCTCTGAGTCAGTTCTGAACAAAAGTCCCAGCACAGCTTTAAGATGGGAAACTGTGGTCCCATGGAGGAGATGGAAAACAAACATCCTGCTGGTGACCGCCACATAAGGTCTCAGTAGCTCATTTGGAGGGTTCGTTTTTTCACCCTGGTGTTTCTGGCCAAGATCCAAGTGCTGTAATTCCAGCTTTCTGGTTCACCCTCCCAGCATGGGGCTCCTGCTGTCTTGTGGCCTTGGTTGCATTTCTGAACACCAATGAGCAGCTGCTGGAGCCCTGATGGGTGAGGGACAACGTCTCTGTACACACAACAGATGACCCATACACCCCTAGAGAATGAGCATGATGTGAAGAAACAACACTGCAACCTTCACTCATGCTGAGGAGAGCTTTGGTTTGTATTTAAATCAGACATTGCTCAACACGCTTGACTACAGCAAAGTGGCTCCTCAGCCTTCACTGACATTGGAACAACATGAGATTTCACCATGTGCAAATGCTCCCTTTAATCCACTCCAACTCTTCAGCTCTAGCAGTGAGCTCAGGGAAAAGCTGTGAACATGGTGCAGTGCCTTATGTGAGTAATGCATATATTACATCCTGCCTATGCATGTAAGAGGAATATTTCACCACTGCAATCTTGCTATCAGCATGCAGCAAGTTTGAGAGGCTCCTGATTCTTGGATGTTGGCCAATCTCCTCCAGAGCTCTGGAGTTAACGCTGCCATCATCTGATGCACTGTGTCACCCTCTCTTGAGCATCAGAAGCTCCTAGAAAGGAAAAGTTCAGACAAGGAATCAGTCACTTAAGTCATAGGTTATCAGAAGTGAAGGCTACCCATGGCTTCCTTCCTTTTTCCTGTTTTCTGCAACCTTCTTCTATGGCAGTTGTCACCATATTTCTTAGGTCAAGAACACTCAGATAACTCCTCCTCATATTATTAATTATTATTATGAAAATATTGGAGTCCTCTAAATTAGAAAGAGTGTCCCAAATGTCAGATATTTGACTGGCTTGCTCCCCAGCAGTTCAGTTTTCTGTTTTTGCTTTCTGCGAACATGCGTTATGTTTTTGCTTTATGTTTCATGTGAACATGTAAATACATGTTTTGACTGGTTCAAAAAACTCTCTTCTTTTAAATATAAACAAATACTAAAAATCTGACAACAAAATCTGACATTAAGTAGCTGGAAATCTGAGATAGGTATCAGCTAAAAGGAATTTCCTGCTGCTACTATGTGTATTTCTACCTTTAATCACTGTCATATTATTTTCTTATCCTTACTTGTCCTCCATGGCATGATATGAGCACGTATCAGGCAGGTCCTAAAGAAGCATTTTAGAACAGACCAGCCTTTTAAGATTCCTCTTTGCTGTAAGAAGTGAATAATGTTCACAAAAGTTACATATTATTCTATGTATTGAAATAACTTTCTTGTACAGTTATATTTAATGTCAACTCTACCTTTCTTTCCATTTTGAAATTTCAAACATGCTCATCTTAAGTCCAAATTCAAAAAAAATAAAATAAAAAAATGCACATTCTTTATATGAAAGTGATGAAAATCATGTACCTAAAATGAATGAGAATGGATGTGAATCTGTTACTTTAACAAGAAACAAGCTGGTATGTCCATAAGCAATTAGACTACGTTAATAATCAATAATTTATCATGCCAAGAAATGACAGAAGCAACTTCTCAACTATATAAAAATGTCAGGGGTTTAGTTATGTTTCTTCTTTAGAGAAAAGATAACTCACATGTCCATCTGGATCTAACTCAGCTGTTGTGAAAGAGCAGCATCAGCATCCAGAACAGCAGAAACAGCAGAGAGTCAGAGTTCAGCTCTCAGTGCCATCCTGTTGTTTCTGTAAAAGCAAGGCAAATGACCCTGGGAAAATACAGTGGTGTCATCCTTGGCTGTAAAGCTCTCTCTGAAGTAATCACTGTGGGTGTTGATTTACCTTTCTTTTATTTTCCTTTTAAATAAAATCTGTGATCCTGTTAGCATTTTGTATGTCACCGTGGAACTTTACCCTAGAAAGGGACTGAGATGGAAACTCCTCAGCTGTGGTCCAGAGCACAATGGTGAGCTCACTGTGCCTGCACTATGCTGACTTGCATCCTGGACTTCATCTGAAAGGAACGGAGCCAAGGGAAGGAGAAGAAATGAGATAAACAGCAAAAGCAGAAACCATGGTCAACTTTTACAGGAAGGTCAATACCCATATTCCTCTAAAGACCTCTTAAAAAGAGGCACAAATGCTTTTTCAGTATGGTTTTCCATGTAATGTAAATTGCCACAGGGATGTTACACAATGACTTGGAGGATAAGTGCCCATGAGGCAATTTCTTTATTGAGATGTGGAGCTCATCACAGAAAAGCTGGAAAACACCTGTAGGTGTGGGAACAAGTTTCTACTCTTACTGGAATAATATACTCTGGTCATTGTGCTGGCTTTTCAAGATCCCATAGTATCCAACATCTATTTCTGTCTGTCCTCTGAAGGATCCCTTCCCTTTTTTTCACAGATGAGATAATTTACCTGGCATTTAGCAGAAGAAAAACCATTAAACCACACATTTAAGATGGCCCATGATGATCAGAAGCCAAGAGACATTGGCAAAGGAAGGAAATGAAATGTGTAAAATGCAAGATTATGCCAGTCTTGAGTTGCAGTGTTAGAATTGGCTTTCGATGGACCATGTATGTCATATTCCCTATGAATAGGTACAGCACAGAATGACTCAGAAGTCTGACCTGAAGACCAAAAAAATGAGGGAAAGTTTCCTATTGACTTCCCGGCCTTTGGATTACAAGTTTTGCAGGAAGCACCACTGATTATTGAAATAGCCTCAGCCGTATGAAACCCCTGAGAAATTTAGTTCACTATGCTGTAGCTATTTCTGCCACTACTTCTATCTTAGCTGTCTGTCTCAGGCTGATCTATTTTAAATAATTATTTCTTTCTGGAACTTTAAAGGCTTGAGTCATCCAAGATAATGAATTTGCAGGGAAAACTCCTTTTCCACCTCCTCCCCCCACATTACAGCACTGTGGAGGCCTTGTTCGTGAAACTTCACTCCTCCATTAGAAGAACTTGAAATTTGACAGTTTGAATATGGGTTTTCAGACAGACATATACTTTCACATCTTTGAGAGTCAATATATACCACAGAATCACAGAATAAGCTGAGCTGGAGACCCAGAAGGATGATGGAGTCCAACTCCTGGCCCTGCACACACCATCCCCAAGAGTCATACCATGTGCCCAAGAGCATTGTCCAAACACTTTTTGAATTCTATAAGGTTGGGGCTCTGACCACTGCCCTGGGGATCCTGTTCCAGTGCTCAACCACCCTCTACCTCTGGCTGAAGAAACTCTTTCCGATATCTAAACTAAACCTCCCCTACACTTCCTCTGACACACTTTCAGGCCATTTCCTCAGGCCCTGTCACTGGTCACCACAGAGAAGAGGTCAGAGTCTGCCTCTCTGCTTCCCCCACAAGGAATGAAAGGAATGAGGTCTGCCCTCAGTCTCCTCCAGGCTGAACAGATCGAGTGACCTCAGCCACTCCTCCTACAGTTTCCCCTCGAGGCCCTTCACCATCTTTGTTGCCCTCCTTTGGACACTCTCTGACAGCTCCATGTCTTTCTGACATTGTGTCACCCAAAACAGCACACAGGACTGCAGGTGAGGCCCCAGTGCAGAGCAGAGCAGGACAATCCCTCCCTTGCCTGGCTGGTGATGCTGTCCCTGATGTCCCCCAGCACAGGGCTGGCCCTCCTGGCTGCCAGGGCACTGCTGGCTCATGTTCAACTCACCACAAACCAGGGCCCCCAGGTCCCTTTCCACGGTGCTGCTTTCCAGCCTCTCATTCCCCAGTCTATCCACACATCCAGGATTGTCCCATCCCAGGTGCAGAATCCAGAGCTCTCCCGTGTTGAACCTCCCATGGTTGGTGATTGCCCAGTGCTCTGATTTGTGAGGTCTCTGCAGGGCCTCCCTGCCCTCGAGGGAGTCAACAGCTCCTCCCAGTTTTGTATCATCTGTGAACTTGCTCAGCATCGCTTCCAGTTCTGCATCCAAGTCATTTATGATGATTTTGAAGAGCACAGTGCCTAAGAAAGATCTCAGTTTCCATGACCAAAATTGCTTGAGACACCCTTGCTACACAGGATATGCCAGCCCTGAGCTGACCAGGGCTGATCCAGACTGCAACTGGGTCAGTGCACAGACATCTGAGAACTGCAAAACTCACCCCAGCTGAGAAGAGAGGGAGAGTAAATCAGGGATGAATCAAGAAGTGAAAACTACATGTTCACATATCCAACAGGGATGGGAAGAAAATTGAGTGACCAAAAATGGGGAATAGGCAGCTCTCCACAGCTCTGCCCACGCAGCTTTAAGTGAGTGATCTACATTCTCTTACAGTATGGTTATGGTATATTTTACAGTATGCATTGAATTTTAATTTTTCTGTGCAGATTTCACAGCCTGCCTTCCTCCTGTGGCTTTACTACCCAAGAAGGGAGACATGCGGAACAAAAAGCTCCAAACCAAAGGGAGTGTGGGTGTGAGGGGGTTTATGTGTGCTTTGGGTTTGAAGCTTTGGCCTGAAAAGAGATATTTCTGTTAACAGACTACAAAAGATGGATGATTTGCTGTACTGAAAAAGTTAGAAACTCCTGCAACGTCAACACAGTTCATTGAAAGTTAAGAGGAGGCGTATTATTTTTAGGTGCTAAGTAATTCACAACATTTTGTGTTTAAAATAAAATATTCATCTGTATCATTATGAGTCATCTTTGTTCAGATAGTTTACTAAAATATTCTCCTTATGTAATACTATCATCCAACATGCCTGAGATCTCTAGTTTATTTTAAAGTTGGTGTACAACAGAAAGTCAATAGATACATTTGTGTTTTTAAGGTTAATGGTGAAACAATATTTCAGGTATAGTCACTATTAACAAGTTGTAAAATGTTGACTTCCCTTGCTATATTTTCAAATATTCTGTGTCCTTTCTATTATTATTTTTCTTCTGCAGTTTATGTGCTGTACTCCTGCAGCCAGGGACATGTGTTTCCAATTACTTGAGCTTTCCATACCAGCTTTGCGTTCAATAGCAACATTTTTTTTAAGGTACAGCTCCTCCTCCCACAGAAGTTAATATTCCTCTCCTTTTTCCTGCAGCTAACAGCAGTGGCTCTTGATTTCAGGCTTATTTTAGAAATCATTTGATTAGGAGCTCCCCCAGACAAGAATATTGCTTTCTTCTAAACTTCTTGTACATTTTAAGTGAGGAAACCAAGTTTTCATATTGAATGTATATGAAGTCTTGAAGCAAGACAGGGAAAACTGATGTAATCCAGTCTGCTTTGCATGACATTTTCTCTAGTTTCTTATGCAGCAAGGAATCCAATTTGACCACTAGAGCCACAATGGTAGAAATATGAGACATCATCACATCCTTAAAATTCATGCTTAGGCCTTACAAATCCCATTCTGGAGCATCTGTGCAACCTGTGTCTGAGTAATGTTTTCTAAGGTCATACATTGTGATTATGACAATGGAGAATTGAGGCAGATAGATGTTTTTGCCTCAGTGCTGGCTTAGGGCTCAAGCTTGTATTTGACTTTTCTGCACATTTCTGGGACCCATCACTGAAGAGGGATATGAAGGTCTTTGAATGTTTCCTGAGGAGGGCAACAAAGCCAGGGAGAGGGCTGGAAGTCATGTCCTGTGAGGAGCAGCTGTGGGCTCTGGGCTTGCCTGGTTTGGAGAAGAGGAGGCTGAGGGGTGACCCTGTGCTCTCTAACAGCTTCCTGAGGAGGGCAAGGGGAGATAGAGGTGCTGAGCTCTTCTCCCTGGGATTCATTGGTAGGACATGGAAATGGTTTAAAGCTGTATCAGGGGAGGTTTAGACTTGATATTAGGAAGCATTTAATGAAATCACAGAGTCATTTTAGGTTGGAAAAGACTTTTAAGATCTTCAAGCCCAATCATTAACCCAACACAAGTTACCACTAAACTATGGTAAACTACTACAAACCCTAAGTGCCACATTTGCACGTTTTTTTACATACCTCTAGGAATACTCTAGTGACTCAACCACTTCCCTTGGAAAATGCTCAACCATCTTTTCTGTGGATATTGTTTTCCAGTGTTCAATCTAAATCTCAGCTGGTACAACTTGAAGCCATTTCCCCAGGTACTGTCACTTGCTACCTGGGAGGAGGAACGGATCCCTACGCCTCTCTAACCTTCTTTCAATTGTAGCAAGCAATAATGTCTCTTCTGAGCCTCCTTTTCTCCAGGTTAAACACCCCCAGCTCCCTCAACTGCTCCTCATAGGACTTGTGCTCTAGACCCTACTCTAGGCTGCTTTGCCTTTCCTTTAACATGCTCTAGAGGGTGTCAAAATAGTGGAACATTCTTCCAAGAGGGTTGGTCAAAACTCCAAGCCTGTCAGTGTTTAAGAGGTATGTTGCCCTTAACAGCATACTTGGTCAGCCCTGAAGTAGTCAGGCAGTTGGACTAGATGAACATTTTAGGTCCCTTCCAACTGAAATATGCTATTCTATTGTTCATCTGCATCAATTAGACATTGGCTTTTACACAGGCTTCAGTCTGAGAAAGGCCATGGGCTCACCACAGAGAAAATTCAGGCACAGAGCTGACAGTGCAAACATAACCAACATCAAACACCTAGCAAGAAAATGGACCCCAGCCTGAGGGAGAGTTCATCAAGGTAAGAAGTGTAGCCAGAGAGACCCAGGCTGTGTCTTGTCTAAGCAGAAGATATGGGACAATGTTGGAGTGGAGTGGAGTAGGGTTACTGCGCATCCTTTCATCCTGCTTCAGGCGGGGATTAAGACAAAACACAACTAGACAGTAAGTTTGGCTGTGCCCTTGTATTTGTTACTTTAAGCGAAGTTTGGGTGATTTGAGCAAGGCCAGCATAAAAGCTTGAATTCAGCATTATTCATGAACCTGCTTAATGAAACTTCATTAACAGTTTAATCTGCCTCCTAGGACTGCGTAGAGATCAGAAGAGGCAAGCCACTGGGGCAGTGTGGTCGGGGCCCCAGGCAGCAGAAAGGCCAGTCAGAAGGTGTTAAAGTGTTTGGATAGGTTATAAATCTCTGGCCTTTAGTCACTGAGTAACCAAAGATTGACTAGCAGATTTCTCATCTGACCTCCATGAGAGGAAAAGTCATGATCCCTTGTTTGCATGAAAAGAACCACATGAACACTACTTTGTGGTTGCCCTGAACGCTGGGGGAATACGGGTACCTCCTTCTGAAGTACAAAGCTGGTGAGGCAGTGTGTGCTGAAATTACAAGGTAGGAACACAAGATATTCAGCCCAAGAAGACTCATTCAGAAAGGGGCTAAACTAATGCATGGTATTATATGATCTTCCTCCACGGATGTGCTTTGTAGACCTCAAACAGATGCTGTGTTTGAAACTGCCAATGATAACATGGCAGAGCATAAATGAGAGATCCTGGCTGAGCTAGGATGAGTGTTTCAACTGGTGAACACTTGCAGAGGGATTCACAGCAAGTGAGAGTGGGATGAAGGCAGCCACCACCTCCTACAAGAGATGAAGGAGATTTTCCCAAAGAGAAGCCTATAACCAGAGTGTAAGCCAGAACAGTGATGTGATGAGGAGAAATATGGAAATGAGACATCTGCAGAGCCCATTCCTTCTTTGGGGAAGTGCTGCAGTCTCTGCGACAATAGCAAGTCTCTTCTCTAATCACTATTTCTCCCCACAAAGCTCTCTGGTGCTGGCCCCAGGTTCATTGGTAGCAGAGGACAGGCTCTGCAGCCCTTCTGAGCATGGGATACAACACCTTCTGACTCACTACAGAGCCTAACAGAGGTCTAACAGAGGCCACCCCACCACCCATGCTGCCCTGGTTTTCTCCCTGCAAAAATCACATCTTTCTGCAGCATCTTCCAACCTTCTGCTGGGCTATCTCCTTCTCATCTACATACATCAGGGCCATAACACAGCAGACTTCCGTTTTACCCTTTGGTTTTGTTTCTCAGTCCTGTTTCCTCATCAGCGTTCTAGGATTTGGATGACACACACACATGAATATGCATAAGTATAAAAATCTAAACTCCTAATCAGTTAAAGTCATGGGGAAAAAAATGGATTTATCTTCCTCTTTATAGGCATGTTTCCATGATGGCCATCACCTATTTCCAAAAGTTGTGAATACAATTAGAAACATTATTTTCCCAGTAGCCTTTAATTTTCTGGACCATTCTAAAGCTCTCCAGGCTAACAACTCATGCTCACAGCCTATCTAAATATTCAGTTGCATCCAAATATTCAGTGCTTAGAGCATGTGATGCTTGCAGCATTTATAACAGTGTTGACTCTCACATGTCTATGACAAGTTTCATGGCACCCATCCATATTTTCAAATGCTCAGCTCCTTGTGATAAAGGATTGACAAAAAATACAACACTAGTTTTTATGTATACATTTAGTCTTCGTTTGTAAAAATAGCTTAAAATAATTGTTCATATGACTTTCAAAGACCCAGATCATGAGAAGCTTACATCTCTTTTTAAAAAATCCCCTACTTGCTAAACAAATCTGGTGATCAACTGGGGTTTGTCATACTGTTTGTTAATGTCTGGAATTCTTGGCTTCTGTTTGGTCATTTAACTTTTCTGTAACAAACCAGTGACACCACATTGAGGAGGCTTCTTTTTCAACCATTTTTAAAAAGGAAACGAAAGAAAACTTTAGTGACAATTGGAGAATAAGCCCGGTGTGACCTTCACATGTCCAAAGTGTCCTTCCAACCCAGCCATTTCAGCACAACTGACATCCTGGAAACCAATAGAGAACAATGTAGAGAGAGAGAGCCAGATTTCTCCACACAACATTTTTATTGCTACTTGGGTCTGTGGTGTATAATTCAACTTATAGTTGTCTCTCAACATTATCTGGACTGTCCACATATCTTTGGAAAAAGATGAAGCCAGCAGCTACTCTGACACCATGGGGTCATCACTATGTGACATTTGCTTTCTTTAGTACCCTTTACTGTATAATTTTTTACAACATTTTTTGAGCAGAGCCAGTAAAAAAAAATGTTTGTACATGTCTTTGGTCTCCTCTCTTCATCTGCCACATTGGAAAGAAAATGGGGGGAAAAACAGGACTATGAAAATACTCCCCATTTTTGCCTTTGTAACAAGGAACAATGAAGGAGAGGCAAAAAAGGAAATGCTTCAGGGTTTGGGGTTTTTTCTTATTTCAAAAAAGAAAACTAAAAACAGTTGAAAATGAAACATGCACAGCCTCCTGTGCATTAGTGCAGGCTGTAGGTACCACTAAGGGTCAAGTGCTTCTTGTCAAGGTGGTTTCTAATGCCTGGACCTTTTCATAACGTCAAGAGGTGCTATTTGCTTAATAAATGTACAAACATGTTGTTAAACCTGTAAGAACACAGCTTCTGCTGTATTTCACTGAATGAACAGTGGGGAAAGTGGCAATGGTTCTTGTGTAATGCAAAAGCACATGGTTTGCTGCTGGATGGAGGGGGCTTGGTGCTTTTCCTAGTGCAACATTGCCAGCAGGGATGCTGATCTCAAAAATAAACCTCTTTGGCTGCTCATTTAGGAAGGAGCAGGACTAGTAATAAAAGTGGCAGGGATCCCCAAGGAAATGTTAAAATTGAAAGCCAGTGCACAAAGAGATATGTTTTGTAGCGCAGCCAGAAGTCTCTAAACAAGCTAATTACTGAAGTTTTCAAGAAAAATAGTGTTTATAGCTTATGTAAGTTGTGTCAGTGTTTATGCAATCCTTTTGGATAGTGTTTTCTATTTATTTTCTCTAATGTTTGCAAAGTTTAAGTATATGCTTTAGTAAATCCAGAGAGAGTCACAGTGTGATTAGGGAACGTGGTTTAGCATGTCACAGTATTTCTCTGGCATCCAGTTTCTGGTAGCTAGAGAGAGGGAGGTCTGGGATGGCTGAAACACAGGGCTGGACAAGCTCTAAAGAGAAAGTACATTAGTTTCATGTGACTATATTAAGCCATTTTTTTTCAAGGATGTAAATCCTCCAGGTGACTGAAGGATGGACAATGACAAAACTGGGACCTGCAATTTCTTTCTCCAAATGTTTTCATTATTCTGCTGAAATCTTTTCCAAATCCAGTAAATAGGGTGATAAAGAACTGATCTTTCTTTCAAATCTATAATGAAAAAAAATTCCTAACTACTATAATGATAGAGCTTGTAATTGAAACATGAAAAGTAACAGAGCTTGGGGCCTCATAGGTTGACGATAACTTTCTCAGCATTTTGTTCATGATTTCAATAATGATTACATGTGCTTTATCTTTCACATGCATATCTAAATCCTTTTAATCTTCAATGAACTGACTTGTCTTAATTCACTAGCCATAGTGTTCTTTGTGGAAGAAGTGACAATTTTGTTATCAGCTCTAGGAATACAGAAAGCTGCATCCTGGGGATATAGAGCAAGTGATCAGAAAGCTCAGCTGCTGCCAGTACATGAAGGGTGGATGTGGTTCAGGGTTTTTTCCCAATTTAAAAGCAAGCATCTTCACATCTGTTCTGAGTAAGGCCACTGGCCTTTTTTTTCCTAAGGTGATGGGGGAATTTTTGCAGCTGCTGTGCCCTTCCAGGACTCTTTATCCACTCTTTAGCTGTGATGACTCTGCTTGCCTGAGTTTGAAAATTTCTTTCTACCTCATTTCTGCTGGAACGTCTCTGTAAAGGTTAGTATTGTCAGCTTCATTATTTTGCCTACCATGCTGTCCATGTTCTCCCTTTTTCCCAAGATGGACAATAACATATTTTTATAGAGTTTTTCAACACAAATATCTCATAAAATCAAACTTTTCACAATAAGCACAATCTTTTTTCTACTTATTTTTTAACTAGAAAATCAGAATAGTATAATTTTTTTTGTGGTTCTTTTAGAAATTGTTGGAGTTGTCTTATAAAATGATAGTTTTCCATTGATTATAAATTATTCCCCCCCCCACCCTTTTGAAATTTTTCTAGACGGAACCCCAGTTTTGCAGCAAGCACTTGCTCCTCTGCTTACAGCCTATTGAAGGAAGCTGAAGGACACTAGTCTTTTTAATTATTGCTTTATCCCCTCTCACCTTGACCTAACTCTGCCCTGGTAGGGAATGTTTGCCTACCTCTAACTGATTTACAGCAGATGTTAGTGGTAATAAATTATATCCCACTTCCCCCAGCTCCTTTTTTTTTCCTAGAGATGCTTGAACATTTTCAAATGAAAAGTCTCTCAATCTTAATAGGTGTTTTTTCAGTCAAAATGCATATATTGAAGCCTTAAGCTTATTTTCTCTCTTTTTAAAAAATGCCTTTCCAGTTATACTGAAAAGGCTGCACTTTATACCTTTTCTCTATTTTTTGTTTTCCTGTTGCCACTGGAAAGAGTGGCACTAAGGGGAAAATACAAGAAAAGAGAAGGTGAAAAATACTATGACAACAGAAGAACTTCTAAAGAAAAAAGTGAATAACTGAAATAGCTCAATGGCAAAGCACATGGAACAAGAAAAGAAAAAAAAAAAAGAAAAAATTAAACCCTGACATGTTTTAATTTTTCCCTGTTTTTCCACCAGTTACCTCCTGACATCATCAAGCAACCATTTGGTCCTTGTTTCATGCAGCACGTGCTAGGCAACGCAGATGACTTCATGCCTCTAAAGTCAAGTATTTATTCTACCAGCTCTTTGCACAGATGCAGCCACCAGTGCTCCAACCATGCTCACAGGGACTGACCCCCATCACCAGCCTCATGCTTCCCAAAAAGTAGTAGGAGAATGACTGGGAACATGAGGACCCAACTTGAAAGATATTTTCTGAGTCAGCATTAGGCTGGAGACCAGGTGAGAGTTCCTGACAAAGGGATGCCCCCAAAGCCCAATTTTCTACCCCAATTCTGCTGCCAGGCTCCCTGCAGCCAATGCAAAATAACTCCATAGTCCAGGCATGATGTCCAAGCCTGGCCACTTCCATGCAATGCTGTAACCAATGCTGGTTTGCCAGAGCTTCTGTCTTTGAAATAATAAGCAGAAACCTACTGTAAGTCACTACTTGGTAGTGGTGCTAAAGGAAGCCTTTTCCTATAGTGCTCCTATTTTGTTCCTAGCCAGAAAATTAATATAATGATACAGGCTAATATTGCATATGGGACTCACGTTACGGCCACTTCAGATGAGATAATTGTCAATGCCTAAAGCAAGTGCACCAGTCAGTGGATATTACCTCTGTGTCTAATTACTGCCACCAGCAAGTGCAATTCAAGGAACTGATTTTTATATATTTTTTAAATTATTATTATTTCCATGAAGTCTTAGGAGAATCAGGAAATCTAAAGACAAGTTGTTTGCTTTCTAACATGCTTTAGGTAGGACTTTCTCAAAAAGTCAATTTTCAGAGAGTGAGAGCATTTTTGGAAGTGAGCCCTTGCCTTAAGAGTCCATAACTTCTGGAAAGCAGAGAAGCCTGTGATTGTCCTCCTCCAGAAAACACAGTGAAGTCCCCATTCTGCAAACATGCAGGGGCTTAATTCTGTGTGTGTTTGTGTGTGTGTGTGTGTGTGTGTGTGTGTGTGTGTGTATGTGCACTTGTAATACTATGAATTTAAATTTGACAACTCTCATGTCAACTTCAGTTTATTAATTATATCTATGGAAGCAATATTATTGCTTCTCCTTGCCTTTGTAACTAGCTAAGAGCTTTACATTAATAGTGTAATTGAGGTAGATCATATAAAAGAAAAAAATTAAGAAGCCTAAAATTAAAATTTTGTGATGACGAGGGGGCCACAAGACATAAAGAACAAATGTAATTCTGAAAAAAAAAACCAAACAGGCTTCATCTTAATTTTGCTAGAGACTGTAGAGTTTGTTCCTCAGTTCATAGAATCATAGGATAGTTTGGGTTGGAAGGGTCCTTAGAGGTTATCTAGTTCCAGCCTCTCTGCCATGGAACTACATTCCTGGACAAAATAGCATAAAGGGAGTCTCCAAACTCCTCTGCTGCTTTAAGCAGCCCATCCCTACAATTTCTAGGGGACAAAGCAGGGGGTCCCCACTGTACCAGCCTAGAGGAAACCATCAAATATCCCCCAATATATGGGAAATATCCCACAGCCAGCCAAACAAATCTTGCGTTATGGCAAAAGACAAGTGGAAAAAGAACCAGGTAAAACTACCTCGGGACTCCCAGGTATGCACAGTCGGAGGCACACAGGAGTTCGGGCAGGCTGCTGCAGGGCTCAGGGCGCATCTCCTTCTCAGAGGAGGGAAACTGCATCTTTTCGCTAAAGCAGCACCATGTAGAAATCAATGGGCTGAATGCAGGGCTGCTGCTCAGACTTCGGAGCGCTCAGGCTGCGGAGCCCCTCGGGCAGCTTGTGTTTCCAGGCGTCTCACATCGCAGATCTGGTTTCAGGCTCGGCCATGGGCAGGCAATGGGTTAACAGGGACGCTGCACGTTAACTGTATCTGTGCAGATTATGGCATGTTTATCCAGTGTTCAGATTTCCTGTCTGAGTGTTTGGATTTCCTGAAATCCCTGCTATCAGCCCAAGTGCTGTCCACCGAGCAGACCTTTTTTTTCTCTCTCTCTTCCCCCCACCCCACCCCCCTTTTTTTTTTTAACTTTGCTCACATGGTAGGTTTTCCTTCCTGCTCTCTTTCCAGTTGTAGTGCCTGTGTCTCCTCACCGGTCAGGACATTTATGGATGCTGATCAGCACTCTTACACTCCAGAACTCTGAGGACTGCCGTACATTGGATTTCCTTTTTATTATTATTATTTTATTTCACTTTATTTTATCATTTTGTTGCAAGAAAACCTGAAGAAACATGCTCTTTTTCAGCTGCCCACGGGACAATATGTTTTAGTCTGAGATGGAATAATGGCCTTAGTCTCGAGGACCAAATCTGGAATGGGAATTCAGACTGCACACATCCTGGTGAGTTACAGCGTGTCGGGGCTGAGCGTGGCTGGTCAGGAGCAGCGCCGAGACAGGGACAAAGGCTGAGCCCCATCCATTCACTGTGGCTGCGGAGCAAGCTGCAAAAAACAGATGGGTGAAGCTGAAGTCAGAACTTTTTCCAAGCCCATTTTTCGTTCCTGAATATACACACACTGCTCCACAGCCCAGATAATGTCTAGGTAAACTTCGTAGCAAAATGTGTAAGGCCAGATTCTGTGAGTCCTTTCTCTTGTAAGAAACTTCTACTCACGTAAACAACCTCAGTGACTTTAAAAAGAGCTCATGTAAGAAAGGACTTGCAGAGTGGGGCCCACATTGTAAATTGCAATGTTCCACTCTCAGCAAAAACTAATTTTAAAAGAAAATTGAACATTTTCTGATTGTCTTTGCATGTTTCCTTGACCTTTTACATTTTATTGTGGATCTAGATTTAAGTTTCAAGAAGAATCTGTGTGCCAACTATTTGCTCTATTGTCTCTTAAATAAGTTTGCAGTAGGAGTGACAGTGTATTCCATGCAGTAGTTCCGGGAGGCCAGAAAGGGGCTTTCTGTTGTTGGAGGGAAAATGCTGAGTGCTATGCTGCTCTGAATGAACTGGAAAGCTGCATTCAGACATGGGGCTTAGTTAAGGTTTTAGCTTAGTTTTTGGATGTGAGAGCTCATGATGACATTATCAGCCTTAGGTGGTTTTAGCTAAACCACAGTCACAAATGCAATGAGTTGACCAGTCTCAAAATCAGTGACTCAGAATTTGAAAAGAAAAAAATCTTCCTTTCAGGCCTCTGGAACAGATTTCATTATTGGCATCCATGGAAGTGTTGCTGGAGTAAGTTGTGGAAGATAAAGCATCATCACTGTTGCAACTTTTGTTCTGTCCATGGCTGGAGGCTGTGGTTGTGCTGAACATTCCTAAGCTGCTCATTGGAGCCAGTCCAGGGATTTGATTTTCTAATTGTAGGGGAAAAACTTGTTTCAGGAATTGCTTAAATGCAGGGAAACATCTATGGGAAAATCAGCTTTTTATAATAATTTTACTTTTCTTATAGTAATTTACTGTTTTTCTTAGACTATTGAACAAGTCCTTAATTGTAGTGTACAGCACTGCACGTCAAAAAAGAGACTTTGATATTTAAATTTGAGGGGGTTAGTAGGACAAAATACTTTCCTTCTTGTACCAGTAAAGGAAAAGAGACATTTTCCAAGTTCTCTGAAAACCCTTCAGATTTGAGGTTTTAAACTAACTGCCTACTGTGCCAGCTATCTGTACAACCCTTTGAACATGATCCTGCTGCTCATCTTCAAGGTTTTCTTTGCTAAAAGTGGAATGTGTTCTGGAAGAGCCAGACCAAACTAATGTCTTGTCTGCCTGGGAACCTCCAGGAATTCAGTTTTAGTTATTGACACAGGGCAACACTGAAACTGGTGGTATTTTATGCACTGAAAGGTTAGTTCTTGCTGTGTATGTACGATGTACTCTCATTCTAGTGGGTTGACGGTCAAAAAACGAAGGGGATCCAAAGAACCCCTCACCTGAGTTAGACTGGACCATGGTGCCCTGCCTTGCAGTTACCATGCAAATTGATGGTCTGTGGTCATGGATGAGATCAAACGGGCTGTAGCAGAAATGTGCTCTTCTCGAAGCTGGCAGAAGAGTCAAATGTCATCAGTGATCCATGAAGTGCAGAAAATACAGATGAGGAGTCAGGGGAAGTCTAAAGAAGCATCTAGGTCTGCCCAAATCTCCTAGCTTTGGAAATTTTGTTGGCCTTCCTATGAGCAAGATCCTTGAGACTGGGTCAGCTGTGGGATTTTCATCCCCTTTTTGCAGGGCTGTCAGAATTTTTCTGGTTTCAGCCAGGTTGGGAATACTGTGGGAATAGTTTTTCTGGTGGTATTTTGGTATTTCCTCTTCTGCTCACACCCAGAGCAGGAAGTGCAGAAGCACAACCTTCAGCTCATTGTGTACGGGTTTCTTTTTATAAACCTGAATTCTCTGCCCGTCCCCCTCTCTTTTTTTTTTTTTTTCCCTAATAGCCCTCAAATACGATTAAGGCTCTGTTGGATTTAGACTGAGAATTTTTTATATATTTTCATATAACAATACTAAGCATAAGTAGTTCCTTGATAATTCCTTAAAAAGTGACTATCACATTAATTTTCAGTTGTCCAAGTGCAATATTCCCAATTCCACAGTCGATAATGTCAATGTGCCAATGTCCCCCAGTAGCTGCCTCTGCTGGTATTTACTCCTGAACCTTGACCAGCATGAGGACTGACTGGCCACCAGGACCTACCTACTCAGTTGCCCATGAAGAAATTCTGCAAAGTCTTCTTTTTTAGTAACGAACTTCACCATTAAACTCTCTAAGATTAGACATTATTATGCTTTATTGTTCTTTCTCTCACTCATTTTCTTTTTCTGCATCAGTGAGGAGGTTCAACTCATGCTCCCTCACTCCATGTGTCCAACTCACTCACCATCACGACTGCCAGTCTTCCTGCCTTTCTTGCTGTTGTTGGCAAGTATGGATAAACAATTTTGACAGGTACAGAGTCCTGCAGAGCTAACTTCATAAGAAAAGTGATGTTTCACTGCTCAGATGATAAATGGACCAGAGGAACTAAACCACTTTCACCGAAAACGTCCCTTGCATCCAAAAAAATTTAACCCTTCCTTTTCACACCGTTTTCCTTAAAAAGCAAAGAATTCAATTTTATTTCACACCTGAGAAAGCAGATCACGTTTGGATTGGATCTTCCCCCTCAAGACTGTCCTATCCACACTGTGAGCCCTTAATTTGCCATTTTAGAAATGAAAATAAAGTTAAGATGGCTCTTAAGGTTGGTCCATGGCAAAATAATTGTCTCCACCTGGGTCCACTTTTAGGAACACTACATGAACAACTCTGCCAGTCATGATCGGAAACTCTCTCCATGAGTTTGTAACACAATTTTCTCCTCAACAGTTTCATAGTCTTCAAAGATACAAGGAAACACAAGCAAAGGGAAGTTAATTTACTTCACTAAAATCCTCTGTAACTTAAGAAGATTTAAGCAGCTGCAATACAATTACTAAGGGGATTTGAGTTCTGTGTTTCTTTTGGGGTGTTTCTTTTTCTATTGCTGTTGGCTCCAATTCTCTTTCTTGGGCTTTGGGGATCTGCAGAGCTCCAGAGAGGGCACGAGGAGGGGGATGGAATGACAGCCTGGGCCATTATTTCAGACACTGATTAGCAGCCGGTCTCAGCCCAGACCACACATCATTCCTCCCATGTGGCACCCAGGAGCCAAGCTCCACCATGCTGGACAGGGCGAGATGTGAAGCTCCCTGCTCAGTTCCCCCCTGAACCCTAAAGCTGGGCTCAGCCCTGCCAAGTGATGCTTTTAGTGCATCCTCCTCTATCTCAACTGGAATTAACAAAATCCATCTGTCTCTGTGAGTCAGCAGAAAAGTATTTAGCTTTTATAAGAGTTGAGGGACATGGGATAGGGCAATGTCAAAGCGCGGAAGTCTTCCCCCAGCTTGGCACTTGCACATGACGCAGGGAGAGGGGGTTGCATTTTCAGTTCCTATTCACCAGAGGAGCTGATTTACACCAGCGGAGGATGTGGCCCGTGGTGTGCATGGCTATGGCTGCTGAACAAGGCTCCTTTCATCACCAAACACATGTGCAAACGGCATCACCCAGCACGCACTGTGACACGCTGGCTGCTGGCACTTCAGGAAAGTCAGAAGATAACTCTATTTGCTTCTCATCAAAAGCAAAATGAGGAAGTCTCCCCTCTCCTCTTCTGCCCCCACTGCTACCACCCTGGCTTGAGCAAGTTGATCCTTAGGTATTTGTGTGGGGGTTTGTTCTCAGTGGTTAACCACATAACAATTTGAAGCATGTGGCTCACTCAAAAGAAACTGCCTTTAAACATTTGCAGGCTGTAATTGTGTTGGAGAGAGTGAAGTCCCGGCTGGAGGCTGCTGGCCACCCTGGGGGCAGCGGCAGGAAGCCCTAAACATCCCACAGCAAGATCCCATGAAGGGGGGGAAAGGCTGATTTTATATCTAGGAACTTCTCTTCTTGACAATGCTCTACAGCCAGCACCAGATGTTCCCACCTCATGTTTTGTGCCTTTACTTGGTGTGTCAGAGCAAAACACCCGATGGGAAACAAAACAGAGAGAAAAGGGGTGGCAGTGAGGGTGACAGTGTTTTGGCACACATTTATTTCATAAATAAAGACAGAGAAAAAATAACAAAGAAACTGGAGAAGCTTTGCTGTGAAGCTAGGAGTGCCTGAGACTGCTGCATGATCCCTGGGGGAAGGGATGAGGCAGGTAGTGTGGGACTGGAGAGCCCGGCTCTGTGGGGCATGGCAAGGAAACACCCTGTTTGGGGTGGTAAAATGCCTCAATAGAGTTCTTCCACCCTCAAACCTGAATTTGTTGGACAGAGAGGAAAGACTGGAGAAAGGAGGTGTGCAAACAAGATGTGCAACACCTGCACGGTGCCTCAGCACTTGTTATCCCAGAGCTGTGGGGCTATGGTAACATCCAGTTTTAAAGAGTCTGGGGCTTAAAGAAGCCAATAAAACTGAAGATTGCAACATTTCCCCATGGAAGAAGATGTCTGTGAAATATTCTGCAAGTAGTTTGTGACTCCCTAAGGCCATGGGCTTTTAATTGACATCTGATTCAGTGCATCCTCAGTCTATGGTTAGGAGAGCCTCTCCTCGGCTACATATACACATGCTCCTAAGTGTTCATTGTGAAAAATAACAAGAGCAACTAATCTTCTTCACCCAACTATAAGCCTCACTGGTAATTCAGCAAGTAAAAATACTGTATCTGTACAATTGCCAGAATGGCACCTGATCTAGGAAAGCAAATGGCTTTTAGAGTGTGGCCTTAAGGTTGAAAAGTTAAACTCATTTGGAGAAAGGGTAAATAGGGCCTTGCCAAGTCTTCTTCATGGCTACAGTGACAGAAGCTGTAACCTGGTGGCACAGGGATGGGATTGGATTCCAATTAGAAATTGAACTGTGCCCCCAGGTCCTGGGAGGACCTGCAACCCCACACATTCCCCCATATCTGTTCTCCGGTCTGAGGAGAAAATAAATCAGCTGGGTTTGCCACCTTCTGTCTCTGAATTATGATGTGACCATGGGCAAATCACTGCATGGCACTACCCAGACCAGCAGCAGGAGCAGCATGGCTGGCTCCCACTTTCCTTTTGTTCATCTCTGCAGCAGCCAGAAGGGAGCGTGTATGTGGGAAATGCAGAGCACACGGTTGATGTGCTCCTCAGAACTAGTGGGGAAAGGAGAGGGAGATATTTCTGCCAAGCCTGGCACAGCTTCCATGTCCTTTTTATAGCAGCTGGCCAAGTGCATAGAGAGCAATTTTGCCCTGGCCAGACCTGCAAGCCAGAGAGGCAGCAGGACATTTCAGGCACTAGGACAAGCCTTACAGTATGTGGATTCAGCCTAATACCAAGGCCTTAGCACAGCGCTATGGTTCTGCATAGGAACATAAAACCACACCAGCCAACACTTCGGGATCTTGTCTCCAGCAGTGGCTGACACGTGAAAGGTGCAAGAGTTGAACAGGGAGGACACAAAGCAGTATTTCCACAGATAATGGCCCCAGCATTCCAGGATCTCATCTGGACGATCTTCTGAGCTTTCAGAGCTCATGCTTGGGATGTACAGATATTTGCAACATGCTTTATAGGCTTTTTCCTACCTCATTTAATACACATTTTAGGCATCCATTTTAAAAAAGCTCTTATAGGTACGAGATTTTTAGACAAAAATGAGTAAAGTCATGGAAGGAATTTTGTCCTGAACTTGCAGTTATTAAATCATTACTAACAGTGAGGGTTCAATCCTAGTTTCATACCTGATTTATAGTAGTGTTACAAACTGAATTTTGTGGAAATATTCCAGATTTATTTGTGAGTAAATAAGATCTATGCCAGCACCATGTAACTCCAGTGCTTTATTTATCTAATTTAGCATGGAACTATGTTGCTACCTTCCTTTTGCATTAAAATCCAAGCAGTTCAGTATTCACATATGTCCATGATGTAATTATTTATATAACAGCGTATTTGTCATGAAATGTGTAAGACTGCATTCTCTGCTGATGTAAGATACTGGCTCCATCCATCTGATAAGAGGCAGGTTGTAATCGCACATCTTTTAACAATTATTTCAGCAGGTGTCCTTTTATGCCTGTTCATAATTAGCAAAGCTTGTCAGGATCAGAAATTCCTACAATTCAGTAGTTATCTATATTCATGAACAGAGAGGATGTCTACCTTGGTAAAATAATTTCTGAAGATATTTTAAAATAATTAGGGTATTTAAAACTAACAGTACCATAATTCTACATTAAGTATAGAGCTTTTGAATTATTATCAACCAGCAGGGTATAATTCTGATGTTACAGGTTCCCTAAATGAATCTGATTACAGATTTAATCAATGGTAAGATAGGTCTTAGCCAGAATCCTAGATCTCACAGGTAATTTAAACTTTGTCATTTTTATTTTCTGTGTTTTTCAAGCTATGGTAGAGAATGATCTATCATATTTCTGTGTTGACGAGGATGGGGTTAAAAATCTAGTATCCAAGATGATCTACAGCTGGTATTTATTCTCACTACACCTAGACAAATGGGATTTGGCTCAGTGGAAACAAATTTCCTTACTATTGAGAATATTAGACTTAAAGGGCATCAGTAGCAGAAGAACAAGGATAAAAAGGTGATTGTAAGTCATGTTGTGCTGGAGCCATACAACAGCCTACCTGACACCTGGTCTGAATTACAGAAATCTCTTGATGGTCGAGATTTATGCTTCTGTTCTCAGAGTTCCCTGGAAGCTGAGAGCAGTAATTAGGCTGTTTCCCCCTAGGGTGGTATGTACATGTCTGCACAGGGTATTTCATAAACTCCTAAGCTTCGTCCCCTCCATTGCCTTCGAGCACAGGCTGGCTGTAAGGTTCCTCTTCAGTGAGAAACATCCTTCCCTCAAAGATAATTTCTAACACTACTTCTGCCCATTTTAAGACACTTTGGTTTCCCAAACAGCCACAAGTGGCTGACACATGTATCTCTTCTCAAGATTGGGATCTGCAATAGGCTTGTGTCCTGTGAGTCACATCAGCAGTGTCCTAAGAAAAGTCCTCCAATAGCTACAGCTTGTGCAAGAGGGACAGACTTACAACTAAACTTCTGCCATAGATTTACACCATTAGACAGACAAGGCACAATAAGGAACATGACCCCAGTCAGTAAGATCAGGTTTAGCCTGGCCCTAAGGAAAACAAGGAATCTTAGACAACACTTTTGCATGATACTGGTGCTGAAAGACACCTTGCCATTTAAGGGAACCTTATCCATGAGGTGATTTACATCTGGGAGAAAAGAGTAACTTATATCATAAGAATTCATATTCTTTAAATAGGGTTTAAATAATGTGTCACTGAGAACTCTGCAGTATCTATAGCCTGTCTACAAGTGAGACTGAGGCAATTGCATTGTGTGTGTATGTGTCTCCCCAAGACTTTTACCCACCCTCAACCAAGACAGATGGAGGAACAGAGGTCTAAAGAGCTCCTACACATTTTGTAAAAATAGGCAGATTGCTAGAAGAAAAAAAATACTTTTTGAAACCTCTAACTACCTTCTCCCAAAGGGAAAAGCCACAGCTACTGTGAGGCAAAAAGTGAATTACCACAGGAGTGTAATGATGTGCTCACCACAACCCAGGAGAAAAGCTTCCACAGCATTTGCCCCTCCAGGCTGCCCATAAGGGGTTTCAGAGTTCCCAAATCCTCTTGGTCCTCATGCAAACTTGTGTGTGCCAACGTGGCTTTAGGAACAATAACAGTTCAGTCAAAGACACCTGTTGTTATTTGTCCCAGAAGTTAAATTCTTTCTCCTTGCAATATCACAAGCCACTAAACCACCATTTGAATGCAAGAAGTGTTTCCTGGAGATAATAACGTCCTGGTATCAGTATTGCTTTCCATACTAGTGCTGGTTGCTAGTACAGTGGCAATGTTTTGAGGGGATCGGGTATGCTAAAGCTGGCCATTGAAGTTAAAATCTTAATTAGTAATTTTCAAAAGATGGTTGCCTAGAATTCAGAACTTTAGCTCATAATAAAGTAGATAGATTGGATTAGATTATTTCAATGTCCTTTTGAAAGTGAGGTCCATTATTTTAGTCTAGTAAGGGTTTTGCTAGACAAGAGTTCAGTGCTTCCTCTCAAGTGTCCCAGTACAGGAAAATGTAACTCCACTCTGAGCTGCAGAACATTTGTTTTTATGATTCAAGGACTGTTCTAAATAGAAATTATCAGGTGGGCCAGGCTGTCGAAGTCAATTTGAGTCTTGTGGAAAGACACTAGGCTCCCTTCAGAATGGGAACATAGATGGGAGAGAAACAGGGATGCCCAGAAAGAACAGGTTTGTGCTTTTGCTCCTTAGCACCTCCAGCCATCTGCAACATATATGAATTTGCCAGGTTTAGCAGGAGACGAGTGGTGGTCATGAACACCAGAAATGAGCAGTACCAGCCAGCTCTGACTCCAGAAGAAAACTGCAGCAGGCTTTGCTCTGGTTCCCACAGATGGAATGCAAGGGAGGAGGAACACCACAGTGACCAGGCAGCATCTGTGTGAACACTGACAACACCCTCTGGTTTTGACAGTAGTTATCACAAGAAAATATGTTTCTGCTTTGTCCTTTCTTGTGAATGACAGAAACAAAAAAGATAATTTTTTCTCAGAAAAGAAGCAGGTTCGTTCTGGAATGTGCTGGGCAGATCAGGTTCTCCTAAGTACTGAAGGATATATATGTGGGATTTCAACATTTTTAAGCCCTCCCAGGATATTTGTGCAATATTAATTGTGTCAGTTACAGCACTGTATTTGCAGCAAAAAGTAGACCCAATGTAAGGAAAGCTGGCCTCATTTGTGCTGTTAAGTCTTTCTTAGAAGCAGAAACTATTTGCATGATCATAACTTCCCTCACAGAGACTATGTTTAATTGGGGAAGAGTTCTCTTACAGGAGTAATATTCTTTCTTCTGTTCACATCTGCACAGTATTTTCCTGATCAGGAGATCAAGAGAAAGAGAATCTAAACAACTGCTTCTCTAAGTAATAATGAACAGAGAGCTGTGCAGTAAATCATAATGTTCAATAAAATGAAAAACAAAATTTGGCTGGAGATTAATGACTGGAAAGGGACTTACTGAATTAAATCGGATCAGATGTTCCCTGGAAAAAAATCTGAGATATATTCACAGGGCTCTATGGTGTTGGTTTTATTTTTCACAAAGGAAGATTTAACTTGATTGTTTTGCAACTATTAACAATTTCTAGGCCTTGCAGAGTGATCTTAGGGGCTTGTGGGAGAGGACAGGCACTGGCTGGAAATTCTGGTCTCACTCAGGCAAGGACGGGGAATGAACACAGAACCTTCCTGCTACACAATGCCACAAACTTCTCAAGTGTCGCAGGGGCATGGCATTTATAAAGATAAGGGGGCTGACTCCAGTTCCTACATCCAGGGGCAGATTCATGATTATAGGTTTGCTGCAAAGACTGACATCCCTGCATCCCCTAAAGCTGTGCTCAAAGCCCAGCTGAACCTGTCATGTTCCCTGTTAGGTGATTTAGGTGCCTCCTTCTTACCGTGTCTTCTCCTATAAACCCAACTGTAAGTGTCCAGCTCTTCAGATGTTGGCTAAAGACACATATAGGCTCTGACTCAGGCTTTTGAATTTCCCCAGGGACTAAGGCCCCCTAAGTCTACCCTCAACTTGGTATTTCACTGCCAGATTTGCTTGTGACTCCAACCACAAGCAGCAAAACATTTAGGCTTCAAGAACTGCTCACCAAAGAAACCAACTTAAAACTGTAAATCAGTGATGGGGAGCGACATTTCCCATTGGTGCTGGTGGTTTTTCTAATCAGAGATGTTGCTTGTTTTGTCAAGATCCAGACTCAGTTCATTAGTATATCAGATGAAGGAAACCAAAGCTGCATAAATTGGCACTGATCGTGCTAGAGATACTGAAAACTCTTTTCCCCTCAATTAATTTGCTGAACTGAAAGTGAAACAGAGGCATGGCAGGGCAGATCAAAAGGCCCTCCTGGGCAGGCGCGATGCCGCAGGTAATGCACACTCCTCCCTTCTCCCTTGCTCTCTGCAGTGCTGGGCTTAGACTTGGCCTTATTAACTCGTGCTTCTTAGACTTCTGTAAAGCATGGACTTAACAACAGTTGCCTAGAGCCAGAAGAAGAGGAGAAAGGCTATTAAAACCTAGAATGTAATACCATTTTAAAATTCATCAAAGAGCTCAGTGCAAATTCTCCAGAGATTGGAGTCTTAGTCATCCCAGGTTTCTCCAGCACATTTAGATAATTGCCCTTCAAATAGCTGTCCTTTTCTTTTCTTTTCTTTTCTTTTCTTTTCTTTTCTTTTCTTTTCTTTTCTTTTCTTTTCTTTTCTTTTCTTTTCTTTTCTTTTCTTTTCTTTTCTTTTCTTTTCTTTTCTTTTCTTTTCTTTTCTTTGTTCTTTTCGTTTCGTTTCTTTTCTTTTCCTTCTTTCACTCTCTTTCTCTCGGTAAGTAAGTAAGCATTCATGGAGCAGATCAGGTCCACACCTGCAGAAGGGCAGAAGAAACCTCCAGATACACACCATGCACATCTCTGCTTTCTATAATATGAGCCAACCCCATCTGAGTGCATTCAAAATACTCATCTCACTGTCACTTCCAAAGATATTAGGAACTCATTAGCCAGTTTAACTAATTAAAGCACTGGTAACATTAATTTTTTATTAAACATTTTATTAAATAATAGGAGCTGTTTAGAGAATAGAATGTGTTATTTATTCTGCGTTTTTAACTATCCTCAAGGCCGGGAGGCTCTTGGTCTCAATGCTTTCCCACTTTCTTGAAAACGGTATTATTTGCTTACTTCTGCCTTGGTATAAATTCATGCTGTTACCAAGACAGGCACCCTAAATAGTGTTACATGAGGTTAAACAGAAAACTGATACAAATGAAACAGAAAAAAGAGGTTGTTTTTCAGATTTTGATAAAAAAATAAAACTTACATTACAACATACAATTTTATTGTGGGTTTTTGCGTAACTTCTATCAAACAAATTCCGAAAGATCAGTAACAACTTCCCGTTAGATTGCGACTGGAAAATACATCAGCATCCATGGCAGTGCACTAACTTTTTTGTGTTGTTTTCCATTGAAAATTGAGGTTTTTTAAAAAATTTGTTTTCTTCCTCCTAATGTCTCTTCCTGACTGTAGAACTAGAGTTACAGTCTTATTCCTGCCCATGGTACAATTCAGATAGAAATAAGAAAGCCCTCCTGCAGTGTCCTTAGGCATGCAGCATCTTTGGAGTAGATGTTCACCTGTGGAATCAGCACCCTACTCTCTCTTTTAGTCAGTAGGATGAAAGAAGAAGTTTAACTTGTGATTCATCCGATTTTATAGACATCTAGTTTATTATGTCTGTTTTAAATTTCTACTTTTGTAGGATGAGGTGAGATGCAACCTACTTTCAGTTGTCTGTGTTGACCATATCGTCAGTCATGATGAAAGGAGTCTGGACTGAACAGGCGAGGCAAAGACACTTTGTCAGATACATCCCACTTTTACAGTCTAGAAGTTGAGTCAGAGATCACTAAAGCAGAGGTAAAGAATCCCATTTACACGGACTGAGTTAAATTGTAAAGGTTCTGTTCTGTCACTAACTTTTGAGTTTATCTCATTTTTCTATGTAGACAGGACACATGTTTTCAAAGACATAAATATCTATGCTCATGGATCTGGGCATGACTCACTGTATGGGTAGATACAGACCTGAAGAGAATATTAGGAACATCTTTCTATGCCTATATTGACATTTCTATGTGCCTTGTATTTTGGGAAATTCTCTACAGACACTTTGATAGTTCCACACTCTGCTGAAGGACAGGATGGCTAGAGGTATTACTGAGCCAAAACAAATTATATTTTCACAGGGCTGTTAAGTAGAAGAGTGGAACTGCTTGGTGCATGTCAAAGAGGAAGGAATGATAAACACAGCACTGTGAAGGACAGAGCTGTATCAAGAAAAGCGGGGTTGTCACAAACTGGAGCCTGACAGTCTTGTCTTCAGTCTGCTGTAGCCATCCTACAAATATATATCAAATATATTAACTTCTGTGAGGTATTCAGACACCGGGACAATGCATGACCTCATGAGTGCCTGACTAGTTGATGAAGGCTGGAAGTAGGAGGTGTGGTGCTTGCTTTGCTTGAGTGCTGCCAACTCAGAGTAGAAAAACTGCTGTGGGAAGGGCATGGAATGTTCAAACGCACCCAACTTTTTGTGCAGAGATGATTTGATCTTTAATACAGATATACCAGGTTTAGTTTTTAATTTTAATAATGACTCCTTCCTAAAAACTCAGACAGGAAATGATTGATCTTGAATTCAGCCCACAATAAGTGGCTATTGAGAACAAATTGAGGCAATGACAAGAGGGCTTGATGTCATATTCACATTATATTATTAATCTACAATCTATATACCATGAACAGGTATATTTTGCTATAAGCTGAGTAAATAATTAAGCAGAGACTAAGCATATAGGGGAAGTGGGAAGCACTCTTGTGTATTATTAGCCCCTCAGTTTTCAGAACTGGATTATAAGTAACTCAAAATCTTGGACTTGGTGAATGGCAACCTTGTCATCAAATACAAAAATATACCCTTGACAAGATCAGTGAAAGCCCTCCAGAAGTCTGAAGGTGGGCAGAAGACACTGTGATTAGGTGCTGCCTCCACAAAATTAAAATTGTTCTCTGAGCCCAAGAAACAGTTGATGGATATAGTCGGAAGTGATAAAAAGGTCACTCTTAAGTGGATACAAGGAAATTTAATTCATAATACCACCATCCTGAAGCCCTTAGACAAATAACAAAAGACAGGCTTCAAAGACTAGAAAGTCATTTAGTTTAAATACTTACACAAATCTTTGTCATATATCTGAGTCTTAAAGAAAATTCACCTCTGAACGAGACTGCAGAAAATGACCAAACAACCACCCCTGAGCCCTCTGGCCTTCTCTGGCAATGTGTTATAAAATCCTGTGGTGGGGATACAGTAAAAAACTGTCAGTCTTAGAATTATGTTTTGCAGCACAAATTCCAAATCACTTTTCCATAGCACTTGCACAGCCCATCCATGATAATTTCATAATCATATGACAATTATATCACATGAGACAGAGAACTAATTTCCATTCTAACAGTAATAACCACCTCCTAAAACTAGGTTCTTTGTAAATCAGTTGCTATTTCTAAAAGTGCCATGCAAGAAAAGGTCTGAATTTTTAAGTTGATTTTCCATACATATTCAAACACAAGGGTATTTCAAGATGAATAAAAGAAATCTCATACTTACCCAATATATTTTAAAGTTTGGTGTAACGACCTGAGGATTAATAACGCTCTCAGGCTGACATCAATTCAGTGCAAAACACTGGAATTTTTAATTCCAGGTATTATTTATAAAGAATCAGAGAAAAGAAATGCAATTTATTACTTTTTTCATTACTCATTGAATGTCAATCAGGATGGAATTAAGGAAAATATATTTTATTTAAAGAAAGCTATCTTTCTATTTTTTCAGATTTAAATTTTCTTTGGGAAAATAAAAATCTATACCACTTATGTATTACTTACGAACTTTGGTAGCACTTGTGGCACTAAACAAAATTTTGATTAAGAAATCAGTATTCTCCAAAGTTATCACTGTAATGATTGAATAGATTAAAACCTGAGGAATTGAAATTTTTGGAAACCCTCAGAAGTGGGGACTCATCATCAAGAGGATGTTACTCAGCCCATCAGGGTCACTCCTGAGCTCTGTGCTGGGTTAATTTTCCATTATTGTTTTCTTTCAGGATTCAGTCCATGTCTATAAGTGTGCCAATACTTTGATCATATATTTTTACAGAAGTACTGAAAACACAAACAGCTAATTCATGAGGTCAGGATAGAGATTCTGCTGCTTAGGACAGACTAAAATCAAGTTCAGACCAATATCAAGACAGACAAATATCCTCAGATTTTCCTCCCTGAAGTTTGTTAGACCACATCTTAATAGTGTTGTCCAAATCATGGATTAGGGCAAAGCCAAAGAACATGTTTGTCACATCCTGTTTGGATGATACCAACACAGACACAAACAGAACAAGCAGATTTTGGCATGAAATGAAAGATAGTTTTGTTAACCTCACAGTTGTTAAAGAATATGTCAGTTACCACTTGAAATGAGTAATTTAATTCCATATTTTGCCCATGAAAGTGTCTTTAATAACCTTTGTAAAATGTGATTTTGAGGATAATCTTTACATTTGTAATATCTGCTTTTCAAAAGAACATAGATAGAACAATGACTTGACTCACTGCTGTTCAAATAACCAGCTTATTTTTTTCATTTGGGGGAAATAAGATTTTTCTGCCTGCTTTATTTTAAAGCTTTTTGGGATATAAAAGCTTTCTGCTCAGTCATTAGCTGTAAATTGCAGAATGAAGAAGTACTCTACAGCATTTCCAGATGAAGTAGTCTGTTTATACAAAAAGCACAAGAGCTGTAATTACTACATGATCACATTTGTACATCAAGGTCAGATTTCTGTGATTCACACTATTGTTTGGACATAAAGGGAGTTGATTTTCAGCATGGTGGTGCACAACTACTATTGTTGGTATATCAGTGACTGTAGAAACAATATTAACTTTTGCTTATTTGAGTTTTTCTAGTTAGGTTAACTCTAGTTCAGGCATATGAGAAAATTGGCTGGCTAGTATTTGCCCTAAAATAGTCATTAGACATGAAAAATATGGATTTATATTATTGCTACTCAGGTCATATAGTCTATTATGAAAGAAAAAAAGTCCTCTAAAAACCAAGATAAAATAGGTCATTAAATGACTTACACATGAAATCACACAGAGTTTATTTAAGCAATATCAAATGAAGGTAATTAAAGAGTGTAAAAAAAATTTCCTGATATTTTCCTCTCTTCTGCAAAATCCCTGCATAATGTTTTTCTTGACTATCATCCAATAGATTGGCAATTTTTATATTATCTCCCTGAGAATTCATTAGCTTTCCACAACATTTACCCTGTTCTAAAACCTTAAAAATGTAAGGATTCAACTCATTATACTTATTAGTTAAGCATTAGGATTAGTCAAGCACTTAGATTGTACCAATTAATTCAATATAATTGTATGTATTTATAACTAGGCACAGGAACAAATGCTTTCCTCATCTAAGGATTAATAGAATCTGCTACTGTATTACTGTATTGTGTCGAGTTGTCACCCAGCTGCCATTAATGTCACCCTGTTCTTAGTTAGGCCCCCTCCTTACTTAAGCCCCACTAGACTCTCTCTTTTCAGGTGTAGGTGTTCCTGGGTGAAAGGCAATCATATTTCTCCGGTTTTCATTGTTCTCCATATGTTCTGGGCTTTTAAATTTCATATTCACTCCCTGCTCCCACTCACATACTGTCATATATGAGGATATTTCACAAAGCTGGTAATGTTATCTCCACATTGCCAAGGACAGTTGGGGAGCATTGGTTTTGGTTTTTTGGAGATAGGAGGGGGATGAGAAGAAGATCAAAATGCCGTCTTGACACAGCCCAAATTCTACTACTGTCATTGGGTCAAGGGTTTCAGAAAAGCTGTATTTAGCCTCAAAAGATTCTTTACCAGATAAATGACTCTAATGGACATATGGCTTGAGGAATTTGCCATCTGAATGATGCCCTAATAAATTGTCCAAGGTCATTGAGTCAGTGCTGAACTCACATGAGCACTTTGATCACTGGACCACCATTCCCCTCTCTAGGAGAGCCACATATGTTTCCTTCTCAGTATTGTTTCTAATCAATCGATGATAACTTCAACCAACTTGATTTCTTTATAAAAATTTTTCTGGATTTCTTTGATTTAATTTATTTGCTGATTGCTCTTGTATCAAGAGGCCCCAAAATGAGTAGGAGACCTAGAAAGGGAATATAATCATTCTAAACCACTGAGATCTACCCAAAAATGCTTATAATGCCACTTATAGCAAATGAGCTATTAAATAATATTCAGTAGCTTATTATGGCAGATATAAAGAGATTCTGTGACTTTTTAGACTTATGAAAAATAAATTATCTTCCATTTAAAATTTAGTCCAATGTCAATCATAGTTACTTGTAAACTTAGGTCAGCATCCAATTTAGAAAGTAATGAGCCATTATATATATTTCTTGCTTCAGTTTGAATAACATAAACCTATGATGATGGTGACTTTTTTTGCCTAGGGAGATGAATAATATAATTAAAAGGAAGAGGTGTGCTGTAAAATTAAAGACCCATGTCATCATGGGTTGAGTCACATCCAGGGTTGCCAGTGGCAATGGGTCTGTTGCAAGATGGTGGTATTCAGTTGTCTGCCAGGAGAGGCCTTCCCCAATCCACAAAAACACAGTGCAGTTCCAGGGCCTCCTTCTAACAACTTTTTCCTGCATGTAACACAACATTCAAGCATAATATTCTTGATTTGAGGCAGATACTCCTCCTCTTGCACACTTCTTCAAATCAAAGGACACACCTCCTCCTTATGAGCAGAGCCTGTAATCATTTCAGATCCTGTGCTGCCAAGCTGGTGGCATACCTGGTAAAATCTCAGATCCTTTCCAGACAGCATGTAAAAATCTGAAATCTGCTGGTAAAAAACACGTCTAACCCTCTTCATAATAAAAGAGCTCTTGAACAACATCACTTGAAAATATCCTAAAGGCTCAGAAACCGAAGGGAAAAGAGAAATACTAAAATCTCATCCAAACACTTGTATGTTGCAATTTTTAATTGAATCACATATGTCTTGGAGACAGAGATTATTCTATGTTATTTTTAATGTTAAGGGTTGGAAAACCTCCAGACCCACATGACATATCTGGAAACACAAAATAAACAGGACAAACCCCATAAACAAACTACAGCAGTCTCTAGGGAAATAGGTCAACAGGCGTAACAAGGCTTTCCTCAGACAGAAGGTTAAAAAAAATACTCATAGAGAAGGATTCATGTTTTTCCTCATGGAATCAATAAATAAAATGATGAAAATGGGCAGACTGGTTAATCAAAGACTGTAATCTGGGAATGGCCTCTCTCCCACTCCCCTGCTGCCTGGGCCCCTCTGTTTGACTCTGATCTCATCCTT
The DNA here is from genome assembly GCA_037013685.1 of Acridotheres tristis. Classification (NCBI taxonomy): domain Eukaryota; kingdom Metazoa; phylum Chordata; class Aves; order Passeriformes; family Sturnidae; genus Acridotheres; species Acridotheres tristis. The sequence goes on along the minus strand of CM072886.1, from coordinate 140,856,808 downwards.
ATGGGTCCAGCTCACACAGTCCACATCTCTGTCTCATGGGGTTTATCCCAGCCCTCCATGCTTTACCATCTCATGGCAATGGCTTCTGTGTAGTATTCTCCTTCCCAGCACCCATATCTGGCCTCAAGCCCCTGCCAATCTTTTTTCCAGCTTGTACCTTTGGACCAAACATGAAGATCGGCTCAGAATGTCCCAAAGTGAAAAGTATGTGCCAGCCCTACTCACCTGCTCAGGGATCTGCAGCATGTCTAGCACCTTCCTTTCTGCACAGCAATGTAATGGCAGAAAAACCCGATGAAAAACTTTGTGACGACTTGTCCATATCCTGCTGTGACTGTCTCCCCACACCCTCCTGCCCTCTCCTACACACAGGATTACTCCCCGTCAGAACACTTCTTGTTCCCAGTCTCTTTATCCTTCAGATCTTATCTCCATCTTCCACAAAAAGATCAGTCTGGTGCACACACCTGACATTGAAATTTTCAGCTTGGATGGTTAGACTGAAGTTATATCAGAAAACAGGGCCTTCTGAAGTGTCAGACAACTTGGACAGGCAATGTTACCAGCACTGCACTAGGTGCAGGCTGACTGAGTAGTTGCCACATTGAGTTAGACAGAATTTTCCCAGCCAGCTGAATGAAGCTCTCCTCTAGCAATTTTTAACAATGTGTTCTTTTTCAGGGAATTTCTAATGGATCAGTTTACCACAGTGAAAGTTACAATATTAAATGCAGCAATCAAAAAAAAAAGTAAGATAAATTTCCATCACTGAAGAATTAACAAACATTGTTTCAAACTGACTTTTTTTGTAAGCGACTTTGTCAGTCCCATAGCTTTGGTCAGTTTTACTTACTTGATCTTTTCTCATCATCTAGGTAGGTTTCTGGTCGTGACAGATGAGACATGAGATCTTCAGCATCCAGGCTTTCAAGTTTTTCTTCAAGAGATTCACTATGGAATCGGTAAGAAAAACAAAAGACATAAATATAAAAAGCTAGTTTAAGGAGTAAAAAGCAGGCCAGATATTTTATCAATTCTAATACCTGCCAGTGGGGTTTTTTTCTGCTTGATGCCACTTCAGACTTTGCTACAGTGGGTGTTCCTCAGAAAAAGTCTAACCTATTGATCCTTTCAAGGATCAAAAATTCCAATAAATCAGTAAATCCTTACAAAGTATTGACCACCTGAGCAATTATTGGAACAAACACTAACATTTATTACATAGTTTGCTTTGCTTTCATATATTTCAAAGCTGGATGAGGGGGGCAGAGTATACAAAGGACATTGTAACTCCTTTCAACTCATTTAAATCTGGTAACTGATGTTGTTTTAACTTTGAAAACAACAACTCTCTCAGCTCAGCCTCAAAAATCTATGGCAAGATTTGTGCGGGGGCTTGAAAAGAGGAGGGACTCTCTTCATTGCATGATGTAAAGTGCTGAATAGCACGCAGTTGTCTAAATATGCTTTTGTTTATTCAGTCTTTGGATGGTGAGTTCTCTTGTTTTAAAGTTTCCACTGTCTTTCACTGAACCACTAAAAGTTACATTTGGATTGCCTGACTTGAATCCCCTACAGCAACAATACTGATGGTTAAGGCTGAAGTTTTCTTTGTACTGGATGCATGGGCTGGAGCTACCCTGGCACAGGTCACTGCTCCGTGTGTGACCACAGAGCAGTGTGGGACTTTCATCCCTTCTTTCTCCCTGGGGAATCAGTTGACCATATTGCAGTCCAGACCAGCCAAGAGGGTGAATCACTGCTGCTGATCTTCTCAAAACTGAATAAATTCTCCTTTGGCGCATTTGCTTTGTCACACACTACACATATTTTTTCCTTTTTGAGTCCACAAGATCTTAAAAAAGCAAGAGTTCAGAAGTCAAACAGTCATACTTTAAAAGATATAGAGCTATTAAGATGGACATTCCTATTTGGTTTTGAAATGGCACTTATATTTTTATGTCCTACTGCTCCTAGATTTCCTTGAAGGAATAAAATAAAACACAACCACCAACAAGAAAATAAGTAATGCTAACATCCCTGAAGATAATGAAATCAAATTTCCTACAGATCTCTGTCTTGACTGAAGCTCCTGAGAAGGTGCAAACCATCATTCAAACTCTTCCCATGACTGGGACACTTAGGGGATCTTTCTCCCACACTAATTAACTTGACAGTGAACATGGTTACACTGAGCCTTTCCTATTCATAAGGGCAAGAAACATTTTTTCCCCTGCTCATATTTACTTTCCTGCAAAACTTTAGGAACTGAAGATTTTTGACATCTTTCCTGCTGCCCTTTCAAATCTTCTGTGATCAGCATTCCTTTAAAAAAATCCTTATAGGCAGAACAGATGAGCAGATGGTCACCCTCAACAGTAGTCAGTGGAGCACCAGTTAACTTAGGAAGCTGAAAGCTCAAATTCAGTGGTTAAAAGTAGAAGCAAATGAGTAATCAGCAAAAGGAGCTGCTGTGATGGACCTGAAATTCTGAACTGCTAAATTTCATTTAACACCATGTGAACACTGGCCCAACAGAAATTTGGTACACAGAGCAAGACTAGTTTCCAAAAGCTTCCATATTGTTATCTGTCATCCTGGGTTTTACCAGAACCCTATGACTTCAACATTCAAACATCTACATTAATAAAACCTGCAAATCCTAATTTTAAATATGAGTAATTTTGCTTGACCATAAAGGAGACATGCCTCAAATTATTTCAGATCTCATGTATTGTTAAATATTCTGATTTCCTTGATAAAACCAAGAAATATGCAAACAGAATAAACACAGACAAAATAAAACCCAAAAGGCATCACTCCTGAACTGAAAATTTCTTATGCTACTTTCAAGTCTAGAGTCTGGCCAAGTGATGCATCTTCGAAAACAGTAGCTTATATAAGGGAAACAGATGTGTTAATATGTTCAATGGTTGCAAGGATCTTTCTTATAACATCCAACATCTGCAGATTTATTTCCAGCCTTTCTCTAATGAGATACTATTTAGGAAATTATGAGAAATAAAGTATGTTCAGGCAACACTATAAGCCAGCATTTAAACTTCAAGTCAGTAGGCCCATATAAATTCTCGTCTGCAAACCGTGTCTTAGCAAAGCTTGTGTAAAGCACAAATTACTTTTGTTTATTATCATGGGGGTCTTAGTCCCTCTTTTTCCACAAAGTAATGCTAATAAAACTATAATATAGAGGGAAAAGTCTCTCACAAACCCAGATCTTTCTGATTTATATTTTCACAGCATTAACAATTAGTAGAAAGAAACCTTTTCATTTACCTGCCAACCCTTTTTGTCTATCCAAAAAAGTGCTGACAAAATTATTTGGACTGAGAGTCCTTCTCATCCCTCAGCTACTTTTTGAAACTCTTACAATTAAATGTATATTAAAAATATTATAATACATGATATATAAAATGTATATTTAAAAAATACTTAGTTCTGAATACAGCAGTATTCAGCTGAAAAAGCCCAGTGTGCTTTCACCTAGAAAAAGAAATGTAATTGTCTGCATTCCACAGAGAGAGAAATGATGCACACAGAGATCAGTTGCCATGTCAGAGCCACAAGTGGCAGCTCAAGGACATGATCCCAGGTCTGCAGAGCCTTTATTTTGTTCTCCAGCTGCTTCCCAGATTCATTTTGGTTTGAATCTTCATCTTCACTGCAGGCAAAATGCTGCATGTTGCCATCAGCATACATTTAGCACCTTCGGCAGAACCAGAGATGTGCCTGGTAATGACACAGCCATATCGTTTCCAGAGGGAAAGAGAAAATATTGAAATGTTTGCAATGTGGGTTGAAGCTTTATTTCATTCTCTTTTTATTTTGGAGAGGCTGCTATGCCAGCTGCCCTGCAACATGTTCATTTCTGCAGTATCACGCTCTGATTTTAGTCATTGCTATTTCTCATATTAAAAAAAAAGAAAGAAAAAAAAGGAAAAAAAAAGCATCCAGCTACTATAACTCCTTCTTTGGAAGGACTCTTATTTCTCTGGTTTCAATCAGAGTATCCCTTCATGACATATTGGCTTCATCTTGTCCTTTGCAATCTCACTGGCACAGCCTGCTCTCATGCCAACATGTCTGCAGTGCCCTTCCCAACAATCCTTCAAAGACTTGCTCAGTGTCATGAATGCAAGGATAACTGTGCCCAGGTTTCCCTGTGGTGTGTTTCCCTGTTCCTCAGCCTCCTCAGCCTCCTCAGCCTCCTCAGCCTCATCAGTGCAGTGATGGTGGGTACTGCTGGAACATCACCTTCCTCAGGGTCAGCAGTTCTTGCCTGACCATCTCTGTGAGTAATAAGCAGGCTCGTATTTTCATTTGGGCAAAGGTTAATGTCAAACCTGCGAGTGGCTCCACTGACAGTTTTCTTATCCATCAGCACTTGTAAGAGTTTGTTATCTTTGGACTGTCCAAAAAGTAGTCCATATAGAAGAATATACTGCTGTGCTTTTATGTTCTGTAGATGTTGTAAGAGCTGTGTTTGAATCTGTTGTCTCCTGACACACAGAGTCACAGAATCATAAAATATCCTGAGTTGGAAGGGACCCACAATGTCACTCAGTTCAACCCCTCTTCTTGCCCAAGAATCCCACCATGTGCCTGTGAGCATTGTCCAAATGCTTCCTGAACTCTGTCAGGTTTGGGCCTGTGACCACTTCCCTGGGGAGCCTTTTCCAGTGCCCAAACACCCTCTTGGGAAAAGACCTTTTCCTAATATCAAACCTAGACCTCCTCTCACACAAGTTCCAGCCATTCCCTTGGGTCAGGTCTCTGGGGACCAGAAAGAAGAGATCAGTGTCTGCCCCTCCTCTTTGCCTTGTGAGGATGTTGGAGATCACAATGAGATCTCTCAGTCTCCTCCTCTCCAGGCTGAACAACCCAAGTCACCTCAGCTGCTTCTTGTATGGCTTCCCCTCCAGACCCTTCATATGCATCATTACACTTCCTGTGAACCGAAGTAAGGTTTCTTAAAAGAACACTTCTAACAAAAAAATCTGTGAAATAGAAATACCAAATTCAGTACACCTGTAAAAACGAAAGGAGCATTTCTGTCCTGAGCCTGCTGTCCCTTGCTGCAGGTGAGCATTTTGCTCTTTTCTCTTTGGAGAATGCAGAGGTGGCAGGGGAACAGCCCAGAGCTTGTTGTTACTGGGAGCCTGGAATGCCATTACGTGTTTGTCTGCTTGACACTTGATCTTGCATGACAAAACCAAAAAACAAAGGCAAAACTGAATCAGCAGATTAGTCAGCTTAATCTTGTGTAACTCAATGCTGCACTTCATTTTCAGTGCTGTTATTTTCAGCAGTCCTTTGAGATGGTTGAGTTTTCTTATTCAGCCAAGCAACTTGCCCAGGACATTCAAGTAAATAAGATGCAAAATATATAATTCAGCAAAATATTTCGGATGTTCTGATTTAATCTTATTTCATTTTGTCCACATTGCGTTAAAACCACAAGATCTTGATGCTACTAAAATGTCATTTATAATGAGAACACAATGGGGTCTCTTTTTGCTATCATTTTAATATTGAAAGAATGCACAAAGAACCTTCTGTTTAAGCCACTATTGTAAGTGCTAAAAGGTTTTTAAAATAACATGTAGTTTCTGAGACATTTGCTATCTCATTTTAAATACCAGACGAAGACAAATGCTGGGAGATGCCAATATTAAAATTGAAATCAGCTGATTCTTGCATTCAAAACAGTCATAGCAGGAGCACAAAATTTTTATACAGCTCATGTAGTTCATAGGCCACATTGGCAGATACTGTCCCTTAAAAACTATAGAATTGCAATCAGCATGTTTGCTCGACCTGGATTTTGGTTTTCTTCACGTTCAGCAGTGTGACATAGGCAAGAAGTTTTCTTTTACTGGAAAGTTACCTGACAATTCTGTTCCAGTAACACAATCATTTCAAAGGTTTGTTTGCAAATGTCAAAGTCAACAGCCTTCTTTCTCAAGCAGAAACACTCTGCAGTTTAAGTTCCCTTCAAGCAAAGTAGCACCAGCCACAATGTGTGATGTAGGCTTCAGTGTTTAAAATAGACTTTGCCTTTTCCTGTGAGTACATCATGCACTTATATGATATTAAACGTGCTGCAGGTTAAAATACATAGTTGTTACATTTTGTACAAGGCTGTCAGCGCTGGGACAGTCCTCTCAGAGGACACAGCTCCGGGAGGTGAAACGCCTCCTGACTAAACATTTCCCACTGAAGTACAAAGTGATGATGTTACTTGTCCTTACATAAATGGGGTGGTTTTGCTTTGCAAAACAAAACTATGAGAGTTCCATTAACAAAACAAAGTTTACTGAGTTTTAGCACGTGAGATATTCCAAAACTCAAAGCATAACTCATCCTGCTGAGATTCTTGTTGATTTGAAGCTTCTTTTATCCTCTAAGCCCTTCAAATGAGAAGAGCTGATATTCAGAAATATTTGTGGATATTCTAGTACTTAAGGCCATAAATATAAATAAGCCTTTCTCATATTTGTGGATATTCTAGTACTTAAGGCCATAAATATAAATAAGCCTTTCTCATTAATTTTATCAGAAGTCATCTGAAAATAAAACTATACAAATGTAGGAACAGCAATTTACCATACAGATGTTTTTTCATGGAACCTCAAATCATCTTTATTAGGTATCAAATGCCATGGATGTCTGATGTCATAGTGATCTCATAAAGTGAGTTAGGATCAGGAGGAGGATGGGAAGTACTGCTGACTGCTGTGTTTAGCTGAAATGGATGAATCTAACACCAAACCACAAACTAATTCAGGAGAGAAGTATAGTAGAGAAACATAGCCTAAGGATATTTTCTTGATGAATTTTAGCACACCACTACTTCTGTTGCTATTTGCTGCTGAGCTGGTGACACTCTCCATGTTTGTGGAGATGCTAAGGACCATAAAAAGAACAATTATGTAGTTTACTAAGAAAAGCATGTGCATTTAAATTTCATCAGTGTTTGATGTTTTAATTAAACACTACTGTCTATCATAAAATCACCACTTGGCAGTAATAGCCAAGATGGGAACTTACAAGTCAAGAAATGAGTGTAGTTGTAAATCTGTACTTGCAAAAAAGCATCATCGTGTTCATACTTGAGAATCAAAACCCCCTAAATTTGACATGTGAGATCCTGCCATGACTACACCTGTACTAATCAAAAGGAGTCACTGCATTCCACCAATATGCACGGTGATTTCCTTTTCCAGTAGCAACTCACTTCACTGCCACACTGCGAGGTTGCAAATGGCTCTGGAGGCAGCTTGTCTGAACATGCTTGACAGCACACTAGTGTACAGCCAGGGACTTGGGTCAAGCTTGTTTCCAAAAACCAAGCAGCAACCACACCTGAGTTTGCACCTGTGAGTTTGCTTCCTATGCAGCAGGGAAGTGTGACCTCAGGGTGGTCCTGGGGCAGCTCTTTGCAGGCAGCATAATCACATCCCACAGGAGATTCACCACCACCAGCTTCAGCTTAGAGGAGGTGTTGATACCCTGAAGAACTGACTTTGCATGACTAAAGCTAGGCAGCCACAAACACAGCAGAGCCACAAGCTCATCTATCTGGCTCCTTATCTATAGTGGAAAGATAATCTTGCTGTTCTCTACCTCATTGCTGTGTGGTTTCAATAGTTTATTGCATTGATGTGAAGAGCTATGTAAAAGCCCTGTAGCTCTTCACCTCTGGCACATACTGGTCATGCTGCAAAGTTCACAACGATGACAACATCATCACCTGTTCACTCCTGCTCAGCTCCTGTGAGTGAACTGATGACCTCAGTCTAAATATAAGCTGTCTAAATACTATAAAATGAAGAATACTGTCATTCCTATTCAGTTTATTGCACATCTGTATTGGTAGTTTGTCATTGCTATGTTCCTCAGCCTCTCCCTAAGCATGGTGACTGTCACCAGTACTGCAGAATTATTGTCAGTTTGCTGTAATTAACTCTTCTGTTTGCAATCACAATAAAAGCCAGGGAATCAAGTGGAATTGTAGACTGAATCACTGGGTGGTATGGAAAGACAGCTCAACTTCCTTGACTGCAATGCATCAGCAGTAAGGAGTAAGGGATTTCCAGTGCTGCCTGAATGATCCTCACTGGCATTAGCTTGTCCAGGCTGGACAAGGAGATGTATTTCACTTCAGAATACCAAGAGGAGTGAGATAAGCATAATTTCACTGGCAAACCTTCCATGAGAAAAAGGCCGTGGTACAGTCTCACCCAAGATCTAGCACAAACTAAGATAGCATTAGAGCAGACGCTGTGAAATATAACTTTCACACTCTCATGATTATTCTTTGACATTTGTGAAGTGAAACAGTGATTTCAGTTAGTGACAATTTATAGAGAGGTGCATCTTACAAATTTAGAATTGAATCTCAGATACTGATTGCAATTCAAAACAGGAAACGTGGTTGAATCTGAAAATCACTAAATGCTATTTGAAATACTTATGTAATTTGACTAGTTTAAACATTGGCACATTTTTACAGAGAGCTTGTATAATTTTTTTTTAATTTATTTTTTATTAACATCACAATAATTAACTGATCTTGCTTCCAGTGAGTTTAAGTGAAAATAATCCAAGTCTAAAGAGGTCATGCCTATAGGGCTATTTTCTCTGCTAACATTTAAACAGGGGAAGGGGAAATACTGCTTCTAAGCAGCAAAGCAGAGCACTGTATTCTCTCTGACAGAGTAAACAATTTCAGAACTGTCAAAAACAGACCAAAAGGCAATTTTGATCTTCCTTTTTCATTTTTAGGCCTTGTGCCATTCTCTTTATTTACCAGTATTCTTTTGCATTCATTCTATTTCTTATACATTTAATATGTCTTTTTAGAAGACAATGTTTTCCTGATGAGGAAACACAAAAGCTCAGCTGGACTTACTCTCTGCTCTGCCTTCACTTGTGTCAACTCTTCACTGCTACAGTTTCCCTAGCCTGTCTACTCCCTTTCTTAGTTGAACATGCTCCTCAATTCTGTAGTTTAAATTTTCACAAAATAGTATTTCAAAAATTACATTTTTAGCAGTATGTTCAGCTTCTGGGGGATTTGTTTGGGATAGCAGATGAGGTTATTTTACAATCCAGAGATTAATGGTCAAGCTCAATAACTTCAGCCTGAAGAAGAACAATTCAACGCTAACAGGAGAGTACCCAATTAATGAAACCAGTTTGTCCATCAGTGTGATGGATTTATCCTCACTTGAAATCTGCCAGGGAGGGAACAGGAATCTTCCTAATGTGAAGACTGTGGCTGACCTGCAGACCACCAGTCTGGCCCAGGAGCAGCTGTGTGACAGCCCATGATTGATGTTCAGCAGGAAATTACAGGGGATGACCACAGAGACCCTGCTTGGCCCTTGGGCCATATCTCTCATACATCTCGTTTCCAAGCAGGCTAGGCCAAAACAGCTCTTTTGGATGTTACCAACAGCTCTTCCCTGGTCCAAACCCCCAGCCAGTTCTTTACTCTCCTTTCCATACTGCTTTTGATGCCACCAGCCATTTTTATCTTCTTGGTCTCTCTTCCTCCTCCACTGCTCTTATGAACATGACCATTAATTGATTTTCTTCCTACCTCTCCCGCTGCTTCTTCAGTGCTTCATTATTTTTGCCCAAATCCATTTTTCAGTGCAACTCCCACACAGTTCTTTTCTTGGCTTCCTCCTCCTCTTGCCTACTCTACCTTTCAGAGTCTCATGACGTTTAACAATCATCTGTACGAGCTCAGAGCCTTTGTGCCAGAAAGCTGGATCACGTGAAGCAGCAGCAGCAGAAATCACATGGCCATATGGAGGGCTTCTACTAAAGAGATGAAATCACAGACACATGTTCAGGCAGGACCATTGCTCAGGAGTATTGGTCATATTTTTGCTGACAGAACTGCAGAGAAATAATTTTTTATGGGTATACTCAAATCAGGTATCTCCTTTTTATCCTTACTCAGGCATTGCAGTTTTTAACTGATGCTGTCAACTATTTTTGAGTTGCATAGGCATTTCATTAGAATTACACACAAAACCATGTATAAGCCTAACCACATTGTAACACGGTAGGTACTTATACAGAGAACACAAAATCCTTTGAAATTGATACAGCAGTATAATATTGCTCATTCTCAATCATTCAAATTTGAGAATATTTCCCATTCCTGAGTGGCCCAGCTTCTGTGGAGAGAATCCCAAATACAAGGAAGAGGAAATCACACAGTATGACTAAATAAATCACACTAATGCAGCAGATGACTACAATTACTTGAGCCTCCTGAGACTTAGCCTTCTTTAGAAAGGAACATATGGGACCCCAAACCTAAGCTGGAAAAAAAAAAATCAAAAAAAATCATCACAGCTGTCTGTCTGTCAGTTCCCTGGGTTACAGGATGCAATAATGGATAAAGGACAGGTTAACTATTCAGAAATCCTGCATGTGAGGGGACACAGGGCAGCAAACCCGCGGTTCAGGTCCCGGGCCAGCGCTGCTGCTGGGGCACGGCACTGGGCTGTGCCACCCGGCCACGGCAGCACTGACACAGCTCTGCTCTGGAAGGGCTCAGGAACACAACTAGCAATGCAAAATCAGCAGTACCAGCTCCAAGGGCTTCTCTGAATCATAGCAGCACTTCTTAAAAATTAACTAGGTCTAAGGAGCGTAAAACCTATGCAGTCAACACTGCCGAGAGGGATGGCTCCCTCAGCAGTGGCTGCAGGAATCCTCGGCTCTACATCACGGGCGGATGGGGCTCCGAGCGGCTGTGACGGACTGAAGGAAGGGGGGAAAAAACCCAATAGACCCTGACTCGTCCTGGGGGTTCCCTGCATCGGGAGCGGACGCGCAGCCCGAGGCGGGCACAGTCCCTCCCCGCTGCCAGAAGGCACAGGAAGCTCATTCTCCCGCTTAGGGACAGTACTGCAGCCCAGCACCCTCCAACCCTGTCAGCTTCCACCAGAAAGCCCTTTCTCATGATAAGAAAACGAAAGAGGGGCAGCCTCCCCCCTCAGAAACCGCGGGGCCGGGGGAGGGGAGCGGCGGCCGCGCCTGCGCGGAGCCGTTTCCTCCTTGCCGCGCGTAGCGGCGGCGGGAGGCGCGTGCCCGTGAGCGCGGCCCCGCGGCCCCGCCGCGCCCGGCCCGGCCCCCCCGCCCCCGCCCGGGGCGCGCAGCCCTAGCCCGCACAAGTCAGTGCTCGACGCGGGCGGGAGCAGCGGCCGGGCCGGGGGGCGTGGGGGGGGCGGCGCGGGTGGGGAAAGGGGCTGAGCCCGGCGCGGTCGCCGCTCCCCTCCCGCCGCCCTCCCCGCAGCGCCGCGGCGGGGCCGGGCTGGGCTGCTCGGAGGCGGCCGCGGGAGCGCTCCCCACCGGCGGGGCCGAGCGAGGGGCGCCGTGCGGGGGCCTCTCCCCCTTCACCTCCTGCCCGGAGGAGGAGGGGGCGGCCGGGGAGAGCCTGGATGTAGAGGGCGAATCCTCAGCCTCCCTCTGCGGCTCTGGTGCTTTGATGCTGCGGGTCTCTGCTGGCTGTTAACATCTTCTTCCCTCTGCTTTTTTTTTTTTTTTTCGTTTTCTTTCCCTCCCCCCCCCCACCCCTTCCCCCGAAACTTGGCTTCCCCTCTCTCCGGATCTGTGTGCCCGGCTTCTCCTGGGCTTTACCGGTGGGGCAGGATCATGCCGGACCAGATCACCGTGTCGGAGTTCATCGCCGAGACCACAGAGGATTACAACTCCCCGACCACCTCCAGCTTCACCACCCGCTTGCAGAACTGCAGGAACACGGTCACGCTGCTGGAAGAGGTAAATCGTCCACACCCCATCCCTTGTTTTTTATCCTTTTTCTTTCTTTCTTTCTTTTTTTTTTTTTTTTTTCCTCCTTTTTATTTCTTCTTTTTTTCTGTATGCCTTTGAGAGAGCATCAGGGACGGGGCAACACCACCCGCCCAAATCCACAGGAGCCAGAGGCGTTGGTATGCATGTAATCTGGTCTTTTAATTGTGGGACTTTGCCCTTGTGTTGAGGTAGTTAGAGAAAGCTTTCCTGCTCTGGCGTCTCAAAGATTAGTGCGTAAAGCAGCGAATGTAAATGTTGCTGTGGTACTTCTCGGTGTTTTCAGTGTTGTCAGTTGTTGCAGTAGAAAAAATGCGTGAATGTTGGGATTTTTAAAGGGAAGTTGAAGGGTGAGTTTTGCTTGGGAGCGTTAGTAGAGGTTTTCCCCAGCCACTCGTTACATCAAGCGCAGAACTCTGCAGAAATCTGCCAAGGGAGACTTGGTTTAAGAAATGAGGTAAGGACGAAGAGATGAATGTGGAGTGAGGGAAATAATATGAAAACAGAATTGGTGGAAGGAGAGGAGCATAATAATGCAGCAGAAGAGATTATACAGTCTCAGCACTTCAACCTTGAAGCCTCAGTGCTGAGGTTTTTTCATGCTTGTTATGAGCGTCATTTAAATGTTCGCCCTGCTCTGCTGTCAAGAAATAGGAGCATGAAAATGGGTAAACTTCCAGAGCTGGTTTCCAAGGAATATCAGTCCAGTGCTTCCTATTTGAGGTTTCAGAGTGATTTCCTATGGACTAGGTCAGTGGTTATGAGGAAATGTCTTCCAAATGACTAAAACAAGACAGTGTGTAGCTCTTCTCTTGCCCTGCGCTTGCTTGAAGGTACAAACATAATGAGGCTGAAAGAAGACAGATTTTTGCTATTGTTGCATAGGTTGCAGTTAGTTGTTGTTTTGGATTATACACTTAGTTCATCAAATATTTGTCGATTCTTCAGGAGCCCAGTACGTTTCTAGGAGATGGATTTAATAGTCTTTTAGTTCTGCTGAATGTGTTGGCATGAGCAAAACATTTGGTATGCAAGGAAAGAGTATTAATTATTTAATTATGGTGTTTGCCTGATAGTCTTGGATATGGAAATATAATTCCACAGGATTCAGATCAGCTAAAGTTTTAATAGAAGAACTGTCTCTGTTCAAAATTGTCACAGTGCTATTGACTAGAGTGATTGTAAGTTTACATTTTAAATTACGTATTTTATTTTAATTATGTAACCTAGATTAACATTTGTAACTTTTCCATAACTGTAACCGGTTTGGTTTTTCTTTTCTCTTGTAACTAAGGCATGGCCGCTGATAGATTTGTCAAAAATCAACCTGTTAGTTTAGTGTTTGACAGAATTACTGCCCCCTGGTCTTAACTATGTGGAATAGGTACAACCATTGATATGCTTATTAGTAGAGTTGACAGCATGCATAGGATTAAGTAAAAATACGTATTTTGTCATCACTGGAGACTTATTTCTAGGGTAAGAATACAGTGTAATGCTTTCATGGTTTGGGAGATACATCGGTGCAGGCTGAATGTGATAATGCCCGTCCAAAGAGAAACAAAATACAGAAGACAAATACACAGTGTTCCACACTATTTGTGTGGACTGTGTGTATTCTAGAAGTTTTTATGTCAGATTTGACAGCAGTAATCAGAGGAATAAAGAATGGTTGATGCTTCTGATACTTTTGTTGTTCTTCTCTGAATTTCTTTTGTTTGTATAACTGTTATATGTGCCCTATTTAAACTGATTGCAGTTTAAACTGGACTCGTTTTGCATAATTTTTTTGCTGTCTGTAAATACAAAAAAGCTTTATTTGGTGGGAAACAAGATTTAAACAAGCTCTACTGTTACATGTGCAAAAAATCTGTGACTCTCTTAAATTTATAGTTATTAATTTGCATGGGGAAATGCAGACAGTCAGGATGTGGCTAGCAAAAGGCTTCTTTGGAGTCTTTGTGTATGCAAGCTACAATTACAGTGAAGACAGAGTTTTTCTGCTGCTGCTTTCTGGCTGGGTTGGTTTCTGTACCTCTACTTACCTAAAGCAGTGAGTTCTGTGAAACACAGGATTGAAAATAAATGGTTGAAGGGGGTGTTCTGTTGCTTCTGCTGCTGCTGTTGATGTATTGAGGATGACCGAAGAGCTCTTCAAGCAGCTCCTGAACTTCAGTGTTGAGTCTGCTGTGTTAAGGCAACGGGGATGATTCCATCCTTGCAGCTGTTTGATTTTTAGCTGAGTGTTGCATCTGGGTTGGAGCTCTCTGAGCTTTTGCAGGCAGTGTCAGGCTCCATGCTGTTATGGCGCTGCTGCCTGAAGTATCTTAGGTCGTTATTTTACAGCTAATTTAATTCAGCACAGTCTGCACCTACCCCAGTGACTGTAAGCTAACTAATTATTTTCTTTATTCTAAGTATGGTTGCAAACTGGAACTATTTTTGAACAGAAATGGAAGGGAAATTAAACAGATTTAACAAAAGTTAGCTCTCTGTCCCAGCCTCTCAGGCCAGTGTAATTCCTACTGTAGCTCAGATCAGTGGCTAGATCAGAAACACCTTTTCATAAAGAACATGACAAAAAAAATGGTTTTGTGTGTGGATGCCTCTGCCTAGTTCCCTGAAGTTATTAAAAAATTGTGCACTTGCTGTTCTTGCATCACAACTAATAAGTTTTCTGAAATAGCAGGAGGTGATGGACTCATTTGCTGATTTTTTCACTTGCTTGTCCGTCAGTAGAAGGGCAGTCTGTTCAGCAGAGTGATTGCTACATATTATCTCCTATTTGCAACTATTTCCCTATTATAATTAAAGGTTTTTTCCGAGGATATTTTGGATCCAGTTAGATGCAATTTTGGAACAAGCTTCAACTGAAAAATCGGAGCAGACGTTTTTTACTGACTGATAGTTTTCATTCAGTAAGTTTTCAGTGGAAGGCCCAACAAAACACAAAGGCCTAGCTCACAAAATGAGAACCATGGAAGTGCTCCTCCAAAAGACTTCTCTGTTCTCAACTTAATAAAAAAAAAGACAAAAAAATCCTTCACCCAAACTTTATTTAAATCTGTCATAATATTAGCAAAGATAGTAGTAAAAACATGCTACTCTATAGTAGTTTATTGGTAGGAAGGTCTCATGCTACATTGTTTGAAACTACTGAAACTTGGGAAGATTTGCAAGGTTTTTTTTTTTCCTTTTAAGAGACCAAGTTTAGATTTTTGTCATCCAGTCACACCAAATTAAAAAAAGGGAAAAAAGACCCTGATAGGTCTAGCTAGGCTTAGACATCTTTAACAATAATTACCAAAAACTGCAAGATTATTTTTATTATATTTTTTAGATCATGAGTGTTATATAATTGCCTCAAGTAAACAGTCTAAAGTTCATTCTATTGCTAAAATAATAGGGCTCTTTCTCAAATTCGTAGAGGGAGAAACAACCAGTATATTGTACTATAGATTGAGTTAAGGAGAATTTGCGGTCTATACTCCTCTCTGCTGATTTCTTCAGCATAATCTTACATTCATGCAAAAAATGCCTGCAGATGGGAGGTGTCTTTTATAATGCAGCACCTTTCCTCTTTAGAAAGGCTGAGAGGGTTGGAGTTCTTCAGCTTGTAGAAGAGAAGGCTCTGGGGAAACCTTAGAGCATCCTCCCAGGGCCTAAAGGTGGTTGTAAGAGATTTGCAGAGGGACGTTTTACAAGGGCATGGAGTTTCAGGACAAAGGGGAATGGCTTTAAACTGAATTAGATATAGAGAAGGAATTTTTTGCTGGGAGAGTGGTGAGACACTGGAACAGGCTGCCCAGAGAAGCTGTGGATGCCCCATCCCTCTAAGTGTTCAGGGCCAGTGTGGATGGGACCTTGAGCAACATGGTCTAGTGGAAGGTGTCCCTGCCCACGGCAGGGGGTGGAACTAGGTGCTCACCAAGGTCTCTTCTGACCCAAACTATTATATGAATCTACAATGAACATATGAAGAGGGAATTATTGCATATGTAAATGGGTGGTTAATTACTTTTTTAAACCAAAAAAATCCTAAATGGCAAATATAGACAGATTACTGATACAATCTCTTAAAATACAGCCTCTGCTTTGTTCTGACTAGACATGCTTTCATATCCACAGAAGCTCCATGATCTGTATTACTCAAATAGATTTTGAAAAGTTGATTTTAATCATTGAGTTAATATTACTTTGTGAGCTCTTTGGAATTTTTAGAGAATGATGACATCTGTTCTGAGAATAAGTAATGCACATGTGGGATCACCACAAGACTGTCTTGATTATCATTCTGCTGTGTCCCAGCTCCAGCTGAAAGAACATCTTTGCACTCAAGGGATAGCTCAGTTATCATGACCAGGCAGTTCTGAGTCTTTCTCCTAAAGTAGCAGATGTTGTACAGGACTGTCTGGAGACAGAGGTTAAACTTAAATATTTAAATTCTCTGTTGTCAGGCTGGTAGATACGAAGCGACAGCTAGAAGCTGATGATAAAATAGAGAATAGCTTCTGTTGTGTCTGATGCTTATTTTGCAGTTTAATGCCTGTTTTACTGTTCTACTTCTGTAATACTTGAACATCTTTAATGATTAATGTTACTTCTTCCTTTCTTTAGCACTTGAGTGAGAAGCTGAAAACTCGAAATGTGGTCTTTGACAATTAGATTGGCTGCAGATATGTTTATGTTTTGCTTTCAGTTTTTTTTAAAGTTTTGTTTTTTAATAAAAAAAACCAAAAAACAAACAAACAAAAAAAACCAAAAAAAAACCAAAACAAAACCACATCACTATTCCTGCAATGATTATTGGTCATTGTGTTTCTCACTGTGCTGATCTGCCTGAGCACAGCTGTCTGTCAGTCTAAGCTGGTCCTGTAACAGATGTGTGCATATACATCAGTAAAAGAATGACTGTCTGGCTCCTGCTCAGCCTCGTACACATTTTGTTGTTCTCAGTGCAAGTCAGGTACAATCTAACATAGCTTGAAAGGAGAAGATTTCTCATGTTGTTCTTCATGTCATGGATACATCTCTAAGATTAGAGATGGGAAAAGGGAAAGTATGGGGTTGTTACTTTTTTTATTTTGCCTTTTAAAATTTTTATTTCAAAATGTGGTGTGTATGAATCATTTTCACAGTTTGCCATATGTAGCTTTCCCTTTGGGCTTCAGTTTATGCATATATTTCTTCTTCTGCTGTGAGGAAGGACTTATGGCTTGAGGGTGAGGGGACAGTATTTTTCGCTCCTTATAATTTTTGTTGAAACTTGTGTAGCACTGGAACTGCTATAACAGCAGATATTCTGTGGTGATTTCATACACTTTTTCACCACAAGATCCTTTTCCAGTGGCAAAGTATTCTGTCAAGGGAGGCAGGTGAAACCATGCACGAGAACAGGAGCCTTTCCATTCTAAATCAACTTTTGTTGGTATTATGCACAGACTTTGTTCATTAGCCTGGACTGTGATAATGGGTAGGTTCTATTTTGTGTCTGTGAAGAGAATGAAACAATAGAAACATTTCTGTCAATTTCTTTTGAAGCATCATTCTATATAATTGCAACAAATAAATGGTAGCATCCTATTCTTTGTATTTCTTAATTTTTTTATTAAAATACATTTTTATTTTTAGGAGGTGAATCCAGGCAACTCCAGCAGTACTAGACTTAAACCCAGCTTTTCCTAACCTTGTAAAATATTACTTATGGCAGTTAGAAGCAGTCTTGCATCATAGAGAGCTTTGTACTTCAGAGCTGGTTTTTTTTATGTAACAGACCATGAGCAATCTTCAGTTTTTGAAGAAATATGCTTCTGATAGCAAACCATCCTAAAAATAACAGATAACAAAAGTTTATTTGTGTAGTTAATAAAACTCAGGATAATTGTTGCTGCTTTTGCATTGAATGACGAATTGCAACAGAAGTGTGAAGGTGGGTACTTGAGAATGCTGAAATGCAGAGGCCAGAGTGAGAGCACATGGGTGGCTCCTGATCACAATACTGGAAAAATGATACAGGTGGAGTTGACAGCAGTGTCTTGTATTTAAAATGCAGCTGAGGATGCTTTTATATTTGCATGCTACAGTATTTATTCATTTAGCATGTAATCAGTTTTACCCTTCATTTGATAGTAGTCAAAGCATTTGGCTGTAATAAGCAGGCAATCTCCTTTTACTTAAATATGACTGATATGAGGAAAAATAAGAAACACTCACTGGTAGCTCAAAGTTTCAGTCACAGCAAATGAATTAGCTTTGCCTTTTGAGAATTAGTATTCATTTTAGGCATATTTTTGAAAGTAATTACTGCATTTGATACCTCGTATGTTTTTTTGAGAAGTACTGCTTCTTGTTTTGAACTCCCAACAGGCTTCTTCACGTTTACTCATCAGTTAGAAAGCTGTGAAAGTGCTCTTTGGTGCACTCTGTTCAGTATGCTGTGCAGATAAACCCTGACAGAGTGCGTACCACATAGTCATGGGAACTTGGCCCCGATGGAGGGGAGACACTTAAAGTGACATGACTTAAAGTTGAGTTTAATGTTTAGATTTGAGTCCTGTGGAGACACCTTCCGTAGTTAAAAAGCAATTAAAAAGTACTTTGAAGAAAACAGAGAGGGGAAACAGCCCAAAAAGCCATGTTTGTATTTCAGCAGGGTGTTGTGAAGGACTGCACGTGAACAATTCAGAACAGAAAGAGATTGGTTGATTTAATTTCCAGTATTTTTCTTACTACAAAGAGTAAAACTCAATTTTCATAACTGTCTTTGAGATTTGTAATAATATGAATGAAGATGGTTGTTAATAATTTTTATCAGCAGACATAAAGCAAATTTACAGAGGATAATTGTAAGAAAGATCATAACATCTCATTTTGAATGGAGTAGTGCCTTGCAATAAAACCATTAGGCAGAATCAAGCCTAGAATGCTAATTGTCAGTATTGTTTCAAGTGCAAAGGTAGGCAATATATGCATGTTCTTAAAAAAAGGGCTCTCAACTAATAGTGTTTTTATATCTCATGGGAAACTTCTCAGAGTCCAGTTAGTAGCATATTTTGGTACTTCTCTTAGAGACTGTTCAGCCACGTTTGTTTGATACTGGCCAAGAGGTCTAAATTTATTGGTGACTACAAAGGAAAACCCCTGAGATAATAGCATGAGTTTCCTTTCCTAAGGGAGTGCAGCTGGAAGTCTGTTCCCTGCTGAGAAGTGCAGCAAACAGTTATTTTATATTTCTAAAGAGAGAGTGTTGATCTATGTTATTTATCTATATCTATATATAATGGGTTGTAAATATTGCTATCAGAGGGCTAATGCTGAGATTTTGTATAAGCATTGTGACAAGTATGATTTTGTAGTACAGTGGGCTTGATCGTGGTGATTATGGAAAGCCTTTCCTTTAATGATGCAACAAAATGCTGTAAGGATCCCATTTCCTCCTTTTCACACATAGATGTGCATGTGGGTGCACGTGGCCGCCTTGTCTCTTTCAGTCAGTGGTGAAAAGGAGAGGTCTGAAGTTGTGCTATGGTTAAGCTGGAAAGTGTATGCTTTTTCTTTCTTTTAAATAGCCACCTTTATCTTGACCATTCTTATTCTATCCTTCTTGTTAAGTTTCTGAACAGAAAAAATATAAAACTCTCTTCTGATGCAGAAATGGAAACTTACAATGCCAGTAGAGTCTTTTAATTTCTTGGTTTTCTCTTGGTAAGACCTAAAAATCAGTGTGGTGCTGGAGGTAACTTCCTGCTAAACAACAATCTGTAGGACTTTCAGACCTTAGACACGGTGTGCTCTGGGGGCCTTCTGTGCAAGCTGGTGAGAGATGGACCAGGTAAGGGATCTGCAGGGTGGGTGGAACATGGACTAGGTTGCCAAGCCTGGAGGGTGGGGATCAGTGAAGCAAAGTCCAGCTGGCAGCAGGTTGCAAGTGGCACCAGTGCCTTCCAGGCTCAGTTTTGGGATTAGAACTATTTTAATTGTGTGGACAGTGGGCTTGAATGTGATCTTGTCAAGTTTGTTTGGGCGATACCAAGTCGTTCCATGTGCTGGCAGCAGTCACCCTTCAGTGGGACCTGGAGAAGTGGCGTGATACAGGAGGAGCTTTATGTGACTCATTGAAGAGGAATATAAAACCCTCCCCCAGGGATGGATGGAGTTGCCATGTGTAGCAGTACAGGCTGGCAGATGACAATTTTCTAAGGAAGAACCTTGGACTCAAGACATGTTGAGTGTGGGTTCACAATGACAAAGGCCAGCCACGTACTGGGCTGTGTTAGTAAAAGTGCAGCCAGCAGCCAGAAAATAGTGGTTCTTCTCCTCTGTCAGCAACTGTGAGACCACATCTGATGTACTGTGTTTGGGGTTCAGCAATACATGAAAGAAATTATGGGCTGCCACTAGTCCAGGTGACGATCCCCAAGATGATTAAGGGTCTAGAGCACATCACTTAATGAGGGAAAACTAGACTTCCTCAACCTTAGACAAGAGACTAAGTCATGTTCTGTGGTCATATTGATTTCTCCAAGTATGTAGTATACGTAAGGGGAGGATACTGATAACGCAGAAATTCTGATTAGTTTTGAGAAGGTTTTGGGGGGATGTATTTGTGGTTCTTTATTATTATTATTTAGGGGTTTTGTTTGTTTTGAACCATGAGTCTGGTGGACAAGTACTCAGAGAATGTGAAACCTCTTGTCCTCAGAGACAGTCAAAACTCCACTTGACTGTAGAAGTAGGCTCTTTAAAATTGTTTGGACTGCCTGATTTTAATCTTTTAGAACATAAGGAGGCAGAGTAAAGTGGTTGTTTAGTTTCATGAATGTGTTTTTGTATTTTCAGGTAGAAGTTTACAGTGAGCTTATTCTTGGAAAAACAGCACATTTAAACCTAATAAAACTGATGTAAGCAAAATTGGCAATTTTTTTCCTTCAGTGAAAGACTGCTTTAGTAGAGGAAATGGGATACTGCTCACACTTCTGCAAGAGTATAATTAAAAAAGCTTATCAAATTTGGGGCTTTGTATGATTTTTAGGAATAGTTATTGAATATTGGAAAATTATATAATTCTTTTTAAATTATCAATCTGTGCTTCTAGAGAGTCAGCTAATTTATTCTGTAAGGTTATAACTATATTACAGCTTAACTATGTTTCTGTTGGATTAATTTTTATTATTAACTATTCTTCGTAGGAAAGTGATTTGAATTTTGAATTCTAGAGCTCCCACTTTGAATTTATTACATTAATTTCCTTTCCTCTCAGAATATATTTTACTTTTCCAGTAAATTATCTTTTGATTTTTTTTGATTCTCAAAGCAAGAATTTTGGACTGAAGAAGGAAATACCCCTGAAGAAGTGTCCTTAATACAAAACTTAATCTTTTTTTGTAGCATTTCAGAAAAATTTGCTAGGGATGGAGGAGGCAGGAAAGAATAAATATAGCAGGTTTTGTTTGTTGGGAGAGTTGTGCCTTGTTATAATACCAAACTAAGTTTTAAATATCCTATTTTGGTTAGGTATTTTTGATTGGGTATTTTCTAAAATCATAGAATATGGGGATTTTTTTTCCTAATGACTAATCTAAACCTACTGTATTTCAGTTTGAAGCCATTTCCCTTTGTCTTATCACTACATGCTCTTGTTAAAAGTCTCTTTCCAGCTCTGTTGTATCCTCCTTTAGGTGCTATAAGGTTTCCTTGGAGCCTTCTCTTCTCCAGACTTAGCAACCCCAGTGCCCTCAGTTTGCTTTCATAGCAGAGGTGCTCTGACCCTCTGATCACCTTTGTGACCCTCCTCTGGACTCACTCCAGCAGGTCCATGTCCCTCTTATGTTGGGAACCCCACAGCTGGACACAGCACTCCAGGCAGAAGAGAGGGGGGGAGGATCACCTCCTTCAACCTGCTGGCCACTCTTTTCTTTGTGTAGCCAAGGGTACAATTGGCAACTGCACATTTCTGGCTCATGCCTGATTTTTTTTTTTTTTTCTTTAAATTTTTTAAATTTTTTAAATTTTTTTTTTTTTGATCACCAGAATCCTCAAGGTCTTCTTGACACTGCTTCTCCCAATCATTCCCCCAGCCTTCTGATACAGGGAATTGCCTGGATCCAGGTGCAGGAAGTTGAGCCATTGATTCAAGCTCTTTGGATGTGGTCATCGAGCCAATTTCTTGTCCATCAAATAATTCATTCATCAAACCTGTGTCTCTAATGTGTGACAAGGATGTTGTGTATGACCCTGTCCTAGGCCTTACAGAAGTCAAGGCTGGTGATGTAAAAAACACATGACAATCAAAGTACATGAATGTGATTCTCATGCAAAACAAACAAAACCGTTTTAACTAATACTTCCATGTGTCAGTGTCATAGTCTTGAAAGTACCACACATTGAAATTAGTTGAGCTGTTCTGTGCAGTGTGTAGTAAGGAAGTGAAGACAGCTGTTAGAAAAAGGTAGTGGTGATGTTAAAACAAACAGGATGCTTTTGTTCAGTAATGACAGAGTGCCTGCTTACAGCCTTCAAAAAACTGTTTGCTGTCAGTTTATGAAACTATTGAATTTTAATAAAGTTGAATGAAGCCAGGATGAGTATAACAGAGTGTGCAGATTGTGCCAGGGTGTGCCACGTTGTAAGTAAGCAGGACCATGATGGTTCATCCCTGTGTTCTTAATAATGTGATATACAATGGTGATGGTGTTTGTGAAATCAGCAGGAGTAGATGACTTTTAACTAAGAATTTTTAAGGAAGTAGCTTAAATCTAAGATAAATGGATGTTGTTGGTTGTGTTTTGGCTTTGTATTTTTCTTCCCTTACTAAGTGTCAAAATTATGGAGAAAATGGTTAAATGAAGAATGATGATGCTATGACAATGCAAATGGATATCCTGACTATGTCTGTTGTCCAATCCAATATCTTATCTTAGAAAAGTACTTATATTATCTGTATTAGTCATGAAGTTGAAATGTATTAAAACAATGAGTTTAGAGCAGACAATAAGTTATAACTAACTTGAAAAAGGAAGTTGAATGAAGTTGCATTAAATGTTTTGACAGAACTATTTGTTTTTACAAAACTGGTCTCACACTACATTTTCCAAACCTTATAAATGATGCTTTGATTTATTTTGCAAATTGCTCTTCATATGAGACTTTGCCAAAATTAAGCTTTTATGATTTGATTTGGGAAAAGCTACTTGGGCAAACCAATAAAATTTTGATTCTTCTGCAAAGGCAGATGGATATATATATATATTAGTTTTCTAGTATATTGTCATGGTTCCAGCACTTAAAATGGTATTATTTTTAGGAGATATTTTGTGGTGGGTATTTTTTTGTTGCCTGTTTGGTTGGTTGTGGTTTCTCTTCTCCCACCTCTGGCCTCTTTCATGGTGGGATGAAAGAAGCCTAAAGAGACTCTTTGATGTAAAGACCTACTTAAAGTATTTTTCAGTGTTATGACACCAGAACTGTCTGCTCACAGATTTGAAGAAAATGGTGGTGTTCCTTAGGTGATGTGATTCAAACACACAGAGAAGTAAATTTTTTTTATTTGAGGTCACCTGCAAAAGCCCTAGTGCCCAAATATTGTCTGCTCACTAGTACAGTTAAAAGGAAAGAGATGCTAGATCTGTCTAAACCCTCCTTTTGAAAAATGTTTATAATACTCTAGTGGCAGTTTTGTTGCCAAGCTTTCACAGGAAGTGCTTGGAAGGAGACCTTGTTTAAACTGGCAGAGAAAACATGAGAAGAAATGCCATTTTTTCTTTGCTGACACTTTGCAGGTTTAATGAAGCTCCTTGCTGCTTACTTAAACCCTCAGATTCACTTCCTGCCCTTCCCTGTCTCCCCATTTCATTTGAAGTGCTCCATATGCTTCCTTGCTTGCTTTTTTCCACAATGTCTAGGACAGGTTTTTCAAAAATGTTTTTTTCTGTGGTTGAAACAGCTGTAATGGTGTTGCTTTACTTCAGCAAAGCCTGATCTATTTGCTGAACTCATGTGTAGCTTAGTACAGCTTCCTGTTTTTCTCATCCTATTTAATTAGGCAACAAGTTGCAGCAAAGCAGCTTCCTTTAAAATGAATCAGTGAATATTGTGCATATTGTAAATATGAAAGCGATTCATGTCTCTTTGAATCTTACAAAATCATGGGTATTTTTCCATAGCTTTAATGTTTGTGTGGAAGGCCAAACCTGGTTGCATACAAAGCAGCTTTCTCCCTTTCTGTGTATTCCTTTTCAATTTGATTTGATTTAATTTTTGTTCTCTATTGCTGCCTTTTGATGGTAACAATAAAGAGCTCTCCTGCCTTATTTTTTTCTGTCATAATCTCTATTGCTTCATGACATATAACTTGTTGCTGCAAGTAATGGTGCTGCTTCATTGGGTCCAGATGAGTGTATGCCATTAGATAACTCATCAATTAAATTGACAAGTACTCATTAAAACTGCCTCATTTGTCTTGCAGTGAGCATGGTATAGTGTGATTGTTCTTATAGCAATACAGCTGTTTCTTGGAGGCAGCCCGTGTGTGTTCACTGTGAGAAAAGCAAAGGGAAATGAGGAGTTAATACAATGTAGCTGGTGCAGAGCATAGTTCATATTATAAACCTGGGAAACAATTATAGACTTGGGGATTAGTATGAAATCATTGATTGGTTCATGACTCAAACTGGGAAGCTACTGGTAGAGTGATGATATTTTGCTTGTAGTTGAAGTATGCTGAAAGTACATGTACAATGTGTACAAAGATACCTGGATGGATGCCTCTTCTCTGATAGAATGATTTTGCCTGTTGTAAACATGCACCTGGATATTTGTCTATGTGCCAAAAGTTAAACCAGAAGGCTGTGATTTGGAATTACTCAACAGGACGTTTTGGAGTATCATTCTCTCATCAAGTTGCTATATGACTCTCTAATTTGAAAGAAACCTGTAATCTTGTGGTGGAGGAAGAAAACCTGAACTTTGTTCATCATAAAGCAGCATTTAAGTAGAGCTGGAGCTTGGCCTGAGGCTTTAAAAGCAAGTAGATGCACCTGTAGAGAATGTTACTAGGTGCAAGAATCACCCTACGTGTTAGTGATTCCTGTATGTCAGTGAGTGAAGTGCAGTGCTTGAAGGCCTTCCCAGTCATTATGGACTGGGCTACCAACCTTCTGAATAATTCCATTTGGGGAAGTTCATGGTGCTTCTGCTAGAAGAATTTGCAAATGAAATTAAAGCTTGACCACAGTTGAGAGTTTTTAAATAAAGATTAGATCACTCTCAAAACAGCTGTAGATGAGTTAAATAAAATACTAGGGTTTGATAGTGTGAATTTTTTACTATTGCTTATACATGCTGGAAGTTTTTTTACTGTTGTTTCCTGTCTGTGAAAAGCAACTGCAGGAAACAGAAATTTATATCTCTTGGTCAGCTGAATATTAGAGTAGTAGGTTTCTCCCTGTCCAGTTAATAAATTTGTCTGAGGTAATAAAAAAATCGTGTAGCATGTTTTCCAGATGACCAGTAATTGGAATTTCTTAATTTATGAGAACTTGCCTTCAAGTTGAGTAGCCTAGCTGAATGAAGAGGATACTGAGGTCTCCACTGAAGGCAATTGATTGTATTAATTGACCATAGAAAACTTTACAGAACGCTGGTGTAGTGGACACTTAACCATAATGGAAGATGTTAACTCTGGTAGGTCATCTTATTGTTTTTGACAGAGCCCCAGGTAAATTAATTCATATTGCAAAATTCTGAGTATAGCGGAGTCTCATGAAATGGCAAAAGAAAATGTCATATTTCTATTTTCAATGCAGGATTTGAGTAGCATGTAATTTTAACAGGAAGGGAAAACATTCAAACCTAGACGTTTATAATGCAAGTAGACTGAAAATGTTTTTAAAAGCAGTTCATTGAGCGTCACTCAGCCTTTTAGGAAGATGGACTGGGATAAATTAAAATGAAAGTCAGTAGAGACAGATGGTCATTTAGGCATATGTTTTGCATGTGGTAACAATTAAGATGTGCATGGAAACTGCAACTGGGCTTCTGTGTTCAGTACTAACCTTACTTTTTACCCTTTGTGTCAGGTTATATTCACACACATTAATACAAAAAATGTACACACACTTTGGTATAAAACTGAGTGGAGCTGCTGCTTTTCTGTGTCTGTGCTGTGGTTTTTGGCCCAGTAAGCAATGCACATGCAGTATATAGACAACCAGTGCTCTTTATTCAGTAATATGGGAGTTTAATTTGAATCAAGCTGATGCATAAAGAGTTAACCCAGGCATGTCACTTCTCTCCTGAAACTTAAAGACAGTTGGTAAGTTTAGGGTGGCATAGAATTATAGAATGGTTTGAGTTGGAAGGGACTTTCAAAGGCATCTGTTTCCAGCATCTCACTAATGAGAAGGAAGATCTTCAATTGATTCATGAGCTTTGGTTTGACTGCAGTGTAGTCTCAAACAGGCTTCACATAATTAATGGGTTTGTTTGTATTGGGCTTTGATTTTGTGGATTAATCGTTAGAACAATTTTGACCATTCTTAGGAAGCTTTTAACTGAGTTTGAAGAAGCTCTACATCATACTTTGTGTGCAGTTTTTAAAGCATTTTTTATTTCTTTTTATTAATAATGGAATTAACAAAATGGAATAGAACAATATGTTGGTTGAAATGATAGTTTGTGCAGAAAAATGACAATGCACACAGCAGAATAATAGATGTGCTCCTCAAGTGCATATAATACATGGATGTAATGCATTCTGCTGTCTTGGATGTTGCTTTCCAAAAAATTGCGTGAGCCTTGTGTTGAAGTATAAAACCAAATGTAGATAATGAAAGTTTATGATCCAGGATCTGCTAGGGACCAGGTATAGTTTAGTACTTAATGAGTTGAAGCATCATGTTATTGCTCCAGAATGTGAGTCAGAAAACTTCCATTTCAGCTGAGGAAAGGGAAAGCGATGTTTAAAAACTTAAGCAGTATTAAAATTAAATTGAGCAGTATTTTAAAAAGAAGTTTTATGAATTTCTACTCAGACTTTGAGTAGAACATTTGGATGGTACTTTCCACCCAACTTTCCATCCTTCTGTTTTACTTTGTATATCTTGCCCGATATACTTTGTATATCTTCTCGAAGGGCCTAGAGTTGACTGATATCAGGTCTCTGTGGATGGCTCTTAAATGCTTCAGTGCTTGTAGCAAGACCTCCAGAAGACTTAGATAATAACCTTTTCTATAAAAGCTGTTTTTATTTTGCAGAAATAAGTTTATAATTCACAACTTGGTAGATTTTGTTTTTGTGGGTAGTTTGTTTTGAAAGACAGTGTATGTCCCTTTAGATTGTACTGGTTCTATCCTTGTTATCCTGATTTAATTCTATCCTGTTATCCATTTTTGTAGCAGCATTAACTTAAAGCTTCTGAGACTCCCCGAGTTATTTGAATATGATAATGAGAAAAGTGAATGGTTAGGGATTGAAACACATTGTGTTGAGAACAACAGAACAGTTGAGAATTGTTGAATTGTATGCTGTGGTTGAAATAGAAGAAAGTTTACTTGCTTAAGATATTCTCAAAAATTGTCTAGTTTGTCAAATTTTTCACCAGAAAAACTACCACCACATTGAGTCAAACCTCAAGTTGCCCTAAGCCTATATCCTGCTTTTTAACAACCACTGATCAATAGCATCTGTCTTGGGGAGAACATTAACAGGAAAATTAACCATGATGCTATTTCAACAATCTGCTGCTCAGAAATTTTCTGAGCTGAACATGATAAACTATTAAACATACAGATGTCTTGGATATCCTTCTCATTAATTAGAGTTTGTTAGCAACTATGAAAACATAAATTTCACATCTTACCTATGTGATAAGCTATGCTTTTTAAGATAAAAAAACAGTTTTTAATTAAACTTGCATCCTTATGATTTAATTTGGCATTTTAATAGTATGAGAAAATAATTCATCATTCTATGTTTATTCCTCTCTTCCTTACAGACTGTAGACATCTCTTGCTTTACATCAGTCACTTCTTTTGAGCTTGAAGAACATTAGCATACACGTATTTAATCCCACCCCCTTAGGAAGCGTTTCCATAGTTGAGGTCAACCTATTTGTCTACTTATATCCCTCTTTTAACTTTTTGAGATACAAAGAACATAATGCAGATGTACTATGAACTTCCATCTTGGTATAATGATGCCTTTTGTGCTGCTTTTACTCTGTCCTCAGTGGTTTAATATCCTGGTGGCTCCTGAATGTTCAAGGATAGTTCAAGAAAACTCTTAAAACTGCAGCATGTGTTTTGTCTACCACAGTCATGGCTGATTTGGAGACTCACATTGTATATGTAAATTTACAAAAACATTCTTTATGTGCATTCTTTATGCCTTTACATACATGTTTTTCATCTGCTTGCTCAATAGGCAGTTAGAATTTATGAAGTTATGTGACCTCTTCACATCTAGTTTTTATTTTTGTTTCTTGAACATCTTATATCATCAGTGAACTTCATCATTTTACCAACCACATCCTTTCAAGACAGTGTAGGATGACACCTTCTGCCATCTGTAGATGGCAGAACTGATTCCTGATGATTTCTTGAATGGCAAAAGAGTCGTTTTGGAGT
The DNA here is from genome assembly GCA_037013685.1 of Acridotheres tristis. Taxonomy (NCBI): domain Eukaryota; kingdom Metazoa; phylum Chordata; class Aves; order Passeriformes; family Sturnidae; genus Acridotheres; species Acridotheres tristis. Next base: position 140,828,329 of record CM072886.1, on the reverse strand, counting down.
TTATTCCTATTTCCTTTAAATCTAAACAGTTGCTGCTCTGGAAGAATGGCTTCTCCTCATCTCATATCAGTTGTTTTTTTGTCAAGCACCTTTCATGTTGAGCATTGGTAGATCTTTTTGAAAATTCAGGTAGACTGTGTCAAATAGGCTGCTAACAAACCTATTTGTCTACCAAAAAGTGTATGTAGCATATTAAATGACTTGGATCCTGAGGTATCTCTTTACAAAACTCATGGTTTGGGTTATTTTTGTTCTCCCTCTCCCCATGTTTGTCAGTTTCTTTATCATTTTGAGGTGTGGGAATGAGAGAGGAGATTCACAGCAGAATTATGACTAGCTTTTTGCTTTGGATGTGTTTGAAAAATATATTGGTTTGTAGGCATTTAGAAAAATTGTAACTGCAGATCTGATTTGTGATTTTTACATTCAGTTTGCAGAGTGCTTCTGTGATTTCCTTATTTGCCCATGACTTCATCTTTTTGGAGGATGTCTTCTTTTAGTAATCTCCTTTACAGTCTCTTTTGTCATTGTGGTCTTTCTGAAAAACTCTGAGTTTTAAATGACAGACATTAATTTTCTTAGGTACAATTACTTAAAACATTATAATCAGAGGTCTGAAGTTGTGTATCAGAGAATGGGAGAAGGTCTCCAACACGCCTTGTTGAAAAATGGTAATAGTGAGAATTATATGGGAATACTAATCTAATACAAGTATATATTTGTACTATTTCACCAGGAGACCATCTCACATTAAATATAATTTTAACGTATTTTCAAAAAGTTTTGATGTTTTCAAATAAGCTTAGGTTATTAATGCAAGTGTTTGTACATTTTCGGGAAAAAAGATCTTTTAGCCAGCTGATCTTTGCTAAAAACATGGGCAAGACTGGGATGCTTGTGGAAGAATTTTACCTTAGAAGTACACTGAAGACGTCATCATCTAAATTCAAACATATATTCCATGCATTGTCCTTGTCCACTGAGGTGATGTTCAAAATTTCCTTATTTCCGTGTGGGAAGTGAGACAGCACTTCTGTGAGTCAGCAAACATTAGAATATCCTGGTTTGAAGTTGTCATCTGAGAACTGATGCTTACTACAAAAACATGAACGAGTGCTCAAAACTGGGCTAATTAATTTAGTAGAATCAGGGGTAAGGTTCACAGTGTTGCAGTTTTATTCTCCTGCTTAGTATAGTGAGTTAAATTAAAAAGATTTACTCTTTACAATGTTACCCGTGTGTCTTTACAGAGAAGATTTTGTCTCCTTTTTCTCCTCAGTGCATTGCTGTGGGGCAGAGCCTGTGCTCGGCACTGCTGGAGCTGCATTAACCACACAAGTGCCTGCACAGGAAATGGAAACTTTCTTGCATGTGCTGCAAGAGAAGTTGTGACATGTGGCACTGTTTGGTGCAGGTGGCACTGCTGACAGGAAGTTCTTCCTCTCTACAGGAAGAATGTCCCTTCTTTACCCCACTCCTGAGTAGGGTTGGTCAGGGAGAAAGGTGGGATTACCAGTCTTCAGGTTTTAAAAATGTGTAGCCAGCCACTTTTGCTGGACAAAGCAAAGGATAACTTTGTTTTTTTCATGTTGCCTTTTGGTTTTGTTTTGTCCTGGCATTCATTAGACCACCTGTGCAGCGTGGCAGCAGCAAGGGTGTCAGTCCTCCAGGCTTAACTTGTTAACCAAGCAGTTTCTTTGCTCTTTGTTTCCATACACGTCCTTATATCAAAGGGCAGGTGAGCCACTGGTGTTACACCAGTCCCCTTGAACCGGGGGTAGTTGGCTGTGCAGCAGGAGTGGTGTTTGCTGCCACCCTCCTCCCCAGCCTGCTTCTCCAGCCAGGCTTGTGTGCCTGGAGCAGGGAGCGAGCAGCCCTGGACTGGGCCATAGCAATGGCTACTTCTTGGCTCTTGCTGCTGAAGAATTAATTGCCTGCCTCTCCTTGCTTTTGTTCCTGTTGATTGGCCATTTGTGGTTCATTTTTAGGGGAATCTTTATTTAATTAATATTTTTAAGTGTGAAAAAATACCAGCAAGGCATCTGCCTCACCACTGGGATTGCACTGGGAAGGCAAAATGAAAAAGTTCTGCGAAAAGGAAAAGGATGAAAAGGGAGATGAAATTCTTTAGGCAGGGTGGAGGAATAGTCTTTCGTGTTACCTTCAGCATGTGGCTCTCCTGTCTAGTTCCTTCTTTTTTTTTTTTTTTTTTTTGCAAGAGGGAAAAATGTATCATTCGGTTTAGCTAGGAATTTGTTTGAGGCCTGAAGGTATTCAGAGTGTGGGTTTTTGGGATCTTTGATGTTCATTAGGGAGTAGTTCTGTGCCAGGTAATGTTTACTTTGCCTTTTTTAGTTTCCTTTGCAAACTGCAGTTGTACTGTTTCATGCTTCCTCCTGTTAATGTTTCTTATTTAGCTTTTCTTTCCCAGACAACCTCTTAGACTTTAGAAAATTTGATTATCTGACTTCTATGGGATTAAATTTAACACAAGAGAAAATGGAGAAGATGTGGTTTTGTTTTTTTTTTCTTTGTATTAGTGTTTTTTGTTTTGTTTTTTCTGTTTTTTTTTAATTTGTTTTTTTTTTTTACAAAGGACTGTAACTTTTTTTTTCGGCATGTTAATACTAAAGTTGCATATGAATGGATGGGTTATCCCTATATTAAAGTCAGTACTTAAAATATTACAGTCTTGATGTCATGCTCTGTGATTACTTTTTATATTTTTCTTATAGTAAATTGTACATTAATTTTATTTTCTGTTTATTTTCTGAGAATTTCGGTGTTTGTTTTTCGGTTAATTTTAAATAAATGTTTTTTAAGTCTAATGCAAACACTTCACAGTCTTAAGAGATGACTTCATAAGATTAGCAGGACTTTACATTTGGTGTCATGTTTAAACTAAAATACTCGCTAGAAGGAGGAAGAGTAGTTATGCCCTGCAAATCATTACTTACAGCAAATAAAAACTGATTTTGCTTTGTTTTCTCGGTCTCAATACATTTAATTCACTCCTCACATTGTAAACCTCTGTCAGAAATCATGTGGGTGAGCTGGTAATACAGCTAGTTGTCCGGGTGTTTACTAATCAGATTAACAGAAACTGAAATAGAGAAAGGAACTTGCACGGAAGGTCAGAGTGTTGTGACAACAGTAATGAAATGTCTGTGTGGTTTGTATAGGAAGCTACGAGGTTTCAGCTTAAGGCCAGGAGCAGAGTAGATGCCTGTACCAAGGTTACTCTGCATGACTGATAGGGGGATTGCTCTCTGAGAGCTGATGAATAAGCTGGATTCCTGTCTCTGTAATCACCTTATGGCCCAGGCTGGCCTGAACAGGTCACAGGGCACCACTGCTGCAGCTGAGCTCTGTTGTTGCTTTCAGCCAGGGATAGCACTGAGATGTTGCAGGTTGCCTAAGAGAAGTCTGAGGAGACAACCTACAACCTTCTGGTATTCTCATTAGCCTTTATGTGTACTTCTTCTGTTTGGTAGTGAATAGCATTTACTGATTGTTATGCTGTTTCACTAAAAGGGATTGTGAGAAACATACCTGAAAAGCTTTAGCTAATTAATGAGTTACAACTTCCATGTTAAAGTTGAATGAATGGTGAATTAAATGATAAATGGAATTGTCAATTCATTAAAAAAATTACTCCCAAGATCAAAAGCAAATTCCAGCCACTGAAACTAAAAAAAAAATGTTGCCAAATATATTGAGTCCTTTGTGGAATAAGAGCTGGGTCTGTCCAACATGAAGGCAGCTACTGGTGTCTTCTCACAGGAGCCACCTTGCAATCCCTCTTTGTTGCCCTGCCCACAGCTGCCAAAACCTTGCCACATAAACCAAATGCACTAAATAGCCCATCCACCTAACAGAGAAGTTATTTTAATGTTGAATTTGAGAATATCCTTATCCAAGTTTATGGTAACAGCAGATGTTAAATATGGCTGTGGATTAGGAAATAGTGGTTAAAGTTTGATCAAAACATGCCTGACATCAGCACACAGTGCTGATAGTGCAGTGCTTTGCATGAGACTCTCTAATGTGAAATTGCATGAAAGTATTTGCCAGGATCTACTTTTACTGTTAAGTATACTTAAAGGACATTTAAAGAAATTTTTCAGAGTTATTGCATGCGTAGCAAGTTTGACAATTTTGGGGGAACGAGACTTTCACTAGAGTTGGTCTGGAAGTGTCTGCAGTGCTTTTTTTCCTGTGTGTCCCTTGTAGATTTTGCAGAATGGATGTAATGAGTGGGTGCTGATGTCCAGATTGCTGAGCATGTACTGATGCACCTGATATGAGCGGGTACTTAGATTGCGTGAAAAATCTTCTGGGAATTCAGATAGCTGCAGAAAATTTTCAATTTGTGTGGGCACAATTTCTGAGTTTCTTAACCTGTCATGCACTTCACTGCTTGGATCATCCAGCTGAAGTGGCAGCTTGTGCTTTTGATAACCCCTCAAATAATCAAAAGGATGTAATAGGCAGCTGGGGTGTTTGGTAGCACACCTGTCTTTAGTAAATTGCTACATGGTGGAATTAAAAAATCAGAACTATTTTGTTACCTTAAAAATCACAAGCAACTCCAACCACGGTAAAATAGAGTGCAAATTTAAAGCATTCGTCATGACTTTGTGAATTGCGACACACGGTGCAAATGGTTCTGAATGAAGTAGGAGAAAAATAGGAGAATATTTAATCAAGTAGCAACTGACTTCACTTAAAGCTTTTTCTCCCCCTCTCTCTCACTGAGTCAGCTGGAGAACTGCCTGTCCTGGATTCTTTCTTTCATCGTGCCTCCTGCTGCATCTGGTAGAAAGCACAACCAGCCTTGATGCAATGTTTGTGTGTATGACTAATCTTATCCTTGAAGCCAGAGGTGGAAGAGAGGGAGAGGTCTAGACTTGAAGTTTTCTTCAACTTTTTCTTTCTTTCTTGCAGCTGCAAATATGGGTCGAGGTGTCTTGCAGACTAGCATGTTGTATTTGACAGGCCTCTTAACAGATGTGTTTGCCTGAGAGTGTGGTAAAATTTTCTGTCCCTTTTTGTGACTTGCTAAGTATGTTATGCTGTAGAGTATCTGAGTTATGGTTTGTTTTGTTTTTTTTGATGGCACAGACTGTATACACCAGCAATAATATTTTATACAGTGTACTGAATGGGGTGAGTATGTATCATTACCAGCACTGAATTGTGTGTAGCCACAGTGAGATCTACAGTCTTTGTGGTAACTGAGCTCTTAACTTTTTACCTTCTAATAACAGTAGACAGTTACCCATATCTGCTTATCAAATGTAAACAGGGCGTGGAATGAATATTTGAGAAAAACAAACTGAAAACCTCGTTACTTTTATGTGTAATTGTTTTTTTTTCTAAGGTGTATTCAGTTCTTAACACTGTAATAACTGTAATAAAATCATCATCTTTGAAAAAGAATAGCTCATTTAAGAATACTCATACTCTAAAGGTATTGTTAATGTATAAGTTACACTATTCAGTAGAAATAGTTAAATTGTATATTAATAAACATTTTATTGCAAATATTCCCTATTTACTGTGCTTTGTGATGAATGAGTTGTAGCAAGACCTGTTAAAAATTACTCCCTTAATGTTTACTGATGCCAGTGTTAAGTGAAAAATTTCTGTTCTTAGTTCAGTAGTACAGTATCTGCACCAGTGATGACTTAGCTGTTGTTAAGACCACACAGATGTGTTATTCTTCTTGAGAGCACTGGAGAGGGCTCAGAGGATCCTATTTACAGGCAAAGCAAAATCTTAGAAGCTTGTTTTTCATTCCTTTCCATCAGCAGTTTAGATTGATTGGGCTCTAACCTGGCAATTACATTTCATCTTTGGAGGCCCTAAAAGATACCTTTAGGGTATATATATGTTTTAGTGTCTCTCTTGGTACTTTTTGAAAATAATGCTTCTCCTGACAAGTAAGTTGCTTGGAAACTGCTGGATGATTTGGAAAGTGTATTTTCTGGTCATAGTACTCCTTGGTAATATATGGTGCAGATGCAGTGAAGGACTGTAAATTAGGTAATTGCAACAATTGCACAGTGCTGTTAATAGAAACTTGTAAAAACATGGTCTAAGCTACTGTGGGTTTGTTCTAGACTGGGAGCATGCACGGAGGTATCTATTAATGATTCAACTTCATTTTATATGTTAAGATGCTGTATGTTGGTTATATATCTTAAGATTTGGAAAACAAAACAACCCAACTTATTTTGTATGCTCTATAGGCATTTATACATTGGTAATAACTTACTGATTTTTCAAGACTTGGTTTTTATTTTTATTAATATTGGTGAGTCATTTCTGCAGAGGTAATTTTGTTTCCTTGTGTCACAAGAAATAATTGTAAAACTGCTGCTTCTGCTAATGAAGAGCAAAAAGCTTTATACTGACTTAAGGCATAAACAGAATAGAGGTCTCAACTGAGCATGTGGCTGTTCAGGCATAACAAAAATCAAAGCAACTGGTTGAATAGCTTGGAGGTTTTTGTTTGTGCCAACCTTGCCAAGACATCTGTGTTCTATAAGACATTAAGGGGAGAAGTGATTTCAAATAGTTGTATGTTTTTGACAGCCTGGCATTTGAATAAAGAGTTTGTGTAAGTTTCCTTGGTCAGAAATGCAGCATGCCATGTACTGTGTCTTCCACTGCAGTTCTTCTGCAATTCAGGGTGTTTTAGTAAGAGAATGTTTAACTTGAAGCGTTAATTTTATATCAGCTGTTCTCTTACCAAGTACAGAGGTATTTGGATTCATTGTAACAGTTGAACCAGCACTGAGTTGTGCCTTGTGAAAACTAAGGGAAGAATCTTTGCTTTTGGGATTTTAGATTAGCTGGTGTATCACTCAGCTGTGGAACTGAGGTGCACAAGTTATTTGGCATTTGGCTATGAATGCCAGAAGAGTATCATATGGTAGCTATGAGCGAATCTTTGGAATATCCTTTTTAATGTAGACAATTACTTCCAGCTAATTGGTTTAGAATGCTTTTTCTTTCAGTTTCACAAAGCTTAAAATATAAGTGAGATTTTATTTTTCCCCAGGGTTCTCAAGATATCCAATATACACATTGTAATCTAAGACTCAACCTAACTGCAGGAGTCTGTGATACCACACTTCATGTTAAATTACACTTGCAGGTTTCAGAAGATACTGCTGTATCGTGGAAAGTGTTTGCTTTCTTATAAGATTGAAGATTCTCAGAATTAATGGGCTCAGTTGAAGGCACTGACACTTTGTTATAGGAATAGTACTTTATTATGTCTAGGATACTGAATTTATAAAGTTACATGCTGCTACAAATAATGCAAATGGTTTAGTTCTTAAACTCGGAAAACAATTGAGAAGAAGAACTAAGATGCTACTAATTGCTGTGTAATAGTGATGTATGTTTGTCTGTTTGTTTTAATTTTACAGTTCCCATATGTAAGAGCATGCATACATTTGTTGCATCAGGTAAAGTGTTATTACCCAAGTGCCCATGTAGTTTTACCTTGTTGTTAAGTGAAGGCATCTCAAGGTAGTAACAAACATTACTCAATGTAGCAAACAATCTGAAAAAATCTTTGGAATTTAAATTTCTTACTTATTAAAACAATTCTTACAAAAGTATTAGCAGTATGAAACATGGAAGTGTGAACTATTGTTCGTGGAACTCATAATTACAGGCCAAAACTGAAGTCATAATTTTTCAGAGTTTCACAGACCAAGTTTCTGTTGCTGCAGGGGCAGGCCTGGCAAGCAGCTGAAGGTGTTTTCTGTGCAGGAGCCAGCAGGGCAGTCCTGCCTCTCTGCAGCCCTGGGCTGCACATTCTGCTGTGCCACACTCAGGAGTGCAGGTGGAAGGCACAGCAGCAGAGTGGGTTTGCCTTGTCTGCTGGGAAACCATTTCTGGAATAAAACTTGAAAAATCAAGGAAATTCTGCTTTTTTTTTTTTTTTCCCTTCCATTTAATTAGTAGTGCCTATAATATGACCTTGGGAACAATTCCTTTTTTTGTTTTTTAGTGGCATGGTTTTTAGATGTGTATTTTACCATATTAATTAGTGGCCAGTTAATCTATGAATTCTGTCAATTGTTTCATTAGACTGTGAGTATGTGATGTATTCTTTGGTTGTTTTGCAGATATCTGCTGAAGAAAAACCGTGTTAAAATGTGTCTCTTGTCTGTTACTTTTGGGTAGGTAGTGGAATTCATGGGGTTTTTTTGGAAGGATGTGAACTTTTCTTGAGCTCTCAGCTAGAATGGCTCCAATAAGTGTGGTTTGCAAGCTGTTTGCAAGACTGATCAACTGACAGGCAGAAAGAGACAATGGGAATAATGGAGAATTGGGGAAAAAAACACCATGAAATTCTCCAAGAGAAAGTGGGAGAAGGAAGAGACTAGGTGGAAGAAAGACTGGAATTGCGATGGGTGAGCTTAGACAAACACCTTAAGGATTTGGAAAAAAAGAGGAGCCCAGAGAACTTGAATTTAACAGCAGTCAGAGAAAAGGACAGAGTGTTACGTGAGTTGGCTGTAGATTTTCAAGTCAGTAAGTTAAAACAAAAGTCACCAAAAGGGGTTTTACTTTTAACAGCGCACAGCAAGGCAGCCTTTGGGAAACCAGAGCGCTCTCAGAGGTGCATGTAATGCAGCTTCTTGGAGCTTGTTCATCTTGCCAAGGCCTGAACTTGGTGAGGGTGAGATTTTCTGGTTTTGCAGAGGGTTTTATTTAGTTTTTGGTGTTTTTTTTAAGTTCATGTATTTTATCCAGTCCTTGACAAATTCACTAATCTCTGGGATACAAATGAAGAATGTGTGTTATCTTAAACAGTTTTGCTGAGAAATGAGTGACTTGATTTCCTCTAAAATAGCTGTGTTGGCTTGTATGTACACCTTCAGCTTTGCTTTTACTTTTTAGGGAGGAGTAACCATACAGCTTTTCTCTTTTAACCTGTTGTCTCTTGCTGTCTTCCACATTTGTCCATACTTGGCTCTGGCCTTCTGTGTTATTTTGCTTGTAGACTTAAAGGGAACTTCTTTGACTTCAAGTTGCCTCTTCTCCTTGCTAGGGACTCCCTATGAGTGTGCTCAAATGTTACATACTTCTCTTTCATGTTGTCAGTAGAAACTTGAAAAGAGTGCTGTCTGTCTTGTTGTACTCCTCCTCTGTGTAGGAAAACATTTTCATTTTCTTTCATGTGTTGCCTCTGTCAGATCAGAGACTTTGTTTGACACTTGCAGAGTTCTTACCCCAAAGGAGTTTGGCTTCTGCTTCAGCACTTTGGTAGTATAAGTAAGAGTACTCCTGCCTTTGCTATGATTTGACTTTTTTTTTCCCCATTTTTTAATTATATTATCTATGGGAAGTTATAATTAATTAGTCAAGTCCTTTTTGTTGTAGAAATTAATTTCTTATCTTCATTTTTTAAAGGGGATAGGGAATGGCATGTACCTCCTAGCAAGTTTCTGATGATTTACAAACTTTCAAATAGATCTTTATTTAAAAATAACCTCTTTTTTTGTATGGTATAAAACTGTTAATATTGGAAAAGGCCACTAAGGTCATTAAGTCCAACTGTCAATCCAGCACCACCACCATGTTCACCACTAAGTGCTACCTTCACATGTTTTCTGAACACTTTCAGGGATTGTGACCCCACCAGTTCCCTGGACAGCCTGTTCCAAATGACATCACCTTAACTCCAGAGTATCTGAGGTACAAGGTGTACAATGGTGCAGTCCTCTCTAACTTTACTCTGAAAGCCAGGGGATAAATTAGGCTGTGTGGTAAAAGGCTCGTCTCTAAAACCACAAAGGGACTTGATGGAATGGTGACAGGTGGGGAAATAGTCTGAGAAATGAAGCATCCTGACCTGGTTGTTCCCAGGTCTGCCACAGCAAGGTGATCATTTCCATGAGACTTATTATGGGATAGAGGGGAGGACCATCCATAAATTCTTCAGGATGTATTATGGAATATTTAGAGGAAGGGCAAAAGGCAGTCTGTAATTCTGTAAAGAAGGATTTGAGGTCATTTGGAGTGGAAGCACAGGAGGGCAGAATGGGGGAGTAAAGGGGTTAGTCATATATTGCTGGGTGAGGAGGCTCTCTTCCAAATCCGTTTGTATACATGGAGTATTGAGTGCCAGTGTCAGCCCATAGTCCTGACTGGAGTGGGACCATTGGGTGCTAGGGTTCCCTGCACTTTGGTGTCCAGTCAGCTGGAGAGTGTGCCCTGTGTGGAGATGTCAGTGTGCACCAACAGCAGGGCTGGTGTTGGCCTGGAGAATGGCTCAGAGGCTTGGAACCAGGTATTGAAGCAGCCATAAATCCAGGAGAGACAGAGAACAGGTGTGCCAGTTGGCTGATAGAGGGACTCACAGGTCCAAGCCAGCTTCTGCAAATGTGATAAGGTCTCAGGCCTGGTTTGTGTGTGGTGTCTGTGCACGAGGCACATCACACTGTAGTGATGTACTTCTGTCCACGTCAGCTGTAGTGGAGCCCAGCACGAGGAGCCCTTTGTGCTCTGTGTGTCTGCTGGAAGTACACACTCAACCTTTGTCCTGGCCAGAACTAGGAATGTGGAACCTCACCTTTACTGAACTACCAGAATTGCTGACACATGAGCCATTTGGAGGAGTTTGTGTGTATGGTTGTCTTTTTCCTCTGCTGTCTTATAGGTGTGGCTAAAATGGTACAAGGTAGACTCTGGATATCTCTAACATGCCCATTAGGCTCTTTACAGCTTTCAATTCAGAATAAGTTTTTTTGGTAAATTATATGTCTAAGGATAGCAAATCTTCATTGAGATATAACAAATATCTTTAGTTCAGATTTTTCTTTTTTTTTGTGGAGCCCTCTGAATCCTGTTATCAAGAGAGTCTCTTGCCTCTTCCTGCAGTAACACAGTCATATCTTCTGTTTTCTGTACAACCTGTAACCAACAGTTCCCACTTTCAAGGAACAATGAATGAATAGAATGTATGGAAATAAACATATACAGAAGTGGAGGATGAGCAACCATAGTCATCTTACTGTTGCCTTCTGAAAATCAGACTCATCTGACAGTAAGAAGTCTTTGATAGGGGTCTCAATTTTCAACACTGCTGTGTTCTAGTTTGGAGCACAAATGTTGTTTCAAATTAAATTTCCTTAAAATCCCTCTTACTGTTCTATGTTTTATATCATGGAACAGCTTTATAGGAGACAAAACTGGATTACTTTTGTATGAAAATAAACTGGAGGATGGGGTCTCATATATTACTGAGTATTCAGGACACAGAGCAGTTTAGATTTTACCTGGAGTAAACCTGCTTTTGAAATGCGTCTTGTGTGGCTAAGTTTTGTTTCACAGATCCTATCCTACTGTTGGGCTCTATTTGTGGCTATAGATGTGTTTTCAATTTCATGGAGCACCACAAATATGTGGGATGGTTGTTTGTTTGCTTTTTCTCCTTTAAATAACAGCAAAGATTCACCTAGGGGGAGTTCTCTTCTGATGTTCTCTAAGGAGCTTTGATTTTGTACACCATCCTGATGAAACAGCTGCAAGTCATACATACTTCTTGCAAAGATTCAGGATTGCATATCAGTTAATTCTTCTTTATTATGGTGTGTATTTAAGTGCTTTCCCACTGTGCTGATTCTTTTTCTTCTGTTTGTATTATTTTCTCAGTACTTATGACTTTGTCAGTTGAATGTCTGTAAAATAATCCTCTGTTTATGGTCCTCAAGCTCTGCCCTTTCATCTTTTTATAATTATTGTGAAATGTAGCATACAATCGCATCCACCATGGGAGCTGGTTAGCCGCAGTTGCCATCACCTACTGTATTATGTGACTTTTAACTATTTATATTTTATCTTATATAAACTCTATGTTACATAGGCATTAAATCAGTCTATTTCCAAATTCTGAAACTCTCCAGTTTTATGATTAACAAATGTTGCCTTTTATGATTATTCAGTATATAACTAGAATTTGAACATGTTCCAAATGCAAATGCTTAGAAAAGTAGTTCTTTACTGAATCTTCTATTTATATCCCTCATGTGAATGAGCTGGAGGTTTTCTTACTTTCTTCCTCGTATTCAGGCAGAATACAAATCAGCAATAGGATTTTTTTGCATCGTTGCACACAGCTTCCTTTTCTACTGCTCCTTTCTATTTGTGTCCTGCCTTCAGCCCTGCTCAGATCCAGCCCTTAGCATTCTGTTCACTACTGGCTTGCAGGCAGGCAAACAATGCAACGTTCACGAAAGCTTTGAAAGACTGCAGTTGCCAGGTGTAAGATTTACTCAGTTCTAGCTGCCTGCTGGTAACTTGTAATAAGCTAAGACAAAAATAGAATCCTACAATATTCTCTTGTGAATTCACAAGGAAAGATTTATGGTCATGAGGATGTAAGTACCTTTGCTTGCTCAGGCCATTGCTGTCTATAGCCAAGGTGAGAAATGAATGTTTGGAAAGAGTGTAGAAGCAGTTTGTAGTGATATTTCTCTCGGTATGCAGTTCCACCAGTTTTTGAACAGGGATATTTTCAGCTGGAGTTGCATAAAAGCTGTTGTGATTAAACCAAGACCTTCTGATTTAAACGTAGCATCACTACCATGTCTTTTACCAATCCTGTTTTTCCTACCTCCAATTTAATCCAAACCTGTGATAATACAAACTGGAATTTTATTGTGTTTTGGCTGGTAGATGTTCACCAAATTTTTTTTTTATTTGTTTGTTGAAATATTCTAGGTCAATACAGCATTACTCGTCCTCGTTACTGTAAAGGGCTGAATTTACCGTGGTAGGTTTCTCCAGTGTCTGATGTACCAAGGTTCTTTCCAAGAAAGTATATGTATATAAAAAATCTATATTAAAAATGTTAATCTTAAAAGGCTAGGAGCTAACTTAATACAGTCAGATCATTTTTCTGTAAAGGATTATGGATTTTATTAAAACAAAATGGCTTTCTGGGAAAACTTTCTACTCTTAGGATTTCAATTTAATGATTAGTTCAGTAACTTTCCATTCACTGCATAAAAACTGGATGTCCTTGAGTCATATAAAGAAGTTAATTAACTTTCACTCTTGGTGTGTATAAGGCAAAAGTAACAGTATCAGACAGCTGTCCTTGTAAAGACTGGCAAATCACACTTTTCTTTTTCTATGGCTATAAAGGTTGTTCTCTTTTTAGTTTGAAACATAATGTAAAATTTGCAATGGAAATTTGAACAAACTGTATATTTTGCTTTGAGTTTATTCATTTGAGTTTGAATGGAGCACATCCATTTGTTTTGTAGAACTGGAGTAGTGTCTAAGGGGTATGTACATTTAAAAACCAAAATGTATGAAATGTTTCTCTGGTGTGGTGATCGTAATTGTTCAGTTAATTCCTTGTTGCTTAGTTACTGTTAAATCTTTCAGAAAATCTTCTCCCTTCTATGTGTAAATAGCTTTTGAGACGTTTGCAATGATACCTAGTTCTCAGATCTGAAGAGGAAAAACTGCCCTAATTTTCTGCAGGATTTTTGTGGAGTTTTTTTCCCATCTTTTTGCTGAGGTTTGTCTGTGTTTGGTATTGTGCATATATGGTTATCTACTGGTGAATTCCTTCTTGTTACAGCTTACATAACAGAAATGCCATTAGTGAGGAGAAGAATAGCTGTGATGGAGTAGTTGAGAAGTTGATAAAAAAACTAGGAGCTTTTCTGACATTGCCAGCAGTAGAGGATAAGGGAAGGGTGTAGGAAAAGGGCAGAGCTGTAGGGATACCTTCTTCAGTATGACTTCCCCATCTCCAGTAACATGCAGCTCAGGTATTAAATTTGTTTTTAAAGGCCATATTGAATTTTCCTTCATGACTTTACCCATTTTGACTTCTAGTTTTTGAAGTATGTAGAATTTTCGAATTCACAAGGAGTTCCACAGCTTGCCTTTTGTGGTGCAAAGCACTATACTTTTCTTTTTTTTTTTTTTTTTAAATTTGCTACCTGCTGGCTTGTTTAAAGTCTTCTGCCCTTTATGTTGAAACGGACTGTTCAGCCATTGGATAGCCACCCCACTTGGCCATGTGGGATTTTTATAGGCCTGTGAGGCCAGGCAGGGTGCTTGGCCCTCTGTCCTGCCATGTGCTCTTCTCCAGAGATGGACCTTGTGCCTGCTGTGACTGCTCTGCAGACATCTGAAGGGTTGTACTTACTGTCTTGGGTAAGAAGGAAGAATAGGTGAGACATTTGAAGGTGCTGCTCTGTGAAAGAAAATTCAAGGTGAAGTATTTCTAGAAAAGCTACTGTCAGTTTCCCACAACTTCTGTGCAGCTCTTATTGGTTTTTATTTCTGTTTAGTGCTCTATTGAGGCCAGCATCTGGCCTCCAGAATTAAATTCTCCTGTATTAAATACCACCTTTCTCTGAGCAAGAAGTGTGCTGAGATGAAGTGCTGTCTGCTTGGAGTGATGTCTGGTGTAGTGGATAAATGGTCTTATAAAAGCATCAGGAGGTATTTAAACCAGGTTACTAGACAGTTAATAATAAAGAACACTGGAAGTTACATAAAGTACTTTTCAGATTTTGCTCCATTGATAATGTCAAATACAGTAACTCTGTAGCTGCAAATGTAAAACTTCAGACCATTCTTCTGCCATGGTTTATGTACTTGTGAAGATCATAAGAAATGGCCTAAGGAACAGCAGTGAGTTACTGTAGTTTAAATCGTTCGCTGAGTTTCTGAAGGATAGAACCATTTTAAAATCAAGAGAAACATTATGAGATTTAAACAGGAAATCTGTAGATGGAGTCACCCCTGCTTGGTGAAGGAGAAGATGGAATTCAGCCTCTGTGCGTGGATATTTCTGCCTTCTGACAGAGTTGTTTTCTAAGCATTCTAGTTTAACAGTCTCAAAGTGTATCTTCACAGATCAAAAGTAGATGGATTGCAAGGGATGCAGCTCAGATGGAATGGATCTTAATGTAGTTCAAGTATGAAATATAATCTGTCTTCTCAGGTCACATGGCAATTTTCATGGAGTGCCAGAGTGGGTAAGGCTGGAAGAGACAACAGTAGGTCATCTGGTCCAATGTCCCTGCTCAAGCAGCATCATCCCATAGCACGTGGCACAGGATTGGTCCAGAAGTTTCTTGGATATCTCCAGTGAAGGAAAGCCACACGCTCTCTGGACAATCTGTACTGGTGCTTGGTCACTGCACAGTAAAGAAGTTCTTCCTCATTTTTTAGAACTTCCTGGGCATCAGTTTCTGCCTGTTGCCTCTTGTCCTGTTGCTGGGCACCACTGAGCAGAGCCTGGTCCATGCTCTGACACCTCCCCCTTAGGTACTGATGGACATTGATGAGGTTCCCTCTCAGTTTTCTCTTTCCGAGGCTGAGCAGACCCAGCTCCTTCAGCCTTTCCTCATAAGAGACGTTCTCCAGTCCCTTAATAATCTTTTTTCCTCCACTGGACTCACTCCAGGAGCTCCATGTCTCTCTTGTCCTGAGAGCCCAGGACTGCACACATCACTGCAGGTGAGGCTTTGCCAGGGCTGAGCAGAGGGGCAGGATCCCCTCTCTGACCTGGCAATGCTCCTCCTGATGCACCCCAGGTTACCATTGTCCTTCTTGGCCACAAGAGCTCACTGATCTGTGTGTGAAATTTTGTGCATCTATTGAAAGGGTTAGAGCCACCATGTGTGCAGTTGTGTGTCCTCATTTGCAATCGCCAGAACCCACCAAAAAACGTAACTGTAGACTGATCTAATTCCTTGACTTTGTGATCACTAGTGTGCTGGTACAAAGGTGGTGGGAATGAGTGATTGGAAGAGGAGAAACAGGAAAATTATATTTTTCAGGTCCTGGGAAGCAACTGACCACTCTAGCTTTTCACTAAAACCTGCCAGGATTCCTGTTGTCCTGTTGCTTTAAATCATAAAATACCAGCTGAAATGTGGAATGCTATTGATTTCAGCCTTCATTTGCTTAACAATTTCATCTTTACTGTCCAAATTTTTGTTATATTACTCACCATTTTTTCTGTACATTCATTCTGTGTTCCAAAGTGAATCTTCTACCCATACACATGATATATATTGTAGGACATTTATTGTATTTTTTGATACCTGAAACAGTTATTGCTTCCTAAGGAAAAGGAGGACACTCCATTTTCATCTATATGCCTCCACTGAATTAAATTCCGTTTGTAGGTATTAAATTTTTATCAAAAATACTATAAGGAAGCTGCAGAAATGTAAAAATGAAGAAAAAATCTGTCTCACTTATGATCATTAAATGGTGCTCTATTTATTGGTCATAATATTGTGTCATGTCCCATAGCATCAAAGTTTGAAGGTGTTTGTCAAGTGAATACACTGTAGCATAAATTCAGAAGTTTCTGTTGTGTTCACAGCTGCTTCTTTGCAACTTAGTGAGAGCTACTGTGCTGCTACTTAATTTTTAAAATACTGCAGCCTGTTAATTGTTCTAGTATCTTAGTCTGTCTAGTTTTTATGTAAAATTATTCCTTGATTGTGGAAACCTCTTGATTGTCTTTAAGACTGATGTTGACAGAGGTTAATTTTATTTAAGCACTAGCTGCATCCATTAGATTTAGTTAATACAATATTTAGAGTGGGCTGAAATGAATAAATCGTTTTTGCAAATCAAGGTAACTTCAAGATAAATGCTATACATTAATGGGTTTTAGTATTAGTCTTAATTTTGTGCTTTGGGGGACATGTATAGTTAAAAGAATAAAACACTAGACTAAAACATTAATAACTTGGTTTCTGATTAAATATATAATTACTGCTCTTTTGGATGGATTTTAGATGATGACATTACTTTGTCCTATGTTTAAGTGTAACCTGTATATTCTAGTTGCATATTATACAAGCATGAAAAACTACATGGCAAGAATCAACTTTGTCCATGCACTCATGTTATCCTGTGATAGCACTCCTGGTTTTCATTTGCTTTCCCATATTCCTTTCTCCATTCTGAAACATAAAATATATTCCTTATTTTAGAGAAGGATATTGCCAAACTGTGTTCTTTTGAGGTGACATACATCCTCATCATAGAATGATTTCATTTGAAAGGGACCTTAAAGATCATCCAGTTCCAGCTCCCTGCCCTGGGCAGGGACACCTTCCACTAAACCAGGTTTCTCAAAGCCCCATCCAGCCTGGCCTTGAACACTTGCAGGGATGGAGCACCCATAACCTCTCTGGGCAGCCTGATGCAGTGCCTCACCATACTCACAGTAAAGAATTTCTACCTAACATCCAAACTAAATCTTCTCTCCTTCAGTTTAAAGCCATTCCTCCTTGTCCTTATCACTCCATTCCCTTATAAAAGTCCCACTCCTGGTCTCTTGCAGCTCCTTTAGGTACTGGAAGGTGCTATAAGGTCACCCCAGAGCTTTCTCTTCTCCAGGCTGGGCAGCCCCACCTCTCTCAACCCTCATCACGTAGACTGCTGTTCAGATAAAACAAACAAAAATAAACACAGCATAGTTCATTGCAGTTATTTTATATTCATTGTGAGTGTCTAGTACAAGTGTTAGCAGAAGTGTTTTAAGCTTGAGAAAGAGAAGGATGATTGTTCATGGTCTTCTCTACCTCCACTGGACTTGAACCTTCTCCTGCAAGTCCTGCACATATGGGAAAGTTATGTTCTTTGACTAGCTTTTGCTTTTGAATCGGTGGAGTGTGAATGCTTTTTGTCTGAGTATTTTAAAGAAAATTGTCACTAGTGTAATTTAGCTATGTTTAGGATCTTGGCTACAAATTATATCTGAAGTGTGATATTGTTAAAAACAATATATAGAATATTCTCCAAGGGCATCTGTTCTCTAATACAGTAACAAAAGAAAAATAGCATGGGGCTCTTTTTGCAAAACACGATACTGGGTTAAAAAATGCTGTGAAGTAAGTAGCAGTTTGCTTGCAAAGTACTCATAATATTTCCTAAAATGCTGGAAATTGCTGCCAAATTCTTCTAAGTTTCACTGTGATTTTAAAACAATACCTTTAAAAGAAGCCTTTAGAGTGTCCTTGGTATGGAAGGGAAAGTTGGAGATTCTGTGTTGTCCCAATGACTTTGTCAGGTCATATACACAATTTGGGGAAGTCAAAGTTACCCTTACACTGTAGGATTTCAAATACCTTCTTCTTGCACCCTTGATTGATTGCTGTCTCTTATATACTTGTACATGAGTCAGAAATTCTTTTCTATGCACAATCAGTTTGCAGTGGTCATAATGTGTGCCAGCATCCTCAAAATAAACCCTACAGAGTATAATCAAACACAGGTTTTTGCTTTAGTTTTGATATCCCTTCTCATTTCACTTTTTTTACTTGTGTATTGAGAAAGCAGATTTTACTCTGCTTTAAGTTGTATATAGAATTATTCTGGTAATTAAACATATATATAATTAAATCATATGTACTACACACATATCTATGGCTTGCTTTTCTTCAGCTTATATAGCTTTTATAAAGTCTGTAGGTTTTCTGTACCACAATGAACTTGAGATTTGCATCTTCATTTTCTACTGTACATTTATGCCATTTTTGCATGTTTGCATGATTGAAAGGCAATGTAGAAGAAAATAGGATCCTTTAGATGAGGCTTTTATTAAAATACTGGACTTGACTAACCTGATTTATTGTGTTTCCTTTTCTATAATTTTCCCACTCAATTATATATGTCCAGAGAATATATTTATATTAAAGAACATGACATGGAAATTAAAAAATTAATACTTTACATCTAAATTGTGGTCTTGTGATTTTTACTTTATTTTTCTTTTATAAAAGGGGATCTCCAAGCCCCTCATGCATTTTGTAAAGTTCTAGTCACAGACCAAGCAGAATTAGAATTAGGTTAGAAACACAACTCCCACTGTGTACAGTAAAAATTCTCATTTCCATTTTTAAATTTACCTTAAAAATAGCAAAAAAAAATTTGAATGTGTGCTAATTTTATAGATTGGTTCTAGATGTGGATTTGTTCTTCTTTCTTTTAGTATCCCATAGTATCATTCTGTGTTACTCTGTAATGAGGATTGCTTGTAAGATGATAGACTCTCTTAACTGGTTACATGAATGTAGCTCTGAATTTCATGAGTGGTGGTGGTTGAAGGTGTAACATGATGTAAGATGAAATATTACTGAGTCTGCCATCATTTCAGTCTCTATAAGCAGAAACTGAGCTGTAACAGTGTCCCATAATGTTGTAGTAGTCTTCAAGGTCTGTGTTATACTGGAAATCCTTTAATGAAACCCTTAGAAACTGCAGCCTAGAAAAAATAGACACAATTTTCTTTAATTTTTTTTTTTTTTTAAATGAAACAGTGTGTTAATATACTCACTTTTTTTCTCTGAATGGAATAATTCTGAAATGAAATATTGCAGTCATCCATCAATGCATTAATTTAATTATTTTGTCAGGAGTTAGGAGAGAAGTAGCATGAGTTGTTTCTGTTCTCAAGTAAGGAATCATGCTTGTTGCCTCACCTCAGCTAGGGCAATTACTTTTTCTTAAAAGGATACCTAATAGTAGTAGTAATGGCTTGTAGAAGACCCCAACAATGCCACTTGGGATTGGAATTTATGGAGCTATGAGATGTGAGTGTGCTGTGTGCCTGCAGCACTAATGGAGAGGCTGCATTTATTCCTCGGTGTCACTTTTAACTTTTGTAGCATTCACAGAAACTGTGTACAATATTTGAAGAGCTTTGCTGCCAGGAAGAATAACTAGTCCTGATCAAGTGCCTCTTCCCTCCCTGAGTAGAAAATGTCTGTGAGTTACAGGGATAACAGCTTAAATGCAGAGGCTGCTGCAAAATATTTCTTGACTTCAGAGAACAAAAATGGAAAAGAGTTAACAGGAGACAAAAATATTTTATAGTATTTAACTCTGGTGCTGCACCTGAAGAGCTGTCCTGTTAGTGAAATTTTCAGCCTGGTATGGTGGGGGGAGTAACTTCCCAGAGGCTTCTGTGCTTTTTTCCAGTTCAAATTGCTAAGAATCACACTTTTAGTAGCCGTATGTCTGTTAGCACATCTATTGAAAGTTGTGCTGCAGTGACATTTAAACTGGGAAGGTTTTTTCACTGGTTTTGCTGATCTAGGTTTCCGTACTGTTCTGCTTTACTACTACTGGTTGAAGGAGTGGGTTTGTACATAGTGACTGATAGCTGTTCCAGGAGGTGTAGCTAGTTCAAGGTGTGTTGTTGCCAGTATAAAGATAAGAATACTGTCACTAAGTAGTTGTGGATGTCCCATTGTGTCCGGAGAAGCCGTGAATGCCTTATCCCTTGAAGATTTCAGTGCCAGGTTGGATGGGGCTTTGAGCAACCTGCTCAAGTGAAACGTGTCCCTTCCCATGTCAGGAGCATTGGGACTAGATGATGTTTTCCAACCGCAACCATTCTCTGATTCTCTGATATTTATCACCAAGATTGGTTTCTACCCAGTGAAGCTGGTTTAGAGCCTGTGGGGGAAACTGTCACTGGATGGTTTCAAGCGTTGTCACTAATTGTGGGCTTTTCAACATCTCCCACACAACAGAAATGAGAGAATAAATCTGATCAGTGTCATCAACACTCCTGGAAACAAATCTCTTAGCTTATTTTTGAGGTATCTCTAAATATACCTTGTGCACAAAATAAGTTAAACTCAGAAGTATTATATAACTCAACTGAGAACTTAAAGGAAGAAACTGCCCAAAATATTGTTAAGCTTTCCCAGGTGTGTCAGAGCGTGCACAAAATCCAACATCCACACCATGCTCATTAGAAAAATGTGATGCTAACTTCATTTTATGCAGAAGTGATCATACATAGGTAGTGACTAGTGTCTACATTCTTGCTCTTATAGAAAAGGCTGCTGGGTAGGAGTCTGGTTGCAAAGAAGGATCCACTTGTCAAACAAATTACAATTAGCAATACTGCACTTTTACAAGCAATATCTGCTGTGCTTCTGTTCGAGTAATACTTGGAGAATAATTAAGTGGCTAACATTTTTTCAGTCTTTTAACAGCCCACACAAATGAGCTGGCTCATCTATTGTGACCTTTACAGCACTGGAGGTTGGTCACATACATGGAGTTTGGAGAGATTGTTGCATTGCATCACACCATGTAGCTAAGAACAGATGTGAGGAAAGTTCAGCTGATGGGATCTATGTTAAATTTTGATACTACCCGAAAAAATACTTTCAGGAAAAATGTATTTACTCAGTTTGATCACTGAATGTTTTTCTTTATTAGGTTTTGCTTAAAACACTTGAATTGGAAATTTCCAGAGAAAAGACAAGGTTTTTAAAATGATGTTATTTTAGTTTGTCTTCTTTTGGGAGCAGCTGGTAAATGGTGATGTATGAAATGATGATGGCATCAGTTATTGCAGTGATAAGTGCTTTTTGATGTGTTGATTTGGTTTGCTTCCTCTCATTGGTACTCTTTGTTTTTCTGAAGTAATTCAGGACATGTTCAAGCTGGACCTTTCTATAGACACCTTTTACACAGAGGTCTCTAGAAAATTCTTAACACTTTAACACCTCTATTTTTGTCATATAGACGTGCTGAGACCAACAATTGGAAACACTTTTCATTCTGGTGACTGGCAGGAGCAGTGGAGAAGGAAGGACAGGAAGGGTGGTTTGAGTCACTTGTCTGTGTTCAGAATCAAGTGGATTTAGAAGTCTTCTCATTTCTGAATGAGTGAGATACAGGAGACCAATGCTAATCTTCACTTTTGAGTTTAATTTCGCTGTGGCAATTACAGGGGTTTGTGTTGTTGCAATTTCAGTGGCATGCCATAACTTACTAGTTGTCTAGTCTGTGTTTATTGTACATCCAATTAAGTCTGGATTTTATTGTGAGGGAAGCTGATACTGCTGCTGAACAGCCATAACTTTGTAAGGTACTATTGCTCTACTTCATTCCATGGGTCCTGTAACTGGGACTTGAGCAGAGGGCAAGCATGTTTTATAGCATAGCCAGCAGTAACTTCTGTGCCAGGGTTAGAGAACTGTGTAAATTGGTAAGTGAAAGATTTACTGCTTTTAGTCCCTTGAAGCTGATGAATCATCCGTGTGTGTTCCATGAAATAATTATTCTTTCATCTGACAATACAGGCACATGACTCCCAGGCATTCATTGCACGCATTTGTGTGTATAACCTCAAATATATTTGTATTTCACATGAATTACTTTTTTAATTAAGAAAATAATTTCTTAAAGTACATGGAGGGAAGTTGATGAGTACATAGGTTGTGCACGCTCTAATTGCCTTCAAGGGTTTGTCTTGTGCAAAATATTATAATGGTTTAAAGCATTTCTTCTCTGGTATATTATTTTTGTGGGCGGGTTCTGGTAGTGGTAGGATATGGAATCTTTTAGGGCAAACCTCCTAAAAATGATGTCAATTTCTAAACGTCCTCTGATACAAGCATGAGTGTTTTGTTCTAGTTGGAAAATGCATCTCCTTTGGATAATAATCTACTTGGGGATTAATAATATTCAGTAGTATAAACTAACATATTAATGAGATCATCAGTGTCTTCAGCCACTTTTTTCTTTTGTTATTGTAACGCTGAAACAGAAATTAGTGGGGTTTTTTTACCTCTCTTCAAATTATAAAGGTTTGCAAGGTACACAAAATGTATTTGATGTTTTAGTGCTCTAGTGAGCTCAATGGGCAGTAGCATCATTTGTGCAAATGTGTGCCTCTGGATGAGTGCTGATTTCTAGAAAAGCTAAATTTGTGTGAAAGCACTTTTGTGATTGGTTTCTGGACGGTAGTTTTGTGTTAATCTGGAAAGAAAGTTTTATGTATTTTTTAAACCACGATTTTCATATGTATTAGCAATAAGCACCTCAAATTTTCGTAAGTATGGTTATAGTGTGTAGACAAACACATCAGGACAAACACATCAGGACAAATACAGAATTGCAGAATGGTTTGGGTTGGAAGGGACCTTAAAGTTCATCTAGTTCCGACATCCCTGCCATGAGCAGGGACACTTGCTAATGCTCTCTAATGTAAGTATTTATGCACACACATGCCCATAAATATATACATATCTATACAGAATAAAAAGACACAAGGTTTTAAATAAACAATTAGTGTTTTATCTAAATATGATCCTGCCAGTTTTTACTACCTCAGAGACAGATGGCAAATCAGAATCTACCACTTTTTACACTACATTGTAGTATAATTTCTGGCTTAAAATTTAGAGGCTATTTAAACAGAGCATGGTCCCAAAATAGACATACTTTCACTGAGAAGAGATCAGACTCTTGAGGGTTGAGGCGAGGCAAAAGCAGTGTCTGTCAGTGTGAACAGCAGTGGGAAATGTGCAGCAGAGAGGACTGGTGTGGGTTAGGGAATGTCAGCATACACTGCTTCTGACCTGGCCCTCATCTGTGTGCTGTGGTGGGCTAGTAAAAGTGCACGTGCAGATACCTGGTGATTTACATCAATGAAATGATCCACTGGGAGAACTCACCTTGTCTCCAGCACAAAATTAATTTGGTTTTATATCCTCAGGTGGACAAGTTTTCCATTTACTGGTATGAATAGGTACCAGTGTACCTATTACATCTTAGGAGGGAGGAGGCACCTTCTCTGAATTTGAGATGGTAACTGTAAGTACAAATATCTATCAGTGTGTACTGCACTGATGGAAGGTGAGCTAAATCCTTAGTGCTCAGAAGGAGCTTTCACAGGACTGTTGTCAGCACAGCAGCTCCTGAGCTGGATCACTGTGTAGCCACCATGAGTGCTCTGGGGTGAGGGAGCAGGGATGCTGCTTTCTTCAGCAGTGCAGGTTTGAACCAGGTTGGTGGTTTGAAATGGCAGGCTAGGTTAAAGCAGCCATATTTTAGCAGGAAGGTGAAATTATATCTGGGGTAGCTATGTGGGGAATTCAGCACTGATTAGTTAGAAGAGCTGATGTTGCATGATCAGGAGATTTTCTTCTTGAGCATAAGCTTCAATATAAGTGAATGCAGCAACCTGAAACCTCAACAAAGCCAGAGAATCTGGTGAGAATGAGGAGCAAGGAGCTTTCCTTGCTTTATTTTTTTAAAGCAGATTAAATATGGTGGTTGTTTTGTTTTCTTTCTCCTTTTTTCCCCTTTAGTTCTTCTTTTTTTTGAAAACTGATTTTGCATAATTTGGAGCTTCCAGAATGACCATTTTCAAGAAGAAAGCTTTGTTCAGCTAATAAGGTAGTGAATCTGTGGTGTAGTAGTGAATCTTTAAATGCTTTGTCTTTCCAAAATATGTGAGAGGGTAAGAAAATGTTCTTCTGTGGAACTTAAAAAGGCCTCTGGCAAGATGGTATCATGGAAATGAAGAAAGAAACATTGAAGGAGAGCAAGGAGGAGTGGGTGGTGATAAGGAAGAGTTTAGTAGGTAGGAAGGAGTGCCACTGAATACCTAGAGGTTGCCACAGAAACCCCTTGGCTCTCTAAGACATTGCAATTTTCAATAATATAAATGTATGCCACTTTTAATGGAAGATCAGATTTGGTGTCTACTATGACAGGCAGTTAAAGTATTTAGTATTCTAAATACTTGAAATGAAAATTAATGAATGCTGCAAAAGCTTGTTTTCACCTAACTAGGGAAAGCAAGGCTGTTCCTGTCTAACATGCTGAGAAGGTAATATTAGTCTGGAATAATAATTGAATTGAGCATTGAGTGCAATTTAATTCCTTTGCAGCAGAGTGCAGCTAAAAATTATCAGCAAAAGATCTCTAAGAGGAATGTTATATATTTGGA
Organism: Acridotheres tristis; assembly: GCA_037013685.1. Taxonomy (NCBI): domain Eukaryota; kingdom Metazoa; phylum Chordata; class Aves; order Passeriformes; family Sturnidae; genus Acridotheres; species Acridotheres tristis. Next base: position 140,803,536 of record CM072886.1, on the reverse strand, counting down.
AACAATCTATCTCCCATTATATAAATAAATGGAAAAACAAACAACTAAAAAACCTCAACACCCAAAAGCACCTAAGCAACCCTAGATAACAAGTTTTGTGTACCTTGTATATAAGTATGTTTTATTTATAGTTTTGGACTATGAAGAAGTAGTTCACATAAAAATTGTATTTGCAAATATAAAAATACAAAATTGGCCTGTGATGTCATTCTGACTTAGATCACTGGCTCCTTCAGGCTGTGGATGTCATCTTTGTACATTGCTTTGCTCAGTGATTCCTCTTTTAAAATAATGAATGTTCCCTTTCCTCCTGCTCTCACATTAGTGATTGCATCTAATTCAATAGCAAATCCAATTTAGAAAATTTTTCTAGTCTGCTTGTCATAGTCGTTTAGATTGATAACTTCAGTAAAAAGTTTCCTGGAGTTTTTGTATTTGTTTTTTTCTCCTGAATGTCCAGTTTGTTTCAATACTAGACCTTAGCACAAAGTTTTATCTCTCAATCTCATCAATATTAACCATTGTCTTTCTTTCAAAATATTGGATTCAAATTCTTATCCTGTATTCAGACTCTCAGTAGACAAGTGAGTCATTATTTTTTTCTGGTCATTGAAGATGGAGAGAACTTCAGTAGAAATGTATGATAGCAACTGCCTGACATAGCAGGAAGTAGCAAAAGCTTTTGACAGCATTTGCAGAGGAATCAAAGAGAAGAAGCACTTGCTGTGCAGTGTCTTGGAAAGGAACACAGAGTTCCCAATAATTTATTACATTTAAAAATGGTAACTTTTTCTGGCAAGATATAAGTCAAGTCAAACCCACTATTTTAGTGGGGAGCAAAAGAAATAATGATGTTTGCAGTTCTTAGTGTTTTAATCCATTGTTCTGCTGTAAATGGAAAAAAAAAAAAAAAAGAGAGATAAATAGCCTCAGAAGGCATTTTTACAGCTTTTGTGGTTCCAAATGTTCTAGTTTTAGCTGCCACAGGAGTGGTTGTATGATTTGAGAAAATGGTTGTTTCCAGTCAAGGAAGAGAAACATTCCATTTTATTTTGTTACAGATGACCATGTATTGCTCAGCTACAACATTTTGCAAGGTTAAAATTGGGCTACTCAAAACAGAACCATTATGTATTAATTGGTTTCTCTCTGGATTTCTACTGTAAGTGTTCACACACAGGAGCACTCGGTGTTTGGAACTTACCAATGAACAATACCCCTCACATATAACTGTCTCCAGTGCTTTACACTGTAGTTGACCTGAAGCTCCTGATGTGCTTTTCTGGAGCTTCTTAATGCCCAGTGGAATATTCTTCGATTATAGATTCATAGAATGCCTTAGATTGGAAGGAAAACTAAATATCATCTACTTCCTACGGCCCTGCCTTGGGCAAGGACACCTTCCAGTAGACCAGGCTGCTCAAATCCTCGTCCAACCTGGCCTTGAACACTTCCAGGGATGGGGCATCCACAGCTTCTCTGGGTAACCTGTGCCAGTGCCTCACCACTCTCACAGTGAAGAATCTCTACCTAATACCTAATTTCAACCTACTCTCAGTTTCAAGCCAGTCCCCCTTCTCCTATCACTCTATGCTCTTGTAAAAACTCCCTCTCCAGCTGTCTTGCAGACCCCATTTTTCAGGTATTGGAAGGTGCTATGAGGTTTTCTAAGGCTTTCAGTGTCAAAACCATCTTGGATTTGACAGTGAAGGCTCTGCTTACAGGGTGTTTTCACTCAGTGTTGATGGTGATGTCCCTTTGTGAGGAAGTAGGAGTAGCTGACATTGTGCCTTGTTCTGCCAGTCTTCAGACCCCCAGGAGCTCCAGAGTTTAAACTTTTTGGATAACAGGGCTGTGCAAGGGTCTCTGCATCCTGAATGATGCAGTCATTACCAGCTCCCATGCTCAGTTGCACTGCTGTCCTAACAGTGGTTCTTAGTACAAGTTCTTCAGTCTCCAGTGATTTGAAAGTGAATATAAAATGGCAAACACTGCCAGCTTCATTAAAACTTGGAATTATTGATCTAACATTACCTAGGTGATGGGAGATTGCTTGTGATCTAATTGGGGAAAAAATATAGCAAACTATTTAAACATTTCAGTGTATGATTAGGAATCTAATCCTCAATTCATCATTACTTAATAACATTTTATACTGGATTTTGGAACTATTGCAAAAAATTTGAAAGTCTTAAATATGTAATCTTGAAAATGCATATTTTATTATTATTGTTGTTATTTTTCTGTCAGTCACATTATGTTGCACAAAATCAGATGTTAATCCTTTATTTTGATTTGCTACTTTTCATCTGCTGTACTTTTAGAGTTATGTTGTGGAATTTGGTGCAAGTGGTTAGTGTGGTAATCTGTGTCTATAAACACTATTACTGTGAGAGAACCACAGATGTTAACAAGCAGTTTAGTTGTACTAGAAACTGTAGGGCTAGTATAGAAGAATCTGCTGTTTCTTGTTTGGTTTTTTTTCTAAAATATAATGCAGTTTGAATAAGTGCTTTGTCCTTTTCAAAACTAAAATAGTGTTTTTCTTCTAGCACTGTCAGTACTGTTCTACTCTGTCAGAGCATTTTCAGTTCAATTCTTTAATTCATCTTGAAGGGGTTGAATGACCCCAGACCTTCCCACAGGCTGAATCAGTGTACCTGCAGCTTTTTCCAGCCTGTGAATCTACTTATTTTGTGGCTTTCTTTTTAGTTGTTAAAGTATATTCTGGCAATCAATGAAGTAAATATTTAAAGTTTGTTTACTTCTTGCTATTGTAGGCATTGGATCAAGACAGAACTGCACTACAGAAGGTGAAAAAATCTGTGAAAGCAATATATAGTTCGGGGCAAGGTAAGACATTGTTTTCATTTTTACACGAGAACCAAAGCATCTAATTTCGAGTTTGAGATGTCTTGCAATTCATCCTATTTAAATGTGTATCATAAGAAATGCTTATCTGTTTAGGAGTGTTTGGACTTAAAATTTTCTTACTTTACTTCTGATTACACATCAGATTAATGTGTTCTTCAGTTCTTTTACCCTCATATTCCTTCTCAATGGCCTCTAGAAGAATCCCATGGGTAAATTTTTCTGTTGTCGTAGTATTTCAAGCATTTATCTTCAACTAGAACAATGACAAAAAGGTGTTCTCAACTGAATTTTTAGAAAGCACTTACAACTGAAATAAGATTTAGAACTTGTTTAAAAGTTTGAAAAGTAAATAAATAAAAATATCTGGTTTTGTTTTGTCAATATGTGCTCTCTCTTCATTAGGTGTTTCTCTTCTTACCTAAAATCAAAAATATGTATTTCCCTTCTTACCTAAAATAGTATAGTTATATAATTATTTTGCTTGCTGGAAGACACTATAGTAGTTACTTTGATCTGAGGCTGTTTGGTTAGAGTATGAATTGATAATCAGTTTGAGTGCAGTAACAAATACATCAGTATACAAATTTGGTTTTAGAAATGCTATAACTCTAATGCTCTGCCTCTGTTTCTCTTAACTTCTAAAAACTGTGCTAAAGGCAGATAGGGCAGAAGAGCTGTGCACTTACTAGTAATCCCCTGGCTGTAAATAGAGGATTTTAGAAAATCTCAGTTCCAATTTCCTAACAATAATAATCAGCTTAGCAGATATTTTTAATATACAGAGCTACTTTTGAGTGCTCTTAATTTGTGTGTTTATGGAAGTGTCTGGAATATTTAATATTTTATAGATTCTTAACTATTCTCGTTTGCTAACACCATGCTTGAATTAGCTGTAATTTCAGTTGTTGATAAATGCTTTCCCAATAGACCATGAAGCCTGATAGAAAGTGAGAATAATATTTGGTGCATGTATATTTAGTTTTATGCTTTTAGAAGTATTCAGATGCTTCAGTAAGCATTTATATTTGAGAGTACTTACTTAAACAGAGCTTCCAAAACTGAGTTCCAAAACTGATGGAAAGTGTAGAACAGGTTAAAGGTGTTCTACCTGTTTTGAAACATAAATAGCTATCATTTGAGTCTTGTGACAAAAACAATATTGTTGTTAAGGCCTGTAAATAAGGCACTACTATATGATGAATTAGTTGCATTTAATAAAAGCAATAGAAGGTGGGTAGATTGTTTTGATTGGGTGCTCCTCAGTTAAAAAGGAGTAGAGATGAGTAGCTGATTTTTTTTTTTTTTTTTTTAAACAGGCCTTGTTTCAAAGGTAGTAGAATTCTTTTGGCTCAAGAAAGCTTTATGCATAATCCTCTGGCTCCCTCTTCAGAATGCTGCTGTCATAGGCTCTGTTACAGTGAAAAGCTCTGTGCAGGAGTCAGTTTATGCAGTAACTGATAAACTGAGATTAATAAAATCAGTACCAAAAATGTGTTAGACATTTGAAACCTCATAAAAATAAATGTGAAGTGAATCAAAACTCAAGCTCATTTGCCTCCTTGTACAAGGAAAATTGTCGAACCAGCTATTTTCTTACACTTCAGTGATGAAAATGGATTTTGTTGATATTCAAGTAAAACATGCCAGAAAAACCTGCAAAAGGAATTGGGGTGTATCAATTCAAAAAGTATTATGTGGCTATTTTTATATTTCAAAAGAAAGCCTCTAACTACATTTTCAGAACTCAAAATTGGAATTTTGTTTGTTGGCTAGATGTTAAGAGAATATTTAAATTACTAGAGTAGGAGAAGGTTTTTATTGTACTCCTGTGCTTTGTAATCTCCTTTGAGATCTGCAGCTGAACTGGTTAGAAAGTTATTCAGGGCTGATAGAAACTCTTTTTTCAGTTCAGTAATCCCATTCCTACTCTACCAAAAGCCATAGCTAGGTTTTTATGGGTTGTTGGGGTTTTTTTTTTTTGTTTCTTTGTGGTTGTTATTTGTTGTTGTTGGTTTTCTGGTTGTGTTTCGTTTGTTTCGTTTTGTTGTTGTTGTTTTTTGTTTGGTTTTTGGTTTTTTTTCTTTTTTTTATTTTGATTTTTGTTTGGGGGAGTTTTTTGTTTCTTTTTTTTGATTTTTTGGGTTTTTTTTGTATGTTACTTTTTGGGGTTTTGTTTGGGTTGAGTGTTTTTTGGTGTTTGGCTTTTGGTGTTTGTTTTTTGGGGGTTTTGGGGTGGTTTTTTGTTTGTTTTTTTTGTTGCTGTTGTTTTTTTGGTTGGTTTGGTTTTTTTTTTTTCTGAGTAACATTTGAATAGTGACAGTGACACAATGCAATATCTCATATTGAATACTTCAGGAAGGCTGAGCCTTGTGGTATATTGGTTTGTTCCTCTCCAGCACTGAATTATGAACCACAAGGTTCTCTGGTCTGTTACAAAGAGCTTCAATATCACCCAAATACTTTCTGCTCTTCTTCTACTTCCCTCACCTGTTTGTCATATTTACACTTAGAGCTACTGCTGTGGAAATGGAAAACATACCAACACAAAAGCATAGAAAACCCTTAGAAAAGTCCCTTCCCTATTTTAATTTCTGAAAGTGTTGTATGGGAAAGGATTGTTTATCAAATTCAGTGAGACATACAAACAAACACCTCTTTCTCACCACTTGCTCCCTGTCTGGTTTGCTGTTTACTTCTGGCATGACCAATTTTGTCTGTAACTAGGGGCCCATCTTACAGCAAGTGTGCTTGAACTTAATGGAGAATCTGTTCTGACTTCCTTTCCTGTAAGATGTGGATTGAATTGTAACAGCAGTGGATCACACAATTACTTTTGCTGTAGATTTTTCAATAGCTCTTTTTCGTTACTTCCCTGGGATGACTCCCAAATATAATCAAAGGGTTTACACAATGGAGAAATAAAATCATAAAATCCATAGAAGACCAAAGGTACTGAGATGGATCAGCACTCCACATGGTCTCCCCCAGTGTTCAACAGCAAATGCTTGAGGAATTAGAAAAATGGTTCCAAGATGGAGTGTATGTTAAGTATTTTATTTAGCACTTTCTCAGCTCACACTGACATGAAGGCTGGGAATTATGTTGAGTCAGAAATGATATTGTGATGTTTGATAATTCTTAATGAACTTCTACAACTTACTTTGTCCAAGGAATTTGAATTAATGTAGATCTTTATCATTCACAGTCCTGCATCAATCTAGTTAAATTCTCCTGTGCAGTTTCCCAGTGCATTTTCATATTCTTCATATCTTAAGTCACCTGAGGAGACTGTCCCTGTCCAAGTCTTGCTTGCATTGGCCTCAATCCCACCAAAATGGCTCATCTGATGTGAAATTGAGAGAGCTTTGTGTGTTCTGGGCACTTCATGAAAGTTCTAGGCACTTCAAGAGGCTTTGAAGTGCCAAAGTTTACTAGAGTAGAGCCAGAGGAGTTTTTGGTGGATGAATCCAAACTTTGTTCTGTGGATCATTGTCTCTCTTGAAATAGGTTTGAGTTGTTTCAATTATTACTCACAGTATCTCTCTTCTGAACTCAGTAGTTCTAGGGGGTTTTGAGAGTTTTTTTGGTTGTTTTTATCATCACATTTAATCATCCTCACTTTCTCCAAAATGGCAGCATAGACCTCCTTTTCTAAAACAGGAAGGAGGAGAAGTGACTTTTGGGCAACAGGGACAGGAACTACTCACAATATTAAGGGTTTAAGCCCACTATGGCAATATTTTGATACTGCTCTGTTGCATGCTCTGTTTCTTCATAATTTCTGAAGTGCAGCTTTGTTTTGCTTCTACTGAATGTCAAGGTGATGGAACTCCAGAACCTTTCCTTGTAATGTCTAGTAATTCAATAATTTCCCTAAAGTTAGGAGTGTTTTCCCTCTTGTGCTGCACTTCCTCTAATGCACATGTCCATGCATTGGCCATTAAACATGAGATTCCTCTAACTTGGGAACTACCCTGATAGGAGCCTCTTGCTGTAGACTGTACAAATATTGGGTGAATGTAGAGACTTCCAGTTCACTGGTGACCTCCCTCTGGTGAGAAAATTAACACTTTATTCTTTCCTGTCCTCCACATACATTTTTTTTTTTTTTGGCCTGTCTTTCCTCCTTGTGAGGCTCATCCCTCTTAGTTTGCTTCGTTCCTTTCAGTGTTTTCTTGAGAGAGAGAACTTCTTGGAAAATCAATAATTTAATGTGGACTTCCTTTCCCTATATGCTTGATGGTTTTTTGATGTAAAATTTTCTTTTTATAAAACCTGTGTTTATTGTTCAGCATTTTGTATTCATCCGCATCTACCAATTCGGTTCTGCACTGTAGTTCCTACAAATAGCCTGGGGAATATATAAGCAGTATTGTTGCTGGTGCATACTTGAATTCTCAGTTCTCTTTGGAGCTTACTAAAAATAGCTATTATATTTCCTTTTCATTCTTCCTGTAGTTTTGAGACTGGTTTAAGTAAGAGGCTAATAGGCTTACCTATTTTATTCTTTTGTATGTGGATCTAAGTGTTTTGCCATTGCTCATGTTATCAGATTTTAAGTCCTCTACTATTAGATTTGGTATAAATCCTCTGAGCACAGGAGACAAAAATTCTTCCATGAGAACTTCAGGCATGTCAATGATGAACAGAGATGCAAAAAGAAGTAATTTCCTTTTCTGGGCTGCTTTCTCTCTCAGTGCTCTTGGACTGTGATGATCTAGAGAACCTTGCAGACTCAGTGAGATGCTTCTTGCTCTTAAATATGGAAAGAGGCTTTTAGTAATTTTTCCTTGAACAGTCTCATTCCAGAAGACATTATTGTTATCACGTTCAGACAATTGTATGGTGGTCAAATAATTTTTTCTATTATTTTTTCATTATATTTCAGCCTTGTGAAGAATGAAATGAGAAAGGGTTTTTTTATAAATTTCAAACAATTTCTGCCATTTTTTTTAACCTTGCCAGCTTTCTTGCTTTTCTAAAGTCTTTCTGAGTCATCTTTCATTCATAAATGCATCTTGGCTCTGACCTTGGTTATTTTTCCTCTGTCTATCCATGGAACAAAGCTGTTTTAGAAGTGAAACTTAAAAATAGTTTAAATTGATTGAAATTCTGAAATATGATTTTTGTTATATGCAGAATTAATTCTCATTAATTTAGACATTCTTCAGGTTGCTTTGGGCATAATCAGTGACAAAAGAGTTTTTCTTCTGCTAGCTATTTAATTTTTTTGTGCTTGTGTTCTTCAGTGTTTGCAGGGTAATGTCTGAACAAAACTGTTGTAGAGGAAGGAAATTTTAAGGCTTTAATTTCAGTGATGTGATTTGTAGGTTCAGCATATCAAGGCTATCCTTTAACATCTATTCACAGTATTTGTATGTCTGTACCCTTACTTAATATGCACAAGTAGACAGGAATCTCACTAGGCTCAGCATATGCTGAAATTCTGATGATTTTTGAGTGGGAAATAAACATAGTATTAAATGAATTCTGTGGGTTCCAGTGAAAGAGTAAATTCTGGGAGTCTCATTAAGTATTTTGTGTTCATCCTGGGATAAGTTTCCCACGAGGTCACTTTAGGCATGGAAAACTGCAGGTGACTGCCTGGGAATGCAGTGCAAGGTGGGATTCAGCCCTGGGAGTCCTTCAGGCTGTGCCTGTACAGAACTCAGAGCACAGAGTGTGCTTCCTGCTGCTTCTGGCAAGTGCTGCTGTGCAGCAAAGGCTGCTGCAGAGCTGCTGTGCTGCCATTCCTTCCTTAGCTGCTTGAATCTGCATCTCCAGAGGCAGTTATTAATATATATATATATGTATAACAGAAGTATATACAGAAATAACAGTTATCTGTTATTTCCTTTTAACACTTCACACTTCCTCAGTATACATGTTAGAGCTCAGATGTAAGGGACATTACTGTGCACTGGCAGCTGCAAGAGTTTTCTCAAACCACAGGTAAATTCTGTGCTGAACTCTGCCCAGAGTTGAAGGTGTAGAGGAGATGCAGAGCTTTCAGCTCAGAAAACACCAATGCTGTCTCCAGGCCAGTGTGCTGCCTTAGAGCACATCTGCCACGCTCTAGTGGCATTCTCAGCACGGGCTCAGGTGCTGGTGACCTTGGCAGATCCCTCTGGGAAGGGAATGATGGCTGAGGCCCCTTTGAAGGGAGCTGTGTTTGTCAGTGGGTGCAGAGCCCTTCCTCAGTTTTCCAGGATTCTGGCATGCCTCAGTGAGCTGCTGAAGGAGCAGGATGTCTGCCTGGGGAAGATTTTCTATTTTCATCGCAGTGCTGAGCGTTGCTTACAATATTGAAAAGACACGATTCACTTCTGGAAAACAAATCTTATTCCCTGTATGTACTGCTGTCAGTGATCCTGTCTCACTCTCAGGGTTATTAAAGTCCTGTGTGAGGACTTGTATCCAAGAAAGTAAATATTGTTGTGCCTATTCCAGCTTCTTGTATGCAAAAAAAGTTCTATTAGGACATTAGGAAGTAATTTCTGAGCTTACATGAGTCACGTACAGTGAGATTAAAGGATGCTCTTTGCTCTAAGCATGTCAGGTTTCACATTCCGTGTTTTAGTATATGCTACACTGCAGATTTAATTTCTCAGCTATGTGCATTTAAAGTCGAGTAGGGAATTGCCTTATCTCTTTAATAGGAAATATTTAATCTCCTTTTGCAAGATTTACATTGATACTTGTGTAGAAATTGAAATTTCTTATTCTTACAGAGTACTTGCATTTTGTGTGCCTGTATGTGGCAATTAAAGAAGCAAATAAAAGAGTATTCCTTTTACTTTGCCATCAAAACTTCATTTCTAGATTTAGGTGATTTGTAATCTGGAATTCTTGAGAATTTCCTCTATATTGTTCTAGGACAATATCTGCTTCCTGCTTCCTCTTTCTCATGGGGAATTTCTTTTGCCTTTCCACAGATAAAGGAAACAAGCTTCTCAGCTCTTTTTCACTTTCTTTATGAAATCATTTTTTAAAATGCTCTATAAAACAACAAAGTGCTTAAAATCAAAATGCTGGGAAATACTGTGGTGTGAAAAGTGCTTCACAAGCAAGGACAGGGACTCCATGATCTAGCAGGGCTCTTTCCAGCTTTCTATTATCCTTCCTTTTCCTTCAGCACAGCTGAGTATGCTCGATCTTTGCTCACTCAGGACTGCATAAGCTGAAGCTCTTTCATGGATAAAATCCTCTGTGTCTATTTGTGCAAAAGCTTCTACTTCAAAACAAAATGCGTATTTTATTTTTATGTAGTGGTTTCCTTGAGTTCATTGCTAAGCTATTTGATTAAAACTGTATGCTTTTGGAACCATTTTCTTAAAAACGTGCAGCTTGAATTGCAACTCTGTGTTAACATATGATTAAATATTTGGCTTCTTGAAAACCTCTGTATTAATGTCTGATTTTTAGACTATGACTGGTGTGATGTGTGAGCTTTGGGACTTGGTATTGGTAAATAAGAATTGTAGTTTTTTTAACAGGTTTTGTAATTTTTTTAGTTGGAGCTTTGGTGCACTGTTGTTTGAGTATCTGCAATACCTTAGAAGAATTAACTGTTTAACTCTTCATCAGCTGTTTGTTAATGTCCAAGTAGATTTGTGCATTGTGAGACATCATTCATGAGACTTGTTTGAAACTTAAGTCTTTTTAACTTTTCTTCAATCTTTCGAGCCATAACTTGTAATTCAGATGCTCTCAGGAAATATCAAAACTTGAATAAAAAAACTTGGGGGATTTTGGGGGAAAAAAACCCATGGTACCTACTGGCAACTGTTCTCTCTTTCCCTTCCTCTCTTTCATTGCACAGAATTTGTGCTGTAGCTCTGTGGCTTTGTGTTTGTGGTTTGCATATATAGTAAGGCTAGGAGATCCATTAAAGTGAAATATTGATTTAATTAATACCAGTAATGTACTCTGAGACATAAAGGTGATAAAGTCTCTCCCAAAGGGCTGTAGAGGTAAATTCTCTATTTAAAGGTACTAAAATTGAAGTAACAAAAATTATGCAAACACATGCCAGAAAGGAAACTAAATAGAAACAGGAAAGACATTTCAGATACAACAGTTTCTAATTCATTCTTGAGTCAAGGATTTTTCTCACTTTCACTGGCTTCAACTGCATCATCTTGGTTCTGAGCTCTCTGTTTGTGCAGTTTGCTATTAAATACATTGGAATGAGTCTTTGGCTGCATCCCAGTAAACATTCTGTTATCTGGAATAACTCAGTGTGCAAAGCAGGCAAAAAGGGAACCTTTGTATGATGTTTCTTCTTTTGAACTTACAGTCAGATTCAGACTTGGTCTCCTTACGTTTATATCTGATACTTTTGACTTTTTTGTTCTGTAAAAATATCCAGCATTTCAAAAGAAAAGTTCATATATGCATGAAAGTTCCTGTGGTGGGCAGCTATAAATTCTGATGTTGTTTACAAAACAAGCTTATATTGTTTCGCTGATGTATTATTGATCTTATTACACTGTCAACAGCTACAGAGTTTTTTTCATTGCTGTATTACAAATTCAATTTGCTGATTTAAAAAGCATATATATGCTTATTGCTAAATAGTTATTTTTAATCTTAAAATTATTTTACTTTTCAGTAAACATTTTGACTTGTGGCTTTTTTCAAAGTACTGTTTGTTAGTTTGTTGTTAAGTTGCAATAAGCTTAAAACTATAATTGACTGGTTGCAAAAAACCTGACTTTTGATTTTTCTTTGCAGATCATGTTCAAAATGAAGAAAACTATGCACAAGTACTAGATAAATTCGGAAGTAATTTTTTGAGTCGGGATAATCCAGATCTTGGCACAGCTTTTGTAAAATTTTCCACGCTTACTAAAGAATTATCAACACTGTTGAAGAACCTGGTGAGGAGTTTCAAACTTTCTTAGCTTTTAACTTGTTTCAAAATAAAGTCTAATACAAGAACTGTGTGATCATGATGACTAAGGATAATTTTTAAGATGCTTTCAGTTTTTTTTCAAAAACAAAACCAACAATTTCTTCAGAGAGGATCTCTAAAGGGTGTTATTACACACTCTGTATTTGACTGTTAATTAGCAGTTAAGAAAGTAAATACAAATGTTGAGACATCCCTTGAGTCAGATGATTGATGGTGATAAATACTTCATGGACTTTAATTTTAAATCATCCCTTAACCTGAAATCTTTCTAGTTAAAAATACAGTGTCATTAGTTATGGCTGTTTTGTTTTACCACAAAAGGAGAAACATCCACTTTTTGGAAGAAAAATAACAATTTGAGCATGTTTAAATGGTATTAACAGTCTACACTCCCTGTGATATCTAAAGCATCCATTGCATAAGTATGAGGTTTTTGAAGGTGGTTTAAAGGTTTGTCTCATTTAAAGTTTGTCTTAGACTTTTATTTCTAAAAGCTGCATAATAAAACTACATTCATGACAAATATCTTTGAACACTGAAAGTAATGAAGCCACATTTCTCCTGCGATTGTTTTTCATGGGCTTTGTAGCTGTTACATTGAGAAAGTCATGGCTTCCGTTTGACATTTTTTTTATAGTTGGGCTTATTTCCAGGTTTTTAATGTGTATAGTACAAGTGATATTATAGACCTGTCTCCCTATAGTCCCCAACACAACCATAACTGCTGTAGGTCACACCAAAGGTCCCTGTAGCAAGGTTCTCTGGCTTTGACAGTTGCCCAAGACTGAGCCTTCTGCTTTCCTCTGTAGAGATTTGTCACTTTAGGTTATTTTGACCTTCTTTAATTTAAATTTAGCATGCAATTAAATGTAATTATTTTAAAATGTGAATTAAAGTGCAGTTAAAGGACAATTTGGGACTAGAACTCGTCTTTTGCAAGCTTTCTGGACTTTGTCATTCCTAGCAAGGCATCACGACATTTTAAATTTATTTCAACTAGCAAACAAGATGTCAGGGTTTATTTATTTATTTAAAATAGTGCTGATCAAGAGGAAAAGGCACTTTTAATTTAAGAAGCTGCACTTATTCAGAACAACATTATACTATTTCAGCTAGATCATGAATCATTATCTACCCAAATTCTTGTTGACAGGATTTGAAATAGTGTTCACTAATTTATTTCATTCAGCACTCTCAAATAGACAACAAACTTATTTTACAGTTGCCTCAACATTTTAAAACTATTTATTTTTCTCCTTTTTTTCTCCCCAAGGTAGAAAATTCTGCTTTCTTGTTCTTAAGCATCATTTTGTTTAATAAGATTACACTGAAAGAAAAAAAAAGATGTTTATATCAAAATAGAAGTTGAGGTCCATTGAAAGAGCAGTTGGGAGGAGGACTCTGTTATGTCACTAATAAAGCCCCAAAGTAGGTCCTGAGCCTTATGTTGATAAAATCAATGGGAAAAATGGCAGGAGTTATTAAGATGAATGACAAGATAATAAATTTTTGGGTTTGGGTGGGTTTTTTTGTGGTTTTTTTTTAATTTTTTTATTTTTTTGGTTTTGTTTTTTTTTTCTTTTTTTTTTTGTTTGTTTTTTACCCAGGAGAGATTGTTGATGCCTTGTTTAATAAAGGTACAATAAAATAATGAATGGTCTTCAAAGACATAAAGATGAATGAGGACTAGAGCTACAGAGTAGACAACGAGAAAAATGCTTCACAAATTTGACTCCTTTTTGTTCCATTTTTGAACTTCAATTATGATTCATTAAAATTTTCAAATGAGTTTTGATATTATGGATATATCATGAGAAGGAGGGTACAGAATAACTTACTTTCTTCTTCATTAATTATGGAGTGACTATTTTTAGAGTGATACTTACTATGAAGTAAACCAGCAACTTTAATTACATACACAACTTTTGGAAAGCATAATTTTGAAATGATTGCTCAGCAAACAAGGGCAAGAATAAAAGCATGTCCATTAATCATTTTAACAAAGCTAAATAATTTTCTGTGCAGTTTCTACTATTAACTGTTGATGTTATTATTAAATATAATGTCTGAAACTTCAAATCTATGAATATAATAGTTCAGTTGTTGAATCATTGTTATTAATATTATCTTATAAGAAGGACACATAAATGACCCTTCAGGAAGATTTTACAAAGGTAAAACGTTGGGATTGGCCATTGCCAACCCTGCTCTATGTTTTCAGCAGACTCTGAGTGTCCCACCAGAATCAGTTTCTGTGGTTTTTTTTTACTTCTATCTCCTTGGCCATTTCACATTTCATTCTTGATGCAATAATTCATTATAATAGTGCATTTAAAAGGTGTATAAAGACCTATGCATATGGAAATGAGAGTGTCATTATCTTTACATTGATCTAGGTGAAGTTTTGGCAGAATATTTATAGCATTTTCAGATGATTTATTTTGAAAATTTGCATGATTCTTGCCTTTTTCTAAGTGTTTAAAGCCTGCTTTTCTTTACCTCTCTTTCCTGTAGATGTCCTCACCTAATCTTTGCGAGCAAATTATCTTTTGTTCACAACCCTCACTAAATTCTCATGTGTTTCCTTATATTAAGGGGTTTTCTCCCTTTATTTTGTTCTATACATGAGACTGTTTTTCTTTATCAGATTGTTTCCAGTTCATTTGGGCTACTGTTTTATCAAGTTTTCAATGATGTAATAAATTATTCTAAATCCTTACTGTATTGGAGTAATATGCTGCTATTTATCTTTGGGTTTTTTGGTTTTTTTTTCTGTAGCTGACATACTCGCGAACTACTGTTCAGTCATTTCAACATAAAAATTAATGGCTTGAGTTGGTTATCCTTAGTGGATACACCTGAAAAAATTAAAAAAGGCTACAGTGTATGTGAGGAGTTTGAGTGGAACAGTAGATCTGGGGAACCTGTTTGACTGTTTTGATATTCTTGTCGGTAATCAAATAGGGAACAAAAGGGGGCAATATTCAAAGAGCTGGTGCCCCTGTTCATTCCTTCTGTTCATGGCTGAATTAACACATGCTTTGTGGGTTCCCTGCCTGTGGCACAGCAGGTCCTTCTTACTCAGGAGGCTATAAACAAATTTGTATCCAAATGTTTGCTTCAAGAGGATGAGTATTGCCTTGAAGTGCTTTCAGAACTTTGCTTATGTGCTATTTGTAAAATTCTGGGTTTATGTCACCTTGTGCAAGTAAACATCAAGTATAATATTTCTATGTCTCATGCAAGTGTTTATTAATTCTTCCCGGTCTTGAATTTACTATGAATTTAGAAATGTGAGGTGATTGCAACTTGATTAGTGAAGATCAAAAGCTTATTGGCAGTAGTTTGATAAGATCATAATAAATCCTTTTGAATGATAATATTTTTGTTTTTAGCTCCAGGGTTTAAGCCACAATGTTATTTTCACTTTGGATTCTCTCTTGAAAGGAGACTTAAAAGGTGTTAAAGGGGTAAGTGTTGCAAACTAAATTTTTGTTTCATGTTCATCTATCCAGAGACTGTTTTCATTTCAGTCATGAGAGTGTTTCTTATGTTGGCATTTATTCAAATTCTGTACTTAGTAGAAATAATAAATTTGCCATGACTCTAGTAAAATCTTGAAAATTTCATTGTAAATTGCTGTGTTAGTGTGCACAGGAAAGCAATACTTGACAAGATTCAAACTCAATTTTTTTTCCAACTGCTATCTGAAAATTTTGAAGAAGACAATATTTTTGTTGCTATTTATTACTTGATAACTACAAAGAAAAAGTTCTAACAATGTTCTAAGACAATTTTCTATTTCCTAAGGACCTCAAAAAGCCTTTTGACAAAGCCTGGAAAGATTATGAAACCAAATTGTAAGTATTTGTCTCCCACTTGGCTTTTTTTTTATGGTGTTGGGATTTTAAAAATAAATTAGTAGTAGTATTAGTACTGTTGTTGTTAAGATATAGTTATTTATTATTTTTCCTAAGTAGCACATAGTCTAGAGAACAGAGTTGAAGGACATTTCATGTCTCAATAGCCTCAGGAGACTTAAAATATACAGGATGTGGTAGAGGAGCTAATCTTCAGAATGTCTTCTTTGATACTTCTTAATTATTACTTTTTCCCTAAATAATGCTTGATCACATTTCAGTAGAAGGAATTCTCTACAACGTTTTCTAATTAAAATTTCAGTACAAAGATTGAAAAGGAGAAAAGAGAACATGCGAAGCAGCACGGGATGATAAGAACTGAGATAACAGGAGCTGAGATAGCAGAGGAAATGGAGAAGGAGAGGCGGCTGTTTCAGCTCCAGATGTGTGAAGTAAGAAACAAATTTCAGTTTTTAATTGCAACACCGTAACTTATTGTTAACAGACTTTGTGGGTCTTACTTAAAGGTGGTGAAATCTTTGTCGTTTGAGGGTGGAGGGAGGAAATTATTTTAATGTCACACAGTATAACAATATAATTATTTTAGCAATTCTTGTAGAAAACTTAGCTTCTTTTTGTTTTGCTCCTTTTCTTTGTTTTTAGATTATTGTGGGAAGGTTCTTGGGCTAGAAATACACTGTGGAAATATTTCTTATTTTAACAGGTTTATGGTTTAGCAGTATTTTGATATCTTTCTTCCAATATGCTCCCTGAAGCCTTCTAAAATTTCTATTAAAGTGATAAATG
Source organism: Acridotheres tristis (assembly GCA_037013685.1). Taxonomy (NCBI): domain Eukaryota; kingdom Metazoa; phylum Chordata; class Aves; order Passeriformes; family Sturnidae; genus Acridotheres; species Acridotheres tristis. The sequence continues at coordinate 140,787,078 of CM072886.1, read as the reverse complement.
TTAGTTCCATAAAGCTGATTTGATTTTGATGGGGATTATTTTAAATTGCAGTACAGTGTTTGTACTTTCCAAATATTTCAGTAATGACTGTAGTAGCATTTAAAAAGGGAAATTTTTAGACAATTGTAAAGGATGAAACTTTTTTCTTGAATTTTCTTTATGTTTTGAGGTGTTTAAATTGTATGGAGTGGCCAGATAAACTGTTACCCGTTTTAAAGTTTGTTTAGTAGTGGTGGGCTGGTGTTTTATGGGTCAGCACCCAAGTTAAACACAGAGTTTAATTAATTGAGCAAATGATGTTTTATTGTTTGAAAACCGTTGAAGGTTGTGATACATGATTATCAACGTGTTTTCCATTGTCTATACAGTATCTCATTAAGGTTAATGAAATCAAGACAAAAAAGGGTGTGGACCTTCTGCAGAACCTTATTAAATATTACCATGCACAATGCAAGTAAGTGCTGCAATGTTTTAAGCTTAAGTTACAATTTTCTTGTTTCCACAAGATTTTGTTTCCCTTTGTTTGAAAGAATCAGGGCTTTGCCAGGTGTCTGAATCTTCCTCTTCTGAGGCTGTAGGCTTCCAGAAGAGTGTGAGAGTGAGTTTGTGGGGCAGGGCAGTGATGGAGACAGAGGCCAAAGGAAAACCTTGCCTCTTGCATACAAAAATTAATTTTATTTCCTGAGGCATAGATCTAGAATGCATTTCTATAAATATCTTGTTTATTCTAATTAATAGTTTTTTTTAGTCTTTATGTAAATTTTAAAACCACTGTGAAAGCCAGAATTTTCTTTGGATTTCCTCGAGGTGAAACTGGTGAGATGCAACTTTGTCATCATTAGAACCACAAACACAAACACACAGGAACTTAATTTAAATACAGAAAAGAAATTTTAAAATTACTGCAGGAGAAACATGTTGGCTATATTCTCTCTTAATCTGATATTTGTTAAAGTCACAATGGTGTGTCTCCACTGTTGAAAGATACTGTACTTTAAACTGTTGGGATTTTTACTTGTTTAATTATTTTGTTTAATTTTGAACATGGAACAAGCAGGATATGTTTTATTGGTTTTGCTGTTTTTCTCCACAAGACAACCTACTTTGTGTTATGAACTCTATATATTCCTGATAAATCAAAGGTATTTTTCATTTCAGTTTCTTCCAAGATGGCTTGAAAACAGCTGATAAACTTAAACAATATATTGAAAAGTTGGCTGCTGACTTATATAATGTAAGTTTACTTACAAGTAGCTTTATATTTGAGGAAGAATTTTTTTTAAATATAAGTACATTATAAATATAACTACAAGGATCAGTATTTCATTTGCATCTTATAAATTAAAAGTGTATTACTTGAAACTGAGCATAGCTAGATGAAGACATATTGACTGCTAAACTTCATATGCAGTTTTTAGAGCTATTAGTAAAAGTAGCTTTCATTCTACTACTAATGAATTAAGATAAAACTACTTTTAAGTATGATTATTGGAATCAGCTTATGTTATTAACATTAATTTTAGTACCATTTTCATTTTCAAACCAAACTACTTAATGATAACACCGAGGTTTTAAAACTAATTAATCTGTGATGTTCACTGAAGAAAAGTAATATCATGGAATCAAAGATCACTTGTCACCCAAGTGTTTTTGTGTTCTATAATCAGAATTACAGTAATCCCATTTGCTATTGTCATTTCTTGCTAAATTAAACTGTATTTTCATTCCTTAAGTAATCTGTCAAATTTATTGCAGTTGTTTCAATATTTCAGAGGATAATTTAGTTGCATTAGATATAGCAAGTCATTACAGTAACAAACAGTGCGTGTCAAGTTGTACATTCATTTTAAATTGCTTTTCAAGCAGTAAATGCGTAGAAGGTGAAGATATAAAAATGGACTGGTCCATGAAAATAAACTCAACTATTACAAAAAGCACAAAATAATTGAGCTAGTTGTTCAGAACAGCTGAAATGGTATATTGAAATGCATAAAACATTAAAATTAAAGGTGCATCCATCAAACATAAAATAGCAATCTCTTTCTACAGATAAAGCAGACACAAGATGAAGAAAAGAAACAACTTACAGCTCTTCGGGATTTGATAAAATCTTCTCTGCAGCTTGATCAGAAGGAGGTAAATAATTTAGACATGTTATTCTTGGAGATAATGTAAATTTGTGAATTTTATATTCATAAATTGGCTTAATGTTTAATTTATGTAGTTATTTGCTCAAAGGAGTTGGACTTTGAACATTATGGCAAAACTAATATTTACAATGTTCAACTACATATCAAGAAACAATGTTTCTGCATCCGTTTTCTGTTTCCATTTCTGTACGAAAAGAAATTATTCTCTTTTTTTATGTATTTTCTTTATGTACTGTAAGAAGAGTTGTAGTGCATCAGATAAATGCTTCATCTCCTCCAGCATCCTGTCCTTGACTGTAAGGAATGATTGTTCAAGGGAAAAAATGAAGAGGAGGGTTGCACACTTCCATCTTGTGTTCTGCTATCCTCCAGCCAGTTTGTGCTCAGGATTTTCCTGACCCAGGTGATCCCAAGGCAGAATGAGAACCAGAGACTTTCCTATAGCTGTGGTTTGCACATTAGAGTCCAACTGCTAACTCACATGGATTTGGTGCTGTTGTTCTCCTTTCCAAACTCCTTCTGCTAGTAGTATACAGTAAGGAAGAAAGTTTGTTTGCTGTTCAAACAGCAGGGGCTGAGACAGGGTGGTTAAAAAGTAAAATTCATCATCAAATGCACTGGTATCTGGTATCCACTGCAAAAGTGGAGGGAAGCACATGTGATGTCCATTGCAGATGTTCTGGAATATTTCTTGAACTAGGAGGTAACATAATAACACACATCACACATCAGCTTTTACCTGAGATAATACTGTGATGTTTCAAAATCATACTTCCTGAGAGAAATACTGAATATCCCATGGTGACAGTGGCTGTTGGGAGGGTCAGTGTAGCTTTCCTTCAGGAAGTTTGCTTATCCTCTCTTCAGTTTTCTTGTAGGTATATAAGATATTCATATTTACCAGGTGTTTGTTATTAAATAGGAATTATAACTAAACATTAGACAGATGCCATTCTGCTGAATATATATGATCATCCACGTTTATGATTAACAGTATTGCTAATATCGTATATATAAAAAAACATAATTTACAACCAGGTCACTGAGTTAGCCAAGTTTCTGATGCCAGTTAGTAGTGGGTATTGAGAGTAAAATGCAGGACAGTAAACAGTGATATTTCCCCAGAATACCCTCTCACTAGTAACTTGACTGTCTTGGAAGTCTTAGAATTTGTGCAGCTGCTTTTTGAAGAAAGGTTCATCAGCTTCTGTTACAGCTATGCTTTTCCCACCATGGCTGCATGTTGTGTGGAAAAATCTTTCCCTTTTTATTTATTTTAAGCTTTTAGATCTGCATACCCTATTCAGGATCTGAGTGTGTGTGAATTGATTATATCCTCCCTAGATACTTTTTTGATCTTTTTTTTCTATTTTTCTTTATAAAACCTTGCATTGACTTGCTTTTTGGCCAGAGGAGGTGTGTAAGTTTAATCATTTGTAAAGCTATATCATCTTGTTTCTGAATCTTCATGGTAAGCTCACAGTATCTTATTCTTCCTCTCTGCATCACTTGGCATTTTTTAATGCTGATCTTCACCTGTCATTTGTTGTCAAGCTACTCACTATTGTTGAGCTCCTGAGAAATTCTTCAGTCAGCCTTTCTTGAGTATCCTGAATAATTTAATAGCATCTAACAAAATTTGACAGTTTACTGTTCACAGTTTTCTACATTGCTTTGTGTTAGACACAACATGTGCTGGTGCACCTTTCTCTGAAACTCATTTGGCTGTTTCATACTTCTAACCTATTCTCTCACTTGAGGACTTTTCCTCTTGTCCTGTGGCAATGTAATTCTTTCCCTTTCATAAGGAAGAATAAGTGCAGGTATGCTGCATCAGTCATCATTTACTTAGTGATGTTTCCGGGGAACTCCAGGAAATTTTTGTATACAACCTCTCTGTTCAAAAGCTGCCTTGAGTTTCAAGTGTATGTAACAATAAACATACTCTTCAAAGTAGTTTTCATTCATGTCCCTTCTGTGGTGTGAAGCTAAAAAATCTTTACTTTCCTGGAATTCTTCTGAAACTTTTGAAAAATAGGACATTAGTAAGTGGGGCAAGTATTTTCATGGGCTATCACATAATTTTAGAGATAGGCCATTGTGATTATGGTCACTGTGTGTAGCTGTGTGGCTTGAAGTCAATAAATTAACTAATGTGGAATCACAGTTCATAAGGAACGATGGATAAGTAATTCCTTACAGTGGCGGGTTGTTTTTTACTTTTGAACACTTGCTCACATGTGCTTCCATAACATAGGTGTACATCAGATAGCAGACAAACCTTGGCCAGGAGGCTGTTCCTCTTCCTGCATCTCTAATCTCATCATTCTGAAGGGCAGCACAGCCTTACAACACACTCTACATGTTTTTTAGAATTTCTTTCATGGCACAAATGCTGACAAGAGTACCACAGAGCACCTTTGAATAGATCCCAATTAATGTAAAAGCTGCCAGCTCTTTCTAGTGCTCAGTTTTCCCTCATACTTTACAGTCTTTCCTGATTCTCAGTTTGGTATTTTTTTCCCTTCCATCTCCAACATGCAGATGGACATACCAGATCTCTTCCATAACATTTATAGAGCTTTCCAAACAGGCATTATATTTGTCACCTCTCTGTTATCTAAATCACTCTGAACATAATTCCTGCTCATTCTTCATCAGGAGTTGATTCCCAACATGCAGAGCAATGAGGCTTGCTCTCCTCTCATGTACGTTTTATTCCACAAGCTGGGAAGCAAAGAAAAACCTCTCTTCCTCTCCTGGATGCTGCATATGTTGTTGAGTTCATGCTTCTTGACAATCAGCCAGTTCTTGGAAATAAAGTAGGACAAATGGGTGGATGTTCCTCAGAAATGTGTCGTGCACTCATGGCTGCATATGCTACAGTCCATACAAATCAAGTATCAAAATTGCTCATAGATTACCATGAGGCAGAGTAACGAGTGAAATACAATGTTTGAATTTTTTGGTTACCTATTTCCTGGATGTATGGTAAAAATGTTGTGTTTTAGTGGGAAAAAACGTTGTGGGTGAGCTGTGGGTGTGAGGGTCCACAGTGATGCAGAGTTCCCAGGCAGGTGCAAAGGAGAGCTGCCTAATTGTGGCAACCAGGCCTTTTCTAAGCAGTTAAGCCCATTATCAGTTACAGAGTTTGAAATCATAACAAACACAATTCAACCAAGCACCATACACCACAGTGTGAATACATGATGGTTACGTGACTTGTTTTTCTACCTCTAATTCAGCTGAGTCTCTTTGCCATAGTCCTTTTCTGCTTAACCAAAGGAGCAGGCCTGAGCCATGCTTTTATAAGGCCTTCCTTTTGTAAAATATAGAAGTAAAGTCAAATATAAATGTGAAGTCAAATTTTGAAACTTAAATACATGTTGAAATAAAGTAGCTTCACAGGTATCACCAAAATATACTGTGCAACTGTTCTCACTGTAATTACAGCGTGGACAAATTCTAGGACTCTAGAAAAAACTCTGTATGTATAATATATGTATATAAAGTTATAAAAATGTTTGTTTTGAAGAGAATTTAAGTTGTGTCTTAGAAGAAAAAGGAGCAGTATTGTGATTCTTACATATCCAGGCAAATCACAGGAGCGAGACAGAGAAAGGCTGTAATGAAAGAATCTGCTTTTTTTGATAAAATAACTGTTTGATCACATTGATGTTCAAGTTTCTCTTTCAAAATCAACATGAGGACATTCAGTCATGAGATTCTGCTACATGACATGAGTCAGAGTGTAATGATGCTGGCAGAAATTGAGGAGCTTGATAAAATCATGTGTTACTTTATTCAGTGTTTAATCCTGGAGCAGTATTCATTACTCCTTGGTTAAGAGGCAGCAAAGCCTGACATGGTCTGAGTTTTCACCAGTCGGCCTCCATCACTATGTACATCCAAATCTTCAAGTACATAAAGCTGGACTTTATTATTGTGACAGATGGCCTGGTGGATTATGATTAAATATATATCTTCCCACTTATATTAGTGCATTATAATCTCATAGCTGGAAAATTGATGGATTAATGGAATTATTGAAGAACATGAAATGAATGGGATTTTTTCCAGCAGATTTGTCAATATCAGAAGTACTCCTACCAAACATTGCTTTGGCAGGAGAGCAGTTTGAAATAATGAAATTGAGGCCCTGATAGTTAAAAGTTTATTTGACTGAGACAAGGAAATTGAAATTAGTGATTGCTGTCTAAATTGTAAATTCTACCACCTTTAACCTCTTTAGAGCTGCTATGAGATAAGTGACATGTCCCAACATTTTCAAGGTCTTATAATGCAACTCCTCTTTCACTATTGCACTTGTTCAAGGTGTTTATTTAGCATTAAGGGCATCTATAATGACCTTACAGGTTTGTGACATACCTGTCCTTTCATTAGTGAAAACAAAATATTATTGTAATCCCTGCAATTACCTGGAGAAGCACATCTTGACCATGTTTGAATCTGGGGCAGTGCAGCAGTGCCAGGGCTGCAGCTTCATGGCGGGAAGCACCATTGACACTGGCTCTGTTACATGCAGTGCCTCTTGTCGTCACTGTGGTGCTGTCCTCATGTCAAGCTGGGGCAGATTCTGTTACCTTGTGCAAGAATTACCTCATTTTGGAAAACTATTATGGTTTATGGCTTTTGAAGAAAGTATTTTAATGAATACTTTTTTTTAATGAATGTGTACTTTTAATGGTGTAATGCATCTGATCTTATATGTTGCAAATTGCTCATATCCTTAGAAGCTTAAATTTTAAAATAAAACAAGCCTTTCATGCAGGCTTTTGTTCCCCATTTCTGTCTATTAATTATTGCTGTAAATGTGACTTGAGAGCATTAAGTTGAATGTAGCTAATTTTGGAATCATGTTTTGTGTCTGTTGTGTCAATTATTTCTTTTCATTTTGACTTATTTCCCCAAATCTCCATCTCATATGCTACTTGCAACAGGAACTATATCTTATTATGTTCTTTTCTGTGCTAATACCAGCAGGACCCTAATTCCAGTAGGGATTTGAAATTTGCTTTTAACAAATGAGCTGCAGATTGTGGTGGTGTGAGCACCACTGGCAGCACCCAGCTTGCAGGAGCCTTTGTGCTGCTTCCAGCCACAGGCACCAGTTTTAACAAAGCACTTCTCTAAAGTCTGTGGCAAACTTCTTACAAAAATGAAAAATAATTCTAAGTACCCTGGATAAACCATGAGGGAGTAATCTTCAATATATATTGGTTGTGGTAGTAAGAAACTCTGCTTAGAGGGGAAAGGTTATTGACAAGGAAGTAATTGAGCTTCCCATTCTTGTGTTTTTTGGGGTTTTTTTTTGGTGAGATGTTGTCAAATGTTTTGCAGGTTATTGTTTCACAGTTATAGTTAACAACAAATTTATGTGCCCTTAATTACAGCTTTTTGCATACACTTGCAAAAATTAAAAGTTCACTTTGGGCTTGATCTCTCTCAATAGAAATTCAGAATTAGCTCCTGTGGTGAAAGATACAGTATACTATCATTTTAGGCAATTTAAAGGTTACAAAGATTGGAAGATGTATTAAAATTTGATCCTGCAGTCATCTTAGTTGTTTTATGAAGCCAATGTCCTGTATGCCAGGTTGCCTGGAATTTTGCTACAATATTTTATTACTGGATGAGACAAAATACCAACATGCCTAAAAAAATAGTTCTTGCCTTCTCTCTATTAGTGTCTTTAGAAAGGGAAAACATTGTTTTAACAATAGGGGCTATAAAATTTATGTTCAAGGAACATGGTTTTAAAATGAATAATAATTCTTGTTTTAAATTATTTGCTTTCTCTTTCCTCTATTGCTTTTGCCTTTCGTGATCGAAGTCTAGGAGAGTAAGTCAATATTTTAATGAATTTGGGGGATTTCTTTTCTGATATGCTTGTAACAAGTTAATCCATTTCACTTAATTGTTTCACTAGATCAGGTCAAAAGTTATTTCAGTTGACTTCATTCACTAAAACTCATGAATTATACATTTTTATTTGAAAAAAAAGAGATTATTAGCACTTGTCTTTCTTTTTATATATGTTCTTATATATATGCATGCTATATTCTGTTATTTTCTTTTTGAAATTTTATCTTAGCCTTTTACTTTTTGCTTATAAGATTGTACAATATTAAATATCTATATTCTAAAAGTCTTTGTTTTGAGATGCATATTTGCATCAAAGGCCTAATGTATTAATTAAATCTTGAACATGCATCTAGTTCAAGATCACGTGGTGTAAAAAGCAAGCTCTCCTATGAATGTAAAACATGCAGTAGGAGTTCTCCTTTTCTAATCTTTATGAATTTCTGATGTTGTAGATAAGAAAAAATAAAATAGACTTAAAGGTGAGGAAAGTTTACTGTGCACATCAGGAGAGTGTTAATGTTGTGTTTCCCTTTTTCAGGATTCACAGAGCAGGCAAGGAGGATACAGTATGCATCAGCTTCAGGGGAATAAGGAATATGGCAGTGAGAAGAAAGGTTATCTTTTAAAGAAGAGTGATGGGTATGTTCTGGTAGCCCATAATAGTGAAATCTACTACCTATGTTCAGGCTGTAATTTTAATGGTTTTCTCCGGTGGCAGCTTCAGGCATATTCTCCAATGCATGTGCCACAAGTACTTGTGAGTTCCAAAGTACAATCCTGAATACAGAACTGAATTTAATATAGCAAATATAAAAAGCATGACAAGCATAAAAAAGTAGTCATAGTTAAAAGAAAGCTTTTGTCTTTATAACTCTCTAAGATTAAGATTTGTCACAAATCCCCAAGTTTCTTTTGGATCTCTTTGTTTTTTAAAGCTAATCGTCTCAAAATGATAATGATATTAACGTGTTTTGAAGTCACATCTATTTACTAAACTTAATATGATATTCTTATGTAGGTTAAGGAAAGTATGGCAAAGAAGGAAATGCACTGTTAAGAATGGAATTCTTACCATCTCACATGCAACGGTAAGTTATTTTTATACCTTTATATGAAAATAATAAATAGCATTATCCTTTCCTGGTGAATCTGCTGCTGCTAATGTGCTATTGCAAAAAGGATTTTACTTCAGCTTCTGACTGTTGAAGTTTTGTGAAACTGTAATTTATTAAATGACTTTATCAGTAGTTTAATAAAAAAATGGCAAATATATTGAACAGATTTCTCAATACTTCAGATGGATTTGCTTGTAAGGATTGTCATGGTATACATGTGAACCATGCAGTTTGGGAACTTGAGAAGTACTTGATCTTAGGCTAGAGTCTGACAGCTGAGTGAACGTGTTTAGTATTTTGAGTGCTTTTAACTGAAAGTTTGAAATGCTGGGAAGTTTTGATGACAGTGAGTTCTTGGAATCAGCCACATATCTGAAGGATTTTCCTAGGAATGCTCAGACAGAGGTAGCACCAAGGTGATTGTGCTGGAGGCAGTGCTAAAACTGTCTTGTGGGAGTGTAACATGAACTTGGAAACAAGCCCAGGAGTTGCTCTTGTTATAGGAGATGGTCCCATTTCCTCACCTCTTTTCTCCCTTTGCCCCAAATTCCACTGACATCCCTCAATTTCTAAAGCTTGCTTCCTATATAAAGTCCAAATTCTTCAAAGATACATTTAATTATCACGTCTTAAGTGACTTACAGCACAGAATATTGGTATTGGTATTTATCCCGAGTTCTGAAACTCCAGATCTTCAGCTTTCCACTTTCCTTTTCAAGTTTTAAGACTGTATCTTTGATCCATTTAAAATGGGAAGAAACTTGGAATATGGGCATGCTGTAATGAAAAACTGCATTATAGTTTTGCCATTGTTGATGAAATGCAATTAAAAATACTAATATTAGCATATTGTAAATTTAAGGTTTTTTCTTTTCATCCCTTTCAGATAAAATGAGGCCGTGAAGATTTGAATTTTGTTTAGATTTACCAATGTTCCATTTTGAGAGACCAAATCAGACCAAGTGATGCTGGTCTCCAGCTTTTTGAGGGTGGATATGTGTGCATGTCCAAGTTCTAAGTAATATCATACATGCCCACTCCCCAGAAAGGGAAAATAATCCTAAATCAATACATTTTTAAAATAAAATAATTTTTCTTTTTAGTCCAACAGGCAACCAGCTAAACTGAATTTATTGACCTGCCAGGTGAAGCCAAATGCAGAAGACAAGAAGTCCTTTGATTTAATATCACGTATGTAGCAATTTTAGTACCATCTTGTATTATGTGGGATTTCTGAAAAGGTCACTGCAAGATTCTTTGAGTAGAACACAAGGCTAGAGCTCAAAGTTCAGGTCTGTATCCAGACACACACAGTGTCCCATAAGTGTTCAGAGCCTCTACTTCTGATGATGAGCAAATGGATATAGAACCTTTCTTTGTGTAGATATGACATAAATGTTTGTTTGTGACAAGCCATGAAATGCAGCATATATGCTGCTCCCTAAGTTCAGAGAGATGTTTAGCAGCTTACTGGAACATGCATTAGCTGTATCCACCAAGAAAGGGGAAAGACCTTTGGCTTTATCCTCCTTTGCAGTCATTGTTTTCCTTTTTGAGTGCTATTTGAAGGGATGAGGAAGACAAGGAGACCCAATTTCTTTCTCCCTTATCCTACATTAAAAACGTATTTCTCTTTGTCTGAAAATTGGTAGTGCCTTGTCTTCTCAGCATTAAAGCTCCTGTGGTTCCCCTTCTTCCCATTGTGGTCTTCTACAGCAGGTATTTGTATCCAATCCAGTTTTAAAAACTCTTTTGATGAATCAACATAGTGTTTTCAGACTTTACAAATCAACAAACTGTTCTAATGTTCCATACTGAAAAAGGCAATCTATGAAAGCTTTGCTTGTGGGAGATAATAGCCACTTCATCTCTTCATCTGTTGGTTAGTAAAAGAATTTTCTTGGCTCAACTGGAGGGAAAAACTATTTAAAAGGAGCAAATTAATTTTACCTTCTCCTAATTTTGACTTCTGAAAGGATAACATTTCATCCATGTGTTTATTTTTCTTTAGTATTAAAAAACTTAAAATTTTTAAAATACGTACAATTGGTGTGAATCAAAATTGTCAGTTTCATCTTCCTTCTTTTGTTCTTTTTTTTGGAATTGTTATCCATTGTTATTCAGCTATGAATAAAGTATTAATGATGCCTTTTAGGAGAAATTTTTCTTGAAGGTTTTAGCTGCCAAATGGGTTTTAGCACCAAATATGTAAACACATTAACTTCTATCATGTACCAAATGAAAAGATGTATTTCTTTATTTCAGATAACAGAACATACCACTTCCAAGCAGAAGATGAACAGGAATACGTAGCGTAAGAATGTTTACATTTTTTCAACTTTATTTTGCCAATAGAGATGTAAAAATCACACATAACAGTGGAAATAATTTTCTCAGCTATTGCATAAGTAGTGCCTACTGTCTCTTTTTTTCTGCTGTTATGAATCTGTAAATGTAAACTATTTCGTGTCACACTACAAAGATCTTTTAAAACCTAGTAATGTTAAAACCAAAACTAAACCAAACCCAACTAACCAAAACCCCATTTAGATTGTGTATCCTGTCAGTGTGATTTTTGCTAAGTGCTTGGGATGATATTGTGTTGATCAGATTATTAAAATTCAAATTAAATATTTTTAAATTCTTCTCAAATTTTCTCTGTCAACCCTGTTCTGCAGTTACTACTTTTCCTCTTGATCCTGTATTTTCCTTGAAACTAAACATAATAAAGAGATAAGAGATCTCCATATGACACTTAGAAAATATCTCCAGGCAGTGCATTTTTTTCTTCTGTAGGCCTAGAAATAAACAGCAAAGCACATCTCTGAGATTTGTGTACTTTAGAATCCAGGAACTTGCTTCATTAATGCATGTTTCCAATTAGATTATTTCCTTTTAAACAATTTTCTTCCTGCTGCATCAGAATTATTTCCTGAGAATCATGTACCACTAGTTTTTCCTCCTGTGTCACCAGATGTGTGTTATGCATGTTGTCTAATGCTCAACACCCAAAAGTTCAAGGAATAAAGTTACTACTGAAGAGGACAGCAAAGGCTACCTCATTCTTTCCTTAAATATCCACATTCTAGTGGAAGGCTGTGTTGCTCCTTGTGTATTTTAAAGGTACAGTGAAGATTTGTAGGGGATGTTTCACTTTTTTGGTAGTGTTAGGTGGCAGTGGCATTGACAGCTCAGCCTTGGGAATTATGGGTGAAATAAAAGGGCTGGAGAATTCTTTGTTGTACAGCTATTTTCCTCTGACTTCCACGGCTTTATGTTGGCTCTTACAGCACGGAGCTGACTTGCTAGTCATGATTACTGCATTCATCCTGGAACTCAATTATTCCAGTAATTTTCTTAGTCAAGAAGAAAATACTGTTACTTCTTATGAGTCATAAGTTTTTGGTACTCTGCCATAAATTAATTTTTACTGCATTAGTTGGTTTAACAGGTGACGTGGTTTGTTTGGAGTTTTTTTGTCTTAACACATGAGCAAGGTAGGGGAAGAATAAATTAGCAGTATCCTTCTTCTGAGAGGCAGATGAATAAATTAGTTTTGCAGGCTGCCTGTTGGACTGTTTTGAAATTCCAGGCTAGTTTTATTTCCTATTAGAAGCAGTGAAATTTTGTCTATCACTCTAAAGTCAAATAGTTGAGAAAATTACTTGCTTTGGAATATAGCATCCTAGACTATCTCAAGTTGGAAGGGACCCTTAAGGATAATTGAGTCAACTCCCTCCTCCTCCCACAACTGCCTACAACTAAATCATGACTAAGGATATTGTCCATATGCTCTTTTTTAATATCTTGGCCATTTCCCTGGGGAGCCTGTCCAGTTGCCAGCCACCCTCTCAGTGAAGAACCTTTTCTTGGTGTTCCATCTGAACTTCCCCTGATGCAGCTTCATTCCATTTCCTCATGTCCTGTCTCTGGTCACCAGAGAGAGGAGTTCAGCACCTCCCCTTCTGCTGCTCCCCGTGAGGAACCAGAATTAGTGTAATTGTGCTGGTGAGAAACTGCAGTACAACCAAATGTTCTGTTTTTCTTGTACAGCCACTGAGTGGGCCCTAAAAATCTTTATTATCTAAGGTGTCATGGGAACAGCACCCCTTGGACCTCCAACTTTAGTGATTTAAGAGTGTTCTTCAGGAATTACTTGATGTAACTCCTCAGTTAGAGTTCTCATCCTCTTGTTTCATTTCCTTCTGACTGGTATAGGTGTGCCTCTCTCTTGATCCTTTCCTCTTGTGTTTTGTCCACACAGTTTTAGTGCTGCCTCTGTTCTGTCCTTTTTACTTTGTGAACCAATTGAAAATGTGTAAATAGATTTTCAAGTCACCTTCCTTATAGACTCACATTTAAATAGAGAAAAAAGCAAGATGTATTTCTTTTTATTCTAGTCTAACTGGTCTTGCATACATTCTCCTAGTGATCATTTTACACTGCTTCCATAAGTAGCTCCTCAAACTAAATAATAATAATTTTTACAAGGAGATTTTTAAAAAACATACATACAAAGCTCTGAAGCCTACTTTGTTATAGGTTTATTACTGCTTCCCCTCAAATATTTCCTTCAGGCCAGTGCCTTTCTTGATTTTTATCCAGGCAGCTGTTTGTTGGCCTTTCATTACTGACTGACAATCTTTAAGTTCTCAGTAGTTTCTCTAGCAGATAAAGTACAGTTGTTAGGGGGAAGTGGGGTGTGTTTCTGTGTGTGCACGTAAATATATTTATGTGTAGATTATAGGAAAAGTAACCTGATTTTTTTGAACAAATGCAATAATGGTTGATTTCTGGTTTTTTGTTTTTTTAATAATTGTGGATAGAGCCAAAAATACTCTAGTGATGAGTTTTAGGCTCTTTTCTACCATTTTTGAAGGTGAGGAGCATATCCATACCTACAGGAAATGCCTGGATTATTAAGGAAAACCCTAGATTTAGGAAGTTTTCTGTGAAGAAACAGACATCTAACTTCAGTCTAGTTTCTAACAGCAGTCTTCAGACATTTTTCACCTTGGAAAGACTAAGTTTGAAGGCATTGATATTATCTGATGCTTCTTCCATACCAAAAAAGTTATATATCAATATTTGAAAAATATTGTTATTTTGTCTGATTATGCATTTACCTGGAAACAACAGTGTTGCAATAGTGATTGTCAGGAGACAGTTAAATTTTTACTGCAAAATTAAAAAAAACAACAAACTATTAGACTGTTGTTATTCTTGGGGGAGGGTTTTTTACTGACTTGAAAATACTGAAGCAAAATAAGAGAAATGTGAGTGAAGTGTGGTCCATGTAAGATTAATGAACTCCTCCTATTTCCTGAGGACACCTAGGATGCCAGATTTTTGCTTAGCCTTGTTTCTTCAAAACTGTGAATCTCCAGCAAACAAATGCCTTAAAGGATGATAAGAAAACGCTGATATTCAGAAAAACAAGTTTAACAGATGATTGGACCACCTATTTATTGTGTTAGGTAGAATAATATTGTAGATTAGTTTAGGTTGGAAAAGACCTTTAATATCGTGTAGTCCAACCATTAATCAAACACTGCCAAGCCCACAACTAAACATGTCCCCGAGTACCCCACCCACACATCTTTATAAGCCCTGCAAGGATGGTGGCCCAAACACTTCGCTGGGGAGCCTTTTCCCGTGCTTAAAAACCCATTTTGTGAAGAAGTTTTTTCCTAATATCCAATCTAAATGTTTGCTGGGACAACTTGAGGTCACTTCCTCTTACCCTAAAACAAGAAGACAAAGCAATTCTGTAAGACTTGATGAATTTTTAAATTATTTGGAAGAACGCTACAAAGTATTATCAGAAGGTTTTTGACTATTCATTTGGCACTGGCAGTATTGTGAAATAAAGCAAATACCTTTTTTTTTTTTTGTAATGGAAGAACAAAAAAGACAAATACAGATAAAAAAAAGAAGAGCAGTTAGAATGAGTTTTATAAACTCTTAACATTTAATTAACATTCCATATTTACTGACTGGAATTGTTTAGAATTGTTTATTTTTGAGTGTGCAGCCTGCCAGGAAGGCCTGGTGACCAGCTGGGCACTTCTTGATAAGCAGCACCAATAATTCAGAGCATATCTGTGCTTGTGCTTGTCAGGGAGGAGCTGTCACTGTGCTGCCTCTTGCTGTCACTCACAGTGCCCCAGTGACAGTCCTGGGCAGAGGGTTCCTCTACCTGAGCAAACACAGCCAGAATAATGATGGCTCTGACAGCTTAGATAGTCGGAATAAGGAAGTCTGTATCAAACTAACAGCTGGCTCAGTTGTGTTGTGTTTGTTTTAATTGCATCTAATTATTTTTGAATTGTTACTGCTAAGTTGATTTTTATTGAAATTTTGCCTTTTTAAGAAACTAATCAAATTGTAACTCTAAAAGAAATTGTCAACAAATGTCAGAATAAATGTTGTTTGTCTGAGTTTAATTATTATTTTACTCTGTTTATTTAACCAAACACTGCTATAATATTAGAAACAAGACACCACTGCCTCTTATTTTTTAATAACATTGAATTTCATCGTTAAAATTGCAGAAGAATGCCCTCTAGTGTGGGTTCTTCCCATGTAAAGAGAAAGATTAATGTACCTTTATTGTTTTTGACATGTAAACTTTGAAGCAAATTTGCGCTCAAGACCTTCAATTTCTCTTTTATTTTTAAGGTAGAATTTTCAAAATTTTCAAAGCATTTTAAGCACTAGTTCCTAGATTATTTTCTGCACATAAAAATTTAAAAAACATGTGGACGAAATACATAATATGGAATGCCCATATATGAGTTCAGGTTCTGAATCTGTGTTCTAAGATTACACACATAAATTTTCCTCTGAAATCCTTTAAAGCTAATATTTTCATTGTTGTTTCAGTGAGAAATTATGAATTTCAATCTGAAGTTCTCTTAGTTTGTTTAGATGACAATAACTATTTCTGCATATTTCAGAAGACTGATGATTGCAGAAAATTTGAATATTGTAAACATGAAATGCGTTGAGGATACTGCCAATTTAAAATATTTCTGCATTAAAAAATAGTTGCAGTAGATTTAAAGTCATCTAAAGCATTTTACCTGTGAGGATTTCTTTTTAACTTGCTCTATTTTCTAAATTAGCAACACTGAGTCTGCAATGTACTTGGTCCTTAGTGGAACTGCTTTTCCCTCTTTACTTCCATATGGAGCACAGCAGCTGCTGAGAAGGGGTTTTGTTTGGTTTTAATTAAGGCATTATGTGTAAACAACAACTTGCAGAGTGATTGGGAGGGGAGGAAATAATGCCTGAGATATCATTAGAGAGTCTCAATTTGTTGCACTCAGCTGTTGCTCCTAAAATTTGATGTTGGCTATTGGTATCTTTACTCTCCTGTCATCCTTAGCCCCTTGGTTGCCATGGCAGTTGTCATTAATTTGGGCTTTACAGTCTGGCAGTACAGACTGATTAGTACACGGAAACCTGCATTTAAAAGGCAAGTAGACATCAACACATTCACCAGGGTGCTTGCTGTTTCCTCTGTGAAGAGAAAGATGCACACTGGAGAAAGTAGGGGTTATCATCTTCTCCAGGAAGGAGACTTTAGGAAGATTTTGGACACCTTTAAAGCAGTTAAATTTACAGGAGCTTAGTTGCCCCTTTTCTCTTCCACAACTTCTGCTTATTTGAGGAACCTAAGAACTTGGCTTTAAAATTGTTCACCAAAGGAATGTTAGAATTAAGACTGTTTATCTCTTCTCATTCTTACTTATCTTTTCTCAAATCTTTCCTTTTTGTCTCTGACTTCTCCCTCTCCTCAATCTCTCCCACAATACAGTCCTTCCCTGTAGTCCCACTGATATTTTGTTCCTGGCAAGATTTCTACAGTTTATAGATTAACATGTATTTGCAAATGCAGATCTTCATTAAGGTCTTTATCTTGTGCTAGATGGATATCAGTATTGACTAACAGCAAAGAAGAAGCATTAAATATGGCATTCCGTGGAGAGCAGAGCACAGGTGAAAACAGTTTAGAGGATCTGACAAAAGCCATTATTGATGACATACAGAGATTACCCGGAAATGAAGTCTGTTGTGATTGTGGCTCACCAGGTATCTCCATTTGTTCATGTCACCAGCTGCTTGTTGGGAGCAAAGTAATTTCTTTAAAGAAGTGTTTGTAAAGTGCAAACTAATTTTCTAAGTGATGTTTCTGAGTCTTCAACCTGTTTTTAAAAGAACAAATATGACTTTCCTACTTTAGTTCCGTTTAATTCACTAAAATATTTTTGTGTGTTGTCTGTGCTTACTTCCAGCAGTTCAAGCCCCTCTGGAGTTTGAACTGTTCTTGTTGCACTGTGTCTAGATGCTTGTTGCACTTGAATGGAAGTTGCTTGGCATCACTGATCCTGTGCATGCTACTAAGTAGAAGTGAGTAATATTTAGACAATGATTGTGGAAAAATTGACCTGGCCAGGATCTTGCTCTGAGGCTTTATCTTGGCACGAGACTACTGGAATTGCAGCATCAGAAGTTTTCAGAGGTGGAATAAGTAGTCTTGTGCAAAGAATGAGACCCAGAGTTGAAATCCTATCAGATAATATCTTCAGAAGTACAGAGTTACAGGTCAGTTATGTGTCACTTAGAGCTTGAGAAAGGGCAGCTGGTCACAGTACAACTGAACTGGTGTGGGAGCTGGCAGCTGTTGCAGCTTTCTCATCAAAGGGACACTTCAAGAAGGTGATGCTCATTTGGAACTGAGTAGTGTATATCTTGCAGATGCTTGCTGATGCAGAACTGATCCAAATTTGAAATAGCTAGATAAAATTACAGACTGGGATATAATTATGTCAAATCCTGGAATTGGTTCACTCAATTATTTCATTATGTAAAGCTATAGAAACTTCAGATTACAGTTCTCATTCATCTTTTAATTTGTAGTAAAGTTTTAAGCTTCACCTCTGTACTCCAGCTTGCTGCTTTAAAACTCTTGGCTTAATGCTTCAGCAGTTACTATTTAAGGTCAAAGAGATTAATTTGTGCACAAAGTATGTTTGGAGCTTTTTCTTTCCCTAAAAACTGGTCATGCTTCTTATGTAGCATTTGTAGTATAAGATCTATTCTAATATTACATGCAGATCTCCTCCATGACAGCATTTTTAAAGGTTTTTGTTTTCCTGGACTAGCCAGCATTCCTCAAATTTTCTACAACATGCTGCTGTTTTATATACTGGAAAGCTCTATGATTAAACTTTTATGAAGGAATATTTAAAGTTTAAGAAGTAAATATTAAAACTTTAGAGGTTGTCAAATTTAGGAGATCTGTTACTTTTAAAAACAGGAAGTAATTTGTACAGAAAACAAGTACTAAATGTATTGAACTACATTCATTCAGTATGAATGAATAAGTCTAAATTCAGTGCCTTTGGGACTGTTCCTAAATCTGAAAAACTGCATTCCATTGGTAGCAATTTATGGTTAAATTTGCACTAGAGTTTGGAGAAAAGTATGGAATATTCTTCATTTATTTTCACTCTGTGAAACATTAAATAAGGAATCATTTCAGAATACATCTCTTACCACCATTGTAAACCTTTTCTTGGACTTTGATTAAATATTTGGCTTTTCAATTGTGCAGATCCAACATGGCTATCAACTAATTTGGGCATTTTAACCTGCATTGAGTGTTCTGGAATACACAGAGAAATGGGTGTCCATATTTCTCGAATCCAGTCTTTGGAATTAGACAAATTAGGAACGTCTGAACTCTTGGTAAGTTTTTTTAATTGATACTGGATTTTTTTAGTCAAATGTTGACATATATATAGGAAGCACCAAAATGTACAGTCTCCTGCTTATCTTTTTCAAGGAATGTAGTTTTACAGAATTACTCCTTCATATTTCTGTAGATATTTTACAGCTGCACAGTTATATATTATTTTATATTATTGGTGCTCTTGTCGCTTCTCATTTCATGTCCTGAGGTGTTGCAGAATGAGTATTGACATCCATTGTAATTAGTGCCATCAGGATTTTGCCTCTCAATAGCTGATCCTGACCCAAAATCAGTCTAAAAGCTCATGTGATTTAAAACATGAAGCTAATTTGCCTTGGCAAGGGAGAATGACTGTTGCTAATTCTGAAATAAAAGTACTGGAGGAATCTTAATTTGATGGATGAAGTAATGTAATATTGAAGTTATGAAAGGAATCTGCTGCGAGACTACAAAAAAAAAAAAAAAAGAAACAAAACCAAAGGAAAAATAAAAACAAGTCCAAAAGAAACAGCTGCAGTAGTTTTATCTCCCTATCTGTGTTTGGCCTGAAAGAAGACACTTGTTACAGAAATTTTGTATAGGAAAATTGAGAGAAGATGTAAGGCAGATCTGGATTGGGGTATAGGTTTAACATTACCACTTTCTCTCTTCAGGAAATATTGAGATTTTTTTGCAAAGTTACTATTAATCTAAATCAAATTTTACTAAGCATGATCTTGAGTAGGCCTGAGCTTCTTTCCCAAAGCAGCTTCCTGATCAGTGTATCAACACCATTTCAGTGTTCCTGCTGCTGGTTCCTCATTCTGGTTTTGTGTTGGAGGCAGATTGTCTTGAAATGCAAATAATTCTGTGACTGTCAAGTCTACTGTACAAGTTCTGGCATAATAAAAGCATTCTCTTTCTTTCTAATTGCTCTGTATCTGCATGTAATAATTGGGCTTTAATTTTTCAGTCCTGTGTCTTACATCTTTTATTAATAGTGTGGAAAATGCACATTCATAGTCCTGTTGTTAGGTTGCTGTTAGACCCCAAAAGTCCTCACCTTCAATTATTGTTTTTCTTTTCACAGCTGGCCAAGAATGTAGGAAATACTAGTTTTAATGATATTATGGAAGGGAATTTACCTAGTCCTTCACCTAAACCCAGTCCATCAAGTGATATGTGAGTACTGAATCTTTAAACTCTAAGTTTACTGTGGAATATATCTGTGATGTCAAGTGTCTTAAACAGTAACCAAGCCAGGGGAAGGCATGGGTGGCAGAAGACTGGAGGTTTTTATTCACACTGTGGAGCTTCTTAGAAGTTCAGTCTCCAGTCATATAGTCACATTTTAGCTACCTCAGCTTCCCTGTGTGGAAAATTCTTAGTCTGGGTTTCAAAGTGCATTATTCGACTCTTGGATGGTTTTGAGTTTTGTAGTAAACCCTCAGATGATAAACACAGTGGACTAAATGGCACTAGCTCTGCTTTTCCTTTGGTCTTAGTCCCCACAGTCAGAGTAATTTTCGTATATAACAAGAAAACAGGATAAAATTGACAAAGTTCCATATCTGGGGCTTGTTTGCAAGAAAGACGTGCAGTGTAACAATAAATAACACACTTTTTATCAGATAATTTTCTTCTTCCCTTCTCATCTTCCAAGCTAGACAAGGTGATTTTAAATTATAATCATTGACCCATTTTTCTAAAAATTTCTAAAGCAAGCTCTATTTTCACACCCCACAGGACTGCACGTAAAGAATATATCACTGCTAAATATGTAGATCATAAGTTCTCTAGGAAGACTTGTGCATCTGCAGCAGCTAAACTGAGTGAATTACTTGAGGCTGTCAAATCCAGGGATTTACTTGCACTAATTCAAGTCTATGCAGAGGGGGTAGAGCTAATGGAGCCACTGCTGGAGCCTGGACAGGTAAGCTTATCAGGTAAACAATTACTATTTTAAATCATGTGTATTTGTATAATGCCCAAGATCTGGGGCTGCTACTTTAGATGACAAAAACAAAATAAATAACAGATGGAAATGATGGGGTTTTTCTTCCCTTCCTTAATATTACATCCTTGTGGGAAGGGAAAAGAACACTTTCTCTTTTGTCATCAGTTGGTCTAAAGGAATGAGAAATACAGTAGTGGTGTCATACACTTGTTTGGTGCCACTATAGTGTGTTGAAAAACACCTGTTCTGCAGTGTTTCTCTTTTAGAAAAGTCCCAAAGAACAGACTTGGTAGCCCAGGGTCACCTGGTAACACATACAGTACCATACCTGCTTTTAAAATAGTGGCTGAGGGAACACATTATTGACTGTCTGCAAGTCTCTGTTTACTGTAGATGAGGAAAGAATAAATCTGATGACTTCACAGCTTCTGAGGAGACATTTACAGAAGTACAATTTCTTTCAACCTGATAGATTATTTTGTGTGTGTGTGTGTATCAAGTTCTGAGTACTTGACCTTCCTTCTGAAATCACCAACAGTTTTCAGAAAAATCAGTCCAGGTTGACCTCAATTATCTATGGACAAATGTTAATCATGAGCAAAGAAACAGATCATTGATGCCATGTAACCGCTCAGCAATGTTTTCTCCCAACCTGGAGATGTCAGAGAAGGTTTTCAGCAAGTTGTGAGAAAATAGTGAAGTTGGCAAAGGACACAGTGCCTGTCTGTGTTCAGTGAAAGGGTTAAGTTCAGTATAGTCTCAGCACTTGAGCTATCCCAGAGTGCTTATCATGGAAACACATTACAAATTCTCTGACTGCAAGGTCAGCTTTCTGTATTTGTCATCCAGAGCAGTTACCACAGAATTAGCTCCTCAGTCTTCCCAGCTGTTACAGGCAGTGATACCTGGAGAGGTATGAGCACCAATTGAAAGGTAGTTTGCAATTAGGACATTTATAGCAGCATTCTCCTCTGTAAATTCTCTGATGTTTAATAAAATAATATTTTTAATTAGGACTTTAAGTATATATAATGTAATATTATTTTAATTGTCCTTTATGATCAATAGGAGTTAATGAAATCTAAATTTAGACAAATTTTTCATGTAACTTTTAAATGGAATTCGAACAGCATTTCTGTTTCTATTCCAATGCATTAATGCATATGATATGTATAGAAAATAAAGTATGATTCAGTTCAGGTTCAACAAGGAGAAATATGGAGTTACATATAACAAGTTCAACAAGGAGAAATGCCCCATGCACCACATTTACGCTGGCAACCACTCAGCTCTGCCTAAAGAGACCTGGGAGTCCTGATGGACTCCAAGGTGAACATGGGCCAGCAGGGTGCCCTTGTGGCAGAGGTGACAGTGGCATTCCAGGCAGCAAGGATCACTGATCCTTCTCTCCACTCAGCACTGGTGAGGCCACAGCTGCAGTGCTGTGCCCAGATCTGGGCTCCACACAACAGGAGTGACTTGGACATGCTGGAGGAAATGCTGTGAAGGGCTACAAACATGTCTGAGGGTCTGGAGCACCTGAAAGGGCTCAGAGATCTGGGACTGTTCAGCTGGGAGGAGGCTCAGGGACATCTCATCATTGTATGGAAATGCCTGCGAGGGGGTGGAAAGACAGCGGTGCCCAGTGATGGGACCAGAGGCAATGGCACAGACTGGAGCACAGGAGGTGCCCTCTGAACATCAGGAAATCTTTTTATATTGTGAGAATGACCATACAAACACTGGCACTGGTTGCCCAGGAATATGGAGTCTCTGTCATTGGAGATATTTCAAAGCCATCTGGACATGATCCTGGGCAACTGTTCCTTGGTGGCCCTGCTTGGGCAGGGAGGTTGGTCTGCATAACCTTCACAGGTCCTTTCCAACTTTAACTGTTCTGCAAATCTCCAAGAGTTTTAATGTATGTGGGACTGATTTTTGTGAGGCTGTTTTTGTAGGAAATAATGTTGTGGCTTTGCTTGGTGCTCACCAGGCTGTTGTAAAGCAACAGGTACTGCAAACTTACTCAGTAATCCTTGACAGGATCCCTTTCAGTTACTGGTAGCTAAAATGGTTAAAGTCTCCTCAGAGTTGTTCCATCCAGCTGAGAAAAGTGAAAATTTGGTTTAGGAAAACTGACATCTTGGGAGATGTAATGCCATTTCCTTTGAAATACATGGTGTCTTTAGAGATAAAAAAGACAATAATCATTTTGATCATAATTTCCTAATATTTTTGTTTTGAAAAGTATGTGAAGCGTGAATGGGATGTATCACATAGGTCTGATATACAAGCTTTGCAGAAATAAGACAGAAATCTAACTTCTATTTCCATGTGTTTAGGAGCCAGGTGAAACAGCACTTCATTTAGCAGTCCGGACTGCTGACCAAACCTCTCTCCATCTGGTTGACTTCCTTGTACAAAACTGGTATGGATTGCCAACTTTTCATTTAATTGTGGATGTTCAGAGTAATCTTGGCAGTGCTTTGGACAGTGTTTGCTCATCATTTATAATCTTTCTCCTTAGATATATTTAAGAGAGTATTTTAGACCTTTGTGCTCCGGATCAGTAGAGAGGGAGAAAGATGTGTAGATTAAAAGAATTGCAAGAAGCTATATAAAAATAGGATGAAAGGAAAAACTCTGCAGTGCATGAGGGAACATTGATTTAGGGCACATGACCATATGAAGCCATGCAAACAAATAGTTCAATTACAGGAGGGATGGCAGGTAAATGTACCAAATACAGGACACATGCAAAGTAGAAAACGAGGATCTTTCTCAGAAAATTATGAACAGGTGCTAGATCGACTTTGGAAAAGGTGTTCCAATAGTTAATAAACTGTAATAAAACTACTAAGAGCGTAAATTAATTAGTAATTTTCAGCAGGTAGTTTACTGGCTGAGTTGTTCTTTGTTGTCAAGGGATGTGTTCATAGAAGTAAAAAGACAATGAAAAGTGTACGTGCTGATTAGAGGAGAGTGTTATTAAAGTAACAAATGAAAAATAGCATTCCAATATTTTCAAGCTGTTTGAGATCATAATTTGAAAAATGTTTTAGAAGCCCAAATTACTACTTTGAGCATTATTAAAGGATGTTTTTTTATTATTTTGGATGATTGTATAGAATTATTTTGTTTAACTATGAAGCTTCATAGTTTCTTCAAACATCTATAACCTTGTATGTGTTTCTGTCTGTTGTGTGTTTTTTTCTGACAGTCTCAAATTTAGGAGCATCTTTACAACCCTGTAGGTTCTTACTGTCCAGTATGGGTAGCACTGGGAAAAGCTGTCATCTCCTGAGCTTTGCTTTTCTGGTTTATGAAAATATTTTATTGTTCCTGAAATGTCAGTAACAGTTTTTGAGAAACTTGGGTTTAGAAGTAGAAAACTGAAGGAAGTATAGTTTTTAAAAAGCCCTGTGAGCCCCTTTGCACATCTGTTTTTTTCCCTAACTCAATATGTTGTCCTTACATTCTTTCTTACTGCACTTTTGTTCATTCCCACAGCTGCCCTCTTCACAGATCCTTGACATCATGGGTTTTATTAACCTATTTTAACTGTATCAGAATTATTTTTCAGATATTTATATTGGGCAAATTTAGCATGTTGGAAAAAAGAATTACTGTGAAGTGGCAAGTGGAAAACAACTGGCATGACCTTAGGTTTAGGTTTGAGTCTCTGAGTTTCACTTCTTTAGTTTTTTGCATGAACATCTGTAGCTTTTCAGTGCTTCTCAGTCACAGCTCAGGTATTTCCAGTGTCCTTGGAACAATTTTTAATAGTCTTTGAAAGTAATGTTTAGTTTAATTTTTTTTTGTCCTACTTCATATTTGTCCAGTAAAGTGTTTTTTGTTTTCTTGGTTTTTTAGTGGAAACCTGGACAAACAAACAGCATTGGGTAATACAGTTCTACACTACTGCAGTATATATAATAAGCCAGAGTGTTTGAAATTGCTTTTGAGGGGGAAGCCAACTATTGATTTAGGTAAGTTCATTATTTAAAACTGTGAAATACCGATTTCCTAAAATTCCTTCCCATCATTTTAGCCACTTTTGTTTCTTTCTCTGTGGTAAGTAAACTTCTAAAATAAAACTGTGGTAGAAAGATGAAGACCTTGACAGCAACAAGCCTAAAGGAAACATTCAGTTAAGAAATGGAAGAAGATAATAGTGACAAAAATTCTAATATGAAATACTAATGGCAAACCCTAAGCAAAGTTCAGAGAGTTCTGTTTCTGACTCATTTTAAAGTGCTTGGAATTTGGGTTTATTGTTTATTGCAGAACTTGTATGTTATAATGCTTTAAATGTTTAATTCCACTCTTAGATACATGGCCTTTATGTACACAGCACTTAATTCTTCTGTTGATATCAATAGCAGCTGGTGCTGTGGTTTCATCCAGCGTTTCCAAGCAATCACTGCCACTGATTAGGGAAGAGAGACCATCTAGAGAAAAGAGATTATCCTAACTGTGAGCAAACAGAGATTGTATTTTCAATTAAACTTTTGGTATGCCATTATGACAAATGAACTGATATAGGTGCAGCAAGTCTTACACACATGAGGTGCAAAGAGAGGCTGAAAGGCAACTGAGAAAGCTGATCCCATTTTTCATGAGTTAGGAAGGTATCCATGAATCCAGCTTGCTTGGCCCAGGAGTTAAATGTGATCAGTGTGTCTATAAAACATTTGCATTCAGTCAGTTAATGATATAGAAGATTTTTTAACAGCTGATGCAAACTGGATTCTATTTTCCCTTTTTCTTCATCACCATTACTTTCCTCCACTGCCTGGTAAAGAACTGTTGTACAAACTGACGTTTATCAATTAGTGGCAGAAATCACTGGTTTCCTTTGCCTTTTATGCACCTTTAGAGTATGTTCCAATATTATCGTAAGTCAGAGAATTTAAAGTGACCTTTTTTAGCAGTTATAATGGGAAAGCTGTCTGAACAAGTTAAAGCAAGTTTATTGGTCCTTCCATAGAACTTTCTCCTAGGTAGATGCTAGAGGAGTGTTCACACCTTTTTGATGGCTTGTTTTTTGAGGTTTTTTTTGTGGGAGAGAGGGTGTTGTGCTCTTTTCGTTTGTTTAGGGGGGTTTTTTTGGGTTTTTTTGTGTGATCTCACATAGACCTTAAAACATCACCTTAAAAGTTGAAAGTTTAGGATTTTTACAGTCCTTAAGCTATCTGGGTGTTAACTTCACATAAGAAGTGCTGTGTTTTCATTCCTTTTCATATTGAACCATCTCTGATAGATCTTTCAGTAAGTAAATCCTTCTTCTAGGGATCTGAATTCTTTCAGTCACAGGTTTTTCTAGAGGACTGCTTTGTATCTTCTAGGATTCCTAACTGGCATTCTCTGTGTAATATTTCACACAGACATTATAGTGCTGAGTTTGATCATTTTCAGTCCTGATCACAGAAATGCTTTACAATCTGGATGTGCTGTAGAGTATTCTCTGTTCCAGCTCCATGGCATTTACTGATGTACTGTGAGAGTACATTTTACCTTGGGTTTATCCACATCAGATATAGGAGTTGTTTTTGTTTACTGAGACTTGCTACTGAGCATCTTGGAATTATATGTTGTGCCTAAGGACCTCCCGGCAGCCTCAGATATCATCTTCTTTCTGATCAGGTGTTATTTTAAATTGTAAACCATTTTATAGCTTTGATAAAGAAAAAGCTAGAAAGTTTTAAATTTATTCATGTTCAAGTATCTTCAAATTAAGGCTTCAAGCCTCTACATATTAATCAAAGTAAAATCTGCTTGGATCAACATTTACCCTTTTTTTTTTTTTTTTTAAGTCTTAGAATTAGTTTTCTTTTTTGAGCAATTTTACCCTGCCTGCTTGCCTCTCCTGCTTATTCAGGTAAGAGTTTTATTGGCAAAGGCATTGAGTGAAGATTAAGATTACTAAAATTTATATTTTCTGCTAGGATGGTTAGGAGGGATTTGGGAACTGTCCCAGCAGATGCTGCTGTTAAGAAAGAACCTGATGATCCGTGAAATGCTTGAGCACTTAGAGTGGAATCTTAAAGATCTGTGGCTGCTATAGAGTAAAAACAGACATTTTTGATCACTTTTAGAAGTTACTGTGCTACAAGTAGTGAAATTTAATAAACTGTTTCTTAAGACATCTCAAAGAATTGCTCTTTTTTGTATTGTTAATTTTGTAGTAAACCAAGCTGGAGAGACAGCTCTGGACACAGCAAAAAGAGTGAAAGCTGTCCAGTGCGAGGAACTGGTAAGAACCAAGCCTGGGGGCAAAGGCAAGGGGGAATGTTTGCTTCTCTAAAAATGTGATACACTTAATACAGCATTACCATTGTAATTCACACGTGGTATTGCTGCCAGCTGGCTGTGTGTTGATCTGAAGGCCCTACCACAGGTGACTGTTTTCTTACCTAAATCACAATTTTCTTTGTAACAGTTTAAGAAAAAGGTCTTTCTTCTTGTGGCAATAGAATAGTTATTTTAACCAGTGTATTTGAATACCTTAAGTACTGGAGGGTCAGATGTGTCAGTAAATTCATCATTCAAGGAGATTTGGGCTTCATCACCTCAAAAGTTTTTTTTCTAGAGGCTTTTAGGAATGATAAACGACCCCTGCAATATTAAAACTGTCAAGACCTTTTAGGTCTGGATCTTTGCTTGTCTTTTCCTGCTATGGCTTTTATCAGATTATTTAGCAGGACAGATAGTTCAGAGATGGTGAAAGTATTTTTATAAGGAGAATTGAAACAACTTAAAATTACTCTCCTGAAAGGAGGAAGAAGCTAAAATGTAATGTCTGGAAGTTGGTGTATCAAAAGATGTAGAACACCAGCTTCTGTGGGACTTTGTCCCTCCACTGAACATGATCAAAGCAAAAACTTCCTGAAATTTTGGGAATGTGTCAGGGATGTTAACAAACTCCACTCGCAAAGATTATTGGTGTTCAAGAAATAAAGATGTTAAGGATTTTCCCAGGTACTCCTCTGAAGCATTTAGCCAGGAATAAGGTTTTTACATAAGCTTGTTTGTTCTTGGCCCTCTAAGGTCCCACCAGCATGCATTTAGTAGGCAAGTGAATTTAATTAACAAGGTATTAAAAAGTGTAAGTACTGTGGCAGTTTCACATTCAAGACAAAACCAGGAGAATTTACAAAACACTTGCCACTTAATTCTATTTCTTCTTTTTCCTCATTTTGATGATCTGAGGATATTTACTTTTGCTCTGCAGCTGGTAATTTTAATACCTTTCCTGTGACAATTGAAAGTTCTTGTCATGAATTAATTATTGAATAATCAAAAGACCTTGTCCTTCACAAATGAAAGAAATTTTCCATGTTTCTGGGGATGCAAGTCAGCGTTTTGCTGTGGTTGATAAGGTGAGACTGACTTCTCAGTGACTGCTGTGCCTACAGTATAAGTAGGTGCTGTTTCCAGTGATTTGAGTATTCTGTCAGCTGGATCTAGCAGATCACCTGTGCAGCACACAACTCCAATAGATTGCCTTTTTTTTAATACTGTCCCTTTAAAAAGGTCCCATCTGCCATTAATGTGGACCAGCTGGCTGTGTTACAGAACAAACAGTCAAGTGGATGTATGTTATCAGTGTGTTGCTTTTTGTTTGTTTTTTTATTTTAATTTTTGAAGAGGACAATGATTTCTGCATTTTTTTTTCCAAAAGCAGCAATGAGTTAAGAGTGAAAGAGAAACATGAATGAGCACATTGTTTGCCATGGGCAATAAAAAAGTACAAGATAAATAACTGTGTGTTTGCATTATGATAGATGTACTAAACTCATTTCTGTTGCATAACTGGAGTCTTAACTGTGCAATTAAATTCAGTTTCAGCTCAAATGGGTTCATGAATACTTACATAACAGATTGGAAATACTTTCTTTATTCCAAATTTTATTTCAGGAAGATGTTTAAAGGCACTCCTGAATCAACTACTATCAAGTAGACTGCATTTCAAAGGGTGTGATGGAATAAATAATGATGGAAGATCTAGGCATTGAAAAGGAAACTTTATCTTCTCAGAATAACCATGAACTGCTCTATTAGGTTTTTTTTGCTGATCATTGAGGTAGCTGTTTTTAAACAAAAGTGAAATATATTATTTGGGCTGGCAAAGTCAAGGAATTTTGTGCTTAAGAGATATTGGCCTCATCCAGTGAGAGAAATAGGCAAAACATCTAAATAAAGAATAAATACCCTTTCATTTGATTTGAGTAAAAGGATTGTGATTTTGATGGGGCAGCAGTTGTATGTACCAACATTTATAAATAGGTTTTGCCTTTCCTTTTTGGAAAGGTGGGCTCCAGATCAATTCTCCTTTTTTACACATACCTTCTCTTCATGCCCTCTTTTCAAGTGCTTGTCAAACATGGTGACTACTGCCCGTTTTGAGAAAATCTTTCCTTTTTTTTGCCTTTTAGCAGTTTTTCTATACCTGAAACTAATAAAGGATGTTTGTGTGATTGCCTGAAATTACTTTGTTCTTTTTTGAATCTGGAATAATTTTAAACTTCTAAATATCCTAGTTTATTTCTTGCCATTTCAAAACTCACTTAACACTAAAAGAACAGCAAGTATTTTAACAAGACTTTTTATTTCTTTCAGCTTTCTCAAGCCAAGGCAGGAAAGCTAAACCCACACGTGCATGTAGAGTACGAATGGAATCTTCGGCAGGAAGAAATTGATGAAAGTGACGATGACTTGGACGATAAGGTGAGTGTGAATTACTGATAACAGCTTTGCACAAAAACTGTCAGCATCTCTGCTCCCTGGAAGTAAATGGTAATTAGAGACCCACTTCAGCCTTTCTTTCCTTACAGATGTTTTTGGGGGGAAAATAACTAATTTTGAGGCATGTTTTTAAGACTGCCTAAGTGCTTTTTGAATATACTTTGTCAACGTAGTTATTATGGGCTGTTTCAGAAGTTTGACTTCAGTATAATATAAATCAGCAAATCTGGACTACTTTGTTGCTTTATCCTCTTCAGAATTCCAGGCTGTTAAATTTTAGCTGGAGGAAATCCAAAGCTTCCATACTTAATTTTTTCCATAAATTAATTAAAAACCTAGTTATTGAATAAATAACTCTATTTTTCACAAACCGTGCTGTGCTATTTATTCATTTTTGGGGGTTTTTTTTAAGAATTAATGGAAAGGCAAAACTTGAGGGCATAGAATAATTGCCATCCTAGAGTATGTGAAAAATTAGCCTCAGTGTCCTACTTTAGCAAGTCAGTTAATTACTGTGTGCTCTATTTCCGCAATAAATGCGAATACACCTCTCCTGTTTTATATGAGTGCTGCAGAAAAAAATGTGGACAACTTCTCATTTTCTGTGACACTTGGGACTGAGAAATTCAGAAACCAAAGTAATTTGCATGTCCTCAAGGACAGTAGAGAACAAAATAATCATCTGTGTGAGGAGCCTCTGGAGGATGAGGGATGCTGTGCTGGAGATAATAACCTGAACCAGAGCTGCAGGGAAACAAATTGTGCTCCATATGCACCCATTAACGTACAGCAGGCAAAAACTGATGTGTAAAATTTCTTCAAAGAGCAATTAGATGTATTTAAAAAGAGCTGTATCATGGATTATATTGCTAGTTCAGGGACCAAATAAATCTGATCTGTCAGAAGTGTTTGTTCATTTTTACTAGGCATCAGTGGGGTTATATATTTGATACTTGAGGATAATTGTCTAGACTGAGTAATATGCTATATTCCCTGAAAATTACTCTTACATTCTAAAAGTTACTGGGTTTTTATTGGTATTTTTTTTAGTATATTATTAGTGTGTGTTTCCTGCTTAAACATTAAATCTAATTTTGTGTTCATGATGATTTGCTGATGGTACAATCTTAATTTTCATTTAGAAGAGAGGAACTTTCAGGTTAAATTGCTGCGAAAGGGAGGAATGGGGGTTTATTTGTCCAACGAAGAAAAAAAAACTAGGCTCATGTTCACTAAATTATGTTCTGGTATGCTGTTTCTCAAACATACTAACTATAATTAGTGTTTAGACAGCTGTATCGTATCTTTGTTTTTCTATTCACAGCCTAGTCCTATAAAAAAGGAAAGATCTCCAAGGCCCCAAAGCTTTTGTCACTCCTCAAGCATTTCTCCCCAAGACAAACTGACTCACCCTTCATTTAGCACTCCCAGAGACAAGCAAAGACTCTCCTACGGAGCTTTTACCAACCAGATCTTTGCTTCTGCAAGCACAGACTCACCCACCTCTCCAACGTCTGATGCTCCTCCTCTTCCTCCTAGAAATGCTGGCAAAGGTAAGTCTGTCTCCAAACTACACTTGCAAGCAGTGATTTTCCCACTGTTGCCCTTCCTTTAAACAAGGATGTTGCAGTGTTTCAAGATATTATTGATGCAGTAGTGTGGTACAATGCATGTTCTAAACTTAGAAAACCTGGTGGGCACTTTGTAATAGACTCATTCAT
This sequence comes from Acridotheres tristis, assembly GCA_037013685.1. Lineage (NCBI taxonomy): Eukaryota > Metazoa > Chordata > Aves > Passeriformes > Sturnidae > Acridotheres > Acridotheres tristis. The sequence continues at coordinate 140,755,762 of CM072886.1, read as the reverse complement.
AACACTGAACATGAATGAGTGAGGAATAAGCTAATACTCTGCTAAATGAAAGTCAGCTAATTTTATGAGACTTACAGCTGCAGTGGATTGTCATGGTTTGACCTAAATATCTCTTCAAGTTTAGAAGATATATTTATGGAACAAAACTTTTTACTGTATTATAATTTGTGCAGGTCTACTTTTTAGGACAAAGAAACCTTTTTACAATGGAAATTCCTTTTTACGTGTTTCATTTAGAAATTGATAAATTGAGTTTCTACAGTAGATTTCTTAGAGAAATCTTTAGTTGTGATGAGGGTTACAGTTACTTCCACAGTTATGCTGATGCTCCCTTTTGTTAGCACTACTATAACTTCATTTCTCAGCTGGTAATTGACTTTGTTTAGGAAAATGCAGAGATGGTCTCATCAATATATGAAAGAGTGAAAGGGACAGGGCAGTGTTGGCATCATGTGTTTGCTTTTACATGGTTCACATGCTGTGCTTAAGCACTACTATTCCATCAGTCTTTGTCATGTACTCACAACTTTCAAATGGCTCTTTCTTTTAAATAGGTTTGTTTCCCATTTCGAGGCCAAGCAATTTTGCCAGGGCTTGCATTTTTCACATGAGACTTTGTAATCCATGTTTCCCTAGGGACTCAGTTGTATTCCTTGTAACTTTACTGTGTCAACCTGCTTGTTGTTATTACAAGATTCCACTCTTTCCTTCCGCTCTCCCATCTGTTTTACATGCTCTGTCCCATAGTCTGCTCTGGATTGTTCATTGCAAACACAATGTTCTGGCTTAAATGTTCCTTCATGACCTAGGATAACTTCATTTTTGACATAAAGTTGCAAGACTTGGAAATTAATCATGTATCCTATTTCCTGAAGAAGGTTAGTGAGGTTGTGTCTGGTATCTGTATGCACTGCTTAGTATGTTGTCAGCTTTCAATAGATTTTAGTGAACTTTATTTCTTTGTCATTATATAGTGGAGCTCTCATACAGACATACATAGAAAATAGTCTGTTTCTCCAGGAAGGGGAATATTTATGTTCATATTTCATTCCAAGTATGTATTTTGATTTCTGAAATGTTAGGCATTTTCATAGCTGTTCCTGGAATTTCCTTGTTTTTTCTAGACCAAGGAATCAACACAACACCAGAGGTACTCGGAAGGAATTGGGGCATTGAGTTTTTATGTGTTTTCATGTCAGAGATTATGCAAAGAAATCCTTATTTATATCAAAATGAAATAATATTTTAATATCACAAAGTTGCCTTCTAATGTAACATTAACTTCTTCATCAGAGTGGAAAATGTCAGATTCACAGGGTAAGTCAGAGAGGTTGAATGGAACTGCTGTTACAGTAAAGTCACTATGCTTCTCTGCTTCAAACATGCTGAAATTCTACAGTCTATGAGTGATGCTGGTGTGGAGTTTTGGTTGATATCCACTCAACAATACTGTGAAATTAGAAACATCCATTGTCTACATGCCTATGTTACAGGAATAATTCAAAACTTAAAAGCTGAGAGCTGGGGTAAAAAGGTGACAAATGCATAGGACAATTCATCGGTATGGAAAGGTTGCAGTAGATGCATCATTTCAGATGCACTTATGGTTCATTTAAAACTGTGCTGCTTCTTTTTGTCTCCCCTCTTCCAGCTCTCAGATTATTGAAAAGAAGATGAAGCAGAGACTTTCCACTTCCATAAGACACTGTTGACACATCTGAATTTTGAAACAGTCAGGTTTTTTTGTGTAGGAAAACATAAACCTGTAGAATTTTTCTCCTATTTTGAATAAGTAATAGTAGCTTATAGCCTTTACACTGAAGTTTACACAAGCTTACTTGTCAGATGTGTGGTTTTGTTTAAAAGTTCATTTGAATATCTTGTGTTTAAGATTATATGAAAAAATAGTGTTACTTTTTTCACTTAGCTCCCTAAACAGCAAGAGTAACAAAAGCACTGAATCTGTATTTAAATTTAAGTTTCCCTTCTGTCCAAAAACATAATCTGATCTTTGTCCCTGTGCTGCTATGAGGCCCTGGCAGACAGCATGGGCCTCTGCTAGGACATGGAGTCTGCAGGAAATGGATAGCAGGTGGATCTGCCTTTTAGAAGGAGGCAGACAAAATTTTAAGTTTCATAGATTTTTATCCTTTGGGACATGCAGATGAAACTGTCTTTCCAAAACATGTTTTATTTTTAAGAAAACCCGCTCCCTGTAGCCCTCTGTTTTATTGTCCAGTGAAGTTCCTGGGTAGCAAAGCTCTGTGGTGTTCCTGAGGGGCCACAGTGGTCTGGAAGCCATCCACTGAACTTGTGCTGGGGAGAGAAGGGAAGTTTGAAGCAATTTACATAAGGCACATGACTCTTGCTCATGGTTTTCAGTGGACATGCTGGCTAAAAATAATTTTATAAGTACAATAGTTGGAGGAGGTGATACAGGGATGTTTTAAATTTTTCAATACATTATTGTAACTCATGTCCAGATTTGCTATTTGATAACTTTTCAAAATATTCCTAAAATGCTGGAACCTTCATGTATTTTTTTCCACACTGTCTCATTTGTGGATACATCTTACTTGCTGCTATCTCTGCTATAGATTTAGTTAATCCTAACAATGAAAAATACAGAATGAGTGCAGTGGCTGCCTGAGCCAACCACTCTGTGCCTTTTTCAATAGTTTATCTAAGCATATTCAAGTTCAACTTACTTGTGTTCTTAGTCAAATCTTTAGCCTGTAATAGTCTCAAAATCATCTTTTTATTGCTCTTTTCAGCTTATACCTGCATTATGGCTCCAGACATCCAGCAGGTCTTCTGCCTATTGCTTTACAAAAAGCTTAAAAAAAAAAAATTAAGTAGTTGCATGACTTGCCACAATAACTAAATAAAATTTTGCACAACCATTGCAAATCCAGTGTGAGGGTAATGTTGTTTTGGAAGAGTGTTAGGCAGTCTAATCCAGGTTTCCTTCACTTTAGCTGAAATCTAATTGATTTTAGTAGTTCTGCCTGTTTATCCCAGATGAACATGGAGATAAATTCTGCATCATGAAGTTAAGTTTGGATCTTCACCACGTACAAGGCTGCATAGTTTACACTCTGTCTTAGTTCTAACATGGGGTACCTAAACCCAAAGGCACTTTCTTTGTGGCTCCAGTCCACTGCTACTGCAGACACAGTCACATCATCTGCTCCTTCACTAGATCAGATTCAATTTCTAACCAAATTAGTTTGCTTGGATTTCCTAGTAACTCCTAGAAGTTGTTGGACTGCGTTGCACACAGGATTAGGAATGTTCTAAGTTACTTTGTGCATGTACCAACGTTCCCCTTTGGCTTTGGTGATTTATCTGTGGCTGGTGGCTGTGTGAAGGCACTGCCTGGATGGAAATCAGACAGGTCTCCATGTCTGGGTGTTACACTAAACAAACCAAACGTATTTTACCTTATCTGATTGAAGAATATTTTCATTCTCCTGGGGTCCAAGTTATCCATTCATCACACTAACTCTTCTCTTTACCTTTGCTGTTTAAATCAGCTTTCTGAAATACAACAGGCTGGAAGTGTCGGGACAGCAGTAAAATTGGCTCTTTCTACTGGAAATGCCACATCAAAGACTCCTTTGGTCCTACGGTTTTTTGGTTTTTTTTTTCCTGATTGTATCATACTGTGGCATAGCAGGCATTACACAGTCTCTACTGATTTACAACTGAAGTTCTTAATTTATAGCACAAATGTATTTATTCTCATTTCCATTACCTTAGCCTTTGAGGTCATCTTGTTTCCTCTGAATGCTTGCAGGATTCTATACTTCCCTAGAATATATTTGGAGACCTTTTTTTTAAGTATTCTTATAAATGTGTTGCACATTTTGATTAAATAATGCTACTTATCCCACTAAGACTTTTTATTTTTTAATACCATAATAGGAAGGGAAGACTAGTTGATGACTGTTGGTTTCATGGGCTCTTCTATTTTTGAATCAACCCAAACCACAAAATTCTTAGTATAACTTTTAACTTTTCCTTTTAAAACTGAACCTCTTTTAAAGCATTAATTATCTAATGTATTTCAAATGCTAATGTTGAATCAAGGTGTATTCTTAACTTTCTTATTCAGAGTGATCATGATAATTTTGTCCTTAACTGTGCTCTTGTTTTCAGTACTGAAAATATATGATCTGAAGTAAAACAAACTGAAAAGGCTTTTAGTAATATCTATGCAATAAGTCACTCATGAGAAATTTAAAAATAAGGATGGCAACACTTGTTAATAAAAATACTATTTTTAATATAAGTTACTTTCCATTGCAGTGTCCATTCTACCCTGAGCTGGAATTCTGTTTTTCCCCCCTATGTCTCATTAAGTGGTAAAAAAAAAATTACACATGTGAAGTTTTTACACTCTAAACCCACCATTTCTTGATCGGGTGTCAACAGCTTTGCATGGTTTCACAAGTACACAAATTAATTTTTACTACACCAACTGCACATACCCTAAAGGGCGATGCACTACTAATTGCACACCTTATCCAGTTATTTACCTTAGTACAATCATTCTGAGATTTTGTGATCTATTTACACACAAAAGCCTGATCTTGGTAATACAAAAAAGTGATAAAACATGACAACAGTTAGTACTGTAAATGTTTGCTTCCCAGTAACTGAGGAAAAGAAAGCCCTACAGAAGCAAAATGAAAAACTTTTAGATCAAGTTTTTTGGGGTTTTCTTTTTGATGTTTGTTTTTTTTCTTGTGTTAGGAAAATGTCCTTCACGAAATGTGAGCTTCTTAACTATGTGAGAAATCATGATTAAGACATCTACTGGAGAGAAAATGACTGGCTCAATTGCTGCCTGGTTAAAATCATAAAATACCTTTGATCTAGTAACTGCTCTGATTATTGCTTAAAGATTTCTAGGCTAGCCTTGTATCATTAAGAATATCACACAGGAATTGTTTTAAGCTGTTGATTTACACACATCTATGTGTATACATGTGTGTACATACACAGACACATGCAGTTGGTGAGGTGAGCAGCCCTGCTCCTGGCACAGGAGTGATTCCTTAGCCAGGGGAACCTCAGGGCAGTGAGAAAGTGGCAGGAGCCACAGCTGAAGGGACATGGGCAAGGCCAGGAGCAACAGGGCTGAGCCCAGGCTGCCTAAAGAAACTTGGAGAGCACCACAAGCAGTGCAAGTGTGCCAGGTGTGGTGTGGAAGGTTGGATGGGAATTTGCATGGAATGGCCTGCAAGAAGGGGCTGTGACACTGCCAGCCTGAGCAGGGAGCAATGGTATCTGCCACTGGGTTATCAGCACACACTGAAAGAGCTTTAAACTAGATTTGAAAGGTGAAAGGGACAAAACCAGGTGTGCTGGAGGTAACCGTGGGGGCAGCACACCAGTGTTTGAGGCAGTGTGTGTGCCAGTGAGGTCCTTTGTTCTGGTGTCTGAGTGCAGCAGGCGACTGGAGAGCCCTGTGACAGCAAAGACATAAGGCATGGAAATGCCTCCAAATCAGGGCTTCTCCCCAAAAAAGGTGTGAGGTTCAAGATCCCAACTGAAGTGCACCTACCCCACCGCACACAGCACGGGCAACAAACAGGAGAGTCTGGAAGCCACTGTGCAGCAGGAAAACTGCAGCTGCCATCATGCTGGGATGACTCACACAACTGGAGTCTGTGTTGGATGGCTGTCAACCCTTCAGAAGGGACAGGCAAGGAGGGAGAGGCAGTGGGGCAGCCCTGTATGTTAGGGACAGTTTTGAGTGTCTGAGCTGAATGATGGTGGCAGTAGGGTCGAATGTTCAGTGGTAGGAATCAGAGAAAGGCCAACAGGCAGATATCCTGGTGGGAATCTGTTAGAGACCACCCACCCAGGATGGAGAGAAGATGAGATACCCTGTAAGCAGCTGGGAGAAGTCTCTCGGTTGCTGGCCCTTGTTCTCATGAGGCAGGGATGTCTAAGATGTGTCTGCAGTGAGTGGAAGAGAACTTTCCTACTCAGCAAGGGAAGACACCTGCTGGACCCGCTGTTTTTGAAGAAAGAAGGACTTGAGGGTGATGCAGGCCGTCTGGGGCACAGGGATCATGAATTCTTGGACAAGTAAGGAGGAGGAACAGCAGAGCTGCCACCTTGGACCGCCAGGCAGCAGACTTTGGCCTGTTTAGGAGCCTGGCTGACAAGAGTTCTCTGGGATACAGTCTAAAAGGAGTCCAGGACATTCCTCAAGAAGGAAATCCCAAAGGCGCAGGAGCAGAGATGTGGTTTAGGGGAGGACTTGGCAGTGTCCAACCCGATGATCTCAAAGGTCTTTCCCAACCTAAGTGATTCTATGATCTACAGTGTATTTTATAATAATTGTACAGACAGTTCATACATCATCAGGTCTTGTATTATTTCACCAGTTGTTTCCATAAAATGATTTTGATTCAAGAACTTTCCCCATGTTTTCTTTATTCAAAGCATGATGTCATTTTATACCTCTTTCTGAAACGATGTTTTGAAGTTTTCCTTTATTGTGTGTTTATTTGAACGTAAGTTATTTTGTATTTCAGCCATGTAATCATTAGTGTATAACTTTTGTATTCATATTTATTCCTTCTGTGAGTTTAATACAGAAACAAGTGCTATGAGTCTGAAAGTATGGTTTGCAATACCTTAAACACCTTTTCCCCATCACTTTTATATGCCATGTGAACTTCTGAAAGCTGTGAAGGGATTTTTTTCAACTCCTCAGTAATGTCTGGATATGTATAACTAATGTGAAATCTAAAACATGCCCATGTAACCAAATTTTAAGGGTTTTTAAAATTCTACTACAGTTTATTTTTATAGAGAAGATTTCTTCCTCTTATTGGCAATTAAAACTACTAGTTTCACTTCATGCCTGAAGCTGAATTTCTGCAATAGGAGCACTATGTATTTCAGTGCTTTTCATTCGCTGGTTTTTGCTCTAAGCCGTTTTTGGGTGGTTTTTGGGCGGTTTGTGCCCTGCGGGTGCGGTGCAGTGCGCGCGGTCGCCGCCAGAGGGCGGTGCGAGACTCCCGCTCCGGGCATCGCGACAGTGGAAAAGGCAGCGCCAATGTCGCGACATGGGAGCGACGCTGCTCCGACAGCCCGGCTGTGTCTGCGACATGACTCACCAGTAACGCGGCTGTCAGCCGCGGATATTGACTGTTCCTTCCACCTTGCCTTTCCTGGATACGTTCGCATCACATCACGAATCAAAACAACTTTTGATTCGTATTTCTGATAGAAAGAATTGGTAACTTGCAGGAGTTTAAGGGATTGTCAGTCAAAATTTACAATGAGAAAAGTTGGCTTTGCTCTCAGAAATATCTCAATGTGCAGTTTAAGTTATCTTGCTTACCTTAGCTCAAGGAAGAAATTAAAATGAGAAAAGGTGAGATGCAAAATGGGAACAATCATTAAATGCACTGGCATTTCACTTGTTGTCAATTAATGGTTTTGTGAACTTGGAATTAAATTTAGAGGAACAATTGCAAAATACATAATTTGATTTACAAAAGTAACCAATTAATTAAGCCAGGCCCAAAATCTCTGCTGGGTTTGTGGTTGAGAGATTCTTCTGCACAGCAGAAGGCATTCCAGGCTTGAATCTGGAAGAGAATAGATTGAATTATTGATTCATTAAGGGCAGTTCTATTAAATTTTTCTTTTCTGTTTATAAGAAAGAGGGAGGTCATCTGCTGGAAACACCTGACAAACAGATTCATGCTTATAGAATCACTGAAGTTACTTTTGTCAGTGTTAAATGTTTCATCTAAGGAATTTTAACCAATATTATTTTTCACTGATTTCAATATTTCTTTAATATAAATAATTTGTGAAGGAGTTCAGGTATTAATCATTTCCAGGCTGCCTACAGAGAATATTCATAAATATTTTTGAAGGCAGCTCTAGTTTGGTGTGCTGCATGGTAAGATATATGTCAGGGAGCTAAATGAAGGTTTTGTCTCAAATGCTGGTCAAAAAAGGTAGCATTTAAAAATTAGACAATGGTTCTACATGCGCTAAAAAACAGACTGACAATAGACTTGAAAATTCAAGTATAAATAGACTTTGCTTTAAAGTTTTATGTCGATTTTCTGCATTTATCCAGACTGATTGCAGAGCTGTCTGATGTTGCAAAACTTACAGCAAGTGGAGACTGCAGTGAAGTTTTAGTTGTTGGTTAGAGCAAAAAAAGACAAAACCAACAAGTCCACAAACTAACAAAAACCACCCCGACAACAACCCCCCTGGAGCTGTTCCAGCCCACCGCAGAAGTGTTACAAGTCATGTCTTAGGGCTGGTGGCAGCTGACTCAAGCAGTGTCCCCTCGCTGCCACCTGCACCCTGCTCTGCTCCCCTGAGCCTCTTGTTAGAGACATTTGTGAAGGTCGGTGGTGAAGCTGATAACCAAAACTCTTGTCTTCCCACTGGGTTATTTTGTCTTTCAAGCTGTATCTGTTCCCATATTGTGTAAAACGTGTATTTTGTTGAATAATATTTGTGCCGACATTAAATCAGAGGGAAATAAAAGTATTCAAGGGTAGAGGTGACTGCAAAGGCTCTTATAAGCAATGCTACTATGAAATATCTAATCTCAGTCCCAGAGAGGGCTTCTCTGATGTTTATTTTATTCATGGCATGTACAACAATTTGCATTGCTTTTGGAATGCATAGTGCATGTATTTGATCTACAGAAAAAAGAATTACAGAAAATCTTCTCAAGCTAAAAATCTTATATTGAAAGTGAAAAGAAAATTTGTAGGCATATTTCTATTTCTTTCCTCCTGCCTTCTAGTTTATTAACAAAATTTGTATGGGATGGTCTGGAGGGTTATAAAACCTCCCCACAAATAAGAGCATATAGAAAGTGCTTTCATTCTGGTATAAATTAACAGCAATTTTAATCTCATGTGCTAAATTTTACTTAATTTTAGTATTTCATGCTACTTTTTTTTTTTTTAACAATGCCTAAAATTAGAAATCTCGGCATGATTAATCCTGTATTTTTTAAACATAAGTACACATGTCGTTCTGTTGTCAAGTTGCTTATATTCCCATAGCTGAGATGGTTAAAAATGTGGTGGACGTGTCGTTTAATCTAAACAGTGTTTTGGCATGGCTTGTCTTTTTATTTTAGTCTTTTGCTGCACTTCGCTGTGGGTCTGACTGTGAATTTTTCAGTGCTGCTTTGACGTTTATGCACATGTATTTGTAAGAAGGTTGTTTGTTATTTTGCAGGCCCACCTTCAACCCTCCCTCTAAGCACTCAAACCTCTAGTGGCAGCTCCACTCTTTCCAAGAAGAGACCACCTCCCCCACCCCCAGGACACAAAAGAACCCTCTCTGACCCACCAAGCCCACTACCTCATGGACCCCAGAATAAGGGCCCAATTCCTTGGGGTGAGTTTTGAAATGCAAAACAAAAGGGCAGGGGAAAACCTTTATGATGGCTGATATATGATCTTTGGTTTCTTTTTACCTGGTGCTTGCTTTCCAATGATTGCAGCTAGATGTAACGTCAGCTCAGATAAATCAGCAGCTCTGTCTTCTGTCACTCTGCCTCCCAGGCTGCTGCAGCCGAGTCTCACTTGAGAAAGCTGAAAATCCTCCACGCTCCCCTGGGGCCCAATCCAATCTCCTCCTGCCTCCTTGTCTCTGCCCAGCTGCCCAGGCTCTGTCCTCACCCCAGCCCCTCAGCCACTGCTCTCCTGTCCTCTGCCTCTGCCCTTCCCACTGCTGCTGTGCCCAGCTCAGGAGCCAGCTGCAGGGATGCAGGGATGCAGCTTTGGGGCATCCAGAGCCCTCTGTGTCTGTGCAGGACTCGCCACTGCACAGGAGCTGCTCGCCTTGGGCTCTGGGCCACTCCTCTCCTGTGAGCTGTTCACACCTCGCTGGTGGGAATGTGTTGTCTTAATATGTATGTAATATGTTAATATTTGGCTTTTGTGATGTTGTCTGTACATACACAAAGACTGATAGGTTTGCATCCTGCTACCAGCACAAGTTACACCGAAACAGCTTTTTTTTGTTGTTTGTTTTGTTGGGTTTTTTTTCTGCTTTTTTTTTTTAACAGGATACCTTTCTGACAGATGCGTTTTGGAAACTATTTTCCAGACTACTCAGATTCTTCCTCTTTTGAATAAACATTGCTCTGTACAGTCAAATTCTCTTGGTAGCTATAAATCTCAGGCCCACATAATTTTCTGTGATTTTAGTCTTGGTGGCAGGATTTCCATGAATCTGTACATTTTTAAACTGGAATCCAGTGCTTACACAAGTGTATCATCCATACACTACTTATATCCCATTCACTGCTTGTATCTTAAGAGAATTATCTCTCTATTCTAGTACAAACAGACAATTGCTAGTCTAAAATAAAAAATTGCTACCCTAAAAGTACCTTTTTGTTCAGCAAATTGAGTTAAATGTAGTAAATCATCGAGTACTCATGTATGATTTAATCTAGGATTCAATATGAAAAGTATAGAATCCAATGAAAAGCGAAGACTTTTTCTTAAGGAATAAAAATAATGGAATTCTTTCAGTTCTCTACTTCCCAGAGATCTGGGATATGGAAAAAAAAATGTTTCCTTTGTTCTGAAGTCTAAGAGCCCTGTACATTTTCAGAGGTAGTAAAGACATTTTGAAGAGCTTAGACTTTAAATATGTAAGAAATCCCAAATATATAAGTCCAAAACAGCACCTAAAGTACTATAGACTAGAATACTGTATAATTACATAATTACAATTAAATTATAATTACTATTAGGATGAAAAGTGTGATAGGATTAGAGGCTAAGCAGATGCCAACTTTTCCTTAAACACGTTGGGCAACACATAAAGGAAAAGGAAAATATGGGAGAGGTACAGGTGTGCAGTTGAAGGTGAAGAAGCCTGTAGTAGTAAAGCACCTTATCAGAGCAGGGCCAGACAAGAATATTGCTTTTCCTGTCTCTTCACTGCTTTTCAGGGCAAGCTAAACTTCAGTGGATGGAGGGAAGGGCCTCTTCTCCTCTCTTTTTCTCAGCTAAATCTGTAAAAATGCTTGCTTCAAAGTCCATTTGGATTTTTAAGCAAGTATTAAATTTTGTGTTTATAAAAGAGGGAGTTTCTTGTATCTGCCTTTGTGGTTTTTTGCTTCAGGATATTGTCAGATGTTCGCTGCTTTTCCTTTCAGAAGCTTTCTTCTGTGTTGTTGTATTTCTTGCTATGTTGAATTTCGGCATTTGTCTTCTAATCTATGCATTAATTGAAGTTTCAAGCAGAGCAATCCTTAGCTTATGCCTAAGCAAATTGAGTTACTATTCAAAGATGTTCTAAAAATGTCATTTAGATTATTTTGTATTTCCATAGCAACCATGAGATATTTTCTTTCCTTTATCCATAGGATCTACATGTTTGCTTTTTACCTTAGTTCCTTTTTTGCACCACTTTTAAACACAAACATATTTTTAGCAAGGCACAGCATGAGCCTTTTTTGCTGTTTCATTTAGACATCAATGCGCCAAGAATGGTATTTAGAAAAATGTGTCATTCTTTTGAATGAGAAGTATTTTGTGTTCTTGGATCATTAAATGTCACTTTGCATCTATTTCAATGACAAAATTTACTAATGGTTATTGGAGCTGGTTCTGAGATTAAGATATGCTGTAAAAGGAGAGGCAAAAGGGAGAAAAGGCACTAAACCAAATGAGTTGGTGTCATTATACCTTGAAAATGGTGATTGCTAATGAAGAGAAGCTTTCTGCTGAAGGAGTCCAGAGCACTGGGGTTTGGATTTTGCTGCCTTTTGACAGAATTCTGGATACCTAGGATCTTTTCTTTACCAATGGCTAAAGTACAGATTATGGGAACATACAAACTTAGTCACTAAATCAGTAAAGGCTGTTCTTTACATATGATAGAATACCAATCTTTAGAAATTTCATGTTTTGTGAATAAAATCACATTCATGGTGGTTTTATAAAGACGTGCCTCACAGTGCAAAATGTAAACATCTGTGATAAATTTATCTGATACTGGCCTGCTGTATCTTCTTCTATACAGAGGAAATTGAAACACTATTTCAAAACAAATGCCCTACAGCAATGTCATTCAATCTTCCCTTGCCAGGAGATGAGAGCTACCAATGAGTTGTTTTAAAATGTGTTGTATAAAAGGTCATCTTGGATTATTTTGATCCCTCCTGCTTTTTCAGCTGCAAAATTATTAATAAAGAACATAAATTACCTTTTAGATATGTTGTATAGAAGATGCATAGAGGAATACATGTTTTGCTTTAAATTGCACCCTCTGCTGATTATATTTCAGTTATCCTAATGATTTTTTTTAATTGTCCTTTTTTTCACCTCAGGTAATGATTTGGGCCCACCTTCAACAAAGGCTGCAAATAAGTTTGAGGGGATGTCTCAGCAGTCAAGGTAAAATCTGCATATATGAAGGCAAAGATGAAAATTTAAATAAATATAACTAATTTGTAAATTAGAAAAGAAAAGGCTTTCATAGGAAATAAAATCCTAGTTGTGTTTCTTACTAGTTTTCTGCATGCCTTACTAGCACACAAATACTTTGGCTCCACTGAGCCTCCTACGCTGTCCATGCACAATCCATCCTTTGAGCGGGATGGACAGAGCGCCTTGTACCCGAGTCTGTCTGCTGCTCCTGCAGAAGTGCTCTCCCAGCTGGGGAATGCTGCCTCACACCACAGGCCAGCAGGACAAAAGTTTTATTTTCATGTCTCCTGGCATTTCATTTGATCTGCATCAGTGTGAGGTGTCCTGCCTGTAGCAGCAGTGTCACTCTGGGTACAGGCTGGCATTGAAGATGGCTCTGTAAGAGAGAGAGTTCATCTCAGTCCTCCAGTTTAGCTGTTTTCCACTCTGTCAGGCTTCTGTGCTGCCACAGTCTGCAGTAACACAAACTGCTTTTAGCTTGTAGTTGTTCATGAGCTCTGTCCATTACCAGTGTCTTTTTCAATAGCTGGAGCAGTAAGGACAGCCATACATTGCTGTCACTTAGAGTTTGCTACTCCTCTATCTGTGCTGTGATTCCAAAGTCCTGAGGTTCAGAGCATGGTAATTCCAACAGGCACCTGCCTCAGGCACACAGCCTTGCATGACCACAAGTGTGTGGGATGGGCTGTGACTTGGGATAGATGTGTAACCTCAGACAGGGCACAGCAGAAGATGTGTAGGAAGAGTTTCTGGACACCCCCAGATTGTGATCTGCCTTGTCAAAGCAGAGGACCTGTTAATGGTAGCACAGCTGGCCTCCCACGTTGGCTGAATCCATCCAGCTGGCACTGAGCATTCAGGGAAAAGTGGTAGTATTCCACAGTATAGAGAGCTGGGCCCATCCTGGATTCTTGTCAGACAAGGGTGAAAGTGTGATCCTTGTACTCCATGGCATTAGAGAGAGGACAGGGTAGGAGCTGGGCTTTGATGATCTTTGTGGGCCCCTTCCAATTCAGGATATTCTATTATTCTGTGATTTATTGAATCAAGATTGAGCTTGGATGTTCTTTCAGTTTCATGTCATGATGTATTATTGCTATTTAAAAAGCAGCTAGAAATTAAAAGTGTTTCATCATGCTCATTTTGAAACGTTGGTTGCAGAGACAAGCAATACCAGAACCAAGGCAGCTGATGCAGAAGAGTCTCTGCTCTGTTGAACGTACACTGGCACCTTTCTCACTAATTTTTATTTTTTCTTGTTTTTTGAGTCATTATTTTAAGCTGGTACTGATTTATATGTATTGTTAGATTTGTATACTTTAAATCAATTTGCTTTCTTCTTTTCTTCCACATTCCTTTTCTATAAAAGTAATTTAGGTGTGGTTTTAGAGGAAAACCTTAGATGGGAATAGCTAACATGTGTAATACAGGTTGACAAAGCATGTTGTTTTCCCACAGTCATCAATATTTTCTTGGAGTAGCAGAGACCTTGTCTCTTCCTGCAGCAGGGTGTGTGTGATACAATATCATACATGTGCAGGCATCATATAAGGCATAAGCTCAGTCCTGGAAAACTTCACTGACATAAAGCACAGATTATATTTTATATGTTTCAGTACAATTATTTTGAAAAACGATTTTTTTCTTAAGGTTCAGGATCTGCCCACAGAGTTGGCCTTTCAGCTTCACCTATTTTCAGAGTATATTTTGCATGTACCATAGTTCACAGAATATATCTGCCCCATAGCGTTGAGGGTGTGTAGGGTTTATATGTCGTCTTCTATAGAAAAAAACCCAGTTAATTCTTAACAATGCTTTGCATTTTGGGATTTATCCATGGACAAAGTGATTATACAAAAGGGGCAAAATAAATGTGGGTTTTTGGGGGAAATTTTTTTATTTATGGATGTGTAAGGGGGGAAATGAGAAATAAGTATATTTTATAACAGTTGTAAGAACTAATAATTCACATCTGTTGATTTAGCACTGGGACTGCAAAGACTGCACTTGGCCCTAGAGTTCTTCCCAAACTACCTCAGAAAGGTAAGAGATCTCTTTGTGGCTATTCTCATAATGGTATCTTTTAAATGTGGATGAAAGTAGATATTTGTTTTAAATACATGGATCTTTTCAGCAGAAATTTTACTTCTAAAATGCCACAAACCATGAAAGCTTCACAAAAACTGGAGGGATTTTGGAATATGGAGAAGGTTTTTATTAAACTGGAAAAAATAGACCTAGGGAAGAAAAAAAATCATTAACTAATTGAAGCTGGAAGAGACCTCAGGAAGTCTTGTGGTCCTGTCCAGCACTCGGAGCAGGACCAGCTTTGAGAGCAGGTTACTCAAGGCCATGTCCAGTCACATTTTGAGTATCTCTGTGGATAACTTCTCTGGGCTTCTGTTTCTATCCTAGACCATTCTCGTTGGGTTTTTTTTTGGTTTTTTTTTTCCAATATCTCCAAGTCCAATCTCTTGATAGCTTGGAGCAGACTGTATCTGTGCCATGTTGTGGCAATCAGGGTTGTGATCACTGAAACTACTTTAGAAAGAATCAGGTTCTGTTACATGCTCATTTATATATCAGTGGCAAACTTGCTGGAACCATCATCCCAGGGAACAACTTTCTTTTAGAAATGTTCTTTTCTAGTCTCTTTAAACTCACACAGCAGGTTTTGTTTAGTTTTTTGGGTTGTTGCAGCAGTTGACTATAAAGCAGAAAGTAAACTTACTTCAGACTATTGTGTCTGAATACAGAATCCATAAAAATATATCTGTATGAGTGGATGATCACAATAGAGCCAGAAGATCAGAAAATGCTACTTGTCCAAAATTCTGAGGACAGATGTCTGAAATTGAGAGTACAAATAATTTTTAACAGAAAAAGTGAATGTTAATTTTTAACTTTATTGAATTACAATTATTCTGACATTATCTTTTGAAAGAGACACCAATGATGCACTAGGATGGTACTTGTGAAGGAAGTAAACACATCCTTGATTTAAAATGATTTAAGTGAAAATTTAAGAAGGGCCAAATCAAAGCACTTTAAGGGCTGCTATCAGGGTTTTTCATATCATTTACTTACATCTCAAACCCATGTGGAAGATCAGTGTGTGTATTTGCTGTGCTAAGCCTAGAACACAGCCATATACAGGGATCAACACAGACTGTTTTTTTTTTTTAATGAGACTATGAAACATCTGATAGTAATTCTACAATTTCTTTCATGAAAACTATGCAAATGGGTTGTTTATTAATTTTTCGGGTGGGGTGTGGTTGCTGGGTTTTTTAGTGGGTTTGGTTTTTGGTAGGTTTTTTTTGGCGGGGGGGGCTTGTTTGTTTGTTTTATAAGTAACCATAAATATATCATGGAAGTTTTACTGAAGGGGGTGATATCCAAAGGGAGTGTTATTGCCTTCAAAT
Source organism: Acridotheres tristis (assembly GCA_037013685.1). Lineage (NCBI taxonomy): Eukaryota > Metazoa > Chordata > Aves > Passeriformes > Sturnidae > Acridotheres > Acridotheres tristis. Next base: position 140,739,870 of record CM072886.1, on the reverse strand, counting down.
TCGGGCCACTTTTTTGGCCTGTAGAATATGATACTAAAGCAGTATTGAATGCAATAGGAAATTGGTCCTTCTACTCAAAATGTGTTAATTTCATCATAGGTTGTAAATTTTTTCTCTCATCTCCCTTCATCTGTTTTTACATAAGGACTATTTGATTTAGATTGTTGTGGGTTGGGGATTTTTTGTGTGTACTAATGGTTTTGCTTTTGAGGTAGATTTTAGTTGAGTTTTCTTAGGGAGCTTAGCAGTAAAATCAGTAGATGACACTGAGACAAAGAACTACTTGAAAATCTAGTTTCGTTTCCTTCCATCAAATGTGCAAAATACACATTTTAAATTTTTTCATCTTTACTAAATTATAATGATGATTTCTTCGTTTTAGTGTGAATGTCTATAGTACAGTATGTTCTTTACACTGTATAGATATGTGCTCAATCTCTCTCTTCTGAGAGCTCCTGCGAGTCAGGTGGTTTTTTTGTACAGAATTCAACTTTATATGTGAATAATTGTCATTAAAAAGAAATTTTATTCCAGTCACGTCAATTGGTCTATAGGTGGTTTTCCAAAGTCTTTTATTATATGTTTTGGTTTAAGTCCAAAAAGTGATCACTTTGTTTCATTTTAAGTAAATAATCTCTTGAATTGGTATCTAATAGCTGTTGGTATAAGCACTGCTGGCCTCTAGAAGGAGCAATTAAATGAGACTTCAGTGAATGAGGGTTATGTAAAGTTGTATTATCCTGCTTTTGTCATAGACTAGGAGGGCTTCTAAGAGGGCAGTCATGGGGCTCAGTGACCTTGTGATAATTGACACAATTGCAGTTTTGATATATGCCTAACTTCTTTAATATTAAAATATTAAGATTGTGAAAAACACTGTTTTGCTTCTTTGTTTTAGTGGCACTAAGAAAAATAGAAACCAGTCATCATCTTTCAATAGATAAATCCCATCAGCACATGGAAATGTTTCAGAAGCCCTCACTGTCCATCGATATACCACAGAAACCACAGCCTGGAGACTTGCCCCCAAAGCCTCTGCCTCTGGAATTAACTCAGAAACCTCAAGTGGGAGATTTACCCCCAAAGCCTGGAGAACTACCCCCAAAGCCTCAGCTAGGAGACTTGCCACCAAAACCACAGCTTGGAGACTTACCTCCAAAGCCACAAATGAAGGACCTTCCTCCAAAACCTCAGCTAGGAGAGCTGTTGGCTAAAACTCAAGGTGGAGAAGCAGCAGCGAAGCCTCAGCCCTCAGAGGCAAATCAAAAATCTCATTCCATTGATCTTTCTCCAAACGTGCAGTCCAGAGACACCGTCCAAAGGCAAGCATCTGAAGAGTCTAATGACATAACACACACCCTGCCAGAAACCCCTGTGCCACTTCCCAGGAAAATAAACATGGTAGGTATTACTCCAGCTCCCTAGAAGTATCCGTGGAAGGCTTTGAAGTTGTTGTAGGACTTTCTGTGCACCCTTGAGCTATGCACTCAAGGCAACATAAAGCTATGGGCTGGGGAATGAGGGGGCATTTTTGTGCCCCAAAGCAGCTTCAGGAAATATTGAGGGTTTTCAAGTTCTCCTGCATGCTCAAATACTTGCAACATAAAACAATAACCTTGGGAACATGACAATGTATTTAGATTTATTGGGATTTATGTATTTATTATATCTATGCCAATCACAACTCTGAATGAATTGATGATTTTCTCTTTTGGCTTTGGTCATGGGTCTGTGTGCCTTAGATTGCTAGAATATTTATATATTTGACTGTGTAAGCTTTAAGAAGGGATAGTAGCACCTGTTGTCAGTAGATGCAAAATTCAAAGTCAAGTCAGCTGTGGCAAAAACAGCAAATGTCCCTGTTGTGAGTATTTAATGTTGATGTACTTAATGGTCTAGGTGTAGATTCAGATGTATTGATGAAGTGGCAAAATTGACATTGCTGCGTGGTGTGTAGTAGTAGATCTGGAACTTTAACTTGATTCCAACCCCCAATTTATCTTGCTGTTCATCTTTCTAACCAGTACAATTTCCAATTCTTAATGCATATGTAGATTGAGATAACTATGAAAATCCAGAGCTCTCTTAAGATTTTCATCACGAAGAATACATCAAAAGGGAGATGGCTTTGTTTGTCAGATTGGCTATGCAAAGCACTTAAATAAAAAGGAAATGTTTCATTCTAGTGAAATAGTGAAAGCAGAGGTTGAGTTTCTGCCTTGTGCTTGTCTGAGGAAGAGCCCTCTGGAGCCATCATTCTGCTTGACTTCTGGCATGGACTTGCCTGTAAACTGTCTGCACTGAGGACAGCAGAGTTGTTGCTTGAGTTTCCTTTAAATTCTGGAATTTAAATATTACAGGGATCTGATCAAAAAGTGTTTGTTTACTTAGGTACTTTAAATATAAGCAGGCAATTGATCATCTACTTGTCACTTTATTAAAGAAGAAAAGAAAGCAAATAATGGATTACCTGTTTAGTTTGGTTACTTTCGGCCTTTTTTAAACTGTCACCCTACTATATACAGAAAAATTCTGAGAAGAGGTTCTTTGTTCTCTAAACTCAGCCATTTTCATATGTGCAGTAAATTAAATAGTTCAGCTGTTGTGCAGTGACCCAAGCTATTCTATATCTTCCCAGTATATATACACATATATACATAGTATATACATAGTATGTATATATATATATGTATCACCAGGTTTTTGCACATCTTTGCATGCACACTTATATCTCTTTGTGCAGCTCTTTTTTGCTTGAGTGATAATGTGCAAGGATCCCTCTGAAATGTATCTTGCCTCCATTTTCATCCTCTGGCTGTATCCTCTCCACAAAGCTGATGAAATGCTTCATCCCAGTGAGAGCCACAGAGCAGCCACATTATTCGTGGGCACCTCTCTCTTGGGCTTGACTATTTAGCCACTAAACAGAGAAGCATTTTTTTTTAATTGATAGTTTTAGAAAATTAATTGTTCAGAAATATAATTTAAAAATCCCAATGCTGATAATTTATAAGGATTTGAAAGGATGTTTTTAGAGAAACAAAACTTGGACTGAGTGCTCCTGAAATCACATTGAGCACTTCAGTGTTCTTTATGTGTGTGGTGGTTTCTATAAAGGAGACAAAATACTAATTTTTAAAGAAATAAAAGCACTGAATGTAATTAAGAGCATGGTTGGGTTGTTAATGATCACAGCATCTCGTTACTGTTCAGTTTTAAGCATAAAATCACTTGTTAATAAGCACTTGTTGGGTACAGGGAGTCAGTGGTGGGTATTTGTTTTTCAGTTGAGAATTATGTTTCCTGGAATTGCTTCCATTTCTTTGCACACCAGTGCCACAAGCTGTTCTGGAACATGAACAAAATATGTTCTGGAACCTATGTGCTCTCTACATATCCTTCCTTTTTATACCTTCCCATGATTAAATACACCTTGAGCTTGAATGCTGCTTTTTGCTGCTCTCCCTGAAAGGAATGAAATGTTAAAATCTGATGGAACCAGAGTAATTCCCATCATTTCTCATGTGTTCTTACAAGCTGAGTTCCATATGGTTTTCTAACTTTAGAGGAATGTAAATCTCTTTATCCTTTTTATTGAACAAGACAATTTTTACCTTGCAGAGGTACTTACTTACCTTCATCACTGGAGGATTGACTGGGGGCGAGTGCCCTTGGTTTGTAAACGTTCTCTCGAGTTGAAAGCTGGGACTGTCCCCAAGCACCTCTTCCTATTGAATTCCAGCCCCTAGTGCTAGATGAGATTTTGTTTCAATTATATGAATATATTTTGAAGAAAAGAGGAAGCATTCTTTGAAATGAGTTCATACTGCAGCAAACCTTTGCTGTAGAAAAAAACCCTTGATCTGGTATGATCCTCAGGTATTTCTCTTCATTTGTCTTGAGATGGGTTTTTTTAGTTTTATGTTGTTAGCTGCTTTCTTCCTTAAATCCCCCTGTAATTGTTATTTTTCTGTACCTTGAGTTTAGTGTGACTGCTTTTTTGAGCGTGTCTGTTCTGCTGTTGAATTGCTGGGATTTTTTTTTTTTTTGCCAAAACATGGAGGAATTTCAAGTGGGTAGGTAACAGCAAAGAGAAGACTCCCTAGGAAATTTCCTATGTGAAGTTAGTTTTGGCTCAAATTCCTCTAAACCTGCTGACTTTTCCCTCCATAGCCCTTCTGCTTCTCATCTCCTTCTGCTCTTCTTGGGTTTTTGCATTCTTGTTATCTGATTACTTCTGTTAAAAGAAGTAACTGTAGGTTTTGAAGAGGTGTGGGTATGAAAATACAGGAATATAAAGTAGCAGGAGTGTTTTTGCTGTGAATTTTGCTTACTTACTCTATTTGGAAATAATTTATCTTCCCTGCCGTAAGAAACATATGTTTGGGGGAGGAGTCCATGGCTGAGGCTTTTTTCATATGAATTAGCAGTATGCAGCAAAGTATGACCTAGAAAATACTTGGACTCAGAATGGTAGAGCTGTGAGAATATCTAGTGTGAATTGTCATCAGAAAATAGTACTGCCATCTGACATTAAGGTAATTTTAGTAAGAAATTGCTAACATTTGGATGGAAAAATTGCTTAAAAAATAATTTCCAGTCCTGTAAGCAGATTTGAAATCAAAGAATACTGTATTTTTGCACTAGATCCAAAACCAAAACTGTAAGGAATACTGGGATTTCAATGCAGCATTTTCCTCAGTCTTTGCCTCTCTTGGAACATTCAGAGGAGACTGGATTTAATTTTCTGTTCATGCTGGGTTTTATGATGGAGTATGTATTAAATGAGAAAGAGGGTGTTTGCAGACTAGAGCAATGTAAAGACATTATTTCAACTTTCTTCACCAGAGGAAGCAAAGGTTACTTTAAGCCCTCTTAAGGACTACATGTTAAGCACTACACATTATGTGGTGCTGGGAGTTCTGAATCTTAGGGGAAAAAACCCCTACACCTGTGTAGGTAACTTTTTATTTTATTTTTTTATATCTTTGTTGAAGCACAGTTTTTGGATTTCTATATTCCCAATTGCAGGGAAAGTAATTGATAGTCTTCACTTTCTTGTAAAATAAAACATAACTAAAAGGCAAAATTCATATAATATATATATTTTTCTCCATTTCTCATGTCCTTCATCTCACACTTCATTCTATTTTTAGGGGAAAAACAAAGTTAGGCGAGTGAAGACCATTTATGACTGTCAGGCAGATAATGATGATGAACTCACATTTGTTGAAGGAGAAGTAATTATTGTAACTGGTGAAGAGGACCAAGAGTGGTGGGTATGTATCTTTCCCTTTTATTGTTCCACATAACTTCTTTATGACTTTTATAGGAAAGTCTCTTTTTCCAAATTTGGAGGGTTTCTTTTTGTTTTTGTTTGTAGGTGGTTTTGGTTTGTTTTTTGTTTTTTGGGTTTTTTTTTTTTTTTTTTTTTATTTTTCTTTTATTTTTGTCTGGTTTCTTTTGCCTGAGCTACCAGGCAGCTCTTAAACTCCTATTAGAGAAAACCTGTTTTATCTGGGAGGGAGAGTCTGATAGAACCAGCCCCACTAGGTTTAGCTTTATTGCTGGCTCATACAGCACATATTTACACGTGTCCCTCTTGGTAGTCCATGCAGCCTTTCATTAAGTGAAGAAGTGGTGATTCTTACTCCATTTAACAAACTTAACACCCTCCATGAAAATGAGATGTGTAATTCTCTTCAGTTCACCCAAGATGTTAAGCTATACCTACAGGGGTTGCTGGAAATCTAAAGAATAGTTTGTAATGGATGCCATAAGCTGGTGGTTTTCTTCTTAAATTAGGGGCAGATAACATTTTCTTTCCCTTCTTTCCTCTCATGTCCCTGTTTCATGCCATACTCCCCCTGTTATGGACCGCATCTTGTTCAAGTGCCAACACCAGGTTTTTCTCAATCCCACATGAAGGCTCCAGCCTTTCTTGACAATCCAGCTCATGTCTCTAAAACCCTGCTACATCATGTTTCCCTGCCAAAGAATTATTACTGAGGATAATGAGACATTTCATTTGACTAAAACAAATTCTAGTTGCAATCCTGCCTGTGATATCCTAATCTAAGTGCAGCACAACCTTTGCTGTTTTGTTTCCAGCTACGGTTTCCTCTCACTCATCATTTAAGTGTGGAAGATTTTCAACTGAAAAGCTGATATCAAAAGAGCAGTGCCCAGTGAAAAGTGTCTGTGTTGCCCATATCACCTAGTCCCTGATAACTGCTGCATTCCCTGCTGGATCTATTTTGTGGAGTGGCATTTTTAGCCCCTTGGGGACGTGCCCAGCGAGTTCTATGAGGTGCCCCAGTCTGAGTGTTTCTGAGAAGGGAAACAAGGGCTTTTGACTCATATGCTTCAAAACTTTGGCTCTCCAAGAGGAAATGGCAGTCCTGTATGTTTCCCCTTCCTATTTTGTAAGCTCGTGGAAGAGGAAGGAAGGTACACCATTATTCTGAAAGTAGTGAGCAGCACTGTAGCAGGGTGAGAAGAGGGTTATGTGGTCAGTCAGGGCTGCTGCTTCAGTGCTATTCAACAGTTGTTTATAATTGTGCCTTTTAAACATGGAAAGTTCATATAAATATTCCCTTATTTTTTAATCCCTTTGAATAAGTTTATTAGCTATTTCTTTATAAATAATCATTATGCAAAAGATGTAGGAAGTTGTAGCTGAAGGACGTTTCATCAGACAACATTGTGATTTGTTCTAAACACTCGTATGCCCCTAAATCAGTAGGTATCATACTAATTCAATGAGAAAACAGCTGGGCTTTTATCACCCTAAGTGAAACATACAGATTATCTTAAGTAACTTCACAAATATAGCAGACAATTCCCTTCAGTGAGATGTTCAGGATTTATTCATTTAACTAAGACAAGTGGTTTGCAGAGATGTTACTGAAAATCTGCCTATCAGACAAAAGAAACTCAGGCTTCTGTTTTGGTGAGATTCTTGATGTATTCAATGATGTATGTAAGTTTCCTAAAAAAAAAAAAATTAGTTTCGTTCTCTGTAGATTTAATTGGCTTAATTTGTCTTATTTATAATATGCTTGTGCAATTTCATTTTGTTCCTTTAGACAAATTCAAATGTTAATTAAGGTCTGCTTCAGACTGTCCAAGAGGTTGCAGAGGCTCTGTGAGCACTTCTGCTGTTTTTGAATGAATGCAGTCTGTGAAGTCTGTGTGCACACATGCACAACTATATATGTGTATGTATATGTATACATGTACCTTCTTCTCCTGTGTTGCAGATTGGCCACATCGAAGGACAGCCAGAGAGGAAAGGCGTCTTTCCAGTGTCCTTTGTGCACATTCTGTCAGACTAGTCAAAACAAACAAATCCTAAACTTGAGCATTGCACATTCTTCATGCAAGACGGGCTTTTTAGCAAAAGCGAACGCTGCTGCCTCCCTGTAATCCTGTGCACAATTGTATATATAGCTGCTGTTACAAATTAAGAATTCATTTAAGTTTCGCCTCATGAGGTTGAATTATATGTATTGTAAATATACTGTGTTATTCTGCCTTTGCCAGTATTATGGTAGCCTTGGAACCTGGCACGCCTTACCGGGTTTGTTGAAGCCATCCTGGGCATTTAGCACTTCCATCTCTGTCCGTGCTGTCCCACACGTGTGGACTGCCAGCTTTCCAACATAGGTGGTCTCTGTCACCCACGTAACTGTACAGAAATGACTGTTCCTAATAACTTGGTATTCTCAATATACAATTAGCAGAAAGTTAGAATGAGTGAATGGTTTTGGACAATTTAAAGATCAGTCTGCAGTTCATAAGTGTATGCAGTTTACAGCTATGAAACCCACTTCGATATTTATTTAATATAGTGCTCAGTTAAGTGTAATTATGAAGACAAATATTCACTGACTTTACAGATAACAGTAATGTTTTACAGTGTGCATACAGCATTTCATGTTTATATTATGTGGACCTATGCCAAACTGTGATTGCAGTTCCCCTGTGATATTACCTCACTATAAAAAGTTACAAATTTATTTCATTCGAAAACTTACTTTAATGAAAATTAGTCATATTGTTCTTTAGTAGATATGTGTGAAATTTGCTGGTTTCTTTCACTGCATTCTTAATAACCAAGGACTTCTAGCAAATGTTAACTGTTGACATTGTGCATGCATTTAGACGCTTACTTGAAACCTGCCTTTGTACAAAAGTAGTACTGTAGTCATATAGCTACATTTGAGGAAAAGAACATTTTAACTTAATTGCTATTCAGGTTAATGTGAGCTTGCAACAGTATTTGTTTATAGCTAAATTGGCTCTTTGAAAAACGATTTTGTGGATTTTTTTTTTCCTCTGTCTTCAACCTTGCTAAAAGTTAGTTACCTAAAATAAATTTTTTAAGTGGTGGTATAAGGATAAATTTAAATTATTTTTAATGCTCTAAAAAGTGGAAGCTAAGATGACCTCTCATGCATTTGATGAGGCTGGTAATGATAGATCTCAGATCACAAGGATAAGGCTGGTTTTCATGGAGTTCACCAAACTGCGGCAGTAATGGTTGTAACCCAAAGCACGAAGTAACAGACATACTTTCACAAAACTCATTTCTAAGAAAATCTTTGGAAGGCTGCATTTGACCTGAGGTTTCTTGAAAGTTGGTATAAAGTTGCATTGCCAGAAAACACTTCAGTGTATTAGTGGAAACTTTAATTTCCTGTGTCACTTTCAACATAATTTTTAATCTTTTGAAACATCATGCAGTTGTGTTTTCCCCATGGTTTGTCTATAGCAGGTTCCATGACTTTCATATGTAGTTTTGTATTACTTGCTTTAAATGTTATTTTGGCTTCAGTACATAGTGCTGCTATTTTAAAGCAGATTGTCTTGGCTGCATGGAAAGGTTTTCATTTCATAAAAGCATATCTCAGACTTTCTGAGGGCTTTCATTTCTAATACAGTTTTACAAGACTGTAGTCAGTGAATATTTAATTCTGTTTGTGGTTAATTTAGAAACAAATATCTGTCTAAATCCCACATGGAAAAAAAAAAAGCAAAACATTTATCAACTATTAATGGTTTTATCATTTATTTTTAAAAAATGAATTCCAAAAAAAAAGAGTATGCAATGAGTGAGCAAGCCTGCTGGCATCTAATCTTCAGTATTACCAGCTCCAGTATTTCAGACTTTATTCTGTTTTTATGGAAAGGAAGTCAGGTTTAGCATTTATTTAGCATTCCATTTTATCCATTACTACAATGTTTTAAGTTGCATTAAAGAACAAAACCTATTCACTTTTGTGGTCAATTGTATTTTTAAGTGATCTTGAAATAAACTGATAAATGCAAATCATATAAAGAAAACCTAGGCATGTAAAATTATGTAGAGTCAAATGTCTATTCTTTTCTACGCTCTTTAAAATAGTATACATATGCATTTTATAAAATTAAATTAGTTCCATAAGGAACAATAGTTCTGTTTATTCTGGCTTATTGTGGGTCATAAGAAATCTGAAAATGTATGATATTGATTGAGTTTAAGTACAGTATTATATTTGAACTCAATGAGCCACTGTCTGCAATTTTGTATATGACATAGTATTTGGAAAGTCTAAATCTTTATGGGAAATTAGCTGATAAAGGGTTGGGGGGAGGGGCAGGGGAAGGTGCCCCCAGCGGGGGAAGTTTGCTCTGCAGATGATGTCTTATTTACTGTTGAACAACAGTTGCTATTTATTTTTTTATTACATAGTACATCAACGTGTACAGAAATCAGATCTGGTCATGCCACTAGTTAAAATCTTGACTTCTCATTGAATGTTAAGGTGAAACATCAGTACACATGTCTATTCACATGTATTTAATGTGACAGTTTTTGAGTACTGTATGTGTTAATTTCTACTTTTTTAATATTTAAAATTGCTTTTAAATAAATGTATTCAGTTGATCCCAGATATCTGAACGAGGCCCTTTTTGTCAACTGGAATATGTTCTAGAGAGAAAGTCTGGATTCCAAACAGGTAGAACTAAGACACTTGAAATGTTTTCTCTTTAATATAAAGCACTCCTTATATAATGCAATTAAATGTGTATCTCTTTAACAGCTGTTAAATATGGATGCAATTGCCTTTATCTGGAAAACTTTACTTACTAAAGTTAGCATCAAACCACTTGTTTTGTCCATGAGTTTCGATTGCTTTCTCTCTGGCCTCGGCAGGCTCTGTGGGCTCCCAGCCCCCTCTGTGCTGTTTCCACAGCAGCCCGTGGGGTTGAAGGAACCGTTCACAAACTCTGTCCATGGGCAGGATCTCCCAACCCGACAGCAGCTCTCACACCAACTAGAGCAGTACTAATCTTTCCTGGATGACTGCATTGCTTAGAATTTCAGTCTGGACCCAGCTTGCAGATGTTATTTTTTTTCCCCATCCCTGACTCAGTTCTTGGATGTTTCTCATTTATGACCCATTCCTGTCAAAGCTACTCCAAAATGAACAAGTCACTTGAAATTCCTAGAAAGCAACGAGAACATCCTTTAGCCAGAGGAAAAGCTGAAGTGTAGAGCTATCAGATCTGGTTTGTATCAAGAATAGTAGCTGCCACAGCATGATGTGGCTCAGGAGACTTCTGTGCTGAGAGCCTCTTCAGACTGGATTGTAGCACTGGTGTGATTCCCCACTGTCACAGAACATCCTGCTTGCTTTGTTTGGGGCTTTCAAACCTACATAGGCTCAACATGGGGCAGTTGGAGGGGGAAATACGGATGTGGGGCAGGAGAATCAGTCTGGTTAAATACTGTGCTTTCTCAATTTCTGCTGTGTCACAATATTTCAGATAACAGCATTCAGAGGGACATCAATTCCAACAGCCTTAGTTCTCTATCCTACTTGTATTCTGTGTTCTTCAGTGACATGTATTGATTTCTTTTCCTAAGTCAAAATTGAGGTGAGTATCTCATATACTGTTTGGAGCAGCAGAGAACAAGACAAATGCATGCCCAGTGATCTCCCTTGTTGTTCAAAGTTTCAGTCTCCTTACCCTTCTCTTGGCAAACGTAAAGCTCATAGGTAAACAGAAAATTGGCAGTCTATACTAGTGAAAGTGGTGCAAATATTAAATACCAAAGAATGAAACTCAAAATAGCTCCCTACTACCCAACAGAAAATAAACAGTTCAACTTTATAAATCTGATTTGTTTTCAGATGCTTCCCCTTCCCAGAACTCTCTAGTTCTGTGTAATAATTCACCTGAGTATCAAAAGAAAACAACTTCATTTTCCAGTGCTCCACAGTTACATAGATTCATGCCCCTCACACCTTGGACTGGGAATCTTCTGTGCCATGAAACCAGAACTAGACAGAGGAGCAAATATCCATCAGTAAATGAAGTTCAGCTTCAGGCCTTACATTCTTTACAGAGAGCTTTTCACCTTAAGAATTTAAGGCTCTTGGGGATGCTTTTATTAGACCCTTTAGCCTTTCTGAAACAGCTGGAGGTTTTTCAGGTGGATGCAAAACACACACACACACGACTGTAGGATGTTTTCCTCTGCATCACTGCAAGACAACATTTTTGTTATCTAATACAAACTAACTATTCTAAATTGTCTTAATGATACTTTTAGGGCTGTACATAAAAAGATTTACAGCTCTGTCATCTGCTGAGGGAGTGCTCAGGTTTCTTCTTCAGATAAGCAAAGTGCTGTTTGTCAACTCGTGCTTAAGCTGAAACCCCCCCACTCCGAGCTGTAGCGGGCACAAAACCTGCATGTCTTGGCTGGTTCTGGTCAGCTGCTGCTCGGGAACAGTAAAAACGATAGTGTGTCATGGTACAGGCTCTGCCTTGTTCCTCTGTAAATTACAGAACAGATCCTCCCGGCTGCAGCAAGGCGGATGTCTGCTCCAGTCCTTTTGTAATGGTGGGGGCAGGGAGGAAAGTTTGTGACAGCTGTCACATCTGCTAAGCTGTCAGAGCAGAGGAGAAGCTGATTGGTCATTTTCTGCACCACTTAAAAGAATGTTTTGAACAAGGTTTAATCTTACCTGGAACTTTAAATCCAGTGTTGAGTCTATTAATGCTGTTCCTACCAGTTTGATCTTGGTTCTTGTAGTGTCTGATCAGAAAAACCCCTTCCCCTTGTGCTTTTTGCTCTTCTCTGAAAGGCTATGTGGGTCCATTTCCATGTGGGGTTCCCCCCCAAGGCTTGAAGATAATTTTGTGCCTCAGTTACCACCAGAAATTATGAATCTAATTTCTCTCTCATAGTCCCATTGAATGTATGAATCAACCCTTAGCAGTCAAACACAGCTGCTCTAGAATTGCTGTATTAGAGGTTGTTTCTTGTATTTAACTTTGTACACTTCAAAACAGTAGCATCAGGCTTTGGTTTTTGATAACTAATCAATTTCCCCAGTCTTATCTTCAGGGAATGCTCCAGGAATAACTTATTACTTCTGCCTGAAGACTTACAAGCTTAAGTTATTCTTAAACCTATTTTAGTAAGATGATTTTTTCATCTCTCCCTGCTCTCACATCCCTTCTGCAGTAGGTGTCAATAGTCCCTCTGCACTGGGGTTCCTAGTCTCTAAATAAAATTCAAAAACTTAAGTATCAGAAAGGACTGGAATGTGCTCCTGAACTTCAGACTGAAGGAAAGACAAGGCACCTTGAGCTGAATGTGCAGAAAAGAGTCAGCAGCTGTTTGGTGATTAAGCAGGGGTTTATTGTGGTTTTCTGTTGGAGCCTGCAGATTTCCTTAATGACCTGACATCAGGGCCACTTGCTGCTTTAGACACCTCAAAGACAAAGCAGACTTTTTTCCTTTTTTTTCAAATAAGTAAAGGTTCTACTGCCTGTAATCACTTGTCTATTTGGCATCTATTCCCATCCATGGCTCCAGATCTACATATCCAAATTAATTCCCTTTATTCACTGTAGGGTTTGGATTCAGAGCTGTAGCCCTACTTTAACAACTGTTGGTAGGAAAGCAAGAGCCCCAGGCAGCTGACCAGTGAGCTGCAGCCAGCCACATGCTCTCATTTCAGCTAAGACTTTTTTATTGTGTGGAAACCCACCCAGGAGCTGGAAAAAAAAAGCATTGTGGAGGAATTTCAGGACTTCTGAAAGTTCTGACCTCTTTGGATAGAAGCATGGGGATGAAGGGTAGATTTGTGATCCAGAATACTCCTTAGCCTCTGTCCTCCCTGCAGGAACTGGGCCAAGCTCTGCCTAAAGAAACAGAACAAATGCTAAACCTGCCTTGATAGGGTACACAGAGCTGCTTAAAAGTGAAGTTTGGCAGTCTGGACATCTGGAGAGCAGGAAACACCTCCATCTGAAGTGAACTGACACCAAGTGATGCTGGAAGATAGGGAGTTCTAAGACTTTCCTAGAGTATAGAAATAAATCCAAGCTCTACATGTGCTACATGGTAGAGAGATGTGAGAAGAACAGAGGATGGAGGCCATCACAAACCACAACTTGGACACCTTTGAAAGAGTATAAATGACTCCGTTCTTGATGTGAAGATCAATCATAAGGAGTCAGCAGCTCTCCTGTGAGCACTGCCACTAGGCTGGCCGTTACCTGACCCCGAGAGGTCAAGGCAATGCAGTCTCCAGTGAAGTGAAGGTTTCTTGTCCAGGAGAACAGCAAGATCTTGGCAAGCAGCACTTGGGGTGGGAGGGCAGCAGGGCAGTGAAACCATCTGGTCAGCACTGTGCAAGTAGCTGCTGTAATTGCTGAGTCCTGAGAAGGAGCAGCAGGACTTGTTCCTCCACGTTTGGCTGTAAGCAAGGAGGTGCTTCTGCCCTGCCAGAGCAATCTCTGGCTGCAGCCTCACACAGGACCCAGGTCCACCCTTAGATGTGGTTCTGGCACCCCCCTCTTCCTCCTTAGAGCAGATCTGGAACAGTTACCTTCCTTAGGGACAGATCATCCTTGGCACATATGTTCCCAGGTCTGTCTGGACGAGATGCTGCTGGGTCCAGCAGAAAAGCTCCTTCAGTTACCCCTTCCCTGCAGGGATGTAGAGAAATTCGAGATGAGAAAAAAAAACAAAAAACAAAACTCAAAAAACCACCCAAGAAATTTGGAAGTGGAAAGCCCTCTCTACTTTAAACTCCTTGAGAGCAGGATTTGTTCCTCTCATTTGCCCATGGCAGTGTTCCATCTAAATGTTTTTGATGCAAAATGCAACCCCTGGTAATGGTTATTTAGATGGGAGCTGCCAGGAGTCATCACTTCCCTCTGTCTGTAGAGCAGGTGCCTGCTCTGCCCTTGATCCACAGCTTTAGCTGCTTACCTGGTGGAATGTAAAGGAAGGCACCAAATGAAGTACTTCTGCATAGCGGTGCCAATTCCTACAGGACTTCTCTGCACCCCAGCCTCAACTGCTGCCCACATCTCCATCTGCTTTGGGCAAAAGACAGGACTTGTAGCCATTGTGGCCTGGGCCTTGGGGGCTGCAGAGTGAGCTGAAGCATCACAGCCCCCCAACAGTGACTGACAGTAATGCTGGGAAGCAAAATGCTATTTAGAGAAATTACCTTAAGACGTGTTACCCACACCTAATCCCTGTCCCTTCCTAAAAGGGATTGATGGTGCAGGAGAACAACAGCATCTGTTGCTGGAGGGAGAGCTTCCTGAGGAGCAGATGGAGAGGTTGTGTCCTGGGGGGACCCTCGCTCCTTCTGCAACCAAGATGTCATCAGTTGTCAACAGGATGGAGAAGATGAAGAAGAAACATAAAAAGGTGCCTCAGAGAGGAGTGTAGCTCTAGAGATGGAAGGCGCTCTTGGGGTTTGAAGGAGAAATTAGGCCTTTATGCGATTTTTCTTTGATCTTCCAAAGCTAGTCTTACAGGCAATGTCTCACTGAAGTGGCATGGCTGCCAGGCTGGATAACCAGGCCTTTACCACAGTGAGGACCAACACCTGCATTTGGAGTTGCCCACAGTGCTGTCCCAGGATGTCACTCCTTCCCTGGGCACAAGCCTGCAGCCCCAGGTGCTGCTCGGGCCAGGCAGCTCCAGCAGAGCCTGGTGGAGATGGCTGGGTTTTGTTACACACGTTTGAAGCCTGCAAGGTGCTCTGGCATGTGGCTGCTCTCTTGCCATGGCTGCGGAGCCTCGCCCGTGCCCTGCTGTGCTGTGTGTGCTTCGTGCGTGCTAGGCCAGAGCCAGGGCACGCCACACCTGCGTGCGTGCCACGAGGCCGGGGCCATACCTGGCCCCTCCCGAAGGGTCTCTCCTGGCCCCTCGGATGGATGTGGGGGCTGATGCGAAGGCTCTGACCTGTGCCACATCCTTCATCCCCGGCCTGCCTGGGTGAAGAGTGCCGGCCCGCGGCGGCTGCCCTTGGGAGCCGGGGCCGCTGCCCGGGCCCGGCGGGGAGGGAGCCTGTGAGGGGCCCGGGGAACGGGGCCGGGCGCGGCGAAGGTGCCGGGGCCGCCTCTCCCTCCCCCCCGCGCCGCTTCCTTTTATATCGATGCGGCACCGCCGCCCGCAGCCACAACCTGCGGCCGTGACGCTGCCGGCAGCCGGAGGGACGAGGCTGCGCCCCGTGCCCAGGTAAGGGCTGCCCGCGGCCCCCGGGCGGGGCGCGCAGGCGGCGAGGGGCGGCTCAGCGGGAGCGAGAGGGAGATGGGGATCGCCTAAGGAGCCGGGAGGAGCCTGAGCGGAGCTGGGGTGGGAGCCCGTGGAGAGCCGCGGGACGGAGAGGAGCCGGGAAGGAGCCGGGGCAGCCCCCGCCCCGCTGTCCCCCATCCCCGCAGAGGATGCTCAGCGCTGCCCGGACAGCCCCGCGGCGCCGGCAGGTCTGTGGGGCCGCGGAGAGAGCGCAAGGGCGGCCGGAGGCAGCTGTGGCCGAGCTCTGCTTCCCCAGGGCACGGGGACAGCGGGGCCGCCCGGGTCAGGAGAGCCTGAGGCGGATCCGCTCTGTCTGCGAGGGGGGAACAGGCCGGACAGGACGGTCCTGTGAGCCCTGGCTCCAGGCACGGACGTGGCAGATGCAGCGAGCGGGGTGACAGCCCTCACACCAGCCCACACCATGTCAGTCACTGCCGGTTGAAGCAGCAGCGTGCTGGGCTGGCCGGCCGAAGGAGGAAGCCATGGTTTGGTGCTGCTCGCCATGGGTGCTGTTTGTGGCCATCCTGGGCTGGGACCAGCAGTAACCGTGTTAGATGGAGGCTTTTTGTACAGATGCCGGGCGCCAGGCCGAAGAATTATTAGTCGACCTCTTTCATGCAAATCTTGTATATAAAAGTTCAGCTCAGCAAGCAGAAATGTGCTGGACTGGTTGGTGAGAGGGTGAGCACTTCTGCTTTGGGGGATCTGGTACTTCCTCATCTGGGCAGGAACGGTGCTGTGGTTGTGATCATGACTCTATGTGAAAAGTACCCCTCTCTTGAGCAAGCTGCAGCATTTCAAAAGGGTTAGTGCAGAAACCGAATAGCACAGAGCAGCCCCTAAACAGTGAAGGGTACCTGACTGTATGGTTTGGAACAGACTTACCCTTTTCCCATTTGAAAATGAACTCTTATCCCTAATAACAATTTTTTAATAAAAGTAAAAAAGTATGCATTCTTTAATTTAAGACCCAAAAAGCCATGAGAATGATGCTTATTCCGTGTTTTGTTAGGTATATGATTAAAAGAGTAGAAAGGCCCTTTTTTTCATTCAAACAAAGAAAACCCCACATCTGCACCCCAACCTGAGAAGTGCTTTGAAGAGATGTGGGATTTTGGTGGAAGTTTAATGTCCTCTTTCTTTCGGAGCTTGATTGAAAACGAGGTTGGCAATGGCTGTTGTCTGTTTAATGTTGAAGAGGGCAGAATTGATGCTGTGGGGAGCTGGGGAGTGTTCACGGTGCCTACATGTGCTCTGAAGGACCCTCTCGGGTGCACACGGACACCGTGCGTCGTCTCAGTGCTTGGTGCTGCTCAGGGTCATCTTGCCTTAGAGAGAGGCAGCATTTGGCTGCATGGCTCCTCCTGGTTTCCCTGCTCAGCAGGGATCAGGAGCCTGTGTCTGTCCAGGCAGCAGGTTGCTCCCCAGCTGCTGTTGCAGACAGCAGTCCCTACGTGCTGCTCGCTCTTGCTCTTTGGGAGCACTGCTCAAGCCAGAGGCCTCATTAGTGCGTTCTCTGATAGTTGTCACCGCTTACTTTCCCAGCGTTGGTGATGTGGTTTCCTCCATGGCTCAGCAGGAGACCCTGGCATGAAGGAGCTTCTGAGCAGGTCTGAGGCACTGCTCTGCAGGGAAAGTAGGAACTGCTCAGCATCCAGTAGAAGAGTTGTACCAACAGGACTTGTAAAGACAATCCCAATAAAGTCCAGAGCATCCTTTTCTCTAACTGAGATCGATAGTTCAGACTGCTCAGCAAAGAGCGTGTGCAATGGATTTTCAATAATCAGCACAGCTCAGGCTTGAGGAAAAAATTATTAAGCTTCATTCTATGCCTCTAAATGTGAGTGTGCCCAGCAAGAGCACTGGGAGAGGCTGATGCACTGAGGGGAGTTAAAAAACGTTAATGCCGCCTCTGAGCATGGAAGGGCACAGCCACTCTCAACTACTATTTGTTTCTTTGTACTCAAAGGTATCAGAGGATATATAGTGGGTCACAAAAATAAAGACTGGTATTTGAGATACTTCCTGTGCTTGTTGGAGGAGAACAAGGCCCAGAGCATTTTGAAAGTAAAAGCGTATTTCCTGTGAAAAACTGCTGAAGTGACGTGCAAGATTGTTTGGGAGCTGGAGGCACAGGCAATGATTCAGGCCAGCAGTGTTGGCAGCTGGGCTGGTGTGGGGCCGAGGGGAGGGTGCTGAGCACCAGCCTGTCTAAACCTGCAGATAGGGCACAGGCACAGCATCATGTGCTCCTCTTGCTGCCCTGGGAACAGGAAGACAGGCTGTGTCCTCTGGCTGCAGACAGCCTCGGGGGCTTCATTAGGGACTAGAGGTTGGTCTGCCAGCAGGTATTAGCAGACCTGCTCAGGCTGAGTAAGTACATGCTCCAGAGGCTCCATAGAGAGCCAAGGGCTACCCAAGCACAAAGGAGACTCCATTGTGGTATCAGGACTGTTTCTGTAAGCTGAAGGTCATTCCTGCATTGTTCTCTCCACTCTGACTTAGAAAGACTTGTCTATGAGGTTAGTTCAGTCCAAGACCTGCCCTCCTGATTGTCTGGTTTAGGTTTTCCTTTAGTGCTTACCATGGCTGCGAGCCTGCTTATCAGCTGAATCACTGCCCCCATGCAGACCTGCACAGTTCCACTGGGAGCTGAATCCAGCTCGCTGGCTCCCAGGAGTCTTCTTTCCCCTGCAGCAGCTCAGCTCCGAGGGAGGAGGTGGCTGGGAGCAGAACACAGCCCTGACAGTCTGCTGGAACACAGTTGCTGGAGCTGGTTTTCAAATCTGCATCAGGGCTGTATCTCGCAGTGGGTAGGAAGCACTTTGCACGGTGTCTGCAGTTACTCAGCTGTTGGAAACCTTTGTTCTGTGCTGCTCTGTGTGGAGCTTGATATAGCTCGTTTTTTTTTTTTCTTTTTTAAGCTTGAGTTCTATTACTGTCCTTGCTAGCTATATTTTTAAAACAAAAACTGCACACATGAATTTATTCCTTTGAGGTCTTTCTGCCCGAGAGATGCTCAAACTGAGCATATGTATATATGTGTGACCGTGTGGTAATAGGTGGGATAAGTCTAATAGGTAGCTTTGGTTTCCATTCCCAGCAATTTTTCAGGTGGTGCAAGCTGTTTTTCTATCATAAAAATTATTTTTTTTCTAGAGCTGGGTTTGCTATCTGTTTTGCAGCAATGCTGTAAGATTACCCCAGGGTATCTAGTGGACAAACTAATTTCTCAAAGGCTTTGCTGGATAAAAAGGGAAAAATATCAAGTCTTCTGACTATAGCAGAAAACTAGGAGTTTTATCTGTGTCTTGCTAAGATAGTTTTTGTCTCAACCAGAAAGAGGACCCCCCCCAATCCCAAGCATCTGCCTTGTTCCCAATCTTGAGGTCAAACCTCCTGGCCACAACTCTCTCTATTTAAGAAAAAGATGTAGACACAAGTTGTAATCTGGGCTATGAAAATCTAATCTGTGACCTAATTTGTTGTGATACCATGAAGAACCTGTCAGTAGCAATCACTGTAACCCGTGGCACGGATGCACTGCTGCTTTCCAAGAGTGCTCGCTCGCCAGAGCCCCAGAGGGAGCAGTGTCAGGCTGAGTGAGTACATTTGGGCTCCTCCACTGACAAATTTGGGAATAATATACAGACAACTCTCAGGTCACTTTTGTTATTCTTTTAAAATAGAAGTGGTATGGGCAGTCCTACTGTGTGTGGAAGGGAACCTCTCCTGAGGAACAGGCTGGTTTGAAACGTGTGGGAAGGAATGAGATGCAACCAAAACTGGACAGTTTTCTGTGCGTGCCATAATAGCTGTTTACCTGCCTGATGTTCATTCCCCACGACCATGGCACCAGCTTGGATGAAACCAACTCACTGGGTGAGTGGTTAGAGGAGGGACTTGTCTGAATAACTTCTCACCAGTGGGAGCTGTGGTTGCGTGGGCTGATTCTCAGAGGGCAAAACTGGCTGGTTTCTAGTACAGCCCCTTTGGGCCAAGTTTGTTGTCCTCTAAGGAGAAAAAAACAAGGTCTTTTATGGTGTGTTGCTGAAAACATAGCACTGTCAATCTTGCTCTGCAAGGCTAGAGGAGGGAGGAGAGGTTTACAGGTCAAGAATGCACATGTAATAGGCTGAAAAACTGGGAATTGTCCTCCTAGGTCCCTGCACTGGTACACCTGCCAGGGAAAAAACTAGGGAACTACTTCTGTATTAGAAACAACAGAGCTGGGCTTCCATTTTGATTGTTCTAGAAATAACTGGGTATTTTTGTTTTTGTTTTTTTATTATTATTTGTTTGTTTGTGGGTTTGGTTTTTTTGTTTGGGGGTTTGGGGGTTTTTTTGTGTTTTTTGGGGGGAGGGTTGTTGATTTTTGGGGGGGGTTGTTTCTTTTTTAAATATTATCCTTCAAATGCTTTACTTAAAAGTACTAAATTAAAATTTACAGAGCCATGCAGTCTGTTAACAACTGCTAAAATCCATGTCTGGTTAGTGAGACCATCAATCCATTCGGATTTGAGATTCAGTAACCTAGAAGTGATCCAATAAGATGTATGTGCATGGTCTGCTTCCTCCCTTTCTCACCTTCACTGGAGCTACCTGTGCTGTTGTTAAGGCATTAGATCTTAAGATGTCTTATTTATTTTGAGCCTCCTCTTTATTTTCAATACTTTGTTCCCTAGCATACATTAGGTGTATGCTAGCATAGAATACTTGCATTCTAGTAGTAATTTTTGTATTCTTTTTTTGTATTTTGGTGTACTTTTACTCAGCCTGAGCACTCAGAGCTCAAGTTTCAATGTGTTATTTGTTGATTTTTGTTCACTCCAGGCTTTTCCCTCCACCCACTCACTTCCTCTCAAAAATGTTTCCTCATTTCACCACTTTTTCACACCCATTTCTAGCGCAGGGTTGCCTCCCACTGAGGGCAAGCTCAGCACTTCATCTACTGTTCACCTCTGCGGGAGATGGGCGACACATCCAGGTGTGAGGGGAGCAGCAGAGGGACGAGAAGGTGCTTGCCCATGTCAGGGGGCAGGTGCAGTGGCAGCGAGAGGAGGTCTGGGTGCAGGTGTATTTTTGGGCAGCAGGACCAAAGGCGTAAGCAGGGTGAGTGTATGTATGGGTGGAGGGAGTGAAGGTAGAAAGTGCAGGTAGTTTTAGGTGTGTGCTCACGATGGGGCACAGCAAAACCTCTGCATGTGCAGGAGACAGCTGGGCATGCTGGGCTGGGACCACTGAGGTTTGAGGAAGGTGCATCTCCAGACCACAATGCAGCCAGGCCAGAAACCCTCAGCAAAGCACAGGCAGCTGAGGTGGAACTTACAATAGCTGCAAGTTTTAATGTGCAATTTTGTTCCGTTTGCCTTTTATTTTTAACAAAAGGTTTCTCATCTCCCCTTGGACAGCACCAATTTTTTAACCACATGGAGTGCATCTGGCAGCTTGCAACCTGTTAAAAGAGGGAAAAATACCACGATGAAAATAACATGTCTGTAGTTTTAAATTAGGTAAGGGCTAAAATTAGTAGGAGCAGGCCTGTCTGTGGCTGTGCAAACCAGCGGAGAATTAACATTCATCTGATGCTGAGCAAGGCAAGCAGAGGTTTTCAGCTCACACTTCCTTCGCCTTGTCCCACTCCTGTCCTTGCAGCTTTGCTTCCCCGCAGGGCTCAGTCACCAGTTAGCAGAACGCTGTGCAGATAGCACTAACCTCGTGCCAATACTGAGTGCTACTTTCAGCATTGTGAAGTGTTAGCAACAGCCAGAACATTTTTACCACACTCCTTTCATTTCTTTGCTCAACTGCTTTGAGTGCAGCTTTGGATGCATCGTGCTAAGGTCACTTGTCAGAGCCCTGGATGTGGCCTGAGTCCCACGCTGGGGCCCGGATCCACCCACCATTTCCTCAGTGAGATAGGAGCCCCCAAGACACTTGTTTCCTCTTCCCAGCTGTGGTTTACTTTCCTCTTCTGTAATTGTGTTTCTGTTAACAGGGCTGCAGTAAAAACCAGTTGCTGAATTATTCACCTCACTAGAATAACTCTCGGGTGGTTTGGTTCTTTGCAGACTATTTTTCATCTCACATCCTGGCGTCGTTTTCATTCGCAGCATGACCCATGCAAACAGGTTTATTTGTGCAAGTTAAAATGTGCAGTAGATTGGTGGGGAGATCTGTTTGAGAGAGAGAGAACAGCAAGAGCCTTCACCTCTCTCCCCTCTTCCCTGGGAACTGCCATGCTAGGCCCTGTGCCCACTGCCAAAGTCAAACTCCTGGGAGTGAATGTTCTTCCATCCCTAGCCTATCCAGAGGAATCAGAGGTCACTTGGAAATTAAAATTAAACAATGCCTTAGTGCAGCTTTGAAAAGTTTACTCAAAGGGCTGGTGTTGCTCCAGCACCGTTAAACTGGTGACTGCTCTCCCACAACCGCCCCAGAGAGGGCTCTGGTTTGGCTGACAGTGGCCACGGGTGGCTGCAGAGCTCACCCTAGGTGGCAGGGCTGGATTCACACTCCTTGCACCATTCTCCCAGCCAGAGCCTGCAGGGTGCAAAACCAGAGAGGGCTGGACTGTGTCAGGCATGTGTTGCTGCCCAGAGACCTCTGAAGGGGTTGTGCTAGAGGCTTGTGAGATGCCCAGGCTGCTTCAGACAAGGGGCAGGGACCATCCCCAAATGGGAAAAGCCACAGAAGACCTGGACTTGGCTTGTTTCCCTGCACTGTGCCTCCTCTGAACTATCACATGGAGGGGCAGCTGGAGCCTGTGTCTGCAGCCTCATCCAGCAGTGTGCTCCTGGCAGTGGACAGCTGCTGGCATCAGGGCAGTTATGTGATGGATGATTTATGTTCCATCAATTCAGTGTTTTGCCGGAGACACAGGGACAGAGTGTGATGAGGAGTATCTCTGTGGTCTGCAGGCTCTAGGGATGATTTGGGCTTCCATGGTGGTTGGTCTGGACTAGTCAACAAAACTCATATAACTCATAAAAGCTGGTCCTGATTCCCAAGACTCTGGCAATCCCAGAACTGAGGAGAGCAGGTGCTCCTGCGTGGGAATCCTAACTCTCACTGAAGGAATTGCTGATGACCAAATACCATCTTCTCTGCTCTAGTGGTTCTGTCAGGCATCCTGCTTACATTGAAGCATTAAGAAACATTTACTGTACATATTAGTGTTCTCTTGTCAGTGAACTCTGAGTATCACAGATATCACTGGCAATGGCCTACAGCAATCCATCAAATGTGAATGAAGAAGCCACTCCCATCTCTATTTAAGGACTGGGACCATGTTTCTTTCCCAGGATTACTGCCTTGAAAGGACATGGTTTTCGAAGTGTCTCCAAGTTGCAAATCTTATACCAGAACTTCTTGTGCCAAAATCCACAGCTGGTACATCCTGGTTACTGGTGTTAATATAATTGCATTTGTGAGCAAAACCTGCTTTAGGTACACTTGCACCAGTTCTAGGTCTGCTGGTACCCCTCGTATGGCTGGACATAACATGAATCACAACCTCTCTAAAAAACATTTATGCATTGATAAATGCACCCAGGACCTGTAGCTGCTGTTCATACAAAAAAAAAAAAAAAAAAAAAAAAAAAAGGTCTTTCAAACTTGTTGAGGGCCTATTTGGTCTGTCATCTTTTTTTTAAAAAAAAAAAAAAAAAACAAAAAAACAAAAAACCCAAAAAACTACCTGATGTGAGAAGCACTTGGTGGATGTACTCAGAACTCTTGTTCTGTGGGAAAAGGCCACCTG
The DNA here is from genome assembly GCA_037013685.1 of Acridotheres tristis. Classification (NCBI taxonomy): domain Eukaryota; kingdom Metazoa; phylum Chordata; class Aves; order Passeriformes; family Sturnidae; genus Acridotheres; species Acridotheres tristis. The sequence continues at coordinate 140,716,501 of CM072886.1, read as the reverse complement.
TGTGGTGACTGTGCCACCCCACATGCTTTTGCACAGGGCTCCCAGGAGACCACATAGCTGGCAGAGGAACAGTAAATTCTTCCCCCTGCAGGCTCCTGCAGATGCCGGTCAGTTTGAGGAAGCAAGAAAGGAGAGCCGGTGCCCAGAAGGAGAATACTACGTCCAAGTGAGCACGTAGAAAAGGACTGATCCTGATAACCTTGAGTGCCTGCTGAGCCCACTGGCAGGCTGGAGCACTTATCCAGAGCCCTTGGAGAGGACCATCTGATCCAAGGCCACCGAAGAGATCATGCCCTGTCAGCACATTGCCCAGTGCTGTGTAGGTTTGGAGCTGTTCCTGGGCAGTTTTCATAGAGCTGAATATAGTTATTTGCATGTTGCACAGTGTCTGGGCTTTTCCTCTTCCTCTTAGCTCTGTTGGGCACTGCTGTCTGCGAGGGAAGTTGTGTTCTCAGTCAGTGCCCAAATTGGTGTAACTTCCCCTGGACAGTGGCTCCCAGAACTGCAGCCCTGTCTGCACCAGTCCTGCGGGGGAAGAGGAAGAGCAGAGGCTGCTCTGCAGGGGGACTTTGGTGAGGAACTTCCCCTGCGTTTGTTCTTCTCTCCTACTTCCTCATGCATGAGATGATCCGAGTCCTCATGTTCCCTGTCAGGTGACATTCACCAGCTGGGGTTTCAGCAACAGGGGATGCTCATGTCCACTTGAGAGGAGTCGTGGGCTTTCTGTGAAATCCCCTGTGGAATAATAGCACACATCCCATCCACATTACCACCCATGTGTCCAGCATGCCTCAGCCTCTTGTCAGCCCTGCTGCTGGGAGAGCTTTGGGGGGCAGTTAGAGGTGTCCTTGCTTCTGGGGGAAACCAGAGCCTGCCCCTGCTGGCCCTGCCTGCTGGGGTTCAGCACAGGGAGCAGATCCCCTTTCACTCCCCTGTGCTGGAAGCTGCACCACCTGCTCCAGTCCAGGGAAACAGAAGGGAGGTGAGCCATGTTTCTGCCCTCAGTGCCCTGTCTGCAGCCATGGCAGTGCTCCCCAAGCCTTGGTCCAAGGGCAGGTGGTGGAAGTTCACACCCAACTCAAACCCACCAACTTGCCGAGCTGGTCTTTCTCCAAAGTTGGTCCATATCTGCTTTACCCTCTCCTGCAGGATGGAGCCCAGACCATCATTCAGGCTTTGCTGTGTTCCCTTAAGGTTTGACCTATTAACTAGCTGTCAGGCAGTTGTAGGTGTGTTCTAAATATTTGTTTAGATCTCATAGTGTGCTGAATAGTTTCTGAGCTGGAAGAGCAGGCAGAGCCTTGGCCTGAGAACAAATTAAGTTACCCTCTCTTGATATGTTTTGATTTTGTTTTATTTTCTTTTCTTCACTACTTTGTTGGGCTCCAGTACTACTGTGAATTTCACTGACATCAGTAAAACACTGACAATTTCCCCAGTGGATCTCAGCAGGATCAGAACTCTTTGGAGATGAAAGCATTTCTGATTGTATGAAAGACATATTTTTCAGAGGTCACTGAAAGTCGGTCCCTTATCCCAGAGCCTCCTTCTGCCCTAGACACTAATATTGCAAGTGCAGTAGGTGAATTTAGATTCCAACCCTATGAGAAGATACACTAGTTAATACAGAGAACTTTGGAAATTGTCCTTCCTCTCTTTGATGTCATTTTTATCCCTTGAGTATATGGAGATTAAAAGATAGTTGATGAGCATACTAAACATTCATTGCACATTTCTCTTCTAGTATCCAGCTGACCTCAAATCTAGAATGAAATGAATTTGCATTTGTTTCTAAAAGTATCTTATTTTTGTGAATCAAAATGTCAACACATTTGAAAGTGGTCCCACAAGAGACATTTGTATCTCTAGAAGTTTAAATTGCTGGATCAATGTCCCATTAATACTAAGGGTGTTTAAAGGACAAATTCTCTGCCTACTGCAGTGAAAATTTACCCCAAGGTATGACATTTCACCTGCCACTAAGTATAAGATTGTTGAATATAATGGACCAGAATAGCAAGATTTGCACATGCTGGTAACAAAAACGAGTGAGAAGCAGATCCCATTACAGAAACCTCTTTTTATTTTTTTTTCCCTCCCTCTTCTGTTTTCAGACATTAAAATTTGCATGCTCTTTGCAACTTATATTACTGCACTATTCAGAAGCCCATGCAGCACATGAGTGAATAAGAGAGCCCCAAAAAGCTTCCACTCAAAAAGGTGCAAAGAAATGAGAGCACCAGGGTACATCCAAGGTCTTGTGGCACAAAGTCTGGCTCCAGCTGGACCACAGAGCTATGAGCCCCATCACATGCTCTCCTGGTGGCAGCTCTACTGATGGACAGGGCTTTGCCAGAGCTTGTCTGCCCTCAGCATGGCTCTGTCCTGAGGGAGCACAAGGACAGTTGGCAAGTCTCGACCCCCTCCTCAAATGAAATAGGAGACAACTGGACTGAGCTATCAGCACTCTAAAGCACTGCAAATAATCTGAACCCAGGGGCCCCCTGAAGCTGAGTCTGAGGCGAGGCATGTTTACCCAAGGAAGTGCCAACATAGCCCAGGAGAACATACCATGAAATTGCACCATACTGTCCCTCCCTTGCGCTGTCACGGAAACCAGATGCCAGGATGGAAAAGCACCAGGAGATGAATAAAAAAGCTTCAAGTGCCAGAGAGCCCTGCTCAGCCCTACCTTCTGCTGCAGGCCATCTATGCTTCCCGGCATTCCCTGGTCTCCTGCCAATTCCCATCAACAGCTGTGGTTTGTGGTTGTAATGCTCAGCATTTGTCTCCTCTTTCTCCTAGCAGATCTGCCCAAAAGCTGGGTGTGCAGCATGTAGCAGTTCGAGAGTCCCAGGACTCCCAGAACTGGCCTCTAAGTATGAAAACAAATCTTTCTTTACTCCTTTATCTTCTCCAAGGCCTGAGACATTGCAAGTGTGGGTTTGTAAGGCTTCTGGGCCCTTCTGATGGCATTTGTGAGGAAAGGTTACATAACAGAATGCTTTATAATACATCATTTTCTTTCATTTAAAGAGCAAGAAAGTGCCAGCAGTAAGTCTAGACCTAGATTGCCAGCCCAGAAGCAGCCTGCTTACTGCATTTAGCACATGAAATGTTCTTCACTCCATCATGCTTATTCCCAGTTTCTGTGTCTATGTATTACTGTTGAGGCTGCAGCTTGGATAGGAGCAGCTCCAAGATGTTAGCAAGTGTCTGTTAGGAATCCCACTCCCAGTTTCAGGAGGCCCCAGAAGTTCATTAGATGTTTAATAGCTTCCAGTCACTGCTGTGCTGGATGGACCTGAACTGGTGACCGAGGGGGGAAAGGTTCTCTCACACATGTACAAACCCTGAGGCATCTGTTCCCCAGACTCAAATTTGTCTAATTCCCCTAAACCACTGACGATCTGCCCTGAAACGATACTCCCATTCCCTTAGGAAATCCCTTGGGTTGATATCAAGTAGATAGTTATTTTTGGATTCTTTCCCAGAGAGAGTGCACTGTATTGCTCTGAACCCTACACACCAAATAAATATATCATCCTACTGTAGTAAAGGTCCAAAAAGTTTTATTGAAGGGGAAACAGATTATTAATAATTAAGGGTAGTTCACTGTATTGGTTTTGAGCCAAGTAAAGCTAATAGAGCTTTTTTTAATAGCAGATATAAAAGTGTAGAATATTGAGACTGAATTGATTGCAGCATTTAATGCAACATAAAGTCAGTTAATGAATTTCAAGGGTTAACTGCATTAAAGTGAAACATGAAGCTCGCAAGCAATGTATTAAGTATTTTTAAAGATTAGCAAAAGCAAACAAATAAACAAAAATCAAAAGCTCGCCCTTCTTGATTAGTAAATACCCGTAATTTTGTCTTCCTGAGGGAGAAACTCATATGACCAATATCTTTACTTCTTTTATCCTAAAGCTCTGGGTGCTTATATGTAGGTGTCTGCTTTTCCCTTACCCCCTTTTAGAATAAAACAAAGCCTTTACAAGGAGGTGATCAGTGATTAATTCTAACAAAATTCTACAGCTGCCTGAGATATTCTCATGGCAGGGATGGACAGTAGTGTAGAGGGAACAGTATTTGACAAATGCTTTTGTAAGAAAGGTTCCAAATGAGGGCAGTTCTAAACTGCTATGTGTTTGGACCACCCCATGTTGTTTATTGTCTGCCCAATTACAGTTTCTTAATTTAAAAAGATATTTTCTATTTCTCTGCAATAACAGAAGAACATGACACGGAAAAGAGAAAACAGAATCACTGGGTGATTAGCTGTACTAATGAGGATGAGGAAGGTTTTAAAACATTCTCCACTGAGCAATTGAAATGTTTGTCGCAGAATAAACATGCAGCCATTCCTTCTCACTGACAGCCATTATATTGTAATGTTGTCCCTTTGCAGTCTTCCCCAAACCATCCACTTCTTCTGAAACCTTTGTCCAAGTGTCAATATGACGTGAGGTCTATTTCTGCACCATGGTGTCCTACTCTCTGCCTTATTTCTTAGTAGCCGTTCAGTCTTCCAATGGGCACACGTGCCCCTCTTTGCCATCTGACCACATTCAAGTCTTGAGTGCAGCCCCCTCTGCACTAAACCCAAGCTTGTCACATTCAGCTACAAAACCTTTCACAAGCTCAGGGGCAGAGTCTGTCATCCGAGCAGCAGTGTGTTGTGCCTTAGGATAGAAGTGACCCCATTAAAACTATTTAGAAGCATGCACACTTATGACTGGCTCAATGCCCTTATGCCTCTCCTTGCTCTCACATGTTTCCCCAGGCCCTCTTACATCCCTGCTGAAGCTGGTCTTATTTGAGCACAGAAATGTATTTTCTACATCTGCCCCTACTAGCCTTTTAAAGTAAAATTCAACTGATAAACAATTAAGATTAAAATAATAATGGCAACATAATGGGAGCATGAAGGAGCTGATACTATTTGTCTTTTCGTAGAAGAGAAGAAAATATAATTGAAAAATAGAGTCCTGTGAACAGTGTAACTAATGAATTGTAATTTTCTCCTGATTTGCATTCTGTATCCTCTGCATTTCCCACTGGATCTTTCTCAGTGTGAAATTTCTGGCTCTTCCCTGTTTCCAGCTCTCCCCTTCTCTGCTACATTCCTAGTGCTTCCACTGCAGTTCTCCCAATCCCTCTCTTACATCTTGCCAGCCAGGCAGGAGATGACCCAAGCAGGTTGACTGGGCAGTATACACGTGCTGTTGAGTGTCCAGCACCATAAACCAGATTTCCAGTGGAGTGTGGGCTGTGTGTCCTGGGACAGGAAGCATGGCTACCTGTCATAGGCCAAGGACTCACAGGCAAACTGGAAACCAACTCCAAGTGATCAGCCTCACTGCATAACACGTAGTAGAGACATTGTGCTGCTCCAGCTTTTGTTCCCAGGTCTGTTGGTTTAGGACTAGCTTGGTGGTAGAAAGCCAATGTGTACAGCAGATCTCCGCATTTGTGTTTTCCTCTCATCTACGACTTAGTCTGCAAGCTACTAGGAGCAGGAATTGCACCCATGGTTTTTTAAGGCATTGTACAAATATTTCCAACTTAGCTTTTTGCGTATGAAATGGCTGAAGTTTAATGGTATCACTTTAGGCACTTAGAAGTTGTCAGAATGGGAGGTTCCACTGCCAGGCTTCGTAGCAATCTTGCTTAATGTCATACGAGAAGTCTGAGGTCAGAAATATGGTCTAAGCTTCAGAGTTACAGCCTAGCACCTCACAAGAAAAGACTCGTTTGCTTCTTTCTGGTTTTTAGCTTGTTCACTACCTGAGACAGGAATAATTTAGAATCAGAAGAATATGAGCATGTATTTTAAAAGTCTCCCTTAGTTTGTGATGCAGTCCTGCAGAGGCGGTGTGGTCATGGGAAAAGCTGTCTAGTCTGATCATTAACATAATAGGCACCTAAGCTATGACTCCAGGAACCCAGATGTCTCAGATGGGACTGGATCCAGATTGTTATAAACATGAACAAAATGTTTCCCAGCTCATGTGGGGTTTATCAGCTGGACATAAAAAATATTATCTTTTAATCAATTGAGAAAACTCAGAATAAGTATAAGCAATTACAATGTGCAATACCAGCTTTACTCTTTTCTTGCTAACTGAATATTAAACACCTGTATCTGGTACTAGATTTAGCTCTAGGTGCCATATTCGTGCTCAGGAAAAAGGAAGAGAAAGATGTGTGGTGTGCAGTGTTACAGTTGCTCAGCAGAGGAAGTGTTTAAATGCCTGCCTAAATGCTTTGTTTCATGGAAGTGTTCATCTGCACCCAGTCTGTCTCTCACAGATTACAGCACGGGAAAGTCCTGACTTTCCATTTCCTCTGCTAGCAAACTCCTCCTTGCAGCTAGAGGGGCTTGTGCTTGTGGGACCAGTAAGGAATCTGTTTCTGTCCCTTGAGCTACCTGGGCATCTTAAAATGATTGTGCTCAAAGATTCTGCTTCATAACCCAAATATGCCTACCATGAGGGTGATGGGTGATTGGGAATTTCTTATCCCACAGAAATAGAGTGCTACCTAACCACTTCATATGAAGTCGTGGGAGAACCTACAAGAAAATGTGTGTACTGATGAGGAAAGGGTATCTTCAAAGTTCTTTACATTCAGCAATTTGGTTCACTAAAATGATTTTAATGTCTGCTGCTCTTTGGAGCATACTGACAGCGTTACAAGAAGGCAGCAGTATAAAGGGTTACAACAGATGACTGCATCAAAACAGTGTAATTTTAAATAGGTAAATGTAGTTGGTGAGCTAATAACTAAATCATGGTCTATTTTTTCTCTCATTATTCAGTAACCTTGTACTCAGTATCACTTAGATCATACACAAAGATAAATTTAGTTTATAGAAGTTGAAGTGAGTGCTGCAGAACCAGTTGAGGTTTTGATTGACTAAGTTGAATTCTAGTTTTCAGATGGGACCAAGCAGTCAGGTTCTTTCAAACTGAACTAGTGGTACAAGAGCAGACAACAGTGGCAACAGTGACACTGCAGTCCTGTGAGGTGCTGAGCACACTCAGCTCGTGGTTGTGCCACTGGAGCTCAAGGAACACATCCTATGGGATGCAGCCTGAGATGCTGTCCTTGCTCGTGTCTTGCTCAGCGGTGCCTAACACTTTTGTTCCGTGAAGTCCATGTTTTACTCACTGAATTTTGAAGTTGTCCCCTGAGAATGATACTCTGCAAAGCCCTTCCCTGAAGTGCTTTAATTAAGTTACCTATTTCCCCAACCGATTGCAACTTCTCCTGTGATGTGAAGAGGAAACTAAGAACAGCTGTAGCAAAGGAAACAGCTGAGGCAAAGTGAAATGGTCTCTTGACAACGTCCCTTGGTAGCACCTAGACACAGCCCAAAAACCACTTATGAGCTAAATACTGTTCTGAGGCTTCTAATAACAAATGAATTAAGCACTTTGGGGAAAAAACAAAACAAAACAAACAAAAAACAAACAACAAAACCCCGCCCACCGATAAACAAAAACACTGCAATGATTACATCTCAACAAAGGATGTGATCAAAGTAAAATACCAATCTCATGCTCCTGAGGTAGATAGAAATCTCAATTAAATCAGTGAATATTTGTTCCCATCAGGGTAGCACAACTGTGTTTGGTCAAAAGCACCCAAATCAAACAAAACAAAAAACTGTGTTCTCTTCCAGAGAGTTGTGAGACAGTCTAACTCTCTGGGACATAGTCTTCCCTGTTCTCAGAAACATTAATTTCGTCCATTAACTGGAATACTATTATGCTGCTGATCTGAAAAATTCTGTGGGGAAGAGAAGAAAAAGAAAATATAATGTTTGTGAGAAAGTTCCAGTTCAGATATATGTTTTATTTCATCCTGTAGTCCTGATGGTTTACTTTGTTTAATAAGCTGTCTTGACTGGGGCTAATGGGAGGTCATATGAAACTCTGCCACTCTACATCACTGGATTTGCAGCCTCCTCTGACTTGGTGACGCCCTTACTTAAAGGCACTGACTGCTACTCAGGGTGAATAAGGGTGAATAAATACACTGACGTTTAGGAGTTTACAGAGACATTTAGGAGTTTTGCTGGAGAAAGGTGCCTCTCATACGAGCAAAGGTGATGGTCCAGTACCTGCTGAGGTGATCACAGCTTTTCCACTACACTGAGTACAAACAGGTACATCTGGGGCTTTTCCTCCACTGAGTGCCATAAAGTCAGGAGCTCAGTCTGTGGCCATGACCTCCTAAACTTGGTAATGATGGATTATCTCAGTTGCTTAGCAGGCCTCTTCCCTTGCCACTTTGCTACCAGCATAGGTTCACCACTGCAACTACTCAAAGAACTTGTCATTGCAATGGAATCCATGTGGTGATCACTGAAGAAATTCTGTATTTCACAAACTTTTGTAAGCAGCTTAAAGATCTCAGAATCTAACAGTGTGTTCTGCTCCATTCTGTAGCAGGTCCACTACTCTAATTTATCTTACTATTTTCCAGTAGAGATAACACATGATTAAAATAGCTGCAGTTCCTCTTTCCACCTTCCTCTATGCTTACTGGTCTGTAATCTTCTTCTAATGCAGGCTTAACACCTGACATTTTATCTTTTTTCTTCCTTTTTCTTCCCTATCTCATATACGTGAGATGTATTTTTGAGGTAAGGGAGCAAAATGTGGGAAAAAAAAAAAAAAGAACTTTATTTTGTAAAATCTCTATTATTCTTGATCACAGTCCAACTGACATGGCACTGAACCCTCCTGTGTTATTTGACTTAAAGAACTGTTCATTAATTGAGAGAGTGCTGTGTATTTTAGCTGAGACTCCCCACACAAAGAGGCCGTGCTGATCATCTGTAGGAAGCAACTGCATCACCAGATGAGCAAACTCGAAAATAATCTTGGACTTTATAATGGCAGAAGAGATGACTGATGCAATTAGTCACGTGAAGTGACTGGGGCATAGCATGAGGAGACGACAGCATTTCACCAGGTCTGTCAGGGTAAAAAGATTGAACTCCAGAACCATCTCAGTTTTCCCACTCGCCACTTAAATATCAAAATGACCTTTTTTTGGTGGTGAGGGGAAGGCATTCTGAGATTGTGAGTGCCTGTCTCTATGCACATATAAAACATCGTAACTGTTTGGCATGACAGTATCTGGAAGCACTTCAGGGATCCTTTTGAGCATCTAGTGATTTGACCTTGGCTTTTTGTTTTGTCTGTGCTTCTGGAAATGTATGTAGATCGTTCATATTTTGTTACAACTGTTTATATTCTAAAGAGCGACATTCATATCAGAGGCTTTGTACTATCTAAATGAAAGCCCTAGAGGACTCTGTGGTATAAATGTGACTGCCTCTGCACTCTCGTCTACTACCGTGGCACTTGACATTAGTTTTATCTGAACTGAAAGGTGCTATGAACCACAACAGTGTAACAAGGGAGCCCTGCAAAGCTGCCTTTCTTCCATTCTTGACATTTTCCATAAGAAATTTCATCTCCTTTAACCATTTCTTTAAAAGAATAATCTTTAGCCATAGGATGTTTACTTTCTATTTTCATCCATGTAATGGAAGAGCTATTGCTGTCCTCCCCTCCAGAACAAACAAGGCTGCTGTTGGTGGTCAGGGCGTTCTATTGTCCCCACTGAGTTCACAAGGTTCAGGGTGATGGTCACTTCTTTTTCTCTTTGGACTCTCTCCCCTAGGCTACCATTAGGTTGAAAAGCAACCCAAGTATCCCAATAGTGCATGGCACCTAAGGGCAGCTTTGCTTCTGTGGCTTTATTTATCCATCTGGCCATCCATATATAAAGTCAAGTCATCTTTTGTCACTGGTATATATACACACAAATATGCAATATGTATACATCCAAGAGTACATTTAGAGCTTATTAATCTTTTCTTGATGAAAATGCTCTGACCTGTTTTCTTTCCAGATATATCTACCTGGCACCAACTAACTAACAAAATCCTCAGGCATTTAGCAGCATAGGAGCAGTTATGTTCTGTTACCACTCTTTTATCCTATGATACTAACTGAAAAATATAGTATTTAATTCTGGTTTTTGTTGTTGTTTTGGGGGTTTGGTTTTCTTTTGGGGGAGAGTTTTAATATTTCTTGCAGTGATAGCCTGGTAAAATAATTTTGCATTCAGAAGAAGCAATTAAGAAATTAAAAGTGAAGGCAGAACTAATAGCAAATTGCTGGGTTTTTTAGTCATGCAGCATTTTCCACGGTGTTCAATAATTTTTTATGCTTCAATTATTATGTGGGATGTGGATGTCTTAGTGTGCAGTTGCTGTTAAAGCATCAGTGATGCTCAGTATCTGGGCATTCTTGTACTTCTGAAAGATGTGAGATCCAAATCAAAGTTAACTTACAAATTTGGAGAACCCTAAAGAGTATATATTATTATAAACCTGCTCATGGTTTCAGTAGGAAATTTTCTTTGTCTAACCCCACCCTGTCAAGCCCCGAGTGCTTTATAATATTATGAGCAACAAAAACTTCATCCCTGAGGCTGGTTGTGTGTAGCTCTTTAGTTCTGTGTAGCAGGACAAAGTTCTATAGTATGACAGGTGAGACCCCCAGTTTCTATTAAGTCCAAATGGTAACAAGTCCGACATTAACTCAGAGCACAATTCTGCTTCCCTGAATTCAGTTCAGTGGGACCTGGATCACCTCCTGCCTGGCACATAGACTTGTAAAGCTCTGTGGACTTTAGAGAAGATGAGGATGTGGTAATGACCTGCCTCATCTCAGGAAGAAGCGTGCATCAATTCACACCTCAAAATTCGTATCCGCTGCAAAAAAATCCTTTCTGTGGCAGAAGTGAAAAGCCATGTCCAGCATTTGTTCAGCCACTTACACAAATCACACACAGACAGAACTGGAATTTCTGTCATTCTGCTGAAGGTGCTTCTGTGAAAATCTTTTTTCTTATCTTCGACATCTCCTCTATTTACTCCAGTACAAACCAATCAGAGCCTCCAGGGCTTGCCTGAGCACTCTCCTTTCCCTGCTGAGGGAAGGCAGTGGGCAGGTATGTGGTGCACCAGCCCTGGTCTTGCCTGACTGCTACCCAAGGACCAAAACTCAAGTATGGTGATTTCCTTTGAATTCACCAAACAGGTTTTGCAGCTGAACTATACTCACAAATTGCTTCCTTCATATCCCAGGCTACTCTTTTAGCTAAAATATTTTAAAGGTGTTATAGTTAATTCAAATATGTTGAATCCTAACAAGTTAAAGACACACTAAATTTATCAGATTAAGTCAATATATATGTATATGTGTAGGTATGAAAATAAAAATAGAAATACATTGACATATAAATAAATCTCAGAGCTATTTTCCATTTTTGTGTTTTCTTGGTGGGCTTAAGGGTAGCTGATATTCACTAATATTTGGCAGTTAACAAACTGCTATCAGGCTTCTGAAGAGAAACTACTAGAAGTGTTTGGACTGTGAGGTGGCTGGTTTGTCTCTTTCAGATGAAGAAATACCCTTCGATCACAGCTGTATTGATAATGTTTTACTACTCGAGGGTGCAAGTTTTGTCCTGGCAGTGTCTGTGCACTGCTGCCTGGCTGTCCCCCAGTGCAGCCTCACTGAACGTGCTGTGAACTCCCCTTGGTGTCAAAACACCAAGTGTGAAGGCCAGGTGAGAATTCACAGCAAAATTTAGAAAAGCATTGTCTAGATTGCAGGTTATGTTAAGTAAAAAACACAAAACCAAAGCAGAACAAAAACAGAAGAATTTTTAATTTTTTTTTCTTTCTAAGTAGGTCCATGTGGAATTTTAGTAAAGCGGCAAGCCCTAAAATAAGGTATTAGAGCAATCCTTCTGCTTTGGCAAATTTATCCACATCTGAAGAAGCAGTTCAGGGTGTGCATTGTCCCTATGTGAGGATACCAAAATCCAGGGTGTGATATGGAAGGTGAAACCTTCATAAATCAGGGAATCAGAGAATATGCTGAGTTGGAAGAGACTCACAAGGAAGATTGAGTCCAAATGCTGGTCCTGCACGGAAAGCATGTAATTAAGTCCATGGGATGGTCTCAAAATATGGTTTTGTGTTTAGAATCATTTATGTTGGGGAAGACCTTTCAGATCATTGAACTCTTCCATAAACCTGTAGCAGTCACCACTAAACCACATCCCCAAGTGCCACAGGTACAGGTCTTTTAAACACCTCCAGTGATGATGACTCTACCACTTTTATGGACAGCCTGTTCCAATGCTTGACAACCCTTTCTATGAGGACTTTTTCCCCTAATATCCAATCTAAACCTTCCCTGGTACAACTTGAGGCCATTTCCTCTTGTCCTGTCTCTTATCACTTGGGAGAAGAGATTGACCTCCACCTGGCTACACTCTCAGGAAGTTGTAGAAAGCCATAAGGCAGCCCTGAGGCTCCTTTTCTCCAGGGTAAATAACCTGATAACCCCACGTGGTTTTTTTTTTTTTTATGATATTTAAACACATTTTGCATGTCTGTTGCGTTTTTGCGGAGATGGAGGTGGAAAGCATTCCAGGATCAGCCTGAGCGCAATGGTACGGGGCTCTGGCAACGCTCACTTAGGGATGGAACTTTTCATATTTTTATTAATTTATTAATTATTTTTTTTTGCTGTGGTCTACCTAGGAAGACATTTCTTAACAGCTTTAAGCCAGCAGCCCCGCTTTTCCCAGAGAAGAAGCACCCCATCTCCCTTTCCAACCTGGCTTTGCCAGCTGCAAAAACTTTAAACCCGCGAGCCAGGCCTGTAAAAAATAGGAGAATCACCCAACTGGCTCAAGGACCGATCAATAACGTTGATTGAGTGACGCTAATGAGCTGTTCCTCGGGCGCTGAGGGAAGACGTCGTCCCCTTTAAGGGGTCGCTCCACTCGCTGCCTCGCCCGCCCGCCTCTCTTTCGCTCCCCCGCCCGTGCCCGAGACACTCAGAGTCGAAGCAGGTGCATGCGCAGTGCGCTGGCGGCCGGGCGCGCTTGCGCAGTCACCTGCTGCTGGCCGCCCCCCGGTACATCCGGGTCAGCGCACGCCCGCCCGCACGGCCGGTGCCCGCGGTGCTGTGCGGCCGCTCCCCCCCGCTCCCCCCTCCCCGCGCGCGCTCCCGCCGTCCGCGCGCGCTCCCGGCGCGCTCCCGCCGCCCGCGCGCGCCGCTCCGTCGCTGCTCCGGCCGAGCGGGGGAAGCGGCGGCTCCGGCTCCGCTCCCGGTCCCGCTCCCGCTCCGGATCCCGGTCCCGCATCGCCGCGCGCGGGGCGGCTCGGTGAGTGCCAGCGGCGCGGAGGGCGGGAGGGGCCGGGCGGGGCGCTCGCCGCTGCATCCCCGCCTTCCCTCGGCGCCGGCGGCGCGACCCCCGCCCCATTCCCGCGGGGCCCCCGTTCCCCGCCCGGCTCCAGCTGTTGCTGTCCCCGCTCCCCCAGCGCTTCGCAACTTCTCCCGTCCCGGCGCCGCTTCCCCCCGCACGCCCAGGAGGGGCCCCGGGGCGCGGGGGAAGCGCCGGGCGCTGCTCCCTCGCCGGGGGAACCACGCGGGTCAGCGGGGACCGGGCGCCCTGCCCCGGGCTTCCCCGGCGGCTCCTTCCCCCCGTCGCGGGCACAGGGTCTGGTGTGCGGGCGGCTCCCCGGGATGCAGGTAGTGCCGCGGGATGGAGTGACAGTGTTAATGGATAACGGGAGCGGGAGAGCCCCCGAAGGGACATCTGCAGCCTTTCGGAGTGGGGCTGAACGTGCAGCGGGTTAAGCGGAATACGGGGATCGTTGGAAATTTGTCATGGTTAGGGTGTATCCTGCAGGTTTGTGTGCAGCGCTGTGATGCTAGGGCTGTAATTCCAGGTGGGGCTAAGGTGAATTTGGAGTCTGTAACAGGAGAGTGTTGTTTCTAACCTATTCATTATATAGCCGATAAAATTAAATTTTAATTGCATTATACTTTTCTCCCGTGTAATTCAGGAATAAGGACGCCTGCAACTTAATTTTTTGTTACTTTTTAATCTGGTGTCATATCTCACTTGGTAAAAAAAATACAAGAAGTTTCTTCACAGAAACATTTGAGACCCCAAAGAAATCAAAAGACTGTGTGTTATGAAGGTTTTTGAAATTTTTTTTCCTTTATCTGCTCCATAGCATCAGCATCCTGGATCCAAAAGTCAGCAACAGTGTGACAGCTGTCATACTGCCGTGATAGTGGAGTTACTAACATTTTAAATGTCATTCTGAGCTTCTGGTAACATAATATGGAAGTAAAAGTGTACATTAGCATGGATGTTTATCCTCAAACCAGTAAAACATTTTCTAGATTAATCTGATAATCTGGGTTCTTCCTTATTACTGTTTCTAGTAGTAGAAGTTGCAAAGTCTCTTTTGCTCAAATTCTCTCCCACCCTCATTGACACATAATCTTCTTTCTTTGTGCTCTGACTGCTTGGACTTTAAATGCAGATTTTAGTTAATCAGCATTTTCTGTTGTCGGTTGTTGCAGATTCGGGTGTTGGACAGTAAATAGCCTGAGATTACACTTGCCAAGGTTGGAACATAGATTCAAACTTAAAAGGTTTCCCCCTGACAAATATCTTTGTTCAGCAAGGTGTGTTGTTTTGCAGAATGTACCTTTGGTTCTATGCGGCAAACTTAACAGCAAAATATTAAACCACATAAAGTAAGATACTGCTGTTACATGAAGTTGGATTGTTTCTTGCCTGGCATAGGGAGAGTATTCTATTGTTGAAACAGAAGCTTTGAGTAGGAGACAAGATAGCTTTTTATCCCGGTCAGACTGTCAGATTTGTTGCTGCATATAGTAGCTGTCTGAGAGCAGGGGCTGTGGAAAGAAGTGATCCCGGGATCTGTTTTAAAATATCCCTGTCAAGAAATACCACGATTATATGAAAATAAGGAATGCATTTGATCCCATCTGTTATGCAACTTCCATTTGTCATCAGGTGCTCTAGATTTTCTTCCTTGTTTGCAGTTTAGCTGGGGCCACCTGAGGGGACAGATTATAGAAGAGTATGTCTTCTGAAAGTCTCTGCCACTTTCTGCGAAACCTTCTCAGCACTGGCTGTGGCAACCTGGTGTCAGCCAGTTCTCTTCTTGCATACAAAACTATCCTGTCCCTTTATTTGGGTTATGTGTGAGTCTTAATCTCTCGATAAAGAGAAAGAAAGAAAGAATCAATTTTCTGTTATGTCTATCAGTAATTATATGTATTTGCAAGAGAATTAATTGAACACAATAGTCTAAAGACACTTAGGGGGGCACCTTAAGGTCTGTCACCAGACCTCTAACAGTGCTTACTAAACTCTTGGAATTAATACTGTAAAGAGACAGAAGGGTGGGGAATATTCTATTGCAAACTACTGAATTATTGAGTAATACAGTAACAGCAATTGTCTCTGTCATTTGGAAAAGCATATGTAGGGGCCACTTTGGATTTCTGCAGCTGCTTTGGCATGGTAAACAGAAATGCAGATGTTTTTTCCTCTTGCTGTGTATCTTGGAGAATACAGACACACAAATAGCCTGCAGTCCCCTTTTTCTTGTTCCTGCCTGCCAGCTGAGGGCATAGATGGAACCAATGCGTATCTTGATGTAGTGGAGACAGGCAAAATTAAAGCTTGTGTGCAAGGAGTTGGATTTGTTTTTTAAGCAGATTTGTGTGTCGCTGTTGTAGTTCATTTGGTTGGTGGCTTTTAGGAAATGATGGCGCTAGTGCAAGTCAAGGTTGTCACCTTTGCCTGTCCTACCTAAAGGCTTGTTCTCTTTAATTATACCAAGAGTTTCTGTCGTTGATGTAGATGGGCATAAGTTGAGAAGAATGACTCTTGTTTGTTATGGTAATATTAACTACCCTGAAGTACATTACAGATCAATTTTATGAGACGTGTTCATTGTAAGGATGTTTGAAAATACATCTTCAAAGCTGAAATATTTTGAGTGTTGTCAAATTGCATCTCATGGATTATCAGCTGTCAAGCAAATGTGCTACAGGCAAGGCATGCAGCTCATGTGAATATATATGCTGAATCCACACAAGCCTTGAATGTCAGTGCCAGCTCTTGTGCTTAGAGCCAGGATGCACAGGGTCATGCTGGTAGTCATTTTGGTCCAGCTGAATCCCTCCAGTCTGTCAACATAACTTCAGAGGTGATGAGACTGCAGGGACTGGGGATATGAAGGTAACTCTGCTTGGATTGGAAAGAGTTAAGCACTGGGGGTCCTGAAGCATTGGCACTGCTTACTAGCTGTGGCACCTGAAATACATGCATCAGTTAGGCAGGGTAAGAATTATTTCAAATAATTTTCCAGCTGTTAATGTGGGCCATTTGTATGTACCGTTTGATGTCTTTTCTATTCCCATTTGTTTATGTATGTTAAGAGCGCTTTTAAATAAATGGATGGTGCTCTTGCACACCCCTTAAGTTTTCCTTTTTTATATATCTATGGCCATATAAACTTTACTTATGACTATCAGTATTTTCTTCATTACGATCATGTAAAATTTAACACCTCTACCCAATGTAGAGAAATCTGCATTTCTCTTCATGTTTATGAAGACAGGGACTTATTTGATTGACTTTAATTTCAGGATCTCTTATAAAATCACCTCAGTTTCCCCTGTCTGTGATTCAGGAATGTTCTCTCGAGTGCCACAAGTTGGCCGCTGCAGCTGGCAGAGTGTTTCCAACTGTCTAAAATTTGCTGAGAGTAATAGTCCCTTACATAGGCACTGTTTTACATTTGCAGTTCCGGTGCTTACTGGGGATACATGTATTGCAATCATATAAACAGCAGAGCTTAACAGAAACCAGCAACAAACAATGAGCAGTTTTAGAATTGACTAGGTAAAGCTGAAAGTATTTTTAGCTGCAGCACTTTCTCCCGTGTTCCCCATCCCCTGTGGTTTTAATTGTATTCTGCTTTTTAGAAATGGCATTTTGTCCTCTCTGTCACGTGAAAGCCTGATGTATAGAGAATACCTTCACTGTGGAAACAGTGAAACTAGTTACAGGCAGAGCATAATTGAAAAGTGTAGGGAAAATAGTTAATTTTTTGGCTTTTCACTTATGATCATTTGAATTTTAGGATAGATGTAGGACAGTCATGGTTGTGAGGTAAGGGCTGATCCTGCCCTCTTCATTTACTGTCGCCATTGAATATGGTGATATTGATGAAATATTTAGTAATTTATTTCCAGTTAACTCTGACAATGTTAATGCTGTCCATGTAATTGATTTGTAAAAGTATTTTTGGTTCCAGACTTACTGTCTTTGAATGTTCTTTAGGATTGCTTTTCAGCACCTAAAAAAATAATTTTTATGATTCTATATCTAGAAAAGTATTGACTAATTTGTGTGTCTTGGGAAAGGCTGTTGTTTGCATTCTTAGCACTAACCTAAAGTTCTGATGCTGCATTTGGGCAATGGTATCTGACTGACCAAACCTGCCATTTTTTTTTTTCTACTACATGAAATCATTGTGGAACTGTAGGAAAAACTGGGGACTAAATATCTCTGGAACGAAGAGATTGTACTTATGTACAATCTTCAAGTGTATAAAACTAGTTTTCTGTAATAATGTTTGTATGGGAGGATATATTTTGTTCTTTTACTCCTGTTCAGTGAAAATGCTGTATGGTTTGTGTTCTTGATTACTAAGTGTTGGACTGATTCTCTGGCTTATATCTACAGCACTTGGGATTCCCAGGTGGTCCCTGTGCTAGCAGTGTGACTGGGTCTGGGACAACTTACCTTGTGAGATTTGAGTGCATTCAGTTTGGTGTGGCTGTAGCTATAAAAATAGCATGCCTTGCAAAACAGGCCTTCTGTCTGCCACCCACACCAAAACCTAAAGCTTGATCCTGTAGGCAGTTAATACGTTTATCTGGGAGACTGATTCCATCAGCAAATGCTTTACCTGAAATTGGTGTCCACCAGGCAAAAAACAAAGAGTCTTATATTGGTAATAGCTTGATATATAAGGAAGTGCAGCAGAACACTGTCCTAGATACATTTTTAAAAGCACTTTTCACTTCAGACTACAGGGTTTAAATGTTCCCCAGTACCAGGAGGCAGTTCTGTGAGCAAATTCTGTTTAACTGGTGTAGTTCAAAAGACTCTTAAATTCAGCCATGAGGCAATTCTGGTTCTCCTTCAGTACTAGATGATTAAATTAAATGGAGTATTAGCGTGAGTAACTTTTTCTGGTGTACTCCACAAGGTAATAGATGAGTTCCTAGGAGGCCTAGTTGTAAATTAGGTGACTGGAAAGCCCCGTTTCTGTGTCTAGTGGCTGTAGCAGTTGAATAACTTCAAAAGTTAGATCTAATTGTGTATTCTCCCAGTCAGATGTGGCACTGGAGGATGGCTCGTTCTCCTTTTTATTATAGCAGTATTGAGGGTAACATCCTCACAGAAACAGATTTCTTGCCTTTTTGTATTCCACAACAAAGGTGTTTGTTTCAGCCTCTGATGTACAAATCAGTTTGACCCTCTACTGAATAAAAAACAAAAAACAGTTTTCTGAATTCTAGCACTGTTATTCTGGAAAAAAAAAAAAAAAGCTGTAAGAATTAATAAGAACTACATTCATAACAGGGTTGTTTTTTATTTTTGGTGGGTTTTTTTGTGGTTAGAGGGGTTTTATTATTTTTTTTTGTTTGATTTTTTTGTTTGGGGTTTTTTTTGTTTTTTTTTTTCTTTTTATTTTGGTGGTTTTGTTGTTTAAACAAAATCTTCCTGTTTACTGTCCTTGAAAGTGAAAATTCTTAGGCAAAGTGCATTCTGGGCATGAAAAGGCAGTTCATTTCTTGTTGTATTTGCACCTTTTATGTGCTGAGACATACGGTTACTTGAAACTGTTCCCTTCAAAGGTGGAAGTGAAATAAGTAACCACTAGACTTCACGAGGCTTCATTTCAAAGATAAAATTGCTGACCTTTTATATAAATGAAGATCATACAGACAAGAGAGCATTGTGTAAGGATTGCTTATGGAAGCAGTTAATTGATTCGGAGTTTAGATTTCCTCCTTCTGTGTGGGGAGATGTGGATTTGTCAGCTGAACAGACAATTGAATTGTAATGATGGTTTTGACATTTTTTGCTATGGCTACTTTGCTTGTTCCCATGTACTACTGACTAAAGTAGTGTTCTCCTAAGCACTAAAATAGTAAATGCTTACCTTTGCATCTTGGAGTTCAGAACTGAATTAGTTTCTTAGCAGGAGTAACAGAATAGCATAATCTAGTTGATATCTCCTACCCTGAAGTTTGGATGGCAATCCTACAAGAACTTTCAACTAGTGTAACAAAGCCTAAGTTGTTTTCTTGTCTCTTCTGAAGTTTGCTATTTTAGCAGTGTTCAAAGTTTTTATGGGGAAGCTCACCATTATTCTGTAACTCTGGCTTCTTAATAAACATGGGGTAGAATTGTGTCCCGGTAGGAAACTCACTCTATGTGTGACTGGCAGTAGAGTCTAGTAAATGGCAGTGTAAGAGACTATTGATTAAGACCTAATATTTTGAGTGTGACATAATATTGATGATAATATTATGTCAGGTTTTCAAAAGAATTTCAGTCAAATTACTTCACTAACTGTCAAAAGTGAAGCTTGGGAACAGATGTTGTAACAGGAGTCTTAAAATTTGACAGGCCTTCAAATAACTCTGGTGTTTCTCTGCTTTAGAGCAGAGGGGTTTTTGCAGGGCTGATGCTTCTCGCTTTGCTTTTCTCCCCGTCCCTGGTCCAGAATGGGCCTCAGTGTGACCCCATTACAGTCCTATGAAAACTCATGCTCCAATAAACATGTATCCAGGCAGGCAGCATGGAAGAAGAAATGGGTTTGGATGGAGAGGACAGCTGAGGTGAGGAGAGAGGGCAATTAACTCGGAGGATGAACAACTTGCTTTGAGTTGAAAGCAAGGAAGAATATTAATTAGAATCTGGGACTGAGTTATTCCCAGGTTGATGATAAACTAGCAGAGAGGTGGGTTGTGAGCTCTTTGGCTGTGTGGAAAGTATTGGTCAGTACTGAGGGAGTGCATAGGAATGATGCTGCCTCTCACCCAGCATCTTGGGGATATCAAGGAAAATGAGGACTTGCTGGACAAAGAAAATCTGTAAAAGAGCAGGAGGAGAGGAGTAGTAAGGGTAGAAGCTAGGATTTTGTAAAGGCAGATAGGTCTGTTGGACGAGAAACTTGAGATGATAAAAGTAGAGTTAGAAAATCTGTAAGGAAGGGACTACAGTGAAATAAACAGAGTTTTGTCCATTGCCGTTAGTAGCCAATGTGTCTTCACCACTTTAGCTTAATATGTATCTCTGAGTGGTAAAAATTTGTGTTGTGAGCAAATGGTTCTGATTCTGGTCATGAGCTACGTAACTACGAGGATGAATTGAATGGGCTCATCTCCTGGTTAAGAATTCATACTGTTTGTTTGTGAAGCAGTGCTTAAAAGTCCAGAAGTTGCAGAAAGCAAGCAGCCATGAGTGCGTCCGTTTCTTCCATTAGTGCCTTGCTTCATTCCCCCAAGTGTCTGGTGCTAGTTCTGTCAACGGAGTGTTCAATAGTATGTCTTCATTGCTTTAGACTGTGCCATGCTCTTGCTGGATTGCTCCAGAGAAGCAGTTAATTTCCTCACGGATAGCCTGGTGCTGCTTTCTGTAAAGTTATTTATTATCAGAATGGTCTAGTGAGATGAGGAAGTAGTTTGTTTCCTATCTTACAGGAGGAGCGAAGGCACAGAGAAGTTCAGTTAGCTTTGCATGGTTAGAAATGACTGTAACCTGACTCTTTTTAGACTGCTTTACATATTGCAGCCACATCCCCATAGAACTTGCCACTTTTCTCTTACCATGATTCCCTTTTAATAATGAATTCTAACGTCACACTTATTTCTTGTGTTTGTAGTCTCTTTGGGCATGTAGCTGCCCTAATCGAATCAGAACAAGGCAGTGCTCCAGGTCCTGCTGGTTATAGCAGCAGCAGAACATAGCCATTCAAAAAGGCAAAGTTGTTTCTAGTTTCTTCTTTGTAACTATGTTGCTTGCTCAGAGAAATGAGGAAGTGTTAATTCCGGCATTGTGTGACTCTGGAGAGTTTATACTCTGTTGTTAGTAGCCCTTTTAAACATTTGGTACTGATGCATTCCTTCTCTGTACTGTATTCACACTTTAGGGCCAAACTGGCACATGCTGTAAAGAGACACCTACTTGGTGTTTAAGCGTTATGGAGAAGTCGAAGTGCTGTTGCAGCCTTATTGACAGAATTGTGGGCAATGATTTCCTTTCTCTGCTTTATGGTGAGGGAAGGAGGGGTGAGCTGTTTCTTTCCTTTTTCAAGTGGGAGTCTTCTCGGTTGTCCACATTGCTCAGCTTATCTGTTTAATTTGACAGACAGTTCTGTCCTGCTGTCACCACTGCACCCATAGGTTCTTTCTGTTTTGGAGACCTTGTGGCTTCTTAAGTTTCTCTATAGAAATGAAACAGTATCAACCAAGGTAAGCAGTATAAAAGGCTGCTGTTTCTTCTGTCAGTGGAAGCAGTAATAAAAAACTTTTTGCTACCCTTTTGGGATTTTTTTATGGTTTATGTGTGTGGGTTTTTAATTTTTTTTTAAATTTGTTTTTATTTTGAATCATGCTCCTCACTCAGTTTTTCTTGGAAGCTTCTTTTCTAAAGAAAAATACTATGAATTAATTTATTCAGATTAGAAAACTATATAGTTAAAAAAACCCCCAAAAACAGAAAAAGTGTTTATTCCTGGTTAAAGAGATAAAGAGAAGACCAATAGCCTCTCCTGGTAGAGCTGTGGTGTTTTGCCTTTTCTTACCAGACCTGCTATGTTGCTTATGTTCAGTTAATATTTGGCTGACCAGCTTTTCAGCTTGGAGAACTAGAAATACTTCTGCTATGGAATAAATTTGGTGGAAATTTTCTCTCTTGAAAGTGTGGCATTCATTGGTAGGAAATCTCTCTCCAGTCTTAAGTTAGAGAAGGGAATGATCATGGGAGTGCTTTTGATCTCAAGAGTCAGTCTGGGTTTCTCAGAAGCACAGCTGGCTTCTGATGTGATATTGGGAATGTGACAAACATTGGTGTTCAAACCTAAGGCACTTTAATGTGGAAAAGGACACATAAACAAAGATTTTAAACAATTAGAACCTCAGGTGCTGTTTCTGGCCTTATGTAGGCTTTTTGTGTGTTTAGTTATGTTATCTGTCAGCTCTGCCCACCTTTACCTCTGTGGGTGGATTTATTCAAGTCTCTTCAGTTCAAATAAGAATTGTAGTGGCACTTTATAAGAGAACATGAACTGCAACATGCTGAAGCATAGCTACGTGTGGGTGAGTCAGGAGAGAGCTGGAGTAGCAGCATTAAAAAGAAAAGGAAGTAGAGTCATGATAAAACTTCATTTAAAAAGGGGAAAAAAGCAACCAACCTAATAAAAAAAGCAAGTCAAAAGCCATCTGTTTCCAGAGGATGGAATGCAAAAAAGTGATATAGTTTGTATCTTGGTTACTCTCCGTGCATATAGATTTTTGTGTGTGTTTAAATCTGTAACACCACACATGCACCCATGTGCTTGGTGTGTCTGCACACTGTGCAGGTACTCAGCTGGACTGTGTCTCAAGACACTACTCAAGCAGGGCAGTTTATATCCAAAACAAATTTGAGCTGATGTAGAACCCGCATGTACTTTTAGGAAACTAATATTTTAATTGCTGGTCAAAATACTTCAGTGATTTTTTTTAAGCCCCTGTTTTGATGCAGCCTTTTCTTATGCTCGTGTTCCATCTGTTGAGGGCAGGTCCTCCCTGCCAGGGGCAGGCATGCACACACTCCCTCATCGGGGCACTGTGTGTTGCTGACAGTTGTCAGGAAATAAAAACTGCTGTGTACAGTAAAGTTCGATTTCTCACAATGTGTTGGATTTACAGCACTGCCAGAATGGTTCAGCATAATTTTGTGGGTTTGATGTATATGCCATAGCTTCAGTGAGGGAACTAAAAATCACTTACTAAGTTCCAGTAATTTGTGTTTAACTTCCACTGTTACATAGCTTTTACTTCCTCAGAGAACATGTCATCTTTGGCCTTAGTATTTTAGCATGTTAAAAGAAAGGTTGAAAGTCAAACAAAACCCTCTCTTTAAAATGAAAAGCACAATTGTTGTGCTTAGAAATGGTCTATTTCCTGGTTCTGAATCAGTGTTTAAAAAAAAAAGAGCCCAACAAAAAAACAACCAAGCGTATATACTTGGCAAAATGTTTTTCTCTGCAAAAGGATTAGTGTTTTGTTTTTGTCGTGTGTTGTAAACAAGCACAAATTTCATCTCACAGTTCAAGATATTTCTTCATAACCGTAAGAAAGATAAGCTATTTTATGTTGGTACTTCAGCGTATCTCTTTTGAAGGACAGTGTTCTATCTTATGCTACAACTTTTTGAAAGTCCAGAGACAGAAAAAAATTGAAGACAGTGAGTGAAAGCCTTGTTAGATATGTCTGAGCAGTCATCATAGGGCTTTATAAATACCCTAATTCTTTGAAGCGTTTATGCTTATGTGTAGTTTTTTGCTCGATTTAAATCTGGTTTATTTAAGGTATTCTTTTTTCCCCTTGCCTTAGGCAGGGTATGAATTTCTACACTTCATCTGCTGCCCTTCACTGAAGGAGGGCACCTCGTAAAAGTATTTTCCGCCTTCTCAGGCGGTTATTGTGTGTAACATCATCTCTGCCTCACTGCTGTCAGCTGTGCTGTGCTTCACAAATTGCTGAGGCTGCTGTTACAGGACTGGCTGGTAGCGGAAATGTGGAGGCTGTGTCCTGCCTGCAGTGCTGTAATAGAAGTAACTGGGAGGTGGGGTTCCTGCTCTTGTTTTACCTCTGCTCAGATAGTTTTGCTCTCACTGCTCTGTCCTTCCTTATCATCTTTTATTTAGCACTTACGTAAAAGGCTCTTTTTGCTTGTACTTCAGGAAATATCTGACATAGATAGCATTCTTTGTGTTTTCTTTTGCTCTTACCAGCCATGCTTTTCTCTGCTTT
Source organism: Acridotheres tristis (assembly GCA_037013685.1). Lineage (NCBI taxonomy): Eukaryota > Metazoa > Chordata > Aves > Passeriformes > Sturnidae > Acridotheres > Acridotheres tristis. The sequence goes on along the minus strand of CM072886.1, from coordinate 140,692,448 downwards.
ACGCTTCCTCTGAATGCTCCTAAGCCAGAAAGTTTAGACTAAACTTTAAACTTTAACTAAAAAGAGCTACTGGTAGAGTCAAATTGAGTAGTACAGTAGGTCTGGTTGTTATCCTACTCCTTTCATTTAGTATCATTAATATTTGTAATCATCTCTGTGAAGCTGAGACTAGAACTGCCTGAAAAGGAAGTTGTTTGAACTTTCCTTTTTTTTTTTTCATAGAATGGTTTGGGTTGGAAGGGACCTTAAAAATCACCTAGTGCCAAGCCCCCTGCTCCTGGATGGAGAACCTGTTTTTCAGGTCTGAATGCAGGGCCAGTCAGGCCAGGAGTCCAGAGAGGTTTTCTTTGAACTGTGCTTTGGAATTGGGGATGGCTTGTTGAATAGGGCATGGCTTCTTTTTTGTTTTGTTTTGGTGGTTTTTTTGTTTTTTGGGTTTTTTTTGGTGGGGTTTTTTTGGATGTTTTTTGTTTTTTGTTTTTTCCTTCCTTTGTGCTGGTTCTCAGGGTTCCTTAGTACTTGTAATTGGGGCAGACTGTAGTAGTCTGGTTTGCATTTCTGACAAATACTCTTTTTGGGTCTGGGTAAAGTTTTTAGTGCAGGAGCAAACTTTTCTTCTTTGTGAGGAGCCATGAGACACTACTCTTTTCCAAAGCAGTGCTTCCAGAAAAAAAAAACAAAAAAAACCCCAAAAAATAAACTTAGTTTTGCAGTTAAACTGATCTTCAAGGTCAATATTTCAAACTTTTCTAGTATCATTTGAGAAGAGCTAAATTCAGCATCTACTGCCTGAGATTTTACAATACATTTATGCATTTCTTAGTTATATGGCAGTAATTCTGAAAATCTGTCTTGGTTTTTGTCATTTCTCTTGAACAAGTTTGAAAAAGGTAGTATTTTTTTCTTAGACAGGTGAAGTCAATATCCTTCCCCGTCCAAACTTTATAGATTGCTTGTGAAAAGAAGCCTGTAGGTGAAGTTTGGCTCTGACACAGAAGCCGTGTCCTCGGCCTGCAAACTTAGTGATTAGTTCCTCCTTTGCCTATGGTACCTGTGCCAAGTAGTTGACTGTCTGTACCTTACAAAGTGGGACTGATTTCATCTTTAAATAGAAATGGTATGGTCATGGTTTTTAAGCATGCTGCATTGTTCTTTTAATAGCTAGCTGCACTTCAAATAAATTATTTTGGAAAACACTTGTGAAGGTTCTGCCCCAGAACTATGCCATCTTAATGAGACTTGCACCTCTTACTATTGATTTATATGCATATACATATGTCTAACCTGTGTTTATAGAAAACTTCAGCACATACGAAGATTGAAACAGTAATGTCAGTATGTTTGACTTAACACATTTCCATCCTTTCTTCTCTGGGTTATCTAGTCTGTTTGCCTGGTAATAGAGATCAGTTCTATCTGCTTATCATATTTATAAGAAAATTATTATATTTGCATTTATCTCATGGCCCAGCTTCTGACTCACTGGATGATTTGGATAGAAATGCATATTCTATAGCATACTACTTGTAAACATACCATTTATAATACATCAATATAAAATATATATTTAAGCACATGACATGAAATACTCTGGGATATGCAAATAATTTTTTCAGAATTCAATACATGGAGTATGCAATAGAAACAACTATACTAGCTGATCTGAGATATTATTTAATTTTTTTTTTGAGTGAGCTGCTCTAATCCCAGTTGCTTAATTGTTCTGGTCCTACAGGTGTGCAAGGTACATGATTTGAAAAGGTCCCTCTATTTCAGTGTGATGAAATGAACTGTAGTTGTCTATTGCATAAATAGAAGTAGTCATCTAAAGCTTGGACTTACTTAAGTTCACAGTTGTGCTTGCCCCAGCCTGTGTACTGCTTGGGCCACACAAAACAGGCTTGTGAAACTGGTCCAGACTTCAAACAAACAACTTGTGGGCCTGTAGTAATTTTAACCAGTGAACTTACCCATGTTAGCCCAGTGGTGTTGTTGTTGGTAGAACAGAGGAAGTAAGGCAAGAACTGTTTCATCTCTGGCAGTCATGACTTACAATATTTTATTTAAAGTGCAAGAGAGACCAAAGGAAAGAAATACAGATCTTAATTTTATACTTTGGAACTTGCTGTGTAAAAATGCTTTGCCTTTATAGCTAATTGAACTGTCTGCTTTCTCCCATGAGAGGGTGGTTGGGTTTGTTTTGTTTTTTGTTTTTTGGTTTTTTTTAATGCAGTAAATAGAGTAATTTGTATTCCAAATGAGGAATTTGTCTGCATTATTCACTCATAAATGTTAACACCTTTCATTTATCTTGGAAATCCTTTGACAAAGTTGTCTGGCTGTGAAGATCATCAGGTTTTGCTTCTAGCAGGAAAAAAGGTGTGCAGTTCTCTTGTCTGACACAGCAGAAGATAAGCCAAAGAATTGAACTGTGGCCTTTGACAGTTTTGTATCTTCGCCTGAATGCAAGGCTTTTCTGTTAAAGGTTTTTTTTTTTTTTTCTTCTACCATGGTTTTTTAGCTTTCTAAAAGGAGTTCTAAGGATGTGACTCAACCTTGCAGAAGGAAGGAAGCATGAAATGTAGGCTGCTCTCCTGTTCTGAACTTACAACAGACCTTTGCACAGGGCTCTGTGTTGTTGCTAAATGAGTGTGGAACTGCTGTACTGTGCATGACAGGGAGAGCATGGCAGTGTGAGTGGTCTGGCTTTATGGAAAAGACTGCATGTAATGACTTCTTGCGTGTCACTACAACAAAAGTAACCTACCCCCCTCATTTAAATGATTTCAGTCCAAAGGAGTATCAAATCCCATTCTTCCTTCCCTATGTTTTTCAGTTGTGGGAGCAAAATGCTATGTGTCCTTGCTGGTATGAGAGGGGAGTTGGAAGTGGTGGATTCAGGTTTGCTGACACTGGTGTGCAAACAAGAGAGTGTGGATAGGAGGATAGTAATACTATTGATTGTCCATTTTTATAGATACTTTAATCAATTTGTCACTTAAGAGGTCTGTGAATATGATTATTTCTGTCATCTGTTGTTCCAAAATAAATTTGTATTCAATACAAATTTAGAAACCAAAGTGGCAATCACAAATATTAAACTTCTTGTTTTATGGTCTTTGTGTAAAAATAGTTTGCTAGCTAAGGAACAGGAGATGTCTTTATTCTATTTCTTCTAATATAATCTATAGTCCCAGGAAAGATGCCTTCTTCATGGCATTACTCGAACTGGTTTTGTTTTCCCCTGACTGGGGGATGGGCAGTGTACTGAAGTAAAGTTTAATAATAAGTAAAAAACCAAGAATAAACCCAAACAAACCTCCAAAAAGTCAGCACAAATCACAGCTGATACCTCTGAGCCAGGGGAGAGGCTTGTGCAGCCATACAAGCAGCTTCTCATGGCAGCTGAGGCCAGTGGCGATTCCCAGTGCTTTGGCAGTAGGAATGAAAGTCTGGGAGGTGACTGAGACCTGGTTGATGGCTGGTCCAGGACTTCTGCAATGTATACTTGCTTTTGGTCTGTTGTGCTCCAATTTGAGCTACAGGGTCAGTGAAAAAGGGGAGACCTTCAGGGAAGCAGAGATGGAAGGAGAGTGGGTGGCAGAAGATGGACTTTGTTAAAGCTGCAATCTTGTGGGCTCTGTATTGGATTCATGATCTATTTAGGTGCCATTTAAAAGAGTACAGTCATCCTGGGCTTTAAGGAATTTCTTTAATCTATTCCTAAAGATTCTGTAGATCAGCCTTGTGTTCTAATAAAGGTTGAAGAGTCCAGATGAGCCAAACAATGAGCCGACAAACCCCACCATACCATCACTGCCTTTTTCTGCTTGTTTGCAGAGATTGAGTCTGAATGGATTTCAGTAAATGGTTGACCTAGTTTCTTGGCTAGCAAGCTAACATATATGTCTGCTTTTTGTAAAAGCTAGTCATAGACCAAGCTAATGTGTAAGGTGATTGGAAATCCTAGAATGTAAATGGAGTTTACTAAACTAAATACCTTAGACCTTGATTTTAAGGAAATTGTAAGGCAATGTGATAAAGGTATATTAAATAAATGATATAGCACAGGCTGACAAGATCAGGAACTTTTCTTCACAGCACTGGAAGTTGGCACCCAGTTATCAGGCAATATCTGTAAAATAAATCAGTCTCTTTTTCCCCCTCCTCTCACGAAGTACTTAATTGAGCTGTGGCATTTGCTGTCACTATTAGTTGGAGAGGCTGAAGATATTCGTATCAAATGTGCAGGGGTAACTTGTAATTCAAGCAGTCTCTGAATTACCTCTGAAGTGGTCTCAGGGATATTTCCCTAAATACCTGCTGTTGAACTAGGTGAGCACTTGATGAGTGTAATGGTTAATAGTCTGTGCTCAGTGTCAAGGTCCTTTAACATTTAAAGAGAAAATTCAGGGCTTTTCTGTATCTTAGGATTGTGCCAAGTATGGAGACAAAGAAAGGATATTCCAATAAAAAAATCTTCTGTTACAATGAGGATATTCGGCTTTAAGTAATGCTTGAGTTTATAAGTTCTGTAAAAATAGGAGCATGTCTGTACTTATTCTTGTATCAGTGGTGAAAATCAATGTATTTAAAGTTAGTGGTAGTGCTGGTTGTGATACTGATTGTGAGATTTTTTTTTACACCAAAGAATAGAGAGTGAGGGAAGCCAATCACCTTTTGTTACTAAAGTCCACTAGATACAAAATCCTGTACCTTGAGAGCTGTTTGTGAAATAGTCCTAAGTCAGTATCTCATGTCATTCCTGTAGTCTTCTTTATAAAAAATACTGAATGCATGTATGAGTTTTCAGTGTGGAAGGTGATTTTCTAAAGTTGCTGATGTGGGGCTCTAATCAAAGCCCCCATCACCTACATACTGGCATCAGTCAACTTGCTTGCATTTCTGCTCTGCAAATCCAAATGTTTTGTGACTGGGTTAAGCTTCAGTTGGAGTATTGGGTTTTTTTGCTACTGTGTACATCAGGAGAAACAGATTAACCTGCTGAATGGAAAAGAAACAAATTCTCCCTCTTTAGTTTGTGTGAGGCAAATAGTGCTAAAAGTGGGGGGAGAGAAGGGCAGGAAGAAAATACGTGATTAACAGCTACTGTAATTTTCAAACAGCTGCACTTACCCTGTTAACCTTATTTAGTATGGAATTCTACAATTCTCTGTAAAGGTAGTGCTCTGTTTATTGTGTGGTTACTTTTTTTGTGCCAGTAGTGTTTTCTTTATTTTGTGAGAATACTATAAAAACTTAATTGCTGATACTGATCTGCACAAAACAGAACTTGATGGATGAAAAGTGGGCTTTTTCTGCTAGCAGATGTAGCTCAGATATTTTAGTTATAGTGACTCCTGTTTGTATTTTAAATATTGTGTAAACTGACTTTTTGTAGCTATTTTGGTAGATTTGATTTTTTTTGTGACGTTAATGGCCTACGTGTAGTTCAGCATGCTACATAAGAAAATGAAGAGTAAAGGTGCATCAAGAACTTAAACAATATAACACAACCAACTTCCCACGACACCACAGTTTCCTACCCACCCCCAGCCCCCCAAGCTCCACCTTATCGCTGCTGTGGGTTTGATTCCCCCACCCTAGTGCTGACTGAGGGAGCCCTGCACTTCCTGTGTGGTTTTTGAAAGGTGTTTTATGTTTCCCCCCCACTTCTCTATCCTGCCAGGCTGGGTCAGTGACCAAGCTGTCTCTCCATCCCATCACATCTCCTGGGGTCCTGTCCTCGTGGTACTGAATTGCTTGAGACTCAGGTCAGTGTGGGAGGTGTCAGGGATGCTGTAGAAAGCAGTGAGCAGCTCTGGGCAGTGAGAGCAAGCCAGTGCTGTAGTGGGAGATGCCTCTGCCAGTGCCAGTCCCATGGGGACATTTCTTGGACCATCCTGGCTGACCAAGAAGCAATCCAGTACATCTCATCAGGCAGTGGAAGATCTCCTGCTGGGTTCCCAATAGCTTGGATGTGGAGAGCTGCACGATGTCTGAGTATGTTGCTGTCCAGAGCAGCATGAGGTTCAACAATGACAAGTGCAAGGTCTGGAACCTGGGCTGAGAGGCAAGCTCTGGTATCAGTGCAGGTTGGGGGATGGAGGGGTTCAGAGCAGCCCTGAGGAGAAAGACTTGGGGGTGTTGGTGGATGACCTCGACATGAGCCATAAATGTGCACTTGCATCCCAGAGCCAGCATGTCCTGGGCTGCATGCCCAACAGCAGGACCAGCAGGTCAAGGGAGGTGGTTCTGCCCCCTGCTCTGCTCTCATGAGACCTCATGTGGAATACTGTGTCCAGCTCAGGAGTCCTCAGCACAGCAAAGACATGGACCTGTTGGAGTGAGTCCAGAAAGGGCCCACAAAAACAATCAGAGGGATTAAGCACTTTCTTTAAAAGCAAGTGGAAAGAGCTGGGGTCATTCAGCCTGGAGAAGAGAAGGCCCTGGGGAGACCTTAGAGCACCTTCTAGTACCCAAGGAGAACTTACAAGACAGATGGGGCCAGACTTTCAAAATGAGCCTGTTGCACTAGCAAAAGAGGCCATGGCTTTTAATTTAAAGAGGCCAGATTTAGACTAAGGAAGAAATGTTTTGCAATGAGAATAATGAAACAACAGCACAGGTTGCCCAGGGAGGTGGCAAATGCCCCATCCTTGGTAGCATTCAGGGCCAGGTCTGAGCAAGCTGATTGAGTTGAAGACGTCCCTGCCCATGGCAGGGTGTTGGACTAGATGACCTTTAGAAGTCTGTTCTAACCCAAACCATTCTCATTCTCTGCTTCTTGGCAGGAAGTGATGCATTGGGAAAATCTGTTTTGAGATGTTTCTCTGATCTGGTGATGTGTGTTGATTTTTGCATTATGCATTCATAGTCTGGGTTACTTGTTTTCATCTTGTTCTGTTGAGTAGTTCAGAATCAGAAAACCCATTTAAAGCAAGTTAACTTTTGGACTTGTGACTCTTTTGATCTGTTGTGTAGCTTTTGCCCTGCTTTACTATTAGGAAAGATGCAGCAGTTGCATAAACACTTAGTTTAATCTTCTCAACCAGGAGAATTGAAATGAACTTTTTTCCAGCTAAAAATAATGAACAGTTTGTCCTAATCTGAAGTCCATCAGAGGCAGTCAATAACATGTTGTCAAGGAAAGCTAGAGTTTAATTCATACTCATTATGCTTTATATATTCTCTGTACTGACAGGGAAAGTAGCTTGGGAAACTGTAGGCATATGTAAAGCTGGCAGTTGTGGAATATCCTAAAGATCCAAGATTTTGTTGATTTGTATTTCATGTTAAGCAAAAGTCCTACCAAGAAGTTAAGCAAGACATCCTTCCAGGATCAGAGTTCTTTCAAACCAATGCTATACTTCTGATCCTTTCAGAAATCTGTTCCAAATGTGACATGTCTTTGCACTGTAGCCATTATTTAAGACCTTGCTTTACTAACCTGTTGTCTCAAAGCAAATTTGAGTTAAGTACTGTTCTCCCAGATAGTGCTGACAGACTGTTCTGTTTAAATAAAATTGGGAATCAGAGTCTGTGTAGTTATCTCATACTCACAAAGGAACACAAACTCTAAATTGTATCTCAGTATAAAACTGATGTAAATTGTGCGTGTAACTGAAACACTAATTTGGCAGTATTTGTAAGTGACTTTTTTCAACTTACAAGGATTTTGATTGCTGAGTAGCAGCTTCTTGTGCACATGTGTAAAGATGAGCAGGAAATGATGGCTGTCCCAACTGCACAGCAGCACATTTTGCTCGCTACTGTTAAAGAAACTGGCACAGTCCTGTAAAAGGTGTCTGGGAAATGAAAAAAAAAAAGGCTTTACACATACCAGCAAATTCTTTTTGCTGTTATCTGTGTTGTACAAGAAAAAAATACTTTTTTCTTCTTTTTATCTCAATATTCATTAAGCATCATTTGGTTAGACCTTACTTTAGACATCTACATATAAAACTGTCTCATGAGAATGTACTGTATTTTCCTTCCCATGACACAACTTGAAGTGATATTAAGTAGAAGGTCCAAGCTCAGCTGTATGAAAGATAAGGCGGAAGGTTAGAAAAAAGAGAAGAGAAACCAAACTAAAACTCAACTGATAATGAATCTCTGGTGTGTAAACTCAGAAGATAAGACAGTCTCACTAGGTAAGTGTTCATGGTGGCAGCTTTTTGAGCAGTTTTTTGGGGAACTCCTGAGTACTTGACAATCTGTGGAGTTGCAGTGCTTAACGAGTAAAGCCAATGGAAAGAAACCTTAATTTATTCTTAGGAGTTGGGAGGAATTGTGTTGAATAAACATGAAAAGTAAAACTGAAATCTGTTGGAGGATGTAATGGTAACATGTTGACTGGCTGTCATGTTTTCTGTGAAGGACTGTGCTTGGAGTTAGGCTGAAGCATTCGTGTGCATGGCAATGCCTTTGGAATTAAAGGTGGTTGATGAAAGTTATATTTTTAATTTGTAAACAAGAAAGTTGAGATTGTTTTTAATAGTTAGATGGTGAAAGGTGTAAGTGTGTACAGATATTAAATCCTGGAAGTACTTGACAGGCAGAACTCCTCTGTTGTAACACAGACATTGATGGAATTTTGACTTTGGTGAAAAGACAGGCTGCTACATAACCCATAACTACAGCTGCTTTCTTGGAACCAGTTACATCATTTACAGCATGGCTGTAACTGTGTTCTTGGCATGACAGTCTTTCCCTCTCCTGTTTCTTATAATTTTTTTTTTTTTTAAATTTCCTGCTTTATCAGAGCTAACCTTGCTGTGCTGCACAGCAATAAAAGATGTCTTCCTGTCTCTCCTGGGAAATAATGGGGGCTGGCTATAAAGTGGTTAATATTGCCTCCTACCACTACCTCTGTCCAGTAGCTCCTTCTAAGCCTAAATAAATTTGTAGTAGTTCTGTTCAGAGTTTATAGTACATTGTTTGTTTTCAATTTCAGCAGTTTTAAGTCTCAAAACCTTCTATCTCAAGGCTTTTCCTCTGATCATATCAGGCTTGTAAAGAAGTAGCAATAATTCTTACTAATCCAATTTCAATGAGCAGTTGTCAGAGACAAGTTACTTGTGAGGACCTGAATGGGTTATGTCTGTAACTGTCCTAGGAAATTCCAGCATCCTTCCTGCTTTTAGCTGTTCTTCAAGGAAAGAAAAAGCTGGTAATTCAGGCCAGTTAATCTTATTTTTGTTGGGAGGAGAAATGGGCATTTTCAGGTCTGATGACAGAAGAGATCTTTAAGGATCGAGCCACTTACTGTCTTTCAGATACCTTTTATATGATATCCTCCCATCAAAGTTGTGAAGGCAAATGCTTTAAATAAAAGTTTGGAGATAGCTTGTGACAAAGATCACAGGAATGAATTTATCTTCACTGTCAAAGTGATTCAGGAGTAACATGAGATTGATTGCCCTGATGCCTGCCTTTGAATTCTGTACAGTTGTTCCAGTTTAATATTAGTTTTGTATGTACTTTAGAATGTAATGGGAAACTCCCTTCATCTGCAAGGGGGTACAGAATTCACCCTTTTTCTTTGCCTGTTCATATATGTACCACAAAATTGCCTTCACAGTTTATATGCTGTCTCCTCTCTGAAAGCATCCAGGAATGGCATTCCTTGTTTTTTTATCTCTTTTCTGCCATGGAAAAGAACAAGCTGTCAAGACTTCTTTGCCAATTAAGAATACCTTTCAGCATTTCTTTGTAATTATAGTTATCTAGAGACAGTGTAAATGAAAGAATCTTTAAAAGTAGAAGTACATTAATCTAGACTAACTAAACAGATACTGAGACTTGCTTAACTTCCCCTTTTAGTTAAGTAACCATGGTAGGGTGAAAGCCTACCTACTCTTAATTATGATACAGTACAGCTGTAAAAAATAATGTTTGGAGTAGTCCTGAGTTAAGAGATTTATAAGAACAGGCCTGGTAGCTGCAGATACTTCATTTTCCCCTCAGGTAAGTGCAAAGTTTATTCATATTTGAATAATTTGCCCAGAGACTTGTTTCCATATGCAGAGATTTTTCTTAGACTTTGGCCTGGTGTCTTTTCCTCAAATAATTGTAAGACTTTTTTTATCTTCCTTAACTAAGTTGTAGTTCTGGAGTTGCTTGCTCTTTGCCTTCAGAAATGGAGGGAAAAATATGTACATGGACAGGTTTTTGTTTCTCTAACTTAGAACAGTGTATATTTTAGCCTCTGAATATCAATTCTATAAATATGGAAAAGTAGACTTGGTTAGAACTTTTGAAAGTGGAAGCAAAGTCTTAAGGGTCAGTCATTTCAGAAGTGCTCACTTTCTATTAAACTATCCAAGTAAGCATTTCTAAAGAGTAAACAGGCCAAAAGTAAGTGTTTTATTCAGCACACTAAGGAGAAGGCTGAAAGCTATGAATTTGCATGTTGGGAATGGTGTTTATGGTGTTGACTTTAAACTGTGTTGCAACACTTGAGCACTTTACTGATTTTAATATTCCTGATAACAATGCTTGCACACCAGAGAAGCCTGTCCAGGGTGAGGGAGCAGGCAGCCTGATGGCAGATTCAAAGTCATGAATTAAAACATTGTTAATACTCAAGCTTTCAAAAGATTTCATAGTTAAGAAAACTTTTGTGGAGCTCTGATTTCTGATGAAAGGTAGCAAAAGATTCAGGTTAAAACACTAAATTATAATGTTGCTCTCTGTGGAGCATGGGTTTCTGTGTGTTAACTTACGAAGGGTGCTGATGTGGCTGAGTGTAATTTAGAGCAGTTTTTATGTAAAGAGCACGTGATGTTTAGGGTTCTTTGCCTCACTTTTTTTAAATATCTAAAGTAGTGTAAGATGTAAAATGTATATTCTATATTTAAGCTTTTAACTTACTTACTAGGACTTGTAATAGAACTTTGACAGCTGTAAAGTTGATAGTATGAAATATTAATGCAATTTAAACCAGAAATTCTAGAGCTGTCCTGTTTTGTGAGTGCAAGACAGCAGTTTTGTGGGAGCCCAGAGTGCATTGACTATAGTGAAAAGCTTCCCATCAACAGCAGCATTCTGAAGAGTAGAATGGATCAGGTAATCCTATCTATAGGCTGGTTGCTGTCTGTGTCTCTTTCTGTCCCCACCCCTTTTTTGTCCCTATCTAGTCTTAAGAACACTTCCTTTCACCTTGTGTATCTTTTGAACTTCCATGTCACTCTGTGTGTGACTTAATTCTACTGGAGTTTGTGTGCTGGGGAATGATCCTGTTTGCCATTCCCCTGCTCTTGCAGTCACATGTCTCAGAGGAAGTAAAGTTAAATATTCTGCCTTTGGGCTGGCAGAGTTAGGGCTTATTATGACAAAGAGTAGGGAGAGCTGCAGTTGGAAGGAGGTTGAGAATCACTGCCTTTAAGCAGTAGCTTTTATTGTCTAGTAGAAAAGTTACAGCTCTGTTTTCTGGAATAAATCCACTTCAGTGGCTTGGCACCACCCCAATGTACCTTTTTGGAACAGTGATCCTTGACATAAGTAAGTGCTGAGGCTCTTTCCCATTCCAGGCAGAGTGCTCAGTGGAATAAACTAGAAGCCTGTAAAATACTGTTTGATAATTCCATATGATAATCAAAACTTTGGTAGTGTGTACAAGAGTTTAAGGTAAGGAAGACATTATTTCCTCAGAGTTTAATTTCCTACCATGTGTTGCTCTTTTGGTGTTGTGTGTGTGCAGCACTTGGGGCTCCAGAAACTGCCTCAAATATGGAGCTTCTCAGCAAATGAGTTCTTGTTATTGTTGTATTCCGGTGTTTACAGGATGTAAACCTTTAGACCTTTTAGGGCAAGGTCTGTGTGCCTGAAGTTACAAGTTTTGTATGTACTTTCCTGATACGTTGTATTTTCTGGTTTCAAAGTAGGCAGAGGAAGCGTAGCTGCTCTGCCCTCTAATACCTGTTAGGAATGTGGCATGGAACCAGAGTTAGAGATGCCACCTTTCTGAACTATCCTTGCTCCTTGCCTGGTTCTTGAGAATGCTTTTCATGGTGTCATGAACTGCTTAATGACTTTTCTGTTTTGTCATAGGCATGATGTTCGTGATCATGGAGGTTAGTCTGGCTGACCAGCAAAACAAAAAACTTTTACTTTTCCAGGTGTGGTTTATTCTTCACTGGTTCTATAGACTTGCTATAGACTCTTGCTATATGAGAGAGGATAGAATTTGTGGATGCTGTTAATGGTCTGAGCACAAATTTCTTTTGCTCAAAGCCTTCTTCCATGGGAACAGTTTTTTCTATAAATTTGACTTAAATGCGCCTACTAAAATGCAAATTATACATTTACTCTCATTTTTCATCTTAGAAAATTGTACTGATGTAGGTTCAGTGTTGTTTTTTAAGAAGTATGTTCTAACTTCAGTACATCTTATGACATTGCTCTGATACTCCAGCAGTAGCCAGTGTTCAAGTTGGTTGATCTGGGTGAAACTTAATTTTTTTTTTTTTCCCCTCAAGCACATTGTTTGACATGTGCATCTTTTCTTTTTTAAAAATAAAAATTGTTATCTTTGTGAAAGGATGATTTGATCAGCAGTTTGGAACACTTGAATGATTTTATAATTCAAAATAGTCTTAATAAAAGATTTTTTTGACTTATGCATATTGAAGTGAAGTTAGTGTTTATGTCCAGGATTAGTTAACTTCTTACTGTCTGTAGGGCCTTAACTCAAAGGCTTAAGAAGTTCAAGTTTTCAGCAGTAAAACAGTAACTTCCATTATTTTACAGGCTGATGGAGGTTTAACATTAATATCGTTGCTGGATAGGAATGCAGTATCTGATTTTTGGAGTCTGTACTGCTTCAGCAACTTCTGTCTGTAATGTGATGTAGTGCAGAGATTTTGGAGATACTCTGCATATGTGCTTCACTCACTGACTGCCTGGAGAGTCACTAAATAACTCCTTCTATGCTTATGCCTTTATCCATTGTTACCTTTGCCAGCTCTTGCTGTAGCAGAATTCAAAGACAACACACCTGGCTAAAGTCCTTCTCTTATTAATGCTGAATGTTTGGCCTCATCATGAAGAAAGATAAGATAAGGAACTGAGGTATGGCAGTGTTAATTACCTGGAAGCAAATAGGAAGTTGTAGTAAAAACAGGGATCAAATGAATGTTTCTCTAGTTACTGTAGTACTGGACTAAGTTTCTGTAGTTGAATGACTCCTCATAAAACATGTTTATAAGATAGAAGCAGGGTTAGTAATAGAATATGAGACTCCTTTAGTTTCTGTGCAGTGATACATTAACTAAATGTACATACAAGTGAAACCTTTTCATACTGTCCGATATGGAAGATCTTAGTCATTGTTTGTGTCTTTCTTTTTAATACTATTTTTACTGATACTTGTATTTTTAAGAAAATAACAATTTGCTCAAAAATGAAATGGAGGCCCCGAAGGCCACCATCCATTTCTAGATTTGAGTGACAAGACAATGAATAAGTTAGTATTTGTCTTGTTACAAAATGTTTGAAAGCCAGATTAATTTTTATTGAAAGACAAAAATTTCCTGGAAGCCTCTTGATCAGCCAAAGGGGTTTTGCATTGCTCTTTGTGAAGTCAGCCCTCCCTTTTCTTAGTGAGCTTTCTGTGGTGCTTATGATAATACCATTAGGTAAAAGAAATTTTCTAGTTCAGCCACAGTGACAAGCATATCTTTATTAACAAGATTTATCATTATGTAAGTCTTCTTACTTCCTTTGTCTTGTTTTTGTCACATTCCAGTATTCAGAGATTGCTGGAAAATGTCTGTTGTTGGAAAGTTCCTGCTATAGGAGATTTCTGCTATAAAAAGACCCATAAATCATCTAATTCTTTGGCAGTGTCTTTACCATGTGAGATGTCCCTGATAAATTGTGTAAGTTCATGAATGGCAATGCAAATAATTCCATAGTAGGTAATGTTTGTTTTAGCCCATGCTGGGCATGGTGACCCTCAAACTAAACATTGTGAAAGTTAACTAGCTTTACTTACTCTGAGAGAGATACGGAAGTTTTCTGTAGTTGCACTGAGCGAGGCCAGCAAGACTCAGTCAATCCTGTTAGAGCAGATATTTCACTTTTTTGAGTGCTCCTCACTGTGTGTGTGTGTGTGTAGCTGCCTTGTGTCAGCAGCCAGACACATACATGGCGTGCAATTAATCTGTGCATCTGTACTAAATCCAGCACACCCTGTAGGCACTGAATCACTCATAGTCCTTGGGCAGATGAGTGCTGCAGCAGCACGTGATGGATCCAGCTCCTTGCTGCAAGTTCCGTGTCCACGGTACGAGCGCTTGGTCTGCACCTCTGGCCAGGCTGGAGCCTGCTGCTGGGCTTCTGTTACACAGTTCCTGTCACACTTCTCTGTTCCCGTCTTTTTGAGGAGCTCGGGAGCCTCTGCCTTTAATCTGGTTGAACATTAACCTGGTATGAGGCACTGCCCGTGCTCTGGTTGCATGGTGTGGTAAAGGGCCCTGTGGGTTTTCCGTGGAGGAGCAGCCTAAGGCGTGCTCTGTCTGTAGAGCAACTCTCTCATCACATGGTTTATGGAGTCCCTGATCTAAATTTGGAGATTGCAGAAGCCAGTCACATTAATTTCAAGTCTGGTTACGCATATTAGTACAATTTATCCCTGGTTTTCAATGATACTCTTGAAGTTGGTGGTCCTAGGACTTTTTTTCAGGATGCTTGAAGTGCTTGTACTGATGATACTCTTGTTGAATATGCTGGTGTATGCCTGAAATTAGTGGTAATTGGATGCAGGGAATCTGCTACCTATGCATGTGTGTTGTTGGAGTTTTACTTAAATACAGCAACTTCATGTCTACGAGAATTATGCTGACCATGATTCCACCGTTTTATCTAATACAGTTCCTTTTCTTCATGTGTGTATTTGAATTTTGTGTCTTCATGGAAAGTAGTTCTGTAGAATCTGTTAGTCTTAAATAAATATTTCGAGCCTTAGAAAAGCAAAAAAGCTTTGTAGTGCGACACATCTCTAAATAAAAAAAATTCTTGGTTTTTATTTGACTTCTGTTCCAGGGTAAAGTTTGATTTCAAAAGCATGAACTAACTGCCTTGCTGCAATCTCTAGAACATGTATGTGAATATTTGAACATTGGAGCTTGCTATTCTGCTTAAGCAGAAAAATGTAAGACTTACTCTTAAATGCTTCCTTTGTTACTCCAAATACAGGGTAATATAGAAAAATTGTTGTGCTCTTGTTTTGACTGAGGTTATAACTTGCACATTAAATGTAGGAAAAATGCCTCGGGAGATGATGGCATCTACAAGAACCCTTTAAACAAAGATCTTGTGCTCTCTCAGTACAGACTTAAATGAGAGGATGTGAGACTGTAAGAATGGCTTGAAAATTCATCAGATTTCCTGTGCAGAAATAGGAGTCCAGTTGCCTTTAATGTCTTAGTAGTGAGAAGCGGATGTAAAAGCTGAGAGAGGCGGCAGACAACCTTCTGAGGGTAAGACTTTCTACTCAAGGTCTCAAACATAAGCTTTGCAGTTTTTTGGGTTTTTTTTAAACAAATATTGGATCCTAAAAAGATCATTCAGACTGCTGAAGCTGAGAGCTTAAACTATTTACTCGTCAGATAAAGTTAGGTACTGTAAACATCACTAAGAGCTGGAACTAATGCCTGCCTCTCTGTGGACTAGATAACAGGCTTGTCTAAATCCAGCTGAGCAGCAAATGGGGAAAAAAGGATGTATTGACCAGCTATCTAGAGCAAGGGCTTCATAGCATCTTTCCTAGGCTATCTTCCCCCTTCAGAATTTTTAAATTACAGACTTGTTGGCATAATGATGAGTAGTATAAGGGACACCTGACTCTGCCCTCTGTTTAAAGAATCTTGAATTGATCGGACCTGAGAGCCAGGCTCATGCCTTCCTCCCAGCTGAAGCTGGGACACTTTATAAGTAAAAATAGAAGAATGCTGAAGCTGGGACATGTTATGAATAGGGGCTTCAGGTGTGTATACAGGAAAGACTAAGCACAACAGAGCCTGGTGAGAGGGAGATTTTATGGAATGGGAAAGTCTTTTGTGTTTAGTCTTTGCTTAGGACAGATCTCTATCCAAGAGAGATCTTAAATTGCTCTTGCAGTTAGGATATGCAGCTTCTGTCTTACAATTACAAGCCTTAACTTATTGAAGAGTTTGTGTAGCTTGCTCATAACTTTAATAGTTAAAACTCTTAGAAAGCAGAACTGGTCCCCTGGTGCTGGTCACATGAGGATCTTCTTTTATCATGCCTCTGTAGATAGTAGAAGAAACAGGACTGATCTGACCATCAGTCCATGTGTTAATTCCTGATTTCTAGAATGTACTTCAGTGCCTCGACTGGGTGTTGTGTACCGAAGGAGAAAACATGCACTAAGTGAGATCTGAGGTCAAAAAATTCATGGCATCTCTACTTGAGAGTGAAGAAATATTCCAGGTTGTGCTTTGTGCTTGTTTCTCTGTATGGCAAAAACGTTTTAAAACAAAAGAACTGCTCCTGACATTCATTATAAGAATTATCTGACTTTCTGCAAGGACTCTGCACTTCTGACTAAATTTCTATAATTCACATGATCTGAACTTAATTGTCATCCTCCTTTGTATTTATCAAGAACATCCTGTCATTAGAAATAGGAAAAGATTAGTCCTGTCTCAGTCTGTCTGTACGTATGTGCCCTTTTCACCCTGCTATGGAAACCTGCTCCATAACTAATCTGCAGAACATGTCATCTGTGTCCTGCCTCTTCATCTCTGACTTGAGTCACTCTAAGGACTTGAGTCACTCTCAGAAGAGTAGTTCTGTTTGAAAAGGGAACTGGAGAAAACACTCACCATGTTATTTCAAGATATATTCTCTGCTCACAGTTAAACTTTAAGCCTAATATAAGAGTATTCAAATAATTGGCATATTACTTCCACATTTGTCTTTGCAACAGAGGAATATGCTTATTGTATGGCTAAATGGAATAAGTATTTAGCAGTTTCGTTTCAGTTTTTTTTTACACAAAATCTACTTTCTTCTAATTACTGCATTTTTAGTAAATATACTAAATTATATACCTATATCTGAATAATACAGGTTCCTGAGCTCCAAGAAACTGGGTGAATTAGAGTTTGAAGGTGATTAATAGTCTGGTGGGAGTCAGAACTTCCGCAGTGTGAGCAAAGTCTCCTGGAATTGGAGCATACACTATTTCCAATAGTAATTAATAGATAATAAAATGAAAAGTGATAAGGACAATCATCTACTAAAATTCAGTCTTGTAATACTTGAAATTATCTTGAAAACATGTATTTTTAAGGGAAGTTGCTAAACTGTTCCACAGTATGAGCTTGAAATACCAAGCCCAGTGTTTGAAAGCTGCAATACAGCACTGACAGGAGAAAGTGTTCACAATTTGAAATCCTTTCTATGACTGTGGAGTAATTATCCGAGGAAAAGCTGGTCAGTGTTCTGTTTGGTAAATTACGCTTCAGAGAATACATTGTGCTGGGCTGATAATACTTTAAACCTCTGCCAAATGTTTGCTGTAGGACAGGAGAAGGTTATGTGTGTCTTCCATCTCTGTCTTTGCAACTCTTAGCTAACTGGATGATCCTAATTTACTCACAGAATTACCTTCTAGTACATGAATAAATACTAGAGGTACATTGTTACTATACTTAGTGGTTTTGCAGCTCAAACCTGTAAGGACTAGCATGCCTAAGTCCTGTAACTCATACTGTTCTGAGGAATGAAAAAAAGGGAATGCTTTGGTGTTGAAAATGGTCAGGGTGTCACTAGAGTGCTCTGGTGTTACGTGGAAGCAGAGCTGCAGTATTCTGGAGGCAAATAGTTTTAACCTTGGAATGTGTCTTAGCATCAGTGTTATTAACTGCATGATGTACAGTTGAAGCTCAAACTACTGAGTTTTAGTGTAATTATTTGCTCTTAAGCTCTTGGTTTATTTCCAGGACAGAAATGAAAGGAATGACAACTTACTTTCTCAGCTGTGCAGAAGTGAATAACTGGGGATTTTTGAATCGTTCTCAGACTACCAATTCCTCAAATCACAGGAGAATTTCCTCTTTCAACTGAAAATTGAAGTTTTGGCAAAATATGTTCATGAGGGGAAAAAGTACTCCGTATCACTTTAACAGGATATAAAATTCTCAAGTTTTTTTGCTGTGGACCTATTTGTGAATTGTATTTTTATGTTTTACTTTTATTGTAAGTTGTGTTGCTTTCTGCCTCTTTTTTGCATAGCTATTTACTATGAACAGTAGCCTGCCAGAAGCTTTGCAGGGGTTATTTTGACTGCTTAATGTATGTACTGTCTTACGTCTGACACTAGAATTGTTTGTAAGATACCATAAGCCTTCTGACATGTAGTTATCTTTATAGATCTTTATGGCTTATTTTTTCTTCAGCTCATTTTGTATACTCTGCATTTCAGATATGTCTTATGATGGGCTGTTATGTCTAGCAGTCTGTTGTGATCTGTGTTAGGGAGGATACATCACCTTAAATCCACATTACTGTCTCTCTTGTGCTTTCTGTGTTTTGGACTTAGCAAAATCAAGCACAGGCAAAGATGATATGTGTGATGTGATTTTTTAAAATGTGGTTCATATCTATACAGCAGTGTTAGGTATACAGGCTAGGTGGAGTTACTCCTAAATAGAATTCAGACAAAGCTTTTGAGTTTAAATAGCCTGCATGTTCAAAATTGTGAAATCTACATTTGTCTGGTCTTTTGAAGATGCTGTATATGTTACCAAATAAAGAGGAAATGAAATGACATCTCATGCCACCCCAGATGGTCACTTCAGTAGTGTCCTTGGGATGAATTGTCTGACTGGGGCAAGGCAGGGAACTGTGGGCTGTTGGGTCAGCAGCTGAGGGTTTGGGCAGAATTTAAGGACAGACTGACCTCTGCATCTCAGCCCTGACTCATTCCTGTTACCTGCTTGTGAAGACATGTAGCTAGCTCTGATATGGACCATACCTCGATTTTAAGTGTCAGTCTTGCTTTAATGGTGGCAAAGACTGCAAAATGATATAACTTGAAGCCCTTTGTAGACACTGTTGTGTCTGACAATAGCTGCCTGTTTTGCCCCAGTATTTCAGCAAACTGTCTTGAATAGAGTACCCTGAGTCCCTCAGTAAAACCGACTAAGTCCTGTGTTAGTGGCTTTACCCTTTGCTCCCGAGGACGTAGCCATTAATAAATTTCTCAGAAGTTTTCTTCCTTGTAGCTCAAATGAGTGTGAACCTTGAAGACTTGAGAAGCAGTGCCTGTGTCTCTGCCTGTTGAAACATGTGTGTCAGGGAACAGCAAGCACTGTGCGATTCACAGAAGGCTTTTTGCATCTTTATGGTTAATGGTTTTCTTGAGCATGAATTTTGTCTGAAGAACAAGATTTAATCAGGTGCTATACTAATTCCACCTTCCCCTTAAGTGACAAAACGAATGAAGTAAGGGATGGTTGCTTACATCAAGAGGTGAAGTCTCCCTACTTTAGTAGGAACAAGTAGGTTTATTGTCTGCTTCCTTCTTTTGAATTCATCATCCTACAAAGCTATGCCAACACAGTGTGTGGAGGGCAGGCAAGGATATCTCCTGGGAATGAGCTCACTCTTTTGTTGTTCACCTGCTATTCTCATTAGCCTGTCAAAGAAACAGTGTTAATTTACTCCACAAAGGTCTATTGAAATAAAGAAAATTAGTTTGTGAACAAATCTAAGATGTCAGCGAACTTGTTTTTTCTTGGCTATTCTATTTATACCATAGGTTACAGTTTGGGGATCTGTTATTTGAAAAGAAAACAAAAATCTCTCTTGACAGGTTTTATGGACTGGACCACATTAATCTAAATCATATATGAAGGAATTGTTGCCTTGAAAGCTGTAGATCTTCCAAAGGGGCCATGTTTTCTGCAGCTTTTTCTGCATGTACTCCCACTTCAGCACCCTTGTCCTTTCTGTGTGCAGTGCTCCCCAGTGCTCCTGTGCAGCAACCTCCTTCCTCTCCAGTTCCTCCTATCACACCAGGTTTAATTCTTTGCCCTGTGTTGGCAAATGATGTGCTTCCACTGTTTTTCTGATATTTCCATCATCTCTTCAATCCACTGTAGCATATGGCAGTTCTGCCAGGTGGAATTCTCCCATTCAGAATTGCTCCACAGCTATTGCTGCTGACATTGCTTCCCTTTCTCTCCTGAAGCCAGTCTGCAGGAATGGGTTTTCAGGGAGGAGGAACTACAGCACAGGAAATGCTGTGCAGCCAGGAGTGGGAGCAGTGCAGGACTGAAGAGGGCAGAAGAATCTCCAGTGGGCTTAGGTATTCCTTTCAGTAAACCAAAAGCCTGCTTCTGATTTCAGTAGTTACAATGAGATTTAACATTCAAATTTGGCAGTGTGATGCTCTGTGTCCTGACAGTGGAACAGCGGAAATATAACAGTTTTTCTGTTTAATGAAATGATCAATCATGCTTGAAAAAAATCCGGTTTTGGTAGTGAATAAGAAGCTTTTCACACTGCAGTGTAGCAGGGTAGAAGGAAGTGTTTTTGATTGAGTGTATTGAAGGAACTGGTTGCGTTTCTTAAATGGTCACTCAGTCAGCAAGACTTTCAATCCTGTTGCGGACTGTAGGCAGTGATAGAACTACTCTGCTCAGCTCTCACCGAGCAGCTTGAATGAAAGGATCTTACGGCTTCCATTCAGTTTATAATTTTTAATCTATACACTTGTTTGGCAAGAGGTCCATGAATGAAAGGGATTGAATAGGGCGGCAGAACAATTGTTAAAACAAAGCCTATGCAATAACAGAGGGAATGTGTTTTGGATGTTTTTTAGATTTCCCCTTCTGCAAGAAAGAGAAATAGTGCATCTTGCAACATTTGCAGAAAAAAAACCCTACCAACACATTAAAGTGACAGGCAGTTGCTTATCTTAGGTGCTGCCTTGACACAAATTGGCAAAAATTATTGTTAATATTATTTTTTTTTTTGTTTTGCTTTTCAACTGTCTGTTGCAATTATTTGCTTCAATGTAGCTGTGAATAGGATCCCTTGATTTTATTTGACCATTATATTTTTCATAGTATCTCAGAGTCCTTGTCTTCTTTTCTCCTAGCTGTGCTCTTCAGGCTGCAAGTTTTTCTTTTGCAGAGAGGGCAGGAGGCAATGAGTGGCATCTTTTGATGGTAGTTTTCACTGTGACTGAAATCATTGCCCAGCCTCGATACTTTATAACTCTTCCTCTTCCCTCCTCCCTTCTCTAGTTGGGATAAATCAGTAATGTTATGGTATTTGTGCTTAAAAATTTAACTGCAAAGCAATGTATTTTTGTTAAATGCTTGTTAATCAGGATTACCTGATGTAAGAGGAACTGCTGATAGCTGATTAAATACAAATTAGCACTGAATATTTCATGCCTCTTCAGCTGGATTTGAAATGACATGACAGGGATTTTATATTTCTAAACCAAGTTTGTGCTAAAAACAGACGCGTTGCAGAATATGCTTGACTTTGCTTTAAGAAGCAGAAAGAGAATTGGAGGACAGAATGGGAAAATCGCTCTTTAAAAGAAACTTTGAGATGTGAGATGCTAAAAAGAGGGCTTCTGATGCCAGGAACACCTGAAGCAGGAGCAGCAGTGGTTTTACTGGAGACAGGTTAAGTGACAACACTCAAGTATTTAAATTAGCTGAAATCCTTGAAAGAGGAGCAGCCTATAAAACCCCAAAGGGAAAAGACTTATGAACCTTTTATCACAACAGAAAGGTGCCACTTCTGGGCAGTTCATCATCCAGTTACTGTACTAAAAAAGGTAGGCTGCTTGCTATGTAAATCGAAATGAGCTGAAGTACCCTCCAAGTGCTTGCAATGGAATCTCAGTGCAGCATTTCCATAGGAAATGCTGTTTTGTCTGGCCATACAAATACTGATTTCTAAACCAGAAAATTAGTTTTGAAGCAGAAAATCCTAGTAATCCTAGGGAAGTTCAGATAGGTAAAAACTTTGATTGGTGGCATTTTTGTTTAACTGACGAAAACTGTAGCAGTGAAGTATTTTTCCCTGTGTGCAATATATGTGACACTGTAAATAAAGCTTGAGCCGAGACCTACTTTTTTCTGCTGCAATTATGTGTAACTCGGCTCCGTAATGCAGAGATGTAATGCTCTATTTTTTGTACTGTAACTATATGTAACTTAACTCGGTAATGCTGAGATGCAATGCTCTATTTCTGATGCTTGTGATCATGGCGAGCTAATAGCCTTACTGACTCACTGAAGTTTGTAAGGATGCTTCCGTGTTTGCTTGTAATGTCACTTCCATAAAATCACCAAGTGTTTTTGAAATTGGCATGTTTCATTTCCATTCCTAAAGGATTATGTAGGTTCCTTGGCACTGCAGGATTAACTTTGATTTATCCCTGGCACTGGTTTATGTGATTGAAATACCATGTATTGTTTATGCTTAATGGGCTTCTTCTGTTTTTTCAGATTGTGAGGACAAGCTGCTGCATCAATAATCTGAAAAAGGGAGTTCTCTTTTAAGACTGCAAGAAGATACTACTAACTGGTAAACACTTGTCTGGGTTTCTTTGCTTGTAGAATATTTCTTTGTTTTCCATAATGTTTTAGGCCAAGGATACAAAGAATTTTGATCTGTTGAAAGCAAGAAGTAGTTAATGCAGTACTTTTTCCTTCTAACTGTCTGTAGCTCACCAGACAAAAGACTCAGTAGCAGTGGATAACATGTGGATATTTAAATTGGAATACAAATTGATTAAATTCCTGCTCTCTCAATAGGAGAAAAAAGACTTTTTTTTCCTCCCCCCATAATGGCATGTTAGACATCGTCTGTTTGTCTTTTTTAGCTGAGACAAATACAACGTGTCTGTACTGCATCCTATATAAATACTGTTTGAAGTGTGATAGTGCAAGCAGTGAAACTTCAAATATAGTGCTGCAGAGTCTGGAGAGAGAAAAAAGAAAGCTTTAACAGAAGTCCAGATGCTTTGGAATATGCCATTAATGTGCTTGTAATTATTCAGTGGATGTTTGTTGAGGCCTAATTTTCACTCAGAATAATGTATGATAATAAAACTAAGGATATTGTGTGATTCTCAGACACACCGAGTCATGTTCAGGCTGCTTTTAGGTACAGAGCAATAATAGGATCATCATAAAGAGCCATGACCACTTAATAGCAGTTGGCCAGTCCATAAGTTAAGATGTTGAGATACAGTATTACAGAGCACTCACAAGGAAACCTGGGAATTTAGGACATTTGAATGTCTTGACATAGGTAAATCATATGCACATTGATAGTGGGTCCCAGAGTTACAGCTCACTTCTCAGATACTTAATGTTGTAGATGAAATAGCAGTTTTCCTCTGTAATTATACCTTACTATATGCCTTCTATAAAGCTTGGATCTTACCTTTCTGTTTACTGCTGCCACTTGAGCTGCAGGGCTCATTAAACTTGTGTCAAGGGAGGGTTCTTAGCCCAAATGGGGTGGTGTGGCTGGGTTCAAGGATGAATATGGAAAGAAACACATCCTAGCCAATAGGAAAACATTAAGCTTTCATGACTTAAGCATTTACAGATGCTATAATAATCTTCACTTGCCAGTTAATTTGCCTAAATTTTATAAGCAATCAAGGATAACTTTATAAAGTTCTTTTGTTTAGCTGTTGCAGAGAATATTAAAAGGCTTGGTTTGGTTACTCTGCCAAACCCAGATTAATGATAGAAAAGTTTTGAAAGCTTATAGAAGTCAACAATGTGCATCTGTCAGAATGACATAGTAAAAACAAAGTTTGTCTTCTTTAGTCTTTTTTTTTTTTAATATAAAAATGGTTTGCACAGTACAGCTATTTCTGAGCGATGATTTCAAGAGTTTTGTTGCCTGTAAAATTGCAGTTCTTGAAGCTAAAATAATTAAGACTCATTACTAAATACTGGATTTGAAAGTGTATGATCTTCAGCTTACAGGAGAAAAAACCTCTGGTATGTAGTATGCCAACGTTTGAGGTACCAAAGCACTGTATTGCCAACATAAGTTTTGAACCACATTATAATTATCTGATAGTAACTTTTAGGATAATACTTCCGATTATTCTAATTGTATATGATATGAATAAATGTGTGTCTTTCACTAAATTTGAGTGCATAGCTTGCCCTGTACAGAAGACTGAAAAGCTCATTAATCTAGAGTTGAAGTCTTCTGTCTTTTTCCTACTACGACTTCCTTTTCCAGCCTATCATCTCCCCATCTCTCTTGGAGAGAGAAGTTTGACAGGATGGCCATGCTGAGTGAAACTGGGTAGTTCTATGAAGTAGTTCTTTGTCTGCAGCTGCGGTAAAGTATTTGTCTTAATTCAATATTTCCTTTAGGATCAGTAAGTCATTTTTAGCTTGGGGTAGTGCAGCACAAACTTGGTTTCACTGTTTCCAGCAGTAACTTTGATTTGGGAAGACAGAAGCTGAGAGCCTGCTGAGCTCTACTGCATTTTAGACCTGACCCAGGTTCTGACCTCAGGCCCCCGTCTCTGGGACTATGCTGAAAAGAGAATGTGACACGTGGATGCTGCATCCCTTGGGGCAGAGGGTGTCTATGTCTGGGTCTTGCATGACTGGTGCCATGATAAAAATTTTAACCCAGCTGCTCCTTGATGTGGTGCAGACTAGCCCAAAGAGTTGTAGAAAATGTGCATGCCCATTTCATCCAGGTGGTGTTTCTTTTGCTTATGATGTTTCAACTGTCCATTATCACAGACACTGAAGGATCTTTCAGTAACATTTCAGTAACATTTCAGTGTTTGCCCTATTTTTCTTGTATTAGCTCTTCTTTTTCATTATGCTAACTTAAGTTGTAGGGATTATTTTTCCAGAGTATCAGTTGTTCAGAAAAGATCTTGGTAATTGTCTTCTGCTTTCACATGTAATCTCTGATAATTATTCACTCTCATTTTAGTGTTATCTTTTACATGCATCTTGAACTTGTCTGCATGCTTGAAAATTTAAAGATCTTTCTGTGCAACTTAGAATTGTTCCCCTGTAATGATGATAGGGAGATGTTTTGAGGAAACTGGTTAACGTGTTGTGAAGTCTCTGTTCCAGCCAGTACTGATATTGCACTGTGGGTGGACTAACAGGTTTTGCGTTTATGCTAATTTTGATAAATATGAAAACACCCTCAGTACTATGTTCACAAAGTGGAAGCAAATGCATACCTGCCATTTTCTTACTAATTTTGTGAACTCTTTGTTGTGGCTTGTATAGCTCTTACGAAAGTAACATTTGCGTGGCTGACACATTTGTAAATGTTTTGCTTCCTCTTGTGAAGAATCTTTACAACTTCTTCAGTAACAATGTGAGTCTTTTCGTGCAAATCCCTTAATATGTGTTAAATTTAAAAAGAGCAGGAAAATTTGCTTTCCCCATACATGTGTGCCTATAAAAGGTTTGAAGTGAAGGATCTCATGCAGAAGAGATACTGTATTTGAGTAAGGCCCAATTTCAGGTGTTTACAGAATTCTGTTTGGTTTTGACTGCTGGGGAAGTTTATATAAAGTCAAACATGCTGCAAGAAATATAAAGCTAGGTTCTGTTTTGTTTTGCTCAGTGCTAAATGTTTCCTCTATTAAACAAGGAAATAGGTTTTATAAATGTGCAGCTTTTAATGGCTGCTTTCAGAATGGTTGGTTTGTTTGTTTGTTTGAGGAAACCTATGTAGCCAACTTAGAAAGTGGTGACATTACAAATACTTCTAAAAGCTTTCAGTGCGTAGCCCACCAGATATAAACAGCAGGGAACATGAGGGGTAAAAGAATAATCTGCCACAGTGATGTTAAAATGAATGGATGTAAATACATGAAGAAAAATTGTCTTTTGGACAATTGAAACCATCTGTACTTCCTATTTGTGGCACAAGTTAAAAACAATCTACTTTGGTATTGTTGCTATAAATATATTGTTGTAAGTTTATCTATAAATTCATCAGAGCCTCTTGAATTGATGTCTTATTGATATGA
Organism: Acridotheres tristis; assembly: GCA_037013685.1. Classification (NCBI taxonomy): domain Eukaryota; kingdom Metazoa; phylum Chordata; class Aves; order Passeriformes; family Sturnidae; genus Acridotheres; species Acridotheres tristis. The sequence continues at coordinate 140,666,392 of CM072886.1, read as the reverse complement.
AGGTGGATTTGTGTAAATGGCTCTTAGTACATGGAGGTTAAGTACTTGTGATTTTTCCACTCAAGATAATGTAGTAGAAATTCTGGTCATGATGCTGATACTCTATCAGGATTCATTTATTTTGCATTAGTGGTGGTGTCTAAGGCAAAAAAGAGGAATAGCTGACTTGTTTTAGGCTGAACTGAGCCGTCTTATATTTATTTGCTTTATTTTATCTTGGGGCTTTGCTGCAATAGCACAGGAATAGATTGAGGTGTTAGAAACTTTTATGCAATGCTGCGGTTTTTAAAGTTTTATAATGTGTATTATCAATGTACATAAATTTGCCTATGCTGAGGAAGCATAATGTAGTATCTTTTTTTCCACAGTAGATGTCAAATAAGTTAAACCTTGAATGAAGATCATAGTAATCTGCAAATAATGAGTGACAAGATTTTTTTCATTGTGATCAAGTGGAATTCAGTGTTGAGCCACAATGTCCTTCCTTTACATGTAGTAGTCCTACCGCAACAGTTAATAGAGCAGTTAAAAAAAATTGAGTTTTGAATTTGGTTTAAAGGCTTATTTAGTAAATTGTGCTCTGCTGGAGACTTCATCCATGCCAATTTGTTTATGAAGGTAAAGCTGCTATTTTTCTTTACCTGTAAATAGTTGCTCAGGACAACATGAACTGTTTAATTCTGTTTGTCCAATGAGCCTTCAAATCAAAGGCATTAATTTAAGAGTTGTTTTGACTTTTTGAAAAGTCACTTTTAAACAGGGCAGCAAAACATGTAAACTTTTCTCATAAGAAAGACATTTGACCTGAAAAGCTGTACTTGTTGAGACAGGTGACTGGACATTCATATTAAGTTTTATGTGATCTCTTCTATTAGGTTAATGTCAGATGTTCCTTATTTCACTTCCTGACTTACAGAAGAACTCTTAAACACTTGTTAAAGGATAATTCTAGGTTTTGTGGAGGGAAAGTTGTTGTGTGTTGTTTTGTTTTTTTTAACTTTGTAGGCACTTGAACTATAGACATACAGTCCTTTCATTCTTGTTAGTGTTCAGCTTACTGCTCGACTACATAACTGCAGTTTTATTATTTAGAATCATAGAATGTCTCAAGTTGGAAAGAACCCAAACAGACCATCAAGTTCAGCTCTCTGCTCCTTGCAGACTTGCTACCACTAAATCATACGACTTAAGAGCATTGTCCAGATGCTCCTTGAACTCTGTCAGGCTTGGTGCCATAACCACTTCCCTGGGGAGCCTGTTTACTGACCAGACACCCCCTCAGTGAAGAAGCTTTCCTTCATGTTCCATCTGAACTTCCTCTGATGCAGATTGCCTCCTTTTAGGTGATCATGGATTTAATTTTAGAAATTATTGAAAAGAAGTAGTGTGCAGCTGTTGAGACTCAGCGCCATTAAATTACAATACAGGGATTAAGACTTTGTATAGCTCTTGTTTTTTTGGTTTATTTTCCTGCCTGTTGGACAAAGCTGTTGAATACACACAACAGTCCCTAAGAGCTGAATCTGGACTTTCCCATGTTATCTCTCTCATGTTTGTTACTCTATATTCTGTTAATTTTTGTCTGTTTTTCCATCTCACATGCTACCCAATAAGTATTTAAGATCCTAGGTTAAAAGAGCATGGTTAGAGTCTTCCTTTCTGGACAGCTAATGATACAATTGCTTTTAGTATTCTAATCACCCATGTTTTTACTGGAATAATTTCAAATCTGTATTACTGCAATGTATAGCTGATTGGAAAAGCTTGTTCATACTCTGGCCCCTTCTGTTTTTGAATTGTAGCTGCAACAATTATTGCAAATACTTGTAGGTGGAGCTCACAGAGCTCCTGGACATGCTGGAGGCACTCTCAAGAGTCTGTGCTCTGTGATAGTTTCTCTGGTGGGAGGAGAGCTCCTCTGTCCTCCTTTACAAAAAATGCTGCTTGTCCCAAGGCTCTCATGGAGTCACCTTTGGAAAGTCCTGAAACTCATCCACACTCCTTTTGTGGATGAGTTACAGCTGGAAGGAGCTGCCTCTGCTGAGATCTGTGTAGTGATGCAGCACTGGGGACCTGGGGGAAGGAGTTGAAATGAACTGCTTGACTGTCACCTAGAAACTGCTCCGCCCTGAGCCTGAGTGGCAGAATTTACTGCTGCTGGTGTCCATAGGAAGGACTTTTCAGGCTTTTAAATATCTAAACTCTGTTCTTAGCAAGCTGAAATCAACACATCCATTATCTCTGAGCAGTAGAGATGCTGTATGGGATACTTCTGTAGCTGTAGCATAATCAACTTTGGTCTAAGTTCATCTTAGAGTTTTACCTATCAGAGGGGTACCTAAGGACTTCAGCTTTGAATTTTTGATACTGTTGATGAGCAGTTGATGATTAGAACTTAGTAAAACCAGTAAAAAGATCTTTTAGGTGGTGACTAACTCTTCTGTGGCTGTTTCAGCTTTTGATTTTTTTTTGTTTATTTTTGTGTTTGTTTGTTTGTGTTGGGGGGGCGTGGGGGGTTTATGTGGTAGAAGTTCCTTGCTGCTCATATGACCTAATACAGTCCTGAGGAAAGTGTTGGGGTTTTTTTCACCCTGAGAGTAGAAATCTAGATTGTAAGAAGTAAGGACTCCTCTGTTCAAGCTTTAGGGAATAGGGCTGTGGGTTTGACGTTGCTCAGAGCTGCTCCTACACCACTGATAATGTGAATGGGAAAGCCGTGGTGACCTTTCCTTGTCTTACTGTTTGTATTGTGCAAGCGGATGAGCACTGCTGCAAACTTCTGGGACAGGACATGGTTTCATTTCTGTTTTGACCATATTGAGCCAGAACTCTCCGGTTAAGCTCTGTCATATTCCTAATAAATTATATCATCTGTATAAGTTGGATAAATAACCTGCTGAATCACTCGGGTGGTGTTTGGGAACACTTCACAACTGGGTATTAACAGCATAGCGACAAAGGAGCATCTACTGTGGCAAAACAGTGATGGGGAAGTTAAACATACAATAATGGAGAGCAAATGTTAATATCATTTAAAAGCATAGGAATGATATCCCATATCTCTTCCTACCTTAGGAATATTTCAGTAGTTTATTTGGGGAGTGAAAGCTGAAATTCTAGAGTGTTCATAAAAATTCTGCTCTGTTTTATATCCAGTACTAAATCACTTCAGGATTTGGATTTATGGAAGTCCAAAAGAAATACAGGAGATTTTTGTTACCAAAAATAGAAAGTTCAGTTGTTTGAGTAATTGACAATTAGACACAGGGATTGCTTTAATAATTCTTGCAGTCTTTTTTATTTTTTTTCCCCAGTAAAACCAGAAGCTGTGTTGCTTGGACTAAAGTACCATGGCTCTACCCCCTACTCCACTACCAAAAAAAGCATCCAACCACAAACAAAAGCCCAACTTTAAATTAAACAACTAAAGACGTCCTATCTCTGTTTTACTAAAATTCCTTATTTATCTTCTGGTTACCCAATATTTATTTTTCTCAACTTGTTTCTATAAGTGAAAAAGTTTATTTGGCAATATTTAAATTAGCTTTCTGATTTGGTTAAAAAATCCCTTGTACTTGATGTTCTGCTTGCAAGGGACTTTTCTGAGTAGAGCTTTGAGAAGCAAAAATGAAGATTATGGTAGTTTATTTTACTGTTTCCACTAAGCCAAAGTAATGGTTTGTTGTGGAACACATATGTGTAAGTGGATGAAATAAAAATTTTCATGCTGAATACTAGTTTTGTGTGAATATCCTCTTCTGCCATGTAAGCTTTTAGTTTTCCCTTTTTTTTCTTAAGTTGTTGAAAGGTGTTTATGTATAAAACCTTGTGTCCCTCCTATTGCTCTATAAAGCAGCAGCTAAACTTTTCTGAAAGCTTTCAAGGAATCTTTTAGGTTGGAACAGACATGCAAGATCAGGTCCAACCATTACCCACCACTGCCAAGTTCACAACCATATAATGTGATACATTAACTACAAAAGGTAGTGAAAAAAAAACCAAAACACCTTGAGATGAAGATGGCATGAAGTTAAGCTGTTATGCAACAGTAACAGCTTAGAGGTAATGTATCCTGTGAAAGTGTAATAATTGGGGAAAATGAAATAAGCTTGAAAAATTGTAATGGAGCACTAGACCCTCTGATACATTCACAGTCCATTTCTATCATTAAATTATAAATTTAAAACATGGTTTTGAGTGTAGCAAGTAATATTAAGTACTATGGCAGCATTGAGAAATTGCACAGGATAGGGAAAGATTTAATATAGCACATGGACTTCCAAGATGCAATTTTGCCTCACCAAGATAAATGAAAATGAATGGAGAAGAAAGATTTGACTGGAGCTTTACAGTCAGAAGTCAAAAAAGGGGTTTTATAGCAAGCAACCAGTACATTTGCTCTTTATGAAGAACTGAGGTCACTTTTCAGTAGTGGTAACCTGCTTTGCTACTCTTAGTCTCATATACAATTGCCATACATATGTAGAAGAATCTTTGTCTACAGTCACTAATGTTAAACACCAGAGTTCACATCCATTTAGCATTGAACCGTGGGTTCATCTGCAGATGCCCTGAAACTCCCTTTGAAACCTGATCTTAGCAATGAATTATTTTTATAGCTTAGACATCTGTTATTGTTACTGAAGTAAAAATCAAATTTTATTACTAAACATTTCTTAGTTTTCTCTTTTTATTACCCACAAGATGTGGAATGTATTTGACTTGCAGTTCTCTTTTGGACTGGGCTTGGTTTTTATGTTTTAGTGTGTACTTCTAAGGGTAACACGTTTTTTAGAGCTGTCTCTGCAAACCTTATTTCAAGTCTGAAACTGAACCAAGAGAGCAGGAGCATTTAAAAATTTCTAGGGCAGGTAGTCTTTAAGCTAGATCCTGTTATCTTCCATATCCAAGGGCTGTTAAGATTTATGAACTGAGACCATATGTGCTGTAGTCCACAGCTGGTTTGCATGGATTTCAAGTTGATGATGCTTATCAAGAGGAGTCTTAGTGCAAGCTTGAACTGCAAACTAGGAATTAGAACATTTGCTTTGTCAAAGTAGCAGTTGCTTGTGTTTTGAAAACAACTTTAGTCTGGGTGCCAAGTATTTCACACAGAGTATATGAATCCCATGCAAACTTTTGCTAGTAAATGTTTTAAGCTTTGTGAAGTTAATACTCTCTGAAGTTCCCTGATGAGCTGAGATGCCAGTTGATTACACAGAAAGTAATTTAGATTCTTGGTGCAAAGTTGTTGTTAATTATTTCTTACCACTCAGTGTCTTCAGTTTTTAATAGGCCCAAGAAACCTGAGTGTTGGAAAGCCTGAAAAATCACCATTCTTGTAGCAAATCATGAATGACAGTCACTGACAAGTCTATGCCTGAGTGTAGAGGCTTCTTAATTAGTTCAGCCAGAGCTGGGCAGAAGACAGTGGTTTCATACTGGAAGTTAATGGTTAGCTGTTCTCATGTGAAATCTGTTTTCACATATTGCTGAGTTAAGCAACATCAGTTCAATATGAGGTGGATGCCCAAAGCTCAGGGCCTACTCAGTGGTTAGCCAGTTTTCATTGGGGTTTTTTTCTCCAGTTTCGTTATTCACAATGATGCCAAGTTTACTTACTGCATCTTTATCTGGGTACCATTTGACTTGTCATATACAGGCTTTTCCTCTGACAAACTGAATGATGCTTGATTTTGTTTCTGTTATGCTGCAGTTTAGATGATTCACTGTCCCTCTCTGATGGCTCTAGACAGTTCTCCATTTTGGTTCTTCAACTGTTGTGACAATTCTTTGAATTTCTGTTGTAGTTGGCCTGAGATATTGGCATATACTTTGGTGTATGTCTGCTGTGGTGAAGTTAGGCTGCAGTAAGGGAAAGGGTTGTGTGTCTGAATGAGATCCCTGGGATGGGATGCATTAATCTTTCTGCTGTTTGACTCCATGATCTGAAACCCATTGAGTAAAGTTGATTTTCCTGCCCAGAACTTTTTTCTCTGTAATGTAGCATTTAACATTTGACTACCTCAGAATCACAAGGAATTGAAAAATGCTGGGTCTGAATTACTGAATTTTCACTACCTATTAATTTGTATAATTTTCATGTCTCATCTTGTGCCCATTTGTGGTACTTCTACAGTAAACCTTGAGGATAAGTCAAAAGGAAGCTCAGAGGTTTTGCAAATCTTCTATCCCAGCATGAAAACCCAAGTAGTGCACTTTGAAGCTGAAAGAGTTGTTCATTTAGAAACTCTTTTGTCGGAATTAAGGTGTACCCAAAGTGCAAAAATTGATTCTGTAAAGAATCCATTACACCAGTCATTTCACATGTGTCTATTTTAATGCATCTTTGCTGATGTTACTCCCTGACTAGAGATCAGCAAGTCAATATCTTATCCATTTAGGCAGTGCTTTATTATATTGCTCAGTATAATCTCTAAATTTAAAATACCGTGATGTGAAGTCACACTATGCAAAAAAATCCAATACCTATCAGCTTGCCGGTGTAAACCAAGCGACAGCATCAGCAGTGCTCAGTGTGAGCTGTTTTGCTCAAAGGCTTGTTCATAGGTACTGAAAGATAGGAAACTAGTTAATGGATTCCCGTGCTAACATCTCTGCTTGTTATCGATGATAGTCCAACTGACCTATAATTCTCAGCTTTCCTGGCTGCTTCCCTTTTACCTAATGGCTTTGCTTTTCTCCTCCTGCCTTCATTACCACCAGGGTGGTATAAGGCTTTGTTAATTATTAACTTGCACTCATTCATTGAAGCCTTCGGGACAAGCCACCTTGTTCTTGCAGGTGGTAAGTGCTTGTGTCTCTATGCATTGTGTCCAGAAAGATGGAAAGAGCTGAGCAATGCTCATTTTTTTTAACCTAATAATTCTAACAGTTGGAAATATGGGTATTTTCATAGTAATGAAGTAGTGTATCATTAGAGGACGCTTTTTTTCAAGTGCCTAGACTAGCTGCTACAGTGGTCTTTTTTTCTTTCATTTTTAGATTTATTTCTATAGTCTGCTCATTCTAATGAATTTAGGCTTCTTGTTTTTGTTTATAACACAGTCCTATCTGACTTTTCTTTCACTCTTTTTCCGGAAATTAGCATCTTACAGCAGTGTTGAGTTGCGCTTTGGTTTCAGTTTCTCTTTGCAATGTCAGTTGTGTTCAGCCCTGACCTGCAGGGGACCAGCAATTTCCAGGGGTTTATTTTTGATGTGTTGGCTCAAAGCACAAATTGAGAGGTCTCAAGCATGACTTGAGAAGGGGGAAAAAAACCCAACCATATTTAAAATATGCCTAATGAGTGTGGGTGCATTTCAGGGAATTGCAGCAGCTCCTACAAAGACAGTGCTGTTAACCATGTTTTTGTCCTGAAATACTGACTGTTGCTGTTGCTTATTCTGAGAAAGGGGAAGCTGAAGTCAGTGGGCAAAGGCAAAAGCAGCTGCTACCCAAACTTAAGCCTGGTCAAGGGGAAAACTTCTTTGAGGGAGATGCATGCACTGGAAAGAATGGAGAGTTAAATTTCTACAGTTGTCAGTGTGTCTGATGGTCGTCTTTCTGCTTATGTTCAATTCTCTGGGCTGTGAAGAATCATTCTCACTATAGTCTCCGCTCTGCTTCTTGCCTGTGCTTCTGTATATCTTCAGAGCCTTCCCTAGTTAATGTTACACTATTATTTCCTGTGAAACTATGAGTTACTGTTATACACCATATCTTCTCCTTTAAACTGTACTATTAACATAATTATTTCACCATGTTAGGATGGTGGTAATGATGTGTGCAGCACACTGAGGCTGTCCAAGAACACTAGTTTTCTTTGTTAAGCAAATGGTTTTCAGTGGTGACTTGAAAATGCCTCCTCTGGAGGCCAGCATGCAAGCCTTGAATTTTTTCAAGTGCATATTTGTGTGGTTGGATTAGAATCTTGGGTGATTTTCTTGTTAAAGCAATGTAAAATGCAAGCGGAACAGTTTGCCACTGGTATTTTATTGCAGCGCTTTGACTCTTTAGTTATTAAATTTATTCTGGAATATGTGTGTTTATGAATTATCTAATATGGCAGCCTTTTTCCCTGAAAGCACATTCATTGCCAAATAATGGCATTCCCTATTTATTTGTATGCCTAGAGATAAAACACAGTTCTGAATTATGTTTTCGTAGCATATTTTTCAAAAGTCCCAATGGCATATGGATCCAGGACTATGTTTATGAAGTAGATACATAAGAACAGTATTTCTGGAACAGATGTGTGTTTGCTTTTCCAAGGTCACATTGCATGGCATTTAAGACTTTTGGTGTAAAAGAATTAATTTTTGTAATCTCTTTTTTTCTTTTAAAACAGACTGGAGGCCAAGAACAGAGTGCAGCACTGGCTGTAGGTAAGAATTGAAACTTAAGCTGCTTGAAAACTGCTGACAAATAAGCAAAATTGTAGTATGTTAAAGGACAGAAAATGAGACTCTTTCACTATTAGTAATTTTTGTTCCAAGAATTTGTTTCCCTCTTTTTCTTCAACAACTCTTGAAATGTGTGGTGTTCTCTGGGAGTCCTGATCCCTGACTGAATTTATGCTTGTCTTTTTAAGGATTCTAAACCAGACTACAAGGGTTTGGTTTTTGCTTGCACAGCCTGGCGAGGCTGATTTTGAAAACTCTTCACCAGAGTGATGTGAAGTCCCATTACTTCAAAGAAGTCACATTATGCACAGAGTTAAAGTGGTTTGGCCACTTGTGTGAACTTACCCTAAAAGACTGTGCAACTCCTTGAACTATTTGAGTGAAGAGATAATCTCTTGGTGGTTTTTCTCTCTGTCTCCTTAGTAAAGTTATTGTGTAGCTGAACTGGATCCCTTATACCAGAAACCAGTGCTCTGAACCAGCTTGTTAGACTGAAGAGGTAGCACATGCTCATGTGAAGGTGTTAGCTCTTAGTTTTATAACCTGCTGCTTGTCATCTAAGCTACTGCATAAAGTCTGGGTTATACTTCAAGTTTATTGTGTTTTGCCAGCACAACTATTAATCTTCTGTCACGTTGGGAAGGTAATGATACCAAACTCGAAGTAGAATTTATTTTTCTTCTGGTTTTGATTAATTACCAAAAAACCTTTGAGTTCTGGGTAGCTGGTTAAATGGATTTGTATTGTGGGCTAATCCAGGCTAGATGCCAGGTGCCCACCAAAGCCACTCTGTCACTCCCTTCTCAATTGGACAAGGGAGACAAAATACAACAAAAGGCTCATGGATTGAGATGGGTGGGGAGAGATCGTTCACCAGTTACTGTCACAGGCAAAACAGACTTAGCTTAGGAAAATTAGTTGAATTTACTACCATTTGAATCAGAGCTCCTTCCCCCCACCCCTCCTCCCATACTAGGCTTAACTTTATCCCCACTTATTTACCTCACCCCTTCCTGCTCAGTCAGGGGAGATGAGGAATAGGGGTTACAGTCAGTTCACCACAGGTTGTTTCTGCTGCTTCCTCCTCAGAGAGAAGAGCCCTCCCCTGTGCCAGTGTGGGGTGTCCCTCCTACAGGACACAATCCTCCAGAAACTTTTCCAACCTAAGTCTTTCCTAAGTGCTATAGTTCTTCACAAACTGCTCCAGTGTTGGTTCCTTCCATGGGATGCAGTCCTGCAGGAACAGGCTGCTCCAGTGTGGGTCCCCCACAGGGCTAGAGGTGCTGCTAGGAGCCTGCTCCACCATGGGCTTGCCACAGGGTCACAGCCTGCTTTGGGCATCCACCTGCTCAGTGCAGAGTCCTCCATGGGCTGCAGGTGGATCTCTGCTCCCCTGTGCTCCTCCATGGGCTGCAGGCACAGCTGCCTCAACATGGACTGCACCACAGGCTGCAGGGGCATCTCTGCTGCAGTGTCAGGATCACCTCCTCCCTCCTCATCCTCACTGGCCCAGCTTGTCTGCACCATATTCTTGGTATCGCTCATACATTTTCACTTTTCTCTCTCCACAATTAATTCTGTGCCGTAGTTCTTTTTTTCTTTTTACATACATTATCCCAGAGGCACTATCACCACCAGTGATGGGCTGGACTTTGGCCAGTGGTGTTCCCATCCTGGAGCTGGCTGGCATACCTCTGTCAGACATAGGGGAAACTTCTGGAAGCTTCCCACAGTAGTCCCCCACAGAGCTCCCCTGCCACCACCACCACCTTGCCACATAAACCCAATATAATTTGTCATCAGTTTTGTCGACAAGAGTAGAAAATATTTTCTAATGCTGTATCCAAAACTATTTGAATCCTCCACTCAGAATTAGGAATATACCGTATATAGATGTGTTGCTAAAGTAATTCTCTTTATTTTAGTGCATAATTCATGTTTTAAGATACTTAGCAGAATTGCAGTTTTCATGTACTATCACATTTTTGTCATTCTTAGGAGAGTTTATGATATTGCTGGTTCAGGCCCACAGTCCTTCTTGCTTACTGGCTTGTGTCTCTGGGTTAAGGAATGAGTCTAGGAACTGGGCAAGTATACAGCAATATTTTCTAAATCTTTCAAGGAAAAACATCCAGTGCTAGCAGCACAATACCTTTTTCCTTTAATAGCTTTTACTTACAAAGCCCTTGAGGGTGTTGTTAAAGCTGCCGTTGGAACTAGTGCAGACTTTTCATTAACAGCATTGTGCGCATTTGCAAATTATACATTATAAAAGTCACTAAAGTGACTCAGACAATGTGTCCATCTAGGCAAGTCCAGGCTCCAGGATCACTATCTTTCTTCCCTCTGCATGTGTGCACTCAGTTTTGCACATCCTTTCACACCTTCCATTTACTCCTCTACTAGAGCAGTATTGCTTCTGCTCAGGAGGGTGAGAGTCATCCAGAAAAGCTAGGAAAACTCAGGGTGCATTGCTGGGAATGTTACTGCCTGCAGGAAAAAGAATGCTGTTCAGCAAACGACTACAGCACATGGCAAATAATTTCTGTTTTCTTTGAAGAAATGGAACCAACAGTGTTTCAGGTATTGAAGATAGAATGTTTGTAAGTCAAGGTGGTGTGGTATTCATTTCAGCAAAAGCTGGGGTGTCAGACTCCTGATGCTTTCAACTTCTCCAGCTATGCTAAGACAAAGTTAGCTGCCAGATGCTTGACAGCATCATAAATCATCAGGGAATCACCAGTGTTTGGAGTTGGGAGGGACTGATAAACCCTACCCAAGCTACATGTAAAATAAAGAACTGGAAACTATGGAAAAGTTTGGTTAAGTTTTAAAGAATGGGACAAACTGAAGTGGATGTTGCTGTTGAATAAGGTTAAAACTTAAAAAAAGCTTAATATTCAGTCGTCTGTGTGAGTAGGTGCTTAAGGAATAGTAAGAACAGGGATACCATGTATTTGTGGTTCTTGTAGTATTTATTTTCAGATGAAATATTTTTCAGAGTGAGATGTGATTATTAAATGTATTCAGTATTCTTAATGTCTTTCCATTCTGCCTATGTACCTGGTTTTCCCCAGGAACTGCTGCAAACTTCTTGTGAGAGGAGAGGAGATGGACCTGTAGAGTTCACAGATGGACCACTGCAGAAAATCATAACTCTGCATGATATTCTGTGTATTTGTTACTGATCTTAATGGATTTCAGGTTGTATGATTTCACTGAAGAATAGCAAATGTTTCTCCCTATTTCCAACAGGTGGATGAAAATTAATTGTCTTATAATACCTTATCCTTACTGGGTACCTTTAGTTTGATTTTAAGATGAAAATAAAATTTGCGATGATGGTAGAAATGGAAAATGGGATAAAAAATTATCATATTTGCCCAGCTTGAGAAGTCTGGACCAGTGAAGTCAGGTGGGGTTTTTTTGTTTAGCTGGGATTTTTTTGACACTTGCTTTCCAGCAAGAAAAACTGTCCAGGTTCAGTAAAAGTAGTTGGTGGTATGTCTTTTGAGGGGATCTGAGGAAGTAACTGGATGTTACAAAGATGGCTGTAGATCCTTGATCTTGCAAGGAGTCACTTTTGAAACTTCAAATAAATAAAAAACCGTGTAGAGACCAATTTTTTCCCTCTGCCCTACCTAATGCATGTCTGTTTGTTAGTGTTTCTGAAAACAGATGGGATGGGAAGGAGCATCATCCTGCTGCTCATCCTCTGTTGTACCATCGTTGTCTTGATGTGCTTCATTAGCCTTCTGTATCCTGCAAACATACTGTGTCTGACTGAGTCTCAGAAAAAGGAAAGTCCACAGAATAATGAGAAAGCTGTCCTGAAATATGGAAACCTGCCCTTCCAGCTCCATGTTTTGGAAGGCCATAGGCCTTCATTTCGTCCTTGATATTTCAGAGCTGCTGTGTCACTGAACTGAATTCTCAGGTGGACAGTCAGTGTTAGGTTCATACACGCAGGGCTGGTGGTTGAGCACTGTGACATTGCATTAGGAGTCCCTTGAGATGGAATATGTTAATGGCTAGTTATATCCATCAGCTTGATGATGAGATAATTTGTCATGACATGGTTAGTGCAGAACTGCAAGCCAAGGCACTGAAGGGATGCAACAATTCTGAACTCAGAGAAAACATTTTACCTGAGTGTTGCAGAGGGATGTTGGTGTTTGTACTCCTTGCCTTGGTGCATTAGATGCAGCACTGCCAAGGCTGTGGGATCCTCAGTGCAGCTTCACCCAGCTCTGATACTGACATGTGTGGCAGTCTGATAGATGGGAATTCAGGTCCTCTGAAAGAAAACCATTTCCAAATCAAACTAGGCTGGCAGAGGAGTGCTGTTTAATGTGTGAAATACCAACTAAAACGTGGCACATCAGCTGGACTAGTTAGGAAGTTAGGAATTGAAAACATACTACTTTTTTAGCATTTAGATAAAACTTGCAGATTTGGTTTTGGGCTTTTTGGGTGCTTTTTATTTTTAGTTGGGGTTTTGCTTTTTTCTTTATACAGAGGTGATTGGCAGGAGAAGGACTTACTATACAAATTATTGTAGGGTTTGGTTTTTTTGGAGATGAGAGTTTGAGGCTTCTTAAATTATAGGCTGACATCCTGGAAATATGAAACTTTCTTAGTAGTGTGGTAGTTCTAAAGGCATGCCATCTTTTGTAGGGTGAGCAGAAGAAGAAAAAAAAGTGTAGGTCTGCCACAGCTCTCAGTTTACTTTGAAAAAAGGCAGACTTGGAGGTCAGTCAGCGTTTCCAGGATAGTGCCGGTACTGAGGGCAGGGTTTGGGCAGGAGGGACACGGCGGGTCCGTGGGCTCGGGGGTCCGTGGGCTCGGGGGTCCGTGGGCTCGGGGGTCCGTGGGCTCGGGGGTCCGTGGGCTCGGGGGTCCGTGGCACGCGCTGCTCCCGGTCTCTGGAATGTCCCGCGGTAGAGCAGCGGCCTCTGCTGGGCAATGGCGGCGCTGCAGGAGGCTCCGCGCATCCCCAGCGCTGAGGACCAAGCAGAATGTGAATTAACTTCAGTGGAAATGTGCCTGAACTGGGAAGGATGGGCTTTCCCCATGGCTGCAATGTAATGGAATTAAAAAGAGCGTTTTGCAGAATTAAGTTAAAGCATGTTGAGCTTGTGTCCCTTTGAAAAAAGAAAGAGTATTTCGTTATATTTTAACTCCAGATTCACGCTTGGAAAAATTGTGCAGTTACTTGTTGAAGGGTAAATCAGAACAGATTTCTGGAGCACAGTCTCTGCCCTATTCAATGCAAGTTCTGTTTTAAAAACAAGAGTAATTCTTCCAGACAAATTGGGTTTATTCCAGACTTGTGTGAGCATGCTTAGTTATTTTATTGTAGCCCCTGTCAGATACGTTATTCAGTGTCAGCTGTGCCACTAAAATGTTCCCAAATTAACAAGGCTCTAAGACTGCTTCTAAAGAAACTGTGGATTCTTCTGTGCCTTTCCCTTGATTTCGTCTAAGAGGAAAAATGGACTGAATAAACACTCCTCTGACTGTACTTTACAATTCTGGTTTTGAGGAATGTGAGTCTATTCACTAGTCTGTTTTCCCTGGCAGACCTCCATCCTCCTGATATGACAAGTTTTGAATTCAGTTTTGTTCTAAAGGAGACTCTATTAATGATGTGTGATCTCACAAAAAAAACCAACAAAAACACAAAACCAAACAAGCTTCAGCTAAAACAGGTTATTGTATCAAAGTCAGTTTAGCCAAATGAATCGACATCAGAGGCAGCTTCAAACAGATTTTTCAGTAGCTTGAATACTAACTTTCTTGTACAAAAATGTTTCCTAACTGGCTGTATAATTTGTTTTTCTGCTTTTCAGATGAGATGCTAATGATTGAAGCCCCAATAATTCAGTGATATAGGCTGTTTTAGGGGGTTTGGAGGGAGATTTTTGGCCTGCATATATTTTATTCTTCTTGTTGGTTTGCAGTCCCTGGTTTGTGGCCACTGGGTGTCAGCAGTGCAAAGCCATGCAGGTCTGGGCATCGGTTTGGACTGGGAACTCTGTCCCAAAAGCGTCTGTAAAAACTGCTGATGTCTTAATGCTTACTTGAAAAGCTTGTCCATCAATGAAGTAAAACTGTGTGTTTTGTGCAGAACTGGGAGTGGCTCTGGCATTTCACTCGTGTGTTTGATTCAGCAAATTTACACAGGTGACATGATTTGAATTGTTACCTTTAATATTAGTGGTGTTACTAGAGCTGTGATGAATCCTGAAAATGAAACCAGCTTATCCAAAATATAACTTGTTTCAAGCTAATGGCACCAAGCTGCTTCTTCCTAAATCTCAAGATGATAATGAGCGATAGCTACTATTTTTTTTTTAATATTGACTCTAATTATTTATTTTCTGATATGTATAATATTGCTTTGGAATTTTGTACCATGGTAGATCTTTATTGCTTTAAAACACCACTAACATCAATAGATGAAATTAAAATGTGTCAGAAGGCATCTCTGCTGCTCTAGCACTATTCAGAAGAGAAATAAATATGCATTAGTCTCGGAAAAACATGTTTGTATCCAGGGAGAATGTTGCAGCCATCAAAAAAGAGTGATTCCTGCAGTGCATTTTGCCAGCCTGTTTCCATCTCTGCAGCAGTCTCTAGCTTTTCAGGTTGAGGGCAGAAGTGTTCCCACTGGTTGTGAAGCTTTGCTGCTTCATTGGCAGAGGAAGCCACACGGGATCCCATAGGCTGCCAGGCTGTGATGCCATGTGTTGCTAAGGGCTGCCTTGTATTCAGCTGATGTGGGCAGACACCTATCCACTGCCTCATTTCTTTTTTTCTTTTTTTTTTTTTTCTTCCTTCTCCCTGTTCATGGCTAGATACTGTTCAATAAGCCTTGAAACAGGCTGATAGGATTATTCATCTAGAAAAACAGTATAGGGAGACATTCAGTAAGTGTTTTATTTATGTAGTAACATTGCAAGTGTTATAACATGGTGGTATTCCACTATAATGCTAGACTTTTAATACTATGCATGCTTTTTACTTACTGTTTTGCCAAAATATCTCTGAATTAGAGATTTATGCCACACTTACATGACCAAATGAAAACTTAAAATTCAAACCCCAGGAATGAAATGTTTGTTGTTTCATTAGATGTGCTTTCCATATAGTGTTGTGCTTAACTACATATGAGATTTTCAGAGAGTACAGTTTTCATACTGCAGATTTTAGTATTGGGAATAGCCCATGCATATTCAAAAGGTATGCTGATGTTTTCTTGAAGCAGATTTTCTTCAGGGATCACAAAACTCTTTTAAAATCTATTTATTTAACTGTTTTTAACACTAGTTTGAAAGCATGTTATTATTGCAATAGAACAAAGAAAACAATAAAAATATCACTTATGAACACATTTGTAGTGTTTTGCCTGGAATCAGAGTAAGTTCTCCAGCTGCTCACTAGTTGCAAGCAATATCTTTGTTAATGCAGTTTTTCTTCCAGGTGTGAGAGGTGAAATTTCTTTGGTGCTCAGATGAATTTACTTGCATTGCATATTTCTATTACATTTCCCCTGGGCTTAGCCTGGGGGGGGCAGGGGGCACTGAAATGTGTTGGGATGTTTTTCACAGGAAGGGCATGCGTGCAAGACTTGTTTTGAAAATATGCCTTTGCTTTCCGCTTGTCTGATCATGACTCTACACGCAGCATCATACAACCCCATAAGGCTGTAATGGGCCAAATCATCCTAATCCAATGTGGCATTCCGTATGTCTTCCTCTGCAAGTAGGTCAAGTTTAAGCCATGTTCCTGGCTTGTGCTCCCATTTCCCATAACCTGCTCCACGTGGCTCGAGTATTGTGCTGGAGTGCAGAGCATGCCAGCAGGGATTCTGGGCAGCCTCACAGGGACAGTCAGTTTTTGGACAGAAGCTAGTGTTTTTGTTCTGCTCTGATCTCATGATGTTGCATTCGTGGCAGGAGAAAACTTCAGTGGTTTAAATGTGTGCTTTTACTGAGTCTTAGGCTGTTAGTTTACCTAATGAGTTGCCTTTGGACACTGCACTATAAAATTTTAAAATCAGTAATGCCTTTGGGAGAGAAATTGGTTTGCAGGTTTTGAAGTGTGCTGTGTTCTGAATGAGAATACCAAATAAAATTGGATAGAAGAGATTGGTGCTCTGAAGCTGTGGAAAATTCTTCAGGCTGGGCATGTGAATATTTTGGTGTTAGTGATTGCAATATGCAGAATTCTTCTTGATGAGGATTGCGACTTCAGTGTGCATTTTTTCCCCATTTATGCTGGAAGAGTTGTGGGTGAAAAGGTGGGTTAACACCCTCAGAGATCACCTCCAGTCAGTGCTCTGAATCAGCTATTTGGCTCCGAAACAAACCCTGGCTACAGGACATCAAAGTGAACAGCAGTGCTTGCTGATGGCTTGGATCTTCATACAGACTTAAGTCTTTCTTGAGTTGGAGCTGATTGATGTGGCAATGTGCTCAAGAAGGGTGCAGGAAGTGCTGGGAGATGTTCTTGACTAGGCAATGGAAGCTCAGTGTTAGGGTTACCTAACTGGAACCACTAACTAACCACCAGCTAACTTTCTAAACCAGTAATTTTACTTACTTTAGATGAAGTTGTGGACTTGCAAGGAAATTGTAAGAGAGCTTGGTAAATTAGTACTGGCTGGGCATGCCACTATGTGATTAATTACCAAGGTAATTCACAGAACTACCAAAATCTTCATGCTGGTGATTCTTTTGCAAGACATCAAATAGCAGAAGAGGTCACTGGAGCTAAATGCCAATAGCTGGGTTTGTAGACTGCTTTTCATGCTATGTGCAAATTGTCATCTTCAGTGTTAGAACCAGTAGCAGTCCTTCTTTCATGTGTTTTGGGCCCAGAAAAATTGCAAATGATGGGCCATCTTGAACCAAACAAGTATCTCTAGTAATTCTTTTTCTTACCTGAGCTAGGTTGCTTTACTTTGAATTGATCCAGGTATTCTGCTGGCACAGCACCTTTTCTGAAAGGTCAGATTTGATTTTCCCTTGTGTACTGTTCCCTCTGAGTACAACAGGTCAGCTCTGCCTGCTGCTCAACTCTACCTTCTGAAGGTAAATGTTGTACAAAAGTGAAGGACCATCTAACCTTACCTGTGACATATTGGCCTGCAGCTGCCTCCATGAGTCTGGGAAGTCCCACAGATGGCACCATGGTCTCGTTTCTGAGAAGTCATTTCAGAGCTCAAGGAGGGAGTGCTTAGCTTTGCCAGAAGAGTTAGCATTCATTACCTGGAATGCTAAGCTGAGAGAAAGCATCCTCAAAAAAAGTGCTACAGAAATTATATCTTCTCAATATCTATCTAAATTGAGTTTTCCACCTCTTCGTAGCCTAAAGTCTTTTTGGACTGCAGCTGGGAGAAATGGTTGTTTTCACAGTTCTTAAAACACAGCAGGTTCTTCCAGTTTTAAGGAATGCTTGAGATCCTTGAGTAAATGTTACAGTGCATCTTGAATCAAGTTTCAAAAATACGGGGTTCGTCCAGTTTTGGCTAGATTTCCATGCACGCCATAAAACCTGAATATACAGTGACTGTTTTGCTGCTAAGAAAGCAAATGTGATTGAGCCTCTTGTTTGTAAAAACTCTGATGTGACTAAAATTTATCAAGATTTTTTCAGTACAATGAACACCTGAAGGGAGAAGTTTGTTGGGAACTTCATTATGAACAAGTGTTCAAGGAGCTTTGTGTTCATGTAAATTGAAATACACTCCTGTAGCTCATCTTGTCATCTTGCTGCTGCCATAATTGAATGCATCCACTATCATCAATTTCTCTCCTTTGCTCAGGGAGGCTCTTCACTGAGCTGTTACCTTTAGATCAGTTGCATCTTCTGCTTGAACATTGCATTGACTACTGCCAAAACTTTTATTATCCTTCTCTATTTGTTAAATTTAACTCCTGGAAAAGAAACCATCTATTCTTTCTGGAAGACTTTCCTGAGGGATGAAGGTATTTGTATTGCAAAACCAAGTCCCCAGCTCCCTACTCGTATTAGGAGGTGGTAGGTGCTCAGTGAAACAATCTGTTCTGCAGTGCCTACATGCTCTCCTGTGAACTTAGCTTCAAAATATTTCAACCCTATAAGCATGCCCTTACTCTGACCTTCACAAGTAATGTTATCCAATATTTAAGCCATGTGCATGAGCCTGTAAACTCTTAGGAGACTGGTTAATATCAAAACAAAGGCAATAGCCAAAACCTATGCAGAGGCATTTTTTTTGAGATATGGAAAATATTTTGTTGGAGGAGAGGATGGTGCAGCTGAAGCACAGCAGTAATTACAGGTACAGAAGTTCTCTTTAGGCCATTAGCACTGTTTACTGCCACGTGTTTGCTGTTTGTTAATGTTGGAATTGAAATATGTGATATGCTGTTCTGAGGTTCAGGTTTAGTTTTTAAATCTGAATCTGTAAACTGGATCACCATTATGCAGCTTCTACTTCTGTTTTTTTTATTGGCCTGTTGGAAATATTTGTTTAAGGATGCCTCTGTCTGCTCCCCAACAAGAAGAACATTCATAATCTGGAAAACTCTGAAATAAAGTGGCTTATGCAGTCCTGTGTTACAGAACACGCTTGAGAGATATGGAAAAGTAATTTCTCTGCTTTCTGCTGTTGTGTGTTTACACAGCACTGGTGCACGTGTAAGCTTTAAAATAGTTTGCTATGCTATGGGATAAAAGATCCTGGAAAAGCTTTGGTGAAAGCTTCTTTGAAGAGCCATATTTTAATTGATTAGTTTTCAAGAAGAGTCTCTCAGCTGGACACCGTAATTTAAAAATTCCTTGAATTAATAGGTGCTTCTCATGGGCTGAGAAGTATGATCTGAATTTCCAGAAAATAAGTTCAAATTATTGCGAAGCAGGTCTTGCATTTCCTTGCATTTCAGGGAGAAGGTTAAACACGTGAAAAAGCCAGCATAGCCTACACCTCCTGTGTGCAGAGTGCCCTGTGGTCACTTGGGTAACACTCAGAGTCACAGTGCTAAAAGCCTGGGTTCTTAACAGTCATTTGGTCATTCTGTCAAAGTTGTTGGAGCAAGGACTTGGGTTATTTTCAGTAACTTGGGATTAATTGCCCCTTCCTTCTCAAGCTTTATTTGATGGCTACATCTTGCAGATCCCAAAAAATAAATCGTGTGCTATTCTGAGTTTGACCAAGAAATCTGTCAGCACAGGTTCTGAGAATTTGTTTTGCCAGACAATTTGTTTAGAGTTCACATTGCTTCAGTTTCCTTGACTCCTAATAAAGTCATGATTCTTGGTGTCATGCTATCTCCCTCCAGGTGAATGTGATTCTTCAGTAAAAGTAAAAATCAGGAAAAAATAAGGCGTATATTTATTGGTTGGTATTGTTAGACTAATTTGAAAATTGATTTTTTTAATATCCAGTGCTTGAATCCAAATGTCAGATTGTTAATGTTTATTCTTAAATAATTTGAGATGAGATTTTTGGGTGTGTCTTGCTTGGCTTGCAGCAGCACTCTAGTGTGGTCTTGGCATTTCAGAGCAATGGTTAGGAGTATATTTTCAGCCTCTCTAAAACATGGGAAGGTTCATGAAAAGGCTGCTTTTTTATGAAATTCAGTTTTCATATTCCTACTGCAGGTATTGATTTCTGAAACTGTGGTAACATTTGAAACTGTTTTGATAATTTATCTGATCTCACGTAATCTAACAACTATTTAATTTTTCTTCCACTTTTCATTTCTTTTAGCTGGGATGTCACAGCAAACATAAGAAGAACTGTTGAAACTTGATTTTTCTCCTGGCTTTGGAAAAGTCTAGTTTTTGTTTAGCTTGTAACTCTTTGATTTTTTGGGAAAACTGTTCATTGGCCACTGATGACTACTACTGAGAGGCTTTCCAAAATCTGTTTTGGATTACAGAGAGGTAGTAAAAAAGTGCTATGATGACACCAGTTCCATTTGAGGTTCTTTTTGTCTAAACAATAATGGATTTGTTTGGTATTAAGTGCTGCAGTTATGCAAAACAATTGCTCAGTCATCATAGGTCACATGTTCTTTATATGTATTAAACAAAGATGAAAAAGAGCCAGTAATTCACATCTTTATTTTTGTCAAAGGTTATATAACTTTTCCAGTTTTTCAACAATCACTGATCTCTAAGAAGAAGGGGCATGGAAATGCACTGTACAGTGCAGGAATTCTTCTCCCCACCAGAAACTGATGAATCCAGAGTGCAATACACAGTGGGAGCCCTGCTCCAGTGAGACCCAGGCGTGGACTTAAAATAGGAAATGGTTAATGGAACTAAATTATTTTGCCATTTTTATTTTTAGGTTGGCTGGCATGGGTAATCTCATTAAGGTGCTAACCAGGGACATAGACCACAATGCAGCACATTTTTTCTTGGATTTTGAAAGTAAGTCTCTCAGCCCTTCACAGCTGGTGCATTTCAAATGGTAACAGTAGGGTTGCTTATACCTGCTGCAGTGAAGGCCAGGGGACTCAATTGCAAAACTGGAATTTGAAAGAGTTGCATGTCTTTTTACTGTTCCTTTTTTTTTTTTTTTTGTTTCCCCTTTTTTTTCCCCTCTCCAGTAGTAGCCAAGCCACCATCATGCTGCTGTGTAAATTTTCTTTCCATATGCTTAGTCATTTTGGGTCTCTGTGGTCAGTGGTGTCCATCCATCTGCCTGCAAATCAAGTAATCATGAAATGAGAAATTCTGTCAGTATGCCATAGTAATCTGTGCTGAGCAGTTGTTCACTGTAATCTCTCGTACACAAGAGTGAGTGCTAAATCATTCCTGATCCTGCTTTGGTCATTCATCGTGCAGTTAATGTGTGGTTTTTTACATCCAAAAGTCTGAAGTGAAACTGTCTGAGTTTCACAGATGTTTTAGGCACCTTGTGTAAAAGATCTGTGGTATGTCTTTGTTAGCATTTTCTGCACACTGCAATGATGTATCATGATGTGATTTTCTACAATGGCCTTCTGACACAATTATAAGGGCTGACAAAATTAAAGCTCTTTCCTTCTGTTGTCTCATCAGGTTAAAATCTAGCATGGCTAATGCTTTCAAATCTAGTACTTGGCCCTCAAGGCAGTACTCCTGCTCAGGACACTGGTGCTAGGGTGTACTGGGACACAGCAGTCCCTGGCAAAGCCTTTGGTTGGATTCTGCCCCTTTCCCAAAGGGCCAGTTGTGAGGTTGGTGACACGGTCACTTCTTACAGGAAAGCTGCACTGCTGGGGTCCCCAGCTGTGCATCCTCGAGGTGGGGATGTCCCTTCACCCAGCCTGAAGGACGGGTCCATACCTGATGGAGCTCTCTGGTCTTTTCCCACTGCTTCAATCAACTACATTTGGGGTGTTCTTTCTTATAAAAAGAAAATTTTCTTTTCTCTCATTCTTGTCTTGGCAGGTACCTTAACATGGGGAACCTTCTAAAAGTTTTGACATGCACAGACCTTGAGCAGGGGCCAAATTTTTTCCTTGATTTTGAAAGTGAGAAGATGATTTTATATATCTATTACTCTTTGCCTGCAGTAGACTGCATTTGTCATGTACTAAATGTATGTTTTCATTTTGCCATCCTTCTAACTGCTCTGCATGCCTGAGCTATGAATAATTGTTCAGTGAACTTTGATAGAAAGCAATAACCTAAAATATCTTCAGGTCCTAAAATGTAAAAATCTTTATTTTAGGAAGGGCTTTCAAACTGCATTTGATTGTTGAAACCTGATTTGGTTCTTGTTTTTTAAACCAAAATTCTGCCTACTTTTAATCAAAATGTTAAGAATAGTTGTAATTATTTGAAGACGTAATGAATTTGCAATTGACTTACTCAATTTTATGAGTTCTGTCCCATGCTCCTTAAAGGAAGAGCTGGAAATGAAACCTGATCCTTGTCACTTCCAATGTGACTTAATAATGCTGCATACACAGGCTGGCTCACAACAGCTATTCATAGCTCCTGCATCTTCATGCTAAAGGTTATATGTGAACTTTACTGGATCTGGCACTGAAATTTAACCTCATGCCTTCTTAAAAAGGGGTCTCAATGTGTATAGAGATGAAACTGATTTTGAAAAGTGGAGACATGTAGCTTGTCTGATCAATGCCAGGTTTCCTAGAAGGTTCACATATGTCATTATTTCTGCTCTTAGTTTTTGTTGCCTGATACAGTATAGCCTAAGAATGGCAGGTAAGTGTTGCTGGCTTCTGCTATGCATGTTTAATTACATTCTTTTGGGATGTGCTGTTTCTTTAGCCAGCAGTACATCAGCAAGCATAAGCTAAGATTAATGTTCAACTACATTTTGACCATGTAATAGAATACAATGGGATAGTGTAATAAAAAAAAACCTGATGAATTACTTTGATATGGATAATTTGAGGTGCATTGCATCTTTTTTCCCCTGAATTGTTTTTCAGTTGTTAGATGAAACAGGAGCAGTTTTTTATATTAGTTATAATACAGAAGCAAATGCTTGAAGAAATATGGTTTTGCTTCAATGACATTTAAAGTTACAATATCTCTAAACCCTTACCCTGTAGTGTTGATTTTATCACTTGTCTCTTCTGAATATATTGTTACTGGAAGATGCTAGCCATACAATTTATTCGTAAAGAGAAGATTATCAAGGCCTGTGTTCAAAAATCAGAAAGCAAAATTTGTCTAAGACCAATTCTTGCATATTGTCGTAATAGATAAAATTTAGTGAAGTGGGAGAACTCATGTATGAGGCCATTGGAGTTGTAAAACTCCAGCTTAATTTGAAAATATTGAAAATTTAATTGGAGTAAATTAAATTCACATTAGCTGGATAGAAGAGGCATAGTTCTAAAATAAATTTCAATTAAAATTGCTCAATTTTTTCTGTTTAAATACAGATCTTTTAGCTATCAGTTTTGTTTTAAAATGCATGTTTTGAGCATGAACAGGATTTGGCATGAGAGTAAGCAGGTTGCTGACATGACATGCTTTCATATGCAGTCAAATTAGGTGACTTATATTATGGCTGAATTGTTAGACTGTTCTTTGTTCATTTTGGACCCTGTTCTGCATTTGTTTCTGCTGCTATACTTTGTGTCCATGCTTCTTTCTCCTCTGTTTCAGATAGCTTGCCTTGACAGGATCTTGGCCTTGACACAGCCAAGATCTTTCTTCAAGACTTGGCACTTAATCTTGTGATACTTAATGTTGTGGTTTTGTGTGGAAGGACAAGTAAGCTCTGTATTAAAAACAAATTTGCCAATTCTGTGTTACGCCTAATAGGCAGTTTGAAGTCTTTTGTTCTTAAATCCATGTATGTGAGCAGGCTCCAGTGTTTCTTACATAGTACCATTAGGAACTAAAACTAATGTTCATGAAGCTTTGTAGCGCTAGAAACTTCAAATTTAGAAAAGTTTTAGACTTCTAACCCTTATTTTTCTCCCATATGTTTACGTTGATGCTATATTCCAGTGATTGGTGTGACTGACTATCAGAATCTATGTAAAAAATATGATGAGCTGTAGGCTTTTCCTTGCCTCCACACTGGTTAAGCTTATGTTTTCTTTGGTCACTCACCTTACCTGTTTGAAATAAATAGTTGTCTTGAGTGTTATTTTAGAGTCTGTGCAGTGCCATTAGAACATGAGCAAAGTGCACAGGTAAATATTGTTTACACAAAACAGCCACCTAATATGTGGGAAACTTACAGCTCGACTTTTACATTGATGTCATTACTGTCACAGTTGCAAATCCTTTCCAAATTTGCTGATTTGAATAGTAGCTAAAATACAGTGTACTTTGAGATGGTGGTATCAAGCTAGTACTGACAGTATCCTGCATTATCTCCAGAGGACTTGGCCAGGTTTCAGAGGAGCCACAGAGACAGCATTCTCCATAGTAATGCCAACAGAGATGAATAAATTATTTCATCTCCAACAGTCTGGCCTTTTTTTCCCCTTGTTTGTGAGTTTTGTCCCAGACAGTTTCAGATGACTTGATGTGTTCTTCCCTGGGAAAAATCTCAGCTTAAATAGTTCGATGTGCAGTGTAAACTTTTAACCCCAAATTTCTCTCCCTACTGATTCTGTAGGCTAGCCAAATATTATTTTAATAGTCACTAAATGTGTGTGTTCCCCGCATGCAATATGTTGTCTCACTTTTGTAGTATTTAGTTCACATAACAACGTTTGTATATTGTTTCCAGTCTCCTCTTCTGTCTCTAATACATTACTGTGTGAACATTCTGAACTCTAAGTGCATATTGCATCTAGTGCAGTAACATTCTGATTAAACACAAATTAATTTAAAGATGAACTCCCATTTACTTGCAGAACGTCAGTCTTCCCTTTCCTTACTATTGGATTAAAAATAGTGAAGTTGCCCTGCATAACCAGGGGTCAGCTCCTGTGGCCACAATATCAACCTCAGAACATCTGGGTGAGCTGTACTGTGCTTACTGGGTTTGTTCTTTGGAAAGCATTGCTGATAAAGGCACAGTCTTGTAACCCTGGAATTTAAATGGACAGAGGAGAAGGGAAATGCATTAAGTTGTGTATCTCCTTCATCCTTCTGTCTCAATGCCTAGCACTGCTGGCTGTCTTTTCTTAGCTGCCAAGGGTGACTCCAGAAGTGCAACTCCCTTTCCTGCTCTGTGCACTCCACCTTGGGGAAAAGGAGTTCCACAGCCAGTGATTCTCAGGTGAAAGTCCTGGAGTTTGAGCCTTCAGGTACATACTGAGGGGTGCTCTTCTCATAATATGGGAATGCTGCCTCCATCTATTCAAAATTATAACAGTGCTTAGGAAGAGGGACCTCTCTCTCATTCTTCCCTGTGATGGGCTTTCAGAATACAGTGCCCTGACCAGCGCTGGGAAGCAAATAAACCAATTTTGCTCTGGGTCAGCCAGCATTAGACCCTGAAGATTTTTTTATATCACGTCTTTTAACCCTATTCTAATGACATCTTAAATGTTTTGTGAAGGGGTTATAAAATAATTTAAATTTCCTTTTTAAATTTGACCTGTCCTTTAGAGATGGCAGTGGAAATGAGTTGGGACAAATCAGGTTTACAAATGTCTTTTATTGGAGAGGACTAGGTTGACCAAAAATAAAATACATACCAAAATAAATAACTCAGTAATAACTCTAATAATTGAAACAAGCAAATAAAAAACCCACCACCCCAACAAATTAAGTATCCTTAAACCTTTGGTTTAAGTTTCCTTGAACATTTTAAGGAAATGAAATACAGTAGTTGGCTGTTTACATCGTACAGTAAGAGAGGTGATGATGGTGTTGATTTGCCTAGCCAGCTGTCCAGTGAAGACCACTAAATTTGTATCTGGAAGATGATTTTCATTTCTAAACATGGAGGGTCACAGTACTGCAGCTGCTCTGCTTGTTGGCAGGTTTTGCAATGAGGAGCAGGAGTTCTTTTGGTCCCTTCTGCTCTGCCCCTCCCAATCTTGAAAAATGTACTCTCCTTACTACACAGGGTAAAAAAAAATGGCATGAAAAATTAAATAGGCAGGAGATGTTCTCAGCGTGAGACAATCCAAGTGACAAGTCTTGATTGCATTATTTAATGCCACAATCTGGAATGCTACAGAGCTTCACGTCTTAGTCTGTATTTCACTGTAACATTTCATGTTCGTGCATGAACTGCTGCCAGTCAACTGGTGCTTCCCTGTCTGCTCTTTTCCCTCATTTTTTGTCTTCATTTCTTACAGCAGTCTTCAGCAGCTTTCAAAATTATGTGACCTTTGTGATGATCTGAAAAGCACTGGCCACTTTTACTCGATGCCTAATCAATGTGGTGCTCTCTTATTTATTTATTTTCAAAGGAGTGACCAGGTTCTTTTTAACCTGTGCTAATTCTTGATGTTTCTCAAAATACCAGTTAAACTGTTGCAAGGTCTATATATAGGCATATTTGCTAATAATACCTACTCTTTATGCATTAAACTATGAAAATAAGAGGTATTATGCAAAAATTACAGCAAAATCCAGGGAGGCAATGTATGTGAAATTTATTTTCTCCTAATACAAACTTTGTTTTCTCTTGTGTTTTTCTAGTATGTAACACTAAGATACTGTGAGAGTTTTATTTCAAATGTAAAGATGTACCTAACTTCCATGGGAAGTTGTACATATGGATCATGGAAAAAGCACTTCTAAAAAGACATTTTCCAGACTCTTCAAACTCCACAAAGTTATGAGGATATATTGTCCTTACATAGCTTTTGTATGTCCCTATAAAAAAGAATCTATTGTTAATACCATGATTTTTGGCATTGGAAATAAGAGACTAAAATACAATGATATTTATTCCATAACATATTTTGCTGATGTTAACAGAGAAGTGGGTTTTTTTACAAGAACTTTAGTAATTAACTTTTTTTTTTAGTATGAGTCTAAAAGGAGCTGATCTTATAGCTTCCATCAGCCTTTTAAAAGAAAAAAATTTGGTTCAGGTAAACCATGTCTGAGATACTTGTCCTAGGTGATTGTTTTTAAAGGTTAAAAACTTTTTGTTGATTCTTCTCAAAACTTACTTCTTACAAAATCACATTTCTTTAAAAATGTATATTTAGCTTTTTGAAATTATAACCCAATATACTTCTGGGAAACCCTTAGCTAATTAGAAAAAAAGGTGAGACGGCTTATATCTAAAGACAAGGGACAAAAAAGAAAAAGCCCTACACAAGTTCACACTAGATATTTTTGTTCTGAGTTCTGATAGTGAGATGAGTGCCGTAAAGAATATGTTTTGAGAATTAAATATATTTAGAAGTAAAAGATATGGCTCCTTTCCCAAGCAGTTAAAGATAAGGCAGACAAGATGGAAAATAATCTGATGTAGTGTTTCTAGGTAACAGTAGACATGGACACCTCCTGTGGTATCTGCAGTGAGTGTCTTTTGAGTGCTTACCTAAGTTTCTTCCAGTGAGCCTCTGCTGCACCCCAAGGTGAGATTATATGATAGTCATAAAGACAACTCATCAGGATTTCTTCTCCTAACTGAGTTTTAAATAAGTCGAGAAGATAGAATCCAGTGAATTTTTGGGATGGTAAATGAAGAAACTACCAAAATGGATAAAATTCTTCAATTATATTGTACAGTTGGAGTTCCTTATACATTGTAGTAGCTCTTCAGAGAATGAAAATTCTTGATGAGTTGCTGCATGAAGAATTTGTACTGTAGGTGATGGTATGCCTATTGAATTCCATGTTGTTAAAAATAAATATATATATATGTAATATGTTCTGCTGTTTAGATGCCCAACCTACAGAATCTGAAAAGGAAATTTATAATCAGGTGAATGTAGTGTTAAAGGATGCAGAAGGAATACTGGAAGACTTGCAGTCATATAGAGGAGCTGGCCATGAAATACGAGAGGTGAGCTAGTGTTACAACTGTGCACAACCTGTGGTTGTTCATTGTCTGATCCTAACCAAATACTGCTGGGGTTTAACTTTGCTTGCAGGAGCTGTTTTGGCAGAGCATGTTGTCTATTAAAATCACTGTCTTGAATTTCTGCTCTGGAATGTTTCTTTTTAACAGCAAAACAGATGTTGCTTGTTTCAATCATATTAATCCACATATGTAATAGTAAATGATGCTTCTCAGAGTTTTTGGGGTATTATTGCTATTGATTTTTCTTTGTATTACCACATAAACTCTTCTTGAGTTAATAGTGAATTTGGAAAGAGTGTGGTGTGACTACAGTGCAATACTGAGTAGTGTTGACATCTTCTTGTATGGTAACTGGAGAAGCCTGGTTTGGTCATCCTAACACAAAAGGCATCTCGTTTTCAATCTCTTTTAATTGGCTTTTATTTACTAAAGTAGATGTTTGGAACAGAAGCAAAGTTCTTGTACAGAATGTCACTCCCATTTTTTTTCTTTGTTTAATAAATGGTGAAATAAATATTCTCCCAACCCCCTTTGTTTCTTCCTCACATGCAGCAATGGAGGCTGCTTTGCTCATGAAGGAAGGAGTTACTCACTGTAACATACCTTTAAGAATTAGTGTTAGAGAGGAGGAGTCTCTCTGTTCACTCCATAGCAATTTGAAATACTCAAAGCCATTCACCTTTGAGAGTTTTTCTCTCCATGGAATTGATAAGGTAGGTTTAAGAAGGATAACTGTGTCACACAAAACTCTTAGGGGGGCAGATAGCTTACTCGTTCTTCAAGGAAGGAGCGTGTTCAGGGACAGGCTGTAGGATCAGGCAGCAATGTGTGTCTGCAGATGTCATGGAGAAGGAGAGATACTCCTCTGAGAGGAGGCAGACATGGCAGGAAGGAAACTTTTTAGGACCAGAGAGGAATGTGCTGCAAGCCACAGCCCATGGCTGGAACAGTTCTTGAAATCGAGAACTTTAAAGTGAAAATGCTGCAGGAGAGTTACGAGCATTTTTATTTCTGTTTTATTAGTGTATTTGCAGTTGCTAAATGGAGAGGTTGAGTTTAAGGTACTATATGTCTGTAAAGACTAAGTCTACAAATACATCCCTCAAAGCTGTGAACATGCTATGTTCTGCTGGTGCTTTATGCTGATTATGCTTAAATGTTCCTAGTGTAATAGCCTGAATTTCACAGCAATTTTTTTCTTTGCGAATTTGGGAATTAGCGATAGATACCAACATTAAGATAATGCTTTGATCACTAAATTTTTTTGCTTGGAGTAAGCACAGTAAAGTTGTTAATTTTAATTAACTAAGTCTGGTTATGTAAATTTTCTTATCTGAGTAATTTGATTTTTAACCATTTCTTTATACTCTCTCCAAGTTGTTTTCCCGTTCAGGATGCTTATTTTCAACACAAATTTTTAGACCTTTTTGGAACAGACGTGGGTTAGTACGTGCTTGTCTCTCAACTGAAAACTTCTTAGTAGGTAGATTTTTAATTATTAGCTCTTCAAACAATTGTCCTGCATAGGTGTTTTGGTTTTTGTGTTTTGTTGTTTGAGGTTGCTTTGTCAGCAGTGCATCAGTTATTCCTAATCTAAGCACACTTTTCTCCTCTTTTTCTAATTTAAGGCAATACAGCATCCAAATGATGAGAAGCTCCAAGAGAAGGCATGGGGTGCAGTTGTTCCACTAGTAGGCAAACTAAAGAAATTCTATGAATTTTCTCAAAGACTAGGTAAATGGGAAGGTGTTAACTTGCAGCTTTTTTCTCTTCATTAATTAGTATATTTGGCATATTCAGATGTGGTCACATCTTGGTCGACTCCTTTGTGGAAAAGAGCTCATATTGCACAGATTCCTCCATACACTGGATGACAGCAAACTTGCTTCAGTGGATACTTGAGCAAGAGAATGAGATCATCCTTGTTACTCTTCCTCTACTCCTTTAAAAACTCAAGAAAGCAGTAACCAGCTGATTGACTGGAAATTAGCAGACAAAATAATCAGGAATTAATTCTGTCAGTGTTTCTGATACCAAGAGTACTTAAAAGAGACTATTATTCCTCCCAAAACACCAGACATAATTTGCTGTGTGGAAGTTCCTGATCTTGGTTCATACACATGCAATACTTGAGATGGTGATTCATGCCTCTTCTGAAACTCAGTGATGTGGTGGCTATGCTGATAAAACCTATGAGACTTGTTTTTTAAAAACATTAAAAGTGAGATAACAACAGATGAGATTTCTGCTGTTATCTCACTTTTAATCAAATTTATTAACATAGCTTGTAAAAAATGTGTTTAAAACGTGGAAACTTTTTGCAGACAAGTTCTGCTTTTTAAAATAGGTGTGGTATTTTTCTCAAGAAGATGAACAGGAAGCTGTATTATAAATTTATCTTAAATTAAGGCGTGACTTCTGCTTACAGTTATATGCCAGTTATATTCTGTGTTCTCCTAATGGCTGAAGTCTGCTAACATAGGTTATTGAAATATGTTCTACACAGCTGTTGCAGACAAAACTTGAATAAAACTTTTCAAGAAATTTTTTTAGTGGTTGTCAGTGCTGATGAGACCTGGTCTGTACAGCAATTTGTATGTACATATGACAGCATTTGACACGTAGATAAGCAAGTCATGAAGTCCCTTTATTATTAATCCCCATGTATTTTGGCAGCTGTGTATTTTAAGTCTAGCATGCAGAATATCAGCCAGTATTGATAAAGCAGCAGGTGCAGTGGTGTTTCAAAGTCCTCTCCTGTTGTTCCAGAGGCAGGACTGCGAGGCCTGCTGGGAGCCCTGACGAGCACTCCATATTCCCCAACACAACACCTGGAGCGAGAGCAGGCTCTTGCTAAGCAGTTTGCAGAAATTCTTCACTTTACACTCCGGTTTGATGAGCTCAAGGTAAGAGCTTGTAATCAGAAGGGCTTGAAAAAGAAGCCAAGTCTGTTTACTGAAGCAATCTGAGTTGTGTTCTGTTCTGGAATAGAATGTGCAGTGCATACTCAAATATCCAATATGCTTGGCTTGCTCTCATGACCTAGAGTTAGATTAAACTAGAAAGCAGATGAAATATCATATTAGCTTTAGGCACTTGTTGTATTTCAGTCCACATTAATCATGTTTCTTCACTGAAATTTGGCATATCACTTGGGATAATGCTGCTGCTTTTAGCTTGTGTGCACCCGTAGTCCAGCTATTTTCTTGCTAATGTGCAAAGAGCTAAGCTGAAATTATAATTAATTTACTGGTCTGATCCTTGGAGTCAAATTAGCAAAGCAATTTTTTTCAACCTACTAATTTCCAACTTGTATTTAGGAGACTGCTCCTTTTTTCATTCCTGTTAGAGCTTGTTCTGAATCTCAGAAACCAGAAAGCTTTATGTTGTGCTTACCAGTTCCCAGCATGTCACAGGCCTTTTTGCTTCACTTCAGGAAGTTGAATATTTTCTTTTTGGGTGTTTATATTTTATGAAAACTTGTCCTTACTTTTCTTGAATTTGTCACAACTCTCTTGCTTCCATATCTATATAGATGACAAATCCTGCTATACAGAATGACTTCAGCTACTACAGAAGAACTCTGAGCCGTATGAGGATTAACAATGTCCCAGTAGGTAACCCTTGGATAAGATGGAGTCTTCTGGTATCACCTCTCTTCTCCTTTCTAAAACCTTTCTTCTGTTTTTTAGGCAGAGGGAGAAAATGAAGTAAATAATGAGTTGGCAAACAGAATGTCTTTATTTTATGCTGAAGCGACGCCAATGTTGAAAACCTTAAGTGATGCCACAACAAAGTTTGTGTCAGAGGTAAGAGTATAAATTTATAACTTGGATAATGTGCTTCACTGCAGGGCCAGACATAATGGGCAACACAACCTCCATCAGGCCTAATCTGGCATCTAGAAATAAAACTTGGGGTTTGGAGCCTCAGGAAATGTAATGTCTTTCTCAGATGCTCTAGAGTTAGGGACTCCAGCCAGGCACTTGGTACATCCCCAGAAGTTAATAGATAGTGTCACATCACAAGTGATGACTTTCCTCAAACAGGGAGGTGGGACAGGTGAATATTTTGCCTGCATTGTGGTGGTGGTTTAGAGCAGAAATTTTGGAAAATTGAAAAGGAAACAGATTGATTCTCTCTGCTTGAAATAGGGAATGGAATTGAAATGTAGCTTCCTCTTCTCTTTCCCCAAGACTTTTGTTACACTGTGTAAAGTCAAGTATACTACATTATTGCAAAAGGGAGAAGGAACCCTAACTGGAAAAGTATTTCAACGTTTTGACACATCCCTAGTTATCCTTGACTGACTAAATAAATATTGGTTGTGAAATCCAGTCACTACAAGTACTGTGCTTGCCTTCTGGTATCTGTGATGATTTTTGGCTTACGTGCAAAGATTGCTTACTCTTTCTTAGTGGAAAATAATTGTACGTTACATGATTTATGCAAAGTTAAATCTTTTAAAGATTATTTTTTCCCTCTGAGTTCTGCTTTATGATTGAAATGTCTTAAGAAAACTATCCTCTTGTTTTAAATTTATTTGTGATGGTTGTCTACCACAATTTTGGGTTTTACTATTATAGCAGATGAATATATTTGGCTATAGAAATTTTTTGTCTTTGAAAAAACAGGTTAGATGATTCCTTCAAAACTTTCCAAAAGTCAATCATGTCAAGGATGTGGTTCCTTGACTACAAACAAGCAGGCAAAATCTATGTGGTAGCCTTTGCTCTGTAAATTGCTAATCTGTATGATAACATTAAAAAAAATAAACCAAAAAACAGTGCAAGACTCTCTGACTGACCACAGTTGTGTTGATGTATTTAATTGCTCCACATTGCTATGCCAGCAGATAACTGATTTGACTTAGATTCTGTTAACATGGTATTTCATAGTAATTGAATTGTGGAAACTGTTAACCTCTTTTGCAGAATAAAAATTTACCGATAGAAAATACAACAGATTGTTTAAGCACCATGGCAAGTGTGTGCAGGGTCATGCTGGAAACCCCGTGAGTACAAACACTGCTTGGGTTGGGTAGGAGTCACCTCTCTGTTTCAGACCTGACTTGTGATGCATGAAAGAAATATAATTGGAGTAATTAGTAACTGTGATGTTTCCTATTTACCAGCCTGGTTGTTTACACTGACATGAAAATACCATGTTTCATTTTTCCAGCCACACAAATCATGTGGTCTACTTTTCTGAACATATCAATATTTAAAAAGGGAATGGCTGTGGAAACTAGACAACCTCTTGGCACTCTTTATAAGTGGTTTTCTCATGTATAATTCAGAGAAATAGACTATTTGAGCATGGTTGCCTGGGGCCTCCTGAAAGAGGGGCTGTGGGCAATGCTCTGGATGGTATGTCCTTGCTGACTGGCCTGGCTGATGGCTCTAACAAAATGACAGTGCTCCTCTCAGGGGAATTAAGAGACAGCTTCTAGGCACGAAGGCAGTCAGTTGTCTTCTGTACATTTAAGAGGTACTGGGAGGATAACCAAAGTCAGACTAATCTTTGATTATTTTTTAAATCTGTTTCTTCTGTGCTCTAAATAGTTTGCTATTGGTAAAATCACTGGGGTATGAGCTATATCTTTTTAAATAAGTTTTTGTCCAAATACCACAGGACATTTGTTTTGGAGTACATTAAGATCTCCAAGCATTTATACTCTTACCCTTCTTAGGAATGGACTATAAAGTTTAAAAAAGCAGTTAAGGGCTGTCCATTATCCTGCCCTGTTTTTTTTCTAAGTCAGAAGTTTCAGTGTGTATTAGAAGGCGGCAGGGAAAAGTGTAGGAAGCACAGGAGTCAAAGTTAATATGTATTGTTTTAATCTTCCTTATCTCTGAAAAAACTCCAATGGTGTAGAAGTAGGATCCTGTTTTAGGTTTGAGAATTTTTATTAGTCTTCAGGTAACTTTCTAAACAATCATCTGACTTTTGGCAGGTTATTGAAAGGAATAAAGAAAACTCTCAAAAGTTTAGGGTTGGTGGGTTTGGTTGGTTTGTTTGGTTTTTTTCTGAGGATTTATAGTAGAATTTTTCTCTTTAATCTTAATTTTGGTGTTACTAGTATGTACTATTGTCTTGTGTTTCATAAATAATCTGTGTTTTTAAATTCCAGGGAATATAGAAGCAGGTTTACAAATGAGGAAACAGTATCATTCTGTCTGAGGGTAATGGTGGGTGTCATCATACTCTATGACCACGTGCATCCAGTGGGTGCTTTTGCCAAAACTTCAAAAATTGATGTAAGTTTACTGTTGCTAAATAATCTCCTGAGTATTTAAATTGTGTGTAGGCTCCTTTTCTGTCTTGCAAGTTCTAGTAGCAGATGTATACACTGGGTTGGTGCTAAAGACATAGCTGGGAGCAAAATATATATATTTAAATAGTGAGAAATACAAACTAAGCCTTCAGACATGTAACTGGGTCATGAAAAATCTGGTTTTATGTAATTCAAGTAGCGTCTAGAAATACTTGTAAGCAGTGGTTGTCTTGAAAGGTCCAGATCAGAAAGTAACAATAGCCCCTGGCTTGTTCCTCACTGACTGGTGAATAGCTCGGTTCACTATCCATCACACTTTGAGTTTCTAACTTTCTACTGTTTGATAGTAAACCTGTGGAATACATGCTGTTACTGTGTGTGGTTTTATGGTTATTTCAAAGGGAGTATTAGCTATTGTATTAACTACAGTTGGCCATTATTTCACTGGCTGAATGTAATAATTCTTAATGGATTTATGATAAGCATGTGTTTTTGCTCACAGTTCCATTTTTTTTTTAAGGTTGATAAAGCAGAGCTTGAAAGTTCGTTGAAGTTATCATAGAATGGTTTGGGTTGGAAGGGACCTTAAAGATCATCCAGTTCCAGCCCCACTGCCATGGGCAGGGACACCTTCCACTAGATCAGGTTTCTTAAGGCCCTGTCCAGTCTGGCCTTGAACACTTCCAGGGATGAGGCAGCCACAACATTCAAAGTCATTCTCCCTCATCACTGCATGATCTTGTAAAATCTCTTTCCATCTCTCTTGTATCCCCCTTTAGGTACTGGAAGATGCTCTGAGGTCTCCCCAGAGCATTCTCCAGGCAGAAAAAACAGCCCCAATTCTCACAGCCTTTCCTCACAGGAGAGGTGCTCCAGCCCTCTGATCATCTTCATGACCCTCCTCTCGACTCACTCTGGCATGGCAGTGTCATTTTTCTGCTGGTGACACCAGAGCTGGGTCCAGGTGGGGTCTTACAAGAGCAGAGCAGAGGTAGAGAATCACCTCCCTTGCTGTGCTGGCCACATTTCTTTTGCTGCAGCCCAGGTCAGTGTTGGCTTTCTGGGCTGCCAGAGCACTTGGCTGGGTCATGTTGAGCTTCTGGATGAAGAACAGCCCCGAGCCCTTCTCCTCACGGCTGCTCCCAGTTTATTCTCTGCCCAGCCTGTGTTTGTGCTTGGGATGCCCTGATCCAGTTGCAGGACCTTGCACTTGGAGTTGTTGAGCTTTAAGAGGTTCACAGCCCTTTCCAGCCTGTCCAGGTCCCTCTGGATGCCTTCCCTCCCCTCCAGAGTGTCAGCCACTCCACACGGCTTGGTGTCATCAGCAAAGTTGCTGAGAGTGCACTTAATGCAGCTTTTTAAGTAGCTAAGCCAGTCTGTGATAGAAAGATGTAATAATGAAAGCTTAATTCCTTTTTAATATCCAGAAAATGTCTTTACACTGCTGCTATTTTAAGTACTTATTTTTGGTCTTTGACATACTGAATATAAAACATTCCTGTAAACTTAGAAGATATTAGCATGGAAAAACCTGTAATTTTTTTTAACTCCTAGATGAAAGGATGCATCAAAGTTCTTAAAGACCAGCCTCCTAACAGTGTAGAAGGCCTTCTAAATGCTCTCAGGTACTCCTTTTTGTTTCTTGAGGTTTGTTTTTTAATATTTTGATGTGAGTTTTCATTAATTGT
Source organism: Acridotheres tristis (assembly GCA_037013685.1). Taxonomy (NCBI): domain Eukaryota; kingdom Metazoa; phylum Chordata; class Aves; order Passeriformes; family Sturnidae; genus Acridotheres; species Acridotheres tristis. Next base: position 140,630,596 of record CM072886.1, on the reverse strand, counting down.
CCAGGGCATTTTCTTTACAGCGAAGTATTCAGTGGCTGTTACAGGGAAAGGTGAATGCAATTATTGGAGGCTTTTCTTCTAATGTGCCTTGAGACCAGGATGAATGAAGAGACCTCTGTGTTTTAACAGGGCTGTGAATTGGCAGTTGTTCATTCTAAGATAACTTTTTCCATGCATGCAGGTTAGGAATGAGTCAGTATGGTATGGTAAGTAGCTAAAAATTGTTCCTTTTCAGAAAGAACTAAAGGCACGAGTCTTTGCTGTAGAATAGATAAAACAAGAATTTGCCACATTAATTGGAGAAGTAAAGAAAAATCAGTAATTCAGTATATTAATCTAAAACCTGCTAATTTGGGTTGTAAAGCTGTATCTGTAGTCAGTCATGTATTTGTTGTGTGGATGTCCAGCATGGGAGAAGTGGCAAGAAGTGGAAAAATGTGGTAGGCAGACGAAATCTTTGTTCTTGTCCTTACTTGGAAAAGTATCATTACTTTGGTAACAAGTAACTCTAAATGGGTCTTGTTACTCATGCACTTACTTGGAATGTGGAAGCTTTAGTTTGTCTTGTCTGAAATTGTGCAGTTGTGATTTTTTTTTTCATTATCTGTAGAGAAGCTGCTTCAATTTCATTTGCTGTCTTTTTATTTTTTATATCATGATGTGGTAAGGGGTTAAATAATGTGGTATTGTAGGTGGGTTCTTTTGCAAAGTTTTTTCAGATTCTTAGTTAAAATTTTAAAAATCCGTGTCTAACTTGAAACTTCATGTGATTATTTCCATGCTAAAATCATGTTCATCTCTGAATTTCATAACATGATCAGTCTTTGAGATGGTGATCAGTAAAAACACAGGCTTCCAGAGGGAAAATGCTGCATTAGCATTTATTTGTGACTAATTTATTGTGATTGCAGCTGGCATGATCACCAGTCTTTACTAGTAGTCCATTTTTCCCATCACTGTTGACACTGTAAAAGTACATGGAAGGTGTAGTTCAGGTGCTCACTGCACTGAGCAGTGACATTAACTTTTGGTTAATTACACAATTGACTTTGTGGTTAGCAGTGTAAATCCAGTCCATGCTCTCAGGCTGTGCTTTCTCTGCTCTAACCCTTTCCATGCATGGATGTTGTAACAGTCCTGGTTTTGTACATATGATTACTCTCTGGGTAGGATATTTAAATCTTTTTTAAACCATGTTTGCAATTGTTAGGAAGAGATGCAGGGGTGAGCTGCTGTGTGCTCATGTGATGAAAACGAGGCTCAAGATGTCATCATGACAAATTAAATCCAAATCTAAGTCTTTGATTCTGGAGGAGTGAGAAGTCCTTGGGTTTTCCCCAGAGACAGATAATGTGTTTCCAAAACAAATGGCAGGTGGTATGGATTTTGGAGAGAGATCAGCTCTTTGTAATTTCAAATTCGTCTGAGTGTTGTGATCATGTTCAGCTTTTTCACTTGGGCAGAATACCAAGTGCAATAGCTTTTCAAGATTTCAGAAAACCTTAGGTTGCTTGTTTGTTGAAAGTATAACTTACCAAAAAGTGCTGAAATCTACAGTATTATTAACTTCTAAACTAAAAAGTCATTATGTATTTGTCAAGTGAACAAGTAAAATAGTACTGCAGTTGTAGATAACAATGAAAGTGCTAATTTAACATGTTGAATTTAAATTATGAAGTAAGTTTTAGATGATTAGTTAGGAAGGATGATCAGGGAAATTAATCATACAAAAAGTCTACAACGAGGATATATTTTAAAAATAGAGATAGCTAAGTTTTTTATAGCGATATGTGTGCTATTATCCTTGAGAATTTTGAAAGGGGAAGGAGCTGAAATAAGCCTGTATAAGCTCTTCGGTTTTGCCAGCACAGTCTACTAAGCAGGAAATTAGGCTGAAAAGTGATTAAATCCATTGTCATTGAGGGATCCCAGGAAGGTTTGGTCACTGGAAGTTTTGAAGAAGAGTTTTTCAAGCTGTCTTACTTGAAGATGTTTTCCTGTGAGCAGAGCCCTCAGTCTGATGGATCATTACCTATCACAAATGTACTGTGAGTTTACTATGAAAGCCAATGTCCAACTGAGGCTTGAGTTCCCCTTATTGCAAGGCTGCTAGATTATAGTTCTGATTGGTAATATCATTTTATGACCAGAATGTATGGCTTGTGTTCTCGGTGACCATGGAGTGGGTGATGATCCATGGCTGAGGGTTTTGCTCTGGTGCAGTCAGGTTGAGCCATAAGCAAAGAAATGACACATTTGTAAGCTAAAGTGTAATATCATTTATGCTCATCTTGACTTTATTTCTGTGTTTAGGTACACAACAAAGCATTTGAATGATGAGACTACCTCCAAGCAAATTAAATCCATGTTGCAATAACAATTACCTGGAATTCGCACCTGCTGTAGACAGTATTCTGTAATGACTGAGATGCACAGATTTTTTTTTTTTAGTGATTGCAACTACTATCTCGTTCATTCTTGCTTTTTATTTTCTCTCTTCCTGTTTACTCTTTTTTTTAATCACTTTCTTGTACCTAAGTAAGCTCAGACTTCTTTTCTGTGCCAAATCAATGAAAATTATCAATTCTGGAAAGTACTTCTACTTTTCAGAATAGCCATCCTAAGTGGCAGCTAATTATGCGTTGCATTTGGATTTCTCTGTACTGGGGAAAGATTTGTGACTTGAACTAAATATTTTTAAACTTGTGGTTTTTTTCTTTTTTTGAAAAACTAATATTTAATATTGCTTCTTCTGCATGGCAAGACTGCCTACTTCTGCTATTTAAAAATTCCTTGATGACTTCATTTTCTATTGCAGCTTATTTTCATGTGCAACCATGAGGAAACTAAAAGCAGATTTGTTTAACTGTGTTTGTACAAAATGGTACCCAACACAAAAGTTTTTTTAAAAGAGTAAAAACTGTTTTGTTTAAAAGTTACGTTTGCATTTTGACTCATTTTTGTAAGGATGTATGTTGTATGTTTAACCTTTAATAACTAACGTTAAACTGTGGTGTGTGCGTAGCAAAATTACGTATGCATGTTCATGTCAAATGATTGGCTGTGGATAAGATAATAAAATCAGCTTTCATTTTTCTAAGTGTGGTTTGATTTACCAGTATTTTGAGTGAGATGTCTTCGTGCCCTTTGGATTTTTACAAAAAAATAAATTTATAAATTTTATATAGTGAAAACTCTGCTGTTTCATTACCAGTAACCAATTGCCTAATCCACTGATTTAAGCCTAGTGTGTTTTAAGGTTCTTGCTCTCCACTCTGTGCTGCTTCCCTCTCCCTGATAATTATTACTCAGGTAGCGTTTGTGGTAGGGAACTTGGTTCAATCCACATAGATCCCAGTGGACATTGCTGAAGAATCTGCATCTGTGCTATCCATGCTGCCTCCTCAGTACAGCCATGACTGACTGCCCAGCCATGACCCTGCACATTGGGCTCTTTCCTTACCACTGGTGGGGAGACGAGCTCCCCTCGCTCTACACTGCTGTGTGCTCTCGTGGATCTAAGTATTTGTACTGTGTAAAATCTGAATGATCACAACATACTAAATAATATTTCTTCTTAGAGTAACAATTTACAGCAACAAGTCTTACATAGGTTGGTGAAGAAATCAAAGCTCTTTTTGGGAAGGAAAGGATTGAAGGGGGAAAATTACAGCCGTTCCAAAGGGCCTTGGAGAGATGGGCAGAGAGGAATTGTCTGAAATTCAGCAAAGGAAATGCAGGGTCCTGCACCTGGGGAGGAACAACCCTGGGCACCAGCACAGGTTGGGGACTGAGCTGCTGGAAAGCAGCTCTGTGAAGAAGGACTTGGGGGAGAAGAGTTGTTCATGAGCCAGCAGTGCCCTGAGGGCCAAGGCAGTGGTGTCCTGGGGTGCATCAGGAGGAGCACTGCCAGCAGGTCAGGGAAGTGATCCTGTCCCTCTGCTCAGACCTGTGTAGCCTCACCTGGAGTGATGTCTCCAGTTCTGGGCTTTTCAGGACAAGGCAGACATGGAGCTCCTGGAGTGGGTCCAGCATAGGGACTGGACGTTTTCTCTTACAAGGAAAGGCTGAGGGAGCTGGGCCTGTTCAAACTTGGAAAGAGAAAACTGAGAGGAGACCTCATCAATGTCTGTCAGTGTTTGTAGAGAGGTGTCAGAGGATGGACCTGCTCAGTGATGCCCATCAACAGGACAAGAGGCAATGGGCAGAAACTGATGCCGAGGAAGTTCCACTTGAACATGAGTAAGAACTTCTTTACAGTGTGGATGACTGAGCACTGGCACCGATTGCCCAGAGATGTTGTGGAGTCTCCCTCCCTCACTGGAGATATCCAAGAACTGTCTGGACATGATCCTGTGCCATGTACTCTGGGATGATACTGCTTGAGCAGAGAGGTTTGACCAGATGACCCACTGTGGTCCCTTCCAGCCTTACACATTCTGGGATTCTGTGAGAATAAGAATTGAGAATGACTAGAAAACTGGGAAATGGCATGTGTTGCACTGATGAGCAAGCGTTATTGCTCCTTGTGTGTGGCATCATTATGAATTATGCCTAACATGAGTTGTCAGTGTTCTGGAAAGGAGACTTTAAAACCTGCAGGCAAGTGTGAGTCCCTCAGCTTTATTTGCTGGACAAGTAAGGTTTTGTTACTTTGCGTAGCATGTTGGCTCCAGGTAGAATGTATCAATGTGACTATGCTTGATTTCCTATGGATATTCCTTCTGCACCATCAAGAAATGTTTTCCTTTTTATATTTGCTTTTCTTGTCTTGAAAAGAAGAGATCTGCAAAGTGGTAAATCGTGACACTTGAAGACTTCAGGTGTGTCCTGTGGGTATCTGTATGTCCATCTCTCTTAGGGTAATGCATTTTTTCTTTCCAGCCAAAGATGCTTAGCCAAGGTCTGTGTCACAGAGAAACCAACCCATATGCTTTGCTGGCCACAGAAATAAAATACTCTTGCCTTGACATGATACTACTCTAGTGCTTTTAGCAATATCACGGTTGAATCAAGCTGAGAAAAGACAAAACTGGATTTTTTGGGGGATTTTAAAAAGGAAAAAGAAAAAAACTTTCCCAAAACTGTGTATGCTACAAACTGTATACAACTGAGCCTTCTGCAGGGATCTGAAAGGGAGAGTGTCCTCATCAGTTCATCACTCTGAAGAAAAAATAATAATTTAGTGTTAAACTTGCTGCTGCAAATACAGTTAAGGAATAATGATCCCAGGAAGAGCAAATCATGTTCCTTCCAGTTTTATCTTTTGTAAGTAAAGCTTTCTAAAGGAAATCTAATTTATAGAGAATGGGTTTTAAGCACAACTTATGTATTTGACAGTTTTTACTTCTGATTTTATTGAAAAACACTTGAAATCAGGCCTGAGTGCTGTTGTTGCAGAACCAGCCATACAGCAGATTTCTTCTTTGTCTTGCCTCAGTGGCTGCTGACTAAAACAATTTCTTCAGTCAACTGTTTTGGACAGATCTTCCTTTCTGCTCTGCCCTGACGGCATCTTTGCTTTCAAACACTGTTGTTCTTGTGGTCTGAGAATAATTGGAGCTTTCCTTTTTTCCTCTGGCATTTTTGTTTTGCAGTCTCTCTGTGCACGCAGCTGAGACGGGAGATTAGAGCTGGCTTGCCTTGGAGTTGGCTGGCCCACTGCTCCACAAGCTCCCCCACTCATGAGCTTTCCAAGAAAACAGGCTCTTCCAGTGCACCAGGCATCAGCTATTTGCAGTTTTGAGCTGAAACTGCTGTGTTCCTGCTTAAGCTTTGGTGCTTATTCCTTGCAAAACCATGCTTTAATCTTGCTCCCTTTCTTTTATCTGTTCTGGTGGACAGGAGAGCCTTGCAGGTCTAGCACTAAGTATGGGTCCCTAAACAGCCTCTGTGTAAGTTTTGGGGAGAAATTTGCACTGTTTGGATGGCACCACCCTGTTGTGTGTCATAGCCTGTAATTTTGGGGGGCTGGGTAGCACTCAATGGTTGAAATAAATGCTATGCTCAAATTAGCCACCCTCTCTGTGCTGTGAGCTGCTGTAACCAGCCTGTAGCTGTTGTGGATGAAAGGGCTTCTCCTCATGGTGCTGTGTCTGAGTGTAAACACTATTGCTCCTTTCTTGGAGCCTCAGATTCCAGGCACAGATGGGTCTCTGGGGGAAACATCGACAGTGTGGTGTGTGTGTGATATGTGTCACAGACAGTAAAGAGGCTGCAAGGCTGACAGTGTGTGCCACCCCCAAGCTCTGGGATGTTTCTGCAGTTTGTAGTATCAGCCTGCTTGAGTGATGTTGATTTCAGTTCCTTAAATTTCAATTTAAATTATGGAAATGTCTCTCCTAAAAAAAGTGTTCTTTCCTGTCCATATCTTCTGTTAATAAACCACATCAGGAACTCACTTTGCCAGAAATGCTGCCTATTTCTGTGTAGCTTTATTATGGTTGGAACAGATCTGGAGAGAAGGACCCTGAAATGACCGTGTTTCCTGTGGACTTGGAGCATTCCTGTACAAATATCTCATTCTGGATGAACTGTCCTTTGCTTTCTCCTGGCTTGCACGGCCAATGCCAGCATGTCTTTTTTAGCAGGGATGTGATTACTCTTCAGACTGCTGCTTCACTTGAAGGTTGCTCATCTTCCTTTTCTCTGAGTTTGCTAAGCTTGGTGTTGTCTTTCTGTCCCTGCAAAGACTTAAAGTGATGAAATAACTAGCAAGTAATTAAGGCAGTTGCTGTGAGTTTATAGCTAGCTGTGGGATTTGAGGAGTGTGTCAGTAGGAAGTTCACTGTGATGTTCCCTGGGTCCTGCAAACGTGTAGTCAGTCACAAGTGCTGTTGGATGCAGGAGGCATCCTCGAGGGTGACTTTTTGGCTGTGGTGATGGGATTGCTTATTTCTCAAAATCTTGAGAAATAATTCTGTGAAGCAGCTTCTTTTTTCAAAACAGAAAACAAGCTCTAAATTACCAAGCTGTTTGCTCTTTCTCGCCCTTTTGGTCTTTTTACCAGCCTAAGGAAAGTTTTTTGAACCTTTCTTCCAAGCCCAGTATAATGCCTGCTGGCAGATCAATAGTAGCAGCTCGGGGGCAGTGGAGCAAGGACTAAAGCAATCCCAGTATAAAGTTCATGGTATCAATTTGCATTTGAATTTTGTAATGAATTGCTATCACACAAGGTATTTAAAAACTGGGTGATTGCAACCAACTTGGTGCCTGGATCTGGCCAGTGATCTGCTTCCCCCTGTGCTAATGATCCTTTCAGGCTGGTCTCATCCCTCAGTTTTATTACTGTGGTAAAGGTGGCTGGACAGGGTTACCTCTTCTGTCAAGGTTAAATAAAACAAAGGGCTGTACCTGGTGAGCAAATCTAGCCAGGTATAAGCTGACCCTGTCTCTTACATCTGTGTGATGCTGTGGACTCTGTCACAGCTGTAGCAGTGAGAAGTGGGCCTTTGTGGGGTTCTGGGCCAGTGGTGAAGTTATCAAGTTACTGCAGGTGTGTTACAAATTACAGGACTTGGTCAAGTGGTAGAATTGAGTTTTCTCAAGGGGATCTGTCAGACTAAGCTCTGCTCTTTCTGATCTCTTGAACATATACAGGGATACCATGTGCTGCAGAAAGATGTCAGATACAGCTGACGCTGCTGAATCACTTGAACTTTTGGATGTTTTATTATGTGGACTCACTACTGTAATTATTTCACCAGCAAATGCTGGAGTGCATGATAGGCTGGTAACAAGTTACACAGACTTGGTGTGCTGTGAACATGCTTCCTGAGGTTGCCCTTGTGTGTGAGTCCTCCTGGAGCTCCCAGGGCCCCACTTACTTGTAGGCTTTCCTCAGTTGCTCTGCTCAGTCATGTCTGTTTTACAGCTGAAGCTTCACCCAAGACCCTTTGTCTTCCTTTTGAAAGCATTCATCTTACCTGTCCTATATATGGAAGTGTGTTGGTGCTGTCAATTATCTTCCTTGTGTTTCTAAGGAATTATTGAGGGCAGGTCTTAGGATGGCTCCTGACACCTCAGTTTGTGCAAGACGAGTTGGAAAAATGCAGAAGGTGTATTTGTCTTCTCCCCCTCAGCAGTGAGTGAACTGCTGCAGTCTGCCACCCCCTGCAGGCTCCAGCTCCAGGGCCCTGCATTCTCTGCTCATGCTTGAGCCCTGTCCTGCAGCCAGCATGTACTGCAGGGAGCAGAAGTGTGCAGTAATTGAAGTGAGGAGTTAGAAGCACCTGGCTACCACCATGACAAAGTGAGATATAGAAGTGCTGTCCCCTCCTGGTTCCTGCTGTGGGGCTCTCTCGTTAGAGGTGGCAAAGTCCTGTTGATCCCAAGGTCTCCAGAGGAGTGTTTCTCTGCATTTTCCCTTTCCTTGCCATTCAGGGTGTATCAGTGATGTCCCCATCCTCAGAAGCAGGGAGAGCTCCTGCTGCAGGTGACAGAGGTGACCTCTGTGGTCTTGGTAGTCTAAGACAATCCCAAGTCAGAGCTGGTGTGGCCTGATCTGTGGCCTTACCCATCTCTTCCTTGGACGCAGGCAAGGAAACAACTTATTTTATCCTTGCTCCCCATGTTCCTGCATTGCGTGATTTCACATGTGCCTATTGTGTCAAAGTGTTGTTTGACCATTGGCCAATGATGGGCCAGTGTCCAGGCTTGGGAAAGGAATATGTGCACACATCCAGCTCATCCAGTGGGCTGGAAGCACACCCATCATGTGAAGGGGCACATGAGATGTGTCCAACAGCAGGGTAGAAAGAGATGAGATCTTGCAGTATAAAACTGATGTCCCCATCCATAACCAGCAATGTGACCCCTGATCAGTATTGGTGTAATTAAAGTGTGGGAGTGCATTACTGGAGCATGAGAGCTTAAGTAATGTAGCCATCCTAACTATGCTCTGTCTGTCTTTAAAGCAGTTGCCTTTATCATCTTTAGTACCCTTCCTGTTGTTTTTAAGGTGGTAGACTCTACCTTCAGTACTGTACAGCTTTGAAATGACTTGTAGTGCTTGAGAGTGAAGTGCCACTTGGAGGCCCAGGCTGGAGATGCTTTCTTTTTGGGGCAGTTGATTGACTGTTCTGGCTAGAAGAGTGATGATTTAATACCTTTGGAAGGAAAGTTGGCTGATGTCACAAGGAGTTTCCTAACATTTCTCTTACGCTAACATAAACATCTTGCAAGAGAAGTGTAAGAGGGTGGCTCCTTAGAGACATTTAATCTGGATTGAATAAAGGGCAAGAAGTGTCCATTAGGAAATGTTACTGTGCTGAAGTGGCCCAGACTGATTGACAGGTCTTTTTCATCTTAAATTGAAGTTTAATTGAGCACTGGAAATTATGTTTATGACGTGTTCCTTCATAGGCAGTTCGAGGTGTCAAAATCCAGAAGCTAGGAACCATTGGACCAAACCATCCTCCACAGAGCATCAATAATAACTTAAAATATAACTTTGGTTGGAGTTGCAGAAAGCTTTCTTTTGTATTGTATAAACCAAAAACTGCTCCCAGAAAAGCTGCGGCATGCTGGGAAAGGGAAAGCAGCCATCCTGAAGATGGCAGTGATGCTCTTCTCAAACAAGCACTATTTGCTGGCTGAGCGCTGCTGTTCTTTGAGAGCGACTGTCCCACCCGCAAACTCTCCCTCCTATAAATTACTGCAATATTGCTTTTCCCTTCAAAGACTCAGTGATCCATTGCTCTCTTTATTTCTCTCCCCATTTTGACATTAACACAACTTGCTTCATGCTCTGGCTTTACAAATGAGGAGCAATTGAAGCGGGAAAGTAATTGCGTGTCTGCTCTCAAGGAGGGAATGCGTTTCGAAACAGACCGGTCCCGGACTCCAAAGTTGTGCCTCTGCTGATCTGCAAGTCTCGAAAGGATTTTAAAATATGCTGTTAATCAAAAGCTAATTAAACATTTTAATTAGTTTTTACAGTGTGGGTTTTGTTATAGAAGGCTCTCTCTGGGTTCTTGTCATGGGAAGCTCTTGCTCAGGAAGCAGAGCAGGAGGGTTTCAGTCGTTGCTTAGCTGAAGGACACTCACCCTCACAGGCACCATCATCTTCAGTGTCTGTCCCTCTTCATCTTTAGCAGGGAGAGCTGTCTCTAGTCAGTGAGGCTTCGGGAATGATGCTGTTCACAGTTTATCAGCTGCTTCCCTACAGCTGAATGTTGCTCCATACTTGGCCAGCTCACAGCCCCTCCTGTGCTTTGCACTCATATTCACTCTTCAGGTCTGAGTCCTGGTCTCTGCAGCCCCAAATAGCTCCCCAGCAAAGGGATGGTTCATCTGGGGCTTGGATCTGGAAACCCTTAAAAGAGAGATCCAAAGGGAGAACAAGCCCACCCCATCTGTTTGTGGGATAGATTTCTTCTGCAGTCTAGGGAATCTGGAGATCAGACCATGGGAAATTTCTGTGGTCTGAACCTAGATCAGCATTTGCAGTTATTACTATAAAGTGTTCTGTGCATCTGTGTGTGTGCATCTCCTGTGCTGCTCTTGTCAGCACTGTTAAGGCTACAATAAACCTTTGCTGCAGGTAAAGGAGGAACTCATACTGGGCACTGCAGGGATTTCTTTAACCTACTACATCTCCCTCCCACCCCTTGGCTGGGGCTTTTGCTGGATTCTTATTCCCCAAAACTCTTTGGTGTTTTTGTTTTGTGTTTTAAATAATGTCCATAACATCAGCTACAGCTTGAGACTACATAAAATGCAGGGAAATTTGTGGAGTCTGATTAGCCTGAGACTGGGAATATCCAACACTAAATTTGTCCTGTAAAGGAAGAGTCTAGCTCTCTGAATCTTAACTGCATTTTCGGATCTGAGCAAGCGGCCAAGGCTGTGCTGAGACGTCCAGAGAGTGACTCTGAGGGGCTGTGTAAGGGGATAGGAATTTGGTCAGTCTGCGCCGCTTCCTCCTCAGCAAGGCGTTGGAGATGAAGGAGGGCTGCTGGAGCCAAGTGCTGGGCTGGGTTTTGGGGACACACCAAGGAGTGGCAGGGGCAGCAGACAGCCTGAGCCCCTCTTCAGGCACAGCTTGATGCTTTGATAAACCACACAATGCCTGAGCATCAGTGAGCAGGGCTCTGGACCTAAAACAATATGTGACCAAGTCACCGATGAGATTTGAGACACCCTTTTTAAGGAGATTTTTGTGCAAGGATAACAGATCTGCTGATAGGCACAGTGTAAGCTGTAAATGGGGAGAGCAGACAAATTTACATTGCGTGAGTTTCTGGGGCTGCTAATCGAAATGTATTTCTTCTTCAGAAGTGATTTGGCCACTCAGCAGTTCTGTCACCTCCTCTAATCAACAGCCTGTTGCCTGAAATGCCCATTTCTCAGCAGGCAAACAATGTCCGTGCTTGCTGAGCGTCAGGTTTCAAGCACAGGATTTGCATTTGGGCCAGGAGGAAGGGCTTGTAACTCTTCAGTAACATCACTGGAAGATCAAAACCAATCAGGATGCAGAGCAAATGCTGCTTCCCACCCCATCAGTCTATTAGTGCTGCTGAATGTTAGGTGCCATCTCACAGAGGAGGAATTTTTCAGGAAAATGCGCAAAAATAATCTGAACTTTTCAAAGAGAATCTCACACAGTGAACAGCAACACCAAATGGGCTGCCCAGAATTAGTGTTGCTAGATTTGCTGAGTCCCACAGGAATCACCTTCTTCTTACTTTTATTTTGCTGTCTGAATGCAGCCACCAGAGAAGCTCATTGGGCTGGCTCAGCCTGAGTGCAAGTGCTGCAATGGGAGTGTGTTGTGCTTCATGGTCTGTACCAAAGTCAGACCATTGCTCCCAGCATTCATTCCAGCTCACGCAGGATGTGCCCAGCCCCAGCTGGCTGGCACCATTGCTTTGGAGATTGGGACATGTCATGATGGCATTGTCAATGTGTGTCAGTGCTGCCACTGTGCCCCTTGTCTGTTGGTCATGGCACTGCCTGGAGTGTTTTGCTTGCCATGGTTTGATCAGCTCCATGGGTTTGGCAGAAACCTGTCTTCTCTTCTCCTCCAGTTCAGCTGTGGCTCAGTAGGGCCCCAGCAGGAGCCCCAACAGGCACATTTTCCTGGGCATCTCTGCTGAGGCTCCCTGCTCTCTGGCTCTGCCTGACCTGCACAGCTTGGGTTTATCTGTACCTTCTTGCACAAAGAGCACGCTCATCCTTGGTGAGACAGTGGCTGTGAATCTGGCATGGCCTGCAGCACGTGGGGGGCTCTCACTAGTCCAAAATGCTGCCATGTGTTGGTGGACCAGCACTGGCTGCTCCAGCACATCTATTCTGGCACCTGCTCTGTGTGCTGCTTTATCACAGAATCCTTTATCACAGAATCATAGAATTGTTTGGGTTGGAAGGGACCTAGTTCAACTCCCCTGCCCCTCCTACTAGACCAGGTTTCTCAGAGCCCTGTTCAGCCTGGTCTTGAACACCTCCAGGGGTGGAGAGTCCACAAGCTCTCTGGCCACCTCTCTGCATACCTGTGGCGTTCCTCAGCTTGCACCTTCCCAGAGGTATGGGGGGAAAGATTGCTGGGCTTGAGCCTATAATACTCAAGAAATCACTAGGTGGTTTAGACAGAAGTTTGTGGTTTGCCATCAAATTCCTTTGGTGACCTGCTACAGCAAAAGAATACATGTTTGGGCAGGAGGTGAAACTATCCTGTGTTGAGGTTGTGGATCTGAGGATCATGATCAACCTTCACAGCTGTAAGGAGCATCTTTTGGCCCTCCTCTGTATAAAGCCAAAACCAGCTGCTTCCACAATAAAGCACTCCCCACGTTCCTGCCTTGGCAGGCTGAAAGCAGAAGGGGCTGTAACCTGGACACACATAGTGATATAATGACTCATTTGTATTGAGGGACACAGTCATGGTTGGAGAGCTCTTGCTTTGGCTGTTACAAAATGGGTGGTAAAAGCTAATTGGGGGAAAAAAACCCAAAACAATAAATGGATCCAACACTGTATGGAGGAAAGAGAAGTAAAGCAGACTGAACATTAATTATTAAACTTTCAGAGAACTGAAAAATCATATTGTATATCAATGAGTTCTATGGTCTTCCTGTATTGCTTTATACAGTCGACCTGTAAAAGTGTTTAAGCTTGGGTCTTCTGCAATGGGAAACTCTTTTCTTATTCTACCTTTCTTATATGCTAGAAAAACACTTTAATATGGTTATCAGCACCTAATTTGTATATTTATGTATGTGTGTATATATATGCGCATATATAAAATCCAGATATTTGTAATGGACAAGCTATTAATTAGAGTTCCTGGCAGGAAAAAAAAAAAGGTAGCTATGGTAATGTTTTTCCTGTAACAAAACATTTGGGTTTCGATAATAATATATTTCTATAATTGCTGTAGAGAATCAAATGTTTGTAGCAAGCAAAGTATAAGTTACCATTGCTTTTCTAAGAATTTAGGAGCTGCTAAGCTCCCTCAGACCTACAAGCCTTCTAACCCAGGATTTTGACAATGACCAGAACAGGGTGGACCAAGGGTGTTCCAAGAAACCCTGCAACAAACAGTTAGGTTATCCCTTATCTCAGAAAAGTTTCCATTCCTCCCCTTCTCTCTGTAATTAGAGGTTAGCTAATGCCTCTCAAATCATGAGAGTTTACATCTTTCCTGAGACTTCATTTCAAAAATAACATTAAATATTTACTGCTATAACTCTGGTCATGCTTGTTACTCATCAAAATGTCTAATCGTGGTTGGAGTCTTGCCAGGGCTTTGTTATCTTTCAGCTTCATCCCATTTTCCTTCTGCATGATAATCTAAGGATGGACGAGAGCTGTAGAATAACCAAATAAAGAATGGTAAGTTTGTGGAAATTACTGGAAAACAAAAAAAAATTTTCTCTATATAGTTTTTCCATTTCACGTAACATTCTGTTGCAGGAGCACAAAAGCACACCACCACCACATTTTGGGGTTATTTTCCATCCTGGAAATTCTGTGTTGGTGGCAATGTTGCCCTTTCTGATGGGAGCTGCAATGTGCTGCTGGCTCAGAGCCACCTCAGGTGTTGGGGTTCAAGACCTCAGCTGGACCAGCCCCCTCCTCATCCTTCTCATGTGCTGAGGGTGGTTCCTGAGGGCAGAGCTGCACCCATGGCCCTGCAGAGAGCAGGCAAGGGGACCACTGGTGACCCAGGCACGGAGCTGTTTGGGTGTAAGGAGTTCTGTAAGGCCTGGGCACAGCGTGCTGGGGAGCCTATGCCACCTGAGGCAGGTAAGCTGTGCCGTATGGAGGCAGATGTGGCCCTTGTGGGTGACATAGCCACCTTTGGCATAGAGGGGAAGCAGAGTCAGACACAGAATTCACCTTCATGGAGATGCACAGTGGGCTGGACACACCAGTGTGCTTGGGGCTGTGTCTCCAGTCAATTACCAAATATCATCCTTGTGCTGAAATGGGGCACAGAACAGCCCACAGCAGTGTCCGATTTTCCTGTGAGCCACAGGCTGGGGCTGTGGGTAACAGGTGAGAGCAGCCTCATTCAGCCTCAAGGTTTGAGGTGCTGGTGGTTCACTGCAGCTGGCAGCTCTGGAGCACAGAGCTCTTCTGAGGCACCTTGGTCCCTCTGGGATTAGCCCCATGGGGGCTGGACTGCTGTCTCTGCCAGGCATGCTGATACTGGGATGAAAGCAAGGCACTGGGGAATGAAACAGGGCTCTAGTGGGATGATACTTCATCACAGACTCCCTGTTTGGAGTTAGTGATGGATGAGATCCTGCTGATAAACTGTCTACTGTGATGTTATCAGGATGGATCTCAGTGTTAAAAGCTGGTTTGATGTGGTGGAGTTTAGTTTCCTTCCTACTCGTATCAGTAATAAGACAGTGATGTTTAGCTGGGATAAATACTCTGCTGTATTCTGCAGCCAGGGCTTCCCCTCCCTCATTTGCATTAATAGCAGGCATTATTATAAATGCATTACTGTGTTCAGGAGGGAATTGTGAAACTGGCAGTCGAGAATTTCTCAGTCTCTCTTGTTAAAGGGAGGCAGCTTTTGCTCAGGCTGAGTCAATATTTAATCTTGGATCCATCTTTCCCTGCATCTGCCTCTGTGGTCAAAGCTGCTGAATAGTGGGGAAAACAAATTTGAGCTTCTTTTGGAAGTTCAGTGAGCACTCAGTAAATATTCTATTTCATATGGAAGAAACTTTGCATTTGGAAGAAAAAATAGGCACTTTCCAATGTTGATAGGTGGATCTTCAAAAAACAAAGCATCATCCCAACACTCTACTAATAATACTGGTGTGTTATTTGTATTTGGGTATATGGGTGCAAATGAAGGTATTTCAGGACCTTTGATCTAAAGACTGAGTGCTAGAAGCTGTAGAAAGGGGTAAAAATAAGAGATTAGCTGTTGTGGTGATCAGACAAATGTGATTATTGATTACAGATGGGAATACAACATGGAATAGAAGAGACAAATGAACTCGAAGAGCTGACTAGTCATAAAAGGAAGTCTTTCAAAAATGACCTTATCCTAATTCACAACTTAGTGGTCCCCAGGTGGCATGATTTACAGTAGGGCTGCCCACATCTAGGGAGCAGAATATAATTTGTTTGCTCGCTGTGGATGTTAAAACCATACAGTGCTCACATCCAGGAATAACAGTTTCCATTCAGTGGACAAAAAGATTAAGGTATGGTACCAAAGAAAATCTCAGTGGGAGCAGGGAATTGAGAACAGGTCTCCCAGAGCTGTGTCAAACCACCCTTACCATTGCTTAAGATCACGCTTGTCTTCAGGCTCCGGTTATTGCTCCAGCGGCAATTTATCTGAATGAGCAAAGAGCACCAGGCTCTTTTCCTTCAGCTGCAGCTGATTCAGATGCTGCTGCTGTCTCCAGCCATGTGGAATTGTGGAATTGCTCTGTCGGATTCACTGCCGGCGTTTCCCGCACGCGATGGCAGGGGCTGGTGCAGTTCAGTTGCAGGCTTTGGCCTCCACCCCCTGACAGAGTGGCTGAGGTAGCACATAAACCCATCCTCATGCATTTAGATGTCTTCATCAGCACAGAGAACCGTTTGGGAAGGAGACATTTAAAAATCTCTTTGTTGGGTTTATAGGTTCTTTAAAGCTTCTTAGTCATTAGATAGCAGGTTAAAATTAGTCCATACAAGATGAGGCATCAACAGAGTCTTTTCCCAAAGCTCCTTATTAGCATTGATTTTTCAGTCAGGAGAAGAGTCGGGTAGTGGAAGATTAAATTAACGATGCTGTGGTCGGTACGGTTTGCCGGAAATGCCTGGCATCTTGTGCAGGGATCTTGTCACGTGGCTTTTCGTGATACAAGACCTGAAGATTCAGCAGCAAGAACACATAAAGGTCATTCTCATTTTAGGGTGTTATTTTGACTGTGGTGAAATCTATTTTCCTCCCTCTGTCTCTCATTTCACTAATAGATGGTGGATGATGTGACATGATCCTCATTTTTCAGAACTTCATTTAGAAAATTTCCTGGTGATTGTGGCCTTCAAATTAATCCAAACACTTAGAAATAGTAAATTGATTCTTTCAAGAAAACTCAGTAACAATAATATTTTTCTGTTTGGGTGGCTGAGGATTTTTTTGAAAGCCATGTGTGAGGGAGTCCTCTGCAAAATTGTGTGCTGGAAGGAGGGGATGCATTCCTAGTCCTTGTGTCTCACTGCTTGGCTGTTGCAGACCAAAGGGCTGATGCAACAGGTGGGGTGGGAGGAGGCAGCCTGGCCAGGGCTGCAGCATTCCCTGTACCTTCAGCTCTCTCTCTCTCTCTCTCTCTCTCTCTCTCTTTGTGACTACAGGAGAATCTGAGTGGCTGTGTTCAGGTGTGTAGATCAATCTACAAAGGCACGTCGTGATAAAATAAAGGGGAATGGCTTTAAACTTTGGATTAGATATTCAGAAGGAATTCTTTACTGTGGAGGTGGTGAGACACTGGAACAAGTTACCCAGAGAAGCTGGGGATGCCACATCTCTGGAAATATTCAAGGACAGGTGTTATGGGGCCCTGAGCAGCCTAGTCTAGTGGAAGGTGTCCCTGTTCATGACAGGGAGGTTGGAACTATATTATCTTTAAGGTCCCTTCCAACCCTAACCATTCTGTGATGATTCTATGATGATGGGTTTATTACTGCTATTTTCTGAACTGCAACCCTTGAGCCAGCACAGGTGCAGTTATAAACTCGTGGCATGGACCCTTGCCTTGTAAAGTATCTGCAAGACAAGGAGGTCACAAAACGCTGGTGCAAATATATGCTGACATTTTCCATTTTCTTTTTTTCTACACTGGAAGCAGCAAGGACTGGATAGCCTGATGTCTGTATACTGGTGGTATGTAAGTCACTGGACCATAGAGCTTTACTTAAAAAAAAACCTGCAAGCCAGTTTGTTTCATGCCAGTGAAGTCACCAGGACTGTAACCCTGTGCAAAGCTGTAATTAAAAACTTCTTAAATGAGAAACAATGATAAAAAAATTTTAATTATGATCTTTGCCTGACAATTGACCAGCCACCAGTGGTCTCCATTGTCAAAGTCCTGCTGATAAGTGAGAAGTACTTCTTTGGCTTGTTTGTTTTTCCTTGAAGCATTTCACAGACCCATTTCCCATTCCTCAGTCCAGTTCCAGCCCATGCTGGTTGGTCCACACATCACTGGTTTAGCATAAACTTGGGGATGGGACTAGTGCATCATATGGGGGGGACATCTCAGAGGCTGTGGGGGAACTGATGAGGTGACTCCTCTGGAGGAGCTGGCCTGAAGGTAACCGTGGAGGGGTCACAGTAAGGAGCCAGCTCTGTTCACTGATAGTCAGTGTGGTGTTGATGTGCTGAGCCCTATGGGGTGGTGGCCTCTCTGGAGAGAGGGGACAGTAGCTAAAGAGAATTAGGAAGGAGGGACTTGAAATACCAACTGTATCTCCCCTTTTAGATTTTTTTTTTTATGTCTTCAGACTCTCTTTTAGGGGGTTATGTGGGTTTCCAAGCCTAAATTTTACCTTGTGGGAAAAAATTGTGTCCCAATGTTTTTTTCTTTGGATGCTAACATGCCAAGTTGGGGTCTTTAAGGAAGATGTGACCCCCTGTCGCAGCATCTTCTTTAGCTCTCCTTCTTCCTTTCCCCAAAACCATATGTTTGAGCACTGCAGAACATGTCATCAACACTGTAGCAGCCAGTTGCTTTATTCCAGTTGATGCCATCATTTCATAAATCAGATCAAAAGACAGCACTGGGTCATTCTGTCCTGACTGAAGTGATTAAGTAGATCTGTGCTGTTAACTGCAGTTATCTTCTGAAAATGTCAGACTTCCTGCCAAGATCTTGCCATGAGTTAAATAAGCATCTGCTGGCTGAGGATTCAAGCTCCAGATTGGATGCAATCATTTGTAACTCCTAAATGAAGACCCAGGGATCGAGCTGCCCCTAGGACCACTGGATCCTTCATCTTGCTGCCCCTTGGTGTTGTAGTTCTGCACAGAAAACTCCCGTGCCTAGCAGTTTTGTATCATCTTTATGGTTTCTTTCCAGCTGAGCTATCATAGCTGACAGTTGTTTATTGAGAGGAGGCAGTGGGGAGAGAGATGTTCTAAGGAAATTAAATATTCTTTTAAAATGGCAAATCTTTTTCTGCATATTCACTCTGTTAATTCAGTGGCTCCCCTAGACATCTGGCAAGTATTTGGGCTGTATCAGAGAGATTTTGGAGAAGGAAGGAACTTTGGCACTGGCTTTAAATACAGTAAGACATAACAGAGAGGAGAAGAAATTGCTGCTCTAAAGAGGGAGAACATTTGCCGCATTGCAAAATGGCACAGGGAGCTTTTACTGCAGGCTGAGATGGGACTAACATCCCTGCAGCAGTGTTTTGAACTGCCTCCTGATTGTCTGGAGATCCTCAGGACCTGCCCCCCTGCCGCGGCAGTGCCGGCCCTTCGCATTCTTCATCCACAAATGGATGCTGAATCACACGTCGGCCCTTTAATAGCTCCCTTTAGGGTCTGAGGACATAAAACATTAGGAAACTTGCAGTGCTGTAATAAAAGCCACTGGGGATGTTTAGTAAGACAAACTTAAAGGTTTCCTCCTGCATAAGTAGTCTGTGTGTGTGTATATATATATATATATGTGTGTGTGTGTGTGTGTGTACAGTGTTTGCTTCAGATGAAGTGCACAGACAGAAAGTCAAAGCTTACTGCCCTCTTCCAGTTCAGAGCAAGACCTTTGATGTTGCTAACATGTGAAAACACAATCGATGCTGTATTTTGTGTATTGGGTTTTATTGTTTTCTTAGGGTTGCCTTGCAGTCTTATGAGGATGCAGCAGAAATAAAATACAGAATCTTTACAACAGAAATGCCCTTTACATTGACAGTGTAAAGGCAGGGCTCCCAGCTTTTATTTCCCTTGGAATTTTGAATGTTGTCTTGCCTATTGCACTAAACTTCTCTGAGATCCATTAACTTTATTGCTACAACAGGAATATTCCCCTGGTGGTGTGAGGCTGCAGGAAGCAGGTCAGACTGGTGGAACAGTAGGGAAGGACAATTGAGTTGTCTGTCTGTGCCCATGTCCTCGCCTGTCACTGTTCCAGGACATTTGCTATAATTACCATTGCCTTTGCATCCAGTGGAAAGATTCAAAACTATGGGTATTTGGAAGAGTGTCTTCACTTGCAGGCTGCTTGCAGGTAATTGTCACCCAGTTCCTGAAGTGGTTTAATGGCAAGGTTCAGCTAGGTTTTCTGGGTTCAACATCTCATTTGTGTGATTGCCTCCAAAAAAAGAGCATGTCCTGGTGCATCACTGCAAGAGCACCTCAGTTTACAACTATGACTGTGTTTGGCCTGGGAGAGATGGGGATGGTAAATCCTCCAGCCTGCATTGTGCTTAGAGAGTTCTTCTATGCAAATCCTACAGGATTGTCCTCTCTCCAGGCGAGTTAAGACTGCTGATCTGTGCAGGATACATTTCTTTCCTGTTAATTCAATGCTGTGCCAGGAGAATTGCCCCCAGTGGGCTGCTGTCAGTGGCTCCAGGCGTTTCCCCTCCTGGCATGCTGCAGCCTTATGCACACAAGGACACACGCTGCTCTCACAGCCGGTGCTTCTGCTGCAGCTGACTTTTTCCCTTTAAACTTTCGATTGCCTGAGCAATATAATACTCGGGCTCAGAAGCAGTGTGGCTGTGATGATCCTCTGCTTGTTGGCTGTAAGAATTTATTTGCTTGTTTATCACCCACCCTTGTAATATCTTAAGGTCAGGACAAGAAAAAATTAAAGAAGTCTATTTTATAGTCTCATGTAAATACCAGGGCCATCAGTGGCATTATCCCAGTAGGATGTTAGACCTCAAATTCTTATATTCTTGTATTTTTGCATAACTTTGCCAATGTTTGCTAGGAGTGAAAACTGTTGTGTCACATCCTCAGCTGCTACAAACTGGCATAATGCCAGGGAAGTCAAAGGGGGAACAATAATTTACATCAACTGAGTTTTCTGGCATTGTAAAGTGATGAAGAGGGGATCCAAATTGTTCCCCCACATGCCCTATACTGAGTGACCTGCTGTGTCCAACTTCTGCATGGCAGATTTATAATTTTTTTTTGTGCTGCTTGGCAGTTTCAGGCTAAGCCCTTTTCTCCATTTCCTTCTGCCAAAAGCAAAATAAAAGAAATTAGCCAGGTCTCCGTCACTCTGGATGCGTCTCAAAATCCCTTGGAAATAATGTTACTGCATTCTAGTAATATTTGGCATGGATTTTTTTCATCCATGGTGTATGGCTACTAATTCTGGGCTTTTCAGGCAGTTGCACAGGGCTGTCTGTGGGGGTCAGGAGTACTGAGAATCTTAAAGCAAGTAATTAATCTCATTACAATTTGGGGTGACAGATGTTGTTTTATGAAATATCATAAAGAACCTCAATATTCAGTGGGAGATGGGGGCATCATTTTTGCATTAGGGATTTTAACAAAGAAATGAGTATATATATATGGGTGCAGGTAATTTCTTTTTTTTTTTTTCACCTATTTCTCTGGCTTATCATTTACATATCATCTCCAGTAAATTTCCTGGAGAAACTTGACCATGGAATTACTTTCAACCACATATTTATTTGCTTAAAATAAATTGTAATATTTTTTCTTATTATTATTATTTTTTTTTTACTGCTTCCTCCCCTCAGTTTTTTTGCTCACCACGAGCAGTCATTCCCAACCTCTAACATTAATTATATCCAAGGGTAAGTATGAATTTGGTGCAAAGTGGCCAGACTGATTTCTCTGATGAGGGAGAACATAACTCATCAGCTATGAGCGTTCTTTAGCCTTTTATATGAGTAAAAGTGCTTTTTTGTGGGTCCAGGTACCACAGTGATGGAGCACAGATGGGGCTTGGACACATAGGGAGCAGTAGGGGTGCAGCAGTTTAAGGGAAGAGCAAAGAAGAGCTTGTTTCTCTCAAGCTGCTGGTGTCAAATATGGGACCTTCCAACACTGGGCTGACAGTGGGGAGAACACATACTCTCAGATGGGATCAGGCAGAGGGTGAGGCTGAGAGAAATCTGCTTTATTTCAGCCTCTCTTACCTGGTTGATTTGAGCCTCATCACTATTTCAGCTGAGAGACTGAGACACAGTGAAACATTGCATGAGCACCTCAATCTCTCCAGGTATCTTTCTTGAGAAAAGGCTGAAGGGTTTCCTCCTCAAGCTCAAGTTCATTTGGGGACCCACCAGCTCCAGATATGTCCAGCTTGTGAAGTAATGAGTTATTTTTTTGCATTCAAATCGTGTGCACACCATATGCTGCTTTTAGGAGAAGGGAAGGCAAATTGTGCTGGGTTTAAAGTGTAGTCTTTTCATGTGCCCCCTTCCCTCTCCTGTCCTTTCCCCAAACTGGGAGCCCTTTTCACTCTCCTGCCCTTAACCTGAGCACTGTAGGACACCAGCTAAGGGAACATACTTGCTTTGTATGGTGAATTAATGAGTTCAAATGGTCACCTTGCACAGCAGAGATGTGTGGGAAAGAAAACCTGTGTCAATGTGAAACATGTGTGTGCCTGTACAGAGGATGAGGCATCTGATTCATAAATCAGTGACAGGGAGGTAAGCAGAGATGTGTGGGTTTGGTAACAACTGTCAGATTTAGCTAGTGCATTTTATTCTTTTTCATCTTAAGTCTCCCAAGAAGATCATATTTTTGACTTACATGTTTTCTCTCTGGTGCTGGCCAGAGCTTAAAGCATCCAGAAGGTCAGTGTGTTCCCATTTCGTGTCATCTTTGATTCCTGGTGATGCTATGGCACACAAACCCTTTCAGGATCTGCAGAGTACTCATTTGGGGAAAAAAAAAGCAGGCTGCAAAAGCTGTCTAAGAACTGTGTCTTGTATGCCCCTCTGGGCAGGTTGAAACTTGGAGTGTGTTAATGCTGCAGTGAGTGGGATGTGAAGAAATTCAAAAGCTGCTTTTCTGCGCTAGAAGCATTTCCAGCAAAGACACAGGAATATGTTGTAGTGGAGGATGTAGAATTTATTGTTCTGCTTGTATCAATCGTCCCTTTAATAAAGACTCTGACTGGATTTGCTGTAGCTATAGACATCAGACAGAGCTGTCCCATTGCAGTGAAATCTGTAGCCCAGGAAGAAGCTGCCTGGAGCAGCCAGCTCCTGGAGATGGGGTCTGAGACCGAAAAATAGCTTTGGAACTGAGCCTGTAGTTGGCAGAATCTCCTCTTCCCTGGTGTGATTTCATGTTTGTTGTTGCAACTGTGGACGTTGAGGAGAGCCCCAAAGCTGGGTGCTGGGCTTGCCCGTGGAACCAGGCTAAAGTACAAAGAGCTGGTCTAGGTCAGAGAGAATATAGATAGAAAGAAACCTCTCAATTTTGCCAGAAGTCAACAATCCCATCTGATAGTTTATGAAGGCCTCTGTTTCTTCCCTTGTGCTATCTGCATTAGCAGTCCCTGAGCATTGCCTGCTGGGCTGAGGGAGAATAGGCTGTGCTGGAATAAACCCCACCATGTCTTCTCCCACACCACAAAGGTCACAGCTCTGCAGTTCCTGTTTACACCATACATAACATTCCCAATTCCTGCAGCACTTGCAGTACAGTTTCTGCAGCTCTTCCTTGATAACTAACTCCAACTGGCTCAGCTGAGACATCAGCAGGATGAATCCTTGGAGTGCAGCCAACTCTGGCTTTGACTTTGCACTTGTGTCACTGATGTCAAGCCTTTGAACAAGGCCTCTGATACAGTGTGGGACAGACACATGCAAGAAGAGCATTCTTGCCTTGTGGCAAGAGTCACAACCAGAGTCACAAGATCTGCAATGGGATGCCAGAGTGCCAGTGTTTGTTGTGGTCCAAGCCATGGCTTATTTCCTCCTCCAGTGACGCAAGCTTGTGTCATTCCCTTTTGGTGGCTGAGCGCGTGCCAGGGGAGGTGCTGCCCACCCCAGCATTCCTCCACTTGCACATGTGCACGTTTGTGCAAACCCAGAAATGAGGGGCCTGATGCAAAGATGACTGGGTGGGGTCACTTGGTCCGTGGGCTGCTGGAGCTCTGAACCAAGAGCTGTGGGGCTGGAAATCTCTGAATGAAGATTGGGAGAGTGGGGGGCGTGAGCATCTCATGTAGCTGAGACTGTCACAGGCTGGTTCTTAAACTTCTCCAGCTGCAGTCAAGAGCTTCCCAGCAAGAGCTAAACATTTGCCATCAACATCTGTAAGAGCTGTGGAGGAGAAATAGCGTGCTCTTAACTCGTCTGTGATGATAACCCTCCTGCTCCTTGGTTTTGTTGTAGGTGTGTGTTTTTTAGGGCAGGACTGTATGTGAAAGCAGCAGCTGTTGACTTATACTGCCTTACAAATGTCAGTAGTGGAAAATGCACCTGCATTGCACATGCAAAGGCATTTATAATGTTGAAGAATATTCTGTAGAAGTTATTCTTTTCCAAGGGACACTGATCAGTCCCTTCCTTTTCCTGGCAATGCATGGCTCCTTGAAAACATCAGTCTGCTCCCGTAAATCACAGAAATTCCCACTGAGCAGGTGGAACAAGCTCTACAGAAAAACTTTCTGTTTTGGAATTACAAAGCCTGTGAAAATCAAAAATTTAGTATGTATAAAGTCTTCCAAAGGGAGTTGATTTCATTTATTTTATATTTCCCCTCAGTCTTTCCTTGTAATGGAAACTTTCCTAGTTTTTACTGGTTTATTTTGAAGATTTCTAGACGCTACAGCAATAATGGAATTTCCCTGCCTTTATTGTGTTTTATGCACACAATTTTATGCAAACTGAAGGTCTGACTTGGTATCCTCAGCAAGACATGGGACAAGTTCAAAGGCCTGTTAAAACCCAAGTCAAACTATATGTCTGAGATATTTGGCCCTGTCACCTGCAGCTGTAAGGCTTCTGTGCAGAATAACTCCCAAATGCTGAAGGGGATGTGGCCATGTCTTAAATAGCTTTCCCAATAGAAACCTTTGCTCTTATATTTGGTAGAGAATGTTTCTACAGAGCCAAAGCACCATATGCTTTGATTTGCCATTATACGAGCTGGAAAATATAAGTAGAATTACATAATGTTACATAAACATTTTCCTTGCCTGACTGATAGATTTCCCCCTACACACTTTAAAATATTTGGGGTTTATTTCTTTAAGTCTCAGATCTGACACTTGAAATAATTTTTTTTCTGATTCAGAGGTCGTAAAAAACTAGATTCTCTGCTATTATAAATTAATTAAATTACTGAGCAGACCATAGAGTTACTACAGGTGCAGAAAGGCTTTCTCTGCCTTCCTAACTTCTCCAGTCTTATTATCTGGCATGAAAAATTTCTGACAATTGAATTACCAGCTTTCCAGCAGCTATGGCCAGTCATTCTTCTTAGTGAAAATCAGCCAATCCTTTTTTAACATGGAATTAATGAAGTGATGAAAATTTACATCAGGAAAGGATTTATCACAGAGCCTTACTGCTGAATTAAAGGTATTTATGCTTCCATAAATACCAACCATTGTTGATAATCCAAGACTTGAAGCCTTAATTCTGTCACTTTATAGTTAAGCTGGTAGAGAGTAAGAATGAAAGAGATATTTTTCTATCTTTAGTTTAAAAATGCTTATTTTGTTCCTCCAGTAAAGAGAAATTATTACCTCAGCAAAAATTATGATCATGCTAATTGGTGATCTAAGAAATCTAGCAGATTTATGCAGAAGGTTTTCATTGTGTGCAATAAAAAGGTATTCTGATATCCCTAAAACTTTCTTTTATCTTTGCATCAGCTATACAGAGTATAGTCAAGTGTGAATGCCAATATGCATAGGGCCAAATGGGCCAATGAATCCTCCTCTTCTTTATTTATCCTGAAGTCTTCATTTCACTGTAACAAGTGAAAGTCAGAGGCAATTCATATGATCTGACACCTGGCTAATCACCTGTATTAAATGAGACCTTGAAGAACCTGTATGGTCATTGTGAACCCAGTCAGGAAATCCTGAGTGCCAGAAATAGCATTCCTAAAATATATAGTGAGCAATTATTCATTTTTTTTTCAATGGGATGGGTGGATGCTGCAGGTGTTGCTATAGTAAACTGTTCACAATTCTCTCCTGTTGTGTTTTAAAAAAACCCCACACCTGGATTCACACTCTTCCCCTTGGATGTTGGAATGTCTTTGTAAAGTATTGCATGGAAGAGAGGGAGAGCATGCAGGTAGGCAGTGACATAAAGACCAGGTACTACCTGTACCAGGTACTCGAATTAAGCCAGATCAGGAGACAGTGAGTGCTTCTGCTCCAATAATCAAGGACAAATCCCAAATGTCATGACTAAATTATTTCTTGTCTTCTCCCAAGGAGAGAGGATATATACAAATAGTCCTGAAAGTACATGGAAACTACTGAGAAAGCCCTACCTATAGGAATGAATCTTTGTTATTTTTATATTGGGGTGCTGCTCTGAAAAGATACTTCTGGGTACCAAGAGAAGGGAGGATGATGTGGGAATGTACCCACTGGCAGCCTGAAGTAATTTGGAGTGTGTGATAGGGAATGCCTGGTCTTGACTGTGCAGTCTCATGCCAGTTTCCACTGCCTCACTTTCTTTTTGTTCCTCAAATAGAAGCAATCACTCTTCCTATGAACACATGTGATTAGAGGCCAGTATTTAGCAGCATTAATTCATGGTCTTTGTGAGAACTCATTCCTTCCTCACCCCACCCCAGAGCATTTAAACCTTCTCTCTGCCAAAATGTAATAAATTGCAGGTCTGGCCCCTAACGATTCCTCATCCGGGGACCCAGAGATGAGGGCAATTTATCTCCTAACGATTAAACCTGCAGAAGAAAAAAAAGGGTGAATTGCCTGAATGAAATTAGTGTCCATGCATTATTCAGCCACCTGTGGGGAGTTCTGCAGGGGAACAGAGAGAGGTCAGCATCCCAGATCAGGTGGGCTCCTCTGGGATGGGCAATGCCAATCCCTGTGGGGAGTCATGGGGCTGTAGATGGCAGCAAAGGCTGCAGGATGGGAAGGCACAGTCAGAGCTGGTGTCAGGGGCTCCCAGGGAGATGGTGGGTGGCTGCACGATGGCTTGAGCTTTGTGGGAAGAGGAAGGGTGCTCATCCCAGGAGCTGAGTAGAAGACATCAGAGAGGATCTGTCCTGCAGACAAGATGAGTGTGACAGAGAGAAGGGGAGAGGAGAAAAGAGCTCTCAGCATTGGTGTGTGCTTGGCTGCCCTGTCTGGACTGTCCAAATCCCACCTGTGCTTTGCTCTGCTCACTCCTTCTCTTGGCCCATGTACAAGACTGGTGCTGCATGCGGTGGCCAGAGGACTTTGCTTCCTCCCCAGGTACAAAGGGACCCGTCCACTGCTCAGGGACAGGAGGAGACAGTGGAGGAGGCACAGCAAATCATCCATTGTGCTGCTCTGCTTTGATAGTTGCTAAATGACTTTTTTTCCCCAGTTTTAATTATGGTGCCCAATTGAATATACAGATGTTAAAATTTTGGTTGTGAGTGCAAGTTATGGAGTCTTCCCTGTCCTGCACCTGTAGTGTCTCAGCTTCTGTGATTGCTTTTCCCTTGTCTTCTCAAAGAGCCAACAGTGGGACAGGATGTTCTACGGTGAACTCCCTGATCTTTGCTCCTATGAAAGACAGGGCTCCTGGATGAGCTGGGACTGATGATCAGTGTGGCACATCTGGCACATGGGGCTGCACAAGACTTCAGGGAGCATCACTCTTGCCTATCCTGTTTTAGGGGCAAGCTCTGCCAGCTGTCCTGACTGATAGGACAGCTTTGGTGCATTAACTCCACACTATACATTCCCTGCAGGGTAACCAAGCTGGGAGCCATCTTATCATTAAACTCAGAGGGTTGAGAGATGCAGGGGAATGCATCCAAATAAATGCTCCTTAGTGAACTCAGATGTTGACCTGATGCTGACCATGGTGTCCCCGGAACTGCTGCTGGGGAGCAGAGGGAATTTACCCACTTATCTGCTACTGCACAAGCTCTTCCCTGAATTGTCAGTTGCAATGCCTAGAAAACTGATCAGGGGCCAGCATGTGTATTTGATAATATGAAAAGCTGTATATTCTTCTTGGACAATCCAATGAATCATCTTGGACAATCCAGTCTACAGTGAAATCACCTTAAATTTTTTTCTTTAGTCTCTTTCTGGCTTTAGCTGATGTAGGGCTAGGGCAGAGGGTGTGCACAAGTGCTGGGAAGTGAGAGCTGCAGTGCTTTCATTGAAGTAGCATTACTTGGCAGGCTGAGTGCAAACCACCTTTAAGCCGTGCCAACTGGCTATTTTGAGTCTAGGAAATAGGCAATACCTCTAGGGTGATAAAAGTTCATTAATTTTCTTTATTTTGATTGCAATACATGATAGAGAAACCAATGCCCCTTGCTCCAGCAAGATGTGAGGAGGTTTTGAAAAGTAGCTGGGTTCTAGCTGATGTCTCTCCACAGTGAAATGCATCTTCTAGTCTCAAAGTATAGCAAATGCTTTTGGCCACTGATCAGGATCAGGAAGAGTTTTTCATCCCAGAGTAGTGAGGAAAACTGTCTGACTGTGGGTGAATGAGAAATAGCAGTGCTATGGGAAGTAGGTTGGCATCTCTGTAGCATGAATGGATGGCAGTCCCAAAAGGCTCCAGTGCGATGTGTAGCCTCATCTCCTGTGAGTCAGACCTGCCTCATACCCGAATTTCCCTTGAGCAACTCTTCAATGGCATATCATGTCACTGAGACTCATGCAGTTACAAAACCCATGCTAGCTGAAAATGGGCAAGGAGCACTCTGGGGTCTGTGACTGAGCCCTTCTGTAACAGCCTGGGGACATGCATGACAGGGGTGGATATTGGTCTCACATCAGTGTCAGTCCAGACTTACTGGAATTGGTTGAACTGAGGATCATGTGAGGGCTGGTGAAACTGGATGGATGCATTGTAGTGTGAGAACAAAAAGAAATCGTATTGCACCCATCAGCTCTGGTCCATGAATAATAGAGATCCCTTGTTTACAGGATGTGAGACAATTGTTTAATTATCTCAGTGTTTACTGGTATTTTTCTTCCTTTTTGTCACATTTTAAAGCAGCGTGTTTAAAAACAAAGTTACAGGAAATGGAGTGTGTCCATGGAGCCCTCATGCTCACTCCTGGACCTCCACCAACAGTGACCTCCAAGCCCATTCCCAGGGAACATCACCTTTCCATGCCCAAAGGTGCCATGGGATTTTTGTTCACCTATTCAAAGGGCTTTTGAAGGAGACAGCAAGAGTTAAAAAATGATCCCTCCTGCTCCTTCTTGCCCTCCCAGCAGCCTGGGGGCCGTGTGGCTTTAATTAATCAGTCGACTCACGTGGTGACACTGACACAAATGGCACCTGCTGTCACCCTCTCCCACGTAAATGCTGGTGATAAATGGCACAGGCTGTGCTGGCCAGCAATTCCAGTTGGCCGAGCAGAGATGGATGCTTGTGTCCCTCTCTGTGACGGAGGAGTTAATCATGATGAAGAGTGAACATGTAGGGCAAGCAGCTTCAGCCTGGTCTTCCAAGGAGTGTGCTGTGGTCCATTTCACAGAGACACTTTACCAGTTGTTTAGAAAGGTGCAAAAGGTACCGAATTCTCCCTCGTGTGCCAGCCAATAGATTTGGTGCAGGTCAGTCACCTTTCAGAGGGTGTTTTAGGTAACTGCATATGGGAGGCTGGCAGTGGCTCCTCATCCTTAGCCCCTCCTGGATGCAATGTGCTATGAGCTCCACTTCCAGCTGAAATGTGCCACCAGGTGTGCAGCTCTCCTCCACCCTGTGGGAGGCAGAGACACTGCTTCTGCCAGGCAGGACTTCAAGGTTCCTCAGTAGAAGTGGTCATTAGGTATATCTTCATGTCCTGCTGACCCAAAGGGTTTTCTTGATCTGTTTAATGCATCCAGAGGGATGAGTCTGGGCTTTCCAAGTTCCCCGAATCTGCCATTGCTCCTCTCTCTGTCAGTACTGTCACTGTGAAATCCCAAAGCTCCCTCCACCATGCATGTACCTTCTAGGGCAGGAGATTCTATGAACACGAGTGTGACTGGCCACAGAGCCTGTTGTGAGGTGATGCAGCAAGGACTGTCTCCAAGCCTGGAGTATCAGAAAAAGGGTCAATGCCATCAGATGGTCACATACTCCTCCCTGTGTTTAGCCAAGGTGATGTGCTGGTCTGTGTCAAGCATCTGCATGGCTCTCAGGCTAATACTTGTCCCAGCACCTATTCTGAGCCACTGCTCTCAGGCCCAGTGACTAGTAACAGTAAGAAGAAGGCAGACCAGAGGGCACGTATGCATGTGCCCAATTTTCCCTTTGCAGAAGTGTTTTACAGGTATCAAAGACACTCAGGTGATGCAGTATCTGGTGTAGTATCTGGAAATTATATGGGGGCAGGAGGAAGAGTGTAGTGGGCAGAGGAGAACCAACTGAAATTCAACAAAGGCAAATGCAGGGTCCTGCAGCTGGGGAGGAACAACCCCAGGTATCAGGACAAGGTGAGGGCTGACCTGATTGACCTGATGGAAAGCTGCTCTGTGGAGGACGTGGGGTCCTGGTGGACAACAAGATGTCCCTGAGCCAGCAGTGTCCTTGGGACAAGATCAGTGGTTTCTTGGGGCACATTAAGAAGAACATTGCCAGCAGGTCAGGGGAGGTGACCCTGCCCCTCCACTCAGCCCTAGTGAGGAGTGTCTGGAGTGCTGTGTCCAGTTCTGGGCTCCTCAATACAAGAGAGGCATGGAGCTCCTGGAGTGGATCCACTGGAGGGCAACAAAGATGGTTGAGGGGCAGGAGCATCTTTGTGATGAGGAAAGGCTGAGGGAGCTGGGCCTGGTCAGCCTTGAGAAGACATGACTGAAAGGGGACCTCATCAATGGCTGTCAAGGATGAACTCTGTGGGAGTTGTTTGGTCTGTGGTGTAAGGTACTGGATGGGGAAGCAAAGTTTAGAGCACAAAGCCTTGCTCTCTGGTGCTCAGACTGGCTGCACAAAGTCTGCAAAATCTCCAGGCTCTCTTTCAGACCTGGCTCAACAGATCAAAAAAGCACAAAATACTTCCACTGCGGGAATCGTTGGAGCCTTCTCCAGAAACCAAGGAGAGCATTTTTAATGTTTGCAGTGTCTTAGTGGCTATGCTATGTGACTGAAAATTCGTATTTGTATTGTTATTGACTTCTCCAGAATAAATTCATCAACTCTTATTAAGGATCTCATTCTTGAAGTAACTTCATTGTTATTGAGAGTTATCTCATAAATGATGTTATGCTTCTGTGTAATCTCATCCAATAAATCTTACTGCATCAGCTATGACTTTTTTAATGGGGGAATTGGTACAGAGTTCCTTGTTTTACTGAAAGCAGACTCTGAAAATACTTCTAAGCCCAAACTTTTTTCAGTCTGTGCTGAGCAGGGTGACTTAAGACTGAAAATACATGTTTCTGTCTTAAGTTTTTGACAGTTCAATTTAATTGTGAAGAAGTGTCCAGTCTTTCCTGCTCTGACAGCTCATTGTACAGGTCTGTGTGTCACTGAACTATATGGGGACATTACCCAGGCTGGGGTCACCAGGGCGACCTTTACTCATCACTCTGCCACCGAGCTGGACATGCAGGGAACTGGAGATGCTGTCTGCATGCCAAATGAGATCAGTCTCCTAGTCTTCCCCCTTCTGCTCGGGGACCAATTGATCACTGCCAATGAATATCTGCTGGGTGTCCCCTGAAATAAAGCTTTTCTCTGTTGCTCTCTGTCCAGATTCCATCAAGGGCTAAAATCTGTTTTTGACTTCAGTGATATTTGGATAGTTTTCTTTGAAAAAGAGAAAATAAAACACATTAACTCTGCTCCAAATCCCCAGAATAATTAGAAATAATATTAGTAAAAATGTTGGGATTGACTCAAAGATGAGTTCTGCTCTAGGGAGGGAGGAACAGGGTTTGATTTGCAATGCAGTTGCTGTGAAAAACTGGAGGACCACACATTCCTCAGGCAACATTGTTAGTCCACATCCATGGACCAGCTTGGTTCTCCCACTGCCCTCTGAGACTACAGCTCCTGGCTGCTGTCCAAGATTGGACCCAAGATTGTGCACTTGGACTAAATGTCCCACATCATCCTATCACTGTGAAACAGAGAAAGCTCTTTCTATCCTAGTATTGCTCCAGGCTAGAAGCTGTTGAACCTCAGGGCTGGGTGTGGGCTGCCCAGAATTTTACTATTAACTTTCTTTGTGCTGATGAGAGCTGAAGAAAATTTTGAGACATGTGGTTGATGCTGATTTCCATAAGTGCAGAGATTTCCCTACCATCTCACAGGTGACTCCAGAAGAAGCTGACAGACAGGATTAGAATTGGATAGATATCTCTCATTTCCAGCCTGCAGCAACTGCTTTCAGGCAGTGGTCAAATTTTCCCTTGGAAAGTGGAAAAGTGGAATGAGTTGGTAGGGTTTGCTCATATTTCAGTGATCACACCTGTTTTCACCCTAGGGTACAGCAGTCTTGTGGAGCTACATTAACAACATTGCTTGTGCTTTCAGCAGAGACCTTGATGTGTCTTGATTGTGGAAAATGAACTCCTTCAACCACTGCAACATTCCTGGGGGCAGGACTGATGTGATTTTGTTGGACCAGACTTTTGGGTAATCAACTTTCATTATTTGCTACTTGGGGGAAAAGTTAGAGGCATGTTTGATCCCTTAATAGCTGAGCTTGCTTCATATTTTAAAGAGATCTCAAAACATTTAGGTTTAAAGTTGCACATGTGTGTAACTAGAATTTCCCATAAAGCACATTCTAGTCTTTTCCCTTTGGACCACTTCTGAAGCATGAGCCTACTGTAAAGAACATTGTAAATCAACATTTATGCTTGCAGAAAGATAATTCAGTACTCTGGCACATTAAGTATTTTGTTCAAGCACTGCCACCAAAGCCGGCTTAATGAACTGAAGAAAAATTCTCCCCAGGAGGAGGACAAAGTTTGGAGAATTGAAATAACTGGAGCAAATTCTTTCCTTGGTCAATATAGCCATGTTTCACAGTGAGAGGGGAGGCACTGCCAAGACTTCCCTTCATACGGTTCTTCTTGCCCACTCAGATGTCACTTCTTTATGCTATTTTTGTTCCTACCAAGAATGTGATGAATGTTTTTGAGATCAGAAGAAATTAAGAACAGATAAAATCAAGAACTGGCACAGTGTTGCCTTTGTTATCACCTCCTGAGTTATGTATGACATGGGAGTGAAGCATGACTGTAGAAACATTTCTGGCCTAAATTGAGGACACTTACAGAATCCTGGATTTCAGTTCTTTGTTCAAATCCTTGTGGCTATGTCAGATTCCAAACAATGAACTGTCTGTGTTTCTATTAAAGGAGTCTCAGGTTTTTTTATTCCTCCTTTTTAAGTTCCCTATGTGAGACACTTAGCTGTTGTTTTCCTGAAAGTCTTTAATGTCTGGTTGGACAGGGCTTTGAGCAACCTAATCTAGTGGAAGATGTCCTTGTCCATGGCAGGGAGATAGGACTAAATGACCTTTAAATGTCACTTCCAACCCAAATCGTTCTATGATTGCATGATTTTTAGTGTGTCCAAACATCGACAGGTTCTGTAACTTTTAAGCCATGAATTTTTACCCAAGTACACCTTTACATCACTTTTTCCCTGACTCCAAACTTTGGTAGAGCTGCGTTTTGGCACTGTTTACACAAAACCTACTGTAAATATACAGCTGCTCCCTTGGTTTCTCCCCAGTATTTTTACTTTATTGTGTTCCCCAGATGTATACGTTTTAAAATCCCTTGTCACGTTACTATCAGACCCAGGGGGAAGCACAGACCACTGTGTGAAATCACACAGCAGCAACGAGCCAAGCAATACTCAGTGGTGCATGGATGTGCCAATTAAGAGTGCATATCCTACTTTCTCAGTCTGGCTGCTTTTCTCATTCGGGGGGGTCTAATTGTTTGCTTGCAATTATTTAGTGAGTCTAATGAGGTTGGAAAGAGGTCAGATTACCTGCAAATGCCTTAGAAGTCTGGAAGCAGATGTGATTTTTTTGTCTATAAAATTTTATGTTACAAAGACTTTAAGGTAAATCAAAAAAATTTCCCCGGAGTCATGACTCTGCAGACTGAATATAAAAACATTTGTCTCCTAGTCTACACAACCTTCTGGGCTCTGGAAAGAAACTGCTTGCCAGAATTAAAGACTTGTTGCATTCAACAACAAGTTAAATTGTTGAATTGAATTTTACTAGTCTGTCACTTGTAAAACCCAGTGCTGCCATTTCTGAATAGATACTAATATGCTGATATTTTTGGTCATCATACCTTGATTGTAGACTTCACTGCTGGGAAAAACAAAAGCCCACAGGGATAATGGTAGTTTTTTACTTGGGCCACAGGTGGTTTCCTTTATGTTTGTGCGAAGTTTCATTTGATTTTCCTAGAAGTACCATGACCCTTTCATGTGTTTATCAGTCACAGTAAACTGTACTTTATGCAAGACTGAGGTTACAAAGATTGTGGCTTTCTATGGTATGTCCTGGGAAGGATTCCTATCCCAGGGAGATAAGTGGACCTAGATGAACCTTAATCCTGCTTTGAACTGGGCCTTCTTTCACCTTAGGAAAGTTGTGATGGCCTGAGGTGGGGCCTAATCATAGCTGAGTTTGTCCCTTTAAAGATTACTTTTAAATATTGCCTCTTATATTATTAGTAATTATTTATAGGTTTGTTATTACAAACTATCAATAGAAACTATCCAGATCCCTCTGCAGATCCTTCCTACTCTCCAGCAGATCAGCACTCCCATCTAACTTGTTTTCATCTGCAAACTGACTGAGAGTGCCCTTGAACCCCTCATCCAGATCATTGATAAAAATATTAAATATAGCTATCCCCAAAACTGAGCCCTGGGGAGCACCACTGGTGACTGACTACCAGCTGGATTTAACTCCATTCACCAAAACTCTCTGGGCCTGACCATCCAGCCAGATTTTACCCAGTGAACAGAGCACCTGTCTAAGCCATGACAAGACAGTTTCTCCAGAAGAGTAGTGGGGAAAATGGTGTCAAAAGATTTACTAAAGTCCAGGTGGACACATCCAGACTTTCTCTCATCCTCCAAGATGGTGCCCTGGTCATAGAAGGAGAACAGATTGATCCAGCCAGACCTGCCTTTTATAAAGCAGGGTTTCCCTGCTGGCTGGGCCTGATCCCCTGATTATCCTGCATGTGCTGTGTGATGGCACTCGAGGCTATCTGCTCCACAGCCCTCCTGGGCACTGAGCTCAGGCTGACAGGACTGCAGTTCCCCACATCCTCCTTCCAGCCATTCTTATAGTGTTTATGTTTGCTGACCTCAGCCAGTTGGGACCCCCCTGTTGAGCCAGAACTGCTGACAAATGATGGAGAGTGGCTGGGTCAGCTCTTCCCAGTAACTCTTGGGAGGATCCCATCCAGCCCCGTGGACCTGTGTGTGTCAGTGCAGTAAAAGATCACTGTCCATTTCCCTTGGATTATGGGACCTCTTTCTCTTGCCTGTCCCTGTCTTCCAGCTCAAGGGGCTGAGAACAAAGGGCCTCTTAAAGACTCAGGGAAAGATGGAGTTAAGTACCTCAGCCTTATCCTTTGTCATTGTTTCCTCCCTCGTCCAATAAAGGATGGAGGTTCGCCTTCACCCTCTTTTTTAATGTATTTATATAAACATTTTTTTATTGTTTTGTACAAGAGTAGCCAGATTAAGTTTTAATTGCGCTCTGGCCCTTCTAATTTTCTCCTTGCATAACTTAATGACATCCTTGTAGTTCTCCTGAGTTGCCTATCCTTTCTTCCAAATGCTATAAACTCTCCTTTTCCCCTAAGTCCCAGACTAAACTCTGTTCAGTCAGGCCAGTCTTCCCCACTGGCTCATCTTTTGGCACAAGGGAATAGCCTGCTTCTGCTCCTTTAAAATTTCCTTCTTGAACAATGTCCAGCCTTCCTGTATTCCTTGGTCATTCCAGAAGTTCCTCCCAAAGGGCTCTGTCAGCCAATAAAATGTAGGTTTCTGACTCTCTTTGCTCCATAAAGCTTCTAAACATGAGAATGCTTGAGAAGACAATATTAACAACTCTAGTATTCAGAGAGAGATTTTAGCTCAAGCTTACACATTGGCATATGTATAACATGAAGCACATGCGTAGTCTTCAGGGTTCATCACCAGTGCCAGGTTCAAGAGGTGCCAGCTCTTGTTGTTTTTCTCCAAAGATTCCTGAGAAATTTCATTCTAATTTCCCATAAAACCAATAATCTCCAGCTACAGAATATTTAAAGTTTTGTCTGGGTAAATGAATTTTTTTTAGATACTTTTAAATTTTGTCCCAAAGTAGCTTTCCTAATTTCTCCTTGTGCATTTCTGTTGGGACTGCCACAGGAATCCAAATTCCTGCAGTCTCATTCTATTACCTTACAACTTCTCATCCTCCTCTTACTTTACACTGACATGGAATAGAGAATCTAGTATCCATTCAGTATCCTTCCTGGGGCTCTATGGAATCCTGTTGCATAATGTTTGTAGGGTTCCTGGAAGATTTCTAGTTGAAAAAACACGGTATTGGAGCTGACCCCTTTTCTTCTTTTCTTCCGCTTTTTAATTTTTTTATTTCAAGAGTTATAAATCTGCTTGCCGGTGTTCCATCCTCCTGTGGCTTGGTCGTTGGTCTGCTCCACATCAATGTTTTCATTATATAATATGCTGATGTGGAAATTGCCGGAAATTATTGCTTCCTATTACATAACTGTTGCTGCATATCTGATGTGTTTTCTGATGCTCAGGGGAACAGAAAGAGTGGTGCCTCTAATTGCTGTTACACTTCTGCAGATCCTTGACTGTACACCATCATTAGCCTTAAAATTGCACAATATGATTTTATTGGAATGCTGCAGGTTTTTCTTCAAATATCTTTATGTTCGACTGCTCCTTTGCTGTTTTTATAAATTCAAAGCTGGTATTCATGTTTTTGCACAGTTATGATGGAAGCTGTGGAGATCTATATCCCTGCAACACACAGAGATCTCGGGCAGTAGGGTCAAACAGCTTAAATCGAGCATACCCAGGGCTCAAACATGCAACAGAGATGTGGCATTTAAACCCACTGAAGTGTAGGAGCTGGGCTGATGTAGCTCTCCACAACCCTCAGAGCACATGCTCTTGACCTGATAACGAGGTCAAGTCTTTTATCTCAAACTTTGATAAAGGGCATTAAAGTTGCATTATATTTCCACATATCTGGAGATAAGCAATCCTCTGGACAATCTCCAGAATTCAGCTGATCAGTGATAACTAATGAAACCACTGTTTCTCAACTTCACCAAGTCCTTGGTGGTGTTAGTACCAAACAGAGCTACTGGCTTCTGTGAAGTGGCAAAACCTCAAGATTGTCACAGTGGTAGCCCATATTCTCTCTTTTAGTACTTTGTAGAATGATTCTACAGCAGCATCAGACTAAAACTATGCTGGCAGTTGCACATTTCAGCAAACTGAAACCAAAGTTGTGTAGATGGATTTGGAAGTCACCAACCAACAGTGTAAGTAATGAACCCAACCAGAGTGTGTCCTATAAACACTTGTGTCATGGCTCATAGCACGTTATACAGCAAACACTGCATCAATCAAATGTGTCATACAACAGGGGTATATATTTTGGGAAGATGGTTGCAACAGAATCAAAGTTTTCAGAGTGAAATAATATCCTGCCTCTGGAACAATATAATGTAAATTTCTGGTTAGAAGAAGCAAGAAAAATAATTTTGTAGATTAGGAACTTTGAAATGCTCCTGGTATGTGTTGAATATTAATGAATATGCCTAGTTAAAATGTGGGACCCTTTATCATAAGTATTTTAGAAAAACAGAGATACAGGACAAAGTTTGTCTGCCTCAAGTGACATTTTGTAAGGTAAGACACTGACAGTCACTTCTGTTACAGGTCTATATCCTGTTGCCTTGCCCAGCCCTTACTGCTCATTGTAAACATTCAGTCCCTACTGCCCATGTTTTGCAGTTTGTCTGTTCAGCAAATTCAACATATTTCATCTGAGACGAGTGTGTTTGTCTACATGCACAGGCTGAGCTTTGTGGCACTTCATGCCCTGCTGAGTATGTGAGTTGTTACTCAGGTAGGCAGAGAAGGGAGCACAAGATCCAGGATGGGCCAGGAGATCAGGTTTCAATAGCTCATCTATCACACTGCTATAATTTCCTAGAATTATCTAGGAAATCCTCTGAGCCTTTCTGACTGCTGTTGGAAACACCAATGCTGGTATCAATGACAAAAATGAAGTTTTTGTTTACTATCAAATCCATGTGGAAAAAAAGAGATGCTATTATTTCTGTATCTTCCTGTGAGTTGTAATTTTAACTTAATCATATTGCAGAATTTGGGACATCTTTAAATTAAGAATCCATTTCCTATTCTGCTGAGAATATGTTTGGCACAGTAAGATCATGAGATCATGGGGTAAATCCAGGCAGAAAGTTTTTTTACCCAGCCTCCTACTCAAAGAAGGGTCAGCTGTGAGATTGGAGCTTCTTCCCATTGTGCTTTCAAATCCTTCAAGGATGGAGAGACCATAACTTCTCTGTTCCAGTGCTTGGCTGTCCTCATCGTGATCTTATTGCCTTTTGAAAAGTGTATACCAAGGGTGTGATTCTGCTTGTTTTCTTCAGACCAGCTAGTCCAGACACTGCACCAGTCATCTGAAAAAGGTAGACAAATCACTCAGACTTTAGGTAAAGGGTGGAAGTGTTTGGAGTAAGCAGGAATAATTGGTGAGCACCTAAAGAGCCCAATGTCAATAAGGAATCAGGGATCTTAGGGTCAGGAATTAAGAAAGTGTCTGAGATCATGCTTAAGTGGGTTTTGCTAGAACTAAGTGGCAGCTTTTCTTAATTTTTTTTTTCATTTTCAATGTTCATAATTATTTTAAAAATCAGATTTTTTAAAATGCTTGGTAGTGTACTTTACTTTCCATTTTCTACAAACATTTGAGGACTAAATAAGATGGTGTTGTAGTCAGGGAGGGTTAACATGTGGTTAATGTGCTAGGTCAGGTGATTCCTGTGTCAGCAGTCATTTGCTAGTGACTGTGACCAAGGAGCTGGGACCATGAGTGCCTTGATAGTGATTTCTGCAATGTCCTCGGGCATATTATTTTTAAATTTCTTTTTAGTTCCTCATGCAGAAAATTATGTTTTCCCCCATATTTGTCATGTCTATTTAGGAAGATAGCATGAGGAATCTAACACAAATAACCTTGTTCTTGGAGATCTCTGTCATACTGATGTACAAATAATAAACAGAAAAAATGCCATGCTAATGCTTAGCTCATGCTGAAAGAATTTTTTTAAAACAAAGATTTTTCTTGTTGTTGAATTTTTTCTCCTTTCTCACCTGAACTCTGTGTGCTTCAGAAGATTCCTCTAGTCCTATCTAATTATTTTTTTCCTAACTGTATCAGGAGGTCTATTGTATAGGAAAATTTTCAGTCATTCACTCTCTCACAAATCTTTCTTCTGCAGGTGCCTTAGTGAAAATGAGGAAAACTGCACGGCTCATCTGTTTGGATTTTGCTCCACTGGATCATGGTTTCTTTCAGCTTCTTTTCCCGGGGTTTTCCTGGCATACCCTGATTGCATTTTACGTCAGCTGAAAAGCAGATTACTCTTTCTGATTTCTCAAAATGCTGCCAAAATCTCTGTAGAGGAAGGTGGGAAAATGCCTGCCAAGGCTGACCACAGGTCCCCAGGACTTCAGGGTTCAATCTTCTGTGATATAATTTGTGAGTTACTTTTTAGGGGATGAAATGAGGAGGACTCCCTACTTGCGTTTCTTCTTGGAATATTACAACATCATTTCTCAGACTGGCTCCCCAGTGAAAGTGAAAACAACAATCCAACCACAAAACCTTTAATCAGGTATGTCTGTATAAGGAATATGGAAGTAAGTGAGTTCCCCAAACCCTCTGTGAGTGCAAGGAAGATCATCCACTTCGGAGACTGTAATTATGAAATCCTAACTGAATATTGACCGTTCTTTTTGGCCTGGTTCCATCACTTTTTCCAGAGTCCCTCAATTTCAATCAGTTGTATTTCTTGACCAAGTCACCAGTTTTGCAAAATAGGATCAGAGGGTGGTACATGTACCACTGTATACCCCTGTCTATTAAACCCCTGAGGGACAGCAATGGTGCTGCTAATTGCTCAGGTGCTAATTACTCATTCTGTATTACCTACAGAAATCTTGCCTTGAATAATAGTATTTTATAGCTACTGCTTCTTAACTTGCATTGTATCCTTTGTTCTTTCAGCGATAATTAGCTAGATAAGGATTGGTTGTTTACTGTTCTGAAATAAAAATGCTTCTGATGGTAACTAATAAGACTCCACGTAGAGTTATTAAGTCTGATATCTACAGTGCTCAAGACTTCATTTAGAACTACTGTAAATTTAAACCTCATGAAGGTGATGGCATAGTTTATGGGTTAGAACCCAATACTTGATTGAATATTGAGTAATACCTTTTTCCAGAGGATGCACAATTCCCTTCAGTCAGCTGTGAATGAGCTGAAGTGTCACATAAAGTCACGTCTTAACAGCTGCTTGTCATTGTGAATAAGTGCCTTAGAATCTTGATCTTGCTTTTCCTCTGTTTATAAAATTTAGTTGTAAAGGGAGATGTTCTGTTTTGGGTTAACACAAGGAGTTTGACTATTGATCTTTCTAAGTATAGTCTACTGCCTGATGGAGGGAGGGACGTAGAACTTCAGAAATCTTGTTTCTTATTTGTTTGTCCATTGGCAAGCATGATAAGTACCATTTCTATGGATTCTTGGTATCTAAAATAAACTTCTGCACATCGACGTTGCTGTCAGTAAGAAGCCTTTGTTCCATCAGTTACCAGTATCCAGGAAAACTGTAGGAATGCAGGCTCTCTGAGGTTGCTATTCCTTTGCCACATTTGGTTGATGTGGATTGACATCTTCAAGCTATTGAGGAAGAATTGTCTGACAGAAGGTATCAGTATCCTAAGCCTTATTTATTTAAGGAACCAAGTTAGAAAGAAATAGAAACTTTGGGATAAGATTTTCCTGATCAAGTGTCTTAGACCATTTCTGCTGTAATATGTGGTGTATGGGTGACATCACATCTACGGGTGTTCCTGATTTAAACCAAGAGGACTCTTAGTTGATTGAAAAGAAATCCAAAGCTTTCCTGGAATGTTCTACCAATAGAATACTTGTAAGCACATACTGGGTTAGTGACATGGAACTACAGACAGGAAAATCCTTGGATAAGGCTGTGAGTCTCCTACTCTAACTTGTGTGTTCCCTTCTGCTGAAGCCCCAGCAGGGCTGGCACAAACACGGGTGTTGTGCTCTGGTAAAAGCTGTTCTGACCACAGACACTGAGACCACGTTTGGCATCTCCTTCCCACTAAGTGCAAAGCCCTGTGAGCAAAGCTCAGTGTAATTCCTGTGGGAAGTGCTCCTGCAGAGCCCACTGCAGATTTTTGGGCTGGATATTGATGAGTCTTTTCCGTGTCAACTGATCAAGTGCTGAACATTAGAGGAAAGGGTTTTACAGGGGAAAATATGCTCTTAGGAGTAATTTCCAGGATATTATAATGCTCATAGGTTTACCAACTAACCAGCTAATGCCTTTTCTTTGCTTTTATGCTTGACCTTTGGATAGCAGAGATTCACAGAGCACCAGCAGTTCTCTAACAAAAGAAATGTAGTCATTGACGGGATTGAGATTTTGGTCACTGTCCTCATGGTTTAAGCATTTTTCTTACCTGCAGTTACCAATTTGTTGAGGCTGGAATGACTCAAACATGTGAAGTCCTTCTGCAATAACATGAGGAATAAAGCAATTGAGAAACTCCTGTGGAATCTTTTTTACTTTATGTTCTTGTAGTGCCTATCCTTTAAAGTTTAATTATTTTTTTTAAGTGAGAAATCTAAGCCTTGAACACCAGTGTGTTATTTTAACTGTAGGAGGAACACTGCACAGGCAGGTCTGGAGTCAAAAGGAAAAACAATCTAGAAATACTCATAAATACATTAAACATGCATTGGGAAGTAGATGAGCCTTGTTTCACCAATATATTCTATTTACAGAGAGTTGTTAATGTGTGTATATGTCAGTATAGACACATTTCTACAGATGCATCCAACTTTAACAGAAAAGCACTGATTTCTGGGCTGTGCTGGTGTTTTCCACAGATGGACTACAGGATGAGGAGTCAGAAGTGTTGAATAATGTTATTTATCACTTGGTGCAGGAATGCAGCTTACCAGAGGCCAGGAGGACCAGCTCAACTCTATACTCCTTGTTTTAGGTGTAGGTGAGTCTTGCTGATTACCTCAAGGCTGCCTGATCTGTTTCCTGATTTCTCTATTAGCCTCCATTGAGGTCCTAAACATACTTTGATTCTGTGTAGGACTGTCTCAAGGATTGAATAGGTATTGAATACATTGTGTTTCAAAAAACTCACCTCTGTCATCATCGGGTCTGAAAAATGCTGTAGGTTTGAGCCATGTCACTCATGGGGCTTATTCTGTGTCTCTGTCTGAACTTAGAGTGTTTCATGCCCGAATTCCTGCTCCCAACCATTTGTTTAGGAGAGACCTCACTTAAACTCTGTAGTTTCCACATTGATTTGGTGCAACAGTCTCAGATGTATGGATTTTTATTTTTTGTTTGTTTTTATTTTTTCAGTATTCCATCAGTTGGAATTTGATTGCATCCTTTTAGCACTTTTCTTCTGGCAATTACACTGTAAGAATTTGCAATTTCTTCAGTTTTGCCACTCTGTTGGAGATTTCCTTCAGCTTTGACAGGAGGAATCTCCCAATTTTGTGAAAAAAGTATGTAATTTTTCCTTATGTAAGTTCAGTGTAGCTATGATTCATCATTTTATATTCATAGTTGCTAACTGTTAATTGATATAAGAAGATGTGTCCATTGTGCTCTGGAGCATTTCTCCATCTTTCTCACAATACTGCTGAAATATTTTTCAATAGCTAGGATAATGTTTTTTCAATCATGGAAGAAATTAATGAAAATATACTATCACTTTCTTTCTAGAGGGTTGCCATCCTGAGTGAGCAGACCAAGGCAGCCTCTGACAGATATTTATGACATTATTCATGGAGGTGTAATTTTGGTTTGAATTGTCCTGAGGAGTCCTTTGTTTATTTGCTTGCTTTGTGATGCATGGGGTTTTTTTAAGAGTTATGAGTAAGCTCAAAAATACAAATTTTATTTTAGAAGTTTCAACAAAGAACATGTTGAGGGCAGGATTTATATGAGAAGTGTTTTGTATCATGTCAAAATGTTTGCCTTCCTTTTACCCCTTTTAAAAAATCTGTAGAATCAAGTGCCTTCAGCCAACTCATCATATTGGGTTTTGGGAAAATGCATATGCAACCATATGTAGGTATTCATGCTGATGCTTGAAGAAACAGGCACAGTTATTGGGAGGGTTACAGGCACAAGTTATAGGGGCAAAAAGACTGCTGTGATGAGAAATGTCTGGCCACTGAGATTGGCAGAGAGGTATTTGGAGAGCTCAGCCTCATACAGACTTACAAAACAAGGTACAGTAGACTTAGGTCAAGTGGAAGCTCTCTCCTTGAT
This sequence comes from Acridotheres tristis, assembly GCA_037013685.1. Taxonomy (NCBI): domain Eukaryota; kingdom Metazoa; phylum Chordata; class Aves; order Passeriformes; family Sturnidae; genus Acridotheres; species Acridotheres tristis. The sequence continues at coordinate 140,587,361 of CM072886.1, read as the reverse complement.
TTGAACTCACTCCTGGTATGATGCATTTGAAATTTGGGGTCTAGGCAAGTGGGCAAGAAATTTTTGCTTTGAGAGCTATGTAGTGAGGGTGAAAGAAGATGTGAAGCTGGAAGTGAGAAGGAAACTGCTGAAACCTTGTTGACTTCTGCCTTGTCTGTGGTATTAAACTCAGCTACCATGAAATCATCACTCTGTTTGTGCCACTAGACAGAGGTATTTTAGCACTTTAATTCATGCTGGCCGCAGGTATTGTTCTGGTGCAGCAGAGTGATGTGGGATCCCATGGGGTCATCCCTGCCTCTCTGCTGGATGGGTTGGTTTTCCTCCACTCTGCCACCATTCCCAGGTGTGAAAGTGTGCCCTGATTCAGAACTTGAGGGGTCAAAGAGGAAGCAGTCCTTCGATTTAGATCTTTTGAGGAGACCAGTTGAGCCAGCAAATACCTGAGCAGGTTATTGGTAGGTCGCAGTTGGCTTCAGGTGGAAGGAAAGGTGGCAGTGAGCTCCTCAAGGTAGGCTGGGAGAGTAACCTTCTCCAGGACTGGCCTGCAGCAGAACAGGGTGTGCTGTTCCTACATCCTGCTTGTCTCCACTCTGCTAGGCAGCTCACAAGCCTCCTCCCTGTCTGTCTGTGCAGTCCTTGGACGCTTTGACTCAGCCTGCCTGCCAGCACACTCTCCCTTCTCCCTGCTCTCTCCTGTCTTTTCTTTACTCCTTATACCCTGTGGCTTTGCAGCTCATTAGACACAAAATATCAGCTCGACATGACACTCTGGGAACAGCGATTTACAATTTTTTCAGTTGATTTCTCTGCTGCTTCTCCTGGATTTCCGATGAAGTGGAGGGTTACAGACACTTTGACCATTGGAATGGTTGGTAATGACCTTGGAGTAAGGAGTACCCGAAACAAACTCCCTGAATGATGAAGCTTAGGCAATAAGCAGAGCAAGGGTCACCCAGACACAGGCATATTTTCCCCCTATTGCCTCAGGGTTAAGAGTGGGTAATTGGTATTTCCAGTTTGGCTTCTTTCTCATTTTGTGTCATCCCATCATGACATGCCAGGAAGGATCACATTAAATGGCATCAAATAGCTGGAGAGTGTGACACTATACATTATCTGACATGTCATCTCACACCCTGTCATAACACAGTGTACTCAAAGATCAGTGAGGACCAAAAATTCATTTGTCTGGTTCCATTTTATCAGTCAGCCCAAAAGGAAGCAAACATATTAATTATTTGCATCGTGGTTTGCATCCAGTGCTGGTGGGAAGAGGATGGGAAGTATGATGGCAGAAGGACAATTTCTATGCAGAAGGACAATTTCTGTGCTTCGGAACAATTTTAGATCTACCCTCTATGCATGTAATGGTGATCAGGGGGGTGTGATAGTGAAGGATCAAGCTCTAAAACTTGATGCATGACGCAAAATGAACACAAAAATAATGAGATACCTGAAAAAATGCTGGTTCCTCAGCATGAATAGGTACTGGAATATGAATTAATTAATATCTGCTCTGAAAGATATCTGAATATCTGCTCTGCAAGACTGAGTGATTACACAAGCCCAAATTGCAAGGATATCTAAAAAAATCTTTGTTGATAGCAGATCTTAATATGTAGATTTTTTATGCTCAGAAAACTTGCTTCAATGCGTATAAAGTATCTGATGAATGAATCTTCAATGGAATTATCTGGGATGTTAGGACATTTGTTCCTTGCTTTTAATGTTCAAACTCTGTACAGAGGCCAGCAATGTTGATCTCAGCTATACCCATATGTAACCTAAGGTGTTAGCTGATAAAAAAAGCTGAAAAGTTTTCTCATGGCATGAGACTGGATATGTAGAAAACGTGAAAGCATATGATTTGGACACCTGAAAATAAAAAGGTTCCATTTCTAACTGATTTGATAGACTAGAAATAAGTCTGGGCTCTTCCTGATTTCTTGGTGTGCTTTTTTGTGAATAATTGTATTCTGTGACCAGAAGTTCACAGAATATCCTAACTGAGATTTTTATGAATAAATGAACAGAGGTTGTTTGAACTTGTCGAACAGATTAATGCCATGGCAGCTTAGAAAATGTTCTTTTATAAGTTACAGGTGCCACATGAACTCACAGACATAGTGTATGACCAAAAGAAGTAGTCATACATCTCAGTGAGTGAATTTAAATACAGGGATATGTGCTGCAAATAGTGTGAGCAACGCTTACCTCTGTGATTGCTTTTAAAGAGGGAGAGGCTGAATTGTGGAGCACATCCCAGGAATTTGTGCCTTAACCTAGGTGCAGAAGGTGTTGCTGGTATGTTGCACATGTGAGCAAACCACTGGTGGTGTCTTTTACCTCTGGCTGTGGAGTGAGGCAGCTCCAGTGCATGGTTCAATTATATCCCCCACGTCATTGTTGTTCTGTAATGTTTTAGCATTAGTTTTAAGGCCCTCCTTGAAGTGGCTTATGGAATATGGTGTAAGCAGTAAGTAATGTTAGCACTGGAGTAACACAAAGCTGTGTCCAGTGCCAGGGTATTTGCTCCTGGCCCACGTCCTCGTGCTTTTCAGACCAGTTGTAGTTTGACTTGTGGATGAAGGCTCACATTAATTCTTCCATATGAATTGGGTAGTGCTTCCCTATTTAGCACAGATCTGCAGGGATGAGTACATATTAAACATCTGCACTGGCAGCTCTGTTTCTTGTGGTAGGAAACTGCATTCCCTTCCTTTGGCTGCAGATATCCTTGGCAATGTCCCAGGTTTGTGGAGTGGGATGGTGGAGAGACCATAGTTTGCCTCTGGGGAACAGGATGGGAAAGCATTGCTGATTCCAAAGATGTGTCTGCAGCAGGGAAATGGATTTCACTCACACACATCCTTCAGGGAAATATCTCAGAAGTCTTTCAGCTTTATGACTTGGATCCATGCAGGCTGCACAATGGAGAGATGTGTGAAATCAGAATGTCAGTGAACAGTATATCCTCATCCTGTACAACCAGTGCTAAAATACATGGAAATGAAAAAATCTTTTCCGGTGGATGACAGCTCCAGATGAGTAATTTATTTAGGAGATGAATGCAGGAGCCATGATAGGCATATGCAAAACTCCCAAAGACCAGGTCTGGTCACTAACTTCTGAGAAAAGACATTTTCGGGTGGAACTTATTATTGCTTGTAATTAGACCATGCTTTCGTCTCCAAAAAAGACCAAAAACAGTACCCCAAAACATACTGAGGATGAAATCATCCTGTTCCTGAGTTTATAAATCAAGTCATGAACAATGGCAGATGTACTGTGTGGGTTGCTCTCAGCTGTCTCAAAAAGAGACCTTTCCTCTTGGTGCAACTTGCTTTGGTCCAGACGTGGTGTATCATGAAAGGCATGAAAGGAAATTAGTTAGGTTTTATCAACCATGGTACTAAGCCAGTATGGTGAAAAGGGAAATTATTTCTATTTTCCCAAAGAAGATTCTCTGCAAAAAAATGCAGAAAGTGGGAGTGCATTCTAGGAAAGAGGAGTATTTTATACAGATTATGACTTATGACTCTCTTGTGGCTCAGACCACAGTACAACAGGGCTGAAATCTTTAATATAAACTCCTATAGGCATTGTAAAGGAGAGACTGGGAATGAGTGTGGCATGGAAACTTCATAATGTATAGACTTAGAAAAGGTCAGAGGAGAGGAAGGGATTGAATGACTGAATGTGAGTAGAAGGAGGAGAATAAAGAAGAAAATACACTTGGACCTTTAAGGTGGGAGTTTGAGTGACACTCCTGATGGTTGCCTGTGCTATTTCAGCTTTTGGTGGGAGAATATATCTCTGCAAAAGTAGGCAAAGGGCTGAGGTAGTGATCAGGATGTGTTCTGTAGAATTTGTACAGATGACATGTCCAGGTGCTGCAAAGAAATAACTGCAGAGAACATAATTAAAGCAGAGATTTAGGCTGCCTCATTGGAGCCATTCAAGTGAAGTGTCTCATTTAGGAGCCTAGCAGCTTTGGAGCCCTTCAATAACCACTCAAGGCAGGGAAGGATACAGGTCTCATAGAGAATAAACATCCTTCCCCACGGTTGTAGCTTGTGCTTGCTCTGGTTCAAAGCCAAGTCAGTAAAGTTGATTTCAGTAAGCTCACTGTCACATCCATTGAAAAGTGCCTTCTGAAGTCAGATGTATGGAAGGGATTCAGTCCTCCTATCATGTCCATCTGCACATTTGGTGCATGTATCATCAATAGACTAAGACAGGCATCAGCCTGGGACACCTCTGCTGGGGCAAATGAATTATGCTAAGATGAATCCTTCTTCTTTGACTGGAGAGTCCAGACAAACAACTCAGACTAGATTAACAGATGAAGATGTACAACAGAAAGGCTGCACTAGAAGTTATGGTATGGAAATCTGCTCAGGACTAGGCCATATCATAGGCAAAATGCATTTGGTTTCCTAAAGAACTGCTCAACAGATGACATCTCGCTTTGCTGACCTCTGACTTCTGCGGTAGATGCGAGTGAGAAAACAAATCATACTTATGGCTGAGAATTAGCCTGGCTCAGTTCAGAAGAATCTTTGGTCCACATGGCGAAAAGTGATTTGAGAAATTGGGGGTTTGATTTTCAGAGAGGCTTTCTCACAAGCAGCAGGGCTTGTTCCAGGAACAGTGCTGTGGTGGTGGGGTGTGGAGAAGACAATGTGGTTCCCTATGCTGGCCTCATTGTTGTTTTGATTATGCAACATTCCCCTCTGCCCACAGCGCTTGGGTCACCAGAACTCGTGAACTGTTTTTCCTCTTGGCCACATTTTATTGCTGTTATCCCTCAAGACCGTCAATATCTAATTGAATGTGGGTTTTGTTGTATGCTCGATGAATTCCATGTGTTCATCTCTAAGAAGCAATTTGACAACAATTAAGACAAGAAAAATTGCAAAAATAGTGAGAACTCCTTTTCAGGGAAAAGTAATTGAAATGATACAAGCCCAAATCCTGATTGAATTTCTCAGTCCATGACATGGCTTGAGCAGAAGGTGCTAGAAATTCTGGCAGGGATTGTTCCAGAATATATAAAAATGTCCAGAAAATCTGTATCTAGCATTTAATGACCTGTTGATTCACTAAAAAGCAGATGCAGGTTTACTTTGTTAACTTTGTTACTAAATCGAGACAATCAGAAGTGTGTAAGAGAAAAAATTTATTTCTATTATATGAGTGAATATATAACAGCAAAAAACAAAACACATAGGATACCCTGATCAAAACTGGAAATTAAAAAATGCACAAAACTGTGATATTGCTTGAGAGACTGAAAAAAGGATATGACAATTATACCAGCTACCTTTCACAAAACACTACTTTCCATAACCTGGGAATTGGACTGATTGCACCAATTCTGATCTTGTGTGATCACTGACCAGATGACAATACAAAAGAATCAACACCCACTCAGGCACACACAGAGAACAAGGAAAGAAAGGAGCAAACCAGGCAGGGGAAGCAATAACTTGAGGGGTGGCTGGGGACAGAATATATTTTGCTCTGAAGAAAAATCAGTTTCTTGTGCAAGGGATGAGAAACTATCAAATTTACCGTTTGCCTCAATTTCTTAATTAATCACGACCATACACAAGCATTTCATGCCTTTCTTCTCTCTCTCTTCTTTCCCTCTAATAGACATTTTTCCTAACGGCGTCTGGCTCATTGAGCACTCAACAGCCGATTGCCCGATGTTAACCCAGTGCTATCTGACCGTGCACTTTGTGTAGATTTCCAGTTTATCATATTTTTCTCTGCTCAGTGCCTGTGATCCATGCAATATTCTGGTGATAGCCCATTCATTCACATTGTGTTGAAGGGCTGACTACAAAATTCTTCTTTCTTTTCCCCCCTCCTCTTCTTGCAACTTAATGCCTCTTCTTGCTCTTTGATTCTGGCTGCATTCTTCTGGGATTAAGGGTTTTCTGTTTCCTAGAAGGAATAAAATATGACTATCTGAGCCAGAGGAGTAGGAAATCTCTCTGTAAAGTCCTTAATGGGGGTTTTTATGGGATATATTTTCACCTCATTTAGTTTTTATTTCAGTATGGCTCTTTCATCAGTCTACGAATCTGAAGGAAATGACAACTTTATGGGAAAGCAAGAAGGAATCATTGGATTAAAAGAAGGTATGGAAACAGAACTCAAAGAATAGAAAGGTTTAGAAAGAATAAAGGCCTAATAGGTGACTCACTGAAGTCAAACTAATAGGGTTTTTTGGTTGTAGAGATTCCTGAGACAATCTACATGATGACCAAGAGATGTATGGGATGGTTCATAAAAGTGGGAAGATTATCTTTCTCCGTAGATTTTAAAACCAGTAAGGAGACTTCGATCTCTTTGATCTCCCATGCTGCTTTCTTCTCAGCAAGGGCCCTGATCATCCCCATATCAAGGTGAATACTTCCTTAAGCCAGGTCATGACATTATGGAAGACAAACTGGCCTTTCAGATGTCATGAGACTTACAAATCTACTGCTTTCCTGGGTAAGTTTTTTCAGTGATTATCTGAACTCATTATTAGAATGCATAAAAATTTATATTTTATCTCACCTGTGCGATTTCAAACTCTAGCTGGTCGGACATTGCATGCTTTTTGTCTGCTAAACCAACCAATTTTTTTATTGTCAGAAATATTTTCCAGTCCCAAATACAGACTATGATTCTATTGCTTCTCAATTTTTTCTAAGAGAAGTTAAAAAGGCTGAGCTTCTTACATCTTTTGTTTTAAGGCAGAATTTCCAGACATAGAATCATTTCTGTAGTCTTTTTCTGATCCCTTTCCAGTAATTCAGCTTCCTCCTTGGACTGTGCATGTTATTTGAGTAATGGACTCACCATCACTGTGTGCTGAGGTAATAACAACATTCCATTTGGCTCAACATGCTCTTTGCATATCCAAGCATTGTATCTCCTGTTTTACAGGATAGTATACAGGAATTCGAGTACCTGTTTCTGAATATGCTCTTAGAGTGGCTCTCCTAGATGTAGAAATAGTGTGTTTTACTGCAGGGCAATGTTAAGAATAACGGTGTCAACTAAGCTTTGAGGATGATTGGCTCGTTCTCATTATTGTTTAGTGTTCTCCAAGTGTTTGTGTCCTCTGAAAACTTCACCATCCTGGCTAAAGATGTTGAATAACGTTTGACAAAAGGAGATCTCTGTAGGATGCACAGAAAATGCCCCTCTTTGATGATGATTTCCTATTAACAATTGCTTTTTAGGAGTGTAACTCTGGAAGAGACCTCCTGGGTCATTGAGTCTTACCCTCAGCTATTTCAAATAACCACATCATACAGTTACTATTAGAAATCTAGTTCAATTTTAATCCGTGCTGTATTGGTTTTTATATAGTGCTGCTTTTGTGCTGAATGCCATGTGATAGTAAATCATTGAGTCATTATTTTATTTCTAGTAATGACAAAACCCAGCAGAAGTGATTTTTATATATTGCAACTTTAGTCTAGAAACAATGAAACCCTCCTCCAAAAAAGAGCTTGAGGTTTTTCTTCTTTACTCATTTCAAATGAAATGTTTTTAAAAATTAAAATAACAACTAAGATGACACCAATAATGTACTGAGACACACTGCTGAAAAAATAACACGCTGAATATAGTAGGATAGTTCAAAGTTTCAAATGGATTTTTTCCTAAGGATGTTGATTCATAAGAACAGGAGGATAAAACTTAGATGGCAGGGTTAATTACCTTCCCCAGTACTTCCTTCCCTTCTTCTCCCAAAGCCTTATCCTTTCCTTTTCCTGGAAGCTGAGTTCCATGTGAAGTAACTTTTGGACTATGGCCATTTGCATCTGCTCTGTTAAAATCACCCAGATTGGACATGATGGGAGATGGTTTGGGAAGCACAACACACACAGTTTGACTGTAACCTCTGCAGTGCCACAGTCTCTAGGAAACAGAACAGGTATCTGGGGGAGATCCCTATTTAACCTGCTGGTTGCCATGAGTAAGCAGCCCTAAGCCCAGGCTGCTGCTGGGCTCGTGATGCTGGAGAAGGCCAGGCAGTGTCTGGCTCAGTGGTCTGCAGAGGTGACAAGCTGCAGGATGAGGTGGCCACTGTCAGCTATTGCTGAGTTCAGCCACAGCTGATGGTGTGTAGTGATGTGCTTCCTCCTCTGTGTTCCATGGCCATCAGTGATCAAAGAAGATCACTTCGTGTGATCACAGATCACTGTGTGTGTTTTGGGAGGAGTAAATGAGCACTCAAGCCAGATGCCAGTGCTCTGAGATTTTATTGTATAACTTCCTTTCCATTTGGTAACTGGGAACTAGATGGAGCTTAGTGGTTTATGGAAATATACTTTAATTTTTTGTCAAAGTGGATTTAGGTAACATGTATGTCCTTCTGTCATAGTTTCATCCCAACAGCCTCGCAGAGCCACTCACTCACACTCCCCTGGTGGGATGGGTGAGATAATCAGAGGACAAAAAGGGAGAAAAATTGCAGGTTGAAATAAAGACATTTTGAAGGCAAAACAAAAGCTGTGCATGCCAGCAAAGCAAAACAAGGAGTTGACTCACTCCTTCCCATAGGCAGGCAGGTGTTCAGCACCTCCAGGGAAGCAGGGCTCCATCAGTTGTAATGGGGACTAGGGAAGACAAATAAAATCACTCCAAATCTTCCCCCTTTCTTCTTCCCCAGCTTTATATGCTGAACACGATGCTATATGGAATGTCCCTTGGGTCAGTTGGGGTCAGCTGTCCTGAATGAGACTCCTCCCAACTGCTTGTGCACCCCCAGCCTCCTTGCTGGTGGGGTGGGGTGAGGAGCAAAAATGACTTTGTTTGTATAAACACTGCTCAGCAGTAACAGAACATCCCTGTACTATCAACATTGTGTCCAGAATACCTCCACCGCACAGCCCCATTCCATTTACTATGAAAAAAATTACCCCAGCCAAAGGAAGAACATTTTCTTAAATGCTGGAGACTGAGTATTGCTGAGCTCGTCTTTAGAGCTGGGAATGGAAGAAGAGTTAGAAAAATCCTGAGTCTCAGACAATATATTCAACCTCATTTATTTGATGAATTATACTTCTTAAAACCAGCCAACAGTATTCAAAGCTTCCCTACCCCACTGCCATAATGACACATGCTTACAGGAGATGTTTCCATGCCCATGATGTGTCTGAACAAAGAGCAGAGTTTTCCAAGCTTCAAAAGGGGAGTTATTTGGTCCTGCTCAATAACCTCAGAAATATCAATATTGCTACTTCTATAAATGTATTTCATCAGGGACCTGTTCAGGTTGGGTGTCAGAGTGGGAAACACCTGGGCAGTAACTGAGGGAAGCCATTCCCTGCACAGCTGAGTGCTGGTGGGATGGGGGCACTGGTATGATGGTGTGGGACTGAAGCCAACAGAGCAAAACTGTAACCTCAGAACTTTTCCCCTTCCATTTGATGGGACCTCCATTTGCTGCTGCTGGTAGACAGCTTTTACAGAGGCTGCTTATGCAGAATTTAGGATCCAAAGAACTTTGTGATCTGCAAAGACCACATAGTTAAAAAACAAATCACCTGGTTTCTAGATTGGTATATTTACCAACTGTATTTTACTTGAATTCTGCTGTGTAGAAGGACTTTCTCATTTGTCAGTTGTTCCAAAATGTGAATGTTCCAGGGAATTTAATTTTACTTTAGATTACTGTCCTTGTTCTATCCAAGGGGGACACAGTCTTTCCTATTGACAGGTTAGGAAGCTGTCCAGATCTGGCTTTTTAAAGCACTCTTGTATGGCCAAATGCCTAATTCCTAGGCATCACAATATCCAAACTGAAGGCAGCTAAGAGATTTTATTGTCCATAGCCTCCCTCATGCCTTAATTCCCATCTCAGCACTGGGTTAGCCCATTCTCCCTTCTAAGGAGGGTGTGAGGATAAATACATTAAAAGGGATGAAGTGCTCAATTATTATGGAAATAGGACTCCTATAAATACCTAAGATATATATGTATATTTGGATTTTAGCAGAACCTAACTTACAACTGCAGCTTAAAAAGAAAAAAAAACCTGCCATAACCCCCATATAAATTCCATCTGTGAATATTTGATCAGATGCTATGTGGGTGGAAAAGTATGTTTCATTGCTATTGTGATTGCTTTCTTTCTTTAGCTTTTCATGAGTAATAAATGTGAAGAATGTCCCAACACTTTTATGCTCTCCCAGTCAGTAATATTTTCTCTGAACCTGTATGCGAATGTTTAATTCATTAAATGGTATCATGCAACTTTATGGTGAAATCATAAATCTGCTCTGTTGCATTGCTTATTGGAAAATCTTCAACCCCTAGCACTATAGCTTGCCTCCCTTGATTACATATGGCTTTTTTTGGCTGCTTCCCACTTTCTCTTAGGTTGTTTTCTCCCTCTGCTTCCAAACTCTTCATTCCACTTTATCATAGTGAACCCCATTGGTTTGAGGACTTTTTTACAAGTGTGTATAGCTGACAACAAGGAAGATGCATCTTGTCCTGTGTTTTACTTCATAAGGATTTTGTGCTCAATACTGCCCAGATTTTCAGGATGATTGTCAGTGCAGCACTGCTGAAAAATTCCCTAGGGGTGTGAGACACCTGTGAAGGTACTTGAGGCTACAAAAACTCAGAAGTGTTTTTACTTTCTTGTTAGCCATTTCCAGTGTTAGCAAAACTGTGCAGGATAGTGTGCCACATGCAATATCATACATTGCCATCCCTCTCAGCATCATGCTTTATTCATGGTCATGAGTAATTCTATAAGCCTTCAGGAAATGTCTCTGGAGACTTGGAGGTGGCTATCACTAAACTGAAGAGCTCCTAGGAAAGCAGTTTGATAGCAAGAACACAGCTTGATAAATCTGCAGAAAAGCCCAGCATGCAGCTTGCAAAATCTGCCAGAGGGGTCCAAGTTTTGGCTATGATTATAGACCAAATACCTGTCCAGACTGATGATAAATGAACTGTTTTTTCTAGACTTCTGTGGCCATACACTTTTTGCCAGAATCCCAGGGAAACGCAGTCAAAGCCAGCATAGCTGTGAACAGCACTCCAAGGGACAGATGAAGATGCTCCCTTCTTGTGGCTCCTTGCAGCTGCCTTATCTGCGAGACCATCAGCATGTGCAGCTGTGAGACAAACAGGGCAAGCTGCCCAGTGTTCCACATTTGCTTGAACACTACCTTAGAGTCCTTCTTCCTGAGCTGTGTTGTGCCTTTTGTGGTCACAAATCAGCTAGTTGGGCAGTAATTACTACTGAAGTCTTGTTGGGGGGTCTTTGATGAATTCTTAGTGGTCCAATGTCCACATCACAAAAACTGCCCAGGTAATTGGAAATAGTTGGTGACTTCTTAGGAGTGTTAGCTGGAACACTCTAAAGAGGTTAAACCTTAACTCTAAAGCTGGCTCAGAGGCCCATAAGTTACAAGAAAATTGCCCTTCTCTTGCTGTGTCTACTGCTCGTGGCTGCTACAGCTTTGGATCTCTTTTGTCCCCATGCTCTGATTTCCTGAATGGTCAGCAGAAAAGTTTCAGTCCAACAAGATATGATGCCACTATGTATATAACAGTAAAACTCATGTCTGTGCTTAAAAGCAGCTTTCCTAAGTGCCTAGGTATTACCAAGAGCCATAGGATACAATAATGTTTAGGTATCTCAAGGCATAGAATGACACTGACATAGAGACAACACTGGTTTTTAAAACCCACATGTAAGCTCACACATTGTTTTATGGAATTCAAAAAGCTCCTTTATTTAAGGTGGGCATGTGTTTAAGTGCTCTGGTCTATTTTTTTTTTTCTTTAAAGTCTCCTATATTTTAAAAGAATGATTACATTTGCATTGAGGAATGCCCTCTGTACAAAGGGTGGGATTCCAGTATATTTTCAGGAAAGTGAACCAGGCAATTATCTTCCAGGACCAGTGTGGGCGCCAGAACAAGGAGGTGTGGTAAAGGGGGATGTGTGATTGATTTCTTTTCTACTCCAGAGCTGGATGAAATGCCTGACACAGCTGTTAGCTTACACTGCTTACAAGAACGAGGAATCAATCTCACCAGATGTTGTTCATTTCCTCTGTTGCTGTGTGGCCAGCTCTGTTGTACAGAGGATGAGGGGGGCAGCTCTGTTGTACAGAGGATGAGGGGGGCAGAGGGGAGGGAGGGAAAAGAAAAGGGAGAAAATCTCAGTCTAAATGACACAAGAGGGCCCAGTGTGGGAATTCAGCGTAAATGAGGAACACAAGAATGAGCCATGACTGAGAAACTGGAAGCTGGAAAGACAGAGCCTACTCATTTGTGAGCCTGATTCATTCACTGGGGAGCACAGCAGACTCCTGTTCCCTGTGGGACAACACATGACTATCTTATGAGTTCTGAAAGCTAATGTTTTCAATTAACAGCATGCAGGAGGTACACGGGGAGGCTTTGGTAACAAATGGTTCAGGGCCACATCTTCCAGCTGCATCATGTGCTGTGTCAGGTGAGTCTGTGGAGCACTCACTCACTTGTGTAGAGTCTTTGAGCAACATTTGAAGAAGGGATCACAGTGCCAGTGTGATGTACCACAAACAAACTTCCTGCGTGCTATGGGTCCTCCGTGTATGCCAACACCATTTCCAACCACCTTCCTTCCCCTGTCTGGAACAAGCTCCTGTGCCAGGAGATGTGGCTGGGGAGACCAGTCCTGACACAACAGGTACCTGGTGCTGGGAAGCAATTGAGATATTAATCCCCTCTTCCAGCTTTTTTCACCAGAGCAGTTGTCTTCTGCAAATCCCTAAAAGGTTTCTTTGCCAGTGTGACTAGTTGACAAGGAAACAAGCAGAGGCAGAGGAAAGCATCTTTAAATGAGGAAGGCACTTAAAGCTAAGGGTAAATGTTTCAGAAAGAGAGGTATGAAATGAGCAACCTTTGCAGATGAACTGTAGAGGTGTCACACACCAGGAGAGGAAATGATGATGTTTCCCATGAAGAAAAGCTGGTTTAGTATCATTATCATCATTTGTTCTGGAACATCCACTCCAAAGTGAATTGATTTCTGCTGTACACCTTTTTGACACCTTTTTCTGCACATTCTCTATTTTTTTGCTGTATGGAGCATGTAGGTTACTGCCTCTGCTCCTCTACCATGCTCAGCAGGTGTAAGGAAAAGGGGAATGCTCACAGGGCTGCTGCCATGGGATGTAGAACCAAGAAACTGCTCACAAACACGCTCTGGTTTGAGGTCTGTGAGGAAGGGCTACTGCCATGCTTTGTGACTTTATGTCTAAAAAACCTGAAAATAATCCCATCTCTCTCTCTGCTGTTTAGCATTTAATGCATTATTAGTAAAACCAAAATCCCAAAGACTAAGAAACCAAACAAAAAAAGATACTACTGAAGAAGTAGTTACTTCTGCCATAGGTGGGAGAGTGGGTTCTGTGGAGCACTCCTTTCAGTGTTGTGCCAGTTCTGGTTATCAAAGGGAGCACAAATTAACTGAGGAAGCTTTGTGTTGAAAGTAATTCAAAGGTTCTGTCCTCCAGATGCAAGGATGCTAAATTCCAGATCAATCTGTTGATATCAATGAAGATAATCTAAATTTACACCAGTGCAAAATGTGATCATTCAGATAGATTATCTGAAGTGACTCTTTAAGGGTGAATAGAATGTTCTCACAGGGCATGTTAGAGGCTCTAGTGAAAGGGATTATTGTATGGCTCCTGGGAATGTGGATGAGGCATCTTGATCCTCTATAGTTACATTGATCAGATCCTCACTATTGCTCAAGGCAACCTGGGAGTTATTCCTTAAGTCCAAAAATTTCCTGGTTTTTTTTTTTTTTTTGCAATTACACTCAACCAAATCATACTTTGTCACGTGGCTTGAATAGCCTGCTCTGAACATCACCTTGGATATCCCTTACTCACGGTAGCTTTTGAAGTCTTTTATGCAATCCATGAGGTGTGCCAAGGGGACCCTTTCCTTCAGTGCCAAAGCTGGCAACTTCTGATAAATCCTTTGCTCGATGCAAACCTCCTTTGCCATTGCTGAAAGGCAGAAAATGCATGTGCAGTTTGAGGCAACGGTTAAAATTACGAGTAAAGAAAATGACAGGAGCAGCTGTCATATTTTTAACAAAACTTGGTCGCTGCGGATATGAAACCTGAGAACTTGCATAAGAGACTCGCTCCAGTGAGTGTTGGTTTAGTCCACAGAGCAGCTGCAGGAAGGGAGGCATTTCACCCTTCTCTGGAGCTCCTTGTCTGGGGAATTGTGGCTGCAGGTTCCCGAGGGCCCCCTGGTGTTTTGCGCAATCTATCTTTAGAGAACTGCAAGTTAATTTCTGAGAAGGGCACTGGCTTCGAGCAGGGACTAGCTCCAAACTGACAAACCACTTCCTGCAATCGTTAACTGAATTAAGAACTTGCTGTCCCCCTCACTCCCCTAAAAGACCCCACTTCCTACCCCTTCACCACCACCACCCCCTTGGCTCGGCATCAGGAAATACTGGTAAAGACAGAAGCACGGGGAAGGCTGAAGTGATACTAATTCATAGATGTCCCCCTTGCCTGTGTCTTCCACAAAGAGAGCTCTGATATCAGTCCAATTGCCTTTCTGCAGGAGCTAAAGCCGTGGCAATTCCAGAGTGTTTTCCAGTCAAAGGAAGGAAGTGTTTGGTGCTTCCTTTGTATTTCTACCAGCATAACCCTCCTCTGACACTGATGCAAAAGGGTGCTGTAATTTTTGGTGAAATTGTAGGAAGTAAAAGAACACCTGCAACTCCTGGGACAGGATTTCCTTCTAAAAATATCCCAGATCTGGTCGGTATCAGCTTCCATTAAAGGATATGGCAAAACTTTCCAATTATTAGTGTTGACTTCAATGATGTATTCTCATAACCAGTGAGAAAAAGAACAGCAAAACTACTTGGAATTTTTTCTGTTTGATTTTGTACTTGGTGATGGTGGTTGTGGGTCTTTTTTTCATTTTGTTTGTTCCCAGATGTGTGGTCTTTTAACATCTACTTCTCTCCATTTTGGCATATGTGTGTCTCCAAAATGTCTTTCTACTGGGTGAGATTTATAAGTGGTTATTTATTACATGTTGCTCTCTCTCTGGGTTCCTGGTCCTCGCACTTTGAAGGTCCCCAGACAGGCTCATTACCTCTGGATTTACAGATTCCCATCAGAATTTTTGACTGAAATGGAAATGTTAACTCGCTGACACTTTTCAATAATGGACAAGGTAATTTATTTGAAAGCATGTTTTTCTTTAATTTTTAAGATTCCAGCATGATTGCACATACTAATTGGTTCTATACACGTGAAACACAAAGGGAGTTTTAAGACTATAAGCACACTTTGAAACATGTTCTTTACTTCATTTTTATTATATAAGCTCCATGAAAACATGACCCATGCTTCATAATTTAAATGGTCAGGAAGGATATTCTTCCTGCAGACATGTCTATCTCAAAAAAGAATATAAGGGTTTTGACTGTTTTCACATACAAATATAAAGAAAAGTTTGTTTTGCAAACAAATATTTTCTCTCAAAGCAGCTGCTTTCCTTCTACTTTGCCACAGACGTGAGGCCAACAAGAATCAAGGAAGAACTAAATGGGGAATATACACTCTGTATTAGTATCCAAAGATGGTAAATGTGTGGACGAGTGCGTAGCATGAGCAGAAGCCATAATCAAGAATATATGCAAATCTAGAAGAAGCCATTTCAATTTCTTATTAAACTTTGATGACTACTTCCAGGTGCCTGCTTTTTATACTGACAACATTTGAAGGGGCTGAATACTGTGTGTTAGAAGACCCTCCAAAAGTTGCTGACTTCTGTCCCAAAAAATGAATAGGAAAGGATCTGGAAGCCTCAACCTCTACTGTCCATGCAGGATGAGCAGGAACAAATGACCAAGCACAGAGTATCACACCTCTTCATCTGGAATGGGGACCCACAATGGTGCATTTTAACTCTTGCAGAAGATGGACTGAAGAAGCATCTGAAGGGCATCTGAAGGAAAGATGAGCTTTTCAATTAGCTCAAAAGAACAAAAATAGTGAAAAATTTTCAGCAGGACAGATTTTCATTGGGAAATATAATTTCTTTGGAATAAGAACTTTCCCTGGGAACGTATGAGTTGGAATGAGACTTGTCATTGTCATTGCTGACAAAGCTGCAAACTCCAGAGGTTTATAAAAACTGAAACTGCATAAGAAAGACATACAGGCACGTAGCTTGAATATATTCTACAATATACACACCCCAGGAGTCTGGAGTGTATAGAGGCAGGCGTTTGCTCCCACCAAAAGCATTTGGAGTGTTTCCATCTTTCTTAATAGAAGCAAGATCAGGCCCTGAGTATGAAAATGCAGAGGCAGATAGTGCGAGCCCAGGGGAGATGCTCATTTGTTTGGCTATTGCTGCATGTCTGTTGGATGCTCATGTTAGCTCCAATACTCCTTTTTCAGTAGAAAGACATTGATGCCAAGGATGACATTTTTTGCACCTGTGTAAATTGCAGTTCAGTTCATAAATCCACTGAAGCCTTTGCTGGTTCCTTGGTAAAGCTGGGAGTGAGAGTGATATCCATTTCCACCGCTGTAAGCAAGGTTTTTGAGATAAATAGATAAAACATGCTATGAACACGCGGGATTGTGTCACTGTGGTTTGCACAGGGGTTGGCTATTGAGCTGCCTCTCTCCCACGTAATTCACACGAGATCAACAGGCTGTGGCTCACAGCCAGCCGTGTACCCTGGGATGTCTGAACCCACTTCCCTCACCTCCGACAAGAGCATCCTGCCAAGCGTGCCCAGGGGATATTTGCATCAAGAGCAGTGCAAGCTGAATTTGGATACTTCAGTAGAAGTGGCAGGTTGTGAGAAGAGCAGGAAGTGTGATTGAGGCTGTGCAGCCCAGTGGCTGGGGTGGCTCTGGGCAGGGAGCCCCAGGCTGGCACTGGGGAGCCCCAGTTCAGCAGCAGCACATGGGCTTGGTGCAGTGACTGCCTGCTTCTGCAGATGGAAACGAGCACTCACAGAGACACTGAAAGAGAGAAGGTGAAGAAGGTGTCTCTGTAAGGCCTTTCTGGACCCTGCATTTCCAAATTATACATTTATCATCCTTCTTTGCATATATAATTCTAACTTGCAGATACTCCATTTGGTAATGGTGGGTTTTTAATGGTATAATTTTCATCTAAGCACTTTGTCTGTCGTCTAATGGAAAGACCTGTATTAAACTGCTCTTACAGACTCTGACCTAGGACTACAAGCCTCTGCCTCAAGAGGCACACTAAGTTTAGACTTAATGCAGGTATGCATGTTTGCAGGTCTGTGCTCTAATGTGTTTTTCACCCACTCACTGCCAGTCTCCCACTTTGAACCTGATGTAGTGTAAAGTCTTTTGACTCAAATTCCTCAGCAAAAAATGCATGCAGAAGATCTACTAAGGTCTACCAAGGGAAAGCACCACTACCCATGATGAATTTTTCTGGCTACCACAGAGAGCAGCAGTCACTTTTGAGAAAGATTCCTAAATCTTATTTCCCATTTCAAGAAGCAGAGCTAATTTTCAACCATATTGGCCAGAGTTTGTCCCCACTGCAGCTGAGGTTGTCACTGTACTAAGTTACACCCCCACGTTGCTTGTGCAATTGCCCATCCTTGGTGCTCTGATTTCTTGGCTACTCCTCCACCCTCTCCCCATCTCTGCTCCTATTTAAGAAAATTCAGCTTCTCAGTGCAAAGCAATAGAAATCAGGGCCTGAGGGATTTTTGTGGGAGCTGTATAGCCCATCCCACTTGCCCACAGAAATTCAGCTATACCTAAATTTGTACATGAGGAAGGGGAAGAAGGGGCAGAGAGGCTGTCAGGCTCCAAGCCACTTTTGGCTTGGCTCTGATTAGCACCAAGCACAGGTGTTAAGCACCTCTTTGCTGTCAGATTTTCCATGCAGTGTGTGTCCTTAATACAGGCAGGAACTATTTTTGGTTACAACACAATCAACTATCTTTATCAAGGGGTTTTCTACAGGACCCGTCTGTACAGCAGCCAAGTACTTCCCAGACAGATTCAGTCTTCATGGCAGGAATGAGAAAGCATTTCTCTGACAAATTATTTAAAAATAGTATGGGCAGATTTATTAACACCTTATAAAAACCTAGGCAGCTGCTGCTAAGTATAAAGTCAGGCAGCAAAACGATGGGTAAAAACTGGTTTATGTTTTACAAGACATTTTCTAGACATAAAAGATCACTTTTTTCAAAGTGATTTTTTTTAGAGAAATGATGCGTTTGAAAAGTTTTGTTTGCAATTCATTTATACATTCCAGACACACAACCCACAAAATAAACATCTAAAACTTGAGAGACTCACTTCAGTTTACTTGATTCCAGTCACTAATTATAGATATTAAATTTCTGTAAGTAACATCTAAGCTAAGTTTACATTGTCTGCAGAAAGGTTTGCACCATTTAAATCTATTTAGAAATCTGTTAAGTAAATCTTACTCGAGTTTAGTTATAGCAAATATTTTAGCTAATAAATTTCTTGGGACTGGGTTTTATCTTTTCTGCATGCATGAAACTCAAGTGCTCTCAAAGTCTCAGCAGATAAATAATAAATGATGCAAAATAGCTTTTTTATACATAATAATATCATAACTTTAAATGATTCTTTTTTTCCCTAGGACTAGATATGAGTGTGGTATGTCCCTCTGGGAAGTTATTAAATAGAAAGAAAAAAGAGCTATTTCTAGTGTTGGAAGCTGGTCAGTGCATCTTTCACCACACTCTGGTTCCTGGTAATCATTTACACTCATCTCTTACACTCTTCTAAGGGGGTTGTAGATTATTGCCATCTCTGTATGTTGCACCTACCTTTTCACAGGTGAAAACAAATTTCAAAGCCATGAATATTCCAGTCTTTGGTATACACATACACAGAAAAGCTGCTGCTTTGCTTATCAGTCACTTTTATTTTTCTTTACTCCATTGTAACCTCATGTTTTATACTCTTAACCCTTTGTCAGCTGATACTTGAGCCTATGGTCTGCTCTCTCTCGTGACCATGACAGATTTTCTGCTTCACTTTTCTTGGTGAAAATGCTCAACTTTTTTAGGATCACCACCTAAAATAACATGCTGATCTGGGCAGAAGTGTTCTCTGCAGGTGGCAGTCCTGTTCAGAGGGTATTATTACTCTGTTTGAGGTCTGATTCCTCATCTCTTTTAAGTGTCCTTTTAACAGTTTCTTTTTATAATAAAATATAACTATCATAGAGCTGAAACAATGCTATCTTTAAATAAAACTTTTTTTTCTTTTTTATTTAAACAGAGCCATAGCATTGGCCTGTGAGCCATTACTGCTACAGATGGTATGCTGTGGCTCACAAAGAAAATTTTACAAGTAAGATGTCATGTTTGGGGTTATATTCTATAATAATGTTCTTTATGGTTAAAAAGGGATGATTATCTAGAATTTTTTTTCCTCAGCACAGCCAAATTAATTGATATCAGTCTTGGATAATATATTTAAAGTTTCTTGAGTTGTCATTCTGTGCTGCTTCTGTTTGTCTATTCTGGCCCTTTAAAATGACCTTTTCTTTACAGCATTACTCAGATCATATTAGTCAGTATTGTTCTGTATATGACATTTCTCTGTATCCTGGGTATTTTGAGCTTTCTTCTGTAATTTCCATATTTAATCACTTCTCCCTCCTCCTTACCTCTCTTTTATTTTTCACTTTCTCTTTTCCTATTTCCCTGCATTCCTCTTCTGATCTGTGCTCTCCCAGTTTGCTGTGCCTCAGGTGGACCAAGTAATTGCAAACCTCATCTTCTAAAGATTTTGTTCTATCTCAACTTTATGTTCTTATGACAGAAGGGTTTGTTCTCTTTTGGTTTTCATAGATCACACGGATATGATCCACTAAGAAGATTGGCTGAATATTGTTCCCAACCCTGGACATTTTCCTTCTCCTTTCCATTGGGAGCAACCCAGGGAATTAATGGATAGAGAGGTTGTGGCATTACTGAAGATGGAGCTGGACCCAGCAACATGTGCTGAGACTGTGATGAGTTTGGTTAGGCTTCAGAAATGAATGGAAAAGCTTCCTAGAGAGCAGAGGGTAGTGTTGGCTGGAAACAGCCTGCAGGAAGAGCAGAGGTGATGGACAGGAGTTGGTTGTATATAAATATTATTTTTTCCACTTACCTTACCTTCCTAATTTAAGAAGTGAAAATTCAGTTCAAAATCAAAGATATCTTTTTGGGTAATACACTTCCCAGAAGTCTCTGGGCAGTGCCACCTCTCCAGCCAGATGAATGTCCTAATGTGTCACCTCTCCAGGAGTGATGTGTCCCCTGTATGAGCTGAGCATTGCTGGTACTGATTCTGTCTTCACACTCTGTACTGTAAATCAGGTATCACCCTGATCTGTGCACCTAGTTTAAATTAACAAAGGATCTGCTAGTGTGTGAGGTAAAATCTGCTCCATGTTTAGATCTTTCCAATAAAGAATTAGGCTTTCTTGTGGAGTGGTAATATAGTTTATATCCACTTGTGTAAATTCCGGTTTTATGGCAGGACTTTGCAAATTACTGTGCTTGTTACAAAATATAGCAGCTTTTTACAAAGGCTGATGTAAATTTGATTTGCATTTTCTCCCAGTTTTTGTGAAGATTGTCATGATCTTTTTTTCAAAATTTTTTTCAGTTTTCCTATTCCTTTCTGAACTTTTGGTTTTCTTCCTGTCGCTTCTTTGATAAACCCAACCATCTGAATATGACCTATTTTTCTTCAGAGCTTTCAATCTGCAAATTATGATCTCCACTTATGGTGCAATCGCCTTTTCCAAACTGAAGTCAGAATATTTTCTGCAATCTTATTCTTGGTTTTGTCTCTCCATTGCAATTTATGCCTCCAATTAAAGAGTCCCTAAACTCTCCAAACAGCACAATTGGTACAATAGTCACAATTCTGTTCTCAAAACCTCAAAAGCCCCTTTCCCCCACTTTTTGAATTCTCATATATCTTGTCACATATTACTCTCAAAAGTTTCATTCTATCTTGAAAGTTTTTTTTTCATCTTGATTATAATCTCATCACTACTTTGACCTTCAATTACATGCTTATTATCAAACAAGGCTTGTGATTCTCTAATGGAAAGGCTGCTTTTAGTCACCTGTTTCAGTATCTTTGCTTGCCTTCATGAAGGTTTGATCCAATTGCTTGCTGTGGATTGACAGGGTCAAAGCTATTTTGGCTTTCTGTGTGTCACATTCTTTGCTCTTTTATTTTCCTTCTGTTTCTAAATACACTCATTTGTAGCAGCCTCCACCTCTGCTGCCATGTAGCACTGCAATTCAACAAAACTGCCCCTTTGGCCCCAGAATTTTCTAAATAAAATGGCAAAAATCTGCTATGTCCAAAAGAAAGATTCTCTTGTGGTGCTTTTTTTTTGGTTTGTTTATTTTGGTTTTATTCTTTTTTATTTAAAATTATTTTTATTTCTAGCATATTTTCTTACTCAGTAATTGCAATGTGTTAATCAGCTTTTCCAGATTTTCATTGGTTCATATCTACACGTAAAAAAATAAGCCCACATAATATGTAGCCTGTGTTCACGAGGTTAAGGTTTTGCAAAGTATAAGATGACCTGAACTAGATTTTAGCCTGGGAAATATAAAGCAGATAATATGTGCTTCCAGCCCACCATAAAGGGCATCTCTCTCCAGAAAAAGGGTCTTGGGCAAGGTGTGCTGTGCTTGTTGAAATGTCAATAATGAACATATTCACTTGCAACTCTTCATCACTTTCCAGCTTTTTCCATTTGGGCTCTTAATCTTACATCCCTATCTTTGTTACATGCTCTGATTGTATCACAGTATCTGTACTAAATGTCTCTAATCAAAGCAGTGCCAGGCTTTATGTGCCTAGCAGTCAAATGTAGGAATGGGCACCTTATTCCCCTCCCTCATGCTGAATTGGGAATTGGGAACACGAGGAATGCCACCCCTTTACTGATCTGGCTGCAGTCTCCAAATGCTAAGGGACCAGGCATCTTTCCTGGGGCAAAATCATCTGAGGGATGTTACAAATTCATTGTCCTCTGATAAAATTTTGTTTTCATAGAGCTGTTTTACTTCTTTATTTTGCTCAGTGCAGGCAAAACAGGGAGAGAAGGAAATGATCTCAGGAAAATATCTGTGCAGCAGGGTTTAAGGGGAGACACATAATCTGTGTGAAAGGTGGTGAGAGTTCAGATTCATTTTGATATCTAATGCATGCATAATGCATTTATAATACTATAAATAGGTAGCAAGTCATGAGAAAAAAAGTGTTTAGAGGTGGCTGGACACCAAAGCTGTTTGTAAACAAGCAAAGTGAGCAAGACTCACCATTTGCAAGCATGAGGACAAATCCAGAGCTGGTTCCTTGTGGATCATTGGGCATTTCTAAATTTGTACTGGTAGAATAAAGTTGACTGTGATTGCATGGCATTTCACTCACTGAGTACAATGACCTCTTCCTATCCCCACAATGACCACAAGATACCAGGAGATTAGGAGATGAATCTAAGTGTAGGAAAGGTATGAAATGGAATTGAATTTGTCAACTGTAACTAAAAGCCAGGACAGAAGCTCCTATTCAGAGTTTAGGTGACCTTAATTCACATTTGTCTGGCTAATTCTAAGTGCACGAACCACTGACTCTCTTGTGCATAAGGACATCCAGGTTCAGGTGCTTCATAAGGAATAATATAGTCAGGATGTGCATGACAACTCCAAGTTTCCTTTTAAACAGCTGGAGTTTTACATTAATTACATCTATCCATAAATATACTTTCTTCTTCCTTCAATAAGAACAAAGAACAGCTGTACTGTTGTTGTAATGCAAGTATGCACACATCTCTAGAGATTACCCCCTCCCAGGCTTATGTGCTCATCTCAGATCTGACTTTGTGAGACAGTTTGCTCTGTTTTTTGTATCTAAACTTTTAAAATTTACTAGATATACATATGAATATACATATACATATATAGTTGGTTGTGGTTTTTTAATATATATCTATCTTTCTAGGACCACTAGAAGCATAAAACTTTTTTTTTTTTTTTAACACAGCTGTGTGTCAAGACTATTCCTGTTCTGGTCAGTGTTGAGTTATTGTAATTCAGTATCAGCAAGGGATAGTGTAAAGAAAAGTAGTTTCTAGATGAAAATGTCACTTTTACTTCTCACTGGGCTCCAGACAAATGAAGTGAGCTCTGATGTTGTGCATTTCATCCCCTCGTCCTCAGCACTTTGCTCTGTGTTCTGACTGTGGCTTTTTGAAGCATGATCTTGTCTGAGGCAGATGCCCTCTGAAATTTACTGTAAATCAAATTTATTACTGTCCTCTCTTTCTTCCCTTTTCCCTGATAATCTTGCCCTTAACTGCTACTTGCCATCACAGAACTATCTAGCAGACATCTCTAACTATAACTTTGACACAAGGGACTTACCACCTTACTTGTCCCAGAGGAGGTTATGGCTGGCTGAGGGAGGGGGAACCAGGTTGCTCTTTCTTCCCAGTGATGGTCCAAGAGACTGGAGGACACAAGTTTTGCAGTTAATACCCAGGGTAATAAGTCCCAAATGGATGGGAAGATTGAGTCCACTCTCAGTCTGCAGATGACACCAAGCTGGTGGATTTTCTGGAGGGCAGGAAGGATCTGCAGAGGGATCTGGACAGGTTAGATCAAAGGGCCAAGGCCATTTGTATGAGGGTCAACAAGGCTAAGTGCCAGATCCTGCTCTGAGGTCACAACAAACCCCTGGAGTGTTCCTAGCTGGGGGTAGAGTGGCTGGAAAGCTGCTCAGAGGAAAAGGACCTGGGGTGTTGGTCATCAGTGACTGAACATGAGCCAGAGTGTGTGCCCAGGTGGTCAAGAACGCCAATGGCACCTGGTCTGTGTCAGCAACAGTGTCAGCAGGACCAGGGTTGTGATTTTCCCCCTGTACTTCATACTATAAGGCTACACCTTGAATTCTGTGCTCAGTTTTTGGCTCCTCATCTCAAGTAAAACACTGAGGGGCTGAAGTGTGTCCAGAGAAGAACAAAGGAGCTGGGGAAGGGTCTGGAGGAGCTTGGGTCATATGAGGAGCTGCTGAGGAAGCTGGGGGTGTTTAGCCTGGAGAAAAGGAGGCTCAGGGGAGACTACATTGCCCTCTACAACTGCCTGAAAGGAGGCTGTAGCCAGGTTGGGTTGGTCTGTTCTTTCAAGGAACAAGTAAAGAGACAAGAGGAAATGGTCTCAAGCTGCACCAAATGCATACTTAGAGGAAATTCTTAATGCAGCTGTTTGAAGTAGTGTGCAGTCAATTAGATAGCAAGACTTACACTATACAGAGTTTGGAAAAAATGTTGTGTGTTATAAAAACCTAGTGGCTTTATGTGTTTGTGCTCACACTACCTCCAGGAGATATAAATCTAAGTTAAGTCGAGTGAGATAAGACTCTGGTCTCTAGAGAATAGCATAGGACCTTCTGGAAGGGGGTGGGTAATTTAGCAAGAGAATTCTTTCTGCACTGACTGGAACAGAAAGTATAAAGCTCATGGAGTTCCCAGCTAACATACCAGAGATAAAAAAGAACCCTGAATATTTGTGTTTATGAAAGATCTCTTGGCATTTTGCAAAAAAACCCAGGAAGCTGAACTTCAAATCTGCATCCTGGCTGATTGCAACTTGTTTTCTCCTCCCATAGACATCCTTCGTCTAACAAGAGGAAAGAGGTGCTGTGCTTCCCATCTACAACTTCACCTTTTACTTTATCTTGTGGGAGTGTGCACAGGGAGAGCTGCAAAGGTCCTGTGTTCTGACAGCGATGCTGTGAGCTCATGACATACATGAATTCAATCCTAGACTTTAGTTGCCCTGTTTGTGACAGGAGAGATGAATGGTATAGATTTACATTAATGAAAGCATGAGAGAGGTAAGATTACAGAATCACAGAATCTCAAAATAGTCTGAGTTGGAAGGGACCCACAAGGATCATCACAGTCCAACTCCTGGCCCTGCACAGGATGGCCCCAAGAATCACACCATGGGCCTGTGATTATGGGATTATCTTCTCTGCTTTTGGTGTCCAGGCTCTGGGCAGGGTACTTAAGGTTAGTGGCAATCCTGCCCAGCTAGTGGCAAACCTACCCAGATTATTAGTTAATCTTAATTCTTCTTGGGCCCCAAAACAAATATCTGATTGAATTTCAATCTGTTATATACTGTGTGTGGGTTTTGATGCCTTTTGGTGTTCATCATCAGAGTTAAGATGAACTGCACTGAATGGCAGAAATGCTGATATTGCAGATGTGTGAGACACATGTTGGTACAATCCCTGGGTTAATTGATCATTCAGAGTCCTGCTTTCTTTTCCTAAACTCTACACTGCAGTTCTGGAAGGCACCATGTAGTCTTTTAACCATCAGATAGTGGTACAATTAGCATCATTATGTATGTGATTTGTTTGAAGGATGAAGTTTAGATGGAACTGGCTATAGCAAACACATAGGTAAGAAGATGAGGTCCATTGCATTTGGATTGTAAACCTGTGTAAGGGTGAATCCCATGTTGGAAGCAGGGGAGACTGTAGAACACCATTGGTTCCACTGCTTTGGAGACCACTGAGGCACTGCAGGTTGTGAGGACAGAGCAGGTACATTCCTCAGGTACAAGAATCACAGCTCTGCCTGTGGTCCTCTGGGCGAGCTGGGCCTGGTGTTATGGAATCCAGGCTTTATTCTGCCCTGTGACACACATTTCCTTCTTGAGCTTGGGCAACTTTTGATCTTGGGCATTAGAAATGCAAACACAGTTGAACCTCCTCTTTGGAATGGCCATGGGGAAAGGAAAATATGGAATATTCAACCAACAAGATATAAATCAACAAGGAATTAAAATAATTATATGCAAGTGATGTTTTCACAGAATCACAGAATCACATGATGATTCTGTAATTATATGCAAGTGATGTTTTGTTTAGTCTTACCAATTTGCTATGAATTCATCAAAAATCCATGCCAATCTTTCAGCTGGCTGTGTCTGTCTGAGTCATATTTATTTTGAGTGACTAATGGACGTGAATAAAGATAAACCACAAGAGCACATGTGTTTTCACGATTATGTCTAATAAAAAATTCCTTTGGCTAAAACCTTTTTCAGAGATTCCCAATTTCAGAAATACCCATTGCAAAACTAACTGAAATTAAAGGACATTTGTCTGAATCCATTTCAGCTTTTCATTCTCCAACAGCTTTTGAGCCTTCTTTTCTTTTTTCCTGTTACATTTTAATTCACATTAACAACATTTCTCTGCCTGAAGGGTGTAAAATATTGACCATTTTCTCAGTGCTCACTGCAATCCCTCCAGGGATCAGCAGGGGCTCCTCTTGGACTGTGGCTAACCAGGCTCTGCTCTCCTTCCTTGCCATTGACCAGCCCAGGGGGTTTCCTCATTGACTACCTGGTGCAGATTCTGTAATGCTGGGGAAACACAATCGTGCAAATATATTCATGAATTCTCTAATTTTCCATCTCACAGGACATCCAAAAAGTGTAATGGGTGGATAGTGATCCACTATAGATATATTTTCTAAGGAGACTGACTGTACTCTAAAACCCAGGCAATGAAAAAACAGCATCACCACCACAGGAGATTATGATCACTGATAATGTGGACAAACTTTGATATAGCTTTTCTACACCTGCAATTAATGCATTATGAATTACACATCTGGATAATAGAGGAAAAAAAAAAACCCACACAGTTATCTTCTCTGATAGTACATTGTCACAGCTGAATATAAGCCTACCTAGAATATAATTTGTCTGAAGTATGTTTAGTTTAGCTTCCTTTAGCTCAAGGATATTTGTTCTCAGCATTTGGGTTTCATCTCCCCTGGGAGCTGAGGAGTTGGCCCGGATGACAGGGAGATGCAGCTGACTGTGGTGGCCAAGGTGGCTCGTGAGAGCAGGACCCACATCCTCAGGGTGACCAAATGACTCAGGTGCTTTCCTTCTCATGCTGCAAAAAGCCAGGAACAGAAAGAATGAGCTGCGTTCCACCAAGACTGGCCAAATGGTCACAATCCTGTGTTACTGATAAACAGACAGACTGGACAGTTGGTAAACCAAGTAATTACCTGAGGTGGGGTTTAAGATAGAACCAGCTTTCAGAAGAGAACTGAAGATGATGGAAAAGGTGAGTCTTTACCTAGTTTATGTTGAATAATTTATGTCATTACTGAAAATCTGAGAGGATAAATTATTTTTTCAGCTACTTTCCAGCAGACAGAACCCCAACTCTCATAGTTAGAAACATTCATTGAAGGCTATTATGACTTATCATGAAAAAAATTAGACACTAAGAGCAGTTTCTGTAAACTGAGTTGTAGATAAATGATACAATGTAAACTAATGCCTCTCCATTTTTGTTACAGAAACATGATGAACAGTAATAATGGATGGCTCAGTCTTTCATAACATTTAGTAATATAAAATTATTTTTTTGTAGAGTGGGAAAGAAGGGAAAGAATATTTTTTGGAACCAGCATTCATGTGATCTTGCTTTCACACTCTGCCATTCTCTATATGGTTTTTGTTCATCAAAGCTCAAATGAGAGAAGCTTTTAGACTGTATTTCAAATCTTTTCACTTCAAGTGTTCACAGTGTAGGTGTCTGGATCAGAGTGGCTGGCAGGAGATCTCTGTGACAGTCTGTGAAGTCCCAATGCAGCCAGTGGAGTTCAGGGTGAGATCTGACCTGAATCAAGGGTCTGTCTGTGCTGGGGTCTGCTTGTCTTGCTCCCTAGAGGACACAGATGCTATTGATCAGCTCTTGATCGACTTTGGAGATGTACTCAGGTTATAAGCCTGTGTTATAAGCAGTTAGATTTGGCACCAAAGCTCTTAGACCTTGCATTCCAAATGCCAATTTGGGACTCTGGGCTCTTTGGAGGCTGCACCGAGTGGACATGGATACTGTTTCTGGATGTCAATGAAACCTCTAGGTAAAATTCCAGCTTTCATTACAATTCTCTATGATTTGCTTGCACTTTTAGTGAGGGTGTGATTTCATTCCATGGCTTATGCTGCTTAAGCTGACAGCTATGTACTGGACGTTACCTAGGGCAATAATAAGGGAGACTTTCACGGCACTGTGGCTCAACCTGTGAATTTGGTGCATAAAATACCCAAAACAACCCAGACTTATGCATTTACTATCAGGTTACCAGAACAAAAGTGATGATTTTTTTTTCTGGTTGTGTAGCCTGAGATTGTATGGACCAAAAGCGAGGAGGCTTCTCTATGGATGAAGGGGATGAGTTTGAGGTCAGGTCCAGGCTTGTGCTGAAGCTCATTCCTCTTGATTTGCATGTGTGATAAAGCTGGCCAAGCACCCATCTCTAGAGAATTGCCTGTGCCTCAG
Source organism: Acridotheres tristis (assembly GCA_037013685.1). Classification (NCBI taxonomy): domain Eukaryota; kingdom Metazoa; phylum Chordata; class Aves; order Passeriformes; family Sturnidae; genus Acridotheres; species Acridotheres tristis. The sequence goes on along the minus strand of CM072886.1, from coordinate 140,558,878 downwards.
AGTACTCAGACCTTGCTTTGCACACCTGCAGCTGTGTTTCCTGAGACTTGGGCTTTGTCAGGAAGAGCATAGCACCAGCTCTCTAACATGGAGAGAGAGTGGGAATTGGAATCACAGCCAGGAGCAACACCACTGGATCGGACCTGGCTGACTGCTAGGATCAGCCACACTAGCTGATGTGGCTGGTTCTCTTTGTCACTGGCTGGGTAGGTCATTGCCTGTCCCAGCTCCTGTGACATGTCTTGTGCCACAGAACTTCTGTGGACTTGGCTTCAAAACAGTTTGGAGGAGGTTGTGTTTCTTGCAGAGCTCATCTGCAGTTCTGCTCCTGCTGGGACATGTAGACACTACAGCTATGCAAATAACATCTGGCTAATAAAAGCAATCCCAAATGTTGTGGTTATTGCAGTGAACACAAAGCTGCTGTATCCCTTCTTTCTTCATACTTGCAGTATGCTAGAATGATAAGCATGAATTACCAGGTAAGGGCTTGTTTTGAGTACTGTTATTGAGGAATCAGCCATGCTATTCTCCTGACAGGCAATAGGATACGCATGACTAATTCCTGAGAAATGAAAGGACAATGTCCTTTGTTAATATTAGATAGAAGGAAAACATTTGAATTATGAATGCAATGATTTTGTACCTGAACGTAATCAGCTTTGCTCAGTCTATTGCCCTTAAATGATTTCTCTGTCTTGCATGCAGAGTTAAAAAACCATTTCATAGCTCCTCATGAAAAGGGGCAAATCATTACTGCAACCCTTGGGACAACCCAGGCTGTGATAACATTATTCATGATGAATTGGTGAGGCATCTATGGAACCTTAACACCTCTGGGCTGTATTTCAGAGTACTGCAGACTGGTTTATATTTTTCTCTTCACTCACAGAGAAGTTTTTCCAGTCACTAAAAGTATCTTATTCACAACATCTTACCTGACTATTTGTTACAGCGTAACTGCAGATTTTTGCTTTTGTGAGGTCAGAACCATGAACTTAGCTCTTGTGATAAAAAATGGCTTGACCATCAGCAAACTGGAGACTATATGATCACTGAAGAAATTAGAACCCTGAAACAGTTCAAAAATCCTACAAGCTGCTCACTCTTAAAAAAAAAAAGGAACAAAAGATCAAGGGGAAAACTTATCTCTTCCTGTGTGATTGATCTTTTTCTCTTCCAATTGCCCTCTGACCTACAATAAATCATTGTAGAGTGTCAGGAAAATCCCTTCAATAGCTTTAGAGCTGGGAGGAGAAATGTTTTGTCTGTCAAAGTATTATCACAAGAAACATGCAAACAATAGCAGCTTTTCTGTTATTTTTCCCACATCCAATGAGATGATGAAGGAAGTTTTTTCCCCATGCTGCTATGAGTTGATAGTGTTTAATGAATATTCCCATCTAAAATCCATGTACAATTTTAATGCTGTAGGAGATATATAGAAGCAGACTTGGATTTCCTTATGGCTAAATAACCTAAGAGGGAAAAACATACTGGAGGAATTATTGTCCTGCTTTATGCAACTGGTTCTCACTTGGAAATAAGTGTATTTTTGAAATAATGCTTTATTAAGCAGTCAAATGTATATTGCTGAAACCATTGTCCTACTTGGTGTCAGGAGGCAGGAATGAGAATGAAGGCTGAATTTCTTCTGATCTGCTTTCAGGTAGAGTGATCTCTCATGGTCATTTTTGTGGTAAGTTTCTTCTATAAAACCACTGTGTCTGCAAAACCACCAGAGCTGTTGTGAGGGACAGCAATTCCTTCCAACACATGTTGGCCTCATAAAACCTGAATTTGTTGGCGTTTGACGAATGCATCCTGCACAAGGCATTAATTTCACGAGTAATTTGGAGGTGGGTGATGGCTCCTATAATGACAAAAACCTGGAAAAGACTTTTTGTAGGAAGCTGAACTAGTTCCCATTACAATAGTGCTGAAGGCTGTCATTATTATGCAGGGTTAGTAAACATATTTTAGGACATTTGAGATGTAATTTCTGTGGGTAAAACAAGCAACTACTATACATCTATCTACCTGTGGGCTAGTAACTATGCACTCTCAGTAGTCACTGCAGAGCAGAGAAAAGTTTGATGCATTCTGAAGAAAACACCTAAAACGTCATTCTAAAATCATCCTAAAAATGCCTATTTCTTTTAATGGGCTTTTAATTTCTCTTTCTGGAGCTCTCAGAGCTTAACTCAGAGATAGATGTCAATGTTTCAGATGTGTGATGTTAGGAGAGATTGATCACTGTGGATCACAAACAAATTTCTAGGCATTTTAAAATCAGGACTCTGAGTCTAAACACATTAATAGATTCAATAGCTTTTAAATACTGACTTGCTGTATTTAATTTTACAGTTATATGGGTTTTTTGCATGTTATATATAAAAAAAAATGTTAAATTGTTCTCCCATTTAAATTCAATTTCTTGCGGTTTTTCTATCCACAACCCCCATCCCTCGCTTCGAAGAGGCCCCCACATATTTACTGTAAAACATCCCAGAAATGTCATTATGTAACTCTGATACCCTCCTAATCAGTTGAGCTCTGGCTGGGTGGGTAACCCCAGAGGCAACAAGAATCTCCCGCACCTACAGCTTGTCCAGCTTCCCGTTCTCAGAACTACCGACCACAAGAAACTCCTGTGGTTACTAACAGAAGAAACAAGTTCCCCCCAATCTCCCAGTGCACCTTGTCAGTTGTGGTTTGTGAGAATTACACTCTGCTCTTATCCAAGGCAGTCAGGACCAGTGCAGGCTCCGAGCCCCTTTGTGCTGCCGGTTTGGGGTCCTCAGCTCTCGGCTTCGAACTTTCCAGTGCCGTGGCTCCATTCTGTGGGAAATTGTTCAAATTAGTCCCACAAAGACTGCAAATGCCTTGGGAAAACTACCTGTGCTCAATCACAACCACTCTGTGGAAATGAAACAATGCTTCCCTTGAGATTGCTTGATTTATTTTTCATTTATGTGTCTGCTAAAGTGTGAGATTGTTTGTGGCAAAAGATCTTGGTGCTTTCTTCCTTCTAACACTTTCTGAGCAGCCTGTGTTCGTTTATATCATTACCTTTGCTGTGAGAACGATAGGAAATGAACCATTTAATGGCAGTGAGATGGGAACTCGGCAATGTGAAATGACGTTTCCTAATTAAACCACTAATGACCATAAAATATGCCACCAGGTTCTTTTATTATAACACATAGCCACAGCAGGAAAACCTTTGGAATATAGTTAGTCTCTCGCTTTTCATTTCCTTGAACATTTATGTACATTTGCTTCTCAATATGATCCAAAAGATCAGGCCTTGAAAAACATCTTCCTTTGTAAAAAGCTACCCTGTGCTCTGTCAGTGCATCTCTCCCATCACTGCTTTTGTCCTGTGACTGCTTGGCTGTGATCCTGGTGGGATTACACCAGCCTCTAATGGGCATGTTTTCCCTGGTTGCTCCTTGTTATTCTGGAATAGCACCACTCAGCTCCATCAAGGAAATAACTGCAATTTTCTCTTCCCTAATGAATTTCATAATGTAATCAGTGTCAGGCCGTGACTGAGAATGAAACTAAAATTTGATGTAATGGTCAGGCAAGAAATTTGACTTGGAGCTTTGTTTTGACTGGGTCCCAAATGAGGAGAGGCATTGCTGACAGCTCTGAATATACTCTGTGGATGGTGATGGCTCCAGTGGCAATAAAAATGTTCACAGTTTTTTGTTTTTGTCTTGTTTTCATTACCACTGTCATGTTGCTTCTTTCTGTGAAGTTTGGGTTGCCAGCTAATGAACTGCTTCCAGGGACAGGAATGGCCTTTGGCTTCCTGCAGAGATTAATTAAAGAAAATACAATAAAATCACACTGGGAGTTCTTGTGTGGAGGCTCAGCCTCCACAGGGTGCTGGCTGAGAGCAGGTAGACAGCTGAAGATGTCACCAGGCATGCAAAGGGGTCACCAGGCACCCAGGGGTTCTCAGAAATACTCAGCTGTTGAGTGTGCTTGGGATGTTGATAGGAGTTATTAGGTGTAAAACACCAGGGAGAAACTGGTGAAGGGGCATCACGCTTCACCCACCCAAGGGCACAGCTTCACATTTTTTTCGTACTCTTCGGCATGACTCAGTTTAGGTTGGACCTAGTACAGTGAGCAGCAAATGGTGAAATAGTGACAAACCAAATTCCTACTCCCTTCCCCTCTTTTCCACACATTCAGCAGCAACTGGCCATTTCAAAAAGTCTGAGGGAAAATTCTGTTTGGACCTGCACATCTTTTTTGGCTTTGGGACAGGACAGTTCAGGACTCCCAAGCCAAACATCTGTTGGAATCTGAAGACTTACAAAGTGCAGATCCAGAAGGTTTTAATATAAGAAACAATGGCTTAGTCAACATATTGGCATGGGAAACATCTGAATGATGCCAGATCAAGGGGAGACCAATGCAGCAATGAGTGGGCAAAGCAATGTGACTGTTTCTTCAACATGTCAGCCCAGCACAGCCAAATACCACCATAAGTGCTGCAGCTTCTCTAAGGTCCCTTGGTGAGCCTGAGCCTGGTGGTGAATCACCAGGACTGTTGTCTCTCTGAAAACACTGATTTCCCAGGAGGAAAAGAATGAGATGGCTGTCTGGCAACCCTTGAGTTTGCAACTGGAAGAAAAAAAGCCACCCATAGTTCTATTGTGCTCAGTTGTGGCTGCAGTTATTGTGCCAACCTTCCTCCCTCAGAGCCTCGTCCAAATGCTGTGGTTCTTTCCCCTGGGGCTGGTGGCTTGGGAGCTGAAGCAATGGGAGACTTCTGGAAAGTCAGTTGGGATTTGTCCTAGCTACAGGCGAGGTGGCTGCTGCTTTCACACCACTGAGAGTGGTGGTGGACTTTCCTGATGGGCTTTTGCTGGCTCATTGTGCTGATAAGCAGAATCCCACACTTCTGGAGTGGTTTGGAAGGGCAGGGGAAGCTGTAGCACTTTAGGTAAAGTGCATGAAAGGCTTCACAGAATCGTTTATTGCAACTGCTGTTCCACTGCCAAAATTTCTGCTGTGGTCATTTGGCACCTGTCTATGGAGTTGAGCTTAACACAGACTATAGCCACCAACAGAGATTTGGACCTCTCTGCTGGAAAATCCCAGCCTTCAGGATAAGCTTATCTTGCTACAGCTATTTTATTTTGTCTGCAGTAAAGCTGGACAAGTGATTTGGCATTGATGGTCTAGGCTGTTAAAAGCATTCATAAATGTGAGGAGTTTCATCACTGCAGAGGACCCAGCTCCACCCCCTACTGAGGGCAGCAGTCTTACTTCAGTGAAGACAGGCAGCCAACAGTGCTGACCCCTCTGATTTCTGAGCCCAGAAGGAGGATAATCTTCCCTGCTTCTTTAATATCCTTTATTTTGTATATGTCTAACCTGACACCTTGAATTTTCAAATCCCATGGCTCACCCATTTGTGAGTGTTTGGCATCCCCAGTGCTGTGCTGCCTGCTCTCCTCCCCTTGATTGGGGTGCTCTGATGCTGTGCCCCTGGTGATGTGGCTTCCCCTTCTAGGCAGTGGCTCATGGCTCTGGGTACACCACAAGTGGCACAATGTATGGGTCTGCTCATAGAGAAAAGCACTATAAAGATGCTGATGTACGTGAACTATTTCTGACTGGGTCCCAGGCCATCTCTTAGGTGGATTAAACTTAGAGCTGGACCACAGGACAGTTTGGAAAGGTGGCATTTCCAGAGAGATCCACCCAACATAAAGCAGAAAACTCAAACTATTGTTTCTGAAATATGCAGATAATGACATACTTTCTCCTGCTCCTGAACTGAAAAGTGAATATTGATGATAGGCTGTGTTCAGGACCTTGCTATTTTGGTTCAGTTGGTCACATGTGCATTAAGAGACTCACTTGGTGTTCTCTTCACTTGAGAGGGAGGGACACTCCTGTGCACTGTGCAGAGCTCAGTGCTCTCAACCTGGCAACGGTGATACTGATGAATGCAAAGTGCACTGAAGTTTTACATTTATTTTTCTGGGATGAAAAAAACTGTTCAATATATTTTTGATGGAATACAGCAAATCCTATGAGCAATGGCACAGAGAAGCCTCAAAGGGCTGTCACCTCCACACAAACATTTTCCTGTAAAGAGGAGAAGTGAATTGCTGAGATGAATGATTCAAAATAGCTGCAATAGTTGTGGATTGTTTTCTTGGTTTCACTTTGTGATAATGTGATTGCTTCAAGGTACACGCTGCCTTTCCTCCCAGGACTCCAGTCAAAACATGGCTTGTGGAAAGCAGTTCCCTTTTACACTTTGACTGCCTGGTATTTACATTCTCTGCTCATTGTTTGTTCTCACTTTCCTCTTGCCTCTGTGGAAGTGCCTGCTGAGAGTTGTGCCATTTGTTAGGGACAGCCAGAAGATGTTGACTCTACTGCTTTCCCTGCAGGAGTCTTCTTTGCAGTGGTGCTCATGGCAGCTGTATCTAATTTCCTGAATGGTGTGCAAGTCAAACGTGCAATCAATTAGGTGTACTACACAAGTGATGGGATCACATTGCTGAGATCCATGGATTTTAAAAGCAGAAAAGACTCTGATCACATAGCCTAACCTTGCATTTTCAAGGTTTTCTTGCATAATTTATTAAAAAAACCTTTTCCCTCCTTTATGGTTTGTAGAAATAGGCAACACTATATATAAGGCTGATGCCCACATCCCAGTTTCCAGAGGCAAGCCCCAAGAGGAGATATGAAGTTGGAAACCTGGTGAATCAAACTGGTATTTAGCTGCTACAACACTTAAATCCTGATTTCAGCAACTAGCTGGAATATATGGACATCCTGTTTAGGCATGGACAGGATATCATGCACTGTGGTTTCCTAGCACTACATTTTAGAAAATCAGGCCAATGACTTCCTTTAGATATACAATTTCAGACCAATAAGTGTATTAGAAAGATTATCTATATATTCTATTTTTGCATATAGTTTTGCAAAGGTAGAAAATAACCTTTCACACACTGCAAATTTGAAAGGTGTCCTTAAATAACAATCAAGAGTTTCTACATTTGTTACAAGCAAACATTCTCCTCTCCTCAATTAGTATCTCCCTAGGCAAATTAATAATTTTAATTAAATGCCTGTTTTCTCAAAAATGCTGCTAGAATCATAAAAGGATGATCAAAGTCGCACTCCTGGCCCTTTATAAAATTACATCATGTGCCTGATAGAGTTATTCAAATGTTTCTTGAACTCTGTCAGGTTTGATGCTGTGATCACTTCCCCGGTGAGCTTGTTCTGCTGCCCAACCACTCTCTGGGTGAAGAATCTTTTCCTAAATTCCAACCTAAACCTCCAGGATATAGGTCCATGCCCTTCCCTCGACCAAATCTATTAGATTTGGCCCAGGGTAGCAGCCATGGGGGCTTCATGTGACTATTTTTAAACAACTTTTGATTTCTTAAATCTTTAAATCACACAGCAGTTTCTCAGGAAACAGAGCATGTAGATGACTGTGTTGTTTTGGACAGTTTGCAGGAGAAGTCTAGCTGGGAGGAAGGGATGGTCTCCACTACACATGAGTGTGGATTGCCAGCACCCAAAGGGTGGGAGTGGATGTGGTGTTCAGCCAGATCAGAGCTGCAGCATTTGTGCTCCACTTTGGTCTGGTGTGAAGGACCTCACACACCCTGCAGCACTCTGTGTAGTCCAGATTAAGCTCAGGTTGCTTTCAGCACCTCACTAAAGAGTGCTGCTGCTGTGGGCTGCTCTTAAATGACTCTCCTGACTGACTGAGGACACAGTTTAAGCACAGAAATTTCTTCACTTAGTAATCTTAACAGAACTCCAGAGGTGCATAGGCTGATTCCAGATCTTCTAAGTGATTGCTGCCCACCATGTAACCCTTACTAACACAGATAAAAGTAACTAGTGCTATTGGGAAAGTTGATAGCTCCAGAGGGAAAAATTCAAAACTCTTCTAGAAAAAAGAGTCTTGTAATCAACCCAAAGGTACAAGAGAGGCAAAGATTAGGAATCACTGAAATTTCTGTGCATGTGATAGAGTTCTGTGGGGCTTTCTTTACACCTATGTCAATCAAGAGCTATTGTCAGCCCACTCTCCCTGAGACCACCAGGAAAACTCTTGCTGATTTCTCCAGATATGAGGTCAAGTGTTGCCCCGAACAGGCAGAGATCAATGGGAGAAATAAAAAGCTGGAATGGTGTTAGGCAGCTGGGTCAAACACCAGCACAGCCTGGTCAGAAATGACCCTGTTTGACCTGTGGCCATCCTGTGCAACCACAGGAGCACTTGACGTTCGTTCCATTACACAGGCAGCCTTGTATAGGTATACAGGTACCTCCATGTGCTTAGTTTGCTCTGTGTCGGTAAGGGGGTTTGCTTCCTACAACAAATGAAAAAACACAGCCGGAGCTGCCAGGGCCACAGTAAATAAAGACAGTGCATGTGTGTGCCACAGCAGATCAACCCTAATCTGTTCCTCCTGTAAAAACACTGTTTACTGCTGCTTGTCAGTAAAGACTGACCAGTAAATGGAGATGCCAGCTCCATCTGGGAGCCAGATTACCGGGAGGAGAGCTTTCCTTTGGATCTTCCTGGCAGGTTTCTAACACTGAAGCAAGGATGTGTCCTTCCCTGGGACTGACATCAGCTATCATTAGAGGGAGCTGTTGTCCCAGGCAGCACCAGCCTCCCTCTGCGCTCCTCATCAGACCTGCCGAGGAAATTCCCTTGAATCGTGAGTTGGCACCTTTCTGTAACCACTGTCAGTCATGTCAGCTCTTGAGGTCTTGAATAAAGACCTTCACTTTCATTTGTTTGGTTTTCTCTGCACAACAGAAAAGAGACATCTGAGCTGAGCCGTGAGACACTGGGATCTTCCAGTGCTGGCTGGGCAAGATGGGGAAACCTTTTAGCCCTTCTGTTAACCTACACTAACAAAAGCAGGGGACATCCTTGACATAATTTTCTGTCATTTTAGTAGCCCTTTGTTTGAACTATCAGCCTTTTCCCCGATCCTGACCCTGTTCTCATTTCCACCACGACTGGAGTAATTCAAACCAAGCCAGGAAGTTACATGAGTATAAACCACTGTGAATGAGATCAGAGTTGGTCTTTTTGTGAAAAATAACAAAGGCCCATGACTAAAACTTAGCAAAGTCAAGAATCTGACTCAGTGGTAAACCTTTGCTTTTAACTTGCAGTGATTTTTCTTGGAAACAATCATCAGAATGGTGGCTCTGAGTACTCTGTCTCCATTCATTCCTTGCTTGTCTTCCTGTTGGGGATGGGCACATTCTTAGGTTTTGTTTTCTGATGAGAAATGTGTGGAGATTAGATGCACGATGTCATTGGTGTTATTCCAGGCTGATAACATCACATCGTGTATTTCATACTAAGAGAGGGTGCAGATTGAATTACTGCAGGCCCAGCATGGGTCGTGCAGTGAGTGTGTCAGAGAGTATTTCAGCTGCATGAAGCAACACGTGGGGCATTGTTTTAAATGTGCATGGGCTGAATCAAAAATGCCAGCTATCACATGAGGCTTGTTTTTTAATGGGCAGGAACAATTGTGTAACCAGATCTCCGTGCTTATTAAGGCAAATCCAGATTGGTGGATACAATTTAAATAGGAATTTATTTGCCTGTTTCCTCCGAATATCTCAAGGATGGGAGCTGGCTCACTTGCTGCAGTGAGACTGTGCCTTGTATACCTGCAAACCACCATTCTTAAAACTGTGCTACTCATTTGAAGCAGATAAGGTTATCTTGGTGTTTGCAATTTCCCTCTACTCTTCTGTTTTTTCTGGGGAGACCACTTGGCACTGTCTCTGCTCTAAGGTAATACTATTTAATTTTCAAAGGCAATTTGTCAGGTTTCTGAGTGTGACCATTCAGCATGTAAATTCAATGCATAATCCTTGTGCTGTCATCTTACTCACTTAAAGCAACTGAGTACAAGGCATATTTTTGTAATCTGTCTCTGCTCTCTTGGGACAGCTTTGTAAATGACGTTATAGACCCGAGTCTCAGCCAGGCAAAGAGGTTTATTCAGTGCCAATAAAGAGCAGTTATTTCCTAATATGTATGTTAACTGCTAAAATATTGTTGTGAAGATCTGAGAAAATGCTCTGTCAACAGAAAGCAAGTGTGAGCACGCAGCAAGTGGCTCTGCTCAGGGTGTGTGTCCGTCAGGCTGGGAGTGTGTGTCCGTGTGTCTGTCAGGACACTGCTGACAGACCCGGCCTCTTTGCCTCAGTGAGGTGGCCCAAGAGCTGTTCTGGGGTCAAAGGGCATACTACCAAGCAGAAGGTGCCCAGCAGTGAAGTGCTGTGTCTCCAGGCTTTCTGTAAGCCAGCAGCAGTCACCATTGCCACTGAAAGAAGCACCTCTGCCTTTCCCTGCCCTTCCTGTAGCCATCACCTAGAGTAGGCTTTTCTCAGTTCTGTAGGTAACAGGGTCTTGGAAGTGACCTGCTTTAAAACTACCTAGGAAATGGCAACCAAAAATACTTGTGACTGATCTGATTTATTGTAAAGACACAGACACTGGCCTCAAGGCATGGTGAATAAATTGCAGAAATAAATTGTATGGAGCAGCAACAGGCCTCCTTCTTCTGGTTGCAGTGCTGGTTTATGGTGGTATAAAGCGAGCATTAAGCTCTAGGTTAAGATACCTGTTGCAGCCAAAAGCTCCTCTCTGCCTCCAGCTCCACAGTGCTGAGCCATTTATTCCCTAAGTTAAAGGGCTCCAAATGGAGGTCTGCTCTGCCAGCTCCCTGGCTATAACCCTGCCCAGCTTTGTATCTCCTCTCTGTCTTGGGCAGTTTGGTTCAATCAGTGCCAGTATCTCCTCTCTTTGTTGCTTCTTCGTTTTCTGCTTTACTCTGTCAAATAACGGTCTTAAATTTCAAGTAAAGCAAAGAAAATAGTTTCACAGGGTTCAGAACCGACCAGGGCAAACCACTGACAAGGGATTTAGATGGCAAAAGCATAAAGAAAGTATTTTTTAAAAGGCTTGTAGGCCTATATTGGCAATAATTACATATGATAATCTTAGGAATGCTATTATTAGCTAATTGATTAGAAAAGGATCATTCTGCACATTCTGCTCTTCTCTGTTCCTTAAACCTAATGTACCCCCTCTGTCTCCTCCTTAATGTGACAAGGGCTAAGATTCAAGACAGCAGTGTTCAACTTCTGTTTGATCCAGAACAGCCATTCCTACACTTCACAATATTTTAATAATCTGTGAATGGAACTGAAGATCTGAATGTGCATTATCATACTTTGTGCACAAATTATCACCTGCAAAAGCAGTAGTTTATCTGGCAAATTGCACGGTTGTATATTCTCAAGAAAGTATAAGATCTGGGTGTTAGCTTACAGACATGAAGCTTTCCAGTCCTGCACAGCAAAGATAAGGCAAACTATGTCAAACTTCCATGTTCTTACTCCAGATGGTATTCTGCTGTGGACACTGAGCTCTTGGGGAGAAAGGAGGAATGTGAAACCTGCTCTCTTTAGTGTATAGCTTTAATGATAATCATTTATTTATCCCACAAGCAAATGTTTGTAACTGAAAATCTGCACAAACTGTTTGGAGACTTGCTTTTATTTGCACGAGGATAAACAGAGAAGGATTCCTTTGCAGCTCTTGGATGTGTAGCAGTGTGACAATGAGCATAATCAGGCCTTTAGTATGTCATGGTGCCTTCTCTCCCTGAGTCAGATACAGCAGAGTCAGGGAGAGCTCCTCATTTCTGTCCTTTGCTTATCCCACTGGCAGTGCAGGTGTAGCTCTCAAATGGTAGTTGGGAGCATTTGGAACAGTGTGGGGTTTTTTTGTAAATGCTCTTTGAATCTATCTCATCAAGTAAGAGGGAAAAACAAATACTCCATCAGCCCTCCACCTCCAAATATTTTGCAGGTAATGTAAGAACTACTTAAACCTGTGCCATTACTTATTGCTGGCCCAATGTACTATGAAACTCCGTCATCCTTAGTGACTGTGGAGCTGTATCAAGTGAGAGAAGGATTCTTCCCTTCCACAGGCAAGCCTGTGGCAGTGATGCCAGGTGGTGTGTGAGGAAGGGAGTTCTTGCAGTTGGCTCTGGGGTTCCTTGAGCTCCTGGAGGTAAGAAGGAGACCTCTCAGGGTGTGCTTCAGATATGTGACCTCAGGCACACTTGAGGGCCTGTGGGTTTTATCAAGAAAAAGAGACATGATTGTATTCTTTCCCTGCATGATTTGTAAACTACACACAGCATGGCATTGCCAAGTGAACCTGTTTTCCAGTGCAGTGAACTGCACAAAGCCCGTTTTTAGTAGCAAAATGCACAAAGAGCTCCAAGGTCTTCTGCCACAATAGTGGCCACAGAGATGCAGGAATTTCAGGGCTGAACTGAGCTGCAGCAGGACATGCAGCAGGGAGGGGATCCTGGCTGCCCAAATACAGCAAAGAAAGAAGTGGTTTCATTCAGAAAGGCAGTTTCTGCTTTTCATTGAGAGTGGGAAGTGTGTGACAGGATCCAGCGAGGTGATGGGGGGAAGTAACCTGGAGGGAAGTAACCTTTACACGCAGTGGGAAACGGAATTCATTGAAGAAATACCTCCCCATCCCTACCCATCTCCAAAACCCATCTTCTGCCCCAGGAAAGATAATCTATCAGATATTGGTCATGCTCTTGTTTTTCTCAAAGAAAAGTAGGAAGCTCTAAGCATCAAACACACAGCTCCTGCTTCCTCCTGAGGCCAGGGCAGCAGGCGCTTTCAGACCCTTCTTGGGGGAGCAGAAAGTTTTCTCCGGGGTTTGGCCTCCAGGGCGGCTATGGCTATCGCTCTTGTCTGCGATCATGTGCCTTAATCCCCCGAAGTGGAGTGCCCTGCAGTCGAACATTCTCCGCATTCCTGCCGCCTGCTGACACGCAGCCCATTCAAAGGCAGCTCCAGGGCTGTGGGAAACCTTTGCACCAGCTCCGGGGGTGGCTGCAGCTCTGCTGTGTCCCTGTGCCAGGGATGCCTTTCTATTCCGAGCTGGGATGGATGGAGCTGGGCAGCAGCGGGACAAAGCTGCTGCAATCACCAGCAGCACCCATGGGCTGGATGCTCACTTGCTTCCACAGACCAGTGTAAATCCCACTGCTTGCTAGAAAGAAACTGGGGCAGGGGCTAGGAAGGATTTTTTGATCTCCGATCACAGGAATATGGAGGTTGAGCTGGGATGGAAAGAGAGGTCCAGAGAAGAGGACAAGCTATGGTGACTGCACCTCCATCTCCCTGAAACCTAGCAAGGTGGGAAGGGTATTGCTTCTGTCTGGAGTGTGCTGTGGGCAAGGTCTCATAAAAACTTAAAATTCAAGAGACAGTGACATTTCAGCTATCCCAGAAGGGTGGAAAATTTTCATCCTTGTCCTGCCTGTGTGTTTGACAAATCTTAACATAAGACCTGGCTCAGATCAAGGCTGAAAAGGAAAGCTAACCTTCTCTTGTTTCTCTGTTTGCAAAATGGAAACAATAATAATAATAAAACAATAGTGGATACAATAATAATTAGAAGAATTAATAATTCTGTCACATAAGGAATGTTCTAAATTTGTTTATAAATAAAAAAGTAATGCAGGTGTCTGCATCCTTTGAAAAGACTGGGAAATCTTGAGAGTATCAATAACATGGCTCTGCTGAGTAAGGATTGTGTTAGAGAAAAGGCTAAGGACCCAGGCAGTGGCAGAATAGGAAGGATCACAATTATTTTTTCTCAGTCTGTTATGGTTTCTCGTTTTCTAAGAATTTCAGTGACAGGTAGGAATTTGGAAGCTTTTGTGGGCTGATAACAATGGCCGTTAGGATTTGACAAGTGTGAAAGACAGGCATATGTTGTCCCCAAAGATATGCAACACCAACCCTCAATGCTTCATCTGTGGACGAGTGTTTACATTGTACAACTTTCTGAATCAACTGTCACTTTTTCTCATTCTCTCTCTCTCTTTTTTTTTATGAATGAAGTCTGAAGCAAGCCAGACAGAAAGGAAGGCTGCAGCATGTTTTATAGCTTGTGTTTCCTTCTGGTGAGGATGTTACATTTGCTGAAGCAAATTTCTGAAAGAGATGTGGAAGGGTTTTCTGGTCAGGGTAAGGGGATATTTCATTCATGCAGGAAGTTGCAAAAACTGAACAGAAAGTGCATATTCTAGAAGTTTCAATTAAAAAAAAAAACAAACTAGGCTGAAGGGTAAAATTGCAAAATACCAGCTGAGGCTCAGAAGTTGAGTTCAATTCATAGTCCCAGTAAAGTTTAATGCTAATAGCAGTTAAAAAAATGCTTTAAATTCAAGACAGAGGAATACAGTTTCTTTCAATCTTCTAGTGCAAATTTTTAAAAATGCTCTTTTCTATGACAAATAACAGCTGCCTCTTACATAAACAATTCCAGTGCCAAACCTTGGACTGAACATGGGGAATTCTTCAAAGCCAGATTGGATGGGATAGACATAATATCACCTGAATTTGGGTTTAGGGAGTTTCAGCATGTTGCTTTCAAGCAAATCACTGGAGCAGCAAGAAATTGAGATGCTGCTCTCTTGTCCAGAATGGATGCATGAGCTGATTTGAACAGGGATTGTGGTTCAAATGCCTTTAATACTCCACATACCAGTGCATCAGAGAGTGGAAGCTCATGTGTTTTAGCTTTGTTCTGTTAAGCAGTTAGTTTTTCTCATTCATTTGTCCTAGACCCATGGCACACAGCTTTACTACAGATGTGTAGCCTCAGTGAGAAAGGTGCCAGGGGGATGGGAAGAGAATGTTGGTGTAGGCAGTGAATTATACCTTACTGAACCACAAGGATTCATAGTTTTATAGGTTTTGATATCAAGAAGAATTCACTTAGTTCACTTTGGCTATCTAGATTGATTCTGTGTCACACAGGTAAAAGAATCTCATCCCAAACTTTCTACACCACGTTCAAAATTTCTGTTTGAATGTCTTTGTATTTTTAGAGAGACAAAATCAATCTCAATTTAAAAGTTTTCCAATGAATTTTCCACATCTCTAGTTAAGGTTATACATAGATACAACTCAAGTTGTGTGAGCCCTTCATACAGAGCCGTTTCAGCTAGTTCAATCATTGCATCACTATTGCATCACTATTCCAAATGGAAAATTTCCCAGGTCTCAGCACATGATAAGGAATAATTGAATTACTGATAATTCCCATCATATAAAACCTGCTAACTAACCATGTGCATGCCTTAAGCCTGACCCACTGAGAAGTATGTTAGTTTAAACTGCCTCTACAGTGGATTTCATTTTCATTAGGAGCTAAGCTGGCAAAATTTACTTTGCAGCTGCATTATGCTAAGAACACATGCATGGTCAGGCACCAACCATTACTGCGGCTTAGCTGACAATCAGTAGCTTGATTAACTGCATGAATTCACTCATGCACCTCAGCCCAAAAGGAGTGGGTTGAAAAGATCTAAATATCTATTTTATTATCTCATTTAGTTGTCCCTGGACACTTTTTATAAACTAGAGGAGGCCTTGAATGCACTTCAGAAGTCAGTTTACTGCACTATTTAAAAGTGAAGGGCAAACAGAGGCAAAATTTACATTTCTCCACCCAGAAACAGGACCTTTAACTTAAGCTTTTTTTGTTAGAGAAAGCAGTCTATGAACTTCAAAGGTCACAAACACTCACAACAGCAGCTTAGCGTCTCATCCAGAAAAAGGACTTTTTCTGTAGCTTAGCCACCTCCTAAAATCACATGAGGGCACTGCTGTGAGGGCTGTGACTGCTTTGCCTGTGTGATCTCATGGAATCAGAGCCTGGAATGGCATGTAAAGTGACAGGCTGACCCAACAGATGGTTTCATTAGCACTGCACAGGTCATGACAGCAATGCCTGCAGAAGCCCATGAGCATATTGAGAACTAAGTGCCAGGTCATTGGGAAAGCAAGGACAAGTTGACAAAATCACCAGAAGAAAAGTAGAATAAGTAGGAAAGCATATGAAACCTGCAGGCAGACCTGGTTTTCTGCTGGTGTGCACACCTGCCTCTCCAGCACATCAGTGACCAAGTGCCTGACTTGGACTCCAACAAGCCTTCAAAATCATGAAATACTTGGAGATCTCTGCTTTGTGTTTGCCTTTGCCTTCGTTCCTAATCATTTTCAGGTAGTTTACAAAAGAGATATTTATTCATCAGCTCGGTGCCTGTCAGTGCTTTGCAGCCTGACTGAACCACCCTCGGATGTCACAGCCCCATGAGCCCCATTCAGCAGGGCTCCATGATGTTTCATGGTGTGTTTTATGGAGCTGCTCCTAGCTCTGTCTGTGCTCCAGAGGATTGCAGGAATGGCTGGGGGAAGGGAGCCTTGAGGGACAACTCGTCCTTCCTCCCTGAGGAAACAGGAATTCTTTCAAGTGAAGTGAAATGCAGAGTCACTCTATGAATGGAAGCACAGCTCAGGTATTGCAAGAATAGAGCATCTTATTTTCATGTAGTCAAGAAACATCAAATGGGAAAAGAAAATAAAGGAAAAGGTGAAAACCCTCATGGTTTTCCCAGGATTAAAAAAGAAACCATGAGAACACATTTTGACATCTATCATGGAGAAAATATACAGGGGAAATCTTTGAACTGGAGAGAAGTAATTTTCGGTGTAATCTGGGTATAAAAATTGAAGATTTCCACTCTCATGGGATGAAGCTCTGGGGTTCAGCAGAAATTTGCGGCCAACATCCCGTTGCACTGGAAAAAATATTTTACTCACTGCTGATTATCAACCCAGCTGTGTCTACATGCCTAGTGGAGAAAACTAGCTCAAAAAATAGAGTCTCTGGCAAGGTTTTTCATCTGCTGAATGTGAATGCCATCGATCTGCTGAGCTTAATTAAACTGTCTGTTTCAGCTTGCGCAATTTATATAAGAAAATGACTATTTGTCCCAGAGTCAGAAACAACTCACTCTCTTCCTTATGTGGTATGAGCCTGTCGTTGTCCTGCTGCCCAGTTTGTAACGCTGAACTGCCTGTACTCAAATCGAAAGCTGCTCCCACCACAGATCAGAATTCTGTCTTGCTTCCCCTCTAGATGGCAAACTCTCCTTAATTTTGGAAGGGGAACAGCCACAGTGATTGCTGCTGGCTTTTGCAATCGTTAATTTGCAACACAACTTTAGTTTCTAGTTTTGAATCAACCAGACCCAAGAAAACAGACCCCAGGAGTAGCATTGGAAGAGAAGGGAAAGGGAGGATCAGTGAGGACATACATGAGTTTCACAGATTCCTCGTGAGTGAAAATGGGAATTAACAGACCGTATACACTGGGAGGTGCAGCTGGGTGCTGTGGATCTCCAGTAGTTACTTCTCTGGGAGTACTACATAGCTCTTCAGTTAGGATTGAAGCAAGAATAACCCTGAACTTTTATTTATTTATTTATTTATTTATTTATTCATTCATTCATTCATTTTGCCAGTGAGAGGAGCCTCAATAAGGAGTCATGGATCCCAGTTTCTCAGTAGACAGCAAGTTCTCCTGTTCTTCACTTGACAGCCCATTCCCGTGGGTTTACTTATCATCCTGTTTCAAAGTCTATTTCTCCTTTTCAGCTGCCATCTCCTGCTAAATGTTTTCTATTCTCTTTTTTCAACCATAATCCAGCCCTGAAGCTCCAGGAGCTGGGCTTTGAACCTTCTGTGTCCCTTCCAGTTCAAGATACTCTGATTGTATGATTCTTTAACCTCTGCAGCTATGCACCTCATTCCCAAACCCCACCTCCCCTCTCTGCCCAATTCCCATCTTCCCTAAACATTCAGATCCAAAACATGGTCAGCACTTTTGCAGAACATTTTGGCAAAGTCACCCATTTCTCAGTTGCCTCTCAATATCATATGCTCCACAAAATGCAAATATTTGAAGTCCCACGAAATGGCGAAAGTCTGTTGGGTCAGTTATTAACCATCCCCCCTTTCCCAGAAGCACAGGGCCTTGGGGGAGAGTGTGGGCTTCCAGGGAAGGATTTATCTGCTTAAAGTGATTGTCTACAGTGCAGTAATCAATATCTGAGCTAGCCACCTGGGCTGCATTTACAATCAGGGGAGACTTGTCAGCAGAGTTCAGGGAATCTAGGGTACTTCCTAAAGTGGTCACCCACATTAGTTAAAAGTGTGGCACTGCCCATAAAGAGAGTCTGGACACTCTGCTTAGATGGAAACTTCTACCACAGGCAGAGCTAGGGAAGACGAATCTCATTTTTTTGTGCCTCAAGTCAGCTGAAGTGACATTTAAATTTTATCTATTTATTGGAATTCAGAATATTTCAGACTTCCTCTTTGTTCAGGAAACAAAACAGCCTTTGACATGACAAGTAAGACTTCCTCCTTCTTTTCTCCTTGAAAGCTTTAAGAAATCAATTCTCAGCCCCTCTAGTGGAGTTAAATTAAAAAAATAAAGAAAAATGAGAAAAGCCCCCTGGAAAATAAAGAAAGTAAATGTAGTATTTTCCAAATCAAAATTGGGTAAACATAGTTTCTTATGTATACTCTTGACTAAAAACCTAGGCAGGAATATGAGGTTTCAGAATGGAACTCCTTTCATTTTTGATATGATGAGGGGGATGAGGAGACCCAGCTGAATATCTGTGTTTGCTGTCTTATCTAGCACTGCAATATTTTCCTACGGCGAGTGAAAACCATTTGTCTTTTCTTAATCATCGGTTCTCAGGATAGAGAAAGAACAAGTAATTTCCAGACTATATAGAGTCAGCTTGATAAATTGCTCCCCTCCCCAGTGAAATATTTGCTAGTTTCCTTTATGTTGCTATGTTGGTGCCAAAGGAAGGTGCTAGGCATGTTCCTGGATAGGAACATGTCCTCAGGATTTTAGGACTGCACACCCAATGACTTCTCTGTTCATGACACAGTGGAAGTGTCTCCATTTCAAGCAGCTGAGCCAATGGTTTTTTGCTACAGAGACTGATTTCTTATGCCTAATGTAATCTGGTTTGAAAACAATCAGTTAATAAAAAAATCAAAATTAGAACTGCTTGTGCTAAGAATTGCTACCTTCTCAGTATATTCAGGCTACAAGAGGCCACATTCAGACCTATGGAGATTTAATACAGAGTTGTGCTGGAAAGGAAAGGGCCGAGGAATGTGAAGAAGGTCTGGAGCTTACAATGATGCCTTAGAGTTCTCCGGTTGAGGTGTCACAAAAGGCAGTGAGCAGCTCCTTTGCAAAATGCACATAAAGTCACATCAGCTCATGGCATCTGAGCTTTGATTGTATGAAGGTCTTGCTCAATTGTATGTGAGTTTTTAGTTGCAGATTATGCTTAGTTATCAGGTGATTGCTATCTAGTCTTCAACTTATAGAAGATTTGTGTTTTAAATATTTGTTAGGACTCTAAAAAGCAGGCTTACATTGTATGCGAAGAAAAATATATTAATGAAAGAAGTGTAGCTGAGTGAAAATTGCCAATGGTTGATCTCAATTTAAACAGAGACCCCACCAGTAATTACATTATTATAAGCACACTGCTGTGGAGCTCTTATTACTCATGGGAAACTATAATTTTTTATTAATTGATATGTGCTTAATAATTTAGCCATGACTCAATGCCTGTTTCACAGAGATTTTATGGGTGCAGAGGAAAAAGACATAAGTCAGAGGGAGCAAGCCTAAGGCTGTCTTTTCCCCAGTTTACTTTTATATTTACAGATGGTTGGGAATTTTCCTACTAGTTTTGCAGAACTAAAGTTCGCATTAGGAAAAACATAAGTTTTGCATGAAAATGTTGAGGTTTTTTTTTTAAACTTGAAAATATGGTGGGTATCAATTGGTCTGGGAGTCCAGTGACACGTCCAATTGTTCTCACAGATACTTGCCAAGGAAGCAACCTGTCTTATATCTGAACTGGAGGCTCAGGGTAGAAGAAGGAGTGAACTGGACCACTACAGATAAATCAGCTTTCCTAGAAATTGTAATGGCCCAGTACCTCCATGTACAATCACCTCTGGGAATAGGTGGATAAGGGAATTTCCCCTGTTAATTACTTGGTGGGGGGGACAGTTAACTATTAATCCCACCTGACAATATTATTTTTCTGAAACCTTGTTGTTTTCTGTGAAGCAGAAATTTCACTGATGGTCAAGTGTAGAGCACAAACCTTGCTCTTTTACAATGCCAGTTACTGCTGACCCACTGTCTTACAATGCAGGCTAGCAGGTACATGGCTTAACCATTCATCTCAATTGGTCCATCATATCTCTGCAAACACCTTTAAATCCAAATTGATTACCTTTATTGCTATCTCAGGATAAACCCTACACAAGTTGGTCTCTCAATGATTTGTAAATGCATACCTCTCCATAGACTGTTTATCTGACATGTCGTATGGAATTAATGATGTTTATTCCCAGCTGACCAATTTGCATTAGTGCCACCTTTACACATTTGCAGGACATGCTTGAGCTGACCCTCCACAATTAATCATGCCCATCAATACAGATTGTGCAACATTCACTCAGTCTCATTAACCAGCTGGCAACTGTTGAGTCCTAATAGTTGGAGGTACTCATTGGAGTCCCTGTGAAGAAAAGCAGAAATTCAATCTCACATGATATTTTTTCTTGATACATCTACCTTACAAATACCCTGGGCTTAATTCTGGACCAAAAAAGGAGACAATTTCTCATGCACATAACACTCTCAATTTTGACTAGTAAACTCCAACATTTAGACCGATCTGCAAAGTTTTATTTATTTAATTCAGAAGCCAAACTAAAAGATTTTACCAGCAGAGCCATTATAGTAGAGAGAAAGAGAGAGAGAGAGAGAGAGAGAGAGAGGGAGAGGGAGGGAGGGATGGCCTTCGCCAGGGTGTGCTTTAGCTCACTAAAAATCAAACCAAGAGAGGTACCTGTACCTTTCCACTCATGACACGTCAGCTTACAGAGAATAATCATGGCACCAAATGGGTGGGAATGGCCTAAGAAAGGGCAGAATAGAAATCTCAGGAAATCTTCATAGACATGTTTCCAAATGAAAGAGGATTCCTTAAGGATGACGAAAGTCAACTTTGCTGGTGAAGAATCTTGCTTAGGCCACGTTTTGAGTTACCTGTATTCCACATCAATCATTAGCCTAAATATATGGTCTGATGACATTTCAGATGCCCTGCCTTACCCACCCTAACCTTCAGCTGCTGGAGAAGGGCACAGATTTCATGTAGTTTATGTATCACATCTAGAAGACTGAGCACATCTGTCTACTTCAGATACACAAAGGCATCTCAACTGGCATCAGATACTTGGGTTTAGGTAAACCAAATCTGCTTGAGAGTTATGTAATAGTCCCTCATCAAAAGATTAAAGAATCCTTCAGACTGGAGGAGATGCCCTGATATTTGGGTTCTTTTGGACAGGTGAATTGTTTGTCCATGCCTGCAGCCTACTGTGCAGGAAATACCCCTGCCATAATATTGAGTGACTGACTCATCTCTGGGCTCATCATACCGTGGTTGTGGAAGGTGTCTGCTGACATATTCATTTCTGGGTGGGTTGAATTACTCAGATCTCAAAGACTGGTGAGAAAAAGACAAAGGGATAAATGTGTGTTTTTAAGCATGGTCCTGTGGGGTGACTTTGTTTCAGTTGCATTATTTAAAATTAGAATGGTCAAAACTTAAAACACATCCTCCAACTTAGTTAAGAAAAAGAAAAATTAATCCCTTCTTCTGATTTTATTCTTTCTCCTACATTTCCTTTCCTTTTCCTAGCAAGATCCTTTTTGCAGGGGATTGTCCCTTTTGTCAGAGTGTCACTGCTTTTAGTGGTGTAGGAGCATGTCTTTGGCTGTTGGATGGACCCAAAGTTTAGGGTCTTACTGCTCATTTCACTTGAAAGGAAAAACCAGGGATGTGTGATGTTTCTCTTCGTTGTAGTCTGCTTATACCAAGGGGAGATGAGGTCCTTGTTGGTGGGATCACTAATAGATACTGAGGATGCTCAAAACATTTCAGGCACCTGTCTTTGAAATCTCTGCACAGCTGCCAGCTGCAGGCACACCTGGATGGAGCCTAGACACATCTGTACAGGCAATGGTTAAGTTTCCATTGGAGAAGTTAGATTTCCTAAAATAGATTCCTAAAATCAATGTAGTGTCTGTCACATACAGTGTTTCCTCTGACAACTTCTTTCTCCATCAGCATTTGCTCCCTCTTTGCATGCTTAGTTCCATAGTTTTCTCTGGATTGGATCTGGCATTTTTACTTCATTTTCTGCCAGTCTTTCTCACAGAAAACATTACTCAGTGAAAGCCTCCTGGTCCACACATGCTTTCACTACACCTCTGACAGGAGCAGGCTCATGTACCCATGAGGTGCTGGAGGTTGCATTAATTAATTTTTTTGGTTAACAGCTGCTTGACTGGAAGGCTCCAGCAGATTACCAAGGCTATGGGAATTGCTCTACAGAAGTGTAGCTACTTCACTACATGAAAAAGAGTCCTGCAAAAAGATGAAGAAAACATGGATCTAAGAAGACTCTCAGTGTGTGTAAAAATGAAGTAATTAGTAGATTGAGGCTGCCAGCCCAAAAGTGTGGGCTTTTTCTTTAAAGATGAACTCCAAGAGCTATGTTAATTGGGCTGTGTGTGGAATAAACAGGTCCCTGTGACATTACTGCAATGCCTACACTGTCACCCAAGTTCAGAAGCTCTGCAGTGCTCAAGTGCAGTGGTAGTTATGGAACTTTTCATTCCATAATTTCTGCATTTCAGGGGTAGACATGTCCCTGGCTTATGACAAAACTGGATTAATCTTGCTTTGTCTTAGATGTCCATGATGTAGAAGCACATGCATACCAGCCAGTCACCCAAAGCTTTTTCATAGTGGATGGAGAGAAATAGTACTTTTCAGAACATTATTCCTGTGATGTATTTAGATGTCAACTTTACTGTGAGGTAAATTAGGCCCCAGAAGAGCCTGTTTCTCTCCACTGGTGATAAAGGAAATCTAGGTGGTTAGCTCATAAGTAAACAACTACAAGGAACTAACTGGAGTGCTGTCTGACAGAATATGCAGAAAGCATGAATCTGATGGCTTCAAGCTGTGTGTGTTCTCTGCACAGCCACATTCTTCTGGTAATGGACCCCTTTCTATTTTGTTGTGATTAATGACACATTTTCTGCCAAGTAAATTTTGTCTGGGCCATTTGCTGACCTTTGCAGCCCATATTTGCACTTCACTATTCATTTTTAATTGGATTTATTTAGGTCTTTGTGAACTTTTCATTTGGGAAGCAGAATTTTGACTTGACCTACAAGTATCAACCCTTTTTGCAAAGTCAAGTCCAGTGCTGCAATAATGTTGATCTGACCTTGTTATCAGTTACACTACAAATAATCTGCTAACTCATCTATTTCCTAAACTATTCACTTTCAGTAGTCTAGTTTTAGCAGCTTTCAGTAGTTCTCATGTGCTGTCAGTTTCCAGTGCCTTTGGAGTTGCCACATCCAATACTGGGGAAGATGTCAGTCTAACTTCCCTGCAGTAAGGCTTGCTTCCAGGTACAATTAGGAAAATGACAATCATTTCTTCTACTTCTGTGCCTCAAAGAAAGGACCTTAATGTCTTGGATCATGTTGTCAGAGTTATAAAAGTTCACTGCTTCTATTATGTCTGATACCCGTCATTATACAGCATCCTCTTCAAAGTGGGTAGAAATTCATGAATGCCACTAAATGCTAGTTGTATCAGACTGGAAGGATTATGTTGATGATTCAGTTCAGATCTTGGAATCAGATGTAAGGAAGGTGCATGGAACATCCAGTTTGCCCCATTCCTGACTGTCCACATCTATGACAACTTCCTAATGATTTTGTCTATTAATGCCCTCTAGGAAAGAAGCCTGACAGCCATCAAAACTAGCATGATGTAGAAAGTAAGAGAGTGAGGAGAACAAGAAAATGTGCAGAAGAGATCAACAACATCAGTTATGTTCTGTATCCACAGAGCTAAAAAAGGGAGAAGCTGAGGATGTTTGGACCACCAGATAGAGAACCAGAAATCGCTTAAGTCATCTGCTTCGTGAAAGATCACTAGATGTGTGAAGGTATGAAATAACTTACTCAACAATGAAAAGAAACCATGGTACTGAAAATTGCTCAGGATATAAAAAGAGAATTCATCTCACTAAACTGTAAGTGAAAAGTCAGCCATCAAGCATGGCCAGCTCCCTTGTAGTCAGTGGAGAACCGATTACTAACACTGGCAGAGTTTAGGGTGCACTGCAGTATTTTCTAGGAGAATCTGATATTTGGCCAAGTGTATTTCATCTGGCCTCACTCTTGCAAGACTGAATAATTCCATGATGCCTTAGGCATTTACCATTAAAGAGAAAGCCAAGTCCTCACTGTCCTCACTGTATAACCAATTTATAAATGTTTATTTCCTGCATTGTAAATGGAACCTTCATGTGTTCTTTGCCAAACATACTGACCTGAATTTTATTCAATTAGTAATGAAGAAGCATGGAACACTGAAGACCAGGAACTTTGGTGATTTTATGCACCAATGTTTGTCACTTCAACAGCAAGCAAACACTGGCATCCTACAGACATAGTTACACACTGGTGGGGCAGAACCAAAGTCAACAAACATCTTAATTACCCTTGCTACCATATCCACAGGTATCACATTACAGCCCATGTACTTCAGAGAAAGCCGCAGCTTAGCTGCAAGGAGACCAGAGCCTTTGCATCAAGAAAGGTCAAAAGTCAAAGGAAATGCCAGTAGAAGCAGTAGTCACAGTAAAGGAGCTCAATAAACCCCTCACCTTCTTGTTTACTCTTGATTTCTCATTTATTGTATAATAAAGGCAAATCTAAATGCATAATGGCTCAAGAAGCAGCTGGACTGTGTTTGTTCAAGGGGACTCAGCTGCTGATGGAGACAGGAACTCGGTTAATCAAACCACACTGCTCTGCTCTTTGGTACCCTGAGGCCATGCATGCAGTAGCTGGAATTAAGTCCTCACATTTGCAGTGATGGACAGGATGTCTTTGACAGCACCATGGGAGAAAGAAAAAGTTGCCACTAATATTAAGTACATTAACAAAGACAATGGATGAGATTAATGCAACTGCATGTCTTGTGCATATGCATGGTTTCTTTAATTGAATGTGGGACCCAGATAATGCTGGATTATTGCTTGACAGCTGCATAACCACCAGGCTGCCTTCCCACCTTCCTGTAGCCAGCTGGGACAGACTCTTCGTCCCAGCTATGCTGGTATAGTCTTTCTGTTTTAATGGGTTTAACTCAGATCATAGATTAATGCAGCTGCAAAAATGCCCAGATTTCCTGAGGCAGATCCTTGAATAGATGTGGTCAGGGCACAATTGTTGTGGCACAAAGTCTTGTGGTATGAGTGGCTGGAGCATTGGGCAGCTGCCTTTGCAGGCTTTGTACCAAGATCCAGCTGCCCTAAGAAGCTGTGGCCCTCACCCTGACCACTGTCCTGAACCTTGTTTGTGTGTCATCTGCTCTGGTTGGTGTCTCTCATCCCCTGCCCTCACTGCCATTGCAAACATGCTGACACTATCAAGTCTCTTTCTGTTCTGCTTGAGATGCAGCATGGACCATCCCAGGGACTGCCACGAGGTGCATCCTGATTGCCAGTGATTTCAAGTGGTCCCATTATTATGGTGCTGATGTGTGGTGCGAAATCTAAAGCAATGGACATCCCAAGCACATTTTCTACTGGTTAGAAAAGGTTCCTTTGTCTCTCTGATGATTCTTGCTTTCTTCATTCCTTGTACCTTTCCACCCTAAGTGATCCCATGGGTAGCCTCTGGGATGGAACATGTGTGACATGTCCTTACAGAAACGCAGAGTTCAGCTGCTGGGAAAAGAGTGGTACAGGGTCTCAGTTAAATCTGGTGCTCTGCCACCATTTCTTGAGTGGCATTATACAGTCCCCTCAGACACCCATAAACCACAAGTAAGCTGGGTGTCTGTCCATGTCTCAGATACCCTGTGCACAGCCTACTCTTCCCTCCTGCTGGCGCCTCCACACTCAAGGGGTGCTGAGAGTGTTGACATCCTTGGGCTGAGCAAAGAGCAGAGAAGTGACAGCCATGATTCAAGCAGCTGCTCTAGGGAAGTGATCTGAAGATGATGTCTTAGGGACTCTGAGGTGCTCAGCTGCTGCATTGACTGATTTTAAACACTCAGAATTTACCAAAAGCTTCACAATAATTGTGTGGATTAAATGATTAATTTTAATAGTAAAATTGCCCATTTAGTTATGCAATTATTTCAAATTGCCTGTTATATACTAAATCACATACCTGCTTTCAATTCAGTAATAGTTATTTCCATTTTGTGCTCTCTCAATGTAACTCATTGGCATAAACAGATTCATCCCAATGACTAAATTTATCCTGGTACACAATCTGACTTTTCATAATTACTGAAAAGAAAGCTGATAACTGCAGAATTAAGTCTTTACTCTTACAGAAGGAGACAGTGGCTGTTTATCAGTATCTAATAGAATTAAAGTTTATATGTTAAATATAGTAATTCAACAATTAGTCTGGGTTTCAGAACCTGGGATGGAAGAGTTTACATGTAATGCCTGCCACAAAAAAGCATGAATGGGCAAAATTACTCTTTTTCTACATTCACAAAAGGTTTAAAAAAATTTCCAAAGCTGCTGTGAGGTCATCTGTAACAAGTTCCAATTCCCAGAAGCATGTGAGGGAATTTTCAAAGTCAAAAATCAATGGCTATGAAATTACTCATTAGACTAGGGGAGTGTATTTGCCTGTTTTCACAGCTAACATTCATCTTCCTATAGTAATAGTGGCATAGATAATTTGACACAGTAAAGTTGATCTATAAGTATTTTAATTAAAGCTCTGACAGCAAATTGAAATCTTATTTTACTTACAGATCAGACTCAGGTTTAGAGGAAGACCTCAGGACTGACATAAGTTTGGGAGGTACATCAGGAGAGCACACAAACTCTAAGCTAATGCTGTTATGTTCTCTCTCATGATGTGATGGTTTGGATACTTCTTGCACATTAAGACTCATCAGCTCTTTAGCCAAGGTCTCTGGACACTTCAAAGTGCTGGTTTGTAGGAGTTGGGGAGAGATTTTTTAGCTGGCTAACACAAAAGTAGGAGATGAGAACAGTGCCCTGTCTGAGCAAGGCATGGAGGCTGCACAGACAGAGGACATGACAAGGCGAAAATGTCACATCTTTAGTAAAGAATCTTTGATTTTTTTCCCCCTCATGCTAGAGTAAGGCAGTAGTCCAGTGGAAAGAGGGGGTATCACAGGCTTTGACAGACTCCAAGCCAATGATCAGGAATGTGAAGGAAAGTAAAGCAACAGTTGCTTTCTATTGCAAATTTTATTGATTTCTGTGGCTCTGCTGTGCTGTGTAAGACACAGCACAATGTTGAGCAGGCTTCAGATAGAGGCCAAGTAGGAAGTTATTCAAAGTACAGAGGTAGAAAAGGCAAAACTGCAGTTTGGGGAGAGATGCCCTTGTTCCTGAAGAAGCATTAGTATCTCTGTGAGAGGCAGGTACAGCTCAGTGCAGCAGGATGGAGGAAAACCTCCAGCAGTGCTATCAAGTCCTGATTTACTTGTTCCCCAGAGCTGCCATCCTCCTGGCAGCTCTTCCCCTTCCACTGATGACCAAAAGTCAGTTTGTTTCCACAGACTGGAGAGGGCATCTATAAGGAATGGAAAGACACTGAAGAACTTAGAGTTCTGAGAAAAAGCTAATATCAATCAAAATGAATAATCAAACATTTGCAGTCATAGAAAGGAAAATATTAACTCCTAGAAGTTCAGTGAGAGAATTAGGTGGTCTGAAAGAGGATGTATGTAAGACTCCTACCTTATCAACTAAACTAACTGGGATTGATAGATGTAACTCAACTTTTTCTGTTCCCAGTTTTCTGTTCCCAGTTTTCCCTATGCAAAAGCAAGTATAAAGTATATATATTTTTCACAAGGCAGAAACCTCTGATGAGATGGATGCTAACATTTTAATTGATCTTTGATTTGAGAAGTGTTCTGAGAATTGGCAAACTGTAACACCATACACCTTTGCTGTCAAAAAAATCCTTCTGCAGGTTATCTCCCTCTTTCTCTCCCTCTTTCTCTCTTTATCTCTCTGTCTCTATTTATCTATTTATCTATTTTTTTTTCAGCCAAGGTAGAAGAACCCTAGGAAACCACCAAGGCTCATGCCTAATTTTTTCAAAGTGTGAGGCCATGGTAGTTAACCCACAAGAAAGAGTAATGAATCTTTTCTAAGTCTGGCATCTCCTTTTGGGACTCACACAACAGCTTGGTTTTGTAATTATTTATAGAACATTAATTTTCAGTCAGGAAATAACTAATTGTTTACTATTAGCATAACACTCAATTTGAAATAATTAACAAGAACTCTTGTTTTTTTTGCACTAATCTTAATCTAAGTCTAAAATGTATCCCCAAAGTCCATTAAAAAACCAAGAAAAATCCACTGTTAATTAGCAAATTGCTTCATTGTAATAGCTGTGAGTTTTGACAAGTTCAACCAAGGACTATGCAACATTATACAATAAATCTCCTGGTTTGTTACATTTGAGAGTTACTAATAAAGAAGATGATTTAGCATTATAAAAGTGCTTACTTTGTCTGGGAAGTCCTCACAGTATGTCAGTATTATATAAATTCACATGATAGCAGATCAGAAGAGAGATATAAATTGTCTGGTTGGGTAAATTAACTGAGGATTGATTCTCTCTGTTTTAATTTAGCATCAGAATGCTAGAAAACTTCTAAAAGCAGATGGGCTATTGATCCAACAAGAGGGTAATCAGTGCATCAAAACAGGGAGAGGACGAGAAATGGGTACTCTTGAGGCTCTTCAGCAACTGCTGCTTTAGACAGAGAGGTTTATTCACAGTGAGTAAGGAGGGGGAAGAGGAAACTGGGGGAGGAGAGGCTGCTTTGGGACAAATCCTTACCCATGTAAGTGAAGCTGAAAAAATAAATCTAGTAGGAGAGGAAATGTAAAATTTGAGAGGGAAGAACTTAAATCATAAGAGTATGGGAGAAGAGAAGGCCTTGCAATCACTTGCTGAGGACACAAGATCCATCAATGTCCATCATGTCTGCAGGGCACTAGTTGCCATATCCATGAAAGGAGCTTGAGAGACCTGATGGGATGGGATCCTAGGAAACCTAGAGTTTTCTGCTGTGTGAGGTCCAAGTCCTGGCATGAGCTTCCTGGCTATTTACTTCTCTCTGAAGTTTTTGAAGGTATGGAAATAATTCATGATCTGGTTGTGTCTCTTTGGCTCTGGAAGCAGAGCATTTCTGTGTCCATGTTAACCACACAGAAATGATGCTGTCTGATGGGAGGCCGTGTTACAGGCAGTCAGAACGTTCTGACTCCTGGCACAGCACACAGTTATGTGCAGTGTCCTAAAAGCAGCATGGGAGCATCACTTTTTGAGAATAATAGGGAGGAGAAGAATAAAATTCTCATGTTTAGCCAGCAGTGCTTAACACAGATTCTGGAGAGAATCCAGGAGGACTTAAAGCAATATTTTTGTTTCCTTCATCTGAGTTACTTTGCCAACATTGCTTCTCTCTGGCAAAATTTGGATGACCCAGATGGGGCTCTCTGTCTTGTGCACACCCTTGTGAATCTGTCGTCCTAATACAGCATTTGGGGAATATTTGGGGAATGCTGCACTCCTTTTCCAGACAGTGCATCCTACTATGGTGTGTCTATGAACACAGATGGGGCTGTGGGAGTGAGGTCTTTGATTGATGCACCAGAGTGAGACTGGTTTATGAACCATAGACTCCCTCAGTGACTCTAAGTAAATCACTATCTCTTTCTGCCTATTTATATAAAATCAGGATGAAAATTTCTTTCCCTTTAACCCTTATGTAGTTGTTTTGGTTATAAGTCTGTCTAGGAAGATAGGCTTTCTCATTATGTAGAATGCATCACACAAGAAAGTCTATCAGCACTCAGTTGTCTCTCAGTTGGAGAGTTAGCACCATTTCACACATCCCTGGGTATACTGCAGATCATGGTCTGCTGAAGGTCCAGCATCAGATCTGCCAGACCCCTGTGGACATCCAGGCCCCCTGGATGCCTTTGGGCTCCTCACAGTTCTCTGACTCACACCTTGTTTGCTGTGGTGGATCCATTAACAGTCATCAGTTCACTTATTTGTGTTGCTAAACACTTTTGAGGTATAAATTTGGTTGGATGAAGTGGATGTTTGATCCCTGGAAGTGTTCAAGGACAGGTTGGATGGGGCTCTGAGCAACCTGGTATGCAAGGTGTCAGTGACAGGGAGTTTGAAACCAGATAATCTTTACGGTCCCTTCCAACCCAAACCATTCTATGATTCTCTGACGAATCTTACAAAGCAATAACATTGGGAACTTAGTGATATTTAACCATTTTTTATGACATTGAACTAATTCCAAAGTGTTTACTGACTTGATGATGCTTCCAACAGGTTCCAGTGACTCCAAAAGTTTGCTCATCACAGGCTTTCTTTTAATAGTGATGTATTCATGCAGCTTTTAAGTCATGCCCTGGCATTGGTGTGAGCTGCTTCTCAGTTACCAGAATACTCTTGGAATGGGTGGAATGGCTGACACCCAGAACACTGATAATAGGAAGACTCTGGGATGTTTTCTCTTGTTTTGGATTCAGGACCATCCCAACTCCTATGAGACAGTAACTGTGCCATTGGTATCAGCTCTTCCTCTTCTTCCATCCGACACCCAGAGGAGGAGCCATCATCATACATAGGATTAAGGTCTCTGTCAACCAAAAGCAGGTGCTGTCCTGACCACAAAATTCTGTGTTTGAGCTGGGCAGCCATAAAACGAGTACAATTTGTCCTGATCTTGATATTCTGAACGAGCTGCTCCAATACTGCTGGTTCAGAAATAGCTATGTAAAGAACAAGTGGGCAGGGTTGGAGATGCTCCCTGTAATTCTGAGGTTTGCCCCTATCTGGGGACATTCAGTTTGTGGTATCGTCAGAGGAATCAATTTCATATCACAGGGACTTTGGAAAGGACAAGTAAAACCTACTGCCTTCCTTGGGATCAAGCTAAATTCTCCTGCCTGAGAGACATCAAATAGCTCTGTCTTCTTTTGTTAAGGGGCAAGGGTGCAGTTCATTGAAACCAAAATACTGTGCTTGCTAATGTCTTGTGGATTTGAGTCTACAGCTGAGCCACACGCAGTAGGAATGCTTAGGGATTCAATGAGGACTGGAAAACATTTTTTGATTCAGCATTTTTTAATATTAAAATCTCAAAATGTAAAAATGTTTTTTTAGAAATTTCAAATTTCTGTGACAAAATGAAATTGTATTTATATCTACATTAAAAATTCTGAGTTTGCAAGGAAAATTTGAGTATTAACAAGCTGAAAACTGATAAATCCCTACCCTAAG
Source organism: Acridotheres tristis (assembly GCA_037013685.1). Classification (NCBI taxonomy): domain Eukaryota; kingdom Metazoa; phylum Chordata; class Aves; order Passeriformes; family Sturnidae; genus Acridotheres; species Acridotheres tristis. The sequence continues at coordinate 140,527,365 of CM072886.1, read as the reverse complement.
TCCCAAACACTTAAAATACCCTCTAATTTTTTACAGGATTCAAAGTTGTAATAACTTTGAAGTAGGTTGATAATGCCATGTAGACAGAATGTAAACCTCTTCCTTCTGCTGCTGGCTGACTCAACAGCTTGTCACTCAGTGTTGGTTTCTTACATCACTCTTTTCCTCTCCACTATGTTGACAACCTGTGTGTTTACCTTAGCTCTGAAGCCTCCACTAGCAGGCAGGGAGATGTCAGAGGAGAACACTGAAATGTCTGTGGTCTAAATGGGGAAGGGAGATGTTATAGCCTCAATTCTAAAGGTACTGAAGCCAAAGGACACTAAAAAAGTAGCAGATACAATTTTCAAACCCTCCTTGCACTCATTCCCCTATGCACTGATGGTTGCATATAAATGCTCCTGCCAAAACTAGTTGTCATGAAGTTTACTTTTCAATTGTTTTAGTTTTCAATAAAAAATGTTTGAATACGGTGAAACTGTAGTGATGACTTAAAATTAAAGGGCTTTTTCTGGGGGACAAAGAAGGCACTTGTGTTAATACTTATGTGTATTATAATTGTACCTTCAGGCTTCATGCAGAAGATGCCTTTGCCAGGGAAGAATTTGGAATTAACATCCTGCAGGGTGTTAATCCAAGCAGACCAGACAGACAGAGAAATGATTATCCCTTACTTATCAATGGAGATTTGAGGGATTAAACCTTGGTTCCAGAGACCCAGGTATGACCTTGATGGAACTAAACCCAAATAATCCAAAGCCCTGTTCAGTGCTATTGGCTGCTAACATGATTTCTTTGGTTTTAATAGTCTGAAAACAACAAACAAAGAGCCAATAAAAAGCATTGCACAGGTTTCCAAAACCAGTAATAGAGCCAATTAGGAGAGCATGATGATACTGCATTGAGCACTTTGGTTCATTCCTCAGAAAATACCCCAGGGAACTGCTGTTGCCTCATTTATGGCACTGAGGAGTTGACTGTTATGGATGAGTATGAGGGATGTGAGCAGTACATTTAATAGTGAGGGGTAAAGTAATTTCTTAGATCAGCTAAGATAGAAGAAGCAGACAGTATTTTAGGCAGTCAAACTCTTCCACTGGTTACCATGTCATAATTAGATGATAATGGGATTGCTAAGTATTCTTTAATGGCTTTTAAAATATCACAAGTCATCCCCTCCTAGCCAAGCAGTTTGTTTCCAACAATTATGCAGTCTTTGTTTTGAAAGGGTAACAGAATCCCACTGCAAGTGGCTCCCTGAATACAAAACCTGCCACTGTGGCAAGGAGCACTTGTGGGTTCCATAGGATCATTGGTGTGAGGATTGAAACTCTTTGGTTTTATGTTCTTGGACCACAAACCAAACAAAAGTATTCTGTTTCTCTTGAGTATTTACATGGCCCAGTTCAGTACATGATCTGGTTCATGTGGTGGAATAATCTGTTTGGCATAATATCCACTGGAGCAGATTAATTTATCAGGGAGAGTGCATGAGCCTGAGTGTGACTGCTCTGCTTTGGGTCCAGCACTGGTTTAACTGTCTCCTTCCTGCTCTGCTCTGGTCTTTTAGGATGGACATCTCCTCTGAGGAACTGAGTCATGTCAGATTCCTGTAGGCTGCCCAAGAAGGCCACATCAAACCCTCCTCAGGAGAAGACCATTTCTCTTCTTGGGCTGGCATTATCACTAGAGGGACACAGGAGGGAAACAGAGACACAAAGCCCAACTACACTGTAGGTGAGTTAACCCTAAAGAACTCTTCAGGATCAGACTGTGAACCATAAACATCTCTACTGGATCAATCTGCCTCTCCATCAAGTCATTTTCACAGAAAATTTTGCTCTTGGAGCCACCCTAGGTCCTCTTATTCAGTACTGCAGGTAGGAAGAGGTAAGTGTAAGGTTAGGGTGACTCACTGCACACTTCCAATGATTATTTTCCCTGGTGGATACTTGACTGTGAATGCTGCCTTCTTCTTGGCCCAGATGAAGCACAGTATATGAACCTTCTGCCTGAAGGATGGGGTGTGCTCTGTGTTGCACAATACTAGGAGGAAAAATTTATAAAGAACCTTTTAGGACTTACCTATTTTGCTATCTGCTATCTTGTCTTTGCTATTGCCCTGTGAAATGAGGCTGCCTCGAAACCAGAAAGAGAAAGAAAAAGAAAGGATCTGTATCTTGCAGGGTTATAGATTTCTTTTTCAGTAAATAAATCTGCAGAGACTTGTGGCCACCAAAATGGTAGCTCCTGGTGCCTGGTGATTTTCGAGTACTCTACCCACTATGCTTGTGTGAGCAAGTATTTTCCCAGTTTATTGTATTCAGCTCTTCCCTATTCAGTGGCTTATGGAAATTTATGATTCTATGATTCACAAAGGAAATAAAAATACTTCAATTGGTGTAATGCATCTAACATATAAAGTTTATAGCAATTCTTTCAGTAAGTAAAAGCATGATTTTATTGGCCAATATTGAAATAACAGAGTTTGATTGCTAAATCATCATGCATCATTCAATTTGGTTTCTTTGAAGATGTCCTGAAGATTGCCACTGTAAAACAATGCAGAGCATTTGTGGTGTGTTGCTCACATCACAGGCTATTGTTTTAACTGACACTGTAGTCAACTACTTAATTATACCCATATCATCACCAGGCCTTAGTCTTTGAAAGAAAGCATCCTAATAAAAGTTGGATGAAGACCAGTCCACCTCTAGAAAAATTTGATTTCAAAATAGCAATATTCCTTGCTAAAAAGCCATTCTGGGCAGCCGTTTGTGCCTTTGGGCCATCATTTGTAGCTCTTAAACAGGACTTCTTTAGTGCAAGACAGCTCTCAAATCCTGCTCTGTCCAGCAAGGAAGGAGTTGCCACTTCTGATGAAGGCTTTTCAGCACCAGCCTTCACCCAGATGTGGACTGCATCACACTCCCAGAAGTGAGGAATTCCCTGAGCACAGAGCAGAGGGGTAGGGATGTATACTAGTCTCAGATTGGCTCAAGCTGATGATCATCCCCCACAAAAAAACCCCAAACAAAAAACTACATGCAAACTGTAAGGCCAACACATTTCAAGAACCAAACAAAGGCAGTGCAGTGTAGTGCTTTTGCATCCTGAGGGCTTTGGAAAAGCATATTGCTTTTAAAGGACAAACACACTAGTGGAATTCCTGTCCCTTCATTCTCCTTTTCTGGGCAAGTCCAAAACTAAGAGCCTTTTACTATCCTCTTAAGGAAGGAATGTCTTGTGGGAGACGCTTGTTAAAATCTTGGCAGTGTATCATTGCAATGCACCTTTCCAAACAAACCCACAGACCTTATGATTGCTTCATGGTGTTTAATGTGTAACAAGGAGTTCTGCTGCTATTGTAAAAATACCAGTTGACTTTTAACAGGACCATTAATTGATACAGTATCTTATTAGAACTCTTGTTTAAGTGGCAGTAAAATGTTAAACATTCTTGAATGTATTAATAAAGAAAGGCAATTAGACAAGCTTGTTTCAGGAGTCTTGATAAATGAATAAATCTTGAGTTAATTACGGTGCCGGGCACTGAGATTTAGTTCTCAGAGGCTACAATCAGTACATTTCAAAAGGACTCTTATCATAGTCAAGTATGTGCGTGCACAAATAGTAAATCTGGCAGGAATAATTATAAGGGATAACAATTCTATTCTCTTTATTATCCATGATTTTTTTTTTTCAAAGTTCAGATGAAATCCAGTTAACACTGCTATCTGAACATCTCCAGAGGTGTGAAAGGAGGTTTGGCCACTTATTTTTCTTCAGAACCTTTGGTACCATTCATTACCAGATCAGAACTAAGTCACATGAAATAAAGTGACACTGTACATAAACCAAAACCATTTCCTACCTACCATTTATATCTCACTCTGCCTTTGAGGTGGGATAGAGATTAGACTCAAGGCTGAATATAGACCTGAAACATTTGCTCTAGAACTGTATCAGTAAATACAGGAGGTGTTTGCTCAAGTATTTGTATTTATATACATGGTGGCTCACCTTTCACTTACTGTTTTTAGTAAGTACATGTATTTTTACATGTAACGACTTTGATACAATGCGCCTTTGCTAGCATTCTGAAATCTTTGTGATGCTGTTTTTATGCCTGTTTGCCTGAACATCTGGTCTGCTATAACTGGTGACAATGTTATACTTGATTTTTAAAGGTTTTTATTGATTTAATCTATAAATTTATGGGTATCCTATATCCAGTCATAATGTTTAGTATTCCTTCTACTTTTACAACTGGTTCACACTCTGTGAAATGTTAAGCTATTCTCTTGAACTCTGCCTGTACTGGCCAAGACCCAGTTTCACTACTCTGCAGAGTGTAGGGTAACTAATATGGGGACTATTCATTTTTTTTATTTATCTGTCCAATAACACTCCTCTATCCCTCTGATCACCATGAAATTTTCCAGAACCCATTGCTTTTCAGATCTTGGTTTCGTAGATAGAATTTAAATAAAGCTCGATGGAAATGCAGAGAGGAGAGAATCCTGGCTCCAGCTCTAGGATTCGGGAAGCCTGGATTCCATGGCGTTATTCCCCCAAACTCAGAGTCAGGAGAAGCAAGGTTTTGCAAAGATGTGTGTGGTTAGTAACACAACAGTTTCAACAGTGTATTTCTGACATCTTGCAAATTGGAAATGACCCCATGCTGAGAACAGCTCAGAGTGTAAAATTCAGTTTAAGATCACTATTCTGCCATGGTCATGCAGTTTAAATCATACATGTTGCACTGTCTTTTTATACCAAAGATAATTTTTTTGACACACAGAGACTGGATTTGAAGCTGAAGAAAGGTACAAGGAGCAGAACACAAACAAGATCCTTTCTTTTAAGTCTGTATGAAGAGGAACCAAAGGTTTTATTAGCTTCATGTAACTCAAGGCTCAGTGAAAGCAGATAAGCTGTACTCCTCTGAAATAAGCATGGCAAAAAATTGACCCACCAGAAACCACATGGAGATCACATTTTATTAATTCTTCTTTTTACTAGGTAACTGGCACATAAATGCAAAACTTAGAGTCCTTACTTCAATAGAAAGAAAAGACCCTTAAAGGAAGTGTTATAATAAAAACCCTTATGTGAGGCAATCAGAAGAAAGGTTGAAAATCCAATTTCTAGTTTCCATAACTTCCTTTAAACCAGATACTTGTTTTCATTTGTGTTCAATCAAGCCATACACTCTGTATTTTTCCTTTGATAAGCCATTGCTTTACCTGGGTATTTTTTTATTGACTCCTTCAAGCTAGGGATTCCCTTTGCTGGATTTCTGCAGTAACTGACAATTAAGTCTGATGATAAACTATTGGTCTGTGACAGCTATTAATAAAGAAAGATCAACTGTTTATGAAGTCAGCAGAGAGATTTCTGATCTCTCTCACTCTTTGAACAGACTGACATTGCTTCAGTTTTACAACAGTCCCTCTGCACCCGGGGATCTGTCCCAAGAAACTTTCTTTTGAGAAGGATGGATGAAGAATGATTATTATGACCCTAAATTCTAATTGTTATATCCTAACCTAGCAGAATGACAACTGTGGATAGCAACAGGATCATTTCTGTAATGAGAAAGCCAGTGCTATTTGTATTGTGTGGCTTTTTATGATTAGAGAAGCAAATCTAAGCAATTTGTAAGGAAGTTAATTACTTTACAAATGTGCTCAGATTTGCTTGTCTGCAAAGCTGTGTGCCAAAAGACATTTGCAAAGCTTTTGCTTGGATTGATGGTGGGAGGCCAGAGGGCCAGCAGAGTGCTGGTGCAGTGCAGAGCTGTGAGAGGGAGCCCTGGCTCTCCCCTGAGAGCACCCAGCAGCAGTGCCCCAGGCAGAGATGTTAGAGCCCAACACGAGCAGGTGTCTTGTTCCTGTGAGCAATCACAGCCTCTGTTCCCCTGCCTGTTCAAGAGGTGAGATCAGAAACCCTTGCCTCATTTTAGGGCAGGATACACCTACTCAGTGCTGTGTTTTTTCTGTTTGAGGTGGAGACTCCCCTTTCTGCCCCAGTTAAGATCTTTGTGTCTTGCTGGATAGCAGACTGGGACTACAGCTGGCCCCTGCTGCCCTGGCCTCAGAGACAACCAGAGCCCTCAGGCTCAACAAATATGAGCTATCCTGCAGCTCATCAAGCATCACCATGTTCTGTGTGTAATTGTTTATATCTGTTATTGTGGATACCTCTTTAAACACTGCTGGGAAGAGAAAGTCACTCATGATGGAGATCACCACACACCACTCTGCATTTAAAGCCATGGTACCCCACTGGAAGCAGATCTGTGCACTCTGGTACCTCAACAGCACCCACAAACCAAAGGGCTGAGCCTCTGCACAGACCCAGACACATACTGTGGAAGCTTCCCCACTCCTAACCCAGGAAGTGTGCCCAATTCCAGCCCACAGCCAGGGAGGGTTTGCTGCAGTGGTGCCTTGATTATCAGAGGGTCTGGTGACCTGCAGTTGAGGGGAACAGAGACTATAAATATCAGAATTGTTCAGCTCAAGTGAAACCAGTTGAGGACTCTCTGAGGTCTCTACCCAATGAAAGGGATGTGTCAACACCTCTGTATTATGAACTCAGATTGTCTCCAACACTGTTAGGTTTTAGGCCCATTTCTAGTGGCAGAATCTGCACAGGGCACTAACCTGATCTATTTTACCTTTCTTTTGTCCACCCTCTTCTATTAAAAAAAGAATTATCATCTTCAACCCAAATGCTGAAAAATAATGTTTTTAGCTGAAAAGACGAGAAAGAAGAAACACTATCTTCACTACCCAATGCCAAAATTACCTGCTTTCAGAGGTGAGGTTTCCCTGACCAGCTCAATATGCCACATTTCTCCTGATATTAAATTAACAGGTCATTTTAAAATGGAAAGGGCTGAGGATTGATTTTCTTTAAAGCCTGTATTCCTTTAAGCAGACCAGATCCCTTGTCTAAGGCTCTCTACATCTTGTTCACAGAGATAATGCCTCCCTGAGACAGTTCTCCAGCACAATGACAATGCCTTTTCTAGCTGTATGCTTGATTTCCGTGCCAGATTGACAACTCTTCATTCTGCTCATTCAGCATTCTGCTCATAACAGCAGAACAACCAAAGTGAAACATCACCACCTGCGTGGGGAAAAAAAGAGGGGTCAGAAGGGTTTGTGCTTTAACACCTTTCTTAAACCTTTGCTTAACTTAAATCTTTGTACTGGCTAGGTCCTCTAAATGGATCTCACTTGGTTTTTGTCTTAGAAGGAAGCTTTTTGAGTGAAATGACTGCCCAGGAAATTTTCTGCCTGATATTCCCAAGCAAGATTACACTTCTTCCACCTGAAGGTAAGGTCTAAGCAGTGAGGTCACTGCTTTTTGTTTTCTATTGAAGGGAAGATGATACAATACACAAAGGCAGTGATGTCCTGACTGCTGTCAGGTTTTCCAGACAGTGCTGCCAAAATAAGAACTGCATGTCTATCCTGGATCTCATTTCCCACTTGTGAAAATCTGCCTTTCTCCAGGGATGTCACACTCCTCTTCCCATGACTCTGGATCAATCCTACCATTCTTTCGTCTGGTATAACTTTATGCGTTCAAATAATAATTTTGTGCTGTTTATATATGGTAGGTGCTGCTAATAATATATTGTGATTAATAATTTATCCATGATTATTATGGCAGTGTCTGTGCTTGCTGCCAGGATGGCAAAAAAAAGGTCAAAATTTAGATCTTCAGAAGTAAGGTTAGCTAATTAAGGGGGGTTCATGTGCAGCATTGGTGAAGAATTAAGAAAGAAAGTGTTAGATTTGCAAGGAAGAAACCACAGAACAAGGAAGAAGACAGGTTGCTGTCTTCAGTGAGACCTGCATGGCCACAGATCTACAGTGGCCATGTGTGCTCAGTGTGACCTTCCCACGTTCCACATCTGGGGCTTGGGATGAAATCTGTGCAACTTCCCCTGATCCCCCACGTCCTCTCACTGTCAGTAATAGAGCAAGACCACAAAAATGTGAGGGCAACTCTGATTTGAGTGGCATCATCTGATGTGTGCTGCTCGGCTCCTCATGTGGAAACCAGGTGCTGGGAGAAGCAGAGCTGTCACTCAGGGCCCCCTCTGCCTGGCTCTGAAGGGCAGTGCCAAAAAGCCCCCACAGCTTCCCTTCCTGCATGTGACAATTGGCATACACTGTGCCAGATGGGGTTGAAAGATTTTTCTTTATAAAGCCTCAGCAAATCTGCTCTTTAGGAGCTGTGTGCATCCAGTTTGGAGTCTGCAAGGGAGAGTGTAAAGCTTGTGCTGTGGTCAGAGATCCCCCAGGTACTGCAGACGTGCCACATCTGGCAGTCAGGCTGAACTATGGGATGCTCACATACATGTGTCTGGTTGTGTCTTCTTGTGTATATCTTCCTAAATGCACCAGGGTAGCTGTGAACAGGGCTGAGAAACTTTCTGCCACAATGAGAGAAAGTGAACCCTATGTGCTGCTTTTGCAGCAACATAACATGGACTTTTCTTTCAGCTCTGGGAGCATAGGACTAGTCTGAATTCATCCACCTTCAAAAATTCCACTCTTGTGCAGTTTTGGAAGCATCATTTTTGCTGATCATGGAGTGCAGACTCCAAGGAAGATAAGCAATAAGCCTTAATAGTTGCGTCTTCAGGAAAGCTGGGTGGCAAATAGGGAGGTTTGTCCCCATTAAAAGATGAAGCTGAGAGTTACAGAATGCTGTGGTTGACAGTGAGGTACCTGTTGAAGGAAGGACAAATTGGAACCTGGTGGAAGATAGTGTGTCCGTTTGTTATGGGACTCATTTCCACAGAAACACACTGGTTCTGCCTGGAAAAAAATTTAGAATTCCAAAATGAACACATATAATTGGAACAAATGTCTTCATTAAGCACCCAAAAATACTACAATAGACACTAGCAAAACAGACAGATGTCTGATGTAGTAAAAGTTAAGCTGCCTTTTGTCATATTTTGTCATATTTGTCTGTGAAAGGTTTCTTGCTCCATCTTCTATGGAGCAGCCATTTGAGGTCTCCACTTCAAAGATTGAAATGTAATCTGTGCCCTAGACAGCCATCAACAGGAAGGTCTCCAGACAAAATAATGAGGTTAAAAAGGGAGAACATTCACCTAAAAATCAAATTCACCATACACATTTGGCCCTGCCAACAAGCTGGCCCATTTAAATAGTAGCCAGGATTAGGAGAATCTAGATTTATTTCAAGACATCTGGAGCTATTTGTGCTTTTATTGAGGTTGTGTTTCAGAGTTCACAGCCACTGAAATTCGGGCTTATGTATGTGGTCCATGTAAGCTATTTTGTTCCTCACGGAGAATGAGGACCAGTCCCATGCATGGGAATAATTTCCAACCACTACCCTTTCCTGAAAAAGTCTTCAAAGATATAAGTGCTATCAACATGTTTAATTCTTGTCTTATATCACCTAAATATTGCCCACTACTCCTTAGAGCTGATTTCTCCTTAGATAATGGCACTGCCATTATCAACTGTATGTTAACCAAGCAGCAAATGAAAAAGATGATGAATTTCCCTCATGCAGGTGATAATAGATAACTAGGTGTTTAAATTAGTACTTCATCGATAGTTATGCACAAACAATTTAATGAGATTAAATATATGAGGAAAAAATACAGTTTTTGAATTCAAGGATTTCCTTTTACATTGGAAAAAAGGTTAACTCAGTATTCATAAAGAGAGTTGTATAAAATTATGTGTCTGCCCCGATGTGCTGAGAAGTATGAAACAATGACATTTGCTATGTCCTTTTCCTTTCCTGGATAGCCAAGCTGTAAATGTAAGGCTTCAATTTGTCAGGCAAAGTTAACCCAAAGTTTAGAATAGAGCAAAGATAGAGACTGAGAGCTGCATTTTTAATCTTTCATTATTTCAGAGATGTAAGATTTTGATTCAAGGCCACTGCTGCTTTTACTTCTGTTGAAAAGCAGCCAGGCTTCGAATGTGAGCATCTTTTTAAAAGGTACTGTAATAATTTTATCAATATTCACACTGACAATTCATAACTAGTTTCACAAGCTTCAAAACCTTTAAGAGTTGTTTACCTTCTGGATCCTGCTTTTAAAAACATCTACAAACTGCTACGGATTTTTTTAAAAGCCCAGCCTCTTCTGGTGATTTTGCACTGGCAGCAGTCAAATTCTCTGTGCTACAAGCCTTCTGGGCACTACAAGTTAATGACTGAAACTGTGTAGCAGTAAAAGAATGATTAATGGAAAAACCTCATGTCTCCCCATCAAAGCTGTCTCAAGAGCTGTGCTCATATAGATGCAGATACAATATTTCTTAGCTTTGCAGTCTCCAGACAATGAAAAATGGCATCTTATATATTTCTAAGATAGATTGTTCCCTTAATATTGGTTCAGTTATATGAGAAAATTATGCTTTAAATAAGGATAAATATTGACATATTTTATTATGGAAAATAAACTTACATTTGAGTCAAAATGCCACTACTATCTTCTTCAGTGAATTATTGTTTAATCATTATTTAAATTTTGGGTTGATTTACTTGGAAAAAATGGCACTTCAAAAGCAGATAGTTTAAGAAGCTAAAGCAGCATAGAAACAACAAGAACCCGAACATTTAAAAAGCAGGGAAAGTTAAGAGTGACATAACTGGGAAAAACACTGTGAAGGGGTTTTAATGAGAAGAGATAATGACATATTAATACCCCTTAAAACACATACTTTGGGTTTAAAACGTTTCATACAAGCAGTTTTAGAAATCAGGTGTGCGAGTTTCCCAGGAGTCTAGAGATGATGTGAATCTTGTGAGCCCCAGGGGGGTTTGCAGAGCCCCAGCTCTGAGCTTCGTGCTCTCACAAACTCCTGGGTACCTGTGCCTGCTCTGCCAGGAGCCTGCTGAGCTCTGCAGGGCCACACCCTGAGGAAGGTGATGCCTTGAGGAGCTGGCACAGAGGTTGCACACAGAGTTAAGGGGAACAAAATGGGTATTTATTGAGAGGCCACGAAAGGCCTACAGAAGCCACACCCCAGCAATATAAGTGCCACAATCTTGGCCCCTGCCCGGATGGCTCCAAGATGGAAGGAAAGGAGGAGGTTGGTCACAAAATCTTACACTTTTATAGGTTCTGGTTAATTTGCATGAACCCACCCTCCACCTTTCCATGTAGTTTTTTGCTTAGGGCCTGAAGTTTGGAGAAACTGTCCTTGAGTTCTTAACTAGAATAGGACTGTTTTGTCTTCCTCACCCTAGCACATCAGAAAAGCACATCCAAGGAGAACAGGAAAACTTAAAACTAAAGGCATCAAAGGCGGCTGAGTTTCTGGTGTGGGGTTTAGTGCAGTCCGTGAGTCCTGGATCCAACCATAAGACTACAGAACAGGAGGACTTCAGACTTGGGAGACGCTGCATTATTGTTGGTATAAGTTTGAAACTAACTGTGCTAAGTAGTGTCTTGTCTTCTCTTGTCCTGTCTTATACAAATTCATTATTTCATTTTATTATATCTTGTTATATTTTCATTTGTTTTCTTTAATTTATACTAGCATTGGTATTGGGCTGGAAATTCTTCCACCATACAAAATGCTTCATGATTTTGAAAACAAATCCTCGTTTAATATGGAAAATGACCCTTAATCCCTTCGTGCTCTGTGTGCAAAAAGTGGGAGGTAGCTTCTGAGTGCCATGTGGATAAAGGCACTCAAAATTGGAGAGTTTGGTGCTCTTGTGATTCCTGGGCAGATGACAGATCTGAACTGGCTCTTTCCAGGTTACTGATCATAACTACCTCCAGTCTTCCACTCTTTGGGTAGAATTAGAACCCTTGTCCTGATCTTTGCTGATAGAACCTCCCCTGAGAGATTTTTATCCCTCTGCAAAAAGATTTCATTTCCCAGACAGGTACTGTCATTTGGACAGCATTCTTGCACTACTCAATCTGGGGAAAAAAAAAAAAAAAGTTTAATTAAAGACATTTCAAGCCCCTTGGAGAGCAGGAGTGCTCACTCTGAGCTTGCAGCATCCTTAATCTCAGCAGAGACTTCTGCTAACAGAAAGAAATGACAGCTGCAGAGTGAAAGAAGAATTTCCATGTACAGAGCACCTGACTCTGAAAGGCTTTGAACAGCAACACAAAGACACAGATCTTGATTATCCTTAGCAGTGAGAGCACCATGATATTTCTTTTCTAGGACATCTTGAGATCTACAGCATTTCCCCAACAAATTGCTTCAGAAACCTGGACAGAGATGTGGACCATGGGGAAGTTCAGGTGAATATCCAGATGGCACTATCAAGTCTTGTAATTGCTACAGCCTACAGTAAAATTAATTTTTAAGTCATTGGCTTTCTAAAGGCCATATGTCTAGAATTATGTTTTTCTCCTTTGTGCTAAGATACAGTTTTTCAAGAATAAAGTATTGCTAAGCAAAGGGCACCTGTCTAAAATTACTAAAGCTCAAGTAAGAGATTTGCAGATCAACTTCGTTGCCCTTTTCCCCTTGCAATAAAACTATATGCTTTGCCTACTGAGAGCATGAGAACAAGAGAATGTGCCCTTGCCTTGATTTGTGAACTCTAAAAATGCTGAAAAAGTATTTGTGAGGAAAATGCAAACTAGCCTTCAGCTGTGAAGGATTTATTTTTCTTCATTTTTTAAAAAGAAAATGAGGATGCCATAAACAATATGTCTTTATTTATTCTTGCGGTCTTCTGTTTTTCCTTCAAATAATTATTGCAAGGTTTATTTACTCCATTTATTGATTTACACTCTAGGCAAAGTCTATATATTTTCAATATTAGAAAAAAAATTAAAATCCACATTTGAATTTGTTTATTTCAGTAGTTGAATTTAGACCTAGTCAGAAAAGAGAATTTACAGTCTACATGGAAGTGTGGAATGCCTATATTTCATTTTGGTCTTCACTCAGTATAAAAATAATAAAATTATAGCAGAATAAAATGCTGCAGAGTGGTTTGATTTAGAAGTAATAACAAAGCGTTTTTATTTTCTCAAAAAAGTTGAACAGAGTCTTCTGCTGTGAAATAACCATTTGCCCACTTCCTTGCTATGTGCAACTTTCAACTGAAGGAAGATTTGCTGTGTAACACATTTTTCCACTGAAAATAATTTTATTAAACCAGCTTCCGTCAAAATACACAATTTCCAAATGATGATTATTAAGAATCTAATTAAATATTAAGAATAGTAAAACTTGGGGATTTTCCAAGCTGATTTCCTACAGCTGTGATCACTGTATTTGCTCCTGTCCTAAACTGCCCTAGGACGGGGACAGCTGTGCAGGGCCAGGGAAGGGGTTTTGTGTGCTGGATTCCTGCACCATCTTCTTCAACCTATTTGGAGAGAATCACAAAAACAAAAAAGTGAGAGTTTGATGAGTTGACACTATAAACTGATGACAAAATACCACATCCTGCTACTGATAAAACCAGTCATAAAAGTAAGCAAATGTTTTGAGCCCCTGCAGTGGATCTCTCATGATTCAAGTGTGGCCAGGGTTAGCCCTTACCTGGTGAATAAAATTCTAAAGAGCTGGTTCCTGAAAACCTCTGCAAAGGAAGATACCACTGAGTAGCAATGACTTCATCTGTATTACAGTTTCTAGTAAACATTATTAAGACACTGCTTTGCTCCCTTGAAAATACCAGCAAAATCTGCTGTGCATTGTTATATGTTACCAATTACTTTTCCAATAAAAATATCTTTGCAATTGGAAATATCAGGAAAAAAAAATCAAGGAGGTGCATGACTTAGTTGTTATTAGTATATGTAAAATATTGAAACTCTGTGTTGTACATGAACATTGAATGTACAGACCTGAGGACTGAGGGTCTGTGTTCTAACTGTGCAACATTGTTCACAGTCTACAGATATCCTTCAGATCTGTGACAATAATTCTTCAGCTGCTGCAATCAGCTTAACTGTAGGAATTTACTTCACTGGAATATTTCTGCTCTCATTGAAATTTTAAAATTCCCCTGGGTTGAAGGTAGCTGTGGATGAGTCTCTCAGATTAATTCTTTTATGTTGCAAAATGGTGCAGATTTATGCACATAAGTTCTTGCTTCAAACTAACTGTTCCATGACAGGAAGGAAACAGCTTCAAAATCCAGAAGCTGATTTTCTTCCCCAAAATATAAACAAGTCTTTCACTTCATTCCAATGTGTATATTCACCTGAAGGAAGAACTTAGATTCAGTTAAGTTGAAATAAGTCTCATTTTTTATAAGCTCAAAAGGCTTCTTTGGGTAATTTTCTAGAAGTAAATGTACATGTTACTTTTTCAAAAAGTGTGTGTGATTCAATAGTGGTGTCTATACTTGTACCTGCCTGGTTTTGATGCGTAAGAGTCAAGCACACAAGCTTGAGCATCTTCCAGATTTTGCACAAATAGATATTCACTAAGCAGCTCAGCAGAAATATCAGATACATAGAAGTGGCATTAGAGTAGTGCTGTTAGCTGGATTTAAACCAAAACAAAATAAAATTACTTTGCAGGTCGTCTTCTTTTTCCCTCATCTCTCTACTATTCTGTGCAAAGTAACCAAAGATGCAACACCAGGCTCCAGCCGCTGACATGAGAGATGACTCCAAGTGTGACAATCAGTGAAGCTGGGAAGAATTTCTCTCTCATGAAGTAATGTATCCTGTTAATCCTGGATACCCTTCAGTAGGAAGAACAGCCTTTTATAGGGCTCAATTTTCTGCTTTGAATGAAATTTGCTGAGTGTCTGGGTCACTGTGGATCATGGGAGACATTTTTAAAGGCATCTCAGGCACCAAGGAGCTCAAATGCAAAGAGATTTGGTGGTACCTGGATCCTTTACCCATTTCTGAAATGTTCTCATTAAGAAAAGAAAAAAAAAAAATAAAAAAACTTTAAAACAAAACAAAGCACTTATAAAACACAAGTGATACGTGGTGTGAGGACAAAAAGTGCAGCAACAGGAAATAGGTCAGTGTTTTAAAGCACAGATGCAAAATGTCACGATATTTATTTATTTTTTTACAATGACCTTTTGAACTGGAGATAGCAGGTAATGAAATAATACTGGTAAAATAAGATATAAAGGTTCTCCCTATGGATAGTTCAAGCCCTGCAATGCTGACAGCAGCAGTTTGTGCCCAAACCTTTTGATTCCCAGGGAGCCCTGGCTCTCCTGACAACGCCCTGCAAAAGATGCTGCAGGTCCATGAGCACTTGGATTTCACTCTATTTTCAGTGCTTTAGCTCAGCTTTACAGATTCAAGCCCTGGTGCCCGCTGTGGTTAGGAGTGAGCTGGCACTCTCACCTGCTGGCATGGAGCACTGAGCACATTGCACCCAGAAGGAGTCAGTAGCTGATCCAGCAGTTGCCTGCTGTTTACAGGAATAGCTCAAGATCCCACAGTAAATCGCCAGAAAGCTGCTTTCATGACAGACCACATTCCTTTCCCCCTCATCACTCCCCTCTCCACATGACATAGCTGGATTTCCAATTATGGTTGAACACTGATGTGTCTTTTATGCCCCTTTTATTTTTTTTTTCTAACCTCAGAAGCCATTGCCAACCTGCTCTTCTCTTAACTAACCATATTCTTCCCTCATCAACATGAACAAGTGCGGCAACATTGAGCCCTGTGTAAATAGCCACAGTGACATCTGAAACAACAGAAATGTTAGTATTCACTTGATGGGGGTTTTTAACAACATGCTTGGAGATGTCGAGGGTTTGCTTTACATCTGCAGCATATTCACTATGTGATCTGTTGATGGGTTGCAGATGGCATCATGAGCCACTGCTTGCAGCAGAAGTAACAACTCTGGTCACATTTTACCACATTAAACAATTTACTTGGGTGGTAATTACACAGCAATTAACTTTGTTGCCTCACAAATGCTATGTGAACAGTCTGGCTTTTGCAGTTTTTTCTTCTCTGTCAGCTTCAGTCTTTTATCTAAGGCTGGGTACAAGTGTTCCTGCCAGAACAAGACATTAGGAAATGAGGGCCAGCCATGATCTCTGTGGGAAATAATGTCTGCTCCTCTGGGCAGGGCTGGGAGATGAGCTACTGGGGTATATTTTAGCTGCCACTGAATTACTGTTACCACTTAAAGGACAGGCTCTGTCTTGATCAAAACATTTGATATCTACTCGAAATCTGCTGTCCAGGCTCCTTCTGCAGTCACTGGATGGAGCAGTATCTCAGCAGGGTGATTCACACCCGTTGTCTAGTGGTGAGGAGAATTTCTGAAGCTGAACATAGACATGATGTGCATAAGATGCTACTTTTGAAATAACTACTAAAGGTGAAAGGAGACCTGTTCAGCCCAGCTACAATCTGAAAACATCTAAATAGTGTATGGAGTGTGGACAAAGTCTTTACAAAAAGAAAGAGTTTGACCTATCCGTTTCAAAAACATTTAGTTACAGGTGATAAGACAAAGTGGCTCTCTGGTACTTTTAAGATTTATAACCGAAAAATTTACAGTAGAAACATTTGTGTGGAACAGAGGTGTTATCAATCACTAGGAACTCTGTGGTGCTCTGTGGTAGGTTCCTGGATATTTGACATGAAGACTGGGCATCTTTCCAAAATATATGTTGTAATACATACAGATGATGTGCTACATAAATGGGATGAGTAATGTATGTATATTTTCTCACTGGATGGCTAGTGTAATCTTTCTGAAGCAAAGTCTGTGGAAAATTTCTTACATACATACCTTTTGTCTACAAATTTTGCTGATAGCATATCTTTGTTGTAATAACACATTTTCATCACTAAAATTATTAATAACCATCTCTAAAGAGGAAAGATGATCATGGAAGAAGGCATTGCATGAAAACAGAATTCGTCCAGTTTCCATTCTGCCAATGATTTTATTTGCCTCACTAAGGTTCAGGACTTGTGATGTTTTTAATATTGCTTTTGAAATCTGTGGGAGAATAATTCATAATTGAGCTTTGGGGTATATGGGTTGCATGTAGAATTTCTACAATAAGAGCACAACAATGGCACTTCTGCTTGTTTGGCATCAGCACTCGATGATGATCTACTGTGGCTGTCTCTTGTTCAGAGCTGCCAGACCTTTGCACCTTAATCACTTGAGAGAGAATGAATCTCATAGTTTGGCACTTCCAGTAGCAGGTCAGAATGGGAACTTTTCTCTTTTTTTCTGATTTCTTTTTGGCGTTCCTCTTCTTTTTCTGCAGAGACTGTAATTACATTATGTGTAGACATTTCAAATTGCAGATGCAGCTGTAAGTGCCACTTTAGCATAACTAAAAGCCAGCTACACAGGGCAGTCACACTTGATAAGTTTCTTTCAAAGGCTTTGCCATTTGAGCAGTGTTACTGGACATTGTGGAATTGCATACATTATACAGGATGGACTGTAAATTGATAGATTTTGCAGCATAGAAAAAGGTGGCATCTGCAGAAGCCAGGAGTTTAAAGTCCATTAAAAGTCAGTAGTATTGTTGTTTTATAATCTCCTAGTGTAGCCTTTTACTATCTCTGACCATCTGTTCTGACAGAACTTCTCTATGTTCTGAACAAAATCCTGGAAAGATATTTTTCTAATGCCATAAACTTAATGCAATCTAAGCTCTGATTACAGTAGCATAATGGAGTTTTTTACCTATGTTTAGATAATTACTATGCCAAAATTGCTGTAAAGCAAATGGTGTGCTGACTGCCTAGAAAACTCAACAACTTCAATTTTTCTCCTTGTCTAATATGTAGCAAGTGTCATTTAGCTCTGTGGCATCTGGACAAGAGCAGTCCAGCAAAAGCTTTAAATGTTATTTTTGATGATATGTTTCCCTTCCTGACTATCTTGCTTCCTACAACAGCTGCTGGAAGCACTAAAATCCAACTTCTACCAGTCTTTAGGTTATTTTTATTATTATTATTGTTATTATTGTTGTTATTGCTATTATTGCTATTTTCCTAGTGTGGCACACACAGCAAAAGAAAGTTTTGCAACAGGCAAGTTAATCTGTGAATGGAATTTCTGTTGTGGCTCATTTCTTTCAAAATGACAAGAGCCTTCTCAGATTTATGCCAGAAACATACCTGGAAAGAGGGCAATATTGTTGAGACTTTTACTAAGCTATCTGAGCCATCACTACTGAGGTAGATTAGAATTTTCCTAGCTTATGTCAGACTGGCCTGGAATTTTTTGTGGCAAAAGTAGTGTTATTGAAAGTCCAGTTCTAGCAAAAGGGACCTTGCTACACTTTAGGTATTGATTGGACTGATAGAAAATTCACATTTGTTGATATGAATTGAAATTTTTACTGTTGGATCACATTTAGATTAATCAATGTTTGCCTAATGCTGTGGCAACATTTAAAAGATGTTGTTGAAAAAGTACTTTTTGCCACTTTCCTTTTTTTTTTTTTAATAGATCAGTATTTGCTTGCAGGGTAGCACAGATGTCCTAATGTACAATAAATTAAGGTTTGTGTTGCTTTGAAGTAGTCTGGATGTGTACTAGCTGATTATCTAACCAGGGAACATCACCTAGGCCTTATAAAGTGAAAACCAAGAAATTTCTATATCTTCTAGATATTTACATGATCTTCATTAATGTACTATAGGGTCACAACACTTTCTTCCTTATCAACATCCATGAGTCAGAAAATGGCTATTATTTCTGTTTTTCATGTGAGAATGGAAGGCCAGTTCACACACTTGCTCTCTGTGAACAGGAATAGACAGTGTTGCATGCTCAGCTACCTGCTGGGCTGAGGGTAAAGGCAATAAAAGGAGCTTAGGCCTGAACCTTGTCTTTGCAGAATAGCTGCCAGGAGTAAGTGAAATGTAAATTTTTTTTTTTGCCTGGGCCAAGCTAGCTCTTTGTGGATAGGAAGCTTCAAATTCAACCTTTGCTTGATTAGGAGCAGAGCTTCTTTTCCAACAGGAGTGACAGTTACAGTCCTTCTTCTGGAAGAGTTCCACATTATCTTGAACCACTCTTCACCATGGCAGCATCTGGACTCCACTAATTCAGTTAAGGACCATAATGGTTAGGATGCCTTTCTCTTACATTATATAGCCTATAGGAAGAGAAAACAACAGTCTTGTGACTCAAGAACTGTCCTAGAGCTGACTCATGGTATCAGGTTCCTGTTTTGGTCTAGAGAGCAAAGAGCCATTTTTTTCTGGTGCAGACACAGGCTGAAATAACTGGGTAAAGGCGGGCAGCAGTGCCACCAGCTCTGCTGTCAGACTGCTCACCACGTTGGGTGTGGGGACAAAGAATAGCACACAAATTGTGACTGTGGAAGAGGCTCTGCAGATCCCCAGGTCACTTTACATATTTCAAGAGAAAGAAATAGCATTGCTGAAGGGGTTGTCTGAAAAAAAACCACTTTGGTGCTTTCAGGGTAGGCAGAACTGAGTAGCAGGTTTGAAATTTGTGTGATATTAAAATGTTAGACTTTCCCATTTAATGGCCTGAGATCAGCCTGAAAACTTTAATCTATCTGCTTTAGAAGCAGGTTGTTTTTTATGTTGGTGGTTAACATCTTAGATGAAAAGGACTGTAATGCTATCCTTGTTTATGGACACTCTGGAAACACTCCAGGATGTGACTTTCTCCCATGACTGTACTTTGAGAAACTTCCTCTGCTACTGTGGTCTAACCATGCTATGTGGCTGAGATTTACAGACTGAGCTAAAGCATAGGTGTGACTGCTGAGATTTCAGCTCAGAGATAGAGACAGAGCCATCCACAGTGCAGAGAACCTGTGCTGCTCCCTGGAATGATGGTGCCAGTGCTGCCCCAAGGATGGGCATGGGCAGCAGAAATGAAAATCTGAGAACCAGGCTCTCTTCTTCATTCTCGACTCCTGAAGGTGGTAAATCTTTAACTCACGCTGACAGTTTCAGAGCAGCTGAGGGAAACAGGATGTTACCTAATTTGCCATGACAGTTCCATTTCTCGTAGAACTTTTCCTCTACCTGAGAAACCCAGTTAAGCCAACCTGCATGATTACTCTCCAGAGAAGTAGAAGAAGAAAGTGAAGAAAATAATGGGAACCACATGAAGGAAAAAAGATATGCAAGGAAAAGCTTCACTCTTTGGTCTTCATGTTGCAGTCACCAAATTTAGCTGTTTGTCCCCTAAAATAATAAGATCCTAAGTCACAGAATAATTCAGGTTAGAAGGGACCTCCAGAGGTCATCTTGTCCCTGTCTTATTTTTCATTCACACATTCTCCTGACCTGAGTGTGGCAGTCTGTCAAATAACATCCTTGTTATAAGGTGTCTCATTGTAAATATGTAACTCTGATTTTCATCTCTCCAATCTGAGATCTAATCCTAAGGATTTCCTTGCCCTGACAAAACAAATACAGCCTCAGTATTCATAAAAAGTTAGACATCGAAATAATATTGAGTAATCTTTTAACTGTAAACCATGTGGTCAAGGGGATTCAGTGTGAGAAGAGCAGGGAAAGGCAATAAGGATTCACATCCGTGTTATGCATTCTCCCTAATGTGTACATGGCCAGAGGAAGAAAGCTGTGCATGGATGACTGCTCTGACTCAGAAACATAAAAAAAAATACAAGCCTATGAACTGTAAACACATGACTAATTCTGTTTGCCTTAATCTGAATTTTCTCACTGATGCTTCCTATTGTGTCTATATAATAATTTATGACTAATACCTTTGCATAATCTGCATATATGTGACAGTATATATCTAACAGAGTCAGCATGTAATTCTAAACATCTGCTATAAGACATTGCATTTTCATATATGTGCTCAAATGTTTTGTAAGCACAAGTTGCTGTGAAAATGTGTATTATTTCATCCCTTCATCTGCTGTAGAACTGAGGGTACTTTGGAGACCTAGTAATCTTATATTCATGCCATTTAAAACTGAATAAAGTCCAAGAAAATAATATAGGAAATTATGCATCACTGGAGGAAGAGGGAAAGGCTGGCTGCATTCCTTATATTCATTAAGAGGCTTCTGTTCCAGATTTCAAAAATGTAAATATGATGAGCTCTCAGAGGAGTCAATGAGAGTTGAACTGCATAAAGGATCAAGATAAAGGTCTGTCTAGCTCAGTATCCCTCTCCTGTCCATCTTGTGCTCATTGTAGGACAAACAAGACATTCTTGGGACCTTGCAAAAAAGTTCAGGAGAAATTCCATATAAAAAGAGAAAAATTCACTGTCTCAGCCTTGTACATGGTGTTTCCTGAAGGAATCAGTACATGTCATTTTGGGCAAGGCATGGAAGGAAATAAAGTTTCTGTTTCCCAGGTGCCCAGACAAGGTATCCCCTAAGGCTCTTTCTTCTTGCCTCCACCTGACAACTCAACTTCTCTGGGATGCCTTAGGTGAAAATAACTTCCTTGTCCTCCTGAAGCTTCCTGAACATTGTCCTTTCCAGCCTGAATTACTCCCTGATTTGTCAGGTGGATTCAGTGAGAAGAGAGGAGCAATTAGCTGTATCTTGCCCTGGTTTCTGCACCTCAGGACCAATCACTCCAGCTTGTGATGAAGCAGAGTCTCGTCACGTCATGCCAGAATCTGCCATGTGGTTGCTTTCATCTGCTTAAATTAACACAGGGTTGGGTTCAGTTGGCCAGACGCTGCCACCAGCTGTATTTAGTTCTCACAGCTTTGACAGGTGCAGTAATTCAATGAGGTTAACCACCAGCTAAAGGGATGCAGAAACCACTTCTCATGTTTCAAGCTATTGTATTTGGTGTGGTAGGAAATGTCCCTTCTATCTATATGGTTATTGATCATATCATTAAAATGTAACAGTGGCTGGAAACTAGAGCTGAGCAAAAGTATCAGCGGTTTTATTTCCCAGAGATATTATCAAGAAAAATCACCTCCCGTGCCCTCCATCATGTTAGTAGCTAGATGAACCCAAAATTTCTAAATTTAAAAAGCAAATGTTTAATGTTTTAACATGCATTGAATTTAGTGCTTTTTTCCAGGCAAAAATTTAACAAGGAGGAAGGAGTGATCAAAACCACAGACTAATCAGAGACATTGTTGAACCCAGCTTATATATCTATTCTTTTTTCAAATGTTCGCCAAAGTTTTGGATCAGGAATGAGATAAAAATCAATCCAATAATCTCTCTTCCATCATAAATTAATAACAGGATTGTGCAGGGAATTACTGGGATCACTGTATAAACTCACAACTTAGCTCCCTGATCATAGATCATGATTCCCTACAGCATGAACCCCCTTGATTGGTCTCACCTCCTTTTTCCTACTCCTGCTAGGTAAGAACTGCTGTACTGCCACTGGTATAGCACTTTGCACATTAGTGCCTTATAATGTTCTGCATATGCAGAGCACTCAGCACATGGTGTGACCAGCAGCCCTTTGCCTGGATTTTTAAGTTCCACAGGGTGCAGGTTTCCCAAGTTATGTCTGATTTATATTTAATTGGAGTTTGTTTTTTGTCGTCGTCGGGTTTTTTTTACAGAAATATGCTATGTGCAATTTCTGAAATTATGATAAAAAAATTAATAAATGTCTAAAGCTACTAATTGCAGACTGACCCAGCATGGTAAGAGTCCTGCTGAAATGTGTGTTGTTTGTCTCCACACAGGCCAGAGCTCTCACAGCTCTCACAATGTACTCTCTAAAACCAGTCCTATGAATCTTCATTAAGCCAGAAATTAAAGGCACTATCACAGGTCTAATTCTGACTTTCCACATCTGTATCTGAGATTGCGCTTAAGAAAGATACCACTTCATTTCCAAATAATTTACAAAGGGTGTATTTTTCCCCACTGAGAAGTTGCATTGTAACAGCAATCAGCAATTCAGAGCTTTCAATTAAACATTGTGGCAGTAAATGGCAGTAAAAATGAAATGGTTGAGCAGAATAGGAAGGAATCTAAAACCAGTTGCAATTACATTCATTTTTATTTCAGACTCTTAAATTTTAATGCCTTTTACAGGCACACGAATAAATGAATTATGCAGGATTCACAACTATTGGGAATTAATTCATGCTGTTCCAGAAACCTATGGTTCAGCAGAAGTAGAAAGTGGAAAAATAGGTTCTAAATGTGCCAGCTATTGGCCATAGGTCTCCCAGTGATTCCAGCTACAGGTTACAGCACCTGCTGTGTGGCTTGGAATCAGGGGAAGGGATCCCTGACACCCTGACAAAATCACTCCTTATGAATATCAGTGGGAGATAGCTGGCTTCTCATTTCGTCTCCAAAGAGAACAGTGGTGCTCCTTACTACTGTCCACACTTTTCCCCTCCATTCTCAAGTAGTATTGACAATATAAGTTGTTTTCTCTTGCCCTTGTATCACTGCATACAAGGGCATGTAGTGATAGGACAAGATGGAATGACTTCAAATTGAGAGTCAGTTTAGATTAGATATTAAGAAGAAATTTTATTTATTTTACTGTGGGAGTGATGAGATACTGTACAGGTTGCCAAGAGAAGCTGTGGATGATCCATCCCTGGCAGTGTTCAGGGCCAGGTTGGATGGGGCTTGGAGCAACCTGGTCTAGCGGAAGGTGTCCCTGCCCATGGCAGGGAGATTGAAAATAGATAATATTTAAGATCCCCTCCAACACAAGCCATTCTATGACTCTAAAATACAAGCACAGCCCCCCATACTGCGGACATTGGTAACTGTCATTATGAGCTCAGTGGCCTGTCATGAAGATCCAAATATCAATTTGTACTTAGATTTACACTTCATAATTCTATCTGTGACTTGGGACCTTTTCACTTCGGCTCCTTGTGGGTTGCAAATTTCCTTCAATTCAAGGCTATTAACACCTAATGGGATTTACAATTGCTAATTATAATTCAGGAGCTGAGGCCCCTGCTCTGCTCGATGGAAGTTTGAAAGTTCCTCTGAGGATTTTACTTAGATGTCTGAAGTCTGATGATATGAATATTCCCCCTTTATCTGTCTAAGGCAAAGGTCTGAAATCTCAGCTCCAAAATGAAGCACTGACTTGCTTAAACAAGAAAGTAATTTTTCTTATCCATGAAAGAATTGGAATAGTCTTGGCCTGGGTTATTTTATCGTTTTGGTCAGGAATTCAACCCTTTATAAATGTCAGGGAACATCAGTGGCTCACCCAAATCATACCAAGCCCATTTTGCCATTGTTTTGAGTGCTCTGTGCTCTCACCACTCAGTAGAACTGAAAGAATCTGAGAAGCTCAGGTGAGATTTTCTAAACTTTGCAAAACCAGGAGTTTATTAAACCATCATTCCCTGCAAGTTTCTGCAAACAGCTGCAACTTTCCAACTTTCCAGACTGCCTTTATACAGCACTTGTCTGAAGTGAGCCAGGGTTGTCAACACAAAAACCTGTTTTCCAGGTCTGTTTACAACATAAACACCCCCCCACCTTGTATTCGGGTATCTTTTCTCATGTGGGAAGTAGCAATGAAAGGTCAGATGGCCACAACATTGTGTACTATGTGATTTTTGTACCAGATATGAGATGCTGCTATGTGTCTCTTGCTCAGCAGCCATCATCCTCATGGAATCATAGAGTAAGAATCATAAAATGTGCTGTGTTGGAAGGGACCCCCAAGGATCATCGAGTCCAACTCCTGGCCCTGCACAGGACCACTACAAGAATTACACCTTGTGCTTGAGAGCATTGTCTAAATGCTTCTTGAGCTCTGTCAGGCTTGGTGCTGTGACCACTTCCCTGGAGAACTCTTTCCAGTGCCCAAGCACCCTCTGGGTGAACAATCTTTTCCTAGTATCCAACCTAAACCTCTCTTAACACAGCTTCAGGCCATCCCTTTGAGTTTATCACTGGTCACTCCAGAAAAGAGATCAGTGTCTGCCCCTCCTTTTCTCCTCACAAGGAGATGTAGACTGCAATGAAGTCTCCTCTCATTCTCTTCTTGAAGCCAAGTGACCTCAGCTGCTCCTCATAGGGCTTCCCCTTCAGATTCTTCACCATTTTGTCCTCCAATTCTATAGTACCCCCACATTTATTTGAAGGTTAGCTCAGAGTGAATGCCTGGCACAGTGGAACCAGAACATAAACAAGTCCACAGAATGTCCCATTAAATTCTACTGAAGCTGCAAAAGTGTGTGAAGAGGGGACACAGAGTCAGACAAAAATGCAGCTGCTTTGTGCAGCTGATGAGTTCAATATCTGGTCATCTTAGCTTGTGTTATAAGGTTCACACAGGAACAAACAGGAACAGAAAAAGGAACTTTGCTGTTCAGCTTTACCTACATCCACTAAGTAAGGAACTTTTTGGTCTCATAACCCTCATGACCTCCCCTCCCCACCCCTGCCTCAGCACTGCATTTTTTATTCTATTCTGTACTATTCTAAACTTTCTTTATTATTCTTCAGAGTATTACACTGACATCATTGCCACTCCCATCACATCAGGGCAAACTGTCTAGATAAAAAAGTGAACCTGTCTGTCCTCTGTCTGCACCAAAGACAACTGTTTTAGGGAGGAATTACAATATGAGGCTATTAAGAGTATCGGGTTCTAACTTTGCTAACAGCAGTGTAACTTCACTCCCTTTTTCCATGGTGCTTTGTAATTTATTCTCTTCTGAGAATATCCTGGATTCTGGGGCTAGGAACACACATGGAGTTCACAAAATGTGTCTTTGAATTAAACTTGTTGCATCTCAGATAAAGAACTGAGATAGCATTAAGAGGAACATGGAGTCCTCCCAGTACATCCCTCCCCTTCCATCCCTTGTAGTGAGATCAAAGATCCCTGGAGTATAACAACAGTTTATAAAGGGAAAGGCAAATCTTCACCCCTTTCCTGCTGAGGCCTTTCCTTGATTTCAGGCTGCTTTCTGTGTGCAATGTGATATGTAGAGTAGGGTGCTCCCAGAAAAGTCCTAAGCTCTTTAATCTCCAACTACTCTGGTTTGGCATTTTTGACAATCTTGTAAAGAGTGTTTGCAGCCACAGGACTATGCACAACTTTTAACAGGAGAATAGTAGATGTCTCTGGAGTTGTTAGTTAAGGTAAATATAAACAAGGAAGATTTTTCTGAGTGCTAAAAGACCAGGGGCAGCCGGGGTGGCATCTTCTTGTTGGTCAATCACTGGAACATATCTTCTGTAATTGCAATGAGATCTCCTGGAAATGGTTCTGTACCTCAGCCAGATCCACAGCACCTTTGTCCTTTGTGTGCATTAGCAAAAGGGATAAAAAACAAACCCTCCCTTGTTCCAGAGGACAAACCATTCATCTGTGTCAGCTTACTGTCACTCCTCTTGCAGTTAAGCTCCTTTAGCAAAGGCATAACAAACTCTAGCTCAGACTTTCTCACCCAGAGCTGCCAGCTCCTCCCCACCACCCATCTGTAGTGTCCAGGGAGAGCTCTGCCAGTTCTTGCACAGCCCAGTGACACATCCAACCTCCCCTGGGAAACCTGTGAACCCAACACCTAACCCTGCTGGCAGGGTAGGTGAAGAGGAGTCTGCTGCTCTGCTCTGTCATCTGGGGCCAGGACAGGATTCTCTCTGCATACAGACCAGGCTGTGTCCTTAGCTTCACTGGGAAAAAAAGTGCTCTGAGCAGAGGCTGAAGACCTGCTTTGATAAGAGAGAAGAACATAATCACAGCTCATGTATTTTCTGTCAACACTTTTCAAGTGTGAGTCTTCAATAAGTGTATTTTTGTAATTTCCAAGGTACACATTTTGTGAGCCAACACCTGTGAAAATCCTTCAGCTCAATTGTAGTCTTTTCTCAGAAGACTAAAAGTACTGGAGTTAGTAAAGATTTCTTTTTTTTTTAATGTCACACACTGCTGACTTGATTTCAGAGCCATATTATATTTTCAAACTCATCTAAGTCACAAAGATTTTATTTATATCATCTCCCTTTGTGATAACAGTAATTTTAAAGTGTCAAAATTTTGGATGCACTCTAAAATAATTACAGAGAGTTGACAGTGTAGACTCTTCAAGAATAGCTCTTTCTAGAAGAGCAAATAATCTGAAAAGAAGAATTTATAGAAATCTGATTTAAATTGTTTTACTTGATAAGCTATGGTTGGTAGCTTATCAACCAGTGGTGGCACATAATTCTCATCAACATTCATTAAATGGCTGTAAAAATACAAAAATTAAACAAACACCTCATTCTCACAGATGCAAACAAAATGGGAGAAGTAATAGTGCTTTCAGTGTTCAGCCTGATCCTTATTTGCTTTTAAATGACATGCCACTGGGGCAGCATTGCAGAAAATTGTCCTAAGACTTCCTGCAAAAGGCGGCATTTTTTGATTCAAAACAGTTGGAAAAACACATGTCTAAATGAGAGTGCATTCAGAGGACCAGCTGTTAAGATGACTGTAGCACTTCAAGTCTTGGAGAATAAAGTGGAAAACTGTCTCAGAACTGGCAAAGGAACAAGCTCAGGACCGATCTTCCCACCAGAAGTCAGCATGCCAACAGGAGAGCAGATACAAGGGTAGGCAAAAACTTGGATGTGAAGCACAGCCACATCAAAACAACAAAGACCTATAAATGGGATTATTTCTTGAAACAGTCTGGGTTTTGTGCTTCTTTTAATTTGGAAAATTTCACCAGGCTATGACTGCTTACTAAGGGAGGTACTAGAAAATGACAATTCAAGGGAGAACCATCAATGGCAAGAGGAATGTGACTTCAGAGACATGACACAGATTATTATGCAATTATTAAACTCCATTGATTTATATGGGAAGTCATGCAAACTATCACTTACCAGAAGTGAACAATTGCCAGCCTTTAATGGACATAAAATAAAATTTAAAAAAGTAGTAAATAGAGGTTAAGAGAAATCTCTCTTTTTACAGTTTCTGAAGGTAACAGGAGACATTGAAAAAACACCTGAAAATGAAGTACTATGTTGGCTGTTGACTAATCTCAAAGAAAAATCTCTGAAAATCACAGAAGTGGGAACACTGGTCCATGTTTGATAACTTATGGAAGTCTGCTCCTGACATGCACTGATCTAACATCCAAATATCAAATCCCTGAGTGACAACATGCACCTACAGGGTGGGCAAGGGAGGGGGAGGGAGCATGCTGCAGCCATCTCTCCTGAGAGAGCAGAAAAGCAATGCTAATAATCAGAGGAGGAAACAGCAGTAGTGTTGGGGCAGTAAAAGCAGAAAGTCACCATGTCACTGTTTCAGCTGTGCCCTGCACACCAAGGAGCTGGGACTGCCAGCTCTGAGAGGAGGAGGCAGTGAGACATGGAGGAATTCAGCTGATTCAGTATGAAATAACCAGATGTGGAATTTTAAGGCATGAACAGGTGTAGACATCTCTGAATGCGTTTTTGTCTGGGTAAGTGCCCTGCAGAGCCCCAAGATCAAAGTTAGGCTCTGGTGGGGGAAGAGAGGTTTGTCTTTTGAAGAACCAGGGAAAAGCTCATTTTGTGAGCAGACGGTAAGTGAATAAATGCTAGCCGGGAGTGTTCAGGGCTGAGAAAATCAGAACAATGAAAAGTTTGCCAGGATTAAAAGCATCATCCTCTGAAAGTTTCCTCATTATGTTCTTTCACTCAACTGGCTGTGATCCAGCATATGCTTGGATAGAGCTCATAGTCACATAAAGGAAAACACCTGAACTCTTTTTCATATGTGCACCCACACACATATGGGTACATAACCTCCAGATTTAAAACTTGTCCCACTGGGAAGTAAAGAATTGCCACTGGACTTGCTTGTGAGGCATCACCCTTGCCTTCATCTCTATCCAATTGCTTTGTCTGCAGCATGACTGAGGTTGCAAAGGGCCTCACACATTTGTGTGTCTGCCATTAGAAAAAAACATAAAATAAAAAAATTTGGTAGAAGGAAAACAATGGGCTTTATTCAACTCCCAGAGTCTCTTTGTTTTACTGCTGACCACATGCGTGGGCTTTGCTGCTATCCTGATTTTCACCAAGTCAGTTCTCTATTGGTCCCTTCTGGCCTGGATAAAACTTACCAAGTCCATACTTGCTTTCTGCACATTCATTCACTGGTGATTTCTGCATGAACACAGATTTGTTTGATATGTAGCATATTAAAGGTTTGCATTTCATCCCACTCTTGTTAATATTGCGATTGCTAAGCATAGCTGCAGTTTCAAGCACTACACTAGCACAGAGCATTAAAAAGGCCCTGTTTAGAAGAATTTGAAGACAGACAACAACAACCACCATCATCACAACAGCAAAACAATCAGAAATTGAGAGAGCAAAGATTTTTTTCTCTTCTTTTGCCTTTTGCTAACCACCCGTCTCATCTCTGTCCAGTGGTGAAGACGTGTGCTCCACCCTGCTTTGTCCATGCAGAATGCTGCCCCTGGCACAAAGGGGCCTCATTCCACATCTGCATTGTGCAGGGAAGGAAGAGGGAAAAGAAACAGCTGGAATGCTGCTGACTGACCCATGCCATTGGTGTGGGTAACACCAGCAGATGGAACTCCAGCAGGCAGCACGTCTCAGATGCATATTTGCACACAAATGAGGCTGCACTGCTGCTGCTCCAAGCTCTGCTCTGCAGTGGTTTGCACAGTAAATGCATATATTTTTTGAAAATAGGAAAAAGAAAATTGAAGACGAGTCCCCAACCTACTTTCTCCAGGCTCGCTCATCCCCAACATTTTTCCCTGTAGTAGCTCTTAGAAGAGCAGATCTGGGAGCTCCCAGCTGTCACAAAACCCATGCATTAGGGATTAATGAGTGCTGGCATGTCTGACCAGAAGCTGTTCTATGTATATAGGAGGACCTGCAATCGGAACAGCAACTCCCAGCTCTTAGATGAGGGACAGTGACTGCTTTCACCTTCTCCATGCAATGAATGTGGATAATATGATGACAGAGAGACAGGAATAATTTGAATTTGAGGAAGTCAGTCCTTGGTTGCTGATGAAATCAGTCCTTGGTTGCTGGTGTTCATATCACACTCAAAATAGGTTTTGCTGTCCTTGCACTTCCATTTTCCAATGTGCCACAGAGTTTGGACTGACAGATTTTAAACTGCATCAAAGGTAGTCAGAAGCGAAGCTACATGTTTTGACAGCTGGAGAGTGGGCAGCTGATGCTTTAGACACCTGGAAAGGCCTTGGGAGATGGTTTGAAGCTCTAGCATAAGCACATTAAGTGGATGTATTGGCAAAGTAACAGTTATTAAGAATGGTGGGATTTAAATTGTCATCATAAAACCTTCTCGATCCTGGCTTGCATTCCATTCTTGTTTTCTGGGCTACCTGTGCAGGGACACACTGTTTCTTGGTGCCTGGTGATTCCACAGTGATGGAGTCCCACATTATCATGGGGAGCATGTAGCTGACCTGCTTCACCTCTGCTCCCAGAAATTATTACTCTGGCCTGGATTTTATACTTGTTAACATGTGAAAGTTGGAAGGGTCCCACACTGCCTTCTGCCTCAGATGGTTTTCTTCACTGATCGCACACTAGCCTGTAAACCTGTTTTGCAAAGACTGAATGTAATAAAAGAAGATGATTTCAAGCAGTTGGAGATTTTGTTACCAATCTACTTCACTGGGTTTGAAAATTCAGTACTAAATCTCCACCACCAAGCCTTTTTTGCTAGGCTGTGATAAACCCTTGGAGTTCCTACCTGAAATATATAACATTTGTTGCACAGATGTCAGAAATACATCTGTGGTGACACATACACATATAACCCAAACTCATTTGCAGAGCAATCCATCATCTTAGTGATTATTTTCCTTTCCTTGTTTTTCCATGGATATGATTAATTCACTTCAAAACTCATTCCTTCATCTTGAGAACTAATGCAAGGCTTGTTTAGGACTAGGTCTAACCAAGATATGTGAGGACATTTGTAGCTGAGCCAAGAGGCCCTGTTCCAGATCCAGCTGACGTGCAGCCCTAACAGCTGATCCAGACATCCACCAAACAGCTGGCAGGATGCAGCCACAGCTGTTGGAAAAAAACGACAAGGAACAGTGTCTGTTTAAACAGGCAGAAGACACAGTTTAAATCCTATGACCCAGAGACTAGCAATACACAAAAAAAGATCCTTTCAACCACCCAGTGTTGTACACAAGGATGTGTGGATATGCAGATGTGCTTATTTGCAGTAGGCTGCAATAAAGTATAGTGGGATCATTGCAGCCTCAGTGCATCTAGTCATGGCAAGGCTGCATTGTCCAACAAGGCTGTGCTGTCCAACTCCCAGCAAGAAGAACCCCATGGGGCCATGCCTCCATGTGAGGGAGATAAGAACTGGGGGGAATGGCAGGGTGTGTGAGTGTGGCTGCTCTAGATTCTATGGGTGAAGAGTTGCATTAGTGAAATTCCATTGCTTCCATGTGATGCAAAGCTATGCCAAGTGTTTTGATAGGTTCTGTGTATATCAGGGAGCAAAAAAGACTGAGGCCATCTGTCTTGCTGCTCACTAAGATCACTGTTTAGATGTCAGAGTGGCTTTAAGGTCAGATTTGAAAAGTTCAGGAATATAGAAGTAAAGTGCTGTAATGTTTGATATTTAGGAGCCAGTTCTCTGGAGTAGGATCCAGAAACTGAATTGCTCTTCACATGCAGCCTGAGGAGTGCTGGTGTCTCCAAGCTTCTGCCCAGACAGGAATAACATGCAGTTACAGATGCTGGGGAAACACTGGTGACAGTAGTATGGGTGGAGTCCAATCTCTCCAAATGCCTTACTCCAGATAACAGGGAAAAGGCAAGAAAAATATTGTACTGACCTGACCTGGTACCTGAGTTGATTTTCCCCAAGTGAGGTCTGACCATAGTTTGCATTGGGCTGACATGGGATTATACATGTGTGGGCCATGTGTGAAGATACACCCTTCCACAGCTTGCAGTCTCCTGTATTTTGTCACATAAAAGCTTGAGGATTAACTGTAGTCAGGGATGGGAAAACTGCCTTAGCTGCTGAACTCCAGCCCCCTGCAGTATGATTATCCTCTTGGATAGCTCAGTCAACAGGGGAAACAGAAAACCAAATGAAATGAGATATTTGGCTTCATGGAACTCAGTTTGGAAGCTGCACTTTTATGAACATCTGGTAATGTTGCCTCCCACTCATAAATGTCAAATGCAGGACCCTCCATGTCCCTTTGGTCAAGATCTTCCCCTTCTGCTGCAGTACTTTATCCAGGAAGGAATTTAGAACATTTCCTCCTTCCCAGCAGGTTGGAAAGTAGAGGCCTTAAGGTAAAAAAGATTTGTTTCCCACTGCTTCGTCTTTGCTTTCTGATCAGAAGGGACCATTTTATATCTTCTCATTCATTAAAAGTCCTCACACATTTCTCTGGTCTTTGTGTCAAAACCAGTAAGCAACTGTAGGTCAGAGCTCTTGTTTCATTATATAACAATCATTTATTTAACTGTAGGTTTTTGAAAGGTCTTAATCTGGAAGGTCAGATGGGGTCCTGAGGTTGACTCTGGCCTGTGGACCAATTTCCCCCAGAGGAGACAGGGACATCTGTTTTGACAGGGAATATGCTGACATAACTGCAGCTACTCCAGTGCCAGCCCTTGGCAGACACATAAGCCCAGACACCACAGCTGGGGGCACGGGAGAACACAAGGACCCTGAGTATGAGAGGAGCTCTGGACCACATCTCTAATTTGGCCTCCCAAAGAGAGTAATTTAACTAGGATTTGGTTCCTGTGGTGGGCAGTCAATGTTCCAGGTTAAATTATTGCTCATCTTAAGTACAATTAAAATTTAACAACTGTTGCCACATGGATCATATTTGGGCTTTAATAATTAGGCTGCAATGGATGAAACTTAAGTAGTTTTAAACCATTTCTAACGTCAGGGCAGCCTCTCCACCTGTCATGCTTTGTTCTGCTTACATGTACATAAGATCAACAAGATTTCCATGTCAGCACAGGAGCAGCACAGGTTCTCTTGTTGGGATAGGCAGTTGCCCTCAGCCCCAAATTCACTGAAATCAATGTTAATTGCCTTCCATAGGTCTTGGTTTAAAAGTGATTAAAAATAAAATACTGTTTGGAGAAAAAAAAATGCCTCCATTGACTTTTCCTCAAAGGTAAAGAACAAAAAAACCATGTCAGTTGAAGAGACACAGACAGAAGCGTTCCTAGCTTGGTGCTAGTACAAAGATTCCAGGCTGTGGAAGATTGCTGCTCCCAAAGGGGTTTTCCTTCCTTTCTCACCATAATCAGCCGTCCTCTAAGACCCTAATTAACTGTCTTGTGAGGTCCCTAATGGAGTGGGAAGAGAAGAAACAAATTCATGTGACTAGACTCTGCACAAGGGTTTAGATTCACGTTTAACATTACTCCAGTTACACCAGACTACCTGGGTGGTGCCTCTGGTGGCTCCCTGGAGGTGTTTTATCAATGGTGGTGTGGGCCTCCACTGGAGGAGCACAACTTCCATTAATGAGCTGCTGTGTTTAAAAAAGGAAGACATTCCAGAGGATAAAATGCTAACTTTCCTGCTAAAAAATTTATGCACATAGCCCAGAAGAAATGATTACAAATCAGTTTATCCAAAATCAGCACCTTTTGCATTTTTGATTTTATCACTTGTCTTAAAAGTAGCATTCAGTGGTCCAAGCCTAGAAGGTGTAGGATTTAATTAGAGACTGCCCTTGACTTAAAAAAAACTTGTAGACTAAGTTCAGATGCAGTGGAATATAAGAAAACCACCAGAGAGATCTAGTAAGAAAACTTTGCTGAAATTCTATAACTTAAGAAATTGTGGAGCAGTTTCTGCTTTCCTTATATCTGTGTTCATGAGGAGGGCTCTTCAGAATCCCACTAGCCAATGTTCATGGAGTCACAGGATATCCTGAGCTGGAAGGAACCCACAAGGATCATTGAGGCAGCCATTTGCTTTGCTTAAACTTTGTGGGGATGATGATTGCTCAGCCTTCACATTTGTCAGGGTCTCTTGGCAGGGCCTTTCTGCCTTCGTGTCACTGCTCTTTCCTTCTTCTTGTTGCTTGTGTCTGTCTAAAAACTGTCTTAGGAAGAAGGTATGATCCTTCTGCATCTTTCTGTCAAAGCATATACAACCCTGTCTGAATTCCCCCTCACAAGTATATACTAAACAGTTTAAATGAAATTTCTCACTTCTTGTTGTCTTTTGCTTACACAAACATGGACCAGAACATACTATTGAATGTCGCTAATTTTAATAGAAAATATTAAATTTTTAGATAAACATTTCAGCAGAGTTTAGTGTTTAAATTTACAGAGCTCTGTTGAAATTTTTTTATTAATGAATTCAGCAGTTCTTTTCTTGACCTTTTGTATGGACTTCAAGAGACTTCATTTAGTCATTCCCCAGAATAACCCATCCCAGGCCTGCAAGAGGGAACAGAGTTCAGCCCTGTTCATCACATTCACCTTAACAATGCAGCTGTGTTCTGCCATAGAGCATTTCTAAGCTGTTTCCATGGGTTAATTCATCCTCAACTACACCATGGCAACACTAGATAACAAAAGAGAACTGGATAAGGTATTTTAATGGTGGCCAGTACAGCCCATGACATAGCTTCAAAAACCATCGTGTCAGTAATACCGATTTCTTCAAGGCATTTTTGCAAAAAAAAATCTAAACTAAGAAAAGCATATTTGTAGTTCTGGTGTAGTTAATATGTTTTCAAGCCTACATCTATGTGCCTTCAGCCTTCTGATTTATATTATTACCTCTTCGGGATATGGACCATCTATTTATTTCCTTCCACAGCATAGTCATGACCAAGTTCAGGATGCTTAAGCACATATGATTATTTAACTAAAAACAGGGGAAAAATTTACCTATGTTCCTGAGACATACTAAAAGAGAATAGGAGATTGTCAAATTTCTCATGGCAGCCAGTGAAAAATCAAGCTGTTAAAAAGTACTGTGAAAGACACCCTTTAAAATACAGTTAGAAGTTGCCTGACAGTCATCCAACCTCTCCAAACGCCTATGGCAAAATACTAAGAGTGACATAAGTGTAAAAGATTATAAATGTATCTTCATGTAAGCCTTCATTATATAACTATTGATCAACATCCACAGGGACAGAATTATTTTTGTACACAGATGAGTGTGAGACAACACTGAGATGTGATGACTTCCACTTCATGTTGCTTCCTTGCCTCTAAAAAATCAGCCCCTCAAAGGATTTTACCCTTCTGCACAGCATGATCATCCGTAATACCTCAGCCTTCAAGATCTAGGTACATATTCCTATTTAGTCAAAACTGTGTCAGTTTAAGCTCACAATCTGCTAATGGAAAGACATTAGGTGTTATTAACCATAAAACATGGAATTGATCAGAACTGACAGTATTTTTATGGAATATAATTTTGGTAAAATCATAAGCAATTTCCTGGTATCATTTGGATAAAATTTATGCTATCTAGATTTCCTTTCCGAATTAAAAG
This sequence comes from Acridotheres tristis, assembly GCA_037013685.1. NCBI lineage: Eukaryota > Metazoa > Chordata > Aves > Passeriformes > Sturnidae > Acridotheres > Acridotheres tristis. The sequence goes on along the minus strand of CM072886.1, from coordinate 140,491,949 downwards.
TAAACAGGGAATTATTTATCTAGGCTGATTCAGAATGTGTGAAAATGATAATGTAAAATACTAGACTTTCACTGGAAAGGAAAGGACATGGTCTCACTCTCAGGAGTAGCTCAAGTTCCTGGGCTAAAGAAGTTCCATTAAATACAGAGAAACAATTGTGTGGTTAAGGAGTTGTTATTAATTTTTTTATTTAAGTTGGACCTTACACTGCCCTCTTGCAGTTAAGAGCTGTACACATACACAACAGCTTGTGACCAAAGGATAAGCTAAAAAACAACACATGAATACAGAGTGAAAGAGGCAGTGAAAGTTATAGAACTAGACATGGTAGGTGACTTGGTGCCATTTCATTGTCAGATTCTTTAAAAAGTAAGTATTTCTATGATTATTTTGATTATTTCTATGATTATTTTGATGCACAGAATGGTAGCAAGGTCCCTTTTCTCCATTCTTCTCCCAGTATTAGTTTGGAAGACCTGTGTATTTCTCTGTCTAGTCCCAGCAGAAGTCATATCATGAAGGCCTGTGGAGAGAAATTCATAAAGGCCTCAGTTTTTGATTACTTCCATAAAACAATCAAAACTAGAGTGAATTCAGTGAGAAGATTTGGACTTCTGGAACTCCTTCTGTCAGAGCTGATCTGGCCATACAGTTTAAACACAATCTGCAAGATCACATCCTCTGCCACACAAGAGTACCAGGTTGGAGAATGGGTAATAAAATGCATGGACAATAATTGGGTAAATACTAAGTGATTATGACTCTAACCTTCAACCCAATGAATAGACAGTAATGATAGAAGTCTGTAAAATCACAGACAATGCAGGGAAAGTGCATCTTGCAGAACAGGAGGATGTCAGGTGAGAGTATTAGGAAGCAAGTCCAGAGACAACTCTTCATACAGCACATTGTTAAGCTGAAGGACTGCTCCCTACAGGATGTGGGGGATATAGGTTCAGGAAGGAACTGGACCACTTCGTGAAGAAAAAATCCATTGAGGGCTATTAAATACAAAAAAAAATCCTAAGTCTGGTTTAGACTTCACTAAATTACAAATTATTGGCAGCTGGGACGTTTTTCTGGGAAAGTATCCCTGAATGCTTTCCCTAGCTCTTCCATGGGGATCTACAGTGGGGTTAACTGACCTTTGATGTGAGATAGTGTAGTTGCTCTTGTGTACTTACATCACAGAATTACTTCGGACCTAAAGGAAAAAGTGCCCAGCTTGTACAAGAGTAAAACTACATTTCAGGATTGGTCTTCTGCTTCAGGATACAAGTCAAGCCTGTTAGGCAGCTTCCAACATACATCTAGCTCCAATGAAACTAATGCCAAGCTTAAGGCCCACACTTAAGCTAAACCAGAACACAAGCTGCAGGTTCAAAGACACAAGAGGAAGAGTCTATTCACATTCTCAGTGTGGATGCTTCCAAGACTCTGTAGTATTCAACTACATAAAAAGTAAAGTATGATTGAGAATTGTTCTTTTAAAGGCCTTGCTTCAGCCCTGTATATTCGTTATGAAACTTAGAAAGCTGTTTTGAATAATGAACTTGGAAGATAATGTGGTTAATAGCTGAGTTATATCAATGTCCCAGACTAAACTTCCCAGGTGACAAAGCATAAGTGGGTTTCTCTTCTTTAACTGAAAACTCAACCATGAAACCCAGAGTAATTTATCATCAAACAGATTTTTCACACCTGTTCGGAAAAGGTAAAAACCACCAAGGAGCCACCTGGTGTCAGAAGCAGCATCTGGAGTTGTGGGGACTGCCACCACCCAAATAGGAAGCAGAGGTGTTATTTTTTTCCCTAGGGTACTGACCTAAGTTCCACCACCCTTTTTTTTTTTTTTTTTGCATAGTTGAGAGATTAGTCTCCCTCTGCCCTCTGATATATCTACAAGGAAGAGGCCTCTGTGATGTGCAGTGACCTGGCTGCACTATTGTTAGTTGGAGATGATGGCAAACAGGCAGATTGTTATAGCTGGAATCTGAAGATAAATGTTTCTTTTCCCTTAAAGCCAGCACTTCTTAACTTTGGGAGAGGTGCGAATAAACACATTCACCTTAGAAAAAACATATATAAACTTTTTTTATTATTGCTTTATTTATTTTTATTTATTTAATGCATTTTGAACAGTGGAAAACTGTATTTCAAATGCTTTTGAAATACAATTGAGATGTTGACACTTTTGATTAAATCTTTGATTGACCCAAACCTGAACCCATTTTCTCAAGCGTGGAACAAGGAAACTTTTTTTTTCCCATACCTTTTAGGATGACTGGTAATTTTCTGTTATTACTGTAACATTTCTCAGCATGTGCAATCTTGCAATATCACCTCAAGCTTTTAATTCCATCCAGAAAAATAGCTTAAACTCAGTGCAAATTATGCCAGATAATGTCTCTTTTCACATAGGATAAAAGAATAGCAAGTGCAAACAACAAGAACTAGATTATTTATTTAGCTATCACAGTGTTTAAGGCTACAGTGCTCATTATAATGGGATCCTGCAGACAAAAACATCACTGGATTTTGAAGAAATCAATGGAAGGCATCAGATTTAGGAAAAAGTCAAGAGCAGACAATCAGAGCTCTCAGTGCAGAGTTGTTTGGAAGGTGTGACTGTAGTTATCTAACAATCTATCTAGTATAAAGACCATTAATTTAGATGCCTAACCTCAATAGGAGAGGTAGAAATAAAACATTTATCTCTCTTAACTCTCTGTATTGGGAATTGCAAATTTTAGGAGGTGATTAAATAAGCTTAGAGGTTGTCCTTGAACTTTATGGAAAAAGGGATACTCTCATCAGAATCTGCAATGTAAGATATTCTGCTGTGAAATAATAACCAAAAAAGCATGTAACACTGGAGTTTCAATCCACTTGCTATTGTTATAAATCTACCACCCCTTGTCATCAATCCAACCTTTAGTTACTTATTAATACTTCATTATTTGCCTAGATTTTATGGTCATGGGCTGTCTGATGAAACCTTCAAGTTAAAGTTGGGTGGTTTCTGGAAGATTGCTAACAGTCATCACAGGAAGCAGGACTCAATATACCAGAGAAGTTGAACATGATATATATTGGATTGTTATGATATAATGTATTCATTTGCATATTTTGTACTTGTCAGAATAGATCAATTAATAAGGATCCTGCCAGGCTTATTTATAACAGCATCTATGTGGAACATTATTCATGTAATTCCAGTAATTAGAATCTAAATTTTAGGCAGCCAACATTGTGAATTTAGTCCAATACTTTTTTCTTCTCCCCGCCCCCCCCCCCCGGTATTTTTAGAGCAAATAGTGCTGCTTTTGTTGTTCCACTGGCTTTTTAAAATGCCTTTTATTTGCATGCTGGAAAAAAGCTCTGCTTGCATCTTTTCCCTGCAGAACCAGCCACGCCGTGTTGTAATAATAACCAAATCCCTCCCCACATCAATGTCACAATGTTTGTTTTAGCAATCTTAAGTTCAGCTGCCAGCTGTTCTGTTCTTTGGATTTTATTGCAGGAAGTATAAATTCCCCTTGGTTTGGCTGGAGGTGATTTTAGAAGCCTTCGAGTGAGGGGGAAGGGTGATGGAGGAGGGACGGGAGAGCAGGGAACAGCGTGTCTATTTTTGTTGGGGCGGGGTGACAATCAGTTAAGGACTATTAAGCTTAATGGCCTTGATGTTATAGCATTGCATCTCTTTTTGCCATTTCTTAATCAGTACAGAGTAATAACATCTTTAAAATTTATTGGGGCAATTAGAAGAAAGCACAGTTCCTTTGACCCCAGCTGTTTCAAAGACTTCTATGGTTTTCTCTTCTTTCTCTCTTTTTTCTTTTTTTTTTTTTTTTTTTTTTATTTTTAAGGAAGAATAATCGCTGGATTGAACTTCTTAAGCAGTTTATACCTTGAGATTTATGTCAAGTTCCAAGTTGCTGATCAGATGATAATTAAACTCTAAAAGAGAAGGAATGTATTAATGAATAACATAGCTACCATAATGAATTTAAAATTGTGCGACTAAGATCTCACTTGGGTAAAGAAAAAAGCCCCTCCAGTTCTTTGCCTGATATTAGAGGCAAATACTTTTTTAAAAGGTTGGAAGAAAGGGATGGAAATTTAGTTAACGCTTCCCTTTGTTTACATTCCTGGTAGCACTTGAAGTCAAGTGATACTGAAACACAGTAAAAAAGATTGCTTCTTGTCTTTTATCAGTCTAAATGTACTGTCCCATGTCCATTCATCATCTCATTTCCTCCTTCCTGTTCAGCTTTTCTCCTCTTCAATGCACTCGCTTCCATTTTGTTAGAAATCTGTGAATTTTGTTGTTCTGAATTCATCTCTCCTTTTACTCCCGCCCCTCCCCGCCATGTCCCATGTAAAGATAATTGCCATTGTTCATTTTGTCTGTGTTCCCCACACTAAAAGCTTGCTTCTCTGTTTTGATACCAATGGAGAAACAATTGCATCTATCATCAGGCTTTTGATCATTTTTACATTGATTGTTTAAGGCTTCCATGTCAGAGAGAGGAAGAATTACACATTTTAAAAGAAGATATGGATGAGAACATTAAATACCTAAATGAGACAACTAAGTTATGAGTGTAGGCAACACTGCCTTAACTAAATAGCTGTCAGAAAAAGATCATTATCTCCAGAGTACTACTCAATCCAGCTAAATCTTAATCCAAGTTGTCAACTACTATCTCTTTTTACTATCTACATAAAAATGCTTACAGAAAAAAAAGAGACAGTATTTGAACTCAGATAATCCAAAGACCTGGGTCCATGCCAATTTGTTGTAGTGAAAATTGTGTCGAGATGCAGGTTTTGTTCAAAGTGAAACATCCTGGATAACCTTTATGGCTTTTTCAGAACAGACAAGTGAACTTTGAGCTCCCAATTTCCCCGAAAGCATCCTAGCAGGTGGCAGGGCATCACCCCCTCTTTTGGGACATGCTGCATTTTGACCAGTAATTTCAATTAGTTCAGAGTGAGACAGTCTGCACAGACTCATTGACCACACTTGGAGACCCTGTGTGTTCCTTCATTCACGGGGAAAGCCCCTCGAGCATTTGCATCAGAAGATGTGTCCTGCAAACATCGTTCCACCTACTTGATGGCAGAGTGATCTTGTTTTTCCCTACAGTATGTTAGGACAAGAATATGCTGAAGCAATATGAAAGCAAATGTTAAAATAGCAGCAGTTTGCCAAATGCACTTTTTCTTTTCTATCCAACTTTGTCCTTATATTTCTGCCTTAATCACTGAACCAGCTTTCTTCCATTAGAGTCCTAGAAGTAATATTATGGGGCTGTCATCCTTTTATGACCTTCAAGACTGAAATAATATCACACCACATTGTTTGAGAAATGCCATGTATTTTCACGATGTAGTACACGTATCATCTTCTAGGTTTGATCACACTGAGGCCCAATTTATTAATCACCTCCAACAGGACTCTAAGCAGTTACCTGAAATGATACACTATATTGATTATGTAGTTGAAAGCATGGAACAGTGCTTTTCCCGTGGTCCTGTTGAGAGATCTAATTGGGTACTGTGAGATCAAGATTCATGCATAAATATTTTAACATCTGTATATTCCCCCAAAAGTCTGTGCAGATACAGTCAGTAGTCAGCCAGTAGTTGAAGCTGGGCAAGCACTGGCTTATCACAGCTTCCTCCATTCATTATTTTTTCCATAATGTACCCAGATATTGTATTACCTAATAACCCAGCTTCAATCCACAATTGTAGAAATTTTATATTAGAGTGTTAATGTCAGCCTGGCAACAAAAAAATTCCAATAGGATTTTGTTCTTTTTCTTTTCGAAGACTATGAACTCACTTCTCTCTACTGAAATCAAACTGTAGACAGAATGTCACCAAAAAAATCTGATATATTTATCTTTTAAAAAAAGAAACACTTGAAAGTTCTGAACAGCAACATTTCACGATTTTGAGTTGCTCTAATTTCAGGGGTTTTTTTCCTTCCTCTCAGAAGATTCATGATCTACTGGCATAAGTCAGGATCCTAATCAGCTAGTTAAATATTATGGATTCAATAAGGCTGTATAAACAGATACAATCAAAATAGCATATAGAGAGCTGGAAGATTAGTAGTATAAATAGGCACTGTTACAGTAATTATGTAGAAAGCACATAGATGTGTCCATGTGCATTTATTTATATATAATGTGAAGAGTATTTTTTTATTGTTATGCATTATCGAGCTCATTGATTACATTTACATAATGTCATTAAATATCTCCACAGAGGCTCATCTGCATCAATATTGTTATAGCTCTAAATCACCAATGGATTGGGCTTCACAATCACAGTAAATAGCTCCCCCTAAGATATGCTACAGAGAAACAAAACCAAACTGTGAAAAACTGCAAGATATTACTGTCCTACTAATTTAGTAGTTTGGTTACTGCTGAGAGCTGAAGTCTGTCTAGTTGTCCAGGCAAAGAAGTTAATGAGAAAGAAGGAAAAATACTGGTTATAAAAAGTCATGAAGTCCTGGAAAACAAATTGAGATCTCTGAATATTCATTCAGCAATAAATTAAAGAAAAAGAGACTTGAAGGAAAGCGAAGACTTCCATGAGCATGGAAATGAACTAGAAAGGCCATGAAATCAAAGAGTAGAGTGTATAAATGGAGCTTGAGAAAATGGTCATTCTAAAGATAGCAGTGAAAACCTCTGTTTATGTAATTTACCAGAATGAATGCATGTGCCAGGCTCAAGACCCTGAGTGCATCTCCTTTCCAGTTAAGGAGCTAATCTGTCTGTATCTACCTTTGTTGGTAAGAGCTTTTGTGAAGAAAGCTGAAGAGAGAAGGTACAAAGCCAGGCAGAGACACAGCTGTGATGCCACTGCAATGCAGCACAGGCAAGGGCCAGTGACAAAGCCCCAGTTTAAATGCAAGTCCCAAGGGCAGGGAGGGGCAGGCTGTTACTCCTAGCTCTAAAGAGGAGTGCTCAGGGCCCTGACACTAAGGGGAACATGGCATGAAGAGAAGAAAGCCCTGTGTGTACTATCAGCTCTTGGTCCACATCACAGATGTTGAACTAAGCTTGTATATGGTGTTTGGTGAGCTTCACATTAGAGGTGATAGAGCCATTCCCAGCTCTGAATCTCATTTTCAACACCTGAAATTGAGAAGGGTGTTAGGTGGTAATTCTTTTACAGAAGTGGTCCAAAATGTTGCAAAGGCTATAATTTTCAATGGAAATATAAGCTTAAAGTGTTACAGCTTCTGTAAGATGAATTCAATAGTGGCTCCTTATACATTTGCAGAAACCAAGGCCATTTTTGTGCCAATTTGTTGAAAGGACATTCATTCATCCATTCATTCAGCAGTAGTCTTCCCTTCTGCAGAGCATTGCTGTAAAGCTGTGCAAACGTCGCATGGAGCAGCTGTCTGCAGCATTCTGTACAGTGCTGGAAACTCTATTTTCTGCTCCCTGAAGCTCAGAAAACATGGGAGAAATGATCAATTGCAACCTCAACACATAAGTTTATGTATAGGTGTAATTGTGTATGGGTTCAATAGCTTTGCATGAATTTTATGGTGTCTAAAGGACTGGTTGTTTGAAAATAAATGGTGATGTTTGTCTGATATTTCACACTGAGTCTGATTTGAGTACTTTAGATTCACCAATACTAAAGAGTTTTATTTAAGTTTTTTGACAATTTTCTTTTTCAGGAGATTCTTTTTGTGCGTATGCCTGAGAGGGATTTACTTATAAGTTCCAGCTATTTTAATGAAAAAGATTAGGGGGAAAAATATGAAGTTTTGTTACTGTTGAACCACGTTTTATGAAAAACATGTTTTGAAGCAAGTGTTTCAAATTTGGAGGTTTGTGAGCTTTATTAGTGATAGATCTCTTGCTGATGTCATGTTGGAAATCCCAGCATAAGTAGCTAAGCTATAAATAAAGGAAAAAATCTTAGTTAACAGTTGCTCTGAATTCTATTTTGGACAGATGACCTTCCAGATCCTTGCTCCTCGTGGATGTCATGCTAAGATGGCACAGCATAAGCTGAATGCACTTCTCCTCATAACTTCTGATCCAGACTGTGTGGTGTGATCCTCCCTCCTCTGGCCTGGTATCCAAATCCTGGTGTGGTGACAGGAGGGTATCTCCTTTCAGCTTTTGGGTGGGATAACAGCCAAACCAAACAGAGAGAAGATGGCAACATACAGGTACAACAAATGTGTCTGCATGTACCAAAACAACACAGACAGTAGCTGAATTTAGCTGACTAATGAATTTTGTTAGTTTCTTTTCCAGGACTTCAGCAATTTCTCCCTGTGTTTCTTACTATTCTTATCGACCACGAAGCACTGCAATGTATCAACGATGTTCACAACTGGAAAGAAACTTGTAGTGCTGGTCCCAGGGGACGCTGGGGTAAATGAGATGGTTAATCTTGATATTCGTACAAAGGGCAACTAGGGCTCATTAAGAGGCTGTTAAGTAAGAGCAAGCCTGGCAGGAAAGAAGTCTGAAACCATGAAAAGTCCAGTGTTTTGGTGCAGACTCCCCTACTTTACTGTCCATTTGAGCAGTCTGTTCTGAGTACCTCACAGTTATCTTCTGGCCTAAGACCTGATCTTTCCTTTCATGGAAACCTTTCATGGAAAGGTGAGGAGCTGCAGAATGTGCAGACAGCTGATGTTCTCTGCTGTGTCATCTTAGTTTGGAGTGGGAGCATAGACAAGATATGAAATCAACACTCCTGGGAGTAATCTGAAATTGAAACTGGTTTTCAGAGACTGGGAGAGATAGTGCATAAAAAATACCTGGGCACTAGGAGGTTGATAAATCATGATGATTATTTTTGCTTTGTCTACTTGTAGAAGGAGAATAACAGCTCCTTCTCCAAACAGCTGCTGAGTGAAGCAAAATTTGGAGCCGTGTTTCATCTGGTATTTAGTCTAGGTTTTCAAAGGATCTCAATCCACAACCTGGGATACTCCTTCTAAAAAGCATCACAAAAATAATAATGTCCCAATGTCTGTGAAGAAATGAGATAAAAGCCAGAGTAGCTATATTTGGAGCAGTGTTGGTAGACAGTGTACTAAACAAACATGAAAGCAGACACTTATTAGCAAGGTTGGAGGGTGAAAATGAAAGATGTAAATTCAATTAGTATAATTGCTTTTGCATAGTAAAGAGGGCAAGTGAAAAATCTGTCATTCTGTAATTAAAGGATATTTGATAAAATGTGCACACAAAGTGTAACTGAAGTTGTATATTCATCTTTAATGATAGCATTTCCTAACTGATGATTACTTGATCTTACCACCTTATTGCTCTTTAAACAAAAGGGTTGGATTGAATGTATTTATACACTCCATAATATGCATATTCCTCTAAACCAGATAGCCTTCTGTATACAGACTGTGTACAGATATTCTTGACTTTTAATTAAATAAAAAGTGTGGGGAACCAGGTATTTTAAAATATTTTAAAAGGTATCAAGATAGAGGTTAAAACCCACAAAACATCGTGAACCAGAAATAAAGATGCGAACAACAGTGTGTATGATAAAATTTTATCCGTGAGAGTTCAAATGGCTGATGACTTTCAGCCAGGAAGGAAGGCAAAAGGATTTTGAATAAACAAGTTCAATTACTAATGTGATAAAGGTACATTATTAGCAGAGAACAAACAAATGACATATTGGAATTGTTAGCTAAATTGAAGTTTGTTATCCTACTGTTTGCACTGAAGGTGTCTGGTTATCAACAGGATGTGGAATCATGCTTCAAGTCAAGCAGGTGTTCAAGTGTTTTTCTTCATCCCAGAGACAGTGAGAGTGTGAGCACACAGCTCCTCATCTCTCCATGGGGAACAATGAGCAGCACCATGCTGCTTACAGAGGCTGTTCAACCAGGCCAATGGAGGAAGACCAACAATAATTACTTGGTGGGAGTAATTAGTATTTTAAAAGAGAAAAAAAAGAAAATGTAGGGTTTATTTTTCTTCCCTAATATTGGTGAAAACCAACCATGCCAAGGAAAGACACATTCAGACATACTATGGAAGTATTAGAAGTAAAATTAAGTTCTAAACCTAGTGAGACATGAAATGCCCCTATCTGTAGAGTAAGCCCATACTACATCATATTAAGAAGATTATGTGGGGATTAGTTCCAGTGTAACTGCCATATTAAAATATATGGTGACAGGTGTTTCTAAATTACTGTAACAAGGTGGAACCTTCTCTCATACCCAAAAATTTTGGCAACAAAAGAAGCTGGGTTTTAAAGATAAGAAGCTCCAGACAACTGGAACAAAGAGAAATCTATTGACAACAAGTGGAAGATTCTGGTATATATTTATCACAATGACTTGTGTGTTTTACTTGAACTTGGCCATGTATTGTTAAAAGAAGAAAAAGAAAAATAAATTCTGATGAACAACTCCCTCCTACCTTGAAAATTATCCTAGCAGCACATCTCCAAACAGCTTTTCTGAGATTATTTAACATTTCTGTGCTGTCTGGTGAGGAATCACAAAAAAAAAAGGGGATGAGAAGCATCAGATGTGAGCTCTACATCAAGTTTAAGAATTTTGATCTGGATGCAGCAGCTGAAATCCAATTCTAGAGATAAACAATATCCAATATGTGGCAAAGATCTGTGCCTGATTTACTGTGTCACTGGGCTACTTCCCTTAAGGCATTTATAAGTCACTGGTCCATAAAGGAGTGACCTGACTTGTGTGATGTCTTTCCCACATGGAAGGATGGGTCCAAATCTGTGTGGCTCAATCCAGAGTGAGCTCTGAAACTCTCATTCTTAAACCTGTGACACAACATCCTTGGCAAACTACTGTGATTCAAGACAAAAAGAAAAATAAACAAACAGCAAAATTGGTTAGGATTATTTTTGTTGACTTCCAACTAAATTGATGACTTTAAGTTTTACCATGTGAATCAGAATCAAACACTGTAACAATCAGGAAAGGGAATGGACAGTTAAGGTGGTTTATCCCTAAGGCTGTGTCTTGATACAGTATTGGAATCATGAGAAATGGGAACCAAAGGTGGTGTCAAAATCACTCACATAATACCTATTGCTGCACTAGTACATTATAGACACTTCACCTTGATCACACATTTGCCTGAACTCTGAGACTGTAAGCAAAAAAGCTTTCTTCCCTCTAAGATATAGGTATTTAAAGGCTCCTTTAGTATATTGATATATGCTTAGTAAATACAGCTAGTTTAGGTGTCTAGAGCATGGGTCTTTGCATCTGAACTACCTGCTTGACTCCTGCTAAAGCTCATTAAGGTGTAATCACTAAAAGCCAATGGAGGCTGATTGGCATTCATTTGATCTCACAGCACCTATTTAAATGGAGATAGTTTCATACATTTCAGTGGCAGGCTCTTTACTGACCATAATGGCATCCAAGATGATTTTCTCACCTGTGAATACCTTGAATTGTAGGCATTCTGACTTAGGGGAATCCCACAATGTCGTTTTTTCTTTCTTACTTCACAGGTATGCAGAGCTCTTGCCTTTCCTGTTGCAGTGCATGACTCACACCATGTGCCAGTTTACAAGGTAAGGAGTGAGGAACTGGCTGTTCCATGCATTGCTGTGCCCTTCTTGGCAGGGCTGCTCTGAATCCCTTCCTCCCCCAGCCTGTATGGATCCTGGGGGCTGCCCTGACCCAGGGGCAAATCTTTAAACTTGGCCTTGCCGAACTTTTCTCAGGCTGAGGGGAGTAGCCTACTTCAATGGAATATCTCTTAATTATAGACTACAAACACCGTTTCCAGTCGAGAGTAAATATGTTCATGTGGTTCTCAAAAAATCTGAAAGAGACTAATAGTTCAGAACTTCTTTGTAGGAGATGAGTTTATAAATGTTCTTGAGCATTTTCTCAGCTTGTCTGTCAGAGGTATACCTAACAGAGGTATCTCCTCCCACCTTCGTGGTACATTGACATGGAAATTGAAGTCCTTTGGTGTAGAATGAAACACTGCAGGAAAGGTCTCCCTGAATATTCATCCTGCTCCAGTAGTAGTAATAATCACACAGTGTAAGTCATCACACTCATTAGACAATAACTGAGAGAAAGCTGTTTCAGCAGAGCTCGACTCCAGCACAGATACAGGTGCCTTGTCTGGAGATATTTACCAGAGCACAGCTCAAATTAGCCCAGGCTGATGGAGCTTTGCTGAGGCCAGCAGAGCCATTGGATTTTGCTGCTTGAGGGTCTGCCTCACTAGTTTTACTACACTTTAAACATTTGTGTTTATACATGTGGATTCTTTTGATTTTTAACACTTTTTGGCATCGCTAACCTCCTGCAGATGAATAGTTAATTACCCTCCCCCCTGTGTACTTAATAGTATAAGTGGCATTTGCAGGGTTTTTAAGAGTATGTGCCAAGCAAAAGAACTTTCAACAACCACAAGAAAGTGAATTCTTATGATCTCTTGGCTGGAAGTATATGCAGGGGCCTTGCATGGTGGCACTGAAGTCTGCAAATCCTGGCACCATTTGGTTTTACATGTGCCTAGGAATGCCTGCCCTTCCTCTGCATTCAATTTTCCTGTCTCCAGCTTTATTTAGTTAGATGTTTCTCTAGTGCATCCAGTAAAACTCAACCACAAGAATGAGTAGTTGCTGTTTATAAAATCAGCACATTGTTATGTAATCCAGATGACAGGAGAAGTGTGAAATGCTGTTAAATACTTGACTATAACCACAGCTCAGTTAGATCTAGACAGTTAAAGTGCAGTGGCGTCTAGGTTTCCTGAAGGGCTGACTCTAGAAGTGGGAGGCCCACTTCACTTTCAGGGTGTAGAAAACAGAACAGCTTTCACTGAAGTGTACACCCTTATTCTGACTTTTTCCTGGTATAAATGAAGGAGCAAGGCTACCAGTGTGACAGAAAATATTAGATACGTTCATAATTTCTCTTAAAATATTAAACTTCTGGGAAACTCCGTAATATCTCTATTCACTTAGAGAATGATCACACTGATAAAACAATAGTTTTGTTGACAAGAATGTTTTAATCTCCTTATTCTAATGGGGGAAAAATAACAGCTAAGGAGTTCTGGACACTGGGTTTCAGGTCTGGCATTCTGTGCAGGAACACTAAATGTGCAAATATCTTCTTGTTCAGAAATGATTTTTTTTCAGTGCTATTAGCGTGGACTGGAAGAAAGTATATTTTTTCTTTACAAATGTGATTCTTTATGATAAGCTTGCTGGTATATATGATTCTGTATTCAAGTAAGATATTCGAGGCTGAAAATAAACCAGAATTGCTGAAGGGAGACACATCCCTGCTCCAATTCTACTGTCTGCCCACTGACCCCACCAAAATATGTAGGAAGGAGTGGTGAAACAGTTGGGTAACAACCCTTATGTCATTCTACATTTTTTCCTAAATTGAGTCCTGTACTACCTGGTGGAAAATACACCAATGATCCATCATTGATATCAACCACCCCAATAAACTTACACATAACAACATAGTAATGTGCTAATATGAATAAGATGAGGCAGTTCCTATTAATTCCACACCCAGACATATTTTCGTTACTGTCAATGTATTATTGAAGACAAGAAGAGATGAATTTAAAACATCTACATTTCTTTGTAAAACAGAGAAATTCTGCTAGCTTGTACCTCACTCCCAGAAACATATGATAAAGAAATACCTCCCCCAGGTTCTCTTCAGAAGTGGTGTTTCTGTAGCCATAAGAACAAGAATTCTGTATAAAACAAGAAAATATTTTATAAATTAAGAACTTAGGATTTGGGGGAAAAAATTCAAACAAAAAGTGGTACTCAGACATTATTTCATTTCCCTGTCCAAAGATGTGAATTTCCTAAAAAAAACCCCACTCACTTCCTTTTTTTTGTCTCTGCCACATTCATCTCATGATTTTGGAGGTGGATCTCAGCATGGTCCAAGTATACAGGGTCTGTCTTCAGTCTCTAAAATAGTTTCTTCGATCACTGTAAGAAACAATTGCACGGACTTTACTTTTACTGATACTGATTGAATTATTACCTGGATTTACTCGATTTTGTTGCAGTCATCTGTAAAAAGAAACATCTTTGATGCTGCCTCCTGCTGTCCAACCATCTTTAGAAAATCCCATTACAAAGCTCTCAGGGGGTGATGTGTCAAAAGCATCATTTGTCACGGAGTTGGTTCCTACAACAAGATGTGAATCCTTGCTTTTCTTTTCACCTTGCCTTGCTTGGTCCTGCTACCTCCCAGCTCTGAGTTTTTGTCTGTTCTGGGAGCTCCTCAGGTTATCAGTCAAGGTAAAAGAAGAAAATTTCATTTGTTAGCTGCAATTTCTGCTGTCCCCATGTGGAGTGACAAACAACTCATTCCAATGTGCAGCTGCTGTCCATTGCTCCCTCTCTTCCTTAGAGGATTGTGGCAAACTCAGCATTTTATGCATTGCAAGGACATAGAGTTAAGCCCAGAAAAATCCTATTTGAAAGGTACTATTCCCAAGATCCCAAGAGGGATTACAATTTTTATCTGTCCACAGCAGCCATTTCCTATGGAAGAGTTAATGTTCAATGTTAAATACTACACCAAACAAATATAGGACAACACTGGGCTTTTTTAATTAAAAAGTGAACAAACTTTATCTGCCCAGATGTAGCAGTGAAGAGAGAGCAGGCACTGGTGCCCATGACCACCAGGAGTATGGACAGGTACATAGGTGTAAGTTGCCCACTCTCTCTTGCTTTCTTCTACTTTGATCCAGGGAAAATTGTTCCTTGTATATATGGCATCCTCCTCTTTCCTTCTGAGAGCTGAACCTGGTCTACTCCAAAGATTGTTTCTGATACATCAAAAGGTTTAACAAAGTGGGGTGCTGCATGTAGCAGTGAACAAGGACTGCATATTTCTGAAACTGGTCAATATCTGCTTTAATGGTGTCCCAGAAGCTGCTGCAGATTGTATTTGATCTGTTTGCTATCTTTCCATGATTCTTCTTCCAGTTACGCTCACAAGGAGCTCATCTCCTTCTCCCTTGGCCCCGTGCTGATGGCTTCAGTGAGCTGGAGCAGCAAGAGAGGCCAAAGAGGTCTAGCCATGAGTGAATGCCATGTCCTGCTGGAGCAGGCAGGCACCTGAGCCCTGGGCTGGGAGGTGAAGCTGATCCCCGTGGGCAGCCACACATCAGCTCTCTTTGGGATAGATACCCAACTACTCCCATCCTTTGGCCCAGAAGCAATCTCCCTGCCACACTTCTGTTTCCAGGAAGTGCTTTTAGAGACAGATGGGATCAAATATTATCTCAAATTTAATTTTTGGATAAGTGCATTATCAGAATGTGCATCATGGACAGGGATTACTTTCATTTAAATGTTAAAAAAAAATCCTTGAAGAACATTCTGATGTATAATTCCCCCAGAAAATGATGACTTAATATTTTGAGTAAATGAGTAGATCAAATTTATGAAACAGACCTTTTAAAGGTAGGAAATTAGAGACCTGCATGAATTTGTGTCGTAGGCTCCATTTTGCGAGCTACATTTTATCATTCACAGTATAAAATGAAAGTAAAGAGCTCTGTTTCATCAGTTACTTATATCCAGCTGCTATGAAAATAATATGTTTGATATAATTCATTTGACATTTGATGGGTTTAAGGTTCCTCTGACAAGATGTAATCAACTCATTATGGAGAAACAGAAACCTTCCTTGTTACAAATAAATTATTCCTAGTCATGATTGAATTACTGTGTATTCAATGAAAATGGGATGGTGGGGTTTCCAGTAGAAGTGGATATTTTATCATCAGGCCTGTGTGATAAAAGCCAAGTCAAGTCACTTTATGTTTTCTCTCTTCTGTGCTCTGATTAATGAGTGGCATTACTATTTCAAACCAACAAATTAGGTCTTTCCTTTCCATTTTTTCACATTAAAGCTGTTAGATCAAAGTATAAAAACTGTGTCTTTCCTTTTTATGCACAAAGCCTGGATAAACAGCTTGAACAGAGCGTTCTTTTACTTTATTTTGTTAGTTTATTTTTAAAAACCTCAACAGTGTTTGTGAAGCAAAGCTAGCTTTATGGGTGGGGTGTGAACTGTCTCTTTTAAGTCAGAACATGAGATTAATTTAATTTTGGTCTTAACATCAAATATATTGTGTGCTGTGTTTTGCACCATTACTTTGGAGGAACAGGAGAAAGATGTATCATTTTCCTGGAATTAATTAGTTAAAAATGCATCTCCAGAGGCAGCTGAGGCAATGCAGCCATCCAGGACTACAGAGAAATGCTGAACGTGTTTGGGACTGAAGGAATGGCACAGTATGCACCAGTCTGTGAGATCAGTTTCCACGATTTCAAAGGAATTTGTGCATGCAAAACCTTTTTACAGTTTTTATGGCCTGTAAAATGGATCAAAATAATGTTACATGGTGGAAACATAAAAACAGCAATGAAAATAAATCTGGGATGACAAGTTTGGGGAGCAGATCAACATGTGAGGTGGAACCCTGCAAACAAACACCACCAGAAGACCAGGTTGCCTGCTTCAAAAGCTTCTAATTAAAACAGTGCTGCTTAGACACTAGAACAAAAAACACCAGGACCATTTTGAAGCAAAGGCACATAAATTACCCAGCAGCTACCGATTGTTCCTCTAGACTTCCAGAAATATTGCCTCTCATAGGAGCCACTTGTTATTTCTGCATATCTAAAGCATAAAATAGTTTTCATGTACAGTTAAAAGGAAGAAGAACAGACCTGAGAGCTATGCACCATTTCCCCTACTCTTTCTTGTTCATCTTTGGCAGGAAAGAAAGAAAAAAACTTATTTCTTTGTTCTTTGCCATTATTATAGTATAAAATGTATGATATGTGTGTGGCTTCATAGCTCATAAAAAAAATTTCCCGTACTGTGCTTAATGAATGTTACCACACAGGGTCATCCGAAGTCCAAAAAGATCTAAACAAACTGAAAATGAGCAACTGACGCCACTAATACTGTAGAAAACTAGAATGATGCAATGTGCATAAAGTCACTCTAAGTCTCACTAATTCCACATGTGCCAGTCCTGACTCGGCTCTGTGTATTATCTTATTGCCAGTTACAAGCAGTGCAATTCACCATGACACAGAGGGATTTAAAAATTGACCTCCAGCTATTCCACTAAGTACCATTCACTAGAACGTGATGATCGCTCACAGAAAAGTTTGCAAGATCTTGCAAACTGCCTATTGAGACTGGATGGTAAAGTAATGTACTCTCACGAGTCCCTGCTGCTTTTCAAAGTGCAGCTCTGTAACCCTTGCCAGAAGTCAGAATAATCTCATCTTGCCATACTTTTAACTCTCTTAGGTGGCTTTGAAAGCCGTAGCATCCAAGGTCTCCATCATGCTGACAGGTTTGAGTCTGCAGTTTCTTCTTGAGGGCTGGAATTCTTTGCAATTTTTCAACTCTATTGCTCAAAGTAACTTTGACATCTTTCATTTGGTCTTTGTTTCCTTCTGCATTTTCTCCCTTGTTTCCTGGAGCTGTGAATCACATTTCTCACCTATTTACAATTGTTTTATAGGAGTTTTTTCTTGCTGTGGGTCAGCTGACTACACTTGCTTTTCAGAGAGGGATGTGAAAAAGAGAAAAATGGAAGAGACCTATATACATAATTAATATACAGATAATTTATAGCACTGTTTTCCCCATTTAGACAAAATTAGATAATCTTCTCTATGGGAAAATGACTGCAGTCTATGGAGAGAAAAGACTTTAATATAAATATAGCTGATAGGATTTCTTCAGTTCATACTTTTGTTTCTGCTGTTTGTAACCAGACATGACAATTGTGTCTCTCTCACTGAGTTAATTACATGTGATAACTATTTTCTGGATTTCAAGCTCCTCTGAAACATAAAAGTTTCTTGTCTGTCCTGCAGCTGTACTGTTCACACAGGCAGAGGATATGAACTATAATGCAGGTATTTTAACTAAGACTATGGAAGTGGGAATCTGCATTTAGAGTGGTCATTTCAGTCTTCTACATTATCAAGGATCCATAATTTAGTTAGCAGCTGTAGCCTTTGTCAGTGAAATTAAAGCAGTTCCTGCACAGCTGGGAGAGGATTTGAGAGCAAGATCTCTATGGATACTTTTGGGGGGATGAATGGCCAGGCCAGTAGTGGAAGGGAGTAAGAGCTGATGGAGAAAAGCAGAAAAACTCATGGGAGGGGTAGAATTTATCTGCTGTTGATGGTAAATATGTTCGTAGAAGAAATTAGTATTAAAACTAGCAGAAATAAAGACTCTCCCCACCGTCTTGCCTCAACAGGAAAGGCAGTTGAATTTTCTAAGAAAGGAAAAAAAAAATCTTGGCAGTGAGTGTCTGGAAATACAGGAAATTTAAAATCTAAGGAAGTTAGACCTGCTACATTGCAAGAATCTGTCTATATTGCAGGAATTGCTGAGAGAAAGGCTGCTTGGGGTACCTCCTTTTGTTATTATGGGAATATAAACAACTGATTTAGCAGCACAACAGCCAGTCAGATGGGGTAATTTATGTGTATTTCATAAAAAGATATTTTTTAGCTTCATGATCTGAATTGTCATAAACATTAATTTGTTTATTTGGCAATATTCAACAAAAAACCCCAAACAACAAAAAAGCACAAAAACACACACTTTAACAATTATTTGACATCAGGATTTCAACAATTATTTTGCAGAGTGTGTACCTGAAAAGATTTTTTTTCTTTTTCTTTTTTTTTTGTTATTTTTAAACAAAACAAAACAAGGCTGGTTGATTGATATAGATTTTTAACTGCTTCTTGCTAAAATCTATTGCATAGACAAGCTGATGCCAATAGCAAAGCTATTTCCTCTGATCAGCAATAAAAAAATTATTAGGGATTGGCAAATGGATTCAATAAGATAATTTAAACAATGATTATTTTATAAATGATGTTTTAACTATCCTCAATGCAGAATGTGATTAGCTTAGTTCCCTTCAATCAAGGCTTACTCTGTTTTCCCCACTTAAGACATATGCAGATTTTTCTCAAATCAGACATTACCTGAAAATAGAGAGCCTCACATTTCTATTTTCTGAATTAGCTTCCACTGTAGAAAAGGGTTATAATTGAAATGACAGGCGTGTTTAAAGTTCCTCAAACTCAATTCTGAGAGAAAAAAAAATTCAACCACCTCAATTCCATAGATTTGGATTGTATATAATGGAATTGTTATTGACATAATTTTGTCCATGCAATGAGTTTTAACTCATTTAAGGCATTTAAGAAGACTGGCGACCTAAAAATATTAAATTTTGAATTTTCCATTTGAGACAGAATCCTTTCCATTATTTTATACATCAAATAGGGGCCAATTGCTGAATACCTTTTTAAGGATATTCTTGCTGAAAAATCTGGCTAAGAAACCTGGATGAAGAGCTGGATTCTGTGTGTCAAACTCATGAATTGCTTAAAAAAATGCAACCAGAATTTCATAGAAGAAAAGGGACCCAAACAGCTATGAAATGCAAAGCTGTGGTCTCTGTTTTGGGGAGCCTTTAAGCCACAGACTTCAGAAGAAAAGTTTCTATTTTATAACCCTGCATGATGTCCCTAATCCAAAGAGGGGCAGGACCCATTCAGGTGTGTGAGCTATGCTGAGCATCTTGTGCTACAGGCCCTGCTGTGGTTTGTCACTTTGTGTCTCCTAATAGCAGTAGGACTGAAGTCTTCTGCATTAAAAACCAGTTTTTCTTGAAACTGAAATTCTTTCCAAATAATTTTGGTTTTTTGGCATGCCTAATTTCAGCTTGTAATGTTTGTCATTTTATGTCACTTAATTACAGCTTCTTATTGTAATGACAGATTATAATTTTTTAATTTTATTTCAGAATTGCTAGAGAATTGATACTTATGTTTTAATTCTTGTCCTAGATCAAACTACCCTCTTTTTATTAAATTGTAGGAAACTTCACACACAGAACATAAACAAAAGGGACATGGGAACAAATTTTTTTCCAGTTTGAACAACTATTATTAAATAGAAATTTCCTGTAATTATGCTACAATAAGGGAATAATAATAACATTAAACTTGAATAAAATTCTAGATTTAAAATATTTTGCAATTAAAACATCTGATTATACGTCACTAAAATATTTTGAAACTGGATAAAAACACATCTCATAATGATGGAATTTCTTCAGAAGGCTGGGAATTCCCATTTATCACCAGTTTCCTTTTGTTGCTCAGCATCAGTTTTACATCTAAATCTCCTAGCTGACATGGAACTTATTTAAAACATAACTCTGAGGGATAATCTTTTGAGATACACATCTCATTTCCGAGATGGACCCAGTGGGACAGCAATTAAGCAAGCATCTTCCAACCCAGTTCAATAATGGCAAATAAAGGCTTGAAAAGCAACCAAAACACTACTTGAGCATATATTAGTGTTGTTTATTATTAAATAAAATTGTCATTTATAATTTTCTCCTGCCTTTTAGTCATTCCAGAAAGCCCCAACACAATGCCTGGAGCACTGTTTTTATTAATACCTTCCTCAGGCAGAAGGCTGTAAATTTTTCTGCATCATGGAAATTGCATTGTGAAGAACTTCAGTGAAACAAAAATCCTTACTGGGATATTTCAAGTCATACCCTGTGCTATTTTTGCTGTTGTTGCTGTTTGGCAATAGCAGTGGAGTCTTACTAAGTCCTGTGAATGCCCTCAAGTCCCATGGGTAACTTGCCAAGGGAATTCATGTTGCTTCCATCAATAGCAATATCCCAATGCAGACCATCAGGACTGCAGCGAGAGCCTGGAGACTGCTTTGGCTGATTGAAGTGGGGTCATCTTGATCTGCGTGGACAGTTCCTGTGCTCAGATGGTTTTGCTTTCAGCCACATCCATTTTCTCCCTCTAATTCTGATTCCTTAGGCATTCACCACCCCCCCCCCCGACCAAGCACAGCCAGGGAAATTCCCAGGAGCACAAATCTTTTGGCTGCACATCCCCTCTGTGCTGCTGCTGGGTGTAATGTAGAGCTGGCCATGGTGTGGACACTGTGGTGTTCTGCTAGAGGACAGGGCACAGCTGCACAGCTACTTTCCAACCAGTTGATTTTGATACTTTTTTTTTGTCTGGCTCCTGAAGAAGGAAAGCATAATTTTATGGACTGTACAGAATTTATCCACTGGGAAAAGAAAATAAAATTACCACCAAGGGAAAAAGACAGGAAAAAGATTTCAGTATCTTTGTTCTTATGTTCTTTCCCAGAAGCAGTGACAGTGAGAGAGGCACAGAGAAATGCTTTGCTTACTGAACTGGATGTTTCAGAGAAATATTTTTTTTCCCCAAATAGTTTTGCATAGGATTCTTTTTTTTTTTTTTTTTTCAGAAAGGAAATAGAAAAGCACTGAAAAATATTTCACCATTTGGGAAAGGTTCTATCAAGAAGGCTTTACTAATAAAATCAGTTAATTTTTCATCCTAAATGAATGAATAGCATTTAAGTCTTCCAAAGAATAATAACAATGCCTGTTCCATTCATAATTTACAAGAAATGAGAAAAATGACACCATTTCGCTTGCTGGGTTTTCTGAGACAGAACTGTATCATTTCATTTAGTGAAATATGCAGTAAAACAGATTAGTGCAACTAGACTAAAACCAGGAGTTTTAAGAATTGTTCCAGCATCTTTAGAGTTAACCATCTGCATTCCCTAAAGGTTTTTCTCACAAATGTTGTACCCTGTGCATCAGATGTGACCAGCCAAAGAGCTACTTATTGATCCAGAAGCCTCATTACAACTTGTACAACGTGAACTTACCATCACTGGTCATGCCATTAGTGTAATTATCTTATTTCATTAGCGATAATGCCATTTTACATTACAGTATATTGGCTCACTTAAAAAGTAATAAAGATTTGCAATCCGGAGATGTATTTGTTAACTTCAGAGCATGCCTCTGAACTTGTCCTTGGCCATGCTAACTACCAGGATGTGCAGCAATTCCTAAGGCTATGTGGTTCTGAGGGTGGCAGCCCTCCTACATTGGTGGAGTAATGAAATTTAAATAAGTGTAAGGTACTGATGTCCATTCCTGACTTCCTGGAGTTTAGGAGAGACAACTGCATCTCAGGGTTTTGGACCCTGAAAGGCAGTTTATTTCTCATGAATGTGCAAATAACTATAAGCCAGACAAACTGAGGAATCATTTTTGCTCCCAGCATCACGGTCTCTATCAGGATCCGACCTTTTGTAGTGGCTTCTGAGCAGGATGCAAACACTGGTATGTGAGTATTTTTGAGGGATTTCCTCTTTTCCTTCCTTTCACATACTGACTAGTAGAGCAAAATGTAAGTTTCCTGTGGAGACTAGCAAAACTAATCACCTGCTTGGGTTCAGAAAAGTTAACTTGAGGCTGTACTGGGGTCCTTCATTGCTGGGCATTAGAACTGGTGGCTGGATCCTGAGTATTTGTTAATTCTCATTCTCAGTCAAGCAGAGGCTGTCAGATGTTTTGTATTTCTCCTTGGCCTACCTGTGAATTCAGCAAGGAAGCAAGCTCTGGGATGGCTCCATCTCACACTTTGAACATTCTCTTCCAGGACATGTTTCTGCAGTAACAAAAAGGCTCCTTCTCACCAGACCTGCAGCATTTGGGCTTTGAATCACAGATTACAAAGCCCACTCAGATTTGGCACTGCAATAGTTATATATGTTAATACATTAATTTTAGTTTCACAAATTCAATTCACGCTTATGTGTTTTAACAGTGGACAAGCTGATCTGTGCTTTTCAGCCAAATAAAAAGCTAAAGTATATGGACATTAGACTGGAAAACTGCTCAGAAATGTAGTATGATAAAAGAAAACATGCTTTTACTGTCTTGTCCTTGCTTTCAGTTATGAAAATACCCTATAGGGCTTCTCTGCCACAGATGAGAAGTGACTTTTCTTAGAGAAGAAATTTTTCAGAGTGGACAAAAATGACTTCTCTCTTGCAGATACACACAAAAACGATTCACATTTTAAGCAGTTCGTGTGGTCTCTACTTTTATTTCCTGAAACTAGTTAGTATTAATGGAATCTGCTACCTTAGCATTTTTGTTCTTAAACTTTATGACAACATGAATAAAACTACATTTCAGATGACTTATTTCTGCCAGTCCTTGGCCAGTCCTTGGAAACACACTGACACTAGTGTGTTGTTTTCTTTCACTAGGCTTTTGTTCCTCAAGGATTGCCATTAAAACCACAGTTAGTAGACTGGGGTATCTCAGTTTGCCACTTTGGTCAGTCTCAGGCATTTGGCATGGCATGTAAGGGATGCAGGAATTGCCATCTTCAGTGTCAGCTCTGAACTGTGTTGTCCAGTGTCCAAGAATATTGAACCCAGGAATTTTAGAAAAAAAATGAGATCAAAAAATAAGATTTGTCATATGTAATTAGCAAATCATGCTCAACTGTGACACCAGTCTGAAGCTGGAACAGTATTGAGTAGTTGAATAGCATTTGAAAGATGCTTTTCATCTTAGTAGAACAATGAATCATTTTTATTGTCATGGAAAAATTGAATTTTACTCTTTTCTCTTAATACTCTACCACTATGATAGACAAGTACAAATTTGTACATAAAAAAAAAGAAATTGAGAGGCTCAGAAATGGAAAAGAGTTTATTAAAATTAATATCTAATAAATGCTTTTAACATGCTAATAACATGAACAAGGATGACTTGGGACTTACCTCTTGCAACAGTGTTCAAATAGAATTTCAAGCCATTTCATGGCAACTTAACTTCTTAAAATCAATGAGCCTAATTATCCTACTGTAAGCTGTAGATGCTGATGATGAATCTCCCCTAACAGTTGTCAGTACAGGTCTTTAAATGTAAACAGATGCTGTTCTTTCATGGCAGATGGATGCAGTAAACTCACATTCTAACTCCTTGACTTCAGGACACAAGTCAAGAAACATTCACGTTCAAACTATGTGCAATGAAACATAAAATAAGAAACCTGAACATCTAAATCTTTTTGCTTATCCAAAACTGTCACCTTATCATGTTCTTGTCATTCAAAGAAATTGTCTTCACTGAGAAAACACATGGGATAAATACCAGAAATCATCCTGCTTTTGACACATATAGACAAACACACAAAATGGTTTGAGTCCTGCACAGTGGATCATTTAATTCTGTAAGTCTAGACAGTATCAGAGCACTACACACTGCCAGAAATAATCTCACATAGTCAAAGTGATGGATTAGCAAATTTCATCACTCTTTTCTAGTATTGAGATTTTATGAATTGTGCATTGTGGGTTTTGATTTGATGTTATGAAAGATGGACTCGATAAATGCCTTGTTTGTGTGTATTTAATTTTTCACTATAGTTCTAGCCAAAACATTGATGATTTCTTCAGAGTATGCATGAAGATAGCACTGCTGAGGGTAAATAATGGTGTGATATGTATGCAAAGTGTCTGACTGGGGGGGTGTGGGAGGGAGAGAACAGCTGCTCCTTTCAAGATCAATCTCAGGTATCAAGAGTGTGAATTACTACTCTCTAATCTCCTCAGTCATGCCCTGAGACTGTAAAACCAAAGGCTTTATTGCAGAATTACTACTAGAAAACCATCCAGTAATTATCTGATCTTTGAAATGGATACAAACTCACCATATCTTTGGGAGCAGCAGGTAAAGGTCACACACTGAAATTGCTACTAGTATGAACAACCAGACATGCTGGCTATTGCTGGCTTAAAGATATTTGTAATCACTACTCAAATCTTGCCAAGCCATCAAAAAAGTGTAAATTATAATGGTTAGAATTTGGCCAGGAACATATTGCAAGTAACCCTGACCATTAAAAAAGGATGATGCTATTCTGTAAGTACTTCCCTAAAATCCTTTACTGCATCTTTGCCTCTAGGATTCTTCTGCATTCAAAGGAAAGAACGAGGTTCTCACAGAAAATTATTCAAAGCAAGAACCTTCCTTTGATTCTTTAAATATACCTTTGAGGAACCCTTCCCTCTGCAGAAGACAGTGTTGAATCATGAATATTTTGTAGAGTGTCCTGCAAAGCCATGGTGCTGGTGCCTACCCACACCAAAGGACAGCTTTGTGAATTGTGCTTTGTTAATCCACATCCTGCTTCTCCAGTGTGAACTTCTCCCTGAATCTGGCATAAAGATTTCCACTGAAGGCAAAGCTCCATGTTGCTATTGTTGGGCTGAAGTTCAGACCTGTCTAGAAGAGATCAGCTCTTCCCCTACAAGAACCTGTCATGCCTGAGGGAACTGAGACTGGGAGGTGTCATCCCAAATTTCATTGTGTAGATATGGCTGTTTCAGACACTCTCATATCTATTCTCAGACTGGTGTCTCCATGTCCTGACATGTATGGTGGCAAAGGGGGATTGAGCTGCTCAGCTTTGCCTGTCCTGTTTGACAGAATGCTTTCCTTGAAAATCTGTGGAGCAGAGCTGTGCCCTTCTGTCTTATAAAAATCCATCCAAAGACAATGGGCAAAATAGTTAAATAAATTACTAGAGCTATGGCTGAAATTACCTGACTAGTGATGAGTGCCCCTTCCTTTGCAGATCTTCTGTTGTTTGGGAAGAGGTTATTACTGGGAGAAAAAGATCCACCTGACTATAGGATTATGGTAATTTTTTCTTCTTAAGTCTTTCCTCTGAAATTTGATTAATAGAAAATACAGCCACTCCATAACAGAAAATAAAAAAATAAAAGGAGTATATAAGAGATAACATAATGACACAAAACCCACACAAGAAACATGTCAGAAGAGTTCAAAGTCCTGCTATGGGGATGCTGGCTCTGTTTGGAGTGATGCAGTACATGAGTAGGAAGTTTACTTCTGACTATCTCTGTCTTTAGGAGAATTACCTAAAATCTGTGTAATAACAAAAGGAGGCATGGTGGAAAGGGCAAAGTGGAGCAAGACAGCTAAAACAAAGGGTCAGATGATAAAGTAATTATTAGCTCACACCTGAAGGAGACCTGTGGCAGTTCTCTGCCCCTGAACAGAAAATACACTGGGACTGTGTTCTCACTGTCTGAGGTTTCCAAAGGATTCCTGAGCAAACAACCATGGGTAGTTCAACATCCTAATTATAGCCTGCTCACCATCCATTCTTGAAGTGTTGCTGAGTTCTCTGGCACAACAGCTGTTTGAGTGTGCTTCCCAGAAGTCTTGGGCTCCCTGCCATGGTAACACACTTGATTTATATCAGACTTTTACCAGGGCACCTAGGGGAGACTTGATGGTGGAGCTGCTGATGATTTTTTCCTTCAGACCTGGGAGCCAAGAGCAGTCCTTTTTCTGTTCATGCCTGTAAGTGTCCAGATCAAAGGTCCTGGAGTCATCTGCTCCCTCAACTGCTTCCCTGGAGAAGTGAAATCTACCTCTGTGTGGGATGAAGAGCTTTTTCTTCCTCATGCTTGTTCACTTGAGAAAGTACTAGACATGTTAAAAAGGACTTATTTTTTTCTTAGGTTACTGAAAGGTTTAAAGCTTCTAAGCACAAATCACTTTTTTTCTTTCTTTTAAAAATTATTTAAAGAAAGAAGTGAGAAGAACATGGGGCCAGAAGACCTCTCAGCTCCCCAGGGTGCAAGTCCCTGGCTTCAGTCCAGGGAGGGAACGAAACTGAGTCCCTCCACACTGGCAGCAGGAGGATTAAGAACAGTGAGTCTTGGCCCTGTGTACAGAGCAGGCCCTGTGCTCTCCACATGCCACAGGGCCAGCCTACTGAAAAGGTTTACAGCTGGGATGAAGCTGGAAAGGCAGGATTTCTCTTTTTTTGTATATGGCGTATCCCTTAAGTTTCCACTGTGTCAAGATTATTTGTTTCTTGGAGACATGGAAACGTGTTCGACAGTGCAGGCAAATCACATCACTTGAAACTTTCTTGGCTGGAAGGTACAGAGCGTGAGTGTAGCTGATTATAATTTCTTTTATATTCTAAGAAGGCTCAACAATCCTTAACTGAGCTTCATAAATAAGAACTGATCGTTACTTGCCAGTAAATGAAATTGATTTTAAAGTTGTGACTTCCAAGATTCTAATGACTGTAGCTTATTTATGAACACAACATGGGCTAAATGCTTCACTGCAAAGGATACACATAAAATAAGTACCTAAACTGTGAATGAACAGTGATTGCTAAGTATCACAAACATCATGGCTAAGTGCTCTTCTGAGTTAAGCAATGTTCAATTGTTTGCTTCTGCACCATACAAGTGGAGGTGGAAACTGCAGTGATGATGTAAGAATAAGGGAAAAAAAAAACTTGATAGTGGTGATGTAGTGGTGCTCAAAAGTAAGAGCTGGTCATGATATACAGCGAAACTCAAGAGACAAGGAGCTTCAGATTCATGTTTTTCTTTCAGAAATAGACACCAATAATATCCATAGCCAAAAACACAAGATCTGAGGGTTGGTGGCCAGATTTCTAAAAGTCACAACTAACTTTGGAGGTGTACCTTGGGAATATTTGACAGCTTGATTTGGAGGAGGGAAATATTAAATGCCAACTGGAAAATCAAATGCAAGGTAAACTATCCAAACTTGCATAAATATCCAGTGAAATTATGGCACAGCTGGCAACAATCTGCCCCAGCATAAAGAAGATGTCCAATATTTCTATCTCCAATCCCACCCAAATAACTTGCTCTTTGGTGTAGTATAAACATAGAATTTTCCACAAATGACTGAGAGATTCAGTCTCATCAGAGAAAATGCTACTCCTGGGTAATTTATTTCAGTATACTAGATTCTTGGATAATTTCAGTAAAACTTTCTTTGTCTTCTTTGTACACAGAGAAGGAAGAAGTTTCTGTCAAAATAAACCTCAATAATTAATTCAAGCCTTTATTTAAATGCTAAGTGTATGCATATATTAATATACATTGTATTGTGTACTAGTAGTACATTGTACATCTCTAAATGATACTAAAAGTCAGCACGAGCACCTCCATCACCAGAAGGTTATGTTTAATACTCTTTTGTGAAAATGGATGTTGAAAGACAGGTGAGACCTTCTCATTTCAGTCACCTGAACATAGCCTTGTGAACACACCTAAGAAGTCAATGAGAATAATTGCAAAGGACCGTGCCTGAATGAAAATAAGTATGAACTTTTCTTGACATTCTATAACTTCACATCTGAAGAATAGAAAGGATTTGAATCATGTAGGAATTACTCTACATTGTTTTGAATGATGGTAAATTGGATTACTAATAGGCTATTACACTATCAACATTGTTTATAGTGCTAACTTTTCAAATACCCCTGAAGCATCAGGTATAGACTGTTAGTGACAGGAAGGAGACCTCCCATCATTAATCTGTTCCAGTATGGCATCTCCTTTCTTGAGTGTGCAAAATGAATCATTAATCTAGGATCATATGGCTGAATAACCTGAAAATAAAAATCAACAGAGGTCAAATAGTATAATCTGAAGGAGGACAAATGAAAGAAAAAATGCATTCACTATCAGAATTTCAGCCAATTTTAACATAGATCATGGCTTTTCATGTCTAAAAAACTGCTAGACATAAAAAGCGTCAAAATGCTAGGAGAACCTACCATGGAATGCAATTTAAGGGTGTAACTGGTTGATTTTTGGCGTTTACAGATAATTAATATTTTTCCTCTGACAGATCTATCTCCCTTTAATGAACCTTTGTTCCCAGGAAAATTTGAAAGCATCATTTTTGTGCCTTTCATCACCAGCTGATCTATATAGACATTTATCTAGGCCCTATGGCCATCCATCCCAGAAATAATCCAGGTAGAAGGCAATTGAAAGGTTTGATCACTGCATTGCTCCAATTCTGTGTGCTGCATTTGTGGAATCACAGCAGATAAATCTCTGTGTTTTGTCAGTTTACATAAGCCAAGTTTTCTGAATTTTCAGGTTAGATCATGCTATTCTGTGAGTTCTTACAAGCTCTTTGATAATGTTTTCTCTGCTTGAATCAAGGCTACATTAATTGTCCAAACAACAATTGAGGGTAGGAGCACTTTTTCCCAGGCTGCGTATTTTGTCATCAAATTGTTCTTGGCTAGTGAAGGTCAGTGCAGAATAACGATCCCACATTTGGTGGAGAGAGAAAAAAACACCATTTTTGCCTTTAGCCACGGATAAATTTCAGCTGTGAGAGATTAATCACCCTTGCAAAATGGCCACCCAGGTAAGGGCTAGATAAAAACTTTAGCACAAAAGGATTTTCTCTTAGGGTGGATTGGATTTCACCAGCCTGGCTTTTGCATGTTATTTTATAAATGAGATGGTTGAAGTCAAGTGGAGAGAGTCAAAATGTTCTGTTTCCTGATTCCAGTTAGGTAGATGACCTGTCTGAACTGCTGGTAGTCTTTGGAGAAGGACCAGACTTAGGGCTGAGGTTGAAGTCAAGGCCAGGAATAATAAACAGTTTTAAACTGTTCTCTTAGTCTGATCTCTTAGTCTTCAAAAAGTTGAAAAAAAACCCCTCTTTTTCTGATTTGTTCAATCTGATGTGCAAGGGAGAAAAATATTTATATCAGAGCTTCAGTCATCCAAGTTCTGAGTCGTGAGTAGCAATTTATTCATGTAAATTCAATGAATGCATCAGCTTCAAAGACAATGCTCATATGACTCCAGATTTGGAGGGTCAGGTCTTATTTATGTAATAATTTGAAGAGTGAGAAAACCAAGAACTGTCTTTTCTAATATTCCCTCCTTACATAATTTATTTTCATTTTTTGTAAACATTGATTAGCACAGATGGTCCTAATAAGAT
Source organism: Acridotheres tristis (assembly GCA_037013685.1). Taxonomy (NCBI): domain Eukaryota; kingdom Metazoa; phylum Chordata; class Aves; order Passeriformes; family Sturnidae; genus Acridotheres; species Acridotheres tristis. The sequence goes on along the minus strand of CM072886.1, from coordinate 140,462,112 downwards.
TTTCACATCTGATCTGAATATATTTTTCTATTATTTTGCCCTTGAGAAGCTAGAAAAGAAGAAAAAAATGATTCCCCACTCCTCAACTTCCTTTAAAGAAAAAGAGAGGATTTGTTTATTGTATGAACAAAAAGAATATCTATTTGTCAGTAGATCTTGTGCGTATTCTTTGGCTGAACTACCTTTTAGTCAGAAAAAAAAGACGTAATTCCAGAAACCAAATCTTAACCAACACATGTATAGCATTACTTACTAAGTTATTTTCATTATGTATGAGATGGAATAAATATTAATACTAACCTTAGGCAAGAGACTTTAAAATAATTTCAGAAACCATGGTGTAAGTAGGCACAGTGACAATGAACTCATTGTCTAACCTTAAGTATCTTTTAAGAGCCAGCTTAATCAGGAAATGCTAGCAGGCTTTCCCATAAAGAAACAATCCAAGGATCACTAGTGCAGCACTACAAACTTCTCTCCTATACAGATACTGGCTCACTGTGATAGAGTTCCCTGTGGGACTGGGCTCTAGCAAACACATGGTAAAATGGCCAGTCAATCTAGCTTCATTTGTGTGCTTACAGATTTTAAAAATAATGAAAATATTTTTAAAAATTACTTCTACTTCCTCAACATGATTAACTCACTAATTTGCTGTATTTTTTTTTTCCTGTGGAGTGTGTTAACCAGAATCAAGGGGAAAAGACTCAAAGGAAGTTATAACACTTGGATTTCATTTCTCGAAGGGCAGGGAAGTATCTTTTATGGTGTAAAATCTCTTTTCTGTGCCTGAAAACATATCTGGAATCTAACTAGGCTCAGACACTGAATTGCAATTTTGAGCATTTATTTCTGAGAGGCAAAGATTAAAATATGTTATAATGACCACTACTTAGATTATTAGCCTTTTATTGGAAACATCTGCTTAACTGCCAAATATCTGATATATAGGAAAACAGCTTTAATTGTGGAAAGCTTTAACAATGGAAAGCCTGTTTCAGAACAAGCCTTTAAGCAGTTGTTTTGCCACTCATTTGAGTAGAACATCCAAGATAAGATGAGGTCGGAACCATGACTCCTCAGGACAGGCAAACTAAAATGTCTTTGCCCCTGAGATTAAGTCATATGCACTGAGAATCAACAGTACCTCAGATTTGATCCTTAAGATCTTTGGTGAGTCAATGGAGCATCTGGACTCCATGTCCTGCCCTAGTTAAGGGTTAATTATTCACTCAGTGGAAGGGGCAAGGTTAACAACAGTGAGCATCAGCTCTCCTCCTTCTACCCCCACATTACACTGATGCTTGAAATGGGAAAATAGAAATCGAAGTCCATATCCACCTTCTGTCTATAAGAAGCTGAAATCATTTCAGGATGTAGAAGGAAATGGAGGAAGTTTTCCTACATCCAAAGAAAATGTCCTAACCAGACATCTGATAGAAAACAAAAGGACATCATCTTCATTGTGTGTATTTCATTGATCTGACTGAAGAAGGATTAAAAAATCTTTGGTGAATTCATAGTGAACACATTTTTTTCTTTTTTTTTTTTTTTCTGTATTGCAACCACTGCAGAGAAATTATAAAGGAGAAAAAGCATATTTTTTAAACATAACAATACAAAGGTATTGTTACATTAGTCCCAGTAAAGTTAAGTCTTCTAATGAGGTAGTAGTTTTCACAAACTATTAGGCAGTACAATTTCATCTTCCTCAAAACCTCACTATCACAATAAAATTAACATATATTTCAGATTCCAAGGAATTAATTTAGAATAATGAGAATTGATGTAGATTTTAAGCTCTTTAGCTCTTTTGTCTGGCATCATTTTTATATACACTAGAAGGGTCTTACCAGCCATTCTGGATTTGCTGAGCAATGGCTCAATAGCAGAGTTAAATGAGTAGCTGTGATTCCCACTGTTGATGTCCATTTTACCAGGCTGGCATTGACTGTGTGGCTGTGGGATGATGGTGGCATTAATGGCATTGAGATTTATACACAACAGAGAGTAGTCATGAGCCTACTGAGTTGAGAAAAGAGAAAGATGACTTAACATTTACTTGAACAGGAACTTCCATTCAAAGTCTGTATATTTTATTTGAAACATTGTGCTATTTCACCAGCTCAGCTCCAAATCAGATGCAGTCATGTGAGAAGATAAAATTCAGCCTGTTTGTTTTACTGGGACACAACCTGTGCAGCAACAGTTTGAAGTTCTTATTCAAAAATCTGATGATTAGAAAAGCTCACTGAAATGATATATTTTATATACATCATTGTATTTAAATTGCTCCAGGAATACACCAGGCTTCCAGGCTTGCTAAACAGAGAGAAAAACTGAAACCTAATTATGCAACTGACAGCAAAGATGATTTTACCTAATTTTAACCAGAGACAAGAATCAGTATTTAAAATTTGAAAAATACTCAAGAGATAAGCTCCAAACTTTAGTGTTAGGGTGTTTTAAAAGATCTCTCTGTTTCTTCAGAAACCAAATTATTAAGCTTTCTGGTTGTATTGACATTAGAAGGTAAGATTCACCCTCTGTTCCCATTTGAATGCAATTTTTCATGTTAATAGCCTATTTGGGAAATTTAGTGTCCTGCTTCCCAAGAAGAATGTGGAACTAAGAACAAAAGTCTCTGTATAATATATACTAGAGAAAATGTGAAAGGCATAGAATTTCATGAGTATTTCTCCAATTTATTATATTAAGAAGGTGAGGTCATGCTCAAAGAAACAACTGTGGTGTCTGTCTCTGCAAAACTATGCTGCTGCCAGAAGCTCTGGCCTAAAGGAATCGTGGAACAGAGACCTGTTAGGAAATAGGGATGGAGAAATTAACTCCTAACAACTGAGAAATACATGTTGAGGCAAAGTCTCTGGAGAACGGGACATCAGGGTAGCTTAGTACCAGTGTACTTTGTTGTTTGTTTGTTTAATACTCCAAAAGGCAGAAGAACTTTTGTTTCTCACAGGGACGACCCACAACAGAGCAACTACAGTGTAACAGGAAAAACTGAGCAAGATAAATGTGGCAATTATTTAGAGCAATGCAGTTAGATGAGGAATAGGGAAGTCTTTGTCCAGACTCAAGATTTTCCCATTTTCCATGCATTTATCTTAATTTATTTTCTTTCAAAGTTTTTTTACAGCAAGACCTGGAGTCCAACTACAATAATGGAAACAAAATGTTTAGCAATTATTTTAAATTTCGCTTACTACATATGGTGGCAGACCAGTTTATCTTTATGATTGAGGGATGACCACAAAATTCACAAGTGGTGAAGTTCAGAGAAACCATAAGTACCAATTACACAAGGCTATATCCCTTGAGTGAAAATAAATTGGTTATTCCGACCTCTGCACACTGCATGTTTGATTTATATTGTTTCATACTCTCTCTTTATATTTATTATAATAGATTCAATACTTTCAATTATCAGTGGTGGCTACTGTCCTTGGGTTGGCACCTGAAATAATTTTGTATCTAACTGATAGAGCATTGACAGGGGAGATTTACAATATTAGTAATAATAAGTATTTGTGCATAGTGTTATAGCTGTTTCACTCTGAAAATCTCAAAGCACTTTATAAACAGTGATTAAGCTCTATAACTGGGTCCTTTGTGTGGTAGCAAAATTTATCTCATACTCCTTTACACTGCAATATTAACAAACAGCATTTGATCCTTGCTAGTATAAGGATCTCAGATAAACGGAGGAAGCAGACGGACTCTGAGCTCTATCTGCTGTAAGAAGACTGATATTGATTTGTGGTTAGAGATGTTTGAGATCTTATGTCATGACAAAATTAAAGTGACTTTTGTAAGGTAGTAATGTGACTGAAAACACTGGGGAAAAACTGGAAAGAAGATACATATTTTTATATAAAAATACAAAGATATTGTGCTATTTTCAGTAAGAGGCAATCATACCCTGTCCATTCTTTAGAGTACCACAAAATGAAAGAATGTGGTCCTGAATCACAGGAATCAGGGAAGAGCTCCTTTAGCCTCTACCTTAACTACCAGGCAAGAAAGATGAATAGAACTTGAAATACCGTGTGGGTGTCTTACTTATTCTCAAAGAAAGGCTGGGGCTTTTGCCTTAAAATACTTCACGAAGCATAAAACACATTAGAAGTTTTTTGAAAGTCTCAGTTTTGGGACCATTCATTTTTCTGCTGAACTCTGAAAAGATCCTTGAAAACATCCCAAATAGGAATGTAAGACAGCTACATGATACAGTGCATGTGTCTACAAATCTCATCTGTCACTGGGAAAGCAATAGCAAATTTCTCACAGTGCTAATGCTCAGCTGCATGGCTTCTACTGTGCTTAGTATTGTGTATGGACTTGTTATGATACACCTACACTTTCTCCATGAGGATTGCACAGCTAGGCAAATTCAAAGTAAAAATACTCTTAGGGAAATACTGGGCAAAAAACAAAATTAAATACTATGAGAGCATAAAGCGAAAATGATTACAGATATTCACCAAGTTTGACTTCAAAAGAGCAAGATTAAGTTTTCTGAATAATATTGTTTTCATTTTGTGGATTTTTCGTCATCATTAACATCTTGTGAATTAGCATCAAAGAAAACAAGAAAAAACATTTTGTATAATTGGAATACATTCCATTAAATGAGAGTCAACAGAGATACATCAGAGAAGGGATTAAGCTGTTTAAGTGACATTAAAGATTAAACAAACCCCATGGCAAAACAGGATCTGTTTTCCATGTGAGTTTGAATATGAAGGGTCCCAAAAAAAAAAGCATGTGGCCATGCATTGTTTGAAGCATCTCTTGTCATCAGTGAGGTTGCACTAAATCAAGGTTAGGGTTAGGATTACTGTTAGGGTTAGAATAACATCTGTCCCTTAGCCCAACATCCTTGCATAGAAATTACAGCTGTGAAAACTTGCAACAGGCTTTAAAGAAGGTAGGTAGGAAAATGGCTGAAGTGAACAATTGGTGCAATGATACATGTTCTTGTCTTCCTGATGTCAGCGGGACTTTCACCACAGATCTCAGGGATGCCAGGAGTTGTCTCATTTTAATTTCTTTTCTAATTTTTATCTACAGTTTCCATTAGGCTGGCTGCAGTTCAGGAAAATTATTGAACCAGTGGATGGTTTCTCATATTTTTGCCTTCCTCATTCATCTCAGCAAGACTGTTCTTAATGAAAAACTACTGCAACAACCTCAGTGCAGAGCAATAGTTATTACTAAAGCATATTTGTAAAAGAGAGAAGTATTCCAGCTAGGATAAAATCCTCTTCTTCCAGAACAAACCTTTACACTTTCCCTTAAAGTTTATCCCCCTCTTATACTAGTCCCCAGTCTCACACTCCTGACTGAGAATGCTGTTTTACTTTAGGAACGGGAAAAAAAAAGTCAAGCTTTCTTTAGAGTTGAGTCTCTTTATAAGGGTTTGGCTGAACTTTGCAAACTTTACCGAAGGGGGAACCCTTTCCCACAATCCATTTCAAGACCAACCCCTTTGATGTCACAGCTGGCTCAAGTAAACTCATTTCCTTCTTCACTAATGTGTGTCTGATGCAATTTTGGCAAGCCATCTCTCCCTGCTGTTACTGCTGCCTGTTTTGAAAGAAGGCCAAGTGCAATGTTTAATGTGAATGTTTGGTTTGGCCTAATCATCTGTGCTTTGTTTCACTGGTACTCAACATTATATATTTATATACCCAGATCTATCTATAGAGATCTATAGGCATTTCTTTCCCTCTTTCTCTCCTCCTTTGCAAATAATTCACACCACATGTTTTCATTTTATTCCTTTGTGGTCTACTCCACCCAGTTCCTAAATCAGTAAATCATCTTCATGCCTCTTCCCACACTGAATGAAAGTAAGTTCTCAATTACAGAGACAGAATTGATTTTTCAAGCCTTTGTGGTAGATGTTGATTAGTTTCTTGGTGAAACTTGAAGGTGCTTGAAAACACTAGAGAAGGTTTTGGAATAGCATGGTTTGCCCAATATTATACATACTGCTTTAATGTCAATGGCAGTTTGAAAATGTGAGGAGCATGTCAGGAACAGCTTGTGAAGGAAATGACATAGCACATCAAAATTATGGGGATCATTTGCTTCTCCTGACAAGAAGATATTGATAGCAGGGGGAACTCACCCACTGAAAGAAATTATCTGAACAGCCACAGAGTAGGACACGTGAGCCTTCACAGCAATGGGTGTTGAGGATCATCTCTGGGATTCCCACCTTTTTGGCCTACTGCAAAACGTCTTTGTCTCAACACATTTATTTGAATTTGTTTCAGGGATTAAATTGAACTGTAAAGTTAAACTTGTATTAGGAAATCAAACAGTATCAAGGGGCATTCCCATGCCCTGGGGCTTGATTGCTTATATTGCTGTACTGTGAGAATGGCCCTTGGCATTGCTTTGGCCCCAGTCAACCTTCTAGACAGTTCTGTGTATTGTTCAGGGTACAGTAGGGCCAAAGGCCATTCACGTTAAACAAAAAAATACAACCCTCGCTGTTTTAAAAGATAAGGGAATTTAAAGCAATCTTTCATATTGCTCAATATCTGTGCCAGAGAAGGTGCTGGGAAATAGTGAATTTCTCAACATAGTTATCACCTAAGAGATGTTTGTTTGTTTGTTTGTTTGTTTGCTTTTTTTACTGTTTGTTGGGGTTTTTGTTAACTGGCATTAAATATTTCTTTGCAGCTTAAATGCAGGAATGAATGCTTCCCTCTGCATATAGTTTGGAGAAATGAATCCTCTGTCCCTTTCCTCTCCTCTGAAAGTAACTCCAGTGTATCTGAGGTACTCTGCACTGAATCACCAAATCCATTCTAGAGGACCCTTCTCCTCTACATTGACTGCAGAGAAGCACGATCCAGCTCTCAGACTGTAACTTTGGGATCTAAAAAACGTGCTGCAACTGAACTCTTTGGCAAAACAATAATGAGACAGAAACTAGGAATGCTCTTGAATATGGATAAATAATATTATAATAAACCAATGTGGCAGGTTGACCTACGACAGCTTCCAGACCCCCAACCAGCTGCTCTCTCAATAGGGTGGAAAAAGGATAGAAAAGCTCCTATCAGGATAAAGACAGGGAGATCACCGACCAGATCCCATCACAGGCAAAGCACACTTAGTTCGGGAAAAATCAGTTTAATCATTACCAATTAAAATACGTTTGGATAGTGAGAAAAAAAACCACGAAAAAAATCCACACCTTCTCCCCACACTTTATTCCCCCAGGGGGTGCAAGGGTGGGGAATGGGCTGTGGTCAGTCCCTCCCAGTCCCTCTCAGTTGGTCCCTCCAGCCCCCATCTCCAGCTACCACTGTGTGGACACATAAAGGGGTCAAATCAACACTCACAAAAAGATGGTGTCAAGCAGGAATGGGAAGGGAGCCTTTTAGACTCCTATACTACAACTTGCTTTCTTCTGGAACTCAAGTGAGATTTCACCACAAGTTTCAATGCCTCACACAATTTAATAGAAATAGCAAGTGCCCACCCTGATTTCAGGTAAATGGGAAGAACTTACAAGTTTCATATCATATACAAGAGTCTATCAAAATTGCGAGTATTTGATACAAAGGTCATGACAAGAACCCTAAGTTTAGTAGTTGGGTTTGAATTCTCCTAGTTTTCCTTTTTTTCAAATGGGTACCTTTGAAGAAATAACAATTGCACAGTAGTGTGTTATAGAGCACATGCAGACCACAGATCCAAGATCTTCTGCATAACAGGAGAAAAAGGAGTGAGAAAGGAAGGTGAGCGTCCCAAAAAGTTGACAAAAACTTATTCCAAAGTTAGATGGTCAGTGTGTTTATATGGTGCTAAGTGTTTTTTCTTAAAATAAACAAAAAAATCACAGACCCCTGCATCCCAAAGAACTGTCATAGAGCAAGGCACTACTGTTCTACCTCTGCCCAACCAGCCAAATTAATTTTCTGATATCTTCAAAATTATTCTACTATCTCTTTACACTCGTAAATACTCATCATCTTCAGTCAGCATCAGGAGGGGATTAGTGTGGGAGGAAATGTGAACTCAGAGTGAGGTCCTCAGCTATGAATGAAGAACATCAGTACGTAAGTGTACACAGAGCAGGAGGAACAAAAAGTCCCAAAGCAATAGAGGAATAATAGTCATTTTTATTTGGCTAATTTCATCCAACTGATTATTTTTGATGATTCAGTTCTGCCTGTTTGTCGCACTTATTTTATCAGTTATATTAGAATAAAAAGAGACACAAACAATTTTTTGACTAGACTCTGCAGGAAGAAACATTTTAATAAAAATCATGGCATGTAATTGGACAATATCAATTTTGATGGTTGCAAGTAGAAACAATTATTAAAGAGAATTGGCTTTTTCATTTTAATAAGGTGGCTGTTGCTTTCTGATTTGTGCACAGAGTATACTTAGTGTATTTTAAATAATTTTAATTTTATTCTGACATTAGGACACCAACTGCAATAATAAGATAGCAATTTTCTTATATTAAAGATTTGGATTTGACTAGATGAATAGTACCAAAGAAGAAAGGTTTCCTGAATTAGTTTCTATTTGCAGCTGTATTTTAGATTTTAACTTCAATTCATGAAAAAAATACCGAATTTTGGAATATACTGGAGAATAGATATTTCTGGTTTTGACTAGGCATATTGGGAAACAGTTCAAAACAGCATTGCTAATTTACTGAAGATGTTTTACCTGTGAGCTAAGCTTATCTGTTAATTTACAGATATGCTTAGCACACAGTGACTGCAGACATACTGATCACTAGGAGTGATTGGAATGGATATAGATCAAATAAGAATTTATGAATTGGGTAAATGTTCAGAAGATATGATATCTGACAATTTTAATTACCTGCTGTAGTTCTTATATCTCCTATAAGTCAGAAACTATGTCATCTTTGTTGCCTATTAAGCATGGGAAATTTCAAAGAGACTTGCAGAAAGCAAAGCATATAAGGCTTTGTGATGATATTACCTACATTTGTGAGACTGGACTCAGGCCTGGGTTTGTGACATGGAAGTCGGTGCACAAATGTGGTCTCCTTATGGTGTGAGGAAGAAAATTACAATAATGTCATTCTTGTGCTGAAATTAGTCTTGTTTGTTGTTATAGACACTGATCACAGCAAAACAGAGTTAAATATATGTGTTTGAAAGAATTTATGGTTTTCTAATGAATTATGTTATAAATACAAGAATAAGCCGTCCAATTTTAAAGCAAACAAACAAAAAAAACCCACAGAAATTTAGAGATATTTAAATTTGATTAAGCCATGTATTCTTCAAAGAATTTGAGCCATACAATCAAACATAGAAAAGCAGATGTGGCATCAAAGTTCCTGAGACTAATTCCAAATATGATGGAAGAAAAATTAAAAAAAAAGAAAAATCAGAAGAGTAAAGACAAAAATTAGATTAAATGGCAAATGAGTACAGTGCTATATTTGTAGTGCATTACTGTAAGAGGATGGAATAATGTTGGCATGATCCTTCATGGAGAAGGAAAATGATAGGTAGAAGGAGCTGAAAGGACTTAAGCCTTTTTTTCATAAATTCTGACACTGGATGAACTTGCTGGGCTGATATATGTGAATTGGGTACCTCTTATCCATGCCTTAAGAAAATTCTTCCTACCATACTCAGGTGACTGGCCAAAGAGATTTCCAAGGAGACCTCAAGGAAGCTGAAAAGATTTCATATTGTTTTGTGAAGAATTAATAATACTTCAGACCTATCCGCTTTCCTCTTACATCAGGAAAGATATAAATTATTGCTGTTGCTCAGTAGGAATGGTGCAAAAAGTTACTGTCTTAAATCACAGAGGGGATGACTTATGTTTGGCAATAGAAAAGGACTTAGTAAGGGAAGTTAAGTTCTGGAATAGCTTGCCTAGGGAAATGCTGCACCACAAGGAAGTTTTAAAGAATATGGGAGATAAATATAATGAGATATTCAGGAACAGTTAATCTGGCATTTGGAATACACCTGGCTGAATATTTTATAATGACTTTTCGTCTCTACACTTGGTCAAAATGTTTTACTTTGTGTACTGCTGGGGAACTGTCAGGGTACAGATCTGCTCTACCTTTTCTAGAATGTAAATTTCTATACACATATGTAGAAATAGTACTGGGTAAAATTTGCCAGAGTATTGCTACTTCCACATATACACATAAATCTGTATATATATGTTTCTATATATATGGAAATAACAATATCATGACAGTAATATAGTTACATAGAAATGGAAGAGACTTTAGCCTACAAGAGGAATGTTTAGGAGGGCTTTCATGATGTACATGTGTATAAAAGAGACTTCTAATAACTCTGTTACTGAACTTAAAGAGCTTGGTTTATTTCCACTATCAGGCGCAACTTTCCTAGTTTCATCATCTTTCTTTACTTTTAACCTAAATGAAAGGTGATTATTTTTGAAAATAACACTGTCAAATCTACCTTTTCTTTTTAACTTCTGTAAGATAAAAACTCTCACCTTTTGTGGTTACTGAAACCCTATTGTGTACAGAAGCTGAGCACACAAAAATCTCCAGTAACAGCAAGAAATTCACACACATATTGAGAAGACTTGAGAATTTGTAGCTTTGTCATAGGTGGGTACATTGGTTTGTAAGTACTAGAACTGATCTGAGTTTTCATCCCTTTAAATTGTAATCAGACTGGGTGTTTCAGTAATAAGTTCTAGTAAATTTCAGACTCTTTATTCACCAGAAACTTTGAATTACCTGGGCAGAATTAGCATCATGTCTGAGCACCACCTAATATTGGGTGGTACTATAGTATTATATATATATAATACTAGCTAGTATTATGTATAAGGAAATTAGAATAGAATAGAATAGAATAGAATAGAATAGAATAGAATAGAATAGAATAGAATAGAATAGAATAGAATAGAATAGAATAGAATAGAATATGGCATAGTAATAAGGAATTATATATAATACTAATATTATATATAATGGAATTACAAAATTCTGAATGAAAATAATTGTCGACACTAACGGTGAAGTAAAGCTATAGAGAAAACCTGAAATATGATTTAGGTAAAAAAAGTATGATCTAGGCAGGCTGTAGGCACTAACATCAGAAAATTCACCTCCAAATGTGCCAGTCCCCTACAACCTCTACGACTGTGCCCCAGGAGTGTCCAGCCGTGAGTGGAGCTGAGCACAAGAACGTCAAAGCACAGTCCTCCCTCTGAGCACCCATATCTGCCTCCACTCTTGTCCTTCTAGTGGGGGACCTGGATCCAAAGCTGTTGGAGTTGAGCACCAGGAGGTCTCAGTACAGAGCTTACAACCTGCCTATGCTCTTCCCTCCACAAGGATTCCTACAGAATCCACTGCTCAGCTTCCTGACCTGTTGCAGTACACTATATAGACATTTGCTGCATTTTCCAAGCTGTAGTCCAGACTCTGCCAATATCTGGCTGCATGTCTTGAGGAAGCTGAAGATACATCTCTCTATCTATTCCTTTATCTTTTGCAAATAACAGTACTGAAAGAACTCACCCACTTCACAGCACCATTGTGAGACTGAAGTCATTGTCGTATTGTGACTTTGAAGATGTAAATGGTAAGCATTATTATTTGATCATCACTCTTGGGCTGTAAAGAAAAAATAAAGGAAAAAACCCACCCCTTCTACAGTCAGGTTGCTCAAAAGAAAAGATAAATGCTGTGATGAAAGGCCTTGAGAACAGATGTGAAGTATCTCTTGAAACCTGTGTGATCTCCCCACCTGCACATCTCTCTCCACCTGCTCAGCAGCCCCTGCTGCCGCTGAACAGAAAACATTTAGCTTTTTTGCTAGTGCAACAAAGAGAAACAGTGTACACTGAATATTCTCAACCCCTCCTCTACATCTGTCCTTACAACCCCTGATATATAGACTGCGTAATCCCCTCTGAGAACATTTTTCCAACCTCCTGAATAGGTGCTTTAAGAAATGCTATGTGATCCATCACCTTGTGAGTCTTCTTGGTATATGCAAGGAGGGCAGCAACATCAACATTTTGATTACCACTATGAAAGCAAAATGAATCTCTGCTCATTTTAACAGTATTCAGACAAAGCAGAAAGCAAATATCTAGCAAGCTGGAGATTTACCTGTTAAGTGATCACTCTTATGACTGCTGCTTTGGTCAGACTTATTGACTTGTGAGATCATTTTAATCCATCCGTATTAACAAAGTAGTGAACAAGAAATAGACAGGTCACCATACACACACACACACACACACACACACACACACACACACACACACATGTTCCCCAGGGAGTAGCCCTGCTCAGGCTGAGATTGTCAAGGACTACAAATACATTGATATTTTAGCCACCTGTGATACGCAGTGAAGAGGCTACAGCCTCTCTTTGGCCACGTGCTTCAAAAAGAGGACTATCTTTTGTCACACCTATGGTACATTTTTTTTGTACTAACAGTGTGGGAATCTCTCACCACAGCCAGGGAAATAGATCCGTGGAAAAGCAATATGGCTCTCTGAGCTCCTGTACTGTAAAACCATGCCCTCAGCCCTTTCCCTCTTATGTGGTTATAACTTGATTAGTTCTCCATCACCAGAGAGCCTTTTAAGGTAGGCAAGACAGGACTTTAATTGGTGAGACAAAACATTTGTGTTTCCTCATCTCATATGATAGAAGATTAGATCAAAACCACACAATTTTTTCTTCCTTTGCGAGTAATAATTTATAAGGGTTCAGAAATGGAATAAAGAAATGCATCTTCACCTATTTGTTTAGGAAGTAGGAAATTAAGGTTCTTTCTAGTATTTGTAACTGTAAGATTAACTCAGTAATCTGGTCTGTTATCTGGCTCCTACCTCTTGTACATGGGAGAAGTCAATAGCACTTAACTTTGTAATTGAAATCAGCCTTCTGACTGAGTCTGCCCATGGATACAGAAGCTGGACTGTAATAATCTGTTCTGCAGAGAATTAATCTCCTGGGAGTGAGGCAGACCTAATTACCAACCTCAGTGAAAAGTCTGGATTTGCTATTGCTGCTTGTGGCCCAGCTGGAGGAAAAGGCCCAGCATACCATTTAACTAATCTCTTCCTGAAATGTTTGAAACATGCCTAATACTGCATCTTGTGCAATTGGTTTTTGGAGCTCCAGTAACAGTGTAGAGGCTCTTTTTCAATCACACTTAACATTAAAACAATCTGGGCCTTGCATCTGGCTCAGGGCAATGGCCTGAAAGTCTCTAGAACTTATGAGTAACCCCAGGCTTACAAATGGCATTTCGACCATGTGTTTTGCAATTACAAGTCAGCATTTTTGTAGGCCACAGCTATTTTGCTAGAAAGAAGAGTGTCTGCCAATGGCAAACTGAGAGCACAAATATTTCCCTTGCATGAACGGTGTATCAGCATGTCTTTTCAGCTTTGTTCAAGTGATGTATCCCACAGGATAAAACATGAGGAGGTTGCAGCCAGCACATCATTAGCTGGGCTATTTTTCATGAAAGGCTCATTTTTTCGTGATTTTTTTCCATATTTGTCCAGCATAGACTGCTGAGCACTCTGAAAATTAATTGATAATGTTAAAAACGAGTAACAAATCTAGTTTCCTAAGTGTAAACGAGAAGTCAGATGCAAAAGCCAATTAAGGCAGGCAGTCCAGGAAATAAAACTAACAGCTTCTTTATGAGCTACCCCACATCTTTCAGAAAGTATTTTCTTGACATAAAGAGCCTAAATTTGAACTTTGTAAGAAATGCTTATAAACCAAATTCCTTTTAAAGGTGCAATAATGGTAAAGATTGTATCAAATGTCTCATACATCATAATGTATAATTCTTCATGCAGATATGAAATCCATGCAGGATTTATTTGCCCTTTGTGGACTATGAGAACCTTATCATTAAACACCTAACACTGTTTCAATATTTTTAGCCTGGTCTCAGTTCAACAAATTCAGAGACCTAATTTGGCAACATAATATGGTGATTCAAATGCAGTAGATGCAGGTGGAAGTGGAGCAGCACATCCACAGTCCTTACCTGCACTGACTTTAGTTAAACTCTGGGACGTTTCCTGTAAGAGAGGAACTTTCTTCATTGCAAACCTTCGGAGTCAATGTACAATAAAAATATTAATAGTTTGGTTGATGAAACTGGAGCCTGGCTGATGTTGGGCAGTGTGGACAGTGACATCAGAAGCAGTGACAGATGTCAGCTAGGCAGGGTGTCTTGGATGTGTTTGTGCAAGTATAGATGAACCTTTTTTACTGCAGAGCACTGCTGTATGGATGAACCAACAGCAACCAAAACCAATGTTTTGGAATTACATGGTAATTCAGACCACATTTTTTGCTGCACTTTCCCCAGTTGTGAAATTTTCCCCTATTCTCCTTTTGAGATTCAAGATCTCACAGCCTCCCCGTTAGAAACAGGAGCTCTGTGTGTGAATGGAAATCAGAGACTTGCATCCTGCTGTGTCCATGCAGATGCTTCAGCTGAAAGCAAGCAGCAACAAGATGTCTAATAGAAGGCAGCTTGCAAAGTAAGGAAACAGGCAGGAAAAGGAAGAGAGTCTGAAGATCTCTCTAAGTGATTGGCTTAACTGAGTATGGTCCCACAAGCCAGAGGCACTACTGAACCTAAAGGCTCCTGAGACTACTGTATGCCACTTCTGGTACTGGAGTTCCTTCTCCATGTTTTGCCACAATAACCAGCTTTTGTGGGGATAATAATATTATTTCCCATAGTGGGAATTTGCAAAACATCCACAGAAGACAGCCCTGAACCACAAACTGAACTAGTGGGTTCATTATGCTGAGCTCAGAATCAGCAAGTGTCATAGTGATACAACAGACTTAGTTATTAGTAATACATTTTACCTTCCTCAACAGACATGTCTGTGGAAACAGTCTGTTATATTTCCCTTCGTGTACAAATACTGCTTTTGCATACATGTTTTATTTAGTTTGTTTTACTTGGCTGTATGCAAATCAAACCTCATCTACCTTTAGTGCCAACTCTCATTTTCCAGTCTGCTCTCCCATGTGCATTTATGTGACTCTAGGTATCAGACAAAAGTAAATGGTTTTAATATTTCACTTTATCAATAGAAAGATGACATCCCTTGTCACATGAGAACATCATAATTCATTCTGAATTGCTGTATTACTGTGTCAACACTAAGGCATCTGAAGTAAGCTTTAAATGCTTTATTTATGAACCTGGAGAGACTCACTTCAAATTTTAGGTTGGAATTAGAAGTCTCAAGGTTATAAGGCTTTGTCCAAGGTGAGTCAAGACATGAGTTCATTGATCAGTCTAGAAGTCCCAATCCTTAAGACAGGACTCGTAGGGCCGAGGACAGAAAGAGATCTTTCCATTAAGAGCATCCTTGTAAGTCATGAAATGGCAGAAGGCATCCCAGAGGGTGGCCATTGGTATCTCACACCCAGCTGGTAGAGCTCACTTGTGAAATAGGAGGACAAAGAGACATAAGGCCAGGGTGGGGCACTTTCCTAGAATAATGGCATCATCTGAAAAATCAGAAATTTTACCCTGATTCATGATGGTTACATCTTGTTAAGTTCACTGAAAAGGCTTCATTTTATTGAGGCTACAGTGATACCTCAGTTCTCTCCTCTTTATGCTAGTTCACTAAAGTGTTATGAATTTACAGACTGTCAAAACACAGGCAGACAATCCTGTACATATCTCAAGATTATATTACAGCTTCTCCAGCCTCCTTCTTGTACACAGAGACACTTCTGTGGACACATCCCTAATATTTCCAAGAAGCTATTCAAATATCATTAACAAAATGATCTTTTAAAGCAAAAATGGGTATTAATTTTCTTCATGTAAGAATATATAGTCCTAATAAAATTTTAATCATGCTGTTAGACACAGTTGCAACACAAGTGATAGAAATGAACCAGAAAAAAAAATCATTTATTTTCTCTGGCTTCAGGGGAAATTGCTTGTATGCTTTGGAAATAAATCCTTCACTGTGCTGAAACTTGAACATTACTTAGTCAGAGGAGACCATGGGAGAGCATGCTAGAGTTTTATTGTGGGTTCCCTCTGTTGAAACTCTTCCAGAATTTAAGCAAAATAAAAGCATATTTCAGTGTTCTGGCAAAAAAAAAGAAGTAATAAAAAGTGCAAATAATATGACTGTGACTGAAACCAGGAGAGAGCTGAAAGAGTTGCTCTTTGGAGGGTAAGAATATTTGTGATGAAAGAAAAATTATCCTGTAGGATTTTCAGCTAAAAATAATCTAAATTATCAGGGTTGATGATAAAAACAAAATCTAGTTTTCAATAACTACTTGAAGAGACAATTAGAGCTCTTCTGGGGGAAAAAAGCACAGAAAGATCCTACACATCCTTTTATAAGCACATATGTATTAAAGTCTGATTTTATCAGAGTGAGGCAAATATTAGCTGAGATAGAATCAAACGGGTCTATCAGTGTCACTGTTCAAATATTAAAAACTAGTGCTGCAGCAATTCATAAAATAATTACACAGATGCAGAAATATTAAAAGACTGAGGGGTATATAAATAGGGCATATTGCTATCCTAGTTATTTTAAAAATGGATTTTTAAGTAAAATACTCTAAAGCTAAAAACATAGATAACAACCCAAGACTATATGGATGTAGATTTTTAGAAACAACAATAATTGCTTTATGTTGATTCAGAACGGATTATTTGATCCAAGCACTTTGGCCAGTGCTTTCTTTCCCTAGCAAATCTTCCTCTCCCCAAAATAAAAACAAACAAACAAACAAACAAACAAACAAACAAAAACAGTAAAAAAAGAAAAATAATCTTAAATTCAAACAAAATAAAAACAATGTATGAAAACAAAGAAAAAATTTTGAAATGAAAAATTAAAAGGTGATTAAAAATTCTGAATAGAAATAAGTCATTATCTTGAAGGGTCTTTCTCTATCCCCTATTTCCACAGTTCATTTCTTCTCCTTTTTTGTGGCAGAAACCGCTCACCATTTCTTAATTGCTTCAGTGACCTCCAGAAACTGCATTTTTCTGTCAATTTACTATTCAGTGAAATGATATCACCAAATTAATTATAAAAGCATTTGCTAATGTCGACTTCATTGTTTCATTACATCATTTTAAAATGTAAGGTCTTTGTGACAGAGACCACTTCTCAGCACTGGCAGCTGAGTTCCCAAGATCAGGATGGAATCCAAGGCTCCCAGTTTGGAGACTTTGAGTATGGCTGCACACATGGGAGAAATACTGTCACATCTCTCTTTCTCTCTGGGATTCCTGCATCAGCCTTGAAAGGGGCTCTGGTTGTGATTAGACCTTCTTCCTATTGACCTCTTTCTGGTGTAGGCGGGAGAATTGGAGTAAAATATTTGGATTTAGTCTTGCCCTTTTCTAAGCACACATTATCATTGCTTAGTTACCTTTGGTTTTGCCCACTGACTTTCTCTGAGGTGTGGCTGTGCATCCACCCTTCACCCCAAAGCAGACAGAACCTGCTTTGTTACTCTATGTTACACTCAAGCACAACAGTAGAAGATTTTTGGTAGCATTTAGAATACTGGCTAAGTGAGAGCTGAGAAAGGGAGGGAAGGGAGTCCTCTGCTTCTCTAATCCTTATCTCCACTGGAGGGTGGGGCTGTGTTTTATATATTTTAAACAATCTAGCTACAGCTGTGAAACTGGTGATAGAAATGCTTATCAAAGCGACTTGAAAATGCTTGCAATTTGTGTAAGTCTCCCCCAGAAGAGGAGGGGGAGGAAGGAATTCCATGGTAATCCATGCTATAGAAATGCTCAAATGTATGTAATGCTGATTATTACCACCTGCTCAGCCTCTTCTATGTTACAACCCTCTTGGGAGAATCCTACTTTAGGGTCTTGTCAAAAAATGTCAACTTTATTTTTTTGACCAGATGCAATAACTTTCCTTGAAGACCGCCTGCTTTGGATCCCACGTGAAAATACCATTAAGCCTTTGGAGAATGTGTTTGGGGATGGCAATCGATTTGGGACTAGTTTACGGCTGTTGCAGAGCTCTGGAAGGCCCGCTGCACCCCCCTGCCCCTTTCTGAAAAGGCAATGCTGAGAGAAATTCTATCTGTGTCATTCCTTCTTTATTAAATAAAATACAAATAGGAAGCACTTGATTTGGCTGTCTATGCTTTCTTTTAATTAGAGCCCTGAAGCCATCCTTTTCCCAGAGGCTGATGATGTTAGATAATCTTGAACAATGTGTGTATGCAGTACAAACCTGGCAATTCAACCCCTTTTTGACTACAGTTACGTGTCACAAATGAGTTGACAGCAGGCATTAGGAGGTGCCTCCCGTGAGCCAGGAACAAGGATGTTAGACGTTTGTACATAAAGAACTCAGGCAAGCTTTTTCTGACCTCAGAAGCTTGCAAACAAAGAGACTGTGTTACCAGGATTTCCGCACCTATAAAAAAGTCCTTTCACCTTTGTGCCTTAAAATGATGCTGTCAGTGATATTCACAGTGGAAACTGTTCCTCTGTAACCCGTTGTTCTCCTTTATTTTATTGCTTGGTAGTTCCTTTTGCTTCCTGTAGCAGTTCAAGGAAAGAAATTTGAAGTGGGATATATCTGTTTTAAAGGGTTTCAAGCTGTAGCCAAATGCCAAAAAGACAAGAGCATCTCTGGTGATTGCTTGTCTGTCTCTAGCACATCACATACTATTGTTGATCTGTGCTTCAGACCAGCCCCTCGCAAGATTTGAGTTCTTTGACTGGTTAATAATTAATGTTACAAGCATTTGAAATGAGGGTCAGGGTGCGGTCATTGCTGGTAACTAATTGGGTTTTCTTCATACTTGTGAATTCACAGTGTTGAGCTTTGAGCAGTCCTTTCCTTGAACAGAGCCTGGAGGAGGCAACTGCAAGTGAAGGCTTAGATCAACATACCTGGGGGCCTGGTGCTCAAATCCTGACACTGATGATGACTCTCTGTGTGGCCTAAGGCAAATATCCTACTGGCTCAGGCTGATGCACATAAAAATCCAGCAGGTTTTATTTATTTTCTTTTGTATTTTGTGTGACCAGTTATATCATCACCTTCTCAGGTCTAGCACACAGATCTTGAAGTTATTTTAGCATCTTATGCACCATTTTAATCAAATAGCAAATGGAAAGACAAGAACTCATAAACTTTGAGACAGTTAAATAAATTCTTCCATCTATAACCAGCCAGGGCAATTTTTGGCTTTCTCTTCAGTCTTGAGGACCAATGTGATTTCTGTAAACTGTAAAAGAACATTTGTCAAGACAGTTACATCTTTTGAGAGATGGAGAGGAGGAAAAGTAATTTCTGCATGAATGAGACACATAAAAGGTCTTGACAGAGCCATAATTGTCAACTACCTGATACTGAGTTATGCTCATCTTTATGGTAGAAGATGGAAATGGAGTCTGTGATGTGCTACTGGTCACCGATCCAATCCCAGTAAAAAGGTATTCTGTACTAGCTTCTGCTAAGTATGAAGTTTAACCAATGAAATCAGATGAATTTTGATGTGTAATACTGAAAGGGCTTAAAGCTTTCAATGAACTAGGTCGTTGAAAGTCAGAACTTGTCAAAGTCACTCCATGCATCTGCAGAAGTGTTTTGTGTGAGTCTTCCAGAGCTACCCACAAATGCTTGGGAGGAACTTGAATGCATAGTCCATTTGTTCTGTATCACCACCCTGTACTCTTAGTTCAAGGGTAGTTGCCATTTGACAATCTTTCCTTTTTTAGTAGGAATTAGTTTAGTTAGTAAACTCTAACACTTCTGGGCAAGTTTTGTTAATAACATTTTCAATTTCAGTCGATTGTCTGCAATGTTGCCAGTTCTTTTCAGAAAGGAAAAAATGAAAAAGTAAAATCACTCTTCCTTTGTATAATATGACTTTTTGTACTACTAGATAACTACCAGAAACTGATTTTCCTGAATGCAAAATACAGTCAGAGTCTGATGCAAGTGTATGCTTGGTTGACTGTCTGGGGTTGGCTGTGCTCTTTGAGAAAGGAAGGAAGGATTCAGTGTGTTTTTCAGCTGTTGAAAGAAGTGGGGGAAATTTAATTCAATCCCTCCCATAGGACATCTCTGTGATCATCCCAAATGGCTTGTGGCTAAGTTGCTATGGGAATTACTGGAATTCTCCGTGAGTCTGGTGCCAAACTGAATGTATTTGCTCCCCTTGACAGAGCAGAGAAAGAACGTTTCAACTGAGAATCCATCAGAAAAGGAATTTGTAGTTTTGAGACAAATAAGAGAAAAATAGACATCACTTGGAAGAAATCAGAGAGACATGTTCATGCTAACAGTACATAGCACAATCCCACATGATCAAGTCCAAGGCCTTTTCACTCAGTGCTGAAACTGGAGACCATTGCATATAGGAAAGTTAACTTGGCAAAAAAAAAAGATTCTGTGGATATGGCATGATAGGAAATAACCGCTCGTAGTGTATGAACTCTTTGTTGGTGTTCCAGGATACTTTCAGTCTTAGTCCATAGATACCCAAATGAAGACTTTGAATATCTGTATAATTTCATTTTATTCACTGTAGGGGGATTGAAGAACAATCTTGTGGTTATAGCACAGACCTGGAAGAGAGGAGATCTGGGCTGAAGCCAGACCACAATTGAAAACTTCAGAAAATAATTCTGAGTACTTACATCAGGCATCCAGAAACAGAAGTATCCCAAATTAACTATCTCTATTCTAACTGCTTACTTAACTTCTTTTTAACTCCATTTTCCCCTGTCCCCTGTAAATGAGGTTAGTAGTAAGGAGGATAATTTTATTCCTTTTTAAAAAATGGCTTCTCTATGGAAAGGCGGTCATAATGCTCTCAGCACACTACCCCGTAATAATACTAAATCATTTGTTCTTTATTTCTTAGCCATTGCAAGTATAACGTATGTTTGGATGCAGAAGGAGCAGCCTAACCAAATACATTTTTTTCACAATAGAAAATTTTACAAAAATATTTTGAGAATTTGGAATAACTATTTTCTTCAACTTTCATATTTTTGAACAATTCTGCTCACACAAAAGTATTCTCTATTTGATGTTAGTTTTAATTTTATTAAGGTAACTTGGTCTTGCTGTTTTAATGTCTTGGCTTATGCCACATTACAAGTGTTGAATGTTAAATAGAATTGATGGGGGCTATTCTTACTAATTGCCACTTGTGGAAAGATAATTATATTCTCTGTCTTGGATAATATACTGTGGCATTTGGGACTAGCTAGGCATGACCTACCTGACCTTTCCTGTTGTCAGTTTTGGAATGAATGGTGTGGAAAACAAAGGCTAGTTGAGACTAGAAAAAGTGACTGCTGGTCTTCAACCTACCATAATTCATTTGAAGGAAATATGTTTAAAGTTAACTTAATCAATAAAAAATGATGGTCTGTGTTACCAGGAATGACTGGGAGATGTTAGCATTGAACACAGTTCTATTTTATTTTGTGATATACTTCCAGTATCTTTTTGAAGTCCAAACACATGAAATTTATATGTCCATGTTGCACAAAATTATTATCAATAAAATAGGGGAAAAATTGACACCAACCTGCACTGAATCCTGATAAACAAGGACTCAGAGCATGAGGAAAAACTTTCATTTTTTACAGAACAGTTACCTAGTGAAAACTGACACTTCATGAAAGCTAAAATGTCCCATCAATTCTGTAGACTGTTTTTTGCAGCTCTAGGATGACTCTACAAACATAGATGAACTGATGCAGAGTTTCAGGCCTTCACTGGTAGCACAATTCTAGTTCAAGTCCCCTCCTGCTTTCTGGAACATCTGTGAGCCTGGTCTCCCACAACACATGGAAGTACCTATTGCCAAGTCTTCCTGAAGCTTCCTGTTCTTTTGTTTCCTCCTAGAAATTCTGGAAAGCTCTGCTTTCCTTCTTTATAGCAATGAAAATGCATTTGAAGTGTGGATATATTTTATGAAACAGAAATGCTGCTTTCTGCTCCTCCACACTTTGAATGTTGCTCTACTTCCGAGGCATGCTGTCACTTCTGCATACTTGATGGTGATTTTTGAAATCTAAGGACCTTAGTCCTCCGTCTATAAACTAGGATAATTCAGTGCTCTGTTTCTGGAGACACTGTACCTTCCTTCTCATTTTTATTTGACCTGTTGTTTTCTTACTTTGTTTTGTTTTTTTTTACATTTTGCACACTTAATGGTATTGTGCAATGCACTTAAGTGAGAGTCTGATCATTGACATTCCTTATTCTATTATTGTAATGAAAATAATTAACAAGATGCAGAAAATATTATTATAAAACGGCAGGGGAACACAAATAAGAACTAAATAAAAATAAATTACTAGCTATTTGTTACCATATCTTTACACCATTTTTAAAGTACCGTAGGTAAAAGGAGGATGAGAATTTTTCAGTTTTCCACTGGGTTTTGTTGTAAAATTTGGCAGTTTTCTCAGAGCCTTGTAAGTTTATGGTCTATTTACTTTTGATTAATTTCTGCACTATTCTACTTGTTGCTCTGATGTCTTGTTATTAGACTTCAGGCAAAATTTTGGTTCTAGCACTTCAGCAAATTAGCCCTGTTTAATTCTTCCTTTCAGTACAGCTGTGCAGATCTACCACCACTATTTTTTTTTTACCTCTCCCAGAAGTCCTCACTGACAATTAGCATAAGCTTATTTTATATTTTTGCTAAATTACAGTTGAAGTCCGTAAAGCTCACAATGAAGGAAACTCAACATTTGGCAATTTTTGATAGGACCCTGATATCTCCTCATATACATTTCAACATTTCTAGATTTCATCCCTTCAAAACCCATCAAATTCCTGAAAACCAAGCTAGCCAAAGACATGAGTCAGCATTCTCTTCATTTGCTTGGCTTCTATTGCTTTCTAGAGCAATGACTATTTCCAGCTGTGCCTTGCTCTCCTCTCAGTTAAATGTGGGTGGCAGCATATGCCAATGCTGACTAGTTTATGGGCCAAAGCCAATGCTGAAAGAAACCACTTCAAAAGATGATACCACAACAACTAAGTGATATCAGATGGACATTGACTCAAATTTGGTCTGTTTCGAAATAGTTCCCAAAAATGCTACCCTTTTCCAGGTCTAAGTGTGGTATTCTTTTTTTACAGCTAAATTGGGTAATTATAGAGGACATGTATCTCACAGCTATATTCAACCAAAGGCCTTTCTTGCCTTTATTTTAACAGAACAAGAATGTGTGAGCAGCTCAAGGCCCTGATTGCCTGGATGCTGAATATTCCCTGTTCACTGTCATATTCACGTGAGAGGGGGAATGATGCCTGCCAGGATCCAGCTCTGAAGGTGTGTGCACAATGGCCCAGATCATTATGCTGGCCTCTGCAGACTCCCAGTGAATATGGACACTAACAATGAGTCATATAAGCCAGACAAAAAGTTCCTACTCATATCAAAGGCTGAGTAAAATCTTGAACTGTCATCCAACCAATTTGCCTCTTCTTTATTTTGGCTTGAGAAAACTCATATCATAGGATGCACATCCAGCGTGACACACAGCTTCAGTAAGCAAGAAGAGATGCTTTGAAGCCTCCTTAGTGTCCTCAGGCTGTTACAAAGGGTGTTCTGGGAAAGGATTAGTTGCAAAAGTTGGACCACCTGCCTTGGCACCAGAACATCAAGCTACCTGGCCCTTGCCAAATATAAGAAGAAGACAGGAAACAGGTTGGTACACTGAATTCCAGTTTTGCAAAGGTATCTCTCTGCCTGCCTGAGCTCATTGCTGTTGCTCAAGGCAGAGACAGTATTTTTTACACCAACCTTCAAATGTTTGCTGTTGAATGTCTGGTGCCAGGCACTAATCTCTCATGAGATGGTGCAAAGAGAATTTCGATTTCTTTTTCAGTCATTTGAATTTTATTTCCTTATCCTGTAGCTCCAAATACTGTGAAACCTATATTCTCATATCTTGAAGTCTAACTGTCTCCCCCTTTTGTATCCTACCTCCCATCTTTGGCCATCCTGCATGTTTTTTTTTGTATTAGGAAAAGGCACAAGGACTTTGGGAGAAGAACAAAGTAAGTGACACTTAATAACCTTCACATGCATTATTAATAGAAGAATGCATTGGAAATAAAATCACTAGTAACTGAGTCAATAGGAATGAGATACAGAGGGAAAGATAAAGGATTAAGGTTAAGAGCAAAGAGGAGAGCATAAATGGGAAGATGACTTGAGAGAAACAGCAAAGAAAAGAAAGACAGGCAAACAGGATGAAAAAAAAAGGCAATAAGGCGAATCATAAATCTATATGCATAAAATAAGGCCAAGTCTGGCTAAGGAATAAGTGTCACAGATGAGCTTAAGCTGGGCTCTTTTGAAAATCTGGCCCCTGTTCCAGGTGCTTGTAAATTTAGCCTGAGCTCTCTCAATTGTTTGACCTCACTTGTCTGAAGTGAAAGCCTTTCGTAATATTATAGACTACTTCATAGATAGATACAAGACCATTTATTGGAATATTTGTGACTTTTCCCTTTGCCCACTCTCCTTATTTGTGAACTTTAGAACATTTTAGCTGCATCTCCATAAAATCCCAGTGTTGACTGAATCAAACAGGTCTGAAATCTCATATGTAACTTTAGCTCTTTCAGCAGGTAACTAATGCATTTCAAAGCATGATTTTTAATACGCTTGATTCATACTCAGAACATGAGTAGTGTTTATATCTTTCTTTTCCAAGTACATGAGAATATAAGCAAAAGAGGCAGCTGACCTGCTGCTTCACTGTGCTCTTCTGTGGCCACAAAATGTGCTGCTGTAATTTATAGCCCTCCTTGTTTGTGCCTCCTCTCAGTAACCTTAGCACTGCCATCTTGGAAAGTGATGTATGTGAATCAATTACTAACTGAGGTTACTAGGATAGCAACACCCGAGAAAATGCTTTGTCTGAAGCTGGGAGGTGAGTGTCTTGAGACCTGACCAGAGAGCTAATAAAATAAAATGAATGAGATAGAGAGGAAGCAAAAATAAAAGGTAAATGGAAGTAAACATTGCTGTTAAATCGCCTGGATTAGGACAAGTCCTTTGCCTTTCACTGTGAACTTGCAGAGTTAACCAATAATTATGTAAATTTCCTCTTATAAAACTGATACTGACAATCACTTGGACCTGAGTGATCAATTTTGTTATGTGGCATTGATGGGCCTTAATTCCAGAATCCATTTTCTTTCAGCAGCCCATTTCAGTGGTGGCTTAAGCTCAGGTATTCTGAAGTCCTAGTGGTCAGTCCCAAAGATTTCATAGCTTTTACCCTTTGCAAAAGCAGAAGGATTCCACCCAGGTTTACTCATCCCCCTAGTCTTCATTTTAAAATGGAAGAATAGGGAACATCTGGAAAAATATATTGGCATCTTTTTGTTGTGATGACTCAAATTAAAGTTTAAGTTTCAACAATGCCTTGTAGCATCCAGTCACGAGGCACAGAGTGACTTTAGGTCCTTAGAACTGAAAGATTTTGGAAAATTCCATACAAATGAGGCCCAGACATATAAGTCTTAGAAACAATTGTGGTGTTTCTTTCCACTTAGCTTTGAATTAACATTTGTTTGAAATAAAAAGTAGTTTTATTTTCCCCCCTAACCCTGTTGTGGTTTTTTTTCTTCTGAGTTTTAAAGACATTTTCTTTTTTTTTTTTCATTCAGGATATCAGATTCTGAGTGTTTATGATTTTGTGAGAGGGCGCTATTGCTTCTTTAGGTTACCTTAACCCTATAGTAAATTTAGCCAAATTCAAGGCAAATAGATATAAATGTGAAATCTGGAAAAAAAAGTGTTATACAGAAACAGCCTTAGTCTAAATCAGTAACAACAAGGTTGCTGCAATATAGGTGTACTGCTTTGTTATTATTTTTTTGTTGAATATGAATTAATTAATTGATCTCTGTATTCATATGTTGGTGAAATGGAATTTACCATTATTTTATTCTTATTTCCCATAAACAGCTGACTGAACAGATTACAAAACTCTGAATCTTTGAACTGCTGTGGAATAGGTAGTAGCAAATAATGTCTTGTTGAAAGCAAGTTTCCCTACTCAGCTTATAAGAGTGGAGATACTTTGCTTAGTTCCCAGGGGTGAAATTCTGCCCCATTGAAGTTTTGCCATTAATTTCAGTTGGGCCAGAATTTTGCCCCAGGTCTTCAAAACCAGCTTCCAGATGTAAGTAAAATACCTGAGTTATGGCCAGCTTTCCAACTCTTTTTGCCAGCAACATGCATAGAACAAACACATATAGAAAAGAAGTCTTATAGAGAGTCTCACAGACCCAAACAGAATTTAAGGACAAGGGATTTAAAGAAATGCGAAAGCATTCTATATATAAAAGTTTTTAAGATTGCTTGAAGCATAATCACCAAGCAGACATTGTAGACATCTAAGTCTTCTCCCAGTTCTGCCACTTGTGTATCTGGTGACTTTGAATGAATCACTGCAGTTTACTGAGATGTTCTTCTTGCATGTAAAAAAGTGATTAATATTTGATTTCCTCTAGAAGATAGTTAAAGAACTACGGAGTAATCTCACTCTATAGTTTGGCTTTTTTTTTACCTCCTATCCAGCAAAAAAATGAGCATTTATTGTTGATATTTAGCAATTTGCAACATGTAAATTAAAGAGTTGCTTTTATCATGCATATGGCTAAGAAGTTATTTATTTGGTATCTACACAATGCAATGCAGAGATCCAGTTCCATGAAGTATTACATCCAAAGTGTCCTTGGGAGATTTATTCCACAAAGTCTGTTTTTAACTATGAGGAAATAGTCACTTTTTGGGAAAAAAAAAAAGCTGTAGCACATGTGTTCAGTAGACTGTGAAGTACCCAGAAAGTGAAGAGGGCTCAGACCAACAGCTTTTATCTGATTTTGTGTTCACTAGAATTTTTTCAAGAGCTTTAAATGCAGAAAGTATTTTATGATAAATATAAAATAACACTTAAAAATAATTGTTTCACTTTTTTCCTAATCTGCAGCAGAAGTAGTCATTTGCAGTTATAGTCTGCAATCTGAAATGTGAACGAAAGATTTGCAATCACCAACCATGGGAGGTTCAACACGGGAGAGCTCTGGATTCTGCACCTGGGATGGGGCAATCCTGGATGTGTGGATAGACTGGGGGATGAGAGGCTGGAAAGCAGCACCGTGGAAAGGGACCTGGGGGCCCTGGTCTGTGGTGAGTTGAACATGAGCCAGCAGTGCCCTGGCAGCCAGGAGGGCCAGCCCTGTGCTGGGGGACATCAGGGACAGCATCACCAGCCAGGCAAGGGAGGGATTGTCCTGCTCTGCTCTGCACTGGGGCCTCACCTGCAGTCCTGTGTGCTGTTTTGGGTGACACAATGTCAGAAAGACATGAAGCTGTCAGAGAGTGTCCAAAGGAGGGCAACAAAGATGGTGAAGGGCCTCGAGGGGAAACTATAGGAGGAGTGGCTGAGGTCACTCGATCTGTTCAGCCTGGAGGAGACTGAGGGCAGACCTCACTGCAGTTACAATTTCCCCTCATGAGGGGAAGAAGACGAGCAGACACTGATCTCTTCTCTGTGGTGACCCATGACAGGAGCCAAGGGAATGGCATGTAGTTGTGTCAGATCTAGGGTGGATATTAGGAAAAGGCTGGTTGGGCACTGGAACTGGTTCTCCATGGAAGTGTTCATGGCACCAAGGCTGGCAGAGTTCAAGAAGTGTTTGGACAATGCTCTCAGGCACATGGTGTGACTCTTAAAGATAGATCTGTGCCGGGCTAAGGGTTGAATTCGATGATCTTTGTGTATTCCTTCCAACTCAGCATATTTTGAGTGATTCTGTGTATGTGAATCTGCCTTGTGTACAACTTTTTGTTGTTACTTGATTTTATTTTTAATGGTATGTGTTTTTAAGAGCAATCTATTTTATGTGAAGGAAATAAATATATGTGTCACAAATGGAAGCAATTTCAGAGTTTAAGGCCAAGAGGTACCATTAGACTTCTTACCTAGGACTCTGATATATTAGAGTCCTTTAACTATCACCTACTTATTCTTTATGAAAGATATATCTGCTTCTACTTCATCTTAAAGAGGCATTCTAGAAAGACAATCCATCTGTGCTGCCAGTGGTTTGTTATTCTGGTTAACAGCACTCGCTGTTAAAAATTTGGCCGTTGTTTCTTGTAGTGCATGATGCCTTTCTCTCCTAGATCAAAGCACTTCTTAGTATCCACTTTCTTCTTCCTGGGAAAAAGATTCATACTTGTAAACTCTCCCTCTCTTCTTCTGATCAGATAAACAGATTAAAACCTTTTAAGTGTCTCCATAGACAAAAATTTCATCATCTTCAAAATATTTTACTTTTAAACTTTTTTTTTTTTTTCTGAAGACTTTCCAGAATTTCTGCAACAATTAAAAGATGTAGAGTGCCAGTGAAGTGTGCAGCATTCTTCCATAGAGGGTAGCAGAAGACTGTGCTGCTCACAGGGCATGGTCTCCTTTCTCTGCTGGCTCAAAACCCTTCACTTGCATGCTAAAGATGGCATTGATCTCTTTTGTCACATCATATATGTTGTATTTGCACCCAATGTACCTCAGGTCCTTTTCAGACTCCTGATGCTGAGGAGCTTAGCTGGAATGCTTAACCAGGGTAACTACCACACCAAAAGCTACAGTTTCATGGCTACATGTTTATCTACCACAGTCCTAGTAAAATACTGGGAATGGTTACACAGGGTAGGTGTAATAGGTGGAGTTTATAATTTCTACTCCAGGAAAAATTGGAAGGAAAAAACAGTATTCATTATCACAGCCCAAATAATCTACAGATTTTTTACAAGTTATACATCCCAGAGTACCTAGGTCTCAGAAAGCTCTTGGGGATTCTGGTACTGTTACTGAGGTTCAAGGAATTATTTGTACCATGTTCTTGACCTAATTTCTGACAAATTCTTCTGGAATGTTATGATTTTCCTGGTAGACATTGGTGCTGCTTTAACAAGAGATGTATGGGGCATTCCTAGAACTTGAGAGGCTTGGAGATGGACTGGCACTCAGAGCAACCCTTCAGTGGTCACTTACCTTGTTTGCCTTCCTGCAATATTTCCCCAGAAGAGTGCTCACCCAGGGGCCACACACTAGCTTTGCACCTGTACTCCACTAAAGGCATTTCCTTCAAAGAAAACATCAAAGCTCTGAGAAATAACCATGAGAAACATTTCTCTGAGCATCATTCTAGCTATTATCTTGACACAAC
Organism: Acridotheres tristis; assembly: GCA_037013685.1. Classification (NCBI taxonomy): domain Eukaryota; kingdom Metazoa; phylum Chordata; class Aves; order Passeriformes; family Sturnidae; genus Acridotheres; species Acridotheres tristis. The sequence goes on along the minus strand of CM072886.1, from coordinate 140,432,793 downwards.
TGCTGTGTTCTGGGTACTTAACCCAGGAGATTAAATCTTTATGCACCAGTGCAAAAAGATCATATCCCTGTAATTTTTCATATATATAATTTCTCAGCTGCTGTAGTTTAAACTTGTCATATTTATGGCACAACTGTAATTTAGCTGAACACTTTAAAATGCCATTCTCAAAGGACAATTCTCTAGAACTACTACAACAAATACCTTTCCGTGACAGTATATTGGGTGGTGGAACTTATCACTGCAGTCAGTTAGATTTCTGAGCCAGTGATTGCTTAATATTCTCTAAGAGAAAAATCATTAGGAAATCTGTACTAATAAATTACAGTACAGTGTAATTGAAGTAGGAACAAAATGTAAGATTCTGTATGTAACTGCATTTACTGCAGAAGTGACTTATACAGGAGTAATCCACCTTGGATGCCTAGAAAAAATTGGGCTGGAAGAGATATAGATAAAAATTGATTTAGCAACACCCTATCTGCTTTTGGTGATCCTGTATCTACTTTCCAAACTATCTCTGCTTGTTTGATGATGTTAATAATTTCCATGTGTCCTATCAACCACTATAGCATTTCTTGTATTGCCTACTGGTAAGAACCTTTCTGTAGCTTGAAGATCATTAAAAAGGACACATTTTTTAGGTCTTCAAATTGTGGTCAAACCTGTACCATGCTAACTGAAAGTGGCTGGGATGACTAATGTGGCTAAAGGCAGATGACAAGACCCTGTGCTTAAATCTCACTAAATTTTGTGTGATTTAGGAATTTAATTATTTGCAGTGCCAGACTTGGGTGATTGTGTTTCTGTCAACACTGAATCCTGTATTGAGTTGATTCTGTTGATCAGTCCCTAAGGACCACAGTGGTCAGGAAATCAAAAGACTTTGGGCACACTGGCAAACACAGCCTCAGAAGTCAACTGCTGTTAAGCACTGAAGGTGATGTGGGTAGCAACCAGGCAGCAAAATGCACTTTTGGAAGAATACTGTTAATTTATAGAATGTTTCTGGTTACCCTCTTAAAAAAAATAAACCAAAAACAAAAACAAAAAAAAAAAACAAAACAAAACCAAAACAAAACAAAACAACAAAAGCAAACAGAAAAAAACCAAAAAACAACAACAACAAAAACCAAACAAGCAAAAACAAAAAGCTACAGAGCTACAGAGAGGGTACACCACATCACAGAATCCTCCACCACCACTGACATTCTTGCTGTTGGCCTTGGATGGCAGCCCAAGCACTGAACAGGCAAACGAATCTTTGCTCCTTCCTGTGAACCCTCACCAGGCTTGGAGCCCATGTGGAGAGGAAGCTCTTACTGGTATTGCTGCTCAGGCTACTTTTGAAAAGCTCAGTCTCCATGGTTGTTGAATTGGTTTCTGGATCCTCAGACTTGCCCAACTGAAGACACTCATCTTTCTGCACAGGCTGCTCTGCAGGGCAGCTCTGTCAGCCTAGGTTAGGTTCCTGTTCTTCTTCTTGTGGAGCTTTCCCCTCCATGCAAGACTCTTCAGACTTAACTTAGATAACTTGTAAATGGGGTAACTATACCACTTAATTAGTGGCTTTTCTGAAGTTTCTTCTGTCTTCACTCAGAGTCAAGATTAAAAACACAAAGGAGATGAATTTCTCGTTGGACTCAGATTTGTCTCATTTGGACTTGGTTCTTTATTAAATCTTAGCTAAAGTACAGAGAGTTCTGCAACACTTCTAGCTACCACCTAAAAGGAAGCAAAATGGAGGTGAACCTAACTAGCTACAAGGTCTTTTAAAGCTAAAAGCTAGTCCAATAGAGAACTAACACCTATATTATTTAAACTTTTGACCCAATAACCAAACTCCTGTGACCTGCAGTGCAGCACTAACTCTCCAACCAGAAACTGCTACCTGAAATCATGAAGAAGGAAGAAGACAGAAAGAGGCAACACCCCAAACCCTCCGTCTTGTCCCATACCAATTACTATATTCTAATAACCCAAATTCAAGCCCCTTCACCATGTGAAATGACTCACTTCTGTTCTAACTACACACTTCTGACTTTAACTCCATCACTCCAATTTGGAAGCCTTCTCCAAGGCCTCAAGTCAAAAGCAGTGTTCTCCTGCGGGTCAGTGTCAGAAAGCACAGAAAGCTCAAAATTCCCTGGTTTCTGGGTTCCAACAATAAATCAGTCACCAAAAGTAAAACCTAAAGCAGAAGTAAATCTTCAGGGATTTGGATTGAAAGACAACTTATTTCTTGTTTAGGTCACTAAAATCATTAAGCTTCTCCTTACTGGAAGTTGACAATTTTAATTCAGGATGTGCTGCTGTATTTTCTGTTAAAAATATCACGGAGTCTGTGCAGAAAGAGTATATATGGGCTTTACAAGGCAAGATTCAGTTCAGTATTTTCTGAAGGCAGAAATAAAGAGGAAACTAAACAACCAAATAAAAGAACAGTGAACCACTGTGTTAACTGTGGTATGTCATATCGTGGTTCAGAATGGAGAGCTTGACCAATACACTGCTAAGATCAGCATTAAAGTGTCGTTCACAGCAAAGATTCTGAAGTGGCCATTCTCTATATGCTGCCTCCACATCTGCAATGAGAGCTAACCAAAACCTCTGCATTGTACTTGTCACTGGCCTAAAAAACATTCTTTGATAGAAGACAGTCTCCAAGGAAAAGGGAAAGAGCTTCTCTAGTCAGAAGGGCTAAGAAAGGGTTATCCTTCAGAATTTCTCTTTCAGTATTGTCCCCTATGAATTTTTTGTCTGTTATTTCAATGTGGCTTGCACTGCATACAGATTGCATTTAAGGTGTGGATCTGGGGCTGAGACTGATTCGAGGTTATACTGGTGTAATGAGTGCTGGACCTGAGTTTCTTTGCTGAAGAAGCAGCTGAGGCAGCAGGGACTGCATCATTATATCTTGGTGTAACTCTGCACTCACTAGAGAATTTGTCTCTAAGTGAAGAAAAGGCATCACATTTTCAGCTCTCAAGTATATGAAGCACTGCTGATCAGCTTTTCTAGGTTTGCATGACAGACTTTGTTACCATGTAAAGCTTGCATTCCCAGCTTGCTAGATCAGCAGGAATGCCTTCCTTTGAAGTGGTCAGGGAACTCACAGTTTTGTAGAAAGCAATATGTGGAATCCTCCTGGGATGCTTCTAAAAGAGATACCTGTAGATACAACCTGCCAGCATAACCTCTTAGAATATTGCTGAGCTCAAAAGCAAATATTCATATACAAAAACACACAAAAAAATCCTGTTGAGTCAGAAAAAAATTTTATATCTGTAATATGTAAATGACCACACCACTGAGTTGAACTTTGATTTTTGATGATAGTCTTAGCAGTCTGCAGTCTGATTTGTCTGCCTTCGGAATATATTACAAGCTAACTTTCAGTAGCTTTCTTTATTCTCTGCAGGACTGTTGAGAAAGATTCTCTTGAGGTTCAAGAGCCTGGATTTTTGTATTACTCTTCTGCAAAATCAATTAATGATGATTCGAGCTAGTTAATTAGGATGAGAGGTTTTGCAGGTAGCTCAGTCAGACATTCAGGCTAAGTCAGTCACCCAATCTCTCTCCAGACTCACTGGGTTGAGAGATGTATTCCATAGATTCATATCATGTATTAAGATGGGATGAATCACAGTTTTGGAGATGTCCATCAGTTTTCTTTGGGGTGTCCCTCAGTCCTATACTTAGATTTTGTACAGCCACGGGAGCATGGAGGTCTATGGGAGTTATTCCTAAACTTGCTAGGGCTTTCTGCCTCTTTGATTGGATCATTTCCATTGCCTATTTAGTTTATTCAGGTTACCTGAAGTTTAGCAGATTTTCTGTCTTCTTCATCTGTAAATACCTCTCAGAAGGCCATGAATACATAAAGATTGCTCAGGCACCTAGCCCTGTAACCTCACGTGGTTGTGGTGGTTATACAGCCATCACCATGTGTCCATGGCAAAATAAAAGCCAAATCAAAACAAAACAAAAACCTCACCCAAACTAGGAAAAAAAGAAGATGAATTCAGGCTGGCTAATTAAAACTAGTTTGGTCCAGCTAAAGTGCCATGGAAAGATGGAGCAAGTCTAAGCTGAAGAGTTGAAGGTTCTTTTCACTGATCTTGAAACATCAGTGTCCTGGTTTAGGGCAAATTTTAGTACTTTGAAGTAAATCCCTAGTTTTATGGATATTCTACTGACCTTTGGTTAGACAGACAGAATATCTTTATGCAGTTTCATCAATACTTTAGGTGGAAAGCACGAAAATTATATAAATGTTTCAGACAACAATACAAATACAGATACATGTAAAAGGAAAGATTAATGAGTTGCCCTTAAGAAGAAGAAAAAGGAAAACTCCTGGCTTGTGTGGTGATGAGACCATTGTGAAAGGAGAAATCTTGGTCCTGTAAATTTTAGACAACATTGATTTTAGTGGACCTCCTTTAATATTGATGAGAGGCTTAATTATAGTTATTCAGCTCTTACAAGCATTGAAAAATGTACCCAACATTTGAGTATTTTCTTTGTTCTGAACGAGCTACAAGTTCTGCTCTCTTTTTACTGATACAGGGTGTCGTGGATTTTGCTTAGGCAGCACAGGTGTAGCTGGAAGATGAATTTGGCCCAGAATATTTTCCCACATTAACAACCCATTTGACATTTAAAATGAGCTACACAAAGGCAACAGATTAATCAAGCCAGATATTGTAGATATGCCTGAAGCACAAAGGAAAACAACCCCACTGAGCTGCATTGCCTGAACTATGAAGCAGGTTTTCATTAAGTGTGTATGATTCAGACAAATTAGGAACTAAGTACAAGGGAAAAAGAAAACCAAACTATAATCATTCCTGCACAGTAATTAAGATTTAAAACAATAGAGCTGTTTGACACATTGCTGACCATGCAAATGTCTATGTCTATGTCTACATGCTTAGATTATGTGTCCACCAGAATCTGCCAATTTTTTTTTTGTTGTTGGATATTTCCCCCACTTTTCTACTGAATTTTCAAAGATTCTTCCTTGGCTCACAGAGTTCAGGCACAAACTAGGATTCCTCATAAATCAAACATACTATGCAGTCACTAAATCACCATGATTTCCCACATGCCTGCATTTTAAAATATACACATTATTTTCAGATGTGGCTGAAAATGACATCTCCCAAAGATGCTATTATTTTATGTAACACTGGTGAAAAAAATATAGTAATGTGTGTTCCCAATTTAAGAACTTTGTAGTAACATAGCTACATATTAATATACTTTTGAATTTATTTTTCAAAATAACACTGGATTTTACCACCATAGCAGTTAAGATGAAAGATGTTCTACTGAGTATAGGACTAGCTTAGCTCAGGTCCCTCTTCCATTACAAAAGCTTTTGACCTTTGTTAAGACATTTAGAAATCAATAGGTTACAGTAGCCTAAATTTCACTGAAAATCTGGACCATTTTGTCCATGTGTGTTCTTGTTTCCCTTTTTTACAATCAGGGATAATAACATATCTCTACTTCCAAATGTCTTGCAAAAGATAACTGAGCTATAAGAAATAATTAATTGAGTTTTTTTATTTTGCAAAATAAATTAATTAAAATTAGAAATTTGGCCTATTGATTTTTTAAAAATGCTTCTTTTTCAATGAAAACAATCTCATCCACAAATTATTACAGTCAGAGAAATTACACACAAAGATATCATGTGTGGTCAGTAATATGGGTCAGTCCATTTTTTCTGATAAGAGTTACACCAAAAAGAAAGTGATTAAGTAAGATGTTGTTGCCTGTGTTTGTCCTATTTACAAAATTAAATATTTGATTTCTTTTTCTTTCTTTCTCTTTTTTTCTCTCTCTCTTTCTTTCTTTCTTTCTTTCTTTCTTTCTTTCTTTCTTTCTTTCTTTCTTTCTTTCTTTCTTTCTTTCTTTCTTTTTTTTACCTTCTTTTTGTTTTTGTTTTTTTTTTAAAGGTGCCAACTATTGCCTCTCTGCAGGAGATTTATGTCTGTGTAGTTCACAAATTGTTTAGGCCACTCAAGCTGCTTGAATCTAAAAAACCCTTCCTTCTGTGAGTGGCATACTTCTTTGGAAGAGGTCACTTTTTCCTTTTTTAGAATTGCGAGACTGTCAGTGCAAGTCTGCACATTTAAATATTTTTTGAGTCCTGGTAGGAAAAATAAGTTATTTAAATCTTAACTACAATAGGATGGAGCTGCCATATGCCTTACCCTTTCTGATTTCACAGAATCCATTAGCTGCAGATCTCACAGATGTGGGATCAGTGGTTGTATTCCACTTCCACTGAAGGCACACTTCCATAAATGCACATGCAGCTGCAGTTGTTAGGTCCAAAGAGATTACTGTTGGAAAATAATTGAGGGTGAAGCATCACGCTGTATTCTCTTTTTGAAGACTTTTAGAATATTTCACATGAACTTAGCAAAAGCAATAGCAGATTACTCTTAACAGAATAATAAATTACTCTTTCAGCCAGAATGCAGGGCTGAAATAAGCTGTTGGACCTCTGTATCCAGAATCCAAGCATCACAGGCAAATTACAGAGCCAGCAAGTTATTTGGAAGGATCTGCAGAACACTGGCTCCATGAACCTATTCAAACACCAGTCACAAAAGGCTTCTAACAAAAATATACCACAAAACATTTCCCAACTCTCTAAGGCAAAACAAATGCCACATAACTACAATAAATCTAACACTATCTTGAGTCTTTGAAGTATAAACTTTTTAAATTTATGGCATATTTATATATGGCATACTTTTAACTTATGGATATTTTTACAAAATATCGCAGGGTATATGAAACAAAAAAAAATCCGTCATTTTGAAAAAGTTAAAATATGGTGGAATATTTGTTTGTTTAATCACTACAGTAGGCTGTGACTGACAGCAGATCTTGATGATACATTGTAGAAGTAAAGCTGCTAATTTTAAAATGACAATTTTTGTGCTACTGCTGTATAAGCTGAGAAAGTCTAGTCCCAGTCAGAATCCATTAGGACCCCAAATACATCTTCAGAGTATGTGTGTTGAAGGGCATCGTGTATACAAACACTTTTTTCTTTTAATGCACTTGGAAAACATTCACAAGCCACTTTAAGACAGGATATTGATGATTAGAAAGTGTATATCTTCTCCATCATTTTTTGATGTGTAGATCTCTAGACTGTCTAGTTGATGTTCATTATCTTTGACTGTCCCTTTCACCTTTCCATGTGGCTTATCTCAGTCCTCTCTTTGATGAATTTACTGAAATAAACTATCTTGACTAACTGTGATGTGAACCATGTGCATTTGAAAAGGGAGAGTAAAACAGGGCTTAAAAAGGACCAATCAGTGATCTGACAGTGATGCTTGGTCTGAAGTTTTCAAATTTGGCTGCTATTGTGAAAATCTGGAGCCCACTGTTAATGTTATTGTTTGAGCAGAGCCTTTACCACAAAGAGCTGTCTGGGGTGTCAAATCCGTATCTGGGGTGTGTGCAGAAGGAGCCCAGATTCTTTCTTTTCTACTTCACCTGGGGAAAGGAAAGTTAAATGTCTATAGGAAAACACAAGTCACTAGCCCAATACTAAGCATTGTTTGCAAAATTTCCTCTTGACACTGGCCTGATTTGTAAGAATATTTACAAACAATTACACCATGGTTTGAACTTTACCTGCTGCCGTAGGTGGGGAATCAGCTCTGTCAAACCAACTGCCCCAGCTGTGAGCCAGTGGAGCACATCTCTCTCCAACACGACAGGAACTTCTCATGAAAGATGAGAAAGCAAGGCTAAGCTTCTCATGAGAGAGCAGCCATTTTCAGAGAAATTGTCTTTTTGATTCAGGGCAGGGATTTCAGCTACACTTTAGGATTACGTACAACCTCATTAGCCCATTTTAACTAGGTTCAACCCCTCTTCTGAGATCTTGTCATATATATAAACTCTTGAAGCTTTCACTCCAAAAGTTTGTTCTCATCTTCTCTGTGCCACAGAAACAGCAAAACACACAAGTAAATATTGAGGCTGTAGGTCTCAGAAGAAGCAAACCGCTGAGAAGTAGTAATTTTTACAAAGATTCTAATGTGACCGCATTTTCTTCAGTTTTTCATGTGAGTTTTCTTCCCTGGCTATAATATATTATAAAAAAAAAAGACATTGGCTCCTTTTTTTAGGAGATACTTCATTACAGTTCTGAGACAGAGATGAAGAAAAAAAGTGCATACCTTCTCCAACCATTAGGATATATAAAAAAGCATATATATATAAGAAGTTCAATCCTTAAATTTCAGATGTTTCCCCTGAAAATACTTAATAATGCAAAGTATCTACAAGGGTAATTGAGACAGTTTGCATGCAAATGCTCTTGAATTTCCATTCCAATGTGTGAACGATTTCTTTTTCAAAACAAACAAACAAAAAAAAAAAAAAAAAAAAAAAAAGGGAAAAAGGGGCTAATGGCTGGTTTATTTGGCTTTTTTTTTTTTTTTTTAATGGGAAAATTCTTTGGTTTTTTGACCAGTACTAATGTGTGCATTGCTCTCCTGGAATACTCATTCTGACTCTTCACATAATTTCTATAGGATACAAACTAAGGTGAACGAACTCAGTTGGTATTATTGCTGAAACACAGTTTGAAACACTAGAATTTAGATATATTGGCAAGAAAATGTCAAACATTACATTGTGGGGTTTTTAGGTCTTACTTATAAACCACAGTATACAATGAAATATCAAAAATATCTCTAAATATTTTAAAGAACAGTCATACTCTGAAAAGCGTGTATTTAAGAGCTTTGTAGCTACTGTGCTTATATTGTCTCATAAATTTGCTTACTTTGTGTCAAAGTGCAATACATTACATAGAACCACTTTAGAAGGTGCAAACTTCTCCAAGTTATCCAGAGTCCACTTGCACGTTTAAAATCTGAGCTATGAGACAAGATTTTTTTCCATAGCTGAGAGCTCTGCAGGAGAAAGGGGAAGGTGAATTAAACTCCTGGATCTCAGCTCTGTAAGCCTGAGGGTGTGAGGGCAGCACATACTCGAGTGCAGCAGACACACTCAAGGGACTGAGCAGAACTAGCAGGGCACATTGAAATCCTGCCCCAGAAGTGCACTGGACCGTCGTCTGGGGAGGCACAAACCTGTGAGGAGCTTGGGTGGAAATTTCTGCACCTCACACCTGGTGAACATGGACCCACTGCTCCATCTGCAAGGCACGTTAAAGGAGACAAGCAGTGCTGTCCTGGAGCAGCCACAGACCCTGCACACGAATGGATCACATGTGCAGAAAGGAAAGGACATGCAGCATTTTTACATCCAGTCTATTATTTTTGCGATATATGACCCATTCATTGTCATTTAAGCTTGTAGCAGCTCTTAGACAAGAATGTTCCTGAATTAAGCATGCACTTTTGTAAGCTGAATTTACAATTTTATGTAAATTACCTTTACGTAATTGAGTTCAATTTTTAAATTAATTTGTATTTGTACCTGTATATGCAGAAACATGTGTGCTGTTGTACATGTACTTCTTCCTTTAATTATCTTTGTCTTGCGCATTTACATACTAATTTTTTCCAGCTGAGGCAATTATTTTTAGCCTGCTATTAAAAAATTGAAACACTAGGTAGACAGACAATGAGCTGAACATCCTTCAGTCTTTTTCAAGATGAGAACAAGCCTGACAAAGCAGAAGGTCTGATCCCTCTTGAACTTAGAATGTGCAGAGGCTCAGGACAAGGCATGAGTCTCCAGAAAGCTATGCACCCATTCATTCATTGAAGGACCAGACCCAAAATAGATTTGAAATCCTATTTGTACATACCATATATGAAAGCTTTGTTTGTACTTCCTTCCATTTTTAAATGCAATTAAAAATAAAAGACACTCTTCAGAGAAATGCATACCAGTCTGCAAAATTCCCCCTTTCCCAGGGCAGAGGCCAAGAAAGAGACAATGTTTCTTTTCCCCAAAATAGGTTCTGGTTGCACTAAACCAAATCCAGCAAGAGAAATAATTGTCTGTGGTCGCAGACAGATCAGGACTCTCTTTGGCTCAAGATCCAGGCAGAAAAATTTACTGAATGCAGTTTTAGTGCACACATTTAAAAAGTGAAAGCTCTGCAAAGTACAGAGTTGAAAGTGGCATTAATTACACAGGATGAAAGAGTAAAAAAACATACACATACAAAAAATCTACCTGCTGTCATCTATTTTGTGGGAAGTTGCAACTTTACACTCATATACAGGTATTTCAAATGCTAAATTAACAAACATTAGCCCAAGAGGAAACAAACACACTTTACATACTTTAAAGTTGGAGCATAAAGTGATTAACAAATGACATGGAAAAACAAGTTGAGGTGTGGGGATACGGGTCATGTTTTTTGAAATAGTACACAAAGAGGATTCAGAGTTGGAAGTTAGCTGCTGAAAGCAGAGGGAAAATGTGAGAGGAACTTTTATGGGATAGTTTACGCTTACCATAGAAACAAATATGGCTGTGGGCTTAACTTAATGGCTTGACAACCAAAGGAAGGAATAATGTTGAACAATGGAGTCCCTCTTCTATGTGAGAGAAGAAAAACTGTTGACCAGCTGATAGCTGGAGTCATGCATTACAAGGAGCTAAATGCTCATAGCTTACAGATTCCTTCCCACAGGGAGCTAGGACATCCCCCACTCTCTCCATCTGTGCACTATGCCAAGCATGAAAACAGTTCTCTGAAGCTCCTGCCACTATGCTGAGCCTTCTCAGACTCTTTCTATCACCACTTGAAATAAGAGTATGCTTTTTCCTTGTTAAAGAAGATTAATCTGCCATGATGTCAGTGACTGAGTGGACTTCATGTATTTGGTCTCAGTCATGGTATTTTCACCCTAATTGGAGACAATGTTGCTGATTTAGACCATCTGCTGAAAGATGACATCCTTTTGAGGCGGTCACAGACCATGAACAATAACCTCTCAACGAGCATAGAGAAGTTTTACACTTCTATCCAGCATTTCCGTAGAGAATCTCAAAGCTCTCTGCGTTGCAGTGTGTTCAGCTTCCCAGAGACTTCAACCAGTGGACAATACTCCCACTTTACACATGGCAAGATGAAACCCTGAAGAAGTCAAGGAACCTGAATTCGAGATCACCTAGCAAATCTTTATCAGGATGGGGAATAGAAACCAGGTCACCTTACATGTGGTTCTGCACTTTATTCATCCCCTGGTGCTCTGACCTCACCATGCTCCATGAACCTCAGCATAACTATATGGGAAATACAGCTGTTAGTTCAAACATTACCTGTTTGAACTAAAACCACACCAGCAGATGGAAATACAGTAGGTTAATAGCTATTCCAAGAAGCAATCATTTAAGGTACCAAGAAATTGCTTCTGTTAACCTTTTCCCCTTGTGACATTTGACCAGTATATATGCAGGTTGCAAAGGTCACCCATTATCACCATTTTATGAGACTTGGATTGCCTCTGATCTTTCTCCACATTTTGCATTCAATAGCCTTTACCTGATCCAGCAAATGGTAATATTAACCAGCTACAATATGTTTTTTTCCTTTATGACCCAGGATCCATGGTCATAGAGAAAGTATAATGTAGCTTTCTTTACAGTTAGATACTTGTTCTTAGAGTCTTATATGAATTTTATAGCAAAATCTTCTTCCCCTACATCTTTGATCCAGCCTCAATTTCATATGCATTTTTAGAGTTTGATATTGCATTACTAAATATATTTTTGATGCTTATTTTTTTTTCAGTTATGCATGTTTTGCTGGTATAGTTTCACTGTCAAACTAACCTGCCTGTTGTGCTCCTTGTATTAGCGTCCAGACTTTTACAGCTTCTCCTTCATAAGAAACTTAGCACAGATCTGTGCGCTATCAAATAAAGTTGTAAAATATTGGGGTATGTCTGGCTTATCAAGTCCTCTGGAGGTTCAGGCAATCAGCACTGCTAATGTCCCAGCCTGATCTGTAAGCCTCCAAGGACAAGAGTAATTCCTGAAATAATTTTTTCAATGTGATATAACAAAGAACCCTTAGGGGAGAAAGGGTGTGTTTTGATCTAAATTCACATCATACAGGAAGTTTTGCAGAGAAAAAGGAATGTGGTGATGATTTAATTATCCTCTTCAAAGCAAAAAGCATGTTATTAGCAAGAGGCTGTGACTCAGGTTTATACTCGGTTTAAGTTCTTATTAGCAGTTTTGAAACAAGGGAGATTGATTGATTCTTGTTCACTCATTAAACTTGTTAATTTACTAAGATTCATTGCACTGGTGTTAATTTGAGAGTTGCAGGAAGTTGCAGAATGAAATTGAATATGGTGCAGATAATGTTATTTCTTAAAGGATGATCATCTATTCCCTGTAAGGCATCCTTTGAACCACGTTTTTGAGGCTTCTTTTCTGTTCTTTTAGCATGTCTGACTAATGAAGGGGGACAGATATGGGTACTCACCTCCTGACCCAAAGCATTTTGTAAAATTGTCTCCAGAAGCAGTTACCTCAAGAAATAACATTTTGACATCTAGAAGTTTTATTGCTGTTATTTCTGCCATGGGAAAACAAACACTAGACTTTGAATCATGAACTGTTCCACCATTAACAGTGCAACCTACTGATATTGTGGGATTATCTGAGTTAGGCCATACACATACAATTTCTTTGTGAGATGTCTTATCAGCAGTAAAAGATGTGAATACAGGGTCTGTCATGGGGGAAGATATTGAGCTCCTTCACAAGGCTAAAGCAAACTAAGGTGTGGACTAGAGATGAAAATAAAAACATTATTTCAGCTTATACCCTAGATCAAAACCAAACCGAATCAGCAAGTGTGTACGGCTAAACACATCAGGTTAAACCATCTCCCTGCTGACAATTTAAGGCCTGTAATTTTTTACAGCCTTGCTTTGCACTGTTTAGTACAAACTATCAGGATTTAAGCAACAGGCAGTGATTATAAATATCCCAGTTGATATCTGTTTGCCAGAAAACAAGTGCTCAGAGCTTTTTATAAAAACGTAACACCTTTAAAATATCTCGGTTTGGTTACAAAACAGCAAATATCCCCCCTTCCCTGCTAAGGTTTGTTTCAGGAAATATTGGCTGGTGTGACAGTTAAGATGCCCGTGATGAAAAGAGTCTGTTCTCTGTTACACTCGGAATGGATTAGTATCTTGTTGGTTCAGGCAACACTTCTCCTTTCCAGTCCTTGATGCCGAGAGGTTAGGTAGGAGCACAGGAGGTCAACTCTGTTACTTTTTATGAAGGCAGAAAATGGCATAAAATGAAAATAATTTCCTGTGAAAGCTGAGGACATTCCTTCATTAGATTTGTTTCCTGTGCTGGGTCATATGGCTGTTTTTTTGCTTTTCTTTTTCTCTCTCTCTTTTTTTTTTTTTTTTTTTTTTTTAAACATGCATTTGCTGGTTTCCTGTGCCCCAAGGGCCTTAGTGATCTGCTTTTATGAGACCAGGCCCACCAATGCTGTTTTCTATGGCAAAAATGAATGAACTAAGTGAATCAAAACCATCAGAGGCGTGCTTGATAAGGGACAACAGGTGATATGTGCTTGATCGAAGCTAAGTTACTTGGGTTATAAAAAACTGAGTTATTATAAACCCACATTCTAAATAGCCACCTCACCTCAGTACCTCACAACTACAGGTGACACATCCTCTTCCAAAAAGCACCAGCTGGACTTCAAACAGTCCTGGTTAGTCAACTCCCTGTTTTTTCACTGCTGAACATAAAATGCCTGGCAATAATAAGATCCAGAGATCTTTTATATTTTTTCCACCCTCATAAAACTGTTGTTGCCTGGCAGGAAGGAACAGCTGGTCAACTCTTTCCCCAGCTCTGGTGGAATGCAGAGTGAAATGGAGTTCTTCATTCCCACTGCCAACAGACCTGAATCCCAGGCAAACTGTCAGGAGAGTCCCAGAGATTCATACAAAACACAGCATGTGCTAGACCAGCAACAAAGAAAGGAGATGTGGCAGTATGGCAGATCATGCTGACTGGATGATTTCTCTGAAATATCACAGCTAAAGATCACTTTTTCCTCTTTTTTTATTTTGTTTTTAATTTTCTTTTTATGACTTTAAGAACAAACACAGCAAAGATGAGCTAGTAGAAGTGTGTAAAAGGGCATTACCTCCAATAGAGAAAATCTTCTGGTTATAATAAATGATTGGTTCCTTACTTAGTAGCCCTCAGAAAGGCAAATTGAACATTAATCTGTATTAGGAAAGGAATACAGAACAAACTGTTCCTGCTGTAAAATACATGTACACCTTCATTCTAGTGATGGGGCTCAACTTAGGATGCTTTCCTTCTCTCTCTCCCCTCACCTTCAGGAAGAATGTAGTAGAACTAGGAAAGTTTTTAAGGACAAGGGTAATAAGAGGTATGAAATATTTTCCATATGAGGAACAAATAAATAGACCGGGACTTTTCAGCCTGGAAAAAGAAGATGAGTGAAAGGAGATATGCAAAAGCATGAATGACATGGAGAAGGTGAATAGGAAATTATTGTTTGCTGTCTCTTCCAGTACAAGAGCTACTACATCAACCAACCAGGCAGCAGGTTCATGGACCAAAAGGTGATATTTCTTCAACCAGACATGAAGAACTCCTTGTCCCCTGAAATTGTAGATGTGGGAGCTTTCATGGTTTCCAAAACTGATTGGAAAAAAAATCATGAGAAGAAAAAAGAACAGAGAAATTTTTATTAAACACGAAGACATGGCTATTCATCTCAGCCACAGAGCTGGTCTAACCTGATTCAGCTGTTCGTGTGCTCCCATGCTGTGTTCTCCGAGAGGGGATTATGAGATTTCTTGTAGCTCACCTCTAAGTAGGGACTATTTTGATTCTGACTGGTTTTTAAGTTGAAAAACCTTTCCTCAGTTAAAGTAGGAATTTTGTCTGAATATGTGTTTATTAAAGACTGGAAAAGGAAAGACATCCCTGGGAATTCATGTGGAATGAAATACCCTATCAATGCAAGGGGTTGTAGGTAATCTTGAGTAATTACATCAAGAGTCAGTGTTTAATACTTCATTGATTTTAGTGCATGAATACATACAGAACTGCTTCCTACGAATTTTAAATTGATTGTGTCAGGCAGATCATACAAAACCCAAAGACTTTGGGAAATGTTTGCCCTATTCATTTTTTTCTTGCTCAGTAGGCTAAAAATACACTGTCTGAAGTAGTGCCTCTGAGGCATTTCATTCCTTTTAACTTCAGACACCTTACCCACCATCTGAACTCTTGAACAAAAGCTGCTGCAGAACTCAGATCATTATTTTGTATCCTACTGTACTTTAAGTTCACTTCTTACTCAGGGAATACAAGACCTGCAATTTTGTCACTATTTTTGTTTAGTAGCTCTTTTTTTTTTTCCCTCTGAGTCCTTTAGTGTCATACACAAAATATTTTATGACAGTGCCTAATGAACTTTTTTCATTTAATAATTTTGATGGGCAGGCCACAAGGGCACAGAGTGGTCAGTAACAGAAGAATTTGTATGTTGTTTGTAACTGACAAATACTAAGAGCCCCCACAATAAATTTTAATATGACATATTAATTTGTTATCCTAGGAAAAGGCCTCAAAGGACAATGCATTTTGTTGCTAACAGATCACCTCTTATCCCTACCACTCCAATTCAAGATATTTCTTTACAGCTGTTTGTGTCATTTTTGACAGCAATTTGTAATACCTTAATTTTCAAGAATTGTTTTCCTGAAGGGAGGTGACGTTGAAATACAAATTATATTACAAGCTGAACAGGGGACTGCATTGGGAGTTAAAGCAAATTGAAGATATATTAAAGAACAACTCAGATACTGCTATAATGGTGTTAACTACTACCTTCCAGAGAGTATTTAGAGTGGGCCAAAAGAAGTAAGTAAACTCATGGCTAAAGTGAATATGATTAAAATTACTGGATATTAGTAAACAGCAAATGTATAGCAAGAAAAGAATAATTTTGAGGTGAAGCTGATATAAGGCTATGATGCAGAACATCAGTTGTTTAAAAGGGTCTGTTTATGTCTGAAAAGAATGGAATTCCAGTGGAAAGAGCAGCCAGGGAGATGATGGAACTAGGCAGGGATATGAAATCAAGTACTTCATGGCACACTGCATTCAAGTAATGAAAGAAAACCTGTGAAAGGTAGAGACACAAATCTCCATTTGGAGATTTAATCATGAGTAGGGAAGAGTTACCTGGATACATTAAAGAAGACAAATATGGTGAAGCTGTTATTATCTCTCCCAGTCCCAGCAGTGGACTTATATGTGCGTTCTTAACTGGAATTTTCATCTAACCATAAACAACTTCAAGGTGACCTTTCTACAGCTTTTTGCTAGAGAAAACATTAGGGTTTTACTTCCAAAATATAGTGAATGAGATTTGTAGCTTTATTGCATATTATTGACAAAAATAATCAACATCTCAAGCAATCTGCACTTCTCTAAGGATAGAATTTCATGAATATAACCACACGCATATATTTTTGGATAATTTACATCATCAGGTAGTTCACCACAAAAATTCATTAAAGAATAATAGTAGTATGAGGTAGTATTAGCAAATTTAAAGTAATTGCTTGATGAATAAATAGTTCCATAATTTAACATAATTTTAGAAAATGACAGAGCAATCCAAAATTTCAACCATACTTATCAAATTAGAGTAAATTCTCTTGCTTCAAAGCATATGCTGGATTTTGTCATTGAGAAGAGCACTGCCCTTGGCAGCTGCGACCTACTCACAGTTGGCACTTGGAGATAAAGTTTCATCAGTTTAATTTCTTCAAGTGTTGGCATGATCTTAAATTTTGAATTCAGCCTGCATGAATTCAGGAGCACTGGGGAAGTTCTTTTTTTTTTCCTGTATGTTTTTGGGTTTTTTGGTTTTGTTTTTTTTGTTGTTGTTTTTTTAACAGATAGACGTTTAAACTCTGACAACAAAAGTTTTCTGCAAATTATCCTAATTTTTTTGCTGTAAATTTTTTTTGTTGGTTTTCATTTTTCATCAAAGATTATTCAAAGCTATAATTACTGGTTGTGACATTGCTGTAGTAATTTTATCTGGCCCCCACTTCCAGTTTGCAATACAGTTTTTCACCGTTTCAATTTTTTGGGGTAACTGTGAAAAAATCCTTTTGGCAAAGTTTCAAGAAGCATCATTTCATGATTTTAACGAGTTGTTGTTTTTTATTTTTTTTATTAGAACATCTTGAAACAAACAGTTTTCTGATGAATAGTGGTAGAAATAATCATTCCCCTTGAATCTGCTTCATCAACTGCTTTTGTTACAGGGTTGTCAAACACAGGGGAATTCATCAACAAGGTACAAACTACTTTCTGCAAGATCTGAGTTCATTGTTAGGTCAGTGATATATGAAGAAAAGCTCATCATTTTTCTAAAGAGACATCAGGTATCTCCTTGCCCGAGGTTTTACAGGTATTCTTGGATGACTTCAGTTTCTTCAGCATATGCACTAATTTGGGCCATCTTTAAAGTTGCTGATTTGTATTTTTTTAGGCACTCATCTAAACAGCTGATGTTACAATTCAAGTATTGTTCAGCTGAATTGTAGCTACACACCTTTTCATCTGAAAGGTGAAAATGTCTCCAAAGTACTTTTCTGGCAGAAACATTTTCCCAGGATAATGTATGAAAAGGAGCTTTTTCTTTCTTCTTTCTTCAGAGAGAACATCATTTGCCTATGCTAAATTCATGTTTTCTTATTGCAAGGCACAGGCTGCAACTTCTACCTTGAATTCAGCTGTAAAAATTTAGCATGTTGTTTCTAATGTCACCAATACCACTGCATCCTGCTCTCAAAAATCAGGATGCCATCCATTAACTTTTGTGTTTCTCTATAGTTGCCACTTTCCCTGGGTAAGATAATGTTGTGTAGTGTATTTCAGCAGTAAGAGGCAGGAATACAGTGCAAGGAAGGGCTCAGGCCAAAGAAAAGTGATTCTGCTCTTGTGTAAATCCCTCCTTCCCAGGGTAGCTGCCATGTCAGAGTCATTCATTTTGTCTTAGAGGTTCTGTGCTACAGGGAAAGATAAAAAATATAATGGTGGATCTCAGGGGTGGAGAAGAAAGTTACATGGAGTAAGAAGTGAGACAACTAATGGCTGTGCTTAGCTTCCCTTTGTTCTATCCTCCTGTTGCATGGAAACATCATGACTGGCTTTTATTTTTATGATCCTTTTATTTTTATATTACATGTTGTAATCTTGAAAGAACGTTATGTGTGAAAAAAGTTCTCCCTTTGTTTGTTTTAGAAGCAATGCTCTTATCAGTGCATTGCACTGAGAACCCTTGGTTCCTTCACTATGAGAGAGACTAATTGCTTTGCACTCAGCTTCTACATCAGCCAGTTCTTTGTAGATCACCTTGTAAAATGTTTCTGTGCTCTTATCATCCCAGACAAGCTTTTTCTCACTGGACTTGAGGTAGGTGGACTTTCCTCAATCGATGGCTGATGTGGGGAAACTGTCACAGACTCACACATATCCATGCACCAGGAATAGATTAAGTATGTCAAATCAATTATTCCTCACCTACAACGCTTTGGTACTTCTCAAAAGGTTGAGGGATTCTAGAAGCCATGGTGGGATTTAGATTTCTCCTCTTAAGCAATTTGCTCACTTCTCATGTGAGGCCCAGAAGAAGGAGGAAACATTTTGTTGGAGGGTAAACAATAATTCCACTGTCTACAATAAATTACTCCAGTCAGTAGTGCCAAGGTTCATTCCTGATCCTGTAATGAGAAGTGCTCAAAATTCTGGCAGTGGAAATTGCAAAATGTTATTTTTACCTCAGGCTTGTAAGGAAATGAGGCTTGTTTGATCATACTCTGTGTGCATGCATGTGTCTATCTATCCATCTGACCTTTCCTAATAATGTTTGAGGTCTTTGTCTAATTTTAAGAAAATCTGATGAAGAATTAGAAATCACAAGCTGTGTTAAGTACCAGAAAGCATCAGAAAAGTAAGTGGTTCCATAAAAAAGGGATGTTTGGTGTCTCCATTGAGGGAAAGGCAAATATATTTTACAAGCTATCAGAAAGTGCTGTTGAAAGACAGGCTGTATTAGCTCTTTTCCACCTTGAATGATTGCTTTTAGTTCAGTTTTCTTTTTCCACTTAACTTTTGCCCATAGGCTTTTCTTGTAACCATTACACGTAAGAGTGGTAGCACACTGCAGACACTCAGCCAGAGAATCCCATGGGAGCAGCAATCAGTCTGAGCAGCTCAGGACTATAGATCTTCAGTTTGTGGCAAAAGGGAACTTCTGGCCTGTGTTGCTTACAATGCTGACAGCTCTCCTGATTCAGCATCCTGATACCTTGTTGAAGTAGCTGAACTGGTAAATGCTAATGGAAAGCCGTGGCAGGGTTGTCAAATGAAAATTTCCAAAAGTCAAAAGTTGGACCATGAGAAAATATGAGATTTGTTTAAATATCTCAAGGCTATGTTGCATTTTGCCTTCTTAAACTTGTGATTTGGCATAACACACTGAAAATAAAATATATACCACATAAATTTGATAACCAGAATATATTTATATTTATAAATCTATATGTATATCTTTATCTATATATCTATCTATATCATCTATATCTATCTATATCTAATCCATATCTATCTCTACACAGGAATACCAGCTGAATAGGTGAAATTTTCCCATTATAATTTTTGTTAAAATTTCTGAAATTTAATCTAAAAACTCTGAAGGGTCCTGTTGTAGCAGTTTTACTCCAGAAGATCTGGAAGGAAATCCATTGCTGGCATCAGAAGAATTCCACTCCACTGAGTAGTTAATTCCTTAAAACCGTTTAGCTTACTTCTGTTAAATTTTGAGTCAGTGCTACATTGTTGTTGATATCGAGCCCAAATAAACCACATTAACTTATTTGGATCCACTTAGAATTATTACTGTTAAACAGAAACTAAATTAGCAAAAAATCCTGAAATACAAATATGAACAAAAGTATCTTATTAACTAGAGCTAAGTAAATCATTACAATACCTTGATAAGAAAAGGTTAGGATGCTTATTGTAAAAGTACGGAATGGTTTGAAATAGTAATATAGGAACTGTTGTAAAAGGTCTGAAGTATTTAGAGCAGTTAAAAGACCACACTACAGAGTAAACATCTACATTTAAAATGGGAAGAGTGGAGAAAAAAATAGTTGGAAAATTCACCTTTGAAAACTTTTTCTGTCTATAATGAAGGAATAATTTGGAAATCTGACTTATTTTTGTATTTCTTTTTAAATCAATTAAAAGAACCTTAAAAAGTAGGTTTTCTTATTTTAAAAGGACAAACCAAAGGTCTGCCTGAGATAATATTTTCAGTTTATAGGAATAAAGGTTTTTCTTTGACCTGAAATGAACGCAGGTTTTTTTGCATATTACTCTGTAGAAGAATTTTTCAAGATTCTATTTTGTTTCTATTTTCCCCTTGGTTGGAAAATCCATTTGCTGACCAGCTGTACAAAATAGTCACGAAAGCAACATTTTTCTGTCAAGCAAATTCTTACCTGTATTTTGAACAATGATATACTAATCTTTGGTGCCTTATGGAGACGATGCATAAAATATTTACTATGCACTTAGTCTGCATCATTTCTTTCCACTCAGAATGAGTAGGTTCCTCAAACTTTGATTGCTTCAGTTTAGAACCCACTGTGGATTAGTGACAAATTTGCAAAGTGGGAGTCAGCAGGTACAAGGGTAACCTAAGAAGAAGAAGAGTATGCTGTTCCAATTCAATCTACTAGGAAAGCTGGACAAGTCCTTTTGCTAATCTCTGCACAATCCCTGCCCCAAATCTGGAAAACAAAAATAATGCGACCCTGTTAGCAATGCAGTTTGAGATTGATGGATAAAAATGTTACCTAGGAGATAGATAATAATAACGATTTTTTATCATTGACTTTGTTTAGAAAATGAGGGAAATACAGAAGACTGCCTGTGGTCACAAAGCAGGGTAGGGCTTGGGTTGGCATATAAGATTTATATTTCTAATACCCTATTTTTCATTTTCTCTCATTTTAAAAGAATACTTGATATAATATTTAAGGATTCTAGTCTATGTAAATGCTCTCTCAGATCATATTTTCCTATCAGGTCTCATAGCCTTCCTGTATCATCTTCAAATTCACATTGCCATTTCTTCCTATCTTCATCTATGCCACGAGATTTAATAATACTGCATCCAGCAAGAAAAACAATAATGCAATCTGGAGCATCCATATTCTGTGGTGGCCTGGAGGTTAAATCTGGCAAATGAATCTAAATGCTTCAGCATGGTGAACATCAGGGGCCCCACAGTTCAGCTGTAAGTGGGATCTGTGTGCTGTCATAGGTGAAACTGAGGTGTACAAAGAAGAACAGAAGGAGTTGTGAATGGTCTTCTCATCCTTTCATGGACTTTCCCTCAGATAACACCACTGGTCAGGAGGCATTGACATCACCACATGCAACTGCCTTTTCTCCTTCTAAAATTAATGCATCAAAACAGAGACTCTTCCAGAAGGTGATTTTAAGCAGATGTTAGATTTAGGTACCCTGATTTGTCTTCCAGGGATGTTGTTCTGTCTTTGCTGACCAGAGAAAAAAAGTCAGGGAAGACTAGATGGAGGAATAAGCCATCTCTGATGCCAAAATTCAAGAAAAAACTCTCCCCCCCTCCACCCCCACTTTTCTCTGTAACCCACAGTTAATTCACAGTGCTGTCACCATCCCATGCAAGGCCATCCTAAGAACAGACTAAGCAACTCCTATGGAAAGTAACACAGAAGAAACTGCAATTTTAACATTCTCTGCATGAACACTTCCTGGGAATGGCCATGCCAATTAATACCTAAAGCTGCATGACCACTGCAAAAAGTAACATGCATCTTCACTTGTACTGCAACCAGAATCTTTACAAACATTTAGAAATTCTTTCTTTTTCTGTCATTATAAGCTGAAATAGTTGGTTCACCCAGTTGGTTTCCAATCTACAGGACACATTATTTTGACAAAGCAAATTTGAAAGGACTTGTTTTTTCTTTCAGTTCAGATTCAACCTTGTGGAAGGGTCCAAGGCAACCATATGGAATAGCTGTCACTCATCTTCATTCAGCACTCTTGAAGTGTTACCCTTCTAAGGCATGATCAAATCATCCAGTAAAAGGAAGCAGAAGACAGATGGGTTTTCTTCCCCCCAAAATGAGGGATGGCTCTAAATGCTGGGAACATCTCATCAGTGACGCTTGCTTCGACCCCAGCCCGCAGCTTTGGTATGAATATCTCAGCCATTCCTTCCTGCAGGGAGTAAGAGATAAAATTTGCGAGCTGGGAAGAGGGTGGTGTGTGGTCTGACCTTGGAAAAATAACTGAAAACAACTTTTCCTTTTGTTGCAATGAAGATACACTACAAGACAGGATGTGCCTGTACGCCTCATGCACATTCTCCCTCCTATAGTTTTCCCAAACCGAGCATTGGCTTCAAGAATTATCTTCTCAGCTTTCCAGAATTTGCGGCGTGTTTCATGTTGTTTAAAAAACTACGACAAACCCAGGGAAATGACTTCAGCTGTGTGGTGAGAATTGCTAGCTGCTAACTGAACCACAGAGTACTGCTGGGAAACTTCTTGCTTGCATCTGATAACTATTTTATGGGAATGTGTGCTGACCCACAGCTGTGGTTCTCCACAAAATACTGGGAGCATGAGTCCTCTTCTACCAAACATACTTTAGGGTCTATTCTTAGCCTTATTTTTTTTTTTTTCTGTAGCAGACTTTCTTTTCTAAACATTAAGATTAAATGGAAGGAAAAAATCCTTGATAATGTTTCTTGTGTTTCATTGTGTCTTCAAATGCTTTGTAAATGCAGGTCTGCAAAAACGCAGGTCTGATGTGAGTTGGTAAAGGACTGAACTAATTGTATTTATTGATTTATATTTCCAGATCTGTAACTTCTGGAGAATGGCTATTAATTTCACTTTTGGCATTTATCAACTCAGATTGTACAGAAATTTAAGGAAAGAAGAACTATCCTGCCTCTGCTAGAAATATCTCAGTGATATTAGGACAGATGTTCGTCAGAGTTCCTTCTCTCCAGGACACAGTTCTGTGGATTTATATATATATGTATATATGAAATAAAAAAGATTTATAGGTAGTTAATGAGACAGTAGGCAACTAAGCTGGGGTGAAGCTAAGATTTTACATTTGACTTCTCTGGGGCAAAAATTGTATATTGAGTTTTCCTAGTACATTCTCCTGTGTGATTATTGGAAAGGTTTCAGTGTTCCAGTGAAAATGTTCTGATACTTCAATTGTTCAAAATAGATGAGTCATAAGTTTTTTAAATCATGCCTAAATACATTCGTGTGTCAGGTGAGACCCTAAAAAGCCTCATCAAGGTAAAGTTTCTGGGAGAAATCTTCAGCACGAACAACCTTCCCATCATTTAGCAGGTATGAGAGACCATAGCAAAGTGTCACATTTTGAACTTTTCTGCCATCTGTTTCACAGAATGATGAAGGTCCCAAAAATCCTCTGAACATAGGTAATCTACCTGAGGATGGAGGCTTCTCATTTCCCAGCTGTGAAAACAGTGGCATCTCTTGTTTTCAGATTAGTTTGGATGAGATTCATTGATTTAGTCATGGCATATTCCTATGAGCAAAGATAATCAGCATTAGAAAACAGAGCAAACTGGGTGTACAAATGCAATCTCACCACACATGCAGCACCCCATGCACAAGCACACACACATTTATGCAAGTTACTGTGTATTAATCTGGCAAAGTAAAACAATGTGCAGAAGAAGGTAATTAAATTCTACTTAAAGGATCTGTTCTTTCTTCCTCTTTTTATTGCCTCTAGCAGTTACTTGGCTGCCTTTATAAACAATTAATCTCTGGTCTGATAGCACTGAGTGCAGCAAACCAGAGCAAACTATTCAAATAGAGTGAAGACAGCTATAAAGTTTCTCTCCTGAGCCCTTCCATCTGACCTAGGAAAGCTCCATCCTGTTTTCTGCCTGAAAATGCACTGAGGTCTCATCAGATATTTTCAGTCCCCATATCTCATGGGATTGGAAACAGGCCTGCAATGTCCCTCCTTTTCTCTATTTGTCACATCTCAAATACCTTGAGGGCATTGCCATGTATTCCCTTAAACAAAGCTAGTATTGTGGAAACAGTGTGGGGATGAGTACTGGCAAGATGCACATGCTGCTTTCAAGGAATGTTGGTTTGGAAAAAAAAAGAAGAAAGCCCCCAGTGTGTGCCATAAGGCAACCTCCTGAGATACAGACCTTTCTTCTTTGCCTCACTCCTCTGGAAAGGTCCTACCAAGTGCCTCGCATGGGAAACTGAGGCACAGTGACTCTGCCAGAAACCAGGACTTCCTTCAGGAAACTGACACTGGAAAAACAATGGCAGCAAAGACTAAAGGTGCTCATGTATCAGGGTGACAAGAACATTCAAGAGAAGAAGAACCAACAGGCAACAGTGCAACTTTCTTGCAAATACTTTTGGATTCTGCCCAAACTCTGAGCATGGACCTGCTCTTCCCTCTGTGTGCTGGGCTGATATCCACCCTGCCTGTGTGCAGGCTGGAGAGCTGAGGAGCTGTGTCTGTCTGCACCATGAACTGCCTGCTAACAGAGCCACTGGAGAGAGCCTGGGCTGCCTTGCTCTGGAGAATGGTGCAGATACAGCAGGGATGAGTCTGGCTCCAGCCTGCCTGCACAGCAGCAGTGGCAAAGGAAACTGCTTCCCATGGTTTCTTCCCCTAACTCCTCTCAGGGCACTTAAGGCAAGAAAAGTTTGCCCATTTGTCTGCTTTAGAGTCAGCAATTTCACTTGCATGACAGTCTAGTTCAGTGAACAAATGAAATGGTTTATTTATAAGCTTGCTTCTCACCAGGGAGCCAATTTATGCTTAAAATTAGCTAATTGTCCCTTTGATGGATTTCTACTTAAAGTAAATAGAGGTCATCAAGTTTTTCTGTTAGGTTGCATTCAGAAAATAGCCATCTGACAAGAGGTTGACCTTACTGAGAAATCCCAGGTAAAATCAACTATCTGGAACTGCTTTACACGTTAGCAAAGTGCCTAGGGAGGAAGAGGATGTCATTACCCTGACAGTCTCCTCATACCTCATGCCTTTTATGACTGGAAGTACAATTTAGAAAAACTTGAGATACACTTATAAAATGTCACTTTTTGGGGTACAGAATGATTTTAATTTCCCTCCTTGGAAACACTAATACCCCATTATTGACTTTTCTTATCAGACCTCCCAAAAGACAATTGACTCCTCTTGAGAAGAAGCAGAAGTGCTAATAAAACATTATGCATTCCCCCAAAGTCAAACAATTGGCTCAATCTGTACTTTCCAAGCTCTGCCAAACCCATTAATATGTCTCCTAAGATATGGTACACCTGCATTTCAAGTTCCAAATGTACAAGGAAACTTTTGAAATATAGCTTTTTTAAACCTAAGATATCAGAATATTCTAGTCTATTGTTATCTATGATTTTTCAGCACATCTTCAGCACTGTGAATGTGCAATGCAAAGGACTACTCACTGAGATATAATTTCAACAGAAATGCATCATGTTGTAGGGAAGTGCTGTGGCAATGGGAATTTGGCCCAGCGTGATTCAACATTTTTATTAACGACCTTGAAGAAGAAGCATACACCACATTTGTTAAATCTGAAGATATTACTAAATTAGGAGGTGCTGCAGGCTGTGGGGAGGTGGGAAAGTAACAGGGAGGAACCAGAGTGATCAGATATATGGGTAAGGAATACTTAGCTAAAATCCATCTTGGACACAAGACAAATCAAAAATTAAAGAAAAACACTTTAGTCTGTACTAAGCAGAAGGGAAAAACTGAAGAGCTGGGAATGAGAGGAAATGATAGTTGGTTAGATAAAAATGTCTGAATGTGATAAAAATCAGTGAAATATAAAATCCACCAGTGACACTGACTCTCCATGACCATTGTCTTTTTGCCAGAGACTAAGAAATGCTTCCTACATGACACAGGTGGAACATTTCTGAGAGTGATCTTATGAAAAAAATGTTGTGGTCCGTGTACTCTAAAATCCTGCCTTCCGAAGGGACTAATCCTACATAAATCAGGAAAAGGTGTAAGGAATTCTGGAGCAAAGAGTTGTTGAAGGGATGAAGACGTGGTGTGCCCAGAAATACAGAAGTCTTATATATAAGACTTTTGCAACCATTTCAAAATTCCTTAGGTAAAATATTAGTCACTTGGAAATTAACAGTAAACTACTGAGTTCAGTGGAAACAGGATTTCTTCCAATGCATATATATTATATGGTAAAGTCTGTGGAGGAATTGAAATGTCTGCATAGCAGCCTGCTTAGATTCTTCCTCTTATAAATCTGCTATCTCCCTTTTGCTACTCCTGTAACAACTTACTCTCCCCAAAGGTAATGCCTGAAAGATATCAGATATCCATGAAAAATTGTAAGCTAATTAACGAGGAAACTGGCCATGGGAACTTTTCATAGAACTCTCTGAATATTTTTAAATTCTCAGTGCAAAAGCAGTCTTGTGGAGAATGAAACAAAGGCATAGGAAATTAAATTTTATTATTTGATCACTTTGGTTTTAAAATACACAAAGAGAATTGTCAAAGTTATCTTAAACAGAACAAAAACATTGACTAGACATTTCTTCTCTCCCATCCTTTGATTTATCTGCTACTGAGAAATATAGTTGCCAATTGTACTTTTTTCTGCACTGAGGAGAAAGGCACAGGGAGGTGCATTAGATAAGCAATTTCCTCTGAACACTTAATTTTAGGGTGCTGTGTTTTCCCCAAAAGCATATTTTTCTATGCTCTACTCCACAACAGTTGAAAGGTGAAACAAAGCTGTGAAGAAGGGCACAAGTTTCCTGTTAAACTTCATTGCTGCAGAAGGTTGTGTCACAAGAAGAGGACAGCAGTCCTGGGACACACTTCTGATACTGTCAATGACTGCAAAAGTAGCTTTCTGTGCATTTTGCAGCCACACTGAGCTCACATCTCCAAAATCTTCTTCTCTCCTTTTTTTTTTCCCCTCTTTTAATTATTTTTCAAAAAACTTTGACATGCTAGAAATTTATTACAGTAATAAGGCCATAAAACTCACTCTTCAGTGAAAATAATCTACTGCTACACGGTTTTCTTCAGTCTTGCTATCTGTGCTTTTCTGATGCTACTACATCATATGTGTGGAAACTGCATGAAAATAAACACTGCTTATGAAGTGTGTCCTCTATAGAGATTTTATTCAGCACACTTAAGTAATGACTGTTATTTGATTTACATCAGACAATGATTACTTGTGGCAACACTCCAGATTCTAAATTGGCCAATAGTGATTTCTTCCCTTACAGGAGGATTCAACTTCAAATCTAATTGTGTGGAGTTTAGATAGAACTGTTCTGCTCATTTCTAGAACCAATGTAAAGTGAAAGACATCAGCTTATATTAATCTTATTTTGCTTTTATACTTAATATTATAATTTATTAAAAAACTGAATAGGAATTTTTATTTTTAAGCTTTGTTTTAAATGCAGACCATTTTTATTCAGTACTACTATGTTGGAAACCAATAAATGCACAGAAAATGTTTCTTCATAACAAATTATTGCAAAATTATTAACACAGTTCATTACTACAAAGCAGCAGAGTAGAGATTTAGGAAGTATTTCTAGGATTTACTGCTCCTTATGACATTTAAAATTTTTGGTAAGTGAGACATAGAAACTAAAATATATCTTGGTTTCCTCATTCATAAAACTCATATAATAATAGTTTCTTTCCTTATAGATGTGGTAGAAATTAACTTTAATGAATATTTTAATGTGCAGCAAGTTATTAATTATTTCTACATACAGATTGAACTATTGGACTCCTATTTTCTGTCTAATTTTGTTAATGTACAGCTTCATATTTTTCTCTAACAATAACAGGACTCTGCAGAGTGGGATTGGGCTCCAGTGTTTTCTGGTGAAGAGTTAGATCTTGATTAGCTGACTCTGAATAGGGAGATGGATTTACAGCTTGCAAGTCGTGGTGCTCTCTGGAGGAAGCCCAAATCAATGCAGAGTCCTCTGGAAAAGGGCACTGCCAGTCCCACCTGTTGGAATTTCTGCACCTTTCCACTGAATATTCAAAATCCCATTGGACATTTACAAAAATGTCTCTCCTCTTGACACCCTACCTTTTCTGAATCTTTTTCTTTGTCGCCAGCTTTTCTGGGTGTTGAATGGGTGAGCACATGCAGCTGCTGCAATCTCTGGACTCCATCCCAAGGCAGAACAACCCTTATCTAATCCTTGAGACCCCTGGGGATACATCTCTTTTACAATACATAGAACAAATGGCTACTTTTATCTGTTATTATGGAAAATAGTGGTTGTGGAAACAGTTTTTACTCCAAGGGGTCAAATTACGATGCATTTACATGAAGGGGTTTTTTTGTCTGTTTTGGAAAATAATTTTGTTCCAGTGATTTTTATCACATTGTGCTAATTTTCATCTTCTCAGGTTGATTGGCAGATTGAGGTTTTGTGGAAACAGTGAGAGATGAAAACTGCAGCTAAAGAGAAGCAACAGATAAACTTCATAAAAATACTGGCAGGTAGAAAGCAATGAAAACCTATATATTATGAGTGTGAGTCTGCTTAGTAGCTAAGAATAGTTTATTTTTCTAAATATTTTATTTTTATTATGTCTTTAATTCTATAAACAAACAAACAATAGCTGGCTGTTGTATTGAATCAGTAGCAACAACAAAACATCAAGAAGGAATTAGATATTTCTAATTTTCTCCTTATGGGAGTGTAAGAGTCCAGCAGCTGCTGCAACTGGCAGTAAAGTCACCATTTCAAAGAACTTACTGAGCAGTAACTGTTAGAAAATCCAGGTTGCCACTAAATCACAGTTCTTCACTTGGTTCCCACACTATTGCAATGCCCTAAGCTATACACAGCTGCCACACATCTCCCCAGAGGTGGCTGCATTTCAGTGGCATGCAAAAGAACACCCAAATTACATCAACAGGCAGATTAATCCACTCTCTAATTCTACATGACAAGCAATAAACAAATGCAAACCATCATTTTATTCAATAGGTGATAGAATTCCTTCTTGGACAATAGAAGCTAGTGTCCCAGCATATTGCTAGAAAATACTGAATGGCTACAAATATTTGGCTACAAATATATGGCCACCTCTCCAGCCTCACTGCACTGTGTGTGGTCACTTAGAACTATTTCTAATGATGCAGTCTTGTCATGCTGCAAAATCAGCATGGTAACTTCCTATATTAACTTCATTTTGACCACAGAGGCAAATAATAATGAGATGCAAAATGCAATGTTGAATGAAGTTTAATTTCATTGGAAATCCCAAATATCAAATATGAATGCAGGGCAAAATTCTAAGAGGTCTATTTGTACTGGAAAGGAGTATTATATATATTAGAAATATGGTAGTGTTAAACTGCATAAGAACAGTGTAAAAAGTAAATTTTTTGAACATCAGTGAAGGATTCTTCTGATGCATACAAATCCTCTAAGCACAAAAAAGTCAGTAAGTAAAAATATAGACTAATAAATATACAAAAATATGCCAATAGCTCATTTTGTTGCAATAAAATTATTTTGACATAATTATTTATCAAATTCCTTTTCTGTGTATGGAAAAGAAAACAGTGACCAGCACTTGACTTTTCAGCAGACACAATTTTCCCATGAAGTAATTGATAAGCAAGTGTTTATAATAAATTAGAGGCTCAATGACACAAAGGGAAAAGCGTTCCTAAAGGCACAGTTAAGACGCCAAAGGCAGCTGAAGAGAAAATGAAAACCAAATTTTTGTACATCTCACCAGAATTAAAAAGTACCCTTAAATATATCCATTATTGCAAAGCACCAGTGTACTTAAAAAATCCCATAACTGCTCTGAAAATGAACAAGAACTTATACAAGGTATTTCACAAAGCCCCAGACTGTCTTCAAAAATACTATCACAGCAACTCTGGTATCATGCCTCCTGTTTTCTATGCAAGTTTATTAACTCCATATTAGATTATTAGAGCTCCAGTCTTCAGGGCAATTTTTCAAAAGCAGTGGTATTTGATCTCAAAATTTACTTCTTTCAGAAAACTAAAATTCTCTATATTTGCGATGAGTTCACTATAATTTGAAAAGGCCCCACTTCTCTAGCTTCTCTTAGAGCAGAGATTCAAGCTCTAAACTACTGCTGCAAGCTCAGTAGGAGTGATTTATTTGAGCTGCTGCCATCAAGAACATATTCTTTTAGTAGTGCTGTGTGTTGAAATTGTTTATATAATCTCAGTTTGTCATTTTTAGAGGTTTTTTTTTTACATCTGTGCATTTGAAGTGAATATCTGGAAAGACCTGCCTCTCCTTGAGCTGCATTTGGTGACTTGTGCTGTAATAAAACAACTTTCTATTTTGACAATTTTGGTAGCCAACAAACAAGAGCAGTTTAATGCTGATTGCACAGAGCCAAGGCCGTGTATTTGCCAAAATGCTCTTTTCTTTTCCAAACTCTCTTCCTTTGTTTGCAATATGGGGTGAAGAAGAGTTGTCTCCAAAGTTAATCTGAGTTGACAAGCTTCCTTCATATTTTATATGTGTGCCTGAAACTCATAAAGGCACAAAGCAGCTGCTTTCTGCCTACAGTGCCAATGCACGAACGTCTTCCCCCAGCCACTGACCAGGAGTAACATGAGTGTCCCTGCAAAACTGTGGAACAGCAGCAAAACCCCACAACTCGTACAAAAGCTTTCTTCAAGGCCAGGCATGTAAGGAAAAGGTGCAGAGGGCTTTGAAGTGCTGGTCAGGGAAGACTGTGCAATCATAATCCACCCTCTTTAGTCACACGTTTGGTGATCATATTTTACACAGTGCTCATTCCAGAGCAAGTTTCCAACCATGAGAAAGATGTGTTCATTTTTCTTAGATGGTTGGGTTAGGTCCTAAATGTATCTTTAGAGGCTGAAACCAGCACTGGCTACTATTATGAATATCATAAAAATGTCAATAAGATTGGAATAATGAAGGGGAGATATGAATCATAAGGAAGGTAATTGGTGAATTTGAAATTGTAGAAATATTATTAGCCAACAAAGGTTCAGAATTTTAAAACCAATGATTAATCACTTGCAAGGTCCTGGTTAACCCTGGCATTTAAATAGAGTTTTATGTTGCCTGTGTCATCAGTAATTCAATATGCTCACACAGTCATGATACTTTCATGTTTTTTTCTGTATTTGACTGTCCCAGTCAGCTTCAACCACACACTGGAAAATGTACAAGAAAATGTGGCATTGTAGCATTATTTCTTATTCATATCACCAGGCCACATGAAGACAGCTCAAATCAATTCAAAATTCCAGATGTTGCAGTTAAAAATAATTTGCAGGGAGAGCAGGTAAAAGGAGTAAAAACACGTGCAAGATAAATATAAAAGAATTCTACTTGGAAAGTCTTAAATAACAATTTCCTAAGAGAAAAAGCATTCGAATTTGGATGGTTTGACAGTGTGTAGTTGTGAGCAGTTTCATTTCTTATTATTCATTTTTCATAATCCCTTATCTGTCCAGGCCCATGGCTTGTGTGCACATTCCTACTGCATGTGCACACTTCCACAAATACACATGGAAATTTAAATCTATAAGGAAAGAATATACTAGGAGCTTCTTTAATCGTGGCAGTCTTCGGGTGTCAGGTGTATGTCCTTTTGTGATTGAGCTTTGTCATCTGACACTCTTCAGCCTGATAGTTTTCGCTGCCCTCTTGACAGCTCCAGCTTGCTGCTTACAAAAAATATGCTTATTTAAATTACCTGAATCAGAATGAACCAGGCCAGCAAAATCTGTTTTAAACAGCTTCAGCTGGCTGAATTCTTTTGCAGCTGAGTTGGTGGGCATTCAGAAGAGCAAATTGGCTGGCAGACCTGCAAGGGCTGTAGTCTCCTGCAGACATGTCAATGAGCAGCAGGGAGCAGAAGGCAAGGTCTTCTGCTTGCCTGGAGTCTGGAGAGTGTCTGGACAGTTCTCAGCCTAAGCCAAAACTTGCCTGTTCTTAAGCCATCTTCACTAGCACCTTGTCAGTAAGCAGAGACCCTGAATCTGGACCAAAAAATGCTTAGGTCAAAAAGTCTTTTCCCATATCCAGCCCCCTTACAGGTCTCTGCACAGTCTAATCTATCTCTTCTGTCTACAGGTATGTGTGCCAGACACGCATATTTTGTGTTGCTTTTAACTTGCAGATTTCTCATCACTCTCAGTTTCCCCAGAACACTCCTCAGACATACAAATTCTGAGTCCTTCAGGCAGTTCTTCATAGATGAAAGCCATTGTTTTTGCAGTGGTGGGCAGACATGCAGGATCTTCCTGGTCCTCTTTTTTTAGAAGAGGTATTGTTCATGTCTCGTTGCTCCATGCTGTGAGGGGAAGTGATTGACCAAGTCCATGGTCTGGTAAAAACTGAGCCCAGAGGCTGGCACAACCTCCCCAGTGGTGCTTGAAAGAAATTCTTCTTGTCTTGAGGATACATGAAATGATCAACATCTTAAAATTTTAGCTTGTGCTGACTTCCATGGATACTGCTACAGCGCTTATTACTACACTTGCCAGGATTCATATAGAGATTATCTTCATTTAGAAGTCTCTTCCCCCTGCTATGGTGATGGTGAAGATGTTGAGGAAGATGCTGAGGAGATCTGCACTCTCACCTGGTGCCAGAGCAGAAGCAGTGCTCTAGACCAGTGCAAGATAATTGTAGCCTGCTAGAAGTTTCCTGGGTAGCTCAGAGCAAAGCTTGGTGACTCTCTGAATGTCTCACTGGCAGGAGGGAAGTAACTTCTCCAGCTTCAGCACACGATGAGCTTGTTGTGGCTGGGGAGAGGAGGTGGCTGAGGTGAGCTGCCAGGAAGGTGTGCAGCAGAGGGCAGCAGCTCACAAGCACACACACACCTGCACCCACAGCTGCCACACCTAGCACACCCCAACAACACTTCCCATCAAACACGGACTGGCAAGTTTTGGATCTCTGCAGTAAGTGGATGACATTCAGTCTGAACATGTGAGTTCATAAAAATGATCTCCTCATACCGGGCAGAGGATCAGGGCTCTCTGCTGTGTTTTGCTTCTGCGATGCAACCTGCATCCATAGAGGTGCTCAAGAGTTCTGTGCGGGCTTTAGGGCAATAAGGGATATATTTTTACAAAAGAAGAAGGGGTATTTATTCTGAGAGCTCTCATGCATTCCTTGATAAATTTTTAAGCAATCAGCTCTAACAAGACCAAGAGATCAGAAAGTGGTTTTTAGACCAGAAAACTGATCATGATGCTGGACTTACCAGTCAGTTGGTTTGTCTTCCTGTTTGGTGGATTTTCACAGTCTGCCTTCCTGAGGCTGCCCTAATAACCACAACACACCACACTGAGGAGTGAGACATTACTTTAGGTATGAGTCAGGTTCTCTTTGTACAGGAAACTATAAATACCATTTCTTTCTATGAAACAGAGACAGAGGTGTAGGGGATAAAAAACCTGCGTATATTATGGGCCCTTTCACCAGTTCTGAGGTTTTCAAAAAGTTTGTGGGAGCCCTCCTCCCAAGAGTGCTCTTGAAGCATATTCTCCCATGTCAATAAAGGGTGATGTCATTGATGAGAATGATTCTGGTGTTTGAAATGTAAGCAAAATGATTCTGAGCCTAAGAGTGAAAGTCAGGCTCAGATATCAAATTTCTTCAAACTTGATGATAGTTGCATTTAGTCTCTGTACTGCATGATAATAGAGGTTGCAGCCAGCTGGAATCAAGTAAATTCATATAATTTTTTCCTTAATCTGCAAATTATTTGGATCCAGCGTTTCAGCCTGTATGAAAAAAAAAATATTTAGTGCATTTAGAATTATTACAGTATGTTGTGAACCCAAGAAAAATTCTCTCGCCCAAGGTGATGAAAGAAATATCTGAATAGTTAAAGGAAAATCGTCTGCTATAGAGAAATTATTTCTAAATGTATAGTGACTAATTTTTATATTTCCTTCAAATTACTCCAGTAGCAATATTACTATCCAGCTCCCTGTCTTATCCTTACTCATATGGAATTGTTAGTCTCCATGTTACTTCTCAGAAGTAAGATTTTTCAGGATACTTGCATAACAAAATGAATTCCTTTTTAAATTATGTAATTTTAAGAACTGATTGCAAATATAGAGGAGCTTAAAAGACCCCTTTAATTTCTATGCAACCTTTTAAAATATCCCTGTATTGTTACAGGAAAAAGCTTTAAAATGCCAATCAATTCAGTCTAACAAAACAAAATACAAAGTAGAATTATTTTAGTATTATAAGACATCATTTAGTTATATAATTTCTTGATTTTAAGCCTATATCAGTGTCCTTTAATAAAAACTTAGTGCTTATTTCTGCAGTGGAGTCATTTACAGTTTAAGACTCTAGCAAGCAAAAGCTACATAGGAAAGAAATGAGTTACTGCTGGCTCTGACTCAAATAATTTTCATGGACACCCAGGCAGGATAACAATAAATGGTGGTTTCAATGCAACCGGGAAGTGACAAGCAGCAACAAAAACTGAATCCAATTTTTCTGTGGGAATTTCCCACTGACTTCTCAGACACAATTCCATCAACTTTTGCACTGCAGAATTTTGGCACTACATTGATAGTGCGTTGAGATTCATTCCAATTTACTCAACTCCTTTGCCTCATTCCTCTGTGTGGGGAGACTTCTGTAGAATTCTAAATTATTTGAACAATGTCAGGTACAGGCAAACTTGGCAGAGTGAGTAGTCCAAAAAAAGACAAAGGATTTATCCATAACCTTCTGCTCTTTCTGGCTGTATCACTCACTTTCATCAAAACCTTTTCCCAATGAGACTTTGAAACATCTTTTAGAAAAAGTTATTCTGCCACTAATGCACCAGTACTTTCTAAGGTTAGTTTATATCAATACTTTCTGTTTTCTAACTGTGACAAACTGTAAGAATTCATTCAGTTCCCGTTTACACTTTTTTTAGCACACTGACAAGTCATCAATCGACCAGGATACAATGTGTTTACAGAACCTGGAGGGATCTCAACTGAACCTGGCATAACAGCGATCAGAGTTTAGCCTGACACATAAGACCAGTAAGCTGAGGCCATAAAACTTTCTTTTTTCAAAATAAAATTGTATCCTTTGGACTGACTTATTACAATGAGT
This sequence comes from Acridotheres tristis, assembly GCA_037013685.1. Classification (NCBI taxonomy): domain Eukaryota; kingdom Metazoa; phylum Chordata; class Aves; order Passeriformes; family Sturnidae; genus Acridotheres; species Acridotheres tristis. The sequence goes on along the minus strand of CM072886.1, from coordinate 140,397,442 downwards.
AAGATTTCTTTTGGTTCATAGAGTCATAGAATGGTTTGTGTTGGACAAGACTGAAATATCCTCTATCCTAATATCCCTCCTGCCATGGGCAGGGACACCTTCCACTAGACCAGGTTGCTCAAAGCACCATCCAACCCATTCTTGAACAATTCCAGAGATGGAGCCCCCACAGCTTCTCTGGGTAACCTGTTCCATTGCTTCTGCACCCTCACAGGGAAGAATTTCATTTAAACTTGCCTTCCTTCAGCTTAAGACCATTCTCCCTTGTCCTATCACTTCATGCCCTTATGAAAAATACCTCTCCAGCTTCCTTAAAGTACTGGAAGAAATAGTTCTAACTACTGTTTGAAAGGCATTATTTATTTTACAAAAACAGTGACCTGATTGCAAGTAAAGCATTTGTTCCTTATATCTCAAACATCAAATCTCATCTTGATTGAAGTGGGTTCATGATTGCTGAACTGCAGTAATTTATACTGGCTTTATGATTTTATGCCCATTGCACAGGACAGATGCCTCTTCCATCAAAACATTAAATCTGGTGCAGACAGAATAGTTTGAATAGCTCTGAACCAGCAGACTGAATTTATAGCACATTTGAGCTTTCTTGTATACCTACAGCATTTTTGACTTGGCAGTAGTGGAACATGGTCATTCTACAGAGAGCCAAGAAAGCAAATCTTCAACCAACAATGCTTCTATGCTTTGATCATCTTTTTGCTAACACTCACCCTCTGAGATACTTGACAATTCAGAGTGATTTTAAATAACAGGATTCTTTTCAAATCATGATTTCATGAAATAATAACTGTCATTGTAATAGCTTAGAGCACTATTGTGGACTCACTGCCAGCAAACTTGTCTCCACTTCAAAAGGACAGTCAATGTGGAAGATGAAAGAAAAAAAAAAGAATAGGATAAAGAGGTGTCAGTATATTCTTCAGAAAAGAAAGAGGTTTCCAATGTCTTGTTTTGGAGTGGTTGTAGAGTAAGATATATACAGATACATACATATATATAAAAAATAAGTCCTCCTGGCAGTTCTTTCTAACCCAGAAGCACTGAACAACTTCAAGTACATTTAATGATAAGAAGTCATGAAAATAGATAATTCAGTTCAAATTTTCCTTCTTTACCAAAGTGCAAAAAATAAGTTAGTAATTATTCCCCAGAGTGAATTTCTTCTATTTTATGTTTTGTCTTCCTGTTTCCTTATTTACTTTTAAAATTCAATCTTAATATTAATATTAATTTGAACAAATAATATCCTGCACCTCTCCTATGTCCTGTGTAGGAAATGAACAGACTTGAATTCGTAAGCCTTACCACTCTTCCCCTTTGGAAAAGTTGAACAGGCTGACTTGGTCCATTGTGTGAACATCCCTTGTCCTGTCCCATCCTGCACTGTCCCATCCCATCTCACATGCTGGACCCAGGCATCATCTGGCAGATTTTTGGTTGGCCCAGGCCAACACTTCCAGGAAAAGGGATCAGCTTCTCTGGTTTCCCTGATCACTAGTCATGATGGTGCCCTGAGCCAGTTTAGTGCAGAAGCAGAAGATTTCCAGCTCTCAAGCTTCCCCAGAAATCTCAATTTTTTATTTACTGAGATCTGATTCTCATGCAAGTTAAAGGAGAATCACAGCCAAATATCTCAAAAATGTTTATAACTCTCATAAAGACAATTAATAGCAGACATCTGAGTAAGAACAGATAGACCATGGGTTATAATACAAGCTAATAAAAAATACCCCATATATCACATAAAAACAAAGAGTGAATAAAGCCCGAGATCATGCCCTGTGAAAAACATCACATCAAGAGTAGAACAAAAGTATTGATGGTGAGAAAATGAGAAAAATAAGTAGCAAGTTAAGCCATAGCCCAAAGGTTTTAATTTCATGCTTTGAAAGCCTCTTGCCTCTCCCTTTTCAATTGTTATTTCAGGTTCCAATATCCAATCATAAATTAACACTGCCATTGTCACTCAATAGTTACTCTGAATGAATCAAACGTTAGGAGAGATGCCGATCCTTGGCAAAAGCTGAAGTTCAATTTGGAGTTCAGCAAAAAAAAAATGTTGTGAATTAGGCTAATGAAGAAAATGCAGCTGAGAATGTCTTTGGATAATCACACAAAATGCAGATATTCTTTTATAAAACAATAAAAAATAAATGAATCAGGAGAGCATTCATAGGACATGTACAATTTTACCCACAACAGAAACACCACCAGAACTGTCGTTTTAAAACCAGAGCTGTGATCTGCTTTATTCACTCTCCTGACCATAAGAGTAGCCATGAACCATCACTTCCAAATGGCATTAAAAGCCATTGCCCCGAGCAAACAGAGAATGGGGGTTCTGAATGAATGAAGGCAGCCACGAGCTGTTTTTACCTCCACCTTCTCCCTTCTCTGTTTCTGAAACCTGGTATTCTCCAGGCACCATGCAGGATGCCACTGCTGGAATGTGATCTGTGTGAATGTTGTTCCTTCACTTCCATGAATTATATGAAGCTTGTGTGCTCCTCTCACTGCCAAACCTGTTGTGAAAAGAGTGAGTGAACGAGGAGGGGTATGAATCTATGTGTTGGTTAGCTTATAGAGTGCACAGTGTTCACATCTGTACTCTTTGGATCATCTAGCCTGAGGAAAAATGTCTGTAGAGATGGAATTTTTTCTTCCCTCCAGCATGCTGTTGCAGTCAGAATATTAGTAGTGTAGGAGAGTTTTGGATAAGCTCCTCTCCCCAGTGTGAAGAAATTTTAGACTCATACACTGCAAGGTTCAGAAACCAGTGAGAAGTGTGATTTATTCAAGAAAATCCTAAAATGGTAGGCTGAGGATTCAACAATATTACCCTTTAAGCACTCTCTTCATAATCTGGGAGCATTCACTTTTTGCTAAATGAAAGAACCTAAACCAGCCAGAAATGGCATTATGTCTTTTGGTAAAACCCAATCTCCGTACAATGAGATTTTTTTAAAATTTTTTTTTAATTGAACTGTCCAGTAATCAGCAGTGGAAAAGAGTAATTGAAACATAATGAAATTACCTATTAATATTACACTGCAATCACTAGAGGCACACAGCTTCAAATGATAAATCATTTGAAAATCCGGGGTTCAGAGAACCTCAGCATCTTGATAAATGCAAATGATCTCAAATACAGCTTATATTTAAAAAGCATTAAAAAAAATTAATTGTAGTTTTGACCAAAACTATCAGGAAGAAATGAAGAAAATCTAAAACTTGGATCAAGAAAAAATATTTTTCCATTGCTTTGGGATTTTTTTATCAGCTAGAATAATAGCTACAATGACAGTCATCATGCGGTCAGTAAGGCTGCTGCTGGGATAAATGGATCATTCCTTGTCTGTATTGCTTTGCTTCAGCACAGTAGGAGTATTTTATCTGCTTCCAGAATTATTTCAGACAGGGAATAATGATCACCCAAAAAATTGTTTGACTTAAAGTACACCACAAAACATTTAATGATGATTTTCATGTTTTGTCTGACAAATAATCATGAGGCCAATCAGGCAGAGTGTTGGAGGTTCTTCAGTCTATGATACAGAGTTAAAAATATACAGATAGTTTCATTAAAATGTTATTTTCACTTTAAGTTTTTCTTCTACAAAGGTCTGACATACTCCAACCAGCTAGTTTTACATCGAGCCTGTGAAAAACTAATTATAAAATCAGTTTTACAGGTGGGAAACAGATATCCACAGTTTAAGGGATCTGCCAGAAGTCACAGAATGCTTGACCCACATCCTCATGAAGCTGGTGGTAGTCTCCACATTCATTCTGTAGCTATGCTTAACCCCATGGGGAGCTGTGACTAGAGCTCAGTTAATTGCAGGGTCCTGTACAAGCGTGTAACTATTGCCATTACAGGAAACCCAGGTCATTTGTTACGCCACTGGAGCATCCAACTGATCCTGTCATTAATCACTATGACATCACAGGACATCTACCATATGGTGCAAAATAATCCCCTCCCTTGCTACAGAAATTAGATATCTTTAAAGACAAAATCATCTTTATACCGATTGGAAAGTACATTAGGCTTTTGCTTCCTCTTAGAACTTTGTATTAAAATGCTGGTTAAGATGATGTGTGAAGGAAAAGTGAGACTTTCAAATACTTTCTGCAAGAAAAAAGAGTGTGAGGCAATGCAACTCTTGCTATATGCAAGTCTAACCTATCCATAACCCTAAAAATATCAATCTGATCATTAAAAATCCATCCCTTCTAAGGCACTGGGAAAATATTGTTTAGAAACAATCATTCACACACTCTCACACACACTTAGCCTCCTATTCACTTCTTTTCTTCAGATGGAAAGGCTTGTGAAAAGTTCTCCAGTGATGACTACAATGATTCTTCAAGCATGGGTCTTTTGCAATGAACAGGATGATATCCTACCATATATTACTTAGATAGAGCTTTACTTCCAAATCAAGCCCATTAGTTACACAGTTTTAATTTTGATGTTATATTTCAGTTATCTTAATCAGTGGCATGGATGATAGCACACTCTGGTTTCATTGCATTTCAAGCAGCAAAGTCATTAGCAGCTTTCAAGACTTGACAAGTCTGCCCTCACTAAAAATCTTTTCTCTTTACACAGGGAAAGTTGTGCCAAGTCTACATATTGCAATACCCGACTTTGGTGCTAAGTTTTTGCAGCAGAATCTGGGACAGCAAGTACCTTTGTATACCATATTCAAAATATCCAACTCATTCAAGGAGGAGGTGCTGATGTCAGCCAGAGCAAAACATTAGGCATGTCCTGGTACTTTACAGACTAGATTTATTAGAGAAGAGGTTAAATACCAGAGTTTCCGTTTGTTTCAATTTCTCATTAGCCCCCATACTCTTTTTCTTCAATAGGCTGCTAATAACTCACCTAGTTGTAGGATTTAGGTACCTCTTTAAGCATTGCACTGTGTTGCAGTTTGGGATTTTGGCACCCGTATTTTTCTGAATTCAGCCTTTGGTCTCCATGTAAAGGAATGAGAATGTGGGAATAGAGGGAAGCACACCTGCTGTCAGTGATCTCCGTGCTTCTATAGTAAAAATTTCTATTCAGAAACCAAGTAAGTATGATAAGCTTCCTTTGTGTGCACACATTCTGAATGGATTCTGGCTTGGAAAAACTTGTAACTTAAACAGAAAATAGGAAAGGAAGGATTTAATTACTGCTTTACTAATGGGAAACTGAGGCATGGAGAAATTAAATTCAGCTAAAACAACAGATCATTCAAACCAAGGAAGAAATTGGATCAAGACCTGAATCAAGTGTCTTAACCACAGGATCATTCTATTTTCCTCAATCTTTTGAGAAAGTCTTGATGACTATAGTAGCTTCATTTCTTTCTTCTTCATCTTACACATAAGCATAACTGGAATTCCAAAAGTTCTATTTGATCAGACTCAATTTGGCTTAATTATGAGCACAAATGTTTCAATAATTTATTCTTATTTCTCCACCACAATAACTCAAATACATAAAATCTTATGGTACTTCATTTTGAAAGAGAAAGCTTGTTGGAGAAATAATGCAAACCATGTGATGTCTCTTTTCTGTTTACAATCTTGCTGAAAACTCTATTTCCCAAGAAAAAGAGGGTTCCTCATGTATAACCAAGTCCAGATTCTTATTTCATTTGGTTCAAACATATTGTTAACATCCTGCAGTATTTCATATATATTTTGCATACATTCATATGGCTCCAAGTTAAAAAAATTCTCCACATCTATAAATGTAATTGCTTTTGACTTGGAGTGAATATTCATTACTATCTCTCCTAAATCTGCATCAACAGGAATTAAACTCACCTGAATAATTGTAACCTGGTTAGATGTTTAGATATTACTGGTGGGCATTGAATCAGTATTTTAAGGTGACAGAAATGCAGCTAAATGTAAGTAAGACTAATAACTTTTCATCAAAGTACTAGAAGATTTCTGCCAAAGGACTACATGTTAAAGTAGATAAAATATCATGGAACTTTTGTGCACTTGTAGTTTAAGAAACAGACAGTAGCTCCTGTTGCAGGGATGTGTTGCTCTCTTCTTCTAGTTGAGAAACTCAAAAAATGTAACTTCTGCTATCTTTCCTCAGATCCACAAAATAAATTTTAAAATTACATCTTATAGGAGTAACTTTGATGTTGATTTAACATCTATGAAAATGTGTTACACAGAGGTGAACTTGTCAATTGGAGCAATGGTGCATAACCTTGACTATTTACCTCCCTGGCACCTCTTCAGTGTGTCCAAGAGAGATGTTATGAAAGGGATCAGATGTGTCCCCACAGAACAGAATTGTGACCTGAAAGACTTTCTGACATGCACTAAGTCCTCAGGAAGCTGAAAGTTTTCCAAGCATTTATCAAAACCACGTTTTCATAGAATCATAGAATGGGTCAGGCTGGAAGGGACCATAATGGGTTGTCTGGTCCAGCTCAAGCAGGGTCATCCCACAGCACATGGCACAGGATTGGTCCAGGGGTTTCTTGAATACTTCCAGGGAAGAAACTTCACACCCTCTCTGGGCAATCTGTGCCAGTGCTCAGTCACCCATACATTAAAGATGTTCTTCCTCATTTTCACGTAGAACTTCCTGGGCATCATTTCCCGCCCATTGCCTCTTGTCCTATTGCTGGACACCACTGAGCAGAGCCTGGTCCATGCTCTGACACCTCCCTCCAGACCCTGACAGACATTGATGAGGTGCCCTCTCAGTTTTCTCTTTTCTAGGCTGACAGCCCCCAGGCCCAGCTCCCTCAGCCCTTTCTCACAAGAGAGATTCTCCTGTCCTTTAATCACCTTTGTTGTCCTCCACTGGACTCACTCGAGGAGCTTCACATCTTCCTTGCCCTGAGGAGCCCAGAACTGGAGACATCAGTCCAGGTGAGTCCTTGCCAGGGCTGAGCAGAGGGGCAGGATCACCTCCCTCCCTCTGATGGCAATGCTCCTCCTGATGCACCCCGGGGTACCACTGGCCTTCTGCTGGCTCTGAGAAGTGTTTTGTCCAAGTATAGTGAGGAAATCTATTTAATCAGTCATGTCCAGTGAATTTTTATTTTACTGGTAAGATAAAGATCTCCCAGTGGCAAGGAATTTTAGTTCAGGGATAGGTGACTGAAATGCTTTGGGGAAGGGCAATCTTGTTATGTATTTGTAATAAGCTTAAATGTTCTAAAGCATTCACAGTAAGATGGTTTCTCAAATTTAAAAGCAATTCCTTTCATTTTCATAGATAGGTAACTGTAGCTTACACAGCTATATAAATATGCAGTAGACATATAAAGGTATATAAATATAACAGCAATTAAATAAAATAAAATTTTATTAATAAATATTTGATTTAGATAAATCAAATATTAACTTTGGATCAAAAATTTGATGTGCTTCATTCTGTCATTTTCCTATGAGCATTTTTAAAAATTACATGCTTGTCAGACTTACCAGAAATATAAATTTTCTCATGTTAATCAACTGTTTGTCTTTTCCTGCTTGAAGAGTGTGCAAACCAGGTAACTAATTGCCTTTTCTTTTTTTTTTTTTTTTTTAAGCCTTCTACAGTACTCATAAGCTTTAGTTATTTCAGTAAGTAAAATTCTGTATTACTCCAGCTGAGATAACATTCTTTGAGTTCAGTGCTGGTGTAACATCTGGAAAATGAATTCATTCTACATTAATAGTAACTTGTAGTCTAGCTCTTCAGGTCCTTAGTATATTGCTTATGGAGAAGAAATTCTCACTACTTATGCATTTTTCAGATGATTCCATCTTAAAACAATCAATGACATCATCTTCCTCTTTTTAAGGCAATTAAATCTCCATATCCTCTGTAACTGATTAATTGAATAATTCAGGGATTGTATTAGAATACAGTGCTAAGAACAGGAATGTAGAAATGGCCAGGCTGGGTCAGAAGTCTTGCTGTCCTGCCTCTAAAGGCAAACACCAGCAGGGCAGAAGAAGCAATATGAAAATGAATTTCTAATGGAAAAGAAATTTGGCCTACAGAGATTGACCAGCAGTCATTCGCTAGACTGTTTGAACTTGCAGTTTTTTCCAGAAAGTATATCAGATCCGAAACATACTGAATGGAAATACAGGGGTTAATGATAAATAAATGTATTTGTGTAGGTAGAGGAATAAGGGGCATTTTAGGAGTACTAATGGCAGTTAATTGCCTTGGAGTAAATTATCTTTAACATTTGAAAATCCATCCCCAGCCCATATGCCACTAGTCACTAAACAAGTCTTGAGTTTCAGCAGTGATTAAATTTCCCTTGTGATGACCAGCACCTCTGCAAACCAGGCCAGCTTTGTCTGTCAAAGACAGATGACATCTCAACCAAGCATTTAATATATATTAAAGAATGCTTACCAACATGTCTAAAAGTGCAAACTAACAAAGGAAGGTCTACATGCTACATATAGGACATTAGCACAAGTTAAGTAAATCTACGTCTAAAACTGAGAGTGGAAAGCCCTGTTTAGCAGATGAGTCTGATGTCTGAGGGCTGCTCCTGTTTCTGCTGTACATATTTACAGCTGCATGTACTCAGCAGAATGGTGTTGTAGACAAAGGTGAGTTTAAGTCAACTACTTTGTGGCCAGTCAAATGCCTTGATGGTAAGGCCACTTCCTATTTGGATTTCAGCAGTGCTTAAGTAGTAGGAAGCTACCTGGGCTGCTTCCATGCACATGCTGACGACTAAATTAATGTAGCTTAGGAAACAATGAGTTAAAGAAGAAAGTGCCCAATTTCCTAAGCTGCTGGTTACTGAAATTATGTATAAAGCACAAGGGAGTCTGGATGTCAACACAGGATACAGATAAAACAAGATTCCTTCCTGAAAACTTTTATTACGTCTAATTTCTTAAAGGAAAAAATAGAAATAGTGAGTCATTTGCAGATTTTTTTTCAAATAAGCATGAAATGCATCCAACAAATAGTAGCATAGCCAGGTGCTACATCCTGTGTTATGTCCATCAAGTCCACAGCCAGCTACTTGTGAGTGGGGGAATGTGTCCAAAAACTCCATGTGAAAGGTTGGAGTGATATATAAAAGCTTGAGATACACTATTTCTTTGTATTAAAAATGAGTCTGTGATGCAGCATGATTCACCTCTTAGGTGTATGGCCAGGTGAGTTCCACTAGTTCAGCATCATTATCACAGCCAGCACCTGCCATGCTCATTTCCCTGTGATCAGAAATCCAAATGTAGAAGTTGCTTTGAATTCAGTTAAAATAAAGCCTTTTTTTTTTTTTTTTTTTTAAGTGTTCTACAAAACTCCAAGCTATAAATTTGCATTTGGCTTCCAGAAATACTCTGCTTCCTAGAAAAGTGAATAAGCACGCTTAATCTTTGAGGTCTCTCTCCACAGCATTCCCTGGTTTTGTCTAATAACTGTGAGGAACAGCAGAGGGATTCCTGACACGATTTCAGATATGTAAGCAAAAGTAAGGCTGGAAGAAGCCAGCTCTGCTGCAAAAAAAAAAAACAAAAAAAAAAACAAAAAACCCCCAAACAAAAAACCCAACTTTTTCTGGGCTTGCAGCTCTCCTGTTTGAACCCTGTGAACCCCAGATAGCCCAGCTGATTCCTTCAAATGCCAACTATAGTTATCATTGTTCAAGTCTATTTCCAGAGAGCACCACACGAGGCATTAAAGCACAGAATGCATATTTAGTGTGTTACACACTGTTGGATGAAAGCCCACATCTGTTCCTTGGGCTGACTAGACAAAAATGGGCCAGAGTGAAGGGAATAAAATCACTAGCACAGATTTCTCATATGTAAAACAAAAAATACAGAAAACTTCTGACCTTTAACTAGAGCATTTCTAGTTCCTCCTGCCTATGCCTCCACCAGAACACAAGTGCTGAAGCAGCCCCACAGAATGCTGGCTGTTTCCAAGAACTGAGAAAGTTCTTCTCAGAAGAGAAGAAGGTTGATGCAATTTGGAGGCCGCAGATCAAAATACATTTTCAAGGAAAGTGTTTTGTAATCATCACAGCTCCCTATGCTTAGCTCAAATTCTACTGCACACAGAGAAAACTGAGAGGATGAGCACTTCTCAGCCAGATCATTTTCCTGGGAGAACACCTTTATCTGCTGCTGACAACAGATGGGAGCTCTGGCAGGGATCCTCATCTCTTTTTCCTGACAATAGGAGGTTGTTAAGACCTCATTTACATCCATCTCAAAATGCTTCAGCAAGGGAAAAATTATGTGTCATTTCCCACCTGCAGTGGGGGAAACTGAAGCATGTGAGGTTATGTGCTTTTTCATCATTACTAAAGTCCAGCCTCAGATCTTCTGTTGCAATCCCATTTGCTTGCTCTGAAGGTGACATAGTTTTTAGTCTGAACAGAGCTTTGTGTTCTCTTGTTCTCACAGAGTACTTGGGAGACGTTCTTCATAGAGACTTCGCTCTATTCTTGGTTTGTGACCCTTTTATGAACATCTCTGGTTGTCTTTTGCTTTGCTTTTTAAGGCTATTGAAAAGATGATCAGTCTTACACAGGTCATTGTTTGAAATCATAGCCAAATGCTTGGATGTATCAGAAGTCAGGCTGCTGATAAGCTTACCTGCATGTGTACACAAGACCATTTGGGATTGCATTTAATGAGTAATATTGAAGACAATAGCAAAAAAAACCCCAAAATAATAGGTCAAGTAAATATTAAAACATAATTTTTATACCCAAAAGAGTGCTCTTTGCCTGAAAACAAAATTTTTTCTTCACAAAAGCCAATCACCTAAAATTTTAGTAAAAAGATAATTGTAAAAGCCATAAAACTCACTGGAAGCTGTAAATATAGTCTTTTAAATTAAAAAACAAAACAAAACCAAAAAAACCCCCAAAATCGCAATTTACACTCTCTGTTTGACAAAACCAGGTAAGATTCATTAAAAATAAATTAACTGCTTCTTGGAATAATACTTACTTTTATGTTAAAAACACAAAGATTTAGAAGAAAGAGCAAAAATACGATCTTCAGAAAACTACAAGATAATCTCATAATTGAAATGCATAAAATAAACAACTCAATGAAAAATATATTCATGGTGCTGTCACTGCACCCCTGTATAAGCATTCAAAGTCTCAGTTTCCTCAGTTTCCTCAGTTTCCCCTCCCGTTGTGGGGAATTTTCTTCCCCAAAATGTGAGAGGAAATGCTCATATTTTCCTCTGCTCTGCCAGAACCATCATTCATTCACTTTCAGAGGACACTGAAAAACTTCTCTCTGTGAGTGAAGGTTGGAGGTCTGGTCATCCTGAGCATGTGCAATGAAAATTGATAGGGCTTCAACTGCCAGCTGATCACAGAATAATGGGATTTTTCTGACAGTTTATGAAGATATCCTTAATATTTGTGTTTTTCTAAGTAGTTTTAATAGTCTTAGTTTTTTCTAAGTAGTGAGGAAAAATCGCATTAATTTTCTTTGTAGGAGAACCAAAATAAAGTTGTCTAGCACCCAGTTTGCCCTTCTTTCTGTGGGAGATAGAGAACGAAATATCACAGAGGACCGGTCCTAAGAATTTTGTGAAAAATCTCACAGGAAATCTGTGGTAAACCATCCCTGAACTCAGGGGTTGCAAGTCCCTATCTTAATTTGGACTCAGAGTTGCTGTCAAGGCACTCTGGACGTGGATGCCAAGATTGTAGCTCTTGTTATGAGTTCCAGGTAGTTGTAGCTCACACATTACTTTGGTTTAGGTTCATGAGAGACACCATATGCATTGTCTGCCCGTCATAGATGAACAAGAAAAAAGTGAGAACAATGCCAACTTTTAAAATAATAATTATACATATGACACATTAAGACTTGTTAAAACACAATACTAATGCAAGGAATAATGTGGAAGTGAAAAACATGGAGCAATCTGTATGAAGTATGTTATTGAAAGACAATCAATATCCATTTCAGTTTAAATTTTTTAAAAAAGAGATATAGTGTATTAATGATGTATAGTTTTCCAAAGGTAACTGAGATCAGTGCATATTTGTCTGAATCTCTGTGTGCAAGGGATCACTCCTGTGTTAAGATTGAGGCTAGCTTGTGTCTGGAGCCAGAACTGTCACAGCAGAACTCCAGGAAACAGCAAAGTCTCTGTGTGAGCAGAAGGAATGAGTGTGGGCAGCGACAGCAGTCATGAGTTGCTTGCATTTGCAATCTGATGTGACAAAAGTGGATTACCCAGCTGAGTCTAAAAGCTGCTGATTTAGTAGAATGAGGAGACACCTTTGCTTGTGATTGACTCTGCTCATTATAAAGAATAGCTTTATGAAAGGGGCCCCAAAAAGCCATTGAATACAACAGAGAGGATTCAATCGATATCATTGATCATGGATAAGCAATAAAACCAAATCTATGTAAAACTCACACTTTCCAGGGCTACATATCAGGGATCCTTAGCAGAAAGCAAAAGGGAAAATACCTGTCACAGCCACAGCACTGCTGACTAGAGATGGTGAGAAAATGAATCATCCATATTACCCATGTGCTATCGCTCTCTGGAAATTTTCAGTGAAAATGAAAGCAATGAAACAATAACTGCATAGAGAAATCCAGAGAACAGCCAGTCTCCCACACTCAGAATGGGACGAGGCAGTGGCACAAGCATGCAAGACAGTTTCAAAAACCATGAAACATACCAGTACTTTCTCAGGAGAGCTCATAGTTTTAGCAAAGTCAAAACTGAAGTGTTCTGACTGTGAGTGCCATTTTTCTTGTAAATCCTGGAATACTTTCCCTAGAAAGTTAACTCCCTTGGTCAGTGGCTTGTGCTCTAATGAACCATAGTCTTTTTTGTTAATAAGTGGGAAAGATGCAATGGGGACAGTCTTTGTGGTGAAGTTGTATGTCATGGGACACATAACATGTCTTAGGAGAATATATAAAAGAACAAGGAGATGAATGCATGGAACCTTGGCCAGGTAACTCAAAAGAATTGTTTCAATCTCTTATCCGACTAAAATATTTTGGTGTTATAATTAAAGAAGTCCAGCATGTCCAACAAAAATATACTGTCAGAGGAAAAATCCTTTCTTGTTAAAAAAAAAAAAAATAAAAAAAATGAAATTTCTTAATTGGAAAGTGGTTTCAGTACTATTTTAGTCTGAGAAAGTCAAGATAGACGACTGCTAACATATGTGTTCTCTACATTTTGCAGGATAAGACCAGAACCTTCTTTCCCTCCAAAATTAGGGGTTCCAGCTGCTATCTTTGTCCTTTAAGGTGGTGTAAGCCGCCAGCTGGATTTTGAGGCTCTGTAATTTTTTCCTCCAGGTATAAACATGAAGCATGAAATGTTCCTTGTCTCAGATGAATATGGGGCAGTGATATACACACTCGGCTCCTGAGAAGGGTTAAGAAAGCTGAGCTGATAGCAGAGATAGAGAAAGAGGGACCCTATCGGTGGCTTGGATCTAGTTATATGTGAGTATTTGTGAAATGAGATTAAAATCAGTGGACGGATAATATCTCTGTGTTTGTGCCTTGCTGAAAAAGCAGCCTTTTCCTCTCCCTTTACGTCACTGGCAGTGTCACAACTGTGAGTGCAACCACATGAAGAGCATGAGAACTGCCAGCTTTGATGGTCTGCACTCCACTTTCCACAGCATCGTGTAGGAAAGTACGTGGGATGCTCGGCCGAGCCAGCAGGCACACGAGCAGCTCTCTGTCCTGAAGTGTCACCTGTGCAGGGGACACTGGTGTTGTGCTGCTTCTTCATCATGGCAGAGTCAGAGCCGTGGTGAAAGGGCTGCACAGTCCCCCTTTCTCTCTCACACTGTTTGTGAGGTGACTGTAGAAGAGCGCTGGTATTAGTAACCCATCATCTTTACTGGCGAATTATCAGCAAAAATAATTAATAATCAGCAAAAATAGAGTGTGGTTGTTTCCTTTAAGGTATGCAAAATGACCTTAAAGATAATTTAATGTTAGCATTCAGAACCTTTCATATATCCAGCTTAGACGGATATGGTTAGCACAGGCTTTCAATTAGCTCTCAGAATTGGTGACCTCAAGGAAGAGTGATGTGGGACAGACACTACTGGGAATGGCTCTTCCAGAGTTCAGAGAAGTGCAGATGCTGAAGCAGTGACACACCAGAGGTTCATTAAGTGCAGCAATGTACAGCATCGAGTGTCAGGTCAGACATGTGCTGGCAACAGAGACACACAGCAGCTCGTACACAGCATGGGCTCCCGTGGAAGCTGAACGACTTCTGCAAAAAAGATTACCCAAACTAAATATTTCTTTGGTCGGGAAACAAACCAAAATTATCTGTGTTAAGCCAGTCACAAGCAACCGAAACTTCCTGTTAATCTTCTTATGGTCTTGTTGTAGCTATTTATCAGCATTTTAGTACTCAGAATGAGCCAGACTGTGAATTTTATAAGAGAGTGATAATATATGCTAATATAGCAGTAAGCATTGTGGGACCATCATTCTTAATGTAAGTCTAAGTGCAATATAATTCTCAGTGTAAGATGTGTGTACCCTTTTCAACTTATTTCCTTGGGCTTAATAATGGTCAAATATTAAGGAACTTTTCAATTTAGACCAGACTGATCCCTCAAAATATCACACTGAAGCTTTTCCTCTTGTTTAGTTTTCTAGACATGCTCTTAATTTTCACTTTTAGTCTACAAGAAGTCATGGAAATGTTGTGAGGAAATTCAGATTCTCCGAGCATTGTTTCCAACCAGATAAAGACATGCAGTAGACCCGCAATGCTCAGTTCTATTGGATTTTTACCTATGGCTTCCAGGAATCTTAAATTCAAACGAACTTTCAAGACACATCTAAATTGCTAGATGCTTATCTGACCTGTATCTAACCTCTCAACCTTTTGTGGCTGACACCATCACTTAATATCATCTGTGCATGTGTATGCACACCAGAGATAGATGCATACACTGCTAGGGCATCATTCACATTTGGGTTTTTTCCCCTTGAGCTCCATTTACTCTTCATGGAGAAGTTTATTCCTCTGCATCATCAATTTCTGGGGCTGCCTGCCCTCCAAGGATGACAGGTCGAGGAGTATAATCTGTTTGGTTATATGCCAGGAAGAAAAGAAATCTAATTTTAGCAAACAAGTGTTGATACAAAAGGTCACCAAAGTCTGTCATCCCTTACGTGGGAATTGGGAATGAAGCATTGTAAAGTGGGGTTGTTGCCAAGAACATGACTCTAATGGCTTTACATACTGTCAGTGACATGTGGGAGGGGCAAAGGCAAGGGGATGGAATTCTTGAAGGACAGGGGGTATCTTGCCTTTGCTGATCTGGAGAGAAAGATAATACATATATAAAATATATAGTGACCTTTATAAGAGAGGTAATAAAAGCAAAAGTAAAACATCACTTCCAGTGATTTGAAGGAAAGAATATTCTTGGCCATATGGTAATTTAAAAGCTTTTTCTTTCAAAAGCATCTCTTTTTTTCTTTCAAAAAATCTCTTTTTTTCTTTCAAAAGTGAAATTTCTCATGAAGATATAGCTTTCTCAAAAATCTATCCTAAACATTTTCTGCATTTTTTCATTTGACCTATCCCCATTTGCCTGGGCCAGCATGGCTGACAGTTAGAGAACTCTTTCAATATTCACAGTGAGAACTGCTCTCTTTGTTTAAGAGATTGGCTAAGGGAATGAGGAATGGAACCATTTCAAATCCCGCAGTGTGAAATCAACACCAAACTTTTTATTTTTTCAAATGTTCCTTAAAAAAAAAGAAGAAAGAAAAAAAGATTAAAACTCAGCACATTGCTTTTTATAGCATTTTCCTTCTCAAATCCTGACTTTAATGAATTTGACCTCACCCACTCCCACTGGGAGGCAAACAAGACCAAGGTCAGTTACTATGTGCTTTGTTTCAAATGGAGATCACCCTGCTTGATCCTTAAGATTGTACCTACAGAACTCAGCTATTCTGGCTAAGTCTACACCAGTAAATTAATGTGCCCAATACTGGTCTAACAATGTTAGTGCATAGACAGCCTCCTTTCTGTGCCCAGGGAGATTTTCTGGCACTGTTTCATTTATTGGCTCATTTGAAAAGGTCCTGGGCCCCTCCTTGAATGAAAGTACTCAGTCACTGCCCAGCCTACAGACCCTCACAGTCTCCAGTACTTCAGATGTACATTTGCTGATAACTGGTTTGATTGCTTTTAATGACTTCTGAGGGATACCTTAGAAAAAATTTGGGGATTGGTGTTTGAAAAGCACCGTGTGACCCACCCCAGTCTGCAACCCTGCCCTCAGTGTGCCCCAATTATTTCTTTCCCAAATTCCCAGAGAGAGAGATCTGATTGTTTTAATCCTCTGAACTGCTAAGGATGAAATACAGTTTTTTTGTAGTCTATCCTGAGACTTAGACCATGGGAGAATTAAGCAAAATTATTTAAATTTGTCCAAAATAGAGACTGAGAAAAATCAAAGTAAGCAAAGATAAGGGAACGAGAAGGGAGAGGGGAAAACCCTAAACACATTTCTGATAAAAAGTACCAAGTAAAATTTATACTAGATGATAGACCTGACAGCAACCAGGTTCTATTTCCCTATGTCCACTGAAGTCAGAGATACCACCTGAGATTTTAATATTAGACATAATTTCCTGATTCCTTTCCTTATCATAATCTTTAAATTACTTTCCAGATTCTAGGAGAAACCAGTACAAGCACATTTTTTAATAGAAATCTCTCTGGTGACTTCCCCTCTTCTCTCCTTTTGTGCACACGCACACATTTGCTATATATAAAACCAGCTTGGTTAAACTGATAGAGCCAAGGTCATAATTTCTCAGGGAAATGGCAGACTAATGGAAAAAAGGTTATAAATATAATAAAACATGAGTCCTGTGACATTTGCCAAGGACAATAGTTTCATCATAAACTATCAGGCACTTTGAAGCCTTTCAATTAGGCCCCCAAAAGACATCCTGAATCATCAGCAAGGAGGGGGGGAGCAGGAGATGGAGGGGAAACCAAGAAAACTTTGAAATAGCCAGGGGAAAATATGCCTGTGGTTTCCAAAGTGGCCTGAGCTACTAATGCTCTCTGACGAGTTGAAGGATTAAAAGTTCAAGAGGGCAGGTCACGTCAGGGCACCAAGGTCATGCAGTGCTGTGACCTAGGAAATACTGACTGGTCAGAGAGTGAACCCTTCCACAGCATGTTACCAATTAGTGTTTAATGACCAAATGTGGAATGCATTAGTGCCTCTGAGAACTGAATATGTTTTCAAAGGGTCCAAGATGTTCTTTACAAACATTCCTGTGTGGTTTGATTCATACTGTGTTTGGGGAAATCTTCAAGCTTTGTCCAGACTACAAAGCAGATATGTTGCGAATTCCAGTGGATGTAAGAATGGAACAAACATGGTTTAAATTTCTAAAGAGACAAAAAGTTTCAGCTCAAGGACCCAGGAAGGGCCTCTAGGAGCTAAAAAGGAGATTCTCCTGTCATTATTCAGTGGCTAACATGCTTGATACTTAATTCAAAAGTAAAGAGTATGCAGATTCAATGGAGCTCTCTCAGTTTGTACCAGTTGACAAACTAGTCTGTGCTCTAAGACCTTGCTATTATAGAGGCCTGATGTTGCAAACTCTTCCTACCATACACATTGTTTTTATAGGGGAAGAAAGGAAGGAAAACTCACTAGAAACCAAAGCCCTGGTGTACCTTCCTAAAGTCTAAAGAAAAGGGCAAAGAATTGGGCCGGAATCAGCATGCTTCACTGGTCCTTAAGCTTCCACTTCTCCTCCCATTCTAACCTGACCCTCAGTTGATCTTCTCCCTTCCTTTAATCCTTTTCAATTCCATACCATTTACTACTTACAACATTTTTTCCAGGCCTTTCTTTTTCAGCCTCATTTTCAAAATTTTATCTTGCTTCTCTCTTCAGCTCCTTCTAACTTCTGAGGAATCTTTGTTCCTACTTGCTTCCGAAAATACATGCGTAAGACAGACTCATCTCCAGGTCATATATTAGGCTAAGTTTTGTATCCACTGCATTTTAAATGCATTTTTTCAGCAGGCACTCTGTCTGAGTGTTTATCTCTTCTGAGCTATGCTACAGCGAGAGATCAGGAAGTCCAGTCTTAACTAGTGAAGGGCAAAAGGTAAAGGACAGGCTTCTTGCTTCTTGGTTCATTCTGTTCTATTTTATTTATGTTATCTGAAAGTGGTATAAGGTATTTCCAAATATCTCTATCTCCTAAAGAGATGATTCTCTCAGTGTATATGCTACAAAAAATAAATACAAAATTTCTTTCTTTAGGACATCTTCAAAAATCTTGGTAAGGATCAATGGGGGAGTGATGGACTCATTTAGGTAGTGTATGGTAATGATGCTTGGCTGGACTGCCCTCGGAAAAGCCAGCTAATTTGGAACTGCCTCTGGGAGGTCCCAGGAATAAGAAACAATCACTTAAAGTCTCGATGGCATCTCTCTCTTGGCTCAGAAAAAACACACTAAAGTGTTTCACATTTGTGGAAACAGACCAACAATATGCTGTGCTTCTTCCTCCTCCGTTCAAACACAAGGTACAACAGTTTTCTTTAAACAATGTATATGCATGACTTCCAGTTGTCAGAAGAAATAGAGGGAAAAATCTGAAAGGTCAAAACTTGGGTGAGAAGATGATGGCGTACATAGAATCATAGAATTTGATAATGATGTTACAGTAGGTGGTGTAGAAAGGTACAGGTCTGTGTTTATACAGGAGAGCACAAATCATCCACAAACTAGATTTTTCATCCCTAGTCTACCACAGGGCTATCACAGAATCCATACATTAACGATGTATAAATAATCCTTGTGTAGTGTTACATAAAGCCCATTCCTACAGGGACTATAAGATTTTATACATCTCCATGCTAGGATGCTTGAAAAAAAATTTCATGGTTTGTTATATAAGGAGACTTGGGTAATAAAACTCATCCTTTAGATTTATTTGAGGTCTTAGCTGATAGAGTATAGTCACACACAAATTGGGGATTTTTCTGTCTGTAGAGGAAAAATGAATTACTTCTTAGGTGTTTTTAGCCCTGTTTGTCTAACTATGTAATAGGTGTTAGGCACTAGAACAATTTGAAAGTTAGCCAACTTGAACAAAAATTGCTTTTCTTCTGATTTTATCACTCTCTTCGTACATAAATATAAATCATTCATAGCTTCTCCACTCATTTATAGATTCTTCCAACCACCATCCCTTTCCAACTGTTCATGTATTCACACTACATAGGTACTTCCTAGAACAACTCTGAGGCACAGTGAGACAGGGTGCTACCGTTTTGAATGAGCAGTTTAAACAGCACATCTTTAAATGCCTACCTTTATTCATTTTTTGAAGGTTGAGTTCTTCTAAGACAATTATTTTTAAATCAACAGAGAATGGCAAACAGATCAAAAGTTTGGCCTGCATGAATATTCTCTATTAATAGGTTTGATTTATTTTCTTTGTTAGAAAAAGGCATCCTGCTAGCAGTGATTATGCATTCATGTGATAGGAATAGTCATCTATGTGTGTCTCATATCACATCCACTGCTTCTTGAGCCAGAATATAGTCCCAGATCACTTTCAGAGATGCACGTTGCAGAGGATATAAAATAGGCTTTAGAGTAAAATACTGCCTATGGGTGATAACACACTGTTCTTCCTTTGCAACCTTCAACTCTCAGTCTCTGATTCATTGGAAAGGATGAAATTCCATGTCTGGCTCTTGAAAGATGGACCAGAACTCAGCCCCCCAGGATACTGAAAAGTTGCTTTTCTGTATTCTTTTCTAATTGCATTGGAATAGTTCTAGTCTTCAGAGCACTGACATGTTGTTGAATACACAAGCACACCTCCAGTCCAGTCCACATATTCTAAAACTTCTCAGGTATCTGGATTCACAGGACCATCTCTGTTCTCCTTCCAAAAGCTTATGTGGCTGAGCCACCCAGCACCTGCTCAGGGTGGACTCTTCACTTGGTTGGAGGATGTGCATCAGAGCTACATTTCAGTGTGAGGGGAGAAGAAGGATCACTAACTCAGCTGACTCGACCCCGTGCAGCTGACCCTTTCATTCAGGGGCTGTTCAAAATAGCAGCTGGTGAGTGCCAGTGATGTTAATGGCTGTGCACTCAGGCAGCAGCTCGTAAGGAAATGCACGAAATGTCTGCTCAGACTTCACTGCTCTGTTCCCTGAGCTGCTGGAGATCGCAGTTTGTGAGACGCTGCTGTCAATTTTCACTGCTCGTGGGGACTCATAAATAGAGCATCAGGCATTTCAAGAATCATAGGGTGGCATTGAAGGATCAAAAAAAAAAGAGGGATAGCAGTAACTCCAGAGACAGTTTAACTGAACGCTGAGATGGGATGGACCAAAAGCTCAAGAATCACTGTTGAATTTAGGAAGCAGTGATCTGATTCTTTGTTACATCACATTTTCTGTGATACCCTGAGACTTCATAAACTTGATCTAAGAGAATGGTCAGGGTAGATCTCAAGAGACATCCTTGCTCAGTTTGGCTCTGTCCACCACTGCAATGACT
Organism: Acridotheres tristis; assembly: GCA_037013685.1. Taxonomy (NCBI): domain Eukaryota; kingdom Metazoa; phylum Chordata; class Aves; order Passeriformes; family Sturnidae; genus Acridotheres; species Acridotheres tristis. Next base: position 140,376,851 of record CM072886.1, on the reverse strand, counting down.
TCTGTGAACTGCAAGACACCTTGATGCAAGTCTTGTTTATTAACAGGAATAAAGACTCCATTAGATCTTCCCAAGATAATATACATTTAGGGGCAACATGGTTGGCAGTGAGAGACCTCAAAGGGAGGCCAAGAACACTATGTTGATTTTAAGTATTAATTCATGTAGCATGAGAGCAAAATCTTCATAATTGCAGAAATGGCAGAATAGGCCATTATGACCATATACTCTTACTTTCACCAGGCTGGGTCACAGGCTGAGCCCTCTCCCTGGTTAATGCTGAGAAGTCTTGCAATGGATGCAGTGTTACACTATTACAGTACCTGGTGATTTCAAGATTCCAAGTGGCAGTGGCTGCTAAGAGTTCTCCATCACCTACATCAGATTGTACATGCAGACCATCACTTGATAAGAGAGGGCTGCTTCCTCCTCCAATCTGCTCCTCTCCAGCTTGTGGAAAAGCTGCTCTTTTCACAGGAATAAAATGCTGATCATAAAGAACTCTCTGATCTACTTGAGAAAGATGTAACAAATTTGCAGATGCAAATCAAAGACAGGACACTTAGAAAGGAAACAAAATGAATGAATAACCATCAGGCAAAGATCACAAGGGAAAAACTCTTCATGTTTTGAAATCAAGAAGAAAGTCCAAGATGACTTTATCTTTCTGTAGTGATTATCTGAGAAGGCCAAATTTGGAGCCTGTCATACTGGCTCTCTGTTGAGAGTAATTCAGATTTTTCCTTTGGGACATCACCCTATGGAGAGAGTTCAGTCTTTTCCATTGAACGTGGAAGAAACCTACAGGGACTGTGCTACTAACTTAGACACAAGTCAGAACTGGATTTGGTTATTTTCCTGGATGAGTGCTGCCTCTTATGAATTGCTAGGATAATTACAAGAATAAATGGATGAATAATAAGAGGCTGTGACTGAAAGGAGAGAAGTCTGGGTGCTTCAATAATTTTTTCTACTTTAAATCTTTTATAGCATTAATACAACTCTATAGAGGTCTTGTTTTCCATACAGGAGGAGTACTGCAGGCAGCTCCCTCATCACTCTTCCTCTCTATTTTACTGGTGTGAGACAGAAACTCAATAGATGCTGTGACAGACACGTGGCTGTAGCTGCCTCTTCTCCATCTTCCTCCATTCAGATTAGGGCTGCTTCCAGCCCTGACACTGCGAGTGGAAGTCCTGATGTGGTGATTGCAGGGGAAAGTTCATGTCAGCCCAGGCAGGCAGCCAAACACTGAGCTCATGTTAACACTTCCACCCAGGCATAAAAAGAGCTACACTACAAACACACAGATTGATATCAGCATTTGGTGGGAGCAGGTCCAAGAGCTGGATGTGGATTTTGTGATGGAAAAGAAAAAATAAGATATTAAGAAAAAAATTTAAAAATTAAAAGAGGAGATCATACAATCATACACAGCGTTCTGGCTTCAAGTTGCCAAACTGGAGAGGGTTCAGAGAAGAACCACTGAAGTGATTAAGGGATTATAAACATACTTTGCAGAAATACTCAACAACTCAATTTGTTTAGTTTAATCACAGAAAATGTTGAGGGATGACTTGATTACAGGCCATTAACGCCGACTTAAGGAATGAAACTTTAATAATTATGTCCTTTGTCCAGCACAAAAAGATTTAACAAGATCTGATGGCTGAAAAGAAGGCCAAGAACCCCGCCCCACTAAAAAATTCCAAGTATTGTAAACGGTTCCCATAACAACTAAATTGTAAAGCAAAGTCAGGTTATTTTATTCTCCATAAAATATTATGTGATAAAATACTATCTGTGTTCATATGACCTATCTATTTCTCCACTCCCCTCAAAGTGCCCTAATTTGACTAAAGATATTAATTTTACCCAGTATAGATATCTACATTGGAGACATCTAATCTAATCTAATTGTTCTCTTCTATTTATATGGCCAGAAAAAAGAACTAGGCACTTTTAAGTGTATTATTTGCCTACATTCAAGCTAATTTTCAACTAACCTCAACAATAAACCACATGAGGTGAAGGCAAGTTTAGAGGACTTAGGTAAAGATGGAAGCATTTGAGACTCACATGCAGAGTTAGAGAGACAGATTCTTTAAATCAGACAGGCGTTAGCTCAGAGGAATTTGCAATATATATTAGCAAGAAGATTCAACCAGCTAGAATATTGCAAGGTTTTATTCAGCTTCTTAGATTTTCTTCATAGTCCAGGATACTGAAACCCTACAGATGTATTCTGCAATTCTTTCGGGAATGATGCAGTGCCAAGAGAAGTTAGAGACAGCATTTCTTAAGCCTTTCCATGGGGCCAATCTCACCTCACATACTCCTCCTGTGTAGCAGTGTGATTCTGACAGTACAGCTTTGTAGTTCAAGAAATCAACTGCTGAAAATTATTTCTTTGAGGCCCCAGCTGAGAACTTGACACTGCACCACCATAAATAGTTCAAGCAAACACTGAGAAGTACATTCTTCTCTGTTTATATACAGTGTTATAAATATTTTTATACTGTTATGTATGGTCAAAACAAAACAGCACATGGGAGAGGAAATATGCATTTATAGGCTCACAGATTCCATCCATCCAGAATGGGCTCACCAGGTCTGTAGTTCAACCTTCTACTCAAGACAGTGTTAGTTATGGTGTATGACCAAATTATTCAGGGTACCCAGACTTTTGTTCAGTCTGGTCTGGAGAACCTTTGAGGATCCAAACCATGAACACTTCTTGAATCTCATGAGGTTCACATGGTCCCACTTCTTGAACTTGTCTGGGTGTTTATGGATGACATGCCATTCCTCAGGTGTGTCAGCTGCACCACTCAGCTTGGTGTCATCTGCAAATTTGCTGGGGATGCACTTAATCCTGTCTGTGTCATTGATGAAGGTATTGAACAGTACTGGTCCCTAAACAGACCCCTGAGGGATATCACTCCTCACTGATCCTCATCTGGCCATGGAGTTATTGGCTGCTACCCTCATGCAACAGCTGAGTGGCTGTGCCAGGCCAGCTTCTTTTTGTTGCTTGCCCAACACCCACTCTCCTGGAAGAGAGACTGGGTTAATAATATATCATTCCCTTTCTCACACAACCTCACTAGAATAATTTTGCTAGATAAAGCATCATAATGGAGGCCTTTTGTTATGGGTTCAAATCCTCTCTGGTGCTGAAGTAAGAAAATAAATTCAGGATATGCCAGAGGAGTTTGATACATACTGACTCTGTAAAGCAACCAGAAGTTGCATAATTCTGTTGGCTCAGTAATGATTCCATGGTAGTAAGTCATGCTCAATGGCAGGCTATATTTGCTCCAACATAGCATTCAGATATCAGGATCACACATCTTTTGGATTAGGGCTGACTGATATCCTACCATTTTGGACAGAACTCACATCTGTGCAGACCTGTCCACTTCCCAGTAAGCACAAGGCTCTCTTGTCACCCAGGGTTATATGGCATAGCTACAAACTGCAAACATGATTTTTCCTGAAAGAGATTGTCCTGTTTTCCTTTTATCAACTTAATGGGTTAGAAACTGGGATGAAAAAGCAAAATAACACCAGTCTTTCCATACTCTCCTACCATAGTCTCTATGTCAAGCACTTTTCTGGACACTGCACATACAGGAGACATCAGACCATATCTAGGAGGTAAAGGGAGAGATTTTCAGATTCAAGTTGTCTGATTCAATATCCTGCCTTGGTTCCTCTACAGAAGCAAGGAAATACCATGCATTCCAGTTCATCATTGTTATTGTATACAGAGATATGATAGTGTGCTTCTGAAATGTCAAAAATCCCCACAGGGCTGAAGTTTTTTGAAGACCAAATTCCTACCTACTGTGTGAAAAAGAGAAATAGGGAAAGGAAAATTAACACATTCTATCTCCACCTTTAAAGCTGTGCACTCAGAGCTTTCATAGCAGTATGGGTAATAACAAAGGAGATAAAACCAATGACTTCATTTATTTCTGTTGAAGAAGCTCAGTCTTTCAGGATTGGACAGAAGCCTCTTAGTTTTTCAAAGCACTCAAAAGATTTTAGTTGGTTGATCTATGTTGTTTTAATGTTTGCTCTTTGATATCTGAAGGAAGAGTTTATCTTTGTCTAACTGCCCTAAAAGCACATTTTATTTAAGTAAAGGAGAGAAGGTATGGTAGAAGACATCTGTACCTTCTTCCCTTTTTCTGGCTCCACCCACATGAAAGAGTGAGGAAAATAAGAATTAATTACCCATTCAATTCTTGACCTCTAAGGAGACTTAACTGAGACTCTAAATGGACAGCTTTTTTCAGACATAAACCAGCAACAATCGCATGATGTGATTACAGTAAATTGCTTCCAAAAAGTCAAACACTGGCTCATAAGTGATCTTGGAATCACTTAATAGCTTTGGCAATTCTAATTATTTTTTTCCCGTTCAGGAGAAGGTGCTAGGCCTCCAAGACAGTTACCTCTAGACCAGGCAACAAATCTCAGCCATTTTGGCTGCTTGCCTAGTCAAAAGTGTGGTATAAGTTTGTTCCAAATACACATCACCTCCAGGCAGAAACCAAACATGGAGAATTGCCAGAAAGACTAAAGCATGAGGAAGTTATTAACATGTGAGAACGGGAAGTTATAAATGAAGGCTATATTGCAATCTTTATTTTGAAGGGTGTTACTGGGCTCCTCCCAGACTAGTAAATATTTGTGTAGCTATCTAAGAACCTGATCCTTCTTCCATAGGAATTGAGACAGTACTTACTATTGCTTTCACTGTACAAGAGTCAGGTCATCGAGTATTTTAAATAAGCATTGCCATTTTTTATTTCTCAAGTAAAAGAATTTTGAAAAGCATGTATAGAGGAGTTTACAGAGACTGTCTTTCTGAAGTCCTTATGGCAAAAAACTGTGATTTCTAAACTGTTTCTAAGGAAACAGAATTTGCTGTCATTTGGAAGGAGGTTTTGAAAAACACACATTAGAACCTGAAATGAAGTGATGCTGAAATTTTTGGTTTTTTGTTTTATATCCATCCAATTCTGTCCCCCAACAAGGCTTGATGTGGGAAGATGTTTGATCCTACCTATTAATAAGCAAACAAATCCTTAAGAAGACGTCACATAGCTTGAAATGCAATTCTCGAGTCAATGTATTTTAAAATTAAAGGGGAAAAAAGCAAAAGAAGTACAAACAGAGATAAAGTTCATTTCCCACTTAGAAGATCTCATGTGGATCTGGCCAAGGGCATCCAGCCCAGATTCCAAGAAACTGCTGCAGTAAAACAGAATTACTTTTTAAAAAACATTTACTTGAAATACCAAATCTAAATGTTCTTAAGATGAAAGAGCCTCTTTAGTTAATTTTAGACAAGGCTGTCCTATTTTGGTTGTGGACTGGAAGCAGAGAATAGTAAAATGTTTACTCTGAGAACAGCAGTGCTGGGCATTGAGCCCAAATACAGCTATCTCCTGTAATTCTGTTACCATATAAGTTATAGCTCCTTCTAGAAGTATTTATATCAATCCTTACTACTGCAAAATGACCACGCAGCTCATTATCAAACAGCAGATCATACAGTCTGCTCCACTTCTGTACACTGGAGTCTTGCCACGTTATTCAGCCTCTATCCAGGAGAGTCACTGCAGAGTGTACAATGTAAGATGTATAATGAAGAAAGATGTATAATCAAGAAAGTAAAAGGGGTCTGGTATTGAGACCTGGGTGATGCCTTTGGCTTTCAACATTGTGAAAGCAAGGGCAAAGGCATTAAACCTGATAAACTAAACTTGTGTCTTATGGGATGTATGAAATGAATATGAGTGTGAATGTGTGGGAAATGAATAAGACAGAAAGTGGTCTGGTTCCAGCAATTACACTCAGACGATAATGAAAAAAAATCAGTTTTGGAATTAATGAAAAAGTCACAAGTTCATATTGCAGACCAGGTACAAGTCTGTCAGAATGGGAGATGAATAAGAAATACAGAGAAGAGGCAATTCATTTTGCAGATGACCAAATTCTGCCAATAAAAGGCCTTGGTCGTGTCTTTTGGCCTGTTTTCTTTCTATGAAGCATGTAAAATAAAACTTTCTCAAAAACAGGCTTGTTGTAATGACTCACTAGATGCTGCTTGTAAAAGACATTGATCATGAACAGCACAGTAGAAATGTAAGACATTGAAATAATGAGCTACAGGCCTTCTATGGTGGAGGAGCAGACAAGGGAAAAGCACCTACTGTCATGTACCTGGACTTCATTTATGCCTTTGATACAGTCCTCTATCACAGTCTTGCCTCTCAGTTGGAGAGCTAAAGGTCTGATGGATGAACAGTTGAAGGATAAGGAGATGGTTGGATGGTCTTGTCCAAACCGCTGGAGTTAAAGGCTCGATGTCCAAGTGGAGACCAGTAACAGGTGATGTCCCCCAGGGGTCTGTGCTGGGAGAAATATTTAATATCCTCATTAACTATATAGATAATAAGATCAGGTGCACCCTTAGCAAGTTTGTGGATATCATGAAGATAAGTGGTGGAATTGCTTGAGAGAAGGAATGCTTTCCAGAAGCACTTTGGGGGGCTGGAGGAGTGGGACCGTGTGAGCCACAATGAAGTTCTCCAAGGCTAAATGCAAGGTCCTGCACCTTGATCAGGACAATCTCCAATATCAGTATGGACTGGGGATGAGTGAGAACAACTCTGAGGAGAAAGACATGGGAGTTCTGGTGGATGAAAAATGGGATGTGGATGAGCAGTGTGTGTGTTTACCTTCCAGACTGTATCCAGGTCTGTATGTAAAGAAGTGCTGCCAACAGGTCAGGAGAGGTGGTTCTCCCCTTTTACTCTGCTCTGGTGAGAGCCCATTGGGAGTAATTTTTCCAATGCTGGGGTCCTCAGTACAAGAAGGACATGAAGATGCTAGAGCAAGCCCAGAAGAGGGTCATGGAAATCATCAGAAAGCTGGAATATCTCACCTATGAGGAAAGGCTGAGAGAGTTGGGGTTTTTCCCAACTCTCCAGGGGGACCCCATTTCTCCAGGGGGTCATCGTTGCAGCCTTTCAGTACTTAAAAGAGGCTTATGAGAAAGATGGAGAGATCTTTTTATCTAATAGGACCTGTAGTGACAGGACAAGGGGGAAATGGTTTAAATCTAAGAGGGTAGATTTAGATTGTACACAAAAAAGAAATTTTTTCAGTGACAATGGTGAAACACTGGCACGTGTTGCCCAGAGGAGTTGTGGATGCCTGGTCATTGGTAGCATTCAAGGTTAGGTTGGATGTGGCTTTAAGTAATCTAATCTAATAAAGATGTACCTAACCAGGGCAGTGGAACTGAACATTTAAAGTGTCTTTAAAGGCATCTTCTGACCCAAACCATTCTATGATTCTATGAATCTATGAAACATCTATGGTGACTCCTTCACAAAAAAAACCCAAAAAGCAAAAAGCAAATATTTCAAAGGTAGAAAGCAAATTCAAAATGCTGGTCATTGTATGGCAGCAGGCAAACCACATTAATTTTAAATAGCAACAGCTGGGAATGGGAAGAGAAAATATTTGTTTCTCTTTTTACTTTTTTGTTTGTTTGTTTTTATTTCACTCAAGCGATTTTTTGGTGGATTTGTTTTTAATTTTTATTTTTTTTTTTTTTGCTTTTCAAAACTTTTTTCTTACTTGAGCCTTTCCAAAAGTAAAAATGAATAGCCAAAAGGCAATAGTGAAAAACTTAACAAAGCAAACTAAAATTGTAAAGGCAAAATAAAAGTCGTGATTCACATGAAAATTTCTAACTTTGTTTCCAAATTGCCTGAAAAAAGACTCAACCACAAACACAATTTTTCCATGTAAGCACGTCTGCTTTTTTTTTATTTCCATTTTGTCTTGAAGTGCCACTTCAGTGTTAGAATAGACCTGGGACTTCATAATTCTAAGTATACCAAATGTGTCCATTAAAAATGAAGCAAAAGTATTCAATTAAGGACACAGCACCTGAGTCCATAAGAGATCAATGCACTTTAATTGCCAATGCACTTTGTTGCCATTTTAAACTATATCTCTATGAAGCCCATCAGACAAGTCTATGATCACTTATCAAAGTAAGCAAAGTTTTCTAGCAGCTGGAGATCAAAGAATAATGGGCCTTTAGTCTACAGACTGCATCAGTGCAGTTCTTCAAAGGAAACTAAACTCCTCTGCCCATGACTGCAGAGCACTTTGAGGTCCTTTGGGATTATAGATGCTGGGTTTCAAAGCACACCAAGAAGTGTGAAAGTCACAATTAGAGAACAGTGCTCTGTCACCTGGGAAGAGATTTTTAAATTAAGTAGGGACAAATTCTTCATCATCTGTGTGAACTCACAGAAAAACGTGCTTTGATATTTCCAGAACAGGCCACTTGTGAGTCCTGTGGAAAACAGCATCTGACCCTAGTGAGCATCTTAGTGTTTCTTGGTGGCAGAACCGTATCTTCCCCTGCACTGATGCAGATTACAACATCAGGCACCCTTCTCTGCTCAACACAAAGATGTCGTTTCTTAGTAGGGACTTACAGCTGGGATAAAAAGAGATAGGTGCTATTTTGAATGCTGCACAAATATTCTGTCCCCAGTACTGAAGCGAGACAGAGAGGTCAATTCCTAAGGCAACAAAGATGCTTTCCCCTTCAGAACTTTTGGAGTCGGGGAAAATACCATTAAGCTTCATCCTTGGGAGAACAACAAAACTCCTCTAGAAAAGGAAGTGAAAGGAGGCTTTAAATGGGACATCTAATGGAGATTTGACTAGATGAGCAGATGAAAGATGAAGATCACCTAAATATCTTTTGGAGATATCACACTCCCAGACAGAGTATATCCTCACTACAGGGATGCATGTCTTTTAACAAGATCAATTCCAAATGGCATACTGTGCTTTCTACAATATTTCTCTTCCTCCTGTCCTCATTGAGAGATCTCAGAAAATAAATAATAACAAATAAATAAACACAAACAATTATTAAATCTATTGATCCTTTACCGGGTTTTTTTGGTGTGTGTGTAACTCTTTAGTTTTCCCAACATATGAGAAAGAATTAAAATATCTTCCCAACATATGAGAAAGAATTAAAATATCTTTATCTTCGTCTGCAGATGAGGCACAAAAGGGAGGGTAGCTTGCTAGTGTTAGAGTGTATCTACAGTACAGCTTGCACTTAGGGACAGGGTGACATTCCTCTGTTATCCTGACTTTCTTGGACACCACAGACTGTGCTGAGTATGGAAGTCACCAGGTATTCCACCAGTGGCAAACCCTGCTCCTCCAGGCTCTGGGTCTGCACTCCATCCTCTGAGCCACTGCTTGCTTTCTGCAAACTGGTCCTGATGCATTAGGTAGAGGCATTTTACATTAAGGTCTTGTCATAAACCACTGAAGTATATGAGAAGGCTTTGCTCAAGAACACTTGAATATTAGACCAATTTTTTTTCCTATCTGATTGATGATGCCTTGAGACCCTACACAGACCTGGAGCCACCTATTGTGGCAGTCCTTTCCAAACCACACTTCGTTGCATATGCAACAGGTTAATAGGCTCTGTCCACGGAAGACAACATGAAAATGGTGAGTCAAGTGTGACTGAATATGTGGAGTCTAGAGACATAAATCATTTCAGTAAAAAAAAAGAGTAGAATTTCTTCTTTCATTTTGTTCTCAATAATTTTAGCCTGTGAACAATTTCAGTCCCTAAACTATCATATCTCACAAAGTGCACAATTCTATTTATTCTTGGCTCATGAAAATTTGTTTGCTGTTTGAGACACATTGTTCTAGTGTAGCCTGAGATCTGTTTGTCCTTCATACAGGATTCTTGCTGCTTTTTTAGAAACTGTTTCTGGTCCAAGACTGATGGCAGGGCATAAAAAGATAAAGTCACATAAAAGTTGTGAAACAAAGAAACAGTTGTATCATCTCAACTCTCCACTTCCCCAAATGAAATAATGTATGAGTTAATCTGAGAAATGTTCTTTCTCAGTGAGAAACTGGCTGTTCTCACCTCCAGCTGATCAGATTGTGGTTGAGAGTGTATTGGCCCTCATTGCTGTTTGAAATTTCTAGCTTTTCCCAGAGGAGACTTCCTGCATTGAGAGGTGAATAAAAATTAATAATAACAGGCACTTGCAAGAAGCACATTATTTCCTGTTACTGCTCTGAAACATAGGTGTGCAGAAGGGCAAAAGTGTGTGGTAAAACTGCCAAAATTACCTTGGCTTTTTATTTTACTCTCTCTTAAATCTCGTTTGTCAAGAATCCTAATCAATGAAGTACTGTAAATAAAAAATTGTCACAGAAAGTAATGTCATCTTTTAATTAATAGCATACTGAAGATAGAGTCCTCATGTGCTTAAACATTTCTCTGAAAGGGGAGTATAAAGCTCACTCAACTGGGGTGATAATGAGGAAAAATACTTCTGAGGGCTTTTAAAAAGCTGAACATCAAAGTCCTACTCTTAGTGTTTGATAATACATGAACAGTGTTGCTATTGGAAATTTCTGCCTGTTCCCAGGGGAGGCTCAGTGTGCTGTGAATGAAGACCAGCAACCTTAAGGCCAACTTGTGTGAAGTTAGTCCAGGATTTGTTTGATACAAGGACATGAAACCAGCTTTCAGAGAAGGGGGCACATTCAAGAGCTCCACAGCAACCTCTGTTAAACACAGGCAACATCAGCCCCGCGGGTATACTCTGTTCAGGGGTTTATTCACAGCACATTCATTCCATAACACATGACGATATTACATAACTCATCGATCCAGTAACTATTACTTACAATAGGGTTGACATATCTCGTGTAAGGGGTGGGATTTTAGTATTATTTTCTTGTCATATAAGGTAACGATTTGTGTGCAAATAAAAGTGAATATTTATGTTTTCTTAATCAAAATACAATTGATTTATGTCAGCCTAAAATTAAAAAAATACTCAAATAAGAATTGAAGAATAGACTGGACAGGGTTTTACTGGGGTCTATCTGAATGGTTTTTTTACCACAAAGCACCCCAGAATATACTTTAAAAGACACATCTTGTTTCACGAGTGTCTTTTCACTAGTCAGGCTGGGCTACTTTGTGAAGAAAGCACTTCTGATATTTCACCCCTCAATCTTAAATGCTTACCAGCATTGGCAGTGTTTGCCTCTCCTCTGTCTCTTCACTTGAGACCTCCAGAATAGCTTGACCAAAGAAATTTCTGCCTCAGGTTTCACTCCCTCCTACTTTCCACACTGCTGTGAGTTGGATCACTCTGTACAGGAAACAGCATGACTTTCATATTGATCTCCAAAATATGAGGCAGTAGAAAACATCCATCCTTTCAGGCCTTTCTCATTCCTGGGGTCTAAGAGAAAGGTGAGGGATAATGCCACAGATGGGATTTTTTTCCCTTCCCTACTTTTTCAGCTAATGTCTAGGATTGTAGAATTTCCACAAGAAAGCTAAATGGTCAAACCCAATTACATTATATTCCAATTTAACTCATTTTAATTACGCTTGTAGGAAGTTTTTTACTTCAGAAGCACAATATGGACTTCAGTTGTATAGCAATGGAAACCACTATAGAATAAATAGTTTTACAGCAATACTTTTGTATGAGATTTGAGAACGTTTACACAGATTTGTCTTTAAATGTGATTTTCCCATATTTTCAGCTATCGCTTCTTTGACATTTGATTAATTATTTTGATTCTTGTGCCAAACACTGTGGTGTTGAGATCAATAAGCAGATTTTTAAATGAAAAGTGTGTAATAAAAAGGCATGTATATTCACCTAGAAATAATTGCCAGATTGGCTGGAGCTGACATCCAGCTGGGAAAAGTTCATGTTCACAAACAATTATGGCTTGTTTCTTCCCAGCTCATCAGATACTTGTTGCATACAGACTGACGTCTCAGCATAAACGTATGGACCCCTAGTAATGAAAGTCTTCTTGGTAGTAGAAACCATTGTTTTATGAGATTCCTGTTCCAAACTAATTTTCCTACATATTTATAAAAGCCTCGTTAGGATAGATGACTAAGGTCCATAGTCATAAAATACAGAGGTTACACAGTTTTACAGAATCACCTGACCCTGAGTGCCCATCATTGTCTTATTCAAGATCAGAAAAAAGATTCTTCAGCATAACAAAATGTAGAAATGCAGTAGTATTATGTCTTGATTCATGGGTTTCAATCTCTAACACTTTCTCCCCAGTCAAAACGTAGCCACTTACTAGAATTTAATTTAATAAATTATGTTTTCTTAAATATAAAATATATGTAGTATATATAGAGTTTCACAAAAATGAGTATGCATTTTATACATATATAATACATATTATACATATATAATATGTATATACAGTACACATATTTATTTCCAAAATTATATATATATATATACATACATCATGCCTACATAAATACATATATTCATGCATTTTTGGAATCACTAAGGCAAAACTTGAAGGACCTATGAGGAAATACTCTATTTTCTTAATCAACCCTGTTCCTAATATCTTGTCTCAAGAATGGCCACAGTTGTTGCCTTCATAAAAGTCAAAGTTAAAATAAGAGAGAATAAATTTCCTATCAGCACTGGGCACTGAGTGACCCTATCGACCTAACTTCTACTAAGCCTGTAGAAAATTCAACCAAGCACTTCTAGTGCACATAGACAGAAATGCTTGAACAATAACCAAAACAGTGAAATAAGCACATTTTAAATTACATTGCCATGTGTAAGTCTTATTCTACAGAATTGTGTGAAAAAGCTTCTGAATTTCTAAGATGTCAGTGGAAGATCTGCAAGAAACCATAAGTATAAGGGAATGGTATCAGAAGAGAGAAAATTGCCACCAAATCAAGAATTTACAGCAAAGGACTCCTCGGGTATTTATTTAAAGATATTTTCATTTCTTAGAAAATTAATTTGTCAATATCACAAAGGAATAGACAACTGCTTCACTTTATCTAAGAAATTAATTATGGCAGCTAAATAATTTTTAGATCATGGAACTAATGTCATAACAATAAATATGTGCATGCATTGAGGTGCACCTCAGGTCAGCACTTCATCCAGCCTTTCCCAGTCCTCCATCCTTGGGAGCAGTGGAAACCAAAGACACTTTTTAAAAAGGGGGATGGGGGTTAGGAAATGGAAGAAGATATTTTAAAATTTACCTCTTCAAGGAAGTCACCAGGAATCCTACTGAAACCAAGTTATCAGTTTCATAGTTAAGAAAGGAAAAAAACCAAAATTTAGACTAAGATAAGCGGTGTGGGAAACAGAGTAGAAAGAAACTGAAGTACAATCTAAATTCTAACACTGTTCAAATTAGTTCATCATATCAAAGTTTGACCTTGCTTTGAGTCTGTTATATGCTAGTTCTGAACATCTTGGAATGAAAAATATAGAAGCTCCTTTTCTAAAGGAAAAAAGCAGGTGTCCTATACCAGCTGGTTTTCTTTTTCCCTGGGAACCAGATTTTTCAAATTTTCTACTACTGACTGATTAAAAAAAAACCCATGCAGAAGGTCATTGTCAAAGAGTGTGAAACTGATAAATAAAAGAAAAAAAATTCACAGGTTTTACACAGTCATCACTTCTTGATGAATAAGAAGTGAAATATTTAAGGGATAAAATATAGGCAGCAGAAGAAAACTATGGTGATTCCCTAACATCTGAGGAGAATCATTGGAATGAAAGGTAAAAAAAGAGAACAAAAATCCAATACTGAGTCAAATTCATTCTTCTATGAATAAAATTGAATATAAAAGTAACCACAACTCTCCTTTCTCCCTTTTGTGCTTCAAGGTTATAAGGAGAGTATAAATCCTACTTAGTAAGCCCTGTGAAGAAAACTCAGCATGTTGTAAAGCTGAATGCTGGGTATCTTGCTGCCTAGGGAAAGCTTTCTTGTTGCACTTAGGGACTCAGATGAAGGTGAGTTCTTTCACTGCTCTGTATTTCAGATGATACAGCTGACCCTAATTTATATGCAGTAAAACAGATTAATACCTTCTCCCTAATTTTAGTATCATCGTTCTTTAAAAGATCTTAAAATAATTTATCTGCTGTTTTCCTAGTTTGCAGTAACTTAACTTATGTTTGATACTCTTTTGTATATTACTAAAAGCCAAATCAAAACCACCATATTTTGCCTTCTAGAACTAACAATTGACTGAGGTGTGAAGAGAATGTTTCTATAAGCCTTATTTTGATAGTATATTTTAATATTCTACTGCACAAGTTGGAATTAAGGCTATTTGATTAGCTATAATTATTGCTGTGATGTCCTTCAGCCACACGTACTTAATAAATTGGCTGTAGAATGTGATAGTAAACCAATTCTTGTTTCACTGTGACTTGGGATTCATATCCAGATTTATTCCATTTTTTGGTCCTGTATTCTAGCAGTATTTGTAATTCCAATTTGTAAAAATTTTGAGTCCCAATTCAGCCTTCCTATCATTCAATCATATTTCAGTACTACTAATTGTCAATTAATGTCTCTGTCATGCAAATCCTATGTGGGAGGACATCCTTCAATAAACTTCCTGCTTTTGTATATGAAGTTTTATCTATCAAAAACCTGTATTCCATCACAGTGAGCTTCTAGTAACATACTTTAGTTTTAACAATTAATTGTTTAACGTTTTGGGGATATTTGCTCTAATTTATCATTTTTCTCCATCTTCTATTTTTTTTGCACTCTGCTTTTCCTTACAGTAAGTAAACTAGAAGTGTCTGAGCAAAAAAATACAAGATTTGGTCCAGTGTTTAGGTTAAATGTAGAACAAAATCTTGATTTTTAGCTCATAGTACTCCTTTAGGAAGGTGAGTAAAAAATGTTAACTGTGTTGATGAAACTGGGCAATCCAGTTCTTGACATCTTTCATTAAGGAGGAGACAAAAAGAGTTTTACTATATACACTGCTAGATTAGAAAAATTAAGTACAAATATTCTTATAATGAGAATAGATATTAAAAAAATAGAGAAACAGTCATTTTTGTGGATCTGTCATGTTAATTTAAAAAAAAAGGCTTCGAAAATGTTAAAAACTATGAAATCCATAGTACTGGGTTTTAATACTAGTACGTTTGCAGGTCATTGAGATTCTAGATGTGAAAGACAAACATAAATTAAAAATTCTACTTATTCCACTCAGAGAAAGAAATATTTTGTGTGTTCTGAAGAACAGTGTCTAAAGCCCTGCTCAGATTAAAGAAGTGAATTGTTGTAGTGCAAAAGTTTGAGGCTGAGTGTTGCACCACTTGCCCTCCATACCCCTGAGGTTCTCCACTTGAATTTTGTGAAGTGGTGGAGTGAGATCTTGTGCCCTGTGCTCTCTGCAGCATCACCATACAGCTGTGCCATAGCTCCAGCCACACCTGCAGAAACTTCTCCAGACCACACTTCATTCCCTTCTTCACAGTGCTGCCACTCATGACTTTGATGGAACACATTCCCAAGGCTATACATAGATAATTTATTCACTTTTTCCTCTCTTCAGTTCCACTTACAAGTGCATCCCTTTTCTGTGCTTCCAGAATAGCTCTTGTTTTGTCAGATGTTTTGCAGTGTTCTGGGACAATGTTACATTTTCAGTGCTTCATTGCAAGCATTCTGAAGATGGCCAATATGAGAATTCCTCTGGAGACCTAAGACAGAAAAACATCTTTTTCTCCCCATTTCCAAGGTATCTTAAGACATACTGCACCAAATTTCTTTGTTGTCCTCTCCTAGGCTGCAACTTGCCACAGCTATTATTCAGATTTTGCATGCCATATTTTAAGTCCTCTGATTGATTGCATCTCTTGTATATTGTGTGATACACCTCACCTACCAGTGAGAATGACTCCAAGTTCCTTGCCATAATTTTTATTAGCTATGCATAGTATAGCTGCTATTAATTGTGTGGGGAGAAGCAGACTAGTGATCTTCAAGGCCTAGAGTTGTCACTGTTGGACTGATTTTAAGACAAGCTGTTTCTCAAAAGATCTGTCATTTGATGCTTAAACAAGGTTAAAGACCAATCTGAAAGGCTTTTTTGTCAGAAGGAATCACTTGTATTGGTATTCTGTTGGTTTTGACATGCAGCTTAATTAGGTCTTTAATTCCTGAACCACAAACTTTTCTTAAATTAGCAAAGAGAAAAACAAAAAACAACAACAAAAAACAACAGAAAAACCATCCAACAACCAAAAAAACCCCAAACACAAAAAAACCCCACCAAAAACAACAACAACAAAAAAAACCCACCCAAAACAAAACAACTCAAGGCTTTATGCCACCTGGAAGAAATTAAAATAAATATCTTTTCCCACTAATCTTATTTCCAGTCCCAACAATAAATATGCTCTGTATTCAATAGCTTTGTTAGCCTGCAGCTAAGGGGAGTCCTCTGTGCAAATGAGCCCTTTCTAGCACCAATACTTGACAGGAACAAATTAGCAAAATTTGCTAATTGCAACTAGCAAAATTGGTAAAATCACCAATGACTGTGATATATCCCAGCTGGTACTATCAAACTGTGGGCAATTCTGGGAGATTTTATATATATATCCTGGGTATTTTGCTGCTGGTTAGGAAGGTATCAAGGGAGTTTAAAAATTACTTCAAGCAGACCATGAATTTGAAGATCAAATTTTAAGTGGTGGACGGGAAAAAGGAAGGAAAAGCAGAGTTCTCCTTACGTCTTCTACTCTCTGTACCTGAGAGATGCTGCTCTAGTGCTAGGGAGCAAGGAGAGCACAACAGTCCTGCTAGTTCATACTTTGCCAGTTCAGACTTCTCCCTGCTGCTGACCCCAAATATTCCATATAAGACAAGGTTCTCTCTCCTACACTACCAGTGCTGTGTACAAATGCACATTTTCAGGAGCTTTCTGCCAGTTTTGAGCTTATTTTCAGGACAAGGATTTGTAGCAGGACAGGGCTTCCCAGTAGCTGTGAAGTCAGCTTGTTCTCTGTGTCTTCACATGCCTATGAAGATAAACTATAAGTTCTTGGTTAACCTGAGGTATAGTGGGTGCCATTGATACACATTATTTTCTAGTTCTGCATTTGAAGTCTATAGTATCACCCCTATTTACTTGTGCTCCCTTTCTTCCCTCACTGCTGTATCACTGGACTCACTCAAACTTCTTCTTTGTACCCCTAATCTGAGTACAAGGGCCTTTCTGGTTCAGGGTGCTCCTCTGACCTTTCTTTTCCTGAGGAAATCAATAGGGATAGACATTTACAGACAAATATATGAACACTGCATAGTGTGAATAAGTTGGTTTATGTCTTCACAGTTTTAACAACTTTATGGTTAAAGCCAATATGAAAAGACTGAAATGCAAGTATCTGATCATCAAAATATATATTTGCTATGAAAATGCAGACACTCTTTGCTGGTCTGGGAGCTTGACTGCTTTATAATTTAGGTGTCAGATTCCCATTCATACCTTTACCTCCCACCTCATGCTCATTAATTCCTTTTATGTAACAATTCATGACCCTCACCATTTCCTCACAGTTTAATGACTTCAGAGAAAACCTTTCATCCCATTGTCAACCCCCTTCTTTAGCTATTGCCTTTTGCAGAGAGAACACGGTCTGCCAGAGCAGTGGTGCTCCTGTCCCCCACATGCTCTGAAGGAGGATTCCCTTAGACATAATTGTAGCTGTCTACTTTCCCCCTGTGGACAAATCAGTCCCAAACCAGCCCAAGTACAAAGATGCACAGTTGGGCATCCAATTGTGCTCTGAAGTCATTAGCAAGACAAAACACTCTGTGGAATTTAGGCTTTCAGAGTCTCCTCTGCAAGGAGGATTTCTAAGAAAAACCTGGCAGTTCCAACTGGGAGAGGAATTCCTTCTGTTAAATAGAAGATAAGGAAAGATTAGTTTAGTGACAGCAATCTTGGAGTTAATGCTCTTCAAGTGGGAATGTGCTCCTTCAGTGACTTCTCCTTCAGAGGACTGAATCAAATTACATAGATATATATAATCCATTTTCAAATATTGGCATTTCCTATTAAATAATGTTCTCTTTAACTGGAAACATCTTTTTAACAAGAGATACCTGTTGTTCATAATATTTTGAATTAGCAGTACTATTACCAGCACTATTAATAACTTTTTGTCAATATTCCAAACTCAGAGAAAAAAAAATGAAGTACCTACATTTGGTATATCATTGAAGGCATTGAATTCTCTGTGTAGCTTGGCAAAAAAATTGGTCTTTTCCTTCAGTTTCCAATTTACAGGGAAACCTAAACTTATGGAAAGTCAAAGTTCCTGTCACAAGGCTGAAAGCAACATGTACTGTCAAAGAAAAGCCTGCCAGAGAAAATAAGACAATTCTATCTGCACACCAAACAACTAGCCAGTTAAACTTGCCATCTGGTTTATAAATAAATCAAATTATTCAAAAAACTAAATTTGCCCTTGGATTTTATTTACCTTCACTGCATAATTCCATCACTAAGTGTCTGTTACCAATGTAAGAAATATCTGCACACATGAAATTTGCTAGTTATCAGCACTCGTGAATTGTTTCATCTCTCAGTTACACTGATGGAAATAACTCCAAAAAGAGCCTGTGTTTCCAAAGTTGTTAAAAGGAATATTGACATAAAGAAGAGCAAAAATGCTTTTTCCCTGGCCGGGGAAGGAGAAGGGAGGTTAAACTATCAAAAAAAAAAAAAAAATCCATGTCTAACACTTTAAACAATGGAAAAAACCACACAAATGCCTAATGAAATCATGTCGTGAAGAGGATGAAAGTGTAAATATACTTAAGGTTACATTTGCAACAAAAATTGTACTGCAGTTGATTAAGAAGTCATTATTTTGCTTTTGAGCATAGATTTTTTTTTTCTTAGGAAGAGTTGCAGTGGGAGTGTTGAACATACTTTAGAATCCAAACCTTATGGAAGTTCTTAATTGAGAGTCACTCATTTTGTAGGGGAAGCAAACAAACAAAACCAAACACCACCACCCCCTCACCCTCCTTGCTCTAGGTTACAAGAATTTGAATAAAGACGAAGTGGAAGCTGAGGTAATTTGAAATTTGGCTCAAGCCACGTCAGAGGACTCTTACAAAGGAACTTGTGCTGGCTCAGGTATTAATTAATGCTGTGATCTCCATTTTCTAGCAACAATGTTGTCCTATCAACTACGTTCCTTTTTTCCAAGATGAAATACTGAAATGTTCCTAGATTAGGGGGACATTCGATGTAACATTATTAACACCGGTTTATATAGCATGTAGATTATACTTTTTATTTGAAGTAATTTACTCTGGGTTTATTACAATGAATAGGCCTTAGCTTTACTTAGACTGGCTGCATTACATTGACCCATGTTTAAAAGTTGGAAGCAAACTACTGTTGCTTCATTAAATGGCAAAAATTTTGGAAAAGATTATTGTAATTATTGTTATTATTATCTTGAGATACCACTTAAATAAGAGAAGAAATCATAGAATAAACCCCAGGTTCTTTTATACGTTAAGAATTGGCACTTGTTTGGGCAGACTTTAAATTAGCTTCTTCTTCTCAGTTAATTTGAGAGAGTTGATTTTAACTACTGCATAAAAAAAATCTGTTTCACACAAAAATTGTGTTTATTTTGGCATAGCTTGCAGACAGAGCTACTCAGTGGTAGCTGGTAGTGGTCCCCATCCCAGTTGAAGAGATGCTCTTCTGGAGCTACAACCCCATTGCAGAGTTTCAGCTTTCCTTGAAGCTAATGAACCATCACAGCTTTTATTTCTGTTGGTTTTGTTTGTTTGGTTGGTTGGTTGGTTGTTGTTGTTGTTGCTGTTGTTGTTTTAGCTTGAATTAGTGGAAGTTTAATTTTTTTCTGTCCATTTTCCAGCATCAGCCTGGAAAATCACCACAGTGGATCTGCAACTGCTTCATGAGCAACAAAAATACCCTTGCATTTGGATGCAGGGTTCCAGAAGGTCCTTAAAATAACCACATGCTGTTGAGTTGGCCCCAGAATTCCAGTGCTTATGGTTCAGAGCTCTTAGAGCCCTGAGGTCCTTGCACTGTAAATACATTCATACAAATTCCGGTGAGTATGAATAAGATAGACTTAAAATAATTTAGATTCTGCCTACCAATTTAAGTGTCATCTCCTGGGCAGTTGAACTGATTTTTGGTTATGCATTGCTGTGTGTTTCTCAGTGTGGAGAAGGTCTGGCACGCTGCTAAGTTTTAAGGTGGAACTGCGTCCTGATATAATTAATTACTTACTTACTTACTTAATTAATTAATTAATTAATGTTGCTCATTCATTATATTAGTACCAACGTTTGTGACGACAAAAAAAAAAAAAAGGCATGAAAGGACAATTTAAAAAAAAATCAGCAGAGGGGTGGATCTGAAGACTTTTCAGTGTGAGGCTGCTATCTGTAGATAGTTATCTCACATGGCAGCCCTCTGTTTTAAGAAGCAGAAAAGTTTTCAGTTTGTGATTACATACATATGGTAGCAGAAGAGGCCCTTGGGGCTGCTGCAGAGACCTCACAGGAAGCTCAGAGCTTCAATCCAGGGCACGGGGGAGGAGGAGGGATGCATGGAACTCAAGACTCTGAGATAGGAAACAATTATCATTCAGCTGGCAAAAGGCTAAAAATGTCCCACAGCAACATTCCCGGGATACCCCAGAGCAAGACCTGCCAGTGGAGAGAGGACAAGGAAAACGGAAACTCATTGTTTCACCCAGGCTGAATTTCACATCCTAGTACTAACTCTAGCAAACTCTATTTTCAGTGAGTGAGTGCTGCAAAACACAGTTTGAAAGCAACAAAAATTAGCAGCAAATGCTGGCTTGTTTTATTTTGTGTGACCGTCTTGTTGTGTGGTTAACTTGTGCAGTGTGGGTAAAGAAATAAGCATCATATAGGCTGAAGATATGATTTACATATACCCATTTCTAGGCAGCTTTTGGGGCTGACCTGCTGCTTTGCAAAAAAATAGTTAATTGTTTAGCTGCAATAATTTAGAAGATATAGACAGTATCAAAATATTATTTAAACAGTGTAATAAATGACTAAAATTTGTCATAAAAACAAAGAAACAAAGTTTTGAGAAATTAATATTCTTTATTGTTTGACAGTGAAAAATGTTTGCCAGCATTAAAAACAATTATTAATGCGGTTGGAGAATTGAAGAATCTATTATTTGCACTGTTCATCTACATATATGTATGTAAACAAAAAAAAAATTTAAAAAGATTGATAATTTGAATTATAATGTCAATACTTCTATAAATAATGTACAAGCGAAAACAAGCCTAAAAATGGTGCGTGTCGTGTGGAAGAAACTGAAATTATATGGTTCATGTGAAATATGAAGACAGCCAAACCAGTACATAGATTTCCTGGGACAGCCACAATTTTTCTCCTGGTCTACATTTTTTTACAGTGTAATTCCATTTTTAAACAGTTATTTGTGTCTCTTATGTTGCTAGACAGTGTTTAAACAAGGATTGTATTTAGCATCATTATCCATTGTTCAACTATAGCAATCTCGAGACTTCAAGGGTAAAATAATTCGTCTCCGTCTGGGGAAATCTAATGCCAGAAGCTCTACAACAGTAACTATTAAAATGAGATTACTGCCCCTATACACTTTTGGTTTTTTTCTGCCTCAACTGATACAAAAATGAGGAGTTCTAATATTCTCCATTTATTGTCAGAGACAGATACTGTTGTCAGGTGAACACAAGGTAATCAATTTAAATTAATCATTAACCTCCTAAGGCTGTTGTTTCCTTTTTGACGAAAATTTATACCAAGTATTATAGCGACAGAAAAATGGAATTGAGATGATAATCCATAACTTCCTACCATCAACTAAACCACTGTCCATTCACCTTTCAGGAGTTTTTTTTTTTTTTATAAAGCATTCATTGGACCAGAATGATTTTGTTTCTCAATGCCCCACCTTATATTTGTCTTCCCTTAGCAATAAAAATGCTGAATACTATTTGAAGCTTTTGAAAAAGTGGTCTTCAGGAGGCATTTCTGTCTTCTACGGTGGGCTAAGATTTGTCACAGGAAGCTGGAAGATTACTATGCTGTAACATCAATGAATTTAACAAAAAATTAATGAATTGTGTTCCAGAAGGTTAGTGCTCATTATTGCTTCTTGTGTCTGCAGATCACCATTTGCCATGCTGTGGGTAAGTCTTGGATAATAATTGTCACAAAACTATGTTACATTCTCATTCATGGAAAAACATGTGGTGAATACATTTATTTTTTACCCCAGTGATGTCAGTCCTTCATTAGCAGGATGTGAACTCAGTCCCATGAGCCCACTTCCATCCATGCAATCACTAAGATGTTTCAGCAGAAAATCTTCAGCATGTTCTGATGCAAGAGGACACTTTATTCAGAAGCTCTGTTAACTCATTGGAAGGACATGTTCTGACTGTGCCTTCTTGACCAAATATTAAACCATTTCTTATATTCTCTCCTCTATCTATTGTGTAATGCCATCACCCCATTTTTATCCTGCATTTTATCCTACCACATTATTGACCAAGAGACATTTCCTCCACTACAATTAACTTTAACATTGGGAACTACCAGTCTTGCTCTCTTTTCTTCAGCATAGAGTAAGCAGGTCTCCAGCTTAGATTTAGAATGTTTAATGCTATATTTCAAAAAACATTCAACACTATTTTTCCAAAATATGAAATGTACTTATTTTCTTCCAGAAGATTTAAATGCTTATATCCAAGTACTGGGATGATGCAGCATCAGAAAGTTCTTTATGAGCCAAAGTTTGTGAATCTTTTTAAAGGACTTTTCTTCTCTGGAAAATGGAACATTACTGGAAAATATCCCCAACTATTTAAACTTAGAACTCCCAGCACTCTACATCACCCAAGCTCAAGGGTCATGCTCTCTCAAGTTTGTCACTCCTCTCAGAAATTCCCACTGTTCATTGGCATTTATTTAGAGTGCCTGTAAACTCTTAATGTGGTAAATATCTCAGGAAGCACCAGTAAAGACACACAGCAAATAGAGACACCATAAGATTGC
The DNA here is from genome assembly GCA_037013685.1 of Acridotheres tristis. Taxonomy (NCBI): domain Eukaryota; kingdom Metazoa; phylum Chordata; class Aves; order Passeriformes; family Sturnidae; genus Acridotheres; species Acridotheres tristis. The sequence continues at coordinate 140,353,793 of CM072886.1, read as the reverse complement.
TGTTGTGCAGCCCTTCCACCTACTTCATCTTTCACTTGAAGAACAAAAATTAATGAATGATAAGCTAAACTACAAATTTTCCATCCAGGATGCCTGTCCCAGATCCACAAGTGTATTATGACAGACCTCACTGAACATCAAGTCGTGATTTGTGAATAAATGTTCACCTTTGGGGAAATGGCCCCAATTGTTAAATTTCATTAAACATGACTCAGAACAAAACCTCAGTTCTTTAGAAAAGAAACTATATGATTATTGGAAAAGCATATTTTCTTCCTTGTGTTCCGGTTTAAATCATTTCCATAGGTAGAGAGATAATTCCCCAGAACTTGGTAGAAATAGCAATTAAAGATACTGAATTTCTCTCTCTGCAGTACTTGTTGGCCCCTACCTTGGAGTTTCTACACCAGTTGAGTTACAATTCATGCAGACCCTGAACTGCTTTTCCCTTTTAGCTCAGGAGCAGACAGAAAATGTATCAGACATCTCTTACAGGAAGAAGCAGTGAGCGAATTTCTCCTACAGGGATTCACTCATTAATATTCTGTTATTTTGAGATGAGCTCTGAGTGCTCTTACAGTGTCAGTGCAAGGCCTTTTTTGTGTGAGAATGCTTCATGAACTGCATGAAGGAAATGGCAATAGTAAATCAAAGAGAATATAAATTTAGCATATTTTCCATGAATTCCAGAAAGAGCTGAGGGATACTCACAGTAGCTTGGCTTGTTCTTGTGAGTACTGCAAGCACACAATTGCCCTTTGTGCATTTCCTTACCAAACAAGCTAAGACCTTCATGATAGAAAACATACTTAAAAGGCTTAAAATCTTGAAGTTAACTTCTGCTGGAATTTGGAGATTTAGGGTTTAGTTTGTTTGGGGTTTTTGTTGTTGTTGTAGTTGGTTGGTTGGGTTTTTTTCCTTAAGAAAATAGGATTATATAACTAGGAGGAAGCATTTTAGTTGTCATGAAGTGCTGCTAAGCACAAAAAGCTCAAAGTAAATTCTGAAGTACAACCAGTAGAAAGTGAAATTAAGATTTCATCTCCAGTTCTAGTAATATCATTTTATAACTGCAGGAAAAGATAATTCCAGAATGTAAAATGTAGGTATAACTTTCAACATATCTTCTTTTGCCCAAGGTTTTGTGTGTGATGATAGGAAAGGCAAAAATGGGTTCACTTTGAGATATTCATCTACATACTTACTACTCTTGAAATTCTGGGTACTCACAATACCTAGAAAATTTGCTTTGTGTTTGCTTTATCTCAGTATTTCTCCACTAGCTGACAAGAATATTTTCCTACTTTTTAAAGATAATAATCAGACTAGGTTTAATTTGATTTAACCTGTTTCACTTTCCCACTAAGGGAGCTGGATTCAGGCATGCAAAAAACTTCAATTTCCCCCATATATGCCACTTTAAAAAGAAAAATAATAATAAATATATATATATATATATATATGTATGCTTTCAGATAGATGTACCATTTTTAAAGTGGGGGTTGTGAAGGAAAGAGATCAACAGCAAGGAAAAGAACAGCCACGGAAAAGATAATCTCTGTACCAAGAATTTCTGCTTTGTTAGTGACATTCAGAAAAACACATGAAAGAAAAATTTCTAGTAGAAAAATAGATAATATTGCTGTATAACTATTATTGCTATATAACTATTTAGAGACGTGGTCACATTTCTATGTTCATTATGTAGTTACCCTCAATTATTGTGTTACTTCACCGCTCCAATATAAGTGACAATTTTTGCGTGAAGAAATCTGTCTTCAAACTAGTCCAAGCTGTGGTGGAATACAAAACAATTGGCAAGTTAATTATTTTCCCAAAGTTCTGGCTGTTTTACAGTGTATCAAGACAGTTTGATCTAAAGCTAATTACTCTTTAATCTAACTTCCCAGCTGTGATTTGTGTATTGATTTATAAATAAATCTATAGAAGATGCAAAGATTTAAGGTTTTTCTATGTTTGGCCTCCAAAGTTGGTCATTTTTGCTACTGATTTATTTGACATCTTACTTATCAGTCATGTCCTTCTAACTATTCAGCTAATAAAAATGCAGTTATTTATTAGGGAATATATTATATGCATTAAATGTTGCAAACTCATAGTAAAGGTATGTTAAACACATTGGTTAATCAAAACGCCAAAACGCCAACACACTGGAAACAAGAACTTAGAAACTAGGTTTCAGAATGTACAATGAAGTCTTAAACTTGATTTTTAAACAATAAATCTTTGCAGAATTATGGTTTCAAGCACCTGAATAAATCACCTGCTCATTCTACATGCTAAGCACTATCAGATCCCAATGGCATGAAGGAAATTTTTTGAAGACTAAACATTGTTTTAAAATGAGGAATTTTATTCACATGCCTAAAATAAAGGCTAGAGAATTAGCTGAAAGGATCCACTATTTCTTTTAGTAGCAACATGTTTTATAAAAATAGCTATTAACTTCATGCTTTGTATATTTTATTTGGCAATGGGATTTTTAGGCTTGGTTGATCTATTAGCTTCCACTTAGTTCAAATTTAGCAAGAATAAAAGCTCTTATAAAAAGTAAATATTAAAAATCTCAGTTAAAACATCTCCTGTCTCTCACCACCTACACTTCACAGTGTTGCTTAGAAATACAGCTGAAGCACAACACATGAAGGAATGGAAATGGAGAGTGCCATTTTCCTACTCAAGCTGTATGGCATGGGGAATGTGAGAACTTGCATTCTGAAAAAAAATAAAATTAAAATTATAATCTAAGTCAACAATAATCACCTTTGTGGAGAAAAAGTAGGGAAGAAAGCCACAGACTAACCAGCACAGCTGTAGCAATCTGTCTTTTCTAAATTTAATTAAGCTCCTACCTTAAAAGCATCTTGGAAAGGAATGTCAGTCTTTCAGTAGAAAGCTGTAAGTAGGGAGTTATGCAGTGAGAGAATATCTCTAGTAATTTCACTCCTGAAATAAAATTTCATTCTTTGTTAGTTTTATTAAAAAATAGGAGTGAAATGTATAGTCAAGACTTCCCATTTTCCCTTTCCTATCCTCTCTCTCCCACCCACTAAAGTTCATCCTCTTTCCTAAAAACCCCACAAACTGCCTAAGACACTGCACACAGATTTTAAGAACCTTATCTGGCAAAAGTACAAATTGTCTGTTTAGTGCCCTTAGATTTAGTCAAGGGACAGTAGTACTGACTTAGCTCTCAAACAGAAAATGGAAGTGAATATGAGGCAGCCCTGCAGGGATCTGATCTCAATGGATCAATGATCTAAATGGATCTTTCCCACCTCGGGACCTCTGTGCTTCTGTAAGCACAGTAATCCTCGTGTCCCCTGGTAGCAGGAGCCATTCATGTTCCACACATACCACATGGAGGAGAACACTCCTCTCTAAGAAAATTGGTCAGGCAGGTGTAGTCTTACCTCCTACCAGATGGCTGAGCTTCTTCCTGCCATCTTTGCTGGAATCTACAGAGACTTTCACTAAGCTTTGCAAAATCCATATGGATGGAGGAGAAAGGTTCACCCTGCTTATACCAACAGCTTACAGGTAATCAAAATGCTTTGAATTGCCCTCTGGAAGCATTTCCCTCTTTCCATTTGGGTTTTGGAGGACACAGGCTTCGACTTCAGGTACTCTGAGGCACTCTGAGTTAATGGCCTGGTTCAGAGCCTGAAATAGCCTGGTAAATATACCCCCATGAGCAATGGGCAGGCTTTCCTCTCCCAGCTGCACAGACAGTTTTGTTTGTACAAGTTCATTAGCTCTCAATAAAGAACGTTGCCTGCTACTGTAAAACACCTCATCCTGCACAGCCCAGCCTACACAAAGCAAAACTTCCTATTGAAGTGACTCTAATGAGAAACTTTCTTCCAGAGCACCCTGCAGATCAAAAACCCTGAAAGCACAGTGTGAATATTACAAAACTACACGTCAGCTAATCAATTAAGGATGATCCTGGCAACTGTCCTTACCTGGAAACTATTATCCCCCACATCCCTTTAGAAATTGACTCCTGCAGTCCTGGGTCTTCAAGCAGGTGCTGTGATGACAACAGTTCATCTAAAAGGCAGCAAGGACAGTCTAGTTACCAGTCAACTGGGGTGAAAATCAGGAGATAGTATTGTCTCAGGAATATGTTGTGTTTATTTGTGACTATGAGAATTGTATATTTTACCTTGCTGTATTTTACCCACCTGTAAGTGGAGAAGACAATGTGATGTCTGTGTTACTAGGAGAGGGAGAAAGCTCTAACTACAAAGATCAGATAATGTAACAAAGCTGGACACCTCAGAAATTAAGAACAGAGACAGAACACTATTATCTTTATCAAATTTAAATATTTGATTTCCAAAAGACACTGAATTACTGCCAGGGGGATCTTAAAAAAAAAACAAAACAAATGGTGACTCAATCAACAGTAAAGGAAAATATAACAAAGTTGAAATTTTAAGTTTTCCTTAACAAAGGTCTAGGGTATTTTTATTAACATGGCCATCATTACTAGATGCAGAGTATTCAGCAATATGCCATGGGAGGATGGTAGTTCATGCTGGACCAGTTACTCCTTCCCTTATGTATTTATTCTCTTATTTAGATGGACATGCTTAAGCATGACACAAGTTTTTCTGATTTCATACTTTCTTTTCAACAAAACAGATTCCTTACTGTTGGTTTCTGGGAAGACAACATAATTGGCCATGTTTTTTCAGAGGAGATGGACTTGCTGGGCATGTAAGCAATTTTGGAGGAAAACAGGTAATTTACTGAGTGCTAATACAAATGTAGGAATATGGCCCCTGTTATTTTTAGCTTTCTGACATTAGTCTTGATAAAGGCAGTGTTTGCACTGTGATAGCACTGAGCTGTTGCATGTAGCAGAGGCAAGATCTCAAGCCTGGAGAACAAATACTTTGGTGATTCAAGATACCAGGAAATGAAATTTTTAAGCAGCATCTGAAGAGGAGAGAATAAAAAAGCAAAAGAGCAAGGATTAGATAAATTTAGAGAAAATATAGTTTCTGTGTGTGCATGGTGCATCTCTGAAGGTACAACATGGGTTTTGAATAAGTGCATTGATTATAGCTGAACAAAATGTGATGGTTTCAGACCATGAAAGGTTCAAGGAGCTTTTGCATTGGTTCTAGTTGTGATCCTTAATGTCAACAGCAAAGTAATACAGAGAAGATTCAGACACTATTAGAGGCTGTGTAATGTCAGACGATGTGTAGAAGTGCTTGCAGTTCAGTGCTTGAAGACACCAAGGCCAAGCATATTTTGGTGCCAGTGAAGACAGGAAAGAGCAAAAGAGAAACAATGTCTGGGAAAGGGAGAAAAGAGGGGAAACACAGAAGATGCACATTTCAAAGGTTCTTTTCTCAGGAAGACTTCCAAATCCCCTCACAATATAGATAAACATATATGTATCTCCCTTTAATTCTAAACTAACTATGCAGTTGTCTACTGAAGAAGAGCAAAAAGGAAATGCTTATTAGTGTCAATGCTGGTAGGATGTCTGAGGTGAAATGGTGAGGTAAGAAAGGGAGGAGATTTTAAGGTAGCATGAGAGGTGGAAGAGTGGAAGGAATGTAAAATCATCTCAGGTCTTAGTTGATAAGATGGAAAGGATGTGTAGGGAAAGGAAGTGTGAGGAAAGTTGCACGCATTTGTTCCCAAAGGCTATCTAGAAGGTAAAGGTAAGTCCTGGCTAAAAATCAAAGAGGTCTGGAAAATCTTACCAGGCACCAAAAGACAGGGGAAGGGAGATGAAGAAAAGAAAGATTGGTATTTGTTCTGGTAAGGATGTTTCCACTTTTGAATCACGTTACAACTGAGTATGAAGTTTAAGGGAAGGCATAAGAGAAAGCACAAATAGGAAATTGCTCACACTTTGAAACCCAAAATATCACATCAGTCCATTGCAGTAACATCCTGATTTCCAGTGAGGAGAATCACTTTGAGAACTCCTCTCTGAGTCCTCGGAATCATTAAGAATTAGCAGATTACTTCCTTCTGTAATTACTTTAATCATATTTGTTCTGTGGTTATCTGTTGTTAATAGAGCTCTTTGATCTTCTTAACTGCCTTCTGTTCAATTAGACAGTGGTGTAAAACACATGGATAATACTTTGCTAACGATGCACTACTTGCACAGGGGAAGATGTAAGAGCACATGGTAACTCTCTCTGAGGTTTTGTCTCAAAATGTTGTGGACATATTTTATCATGTTTATTTTGCTAACTGAACATCAGGGATGATTGCTTGTTACATCGTTAATTGCTTTGCTTAACAGCCAAGAGGTTCAATTAGATCCTGCTAATATTACAGAGTGTTCCTTTGTTCTGAACCGGGTCGGATTCCAGGATGTTTATGTGTTGACCCTGCAGCCTTGTTTAAATGTTGAGGTTTTGCAGCAACGACACTTCGAAGAATTGCACTCCTTGCAGCAAGAAATATCACCATTCGTGTTGATATTTAGTGTCTTCCTTTGGGCCATGTAACCCACTCCTATACCCAATGCTGCACAGTTTTGGGTGGTCATCTTCCCTGGAATCTTTGGTGTAGCAGGTGACTGATTCCTGGTTTTTTTTTCAGAAGCTGCCATCATCACCTTCCCATCTGGAATTAAACTACCCACGCTATCAAGGTACTGCATATTTCACATTCAAACTACCTTGTTGAGACATTCTAGTCTCTAACTGAAATATGTAAATGAACTTCAGAAAACTTGCAGATGGATGGAAGAAGTCAAATGTCACAAGAACTCGAAAATGTGCTTGTGAGTCAGACCTAATGGTGCACCCAGATCACTATTATGTTTCCATGTTCTGAACAAATAAATGCAAACTCTCAAGAAGGACATGAAAAAATGGTCATTAGTGTAATGAAAAAGACTGAGAAGAAGACAAAGGAGAAGACAAAGGAGAATATGGAAGAGTCTTATGATATTAATGTCCAATGTAAGTCTACTGATTATAAGAATTTTTTCCAAGACTCTTGAGCATTATGAAGCTATTAATGAGTTACTCTGGAGAATTCTGGTAAAGAGGTGCCATAAACTAAGAATTTAGTCCTTCTTACATTCCCTATAAAGATTCAAATCATAATTGGACTGAATAACTCCAAAAGCATGTATGTTTCCTTGTTGAAGAGAGAGGGAACCCATAGTTAATTCTGTTTTGACCTTAATGTTTCTGATACATGTTTCAAGCTCCTGGCCTGAATCTGGTTTACCCATATTTTGCCCATCTGGAATGTTTTCTCTGTCAGTAAAACACATAATTTCTCAAAAGAAGGAAAAAAACCAAATCAACCTAGCTTTGATTCTATTGGTATTTCTACATCTACCTTTATACAAAAAAAAAAAAAAAAAAAAAAAAAATCCTCAGTGAAAACATGCTCTTTGGCAACATTCTAAGATATACACAGCTAGTTGGCAAAGCAGTATAATTTGATTTCCAAAGGGCAAGTAAGTCTAAATATCTACCAATAACCACATTTTTCCACAGGAGAGACAAGCAAGATTTTTCTCTGCAAGTTAAAAGTAGGCAGACAGTAGAAAGAGAAATATAGAATTGTACCAGAATGAGCAGAGCAGTATTTGATTTGAGATGACTGAAGTAGGATAGCCTTGAATGCAAACTACTGAGTAGAGTTTTGAAGAGATTATTTTTTTGTTATAGTAGGCATTATAGGTGAACCTGTGGCAAGGATAAATCAATCAGGCCCTTCCCTGAAATAGTCAAGATACACAAATTCTTTCTCTGGATTAGTCTGTGGGACAACAGGAAAGAGTGATATTTCATTACTTTTTAATCAATATTTCTATAATATAACTTTTTTACATTTCGTCCTTTCTTTCCTCCATCTTTTAAACAATACTCCTCCCTTCAGTTAGAGGCTTTCTGATCAGGGGAATTTGATTGCTTTTATGTTGTAGATGGGCCTCACACCCTATCAGACTACAGAAGAAGACACAAAATGTAGGAAGTCATATAGTGAGACATTGTGATTTTCTTGTCATTTTATCAGTGTTGAACCTGCCTCCTGTTGTGTAGCTAGAACAGATTCTGCCAATATAACTCACACCAACACCCAGTTTCAAAAGGGAACTCTAGTCCAATGGTGGTGTTCTTAAGTGCAAGCTATGACATTATATGGACACTGCAGAACTTAATTCACCATCTCTGTGTCTCCCTGGCGGGTCCTACTGTGCCTGTTTCTTTGACAGTAGAGAGTTTCAGGGCTTCCATTTGGTATCACATTGCTTTTCAGCAGCTTCTCTTCAAAACAATTCCAGACTAAATTACTGCAAACAAGAGGTCAGTTGGACAGAACCTCATTGATTTGCAAAACAATCAAGTCACTGGATTTTTTATTAACATATTTCTTCCAAATGCCATATCATGAAATAGGTACCATACAGTAACTGGGATTCCAATTGAGCTGATGATTTTGCTAAAATTTGAGGATACTCCTACTGCCCAAATTGTTTTGCAGATCACCATACAGGTGCTGTTCTGATAGATCTGAATCACTGTAGCCAGCGTGTGGAACAAGGTCTCTGAGAAAAAGACCTGAAGACAGCTGAAAGCAGGCTGTACAAAATCTTTAAGAGTCTAGTGAGCCTGATGGATTCTGTTCTATAGATTCCATTGGTTACTTCAGCTCCAGGCTGCAGTAAACATGAAGGTGGGTATTTTCCTCACCTTGGCCTGTTCTTCAGTGGATAACATAGCATAATTAATTTTAGTATAATTAATTTTGGCAGTAAGAGGGTTCAAAATGAATTTAAGCCTTCAGTTAATCCTAATAGGTGCTGCTGAATCCATTTATCACCACCCTTTGTGACTGGCAGCCAACACAAAAACCTGCAGTAAATGCAAAACTGGCTGCCTGCCCACAGAGCTGGCAGGCTCTGAGACACTGAATGAATGAGAACATGAAGCAAGCAAGAGAACTTTGATTTTATATGCAAGAGACCACTGGAGCTCCAGCAAAACTCTGTTCTGTTTAAATGTCCCTGCTAACACGACACAATAAACTGACAAGAGACAGCAAATCCACGACTAAAAATAAAACTGAAATCCCACATGATATGCTTGCAACTGCAAGATGAGCATTTTTTTCAGCCTAAGAAAAACGCTGTAATTATTCCAGGGATAGGATGGAGGCAGAAGACAGGAAATCTGGAATGGCTGGATTATTCATTGCACCTGTTCTACTGTTTGCATTATACTTTGTTAATGTTATTCTCCTTACTTGATAACTGCATAAAGATTTAATTTGAATGGAGATTTCCATTTACGTGGAAAAATCAGTAATGGTTGTACTTTGCTTGGCTTCACAAGTAGCATGCTGAGAAAAGGGTAAGGAATCCTTTTATTTTACTTTATTTTATTTTATTTTCTGAAAATAAATATTCTTATTTTTATAGTAGTGCTGAGGAGTATCAAACAGGAGTAGAATTGTATTGCCAGATGCTACACATATAAACATTATATGTGTTTATAAGAATAATAAAAGAGAGCTATGGGGTATAGGGTGTTGTTTTCTTTATGCTGCACATGATGGGCAGAGAATGCAGATGATTTGCTCAAGAAATAGGTACACTAGATAGAAATGAACCATGATCAGGAGTTGCAGTTGATATCCAGTAAATCTAGGTCTGTTGCTCCAGACTTTCAAATGCATCTACATGTTTTTGTGTAAAATATCTCAGCACCAATCATTAAATTAATATCAACCTCGGGATGATTCTGTTTAAAGCTTGTAATACACAGAAGTCTGAGCTAAGTGTACCTGACGCTTATTTACATCATTTTACCTATTACCAGAAATGAGCAAATGCCTGAAAAATTCAAGTTTTTCTACTCATACAGTCTCAGTCACAAAGAAAATACCTCCAAGAACTTCCTGAAGGTTAAAATAACTGGTATTTTCAGTGTCCTAATAATGGGAGGAAGGAGGACATAGAACTGATAACTGAAGGACAGACTGAAAACTTTTGTTACTTGTTGGGATTCAGGAAACATGACATAAGTAAACAAGAAGTGCTGCTTTCTGAGGTAGACGCTCTGCATTGAAACTCAGCTTTTAGACCTAGAACTGTCACAATTTATTTTTCATTAATAGTGTCAATGATGCATAACTCATCTCCCTATCTCAAGAAGAGAGAATCATCTAGCTCGGATTTTACTTTCTGCTCCACTTCTCTTTCTGGCCAAACAAGATGCTGAACCTTCTAAAAATAGCCTAATAATTAAAACACATTAGCATTTCCTGACTCACCATCTGGATTTGACCTACTTCTGGATTAAACTTTGACAGCAGTGAGGATGGTGTCCTCTTGCAAAAAAATACCTGCATTATAAAAGAGAATTACTTAATCTGAGATCCCAACATGAGACAACACATTGGGTTGCTGAGTCAGTTTTCAGCATGGGGAAATGGCTTGATCATCAAACACATAAGAGGCAGTATCACCATTTGAAGTAAAATAGACTTCTCAGGCTGTGAGAAAGGTTCAATTCCACATATGAAAACACTTATTATGCTATTGAAAAATTTCTCTTGTGACTTCCTGCTGACTCCAGTGTGGTGAATCTTCAACCCCGTAAATAATGAAACAATTCCTGTATAGCAGTAAAGCCTTTCTTATAAAGTACAGCACATTCAAGCCTCCAATAAAAATGTTTCTGTGATAATGAACACTTGATTTCAGTTTCTTAGGCTTCCTGACATCCTGAAGGCCATTTAGCATGCTGCTTTTGTCCATGTCTCCATGCCCCAGAGAGCTTAGAAATTAATCCAGAACGATTCATTGGAATATCTTAGGGTGGCCCGGCAGTATATATGAGGTGACAGGGTTTCAGATCAGTTGCACTCCTCTGAAGCACATATTCAATGCACACACTTCTGATCACAGAGAGATGACAGCACCAGAAGTCTGTGTGCCTCCTTCTCTCTTTTTGTTTCAAAATTGCTATGGGTACAGGTAAGTCACAGAGAAGTAAACAAAATATAGATATGCAGTTCTAGTTCCTTTCTCTTTTACTCCAGCACAGTAAAGCTATCATGTGAGGGCTAAAGAAAGCAGCTCTCCGTCATTCAGGAAAACAACACACATATCTGGAAGACACAAAACTATCTGTTAATTTTTACACCTTGACACTGAACTAAGAGTTCAAATGATCACCTATTGATTAGTGTTTTACAGAACTCGTGCATGTGGTGGAACTTGACTCCCAGGGCACAAGCCCAGGGCTACAGAAATGAATAGATTTCTACTCTTAAGGACTACAACAGGTAATGGATTAGCCACTGATCCTGAGTGTCTGAATCCGAGTGATCCAGAAAGTACTCAGTTCTGATTTAGCCACTACCATTATTGCCTTCTTTCCAAAATAAGGACCAGTGTGTTGTGTTTGGGTGTTGGCACTTCCCACCTTGCTTCCCAGGCGCCCCACCTTGCATGGGGCACTCACAACTTCTGGGGTAAATAACACTTTGAGCAAAGGTCAAAAAATCTCAGTGGGTCTGCTCAGCACTCTCAAGGTACTTTAGTAACTTTCCAACCAGCAGTTTGTAGTGTAACACCCACTACCTAAAAGACAGGGGGAAGCTATTGCTTTTTTTTCCTTTACTGAATTTCTTTTTGACCACTACTGAAGAGAGGAAAAAAATATGCTCAGATGCATTTTGCCTACAGAAATACTGACATGGTAAAACTCTGGGATTTGGAAAGGAGTCAGGAACATACCAGAGGCTGGAGACAGGTTTTTCATCAGTGTGGCTGTTCCCTGACTTTTGACAACATCTGATATAAAATGACAGGAGTCTTCGGAAGAACTCTTTACTTTCTTCATCTTGGCAGGGCAGGGAAAACTCAAAATGTCTGTTTGAAGGATCAGTGTGGTGAAGTGAAGGACGAAACCTCTGCCAAGCTTGTCACTTCATGGGGCAGCTAGTCATGCACAAACCACAGTCAGTTCACTACTATTTGAGAGCAGCTGATTCAATTACAGGTGAAAAATGTCCCTGACTGAGGGGAGAATGTTCTCTCAGAGACAGTCACAGTGTCAGTGGCTTGGCTGGCCATGTCTCAGGCTCCTTGGGGACTGGGGTCCTCGAGGAGGCCACATCCCTCAGCATGTCCCCAGCAGTGAGAAAGACTCGTGGAAGCCCCAGACCTCCACCCTAGGAAGCCCAGCTCTCCTTGAGGGCTGTATTTTCCTATCCTTGATGGACACAGCTCAGGTTCTGGAGCTGCTGATCCCTCCCAGGGAGATTGAAGTCCCTCTGCTCCCCTTTGCTCATCCTCCCCAACCCTGGCCTGATCTCTCACATGATCTCAGCATCAGCATTTGCTGATGGTGCAGCAGCAAGTCAATATGGACTGTCTCCTTGTGTCATCTACAGAGGAGCTGCAGGATTTGGCTTGTCTCTGATCTCTACTGAAATAATGTTTGCATTAGGGACGGGAGAACCAGAGTGGATGGAAGAGAGTAAAATTAATAGTAGAGCAGAGCAGAAAGAGAGCATGGCCTAGAGAGCTGAAAGAGAGCACTCACTCTGGTGAAACTTCTGCGAATATGAGGAGGTGATAGAGTTCTCAATATCTTCACCTCTCTATGAATAAGGATGACCCAAATTCACAGTGGTGCTGTCTATTACTTTCAGACAAAGATACCAAATTATGAACTTTCAAGTTATTTGTATTCTGATCTGTGAGGCTGCCATTCTGCCAGGAGCCTTTCAAGTATGTCCTAGCTGTCCAATTGATTTTGTCCACATTTAAGTATTGATTTTGCTTTCTCAGCACACATAGTTCTGTGTGATGCTGACAGAGGTGCATGCACGCTCCCCCAAATGTACCCCTTATGTCTTATAAGAAGCTCAGACCTAAGGGAAGAGAAGAATCTAGACCACTAGCAATCAAAAGAATGTTATGGTGCTTTTTGGTGAGTGTGTGAAGCATTGGTGACCAACCTTCCTTTCCAACCTGAAGCAAACTTTCCCCCCGCTGCAGCAAATTCACTCTGCTTGCTCTACTTCGAGCTGCCATCACTCTTTGCACTACTTTCTTCACAGGATATTCTGAGCTGGAAGGACACTGAAGGATCATGGAGTCCATTCCTACTTAAGTGAATGGCCCAGATGGGGGTTGAACCCACAAGCCACAATCTCGACATGATTAGCACCATGCTCTACCCAACTAAACTAATCCCAGGGTCCAGTAACTGGGATAGGGACATCCTGAAGTAAGTACTTTATGAGAAGATGCTTAGGTTTGTAAGAAGAGAATGAAATAAGATGGAAATTATTTTCCTCAATCACATTTGTTGTTTCACAGAAATGTCAGATGTGTGCCAACGACCCAGGAGGGACTGGAAAAAAACTTTTATTCTTTCACTCCTTGCTGCACTGGGGCTGTCCTATTGTATTTCCATTCAAATACCACTTGAGAGTCTAATTAGCATGTCTTAGTCACAGTAGCTTGCTGTTAATGGACTGACTGGGTTAGAGTCACAAAGGAATGGTCTCCCAAAACAGAGGAAGCGCTGGGATTTGCCCACTGGTTTTCTGGCCTTCCTTTGTAGCATGACTTACTTTCAGGAGTCATTTGCTAGAGATGGGTCCAGACTGTTTCCCTGCCCTCTATAAATCCAGAAGCTTCAGACCCCACTGAGTTTAGATAGTCCACTGGAAAAGTCTCCACTTACAAATCTAGTGCCACCTGGCCTCAAGTTTTACAGGCCAGTGGAAACTGATGTGATTCTGACGTTCAGAGATGAATTTCCATGCAATTTATGAGCAGTTGGATCCATGATTATGTGATATCTCTGGTGTCAACACAACAAAATGGATGTGATAAAATGAAATGAAAAACTAGCAGTGCTCTGTTAAAACCAGCCTGGTTACTGCATTATATTAATTAGTCCTCAACAAAGAGTTTTGCTTCTGTAATGCCCAGAAGACCTTGTGGCTAAGAAAAAGCCTCATTTATTTAATGGTTTTCATGCCCAGAAAGAATAAAGACATGCCCAACCCACACATCAGCAATCGGACCTCTGTAAACCTTTGCTTGGAAAGAAAAATTAAAAATGGATAATCACCTTTTTGTCACAAGATTTTCCTGCTTCCTCTCTTTTCTCGGGCAGCACTTTGCAGTAGTAAATCTGTTTGGCAGGTAATCTGCCACCCATAGACCAGATGCTGCCTTGGCAAGGTTAGCTTTCCTGTTGCCATGGCAAAGCTCAGGCAGCCAAATGACACGGATGCCATGGCTTGTTGCCAAGGTAATCTGATGGCACAGGCCTTTGTTAATTGAAAGAGGGAAGCAGGCTGGTGCAGCCTGCTTTTCCCTGCCAATCAAGGCTGAACTTTGGGCAGGGCAAAGGACTAATTAACTGCCTCCACCAGCTGTTGGCTCCAGCATGCCAAATCTGACAAGTGGCCAGGGCCATGCATCCTTAACCCTTGCTGTCTATGGAGGAGAGGCAGCAGTTAATGAAGCTGTTGGAACACTTGTAAATTTTGCTTTTCTTTGAAAGACTGGTAGTAAGGAAGAAAAAGTAAAGTGGTTTTGTTCCTCCTGAAGAACTGCAAACATCGTGTTTGGTGGCTCACGTCTGCCCCTTTGAACTGCTGAAGCTGTAAGGACACAGCAGCACACCACTCATGGATGGACTCTCCAGGTGCCTTGCAGAATAAAAATGTAATGTGCACTAAAAGTTTCAAGGCTGACTAGTTAAAGGGATCTGATTCAGCAGTTGCAGGGAGAAACATTTCCAATGCTGGCTGTGTTTGCCTGCAGACATCTCTAGTTCCCACTGTGCTAGGAGGGCAAAGCAGTTTGTGTTGAAGGCAGTGTGAAAAGAAATCTCTCTGAAAGTGACTGGGAATAACTCATGGGTCCTAAGGTTTCCTGCCCTCCTCTTAGGCAGACTCTTCTAACATCCTTTGTCTTTTATAGTGTCTATCCAATGCAGACTACAACAACTGTCTATTCCAGCATTCTGGATATAAATCTTTTCACTTTCAAGTGAATTAATTCAACTTATTCTGATAATAGAAGAATAGTTACCCAAACTGCTTCTTAAATTACAGGCAAATGACTCCTGGCCCAACTAGTTTATTCCTTTTGCTAAACAAAGGGAAGGTTTTTTGTCTCTAGGCATCTGACTTGCCTGTCTTATTGCTCAGCAGAAAGGATCAACAAGTTTCAGCCATGAGTCTTACAGCTGTAATGGATAAAATCACTAAACTAACAGCATCTTTACTCAGGGGTTAGTTTTGCCAATGTATGTCTACACAGAGAAAGAGAAAGAGAGAGAGAGAGAGAGAGAGAGAAAGACTAAGAGCTATAGTATTCTGTTGTTTGAAATAAGTCTGTTGCTTAAAAGGCTCTGGGCAGTGTAATTTTTACTTTTATAGGCATGTCTTGGATGTGTTTGACTTTTCAAATCCTCTCTTCAGAGATCCAAAGGGGTCTGTTTATAAAATCTGCCTTTCAGACTCCTTCCTATATGAAATTCAGAGAGAAATTTCTACTTCTATGTATAAATGTGTCCCTGATGTTTTCTCCTTGGAAGAATCTTCTTCCAATTCTAACACTTCCTTTCACAGACATAAAGGGTGTCTCAGTCTGTGTTTCCTACACAGGCCCCTGCACTGTATATGTGTGTGTCTGTGTCTGGTGTGTGTGTGTGTGTGTACAGAGAGGGATGCTCTGCCTGCTGTGGGAGCCTTTGCACAAAATCTGAAGCATTATCTGTAAAAGCTGCAGAGGGAAATCAGTGCTTCTTCTGATCAGTTCATTTGTCCTGCCAAGTCACTGCCTCTGTCCTTTCCTGCCTGAGGCTGTCTGCAATAGTTGTCAAGCCTCAGAGGGACTAACTCTTACTTTCTGTTCCCACCAGAATTAGGAATTAATGCATTTGCACAGCAGCACCACCACCTCCTCTCTTGTTCTTGTTAGCTAGCATGGAGACCAACAAGTCAAGTACTGAGCTGAGGTTGGAAAATACATCACACCATGGTGTGCTGTTTTCAAGAGCCTCCTAGTCACTGGTGGAACCTTGTGCTTGGTGTCTCTCCAACTGACCTGAAACTCGCCAAATACCTGCATGCATGCATGTGAGTTTTTTCATTTCCATACCATTCTGTACCTCTGCTTAGTGGGTTTGGGTGATGCCATGAGCCCACTGAGAAAAACTACCTGAAGAGAAAGCATGGAAGTTTATTGTGCTTATTGAAGACTTTTATATGTTACAGTAAGAAATACAAATATTTTACCGGCTTTCTGTGTAAGGAGAATTTTTTTTTTCAAGTTTTATGCCATAATAATAGGAATATAACACTTCAAAGAGCTTCCACTAGCACTGTGATAGAATAACCACCATCCCTAACCTAGGGGGAAAGTCCCTGTTCTCTTTTCTTCTCTTTGCTAGAATTAATTTTGGTCCTTAAACTTTCTGACTATCCAGGGATCAATCACTGAAGGAAAAAAAGTGAAAAAAAGTCTCAGTCCCCAAAATTTTTTTTAGTACTTGGAAGAATACAAATCACTCATGAAAAATCACAGCCTAGGGAATAAAAATGACATATTTTGTCTACAAACCACAGGGTAGATGGATCTGTCTTTTCAAGATGATTAGAGGGATGGAGCATGCCTGCTATGGAGAAAGACTGAAGGAATTGGGATTGCACAACCTAGAGAAGAGAAGGCTTTGGGGTGACCCAATTTTGGCCTTCCAGTACCTGAAGGAAGCCTCCAGGAAAGGAGAGAGACTTTTCACAAGGACGTGTGGTGATGGGACAAGGGGGAATGGCTTCAAACTGAAAGAGAGTAGGTTTCATTTCCATATTACAAAGAAATACTTCTGTGTGAGGCTGATACAGGAACAGGTTGTCCAGAGAAGCTGTGGATGCCCCATCACTGGAGGTGTTCAAGGCCAGGTTGGATGGGGCTTTGAGAAATCAGATCTAGTGGAAGTTGTCCCCACCTATGGCAGGGGAGGTGGAACTAGATAATCTTAAGACCCTTCCAACCCAAGTCATTCTGTAATGGTCAGTGTGGTCTGTTGTGATGCACACACACACACAGAGAACTGACACACACCTGACTCCAAGTTAGACGGACAGAAAAAGAGAGCTTTATTTACATGGTAAGACTATTTATAGAAATCTAACGATGATGATCGTGGATTGGACAATGCTGAAAGAACCTCTGACTCCAACTGGCTTGTTACAATGTCAATTTCTCTTCCTCCAAAGGGGAATGCAAACAATCCACCGTTTGTCAGAATGAGTATGTGAGAAAGTGTAACATGAATGTATCAACATCAGAAGGCAAAAAACTCCAGGGCAACAGTCAAGCACAACCCGATATCAGGAGTAAATATAAGAGCCAGGGCTTCTGCGCTAGAAAAAAAAATAATTTACATAGGATACAAAGAAGTTAATGTGTGAAATCATGTTGAGGTAACTCATGACCTGTGTTGCTATTGCTCACATGGGTGATGAAGATATTATTAGGCCATTTTCTGCTCCTTTGGGGCTATAATAGCGCAGGAGACTTTCATACACTATTTACAACACTTCAGGGCATGGGCTTGCTGTGGATGTATGAGCAGCAACAATCAAGGAGTAAGTACAAATTTTACTGTCTGTTGAATGCATGCCCCAAGACTGAATAATTTCTCTGCAGCTGCTAAGTTCTTGGGTCAGTCCCCCAGTCACATACATAATGGTTAGAAACCAAATTTAAGGCTTCGTCAATGTCTTGTATATTCCTACTTGTTGCATGTAGAAGGGTGTCCTTTCCCATCAGCATATTTACACATGGAATGCATCCTGGGTTTTCCAGGTTTATAAGGCAGATTTAACCTGTGCTTACTACAATTTGTCCCTCAGATCACTGTTGCTAAAAAGGTCATGCATGCACTGCAGATATTGGGAGCCAGTCAGAGGCCTGTGCAGTATTTGTGAGTAGTTAATTAAAATAATATATTTAGACACATTAGCACTTCCCTCTGTGTGTTAGTGTGACCGTGGTATCTGTAGAAAGGAAGTATTAATCCATTAGCAGCAGTTGCACCATGTATGTAGATTGTATCATGGTGCCATATATAGATCTCATAGTGTCTTCGCTTTTACTTTCAGTCTGTCACAGAAAACTTTCAACACCCTTATTCCTACCAGCCTGAATCACGCCATAGATTTTATTCACACAAAAAAGATCTTCTCAAATGAGCCTGCAACTCCTGGTTGATATGACAATTTGTGCATGTGAAAAAACTAAGAGCAGATAAACCACATTACCAGAAATGCAAAAAATTTGTCATTATCATAATACGGTAGCACTTCTTCATCTTCCTGTGAATTAATATGAATTCAGAGAATTCAAAGAAGATAAAGAGTCTATTTAAAAAATAAAACCCCGATCTTTTTTACTTCCTGTGGTGGCTACAACTCAAGATTGCTCAGTATCTTAATAGTTCTCTTTTCATTTGCTTCTCAACATGTATCAGTAGACAAAATGGAATGGGTGACAAACTGTTGCTGATGACACATAAGAATCAGAAATTAATGGCAGAAGAATGTTTTTAAGATCAGCTGCCTGTGATACCATTCTCATGGATTTCAGATCTGAACATGATCTCTTTGAAATGTACTTGAATACAGGTTATTCCACTGAAAGTTGTTGTGGTGAAAAATCATTAATAAGTTTTTTTCTGAATCAGGTAAGTTGCTCACGACACAGAAATCAGAGAAGCACTTCCTGATTTTGAGCTCCAATATCAACATTTTGCATGTTGAGCTTCAGAGTTGTGTTAAAACTCATTATTGCAGTAAGGCACCATTTATGGAAACTGCTTTGAAATGGACATCCTTTTGTAAATACAATTTTAATCAACCAGAATAAGTAAAACAGATAATATTGAACAAAAAGAATTCTGATAGTCACTAGATTTTATCAATGAATACTCAGCTACTACTGACATATTGTATTTAATTTTTGATCTATTATTTGTTTTTTCTTTCATTTGAAATTTATTATCGGTTATAAATGGAAAGCAGACGACTCTTATTCTCTGGAAACCTAAGTATAACTGACCCAATGTTACACAACAGTCAGGTAACACAAAGTGAAAACATTCTTGGAATTGACCCGAAAGCAGTGCTTGTTCTCCAATTGAACATGGTTTTGGTTTTACAATTGTGGTTTCTTTGCTTTGAAAACTAACTGGTTGCAAACCTGCTTAGGACAGGAAAACCTAGAGCAGTTGCTTTCTCCACCCAGTATGGTTAAAACACAAATTTACAGAAGCTGTGAGGCTGTTATAGGTGGCTGGAAAGTTAGGGGAAAGAATTGGCTGGAATTTCATTGATGGAGTAGGTTGAAAATGCATCAGAAATTCCATCCCCTTCTATAATCAGCTTCAGCACTGGGTGCTGTTGACAATGGAACTAGTGCTGGGAAAAAACATCTTGAAAATTCCCACCCCAAACCTCAACACTTCATCATCATTCATAGAATAAAAGCAAATTATTTCTTACAAATAGAAGTTTTCTCCTTGCCCCTCACAAGCCTTGATAATTTTAGGATGAAGAAAAGGTCTTTTGTGAAAAACAATTGCTTGTATGATGAAAGCAGAAGCTTTAGGATTCACTGGCGAGGAGAAGTGTCTTTCAAGGAAAAATATTCCATTGAGAAAAGGGGAATGGATGTGCCAAAGTGTCTGAGCATTTGCTAGAAGTCTTCAGTAGCAAACTATACATGAAATTTTACCATCTCCATGCCATAATCTGTTTTACTTCAGTATGTAACTGACCAAAGGATAACCAAATCTACCACTTCATGGTATGCTGTAAGAATAAGCTATTTTTTGTGAGGTTAGAAACAGGTCTGGGCTGAAAGAAGCTTACAACGATCTGGACTGATTTCCTATAACAATCTACATGACATGGAGGAGCATTCTGTACCACTGCTGCTGACATCTGTCTATTGGGGAACTCGGAACACCCAGAGAAGACCAAATATAAGACTATTTTTGTGGGACACTAAATTAATGTTTTCACAATGGAGTTTTTATTTGGAATTTAGTGTTTAGAGGAGAAGGACAGGTTTGGCTGGCTGAGTGAGTAATTCTAATACTTCATCAGCTCAGGTAATTTATAATACTTATATTTCCCTTTCATTCTCCAGTCAGTAGCAAGGAACATATCCACTGCTTAAAGCAAGACGGTCTTCTGGAGACAAGCAGCCTTAGCACAGACTTGCCATTCTGCCAGGGTATGATCTTTGCTTATGTTTCCTCTGAGAGATGGAAATCCACTTTCTGTGAGACTGAGTTAGTCAGTAATCCTTGCCCATGGAAACAAAAAAATAACTGGACCCCAGGAAAATCTAGAAAAGGTAGAGTGTTGAAATAGGTAATGATTTATCTTCTTCTGAAATTAGGGTTTCAGTTTTCTTCTTTGGCCAACAGCACTTAAATAAACAAACATCCTGTTGCTTCTGAAAGCAACAAAGGACTGTACATAAATCCCTCTCAATTTCCTTCCTGCTCCCTCCCACAAAAAATGACTTAAAACATCTCTGCCTCACAAGTTTTTCACAGAGATATGGAGCAGAGATAAAAGGAAAAAAATGAAAAAAAAAAAAAAAAGAAAGAAGAAAAGGAGTTTCTACTTTTTGGTTATCAGGCTTTTCAGTCTTCATGTCAGCAAGAATGTTCATTCTGTACATGAACAGTTTAATTGTCTCTTCTTCCTCCTCTCTTCACTCACAGAATCCCTATCCCAGTTCTAAGACTTATAATGACCCTCAGAGAGGGCACATTACACTCCACTTCCTCTGCTGACCATCACAGCATCCTCCACTCCTTTTATGCCTCCTTCCACATAAGAAGGACCTTTCCTTGAATAGCTTTTCTGTTCATCAGAAAAGCTTATCACATTAGCAATTCCAGAAGGTTTTGATTTCTGCATAAGCAGCATTCAACTAGATAAATATCAGTGGGCAGCATAAAGGCATCCTGACATCACCTAATTCTGCCCTCAGCTCCTAACAATCAAGCAAGATTTGGTTTATTTCTGCAATTTTGTTCTTACACAGTAAAAATCCTTGTAACTTTTGCCAAGTTACACATGCACAACTGAAGACTGTGTCAGCACTGTACATGGCAATAATTTCACTCTTTTTTCAGTGAAATTGATTCAGAGAATGGCTCTGAAAATGTGTAAAAGCATGGATGTGCACAGAACTTGAAGGAGGATGCCTGCATATACAGACAGCACCTGTGGAGACCTTTCTTACTCAGGCTTTTATATCATACCCATTGTTTTGGTGGGCAACCTCTCAGTCATTATAAGAAATACCTGTTTTCTTCAGGATTTCCCTGTGGAGGTGGATCCCTGGAAGTTTTTGCCCTCATTTTTCTGAAGGCATCTCTGAAAGCTTGTGGCTGAGTCTCTTAGGGTCTGTATGGGTTCACTGTGGAGATTTGCTTTGCAAATGCAACATTGCAAAGAGCTGTGTATATGTGATCAAGTTCTGTGCAAGGAATAAAAGAGGCAAGGTGAGGCTGCAAAAGCAAAGATTGTTTCAATTTCCCTAAATTCCATAAATGTTTTATAAGGGTTGGATGACCATGTGGTTGAAAGCTAACTGGCAGCCAGTAGAAGAATGTATATGTATCAGACAAAGCAGATTCTTGCTCTAGCTGGTCCAGAATCAAATAAATTGCACCCTGTCACACTCAGGAGCTTTAACCAGTCATGTAATGGATATCTCAAAACCTCATTAGACTGTAGATGTAAAGATGGAAAAACTTAAATTATTTCCCTGCTTCTTGGCGACTATTTGAGAGTTTTGGTATCTGTCTTTTGTTGGAAGTATCAATCATTTTGATCTTTTTCACTAGTTACTGAGTGATTTCAGACTGGTACATCCCCTACAAGTCAGAATAAGCTCTGTCTATAATGTGTATGTGTAATGCAGTGTTAGATGGATTCCTTTGTTTGGGAAGTCATATGTCTAAAGTAGAAAACAACTTTCCACTTATTTTTGGGTCACTTTCTACAGAAAGGAATTCAAACATCTGACTTCATGAGAAAAGAAAGGGGAACAGTGTCAGCTGAGACAAATCTGATTTTCTCAGCTCCTGAAGACATAATTAATCTTGTACTAGTATCCTGACATGGCAGTGCAACGGACAGTTACTTTTCAAAAAGACAATTATTAATATTCTAGGTTATCATATTAAAAAAACAGTGACTTATATTAGGTTTTTGGATCTGTACACATAGGAACAGAAATAATCAGTGATCATTGGAAAAATAACTCAGTCTGTACAACGATCCAGCTTTAAAGTCCTGTTTTGTAGGACTTTTATCTAGTTTTCAGGAACACCAGAAACTTTTCTGAATTGTCTTATCACAGAACTTGTAACTGAGACCCCGGAAAATCTTCAGCCTGAAGAGTTTGCAACTCTTCCCTTCTCCTCCTGGCTATAAAGTCCTCTCCTTTCATAACTTGTGACTTCTCTGAGACAGTGATGTCCTCACCACCCTATTTCCCCATGACAGAAATCACTTGTTACTCATCTGTTCTTTTGGTGGGAGAAAACGTTAGAAAAACACCGGGGCTATTGGCTCAGCCACAAAAAGGAAGAACTGTGTGTGTGCATACAGAGAAATACCATTTCACACTTCCACCTGGGTGCAGAAGTGAAAGGTTTGCTTGTGGTGAGTAACTGATGCTGCCCTGGTTGTGTGACAGCTGATCATACCCAGAAAACAGGAAAATTCCCTCAATAATTCTCACACAGGTGCATAATCTAAGAGAGGAAAGGCTTTTCCGCTTGTTATAATTTGAACTGTATCTCATTTCTTTCCACTCTTCTTCCCACAAATTCAACAGCTCAGAAGGTGACGAGTGTTTTTAGAAATGAAAGGGTTTATATAATAGGAAATTTCTGAACTCAGCATTGTGTTAGTAAATAAGTTGACAAAGCAGATGGTTTAATGTACCAGAAACACCATTAATGGAGGACAGGGTTTTAAATAAAAATTTATCACTGGAAATATTTCTCTCATCTCAAACCTCGGACTGAAAATGCTCTAGATGGATGTAAGTTCAAATATAAGATCTTGAATCTGGCCAGCTAATCTCAGCTTGCAACCCCAGAGGTCTTCTGAAGACCTTGTCAACTAGACCGTGGTAGGCATCTTCTTGGGAGGCTTAAATTTATTACACAGAGGCTCCTACTTGCCCTTGAAGATAGGGAGTTACAAAATGAAAACGTTTGGAAACACTGATTTAGACTGTTAAGGAAAAGCCCAACAGAGGCTCGGACACCCTGGCTATGTTCTGTTATCCTCAAGAAAACCTTTCCTGTCAGCAGGACTGAATTGGAGCCAATAAAGGACCATTCACAGCCAAGAGGGGAAAAAAAAGGCGGAAGAAAAGTGCTATTGGTTAATTGGCAGACTTGAGGCAGCTTTACTGGCACTGAACACCTTTGTATGAGCATTGCTTTAGCCAAGGAACAGCGCTCAATCCTTGTTACGCAACTCAGCGAGATGTAATTCCCTTAATACAAAGCCAGGAAAACAAAAAAAACCACCAACGAATAGAAAAGTATCTGACTGAGAACGGTGTTCTGGAATTTATACTAAAATCTGGAATTTGTACTAAAAGCCTAATTGTAGCTAATATTTACAAGATGCAGGTTAGTAAAATATCACACAAACTCTTCACTTGCTTTTTGTATCACTTGAAATCCTGACTGCTGGATAAGAGAGGAAATGTTTCCATTATTTAGAGCATAGTTTTGAGGGCCAGTAGTCCTGGGTTGTTTTCCAGCTTTAGCACTGATTTGCTGTCATCCAATCTTTATATTAACATATTAAATATTAATTTATTAAAACTATGTTTACTGAAATGATTCAAAAGTGCTTAAGGCTGCAGTGACTTAAGTCAATTTAGCTGGATGGAGTGAGGCATTACTAAAATTGTGCTCTCTGCCTACTACCAATAATGCAGTAACCTTTAAACTGCAGTAAATCAGTAGAAGTAACCTTTAAAACCAAAACTTTTGTAGTTGACTCACCAAAAGGTACACAAGTTCTTGTTCTCTTGAGCAAGAGCTTCTGGGTGTGAGTCGTATCCTGTGTGACCCACCTTTTCTACCCTTTCTCATCTACTGAATCTCAAATTCAACACCCAAAAGGTTTTTTTCTTACTTCAGTTTGTTTCCAGAGGAAGATGAGTTGACCACTGCAAAGTGTTTTTGAAAGTCAAAGCAGTCACTCTCTGTACAAAAAAAATCTCTTTCTATTTATCTGGTAAAATTTACTTCTGTAAAATCATCCAGCCAACAGAGATCTTACAAATAAGACTTTTGAAAAGCTAGTGTCACTTGCCTCTTCTTCATCCACATCATGAAAAATACATGCCATATTTTTTATTAATGTGGTATGGTATTAGCTCAAATGTTCATCTTCTGAGAATTTCCCATTGGAACAAAATGGCAATTTAAAACATAAATTCAAAATCAGTTCAGGTACCATATTTATCTATGTTGGCAAGACAAAGAACTCTGAGGCAACACTGAGATTCGACCAAGTAAAAGGTAGATCAAAATTGTAGTTAGGTGAGATGCTGCAAGTATAGTGCATTTGGTTAATGTGTTCAGTCACTATCACCTCTGCTTATTCCCATTGGAAACAAACAAAGGTGATACTAAGGTAGAAAGAACTGCTCTGTTCCTCTCCAAATTTCCCAGACAGGTCCAAGTCCAGTGAAAAAATATGTATGCATTAAATTTAATGTTTTGCATCTCTTCAGGCTTGCTGCACACATGCGCATCACATATTTAATATCTGAGCAGTAAGTCTGATATCTCTAGAACCACAGTATTCAGGGGTAACACTTCTGGGAATTGTTGTACCTAGTAGATATAAAACTGAGCTCAGCCTGTCCTGCTGAAAGACTTCATATTTTTGGACCCAGTCTGATTGGAGTTAATACACAGTGGATTTAAGTGAGACAGAAATCCTGGACTCATGTATAAATCCAGAGAGGCTTTTTTTACAGAAATATAGGACATGTTCATGGAAACCATTATTGAGAAGAAGACAGAGTTTCACTTGTAATAGGAGTCTGGAAGTGTTGGCTTGCTTAGTATGTCAAAATAAATGCTGGGAAGGGATGTATTTTCTGACTCTTTATGCATCAGGGTATACTCCACGAAGAGAATTGATTATTAAAGCTTTAGAAACATGTCAGCTTAAGGCTGAATGAGTGAAAACCTCCCATGCATGACTCAAGGCTGGAAACTGGCTGCAAGATTCTTATTGCCAGGGGAGGGAGTTTCCTGGAACAATGGGAATAGTGGGACTGAAAAAAAGACTTTTTGTGCTCATAGTGGTGCTTGATCTGCTTGGGAGTGGGACTGGGTGCCAAAGGATGTCTGTGACAGATGAATGCAGTCAAGATCCTGAAGTCACATAGACTGGGAGGTAAGCAGGGATTTGGGTGTGGTGGGGTTCACATCCAAACCATAAAGGGTAGTACCACACAGATGGGTTTAAACACAGCTTTGAGGGTGTCAGATGCTTCCACAGTGGAATTCTCTTCTTTTACTGGGAATCACAACATTGCATCCATACAGCTTTTCAGCTTGTGAAGTAAATCAATCAAAGAGATTAATCCAATAAGCAACAAGCTGAGCTCAAGGGGTCAGACTGTAAAGGTTTGACTGATTTGCACTGAGAATCCGACACTGCAATACCAGCTCACTTTCCTTTTTTTTTCTTTTTTTTTTTTTTTAATAATCCTTTCTATCCAGTCTTACAGGTAAATTTGAAAACAGGGTTGTATGATTTCCATCTTTTTATCTCATGAGCTGCTACAGATATAAATTTATTTTAAAAAAATGAAAGCAATACTTACATGGAGATCAAACATTAAAAAGCAAACACTCACGAAGTATCATTTGCTGAAAAAAAAATGTAAAATGTGATTTCAGACTTGTGATTTATGCATTAAACTTTTCCTAAATTTCTTCCTATACACAGTATTTATTTTTATTTGACCAAAGGCTGTATTACTGTAACCAAGCTTGAGGCCTTGCAGTTTCCAAAAGCTGTCTCAAAGTACAAAAGCAAAACCTTTCTTCCATCACCCCTTTCCTGATATTTTCCAGAGGACTTTTTCAATGTGTTTTAGATGAAAATAACCTAGCAATATATAAATCAGTATGGAAGAGTGTTGTTACACAGAAAATGGATTTTAGAGGGTATTGACAATCCAACAGAAAAATGTATTTTTGTGTTGAATGTTGTTTAGTTCAAACCAGAATATTTCCCCTGGCTGAATCATGACACCACTATCTCCTGTTACTCTGGATTTACTCTTCATCCCATTTTTACAGGATATGGAGTGCAAATCTGTGTTGATTCCCATAATTACTGAAATGTCTGTCAAAAGCATTACAACACATGATTATATCATCCCTAGATGGATGACTTGGTTCTTTAACTCTTTTTTTTACCCTTTCCCTCCTGGTTAAAAATTTAATAAAAAGGGGGTCAGTGTAATGAAAATTAACAAGCTGGTTCTTCACTTGTTGCTTCATAGCCAAATCTGAGGAAGGATGGAAACATCTAGGACTTCAGAACTATTATCTGCATTTCATTTGCCTCTTCATTATACAAAAATCTTCCTTCTTCTATTCAGCACTTCTTAAAAGCGATCACTGAAATATTTAAACCTCTAAAAAAATAGATTGTAGCCTGAAGGCAAAGTTTATCCCAGGTAAACTTAGACACTGAGGTCTTGGCAGACTGTGAAGGAGGAGGACCTAAATGACCTCGTTGTTGAGTTCTGGGAGCTAGCAGATGGACCAGCAGCAATCCTGCTGGAAACCATGCCAAAGTACAAAAAATAGAGACAGGAGGGTTAAACCCAGCAGCTCCTGCACTTGCCAATTTATAATGCAGAGGGATTGCACTTTCCTCCCGGGGCTTGCTGCTGTCCAAGCTCAGATGTGTCTCACCTATTTTACTAATGTCAGGGTACTTCTCCAAGAGTGTGAACTTGCCAGTAGCTGGGAAAAAGGTCCTGTATTGCTGTTTAAAGAGTCTGAGGCACTGGAAATACACAAGTTTTATCCCTGGTGAAATGAACACAGAGGTAATGAGCAGACCAGAGAGTACGAGCTTGTATTTCTCTAAAGAACTGGTTCCTGATTTCCACTCACCTCCTCTCAGCACAGAAGGCTAACATCTATATTATAACTTGATTCTGTCACTAGAATGATGTGATGAATTTGACATGATTTAAATGTGCACTCATTCACTGTGCTGAGGATTTAGGGAATTTCTGACTATGGACTGTTGTAATGCCATGTGTTAACTACCTAAGGGAGCAACACAAAATTCCTAACATCAACCTTGAAGGAAACGTCTGTTCTAAACACTACTTGTGGGCATACCTAAATGCCCTAAATAGGACCAAATTACAGTGATTTTATGAGTCAATGATATAACACTGTTTCTGAGCCCAAATAATTACATTAGCTACCGAATGTTTCTTTAATAATATATAACTGTCTTTTGGTAACAAGTGTTGGTATTGCTGTGACTGCTCCATAAGAATTTGGTCATAATCCCTTGTTTTGTTCTTGATTTATATGGTCGATAAGCAATATTTTCTGAAGTTACAGTCTTGGAATTTAAAGATGGATTTTTTTTCAGACTGGAGAGTTTATCAACACATGAGTGTAATGTATTCCTTAATAATATTGAAAACTTTAGAATTAATGATGGGAAAATAAGTTACTAAATAGCTAGCAAAAAAAATCTGCCTTATAATTCTGTGTGTATTCCTTATCTGTCCCAGGAGCTGGGCCACAATGCTTTTGCTGATAATAAAATTTAAAAAGAAGTGGTGATTTTCTAGGCTACTGTAAGACTGACCTACAGATTGTTAAGACAGTGGACAGATTCCAGCTGACTTACACATACTGTGAATGAGGCTCTCTATCCATTTTATTACCAGCTGTTAAACATCACTAACAAACACTACTTTTCTTCTTTAAAGTTCTTCTGAGAGCAATTTTGAGAGAAAATATCAAATGAGTAAGAGAATATTTTTAAAGTTAGTTTGATCTTACTATGCAGTGTTGTAGAATATTTATTTATTTATTTATGTTGTAGAATAAATATTTAAAATTATGCAAGAGATGTCCCTTGAATTTACCAAAGACAGATCGAGCCAGAATAGCTCCATATCTTTTAACGAGAGAATGATTTCTAGATTAAGAAATTCTGGTAGATTAAAGTTATTTGGCTTTCAAGATTATAAATTGTCACATGGGGAGCCATAAATTAAACTGGAAAACATGTAAGTTAGTAACTTAATCCTAAAACCAGTAAGGAGCTAGCTGAAAACTTTAAACTCATGAGCTGTGTCAAATTGGGAGTTCCTCTAGAAATAGTTTTGAAGTACCTTTTACTAAGTATTTTTATCAGAAACCACGGCAAAAATACAATAGTAAGAGACTCATAAAATTTGCCAATGACATGAAGTCTGGAAACAGCATGAATATGAACACTTAAAAGGTGAAAAATCAAAATTAAAAAAAACCCCAAACAAATGGGAGATTACATGAAGACAATTAACTGTTTTAGTAAAATATGGAAAATCAGTTGAAAATGACAGAGGCAAAAATTCATCTGGTCTTGAACAATGACAGGTCAGTAAGGTTCCCACTATTCACAGGAGTGAGGTTCTTGAACAGTTTTCCAAAATAAATACAAAGTAATCGAAGGAGATTGAGGGTGGAGTTCCCTCAGTTTGTGAAGGGGATTGTATGAGTTCTTACTGCCTGCAGTAACAGGAAACTGGAACAGTGCAGTGGAACCTCATAAAATCTGTTATTTCTAGCATTTCTCTCCTTTTATTTTGCAAAAATTTTATATGCATTTTTTCCTTTGTCCCCTCCAACAACCCAGTATTTTCTTAAAAACATCAGGAACTCTTGCAAGACAGTGAAAGATGTAAAAAAGTATTGCAGGAAATCACTGTTAAAACACACAGCATAATTTTGCTAATTTTCTAGGCTCGCTTGATTTGAAACACTGGAGTGATACTCTGGGGCTGTTTCCATTGCAGCACATGAGGTGATTACATTTGGATTTGCTTCTTGGAGAAGACCCAGAAAAGGAACTCTAATGGAAAGTCCTGCAACCGTGATACCCCTGAGACTCTATTAACAAGCACCATGACATCACTGCTCACTTAAAGAAGGTCAGTCCACCCTTCCTTTTTCTGTAGAGTGCTGTGGGGGTGAGGAGGCTGGAGACATACAAACAAACCTGTATTGTTGGCTGACTGGTTTTCAGAACTCACAGAACCATGTGTTTCAGAACCAGAACCCACGTGGGTGGAGAGAGTGGGCAATTTTATTCTGCATCTCAGAACAGCAAATATTTTACCACCTTCAGATAATTAGTTCAAACCATGGGAGCCATTGAGGGGAAGGGTCTGCACTGAAAAAAAAAGGAAGAAACATGACAAACCCAGACCAAATGAGTGTGTATATGGTTCTGTACGTTACCTTCTAGCAGAAAAGTAACGCAAATCATGTTTTTTGGATCTACAATTACCAAAAAAAAAAAAAAAAAGAAAAAATCCTCAAAACTTCCTGCTCTAATTTTAGGTTTCGTTGATTTCTCTTTTTTCTCTCACTCGTATTTGAAGATTTTGCTGCATTTAAAAGTTTTGGGATTTGTTATTTGTTTTGTTTTGTTTTCAATCACAATTTGCGTTCCTATGTCAAGACCTGCACAAATTACTTAGGTTTTCTCTGTCAGTAATACTGTTCTGTCCCAGGGTCTTTTAGAATAAACTTCTGGCTGAGGAGATTGCAATTGGTACAAAAAAGTCTGCCTGAGTATTCAGAGAATGGCATAAATTGGAGCTATTTCCTTGTTTTTCAGTGAGCCGTAAGTGAACTCCGGTGATCTCAAGTAAACTATTTCACCCATGGTCAAGATGTGTGGAGAAAAAGCCTGAACATCTGTAATGATGGGCACTGCTGGCCATGGCTGGTAACTGTGCTCTGCCAAGTTTGTTTGGGCCCTGAGGCCATCCAGTGAAATGATGGGGTTTTCCAGAGCTGACTTGGGAGCACCACCCTGGAAGGATTCCGGAAGAATTCTTTAATCATACCTTGAGCACCTGCCCAAACCGTGGTGCTCAACACCATGTTTCACTGCTCGGGGTGAGGCAGACTGGCTTGCTTAAGGCTTGTCTACAAACTACAGATATTATACCTGGAAAATTACCATACCATTTTTAACTCCCCAAGAGTTATAGAATCATAGGATAATTTGGGTTGGAAGGGACCTTTAAAGGTCACTTAATCCAACTCCTCTACAATGGGCAGGGACAAGAAAAATTTACAGCACAAAATCAGATCTCACCTAAAGAATGCAAGTATAATATAATGTTTGGACTGACTGATTTCTTGCAGATGTTTTGGTAGATCTGAATTTTCAAGAGCAGATATATAAAGATGTTTGAGACTTGGTATGAGCACAGCAGGGATAATAAGACAGTCATAAGTATTAAAATGCAGGACACCATCTCTGCTGAAGAAAGAAGAGAAAAGTTCAAGTAGGCCAGAAACAGGTCCTGAGAGGTGGAGAAATATTAAAAATACATACTATAAAAAGGAGAATCCTCCCTTCTGTGTGTTAACATCCAGCCTCTTGAACCTGAGTTCTTGCTTGAGACCTTCAACATTTATAATAAAATAACATCCTCAACAACAAATGATTTCACAAGCAGAAAAGATAAGTGTGACAAACTGTTAGATCTTTTGGAAAGAGATCATAATTTTAGCAGCCTGTTTTAGGTCTGGACAGAGACTTTCAAACATTGAGACATTATGTTGTTTTAAATATTCTCAGGCCATCTTTCAGTCTTCATGCTTGAATCATGTTCTTTATTTCTAAATACAATATGAGAACAACAGTTCTAGGAATTATGATTTGCTTAATATTGAGAAATAAAGTAGAATCAAACAGTTTTCTAGTTATACAATATGGATTGGCCTGAGAGAGATTTTTGGCCTTGTCTGGAGTTTTGTCTGGAACTGAATAAGAAAGTGGAATTTGCTTGGAAGTTCAGTATTTTCAGGTGTTGTATGCCTGGAATTATTTCAAGAAAAACATCTGGAATTTCATCGTCAAGAGAAACAAAGCCCTGGAAGCTGCACTGAGTTGTCCAAAATCACATAGACTCTCAGAGTAAAACCAGGAGGAAAACCCAGCCCTCCTAACCCTGTCATTATATGCATCTTGCATTTTCATTCTTACTAATCAGTCACCCAGTCAGCCAAAAGTCTTCCTGGAAAGAAATAATGACAGAAGCCAGAAGAAATGCAGGGTTTGGCTCAAAACCATTTTAGCCAATAAACAGATGTGAGTAACTTATGGTTTAAAATGTATCAGTAGCTAAAGATCTGATTTATTGCCTGAAGATCAAGGTAGTGGTGTCTTTTCAAACATAAACAATACTCATTTTCCCCCAATTACTTTTATTTGACTTCTTGTTTGGACTCCTACATCTGTAAGATATCATGCCTAGTAAATCCCTGTTGCTGTTGCCCTGTTCTGATCTCTGCACAGCTGTGTACTGTGAGAGAGATTTTGGGGCAGGGACCAGTCCAAACTACTGATGCTCTTGCACAAAAGAAATAGAGCAGGTTTGAACAACAATCTTTTAAGTTTCCTGTATACATAGAGACTGTATTTTTAAAGTTGTAGATCCAGTTCAGATTGAAATTACTGGAATTTCTACTTTGAAATTTGTTGCTTTTGAACATTTCAGGTGTATTATTTAATCTTGCAATATAAATTGCTTTTCAGTGTGACAATGTTCATTTTATCTCACCCTCCTTTTGTCAAGAATGTATTTTCTAGTTCTCATAATGTTGTTTAAAGAGCTTTGCAAGCAACTTCCACAAGATAACTCTGCACTGTTTTTATTATCCTAGATAAAAAAGGCTATGGAATATGCTATATGGTAGGTGATAGAAATGTAAGGGTTATTCTTCCACTCATCCCTTATTTAATGGAATTAGTTTCAAATCCACCTGGCAGGACTAGGATGCAAGTCGGACACTCAGAAGCAGTTTTACCTAATGGGGCTTTTATTCCAAATCCTAAATTTTGCATATTTGCAGACAATTGGCAAAAAAACAAAAACAAAAAAAGAAAGAAAGAAAGAAAAAAGAAAACAACAACAATAACAAACACAAAACCACAAAAACACAAAAACAAAAACAAAACAAACAACAACAACAACAAAAACAACACTCTTTGGTTTTTTTGTTTCTTTGTTTGCATGTTCTTCTTTTAATCAATAGAAAACAATTCACAAGGTATTTTATGCTATTGACACCTATTGGCAATGAAATTACTAGGCTTGTTCTGTCCTGCAGGGAGACCCAAACCAACAAATTTACTCACTCTCTTTTTTTTCCCCAATGTTTTTCCTTGACAGCAATTGTTCCAATTCCAATTAAGCGAACTTGACCTACAAAAGCAGTCATAGAATTTAAATATTTACTGTGGAATTTAGAGGTGTTAGAGGGGTCTGAATACTTGATTCTCATTGACACTGAGGGATATTTGAGAGTTAATAAAGAACAGAAATCACTGGGCTTATTTTGCAGGAATATGTCTACAGTAAATTGCATTGAAAATTTATAATACCACCACAGTTTTATTAATACCTTCCAAATATAAAAAAGCTATAAATTGCTATATATCCCAAA
Source organism: Acridotheres tristis (assembly GCA_037013685.1). Lineage (NCBI taxonomy): Eukaryota > Metazoa > Chordata > Aves > Passeriformes > Sturnidae > Acridotheres > Acridotheres tristis. The sequence goes on along the minus strand of CM072886.1, from coordinate 140,320,914 downwards.
AATATAGGTTAGTTCACATTTGTTCATTGATTTTTTAATTGAAGTCTTTTAAGTAGAACAACTTACCTAAAATTATAATGTCCTCAAAAGTCAGAAAGTCTCAATTTAGGAACTTAGGTACCCTTGGAAATCCCACCTTTAACACTGCCTTAACAGATGGTGAAGGAATAAAAGTCTGCAATGTATATACCATTTTTAAAATGCTTAATAAGAAATGGACCAGTGTATTGTTGCAATACAATTATATGTTGTATACATGGGACCTAAATTTTAGGTTTGCTTTATAAACTGACTATCATAAGTTTCGGAAAACATTCTTTTTTTAAAATTCTCTAGTAGTTTGAATTTATAACAACTACTCTCTGTGCTACTGTGATTTAATGTTGGGTGCTACAGAGAAAAAATAATCTGGATTAAAAAGAGGCTTTTAAAAAAACAGAGAAAGATTACCTCTGGTGAAGAACACCACCCTGGTCAGATGCCACAGCTGAGCAGGTCACATATGCACTGCCTACTGCATTTTAGTGAAGGACCTACTTTTAAAAATGTATTAGTTGGTCTGCTCAGACTGAATAACAGTGATTGTTTCCATTAAGCAACTGCTCCATACTGTGCTGAGAGGACAGGAACCTCTGGCTGGAGGCAGTGACAGTCACCTGAGACAGGTAGGAGAATGAGAACCTCTCCAGCCAGTGCTGGACTTGCACTGGGAAAGCTTTTAGTGATTTACCAGCAAGTTGGCTGGGGAGAGAAGTGAGACATATTCTGCTTATGCTACAAAATAGATGCCTGTCAGTGCTTTTGTGCACATAGGCATTTTATAGTTGTGAACTCAGTCTGAAATATGGAGCTCACTCATAGTTCCAAACAAGACATTTTAAAACAGGTTTATTTATTCATTTTATTCTCTTCCCTAAACCATATAAACATTTGTGTTTGAAAATCAGAGCCCTTCTTTTTCCTTGTGCCTTCTCCTTCCAGCATCACATCAGTGACCTGATTTCCAGAGGAACAGCTCTCAAAGTCCACAGGAGGTACTCAGCATGTCTGAAAATCAAGCCATAAATAGACGTGAATCTCTTTTTCTTTTTTCCTCAAAGAACTGAACTGCCAAGTCTCAGCAAACAGCCAAAGAAACCCAGCTTGTTCACAAATGCTAATTTAAAGCTGCATGTGTGTTTGCACAGGCTGGATTGAACTGAATAAGTCTGAGTCACAATAAAAGGGAAATTTATTATTCTAAAAGGAATCTTTAAATTCTTGGAGGTTTAGGAAGGGAAAAAAAGGCTGTCATTTGAGAGATCTGCATCTGTGGTATCTGTGAGTAAGCCTGGAGCGGAAGTAAAGAGGAAATCCCCCATACTGCTTAATGAAATACTGTTGTGGGATAATCACTGCCAAAGAAACTCATCAGTTCAGACTCTGAGCATCTTTGTCTCTTAAAGTGCTTGAACAGAGCAAGTGAAACATGCATTTCCTGTTTGGGGGGCCCTTTTTGCCCATATTAAGATCTGTATTGTTTTTCTGTAGAAAATAATATCATTTATATTGGGGAAAACAAGGGAGAGATCTAGATGTTACTATGTCACCTTTCTCAATGGATTGACTTTCTGTTTGTTTTGAAAATCTTGAGAACAAGAAACTCTTTCCTAGTGCAAAAGTCACACTGTCATGTTCCTCTCATGTCTCTTAAATCTTTGTTTTCTCAGATCAAAACACTATTATGTGCAAAGTAGCTATGGAAAAACTTCAATGAAGGGAAAAAAATTCCTGTCTTAAATGCTCACCAAATGTACAGAAAGAAGAAAGAGAAATTATTTGTACTCAGGGCAAAGGAACTTTAGAATTCTTTCAAATGGAAGTCACTGTTGAGCTAAAATTGACACACTGGTGTTTCTCCAAGATGTAACAGGTCCAGAAAACTAGAACCCAAAACTTATTTACCTGAAGTAGGAGGGTACAGATGTGTTCCAGTCCAATCTAGCTGTACTCTCTTTTGGTAAATGCTTCATAAATTGTCCCAGATATTACATGAACAATTACATGGTTAATGTTAACAATTTCTCTCCTGCATATAAATCAGTATTACTCCACTGATCACAACAGGCTAAGGCATAATAAAGTGATGCATTCTTCAGTGCAAGAAGAGGGCATAGAAAACCCAAAGGGGTAATTGAATGCACTGCTAGCAAGTTGGCTGATGATACTAAACTTGAAGGTGGTCCCCCTTACAGAGGGTGCTAGGGAGGTTTGAACATTGAGCAATGATTAATGGGATCAAATTTAACAAGATCAAACGCCATATTCTGCATCTGGAATGCAGCAACAGTGGGCACAGCTATGAATTGGGAGAGCAGTGGCTGGAGATCAGCCCTGCAGACAGGGATCTGGGGGTGCTGGTGGGGCAGCAGCTCTCCAAGAGCCAGCAGTGACTCTTAACCCCATCCTAGGGTGCACCAAACACAGCATGACCAGCCAGGAGAAAGAGATTATCCCACTTTTCTCAGCCTTGGGTGCAAGGCTGGGACTCACCACTGAAGGATGTGCAGGTCCTTGAATGCATCCCAAGGAGGGGGCAACAAAGCCAGGGAGAGGGCTGGAAGTCATGTCCTGTGAGGAGCAGCTGTGGGCTCTGGGCTTGCCTGGTTTGGAGAAGAGGAGGCTGAGGGGTGACCCTGTGCTCTCTAACAGCTTCCTGAGGAGGTCAAGGGTAGAGGGAAGTGCTGAGTTCTTCTCCCTGTGGTCAAGACATCTTCACTGAGAGGGTGGTCAAACACTGAAACAGGGTTCCTAGAGACGTGATTGATGCCCCTAGCCCACCCATGTTGAAGAGGCATTTGGATAATGTAGTTAATAATATGCTTGAACTCCTAGTCATTCTTGAAGTGGCCAGGTAGTTGGACTAGATGGTCATTGTATTTTCCTTCCAGCTTGAATTATTCTAGCCTAGTCTATTCTTTAATTTCCATTCTCTAGCCTCATTTTAGTTTTGAATCCTTCCATCTTATATCTCTCTTACCACTGCAAGGAGCTAACCCTACTCCATAGGACCAAGATTTTCAGTCAACAGTCCCAGACACAAGAATATCCTTTCCCTCCCACAGTATGACTTTTATCAAATAGGTGTTGGATGTATAATCTTCCAGGTACCAGGATGCCACATTTGCCTTTGCTCAGCTATTCCCTAACTACTATTCCCTCCCCTGCCCCTGCCAAATTCTCATTTGCTTCAAATCTTGTCCATGAATATTTGAGTAATCTATATCAACAGGAGATGTGGAAGGTAATTCTGCTTCTTCTGATTCTCCCAAATATTCAACAGCCTGGTGGTGAAGGCCAACCCAGGGTGCTGAAGTTACACATCAACATGCCTGCACAACAAAGGTCTCCTACTTTTAGTAGATGTTCAGAAAAGAAGTGGACACTGGTGTCACATCCCCTTTTACACAGTGGGATGTTGCTGTGAAGGTTATTTAGCCTCAGAAGAAGGTGCAGGGGCTGAAGGGCTGCAGGGGCTGAGGGGTGGGTTGTGAGTCACAGGGAAACACAGAGGGGACACAGCCCTGGCCATTTGCTGGTGGTGACTGGGCAGCTCTGTCTACACCTCCAGACATTCAGCCCTGCCTTGCAGAGACAATCCTTTCTCTCCATTAATTGTCTAATGAGCATGAGCAACTGGCTGAGGAGCTCTGGATGACTGTGCTGGGATTAATCATCTATTTTAGGTGCTGTTGTTCTTGACTTCAAAACGAGAGGAAGAAGAAACATTTGTTACAAGTGTTGCAACATAGAATCCTGTATACAAAAGATGTTTAATAAAAGAGAAGGTCCATATTCAATATTAAAATACTCCACAGTAGTCCATTTCATAGATCTAATCCCTGTCTTTTGGAATCTGTAGCACAAGGAAGCTTATTATTCTTCAAAGCAAGAATACATCAGTGAATAATTGTAAACATACTGAAAAGTATTCTTAGATAATCTGTAAACAAAATCAGTTCATGTCATAAATATTGTGACAATGGGCTTTTTAAAAAGCCTCATTAAGCAGTTGCACTTGGTGACTTAATTGTTTTATTGCTCACAGATATCCACACACGACTATGCATTGTACATGAAATCTATTTCTCTTGCAGAAAACTGACGTAAACCTCTGTGCTGTTTGGTTCATGGTAATTTTTTTCAATGTTACAACTGAGGGAATACTTCAGGGTTTATTCAATTTTTTGAAAATTTCTGACAATTTTGGTTTGAATCAGAGTGAAAAAAATTACAAATATTAACTTTGTGAAACAAATTCAGTTCATGTTAAATGAACTCAATGCAGAAGATTTTGTTTTCACTGTAGTTTGAAACTGCATAATGCTACTAAGTTTATTATTATCAAAATTTTGTTTAAAACACCATAATTCTGAAAATCAAATCATTTATTTTCAATACACAGGTCTTATGGTGGAGTTTGAAGCAAAAGAGTTCCCTAAAATCCATGCACATTTTTCCTCTGTTAACAATCTAGTCCTCCATTTCTAACGACAAAATTTGATTTTAATCAAGCTTTATTTAGCTGCAATGTAGAACTCCCTCACAACAAATTGAGGCAGATTGAATCCAAGATGATGTAAAAAAAAAAATACAGACAGATATATGTACCTGATTGACTGTCTCAGGTTGTCAATCAGATCACTCAGCATCATGCCATTATTCCACATCATACATCAGAGATGTTAAAGATCACACTGAGTCTATTCTGGCATTCATAGAACTGATATGCTGTACAGAGCCAGCATGGTATGGAGTTATAAATGAATACCTTTCAGGCACTACTGCTAGCAAAAATGTTCAATATTCATCAAAACTGTAAAATATTCACCTGGAATTCATTGAAGGTCAAACATAAAACTCAACTTCTATTCCCTAAACAAGAAAAACTATTCAAGATACACTGAAATTATAGCCAGTTTGGCAATGTACAGGCAAACTATTTTTACAAAAAAAATCAATATCAGCTTCTTTGATCAGTTTGTGGACTCAGAATTGTTTCATAAGGCTTTGTTTGGCCTGTACATGAGAGGAGAAAGGTGGAATATTTTTTAAAAAGGATTGAAATGTCTGATCTAGCTACTAAACTACCATACAAAATAAATCCAAACTTTAAAAGTTTCCTACAATTTTGGCTCTCAATGAGACTATTATCCTGTTGCTTTGAAAGTGAGTTGTAAGTTTAGGCTTCCAAAATTCTCTTTTCCTTATTTAGTAGGAATTAAACCATTAGTAGGTCTTTGGGTATACAGCTGCAATGTTGGCCACTGTGATGACTCCAGCAACCTGTTTATGTTGGTATTCTGTATTTAAGGGTTGCTACACACCCATTTTGAATAAGCATGAACTGAAGATTTAAAGGTGAGCACGTTCCCTCCAAAACAAAGAGAAGAAAATTGCAGTCCATGCTACTTATTCCAATTGTCCATGGAAAGAAGATCGGATCTGAAAACTCAAGCCACTAAGTATAATTTTTCACTTATGGGTTATTGTAAATGTGACCTGCTTAGCAATTATGGGGAGCTCTAGCAACTCAGAAGACCACTTGTGTTAGAAAGATAGGGAAGAAACAAGGAGAATTCCTCTTGTCTTTAAGGGATGTTGATTAGCTTTTGTCATTATCTTTTGGCTTCCTACAGAAACAGATGTAGATATGATGCTACAGAAGCAATTTGTGTTGTGATGAAAGAGTGGTGACAGACTGGTTGGAGTAAGAACATAGAGAAACTATTTAGACAAAGAATGAAATTCCAACCAGGAATTTCTTGAAGAGAGAAAACTTGGGTCCAAAGAAGCCTTTGTAGAGTTTCTTTAAAAGAAACTGATATTGAACAAATTCAGAAGAAAAATAGTGACTCATTTGAACAGTACTGGTGCTGAATAAACGTATACCTTAACCACAAAACAATGATTTCTTTTCAACTTAAAGTTTTCAAATAAAGGACTTCCCTTCTGAAATACTTGCTTTTATGTAGAGAGATGTTAAGGAAACCGAATAATACAAAGAAATCAGATTACTAGATTAATAGTCTTATCTCCTGATAGACTTGTAAGAAGCCAGTGGCCAGTTTGATAACATTGCATGGGGAACATATTTTTTGCGTTATTTGGTTTAAAACTAGATACCTAGAGTTTCACCATGAATTTCTTTAATATACAGCTTTTATAAACTTTTTCTCCAGAAAGTATACTACTTGATCTCACTTGAGGCCTTGTAGTAATCTTGTGCTACGGACAATTTCTTTGCTAGAGTGAATGCAAGAAAAGCTCACTGGATATATAGAGTACTAAATGGGAAACCAAAAACATGGTTTGAAAAGCCCTAAATGGCATTTTCATGATCTTGTCATTATCACACTTGCATAGTAGATGTACAGTTTGATCTGATAACTGGGAATGAATTTTTGGTAACACCATGCAAATTTTTCCTGTGTATGAAGCACTAAATATTGAAGAAAGGCATAAAAATAGATCTAACTTTGATGCTTTGAGGTTCCAAGTAAGACTTGGTTTCACTTGCATTTTTAAAAAGTTTTCAGTTCTTTTGATACCAAACCTCAAAGCAAGAGAGCAGGGTACTAATCTGAGGCATCCATGTGCTTTCTCATTTGTAAATGTCACCAGTCATTTCTTTAAAAGTTCTGTAAACAGCCACAGGATCAACACTGGCCTGTGTGGCACCTTTCAATGCTCAGGTGGCATGTAGATGTATTTATAAGCACTCTGAATAATGGGTGCTAGAAATCTTTAAACAACAAGGAGTTCACAGTTACTTAATGATTATTTAAGTGCATTGTTGACATTAATGACTTGAAGTTAAAAAAAGTATAATTCTTCATTTAGTCTTTCTGAGGGAACAAATACATTAAGAGTTAAGCATATATCAATATTGGGTTGAAAATCTGTAGTTCTTCATCTGCACAGATCTTTATTCTTTTAATTCAGGTCTTCCAATTCCTGTAGCCACAAAACCTCATGGAAAGGAAGGGCCTGAGCCTTCATTAATTCAATTTTTTACTCTTATCCAACCAATTATTTCCATGTTCAGTAGGAACTGAAAACCTGCTGTTTATACTCATCAAAAATACCTCCAATCCTTTCTTAATAACCTTATTTTGCCACACCTATTGTTCTGGGTGCAGTGCAGCTCACATAAGAAAATTATACAATTACTCATTCTCCCTAGAAGCTGGGAGGTTGAAGAGACTTGGTGTATTTTCCCTTTTCTTACTTTTCCCAATAGTTCCTTGCATGGACATTTCTAGCAGGGGATCAATGAGCTAGATGGGCATTTGGTATGACCTAGAGTAGATGCAGAATCATAACATAATTTAGCTTGTAAAAGACCTCTAAGAGCATTAGTAACACCCTAAATTGAATTGCATACAATCCTGCAAAGAGCCGTGAAGACCAATTAATTTCACATTTGAGGGGAGAGGGGTGTGAATTGCAAAATTCTGAATATGCCAGGGTTATTCTTTGCAAAGTTATGAGACCAGAATAAGTCACACAGATGGAGAGGATGCAAAACACAGCAATTTAGAAACTCTTGTGGTCATGAAAGACCACCATTGTATTTGTGCATGACCTATAAGCTCCAGGGGCCATGTGTGAAGTGAAACATGCAAGATGTTACTTTAAAGAGAATATTTACTGCAGGTTCGGCAGCTCCTGCTGAATGCTAGAATATGTAACCTCTTGATAATTCGTAGTACAATTTTTCAAAGAAAGCAGGAAACGGAGGCTTACTGCAGAAAAAAAAAAAAAAAGAGAGAGAAAGAAAAAGTCCACTCTTGCCTGAAAGCAATCTCTATATAAAATGTTCCAGAAAGCCCTGAACAACTTACTTTAATCATATATCTTGTTAATTTAATTATAATGTAGAGTCTCTTGAAAGAAAGAGAAACATGGAAATAAATACAGGGCTGGAAGAGCAAACCTCTGTGCTCTCATTCCTACTCATTCTTCATGTAAGCCTAGTTTTACAATGATGCTGAGGAAGTAATTTAAGAACTTCTACTTCCCTGTCTGTAAACTGGGTATAAAAATATTTTCCTTTTCCACTCACAGTGGTGCTTTGAGGTTTCTATCCTTAGAAAAACTTCACTGTTACGAGTAGGATTCCATGGGAAGAAATTTTTCAAGTGTGAAGCAAAAGCATTAAGAAATTTAAATATGTGGTTGGTCACACCTGTGCTGCAAGTCAGAAGCCATGGAAAACAGGCCCTGCATTGCAGGGACAAGCTCTGAAGCAGCAAAATAGGAGGAATCTGTACCACCCCACACCCTCCCCATACCCTGCCCTGCATGGAGTGAACTTGTCTTGCACTGTCCAGCCCAGAAATATAAGGAACTAAAAGGCAGCTGTCGAGTCATCACATTCAAACTCTGGTTAACAGTGACATGATAGCCTATTGTTGTTTCTTCCAAGAGTTGAGTTATATGTAAGGAGAGAACAACTTGATGTCTGTGGAGATGTCTAAATCTGAATTACGCTGGCCTCTGTTGATTTAGACAGGATTATACTTATTTATACCAGAATATTTGGGTTTCATTATAGCCATCTTTTCTGGGTGTTTTGTTTGTTTGTTTCATTTTTCCTTTTTCTTTCTCTTTTTATTTTTTTTTCACTTTAGCACTGCTAGTTAAAATCAAAACCAAACAGATCTCTGCTAAAATGGGTCACAAGTTTTTGTGCAAAACCAGGAAGTTGGCCCTTGGCAGCATGTTCCCATTGTGTCCAATTCCACCACAACATTCTCTTCCCTTCTGTACCCACTCTACTGCCTTCACTGGCACTGGGATGTCTTTCCTGCAGGACACAGCAATTAGCTGTTTTAAGAAGTGCTCACCCCAGCATTTGCTACGTTATTGTGATCCACTGATGAGTACCTGAAGATGAGAGATATATCAAAGCATACTTTGAAGTTGTTAAATTCCGTTAATTTTGACTTAGCACTTAAAGCAAGGATGAGCCAATCCACAATATTAGAGTTTTCCCATCTATTCTTGAGAGCTGTGGGAATGGAGCATTGCTGCAGGCACACTCATACAGGTTGCTATTGCAGTGGTCCTATTACTACTTGCAGAGATTTTGGAACACCTCACTGAGACTCCTGCAAACACCTTACTCAACCTTTATTCTCTGTTGGTGCAGGTGTTAAAGAGTTGTGCTAAGAACAGCAGTCTGTGGTGTAGAACAAGTACAAGGGGTGGAGTCCAAGTTTCACCTGTGGATAAATCATAGCAGAAGATAGGTTGGGGCTGCCTTTTTCACTCCTTTCCACTGCACCATACTGACCACTAGAGTTTGCTGTATTAACATTCTAGTGAACAATCCAAAAGATCTGAAACAGCCCTAAAAGAATTACCAAAGAAAGAATTCCCTTACCACAAGTGGTAGAAACTACAATGCCCTTCTCCAGCTGTTGAGATGAACTCAACTAGAAATTTAGGAGAAACTGCAGGAAGTGTATGATTAAGTAAATGGCACTATATTCTCTCTGTTGGTACAGTGCCAATGTTCTAGCAGTGTGCTAAGGGACACTGTGCTATTTTCAGATTAAGTGAGAAATCAAGGTCCTGACTGCTGGTCATTTTAGCTAATTAAACATCCCTTGGCATTTATTTGCAGAAGGAGGGCTATTAGCTTTGATGAGCTGGCAAAACTCCAGCTAGGAGGAGAAAATGCTGCAGACCAGGTTTTCCCTGAAGTTCTGAAGAGTGAAATATTCATTTTCTTCTTTCACTCTTAAGAGAGTAGCATAGAAAATTAAATATGATGGCAAAAATTAATTTGGGGATTTTGCTCCAAAGTGAACACTGATTTTGGCAAGTAGATTGATTTCTGGATGAATCTCCAATGCAGGTGCAATATTTTCACATTTAAGACTTCCTAGTGAGATTCATCTATTCCCCCTGACAGAAGTGCTGGACAGTTTGTTCTCACCTCTGCTCATACCCTTGGCTCAGCTGGACGCAGTCCCAGTGGTGGCATCAGCAGAGGGAACTCTGACAGCACACAGTAAATCTTTTATAATTTTCAATGACTACTGCCACTATGGTCCCAAGGAAGAAGACACAAGGAAGACAAGTTCTAAAGAAGTCTTGCCCCCCCTTGCAGCTCTGGTAATTGGTGTCCTTGTTCACAGTTGGGATGGGGCCTGTTCTGTAAAAACAGGGAAATGATTCCTCTAATCTTAAACAAGATCTCAGCTTGTGGAAAGCGATTCTTTTCAGACACACATGATTTGGCCATGTTTTTGCACAGACAGCAAAAGACTCTGCATAGCAAGTCCATCCTTTGCTAAATTTCTATTCCCTGCTTCAAAGCCATAAGGGCTAAAGCCTTTCTTCAAAATGGCTTCCCAATAAAAAACTTCTAGGGTGAAGAAAAAACATTGTCCCCATCCTCATACCCCACAAACCTTCTCCACATCACATTTTCAAAGAATCCAAAAGGAAAGAAAAACCAAAATTATCCCAAAGAAACTGAAACAGACTAAACAATTTTAATCCAAGTAACTACACTTTAGCAAAGTGATAAGCAAGTGAGAAATGTAACTAAGCACAGCAAGCCAACTTATCTTATACTAGTTACTTGAAACAGTAATATTTACCAAGCTGATGGTACAGGAACAAAAGCAGACCCTGAGATAATAGTCATGTACAATTATAATATTGCCTCTTTTAACATCCTGTCCATCTGTTTCAATTACTCACTGCTGGTGTCCTCACTGAGGTCATAACCCAGTTCACTCATGGTGAGGTAAACAGAGTTTAATGGGACTACTTGTAATGAGTAGGTTACAAGATGCCCTTTACTGAATCACAGCCAGGAGTAAAATTCCAAATATTCATACGTTCATTTTCCAAGCCTGAGATCTCCAGTCAAAGGTCTCCTGCATATTCTTGATTTTCATAGAAAATCAGCTTTCTAAATGCCTAATTATTTTTGGAATAGAGCCTAAGTCATCTAGCAATAGTGTTTTGAAATTGTGACTTTCTGTCTAGTTATCTCTGCAGAGCCATGCTCTTAGGGAATTAATGAACAATAAAATCCAGTCATTGTTTTTCCTGAACTGCGCCCCAACCCAACAGATGCAACTATTAAGAAATTAGTTAAACTAGAAACAAACACTTTAAGAGTTGCCCAAACAAGCTAAAAATAAGAGCACATGACATGCTGCAGAAGTAAAATATTCTGCCTAAAATCCTGAACAACAGTAATCAGGGGCAGCTTGAGAATTTTAGGGCAAGCCAAAGAAACAACACGTTTTCAGGAGTGGCAATTCCATTTAATCAACTGCTCTCAGCTGGGACCCTTTGGAAATGCACAAGACTGGCTGAAAAGTCCATAGGGAGAATTAACTAGGTGGTACATTGGGAAAATGGGGAAATAAGCAAATGCATTTTCAAAGCAGTTTAGGTGACTGGGAGGATGCAGAAGGATAATCTATTATTTCTCCTGGTGTTCCTGAAGCATCAGAGGAATTCAACTGCTTAGCTATTTTCATCAGCATCACTCTAAGATTTTGCTTGTGCTCTGCCCAGATACCTGGAATTGTTCTGAGTTTACAGTCCCTTGCCTTCCTATCCCCACATGCAAATATAGTTTCTTTAAGACCTATCCCTTCTAAATTATAAAGTTATAAAGTCAATAAATCTTTAAATGTTAGCCTTTTCTTTACCCAGTAGGCAAATATCAGGTGTGCCCTTTAAAGTAAACAAGCAGTAAGACAATGTCTTTCTGTCCATATTTTTGGCAAACATCCTTGAACACTTCCTAAACTGCAAAGCACGTGATATTTTATGTGCAGTTTTAAGTCAATGACCATATCAGACAGTGTTCTGCTTTAGAGCTGAGGCCACAGCCTCCCTCAGATGATGACTGCTGAAGTTCCCAACAGCAAAACACTCAGTGGTTGTAGATGGCTTTCCTTGGTCTAACCATTCTGCAGAAGTGATACACTCCTTTAGGGGCAGTGATCTTTCTGCTCTTCTCCAGCTCTCACTTGCAAACTGGAAGCAGCATTTTAGTAATTTCCACATAAAAACTCTGGGAAAATGAGTAGTTTGTGTCTATTGGTGTCAAAGTGTAACCCTTAAAAGGAGAGTTTAATTACATTTCAAGATAACTCAGATCTTTTTAATGAGTCTGCCTGAGTTCTTGTGTGATGCTTGTGAATTGCTGGTTTTGCACACCTTTTAGCACTGTTGGAAGTCTCATGTCATATGAAACCCTTCAAGAAAAGTAACTCTTCAGGCTATTTACACAGTTGTGGGAATTATTGTAACCATAGGCACAAACAGGAAGGTATCTTAAAGAGATTGTGGGAAGAGGTGTTCACATGTGCCAAATTATGTAGTCAAGCAGGGCTGAAAGTATTATTTTAAAAGCTTAGAGTGAAAAGCCTAAATTAGAAATTCTTTTAGATGTTTTCCTGTGTTGATTTAAAATATATGACATGCAGACCTCAAATACAACTTAAAGAAGCAGCTTTGCTTTTCAGACATGGTGCACAGATCTTAGATAAAAAACCACAGCACTAAATTTCTAAGAAAAATAGCCTATTTATGGACACACTGTCCTGTGTGATCCCCTAATCCCATGGCAGCCTATCTTTCTCAGAGTTTTAACACCATTTTTTTGTGATTGCATGAACAGTCTTCAATGAGTAAGGCAAAGGCTGTTGAATGACTGGTTTAGGTTATAACTTTTTAGGGGTTTATGGGTAAGCAGCAGCAATAACACTACAACAGCATTTCTGAATCTCTTAACCCAGAGCCTAGTGCAGGGGAAGGCACAGAGTGGAATTTAAATGGCTGCTAGTCCGTACTGCATTTTCACCAAAGCCGTTTTAAATGGATCTCAAAAAATATCCTCCTATTGAGTACTCTGAGCATGGGATATGTACAGCTAGTATAAGACTGACATTGGCTTGGGAAATAAGACATGAGTCTCAGACTGTCTCTTGGAACAGCCTGAGCTGGAAGAGGACCAGGATGCTCCACTGGCACTGCAACAGGTTCACTGTTTCCTGTAGGTAAAAGGCAACGCAATCACAACAGAGTTCTTCACTGAATTTTGAGTTAGGGCTCTGTCTTGTCTTGCAAAGCACGATGTAACCAAAAGTATGTCTTCTATCACCATCTGTTGAAACAGATGGGGCAGTGTTCTTTATCTTTTCCACAGCCCATCCTTCCTCCAGGAAGAAATCTTCTGTTAAGGGGCCATTGAGTCCCACTGCATGACTGATAAAATTACATCATCCCATTGGGAGATGCTCCAGCCAGGGAGAGGAGCCAAGCCTTTCCTACCTAGATAAAATCTGAGATTTGGAACACCAAGACAGCCTTTCCCCACTGCATTCCAGAGGGAAAACTGGACCCTTCTACATCATCACTGAACCTTCAGAGGAAAACTGCACCCTTCTACCACTGCTTCAACAGAACCACATCTGTCACTCCAGGAGGATGCAGACACCATTAATGGGACTACTACCAACACCTTGACTGATGGGGTGTCAGGTTGTATTCTGACTCTGTCAGTGTTTTGGGTTTGGTGTTTTCTGTAATACTATATTTCTATTTTAATTTTCCCTAGTAAAGGACTGTTATTCCTATTCCCATATCTTTGCCTGAGAGCCTCTTAATTTAAAAATTATAATAACTTGGAGGGAGGGGATTTATATTATCCATTTCAATAAAGGCTCCTGCCTTTCTTAACGAACACCTGTCTTTCAAACCAAGACAGGCTCCCTGGCACCCCATGAATTAGGAGATCAAGGAAATGGAGGGGTGTGGATCTCACAGCTTTGACCTAAGTCAATTATGACCTAAGTAAAAAGGGCAGTGAGAAGATCACACCAACCTACAAAAACAAGCATTATCTTTTCCTATTTATCATCACATTTATTGTCTCTCACATAAGTCATAGCCATTTCCCTACAGACTGCAGAATGTATCTATGACTATATTACATCCACCTACACATCAAACACCTCCTACAGGAGTATCAAATATTACATTTGAGTAACAAGATAGGTTAGTATCTGGGGATGAATTCATCTGTCTTTGCCAATATTCTGGCATTTATAAAACAAATAATTTGCATTTTTTCCGAGGATTTATAGTTAACTGCTGGTGACTGTTTCCTTTCTGGAACATCAGAAAACAGAGATCAGACCAAACTCAGAAATATTATTCCTAGTCTTTCCCTGCTAAAGAGATGTATATATAATATCCTATATGTAAACGTGTGTGCAAGCCTGGATATATGTGTACCAGGAAGTGCTTTAAAATCCTATTCTGGCATATGATAGAGAGACATATAAAATAATTTCCATTTGTTCTGGAGAGTCTTGAGAAATATTTTTCACTGATTACCCTCAAGTTTGGGCAGATATAGTTTTCAATTTGCTCTGCAAAAATACCTCTTTAGTTTTTACAAGCTTCTTGGTGGCTGTGGACCACAGATACATTGTCTAGACCAGTAAATTCCATGGCTGGGTGCAGTTGGCATAGAGGTGCTTTCATTCTTAAGGATCCCAAGCACATCATAAACTGTTCACAAAGCTCACACCCAGCCTATCATTGAAATATAGCCTCTGCTGCAGTGGAATTCAGCAGCTGCTTAATGGTTCATAGATCTCTCTTGTTCCCAATTAGTCCAGTAGCAATCTTTCTGCTGCTTTCAATGAGAAGGTTCTTGTGTGCTAAGCCAGGCATGTGCTTAAGTACCTTGTTAAATCACAGTCTAAAGGCTTAAACTTTCTCATATAACATTCATACTGGCTTCACTGGATGCAAATCTGAGCCTTCAGGGAGGAAATAAATAGGAAGATCAAATGAAAAGACAGGGTAAATTTTAGGTAGAAGGAAAATACGGTGAAAGTGGAGTACACACAACTAGTAAAGCAGATGATCCAGATGTTCCCTGTCTGCTCTAGCTGGGCACTTGAGACATAAAAAAGGGGCCAGTTTCATTCTTAGAGCAGTTTCTAGCCTCATAGAGGGGAATACTTAGAGAGGTAAGTACAAAATGACTGTTAAACATGAGCTAATGAAAGCAGTTTGAAAACTCTCTCTAAACTGATGTGGATGTCCATGTCCATTGCAGTAAGAAACATTTCATGATTTTCTAGTGGAAATGTCCCTGCCCATGACAGGGGGTTGGAACAAGACAATATTTAAAGTCTGTTCCAACCCAAACCGTTCCATGATTCTGTAGCCTAGTTCTCATGGTCTCATGCAATAGTGATTCTCAGTGTCTTCAGTACCAGGCACGAGCACACAGGGAGTAAGTCTCAATTACCTTAGAAGCAAGTTTTAGGTATGTTTTCACCTATATAATCTTTCCCTGTTTGATCAGCTCCTTCTCACTTATTTGCTAACAGAGAAAAGATACAATTGAAAAGTAGCCATTTATTTCAGCAATGGAGGCCTTTGATAACTAACTGCCACAGAAAAACCCACTATTTCTAATTTCCTCTGTATTTTCCCCTCCCCCTCAATTCCTATTGATTTTCTTTTTTTTTTTTTAATTATTTTTAGTGAATGAACTGAGAAGACAGACTGCAGAATCTTACTGAGATAGCACTCAGTTCAATAGATATCATTTAAAAATACTGGGGATTTTTTTCTTCCTATATGACTACAGAAATTTTTGTAATCCCTTTCACACAAAAAGCAGAATTTCCTGTCAACTGTGAAAAAACAGCTGCTTTTCAAAACAGTTTGATTACTCATCTTTCTCAAAACCTTTTGCCACATGAATATCTTAAACCAATAATCACAATTAATTGATGTGAAATTAAGATGTTACAGTATAGATTAGTGATTCATACAAACTAATGGGAAATTTACTCGTGCTCATCACCAACAGAATATGCCTCAAATTAAAAACTATCTAGTTAGAGACTGGCATTCATTGTAGTTTTTACGGCATCTAGAAGAGGGCTTAAGTTGGTTGCAGACCTTTATATGCAGCTAAAAATAAAAAGTTTAATCAGAAATCATTGGAAATACTTGTAGATGTTTAATTTATGACCACATCACCATGAAATTATAAATGCGAAAGCAGAAAACAAAGAAATTGCCTTTGTTAGGAAGTTCACAGTACTTTAAATGAAAGAAACTGACTAATATGTTGAAGGATCTAAGACAAATTATTTTGGTCTGGGAATTTTCTAAAGTACATTTTAAGAAATTAATAACTTCAGATACTGGAAAAGCTGGAACTTTTACTGCAACATGATTTAATTTTATTAAACTTGCCCTTCAGAGAAGGACTCAGGCAGAGAAAATACCTCACATTGAGGTATCTGCCTGCCAGCTAGGAATGAAATGCATTACAGCTACTGAAGACTTAGGATTTTATTTAATTTCTTCACAGTTTCCTAGTCAAGTATCAAGTCAGACTTCCAGGTGCCACTTTGGGATGCTGTGATGTCTCAAGGAGATCATGAACCTGCTTGAGTGAGTCCAGAGGAGGACCCTAAAGTTGATAAGAGGGCTGGAGCACCTCTGCTTGAGCACAGGCTGAGAGAGATGGGGTCATTCAGACTAGAGAAGTGAAGGTTCCAGAGACCGTATAGTGGCCATCCAGTACTAGAAAGAGGCCTACAGGAAAGGTGGGAAGGGAATTTTTATCAGGGAGTATGGTAGTAGAACTAGGGGTAAGAGTTTTAAATTGAAATAGCATGGAGAGTAAAGTTAGATGAGAAAGTTAAAGAAATTCTTTACTGTGAGAGTGGCAAGGCAATGGAATAGGTTGCCCAGAGAAGTGGTGGATGCACCATCCCTGGAAGAGTTTATGGCCAGGTTGGGTGGGGCTTTGGTTTAGTGGAAGATGCTCCCACTCATGGTTGGAACTAGCTGATCTTTACAGTCCCTTCCAACACAAACCACTCTACAGCTCCGTGACAGGTTTCTGGTGGCATCAAAGGGGCTGTGTTTTCAGCCACATTGCACTGTACTTAACTGCATTGCTAAGTCTTCCTGCATAATGTTTCTAAAGTGCTGCTTT
Organism: Acridotheres tristis; assembly: GCA_037013685.1. Taxonomy (NCBI): domain Eukaryota; kingdom Metazoa; phylum Chordata; class Aves; order Passeriformes; family Sturnidae; genus Acridotheres; species Acridotheres tristis. Next base: position 140,303,846 of record CM072886.1, on the reverse strand, counting down.
TACATTTTTCCCTGTAAAAGGGGGGTATCAGGGGAATGACATACATTGCACTTATGAGGAGGACACGGCGAGTCAGATCAGATCAGATCAGTCACAAAAGATTTCCAGCTGTTCAGTAGGAACTCCCTGAACATCACTGATCCTTGTGAATATTTTAGAATAGCATACAAAGAATAAGTTAAGAAAATGTTTTTAAAATTTAAGACAAACAGAAATCACTAAGATATATTATCTTTTTCTTGTATGTATCAGTCCATTCCAGGCACTGATTACTTTGAAACATCATTTGTCAGATGACAAATCACAAGTCAGATAGGAACTTTCCAGCACTGCCCCATTGTTGTGGATATCTTCATTCTTTCCCTCTTGCTCTATCCTTGCCCAGCTACATTGCATGGTCAGAGAGAGGAGGAACAAAAAAATTAAGAAATGTGTCGACAAACTTGAGAAGATATTTTCCCTGTGTACTGCTAGCAGAACTTTTGAAATTATCTGTAACTTGGAGGAGAAGGAGAAAACATCACAACTAAAGCACAAGTCTCTCTCATGATTTCATGCTAACAATCTTGTTTATTTTTCTACAAACTTCTGAATCTTAAATTTTTACATCCATCTTAAAACTGAAAAAGGTAATCTAAAAAGACAGGATGATACATACTTTAGAGGTACTTTACTGTGACCCAAGAAGTGTGGGTCACTTCACTATTCTTTCCTGAAACATTTTGCCCACACAGACACAATAATTCGTTGTGAGATCTTTGAGGTGCCTGAACAAGGTGTGAGAAAAAAGTCTGCCTGGACTATAGGCCAGCAACACTGAATACGGTAGAAACTTCTCACCTTATTTATATTAAGATAAAGGCAGGCATCATATTCAGTGTAACTGCCATAACCAGTTTCATTTTATTCACACCTTCTTTCTTTCTTCTTATAATATTTTCTGGTTTTCAGATATTTCAGTGTTTCAATTATTTGCCTGTGGAGGTATGGAAAGACCAGAGGAGGGCAGGCAGAGTCTGAAAAGGAAAAAAGCAGAAGCTAGAAAGAGATGCTTAAAATATGTCAAAGAAATCAATAATCCAACTGCAAGAAGAGAGCTTCTGTAGTGAATCAGGGAATTCACCTTGGCTTTCCACACAGAAAGAACCCTGAAGCTGAATGCTGTCTCTTCTTACAGTTGTGTTCAATTAACAAACGTGAGGCAAGGTGACAGCCAAGTTCTTCACTTCTCCACTTAATCTTCCCCCTTCTTGGATTCTTATTCTAGAAATATCTAAAAGTTGCCTCTGTGGATTGATTTCTCATCTTAAGGACACAGAGTTTATGGTTATTTATTACACTGCTGTGGCAGATACTTCAAAGAATGAATCAGGCTCAGACAGCCCTTCTTTCTCATTTTACATGTGACAAGACAAGTAGTGGACAAAGAGATCTCTGGGGAAAGTAAGGTGGGAAGGGTCATTGGGAAACTATGGCCATAAATGTTTCTGGTCTTTGCATAACTCCAAGGAAAAAAGGAAGAAGAAACCCTTCCCTCTTTGCTGACATATTTTGAACAGTGCAGGACAAGCAGGGAGAATGCCTTTCTCCTGAGGAACAAAGAGATGTTTCTCAGGGTGGGTTTCAGAGGTCACATGGTAAGAGGTAAGAAGAGACAACATCTGATCATCAGCCTCTGGACCTAGAGTTTGCTTAATTGAGATGCAAGGAAGGCAGTCACAAGCCTCTCGTGCTCTGGAGAATGAAAGACAGGACATAGGCTGCAGGAAATTTGGAGGTTGAATCACCAAGACTCTCTCTAGAGCTAGTGCCACTTTCTGTCTAAAAGTACCAGAATCCTTCAAACTAGAGCTAAACCCAGAGGTCCCAGATAGGGGTCATGGCTTTCTTGTGGTAGAAGGTCTTCTGCTATTCAATACTGGGAGAAAATCTAAAAGTGACAACGGAAGAAAAGAAAAGTGACTCCTGGGGTATAGGGTTGCTATCAACAGAGAAACAGATGTTTAGTCTTTTAATATCCAAAACCAGAATGGGTTACAGAAGGAGTTTGAAAAGAAGACATGCTGTAGAGTTTCTTGTGTGGTGAAAAGAAAAATACTTAAGATTCTTTAGTGTTGACAGGAATTAATGTATAGTATTATTTTCTAAAGTCTGGAAACAAGCAAAAATAAAGGTCATAGATGAGAATGAGTAGGAATATTCACATACTTATTATATTTTGGTTGCTCCAGATAAATGTTAAAAACACACTCAAAAATAGCATTTTACTCTAAAAGGCACACTTTTTACTCACACGTCTTCTTCACATAACTTTCTTTTTCTGGCTGAAGCCTCGGATTAAGTCTACAAGCAAGATTTGACAATTTTGTAGAGCTATAGTAATGTTAGTAGGTAAGAGAGGAATGTCTTGTGATAAAAAGCACAAAATGCTAAAGAGAAGGCTCAGAACCAGAGTTCACCTGTATCCTACATACCTGGAGACCAAGTTTACTATTTTTGCATCTGTTCAGAATTTGGTCTTAAGTCAGGATAAAATAAACCTGAGCTGCTAATAGTTGATGAGATCACTGAGAAGACATCAAAACTTTCATGCCTATGTAAGCTTCATCACTGCAGGAAGGGGGACAATTGTTACAACGCAAGTGAGTCTCATCTCCATTAGGTGTAGCCATCTTGTGTGCCTGGTGTAGACAAATCATTTAGATCGGTCTCTCAATACATCAAGAGGAAAAAATAAGCAGCTCCACAGGGGGGTTTAATCCTTCTGTGATACAAACCTCTCCCCTGTGGGGACGAGATACCCTCTCTACAGATGGGAAAACTGGGTTGGTGTACATGCATTACTTTTAACCTTGCAGGTGAAGGAAATCCCACCTATTGTTTTTCTTAATTAACTACATCTTCCAGAAACAACTGTAAAATACTGCCCATATATGGCCCAGTTTCTAGAGCACCTGCCATGTTCAAAAGATCAAACATTGTCTTTAAATCCAGATCGTCCACTTTCCCATTAAGCCACCTGAATTACATCCTTTTTAAAAGAAAGTATAAGTATTAAGCGAGAAGCACTTGAGTTTATTCCTTCAGAAATGAGAGATTAGCAGCATCAGACTAATAACTATGCACAAAACTAATCATCTGAAAGATGCCATGGCAGAAAACTGTGACAGGAGCTGGATTATACGGTCATAAAAACTTGAGAGATTTGTCAAGGGAATGTATAAACTCAGAGTTGTTCCTATTTCTGTTCAATTTAATTTCTTAAGTATGCCTGTTTTTCTTTCTAACATATGATTCTGTCTCATTAAAAAAATAGGGAAAGAAGCATTTTATTTTCTCTCTTTCTCCATATACATATTAATAGACCAACACTCTAATACATGAGTCTCATTTTCTGTAGCTAGCTGTTGAATTTTCACATATATTGCTAATAGAGGTGGCAACGCCGCCTAAATTTGAAGTTTCCCAATACTCCTAATAAACTTTTATTTTCAGTGGCTTAACATTCTGTCAAACTGTAACCACTCAGGCTAAAATTTTTCAGATTTTTTTATCTGTCTTAGACTTAGACTTTTGACCAAGAGTGTCTTTAAAGACACTGTTGGTCGAAACACTTTGCCTATTTCTCAGAAAGACACTCAAGTAACACTCAGTGATCATCCATTTCAGACAAATAAAAATAAAACAACTGTTTTTATGGAGTAACACTGAATATGTTATTTTGGGTGTTAGAGACTCAAAATGTAATAGGTGGAAAGTGGAATCTGGATTAAGGATACATTGGATGCCATTTCTGTCTCTTAGTTGTAGGCTTTTAAAAGGCCCCTGAGTTTGTCCATGCTCAGACGAGCTGAGGCAGTTGGCAGCTGCATGCTTAGAAATTCCTTCCACGCTGATTGTGTTTTCCTGCCTGCTGCCAGCTCTCAAGGCCAGGAAGTGTCTCTTTCTTTCTCACTCTTTGTGAGAACTCAGTGTTTCCCCTGCTGATTGCTAAGCCCAGGTTCTCTGAAGAAGGATACAGCCCAATGTGTAATGGAGAAAATTCAGCTCTGCAAGAGTTTGGAAGTCATGTGTCATTGTATGGTAGGACAGGTAGAATTTAGAGAAAATGGAACAGATGTATCTGAAGCATCACAGTTCTTAACGCCCCCAGCAAACATTTTGTGCAACTCCACTGAGGAAATGTGCATTTTAGTATCTGTTAGTGAAGCTCAGCAGAAAGTATGAGAACATCACCCAGGAGTCACAAAAGTAACACAAGAGACAAGAGGTTTGTGCAGTGGATGCAAAGGTAGCTGTGCCTGAAGGGGTACTTGTGCATACCACTCAGTTGCTACATGATGGAATTTATGTTTTGTTTTTCTTCTTTTTCCTTTATTAGAACCTTAGGAAATTAGCCTCTTTCTCTTTCATGCACAGACACCCTTTTGAAAGAACTCTGACATTTCAAAGTCATGTACTCAAAGCTTAGAAAATAGCAAGTGAGAAATACAATGCAGTTAAGTGCATATCATAAAACAAGGGTTTTAATGCAAAAATTCAACTACCTTGCTTCAAAATAAATATGTTGCACAGACACATTGACAAGCTAGACTCAACTAAGTCCCTCTTAAGTTTATTTTAAATGGTTTCAGGCTTGTCCTTTTCCATGTCCTGCTCAACACTAAAGTTTGGCAAAACTATTTTCTTCAATCTTGTAGACATGCTTACATTGAAAATCCTACCTTTTTGTAAAGTGAGTCCAAACTTTGGCCAAATTTGCAAGAGACGATAAGCATATTTTGCCATTGTTTGGCTAAAAGCATCTGACAGAATCACACACAGCACATAGCAGTGGAGATTATTTGTTGTTGTACAGTACCAATTTCACCCAGCACCAACACTGTTGACTTTATTTATTTTGATGGTCTTTTTCCCCATAGCTCAGCCAAGAAAATCCACACCAGTCAATATGAAATGTATTTTAGTCATTATCATAGTCTTAATAAAGTTTCTTCTAACTATTGTATCATACTTTACTGGAGCCTCTGCTGAATGCATAACAGTGCTTCAGTAACTATTTCTCTTCTTCAGGACCATGGGATGGATTATCAGGGGTTTTGACTCTGACAAATAAACACTATTTAAACTATGACACAAGTCATTGAGATGAACCAACTCAAAGAAGTAGGTGTGGAGGTTGGATCATCTCCTACATTGCAAATAAATCCTTGGAAATTAGCTCTTGCTGAGAAAATTGTCCTAGGGGTCTTGCTGGGGCCCATGCAAGAAATAGCCTTTCTAAAGGAGGGGAGGAAAATGTTGCCTCAATGGAATCAGTGTTGGTTGATGCAGACTTGAAGACTTTGAAATAATTTATTTTCATGAAAACAATATTTTTCCAGACACTACACACCATAATCCAATCAAAGGCATCACATCCTCTACTCAAGTTATTTATTTCCCTATGCTTTGGAGAGTGGACACAGCAAAAAATTGTTATCTGCATAAATAAAATCCTTGAATAATCCTTTCAGCATGTTGAAGGTGATCTGGTCCAAGTCTACACAATGAACTGTGCATAACATCTGTCTCCAGCCAAGAACTTACTAAGAATTTGTGGTACTTCAAGCTGAACAATGTTGAGATATTGGGTATAAATAAATACATTATCTCTTGGACATGTTCTTCACTTGATGTCTAATGGGAACATGCTGGCTTGCAATTCACAAATAAGGAAATGCAAAGACTGTTTTTCTATAAGAAATATTTTCATGTGGTTTTCAAAATGAAATATGACAGTACTGTAGACAAGAGACTACTGTAATGTATTTGCATATGTTGCCCTAGAGAATGATGCCACAGTTAGTAGATCAAGATCTCATAAGGAAACATAAGCTAAAAAACCCCCAGAAGGTCTATCTATTATAAGCAAAATACACTCTAATTCCCCAGGAGCACAACAAAATGACCAAAGCAACACATAGATATAAGAAATTGTATGGGTTTTTTTTCTTATGGTTTAAAACTCTAATTGGTTCCTCCAAATCTACAGTTTTCTAGGAGAATGCCACCTTCCTTTGGCAGATTTTCCAAATAAATTATTTGGAATCCTGTGGTACCACGACCTACCACACTATTGCCTGCACACATTGCAGTTTCTTACAGCATGCAAAACAATGCTGAAATATTTCTACCATTACCTTTTTTTTTCTGTACTTCTAATTCTTTGTTTATTGCATCTAATAGATCTGTAAAGATCAGTCCTAAATAAGGTCAGTAATACTTGTATTGTGCTTTTAACAAAGACAACTACTGATATTATCTCATAACAGCATGTTTTTAATCACAGCCTTAAGCTTCATTACAACCAATGTGATTTTAGTTCGTGTATTTGCGTTTTGCTTTATGCAGTATGCAGATCAAGTGCCTCAGTATTTCAAAACCAGACATCCTTTCTGGTGTTAAAGGGTGTGTTTAACTCCACTTACATTTTCTTCCTTTTCCAATTAGAGACTATTAATCATCAGTCGATAGGAAAATTTTTCACCTTGAAAAATACTTAAATAGATGTGTGCATTTTCTGAAGCTGATTAAAAATCAAGGGATAAAATATTAAGTTACCCAAAATTTTACAGTCTGCAGATGATGGCTGCCTGGCACCTAGATCCACCCTCTCCAAGTGTATATCCTCTTGTCTGCTACTAATAACTGGGACACACATTAAGTGAACAGTGAGTGTACCCACCAGTGATACACACCTAATATTAGAGAAGTTCTTACTGGCTTGTGAGGTGATTTTATTTTCCTTTCTCTTTTTTGTTTGTTTTCCTGTTGTTCTGTTTTTGTTGGTTTTTTGTTTTGTTATTTTGTTTGATTTTGTTTTTGCTTTTTTGTGTGTGAGTGTGTTTTGTTTTGCTTTGCTTTGTTTTATTAGGATGTTTCTTCTAAATAATTTTCCTCTAACGCATTTCACAGGAAAGAATATTAATGCCCTTTTCCTTGGCTAAGCAAAGCTACTTAGCACTTCAGTAGTCACCCTGCTATACACACATCCCAGCAGGAATAGGAACACAACTCGCCTCTGGAAATTGGGCTGTGGGATGTTCTGCACTGACTTTTTCACTGAGAGGGGAACATCTTTCTCAGTTTTATGCTTTCTCACTCTTTTACTCTCAAGAGAACTGAAGGCACAACCAAATGACACTAAAAGTATGGAAAGCATTCAATACTAACAAAATAAAGGATTTGCCTTGGCTCTGGTTCTTATACAGATAAAGGTTCTGAACCTGCAAATGCTTCAATGACTCCTGGCACTAGCTGGGACAAAAACCCAGAGAAGTGTCATTTGGAATGTAGGCAGAAAAAATGGGGACTTTTAGAGTGGCAACAAAAATTGTGAATAGCTCAGCAACATAGAGGAACTTTTACTTAACTTTTCATAATAGAGTGTTAAAACTCCTAAGAAAACATTTCCAACATGATCTACTTTTTGCTTTCAACTCTCAGGTTTGCAGCCTGCCTACAGGACAACTGCATTTCCCTGCCACATGAAAATCTTCCTGTGCCACCATCACGGTGCCAATGTCCCTGTGCTACCACTATTAGTAACCATGTCCTTTTTTTTTTTTTTTTGCTGTAATCATTATATATGGTCCTAATCATAAAACAGAAATTCAGGAGGGCATCATCTGCTTAGACATGGCTATTTGAAATGTAGATATCAACATCTGGCTAAACATAATTTGGTCTGTGTCTTTGGTTTTTTAGTACAAACCTGAAACTTGCAAAATCTTTTTGTTGTGATAAACATATAAATTCTGCTAACACTTTCATCAAAGTTCCTAAAATTCTGATTCAAATGCTATGTTACTGTACCAAACAGCATACAAAGGGAAAATGGGATGAGTAGGAAAAAAAACATGTCACAGGATACTGCCTAGAATATATTCTGCCTTCACAACATCCATATTATCTCCCAATAACAGTAATGGAAATTTTGCACACACATCAGGGCATAATATATAGCTGAGCCTTTGACTGCTTTGATATGTATTTATGAATGTAGTTATACATTTATTCCCTCAGCCAATTCAAACACCTGTGATTCAGAGTTTAAATTTATTCATTAATACCTTCAAACGGGGAAAACCAGTATGGAGACAACATTAATTTAAAGAAAAACAATCTGATTATATAGTGAAATATGTCAGACATAAGGAAATAAATTAAGGTTAAGATTTTTTTATCCCATTGGGATCAATTGTTTGGGAAAAAAATTTGCATACTAAAAATTCATGGTACAATTAGAGATCATTTTTATGAGAAAGAGTACATGTTTTGCATAAACATTAATAGACATAGATATCTAGAATATGGAATTTTATAACTACGTGCCTGCAGATGTGAAGTTTTGATTAAGACATATCATATAAACAAAACCAAGCAAAAGTATGGACATATCTTTTCATTTATGCAATTGAATCTATTTAGACTAGTTTATCTAATTGATTTGAATTCACGTTGTGAATTATTGTGAAATTAATACGTTTGAGAATTAGAACACTTTAGATTAATAAACCAATTGAAAACTGAAGGCAGGCTGTATATCATGCACCCAAGCATCTTCGCTTAAAATTACAGGTAAAAATTGCTGCATTCTAATATAGTAGCTATTATTTTGCTTTATTTTGAGTATTAAAAGACTTGTACCAATAGGCACCAATAAAAATTGCAGACATGTATCCAAAACAAATCAGAAAGATTCAACCTTCAGATGTTATGGACTTTTTTTAAGTCTTACATCTGTAACTCTGTGTTTGGAATTTTTGTTTTTAAATTTCAAAGATTGCAATGTATCCTCTCTGCAGACACAACATTACAACACAAAAGCCAAGCCGTCACTAGCAAACCTAATTTTTAATTTTTTTTTCACATGAAGAAGAAGAAGAAGAAGAAGAAGAAGAAGAAGAAGAAGAAGAAGAAGAAGGAGAATTATTTTCCTGGTATGAACAACCAATCCAGACTCTAAAACCCTCTTGCTAGATAAAAAGGCAAGTACTAAGATGTGACTGCTTTGCTTCTCAGTTGGAGTTTCTAGGTCAAATTTCATCAAGCCTGGCTCTTTTATGACAGTGTTGGTGATATATCCTCACGTTATAGGCATGCCAAAATGCTGAAACACTGTGAAACCGATCAACTCTGCTATAACGAAAGAACTCAAACGTGTGTTTTTAATGTCAGGAAATTATATAATCACTCTCAGAGCTCTCTCATGATGAACTGACCCAATTTGAATGCAATGGTGATGTTCCTGAACTTTGGATGGTTTCTGTTGAAAGGGAATTTCCACATTTGATAGCTCTGAAGCTGTTTATGCTGGGCTCAACAGCCCTGTCTAGTTCACAGTTCTCCAAATTGCAACAAATCAAAAAATTACCCAAACATGACATTGGAACCTGTTGCAAAATATCAATTCCAAACTTCCCCAAACATGAAATAAGTTATTAGATCACAAGGCTGAGTGTGTTTATTATAAAGATCAGTCTAATTCGACAAGATTTGTGTTAAATCTTTTTCAGGGCCTTGTTTCTTTTAATTCAACACGAGTTTTATGCTTATGTCCACTGTGACTTTTCTTCCAGTTCAGTTCACCTCTGTGTTTTCCCTTCTCATTCCAGTCCATGTGAATAAAACCTCAGGCTGCATCACTTTGTTTCATCTGGTTTCATAATGAAGGGAAAATTTTCACAGAAGTTAATACAATTTTCAACTCAGACTGATTAACCTAAAAATGAAATGTAAGTTTTTTTCATGAGAAGCTGGAGAAACTTGAGGGGGGAAAAAAAGCACTGAAAAAAACTGCTTTGAAGAAAAAGTTTGGAATGAACAGAAGAAATACTGTTTTGGGGTGGTTTTGCCCAGACAAAACAATCTCATTCCTAAATAATTTTAAATTTAAAAAGAGAAACATATTTTTAAACATGAAATATACAGCCTATGAGGGTTTTGTTGTTAAAATAGGTCAATTTTATAATGAAGAGTTTTACAATAAAATTCAGTTTAGTCTTAAAAGTGAGAAAGTTTTATTTAGCTTTTTGGTTTTTTGGGTTTTTTTCTATTGAAAGTGATGAGTTCAGAAGCAATTTGCAAGTCCTGTACCTGTTGGTATTCTTCCCCAAATAAATACATAGCTGAAAATTTTCAACCTGGTACTGGATGGCTTTGAAACTGAACAGGAGTAAATTAGCCAGTTTAAAAAAACTTAACTGTAACATAATTATTGATATGATCATATATCTTACCTTCACTTCATGATGCAGAAGAGATTCAGATGTAATATTACAGAATTAGTAGAATCCAGTAATCCAATCCATTCTATTTCAACTGGAGAAAGGAACTTTTCATCATAGGACTGTTGAAACATAGATTTTTTTGTTTCACTGACCTGTAGCAAAGATGATGCTCCACTGTTACTCAATTTCTGTGAAGTGTAACTGACTGCAAAAATCAAAGTACTAAAACATAATGTTTAACAGTGGTGCTCTCTTGCTGTGGCCCGAACATATCACGACAACTGCGCAATACACCACTGTCAAAACTGATTAAATACACACTGGACATTTTATCTCTGCTTCGGGTAAAATCAACCAGAAAAATACAGGTCTTTTCGTCTACTCCTGAGGTGATCAAAATTAGGTTAGAAAGCTCAGTTGGCCTCCAGGTCTCCCTGTAGAGATTAGAGAGCACTGGGGTTCTTGTGTAGGATAGAAGCAGAAAGTGGTCATCACTGGGAAAGTTGGCTCAGGGCTCTTTGCACACTAACATCTGCAAGATTAATTGTGCAATCTTTTAAGTGCCAAGTACTACATTGACTGTCTGTACCCAAAGTAAGCCCAAGTCAGAAGATATGTGAAAAGATATCAGTCGAAACACCACTAAAACAAAATGCTCCCTGTGTGCACAAGCCTTCCCTCCTTGAAGAGGATGGAACTACACACACCAGAAGAAAAGGATTCTAAACCATGTACACATAAGAGAATCAGGATGTCTAAGCTTTTTCCACTGCTAGGTGAGAGGATTTCTACCAGTAAAGACCTGTACCATAAAGTATAGAACATAGAGTCTTTACTCAAAAAGCAAAGAGCATGTAGAGATTTTAATTTGAACTGTGAATCATAATAAAATTCTCAATTTTTTTTCCAGAAAGAAGAGATACAATACAAATGGAAAATTTATTGCATTCCACTATGTTTTCATCAGCAGGGTCTGGCAACAGTTCACTTCATAGAAGTTAGTACACTATTTCTTTTCTGGGCAGTTCTAAGCAATCTTAAAGACAATAACTTCAGTTAGCAAGGCCAAATATTTCTTCTTCTTCAGACATCAAGATCTTCCCCTGAAAGTAACGAATTTGGTTGAAAGCTTATGACTTCCATCTAAACATTCATAAGAAAGAATAGTGAAGAATATGAGCATTTCACACCTAAAGTCAAGCTGAGTGCCCAGGCTGTTTAGCACCTGAAACTTTATTGTCTGAGTGGATTTAGTACATTAAGTGATGCTAAGAATAAATTTATTTTCTTCTTAAAGCTTTAAATTATTTGTATTTCCTCCTTTTCTTATAGTTTTCTTTGACATTCACACTAATGTAATTACTTCAACAGGTGACATGCTCAAATAGCAAAAATTTGAATAGGTACTGTGCATAATTAGAAGAGGAATGAGTTCGACCTTGCTGACATAAAGAAAAAGCCGGGAGAGCTATGGGTAGATACATATAGAAAAAATAGACAGACAGGTTGAATATAATTCTTAGCAGAGTAGTAGTTAAGAAATGGAGGTATGTGTTTCTGAATGACATGGCATAGGTCAAGATCAACCAAATAACATGGAACTCTGAAAGAAACAGGCATCAAAATGTCAAGTCAAATTAGTCACTGGAATCTGTTCTGCATAATGACTGGCTGTGACAACTGAGCACTAAAAAATGTAAATAAAAAGAAAACTTGCTACTCTGTAGGTCTTAAGGGTCTTAAGGGCTAAAAATATCTGTTTACCCAGCTTACAAAAGACAAATTACAGCTAATAAGCAAGATTCAAAATCATTTATAAAGAATTAATCAGAGAAACAAGATGTTTTTGTCCTAGAAACCAGCACTTCTACTGATTCAAGGAATTTATATGCAAAGCCAGTCTTCTTTGTGACTTGTTGCCTTGCTTCATTTGTTCTGTTGTGAACTGTGAGGTCCTGGTTTGTATTCTCCCATATACACATGCAGAAGTGCAAACACATTATTGCACACACCAAATGGGCAGTTACAAGTGCAATCATTTGTTGGCACAAAATTGATCACATTGAGCACAAAACAAATCACAGTTCCTGTGCTATTACTTTGAAGCACTCATAAGCATACACATATGGCATGCAGAAATTAATTAATTTTCAAAAACTTCCTTGGATTTTTTTTTTCCCTATAAATGTACAAAATCTACTAATACAGTATGTCATCTCTGTTCCCCACCAGTTTCCTGGATAGTTGCTTGGGAAAGTTGAGATAATATTAAGAAATTCATATGGTTCCTAAATAAATCTCTTCTGCTAGATTAGAAGCTTTGCCATGGATTTTGTCTGGTATGGTTGTGGTAGAGAGTGGCTGCAGAGGTGGCTTCTGTGAGGACCTGGCAGAAGCTTCTCCTACATTTCACAGAGCCAGTGCTGAGCAGGTGGGGGCCCAAAGGAGACCCGTGTGACCCCACGGGAAGCCCATGCTGGAGCAGGCTCCTTGCAGGACCTGTGGCCCCATGGAAAGAGGAGCCCACGCTGGAGCAGGTTTGCTGGCAGGACCTGTTAGCCTGTGGGAGACCCTGGCTGGAGCAGTTCATGCATAATTGTAGCCCATGGGAAAGAGTCAAACACTGGAGAAGTTTGAGATGGACTGTCTCATACGGGGAGGATGCCCTGCTGGAGCTGGTGTGAGGAGCCCTACCCCGAGGAGTGGCAGAGAACACGTGTGATGAACTGGCCACAGTCCCCATAACCCATCCCTCTGCATCACTAGAGGGAGGAATGAGAGAAAATGAGGGGTCAAGTTGAGCCCAGGAAGATGGGAGGGATGGAGGGAAGGTGTTTTAAGGTTTAATTACTTATCCTACTCTGACTCGATTGGTAATAAATTTGTGTCTCTTTTGCCCATGGTAGTAACTGATAAATGAGCTTTTCCTATTCAACCCATGAACTTTCTTTAATATTTTTTTCTTCCCTGTCCAGCTTTGGTGGGCTCTTGGTGTCCAGCCTGGGTCTACCCACCACAGCAGCAATGTTTCCAAAAGCTGAAGAAGAGTGAAGGTATTGATATTATGAGTTAGAAAAAAACCTTTTAGTAAATGGCCTGGACTAAACACAGAAATGCAGAAAGGGTAAAATCTTGTTCTCCAGCACAGAAGCTAGAAAATATACAACACAATATCAAATAGTTTACTTTCCAAGAAATTAATATGAATGTTATCTTTATTTGGAGATGCAGCAGTTCACGCTCAGTGAGTTCCACTTGAAAAGCTGAAGTTTCCAATTGAAACGCAGTCAAAGTTAACAGTTTATCTGTGGTCCCTTTTCAGGCTACTGTTATGAAATAAACAGCTGCACCCCAAAAGTGGATAACTGAGTAAATATTTCTAGAAATTATGTTTAAGTGTCTCAATTATTTGTCGCTCAAGCAAAGTGCTAATAGGATCTTAACATCTATTGCAAATTTTTATCACTCTTACAATGACAAATATATACAAACGTCAAAAGAAATATTAAAGTACATACACATTAAATAGGAAACTAATTATAAAGACAGGAAGGAAGCAGACCATTTTAGATGTTCAGTCAACATCATAGACAGAATGTTTTTTTACTGGAAAAGAGAGGGAGAAATAAAGAGCAATCTATCAGTGATTGTCTACATTTCAATTTTTACTTGGTAGGGTCATGAGTTGCACATATAAGATTGCATATGCAGCAAGCTACATTCAGAACTCTTCCCCTTCATTCTCCCAAAAGATGTTGAAACATATACTGTCATCCATGACCTAGCAGAGCAATGGTCTGAAAAAGAGAGGAATAATTAACATTGGAGAAATCAAATAATCTCATCCTGACTTCTCTGTACGAATCAACACACAACAGAAATCTCAGCAATGCAGAAAGTTGTGGAGCATCATAGAAAATCTTAATAGAAAAACCTTTGTCCCCAGGCAAGATTATTTGCAGACTTTTCAGTCATATGCTCCCATGGAGAAGTGAATAATGTCGTGAAAACCCAGATCTTTCTGTTTCTGATGCCACAAGATCATGGAAATAATGGACTCTATATTGGCCAGGAAGAGTCTGTGTAAAAATGAGCATATTTGGCAACTTTGGTAAAGCTGTGTATGCAATTAAAACAAACCAGCCACTCAAACACCATTTTTACCATAGCCACAGCAACATGTAGATTTGAGAAAAACCAGGAACAGGACATAATGTGCTCCAATATAGGGGCTTTTCCTTGTTGTCTTCTTTTCCTTCTGGTTCAAGCAATTAAAACCAGCATTGGTCTGACCCTGCTATGTTTGTTTATGTTGAGAGAGCTGAAACTTCCACCTGAATTTGGTCTGCTTATTCTGCCTTGTACATTGAGAAAGCCCATAATTAAAGCTCAACACCTTCTGTGTCATTCTTTGAAACTTTCATAAATTTTAGTGCTGGATTTTTGTATGAGGCATGTTTTTCTTTTGCCTAATAATCCCTTTAAGCCACAACCCCAGGAGCCTATTCATTGTCAGCACCATGCAGGACAATGGAAAAAAGAAGCCTTAGTTTTAACCAAATGCTGGTCCATGGAACCAAATGGGGAGCAAAGCCAGCTATGTGACCCCATGCAGGCTCCTATTGTTAACTCTAACCCTCTGCAAGTTGTCCAGATCCTCTTTCAGTACAATACACTAGCTAACAGAATTGGTGAAACCTAATCCAGATATGCTCATGGTCTGAGATAACCCGAGTATCAGTTGTGTGCCTTGGTTCTCTGACTATCCCTGATTGTTTCATAAATTTCATAACTGTTATTTATTCTTGGGATTTCTTTTGCTGTGAAGAAATGAGTTCCCTTCAGAACAAAGCCTGTGTGTGCCTGTGGGTCCAGACAGTTTGTGGGAGGAACTCTGCTGGAATGGCATTGAACAAGTGTGCTGTCCTCCAAGTTATCCCAGAAAACTCTGCATGTTCATTCCTGCTCTTATGAAGCACCCCAGGGCATAAAATGCATGCCCTCAGCAGTATGCCATGAAAAGAGAACTCCAGTTGACTCCAGGAACCAGTTAAAACATTCCTCACAATTTGAATGGAAAAGCATCACAAAATATTGTGAGAATATTACAACAATAATAGCAGATGCACTTAGCAGTGTTGAATTTAACTACTAATTCCACAGCTTTCCCTTATCTCATTAAAAGCTCATGTTTTGGCACTAATGCAGCCTATGCAATGAAGCAGCTGAGCAGAGATGGCCAGGTCTCAGTGGTCAAAGAACAGGATAAGAAAATCCTCATGATTAACATGAATATGCAGAAATATTAAGCAAATGCCTAGGCTGAAATGTATTTGAATACTTCTGAATTCTTTGAAAGACAACTGAAAGCCCCTCATCAAACTCTGATCTCATATCACTTTCATTGTTGTGAAACTGTGTTGACTCTGCTGACTTGATCTTCAAATGCATGCCAGTGTAAATAAGAGAAGATTCTGGCCCAGGGCTTTTTGCTCCGTGTGGCTTGGCAAAATTCCTAGATAGCTGCTGGAAATGAAGGCTTGAGGAACACTATGCCCAGGCTGTATCCTTCCTATTGTCAGGCTCTGCAAGGGACAGAAACACTCTGAGAATTACAGGTGGTACCACAAAAGAAGTAGACCTGCAAAAAAACACATTTTCCCTGAACTTTTCCCCTGCATCATCTATCAACAGAAAGGGTTAGACAGGAACATTACTGTGGTGGAGATTTGCAAGAGAGCTTCCTGGAAAACCCCAAATGAACTACTAAAATATAAGTGACAGAACCATGCCAAAATTGCATGTAGGTAAAATCATCTGACCGCATTGAAAGTATGGGCTTTTGTGGGGTGACAGAGGCATTCCCAGGGAGTCAATGAGCTGCAATGAACACAGGCAAAGGAGATGGATTTAACAAACACAACTTTGAGAAAAACGCAAATCTTGGGTTTTAGTCTGCTGGAAGCCTTTGGGTGGGATGGGATCTAACCATCCTCTAAACCTGATTCCACCCGTGCCTCCTAAAATTGATGTGTTCTTGATTCTGGAATAATAATTAGAAAAACATATATATCACCAGATTTTAACATGATGCATGCAATTTTAAAACTGTCTGAGAAAGGGAAAAAGAAAACCTTACCTTTCAACTCCTAGAGAAAAGATACAGGATTTTGCTTCAAGTGCTACTCAACCACTACAGAGCCTGGCATTCAGAAGTCTTTCTAACTTTGCAACTTTTTGCTTTGACCCATCACAACAACCCTTATCATTGTCTCTACCTGAACAAGAAGTTATGTCATTATCTGTAACCATAACAGCAGCAACAGGAGTAGGCAATCGAATTTTCTGGATTAAATGTATCCATCGGCAGGCATTGCTAAGAGCTGAAATGTTGCTGTAAAGAAAAACTTGGGAAAGGAGGACAGATTTAGATTTTTATGGTCGTCATGTTTTAGTAAGAGGTGTCTTTTTGTCTTCCAAAACCACAATAATATAGATAGAAACAGTGTATGAGTCTGATTAACTTTTTACTAACTCAGTCACCTGAGCAGCATGTAAAAATGAGGTTGAGAGATATTTCACATCAAAAAAATCATCGAGTGTTGCGTTCTTAGTTTTTGTGGATTTCATTTCAGAATCATATTTTGCATTATTTTTCCCTATCTTTCTGCTATTTAATTGTCTGTAAAACTTAATTTAACTAAATTTTAAAAATGGTTTTGTTACCACAGTGAAGCTCTCTTAGTGACTGGTTAGAAAATAGATGAAATCAGCTGAAACATTGCTAAAAATAAGAAATCAAATTGTAATGATCAGCTGGTCATTTTTTAATTACTTTTTGTTTTCTAGGCAGCATTTTAAGTAGTGACATAAAATGTATATACATTCAACATCTTCTCACAGAAAAAAATATATTCACAATTTTTTAAAATTCATTTGTTTAGTATTCTTACGAACAGTCTATCAACTTCCTCAAGGAATTATTTGTGCAAGGCTTCCCTAAATAGGCAAAAAGGATATTATCAAATCACTTTGGAAAAATGTTGTAGATAAGGGAGGTAACAAAAAGATTAACGATTTCAATAATCTTTAACCAGGATCATAACTTATTAGTCAATATGGCTCTTGTATTGCACTGATAGGCTATTCCAGAGACACAGAAGGAACATTCCTCTTTAGTCACGCCACACTTACATCAGCAGATCTACCCAAGTAATCTTTTTTACCACACCTTGGATACTTAATATCTCCCACATATATTGTTGAATGCAGTTCTTCTATTTTATCTCCATGATTTCTCAGAGCCTGTTTGAGTGGCCACAAACCACCTGCTGCTCGAGCCATTGCCTTGGTGCATCAGAGCATACAGACACGATGTTTCTGTGAGATGAGGGGGAATAGCTGAACTGAGAAAGTAAATAGCAGCAACACTCACAGAGTGGGTGCATAAAAAATAACAACTAGAGACACATTCTGATTTGGCCTCCAGGTCTTTCCACCATATCTGGCCTACTGTGGATGGTGTACTCAAGTCAGAGGCAGTTTTGTCCCTGCTTTATGTATTATTAAAAATACATATAACTAGTTCAGTTAAGAGCATTTACAGTATAAAGCTATTCATTTTGTATTTTCTTTTTTTACATTGGATATCGAATATCCAATATCTGGATATCAAACATCCAGAACCCACTTCACAGTGGAACAGAACCATCTTTTCCCAAAATGTCATTCCGTAGTTCTCAGAAGGAGGCGATTTTGGCTTTCCCCAGCCTCATTTGCATTTACAACTTGTGGTCATGTTTCATATTGAAAACATGTAACACAGCTATACCACAGCTGAGAATACTTGTCTACATTATGTCCCATTCCTCAAAGTTCAAATATTATCTCACATCTAGTCTGACAATATTTTCCCCGTAACAGAGGCATCATTATCTACACAGCTTGTCCCGTTCCAACTAGTAAAATATTGTTATGTATATATATATAAAGTCAAACCTCAGTGCTGAGGTTAAAGTTATCTCATAGGCATTCACAAATGAGTAGGACTTCATGTAAATAATAACTGAATTCAGTCTCAAGAAACAGATATTAATCTCATTGTGGTAAAAGTGCTGACAATCTTCTCCCAAAGTAACTAGGTTAAACCCATGAAGACAAAAGAACACAGAAAGTGGAGGGAAAAGGTAAGACTAACCAGTAGATGGTTGACACAGTGTACTTCTCTGGTCTTCTTCAAATCATGATAGACTACACTAAAACCCAGCTGCCCTTTCAACAAAAGATTCATCAGACCAAGCAGGATGTTCTTTGGTTTCCTGTTGCCTCTGCTACTGCTACTCTTTGGGAAAGGAGCTGTCCAGCAAGATATTGGAATATCTTTAAAATCAGTCCAAAAAAGAGATTAAAAGCAACCAGGGAAAGCTTTAAGCTAGTTGCAGACATTATCAAGAGAAGATAAGTGAACATAAGATTCTTGTTTTCTTAGGTGAAGCATCTGTATCATGCTAAAAGTGAACTGATCAATTTGTCTCCTCAGACAGATAAACTGAAAAAGAGAGACTCAAAAAGCTCATATGAGTAATTTTTTTCACATTCACAACAGATATACATGAAAATGCTAAGTTGTGTGCAGTGTTGTTTGTTGTTGGAATGATGATGCAAGGTTAGTGACTCACTTTGGTCCATCTGTGGATACAGAACAACAATTATGTTACCAGAGGATCCTAAATTCTTATTCATTGTCTTAAAAACAGGAATGGAAGACGAGGAACCCCAGTATATGGGTATATTAAGGGACTGATTGACATTCATTAAAGTCAGGAAGGAGGAGATACATCTCACTGAAGTGTGGACTTCTATATCTAAACTTCTGACCATGAGCTTTCTTCATAATCAAAAGAGGAACAGCCTGTAAACTAAGAAGACTTTAGGTATAACACCCCTTATCATAGAGAAGGCAGAAGCTTTTGACCAGATCAATCACACTCTCAACTCTATTGTCTCTATTGGATTTGACTACAATAGGATAACTATCTCAGACACAAAGTTATAGTGTGCATATCAAAAGATAGATAAGGTAATTTCCACCAGGGGATTTCATCTGTACTGTCAGAATCCGCTTGGGAAAGAAATTGTAAAAAAAAGATGAAGAAATGAGTCAAAGCAAAAGAAATATTAAGATAAGAAACAAATATCTTAATTATTATCTGCTGGTGAATTTATTTGCTTATTTGGATTGCTTTCTATTTTACCATTCCTTCTTTGACAAGGCTGTGTTCTAAGAGGTAAATCTTATGTCAGGGGAATATTTCTAAGATATGTGATGAAAGGCACAGTGATCCAAGTCATAGATAGAGACCAGTCTGCAAGATCCTAAAGGCTTCCAGAGTATGTTAACCCAGCTAAAGCAGCATAGGCTCTATTGAAAATAAATATTACTATAACCTGTTGCTGGTTGATTTCTCTTTTTTCTTGGCATTGGCACTATAATAATTCCCTCCTCTTCATTTGATTAATCACAAAGGGCAATATTTTCATGCCTGGAACCAGGCCATATTTTTAATGTATGTTTTTATGATATTTACACAGCAGTTGGAATTAGAGAAGATTGTCATTAGAGCTCCATTCCTGCATTCTATCAGATAAACAAAAAATTATCTGGGTTGATTAGGTTCACCTTGACAAAGGGGTCAATGTCTGAGGCTTCATCTGGCAAATTCATAACCACAGACGTCAAGGGGAATATTTGCTAGTAATTAACTTGAACTAGTTTCTGGAATAGGAATTTAAGGCCTTTACTTTGGTATTGTTTATCAGATCAGGCATCTAAATTTCACTGATTTCTCAAAGAGGTGAGCATGCAGAATGCAGAGTGTTACTGCAGTGTTTTCCTTGGGATATGAACTGTGGGTTTGTGACTGCTAAACAGTCAGCTGTACGGATTCCTCAAACCACTCTCATGGTCAGTCTGAAATGATTCTCACCCACTATTACTGGCAAAAACATAAATAGTCATGAAATTAAAAATATCTATCGATCCATAACCTGAAAAAAGTTGGATAATTCCCCTGAACCTTGCTACATTAAGTTAACCAAATAGTAACAGAATTTACTTATAGTTTACCAAATCTTAATATGCCAAAAAAATTAGTTAGATGCTCCTCTTTCACTGGACAGGAAAGAAAATTCACATTCATAAGCACATATATATATATATATATATACATATATATATATATATACACCCATTCTTACATACCTTTTTTTACCCAGAAGATATTTTGTTTAGACTGAGAGTGAGCCATCATATGAGAGCACCATCAGCTATTTCCAAGTTCTTATGAAGGTTCATAGTATTTTCTGATTGTCTGCACTAGAGGGAAGATCTACCCCTGAGAGTGAAAGGAAACCAGGAAACAGTTTTGGTGATGGATTAGTCTTAAATTCCAAGCTGCCAAAAAAAGTGCATTGGTTATAAAATTGCATAAGCCTGTATGTGTTCTGAGAGCAAGAAACCTGACTTCCTTTCTGTGCTGATTTCTCAGCCCACAAGCTGTTTCCTTAGTCAAACCAGCTTATGACAGAACTCTGGTTAAATGTCTCTCAGAACAGACCGTGGGACAGTTTTACACACGGAGCCATCATGTTACTGTACCTTGGCAGCCAATGGCTTTCACCTCCTGCATTCAGCACCTTCCCAGACTGAGTTGTTAACAGTTGAGTTTCTGTGTGAAATTCTGACAATCATTTGTAAAAAGCAGAAAAAGTGATTTTTTTTTTTTTTAAAGCTGGAGCCTAGCTGGATTTTAAGGCGTTCTTATACCAGCATTCATTGCTGTCTTGAAATTGATTTAAAAACTCAAGTGAAATGACCAAAACTGGAGGACCATTGGATCAGACAGGATTAGAAAGGCCTAGGACCCATTTGACTTTCATTATTTCCTAGTACCTTGATCCACATAGTGTGCCTAGAGGATGTAAAAAGCTTTGTAAAAATATGGTTTCTTTATCATTCCTGGATTGTTTCCTGCAACGAATATTAGCAGCTGACTATGATCTTTCCTCTTGGCAATATTCACCTAAATGAGTGTCTGCTCACAGGTCTACTGGCAGAAATCCAAGGTAATGTCACTAAACCAGAGGGGGATATTTAGTTCTGTTCCTTGAACTTCATTGACTTTGGGGACTTGTATCAATAACTCAGGGCATAGACCAAATACTCCTCCCTCTTTTCAGATGAACACTAGGACCACTGAATTCAAATTTGATGCATAGCCATGTCATCATTTGAAAAGCATCCTAGCTGGAGAAACTCGATCAGGTTGCTGATATTGCTTCAAATAATAATCCTTTCTTGAGAATTTTTTTCATACCAGTGACACATACTCCCCTCTAATGTGTGGGCTGCTGAAGGTATTAAATCAAAAGTCAATATAAAGAGCATTTTTGTATAAAATATTTAAAAATTGAAAAACATAAAGTTCTGGGAACAAAAGCTGGAAGATGATTTAATGTAGGGGACATCTAAATGAGTAAATAGGCAAGAATTACTCTGACATGATCCCTGCATGGAAAACAGTGGCCACAGTGATTTAAATATGTACAGAAGATACACAGAGAAATATTGGGCAAGGTAACCTGTAGAAAGCATTTCTGAAGGGAAAATCACTGTTGAATTATTAGTGTCTCTAATTTCAGTGCCAGATTTCCCACAGAGTTCAGGGCATGCAAGCCTTCTGTCCTATCTTTGAGGGTCACAGATTGTCACAAACTTAATTTTTCATTATGTCATCCAACATGGTAATGACAGTATCTAAAAGTTTCTAAAGTTCTTCTTTAAGGTTGCATAAGTAAATAACAACCTGATGGAGTTTGGAGGAGTGATAGTTTTACCACTTTCACGTAGATTTTTTCTGTCGCACAAGGGAAGTGTCACAAATCATTTTTTGTATTAAGAGTGAGTGAATACAAACACCACACGAGGAGGAAATCTCAGTATTATTCCCTTTGCTTTGCTCTAAGCAAGCCTCAGGAAGCTATCCACTCTGTTGTAAAGGTTTTTGTGAGAGCCACACAGGTCATCACATCAGAGGGAAAAACCCTCTTTGTGCGATGGGTTTTGCTACTGCAGTTCATCTGCCTGCATGTTTGATCTGCTGCTCTGTTTAATTTTCCTGGAATGGTCTTGCCAGCAGTGTACTCACACTGTTCAGAAATTCATTTCTCCTGGCCTTTTTGATACATGTGACTCATTTCCTTTCCACAGTGACATCTCTTGTCAGAAGTGTCAGCAGAAATAAAGCAGTTATCTTGGATCACCAGTGATTTGCATATCTCTGTTAATCATTTAACCCTGAAAATCTAGACAAAATATTCAAAACATTAATCAGCTTCAGTGGGATTTGTTGCTCTTTGCTGAACAAAGATGTTTCAATATCTTTGAAAATCAGGCCAATCTGGGGAACCGAACTACAGACATGAGAGCCCATGTTTGGGTTTCAGTTCTTCAAGTTCTGGCCTTCATTAATTTTAACAGAGAAAAAAAAAAAAAAAAGGAAAAACCAATAACAGTGCATTTTGCCCAGAAACGATTGCAGTATCAGTTCAGTAATGAGAGACATTGTCAACAGGCCACTAAGCTGACCCAGTATAATTCCAGCTTAGTTGATTGGCATTTAATAGCTTTGATGATCATTTGCTGAAAGTTTGCCATGTTATCTGTGTGCCATGCTGCCTTGTACCCAAGGTGCACAAGTGTTTCTAAGGCTCACCTTCCAGGAGGGGAAAAAAAATGAAACTACAGATTTCCTGTTGTTTCCAATAAATGCAATCTGTGCAAGGCTAAGGGCAGTAAATGCAATCTGTGCTGCTCTGGTCCGAAAACAAGAGGACAAAGACTCGATCTACACCAGGGGAGTTTGAGGCTGGACAGAAGGAGGAATTTCTTCATGGAAGGAGTTGTCAGGCAATGGAATGGGCTGCCCAGGGTGGTGGTGGAGTCACCACCCCTAGAGGAACAATTTAGCGCCATGGTCCAGCTGACAAGGCAGTGATTGGTCAAAGATTGACTTCAATGATCTTTTCAAATCTAAATGATTCTGTGATTCTGTGGTGCAGCAACAATACTGCTGTTAATATCCTTATCAAGAAGACTTCATGAAATCCTTTCCTACTCAACATTTCTATTATTCTCATGATCATGATATTTCTGTTTTCCCTTCCAATCGTAAGAAAATCCAGGGAGAAATAAAGTCATGCAAAAGCTCTTTGGGCTATGTTTTTCCTATGCACATGAAAGTGGAATGAGTATGATATCATTGGAGCAGAGAGCTGAGAAAAATTCAGACCCAGGGATGCTTCACACCATATATTCCCATCATGTAAGGATTTGATCAGTGTACCCTACATTTGTGTCTATATCACTGACTACATGCACAGGCAGCTCATCTTACCTCTCTCTGTGTCCCTGGTAGCTGACACGTGTGCTCTGAGGTTTCCCCAAAGGGACAGAGAGGATGGAGTAAAGCTGATCAGAGCTGTGCTCCCCTACTTTGTTTTATTCACAGCTAATACATGATGCAGCTTTGTGGGACTCTCCTCGTTCTCTCCATTTTTTCCCCAGAGTCCTTTGGTCATACAATCATTCCAAGAGAGGATAAAGGCAGATACATAAAGGCACAGTTAGGAAGGGGTAGTGTGTCCTCCAGCTACTTTGCCCAGACATATATTTTCCCCACACAGTTTGCTCCTCTAGGCATGGTGGAATACACTTTGATTTCCCATCCTTTCTGAACTCATTATCATCTGAACACAGTGACATTGGCACAAATTAACACCTCATATCCATTTCTAATGAAGAGAAAATATACCAGGTGGACATTAAAAAAAATCAATTCCCATGATAAAGCCAAGGATATTAAAAAGAGAAAGAACTACAAAGATTACTGAGCGCAGCTCTGCTACAGCAGCAGACAGAGTGGCAGCCAGCCATTGTTCCAAAAGGCAGCATCAGCACCAAGAATCAGATGACTAAGCTCTTGATGAATGAAATATTTTTACTATGCTGAAAAAATTCTGGCATTGCAGGAGGACTCAGGATAAAGGTTGCAATTTTGAAGAGCATTTCTGAAGGACATCATCAGATAACCTTCTGGCACAACAAATTGCAGTATCCTGAAGAGAAATGATGGTTCTGGGTTTCAACAGAGGTGAAAGGGTACAGGCTTAAATTAAATGGACTTGATGAGAACACATGTGAATAGTATTCTCTACTAAATGTCACCAACGTTGCTTCAAGACACAAGATGCAACGCTGGTCAGGATTCAAGCTGCCTTTGAAAAGGCAAGAGAGCCTGGGTATCCCTGAGTCCTGCAAACAAAGAAATGGCTGCAGCATCCTAAAGTGTTACTCCCTGCTCAGCTGCTCATTACCCCTCTGCTGAAGGCTGAGGAGCTTCTGCAGAACTGGAAGGCAGCAAGGTGCCTACAGCTCAGCTGCTATCATTCATAGCTGATAGCTCTGAACAACCCCCCTTCATTACAGAACTGGGGAGCAATAAATTCTCAAAAGCAGGTTCAGCAGTGCTCATATCCTCACTTGTCTGGCTGTCACAGCTGCCTTCTGATACCCACTCCAGAGGAAATGTAAGTATCTGCCTTGTATTGATGTGTCATGGATGTACCCTTTTTGGGTACCCAATGCATAAGTCATTGCTGGCAGTGGGACCCCATGCCCAGCAAAAAGAAGACGGGGTTAGATGAAGATTGTTGAGAGGGGCATTCATAAGCCAATGCCATTCATAAGTCTCATAGTGTCAGCACCATTTGATTAAACTGGAATTACAGAAAGCTATTTCAGCTCACTGTTACAAAAATGAAAGAGAAACAGAAGGAAATTAGATTTTTTATGCTCATATATAGTCATACCTACATACATATGTCTATGCAGAAAAATTAAGTCTATATTGTTAAGAAAATGCTACCAAAGAAAAGTTTAATAGTATGAACTAAGCTTTAAAAGGATTTGTGGGGTTTTGGTGGTTTTATTTTTTTTTACTTCTGGAAAACAGCTTCTGAGCTAGCTTCACTGAAATACAAAAAAATTTTCCTTTAATCTTACATATTTTAATCTGTGAGCTAAAAGGTTTGCAATGTTACTGAAAAAAAGAGGGTTTTTTTAAACTTACTGTGCTGCATTCTCTGAGAAGAGTTGTTGGAAATGTTTTTTAGAACAAACCTTCCCTTCAATACAGCCTAGCATGTGGATGGGTTAGGTATCAACTTGGTTCTGGAGGAAACAACAAATTTAGGGCTGAGGAACTCATATAATTCCAACAGAAAGACCTAATTCCATTCAAAAATCAAACTTAGTCACAGCCTTGTCTCCAACCCAAGTTTGTTCTTGTACCTGGAAACCAGGATATCTGCTCTACTGATGAATGAAGCTGTAGGATAATAGAATCACAGAATGGTTTGGGTTGGAAGGGACCTTGAAGATCATCTAGTTCCAGCCCCCCTGCCATAGGCAGGGACACGTTCCACTAGACCAGGCCTTGAACACTGCCAGTGGTAGGGCATCCACAATTCTGGGCAGGCTGTTCAGGGTTTCACCACTCTCACAATAAAGAATTTCTTCCTAAACTCTAATCTCAACCTACCTTTTGTTTTAGATTGAAGCAATTTTAAATGGTGTAAACAAAGTTGGAATCAGATCTGGAGGTTTAAATTTGTGCTCATTTCCGAGCAATTCTGTTCCTTTTTTATGAAAACTGAGTAAGTCCAAGCAGTACTGGGTTTCTTGCATTAAATACCAAACCCAAAATCCAAAGCTTGGGTGGGTACACAGCATCTACAAACCCTTCATTACCAGTGTTGTGAAGCTTTGAAGCTCCGCTGTGCAACTATTAACTGATCTTGTTTAACAAACAGTGCTCCAGTGTGTTCTTTGTGGCTGAACAGGTGATGATTTTCTCTTTGCTGCCACCAGTCAAGGACTTTCCACTACCACGACCCAGGCTCCAGTTCTGGGATCAGAGGTCCAGGCTGTAGCAGGGGAAAACATAAATGTTATCTCCATTGATTTCTAGTTCAAAGAAAGCTTTTTGCTTTCACACTTTGAAAAACACCGACTATCAGACCATCTCACAGCCAGGTTAATAGTGGGCTTTGTTTTATTTCATGGCTAACACGATTGTTATGTTTTGTGTTTGCAGGAATAAAAACTGCTTAAATGTCAGTTGCCTCTCTGTATAGTCTAAATTCCTTTCCAAGTCTGTAGCCTGCTTATACTGATGGGATTGTTTTCACTGATTTACAGACTTTAAAACAAACTCTTAGGTCCAGTTTTTCCTTACAGATGAAAGCAATTATATACATCAGGCTACTGTATAGTGATGAAGGGTATTAAGTTATTTTGCTTACTTTCAAAGAAGATGTCATAGGTAAGCTTGGGAAGTGTGTCTTGGGTAAGTGCACAGTGAGCTTGACTGAGAGCTGGCAGAATGGCAGAGCTCAGGGTTGTGATCCGTGGTGCAGAGTCCAGTTGGAGGCTTCTAGCTGGAAATGTCTCCAGGGCCAGAACTGGGTCCAATCTCATTCATCCCATTCATCGGTGGCTGGACAAAGGGACAAGTGGTCTGTCAGCAAATCTGCTTTGCTGACCATGGAAGAATGGGAGGGGTGGTCTGGAGTGAGGCCTGGACAGACTGGAGAGCTGGGCAGAGAGCAACATAAGGCAGGTCAACAAAGACACGTGCAGGGTCCTGCACCTGGAGAGGAATAACCTCAGGCACCAGAAGCAGCCCTTTGAAGGACCTGGGAGTCCTGGCGGACAAGAAGCTGTCCATGAGCCAGCAGTACCCCTGTGGCTCTTGATGGGATCCTGGAGGAGCATTTCCAGCAGGTCAGAGAGGTGATCCTGCCTCTCTGCTCTGCCCTGGTGAGGCCTCAACTGCTGTGTCCAGTTCTGGACTCGAGTTCAAGAAAGACAAGAAACTACTGAAAAAGGTCCAGTGGAGGACTACAAAGACAATTAGAGGACTGCAACACCATTAGTGGAGTGGAGCATCTCTCCTACCAAAAAGAAAGGCTGAGAGAGCTTTTAGCCTGGGCCTGTTTAGCTGGTAGAGGGACGACTGAGAGAGAACCTCATCCATGCACAGAAATCTCTCCATACAAATATATAGGGCTGGGTGTCAGGAGGATGGGGCCAGACTCTCCTCAGTGATGCCCATTGGCAGAAAAAGGAGCGACAGGTTCAACTGAAACACAGGAAACTCCATCTGGCTATAAGGAAAAGCTTTACTATGAAGGTGACAGAGCACTGGAATACAGTGCCCAGAGAGGTTATAAAGTTTCCTTCTCCAGGGATATTCAAAACATACAAATGAGATCCTGCTGAACTTTGTCAGGTGAACCTGTTTTAGAAGGGGAGGTAGATCAGATGATCTCCAGAGATCCCTTCCAGCTCCAGCCTTTCTGTGATTCTGTATGCTGTATTTTAGAGACCAACTCTAATGCACCAAATAACATATGTGCATCCTTGTTTGAGTCATGAAACTTCATCTTTTGGTGATGGTCTTTTGGTGGGCAGAGAGTAAGAGGTATGTATTTGTAAATAGATAAAGTCAGGTGCCAGGATTTATTAAGCCTGGCACTGATAATGCAGGTACAATTAGTCTCAAGTATGCCTGAAGATGACTTTACAGAAAGGGCAACAGGAAGACAAACAGGATACAAGCTAGGAAAGGTTCAGGGATTATTGCTGTGATCATCAACACTGGATTACTTAAAGCGAGTGTAGTATCTGGTCTAACCTAAAAGAATCCTAAAAGGAACACAAATAATGGCTAGGATACGTCACCACATTGAGAAACTGTTTGGAAAGAAATGTTTTCTGACTGCTCTGTAAATGGTCCCAAGACTTGCATAAAAGCACTAGCTAGCATGACTAAACAAACTCTTTACTGGCAAAGGCAAACAAGATAAGGATTTTCTGTTCTGCTGCCACTGATTCTTCAAAGCAGTCGTAGTCTTGACAAACCAAATTTTGCCTAACCTTCTATTACAGATAAAATAAATATATCTAGAAGAAGAATAGATAAAGTTACTATATTTTAACTCTAGGAGGAAAAACAAAGTAAGAAAAAAGTCCATCACATACAACTCCAAAGGGTTTGTATTTTCAGAGTCTATGGTCTGGCAGCTTCTTTCAGGGATTAAAACTACTGAAGGAAACAATTGATGAGTGTAAGAAGCAAATAGGTAATACTTTATAGTGAATCTAGGCCTTTGGTATTTACATCAGTGAACTACCAAGTAATATACACCTCTGAAACCATGCCAGCCTGCATTGGAGCTTTTTATATAGCTGAAATGGAGCACTGTCATTGGGTTTTTTTCTAATGGGAAAAATACCTCTTCATACCTAGATGGCACCTCTTAAATTGATCAGGCAGCAAATGTGACAATGCACTGAATGGGTTGAAAAGGGATTTGGCAGATACATAAAAGGGAGGCCCAGTGTGGGTCATTAAAGATGATTACTGGGAGACAGATCCCAAGATGCTGATTGTCAGGGAAGGGTCACCTCGCCTAGTAACCAAATTCCTTACATCCTTTCCTAAATTTTTCTCCACTGGTCAACAAAAGAGTCACGACACTGAGCTAGTTAAAGTCAGTCTAGTGTGCTTCAGCAGTTTTGCTGCTGCCTTATCTGGTGTTTCTCTTGCAGTTCGTGAAGATGATTTTGAAATGCTGTGTTTCAGTTCAGGGCCTGGCTCTTCCTCTGCTCCTGAAATATTTTCTGGTTTTGTTTCTGTTGAGATTTTTGTATGTTGCCTGATGAGGACTGATTGTAACATAGAACTACACAGTTATACAGGTCAAAAATGCCTGCAAGCTGGTATTCAACATATGCCTGACAGTAAAGCAGAAGAGAGATTGTTTTGACATAGATATGAGGCCAATGAAAAGAAATTGCTGAATTTAGAGTTTAATTTATCTACAATTGAACTTGATTCCATCAAGAAGGAAAAGGAAATCCTTATTTTAATATATGTCATTAAACCATGGAAATACCTGAGCTTGCAATTTTTAGTTAGCATTTCAGCAGACACATCTCCTATGTAACATGGAAATAATAAAAGTGTTCCACCCTTGTGTTTTGCTGCCCTAAAAGCAGGTAAAGGTTGGATTTCACTTCCACAGTGAAAATGCCTGCAGTAGGAGACCAATCCACATCACTTCATGACTGTGACTTTTTCCCACAGGATCCATCTGAAGTCATCAACTCCTACAAACGATTTTGTGTAGAGAGCAGAACCTCTCTAAAGGAAAAAAACCTGCCTCTTTTTTCACATTCATCTGTTTTTTAAAAAAATAATCCACTACCACTTCCATATTTACACTTTTACAGTTTCAGAGTAAGCCTTGTTTGTTTATGAATCAGAAGCTAATAAATATCCTGCTTTTTATATACTCATAACCTTCCTCAGGACATCTGCATGACAAAGGTGACAATCTGCTGAGTCAGGGTTGAACTGGGAAGGAAATCAAGCAGGATGGAACTCTTTCTCAAAAATCTACTGCATCACAGAAGTGCAAATAAATAATTGCAACCTTATATTTGCTATTAAATACAGAGGAAATTTTCTATATTTTGATATTTTTATTTTTTTTATATTATCTCCTTTTAATGGGATAAGGTAGTCACAGAGGAACCAAACTGATGCTTTTAGTTCAAGATGCAGGGGGTCCAAATTATATCATAGTACCTGAATTGTTCCCTGCACCTTGATCACAGGATGACTGATGAGACTCTTTTTTTGATGTCTCAGTCTTGAAATCAGAGTAAAATTATGTTGTTATACTGCAAAAGTGCTGAGTATAAGGCAAAGACTGTCTCAGCACCAGAGACTTCATGGCTCTCCTTCATGTTTCCAGATACGAAATTCCTTAAGCTGAGTCCAAAAGGAATGGGGAAATGGAAGAAAAAGAGAAATTGCCTTTATCTTCCCTCTCATTCTTGTGGGGAACAGCTCATCTTGTGATTTTTTAAGTCATTATTCTTCTGAAAGAATAGAAAAAGAGTAAAACCTTCCCTTTCCTTCACTGTGAGCCTGCTGCAGTTTTCTTTTCTCCTTCATGCCCAAAGAACATAGAAATATTAATCCTGAAAGTAACATAACATATCTTCCACTCTTTTTCCTACACACTTTTCCATTCTATTGTTCACTGCTTTGGGGCTTGACTAATCCTAGTATCAGAATTATGTTGAGTCTGTGACATGCAAACTTGAAAAATATGATGCCATTCTGAATTTCACAAGTATTTCAAGTGTCACTGACTTGGTTACCTTCTCTACATGTTTAGGGGTTTTTTAGTGCTTTTGTGAAGTGGCAACAGTGACTTGGGCAGTTTGACTCAAATCTCATCTGCTCTACCTTTGTGTCATCATCTTCCATATATTTTCCCCATCCTGGTGATCTAAAATTCTCTGTAATATGGGACAGCTGACAGCAAGGAAGCACGTGCTGAGAAATAGCGTGGATGAACAGAGCCATAGTCTGTTGGTCACACACCTCTGTCTTACTTATTTAGTGATTATCTTTTCTTTCTCTGAGTCACTTCTTCCATTTTTCCTACATTTCCAATTCCCATTGCTATGTGGGCTTGGGCCTTTTGGTTTTTCTCCCTGAATACTCCACCATTCTTATTTCCCTTATATTCTTCTCTTGTCAATCCCTTCTGCAGGGATCCTAGTGCAGAAAACTGATACTCTTGTTTCAGTTAATTACCACATACACATGCATGCTTGCTCACAGTGCTGCCTCTCATCCATACCCAAACTCTTCTTCATACTTCTCCATAGCCTGTCCTCTGCATTATTTCCACTAATCTTTTTCTCTGCAAATTTTTCTTCATAGTTACTATTCTGTTTCTTTCTCCTCATCTCAGACATTCTCTGAAGGTAACTGTGTGATAGGAATGAGGTGCTTTCATTTCACCCTACATATTTGTTAGTAAGATAATTAGGAGTTGTCCCATTCTTGTAGCTGGATGAGCCACTGTTCACTTTGCCCCCTGAGAACTTCAGACCAAGCTCATCCCTGAGATACAGGAGAGTCAACTGGGGCTTTGCTTATAAAATCCAAAGCTCCAGATGTGGCTCAGGCAGCTGCTATAATCTACTTGCAGTAAAGAAGTTATTCCTGCTGGGAGCTGGAAGCAGGTTAGCTAGGCAGTGAATTTGCTGTTGATGTAAGAGCTCTGCTAGCTTTACATAATTTCAGAGCTCTCCTCCAATGAGGAGATTCTCCATGTGGGTCTTTCACTCGATTGGAAGCTTTGCCTCCTAAAGAAGCAACTCCAGGCGAGAATCTCCCCTTATAATTATTCTATCCCTGTTCATTTCCCAAATCTGAAAAAATTAAGCTATGCTAATAAAAATGCTTTATACTGCACGCAAGGAAATACCATGTCCTACTTCTCCTTCCCTGAAGGTCCTTACCCCACTCCTTCACACCTCTCCTGCTTTGATATTTTTCCTTTATATTTAGTCCTGAGATATCGGATCCACTGCTTATTTTGCAGCATCCTGATTTTCTGCCAGAATTTTTGTTTGTGTTTTAATTGATCCTACTGGCAACTGAGAAACGGTAAGTTTTTCTTCAGCTGCAGCTCATGAGCTAGGAATCCTTTTTGCCATGTGCAGAGCTCATACTTTCATTTGATTTACTGGCAGTAAAATATTGTCTGATCAGATGTCTTAGCACAATGCTATTCTCATCTAAGGATGACATTTTTTACCTTTCAAAGAAAAACAGAGCTTCACTTGAAGATAAAAAGGCAGAGAGCTGAAGAATGTAAACAGAGTCTAGATTCTCTTATCACAGTTAAAAAAGAAAAAAATACCCCAAACTATTTTAAACAGAGGCCCTGTATAAGAAAGTCTGCAAAACCACTTCCCATTTCAAGGGACAGGATATGCCAAAGAAATTATACAGCTTGGCACAAATAATGAAGATAATTTCAACTTTATTTAAATACTATAAGGACGTTTAAAGATATCTCGAGACATAAATCTCATTTTGATTACATTCTTCAGCTTTGCTTTAATGTTCATCTTTTTTTTCTGAGTAGAAGGGGAAACTAGAAAGATAGTCAAAACTTGTGGTTTGTAAAAATTATGAGCATCCTGCAAGCAGGTCTGAAAATTAAAACCTTAAATTTCTTCCCCCTACAAGCCTGGAGAAGGAAGCCAGCATGTAATCTTCTCCTCTTTACTTTACTGGAATACTTCTATTGCTCATGACTGACCTGGAAGATGAGAGGTAATTTAAACTCTAATTGTCTCAAAAAGAGCCAAGCAAAGAAAACAAAACTATATTAAAACAAACAGTCTGCAGCCACTGAATCTATCCTCTATCAGACTTATCACCCTGGGGACACTGACGGATGGGTCAGAATTCAAACATTGTAGGCAGGGATCACTGATGAGAACAGCCCATGCTGGCTGCTGAACAGCTGGGCACCCTCCAACCCCCACATATCCTCAACTGATGGAAATCAGCATTTCTCTGCAGGAGTCAATAAAGACATATCAATATTATAGAGCCAGGAATCCAGCCTATACAATTTTCAATTTGGATTAAGCTCAGAATTCACAAGTGCTGAATGCAAGAGCAAGGCATGAGACGTGCCTCGGGATTTTGCCATTTGTATGTGCCAGTAAAAAACACACAGGTGTCAAGAAAACCTGCACCAATGCAAAGCCTCATGTCCTGTGTACATGCAAAGTTGACAAGAGAAAAGACAATTTAAGAGAGCTGTAAGAATGGAATGGGAGTGTAATCCTATAAGCATCTTATTCTTCAAGCACTTACAGTAGACAGATGAGTAAT
The DNA here is from genome assembly GCA_037013685.1 of Acridotheres tristis. Taxonomy (NCBI): domain Eukaryota; kingdom Metazoa; phylum Chordata; class Aves; order Passeriformes; family Sturnidae; genus Acridotheres; species Acridotheres tristis. The sequence goes on along the minus strand of CM072886.1, from coordinate 140,270,668 downwards.
GATACTAAAAGCCAGTAGCTTGTGTCCCACAGGGAGAGAAGTGGGAATTTTTTATTGTCGGGGAAAAAAAAAAACCATCTGCTTTCCATTAGGGAATAGTTCTTCAATGTGCCACAAAGAACTGTGCTTGGTTTAGTTCATCCTTCTATACTGGTTTCAATTCTACTCCTACAATGAAACTCTTTAAAAATTATTGTGTTAAGAGATTAAGGAGAAGCAGTAACAGAAAACTCAAGGCAAAAGAATGTGTACACAAATCACAGGTTCTGCATAAATCTTATGTTCCCACATAGTCCACACAGTGCGGAGAATGATTCAAGTCAACGGAAAAACCCAATTAGCCCCACAAACATAACTGATATACTTTGTTTAAATAAACCAAGCTACCTCTTAATTTTTCTTCAATGCCAAAACATAATCTGAATGTAAAGCAGAGAATCAATCTTCCATGTTCTAGAAGACGATAGTAGAAGTTTTGCCAAGCTTTGACAGCTTCTGAATGTCAGAGTGGATGGCATCTATCTGGAGGGCCTTCAGACTTCATACAGAATGCTGATCCAGTCAATTCTAGAAGTTGAGTTGGATATTTTAAAGTATTATCCCTTGTTAATATATTTCTATATATAGGTAGAATTTTTAATATAGATAGAATATAGACATAATAAATCTCCCAAATGTTCCAAAATCTTCCAGAATAATACACAGAAATATTTGTAAGGCTCAGACACAGAGGGAGGCATTCACTCATTCATCCCTGCTCTATGGTGTCATTGGACTTTAAAATGGTCCAATGATTTCCTCCCAGGTATGCTCTGCAATGTCTGCAGGGCACGATGTGCACGATGGCTCATGCAGTACAGATTCTGGTGACGTTTTCAAAAGTATCTAACACATGAGTTGGAGTTGAGAATTCAGATTTTCTAAGTAAATCACCTGTCTTCAGGTGTGAGATTATTCCAGACTGTGCCCAAGGGCAAAAAGGAGGAAAAGCTGCTTGAAAAACATTTTCTCCAACACTATGTGTAAGCCAGGGCACAATCTGCTTCCAAATTATCTGAAGAGAGAAAAGAATATTTGCCAGAGAAATATTTTCAGGACGTAGTTATACAATAGCAACTTGAAAGGTTATCATAGGGCATCGTCTGGTGTTTGTTCCTGTGCCTTTCATTGAGCAAGCTTAAAAAAAAGTTGGTTTCATATAAGTAATAACTCTGCCAATTAAAAAATGAAAACTGAGAAGAGCCCTGTACACTGCCACCTTATAATGTGAGGCAACTGAGGCAGAGAACTTATTGCAGTTCCCTGATAGCATCTTTGCTCCTTATGAAGCCAGCCAGATAGTAGAAACAACCGCCAAAAAAAAGTCCTGTCTCTCCAGGCAAGGACACAACCCTAACTGGGACAAATGGAGGCAGGCTGGAGTATCTGAAAAGTGAAAGGAAGAGAGCAGCAACGAAAACAAGTTTGTTTTGTTCTAAGCCTGGGTGTGTCCTCATTTTGACTAAGGAAGTAACTTGGTTTAACATCCCAATCAGCTGAAAAACCTCAACTTTACCATAAGGGAAGTGCAGTTTTTCACATCCCATTGCTCTTCTCTCACTCTCTGTTGCATTTTCATAATTGACCAGCAGTATCACTTCAGTGCTGCTCAAAGTGGCTCATTTGATGACCAAGGCCACCTTCCTTGTGAAGCAACTGCAGCAAAAAAGCTGTTTCTGCACACGTGCTGACTGAGCCCGCATAGATTGCCTTTCCATTACTCCTCAAACGTGGACAAACATGAAGTACATGCTCTCTGGGAATTTTGAGGGACAAAAGGGCCTTGTAAAGCAAGCCAGGAAGATATGTTATTGCAGTGCATAAGAAAATAAAAGGCTGCAGAGTCTTCTGTCCTTGTTCCCAGAGCATCGCTGCACAGGAGGCAACAGCACTCCCACAGATGCTATGCTGACCTTTCTTCAAATACTTCTCAACTTGTAGACATCAACCCTTTTGCTTTGAATCTGTCAAAAGAAGATCAGTTCCAAATACACAAATCTTGATGGAGCTTATGATGGTGATGATTCTCCAGAGTCTGTCTGGAATATTAGGAAGGATGAAGTACAATGTTTTTTTCCCAGTTATTTCTTCTCAAGGATTTTTGGAAACAATATCAGCAGGTAAAAGAAAGAGATAATATCATAATGTAGTGCTGCTGTGAAGCTTTGCTCTGTCAGTCACAACTCAAGAGCAGGAGGAAGACATTACTTGCTTGCTAATGTAAATAAAAGATGAGAAATCACTCATGTGGAATGAGCCATCTCTTGACAAATCAATTTGGGACCCTGTAGAGCCTGGCCATTTAATCTGTTGAAAATTTGAATTAAATTGTCCAAGGGAAACTTCTGGGCACTGTTTGATTGTGGAACTGTTTACAGCTTTGTCACTAGTCATTGTTTTCTTGTGGCAATGGAATGTGTATGGAAAATGTATCCAGCAGTTGTAGCTTTCATCTTCTACAGTGTCTCCTCAGCTTTCAACTATCGACAGCCACTATAAAGGAGGTGGCATGTTATGAAGTTGTACCTAGAGCTACTAAACTTTTATTTTCCTCTACTTTCCTAGAAGGAAAATCAGTCATTGTGCTGAGAGGTGCTGCCTTTGGATGTCCATTGCTGAACAGGGGATACAGAAAGGGCTGCTCCTGAAAACAGGAGCTCATCATGCAACAGCTGTACGTGCAACACCAAGGGCAGTACCAAACCCAGAAACCCAACACATTTGAAGCACCTGACACACAGACACTTGAGGCTTTGCTCAGTTCTAGATGCTTTTTTAGGGAACAACCAAGGCAGAGCAGGTGGCAGAAATAATAGCAGTAATAGGTTAATCAGAGCTATCTGGTTAAAAATAAAACCACCTATTTTGCACAGGTGTTCTGTCTTAAAACAGGATGTGGGGTAAGCTGCAAATATCATCATAAAAGGCTTGTTTTTTTGGGTGGAGCTAAGAATATTGACACCTAAGCATCTTTTCTATTAAACCTGTGTGGTTTGCTGGAGACTGTGCTTTTCTGTGCCTTCTGAGAAGAGTGTACAGGTCATAGGATAGATTTGTTTATGAACATAGGGTTGTCCCCTGTTTAAACTGCACAGATAATGATCGGGGGCTAAACCACTTCGAGGCACAGTCCTTCTCTGACTGCTGTTTCCAGCACTGAGTAGCTTATTTTTCTTGACAGTTGTGCTGATCTGAAGATTGGATATATTTCCAAATCCAGCCTCCTTTTCTCTCTCAGTTAAGATTTCAAAACTTTAGTTTCCTATTTTTTCACTGTGGATTGTGTATTAAACATAATCTTCCTCCTCCTTCCCACAATTCAGGCACCACAAAATCTCTAACAAGATTGTAATAGTAATGTAAATTAAAATCCATGATGATCTTTATATTCTGTTACTAAGAAGGAGCAGCCTCTGAATGACAAAGTTTATTATTTTAGTTTACTAGTGGTTTTGGTTCAAAATTATTTGATTGTTGTGCAGCAATCACTGCCATAAAAACATAAGCCCCTGAGCTTTTGATACTCTACAGCAGGGAATGAAGCCAAACATATCAGCCTTGAGCTGTCTATTTTTCTGCCCTCAATTCGAGCTCAGCAAAGCAACAACATCCCTTCTAGAACATCTGAGCCATTGTGTCTCTGACCTGAAAGGAATACTTAACAGCAACCTTTATACTGCTTTTATTGAGAACAGAGAGACAAGTAGCTAAAAGGGCAGTGAAAAATTCATCCTTTGGCCCTTCATGCCACCCACCTCCTTTCATATATTCTCTAGAAGATAGAATGAACATAACTGATACCTGAAACATTTATGAAACGGTATCATGTGATATTTTTCCCATTCATGTTGGCTAATCATTTCCATTTCTTCACATGCACAGACATAGGACATAGCTACTAAAGATTGTATTGTTATTTCTTATTTTGCCCACGTTTTACTCTAATCCCTAGAGTGAATAGGACACATAGAAAAATACGTATTTTTGGTAGCTGGGAATCTCTGGGACTCTCAGATCTCAATATCTTGTAGTTTTGAAGAACTGGATAACAACATTGATTGCATAAGAAGCAACAACTTTCTGCCCACAGAAGGGGTGTGGTGCACAGCAGAAAAAATGCATTTGTCATTTTTGATCATCACAACCCTGTAATACTATTCACACACAAAACCAGGAGTTTGTAAACTACTTTACAAACAACCTAGTGTTTGTTACAGCCAAGTGGATCCCAGAGAATTGTTTCTTTTGTTGTTTGCCCTCAAGGTAAATAGTGTTGCTAATGGCAATGCTATGAAAATTCAATACATTGACAGAACAATTTTCCCTGTGAAGTACTTTATGACCTAGAAATTTGGCTGTGGAGAGTCTGATATGTCATTACCCAAGTTTCTACAAGGAGTGTGGGATGTGACTGGTCTGAAGGGAAAAGTTTCTATCGACAGCTGATAAAGAGACTTCAGAACAGCAAATTTCACAAGTTGTCCAGAGACCATTTCAGACAGCAGAAAAGGCAGACTTTTCTTGCAAACAGTGTTAGGTACTATTAATGATCATAGCTGTGAAAGCCTCAGGCTCCTGTTTCACAGAAGGCGTGACACCTTCAAACCAGCCCCTCTCCATGTCCAGATGAGGCCTGGATCTGAGAAAGGGTGAGATTTGCTTCACTACTGACATTGCTTCCAGCAACACTTGCACACCCTCTGGTCTCTGCTGTCACCCAGAAGTGACCTCTGTCTGCTGAGTTCAAATGTAGTGCAGTGTCTTGAAGCAGGGAAACAATTCAGGGAACTGAGTGTGATTTTATGAAAGTTTGCATGGGAAACAGTTAAAAGCTGACTCACAACTCACAGAAATTGTCCTGAAATGTTGTCAAGAGTGTTGTATACCTCTTTTTGGCCAGGCTTTTGACACTGTCTCCCATAACGTCCCTGTAGATAAGTTCAGGAAATGTGGGTTAGATGAATGGGCAGTGAGGTGGATGAAGCCCTGGCTGAAGGGCAGACTCAGAGAGTCATGATCAGAAGAGTAGGATCCAGCTGGTGGCCAGTGGCATTTCCCAGACATCCATACTGAGTCCTGCACCCAGGGAGGAATAACCCCAAGTATCAGTGCAGGCTGGGGGCTGACTCACTAGAGAGCAGCTCTGCAAAGAAGGACGTGGGAGCCTCAGTGGGTGACAAACCAGGTATCCTGGAGTGCATCAGGAACAGTGTGACCAGCAGGTCAAGGGAGATGATCCTGCCCCTCTACTCGGCCCTAATAGGGCACATCTGGAGTGCTGTATCCAGCTGTGGGGCCCTCAGTACAAGAAAGACAAGGAGCTACTGGAGAGGGTCCAGTGGAGGCCACAAAGATGAGGAACTGGAGCTTTTCTCTTACAAGAAGAGAATGCAGGAGCTAGGACTGTTTACTAAGAAGACAGAGGAGATCTCATTAATGCATATAAATATCTCAAAAACATGTGCCAAGAATGTGGTGGCACTTTTTTTAGTGGTGCCCACTAAAGACAGGATGAGGAGCAATAATCATAAACTAAAACACGAGAAGATCAATCCCAATATGAGAAAAAGCTTCTTTGCATATAGGGTTGCAGAGCCCTGGAACAGGCTGCTCACAGAGGTCATGGATTCTCCATCTCTGGATATATTCAAATTCCATCTGGATGCATTCCTGTGTTATCTGCTCTATGTGACCCTGCCTGGGCAGAGGGGTTGCACTAGGACATCCCCAAAGGTCCCTTCCAACCCTATCAATTAATTCTATGCCTCTGTGAAATCAGTGGAGATCTCTGTTGACTGAACTGAGCCATAAACAAGAAGAGGTCCTTAATTCTGTAGACTTTTCTTGATTCTTATTGGCTACAAATTGTTAGATTTTGAATGGCAATGCCTCTCAACACTTGACTATGTACACAGCTCTTGTATCAACAAATATATTTCCCCAAAGTGTTGCAGTAATTAACATATAAACCATGCCTTTTCAAAGCTGGTGACATATGTTAGCAAGTGTTTGCCAACACGAAGCTTAGCACAGCAAATACAGGGAGATTCCATTTCTTAATTTTTTCAGGCAGACTGTTGCTAAGACAGGTCATTAGCAAGTTGTAGAACCTTCAGTTGTGATCCATTTGGCAGGAACTAACAGCTATCAGCCACATCCTTCCCACCAGCCTAACCAGTGCATGGGCAAGCATTTTCAGGAATGCAGGTTACAAAGTACAAGAAAGTAACACAGAGATGCATCCAAAACTAGTGTAATTTGATGTGGCTAAAATCACAGAACCACAGAACCACACAATTTAGGCTGGGAAAGACCTTTAATGTCATTGAGTCAAACCATTAAACCAGCACTAAACCATGTCCCCAAGTGCCACATCTCACATCTTTTAAACATCTGATGGTGTCTCTACCAAATCCCTGGCTGCCTGTTCCAATTCTTGAAAACCCTTTCTATGAAGAAATTTTCCCTGATATTAACCTCCGCTGGTGCAACTTCCAGGGGAGTTTCCTGGAAGTTTTCATTTCCTTTTGTCCTATCACTCATTCCTTGGGGGAAAAAAACGAACCCCCACCTGGCTATCTCTTGGCTATCTCCTTCAGGTAGTTGTAGAAAACATTAAGGTCTCCCCTGAGCCTTTTTTTCAGACTCTGTTCTTGATATTGATTCTCTACTTCTCTCCAGTTTCGTTGCAGAGGATTTAGTCCCCACTGTTAGCATTGTAACTCTGAAGATTTACATCTGTGTCATAATGGACTAATGCAGATCATGTCAGTGAGCTGAGAGCTAAAGGTGTCCTATCTGTCAAACCCAAATCATTCTTGTAAAGAACTACTCCATTGTATAAAATATTTCAGACTTCATCCCCTTGGGATGGGAAAATATTTGAAAAAATAAGCTAAGATAGTAGAGTAGCAGCTTACACTAGATGGATGGATTTCTACTGTCCCTCTATGGTACCAGACAAGGGTAGTGAGCTTGATTACCAAATCTTCTGATGGAGCTCTGGACAAAACTAGAGTAACTAAATAATTATATTAGTTTGTGATGGACAAAATTTTCATTGATAGATACTTGTGGATATTCCTCCTATCTTAGAGGTCTAGTCCACAAAAACTTGAAAACTTCTGGGTTCTCTCATATTGACCATATACCATCAGGCATCTAAAATCCTTAAATTCTAAAGATCTCACACAGGAATGAGAAATTTTGGGCCTATCTACAGCCTTTCATCTCATATGCCTGACTGACTGTATTCCATGTCTTGATAGATCCTGATCTGCCACGGCCGCTTGCAGAAGCAGTAGCTGAATGTGCTAGATCATCAGACATTGAAAAAAGAATAAGGAACCTGAAATACATTGTAAATAGAATTATGGTGCTGACACCATTAAACCCTGGCTGATCACTTCTTTGCCTGAGGCATCATGGAAACATGTTTTTGTCAGTAGAACACTTAAGATACCCTCGGATTCTTCTGTCTTGCTCTGGCTGGGTGCCCTATTGCAAGTGTAAGCTTTGCTTGCATTCAAGAACTGAGAGCTAAAGGGGTCACCGATGAGGCAGGGCTGCTCAGACATATTGAGAACCTGATATTGACACCAAATACCCAAATACGAGCTTTGATTTTAGAACTACCTGTTAAAAAAAAACCCAAAACCAAACAAACAAAAAAAACCAAAAAACCCACCAAAACAAACAGCCCCCCAAAAAAAACCAAACAAAACTAGAAAACTAGAAGTAACAGTAAAAAATACTAAAGAGTATATTTTAGGCTTTAACAGATAAAAAAACTCTTAAGGAAGGGGAGATAATTCAGATCTGTTTATGAATTTTGTCTAATATCTCTTCCTACACAGCACTTGAGATGTTTTAGCAACATAGACCAGAATACACCATTTTTGTCCAACAAAAAGCACTCAGCTCTAAGTCACAGGGATATTCTGGTCCTTTGAATCTTGCCCTTTTTTCCTGCACACCGTTACTTTCACAAGGATGGTGAGTAGGAATATCCTGGTGCTCAGGACCTGACCCTAAATATGTCAGGCTGCAGTGAGCTGAATGCAGATCTGTCTGTGTCTGAGCACTGAACAATGCAGAAGACAGCCATGACCTCTTCTTCCCCCCACAGGGCAGCTGCTTTTCAAACGGGGAAAGTGATTCATTTCCTTGGTACTCAGCCTGATCATTTAATACTACATGTTTAGGAAACAGCTCTGGACTGTGAATCACAAGATATTAGAGGTGGAAAGTCTGAGCTGCAGAGGTAACATTTCAGACTCTCTTCTCAAACACATCCTATAGGAATATTTCATTTAGGTGCCCCTCTGCCCTGTGCTGGGATTCCTGCCTTCACAAACACAAATATCTCAGACTGCTGCATGCAGGAAGCAGGCTGGGACCATCTGAGGACCTTCTGGTCATTTTAAAACTGAAACTTTAATGAGAGTATGAGGCACTACAGAGGATATACATCCGTTTAGGGTTTGGAAAAATGAACTCAGAGGAGCATTGTGGCACAGCCAACTGTGAGGAGAAATAAGTGTTAGTGACTGACAGACTTGTCAGGCAGCCAGGTATAATAAGGTTCTAGCTCCATGTGGAAATAATGGCTTGTGAATGTTTATTTACTTTCCATTACTTTCAATTTTGATATTCTAGGGAATGTTTTGGATGACAAAATGCTTTAAAGTACACTCTTCCCTGAATAATAGAATGGATTCAATTGACAGAACGAATAAACTTGAATACTGAGAGCAAAAGAAAACATAAATAGGCAAGACAGAAAAGTGGTGGGAGGCAGAACAGAGAGACAAGGGAGGGAAATTGCATGTCAAGGTCACAGAGCAAGACAGTAGCTAAGACAGAAATAGAATTCAAAAGACTGGCTTGCTTAGGTATTTTTTTAAGGCTTAACAAGTTATATCCTGTTTATTAAGCTTAAACAGATTTTTTTTTTATTTATTCAGCTGACTGCTAAAGTAATTGTAAATATGAGTCAGGTTTCTTTTCAGATCCTGAACGTTTCTCTATGTCAGCTTATTCTAAATTATCAGCTTATTCTAAATATTCCCATTTATAGTGGGAACTATGTTTTTGCAATCAGAAAGCAGCCAGTAAGAAGTCCCATTCTGCTGCCTCTGAGCCATCAAAATGCCCTGGTTGCATGTAGAGATCCACTGGCTCCATGGTCTGTAGCATACAGCTTGCTTGGGGAGGTGGGGCCATTGCATCTTCCCAAACTAATTGAGCAAAACCTGTGGAACTCTGGGCTGAGAGCTGGAGCAACTCCACTCTGTGTTGATCCAACTCCCTTGCAAAGCCCCAGATTGAGCAAGGGCTCCAGGAGCATTCTGAAGGGCCCAAGTCTGGGATGCTGCAAGGCAGGAATGCTGGAGTCCAATGAGAAAGCAAAATAAAAAATAGCAATTAGCTCAAATATAGTTTATTTCAAACTTTACTTTGATCTCATATGGTCTGAGTTATGCTGTGATCCATCAGCCGGGTAACTCTCACTTGAGAAGGGAACCAGAGAAAAAGGAAGAAGTTGCATCTGTGCATACATCTGATGGAGAGGAAGATGTTCTTCAGAGAACAGGGTTAAATCTGCCTTTGGGAAGGTTGTGTCTTACTCATTTAAGAAAATTTACCCTATGTTAAAATAAACAGACAAAAACTAGTCATCAATCTTCACTGAAGCTTTTAAAAATACTTCTTAGGTATTACAGATAGAGTGAGACCAAAACCTATTCCGTAAATTTCTTCCACTATAAAATATGAAGATATGTGACTCAGTTTACCGTGCTTACCAGTACAATTTTTGATTCTTCTCGTAGTAGCTGGTTTGGGTTCATGCTTTGCGTGATAGTACCTGCTGACTTCACGGGTTCAGCTTTGCCTATATTGCTTTGGATTTTGCTTTTCTTTTTAAATTTCTTCAACTGAAAAAAATAAATCCAAATAACTATGGATCACGGGCATATTTGGATTTAGAGCTGAACTTGATGCCATAGGTGCACCTGCTGAAGATGGCCACACAGACTAGCTTTCCTGCACCTCCAAAAGTCCTTGCAGTTTTCTAAGTGTTTTGACACCAAGATCCAAAAAACCAAATTTTTAGTGCTGTTTCAGTGGAACGTAGAGGTTTTTCAGTATATGTGAAAAATATCATATTGCTTCCCTTCAGTTGCTGAACCATGAATTTCATGGGTCTAATTTCACATACTCCCACATTAGAAAATGCACTGTATAATCTCTCTTCATCTCAGCTTCTCCATCAATCAACTGGGAATAATAGCAACTGATTTAGGAGTACTATGGACTTTAATTAATGTGTGTACAGTATGTTGAGATCCCTGAAGAATAAGATGCTTTAGAACATCAAAGAATAAACAATGACATTCTTTGTCTTACGTCCTGGAGTCAAGATACTTTAACATTAAGCTTCAGACCTATAAGGGATTCAGACAGAATCCATTTGCAGCACTAAGTAAAATCAAAATGTGCAGCTGCCAACAATTCCATATTAAAAAAATTCACAAACACTTATTTCCTATAGTCTCAGTCTGAGAAAACATTTCTGCTTGTTTTCCCACTCCTTGTTCTATCTGAAATCTTACTACTGCTGAAATTTTCAGCTTCCGACTACCACAGGGTGATCCTCATTAGCTCCATGGTGTTAAAGAGTGATGCTTGAGGGTCTCACATTAACATCACCAGCACAGGCAATACATCTGATAAATCTCAGCTGATCTCTGGATGTCCATGAGGCCTGCCCATAGTCAGAACAGGCAGAACATGGTACATAATGTACCTTTACATTACATGTACCCTTACAGAGCAGAGCCAGGGCACCCAGCTTGGGAGCTGAGTGGTCACACTGCAGTGCCCTCCCAAATTAGCAGTTGCTGGTGCTGACCTCCATTCTCGCCCTGCTGGTCCTCCATCCAGCAGTGGACTCTGCTAGCAGAGCCAAAGTTTGGCTTCTGACCCTGCTGAAGGTTTATGAAGTTATTGAAAGACCCTAAGACTTTTTGATTGCTGTACCCTTACTATAAAGTGAAGGAGTAACCCTCTTGGAATTGCAGGTAACCTGAAGTCATTACTTTCTTCTTCCACCCACCCATCCCCAACTCCCTAAAGAGAAGTGTAAGATAAAATGTCATTTAATTCTGGAGAGGATTTCCTCTTTGAGAAATAGGAGGCAAGCAGAAAGCCTGAGTGCGGATCTCTATTATAGCTACAATTAAAGGAAACCCATAGATGAGGTATCACACAGACACAACAGAGTGTGTATATATATAGTTACTGCTGCATCCATAGACACAGAGTGCCAGAGTGTTCCAGAGGTGAGTATTTTTCCTGAGCAAATTCTCAACTATAAGCAGTTAATGATCTTTTAAGTTAAGTTAATTTTATTCAGTGGCCAACGACTCAGAACCTCAAAGTTTTCCTTGCATCTGCATCGTTTAGGAACACTATATAATGATAGATATTTTTCATGATTCATAAACAAAACTATATTTCCCAAATCCTGTGAATATTAACTAAGATGCCTTATAATTTTCAATGCTTCCAGAATTTAATTCAGTAGTCTTTACAACTTTCCAAATACTTAATAGAAATCACGTTTTATGATCACTAAAATTGTCAGCACCCTTTGAAGTCTACAGCTGAGACAGCAAGTTTCTGATTTTTATTTTTTTACAAGCATAGGCTTTTCAGTCATACTTCTCCTTAGTTTAGTTTTTCCAATTTTTTGCCTCCTTATTTAATGTCTGCAGAGGCAGGGAAAGGCATCCACAAAGCCAAAGAGACCACTGGAAGTCACACAGGATTAGCACCAGAGCATTTTGAGCATTTTGAATCTCAGGCTAGACTCTGGGCTGATGCAAGTCAGCAAAGCTTGACTAACCAAGGGTATGTAGCTGGAGTTTGCAAGGCAGCAAAACTCTCCAAAGAGAGTACGAAAATACACCTGGCACCAACATGATGGTATTCTTCAGGGCAATAGATCTTGTCTGTCTGGGGCTGGAATTTCTGAAGACAGAGGGAAATGCTTTCAGGAGTGAGGCTGTGTTACACTGGGAGGTTTAGTCACTCACAAGACATAAAAACATACAGAATAACATACAGCAGAGTTGAGTTTTCCAATTTTTAGCCAAAAGAAGGGATTGTAAGTCTGTAGCTTTCCTTTTCCCTTCCCTCCCCTCCCTCCTTTCACTGCACTGTTGGCTCTTTCCACTCCCAAGCCCTAAAGTGAGTCATCACTTTGCCCTGCCCAGGTTGCTGCACTGAAAGAGGGCTGTGCTTCTTCCCCATCCCTAAACAGTCTCTCTTATGGTCATCTTCAGACATACTTTGATTCTATTGGAACATATAAAACATTAGAGGAAGAGGACAGCTACTCTCATTTTCCTGGCTATCACAATTTGGAATATGCCAATTTCCAAAATTGGGATTGCTGGATAATCAGCTGTTATCTGCACTCTGGCTGTGCCTCCGTGGTGTAAAATCTGCCTCCTGGTGACTACAGGAAAGGTCAAGGACAGGGCTTGTCCTTGCAGTGAAGATGGAGGTCTCTGGAACTAGACTCTTCTCTAAGCCATGACACACATATGACAACAAAAAATTAATCTGGATTAATCCAAGTTGTCCTCCGAAACATCTGGATGCTACCCATAACTCACAGAGTGAGCACTTGAAGCTATGTCCATTGTGCTGCTGTCCTGTGTAGAAAATGTTCTCTCGTATATGAGACATTTTGCTGAATGTAAAGCTGAGGGACAGTCTGATATTGAAGCTTTGCTGGAAGAATTTTTTAGGACAATTGAATAAAATAGAAGAGATGAGACCCTGGGTCTTGACAGCATTCATTCACACATTCATTCATTCATGAGTTTTCAGGAATTCAGTTGTAAAATTGCTGAGCTGCAGTATGTTTCATTTTGCATAAATAAGCTTTGTTGTCAAAGTAAGGAAAGATGGGAAATGTTACAGTCACCTTTAAAAAGGATTCAGGGATAAATTTTGTCATGATTCATGGTCAAATCAGTAGAAACAACAAGAAGAGTTGAATTGGTAGATGTGGGTAGGACCAAGCTCATAGGGGAAAAGATGCTTCAGCTAAAAATGAAGTTTATTTTAGAAGAGCTTTTCATGAGGCCCTTCAGTTCAGTCTTAGAAAGAAAGTACATTTTCATAGGACAAAGGAATAAATCACCATCACAACTTGAATCTTGAATAGACTAAAAAGATGGAAAACGTAAGGATAAATGTTAAATTTATACAACTGAAGGGATCTCACAGTGGAAATCCACAGAGATCCATGCTCTTAAAGCACATAAAAAGCAGTTGAAAATGAGGGTGAAGAGCTGTGTGGCAAAGACTGCAAATGAAATACTGTAATGAAATCTAGAAACAACTGGGAAGTTATAAGAAAGTCTCATAAGACTGAATGAGAGGGGGAAAATGGCAGATCCAGTACATATGCCAAACATTATAGATAGAAATCATATCTGCATGGCCAAGGATTGTACTTGAGCTGTACTCAGACATGGTAAAATCTGGGAAATGCTGAGTGCAATGCCCAGTAAAACATCCCTCCAGTGCTCAAGGGCAGTCAAAATTTAGGCAGAGAGCTAGCAGAAGGGTACAGGCAAACATAAAGCATCTCTATGCTCTATATAAATTCACAAGATATGATTTGATGAAAAGCCTTTAAATCTAGTGTCTAGTCTCGATGACCCCATTCTTTTCTTATTTACAGTCATTGTGAGCAATGGGTTATTAAGGTAAATGGACTTTTGTTTTGACCCTGAGGGGTGGCTCTTGTGTTAAGTAACATGACTAACAGCTGTTAGACATTTGTTCGAAGTCCATATCCCAAGAAAAATTACACTTAAGAATAAGACAACAATTGGATATTGACAGGCAGGCATGATGACATAAGTTTTGCAGAATGAGTGATTTTTGAGTATTCACAGTAACCTGGTGTTCAAAGGGTAGATTTTTCACTGGTATTGTAAATTAGACCTCCTATCAGGTCCCTCAGGCTGGACAAGCACAAACACAGATTATTTCTGAGCACTTCACTCACTAGATACATTATTACTGGCAATACAATCTTTTAAATTGTTTTACAGACCCCTTAATTTTAGGACATTCCGTTTTCTTCCCTATTGCTAAAAGACATTTCTAATCAATATCCAGGTTTGTTGAATTCTCTTCTCCCTCTCATGCTGATTTACTGGCAGCATTTAGAAAATGCAGCTCTCCCAATGATTTAGAGTATAGGGACCATTCTCACCATTCTGAAAGCAGCTTGCTGGAATTCCTAAAATCCAAGTAATTTAGTTTCCATTTTATAATAAGGAATGGCCCCAGGCTCAGAGTTAACATTTTCTTGAAGGGATGCTGGATGTCAAGCCTGCCTGGGAACTCGGAGAGACATCATGCACTGCTGGACCACAGGCTGTCCAGGTGGGAAGTCAGGAGGGACAAGGAGCACAGCATGGGTACGTGGAAGGTCTTTTATCTTCCCTGTGGAGTAGACACAGGATCTCATACAGATTGAGCTCTACCTGTTCTTACACCTCTTCCCCCTCTCTGGCAGGAAGGCACCTGAGTGTGGTTGAATTAGAGTCATGGCTGAGGGCTGTGAGAGATGTGAGGGAGCCATGCACGCCACAGAGTGGAGCACACATCTCCAGGGTTTAGGTGACATGAAGGACAACTGACAGCAGAGGAAGTGCAGATGCAGGGCAACAGGATCATGTTAGAGGCAGGGGATGGATGCTCAAGGGCACAGATCTGCTCATGCTGTCATGGCTGCTGAGCTCAGGGCTGCTCTGCCCACCTTTGGCCAGAGGAGCCTGCAGGTCACTTCAGTCAGGTAAGCATGTGTGGATGGATAGCAAGTTGAGCCTCTGGGAATCTCCCTTCCTGTTTTTCTCCAGGGGAAGCATGACCATTGAATGACAGTTTCGTAGGAGTCAGACTAAACTCTTTAAGGTCTGCCCTCACTTTTTGAAGAACAATGTACTGCTGCTGTTATGGCAAGAAGAGCAGAGACAGCTTGGTTTCTGTTTTTACACAGACTGCAAACAGCAATTCTGTTGTGCAGAACATCAGCTCAGTGCATCTTCCTCTGAACACCTTTCCCCTGGGGCTCATTGGCAGGCGTCAGCTCCCTGCCTCCCTGATGCTTAAGACTCCCTGGCACGGTCTGGTGTGCTCTAACTGAAAGGGCAGCTCCCCTTGGCTGGGGCAGTCATGTCAGCCCCAGCCCCCTCACCTCTGGAGCTGAAATTATTTGATAAAAATGCCACTGCAGCAGCTATGGGCAGACAGCTCTGCCCCTCCCTTGTCAGTCACAGCTATCTGCCGGCTGTCTCTGCGTTTTTCATCTCCCTTGCAAGTTGGAGGAAAAGAAATAATACATAGCTCAGCTGTTTCTGTCTGTAGGCATTTAAGCTGGTAAGGCTCAGCTGTATAAATCTTCCCAGCTGTGAGAACCTCAGTGCTTTTATTCCTATGATAAAGCCTTTGGCTCTAAATGTGTTTCAGGGATATTCAAAGTGGAAATCTTTCTCTCCATCTGGGGAATTGCTTGGTGTCGACTGACAAGGAAATGGAAGGTCAGTAGAAAAAAAAAAAGAAAAAAAGCACCCTGGGTTATAGAATTAACTTTATACTAAACCTCAGTGTGTGTTTTAGGAAGAGAGGAGTGGGAAAGAGCCATGGAGCCACGGGGGATGGGAGGTTTGACTTGCGCAGAGCCTTTCATTGGAAAACTAATGCAGCCATCCCCAAGGCGCTGTGCTGCTAAGATCTGGCATTTTCCTGCTTCAATGGAAAAGGAAGACCGATACTTTCCCTTATAGTAACCTTTGCTGATTAATCAGTGTAGTGACATTGAAGTCAGTTCCAGTGGGAAATAATTGCTGTCGCTCTCAGACACAATATGGAAATAAGATGCCACAGTGACAGCAACGGTTTTGAAGGGCTGGCAAGGAAATACTGATCAAAGATCAATGTCTGGCAGGCAAAGTGTTCATTTAAAGTCAAGGAGAGAATAGTTTAGGCAGAGAGGTTTCTCTTGAAACTGACAGGGTTTGGACAGGGAATGGGCAAACTCAAATAAAAACCTGGATACAAAGAAATTTTAGTTCTGCAGATTGGCTTGAAACCCAGAACATCGACTTGCATGGAAAGAGCAGCTGAGCATGGGCAACTCCTAATCTGAATCTCAGAGGTCGGCTGCTCAGATGGGTCAGACAGCACCTTTGCTATGGCACTAGGATTTGGCTTCCACTCTGGGTTCTGCTGAACCTTTTGCTGTTGGTGACTATGAACATGATCCCAGTAACTTTTTCTGCCTCAGTTTTTTCATCTATAAAAAGAGCAATGAGCCCTTTCCTTTCTCCAAGAGTGTTGTAATGGTATCAAAATGCCCATTGCTCAGACACTAAAGTAATGAACTGAGATGGACTTGAGACATTTTTGTTGCCCAGACTTAGGTTATTAAGTATATATGTCCCATTGGTATATAATTATAATTTTCTTTAAAATAAGTCACAAAGAGCTCTGTTTGTGGAAGTGATATATATCAGTTTATACCTGGAAGAAATTATGGTCCATCCAGCTAAGTTTTATTCTTGGGTCCTTGAAAACAGTCAGATTTTCTCCTCTTCACCACTCCAATAAGACTGAATATCCTGGTGGGATCCATATCCTCGGCAGACAACTGTATGGAAAAGCTAAAGGAGTCTCTGTTTCAGAGATAAAAAGTACACAACTGTATCAACCTACTGAAAATTTTCATTTTAAACATGTAACTGAGAGTTTCCCAAGCATATAATATTCCAAAGGACTGGCTTCTTATATAAAAATAAATAAATAAATAAATAAATAAGCTAACTCTAAAGAATGATATATTGCCAACATTAACAATACCTGAACGATATTTCTCCTCTGGGAATAAATACATGGATTTGAATAATATACAGAGCTATCAACAAAGCAGAAGCAAATACAGTACCTACCATTTCCCCTGACTCTCATATTTCTAGGAGGTAAATGAAAGCAAACCAAAGCAAATCACTGTGATCATGAAAACATATGGCATCAAAAGCAAGGGGCTGCTCCACATGGCTTACATGGGAAACAGAATCTGCCTTCCATCAGCATAATGAGAATTTGTTTCCATGCTGTTCTGATAAAGCAGGCCTCAGCTAGAAGGATAAATATGTTGGTGTCTAGGGATAAATTTAATTATTTTACATTTTTCATTGGTTTTATATGACCAAGGAATGCAACTTCTTGCCTGCCATTAGCAGGACTTGGATGGCTCATAGCTGCCTGCAGTAAATTACTCTAGATAAGCAAGATCTCACAGGACTGAACTAAAAGAAGGGAAAATAAGGGCAAGCTGAGAATCAACACACATTGTATTGGCAATAATAGCCTGCAATAGAACCCCCAGCTGCACAAATCCAAGGAAAGATGAACTGGGAAAAGAGATGGATTCATCTGAGTAGGAAATGGTAGCTAATACCTTGACTCAGAGTTTAAACTTCACCACTGATGTCTCATTTCCGAGATATTTAGAAAAAAAAAGATATGTCTCATGAACTTGTGAGGTGCCCTCTTACAATGCTGGTGTTGTGTCACGAGCCTTAAGTCTTGGTGTAAAGTCCCAGGCAGATCAGCTGTGAGCAGCAGAGAGGTAATTTTACTCACCCCAGGGATGGCCTGAGAGTCCAGTAAAGATAAGGCTATTTCCCTCTCTCCAAAGGAAAAATAAAAAGACATAATTCTGTAGCAAGACTTTAAAAGCTGTTTGCTCTAGCCCATGAGTTACCTCTATGAGGAACAAACCAGTCCACTCCTCAGGGCTGCCCACCCAGCCCTTTGCCTGCCTTGATCTTTTAGATTGCATGACCCAAATTCTGAATCATCAGTACACATCACACCTCCTGATGTGATTTTTGAAAATTGATTTTAGTGGAAAATGGCATCCAAATTCTGATGATGATGGAAGTTAAGCTCTTTTTGAGACAAAATATGGTAGTGTAGAACATCTGCCACAATGAAGCTTTGCTGATGGTTAATACAGTTCTGTAGGATGATCTTTTCACTGTCATTGTGATTGTCTTTCACTCGGAAACTCCTATAGCATTTCTTGTGTCCATGTCCTTTTTTTCTCACCTGTTACATGAAAGACGACCATCAATCAATATGAATCATGTGCCAGAGCTTGTTTTTGCCAGCTCTGAGGAGGCTGTGCATTAAAATGGGCAGGAAGAAAATTAATGACCTACCAGGCACAAATCACAGTTGCATTGTTTCAGAAGTTGTACAGAGAAAAAACTAATTAAACTGACTGCCATGGACCCAGGACAAGAAACTGGGAAATATGCCAAAACAGTTCCCAAAATAGCTGCTTTCAAAAATGCAAACTTTTTTTCTTTTCTTTCCTCATTTCCCTCCCCTTTTTAGCCATTCTGACATTCATTTCTGATTAGAACATCCAGGCAGTACCTTTCTTCCATCTAGTCCCCAAAAAATTCTTCAGATTGGGGTTAGTGTTCTATGCACAGAACAGCTACTCCTCATTGAAATCCATCACATTTCATAAAAGAGCATAATACATCTGATACTATTAAAGAGCCAACCTTCTACCAGCACTCCCTGTGGATGGGCCTCAGCCTTGTCCCAGGGTGGCCATCCTTATGCTCTTGTTAAAGAAATAGGCAGCAAGAGGGAGTTTTGCCAGAAATGGACAATGAAAGAGAAGGTGAAAGAGTCAAAATGCATCTCCTGAAAACTGGTTGGAGAGAAACGACACAGAAAAGAAATTCAGAAGGAGAAGGACACAAGGAGGTCGATGCTGTGCCAATCTCTGTCCTAGATTTTTGGTTGGTGACACTGGAAGAGTCACATTTTCTGTATGTCACCTCACCATGTAGAAAATTATGTTTTCCTTTCCAGTTAGGCCCTATAGCTCTTCAGGATAAGAAAATATCTCTTATTACCCATATGTCAAACACTACTGATTCTATAAGAATATAAATTGTATATTGTCCTTTTGTGGCTCCACTATTTATTTACATTTAAAACCAGGATATAATGTGATCAACCATCTTTGTTGTTCATTAGAGAAACAGATGCATAAACCCTTCTAAATATGACATAAGTGCTTTTGGTTAATTACAACCCAGAACTAGAGCACAGACATGCTCAGACAACAGGAAATTCAGAAGTTTCTCCTATATCCCAGCTGTCAGAAGGTACCTCATTTCCAAACTCATGGAGATAGGAATTCCATCTCTAAAAACATCATAGGATGCCAATGTGTTAATTTGTTATTCTGTGAGGTTAATATGTAGTAGTGGGAAGCTGCATCCCTTTATCTTCAGCAGTCTTATGCTGATTTATGCTAAAGAAGTCCTACAGAGAGAGAGAGAGAGATAAAATGCATGTTTCACTCTAATCAAGATTTAAAAGAATTAAGTACTTTTGTTTCTACTATCAAATTTGGCCAGGGATAAAATATTTTTCAGGAGAGCTGACAGTCCCATGCTGCTTTTCCCCAGAGATTGATGATTCTGACAGTGGGGAGAAACTTCATTCATCCAAGTGCTGTGTCATTCTCATAAAGGTACAACACAAAATTCCCCCATGCACGACAAGATGTTCCTTGAGTATTACCAAGCTAAGCTCAAAGTGCAAGGTTGCCAGTGAGCAACAAAGAGATATTGATCACAGAGAAAAAATTTCCAATAGCAATTTTAAACCAATCTTGCCAGAAGGCAGCTGGATTCCAGAGACTGTGACACCAGCTACTCCATCCTTCTGTATCATGCCTGCAGATTTGGGAATCCTTAGGAATTCTTGGTGCAAGTTTTTTATTCACCATCCAGAAGATATGCTGCTGGGTTTTTTTTCCCTTTTTGAATCAATCTGTCAGTTATTTTAGTTTCTATGGAAAAAAAGTTTAAGTGTGAAACACTGCCCACTTAAAGATGTATGTGCAGACTGAAAATAAAGATTAAACTCTGATGTTGTTCATCAGTTCTCAGAAAAAATTTTCAGAAGAAACTAAGTGACTTAGGATCCTGCTTCTCAGTTGTAATTAAAATATTTAAAAATTTACATCACAGTGGAAGTCTGAGCCAGCAATGAACCTAAATGGCTGTTGGGAGTTAATTTAATTTAGGTCTCAGGGTCACCTAGGCTATTTTGAAGATACTCTAGGTATTTTTTTAATTGGATGAGATCCTGAGAATGGACTGAGTAGTACTCCATTCATCTATAGTCTGTACTAAATATTGTGCCGTTTGGTCATTTCTCCAGAAAGTAATAAATTTGTTAGACCAAGATAAACTCATCAATGTCAAAAAGTTTGCTTATGGATGAAGAGCAGTAGCAGTTTTGAGGATAAAATCCCTAATCCTTTATGCAATAGATCCAGGGCACAGTGAACTAAATGCCATTTCTCCAGGCTTTAAACATATATGCACTTAAATCAGCCTTCTGGGATATAGGAGTGTCTGTGCTGGAAGTTCGCCTGAAGTTTAAAGCACTAAAATAGCATTTCAGACATAGCAGAATTCAACTGATTTCAGAGAAATTGTGACCATAGGATTAACTATTGCCCTCCCAAATTTGCAGCAGCACAGTATTCTCCTCTCTTTGTCAGAGAGGAGAGGGTTGTTAGGGCTGAGGTGTGCCCAAAACTGCATGATCAAACTGAAGCGAATTTGAGCTGTCCTTTTGCATCCTAGTTTTTGGCATTGAGGAACAACTGCATCCACAGTTTGAATCAGTAGGAGGCAGGGATAAAAATGTGTGCCTAGTACACATCATGGCCTGCATCTCTAGAGATCTGGAATATACTTGCACAGACCCTTGCCTCCTAAGGTGACCCCTATTTCCTTATCCTGTCCCCCTCATATGTGCTGGCTGGGATGGCACTGGGGGAAACCTCTGTTAAGTACAGACCAGCAGGGAGACATTGGGCTGTTGCTGTCTGTGAGCTGCTGACAGCACATGCCTGGAAGATGACAATTATTATGGCATACTTGTCTGCTTAAATTTTTTTGCTCTACTCTTGGGTCAGCCCAGAATCCAGAGTTGTGAAGTGGTAAGGAGCTCAGGTCCATTTCTCTCTTGGCTGTATGTTGCTCGGTGCATCTAGTTACTTTCTAACTGATCAATCTTGTCAACAAGAAATTAGAAAATATTTAACTTCTCATTTCTCTGGATATAATGATAGATTCATAGACATTAAGTGGCTGGTACTTACAGCTACCTCATATTATTGTGTAGCTATAGCACCAAATTTTGATTGTGAGACACAGGATTCAACCTCATGGCTCCAACTGCCATGTCTAACTCAGGTATGTATCTCAAGGGATAAAGACAAAATTAAAACAAATTCTACTCCTAATACTGTGAAATCTGATTAATGCAGAAAGGGCAACTCTGAGCCGATATTTGATATGGTGATGATCACATTTAACCCCATTAGTCATTCCTGATTTGTTTAGCATGTGCATCATGCTGGACAAAAGAAATATTCAGAGACCAAATCAATATGTTTCTTTAAACACAGGGTGTGCCCTTGGTTCTTTCAGTTCACAATGACCTCAAAAGCTGACATCTAGATTTGATCCAAGTTTTTATTCTACTTTACAGAGATAAGCAGAATAGAGAACTCCTGATTCCAGCACTAAGGGAAGCAGGAGTTACAGCCATTCCAGGAATATAATAAAAGTTATTTTGTGCATCACAATGTATCCAGTGGCAGTATTAATTGTTCATTGATCCTCTGTACCTAAAAGGTTGCAGGGTTGTTTGCCAGCATCAGTTAGGCTGACCAATGGTTGTGATTGGAAAAATATTGAACACTTTCTATGCTGATGTTATGCCTTGTCATAGTTCTTTTTCTGCTGGGTTACTCTGTTCTGACCTGTCATGAAACATCTGTTCTTTAAGTGGCGTCTTTGCATGTTTTCTCTGTTAGTCTCTTTTGCTCTCTCGTTCCTCTTTGTGAAAACATAATTCTGACAGTGACTTTGGAAAACCTCACAGCTGTTTTTCTTATTCTGAAGAAAAGTCATCCCACCACCCACAAAGGAACCCACTTGGCTTTTCTTTATGTCACTGCCATTGTGTGGATCTGTAAAGCACCCTGCTTCTTAAAAACTGTGCAACCAGCCACTGTTGTGTTATTTTATTTGTCTCTTTGTAAATTTGGTTTTGGGTAAAACTGGATTTTTTCATTAGGACAATGATGCTGGGGGAGGAAGGGAGCAAAATTTTGAAAAGAGAAAAGCCTGATGGTCAGTAAATAATGAAAAACACTGATGTAGCTGAAAAGACTTCATGAATAAATGAGTCATCTGGACAAAGGCATATAGAGCTAGGAGTCAGGGAAACATCTAGACATTTGGCAAATCTAATGAGCTCAAATAACAGATATATTTAGCAGTACTATGTGACATAAAGGATGAAACTCATAGTCAGGTTAACACTTCAACAATGGCAGGCATAATGTCAGTCTGGGATACTGGGCAGGAAAAGTCCTGTCTTCTCACAGGGAGAGATTGATGTAAATAGGTGTGTAAATGATTGTTTTCCTATTCGACCCTTGTTTTTGTGAGAGTGACATCCACATGAAAATCTGTAGTAAATTACTTGGCACAAAGTTATCCAAGCAGGCTCAGGGGAAAAAAGCCCTGTTTGTTCTAAGAATGATGATGATGTTTTTACACTCTCAGCAGAGGTGATGCAAGGTGCTCCTTTTCTAATGTCATATAAAAAGCCCCATCCCACACCCAACAGCCTCAGTTCCATGGAAGCAGACCAGGATCAGTAACTATCTGTGCCACTTAAAGGTGTAGAAGGGCAGAGCAGAATTATCAAAATCAGGCTTTATCCTCTCCACAAATTGGGAGGACAGTACACTTCCAGAACAAGTCTATCAGGGAGGGTCTTTCACTGCAGACAGAAAAAACTGTACTGATCCAAGAGCCAGGAGATTGAGATTAAACCTACCAGTAGCACAATAGAGAAGTGGAAAATCGGATTCAAGTATTTTATCTACTCTATCTACCTTAAGAGACTTACCTGTGCCTCTTCCACAGTGAGAAAAACTGCATTCTGGCGTTAGCTGTCAGTAGGGCAGGTACTACCCACTGATGGTATTTCTCAGGTACCTGGTAACTAGTGGTGTCTGGGTTAGAACATGGCATTTTTTCAGAATTTAATTTCAGGGAATAGCTTTGGTTTCCATTCAGTTTCAGAAACAATTAAGAAAATTAAGTACGATAAATTCCCTGTTTTTTCTATCTGAAAACATTTATCTGTTTCACTTCTAAGTGATATGGCCAGTATGTCTCAAAGGTCCTCAGAGGGTCTCTGAGAATATATCTAAATACCATCCTCAGACACTCTGAGGGAGGTGACTCTCTTTTAGGGAGATTAACACAGTGCCATTTTACCACAGAAAAGAGGTTAACTCTGATATTGATACTTCTGCTAGCTGCTCAATTATTTTCACCCCAGGATAGGAAAAGTCTATGACAGACACTACAAAAAGGAGAAAATAGAAAGACTAGGAAACATAAAACAGAATGGCAGGAAAATCTGGCTCAGTCTCACCAGTATTAATAGAAAGGATATTTCCAATAACCTTTATTTAAGTTAAAGGAGAGCATGGTTTTCCAGTACTGGATTAGAACGTAGGATTAAGTCCAGCCTTTATCGTGACCTTGTTGTAGACTGGACCACTCGATCATTGTGCAATTTGGGTCCTTCTCAGAAAAAGAGGGTTTACATTGCTTTCTCAGTGCTTTCTCAGTGATTGCATAGTTTTCTACAAGGCAGAAGCCCAGTGTGGTTCCCTCTGTCCCCCGAAAGGGTTGATGAGCCTCAAGGTGACAAAGTGTTGTCACTGTGCTGTCTCTATTTATTTATGAGTGGTTTGTTAACACAGGATAACCAGGATGCAGGGGCTGCTCCAACACCTCCGACAGTAATATTAATATTGCATTTCAAACACAGACTTGCTTTGTACTGCTGCATCTGGCCATCCTATAGCAACCAGAAAACCACCACATGGGTAAGCTGGTAACAACTCTGCTTAAAATTTCAAGCATTTGCAGGGCATTATTTGTGAACACTTTCCAGAATGAGAATGATGCACTTCATTAGAAAATGCATTTTCAGACAAATTTACACAGGAGAAAGAGCTGACATCTCTTGAAGGAATCATTGCAGGTGATTTATGCAGTTTAGGTCAAAATTGACTATGAAAGGTTGTTCGTCCCACAGCTTGTGGAGCAATTTATAGCTGATAAAAATGGTAGCATTCAGGCAGCCAATCTCTATCAAAACCAAACAAATTTATTACAGTGTCTCAAAGCTTAATACTTCCTTCACAGAGCAAAACCACAAAATATGTGTAAGTTATGTTAGTGGCATGTGTCAATGGCCAAAAAAGAGAGGTTTTGAGATGGAAGGAATTCCATACAACATACCTTCTGTGCATTTAGTGAACATCAAAAATCAGCATATTCTAACTGCAACATTTCTTGTTGGAGTTTTCTGGAAAGACAGTTTATCCTGAAATGTCAGCACACAGAAAGATGGAGGTAGGAGTACAAGACTATCCCAGCAGTCCCTTTTCATCCCTGCTTTATAATCCAAACAGTAAAGTAAAGCGGATTTGTGAAGGAAAACAGAAACCTTACTGTTAGTATTTCGAAATGCCAGGCTTTAAAAAGAAATCAAAATACATGTCACAGTTGAGTTATCAGTCCCTAATCTTACCCTGATGATCTATGTATTTTATTAAAAATCTATGGACCCAAAAGTGTAAGTCTTAAAGGGTTGCAAAGTCTCCAGCAGATGGGGTTTTGTTTGGGCATCACTACTGGGCCACATTTGCTCAGCCTGGCATCTATTTATTCCTCTGCCCCAAAATATTATTATTATAATTTGTATACTTAAGTGCCAGATTTTCTGATTTTTCTGAGCTGCTTTCATCACTAAAACAGGCAAAACTGGCTTTAAGCCACTTATATCTTCCCCTGGAGTCTGGAACAGCCAGATGTCAGTCCAATACCTTGCATAAATTACAGCAGCCTCAGGAATGTTCTGCCTGGTTATCCACATACACAAAGGGCTACTCTGGTGCCCAAGAATGATCAAGAAAGCAGAGTCCTTCAATTAACTTTCTTTTGCTCCTGATATCTCCTTTCCATTAGGGGAACACAAAGCACAGTGTGGTTCTTGGAAGCTCCTGCTTTATGTCATGAAGAGATTTAATTTTATTAGGAGCCATAAGAGGCAAGAGGTACCAGTTTTGTGACATTGTAGGGCTGGGGCATAGAGAATGCAGCATCACTGAAATTTTATTACCAAGGATGATATTTTTCTTTCTTCTTGGTGTCAGACAATAGAGGAGAGTAAGCTGTCCTTTCCATAATATATGAAATACATGCTATGACATCAATGAGGTATTTTTTCACCTAATGTATCTTATATCTCAGTAATTTAGGGTGCAGTCCTGCTACCTGTTCCAGGGACCTAAATTACACCAGCTAAGTGCAGATGCAAAATTATATCCATAATTTTACAGATTTAAAAAATATATTTTCTGTTAAAGACAGACAACTGAATATAATGTGTGTATATGAATGCATATAGAGGATGTAAATTCTGACTGGTTTTCAAGGGAGCATCAGTAAAACATTGCCAAAGGGAGAGAACTGTGTGATATAATCCATCTCAGATATTATTTCATGATCAATGTAATTTTTCTATCCCTGTGGCAATATTTTACACAAATAATGCTAAAGAAAACTGTCCCTATTTGTTTCATCATGCTTCTGAATGTAAATCTTCATTTGAAGTGCCTTCTGAAACAGAAAGTGAATGCTGAATTGAAGGGCTTGTGTCTGCAAATGTGGTGTGGGAGAGCCAATGCCTGAGTCACCAGGAAAAAGCAATTACATCTGCTGTATAATCACCTCTCATATAGAGAGAATCAAGAAGAGGAGCAAAGAGATATGTCTGTGCACAGTGGTATGTGTCTTTAGCACACAATGCCTATTTCCCTTCTATTTATATCTTTCCATTTCTTGAAACATCTACCCCTATCAGGTGGTTTATATTTTGTATCTCCTCCTTATTCCATGTCCCAGTCCTTTGGCCTGTATCTCTTCTAGAGATTCTTCTTTTGCTATCTAGTCCTGAGCATACACATTTTACATAATGAATATGACACAATCTTTGGCATGAAAAAATTGAGGTGTAAAGATTTTTTTAAATTATTGTATCAATATGCATAACAGGATTGAATTAAGATCACTAAGACAGCCTTAAATCTGAATTTTTATTACATGCCTTGAAATTGCATCTATATTTCCTTTGTGTATTTCTTAAGAATATAATTTTCCACGTTTTTTAATTATCAAATGAGGAAAAAGGATAGACTTTGTATACTTTCTGTTGCACACGGCAATGCTGAAACCCACACAAATCACTGGGGGGGTGAGAAAGTTGAGATCTGCCTCTGCCACTGGGCTTAAAGCAGAAACTGATAGTGGTAGCTGATTGTCATCCTTTCTATGAAGAGCTCTGAAGGAGAACCAGAAGGTTTTTCAGAGGATTTTGCAGAGATTTGCTTTATAGCAGACTGACACATAAACAAGTGCATTGAATGAAAATGTGAGCTGCTCTTGTGGACACTGCCAAAGCCTGGCCACTGAACAAGTGTTAAGTGTTTCTAAAAGTCAAAACCTTACTCTGAACCATGAAGCATTAGAAATTCAAGAAACAACTTCTCTCCCATTTTCTTTTTTTTTCTTTAACTTTAACAAAAACAAACCAAACCACCTCTGGTTTGATTGGTTTGGTTATAGTATTTTTTCTCAACTTCCTTCATGAAACCAGCTTATCTTTAGGAAAAAATAAACAAACAAACAAACATTTGAAATGGCACATAGTGCAGAATATTAAAAACCAGCTCATTAAAGATAAGAAAAATTATTGGCAGCTGGAAAGCAAGCCTCTCTAACGTGGTGTATCAGACTGATGTTACCAGCTGGCTTACAGCCTGTCTATAGCAGTTGAGGGAGTTCCACAAATGTTTTGAACTTCAGAAAGACTTCAGTATAAAACTGGAAGCATAGTAACCTATCGCTTTTTTTGAAAATAATACACGTGGCCTGCAATATTAAAAAAAAAAAAAAAACATTTCCCCACAAATATTAATAAAATAAACAACATAAATGTTTACCAGATGTTATTCTTGTTCAAGATACTTTCATCCGAAGCTTGAGATAAATTGGTAACAGAGTATAAGGATCCTGCACCCTCGACAGGTGTAGTTTTTTGCATTCATGGGGTTCTTGATTGTTTTGTTTCTTGGGTTTTTCTGGAAAAGACTCATCTGGATTTATTTTTGCCCGTTAGGATTTACTAGAGCTGTTCTTCTTGGCATTGTGACTAGGTCTTGCGAAATTTTAAGCTTTATATATTTTTTAAGGGAGTAATTTTGTATTTGCAACAGTGTATTTAGAGCTCCTCTCTACAATCAGCTTCTAAGACTTCTTTTAGTCTTTTTGTGGGTATCTGAGACCAGAAAATAAAGAGATGTTAATTAGACGTGTTTGTTTTCTGGTTGGGGAACAGATGGAAAGATGCTCTAGTATTTTAATGGTGACTGAGGCAGGTTTTAGGGTAAAACTTTTGTTTAAGTGCCTGGAAATTGTATAAGCACAGCTCAGTTGCTCCTGTTACGTAGCTGTCTGAGACTGACTGGCTGTCTCAGGACGTAGTCACACATCCTCTTTCAGCTCCAGCTGTTCCAGATGAGACATTTACTCCCCACAGCTGTTCACCACTGCATCCAAACTGGAAATCTTTACCACTCATCTGATTTGTTGGTGGAGAAGCTCACACAGGCAGTCCCCAGCTTGCTCTAACCAGGTCAGCTACCATGGTGGAAGTGCTGTGCCTGTTTTTCTGCAACGCCAGGGAGTGGCAGAGCCTCCAGACAGGAGGGTAAGAACATTCATGCTCAGGTTGGGAAGAGGAATGAGGTGGGAGATATAAAGTCACATCTTTGGGAAGTGCTATTGGAGACAGGAGGAAAGGCATGTCCAGCCTCTGGGAATGACAGCCACTGCCACTGCAGTGTGCATGCAGAATGTCCAGATGCTTCTGTTTAATTTTTGCCTTGGAAAACATCCAAAATCTACCAGCTAGTCTCAGGGCCCTTGCTTTGAATGAGTGTGGAGCTGTCTATGTCTACAGAAAGTTAATCACATCTCCAGAGCACTGCAGGGCAAGATCTTGCGAATATTTTTCTTTCTGAAGCAGTCTTTTATTGCCATCACAGTGAGTGCAGAAACAATGAAAAGGTGACATTGGCAAAGAAGACTCATTGTCACTAAGTGATTTGACCAGCTCTACCAAGGAAAGACAGGGACAGAGAGATTTCAAGGAAAAATATATTTCACACTAGAGTATGAGTCTGCTGTATTTCTCTCTTCACTTTCTCCCTACAAAATTTCCCCACAGATATCAAACTCCACTCCTGTTAATTTTAGAAATATTGAAGTCTCCAGCACAGAGGCCAGTCATTATTTCTTGGATATGGAAGGGTCTACATATTTTAAGTGGCAACTCAGCCCAGAAGCTATAGCTGTGCTCTTGGTGATCCATGCAGGAAGCAAAGATTATAGACTGAAGTGAAATATTTTTAAAATAAATCATAGAAAAAATTATATAGCAAATGTTAATTTTTAGCTTATTGTCAAAAAGAAAAAAGTAAAACAAAAACAAACCCAACAAACAAACAAAACATATACACTGCTCCCAGCTGCAGTTACTTGGCTGGTAAAGATAAATATTTGTATAGCATAGTATTGCTATCTTCTGGTCTTCTGTCATCTCTTTGCTTTCTCCTCCCCTAAGGCACAGGGGTGGATTTGATGACTCCTAATTTCTATGATTCTATCAGCATCTCACAGATTTCTAGCTAAAGTGCTTGTCAGTGTGCAATGAAAGATGAAGAAATGTACTGCACAGAAGTGAAAGTGCCAGGGTGACATCTAACCTAAGCTGAAAGTATATTTCACAGGAATTTTTTCATCATCTATCAAAAAACCAAAGAAAGGATTAAAAATGTGAAATGTGAAAACTGAAGGTACTGAGCACCAGGAGGACTATCCCTGGTGATGGTTCTGTCCACAGAATTATCTTTGCCATTATTAGATTTGGAAAGCTCATGGAAAAGTCTATCATTCCTGTGGTTCTCAGACCACATTATTTGACTTTCCATATCTCCTCAGATCTATTGGGGTGATCTGAGGCACGTTTGGGTGGGGAAATGAGAATTTTTCTGATTTTTGCAAACAAAAAAATTGGATACTGCTTGAGTGAGCAGGAAAAAATCTCGTCCTCAAACATATTCATAACCTCTTTAGAAGTAGGAGGTTTTTTTAGTAGTAGGAGAATCAAAAGCAAATTTGTTCATACCAACTATTGCACAACATTTTCCTACTCTTTTACAACACTCTGAAAACAATGTCAGTGGAAGGTACACAAGTTAATACAAATCATATGCCCTTCAAGCTTATCAATATGTACTTGGATCTGTATCATTAAGGCTTCACAGTCTTCATAGTTTTCCTGATAGCAAATAATGTGTTTCAGTAAGGTACTGATACAGGTGTTGTTCACATAACTTTTGACACAGTTGGATCAATGTAACATTATACCTGATGCAGTGATAAAAGAGTTAATAGATTAATGGGCTCTTCTGAAACTGCCCAAACAATGGAAAATAGTTTATGGCTTTTGATATATTTTTGACTGTGTTACATTCATGTATCACTCCCCTTTTCAAAAATTCTCATCCATATTTTTCAGATTGGTTTCCCAAAGGCATTTGCTCAGTTTCTGTAGGGGAAACTGGCTCTTAAGGCTAAATCTGGTCACAACCCAGAGGACCATTTTCCAGCCCAAGCCTATTTAGGAAGGGAATGGCAATTTGTTTTCAATGACTTCATTCACTCTTTCTGCAATGTTTCCAGTAAATGCAGGCGTTGCTCTTCTGGTGTGAGCTCAGCACATCATTCCTAATGTGGTCCTAACTGAAATTTTATATTACTTACTGAAATATGTACTTTTCTTTGTATGTTCTTTATCTCTCATATTATTATGCTGAATCATTGTAAAATGAAAAAAAATCTGATGAGCTATCCACAAAAAAAAAAAGCGACATTAGATCATCACAACTGGTGCAGCTAAATCAAATGTAAATACCCAGTTATTAACCAGCAGATCCAAAACACTGCCAAATAGTTTTTGGTCACCGTGTTTACACAGTGACAGATTCTCATGTTAGTCATATCCTTCTGAACAAATGTTTTGGATGGACTCTTAAATCAGTGTCCACCAGGAAATAGAGGGAGGCAGCCAAACTCTGTTGAACGTCTGCCATTGACAAAGGTTAAACATTTACAGTCACTCTCTGCCTAAGTATTCTAAGGAAATAGTAAGGAGTGAAAAACAGAAGGCAAGGATGTTCTGTACTCTTGACAACAATGCAGTAAGGGCGACAGAAGCAATTCCAAAACAGCCAGCTACTGGGCCAGATCCTGTTCCTGTTAACGTCACTGCTAAAACTCCCTTTAGGTCTAAAGGGACTAGGATGGGGCAATTGGTCCTTCAAGTGACTAAGGAAAAAATAGTGAGGTCTTGACTCTTCTCTTTTTGCTTCCACTTCTTGTTCATGGAGAATCTCTATGGGACTGAATAAAACTAAGTCAGGATGTAAAGTATGTGCCTCAACCAGGTTGTCAGGAAGGCTAATAACATACTGCATCCTCTTCATTTCCCTGAAAAACTATACTCATTTTCCCCATTTCTTTATTAGCCACTCATAATATTTAAGTCTATTCTGCCCCAACTAATTTCACTCACAAAAAATCAGATAGATTACAGCAATGGAAAAATTTTTTGGGTGAAAATAAAATTTAAACCAAGGTGGATTTTGCTATTTTAGTCCTCACATCACACAACTATAAGTCCACATATATCTGGGATGACTCTTTGGTCACTGCCCTGACATTTAGACCTTAACCTTCACATAAACCTCATGCAGGGCAGATGGCTGTACATAATTCACTGACACAATTCTGCTCTGACATCTCTGTAATACATTGAATATAACTGCAGGTATCCAAAGGAATGGAAAGTTATGGACAACTGCTGCAGGCATACAGGACACAGGGGATATATCTTTCCTCACCAAGGACAATATAATTTTTGGTTTTCTTTGGTTTTCTTGGTTTTCTTCATTTTTCAGATTAAAATCAAATCTGAAAGATTTACAGCAACACTTCTGTAGATATTTAAAAAATAAATGCAAAGTAGGGAAGATATATTTACTTAAAATTTAGACCCTTACCTGTTTTTAGCTATAGTGTTTCACTTTTGTTATCCTTTAATAAGCAAGGAATGATGATTTGTGCATAAGCTGAAAAGATAAGTCTTACTCCTAAAGTCAGACAGTATCTGAATAATGAAAAATTGCTTTCTCAAACTTCTGATTTGTCGTTCTCAAAAAAAGTATCACTGAGTGTATAAAGCTAATGAGCAGCACATTACTTCAGCCTTTTTAGGTTTGTAAAGATCATTTAGTTTCTATAAATTAGGATATGGTCCAGCACACATTGTAGTCAGCAGTAAGATCTGTGAACAGCAGTGGAAGTCAGCTTGGGCTTTTACTCTCTGTGCAGCAAAGCACAGAGGCAGTGGATGGACCAGTGAGGCACCTGTGGAGGAGGTGAGGGCAGGGAGCTACAGTGAGACAAGGATCAACTGGCATCATGGAACCACACATCTCCTGCTCCTTCTGGTCTAACAGAGGTGGCACCTTCTTTAGGAAAGAGAAGATGGGATGGAGTGAGTTATACATTTCATGTTCAGGCCCAATATTGTCCCAGACACCGTGTAATTCTCATCACATGTCCATACAAAAAACAGCTGATGGGAAACTCTCTGGGGCCTCTGAGAAAGGAGCCTCTTGCAGTCAGCCAGACCTCCCAAATTCCACCTCTTGCACCATGAGCTTGGAGTCCACTTTTCCCCAGTTTTGCCATGATTCTGTTCTAGAGATAAATAGCTACACTAACTCAGAGCACAAAAAACAATCCAAAAGGGAGTGGAAATATTTGCCTTTCCCTGGCCTTTAGCCTTTACAGAGAACTTCAAAGTTTTTTAGTGAAGCTCTGAGAAACCAGGTCTATTGGAAGGTATCCCAGCCAGCCCATGGCAGGGGTTTGGAACTAAATCTTTAAGGTCCCACCCAACCCAAGCTATTCTATAGTTCTATTAATCTGGGCCACAATTTCATCTCTTACATAAAAAACCTTTCTTCATCAGGACTGAGATGTGGCAACCAAGGCTTTTCCTCATATTGTAACATAACCAGCCAGAATACTCCCTTTTTTTGCCACATTTCTAAGTTCTCTTGAATCAGTAGCAACATCCATGAACAGCAGTGATGGGAGGCAGATTTGTCATATTTTGTTCAAAGTGTAATCCAGAAAAGGATACGTCTGTTTGGACATGCTGAAGTAACCACTAAAGCTTTCCTTAGTTAAGGACTGCTAATTAAATCCACAGCTAGCCCAAAATGGGTCTACTTTTCATGTTAAAATGTTGAGTTGCAGAAATATCTATCTCAGCCATACAAACTATCCAGAAAACTAAATTCAGGATGATTTTCTCCTGGCACTAAATCTGAAGTGAATTAAATATATATGTTTTAACAGCATTGAATTTGTCAGGTTATTGGTTTAAAAATTTTAGAACAAAAGAACAAAGAACTGGAAATCTTCCAGAAGAAGAGATAATTTGATGATTCCCTATATAAATCTAACATTTCTTCATCTTTTATAAATGGAATTTTGCAGGTCATTAGTCCCTTAATGTACTATAGCTATCAGTTGTAGGGTGTATGTGTGTGTGTGTGTGCAAAAAAGAGCATTAAAATGGCTGAGATACAGAGAAAATTGACTGCTGCATAGTCACCACTTTTAATAAAGATTTTTACTACACCCTTGGTATTATGGATCTATAATATGCAAATGTGTAGCATCATTAATATGCATTTGCTGCATACACCCTCCTTAACAGAGTATGTTATGGGAATACAAATTAAAAACAATATACTCGACTCAGCTAAATTTTAATGGCCCATTGTATGAGTGATCCCCAACTGGGAGGTACCTAAGCCCTTTGTCTTCAATATTTCCCTTCCTTCCCCACATCCATTTTCTTTATTTGCTCTTTTTTTCACTGACACCTCTACAGCTGAATTAGGTTTCAGCATAAAAAGTAAAGTAATACGAAGGTTCTTTGTTGTCTTCAACAGTGGTAGCTGGCACAAGAACTGAAAGCTGAGTCCTAGAAATGAGTTCAGCCAAGAGTGCCCATAGTGGAATAAACTGTGCAGCCCAATCTTCTGTGTAAACGTACCTGAGGTTCCTTTGCCTTGTATCTGCTGCTGAAGGAAGCTAAGACATTATTTAATAGAGGTGAGTCATTTGAGTCTATCCCCTGGCACACTTCTCTCCTTGTCTTCCCTTCCTGTCTGCCTGTCCAGGGAAAAGAAGCTTCTGATACCCTCCCCTTCATCCAACAAAACCTCTCTGGAGGTACAAAATCACCTCATCTGGCAAACCAGACCAAGAGCTCTCTCTCTGACTCACATATACCAGTGGCTTAAGTTTTGACAGTGGATGCAACCCAAGTTTTCTCTTCTGATTCTCTACCAGAGTCAGCACTTGTGCAGCAAGGACAGACATAACAATGAAGCATCTTTAAAGCACTGCAAATCGTAGCCCAGCATTTTAATGTCAACTGGTGTTGATTGAGGCTTGACCTAAGATGAGTCTCAAAGTGAAGCCTTGCAGGAGAGAGTTCACAGGCAAAGCAGACAGGGACGCTGCTGGCATTAGGAAAAGCAGATGCCACCCGAAATGAAGTTACCCATCCTCATTAGCCAGTGCATGCAGTCAAACCTAATAACGAGCTTGCTGTTCTCATCAGTGCTTTTTGCCTGCAGGCTTTAAGCATCATAGATCAGGTGCACCTCCAACCACACTGTGAGGACAGTGTCATCTGACAGTGGCTGTGAATAGGATTGGTAGGGAAGGTAATTTTTTCCACTGCACCTTAAACCTAACAAAGAATTGGGTAAAAGTCCTTAGTGGATGTTAAGAGTTTAACATACTGCCTGTTTATCCTCAAGTATTGAAGGTAAACCTTATATACACTTATACAAACTGAAGAATTTAAAAAAACACACCTGCACTTTTACAGTTTCCTTGGTATTATTTATCCAGCAATGGATGCCAGTGTTATTTTCCTTTACTTAACAACAACTGTCTCAGAGTTTAATCCTTCCAAAATGAAATAGGGAGAAAAATAACACAGCAAGATGCACTCTGCAAATTGGGCTTCCCAATATGGTGTGGGGACATTTGTCACTCAGTCTGCTTATTCAGTGCTGAATATTCAAGCTGTTTCAGCAGGTCTAGCTACTCTTGTGGGAAATTAAACTGCAATCAGATTCTGCAGTCATCCAGGTCTAGACTGTGATATTGATCACAGAGCAGACAAACTAAAGGAACAAGGTTGAAATGGCCACTTTATATAAGAGCAGAGTTACTTGAGAGAAAGTGATCTTTTGCAGATGCAAATCTGCTATGCAAGGTGTAATGTGGTTGATTCCAAAAGCGGTGGAACAGCTAGGAAGCCACTGCATATGAAAGATTCCATTTATTTAAATTACTTCTTTCTCATGTCACCTTGTCACCTGAATCTGAGTTAAACCAAACTTTGGTGTTTGTTGTCATTCAGGATCTCTTTCAGATTTCTAGTCATTTATCACAATGTCTTTCATGGAAATTTCATCATAGATGTGAAATAAAAAGCCACCCTCATGAAAAGACTGCAGAATCTTTAATGCAGTTGCTCTGTCCACAAATTCTTTGGTATGCCCCAGCTCCTGCCTACAACAGGAATCACAAAGTTGAAAATATCAGTGACAGATTTTCAGCTGAAAGGTTTGTCCATTTTGATTTCTTTATCAATACTTGATAACCACTGAACATGGGTTGTTGAAGTTCTTCATGCTTTGAACTAATTTTACCACAGCTATAAATGACATGTTGACCAGTGAAGCAAGAACGGGATGACATAATGGAAGCAAACATTTTCGTCTGCCAGTTTCAACTAGCTGATGATTAAATGTGAAATGTAATATTGATAATGTTCTAAGTGTTCCTGTCCAAAGATGAGTGGAAGTGTTTATGTAATGTGAAACAACCTTTATTTTTATACAAATTATCTGGCTAGAAAGGGCAAAAAGGCTACATAAAAATAATGATCCTGAACACTGGCTTATAAAACACAGATATCAATTCCAGAGGGCAAGTGATGACAGAGATAGAAATGATGGTTGTGAACTAGGATATTATTAGCTTACAACCATAAGTTTCTATCAAAAACTATAAAATCATTAAAGAAGTTTTTTATTCTTAGCTAATATTTAGTGTGCATTATACAGGAATCTCAAAGAAAACTGCCAGTGAATTGACACAGTCAGTAAGCCTAGGCTGTAAAAAGACTACAGTGAACACTACTACAAATGGAAAGAAAAGGACTCTTACTGAGGATAATCATAGTTGTGGTTTCTAAGAAACCTCAAAAAAAGTAACTGTCCAAATAACTTCTAATGGTATCTTACAAACTCTTCTCAGCTAATGCTGAGATCACAAAATCCTTTACATAATGTTTTCATTTGTGAAAAGGATAACCAAATTTACATACATGCTTAAATAAAACACACAAAATAAGCACCTTTTGAAATTATTATTTTCTTTACTATCTTATTTTTGATAAACCCCAGAGAGTAAACAAAATTATTTATTAGTTTGAAAAAGATTCAAAAGGATTTTAAGTGTACTTGCATCCTACTCTTAGAAATATTGGATCCATTACTTCCTTCTCTGTGAAGTAATGTCTGTGAAGAAAATCCTTGGTTAACTTTTGAACAAAGACTGGAAATTGCTCAGAGGATATTCCCTTTTTCACATCCCCACAGTGCCTAGCAGCCATGAGTACCCTGTGGTGTTTGTAGCTGGAACTGCTAAAGGGGAGTCCCAGGATGACAGAGACCTTCTTCACAGAAACCTCACTTTGGTGGGTTCAACAAGCACTGCTGACAACAGCTCCTAGTGTTTGAATTACTTTCTAGCTTACACCAAAAAGACTTTGTGCCAAAATTCTTTCCTAGGACCTAACTGGTGTCAAAGATCTTTCCCTCAAAACCAGCAGCTAGTGAGTGCTCTACCAGAGACCATAAGAGAGGAGAAATGGCTGGCACATCTGAGAACCATGAGTTTTTACACTGTGCCTGAGCAAAAGTTTAAAAGTTCATATGAGCACCATATTATTCTCAGAATAAAAGAAGCCAAATAAGAAGTATTGAAGAGCAAACCTAAGAGACCAAAACGTTCACTGCAATATCCACCAGAATGTCAATTTAAGCTCTGCAACTCAAAGCAAAATAGACTTTTAGCAGAGAGGTATTTTCCTTAGTTAAAAACCAAGTCCAAGCTGAAGGAGTCTGGCTCACAGTGAATGATTGAAAATCTCCCATGCTCTAATCTAGAGTGAATTTACATTGTTGTTGTAAAATAAAATAAACCATCATTTGATAGGATAACCCTTGTTGATCATTCAGTCTTCTACTCAAAAGAGGAAGATGGCAGGTCACAGTGCTTGTTGCTAATGGCAAAAATAACTTATTCATTGAAAATTCTGTGTCTCAATATAGAATTTTTGTTCAAAAGATGATAAAAAATTATGTGAAGAATAGTGCAAAGGGAGACTCAGTCTAGTCTGGCTTTGAAGCACTGGTCTCTGAACCACTTGCTACAATTAACAGGTCCCTTTCCTCATTAATATTGGACCCAGCTGGCTCAGGCCCTGTAAGGATGGCTCATCTGGCACCCTGATGAGATCAGTGGAGGAACATAAATACAACAGAAGCTACGGCCATCAAAAAAAGCTGCTTCTTCAGCATAACTAATTTACATCATAAAAGTAATATTTAATTTTCTCGTTCTGTGACCATTAAAATAAGCTGGTCATTTTCTTAATATTCAGGGGAAAAAAAGGGAAAAAAGCCAGAAGGTGTGGCACAGTGTGAGGATCAAATAAGACAGAAGGAAAACTCAAGCTCAAAATCAATTTCTTTTTTTTTTTTCAGATAGGATGTTCTTGCTTTTATTTCTGCTGCGATGCAAATATAATGAGCCAGAAAGGTGTACAGACACAAAATTTTAGAAATTATAGATTCAGTATCTGAATCAGATACTGTTTTCCATCCAAGGATCTTCAGATGTTTTAGAAAAATTGATTAGATTCCAGTGCATCTGAGAATGTTATGTAACTCAGCTGACAGAGAAAAGAGAATGATATTAATTGCTACTGGCAGAAAACAAGTGTGTATCAAAGCCTGGGCCAAACCTCCAAAATCTTGGCCTCTACTTGTAAGAGAATATTACAGTCCACTCCAGTGACTCTGGAGGTTGAAAATATTTTCTTTTCATATTTGAAGCATACACATATATTTATTTAAAACCAAGCAAAACAAAACAATCAAAAAAACCAACTTTTAAAATCAGCTATAGGCTTCCTCAGGAAGCCAATGTTTTGACTGCTTTAAAAATTGGTCATTAAAAGACTTACAATAGGTTTCTTTTATCAATTTATTTCTTTTTGAAGCAGGAACAGAGATGAAAACAATTCTTTTTCACTAAGTTGATAGCCACTGCAGCATTTGTGCCTTCAAAACAACCAAGTTTTCCACTTGTATAAATCAGTGAGGGGGCACCTCAGTGTGCTCACTCATGTTTCACACAGACCTGCTAAGCAGTGGCTGTACTTGTGAGTTTATAATACTTGTGCTTCCTGAGGATGGAGGTGCCTCTCTTGCCACAGCCGTGAAAGGATTTCCAAAGCTGTTCAAAACGTTTGTCATGGGAAGAAAAATTGTTATGCTGAGTGAAATCTTACATGTTGAAAAAGTCCAATTCTTCAGCAGCCTGTGTTCAGCCAACTTGACAGGCTGTGAGGGCATTTGTCCCGAGGCAAATGATACACTGTCAGCCCAAGGGAGCCTGCTCTCCCGAAATTTATCTGGAATACCATAGCAGATGAATCACTCTTCTGGTAAAAGCGTCCTTATGTGTACTGTTAAGAAAGAAAACGGGACTCTGAACACATTTAGCAGATCTGTAACTGGAGTTGAGTAATGCAGCCAAGCCCCAGATTTCAGCAACACATGCTACTCTGCCCTCACACTACTCGTAAACAACTTCTTTCCTTGCTGCTTTCCAGCCAGTTCACTTCCCTTTCTAATCCCAGGAAGTCACTGCCCACCCTTAAATGCTGAAAGATACATTTTAATCAAGCTGAGAACTGAACAGTAGCATAATTTTACTTGAAGCACACACCAAGCCACACTTTAGAGCTATTTGGGGAAGAAACCAACCGCAGCCAGGCAGCCCCCCTTGCAGAGCTCAGGCTGGGTGGTCATTTGAGCCAGGGACAACAAACTCAATTCAGACAGATGGCCACTAAGTCAGCCCAGCACTTTTGGGGAATATCCAAGGTGTTAAAAAGGAGATGCACACCTTCAACTCCCTGCAGCTCAAGTAGCCTAGACCTGCAGGAAGAAATTTATCTTTTTCCCTCTTCAATAGCTCATCTGGGGGAAAAGTATATTGGGAAAAATGCAGTTCAGGCTAAAAAGACTTTCTCCTGCCAAAATGTTCCTGTGGGGGGGGGGGAGTGGAGGGGGGTGGGTGTGATGAGACCATCAACATTTTAAAAATTCTCTCCAATTATTTGGACCAAATATCATCTAGTGAATTCAGTTTATATTCACAAGAAGCTTAATAACTCCATTCTATTGCAAATTTATCATTCCTCATTCCTCCCTCTACTTGCTCTACCCCTTAGTCCATTTTTTTTCAGATTTCATGCATTCTGTAAGGTCTGTGCACCATGATTCTTGGTATATTAATTGCTGTCTGATCAGAAGGAGCTGGGACAAACTGTACAGTACTCAACAGCCATTTCAGAAGATGGAGAATGAGGAAAGTTTGCTTTGATCTGTTTAAGACATAATGAGACACCCAGGATATTTGGTGAAGAGGGCAACGATCACCATATGCTGATGAAGACCCATAATTCAAAGAAAGATGGGTTCCCATGCTCACAGAAGGCAAGGAGCAGATAAGGAACAGGAAGAAACAACACTGTATTAAAAAGGGAACATCAAAAGCTGGAAAAAGCTTTGGCAATTTGTGAGGGCTAATGTTTATCATGAATATTGTATCTGCCTTTAGCTCTGGGCTCCCAACAGATTAAGAATTGCAAGCAAGCCTTTCACCCTGGGTCAGGGTGAAGGAACACGAAGGTATCAGAAAACACATTGCTTCCTACTTTTCATTTCGTCTTATTTCCTTCCTCTTCCTTGTTTTCTTCCCCTTGTGTAAGTGGCTGAGTATGTTATCCTCTACTGCATCATCCATGACCTCCAGATGATGCCCATCCACAAGCCAGGGGAGGGAAATGACACATCTAAAGGAAATAGATGCACATTGCAGCTCCTGCCCAAAAAAGATACAGAGAGATGTGACAAAGTCCCCATTACACTTTATCCTTCTATGCATGTTATCTCAAGGTCAGTAACTCCCACTACTTGCTAGCTGCAGCCACTGAAATTAAAATGAGTAAGCTTTGGGTCCCTTTAAATATCACAGAGGGAGGTCCAAACCTCTTTAACCATAAAGATAACATCTGTCTCAGAAATGGAAAGCCAAAGAAAAAAGCCCAGACAAAACCAGTTGCATAAAACACATAAACTTTGGGCTACTCAATAAATACAAAACACTTTCATGTAAGAGAAAAGCCTGTAACAGAAATTTTTAAAGCCCTGAAAGTACAGTTATTTTTGTATCTACAGTCGCTTCATGCTATATTTTTACAGGTCTGTGAAAAATAGTTATCTGTAACGTAAATAGAAATGCCACAGATTTACCAGGGTCACTTGCAAAGTTAGCAGAAAGAGGTCATGCTTCCAATCACATTCATATACTAACGTGCCCAGCAGTAGATTATGTTAATTTTTAAAGTAATTTTTAAGATTTGCAATGCAACACATGACTCCCTAGGATTTCTAAGCCTTCTTGGAGCTTATTAGTCTGCCTTTATAAACTAAATGTCAGCTTTATCAAAGTCAAACATTAATTATTAGCGATGGGCAAACCTCAAAAGGTTGAGAGGTTTGGTCTAGTTTGACTAGACAGGCAAGAGACCAGCTGCTTGTGTGGATCATTTCGATGGCAGATTGGACTCCTGATTCTGCAAATGTTACACAATTATTGCAATGGAAGCACCCAGACAGAGCCTGCTGCCTTCTAGCAGGATACTGGAGTGTGTCGAGCTCAGCAAGCATGGGGCTGCCTGACTCATCATTGTCAGACTGCACCATCACAAATGTCCACAGCATCCACTGCAGTGGGTGTGACAGAGTGCACTGCAATAAAAATCCCCCATGATAAAACATCTACAGGGAGCTGGGACCAGAACTATAAAGAGGAGAGAAGAGGAGAGGAGAGGAGAGGAGAGGAGAGGAGAGGAGAGGAGAGGAGAGGAGAGGAGAGGAGAGGAGAGGAGAGGAGAGGAGAGGAGAGGAGAGGAGAGGAGAGGAGAGGAGAGGAGAGGAGAGGAGAGGAGAGGAGAGGAGAGGAGAGGAGAGGAGAGGAGAGGAGAGGAGAGGAGAGGAGAGGAGAGGAGAGGAGAGGAGAGGAGGACATACTATGATATGCTGAGGTATTTTACTAATGAGTCAGAGAAGTCTTACAAATTCACCAGGAGAGACCTGTATAGATTTGTATAAACTGAATGACACATTAGGAGCCATAAACCCATGAGCTTGAACACAAATCAATACATTTACAAGGGCTATGCTTGAGCTGAGGAGCCCAGCCTCTTCTCAGGACTTACTGGCTCAACCAGGGTGACTTATTTCTCTAGCAGGCCATGCCAACATGGCTATATGACTTTTGGGCTGAAGCTTGCAATAAAGAACACTGGGTGTGCCAGCATATGTCAGTGAAGACAGGCCTGATGGGGACATGTGTGAGGAGACAA
This sequence comes from Acridotheres tristis, assembly GCA_037013685.1. NCBI lineage: Eukaryota > Metazoa > Chordata > Aves > Passeriformes > Sturnidae > Acridotheres > Acridotheres tristis. The sequence continues at coordinate 140,229,304 of CM072886.1, read as the reverse complement.
GCTTTTGGCCTGGAAGTATGATTACTTACAAGAAAATGAGAAAGTTCAATTTTTTTCTGTAATTCTGTGGGTAACCAGGTGAGTTTTACTGCATGGCTGAGATATACTGGGAAAACCTGTGAACACATTGAATAACCAGGAATGACTTCACCAGCTAATGCTCTTCCCTGTCCTGTAACAATAGTCCTTCAGAGTGGAACTACAATGCTAGTTCTTTTCCTCTCTATTATTTTTTTCTTAAACCAGAACCTGTTATTTTACATAACTATCACTATTACTACTTGTGGGAGCCATAGCAGATGATAAACATCCCAGCTTAGATTTCTTCTTCACTGACTGAGGGTGGTCCATCCCTTTCCCCTGTCACCTGTTGAATTTTTAAGCACTGTATGAAGAGCTTGTAGATGAGAAAATTCCTTACATACACCCACCTCTTTATTGATTTTGAGGCAATCTTCTGTTGGAGGGGGGATGGAAAGGCATTAATTCAAACTGACAGCCAAATCTCACTGAAATCTCATCCTTCTCCTACTTTTTCTCAGTGCTGCCATTGGATCCAGAGGGAAGTGAGCACTTGCATGTCAGCTGTGGTTTGAGAAAGGAGGGCTGAGTCCTCTTTCATTCTGAAAAGAAACAGGCACATCCCTCCAGGGGTTAGCTTCACCTACATGAAAGAAGGTGCCCCTGTCATTTCCATTTCCTATGGCGAAGTCTTTTCTCAGTTCTGCAACTTTTGAGAAAATTCCTGAGGTTCTTGTAACTTTCCCATCCATTTCATGAGGAACTTTAAGACAAAGACACTTAGGTTTTTTCATAGTGAAAACCAACCACTGGAAAATGGGCACTGATGACATGAAGTGTATAACTCCACAATAGATCTATGCCAAAGTAATAGAATAAATTGGTTGTGAAGTAGAATCTGAACCTAGTTCTTCCAAATCCAGTTTACTCTATAGTTACTGCACCAACTGCAGGGACAAGGAAAGATCAACATCAATCTCCCCACATCTACTAATCGTAGAGTGTCTACATCTTCCCTGTGTGTGTGGAGATGGCCAATGGTAGAGAAATGGGTTTAGATGAATCTTTAGTTCACATCAGCCCAGCTACACGTGTGTCCTCAAGTTAGCACAAGAGCAAGAAGTTTTACTGTGTCAAAACCTGAGTCAGATGCTTGTCACATTATGGCAGTAGCAGCAGCAGAAAGCACAAGAGTGTATGACATTGCAGCCACAATGACAGCAGCAGTCAGCAGAGGAGCAGATAGGATTTCAATCATATCAGTAACAGAGACAGGCAGTGTGGACACAGATGGCTTCTGACCGAGCAAAGGCAGCCAGCTGCAAGATGGAAGATGCTGCTGCAAAGCTGGTGAGACAGATGCTACTGTGGTGGCAGCAGGACTGCAGCGAGACCTGCAGCAGCAAGGCCTGCAGCAGATGCTGCAGCTGCCTCAGAGTAGTGGGCAGGCAGCATTTAAGATGCAGATGCAGGTGCTCTTTGCTTCTGAATTCCTAGTGGTCACCACTTGCTGACTAGGGAGAAGATTTTACTTTTACACAAAAATTTCTGCAAATTATTGGGGTGTGGCAATGCATGGCACCATGATGAGATGAGGATTAAATTTCTCAGTGGTGGTCAGCCAATATCCCACCTCACAACAGCATTTACAGGCCATTCGGTGGGGTGAAAAAGAGAATAAAGAGTTATTCTGAAAAATCCTACCTGTACCAATTATGCTATTCTGTAACTGAGAGTATTTTATACCCCAGCCTTCTCTATGAATGTAGACTCTTCTCAGTTGGAGGAGAAAGTGACTGTGACACTTGCTTAAACCTTCTCCATAGATTGGATTGCTCCCAGGTTTTCACCAGCTGAATGTCTCCATGCCCAGCCTAGATCCTCTCTCAGCCTTGTAACCAGAGAGAGACTATTTAATCACATAAGTAGTAGAAATTATGCAAGCCTTTCCCAAATATGGCATAACATTCTGATCGTTTGGGATATATCAAGCAAAAAAAGATAATATTCAAAGCATGAAATTTTGTCATGAAGTAGTTTTTGTTCAATGTACTTTCTCAGAAGCTATGCACTCAGTATGAGCGTCTGGACTAGCCCAATAAACACATATTATATTGAAGAAAAGCTTCAACACTAAAATTCAAAGATTTTTGAGATTGGAAGGTAAACAGAAAAATAATGCTCTCCATGACCTTGAGATCGTGGTAAAGGAAGAATTGATACTACAGTCATGGTCAGTCATGCTTTGTTCATTTAAGGAAAGTTTCAGTTCTCTTTGCATAAAAGGTAATGTTTTCATTCACTATCCATTAGAACTATTTGAATATTTCTTAAACTTACTTATAAGTCATTCTAGGCAAACATTTCCAAACTGTGTGTACAGATGAGCCCTTGAGAAGTAACTTGATTCCTCTTAGTTACATGGTAATAATTGATGTGACAAGCTCCAAATTTCATCCTTTTCCTCTTCTTATTTTTCCCTTTTCATTTCTAACTGTAATTTCTAGTCAAATGAAATCTTAAATATTCTGCCTTGACCTTTGCTGGAAGGAATTTAATTACCTATGGAGTTTACATAAATTATATGGCCTGTTTGTTTAAGATTAAAATTACACAGAGATCAATAGAGCCATGGAACATCAGTGTAAAATGGCTTCTTGCAAATGCCACCAAAGGTCACAAAATTCTTTCCGGGAAAGGGGGACGAGAGACATGGTGTGGCACATTCCTGCCGTCAGTCCAGCGTATGTCACTGCTGCTGCCTCTGCAGCCACTCAGGGATGATTTATCAGCTGTTAGAGGACACTTAGTACAAACACACTATAAGAACCAGCTGAGGAAAAATTAATTGAATGCAGTGATGACTACAATTCATCATTCTCAAAAAAATGGCTACAAAGTGAGAGAAGGATGATACATTGACCACAGCTCAGATAAACTGCTTTTCCTAATACTCTTTGAAAACAACCTCTTGCTCCCACAAATGCAATGCCAGTTTCCTTGTGGAAAAGGCAGCTCTTATTCTTGGTTTATGAGATGGAGAGGACACAGAGTATCCACAGTCAAAAGACTCATTTGAAATTACATGCCTGTAGCTTGGTGGAACTGATTTCTTTGTGCCCTAGGTATGTTTACCAGCAAATTTGAATTTATTCTCATATTAGGTTGACAGATTTAATACAGTTAAAGTGCAACACAGTCAACACTTCCTGGCTGATCAAGACTAGGTAGAGCGCCAAGGAAATTTTCCCCCGTGTTAAGAAGAAAATGGGTTGAGAACAGATAAAAAAGAAATAGACAGTATCCTACTGTTAGAGCAGTGATGTGAAATGGGGTATTGGGCTTGTGTGGCCAGGTTTTGGTAGCAGGGGGCTACAGGGGCAGCTTTTGTGAGAAGCTGCCAGAAGCTTCCCCCATATGTGCCTCTGGTCAAGGCCAGGCCAGTTAGAAATGATGAATGCACCTCTGTCATAACACACATGTAATTGCAGCCAGAGAAGACTGAGGTGAGAACATTTGAGAAGAAAATCCCTGCAGACACCAGGTCAGTGGAGAAGGAGAGGCATGAGGTGCTCCAGGTACCAGAGCTGAGATTCTCCTGCAGCCCATGGTGCAGCCCATGGTGAGGCATCTGTGCCCCTGCAGTCCATGGAGATCCATGGGGATGCAGAGATCCACCTGCAGCCCATGGAGGAGACCCACACCAGAGCAGGTGAATTCCTGAGAGGGGCCTGTGACCCCACGGGATGGCCATAGCAGGGACCTGCAGACAAATGGAGAGAGCAGCCCATGCTGGTGCAGGTTTCCTGGTAGGACTTGTGACCTTGTGGGGGCCCACAGTGGAGCAGCCTATTCCTGCAGGACTGCATCTCGTGGAAGAGTGACCCACATTGCAGACGTTTGTGGAGAACTGTCTCACATGGAAGGAGCCCCATGCTGGAGCAGAGGAAGGACTCTTGTCCCTAAGCACCAGCAGGACCAATCTGTGATGAACTGACTGTAAATCCCATTCCTATCTCCCTGTGCTGCTGGGGCAGGAGGTTAGGGTGGGAAGGAGGGAGGGATGGGGGAAAGGTGTTTTAAAGGCCTTATGTTACTTCTCATTATCCTGCTTTAATTTTGTTAGTGATAAATTCAATTAATATCTCCAATTCGAGCGTAGTTTACCTGTGATGGTATTTAGTGAGTGATCTCTTTGTTTTATTTTCTCTCCCCTGTCCAGTTGCAGAGGGGAGTGATAGAGAGGCTTTGGTGGGTGTCTGGCATCTAGACAGGGTCAACCCACTACAACCTCCAAAGACTGTGCTATACCTGAATCAACCCATAGAGTTCAACTGCAGTTTTCCAGTAAGAAACCTCTGATTTTGACATTAAATGGCCATATTCAGACCCTCACCAGAGTTAAGCACTAGATGCAAAATCTTTTTGCTAATATTGCTAAAGTGAGGGGAGATTTTCACAAGTGTTCAGAAACTAGCAGCTCCTACTGTGACATATTTTGAAAGAGACCAGTAATCAGTGTACATAGTTCTTAGGACTTCTAACCAATTAGCTCTGTGCCAAAATAAGAGCTGAACTTTTATGAAAATCAGTTCCTCACTGTGGTAATTAGCACTTTGTTTCTGCTTTTGTTTTTTTTTTTAACTGCAAGAGGTGGGCACAATGATTTTAACTTGACTTTGAGACCTGCAGGCTGTACTTCCTGTCTCTGAAAGAAGGAAAAAGCAAAGTGGTACCCTCATTTGTAGACTGTGATGGAAGTCTCTGGTGACAACTACATTTTGAGTCATGGTGTGAAAGTCTTTCTCAGCTCTACTTGGGATAAACTTCTATTGAGAAGTGAGACTTACCAGCTTTATCTCCAGGGTATGAATTTTTGGGGCTATAATAAACACAGATTATAAACCAACTGGAAAAGTTGGTTTTATTGCATTTCTACATAGTAGGGCACAAAAGTACTTGACCAAGGACTTCTGCTCTACAAAGCAGTACAGCATGCAATTTCATACATAGGAAGATGACTTGAAGCTATACAATCTGGAGCTTCATTCAGAGTATGGTTGGATTCGGGCCCTTGGTTTGATCCACTGTGGAGAGGAGGCTCAGAAGCTGAATTGAAGTGGGATAAAACTTGGATGTTTAAAAAGCCCCAAAAGCCAAGCACAGTTTTGATGTGGAATTATGCTCTGAACAGCATTAGCAATATTAGCAATCTTTTAATTACTATGTGAGCCTCTTTCAGCAAGCCTGGAGTCAGAGTACCACACTGAGGGAACATTCAAACAGAAATGATACATTCAGGGCAATAAAACTCCTATTGTTTCTATGTCCTATAATAAAGCCTGTAAACCACAGATACGATCAAGACCATATTTTGCAGGGCACTGCACATACAAGCAGGATGAGACAGGCTTTCCTCTGCTCACAGACCACAAGAGCAGGAGGGAGAAGGGTGAGGATGAGGGAAAGGGACTTGTCTCCATGCCCATCTTGGCAGGAGCAGAGCCCAGCTCTGCCTTCTCACTCACAGCCCTGCATTTTGGGAAGTACTTCCCACAAGCACCAACGGCAACTCAGATGGGTGTTTTAGGTTCCAGTTCCAAAGGAGGCCTTAATGGACAGCCCTCTTTGCTGGCTTGGAGCCTAGAGGTGTCAGAAGAGGTCTGTCCACTCACACGAGCAGATGTGCACACTTACAGTGTGGCTGGGATTTTCCAACCAGGCTGCACCTGGTTCCTTGTACAGGGACAACTGGAAATGATTTATCAAGTGTCTGTCAAGCAACGGGGAGCACTGATTTCTGGTATAAAGCTGCAGTTCATATAATGAGCTAGTGGGAACATCTTTGATTTTTCCACCTGTGTCCCATTTGGTGTTGCTGATGGTGTAGGTTAAGCAGAACATGAAAACTTCCATATACATTCTGTGCCACGGTTCTGTTCAACTGCCAAACTCTAACTGGTAATCACCAGCCCTGAGGCAGGCTGCTAGCACTCGGGCTTCACAACAGATCTGTGTGGATTTCTACCTTTTTTGACAAGTGACAATTATACCAGTACCAGCCCATTTGGACACATGCAAAAGTGAAATCTCCCAGAAGCCTGGAGATAAGTGCCATTTGGTGAGTGGACTTGTGTTAGAGCATCCCACTCACTGGCCAGGAGCCATGTCCATACCTTCAGTATCATCTCTGAAGACCTCGTGGCCACCACTGAATTTTGAGTGAGTCTTAGGCTGGTTTTGTGCTTTAAGAGAGGGGATGTGGGTACAGGATAAGAATCATCATCTTTGCTGCAACAGCAGAGCATTGTAGCTCAGCCCTGAGATTCTGTGTGGTCTTTTTGTTTGTTTTCCCTTAGACAAGACCATGATGGGAAGCAAAATGTCTTACCAATACATTGCAGTGGTAGTGACACAGGACTTCAGTTCAGGAGAGTGTATCTACATCCCTTTTATTCCCTTAGGAACTAGGCTGTATTCTACTGTGAAAGATCCAGGAAAGGTTCACAAAACTACATTAAACACTGCTTCCAGTACAATTTTAAATTAAAAGTTTGATTATGCAATTACATGATGACCTATAAGAGAGGGGTAAGAGGGGGTTACTGGTTCATTTCTCTTGTGGTTCAGGATACCACCACCAGAGATATTAAAGCAGTTTATAGGCTGCATGATTCATTCTACAGAGGAAAAAACACACTTGAAAATAAAATTAAAGTGATGATGTAAACTGAGTTTTTATCTGTGCATGTTACATCAGCGCAAATCTATGCAAAAAAACCTGCAACTCAGCTTGGCCCCTTTAGGCATTTCTAAATATTCTCAATTAATACATAATAATTGAGAATCTTAAATACTTGAAAATGTATTACAGACATTATAATTCTTGGCATAGTAAAAATTAAAACCAGCATTGAACATAAAGCATATTTTACCACATCGAACCTTAGCTGTGATTACGAATTCTCATCATTCTTTCACCAATAATTTCAAGTATTAGCCCAAGACAAAACCTTTTTGGTATTCTCCTTATACTATCCATCACAGAATATGTCAATTTTAGTACCTAGGTCCTTTCATGTGCCTTTCCTTAAGGTGAAATCCTTAGCTATGAAGGGGCTGTGGCACTCCACCCAGTTTTCCAACGGTCTTCATGCAATTCCAGCCTGTAACCAAGCAGAGCAAATGTTTATGCACAGAGCCGAAACAAATCAGCACTGATGCCACCACTGAGAACTGAGTGACCTTTGGCAGAGGAACCCTGCTTCCAAGGTTCAGCAGGCAGTGAGGATTAATTTTATGGTCTGGACAGAGTCCTGAATTCCAAGCATAGAAATTGGATGTTTGTAATAAGCTATTTACAGTTGCAGTTCTATTATTTTTATTGGTCCTCAAGGACCCACAAACAATGCTGCACATTTTGGTCACCGTCTCCTAACTCATTGTGTATTCACTGTCTCCATAAATAGATATTGCTTGTTGGACAGCATCCTCCATATCACTCTCTCTCTCAATGCAAGGAGCCATTGGGCTAAGAATTGCAAAGGCTGAGAATGAAAGAAGAGACACAGTTTTCTCATCTCCCACATGGAGTGGCTATAACTCTGTCACCAGGGGAAAAATTGGGAACTATAGGAACAACCACAGCATTTTTAGTAACACATATTTGCAGAATGTCCAAAAGAGGAAAGTTCTGTCAGAACTTAGAGGATAAAACACTCTGATGAAATCTTTTCATAGTATTGCTATCAAAGCCTTTCTTCGCTTTTCTCAGGTACCTGAATATCACAGACAGAATATTCAGCACATTTTATCTTTCCTCGCAGTTTTCATCTAATATATGAAGCCCAGGCAAAGCTCTATGGAAAACTCATTCTACATAGACATATAAAGTATGTTGGTGTATGAGGTAAGAGTAATTTTTCCTGCAGGCCCAGCCTAAAAGTTGCAGACTGAGGGCCTGCAGAGGCACAGCTCCGGAGTCTTGGCTGAAGCTGACATTATAAACCTGCACTCTGCCAGGCAACGTTTTACGATCATTCAGCTTTTCTTCCTCCATGAATCTATAGATTCTTCCAAATGCTCAGTACAGGCAGTACAGATTTATCAAGCATGAGGCTGGGAAACTTCAAACACAAGGAATGTCTTAGATCCACTGCAGTTTGAGCAGCAAATTTGGTCCATATACTTCTCTTTGAAACTCTTTCTACAAACCAGTCTCACAAAGTGACTGATAGACGTGTTTTACTGTAATAATGTTAATACACATTAAAGCAAAAATGGACAAGGACCGCAGCAAACACTAGCAGAGAAATCGCAGATTAAATTAGAAAGGGAATAATTTATTTTTTTCCACACTTTCCAATTATATCACAGGAGACACTAGGCAAGAATGGGATTGGATGGGTAGAGGAGTTGCTGCATATTCCAGTCCAAACTTGTGTCATCATTATACTAATATTATCAGTATGATATCTTCTTGGAAAATTACAGGAGTGAAAGGAAAGAAACAACATGGGAAGAGTCCCTCAATCAGTACTGTTCAGAGGACCAGAGAGAGAAACCCGTAGTCAATTATTAACCAAGGTCAATATTTATGGCACAGGGAATCATTTTAAGTGTACATTATTCATGTAGAGACTTGTAATGAGCACTTCATGCTTGAATAGAGAATGTATGTACTGGGATAATTTTAATAAGAAAGCTCATAGGAAACAGGATGTATCTGCTCGGAAATGGTCTATGTGTCTGTCTGTCTCTCACTCTTGCTCCCATTGAATCAGTCAATACTTTCCACCATTACAACTCATGATCAGAAATATCCTTCAGCTGGAAGTTGGTAAGAATGGAATGAGATGTTTTAGACTTTGGTTTTGAAGTTCCTATTTATGTAAACTGAATCCAGACTGTGGATTTTTTTTGAAAAATGGTAATGCAACCTAAATAATGTGAGGACCTCCAGCTATCCATTCCACATACCCAAACAGACAGAAGCCACTGCTGGGAGCATTTTCATTGCTCAATTTGATGAAGTTTCTGAATCACACTTCCACTTGCTTCGTAAATCCCTCCTCCTCCTGGAGTGTGTATCAAGGATAAGGATGTGATAAACACTCTTGAACTAGGAAATGACAGCTTTGCTGTGACAACTGCTGAAGAAACAAGTGTCTGGCTTATATGACTGCAACATATGAGCCCTTGCATTTGGGATTTGGCTTGTATTCCACACATTCATGCAGCATCAGTCATTCACTGAGAACCTGCTCTTTGTGCTGCTGCTCTCACACACGCTGAAGAGTATCACAGTATGCTGAGTCAGGCTTTAAAGGAATTTAGACATATAAAGATGCTGAATGGCTTCTAATAGGATTTCCAAATATGCCTAAGCATACAACTTCTGAAAGGCACCTCTGAAAACCCCATAAAGCAGCTATGTGCACCTTAAAGTGCTTGAAAGTCTTATAATTGAAAACAAGTAAATTTCTTGCACTCTTTACCTGTGATTTTCAACAAGGGATGGAGAGCTTTAAGTGCTCTGGACTCTTTAGTTGTTGTGTCCTTCAAAAATCCCAGCCTAAGACCTTATCCATTGCCAACAACATCAAAGAGAGGAAGCTCACCAAAGTGATTTAGAAGTTGGTACTAACAAGCACTCTAAATCAATCCAAAACATGTTTCATGTTGGGTGATGTCTGCTATTGATCAAAGGGACAGGACAAGTCAAGTCAAGGAAACATGATTGGGAAAATAATAAAACAGCCCCAGTGAATGTTTCAAGGTTTTTCTTAGCTTGAACAATGGCAGTAAAGTGCACTACTGGCTGAGAGGCGATCATCTGTGGGATACTCCCTAGACAAAGAGGAGACATGGTACATTAGAGGGACAGCAAAAATGAATTTCCCTCCTCACTACCCTTTTTTTCAATCTACAGTTTATTTATGTTCTTAACATTAAGACTATACACACCTAACTCCCTTCTGACAGATGATGCATTGCTTACACAGCACAGTAGATTGGTACTTTGTAAGGAGCTGGCAAAGCCCTTGGTGTGCCTGTGGAAAAGCTGTGGGAGATTCTGTCAGCTCATAGACCTGCTGATGGAGTCAGATAGCCTGGAAAGTGCAGAGAAGTCGGGAGACCTGCTTCCAGGACAGGGGTCTTCTCAAAAAAAATCATCTATAGGGGTCCATCTTACCTAGAGGAAGTTTTTTCCCTGAGGTCACTGAAGACACCTTCTGTCTCAAAGGAAGGTCAAGTATTGTTTTATGCATGCTGGGTAGAGTTGTGTTGCTGCTTCTTTTTCTATCAGAACTGAAAATCTGGTTGCAAAGCATCTTAATGGCATGATATCTGAAGGTCCTCCACACGTCCTTGTAAATTAAACTCTATACTTAACATAGGGGTAACACGTCTCCCCACGGAAAAGGGGGGAAGGATTATGTTGTGGAGTTACAAACATCCTTCCTTCCAGAGAAGGAAGCACATGAAGCACGTATGTTTTCCAGAAGGAGCTCAGGAGAGGGGGACAGAAAAGCTCTTTGTTGCCTGGAAGGACAGATCTTCATGCTCCAGGGGCAGATGAGGACGGGGATGCAAGGTTGTGACTGAAAAAGGTGAGATGAATAAGGGCTGAAAGTCTCCTGATATGGTGTTACTGCAGGGCTATCCTGGAGATTCCACCCCTCAAAAAGGGCTGTGGGCTGAACAACACTATCCTGCACTGGGAGACACTTTGAGCAAGACCAAACCAGCCCCTGCCTCAAGTCAGTGTCTTCTCCTTGGATGCAGACTGTAGCCAAACTGATCTGTTTGCACATTTGCTTTTTTTGTTTTTTTTTTTTTTTTTTGGCTTTTTAAAAAATAATATAAAGTAGTTAATAAAATTTAAAATAACAACCTTAAAGCTGATCCAAGCTACTCCATTACAGCTGTAAGAAAAACTACACTGGTCCAGCTGGCCTGCTGCAGAATAACTCAAGACAGCTGGAGACATGGTTAAAGGAGCCTAGTCCTCCACAGCTGGAATGCCTAATGAAAAAGTATCGTGTGACAATCTCAGAGAATTGCTACTAGAGAAGAGAGAAACCCTGGAGACAAGGGAAAGATAGTCTTTGAGAGGTGTAAAATTCTCACAGTCAGCCAGAGAAACTAGTTGTGTGTGCAGGAGAGCCAGCTCAGCCTGGCTTCCTATGGATTTGCCTGTGGTGGATTCGTGGCTGTCTGATCTGAAACAGATGCCAAGAGAAGCTTTTATCAAAGCCAGGGAATTAAAAATCTCTCTCCCAGAAGGATTCTCTTCTGAGTCTTTCCCTCAGTGAACGGATTAATAGCCTCCATCTCTCTTTTACCTGCCTGCCTGAGACTTGCAGGAATTTGCTACTGCTCTGTGTGACTGAAATAAAAAGAGTAAGTGGGTTAAAAATGCATCAGCTTGAGGAAGAATACACATAAAGACAGAACATGATCCACTTGTTTAGGAAAATACCTGAAAATATAGCTGATGTGGAACATGCCATCTCCACAACATATTACCTCTTTAGCCCCTGAATTTTCTTCCTGGTCTGGAAGATTTTTTAGTTATATAAGGAGTGGTAGAGGAAGGACAGAGCTGTGCATTAAGGGCACTGAGGACTTACAGCTGGCAAAAACAAACCCGTTATTTTCAGCTACTCTAAAGAGCTCTGGATGAGTGCAATCCTGCAAGCTGCCTGCCTGCCTTAAGTAACAGGAGTTTCACTGGCTTGCATCAGCCAGCCTCTGGCTCTTCTTATGCTAACCAGGCCAGCATTATTGTATTACATTTAATGGAGCTCCTTATGTCATTCCAGCCTTGCTTCCTTTTTCTGATCCATGTGCTTTCCCTCCCTCCCATCACCTCTCCCTCATCTCAGCTGGAGTATGCATACGTGTTCCTCTTCCCCTGTACCAGACACCACTGCAGTGCAATGCTTATGATTACAAATCATCTCATTAAAGCCAGACAGCCACTCAGCTGGATGCAAATTACTGACCTCCTCCATTTATGAATGTCAGATTTTTCAGGGTGGGAAGGGAGGGAGGAGCAGGGTGGAAAGCGTTCCATTAAATGGTATCCATCAACCCTATCAAATTTATAAGCTAATAAAAAGGCTAAAATGAAGTTCATTGGGACTGGCTGGATCTAGTAGTACCAGCTGGTTCTATAAAATATTAATAGAAACAAGACATGTCTGTGTTGGAGTCAGTTAGGTGAAAGGATGATACTCTTATTGATAAGTTACTGCCCTGTCCATTCTCTGAGTGACATCTTCAATTTTCCTTCTGGTTGTGTTAATCCTCGTCTGCATGTGACAAGACAAGGCTAAAACACAGGAGATTCTACTACTGAAGAATGAAGACACATATTTTACAGGGGATCAAAAAGATAGCCTCAACTTGCAGGTCACACCTACTATTTTGACCTTTTTCCAGTATCTGTGAACTTTACTGCCTTTCTGTAATTCAAAGGCAGAGCTTTGGCTTTAACTGGTAGAGCTAGACATGTCAGGAAAGGTGTTGAACCTGAACCCTGAGGAAAAAAATTGCAAATTGTAATGAAGAGTTCAGATGATGAAAATGCTGTTTAGCAGTAGGCAGAAGAGGTGGATTCAGGGTTGATCAGGCTTGATGAAGGTTTTCCCATTTGGGTGGCTTCTCAGTTCAGAAGGTTCTTAGGCTTAGTTTGAATTAGGAATAAATATATGCTAAAAAAATCTGCTGTTTGCTGGGATTCCTAGGCAACCTGGACATTCATATATCAAGGCAATTAGCTCAGCAGATCCAGACAGATAGGGCCAGATAGCTTGAACAGAAAAGCCAAATAATAAGCAGGCCTGCACTAATCTCAAAGATCTACAGATGGTCCTTTCAGGTTGCATGAGCACTATAGCATTAGAGGGAAGGACAGTGTACCAAATGACGTCTGTCCTATGGCTGAGCAGATCATCTCCATCCACGTTAATATCAATTAAGCACTTCTCACCAGCACGGAGAAACATTCTCATCTAGCCTGGGCCAACCAGCCAGGCTGCTGGGGGTCTCTGCAATTACTGGGAGGTATCTACTGTAAAAGAGAATGAAAACAACTAAAGGAGATCTCTTTGAGTCACTGCAAACGAGAGTTTCACAAAGACAAAAATAAACACCATAAAATTTTTGTTCTACTAATGTCTCCTCCCAAGATAATGGCCAGTCACAAGCTTTTAGAGACAAGAATAAATGCACTAGAACATATCCCTTGGCAGAGCCAGGCAGATGCAATGATAAATTAGCTGGCGGGTGGAAGACTACCTACTGTGTAGAGAACAGGTTGTCAAACAGATTCATTTATGGCTGTGAGAGTGATCAGCTGGGTTCTGAGCGGTTAGTGGAAATAATTACATCACATATAAACAGCATGTTTCTTACAAAGAATAGATATGCCATTGACTAGGTAGCAGAAACACAACTTGTCACTGAGCAAACATACACACAGTAAATTTGAAGCTTAAAATCAAATCCTTTAGATTTCCCCAAAAGAGTTCAGTTCAGAGGAGAGCTCAAGCATGAGCAATGTCAGTCAAAAAGGTAGCAGTTGCAATGAAAGGTTGGCGAGAGGTTTATAGCAATACATTTATATGTTTGTTTCACCCAGAGGGGACAAGAGCCAAATGAGTCTTCAAAAAACAGTAGCTATTGTACACAGAGACATCCATTCGCCAAGTGTCATGCTGCATAACTGCTTACAGCCAAAAAATATCCATTACTACAGTGAACAGATGTGAGCAAGAATAACAGGAAAGGAGAGATGCTAAGAGAAGTTCTGCAGCGATATTCAGAATAATTCAAAGTACAGAAATACAGGCAGGGAATCTCTCCAGGCACAGTAAACCAGCCGTATCTTCACAAAGCGTTTATATTATTCCCACGGTTTTTGACAACTGCTGGAATTTTAAACTATCTTTCAGGAGCAGATTGATGGAGTTTGTACCCCTGCAAAGATGAACACAGGCAGAGGAAGGAGATAAACATCCCTTGAGCTGTATGAAGGACAGAGAGCAGATAACATGGCAATCTGCACTGCCTTATGGTTCTGGCCTGACTTGGTGTGCTGGCCTCAAGGCAACAGCCAGTTTGAGAAGAAGCAAAAAATGGATAGGGAAGCATAGAACTGGTAGATCATAAACATTCCAGTGTTTGGAAGTGATGGAACACCTGATTTTTTTTTGAGAAGATGAGGATCTATTTGTCTAGGTTAGGCACAGGAATCCCATAACCCCTTTTGGTCTTCAAAATCTCTTACCTAAGAAAGAAATGGTCATGAAGTACTTTGAAAATTAGACATGTGCAGAAAAGATTTATGTGAAGAACTGCTGGTTTGAGACAGCCTGTAGAAGAGGTTGAAGAGTTTTCTCCTCTTCAGACTTAGCAAGCTAATTTTCACAACAGAAAATTAAGGTTTAAATGTAACGCAAATAATCATATGAATAAGTGTGTAGTCTAGCAAGTGTTCACTGTCTGCTTTGTTTTTTCTCCAAGGACAGCCAAAGAAGTCAGACTCTACCTAAGCTACTATCTGGCCCCATCAGCACACTATGTGTGCTATATCCAGTGACTGTGTCAAGGAAAAGCTATTAAACTGACAGTGACAAATAACCAAATCACTCCCTTCCAAGGAGACTATAGTCAATCTTGCTGGTGTTCTCCTTTGTCCCAGAAATTCTTGAGTCCTATGCTATGGCTGCACAGCTTCAGTAGGAGCTCTGGAGGATAGCCTAAATCCAGCTTGGTAATTGGGGATAATTAACAGTATTTCCCCAGTCAGAGGAGGGACTTTGAACCTGGACCATTGACATCCTGGATGAGTGTTTCAGCCACTGACTGCTGTGCAAAGTGTGGCTGAGGAAAGAAGGCTGTGGAGTGACAATAAGAAATTGGCCACCATTTCAGAGGAAACACGCAGGACTTGTTAGGGTCTAAAAAGAAAGAAAGCAAGCATTTACCTTTGGGGTAGTGTCCTAGCTTTGGAATGGGAGTGAGGACCCTGGAGACATGCATCTTGCCCCTGCCCACCCAGGCCCTGCAGTTCTCTCTCTCCCCTTGTTCTCTCTCAGCTACACACTGTAGCTCCTTGTTTATCCTACAACCTGCTTTGAACCCCACTGTAGGCACATAATCTCCCTCTAAGCCGTGTCCTGAGCTGCAGTGTTTGCTTTATGGTACAACACTGGCCAGACAAGGTGGCCACTGGACCTTACCAGGCTACTGAAAGTGGTCTCTGATGACAGAGCAGATTGAGCTATGTCCCACAGAGGTCCAGAGCTTGAACCACTGATCGCTACATGTGCACATACATGCAATTTTTTATGAGACAAAACCTTTTTATTTGAACTCTTCTTCATCAAATGCTTCTAGGTAAAAGAGCATTCTCAGCAAATGCTGACCTAATAAAAGATGTGGTCCCTGACTGAATAACTTTACAGAAAAAAGAAACACATAAAATCACATAATGCTCACTTTGGCCCAAATTTTTTGGTGCGATGTCACTCATTTACTGTTCATTTCCAGGACAATTCTCCCACTGAAACCAGTGAACTAGAAAAGAACATGCTCTCCATGCACCTGTAGATTACATTTAACCAAGGACAGACAAAATAAGACAGGGGAGAATCTACGTCTTTTCCAAATGGTTTGAATGAACATACACCTGAAAAGGCTGGGATAGATGCATTTATGTGTGTACTGATCCACCAGGCTTATCCAGATTATATTGATTGCCAGAATTTTGAGCCAGCAGAGGAGAAATGCATTGATCTGCTGAAAAGTGGCTGGAGCCTGTGTATGTGCTGAATATCTGCACATGGAATCATAGCCTAATTTGGGTCTGAGCCCAGCTCCAGGATGTTTTTCAGGTGCATTTCATCCAAGAAGGGCTTGTACAAATATACAACTGGTAGGGTACTCTATTTTTGTCTCTGCTTAGCTGTACAGAATGTGCTTGGCTGATGCAAAACCTGCTGAAAACTCTGACCAGGGTAATGTAATGCTCCTGCAGAAGACATTTCCCTTTCTCCCTTTGTTTTCTGCATCCTCTCCACTTTTTATTTGGGCTATGCCCATCCCCCCCTCTTTCTCCTCAATGAGATAATGTTTATCTGAATTTGTTTGCACTTTAGTATCAGATGATGACCCTCTCTCCTTCACATCATCAGCTGACTCTGCCCATGATGCCAAATGACACAATAGGTGACAGCAGAGCAGTTACCAGCAGTTGCATCAGAAAAGGCATGTGACACCTGCTCTCAGGCATGAAAAAATAGTGAGCTCACACTGAAGGTGACTCAGCAACGTTTCTTTACTGCTTGTTCTAAGACAGACAGGCACATTTTTATCAGTCCTACAGCCCTTTACTGTAAGAGGATTTGAAGAATCTTTACATGAGCCTAATGGCAGAAGCAACCTCAGCTTATACAGACTCAGGGTATTTCTGTCTGCACATTTTTATAACCCCATGCTTGATGAGACTTGCAGTTTCACTCCCTGATGAGTAAGAATCTGAAAGAGCATGAAACAGCTGAATCATTATTCATCTTCCCAGTTAAAGAATATACAGAACAGGTGGGAAGAAGGAGGCTACTGAAGGTCAGCTACACATTTCTATTCCAAACAGAACATTTTTATCCAGCTTCTTGAGATTTGAGAATTAAACATAGGCAGTGGATAATTTTTTTACATTTCTTCTTATCTTGATACAACAAAATGAAGAAATTATCTCAGTGATTGCTTCATGTGCAGCATATACATTCCTACACTTCATGAAGTTTGCATAAATGAAAATGATTTGAGCTGACAGTGTAATTTATCCTATCTAGACCTTTACATTATATAAATTCAGCCCTGAAGAGAAGAACTCAGGGATATTGGTGGATGAAAACTTGGACATGAGCCAGCAAGGTGCACCTGCAGCCCAGAAAGACAACCCTATCCTGGGCTGCTTCTTCAGCAGTGTGGGCACCAGATTGAGGGAGGCGATTCTACCCCTCTGCTCTGCTGCAGTGAGACTCCTCCTGCAGTGTCACATCCAGCTCTGCACTCCCAAGACAAGAAGGACATGGACCTGCTGGAGCAAGTCCAGAGGAGGACCACTAAAATGATCAAAGAGCTGGATGGAGCACCTCTCTTATGAAGACAGACTGAGATGTTTGGGGTTCAGTCTGGAGAAGCGAAGGCTCTGGGGAGACCTCAGAGCACCTTTCAGTACCCAAGGGTAGCTTGTAAGAAAGACAGGGGCAGACTTTTGAGTGGGTCCTGTAGTGATAGGACAACAGGCAACAGTTTTAAACTGAGAGGGTAGATTTAGGTTTCATATAAGGAAGGAATTTTTACAATGAGGGTGGTCAGACACTGGAAAATGTTGCCCTGTGCCAGAAAGGCTGGATGGGGATTTCAGCAACCTAGTATAGCAGAAGGTGTCACAGTCCATGGCAAGAGAATAGAACCAGATGATCTTTAAAGATCTCTTCCAACACAAACCTTTTTTTTGATTAATAGTTTCTATGATTGTTTTCCTATATGTTAATCCTTTACCTGATGTCACTGGGGACTGTTCTACCATTGGTGCAACAGAGTCCAGACTAAAGTGTCTCTTCTGATCAGAGTGCTTGTCACCCTCACTCCCACCTCTCACAGAATGAGGAAGACCATGGCATGTTGCTTAATCACTATAGTTGAAGGTTGACATCTTAGCTGGGTGAAAAGTGTGGGAAGTCTGCCTCATGCACTGTCTCCAAGTACTGTCTGCCTTCATAAGGATGAGGCAGCACTAATTTTGCCTCATTTTATTTTAATCTTCATGCAGAAGAAATGGATCTTACCCTCCTACCTTATTCTTTACTATGACTTACACCTTTTTATGCTTCATTGTCTAATTAGTAAAACAAGGATGAATTAGAACTAATTGAAGTCTCAACTTCTGCAGCTGTAGCCTAGTGCTATAGGTTAATAATATCTGAGCTCTCAAAAAAGCCCTTAAAGCTTCTAAAATACCCCCACCCTTACACATTAACCAGAAAAAGTCAAATGACAAGGCAAGACAAAAAATTTCCAAGCCTTCTCATATCTCCATGACTAATGTTACTGCTGTTGTGGAAAGATCAGGGGGAAAGTGAATAAAAAAATATAAATTATATTTATGCCTTTCATCCATGTCTTGTTTGTTTTCTCTTTATCGTGCATTGTATTAATGAGGAGGATAATCGTTATTTAATATCCTCTTCCAAAAAAGGCACTCAACCAAGGCATATGAGGGCTTGAAATAATTAGGACGATATAATTGGGTACATTATAGAGGGCATGAAATTAACTGTAGTTAAATTAACTCTTCTTTCTCATATGGGCATAAAGAAGAAATTGCCAAGAACACATCTTTTTCATACTAATTGGAAGCAGAGTCATGTAGTGTTTTATCTGCCTGAGTTTTAACTCTGAACCACAGTTGTGCTTGTACATTCTTCTGTTGAACACTACCTCTAATTGTGGTCAGCCTTTGTTTAAACCTCCTGGACTCTTTTCTGCCTATGGGCAATATTGAAATTAAAGCTTGCTGCATCGTGCTATAATCCCATTTAGGTCAGCAACTGGATCAGAGTCTTCCAAGAACATTTAAATATGTCAATGATTCATTAAACCAGGACTAGAGCAGCATTCCTGTTTCATGAGAGGGAGTATTGGTGACCTTTTTTCACTGTGATTTGATCTCCTGTTAATTTTCTCCCCATGGACCTGCTCAGCCACCCTGGGGTGTGTCTGAGCCTGATTCTGACCCCAGCACCAGGCTGATTTTCTGGTGTGAGCTCAGCCTGTCTCCAGTCCCTTGGACATGCCCAATGCCTGCCCTGCTCCCTGGCCAGGGGAATTGGGGTGGACCCTGGCTGTGAGACCCCTGGGCTGCCAGTCCCCAGCAGGTACCACAGCCCCAAGGAGGGCTCAGCCCCTACTGCACCTTGACAACTTCCATCTGCCAAAGCAGAAATAGTCTTTGAAAGCCAGATACAAACAAGCTTATGAACCCACATTTTAATATCTTGTTGTTAAGAGCCTCATTACATCCAGAAAATAGAGATGGAGCTGCTGCAAAAAAATTGCAAATTTAGGTTGAATTATTTTCAGCCCAAAAAGAAAATGGAAGAACAGTGAAAATAGTTCAAAGATTCTGGGAAAAAAAATCAGAATGAAATGTTTTATTTTTTTTATTTCAAAGAGACATTTCTTACTTTAAAAAAAAAATTATTTTATCATTACTTTCTATTTTTAAAATTTTTCCTTTCAAAACTTGACTAAGATGACTCTTCTCCCTAAAAGTAACATGTTTCTCAGAGATGCCTGTGCCCAGATGCATGTGTAGGTGTAGCTCTACAACATTTTTTTGGACAGGAAAGCAGAGATATGCTGAGCTCATAACAGTCCCACAGAGGCCTGAAAGACCTCTAGGAGTTTGGGAAAACCCTGCTTGCAGAACTAATACTTACAAAACAACAACTTCAACTGTTCTTTTGTACTTTTTTACCCTGTGAAGTTTCAAACCATTGAAACATTATTTTTATTAATGCAAAGGGATACAGCTGGTCAAAACATAGGTTAACATCAGAAATGACAATTTAAAATTTAAAAGTGAAGGCTTATTTGCTTTGCAGATAGGGAGCTGGAAGCAGCTGTTTTGTATGAAAGCACTTATTACCTCATTTGTAATTAGTATCATTGAGAACAATATGCTGTGGTTGTCCAGAAAGGCTCAAAACATAAGCCAGAGCAAGTAGTTGAAATCCAACCACTCTGGACCTATCCCTGTCCCAGGAGGAATTTAACACCAAGAGATAGAGTGGTGGTTTGTAAACAGGCAGAAATGCCTTCAGTGAGGAAACAGTCAACATGAGGGAAGCCCAGTGTTCCAGCCTGATGTGATGCCAATTTTCACCCTGTTAAGTGAAGCAGTGTTGTTGTTGTTGAATATGAGGATAAAAACCAGGTAACTTAGTCTTGTACTCTTCAGCAACTCAGATAATTGTTTCATTTACACACATAGTTCAGAAAAGAAGGGTGAAGGGGCCATTGACTCTCTCCACCCTCTATTACTCTCCTTCCTCCTGGGTAGCACCAGCATCCAACAAGATATGGCAATGTGCAGGCTTTCTCTGAACTTCTGCTCCTTCTTTTTTCTTCTTACTGAAGGTATACATTCCTGGAGATCTTAGAAAGCCATGGTACTGCAGAGGTATCTGAAAACTGTATTCAAGGTCCTTCCTCCTCAGTGTCACTACTACAAATGGTCTAAACCTAACCAAAGGGCAATAGTAGCCAAAATAACTCAGAGGAGAAGAAAAAATTAAAGAAATCTGGACCAGAGGTTAAAATAACAAAGTCTAGATTACAAGAGAAGGGCACACAAGGAAAGTAAAAGACAGCAGTAAAACACATGCATTTCCAAAGGTGACACTTCAGTGAGTCAATCTGTATTCTAAGTCATTGAAATGTTGAGGGTTTTACTGTGATTTTTTCTCAATGAATATTGCAGGATGTAACAACAGACCTTCAGATGTTGTAAATTGGTGTTGGTCTCCCCCAAGACAATGGAGAACCAGTGAGTGTCATCAACTCAAAACCTGCTGCTCATTTTGAAAGGGGCTGCACCTGTGTGTGCCTGGAGCCCACCGAGGGTTTCAGTCAGGCTGGCTGAAGACAATCTCCCATGCTCAGGCTTTGGGATGTGGAAAAACCAGCTGACTTTTAAAAGCACTTGGCCAAGTCAGAAAAGAGGCAAATGAGAAACAGAATCAATGGGAAGCATTATGAAAAGAGATCAGGGACATGAGTTAAAGGTGGAGCATGGCAATTGTTGGCGTTAACATAAGAATGTGAAAAACACAGAGGAAATCCTGTAGGGGAAGAAAGGAAGGGACAAAATTAGAAACTTGGGCATCCGTCAAAAGCAGCAGAGCTGAATGCATGAGGAGGTGAGAAAGGAGGGAGGGAAAAATGGGCAATTTGTCAGTTTCCATTTTCTTTTCAAAACTGTAATATTGCAAAAGTGTCTTAGTATCCAGTACTAAATGCAAAGGGATGACAACAGGTTATGTTTGGTCCATCTGCTACTTTTCTTCCCTGGCTTTTAAGAAGATACACTGTACCTTGCCTCACTCAGATGACATAAAAAGTGTTGCCTTTATGTGTTATGTTTGGGGGTTTTTTAAGGGTAAATTGAGAGGAAAAGGGGGTAAATTATTATAACTCAGCCTCAGATGCTGAGGAAGACAATACCAAGCATCTCCCCCCAGCCCTTGTTACCTAGCTGCACAGTGAATAAATATTTCAGGCTTTCTCCCCTCTGGAATGAAGCTCTAATTCCTTTACATCTTGAAGATGCTCCCTATTTCCTTTTCCTAAGCCAAAAACATCAGCATTCATGGAAGTGTCTGGCAGTGGTAGATCTGAGACATATATGGCAGCATTACAGTTTGCAGTCGACTGGGGACAAAGAAATCAAAATAAAATTTCAGTCTCTCCCAAGACATAAGACTGGGGATATATTAGGCAGCTGAAAACAACCTACATCATCACAAATACACATGCACAAATCTATTTTACAATGTCTGAGCACAAAATCGCTTGAAAGCTTTTAACCTCTCCCCCATGACTACCCAATGTTTGATTTGATGATCCATGGGTTATCTAAATATAATCGCCTCTTCTAAAAGTCAGAGATCTACAATATGCAAACAGAAAGTTGCACAGCGTTTCCAACAATAAGACTGATGCCATACTGACTTTTATTTTTGCAGAACCTTGGCCTGGCTGTGAAGATCACCTCTCGGGATTCTCTTTGCATTCACTTGATTTAGGCAAGACCCTCTGAAAATCAAAGAAATTTGAGTCTAGAGAGCAAATGTTTTTCTCTTTAATGTGCTTGAACATTTTCTTAGGATAATTTTTATCATGCTCACAGATGGCAGAGAAGCTTTTTCTTTATCCTGCACCGTGACCATTTTAGAGTGAATCTAAATGGAAGGCAAAATGGTGAATTGCAATGTGAAGAGGTAAGTAATCCCAGTATATGCTCCCTGCTTTAATGTTTTGTTTGCCTGTAAGAAAACTACCTATCACTCCTAGTAGATCTAAACTTCAGCAGAAGTCACTGCTAAACTGTCCTTTTTTAAATATTTAAATCTCAGAATGTGTTACAACCTTATAATCATCATTTTCCAGGGAAAGAGCATAAAGCACAGGACTATGAAAGGAGAAAAGTAGAGTTATCTGGAAAAGACAGAACCACTGAAACAGAGGCATTTGAATCTTAGTTCAGCATCAGTACAGCAACATTTAGCTGTGTGGAAAGAGTCTACAGCCAGACAACATAATACAATATGTTGATTATAATCACTCATATTCCAACACCAAACCTGGGAATGAAATTATGGTTTGCTGGAAAACTATGACAGTTCACAAACAAAACTATAATGTGTCACAAATAATTTGATTGCTAGAAGATGAATGGATACCAACTGTTCATGAACTAGAGAAGCTCCACGACTCCAAAACTTTGCAATGAAGTAGGAGGAATAGAACTTGTAGATTGGAGTCCCCACCTCACCCATAGAGAGCAGGAACATTGATGACTGATTGAAAGGCCAAACTCTTCTCTTTTCTCCCAAGGATGGTTGTTAAAATAGTCAGTTAAAAGTTGCAGTAATTTTTTGCAATTGAAACAATAATATTGATTTTCTGGTCTTAAAAGTTTATAGAGCTGATGTAGACGCAGCAGTTTCTTGCCCTTTCAAACATGCACTAGCACACCTCATGTTTGCATGTTATCCTGTTTCAGGATAGTGTTGATTTTTGCAATATCCAGGAAGGGCATGTAGAATAACCTGGAGGTTATTCTTACCATCTCACCTCATTTTCCAGGAATGGGGGAATGGGTCCCTTCCAGGTTAGGCTGGGATAGCGTGGTGGTAGTCAGGTATTATTTGGCTTCTTTTGGCAGAGTGGTTACCATATGAATCCCTTACCTCTCTTGCACACATTTGTTATTAATATGTTGCTGTCAGATTAATATTGTTGCTAACAGAAAACTGCTTTCTTATCTCATTACTGTTTCCAGTACATTGTTCTTATCATAACCTGTGATCTTTAACTTTTGTGCCTCCAATTCTGTTCTCCATGCCACCCCAGGAGAGGGGGAGAAGGGAGTGAGCAAGCACCACATGGTTTGGAGTAGTTTCAAAGGGAGCACTAAATTGGAGAACACCATTCCTAAACCACAGCACCTATAAAGGTATGTAAAAGTTTTTTGCTGAGTCCATGGGCTGAACTCATCCACTGTGGTAAAACAAGGCCAGTTCTCAAGATTAAAAACCACACAATGCACATGATCCAGTACACACACACTAAGTCACCAAGAATTACCAAAACACAAATCAACACATAATAATTATAATAAAATCCTGGGGAAAACCTCTGTTAATTTATACTAATCCTATTAAATTCATTATTAACTAACTGTATAAGACTTTATGGGACATACATATCTTAAGCACCTTTCATGACACTGAAAAGGGTCAATTAATTTTCAGACGCCCACCACAGACATTAAGAGAAGACATCCCAAACTCAAAGTCCAAATAAAAGATCCAAGAGAGAAAGAAAGAAACAAACTTAATTTTTTTTATTTATATTTTGATAATTGTTTGAGGTTCCCAGGCTTCATGACAATTTAAGAGGAAGTCACATTTCCATAGAACTAAAAGCATCCATGGACAGTTTTCCATAGATGGTGGAATGATGTGTTACATATACGTTTATGTTTCATGGAAGTTGAAAGCACATTCATCTAAGTAATTTCTGTTATATTCTCTGACAGCTTTTGAAAATTGCCAGGCTAGTTTTTTGTATTTGATCTTTCAACATTATTGGGGATTGTATAAACAGGAAGCAATGTATAGCTTCAGCATCAATTAAGATAATTCTAAACAAACACACTGTCACAGTGCTGTTGGTTTCCTGTGGTGGGCATGCTCATGGACTAAGATCACATTGCAAATCCACTTCTAGTGGAAATGGCAGTCCTGGTGTTCCTTCACTTATCTGCAGCTCTGACTACGTTAGTAACCCAAGCACATCCATACCATGGACTTCAATGCTGCACAGTGTGGTTCATACAGATTAGTAGTTGTTACTTTCCCTGGGGATGGTGGGAAGAGGTGTTTATCCATGTGGATGCTGTTCAGCTTGCCCTTGGGGCCAGAGAAAACGACTTGACCTGCTTTATTTAACAGTAGCCTTAGGCTCTTATTCTGCTACCAAATACCACAGGATGGACCACATAAAGCAGATGGGCAGAGGCCAAACCATGCCAAGCTTCAGGAATTCTCTGGGCCTTCCTTGGTTTATCAGTGCATGTTCAATAATGAACAGGAAAGGAAAGTCAGGTTGGAATGGAAGATGGTAGTCATTAGTCCAATATCATAAAGTGGCACATTTATTTAAAAATGCAATTTTTTTAACTCCCTTGAAGAAGTAAGTTGCATAGACACTCTGAAGATTGATATCCCAAATGAAAATGTATAAATTGAGTATCAAAAGACAGGGGAAGGCAGACTCCATTACATTTCTGTACAGGGGCTACAAACCGGTCTCTAGTCATTAATTCCTTCCATTGTTTTAGACGAGAAATAAATTCAATATTTCAACTCTGAAGCTGGTAGGAAGTTTCCCACAGCATTCAATGAGTTTTTGATTAGACAATTCTTTTAGCTGTTCAGGTCCTGCACATTTACTATGACTGCAAGTGTGTAACATTGGCTTCTCATATATCTCTGGAGGAGATATGTCTTTCCTGGCATTAATTATAAATGTCAGACTAAGGCTCTTTATGCCTTCCCCTACTAGGCCTTTACAAATTGGTTGAATATGATTATATCAATAATTTCCACAGCACAGGTCTCAACAAGATTCTGCAGGGGGCCTTCATAAGTGATTGCTTTCCAAGAAAACCATGAGGCCTTCCAATCTAAACAGATGATTGGAAAAGTGCTCCACTTACTCTATGTGGGTGCTTCCCGAAAGACTTGGGTGGACAGGAAGAGACAGAGTGTGATTTCTCCCAGCCATAAATCTTGTGCAGACAGGATTCTTCTTTCATACCTCTTGCAATGAGCAGTCTGGAAAGGCACAAAGGACTGTCTTTTAAGCAAGAGACTGCCGAGATGCTCAGACTGCCCAGATTTGCACTCGTGTCTTCTGTGATCAGGGCCAGTTCACTAAGGGTATATGTGTGTCATATATGTGCATTGTACACGGGCACAGATGAGTAAAGACATTTCCTGCAATGCTTTTATCCAGGGAGGCAAAGGTAATACTTCAGTCTACCTTTGCATGGAAACTTGAAACCAGGAAGCTTTTTCTAAGCAGTTTCTATTGTCTATTTTCCCTTCTTAACTTACTGAGTCAACCTCCACCTACAAGAGAGGAACATAGTGTGCAACCAGGTCACAGTGAAAGAGAGCTTGAAAATATTGTCCAGAAGGAAATACTTGATTTTCATTTCTTCTCTAGAAGTACTTTTATAGATTCTTGATGATAGTACTTGATGGTACTTCATGGTACTTGATTAAAAATGATGCAGTATATCATATGTGGATATGTCTGTAAAGTGTATTACTCCAGAGACACACAAAAGATATGCCCACACTCTGAGCCAACCAGAAGCCATTCAAACCTTGTCATCCCAGCTCTGGGCCTTACTTAATGCACTCCACTTTTGAGGAGAACAAATCAGCTCAGGTCCAGCAGTGAAATAATTATGTGTATCCAGCTTTTGGTTGCTCTACTTAGCACACAGGCAAAACTAGTTTACCTCTGCTCACTGTGTACCATGTATCTCTGCCCACAACAGGGCCATTTGTTTAATACAGAAAATGCTTGGACCAGAGTAAGGGATGTTTTTACTTATAAGGGATATGAAAAAGACTGTTTCATAGTTTAGTTGATTTTTTTTCTAGTAGCGACACATTCTTCAGGAAAAACAGTACAGTGAAAAACTCTCCTTTTTTTCTCTAGTCTGTGTTCCTTACACCATAAAGCATGTCACTAATTGAAAATTTAAATTGAAATTTAAAAAGGTGATTAAATTTCTAATGTCTTTAACCTAGCTTTGGGAACAGTCAGGATTTCAAGAGCAATTGCTTTGAAGATTGCCCTTAGAGTGTGGTTTAAGACTTCTCAAATAAGTGTGTGTGGGCATGCATGAGCAGCTTTCTGAGTAACTGTTTAGCAGGATGTAGAATATAGATATGTTAGGAGTTAATTTGGCAAATAGAGACTGTGCACTAAGTGTCCTAATGGGTGAAGAGTGGAATAGAAAGTTAACGCTCCATTGCAGCCTCATATTTTCCTTCCAAAAGCCACGTACATCATCTGTAAAGAGTCTGTATATACCTATGGTCAAACAAACTTTTTGCAGCTTGAAACTTATGTGGGCTTCAAAGCTCATCTGCTCAGTCTAATATCTCATCACTAGTTCTTTCTTAAAAGTTTTATGATAATCTCATAGTACAAGTAAATATTACTGGATTCAAAGAGTGCTTCAGTACAAATACAGCTTTAATTTAAATTTTATGCTTCTGTTTATTTTTTAGCTGCTTGAAAGCAGCATCAAAATGTAGAACTATTAGAAACTGAAGGGAAAAGGCTCTTGTATGAATGACCTAGGTATACAATTGTAGATTGACAAATCCAACCCGAGATGAGAGAGTTCATGAAGCACTGGACTAAATCCCAAGCGATCTGTGTTTGTTTTTCCTGGCTTCCAGTGAAAACTTAAGCAGCAGTCACTTGAATCAAGAACTTACCAACACAAACATGTTTGCATACATACTTACATGATTGCTATCTTTGAATTCCATAGACAGCCATGGGAATTAACTGTTTGCTGGATCAGCACCTTCACTACTATGGTTTACACCTTACCCATGTTTCACTACTACTGTAGAAACAAAGGCACCGGCCATCTGAGATATCATATTGCCCTACAGACACAAACCAAAAATATGTCATCTGTGACAAAGACTGTAAGGACAGACTGTAGTTAAATTGCTGATTTGCTAGTTTCTGCCATTTAAATTAACATGCAAAATTTTCCCAACTTTTCTCCCTGATTATATGCTGTGTTTTGCTCTGTGGGAAGAATAGAAACCCACACTGTTTACCTTGTGCAGCTTCTTCATGAGCATGAGCACATGATCTTGGTTTTGTAGGCAGTATCACAGCAATTCCCAAGGGAATGTTTGTATGCATAATAGTATTTATCTATAATCCCCATAGCATTTTTTATCAGATCAGTGCTGAGCATTTCCATAAGATCTCTAGTATAACACGATCAATATCATTACATAGTTCTATGTAAGGAAGACTTTTTCTTCTTTAGATTAAATGAAAAAGCATTTTTGCATTCTGAACCATGTAATCTTGTTACAATGAGAAAAAAAATGTATGCATCAAAATCCCATTAATGTGACTGAGTGGAACACAAATAAATGCTCATGTATCAATCATCACCATAATTGTTATTATTATTCAGGCTGATTTATAGAGGACTATTGCTTTTGTGTAAGAACGTAATAATCAACCAGATTTGCCAGCCAAATAAAAGGACTCCAGCCATGGTGAGTATAGAGGTTAGTGGACAAATTCTCCTACCATGGACATAAAAGATATGATACTGGAATGTATTTCCACAAGTGGTTGACATGTTTTTTTTAACCATGGACCAAATCCTATGATGTCTGTTTACTATTTATAAATATCTTAAAGCTCCCAACCCCACAGATTTGGGCTGCCAGAGACAAAAGAGTGTAAGACTGCTTAGCAGTTGAGATATGAAATTCAAGGTTTCTGAGATAGGACAAGAAATTCAGCCCACTTCAGTCATCATCTTAACTACTTCCCAATTCTGATTTCTATAAAAAGGAGATGAGCAAAATTTGGTCTGGTACATTAAAATATGCTTTAAATTAGCAGAATTATCAGAGATGAGGGTATATGCCTACAAAGAATAGAAGTGAATGCATGATGCTGTCTGTAGTCACCAGTATCATTGTAATTATTGCAATGAACGTGACACAAAATGGGCTTTTGTGAGTATGCAGGATAAAAAACATGTACTATGATGTATAACCAGAAAAAAAAATTAAATAGCATCCGCTCAAAATGCTGGTATTGATTTTCTAGTAGTTCCATTAACATGATACTTCACATAAACACTCTAGCACTCTGAACATTTTGGGAGTGTAAATAATTTTACCCCTGTAATCCTAGTTGACAAATCTCACATGTTTCCTGTATGGCCATGAGTCAGTACATCTCAATCAAATCTGTTGTGTATTTTGACATGGGAGGCTCTTAGACACAGCCTGTTTTCCTTGTGTTTACTGCCACCATATTCTGAAACATGATAATGGCCATTTGAATCAATCCTGGGTGCAGGCATGGGGCATGAACCACATCATTCCTTCATGCTGCCACACAGTCCCTGATATACATCAACAATCCATATCTCAAGATGGGCAGAGTTGTTTTGAATAATTGATTACCTTGTTCTCTCATGGTTGTAAAACTTGTAAACTTTATTTACACTCTAGGTTTCTTTCACCTGGTGGCACAAGAAAACTGATACAATCTGCATTTGAGAGTTATAAAGGCCTAGAGCATATGAGTATAAAGAGGAAAAGGAAAAATCTCATGACCAGGAATCAGGTAAGAAGTTCTCTTAATGTTATCAGTGACTTCATGCCTGACTGCAAAGAAAGCTTGGTCTAGTGAAATGAGAACAGAAACAGTCTTCTCCACCTGCACGTCAGAGATTTTCAGGTGAAAACGATCTCAGCACCACTGAAGGCTGAAGATCTGAAGTAGTCTGAAGAGTCTAAAGGAAGGTGTTTTTGTTGACTAAATAAATCTCAAGAATTATCTGAACAAAAACATTCTTCCAAAACAGTAAAATTCCTTGCTTTAAACCAATTAAATTCCATGGGATCATTCCAAGTGAAATAGGCTCTGGCCTCTGTTTTCAGATAGACAGTTGTTAATAAATGGTAGGTAATTTCTGAATGGCCAAGAACCAAAAAACCTTGGAGACTAAGGCCTGGATTTACAGACAAACTTGTTCCCTGCCAGGCATCACTCCCAGGAGCTGGTGCTGTCCCATAACAGGCTGCCCACAGAAGCTGTGGCTGTCCCCTCCCTGCAAGTGTTCAAACTACTTAGGCTTTGGCAGCTGGGGAACTAAGAGGTAAAAAAACAGAAATATTGATTGATTTTAGGAGTTTCAGAGGTTGTCTCCTACTGGAAAGAAGACTGTCATAATTGTTCTCATGGATTTAAGCATTTAATCCTGCAATATGAATCTCAGTCTGTAACCTCCTTTTTGTTTCTTTTTTTAATATAAAAATTACTAGTTACAAGTAAAGTAACACCACATTAGATTTTTTGTTTTAGTTGTCAGAAAATCTTTACCTGAAATACAGTTGAATCCACTTAAATCAATATGTGTGAATAGAATACCTATTAAAAAACAGAAGGTAAATTACAAGTATAACTCAACTTTACAAAAGGAATAAAATCTCTAGGAGAATTTTAGTTTAAGTCAATAATGATGATGGTAATGATAGCCATATCAAACTCTTCTGACCTAATAATTCTTAATAGCAAAAAAAATTAAAATATACTTTCAGTGAACAAAGGTTAAGCACTCAGCCAATTTTAAATGTGTTCTCGATGCTTGGAAATCAATGTGTACCTTCGGGCAGATATTGTGTATAAACATACATAAAAGCAATGACTAACACAATATTATAACTTGAAAGTGCCCAGTAGGTGTGTCTTATCTACAATGTTATCCTACTGCAAAATCACAGGCACAATTTGTTGACTAGGCATTGACTGTTGAGCAGCAGAATTTCTCAACAGAGAGGTGTTAAACAAGGTTCAAACCCTAAAGGCCTTGAACAAAAAATTGCCACTGAAGAGAGCATGAAAAGATGTTGAGGGGATTGGTTCTATCTCCAACCTCCATGTACACATAAAAATACTGAACTTTCTCCACTGTCTCCCAGTAACACTGGACTCAATGATATTTTTCCTTCCCTGCTTTCAAAGCTTTTCATAGTACTCTCCTTTTCAGCAGTACACACCATCAGCTTCCTGAGAGGGAGAATCTCTGAAGAACAAGAAAGGTAAATTTTCTCTTAGGAACTCCTCAAGGCAGGAGAACTGCCTAGACACTGGGAGATCCCAGGACTTCTCCTCAGATGCAGTACAGCCTTGCAGTTCTCTCTGAAAGGAAGATCTTAGGGGAATTAAGTCCTGA
This sequence comes from Acridotheres tristis, assembly GCA_037013685.1. Taxonomy (NCBI): domain Eukaryota; kingdom Metazoa; phylum Chordata; class Aves; order Passeriformes; family Sturnidae; genus Acridotheres; species Acridotheres tristis. The sequence continues at coordinate 140,198,871 of CM072886.1, read as the reverse complement.
GTTACTTCAACTATAGAGTCTCAATGAGAACCATCCTAGGAAGGAGGGATATCAGACATTTGCATCTTTTCTCTCTAATAGCTTACTATTCCTGCCATGAATAAAAAGTAAAATTTCCCTCCTTGTCTTCAGAGAGATTAGAAACCTGGTCTGGTTTAATTGGTGCAGTCACACTCATTTGCAGTTGAAGCTTCAGGAGCCCATAGATGGTTGGTGGACCTGCTAAGGTGAACTGGGTTGTATTGGTGGGACAAATGGTTTCAGGACAGGAAGGGTAGTCAGGGAAGAAATAAAATGTCTGAAAATATGAAGAAATTCGTATTTTACTTAAGAAAGTAGGACTCTTCTGTGGGGGAAATGGAGGCTTGAGAGCAGCTGTGCTGTTTCTGAAGTGGAGGAAATGCTAGTGCTGCTTTAACACCTCTCTCACTTGACTGACTCGTGATCATGGGTCATTTCTTACATCAGTGAATAAATTGGACTCTAAAGCTCATGGTGCCTCTGGGAAAAGAATTATCATGGGAGCTCCTGCTACTACTCTCAAGGCTGCATCTAACAAGTGTTTTAAATGGTGATGGCTCTTTCATACAGAAAACGGATTTAAGCATTAATCTTCTTGTTTTCTTGTCCTTTAAAATCACTCTTTACAAATCACAAAAGAAAAAAAAAAAACACAAAAAAATTTCCCCATATACTTCTTCTGACCTTAATTTTCTATCATTAAATCCAATTTTATAGGCAACAAGATGTTATTCAACTAAGTACTTAAAATACTTAGGCAATCAAATAAGGCAAGTTCTTTGTTAGTAGCACTGTGACCAGCTATAAAATTTTATCATATATCTGCATTTGCTGGCATGTGATTTTATAACTGTGCAATGAACACAAGAGTACTACTGAAGTAGTTGAGTGAGTTAAGAAGTTGCAACCACTAAAAAATATCACAATGGTAAAATGTACCTATCACTAGAACATATGAAGAAGCCTGCCTAACAGTAGAAAGATAGGAAGTAACGAAGTAAATGCCCATTATACTGGCATCTGCTAGTCAGGTAGGTCCATGAGATATAGAAAATATCCAAGACACAGTGGTCGACAGCAATACTTCCACTCAGACACAGCTGGACAGAAATTCTCTCCAAGAGTGATGCCTTATGTGGCTTTCAATAGGATAAGATAGCAAGAGCATCTGACAAACTTGTCAGGTGCCAAATCCACAACTGGTGTGAAAGTGGAGAAAATTACATTCCCCTCTTCTGCCTTGTACGTTTTTATCACCAGTCAATCTCCTGTAGGCCTGCTGACACCTACTCCATCACTGCACAAGGGAGCATAAATGGGTGCAATTTAAATATCAAGGCTTCAAAAAGGGGTGTAGGCAGAAGCAGGCTGGAAACATCTCTGTCATCTGTGGTCTCACAAATTATCTGCTGTCTTCTTAAGACAGAAGTTTATTTTGCACTTCCCTGTGCAGTAATAGAGCAGAGGTGAGGGAATTTTGAGAGCTAGACCATTAGGAAGTCAGACGAAATACATCAAACTTACACTCACCTCTCTTTGCTGGGAGAGGATCTGACTTTCCACACTTTCAGCACTGAGAACTTGGAAAGCATACAGCTAACTAGGCACTGGGGAGAGCAGAGGTATTTTGATTTGTTTATAAAAACTGTCAAGCACCACCCACACTCTGTCCTCAAGTGACCCAAATATATTCTTCTGCCTGAAGATGAAGCATTGAGATATCTACCAGCACAGAGTGAAAAGTGTGTTTAATGCTACAGCAGGATAGATGAGCAACCAGCACAGAATAACAATAATAAACATACTATCCATAGTAAAACTCTTGAAGTCCTTTTCTCCTGAATAGGAATAAGCCTTGTTTAACATTCTAAAATATTTGCACAATGCAGCTTGGGTTTCAAGTTTTTTGATTTTTTTTCCCCAGGCTTATTTTGGCTAAGATTCAAAGCAGAACAGCCAAAATTGTACAACACACAAACACAAAAGGGTAACAGTGAGCTAAATATAGATCAGAACATGAAACAGACAGATGGGCTGGTCTTTAGGCATTTCTAGCTATCTAGATTTTTCCAGATATTCCTATTCAGTGTATTTGTAGCACAGCCTTGAACAAGGCTATGTACCTATTGTAGTGAAAATATTTAAAGCATCGGTTCTATTTCATTGTTTTTAAAAAAAATGTAGTGGAAATTCCATTTTTTTTGCTGTTTTTTGCATCTCTGATCTGCATCTTTTTTTTTTCCATTGTTCCAGGAGAGCAACCTTGTCTTATGTCTGGCTGAAAACAGTAAAAGAGTTAAATGAGCCTCCTGAGAACCAAAAGATATGTGATAGGAAACAAAAAAAACCCAAAGAGGCAGGAGCTGGAAACCAGGTTCAGGCCTGTGTGACAGTTGTTTCCATTCTTCAGTCACAACAGAGGCAAGGTGAGACCAGGTGATAACAGCATCAAAAGAGCTGCCTGAAACAGAGAACAAGGGAAAACATATGTAGGCATCAAATTCATCAAATTCCATGCAAGAAAAGTCTATTGCCTTTGTTGGCCAAAAGTCAATTGGGAACATTTTGTTGGAGCTTGCCAAAATGCTGAGCAAATTCTGCACCAGAAAAGTAAACAGTTTACAGAGTACTGGCAGACCAGAGCTGAGGAAGGGAGCTTAGAAAGTACAGAGTAAAGCAGGTCACAGAGCAGTGATTAATGGGTGCAGGAATTTCAAATACAATCCTGCACCTGCACAGCATGGCCTGGAAAGATGGATTACCAAATGGCCTGTGAAAAATTAGAGCAGGGGAAATATGTTTCAATGTGACACATTTGTTACAATGGAAGAGAAAGTGAATTCTGAATTTCACATTCACACACAATCTGAACTTCAGAGGGTGTGAAGAAAGGGGACTGTTCTTTAAGGGACAAAAGAGCTATCAGGAATTTACAAACACTCTCATTCATCCCTGGGATACTGGCTTGGGTCTTACTACTCTTCACATTGTATCTTCTTCCCAACTGCCCACTTCGTGAATTATGAAAAATCCCTAACTTAAGTTCTTGGTAACAATAATTTAATAACAAGAATGAGTAAAGCTTGAGTTGCACATGGAAGAGTGATGGATTTTTCTTCTGGTTCTTCTGGTTTGACTGGAAAACTCATTTTTAAAGCTACTCAAGGCATAGGTTGCATATAGCCCTATGAGAAGTTTTGCCCTTATTCAAATTCTAAGGCAACTTAAGTTAATAAACCTTACTGTTAATTAGAACTCTGATGTGATAGACATGACATTTCAGATGGGATTCTTACCAAATTTAACAATCCATGCTTATTCTACGGTATAGGTAAGAGATTTGAAAGAGGATATCCACATGCTAGTCTCTTTTTTTCCAAGAGAACTAAGACAATTAGAAATAGTCCACAAGGCTTTGGGAAAATGCAGTATTACCTGCATTTTTTTAGGTCATAAAGAAGGTCTGTACTCTTGCACAACAGTGCACCCCATGCTCATCCTATTCAAAGGCAACTGGAATTGGACTACAGCCAGAGAACAAACCTGACTCCTGGTGTCAAAAAATAATTCAGAATCTCCGCCTTTTTTTTTTTTTTTTGCCTAATGAAAACCTCTCCATCATTTATTTGTAGCCATTATAGTCACAAAGAAAATTAATGAAGCTGTAATTGAAAAAAAATTATGCCTGAAAAGATCAGGAGGCATCTAAAATTATACTCCTGGGAGGTGTGAACATCTGCTTTTAATTCTGCAACCTGTTGATCTTGTGAGTAACAATAATACAAAAGCACTTTGTGTTTCTGTGTGTGCGCACATAGGAAGGTAAAGGGCAGGTAAAGGCTAAAATCTTTTATCACTAAAGGAAGCCCTTTCCTTTGCAGACAAAGTAGAATGGGGAAAAAAGTCTCAGTGGCTAAAGGAAGATAATTAGACCCACTTTCACACAAGGCAAAGTAGAGTTCATCAGGAACATTTGGGCTTGAGCAAGAAAGGGCCAGCTGTGGACTTACCCAGAGCCCTGAATTGCCTTAGTGTGATTCTGTTTGTGCAAACTATTTGGCCTATGTTTGAAGGGGTTTAAGTGATTTATAAGCCTCCACGAACTCCCTCCACCTGCCTAGACATCTCCTGATGAGAACACAGAAAAATCCCAGATATTTTTCTCATAGAGAAATCTTATACAGCTTGTCTCAAAGCTGAGAAAGCTGACAAGTGTATGGACCACAGTTTCCCAAGACCACCAGTGTAATACCAGTAGCTTTTCCTGTTCCCCTACAAGCCAGCAGAAAAGGAATGTGAGCCAACTCTTTTTCTTGGTCCCAGCACCATTGTAGGCAGGATCTTGATGGTGCTTTCTTGGCTGTTGCTTCCTCTTGTCACATACCTGCCCTTGGCAGCCTTGGACACTCCTGACCTTTCTGCCTCTATTCAGCAGCAGCATGACTCATGTTATCGACAGCACCACTCATGCTCCTTCCTTTCCAAGCTCAATTAATAAGGCACCAATTTTCAGCTTTCCTTTCCAGAGCAGGGATCCAGACCAAAGACCTATGAAGTTTGTAGTACCTGAAGGCCAAAAGACTTTCTTATGCTCTGTGTTTAGGGAGAACAGATGCTGCATAGAAAAAGGGTAAGGAGAATAGAAAAACAGAGCTGAAGGAGCTCAACAACTTAGAAAATGTAATTTCCCTACACATTTAAATTGCTAAATGTGGGCAGCCAAGACTGAAAAATTTGCTTTGTGCAAGTACAAGAATTTAATGCTCCATTTTGCCAGTTGTGCAGACACAGACACATGCAGTATTTCCTACAGGGTTTGTCTGGCTCTTTTTTTTTATTTTCCCCTTCTTTAACAATCCATTTTACAGGGCGATTTCAAGAGATGGCTGTGAGCAGCCAGAGAGGTGCTATATCAAAACAAAGTACACCTGATTAATTATCTAACAACGGAGATGTTTGCACAGCCAGTACCATTCATTTTTCATGTGACAATGCAGGCTTTAAGCGTTAGCAACCACAAAACCAACACTGCCAGAACGATGTAGTTGCCATCCACACAACCTTTCCTTTCTGTCTCACACACATCAGTGTTCTGTCAGGAATGTCCCAAGTTCCACCCCTAGTATATCCCTTGTACCTGTTTCAGTGACTTGTGGGCCTTTTCAAATAAGGATGTAGATTTCAAAAATGTCATTAAATTGTGATTCAAGAAGATTTAGTAAAAACATTTTAAAATATTGCTAAATTATTACATTAGGGAACAAATTCCCTTTTCTCTCATGTTCATCAGATTCACTCTCCACTAATGAATCCAAAGAATGAATCTCCAAGGAATTTATATTTGAGGTTTAAAGGAGGTTCAACATTTGGATTTGGCTATAACTTCAATTTCCGTTCATGAATATTTTATTTAAATCCTGTATTAATCACAGACTCACAAAGATACCCTGCCTTCTGCTTCTGCTTGTTCTCATTGTCTGTCACAGAAGCACTTTCTCTCAACCTTAAATATCTCTAATTAAAAATTTCCCTGAAGCCAACTGATACCTGTGTGATTAATGGGCTGGCTAATAAATAAAATGCTCCATGCTACTTTAAGACCATTGTACCATAAAAACGTAGAAAGTGTGCCAGTGGCCTCATCATCTTGAAATATGTTTATTAAAGCAGCAACACAGAAGTCCTAAGGGTCCTGAATTGCTCCACATCATTAATAACCAGATAAACCATACACTGAGAAACTTAGTTCATTATTCCAAGTATGGAAACTATGAAAATAAGGGGTGAAAATCGAGAAGAGAAGCACAGGGCTTGTTTCTCAGATGAATAAACCATCTTTGGTGTGAGTGTGAACAACAGTGAAGGACTAGATGTTGCTGAGACAAAGCCTTTCACTCCCAGATTTCAGTTTCAAATGCACACCAGGTTGCCGAACACAGTGCCCATCTGATGTGTCTTGTTTGGGTTAAAGAGTCCAGGCAGCAGTTTGAGACAGCTTGAGGCTCATACCCAAACCCAGGGCAGCTCCTCTAGAGAGAGTCGTGGAGACTCAATTACAGCTTCATCTGTGCTTAGGGAAAATCTCTTTCAGTGAAAGGAGCTCAGATCAGGTAACTGCACAGAAATCAGCTTAGTCTGAAGTGGTGCACAGATGTCTCCCCACACTAATGTAGCATCCACCTTATGGTAATAAATATGGCAACATTGACAGCTCATCTTGGGTCAGTCTAGAACATGTCAATAAGATCTACTCAGGAGCAGATCAGAGAGAAGAAATGCAACCCTTATCAATCCCTCTGCACTCTGATGGGATAAGCCCACTCTAATGTAACTCTCAGGCAGGCTGACCCAACCACCTTGTAGGGCAGGTAGAGGTGGCAGAACCACCTCTAGAATTTTCTGTGCATTTCAGTACAGAGAGAAGCAGCTGGGTGAAGCCAGATGGAAACACACACCCATGCTCTGAAAAAGAGGAGAACTCAGTGTTGAACTAAAGCTTAATGTAGCTGACCCATGCTGCACCAGAGGCAGGTGGAGAGTTTGTAAGAAATAATGGGCATCAGCCCTTGCATCTCACCAGCCTCCAAGACAAGCAGTCAGGCCTTGGTTCTACCACATTCAAGAGTACTTTCCCTGGTCATCTCATATGAGTCTGCCTCCATAACCCAGGTGCTGAAATTGCCCAATCTGAACCCAATGCTGAAAGTACATTTATTCATGCATAGTTTTCCTTTACCTCTCTGCCATTTCTTTCACAATAAGCACTGATTAATAAGTAGGTTCCTCTCTCTTTGTTTAGCCTAGGCCTTTCACAAGAGTTGCTTAACTCACTAACATATACCACAAAAACACACCTGTATTATAGATCCATAGGAAAACCACCAAAATCCTCTACGTCTCTCTCACTAAGGATATATTCAGCTTTTTTCCTCCACTCAAGGTTAGGAAGTGAGTTAGGCAAGGAATGCTCTCAATCTCATGCTCTGCTCTGTGGTTTGGCGCTGATTAATCAACAAAAAGAAGAAAATCTGGAGCCAACTCTGCTCTTTAAATAGAAATCTCTCCCTCTGCCATGGTTTCAACTCAGCACAACAGCCAGCTAAGTATCTATCAAAATAATTCAGCATTTCAGAACCCACAAAACCCACAAAAGCAGTTTCCAACATAATTGCCATTTTTGACCAAACATACCCCTTGTGGACATCAACAGTAGCAAGAGATCAGGTAGTATCAGTAGTCATTCGTGGTTGTCTGTAGCTGTTGAAGTGAAGGTCACTTTCTTCAAAACAGCAAAATGAGGGTCATCAATCCATACATGCACATCCATCTGACATGCCAGCCTACTATCAGCACCAAAACCAGACACTGTCCCTGCCTGTGTCTATGAAATGGACCCCATGACCACTCTTCATTGAATACAATTCACTGTCTTATCCCTGGTTTCCTCTGACCCCTTGAAATATTTTTGTTTTCAAATCTTAAGTCTCTTAGTGAGGTTAAAGTGAGTAGCCAAATTCATCCATAGCTATTTAAACTCACAGTGAGCTGGCTTAAGTCCTACACAACAAATAAAATTGGCCTTAAATTAGATTCAGCCATCCAAGGCCTGGGATATTGCTCCCAAGGTCCCCATAGTGTAAACATCTGTATCTGAGGCAGCTGTCTGAGTGTCTCCTGTAGCCAGTGGAGACCCAAAGAGCAGAGCCAATGGTCTTGGGGAGAAATACTTCACACTGAATGGATATTACACCTTTTGGCTAAAACAAACACAGGACTCCATTGGCTGACTCAGACTGTCCTCTAGCTACAAAGGGAGACTGAGGTGAGCTGTTCAGCTGTAGATACCTGTGTTCTCAGAATGCATACCCACATCAACAAATCCTGCCCCAGAGTATTTACTTATTTAATTTAGGTAGCTGTTCCACTGAAATGACCAGCAATAGTCACAGTCAAACTCATAGCACATAGATTCATGAGTTATTTAAAATCAAGCATGTTTACTCCTTCCAAAGCTGTTCTAAACTATAATAAAAATAACTCCCACCTGTTTGCACTTGTGTAGGAGGCCTCTGGTTGCATATAAACCGCAGGCATTTTTACTGACCTTATCTTGGTTACGTCACCAAGGCTTCCAACATCGGCCACATTTCACCAGCCTGACACACATAATTGCATGAGACGCATCTGTAAATACAAGTCATTTATTCTGCATAAGCATAAGTTTCAGCTGAAGCCCATTTGATATTCATACAGCAGATTTACGTCCTCTCAGTGGTTCGTGTGGAGCTAATAATATAATGATATAATGCACCTGCATGTTGGGACAGCTGTAGTTAAATAAGGCAGAGGTTTTCCTCAGCTCCTCAGAGTGGTTAAGGTGATATCAGCTTCACAGGAGGGAAAAGAGGGAATGTTATGTATATATTGCCGTAATCTGGGCCCTCCTCAGAGCATTTTGAGTTTTCAGTGGAAAAAATATATTATAAAAATTGTGTAGTAAAAAAGCAATAAGAATATATTTGTACCTGCTTTGAAAATAAATAAATATCCAGCTGTATAAAACTAAGAGTGCCAAGGTAGAAGAGACTTGGTAAAAAAACTGAAGTTATAAAAAGAGTCATAGGAAGCTTGAAAGTCCCTTCAGCATTTCCATTGTAAATGTAGAAAGTGATCTGGAGCAGCAAAAGAGCACATTTCAGAAATGCTTTAAATCATCCTTACAAAAATAGTTTACTACACATCTGCTTGTTTTCATCTACATGCTAGCAACATAAACTTCCAGGTACTGAAGAGGATTGCATAGAAAAGGAATGTAGTGGCCAAGGTAAAGTCACTAGTTTAAATGATTCTGTCTTCTTACTGATGCACTTTAGGATGCAAAATATTAAGAAACTTATTCTAGAACTTACATTCTAAGATTATTTTAAAACAAACAAAAATACAGCACCAACTTCAGAGATCAAGTCACAGATAAATACTGACTGTGAGAGGAATACCTGTGGCATTACACCAATTCACCTTTGTCAGAAAATTTAGTTCCAGGACCAGTGAAACACTGCAGGCAATCTCATTAACTTTTGATGTTTAGTTTGCAGAACAGGAAAAAGTTTTTTAATAAAACAAGCTTTGTGATACTTGAGAATAATATTTTTAATGTCAGAATTTATATTATACATTTTTAATAAGCCAAAACCTACATAAATTAATTTTTTTTTAACCCATCTCAATACAGTTGGAATTCTTACAGGAGTTACCTCTGGAGACAATGTTGATTTTATTCTGTTCTCCAGAACAAAAGGCAACCACCTCAGACATATTTATGCTGTTTTCTCATCTCAGTTCCCAACACTCAAATATCAGAATCTGTTCCACTTTGCAGAATGTAATGGCATACACTTTCATCTTCACTGTTGTGCAAGACAACTGCTACTACTGTGTTTAAACTTAAACTTTAAACTTAAAAATCCTCTACAAAGTGAAAATCATCACGGATACCTCTATACAATAACAGAAGCCTCAATGCTGTGGGGTTTCAGCATGTACATGACTTAGTCCATCCAAATGATAGAATTAGAATAGGTGTGAAATATGAGTAAAATTTACATTTTTAAGATTTATTCTGAGAATCGCTGTTGCCAAATCCCACTCTTTATGTTGCCACTCCATTGCTTATAGGAATTACAGGGGTGAAATGCACTTTTGATGCTGCCAAGAGAAGTGATCACTTTCTGACATGTAATGGTTGCACAAAATACCTCAGATTGCATTTAACAAATGAATGACAACATAAACTTGAATCAGACACTGCCGGGAGCACAGAAGAATTTTTTGTTATGATCCCTCAATAGCAGTTGCTAAATAGAAACATTTGTATTGGAGTCACATTGTGGCTTTTGTAATACTCAAGACTTTGGAGCAAGGCAGTGAAAAGCTATTCATACACATTGTGTCTGGCTCACTATTCCACAAAGTATTTTAGCTATAATCCACAGACTAATGTTCCTGCAGTTTCTGAAATAGAAATCTCCTAATCCTGGCATCTGAGCCACTACTGCACTCAGATGATAAAACTCAGTTTGTTTTCATTTGTGTCTGTTTAAAAGTGTATATTTCATTGTGAATTTCTCAAGATATTTGTTGTAGGTCATGGAGGGAATAAGTTTTCTGCTAAAATATGACTAATTTTAATTCCTTATTTTTTTCTCTCTCCAAATTTTTAGTTCAGATGCTATAAAGACCTTTTAAGGGTATTGTATATAAATCCCAAAGGAACCACCCTCAGACACGACTATGAGCAGAAACAAGAATTTTAACACCATTTTCACTCATTCTAAAACACTTCTGGATGAGTTTTGATCAATCTTCTCTGTTGAAAGTGTAAAAATTCATTTAATTAATAATTGCAATAATACAATTGCAATAATTAAATCAGGTTTCTAGCTTTGTGTTGCTCTCCTCTCATGGACAGTGGGATTCTCCAGCACAGAGGTGATACAAACAGCTGGCAGAGAGGAGAAAAGGAAATAATATGTCTTAGCAGTGAATTGCCTCTATAATCCAGGGGCTCTAGTACAAGCATGAATAAGGAAAACCCTAGTTAAAATCCTTAATCTAATAAAAAGGAGGTTTACACAGAGGGAAACAATTTTAAGTAAAAAGGCAGAAAGACCAAATTCAGAGTAGCTAGGATTTGAAATCTGAGTCCTGGCCACCTACACCCCTAAAGAACATGTACTGGACTAATGATTTTTCAGGACAAGATCACCCTTCAGCCCATATCTCCCCCCTGCTTTTCTTTAACTTCTGAAATATTGTCATGAACCTGAGAGGCTTTCCCTAATAAATGGATATTAAGACGTTTCCCAGTAGAAGCCTAATTTGTCAGACAATATCGAGCAAACTCTAGTTAGCTGTAAATGTGTCACACGTGGCCAGATTCAGCAGCTACCATTCATGATATGGTGCCAACAGCACTCAAACAAGTAAATGAGTAGAGGACTGCAGGTCTGACTGGCCATTTTCTCTGGCCAGCATCATAAGCCCATTTTCTCACTGCACAGCTCCTCAGGCATGATACAAGTAACCAGAGTTGGCTGCTAACCACTCCTGCTACTTTTTCCATGCCCATGCAGCATACTGTAGTGCAAGGGAATAGCATTGCCCAGGAAGACTGTAAAACAATGACATTGTGGATAATTCCTGAGTCTTCTCCACGTCCAGACAATCCATAGATGAATGCAGAGCAGATGACCAAGTGACCTGCATTTATTGCTCTTTCCAGTTGAAGTTAATTGAAGGTTTTCAATCAGATATCTGTATCTGGAAATTCTTTACATTCCTGTATAGAATGCTAGCCCTTCCCTGATCAGCAGAATATGAAGCTGTGTCTGGTCTCTGGAGTTTGTGTAGGCTCCACATTTTCCCCTGGATGTTCCCATTGAGGAGCTGACTGGACTTTACCACAGCTGCTCTCTGACCTGCAAAGCCACATTCATTCACATCATATCCAAGGTACAAATTTAGGAGAAATACACACATACATCTCTGTGCACTTGTGTCTTGTTCTAATCAGGCATCAGACCCACTATATATATAAAATATTTCAATATGGCTATTTCTTCTGTCACTACCAGCACTGATATTGTTATTTGGATGTAATTGCCAGTACAACTGCCTGTGTTCTTCAGCCTGATTAACAGCAGCCAATTAGGAAGCTGACAAGAGAGGAGATGCTGAGATACTACAGCAGGATGTCAGAGCAGAGAGCTATCAGTACTATCTCTCAGAGATAAAGCTAAAGGAATCAGCTGGTACTGGAATACTCCTGCATTGTGTTGCATTTTGGAAAAAAAATGTTTAAAAAAATAGAAAAAAAGAGTTCTCCTCCCTAGAGGGTTTATAATCTATAGAGACAAACAGATGTTATCCAAATTTATGGATCAGGAAACTTGAGTTATAATTACCATGAAACTAATTCACTATCTTTAGCAAAGGAAGGAGGGAAAAGAGAAAACTAAAAGCAATGTATTTCAAGAGGGCAGAATTCAATAAACACTGTAAATTGGTGGGTGAGATCTCCTCGGAAACAAGTTGAAGTGACAAAAGAGTCCAGAAGAGTTGGCAATTCTTTAAAGAAATGACAGTGAGAGCACAATCAGAAGCCATGCCAACATGAACGAAGGATAGGAAGTGTAATCAGAAAACAATTTGGCTAAACCACGAGCTCTTCAATGACCTGGAGCTAAATAAAATGTACAGGAAGTGAAAACTACATTGAAATACTAAAGACAAATGTGAATGAATGACATAAATATGTGGGGAAAAATTCAAAAAGGCAAAGGTACAAAAAGAGAGGAAATTTGCAAAGGAAGCAAAAAGCTTTCTGTAAGCACATTTGCAGTGAAAAGAACTCTGAGGGAAAACAGTGGTTTACTGCTCAAAGGAGAGAACAAATTCCTGCCAGATGAGTCCCAGAAAAGTTAAATGTTTGGCACCTTTTCTATTTCAGCCCTCACTGGAAAGGTTAACTATGACTAGATATTTGATAAAACCAAGGGGCAACAACTCAGGTTGCAAGAGGGGAAGATCAAATTAAAGAATATTTAGGATTCCAATTGGCCAGTTCAGGGGGGCATTAGGACATTTATGCCAACATACTTAAAGAACTTAAGAACTTAAAGAACAGGCAGAAAAAATCTCACAGGCATTAGCAAATCTCTTAGAGAATTCATGCAAGATCTGTAGGGTCAGATAAGTGAAGAAGAGCCAGCATATCACCTATCTGTATGAAGGAATAAAGGAGGAGGCAGGGAATTACAGGAGTGACAGTCTAACTTGATTCCTGGAAAAGTACTGGAACAAATAATCCAACTACTTCTAAGTACCTAGGTAGTAACAAGGAGAGAAATAGCAGCCAACATGTATTTATCAAGAAGAAATGTCAAACCCACCTAATTCCACTCTACAACAGAGTAACAAGCCTTGTGAGTAGAGAAGGAAAAGAAAATGTCATGCATCTTGACTTAAGTGAGGCTTTTGTCACAGTTTCACATTATAGTCTCACAAGTAAGCTAAGAAAATCTGGCCAAGATTAAACTACAGAGAAAAGGTGTGCTAAGATAACTGGAAACCTAAATTTTCAGAGTAATTTATCAATGATTTGGTGTCAAATTGGTAGGATTGTACCAGGTGGAAATCACAGAGTTCTGTCCTATGTCTGGTGAAGTTCAGTACTTTTATGAATGATTAAGAGGAAGGGATAATAATGTGTTTATTGCATTTACAGATAAAATCATGCTCAGGCAGACAGTCTGTAAACACACTGAATTACAGAACAGGGATCAGAAAAATTGTGGCAAATTAGAGAGGTGGCGAGGAAAAATGAGGCCAAATTCAACAGGAGCAAATGAAATGTATTCACATAGGTGAGAACAACAATTGGTTCAAATACAGGACAAAGAACTGTTGTAGAGATAAGGAAAGTGAATAGGGAATCCCAAACTGAATATAAATCAGCAATGTTACATTGTTTTTGAAAAGACAAATATGACACTGGTGTGTACAAGTAAAAATGTCACCTGTAAGTCCTCTGAAAGATCCTTCTGCCCTACTCAGCCCTGCAAGGCTGCATCAGCTTCAGGAAGGGCTGACCGGGCAGCAAGAATGCAATGTGGAGAAAAATGTGACCCAGGAGGAAAGAAATGGGATTCCCTTAGAATAGGACAAGTCTGAGAGGAGATGTGAACACATTCATGACGTGCTTGAGAGAAAAAAGGAGTAAGCTCTTCTTAGAGCTGGCCTGTGCTGAGGCCACGACGAAACACATGGATTTTAATTGTAGCAAGAAATCCAACATTAAAAAATTAATTTGACAGACATTTGCCAGAAGCCATTTAGGTGGAGGTGATCCTAACACTGCATAGACAGATAGCCTAAAAGGTTTCAAAATGTTCATTTTATCCATCTTTTCTTTTCATGACACACTGTGGATTTCAGGGACACAGGTCACAGATGATTAACCAAAGTTCACAGGGGGCATCTAAAATCAAGCAGAAAATTGAAGGCTGACCTTAACAACACCAGTTCAACAGTCTTTACCTCAGAATATCTTTTCTGTCACTTCCTCTGCCTCAATAAATAGATTGTACATGTAAAGTATGCAATAAATGGCACATTAAATTTTTTTCACTTAGCAAAGAAAATAGCATCCTAGTTGATTTTTTCATTTCTGGTTTTGCTGCCTCTCTTATGATAATATGAGTAAAAGGAAGGTGGTACCAAAGCACCATTGTCTGCTGGAAAATATATTGCAGATACACAAATATGCCATTAGACTTCTGCATAATTGGATACTAGCTGATTAAAGGTCACCAACAAAAAGCCTTTTGACGTATCCCCAAAAAAAGCTCAGCTCTCTCATATAGCATATGTCAGTGCAGAACAGAAAAATGACACATCCAGTTTATTATATCACATTTACAATTTAGAATGGATTATTAGTAACAATATTTCTTTTACAGAAATAGCAGATGCCAGCTTTTTTTATTAGAAATGTTGTGAATAATAATTAATAGCCTCCTTTGCTGTGTTAATAATATACTCATACCCAGTAAATATTGGCTAAATAATTAAGTAAAGGGTTTTTTTTTTCTTTCCAATCCCCAAGCAATTTGCTTAATTTGATAAATTTTAATTGGAAGAGTGAACACTTGGTTAATATTTAAAAAACAAACAGTTAATCATGTTCTTTTGCACTGCTTGTATCAGCTCCATCAGAAGCACCACGCTGTTCTAGAGGGACAGATAATCCAGAATTGAGGCACCAGAGATACCAAATGCTATCTTTGAAAAATGGACTTTTAAAAAACATGTAAGTGCTTTCCTCTTTCTGGAATGAATTGGGGCCTAAAATACTCTCAAATCCCAGCTCATTCCTTGAGTATATTCTTGGCACATATATTCTCTGAAAGTTGTGGGAATTGAATATCCAACTGTTTAGATGCCTTTGTCTGTTCCACTGTGTGTTAAAATAACTTTAATAACTGCTGATTATACCTCAAGTGGATAAAGGAAATCAGATACAGAATGCCATACATATACATAATATCCTTGCATGTTTTCCTGCACAGTTTAGTATTCTCCTACACTTTTAATCTAAAGTAGTTCAGTTTTAATCAGAAATAGGAGTTATCAGTAGCATACATAAATCATTTTCTACAAACAGTGGTGGCAGGGAAAGGTGTTTTTAGTCTTCTGCAGGTCTGTCAAAATATTTGTAGAAGTAATTCACACTTGCAATAACCAAACCTATGAACATTTTGCAATTCACTTCAAATAAAACCTCTATATATGAAAGACCAATTTCTACCCTCGTTTAATTTTTTTTCTTGATCAGGGTAATTGCAGGCAGGAGGTTGCACGAGACAGTAAGACTAAATCTAATTCGTTATTATGAATTCCATGGTTTTTAACAATTACCTGAGCTTTGAACACTTTGTTCCCATTAAAGGTAAGAAAAACTGGCTGTTTAAAATCCTTGATGACTTTGAAATTTCTAGCCAGCTCGTCTGAATTCTGCTGAGGAACTGACTCCGTGTATGTTCATGCAAATCCTATTAAAGTCGGTGAAAGTCGCAAGCATGTCTCTGGGGCAGAGTGGGACCCCCTGCTATCTAGTCAGTGCAAATTAACAGCTGGGAGTGGAAGGAATGTAAAAAAGCAAAATCTCTTCACTGGGCCACATTGATATGCAAGGGATTTGCTTGTCAGGGCGAGATGTGTGATATGAAGTGAATGTTTATTGCACGCTGCAGGGAGCATCCAATAGTAGCCAAAAGGAGATATCTACAGTAGATCTGGATCGGAAGCTGTCTAAAAGCCAAGGCAGAGTGAAAAGCCTTTTGATAGAGAATACCTTTGTGATCCTACTTATTCCTTGTTAGAGGGAAAACCAATTGCCAGAATTTGCAAATTGAGGAAATAGTGAATCCTGATATTTTGCCATCACTTGTAACAACTATTTTGCAGTAATTTAAAGCATGCTTATCTATAGGTGTGGGTGAATGCAAAAACTCCACAAATTCCAGCAATGTTCCCACAGGAACTCAGGGAGAGGGGAGAACATTTTCAGAAGTGATGTGGACTTAGTCTGATAAGTCAGGTAAACTGTCATGGCCCCTGGCCACAAACACCAGTTTGGCTGATATAGACATTCCCCTCCTCTTACAGAGGGACTAAAATTCTTTTGTTCACCTGATTCCTGGAAGAACACAGTAAGGATTTTTAATCTTTGTTTAGTTTGGGGATTTTTTGTGTTTAGGGTGTCCTATTATAGTCTTTCTTCTAGAAATATGGAACAGGACATTATTTCTTCTTCCAACAAGAACCATAGGCATCTAACCAGCCCCTGCTTCCTTCCACTCTGCTGCTGATCTCCATCAATGTGTGGTACAAAACCAAAGCTGCTGCTTGCTGCTGCAAATGCTACTGAGCCCCCACCCTCTGAGGTGAACCAGTTCAAGGGCACCAGGTGATTGCTTGGAGATGGAGACACCAATTACAGATTACCTAAAGATTCTTTTCTCTGCCACAGCTCCTTTCTTCAGAGCAAGCAACCATTCAGATGACCAACACTGCTCCAAAAGCTTTTTCTGGAATCAGCTATAGTACTTGGTTGGAATTCAGATGCTTTGAGTCATTAAGTTAGTTACATATTTTGGTAAGTTACACACGTTACTGCACAAATCACGTCTGCAATGCTAACACGAATGATAATTTGAATGATCCCCTGCGGATCAAGAGTTACTTTCCAAAAGAAATTTGCAAATTACATTTGCTAATGGCCACATCAGGGAATTTTGCACTATGTTCATGAACCATTTGTGAACAGAAAACGGGGAGCTTCATCAAACAAATCACTCATTTTGAGTTGTTGCCATGCTCTTGCTGGTAGCAGTACTAAATCCAAAAGCAACACCCACACACTACCCAGCCAGCCTAGTAGACAACCCAAATCAGTGGGAAAAGTGCAAATAATCACAACTGAGACAAAATAAACTGTCACACGCAGCAAAGGTGATAGACATAGAAGCTGAGGATTTCTCTAGAGTCAAGCCATAGGATGAGGTTGACTGTCAAGTCCTGCTATGCTGCAGGACCTCAAGCTCCGACTGACAAGTGGGAATGGCTCCACACTGTCCAGCAGCAGAGGTGACACAGGCAGCTGTTCTCACTGCCCAGACAGCTGGGACATTGCAGCTGATTATCAATCAGCATGTAACCACCAGTTTCTAATGTGGCATTTTGAAGTGAGATGTCACACTTTATTTCAGGACCTCCCCTATGCAGCAGACCAGCCATGAGGAGATGGTGCTGCTGAGCACTGTGACCTCACTGGTCATCTGGTTTGCCAGCACTAGATAGAAATCACAGCGCTCTGATACAGAAAAACTTCAGTGGATCCAGGTCTGCGACCTTAAAGAGTGAGGTGTGCATCATCCCATATGCCACAGAGTATCAAATGAAGGCTTGATTAGAAACCAATTAGAAAACTCATAAGGTCATCAAAAAATGTCTGCAAAACCATCCAGAACTGAATGTGTGGGCAGATGTGAAGTGTTATGTGTGTGCAGTCCAGAATCAGATGCCTCTGCTTGCCAGCCCTGCAGCCCCTTGAGACCTTCTGAGTCCTGTTGGCTGAAGTTTACCTCTTCTAGTGCAATTATCTGCTAACACTAACAGGAGTTTTGTACCACTTAAATAGTGGCTTGTCTTAGTTTCTTTTGCTTTCACTTAGAGCTAGGATTAATAAATACACGAAGGAAACGTTTTTTCTCGTGTTTGGGATTGGTTGTTTATCAAACCTTATCAAAAAGTACAGAGTGTTCGACATAATTTCTAGCTACTTGCTAGAAGCAAGAAAAATGGAGGAAGATTTAGCTGCTACAAGGTCTCTTAAAGCTAAATAGTCCAATAGAGAATTAACACCTATATTATTTATACTTTTAACTTAATAACTAAATTCCCATGACTTTTAATGTGACACTGACTGACCAACCAGAAACTACTACCTGAAACTCATGAAGAAGGAAGAAGAAGGAAGATGAACGCTGAAAAAGACACTACCCAAAATTTTCTATAGTCTCATACTTATTACTATACTATAAAAACTTCAAATTTAAAACCTATCACTATGTGAAAACACAGACTTTTATTTTACTACACACCTCTGATTTTAACTTAATCACTTAAATTTAGAAGCCATCTCCAAGGCCTCAGGTCAAAAGCAGTGTTCTTCAGGGTTCAGTGCTAGACAGCACAGAAAGCTCAAAAATCTCAGGTTTCTGGGATTCAATATTAAAGGAAATAGCTACCCAAATGCCACTAAGGATCAGAACATACAGGCTGTAGTTTTCTCCTTAACTCCAGTAAAAAAAACAGAGGATTTGTCTCCTCTAAATGCTCTCTTTCTCTTCTTCCACACTGAAAATTCAATTTTTTCCTGCAAACGCTGGGGTTATACCGGTTTATATTATCAACTCATATTTAATCCTAATTATTTCTTTCCCACTGAGCATCTGCATTTGGGCTTCTTCCTTCCAATAACTCTGGCAATAATGCTGGCTAACATGTCTCTGCAGTCTACCTCAGTTTAGATGTGTTTGCAAAGGTGGAGAGGGGTGAGAGAAACCTTGAACATCAGCATGACTTTTTCCCCTGATCTCAATAGCAGATTTGACTTGGAAAGCAGAACCTGCCAGAAGATGCTGACTACCAGCACCATCTTTTTTCTTTTTTCCTTTGGCACTAAGTTCAAAGTGAAACAGCAAGAAATTGCAGCAGTGTCCTTTGAGCCCTGTCACTCAGCACCAGCACCACAGCCTTACACATGAGGAAATGCGTGTGCAAAAAATACTTTCTAGGAGACTTCTGCCTAGTGCTGGGAAGCACTTATGCACTCTGGCTCCAGGGAGAGGTAAAAGGTTGTTTGCCACCCACTCAATAACCATTTCCTTCTGCATGATCGATGGAGCATCATCAGAGCCCTGTCTGGTGACAGGTGCCTGTTAGCTATCGGAGCCAGAGGGTGGGAATGGCTCTGTGAGAGATGCTCACGGAGAGGGAAGCAGTAAAAGGAATGAAATAGGCTTCCTGCTGAATGGGGGAGCAGGCAGTAGGATAACGGAAGGGACATTGATTGAATCAGAACATTTCTTTATACTTGGAGCCCTGACTGCAGCACTCTCATTGCATCGTGTAAAGTTTCTTCTAGTGCATGCTTGGTGACATCTTGACACACTGATTTTAGCATTGCTCACTCTGTAATCCCCAGGGGAAGATATCTGAGCCCAGAAGAGTGTTTTTGAGTAATATCTTCCAACTAAACCCATTTTCCACTTCCTTCCCTGCCAAGGTCACTGAGTTTCTGATCTCAAAAGCAAAAGCTTTACAGGAAAGGTGAGTGGAAAGAGTTGGGCTGCTCCTTAGGGGCAGCAGCTGGCACAGCTCAGCCTGTGCAGTTTGCAGGCAGCATTAGCTAACATCAGGCTAAAGCTTTCCCATGCAGAGCAGGAGCACAGCAGGGAGCCAGGCTTTCCTGAGACACAGCCTGCCTTTGTCTTGCCCTGGGGATCGCACAGTGAGACAATATTCTCACAGGGCTGTAAGCTAAAGCCCAGTTGTTCTTAGATCTGCAGGGGAGACTGGGGCAGCCCTAATGGGATAGAGTTATTGGTGGCAGGGAAAGGGGCTGGGTGTGGGACATGACTGTCCCCACCCTGGCTGCCACCTGGAGTGGGGCAGGGAGGAAACCTCTCCTCTTGTCCTGGGTGAAGGACCTGCTTCTCCTCCCATCACGGAGGAATTGGGAGATGAGAGAGCTCCCAAAGAAAGAACATTCAGGTACTTATAAGAAGGTCTTTCCTTTCCCTGCATCAACTAAGATGTTTTCTTATAGTAGCTCTTTAAATACCATAGAATCACACAATGGTTCAGGGTCTAAAGGACCTTAAACACCACCAAGTTCCAACCCCTGTTCTGTGAGCAGGGACACCACAATATCCCCCATCCCAGTCTGAGATGCTGTCACACAAACCTGTCCCCAGCCACGGGCCAGGCTGACTGCAGGAACAGCGCTCCCACACACATACCTGCATGTACACGGGCACGGGGCGACTGAAGTTAATCAGCTTCAAAGCATGCGACACAGTAATCAGAGGTTCACATCAGGACAAGGAAAGAACAGCGGGGCCTTGCATGCACAAATAAATGACCTTTGAGTCCTGTGTTCTCTGTGTGCTCAGACACAGGCCAGGCTCTGTTACCAGCACCTCGGTGCAGGCACGTTCCCCTGCAAGAACAGTCAGGGTGGTGGTACCTGGGCCCCTCTGCCATCAAAGCCACCCAACTCCCAGCTCCTTCCAGGGCAGCCAGTGCAATTTTATGGCTCTTATTATGTTACCCCCTACATAAAGTGTGAAGAGCTGGGTTTTGGTGCTTATCCGTAGCATGTTCACACTGGGGCAATAGTTTGTTTTTATGTGTATTTCATCGAGCCATCAGACAGCAGAAACAACTAGGAAAGATAAAACCACCTGAATTTTGAATAGCACCCCAAAATAGGAATTTTGAATGAGGAGCCTGAGGGAATAAGAAAGGCTGCTGTTCCATGAGCACACAAAAAATCAGAAACAATTGTGAAACAACCAAATTAAATAAACTATCCCTCCATCTGTAAATATTTGGGGAAAATATGAGCCAATCTAAGGAACAAATTTCCTCCATGCAAAAATATCATAAAATACATCCACAAGATAGTCCCCCATCACACACATATCCAGGGATACTGTGAAGGTACTGACTAATATACATGTAAAACACAAAACATCTATGCTTTATTGCACTCATAATTTGAATTTTTCACATGAACTGCTCAAATATTTTTGTACAGCTGCTAAACTGCTTTGAGAGTAACATGAGAGTACACTATGCCTAATAACTTAAGGAAAATTTTGAAGCTTCATCTTCCAGATTTTTACTCGAGGAAGTATTAGTCATTAAACTTGGGCATTTTTTACCTTTTCCAGAGAAGTGGTGACAATATTTCCCATTTAATCAATCCAAAAAGAAAAACATCCAAACCTCTCTGAAAAGAAGTTTCCATTAATCACAAAAAACTTTATTTAAAGTGAAAATTTTTTGGCATTATCTCTCCTGTTTCAGAGTTCTTTTCAGAGTTAATTTCTAAACAGAAACACCACATTCAACTGAAAAGTCAAAATGTTTGCAACAGATAACTCCTAGAAAAAAATGTTGCAATATTTAAAGGAAATTCTTTCTGCTTGATTCCATAAATTTGACTCAATTTGCTAGACTGTTTTATTCTGACCAATTTCTCTTGTTTCCATTGGAAACAAGAATAGGAAAATTGTTCATGGACATTTACTAATGACCATCTTTCATAACTGGAAAACTTAGCAGAATATGGAAGTAAAAGAATGGGCCCAATCCAAACACACTAAATAACTGGATGTGTTGTCTAACTCTGCAGTGATTCAGGATCTTATCAAAAGGGATTTCTGAGCACAGATTGCAACAACTAACTCCACTGCCAGTGCAGAATCCTTCCAGTGAGAAACATATATATAAATGAATTTTAATTATACATACTTACATCCTTGCAGGTGCATTTTTAAGGAGATTTTGAATAATCACTTTGTTTCCTTTAAAATGCATTTGAAAGAAAACAATATTTTGATTACCAATGTAATATGTACTCCCATAGGTTTATGGAACATATCTAAACCATACACCTCATGAATGTTTTACTGCATGTCTTAAATAAACTGAATCTGTTGTAAGCAGCTGGTTTTGAAGATTTTTTTTTTTACTTTTGCTACCTAAAAGATTTTGTTCAAAGGCTGGAACATGTTAAACATGTTACATTGCCTGGCTGAACTGGGAGCATATTTTTGTGACCTTCACATATTGTCAGCCAAATATGGGCGTGGAGGACTGCAAAGGACACAACAGCTTCAGCAAGGAGATTTGGGACTGGTGGGTTGTGCAACCACCAGCCCTATTGTGGGAGCCCTGGGCCAGCCTGGACACAGCAAATCAAGGCAGGGAGCCAAACAGCCTGTCTAATTTTCTGTCTAATACAGAGAGCTGAGGCAAGGAGAAAGAAGGAGAAAAAAAAGAGAAAAAATGTTAGAAATATTTATTTGAAGTTACACTATCATTCTTCTTTATGCACAAAATCGAGTAAAAAATTCCAGAAGAAAAAGGAATATATATATTTTTTCTGCAGAATAACCTTAAGCCCAGAGGCCAGGTCATTGGCTGGTATAAACATCCAGCACATTGACTTTGCTGGAGCCCAGGTGATTTATTTCAGGATCCTGCTCCTCACTGGGTACAGAGACCACAACAACCCAGGACCATACCTGCAGCCTCCACCCCCCAGCCTGGCTTCCATCATGTCACAAAAGCCCCATAAAAACTGGGTTTTGCAAACACCACCACCCTGGGCCAGTCACGGGCAGGAGATAGGGCACTCCTTCCCCCCAGGGTCATGGCCTTCGAGATCCTGCCTCTCACTTCTAAAAAGTCATAAAATGAAGACATCCACTGAAGTATCCCAGGCCCTGCCTGGGAAGGAAGATTCAGAGCCTGCCTCTGGGATAAATCCACCCCCAAAATTAGCTCTTGGAAACAGCTCAGGCAACCTGTGCTTAAAGGAGTCTGTCAGATGAGGGCAATGGGAAAGTGCACAGCCCTGGAAAAACTCTTCCCATGTGATTCTGGCCATCCCTTTGCAAGAAAGCTGAATTCACAAGGGAAATAGGTGCAGAGGAAGCTACTGAACTGACTAGAGGGCCCATTTAATGAGAGGAGACAAGATGCACAAGTTTTGTTTAGCTTCCCTGGACAGAGGCTGACCCAGAATGTGTTTGCTGTATCTAAATATCCCACACTGATAAACTCTATGGAAAAATTATTCAGGCAATTGGATGATTGTTGGCTCAATAAAAGAAGCTACCTGTGAATACCCTTAAGGGAGAACAGGAGCTCTCTAACCATCAAGTTTTTGACAACATTACAAAAGCTATGAGATTTTTCCTAGTAAGTTGTGGAAATTTGTGACTTGAGCAGAGGGACTCTACTCAGCAACCTTCCCATCCCATCTAAACCTACATCATACAAAAACCAAACAGAATTTTGCCGCAGATTTAACTGGGCTCACTCTGAAATGTTAATCCTATGAACATCTACATGTGGCCTAATCAATTTTGGGTCTTTAAATTATTTACCACAATTTTACAGACCAGATATGGCCTTAAAGTAAATGAATGTGTAATTTGTATCTTCAGGAGCAGGTACACAGATCTCTGTGCACAGAATAAACTGTAGTGGCTGCAGATACAGTTTATTAATCAATTATCTCTGTTTACTGGAGAGCAGGATCTTCCTGCAGCTGCTAAACCAAATAACATGCAATGACAATTATGTAAACTTTCATGGAACTCCAAAAAAGCTATCAGCAGTTTCCTGGCTGTTATTTTTGAGCTGATCTAATCTGACATATGGCGATTCCTTAAGTCATTTGATAGTGTAGAGAGCTAAGTAAACCCCTCTCCAAACACCCATAAAAAGTGGCCCTGCAGTTTTTGCTCCCTTTGGAAACCCAGAAGCACATTGCTGAAAAGAGTCAAACACGAGGAAGGATGAAATTTTATAGCAGACCTTGACCTTGGGTGCATCAAACCTTTTTAAAACAAAAATACATTTTCAGGTAAACAGCCTACTTTTATAAAAGGAAACAGCCTTCTGCAGAAGAACATGACCCTTCATCAGAAAGTGCAAAATCTAACAGACTAAAAGTTTCCATCCTAACACAGGAATTTTGTCAACAGTACACTTGCTAAAAAAGCTCAGTTTTCTGCTGCTGAAGATTAAAACATTTTGGTTGACTTTTCAGTGAAAAAGTGACACTACTGATCCTTCTGCAATGCTGGAAATTTATTCTTCAAATAAATTTCGTCCAGACATCTTCCAGGGCCATATTTTTTTTTCTGTCTTAACTGGACTTCCATTTCTTGCCTTAGGTTATGTCATTTAATCCTCTAAGAACTGTTTAATCCCATAAATCAGACATCTATACATGTAAAAACCTTAAGTTTCACACTTCAGAACAGGATTGCATATCCAGACCTGTTTCTTGAATATCCTGGAAACACAAACTAAGAGAATACCTGTCCCAGAATATCAGTTCTGCAGCTGATACCTACAGAATGAAACAGATTAGCCTAAAAAATTTGTATTAGCTAATGCTAAACTTCATATCTTGCTTACTAACAATGCCACATCTAAGTTTAGTAGAAAGAAAATGCTTTTAGAAATCTGAAGTACACAGAAATGTTATGTCACAGTGATGCAGCAGCTCCTGGACAGAACTGATCTCATCCTGCTTCACTTCCTTCAGCATCTTAAAAATCCTCTGTTTAGATGCAATTCCTTGCACCCACAAAAGCAATATTGCTTAGATTTTCTGGTTTTGACTTACAAGCCCTTGACCCCACTTATAAGGAATTATAAGGGAAGGTGCTGGGATGTGAAGGGATTTGGTTCCACCAGCAGCTGTAGCTGCTGACTGTGTCCCATAGCAGTGGGCACCTGGTAAAAAGTGAGGTGAAGAAAAGGGCTAAACCAAAGAGCAGAGAAATGGACAGTGCTGAGAAGCTGATTTCGTGCCTCCAGCTGAAGCAGCAGAGAATATCAAATGTCAGAAGGAAGCTTATCCTCAAAAGCTTTTCAGCCTCATTTTGCACAACAAAGAGTTCTGGCTAGTTCAGATAAGGGGTGGATATGAACATCCCAACTTTCAGTTGTTTATTTATCTGAGGCACCCCACCCTTCACCCTTCACTAGGTATCTCCTTTCCTAGAATAATTCAAGTCCCTTGATTAAAATATTGTGGCACATTACCAGAACACCACTCAGTCCACTGTGCTTTGTCTGTTCCACCCCCAGAGAACGATCACAAAACCTGATTCTGTCCTCCCAAGCCAGCAAAACTCCCACCAACCTCAGTGGCAGCAGGACTAGGCCTGGGTAAATATTTTCTATCCATACACAGGCTGTCTTATCCAGTCATTCTCATCATGGGAAGATATTCACACATACATTCACACTCACATTCACACACACATACACACACGTACAACTTTTTTAAATGAAGTTTTTGTTTGCACAGCTGTGCTAACACCTTATATGGAAAAGACTTTTATTCTGGAACAACTTATCACAGTAATTGAGAAAAGTGTGTACCAATAGCCCTGTGAAGGGAAGGAAGGACAACCTTGTCAAGGCATAGGCATCCTTTCCCTTTGAAATGCCTCAGTCAAATTCTTGCTCCTCTCCTCCTGTGTGTTCAACCAGTTTTAATTTGCTGATTTAGAAGACCCTGCTTGATGAAAGAGCAAATCCCTGTATAGTCAGTGTGAGTCTCTAAAGAGCAAGCTCATTCTTCTTAGGTGTCTTCTACCAATCCACTGGAAGTGCTTCCTAGACTTTCCTCAATGATCTACGTGGAAAATCTTTCCTGCTCACTAGCCTTGAAGAGACCTTCCAAAAAACAACCCTGACTTAGTGACATGTTATTTATCCATCACCTCCACCACAGATGAAGCTGCTCTCAGGAGGGCCAAGCTGTCAAACTGTTGCTCGTCTCAGTACACAAATATTGCTGTTCTGTATGTGGCTGAAAATACAGAGAGGGCACAAGTTCAAATCCATATCCAAATGTGGTTGCGTTTTCTCTACTAAACTACAAATTATTATCCTTAGATGAAAAATTCTTCCCAGATTTACCCCATCATCTGTCACCCTGAAGGTGGCAGACCCTTACTATCTCACCTCTTCTCATCTGGCATCTAGCTTCTGCCAGATCCCAACACTGTTAAAGAGCTCTCATTTATTTTCACTTCTAAGTGAATTAATTAATAGTTTCTTACCACATTTTCACGTCTTGGATATTTCACCTTAACATATCCTTTTAGTGTCTATTTCTATGTCTTTCACTTGGCTGTTATCCAACCAATTTAGCTTAAATAACAATTTCGTTTGATTTTTCCATATGCAAAAGATTTGTTGTATTGCTTGTTTGTAAGATGCTACACATTATTTCCATTCTACGGCATAAGCACAGTTAAACTTCTCACCTAGTTTGTCTCCCTCACAATTCAAATTCGCCTTCTTATGAACTAAGACTTAACCAGCTAGATAAGGGTCATTAGAAATGTGTATTCATTTTTAACAGGGCCAAATTGCACAGATGCAATAGAACACATTGTTTTGTATATTGCAGTAGAAAACTACATGACTCCAGGAATTTCAGATATTAACTGGAATTTTTCTAAGACTGAACATTATAACAGCATGCAACATGCAGAATTCCCCTAGACATTGTCTGCAGATAATCTACCAGTGTGGATCTTTGCACAACCCTAAGACCTGACCTGAATATGGTTCCCTGTTTTCTCTACACTCACATATACAAACCTGTCATTTCAGCAGTTTGCAACTGATCAATTAATAGGTCACTCAGACTGTGATGTAGTCAAATATTAACATGAGATCAGAGTGAGTTACCTCCTCCTGTCACAGCAAAACCTTTGCAGTAGTAACTTAAATGGGTGAAAAAAAAATTAACCAGCTCTGCTCAGATCTCCATGAGTGAACATCCCACTCTCAAACAGTAAAACTTCACTCGCCCTCTAGAATATCACAGGACCAATCTGTCACATATTAGAGATTTCTCCTTCATGCTATTAACATACCTCAGAGTCAGAAAAATACCAGTAATTAACAGGCTTGTTGAGGAAAGAGAAACAGCTTACTCAGTACTTGCCTATATATGGAATTATTTCTATACCATTGAGAACAATCATTTTCTTGAACCTGTGCTCATTCTAAGCTTACTTTGCAGTAAAGCAGAACTGTGAATCTAGTGTGTATCCATGATTCTTTCCCTCAGAGACTGGACTTTGAGAAGATTTGCTCAGGTTTCTTCCCTTCAAGCCAGATTGATGTAAGCTCCAACATTGTTGGTTTTGAGGAAGCCAGACTGCTCTGAGTCTGGATCTGGCCCAATTAAAAGAAAAAAAAAAAAAAAAAAAGAAATAGAAGCTGTAGGTCATAGTTTGTGCTGCAAAACTGGTACCAGTGATTTCGTGGCAGATAGTCACACATCTGAGTCAGATCTAAACAAATGTGGCTAGATCATGTCAGAAGGGCTCAGAACCACCAGAAGTGCTGTCTTTTAGATTAATCATAAAAGCAAAGTTCAATCCTTGCCTCTGCAGGTATATTAAAGCTAGTCCCTCTGCATGCTCTTTGTTGGTAACTAACTCTAATGCTCTTCATAAGTCTCAGACTGGTGAAAAAGGCCAGATTCCCCAAAAGATGTTGGCAGGATAAAGGTATTTTTGTTTCCTAGGAACCTGAAGCCTAGCTGTTCTCTGCTTTTTGTGGGCCTTTTTTCAGCAAAGAGAGATTTCTTTTTCTTATAGAGTAGAATTTCCCCTCAAAAATTTCTCAGGTTTTTCATCTCTCTTTATCACTTATTTCTTGTGGAAAAACTTAGCATACTACTGTCTGAAAAAAGGCCACCAACTTTCTTGTTCATGAAAGCTCAGTATCTAAAAGTCTATGAATCATTTTAATGAAAAAAGGAAAAAAAGTACCTTCCAAAGAAGCCACCAGGGAAAAAAAAATCAGCTACTTGTGTCTGTGGAGGGATCAAGGCCATCTTTCACCTCAGAGACTTTCCAGAACTAGTCCAAGGCTTCTTCCTCAGTTCACCGTTTTCATTGCAGATGCAGCTCTGGGACATCAGACCTGGTGTTTCAAATCCTTTTGAACTGATATAGATACCATTTCATGCTGATCTAGATATATTTTTTTAAGCTGACACAGGCAAGATGGGCTTCAAAATGCCCATTGGAGCTTACTGACACTCCTGCAGTCCTCTTGTTCTTTGTGAAATTATTGCTTTTTGTGGAAGTGATGGAAATTTAGAGACAAAAAAAATTAGGTAGAAAGAATGTGGCAATGCTGCTGGGTAAGAATGGGGAGTCTTTACTTTCTCTGGAGGCTACAACATCTTTACAACCAGATTTCTGAGCACAAAGAGCAGTTTGGCTCAATCATTTTTTTCAATGAGAGTTAATAAACTCAAGTCCACAACAACATGCCTCCCCAGAGAAATTCAGTTATCTTCCCAAAGCCTTCTAGATTCCAGGGCCATGTACAAAGTCAGTAATCAAGGCTGTGACAGACAGAGCATGTAATGAATGAATGAAATTAGTCAGAATGCATAAAGGACACAACAACACCCTCCCAGTTCAGCATTCATCCAGTGAGTGCGGCCATCACGAGGCAAGAGCGAAGACAACAAACCAAGTTGTACAGCTCTCTCCCCTATTCCCCACTCCATGGTATCAATGGAAGTCAAATTGGGCACAAGAACCAGAAGGGAGTTGCAAACAGATTCTTCTAACTCATTTTTAGCCCCATCCAGGAGTGCATGAACTCAGATGAAGAAGAGGCATCAGCCTGTGTAACATCTCTGGTGGCTGTGGAAGGTGGCAGAAAGGAGCAAGACGTGGTGACTACTAATTTTTCATGTTGTAGGCAGAGAACGCAGAGTGCAGCTCAGATAATCATGGAAAAAGCTACTTTAAGAAACTTTGAGAAAGTCATGATGCCAGATTTCAGCCTAGGAAGTAAACAGGTATATTAGGACAAAGAGAAGGTGCCATGATTTAACACATAGTGAGGAAAAACATTCTGGGTTTTCTGTGGAGACATGCCTGTGGAGATAATCTCCAGCCATCCTGGATGATAATAAACCACATGCAGTAGTGGTCTCTGCACTTCATTAATTACTGGGGAGAGTTTGCAAAAGATGCACTTAGATACTCAGGCTGGTCTCCATTCATGGTGGAAATACAAAACTATTTGCTCTGTTACAGTATTCAGCTGGGTGGCAGCTGGCCTTGGCATAATGATGAAAACCTCTCTCACACTGGCAACAAACTCACTTTCTTAAAGTAAGTATGCAGCTCTAAAACAGCAAGGTTGTAAAAGAAAAATTTTTAAAAGTTAAAGAAAGGTCAAAACCCTTTCAGGATTATTCACTTTTTTGAATTACAGCCTTCTTATTCCCACAATATCAGTCCAACAATTGTCCAATCCTCTCCTCTTTGTAAATTAAATCCCATGAAGAAAACACTTTTTCCTTTTCATCATAAAAACATAGGTATGTAAAAGTACTGACCCTATGAATTAGGGGTCAATTATTATTTCTAAATGTGTGCTTACAGACAGACAAATAGACGCTGGACAGACCCCAAAAGGCTGTGGATTGTGTTCTGGCTGCCTATTACAGTCATTAAGCAGGTGATTCATGGCCTAGCATTTAGTACTGCCAGACTGTGCCTTTCTGTGCAATAAAGAGGGAGAAAGAGCTGCAACATCAAAGTCAGGCACTCACAGTCAGCCATCTGCCTAACACTTTGACTTATGTCCCTTTATTGTGCATGGATCAGGGTCTGTGGTGGTGTACTCTGATCTCCTACCAAACATCAACACTGTTCTAGGTGCTTGGATTCATACTATGGGCCCTGCTTGGTAATAAAATCAGCCTTATCTAAGTTTGGCCAAGCATGGAAAGTAATTTCAAACAATATATAAAGGAAGGATGCCAATGCTTCCTTGGGCTTTTTAGGTTTCATGGCATAAGCCAGCCCACAGCAATGTGTGGCACTCCTCACTCCCCCACATGGACTGACCTCAAGGTGCTTTGCTTAAGTTAGTGAATGTTATTGATCCCCTTTTTCCGGAGAAAAAAGAAACGTCGTAATGTCACCAAGATTTTGCAGTGAGAGTCAAACCCAAATGGTTGCTCCCCAGAGTCCTGCCTAACACCAGGAGGAAGAATTGTAAACTGGCCTGCTACCAACCTCTGAAGCAACATTTGGAGCCAAGACTGCACCTCTAACCTGTGCTTCATCCACCCCAGCTCAGTGCAGTAGCAGTAGCAGTCAGCACGACTCCTGCCATGTGTGCAGGGCTGTCAGGGCACAGGTCTGCTGTGATGCTCTAGGCCCAGACAAGGCATTAACCCTGGAATGGAAGCAGCAGGTGGAGGTGCTTGCCAAAGCCAAGGTGTTTGGCAAAGCCACTCTTCCCTCGGGAGTTGGAGTGCATTGTTTCCTGGACAAGCCCAGCCGTGTTTGCTCATTTAATTGTACAGCTGCCGGTTTGCCTCCAGCTCTCACTGCTGTCACCAGACTGCGTAAGACCTGCCAGGCTTCACATGCCAGACATGAGACCTGTGTGCTTGACTCCTGTCTCCACCTCTGGTACGTCAGGCAGCGACGGGGCACTGCCACAGGTGACACCAGCAGAGCCACTGCGGTGCAAAAAAAGCTTTCATGCATCACTAAAGACGTAAGTGGCACAGCCAGGCCAGGAGGCAAATAGTGACAACACACTGTGTGTCTCAGGATCATTCCTGCACACTTGATTCAGATTTCCTAATGCTAAGATCCAGATGAGGCCATGCTCTGGCAGCAGGAAGAGATGCAGCTGTCAGGAACAGTTACAGAAAATAGGGGTAGGCTCTGGGGATGAGGGGGCTGTGGTGGCTTGACTCATTCTTGTGCAGCAGAGCCTCTGCATAGGACATCCCTGCATGCATCCACTCCTGCCAGTGTGAAATGACAGCTCTGCAATGTCTGGGCAACTCATTGAGCAGCTACTTGTGAAGCTCTTTAAAAGGACCAGTGATTTTCAAGTGACCTGATCAGTTTCATACAACCTGAAATATTCACATAGCTGAATACTCCACTCAGCTGAGTATCTAGTCTGTGGCTTGCTTATGAGGACATTTTAGGAAATATTGTTACAACAATAATGAATTTATTCCTGTTTGCTGATTTGGAAACTTCGAGCCTCATCTGGCTTCGTTTTCTCATTTCTCTTGTGAAAACACACACCTAGTCAAGTAATTGGTCATGCTCACACAACTCTTTGTGTTCTGCTGTGTTTATTTGAGAATCACACATGCACACACACTTGAGAAGGAGATAAAATCACTCTGGCTGAGAGGCTTTATCTTGCCTATCTGTTCCTCAAATAGGTCCATTTGACTTGGAAAGGAAGAGGATAATTTGATTCCTAACAGAAAACGTCCTCCTTTGATCTGATGTTTTTGCAGTTAGCCATTCTCCAATAGGTCTTTTCTGTGTGTTTTCCTTTTGTTTTCTTTCATTCCTGTCTTATTTTACAATAACATATTCGAGAGAACCCACCCTTCTCCCAGGGAAACATCATATCTAACCCATTCGCAGTCAAGCACAACTCTAAAATTCACAGCACTGCCTCCTATACTGTCCTGTGTCTTTAGATGGTAAAACACTATCTGGCTGTACTTGCATTTAAGCCAGCAGATGCTAGTATTACTACATTTCAAAGGACCCAAATCAATCCACTTCCTTCATTGTCTCACTCTTGCAAAAACCTAGACAGAGAAGCCTGAGGCTTTGTAGTTTTTGAAGTGCTCTAATCTGGACAGATCTTACCATTGCTGTCATAATTGATTAAGCTGTTGCCAGCACCCCCTGCATCTCCAGAGAGCTGTCATGGTTCACATTCATCAGGGCATGCTCCAAAGTTCACACACTTCCACAAGGCACAGCTCAGTGAGAGTTGGACGTCATTAGAATAATAATACTTTGCACTTGCATCTCGCCTTTCATCACAGGCTCCCAAGGCACAGTGCAAATACTCGGATATTTCAGAAATATTTGAGTATTTCTCAAATATTCAGAAATATTTCTGCTACCCGTTGTCACACCCTGTGATGCTGTACACCTATCCTCTCTGCATCTAAAAATTATCCATGGAGCTGTTTGCAGAGCAAGATACACTAAGGACAAGTGAATATTTACCAAAGAAGTGACATGATGGTTTTGAGAGAAAAGTGTTGCTCCTGTTCTAAATTAATGGAAAAATTAAATGGTTTGCACTGGTCTCCAAAGGGTGACTGAAAGCTGTCCCTCAGACCAGGCTTGCTGGTCTCCCGTACTGAGTACCTGCAAAGGTTGCCTCTGGCAGGATCAAAGTATCCCCACATAGGATTTTGTGAGTCATAAATATAGGCTGTGTCTGCTTGCAGTCAGACGGTGGAGGAGCCATGCTGATGGGAGTGGATGCACTGGGGAGCATACTAATGTTGAAAACATTTGCAGGTGAGTTGGAGCATCTTCTTTCAGTGCTCCATGTGCTTTACTAAAGAGCACACAGATGACTCATGGTGGGAGTTAACGCAGAGCACAGTGTTCCCAAATTCCTGCTCAGTGTATAGTCACTACAAATTCCCTTTTTTTGCTAGCCCATGGAATTAATACACTATTTATTTATTTACATATTTATTTTCTTACTGATTTCAACAAAAGCAGATATTAAATGTAGTTTAATAATAACTTAAAATGTTAATTTTCTATGCTCTAAACAGATAGGATACTCATCCAATCTGTGACTGTGCACAGTCACAGATGTAGTGGATACATAATTTTTATAGGTACATTTAATGTATCTCTTCCAATTTCTGGGATGCTTCTTTATGTGTTAACTTTACACCCCTACTTATCTATTCTCTCCTTTTCTTCTGACCAGACTTAAACTGTGAGAAGACATGACATGACTAAAATAAAATAGTTCACTAAAGAAAGGGCAAGCTGACTTAGAAAACCAGGAGCCATCTCTACTCCTACCAGCTGGAGTTTCTCCCCCTTCTACAGCCATTAAAGTTATGAAATGTTTGGATGTTTTACTAATTCCATTAAGAACCAGAAAGGCTGTTCCCACCATGACCAGAAAATGAAACAGCAGCAATCACACGGGAAAATGCTCAACTTTCCAGACTCAGCAGTTTTATTGGTGCAAATACCCTCCAGATAGACAGCCACACATTTGCCTGCTTCCTTACTCTGAACCCTAACTCAGCCTGGGGTGGCTAAGCTGGTGCTGCCAACCTTCTTCTCCAGCTCATTTCACCTGCAAGAAGGAATGTCCCACTGATGAGGATTTTGACCAAGGATTCTAACACTTTTGTTTTGGTTTTTTTCCTCTCTCTCTTTTGTGGATTGCCTGAGCATCTTTGGGCAAATTGTTAATTCCATCTGTGTCCAAGCTCCCCAGCTATGAAATAGAAATAATAGCACTTGCATGCTGCAAAATGGCATTAAGAAAGTTATTTTTTATGCATCTGGTATATGATGCTAATAAAAATTTTGGAAACACATTTCCCAGGTTCCATCGCTAGCCTTAGTCTAATTCTTTCCTAGGACTTCTCTAGCAGTAGCAAATGCTGAAGTGACAAGTATGGGATTTTTTTATGGTGTTGTGTATGCTTTTTCCTTCATCACTAAGCTCCTGGGTTCATGTGATTCTCCATAATCTCACTCTCCATTAGAATAAAGCCTAAAATTTCATAGTCAGGAAATTGGAGTGTAAGGGGGTGGGAAATGAAAGAAATGAATGCCAAAAAGCATTGAATGCCAAAGGGGACCACCTGGAACAGCCCAACATAAGTTATTTTAAAGTATCAAGATTTCTAAGCTGATAGAGGTTTAATTAAGGATTTAAAAGAAAAAAAAAAATATTTGTAAGTGCAGAGCTGACAATACCAAGGTTAGTTCTTCCTGTTTCTTCCCCTTCAGGTGCTATTGCAGTAAAGATCAGATCAGCACAATTCGCTCCAATTCAGCAGCACAGGCACCTAAATTACAGCCCCAGCACCACCCCAGTCTTTGAGAAAGTGAGACAGAGCTCCTGCTGTTTTGAAGCCAGCTCACACCACGGCTGTCTCGCTCGCTAGGCAGCAGTGTGATGAGTGTATTAGCATTTAGCAAAGGTATATAAAGTCACGGTCCCTGCCTCGAGGAGCTGACAACACTGCAATACAGAGGGACAAGAACAGGAAGCCACATAAAAAGAAAAAGAATTAAGCAGACATGTTGGTTATGCGTTCTTGCAACCACATCAAGCCTGGTCACTAGGGAGGAAACTATTGTGCCCTTGAATGCAATTCCCACTGCTGAATCCAGGCCCTGGCAGTCTCAGCAGGTCGGCACAGACGGGCACGGCTTCCCGGCAGCCTGTCCCGAGCCAGCCCAGCTTCCCGCACTGGCTGCTCGGAATGCAGCACACAGGCATGCATTAGTTAGCTCTGAGCCACACATGTAATTAAATCACTGCCTGGTTCAGCTAGTGAAAGCAGGCACGAGCTACTACAATCTGCTAACATTTCCAAACCTTGTCATTAAAAATTCCTCGCTGCAGCCTGTGCCAAATGGGATGGGTAAAGCCTGCGGGTCCCAGGGCCCTGGTGCTCCCATCACAAACCTCCTTCATCCTACAGCAGCCATATTCCTGGCACAGCTGCACAGACCTCAGCCTGTCCTAGACTCCTGCACCCCACCAGTGCTAAGGTCCTCCTGCTCACTGTCCTACCCAGGGCTGGGCTGAATCATGTGTAGTCTCAGCCCAAAAGAAGGAAAAGCTGTGTCTGGCCTGGGCCTCATCAGAGAAGGGTTGCCTTTTATTCCTAGAAAGCTGTAAAATCCCCAGGCAATCACACAAAGGAAGGAAAATCTTCTTAAGAGCCAAGGAGGAAAGTCAGACATGCAGGACTGTCGAGGGACTTGCTCAAGGTCACACTGCAAGTCACGGCTGGAGCTGGACTGAGACACAAGCCCGCAGTCCCCAGGCTGTACTGTGCTCCCTTCCCTTAGCCCAACTCAGACCAAGGCAAGCCAGGATAAGATAATGATCAGACTAAGGAAACTTTCTTTAATATTAGGAATACCAGCATCTCCAGACAATTATTCTGGTAGCAAGAACCTGTTCCTAAAACTGTACAGAAAGTGATTTTTCCTTGATTGTTTGGTGGAGTTTATAACTAATAATACCATTCCAGCTTCTTTGGGCATTTCAAATACAAAATAGCAAATGTCACAGTTTAAGCCAACTCACAGAGGCACAAGGGCAATATAACCTTATCTTATGTAGCAGAAGTGGTCACTATCTCGCAGGTATTTAGCATTCCTCTGCAGAATCCCATCATGCTGCCGTGTGCAGCACTGCACACCCTGGTCTCCCTCTGTATACTTTATTGCTTTCCCAAAGAGAAAAAGTAAATGGGCCAGATCTGCAGCTGACGTAAATCAGCATC
Organism: Acridotheres tristis; assembly: GCA_037013685.1. Taxonomy (NCBI): domain Eukaryota; kingdom Metazoa; phylum Chordata; class Aves; order Passeriformes; family Sturnidae; genus Acridotheres; species Acridotheres tristis. Next base: position 140,163,548 of record CM072886.1, on the reverse strand, counting down.
TCCCTCCTGAAGTCAATGAAGCTACACCAGCGGGCACTAGCTAAAGATCTGGCCCAGTGAGTTTAGTGCCATGGGGTTATGAATCACTGTTATTATGTGGCGCTGCATGTAATTGCCTGATCCCTTCTCCCCATCTCCCCAAGGGGTCCAGAGCAGGTCTCCTCCTAATGCTGCCAGCAGCAGGGGGAGAAGGGAGTGTAATGTTCAATTATCTTTTGCATGTTTTTCCAATAGTAAATCACAGCAGGGGATGTGACCCCCTGCTAATTGGAAGTCATGTCCTGTGGGGTTCTCTTCTTCCCTTTTGCTCCAATGTGTATCTATTTGTATTAAACACTGATAAATGGCACAAGTGCAGAGAGGTGGTAGATTTTGTGTTGTTGCGAGTCTAATGACAATTTCTCTCACAGGTCTGTTTTTTTCTCTAGTTTCAAAAATGTTCAATCATGTTTATGCCAGGTTTTAGCATATGAGTCTAAAGCTGATGGAAATTCCTTCAGCCAAACCTGATTTAAGTCAACGGAGAGCTCCCCGTGTTACAGGAGGATAGTGTTTCTTTCACTACCGTCTACCACGAGGTCTGAAATCCCTCCATGGATGCTTTGTGTTTCAGAAAGGGCAAGACTCAGAGATGGTAATGCAGGAGACAGGAAGTGTTTCTGTGTGGCTCATCAGCAAGCCAGTTTAAGTTTTCAAAGGGATTTAATCCGGGCGAAATTCAACCCCGCGGTCAATGAAGCACTTACATTCCTTACAAAGCCCAGCAATAAGGCGCAGGCACCGAGGGGTGGGATGGACAGGCAAGAGGTTTCCTGGGGGGAATGGCAGGCTGTGACATCCCATCAGTGCAGGGTGATGCTGTGCTCTGTGTCACCCCAGCCTGGCAGCACAGCTCCCCTCCCTCTGCTCCACACCAGAGTCACCAGAGCCCTGGTGCAGTGCAGCTGCTGCTTCAGGCGCTGTGCAGGGACATCACTGCCCTCCCTGTGCTCCCCTCATGCCTTGGGTCTGTTACTCAGCCTTTTATAGCCTGGGCAGCCCATGGGACACAAGTATCTGTCCAACCTGTTCTGCATCGTGTCCCCAGCAGTGTGGTGGCAGCTCTGGGAAGAGCTCTGGACCATAACCCTGCATGACCTCCCAGCAGTATTGCCACCAACCTCTTCCTCCACCCAGCTCCAACATATCAGATATGCTCTCATCCCATAAACCAACCCAGCCCTGTCTCATGCATGGAAGGATGATACCTGAGAAGCCTCTTACATCACAATGCTCTGAGACACAATTACACACCTTTGAAATGTACCCAGCACCTATTGCATCATGAGAGATGTACCAAGAATATGATTAGAGAAGGATAAAAGGTGTTTCGTTAATAACGCATTAGCCAACGTGTTTAATGAATGTGTTTTAAATGCCAGCTATAGACAGAACAAGGCGTATTTCAACACACATTTGCTGATCAAGGGAAATGTCAGGAGGAAGTCTGAAGGGAGCAAATGAACTTGGCAAACTGGAGAATCCAGCCCTCAGAGAATTCAGTGGGAATTAGGGCCCTAAATCAGCAAGATAGTTAAAGACAATTTTAAAAGATAATTAATGAGTTAAACATTTAAATAACTTTAAAAATTTCATCCACTAAGATGTAATCATCTCTCAGTCTGTGTTCAGATGCATCCCTATTCATTCAGCAAAGTAAGCAGTACTAAAATGCTCTGCTGAATCAGGACCTAAATCAAATTCAACAGGCTAATCTAGAAATTCTCTAAATCTTGTACAAACTGCTAAAGGATAATCATCCCCCCATTTTTTGGTTCTGGAACCCTCTTGTGAAATCACTTCTCAATATTTTATTAAATTCAGTGGGTTAGATGAACAAAAAAAAAAATCCATAGCTAAGTAATCATATCATGTCAAATTCTGTCAGGCTTTCTGAGAAGGTCTGAATTTCAAAGAGCAGAATCAATAATCAACCACTGCACAATAATTTGAGATTTACAATACAGAAGTATCCACATGACACATAAAAATTATGTTCTATAAGCATGTCTTCTTCCATTTTATATCTGATTAGGAATACAAGTATTCCTAATACTTGTAGTTGCTTCTCAAAACTAACCCAAAGAGAATCTTAGAGGAGGAGGAAGTGAGAGGAAGTTCAAGTACCACAGGGATGGGCACTGTGTAAGAGTACAAATCAAATCTAGTGAGTCCTACCCTGGCAGATAATTGGGGCAAGTCAGAGGTTTAAGTATTTGTCTTATTTGGCTAGGCAGAGACCAAAAAATTCTCAGCACCAGAATTCCCCCACTGCAACTGGCTGCTCACAAAAAGAGTTTACAAACACATTTTAAGAGGGAGCAGAACGGATTGATAAGGTGAAGAGACCCTTGACACTCTTTAGTTCTTCACCCTGCAGTGAAAGCAAAAGCAATCTTGGTGATATCTTGAGAGACTGAGAAGATCAGATACTGTTGATACTATTTTCAAGTATCTCCAGAGAAGTGGCTGACAACCCACACTGCAGTGAAAATCTGATAAGCATCGAGTACTGAGCAAAACTTCAAATATGAGAATTTGAAGTGTAATGAGCTTCTTTTCACCCCAAGGAGTCTCTGCCCACATCTGCAGAGCATGAAATGCCCTGACTGCTGGCCGTGCTGCACAAGCACCATGGCTTTGTCAGGTGCTCAGTCCGCTCTTGTTGGAAAGTGAGCACATGGAGGTGGCTGCTGCAGGAAGGTGTGATGGTGTGATGGCATCCTGTCCCCTGACACCTCTCTAGCATCCACGAGTAGCAAGCTCCACCACTCCCCTGCTTCCCCTCCTTGCAGCTCCCACCCTGCACTGGCAAGTGTAACCCTCAAAGCTGAGAGCGTTTGTTTCGATAAGGGTAATACAGGAAATATTTTGGTCTGTTCTGTAAAAATAACCACTTGGCAAGTAAGAGCCACCTCACGTTTGTCAATAGCCCCAAAGGTGCTACTCTCAGTATGCACAAGTGTAAGAAATGAGACTACACATCTTTTACTCACATTACTATGATGAGGAAGGTTTGGGGACTAATGGGGTTTTTGGTGAAAGCAGTAGTTCTTTCACAAAGCCATTTTAAGCTACGTTTTTACTGCAAATCATCATATGCTTTGGGCCCGTCCTGAGACACAGATATCAAGCACAGCTGTTCTATTAGACGTGTGAAAGCACCATGTTCCTGAGCAAAATTGAACTGCTAAAACTAACCTGCAATGCTGTGAATTATGCTGACCAATCCACTCATCAGGCAGCAGAGGGTTGTTGATGTGATTGTGTTTTTGCTGCTGCTGGCTTCACAGTGAATGAGAGTGATAGTGGTGGTATAACTGGTATTACAAAACATTTTAAGCTGAGGCTCACTAAGCAGCAGAAACACCATGAGATACTGTTGAAATGTCATTGCTTTTACCAAAAAAATGCTTCTGTCCAGAAGTTCTGACTATTTCACTTCAGGAAAAGTCACCCATGGTCACTCCTGCAATGGGCTGGAGTGGAGAGCAGGGAAAGTTGGACATGGGATGCTCTGCTGTAGGATCAGTAAACTGCTGATGGGCAGGGCTTCAGTCCACTCAAATGCATCAGGAAGAAGATTATTTACAAGTTCAAGAGCATATCTTGGACCAGAAAAACTTCACCCTTGCTGTCTAGCTTTTCTCAACAGCCAGGCAAAATTAGACAGGCATCACCTGAGTTTTTTGTCATACTTAACATATTCCCAGCCACCACGACAAATGTCTGGGGTGTTTTTGTGGCCTCATTCTATATTCACATGTGGAATTCTATAGATGCTAATGCACAATTATAATTTTTAATCTAACTTTTACTGTGCAGTCAGTGAATTGTGATTTTTGTCCACACCCTGCTCAAGACATCTCTTGTGGCTTAACTCCTCTGCAGTGATAAAAAATCCAAAGAAGCCAAGACTCCCAGTGACCTCCTTGCCATCTCCAGATATGCTGTGTGCAGCTTGATCTGGATGGTCTATGATAGTCTTTCTTCATCTGGATCTGGCTCTGCTGATTGCCTGTGTGCTCAAGGACTGCAAATGACCATCCCTCAGCTGCACTACTGCAGCAGAACGTGTTGGTTCTTCCTCTAATTCAGGACCATCAGCAGACCTGTTTCAAAACTTGGACTATTTTGAATAATCTGACACAAACTAGGCAGTGTCAGACCCTTCTATGGGCAGCCTTTGCTGGAGACCGTCTTTGGCAGAGGATTAGTGGCAGACAGGCAGAGGACACTCATGAGTTAAACCACAGATTTGCAGCCATCTGTGGCTGGAAGAATGCTGGTGGCTTATTTCTGTGCTTAGCAGCAACACAGAAACTCTTGTGGAAACCCATCAAAGAAACTTGCCCTGGTCTTCAGTGATCAGCATCAGAAGCCTCTCCCCCTGGTCTGCCCACTGGGATTTGTTCCAAATGGGTGTATGTAAAATAACATTAAGAGCAGAACTGTTAGCAGCTTGTCAGAATCCAGTGGTACAGTTACAATGGGCTAAGACACAAAAAAATCCGGGGAAATCTTGAAGTTTAGGGGAAAAATTAAAATGTTCCATTTCAGATGAGAAGCAGAAACACACACAAAAAAAAATCTGTGGGAAATGGAGATGGTGGGGAGAAAAAGAGGAAACCATGAACAAACAAATGTTTGAATATTGCCAGCTACTTAGAGAAGGTTCTAATGTTTCTTCATATGGAAATTCTAACATCTTTGAAGGCCTGTCCAAATGCAGACTTACAGAGCTGGAGAATAGCATCTGCTGACTTTTGAGAGCCTGGAAGAAAACCCTAGCACTGTCAGTGCCCCAGTTTAAACTGAGCTTAACTGAGTTTAAACTGAGTTCAAATTTGCCAAACTACCAAGGGCACAGTGATGGGATGAACAGTGACTCCATAGACAGGTGTCCCACCAGCTCCATTTCACTGCATCTGTGATGGTGTGGTGTCAAAGACTCTTTAATCTCTAGAAAGCACAGACCTCCAACTGCCTGAATGAGAGAAGTGCTCTAGATCTGGAACCTCTGGAAACCCTTGCTCCCTGATAAAATTCAGGAAAGAGAGAAGAAACTCACAGGTTTTCACAGAAGTCTCCTTGGCTAAAGCCTGTGAAGTGAATGTGCAGCTGGCCATTTTTCCTGTGTTTTTTCCTGAGGAGCCTGTGAAGACCTTCAGGAAGTAAGGAGTCCCCTGTTGTAAAACTCTGTGTACTTGGTGAGCCAAAGGAAAACCTAGAGTCAAGTACTGGGAATGCCAGGATCAAACCCTCTCTCCACTATTGAGTATGGCCATGGGAGGTAATGTCACCATTTGCTTAAGTTTCTGCAAAACACTAAAATGTCTGAGTTGTCATTTTGAAGCACCTGGGTGATATAAAGTACCATGTAAATAGTTATTCCACAAGTTAATCATTGCAAAGCTGGACTTACAGGTAACTACTGGTTGCTGCCAACTTTGGTTTTTAAGTGGGTTTCATGTTTGTTTTCCTACAGAAATGTTTCTTTTAGTGGCCATGTGTAACTAAAAACTGTCAGGTTCGATTTCATGTCCTGGGCAGAAATTAGGAGTAGGTTGTATGTGTGCTATGAGTCTTACAAGAAATCTAAACTGCCCATTGAGACAGTATATGAAACTGCATACTCTAGAGTGGGCATTTCCCCTGGTTTTCCATTGAGGAAGTGGGAGGAAAATACCTGTTGTTCTCTGGTGAGGTTTAATTTTTGTGCAAATTCTTTAGGCTTTCTGTGATTGGGAAACCAAACGTGATAATGTGAAAAAGAAACAAAGACTACAAACACCAAAAAAAAAAAAAAAAAAAAAAAAAAAAAAAAAAAAAAAAGGGGGGGGGAAAACCACACACACACAAAAAAACCCCAACTCAAACACACGCCCCCTGAACACAAAAGAAAGAACTTCGATTTTTGTCAAAGCATGTCACATTTCTGGTGTTTTCTAGCAGTACATATTTGATGAATAACTCAGCAAATGAAGAGGCAAATTCAATAATGCAAACAGATCCCAAAAATATATTGCAAATGGAACAGCCTACAGGAAGGATTAAGAAACAGAGTCACTAGTATGGGCCTTAAGGTTTGTAAGTAACTACTAATTTCAGATCATTAAGATGAGATGGATGAAAAGGCCTTCTCTTCCTGAAAGCAGTAAGTTGCAAAGGGTTTCTTTAACATGAGCCACTTTCAAAGGTAGGCATGCAGGAGCTCAAAAGGTAAATAAAAACCCATGAGAATTTTTTTAATGTAAATAATTTTAGGATTTATGTATTATTTACTCCAGATCTCAGTGTCCCAATATTTTTGAGATAAAATACAGACCTGCTTCCCACAGAAAAGTCTTCTGGAAGTATAGCTAGGGAGCTATATATCCTGACACTCCTGCCACTGGAATAGGTACCTGGGAGTACAGGGATGTCCTCTTTAATGCCAACACTATTTAAAACTATTTAAAAACCAATCCAAGTGAATAAAAATCCAGGTTAAAGAACCTCAGCAGAAGCAGATATTTGTTAGCTTTTCAGCATCTTGAGTTAACGATTTCTTTGCAAGATGATGACTTTACCAGCTGTGAATTGAATTTTTTCTATCAATTTCTCACACACCCTGAGCCATGCATTTCACCTGCATTCACAACTAATAAAGAAATAAGAAACAAGTATTCTCAGTCCTTCTGTGTTTAAAATCTTTAGCAACCCTAAGACACTTGTTTCTCACCAATCCTCCTTTTGGATGAACACTATATTAGGCTTAACACATAATATCTGTGTTGTATGTACCAGAGCTGCATGCACCAAACACATTTGCTACCCTAATGTTGACCAAAGGTAGTGGAAAGGCTGGTCGTGGTCCCATGTTGGGCTTTCCTATTGGTGAGCAGCAATTCTGGGGTCCAGTCAGTGGAAGAAGTAATTTGTGTGTAGGTTTCAAGGTTTTAGATCTAATTTCTTCCTCTAGCATCCCCTCTTTATCACTGTGGTTGCAAAAAGGGCAGACTTTCTTACAACTTCTACCACAGATGTGTATGAGAGACAGAGCATGATTGCTCCCCTTCATTTAGTATTTTGGCATCATTTCAAGGCTTTTGTCCTTTTTTGTGCCTCGTATCACGTTGCAGGTACAAGGAAGCAGCAAATCTGGGAGCTAGGGATGATAGAAGAGTTAAATAGACAGAGAGGCAGGGACCAAACATCACATTGCATTTACCCCAGAGCTGGGCAGACACCACGAGAAGCCAGCCAGGTCTTGCCCCTTCCCACCCAGCAGCACTCCTCACATCAGGTGTACCATCACCTTGAACAAATGGGTCTGTTTGCTAAACCAGCAGAAAAAAAATCTCTTTTTTCTTGCATGGGGTTGATTTCCACATCAACTCACTGAGCATTCACATGTGTGAGGGAGGGGCAGGAATATGTGAGTGGGGACAGGGAGGAGAAAGTAGGCTGTATCAGGATAAACCCCAAATCCACAGTAACACATCTAAATTTATCATGGCAGTCATCAGAAGTCTTAATGGGATGCTGAATTACTTAAGAATCCATAAGGCTTTTCAATATAAACAGAGAAAATTTTCAGACTCTATATCCCATCAGAAAATTCAACAGTGAAATTACTGTTTAGTGGTTTATTTTAATATAACAAAGATAATTTAATTCCAAGCATAATAATAATCAACCTGCAGTATATTAATATTTAAAGACTAAAATGGTGTTTAAATGGGGAGCAAGGATGTGTTAGCAGAAATAGTCCTTGTAAGTTAACCCTATCATTAAGATTTGTTTTTCATTAACCTTTTAATGTTTGATAACTCTATGAATTGTAATAAAATAAGTACTAATTATACCTGTTACAGGAAATGTACCACATGTTACATAGGGTAGCTAGCCCATGGGCCTATTTCCTGCAGCACATATAATGTGGATGATTTATGGATTTTAAAGAAAAATAAGATTTGTGTTTCGGTCAGAAGAAAATGTCAAAAGAAATCTCTAAATATTGTTATTAGACAGCATGGTTTTTATTATATGATAACAAACTGTTAAAATCTCCATGTATGAAGCTTGCAATGAAGAGTAATGAAGAGTGTTTATCTTGTAACTTGTATTTTATGCTATATAAGCAAACAATATTTTTACCATCCTCTGAATACCTTTCATACAGTTGCAGAAAGCTGAACCTTACTAAAAGATATGCATTTGAATATCCTACATTTGTCTCCATCTTTGCTAAAAATGTGTAATATAAAGTACTTTAGTGATATATACAACATTACTGATAACTTTGCCAGAATATAAGTTCCAGTCATCATATACATTTATGAGAAGTATTTTAGTAATATAAGTTCAGAAAAGAGCTAAAAGGATAATGTGTTTTATCAACTAGATCAGGCAGAAACATGACTATAACACACATAGAGAGTTTAAACTTATTTTAGGAATTAGTTCAGGTATTGATGTTGAAACTTATGCTGAAACATGCAAATTTCTGCCTGTGCCTATGTTAGCCCTATTAAAGATAACTTGAGTGTCTCTCCCCACTCCTGCACCCTAGACAAAGCCAGAGTGACTTTTGAAGCTAAGGTTAGGAAGAGCTCCAAAACATAACTTCAGCTCAACATTAAACTCTGCAAATATTGAATTCAATGAGACAGGAGCAGAGGTGCAAAAGTAAAGATGTGCTTTTCAGAATCACAGCCCACAAGAGAAACTGGAACTATTAAATACTCCAGAGCACCATCAATAATTTCGGAGCTGACCCATTGAGTGTGTCTTATGGCTCTGTGGCCAAAGAACATCCAGTCACATACTGAATTTTTAAAGTTCTGAATCTTCCAGAAGGGAAGAATATTGCCCTAAATGTTTGTGTTGCAAAACTGCATATCCTTTCCCAGGCATACACACACAATAATGTGAGACACAAACTCACCAGACTTATGCCATTAGTCAGATAGGACCTTGATGTCTGAACCAAATGTTCCTTTACTGAAAACTGGTCCACTCTTGCTGAATCTGATAGAGAAAATATTTATGAAAGGTGTGAGGAGCCCATTCGTTAAGATATGACTGGTGTTAGCAGAGCAGCTCTGACTGACATGAGTAATTAATTAAAAATACACTGAACTGTCTCACACAGGCAGAACACAGATTTGAGAGGGGATGTCCAGGCTAAACCCATGTTTCTCCTACCAGGAGATACTACACATCCCTTCCCCTCTAATTTTCACCTCTGTGGCTCTCTTCTGAAAAACGTGGAATTGCCACAGTAGGGGAAAAAACCAACCAAACAAACAAAAAAAACCCCACATTTTTCCTTTGGTAATAGACTGACGACAAAGTGCTGGTTCAGTAGAGCAAAAGGTGCCCTGACTACAGCTGTAGAGTACTCCCTTCTGGGTTTGCAGTAATTGTTTGACAGTAGAAACCAGTTTCCACATTGACTAGTTGTTTCATTTAGCAGAATTATGCATGTTCAAAAGATAAAACATTTACCAAGGCTTCTAAAAGCTAGGGAAATCCAGTGAGGATGAAAAGCTGTCTATAAACCATGTATTTGTTAGAATAAAGGGTCTACTGTGTTTAAAATGAGGATGAGGTCCATGGCCATCCATGTCACTGTCGCCTCTGCAGTTCTGAGCAGTTCTATAACCTGTACTGAATGAGTGAAGCAGAGGAATGAAAACATGAAGAAATTTAGCTGGGGAAAATAGAAATCTGGCAGCAATGCTGACACGTAGGTGAAGTCTACACAAGATATCTGTGCTGCTCCCTGCTAACTAACAGTGGCAATTCTTTGTTACCAGCCTCATGTTCCCAGCATGAACACCTTTCTCCTGCCTTAGCCTCACCTTTCCTTTCCTTCCCTTTCTCTTCCCTAGAGGAGAAGCAGTACATGGAGTGGCTGAAGACTCTGGGCTTGTTCAGCCTGGAGAAGAGGAGGCTGGGGGAGGACTTCATCGACATCCACAACTTCCTCATGAGGGGCAGCAGAGGGGCAGGCACTGATCTCCTCTCTGGTGACCAGCGGCAGGACCAGAGGGAACGGCCAAAAATTGTGTCAGGGGAGGTGTAGGCTGGATATTAGGAAAAGGTTCTTTACCCAGAAGATGGCTGGGCCCTGGAACAGGCTTCCCAGGGACGTGGTCACAGCACCAAGCCTGACAGAGCAAGAAGCATTTGGACAATGATCTCAGGCACATGTGTGAGTCTTGGGGATGGTCCTGTGCAGGGGTGGGAGCTGGACTCAATAATCATTTGGGTCCCTTCCTACTCAGAACATTCTATGATTCTGTGATTTTGACAACATTTACTTCTTTGGATAAAGCAAAAGCACACTTTGAAACCTGTCAACTGTTCCTCCAGTAGGAGAAGCTACTGCTGCATCTGGTCCAAAAGTCCTGTCTACATTATAGCGTTTTCTTGATGTGAATATCAATTAGCATTTATAGTCTTGCCTGCTTATAGGCATAACTCTCAACATGTTCTGAGAATTTAGTCCTATAGCCTTTAGCTTTTTTACATGTAAATCTGAAATTATAATCTTTTTCTTCTTCACTTGAACACTATGATTTATTCCTTAGTGTGATACTATCAATTAGGTGGCACCAAGGACAAACTGGGAAGTTTTTAGGCACCATCTATTCTAATGAGTTAAATAATGCCAGGGCCATTCCCAGACAAGAGATCTTAATTGTCACCACTGTTATGGTCCCTAGCACAGTTTGGTTCTGTAGCATTCCCTGAAAAAAATCCCAAAGCCCAATTTAAAAGCTTGCATGGACCAAAGACCATTTCCAATAGGCAGTTTGGATTCAGCCAACCCATCTGGTATGATAAAACACATTAGTTGTAGGAGATGGGGCAGTTGGGCCCAGCTCCAGAGAATTGGTACACTGCATACAATTTCTTGCCTGAGTGCCTATCCAAGATATGAGTGAGGGAAGAACAAAGACATTTTTTAGTGGCTCTAAAACTATATTTATCACTGCCATAGTCAGACATAAAAAGACACACAAGATGTTGCTATCCTTAAATAACCTGATGCCATATCTCTGTGATTATGTTTGTATTAAGTGAGAAAAGGCCAGAACCTGTCCCTGGATGGGATGGCTGATGCCCAGGCAGCTGGACTGCTCCTTCCCTCCCTGGTGCTGAGCCATCAGCCCAGACTGCCCCCAAACCATGCCAGAAAACCACCCAGGTGATTGTGGGAGTGAGCTTTAATCCCATGCTCTGACTCTTCATGTCACCTGCGGATACGTAGCTCTGTGTTTGGAAGCCTTTTGCAAATGTAGATAGGGAAGAGCACTTTTTCTGAGCACACTATTCTACATTGCCTGTTTTCTTTACCTTCAAGACATGCATCAGTTCAGTGTGGTGTCCCAAGTCCTTGCATCTTCACCTCATTATGAAACTCCCCAGGCAGTGAAAGATGCAGATGGAAAGAGTCCAGCGCTCCAGAAGGAAAATCTCTTTTGAGGGAAGCAGGAGGCAGAGGTCCCCAGCCACAGACTGTTTTTGTTGATTCAGCACTATGAAAACTCCTGTCCTCATTCAAGAGATGCAGAAATCTTTTTAACATCTTTAAGTGCAGAGCTGGAAAATAGGTCAGGTAGAATAAGTGTGACAAGACAAGCCACTCAGGGGGAGGTGGAAAGTTCAGCTATTATAAGTACAGTTGTGACAAGTTTAGATTTGGCACTTGCTGATCAGGATCTCTCAAACCTCTAATAACTTCAACCTTCTCCTGAAAGGACGGTGTGCTTGTACTTGTCCTTAAAACATTTTGTGAACTTAATGATAGAAAGTAAAGGCTTTATTTCAGGGGCTGAATATTCCATTAAATAAGCAATTCCAAGGTACTTATAACAGCATAATATGGTAGTTTCAGAAATTGCATTTAACATTACACAGTCAGTTTTAGGGCACTTCATTCTTAACTACAGTGTGTTAATGAGAAAGATCTGATTAACAATAAAGCTAACAACTGTGTGTGATGATCCATGCCTATTAAGACATATTAACATAATGTAATGGAGCATTTTCAAATCATAACATTATTTATTATGTACAAACTTCTTAAACTTAATTCGGTACAGAATTGATCAATACCACTGTTGGTTATTTTGCTTATAAAACAGTCCTCAGCTTTTTGAGAGATGTAAAAAAATAATTATACTAAGTCCATACTTTTAAATGTGTATCCTTAATATTCATACCGGTAAGGCTGGAAATCTTGTATAATCTAAATATCTACACAAGCTAATTAAAACTGCAAATTTTAACCACTGCAGTTACAAGCCTGATCACTTACAAACTAATAGATGGTAACACAGAGTTCATATATTTCTGCAGTCTTTGTATCAGACCCCACCACACATCCACAAAGCCACACTCATCCAGCTCAACTCATGCTTATCTCATAGATCACCTCCAACAAGACTGGTCTGATATTCACATTGCATCACAGAAGTTTGTAACAACTTTGTCACCAAGTCTGACAATAGGAACAGGACACTAACACAGGATTTTGGAGATGTTAGTTCTAGTTCCTCCTGGGTCATTGGAATCAGAGACTATTTATATTTAAGGATCCCAGAAAGATAATTGCTGCTTTTCTCACTGGAGTGTGCAGGAGGGAACAAGTGATGCTCCATGGTGCTCAAGTACACCAGTGATGAGGGTCACAAAGCACCTTCAGTGCTATAGCATTTTTCATTGTCAGCACCCCAAGTCCCCATTCAACATTTGTACACTTAAGATTTACCCTAATGCTAACAAAGGTGCTCATCTTGAAAGGTGGAGAGGTACTTTTTACAAGGGTATGTAGTGGTAGGACAAAGGGCAATGGCTTTGAACTGCAAAAAAGATTAATTCAGATTAGATGTTAGGAGGAAATTCTTTACCACAAGTGTTCCAGACATTGGAAGAGGTTGCCTGGAGACAAGGTGGATGCTCCATCCTTGGAAGTGTTCAGAGCCAGATTGGATGGGGCTTTGAGCAACCTGCTGTAGTGTAAGGGGTCCTTGCCCATGGCAGGGTGGGTGGAACTGGATAATATTTAACGTTCTTTCCAAACCAGACTATTCCATAATTCCATCATCTAGGAGGTTTAAATGGTCTCAAAGTAATCTGAGAATTCATTTGAAATGCAGTAATATGCATACTTTATGTATTGAAGCCTACTAACCCCTGGACCCCAGAAAGAATTTTTTCCTCTTTCCCAAAAATGTCAGAAACCTTTGTGTTTAAAGAAGAGCCACTCCCATGCTCTGAGATTTTAATCATAAACATGTGGATGGTCTGCTAGTGCCCCCATACCATTGAAAACCCTACTCCAACATAGAATAGAATCATAGAATCATCAAGGTTGGAAGAGACCATTAAGATCATCCAGTCCAACCATCAGACCAGCACAAGTTTAACTCCTAAACCACTAAACTACATTGCCCAATACCAGATTCAGACATCTCTTAAACACCTCCAGGAACGGGGACTCCATGACATCCCTGAGCAAACTATTCCAAAGGCTGACCATCCTAGTAGTGGAAAAAAAAATCTATTATGTAATCTGAATCTCCCCTGTCTCAATTTAAGGTTATTTCCTCTGGTTATCTCACTGCAGATATGGTAAAAAAGAGCAACCCCCACCTCACTACACCCTTTTGTCAAGTGGTTGTAGAGAGCAGCGAGGTTCCCCTGAGCCTGCTCTCCTCAAGACTAAACAAACCCATCTGCCTCAGCCACTCCTCATAAGAAATGTTCTCTAGTCCTCTCATGAGCCTTGCTGCCCTTCTCTGGAAACACTCCAGCACCTCAATGTCCTTTTTAAAATGAGGGATCTAGAGCAGAGCACAGCACTCAGGGTGCAGCCTCACAGTGAAGAGTACAGAGGGGCAATCACTTCCCTGGTCCTGCTGGCCACACAATCCTTGATACAAGCCAAAATGCCATTGGCCTTCTTGGCCACCTGGGCACAGTGCTGGCTCATCCTACATCTAACTCCAGTTTGCATACTACCATTTGCTTCTCTGAAGCACCAAAGGAATCTAGGACTAGCAGCATTTTTTGTGTGGCCGTGCTCAAGCCAGGCAAGGCTTCAGAGATCAAAACAAACTTCCAATCTCAATCATCTACAGGAATTTTTCTGTGATGCTCAGAGCCCTGAGACTCTCTTAGGAATAGACTTTTGGTACAAAATTCACCAAGTGTCTATTGTTTACACAGGAAACAATAGGTATGACAAATAGTGCAGTTAATAAAGTAATAAGGGTTTTTAGATTTACTTGGGCATTTCTTTGCAGGGTTTTGTATCTGGGGAATTAACAGATAGCAGAGTAAAGTAGGTGTAAAACACTTTTCAAATTAGAAAGGCTACATTTTGCATTTCAAAATCACTCTGCTGCACTTCTTTGCATTTGCATTCTTTGCATTTTTAGTGTACATTAGCAATAAATTAATATTTAATTAATTCAGGGTAAAAATCAGATATTCTTAGTTACAAGGAAAATTTGATGCATCTCTCCTACAGACATGAAAAATTTTGTGACACACTGTAACTTTTAGTGGTGCCTGGCTTTTCAATGCTTCGTCTCACATGCATCAGACTGTGAAAATGCTGGGGGTTTTTAAGGGTGACAGGAGATGAGAGGATTCTGGTTTTGTTTTGGCCTCTTCTTTTGAGGTGGGGATTTGTTGATTCTTGTTTTGCATATAATTTACTAGGTATTTTGTGCACAAAATAAGGAAACAAGAAAATCTAGTGCAGTGTCTAAGTTTTATCTACTCTCACACTTTTTGAAATCTTTGTTCCATACAAACCCTGTGGGTAAGTTTCTCCCTGTGGATTTCCTCAACTTTTGCCTGGCATCCATCATGCATGGAGTGCTTTACCTTCCCTTACAACTATTTGTACCTCTTATTGAACTTTCCCAGAGTTTGATTCCTCTTTGAGATGACCAGCACACCCCATAGTGTGACACAAGTCACTGCGTGTGTATTACAGGTTCAGTAGAGCTCTCCTATGAAACCCTAGTAAAGCCCACATGATATCAGTGTGCACCACACCATAATCCAGTGAGCATCACAGGCACAAGCACATATTTACCCATTTTTACATGTGTTTAAGGACTGTGCAGTATCTGGTCCTTAACCTGCACAATGGAAATTCTGCTCCTTTCTGTGCACTATCACTAAATGGCCATTCAGTTACCCATCATTTCTTAGGGGGGAAATTGTCAAGTGGGCCATGTTTGGACAAGAGTGAAATCAGGGAAGAGTGAAGGTCCATAACAAGACCTCGGAGATGTCAGGGGTCTCCCCTGCTAGTTCCTGGCTAACACCATTTGATGTCTAATGGTTGCAATGATTTTTAAAAAGCCTGCCACTCTTCACCATGTCCACAGCACGAGATAAAAAACAGTACCTGAAAAGATAGAAACACTACACAGTATTTACTGATTTGTAGAAAAATATCCATTCCCAGGACATTTTAGGCTTGGTACAGAAGGCATTTGCAACCAGATACAGAAACATTAAGGCATTTACATTTAACCCATTCCTGGGTTGCTGAGGCTGCCACAGAGTTGTGCCACACCAAGTGGATATGCTGGCTTGATCTTTACACGTTCCTTTCTCACCCAAGGGCAAAGGCATCCACAGCCATACGATTATAGCTTTCCAAAGTGAGTGTACTACTGTGGAATGTGAACTGTTTTGATGTGCACTGCAATCTGGCCCAGAAGGAGGAGACCTCACAGGAGGTGTCAGGTTTACTCATCAGCAGAAGTTTGGAAAATCTGTCTTATAAATACTGGCATTAAGGTCAACTTCTGGGCAAGATCATTTCCCATCCCAGGAAGTCTGATGCCCAGAGAGGAAAGTCCTAGATGGCTGCATGCTTATGAACAAAAGTGAGCCTTTCTGAAGGCTCAATAGGGTCTTCTCCTGGGCAGCTGTTTGTATCTCTTCTTTCAAGAAAAGGTGTGGGGTTGTGAGGTTTGTTTGGTTTTTTGGTTGGGTTTTTTGGTTTGGCTGCTGGGGTTTGGTTTTTTTATTTTTGATTGGTTGGTTTTTCTATTTTTTGGCCACTGGCAGCATGTGACTTCATTAGACATGTGAGTAAAATTGTGAGTTTTGTGTCTTCCTCCTGTGAACTCCCCTCCCACTTACCCACTGCTTCCGAGAAAAAGAACCTGAAAAAGGCTGCTTGAGATTTTTCTTTCTGTTGAACTGAAAGTGAGAGAAAAGCTGAGAATTTCTGAGCACAGATGTACTTTCCCAATCAATAAGAGCTGATTGAGAGCCCAAAATGCTCTGCACATAGCTACAGCCCTGCATTTCCTGTCACTGCCCGAGGTGAAACCTTCCATCGCCTGCTGCAATGATTCATTTCCAAAACTTCAGTTAAATTATCACAACGGCAGGTGACCTCTGATTTTCACCCATGTCTTTTCCCCACTCTTGCGTTCTTTTATTGTTTTTCAATTAAAATGTGACTCAATGTGGAGGAATCTTGTCAGAGTCCATCAACCCTGATCCTCTTCCTCTCCAAACCTTGCTCCTAATACATCTGTTACAAATTTTATTTTAAGCCTCAGTATTTGGTGCTGTCATTTTGTAGGATGTGTCTGCAGCTCAAAAAGTGAATTCAGAAGGGCTCTGTTGTGCCAGGTGCTGCACAAACATAATGAGACCTGTCCCCAGCAGCTACTTTAAAAAGTCCTTTCTGTCCTTTAAAGATAGGCTTTCTTTTTGTGTGTTTTCTTCTATTTCTCTTGCTGGTTCTCTGTTGAAAGCAGGAGCCTGGCTGCAAACTTATCTTTTTCTAACAATGCAGCAAACCAGATTGTCTTACTGGAGATGGCAGAACTGTTCCTGCTCTGTATTTCTGCTTTGAGTATCAGACATCAGGACATGCTCCCATCTCTCACTCTTTAAAAATTGGTCATGATAAAATGGCATGATAGGTACAATAGAAAAAATTTTTAAGGTTAGAGATCCAATAAATCTTCTTCCTTTTTTTGATTCAGTGCAATCCGACCTGATCTAAGAGACTTTAATTACTAATTAACTATGCTGTTCGTTTGTTTCACTATATTCATCCCTTCTTTCTTCTGGGATTTTAGCATCTGTTAGGGAAGAAACCTTGGAAAAAAGCCAAAAAAACATGGCTAGAGGTGTTAGTGATGCTCTTTTCAAGTCAGAACTGGAACCAGGGACACCATTTGATGATAGTTACGCCACCATGTTACTGTCTTGGATCACATCCTGGGAATGTGACACACCATGTGCTCGTTAGAGCTTAGAAGTCCTAACAACATACTGCAGCACATTCAGTAAAATTCAACAGACTAAATGAAAATTATTTTTTTCTTTTAAGCACTATCTTATCAATTGCCCACTCTGATTAGGAGACTACAGAGGAGCCCTTAAATTGAGCACCCTTGGGTGAATTCTTCCTCGTAAGCAAAAGCCTCCCACTTTCTCTATGAAAAATCATCTCCACTTCAAGAGATAATAGGCAGCAGCCTGGCCTACAGGCAGCCACATGCTGGTGGTGGAGTTAATTGATGCAAATGGCTCCAGGGTGTTTTGTAGAGGATCTCCAGGGGATCTTCACTCTCTCTGCCATCCACATTGCAGCACAGCTTTCTTAAAGAAATAGGTTACTTTCAGAAGACCTTCCCCAAGAAGGAGAGTCTAAACAAGGGTGAGAAAATCGTCACCAAACTCTAGTACTCAGTATT
This sequence comes from Acridotheres tristis, assembly GCA_037013685.1. Taxonomy (NCBI): domain Eukaryota; kingdom Metazoa; phylum Chordata; class Aves; order Passeriformes; family Sturnidae; genus Acridotheres; species Acridotheres tristis. The sequence continues at coordinate 140,145,759 of CM072886.1, read as the reverse complement.
TGAGACATTAATTTAGGTGTCATTATTGTTAGTCTCCTACACATTTCAGTCAATCTCTAATAATATGCTTTCCCACATAAAAGTGCAAATGCTCCTGTGTGTCAGAGCTTATGTTTTCACTTCTGAATTAACTCAGGTGAAGCTGTTCTGTCTTCCTTCTTCATAGAGAAACCCCAAATCTGGGGGCGTATTTTTCATTCAGAGCAGGATTACCAATTGATGCTCAGGATCCCTTTGTGAGGGCTGGCACCCTCAGTGCTGAAAATGCAGTCACAGCATTTGAATGCTGAGTTCCCCAGTGTTTTCCCACACCTCTCTGTCCCCAGAAAATCACTCCAATTTACATACACATACCTGAGTGGGGGTATGTCTACACTATCATCTCACTCCCCACAGCACGCCTGTTCTGGATTCACTGATCCTCCAATATTGCACAAACATTAATTCATTCTCGTGCTATTTTTGGAAAGTACCAAGTAGGACCTTTGAAAGAAAAATCAAAGTGTTTTGTCTTATCTATTCTGCTCTGGGAATATGTCCCAGCAGGAAATATGGATGAGAATGTACCAGGCTGTCTTTCTTCTGCTCTGCAGAATCCTCCAGTAACTCCCTACGGGCTTTGCAAACTCAGAAACTCCAGACTTGCCATGTCATACATATAAGACCAAAATGTAGAATCTCAGCTTCATTCTGTGAGCACCTCAAACATCAAGACTACAGCACAGCTCTGAATTAGAACTGAGAAAGATGACAGCTATGTCTTAGGGGAGGAAGACCAGAAGAATGACATAAGGCCAAGTGTTGAAAGGAAAGGACAGAGCTACCCTGCTGTCAAGGAGGCCAGCCAGTCTAGTGGGGTTGTAACCACTAGTGGATGTGTTCAGCAGGGTAGATGTAGCCAGAGAACATCACTCAATGAGGTAAAAATAATTATGGGATATTAATTTGATGGCTTCAGAGATGCGCATGGGTGTATGCAATCCATTTGGGGAAATACAGAATATGGAATATGGCCAAGGTTTGCTAAACAGAGTTTAGATCCATATGGAATTCAATCACATTTCTGTAATAAAGACCTTAACATGTGATTGATAGGGGTTCTTTTAATGGATTCTCGAACTGGAACTTTGTCAAGTAAAAATATGGCAGATTCCTTAGATGATGATTTTGTGATACTGTTCTTCAGCTGTGATTTTTTTTCTGGTGCATTATATAGATCATCAGGTTTGGAGACAGCAGAATCCAGAGAACTGTCTTACATGGATAGCTGCCCCCAGTATTGTTTTGAATGTGGATTTCCTCCTGTTGCTCCTACAATCAGAAAGGATTATATATGTTTGGGTCCACTAACATTGCAACTGGAAACCTCCTTCTGTAGTGAAAACACAACCTGTAACAGTTGTCAATCCACCTTTTGAGAAATGACCTGCAAGTGTGTGCCATTCCATAACCTCCTGGGCTTTCATGCCCAGGAGTTCCCCAGCTGGTTCTGAGAACCTGACTCAAGAAGAACCATGAAATTCAAATCTGGGGAAAACACTGTGAGTTTGATGTTGGTCACAATAGAGGGAAAACTCTCTGCTGCAACTGAAGATGAAGATGTTTCAGTAATTGCTCTAGTTTAAGATTGCAGAGTAGTCTTGTGTGTATCTACAGAAGTGGGAAGGAGTGGAAAACCCTCTCCATGCTCATCCCAGCTCAGGATTGTGTAGGCAAAAGGTGCAGGCAAAAGATACGTGCAAGACACAGTGGACACTCTATTTCTGAGGACTTTCTACAGTCTGGGTTTTGTCTGTGGACACACTTAAGGGTTAAGGTGAGGAATTTTCTCAGGAACTCAGTGTGCTTTATGTACTCACTGTCTGCTTTATCTAAACCCCTTATATCTGCATATTTGGCTTGGATGTCTCAGAAGGACAAATATTTGCATGAGATTTCTTCCGATTTTTACTTCCAGAAAAGCCAGAAATAGTATAAGAATTTCAAGAATGGCCTCTTTACTTCTGCTTTGCGTTCTCTGTAGGAGGAGGAAGTACAAATCTCCTAATATGTTTAATTCAACATCTTTTTTTTCTAGGTCTTTTTGTCAAAGTAGCTACTCCATGTTTAAATGTGGAGAAGCTACAAAACCTGCAAGAGAACAGCACAGGCATCAGAAGTGTTGGGTGGAAGGGCAGTAATTCAACTATCCTACCATTATGCAGAGGGAGTGTGATATCAGTGGGAGACTCAAGACTTTCTTATACTCTGGAATCACTACATTGCACTGACACATCTTTACTGTGTGGTAGGTATTGCTGGAGACAGAAGAGAGATGAAAAAATCTCTTCTTAAGTCTGCCTTCAAAAAAATAGACTTCAAAAGTCCTGTTCAATAGCAGAATGTTGATCTGTGTGATCATCTTGTTTAAGTAAAAGTTCTCCCAGACTACTTCAATCTATGTGGAGCAAAATATTACTGTAATAGGCAGTTCTGTACCTCCAGTAGGCCTGACCCACCAGCGTGGTCCCTGACTGAGCACACACACCAGAGGGTCCAGGATCTTCATTTAGGACAAAGAACCATTTACAGCTGCTTTCCTCAGTGGTTTGTCTCTGCTCTCTGATGTCAGTGGCTTGGGGTTTTTTTTGGTTCTTTTTTTTTGAAGCAGTAAAATCTGCATCAGGGACAGCATTACCGGAATGTAACTTGTCAGTGCCAGAGGTATTGTAACACATCGTCTGCACTGCAAATAGGATGGCAGATAAGGAACTTCTTCACATCTGGGGTGGGCTGCATATCTTTTTCACACTGACAGAGTAAGCAAACGGCTTTGCTAAATGACAGTTGTTGGATCCAACAAACCGTTGGCTCTGTCCCTTTTCACATACTGTAAATATCCATACCAGAAAGCTCACAACTAACCCATACTGAATTCTTGGCAGATAAAAATCAAAGGAGAGATACTGAAGTCTGATGTCTTCATCTAAAGCTGACTGAAGTCAATCTCCTAAAAGATTTGGCATTTAAAGCAATCCCTAAATTACCCTTTCATCCTGGGGATGTTAGGGAGGCAGAAATCTTTCCACAGAAAGTCTGAGGAGCAAGAGCATGACACCATATGAAGCTGACACTGCCTTTCTCAGGTTATGCCTACAGAATCCATAAGACAAGCTGGAACCTACACATCTGCTGTCAGCCACATAAATCCAGGCTTATTATAAAATAAATAAATAAAATTAAAAGCCTCCCTAGTTAAACTGCCCTTTTCAAATTCTCACTGGCAACAGAAACGTCATTACCAATCACACACTGATGGGAGCACTGCAGATCATTTCTTACATGAGTTACTGCCCACTTTCAATGGCTTGTGCAATCAGTGGGTTTTCTAATTGCTTTGGGGATTAATAACACAATAGGAGGCCATTTCACATTGGTTGACAATTATCCAACTGTATAAAGAACAGGTGATAAATTAATAAATTATAATCAGCTAGTTATTAAAGCTTAATGGCAGATGGCTGTAACAAGAATAAAGAGAGACTGAGCCCCACAAAATGGTATTTTGATAGTATTTTTCAATGCATTTTTAATGAGAGGCATATAAAATGCATAAAACTTATAAATCATTTATAGAAGAACAAACTACGGAGTTGAATGGTCCAGTTATAATGCTATCATTATATTATTAATATCACAAGATCACACAGCATCCAACAAATCTGACTGGCAGCTTATTGTGTCTGGTGCTGTACAAACAGAGAGGGCTCCACCAGTGCTGGGGACCTGCACGGCCACTGCTGGGTGCTGGAGGGCTGCCAATGCCATGGGAAGGTCCCGGGAGTAAAGCTCATTCACCAGCACAAGCTCTGCACTGAAGTCCTTTGTGGCTGTTGAACCCAGTCTAGGACTCTGGAATTTTAATCCAGATGTATGTGTATTTTTAAGGCATTTTGGTGTGCAAAGAGCACTGTGCTGTGAGACCAGGAAACATCCTGCATACAGGTGGGGGAATGAATGTACAAGACCTGGTTTGCCTATTTGTTTGCAGGTATATGACATCTCACAGCACAAATTACTGTGCATGTAGTATTTCTTAAATGCTATTTTTTGGTATGTTAGTCTCAAAATACAATCAAATCAATCTAGGGCATCCCTTGTTTTCCTGTCTCCTTTTGCTTCCTTTGGGGCACTGAATATCCTATTGTTTGTATTTTATAATCTCTGTATACTTTGATGAAATTCTCAACCTTTTTATATCAGTAGTAAAACACTTAATGAGTATAATTGAGCTATCATTTCAAAAATTGTCTTTATTCGCTGGGTTACAGGTCTGCAGAACACAATTTCTTCCCTTGTACTCATACAGCACTCAGCTAAGTAACACCTTGGAGTCCTGGTCCAGACCCTATTAAGAATAGATAATGGTTTTAGAAGCCTGGCTGGTTACTGACTGGCTCAAATTCACCACAGTCAATTGCAAGTTAGGGTTTTCCCCATGGAAATTTTGGTGCTAGAAGGACACTGCTTATGGGACATACACATCCATGCACACAAAAATTCAAGCTCTTACACCTTTAAACTCACCTCAAACAAAGTCTTCCTTTATTCTTCCCTGCTAAATGTTACCCAGTGATTTAGTAAGATGTATTAGATATTCCAGCTCCCCAGAACCAGATGCATTGCTCACAAAATAGTCATCATGGGTAATATCCTCCCTGGCTGTATTAAACCAGAGATCAAGAACTGAATAACCTCTGGAAAACAAATTATGCTTCTTATCCTGAACGTAAATGCTTTGTCACTGCAAGACTTTAAAAACGCAGCTGACAGCCGAGCAGTCAGCCCCAAACGTGGTCTGCCAGTGCAAATGACACTGTCACTTGGTATCCCCCAGCTACTCTCCCTTTCCTCTCTCACTAACATCGTTGGCTGCTTGCTTCTATCTCCCTCTTATACGTCTCTGTAGAATGAGGATGGCTTTGTTTCTGGTGCTTGTACAGCCCTTGTAGTCATGAGGATTGGCTGGTCCTTGAAAAGAACCCCTTCCAACAGAACAAATCAGAAAATAAGGACAAACACTCGGGAAATATCTTGGGAGCATCATCCCTGCACACAGGAACACCAGTCTGGCACCTTTTCCCAGCAATGACAGTCACGTTGTTTTTTCCTCAGGCAAGCAAAAGAAAGAATAGCTCTTCTACACACACACATGGCAGAGGCTTTTGGGGAGTAGCAGACAAGAGAGAGACTCTTTACGGGGTCTGAAGGTGCAGGGAAGGCCCACAGGCATGGTCTGGACCCTGGCTGTGAGCAGATGCTAGGGGGGGTGTGGGAAAGGGGTGATGCTCAAGGTACATTTGACCCTGAGTGATCACCCTGAAGCAGAGCTATGCTTCTTCTCATGCCTGCTGCGTGGTGCTTCCCTCAGGCAGGTACTCATTACACTCCTGACCTCCACCTCTATGTGCCCCTCTTCTTTCATCAAAGAGAAAAGTGACGTGTGCTCAGCCTCATGCTAAATTGAAAAAGAGCCTCATCAACAGAGACATATAGACAAGAATCTTTCAAAGTACTTAAAATTTCATGGTTATTAAAAGAAACACAAGGATTTCCCCATTTCCTTCCCTTCTAACACCTGTTTTCCATCTTCTAATAATGGTCCCTTTGCTCAGAAAGAAATAAAACCTTCACTGAGTCACAGGACTGTTTCTCAGCCCTTTCAATGAGCTCTCAGGGTCTAGTTGTCTCTTGCAAGCAAAAGATTGTACTTGGCTTCCCCAAGAAATCATGGAAGGACTGCTTATGTAGGAAATGGGTCCAGGGGCTGCACCTGAGTGAACCTGCCCCCCATCCCTAGTCTGGGGGATGAACAGATCCAGAGCAGCCCTGATGAGACTTGGGGTGCTGGTGAAAGAGAGGCTGGGCATGACCCAGCAATGGGCCCTTGCAGCCCAGAAAACCAAACCTGTCCTGAGCTGAATCCAAAGCACTGTGAGCAGAAAGGTGAGGGAGGGGGTTGTGTCCCTCTAGCATGCTTTTGTGAGACCTCACCCCAAGTACTGCTTCCACCTTTAGGGTCCCCAATACAGGAAGGAAATTCACCTGCTGGAGTGAGTCCAGAGGCCACCAAGATGATTAAAGGGATGAAGCACCTTTCCTATTAGGAAAGGCTAAGACAATTGGGATTGTGCAGCCTAGGGATGAGCAAATTGCAGCCTTCCAGTACCTGAAGGGAGCCTACAAGAAAGAGAGGTACATTTTGCATGTAGTGACAGAACAAGGGGGAATGGCTTTAAACTTAGAGAGAGTAGATTTAGATTAGATATTAAGAAATATGAGGAACAAATTCTTTCCTGTGAGGGTGGTGATGCACTGGAACAGGTTGTCCAGAGAAGTTGTGGATGCTCCATCCCTGGAAGTGTTCAAAGCCAGGCTGAATGGGGCTTTGAGCAACCTGGTCTAGTGGAAGATGTCCCTGCCCATGGCAGGGGGCCTGAGCTAGATGGTGTTTAAGGTCCTTCCCAAAGCAAGCCATTCTATGATTCTGTGAAAAGAAAGGCAATTGGTCTTTTGTGAGCTCTGAGGAGCACAATGGGATCAAAACCATGCAGTTTCCCTGACTCTGAAGGAATTTCCAGGTGGTGGAGAGCTTATGATGACAGCACCCTTACTCCCAGCAGACAGACACACAACAGGGTTCTGAAGGATTAGAAGTGGACAGCACTGCACTCAGCGGGTCCTGTAGCCCTTGGGATGGCCAAGCAACCAGGTGAGTGGCCAAACTGGCTCCATGCCACCCTCAGGTAAGAAGAGCTCAAAATGTTTCTCTGCTTCCATATCCCCACTGACCTGAATCCTACTCCCCAGTCAACCCTCCCTCCATCCGGAGCTCTTGCTGTCCCTCAGCTGCAAGCCCTGCTCCTGCACCACTGGGCAGGTTCATGCAAAACTCTACTTTTCCTCAGTCAAAATGTGCATTTATGAGTAATTTCTCTCTCCCAAGTGTAACTTCAAGCACTTTTAGATTCTGTTTCCCTGAAGATGTGGGAAAACTCTATCTCCTGCCATTCCCACATTAAACCGTCAATATACAGAGAAACTCTCCATCCACCCCATTCCTTCTCTTGATTCTAGGCTCTTTGACTTATCATGATGCTGAATTTATCTGACCTTTATTGATGCCATCTGCCATGCTAAAAACTTTAAAAAGCATTTAACTCTGTATCTAACTGCAATTTTCCTCACTGCTCTCCAAATTTAGCACAAGATCATTTGGAAACACTGCACTTTTCATTTCAGCTGAATGACAAAAGCCAATTAGATCAATAATAATAGTACTTTGATTTTTTTTTAAGAAATAAAATATTAAAAGCCATAATGCACCCACAGGATTTCAAGAACTAAGAAAGAGTTACACTCCCTGCAGGCTTAAATACCAGGTAATTCTGTGTTATATTTTTACCCACTCTGCAAATGTAAGTATCAACCCCAGGCCTTCCTAAATGTGTTTTATTCTCTCCCAGCCCACCGAGATACACAATGGTCACAGTGAGTTGCCTTTTTTTGGTCTCCCTGAGCAGCAATATCCTCAAAGAATTCCAGCCAGTTAATGAGGCATGCCCTTCCCTTCCTGAAACCATATTAGATATCCTTAATTAGGCCATGCTTTTCTAACTGTTCCTCCCTTAGTATCTCAAAAGAGGAGCTGAAGACTTTCAACTGCACAGATCTGCAGCTTCCTGGTGCATCCCCAGGCCCTTTATAAAAATAGAAAAAGAGATCACATTACCTCCCCCTCAACCCTAAGATATCTTTCCCCTGAAGGAAGCAAACTTGTAAAAGTAGTAACTACAGCTTCTCCAGTTTCCTAACCAGAGCAATAGCAGCCTAAATAGATGTGTATTTTTCTTTCCTCAGCAAGGATGAACCTTAGAAGGGTTGGAAATGTGTTTCAGATGAGCTTGAGAAAGCAAGGGAGCACATTCCCCTGCTCATCCAGAGCTCATCTTTCTTTTGTTTATTCTGTTCACCTGAAACTTTACAAGATAATTTTATGGTTTTCTAAGATAGAAGTTTCTTCTGTTTTTCTTGGTTAGGGTTCTCAGTGGTAACCAGAACTGAAACATATCTCTTCAGATCATGCAAAATTTGGCCTTGTACTGGAAATACCAGAAGCTTCTGGAATTTCTTGTTTTCATTTTTCTAAAGATTGACCCAACACAGATGCTTGAAAGCCTCATGATTTGTACAAGCTGAGTTTAGAATTGAGGTTTGCAAACCATGGCCTAACTGATAAACTCTACCAAAACAAAGTGATCATAGTTTACTCTTCCAATCCTCCCCTGGAATAAGCTCAAATCTGGCCCTTCTCTGCCTGCAGTGACAGTACTGCCCACACCTTCCCCATCACTCTTGAAAAAAAATCTAATTTTCAAGCAAAACAATTTCCTATAAAGATCACTTTCTTGCCTCACCCCATCATTACACATTTTAGTGTAGCAGCATCTTATTTTATGGTTCTCTCCTCTTTATTTTCTTGATGCAGATATATTTTTTTTCTCTTGGTGGAACTAAAGGTGGACATAACATTAATTTTATACAGACCAGCCCAAAAAAGGAGAAAAAACCTGAAGTCCAACATCAAGCAACTGTGCAAGATGTCTGCAGGACCCAAATGGAGCCCAAGTCTTTCACAGTGGTCAGACATGGACTGAGCTTAATCTCCCCCCAAAGTGTGGAAGCTGTTACATCTGACTGCAGAACTTGACAGGCTCCACAGCAGCTGCAGAAATGAACATCTGGCACACAGAGATGGCCACACAGATCTGTGGGACTGGGGATTAGGAGGTGTGAAAGTCTGTGCTAGTGGACTGAACAAGATGCTGCAGGGAAGCTGAGTTCAACCCTGAGAATGTGATACTCAGAGGAGAGGTGGAAGCAAGACAGCTGCTTCAGGGGCAGGGCAGGGTTTCTGCCAAAATCAGCTTCCTGTTTACTGATGGCTAACATTATTTTATTCAAATTACACCAGTAGGACTGAAAGAGTAATTTCAGTGGCCAATACCTGCACCATAAAAATTACTGCCCCAGAGAGCTCCAGATTTTGCCAATGGGTGACAAAATTGACCCGGAGATAATCTTGGATGTGTCTCAGCTTAGCACATATTTGACTTCAGGGACAGAAGCTACTTCCAGTATTCTGAAAAATATAAGAATTTATTTACTCTTCAAAAAGCCTTGCAAATAACCTTGATTTCATGTAGCACTGGTGATTGTCCTGCTGCAAGCAGCAGGTGAAATGGGAAATACCCAGAGATTGCAGCTCTTGAACATTTTTACAGACCTCTGAAGTTCAAGTCAATCTCTACAATCCCATAGAATAAGAAAATATAGTTAAAAATTGTTTTTATAATGATGGTCCACTGACAAAGACATAGTTTGTGACCTTTGAGAAATAACCAGTGTGTCTGAAGCCACTGAATATATATCAGAATTAAAGGCAGACAAAAACGTGTGACTATTTCTGTGGGAGACATTCACTTTTCACCCTATTTCTTACAATCACCGCTATCAAAAATATCTTTCAATTATGTTTGCACATAAAGAATAATGCTTGCCCCCTTGTAATTCTTCAGATCAGTGTGAGAGAAATTTAAAAACTTTCTGCAAACAAAATTCATCTCTTATCTCTGGCTTGCTTCTTTGTTTCTTTGTTTCTTCTTTTGCTGGGGACAATGCTTGGCTTATCTTCTTATCTCTTCTATTTCTCTCTCATATCTAATAACAAGTCATGCTTTCCTTCAGGAAAACACAGACAAGGCAGCATAATTTAAAAACACAGCACAGTCGAAACATTCCAGTTTTACTTCAAGGCAAATTCGTAACGTCAAATGTGGGCACAAACCTGACCCTGGGTAAGGTGAAGAGCCCTTTATGTGCACACATGCTGCGTGTCCGAGTGCTGCAGGGTGTCCATCTCTGTGAGACTGCCTGCCCTCCAGCTTGCTGTTCAATCCAGTGAATGCAGCCCCTTGCAGAGGAATTTCCCTGAGTTTCGTGTCAGAGAAAGCCCCCTGCCAATATCTGGAGGTTTCGAGTATGTGTGCACAGCTGGGGCTGATCCTTGGTCCCTGCAGCTGTACCCCCACATCCCTTGCTGCCATTTCAAGATGTTTGGGAGCAGACAATCTCCTCCTCACTGCTTGGGTTTGGCTGAGGCTTGGGGAGAGCTTTTCCACTCACATTTCGTGAGTTACACTTTAACTTCTGTCATTGTTCATTCTCCTTTTATTGTCACAAAGGGACGTTTCTTTTACTTCAGCATTTGCTCACATCAGAAACAGATAACGCTGTGGGAGGCAGTGGGAGGCATAACTTGTCCTCGGAGGTCACCCTTCTTTGCAGGGAGGGGGCATTATTGTCTCACCTTCCTCCTTCAATTCAGCATCCCTGCTGCGCCGAGCAGTGCTGGCTGTCAGCTCCGCCTGCCCTCCCGCTCGCCTCTCTGCCATCAGTGCTCCTGCTCCCTGCTTTCCTTCTCCCAGGGAGACCATCACAGGTCAAAAAGACCTTCAATACCAAATTCAAAGCAGGACGGAGTTTGGTGAAGCACTGGTGGGCCAGCTGGCCACCCTGTGCTTGCCACAGACATGAAGCCCCAGAGTCCTGTCCATTCACACATCAGATCTAAATAGCCCTCCTGTCCTTGGTACCTGTGGATTTATCATCACAAGACTTCACTGTATTAAGGAAAGGCTATTCTCTCTTTTTCACAAATGAAAACTGAGAATCATAGTTCAAATCTTAGACATGTTGGGTTTACTACATCATACTGATTTTACTATACCGTTGTTAAATGGGAAGCCCCAAAGACACACAGAGAATCCACACTCTCTGAATACAGCGCAGGTCTGATTTTCTGAATCATGAATTACTTATTAGAAGGGCACAAATAGGAGTTAGATCTCCACACCACTTCCTTTCCATCCCACTCTTCCTCTTCACCTCAAGTGTTAAAAATTTTGCAAGAACGGGAGCAGTAAAACTTAACCAACTTAAAGCAGTCACTGTGGCACGTAGCAGGCACTCTGTGCTGGAGCCCTGAAAATCCCATAAGCCATTCATTAAGTGGGAGTGAAGCTATTCCAGTGATAAGCATTTATGAAAAACCCACCCTCAAAATCAAGTTGGAAAAAGCATTATGCTTCCCTTCCTGCTCTGCTCTGGAAATACAAATGTCTCTTTTGATATGTCACAAGCATTTCCTTGGAAAAATTTAAGTAGGAGTGAGGAATTCCCAGAAATATTTCACTTCAGACCAAAATGTATCAGAATAAATAGCTTTCTAATGGCATTTTACATCATGAAACACACTTGAATTTCTAGAACACAGAGCTGTATGAATATTGGATCAAATGTGGCTCTATTCCCGAAGTTTACTCTTAAAGAGACTTTGTTTAAAAACAAAAAAAAAAGAGAGACATCTATTACATACATTATTATTAATATTATAATTAAAAAGTGATGAAGAATATTAAAAGCAAGATGCATCCTTCTAAGAAATTACCCAACAGAAGCAATTCTATGGGAATTCAATTAGTAAGCACTGGAATTGAGGTTGGGGCTGAGATGAAGGTTGCTAATTCTCATTTTTGTTAAGCCTTTTATGTTGTGAAGACATCAGTTTGAGATATCTAAACATGTAAAGATATCACAGGAATTTAGACTGCCACATCCAGCCACAGTACAGCACCAGTGTAAGGGTGTCAGATGCTTGTGCAATGGTCTGACTACAGACAGGAATCTACACAATTTCTGTCACACCAGGGCTCACTGTGTCACTGCTGCTGCACCATTGACCCTTATACGTGTTGAAGACAACCTCCTGGGGAAGAAGCCACACAAAATAAAACAAGTACACCAAAGCTGCCAGCTTGCCCCACAAAAAGCAAAGTTTGTGCCTGAAAAGAGAGTGGCTAAAGCTTAAAGTGTGGCTGAGGGTTACTCCTCTTCACAGCAGAGCCCTTTCTCTCTTGCTCAGCTCCCACTTGGGTCACATTTATTTTTGAAGCCTGAGCCCTCACTGGTTTTTAGACTGGGGTTGTTGAGACTGAAAACAGCAAGAGTCACTGAAACAAGTGGCAACTCCCTCCCCTATGATTTTACAGCATCATGCTTTATAGAAATTCCCTAGCTAAAGAGACAATCTAAAGTAACTTTTTATGCAGTTGGAATCATGAAGGTGCAAAATTAAAATGCTGAAATTCATACCCTGTTGCTTTATATTTTCTTATAAAATTATTTGACTAATGTAAGAAATGGGCCAAATACCTCTTTCTGTGGAGAAAATTGAAATTCCTGGGAATCCACATGAAGAAATAAGACAAGCAGATAATTCTTTAGATTAGTTTAGAATAGACCTTCTGAAATTTTCCTACTTTCTTTTTAACTGAAGAACTTTCCATACAGATGATATCCAGCTACCATATAGCTAATCTTATGATGTTATTTTAATTACAAAAGAAAAACAACAGCAGTTACCCTCTGTCTCCCTTGGTATGAAATCCAAAGAGCAAAAGAAACAAGCCATTGAAGTAACCATTTTCCCTGTTTTGTGTTTGAGACCTCCTCCAGTTACACAAACAATGACCAAGGAATTGCTTCTCATTTACACTTTTTCTCTCTGTAAATCATAAACTGCCTTTTAATTGATTCAAAAGGTGGGTAGGGATTAGCAGAATCAAAGTCACATAGGAGGGGGAGATGATTTTAAAGACTTCCAGTCTGTATTACAGAGAAAAGGGTAATGCAAACACAATTAAACTCTTGATGCAAAGGAAGCAAATGCTCACATTGTGACTTGCAAAAGAATGAGTCAAGAAAGAAGACAATCAAGCTAAGTCATGTTTTAGCTCACAGTCACTGTAAAGTCTGGGGTTATAAACTCCTTCCTTTCAGACAGGCAAACAGTGAGAGCTCTGTTCTGTTTTCAAGGGATGGATGCTATCACTTAGACAAGATCCTAACTCCCAGTGGGTGATAAAAGCTTATCACCCCCGTGAACAACACAGCCTAGTAACTGGTGGGTGCCTCTATCTTGCAGCCCCAGCTGCTGACTTCCTCTACCTTGAAGTAAGGGAAACATAAATAAAATAATCACCATATGGATATTGCATTATATAAATGGCAGTGGTTGTAAGAAATGCAGTGTCAAACAGTATTGGCAAAGAACTGAATTCATCACCAACATTTCAAGGTTGGTTGAGCAGAAAGAAATGTTTCTTGGGCACGCTCCTCCAGCAGCAAGGGACAACTGAGCATTATCTTCAGGACACAGTCTTCCTGGCTAGCTGACATGGGGACCATGTTGGAAATGAGTAGTTGGTGGCTGAGAACAGATGGCTCAAACAAACCGACTGAAACGAGCAAGACTTTGCCAGCAGAAGAATGTGCTACCCTTTTTTTCTAGCTGCATTACGTGTAACATCACCTTCCAGCTTGCTAATGCAGCAAAGGGTGGTTTGGGACAAAGAGCTCCAGGAAGCATGATCCTGGGCCTGATTCTCTTGCCTAGTTAAAATCAGCAATGGTAACACTGAAAGATGAAATACAATGATGCAGCGTGACTCCTGGATTGTAGTAGGAGGGACTTTTATGTTTTGCTTTAGCATGAGAAAAGGCCTTTCAAAGCCTTCCTCTGTCTCAGCAGGGCTGTGCTGTGCTTTGCTGGGGCTGATTTGCTGCTCCTGTCCATTTCCAGCCAAGGTCTGTTATTCAGTTAAACCAATGCAAATCAGGAGCAGCCCCAGACGAAGCTGATGAGGTATCCTCTGTCTAGCAGGGGTGTATTGGCCAGCAGATTTCAGCCTGTTTATTACTGTAAGCACGGAGTTGCTCAGCTCTGGATGGAGGGCCAGGACCAGGCTGATTTACAAGTTAATCACTGAAGTAGACCATGAGCACATCATCTGAAGGACAGCCAGGGACATAAGTTAAGACCTCAGACAATTTTTAATGGTTTCAGCATTGGCCTTGAATCGTTGCTGGCCACCTAGAAGCAATTCAGAATTTAGGAATCTAACTGATTCTGACTGAAGCTGAACATCAGTGCCAAATTCCCAGACTGAGAGCAGTAGCCCTGTACTCTCCTTTCCTTACCTTTCTTCGAAATATCTGTGGCACAGACGTGTTTGCTCATCTGCAGGCACCCAGCCCCAGGCTGGATTTGTGCTCTGCAAAGTCAGGGCTGTCCCCAGCCCAGGGGTCTGGTCCATGGAACATGTTCAGAGGGTTCTCAGCACATCCTCAGAGGTAAATGGCTGATCAATTTTTAATTCTATTCCATGACCTAAAACCAAGGAATTGCAGAGCCCTATGCCTGTTATCAGACCCAGACCTTCATCTCTGTGCCAGGCTCTCAGTACAGGTGTGATTTTCAGCCTCAAACAGCTTGAGAGACTTCATTTAAATAAGCCATCAGTCTGAATTCTCTTTAATCTCTGAGACAGGGGATTTTTTTCGTGTTTGTTCTGTGGTTGTAAGAATGAAAAATGAGTGGTCAGGCCGGTAGTTTGCAGTTATATTGGCTGTTTCCTTTTCCAAAGATAATGATTTTTTTTTTTTTTTTTTTACTCATTGAGTTGGTTTTCTTAATGACTTGCAGTAGGGTGGTTTTTTTCTGGTTTTTTTTTTTTGGTTTTTTTTTTTTTAACTTTCATTGTTAATAATAACTCTGGAGTAGTCTTAAAGCAGAGCACACAGTTTTGCAGAAGTGTGAATGCTCTGCTGTGAACCCCATGCAAACAGACCACAACCCCTAGCAGAGACACACAAGCCTTAAAACTAATAGAGTAAAATGAGTAAACCTGCTTACACAAACCTCCACATAGTCTAAGAGACAACAATTGTTCATTATCCTTTTATTATATTTAAGCAGAGGAATCTTCAGCAAAGCAATAGGCTTGTAAAAGGTCCCACCAGTTCAGAGCCTCTCAGAAAGCCACCCCTGCCATTCCGTGCAGGAAAATTTTCTTCTGATACTGTTAGGAATACACAGCAATAGAGGCAACCATTCAGGGATTTTAGAAATAAATACAATTCTGGGATCCTTCTCATGAGTTACAAGCCAGTGTAACTGAAAATATTTTCTCATTTACATAGTTTTGCCCATTATGAGCCACTTATAAACGTTCACTTTTCTCTCTCCTCTGGCAAAGTCAGATACTGACAAACTTGATATCAGCAGAAAAAGCAGGGCCTCAGCTATGTGTACAATCCTAATGCCTTTTGTTCTGTGTAGTGGATATGTTGTCCTGAAGATTGGGGATACAAGAAAAAAAATCCTGTAATCCTCAGGATACTCCTAACACCAGCAACACAGTGATTCCTTTAGCAAATCCACAGAAGATAAGGAGTCTTCAACCATCCAGGTACTTACAGGCTGCCTCAACACAGGGCATGCAGACAAGCCTCTGAGATAATTTTATTGAATTGCACCCATCCAAGGGTGCTTGGGAAGCAATTTCTACAAATGAAAATGTGAACCCAGAAAAACATTTCCCACCTAGAAGTATTTTCTGATTGTTGGGATTGATCCAGTATTTGCAGTATTTTATTCATATTTTCAACATCCCCTTTTTGTCAATAGGAGACAGAAACAACTTTTGAAGATGAGATTAAATCTTTCTGCTCAACAAAGTTTGACTTATGGGGTCACCTAAGTATGAAAACAGATCATTTTTTTCAATGTTATTACATCCTTTTCTGTCTCATGGATCATCTCTAGCTTTAACTCAATCAGACCAAGATTTTCTCTGCCTCCAGTTCTTACATAGGTCATTATCTTGGAACATCACCCTGCCCTTTGGATTAAAATTTGCAAGATGCATATAGCTTGCATAATTTTCTGCAGTATCCATAGGCCCTTTGAACTGATGCTTATCCAGAGATTTAACAATTTAGCATTTGTTGATACACCCACAAGAAGAGCTGCCTCCTTCCTACACAGGCTACTTTTTTCTCTTGCCAACGTTTGCACTTTCTCTTCCATAAGCAGGAACATGGTTCCTGGATTACTCACGAGGTATGTCTCAGCTTCAGTCATTACTTGTTGCAGAGACACACAGCACAGAATTAATGTCAGGATTCAGACTGGCCTGAGCAGAATAAATACCCATGTTACAATATCTACGTCACTTGAGTGTGTGAACCAGCCTTACTCAAGCTAACTCAGAGGTGCCAACAGGGCAGAGCAGAGAAACAGGGAGTTTCCTAAAACACACCTTCTAAATTCTGACTTACTAGAAAGATCCACAGGGTTTGGATGGTCTTGGGTTAGACACGATAGGGCAAACATATTTTTAGTCCTGATCTTTGCAGCAAATGGAACACCATGGTCACAACAGAGACTAGAGTTCACCACCATGGCTGCAGGAAGAACCCATAATTCCCTGCATTGATGTTTAGCACTATTTCAATTTTTGAACCCTATTGCAGTTAAAGTGCTTCCATTTCAACATCAGGAAGACCTTCCAGAAAACTTCATAAGTTGTCTGTCCTCAGCTATGGCCACAGGCTGCTGAGCATAAAAAACCTTGCAGTTAGTCTTTAATTCACTGGCAGAAGGATGAATTAAAACAACCATTTAATTTCTTCCCATATATGTCTCAAAGCTGACTGAATATTTTTAATTCTTTGTATGTTTAGGGCAATGCATGAAACCTTGAGTGGCAAGCAGCAGACAATTAGGAAACACTTATTCATTCTTTCCCCTAAAACAAGAACTAGAAAGCAAGCAATGAGTTATCAGTAGAGGATTTAATCCAAAAGGAAGTACCTTTTATGTGATGCATAACTAAACAAATGGAACCCATTGCTACAGGATATTGTAGGTGCCAGAAGTTTAGATGTATTTTAAAAGCTGTTAAAAAAAGTCCATTAAATGAAAATCCATTAGCAAGTATGAAAAATAAATATACACCTCCTTTACCACATGTTGCTGGAAGGAGATGCTGGGGGAAGTGAAACTGGAGGCTTGATTCATTTTTATAACTCTTCTTTAAACATTTACAGCAAATCAATGTCAGAGATGGAAATCCTGGAGTACCAGGATCTTGGCTGTGGAGCTGCTCTTGCTTTTCTGTATTTAAGGGGCATTACATTTCCTCAGCTATTGTCAATACCCATTTCTTCTTGCAACAATTCCTCTACCACATGTCATTAAAACAAGGAATGACCAATTTACTAGGCAATAGTTTGCATTTGTTTCTTCTGTGATGTACTCAGTTGTTAGCAGTCCCCTTTTTGCCAGAAGTGGCTGCCAATTTTGTTTAGATATTATTAGAACATTTACAGAGCTGTTGGGCACGCTTGCCCTCTACCATTTCTCATTTTTATATTTTCACCTACCATAAATTGAAAGTTTAAATGAAAATGTATCATTGTACCTTGTGTGTCATGCCACTATCTGTGGAATAGCTAATTATACACACTATTTCTAAAGTCACTGGGCTTCATTCTTCCATTGAATCACAGAACAGTTTGGATTGAACTGGACCTCTAAAGGTCATCTAGTCCAATCCCACTGCAATGAGCAGGGACATCTTCAATCCAATCAGGTTGCTCAGAGCCTCATCCAACCTGGCTTAGAATGTTTTCCAGGGATGGGGCACCTACCACCTCTCTGGGGAACCAGTTCCAGCTTTTAGATACCTTTGCCAATGTCCTTGTGCTATTAAAATGCTATTTTCCACTACTTGCAGAATACCAGGGTGCTCACTCTTGCAGTTTCTCCTAATTGGTCTCGTGTGAGCACCTCATGAAATCACTCTGTAAAAGACCAACAGACATTGACTTCCTGGCAGCCTTGTGTGTTTTAGCCTTTCTTGTTGCTTTGGGCCGTTGCCCAAAAGTAAAAGCTGGTCATGACATGAAGCATCTACACTTGAAATCTCTGCTCACAGGTGGGAGTTTTTTCCCTTTATCTTCTGAATTCTTTTCAGCAGTGTGTGGAAGAGATCGAAAGATGAACTGGCAAACAGAAATATGTGATAATTGTGGCTACAAACTCCCACCTCCCAGACCCTGGTAAAAAATAAAGATCACATTCTTTTAGTATGTCCTCAGAAACACTGGTATTTATTTAAGGAGCCCTCCTGGAAAAATCAGTTAAAGATTACACTGAGCTGGATTAACTACACAGATACAGAAGACAGCTGCTAATTGGCTGTCAGTGAAAATAATTTTGTTCTTAAAGGAGAAAATATTCTCCTTTACACGCGAAAGTTCCACACAGCATTTTATATTGAGGACCTCAGCCTGCAGCCACATTTGTTTTCTAGGCAGTGTAATCTTCCTGAGAGATATTCTCTGGAGAGCTGGGTATAAGTCAGCAGTGCCCAAAGTCACTGGGCAGCCCACAAATGCTGATTTAACTCTGGGGCTGGCTGTTCTGCACAGGTGCAAATTTTGCCCTTGGCAAATATAAGCAACGCAAGTGACACAGAAGCAATGACTTCTGTGACCTCTCTTAGATGATTTGCATCTGAAGAGAGACAGTTTTGGAAATAGAACAGTTTTGTCTCAATATCTCCAAAATAAAATGATTTGACTCTTTGATTCAAATTGACTTTTAATTCTGAAACTTCTCTCAGTGCTCAGCTATTAAAGTCTTGCCTTTTTTTTTTTTTTCAAAGGTTAGATTCCAGAAGGATTTTTTTCTTTTGATTTTGACCCAGCTCTGACTTAAGAGCACATTGCCAGAAGGGAATCAATCAAACTGAGTTATGAACAGTTGTGTCAAAGTGAAACAAGGGGGAGCTTATCGCAAAAGGTGTTGCCCACAAAATTTCCAGAGCTTTGCTTAAAACATGGGGGCCTTTTTTTGCTGTTTGGGGGCTATTCTTTAAATGTGTGGACAGCAACACTGACATATAAAGAATTAGCAGCTCGGGCTACAAAGAGATCTGTGTGCCTACAGAATTCTGTCCCAGGGACCTCACTGTAGTACTAGGCTTTTGATATCCATGGAAATGTGGATTCTCAGGAATTGTAAGTAACCCTGTGGGCAAATTTATCTTATAGCACTTGGGAAAAATAAAAGGCATCCAGCATGAGGTCATCAGTTCCTACTGGGGAGAACAATTGACAAAATGTGGTTTAAAGCAGCAGAATTCGCTTGAAATCCCTCTACATCTGGAGCTTACTTCTCGTGTTACAGGAGTCCCAAATGTTCAAAATAGCAAACCATTAGTGACTGAAGGAGCAGCAAAACATCTGTATAATGCATGAAATGTCTGGAAGTGTCTGACTCTCTGGGAATCAGCTGAAGCTTTCAATTGATGCTTTAATGGTGGTAATTGAAGTTTGCAGCACTGGCACATCCTAGCTCAGTAATTAGATGGATTACAATCTTTCTTGTTTGGCAGCATTCTTTAAACAAGCTTCAGCTTTTCATATAGTCAACACTCTAGCAGAGATAAATGTCACATCAGTTCAAAGTGAAAAGTAATTTAAGGAAAGACTCAAATTTATCTTCACTGAGTACCAAACAGGAGATATTTCAAAGACAGGACAATGGCCCTTTCTATCTTAAAAGAATGGCCCATTTCTCCCATATAAAGGCTAGCTTGTGAAGGGGAATCTATGGGTGTGCCTTCCCTGAAATCACTGAAGCTAAACCTGCTTATAATATTTCAGTACTCAGTGTATGTATTAATGAATGGATGAAATTCTGGCAAATAGAATTCTGGAGGGGAAAGAAAAAAGGGACTATTCCAAGGGGAAAAAATATATTGCCTATCACTTAGCAAGACAGAATTTATTACAGTGATTGGTAACCAAATGGCCAGTGGAAAAAAAAGTTTTAAAATGAAGGCATGAGAAAAAGCTCTATGCTGGGATTATTTGAAGTGAAATTAAATAAAAGCAGTTGAGATCAAGAAACAGCCTCCATCTATAGTGGAATGGGTGACATGCTTTTCAGTCACTTACAACCAAACATTGCTTCTGTAAATCATTTTCGCTCTTAGCTTTAAAATGGCAGCATCTAGCTGGTGCTTGTTTTAAAACTCCTGACAAATGTGCTACATTTACCTGTCTTATTTTAGAGGCAGCCTTTGCAATTTCGGAAGCAATGTTTTGAAACAGGCTCTGTTTCTCATATTTAGAGCTCATATTTAGATTTTTCTCCTACCTAGATATTTTAGTTGAGTGAAATGAAAACTTTAAATATCAGTGAATTGGTTCACCTAAAGAACTGAACAGACTGAGGATTTCACTGGGCAAATCCTCATATCCATGTCCTGGGAAATGGATTGCATGGTTGTGTCACCACTGTGATGGGAGCAGACCTCCAAAGCAGAGAAGGCAGGTACGGATGATCCTGTGGTCACACTATTGCCTCACTTTCCTCTGCAGCATCACAATCCCTTCATCTCCTTCATTCTTCCTTTTGCATTGTCCTACTATAGACAGAATCAAAATATTTCATGTTTGGGGCAAATCAGGCTGTCATCATTGCAAAAGAACAAAAGGTGGTTGAGAAAACAACACTGCATCCTCTCCCAGTTTTCATTCATGTCCTTCCAGTCATGTGCATTACATTTGGAGGAAATTTAGTACCTGCCACCATCATTATTCCCTTGTTACAGATTTTGCAGCATGTTTGGTTCCCCCATGACTGAACAGAATTTCACAGTAAAACTTCTCCCCATACTTTTGTTTTAGTACCTTGAAACAAGAAGAATCTGTGACCTCCCTGCATGAGCTGGTGTGTCCCATTTTGATAAAATTTATGAAGTATATAGCTATGGAAATCTGAATCACCGAGGCATTGACCTAGTACCCATTGCCATCAGTGAAGGATCTTGCTAACAGTAACAGCCAGGATCCCATTCAGTCTTCAGCAAAGGTTTCCAAGAAAAAAACATCACACAGGACATGCTTCATTTTCTCTATAATTTTCAAGGTGCACAGGCACCTAAGTGGTCAGAATAAATAAGCAGAATGACTGACATAGATAGATGACTGCTAGAGACTTTTTCTGACTGCAGCAAATCACTCAGTCCAGGTTGCATTTCCTCCACTGCCATGAGCTGTTGTCTGACCTCGGGAATGTCCCTTGAAGGCCATTTCCAGACTGAAAGCCATCTACCTGAACGTGACAACAACTTACTCAGCAGATCTACTTTCTTGAATAGTCATAATGCCTTCAATTCATTTTAAAAAGGTAAAAATTACCTTATGTATATCATGTTTTTTCTTTTTCAAAGAACTGAGCTCAGCTATAGGCTGACTTCTGCTTACTCAAGAAGAAAAATAGTCATGTCCCTGCAACCTCAACATTACAGGCAGCCTCTGTGGACTTGCTGGTTTGCACAATGTCAGGTGCAAAATCTGCTTGTATTTCCAAGAATGAATGAGTGTAAACTGATTTTGATGAAAGAACCTCTAAACATCAGGGCAGTAATTTAGCAGAAAAAGCTTCATGTGAGAACATTTGCACATAAAACATATTAACCACTTTTAAATCTGAGTTTAATCAGTTCATAAAAGGGATTATATAATTTGATTGCCTACACACAAGAGACCCCTTTCAGGCCTGCATTCCTGTACAATATATCTTAAGGCTAAGAGATCAATCGATGGTAAGGACCCTTCTGAGATTTGACCATGTACAAGAGGTATAGCTTAAATGAAAGTGCTTTAGTTGTACATTCCTTCCTGTCCTACAACATAATCAGTAACGTGGCACATAGGAAGATTATGAGAAATTGGTAGTGTAATGATAAGGCAGGGATATCCTGGGTGAAAGAAAACCCTGGGCAATGATGCTGGCAGGAGTGGTTCCAGTGTCACAATCCTTACACATTGTGGAGGCTTTCAATCCAACATGGTGCAAAAGAAGAACTTCAGTGGAGGTACAACACAAAGCACTGAACCATTACAAGCTGCTTTTTGAGAAGCAAGCTCTGGAGGTGATGGACAAATCCCTGCAGGACCACCCCCACATTCAGCAAGGGGCACATAAAACCTCTGACTGTCACAGACTGATTACAACACACCTCTGCTGCTTATGAACCAGTGCTGAATAGGGACCTCAAGATCTAATTTAAAGCAATGGGACTTACCAACAGGCTCAGTACCACGTAAATTGGAAGTATAGCAACACTACTTTGAGAGCAGCACCGGCTCTGAGAGCAGCACAGGCACATGCACATGGCACTGTGCCTGCACTAGTAAATGATGGCTTGGGTGGTTCAGGTCTGGATCTCTCAACATCTACTGCATGACTTATAGGCAAGATCTACCCATGGATAATGGTGAATTGACTGTACAGCTAAATAACTTCCTCTCCCATATGCACTGCATCAAACCAATGGCCACACACATACAGAAACTGAAATCTCCATGGGAAGCAAAGATAGAATTGCAGGGGCTGCAGGAATTACTACTGTCCAGTGTAGAGGAATTGCCAACAGCTGTCATTCACACATCCATAGTCATCTGTTGCTAAGCTTTACAAAGCCCTTATCAAAAGCTCAACTGTATCATTCACAAGCACATTTTCCCTCCTTCTGAACCAAGATGGATATTTGAGCAACGTAATTTGAAAAAAAACATTTCAAAATTCCTTCACAAAACATAGCATTTCATTACCCAGGAACATGGCTAGGGATTCTTCAAGGTGACAGTAAATACCTACAGCATACACAAGGTAGCAGCTATAAAGAACTGGAACAACTGCATCAAGTGTGGAGCATAAACTGGTTGTTGAATTGTTACCATTGCCATCTGATTTGGGGGATTTGGCACAGGTGAGATACAGAGGCTGATAATCCTGTTTGCTGAACTTTTCTATGGAAATACATTATAAAGCATATTCTCCAAAACCCTCAGCTTCCAATGACTCACTCAGGTGGCATAAAAACTCTATAGACTCTCTGTACCCTGGAGATCAGACTTGCAGCCTTTGAGAGGTCTGCAAATGGCATGGAATTGATACAGCATGATTGCAGACAAAGAGACAATGCTCACTGTGGAACCATGGCCAACTGCCTCTACTTTTCTGCTGAAGGGCGGCTGGAGGTCAGACTGCTGGCACCCCAGTGCAGCTTCATACTTCCTTTATATTAAACAGAAGTGTGCTCTAGCAGTTCCTTTTTCCTTCAGATCTTGCTTCATACCATCTCAAAAGTAGCTTGCAAGTTGAATATACACGCATATAGGAGTTGGACTTCCATGATCCTTCCAGCTTATGATATTTTAAATTCCTTAATATGCATTATTTTGGATGGGACTGTAGCAGTTCTTCGTGCATGTCCATAGACTTCATTCATGCACAGGTATGAGTGTGATCAAGGCAGGACAGAATGATAATTTTAGCTTTAGCTAAAAAAAAATTCAAGAAAATAAGAAAAGATATTGTATTTTCAACCAGAGAAATTGTATTCATTGCTATCTGTGGAATCGAAGTGAAGTAGGTCATTCACACAGCAAGAAACTAATCATGGTGAGCAGAATTCATTTTATCTGAGATTAGCCATCTAAGAAGCAACCATCCAACAAACCTAAGGCAGTTTTCTGGGCTCTGTACTCAATGGAGAGAGAAGGCAACACGCCTGGGCAGGACGAGTGACCCTCTGAAGACCACTCCTGCTGCCTACAGAGGGACATTGAATTAATTACTACTATGTTTAAAATGCTTGGCTTTAATGAGGTTGAGGTTGCAAGGGACAAAAAATCCTTCCAAATATTTAGCACTTGCAATATTCAAGAGTCATGTGCAGCATGCCATTTTGCCTGAGTTCCCCTCCCATTTCTGATAATGTTTTTTTTGCTGAGATAAGAATATACCAGGTGATAAAGGAGTAAAGAGCAGCACATTTGTGGTTCTCTGAATAACACACAGAGGGTGGATTTCCTTTCCCTTCATCTGTAACAAACCTGGGTCATTATTGGATTCAAGATGGGGAATCAGTCGTGAATTTCAACAGGATATTCATAAGTACCTGGTACTGCAATGGCTGAGAAATCTATTGTTGGGTCTAAGTGCTGCTTAACAGAGTAGGGATGAGAACCATAAAGCAAGCGGAACCTCATGGATTCTTGTATCCTCAGAAGTGTGTTTGAAAAGCAGTGACTGGTTCACTGCACTATTGTTCAAAGATTAAGACAAGTATAATAAAAAAGCAGCAAGGTCATCCAGTCCAGCACAGAAGACACACTTTCCACACTGTGTTTCTGAGTGCTTTGTCTGATCTCCTTTTAAAAGTCTCATGCAGTGGGGGCTACATCAGTACTTTGGGGAGTTTTTACTAGTTCAGTAATAGATTTTGATATTTGTCCTGTAGTTGCCCTGTTATTCTTTGAATGGCATTACTACATTGCTACATTTAGCTCTTGGATATTTCCAGTAAATTTTCCTGCAAATTTGTGATTTTAATATGCCTATACACAAGCTTCACTTCATCATCTTATGGAGTACACTTCAAAACTTTATTGCTAGAGACAACAAAGGCAGAAAAAGTCTAGGTGTTATGCTCAAGATGTGAGTTCAAGCTCATGTGAATACAATAGATACATGGATTTCTGTTCTGGTCAGTATCAAACGCTTCTTGCCATCTATGTAGCTACATAAATGTGACCTGGAGGAGTAAAAGGCAGTTTCTCAAGTGCCTCCAGCTAAAGAAATCTCACATGATTTATCTGATCATTCTAGTTTTCAGCACTCAGGACTTTTTTTTCTGAACTTGGCCTCACTTTCTTGATGGACTTTTTGTTTTGATGTAACAAGTGCTCAGCACTGAATATTTTCTCCTATGTAAAGGTAGGGAAAACTAAAGCTTCTGTTTCTGTGAGCCTCACTGATATTTCTGTAGCACCTGGAGGCTTTGATGCTATTGTACAACATGTTGCAAATGAAAAACATGTTCTCTGTCGCATAATTAAATGGTTCATTTTTGCAAGGGAGCCCAAAACAGTAATATGCTCAATTTCATTAACCCATTGATGACTTCCTCAATGTGGCTGCATTTTCTGATTGGACATCAATTATCTCACTATTTGAAATTGAGAAACACCCAGTGTTTGATTCAATTTCTCAGCACTAATTTAAAGGAAATGATGTCAATACATTTGCTTTTTCCCAATAAACCAAATATTCAATGATGGTGGAGGGGTTTGTTAAAACTACAACTACGGTTAAAAGCAGAGATGATAGTCGAGATGGAGAAAAGAAAAATAAACTGATTTTCACCAATAAAATCAAATAAGCTCAAAGTGGAAGTGAGTGAAAACAAGCCTGAGGAAGAGGGCTACAAAATATCAGAGCACAATGAAAAAGATACAGAAATGGAAGTGGAGAAATAAAAATATAATATTTTTAATTTGAGACTGGTGCTATTCCCAATGTATTTAGCATAATTTCTACCACCATGAAAGTTCTAACTTATGAAAAAGTTGCTACTGGTAGGGAAAATAATCATAGGAGGAAATATACGGTAGATTTAGAAATTCACACACCCACATACTCTTCTTCTGCTCCTCCACCTCAATTGTGTCTGTCATTTTTCTCATAGAACTTAGTTTATTTTGCTTTCTTGTTCAGTATCTGGTCATGATCTTGGCTGGGGCAAATTTCATTTTTCAGCTTCATAGCCCTTGCATTGAGAGGAGATGTGTCCCACTCAGTAGCTCAGTAGGATAAAACTGTCCAGTGCTTAACTAACTTATCCTAAATCCACTGACTCCTTATGAGTAGATTTTTTTGTCCTGCAATGCACCACAACTTGCTTTTCCATTTCCACCACGTTTCTCTTTCTTATTCTTCTGACTCTGAACAGGCTTTCATGCAGTCAAAGCATCAGTGTCTTCCTTTTATACTGCTTTTATTGACAATTGAGCCTGGTGCACTCTTCCATGATATGGGGGGAGATAAGGCTCTTGATGCCAATCACTCTACACAGGAGATACAGCATTCCTCTAACAAATATTTGACTAACCTTTCTCCCAGCCCTAAGTATCTGAGTGAAACCCTATAAAATTCTGTGACCTACCAGATCCATGTGATTCTTCAGGAGGAGGACTTGCTGGAAGTCTTAAGGTGGGAGGAATGGGGCAAAGAAAAAAAAATCAAATTAATGACCTAAAATTTCAGCTGGTATGAATTAACAAAGCTTCACTGAAATTAGGAGCTATGTCATTTTACTTTGGTTAAGAATTGGGTTACAGAAGTTTATATTCCCAGAACCTCTCCTGGTATAAATCTTAGAACTGAAAATTGTTTCAGTCAGGCAATGATTTGGCACTGAGTTCAGCCACTTAATAGACTCAGTATAGAAAAAGTCATATATAAATGGCCAGATGAAGTCAATGCATACTGATGTTTCCAGTGGTTTTAGAGTAATTCTTTCATCTTTGGAGAAGACCAAACTTTTAAAAGATCACCTCTTTACTGACTTCATATGAATGTCTTACTCTCAGCTTGACTGCCAATCTTTTGTAAAAGGATCACTCTTCGAGCGTGAAAGCAAAGGAAAAATTTCTTCAGAAGCCAAAAGAGGTGGGCAGGAAGTCAGCTGGTGGGGAAAGTCTGAGAGAATGACTTAAATGGATGTTGTTTGAATGGGACCATGGAGCAGCCCACAGTGATCACTGCAGAGAGACATGCCAGCTCAGGCTACTGCAATTCCATATAAACCCAGTTAAAACTCTGACAGGGATGAAGATCTCTTTCACATTCCTAGACTATTAATGTTGGAATGGGAAGCAAGACCTGAGATTTAGGCCATTAGGTTCCCAAGTCTGAAACATGCATGCAGAGCTTGCTACCAAGGAGTGGCCAAAAGGTATCAAATACATATGGATATGCTTCAGGATCCAGCTGCCCTCATCACACTTTGGCTGTGACCTGTTCCAATGTCTGGGATGTGATGACAATGCAGATTTAAAATGTGAGGCACTATTCAGAATTGGAGAGAAGGAACTGACTAATGGGAAGATGACAATGGCCTATGCGAAAAGTGGAACTTCTGGGCTAGAAAGGATATTTTTGGAGTTCCTCAAGGACTAGTCTCAAGACTGATGTGACAATAATTTCACTAATAGCATGACTAAAAAAAAAACTGTTGTAAATGGAATTTGCTGATAGGAAGTTTAAAATATCCAGCATTATCAATAAAGTAACAGAAGTATGAAGAAATCATGTAGAAAGCATCAGATAATGTCAGTGATGGGCATAAGAGAATGACTTTTAAGAGGCAGAATAAATTTGGCATTTCCCTTACAAGTCAATGCAAAAAGGATATGTGGATCAATGGTATGGGTATATTAATGCAAATCTGCAGCAATATGGATCCTGCTAAGTTTCTTGCTCACCAGTCTGAAGGAAGAGACGAACTGATCAGATAAGTTGGCCTCAGCACAAGCACCTCAGTTATGGGTTCACTGGACTTGCAAAGTCACCAATATCGAAAATAATTGGGGACAGTGGTGTCCTATGTGCAGCCAAACATTTCTCAACTTTCTCCATTTTATATGAAGAGGTGTTTTCAGTGACATGAAGTATAAATCATTACCTTGTAGAGGTTGCAGTGCAACTCAGTAAGGACTGGGACTCATCTTTGTGCTGATGACTTTTTTGCTTTAGTATCTTTGTGTAATATTTCCTTCCTTTTTCACTATCTGCTCAGTGAGAAGGAGGCAATAGGCACAGGGCAGGGTCTGTCTGCTGGGCATTTAGCAGGAACCCAGGGGGCACTGCAACCAGTGCACTTCTCAGTCAGTCTGGGTCAGGCTGGTGGGTATGGCAGAAGGAACAAGTCAGACAGACCAGCATCCCTGACTTAGGCTGTCTGGTGGCCCCCCAGGGTGTTAGAGCACAGCCATGAGTCAGACAGGAGAAAACGATGCTCCAGAGCCAGGTGGATGCAAATCAGACTTTCTGATGAGGGTGGGTCCCAAAGCCACTGCTGGTGCTGCCAAAAGGCTGAATGCAGAAACACCACCCAGGTGTCCATCACTAATCCCTGCTGTCTGAGCTACTGGCAGTCTCACAGGGGTCAAAAATCAAAAATCTGGCCGAGAAGACAGCAAATCCCAAGGCACTCACTTGACCAATTTATCCTGCAAGCCTGGCATACACATGGTGCAGGGCTGGGCATCTTGGAAATGCTTGCTAATATCACCCAACATATTCATTTGGGATGCAGGAGGAATACACACAGATAAATGCACTATGTGGGAGAAAGGCAGCTTTGACAGGTGTACAGAAGCCTCTGCCCTGTGACAGAAACACAAAGCCACACCTGCAGGCTTCCATCGGGCAGAATACATTGCAGTTTTGGATCGTAACCCTTGGGCATTAGTGCAAGACAGCAGATCCAACCCTGAAGTGTTTCCCCTTAAGGTAAAAAACACAGAGGGGTTGAGTTGTGTCCTACAAACTGTATTTTGGCAGTAGCATTTGTTCTGTTTTAAAGCAAATAATTTTAAATGTGATTTTTTTTTTCTGGGGGAACGGGGGGTGATTCACACTAATTTTTTCATCTGTGCCAATATGTCTAATGTAAGAAATTGCAGGCATCAAGATCTACAGGCTGAATATTGTAGAAGTAAAGGAAGAAGAAAAAAAAAACCACTATCATTTCAACTCCAGGGAAATTAAGTCAAGGTCCATAGATTTCCCACTCTCCACTGCTTCTTGCAAACCAGACAAATATGCCTGAGCAGTTTACAACTCACTACTCTAGTAAGTGAAATTGCCCCTTATAAGCCCAAAGCTTCCACTGAAAAAGAACATCTAAAACTCCTGCCGAACATATCTGCTAAGACTCATTTGGCTCAGAATTTTCAGTCAATCCTTTAAATCAACAGCTACACACTTGGAAGTTCCTATTTAGCCGCATCCTCCAAATCTTAAGTTATTCAAACATAAAAGTTTGGTTCAGGCCCATTCCCAGTGAAGATGTTATCAAAACTAAACATGACCTACACTGCTGGTAAATCTATTACTCAGAAAATCTACTTGTCTGGTTTCTTGTCAGCCTACAGAGGTTTTTTGTTGCACCTTTTTTTTTGACAGCATTGTAACATTTTCTTTCTTCAATGCTTCATTAGCTTGTCTTACTCATGCAATTTTCCCCATTTTACTTCATGTAAATCAAACTACTCATCAGCTCTGTAATGTCATTAGTGTACAAAGAGCCCTCTATTAAAAAAATAATCACATAGTAAAAAAAAATTAGAAATAAAAGAAGAACTTAAACTTATGCAGGTAATATAAGTTGTTGGAGAACTATTCATAAGACATATAAAGCTAAAGGCTCTTACGAGGCTAGAAGGACATGAAAAGAATTTTAACAGGATTAGATTCTCTACAGTGTGGCTGAGGTAGGATGGTCAGGAAATATTTTACATAGTACAGGATTTTTGCCTTACTATACCTGTTTTTTCTTTCTTTTAGCAAGTATGGCTAATGGTGCTCACGCTTCAGTGCCTTAATCCACCTGCTAAATATTTCCCTCTTAAAAGGATGTGTCATAAGCAGAATATTCTGTTTTTTTCACCAGCAGAGACAGGTGAACTGCAAGCAGTTTACAGCTTTGCATGTGAGTATTTTCTCATCTCCTGAAAGATCCAAAACGACAGCAGAACTGAGCAGTGGGGCTGTCAGTGGAGAGCTGGGTTTGGCTGTGAGACACAGGTTTGGATGTGAGGCCTGGACTCACCCATGGCCATGGAAATGGAGATGCACAGGTCGGGTAAAAGAGTGTGTGAAAGCAGGATGTGTGCCAGGACAGGACACGAGATGCTCTGCCAGAGATCCTTCTCCTGCCTGGCAATCTCCCCACTGAGGACAAGCTCCTCCTTACATGTGTAGGATACAGGGCAGAAAGGTTGAAAGCAGAGGGAAGGGCTGTGAGGATCACTGTCCTAAACACTCTTGTAAAGCAGCTCAACTGGAAAAAAAAACCAGTTTTTAATTTATTAATCCTGTTATACATCTGATGACTGATATTCAGAGACATAGACATATGTGCATTTGCACACAATTCAGTATTTTTTGTCCCATTTAACCACTGTTTTTTATCTTAGCATTAAGACAGAGTCAAATACTAAGCAAAACTCACGCCATTAAAGCAATAAGAAAGAAAATGGCTGAAGGCTGAGTGAGCAGATGAGAATACTGTGTAAATCATACCTAGCAAACCCTTGAGGGTCTATTCCAACCTGATCAATAACAAGTCAGTCTTCTGAGCAGAAGGAATTTCTTCTAGGGCAGACAGGCAACAGCACCTGACATTTGTTTTTCGTGTATATAGGAATATATAGCAGCGTATATAGGAAAAAATTTACAGATATCACTATTTGGAATACAAGAGACACAAGCAAAACTGGTGACGGGTAGGATTGTCTCATATATACTGAAAGTGGGGAAAGACAGTTCCAACAGTATGCAGGTTAACCCAGAGAACAAACACTGAAGAGGTATCAGTATGATGAGACACAAGAAGGAACACCTGTAAGAAATTTTTTCAAAAATTAAAAAAAAGACAAAACAGCTGTTCAAAATCTCAGAGAGAAACCTGGTGTCAATTTAATTAAAAAGAAATTTTCACTTGCAACTAATGTCCTTACTTGCAAAAGCCTTTTGGTTTTAACAGAAAAAGAAAGCTGGAATTTGAAAAGATCACTGCTCCTGGCAAGAGAGCACTAATTAGCTGGTGAGGACCCTCGAGAGTAGATCTTGTGCAGAGTTGTGAGGCTCAACATTTCTGGCTAAATTCCCTGTCAGTCTGCAGTGAGGCAGGATGCACAGCCAGGAGCAGTCTCTTCTGACAGTACCACTGCTTGCAGCACTGTCTGAAGCTGGGAAGTGTACCAGTTTGTGAGAGGTAAAAAACCATCAGCCAGTATTTCACCACAGATTTCAGTTTTCCCTCTCATTCTGGATTGCATTTCCAGCAGTTTAGCCAGTAATGAAAACAGTGCAGATAGCATATCAACTGGGGCTAGTGAGCTTCAGCATGGTTCACACTCCAGCTTCCAAGCCCAAGGACTTCTCTGGGTCAATTCAAGGAAAGAAATGATGGGGAGATTTCAACATCTACCCCAGTTCTTGCCTGTCATTTGTCCCTGAAATGCACACAGTAGCATAACAGCAATCCAGACCCAGCACATGACACATCTCTAATTAGCATTGTTCTTACAGTTTTACTTTGGATATTTCCCCTGTGAATTTTTTTTTTTTTTTTCAGTCAGGACACTCACTTCAATTTAAAGCTCTTTCTGCTGCATTTGTTTGAGATAATTTTTTCCTACCTGATCACATCTAAACACTCTTGGAATAGATGGCTGTAGCTATCTTTTCAACCCAGAGAAAATCTTCAGATAACCAAGAATTTAGTGCAAAAATATTGTCCTTCATTCCATTTACTCATTCTTTTACATGATTGCAGCTAACTGGGGTGGAAATTTGCAGAAGGTAAATGCTGAGCAAAGCTGTCTCCTTGCACTAACCTCATTTTCACAAGAGAAATCTTTCTGAACTTTTCACAGACTTACTTTATGATTTTTGATTTTTATTCTTAATACCAAAACAGGTCAAATCCTTACCTCTAGGAACCTCATCCTGGGTCACTCTTGACTATTGGGAATCACATCCACCCCATATGCCCCATCTTTAGTAGGAATGGGACATAAAAGAGCTGTTGTTTCCAACATCTCAGTGAAATAAAAGTGCCTTATCAGCATGGGGCATGGATTACCCCATGAACTTTTTTTTTTTTTTTTTTTAGCTCTGGCAGCTCCACGGTTTTACATACAGGAAGCCCTGGAGAAAGGGATAAAGGACAGAGAGGTTCAGGTGGTCTTGCTAGCTCAGTGTCAGCATCACTACCAGGCTGGGAGGAAAGTGGGGATACAGGAAGGGGTGAAGACATGGCCAATCTCCTCAGAAGATGCTTGGCTCTTATAAGGTCAGGAGCTGCCCATATTGATGCACTGCTGCCAGGTCCTGCTCTACTCCTGAAACAAAGAAAAAAGTCAATTTGTGCTTATTCACCCCCAATTAAAGAAAGAAATTTTAGCTGTTCTACTTGTATTTGTCAAAAAGCTGAGAGGATAGAGAGTGTAAGCTCTTGTTGAGTGATGGAGTTAATATTAGGGCTGAGAGAGCCTCATTAAGGCCTTGCTGCTGAATGATGCTCAAAACCTGTTTTATAGGTGGGATAGAGGGAACTTGCAGAGCAGCTGCCTCGCTGCATTGTGTGATGGTGGCTGGATTGCAGTCCTAGGGAAGCTGGGGTCCTACAAGGAAATCCTACAAGGACTGCAGGTTCCTATGGAGTCTGTAAAAGAAACCAAAGGAAAGCAAGCCAGTTTTGCCTAGGATAGAGCATCCTACATGGGGATCCCCTCTTGCCAAAATAAGAGTATTTATTATATGCAAATGAACTGAAACCTGCAGAGACACATGGTAGCATGAAATGCAGGACAGGGAACTTTTTGCATTTTCTGTACGTGCTCTGCTGAAGGGGCACAGCATTTTCACAACATCTTACAGAGTCTCAGTTAAAGTTTCACTCTTGCCTTCCACTTGTGATGGCCTTCCACCCCCACCTTGACATCACCTCCAGCTGTGTCTGCTGCATTTCCCTTGCACAGAGAGCAGCTAGAGAAAGGAAGCCAGGGGGCCAAAGACAGCATCTCTGAATACAGATTACACGGCTGAAGTCACAGGGGGAAGCTCACACAGGCAATCCTCCTGCATCAGGAAAAGCAGACACTTGCACTGGCCTCAGGTAGTTCAGGAGGCTGTATGAGGGTGCTGGTACTTGTCCCAAGACGGTTTTAATTTGATTTTGTGCAAGAGTGGATAATAAAATTTTAGGAAAAAAGAGAGTGCAGGGTTATTGCAAAAGGGCCCTCAGTCCCTTCTTGTCAGAGGAGAGCCAGGTCTTTGCTTCTGCCCCTCCATATTCTCCTGGGTTGCATGGCCATGAAAAGGGGTAAGACCCAAGAACAACAAAGCCCAAATTTGTTGCTGTGCTTTGCAACTGCTGTGGGGCAACCTTTGTGAGATTTCCCAATGGCAGGAGGACATCCAGTATTGCACCATTCCAAATAATCCCTCACTCCAGGAATGCATTGGGAGCGCACGTCACAGCTTCATGAGGTTCACTGAAATGAGAGTGCCCTCATTTGTTGCACTGAATCAAAATATCCTTCTGGTGCAGGGATCTGGAAAACGTGGGCTTCTGAGCTTCACTAAGCTACTCAGTCTTCATAAATATCACCAAAGCGAGCTTTCTGAATCCTCAGATCCTATGGGTGTTGTAAAGAATATTTCAAACTCCTTTTGAACTCATGACAGGAGTATGTTTTGAGGAGGAAGATACTGAGATATTTTCCCCTCTTTCTTGGAGGCCTGTAGATTGTGTGTGCAAGGCAGGAAAACTCTCTCCTCTCTCAAAGAACTGGGAAACCAGAGGTGCTGCTGTTCCAAACCTCCCTTACCTGCCTGCCCTGACATCAAATTTCTATGTTGCACCTTCAGCAGAGGTATGCCTTCAGGTTTGCCCTCACTGGCAGCTGCTTCATCCTTAATCCTCTCAGGAGGTTTCTCCAGCAAGTTTCAGGCTCCTCATAATAATTCAATGACACCTATTAATAGTGCTCAGGAGAGAGAACACACTCCTTCCTCTGCTCAGCACCCGTGGCCTCTGGTGCAACCTACACAGAAACTGCACCACTAAGGCAAAGGAGACACAACTTCCCCAGTCCACAGAAAGTAAAAGTATATGATTTCCATAATACACCAAATATATGCAAGATACAAGCTGTTTCATGCCTCTTATATTTTCTTATATAAAGCCTGAAGTAATATCAGAATAGTAATTTCCTTATTCCACACGACTATATCATCTCCAAAGCACTGGCAAGAGGTGCAAGTGGGTCTCTGAGCAAGTGCAGGGCAGTTGTAAACAAAATTAAATGTACCTGGAACTGAAAATATCACAAGCAGCTACAGGACTACAACTCTGGCTGCTTGCTTCAGCAGATGGTAGAAGAAAAGCTGATTTAGATCCTTTGTAACACAAGCACCAAAGTTGAGCTTTGACACCAGTTACAGCTCTTTCTCCTGTGCCCATGGTGGGAATATGCAGTTATTCTAAAACCAGTGGTCCTTGGGCTTCATCAAGACTTGATGTTTAAATGTCCTCCATGATACAGAAAGTAAAACCAGATAAGAAGTATTAGATCAGTCTGTACCTTCCTTTTCTATGGCAGGGGCCTTCCCCAACGTTCATCATATAGTGGTCTTCTCATTTGATTTTTAAAGGTCAAAGCAATTTATAGGTGGCTCTGGAATTTTCCCTGCATTTGTCACTTTTCTGATATATCCTACCCTCCCTCCACTTACTCCTACTTAATATGTGGGTAAGATATCCTATTTAACATCTCCACCTGTAGCATGGGCCCCTTGGTTTGATAACTTAAAAAGACTGATGAAGTGATTGTGGGCAGAACTAACTTCACCATCCACACATAGGGCACAACAGTCAACCCTGATACGAGTTTTAATTATTCACATAGTTCAGTTTCCCTGACTCAGATAACACATTTTTGGCACCACAAGTCTCAGAACAGCATGACGCTTGCAAGGCTGAGGCTCACCTTTGCCAGGCAGGGATGGGCTGTCAAGTCTGTAACCTCTGCCGAAGTGGCCGCCGAGTCACAAGGTCATTAGCAAGAGTTTGCCAACGCGCCACACAGTGAGTCATACTTAATAGCCCATCTGCTGTCACACTTCATAAAATATTTTCCTATTATTCCTCCTTCCTGTTCTATTCCTAAGGAGCAAATCAATCCCCAGTGGATGTAACTGCCAGAACCTGTTTTTGCAAATAAAAGAGAAGAAACAGTTGTTGCCTTTCCCACTGTCCCCAAATATCTGATACTTCTTATCAGACTTGCTGACATTTTAACAGTGGCAACTGCTGTTTGGGATAAGCATTAGGATGCCTAGTCACAAGCCAGTGACCCATTTTACTGTGGACTGTAAAGACATAGCACAAAAGCTGCACCCCAAACCAGACTAAAGACATTCAGAGGGCAATTCCCCTCTCTCTCAGCATGGATTCCGCTTTGGGAGCAGCCTCCTCATTCTTGCTGCTGACTTTAACCATCCTTTATGAGGACTGTTTCTGAATACCTAATTCCTCATTGTTTTCCTTTATTTGCATGCTCAAATCTAAGTTAAAGGAACAACATTTCAGTAGATTTCAGTAGGTGTGGTATTTTATTGTTGTCTCTGTCTCTTCTTTAATAAAAAAAAGAAACTCGCCTGTATTTCTAAAATTGTCTAAGTAGCAACAACCTTCACAGAAATTGTGTTTTTATCGTGCCATTTTATACTATGTAAGTCCCATTAGTCATCCTGAATTTTAGTGGATCCATTTTGCTGTCTGTTGGGGTTTTTTTCCTAGAGGATCTGAAGGGGGCAGGCAGAAGAGATTATTGTGAATGAACTGATCATTTTCTGAACTCATTAAATATGCCATCAATTATCAATAATTAATGACTACAGGGGTATGTTCCCCTCCTTCCCATGAAGCCAAGAATGCTCTTTAATAGCTGTACAGCAATCCTTCGAATAAAAAAGACAATGAATCTGCTCCTTAGGGGTAACAGTAAATGATCTGGATTGATGCTTTCCATTCCTCTTCCACTGCACTTTGCATTTAACATGAACTTTAAAGAGAAAGGATTTGCTTTCTAGTCAGTTTAATATTATGTCTGTAAATGCCTCGAAGTCTAAGCAGCAGATGTCACAGAGCAGCCTCTGGAAACCTTTTTACTGCTTCAGCTCTGTGATGGAGCTGCAAATGCCAATAGCTTTCTGTTGAAGAAGCCTTCAGAGACACCAGCTCCTGAAACCCTGAGGCAAACAAGGCACCCTTCCCCTGCCATGGAGGAGAGTGGTGAAGCAGAAAGAGTGACTTCCAGGAGCCTCAAAGCCAGAGGACAAGAAGGAGAAGTGAGGCTGAGCAGATTCCTCGTGAAGCCCAGGCAGTCTCGATCCTGGTGGCAATGGCCACATCCTCCACATCTCCCCCTGCCAGTCTGAACCAAAGCAGTGGAATGCTGCTGGGAGAAGCACATACAATTTTATTTCACCAGTGGGTGATACAGCTATGGCAAAGGAGGACTCTGAAGGGGAGGACGAAGCAATCTCACCCTGAATGCAGGAGGCTCAGATCTGCTTGTACTTTCATTGCAATGAATATTGTTTGTTTCAATCTTATACAACTTAGCTGTTCACCCACAGGCAAAGGGCTGATGTTTTCTGGTCATGAAAATAAAACAACTGAGAGAAGAAAACGAAAGGAAAAATTAGCTAATGATCAGCATATTTTTACAGAAATTTACAGGTTTATGCAAGGATTAGTTTGTCTTTATGTCAAAGGGAGGAATGAGATTGCAGGTTAGTAACATGAGTGAGATTTAATCAATTTTTAATGTAACACAGTCAGAATCTCTTCATCCTTCCAGTTCTAGTAATAGAGGATGCACTTATGCAAAAATTTAAGGACATGGACCAGAAATACAGTACCCTGTGACTGGACCAATCGTGCATAAACCAGTTCTACTATCCTTTGCATCTTGCACTGCATTTTACACCTTTTAAAAATAAACACATACATTAGAGTTGTCTTTCCTTATTCTTGTGCAAAACAAATGTGAAACATTTGGAACATTGCAGCCATACAGATGGAAAAAAAAAACAAACCAAACAAACGAAACAAAACAAAAAACTGTTTAAAGACAGAATAGTATTTCATAGATTTGTTTGGTAGGAAAAATTATGGTTTCACCTGTAAATAAAGAGGAAGAACAAGTTGATTTGCCTTAACTGAAAATAAGGAGACTTACAGTTTCAATCTAAAACATAGGTTCATTTCCGGTGGCTGATGAAAAAGGAGGGAGTTTTTTTTCCCTAATTGTTTTATTTTTAGGAGATAGGATAGTGAGATTGCCTGTATGGGTCTGTCAAAGGATGTGTTACTGATCCTGACAGTAATTTTTACTC
Source organism: Acridotheres tristis (assembly GCA_037013685.1). Taxonomy (NCBI): domain Eukaryota; kingdom Metazoa; phylum Chordata; class Aves; order Passeriformes; family Sturnidae; genus Acridotheres; species Acridotheres tristis. The sequence continues at coordinate 140,108,684 of CM072886.1, read as the reverse complement.
TATTGCATAAACTGACAAAGAGGAAGGAAATGTTCATCTAAAAGAGTAATAACAATGAAAAATTGAGATTCTTCCTAGCATGGAGAGATAAAAAGACAGTGTGAAGGCAGTTGTGATCCTATGTAGTGAGGCAAATTATACTTGGAAGTTGGTGTCACGCTAAGTTTCACAGAAGCAGAAGACACATGCTGTTCTAAGGGACAAATAAGAGGTAGAAGCACTCAACAATGTTTGGTGTCCATGCTTGGGCCTGCAGGGAGAAAATCAGGGAAAAGTCACAGGTAAGTACTTTGCAAGTGGTCCTGAAGTCGGGGAGAAAGCCAGACTGGACAGGACCCCAAGCAACCTGGTCTAGTGGAAGGTGTTCCTGCCCATGGCAGGGGGATTGGAACTGGATGATTTTTAAGGCCCCTTCCAACCCAAACCATTCTATGAGAAGGTTGAAATCAGCTGCCAACCAACCCAATCTTCACATTGTCATGACTTCTGCAAAGCTGAGAATATGAGCCCTGTGGCAGCTCTGTGAGAATTAGTTTTCCCAAACCACTTCCACTTCTGAGATTTCTCTCATTTCCCACCAGGACACTTTTGCAACATCTAGAATAATTTTTTGGACCTCTGAGAGGTACCCATGTCAGCTGGGTCAGTAATGTCATGGACGGGGCCTTCATGCTGGACAGAGATGACCAAAGTTCAAGTCCCTTGTTTTTCCCAGTCATGGGCTGGAGCTCAGGTTTTTCATGTGCCAAGCAAGTCCCATAAATACCTGTCCTGTGCAAGGCAAGGTTAGTTAACTAAAAGAATAAAACCTTATATCAAGACTCCCTATGAAAAGCATAGATTAAAACCTTAGAGAACTATCAGGAAAATTAGTGCAGCTAGGAAAGATTTCAGTCTGGGGAGACTTTCTTTCATGGACTGAAACAATTTGCACTTATACAGCCCACATGAGCTTCAGGGGGAAGAAACTGTTCTGTATGAACAAAAAAAGCCATTAAATTGACTGTGAGAAAAGAAAGACATTGACTTCCGTAGTAGGCAGCCCCAGTAAAATGGAAAGACAGGAAAAGAATATGAGCTATACACTGGAAAACTCCAGAGCAAAGGGAAATAGCAGGAGAGAAACCAAAGGTAATATTAAGCTTTAAAATTAGTGGGAAAAGTAAAATTATGAAAGAGGTCTCCACAGGAAAACAAGCAGAGGTGGTGACTTAGGGGAAGTTCAGAGGGTTTCATCTGTAAACAAATGTAAGAGATTTCAGAAAAAAAATAAGGAACTAATAGTAGCAGCAGGAGGTACACAGAGGAGAGTGTTTCAACATCGTGGGCACAAACAAATCAGAGTGAGGAAGTGAAAGTCTGAGAGGATGGGTCTGAGATCAGGGAGGGGAGTGATGTAGCAGGTAATGATACAAAAGCTTTCAGATTTTAGCTTAGCAAAATTGAGATATTTTGTCTTGCAGTGACTTTTGAGCTCATCTGCATGTCAGAGCTGCACTTCAGTCAGCTTCACCTTCTTTGTTAGCAAAAAACTGCCCTCAAAATGCTAGGGATTGGGCATACATTCCCTACCTGGGAAAATTATTGTCAATTTAAAGGATAAAGTTACCACTGAAATCAAGAGTGAGAAGGCATCTTAGGAGATTTCCTAGTTTATCTCCATGCTAAAGACAGAGTTATCTGAGCCTTTTTCAATCCTGACAGATATTTCTCTAACATATTTGCATCCAAATTAAGTCATTGATGTAAGACTGCATCAATTTTTAATAAATAAATCTGTTTAAAATTTGAGTCTACTTCTGCCCAGAAATTTGTCGTCTCTACAGACTGAGTGAGAAGCCAGGTGTCTCATGGGGCTGCAGGAGGCTGACCCTCTTTCTTTGTGAATGGGAATGAAGTTGTTTATATGGAATAGTGTTGTGCTATGTGCAGTTTTGTTCCTTGAAGCACATATCTATCTCATTCACATAAACACACTCAGTATACAAAGAATAATCTGAAAAAGATTTAAAAAAAAAAAACAAAAAGGTAAACATTGCTTTAAAGTACTCCATTTTAATCTGATTGTGAAAGTGGATGATGTCATGTTGCTCAGTGCTGTAGAATAACCAGCAGCTGCAGACCAGCCTTGGGTAAACCAAACAGCCATGGCACCATGGAGCTTCTCCTCCAGCCTCTGCCAGATGCACTGTTCACACCCCACCTGCTTTGGACCACTGGCACTTTTAAGCTGCTCCAAATCCTCTGTTTCCAACTTGTGGAGACTGCAAGACAGATTCCTCTAGGATGCCACAGTTGAAAAGGGTCTTGATGGTTGGTGTGGGGTCAGGCAAGGCTGATGGCATGAGTCAGCCTAGTTGGCCACCTCAGCTCACTGCACTTTCACCAGCACTGCCCCACAGCAGCAGCCTCTCAGCTGGCCCAGCCTTGGTCTTGTGTAAGAAACCACAGCACAGAAAGTTCACACTGAGCAACACCACACTGCCAGTTGCCAAATATTTATTGTACAAGCCTGGCTAACCATAATAGGAACTTAGCTTGACCAAAACCAAAAGAAAAAGATGCTTTTCTTGGGATGGAAGCCAAGTCAATTATTTCATAAACAAGCTTGGTGCTCTTCCTAAGAATAGAGGTCAGATCCTCATTTGGTGTAAGTGGGTATGGCTTAAACTGGTCGCAAACAGCAAGCCAGGAGAAGCAGCCAGGCACTAAAAGTCACCTTATAATGCCTGTCCTGATAGCTGATGTTCTTCAAAAGATCAAGCACAACCTCTCCCTGCTCTCCACGTCCACTCCTGCACAGGACACCTGCACTGCCATCCCTGATGCTGGCTGGAGCACCAAGCTATCAATGGCAGTGTATCAGCAGCTGAATAGATAGCAAAATGCTTTAAAAGGCTCAAGACTTCTGCTATGGAGGAATGCCTCCACAGGTGATCAATACCTCTCTGTGTAGTTTGCTGCTTTACCCACAGCAGTGGAAAATCAATGTAGGAGGTCATCTAGGTGGGATGAGATGACCCTCCCTCAAGTTACTCCTGGAGACCACCAGGGAGGTGGCAGAAGAGGGATAGAATCTTGGATGCCTGGTGAGGTGGCAGGCAGGGGACAGAGCAAGAAGAAGAAGAGCCAAGCTGTTCTGCTGTGACTCATTAATTTTCCACTTGAGTTTGTGTCTATTCTTATGGGGGAAAAGAATACCAAGACTACCTTGGGGTCTTATTTTAAATCTTTCTGAGACAAACAGATTTTCTGCTTCTTTTCTGTTTTTCACCTGCCATTTTATTTCTTAGTATGGGAAAGATGTTATTTTTCTATTACCCCATTTGATAGCTACAGATGATGTGGTAACATTTGTTCACATTTATAAAAAACACCATGTTTTTTTCTTATTATGCAACAAGTTTGAAATTTGAGGTAAATCTGATTCTGAACAGAAGACTATCTCAAAGACTTGCTTTTCTAACTCACATTTAGGGAATCTGAATACATTTACTAGCATTCAAACAGTTTGTCTTAAGCCCTTTATTCTTTTTCTTTTCCCGACTAAAGATTCATATGCTTTTTTACTGCATCTATACAACACAACCCTTTATACATGATTTTTTTCAAACACATGATGAAATATTTTTCTCTAAAGGGGGGGAATCTGAATCTCTATGAAAGGAAAAATAGGAAAGAACCACTCCTCTGCACATACACACATACACACACACACAGACACACACACACACGCACACACACACACGCACACAATGGATTAATTTCAGCAAGAGCAGAGGGAAAACCTGGCAGATGAAGTTTTTCTTCCTCTGAGGCATTTTGGCTAATTTACATCCTCATTTCATAGCTAAAGGTTCCCACTGAAAGGCAACCATGTGTTCCTTTTAAACAGGTAGATTTGATTAAAGGCTGGACTTCTGGAGCATGATCCTGCTGCCTCTGTACAATCAGTCCTACCAAGGATAATGAGATTACTCACAGGAGTAAAACACTGCAGAACAGAACCCTGGAGTCTCACCAATTAATAGGAGAATTTTCTTCTCTTTTTCCATCCACCCCTTTCTTTATTGCCCTTAAAATGCCAGGGGAGCTTCAGAGTTATAGCAATTATTGTTATGGAGAACAGGGCATAAAATGAACTGTTATTGCCTTTAAAAGAGCTGGAATATCCTTACCTTTCAAGAGTAGGGCACAAAAATCTGTATGCAAATGAATAAATATAAATGCAAATATAATCTACACCAGGAAAAGCTGTTTTTCCCTGAGCTAAAGAAGCATAACGATAATCAGGCTCCCAACTGTAAACGGTACTCAGTGTTTTGTAAGAGCTGTGGAAAAACGAGGCAAGGGTTTAATCCACTTTCTCCTTTGGTTGGAGGAAACAGGTGTGGCTCCATTTGCAGGTAGCTTATTATTTTTCATGAATATATTAGAGGCACTCTTTGCATATTTCAAGTGGTAGGAAATTTTGCTGCTCCTGCTCAGGAGCACTCACTGGAGACAGAAGAACATGGACTGAGAGGTTTAACTGTGCTGTTTGCTCAACTTCGATGGTTCATGAGGATTTGAAGAGATAGTAAAACATTCTTTGACAAACAAAGGTTTCCAAGTAGATTGAAGATCAGGCATGCTTTGTTTATCAATGGACAAACAAGAGTGGAACAAACAGCAGAATTTCTTCTCAAACACCACACCTTGCAACATACATCCCATGTGGGAATCTTCCAGGCAGTGCCTTCCCTCAACCCATGTGTGGCAACTGGGATCACATTGCTGCCAGCAGATCTCCCTGAAGAAATATTTGCATCAATTCACAATTAAACAACTAGACAAATGGGGAAAGAACGAGGAGGGCATAGAATATGTATCTGGGCTGAGGCACACAGGTGAAAACACAGACACCTGAATGAGTGCTGAACCAATGAGAGCCACGTTATTCCAGTGCAACTGGAGGAAAAGACTTGGTGTCAGCACTTCAATTTTCTATGCTTATGGCTCCCATGGCCCAGAGAAACTGCATTGAAATAAACCTACTCAATACCACTAATCACTGTGGTTTCAGCCCTGGAAGGAAAAGAACTTAAGTACTGTGTGCTCTGGTCTCAGTTAGAAGGATTTGGAGCACTTTGGAGGAAACTTGATAGTGTCAAGGGAGGGGAGGGAAGCATTAAGTGCCCCAAGTATGTACTGTGTCCCAGAATTTAGCTTGGTGCCTGTGACAAGTTGGTGGGAATGAAGTCCATATAATGAAGAAGACAGCAAAGAAAGCAAGAAATCTTAAAAATAAAGACTGTAGGTCATGGGAAAGGAAAGAAACCAAAATGACTCAAAGAATACCTTTCCAAAGGAAAACTTCTTAAAATGCTAAATGAAAAGACCAATAAAATTCAGATGCAGACAACAGTCTGGGAGAAACTAAGAGTTCAGCAAAGGAGACAGGTTTTAATCCTCTCAGGATGTGACACAACTTATTGGCAGAACAGAGAAGACGTTAAAAGTCCCTAAAATTAAAGGGCACTATTTTGCTGCAACACTCACAAAAAGACAACAGCGAAAAAAAAATACATTTTCCACGGGGTCTGAAGGTCAGAGCAGACGGAAAAGAAATCGAAACTGCTAGAGATTTGATTGTAGTGATAGGATTGTTGCCAGCTCTGGGAAGAATTACAAACTTCTAAAGAGAATTTGGCAATAAACTAATGAGTCAGGAGACAGCAATGAAAATAGGACAAATGATGACCTTAACTTCTGTATTAGTGGAGAAGAAAAGCAAGGCACTATCTGGTATATCTGGTATATAAAGCATTATCTGGTATAGGATAATGTACCATTGAGACAATGGGTAATGTGGGAAGAAAAGGAAACAACAAACAAAATTAAGAGTCAAGAAGAAAACCCCAGGAAGTTTCTTCAGACTTGATGGAAACTTTAGCAGAGATATATTATCACAGAATCATGGAATAGTTTGGGTTGGAAGCAACCTTAAAGATCACCTAGTTCCAAACCCCGTCATGGGCAGGGACACCTTCCACTGGACCAGGTTGCTCAGAGCCCCAGCAAATCTTGCCCTGAGCACTTCTAGAGAAGGGACATTCACATCTGCTCTGGGCAATCCCTTTCAACCTCATAGTAAAGAGTTTCCAAAGTCCAGTATAAATTACCCTCCTTTGGTCTAAAATTTTCACCCCTTACCCTGTCACTGCAGGCCCTGTTAAAACATTTTTATCCATATTTCTTATAAGAAAGACAGGAAGGGAAGTTGGTGCTGAATGAAAGCAAATACTCCTGATGCCAACTGGCTCTACTGCATCCCAGCTGGAAGGGTGGCAGGGAACCAGCAGGGTGACAGCCAGGAAAAAATCATGGTATCGGGGAGAAGGGTGCCCAGGAAAACCACGCCTGGGTGGGAGGCATACCACTGGCCTGAAAAGAGCTTCTGTAAAAGAAAGGTTGGAGAGAATGCACAATGGAGAAATATCCAGGGAGCCAAAGTGTCTCAGTATGGTTCTCTGCACACATTGATAAGTCTCTTGTGTCCAAAGCAGGTGGAGAACAGTGTGTGTCCCAGCAGGGCAACCAGATGGGACACAACAGGCAGGGTGCATTGGCAAGGGGAGCCATTTCAAGGCACAGAGGAAACCCTTATAAAAACACACACACGTCAGGCAAACAGCTCTTGTGTGAAACTGGACATAAACAGTGTGCAAGGGGCAAATAATGAATGAGGTCAAGTCCAAGAAGATCATAATCAAGTGCAAGATAGAAAAGGAGGCCCTAATGTTGTGAGTTGTTCTGCCTGGGCAGGCCCCTAAACTTGCCCAAAATGGTACTGATTTCAATGACTCTCATGTCTCTGCTGGCATCAGTCAGAAAAAAGCACCAGGATAAGCTGAAAGGTGCCTACACACTTCAGTACCTCATTTTTCCCTGCAGCAGGCCAAGACCCAAAACAAGAAAAGCAGCCTCTCCATGGGTCTTCACTTGAAAATATGGCCAGGGTAGAGATGAATCATTAGGAATGGAGGAAATCATAGTGAAAGCCCCAAAATGATCAGCAGAATTCTCACCAGCAGTAGGAGAATTACTCACTGGTGATTCACATATTCTATGCTCAGAAGAGGCTGGTGATCATACCCTCTGGTCTCCTGCAAAACAGGCAACCAAAACCACACTTTCCTTCAGGCTCCTTATCACTGGCTGTTCTGGAGAATGTAATTTAGGCTGAGTTCTTCAGAGACTCAGACTTCAGGGAAAGAAATAACTCACCTGCATCTAGGTGTCTGTCATGTCACCTGATGGTCTTTCTACATCTGGTGGGGATAAGGTCAATATATCCTCTGGAACTTCAGAACTTTCTTTGTTTCATCCTAAATTAAGTGACTGTCTTTAGTTGGTTGAATCTGGTTGAATCACACGGTGGTGCTGACTGGATTCTCTCTCAAAAAAACCCCAAGACACAGAGAAGTGGATATAGATGCATCATAGGCATCCAGAACTGGGTGAGATATGTCTCAGGCCAAGAATCCCAAGGTCCAAAGCATCCTTGCATTCATTACAATTGTTAATCTCATCTATTCTGAGTGTGTAGATAAATCACACCAGAAATTAGGTATAATTTTTCTAGCTTCAGCTTTCAACCACTGACTTTTTAATATCATTTTCTACTTAACTGAAGAGCTGTTCACAATTAAATTACTCTGCTATTATACTCTCATTTTCTCTGGATCAACAGAGTTCATTATGGTCTAGATCTGCTGTCACTGAAGACTAGATAATGAGATTGGATTGGATCAAATATCTCCATTAACCAGAAAAGAAGGATCTAAAAGAACTGGTGAACCAAATGCTCTATAAATGGGATTTGGTCTGCCACTACTTCACCTTTTCCTGATAATTAAATAAATAAATAAATAAGTAAGTAAATAAAGCAATAGCAACTCCTACAGATTCCCCCAAACTCTTTTAACCTCCAAAGCAATTATACACATAGATAAACAGAAGTTCCTTTCATGGGGAAGAAATATGTGAGGAGCAAAAAAACATGGTAACATGTTAAAACATGGTAATTTCCCCTACTTTTTTGCCCTGGTGGGTTTCCTCTTGGATTGCATAACAAGTGCTCACAAGGTGAAGGCTTTGCCCACAAAAATACAGCAACTAAAGTGAAGAGTCATCAGGTTCTATTTTTCTCTCGATCTCAAAACAACTTCTTCCTAAAGGCCAAAGATGAGATTTAAATGAGCAAAACCCACTGCATTTGGATCACAGAAGAAATTCTGAAATCCACCTGTGAAACTGGCAATCAGTTATTACAAACTACTGAATGCTTGAGTAGAAAGCTGCTACTCTGAATGTTGTATTCATGCATAACTTATCTGGAAAGGTGCAGCTTTCTTTTTTATTCATGCATTCTTTTTTCACTAAAACTCCTTTTTTCCAAAAATAATTGTTCTTTTCATTTCACAAGCAGAACTCCAAGCCAGAGGGGAAAAATAAAAACCAAACAACATATGCTGCCAGGAAAGTGATATATCATATTTTACACTGCTAAAGGATAAATTGAGCAGCTGAGAAAGCATCAGGTTAGATTTGGAGCATCTGCACTGTTTGCTTAATAAAAACTGATGCCTGCTTTGCTGTTTCTCTTCCCCCATTTCAGTTAGCTGGAGAGCAGACCAGCCTTTCTCAGAGCAGGAACCTGCTGTTAATGATAACTACTGAAATACAGTGTTGGCAAAGACTTCAAGAGACACCCAGCTCAGTCCAGCAGGATCAGGAACACCTAAACCATCTCTGACGAATTCTGATAGCAGATGACTCAAAGGTGTTTTGATGCTGCCTGGAGGCTGTGTGAGATCTGTGCACACACTGACAGCCCAGCTCAGACAGCAGGGACTGGATTGCACACGTTTGGAAGATGCTCTTCCCACCAGCCCTGAGGACTCTGGGAATTTTGTAACAACATTCACAGCCCAAGGGCTTACCTTACCTTCAACAGCTTATCTGCTCCAAGAGCTCCAAAGGAAAGGGAAGGCAACCACAGCTCCCCAGAGGGGGTTCCCAGAATATACAAGGTCCACAGATAGAGAGGAACCCAAGCAACCCTGACAACCCTCGCAGCCCCAGAGCTGGAGGAAAGTGAGGATAGAGTCCTCAGTAATTTCACAGAGGACACCAAGCTGGGTGGGAGTGTTGATCTGCCAGAGGGCAGGAAGACTCTGAGTGGGACCTGGACAGGCTGGGTTGATGGGCCTAGGTCAATGGCGTGATGTTCAACAAGGCCAAGTGCCAGGTCCTGCACTTGGGGCACAGCAAACCCCTGCAGTGACACAGGGTAAGGGCAGGGTGGCTGGAAAGCTTCTTGGAAGAAAAGGATTTGAGAGTCTTGACTGACAGTGGCTGAACATGAGCCAGTGTGTGCCCAGGTGGCCAAGAAGGTCAATGGCATCCTGAACTGCATCAACTGCATCAATGGTGTCACCAGCAGGGCCAGGGCAGTGATTGTCTGTCTGTACTTGGTACTGGTGAGGCCACACTTCAAATCCTGGGCTCAGTTTTAGGCCCCTCACAACCACAAAGACATTGAGGGGCTGGAGTGTGTCCAGAGAAGGGCAGTGCAGCTGGGAAAGGGTCTGGAGAGTCACATTAGGGGTGGCTGAGGGAGATGGAGATGTTTACCCTGGATAAAAGGAGAGACCCCTACAACTCCTTGAAAGGAGATCATAGAAGGTGGGGATTGGTCTCTTCTCCCAGGCAGCAAGTGACAGGACAAGAGGCAATGGCATCTCGTTGCACAAGGGGAGGTTTGGGTTGAACATTAGGAAGAATTTCTTCACTGGTTAAGCAATGGAATGGGCTGCCCAGGGAATTGCTGGAGTCACCATCCATGGAAGTGTTCAACAAATGACTGAACGTGGCCCTCAGTGCTCTGGTCTAATTGACATTGTGGTGTTTGGTCAAAGGGTGGACTTGATGATCTTGGAGGTCTTTCCCAACCATAATGAATGATTCTATGAATGATTCTCTCAGGGAAGGGTGTATGCCTGAGGGACCACTGGCTAACAGATACTTCTTTTGAGCTCTTTTGAGCTATTTCTACATTTCCTGTTACTCTTTTACTGCCTGAGGTCCTGGGGGAAACTTGATCATTATAACATCAAGGCAAGACTCCAGCACCTTCAAGACCTGTGCCCCAGAGGGCTGAAACCTCCCTGATGCCACCTTGCTCCTCTCCTTTCTACATAAACTACCTGTTCTCAGGTATGCCCAGGATGTCCATGTGACCTTACCAGGCAACAGCAGGTTCCAACCTTCCTTCTAACTTAATATCCCCATCTCCTTATCAACTGGATCTCTAGCAAAAGGTTACAAAGAACTTCTCAAACATGGGGAACTTAATGTGTTAAAATTCAATGCCTTTCAAATTCAAGTCATATGGTAGCACTCTCTGCAGACAGACATCTGATGCTTGTAGAAAAGAATGGATAGAAAATAGTAGCACAGAGGTGAAGACTGGAAATCAAAGTAATCAGGGAAAAAAACAAAAACCAAGAAAAGACACAAACTTCTTTGTTAATAATAATAATAATATTAATAATAGTAATAATAATATTCTAGGATGGCTTCATTTCATGGTAACATCATTGAAATTCCTCTGAAAAGAAAAAAACAAACATATTTTTGCATCTCAGGTGTGGATTGCGCCAGCCATATTTAAACAAAACCAAGGAAAATAAATCCAAAAGCTCTTCCCCCCTCTCTCTCAAAAAAACCCCAACAAACAAAAAAATCTCACAAAATGAACTCCAGAACCCTAACAAACAAACAAACAAACAAACAAACAAAAAGTTAAAATCTGACAAAAATAATTTCTAATTAATGACTATTGACAATTTGGATGGATTTACACGACTATTGGAAATTTGGATGGATTTATATGCATGACAACAGTGAGCAAAGTCTTCCAGTAACTTGTTGGTATATTTTTTAATATGATCATCAGTGCAGAGAGATGAGCTTTTTTTATCTTTGCACATGTCAGTTCTGTTCTCTGTTCTCCTGGAAGAGCAAGAGCAATATCTGACATTGTTCTAAAGCTGCTCTCACTTGCTCTTCTTCCCAGTTCTTTTTCAAAACCAAACTGGTTTCTTAAACAGTGAAATTCAGACATCGTTTATGCAGCAGGATCCCACTAAAATGTCTTTTAGATACCACTAGATACCAACTTTCCTGCCCTACTTTCTTTTCAACCGTTCAAACAGCCTCTACTCAAGCTGGGGCATTCTGTGAGTAATTCTTGTCTAAAAAATCCTCTTAACCAAGTAGACCTCCTTCCTGTCCCAAATACTAGTGTAATTGTTGCCATCACCTCCCTTTAGTCCCCTGTGAAGCACACCAGGAGAAGTGATCTGGCAGATCTGTGAGTGTGGAAGCTGGTTTGGGAAGCAGACAGGCACCCAATTTACATGAGAGCTGGCAGAATTACCTTTCTGTTTAGTGATATCTCAAACTTCCTAAGTAACACAGGGCCTTCCTCTGATTAAAAGCCAAAGTTATTTTAATTCAGTTATTTGTATTCAGCTATAGCCTTTGTTCTGGGAACACAGCCAAGTGAAGTAGTGAATACTTAGTGAGTATAATTAGAAAGGTAAGCAGCTCCAAAAGGAATGAAATCAACACACACAGAGTCATTATACAGGATGCATGAGGAGAAAACTGAAGAGTGGAGGGCAAAGACTTGGACACACATACACACAATAAAACTCCCCACACCCTAAGTGATCTGTCTCTACCAAACTGACATCTCTGTCAAATGAACTCCATTCCCCTGATAATTTGGAGAAATGTTTGTTTGTGGAGTGGGTGGGTTGGACTCATGACCTGTTTGCTGAGGCAACAAAACCTCTTGAAAAAGACTCTTCCTAAGATCTGACAGGCTTTGGCCTTCAGCAAATATGTTCAAAATAAGCAAATAATGAGCAACCTTCATCGATGAACTGCCAGCACAGAGTGCCTTCAGATCTCCTGGAGCAGATGCTGCCTGGCTGTCCTTCAGGCCTTTTCTCATGGCCCTGGGTAATCACGTGTCTCTTCTGCTCTTCAGTTTTGTTTCCAGCATTTGAGTCATTGCTTTGTTTAACATTCAGTGCAGCTTCATAAAGAAACCAGCTTATCTCTGTCAGATTGTTACAGGTATTTACATGCTACCTGGATCATGAGAAAATCAATAGGAATCAAGTACCTAAACATCCTTGAGAATACAGACTGCTGTTCCTCCTCTAATGCCCATCCATCTCCTGTCCCTCTAATAGAGTAGAAGCACTGCTTTTCTGCTAGTGGTATGACACAATCTCCCCATCCACACACAAAGGTGTCCTCCGAGGAGCAGAGGTTGTGCCCTTAAGTGGAACAGCCTGCAGTGACTAAAACTGGGAAAATGGATCAAAACAACAAGTCACTTAATTGCTCCTGGGTGTTTTATGAACAAGCATTTGTTCAGATGAGTCTTTTCAAGCAGGTTAGACTCTGCCTGAGCACATTGTGCCATCCCTCAAACATCAGACTGTCATCCACAGAGCTACCTACCAATTACTAAGAAGAAGCCAAGTTCAAGCCTCATAGAGAAACTACTGGAAGGTCTGCAAAGATTCCCACTAGCTTAAAATTCTCATTAGTTCCTAACTAGTGTCTGGTTGCCCACCTTGGTGGGGAAGTCAAGCAGCACCTATGCAGGGTGTGTGAAAAGAAGTCCCTCTCCTATGAAAAATCATGGTTGAAACCTGCAGGATAAGGACTACAATATGAAGTTACTCACAATACTCTTTCCACCATTTAGCCTAACAGCAACCCAAGAATATACACCTCAGCCCTCTCAGTGCAAGACACATGCCCCCATGAACTTCTGCAACCTGCTCAGCTCTGCCCTGGCTTCCAGAGCAAGGAGAAGCTGTTTCACAGAGCCCACCATAAACCATCTTCTTCTCCCAGCAGGGAAACATGCATTTCAGAGACAAAATTCTGGATCCAGCCTATGTCCTCATCTCCCATCTGACTTTGCAACCAGGAGGCTTCCACATCCAAGAGAGTAAAGAGAGTGAGGGTCAGGCTAAATTTTGCCATCTCAACTTTTCCAGATTTGAACTGGCATAGCTGTGTTCACTCCAGAAGCATGAAAGAAGCTCCAGTGCTCTTGCTTGTAGAATTTGTTTTGCCAGTGATCAGATTATGGAAACAAGAGGTCTAAATCACAAGGCAAAGCAGAGCCTCACCAGGATAAACTGTGTTCCCAGTAGGAGATTTGGTCTGAGTATTTCAGAAGAATCCAGGTGTTGGTTTAACTTGTAATGTGGGTTTAGTTTCTCCACTTCAGAGCTCATTCTGCTCTGCTCTTAAGCCACTGCCTGTGTCATGGCATCACAATTGCTTGTTTGCTTTTATCTCCACTCATAAATAGTTTTTCTCAAACTGAAATTCCCCTTCTCCAAACCTAGTTTTAGCTTTTATTTTAACTGATTCCCATGACAGACCATTGACTCAAGCCTGGAATGAAGTATTACAGTTGGGCCAAACACCAACAAGCCCAAGGCAGCCTCATTGAGTGTGGTGACATACCCACAGCTAGCTAAGGATCAGACTCAGGAACAACAACTTCAGCTTCACAAGCATTGCTAGGGTCAAGCTATTCTCCACTCAATATTCCTGCCTATACTTCAGCCTTCCTTTCAAACCCAGTGTTTTAAAGGGGGGTGTGTTTCACCTCCCTCAGTGCCTACAGGATAGGTATAACAGGTGTGACCAGCACACTCAGGATAAATATCCCCATGCAAGCACATAATCAATATACATGTAGCATTTTAAGCCCCACGGAGCCAATTTTCACACTGAATTTCCATTTGGCCAGTCTGGACTAGGGGCTAATCTCATAGTCAGTCTCACTGCTGTTATCACATTGTGCCAAAACATTCAAAGTAAAATCAACAAAATATCCAACACTAAGGGATATTTCATGCACCACTGACTTTGATCAGATATTTTAAATTTCCTACAGCGTTAATCTGTATTACAAGGGACTGGAAAATGTATTTTTGTTATGTCAGTCTTCTGGCTAATATTTTAATCACTTAACCATCCCTCTGCCCTTCAATTGGAAGAGGAAGTCTTTACTTCCTGGCCTGGTATTTCTGCACATTTCTAATTTCTGCTTCATTTTTATTCCAGAGAGGGCTGGTTTTCTGCTGTGGACAAAATGACCTTTGAATATATGTCTACAAAGAGATTTGAGATCTTTTGGCTGATGGTGACAGTGTGTATCTGCCATCACTACCAATGCCCTGATTTAAGTCAGGATTTGACTTTATTACCAAGATTAAAAAAAAAAAAATTACTACAGCACGCACACTGCATACAGAAATCATGTCCAGATTATACAGAGCAGTACATCTGAACTCATTGTGCCTTTGCTATGCTGTGGCATTACTGCTATTCATTGCCATTCTCTGTGAGCCTGTGATGATGTCTTACTGGTTAATTGCAATTTTTACTGGTATTTTTCTACTTATGAAGACGCTCTTTCTCGAACTAGGGTCAGGTTTTCATCATTTTCAGTAAATAAGTTTTGACCAAAGAGCACAGTTTGTGCTGGATTCCTTATGTGGCCAACATTTCCCTGATGAAAAGCACGTCACAAAGATGCAACTCCCAATAACTTGCTCACAGTTTTGGCCTTGTCTGTGCTGCCGACAAAGTATGTTTTTCACACAGGGATTAATTAAGGCACATTAGTCATCTCCTGAAAGCTAACAACAGGGCGATACAGTGCTAACACAATAGGTCTTCTCAACTGCTTGGCAGCACTGCACTTAAAACTGTGACTGACCTGAACCTTGCTTCCTATGGGACTCTGTGGGCACTTGCTGCACATTTTATTTCTGCTTCAGAAAAGCACCTTTTCTGAGCAATGAAGAGGCAACCATAACTTTTAAATTTTTTACCAGTAAGTGAGTGTGAAGGTGACAGAACATGAGTGTTCAGTGCAGACACCATAGAATTCTACAGCGTGAGCTCTATATGGGATACGAGGTGATGTTAAGGCACTAATCCAACCACAGATGATGCAGCAGCCCTACTGGCAGGCAGACAGGTTCTGGTCTGAGCCATTGTGATTGCCCCATCTCAAACCCAGCTCTGGTTTTGCCCCTAGTTAACAACTAAGAGTGAATACCCATAAAACTGGAGTACAACAACTTCAGCAAGGCAACCTTAATAAATACAAACACATCAAAAGCACTTTCTCTTTGCTGGGAGGAATGACCAGAGAAAAACTGAGACTTCTGCTTGTCTGAATCTACTGAAATCCACTGAATCCACTGAAATCTAGATACCATCAGGTTGCTGATGCTCAATTCGACACTGAGCACTCTGAAAAATCAGAGGGCAAGAAGGTGCATACAAACCAGCCTCATCAGGCAGCTTGGGACTTCTGACTGTGGTGGTTTGTTAAATGTCACTAAAATTGAAATGCAGAATTTTGGGGAAAACCCACTGGCTGTCAGGAACTTCAGCACACACTGTCTCCTGTCCAGAAGTTACACAAAGCAAAGGGGAAGTAATTTCTTTATGACAGTGCTCTTCCTGAAGGTTAGGAAAGAAAAGCAAGTATATGAATAGGAAAAGGCACCCAGTACAGGCTGCCCAAAAGAAGGAAGGGCTAAAATGTGGAAAAGTCCCCAATCATAAAAAAACCAGACTTTAATTTGTGAAAGAACAGTACTCAGCACCTAGGGAAGTCTGAGGTAGAGATGAGCCTGATGACTCAGTCACTTAGCGGAAGACAGCCTGTGAGACCAAGACAGAAAGACAAAAGTCTGCATGGTAAAGAGAGATGCTTTGTGATCAGACTCCAAACATAGGAAAAGAGGGGAAAAAATGAAATAAACATGCACAGAACATTGACAAATGTGAAGAGTTCATGCTAATTTTTTCATAGTCTTTGGGAAATAAATCTCACAGCTTGATGCAAGACCATTTTATTATTCGAAGTTTCTTTGAAGGGCTGGCTTCATTATCCATTGATATCTTAGGTGCTCCTTCAAGTATTAACTATTGGATGAAGACCTGAGGGATGAAGACCTGAGGAATGAAGAACAGAAGTTTGAATGTCAGCAAGAAAAGAACTAGCATAGGAAAGAGACAAAACAACTGGTTTAAAGAAAATAAGAGCAAATCCAGTAGTTTAAAAAAGGAAAGGCCCTGGCTTTAGCTCCTTGAAATGTATGTATCCAGCTTCAGCCTCCAGCTTCCTCTAAAAAAACCAAATAAAATTCTGTGTGTTTTTTGAAAGTGCCTGTTTGTCTTAGAAAGAGCCCTTGGAAGCTGAGCAATGACTTGCCCTGTCAAATGTGTAACACTTACTAGCTTATAAATATGCAAAACTAATATAACACAGGCATGGTGCTCTGTTGCCATCTGAAAACTCAGCCGTACTCAAGGGCGATTCAATCTGCATTCATTGCTTCTGCAGAACAATCCATTTGTCGGATGTTTTCCATGTTCATGATAACCTCTGAGAAGCTCAAAATGAATTGCCATAGAGCAGAGGTGACTTCTCAGGAAGGCTTGCCAGTTTAGCTGTAATCATATAAGCAAAACAGAATCATTGACCCTTCAAGAATCAATACAGCTATGTTAGTGCAAAAATATTTACAATAGCTGTCTTTAAACCATGTCTGCAATACAGATTTGGGAAAGCATCAGTCATGGGGGTGCCAGGCTGTGATGTGTGACAGACATTGAGTGCCCAGCCCCCACAGATTTCCAAATGGCTGTGCCTTAACGCAGGCAGAGTATTCCACTAAGCCACACAGGTAAAAGAGGAGTTTTGCCCATGCAACCTGTAGCCCATTTTTCCATGCCAGAAATATGTTCATTGGAGAAAACGGACATTATTTGGGTGTAAACCAGGATTTTTACCAGCATAGGTCTCATTTGGGCTAATAAAAATTTTTAAGATATAACATTGGAGAGGCAAGTCCTTTTAGACTTCCCATGTGCAGGGCAATGACTTGTGTCTTCCTGCACCCCCTCAGGTCACCTAGAGTAAGTTGGAAGTAGGGCATCCCTCAAAACATCTGCTGATACTCTACTGGCACTTCTGCATTAAGTAGTGTTCACTAGAGCAGATGAAACAGCCTCAACTCTGTGTCTAGATTAACATAGCTGATTTTATAAAAAATAATTTAGAACAAGACCCCTCAGAGAGTGGGAATTGCCCAATCTTGGAGATTTCCAAATCTTGCTGAATGAGACCCCAAGAAATCTGATCTACCTCCAGAGTTCTCTGACCATGATGCTGGATTAGACACCTCAAGGTGTCTAAGGGCATGGGTTCGACTCGATGATCTTAAAGGTCTCTTCCAACCTTGTGATTCTGTGATTCTGTGAAGGGGACCCTTCCCGCCTAAATCACAGTATGTGACTCATCTATCATTAGACACCAGAGACACCACATAAAAATACAACCTCAAGATACAAATCTGTAGGAAATGAAACTTCCTTGGCTTTGCTACTCATGGAACTATCTGAGCTTTTTAATAATTGTTTGCCTTTATTAAGAGGAAGTTGTATTAAAGCAGTAGTGTGGAAAATAAAGAATGGAAATACATGCTAGCTTTCCCTTCACTAGGCACAAAAAGGAAATGCAACTTTATTCATAGTGAAAATCTGCTGTTTAAAAGACTGAAGTATTTTTGCTGTGCAGCTTCAAGTCCTGGAGACAAGTAAGCCTATGGAAAGCTAGGGGTGTATGCCTTCATTTCCAGTGCAGGAAAGGAAACACCATAACAGAAGGGTAGCAGACATCACTAGTGCCCTATGCCCAGGTTTTGCTCTTTGTCTCATCAGATGTGTCCATCTGAGTTTCAGCTATGAAATCTGTGCCCTTAGCTCTGGATGATCTGAAATGGGAGGCTTTGAATGAGCTGTGTGATGCTACTTTTGCCCCAGGAAGAAGTTGTTGAACAGAAACAGTAAATAAAACAGTGAATAAACCTTCCCCAGGAAGGTAGACCTCTGTACACAGTTGGATGTCAGGCCCCAACCCCTGGGCAGATAACACAAGGGGGGTAATTCCATAGCCCTCTCTTGGCACACACAGGAGAACATAATTGCATTAAGCACCTCATGGGCTCTCACAGAGTATCCAAAACCTCAGGGATAAAGCCCTGAGCAGCCCAATCTCAGCACTGCTTCTGCTTTGAGGGAATCTGAACCACAGACCTCCTAAGGTCCCTCCCAACCCAATTCATCTTATGATCATGCTAATATTTATTCAAGAGATTTAACAATTAACTGATGCCAATTTAGTTGTCTTGCAAATCTCCACTCACCAGCCCCAGAGGAAAAGATAAATAAAAATTTCAACCAAATGTGATTTTGAGGGGGTGGTGGAATTTGTTTTTGTTTAACCAGAAAAAATATAAACTGGGGTTGGCAACTCCTTTTTTCACAAGTCTCTATCTAACCCACTGAATTGCTTTAGTCTAAAAAATTACACTCTACACTTTACTCTGGAGCCATTTCACTCTGAGTTTTTGGTTTTTTGTGGTTTGTTTTTTTTTTTTAAACCATCATCTTTAGACTGGATTTTTAACAGCCTTTAATTACTTTTAATTGTGAATGATTCAAAATTGTTTTGTTTCATTTCTTTGTTCCTAACAAGATGTTTTAGCTCTCTCACAAATTTTGTTTATAAAGAGACAAGGACTCTTGTCTCGACTTTTCAAGGTGTATGTTGGGGCTGCTCATTAGCTCAGGAAAAGTATATTTTAACATAGTTTTGTCAGTGTAAAACTGCAGACTTTGAAAGAGCAGCTTAACCAAGCACTGTTTTCTCCTGTGCCCTGAGAGGCTTTTGCTTTCCTCTGTCTCCTGACCTTTTCCAGCTCACCATGGCTCCTTCTCTCCACCTTGGCTGTTACACCAGAGCAGTGCTCCTGCAGCTCTGTGTCTTCCCACTTTTCTGACAAAGATTCCCCTGCTAAGTTATCTGGAGCAACCAAACAGTATCTGCTATGGCTCCAGATTTGCTGTCCCAGGAAAGGTCTTGGTGGAGTAAAGAAGGGTTGTTGCTCTTGCACACCATGCCCCAGCTCCTGCACTAACAGCACGACCAGTCATGCTGGGCCTGTTATTCCTCTGAAGGGACCAAACCCTGACATAATCCCAGGGCTAAGAAAGGATGATGGGACCACTTGTGAACAAGCAGCCCACTAGGACATGGTATGTAGCTACAACACTTCCACAACCTCCCCAGAGGACGTAGAGTTTATCAGCCTGGGAGAGGTCCCTAAAACAGGAAGACCAAAGAAAGTGACTGGAACTCATTCAAAGGAAGTCCCTCATGTCAATTCTCATGCATTGAGATGTTTACATTAGGTGAGGGACTGACCATAACTATGCAGCTTGGAAGGGACAACTCCTAGGCAAGACATCTGACTCCTTAAATTTTTGCTGAAATAGCCACACGTTGAAACCCAGTCAACTGGTGTGCCTTCCCACCTAGAAAATAAACGTGAGCAATCTTATATAATTATAATAATTAGCATTTGTATTATGATGATGCTTTGATGCAACCCATTTTATGTGGCTTTTTATCATTGTTCTTTAATTAAAAAGATCTCCAGCTACTGAGATCAGCACGAGTGTGTCACACCTAAATGAGTGAGAAAGCAACTTTACCCCAGATCCTAAAAATAAGGGTTATTCAGAATTTGGATACTCCTGAATCTGGCAGTGCTTGTAGCTGGGGTTTGGTTTGCACTTGTACCTTCAGGTACCAGCCTATGTTTGGTGGATAAGGAAAGGAAGCAGAGCCAGTAAGTTTCCTAAAGCCACAGCAGGAATTGGAATCTGCCATGCTGGGTCTCAGATCCAGCTCTGCCAGATCCAACAAACTCGGCACCTTTCCTACAATAAAAACTGCAGATGTGAAAAACAGGCCATGAAACAAGCCAGAATTCCTTTTGTTTCCCCTTAACCTTTTTAACAAAGAGAATCCATCAAAGGAATGTGGAGCATTCCAAAATGTATGGATTTTACAGCTTGTGAAGTACAGTCATGGAACTGCAGCATACAGTAAGTGTTTGAAAGTCCTTAACATTCATTCCATCTTTGTTCTTATTTAATTAGTAAATATCTTCAAAGAGAACTGCCTTACTGCTCAGACAAAGGGCACAAGCAGTCCAGTACTGCAACAGGCAAATAAATGTTTAAAGGAAGATATTTGGAACATACTGAGGCTGGGTTTTTTCATGCAGGAATGAGAAGCAAAACTTTTCTGTGACTCACAATCCTAGTTAAAGACAAGGCAAAGCTGTTCCTGTTCTGAAGGCTGCTGTGGCACTAGGACATTCCTTTACAAAGAATTGTGTCTATATGCAGATTTGTGCTGAAATGCACTTGGGATTTGCAACCCATTAGCTACATCAGTACTGTTTTCCATGTTTTTTTGTCACGGGTTATCGTAACAATCTCAGAAATATTAACCTGTTGGAAAATAATGCCCCTCGATTCACAGTGAGCTGTTTTCAGGCTTCTGCAGAGTATTTCTGTGCACATTTCAGCACTAAGCTGGCTGCAAAATGTCCTGTTTGTGTGAACCAGAGACCTCCTGAAACCAAAAGGTATCTACATAGACATGAGTAGCTCTTACAGGCAGACAGGATCAAGCTTTGATCTTTAAAGCTGAGTAACAGTCTGCTCTCCTTCACAGTGTCTAAGTGTCTCTGAGAAGTCTGTTTTGCAGCCTTGGTGACCAGGTCCCTGTGCTCCTGGAGACAGGTGGAAGTCAGGCACACAAGCATCCCTGTGGTCCCCACTGCTGGCATGCAGTGCATGCCCTGCCCTCAGCTGCTGTGGGGCTGGGATGGACAAGGCTGGGATGGAATCCAGGCTATGAAGAGGAGGGGTAAAAAGGCACGTGTCTACTCCCCTCACTGTTCTGACAGCACTAGAGAGGAAATGGGTGACAATTTCTTGAACAATGCCAGAAACCTTCAGCAGAGGTCTTTCCATCACCACACTGAAAGAGCAAAGGCACTGCCAAAGAATCGTGGCAAAACGAGTTAAAAGCCCCTCCACCATATGCTATAGTTAAAGAAAATAGATGAAGAAAAGATGTTGGAGACAAAAAAAAGAGCTGTTACTTTGTCATCTGACTGTCATGTAAATTCAGTTCTGGATGACCACAAATTTTCCCTAGGCTTTTAAAACCTTTCAGTGCAATCTGGATTCACTCTGCAATTCATATTCTATAATCCTTCCTCTTTGCAATCTGTCAATCACCTGCAGTTTGAATGTGAGTTCTTTTTGGCAAAAACATTTTATAAAAGTTCAGACTGGCACCACAGAGTTACTTCTCCATGCTGGAACATCTGTAGACCCTTGAAATACCATTTTAAATATCAGTGAATTTGTAAATCCTTTAAAAAGAATATTTAAGCACCCACAAGGCATTTTAGGACTCTTAGATACTGATGACTCAAGAATTAATCATTGCTGATTAAGAGAATTTTATGAGACAAAATAATGGCGCAATAAATACCCAAAGATTATTTTCTTTAAAATTATTCTCATGCAGTCTTATTTTGTAATCATAAATCATAAAACTTAAAGCATATACATAAACCACATAACCCATACAGAATTTGAGAGTAGGGCTTATGTCTGTAATTAAATAACATGAGCAAATTTAGTCAGGAGATTGTCTTAAAATTAAAAAACACAAATAATTGTAAGGGATTTTTCAATACCTTCTCTCCTGAGATAGACCCATAGCAAAAATAAAAATTTCAAATATTAAAAATGTGGAAAAAAAATTTGGATTTGGGGTTTGGTTTTGCTTGCCTTTTTTTTTTAATTTTTTTTTTGGTGGCTTTGTTCTTTTAATGGAACTTTCCCGTGATTAATGGAAAAAGAGAACTGTTGTAAAACTTTCCATAGGAAGTACTTATCATTTCCCAAACAGCTCTCATCTTCTTTCTCTTGATTCACACTTTAGATTGAAGCTATCTAAACCCTGAGTCCCAAAATGGTACTTAAGCATGGTGAAAAGAAAGGGAGTAATAAAATAATGGTTGGTGGACTATATATAACACTACATGACTTATGGGCTAATACCTGTCCTGTTATTATTTCTCTGCTGCTGTTAAGCAGATGACCTCAGGACAGCAGGGAATTCACTAAAATAATCCTTTCCTCTCCAAGAGTTAAAAGTCCCTTCTCGAACATACGAACCAGAAACGAAATGAACTTTTGCAGCCTTCTCTTTGCCATAAAAGGAGTCCTCTCTCAGCAGCCACCAGAGTCCATTAGCTGGGAAAGCAGGCAGGTGTAAAAGAAGTTCATGTTTAACCTCACTGGATTTGAAAGCCAGCACTGAAGTTTATCAGCTCACAAGCCCGTGAAGGGAGGAAAGGCAGAGAATGGGATTTAGTCAAAGACTTACTCAGAGTTAACACAGGCCACTGGCGCTAATAAACAAACATTGCGAGACATCAAAAGGAAGTAAGTAAATCTGGGAAGGTTTAGTCCAAACAATGGAAGGGCAAGCTAAGCCTGTTGCAGGGTGGGCAGTGGAGCGGGTGGCTTAGAGATGTTAACCCTTGCTTGGGCCATAGAAGCACCACAAAGAGAGGATTGAACCCCAAATTTTTCTAGAGATTTTTACCCCAAAGGTCAGGAAAACCCTACCTTCTGAATCTCAAATGTCTTTGGTTCTCCACCTTAAATTATTCACGTCATGTAAGCTTGGGAGTCACCCCAGTGTAAAGATTAATGAACAAAACCTGATTTCAGGAATTGAAATCTGTCAATTTTCACACAGTGCCCAGGTAATCAGTGGGTAATGGCCTTAGAGCAGAGGCCATGGCTGCTTGGCACACCAGAGCATGGAGTTTTCTGCGCTTAGGAGATAATTTCCACTGCAACCAAGCAGTGCGACTGCAGCACCTGGAGCTTGGTGATGGGGAAGCTGTGAAGATATAGCAGTGCTGCCTTTTGCTAGAATGTCCCTGAATGCTCCAACAGCTTTTTGAGGAGCACACAGTTCCCACATCTTCCTGTTTAAAGGGCACCTCCTCACCTCAAGTCTCTGCCCTAGGTAGGTTTGATTGACTACAACCAAATTGTGTACTTGATGCTTTTCTTGAGTTTTATTTCCAGGTTGGGAAAAAGGCAACATACTTAAGAGACACAGTTCAGCAGAGGGCAAAAGTGTCATTCACTCATCCAAGGCTTCCTGACCTGTGTAACTCCCTCTGTCTTTTTTCTTCTTCCAGTTTGAAATATCAGTTCTGCTCTGCCCATGACATAGTGCCTTGCGAGTACAGCTCCTACAATGACTCCATGGAGGACATATACACCTCTGCTCTGAAAAAGATTTCCTGAAGGGAAAGGTTTTGAGGATGCAGCCAGAAGCTGGGAGAAAGGAAATCTCTTCAGGTGACAGGGCTCAGTGTGTTGTGAGTGTCAGAACTATGGGTGGCCATCCATGCTCAGAAGGGTCATCTGAACCAGCAGAGTTCAGATGGACTCCACCAGGCTCAGCCAAGGGTCTCCTTCCAAGCCCAAGGAGCAGGAGCTGCCACCTTGCACTGGATGCCCTAAGACTGACCTTCCTTCTGCAGAGCCGAATCTTCTGAGCACTTGGGAAAGCTGAGCCATGCTTCCTCTCACTGAAGCACAATTTCATTTTTTGGAGGCTGAAGTGGAACCAGAGGCACTAGGGTGAGTAGAGCATTGCGTGCAGAGATCAGAGCCCACCCTTCTGTGTTCATTGGGGGCAGATCTCTCATGGGCTCCTGCTGTGCATCTCCCAAAGGTTTTTGTGTCACCTCGTTCCTGAAAAAAAAAAACACATGGTGACAACTGGAAAGTTGCCCCTCGGCTCTGTACTTCAAGTGGGAAGATAAAGAGATGAACAGGAGGCATTACACAGCTTCTTTCTCTTTTGCCCAGGAAAAGTAAAGAAAAGGAAAAATCCACAGCTCCTTCCTAGCAGCTGGATGCCTTTGATGCATGCTTGCCCTCCTGAAGGGCGTTTCTCTGGTTGGAAGCACAGGCACTGCCTCCAACAGGCTGCCTGCAGCTTATCCCCCAGGAAGGGGCAAGTGCGTGGAAGGGAGACCAGAGAAGAGAGACCGAAGGATGCAGAGAGCACAGAGGCCCCAAGCAGCACAGAGAGGTGTGATCAGGTAGGTTTTGCTGGTCACTATGGTATTGTACCTACAGGGCTTAGGGCTCCTCCCATGTTGTTTCCTCTGCCATTTCACAGCAAGGACAGCAAAATCAGAAGTGTCTTGCTCCTAAGGCAGGTGATACATTCAAAAAGAACATCAAAAAAAGGGCCCCCATAGTAACCACAATCAACATAGAGGTTTAAATAACATCATGCATAATACATTGCAAACTTCCACCTCCAAGACAGGGAGAGATGGCTGAAAAGGAATGTAAACTGAGCCAAAAAGCAAGCAAGGCTTTTTCCAAAAGGCAAAGGCTAGCAGATCTGCAAAAGCTTGCAATCTGCTGTAGCACAGGTTGTTTGAAGGCTGGGGTGAAAAACAGCAAGCCAAAAAAGCACCAGAACCTGAGGATTATTAACATTTTTTTATCTTCAGTTTTTTCTTTTTGTTATTTCTGCTTAGTCAAGGCTCATTTTGGCACCTCAAGAACTCACATCTGTCACCGGGAGCGCAGGCACAGACCACCCAACACAAAGGGACCAGCAAGTGCTGAGCCACAGCTCCAGGTGTCCCAGCCTTGCTTCCTTCCCACCCTGCCTGCCTCCCAGCTCCCTTTCCATCAGCCAGGATGTCTTGTCAGGCACCGTGTCACCTCAGATCTCTTTCAGATCACGGTGTGCCGCCTCCCTTTGTCAGGCAAGGTAATGCAATGACAGGATGATGTGCAACGGGCCCATGTTTCTTTTATTAGGATCGTGTACCTGCTGTCACTTTGGATAAGGACTATCTGTTTCAAGTGGTTTCCTGCAAAGTCAACAGGGCTGAGTTTCTCTGAGAGGTCATAAGAATTATCTGGAACTCCCAGGTGTGTCTATTCAGACCTGCATTCTCTATCACAGCATGGCCAGCTTTGTTACTTCAAGATCCCATCAGGCACATAAGCCCTAAAGCAGCCACCAGAAGCCCGAAGAACATAAGCACATATTTAACTTTGAGCTAAAGGATTCCTTTAGACGTCAGTTTTATTACCCCTGTGCTTAAAGCTAGGCACGTGTCTTTTGTGGATCCTAACAGCATCAATAATTTACATTGTGGAAGCATCTAGAGGCCCCATTTATGTTGAGATTGTTGTGCAAACAAAATAATTGACAGTCTCTGCCCTAAAAATCTTTCAGACTGGAAAGTGAATCTGCAATTCCCTTTGTAGCTTGCTCTTCACAGATTTATTTTTCTCTCATATTTAATCCAACTTAAACACTTCCGTGCAGCAACGTCAGCATGTTATTTTTAAATTCAGCTTTTACTGACTAATGAGAAGAAGTGACCCTCATCTTTACTGTTGGAAAGAGCAGAGGCAACTGAGCTCAAATGCTGAAAGATTTACTGTAGAGCAACCAGTAATGTGGAGGCGCAAACTGAGATATAAGCCATGAATTAAGATGCTTCTGCAATACTTTCGTGAGCTTTCAGCACTACCACAGGCTTCTTGTCAGATCAGCTGTTTGCCAGTCAAGACAATAAAAATGAACCCTTCAGATTAATTCTTTCTCAAGAATTTGGGCTTAAACCACACAGGATGCTTTGCTGACTGTATTTGGCTATATAGGAATTGGTATCAGCCTTCTTGCAACGTGGAACAGATGCAAAAGCAACAACAGAACAAAGCAGCTGGGTCTTCATTTTTGCACAGAGATGGTCTCATGCTGTTCTATTTGCTGTTTCTTTGCAGTTCTAATCCCATACCAGGGTCCTGGAGACAGAGCATGTCTGATGATCAGGTGTCTTGCTGCAGAGTCTGAGTGTTTATGTGTGTAATTGTCATGAGGTGCCCTCGTTCACTTCTCTTCCCATCAGGGAACCACCCTCCTCTGCAAAAATACTGATTCTCATTTTCCACAGCTGCTGTGGTCTCAGCTATGGACTGTCACTTGTCCAATTCTATAACATGAAGCCCTGAACTGCATCCTGTGGCCCAGTCACTGCTGTAGAAAGTGGAAAATTGAATGTCTGGGTAATTTTTATTTAGTATTTGAAGTACACCCCGCACTATCTGCACTAGAGTAGAGCAGATTCCTTTAGCATGATGTTGCCCCACTGACGCACAGTCAATTTATCATCTCTAAAATCCCCCAATCCTAGTTCATGATAGGAAAATACTGGTTAGAAAAGACCAAGTTTCCTCTTTTTCAGGAGACTGACAGAACTATTTAAGGGTTTTTACAGAAGCCGTTGTTTTCATCACATCCTTAGTGTGCACAAAGTTGACCACATTCAATATTCTTCTTAATTAAATCTCTGTAGTTGTAATATAATAAGACCTGAAAGCAAGCCAAGATAAAACAATATATAAACATTTTTATTAGATTTCAGGTCTTCTGTGGAAAAGGACTGGAGTACCCACACCTTTGTTACCAGTTCCCAATCATTCCCATGTGTTAAATCCAGTGTTCTCCCAGGCAGACACTGACACCATTTCCAAAAGTAACACCCAACTCAGCACAAGGAGATGAAAAGAAGCCCTTGTTGTTATTATATGTAAGCATTTCATTAGCATCCAGAGGCTCCAGCAAGGCCTTCAAAAGCAAGACACAATTCACCTGTAACATCTCTGCCGAACCTCAAAGGGTCAGGTTTAGCCTCCAAAGGTCTCTGCTGAAGACCAGCAGTAAAATCAGGACTAATCCCAGCCCAGGAGAACAGCTGAGATTGCCTCTGACACAGGCAAGATTAATTATATAAAGTACCAAATTAAAAACATGAAACCCTTTCTTTAGGGAAGGAGGGGAACAACAAGTTACACTATCACACTACCTTCTACCCCTCAAACCTGCCACCCACCTCATACAGTTGCCCTCTTTGAATTGCTTTTTCAGCCCAAGCAGAAGCTGAGTTTGTAGCTTTCTCAGCTTGCCCTCTTCCAGTGAAGGCTCCTCATCTGATCTGAGGACCAGAACCACTCTGTGGACATGGCCCACCTGGCACCAAGAGGTTCAGCTCAGATGGAGAACAGCTGGAGTTCTAGGGATCCCCATTTCCAGCTCAGGTGCTCCTTCAGTAGCTGATCCCACCTGCCTGGAGTGACTGGTGTGACTGTCCCTTTCTCCAGACATGCTTGGACAGGAGCTCTCACATGCTGTCCTCTTCAGTGATGTTTTGCTCCAAAGCTGCACAAACCCTGACACTGAGGAGGCACCATGGAAATTGTTCCTTGATGGCTCTCTCTGTGCTTTTCCTGTTTCTCCATGAAGCCACCATCAAGGACCCTTCACCCTTATGCTCTTCCATCCCTTTGAGACTTCTGAAAATCAGCTGCTCTTTTAAATTAGACCTCATACCAGTAGGCCAGAAATAAGCAATATTTCGATTTCCATAAAAGACTCCTCCTCAGTGATAAGAGTAATAATAATAATGCCAAAACAAAACTAAAGCAAACAAAAAAAACAAAATTCCAAAACAAAAATTCACATTTGTTGCTGATTCTGGGGTAAGGTTTTGAAGCCCATTTCCTTAGTTCCTACAGATATTTGACAGTACTGATTTAGACTTCTGGTACATTTCACTCTGTTGGCATAAATTAAATGGTGAGATCTGACTACGTTTTTAGGTCTTTTATTATAGCAAGGATGTTTCAAGTAGGGGTGCAAGAAGTTGATCCTGTGGAATTTGTCTGTGGGGCAGAGGAAGCTAGCTGTACAAGGATTTCTTTATCTTCTGCATTTTCTATTGGATTGTATTTAATAGAAAATATTAGAGACTATACATATATATATACATATATATATACATATATACATAATATAGTCAGCAGAAAATCCTTTGTTATCTCTTTCTTTGGGGTGAGCAACCCTCTGACATCTGTTTCAAGCAGAGCATTGAGGTGCTACACCTCAATGTATTTGAGGTGCTACAGCTCAATTATTTGATTTCTACCTTCCTGAGATCAGCTTTCTAAGAAGTCAAACGTGGGCCTCTGATTTATGAAAGAGTGATGCAAGCGATGGAGAAGATCCAAAGCCAGCCAACAGCATTAGGAAGACTTTCCTCAAATTGACTGGGGTCTAGATCAGACCCAATGACAGCTGGTCTGAAGAAACAGAAAAGAGCAGAATTTGAATATTCCCTAAGTGTCAGAGACATAAGCAAGGCTGCATGTAATGGAAATAAGGAAAGGCTGACTGATAGAGATAATGCAGCAGTTTCCTTACAAGCTTTTCTTTGTTCCTATGATTTAGGACAAGCCAATTCTGACAGATTAGCCAAGGACACATTTTCCTTTCAGGAGAAGCCGTGGTGAGCATCAGTAAAGGCTGAATATACCACTGTGACACAGAACAACTCTGCTGCTTGAGGTAACAGCCTTCAGCAAGGAGCCCGAGCCAGCTGGTCTGAACAGGGACAGGCACACAGGCAGTGCTGCCAGACACGCAGCTGTATTTGCAGTACACAGGCACCTGCAGTACCAGACAAGGGGTACAATGAAACTTCTCTCACTCAAATGCTGATCAAAGAGCACTGAGATATTCCAGGCCAACGTAATGATAATCCAGCAATGTGTTACTACTGTTGGTACAGAAGCACTAACCCCAAAACAATCCAAAGGTGACAACTAGCAATAGGACATTGGGAGGTGACCCAAAGTTGCACTAAAGGAGGGTCTGGTTGGATATTAGGAAAAATTTCTTTGCTGAAAGAGTGGCCAAGCATTGGAAGGCTCCCAGGGAAGTGGGGGAGTTACTATCCCTAGGAAGACATGGAACATCATGATTTGGTTTACTGGGCATGGTGGTATTCTGTCAAAGGTTGGATTTGATGATCTTGTGGGTCCTCTCCAACCTCAATAATGCTATAATTCTATGATTACTGCTGGTGCTTTACAGACCAACAGGTACAGACCTCTAAAAAAATCCCATAGCTCTTTTAGAAGCATCAATACAAAGTTATGATAAAATTCAGCTTCTTTTTTTTTAAGATTTTTGTGCTGCTTACATACATCTTTGCCATTGATAGCCCCTACAAAAACCCAAGACATTCCTCATCCTTGGTGGTGGCTGCATATACAAAGAAGGAAAGCACGAACCAATTACTGTTCACAAAATGTTTTTGATTCCTAAAAAACTGTAACTCCCTCTATAAACATACCACATGACTGAATTTTTTGTTGGACTTAAATGATTGATGAATTTTCAGGCCAAAAAAGCCATTTTGATTCAACTAATTCAAAACTGGGCACAAGAGAGGCCAGAGAATTTCCTGCAGCAGGTTTCATAATCAAATTAAAACCTGTGGTTATATCTTAAAGTCATAGAATTCTTTAGGGTGAAAAAGACCTCTAAGATCATTGAGTCCAATCATTAACTCAGCACTTCTAAATCCACCACTAAACCATGTCTCTAAAGTGCAACATCACATCTTTTAAATCTCTCTAGGGATTGTGATTTCACCAATTCTCTGAGTTGTGTGTTCTAATGCTTGAACGCTCTTTCAGGGAAAAAATTAATAAACTATTCCTAATACCCAGGCACAATACCTCTGGCACAATATGAGGCCATTTTTTCTTGTCCTATTACTTGTTACTTAGGAGAAGAGACTGGCCCCTACCTGGCTACAACTTTCTTTCACAGAGTTGTAGAGAGAGATAAGGTCCCTCCTGAACCTCCTTTTCTCCAGGCTAAACACCTCCAGCTCCCTCAGCTGCTCCTCATCAGACTGGTGCTCCAGACCTCCATTGCCCTTCTCTGGACACTCTCCAGCACCTCAATGTCCTTCTTGCAGTGAGGAGCCAAAAAGTGGGCACAGGACTCAAGGTGTGGCCTCAGCAGTGCCCAGCACAGGGGGACAATCATTGCCCTGGTCCTGCTGGCCACACTATTGCTGATACAGGCCAGGTGCCACTGACCTTCTTGGCCACCTGGGCACACCCTGGCTCATGTTCAGCCACTGCTGATCAGAGGTCCTTTTCCTCTCGGCTGCTTTCCAGCCACTCTGCCCCTACACTGTAGGGGGTTGTTGTGACCCAAGCGCAGGAGCTGGCACTTGGCCTTGTTGAACCTCAGACAATTGGTCCCAGCCCATTAACCCAGTCTGTTCAGATCCCTTTACAAAGCCCTCCCACCCTTTGGAAGATCAACAGTCCCAGCTTAATGTTGTCCACAAACATTGAGGGTGCCCTCAATCCCCTCATCAATATCACTGATAAAGAGATTAAGCAGAACTGGCCCCAGTACTGAGCCCTGGGGAGCACCACTGGAGACTGGCTGCCAGCTGAATTTTACTAAATTTGCTTGTGGCAACAGAGACAGCAAACAAAAAAAGGAATGTTTCTTTTTTTCCCCAAGAAAGAAGAGCTGATAGCTGAAAGAGTTTTAGCACAAATCTCTCAGTGATTTTAACAATGAAAAACATTTTAAGAGCCCTATACTAAGTTTTAATTTAGGGAACATAGATCTGTTCTGCCTTTCGTATCTGTTACTGTTTAGGGTAGAATGTTTTTATCCTTCTTCTTCCTCATCCCTGGCCCAGGAACCACAAAATGGCTTTTCTTGGAATGGTTCAATTGCAGGTAAATATAAATTAAAGATGAGCTATCTCTGTATTGAAGCCCTGTTCAAGACCCACATCAAAACTTGTCTGTCCCAAATTTACAACATACATATTTGCTTCATGTTACAAAAACTGACATTTTCAAGTGGCTGTGTGCTTTGTGCTTCACTGAAAAAACAAGTTTTAGCTGTGGTTTGTGAAAGGTGGGTTTCTCTCACCAGAGGCACATACTTTCCCAGGAAAGGAAGCACTGGTCTCATTAAGATCCAGTTTAGGATGAATTGCCCTGCTAAGAGGAATGTTTTGCAAATTCGGTATCTAAATAATGAAGAAAAACACAGAACACTCAAAATAATAAGACCTGCCATTCATACATAAGTTTAACCTGGAAGGCTGAAGCACGGTAGGTAAGAAAAAATGAAAAGCATTTCTAAGTGCCAAGCAAAACTCTGAACACATCTTCCCATAGTGATATATGCCCACCCCTTACCAAAATGGAAAGTATGTCTTAATCATATCAATATTTTCCCCATGTCCTCTATGCCTATATATCAAACACTATAGAAAAATAGTAATGCAAATAAATATACTGAAATTTCATTTCACTGGTGGTTTTGCCACTGTTTTCAGCAGAGCCAGATTTCACAGGTAACAAAGCAGGTCACCAATGTCCATGTCAGACCACTCCCAGACTCTATGAATGGAAGCTCCTCTTGGCAAAAGGAGCTTGGCTTTTACCTTTCTGAAGTCCGAATCATTGTAGTACTTAAGAGCCTTGAAAGAGAGATTATTCAGTGTTATACTAAGTAAGAACTTATCCAACTGCAACGTGAATTTGTATCTTCAGGGAAAACACAGAAGTGGAAAGGAAGGGACATATCCTCGCTGGGATATGTCTGAGTTCCCCCTAACCCTTGCTCTCCAATGCATTGTTTTCTGTCACCAGTGGCATACTCAAAGCTCAGCAGCAGTCCATGCTTTGAGAATCTCAAAGACCAGGAAAATCTTCTGAAACCCAAGGCTTGCAAGGTACCACCAGAGGCCAGATGAGGTTCAGAGTGGCATCATCTAGTCTTGACCATTCTTCCCATGCCAAAGCAGCCATCAGCTATTCAGTCTCTGAGGATACCTGAATTAAGTCTCCACAATAGCCTTAAAACCTGATATCTCCATAATCGCCATCCACCAGAAGGAAAAAAAAAATCCATAAAAACACACTTCTGGTTGAAAGCACCTTCCTGCATAAGATAGCACATGTTCTACCTTTTGAGGTCAGGTGGTACAGAAAAGGTTAACCAACATTCAACAAACGGGCAAACTGTTCTTTTTCAGTGTTTCCAGTTTTAGAAAGTCCCAGTCAGTTCTCTGGATAGAGCACATTTTTAAAGAAAATGGGCCAGAAAGTCCTCTAAAGATGAGTCACACTGACAATATCAGAGCAGAACAACGGAGTTGTTGTCCTATCAGGGCTAAGCCAAAAATAGTTGTTTTCATAAGCCTTTTACCTGATTCTCATTTCTCATTTGCACTGAGGTCCAGTGGGGATGGGAGAACCAGTTTAACACTAAATTCTTTCAAGATATGTAGCAGAAGCAGATTTTACTGAAAAGTAAGTAGCAAATGAGATTGGTGGCAAATTACTCCAATATTGGCAGAAGACGTGACTGTGACATGGTATCATTTGGGTTTCTGCTATCTAATAAAATCTTTCTTGTGCATCCTAATTATTCCTCTTTTCACGTCAATACCCCAACACTTCTTTATTAGTGTATGTGAAAGGTAAGCCTACCCTGGTTATTATTACTAGCCCAAACAGTCACATAGCTCTTGAAATAAAAGCCCATAATGGCTGCAAAATCATTCTCAGTCATCTCTTTATTTCATCTCTTTATTTCCAGCATTTAACACTTATACAGGCCTTTCATAAAGAGCACAATCCACATCCCTTGTCTGGGAGGGACATAAGAGTATGCTACAACTAATGTACATGGACAAAACTGTTATATCCTTGCAGCCTAGGTATTTTTTAATCACACTCACCTCCAAACTCATCTGTGCTGAGTTAAGTTGTGTGACCAACCAAGAGAAAACTGTGTCATGTCATGGCAGGGCTGTTTGGACTAAATTCAAAGTGGGCCATGATTTTAGATGCCTGAATTAAGACATGATAAAAGGACTAAATTTTCAAAAGTATTAAATATGTGCCCATAAAGAGAGATATAGAGAAAGAAATCGAAAAAAAACCAAAACAATTCTTTTTAAGTTAGAACACTAGGAAAAAACCCAAAACACTAAAGCCTATATTAAGTCTCTGACATGAAAAACCCTTCAGTAAGCCATACAAAACTCAAAGATGTCAGATATACAGTATAGTAACTGGCTGGCATAGAGAAATCAAACAAAATCTTCAAAACTGCTGTGGAGAAGATGGCAGAGCTCAGAAGTTGAATATTTCAAGTGGTTACACATATCCCTCCCTGGAAGTTGGCAGCTAACCCTGTACACATTTTTTAAAAAACATTATGGAAGTTGTCACGTTCTGTGACATGTTGATCAAGGTTCCCCACCAAGCAAGGGGCTTTACTTAACCTCAGACCTGCTTTTGAGCTGTGCACACATCCCAGCACAAACATACAAACACAAGTCAACAGACCCGCAGTGTCATGGAGCCAACGATATCCTTTCAAAGCATCAGCCTGGGAGAGGGGGCCAGAAGCTTTTGGCAGTGCTCAGACCTCCCAGCCTGAGAGAAGAGGCTCTCGGGTTGCTCAGTGCAGATTTTGTCAACTGATTTCAGACCTTGGGAACACGACAAGAGCTTTGTAAGGATCCCCTTTACCCACTTTGGTGAGCACAGTGAAAGGATGGGGGGTGAGAGGATGCAAGGCAAGGAGATGGGACATTTTTCCCCAGCCCCTCAATCCATCATAGGGCATTCATTTTCAGCACTTTAGGGCTAGTCATTTATTTACATGGCTTTTCACCTTACCATGCTGCAAACATGTTGCAAACACTTAGGCAGCTCCACTAACCAGAGCAGTTCAGCCACAGCACGGCTCCTCAGTCAAGTTTCATGTCCCTTCGGGTCCAGTTTTATTAAACAGCAGGAGATACAAAAGAGTGAGTGAACACAGAAATAGGTTCAAAAAACATTCAGGACAGAGAAGGGATCATCCTATACACTAAGCCCTCTGAGATACCAAAATAATCCCTGTTGCTTCGTTCTTTGTTTAGACCACGTGTCTTATGCTCATGGGACCCCAATTTAACAGAACACGAAGATACACCAGTGTGGTACAAACAGGCAGGACCAAGGTCCACCTTCTACTTTTCAAGGCAGGCACATTTCTAAGCTTAGTGCCCTAGCCAAAGACATGCCAACTCTCTGGAGATAACCTATCACATTGGTGTAGACAAGCAGAGTGCTGTTGATCTCCTGGCTGACCAACCAGGCTACCTCCTATAGTGAGACAACTGTGTAAGTTGAAACAACTTTGAATTCCCATTTATCTGGCACTTGTGAGATTGCATCTGGAGCATTGTGTTAAATTTTGGGCTCCTTAGTACAAGCAATGCATTGACATAATGGGCAAAAATACATTTCATCTATAATTCATCTGTGTTGGATTCCAGGACTGCTGGTTTATGAAGGATGAGCTTTATAGCATTGAATCAGATCAATTTCAGCTGGAACTTTAAGAGCAGAAAAATAGGCATTTTTTCAACAACAAGCATGACCAGTTTTACTACAGTGGATACATTTTATTATTCCTAATAATAAAACAGACACCAGTACAGATGTGTACAGACATAGCATAGACACTATTATGTGACAAGCAAGGCACTGTACAACAGGTCGCATACCATTTGTGTTTAATATTTCCATATTTTTGAGCTGTCTTTCCTTCTGTACCTTCTTCCTCTTCTCACAACTAGGAACATAGACCACACATTCTAATTGTATCATCAGCAATCTAGGAATCTCCTATAGATCAGAACAAAACTCCTCCCCAGTCATTTAACATTTCTTCCACTTTGTTTTATGTCTACTGTCTGAAGTCAAAGGGTTTCTTCCCTTTCTTGCCACGTGAAAGCAATAATAGAAATTCAGCAAGCATAGGATTTTCAAGAGAGACAGTATCTAAAAGCAGTACTTAAAAGTTTAATAGAAATTGCAAAATTCACATATTTCTACCTCACCACTGAGGCTCCTGTATTCCAAAACCTTCATCTTGTCCATACATGTAAATAAGACAAGTTGGTTCCATCCCTTGGCACTGGAAGCAACTGCCCAGCAGCTCATATCCAGACAGCCAAGCCCTTTCACATCCTCAGAACGAGGTGCCTTCTGCCTAATTACTACTGGTGATAGCCTCTGGCCAGTGTGCATCCACAGATGGTGCCCAGACACTGTCTGGAGGAGCTCTAGCTGGGGCTGGAGCCATGCTAACAGCTCACAGAAGGAAAAGGTAGACACCAGTGCCCAGGGTTATGCCTTGTCCCTATTTAACCTGCTGGGATAAACCTGGCCACAACCTCCTACAGCTCTTCCATTTGCAAACTTTTCCTCCCTCTCTTGGTCATCACAGAAAAATTGTGTCTGCTAAGGTAAAGCATAACTACACTTCAAGAGTTTTGTCAGCAAGGACTGGAAAACAACTCGTCAGTACATAAACTTTTCAAATTTATTGTTATTATTTATCACACCTGGCTATTTAAGGTGTCTTTAAAGGGCTAAGGTGACTTTTTTTTCAGGAAGCAGACTGGTAGTCACATGGAGAGGAATAGGGGGTAAAACCTGAAGTATGTGTCAAGTTCTGGAAATAAAATATTAGACAAGAGGGGACAGATCAAATACTGCATGTCTGTCACTTAAAATCTGGTTTCTAAAGCTCCAAAAGACACAGGTCTTATTCTAAGGTCATGTTTCCACACCCTTCTACAGTATCTTTGCACAATTTGATTGAGACACATGCCTGAGGGGCCACCTTGTATGCACTGGCCCTGCCTGCCATTTATCACTGTGCTGGAAGCGCTCATGAATTACTCTCCACATATACTGGTTTATTTAGAGATAATTTGAGTTGCTGCATGTGTGAACAGGGCCTTTCATTGAAAAGCTGCAAGCAGCCAGACAGAGGGAGGGAGAGCTTGTGGGAGGGTGTGGCAAAGTGCTTCGAGCAAATGACACCCCAAACTGTTCCACCTCTGCAAAGCCAGCAGGTAGCCCACAGCACGGGGGAAGCACCAGTGCAAACAGCTGCCACTTCTTGCTTGGCCCAAACGAGGCATTCTGCATGTTTATTTAGACTCATCTGACTATTAATGTATACACACATAATACTGACCATGGGTGTTGCAATGACATGTTTCAACATTCCAATGGAATCTTGTTTTCTATTGACCCTTTCCAGACAGACCAGAAACAGGTAATTCTAGTGAGGAGGAAAAGAAAAAAAAGAAAGAAAAAGAAAGCAGAACAGAAAAATTAGGAAGGAAAGAACACTTTCCTTCTTAGCATCTTGAAATAACTCAGTATTAACAGAACCTGGATTTCCACTCTCCTAAAGGGAAGACACATAGCTACCTGCTCTGTGAATATTAATAACAGTGCTAAGCAATGTCATGTCAATTCCCTTAGAATTACAATTGTAATTACAATTACACTTTAAAATTTTAATTCGTTGGTGCAGAAGAGGGACGCCCATGTGCAGGTGAATGTTAACAAATCCCTGCCTAGGAGGATAGTCCCATTCAGAGGCCTCACATGAACCTCCCTGGTCTTTTGACAGCTTCCTATTCAGTCCTTACTATCCTCCTCTTGCTCTTCCCAGACGCCCAACTGTGACCCACCAACAACTGATCTATGAAGGACTTGGGCACTTGTTGAGCTGAAGCAGAAAAACCCATCCTTTGGCAGTGGAGAGAAGAGATTTCCTATTTAATGTGGTGATTATTAAAATGCAAACTCCTGTTCCAATTCAACTACTATGGTATCATTGGATAACTCCTGATATTTCAAAACTGGAAGGTCTGAGCTAAAGATGTATATCTTGTTTTGGAACATGAAAGAAGCGTGCAAGTCTGAGAGTGTATGTTGCTGTATATCAGGGTGATCATGCCAAGTAACTGCATTGATTAAATAATGTATATATTGATATATATATTTATTGATATCAATGTAAGTCCAAAACTAGGCCACTTACTGCTCTGGTCTGTGCAAACTTTATACATACCTTTCACCTAAAAGAACTCTAGTTACATCTCATGAGATGACAACTCCATCTAAGGACCTCATCATCACAGTACCAGTCAGCTGCATGCAGTATCACAACAGTCCCTTGAAACCAAGCTCACTCTTTGAGGAGAACTGGCTTCCAGAGAGGCCAAAATCCTGACTGCCAAATGCATGTAAGACCAAAGACCAGCCCCTGCTAAATTAAACTTGCAAGAGTAATATTAAAGATAGCTCAATCTATATGGAACTGCACTTCAGTTCACCTAGATGTGCAGATAGGCTTATTTCACCATCAATAAGAGCCTTTAGAATTTAGGTGACGACCAAATGTCACCATGAAGTATTGTCCTTTCCAGCCCAGATTTTGCTAGGTTTAACAAATTAGCACTGGTATCAACACACACGCAGATCTTCTGTTTATGCATGTTGACATCCATAGGGCTTTGAGCCATTTGTCTGGTGTGAAACACAGTATTTCTCCATGTAGGCGAAGTGAAAAACAAAAGAGTAAGCAGGTTTGTAGAGCGATATCTTCCAGTCTGGAGACTATGTCTACCTACAGAAAGATCCAGGAAACTACAGACCAGTCAGCCTTGTTTCAGTCCCTGAGAGAACTATGGAACGGGTCCTTACAAAAGCTATTTCCATGCAAACACATTTCAAGAACATGACTGTGAAAAGCCAACATGGACAAACTGAAGGGTCAATCCTGTTTGACCAAAAAACGTGCTCAGTGGATGAAAGGAAAGTAGTGGATATCATCATCAACTTAATTTTCACAAAGTGTTTGAAACAGCTTCCCTCAAAATCCTTTTTGACAACTCAGTGAGATATGGTCTGGGCAGATGAAACACAAAATAGCAGAGGAACTGACTGTCAGAGGCTCAAAAGTTAAAAGGCTCAAAAGTCATGCTGGCAGCTGGGCACAAATTTATTTCTTCTGGAGTCAATGCAATTCAGCTATATAAGTGGTCTGGAAGGTAGGCTTGAATGAACTGTCACCAAATTTGAGGATGAGCCTAAGTTGGGTGAAGAGGTAGCAATGCTGGAAGAAAAAGTCACCATATAGAGACCTCAACAGGCTGTTGAGATTTGGCCAACAAGAATGAAGTTTAACATGAGGTTCAGCAGAGATAAATGTCAAGTCCTGAACCTGTGATGGAATAATCCCAAGCAGGAGCACCAGCTGGGCACTGGCTGGCTGGACAGTTGCTCTGCTGAAAAGGCACAGGGTGTCTTGGCAGACAACAAGAGGAACATGAGCCAGCCAAGTACCCTGGCAGCAATGACAGCCAACAGCATCCTGGGCTGTATTAGTGAGACTATTGCTGGTAGATGAAGAGATGTGAATTTTCTACTCAGCTCAGCACCTGTTAGGTTATATCTGGAACACACTGTCCAGTTTCTCTCTTCCCAGCTCAAGAGACATTGAAAGCCTGGAGATAGTCCAGAGGGGACCAAGAAGATTAGGGAAGTGGAGAGCTTTACAACTGAATGAATTGTGCTTGCTCAGACTTCAGCAGGGAAATCAAATCATTGCCTTCCAATACCTAAAAGTAGTTCTGGAGGAGACATTATCTCTTCACAAGGATGCACTATGATAGGAGAAGAAACAATGGGCACAATTGACTTCTAGGAAAGTTCCACCTGAATATCAAAAAAATTCTTTTCTGTGAGAGCAACCAAACCAGTTGCCTGAAGAAAGTGGAATCTTTCTCACTAGAAATAATAAAGATGTAAATTGATTTGGCCTCAACTAACCTAATCTAAGGCCCTGTTTCTAATATAAAGTTGGATAAGATGGTGTCAGGAGGTCCCTTCTAACCTGGTCTGGTCTCTGTTTCTGTGATTCCTTCCTGTATCTTCTCAATAGGATACTTTGCTATGCATTTATGTCAGGGGAAAAATTGTCCTGAGCTTTTCAATTTGGAGCAGTAAGGATCCAACAGCAATTTCTTTCCATGGATGTCCAACATACAAAGATCTTTAAGATCTCTTACTAACTCAGACAGCAGCTCCAGCTCTCACATACCCAGACTTTTAACGCCCTGGGTTGCACCCTAACCTGAACACCTGGCAGACACTCTCTCTGCCAGGTGTCTGCTCAGTCTAACCCTGCCCAGAGGGGCTCTGAGTCTTGTGCTTCTTGCTGGCCATGCCTCTCCAACTACAGTTTTGTTTTATGCTGTATGTCATGCCAGCCTGAAGCATGAGCCCTGCCCTTCACCTCATGGGCATGGTCAGGCATGCATCTCACTGGGAGCAGCAACCTCTCATGAAAGAGGAAAAAAGGCAACTGCTACCAGTAAAGGCAGAACTGGCTGGAACCAAATGTCTCACCTAGCAGAAACACCTGACATGGCTTGAGCCATGAGCTCCAGAATGAACAGAGCCTCACAGATACCCTACTCCAGGGCCAGCAGCCAAAGGGTTAACTGTGGTAGCAATAACAAGGCAAATGATTGAGCTGTCTAACCTTTTGGCTAGCCACCTTTAAACTCACCATCCCAGTGCCTCCCTGCTAGGTCCATACCAAGATGAACATGATAAGGAGGACTGGGTTTATCAGTCACACCAACATTTTTTCTTGTCTTGCATGTGGCAGACAAGCAAGGCAGCAAGTAGGCTGGCAATGAACCGGAGCAGTGCCAGGAGCATGTGCCTGGGGAGGTGTTGGGGCCACCAAGTGCTGTCACACACCTCTGGGATGGCTTCCACCAACGTGAAATTGTCTCCATCACGGAAGCCACACCTGAAATACCTCTCCAAAATTGCTTCTGATAAGCAGTGAATCCTACCCTGAGGAGTTGGAGGCATGTCTAACCCCAAACTCCTCCCTTTCCTGGCCCCAGCCACTAGCTTGCTGTAAACGAGGGTGATACAGACACCTCTGTCGCTACCAAGTACAATGAGATGTCTGAGACAATGGGAACTACTCGGTGCAGCAGTCTCTGAGGTACTTGGGATGGTGCCCAGCTGTGTTTTACTTGGCCCATCCACAGGCTTCCAGGAGACCCTGCGTCACCGCTCCTGTCCCTGCAACATGCCAGGGCAGCCACACAGGCTGGGGAGGAAAACAGGAACATTAGCAGCAGGGCTGGCAGCAGCCAAGCAGCCACCATGGAGCCACCTGGAAACGGGAAAATAGGCAGAGTAGGCACCTATTTTTATGAAAATTATCTGCAATTAGATATTAACTGATTCACACCATGCACAGGAAGACAACATAGGCTTGAAAACAGGTATGAGGCACAACTTCACAAAAGCAGGAAACTGATGTATACTCATATTTTATACCAGTTTCCCACATAAAAATATCCAGGAATTATATCCAATCTGTCCATCCTCCCTTTGCTGAATACACTGCCTGGAAGGAACCAAACATATCAAGAGAATTGAA
This sequence comes from Acridotheres tristis, assembly GCA_037013685.1. Taxonomy (NCBI): domain Eukaryota; kingdom Metazoa; phylum Chordata; class Aves; order Passeriformes; family Sturnidae; genus Acridotheres; species Acridotheres tristis. The sequence goes on along the minus strand of CM072886.1, from coordinate 140,068,267 downwards.
AGATGGTAAGATTTCGAAGCATTTTGTGTAAACAGCTGAGCAGAGGAGAGAAATCCCAGAGTCGTCAGCCTAGCTTGGGGTGAGTTCATGCACTATCACAGATCAGAGGCTTTGTATGAGGACCAGCTGTGGTCCCAGGCCTATGAGTACAGGGAAGGTACACATAATGTCTGGATATGAGAAATGGTCGTGGGAAGGTGTCTGGCCAGGTGTCTCTACAGGTGATTGACTCAAGTGGAAGATGGGACAGGGGCCTAACATGTCAAAGAAGAAGTTGTCAGTGCTGGTCTCCGCAAGCTCTTGTGCTTGGCAAAACATGGGAAAAGTAGATACACCCAAAGAAACTGAAGTTTGGTTTAAAAAGCATTGCAATTTCCTCCTGACACTGGCCTACACTCCCAGTGGACACCAGTTTTCGTCCACTGGTTTCTTAACTCCTGAAGACTTCCAGTATCTCAGAAGTTTTTCCATGTTTTGTAAAATCAGGAGTCTTCAGCACAAATACAAGCAAAAAGAAATGTGAGATGGCCAGAATGCTCAGTGCTCAGGCAGGGCTCAGGCAGGGCTCATAGGGGTGGCCAGCATGGAGGTGGCCACCAGCAGCAAGGATGTCTTTGAGTAGCCTGAGGAGGGGGCAGCCCCAGCTCCTGCCTCCTCCCTTCCCTGAACAAAAGCAGCTGTTGCTGCTGAACCACCTGGGTTTGCAGTAGAAGCATTTTGAGGCAAGTTCCCATGGATCTGGGGGCTCTCCTAAAACAGAGAGCACATAGTGATTTGGGAATGGCTTAATGCCCTTGGGTGTGGACACCTGAAATTTAGCTCCGTGGTACATCCAGACATTTTAGAGTCTTCAATGCTAATTTTCCAGAGCTCTTCTGAGTGACCATTCACCACCTGCTAACAGGTTATGCCTGATTTTTATTTAAATCCCATCCTGATATACACAAATCACACAAGAGAGGACATCACCCCAGAAGGACCAAGTGTGGATAGGCAGGTGTGACAGTGAGCATGACAAACAATGCAGTCCTGGCTGTAAAAAAAATGCAGTGGGCAATGCAGCCATGTTCATGTCCCCCAGCTGGTTCATGGTTCAACCACAGAACCCAAAATATGAAGGAGAGGCAAAATAATGAAGACAAATGGTATACTGGTGTGGGAACGGTAAGAAATGGTGGGGAATCTATCTCTTGCTCAAGCAAATCTTCCTGTGTCCTGTCATAGGAAATTATTTCAAATATGTCACCTATTATAAAAGAGGGATATTCTAATTGAGGGTTCAAAATGGGAATTCCTATGGCTGAAAGAAAGAACATCCGACACAAGGAGATGCCACCTGCACACTAAGAAACAACAGTTTCACAAGAGTTGAGACTACTTAGAAAGTGCTGTATTCTAAAGCTTTTTTAGGACTTAGCAGACCCTGAGGTCCTTATCAGTGCTGGAAGCTGAGATGACTTGGCAATGTTCCTGAATATTTTCTTTAGAATGAATAAACCTGACAAGCGCAGTATGAGTTACAAACTGCCTTGACTTCCAGGAATAAGAGGATGGTTCAAAGAAAGCAAGCCTGGAGCCCAATGGAAAAAGAGTGTATCTTACAGCAGAGCCTTCCCATCCCCACCTGCATTTTTTCAGCCCATTTTCTACCCCCTGCACTTTCATTACCAGGCAGTTGGGATGTCTCTGTGCAGCAAGACTCATTCCAACTGGCAGCTCTGGATCAAAGAGCACTGGAAGCATTAATCAGTGTGCCTAATCACTTCCAATCGCAAGAAACTTTTCTCTGTGACCTGGCATATAAACACCGAGTCATTTCACTCACTGGTTGACGCACCAGAAACCAAACAATCCTTATCATGCCTAATTCATCTTACTCCTGTGGGTTATAGATGGATCAGCCTGCAATCGCCCAGCAGCAGTGGCAAACTTTAGGTGCTTTACTTAATCAAACTGATTAGCAACCTGTCTGTAGTGCCTTTTATCTGTTGGTGGCAAAGTAGTTTGTCAGCATTAAGTGCACCTAATTTTGTCATAGCAAAGCAAGACATGGTGACTATATTTAAAAGCACCTCCAGTGATGTGGGAGAGCTCTTGTTTTAAGGGAGTGGGGAGGTTCGAGGCAGCAAATTTTGCTGATGCATGAAAATTGTTTTGAAAATTAAATGAGTGAATGCTGGAGTCAGGGAGGGAGCCCAGGAATTCTGATTACCAGATATCTGTGCTGCCCATAGTACCATATGGTTTGTTGCAAAAGGAAAGGAATAATCAAACCAGACATCTGTGCCTAGAGCCTTATCTATTTGGGCACCATCCTCTGGACAGCCACACTCTGAGCACAAACAAAGAGTAATGAGATCTCCTCTACCCTCGGTGGATCCGCAGAGGGACGTGGTGCCTCCTGCACTGGTTCAGGTTAATATGTGTGTGATCGCCACCTGTTTGGGAGTTTGCTCCCATGGTAACACTGATTTCTTACTTAATGCCAAGAGCAGAACAACAGCCCTGTCACTGTTGCAAGGAAAGCTGACAAAAAGCTAAGGTTGCTTTAGCTTTCCTCAGCTTTCACTCGGGTGCCCCTGACTTGGGGGGAAAAAAAAAGCAGAAATAATTATGCAGAAGGTCAGCCTGTTCCAGGCCAGTTTGTTCCCACTTTGAAGGAGAGAGATGTGACGGGTGGCAGAGAAACCTGCTGCTACACCTGACAGACTCTCATGGATAAGAGCTGGTGATGGAGCCCTGCAGAAGCTGTTTGCAAACTTGCATGACCTGCCTTGAACCTTGCCCAAAACTGTTCCATTCTTTTCTTCAGTGCATGGTGCCGGAGGCAATCCAGCTCCTTTTCTGCTCTCTTCTGGACACCAAGCAATATTTCTTCACCTTGAGAGAAGATGCCTTCAGGGAGAAGTGTGGGGAGGTGAAGAAGGACGGGAAGAAATGCACGAGTGCATGGAGACGTCCCTCCTACACTGATGCAACCCCATCTGCTGCGGTGGAAAGTTAAACGAAGGATTTCCTGGTGGAAAGGCTGCCAACTCGAAGCATGGGAGAGCTGGTTTTCAACACCTGCTCAGCCACAAGCTTGCTGCCTGGCCTTGCACAAGTCACTCAAGACCCACATGTATAATGGTACTGACATATCTGGCTCCTGGAAGGAAGTCCTCGACACTGAGCTGGTTGGCTGCAGAGGATTAGGCATCTATGAATAAGTTTGGCATAAGGCAACACATCCAACAATGGCTGCCAACCAGAGCAAGAAGAGATGCCAAAAGTCAGGAGAAATTTCCCCTCCCCAAAGGTCTCTGCTGTTTGAATTGCACATCTCTGTGGGAGCCTGCTGGTGGGAGGGCAGCAAGGGGCTGGTTCACCCTCTGCTGATCCAGCACCTGCAGTGGCTTAGCACATTATCACTCCTTGCTCCCATCTCCCTGCCCCAGGTTTCTGCAACCGTTCACAGACCCCAAACTGTGCTTTATCCCTTTGATTCCCAATCCCAATCTGCTGCAGAGGTTTAATAAACATGACTGGACATGCAGGGAACAGGCAGGACATCTGGAAGCAATAGTATTTCCACAAGCTTCAGGGAGCAGTGCCAGGGCTAGTCCCTGGGTGTCTCGTCTCCCTGCAGATGGCTGGGGACAGGGATTTTGTACCTCTGCTTGTCACCTGGTGGTCAGGCACCAGGAAAAGGGAGGCTTTGGGTATAGAGTTGTGCACAAACGCTAGGCAGCTCTCAAGGAGCCAAGCAGAACCATATCTCCCTCCCGTTATGAGCAGAGAATGCTATTTCCTTATTGACCTGGCTGACACAGTGTTAAATTTTGGTAGTAACTCATACCCTGAGGCTACAAGGTCCCAGGCAGGCAGGGGGTCACTGCCAGGCTCACCTGAGGCTGGACACTCCCAGCAGCAGCACTCTGAGCACTGGGGAGCTGTACCAGCATCCCATGTCTCTTGGGCTTGCTGCTTTTTCTGCAGCTGCTCAGCCAGCCTGTTTCCTATCACCAAATGGGAATAAGGACAGAAGACAGAGGCAATGCCTCAATCTCACAGTGGGAAAAGCAGACAGACAGAGACTGGAATATTCCCACACACCAATCAGGGAGGAAGGTCTCAGGAGATGCAACACCAAGATCGCCCTTCCCTACACCTGACAAGTGCCAGAGAAAAATCAGGGACTCATGGAAGAAAAAACACTGCTGCTTCTGCTGTAAGGCCAAAGCTGGGAATGCCAAAGTTATCAGTGAACTGTTTTGATAATGATTAAGAAATGCCACTAAGCTCTTCTGAACTGCACACAAACCACGCAGCTTAGATCCATTAATTTCCTAAGGTAAATCCAACGTGCTTCTCCAGGAAGAGAGTAACTATGGAGTTGACTTTTCCAAACCCAGAAGAAGCTGCTGGCATGCCCTCCCTGCAAAGGCAGACCTGTTGTGGAGAAGAGCAGCTTAGCAAAATCTTGGATAAATCATAGCCAAAGGTCCTTCCTCCCACAAGCCGGGAGAGATGTGGGTGAGCTCAGTGGGCCTTGGGAGCTCCCTGCTGCTAAATGAAGGTGATGTACCCTCCCTCTGGGTGTCTTTTGTGCTCAGCCTTGGCACTAATGGCAGGCTCCAGAGCTCAGGGACCAGAGCAAGCACCCTCTTGCACTTATCTGCACTGATGGGCTCTGCACAAGAACAAAGTGCTTGATGCAGCTGCAGTGACTGTGAGATGCACACTGCTGACACCTGAAAGGGAGCCAAGGAAAATGGAGAAAGGAGTACTGGGAGGTCCTTTTTCCTTATCCCCTTCCAATCACTGGAAATTTGTTATTGGTGACACAAAAAATGTTGTAGGACACACTAAAGCACCGCAGTCTGGGCAGACGGTCAGAGCAGGATTGCTGCTGTTCTCTCCTGTCTTGCCGCATTTTTGAAGTTCACACGATTATCCTTCCCATTCTGTATTCATTTGCTAATGTGATTTGAAAGTGGGTCAAAATGAAACAATTGCCATTTTGCTGAAGCTTAAAAGGAAAAAATAGGAGATAACTAAAACCCAATGTTTGGCCTCTCCTCATCCTTATTTTTCTTTTGACACTAACTTGTTTATGAGAAATCATTTAACCTGTGGAATGAGTAAATATTTTGATTACAAAAAAAAACCTAAACAAAACCAACAACAACCCCCCCAAAACCAAAAACAACAATAAAAAAACCCAACACTGAAGGAAGAAAAGGGGAAAAAATCACAGCTTTCTCAGTCCCATGAAATACATCTCATTAATTCAAAACTTAAATTAAAATTCAGGCATTAAAAAAGTTTATTCCACAACTCCCACCACTCTCATGTTTTCTGTAAAAACTCACACTTTTCACATGGTTCAAAGATACATAATGGATGTGAGGTTTATAACTGCATCATCATTCCTTTAGTTAAAAACCAAACATGAAACCTTCTGCCCTCCATGAGTGAATTAATGTCAAATAGGTGAAAGAGGTTTGTACTTCAGTTATTCAGCCAGCCAAAAGAAAAAAAAAAACAAACAAAACACCAAGAAATCAATGTGATTTGTGTCCAGGGAGGAGGTCATTTTCCCTCACTGTTCTGGACAGCCATTCAAAGGCCCTGGAGCATCACTCTGTCCAGGGAGTCCAGCCAGGCCTCAGCAGCCCAGGGAATGTCAGAGCCTTGCATCCTCCAGGGTCCAGCAAGGGCTGCAGCCAGCAGGACACTGCACACAGGAGGGGGAAAGCTTGGTGCTTGTCTGGCAGCTCAGCAGCCCTTCTGAGGAGCACATGGGAATCATCTTCTCAGCAACATCTACCTGGAAAGGGGACATGAGTTATAGTTTGCTACAAATAGTCCACTGCTATTATCCTCTCAAAGCCCAGAGGTTTTGGATTTGATTTTTATCCATTGCTGTTTATCTATTCAGATGCCCTAATCTAAAGCCACAGAAAAGTGGTAACATCTGTGGGAGCTCAGGGATGGAAGGCTGGCCTCATGATAAGCCATCATGGGAGGCCATCCTGACAGCAAACTGGGACAACTGGCAAAAGAGTCATGCTGCTCCTTGCCAGTGGCAAGAGCCCTCCCTCCATCCCTGCAAAGCAGCCTACCCCAGGACAGCTACCATGTTTGAACTCAGCCCTGAGGACGAGCTCACAGCTGCTTCCCAAAATGGCATGCCTGGAAGGACTGGGATGGGACAAGCCAGGGTACAGGGAAAGAACTGGGAAAACATTCCACCAGAGTGAGAACAAACCTTTGCAAACATCTCTCTCCTTTCTGAGCACCTCACAAAGAGAAATACTGCAGAAGATGGGTTTGCTTTTAATAATGAGCAAAATAACCCAGCTCTTTCTTATTAAAGACTTACCACTGATTGCTGTCCTTGTCTCATTTTACACTGCTGTCCTTTCATTCTTCTGAAGGCAGGCAGAGGAGTGCCCCGTGCTGCACTGCTGGGGTTCAGCAAGTGGGTCATGTTTGGTACAGGACCTCCAGAGACTGCTCAGCTGCAGAGAGCTGATTAAAGTTTCCATATTATTTTCATCTCAGGTGGTGTCAGACGGTACTTTGTTAAGTTCTTTGTTCCACTAACTCCTCATCACGCACACAGGCAGCGAGAGGGGCGTTCACCTCACACAGCTTCAGACATCCAAAGCACAGGAGTCCACATCTCAGCCAAATTTCTGGTCTCCCACATGGCTGGAGACCAACAGCCATTACCAGAGGGAAAGCCAGATATCTTAGACATCTGTCTTAAGATGACATGGCTCCAAAGCATTTTGTCCTGACAGTTTACACTATTCCCAGTGTTGTGGCAGGACTTCTCTACCCCAGGGAGGGGTAGAAGGTGCTTCCCTTCTTTGAGGGAAGAAGGTGTTGGGGAGTACCAGAGGTCTGAGCATAAAGGCAGAAAAACACAAAGAGTCCGTCCTGCCTTCACTACACTGCATATCAGTCCCTTTCACCCAAGACCTCTACACAGTAAGCCAAATATTTTAGACTAAAGTTGCAATGCTAGAGAGACAATTCCTCTAAAATCTGGAAAAGGACACAGAAATTCTAAGGGTTCCTCCTTACCCCAAACCTGCTGATCAAAACTTTCTTCCTCTAGATGTGGTCACCCCCTTGCCAGCCTTCATCCCAATTAACCAAACACACTGCACTCCTCAGACCTGGAGTCAACGCAAACCCAAGTCATCTGTGACTGTCCATGAATTCTTCCTGGCACTTCCTCTCCCTTCTTCAAGTACAGACACCAGGCAGTGTCCCCCTTTAAAAGGACAAAGTCACGAGTCACATCCCTGCTCCTTCTTGATCTCCAGAGTTGCAGGGTTCCTTTCTGTCTCACAGCTCCATCACGAGCTTGCTCTCACATGATTACACATGAGGATCCCACAGGCTCTCCTGACACAGTGCTCCCCAGATGGGCTCACACACACTTCAGACAGAGCCTGAATTCTTTGGTCTCAGCTACACACATTCAACTGCCACACATAACAGTGTGGGGCTGGTTCTTTTTCCACATCGTGCTGTTTAATCAGATACCAGGCTACAAGCTGATTATATCCTTACTACTAAAGAGTGTGAGGAGATATTCCCAATCACTGCCTTGCTGCAGGATCCCATGGCACACAATTCCCACGGGCTCTGCTGCAGTGATGAGTCGGTCCTCAGGTGTTTGTTAAATCAGGGCTGGCAAGAGGCACCATCTACTCCTATGGTCACAGCAGCCCATAATAACCAAGGTAGAGTTGCTTTGGCCACCCATACTAAAATTTAAATAACAAGCCAAATTTCATCCTCTTTCTGGAACAATTCGAAAGCAACACAGCATGATGAAAGGACAAGGGAACAGATGCGTTTTGTTGTCTGCATGCTACCAAGGCAAACTTTTCATGGAAACTCAAACCCTCCCTCAGAACACCCTGACTATGTGATTCATAAATTCTAAGAGCTGAGAGAAACCAGCAAAATTATTTTGTCTGTCCGCCTGCCTAATAAAGACCACAGAATTTCATACAGTGATTTCTGCCCAAAGCCCAGTAATTTGTGGTTCAAACAGAGTATCTCAAGCAGCCCACTGTCCAGCTTTGATGTGAGGATGTCCAATGAGGCGCTAACCACTTCCCATGCTGTCAAAAACTGGCTCTACTACAGGTTGCCTGCATCTCTCCACCACTGCATAACTTTTATAGCCTTCCCAAGGACATTAGAACTTTTAAGCATTTTTGCCCTCTCTGTCAAAACTCTCAAACCATCAGAAAGAGGGAAAACAGAGATTCTGAGGCACAAAACACTAAGCAAATACACAAGAAAAGAAGAATAACAGAGAATCTCTATGTACCCTTCTGCTGTGATTAAATGGATAAAATCTATATTAAAATGCAACTCAGGGTCCACTAATTTTCCCACTCCAGATTAATCAGTGGAAAGATTATTTTGGTACAAAACATAACAAAAAAATTCCAAATGTGCACCTGTGTGACTTCTAGGAAAGCACATTTGTTTGGTTACTAAAGTAGTTTTTCCTGCCACTTATAAAGCTTGCTACAGTTTCATAGCAATAAATATTTCCACAGCAGAGACCTTGAGTGGACAGAACAAAATCTACTTCGAAACCAACTCCTAAAAGATGGCCCTAGTAAAAAGACAGCTCACTGCTGAACACCCCTTCTGACTTTTTGTTTCCAAATTTCTGTGGTTGGTAGCACTGATGGGGAAAGAATTTTTTTTTCCTTTTTTAAGGGAAAAAAAAAAAAAAAGCCAAAATGGCAGCAGTCCAGAAGGCTAAAAGACCAGACTCCTCCAAGATGAAAAATATTTATGTTGAGCACAGAATTAATACAAGCACTTCTTCCTTGTATCTTGTAAGTGCAGCATTTGATGACAACCCTGGTGATTAAGTTCCTCCACCCACAGACCTACAAAAGCCCAAGCAACAGCCTTGAGACTTCCCTGCAACATCAGCCTGTGTTGGAGGATGGGAGGGGGCCTCAAAAACCATCTCTTAAATCCACTCCAGTTCCTGTTCACCACTAAGTAACCATATTCACGTTTAATAAACCAGGCCAGAAGGTTCATTCCAACAGTGTCTCTTTTACTGACACTTTCAAAGAGATGCTTTCTCACCCTCTGTCTGCTCCAGCCAAACTTGGGCTGAAAACAAATTGTCAGGATGGATATCAATGGTCCCGTGGTTCAGACTCTGCTGGGATGAGCCTGGCTCCATTTTCTGCTCCCCTCACAGAGGGATTAGTCTCACCTGCAGAACAGGTAAAGGTGCAGCTCCAGCTCATGAAGGTGCTGGCTGTGGTCAGTGTGTGCTGCTAATAAAGGCACTGAGTGTCTGTGTAGGAAGTCTCACGGGGGCTGAAGCCCACACTTAATTGCACATTGTTACAGCCATACTTTTTGTGAGGTGATAGCAGTAACACCTCTGGCCATGGCTTTCCCAGCTGTCCATGAAGTTCTGCTACTACACCAGACACAGGACCACAGCAACAGGAGCAATATCCATGTGGAGAAGAACAGGACATGTAGGCTTATGAATGAGACACTCATCTAACAGGGTAGCTCTACACAAAACATCTGGTGTTTTACTGCATGTGAAACTTCAGACTGTTTTAAGGCAGAGTGAAGGTGCTCTTCTTTCAGATTTCAGGCGCCACAACTTTGTGCATTGAAACTCTTACATCAATTAAAACTCTGTGTTAACATGTACGGGTACAATCCAAACTGGCACAACCTGTGTAAAACAAAAGTCACCTGAAGCAGGAACAGCTGGGCCCCATTTCTGTACACACAGACCTGCAGAAGTCATCATGTAAAGATGCCGTATGGCCACATAACTGCACTGACACTGAAGGAATTCAGACTTAACAGTGGCTCAGCTGAAAAGTCTTGCTTCTGAAAAAACCAAAAGCACTGTTTTTTGAGGTCCTGGGTAACCAACAGTTAAAGCTCTGCTTTCAAAGCTCTGCTTTCAAATCATCCATCCTGAAGCGGTCATAGCAGGTAAAAGTAGCAATCCTCATAGCGCAACAGTGCAGAAGATGGAGTGAAACCCCACAGCCAGTTTAAGTATAAGCCTCACAGTTTCCATTACTGCTACTGTAATGATTTTGCAACTCTCATTTATTTTTCACCATTTCAGCTGCTATTTTGTGGCAAATATTTGGGGGGGAAAAAAAAAGAAGAACCCAAAACCCCAGAGACTGCCCATCCTTGACAGGAACAGTCCTGGCATGTCTGGAATGTATAAAACCACAAAAGACCCATTTCTGTTCATATTACTCCTCATGAAATCCCCTTTTAAAGACAACTCAGCACTGGAGGCTTTAGGCACTCAGCAGAGCCCTTACAGGATTGCCTTTTACTTTGAAATGTGACTTATCAGCCAAAGCCCAGGCGGGTTTGGGTATCTGACTGTTGTGCCTTTTGCTTTGAACTCCGGGACCGTTACGTGCACAGCCGCCAAACTGGTCAAGCCATTTTCCTCCCCTCCTTTGTTCCGAGGCTCAGGATAGATAAAAGCTGCACCAGCCTTGCTGCCTCATCAGTACCAATTTGCCTGTTAATTTTACATTTAAGGGGAAAAAGCAAATAATAAAACCCAGCACCACACACATGATTATCACTGTTACCCACACAAAGGCCAGAACAACCACAGCATGATTCAACAAGGCCTGGGCTGCAGTGGCTATCTCTGGACACACATGAGAATGTTCTTTGGCAATGCCATTCTGCAGCTCTCTGACATGTCCTTTTCTGTTTCTGAGTCTTTTTTCATCCTCACAGCCTGTTGTAACATCAGCAGGGTGGCAGCCTGGTGAGAGCAAGGCTTTGATCAGACCAATCCACTTATAGGGACACCTGTAGGGCACAGGCTGAGCAGATGCCCAGGGAAGCTGTGGATGCCCAAGACAGAAGGTGTCCCTGTCCATGGCAAGGGAGTTCAACTAGATGATGTTTAATCACTTCCCATCCAAACCAGTCTGTGATTCTATGTGAGTTTGCTTTGCTGCAGCAATGAGGTGATTAGCTTGTGTTACTGCATTAGTGAAGTGCTGCCCACACCATCTCGTGAGGTGCCTCAGTTCCTGTTTAAGTTACTAGGCAAACTTTTTCCTGGCTCTTTTTGCTTTTTGTCTCTCTTTTTTTCATGGCTGAGGTTTCTGGGATCACCTTTCCAGGTAGATCATCACTACAGGCACGTGGCAATCTGTAGTGTTAGGCTCATGTCTGGCTTGAACTTCAGAAAGCATCAGCTCAATGCAAGATCAAGCTGAAACACAGAGACTGTTAACCCCGATTTCCAGCACTTACTGCCTTTTGTTTCTGAAGACTGACACGGAGCCCTGCAAAATGCAAGCACTGTAGTTCATAAGCAGGACGTCTGCAGGACAAACATTAAAGACTGTAAGAAAGCACAAAGAAGTATCTTGTACAGAATTGAAAAAAGAAAAGATAAATGATAAGCAGGAATTCCCCAGTGGGCTGAGTTTATCAGTGTGATTGCTTTCAGGACTTTTTTTCTTGTTGTATCACCTTGATTTGCATACAAAACATCTCTAACAGGAAATAGCATCTGTCCTGGAAAAAAACAAGAAGGATAAGGATTTTTGCTACCAAGAGTAAAGCCTCTTTTGTTACCATACGACATGCCAGAGAGACCCCCTCCTCACAAAAGCAACTTGCATTGGCACATTGCAGCTCTTCGCTCCTTGCTCTGCATCCCATCCCAGGGACAGCAGTGCATACTGCAGCTCCTCAGGAGAGCTTCCATAGTTAGAAATATCTGAAAATGAAAGAAAAAACAAGCAGGTGAGTTGATTTGCATTCCAGATTCACAATTAACACCAAATTAGCTTGTAGGAAGTGGAAAAGCAAAAAGGAAAACCGCCAACTTGAAAATGCAAATCTTCACCCTACTACAATCACAAGCCACAGCCAGGATTCTTACAGGCTGGGAAGGCACCAGTAAGAACACATTTTTCACTACTTTTTCAATGTGGTCACTTCATGAACTTGACAGTGGCTTGTGATATGTGGTTTCAATCCTATACCATATATAGCCAGTTTCATTTCCTGGAAAGAACATGAACGGAAAAGCAGAAAACATTTAAAATGATTGTACAGGTCTTTCTGTCTTTTCTTTCTCCTTTTTGTCTTTTATTGCTACCTTCCTACACTAAAAAAAGACATTTATTAAATTAGTACAGCATAAAAAATTGATCTTTTCCCAAGGCTCTTGGATTGTCAAGAATATAGGTTGCTACTTCAAAACTCACACACCAAACTGGCAGCACAGCATGGAATTGCAGCATTTTGTTTGAGCATGGTATACATACATGGATACATACTGCTCCTCTGCACATGGCTCCCAGGGGCTGTGGCTCAAGCCCAGCAGTGAGGTATGTTCCACAGCCCTGTGCCCTGGTGTTGCAGGACCTCAGCTGTCTGTGGCCATCAACAGCCACAGCTCCACGGGAAGCACAGCAGCGAGTAAAATCTTGCTTTCCAGATGAGTAAGTGAGACAGTGGTAGTTATAACACTACACCTCTTTGCTTTTTTTCTACAGAACTCAGGTCATTGCCTCATCTGGCTGGGCTCTGTGTCTCTCCCTATCGGAGCCCACACCATTAGCAAGGAGAATTCTTTGCCACCTCAGGGCTCCTCTGTGCTCCTCTTCCTTCCTGGCTGCTGAGAAACTCTCAGGCTTTCCAAGCACAGTTCTGAGGGTCCTATTTAAGTGATCATCCAGGCACAGCCCTGCATCCCAGAAGCTCTGCCATTCCTCAGAGGCTGGGACAGTTGTTGGGACCACAGGCCAACTGGACCTTAGAAAAGAAACTGCAGAAAAGACCAACAGCACACTGGGCTGCAAGAGCAGAAACAGCCAAGAGATCTCAGCACTCTTGAGAGCCCATCTAGACACTGCATCTTGTTTTGGTACAAGAAACACACGGTCAAACTAGATCAAGTTCAGTGGAGGAGCACAGGTGGACTTGCCCAAAGAGAAGAGGCTGTGGGAGCTGGGCTTATTCAGCCAAGGCAGGAGATGGCTTAGAGGGATGCAGCAGCAGCCCCAGCACCCGCAGGGAGGTGACTGGGAACACAGCCAAGTTCACCTAAAGCAGGACTTGACCCAAGAAAGTCATGAACAACTTGGTCTGATCTCACAGCTGACCTACCCAAGATTCCTTTCAGCCTATATTATCCTACTTCTAACTGCCACCAGTGCAGACTTTGGAGGAAAGGGTGGGCATCCCTCAGCACTGCCCCAAGTGAAAAGAGTTAGAGAAACAACCACATCCCAAGACCATAAAAGCACCCCTGGGCACTGTGCCTTATGTTCCTCTCAGGACATGACAAACCCCAGTCCTGCATGCAGTCCCAGAGCAGCCCACATGCAACTGTTCATCTCAGTTGGGGGGTCAGTGGCCAAGGAACCTTTGTCCATGTCCCACCTGCAGCACACACACATCCATCTTTCTCCCCTGTGTATGTTCATAAATGCACACATATATTACAGAACAAGCAGGACTCCCTAAGCCCCATGGCTAGGCCAGTCACAGAAGGGCTCTCTATACACTGCCCGAGGTGCCAGCCTCTATTCCACAGGATGCAGATGCCTCAAGAAGCCTTCCCTCTGCCCCACAAACTGCACAGCTCTGGTGTGCAGCTACACTGTCAACATGGCCATACCATCCTCTCCATCCCTTGTGTCATACAGTGCTGGAAAAATATTTTCCTTTCAGTAAAAATAGCTTATGTTATAAGGGACAGGAAATGTTCACAACAGAGAAGATGAAAAGGGACTTTACAGATAGCACTACCAAATTCCAGCTTTTTAGAAGGACCCATACAAACTACAAGACAACTGTCACATGTGCTGGGTGGGCAGAAGAGGAGGAGGTAGAAAAGGAGAGGTTCATTTTCTCACCCCAGGTCACCAAGAAAGTCAGTGGCAGAGATATAAATCAACTTCCTCCCCACTATCCCTGAGTCTGGATGCTCCCTGTCCTCTTCATGCCTCTGCCTGATAGGCAAGCTGTGTGCACTCCTCATGTGGCACATAACCACACTTCTTTTTGGAGACCATTGCCTAAGCAATGCCAGCTCCCCACCAGAAGTCAGTCCTGACCAAATATCATCTTTCAAAAATGCAAATTTGCATCTGCATTAAAAAACCCATCCAGCTTTGATAATATGCTCACCAGTGTATTCTGAGATCTGGTCTTGTCTCACAGGAATTTAGAGACTCTAAGGGTTTATCCACATGTGAGTTTTTTTGTACTCGGAAGTGAGACCAGCAAGCATTTTTACACCTACCTATTCAAAGAGTTTTATTTTCAGTAGAAAGAGGGTATCAGACCACTCAGTTTCAATTTCTGCTGAAATTCCTGTGTGACCCAGGACAGCTCATTTCAAGCAGTTCTGAGTCCTCATGGTGACTTGTGTTAAACTAAATTTCTGTAAGTGCACCCATACCAGTTGTCTGCATAAATCAGAAGAAAACCACTGCTTCAGTCAAAATTAGTACCTTTGTACAGAAATAAAGACTGAAAAACCCCATCTCCAGCTCCTTGTTGATAGGTAAGCTCTTGAAGCCAGGTATATCTTCAGAAACAGCCTCCCCCTCCTCCTTCCCCCTCCCATTCCTCCAGTCTTTGAGCTAGGCCTCAGAGCAATACTTTGCAACCTTGTTTGCCAAAGGAGAAGGATGCTTTCTGTCTAGGAAGCCAGGAAGACTGTGCTGGAGCACAGCAGACCCCGGGCATGCAATTACCCAGGCAGCAGCAACAATATGTTAATTCACTGGATCACTCTGAAATGAAGCACAGTGCAAGTCCCTGGAAAAAGTGAAAAGGAGCCTGTTAAGGAAACTGTGTGAAGGCCTTGTGCTCAGCAGCCCCTTGGAGTCCAGACAAGGATGGACTTTGCACAGACATCATTTTTAGACCTGAACTGGCAGCCAGCACGCCTGCTCTTCCCACCGCAGGGCATCCAACAGCAATGACGGGAACCACGCTCAAGGCTGACAGGGGACCTTGAGCAACATCCTTGTTTCTAAGAGCTGCAGACACATGCATTAGGCCCTGCAAGGGCCATCTGTGGAGCACTCATCCAGGGCAGATCACAGTCATAATGCCATGCACTCTGTCGGTGTCCAGAGATTTCTCACATTTCCAGGAGAGCAGTCTCCTCCTTGGTGTCTGCAGCTGCCAAGTTCACATCCCAAACTCAGCTCCTCTATTCAGTTGCCCAGAGCTCCTTAGGTAACTCCTGTCCTCCAACAAAAAACAACAAAGCCAACATAGCAAGGAGAGGAGAAGTAGACTGAAATGGGCCTTTGGTGAATTTGTTAGGAGAAGTCAATGCCCTCAAAAGGTATGCACTGACTGGCTATCTCCTGGTGCACCATCCTTCTCCTACTGACTAATTCCTCTAATACCCACATAGAAACAATGGCCTTGTGATGGCATCATGACAGAAGTAGTCTTGCACTCCTAAATCCTGCTGCAGGCAGGAAAACTGGCTTTCCTCCTAGGGAAAAGGGACAGAGGAAGAGTGACAAACATCTCCGCTACCTCCCTGTGTTGGAGGTACACGATGTGTACACGATGAATGCAGATTCCAGATATCACAAATCTCCTTGAGGAGCAAGCAATGATTTCATCAAAAGCAAGGGCAGCTTTAAACCTGCATAGTCTCTTGTAGAGAACTTTCTGTTATCATCCCTACACAGATTAAACTCACCAAGTGGAAGAGTTGCACACCAAAGCTCTTTCTGCGTAAGGCTCTTGACCACTGAGCTGATATATTGAGGTCAGAGGCTCATCTGTGCAGACACACTTCTTGAGGAATGAAAATGTGGCTTTCATGCATAAATACAGCTGTTACCCTGAGGAGCAGGGGGCGACCAGTTTAATGCCAAGGAGTTTAAACTCAGTTCTTACATTGCACCAAAACTCCTGAGTTGCTGCAGAAATAGGATCAACAGCAGCAAACATCTGGAGAAAGTCTTCTGCTAGCTTCTGCTATGCACTGGTTTTTTTGGAGACAGTTTTTTGAGTGTAAGACTAAGACAAATCTTGTTTAAAAATGCATCTGTTTTGCACAGATTGAGTTTTGCTCTCCAAGGAGATGGGAAACAAGACTAAGCTGCAAAGACAACAGTGCCTAGCTGTGAGCCCTGGCCTTTGCAGAACTCCTGATGGCTGTCCCTAAATGGGGAGCACTTCGCTGCCAGATGATGTGTCCCAGACGAGATGAGTTTCCTGAAAAGCACTGACAACACACAGTTAAAAGCTCAGTTCAGACAAGCAGTGAAACAAGTCTGTTTTCTGGGTTTTGAGCTGAATATTCAACACTTTCCATGTTTGCTCTCTCACAGGTTATCTGGACTGCACAATCAGCAAAACTGCAAAAACACTTGCTGGGGCTCAGCTACCAGGCAGTCTGTAATGGAGCTGTTCTGGAGGAAAACAGAAGTGTTATTGTGCTCGCGGCTGTCCCAATACAATTAGTCATACGTGATGGAGAGATACGTGTCCTCACAGAGCTCTTACTGCCTTGTCAACAGATGAAGTCAAAATGAAAACATCCTAACTATCAACAACCGACCTGAAAGCTGAATCATGAACCCTGAAAGCAGCCATAATGCTACAAAGATATTTCTTCTTTGCAGAAGAAGACAGCTGGATTCCTTCCATCTGTCCTCTTTTTCTTCTTCCCATATAATTTCTTGACACTGCTCAATGAAATAATGTTTCTTCTTTCATCTTCCCGCTCAAGCAACCCTTCTCTCCTCCAGCTGAGCTATGTTGTAGGGCCAGGAGAAGAAACCACACTTGAGGCAAGAAGAGGAAAAGGCCAGAGGTTGGATGGCAGGAAATAACATCCCAGTTGTCTTCTCTGTGTGACTTCAGATAACTTCCCCAATGCTGTTTTGTCTCATTTCCCCACTGAAATAGCAATTTCCCCACCATACTGGGTGACTACCTGGCCTGGTGTTACCAATCTGAGCTTAATACTGACAATAATCAGAGGAGGCTGATGGTGTGCCTAAGCTTCCCTTACATGTCAGCATCTCATTCATTCACACAGTGATATTCAGAACACCTCAGACCATGGTTTCATGCAGCATTTCTACACTTGTGCACTTCACAAACATCTCTGTCGGTGTCTTCGAGTTCCAAAGGTCTTGGCAAACACTCCCTATCACAACAACACCACCTCCATGCTGGAAGCTTAGGAAATCCACATTCTCTCTTCACCACTTAACAGACATGGTTTGACAGGACATATTTTTGCATTTACGCTAATGAGAGATGGAGAAGACTGTCAAACAAAAGTGTGGAGTCTGGCTCATGGATGGTACCAGGGGAAGCACATCAGAATGTCACTCAGTTGTTCGGACTTCTCTAACTGGAATGTTACCTGTCCAAGAGGCACCATACTGATCTCAAAGAGATCCTGTGGTCAATTCAGGGAGGATTCTGGATCTACACATGCATTGCACAATGGCAGACCTGGGAGCAGAAATCCAGCAATTCCTCTTGATAACCATTACAATATGGTTACAAATTTCTCTTTTGGAAGCCTCTTTTCCAGCACTCAAAAGAGAAATCTTTTGAGATGCAATTTGCACTGCCAGGGCTCCAGCAAGGTACAAGGGGAAGCAAGCATGCTCTGCTCCACGCTGAGAGTGGCCAGCAAGACAAGGAGCCGTTCAGTGGCTCCACATCCATGTCAGAGCTCACAACAGAAAACAAATCATCCAGATTCAGGTGATTCCCAGGCCAAGTCTCTACCAAACCCACACATCTGCACTCACACCAAAGAGCAGACACATCAAGACCGAAGAGCAATTGCAGTAGGTTGCCATGGCAGTGTGCATGGGTGATTTTATCATCCTTATCAGCTGCAACAGCATTTAAGCCCATTATCAGAGAACACTGGTATTTTTTAAGGGTGCACTGGATGGGAGAAGCAGAAAATCAGTGTCAGGCAGAAGATAGAAGTCAGTACACAAAGCAGGAGCCCTTGCTTTAAGCGAGCTGCATCCCAAGGGCACACGGACATTTACCCAGCCCCAGGCTCGTGCTAGAGATGACGGGCGATGCTGGGCTGGCCAGCAGCCCCCAGCCCAGTGAGCTGTCCCCTGCACAGAGGGATGCACAGCCCTCCAGGGAGCACGGCAGCAGCAAGTGGAGGGCACTCGCCTGTGCTCTCCATGGAGCCAGGGAAGTAGGTCAATCCTTCTGCTTTGCTGAGCCTTTTGGCAGGCCGGTGCCGCGCTGCCGTCGCCGCTCGCAGCTCGTCACTTGTGCTGCATGACAGCCACGTCGTTCAGAAGTTAACGAATTCAATACATCTAATTAAATCAACCTTGGCATCCATTCAAAACTCATCTTGTGGCTTTTTTTTTTCCTGCCTTTTTATTCCCTGCTGTTGGTAGTAAAGAGATTGAGCGAGGAGAGATGCAAGCAAAGGTTGCTAAGGAGCAAGATAGTTTTTCTCTCTTTATCTCAGTTTTTTATCTCTTCTTTATTTCAGTTTTTATTTCCCTGATGCTCTACTGTCACAGAATCACAGAATCATTACAGTTGAAAAACATCTCCAAAATCATCAAGTTGTTGCAGAGATGCTTTGTTTTCCTCAAAGGAATGAAACAAATCCTCATGGCATCACTCCTTATGCCTCTTTCCTCCTCCCCTGTCCTGGACAAAATGACCTTATCCACCTCCTTGCAGGCTTTGCAAACAGAATCCAACACACCCTGGCAATCCTTTGGCTCTGCTGCTGACACTTGCCATGCTGAACATGGACTTGGCAAGCAAGCTAAGCTGGCATAGCTGGCAAAGGGAGGGCACATCAAAGTGTGACCTGCAGCCACTGGACACACTGCAAAGTGGGAGCACACCTTCCACCACCAGACTGAGCAAAGCCAGAAAGCAGCAGGGAGACCACTGGAAATGGCTCCTGCCAGCCAGGGTCTCCTCTGGTTGCTCTCCTATGTGCTCCCGACTTACACAATATGCCAGTACTGACTGATAGATGTGGTCATGAACATGGGATCACACTGGAGAAGCCATCCAAGGGAGGCTAGTGGATGGCCACAGAGCTCCAGCCAAAGACCACAGGAAGAGGAGCTGCCATTTGCATGCCATCCTCAGTGACATCAGGACACACTGGTGAGCTGCCCACACCTGCCCTCTTCCACAGACTGACAAGGACACTGGGATCACCCTGTCCAATCTCCCATGTCTCTTCACTACAGCAGATCTTTCCTTTTCTACCAAATCTTCTACTTCTGCTATGGCCTCCCTGCCCTGTGACCATCACCTGGAAGTCAGGATGGGTGACATAACCTGCTGCCTTTCTGTGCTCTGACTAACAGATGCCAACGAAACTGGCATTCTCAGTTGCGGGAGTTGAGTTAAAGACATTTGGATCATCCCAGAAGGACAGTCTTCTGGCTTGGATCCTAGGAGAAAGTTTATTGGTTTTCCATATTCTTCATGTTTTCTATAGCCTTGCTGGCCTGGGGAACCAGGACTAGGGAATATACCAGGTGCCACCCAAGAGTGGGCCAGACCAAGCCCATGCTGTTTCTTTCAACCAACATTGTTTCCTCCTTCGATTGATATGAAAGATCTCTCTGTCAAAGAGGGAAGTGTTTCGTATCTGTATGGTGGCATTATGCACAACAATTCATCTGCAGTCTGTTCCCTGCTATCACCTCAAAGCCATACTTGTCCTGCCTGCTCAAAATGCAGCTGTTTACCTTCCATGTCTGCCCTATTGACTCTCTTTAATCCACTCTCCTTCAAAATAGCTCTTAAAATACCCAAAAGAGTTCTGGGTAGCTCTTCCTCCAGACTCCTGAAATGACACCGTGGTGCTGCTTTGCTGGCCAGCAGAAGTTGGTACATTGGAAAAGCTCTGGCTCCCAGCACTGCAGCTGCTGCAGTTGGGCGCTGTTCTCCTGGCAGAAAAGGACATTTCATGCAAAATCTTCTGCTCATCCCTTCCTCAGAGCTATGAAAATAGTCTTAAAAGCACTTTGAACTCCTCTGGTATGAAAGGTGCCACAAGAGTACAAAATATCCCTCTCTCCCTGGCAGAGGATGTCACACGACTCTCTTTGCAAGCAGGAAGTCGTTTCTCTACAAGAAAACTGCCCCTCCTCACACAGGAAAGATGATGTGTGATGCTCTGCCAGGCTCAGGATCAACAGTCTCCTCTGACCCTTTCCTTGCCTTTTTCATGTTGGCCATGCATGCCCCAGGCTGCACATCAACAGAGGAGTGCTCCTGGGTTGGCAGTAGAGGATACCAATTCAGGGCAATTACTTTGGCTGCTGTGAAACAGCACATCTTCCCCAACAGCACCACTGTCAGTGAGTGTCTCTCTCATGTGCTAACTATTTGCTCTGTGAAAAATACATTTACATTTCTGTTTACATTTCCTTCAAACTGATCAGATTTGAGCAGGGCAGTTATGTGACCTCGTACAGCAGAAGCCTTCCCAGCCATGCCAGTGGCACTGGGTGCTGCATGAATGCAGAGGAAGAGGCAGCCTTGAAGGAGATGCAGGTGACCCCAAGAGAAGCCAGGAACAGCAAAAGCCAACAGTTTCAAGCAGTGGTGGCTCATGCAGCCCAATTAAGCAGTAACTCTCCTTTGCAGAGCAAAAGTTAGTGAGAGATTCTGGTGAGTTTAAGAGGGGTGGGTGATGGCAGCTGCTCTGACTTTCAAACAGAGAGAAACGAGGTAACCACTAAGTGCAGAGCAAACACCATGGTCTGTGGGGCTCTGGGCTCTTTGCAGTGGGTTTTGCAACTGGCTTTCTTCAAAGGATGAGGAAGTGTAAGGAAGTTCCATCTCTGTGTTGAACATCACTGCTCTGATCAGTAACAATACAGTTTACAATGATGTTGTTTGGACTGCTGTAACACATCAGGTTCTACAACACAGACCTAGGAGCTGTTGGAGCACAGACAGGAGAGCAGTGATTTGCACTTCCAGAATGAGAAAGAAACCAGAAGCTGTCTTTGACACTCATACACATAGAGCATGTTAGAAGAAAAGCCATCAGCTCGGTGTCATCTTTGTACTCTATTTTTCATGTTTTCTCTTGAATGAACTTCTGATACAAGAAGTCCAAAAGGATAAACTAATTCTAATGTGTTTGCTCTTTTACAACATTTAGGTACATGAGGAACTGAACAGTAGGACACGTGGACAATCCATGTGCCCTTGGAATAAACATCATCAGCTAGGGAGCTTCACTATCCCTTTAGCAGCAATTTCTCTTTCTTGCATTTTCCTCTCTCCCAGTCCTAAATGGTGGGTCCAAGGAAAATTACTGGCAGAGACAGGAGAAAAAAATCCAGAGGACCAGTATTCCCAGTGTTCCTAAATCCTGTGTACTCTTTCATGTCTTCCAGGTAACACAAAGCAACTAACATCAGTCTCCTTCAGGGCTGGCCTGGGTCTCACCACAGCTGCTTCCAACCCCAACTCAGCCAGGACCAGCCTGCATGGACGCCATACCCTTCCCCCCTTCCTAAACAGGATCCTCATCGTCCCCTTGAGCTCAGCCAAACTAACATCTACAAAGCACTGAGACAAGTGAGCAGCACAGGGCAGTGTGAGTGCTCAGCCAGCCCAAGGCAGAAGGCTGAGACATTTCACACCACTGCTGCCAATGTCTCCACTGCCGGCAGCAACACTGCAGGGCCACGACAGGAAATTGGGTCTTAATCACCATCTCACTTTTCATTCCCCACTTCAGTTCTGCTATTTTAGCAGCTGCTGCGAGCTGGCTCCACACTTTCAGATGAGCAGCCGTTGGGGCACAGGCTTTAGCTCGAGTGTTTTCAGGCTGCAACTCCAAATGCAAAGAAAAAAATGAAGCTGGGGGAGGCTCAGGGTACTGTAGTGATCTGGTAGCAATCAAGGCTTTAGGACAAAACCAAAGAAGCACCAGTCTCTTGCACAGGCTAACCCTGCCTGGGACAGGCAGCCAGGCTGGTGAGGCCATATGGCAGGACACTGGCACTGTGCAGACCAGTGACTGGGCTTGCTGCCCACTTAGGACAGCTGTGTGACACGGTCCAATGCAGATGTGTCTCCAGGTGCTTCCCCTCCTCCTTGTTCATAATTCATCTACAGATCTGCTGCAATAGCAGGGTCATCTGTAGCAGCTGCCTGCTCAAGCTCTGCAGCAGACAGGGAGAACCCCCATTACAGGGGGGAAATCTGCTGTGACCATAACCAGTGCAGATGGCAGAGCCAGCCCCATACACCTGGCACCAGGGATCATCTAAAAGGGAGGTGATGGGACCTGGAATGAGACACAGCCAGAGCTCAATGGCACAACCACACCTGTGCACCAGAGTAAGAATGCTCACCAAGCGCCCATCAGCCCATGCTCACCATGCTCTCATGGCCTGTGGACCTCCAGAAGGCAAGAGTTAAAATTATGAAATCCTTGAGCCAAGACAGAAAGCAACCGTTGCCACAAAATTAATTAGATCTTTGAGGAATTTACTGTCCCCATACTGCCTCGAACACTATTCCTGGAAAGGTCCCACACTGTTCTTGTGCCATGCCCTCAAGTCCTACTTTGCCTCCCCTTCACATCTGCGGGTCACAAATGCAGTGGGTGCACAGACTGAGAGTGACCCAGCCACTGCCAAACGGCAAGTGACCTACAGGAGTTTTCCCTTCTTCAAGCTGGCCTGGATCTGACCATCATCTTCTCCAGAAATGGATGGAAAGTCAGACTTGCTGCAAGAAGGGCCCAGTCAACTTGCTTTAACACCCCCCTCTCCCCCAACAGCCCAGCACAGCCTGGGGCATGAGCACTGCTCCAGCAGGTGTAGGATTCATCTCACTCACCCTAGAGCCATCTGAAACATCGTGTCTAGCTGGAGTGAGCTGGCTGGGGCACGCCACATCTCATCAAAGAAAGGTGTTTGCAGCCTTGGCATCCAAACAAGTCAGCACAGGGTGTTTTTACAGGTGATGAAGAATCTGCCATACAGCCAAGGAAGATGAAGGTGCAATTTGTTCATCAAGGTCCATCACACCTTAAACCCTACGGACAATGTTGACTAGATCTCCCCTGGCTGTACTGCTCATCTACATGGGGGGTGCCATGAGACGACTCCCACCTTGCCAACCAGTTAAATGTAAAAAAGCAGACACTTCCAGAGGGCAAAACTGCTCTCAAAGCCTAACTTCAGCACCTGACATGTCACTGCCTCCACCTCAGTGCATTTCCATCCTTTAATCCTCCACTGCCCAAGGAAGGGGAGGCAGAATAGATATGCCACATTTCAGCTTCCCACCTAGTGCTCCAGTTCTCCCAGTAGGCAAAGATGGGTTTGTGCTCATACAGAGCAAGGGACAAAGTGCAGTTGCACATTAGCTCATTCCTAGCCCTGCCTCTGTGGGGAGCAGCTTTTGGCAACCAGGTAGCTTGGGAACTAGGAGCAGCAACATCTCAAACAGCTCCACGGGGATTCATTTCACATGAGGATGGTTATCAGAGCATGCAGATGAGTAGTACCTTCAGCACAGCTGTATTAACATATCTCAGTAAAACTCCCTGAGACTCCAAGAGAGAAAATGCCACATGGGCAGCTAATTTCCACCTAATAGCACATTTTCCTCTGGCAGAAGTTACAGACTGCAAGTGCTTCATGAGCCATTGCAGGAACATTTGTAGGCACTACTGAGGAACTCAGAAACTTAATTATCTCTTTTAAAATGACCTGTGTGATTTAAAAACCTATTTGGACTTCAGGTGCCCTAGGACCTGTAATCCCTGATCTAGTTGCTCAGCTGGCACAATCTTGAAGTTACCATACAGGCCACTCACATTGCTATAAATTGTTCTACCTACTCACCAAACCCTCAAAGATGCCCCCAAATCCACCATCCCAAACTGACAGAGAGAGAAGAAAAACCCCAACAACCACTTCTTTATTCTAATCCACTACTTGCCTGAGCTTCCCAAATGATGGCAAGAGTACAAATCACCTCTACTGGGGTCAGCAAACTTTCAGCATGAACAAATGCCTAAGCATCTTTAGATATAATACATATATATATATATATATTTAGATATATATTTAGGGAAGTTATTATGCTTCTCGGAAACTTTTTGCAATACAATTACCAAGGTTCAACAGCAGTTTTTAGAGCCCGGTGGCAGTTCACAGCTTGAACCAAAAGACACACCACACACAAACTCTCTTACTAATAATGGCCTGCAGGGCTGGAAAGCCCCTGTGCCTCTGTCAGCCCCTGCTTCACTGAGGTGACATGCCTGGGTGCTCGATTTGAATATGTATAGCTGAGACCATCCACGGGGAAGCACAGATCCTGCCCCTGAGCTGCCATCCTGACCCCAGTGATGCAAGGTGAATGGGGCAGGGGCAAATGTTCTCATTTCTCTACTCCACAAATATTTCCACCAAGTGATGGCTAAGAGCATTTGTGAGAGTTTCAGGGCTTTTTTAGGCATGTCAATGCAGGAGGATGTGCTCAAAGTGGAAGAACACACTCGTAAATTCCTGATGTCCTGACTCTTGCTCTCACTAACTGATGCTACACAATCCCCAAAAGCCAAACTCCCATCCTTTCTACCAAGAGCAACATCAGATTATCACTCTAAAAAAATTTAGTCCTGAGGTAGTTTCTTAGCATGTGAATGAATATCTCTGATGCAGAGCCTAAATGGAGGAGGTCTTAAAGGCATTTTTTACTCTACAAGGCAGGGACATAACTGAGATTATGTTACAAGTCATCATGTGGGGATGTTTTTTATTTTACACATGAGCAGGACCCAGTTCTTTACTCCAAAGTGCCATAACTGCCTGAAGAACAGAAGCTCCAATGAATGTAGCAAAGTATCAAAATCATAGAATCACAGAATGGTTTGGGTTGTAATGGACCTTCAAGTATCATCTAGTCCAACTCCCCTGCTATGGGCAGGGACATCTCTCACTATATCAGGTTGCTTAGAGCTGTGTCCAGCTTAACCTTGAACACTTCCAAGGATGGGGCATTCACAGTTACTCTGGGTAACCTGCTCTAGTGTCTCACCACCCTCACAGTAAATGCTGAGATACAACTCATGCTGTTGATCCTCAAACCAGATTTTTCTTCCTGGACTCTGGCTCATGTTTGCTGAGAAATCAGATGCAGCTGACACACCTCCACTGACCCACTGGAAGGGCTGGTGAAAGGGACACACTGCTCAAGTCACAGCTTCTCAGTCATGGCCCAGCACCTTCATGGAAACCAAACATCCTCAGCAGCTTGAGGATGGTGTGAACCACAGGTGATGCCCAGGAGTGTGGTACAGGTGGGCTTCCAGCCATCCCCAGTGACACCACCCACACACAGGTAGGTACATCAGGCAGAGCCATCACTGGCAGCATGGCCCTCGCTGCAATGCCCCCTTGAAAAGTTTCTCCTTTTAACTCCAATTTTCCCTCACTGCTGTCTGGCTAAAGCCACCTCAGTCCCCTGCCAGCCCATGTGGGTTAACACCTCCCCAGCAGCTCCTGCCATCCTGTACATACCCCCACCTTCACAGCTCTGCTCCTTTTGCATCTCCCCCAGGCAGGTTCCTTTCCCTTGTTCATAACTTCTTGAATCTCACACAGCTTGAGGCCAGTGGTTTTGGAAGCAGAGGGAGGTTCAGACCCACGCTCTCAGGTAGTCTGCAAATTTGTCCCTGACTGTAGCAATTCCAGGGACTCTCATGGAGCTGAGTACATTGGGTACAACTCTCACTTGCCATTGAGTCAACGTGGGGGTTTTTTTTGCACTTTACTGCAGC
Organism: Acridotheres tristis; assembly: GCA_037013685.1. Taxonomy (NCBI): domain Eukaryota; kingdom Metazoa; phylum Chordata; class Aves; order Passeriformes; family Sturnidae; genus Acridotheres; species Acridotheres tristis. The sequence continues at coordinate 140,042,394 of CM072886.1, read as the reverse complement.
CAGTATTTTGCTCTTAATGACTCAAAAGTAACATGCTGCAACAGCAGTTGCCTTACCTGTTTCTGCACCTTCTGGATTGTTCTGCTGAAGAAGGGGTATAACGGCTCTGAAAAAACACAAACAAAACAAAAAAACCCAAAGAATCGAGGAAAGTCACTAATAGCATCTTAAAAAGACAAAGTATTCTTCAGCATGTCCTGAAGAACAGCTATAAAGCTGCAGCCTTTCAACACTAGCTTTCATTTCAAGGTGACATGAGATGCCTCATACCCTGTACCCACTCAGGGAAGCAAAACTTCCTCTGTGAACCCTTTAGATGGACAAACCAATGAGAAAAAGTGCCAGAGACCCAAAGCACGTTCACACAAAAGCATGGAGAGTTAAATTAAGGTTGCTGGCTCTTGGCATCACACTACAGCTGTTACAAAACAGAATATCCATCTCAGCAGCACAGCTATCAATACTCCAGCATGAGTCATCTGCAATACTTATCTAATGGTGAGTAAGCTGCTCCTGTCAGTCATATTTTCCAGATAAATCTGTGAAGAAAACAAGAAGGAAGATAAAACCTATCAGAATATGTTATCAAAGAAATAAAATGCAGGGGATGGTATCTGATCAGCAAGACAGCACCCAAGGTGGCAGAGGGAAAGGTGGTTTGGGGGTCATTGGATGAAACACGCACACCAGGAACCCCAAGACAAACATAAAGGTCCATACGGAGTATGAGTGAAGTATCACTAAATCAACCATAATTGACCCTTCCTGCTGGTGGATGCTTCAGCCAACACCTGTGGCAGGGGCTGAACACAACACAGCTTTTGGGACTGGGACTCCAATGTACAGACCTGTCACTCTGAGGGTTTGTGCTCATCACTTCATTGCTTGGCTTGAGTGAGTGATTGTTCAAGTGAGGACACAGTGCTCAGAAGAGTTGCTTGGGGTCAGTGTCTTTAATATCCCCAGCAGCAGGGAAACCCCAACCCAGTCATGCACTGGGTGCAAAACAATCCTGAACGTGGGGGATGCTCCCTCACATCCCTCTGTTTTGACTAAAGCACATCAACTAAATTGCGAATAATTTAGTGGTGAAAATAATGACAGAAAAAGATAAAGACACCTTCTTTCAAGTCTGTTTGATTAAAGCAACCCTGAATGACTGCACAGGCTATTTTGCACCCAGCCATATGCGACCTTTGTGTTCGCTGCCTGCCTGTGCCTTGTAGAATCTGGCAAGCCACAGCAGCTGAGGCCAAGCCTTAGAGAACTTTCTCACAGAGAAATCGCTGCTGGGGAGGTGGAGGAAATACCCCAGGGGTCTCCCAAGGGGTTATGGGTGCCTCACAGAGATTTCAGAGGGGAGGTGGAGAGCGGGGACTGTGAGGGGAGAAAACTCCAAATACCTCCCCAACTTCACATGCCAGAAAGTGAGAGAAAACCCCATGTATGAATCACCCTGTGCTGATTCTCAGAAGTGTTTCACACAGACTGCCATACAGCCTCCTGCCAGACCAGAGGAGCCCATTTGCTGTTCTTGTAGCCCAGCTGTGAGGCTTTGTGGACAAGGGGATCCCAGGGTGGGCACAATGCTTCTGTCAGCTTGCCTGCAACTGGGGAGAGGCACAAGGGCATAGCTGTGGGGACCAACACAGATCCACCAAACCCCAAGACCTCCACACCCAATAATGAAGCCTGAGATGGCCACCTTTGTCTCCTCCTACCTGGAAGGGACTGGAAAAGAAGAGCTCTTGTCATGGCTAGCATTTCATAGAATCGCAGAATGGTTTGGGTTGGAAGCTGACCTTAAAGATCATCTTGTCTAAATCAAGTGCCAGGGACAGGGATAGTTTCAAGGCACAACAGACCAGGTTGCTTAAAGCCTCATCCAACCTGGTCCTGAACACCTCCAGGCATGGGGCATCTACAACTTCTGTAGGCAAACTGTTACAGCATCTCACCACCCTCACCATAAAGTAACTTCTTCCTCATGTTCAAACTACACCTAGCCTCTTTCAGTATGAAGCCACTCCCCTTGTCCTATCACTCCATGTCCTTGTCAAAAGTCCCTCTATAGACCTCTTGTAGCCCCTTTAGAACACGTGTTCTAAGGTCTCCCCAGAGCTGAACAACCCCAGCTCTCTCAGCCTTTCCTCACAGCTGAGATGCTCCAGCCCTCTGACCATCTCTCTGGACCTGCTAAAATAGGTCCATGTTCCTCTCACACTGGGGACCCACTGCAGGGCCAATTTCAGACTGTCACCCCCAGCACTGCTCAGGGTGACCTCCTGTTTTCCTTGCCTGCCTGGGGACAAAGGCTCTTGTGAGACAAGTGCAGAAACCGACACCATCAAGAACAAGCTGTTGTTTTTCCTCTGGGTTAAATTTTGTTCAAACTAGTGCTGCAGTGCTGCAAGATCCCATGCACCCAGGCACCACCAGCACGGATGGGACAGAAATCAGTTTGAGAGAGTAAAGACAGCAGGACCAACCCTTGTGCATGGGCACACTCACACCAGGTGAGAAGGGACACATAACCACACCTCACACAGCTATTCTCAGCACTGAATTTTATCAGCTTTGGAATAAAACTGATTCCTTCATTGGAGCACAGACTCTGTACGGGGACAGCCATTTAGAAATAAAACCATGCCAACTTAATCTCGCCTGAAACCTCAAACTTATTTTCATATACACATTTTTCTTCCCTTTTTTTTTAATAGGATTGAGAAGGGCCTCCCTGAAGTAGGAACTCCATAAGCATCCACCTCAGGCAAACACATAACCCTGTCCAGAAACAAACCAAACACCTTAATCCCAACACTCTTATTAAAAAGCTTCCCCAAAATTTAGAAACTTTCTTTTTATGTTCAGCCTAATTACCACCATAACAGCTGAGATCCACTTGTTCCTGGAGCATCAGCATCCTTCTGTCTCAGCAGGTCATCCATCTCCTCCCTGATACACCTGTACTGGCCTGAACAAGCAACCTGCTGCTCCAGGCTTTCCCATCCCAGCCCTTCCTGTCCACCTTTTCCCGTCTGAATTTATCTGAAGAACACAAGAACTGGACCCAATAAGCACTCTTGGGAAGGCAACTTTCCTCTGAAAAACCCTCCTGTTTTTCTAGGTTCTCCTCTGAGACATTCCTACTAGAGTTTTTTAATTCTGGGTTTGGGGCTTGGTTTGGTATTTTTTGCTTCAGTTATGCTGTATGATCAAAACTGCCTTTAAAATGTCTAAACATGCATTTCATATGAAATTAGTACATAGGGAAGACGGGGAAAAACTGTAATATTTTCTTGCCAAGATGCAAAGAAAGTGCTGAGTAGGAACTGAACTGGCCACAGATGTAATCTAGCCCTGTCAGTGCATTGGAGCATGTGTGATACAATATTAGACCCAAATTAGGAGATTTCAGCAGATAAAACACCATTTTCATTTTCTGGCGGAAAAAAAAAAAAAAAAAGAGGAGATGTCTATTTGGTCTAATGTAGCATTTAGCCTAGTCAGTTTTGCAGGAATAAAAAGAACAAAATCAATAATAACCTACTAGCAACCTATCACAGTTCTGCACATTTCTACTGGTAAATAAACGTAGCTGTATTACAAGGATTGCTCATCAGCATTACAATACAAAGACAAACAAATGTGCACTACCAGCTTCGGACCAAGGCTTTGGAATTTACAGAAGCAAGGAAAAATCAACAGGGGCTTTGCCTGAATAAAGACCGCTGGTTTAAGCACACATGGCTTGTGCCAGTGTTCAGTTTAGCTTGCATGCGTGTGTGCACAGTTAAAGATAACTATCTCAATATATTTATATCAAAGAGGGAGAGCAAAAAAAACCTCGCATGCAAAAGAAGGTGACGTTCACACAGATCTTGCAGATCTGGAGGCAACCGAGCAGTGCTCTCACAAGAGGTCATAGCTCTCGAGTTAATAACCCTCTGACGTGGGCCTTTTCTGAAAAGGGAGCTCATTTGGCTGCCCCTACAACTGCTGTTGTACACAAAGCTGGTGCAAAAGTCACATAGCAAGCATGCAGTGAGGTGATGCAGCACTGAAGTCATCCAGCTCCTCGTTTTCTGCATAGTAGAGAACATTCCTGAGTTCCTTATTTTTAGGCTTGGAAATTTGGAGATTGGATTCTTCAAAGAAACTGAAAACACTCTATTCCTCCTAACTACTATTGTGTCTGTTGCCTTAGGTAGCACCTTTGTGCTGGTACTGGTGAAGCAATTGTGTTTTTAATGGTGCAAAATTGCAGTCAGTGGTGGAATTCAAGAGAACTGCAGCTCAGCGTCATCTCCTCTGCAGTCATCTGCTGGATTTGGATCTGGTTTGGTCACTCAGCACCATGCAGCTGCTCCAAGTGCACCTCCCAATCCCTACAGTAACTAGTAATTCTCTTGGGGTGTAACTATAGCCATCACCTAAGATGTTTGCAGCCATTAATTACATTTCCAGCTCTAGGTACTACGAGATGCTACCTCTCTTCGAAAGCAGCAGCCCTGACTCAGCACACGCTGGAGAGAGGGAGAGACCCGACCGTGCTTCTTCACTTTCTTGAAAGGTCAGCAAGGGAACGCCCCGGAAACCCTGAGCAGCAACACCTCATCCTTAACCCGAGTACAGGAGCTGTGTTTAGGCAGCTGACTGATCACAAGAGCTACAAGGACACGTGTCTGCTCAGCAGCAACCAACTGGAAATGCGGATGCCTTTTATTAGCCACCCTTGTATTTAGCTTGGCTCGGAAAAGCGTGCTGCTCCGCTGGTGGGTCCTGCAGCGTATGGAAGAGCAGTTATTAGGGAAGCTAATTACAAACAACGTGGCTACTTAGAGGGCTAAAAATAGCGTGGTATATTAATAGATGGAGTGAAAACTGGGACACAGAGGATGACGATTCTGATCTCGAGACCAGCAGCATCCTGCATGATCTCGGGTAATTCTCGTTATCTGTGTATTTTGTTTTCACAGTACAAAGCAGGCAGGAAAACCTCTTCTCAGAAAGGCTGAGGGGCTGAATTCTTCAGCATCTAGGAGCAGTGACAGGTCCTCTCTTGTATCTCCACACAAGTGGAAAACATTCCTGTGTCAGCCGAACTGGCTCTGTGACAATAATTTCATGCCATTTATGTGGCAACTCAGGTGGCTGTTCCCAGAAAGCTGTAACATTTACCTTAAATACCTGAGTTCACTAGTCACTGATCAAAGGAATGCAGCCTTTGGAAATGGTTTCCAGTTGACCTGGAGCTGCTGGAGCAGAGTGTCAAGTGAAGCCCTCAGTGCCCACCACTGATCTGCAGACAGGAAGACCATTGCAAAGGGGGAATGTCTGAATCGCTTACTCCATGCAAACTTTAGACAACCTAAAAATCTTAAGATTTGCATCTAGCTAATGACCAGAGACACAAAAACTTGTAATGACATCATAAACCCCACTGCCTCCCCACCAGACAAGCACAGTCTCAGCCCAGCATCTGAGAGCACACACATGAGAAATCAAGCTCTTCCCTCCCCCAGTCTGCAGCCTCCCAGTCAGTCTAACAGCAAAAGCAAACAAGACCCTGAATACCCTTCCAGGCTGGAAAAATACCACTGCTGTGCTGGAAAACATCTCCTGAACAGCAGGAGACCACACCAGCCATCAGAAGGAAGGGACACGAGGAGCCACAGCTTGTGTCCCAAATCCCTCGTGTCCCAGAGAAGCTCCAGTGCCAAACCTGGCCAATCTTGCAGGCACCATGCAGGCTCCATCTCCCCAGCTTCCAGCTTTCTTTGAAACTTCACAGTGCTGCTGGCTACAGGCAGAGTAGCCAGATGTGTGCAACCCCTGGTCCATACATGCAAAGCTGTATTTGTGTGGCTCAATGCACTGCTCCAGGATGCCAAATTAACCTCTCTACATCTATCCCTCTGATATGGCTGTTTCTGTGAAGAATAAAAGCAAAAGATCTTTAATAATGATGCAACTACTGTGTTATAAGAGACCTGCATGGCTCCTAATAGCTATAATGCACTATACCTTAGTGAGTAAACAAGAGAGTGGAAAATTAATGTGCATTAGCAGAGGGATTCATCTATTTATTTAAAACAGAGGGCATGCCTCTGAAATGAGACAGTGCAATCCCACGGTCAGTGACAGTTCTACTTTCACACTGATGTAGAAGAGATAAGACTCTGCCCTTTAGTGTTTTGTTACCTTCTGCTCAGGAGTTTAAGATTATTTTAAAAAACCAAAAAAAACCAACAACAAACAAAAAAAAAAACCACTGCAAGAAAACATAAAAGCCACAAACCATACCAGTTTCAATACAAACAAACAGGAATGTTTTCTTTAGCCTTTTCTACTATGGAAGGAGTGAGATAAGTGGACCTTTCATATACGAGTGTTGTGAAAACAGCTGCAGGAAGATAACAAAAATTGAAATATATGTCAGATGCAACTGTCAGCTACTGGCATCTCAGGCTGCAACTGTTCCCACGCTTAATCTCCAAGATGAGTGAACAAAAACATCTAACAGGGCTTCCAAAAATCAGCATCTCTCTGCACAACTGGCTTCCTGACCAGGAGCAGTGGTGGCACCCCCTTAAATGGAGGTTGAGTCCCAGAGGCAGAGTGCCAAGCAGGAAGAAGGATGGAGAGGGGAAGGACGAGCGGTCTCATTCCTCCTTGCTCTCATGGTACCAGATTTCTCAAGGTTTCTGCCACCTACTGTGTATTCTAGTGAACACAAATTCCTTTACCACCCTCAAGAACAGAAGCTCAATGCAACTCAAAGATGCTTCCAGAGCCAAGCATGGCCCAACACAGGCTGAGTTCCCCACTGAGCTCCAGAAACCCTGGGAGAAGATCTAGCCCAAGGTGGAGAAGCTGGAACTTTAGCAGGGCTTCAAGCTCCAGCTTTACCATGCGGTAACCCTCCTTGGGTTTGGGTGAGGAGTTTTATCTCCCACAGAACTCCACAGCAGAAGGAGGGATGACCCACCCTCCTGCATTTTGCTGCTCACAGGAACTCAGCTGCAGCCCTGCTGCAGCCCAGGAACTGGGCAGACACACGAGGACTGCCCAGCACTGAGAGTCTGTGCTGCTGATGGATGCTCAGGGGTGGAACTCCACAAACCACCAATGGAAACATGAAAAGAAGGCAGCACCAAGTTATGACCGTGGGAAAAAAGCACAGACACGCCTGGTGCAGCCTTCTTTTTCAAGCACACTTCTTTTTTTTCTACATATGACCTAATTTTCTCTAAAACATCCCTTTACATTGGGATAAAGCAATTTGTGGAGATGGAGATGCTCTCTAAAGCCAGTATTCACTCTGCACCTGTGACAGACCAAAGGACTTTTATCTACTTAAAAGTAAGATGTTTAAACTGAAAAAAGAATACATAAACTGTCAAAAAAGTGATTTTTTTCTTTTCTTAAATAATCACCCAAATCACAAACAAAGTGAAATTAAATTAGGAAAGGGGAAACTTCAGCCAGACATTGGGAAGTATTTAACAACCTCATGCATCTTCCTGTTGGGAAAAGCTTCCCATGAGGAGGTCAGCGGCGGGGGAGTGAAGTCACCACCGGCTTCCGAGCTCAGGCTGCGCTGCCTAATCCGGCACTGGCAGCGTCCTGACCGAGGGATGGGGGGTGAGGGATGAAGGGTCCTTCCCAGCTCCCCCCCCCCCGCAGGACACAGTCTGGCTGACTTCATCGGAAGCAAATCCCCCTTTCCCTGCTCCCCCTCCGGCCCCCCATTCATGTTGGGAAGGAGCCTGGCAAACCCTGGGGGGATTACAAGGCAGGGGAAGCAGGAGGTTAAAACGCTCTGAGGCCCCTTTCAGTCTAAAAGACAAAGTAATCGCGAAGCTAAAACAGATGCTTTGCTGAAAATAAAGAGTGGTTTACACAATTCTCAAAGAGAAGCCAAAAAATGAAAATACTGTACAGTCCCAGGAAACTGAGAGCATCCTGTTCTTATAAATAGCTACAATACTTGAGTCTACAATAACATTATTGCAGCATTTGAAATGATGCTAAAAATTATGTGTGTTATTTGAAAGACAAATTTGAGATGGTACAAAAAAGAGACCATGCTGCTAAATATGATGTAATGAAAGCCCTGAGTTTAAAAATTTATTTACAATTTACTTCCATGAGTGACACGAGGAAGACTGAGAAGACCAGCCACCCAGGTACAGGGACAAGCAACTACCCATTTAAATGAGCTCTCCACAAGCAGAGCAAGAGACGCCAAGATAAAGCCACCGAGAGATTAAGTCAGCAAATGTCTCTAATAAATGTAACTATTGTTGACTCTTGTCGCATTTGGTAGGCTGACATGTTTTCCTGGAGAATCAGAGAGGAGTGATACTCTGTGAGAATATTTCTGTAGGTTCACTGATGCTTGTCCAGGGCATTTTAAGGTGCTTTGATCCAGCTCACCTGTGTAGGTGAAGGGATGCTATACTCAGGCTCTGGGCTCAGCCATTCCTTCACCTTCCTAATGGACCTGCCACCTCTGAGTTGCAGCAGTTGCCAGTGGTGTCTTGGCACGAGCATGTCTCTGCTGCTGAATGGACTGAAAATGTCATGTTTCTTCCCTCTCAAATAATACAAATGGATCAACTGAAATAGGAGATCACAACTTGCAGGATTCCAAGAATCACAAAGTAGTTTGGGTAGGAAGGGAGCTTCAAAGATCTTTTAATTCCAATCCCCCCTGCCATGGGCAGGGACACCTTCCACTAGACCAGGTTGCTCAAAGCCCTATCCAGCTTAGCCTTGAACCCTTCTAGCCATGGGGCACCAACAACTTCTCTGGGCAACCTGTTGCCAGTGCCTCACCACCTCACAGTAAAAAGTTGCTTCCGTATGTCCAACCTAAACCTGCCATCTTTCAGTCTGAAGCCATTTCCCCCTGTCCTATCACTCCATGCCCTCGTTAAAAGTCCCTTGTAGCCCCCTTTAGGTACTAGCAGGTGCTCCAAGGTCTTCCTAGAACCTTTTCTTCTCTATGCTGAACAACCCAAACTGTCTCTGTTTTACCTCACAGCAGAGGTGCTCCATTGGGACACCAGAGTAGATAAAAGCAGCTCTCCTGGCAGTAAGCCCACATCTGAAGTTTGGGCTCTATTTATCTATTTGATCAATACCTCTGGCTGCTCCTTCAGAATGGCTAAAGGACTCTGATTTGTCTTCCCTCAATCTCTGGAGCTCCAGGTGAGGAGCAAGTCTGCCAAGTGAGGGAACAACACAACCAGCAAGATTTGTCTCTACATTTTGCTGCTTTCCAGAAAGTTTGAAACACCCGTGCAACTGTCCTGGGACCTGTCAGCGAAACTGTGCTGCACTTGCTCTGCAGCTATTCACACCAGACCCTGCCTCACAGGTCTGACATTCACTGGCTACTTAGGCTGAATTCAAGGGCCTTGAACTTGGGCTCTCCAAGTCACCTCTCAGCCCACAACCGCACAGCTTTTCACAGACTTCCACTCTCTGTCCACAAGTGATTTTTCATCCCCAGGTTGAAGCCAGACTTGCACAGAAGTGACAACCCCTTTCTTATGTGGTCAGAATACCCACAGCTCAATTATAGCCAAAAACAACTGCTTGGAAAAAAGAGATGCTGACTTTTCAGAGATAGAATAGTGGCAAACAACAGAGAAGAGAGGAAAAAACAGAAGAGAGAAGAAAAAAAAAAGACCAGAAAAAGGAAAATAAGGGCGGGGGGGGGGTTGTAAGAGAGGGAAGGAGACATGGAAAAAGGGATAGAAAGAACAAAAGGACTGTGTGGAATGACTCTGGTAGGGTTCAGGCACTAATCCAGCACTTGTTCACCTGGCATACTGCCCATGGAGAACAGGCACTGCATTAGGTACCAGGTCTCCTGCACACTGCTGGCCCCAGGCTTTAATCTTCCTCCTGCACAGACGGCCCCATGATCACGTTTCGAGCCTCATAAATTATTTACATCAGATATGAGGAAGCAGAGACATTAGAGATGGAAAAGATGCACCAGCTCATCCCCTGGGGAAGAGAGCTGGATCCTTCCCCGTGTCACAAGAGCAAAGCAGTGATGCTCTGTCTCTCCTTAAGAAGGTGTTTTGCTGCTCCATGCCCTCATCAGGCTGAATTTCTTCATGAAGTCTTTGCATAAATTGCATTTATTTTGACCTCTAATCTCTTCCTTCTGGCATTACCACCTGCCTGCATCCTCTGCAGTCCTCTGGAGTTGTACAGCATCACTAAGACACTTCCTTCTTGAAAGTTTGCCAAAAACATGAAATATCCTGCAAAGCCCAGTTAAAGATACCTCAAAGAATAACCCAGCAATTGAGTACTTAAAAAAATAAAAATCAGACTAATTTTGAAAAAAGAGGACTTTCAGCTAGAACTTTGCTCTTCCTGCCTTCACTCCTGGAGTGGGAGGGCAGTTGCTAGCTAGGGATGTGGTCAGCAGGAAAATATTTCCTGAGCTATGGATCGACTGCTTTGTAAAGTTACTCCTCCAGCACCAAACTAAATAAAAGACTCCAGAGCAGCTTCATCCTTCCTCCCACAATGCTCAGCCAGTTGGAGTTTGTGGGATGGGGCAGCACCCATCCTCCTGAATGCTTGGCAAAGTCCAAAACACAAAAGCACAAAAGCAAGCACAAAATAACTCAGTCCCCATCCCCAGGACCACATTTTAAGAGTTAACTCCCTCCTGACAACTAAGATAGAGTACATAAAGGAGCGTGTCATGCTTTGAACTCCACGGTAATTCACCTTCTTGCCAGGATTTACACATTCTTTCTGTTGGCTCCAAGAGTTGCCAATGCTTCCTTCACTTACAGAGCTTCATGCAGATGAAAGACTCCTGCTGAGAGTAGTCAAGATTTACTGCAGTTTTGGTTCAGATCAGGAAAACACTTACACATGCTCTTAAACACTGCTGAAGTCAAGGGCACCTGGCTGCACACTCCCATACTCGAAAGCAATCAAGAGGAACCCCTTTTTTTCCATTGGAATAAAAAGGCATGTAGAATCTTAATTAGAGCTAGATGGAAATTACTTAAATGAGCTGCTTGTTACTGTAACAAATCAGATGGGAAGATAATCAAGTACAAGACATGAGGACAGAAACTGGATGGGGAAAAGCTGGCACTGAGGCTTTGCTTGATCAAACACAAGGTGCAGGGCACAGGGCTTGCCCACAGCACCTCTGAAAGCAGGCTCTGTTTTCGAGACACATAAGTCAGAAGGAGAGGTTCCCAGGTACTTTTACTGAAGACTCCTCTTCTAAAAGATGTATTCTGGCTTTCTCAAAATGGCAGGGAACAAGCCAGTCTGCTTTTCCCCCATGTGTAATGCATTTCTGCTGGCTTGTCCTGCCCTGCTTGCACAAGCCTATGCTAGTACTGGGAAGCTCTGAGCACGGAGCACAAGTTTTGGAGACTCTTCTATACTCCACAGCTCATACCTGGCTGGCAGCATCTATGATGAACAGATTTACGGATATGAGTATTTGGGAATATTTGGAAGTTCAGCCTGTTCAGTCCCCATTCCCAGACTCCCAGAGCTATACGTGGGACATCTGGCAGTCACCATCAACTGCAGCCCCAACAAGAAGGCTGTAGCTACTCCACAGGCCTCTGCCACTCCATCACCCACAGCTGCACTGGATCAGGACTAACACTGGGCATTAACGATGTTCCAGCCATGTGCTAGAGCCACTTCCACCTTCCCATTATGTGTGTCAGTCTAACCCAGATAATGGTTTCTAGTAAGAGCACTGTGGGTTCCAGGTTGACTGTGCCTTAGCAGCTTCTAGAAAAAAAATTACCTCCGCTGACAAATAAAATGACAGGTTTTGCTTTTTTTTTTTTTTCAAACTGCAAACTCAGTCTAGGCAAAGGGCAAAAAGCAAAGGTCAGAAAGCAAAGATGTGAGTTCTTGTCACCTCAAGCACTGCCACCCAGAGCATAATCTCAACAAGGTTGCAGCGTGCATGGAATTGGGTGTGCTGGGTGTGTGGGGTACATGCCATGATGCCCTGGGTGCATGGGCTGCCTGTCCTGGGTGTGCAGCATGCTTAGTGTGAGTATGTAGGGTGCATGCTGTGGGCATCTGGGGTGAACTCCGTGGGTATGCAAGGTACACACTGTAGGTGCACTGCCAGAGTCCAGCTCACTGAGGTTATCTGCAGCAATGCAGAAATCACAGCCAGACACGATGCTGAGACAATGGTCAGACAGTAGTTGGAGGGAAACCCCTCTGCTCTTTCTTTTAACAAATCAAACATGATCCTGCCATTGTATTAAAAGCAGACACTCAGCTGAACAGGCCAGGCTTACAACTGGGAGTTACCAGATGGTCACATCAGATGGTCACTCGCCCTAAACACATCATGTCCCCATAACCTCCCCAATCCCCCACTGAGGCAACCCCCTGTTCCCACAGGACAGGAGAGCACTGCATCCAAGGCAAACAGGCAATAAACAGCCACCTCAGCAGGAGCCAGGTGACGGGAAAGCATGACTGTGGTGTGATGGCATGCAGACACTGCTGGGGATCGAAGCCCAAGGACTAGCTGATCATCCACTGCCCTGGAGACCTCCATCCCAGCATGACCTCAGGGCAGTGGTTGCTCAACTGCTGGTGCAGGGCCAGAGGCTGACAGGCAGGCCTGGGGTTGCTCCACTGAGGTCGGGGTGACTCAGCATGATTCAGGGGGAAAAGGGTCAAGAGAAAAGGTCTGAAGGAAGGAGGACCCAGCCCACATGTGACAGCACCTGCAGGTGCCTGGGACCCCCAAGCTGCAAGCTGTGATGGACGCTGGGCTGCACCATCAGAATGCAGGAGGAAGGACATAGAAAAACCTGAAAATCAGGCTGAAACAGCATTAGGTGCTGTTTCAAGAGGAGGAAGATGGCTACACATCCACAAGAAGGGTGCTCTCTGACCCCTGCCACCCTTCCTGGGAGATGGGGCACTCTGGGAATGCTGCACTCATCAGCCCCAGCATTTCTTGATGGCTGCTGCAGACAGCAGAGGAGCCTCCCCAGGAGTCACTGAGAACCCAGCCTTGGTCCACTGCCACACCACAGAGGCCTCTTATCTCTGGGCATCTCAGGGGCACTGCAGAAAGCAGTGCTGGTGGTTTGGCTCTGAAATAAAGTGGTCTTCCCTGGACAGCATCACTCAAAGATATGCCCCATGCTTCCAAGAGCCTGCCAGGATTGAGCCAGGAACGGTGCAGATAGGGGGACAATGTCCCATTATTCTGCCACAATGTCCTCACCATACTGGGCATAGTACCACTCTTATACTGACCTAAAGAATGGCTTCTGCTAGACACCAGGGACTTGACCTCCTGCTGTACATTACGTGGCTGCCACAGGCCAGCTTGAAGATACTTGTAGCTGGTCTTGCTTCCTGCCCAGGAGGACTCCTAGGAACAAACCTGCCTTTGTGGACAGTGCTCAGTTAGGGAGTTCACCAAGGCAACTGGAGAGTCCCTCCACTCTCCATCCACAGCTTTGCCCAGATGCATTGCAGAAGCTGAACATCCCATGTTGCCAATTCTACTCTAAGAGGCAAAGACAAGGCAAAAAGAAGGTGCTTGGACTTGACGGGAGAAGCTTCCCTGACCCTCTTCTACCTGATAAACAACCAGACAACCCCTTGACTCATCAGTGGCTACCAGGTAACCTCCAAAGACAGAAATGGAAAGATAGGAAGGAAAAGAACCTGTCCTTAAAGAGGTGGGTGTGAGGATGGAGAGATGCAAGCTCTGAGTCTGTAGAAAAGCTGTTGCTGTCAGTAGGAGGGGATGGCTTTTTACACCACAGACCAAAGCCTTTGTCCCTCTGGGAGAAAGGAGTCCCTGGATGTGAAGCCTGTGCATTTCTAAGTAGAGATATATTTGCACAGCTCTGTGATGCTCTGTTTTAGTCATATGAACAGTGTCACTTCCCCTCCTCAACCCCACATCCTCCCAGGCACATGGACAATTCTCAGAGCTTCCATTTCCAACAAAACCTTGACACGAGCACCTTTGACCTACAGACACAAATCCATTTATTGCTGGGCCGGGAGGCTGGACAAAGAGGAGCAGTGTCTCAGAGCTGGGTGCCAGGGCCACTCTCTGATTCAGCAAAGCCCTTGATAAGAAATGTCATCCTCCATTCAGTAATTTTAGCCCATGAGATAAGAATCTCTATCAGCCTCAAACATATGGCTGGCTGCAGTGCATGCAGCAAAATGAGATGGGTAATTTATTTGCTTGTGCTAAGAGCACTCCCAGACCCAGAAAAGCTGATGCAATGAAATAATAAGTGCCAAATTACACTCTATTCTTCTTTGGAGACCTGGAAGAGGCTCCTGTAAGATACAAGGGGTTATATCTCCCTCCTTTAAGCATCAAGCAACCAAGATGACAACAGTCCTACATGACTAATTGAAGACTGAGCTGCACGGGATTTTCTAAGGTCTGTTCTTCTCATTAAATCCTATTTGTTACACAGGAATCACACCCACACATGACTGGTGCATCCCAGGGGAAGAAGTGGAGGGGTTAAATGACAGAATTGCACAGGACTGAGGGTGAACTCCAATCTCCTGGTCATTAGAGCAGGACCTTCAGCCCACCAGCTGCTGTGATGTCCCCTGGCCGAATCCAACATAGCACCTCTGATTTAGGTGACCTCGGCTAATCCATATAAACACAATACTGGGCCAGAGACTGCACGGCTTGGGTTGCTCAGAGTAATGAGCTCCATAACCTGAGCATGACAGGAGCATCTGATCCATGGAGACAAAGGGACATAAAGGACACTTCCAAGAAATGCTTAGCACATTAACCACTGGATTCTGCAAGGATCTGCTGAGGAAAGCTCATTCCTAGAGCACTCTTTCTTATACTCTTTCCTCTCTCAGCTATCACCAAGGGAGATATCAAACTAGATGGTCTCACTCTCCTCTGTACAGCCACTTCTATTCCCTTTCATCTTTAACAGTGTGGCTGCTGTTCAATGTTTATCATACATTTTCTCATCTCACCTTTAAATGGGAAAATTTCAAACCAAGATTAAAATCTAAATATCCACTCTGAAACAGAAACTTAGGCTTAACGAACAAATGCTTAAATTTGTGTCTTCCAAGGAACTGGGGCAGACCCAGAAACTCTCTGATTCAAATCTGCTTTAGAAAGGTAGCAGCTACACACTTAGTCATAGTTCCTTCATAGATGTGAAACCATTGTTGCTTCCTAGACAGTGGTATCTTCCCATCACTATATTTGCCTACGTCACTGGCATTCTCACTGGAAAAAACAGCAGTTAAACCAACAACTGAAAGAGTCACAGAGGTTAAAAATCTCTAATACAAAGTGATGGTCCTTCCAGCTCAGTGCTGAGACACAAGGGTGAGGGACAGCCAGGAAATCTCTGATCTGAAGAAAAGGGAGGGATTTTCACCTCAGTGGAGTTCAGTTCAGCATTTTTTATCATTGTCAAATTTGTTAGGGAATATTGCCGTGACAGTACAGGTACCCATGCACACACTGGCATGGCTTTCATGGCAACATCATGCATACCACACATACTCAGAGCAAGAGTCTGGTGAACCCTTTCCACCCTCTCCACTACACAGCCTTCAGAGTGCACGGAGTGCAGGAAGTGCAGCAGAGGAAAGCTCTCTGTCCCCCGTGCCCATGGAGTTGTATCACTAGAAGAGACCAAGCCTGACACCCCTCTGCCATCCTTCTCCTCCAAGGAATGCTTCCAGCACTCCAGAGCCCAGGGTCCAACATGGGACCATGCATAATTATGAGGAAAAACATGTGCAGCAGGAAAGAAGATAAAAACTGAATTAAGCTTTAACTTTCTTTTCCACAACCAATGTTTTTCAGTTCTCCAAAAGCAGTAAATTGAAAACAGGTAATTTTGCTGTTTCCTGCCCTTCTTCTCTTGTGGCTTTAGACAAAGCAATGTGATAAGCCCATACATTTCAGTTCTCTCTGTATCTCATCAGTTTGGAAAACACATCACTGTCTTGCTCTGGAGCCACAAAGAATGCAGTGCAAACAGTGTGAGGGACTTGTCATCCTCTCTACCAACAACAGAGCAGCAAGTTCCTCGGGCAAAAAGTAAAGGCACAAGCATCCTCCAGAAACAACATGATTTGTGTGTGTGTGTGTGCGTGTGCGTGTGTGTGTGTGTGTGTTTTTGAGCAGAGATGCTTGAAAACTTATGTCTTGGACAGGTGGACAACTAAGGCAGTTGAGATTTGCTGATGATTTTTACATGAAGCCTGCTCAAGGCAAGGGTGATGCAGGACATGGGAAGTGGCCAGGGGAACAGGACAGAGACTGGGAGCAGTAGGAGAGATTACTCAATGCATGGACTCATTACTCATCTCACATCTTGTCTGATGGATATTTCAGTGAGGTATGAAGGAAAGAAAATATTTTGCTTTTGGTTTTTTTGTACCTTGTTACAAAGCTTCAGTCCCACTCGGGAGGTCAGGAAGCTGGCATGAAGCATCACCTCTTCTTCCTCTTCTTCCTCTATCTTCCCCTAGGCACCCTCTTTCCAGGCAAAATCTGTCTCTAAACCAAGATCTATATGCCAGGCTTTTCTTCTTTCTTCCAAGAGCAACACAGCATTGATTTTCAGTACTTGGGCAAAGAAGCCAACTCCTTTCTCCTTGTGCGACACTGGAAATGTAAATTTAAGCTCCTCTGTCCTCAAAGTCTAGGGGGAGGGTTGCCTGCAAGTTCAGAAAGTCTTCTGAAATACTGTAATCCAAGCCAAATTGCAGCTCACCAAGTTTCATCATCCAAACAGTGGATACATCTATAAAGAAAGCACAGTTTTAATATCTGGATTAGGACAGATTGACAAACCTTCAGGTTTTATACATGATTTCTATTAGTATCAAGAGAGTGATGTCTGCTTCACCCTTCAAAGGACACCCTGACCTTGCAGCACTGACAAAAGAATATCTTGTTGCCTCAAGATTCAGCCAACAGAAGATGACTAAGAGATGTTAAAGAAAGCTGAGAAATCTAGTTCTATCACCCTTGTGGGATTTAAAGATCTTGTTTTTTGGGTTTTTTTCTACCATTCTGAATAAGTGGAAAGAAATACAAAAAGCTTGAAATTTTGAAGCTTGATGCATTGAAACTCATTTTGACTTGAAGCATTTTGTTTCAACAATTTCCCTTTGGAGTCACAAACTTTTACATTTTGTATTATAACTTCCATTAGAAACAAAGACTCCTTTCAAATACAAACCAAAATGCAGACGGAGTCAGAAAGTTTAGATGTACTGTCAGTAGCCAACCCTCTCCAAATTTTTACTATACTTTTCCCAAAAAGGAGGATTTACTGAAGCTGTCTCTCGAGGGTGCATTGAACTGCAACAGGACACGGGATTAGTGACAAAGTAAGTCAGCTGAAATGCAGACAAAGGAAACATTGAGCTACTTTAATCAAATTAGGTGAATTTTAAAACACAAGACAATATAGTTAGCTTTATATGTAAATTCTACCCTAAGACAATGTAAGTGTTCAACTGCAGACTCTCACAGACTAGCAAAATGACTACACTGTGTGTTGATTAATACTAATGAAGAGATAGTTCTGCTGGGTATAACATACTGCTCCACTGAGCAGGCAGGAACAACTCCAGAAATCATATCTAGATTAAATTCTAAGTTTTATCAAAAATAGCCATTTTTTTGTGTGCAGAAAGAAATGGAAACACAGCATTTAGGTACTTTATCTAAACTAAAGACTTCCACGATGTCCAGGAGCTCCTCCACTGGACACTGGCCAGACACAAGCAGCCCAATGTAATGGTCCTGAGAAAGAAAGAAGCAGCCTTCATCTGTGTTCAGGGGACATTTGAAAGAGATGGAAAATAATCACAATGGAGACGTCTACAAGGTTCCTTTGGGATGGAAGTGCTGCAGAAAAGAGGCCAGCAGCCCTATCCCATTAGGGAGGACCTGCAAACTAACTCCAACCCACCAACTGAGAAGGATTGCCAAGGTGGGCTGCTGACATAGAAACTAACTCAGGCTTAGGAGGCAGCTGGGAATAACTTGTAATTTAGTGTCATAAAAGAAGAGCTTTCTCATATTAGTGGAAGCTTGGTCCTACCCAGATTTAATATTCCTAGTTACAGAGACCAACAGCAAAGTGGAGCCCCTGCCCATGGCAGAGGGGTTGGAATAGATGATCTCTACAGGCTCTTCCAGCCCAGGTCTTTCTATGGTATCATTCCAAGAGAAGCAGGAAAGCTGGTCTATGCTGCTGAAGAAACCTCTTCCTTGGGTGCAAGATGTGGCACAGGAGGTACAAAGCCACTGATGCTCAAACACACCTTTGCCAGGGAAGCAAGCAGCAGGGTTCATTGCCAGAAGAGACAAGATCATAGCTGATGTGGTGGATCAAATGGCTCTGGCACGCTCCAGGAGCATGGGAGGTACAGCTAAGAAGATGGCTACTGGAAACAAGATGGGCCCCAAGTCATGAGCACGGCAATGTCATCCACAGCTCCAGAAACGTGTCTCTCTGACCACCTCTTGCTGCTTTCTGTGTTCATGTGAAAAACATTTACAGGCCACACTGCCTCTCCTGCTTCAAGACCTGCAGTGCTGTTGCAGGGTCTTTACTCTCTGAAGGAGCACACACACAAACCAAGGTGCTGCAGGCTCCTCTGGGGCTATACAGTGTCCACCTCCATCCTGTGAATCACCCAGCTGGGCTATGAGCTCTCTGACAAGTACCCAAGAGCACTTGATGGTCCATCCTTGGCCAGCTCATGGTGCTCAGCTCAACTGTGTCACTCATTAGAGAGGAAGAGACAGGAATAGGATGAGATCTACCCCTTTGGGCCATTCATCTCACAGGCACCTGCCACACCAACATCTCCTCCTCACAGAAGAGTTCTGCCACACCCCAACCACACATTTCCACCTTCTTCCCCCATTTTAACCTGCATAACCTCCAATGTCACTCCATCATCTCTGGAGGGAGGTGACACACTAGCCTTCATATAGAGATGAGATTCTTTTCTTCTTCAAAGACCTTGTGGTTGCCATCACCTTTCAGACCAGGTGTCCATGCCAGTACTTTGCAGTGAGCACCACAAACTGGTCTGCTCTGCTCTCTGTGACACTGAAAACCAGCCAGAAGTCACTGAGGAAGTGGGAGGAAGAGCAGCATGGTGTAAGGAGCTACAGTGCTCACCAGATCTGAGCCCATGTCGGAAGGGCTGTGACTCAGAGCTTGGAGTGTGCAGCCTAGAAAGGCACTGCACAGCTCAGAGCACTGGGAATTATGGAACGCTATCCTCAGGCTGCTGGCAGTATTCCCTTGGGCAGGGCACAGTGCTGACACAGTGACATTAAAAGCACAGCTCCCAGTAGCATCCTGGCTGCCCAAAGCCCTGGCATGAGGCAGCTGAGCTGTCCCAAAGCTGACCCTCCCTGGAGGAACACCGCATGCTGACAATCCTGACACAGGGATTAGCAAGGCAGTGCTGAAGTGCTAAACAGATACAACCAGGGAGAGAAACAGCTTCCTACTAATGAGGGCACAGGCAGGAGTATCTTTTCACACATCAGTCGCTGCACAAGGAGGGCTTGCCCTGCTCTCAGTTGAAGCCAATGTTCAGACAGACAAATGTCTTGCCCACATGGCTGAGTTGCAACAGCACAGGTACACAGTGACCTGTACCCAGGCAAACCTGGGGCACAGTACTTACAATTACATGCAAGAGTACTTCCACATACCCTACACAAACTGTAAAAGCAAGAATAATTTGGGTTACAGTCTGGATTGCCTTCCTTTCCCACGCTTCCTTGGCAGATGGTTGTCCTTGCTTCTGCTGCTAAACTTCCCCCTCCTCCATTTCTGCATTACTCATAAATTAGCATCACGCACAGCAGCAGGCAGTAAAACACACCAGCAGCACTGCTGAAGGCATTGACTTCAACAGTGGCTTAAGCAGATGTGCTAAGGGAACATCTGGATGTTATTACCAAAAAGCTTTCTAGGTTCCCCATCAGATCAACACCTTTGTTTCCTCTGAATCATTATACATAAGAAGTAACACAGAATCAATAATAAAAATACCTCTGTTGGAAATACAGTTAACTCTCTGGGTCTAGCATCTAGAAATTCACCAGCACTGACCCAAACCCCCAATGGGAGCAGTCAGTCCACGACCCCCAGGCAAGAAGCTTGGTGCTACACTCCACAGCCAGCAGTGACAGGTTTGACTGGCACAGGGCTTGCAGGTTAACCATCTCCATGGTTAATCTTCATGGGAGAACACAACCCATCAAAATCTGAAGAGGTCAAAAGAGCCTGCAGGACTTTGGAGCCAGTGGTATGCATCTTTTCCCACCATGCACTGGAGATATATCTCAGTGTTATTTCCCTCGTGTGAATTACTTTCCTTCCCCCAGCTCTGTAAAACACATTCCTAACAGCTCTCAGCTTTGTAAAGATTTTTGACGTGTGGCTGGTACAGGGAGAAAGGTTGGACTAAAGCTCCTTTCAGAATACAAACCAAGAAAAAAAAACATCAAAAAGATTAAAGAGACGCTTGGCATATTAAAGAAATGGGTGCATGGAAACTTTTTAAACATACAAGACCTACAGGACTGGCTGAGGTAAGAGGCATAATTAGCCCAAGGTGAGCTCGCAAGGCAGGTCCATGGTGCTGGGCTCCACAGACGAGGGATGTCACGTACCAAGAGAGGCCCTGTTATCTTCAGGCCTTGGGCTGGCACAGCTGATGGGAGTGTGAGGTTTCTTACTTGTGCCCACACTTCAAGAATACTGCTGGAAAAACTGGAGAGAGTTCAGAGGACAACCACAAGAACAAACCCAGGCTTGTAGCAAGGAGCTCAAGGAAGTCAATCAAAGAGAAAGTTAAAAGGCACCTCGCAGCCTGTAGGTACCTGTCAGAGAGTGCTCTCAGCCTGCCAGACAAAGGCATACCGAGACCAAAGGTTGAAAGTTGAAGCTCAACAGAAAACAAACCAGAAACAACGACACCATTTTTCAACATTGTAGGTAATTAACAGAAAGAAATGTCCTCCAATTGGCATGGCCAAGGATTCAGCACTGGCAATTTTTAAAATAAGATGGGATGCTTCCACCTTGTATCTCTTGCTCCCCTAAAAATGTATGCTTGATTCCATTCACGGCTGCTGACTGCAGAGTGGAAATTAATTCAAGTAATCTCTGTTATACAGCAGGTCAGACTAAACAATGACCTTAAAGCCTAGAAATCAATGAGGTACAAAGAAGAAGAGGCTCAGTTACTGGTGGTACAAAGAACAAGATGTCTCATTATCAGCTTATGTCGGGCTTGTCCAGCCCCAGACATCCCTGCCCCATCCAAGGGTCCCCTGCATCCCGTCACTACCCAGATGTGGATTTTGAAGAGCAGCAAAAGTGCCAGATCCATACTACAAGCAGCAAAATAAAATGCTCTTAAACCAAGAAACCCACATCTGTCTGATGTTTTTTTTCCCCAGCTAAAAAAAAAGAGGAAAAATCATATCCAGACAAAAGCTAGTAAAAAAAAATGACACTCACAGGGCAGAAACAAAGCATAATGTAAGAAACAAGCATTTTACAGTGAGAAAAAAATCACTCATTGGAATAACCTCCTCAGGGAGATGGTGGAGTCTCCACCACTGGAGGTCTTCAAGACACAAATGGACAAGGTTGCTACAATCACCTTGGCTCCCTCTCCCACAAAAGACTGAACCAGACAATCCTTTCCAGTCTGGGCCAGTCTGTGGCTCTATAAAAGGCACACGAAACTTTCCTGACTACAAGCTCTTGAGCCAAAGGAATGAAGCTCCCAGCTCCGACCCTCTGAAACTACCCATTGATGTTTATCATAATTATGCTTGCAGGTTCTCTTTGTGCTTCTTGATTCCAGGATCTTCACATCTGCTGGGTTCCTCTAAGCCTCAAAAGCATATCCCAGGACATAGTCCCTGACTGCATTCTCTCTAGATGAGCTGGAAAGCCCTCCCTGCAAACATCAGCTCCTGCCTGGTTTGTTTGCAGTTTTCATCATCATGGTACTGGTTCATGGTTGTGCATTTGCAATACCTTCCCTCACTCCTGCCTCTTCTTCCTTTAGGGCTTAAAAATGTGGGGGGCTTACTGTGACAGCTGTAGAATTAAAAGGTTAACTAACCTGTGTCACAAAAATCAAGAAGCTACTATTGCTCCCTAGGAACCCTGGAGGCTGCAGTCTAAATCCAGCCTCCACCAACCCTAAACCTGCACTTGGTAGCTGGAAAATAAAGGGGGAACCAGGGATAGAGATGAACTTTTGGGGCTGCAAACCATAGCAATCATTCCCAAAGACTTTAGGACCATTGGGTCACCCAGTCTGAATCTTGCATAAGGAAGGTCATAAGTTTCACTCCTACCTTTGATTTGAGCAGTACTGCTAGTGTTTGCCTAAGCCCCACCTTCCATGGAGGCACACTGGCTCCATGCAAAGAGCTCAAGATACGGAGATGGCAAGTCACCTTTTTGATGGCTGGCTCAGATACTTGAAAGCCTTTGGTATTTAAAAAAGGCACTTTAACTCTGGTTTATCTGCACTGCATTTGCGGCCAGGGGTGCTTGTGATATAGCTGCTAGCTGCAGGAGGTGCTTTGCCTGATTTCCTCAGCTGTTCACAAAATCCATCTCCAGGAGAAACCCTGGGGCCTCTCTGCTCTTCCCCTGCAGACAGCCTGTCTTCTGCCTCCACCCTTTTTTCTGTATTCATAATCGCCAAAGGAGAAGAGGAGCTTTCAAAGGATTTAGCACAAGTGCCTGGCACAGAATTTCTTTTGTAGGTGGCTGGTGAGCAGAACAGGGGAGGAAAGGAAAGGAAAGGCAGAGCTAATGCTTTCATCCCCGTTGTTTCCCTTCCAAGGTGAATCCACACATTTCTCCAGACCCATTTTCCCCCACACCTCAAACATCTCCTCCTTTCGTACCACCTTTTCCATATACTCACACATATAAGGCTGCCCTTCCCCAAATATCCTCCTCAGATGCCTCACAACCACAGACTCCTGTGACCCTGTCCACTCTCCCACAGTCTCGTTAACAATAATTATTACCCAAGTTACTAAACCTGCTCCTCAGTGCTCACCTCTCAAAGGACAATTCAAACCTGGCTGGCTAAGCAGCACTCACCACCAAGCAGGGAAACCCGGGCTAAAGAAGATGCTCACACCAAATGCCTTTGCTAGAAGCTGGGATGGCATTCCACTACCCAGAGCTACATCTGCACAGGGAGCTCCTCTTGCCTACCCCAGCTGCTGTCTGCAGCACCCTCATCCCATTTACAAGGGCACAAGTCTCAAGAGCCTTGTAGTGAGACTTCAGCACTTCCATAGAGTCTTTGGTGTTCAAAAGGTTTATTTTAAAATTGGATTTGTTTATCTCTAAGCACAGATTCATTTCCAATTTATGTCAGCAAAATAAAGACCAAAATGAAAAACAAAAATTAAAAAAGAGCTCTCCTGACTTGGAAGCCTAAAAATAGACCTGTGTATTGCAAAGAGTGAACTGTCAGGTAAAGGCTGTGGATTGAAGGTTCAAATGAATAATGTGTTTGTTTTTCCTGCTTCAATACTTTCCTGCTGTTATCACTGTACAAATAAGTCAGCACACGCTAATTACTCTGATGGCAATTTCCTGGGAACTGGTACTTAAGTATCAGGCCAAATTTATTGCCAAGCATCACAGAGAAGTCCGCCCCCTGCACTCCCAAACAAACAAACAAACAAACAAGCCCAGCGGCCAAATCTCCCTGTCCTTTCCTTCATCACTGCAGACCCACCACTGCCAGCACGGTCCCACTCCTGACTCCAACCTAAGCTGCAGCATCTGCCCTGAGGAACAAGTGTTTCCTGACAAGCCTGGTTAAAGCTAAGATGCTAATGCAGAACATGGGTCTGGCAGTACCAAAACCTGGACTTACATCCTTCAAGGATTCAATGTATGAACAGTTGTGGATCCCAAACAGTATTTGTGCAGTAAAAGGGGTTTAATTTTGGGAGCTGGGAGTACAAGCACCTTTTCTGCAATGCACACACATCAAGAGAGAAAGGATGGGAAGCCAAATGTCTGTGAAGTGTTTTTATAAGGCACCCAACAAACCAGTCTCAAGCCCCTTTTAGCCCAAAACCATCCCACAAGGCTAACAGTTTATATTCATGGGCCAAATACATCAAAGAACCACCTAAACAATGCCTGTGGTTTCTGCTGCATTTCTTTCTCCCTCACTTGGTATTTATATAGCCATGGATTTGCACTGTAATTCAGTCAAACGCATTAGAGCAAAGATGAAGGGAGGAGAGAAGAGGGAAAAAAATGCTATTACCTGTGTTACATCCCAAATGGCATTGAATTTCTGTATAAACTTTCACTGCAACCTCAACCCAGATGCAGGTTGTTTGGTGAACAAGCAATATAAACCCAGCATCCTCCTTTGTGGGCTTTTTCAGCTTTCAGGGTCTTTTTTTCTTTTTGGAGAATAGTTGGATTGCTTTGGATTTATTGTATTATCATTTCTTTCTGCTTTCACTGTGAGGCAAAGGGTTAAGTGACCTTTCAGATCCTCCCTGGATGCAACTCCATGCATAACAAGAAAGCTTCCAGCCCAATGAAAACAACTTGAAAGAAGGGCAGTGACCCAGTCACAGGCTTAAGTTTCAGGTCACAACACCCCTGCTCAAAACCATCCATCTTCCTCTGGCCACAAGTTTGCAGCCAGTCACCTCCCATTAGTTCTCCAGGATTTGTCTCCAGGATTTACAGGAAAACACCTTTTGGGGACCCAGCTGTTGTTAGCATCCTCTCTTGCACATGAGATGAGAGCTGTGAGCTAACAAGGGACGCTGCAGGTACACACTGATGCAGCATCCCCTTGCATCCAGAAGTAAGTGCTATAAACACATGAGCCATTAGGAAAAATAAATAAATAAATAAATCAAACAAATCAAACTGCAATTGTGAGCTTGATTCCATTTACTCTCAACTTCTGCAAGGAAATGGGTGTTTGCAGCCCCTGTCAACCTGGACACATGCACACCACACTGCATGGAAGAATCAAAGCTGTTTGGCTAGCACAGGAGCATCATGCTGCTCTGCTAAAAGCCCTGGATCAAAGGAAACAGAGGGTTTGGTGTTACCACACACTGAGCCAGGAAGATGCTGCATCTCAGAAATGCTACATGCTGGATAAGGGCTGCAGAGAGGAAGGATGTGCCTGTTCTCCCCTTCTCCAAAAGGAGCTTCCTCAGGCCAGTTAGAAATATTCACCTGCTGGACCACAGAACTGGAGTCACAGAATGGTTTGGGCTAAAAGGGACCTTTAAAAGTCATGTAGTTCAAGGCCCCTGCCATGAGCACAGACACCAACAGTTCCATCTCCATGCTGCAGCAAGGATGCTGGCAAGCAACCTACTGCTGAGAATAGTCACCAGAAGGTTCAAAACCCAGTTCCACATAAGCCAAACAGAAATATGGCTCCTGGGAGGGGATCTTGGCTCATGTGGGGCAAGAAAGACAAAAACCTAAGTGTAGCAACCAGTCCCAAGCCTGGCACTCGGCCCAGCTCCTTCCAACCTTACATCTACCAGGGGTGGCCTTGCTCTGAACTGATGCTAATAGAGAGCATCAAGATGGGAAGCAAATATAGAAAAAGATGAGAATGTGAAAAGAATTATCAAACACTCTCCCAACCTCTACCATTTTGTGCTGTTAACTCTAAAAGCAAGAGCACAAAGGAACAACCTGTGTGTGCAGGGAACTGGATGCTAAAACTTCCCCATTTATCATCATAAACCAAACTGCCCTGGGAAGTCGGACAGGCACAAAGCCCGAGGAGGTTCCCAGTTCAGCTGCAACTCCCAAGGTTTTGATGTGATTAGACCGGTGACTCTCTCCCCACACGCTCTCCGGCACAGGGACCAACCCATGACATTGTTTCCATTCGTTCCTCCCTCTCGGCCATGCCACTGCATGCCAGTTTGCCATGCGAGACTGCAAATGGATTGGAGAACCAAATCTACAGAACAACAACCCAGGGGAAAGAAAAAATGTCAGTTGGATGGGTTCCCTGCTGCGAGTGTGTTTGGCAAGGTTCTTTGCTGTCAGCAGCCTGAGATTGGTTTGGGGTGTAGCAGTGTAGAAGGACGGACAGATATTACAGTAACACTGCTCAGCTGAAGGAATGAACCACCAAATGTCACCTTGGGCTTTTCGTTTTTTAGTGACTAGCTGTATTTACGTGTGCTATCAAAAAAATCTGGACTGAATTTGGTGAAGTGATCCCATTTCTCAGCTGACTGGCTTACTGTGCAATCCTGCTAGAACATCGACTGCAAACCCAAGGCAAGCTGTTTCTGATGAGGTCCTGAATAGAGAAGCCCACAGCTGAAGCTTGGCATACACTAGGGACAGTACAGGTATGAGCTGAAACACTCTCAAAGGACATGACAACTTCCCTGGGCTCCCTGGCTAACAAGCTATGCAGGAGTAACAAGATGCTGAGCCCTTCAAGTGCAGTTATCTTCTACTGCCTTGTATATACTCATGTAGGATGGATATGTGTATTTATTTTAGTATTTGCTGAAAGTATTCACAGTATGTCCCAAAAAATGCAAATATGTCCTTTGGTGCTCAGAAAGGCATGTTGTGGGAAGATTAAAAAAACCTAAAACTTGTTTTGCCTCTCCAGCCTGCTTTCAGACTGACATATCCCGCTGTTGAAGAGCAAGCACAGGTAGGGTCTGCATTAATTAGCAATAGCTTTTAAAAAGGTTCTGAGACACCCATTTAGGGAGGAATTTGTAACTGAGCAGTGTGAGTGCTCAGATCTCCCCTCAATGCATGCAACTATTTCTTGTGGGTTCAGCCTCTGTCCTCTGCTCCTGCAGCTCTGCTACAAGGTCCTGCATCCCATTTGCCTCTCTGGGTTAGCCAGGCTGGGGATTGCCTTCATCAAATAATTTGGGTTGCAAGAGACCTTTAAAGACTATCTACTCCAAACCCCTCAAGTGAGCAGGGACATAAACTCGATCAGGTTGCTCAGAGCCCAGTCCCACCTGACCTCTAACATTTCCAGGGATGGCGCATCTACCACTTCTCTGGGCAACCTGTTCCTTCCCACCCTCCTGCAACGAGAGGAGTGAGCACCCAGGCTGCATCAGTCGCTGTACCCGGATAAAGCTGAAGTATAAATTAAGACACAGTCAGTGGGAAGATACAGGGACAACAAGATCATGGTGTTTTACCCAGTAACTCCAGTAACCGTGGGTAGTGCCAAGATGGGAGCCACCTCTGGGGAGATTCTGAAGGCCACATCTCGTCACTTGGTTTGGAGAGGGCACAACAACTCACTCCTTGTCTCTGGCACACATATCTACCCCTCTTTCACCGGCAAAGTACCCAGTTTGGGTTCTTGAGCTACACCAGGGCCACCAGCTCTGGCAGAACCCTGGGGAACAGCAGCACCAGAACTGGGGACTGTGACATTTTCCCTGAAGATGCCTTTCACCACTACAGAGTACATGGGGAAACTCATGCAAGGGATGAGATCCTCACCCCAAAGCAGGGCATGGCTCTGATGGGGCACCCGCCCAGGGTCCAGCAGAGCAGCCCAGCACACGCAGGAAGGGCCTGGCCATCCAGGCAGTGCCACAGTGTCAGCGTTCATGTACAATTAACCATTAATGTGCCATTGCCATGGCACGGCTGACAGGGCTGCCAGCCACAGCCAGCGCCAGTGAGAACAAGCCCTGGGGAAGAAACACAGCTCCGTGTCCTGGCTCTGCAGCCCGGCTCCTACGTGGAGAACCGAAACGAGAGGCACAGCTCACCCTCTCCAAGGAATACGCCCTTCCTAATGAGAGTCGACCCAGGAGCTATGTGGGAGTGGCGCCTATTCCCAGGCAGGCTTCAACGCCACGGAAAGCCAGCGACGGAGACAGGTAGCCTCCGAGAAAAGAGACACCAGTGGGAAATTTTGCTTTGATGCCGGCTCGCCAGCTAGCTCTGGCACCAGGGAGGAGGAGGAGGAGGAAGGACTGCCGGCTCTCGCGATGCTGCCCTGCATGTGCATGCATGCAGAGCTGAGCTCAGCCCGACATCCTGGGAGAGGGTTGCAACAACCGCAGAGCAAGCCACCAGCTGTGCCCTGCCTGGCTGGGCAGCACGGGGCTGGCACAGCCCGAGCCCCACGGTGGCAGCCACCCACCCGCCGCCGGACACGGGATCCCACGGAGGAGAGCTGGCACTGCAAGGACGCTACCAAAGGACCGTGTCGTACACCCGGCCATCGTCCCGAGATGTCGGTAGGAAAAACTCCATTATCTGTAGCTAAATCTGGGCAGAGTGCAGTGCCAGGACCTCTTCTCATCACAAAGAGGTTGTGTTCCAGGAGACACAAATACTTTTTATCAGCCTTGCTGCTGCTGTTAGCGCAGTAATGATGTCAAGCGTAACCCAGCGGCAACAGCAAAGTTCAGGGTCTCGGATTCACCACAACCTTGACCTAGCTCTAGAAAGCCAACAGTAACAGTGGGATCAGAATAAAGACAAAGGTGATACAATGAAAATATTTCCTAATTAAATTCCTGACACTTGTATCCCTTCCCCCACCTCCTGTCCTTATCTTTAAATTCCCTACCACAGATCTAAAAGCACTTAACAACTTCTTAAGTGCTATTAGCACCTCTCATTTCGATGGAGAAACTTCCACTGGGTTGAGCAATCCTTAAATTGCCCAATAAGTCGTTGGGCGAGGAGAAAGCAGGACTGGTTGAGCACAAGTCTATCCATCCCTCCGCTCTGTCTTGCTGCAGGGTATGAGTTACCGGCAGGAGGGCAGGGCAGCTACATGGCACAGCCATTTCCCAGGATAGGGTGTGCCCCACCTTTACAGGTGCTGGAAACCACTGGGCACTGTCGCTGCTGAGAGGTTAGTCGGAAATACATCGCTTTTTTCTTTTGTTTGGTGTTTGTTTGTTGCTTTCGTCATTAGAAGTGTTCTGAGTTTAAACCTCAGGAGTGGAGACTCTGCAGAGAGCAAGGGCTGTCAGGACAAGTAGCACATGTGGCTCACTTTCTCCATTAATGAATAAGACTGATTCCTGAAGGTATTTACAAGCAAAAGAACACCAAAAAATCACCAAGGACTTTTGTTTTGTTCTTACTGTCCCAAACTCTCTGTGTCCAAGGTCTGAGTTATGCAACTCCACATTAAGGTGACTGGGAGAGGGCATTTCAGAGAACCAGGAGCTACCAGTGTGTGGACCTTGCCAAAGAGAGTCTCTATCAAAGCAAACGGGACCTTAGAGTTGCCCAAAGGTTGCAAAGTTGGATACCTCCAGCAGCAGCAGACACAATGCAAGGGACTATGGCTGTGATGGTTCTTGACTTTTTGAATCACTTGTACAGGTGACCATGGAGGACACCCCATGGTCAGCAGGTCCACCCTGACTGGAGGATCACCAAGACAGAAGATGATGCAAAGTATTTCTATTTGCTATATATATTTTCTAGTGTGCTGTCAAGCAGCTGCTTCTTCTCAGCCCAGGGCAATCAATGTGTTAGATGGAGAAAGCAGACAGAAAAGTCTCTCACCTTGCCACAGACTTATTTGCTCTTCTTTAATTCCTTCACTTGCTCTAGTGGACCCATCTTGTCCATCCCATCCTCTCATCTTCCTGATATTAATTCACTTGGCCTTCTTGTAAACTCTGAAATTACTGTACAAATGAAGAACTAAGGGATTATCATCGTAGCAATTGAGGATAATGTGTCCAAAAGTCACACTTTCAGAGAGGTCCAACTTAACCAAGAGGAAACTGGACAGGAACTATCTGCTGAGGATACCCAAAACTGAGTCTCAAAAATGAGGCTGATACAGAGCATGAAAGCACCTCTGCCCTAGCTCTTGCTGTACAGCTGTGGACCATGGGCATGAAGCAGTATAGTGATTTGACCAAAATCCAGCAGCTGGGTACCAAAGCACTGCACCTGAGGATCCTAAACACAGGAACAGGGGGGCTAAGAAAATCTCTTTACCACTTAACTTTCCATCACCCAGTCCTGACAAGAGAGAGGGTTTAATTAATGCTTCAAGTACAAATGCAATTAATAGACTCTGTCCAAATGCATCCCAGCTGCTGAAACACAATTAGTTTCATCTCAGCTTCTAGGAACAGGCTGTCTCCTCTTTGGCACTGTACAGCAGGTGAAACCTTGGGGTGCCTAGCTGATGGCTGGGCCCCAGCTAATGAACTGAATTAGGCTGCTTCCATTCTCATTACAGACCCTTCAAAACAATGTCCTTTAAACAGAGACCTTGAAGCTACCTTCAATAAAACCTTCTCCGTGTCTCTGTGCCTCAAATTCAACTGCACCAGCTTCTCTTAGGTCGACAGTGCTATTGTATCCATGGTGTTCACTTCTGCTGACAAATTCTCCAGCTGCCCAGCCTGTGCATCCACTGCTCACACACAGTACTTGTCCTCTCATTAGGGATCCAGCACTACCAGTTCCCTCAGCTTCCCAGGCCCTTTATGTGAGACTCCAGCAGCAGAGCCGAAAGCAGTGACGGCAGCAGCTGCTGCAAGCAGCCAGGTTATGCAGAGCACCACATTCCTCCTCTGGGAACAGGCAGCACAAATAAACCCAAAATCCGATTTTATTGCATCTCTCAAATTCTTAACAAGCCAACAAATATTACTGCTGCCTTTTTTAAAAAATTATTATTATTATTTCCCATTTTTAAAGTGACAAGGCTTTTAAATTCAATAGTTAAATTTTAGATGCTAGGATACTATTAGATGTATTTGGGGATGGTTAAGAAGAGGCACTAAAGAAATAATAACAACTACCACATGAATTCCCCAGCAGGATACGTAAGAGTGAGGCAGTGACTGTCGCTCTCTTCCCTGCCCACAGTCAAGAGCAGAAGAACATCCACAAGTGTCTCTGTCCCCGCTGGCACTGGGACAGTCCCACAAAGGCAGGGTGGTCCAGGACATGCAGAACAGGCGCTTTGGAAAAGTGGGACCATTCAAACCTCAGCAGGGTCATTTACAGGGCTGAGGGCTTGTCACGGAGAAAGCAAAGCCTTTCTTTAAATCAGTCAGCTGCCCACAGCAGACGACTCTGGGAAGAGGTGTGAGTAGGATGGGATGCAAGATGGGATGCAGGGCAGGATGCAGGATGAGATGCAAGGCAGGATGCAAAGCAGTGGTGGAGCGCATCCCAGCGGGAAGGACAGCCCTGCTCCAAAGCACTAATCTAAGCTTTCCTGGCTCCAGCTTTCCTTCCCAGCACTGTGCCACACACATCTGTGTGGGGAGGGCCGTGTGGCAGAGAGCCAATTCAACAACTCAAGAGGTGCAATTATCATTAAAGCCAAACAGGCTGGAGCAGGGGAGAGGAGATGCCTCCCTGCCAAATGAATAGGTTTAATGCTGCTCACATTCCTGCATTCCTCTGCTGAAGTGTAATGAATAAACCCTCACAAACTGCTAAAAATGAGGTGGTTTTGGTTAAGCTTTTCGAGTGTGTATTTTGTAATCTTACACCTTTGCAGACAGAGAGCCCTGCTATGCTGGTAATCTAGAGGCTGAGGTTTTCCAGAGCTGGCTTGTGTAGCCAGGCAGAGACATCAGCACATGCCTGTTTTATGGGAACAGCATCCCCATTACAAGTGGGGAGATGGGATAGAAAGAGCTGGAGTCAGGCAGATCCCTTCCCAGGCAGAGTGCAGCAGGCACACACACAGACACTTGTGATGAC
Organism: Acridotheres tristis; assembly: GCA_037013685.1. Taxonomy (NCBI): domain Eukaryota; kingdom Metazoa; phylum Chordata; class Aves; order Passeriformes; family Sturnidae; genus Acridotheres; species Acridotheres tristis. The sequence goes on along the minus strand of CM072886.1, from coordinate 140,010,538 downwards.
AGAACAGGATAGGACAGCATAGCACTGGACAGGATAGGATTAGAATGGAATGGAATAGAATTGAACAGAAGAGAATAAAATAGAATAGACCATTTCAGTTGGAAGGGACCTGCAACAACCATGTAGTCCAAATGTCTGACTGCTTCAGGAGCGATCAACAATTGAAAAACATAATCAAAGGCACTGTCCAAATGCCTCTTAAACACTGGCAGGCTCAGAGCATTGACCACCTCTTTAGGAAGCCTGTTCCAGTGTTTGACCACCCTGTTGGCAAAGAAATGATTCATAATGTCCTGTGTGAGCCTTCCTTAATGCAGCTTTGGACCATTCCCACACATCCTGCTACTGGATCCCAGTGAGAGGAGCTCAGCAGTGCCCTCTCCCCTTCCCCTCCTCAGGAGGCTGTTAGAGAGCAGTGAAGTCACTCCTCAACCTCCTCTAAACTAGACAAGTGCAGAGCCCTCAGATGCTCCTCACAGGACATGACTTCTAGCAATTCCACAAGCTTTGTTGCCTTACTTAGGATGCATTCAAGGACCTTCACAACCTTCTTAACTGGTGGGGCCTAGAACTGCACACAGAGATCCAGGTGAGGCCACACCAATGCTTGTCAGAGTGGGATAATCACCTCGTTTGCCCATCTGGTTCTGCTGTGTTTGATGCACCCCGGGATGGTGTTACACATAAAGCTTTTCCCTGTCTGCCCTGGTTTATCTGCAGAGGATCCTGTCTGGGTCTGGAAGCAATAATATTATATATTCATGATTCTACTGAAAAAAGTAGTGGTTCCTTAGCCAAAGGTCAAAATCCATATGTCCCTCTGCTTGGCCTTGGCTTCTCCAACCTGCCTCTGTCAGCACAATCTCTCATCTCTCCCTTCCTGCCTCTTCATCATCCTCCAGTTCAGCTTCAGATTCCCCTCCCCACGGGCCCTGTGGTTCAACCCATGCTGCCATCCTTCTGTACCTCCCTCTCACCTCCACCAGAAATTTGTATTGTTAGGATGGTCTGTGCCCTCCTCCATGTAGACTCTCTTCTCTACTCCAGACTGTTCTCCTTATGTTTGAAATTAAGTTTCAGGACATCTTTTGATTGCTCTTTCATCCAGCATCCAAATCTGCCCTTGTCATTGAAGCTCTTGCTTTCCCACATCACAGCCAATACCCACCCTTCCCTGAGACACCTAACTTCTCCTGACCAGCAAGAGTATGACCACATGGGTCATGGCTTCTATCCCACTGCATCTTCTCCAGGATAGCCCTTTTCCCTGTCTCATCACACAAGAGCTCTGTAACTCTCAATGCTTACGCCTACCTACGATCTCCTGTTGACTCTGATAATGTTGACTGTTACTTGGGAACTTGGTCTTCTGGGCCAGTCAATGGAAAATGCCTTTGATATTGAATGACATTTTTTCCCTTCCTGCCCCTTGTCTGGTAGAAATTCATCTCAAATGTCTGCCAAACCACCTCAGTGACTTCATCAAAACTCTCTTTCGTGTGACATTTACAAGAAAACTCAGTAACTGTGAGGCTGCTGGTGTTCTGAGGCATGTCTGTCAAGATGATCAATAGTGTCCTGGCATTTTTATTTTACTCTCCCATATGCATGTACCAATCATAGCCTCCTGTCATTGATCCAGACCATGAGCTCCCTAGGGGTTGGACAGGCTTTGATTCAACATTTGTACAAAGGACAACAGGCTCTGGGCCACGGTTAGTGCTCCTTCTGTCACAGTGGGGAAAACAACACTTTTAAACACCCATCAAGGTCAAGAGATATCTATTTGCACTAGGTATGATCCCCAGGCTTACAGCAGACAACATGGCCAAGAAGTCCACTTGCATAATGTCAGGAAGGCACAAGTTACCTGAGGACACTTCACAGACCTAGGTGTCCTGTTGTTGTATCTATTTACAACAATATCCTATTTGTTCCCAAACAAATCACAGCACAAGGTGTTCCCACCAGTTACTACCAGCACCTCTGGATACACCACTCTTGGCAGCATGGAAGGCATCCCACAATGATTTCTTGTACATCAATGACCACAGCATTATCCTTCTTTGCAAGCACAAGCTCCATGCTGACTACTCAACTATGACTGCACTGCAGTTATGTTCTCTCAGCCAGACTGGAAATCGTGGAATAGGCTGGATTTAAAGGTCACCCAGTCCAATCCTCCTGCAATGAGCAGGGACATCAACTTGATCCTGTTGCTCAGAGCCCCAACCAATCTGACCTTGAATGTTTCCAGGGGTCAGGCATCTACTCCATCTGCTCTACTCTGGACAACCCATTCCATCATCTCACCACATACATTGTAAAAAGTTGTTTTCCTGTTATTTAGTCTGAATTTACCCTCTTTAGTTTAAAGCCATTCATTACTCTTCGTCATTACAGACCCTGCTAAAAAGTCTATCCCCATCTTTCTTATAAGCCCCCTTTAAGTACTGAAAGGCCACAATAAGGTCTCCCAGAAGCTTTCTCTTCTCTGTGCTGAACCCCCCCGAGGTCTCTCAGCCTGTCCTCACTGGGGTCACTGTGAGACTGGATGAGCTGGTCTGGATCCCTGAATCTTTGCCATCCCTCCACTTCTGTCATCTAAAGGTGACCAACATCAAGCATCCTTTGTTACCATTTGGCCCCAGGAGCAGGAACAGCCTTGAGCAGAACCTCAGAGTGTTCTGGTCCAAATTCTGCCAGTAGCTCCAATGTCCACATGTGCACTGGCATCTCTCTATCCAGTCAAGGAGATGCCCAACTGGAGAAGACAACCTGTGAATATCACATCTCACACGTCTGACACAGAGCTTCAACCAGACTGAAAGAACACAGAGGGGAAAAAAGCAAGCCCACGTGGAGGTGACTTTCCCTCCACTGCCCAGAAGAGACTTGCAAGGCAAATTTTTCCACCAGGCTCCAGGGCTGGCCATGCTGTGGGCTGAGCCTGCCCTGACTGGGCACCAGCACCAGCAGCCCCAAGCAGGATCCACAGCCTGATGAGAATCCAAGAGCCACACGGGACCTGTGCAGTGCAGCACAGAACAGAGATGCACACACAGCAGGGATGGGTTTGGTCTCCCTTTACACTCACCCATTAGATGAACTTGACCTGAACTAACGCTGCAGTGACAGAAGCCAGGTGTAAACCACAGACCTTACAGACTTCAGACACACAGGGAAAGCTCCCCTACCTCCTTCAGTGCTTCTCACTGGGGCTGAGCTGCATCTCTGCAGATTTGGGATTGATTTGTCCCATACAGAGGGACACCACACCACCTGCACTGCACAACACAGCCTTGCCTTCCCCACTGGGAAGCACTTCCCATGCTCACATCAGACATTTTGCACATGTGCACATGAAGAAGTTTCTTGGGCAAGAGCTTGTGCCTGCCACCTTGCAATCACCTGTGCTGCAGGTCAGCAGCAGCACTTTTGATCAGGGTTTCTCCAAAGACTGCAAGGCTGAAAACACTGCTCTCTGAGAAACAGGCACGACTCTGCTTGGCTGAACACAAACAGTTCTTTTGTTTTTATTAATTTTACAATTTCACATCACAGGCATTTTCAGGCTCCCTGTGATTATTTTGTATCCAGTGCTACACATTTCACAGGCACAGCCAAAGGCGAGAAGGTCCCTCCAAAGCTCTGATGAGTAGGGATTTCACATGACCCAAGTGGGATGTGTCCACCCAGACATGTGCAGACAGACCTGGGCTTGCTCTGCTTGTGCCTAAAGCTGACTGGGACTCAATCCAGCTTAAGACAAAAGCCACAGAGGCACATTAGTACAGCACTCTGCCCAAGCTCATATGACCAAAGTGGTGCCCTGGGCAAACACCAACAAGACCTTTGATTTTGCTGTCCACAACAGTTATATGAGAATGGAAGGGTTATAAATCACCAACAGCATAGAAAATTCCTAATAACCGTAACTGGTAACTATTAGAAAGAACAGATTTAAGTGAACAAGTGTGCTACTCTACCCTGGTTGAATGATGGATTTCAAGCCATCTGGTCCTTGGGGAACAATGCTCTATATTGTATGGGTCTGTGGAAAATAACACAAAAAATGCAACTCTATTGTCAGAAGGCTTCAACTTCTTTGAAAGGATCCTACATCTTCATTAAAAAAAGAACAAAAAAAACAACAACATATTTAGAAGCTCACAAGGTGAGAAAGGCTTGGAAAACCAGTTAGAGGGTGCATAATGAAAGGAAATCCACCCCTGGGTGGAAAGAGCTATTAAAAACCCAATCACCCAAACCTCTCACAAAATCAGGGACCTCACTGGTATGGTTTGTGAGGAACAGTTTATACAACAAAAAGGAAACTATTCAGAAGGAAGAAAGTGAATTGAAATTTAGCCAATACAAAGATAATGTGACTTTTCAAAGAAAGGCTTTAATACCCTGAATGATGATTAAAAGGCACCTCCAATAACAAGTGTCTCATACAGGTGGGAGAACAACCACTCCCTGCATCACCAGTGTCCTCATGTAGAAATGGCACCTGGAAGAGCCCTATAACCCATCCGAGCAGCCACCAGGCTCAATCATGTTTAGCTTGAATGCACCAGTGAACATGAGAACAAAGTGTATTTCTACATGTGTGTGGGTGACAAGACAACCCTGCACTGAAATGAAAGGAGCTGATGGCTTACCAGGCTCTTCCCTTCTAGTGAAATAAAATTTTACCCTATGCCATGATTATCTTGGGTAACTTTCAAGGGAGTTTAGAGGGGAAAAAAATCAATGACCATCTATCTGTATCTCAGTGCTTTCAGGACTCTCAAAGCAGTTGACCTTTCTGGAGAGAGGAAAAAAAATACACATAACTTTTACATCTCTGAGTGATGGAGATGCAACCTTGATGGGTGAGGTGGACTGGGTTGAAAGCTCCACAATGTGTGCAAGTCTAACATATCATCACTGAAAAAGACCCAGTAACCTCTCCTCACTTCCTAAAGCCACTGCTGGCCCTGGTGCTCACCAAACCTGTCCAGGTGCTAATGCAGTTCACTGACCAGCAGGAAGCTCACCCAGTACAGACACACCCTGACTTTCTATCAGCACAGTGAGCTGTGGATGGATCAGTGCTGGAACAGACCTGGAGAAAAGAGCAATGCCATCCCCATGGTGGCAGGAATGGTGACAGCCCAGCAAAGCCCAGCACACCTGAGCACACAGCCAGCAGACAGCAGCAGAAGGGAGAAGTGGACAAGAAGGAAGAAAGGAAGATGGAAACAATTAAAACACTCGTTTTGGGGAAACTGCCTATAATTAAAACCCCAAAGCAAACACAGACTTGACAGCTAGAGAGAACAGTGCTGGGTTCTGTTTTGGATGTGCCAGGCATTTATCAGCTTGGTTGGCAGGACACTTGTTAAGTAGCTCATCCTGAAGCAAATTCCTCTGATTTTCCTAAAAATTCCAAGCTGCTTCAAAGAAACAAAAGCTTTACTCAGGTATTGCCCGTATCCAGGTTTCCTGACCAGATAAACGTATTTATTATAACTGAACAACTATTTTGCCACTCCCTACCTCTATGTGAAGAAACCAACTAAAGGAAAGGAAGACACCTGCTTAGTCTAGGGGAAGAGAATCAAGATGCTTTGAAATGCTTTGAAAATTGCAAAAAAACACTCAGGTGGGAAAGAAAAGTAAGTGAAAAGTCAGGAAAGTTCTCTTGGCCGTGGTACTGGCTATGGTACCGTGAAGCTCTGATTGCTCCTGGAGGTACCTGCAGCTGGTAACTCCTGCCTTGCAGCCTGTCTGCGCCCAGTGCTGGGCTTCCTCTTCTGTTCATTAAACAGCACTGAAACACCCTTTCTGAAGTGGTCTGCCAGAAAAGGCTCTGACAGATTTGAGCTGTGCCTCCAAAACTGCTCTCTCAATCCAAATTAGGAATGCTGCCTCCTGATTCATTTTCGAAAGAGGTTCCACCTGTAGAAGGTGATGCTTACGTTTCAGAGGACTCTTCTGGCTGTCTCCATGCAGGGTGGGAACACACCCCATAGAGAAGGACTGCACTGAGAGGGGTATTGCTGGGTGAGAGTTGGTATCTATCACCACGGCTGTCCCTGTCTCTCGGGATATCACTGAGGGAAGTCAGCATGGTAGAACAAGGCTGATGTGTTGCACAGAAGACCATGATGCTCCTACCCAGATGTGTCAGCTGCAGCGCTGGGAAATGGAAAGCAATCTAGGAGGAGGAGAGCTTACACAGGGGAAAGGTACAGCAAGTGGAACATTTAGTCTATGCCCAGTTTCCAAAGGAAAGGGTTCAGCTACATGGAGTACATGTTTCCCCTGCAGAGCTTCCCCAAACTCCCAGCCTCTGCTGCTGATCACCCCAAGGGCTGCCACTTTGATGCTCAGCACTGCAGTGCCCTGACAGGCAGCAAAACTTCGGGGCTGACATGCATGCCCCAAAGTCCCTGCACCCATCACTGAGTAGTCTGCTGGACATTCCACTGCAAAAGTATAAAAGTGACATATGTGCCATAAAAATAGCTGAAATCAGTATTCCTACCCCTTTAATCAACTTTTAATTGCCAAAGCAAGACAGTACAGATGCTCAACAGGTGCTTGAATGCATCAGAGGTGCGATAGGCTTTTTTATGGAAATGTTCCTTTTTTCAACAAGTATCTTTGAAATCAAAAGCAGCCTGTGGGAAGATTGAGAAAACCCGGAACAACAGCAATGATCCAACCAGCATGCACTGCTCAACACAGCAAAGGCAAAAGCACTGAAACTCAGTGAAGTCAACAGCACACATTGGAGGTTTGTAAACAAACAAAAAGTTAAAGAAATACAAAGCAGAAAGATTCAAAATTATCAAAAGAGATGGGCAGGAAACACGAGAAATGGAGAGAAGGTAAATCTTCTCTGATCATACCAGCTTTTTGTGTGGGACCATGGGTACCATTTCAGTAACTTCCTTCAAACAACCCTATTATTGGAATGCATCCAAGCACACTGGCATAGCCCTGCTACCACTAAAACTTTTTATAAACCCGTTTTAGCACACTAAATACCAGAAGTTTATGGGCAAACCTCCTGGCAGGCTCCTGCTCAGAGAGCAGCAGATTCAGCACTTTGTCCAGGGAGCTCTGGCAGATGCTCCAGCTGTGGGTCACTATCCTGACTTCAGACTCTTGGAAAGACATTAACCAGTATAAGTGGAGTGTTGTAAAAAAAGCTGAGCTCATCCAGGGAAGACGAAGCCATTTTCAGCCTGGGAAGTCTCCCACTACATATTTTTAAATCACATTTATTCATGGGGAGAAGCCCAGGCAGAGGGCTGGAACTCCTATGTCTATGTTCCATGGCTGAGCATTGTGGGCAATGAGCAAGACCCTCATCAGGCTGTTACACATCAGCAGGTTGTTTAATGTTCTTAACTACAATGGTAACAACAGAGGTGGGGGCGAGGGTGGATTCACTGCAAACTAGGGTATTAACCAGAAAGCCAGAAAGAAGGTACACTGTAGCTGCCTCCTTCACAGCATGTATCATGACAAACTCATAGCTGGATTACTGATGAACTCTATGGAGGTGAGTGAAGGAGCAGGAGAAGGTGCTCCAGGCACTGCAGCCCAAGGTGAGGGAGCTGTGCCCTTCAGCCCATGGAGAACCACAGGGATGCAGAAATCCACCTGCAGCCTGTGGAGAAAACCCACACCAGTGCTGGTGGATGGGTGAAACAGGGCTGTGAACCTCTGCTGGAGCTGGCTCCTGACAGGGACCTGAGGACTGATGGAGAGGAGTCCACACAGAGCAGTTTCCTGGTGGGCTTTGTGACCCTGTGGGGACCCACGCTGGAGCAGCCTGTCCCTGAAGGACTGCACCCCTTGGACGTGTGACCCACACTGCAGCAGTCTGTGAAGAGCTGCAGCCCATGGGAAGGGAAAACTGGAAAAGTTCATGGAGAAATGACTCCCATGGGAGAGTCCCCATGCTGGAACAGGGAAAGAACTCTCCCTGAGCAGCAGCAGACACAACTTGTGATGAACTGACTGTAAATTCCTTGTGCTGCCCAAGGGGAAGGAGGCAGAGCCTGGGCAGGAGAAATGGGTGGGTGGAAGATCTTTATAAGATTCATTTTACTTCTCATTATCCTGCTCTGATTTTGATCGGTATATTTTCACTGGTAATAAATTCAATTAATTTCCCCAAGTCGAGTCTGGCCCATGAACAGTTATCAGTTGATGATCTCTCCCTGCCTTTATCTCAAATCATTAGCCTTTGGTTACTATTTTCCCTCCAGTCTCCCATTGCAGAGGGCAGTGAAAAAGTGGCTTTTGGCATCCAGCCAGTGTCAACTCACCACAATAATGAAGGTTGGATGGCAGATCCTGAGATGCTCTTCACCAAGGCACCCAAGTACCTCTGTGACAGCCGTGTCACTTCATTTACCCACCATGCAGCACTACCTGTGGGCATTTGAAATGCAATGCTGCAGCATCCAAGACGGGATGGATGAGCCCTCTCTTAGCTCTGTCATGCTCAGAAAACAGCTCTGATCTAGCAAAACTTATCAGCCAAAAGTTTGCCCCAGGACTGCACTTTTTACCACAGGCTTCTCTCTTTCTCTCCCAAAACAGAAGCACAAAGGCAGGGGTTAAGTCCAGTCTGGGATGCTGAGCCCCTGCAGATGGGCAGAGTGAAGGATGAGGAAGAGAACATTTCCCTGATCCACCTGAACCCACAGAGAATCTCCTGCACTGCTACACTCCTGCTATTCCTCTCAACAACTTTATTCACCAACTGCAAGTAAAGCTCCAGAGGGATTGTCAGCACTGATTCAGAGGCCTGTGAGGTATTTCCACATGATTTTATTTTTTACTGGCTGCGTATTTCTGACTAAGTCAACAAATACAGTCATTGCTGTTACACATTGTCCTCAGCCTGACATTTATTTTTGCTCATGGTAAAAGAAACTGCACTTCTTTCTGATTAATTCCACAGAAATGCCTATTACTCAGACAGGAGTCTGAAAGTTGGATTGAACTAATCAGCAAAATGGTTTAAAACAATTATGTTTTGAGGATGAGCATCCTCTGGCATTCAAAATGCAATTCTGAGGGGTTTATTTGCTTCTAATGTTATATTTTGTCTTACTGTCCCTATCAGGTTAATCTCAGAGAGGACAGAAACATCATCAGACCCAGCCAGCCCATCGTGGTATAACCCAAAATAGCACAATGAACTTCCAAACAGGCTTCTCTACAGAAGAAGCATATCCTGTCGCAGTCTTGGTTCTCTACATGCCTTGTGATCCAATTTTGATAGGAAGAAGTTCACAAAGAAGCTGCATGAGTTAGTGCAAACCCCAGAAGAGCATCCTGTAAAAGGCAGTAGAGATGACCCTGAAGGCAATGGCACAAGTTAATGCTTTGCCATAGAAATGCAGAATCATGAACTGTCCTGAGCTCCAGGGGACCACAGGGACCATCGAGTCCAACTCCTGGCCCTGCACAGGACGACTCCAGGAGCCCCAGCATGTGCCTGAGAGCATTGTCCAAACACTTCCTGAACTCTGGTAGGCTTGGTGCTGTGACCACATCCCAGGGGAGCCTATTCCAGTGCCAAAACACCCTCTGGGTGAAGAACTTCTTCCTAATAACCAACCTATCCCCCTCCCCCCCTACTGCCCAGACTTAGAGTCATGCCATTCTCCCAAGTCCTACCACTGCCCACCAGAGAGAAGAGATCAATGCCTGCCCCTCTGATCCTCAGACTTGCAGTAGGCTTGGCCAGCTGGCCAGGCACAGCTGTTTGCTGGTGGTCCAGTACAGGACAACTCATCCCTTAAAACAAGATGAATGAGTTTCAGCAAGTAAGCACAGACTCCCTGATAGAGGGACACAAAAACGCCCTAAGAAAGACTTACAGCATGTAAAAAAAGCCAAGGCTGTCAAGCCAAAGAGCTGCACAGTGCCCTTTCATACACCATTCCCCAGGTCTGACAACAGAGGAACACGAGGCTGTAGCTGGGCTTTCACAGGAGCACAGTGCCTGTGCTGATGGTTTCAAGCTGGCTCAGGGTCCGTGCAGCTTCTCAGTGGGAAAACAGCCCTGAAGGACTCAACACAAAGCACAAGTGACTCTCTTCTCTTCTCCTTGTTGTCAAAGCATCACTCGAAGCAAAAGCCTGAAAATGTGTTACCTGGGAAAGCAAAGCAACCACTTTAGGGAGTGAGAGCACAAAGCACACCGTGACATTTACAAGTGAGCTTGAGCTCACTCATTTGTATTTCAAAGGCCAGGTTGACACAAGATATTTTTCTTGTTCTAGTTTTGGCTGTGAAGGGAATAATACACAATTTTGAGTGCTACTGCCACTGTGTCAGCTTTCCTGCAGAGTCAGGGACAACAACATTCAGTTTGCTTCGTATGGAGAACATAAGGACCAATCTTGGAAAATCTCCCTCTGGCTGACAAACAAAATCAATTTAGAAGGCTTGCTCATGGCCATACACTCACCAACCCATGCTCGGCTTCCTATGGCTCAAGTGAATGAAACTAACCATGTTGAGTGTCTCCCCTCCTTCAGTAACTTCACACTATGAAAGTTTTCCATCTTCAGAGCTCTCTCTGACTGATGGTGACATTTAGTGACAAAACAGGCTCAACAGTTTAACACCTTTGTGTCCTCCATCACACTGTAAGATGTCCTCCTTTGCAGGAAAGGATCAGTATTTCTGATCCCACCACCAGCAGCAACCCCAGCAGCACTGATCAGGCACAGCCCTCTTGGTGACAAGCTACAGTGCTCCTGAGACCAAGAGCTGCCTCTTCAGCCCAGAAACACAGTGTGACACTGAGTAGAAATCCAGTTTACAGCCTTCCCTGTCATGCCAGACCCATCAAGACCCTTGCTGGAGGTGACAGTATCCTGCTCTGACATATCACCTGCCTCAGCTGACAACCTTGAAACTGGCAGCCAAGGTACACAGTGCACTCATTTTGCAATAATTTCAGCCTTACATCCTCTTCCTAAGAAACACCCAACTGTCTCAAAGGAACAATTGATCCTCCCCACTTTTCACCTCACATATTTTATGCCTCTGTTTTCAGGTCATCAGTCCAGGAACTCCAGAGCTTCCTGGAAACCTTTACTTGCCTACAACAAAGCCCATCGCAATTCAGCTGGGCAAATATGTAAAACTGACAAAGCCACAATGAGCCAGGTCTCCATCCCCTTGGTAGATACCATCATGACAATGTGGAGGTCTTAAAGACATGCCATCATACAACAACTACCATGAATGTCCAAGAAATAGAGATCATCCTCTTCTAAGCAGGACCAAAAGACAGGAATATTAAGTGGTCATTTTGCTCCACTGGTTCCCTCAAGTCAGAGTTCAGTACAAAGTTTCACTCTTCCTTCATGACTGGATCCCACAGTTAACTCTGGCTCCCTTCCTGTCCCCAAACATATTGGCACTGTCACAGTCCTTCTACCCACTTTTTGGGTCCATGCATGTCACCCAAGCAGGCACACTAGGAAGACAAAATAGCAAAGTAAGGTAGGTTCAAGTTCAAGAAACTACGGGGGGATCAATTTGCCCAATTAATGATCTTCATATCTGAATCAGAATTTTCCTTTCAGGTTTGCCATGCAGTGCAGTTTCTCACACTGATCTTCACCCACCCTCCCACCCACCCACACACTCCACCTCTGCCCTGGCTGCTGTCTCTAGCTTTCATCCATGCCAGTGACACTCTGGTTATGGTCCAACATGTCTCCCCCTCTATTTCAGGGCAGTTTTATCCCCATTTTTAAGGCCATTTTCTCCATATACACTTTAACTACATTTGCAGACCCGTGCTCATTTGCACACACACAGCTCACGAGTGTGAGTAACTCAGGGATCTGGAGACTTCCACCAGCAGCTCCAAAGCCCCCACATCCCTCACCTGCAGTCACCTGAAATGGTGCTCGATAATTTGTGCCTTCCCTTGCCTGGGTGGAGCAATGGCCTTGTTTGGGGACGAAGGGAAGCAAGACAGAGAGACCTGGCAATGGTCTGGTTGGACACAACATGTCCAAGCCAAGATCCCACCACAAAAGTGAGAGTTATTTCCTTGTGACAGCACAGACAAGACAAGCTTTATATAAATCAAATACAGTAATGCATACTCACACAGAGCTATACATAATATATATATAAAGTACACACCAAAATAACACCAAGGAGCATGGATGCCAAAGAAGGGGTAAAATTAGCATATTAGAGAAGTGGCAAAATCTTATAAGAGAATGGAAAAAAAGGTCTATTTTGAACAGTAATGAACACATTTCAAAAATATTGGATATTCTTGGCTTGGAGCCCTACATACCACAACATATGACAATCACATCAGATTGAAGAATGAGGAAAATCAGCCAGAAGGTCCACGGGAGATATCCCAAGAAAAACAAGGATTGCATGTGGTAGGGCACTGCAGCAAATTATTTCCTTGGCATCGCAGAGCACACCAGTGTTCTGTCTAGTCCAGCCTGCTGCTGAAATGCAACTTTCTGAAAGTCACACAGCCCTTACATGGCAAAAAGTAGCATAACCTCAGAAATATTTTTTCAAAATCTATTCCTTGAAGGTTAGTCCAACATTAAGGAGACAAAAAGCAATGTTGGCAGGGAATACCAGGATGCCATCCTTGAGACTTAACCCAGAGAAAGCTGAAATGTCGATAATGTCAACTGGAACCAAATAATACTGTTGTTAGCTCAATGACTTCATAACAATCAAGTTAAGGAGGAAAGAGAAGACAGAAAATAAATGAAAATGGGCCAGACAGTTTTTACCACAATTGGATAATGTGTCCAAGGGCATTGGAGGGGGCAGATGAGCATTCTAAGGTTAGGAATCAACCCTGGGAGGACTTAACAGATCCTCTAGAATGGAAAAACTAATAAATGCAAGGTAGTCCTAATCTGTAATAAAGCCTACTATAATATTAAGCAAGAACTAATTAAATTCAAATAAAGGCACTACATATATTGATCAATAATAAATGCAAAATGTAATCAGAATCACAACACTCAAAAATTAAGACCTACTGCTGAGATGGGGGCAAGCATGGTGCATTTGAAGACTCATCCATTCCGCTCCACACTTTACGAACATCAGGACTTTAATGCAATACCTTGGGTAAAAAAAAAAAAAAACCAGCACTTTCTGAGGAGAAATCTGTGCCCAAGACACCAACACAGCTCTGAACATCATCTGCCCAGCTCAACTTACAGCAAAAAGTTTTCCTAACTTTCCCATCCTTTTCGACGCCGTTTTACTGGATTACTTGGTTATAGGCATGAGGGATGAATTGCAGGCAGAGGGTAACTCAATCCCTCTCTCCCTGGAGGGGTTCTACTGGCAGCTTGAAGTGAGGTGCTGACCTTGGTTACTTTACCCTGTTTTTTCTTTTTCTCCTGCAAGCAACCACAACAGAAACCTCAAGCAAAATTGTCCTAAACTCTCCTGGAGATTTGGAATTCAGTCCAACATGGGTGCTATTTGAACTTCATGAAATTAACATCTTAAATAAAAAGGTTTGCGGTGGTGTGCAGCAGTAAAATTGATTTTAAAGCCTTAACACGCCAGCTAATCAAGAGAAATACAAGCACATTCATTAACTCCCAGCATGCTGGCAGTTTCAAAGATGCTACCCATGGCCAAGATCAGCCTGTTATCCCAAACACAAGCATTCATTTGCTGCTGTAGCCAGGAAACAGCTCCAAGTTTATATTTATTCTCTGTTTCAGGGAAGCAAGGACTTAATACTAAATTCATTTTACACACAAGCAATAGAAACATCAAGAAACTACAAGGTAGGACTGCTCTCTCCTTAATTTTAGCTGTCTGGAAATTGGGCATCTAACATAAGCCAAATGTTCAGAAAATTTCCATGATCCATAGAGGATCTTGGTCCAAAGCATTATTTGTTCCCACTCTTCCCACAGAATGTAAGTGGTGTTTATGCTGAAAAACCTTTTTCTTTTCTTTTTTTTTTTTTTTAATTTCACACCCAACCTCACCTGACTCTAAACCACAGCCATTCAGGAGCCATGAAGTCCACCAAACAGCAGCTCAGACTGGCACAACATGTCCAAGTGGATCAGAATTTTGGATGCCTAGTCACACTTTTGGACATTTCTAGTCCAGCTGTCTGACCTGCCCAAGGTCACTTGGGAAGTATGCTGCAACACCGGAGTGTTTCACACTCAGGCTTGAGCTCTTCTTTATTTTGGCAAATGAAACTGATTTTATAGCCTTTATTTGTGCTCTCAGAAAACACACAAAAATTAATCCCAAGAAGCATCAAGCTTTTTGGAGGTTTTATTTTTTTTAGCATAACTGTTATAGAAATATGAAAATTCAACACGACAATCCATTTTCCTCCATTATTGAGACATCTCTTCATGGATAACCTACATGGGTATGGGATTAGCCAGCAATCAAACACAAGGAATGCTTTTCTGCCACTTCCCACCTGGTTCTGCACAACTGCCCAGCAGTCCTGCCCACACCAGTGGCACCATCACAGCAGAGCATGTGGAAAGAGCTGCAGCTCAGATGTTCATCCAAAACACCAAGGCATGGGAGTAACACAGAAGAGTCAGAACCATCCAATTCATGCTCTTTGGGACTATGCCCAGTTAGGAAATCTTCCCAGGAAAAGATTATTTGTAAAGCACTATCTATACAATAAGGTCTGTTAATCCCCATCACAATGTGTAGCTGATGCCTTCCCACAGAAGAATGCAATCCAGCAAGGATTCCTGGCAAGTCACTACACATTCTCAATTAGAAGGATCATCAGCTCTCCCTGTCATGACCACAAGGAAAGACAAGATGGAAAACCACCACCCATCTCATCCCAAGTCAGCAGCTCCCAGTCTGTCTGCTTGGTGCAATAAGGGCAACCCTTTCCTCCACAGATGAGCTCCCTTTATTGCTTGGTTAAAGACCTCTCAGGTCTTCTTTTTCTGAGGAATCCAGTTGACAAATTCAGGCAAACAGACTCAAACAAAAGAGAAAGAAAAAAAAAGCAAACCAAACACATGCAGCCATTTGGCAGTTTGAACCCTGTGTTTTCCTGCCCAATTTTAATCCCCATTTCCACGGGGATATATTGGCATCATGTACCCAGCAGCCCCATCAGTGTGGACCCCTCAAGTCTCTAGGCTCCAGCTTCCATGCCAGCTTCCCTAAGGTGACCCTGCTTTGGTTGGAAGCTGCACTGGGGCAGGCAGTTATGACACAGGATTACAGCTCAGAAGCATTTACCCCTGGGGCACTGGGATGTTAGCAGAATACACCTCAGTTTTCAAAACTAACCCTTCTTGACCTCAGCCCCCTTTACTCTATATTGGTTTTCAATACACAACTTCATAATTCAGAAAATTAACACAGTTTTCTTCAAAGTGGTCAAATTTATTAAGGGAAAGCATCCACACAAGGAAAACATCTCCCCAAAGGAGCCATCTCTGCAGGACATGCTACAGACAATATAAACCGCCTCCGAGAGCAGCTTTTTCATGCATGTGAGTAAACCACCCATAGACACCGTTAACTTTAGGAGGAAACAGCAGAACCAAACAAACCATTGATGCAGAACCTAAGAAAGAAGACCAGAAAACACCTGGTTCAAGTAAATATATGCAGTCTGCAACTGAATGCCCTCCACGAACACAGATAATCGCACAGAATGACAGAACGGGTGAGGCTGGAAGGGAGCACACAGCCATACACACCGTGCAGTTTGCAAAGGAGACTGTACAGATCCATAGTGATGCCGTGCTCTCTCCAGACACAGACGTGTCACCACTGGACGTGGCAAGCTGCCGGCTGGCCCAGACAGCCACGAGAGCTGCTGATGGAAAGCAGCTGGATCTTCAAGAGAAGTCTGCAAGGAGCTGAGAGGAGACCAGACTGAACAATGGAACAATTTTTTCCCCCCAGATTTCTAAGCGGAGCTGTGAAGATATAACAAAACCTCAAAACCTTTGTTCAAACTCCTGGGTGCAAGGATGGAGCATGCAGAGAGCACAGGGCTGCCCAGCCTGCTGCTCCCTCCCCACCTTCCTATCCAAGCACCCGTGTACACACTCATTGTCCCATGAAGCTACTTTAAAGAAGCAAAAATGTCTGAAACAGGAGATAGCTCAAACAGATTTTTATCACCACATCCTGCACATATCAAGTGAAATCAGAAAGAGGGAGGTGCAGTCCACAAAATAAATAAGCAATTAACCCTCACAGTGAACGAGTCAACGTCTTGGCTTTGGGAAAGGGGAGGAATGGCAGCTGGGGAAAAACTCATTAACAGCAGGAAAAATTAGTGAAACTATCAATGAAATGAAGCAGTTCACCTACAGGACAGGAGAGCGAGCACAGGTGAGGGGAGGGGAGTCCAGCCATCTGCAGCTACATCTGAGCTGACAGCACCCAACAGACACATGTGGAGGTCCAAATCACAGCAAAAAAATAACTTCGTTAAAAGCTGTGGCAGGGTGTAAATCCAGGCTGGGTGTAGAACTCGACTGAGGCAGAATCGGGGCAGGATGGGCAGTGCAGCAGCTCAGCACTGCTCCAGCCCACACTCAGCATCGCCAGGCTGGCCATGGAAGGTCCCAAATCCTCACCAGTTTCGAGCTAAGGCAGTGTCCCCACCTGGGCAGCCACCCCTTGAGCTGCATCCAAGCCATCGCTTGGATTCATGTATTGCTTCTCATCAAACCTGAGACAAACACGGGCTGGAAGCTGCTCCAGGTGGGGTCAAACCGAGCAGTCCCGTGTGGAACCTTTGGGGCAGAAGCTCAGGGGGCTCTGCTCCGTGTGTTCCTCACACTGCCTGCATCAAGGAGGGTTTGAGCTGCAATCCACACACCGCACTGGGACGGGCACTGACTCAGCTGGGCACTGTGAAACCCGGAGAAAACAGGGGCCCCACCAGTGCCAACAGGGGACCCACCAAGACAGCAGACACAGCCCATCCTGTTTTCTCAAAGCCTCTGGGCTTTGCTTTTTTCCGCCTCTTTGCAAGGTCCTTAGGTTTGACGAAGTCATCT
Source organism: Acridotheres tristis (assembly GCA_037013685.1). Lineage (NCBI taxonomy): Eukaryota > Metazoa > Chordata > Aves > Passeriformes > Sturnidae > Acridotheres > Acridotheres tristis. The sequence goes on along the minus strand of CM072886.1, from coordinate 139,993,451 downwards.
TCTCCTGTTGGACTGAACTGCTTTTTCTCAGGGTTGATCAACTTGTGTCATGCAAATTAGCCAGGGTGGAGGTAAACCAAGAAAAGGGGCATTCAGAAGGTTCCTTTTATGTTTCACAGATCATTTGCATCCTTATTCTCTGCCTTTAGGGCAACTCTCAGCTGACTGAACACCTGCTTTTAGCTGCCGGGAAGCACAGAATAAACCTCCTTCTCCACCCACCCCCAATTCACACCCCTTCCGAGTACTTAACTGGTGTCACTGAGGCTTGCAAAACCCTCTCACTTCAGGCAGGCTGCTCATTTAATATTAGTCAAGATGGAGATTACAACATTCTCCTGCTCACCATGTCCCAGAATCCCAAAGCATCCCAGCTTAAGGAAATCCCAAATTCAAAGAAAGCAGGGAGCCTCACACCAGGCCACCAGCTTCGTGGCTTTGCATCCATGAGTCCTGAATATCATTGCAGATATCCACGGTGTCCGCCCAGCACAAAAATGCTTCAAAAAAAGAGGAGTGATAGAGAAAGAAAGCCAGATGGAGTGAACTTAACTGTGAAAAATCCAGAGACGTCCAGCAGCCAAGTAAAAATGAGGTTGTTCCTTGGGAATCACTGATACTGCAAAAAGCATCCCCCCTTCTTAGACACAGCCCTCATATCTCACATTAAATTGCTCATCCTTAATGTTAATTCTCACGGCAACTCCAAAGAATCAGTTTATTCCTGCTCTCCAGATGGAGAATCGAGGCACAGAAGCAGAGCAAAGAGACCAGCGGCAGAAGCAAGCATCAAATACGAGGGCACCTTGAGTCCCTGCAGCATCTTCTGGTCACCAAGGCAGACAGACAGAAGGCAGGAGAGGTGTGTGTCAGGCTCAGGCAAAGGGCAGTGACCACATCATTTCACTGTGACAGCTTCCCTTGCTATAAAAAGGAGAGATTCCTCTCTTCAGGGTGATAATGAAAACACTCCAATTATTAATAATACAGAAAAGCTAACAGTAAATTGCAGAGAAAACATTAAATAAATGAAGAATAACACACACACACACTTCCTTTGCCCACTTACAACTAAACAAGAGTGATGTACTACAGCAAATTATATTTGTTCTTAAAGGTGACAATGTTGAAAATTATCATCAATCCCTATTTCTGAACAAACTGCCCTCAAAGAACAAACATATTGAGGGCAGAGGCATAAGCATACCAAAAATCTTCCAGAGTTACCTCTGCTTACATACAACACCTTGTACATCTAAATTTCAACTGGTGTTAATATTTATCCTCACTGCAGTAGGGATGAGTCAGCACAGGCTGAGAACTCTGCAAACACAAGCAGAAAACATTTCCATCCCTAAAGAACTAGGAGGGGAAGCTGAGGTGGTGGCCTAGCAAAGTCAGGCAGATGTCTGTGGTGGGATATCTCCTGGTTGAGAGATGCAGTGATGTGCACAAAAGCTCTGGATGGAGATTCTAATCAACAGAGAGCTGACATGCAGGCCCCAGCTCTACACAGAGCCACACCTGGGGGATCCTGCACTTTAGCCAAGGTACCAGGATGTGGATGCTCCCTCTACAGGTGTCAGGTTCCCATGGGGAGATGGCAAGCATTGTTCCAAACCTTCCTGTGGCTGAAAAGCCACAAGCCACATCACTCAAAAAGCCAGAGAGCAGAGCAGCTCCAGGGCTGGTTCCCAGGCGGTTACAGTGCAGCCCAAGCAGCCTCACTGGGTCTTAGTGCAGCAGCTCCTGGGGCTGGAATAAACTCCTGAGGATGGAATCATCTTGCTGATTCTCACTGGGGCTGCAACAGCCAGCACGAGATGACCCAGTTGGACTGAAACCTCCCCAGCAATCATACTCTATCCTTCAGGAATGTACATATGCTGCCAGTCAGGGTGGATAAATGCTGAGAGCAGGCTCAGACAAGTGGCTCACAGATTTAAGCTATGTCCAAGCCTTGAAGAAAATTTAAGGGCAGCTTGGGAGAGCCAAGCTTTCATGCAGTGGCTTTGGACACCCAAAGCCACAAGCAAGCACCCTGAACTCGAGTCCTCCTACACAGGATACAAACATTACACATGCCTTGCAGACCCTACAACCAAGCAAGCTGTCCCAGCTGTGCTGACAGTGCAGAGAAACAGGTATTGTAGGGAATGATTCAATCCATTCTTTTGCCTAGGGCAGGTCAGGGTCAGGCACTTCCTAAAAATATCCATTTCCCTCCAGCGACTGTAAAAGGAGGCTGGGAGGGGGCCTGGATCAGTAGCAGGTAATTGCAGCAGAGTTCTCAACACAGAGGAGTAAAGTCCCTGCTGTGAAGCCCAAATGCAGTCAGAAACAAGACCTGTGTGATGCACAAACCTCAACATATTCCAGATAGTGTCCAGCCCCTCTGAGACTCCCAAGCACAACAGCAGTCTACAACCCTCCCATCAGCCTTGAAGAGGCAAAATACAGTGAAGCTAAAAGGAAAATCCAAAAGGAAATCTGGAGGATCAACAGAAGAGGTCTCACACAAGGGGTGGAGGGAAGACTGAGAGAGTTTCTATCTCCAGGCTTATGAGCACTGAAAGACATCACCACTCACCTCATTTCCCAGGAAACCCTGGCAGGATCTGACCTCCCTTTGACTTGCTCCTCCCTTCTCCTTTCTGCAGTCAATCGAGACCTATATGACATTACAACAAAAGACATGTCAGCAAGATCAATCTTGTCCCCTCCCTCCAACCAAAAACTTTCCATTCCCTTAATTTTTCAACATAAGGCTGCAATAGAAGCCAGTTATATATAAATTACAGCTTATATAAATTGCATCTTATGTATACATTTAAATATTTATATATTTATTTTATACATATTACCTATTTAAATATGTACATATATATGTATAAAAAATATAAATTGGTGAAGGGACAGGGCCCCATGCGAGTGGCTGAAGCAGCAGCACATTCCTCTGCAGCCACCAGAGTTCAGGCATCAATGATGGAGTCCTACAGCCTGTCCCATGCTGGACTCCCACAATGGCCCAGCAACGTGGCATAAAAATGCATGTCAAGGTCCTCCTGAGATGTTCACTGCCAGCTCTAGAGCAATCCTGCAAACATTCCTAAGGAGTAATGGGAGGAAACACAGAGAGGAGTTCCAGGGAGCCTGGGTGGCCCAGAGGAATGGAGGCAGCAGACTCCTGCTCCATGACCCAGAGCATCCCAGCGTCAGCATGGAGAGGACATGGGCTTTTCCTCGTGGTGACCTCCAAACATTGCTGACCCCTCTCATGACAGCCCAAGGGTCACACAGGACAGCCAGCTGGACATCAGGCTGTTATTCATGTTCTCAGTGCTCTGCTGGGTGGCAGTCCTCATAGACTGTTTTCACCCACCATCCAGTCCCCATCCTCTCCTTCTCAAGCCACAGAGCCCTTGTTGGTACAGCTATAAATCACACAACTATATATTAAACAGCTTTCTATTGCACAGGCGGCTGGCAGTGTCAGTGTGAGGCAGAGGAGGGAAGGGGCCCTTTATCACCATCAAAACCTCCTCATCACTCAGCCTACTTAAACCCAGCCACATTTGCACTGCTAAATTTGGGAGAGTATGAGAAACATTCCCTCCTAAGTGAGGTGGGGGAGGGACAAGCCAGCTCCTGGCCTTCTTTAACTCCTGCCAAGTGCTCTGTAATTCAAAGTCCATGCCAGGGAAGCCACCCCTGGCCCAATGGCCTAGACCCAGCAAACCTGGAGATCGGTGCCTTAACCCCTTCCAGTCAGCATCTGAGCTTGCCTGTTTTAAGAGAACGATTGAGTCAGGCTTTAGGAAACAGTTCCCACTGAAATACCAAGTATCCAGGAGGTAGCTGGAAGGAATTCTGGACACCTTCACACATCAGCTTCAGACAGTGAGTTTGAGCACCCTGCCCTGAAGGGATGCAGTGCTCAGCCTGGTACCAACTAGCAGCAACCCTCACCTTCAAACTGATTTAAGAAGGTAGGAAATCACTATTTTTGGGTGCAAAATAGATTAACTACTCAGGAAAGATAGCATCAATATCTGCAGCAGGAAGGGGTCACCATCTCTGCCAGCACCTAGAAGCATTACCCTGACCTGCAGCACAGGCACCTATAAACAGTTACCACCAGGCTTCGCTTTGGAGGTCATAAGAGCAAATTAAACCTCTTTCTCCTTGTTGCTGGCATGTACAGGAAGGAAACACAGGTTACAGTAACCTTTCTGGGCCTGTTCTCCATAAACACCATCAGCACCTGCACCCTTCTGCAGATGCCCAGAGAAATCTGCCCCTGGAAACACAATCCATGGAACATCTGGGGGAGCAAATGTGTTGCTGCCCACACCCAACAAATAAACATTTTAATTAATCCCAGAGGGTGCCAAGTCCAGCAGTGCACATGGTGAGCCAGCAATTTTCCTCAGCATCCACACTGAGACATTCGAGGGAGCTTTTGAGGAATCCAGGCATGAGCCTGGGCAGGTGGCGGGAGACTTTCCCCAAAAAATTCACATGCACACACAGAAAAAAAAAAAAAAAAAAAAAAAAAGCTGGGCTTGTTTTCCACAGAAGTGGGCATCAAACGTTCTGACATCAAGAAGGATGATTAAAGACAGCTGAGGTGCAGGAAAGATTAAAAGAACTAAATATGCCCAACCTGGCTAAGCAATGAGTAAGAGGAGACGCGATAAAAGACTCCAGGCATTTGAATGAAGGGAGTGGCGTGGCATTAAAGGACTGAATAAAATATCTTTCTGAGAAATAGATCCATCAACGATCTCTCAAGAGATAAGGTACAAGCCTCATTTTTTAGGCATTTATAAAACCAGTCGCCAGAACTGAGGTTTTTGAGCAGAAATCCACATTGCCCCGGAGGGAACACACACCAAAGCTTTTCATCTCTGCCATGGGGTGCTGCAAACAAGGACCTCGATGCCACCATGGAGTACAGGAAACTTGGGATGAGGCAAGTGTTTCATACCACCTCACCCAAGAAGCAGAGATATGCCTTTTTCACTGTAAAATTAACATTTATAAGCATACTTGATTTTTTCACTCCTTATTTTTAATCAGCAGCTCTAATCCATAATGCTTCAGGTTTACGGGTGGAAAAAAGAGGGGGAAAAAAAAAGAAGGAAATAACCACCAACCTATTAAAAATTAACAGATCTGGGGTCTAACAAGTACTAGATTCTCTTTTCCCCACAATAAACAAAGATACATGGCATGGTGCCAAGGAAGCAAGAGCCTGGACTAAGCTGGGCAGCAGTGATCCTGACAACTGCCAGCCCAGCAGCTCTCTACACACAGCACACACATGGGCAAGGTGACAAAAACCTGGGAAGTTTTTCAATACCTGGCTCTGATGAGATCATACCCTTCAATCAAAGTACCCTCTGACCCTCTGAAACCCAGAGACCTGATACACCTTGTAAAGATCAGAAGTGAGCCCTAAGGCCTGAGTAAACCACCCAGGAGGAGAGATAAACCTGTTATGCTGGCTTTGCCCCAAAAAGCCATCTAATGAACACCTAACTATCAACTCTGTGAAGCCAAAACAGTGGATTCTGTGTAATTTCACACCATGTCCAGCCATATGAGCGTCTTCTGAACATTCTCCTCTGGCATAGAGTGGTGCACCCTAGGGAAGGAGCTTGACCTAGCCAAAACTATTTACTGAATGTAGATATATGCACAGTGAGGTTTCTACCAACACCAGCTTATCAGTTCAACTGATGTGCCTGGGGATTGCAATTGACCCCAAAATGTTCTTTCAGGTGTTTCTGCCCCAATATTGCTGATGCAACTCAGCCACCAGGGGTAGGACTTACAAAGCTCAGTGGTATCCCAGATTTGGGTACCTAGAGACTTCTTCCCCAGTTGGGAAAAGCCAGAAGACATTTGCCCGTGGTGTAATTTTAAATCACAGTCAAATTCACACAATGGTCACGTATCCTGTTCCAGCTGCCCCTGGCCCCCAACCTAGTGAGCCAAGGCAGGGCAGTTAAATGTAAGAGGAAACTAGATAGGAAAAAAAAACAAAAGGTGGGTAATTTTCTTCTAATTAATTCCCTAAACCAGTTCAGTGGGGCTCAGGCAAGTACTAGAAATCTTTCCCCTTTTGGCATGCGCGAGATCAGCTGAACTGCAACATGTGACTGCAATCCAAGGCAACCTTTGTTTGCAAGACCAAGACTGGATCTTTTTAATTTTATTTTTTTCTCCTTTCCCACAGCAACCTCTTAAGTCTGCAACTGCCTTTCTCCATGGTAACAGGAGATCCACCATTAATTGACCAGTGAGTTTTATTGCAGAGTTGAAACAGGACGTTCACAGAGGATTTTATTGTGGGTTTTTTAATAAGTGGGACGTTTTAGTAGGCAGTGTATCTTCTTGCTTTATGCGTGCTTGCTTCCTTGGGAGGCTGAAGTACAAAACCAGGCTGACAGATTCATTCTATATACTGAAGAAACATTATTTTGTTCTACCCAATTATAAAAAGAGAACATAAAAAGACCCGATCAAAGTGGAGGAAACTCAGCTCCTTATGTTTGGGATGAAAAGGGAAAATTAAAATCTAAGATAGATTATTATACCTTCCATCAAACCTTTGTCTTCCCACAGAATCAGCTGCTCCCATCACTGCAGCAACACTGATGCTGGAGATTACCTGGCTCGGGGTATCACTGTCACACAGAATTAAAGGTTTGCAGGATGTATTTGGACAACTCCCTCCTTTCCTTTTGATGTTAATTTTGGGTATCCCTGCTCAGGCCATGACTGCAGTTTTACTCTGCTCTCATCATGTATTCAGACTGAGAGCCAGACCTGGCAGCTCTCACAGCAGGTGTGGCAGGAGGTCACAGCCCCTCTCTGACCCACAGCTCATCCTTCCAGGAATGACTTTGGAGTCTGGACAAGGGAATGTAAAATTTTGATTTGTGCAATTCCCACTACAGGGAGTGGAGGTTATTTTTTCCCCATTCAGAGAGTTAATAAGAAACAACTCTCTCCCAAAACACAGATTAGTTTCTACTCTGAAGAGTGGACTGGGGATACTCCATGTGTTTAAAAAAAAAAAAGGGGGAGAGTTCCCATAGGATGAGCCCCAGGAGGGAGCTGTGTGCTGGGAAGCAGCCAGTTCTCCATGTCCTTCCCAAGAAATGCATTTCTCATCCTGACATATGCATTTTGCTACACCCACTCCCACTCAGCAGAGCCTTTGCCGGCATCCACTTCCCCTGGATATTTTACAAATGCTTATCCAGAGCCTCCCATTCTCTCTCTTTCATATGGCAGTAACTGCTATTCTATTTTTGCTCCAGTTTTGAAAAGGTGTGAGAGAGAAATGAGTGTTTTTCATGTTTCAGGAAGATGGTCACCTCTGTCTGAGCTGGCAGCAGCTCCTCTGCTGAGGGAGAGGGGATGCACAAAGCTCTTGGAGAGGGAATGGAGCAGGATGTAAGTGCCTGGACTGCTGCTGGTAGTCTGGAAAGAGTTACTGCTGGGCCGGGGTGAAGAATGCAAGTGACGCAGCAGCATCCTGCAGGGAGAGAAAGGAAAACGTGAAAAAAAAAGGAAAAAAAAGCGCCTTACAAAACCTCCAGCTCTTTGGCTGAGGTTCAGGATGACTACACTTTTACTGTAAGTGTTTAGTAACTCAGACTCACATAACCCTCTCTGCCCACTTGGGGCCACGAGATGCAGCTTACAAGCTACAAGAAATGCTACACACACACACACGCGCTCAGCTGAATCCCTGTCCAAGGGAGGACAAAAAGCCTTTAACAAATTAAGCTGCGTTTCCCATTTAAGCAGAGCTCCATTGCTATTTATTTAACAATTTTAAAGTGTTATTTTAGCCTTCCTGGTTTGTGTGTGTTGAGAGATTGTTCCTGGGACAGGAGCCAAAGTTGCTTAGAGCAACCCAGCAGCCAGAGAGGGAGGGAAAGGCAGGATGGAAGAGAGGAGGACAATGATGCCAGGGCAAGGCTTCACTGTGGTCACAGCAGCCCCCAGCCACAGAGCTGGGGGGAGGTAAATAGAAAACTGGGGGCAATGATGGGGAAAAACAGCTGGGGTGGAGATCTGTGTGTGCTCTGTCACCATTTGGTGCTGTTGAGGCTCCCTGCTTTCAGCACCCTGAGCAAGCATGTGGAGAGATAAGCAGGTGAAAGCAAAGCTATGGCAGCCCTGCACACACCAGCATCCCTCCCAGAAAGACGCCACACAGTCCTCTGTGGGTACCATCCAGGAGAGATGCTCTTACAGGAAAACTGACCAGAGATGGATGACCCATCTGGTCACAAATGCTGTTCAGTATCCACCTGCTCAGAATGCCCTGCAGTACCAACAGCCCTGGAACAAACGCATCAAGGGAAAAACAACATTAAACATCTCCTGTGGCTACTCCTCCTGTCATGACTGTACTTCCAGATTGGCTTCCAAGAACACCTCTTTGCATGAAGTACTAGTCCTGTGAAGTCACCAAAGCCAAGATTTCATCCTTACATATAATTATATTCACCACTGTTATTAACATAACAGATCTGTTCCTTGAAAAGGGACTTCTAAAGAGGAAGGTAGTTGTTATTAGTTTGTCTTCCTTGAGAACACTTTTAAAATCCTTTTTGCCAGTGTCTTTGTAGCCTTACCTTTTACCCTGTCCTCTGAAGTCCAGCAACTGCTAGACTCTGCACTTCCTCATATAGAGTTTATGCTGTTGAGTCACCTGTACAGCACCCTGGGATGCAGGATTTCAGGAATGCAGTTCAGAGCCTTCAGCATCACCCAAACCACCCACTGTATTTTGCAAAAGATGGGTTTTCTGTGTGTCCAAAGACACATCCCTGAGATGCCACTACAACTTTGCTGACCCTACTGAAGAGCTCTGCAGCTCCACTATCAGCAGTCCTGCTACACCAGCCCTGCCACCAGTAAGCTTCATGTGATGGTCACTCCTTCATCTGGTGATATTATATAGAACTGTCTGGGGATTTGACTTCTTTCCAGAGTAAGCCTCAGCTTATCAGCCTGGAAAAGGCAATGATTAGTAAACTACTTGCTCTCTTCTTCACTTTCTCTGTACCCTTTTTATGACAAATTACCATGCTTCTTTTATTTTTTTAAGCAACCGAGATCAGCACAAGTCAGATTCAGCACCAATATGTCAAATATGTCACAAGCAAACATAGTAAGCTTTATTTTTTTTTTCCCGTGGGAATTTTAGCATTAACAAGACTGGAACTGAAGCACAGATCTTCCTAGCACGGCTCACCTCTATACCCTCCAAGTTTGTGGACACAGACGTTGTGCTTTGAGCTGTGCGGAGCTGTTCCCTTGCCTTGCAGAGATGCAGCAAGGCAAGGGAACTCTGAAAACAACAGGGGAAAGCTCTGCAGCCTACAAAATATCAACCAGGCGTATCCTGTAGGTCTGCCTATCTATGATCTTCCTCTTCAAGGCACTTCTATATCCTCCAGTGATTTCAAAACCCAGCACATACTGTTTCAGCTTTGATGCTCTGCGCTCTCATTATCAACCAACCAATACCAGAATATCCTTTCTTCTTGCAGTAAACCCCCTTTTTTCCCTAGGGGTAGAGCTGGTTGGACAGAACAGGCCAGGCATTTAGGATTTCATCATAAAGCTACGTATCAGCTTGAATCACTAAGGCTTGCACAGCTCCAGCTGTGCCCAGTAACATCTCTGTCAGGCAGCAGTTGCAGGGGAATTTGGTTTAGCATCCACAGCAGAGGAAATCATCAGCTTACATCACAGCACAGAGTGACCAATTTGTGGTCAACCAAACTACTCTCAAGAGCCAAAAAGCCAAGTGCAATGCAGTAATGACAGAAATTTGGATTTAGAACATTAGGAGGTGCTGAGACACTCAGCCTCAGCAGGAATGACAGGGGCAGAAGCCATGCCAAAATCTAGATGCAAGACCTGCAGAAATGCTGGGCTGGGAAGGAAGTCAGCCACCAAGCCCTGAACCCTCTCTTGGCTTGTCTTTGTGCTGCTCTCCAAGGCAACACTGGCACAGCCCTGCCAAGAGCAAGAAGGGCTCGGCTGCAGCTCCCAGTGACGAGCACCACTTGCCTCCCCACCCTGGAAGGGCTGCTATGCTGCTAACAAAGAGGTTTCTAATGCTTTTTGGGTCAGCTCCAGCATCACTCATTCTCCTTTACCACCACCACCAGGAGCTGGAACCCACACTTTGAGAAATGTCAGCCTACCCTGCTGCTACCAGGCATGACAGAGATGATGCACTGGAAGACCATGCCCAGAGAAGGAATTCCTTGTATGCAATTTTTCTCTAGTCCTGTCTTCAGACATGGAGAGACATTGTGTGCTACACTCCTCACACCACCTTCCTGCATGTCTCAAATCTGCTGTGTTCCCTTCAAGTCTCTACCAGGTGCTCACAATCTCCAGTTCTTCTCCTTGCCCTCCTTTGTCTTGCATGCCATCTGTTGTCTGTGTGGCCATACTTTGAAATAAATTTGGAGACGCTTCAGCTTTTTCCATACTAAGAGAAGTTCTTACTAAGAGAAGAGTCCTCACAGTAAGGACACAAGTTGTGGCTACACAACTGATCACACAATGAGTTGCAGCACAGTCAATACCAGGAGAGCAGAGGTACTTAGCCCCAAAACTACTGCTGAAGACAGCACACCATCAAACCACAGCCTGACACCTGTGGGCTGTAGGGTTGGTTTTTTCCCCGAGGTTTAACATATGCAAATCTTCCAGCTATTCCTCGTAAGTAAATTTTCCCAAACAGAAGCTTCATCTTCCCAAGCTGCTTGCTTTCATATTTAAAATAGAGGGGTTGAGACTGGATGCTATGTTCCAAGCAGGGTTTTATAGGACACCAAAGATTGAAGAGCTGGAATTATTACCTTTGCCGTTTTTGTCTGGGCTATTCAAGATCTACCTGTCTTGCAACAGCATCTGACTGCAATTCACAACCAGCTTGTGATTCACTGCAGCTCACAGATCCCTTTCTGTAGTTCGCCTGCTCATTTTGAGAGTTACTGTTCATTTTCGATATGTGCATCCGTTTTCCAAGAGTGCTGCTTTGCACTTGTCTTCATTTAATTTTTTTTCTTATCTTTAAACTACCCTTGCAGCTCATTAAGGCAACTGTAGGAGATGCTATGACCTGAAGTACTTGCAATGTCCATGGTTGCATTTCATCTTCAGTATCATCTGCAGTCTACCAAGTGATCTACTATTGACCCTAAAAGTAACTTCCTGATCCAACAGAGAACTATTTCTTTTAGCTTCTTAAGGGTACCAACTTACAATGATTCCATCTTCAGCACATTTCCCAAGTTTGTTTCCTGTGCTGTTGGGATTTCCTCAAGAACTAGTCTACAGTCACTGAAGTCATTAAAATACCAGACTTGGTATGAGACTGCCTAGCAGTTCTGCAGGCTCTCCATCCTTCAGGAGAACTTGGCACATCAGGAGGTATCACAGCAGAGAGCTGGAAACTCAAGACAGTATGAGTTCTAAAGTTACTTAAAATTTTCTTTGAAGTCAGGTCAAGCAAATCATCCATTTCCCATTTAGGATCAGCATCACAATTTTTCAAGTCTTACCTATCCAGCTCTCTGTTGCTATTTCCCGTGGCTGAGCTAAGACTTCAGGGCTGCAGGCACTTACAAAGAAAAGCTCATACCCAATGAGTTAAAAGTTGTTATTTTTATTAACTTTAAATCATAAATATGATTTCCACTTGAAAAGGGAACACTTCATTTAACAGACACAATGGCTCTGATGGGTAATGAAGGGTTTTGAAGGAAATTAAAAAACAAGGAAGCAAGGGGAAAAAGAAAAAGAACACTTCCAGAAAGTTTTCCGAAGGAAATTAGTAACCACTTGTTATTAAATGATAAATCACAGTCCTTGGGAAGTGGCATTGTCTGTGGTCTATTTTTAATGAGAAAATACTTGTCACTGGCACAAGGGCTATATGGGACACGTCTGTGACAGCAGTAGTGTTCACTGGGAACCATCATCTCACTGCTGCTATTCCCATCACTTATCAGCAACAAAAACAGGATGAAAATGTGGCTTAGAGAAAAGAAAAAAAATGCATCCAGGGCAACAAAGAAGGGCTACTGTTCTCCATGGACGGAAGACAGGAGGAAACACTAGAGACCAAGTCGAGACTGAGTGTAGTAGGCTTTGCTTATTTCCCATGCGTGAGGGATGTACATGAAGGCACCAGAAAGCAAATCTGTGCTGACCCAAATGTCTCTATAGGGGGCTACTGACCTCCCACATGCACCAGCATCCTCTTTGTCTCTAAGATGGGGATACATTAGGCTCACAGCCACAAGAAACCTCTGGGCCTCTTTCCCCCAAGGTTTGCCACCAACACAGAGTTTTCTGGAGAAGCACCTGATGCTGCATCACCACTGATGCTGAACACTTCAAAGGTGTAATTAGCCTCATTTTATGCTGATAAATGAGTCCCAGATTCCTGTGGCAAAGTGACTTGCCAGCTGAGAATAGGCACACAGTGTCAAGAGAAGGGAAGCAAAAGACAGCAGAACTGGCTGGAGGCTCAGCTACAAGCACAGCCTCAAAACCAAATCAGAGGGACGACAAGCTCCCAGACCTGGCCATCAGGCAGCAAGACAACCTGCACACAGCTGAAGGGACCATTTCTGGCATCTTATGCCAAGCCCAACTCTCCCAAGTCCCAGCCAAGCACTGCCAAGCCCGAGCCACAGAGCTCAGCTGCAGCCCACAATCCCCATGTACTCAACACATTCTGTCCCAACACCACAAAGTGCCCCCCAAACTTTCCAGACTGCAATAATAATGAGCAGGAACCTATGGCCACTGTGCTGAAAATACCATGCACTATGCCTCATTTTACCGTGAGGGTGACCAAGCTTGTTCAGGAAGGTTGTGGAGTCCCCATCTGTGGAGATCTGCAAAAGCCATCTGGACATGGTCCTGGGCAACTGGCTGTAGCTACCTGCCACCTGCACAGGTCTCTCCCAGCTTCTACCATCCTGTGACTTTTTAATTGCAAAGCCAACTGCATCATAATCCTTCGCTTTCACTGACCTGCAAAAAAGACTGTAATTATTCAGTTTCTCAACTATTTCTGACATTCTTTCCATAGATGAACTTTAAGCCTTTTTTCCCCTTTTCTTTTTAATAGGAACGTAACCCCACAGTTCACAGCAGATTATAAAACATACACACACACATCACTCTTCCAAAAGAGCATTTGAAAGTGTTTGTTTGATTTTTTTTCCTCCCACCCATAAACCACCACCCTGCTGGTCTCATTCATTGTGTGGCATTTTGCAACGAAGCGTAAAAATGGTATTAATCATCGCTCTGAAAAAACACAAACTTTTTCACTGAGGTTTGAAATAACCATTTGGAAGAAAAACTTCCAGGAGCCAGAAGGACTGACAGAGCTGGAGACTGAAGTCCTTGTTTTCAAAGGCCAAGTGTATCCCAATATATCCCTTGGACAGTTGCCCCAAGCCAGAGTTATAATACTTTATTCTTCAGTTCAAGTAGCAAGAGAGAGATTTGGTACAAAATCAGGATAAATACCTAAACGGAATAAGGAGGAAAATGTGTGGTAAATCTAATGGGAGGCCTGAGCTCTAACTACAGCTTTGGTTAGAGCGTCTGAAGTCTCAGCTGCCTCTCATCTCTAGGATGTTGCAGCCAGAAAGATCAAATATGGATACCTATCTCTCACAGCCAGCACCTGAGCATCACAGAGTGTGCTGGCAGTCACCCATGGCATAGTGTTGCTTCAGCCACAGGCAGAAGCACAGAGATCTGCCAAGGCTATGCCAAAAAATAAAAATCATTATCATCCTTATGTTTTCTGGCCAAACACCACTGGAGAAAACTACCTTCTACATAAATCAAGTTCTTTGTCCACCTCTGTAGATTCAGTGCTTCCCACAGAAGGGGAGCTTCTGTCAAAGATGGAGTCAGAAAAAAAACATGAGGCTCTTTTTTAAGATAGATGCTTTAGCAGAGATTTGCCAGGCTTTGGAATCCCTCTGCTTCAGTGCTAAAACATTAATAATTTAAACACCTTCTCTTAAATTAGGAAGGGTACTAAAAGAAACTATTGAAAGAGAAAAACCATCAAGATTGCCACCACCTCCAACTCAAATACTGACATTTTCTCTCAAACCTCAAAGTAGTTTCAACAACCTGACAAATAAGAAATTTACATTTTTCTTATCTGTCCTTCCCTCACATTTTCTCCTCTGCCATTAATCTTCCAGGCAAAGCAGCTGACCACAAGAACAGGGCACACCAATCATCCTGGTACAGAAAGACCTAGGATGCTGTAATCAGGGGCAGGGGTGGTGCAAAGAGTTGTAAAATGTTTCACAGGGCATGGCAAACATTTTGTGTTTACTGTTATATTAGTGGGATGGAACAGGACAGGACAGGACAGGACAGGACAGGACAGGACAGGACAGGACAGGACAGGACAGGACAGGACAGGACAGGATAGGATAGGATAGGATAGGATAGGATAGGATAGGATAGGATAGGATAGGATAGGATAGGATAGGATAGGATAGGATAGTTGGAAGGGACCTAACCATCATCTAGATCAACTGCAAGTACTTTGTGTTAGAAGAGCAAGACAGAGAGAGTAAGACGGAGAGAGAAAATAATCAATTATTTTCTCTTCTTTTTAATCAGTAATCCCAGACTCTTGTGCATGGTGAAGTTCCTTGCTTATTCAAAGCCTGTATGCCTCTGCCTGTCTCAGCTACCAATGCTTTCCTTATCAGCACGTTTCATTCTTTCCTATTCTTTAAAGAGCTCTGCAAAGTGAAAATAGTGTATTATCTCCATATTTAAGAGACAAAAAAGACTGGCAGAGATAGGTCTACCTCACTATCAAGGTTTTTGCAACAGCAGGAACAATGTGCCAGCCCAAGATCCGTGCTGTCTACACAAACCCCATCAGGGATCCCCACCTCCTTCAGCAGCAGCTGGCCCAGGCACAAGCCTCTGTCCTGGTATCAAGGTGGCCAGATAAAAGCACACACTTGGAGACACATCCCCCTCTCCCATGCAGATGTATGAAGCTCAGATGACCACTCCAAATTTGCGAAGATGTGTGTGGCCAGGGAGCACCATCCATTTACTCCATAACAGGTCTTCCCTTGAAGAAAACCTCTTTGATTTGAGTCTCCAGTGCAGCCATACAAGCACCAGAAAAATGCAACCTTATGTCTCTCCAAAGGATGCTTAAACACATCCTCTTCCTCAAGGGAAAAAGAAAAAGAGGATTAGCTATTCAAAACCTACATGCCAGGCAATCTGGTGACCAAGTGCCTTCCTCTGATAGCTTTTCCAGACAGTCATGAACTTTAAACTACTTTTTTGTCTCCAACTCCCAGCAGCTCCTAAACAGTGTGGGCTAAATATTTATAGAAGAATCACTGTTTGTTTAAGTTTCAATCCATACTCCCTGAGGTCCAATAAGCCCAGATCCTGAAGTGACAGCTGATTACAGAAGCGCCTGAAAACACCACAGAGGGGACACTGAGACTTACCAGATCATTCATCTGGAGCTTTCTCCACTGGTTGTTTCAGGGAGCCTTTCCCAGCTTCTTTCAAAAGAAGAGGAACTGCAGCTCTTGCCTACCAAGGTCCATGTTTCATCAGACACTTTGGCACAGCTCAGCTCAGTGACACAGAGCCCCAGGTTTTGGGAGGCCCCCATTGTGCTCCAGGGCTAGGGATATGGATTGCTGCTGGAAATCCAACTGCAGGACCCAGCCTGCTGAACAACAGGCACCAAGGCACGGCAACAACACAACACCAGTGCCACAGGTGGGGCACAGACAATGTCTGTCATTTCAGCTTAACAAGCTCTACCCCAAACCATCTCTTCTGGAATCAGCAGCAGCTTTTCCAATTTAACACAGTGTCCACTCTAGTGGAACAAAAATGTCCTCCCATACCTTACAAAAGAACTAAGGATACCTAAGCTTTTTGCCTAACTGAATAGCATGTTAGAAACTGAAAAGACACCTCTGTGAGCCAACACACTACTGTTATAAGCTAGCTAAGTCCAACAAGTCAGCTGTTTACATATGGTATTGCACAGTTTCATGGGTGAGGCAAGAAAAAAAAAGACTATGCTTCATCCTCTTTAATCATGTGTGACCAGAGTTGTCCTTTTGCAATGTAACTGGGGACTCATGACCATAAAGGAGCACACAAGATGTAAGATCTACACCAACACATCCCAAATGAACATCATCCTGTAGACCACAGTGTCCAGCTTGGCAATCTTTTAGAGGGGCAGCAGAGGCCAGGAGACAACACCCAAGCAAACACACTTCCAATGACCTCCCAAGGCTGGTAACTCCCTACATTTTATGGTTCCACATACAAGCTCCTACATGAAGAACAGAGCAGAAAGTGCTTACTCCCTTCAGATGGGTGAGAAGTTGGGACATCTTTGCTAAAGTCCAGCTACCTCCAGCCTGCTTTGCACCTGCTTTGAACAGCCCCTTGGATGACTGGATGTTGCTGAAGAACTCAAAACTCCCACTGACAGCTGTTGCTATGCCTACCCCATCAAGATGAATTCTTCCACTGCAGCAAGATGGGACCCAGCAATGTTGCTCTATCCTGGCGTTCTTCAAGGGATAGCAGGACTCATCCTCCCTTGCAAAGGGTGCTTCAAGGCATTCAGCCCCAATAAAATTGAAAATGTGGCGTTTCAAGCAAGAGGATGACTTTTGTCATCAGGTGGATCCCAAGGACAGGTCTGCACACCCATCAGGAGTCTTGATATCCAATGTGAAGGGCCGTGCATGGATGAAGGACCAATGTGGAAATGTCCATGCCAATACCACACAGGCACTCACTGCACACTCCACCCTCATGTATTTTCTATCCAGATGTGCCCATGCACACACACACAGAGGAAAGTGCCATGAAGCCTCCTCGTGTGTTACATGCATGAGAATATGCAGGAGTACAGAGGCCCACCACAAACCAGCCATACTAAAGAGGAGACTGCAACAAGAAAGATGGAAATAATGACAAGCACTTTCATCGGTAAAACTGCAATTACTCAGCCAGCTTACAGCCCTGCATCTCTGTGGAGCAAGCAAATCTACTTATTAGAGAGATGCCTCTACTGTGATCTGACTTTTCCATGTTTTATTTCTCTGACTCTCACTCCCCATTATTGGAAGCACAGGCATCACCATGCACATCACCACGGCTGCTGGAGCCACTGGAGCCAGCCATGGCTGGGAGGTTGAAGGCACAAATTTGCAAACAAGGAGCCTTCAAAACTGCAGCTGATCTCCTCCAGCATCATCCACACTTCAACATTATGGAGTTGGCTTTACTGATGCTTCATAGAAGAAAATTTTACTAGGGCATAGAAAAGAGACACTTTCTATTTTAATTCACCTGGCCCTAAAAAAGAAAAATAAAGGGGAAAATAAAGAAGAAATACAGCCCCCCTCTTTCCCTTTTTACATAAATATTGGATCTGAGCACTTTATGCTCCTAAGAAGTTAAAAATAGGAAAAAATATCAAGTCTGTGTGCTGCATCTTTTATCAAAGCCCTTTATAAACATCAAAACCAGCTCCTCTGCACTCTTTTATACTTTCCTGCTGTCACTCACTATTTATAAAAGGGGTATACAGAGATACAAAGGGTAAGGCACTTTCCAGTACTGTCACAGGGAGTCTGGGACAAAAAAACAGCTTTTCCTCAAAGCTCTGAAATCTAAGAGCAATTTTATGACATAATGTCACTTTTAGCACAAGAGATGAATAATAGATATTCAAAATATAATAACACTTTCATAAGTAAACAATGCTTTGCAGTGTCAAAGCTTTTCAGCAGCAGTGTCAAGCCTTTGCAGAAGGATCAACAGTGCAATCACCGAGCACCACTGGGAAGCAAACACTGCAAGAACACAGACATGTTTCACCAAAAGGCAGTCTCTCTGGCCAAACTCCATTTGCCTTCTCTGGAGACACACGTCCAGATCCCTTCTACAAAAAAAAGGGAGGAAGGGAGATTAACAAGGTGATCCAGAAACTCCCTACACATAAACTCGACTCTGACCCTGCCATCTCTGAGAGACGAGTGATAAATCCAAACCTCCTCCCCTGAAAGATGAGCAGGCTCACACTCACCTATATTGAAGAGATATGAGCATTAATTAACTCCAACATTAAAAAAACACATTTGAGAGATGATAGCTGCTAGAATATTCATGACTCTTACCCAGCCTGTTTATATAACTGGATATGAAGCAAATCCCTCATGTAAACCATGGCAAACCTGACAGCATCATTTACCTTTTCAGCATCTTTTTCACAGAAGGCAAATTCCATAACTTGTGGTCACCACTATTTTCTTTCCTGCCTTGCACATAAGAGTTAAGAATTCATAGGGAGGAAGTGATAAACCCATGATAAAAAAATTCCAGAGAACTGTCAGCATTATCCTAACCAAAAAAGAATTTCCTCCTTAGTCATCCACAGGCAGGGTAAGCCAGCTCTCCCATGAACTACAGAAGAGCAGGGGAAAAGTGCTTATCTGGGAAATTACTTCTCTTCCTAGTACCTCAGAATCTAATTTTTAAGCAGGGCAAAGGTCAAATGAAAACCACCTGATGGTAATGCAAATGGAGCCCTGGATAAAACTGCACAGGGGCCACCACAAAGAGCTGCTCTTTTCAAAAAGCTTAATGAAAGCCAAGAGATGGTGCCAGTGGATGATGGAGGATGATGGCAACTCTGCATCCATGTGCCACAAGAATGCTGCCAGTGGCAGGAGGCCACATCCAAGCTGTGGAGGGGGCCAAGCCAGGGCAGTGCAGGGTCTCCAGCATCATGCAGCTCCCCAGGGAATGCCCCCAGCCAGGCAAACTGGGCTGCTGAGCCTGGGCTGAAGATACACTTCTAATTGGGATAGTAAGAGCTCCATCTTCCAGAGGCACAAGGGCTGGAATGCAGCTGTGCCTCATCCCCCAGCTTGTCTACAATAATCATTATAAATATAGGTAATTTTCTTTGTTGCACACACTCAGGCTGCATTTCTGCTGCTAGAGACTCAGGTCTCTAATCTGACCTCTGGCTTTGACACTGCACAGATAAAGAGAAGGCAGCACAATGATGGCACCCTGAAAAAGGAGAGCCAGCAAAATCACAGGGTACCCAAAACAGTGCCAAGGAAAAACTGGGAGGCTGGGTTAGATTCCAGCTCAGGAAACATCCTGAGAATAAAATACTGCCCAAAATGGCATTTTGTGTTTCTGACTTGGGCTCCACACTGCAGGACAAGAAGATTAGGCAGATGCCCTCCCATGGTGGCAGACTGGCCCCCTAGCAGCCATTCCTACTCAGCAGTTTTTGCCTGCTGCCCTATCTAAGCAACCAAACCAGCCTGGAGATGATTAAAGCTTAATCAGAAACTCTTCAGACCATGCCCTGTTCACAGCTTTGGGACGCTGCAATTCCTGCCACCTTTACCAAGACCCCCTCCAAGGGCCTCTCACAGCCCTGGGATGCCAGCCAGCTTTGGAGGCTTTACATTTTCGTGGCATGAGACAAATTTCGCTAAGAGTTCCTCAATGCTAATCCACAGAACGCTGCCCAGCAGCTGGGAGCACAAGAAAACAGCGTGTCTACACCTTCAGTTCTGCAGAGAACCCCTCAAAGCAGCACAGAGGATTCAGAAGCTGAGCAGATACCTTTTGCTTTCTTGCTGGCATTAACAATATGTCTCGTGATAGGTCACTGCTTCTTTGCAACTTGAAGAGCACAGTAAGTCAGCAGACAGTTCAGTGTTTATTTATTGTGCACAGTAAGTCAGCACCTGCAGATGCAGGCACTCATGGAAAAGCAAAGATCACACATAAAGAAAGATTTTTATTCTGAAAGTAATGACTGGGATGCTTTGGTTAATACAAAATTCCAAGCAAGGTCTTAAAGCAATCAAGAGAGGATTCATTAAAGACATACTAGGAGGATTATTCCAGATATTTAAAAATATAGAAATATTTATTTACTTATATAAATAAACAGAAATATGGCCTCATGTATCCCCAATTACCTGCCCTGTAGTAAGGGGACAAAATTTGGGCACAAATGGCATTCATTAATAAGTGCCCCAAAGGAGGGAACGTCCTTAAAAAGAGAAAATTCACGCTGTAAAAGGGCTTGATGTTCTTAGCATAAACTAAGGACTGAGATCCACCATTAACTCACTTTGCTTCTGTTGAACTTTCACTGCTGCACAATGAGCAAAAGTCAGCCAGTGCAGGATGAGCACAGGTGATCAACATCCTTCACCCTGGGCACGTTCTCCTCCAAACTCCCCAAGCAAGACGGGAAGAAAGATCAAAGCACAATTTCAGTATCTCCAGCTTCAGCATTTTCCTCAAGCAAAAGAAGATGTGAATCCAAAGATTCAGCTGTAAATATTTTAAAAGTGGCAAATGGACCTTTGGCAGCCAAAATAAGAATCTTTAAAAGCACTAGCATTTGCTGCCCCCAACCCTCACAAATCCAGCTTGCTGAAGTGGTAAGTGAGGTTGCCCACAAACTGAAAACTGAAACTAGCTTCAGCCCCAATTCCAAAAAACCTGGAAGTAATTTTAGAAGCAGGAAACCATCAAGTAAGAGACAGCACCTGTAGATTAAAACCTCTTCCTCTGACAGGCTTCAACACATCTGACTCACAAAACCATAAAGAAAGACTCCTTTAAAAAAGCCTCATTGTCAAAAATTTTTATAGCTTTGAGGTTATATTTTATCCTTAAACCAATAAATACTTGCAATTCCTTAATTTGCTGCCAGCTGAGGAGAGATTTAAAAACTTCTGCAAACCTGCAATTTCAGTGCTGGTCTGTGCTGGGCACTGAAAAATTCCACTGGGGTGAGAGTGAGAGGGGTTAGTCATGACAAGAACATCCCTGCAATGTGCCAGAGCTGCTTTTCACTGTCATCCAACCATCCTTAATACCGACTTAGACCATCAGTGATTTTTATAATCAGTTGTGTGCTCTTGAAACACACACCCACATACATAACACTCTACAGGCAGCTAAATAGAAGCTTTCTATATTTTTTTATTATTAATAACATGCATCTGTGTACAGACCAACCCCCTAAACGATATTTTTATCCAAGGATCTGCAACCTCATTCAAAGCAAACCTTTGCTACTTTACCAGCAAATATCTTGAATACTAATGGGGTTCATCTCTTAATTAGCACCTAGGGAAGCAGCTGGCAGCCCCCAGCCTGGATGCTCACACTGACCAACAGCAAAGTCCTTAAACTACTTATCCCCTGAAACTGCCCCACATCTATGCAGGGTGAGACCTGCTCTGAAGAAAACCTGAGATGATTCTTCCTCCCTGTAAAGGACAGCTGCACATTTACAACTGAAACATCATTCCCAGCCAATTCTTGGGCCACCCCCAGGTACCCCAGCTGTGCCAGGTGCCTGCCAGACTGTGTGTGACACACTGCAAGTGGCAATGCAGAACACAAAATTCAGGGTACATCTACCATGACTTTTCTCCTTGCTCGCTGTGAGTGCAGACCCTACAATGCAGAGGTCAAGCACCCTGGGGCTGTTCTGGGTTATCCAGGTCACAGGCAGGTTTTGTTCAGTGTCCAGAAGCACCAAAGGGCCGGGCAGCACCAGAGCAGAGTAACTGATGCCTCATTCACTCCCAGTTACTTATAAAAGATAAAGCTCATTCCACTGCAATGTCCTGCTGACAAAGGACCTTTTCACATTTACAGCAACAAGGGGAGATCTGGTTTCCAACGTCTTTATCAAACAGTTGACCACAGAAAGAAAAAAAAAGGAAAAAAAAAAAGGATTTTAAGTATCAGTGATGTTTGCTTCAATTGTCGATAAAAAGAACAACTGCAAGTGATCTGTTTTTCTTAGGTGCTTTAGAAGTTGTTAGGAGCTAGTTAATACAACACTAGGGATTTCAGTGATGGGAAAACTGCTAATTCAGGTTAAGGAAGGAAAACTATCTGCAAATGAAGAGCTGGTTCCAGGGGATGTCTTTGCAGCAGAGCATCAAGTCCAAGTCCATGTGAGCAGGTAAGAGGGTCTGGCCCTGCTGGGCTGAGCCTCCAGGCAGTGCTACAGGAGAAGGCTCTGCCTTGGCACAGGACTACACTGCATGGGCTTGACCACGGACCATCCCCTGCAGCCGGGCAGGATGCTGCTGTCCACCTCCAAGTCCAAATCCCTGCTGTTAGCTCTCTTACAAGCACAGCAAGCACCTGACTTTGCTCATTGATAAAGCCCAGAACATCTTTATCCCCAGTCTTTGTCTACCATTGCCATCTGGCCTACGAGTCACAGTCAAACTGAAGCGTGAAACAACTGATTATGTTTCCCACTGAACATGCTCTATCCACCCTACCCCTCTCATTTCCTTCCTTTGATGCAAAATTGTGCTTACAAAGCAAGAAGATGAAACTTTTAATGCCTCACAAATGCTATGGGGAATGCAGAATAAATGTACAGCAAAGCATTTTCAGTCCTTTTCCTTCAGAACCTCCTCTGTATAGTAAAAATAAAAGTTAGAGACAAAGTGCTATTTTTTGTCTACCTTGCAGAAGGAGATCTGCAGCATACCTGAGCATTTGACCAAACCAGCACAAGTGCAAAAAAAAAAAATTTCACAGCAAATTAATACCCACAGACACCAAAACAATGATTCAATTGTCTGATAGAAAGAATGGTAAAATAGAAAAAGTTTGTCACCTTCACAAAAACATTTAATTCATTGTAAATGACTCTAAAAATGCAAATTTGGTAGCTATCATTAATGCAATTGAGTTATACATACCTATATGGAATAGGAATAGTTTAATTTTTGAGCTAAAGGCATCTCCTTTTTATGGGATAAGTCATCCTTAAAATTATGTTCTTCAACAGAAATTCTGTTGAACTAAGAGGAGAAAAAATGGATTTAACACTTGAGTCATCTTTTTTGAAATGAGACAATGAAGCCTGATAGGCTGATCCACACACGGCTGATGGCAGCTGTGGGTTACAAACACAGCTGCCCAAGAGTCCCAGAGGGTCCAGGTGGAGGAATAAGGAGCATCAGATCCATCCTTTCCCTCATGTATGAGGCTATGCTTGGTCATCAAAACCTTCAGAAGCTGACACCACTCCTCCATGAGAACCTACATCTCAAATTGGGTCTCTCCCAACAAAGAAAAGCCACTTTCAGAGTATGGCACCAGGGAATCTGGAAGGTCTTACCTTTAGCAGAAGTAAGGGGGAAAAAAAAAAAAAAAAAAGACTGAAGATGAAGAAAGCAAGAAAGCAAACTGGGCTGTCAATGAGAAAACCATTTACATACCTGCTGGACAGGAGTGCTGCTGCACTGGAAAAGCTCTGGGAGAAGAGAAAATATCTTCCAGCTAGGTAAAGCAATGGCTCCATTTCAAGAAGATGCATGGGGAGATATTCCAGTAAGTGACTGCATGCTATAATCCTCAGGACAGGGTCACAAATGACACAGGGTGACCCAGAAAAAAAAGACAGGGTAAAAAGATGGTAGAAACTTCCAGATGCTTTTATCCACAGCCAGCATTCTCCAGGGGGGTTTGTGGGTCCATATGTCCATGTATACCGTACTCCCCATGCTCCTAAAAATCCTATGGAGCTACGAACAGGACCAGACTGCCAGACTCCAAACGTTATTCCAGACCAGTGGGACACATGGGGTTGAGACCTTCAGAGAGAAGAAAGGGACAGGCCATTACACAACAGCTCTTACCACGCTGGACAAGGTTTATTCCCACAGAAACTCCCATCTTTTGATTTATTTTTGCACAGAAGGAAGGTTGTAGAGTTTTTTCTTCGTTTCTTCTTCTTTTTTTTTTTTAATTTGCATGATTTATTTAAATTAATGTAACAGTGAGCATAGGCACAGCATGGAGCACCACCTCCAGTTGCCTCACTGGTTCTAGGTGATGTGAAAGGAGGAGGAGAAGAAGCCAGCAACTACAAGAAGTTCTCAGCTAACCAACAGATCTTTCCAAAACTGTTATTTTTCTTTTTGTCGGGGGAAAAGACAGAATTTTCCTTCCCTCTCATTTTTTCCACACCTTCGAAACCTAATGAGGTATTTTCACTACCAGGCAAGAGAAGGATGGGAATGGTTGTAAGGCAGCAGGTCAGCAGCACCATCTGCCTTCCTGACTTCAGTGGAAAAATGTCCATCCACCATCAGGAGAATCACACCCTCAGCAAGCCACAGCAAGGTCTGGCACAAGCCACCAGTGACACAGCAGAAACACTCAGCTCTCCAGTGCAACAACCCAGGGTGACCTCCAACCAGACACAGCCACACTTCCCACCTCCACTTTCAGAGAAAATAAACACATCCCAGCAAAGTGGCTCAAAATACCCGAGGAATTAGTCATAAAGATTCTAGTATTTGACGTATATAAACCCATCATGATCTGGGGGGTTTGGGTTGTTTGTTTTTCCAATTCTTTTAATCTGATCTTACTAATTGTGCTGGAAGTAGAGTTGCTGGGATTTTTGTTTGTTGTTTTAAAATATGAAAGCTGTCGCATAAACACAGGCGAGTGCCAGGCCCGGATGTAATGCCCAGCAAGTGCTGAAAGGAAACTCAAATAACTCACTGCCCGACATTGCTTTCTAGTTCATCTGTAAAAAGAAAACAGCAGAGAGCAGCTGAGAGCCAAAAGAGGTTTTTTCACTTTGTTTTAGCTGCAGAAGCACAGGAAGGTGATAACATTGTGTGTAATGTAACCAAGCAAAGGAGTAATGAAAGTGCAAGCAAATAGATCAAATAGGACAGGGTTAAGGAAAAGGTGTGATAATCATTTGTTTTGCTAATTGTGTCAATAAAGTCCTATCTACCCTCAAACAGCGGAAACGTCATCAGATATTTAAAAGGGAAAAATCAAGTGAATAATTAAATGTACAAAACCCTGACAAAGCGTGCCTGGTTTTTCCCCCAGATGTTCCCTTTAAAGGGTTGATTAGGAGAACCACATGTTTATTTGAAATAAAATTCCACTGACTTTGATCCTGTTTAAGTCACCTCACATACAAAATCTACTTTGAACCAAAACTTCTTCTTCCCTTGGGATAACAATCAAAATTGCCTTCTCTGCAGGAAAAGATGCACCATTACCACAGCACAATCCAGGCTAAGCTGGCTCCTGGGGACAGCACCACAAAAATCTGGTTTCTCTGCAATATGTTTTTGTTTTACAAAACCCAGCATACAAATCAGTACAAGGCAACTGGAAGTCTGCAGACAGGCTCTCACATGAAGTTGCACTTGAAGTCTGCGCATTCCTGCAAAAATAAATCTAAATTGCCTTGTCCTTGCTTCTAGTGTTTTTCCAGTGATGGGGAGGGTTAGGAAATGAAATATTCCCTAATTTCCCCCCAGTTAAATGAGCTGAAGCTGAAGAAGGTCTGACCCAAGTCCCCGAGTTGATGAAAATATCTTGGAAAAAGATTTGAATCCCCTCAAAAAACTCCCATCCCACTAATTACACAGCCAATCTCAGTCACTCTGATAACTATATGACATGGAAAATGCCTGTAAAACCTATTTCTCTACAGCAAGAACACCTGCCCAAAATCCTCGAGCTAACTGTTTTCTCCATAAACCAATTACCTGTAAAATATGAGCACACAAACAGAGATGGATTTCTGTTTCCAGAGAAATGAGGCTTGTCCCACCAACCCAGCCCCTCGCTGTGCTGTGCCTGATGCACCAGCAGGGCTTTTTCTCCAGGCTCCAACAGGGATGTGTCAATATGTACTTTGCTCAGCTCTCCTGGGAGACGAGCTCAGCAGTCCTCACTGCCCAACAAGCGAAAACGTAATTTTTTTTTGTTTTCTGTCTTTTATATCTCTCCCCATGTCTCATATACCACACCACCCACAACACTCCCACCATCAGCCTTCAAGGCCAGCTGGATGGCAGCAGGATTCATGGGCTATGCTACAGCTCAGTGACCAGCATCTTGCACAAGTTATGTTTTTATATAAACATGTGGGCTTTTCTAGTCAGATTGTAACAAATAAACCAATGGCAGATGATTAATGTTCATTTTACACATCTTCCTTCATGGTATGGAGGAACCTCAGTCCCTTCCACCCCCTGATGTAAGAAGACACTGTCTCATTGCCACCCTGTTTGAGAGGCAGGTGAAATTCAAACTCTTGTGCCCAGCACAAGAAAAGACAACTTTCCAGTTCTCTGGACTCTAGCCTTAAAATGTGCCAGATTTTTAAGACTGAGCACACTGCTTGCTGGAAAGAACATCACTCCAGCTCACTGCTGCTGCTTCCCCCTCAGACTGGAGGTCTTCCTTGCACACTGTCCATGGTGTTGTCCAACACCAACAGTTTAGGTCTTGCCCGTAACAGCTCACTGCAGGTCAAGCAGTAGGCTGGCAGCAGAGCCCTGAAGCACATCCAGAATTTTCAAGTCATGGGACAGCACCTGAAAAACACATTCATCTTGCCCATCCCTTGACAAGAACTAACTCCATTACTTGTACACAGAGAGGGTTGAATCACTAGCACACAGAAACACCACGGACTGAGCACATGTCAGCTCTGAGCAAACAAGGCATCACCCCCAGCACGAGAGCAGCACCCTGAGCAGCACCACGGCTCCTCTCCAAGGGCAGCAAGAGCCTGTCAGCAAGAGCTGTAGGAAACCAGCAGTGAGCAAAGTGTGCCCAGCAATAGAGAGACCCCAAATGATTAATAAACACACAAAAAGAGTTAAGAGACTTGTTCCTCATTAGTTGAAAAATATGTGAGGAAGAGAGAAGGAGTCCCACCTGCTAAATTTTGAACTTTAAAGAGCCCCAAGTGCAATGGCTCATTTTTAAAAACAAGGGATGTTTTCTGTGCCTGTGTTTTATTTGAAGGAAAGGGCTGAGTTTTTTACACTCTAACATGTTCATTACAACCCAGCCATGTGAGTTAAATGCAGTAAGGGACCTGTTAAACCTCATGATCACTGCATGTAAGCTCCAGCAGTGACTTTATTATGGGCAAGAATGCAATTGGGGCATTCATGTCCACTGCTCCTGCCACCAGGCACTGTGAGCAGTATGTGCTTAGCTTGCCAACACCGAAATCTCCACCTAAACACAAGGTGAGCATCCCAAAACAGCTTTGTTACATCCCCATGCAGAAGAACATCTCCCGATGTTCTGGAAAGAACTGCTCTTCAGTCCAGAGACTCCTTATCAAGGTCAATGTTACCTAGCAGAGAATAAAAAAGGGAAAAAAAAAACAAAATATTTCAACCTTTCTGTTTTTTTAATAAATTCTCCAGCAAATGGTTGCAGGAACCAGTTTGCTGCCATGAGTATCTCAGCTACCACGAGGGATTGAATTTCTCCTGATTTAGAGAGCAAAGCAGGCTCAGCACCAGCCTTGGAAGAAGGAAGAGGACAGGATCAAGCCCAGATTGTCCCCTGCAATAACATCCAGCTGATGAATCAGCTCAAACCACCCCAAAAACTCTCCTTGGCTTCTTGTTCTTAGGTACGAAATTTTAGAAGAGCTATAGACTGAACCTGACACAGTGAGGGTGGCAAAATCAGGAGTTCTGAGTCAATAGAACTTGTGTTTTGTATCAGTGAGGAAACATGAATTTGTTTGCTTTATGGAATTATGGAAGGACAGACGTCAACAATCTCTTCTATCACGTGCCCATAATATTTATGTCCTTATAAAAGATAAATAAACAAACCAATTATTTGCCAAAGAAACATAGAGAAAAAAAAATTAAAGGCTGCTGTGCCTTTTTCTCCTAACTCAGCAAGTTTTTGGAGTAACCTGGCTGCTTTTGAGGGCTTCACAAGCTTGGCCAACATCCCAGGCAGTCCCCAGAGCTGGGGCTTCTGCTCCCAGATAAAGAAAAAACAGCTATGGCCAGGACATGATTAATGAGAGGAGGGCACTTCGCAGATGCTTCACCAGTCTGTGACCAGGCTTTGCACATTCAAAGCCTAAGTATTTGAGGAGAACAGGATGGAGGCAAGAACCATTTATCTTGCCTCACTCTACTATTCTTCATCTCAAAAATCAATTCCTTTCTGGGAACTCCAACGGAAAGGGTTGAAAAAAGAAGCACAGAAGGATTGCCTGGTAGATTGGGAATTCCAGCCTTTACTCTGCCCAATGATGCACTGTTTGGAAACACATAAAGTGCAATATAAAAATGCTTCCAAGAACTCCTGCAACAGCTTCACAATAAAGTATACATTTTAAAATGCAAGTCTAGCTATTCCATTGAAGGTATCATCACACAAATTTATGTCCCTCACATCCACCCAGGACTCCCCACCCACACTTGGGATGGGTCTGCCCACCAACCTGAACCAGTACCCAAGGGACCAACAGGCTGGATATTTATAGCTCAAGTTCTCACACAAAATGCAGGTCATGACTATGCTCTTTGGACTTCACAAAATGACTCCACATGAGAATCACAAGCTAGGATGCTACAATTTGAAGCACTGCTGAGATGCTTTACAATTAACCCCCTTCATTTAACCATTTTTGAAGGCAAAAAGCAAAATCTTACAATCTGACATTTTAAGCACCTGATGTCACCTTGGACCATTTTTAAAGCAAAATTTCATAACCT
The DNA here is from genome assembly GCA_037013685.1 of Acridotheres tristis. NCBI lineage: Eukaryota > Metazoa > Chordata > Aves > Passeriformes > Sturnidae > Acridotheres > Acridotheres tristis. The sequence continues at coordinate 139,964,709 of CM072886.1, read as the reverse complement.
TATTCTCCATCTGCACCAACTGACACAGACACATTAAGAGAAAAAATCTTGAAAATGTTCCCTAAGGAGAAGTAGGGGGAGATACTTTCCTGATGAAGGGTAGATTGTTACATAAAAAGACCAAAGGAACAAGCTGTAAGACAAATATTAACTCACCTTTTTATAGTATTCAAGACATGAATGTTTCCTGACTTGGGTGATAGTACCAAAAAAAAATTTGTATTTCATGCTATCAAAATCACCTCTAATATGGAACACAGCATTCCATATATTCTCCTCTTGGAAAAATATGTTTTACAATGAACTGAAGAGTGTGATTCTTAAGAGATACTGGGTTGCCTCACCCAGAAAAATTTAAAGGCAACAAAGAATTAAAGTGCACAAAGAAGGAACATTTTAGCCTTGAACCACTTGCAGCTCAAGACAATGACCATGCTCCTTCTGAGATGCAGACTCCTTGGGTAGGAGGAACATCCACTTGGACCACTCATTGATCCAAGAGAGTGGGATACTCAGTAATGGACATAAAAAAAGACCAGTCTGATGTCAGTTGCCAAACACTGATGGCACAAGATACACACCAGGGGAAAATCAGACCTGTAGATCCACTGAAGTGGACACAGTAATGCAAGGGATAACACTTCAGCACTTCATGCCTCCTGCTCTCCCAGGAGACTGCATTCTGGCTTAAAAGGTGTTTTTTAGGAATGCTGGTCCCTAGGCTGATCTTGCAGAGATAAGTTGTAACCCTTCGAGTGCACAAGGGAATGGATTTTTGCACTTTTTAGTTTGTTTGCTTGCTTTTTAAAAATAGACTTTCTATTATATCCACTACCTCTATCACCAACTTCAAATACCACAGGAAACCAAGACCTGTGCATCAAAAATGAAAGTCAGGTTCCCACAGCTGGGTGAAGGAAAGGCCCTTCCATCCTGTTCACACCCAGGTGGGCACCATTTCACCTCCCAAGAGCCCCTTACTTCACCCTGGTCCCTCATGCAGGCACAGAGCAGCTCTGCCACCAATGGCTCTCCCACCATCCCATGTCCAGCACCAAGGACCCGCAGGTGCTCTCACAGGTATGACACAGAGTTGCTGCTCCATCTCCAGAGCTGCTCCACTGCATATCAACACACACCCCAGAGCCAGGCTCCCTTGCTGGGTACAGCTGCAGTTCACAGAAAACTGGGAGAATTCACTGCAAACTCATTTTATGCCTTGGCCAAAATGACCTATAGTTCCCCACACCAAGCCTGGTCACCATGAACCATCCCAGCTTTCCAGAGCAGGGCTCAGTCTGAACCCTGCAGACACTTTTTGCTCCCTTTTGTTTATGATTTTCAGCCTACAGCATTAGTTACCAGTTTACAATGAAAGGAAAGAAAAATCACTATGCCAGCTGCAAAAATAATCCTCCTGCTCATTCCATTTTCAGTTCTTTATCTTAGACCTATTCTTTAAGTCTTCAGGATCTAGGCTATCACCATACAGGCTAACAACATGCTTTGTAATCAAATAAAAGCTGAAATTCTCACACAACTACATCGCTCCAGGAGCAAAGGAGCTGTGTTAAAATCATAAAAGTGGCTAACAGAGAGATTAATTGGATGCTATTAAAAATACAAAAACAACAAAAAAAAGCCAAACCACAGAACAGAAGACATCAGTCCCTTACTTTTCAAAGATAAAACCAATCAACTCCAGGCATCTTGGTCGCAGTTGACATTTGCTTTCATCAACCCCCCACCACCGCAGCTTCCTGGAATCCCTCTATTAAAATGGATTTGCAATTGTCCCAATTTGTGCCATTAGTGTCCTCATTTATGCCATCTATGCTACCCCTGCTTCAGCTCCAGAAAGGCAGAGTTGGGATGATGGGCTTGGTCCTCTGAAGGCACTGGTGGCACAAAAACTGAGCCAATGTCTCCAGTGCTGGTACAGTTTGATCCCTTGGCACTGGACCAACACAATGCCAGCCCCATGAGCACCAAATTGATTTGCTGGCCAAAAAGGGACATTCCTGAGCCCCTCTCTGTGTCCCTCAACTCCTCAACCCAAAGGACACCACACACTGCTCTTGCTGGGAGCATTTATTATGGGCAAAGCAAATCAGCACAAAGCTGCTGAGAAGCAGCAAGGGGGTAAAGGCCAAGAAGGAAAAAGACATTTTTTTCATGAGCTTAAGTCACCCCTTGCAGGACTGACGCATTTCCAGCTTAATATCTGGCTCCTTTAAAAGCTGAATCCTTAGTGGATGCCTCCTCATGCAAGAACAGGACAGAAGCCCAGTGGTAATGACTTTCCCTGTGCACTGTCACACTTGGCTTGAGGTCCAAGCATCCCCGTGGAGCCCAGGAGAAGCCCCACGTGCTCTGGGTTTGGCACAAGAGGTCTGCAAAGGCAACTGAGGTGAAGATTTCAAAATAGCACTGGCAATACCAGCACAGAAACATTTTGGCACATTAGGCTCTGTCTTCCTGTTACTTTTTTGAAAGGTCCTTCTTATTAAGGGCACATGTTCAATATTCAGTAAATAATAACAGAAAGTGTTTGCCATCAAACCAAAGCCCATGGAACGATCTTGACTCATTCCAGCTGCCAGATCCAAATAAATGCTTGCCCTGCTGTTACAGGCAGCTTTAACATGCAGCTCGACGATTGGGACCATCATGAGGTGAAAAAAAAATACTATTATTAGAAAAGATTTCATAACAGCGTAGGACTTGGCTTCATCTAAACATAGATGTTGCATTGGTTTAATTAAATCAGCATGGAAAGGTTCTATTTATTGCATCACACAGTTACACTATTAAATTACAGGCCAGGACTCATTTTTCTGCTGATATCCAAGAGTAAAACCTTTTTCTGCTGATGCAAGGATTCCTATCAGGGTCTGCACTCCAGCTCTACCTGTGTTTGTGAACAGATGTTTTGCTCACTCTCTTATACTCACAGAGCACTCCTGACCATGCACCAATTTAGTTTTAATTCTACTAACAAAAACAATTCATTCCTACCAAGTCTCTGTTCCTACCACTCTGCTTTCACCTCCATTCTTAGTGATTATTATTGCAGCCACCTCAAGAAGAAAAAAATAGAAACACAAAAAACAAGACCTCTGAAAACATGTCTGGATTCTGTATAACCCTCTCCATGTTTGCAAAACAAGCACAGAGCCCAGAGCTACAGGGAGCTGCAGGGAATCAGCTGTTTGCTCCTCACCTCTGGAACTGCCTCCCACCAACCCTGCACCTCACACAAACAGGGCATCAGCCAGAGTCCAGCACAGCTGCATGGATGGTTAACCCCCCCAGGATGGAGGTTATCTTTTATTATATAAAATAATCCCCATTATTTTGATGCCTGAATGTGCTCACAAATTCAACTAACCTTCCTGTAACCCGGATATTTCTAAATTTTTATTCCAAGACTGACAAAGTATTGCACCTCTTCTCACTCATTTATTGTTAACAATATTTTTATTTTAATCATGTCTAGGCTCTTCAATATTTAATGGCATGATTTTCTGAAAAGCTTACATGCTGTGAGAAAAAAAAGGGAAAAAGAAGGGATTGTTTTATCTCTACATTAGCATCTAAAGGCATCAAAGGAATTCCTAGCCACATACCAGTTGCTGTATGGGAATGCAGTTAAATAGTGTATTTACATACAAAGCGTGTGAGACTCAGGAGAACTTACAGTCACAGAATCAGAGATTCACAGAATGGTTTGGGTTGGAAGGGACCTTTAAAGGTCATCTAGTGTAACCCCCCAATGAGCAGGGGCATCTTCAACTCCATCAGGTTGCTCAGGGTCACATTTATCCGTGTTTTCAGTCCAAAATGTCGCTTCTCTTTTGCAGGGTTGATGCTGCCCTGGAGAGTGCAGGGTTCTCCATCCACACACCCCAGTTTGGCATTTCTGTCCTGTCTGCTCTGCCACAGCCCCATTGATGGAAGCACTGCCACTCCTCCAAAGGCAGCAATGCAGGTGAGTGTTCTTTGACTGCTCCAGAAAAAAAAAAAAAAAAAGAGAAAAAAAAAAAAAAGCTAGGGTCAGATGAAGCTGTTTAAACATAAACTTGAGCTCACAGGATAGGAAGGGAAAACCTGGAGCCTGTACAACTGGTCCTGCAGCAGTGACTGTACACCAATTCCACGGCTCCACTGCCAAGACTCAGCCAAAGCCTCCACACAGCCTCCCTGCAGAAGGAAGGCCCACCAAACCCAGAGGTGAAGTCAGAGATGTCTTCCCTGCTGTGCAAATCCTTAACAGCAGTTCCACCTGTCACTGCACCCAGCTGTGAAGCTGCTGCCTGAGCTTATGTCTCTCTTTCTCAAGAGCTGCTGGAGGAGAAGACCAGCCTTTCCTAAGCATCCAACTTACCCTTGCTGGGAGCAGTCCCACCTCTGCCTCTCCCTTCAATGGAGACAGGATTTCTCTGCCATGGTCCTAATCTGCTCAGAGACAGAACATCTGTTTTCATACAGATATCCATCTTTCATCACAAAGAATGGAGAGAGATCATTGAGAGTGACACTATCTTTCCATAAGTAAAGAGAAGATACTGTTAGCCCCAGTTTATAAGTCCTCAGAGCTATTTGGCTGAAATACCTGAAATAACTTCTTTCTGAACACTGCTAATTAAGACCCTCTTTTCGCCACTCTGCTTCCTAGGCTGAATTCAATTCTCCTGGGGATGATGCTGCAGCAGAAATCAGTGCCCTTTCCAGACCCCTTTCCCCATTTACTTAAGATGGCAAGTGCAGAGCTGGTACTCAGAGCAGGTAACCAGAATGTGGGATAGAGTTGGTAAAGAAACTCCAAGGTTAAAGAAGAAAATGAGGAAGGAGAGGACACTGAAACACATCAAAAGTATCACAGGAAACATATCAAGAATATAACAGGAAGCAGCAAACTGACAAGTAAACTTCACGATTAAGGGCTAAAAACCAGCAACAATAATTAAAATGTTATAGGAGATTAAATTTAATCTTTTTTTTTTCCTCAAGAAGATGACACCTCCTGCCCTGGTTTTTTGGGAGTCGGGCTATCAGGTCAGACTCGTTTTGGCTGATGCAAGGGAGCAGTAACACCGCGGTGTCCAGCGCTGCTCCTGCAGCTGACACGGTGCTCACGATCCCCGGCGCTGATCCTCAGCACAGGGAGCAGGGTGGCAGCTGCAGGGTGATGCAGCAAGGATATAAAAAGCTGAGGACTCAGCCTGCAGAGCGGCAGCCAACCTGAGCCAGCTGGTGCTGGCATCACCTTTCACCCACATCGGCCGAGCCGCTTTCCCGATAGCAGATCATCTTGGGAAAACAAGCCCGCTCATGGCTGCTCGCCCCAGCTGGCCCCAGGATCAGAGCTGTGCCCTTCTAGGACAGCAAGCTAAGGGCAGGAGGGGGGCACCCCATGCCCAAAGCCATCCCCAGTGACAGGGGGATCAGAACAGGCTCTCCTAGGAAAAGGGAACATTCTTCCCATCCCCAGTGGGTCCTGCCCCCATCCACCCCTCCAGCTGGGGGAAGCAAAAGCCCAGCTGATGCTCCCTTCCCGAAAAGGGGCACCAGGGAACAGTGTCAGCTTGTCAACAAGATCCAGTGGCTTTTTCAGCTCCAATTCCCTGGCTCTCCAGACTGGGAGCAAAGCGTGGCAGACTTGGGACCTGAGATCCAGCAGCAAAAATCTGGGAAATTCAGAGAGGAAACATCAGAAATCATCAGAACCAAAGGCAGGCACCAGAAACCACCATCAAGAGAATGTTTAGAGCCAAATCTGATCTTTTTTCCATCAAAATGCTCTCACTGCCTCCTGTGCTGGATCAGGCTGTGCAGGCTTGGTCATAACCAGGTTTTGGTCTCTTCCACATCCTCCCCAGAGCCCAGCTGGCTCCAGCTGATGTGCTCTCTGCAGCTCTGCCATCCAGCAGGATGAAATTCCAAGCTATCAGAAGTGCTGGAGCTAGCCATTAAGATGCCAGAAAATCCAGGAAGAAATGATTCCAGCTATTTATTTGCTACATTTTTGGTCTGCCTATCTGGGCTCAGATTAACGGCAATTTCTAATTTATTTATTTATTTATTTATTTATTTAGCTATCTATCTTTTAAAGTCCTTCTACAACCCTTTAAAGTCACCCACATACTTCATTATATATATGTCACCACACCAATACAGTATCACAAGACTCTTGATTACACAAAAAGCACCAAAAACTAATTTTTTTGCCAATGGATAAACTGGTATATCAAAGCAGACTGGTGTATCTGGCAGAGAAGTCAAAACTCCTTAGCAACATATTTTCAGGAAGAAAGTGGCAAGATCTTTCTAGATATTACCATTTTCTCCTACCTCATAAGCAGCATGAATTAACAAAGCCAATAAAAACGACCTGAAAACCTAAACTGAAATTTAGGCCTTGGCCTTGATTTTGATCTTGAAACAACCTGGCCCAAGATCAAGAATAATTCTTAATATTTATTTTTAGAACACATTACCTTCAAACCTCCAGACCTGTGTTAGATAGCTTTTCTATTTTTTCCATGAGGCTGAAAACACGATCTGTGAAATCACGTTTACCATGAGAGATTTGTCCATCATCGCTATCTCAGTAAATGCTTTTCCAAGGAAAAAGTGTTCTTTACACAGCAGACGTGGGATTTCCCACCACCCACCACCAGGAAATGCATCATGTCCATATCCAAACCTGCCAAAGCCAGCCTGCTCTTTCCAGAGCGACACCAAAGTTCTGGCCTTGAGCTAACAGGTAAATGTTATTCTCACTGATGGGGCAAATCTGTGTAAGAACTCACCCTCCTCTCAAGGCTGCATTTCCTCACAGCTGCCAACCTCAGTCCACCTGGCTACCCAAGCTGGTTGCAAACAGCTTACTACAAGCAAAAGCTAAGTGTCTGCATCCACTCTGAGCACGCTTTAACTTTATTTGAGGAGGTCTAACTACTCTCGGGTACTTTTGGAAACATGCACAGTTGCCACACGCTGCCCCATGCAGTTCATGTACCAGAAACAGCACTAATAAGGACCTGAAACCAAGGGAAATTGCTGATTTCCCTTGAACTGAAGCAGTTCCATTGGTAGAGATGTGCATCAATGCACCCAAGATGATATGAGGGCATCCAATCTTCCTGTCTTCTCATGAACACTCACAACAGTGTAAAATCATTGAAGACTCCACAGGGATTGGGAAGATGAAAGGAGTCTGTTCTCTCTAACACAGAGTAATGAAGGGCTACAAACAGCCCCATTTGTGGGATACTGGGGGATGAGAGAATTTGTGATGCTCAGCTGCCTTAATGTCACCATTTCCTGCCGCTGTCCTTCTCCTCATGCCCTAAGAAAGGGACCTCTGTGAAACTGCCTTCTAAATCCAAGTCCTCAAGCATGCAGCCCAGAAGGCTGTGATAGTTTATTGTATACTATTTTAAGTCGTTCCTTTGCACTAATGCAGTCCTTTTCATTAGGATGGCCTGAGGCATATCAGGCACAATACCTAAAGATCACAGCTCTGCCTATGTAAAGGAATAACTCTGAGGAATGTGAACCCTCCAAAGACCATGTGATGAGCTTCCCAGTGAAAGCGATGTTTTTTTAAACATGATGACACAAAAATCACCAGAGGGGATCAAACCCAACCACCACTCTTAGTCAGCATCCGGCTCTCAGATGTTCTGGAGAGCCGACCCGTGCAGCTGGCAGGAGTGAGAGGACACTCCTGCTGGCACCCATTACTGGCATGCACAAACTATTTGCTGTGTTCTCCAGCTTAATTAAATCGCCAGTTTAAACTAATTCCTCAGCTTTGACTGGTAGCAGCTGAAACTGATACAGCTCCCCTTCGAGCACCCATGGCAAGCACCCCACCAATCCAGCTAATGGGGGCTAGGATGTCTGGGCTCAGGGCAAGGCACCGGGTCTTGAGAATGGATCTTCCTACCTCCAAGACTGAGAGATAATAAAAGCTGGATGAAGAAATGAGGGGGAAAATGAAACAAACACCCACAACATCACATCATGGTTCATTCATTGTGTCAAATAGCTGCAGCAGAAATTCTGCTTTTGTTTTTGCTGGCTTTTCCTTTTTTTTTCCTTTCCTTCCACACAGATGAAATGAAGCACGGAAAGCAAGGGTCCCTGTCAGCATCTGCTCTACACTGACAGTTCAATCCGCAGGGCCAGCCAGTGTGATGGGCCTCAAATTACAGTCACCACCAGTACAACTGGACAGATAAACCCCTTATCTATGGCACAGTAATGCCTACTGCAAACTGCACCACTGCAAAAAGCTTCTCTGACCCTCCACAGCAGGATCTAGTCCTGACCTGAGTGCTTGAGTAGCTGGAGCTGCAATAAACCCACACTACTGAGGAACACCCTGGAAAGCCAAGTGAATCAGGACACTGCCTAAAAGCTTTGGTGTTTCACTCCAACCCCTGGGACCCCCATTTAAGAAGACACAACTAATTTAAACAAAGAACTGAAGCACTCAAAAGCTGCAGAAAATTTGAAGCAAAAATTTCAGCTTAGGAGCAGAAACTATTATTGAACGAAACTATCACAGAATTACAACTGTATGTTCTCAGTTATCTCTGAGAAGAATACAACCACAAACAAATAAGCTATTGCATTACATGCACTTTTCATAACAGGTATTGGGTTTTTATACTGTATACGGTTCCTTTCAGGGACAGACTTTTCTGCAGGGCCTGTTGTGTTATGCCAAAGGGCAATGGTTTTCACCTGAAAGAGGGTTGATATAGATTAAAGGAAGAAGTTTTTTGGAATGAAGATGCTTAACACTAAAACAGGTTCCCCAGAAAGTGCTGAGGCACTGGAAAAGGCTGCCTAGAGAAATCGTGCATACCCCATCACTGGAAACATTCAAGGCCAGGCTGGATGGGGCTTTCAGCAACTTGATAGAGTTGAAGATGTCTCTGCCCACAGCAAGGGAGATGGACTTTACAGGATGACCTTCACAGGTCCCTTCCAACCCAAACCATTCTAGGATTCCATTACATTGCTAAACAATCCTGCTAAAGAAGACACAATCAAGAAAAATAAACACTTTTCATTGTTGGTACTTTTAAGTACTGCCTTTCCCACAGCTACCAAGCTTGGGCCTTAGTACCAGAGCCGGGTGAAGGCTGATTTTAGCTAAAGCTGGTCTCACTAGAAATTTCACCTCTCTCTATAGGTGAGTGCAGGTGAACTGGGGATGTCAGCATGGCAGGGTTTCAAGGGCAGTGAGGGTCTGCTGGCAGCTGGAGGACAAAATATTTCTGGGAGACCTAAAGATGCCAGGCTGCACCAGCAGTAGCAGGGACCTTGGCTCCGAGGTGCTACATCCTCCCCTGGGAGCTCATGTCCAAGAAGGAGGTGTTTGAACAGAGCCTGGTAGAGGATCCAGCTGTCAGAAGCAGGAGGGGAATGACAAATCCTCCTTAGACGAGAGGATAGAGTGACCTGCCTGTGTCAGACCTGCACAGCTCAGTGGGAATGTAAAGGTATGAGGTATGCTGTCTGCATCATGGAAACAGGGATTTAAGCTAAAGGACAACACTGACACAAGAACAAATGAGCATCAGCTGGCTATGAATGACTTCAGGCTGCAGCATGAAGGTCCCTGGCCATGCCAAGCTCTGGATGCCTTTCAGCAGTCACAGGGCAGGCAGTCCAATCAGTCTTAAGATGCAGCTTGATAAATTTGTTAATGAGATTATATGCCTTGGCAACTCATGAGGCTAAGGAAGAAACCTTAATGATCCATGCAGCATTACAACCCCACTCCTCCAAGGACAAGAATTCCCAGAGCTTTCTACTGATTTTTGTTATTTTGGTCACCACAAGCAAGGTTCCATCACCTTTATCCACTCCTGAAAGCCCTTCAGATGCATGCTGCAATAAATCCAGTATCTTCTCCATGTGTATAGAGATGCTGTCCCTACCACCTCCCAGTGCATTTCCATCCCACTGCTCTGAAGTCCCTCTGCTACATCAGACACTCCAGTTTCTTATTCCCTAAATACTTCCAGCATTTGTTTGGGCTGTCTTTGGAGATTACTGCACAGTGTTCTTCTAAGCCATTTGTTTTCAAAGGTACTCAGATACTTTTCCTGTACCTTTGATAGGTTTCCAGCTTTCAGATCCCTGTGTTTAGATAAAAATTACTTTCAAGTCCAAGATTCATAGTTCAGCCTTTCAGCAGCAGATTTGCAACGACCAGATCTCAGCTAAGCTAGTAAATGCAGCTGCTGCCTTGCCAACATGTGACACCATTTCCTCCTGGACATCCCCAGTGGCTCTGATACAGCTACCAGGATACACAAATGGATTCATTTCTTGTATTCCAGTGCCTTCTAACGTAAGGCTTGACTCAGGATCTGCAAGGCTGCTCATGAGACCCAGGGTTTGTATCAGCCAGGACACCCCCAGCTCCCTGCAAGACAGGGAGGTCTCTCCATGCACATCTGCTGAGGGGTCCCATAGGCTCCACAAAAAAACCTGGGACTCCGGTTTTGCCTTCATACTCTCAGCCAAGCAAACGGGAAAGCCTGTCTGTACACAGGCACAGCTGCAGCACTGCCTCTACCTAAGCTGAAATATGTCTCACTGGCACTGAGGACATAGGGGAAAACACGAGCACAGGTGCTCCAGCCTGCAGGAAGCTCAGGGGCAACCAGCTGGAGACAAACCTCAAGCCATCCCAGCACAAAAACCCACTGGATATATCTCCTAAAATGCTCCAGCTGCAGCTGGTCAGGAAGAACCAGGAGTTCTGCTTTTAATTCAGATGGCACACAAATTTACTCTGGAGTCTGAGTTTAGACGGGCCTTGCTGTGCATGGCTGGGCTGTCCCAGGTGGAGGTGCTCCAATCTCTTGGAGAAGCTCCACCTTCAACAAAATCTGATCTAACACAAGGCCCTCCCACTGAACTACAATGACAGCTCCAAAGTGCTGAGGATTACTTAGTGTTTGTATAACTTACCATTGAGAAGCCTTGTGAAAGCACAGGGATATATGCAAATATAAGACAAAGCAGAAACATCAGCATCTTTGAGAGGTTTGCCCTCATTCTATCAAAGCCTAGCAGCAGTGATACGTCCCCCCCTCCACTAAAGCTGTTGGGATTGTGTCACCTGCTTTAACACACTCATCTTTGGCCTTCTACATGCCAGGAGTGCATGAATTTAATTAGCATCTCCATTTCATTTAGATTTTGTATAAAGGATGGGGATGTTTGCTAAGGGAATTCACTTCTCATTTCAGACCCCTGACCAGGCTCAGCTGGATGGATATTTATTTAAAACATTATCACCCTCCCTGCCTGCTCATAAGGCAGGGGTTGCCACCATCACAGCATCACAGGTCACAGCAGGCAAGCTATGCTGAGGATGTAACCCAAGGCAGCAACCAGGCAGGCTGGGGGTGTGATACTATGCTAGAGTGCAGGACTTGATTTGGAAAATGTCTGTCTGCATTCCAGGTCAGCACAGCTGAGTGTAAGTGTAAGAGCACTTACTCCAACATCTGCATGACTACAAGTAATGTAGCTAAAAAAGATAAAGAATTAAATATCAAGTCAGTGAAGATTTTGCATATTCAGAAATGCTGTAGTATTAAAAAAAATCATTTTCATATACAAAGACTTCTTTTCCCCCTTAAAACTCGTAAGTACAACAGAAGGAAAAAACAAGCCATATCCAGAGACTTGCAAATTCCCTATCCTCACACCCAAAGGCATACCAGGTCCTTTCTACAGACAAGCAACCAAGGCATCTCATGTTTGCCTTGGCTTGTCCCATACTTAAGATGTCCCAGGAGCCTGTGAAATTAAGAAAAATAAATTAAAATAAAGTTTAGAATACACCCACAGCCACAACCTCTGTAGTTCTGCTGAGGAAATGCAATCTATTTGGAAAGAGTACTAAGGAGGCACTGGGGAAGAAAAAAAAACAGAAAAAAAGCTTTTTCTTTCTGCTGAAGAATTTTTTTCTTTTTCTGCTTTGGGCTGCACAGCAGAAGGGCTGTAGCCAGGAACAGGGGAGTGGATAATATAACCTCCCATAAGTGATATCTGCATCACCCAGTCGTGCACTGCCTTCCAAAATGCTGCCTCCTCTCTTCCTGCAGAGAAGCTGCAAATACTATCAAGGAAGCAAAATACAACCTTACAGAGAGGAATGAAACCCAAACAAAACAATGTAGGAATGACACAGTGCAGACTGTTGCTCTATCTGAGCAGTTCAAGGTGAACAAAACCCAAGTGAAGTGGAACTCAGTTCCAGCACCCGGAGCTCTGAGCTGCCACTCCAGCTGCCATTCCTGGATGAGGATGCTACCAGCTCTTCTCTGGGGAAGAGCATTTACCCTATCACCAATACCTGTGATAATGAAAAATTGATTAAGGACATTGTAAGGAAAAAGAACAGTCTCATATTCCAACAGAAAACTCTGCTCACTGAAATTACAATCTCTCACACCACTTTTCTGTATGTGAGCAAGTACAGGCATGCATCCAGTTTTCAATCCTATACTTTTTAAGCAAAGAAAATACTAAAAAATATTATTTTAAATCATAAGAATCTAAACCAGCAGTTCATATTGGCAATATAACATAAAAAATGTCAATCAGTTACCATATCCAAGAAACTAACTTAAACAATTAGAATAACAAGACAGCCAAAACTTAGCTCCCAAGGAGGAAGCTGCCCTTTCTTGGGGGGACCCATTCTGTCACCCACAACCTGACCCCTGCAGCCTCTCAGCCACATTTTTGGGCATGCCTGATGTCTGATGCTTCTTAATGCTGCTGCCACTGCTGACAAGACCAGTCCCAAGGACTGAGTTTAATACTCTATCCCTGGCCCCAATATAGTGCAAGAAAAGGGCTAGGGGCTCTTGATCAATGAGTGTTGATTTTATACATGTCTTTTGGGGAGAACTAATCAAAATTAATTTAAGATACAAGGAATCATGGTGCCATCTGAATCTGAAAGTACAGTGAGAGCTGGCTGACAGAACAAAATGGCAAAATTGACATGTCCTCTCAAAATACATAGATTCCAAATTTCTTGGGGTCTTAGGCTCAGCTAGGCTGTAGGAATATCTCCAGGGAGATGGCAGCTAGTTCACTTCACTTCAGCATATTTTTATCACTGAGCTGTAGGTGCTGGGTGGCTGCCACCATGCTGAATCCCCTTCATAAATCACTTTGAGATTCTCAAAGAGCAGGTGCCCACTGCAAGATGAGGCATTTCAAGGTTGTCCCCCTGCTGCCCATGGTGGCAGAGCTGCAGGGGCACAAACAGCTGCTGGCACATGGTCCTGCCCTGGCATGTCCCCCAAGTTGGGAAAGTACCAGAGCCCACCCTGCTGCCACTGGAATTTGGGGGGTTTTGAGGAGGGTGAGTGGTGCTCAGCTGCCTGGGAAGCAGTGGGACTCCAGGCTTGGGTAAGTCATGGAGGCAAGGAGGGGGACACTGCATTCTTCATGGGTGAAAGATCAGAGAAAGGGCTCTCACTGTTTCTCTGTACATTAGTCAGCACACAGGAACACGAAAACACCCCAGAGCAAATCTGCTCTGTAGTATTAGGGATTATGACTCAGAGATTTTTTTATTCCTCTCCCCGTGACTCATCCGGTGCAGCTTCATGGCCCAGATTCAGAACAGCCTAACCTTTTTGGGCTCCCTCTGCCCAAAATCCCATTAAATAATTGCCCTTTGCAGTCAGCAGTGAAGAATTCAGGGGATTTTTCCCTCCCTTCCCCACCGAAGCAGGGCTGGAGGGAGTGAGTGCTGCACCCCAGGACCACGTGCCTGTGATGATGCTCAGCACTGGCAAAGGCAGCACAGCCCCGTGACCAGCTGTGAGCACAGGCACAGCCCAGGAGGGGATCAATGTGATGTTATCCATGGCATAGGGGACAGCTGGCTGCCAAGTGCTTCCCAGGAGGTACAGGGCTGCAACTTCAGAGAGGTGGCAGTCACTTGCCAGTCACAAGAAAGTAACAAGAAGATTACAAGAAGCATGTGGAGAGGACCCAGTTTAAATCCTAGGATGGGCTAGAGTTTACTGGGAAGGAATCAGAAGCAAGACAATGGGACTACATGTGAGGTTTCTGGCTAGGAAAACTACCCTATGTCTCCTCTGCATTTTCTGCATCGCTGGTGATGAAACATCCCTCAGGTAACGAGGCCCCCAAAAGCACACTCCCACCTTTACAATTTTTAGAGGAACAGGATCTGTAGCTGTCGAATAAGGGGAAAAACATTATTTTGCAGAGGATGTAGCCACGGCTGCCCCATCCCACAGCCATGATCCCCAGCACAAAGTGATCCAGGCTAGGCTGAACAAAAAGAGTTTTGTGGCCCCTTTGTGTTGGGATAATAATAGCAGCAGATGAATTCCACATTTCAAACAAGAGTAAGATATTAAACAGAGCCTCTGTACAGAGATTAGGTGGAATAAGAAAAACAATAAATCCTTATGTTCTTGGACTTGAACGGATTGGCAGGGAAAGCCAGGGAAGGGGACCTCCTTCCCCCACAGTGCCCTGCATAACCAACTGCTTTGGGGTTCAGCAGCCTGTCCAAAGGATGAGGACTGCAAAACACAGAGTACAGAAAAAGCTGAGACACCTTCATACAGGTCTGCTCCAAAACCACTACATTCCCAGGCTGCTACACACCTGTGAGGTGCCTGCTTGTGCTACCCACAGTCACACCAGAAACACACTGTAAGGGCACTCCAGTTTGAGATGTCAGGTGAGAAGCACCTCTCACCTCCTCTCACCTCTCACATGAATGAAACACAGTGAAAAAGTAGCAAAGAAATTATTTTCCCTTATAGACCTATATGGGGAGAAGTTACAAAAGCATGAACCCTTTTCCAGGCTCCTACAGGAATGATTTGAAGTCTGAAAACCAGAAATAAAGATTAGTAAAGGCAGGGATAAAGCATGAAGAAGAGGTGGAACCTCTTACCAACATTTTTTTTTTTTTTTTTTTTTTTTTGCTTAAGGCTATTTGTGTTCTGCTTGCTCTAGAGGAAGGCGCTGACTCTTAGTGTAGTTTTCAACCTTTCCACAAAGGCCTTTGAAGCTGAGCTTCTCACCTCCCAGCCCAGCCTGGAGGCACCTCACATTCCTCTTGTCCACCTCACCTCTCAGGACCACTCTGCATGAGGCAGACATAAAGTTTCAGCCAAAAGACTGAATATCAACAACTGAGATTCCACCTAAATACCCTCTTATCTAAAAAACTGCTTTTAGATTAATAACTGAAGACTACTACCTTTGAAGACTGAATTTACTATATGGAGGTCAACCCAAGTTTCACCAACAGATGCTGATGTCCTGCGGGACAGCAAGAAAGCTAAAACTACACTTTCATGTTTAAAATCACACTCTGTAAACAGTATTTCTGCTGTGTGCAAAGGATCTAGTAAAACTAATTGGTGCAAAGGGACTCACTCCTATATTCTGCAGAGGAAAATCTACCCTGACACAACTACATTATCAGTTAGCAATGCCTCATTTTGCAATAAACCCCAGCTATAATACTGCATCATATCATTGGGAGATAAGCATAACTAATGCTAGGGTTGTTCATGCTTCCAGTTATCCTTGACAGTAATATAAAGAGCACAACTATGAATAACATTTGCTAGAAAGAGCTCTTCAATGTACTTAAGAGTTTCTAAACCTTATTTCCTTATCCAGATTATTACATCCCTTATGTAAGCCCTGGTGACACTGAAAATTAAGTCACCTATCCAGAATAAAAGTCACCTCATTCTTATGCAACCACGAGTCACCTTTATGAAGGGGGAAGACAGCAGGAGGTACTGACAGAAGGACAAACATCGACCCCAAAATGACAAACAAGAGCTGGGAGAAGACAGAAAGCAAGTGATAAAAGGAGGATAGAAGGTATTTACAGCTGTGAATCACCTCCCCAGACATCTTTCCATTAATGATGAATATCATAATTTCCCTAAATAATGCAAGGAAAAATAGTTTAATCATTTAAAGGCCTCATCAATAATATATGTGTCAGCTCCATATGCTAACCTCCCCATTCCTCCATCCTCAGGGACTGTTTTAGAGAAAACAGTAAGATTGCTGTCACATTTTAATTTTGGAAAGATGCTTCAGTATCAGGGTCAGAAGAATGAAGGAAGTACCCAGGACCAAGGACTGTCAGTCTGAGCCCCTGCTCGGTGTAAAAGCTCTTTGCACCACAGCTGCCATTCCTGTGTGATAAAGCAGCAATCAAAGTGCTGCTCTTGTTTGCTCAGGTGAAGTGCTTGCAGCAGAGGTATGCACCGAGATAGCTGGGGGCAGATAAGAGGAGAGCCCTTCCCACCTGCCAGGAGAAGGTCCCACCAAGGACCTGCAAGGATAAAGAAGAGGCTGGTCTGGAGGCAGCACATCCATCACCTGCAGCACAGCAGGTGCAAGGATGATGCCACATCTGAGTGTGCCCAGCTGCTACATCAGCATCTGGATGAGAAGGGGAAGCAGAAAATGATGCATGGCCACCTTTCAGTACCAGACTGCTCAGGAATGAAGAGCAAAAGAAGATTTAAGAGCTTTGAGCTCCATTGCTGCAATGCTGCTGGCAAAAGCCACCATCCCAGGAGCATCCTCTACAGCACAGGAAAATCAGGAGAGATTTCCCAGCTCACCTTGACCTGGCTACTGTCTCCTCTGAGCTATCTGCCACCTCTTCAACACACAAGTCACACCTTCCTTGAGGTGTGGACTCTCTTGCTCTGCAATGACAAAATCATTATCCCGAGGGCTGCTGCTGCCATGGCAACCCCAGCCACTGAAAACAAAGGTAATGAATTGATTGTGCTGGACTGGTGGGAGGAACCAGGCCCATTTGGGGATGTCCTACTCACAGTATGAAAAAAGGGACAGAAAAAGGTGTCAAAACCCAAAATCGTGGGTACCACGTTTCCAAAATGCACATTTTCCAGGAAAGCCTTTTGCATGCAAATACAAGAGGAATGCAAGAAGCAGGAGAATAAATCTGCATAAAACTGGTGTAGTTTTGACTTCCAAAGCCATATTATGACATCTTCAAAACGAAAGCAGGGTGACCACCAGCAAAGACAGAAACCCAGCAAAGACAGCTGCCCAGAGCAACCACCAGCATGTGATTCATTGTCTCATGGCAAGGAAATCTAGCCTGCTACCTCTGCCAAATTTCTAACAGGGGCTGGGGTGGGGCAAGAGGTTTGTGCCACCAGACCATGATTTCTATTGTTTCAACTTTTGTCTCTTCCCCTGGGTTCAGAATCTGTGCTATTTTAAGCAACTATGCTAAAAAAAAGCCCAGAATGTAATGCCTGTTTATGCTGCCCATAAAAATCTTTTCCACTGGAACAAAGATTTAAAGCTCTGACTCAAAACTACTTTACAATGGGGGGCTGATTATCAAGAGTGCCAGAATATCCTCTTATTTGAAAAACGTTCACCAGGTTTCCTGAACTTTACATGGTGATGGTATTAACTCAGTGGCTTGTTTGGTTGGACGTAGGCAATACCAGCTGTCTCTGACACATGGGAGAAAGCAGTTATGCATTTTATAACACAGAAAAAGAGCTTAAGGTAAGTGTGTGTGTGAATGTGTGGCAAGTGTATTCATACATGCACATACATGCACAGACACACGTGTCCTTCTGATCATTGTCAAAAAACATACAGGAAAGAAAAATACACAATCACAAGAAACAAAGGATGGGAAGGATCAAAGGATACACTCCACCTGCTTTGTCTCAAGTAAAACAAACCTACCTAAAGCACTTTTTAAAAATTACTACTATTTGTAGGAAGCATCATGGGGGAAGACACAAGCCCTATTTGGATAAGTCCAATGTGAACACTTAAGGCAGCCTGGAAGAGATTCATCTGGCTTCAGTCAGACTGACATAAAAGTACCCCCTATTCATTTTAACCAAAACCTTCTTTTTTAAGAGACTTCTTTCTATTGGTACAATATTTATTTGCAGACATAATTTGTATTATGTTACAAAAAGGGAAGGTACACAGGTTGGGCAGCTCCCTGCAGATGTCCATCCACAGATCAGCTGTCTGGGGATGCCTGTCCTGCCACCATCCTTAGGAAGCACCTCCCAAGCCCTGTTGGTTATTTTTGACCTAGATCAGTTCCAGCCCCTGATCCTGGGCCTGCCTTTGGGGTGAGCTCTGCCCCGAAGCTTTGCACCAATGATGGCCAGTGGCAACCGTGTGTTTGTGTGCCCTGTGCCACCTCCCCACCTGCTCTGTGCAACTCTGCCCTTGCTGACCGAGCACAGAGGGGAAAGCAAGTGTAAAATGCTCTGCTCGCTGCTAGGCAGCAGGACAGATTAGATTTTAAGGAAACGAATCACCAGCTTGAGCCTAAAACTTACCTTTATACCTGTCAGAGCAGACTCCTGTAATAGAGACATCTTTCTCCATCCCAGAGACCAGGATCTGAACCATAACCCATGAAGGAGAAGTTCTGGAAGGGTTCCTAGGCTATTTTTTAGGTTCCAGAGCCAACAGATAGTCAAAGTTGGCCTCCATGCAAGCAAAGAAGTCATATCCAACAATTGTATCCAAATTTTAAAAAAAATTACCCCAGGGAGCCTAGCACAGTGTAAAACTCTTATTTACTCTTAAGGTTTTTGGCTGTTCCTTCATCACCAGAATTTACTGGAAAAACTCAAAAGCAATCATTTTACAAACATGTTTTGCTCTGCACAGTTCCTGCACCCAACTTTACAGGGAGAACATCAACAGGAAGACAGGAGTCCTCTGCTGCCCCAGGAAGCTGCAGTGTGCACTCCTCTTGCCTTGTCAAAACCCCACCTCCCAATTTATATACTATGCAATAATTATTTTGCTAATCACAGGCTGCTCTGTGCTTCTCAACACGAATTATTATTATTAGAGCTGGCTCAGCTGCAAACACGCTCACTTTCCAAACACGTGGTGCTGGGTTGGAGAAGAGAGGTGGGGGGTTAATCCTTTACTGGATGCAGCTTAAGGCAGTCAATGGTATTCTGGCCTGTAATTTCTTTAAATAGGAAAAATAACATCTTTCAGGAGATTTTCCATTTTGAGTTAGCACAGAATCACCACAAAAAGAAAAAAAATACTGGGTAAGGTGACATAACACATACTATGGCCTTCTTTCAACTCATCAGCTATATTTGTCTCTGACCTGCAGCACAGAAGCATATTTCACTTAGAAAAACTTTTAAGCTGCTTAAAAGAGACACTAAAGTAGCAAAGGCCACACACAGATAGAGGAGAGGAAGAAAGGAACAATTTACTTGTTCAGATGCTGTAAACTAGCTGGAATCTGCCACCTACAACTCATCACCAAGCCTCTGGTGAGGAGGCATGACTCGGGCACAAGCCAACATGAACTTGAAATGTTTTGGTAGAAAACTGCTCAAATGACCTGGCTAATTTTCAGTCATCTATTTCACTTCCACTCACAGTTTGTTTTGTTTTGTTCTATTTTGTTTTGAAGCACCTGCCTTTGACCAGGGCCAGAGACAGGATGCTGGCTAAGAACAACATGAGCATCTCTCCCAGTATAGCAAGTCTATCCCACTTGAGCCCAAAAATTTAGGACCAACAGCACTGCAAGCCTCACCACTGAACGGGAGAGGACCTGCAGTGACAGCTCGGCATTAGGTAGACCTGACTGTAGAAACAAATTTTCTGAGCTGTCTGCCACATTACCTCAGCCATGATCTGCTCCTTTTGCTTTCCAAGGCCAAGGTCCTTGGCATTCCCCAAGTCAACCAGTGTCACTCAGTGTCCCACCCTGAGGCGCAGCTATTAGAGAAGTTCAGGTGCCACCACTGTGTTCAGTGGACTGACAGCACCAAACTCACGAGATAAACAGCCCAGTCCTGACCCAAACTAAACCAGGAAAAAAAAAAAAATTGGGGCAAGCAAGTGAAATGGGATCGGGCCTGAGTGCCTTGAAAATAGCACATCACCCAACCAATTCTCACTAAATGATCCTTGGGTGAAAGAGGCATCAGCAGGATCAGGTTATAAGCATGGCCTAAAATAGCCCCTCATCCAAGGGGGCTGAGGGGTAGGGGTGAGAGGCACAGGACACTTACACAACTTGTGAAAGTCTGAATTGCAGAGGGGGGGGGGAAAAAAAGGAAAAAAAAATGAAGCGTCATTCTGGATGAAACATGACACTGAGTGTTCACATTTCACATAAGAATCCTCACATACAATAATCAGCCACATGCAGGGAACAGTCTGGAGTATGATTTCTGTTTATTCACCTTGATGACATCCCTTGAAATTTTCTGCTCGGGTTACATCTTTCCAAGAAAGAAAAAAACCCCACCCCTCTTTCCATCTGTTGGAAGGAAAGCCCCTCCACAGGTCTGTGTGTCCAAATCACGCTCAGCAGAGCTCACCCGAGCTGACCCCAGGGAGTGCTGGCTCGGCACATCAGGAATTGCCATGCACAGAAAATAGCCAATGCCACAAACTGGGGCTTAGAAGCCTTGGCTTTTCGGGATGGGAAATGCAGTGCTGAGTCTTAGGATTTTTTTTTTTTTTTGGGGGGGTGGGGGGAGGGAGGAAACCAAAACATCTGAAAACATCTGTGCAAGCAAAGTCACCCAAACAAAGCGCTCACTGCAAGGCTGATGCAGCTGAGAATAAAATGTCTGCTGTCAAGCAATATTGAGCATGTTCTGCAGATCACCAACATCAAAGCCTTTCCCATTTCAGCTCTCTCTGTTTCTATAATCGAAAGCAGTCGAAATGCTGGTTTACTGTCTACAAGTCAACCCCTAAAAGAGGCAGTTTGGCTTGCACAGACTGGGAAGTGCTGCATAGGATGAGTCCCCAGCTCCTGCTCCCGATGCTGCTCTTCCCAGGCGGCATCTTCTTAAGAGGAGGATGGGGATTGCTAAAATCGAGCCCACCAGCTCAAATCTTCCCATAGCCAAAAGTTCTGCCATCAGTGCCTCACAGAACCACCACAAATCAGGGTCTCAGTCCTCCACAAGGCAGAACACAGCTGAAAACTGGTGAAAAAGCCCTGGGCTTGCAGCACAACAGAGAAGGCTACTATAATTAGTGGCAAGAAGAAAAGAAGTAACAGAAAGAATTCAGAGTCTGGGCTTGGAGTGCAGACTGCACCCACCAAGGAAGGAAACCACTGATCCCAAGGTGCAGGGGATAACTGCAGCCATTAACCTCAATTTTATTGTTAACCATCAGATCTGAGAAATACCTCCTCAGCCACAGCAGCTGCAATCCAGAGCAAGAAAGGGAAAACAAAACATTCAGGCTGAGAATAATTTAGAAAGAAGGGAAATGAGAGCAGTTCCAATTCTCTTATTCCTTTTTTCCAAGAATTAAGGGCACAGCTTAGGTCACCAACTCTTGGGGTGTGCTGAGAGGTTAAGAGGCTGCTTGGCCAACCTGTCCTGGTGAGAGAAAGGAGAAGCCATGCAAAACAGAAATTATAAACCAACCTGGAGGAGAAATATGTGGACAAGAAGGTAAAGAATGAAAATCCAGAATAGAAAAGAAAGGAGAAAAAAGGTAAGAAAAAAAAAAAAAAAGGGAAACAAGCCTATGAAAAATGCCATAGGCATAACACTCAAACACAAAGGGGAACAGAAATAAAGAAGTGGAGAGAAACTAGGAGGAAGAAACAAAGTTAGAGATACACACAGGCAATTATGCTTTAACACATATGTTTGTATATGTATAAAATACAAGAAATGTAACTTGCATATAGATATGTTCATACAACCACAAGTAGAAACATTGTGCCATGCTTTATCTACACTGCCCTGGACAAAAGCAAATTCTCTCCTGTGAGTGTGGTAAGACACTGGCACTTGTTGCCCAGAGAAGCTGTGTACTCCCAATTCCTCAAAGTGTTCAAGGTCACATAGGAAAGGGCTTCAAGTAACCTGCCCTAGTGGAAGGTACCCCTGCACATGGCAAAGAAGTTGGAACTACATGATCTTTAAGGTCTCTTGCAATCCAAAGCATTCTACAGTTTCTGTGATTCTGCATCTTCACCACCAGCCAGGTCAGCACTGATGGTTTTCACTGGCATGGAAATGCTTTCTGTACACTTCTTGTACCAAGCTGGCTGACGGCTGCCAGTTTTAGTGCAATTCAGAGCTGAAACAACACAGAAGTTATCGAAGAAAATTCACTCCACAGCAGCATGTTTATGGTCATCGTGTGCACAAACAGCCACAGATGCCCAGGAGGAATATCAGCACTGTCAATTATTGGCATTACATACAGCACCACCAAGAGCTTGAGATACCAAACGTGTCTGTGCTGAATGCTATATAAAAATAGAACAGAAAGGTCAGACCCTGTCCCAGAGACCCAATGACCTAGGGTAAAACCAAGATAAAGATAGAAAGTAGAAACAAATAAGGCAGGCTGACCAGAATGGAGCCATGCCAAAGGAGACATTGTCAACTCACCATACATGGCAATCCTGGATGGGCACATCTAAGAATCCTGCTTTAGACAGGAAGCTGGGAAGGGGTTAACCACAACACAGCAGGAGCAGAGACACAGCTATTCCCTGCTCTCTGAACTCCTGCTTTAACCACTAATGGATATGGTGTAAAGATCCCCCATTACTGAAACAACCAGCAGTAAGCAGAAGCCCACATGAGAACCACCACATCCATCAAACCACACAGAAACAAGCCCTAACTGAAGTGGCCACAATGTCCACCATGATCTTCACTTCAAGATTCCTCTTCTAAGTGCTGGTTTGTTTGAATATCACATTTTGAGACATACAAAACAGATGGGGACCAAGAGTCCTACATTAATTTACTTGGAATTTTTGAGAACCATCCCAGTGATAAACGAGGCAACACAGTTTAAAAAAAGAAGTTTAACATGTAACACATCTGCTAGATAGTAGAGCTTGCTTGGTCCTGTTAATGCAACAAGGTGATACCAATCAGTCTTGTGGCTGCAGAAAATTTATAATAATTAACCATAGTTTTAGATGAATGAAGAAAGGGAGGGCAGAGCTAAGGACGTCTGGGCCCATACCTTATTCTTGCAATTTCCTAACATTTTTTTTTATATTCCTAAAAGTCTCAAACCACTGAGGGTAACTGGAACTGCATTTTTCTCAACGCTCTTTAAACACTGCAGTCGTCACCATATTATCTTTTGGGTACTGTAGTAGCTGATGAACTAACATCTGGTACATGTTCCTTCTCTTCCTTCCTCCAACCCAGCAGTGGATGGTCTTGTTCTGCTTCTGTGTTCCTTAACTGTCTCTAACCATCATACAAAACATTGCTATATATTTAGGAAAAGGACCTGCAGTTGAACATAACTTGGAGCAGACTATTACGAGGTTTGTGGTGATCCTTATCTCTTGAGGTTGCACAATTTATGCAAAACTGGACCCTCAGAGAGCAGAGCTTCATTTCCTTGCAGAAAGTTCCTATGGCCTTTGGCACAAAGTTTTAAGCAATCTTCCTGCTACCCGAGGCAATTCAGGGAGCACACTACCGAGAGAATAAAAGACCTCAAAACTTTATCTGTATTTCCAACAGAAGCCAGCAAAGGAAGACACACAGCCGAGATGGGCTGCAGCTTCTTGGACAGGCTGGTGCTCCCTCCACTCACAGGCTCCCTACACAAGTTATGTCACTGCTGTTGTCAAGCCAAGACACAGCACATGTCAAGGACAAGACCAGGACTCTTCCCATGAAGAGGTGCTGGACCAGCTAAACAACCAGAGATGAGAGAAACACCAGAAGAAGAAAGTTTATCATCAGAAATCAAGAAAATCAAGAAAATCAAGAAAATCAAGAAAATCAAGAAAATCAAGAAAATCAAGAAAATCAAGAAAATCAAGAGCACTCCTAACCCTCCCACTCAACGGACCACATGTGTACAGCAGGGCAGCAGCAGGCTCTTCACCTCCTTCCCCATGCTCCTGGGCACTGCTGGAGCTCAGAGAGCTGCTCCTCGTCAATGAGCCAACAGCAGTCAGGAGCTTGGCTCCCTGGCAGCAGCTGGGTACAAAAAGTTTAAACTGATCATCTTCACGCTGTGGTCACCTGAGCCTGGGCTGCCCAGCCAGGTCACCTCCTGCAAGGCAGCGTGGGGCTCCACGTGCCAACACTGGTGGCAGAAGGCAATCTCATCATTTTTCCTGTGATACCAGACACTTCAAAAAACTCATATGTGACTTCAGGCTAGTTCTTCTGATGCCCTTCCACAGCCTTGCCACTGTGGAAGGAAGTCAGGAGCCTCTGTGCAGAATTGCTCTGCTAGCCAAGCCTCCAGTGAAACTGCAGCCACAGGAGCTCAGCCTTAATGCTTGGCAGCCTCTAATAGGCACCAAAATCCCTGAATATCTTCAAATAAAACAGGAATGTTATAAGCAGTATTTCATAGGTCTTGAAGAGATTTAGACCTGATTTTCAAGAGAGCATGGATCCCACATGTCAGCCCACCCCTGATCGTATCTCGTACCATCATAATACAAAACCAGCACATTTCACAGCCTAAGCTGTCTTTCTGCTGCCACACCGGAGACAACATTTTCACCTGTTCAGCATCCAGATTTGCTAAGCAGAGGGAGATACAGGTATTTAGCGCCATGAACATTAGCACTCCTAATATAACTACAAGAAGGTGAAATGCATTATCATAACCTCTCCCAATCTCAGTGGATCAGGACAAGTGACTGAAGGTTGTTGGATCCCTGCCATCCATTTCCCTACCATACTGCTGTGATCCATGAGGTGGTGTCAACTAACAGAATTTAAATCCCATTTATTGTAATTTGCCTCAAAAAAGCATCCAAGAAAAATAATCACTAAAAGTTATTAAAAATATCCTGCAAAATAAGGTATTTGGTAAAAATCTCTCAGGTCATCAGGATTTATAAGGAAGGCAGGGACAGTGGGTACCCACAGAGAGGTAGAGGCTGAACCCCTGGGAAATATAATATTGTGCATCATGCTAATGGCAACATCTTGAGCTCTGAACAGGCTACAACCTATCTCAAAGATAGTTATATCCAAACCAGTTCCTAGTAACCTGTAGAATGTACTTGATACACTTATCCTTAAAATTAAAATTACAAAATCACTGAAAATTTCCCTTCCCTTTTCTTCCTCCATATGAAGAATGGCCATTAACCATGCCATGAAAGATGAAAAGCCAGTACTTACTCTTATCTGTCAAAGTAAAATAGGAGCTAGGGAAGGTCTTATTTCCAGGCCCTCAACATTTGCACTTGAAACATGCAGTGCTTGGAAAGAAGTTTTCAAAAGCTTTCTTTCTGTCTGGCTGTGTTGGTTGCAGCTGCCAGACCTGCCCCTTAAAGAGCAACTTACACAAGTCATCACTACCATTTCTGACCATTTCAAGCACAGGATCTCAACCATTTCTACGAGGCTCTGAGGTCCACCTGACATTAGAGCTCTGCTACTCTATGCTGTGAACAACCATATGAAATAGAGTAGCTGCCCTGACACATTTGTAAATGAAAGAGTCAAGCAGAAGACTGGAAGCTGGGGGGAGAAAAATGGCTTGTTGAGCCAGCAAACTCCCCCCATAACCAATCACTGGGAACCCCATTATCTTTTCAAGATGCTTGTAACAAGCAGGGGTCTTCGTGCTAACAACCCGAGATAAGGAAATCTTTTCAAGACAAATTTCCTCTTTGAACCTGTTTATCTTAATCACATTTATTTACTCTCCTTGTGTATGCAGGAAAACTGGGCCTCCTTCCATCTTTTTCCACAAATAGAGACCCAAGCTCAGCTTTTCAGTTTTGCCTCAGTCACCACAAAAACAGAGACATGCTGCTGGGAAGAACCCCCTTAGGTGTCCAGTCCAACCTCCTAGCTCATAGATAAGGCTGATTATTTTCCTCTGTAACACCAAATACATGCACATTTTTGTTAGCATTTATTTATAATCTAACAGCAGCCTTTTTAACATTTAAGGAATGTGTAAAGCTTTGCTCACCCCCAAAAGCTAACTAGGAAGAACCGAAACCAGATATGAGATACCTGTTAATCCAAGGATTCAGCAATTTAAACTGCAAACATCTTCTAAAATCCCTGAGCAGCATCCCAGTTGCCTGTGCCACAGCATGAAGCTCTCGGCCTTTGCTCCCCCCAGGAGAACTTCTGGGAAAATATATTTCAGACTTTCCTACTCTTATGAAAGAAGATCAAAACTAAACAACCCATTATTATTATTTAAATAGGGCTGGAAAGATTACTAAATATTTCCAAGAGGATGTATGGTAGCTTTCTGCTCTGTGTGTTAAATTACAGGCCAGGGCACTGATAGCTGTAACTACCTATTAACAGCATAAATGGGCTTTGGTACATCACTTCTACAGACTGCTATAGCATGACTACATGATTGTACAATAAACATTATGTTTACAACACAGTTTATAAAATAATAATGATGGTTTTACTGATAAGGATAATAATAATAATAATACCAAACATCAATATTAGCAAAGAGGGACTAGTGCTTTATCCAGTCAGGGAGATGTCAAGGTTCAAGCACAGTCTGGGCTTTTGTGATTGCTCCACATCCCACAGGCTCAGCCAGGATCCCAGGATTGCTGTTTCCACCACATAAACAAGCACGCACAACACCAAAATGCCAGCACTGCACCACAGGCAGGGACAGTGATACCTGATCCGACACTAAGCTACAACAACACAGCACCTCACTGAAAGACCTCTAAGAAAAGTCACTTTTCCTAAATCTACAGAGGCTGTAAGAGTCTCCAGTCTCCTTCACTACATGTTCCCTGCACAGCCAGCATGCCCCTTCCACTTGTGCATTCAGGGCTCACTCCCTGCCTGGGCAGGGAATTGTGCAAAGCGATGCAATGTATTTTCTTTTGGCTGGGATTTTGCTCAGCCAACATTTTCAAGATGAGATGGTTGCAGTATGATCAAATCTAGGCCTCAAAATACAAAGTGCTAATCAAGAGTTGCAGGTTGCTGATTTTTTAAAAAAATAATACTCCTAAATGGGATTTTTCTTCTCCTTTTTAAGTTGCTGACAATAGCTCCCCAACACCAGCTGAGATCTATACAGGACCTGACAGGATGCCACTCCTGCAGTACTGGTGAAAAGATCCAAAGTTCTTGCTCCCCTGGCAGGGAGGAAAAAAAATGAGGCAAACAACCTCTTAAATCCAGCTGTTGGGAATTCAGGAAAGGTACAAAATTACCTGAGAAAACAGGCATGCAGCACTTAAGCAGGCAGCAGACAACCTGTCCCATGCCTGCTTGGGAATGACTTCAAACCCATAGGATTTGCTACCTTACAGAAAACCCCTGAAGCAGGAGAACTTAGTGGTACTAATGTGATGGCTTCTACCAAATCCAAGCAAAGAATCAGGATGCTGCATCCACACCAAAGGTGTTACTGGGCTGACATGCCCCTGAATGAGCTCCATTCCAGCAGTAAAACTAAAGCACAGATGAGGCACCCAACCAGCAGGCACTTATGGAAGCCAGGCAGCACAGAACAGCCATTCAGAGAAGGCCAGGGAGAAGCAGACTGGACCATCCAGCTGGACAAAGGGAAGATGATGATGATGACAATGGTAATTAGAAAACCTGAGTTTTCCACCTTAAAATCCATGCACCGGACTCCTTCAAATTCTGGGGGCTCCCAACACAACCTGCATTGTGTTGAGGGTCTCTACAAGGTGTTTGCAAAACTACATGATGGGATGTGGTCTTCCCACTCAGCTCTGTTCTGTACCTGCCTCTAAGGAAACAGCCTACAGCTCTGAGTACTGCTCTTTCAGCAAGGACCTCCTCTCCCCAAAACAGGAGAGCTTTTCAGGCTTTCTTTAGGCTTCTCTGCCATTCATTCTGGGTTCTGTGCCTGGAAAAGCCACCAGTTTATAGATGACAACCCTACTGATGTAAATCTCTCCCCTCAAATGTTCCCAAAATCCTGCAGCTCTTGGCCAGGTACATAATCTGGCACTGAGTTTCCTGACTGAGACAATGGAAGAGGTGACAAAAGGCTGATTTCCAAAATATCTCATGGCAAAGACACTTTTCTGTGCAATGGCACTCCTCCATGCAAACACACAGTCCTTCCAGGGCTTTGGGATGGAAGTGCTCCACACACTGCAGCTCAGCTCAGCCCACTCCTCAGCAGCATGGGTGGGCTCCTGACACCTGCACAACCCAGCCTCATAGCGTGGGGGACATGGTCAAACCTCCCCTCTACTGTACAGACACTTCGTAACAGGCTGATTTGCAGGAACCTATGCAGTAATTTTTATACGAAGCTTCTTCTACTGCTTCTTCAGGTTTTAAGGCGGAAATGACTGAGAGACAAAACCTGCCCCTTCTCTTGGCAATTTGTTTTAGCAGCTAATCACTCCTGGCTTTAGTTTCTAATTCACTATAATTTCTGATTTGAATTATTTACCAGGCACTGGTTCTAGCTCTGCCTGTCACTGCTGCATTCAAGAGCTCCTTCCTGCATGATGCACTATATCAGCAGGAATTCATGGATCATTTTTCCTTTGAGGTGATGGGAGATTTAATTGTAGTATCTGCGGACAAATATAAGATACCAACAGAAGTGAAGATGGGATAGCACAGGCATCAGAAGCGGTGGGACAAACGTGCCCGGAAAACCTGGGTGATACTCAACCACTGCACCCCCAATACTCACAATCCCACCCCAATTTGTAGGAAAGAGCTCCACATTGCCATTCACATCCATACCTTGAATTCACATAATGAATGAGACCATCCAGGCATGCATTAAAAGACATTCAGATCACACACGTCTGGATGTTTTAGATCATACACGTCCAGACCACTCCACATGCCTGGCCAGTCCCAGTGTTTGAGCCACAGCAGCTGCTGTGCTCAGCTGACGAGAGCTGATTCTCCAGGTAACCATCTCAGTGCTTCTATCTGTCACCCTTGAAGCAACAGGGGAAAAAAACACCATCAGCAAGCCCTGTTTTAAACAATCTCTGGCACTGTCCTCCAAGGAACTGGACCCACAAGGTGAGCAAATGACAGGCACTGCACCCCCAGATATAATAATGCCATGTGCAGGCACACAACAGTACTGCTTGCCAGGGCACTGAGCACTTTGCTACATAAGAAGATGGACAATCTCAGGAGCAGATGCAGCTGTGACGAAAACGTGCCTATGTGATAATGAGTCCAAGACACAGACTGTTTTTATTCCCTCCTCGCTCTTCATAAATCTCACCAGGAACCATGCAGGTGCTCAGAACTAGAGCTAACAGCCATCAAGGAGACAGAAAACAACACACTGTACTTCAAAATAAGATCAGTATCACCTTGTTGCAGAAAGGCAAAAGCTTCCTGACCAGGTATGCATTTTCCTCTCTGCTAGCTCAGTTTGCAGCTCTGCATCCCTCTTGGCTCATAAAGTAGGACATCACACCACACAACCAGCCATGCATTTTCCTCTCTGCTAGCTCAGTTTGCAGCTCTGCATCCCTCTTGGCTCATAAAGTAGGACATCACACCACACCACCAGCCCCCTGGTCAGCACTGAGAGGTCAGGGAGTCGTGCCCACCATCGCAGCAGTCATGCACTGAGAGCACAGAGACTCCTCTGAGGCTCTGATGGACCCATCTGCATTGCTGAACTGCTTGGCACACAGCTGCAGTGCACTGCAACACAAGTTCCTGACACTACATTTCGCTAAATTCATCTACTGGAAACAAAAACCCCCAGTAATCCTGCAAGCAGCAGAAATGCCTTCCATGTCACAGAAAAAAAAAAAAAAAAAAAAAAATCCATGGTTTGCCAGCACTACTGTCTGCATAGACCACTGGGGTAAAAATATCATTTAAGCTGTCAAACTTGTAAGCACAGCCTTGCAATTCTGAGTAGTGCTGCACCAGCATAATTACTGAGAAAGCGTGTAGAAAGAGGCCTGTAGTAAAAGTGATATTGTAATAATGCACTGAACACATTCAGCTGAAAGATGCTAAATGAACACAAGATGCAGCAATATCCTGAAAACGCAGATACACTTTTCTTTCCCATAGCCTTGCTCCACATCAGCTTCCCCTGACAGCAATTTCTCATAAAAAAAAAAGTGAATTAAATATATAGAGCCAGGAAGCATAAGCTGCCTTTGTAAAACATTCTGATTAAAAACAGGAAGATATGGTTCAAATCTTGCAAAGAGTTAAGCATAAGATCCAATCTTACAACATAAAAGTCCTTAATGAAACAAAAAGCTGGGTTTTGGTTGTGCAGGGGCACAGAGAGGAGAGCACACTGTAACACAGAGCTGCAGAACCATGCTGCCATCAGGACACACAACTCACCATCACCTCTGAAATCCATCAGCTTTAGCCAAAGTTATATTCCAAGCGTGTACTTTCACCCAGGAAGCCAGTATTCCAATTTACAAACTAACTCGAACACATGATTGCCTTCTGCAACAGACAGGCTCTTCGAAGGTGGCAGGCCCGAGCCCTTCCTTATTTTTGTGACTGCAGACGGCTCTGACGTGGGCTGGACATCAGTGAGCAGATGCAAAGGATGCCAAATCCTCCAGGCCGTGAGAGCTGGCACTGCTCCTGCTGTCCCTGTGCAGGCAGCCCCTCTCCCGGGGATGCAACACACACATGTACATTTTACTCCAAACAGGTATAGAGGCGTTCCCACTGGCTGACAAACTGCACCTGTACCACTAATTATCTTAATAATAACATGCACAGAAGCACAGCCAGACCAATTCGAATTACAACAATCCTAAGATAGCTGTAAGCCACACTCCTGACTTAATGCTATGAGAGATGGAAGAGAGAGGGGGAAAGAATAAAGTTAGAGGTACATTCCTAAAATTATGCATAGTGAATATAAAATGGCTTGAACCTCCCGGGACTGCGAGCTGGCATTTATCGAGATATGCAGCTCCTAGTACAAAAAAGCATCTTACTACCTCACATGCTTGGAAAACACACACATTTGTTAAATAATTTTTTAAATCACAATTGAAAGGAAACTAGATGTTTATGACACATTATCAAGTATCAGATTATGCTTATTTATTAGTGAAGTCCACATTTCAGAGCTGCATTTTTTAAATATCCTCCTAATTTGCAACTACGTATTTAAGAACTATTAAAATAATACACACTAGTGGACTGCAGTTGGTGCAAACTGATATTAGTGAGATTGCATTTCTGCTCTAGTGAAGAAATAAACACTCTCATCTCATGCAGCTGTAACATGTATGTAACATAACTGTGTTCTCTGCATTTAGCAATGGCTAACATATTCTAATACACCCTCAAAAAAGCTCTTTTTTTCCAAGTCAATGACTTAAGTAATGCAAATTTTTTTATCATTGATAAAGAGGAACTAGTGTAGGGCTCACAACTCACTGTGTCTGACCAGATATGTGGCCAGGACAACATGTCTAAACTTGTTTAGATGGGATTAAAAAGATCTCACTGAAGGCCTGCAGCATCGCTCAGATTCAATTCTCGGTTCTGCTGGGATTTCTATGCATGATATTTTAAGATGAAGCAACAAACAGTTTAACAGACTGAGATGCAAGTCCTAAAGCACCCACCCTCTCAATGGAAACACATCAGTATTATTTAGGTATAAAAACAAAATGAGGCCTATTAAAGTACTCAAAAACCCCAAACAACTTTTTGAGGAAAAGACGGCCTAAAAAATTGTTTGTAGAAACGGTCCGTGGAACATGCCAAGAATCCTCCCAGTCTATTCCTCTGGCCCTCCTGATATTCAGCTCTAGACCAGGCCGACCACACTAAGGGTGGCCGAGCACCGTGGGTTAAAGCTTAACTGACCCTGCAGGGAGAGGCAGCAGCAGCAGGCAGAGAGGGCAGAGAGGGCAGCAGGGCAGGTATCAGGGCAGGCAGAGAGGGCAGGTATCAGGGCAGGTATCAGGGCAGGCAGAGAAGGCAGAGAGGGCAGGTATCAGGGCAGGTATCAGGGCAGGCAGCAGGGAAGCAGCAGGCCGGCTGCGCGCCCCGGCCTGCGCGCTGCGCGCATTTTCCGCGCAGTTGCAGAGGGCTCGTCCAGCCCCGCACCGCAGGGACCCCCCCCCGTCACCTCCCTGCCCCGGGGGTCCCCGCACACCGCGGGACGCACCCGTTTCTCCGTCCCCGCTCCCTCCGCAGCCCGGCAGCCCGGGGCGGGGGCAGCTGCGGG
This sequence comes from Acridotheres tristis, assembly GCA_037013685.1. Taxonomy (NCBI): domain Eukaryota; kingdom Metazoa; phylum Chordata; class Aves; order Passeriformes; family Sturnidae; genus Acridotheres; species Acridotheres tristis. The sequence continues at coordinate 139,932,417 of CM072886.1, read as the reverse complement.
GGATGGGCCCGTGGCTGCGGGTCACCCCATCGCGGCCGTGCTTGCCGTCGGACGGTGCCCCTGCCCCGTCTCCTCCCCATCCGCACGGGTCTCGGGGTGCAGTCGGTATTTTTAGGCCACGGGGGACCCAGCGCTTTAACAAAGATAAATAAATAATACGAAAGGCACTCTCCCCTCCCCCCATCCGCGGTACCCCCCGCGCCGGGCTCCGAACTGCACCGCGACCCGCACGCCCCGCCGGGGACTGGGATAACAACGCGGGGGGGGAGGGGTGGGAAGTAAAGGCAAAAGCAGAATAAATAAATAAATACCTCCTGTCCGCGCACCCGGCCGCCCTCGCTGCGGCCCCGGTACTCACCGCGGCCCGCTGATGGCAGGGGTCGGCCGGGCCGGGCCGGGCCGGGCTGGGGCCGGGGCCGGGGCCGGGGCCGGGCGGGCCGAGCACAGAGCGGAGCGGAGCGGCGGGCGCGGAGCGGAGCGGGCCCCGCTGCCCATGTGCTCGCCCGAGCACGCGCTCGGCTCAATGGAACGTTGTGCTGGCGAGCGGCTCTGTGACGTCACCGCCCCCCGCCGCCCGCGGCCGCAGCCCGGGGCAGGAGCGCAGCCCGCCCCGCGCTCCTGCCCCGCATCCCATCGTATCCCACCGCATCCCATCGCACCGCATCCCACCGTCCCGCATCCCACTGCACCGCATCCCACCACATCGCATCCCACCTCATCCCACCGTCCCGCATCCCACTGCACCGCATCCCACGGCACCGAATCCCACGGCCTGCTCAGCGCTCCTGCTCTGCATCCCACCGCATCCCACCACCCGCCCCGCGCTCCTGCCTCGCGTCCCACCGTCCCGCATCCCACCGCCGGCACCGCTCTGCATTGCACGGCCGGCACCGCACAGAACAGCGCTGCCAGCACCGCACCGCACGGCATCGCTCCGCACCGCACCGCACTGTCGGCACCGCACCGCAACGCCAGTACGGCCAAGCCTCGGCGTACCTTGAAATTTCAATAATTAAGTAAAAGACCAGATTTTTTCCGACGGAATTCCGCAGGTGCGGGGGAAGCCGGCGCAGAGGAGCGCAGGGAGGTTCAGGGACCCTGTCCTGCTCCTTCGCACGGGTAGGTGCCGCGAAGAGCGGAATCAGCTTCAGCATCAGCGGATGGGCAGCACGGGAACCTTCACTGCCCGTCCCCGCGGGTGCTCACCCCAGCAGAAGCCTTCGGCCTCGTTTCTCCCAAACACTGCGGATTTGTTTCTTATATAATTTATGGGTTTTTTCCCTTTTAAATACCATTCTCCCAAGTGCTGATATATCATGTCTGTCTCCAAATTATCACGGGAGAGAAGGATACAAGTATCCCACATACAAATGTAGAAAGTAGCTTTGCAGCCCTTTAAGAACTCGAATACAGAACAGGCTGCAGACTCTTGAAACAGGAAAAGAGCAAATCTCCAGTATATCTATGGAACAAACTTTATTTCCATTTTTTGTTACTTTTTTTTTTTAACAAACTACGAAAGAATGAAATGTATATCCTTGATTCCAGGCTGGACTCAAAATGAAGTAGAAGCCACAATGCCATGTGAGATTTTTATTGCTGTTGCTCTCTCCAGGAGGGAACCCAGAATCCTGCTGTGCCAGCACCCTTGCAGCGAAGTGAAAGCTACGGTGTCACTTCTGCAGTGTGTATAACCTGAAAGGCTGCTGGCGTCTGTGTGGGTTCTGGTGCTCAGCCTGGGAGCTGCCACTGCCACACCAGGCTAATCAGCTTCTGCACAAAGCCTGTCTCTACCCAGCATAGTGACATCTTCATGTGGATAACACATGCTGCTCCACTTAATTAGTAAATATGTTCCCAACTCCCCTACAATGCTTTGACTATTTCAAGAAAGAGCTGATCTGCAAAAGCTACCCTGTCATTACAGGAGAAGCAAATGCTTGTGCAAAAGGCACAAAATTAGGGTATAAATCCAAGCTGCAACTCTGTGAACCTGAAATTTAACAAGATACAACATTGGGTTGAAAAAAGAGGCTTTCCATGCTCGTGTAAGAGTGGTGGGAGCCCTGCTGAGCCAGTAGATTAAAGGTTTTGTGCTGTCCCTTTCAGCAAATTGCTACAGAGGAAGAAAGGTGGAGGAGATCACTTTGGGCCCTACTCCTACAACTGGCTGGAGACCAAGTCCTAAATAAATGACTTCCCGAGGTTAGTGAACTCAAGAGAAAGATCAAAATCTAAGGTTACTCACGAGACCAAAGGTTTTCATTTTATCAGCTGAAAAGAGCCAAGTGTTGGAGCACTGTGACACATTTTATTCTGGAGCACACTGACACACTTTCTGGAGGAGTCTGACACACTTTTTTCTCCAAGCCCATTCCCACTCCAGAGTTTGGGAGAAGCAGTGGTATAAAACTAGTACTTTGCTCTCACATGGGTATTGCCCTTAAGTGAGGCCCTGATGGCTCCTTCACAGCTCCCAGTGGCCAGAGCAGAAGAAAAATATGTATCAAATAGCTCTGAAAATTGAATTTTCATTCCTTTCTCCCTAGGACTCACTTCCTTTCCTGGCAAAACACATAGAGAATCTGTTGTTAATACATTAGCTCAAATTAATAGAGGTTTTCCTGATGCCACAATCTTTCCCAGCACCAGCAGCCTGGCTGTGAACACAACTCTGTGTGCCATGACAAGAGATAGGTATTTCATGTCCAATTCCTGGAGTGACAAAGCCAGGAAAATATCATGAAGAGGAGTGAAAATGCCTGTTTACACACAGAGAAGTCAAATGATCACACAAGGTTATCCAGATATGGCTCCTCTGTGACCTCTGGCACCAGGACATGCCGTTCCTCTCCACTGCAAGGCAGTCCTGGTGTTTGGAAGTCAGACCCCACATCCCATAAAAATTCACAGATCACCCATTATACCTTTGCAGGGAGGCTGGCAGGGGGATGGCAGCTGACCACCAAGCCTATGCCCCTATGATGGCACAGTTGGGGTCTCAGTAACTGGGGGAGACCTGCAGTTTCCATCCCACCCAGGGTCTCTCAGTGCAGGAAACATAAAGAGACCCTCTTTCCACAGGCATGGAGAGTATGCCTTGTGTTCTTATCGCTCAGCCCTGCAGCCTATCTGTGTTTGTACTATAAAAATCATCTTGTAATGTGAGCTGAATAGCCTCATATCAATAAAGCACTCAAGTGTAATCATCCTTACGACAGCTTAGCACACTTACACAAGGCAATTGCATTGCTCTAAGTTCACCTCTGCAAATTAAACAGAGCAAAGTCAAGGCCAACTGACGCAACACGCTCTTTCCAGGCTGAAAGAAGATCTGAGGCAAAGATCAGGGGTCAGGCTGCAACGAGGCTGTGGCAGCTGAAGCATTCTACCCTCCAGCACTCTGCTTTAGCTTCCCTGCCTATGACCCCACAAGCTTTGCTGGCAGCAGGCATCACATGTGTGCTGCTTAATCCGTGCCAGGGGAGCCACGGAGAGCTGTGAGGTGTTCTTTGAGGTTACTAGAGTGCAGGGGTGACAGCTTCCAGCTGGTCACCACAGGCAGCTGGAAAGTGAAGTGTCATCAGCCGGGGCAAGTAGGTGCGGCAGAGGCTGGAGCAAACCACCACACATTCCCTGCAAACATGGGCCATGGAGAGGCACAGCAGAAAAAAGAGCTGAGTGTGTAATCATAGCAGTAATTATACCTTCCTTCACCCAGGGATTAAGCTTGTTCCACGTTAATTCCAGAACTCTCCAAAAAACCCTCAGTCATCTCAGGAGGAAGGGTTAGGTCATTGCATCTGATCCTCTCCCAATAGAAACCAAATTTTACATCAGCCTGCCCATAAAGATATTAAGCCATACATAAGTGTCTTGCCCTCACTTCACCTTCTTGGATATTATCTTGGAACTTTTCTTCTCTGAAGATTAGAAACCACCTAATTGTCATCCTGAATGCATTTACAGCCAGTTACACCCATTTGTTCTGCAGCAGGTGTTATGATTTGACACAACTAGTTCTTGTCCTCACTCTTATACCAACTTCTCTGCTGTATTTACCAATATCAAGTTCATTCTGTGATAAAACAATGGGAAAACACAATTATGCTTATCATAATTAATGTCTTTTCCCAGTCTTTGAATTTAAATACTCATATTAATTTCAAGAAAAGACATTGCTTTACCCAAACAGTGATCCATCTCTAGGTGATGGTGACTGACCTGTGATTTTGGTGGGGACAAAGCTCTAAAAGCCAGGAGCAGGAAACAATAACAGCAAAAATTAAGACTGGAAAGCTTGTGAAGCTTCTGGAAAGACTTACACTGCCTTCTGTGTCCTCTCAGTGTTCAATGTGACATGAAGAACAGATTCTGGGTAGCTTAGATGTGACTCCAGAGCAGAGAAAGGGGATATTCAGGGTTGGTATGAAGTACAAAAATAAGACTTGTCGCTGCCCAGTTACCAGCTACAGAAGCATGTGATTCAGATGCTGCATACATTCCCCAAGTTTGTGGCATAAAAAGTAATGAAATTAAAAATTTAAAAAAAGAAAGAAATATGACTTTTCAAAGAAATGCCTTTCTGCATATGCAGCAAGACTAAACTAGTAGAACAGAGAGGTACAAAACTCCATTAGATCATGAAGAGCATTTTAAATTACTATCTTGAATGTGATTTAAGAAAGAAGAAAGGCCTGCAATAAAGTGAATCCAAATGTCTGCATTACTAAAGTTGGAAAGTAGATCCAGAGATGAGCATGCTTCAGTTTGGGGGAGAGCTATCAAAATTGTGAACCAGAGGTTTAACATCATTAGTGGAAAAAAAAAAAAAGTGCTGTGAACAAGGGAGAATTCAAGAGAGAGGGAGGCAGCGCCATTCAGGTCCCAGCCAGATTTCCCAGGAAACTCCTGAGAAAAGGACTGACTAAATCCTTGGGGAGAAGGAGTTTGTTTTGTCTGAAGGGTGAAAGATCACAAGAGAAGTTGCATGCCTGGGAGAGGAAGTGGAAAGTGGTGTTGTCAGCAGGGATAGAAAACCATGGACATGAAGATACCTTTGGATGAGAGATAAGGGCCATAGGTCTGGTCACAGGAGAGCCCTGTGCCCACAGGAGAACTGCATGCCTCAACAGCAGCAGAGGATGCACAGAGCAGGTAAAATGCCACCAGTTTCCAGAAGAGAGCTTGGTGTCTGCTTCCCTATTTCTGAAGCAGCTCAGCTTTTTTCTCAGCTCCTGGGAAAACAGTAAGATCTCTGCTTTACTCACACAAAGATCCTGTTGCTAAATCTCAAATAGGAAACTGTTTAACCTGTCGGTTATTCTTTGGCACCAGTGATTTGTTAGACATTCTAAACAGGTCGGACCAGCCAAGCTGGCAGACACTACTGCAGTATCCCCAGGGTCCTTCCCTTTCTGTTTACTTTCCTTTTTTAGCTTTTACACTAATCTCTTCATCTATAACAAATAAACAACATTCATGGGGACAATTTTCAAGGGAGAGTAACACTGGCAGCTCATGGACTGTCATGACAGGCCTTTTGACACATCCAAGCGACAACGCGAGCTTTGGGCAATGCACAGTGCTCCTCCAGCAACAGGAGGGAAGTGGGGGATGGTGTATGGAACCTGTGCTGGACCTGGTGTCCTTCTCCTTTCAAGACGAGTTGCTATTTATGCACTCATGAGTAAAGTTCAACTTTCCCAAAGTGCCTGTTTATGGATGTGCTCCACACTGCCTGCGTGGGCACAGCCATGGGGCAGGCACTGGGGCTGGGTCCTCTGGGGGCTTGGACAGGCTGGTTTGTGGCTGCAGGCATGGGATCTTCCTCAGAGGCAGCTGGGAGACTTGTGCTCTCATTAGCACAGCTGGTGACAGTGGCACCACTGCCCATGTTTCATACAAAGACCCGGCACCACCCTAAGAGTGGGAGATCTGGTCCAACACCTTCCTTTGCATCTCTCTGCTGCCTGCTGAGTGGCTGCACCCTGAGCCTTTGGCCTGTGTTGGCCCCTTTCTTCCCAGCTCCTACATCAGAGATAAAGATGTGCAACACAGCAGGACACTGTCCTGGGATTTAAAGTTCGTTTCACAGTCATGATGCTGCTGCTCCTATGCTACAAGGATATGAATATAGGCAAACTGGTTAACATCCACTAAAGAAACTCCACCAGCACTAGAGAAAAGACCTAAGGGAGGCAGAAGTATCTGGTGTGGACATCTGCCATAAGCTGCTCACCAGTTTAGTCCTGAAGAATGTCCCATTTAAGCCCTGACATGATGACGGACACCTGTATTGCTGTTATCCTTCCTGTACCAATAAGAGATTTATGCAACTGCAGTGCAGCCACAGTACTCACAAAGATAGATAAGCACCAGGCTGTGCCCCTGCCACATCTCAAATTATGATAATCAATGCTGTGTTGTGCTATGGAAGCAGCTTAGTAGTAGTGATCAATGAAGTCTTAAAATGCCCTTAAGATGCATATATATGCTATATTCAAGTTCACAGATATGTAAACTGAGGTGCAGATATGTAAAATATCTTGCCTGTGGCCATGCAGAGAGCACACATTGACTTCTGACTGGTGTGACTGGGAGGCACTGGAGTTCTGACTCCCAGTCTCTTATTCTCAGTGTTGGGTGACAGACAGCACTGGTTAAGTGAGTGGGATAACCATGGCTGACATCTCCAGTATCACGATTCACAACTTTTAATTGCTGCTAAACAAATTCAAAATGAAATTACGCATAGAAAGATGGGAACTGCAGAGCCTTAGAAAATGCATCCACGTTCTTCCCCATCAAATCTAATTAGATTTGCCAAAATCAGTGTGCATTGATCTGTGATTCAAACAATATGCTGATAACAAATTTTCATGATAGACAGGGTTATAAAGCTACTTGACTAAACTATGAATTAGTCCCTTCAGCAGAAGCTCTCAGCACATTTTCTCAGCACGGTCTTCCACAGACAGCTTTTAATTCCCAAATCAACAGGCAATCCCACTGTTTAAGGTTTGCCAGGCTCTCTGCTGAGCATCCAGCAGAGAAGCAAGGCAGGCTGCATATTTTTGTTGACTATCAATCTTCATTTAAATCAACATACCATCTTTAACCACCCATCTAAACAAACTGTAATATGTGCTGGGAAAAAAATCTTTCCACAACTGGGCAGAACAGCTTATTTTGCTGTTGTGCTGGGCAGCTTCACCTTGGCAGTGATGGGTAGGGAAAGCATGGGTTGTATGGAAAGCATCATGTAAATAGACTGTCACCCCAGAAAACCAGCACCACACAGGGCTGTGTGCTGACACTTGCCTTCCTGTCAGTGTCCACTCTCTATCCTCAGGATTCACAGATTTTTTTTTTTGTTGTTGTTGTTAGCTGGTGGCAGGGAAGAAACACGGATTTGTTTGGATATTTTGTCTTTCAGCGAAATTATGCCAATTGGTACAAGTGACTGGAAATGAGAAAATGAGGGCAGAGCAGGTAAGATTTAAATAAGTCAAAGTAAATAGTTGACATGCCAAGAGAGACCAAAGGACAGGATTTTCCATTTGTGCTCAGTTTTCAGCTGAGCTTTGCAAACACTGACATCTGAGAGCTTCTGAAAATGTGCCTTGCCTGAAAGCCAGAGTGCATCAGAGTTTAAAGTTACTCCGAAAAAAAATGGCAGAGGGCAGGCAGTGCACTTGTATCTGTTTGTACCCCAGATTTATCCTTTCTCTGCTGTCTTTTCATCCAGAAATTGTTACTACTCTAGAAGAGGAAAACCACAGCACTTTTTTGCCTCAGTCTTTAAAAGAAATGAGCAATCCCAGCCGTGGGATCTGCTCAACATCTCTGAAAATTTGCATACTCTGTGTTAAATCTCATGTAACATCAAGACACACCATGGAAAAAAGCTGTCATGACCATGATGTTGATCATTGACCACTAGCACAGATTGCTCAGGGAGGTTTTGTGGAGTCTCCATCCTTGAAGATACTCAGAAACCATGATCACAGAAAAAGGTCATAGTCCTGGGCTGTCTGCACCAGATGACCCTGCTTGAGCAGACGAATGGACCAGGATTTACACATTTAAAAAAATAATGAGTTAAAGCCATGTAGCATGGGCAGAGGTGTGCTAATATAAATTATTTCAGTTTAGAAGATTATAACAGAATCAGGATTTTTATCCCAATGATATAGGATGAATTTGGGATCTTGGTGCAAGTCATGCCAGTCTGCATCCTGACCCCTGTGTTTCTCTCACTCTGACCTGGCTTCAGTGCCTGTCCTCTTCACTGGCTCCCTCTCACACCAGCTGAGCCACAGTCACACCAAGGCCAAGCAGAAGAGGGGACAGCTGATCTATTGATTCATAGAGACATGGAATACTTTGGACCTTTCCATCTAACTGTACAAATGGTATGGCATTTTTGTGACACTAAGCAAAAAAAAAAGGCAACAACTACCTCTTTTCATAAATCTAAGTAAATAGAACAACAAAACAGTATAGATTATATATGTTCTAACCTATAGTGCCTGCTACAAGCTCCAGGTTACAGTGTTTGCCCACCCACACCAGTACTGTCCATCCAAGGAAGTTGCTAGAAGAAATCCCCCAGCAAAGATGGCACAGGTCCTGAAACTCATTAAAATTCAATGGGCTGTACAACTTTATGAAATCTTGTCTGCCCTTCCGTTTCAAATTTGATTTGGTTGAACTGGTTTTAAAACTGGCTGGAGAGCCAAGATGGGCCAGCAGGATCAGCTGGAGAGGCAGATGGTAGAAAGTCAGCTCTGCATGCCTACGTTGATCAGACCAGTGTCCCCTCTACCAGGGAGGGTGGAGTGCTCTGCCTGATAAAAGGCTGAGCTCAGCAGACATTAAAGGAAGGCTGTTAGTAAAGATCAAAAGGTAGAAATGGGAGATAGAGCTGCCCTATTTGCAAAGTTACCAAAGCCTGCCAGTGAGAATGAAGATACAGATGCTGTGTTGCTGAATGAATGGGGCAATCTAGATAATGATATCAGAATTAAATTAATTAAAAGAAGATTAAAGAAAGATTGCAAAACTTAGGTTGTAATCATGTCCCTGCTGGAGTCAGTAAGTGTTTCATGGTTTGTGTGGTGCTTCATGAAGAGGCCAAGATGTTGCTCCCAATGCACACCAAGAAAAAGGAAGGTATCAGCTGAAAGCTGATTGACATAGAGCCAACTGTATTAGGGAATAAGTAAGTTACAGTGGCCTCATAGTCATAAAATTGAAACTATGCATGGCTGGAGCATCCAGGAGGATGAATACAATTCATATCAACATCATCACTGATTAAGACAGTCGTGGTAGGACACTGAATTTCTTATAAGTTGTGGCAGGATTAAGTTTATAATTCAAAGTTTTTAAAACAGATTTGAACAAAGTATTCTCACACCAGGTCAGCACTTGGTGGTGTGTGGACACACTGTGTCTTGCCAGGGGCAGGCACTCTCCAGTGGGATTTACTGCTCCTGCAAGCAAGGTCCCCAAGGGCCACCAGCAGGGACATTTACAGAGGAACCTCATGGAAACATCAGCTGAGCTTAAAATCTTCTGGAAAGCAGCATGACCAAATATGAATGTGTGACATGCATGGGATGTTGGCTATCTATTTCAAGAAAAAGAAGCTTGAAACAGAGTTGGAGGATGGTGCAACCTCAATGGCCAGGTCACACAGTGCATCTGCACAGACCTCTGTGGCAGCCATCTACCTCCCTGTCCAGATATTTTGCTCCAGCTGCTAAGCAGGCCATTAATATCTGGTGATTATTTTGGCCCCTGGAGCTGCCTTAATGCTTTTGCAGTATGTGTTGACTGTTTTGGCTGCCACAATCAGGTCTCAGTTTTAGGGCAGCTCGCAGAAATGAATGGGGAAGGGTTGGATTCATTTTAATTAAGCACCAAAAAATTAAATTTCAAATAAAAGTACACACTGCCCTTGTAGACGTGGGAAAATGCTGTATTGCTCCATAATGGCAAGAGGCTTATGTTTTTTCTTTTACAAATGCAAAAGAAGGAAAGTGTTTTTCAGCAGGAATCCAATTTTACAGGGAGGGAATAATATGTTACATAGTCGAATCACTTTGATGTCAATTTTATTTTGCAATCACTTCATAAGATATTCATATAGCCTTTTTATTCCTTTAAAGTGTTCAAGTCTAGGCACAATACAGTATTATCTTACTCTTTACCATAATGATGAACGATAATGGGAACACATAATAAGATTTTATGTGTGCCCAAAGAAAAATCTGCTTTAGTCCAGATGAGAGGAATTTTGCAGACCAAATTAATATTATAAAACAGCACAATTTATCAAAATAATACAGCTTTTCTTCTCTCAATCCATTGTGAATCTCAGTGTCTGTAGCCAGTACACAGTGAACTATTAGAGGCTGATGGGATTTTTTGGTGAAATCTCTCTGAGAAATACTTAGTTAAAAGGTCTGTTCTATAGTGATGCTGTTTATTGTTGAAAAGCCATCCCAGTCCAGTAGCATCTTTGTTCAACTTCCTCAGAAACGAATGGATCACATTTGGTGTCCCTGACTTTTTTATGTTCATGGAACATAGTTTATAGCAAAATGCTCTCTATATATTTTGTTGCATCCTTTTAATATAGATTCAGTTTATTCATCTATTCATGATTCCAAAGTGTAGCCTAAAAGTAAATTAGTGAAGTGTAGACTAGTGGAACAACCTTGATAGAAACTTTGCTGCCTGATCCAGCTTCCTCACCACATTTTCTACATTTTTACTTGGTTTTAGATACTTAAACATCAACTTATCTGAAGAACTCTTGTTGGGAAACCTTTTCCTGATAGTAGTTGCTACAGAGCGGGTTTTTGTTCCTGGGACACATGTAAATAAATCAAAATTACTTAAGGAGCTATTGTAGTGCAGTCAAATGAGAACATAAATAGTTCTAGGAAAAAGCATTGACAGTTTATCAAACTGGATAAACCTAAATGAACTACATAAAATAAGACTGAATACATTTGGAACCTGAGTGACATGGGGTAGGACCCTACGTGGTATTGCAGACACCACTTTTATTCAGGAGAGGGAGAGGGGGATGTTTCCATACCATGGGGAAGCACACGAACCTTCTGCTCACATTTGCTGTATCTACACAGCGCTGATCCCTCTTCCCCTAATTCATCCTCAGCACAGCACGGCCTTGGTTCCCAGCCAAAAAGGCTTTGTCAGACACTCAGCCGGGCACTGGATCACAGGAACTACCTGCACCGAGAGGCTTTGTTTGGCTCTGCTGTCGTCACGGAGCAGATTAATGGGAGAAAAAGGAGCGGAAAGAAGCTCTCACTCTGGCAGCTGCACCCCTGTGAGCAGCCCCTTGTACACGTGTGGTGCCGGGAAGAAAAATGTGCAGGGAAACGGGAGCGCTCGGTGCGACTGCAAGCGCAGCGATGCAGGAAGATGTCCCGGGAGATGTCCCGGGAGATGTCCCGGGAGATCCAAGGGCACCTCCAAGGGCTGCGGGAGCGGGGCTGGGTGCTTGACCGTGCACACTCCAGCCTGCAGAACTTCGGGGTGTTTGCCCTCCTAGAAGCTGTATATAAAGTACAATCCCTGTAATATTTTTTCCCTCCTTCTTCATGGATAAATTAGTATGAAGGAAGCTGATGGAGCTAATTAGTTCCAAGCGGTGTTAATTTCTCTGATTGGAACTCTTTGTGACCCAGTCAGATTGCTTAATTTTTGAAGCTTATTTTTTCAAATCTCTTCATTTATTGCACCTAATCCTTTACTTCTACTTGTTTTTTCCTTTTCTTATCCTATCTGGAAAACATAATTCCATGTAATTGGGACACAGAAGCTTGAGATGAAAATTACACATGGTGGCAAGAAAGATTTTGCCTCAAATGGAAATGCATTCAACAGAAAAGCAGCCATGGCAAGATCCATAGACAGACATGTGAAGGGTGAATTTAACAATAAAATGTAATCACCATAACACATAACACATAATGTCAGGAACTCGCTGCTTTCTCCCAGACTTGTCTAGAAAAAAGAATAACTCCACAATTCCTGTATCAAGCCGGAAACTGGAAACAGTGCTTGTGGGAATAAGATACTTCAGTCAGCCTGAGCTGTGTGGGTCCACTCTCAGACAGTGATTTCTCCCCTGTGTCTGATGGTTTCAAGCACAACCATGCAGAAGTGCCTTGTAGCTTGGGCTCCCATGCATTTGTGGCAACTTGAAGAAAGATTTATTTAGTAACTACAAATATTACATAGTTTTGGCAAGTGGCCATTAACACTTCTTCATATGCATTAATATTCAGCACCAAAGGTCAGACTCATCATTATCAGAAAAAAAATGAATCTCTTTTGCTAGGAAGGTGGAGTCTGGACGCATTTGAAGACAAGCTGCTTGGGCTTGAAAAAAGACTTGTATTATAGTACAAACCAATTGAGGGTGACATTGCCACTGCCTGGCCAGGGTCCCACCCAAACTAGCTCCCCCCCTGGAAGAACAGTAACTGCAACTCTTCCATGAGGCACATCTGCAAGAAGGGCTTGAAGGAGGATCTGGGCAACTACACGCCCTCAGTGTGACCTCAGTGCCTGAGAAGGCTATGGAGCAGATCATCTTCAGTGACATCACCTGACATGTACAGGACAACCAGGGGATCAGGCCCAGCCAGCAAGGATTTATGTAAGGCAGGTCCTGCTTGACCAACCTGATCTCCTTCTATGACAAGGTGACCCACTTAGTGGGTGCAGGAAAGGCTGTGATGTCTGCCTAGGCATTAGCAAAGCCTTTGACACTGCATCTTTCACAGCATTCTCCTGGAAAAACTGGGTGTTTATGGCTTGGACCTGTGCACTCTTCCCTGGATAAAAATCTGGCTGGATAGGAATGGTGGTGAGTAGAGTTAAATCCAGTTACAAGTGGTGTTTCCCAGAGCCCAGTGTTTGGGCCAGTATTTTCTGCCCAGTGGAATAGGACCTGGAGGTGTTGGTTGACAGACAGCTGAGTTACCATCCCTGGAGGGATTTAAAAGACATGTAGGTGCAGCACTTGTGGATATGGATTAATGGTGGACTTGCCAGTGCTGGGCTAGTGGTTGGACTCAATGATCTTAAAGACTTCTCTGACCTAAACAATTCTATGGTTCTATAAAGGGAATTATTCACATGGTTGAGTCCACTGCTATAAGCAAGATGCTCCAAATTCTTGCACCTTTGCTTCACTCAAGATAAATTAGGAAAAAAATCTCCTTTGACTTTCTAGCTGCTACTCTGAATCTTGGATAACTTTTTTTTTACAGTCTGTCCCCAATGACATTTACAGCTGTGTCTGAGATGAGTAAATGATACGAAGGTAGGTAAAACCTGCTGAACATCAAATGTTTTGTACTGGAAATGAAATCAGACTCTGCTGACTGAGAACTAAGCCCTGGTTTCCCCTTGTTGTTTCCACACAGATGAGGCCTAAACTTGCCTGGAAAAAAAGTGAAATCAAGAAATGAGAAAGATAAGCTGCAGAAGTTATTTTTCAGAAGCTGCCATAGATGTCCTTTTAAAATTAAGGAATAGCAAACCTGTAAGCTAGGAAGTAAATTCCGAGCCTCTCCCCAAGCTGTCTGCCTGTGTTAGGATCACTTATAGTTCAGTTTTATTCTTCTGTTAATTCATTGGCAGATGATTCTAACACAAATCAATAAAATAAAAAAATAAATCAAACATATTAGAAGATGGCTCATCTCTGTAGATGAAACAACCACCTCCACCTTCTGTTTTGAATAAATTCAGATTTCAACTGCAGTGGCCTGGCTTATTTGCAGTTTACAGTTATTGTACTCCACTTACCTGAAATTCTCTCTTTCATGCAACTCTGATGAAATGTTTCTCATCTCTCAACTGCCTGCAAGGGTTGCAAAGTGCTTCATGAGCAAGAGTGCTTACGTAGGGACAAGAAAAGTGATTTCTTTATAGGTAGTGATAAAATTTTCAAGAGCATCCTCCTCTGGCACAAATCTGTTTCTCCGGAAGAAACATGGAATTCCTACAGATTCCAGTGGGAGCTGAATTAAGCAGACATGGATTCTTTTATACATCCCAGTTCTCCCCCAGCATATTCTGAATTGAAACATTGAAGCCGTTTACCTGATAACTTGGCTGGAAAGACAAAATTTAAGCACAAGAATAAAAATGAAGATGGAATCCTCAAAGTTGGTATTTAATTAAATTAAATCAGTGAGGGCATATAATAAAGGAAAATTTATTTTCCTCCTGATGGTTTGTCTCTAGTTTCCGCTCATGCCACATTTTGCCTAAAGTTCTTCTGGAAGAGAAGTAGCTTGAAGTGTCCTGTGAAAGTAAAGGAGCACAGAAGTGAAGTGAAAAATGCTCCTTGTACTTCAACTAGAGCTGTTTGGGAAGCACCATAAATTCTGCATTTCATTTCCAGGCTCAGATGCTGCTTTGTAAGCTTATCTCCTCTATTGCTCCAAAACAGCAGCAAAACCCAACACCTTCCTATCCAGATTCAAGGCACTACTAACTGAATCCAGCCCAGAAACTCCTGTGAGATGTTTGTGTCTTCTGAATGTGCTAACCTCTTGTGAGGAGTTGGAAAGTGGAAGCCACGTTCCTCTTTATTCCAGCAGTAATTTAATGATGAGAAAAGGTTTCTTAACCCTGTACCCACAGGCTGTTTTAATTTTTTTAAATTGCATTATTTAGGTACTTTGCAATCCTACAATAAAGTAAGAAATGTCATCAATATGAAGCATCATCCCATAAAACCATATATTTTTAGATAATGTTCATGGTTTGTTTTCCAGTAGGAAAGAGTAGAGGAACTGATGCTCAATTAAAAGATGAGAGTAAGAAATTAAATAACTACAACTATCCATCCTATTCATCAAAAGACTAAGGACCTTCTGCAGATAGAAGAGAAAACCCAAAACCATTCTCCAAATGATATAAGAAGCTGACAAATAAGAAGAGGTTCATTAATCATTGTGGTCTAGCCTCATTTAACGGGAAGGAGCTGGGGGATTTTGCTAACATATGAAACTCAACAGGTTTTGAGTTTCCATATGAAACATATGGAACTCAAAGGTGACATTTTTCAGGTTTTGTGGATGGATCCACACCTCCTGATTTATTTTGGAGGATGGGGTTGCAATTTTAAATTCTTGAACATCTTGCTTCTGTTCTGAAGCAATATCTAAAATAAGGAGCACACCAAAAGGCAAATGAAATTAATGTATTTTTAAAATTAGATATTCTAATAAAAGGCAGAACTTTTATGCTATTCATAGCTGAAGTTGTCCTGATTTACAGTTTAGATACAATTAACAATTTCATTTCATATAATTCTTTTTTCCTTGTAAGTGAATATCTGAATCACATGCCAGAAAAAAGCAACTGCAGACCACTTCTATAAACCCAGTTACAGGGGGTGATACCAAAAAAAATTAAAAGAAAAGCCTTGCTTTATCCTGTTTTTCTAACATAATGGGGTTCTTTTGCCCCAAGAAACCTACAAACACCTAAAGCCCTCCATCAAATAGGATTTACACACTTACCTTTTTTTCAAACTCCCTCATGCAAGATTGTTGGGATGGTTACCCAGGGCTTTGCAGAACAGAGACCTCTGGCATCTACCCTGTCTGCATGGTGCTACCTGCCCCTATCCCACACCCAAACATTCTTCTTCCCACTCTGAACTCAAAAGCAATAGAAAGACCTGAACCCCAGTGGCTGGCACTGGTGCTATCTGGCAGCACTGCTCCTCTAATGGTTAGAAGCCAAGCAAATATGTATTTAACGGGAGCTATGAAAATCAAAAAAGTGCAAGGCCCAAGTTTTTGAAAAACACGTTCTTCCTCCACATCAAAAGACTCATTGATTTGTTGCTGAAGTAATGACCAAAGTGGTGCTAAGAGGGCGAAAAAGGAAGAATCAAATCTAATCTTCAGAGCTGTGTCAAGCAAGTAACTTATGGCCCATCAGAAGCTGATCATGAGACAAGTCCTGAATGTAAATATTATTTAATATGTCTGGCAAATGTTAGGAATCTGTCTGAGCATACTCTTCAAGTGAGAAATAGCTCTCCTTTTCCTTTGCTCCCTTTTCTGTGTCCTTGAACTTTGTATCCCTTGAAATCCCAAGCAACTATTCACATTAATAAAGTGTTAAGGTGTTTGACCAAGAAGATTGGCTCTGCTGATTTCAGCACTTAAAAAGGGAAACCGCTCTGTTGTTTTAACCACTTCAACACTCGCCATCTCAGTTTATTTTCTTATCCTCTTTAACTTCTGTTAAAATCAAACAGGAAGCAATTAAGGTGAGCTTACTACAAAGCAGCCCTCAAAGTACATGGCTATGTCCCTAGCACAGAATGAAGGTCATGCCCTGAAAATGTAATTATGCGTATGTGGAAGGAATGCAGAGCCTATATACTGGGATGATCAGTGAGAAAACACACCACTCCAGCTTTACTTTCAGCAGGCAGATGACCATGACCAACATGGGCACTGCTACCACCAGCTGCATGGAGGACCTGGTGGCAAGGCAAGTTGAATTGACAGGGCACATTAGACCAATTTTATCCACTGGAATTAAGAGATGGAGTGAGAGCAAGAAACGTCCCTATGAAACTGCGAAATGATCACCATTTCCCCTCACCAACCCCCTCTTCGACTTCAGTCAGGTCACTGCCAGGATGAAAGAAAAAGGAATGTCATAGAAAGACATCTAATGACAATCAATAGTAGGAGACAAAGTGAAGTCTTTACACAGGATTTAGCTAATTATATTTTGGGCAAATATTTATTTATCTAAAAACAAAATAAAAATCATTTTTAAAAGGAAAAAAAGTACTTAAATAAAAAACAAAATTGTGAAATGTTATGGCACAGAAGTTCAAGACAAGTATAAATCCAGTTGCCACAACTGTTGCGTATTAATGTTGCACATTTTTCTATAAAGGCTTTATTAAAGGTATTTACATGGTAATATGATGTGTAAATATATACAGCAAACTGGGGACAACTTTTTTCTTTTGGATTCTTGTATGAAAAAATGCCTTAAATACAAAATTTTAAAAGAAAAAAAATTGAAGAGTTCATCCCCAAGCATGAAGAATGTCCCATCATCCCTTATGTCCAAAGTATCAATTATGAGGCAGTTTTGAGGTTCTGGCCAAACCCTTGGGAGGTTCAGCCAAGGTTGTGTAGTCTCAAGTTAAATCGCACAGCATGCAGTTGCAATAGTTCCATACTCGATGGACTGTGTAGTTCATGAGAGATATTAGAATCATTAATATTTTATCATAGTTTCAGTCTATTTGCATTATTCTAAGCGATGCTCAAAAGTTCTATGCACAACAGTTCCTTAGCTGCTCAAGTTTGTGTTTCAACTGTTCTCTCCTCCTCCTCAACTGCTCTTTCTCTGCAATCAGTCTGTGTTCATCTGACTGGATGGAAAGAACGTACTCTGTTGCTTTTTTCAGGATGACAACCTTGGGAGCCTTTTCATTGTTGGCTACCTCGGGTATCTCGTCACGCAAGGCAAAGAAACTCAACTTCAGCTCATTTCTCCTCTGGCGCTCCAAGACATTGTGTGTTCGCCTCTTGTCGTTCTCTTCCGAATCTGACGTGCGTGGACTGGAGCATTTTCGGTTGTTGCTGATCTGTTTGAGAACTCTGCCACTGTCCAACCTTAGCCTTTTTGCAGCTGGGTATTCAACCTTGGTGGAGGGAGGAGCGGCATAATTGTGCTGATGGATGTTGACATGACACCGTTTGAGAACCAGCGGGCTGTGGTGGGGCTTACTGTGCTCTTCTGACATCTCTGTGCTGCTGGACTCTGTGCTGGATTCATATTCATTTGCTTCAGCTAATGTAACAACATCGATTTCCTCATCTTCCTCTTGTTCTTCTTCTGCCATTAAAAAAAAAAAATTAAAACCTCATAACTGTATGTAGGAACTCTCAAGACTACTGAATGTAAAGGGAAGGCTACTCTGAGTTGCACAATGAGGAACCCAATGACAAGCCCTCCTTAAACCCACTTCATGATGTTGGACATAGCTTTCTCCAAGAGCCTTTCCTTTAAGGAAGCACTGCTTCAAGTGCAATAGGACACATGGACTGCAGCCCAAACCCTGGCTCCCTGATTTCAAAAAGTTGTAATGATCTTGCGTAATGCCGAGTGCATGAAAGATAGTAGGAAAGTTTAACCTCGGTTGTCAGCAGTACAGCGCAATAAAGCTCCCAGACTCAAGCTGCCCTTAATTATGGATTTAGAAGGCTTTGGCCACGCCTTAAAAGAAAGCTTACTTAACACACATGAGTATTCAGAGGCATTTTCTGAATCTCTCTTGATCTGTTAATTTGTGGAAAATAGGAGGGAGTTTGGAAAAAAAAAAAAAAAAAAAGAGGAAAAAAGGAAAAAGGGAAGGCTGTAGCGCTTTGGGTAGAAACTCACTTTCAAACAGATTTACGAGGGAGCGGAACCCGCTGTCACATACCTAAGGAAGCATTTCTAAAACTTTCCCAGCCCCATTCACTCCCCTGCACTCACTTTCACTAGCACCTCCCTGACTGCACATTCTGCCCGCGGCTCTCGGGCTGGAGTTAACTCCTTCCCGGCCCACGGGTGAAACCGGGAGCCAGCCTTATCGGGACCCCATGACGAAAGTTTATCCCTCCTACACTTTCTTTCTACTTTTTTTCCCCCCGCTTTTCACTCCCTTATTCCCCGGAGGAAAAACTGGGCTGGTTTTCCAGGAAATAAGCCGGCTGAGACTATCCGTGCCTCGCAAACGTGGCATTTAAAAAAAAAAAAAAAAAAAAAAAAAAAAAAAAGACGCACGGGAGGAGGGGGGCAAAAGGGGGCTGAGGAGGGAGCGGGGGGTGCTGCCTTCCAGCTGCGCCCCGGGAAGCCCTGGTGCCGCGCGGGTTCCCACGCCCTCCCGGACACGCGTGGGTCCCACTCACCCGAGTCGCTGCTGGTCGTGGGCGGCGTGTCGACGCCCAGCAGGGACGCGGGGCTGGCGCCGGGCGGCGCGACCCGCGGGGCCCGCTCGCTCAGCGGGTACGGAAAGACCACCGAGGGGTCGATGCAGTCGGCGGCGGCGGCGCCCAGGTCGTGCAGGTAGAGGCTGGCGGAGGCTGGGGGGGACGTGGCCAGGCCGGGCGGCGGTGCCGGCGGCGCGGCGGGCGGCGGTCCGGAGCGGGCGGCGGAGCAGCCTTCTCGGCGGGCTGCCTGGTAGGACGCCAGCTTCTCCGAGACCACCTTCTCCAGCTTGGCGGCGGCGGAGAAGCCGCTCCACATGCAGTCCTGGATGATGATGGACTTGACGGTCTCGTCGTCCGGATCGCAGATGAAGCTCTGGTTGACCATGTCCCCCCCGAGGAGCTCGGTCACGATCTCCAGCTGGTCAGCGGTGGAGGGGAAGCAGGAGGCGGCGGCCAGGCTGGAGCGGCGGCTGGGGGAGAGGGGCGGCGTGGGCAGCAGCTCAAACTTCTTCCAGATGTCCTCGGACGGGGCGGGGGGCTGCAGCTCGCTGCCCCGCTGCTGCGCCGCCAGGTAGAAGTTCTCTTCCTCCTCCTCGAAGTAGAAGTAGGGCTGCACAGAGTCGTAATCGTAGTCGTAGTTCTTGCTGGAGAAGCCGGCGCTGAGCGGCATCGCGGCGGCTGGTGCCTGCGGGAGGGAGGGGGGAGAGGGGCACCGGGTGAGCAGTGGGGGTCGGCTCCCCCGGCTTCAGCAGAGCTACCGGCCCCCCGGTGCGCAGCGCTCCCTCCCGGCCCCCCACACCGTGCCGGCAGGGAAATGCGCAGTCGGATTTATTGAAAAAAAAAAAATTGATAATAATTATAGTAATAAAAAAATCCAAAACCAAAAACCAAACCACGACCCTCCTTCTCCTTGTTCTCAGTGCGGCGGGACAATCGGGCAGCGCGACCTGACCTACCGAGGGGTGGGCTGCCGGCTCCCGGACCACCCTCCCCGCTCCCCCGGATGGGCTGCGGCAGCCCAGCCGCCCGGCTCGGCTGGGCTCAGCTCGGTTCCCCGCCGCCGCCGCTCACATGAGGCACGGCTCCGGCACGGAGCTCCTTCCCTCTCGGGACCGCAGCGCCATCCCTATCCCCCGTCCCGGCGGGAAGGGGTGCCGAGCAGCCGGCGGCTTCCAGCCGGGAGCCGGGCTGTTCCTCAGCCACCCACCTGGGCGTGCTGGCACTGCACGGGGACAAGCAACGACCTTGGCAAACTTTGCCAAATCTTGTCATATATACATATATACCCGCCTATATATGTATATGCATATAAGTAATATATGCTACAATCATACCCTGCCCGCGCATACGCGAGAAGCAAATGCTCCCCTCCCCCAAAAAATTAAATTAAAATCCGAGCGCAAGAAAAAGGATGGGAACGCCGGAGCCCCGGCAGAGGAGAGCGTTCGTCGGTATCCACGTCCGCGGAGCGCAGCCCCGCCAGCAGCCCGGGTATCACCAGCCCATGTCAATCCAAACGCCACAACCGCGGGAATCGAGTGATGGGAAGCGAAGAGCCCCGCAACTCACCGGCTTCTCCAACGCGCCAGCTGCGAGACGTAGCGAGGCGATTATTGCAGGCGGTACGGAAACAACGAAGGGAAAATGGATAGATGATAAAAAGAACCGCCAGAAAGGACGGGGAAAAAATTTTAAAAAAGAAAAAAAAAAAAAAGACAAAACGCCAGGAGAATGTAGGTCTCTTCCTCCCACCACGGTTTGATAAACCCCACGGAGCGGCGGAGCAGCCGCCTCCCGGCGCGGTCGGTCGCTGGTCCGGGGCGGCGCGGCGCGCTGGCCGGTACAATAGAAGTTTAGTTGCTTTTCCTGCTTTAAAGCGCCGGCAAGGGGCGGAGGAGCGGCCGCGGGGGCGGGGGCAGCACCGCGGGGCCCTGCTGCGCTCCCGCCCGCCCCCGGCAGCCGCGCAGGGTGCGCGGTCTGGCCGCGGGAGGGCGCGCTGCGAAAGCCGGCTCTGATCCGCGCTCCGCACAGATCCGCGGCCGCGCTCTGCCCCCGCCTCCGCCGGGAAGGAGGGACGGAGGGAGGGAGCTGCGCCGGCAGAAGCGATGCCGCGCTCCGCGGCCCTTTTTATTTATTTTACTATTTTTTTTTTTTTTTTATTTTACTACGAGCCGCGCACGGAGAGGTCGGAAGTAAACATAGTAGAAAAAAAAAAAATTACTAGCAGGGATTAAAGGCAGTTCCTCGCCGTTCCCCTCCTCCCGCTGGCGTTCCCGCAAGGAAGAGCGCCGTAACCGCGGCGGGGAAGGGGCTTCACTCGCCCCTCACCCCCCTCGCCGAGGCTCCGGCACCTTAGGGCGAGCTGGTCCCGCAGCGCAGAGCGGTGGCCGAGGGGCAGCGGGGGAGGCGCGGGCTCC
Source organism: Acridotheres tristis (assembly GCA_037013685.1). Lineage (NCBI taxonomy): Eukaryota > Metazoa > Chordata > Aves > Passeriformes > Sturnidae > Acridotheres > Acridotheres tristis. The sequence continues at coordinate 139,910,969 of CM072886.1, read as the reverse complement.
CGGCACAAAGGAGCGTGTGTAGCTGGGGCACCCCCCAACCCGGTCGCCGCTTGATTATCCCGCCTCTGCCGGCGTCTGCAGAGGATTAAACAGGGAGAGGGCGGAGGCAGAGCCCCACGGGGGTCACCTTGCAGCCACTCTCCCTTTGGCGGTCCCCGAGTGTGCTCCCGCCCCGGCTTGTGCCGCCCCCACTCCGACCACCTCCTCTCGCCCCATGGTGACCTCTCTCCTTTCGGTCATCCCCGAGGGACGCGGAGCTGCGGCGGCTGCAGAGCTGCCACAGGGTGCTCCCTCCTATCTCTCCGCGTTCCCCATCGCGGGGGGTCCCGCGGGAACCCCCTTTCCTACGACCCTCCCGGGCGTCGCCGAACCCCTCCCGCAGCTCCCGCAACTGCTATTCTCCCGTCCCCCAGGGCAGCCACCAGCCTCAGACGAGCTACGCCCCGCGCATCCTGCCACCACATCCCCGCGCTGGCTCCGCACTCGCGGGAGGTGGAAGGACACCCCCGCTGTGCCCCCCTAAACGCTTCCAGGCGGCTCTCCCGTTGCCACCGCGGGCAGCCCGCTGGGAGGGATGCTCTATGCCTATATCTATATTTATTCCCCGCTTCCCAGCGTTTTGCTAAGAACATGCGAGCACAAGCCCTTGGGGTTGTGATGGGGAGCGCGGGGCCGACCCGCGGGGCGAGAGGGACCCCCGGGCGGGAGGGACGGACCCCCGGAGGAGGAACCCCCGGGCAGAGGGACCCCGAGCGAAGGAACTCCGGAGGAGGGAAGGACCCCCGGAGGAGGGAGGGACCCCCGGCCCTGGGCCGGCCCCCCCGTTCCCACGGCGGCCGCTCCGGTTCCGCGGGCCCAGCGCGCCCCCTGCCGGCCGCCGCCCCCGCCGCGCCACCTGCGGCAGCCGCGACCCCCGGGCCCCGCCGCGCCCTCCAGGAAACCAAACCGAACCAAAGCAAAACAAAAAAAAAACCAAAAACAAACAAACAAACAAAAAAACCACCAAAACTCTCATTTTGCCTTTTCCCATCGTGTCTGATGAAGAGCGTTTCGCCAAGCAGAGTGCAGAAATCACAGTCCTCACGGAGCAAAGGGCCGCAAGGAGCTTAGGATCTTCTGTCCCATGTCATGTTGATAAAGGAAGGACAGTTTTACGTGGAGGGTGACAAAACAAGAGCCATAGCATTGGCATGGTGTAGATACTTCACCTACTGACATTTCCAGAAAGGGATATCCACACCCTTGCTCAGAAATGGCTTTAAATACATTGTGCTATTTTTAAATAATATCCCCCTCTGTCCACAGCCAGCCTTGCTGCTGTAATGGAAGTAACATGACTAAAGGCAGGCCAGAAAGGTGCAAGATCGAAATTGGTCTAGTTACAACTAGTGTAAAAAGTGATATGGGCACTTGTCTATTTAGGAATAGCATCAGTTTCGCCAGATACACAATAAACGTCCTCAAAATTGTAAAAGCCATTAAAGTTCAGATGGAGCTGGTAAAAGGTGAAGTATTTTGAAATTACTCTGTTCAGATAGGGTTGAAAATCATGATCGCATTCATGGTTGCAATAGCCTCACAGGCAAGGCAATTAGCTGTAATATCACAGAGGGTTCTGACTTAAAGTGGAGACAACTAAGTAACATGAGTAGATGGACTCTTAAAATACCCTGTGTTTACAAGAATGGAAAAACAGGAAGGGAAGACTGGGAGAAATGTGCTATTGAAACAATACAGCCTTCAGAGGAAACAGTCTTGCAAATATTCTGCAGGATTTCTCCAGGCTTGTGCAGACTGTGAGTTCACTTTTTGTTGAGGAGCCAACTCTGAGGTGCACCGTCAGGGATCTCATGAAGTAGTTTTAGTGTAGATGAAAAAAAAAAAATATATTGCTCTGATTTCTTATGTTCAAGGCAAGGTGTGAAATCAGTAAGTATCAATTTCCAGTAAAAGAGCCATTTTGACAAAATAGCTGTTATACAGAAAGAATAAATGCACAAGTGACATTAAGGTGACAGTGACAGCAGAGTCAATGTGACTGTTTTGACATGGAAGGGTTTAGTGATTGATAAGAAATGGGAGGGGACTCAGCTGGGACCCTAGGTGGAATTTTTGTGTGATGGCAGGGTGGGAACTTGTGAGAAGCAGAAATGAAAGCAGAACCTGAGAGACAAGTAGAGATGGTGGGAAAAGCTCTTGCACCTCCTGTCTGGAAACCCCTGAGACATTAATGTGCTGTGTGCCTGTGCCACCTACTGCATGTTTTGTTCTCAGGAGACATCTGCAATTTCTTTTTCAGAGGACAATAAGCAGTCTAATAGTCATAGGGTTAGCATGAACACTATACTGGGTCCAGCTCTGGGGCCCCCAACTTAAGAAAGACACGGACATGCCAGAGTGAGTCCAGAGGAGGCCATGAAGATGATCAGAGGGCTGGAGTACCTCTGCTGTGAGGAAAGGCTGAAAGAATTGGGTAGTTCAGCCTGGAGGAGAGAACTTACAGCACCTTCCAGTAACTAACAAAGGCCTACAAGAAAGCAGGAGAGGGACTTTTGACAAGGAGATGTCAAGATGAGGGGAAATGGCTTTAAACTGAGAGTAGGTCTAAATTAGAGATCAGGAGGAAATTCTTCACTTTCAGTGTGGTGACACTGCAACAGGTTGCTCAGAGAAATTGTAGCTGCCTTATCCCTGGAAGTGTTCAAGACCAGCTTGGATGGGGCTTTGAAAGACGGTCTCATGAAATGTGTCCTTGTCCATGTCAGGGAGTTGGAACAAAATGATCCTTAAGGTCCCTTCCAACCCAAATCATTCCATTCCCATGAGCTCATAGCTATCTTCAGAAATTTCTGCTGAAAGTTTCGTTCGACCTCTCCACAGCTTTTCAGGTTTCTGGCTTTCCACAAGTGAGAAACAGGAAAGCACTAACTAGATACTAATTAGTCTTGAAAAGTCCTAAGTCCTTGAATGAGTGATATACCCCAATAAATGTGGTCAGTGCAGTCAGAGCCACTGAAATAGGCCAGCACACTTTCTCTGATAGCATCTGTGCAGAGAATCATGTCCCCACTGCTACCCCAAAAGACCCCAGTCTGAAAAGCAGAGACATACTACAGCATCAAGGAGAATCAGATTTGTCTTATTACTATGAAAGCCAGAAAATAAATGAGTTACTTTTTCATCTCTTTCAGCAGCTATAATTTCTTTAACAATAGGAGGTGAGATATGTGTAGGCAGAAGCTGACAGTGTTTCTGCAAGCTGCACAGCACTGACTAAATTAATAACATCTTCCTACCCCCCTCCTCCAGGCTCAGAGAGACTCATATGCTGTGCTAATGAGTACTTTCTCAGTGGACTTCCCCAGCACAGGGGAGAAATGCAGACATCTGGGAGGGTCACTGTCCTTATCTGTTTACTTTGGTGAAAAACAGAGACTGAAATACACCTCCTGTCGAAAATGGACAGGACCCACCACTGCAGTTTCCACCCAGCTAGCTCAGTGTAGCAGCCATGCTCCATGAGTGTTCAGAATGATCATAAAGTATGCAGAAGAAATCAGTGGGTTTTATGGCTGACATGTTATCAGTTAATGTGAATAAGAGAATAACAACAGATCATAAAATAAAAAAAAAATTAAAAACCCCATAAAAATAATAAGATAAAATATGCTAGTGGTAGTACATATCACACATATCACATACTTAGGTCTTGTCTGTTGTTGGAAGCCAAGGCTGTTTTTACCCTCACCCTGTGGATGTCCATCTTGAGGCAGAGATGTCATGGGGTCAGTGAAAGTGGTATCTAGTGTCATTTATTTATTTGACTCTCCCTCATCCTCTCAGCTATATGTGCCCTAGAGTACTTGCAGCAAACATGGCAGCTTCTTCCTCAGCATCATGCCAGCCTGTGATCCTCACTATGGAAAAACTCAAGCTGTTTATTACCAACAAGAAAAGGGAAATATAGAGAAAGCAACGGCTCTTGTTTTGTCACCCTCTGCGTAAAACTGTCTTTCCTTTATCAACATGAAAACTGAATGGGGAGAGTGCTGAGTAAAGAAACTGTTGCACCGATATTAAATTATTATCCCTAGAACTATAAAATGTGCCACCTCCCTCCTGGAAATCCATGGAAGTCCCAGAAAAGTAAGCTTTTTCATCAAGAGAATCAGAAAGAACTTGAAGTGCTCCACTGGCTTGGACAAACTAGAGGAGATTCAAAATGATACTTCCCATGATCCAGAGTTAAGACCCTTTTTTTAAATTATTGTTAAAGACAAACACTTTAGATTTTTTCAATCTTTTAGTGCATATGAACTAGGACTTTTATTATTTGTAATAGTTAAAACCAAATATTTCAGATGTTGATTTTTAAACCAACTGCACATGAAAGCAAGTCTTCAGTGTAACAAAAGCATTAGCAATTTTTAAAGGTAGTCTGTCATTAGGCACATATGTATTGATACATATTTGTCTTGCTTTGTCTTGTTGTCTGAGATCATGAAATTGAAGAAGACATCAGATTGGAAGACAGTAATATAGCCAATATTTTTGAATATAGAGAATAAAAGCCTTTACACCAGCTTTAGTCTTTCCATGGCGTGCAGCCTTTACCTTTTTTGCTTTGGGGTAAAATTGCCACAGCTGTTAATTTAACTTTGTTTACAGACAGTTTGACTTTGCAGTTCTTTCAAACCATCACAGTGCCTTTAGTATCAAATTTTAGTTTGTTTATCAATAGGGCAGTTCTTGATGAGTTTATTCTTAATTATGTAAAATGAAACTATTTGTCTGTGTATACAACTAACTTAAAAACACAAATAAACTGTTTTTTTGCTAGTTATTTTTGTTGCTTAAATACGCTACTGTAAACTGATCTAAGTAAGTCCCATGGAAAAAACAGCCAAAAATACAAGCAGTTTGAATTAACTTTCCTACACGAATTAACACCTTTTGACATGGATAACTGGAAGGCACCTACATAACACCAGTAGTTTTGGCATTCCTTGATAGAAGAGAGTTTTGTTCAGCTGTGGATTAGGGATGAATTGCAGGAAATCTACGCTGATTTAAGCGTATGATAAATGAGATGATTTCAAGGTCCCTGTGAAAGATAAACAGTTATTTTTGAAAGGCTGGGTAATTTAAATTTCTCTTCAGAACGAAAAAGCAGAGCTGTTTCAGAACAATCAGTCCCAAAGGCCAGTCACACATCCCTAGCCTCTGCATTCTCTGAATTGTATGCTGCAGTTATCAGATTGTCAAGATATCCCAGCTCTGCTTGATTAAGTCCTCTTTAAAGTATTAAGGTCGTTTGCAAGTACTTAATGATCCTTTTAGGTATCACCGCAGTCAAGCCCTGATCTTTAGAGCTGTAATGGGATCAGAGCCTCTTCCATTGCTCCAGCCCTTCAGTATTGGTGCTCCCCTGTACAGACTCACTATCAGCTGTGAGGCAGCAGGAATGAGTTTCCTGCCTCCCCACCCATGTGAAGCCACCTCCCTATCTCACCTGTAAGTGCACAGAGTGCCCCTTGGCACTGAGGGGCTTTGCAACATTGCAGCTGGAAAGGAGAGAAGGATTGAAAGTTATTGCACAGGTTTCTTATTAATGCTCAAAAAAAATAAACAAACCCTCCTATAGCAGCTTCCTTGCAGGTTTGGTATGAAAGCAGAGGAGCAAAGAGCTTGCTGTCATTCTTGCCACACATCCTGTGGGGGCACAGCTCCAGAAACATCTGAGTGTATCAGATATTATCTGGAGGAAGGAATGTGTCAGCTGACAGCAAGGCTGGAAACTATGGAAACAATTGTCAGCTGGGCCATTCTTATAGCTATCTCTTGTCTCTTTGAGAATTAATATCCAACAGTCCTGTCCCATCTACAAACCGGTGAGAGCAAAGGACCCTTCCAGGAGTTATGCAGCTGGTTGCTTTAGAGATGAGGTATCCGATTGTTATCAAATTAATAAGTGCAGCCACAGGAGCACATTCTGGGAAGGAGAGTGGCTCTATTGGAGGAGAATGTCTGGAAAAGTAGGTATTGTGTGACCTTTAGAAAATACTGGAGATTGGAAGTGCTACTGGTCTTGTTACAGCTGTTAGGTGGTTGGATCTGAGTTTGTGGGTAGGTGGAAAAGTATATGCAATCTACTTATCTGAGCCAATGCAAAGTCCATGCTTTCTTCAGTTCAAGCTTCTGGTGAAGATCATCAGAGCTCCCTTTTCTAGCTCCATGTTGAGCAAGCTCAGAAATGCTCACAGGTTTTGTTTGTCTTGTTAGGCAAGTGAAACTATGATTTTCTCATTGCCAACCCTTACATTAATCTTGGAGGTCCTGTTTGATTATGTCTTTAGAGGAAGGAGGAAGATGAGTTTGTAGGAGTGAATTTGTAAGTATTTACAATAAACATTCCTGACTTAACATGTGTGTCCTCTATGGGTTTCTGTTTATCAAGTCATGTTTTCTTTGGACTGGTTTATGGAAGAGAGCAGTCACATTTAAAAATTATACTGGTGAATGATCATGTTTGGCCTCTGCAGTCAAGGGCAAATCCTTTTCAGGGCTATCCCAATGAAGTTTACTTTCCAGCCACACTCAGCTAAAGTGATGCTCATTCCAGCATTGAGCACTTTCTTAGAACAACTCAGTGCTTTCAGCAATTGCTCAAGCCAGTGTGATGCTGGCACCCTTTTCACGAGTAACACTCTGCACTGAGCCTTTCAGAGTAGCTGCTCATCACCAAACTGAGTCCTTAAAAGGCATCAGTTTCTAACTCTTCACACCTCAAACCTTCCCATGCATTCAGTTACAGTCTTCTAATAATGTTACCTGGCTGATAACCTTATCTTCTCTTCAGCTTTGTTATGCAGTGCAGTTAATTCTGAATTCATTTGGGCATATGTAGCCAAGTGCAGCAAAAGTGTTACCTTGGCTGGATCAGGGCTTGCACTTCCCCGGTTTCTGGGTCCTAATTGTCTCAGGTCAGGTGCCCAGGTATAAGGGACAGCGTTGAGAAATGTGGGTTAAGCCATCAGTGATGGTCATGTCAGCGGGCTTTGGAGATGCAATGTTACAGCTGACTGTTCCTCTAAGCTCTTTGTATGACTGTTTTAGCACCACTTTTGTTACTTTTGGTGTAGTTCAGTTCAGCTTTCCAGCAATCAGAGTAAATTCAGAACTGTTTAACTGTGCTCAGACTAGACGTCTTTGGGAGACGAAGTTTTCTTATCTGTGGTGGCTGCTGCTGCATTTTGAAATGAGCATAAGAGGGGCAAATACATCCATGAACATTTGCTGCCGGTATGGATTTAAAAGCAAAACACAGTCAGAAAGGCTACCGAAAAACTACTTCACTTGTCTGATAACTCAATTTGTTGATAAGAAAGAGGGAGTGTTTTGTCTCTCTGTATCAGATAAGTGACTTATCACTCCCTGCACTGTTGATGATGAACATGTTCATCTGGCAGATAGTGGCAATAAAGCTGCATCTCCCCTTTGCACTGCAAGACATATGCTGCATCAAATGAAATTAAGGAAATAGATTTAAATAACTTCTTGGTAAATGCTTTTAAAATCAATTTATAATTAACCTGTGGAACCTCCTGCTGCATTTTGTTAGAAAGGAAAATATCATGCATGAAAATGGATGCTTCATGTAAGCAATAATATGGGGAGATAAAAAGTGTAAGAAGAAGGGAGAAAGGACATCATTGCTCTGGGCTAGGACTGCCCAATATAAGAGGTGGTCTGTAATTGAAAATGAGGCTCTGTTTTCTTCCTACACTATCCAAGTATAGGTTATTGTTAGCTAGAGGTATATTTCTGATCTGGTTGGCATTTTTTTTCATATTGTGCACATGGACCAAATACAGCACTGGGGCATGCACGCCTTTTCCATGAGAGCAGGCACATCTGGGGTGGAGGGATCTTCTGTTACAGCTGTTTTTTTCTGAGGTGTTTGAAGTACAGATGGAGCCTAAATGCACATCTGCTTTTATCTGTGTTTTGTTGCCCAGGCTGGGATGGCCTCAGCAAGATGATGTCAGGATGCATTCCAGCACGATGTGTCTGGCTGCAGAGCCAGGCTGTCCTACAGGATCCCAGTGTGGGTGCAGAGCCAGGAATGCCTTGATTTCCAATGCTGAGGGAGGTGAGGCCGAAGAAAGCCTCTGTCTGTTGGTACTCAGCAATGCAAATCTGTGCAGTGGGTTGTACCCACACATCTGCATTGATCCACTCCTCAGGATTAAGTCTAAGCTTCAGGACACTTGTGTGCTAGTCCAAGCTTTGACCTTGTAGGAGGAATGCTGTTTCACTGGGCTTGTTTCTGCTTGCTTTGGTTAAGTTTGTGCATGGCAGAAACTGGGGTAAATCTCTAAAAATCGCTGTGCACTGTGCATTGATGGGCAATTACAGGGGACTGCTGAGACCTAGTGTATCAAACTCAGCTACCAGGGACTTGGAGCCACAACTCCTGGGTTGAAAACCAAAAAAATTGATTCAGCCTTGCTACTTATTTTTTCCTCTGCAGGCTTTGTTTTGTTTCCTTACTTCATAGCTTCCCGGTGTTGCCTAAGCCCAGTCCTCCCTGACAGAGTCAGAATGTCCTACTGACATTCAGACTGTCCCTTTCTTAAATGGGAGCAGAGGGTTGCAATTATGACTGCAATGGCAAGAAAAGCTTTGATCAGAAATTAGCCTGACGAGGAGTGTGCTGAGGGATTAATGTAGAACTGACTTCATCACCAGCTGAGAGTTCTGTGGAGGAGGAATTTAGGTGCTTCTTACAGCCTCAACAATGCAAAGCAGCCATCATCAACAAGGTGTTCCCCAGAGGATGCTAATCACTCTCCTCCCTCTTGATCAGCAGTTAAGAGTGTCTCTCTTCTTTCTACTTATCACTTAGTCAGGGATGCCAGAGGTATTTCTTAGAAGATAAGAGCATTATTTACACCCAGTCTTAGAAAGGAAAGAAGTTGTCAGTGAGCTACAACCATTATTGTTCCTGTTATCATTTGCATGCAAAGGCATTTCACCATGCTCAGACCCCATCCTGTACTGCCTGCCTGAGCTCTGAAAGGGCTGGAGGAGATGTGCAGGGGTGGGGCAGAGAGGGCCAGAGGGCCGAAGTACAGGTATAGATCAAAGGAATCTGGGAAGCCCCAGATTCTCTCACCTATTGTGGCCTGTGTGCTTGAGGAGCAGGGAACATCTCCCTGTTCACTTCCATTAGGACTTATCTGCAGATCCAAATCACGTTATCCAATAGAGGTAGGGTAACCCTCCTGTAGCAATATAGATCCACTCCAGTTCCAGAGTAGATGCACCCTCCTCTTAGTGTCATGGGAAGGGACACTGAGAGATGCATCTCACTTTTGGTGAGAAGAGAGATAAAAAATTGGAATATTTACTTTAGGACAATCTAGTACTGCTCCTTATTAAGGACTAAGCTTTTTTTTTTTCTTAATAGATGAATAAAATTATATGAGTTACAGTTGAGACTATTGTGTGCTTCAGAACACCAAGTTCTGTCTCTACATGTGATGAGAAGGCTGGATAGGTACATGTGCCAGCCCCCATAAACAATGTGCTAATATCTACAGCTATATTGTCAGTGCTCTGATATTTAACCAGAAGGTATCTCTGCCTTCAGCTCATATTCTTCTCAGCTTCCCTTGTTATTCTCTCTGCTAAACAGACAGAAAGTGATATTATGTCTTTGAAGCCATAGGCTGTGTGTGTTCCTGCTGCGGAATTTAGTCATGATATTGCTAATTGGAAGGTTCAAGGTCATTCTTACATTCTTACATCCTTACATTTACATGCTTGGTCATTTTCTCCTGCATTAACTGCAGTTAATGTGAGAGTTGTTATACTCCCTCCCTCAGAGTTTCAGAAGCCTCTCTCTGCTAAACACTGAGTAGATGGGGTTCTTGAGGAGTCCTGAAATGAGAAATGTCTTGGATTATTTTGTGTGATGAAGATTCCCAAATACCCTTAGCTTTTCTGGACATGGAAAATGGAAGAACCTGTTTGTAGGTCACTCAGTTAAAATGATACAGCATATGGAGTGCAGGTGTGTTATGTGTCTGCAATATTATGATTAATACAGATACCAAGCAACTTTAAACCAGCAAACCTCAGTACCTGGGGTCCCACAGCAGCCCAGAGCTTAGACAAAATTCACTTACCTCACTTTTTCCATCGAGGTTTTACAGCCCCTTCTGAGATCAGCATTTTGTGGGGACTGGCTGTAGCATAAGCTGGGTGAGATGTCTCAGGTATGTCAATGCATCACTGCCTTACTGTGTGCACTGCAGACCTACTCCTACTGCCAAATAGATTGGTGCTGCTGGAAACCTAAGGGAAGGATCTGGGGCAGGAAGAGGGCTGGTCTTCTTCAGGTGTGGACTGGCAATTTTTCTGAGCAACTTTTGTCCCTGACAGGATGCTGCCTCTGGTTTGTTATCCTTAGCAAGGACATTTGCTTAGCAGTGCTGGTTGTTGCTAACAGGTTTCCTTACACCATCAAAGAGAAGCAAGGAGCAGGGTTTTGGTGGCCACACAAAGACCCTGGGAGAGGGCAGTGATGAGGGCAGGTCTCTCAGTGTCCTTTCCAACTACTTCAGGAAACTGAGGACCCCTTCAGACTTGCATATCCACAGACATAAGCGAACACACCTGTGTCCCAAGCACAGCAGTGTGTAGGAGAGACTGCACCATGGAAGCATGCACAGAGGAAGTTCAGACCTTAACTTGCCTCCTAACACCTTGCTGGTGAGGTGAGCCACTTGAGGAAGAGCAGAAGACTCTCTTGTCTCCTCTGCCACCTCTCGTTGACCTTGCAGCTATTTCAGAGCCTGTGATATCTTGCTGCAAACTTTGACTTATCTATCTCACATATACATGAAACTCAGTAATCACTAGCTCATATATTCATTCCTAAAGTGGCTACAGAGAGAATTGATGTTGCTTAACTCATCCAGTATCACTAATCACTTTTTGTTACATCCTTACCTGAAGGCAATGACTTTGGTCAAGCTAGAAATGCTGGTAGTTTCTGAACAGCTTCAGCTACTGGACCAAATGACTGTTTGGTGACTAAGAGTTGTGAAAGCAGGGGAAAACATCACAGTATTCAAGCAGAAGAGGGTATCCTGTGATGCAGAGTGACTTCTATGTTCTTGCTTTCAGCTGCTACGTGAGGAAGGGGTGACTCTTCACCGGGCTCTGGTGCTAGCTCAGCTCCTCTGAACAAGAGGCAAGCCCAGATGCAAACTCTGTGGCTTAGCTCCATGTTAATATATTCCCAAGCACTAATTAAGATGGTGAACGAAGAGAGAAATGCAGGTTAATGTAGCATGCTGGCAGTTTTGAGACTGCCTACCAAATGAAAGCTTTGGAGGTGATGCATAAGTAGAGGCCAGCAGCCTGCACACGAGTGAACTGGAGGGATTGGGCTGATGTAAATACTGCTTCCTCTGGAGGGAAGATGAAAAGAGGTTGTAGAGTGCCAGTATCCAAAAGGACAGTGGGGAGGGAAAAATCTGGGACATGGGAATAGATAGTCTTCCTGAGGACGAGTGTTGGAGACCCTCTTTGCCATAGGCAGAGTCTACTGGAAATAAGGTGGAACTGCAGGTAGCTGGGAACTCAGAGACATGCCTGGAGGTGCTTGCAAGCTCTGCAAGAACAGTGATGTCATTGTGGGTTCCACTTCTGGTGGGGAGTTAGAGGAGCTCCTAAATTCCCAGTCTCTGTGCTGGATTTCCTCTCCCTGAGCACCCCCTTTTGTAGACAAGGCTGCATTCCATTTTCACCTATGAGTTCCAGATGTAGGGGCCAAACAGGGAGTGGGAGAAGAGCTTTCACTCAATATCGAGCCACTGTGTGATTCCTGCAGCTGGGATGATGCAGGACTGATCTTGGCAAGTAGGTGAGGGGTTTTTGCTGAGCAGTGAGTCAAGAGTTCTGTGAGCTAAAACCCAACAGTTTTCCTCTTCAGTTCAGGTCTGTGCTGTCGTTACTGAGAAATCATAACCAGCATCATGATGTCAAAATGTACTACTGGGCAATTTCTGTCCATAAGATCTCCTCTCTCCTCCATTCCTTTTTCTACTAGATGCAATACTCCTTATTTTTTAGGTGAATTGAATGGAAGGTTGAAGGACAGCAAAGCAGTGCAAAGAACAGATATTTGGGAGGAGAGAACATGAGGGAACGTTACAATCAAAGAAGGAAGGAAAGCAGATCAACTTCAGTGTAAAATATTTACAGTAAAGCTGTTGATTTGGATTTTTCTCTCAAATTCCTCCCTCAAACCAAGCTTTTGGAAGGTTTGCTAAAGCTCACAAGACTTAGGGCCGGGTCTGTCGTGTTCAATTTCTACAGGATTGTTTTCAGCAGCTCTATGCAATTTTCAGATTGTTGCAACACCTCCTGGACCGAATGCTAAGGCCTAAATGTTCCACCAAGTACCTGCTTGTCTTCCTGCTGTCTATGCTCCCACGGCATTGATATCTGAAATTGTGTTGCAGAGGTTGGAGAAAGGACTGTATAGGTTGCAAATGGTCCAAATGGATTTTTTTATCTCTTACCATGAGGTATATTTGGGGATTTTTTTCTCCTGTCCTACTTTTACAAGTTGAATTATAGGAAAGTTTACATCAGAAAGGACTGCCTGAATTAATCTAGTAGTTCCCAAACCTCTGTATTGTTTTTCCACATAGGTGCTCCCATCTTGGTGTTGGAAGGTTAGGGCTGAAATGTCTCAGTGCTCAGTTACTTCTATTTTTTCCCTCCTTTATGATTCGTCATAGAATTATAGAATAGTTTCAGTTGGGGGGGACCTTAAAAATCATCTAGTTCCAATCCCCCTGCCATGGGCAGGGATGCCACCCACTAGATCAGGTTGCTCAGGGCCCCAGTGGGGCATCCACAACTTCTTTGGACAACCTGTTCCAGTGACTCACCACCCTGACCTCTGCCTCGAGGGTAACAATGTCAGATGAAGCCAGTTACCAGGCAATGTGATAGTTAGTACCAACATCACTTTAAATTAGTCTTCAAGTCAGTATGTTCCCATATATATTTATTTTAATATTCCCTACTATCTCTTCTTCCCTTCTCCCAAGTGACATGGATCCTGAAGGCTCTTCTAAGCATTTATGATATCATAAGTGCATGTAATCATGAATATGAACAAAGGTAATGTGCTGCTTGGAGTATGTAGAGATGATGTGCTGAACGTTTCCTTGCCTGATCAGATCAAGAACAAAAGCAGGAGGGAGCAATCTGAGTTCAGGAGGAGATGAAGCACCATTGAGTTTAGGATTAGTTCAGGCTCATCTTGGAGAGCAAAGACCCAACCTGGTGTTGCATCTGCAGGCAGATGAGGAAATCTAAGATTTGCATTGGTTCCCATTTGCTTCAAGTGGAAGCAGGAATTGAAGCTACAGAAAAGTTTTATTGACTGATTCCAGCCAAGAAAACAGGCAAGGTCAGCAAAGTCTTGCTCTTAGTTCTGAGCTGAGGAGAGCCCATCTGTCCATTTGCCTGGGGCTCTGCAGGCAGCCATCTGCCTTGATAAACGGGCTGTGAAAAGCACAGTCTGAAGGATGGAAGCAGAAGCCAAGGAGGGGCTGGACCTGCCAGTCACATCCACAGCACTCTGACAGGATGGCTACCAGCAGTGAGCTGGCCATGGCTGCCATCTGAGTGCCACCAGAGCAGAGCCACCCCAGCAGTGCAGATATTGGACCTCATGGCACTGCCTCAGCCATCACAGATGACTCGGTTTGGGTTGTATTTGGGCCTGGCCTCTGTGGCAAACAGGCATTGAGCAAACAGGGGCCACAGCACCATTTCTGGCTAGCTTTGGAGGTAGGGAAAGTGCATCTTCTCAGCAGAGAACCTGTGCTGTGCTGGGCTTGCTAAGCAGAAATGCCCTTATGACAATGTATGTCACTCATCTGTGTCAAAGGGAGCCCTGTTTAGGATTCCCCAGCAGATGTGACTATAACAGATGTGTTATAAATGTGACATGTCATGGGATATGGATCATGCAGACCTGGTGAACTGTGGGGACACATAGGACTTTTGCCTGATGTACATTTTCTGTACTTGAGTGCAAATCTCAATAATTTCTGAAAAATGGCTCAGTATAATCATAAACCCCTGTTCATTAGCTGAACATTAGTCCCAGTCTTGAGGGGATCTTGTTAAAGGAAAAACTTGCCTGCACTGATGTTTTTTAACAGAGAATACTCATTACTTAATAAAGACCTGAGATGTAATGAGTTGGTTTACAGTTCAGTTGTGTTTGTATTCAAGCAATATTTACAGTTTCCATGCTAAGAGCAGATAAGATCTTCTAATCTAGAATAAATCTTTAGGAAGTCCAGTGCTATTAATAGCTTACTCTAATTTTGCATGAAATCAGAATATAAACTCTAATGGAAGATATGGGAATTAGGTTTTTTTATATGGTGCATTATACAATGACCGTTAATACCAATGTTTTAGACTGTGTAGTATCACTATAATTTATCTTAAGAATCTCACCTTTTTTTTCCCATAGAAATGGGGCTATTTGGGCTGAATTTAAATCCCTTCTCAAATGACATAAACAAAACCAAGACAGAATAAGAAGTTATGCCTATAGAATTATAGCCATTTACACTTCTGCATTAAGTTACAGGGAAAATGCTTTCCCAAGTAGGTCACTTAATTTTACAACAATTAGTAACAGCTATATCACTATTTTTAAAATTTTTTCTGGGTATTCACTGAGGCTCTGTAACACATCAAATGCCAAAAAAAAAAAAAAAAAAAAAAAAAGAAAGAGAAACCTGTTTTAGTTGTGGAAAATGAAAGCATATAAAACCCTTGTCTCACACCCCAGCTGGATGGTCTAAGAAGGCTATGCACTCTACCCATCTCCCCAAAATTATGTTTTAATATTTATAAATAATTCTTCTAGTTCTTCTCAAAAGGGAGTGATGAGTAAATGGTTTGTGAGTGGCTAGATTTGCACCACGCTGGATTTTTCAAGAAACTTTTTTCCAGAGCTGCAGGACCCACTGAACATCTGGAGGTCGTGTTCACACCTGAGTGCCTAACCTGTGCTGCTCTGCTGCCTGGAGCATCAGCCTCATCTCTGGGGAAAACACACAGTGTGAACCTAAACTGCTGGAGCTCATCACAGCCATCCCTGATCGTAGCCTGGCTGTGTCCAGGAGTGGCGTCATCAGCACAGACACAGAGGATGCTCTCTCAGCAAATTCCTCCCAGTCCCTGCTGAGGACTTCTGCCAGCACACCGACATCTGCTGGGGCCTGTGGAAGGGGCGCTCTCACTGTCAGCTTTTCTGACAGAAAATATTTGCACTGATGCTATTTAAAGAAAAAAGAATTGCACTTTTAGTAGCATAACTTTTGCCACAGGGAGAGGTTTTCTTGCAGCAATGCAGTAGTTCCAAGAGTGCTGTATTTACTGCTGAAAATTACTGATATTCCTGCAGGCTGGAGCACCATACAGACAGCCCCTGTGCAGCTCCTATCCTCTCACAAAATATGATATTTGTGATATCGCTTATTTTTTACCATTCCTGAATGACACAAACCACCTAAGCAGAATTCTGTAGAGCTTTCTCTGTGCTGAGGACATCTGCCAGCAGATCTATCTCAGTCGTGGCTCATGCCTCACCACACCTCCCTGCAGCAGTGTGTGGCTGAGCAGGTTTGCTGTGCAGGTTTCTAGCATACTGCTGTGTCACCAGTAAATGCCTGGATAATTTTTAACCTCACACAGGATTGGTTTATCAGCTGCAGGTGGCCAAAATAATTATACACACTGCTCTCTATGAAAACTGGGTCAACAGGATAGTACTTCTTTTTATGTTCCGTCAGGCCTTTCCAATTTCCACCTAAGGCCAGACTTCAGGGAGAAAGATATTTGAACTAATGCAAGCAGCCATCACACCTATTCAGATGACGTCACCTTTCTAAGGCATTTTCTTCCCTCTAATTTTGCATCATAATGTTGGTTTGTGGAACAATCATTGCTCTTGACAAAAAAAGAAAGGAGAGCTCAGGGGAAAAATATTGATATTTATTTAAAATGAAATATGATAGATAAATGCATACCCTCATTATGTCAGAGTATGAAGAAGTGTGGATTTCCAGCACCACAACTTTCCAGGCAGACATCCTCAGGGCCAATGTGGTTATGCTGGCAAAACTTCATGTTTAGGAGTGCATCTTCCTTTGCCCATGGGATGTGGTTTTCCCAGACCAGTCCAGGGTGCACTATATATGTGTGTTTACATCTAGGAAAGCTGTAAAGTGATGGAGCTCTTCAGCTGGTGGGGTTGTGATATTTCCATTGAGAGCTGGTGGTTGTTCTAACATCAGTTTTGGGGTACCAAAGCCTGAGATCCACAGCGACAGCCCAAAGATTCGCCAAACCTTGGTATCAGTGACTTTGGAAGAAGAGTAGGGAAGGATCAGGAACAATATATCCCTAGAGTGTGTTTCTATGTAATCTCTACCAACACGTGGTTGGCTTCTGCCTATGTGTTTTCCTTTCCCACTGAGTGCAATGCTGGGTTCTGATAAGGATCTTGCACCTTTTGGATTCCAGCTAATTTCTTCACCTGACTGGCCATGCCTGTGCTGGCACACGAAGCAGGCCAGGACCTGCTCCAGCCCAGAGGGTGAGAGGCATGGCATGGCTTGTACTTAGGGAATTAAGCCTTCCTTCTTGTCAGAGCAGGGCACTCTTCTCTACAAGACCAGCTGGAAGCTGTCTTCATGGCTCTGCTTCTTTTCTGCTGTTCTGGTGTTGACCAATGGTAAGAATGAGATCTGCAGGTGGTTTTACTCTTAAAGTATCCATGTGCAGAACTGCAATTACCTCTGGTATGCTAGCAGCTCTTGTGATAGACATAAGTTCTCTAGACCATTAATTTTTTACACACTGGCACTATGTCACTCCCTGTTTGCACAGTCTCTGAAGGAAACAGAAGCAATCTCTTCCATCTCTCCCCGTGCTGACGTCTTTCCGTGCTGCTCATCACTCTCATCAGCTGTTCCTGAGCTGCATCTAACCCACAATTGGAAATTCAAAGCCAGGTCCCTCCCCAGCTGCTGCTTTGATGTCCCTTTCTCCCCCTCCACATCACCTACATCGCTCCCTTTGAACACCAACATCGTGATAAGGTTTATGAAATTACTTCCCGTTAGGATGAGGGCACCCAAACCCTGCATGTCTCAGAACCATCTGCTCTTTCTGACATGGGCATGGGGAAGTATCTTTGAGCAGAAAGACAAGATCCATTGTGGAGTTGCCACAGTTTGTGAATCAGAGCCCTGGAATACATGCATAAACGCTAATTAAACCCAATTTAAAAGTGTCTGATATTTATCAAGTTTCATTTAGTTAGGGATCAAAATTAAATTATTGATTAGTTACTGAGTAAAGCTACGTCAGTGTCATCCTCTAAAGTAAACAGAAGAACATCTGTCTGAAGGGACCAATTCAATTCTCAGTCAACTTCAGAAAACATTTGATTTGGTGCCACTTAGGAATATCATAAACCTGAAAGCCAAATGTTTGCATTTAGATTGCATCCCAATTGAAATTTTAGGGGTTGAATTCACTGCATAATTCACTTCTCCTGAAAGTCAGAGCTTAGGGAATGTCTGGATCTAGTGGGATTTTTTTGTGGTTTTTCTTTGTTTGTGTTTTTGGTGGTTTTGTTTGTTTGTTTGTTTGTTTGTTTGTTTGTTTTTTGTGGGTTTTTTGTTTTGTTTGTTTGTTTGTTTGTTTTTTGTTGTTGGTTTTTCTTTTCGTTTAGGATTTAGGAAACAGGAGCCAGCAAAACCTGTTTGCTCAGCAGCTTGCAGAAAGGTCTCCAGACCTGGTCAGATGATTGGGGGAGCATCAACGATATCACTGCCAGAATACATTTTAACAATTGTTGGGAAAGACCTTCAGAGGAACAGAATACAATAGAAATGCTGGAGCAGAGTGGATGGATCCCAGGCAGAGGTCTGGGATCTGGTCTTGGAAGATAACCAGTGTTAGCAACTTCACTAGAAGGCCACAGCAGACTATTAGGAGACAATAAATCTCTTTGCAAATGTTGTCCTAATCCAAATAGATTTAGGGATAATTTATACCAGCAAGAATAGGGGAGATACCAAGAATTTTCTGGAGGGGAAGAAAAACTTTCTTTCCTTGAATATTCCATCTTGCTCTTCAGCACTATTTCTGTTTTAAATGGGAAAATATAAACTGCAAATTTGCTACTTCTACTAATGTTAAAATTAATAGCTATTTTTTTCTTTTTTTTCTCAAGTAAGAACTTTTAAATTGTTAGTAGTTGGTGAGATATGTGGACCTTGGAGCCAACTGGAGTCTCACTATTTATGTTATGGTAGAGCCTGGAGATCATAATTGGTCTTCCAGGTGCTACACAGATAGAGGCAGCCTGCTCCAAAGAGCCTCAAAATGGGTAAGGGGTGGAGGGGGGACAACAAAATGATTGGGACAACTGTGTGAGCTCAGGCTGCCAAGCAGGTTGGAGCTGGGACTTCTCTCCTGCATCCTCCATCACCCTGTGCTCTAGGAAGGTTTTTCCACTGTTTTCCAGAATGTTGTATTTCAGCAGTTCTAGCTGTTTTCTAACTCCTGTCACTCACATGGCCAAAATTCAGCCTATTGCCTTTTTAAAAGTTTTTTTTTCTCCTTGGAGGAGGGCATATATGTGCTTTCCCCCTTGGAGATACCAATCCCATGAAATAGAAATGCTGCCAGAATTTTCACTCTAATGGTAGAAAAGATGCCACTACAAAAACCCCCACTTCTATTTTTATCCCTCATCTAGCTGCCCTCCATAGCTTTCTGTTTTGTTTTCCTCTTTTACTAGATAGCATTATCACCAGGCAGAGGGTGGGGGCTGGATCTGGGGAAAAGCATTTAAACAGAGCTGACTGCAAAGCAGAGTGGGTTGGCTGTGGGGGTGGTGACAAGGAATTCTTCCTCCAGAACCTAACTTTGACCATGAACTCTAGTTCCACTTAGTAACCTAAATTCCTCAGTTTTGTCCAGCCTCCCCACTTCACTCATATAAAGAGTGATAAAGGAAGACAAGGGTAAAATAATCTCTAAATAAAAGATGAGGTAATTTTGAAGGCACATTAGAGCTTTACATGTATTATGGCTTACTATATAAGCCCACTGAGTGCTGAAGCATCTCCAGTATGGAGCTGTCACCTGGCATTTTCCACTTTATTGGCAGTTTGCAGAAAATGTGACTGGCTCTGGTGCAAATTACTCAGAATTCCTCACTCACTTTCTGGGGTGGGGAGTTGCATTGATGGAGATGGTTTTGTTATTGTTGTCTCCTGTTTTCCTCTAACCTTAGCCATAATTTTCAAAGGAAATAGAAAAGAGCTGTTTGTATATAAATCAAAGATCTCACTGAGTTCAAAGAAGGTGTTCTCCAAGCAATCTGCTGAAGTGAATGTACGGGATTGATGTGGGTGAAATTCTGGCTGAAATTCAGCAGTTTATGTTATACTGCCTGGATGATCCCAAGCATCTGACCTTAAAATCTGTGAAGCATGCATAGTGAGATTAGTGCTGGTATGGATACTGTAGCAATGCCACAAACATCAACAACTACTGGTCTGATATATTACAAGATTTAGAGCTTTAGAAAATTTGACACTGCCTGAGAAAGAATAATTCTTGCAGGGATTGCTGACTAGGCAATTTCTAATTTGCCTCTTCAGTCTCTTTGGTGTATGAGCTGATGTGTTCTTGGCAAAGAAGGCCAGGCATGGGGCAGAGAGGCCAAAAGCAGTAGGAGCTGTTAGCCATGACATGAACTACTTTGTAGACCAAGCTCCTTTTCTACTTCTCCTCCCTGAAGGGCATAGGGGAGAAGAGATTAGCTGTGTCACCTCTGATGGAAATCACCTTGCTGGAAGGCAATCGCTGGAAGGTCTAAAACCTACTTGGCTGCATTCAGACTTGTCAAGTCTCATGAATTATCTGGGAGAGCCTCTCACTTGCTCACCTCATGTCTCATCCCAGATACTGGCAGCAGTGTGACCTGACCTCATTCCTGCATTCTTGAGGCCTAGAGGGCCAGTGGAGCTTACTGGGGAAAGGTACCAGTTGTATCAGGATTAGGAGATGGAGTGCTTGGAAACCAGATTATGTGCACTCAGGGGTGACCTCACATCCACAAGAGACTTGATGGAAGAGTGTCTTCTGATGCTACTAGTCAAATTATCTGACTTTTGAAATCTCACATGTATGATCAGAGAAACCAGAAATCCATAGGTCCTCCAACATTCTCCTTACCCGTTTTATTATTATTTTTTTTAGCAGGATGTGCTGTAAGAAAGAATAAATCTTTCTGATCTTGTTGCGCCATGACTGTCATTAGTTATGGTATGTTCAGAGACACATGGACTCCAGGTTAAGAAGGAGGCTGTGATTAGCAAATTTCACTCCCCTTTCCCCTCTGGCTCACTTAGACTGTAGAACTTCTCCCCAGAAATGGGATTAAGTCATAGGTTTGATAAAGAGATCTAATCTTATTGTAAAGGATCTAAGTGATTCCTCCTCTCACTTGGCAAGCTGTCCTGGTGTTTAATCATTCTTACCCCCAGGAAATGGCATCTTGTTTCAAGGTCAAGTTTATCACATTTCCACTCCAGCTACTGAAACCTTACTTGACTTTCTAGGAGGAGTCTTCCCTAGGGTCTGGGTTAGCTCTGTGCTCTGAGATGCCCAGCACTTCAGTTCAGTGAATGTGGCCTCTGCATTGGTCTAACGTGCTCCCAAACTGCAGGAGGGTGACAGCTGAGAGGAGGCTGGGGACACACCAGCCAGGAGGGAGAGAAGAGAGTTCCTCCATCTCTGAAGAGTCAGTAGTCATGCTTACAGGGAGGTGGACAGGAGGGTTTACCTTCCCAGTTAGCTCAGTGTGCTGTGTTCTGGTGTATCTGTCATCCTTGCTCATAGGTCTCCAAAAGGGCTGGATTCATACTGGAGTGCAACCAAGAGGGTTGGGGCTCCTTGGTTCCATGATGTGACGTTGACCCCATCACTGCACAACCCCTGCCTTGCTCCTTTTGGGTTGACTGGTGGTCTGGTTCACCTAAGGAGCTTTTGTTGTGCACCAAACTCCTGCAGGGCTCTGGGATCTCAGGCAATGCTGCAAAACTGACCCAAACTCTTGTAAGCATGTCCTTATCCCCTCACAGAAGTTTTATTCTGCTCGGAGATCTGGAAGAAATGCTTCTGTCAGAAACTCCTTTTATATGGACTTGTTTTGGCCCATAAACTGTGCATCTACAGGAAGAGGTTTTGAATTGTCTGCTGTAGCCCTGTAGTCAAAACCTCAGACCTTTTCTGCTATGTCCCTGGTCCTGGGAAAAGAGTCAAACCTGCTGCCCATTGTTGGCTGGACAAATCCCTTCTTATTCCAGCCAGAGACATCCAGGTCTCCTGGCCTGCCGTGACCCTGCGCTCCTCAAACCATTATTGCAACAGTGACAAGGGAAGGTTCAGGCCAGCTGTCCGAGAGTGGCCAAAGCAAACGAGGAGGAGGCAACATGTGCTGGGGCCCCAGAGCCAAAACCTCTGTGTGCAGCCTGCAGGGAGCCAGGGAATGGGCTGTGGGGCTCCTGCCATCTCCTAGCGGACCTGGAGCCAGGAGCTGGCTTCACATTGCTGGAATCCAGCCACAAGGGAGAACTCGGAGGAGGTAAGTCCCTGGAGTCCTCTGCTGAGTAGTTTATTGATGTCTTGGTTAACCACTTGTGGTATGAGCCAAGCATGTCTATGAAACTTACTGCTCCAGAGCTGCCAGTGTAAGTACCTTCTGTCACCAGAGGAGGGAAAGATGGATGGGAGAGAAGGGAAGAGCATATGCTCCTGCTTGCAATCCTGCTGGTTACCATGAGGGAGAGGAAGGAATGTGTGCGGTGGAGTGAGGGCATTTTTGACTGTATATTCATTATTGCCATGAAATGAACAGTTTTTTTCCAAGTAAAGAATATAGTAAATATAGTACTTAATGTCTCACACAGCACTGATGACACAGAAAATCTCAATGTCCTCAAATACCTCAAGAAACTTTTCCTTAAGTGTGCAGGGTCTTGAATCCTCTCCAGCTGAAAGCACTTGGGCCCAGCCCCATTCCACGTCTCTACTGAAATGTCAGCCCACTGGTGGTGGCTTGTGAAATGAGCTCCTAGCAAATTATTCTCTGCAGCCTTTGCAGTCTTGTCCTTGAACATCTAAAAGAAATAGTTTTACAGATGTAGCTGGCACATATTTGCTTCTACCTCAGTCCTCTGGTTAAAAATTGCTAGTGGGTGTGGACAGCCTTGTCATCCTGGATGTTCCTGTCTTCCCCTGGCTCACCTTCACTACTGAATAAGCTGCAGCCTTTCATCTGTCAGAAAGGAAGTGTTATGAAGTTCCCTGTGCCATCTCCAAGCTGACTCCTCAGTTAATGAAAAGGGGAGTGCCTCCATGTTCCTGTGTGTTGACTAAGTAAATCTAGAAATGATCCTTTGGCTATCACTGCATTCCTTAATGGTTTTTACTTTTTGTGTGTGTTTGTGTGTGATTATCTGTTGAAGCATAGGAAATGTTGATAGTTAGTAGGGCTAAAAAGGATACCATGTCCTTGTGCTTGTTTTAGTAAATTAAATTATTTTGTGAACAAAAGAATATTGGTTAGAACAGTTTGCTTTGCTCAAAATAAGCACAAAGTTGAGTTGTTCAGGAGACGAACTAAGCTTGCAAATTTAGCATTCAGCTAACTGAAATAATAGATAAATAAAAGTGAAACAATTGTTCTCAAGTGCCTGCTCTTCAACTAAAAATGCCATTGAAGATATTTGTGCTTGTCTCTGAAGGGAGGAGGTCACTCATGAGCACAGGTGAATGGAACTGAGATGACTGAGGAAATTATTGCTTTTAGCTGTCCTCCCTATTTCTCTCCTGGTGGTCAGCATCTTGCTAAAATGTTGTGAAGCCAATCTTGAACTACAAAGCTCAAAGCCCAACCCAAATTTTACTTTCAGATGCCTTTCTGTAGACTGCAGTGCCTGTGGGTAGTTTTGCTGGGCTGCCCCAGTGGCAGGGCTGGCAATCTCTGTGAGAAGTAACTGCTCCAGCCATCTCACTAGTGTTTGAGATGAAGGTATTAATCATAAATTTTAATTTACAGCAGCTGAAGATGTGGTCTTACCCTGTTTACTTTCTAAAGTCGTGTGGTTCTGGTGGGGAGATGTAATTTGGCCACTAGTGCAGAAGAACCAAATGATTAGATCTGATCTGTAGGTAAATAAATATTCATCAATAACTTTGCCTCTGTTCTCTACTCCAACCTTGTTTCTTTGTACAGAGACCACTGACTTTAATAACTGGGGTTCAACCTGTGGCTTTTTGAGTAAGATCCTGTGTGAGTTTTTTCATAGTCACTGCAGCTTTGGAATCTTCGCTCTGGAACCATTCAGTTATTACCACCATTGAGAAAATCACTGCTGCTCTCAAGCAGTAAATGTGTATGAAGCACACACACACACACAGTGAATGCTACAAACTACAGGCTTGTGTGGCTGTTTAGTCCCTTTTGAACACCTGGCCAGTGTCCTGTCCTGATGGCACATGGGGACATCTAATGGTTGAGTAACAGACCACAAGGAAATTCCCCATTGTGTGCCTTTGTTGATGTTTTTATCAGAATTTGTCTCTTCTTTTCCACTTTTCACCTTTAAAAAATTTGTTAGTTTTAATGATTAACTTGTTTAATTAACTCACTTTTAGGGCAAACTGTAATCATGAGCTGTAATTTCAATCTAGTTAGCAAACTCTTTCTTCTAAGCAGAAATAACAGAGAGACACCTAAGGATACTCATCTGCCTAATATGGCAAGAAAGATACAGGGATGACTTCACTGTGAAACAGAAATATTTTCACTAGAGAAGATACTGGTTGTTGAACTCCACTCAGTCTATCACAGAAAGACTTAATCAGAAACAAGGGCTCTGAACTGAATGAAATTTTTTCCATTAAAATAGCTTATTTGTTTTGTTTCATTTGGAGTTTTATTTGGATTTTTTGTTTGTTTTGTTTTGCTTTGAGGTTTTTTTTATCTTTTTTTTAGTCTGGGTTAGAGTCCTTAAGGAAAGTACTAGATCTCACATTTCTTGACGTTTTCAAATCAGGTCTGTATGCATTTTTGCAAGATGAGCTTTAGTCGAACCTAAACTTTTATCCTTAACCCAAGAGGGTAGTATGTGGTTTAATGGAGAATGTCATCCAAGAGGCTAGGCTTAATCCTTTAATGGGCATGCCTGGCTTTAAATTTATGAAGAAATATTTGGTGTCTTTGTGTGCTTATCAGACTCTCCTCACTGCAGTTTTGTTTGGCACATAGTTTTGTAGTTCCTTTGACTACAGCTTCTTGTCTGTTTGCTTTGATGGATCTCTTCATATTAACAGGGATTCTATCTTTTTGTGCTCACCTCTTCTCCTGCCCTACTCTGTACTTTAATTCAACCATTTTATTGCCCAGAAGGGACAAAGGCTACTGAAGTTAAAATGTACTCAGGATAATACAATCTTCGTTCTCCTTTGGTTCTTGTACATCCTAGACCTGCACGTGGTGTCCAGATGTTGGCCTACAGATGTCTGTAGCTATTGAAGACATTCTTCATAGCTCATCAAGTTTTCTATCCAGATCTTTATACTGTGAGGAATCCTTCAGGTTACCACAGTTGCAGATTACACAATATGTGTGGATATTCTGCTATGGCTTGGGTAGGCAATCACTTGGCTGATTACTCATTGGAAAGCAGAATAATTAATAATGTTAAATCAAATATAACCTAATCTAAAGGCGTAGCTGATGATGTGCTTATCAACATACTTTGCTGATTTTTATCAAGTGGAAAGTTGTATCTTCGAAGATTAAAGGAGAGAAAAAGAAATCTTAATACTCAGTGATGAAAGTATTGGTGGCATGCAATCTGCAGACCTAACACAATATTATTTTGGAAAATGAATTTGCTGTTTCAGAGTATTAGTGAACATGCCTGAGGTTTCACTGCTGAACAGAATACCTTGTGGAGCTCATCCAAATCAGCCCTAATCTGGCTTTTGCATGGCTGTAAATAAACCTTCACACCAGCGGGGAGCAAGAACAGAAGTGCCAGGCTCCTGAGAGGTGCAGGAATCCATCTGGGCAGATGAGGTTTTATGGTCAGGCCCTGCAATCAGCTGTGATTTGGCAATGGGTAGCAAAAGCAGGAAATGAAGCAGGATTATGGGCTACTGAGAGCAAGAAATCAGAAAATGAGCTCAAATGTAGGGACCTGCCTATGTGTCTTCCTAAAGCACTCACTGCCATTGCCTGAGCTGGGCTGGAAATAAACATGTGAGAGCAGTGTGTTACATCAGAGCAGAGGGTGGTGTCTCAAACACAGGCCAAAACAGAAGCTGTTGATGGAAAAATTTATTTATTAAATATATATTAAAAGAGGAGAAGCTTTTTTATCTGTGATATTTAAAAATAATGTAAATAAATACATATATTTTGGACTCCTGATTTGCCAGTGCCAGGAGGAGTAAACAGTAGATTATTAAACTAAAGCAAGATTAAGACAGATTAAGTAGAAATGCTATTTATAACGTTTTCAAAGAATTTCCATTCTTGTGTCCTGTGGAAATGAAGAAACCTGTTCAGTCACTGGATGAAGGTGGAAATCATTATCGGTTGGAGCTGTGTTTGTTGATGATGTTTGTTTGTCTTTTTAACTGTGTGATTAACAAAGCTTTAGATGGGAGCAAAGCTTCCATTTTTACAATTGCATTCAGAAATTAAAAGCCTTAAATGACTCAAACTTAAGGGCAATTTGACATGTACTTCGTGCAGTGTCAGATAATGATATTTTTTCTGGAGGGATAGTTCTTTTATGACTAACATATCAAACATCTTATTCGTACTGGAACATATGACTAAAACACACAGAATTGTGCCAGGAAGGGGCTTTTGTAGCTAGCATCTAGGTAAGACCAGTTTGAGGAACGAAAAACGATAGATTAACTGGAACCAATTCACAGATTTCTAGCTAGAGAAGGGTACAGGCATATGCAGTCAAGTGTGACATTTGTGAAATGCAAAGGTGGCAAATTTGATTCAGTAGGCTTTGATGGTGCAGAGTTGCACAGGTCTTTGCATATGCACTAGTTCAACTTCAAACGTGACAGAGCTGAGATCTGACAAGGCACCTTGGATTTTTTCCTCTGTCTTCATACCCTTGGCTTCATTTTCTCCAAGAGATTTTCCTCACTGAAGAAGACTTCATCCACCTTCTCATGTTAGATAAAGCCTGGCCCCATAAATGTTTTCAATGTGCAAGGCAAGGTGCTTATTCAAAGACTGGTGTAAAATATTTATAAAGGGACATGAAACTTGAAATAATCCACTTATTTTTCTTTATTAATCCTTATCACAACCAAAATGGTTTAGCACTTGGTTTTGGAGTTTGCTTTGTTTAATCCGTGTCTCTGTCCAGTCCCTGCTTTTACTGGACTATGAGAACACCTCAAGTATATGTGAAAAACAAAGACAAGGTAGAGAAAGGTGATGTAATTTAAGTCATATAGAAGGCTTGTATTCAACTACCTGTTCTGCAATAGATTTTGTAAATTCTGTGCTAACACTCTATCTACTGATTAACCTTCCTCTTTGAGCCAACCCTTAATTTCTTTGACTGAGTGCTGCTCAGAAGTGTTGCTTTTATTTGAAATATCTATGAGTGAGCACCCATTTTAATTGAAATGGGAAAAGAAATTCAAGGGTTCTCTCACAATTCATCTTTAAAGTGATTCTCTATTTCCTGAGGCCAAAGGAAGTAGAAAAAGCATTAGACTTTTCTGCCTAGAATTTGCTTCTCAAATTCTGTCCTTTTACAGATAAAAGACCCTTTGGTTCTCTTTTCTCTGCCACACAATGAAAAATTTCCTTAAGAAATCCTATGCATTTTTTTTTTAACCAGCCCCACATTCTTTTTGTCTTACACACCCTGATTTAATGTGCAAAGACAGAGACACTTATAAAACCTTGCTTTGGCACAGTAAAAATGGCAAATCACTGCAAAGTGGGCAGTAGATCTTTTCCTTATGCAATAGCTGTGAGGGTGGCAAACTTACCATCAGCACAAATGATGCAGTTGCCGCCCTTGTTTAGACTTCCTGAAACACAAACGTTTTCACCATCCCCCCTACATTTTAGAGAGCCAGAGCTCTCTGCAGCAGTTATGGGCCCTGCATGAAGTTTTTTTCTCAGAGAGTTTTTGCAGCAATTCCAGAACAGTCTGTGTCAGTGGAAATGCTGTGGTGGGATGAACAAAGTGCTCCAGCCAGAGTCAGCACTTGAAGTTATGAGGATCAAAATAATTCTGGGCTTTCTCTGCCACCAGCATAGAGAGAAAAGTGTCATGGGAGGCAATTCTGACTTTTTCCATCTCCACTAAGTACAGACTGAGTCTCCAGCCTGCATGAGATGGGATGAATCCAAACCTTGCTGCTTCTGTGAGTGCAGTTATTAATCCTGTGCCCATCAGTTAGCTGAGAAGTACGTGAAGTGGGAGCAAAGCTCTTTGTATGCCAAGACTTGAAAAGTAAATACTCTTGTGTACTCTAACTTCTTTTCTAGATTTTAGAACAGGCTTCCTAGTCTTGTTTTCAAAGAAAAAGAGGCATATGTTCCAATGCACTGCTTAAGTGTGTCTGTATGTCTTATGCTTGTACATTTTGGACCTGTTTGCTGACTCTGGTCATAGTGGAAGGGAACAAAACAGTAAATATAACTAGATTCTTCTAGGTGTAGTGAAAATTTTTGCTTAGATTAAAAAAAAAAATTATCCTGTGCATGCCCTCATCTGTGGGAGAAGTAGAGAATTCATGCTGGAGAGGGATCCTGTAGATACCTCAGACACGGGAAAACTTCACCCACAGCTTGTGTCACAAGGTGCAATGAGAGCCAGCGGCAAGGTGCAGATGCCTCAGCAATCAGCCCTCAGGAATACTGGTGTTCATGCTGATACACTTTGAAGCAAAGGAAAACATGTGATATCCCCTGTCCTTAAATATGACCACACGCATCAAGACCTGCAGGTTAGCCTTCTGAGAAGATCTGGGTTTAACAAAATAGCAAGTGAAGATGAGATGGAGGGGTCCAATCCAAATGTGAATTCCCAGTTCCCTGTGAATGTCTGCTCACCTTGACTTTAAATCCACTGAAGCAACCTTGGGCAGCACCAGATCAACAGGGGGATCAGGGCAAGCCTCACACCTGGGTGAGCCCCTGAGCTGTGTGCATCCTGGCCAGCACAGTTTCTGCAATTTGTTTCCAATTCATTGATGCATATTGACTGAAGAGACAATCTCGTGTGCCCTGCAGAACAGCTGCCTCTGTCTGTCCTACTCTGTTAACTTGTATTTCTATGGAAATATTTCTCACAGCAACTTTTTCTAAGGGTTGTCCTATTAAATTGGTCAGGAAAAGCCTACATAAGCACTAAACCAGTAATTTTCTGCAGCAAGTTCTGGCACATTCCTCCAGCCAGAATGAGTACTCTTATTTCTTGTTAGATTTTCCCTAAGCTTTTCTTGGTTTGTGTTCCCAGATGTAAAACTGCTGTCAAGCTGAGGGAACCCAACAAAACCCTGTTCTATGGTAAAAGAAGGACTAAATGTTGGCAGTGATGTCCAGGATGGGTTTGATGCAGATGCTTTTAATCTGGTGTTTGGAAGATCCTAAAAAAAAAAAAAAAAAAAAAAGGAACAAATCCCACAAAAGGAAAAAATATCTCTTTTGACTGCATATAAAAACCTAAGAGCCAAAGAGATGTGTGATATACAAGTCATGAGCCATGGCTGAAACTTGAAAATCTTAAAACTATTTAAAACTCTTGTAAATGTTCAAACTGTAGACTCAAGGATATTTATATTTTGAATTTTGCATCTTCTACAAAGGGTGAATTCTGTTTCAGACATAGAGTAGAAGGGCATCTCCTAGATCAGTAAGTCTGTTCCTATTCTGTTGGAGGCAAATATGCCAGAAAAATGTATTTAGTAAATTTATCAAGTTTCACAATAATTCTGTTTATGCATTGGGGTTTTTCCTATGGAAATTTCTTGAGATTAATTTCTCAGATAGATAGATAAATAGATAGATAGATGTTTTTCTTCCAACTTGCAAGCATTTATGGCTGGTGTGTATTCAATTCCCCCTTGAGTCAACAGAGTCCTTCAGCTTAAATATCTTTTTTACTCTATAGTTCAGATCTACAGTTATAAGGAAAAAAAAGTTGTCTTCCTGACAACCTCTTTTATTGGAATGAGCAAAAAATGTATCTGTTTTCCTGTCCATAGCCATTTTAATTTGCTTTGAAAATGTGTGACTGGAATTGCACACATATTTTCACATTTTGTTATGGTGGCTTTAACCCTCTTCAATTTTTCCTTGAAATATCACATCCCATAGCAGTTTAGGACTGCATTATTCCGCTTCAAAGTTATAACATAATGGTTGCCTATTGTTCTTTGTTGACTGTATACACAAAATATATTGTCTCTCTTTCATGGCAAATATTAGCTATGTTTATTCCCAGCTGTGGGACCTCACATTTATACTATTGCATTCCAGTCCATCTCTATTATTCCAGGTTCTCTTGTTCTCTTTGTATGATAGTCTTGTCCCACACAACATAAACAGCGCCTTCTATCTCCACATAAATAAAAGAAAATATTCTGTCTTGGGGTTGATTTATTTGCATTTCTCAAATTTCCTTTTTACCATAGTCTTCTGTTTTTTCTTCCAAAACAGCAAATGAAATTGTGCAAATCCTTTCTTTTCATTTTCCATTTTGCTCAGTTTAAATAATTTTCAAGGTAGCAGCTACATGCTAAATGTTGTCTGTTGTTCTCAGAGTACCACAGCCCAACTGCACCTTCTCATTGAACAAGCCAGTTTGTTCTCATAGATAGAGAATATCTATTTATCTAGATAAGGAAGGAGGAAAGAGAAGGACTTTGGAGCACTGGCTTGTACAGCCTCTCCCCGTGCAGAGCACATCAGGCTGCTTTCAAAGGGACTGTTAGAACGTGCCTCTCACTCCAGGCCTTTATCCTGAGACTGTGGTGGGTACCTCTACTGGGATTTAAAAGAAACTATTCTTCATGAGTCCAGAACACAGAATCATAAAATAATTTGATTTAGAAGAGACTTTTAAAGATCATCTAGTGCAAGCCCCCTGCCACTGGGTTGCTCAGAGCCCCATCCAATCTGACCTTAAACGTATCTAGGGGTAGGGTATCTACCACCTCTCTGGGCAACCTGTTCCAGTGCTTTACCCCCTCATTGTAAATATTTTTTTTCCTTATAGCTAATCTGGATCGACCCTCCTGCAGTTTAAAACCATTACCCTCTGTCCTATCACAACAGGCCATACTAAAAAGTTTTTCCCAAAGATTGAAAGATTATTGCTGCATAAAGGGCTCCCAGTATTGCTCATACTTTGCAATATGAAATTCCCATGAAATTAGCTCTTTTTCTTTCTCTCTCTGTATATTCTGTTCTTGTCATGGCACAGCTGTGTGTAAATATGCACTATATCTGATGATTTTTGGTGGCTGTAGCAACATGTTCCTACCATATAAACTACACAAACATAACCTTGTCACCCTCTGATGCTCTGTCACCACTAACTTTCTGTAAATCCAACTATTGCTTGGCATATTTTTGTGTGATGCATGGTTTCCTTCACTTCCTTCTTCCCAGATTTTGCTCATTTCCAAGCATACATATGCATTGCCCCTACTTTTCTTTGAGTTTGTGATACCACTCTAATTGAGCCCAAGACTGCTTTGTAGCTGTACAATTTCGAGAGCTGGTGCAACCTCTGGTGTGCTGCCAAAGCTTTTAGGTGTTACTGAGCTACAAAGGGAAAGAGATAACCATGGTGTGGGAGGGAAGAAAAATGTATAGTGTGGACAAAATTTCCCTCTCTTTTGTATTAGCCTGAATCTATGCTAAAAGTAACAAATGTAGAAACAGTTTTTATGATCATGTGGGAAACAATCCAAAAACCAGAAATATTTGTGAGTTTGGGTTAGATGGCAAAGGACTGAATGGCTGCAAATGCATCTGGTGTTTAAATGAAGATGGTCCTGATGAATGCTCCACAGTATCAGCTGTATCAAGTGCATTACCTTGTTACCAGGAGGGATGTTGCAAACGTACTGAGCCTCTTCTAAAAGCAGCTTCAATTAATGGATAAACCATGTTATTGGAGAAAAAGATCTCGTTTATCACAGACTCAATCCAGCTTCCTGCTGCACTTCCTCCTGTCTTCCTTTAGATAAACAACATGATCTGAAGGGATGGGACCCAGGTTGCGTGTTTGGAGTAGGAATGAGAGTGCCCTTCTTCCCCAGTGACCTGCAAACCCAAACCACACAGGAGTGATAGTGTGGGACAGTCTGTTCTATTGGCATGGGCTTGGGATTTACATGCACTGGGTATTTCGGTTGTCTTGCTGCACTACCCATAGATAATGTTCTTATCCTTCTTTCTGCTTAATTCAGTCACTGTTTTCCCAATTCCTTACTGACTTTCCTGCCTGCAGCTCCACAAGACACAGATGGCTGGTACCACTGTAAAACTGATAGCAGTGGGATCAAGATATAACTCCTGCAGGCTTTTTCTAAGGTTAATGTAGGTGTAAGCCACAATTTCTGGGAAGTCCTTACAATAAAGTAAACCATGAGCTTCTTAAGTCATCTTCCCGCCTTTTTTTCAAAGGGTTTTGTGGCTGGCAGCCTCCTGTTAATCTGCTCTGTTTGAACCCCAGCAACATACAAGCCAACAAAGGCAATTAAAGTCTGCAGTAATGATCAACTCTGGGAAATAATCGGCATGGATTAAAGCAAATCTAAGGGGTAATTGCTTGGCAACAAGTTCCATAACCCTGAGTGTTAAGTACAGGAGGGGACTTTGAAACCCTGGTAATTACATCAGAAAACCTGTTTATGTAATGAACATTGTTCTTTTAGCTTTATTGAACTGAAAAAAAAAAGTTATTCTTTTAAAAGAATCCAGTATTTTGTTTGCAGGAGATTTTATCTACCTGAGATACTGCTACAACTTTATTGCCAAAATATGCGGGTATATCACAATCTTTGATGTATTCAGCCTTAGACAGGGAAGTGCTGCTCTGCTTTGCTGGTGAGGAGGATAAGGTACAAAGAGGCTTGGCCACACACCCAAATGGGCATAGGAAGTTTGTGGAAAGACTTCATTTGACCCAGGTGGCAAGTCCTGAATATCCAACTTCTGAATTTTCTGTTTTATTTGTGTCTATTCATGTTGTTATTTTTTCCTGCACTTTTGCTTCTGGTATGTAGGGAGGGGAAACCTATGGTCACCGTTAAACAGCACCATGATTTATTGCTCTCTTATGCAATGTTTAGTGTGCACCATCAAGGGATTTGCTCACCAGGGTCTCTAATATCATGCTGATAAAGAAAGGCACAGTTTATGCCCTGAGAAGGGAGACAAAGTTTGTATTCAACCAAAAGTAGGAGGCAGAGGTGAGGAGGTAAGGAGGTTGATCCCTGTACAGATAGCCCAGCCCTCTGATCGTTCCCATTTGCTCTCTTTAGAGTTCAGAGCTCACTCACAGGCAGATTGAGCAGGTGTGGCCATTGCCCCTTTTGCCAGGATCAGCTGGACAGGCCCATCACAGAGATCAGGACAACAGGAAGCTGTCTGAACAATCATCATTATGAGATACACATGGCATCATAAGGGTGGTTTGGGTTCTTTGTTTGTGTGTTTGTTTTTGTTTTCTTCAGCTGTCTTATACCTAAATTATGGGATAGAGGCAAATAATTTAATCTCTTAAATGTACTCATGCTCTGCCAGCATGGCATTTGTATTTCCTGAGCCACTGGGTACTTGCAAGGACATTCTTCCTGTGCTCTTTGGTTCATTTTCAAAGAGGTGATTTATGACCAGTTGGGTTAGTAGGAGATGAGCTGGCATGTCACTATGTGTCATGTGTCCCTAAATCATATTTTTATAAAGAATTCTCAGGCACATTAATCTAATTTAGGCATGCTGACATTAATAATATTTAGAGATATGTACACACACTGGTTCTCAAATTGTTAGGCATGGATTAGAAGGGTCCTCAACTGAGGATTTCAATAAAATTTTCCAGTGTGGGAAAAGTTCAGATTAAATAAAGGTATGAAAGTGAACTTTATTATTTATTATTTATTTATTATTATTATTTATTATTTATTATATTTATTATTTATTTATTATTTATTTTGGACCACAGTGAAGTCCTCTAGTGTTGAAGAGCTACGAACATCTAGCAGATCAGGGCGAGGTCCATGATTTTTAGATCTCCACATCATGAACATCTAATATTGCCAAGGGAGATCTAGTCAAGGCAGTCGATGGAACTGGAAAGAGGCAATTAAGAATGTAGGAAACTAATGAGGTAAATTGTGTCACCATCTTTATTAATTTGTTTGTCTAATTCTTTGCTGCATGTAAAGACATCTTCAGGTGACCTGCCCAGATACAGACACATACTCTGGTAGATACACATCAGCTTTTGTGAATTCCAGCTACAGAGTTTTGTTTTGTTTATTTTTTTTTGTTTCTGTTTGTGTATTTTAAAAATCTTTTTGTCTGTTCTGTACATATTTAGATGTCTGGGTGATAATAAGGGACTTGTTGCTTTGGTCACTCAGTGAGTAACAATTTGTGGGTTTCGTTTTTTCTTTGTTTTTATGATTTGTTGTTCGGTTCTGTTTTAATTATTTTTTGTTTTCTAGGCATTTTCCAAGCACTGTATTCAGCTTCCCCAGGACAAGCTGTTCCAGGAAACAGGCTACAATCTAGTCATTTTCATAATCACAAAATTTACAGCTTGTTTGATGTTTTAAGTATCCCTATAGTTTTCCACACCTGATCATGTATTAAACCCAGGAGACAATGGTGGTGTGCATGTGAGGAAGGTTCAATAAGTAGTAGAAATATTTTAAAGATATAAGGCCACAGTAAGCAGTACTTTCTTTAACAATATTACAAATAAATCTCCACATAAGGAAAATAATTCCTCAGAGGTATTTGGGTGGCATTTTTCATCCCTCTATGATTTCTTCGTCTGTAGCTCCAAAAATGATTTTTTCCTTGGTCTGGGTGATCTGTTGTAAAGGTTGTGATTGAGCCACCCACCCCAAAGTTGAACAGGATTCTTGTGATAGCAGGAACAGCAATTGTTCCTTGATGTTGTTATGGGTTGGAGTTTTACTGATTGCATGCCAGCAGCAGGCTGTATACGGGGAGCAGCTAAAGGGTGATACACTTTCTCGTGGAGGAGTTTAAAGAGCAGAGAGAGAGAGATCAGACAAAAAAAGAAACCTGATCTTTGCTGAGGGCATGTGCAGATGAGAATTTTTCTTCCAAAATTAACTGATTGTCAGATCATTTGAGTTAATTCATGTACTAGATAAAGGCAATACAGATACTCCTCTAACATTTATTCCAGGACTGAGGGGGGTCTGTGTTACCCTGTGGGAAGGTTAGCTCTAGCTCATTTTACACTGCAAATGCTCTATTGAAATTAATATAAAAGGAAAATCTCCAGTTAAATGATAGCCTACAAAGTATTTCTGGGATGTGCTATCTCCCAGAAAATATTTTGCAGAGGACACACTACCTACAGTACAATTTCATATTACATATTATAAAAGTAGCCACATTGTGCTAAAAAAGGGATGTTCTCCAGCTGTATGCTTCCCTTTTAGCTCACCTTGTATCTGATCTTAGATGCTGGTAGCTCCTGGGTGAGCAAGCTCAGATCAGACAAACAGGGGACAGTTTTTATGAGGTCAGGAAGGCAAAGTGTCTCACCCCACAGCCTCATTTTCTCTGGGCAAGCTTCAGATGGTTGGTGGGAGGATGTCATCCCTTGGAAATGGGGACATGACATCCTGATTTCAGAGAGGATTTGGTGTGAGGTACAGTGCTGGCCACAGAGGTTCAGCTCTGTTTCTGTGTCTCAGCCCAGGGGCTGAGGGCAGCGATTTGTGAGGACTCTGGGAAGGCAAAGCAAGTCCCTTTCTCATAGTGGGGAAAACCTGTGAAATGCAACCTTACCTACCTCATTTGGGAAATGAGAGGAGGGAAAGAGAAAGGCAAGAAATGATGGGTGCAGACCCAAGCTCTACAGGCACTTATCCTTGGTCTAAAATACAATCCTCTGGAACAAGTGAGACCCTTCATGCTGCCCTCTGAG
This sequence comes from Acridotheres tristis, assembly GCA_037013685.1. NCBI lineage: Eukaryota > Metazoa > Chordata > Aves > Passeriformes > Sturnidae > Acridotheres > Acridotheres tristis. Next base: position 139,875,543 of record CM072886.1, on the reverse strand, counting down.
AGGAGGGCAAGTCAATGAGGACCAGGCACATGTCAACAGGCAGAAAGACTTGATAGGAATTTGAGATTTTGAGGTGCTGAATCCCTCCTAAAACCACTAACTTCTGGGAAGATAAGGTTGCTCAGCAAATTCTGGCCCAAGGGAAATTTTGTAGAAGAAGCACCATGGGCAAAGCAGCAGAAAATTCCAAAACCAGATGGTGTTTATTGCTTTATAGTGAAGCCAAACAGGAAAGAGGGGGAGAAACTGAGAAGGAATAAGTAGCTTTATCTCAAATCTTTAATCCAAACAGCTCTTTAAAATAGATACTTGGATTTTTTTTTTTTCTTTTTGCAATATATCTCATTTGGTTTTATTCAATCACTTTTTTTCCCAATTCGGTTTTATTCTAGTATCTCTTTTGCTAGTGGAAATGAGGGAGAGACACTCAGGATTATTTTTCTTGGTTTAGGCTGAGCAGGCTAATTGTATCCTTGGGATTATTGCAGTAACTTTTTCAGACAAAATCTGAAGGAGAACTTTTCCCCTGTACATGTATATCTGACAAACATAGGTGGCTGATTATCATATTAGTAAGAATTTCCTACTAATGTTTGCTCTCTCCCTCCTCTCCACATCATGTTATTATTTTGTTAATTTGTGGAATCAATCGACTATTTTATAGAAACTGTAAAGATTATGATTAAGTGTATGATAAAGACAAATATTTTTAACTGCGTTACACTGGAAATTTTGTCAACTTTTCTTTCCTTGCTGTCATTAAACAGCCAGTGAGTTATAAAGCCAAAATTACACCCCAGCCTTTCACTTCAGCGATTAAAAAATCCTGAATGAAATTATCCGTGTAAGATTAGAACCTCATATCTTGAAAAATACAAATATTCACTGCTGTCTAATCTTGTTTAAATATTGTGGTTAACATTTGGCTAGTACTTTTATCTTTCCTGGAAAAGTCTATTTATATCAACATTTTGGTAATTTAAGGAAGATCAGATTACCTACTTCACATTCAAAGACATAGCATGAGGAATAATAAGTTTTTTTGTTGGAAAATTTTGGTGAAATAAAACCTATAAAATTTCTGTTGAAATGTTAAGTTTTTCCTGAAAGTCTTCCTCTCTTCTTTCTTCTCTTCTATCTTAACTACAGACTGGTGAGCCTCACTTCTAGGCTGAATGAAATTCCACTACATCTAGAAATGAACCCATTTCTTCCTCCATTGCACATAACAGCATAAAAAATTACCTGGAAATACATTTTTTTTGTTTGGTGAGTAACCATTAGTCATCCCAGAAAGACCAGGGATCAATCAGATAGAATCCACACTTCCTTGACTTGTGTGAGAATGAACAATATCTTGACTTAACATGGTCAACTGCATGTGGACCAAACACAAGACCAAGAATTTGACATCATCAGCTGTTTTTTCAGAGTGTTGTGTAAAATGAATTGGTGATTTTAGTGAAGTTGCTGAGACACCACAGAACCGGTAAGTTTTAATCAACTTAAAAGTAAATTAAAGGAATATTTTTCCCTTACTGGCTTGGCAAAAAGAAGCATAAAAATGTCATTGAAATAACCCTAGGATAGCCTGCTGGAAATATTTATGTGGAATTCTGTATTTATAGAGGTGTAATATGTAGACATTTATTGAAGGCTGGGAAGATTTTGAACCACAGACATAGATCATGTCAGAATATCCAAACTGCAACAAAATAATGATGCTTATGACAGGTATCTGAAAGTGGTCATCAGCAAAGCCAAGACAGCATCAGAGCTGTGATCTTAACTTTTCCATTTTACTTTATTTCTCAGACGAATGGCAGGAACATTAAAGTTAGTGGACCTGCCCCAGTGATAGATTTGTCACACAGAGCACAGGAGCTGAATACATTGGCACTTACTATTCCAACTTATGTCAGTTTTAGGAAGACAGGCCTAAGAACGTGCATTAACTCCCTTCATTCTCAGATTAAATCATCGAGATAAATTTAAAAGAACTGTTAAATCAATTGTTTTCAAACTGTATGTTTTCTATTACTGAGATTTGTAACCACCAATAAGAAATTTAAAAAATAAAAGAAATCTCCTCATGGTGATGCAAAGCTGTCACTTGCAATTCAGGGAGATAGGATTAGTTTATTTATTTACAGACATACAACCAGTTAATTAAGATTTATCTTATCTCCATTTTAATAACAGCTGTGGTTGTACAGTCTGTGTTTATGATTAAGTGTGAACATTCAGCAATCCTAGAATCAGAGAACAATTGGAAAGGATGTCTTTGGGCTGGGCTGCTGATTTGAAATATCTTGAAAATGAGTTGCAATATTACCTTGCAAAATTATCATTTAAAAGCTTTGCCTTGGCATGTGCTTGTACAGTGTTATAAAGAGTTATAACACGAGCTTTAAAATGTATTTAATCAGAGGGAGACCCCACATTTTCCAGAAGATTTTCTGTAAATATTTCTTTCAGAAAGAAATATAATTTTGATTATATTTTCTATTTTAGATATAGAAAAGATTTAAGGAAATATACTTATTTTTAAATGGACAAAATCACAACACATAAAAGTGAAATTCCACATTTCATGTTATAACACCTTTAGTGTTCAGAAATCCAAAATAAGACATTGGAGACTTGGGCTTGAAAAGTGTCCTTTTTGGTAATACTACTCTTATTCTATTATCTGTCAGCACACTGCTAATCAACTAATGGAATAGATTGCTGCCTTTGTGAGAAATTGAGACCCTTTCGTCTTTTTACAGCTTTATTCTATATATTCTATATTCGATATTCAATATTCTATATTCTATTCTATATATTCTATTCTATATTCTTTATTCAGGTACTTTCTGATATCATCAAGGTAACCAGGAGGGAAGTCTGTGTATGAAATGCTCCTTTCCAATGTTAGATTCCCCTGTCTACACCATTGCCTGGACAGAACCACTTGGACAATCAAATCGAGAGCAAGGATCCTGTGAACAGGTCAGCAAACTCCTTGAGAATAATTGGAAATATCCTACCATGTTAGATGAAATTGGGTTAAACTTTGATTTCAGATGTCTTGTCATTTCTGTGAAAGGTGGGTGTTGTCACTCCCCTTCTTTTGGTTATACAGCCTCAAGATTCATGTTTGGACTTGATGATGTCAAAGATCCTTTTCAACCTAAGATTCTGTGATTGATCTGACTTTGGTCCTTGAATCTCCTTGCTGGGAGCTCCCTAAGCCTGCAGAAAATACTATCTGATCTTTTCCTCCCAACCTACAGCATAGTTTGTGCTGGGTTAGTGAAGTGAATTGGTGAAAGGAGTGGCTCAAAGACATGGGAGCCAACATAAGATAAGAACAGGAGGAGGACAAGTGGCATAGGGAGGAGAGGGAAGATGAGGAGAACCACAGTGTCACACCAAGCTGTTGACAGTGAATTGCTAGCTTGGCTCACCCAAGCTCATGGGACTGCATCCCAAAACCTCCTCCTCTGAACATTTTGCTTCAAGTCTTTTCATTGATCTTTTCAATGCTCATATCAAAGTATCAATTTTTTTTTCTGTGTGGTCCTCGATAGTGTCTTAATCCCATGTACTAGCACCACCAGAAAAAGACTTCAGGAAATGCTATGCAAAGTTTCAGTGGTAAAGCACTAAAATCCCAGAGGAAAAAAAAATGAGATTTCAGAAGAACAGAAGAGAACAGTGGAGTTAATATATAATTATTACTCTCTAGTTGTATTTTAAAACCAGAGAAATCATCCAACAGCAGCTTGGATTTTAGCAGCTCATATCTTGCCTGAACTCTAGGAAATGTGGTGAAGAGGGAGATTGATAAACTGTGTTAAGGGAATGCTGTTGTTAATGAATATCTTTGAATCCCCCTGGGCAACTGAGAAGATAACACTCTCACAGGGGAGATGGAAAAGTCGAGTGAGCATTGGCAATGTTGACAGCTGGAATTCACAACTTAATCTGTATTTGATTAAACTGAGATGGTAGGTTGTGGTGTCTGCTGAGTGGTTCTGTCTCTATGCCAGAGGTGGTATTTGCTGCTGGCAGGAAAGGTGGGAAGCCAAGGGAAGGGAATTTTCTCCATAGCTGGCAAGACAGAATTTTTGAACTTGTCTGCTGAAGTCCTAAACAAAAGAAGACCTCATTGACAACCAGTGTTATGTAGTTTTCAAAGATTTACTTATAATTTTAATGGGGGAAAAAAGATAGGGCAGGAGGCCAAGATCACTTTCATGAAAGCTGTAAGCAGCTTTTTCTTCAGTAGCCTTTGGTTTCATTAATTCAAGGTGTTGCCATAGAGCATGTACTCCCCAAACAGAATATGCACAAACTGCTTCAGACATGAAGCTTGCAGCAGATCAAGACATAGTGGTGTAAGAGGTCTTCCTTCAGTCAAAGATGGTTTTAAAGTAAGCTATTTACATTTTACCCAATGGTCTGTGAATCAAAATCTGGTTATTTCCAGCATCCCAGCTGAAGGTCAGTGACTTCTATAAATGTGTTGGCTGATTGACATTAGACATAACTGATTTTAAGATCAAATAGTCTTAAATGTTAGGTAAAAATATGGAAACGTCTTGTGTGGGCATTTAAAAATTAATTTACCCTGATTTGCATTTTAAGTCAATTTTGGGCCATTAGTATGAAGTGAAACTGATTCAACTAAAAAGGTCCAAAAGAACATGTTTACTTAAATCAGTGTAGGTTCAGGTTTGAACCAGGTCTTGGATGAAAGGCACAGCAGCCATGTGTTGTATTTACAGAAAATAATATTGTGGTGATTATTTTATTATTCATCTTTGGCACAAACCTGCCTTAAGAGTGTCAAATATAAGAAATTCATCCTTTCTCATATAGGTCCCCCACTATAAAAAAAGAAGCAAGCAGATTTAGTGTTTCACTGGCAATAAGTCAAATGCTGCTAAAGACATAAGTCAGTGCCATTTGACACAACTGATAGCTTCCACTTGAGTAAAATTCATAAATGTTACAAGCATGAGATCTGAACAGATTTTTAATCTCTGGAGTCAGTGGCAGGGCATTCTGGGGAAAACTAGGGTTATTTTGAGTCTTATGTTTGTCTGATGAATAAGAAGGACCTTTTTGAATTCTTTGCCTGAGAGCTAGCCTGATATTTATCCATCTATCATTGTCTGTTTTTCCTGTGCATTCCTGTTTTATTCAATTGTGAGTTTCTCTGTCTTTTCTAAAAAGGACTTGTGGTTTGTGTGAGTAGCCACACTTAATATTGTAGTTCTTTCTGAGATGGAGATGGTAATTGCTTATTGATGGCCTATTTGTATGCTAATGTTGCTCAATAAAAAAGCCAAAGCATAATTAACACTCCTGTTTCACCAAAACAGAAAGGGAAAAAGGAAAGCTTGGAAAGGTCAGTGGATTTCACATGATAAATTACTAAATAGTGGAAGACATAGGATCCTACATCCTAGATTGTAATGCTTTCACTATTTATTAACTATTATTTATTACAAATGCTGACTATACTTACTTTTCGGTAACTATTTTCTATGTACAATGTATTTAGATATTATGGCCCTGTGGTTGGTGGAATAATGTACTGCAGCCTGCCAATTTTCAGATATAGTGGCTTTCAAGGGAACGGCACCTCTGTTTATTCTCCTGTATTTCATTAAGGCACAATTCACTAAAAGTGCAGGCAGAGCTGGCTGGCTCTTGGTGCAGAAGCAAAAGTCAGAGGACCGAGGGTCAGATCCCTGTGCAAACACCCACAAAGCAGCAACCTGCAGCCCCCAGGGCAGAACAAGCATCACATTTACCACTGGAGTCACTAAGTGTTGGCAGAACAGGCTCCTTGCATACTTGGAAAGCAAGGAGAATTTAAAGCCCAGACCCCCGTGATATAGTTGAGTTTGATAGGTTTTTGGATTATGCTGTTAGACACAGAAAGAAAAAGAAACCTTTGGGCAGATGGGTAAGTGTGGAGATGGAGGTGGTCGAAGAGTGACCCTGTTTTAGTGCTGCCTTGGCTGTGAGATGAAGTAAATTGAGCTGCCTTAGCTGAGTTAATGTGTAGCCTGGTGGCTGGGGCTGTGTGGACCAAGTGTGACACAGAGGTGGTGATCTCTGCTTGGACAGGAGAGCACTCACAGCTCTCTGAGCAGCCACAGTGTGATTGCATTCACCCATATGGCTGAACCTTCAGATGCTCTCCAGGCTTTTACGTTATAATGGCATCAAACTTCTAATGGGAAGGAAAAAAAATCCAAATTATGATCTGAATGGTTATACATAACTTTTAAATGTAATGTCTTGTAATGGAGGTGACAGTGCCCCAACAGCACCGTCCATGGCTTCCTATTAGCATAAAACACATTTTCAGAATTAACACTCAGAAGTTATTGAATTGTAAAACTACTTCAGGACAATTTTGGTTTTTTTTATATGCAGAAGACAGAACATAGGAAATAGGGCCTTCACCACTGTGTAACTTTGCTTATTTGAATATATTACAGAATACAGTTCTTGCTTTCAGTGTTCTTCATGTTGCTCATGGAAAGCAGTTGTTGCATAGTCATGGAGCAGTCATATAGTTTAAAACTGAATAAAAGACTATTTCAGGAAAAATATTTTATTTCCAAAGAAAATTAAGGATAATAGTAAATTAATTAGAACATATGCTCATATATTAAAAAACTAGCAAATCCAAACTCAAAGTGCAGCAAAGTCAAAGATTACTTTAAATTTGCTTTCCCTTGTGTGATTGAGGTAATGGAAATTATATTTTTGCTGTGCTTCAGAGTCATTGCTGTGTGATAACAACATGTGGAAATTCAATTTATATGCTACCTTCTCTGATAGTGTTAATAAATATATTTCTTTAGTAGTTAATGGAGTTGTTTAGTAAGCACTGGTGAAGATTTGTTCAACACCATAACATGTGACCTGTGTTTCTGGGAAAATATATCTGACAATGTTTATGTGTTACTGCACATAATTATCCTCAGTTAGTGGAACTTCATACTGTTTATTTTTGCCATTCTCTGACAAAAGGTAAATGATGAGGTTTAGGATTTTAGTCTAGGCATAAAGAACACTTACGTTGAGTCAAGGAACACTTGTATGAAATAATTGACTTTGTTTATATCCATCTGCCATTTATCCACAAGAACAGCACTGAAAGAGGGCATCTCAGAAGTTTCTCATTCATTTCTGTGCTCTGAATTCAACTTTCATGCAGCTCAAGTACATGATACATGTAGATGAATATTTATTATAGATGATGAAGTGTCCTTTTGGCAGTATAATATACTTCACTATAAAAATAAACAGATTGTGCACGAGTCTGATTTGACTGGTGGCACAGATAGTACCTCACTTATCTAGTGCTTTTCATCACAAGATCTCAGCACCATTTACTGAAGAGGGAAGTACCATTATCCTTCCTTGGTAATTCCACATCCTTTAGTGGATTTAGCATTGCTTGAAGATACTGAGACCTCAGAAGTTCCTCTCACAACATCTAGAGCATTCTTACTCAAAATTATATTTAATTTATTTATATTATTGTAAAATATTGGAAACATTGTGGCACTATAGAAACAGACTCAAGTCTGTATTTTGATATTCCCAGGAGTAAATACAAGTTTCTACTCAGGCTGTGTTCAATTCTTCAACAAATATTATAATTCCAATAATATAAATTAAATTTTTCTTACAACAGTTGCACAATTTGCTCTCTTATTTGAAATCATGTCTGGAATATTAATGGAGAGAATTTGCTAAGTTTAGTCTTTAGTTTAACTTTGTTGTAATCCATGACTGGAAAGGAAGGCCAAAACACCCAAACTCATACCATGTCCAGCAAAATGAGAGGTTATAGAATTACAAAATGTTGCTAGAAAGAAAAGAATTAAAATAAATCCAGACTTCACCCCAAAGAAGAAAATAAAACAGAAATTGAGTTTTAAAGAAACATGTTTACAACAAGGAGCTGAACAAGTTTGCTAAGACATTCATATGTGTTTTGTGCTCTCTTGTCTTTGTTGCTTACTGAGGACTACATGTTGTCTGGGACATCTACTTCATGAATTATACCCTGCAAAAATATAACCTGCTGATGGGAAATTGGTACACAGAAACCCAGAGAATCAACCAATCTATTCAGAAGTCTAATGTGAGGCATCTGGCTTTAAAATGTAGTGCTCTTAATGTTAAGCCTGCTCTTTTCTGAAACAAATTGGTACAGAAAGTGCCTGGTGAATGACTTGACACTTCCCACCACCTGCCATAAAGGGTCTTTTCTGATGTCTGGATGGGATGTGTGGGCAAAAAGAGTAAGGAAAGTAAAATGCTGGATGGGACTTATGGGACACAAGTCTCCCTGCTTGCTGGTGTTGGCTGATGAAAAGCCATAGAACTGAGGTCACCCTTGTAGAGTGAACTTGGCAAGGCAGGTGGTGATTTCCATGGGAGGGGAGAACTGGCTTTGGGAAACTGTACTGTGGCACTTGTGTTTGCTGGTGAAAGACAAAAGAATCATATTCAGAGCCATTGGATGTGTGCTGGCTTTTCGACAAAGAGGGACAAGCAATGAAGTCTTTCCTCAGTATCTCATTGAAAATCTGAGATGTTGGCTCTTAGCATGTCAGGGACACATTGCAAATCTTAAAAATAGAAAAGATGAGTCTCTTATTGCCATGGAAGACTTTTGTTCACTCTGGTTTTCTTCATGGCATGGATGCTACAAGCTAGGGATCTATCTGGTGAGGAAATTTTGGAGAAAGGGAAAAAGTGTAAGTAATGCAGCTCTATTTAAGCTTGACCAAGTAATATTTCGATATAAATACTACACTCTACACCTTTAAGTGTCCCCCTTTAAGCATCTCTGAATTTTCAGTAGAGATGCTACATTTTCTGAAACAGCTGAACTGCCTGGTCCCCAGGAATTGCAGCATGATTAGATGATGCTATTCCCTGTCCCCTATGCCTGGAGGATAGAGTTAACCTTTGCATTTGTCCATGCATGAGCTTTAATAAAAACATTTGTGAAGTTGATGCATTTGAATAGATTTTATCCAGTGAGTAGTAAGGAGCCTGTATTAGTGGTGCACATGAAATGTCACACCAGACTCAAGCCTCTCTTAAACTCCAGGACTGACACAGACATGTAGTTCTCAGCCCAGCATTTTCTCAAGCTTAAAAATCGCAGTACCCTCCTATTATTTTGTTTCTGCAGTGCTGTGTACAGTGACAAACAGAATGATGCCTTGTTGGCCCACTTACCTCTGGTATGAAATCAAATTAAAATATCTTCATCATTCATGGTCAATTTAGCTCCAAAAACTGAATATAAACCAACACAATGAAATGAAAAATGTTACTAATTTAAGTGATTGCATTAGGACAGATTACAGCCTTCAGGTGTTAACAGATTTGTTTTTAAAGTAGACTCCATTAAAGTAGACTGTTTTCAGTGGTTGCTGAAAGACCCACATCTAAGGATAGCTGAAACACAAACATTTAATTATGAATTAAATTATTTATAATATATCTCTGAGTGTGGTTTTTCTTTTTTTTTCCAGTTCTGTTTTTCTCACAGTCAAATGTTTTGATGAAGAAATGAAGTATCTCCTGAATTTCAGTTTGGGTTCTCACTGCTGCTTGTGCATTTTGTTTAAAGTGTCAGCTCTTCAGGAATAGATTTTCTTTCTCTACTATGCCAAACACACTGAGGTCCTTGACCTGGAAAGGCAGACCTTTGGGAACCTACCCCAATACAAATAAGTGTTAGTAGTAACATAATGACATCCCAGGGTGCAGAATGTGCTGTGAAGTCCTGATTCACCAACAAGGACCCCTGTGAGAGGGCTCTGGGCACTCAGGTGAGTGGCACCACGGCTTGTCTCATCACAGCCAGCCTGCTCAGAGAGAGGAGCTGTCTCCTGTGCATGACAATTTTTTTCTCACATGGTCTGTTTTCTGAAAAGGTAGGAAAAGGTGGTCGAAAGTCCTCTTCTATTTTGCTTTCCTATATTCCTTCTTAATTCCAATGCTTGTCAACTGGAAAGATGGAACTTATTTGCAGATATATATCTTTTTACTTTAAGTTCCTTTATCTTTCCAGCAGTTTTGACACCACTAAAATTGCAATCCAGTGAACTTATATGCATGTCTCTCACTTAAGCTCCATGCTGATCTTCCTCCCGTTCTCCTTCTTCTGCAAATGAAAACAGTGATTTTGAAGGCTGGGGTCTTAACTGATACTATTAAGCAAACTCCTCAATGGCAGCAAGGAAACTGAATCTAACAGAGACACAAACAATGCTCTCTCTCTTCTGTACTCTGAAACATCATGCAGTGACTATCACTGCTGTATGTTTAATACTTCCTGTAATTTTCAGAGTTTTGTCTCATATGACGCTGTGTTATACTACAAAATTATATTATTATTATTAGTAGTAGTAATAGTAGTCTATGTAGCATTTCCTAAAATAGAAAGAAAAAAGAAAGATGAAAATAGCAGAAATTGCACTGACCATTTTACTTCCAATCTGTTTGATCCTGAAATGCCTGGAAAAATCTTACATCAGGAGGAAGAACTGGAAAAGAGGTAGAGAAGGTACTTTCTGGTTTCCAGTTGCATTGTATAGCCCCCAAACTCTCAAAGTCTATATCTCATTTGAATGCCTAACCACATTTGAAATCAGGGTGCTGTTTGCTCTGGCCCATTAAGGAACAGTGCTGTGGCACAATGCAAACTCTGCCAGTTTCCAAAGCCGTCAGAGAAGGAAAATGGCTGGAACAACTATGACTTGAATATCAATCTGTGATAGGGGAAAAAAAAGCAATAGTTTAAGCAGTGGTCACTATTTGGATTTTGACACAAACATATACAACCCTGTGCAGGTGTATGTCTTGCAATGTGATATTTGGAGGGTTTTATCTCCTGCTGTCCTCTGTTTTTCTGCTACAGCACTGGTGTTCATACAAGAATGCTGCAAATTGTGTCTTTCCTTTCTGTGACAGATGTGTTTTCCTCTTCTCTTTCTATCCTCAGAAAGCAGCAGGAGTTAGGTGTAAAGAAATCAACCTCTGGTAGCAAAGCTGAGCTCTGTCTTTTCCTGCCCTCAGCAAGCAGAAGGGGAAATTCCATCAATGTCGGTAATGCTTTGTCTAGATTTCAGTGGAACTGTACAAGGAATAGGCACTGCTCACTGTATCTGTCAGTAGAGATTTACTGTATTTGTCTTGAAGGTGTCAAGTACAAAGAGGATTTAGAAGAGAACAAGCACGTGTGTTTGCTGAGCAGCTCCTGCAAAAGTACAGAGAAGGTGAGGGTGCTGGGGAGGACTGTGTTGTCATGGAACTGGGAGTCAGGAGATATTCTGCTTCCAGGTCTCCAGGTGATCCTGGTTACCTTCTCATCTCTAATCTCTCATCTGGCTAGGTGCTCAGTTTTCTGTTGTCATATGTATGTCCAAGACTGAGCAGAGGTGGTCTGGAGCATGGCAGGGCAGTGACACCATAACAAAGGTATGAGGACCAGAAGTGCTGGAGCAGGCCAGTTCTGAACCATATGTCATTATTTTCAGTCTGGAAATTCCTGAGGTAAAAATCTCCAGGCTTCAGGGCTGCTCGGGAAAGGCATTCTCATATGCCCAACTTGTCCTCTCTTTTTCTTCTAACTGTTCTTAGCCTCTGCCAGGAACAGGATCTAGGAATCCAGACTTTTGGTCTGACCTACTGTAGCTGTTCTTATGTTCTTGTGTTTTGTTATGTTAACTCCCTCTATTTTCAAAATGTACTGGAGAGGAGGAGGTACTTTAAAGTCCAGTCATTCTTCCTAGGTTACTGAAGGAGACCCAGGGGAAGTCAGGGGTTTAACAAGTACATATTGACTAAACACAGACAATGAAGTCAGCAATATTCCTTACAAGACTTACTTATTAGTTGCATAAACCTTATTATCTTTCAAATAAATGGCTTTCTATCTAATTTACTATCTGATAAAGGGATAGCCTGAAAACCAGTAGTTACTCAGTATGCTGCTTATGATACCCTGTTTTTATTTATACTATAGCTTATCACTCAAGTTTGTCATTTGTCATAGACAAAAAAAGAAAGATCAAGTTCTTGCTTCAGCTTTGTTGTATTTTAAAAACAAAGCAGATAATGGCAAATTCTTCATTACTGAGTTGATTGAGAAAAAGGGCAGTTAGGCAACACATGATGGACAGAGGGGAGCCTTATAGAAACAGGCCCTATCCTGAGTTAATGTGATGTCATCCTGATGATGAAATTGAGAATTTTGGGTGTAAAAGAGAAGAACTTGTTCCACAGAGTGACACTTTGTTTTCTGACATCACAGTCTTTCTTCTGACATCAGTACAGGATTTATATGCTTCCTTTTGAGTGCACACCAAATTCCACACTCAAGCTTGAAACCCCTACCCTCCCACAGTGCAGACTCTGGGACACTTGCCCACAGGGGGAATAACTGGGGAGGTGCTGGCTCAGCTGAGCTGAGCTACCAGAGTGCCATCCTGTGATATCAGAGAGCTGATGTCAAGTGGGGAAGTGGAATGGGCTTCTTTCTTCCAGTGCTGCATGCATGCAGCAAATAATTTTGGAGCTTTTAGGCAGCTAATTGCTGATGTTCTTTAGCTGGTAATAATAATGCAGAGTGGAGGTCAGGGAACGCACTGTACCTTAGTTTGCTCATCCACCTTCCCCTGCCTGAGGCTCCTCTCTGAAAAAATCAGGTTTCTTCATGCCCAGAACCTTACTCACATGGGGCACTCAGACAAGGGCTCATGCATCACTGTGTACCCCAGAGTCCCTGATCCTGCTGACTGCCACTGACACCTCTACACCTCCCCAGATTAGTGAGAATTAGCAGCAGCAAATTAGTGCTCACATCCTGCCATTTTTCTGCAAGACTAGACATTTTGGCTTAAAACAGCTCCCACCAAGGCTGCTATGTTTTACACGTAAACAGGTGCATTTTCCAGTGGTTTTATTCTGGGAGCAGCAAATTCCATCAAAAGGGAGGAGAAGACAGTTGGATATTTTTTATATCTTTCATTGCCATGACAGGATTCCTCAGAATAATTTTGGGGATTAAACTTCCTGGAAAAGGAGTGTCCCTTAATATATGTGTGTGGATGGTATGAGGAGGCACTTATGTGACTTCAGTTCTTCCATTATTTGTCTTTCCAATTACTGGCTTTATAATCTTATTATCTGCGGGTCCTGTGTTATTTTATTTCCTTATGAAAAAGGAACATGAAGAGAAAGGTGCTAATATCTCATGACCTAATTTAGCTGGAGCCATGCTCTTCTTTAGCATCACAATGGCTACGTCAGTGGAGAATTCCCAGGCCTAGCAATTTGTCACTCCTATATTTAGATTCCCAGTCATACTTATGTATATTGCACAAAACCAGTCCCACATCAACTTTCATGGCAGTCTGGGTGGAATTGCTCTCTATTCTGCTCAAGCCTTTTATCCTTGAAGGGAAAAAAAAGACAAGGGAACACTGAAACTCACATTCTTTTTATTTGTTGTTGATTCACCTTTCTGATAGTGGTAGGTTGTTCACACTATCACCTTTTCTCTATTCCAAAATAAAAATCAGCTGGCTTTTGACATTCCTGATCAGGTTTAGGAGTCAGCTAGGTGCCAAGTTTCGCTCTTCTTGGTATTATGCAACACTCCTACTGAGCCCTCAAGCAGAACATTAGAAGCCTACACAATCTTAAGCTGAAAACTAGAGGTGTTTGTACAATGAGGCAGCAATTTTGAAGATTATCCCCTTGAACGTCAGTACTTTGTGGATGGGTCAGAAAGTTTTCATGTCCTTTTTCCCAGTACTGCAAGCCAGCTGGATGCAAGCCAGATCCTGTCTAGAAGCTGTGCCTCGTAGTATTAGCCTGGGCCAAAAATTCCTCTCTAGTGACAAGGCATCTAACTCAGGCTCAGTGCACGTTGTTGCATCTGGACTTAAACACTTCTGTTTTCATGGAACATGCACAGAGCAGAAGCAAGATGGTGGTGTCTGCCCTGACCTCCTGTGTCTTCTTCACTTTCTTCTGAGGGTTCTGCCCTGCAGTGACTTTGCTTGTGCTTTCTGACTGGTACAGAATTGCATTCAAACATCCTGGATTGAAGAATTCTGGCAGTAGGATTCTCCTTTCTGATAATTAAATAAAAAGAACAGTCCTGTCTTTGTTTCCTCTTGGTTGATAACTCTGTTGATAACTCAGACCCCAGAAGAGGTAGAAATATAAGAGGTTTAGAGGATCTGAAGATACAGGTTGCATTGATTTGTTCCCAAGCTATCACAACTTATGTCCTTCTCAAAAGTCTATCAGTACTCCATTCAAAGAAGAAATCATAACGATTTTTTCCTCTGCCACGGCTGTGCTTTTAGTATGCTGATGGAAAAGGTGTTGGAATTTTGACGTATATTCTAGTTTGAAATAGATACATCAGTTTATACAAGGCGGTGATTCGACTGGAAAACTCCTTACCACACCCAAAAAGAAATGAAAAGAGTAATTACAAATATTCTCTTTAATCATGGAAAAGAGCCTTGTATCCAAATTTATGCAGACTCCCTTAAAGACATGACCAGGTTCTCCTTTCATCATCATCAGATTTGCTTTGTGTCTCTCAGTTAGCTTCCTTTAAGTTGCACCACTGGTTTATGCTAGAGTTACGGAGAGAACTTGCTCCCAGGCATCTCAGGAAATCCCACCCTCTTCCTCATTTTTTGTGTCTTTTGTTATTTCTCGTATGAACTGGTATCATGAATATTTAGATGGAAATGGCTAATAGGAAAATTGTATGGTTTTTAAATTCAATGAGCCATTAAATAGGTTCTAATAATCTCAATAAAAGTTTGGAATATTTAATAACAAGAATCAGACATATAGGTTGCTTGACTGCTACCAGACTCTCAGTAAATATTGTCAGTGGTTCATACACTATGTGTTCCTCAACACCCTCAAAGAAGAGCCGCTGGGGATGGGGGAGGGAATCAACCAAATAATGTGTAAACAATGTGCTGTTCAAGAAAATATAGCTGGGTTTTTTGAAAATGTTGTTCACCGTATGCTTTTTATCATCACTGTGGGAGGTTTAGAAGTTTTCCACTAAGCAATTAGAAAACTAAGCACACTTTGCATTTATAATAATTTAGACTTGTATTGCATATAACATCATGGATTGCAGTGGCCTTTACTAGAATTGACACTCTGACAAATGGGAAATTTGAGATTAACACAGTCACCTTCTCCAAGGCAAAGACCCCTCATACCTCAGAGACTGGGGAAGGTGTTAGTTTAATCAAATTACATCAGGGCACAAAACCAAGTGCTTTTGGTTAGCAGCATCTCCCTCTAGAACCTTTCTCTTCCTTGACTATATAGTGAATTTAGGAATTGCTTAATTAGGTAATTGAAAGTTAGATAAAGTTAGGGTCCTAATGTATGCTGCAGGTCTCCTCTTTGCTCTATCCAGCTAAGAAGAATTATATATTTATCAGGACAGGTGAAGACACTCAAAGGCCTGATATGTGTTTCTACAAAAATTTCCTTGAACAAATGTGAAAATCTTACTTACCTTGGTCGGTGATATATGGGCCAAACTCACTGAAACATTTTTGCAATGAGCAGTCTGCTTATGTCATAGAATCATATGGATTGGAAGAGACCTTAAAGATCATCTCATTCCATCTCCCCTGCCATGAGCAGGGACGCCTTCCACTAGACCAGGTTGCTCAAAGTCTCATCCAGCCTGGCCTTGAACATTTCCAGGGATGGAGCATCCCCAGCTTCTCTGGGCAACCTGTTCCAATACCTCACCACCCTCATAGGAATGAATTTCTTCCTTATATCTAATCTAAATCTTCCCTCTTTCAGTGTGAAGCCTTTCCCCTTTGTCTTATCATCACACACTGTCTCCAGTTCTCTTGTAGCCCCCTTTAGGAAGGGTGCAATGGGGATTCCCTGTAGCCTTCTCTCCTCCAGGCCGAACAGCCCCTGCTCTCACAGACTCTTTAGGAGAGGTGTTCCAGGGCTCTGATCACCTGTGTGGCCTCCTCTGGGTTCACTCCAACTGCTCCTTCTTATGCTGGAGGCCCCAGAGGTAGCCACAGTAATCCAGCTGGGGTCTCACAAGTGCAAAGTGGAGGGGAGAAACACCTCCCTCAAGCTGCTGAGCACACTTGGTGAAACCCAGGATATAGCCCAACGTCCTTGTTGGACATTTGATCTTGTGACTTCTGAAAGGTGGCAGTAAAATGCTTCCATCTACAGAGACTCCCAACTATTGAGATCCCCACACTTGTTTTACATTCTCTAGAGGTGCCTTTCTGCAAGGCAGGACCATGTCTGTCCATTGTTACAGCCATTTATGATATTTGATGAGATAGATCAGAGCTTCAGGTGGTACAGCTGCAGGAAGCAATAAACTAGTTCAACACTCTCCTAGCTCATATTAACTAGATAAGAGGTGCTCACATTAGCTGTACTGTACACCTTTTAAATTTGCAGTGGAGGAAGTGTGAGAACAGGGAAAGGAGAGATGCTTGATCTGCCCTACACCTTCCTTGCTCTTATCTCCTTGTGCAAATGATAGATGAAGTTACTATGCCTGTAATCCCTGCTGAGTGAACAGAAAAAAGAATGAACAGTGTTTCCAAAACATTTGCAGCAAGATTGCATAATCCTTCTGCAGAGATCTGCAGGCTCCACCTGGTCAACTGTTTGTGCAGCTGTAGCTCTTCTTGGAGCTCTGGCCATGCCCACCTGGATTTTCTCTGACTTGGCAGGTGACACCTGCCATTAAGCACCATTGTTCCTATGTTTGACTGACTTATGGATTACTTACTTATGGATGTACACACCATGTGTGGGGTGGGACAATTAGCCCTCTGACAACATTCATTTCTTTGGGTTTGTTCATCATGGGAGAATTAAACAGCTGATGAGCTAGGTCTCCTATCCCTCAGACCACTATTTGTTTAATTGTCTCTTGGTATTTTCTATATCTGATGAATCTGTCTTCTTTCCATTTAAAATTAATACTATATTAGCTGTTCAGTGTGGGAACTGATTCTTGGTTGTGCCTTACACAGCTTAAGAGGACTTTGGTGCACAAAACCTGTAGATGTTACCTTGATAATAGCCAAGCTTGCATTTCATGGCATGTGTCCTGGTTTCGGCTGGATAGAGTTGATTTTATTCTTAGTAGTTGGTGTGTTTTGGATCCTGTATGAGAATAAAGTTGATAATATGCTGATGTTTTGATTGTTGCTAAGCAGAGCTTACCCTGAGCTAAGAACTTCTCAGTGTCCTGGGCACTGCTAGTGAAGGAGGTGCACCAGAAACTGTGAGAGAACATGGCCAGGACAGGTGACCTGAACTGGTCAAAGTGATATTCCACACACTAGAATGTCAGGCTCCATGTATAAAATGGAGGGAATTGGTCAGGAGGGGTTGATTGCTGCTTGGGGTTGGGCTGAGCAACAGTCAGTGGGTAAAGAGCAATTTTTCTCTGCATCACTTGCCTTTCTTGGATTTTACTCCTCTCTCTTTTTGCTTTTATTTACAATTACTCTTATTATTATTGTTACCATCATCATTTTCATTATTATTGTTACAGACAATATACTTTATTTCACTTATTAAACTGTTTTTATCTCAACACATGGATTGTACCTTTCAGATTCTCCTCCCTGTCTCACTGGAGGTAGGATGAAGGGGTAGGAATAAGTGTGTGGTAGTTAGTTGCTGGCTGGGGTTAGAGCTCAACAATATGTATACACATTTATAACTGAGTACCTCTTGCATATTTTGGAAGCATAAAAATGTCCATTAAATTCAGTGATGGACACCCAAGTCTGCTGATCAGGTTCAACTAGGTAAAAAAAAGTTGAACATATTCACAGTGATTTAACTCCAACAGCATTAACGTAAGTGCATTTATGGAAAGAACAACCAGAATTAGACTATGTAGACTATGCATTGCCCTTTCAGGCAGCTTTATAAATGGTGAGCCCTATATCTGCACAGAGTTTATGTTACATTTAGGATCTTGTCAAGGAATCCAGTCTGTGTGGGAAGTCCTTCATGGATGCACAGAATTCTATTAATGACAGCAAGGGCCCATGCAGGCAGCAGGACACACGTGTGTCGAGGTAAAGAGTGGTGGCACATTAATTAATCTACTTATTTATTTATTTACAAAATGCCATCATTAGTCACAAAAATGTTTTATTTCCAGGCTGAAAGAAAGCAGCTTTCACACATTCTGCTGTGGCACTTCAAGACAGCTCTGAGTGTCTTATCAAGCTGATGACGCTGAGATAGTGGAGGGTCAGATGGAAATTATGTGCCTGGAGTTTTGCCAGAGCTACTGAATCACATGGTTGGTTCTTTCTAAAAGCAGTTGGGATCTTTGGAGCCTTGTACCATTAAAGCTATACTGGCTATTAGCGTGGTGCTCACTTTTCACAGCCAACTATGAAATAGGTGGAAGGCTCCTTTTTTTCTGGCCTTCTTTATCAGTCATGTGTCTGGAAATTCAAGTGAGGCAGAGATAGTCCTTCTATTCCTCCATCACATGCAAACAGGTACACTGTGACATAGGGCATCTGTGACTGTACTTTCTAATTTCTTTCAGGTAAGAAATCTATGTTCAGAACCTGCTTTTGAGAGCCCAGTCTAAAGGAAGAAACCCCTTTATTGACAGTACATTCCTGTGTGCTAATTAACTGGTAGGCAGAGGAGGTAGAAACTGTCCTTATATCCTCCTTTAATCAGTTGGTGGTGGAAATCTGAGATTCTTCCTCATCATGGCAACAGGTGGAAAAATATAGCAGAAAGAGGAGCATGCTTTCTGTGCTGACTTGCAAGCGTGGCAAAGGTCTGACTTGCTTGTAAAGCCTGTGTCAGTGCAGTGGCAGCTCAGTGAAACTGTGCTGTTGTAGTAAGTGTGATTATTTGCAGCCTGTGTATGCCCTTGTGTGTCTCTGTAGCCCTCCATCAGGGCTGCCAAGGTCTTTTCTTTGCAGCAGCCCTTGTTCTCCACTCTAACAATAACCTCACTGCGTAGCTTTGGCTGGCACCTCGCTCATGACTGTTAGGCAGGGCACTGTTTGAAATTAGATACAACAGGCCACTTTCAGAGTGAATGCTGAGCCTGCAATTACAAATTCAAGCCTACAAAACCACAGCTGCAGCATGGCTGTAATGGTTTCTCAGAGGTGTTCTTGCAGCAGAGTGATGACTGATGTGTGGGGTAGGTAATCTCATACCTCTAGCTCTTCATTTGTGGTCTCAAGCTATGATCAGGCATGTTATTCCAGATAGAATTGAGCCAGAGTAAGAAGTTATCATCCCTGTCTGCTTGTCACGATTCTCCTTACTACTCTGGGTACTTCCATCTCTATACCTCCTGAAATAACTGCTTATGTTGTCCCTTCCTACCCTAAGCTTCTCTCCTTACCAAATGGAGAGGGTGTTTAAACTTAATTATGTCAGCTACATTTATTTATTTATTTATTTAGTTAGTTAGTTAGTTAGTTATCTCTTGATTGACTGGTTTTCTGAACAGTGTGTTTTTGGAAGGGGTGGTTTAAGGTTGGTCTATACTACTCGGTTGGTGAAAGCAATTACACCAATTTACACTCCCCAAGTGAAGACAGACCCACTTTTACCACTAGCATGGCCAGACACTCCTGCTGTCCCTCTTGTCCTAGGCTCAGGTGCTGATCATACACATGCATGAACCTTTTGCTAACTGAATGAGCCAACTCAGCTCTCCAGAAGGGCAAAGAACTGGTGAAGGAAAGGACTGGACTGTGAAGTTGGGGCAGAGACGAAAGAGTATAATCATTTGCTGACAGCACGTTTGCAGATGTGAGCAACCTTGGGAGCTGTAGGGAACAATTCTTGTACAGTTCCACTGCTAGATCTGAAGGGGTGGCAACTTCAGGATACGGGAAGAGACTGATGACGAGTTGATGACCCCCTACTAAGGGTTCTGGATGCCCAGCAACTTACTAATGTGTTCAGTGAGGTAGAGATCACCAAATGCAGCCTTTTGAGAAACTAGTCAGGAGTTTGTAGCTTCTCCAGGCTGCAGCTGGAAATAAAATCTGCATTTGGAACCATGTGAAGTTTTTTGGTTAAAGCTCTTGGACATGCTTCATTGGAGGCACTCAACAGTGCCTGTTTCTTTGAGGTCTGATGGGATTCTGGTGGGATGAAGGGCCAACAGCTGATCCAGTGAATTGCAAATATGAACTGTCCTGCAAGTGATGATGAGCATGAAAGGGAGGAATAGTAACCATGGGATTTAATTACAATATTTGAATTGGTTTGATTGCCCATGCCCTGCATCTTCAGACTCCCCACTCTCCTAGAGAAAAATGGGGAGTTGTCCATGACCAGTGCAACACAGCTCACAGGGCAGATGTGTATCTGTGTGCCACTGAGTGGCAGATAAACATCTTTGCTCTTCTAGCTCAAGTGTAGGTAAATGAGAGGACTAAGCTCTGATTTTCCTCAATTTCAACTCAGGTATGTCTTTGTAACCTGGCATGCTCCTATTTATAAAGAGAAATGCCATCTCAGCAGTGATGAGCAGCATGATTTCCCACTCTCCTTGGTGCTTAAGCTGGGACATTTTGCTGCAAGTGATTAGGCCATTAACTCACTAACTCCAAACAGGACTAAGAAGGAATTAAATGTTGTGGGAAAGATGTGTTCAGTGGCGTTTTAACTTGCTCTATTCCTCAGGGCAAGATCCATAAACCTCTTGGATGTAGCCAGAAACCTGTTCAAATAAACCCTGACCCTGGGCACTTCATTGGTGAATGCACTGTGCAATTGCACCCACTCTTTCCATCAGACTTTTCAGACATCTCTTGTGTAGTCTCACCCTTCATAGGAGCTGAGAACTACAGTAGCTATAAAACTTGAGGAGTAATGAAGCTCATCCCTAATTGAAATGAACACCTCAGATTATATGTTGGAGCTTCCTGTTTTATTAGAGGCTGTTCCCTCCCCCTGTGTTGTCATTGAAGAGGTTACACCATGGATTTGCAACTTCCCCAAATAATGAGGACTTTCTGGTAGAAAGACCTGGGCTGGAGGAGTGAGAAGCCTGAGAAACTCGACATCCCAAACAGCCCATCTCCCACACAGCCAGGGTGTGTGTGAGCCTGGAGGATTTCTGCAGAGGGAGGTGGTGATAAGGCACTCCTGTTTCACAGCCCAGCTGGTATGGAGCTGCGAGATTCCTTCAGCAGAGAGTTTCACTGATCCCTGCCCGAGATCCCTGCCCATGAGCCAGCCCAGTGGGGAACACCCTGGCCCTTCCAGCCCCAGTGCAGGACAAGCTGCCAGTGCAGCTGTAACCTCAAACCCATCAGTCCAGAGAGGGATGTGGCTCATGGCTCACCTCTGTGTCCACTGTGCTCTTTGGGGAGAGGAGGGCAGCACTGCACTCCCCATCAAGATTTTCTATTTCTTCAATTTTCCAGCTTTCCTCTTCCTTGAAGAAAACTGATGAGCCAGATTCTCTACAAAGGTCCTGACACCCTGTGCCCTTCTGTGTGGGGGGGCTCTGTGGGGGCCCATGGCTCTGTGAGCAACCTGTGCACCTCACCTGTGACAGACACCCCCAGGAACATGGGGGCAGGATAATAAGGTCATGGAATCATCATCAAGGCTGGAAAAGACCTCAAGGTCATTGAGTCCAACTGCTAACCTAGCACTGCCAAGGAAAGCCACCTCCCCATCTCTGTCAGCTGCATGTTGCCCTTTCAGGATTTATTTTGCGCTGCTTTTGTAATTAAAATGTGTTAGAAAGGATGTGCTGGCTCTTTGCTTTTTTGCAGAAGGATTTGGCTTTTTTCCATGTGTTCATGTTGTGGGCTGTGTGAAGGAAAGCAGAGTGGAGTCTGCTGTGATCTCATGCTTGGCTTTCACCAGCTTCTCTCTAGAGACACACAAAATTTTGGCTAGCAGAGGCTTTACAAAATCTTGAAGATCTGTAAAATGTTCTGTAGAACAGGGAGTATGGAGATGTGATGGAGCAGTTCTCAGCTTCTCATCTTAATTTTGTAGCTGAACCTAATTTTTGGCTTTAGGTTCAGCATGCCCATCTGGGAAGCGTGTCCAGGAATGTTAAGGTGGGTTCCTTCAGCTCAGCTTGTTCCCACTTCCACAGTTTATCTTGTAGGAGATGTGGGGAGAGACCTCCACCAAGCAACAGGCCAGACTGTACCCATCTCTGTAGGTTAATGTTCTCACAGACTCACTGCAGCAGAGGTGGGAAGGTGACCTCCAACAGGGCTGGTCTTCAGCTGGCAAAAGGCTTCTGCAAAGGGAATGGCTCTGCATAGTGCATCATTTTGCTGTTTCTTTGCAGTGACATGGGCTTGGCTGGTGTGATGCTTACAAATTAATTTAAGTCTCTGTCTTAACACCAGGAATACATTAGATAATGAAGGCAACACAGCCTCCATGCCTCCTGTGGCTGCATGGAAAAGAGAACCTTTTGTTTCCTCACACTGCGATCAGTGCCATTCAGAGGGTTTTAATGACTTACACAGAAAGAGTCAGGAGCAAAAACAAGGAAAAAGAAAACAAACCTCACCCTTCTGTGAAAGCAGAGTCACAACAACCCCCTGAATCTAGATAGTCAAGACTGGAAAAGAAAATGGCCTCACCCATAATTTATGGCTCACTATATAGCCACAGAAGCTTTGCCGCTTGCAAAAACGACCCTTAGTGGGTTATTAACCTGAGTCTCAAGAGGCTCACGTTAACACATTCATCCTGTTAATTAATTAGCTGAAATATGCATGCCTTCCTCTGATGCTAGCTTGCAAAGGGTAACATGAATTTTGATTATACTTAATCCCATATGAAATACAACAGACGCTCATACTATGTAAACACTGACGGGCAACTTAGAAACCTCTGTGATCCAACAGGATCTGATCACAAGTGCTGGTGTCTGGCAATCCAAAAAAATATTTCAACACAGAACTGCCATGGTATTAAAAACAAAGTGGTGTTTGTTTCATCATAGGCTTGTTTCTGGCAGCAATGGAAGCCGTTGTAATACTAATGCCAGTCAGGCAGTCATGTTATAGAGGCATTATCAATACACTTTTCAAACTTTCTTTGTGGAAGAGATATAAATTTATTTGCATCCAGAAGCCTGCCATCTACAAAGCTACTATAAAGCCTTGGCAGTGAATAGCTGACTTCGAATGTCCTGCTACACACCTTTCCCAAACATTTGATACGCAGCAGGTGAATGTGAAGGGCTTATCAGTCCAACCCAGTGTTATTTCCTGTCATAACTTTGCACAACAAAAGAAGTTTCTGTCCTTGCTGAGCTTTGGTGTTGCGCTTTGTACTGAGGTTCCTTTATAGAAACCACTTTAATCCTTGGGAAGCTGAAATCACAGAGAAAGGGACAGGGATATTGCTTCTGCAAACTTCAATTTTATCAGCACCCAGCCATATAAAAGTGTGTGGGTGCAACATGGGAGGCAGCACGAGTGATGGAGGGATGCTTGCCCAGACTTCTGCTTCAGCAGAATACAAAGAGAGCCTGGACCATGTTTCCAGTGTTATATTTTAGTTTCTCAGTGCTATAAAACAGGAAACAAAAAGAAAGTCTGGGATTTATATTTAAACCTATTTGGTCAGAACTCCTTTTAGGGAGAGATTTTTTGAAGAAGATGAAGGGGTGATGCATTGACCACTATGCCACCAGAACAATTTTCTCTCTTAGGAAACTGCTGTGACTTCATAGTACAGGTAGATGGGTTCTGCAATGCCCTGTGTATTTGGCATAGGTATGCAGGGAGGAAAAAATTCACCCATTTAAAGGGGACTTGAGATCTGCTGCTTTTGTGTGAATGGCCCATGAAGAAAGAGAGCTGGGCCTGCTGTGGTTTCATGACAATAGAAATGCACTTGCTGAACTTGTCAGCCCCCACATCTGTCCTTGAAATGCTGCTAGGGCTGACAGAATGCTGGTCCTCCTCTCCCCACCAGCCCCATCTGATGGGGGGGAGCACACTGTTATTCCTTATCCTCACCTGGATGGGAAGAGGTGGAGAGTAGATCCTGGCCTCATCTCAAATAGATAAGGGGCATAAAGTGGAAGTGCAAGTCAGTACAGCAAGGACTAATCGAAGCTCATTTGTCCTTGGCTGTTCCTTGTCCTGTCCTGAGGTGCTGAGAGGGCTGAGGTCCCTGTTCTGCCTTGTGCTCACTGGGGCATCCTCCATCCTAGAGCAGAGCAGCTGAGGCATCACAGCCTCCACAGGCCTATTATGGTGTGCATGTGCCTTCAGCTGTGCTGGAGAAAAACAGATGTGAAATGAAGGGAAAACAGGTCTTCTGAAGATCATAGAAGCATAGAATCATAGAATATCCTTAGTTTGAAGGGAGCCATAAAGACGATCGAGTCCAACTTCTGGCCCTGCTCAAGACAGCCCCAAGAAGTACACTGTGTGCCTGAGAGTCCAATGCTTTTCCAATATCCAACCTAAACTTCCCCTGAAATATCTTCATGTCCTTCCTTGGGATCCTGTCACTGATCACCACAGAGAAGAGATCAGTGTTTGCCCGTCCCCCATGAGGAAACTGTAGACAGCTGAGATCTTCCCTCAGTCTTGTATTCCCCAGGCTGCTGATGCCTTACTTGTGAGGTGCCACTCAAAATAAAACCACTCAGTGCTCATGAGCATAAACATAAATTTAACCACATATATATTTTTTTAAAATGTCAGGGACTTGGGCTGAGTCACCTTTGCTGGATATTAGGTAAAATGTGGGAAAATGTGACTGAGGGAGGAGTCTGTAAGAAATGATGTGTGGATGTGTGCACATATAAGCCCATACATGTACACACATCTGCCTTTGAGGTGCAGCGCTTTATGCAAATGTAGAAAGAAGTGTCTTCTGCAGGGGGTTTTATTCTTTCAAATGAAGTAAATGAGAGTGTGTGCTAAATGGAGGTCTGTCTGCATACACAAATTGTTACAATTTACTAAATAGGTTTCTGAATTAATTTAGTTTAGTCAGTACAACCCCTTTAGTAGCTAACATTGATTCAGTTTAATTGAGTTTGTTCCCAAATTAAGCTAAATCAGCATAAAGTACTCATCAACCAATTTAAGCATTAAGGGCTGGCAATTTCTGCATTTAAGCCAGACCTGGGTGAGCTGGAGACGTATCCTGATATCCCCAGTGTCCCCCTGTCCTCTGATGATGAAGTGATCAGGGAGTGCTCCTCTACCTACTTGGTGGAGGTGACTTGGGGACAGCCACCTTGAGGAAGGCAGCATCAGGATCTTGACTTGTTCTTGGTCTGAAACAGGGCTCTTAATGTGTGACTTTGTAATATCATTAGAGGTCAGTGTCACTTGAGAGCTTCTTCCGTGACTATTATGTGTCAAGTGAACAACCAAAGTTTTTATTGCAAAACATTGGTAGTGGATTTCAACCAGAGAAATATAGTCATAACTTAAATTACCCCAAACCCATTTTTTAGGAGAAAGTAGCACAAATTCTCCTGTTTTTCTTTTGACTTGGAAAATAAAATTCTTAAAATCATGGGCTGACAATATCTCCTTTATGTTCAAGGAAACATAAAAGCATTGCTCAAGAAAAAAAAAAGATGTAAAGTGCAGACAGAGCTGGCTTTTCACTGTATTATTTCCTCCAGAAGTTTTTCTTGGATATTGCTATAGTATATATTAATAATGGGACAATATTTCTTTATAGGGTGTATAATTCAATGAAACATATTAACAAGACAGTCACTTAAAACAAACATATTCTTCATATCCAGCGTCAGAAAAGAAAATGTTTTGTTTTGTGGACGAATCTATTATGTGTTAGCCAGAAGCTGTTAACCAGGGTAACATAAAAGCTACTGTAAATGGTACTGGAAAACCAAGGGAATAACACCCCCTCCTTTCATATTCCCTGAGAAATGTTGGTTCATTGTGTTGGCTTTAAGGCAGAGTACTACAATTCAGCCCATAGGGTACGTGGATGTGTCTGTAATAGGTCATTTGGCTTCGAATGAGTGTTCCCACTTCCATCCTTTTTTTTTTTTTTTTTAAGTAAAGTAGGATTTCTGTCTGACAGGTCAGACTGGAAGTGAAAGAAGAGATCAGCAAAGGGGGACTGAGCTGTTTTTACACCAAAGGCTTTGTGGGCTTTTATAGCAGGAAAGTCTCTAAGACTTTGAGGACTTCAAGAGATCATGAAGGCAGGACAGCAGCAGAACTGCCTCTTCAAGGGGCCCCTAAATGATTTCACGTCAGGCACGTGTTGTGGACAACAGAAGGTCCTTGTTTAGTAATGAAGAAAAAGCCAGCAGTTTTGCTTCTCCACAGCCAGATTTTTAAGCCATAATTGGATCTTGTAACACTGCCAAGGTAAAGGCAGAGGGCCACGACAGGGAAGCCTGACACTGCAAGTGAACTGAAACTAAATATAGTTCTCATGCAGTTTAGAAAAAACACACATCAAAGCCCAGAGAACCCAGCCCCATCTGAGACTCTTGCAATGGAACAAAATGAGAAAACTACGTTGATAACATATGTATTTTACTGTGGAGCTACAGGCAGGCAAATGAAATAATCTGAAAGTGTCTTTGGCTGGTTGTGATTAAAGATCATTCAATCCAAGACAGAATCCAAAACCTGGCTGCTGAGAATGCTCCTGTGTAAGGGAGCTGGGGGAGCCCCGTGCAGGGATGGGGACAGTGGGTGCTGGGCATGGCCATGCTTGGTGAGAAGCTGGTGTCTGTGTCTCTGCTGGCAGGCCAACATGGTTTGGGGCTGCACAGGAAGATCCTATCAGTGCCCCCGTGGTAGCAAAGCCGTTTCATGCTGGCTGTTTCAATTGCTGGGCATCTGCAAGGCTCCTTTCCAAATGACAGTGGTGTCTGCTGCCATGTCTCCTTGAGGGTGGCAATGCCAGTATCCTGTTCCAGTCAGGACAGGGTCAATTTTTGCAGTAGCCAGGAGGAGGGAGTACCAGGGGAACCTGGATTGTTCTGTACCACATCACATCATTTTCCAGGAATGGGGGAATGTGTGCCTTTGTGTTTGGGGTAGCCTGACAAGTTGGGTATTATTGGGGGTGACAACCCACAAGTGAATAATTCACTTCTTGTACACAACAGTATTGGTGATCTTACTGTTTATTTTCTTATCTCATTGCTGTTTCCAGTAAATTGTTCTTGTCTCAGTCCACGATCTTTACTTTTTGTGCCTCCAAGTCTCCTCTTAAGCCTGTCACATGCTAGGAGGGAATGAGCAAGAGGCACATGGTTTGGAGTGATTTCAGTAGGAACACTAAATTGGAGAATACAATTCCTAAATTCCAAGACGGTATGGTTCTTGCTGCACTCTGAGTGGTCTGTCTGGGTATTTGCTAAGTCATCCCAAAGTACCTAATGTCTGTAGCAAATTCAAGCAGTGTGTGCTGTGAATATGGACTTGGCTATTTTGGTTATCATCTGCTAGTGATCTATTAGCCCAGTTAAAGAATACTGATGAGTAGAAAACAGATGGAAACAACAGTCAGAGAGAGAGTTAATTTTTGTCAAGGTTAAGGGGTTGGACTAGTCAACTTGCAGATATTTCTTCTAGCCCTACACACTACAAAGTTTGAATGGCAATCTTTGGATGGCCGTCTAAGGCCATATTAATTCAGAACTTGGAATTTGGTTGGCACCATTACTCAGAGCAGAAGCTATCTGGCACATGGGAGTCTGGACTAAGGCTCAGACAGCCCTTCCCCTCACCCAGATGATATGCGTTCCTCAGTTTAGTAAGGACCACAAAAGTGGAAATAAAATAAAAATTGAAATGAACATCCGAGATATTTTCCAGCGTGGGAAAGCAAAACCATTAGAAGTGGGAAGCTTTCAGAATGTTTTACATTCAAATTGCACCTTTTATCCTAAGAGATCAAGTACTTCACACATAACTACAGTCAGCACTCCACTCAATGCAACAATTTCTGGGGTGGAGCACAGGAGAAGAAGATCAAATATGTTTAAAGACACAGGGCCAAAAATGCTCACAGGAAAAGTGAGCATCTTTAAAAGGCCATGAAAGCCTATAGAAAACCTATAGAAGGTACAGACTGTGCAGGTCACCTTAATGTATTGGAGAATAGAAGTGATTTTAATCCAGTGAGAACTGCTGTAGATATTTTCCCTGCCAGGAAGGCTTCCAAATCCTCTTCCAAGAGATGCAGGAGATTTATACTGCACGTGAAAGGTCTGTCTGGCCAGAAAGAATTGCATGCTTGACTTCTGAAGAGAAACACTAAGGAAATAGAGTTTTCATAAAGAAAGCATCTGTTAGCTTTCATTCTTCCCTTTCATGGGAAAAAAATGTGTTATGAAAAAATGAGGTTTTCCTCATATGGTCAATGAGGAGCTGCAGCCCTTTAGCTTGCTCCTTCTCTCTAATATACAAGGGGATTCCACAGTCATGTTGATGTTAACCCAGGAGAAACCTGTATGTGGGGGCCCATTCAGGAAATTATGTTGTTTCTTTGTTTACCTGTTGCAATGAAGCTTTTCAGCAACCTACATGCCAAAACAAAGGGTGTTGGGGGTTTTTTTGTTTTTGTTTTTGTTTTTTTTTGTTTGGTTGGTTGGTTTTGTTGTTGTTGTTTGGTTTTCTTTGGCTTTTGGTTGGTTGGTTGGTTTTTTTGACTATGTGTTTTCCATTTATCCCCACATGAAATTTTTGGAGAGCAAGCTCTTCCAACATCCTTTCAGGAGCTGGACTCAAGGATATTTGTGGATCACTTCCAAAGCAGGATATTTTGTGATTCTATGTATTACCAAAGTTTTTTACGTAATTTATTCCATTAAACTTTATCTATTTCATTCCTAAAAGAAAACAATCAAAGAAATATAATATATTGTATAACATGGAGGAAGAAATATAATCTTAATGACAGTCTTGTGGGGCACACCATGGGAACTGAGGAATGGTATGGAAGATTTGCCCAGGAGGTACAACTGAGGACAAGGGAGGCACTGGGTACCAAGCCCTGGTGTTTGGAAAAGAACAGGAGAGAGATCAGTTGAACATTTCTGGTTAAGGGAGAAAACCAGGGACAATAATCAGGGAAATTTTATTACTGATCAACTCTTTGGGACAGGAAGTGGCTATTTTTTTCCCCCCAAGCAACAGGAAGAGACACCAGTAGGACAACTCTTTCAGTAATAAGATGTGATAATTGCTGTGATACCTCCACCCAGAGCAGCACAGCTAGATATAGATGATTTGTTATGTTCCTGAATGTGGTGGAGATGTGGGAAGGAAATGGGCAAATTTATTTCTGACTAGCAGAGAAGAACAGCCTGACAATCTAAAGATTGGGTGGTAATTTGGATGAAAGCAAGCATTAAATGATAAAGTTCATTATTCCAGGGGAAAAAGCTAGACCAGCTGAATATGGATAATGACTCCAAAAAAAGTAGACTTCAGTAGACTTGGGGAACTGGTAAGTAAGGTCTCTGAGGAAAATAATCTCAGGGATAAAGGAATGCAGGAAAGCTGGCAGTTACTAAGACTATTTTAAAGGCAAATTCCTCTGATGCAGAAGGCATTGGAAACAGAGTGAGAGACCTGTATAATTGCCTCTGGAACTCTTCAAAGACCTGAAAATGAAAAAACACTTGACAAATGGAGAATGCAGAGACCCCAAGCAGAGTTTCCACTGGATTACTTTCCCTACCATAAGGTGAAGCTAAAAAGGGAACAGTCCAGAGAGTGGCTTTGAAGAGCCCTGGCTGAGTATGCAGCAGAGGGGGCTGCTGTGGGTGCTCTGTGTTTTATAAGAGTGCACTGCATGAGTGATGGCTTGCTGAGCTCATGCCTGAGTGTGGCACAGGGCCAAAGGAGGAATGAACAACCTGAGGGTGAAGTGGTGATGCAGCATCCAGAGACCATCGCGAGAACCTTGTGCGATTGGCAGAGCACTGCGACTTTTGGCTGTCTAGTACAATAATTAACTTTGCTTTCCTCTTTGTGATATGTGCCCCAGCTTTTGCCCTTCAATGGGCCAGTGTACGAAAAGAGGGTCTCAAAGTGAATTTGAAATAGGAAGGTGATTTCCCATGTTTGCTGCAGTTACAAGCCAGGTCAGTAGAAGACACTGATTTGCAGACTCTATCTAATAGAAATCTCAGCGTTTTGGAGGAGGAACTGACTGTGCAGTGCTGCACAATTGGACAATACAAAGACATTTATCCCTGCAGCCCATCTCTGTAGTGACACAGAAACCACAGTAGCTTTGTAACTGCCTCTTCCCACTGCTGGTGTGGGAGGAAGGTCACTGAAGGTTCTCCAAGGGAATATGTCTGTTCAGACACTGGGCATGGTCTATATAGGGTGAGGAGTTGAGGCTGGAGCTGGTTGGCAGCAAAGTGAGGTTTCCTGATGAAAGTTACTGCAGCACAGTAACTTTCTGATGTTGTGCTCTGAGATGTTGTGCTGAGTGACAGGACTCTGTGAATTGGCTGTGAGACATCATAAGATGGATAGGAAGCAGAGGCTTTTCCAGGAGTGGGTGAGGGACCCTCTCTGCCATTTGAGGTAGGGGCTCAAAACAGTTATACTTGCTGTCCCTTCTCTTTTTAAACAAGACAACTTTCTACACCCCTCCCTCCACTTCCCCAGGAATGAAGAAATAGAGGCACCTGATTAGCCCAGGAAAAGGCAGTCTCTTTTCTCTTTGCCACAATTCCAGCATCCCACAGAGGACCTCTTGCCCCAGCAGCGTGGTGAGAGATGCCATCATCACCTTCACTTGCATGGCACTGTGAGGGTCCATCTGTGCCTTAGTTAAAGCCATTATTAGTTCTGTTATGCTCAAAGCTGTCCTCAAACTGAAGGGTGATCACAGTTCCCTAAGGAAGAGTTGGAGCCCTCCTAGTGGGAGGAGTCTTCACATCTGTGGGGTTATCCTGCACATCTGTGGGATTATCCTGCACCGAGCCCCTCTTGTGGGGAGAGACATCTGGTAGCACTTCTGATGCTTCATTGATGGAGAAGATATTGCAAGGATTGAAGGAGCCCAAACTTGCCCTTTGACTACTGTCAGACTTGTGTTTAAGGCTGGTGGCTTATACCCCAGGGTGCACTGCTTAATTGCTAATGAATTTGCCTGATGGAGCCAGAATAGGGAAGGGAAGATAAGCCACAGCTATGTGAATGTATATGGGGAATCAGGAATGTCATATGAGGTTCCAAAATAAAAAGGAGATGAAGGGAAGGGTGAGTAAGAAAGGCCAAATCAATGCTGGCTGTTGGAAGGAAGTGAGGTGGGTGCCACTGACAACTGGGGCAAGCCCAATGTCCAGGGTTTGCAGACAGGCTATCTTTCCACACATTAAACTCCATGTCTGACTGAGCAGAATTCTTTTCCCAGGCCTAAAGAATTTGTTGAGGAATCCTTAGGCCTTTCTGAACAAAGATTTACACCAGGAAATTTACTGGCTTTTACCATAGGGGCATAAGGATAGTCATTAGTATGATTATCCTTCTGTTTATCTTAAGGGGGAGTAGAATTGCTTTAATTTCTGATGCTTTCCCAGTTGCATATGACATTAAGCCACTGAATAAACAAGTGTTAAAGGATAATGAGCTGTTTATCATTACCTGCATCCCTTGATTTGTGACTGATTTCCATCTGGCCTTCAGGAGAGCTCTCTATTGATTAGGGAGTAGATGGTCTGCCAGCTTTAAGGATAGCAGGTATAAGTGTTCTTTTAAGATGAGACTAATATGCTTGGCTTCAGGATGTTAAAAATACAGTGTTAGGAACATTTTTTTCTGTACACCAACACACAATTATTTTCTTCTCAGTGTTATTTTCTTAACAAGCATGCTAAGGTCCTAAGAGTACATAGTGCACATGATCTTTGGAAACTTTAAATGCCTGTGGTCAGATATTGTAGGAATAGTCATTTCCTAAATATATGACCTGCTGAGAATCAAGTTTCCAGCAGTAGCTGTAGATGTGAAAGACCTGAAAGTAAATGCAGAAGACCCTGACTTCAACAGACAAAATACCCCTGGCAAAAAAATCTCTCTAAGCCAGTAAAACACCACTCTGATGTGCAGGAGAAAAAGTGTGTCAGAAATTCCTGTGGACCATCCACCAGCCTGTCCTTCCTCAGGACACAGGTGAAGGCACAAAGCAGAGGTGCAAGAGCAGCCCCAAACCCCACCAGGGGCTGACAGTTCAAGAGGGCAGG
Source organism: Acridotheres tristis (assembly GCA_037013685.1). Taxonomy (NCBI): domain Eukaryota; kingdom Metazoa; phylum Chordata; class Aves; order Passeriformes; family Sturnidae; genus Acridotheres; species Acridotheres tristis. Next base: position 139,843,202 of record CM072886.1, on the reverse strand, counting down.
AGGCATCCCAGCATCAAGAGGAAGAACCACTGCTGCCCCCACCACCTCAGGCAAGACTATTGGTCCATATTTATTAATAAGCAGGTAATAAGGTTGAAAAAAATCTGAACTAAACCGCTTTGAAATCATCTAAAATTCCTGGGGGTTTTCAGGGCAGAAGCTCTGACAAACTTTGCAGCACTTTGTAGTTATAGGACAAAATGCTTAGTTTGGCTTGATTGCAGCAAATCTGATTCTTTTTTCTTAATTTTTTTTAATTTTTATTTGATAAAACAGAACTCCAAATTCATTAGTTTGTGCTGCTTTTTTCTCTGTTTAGTCATATGCTTGATGTTTCCCATTTATTTTCACTCGATCAGCTAGTATTAATGGCGATAGAATTCAAGTGCACAAAGACTTCTGTTATTGAATTTCAATTGAAATCTTTTAGGCAGATATAATAAGAGCTTGTCAGTGTGTGTTAAACAGTATTGCTTGTTATGGTTTCAAATGGAATAAAGGACTGATGCAGATCCTTCAAGCTGACAAATTTTGTGAATTCCACATCAAGAAAAGACAAGGATTTTTGCAGTGCTTTGATGAAAGCAAAGTTTCTCCTTGAGCCAAAGGCCATCTTAACAGAGGAACCTGAAGGATCATGATGGCAGTATGTTGGCAGTGAATGCACAGATGAAGCATTTGCTATAAGCAAAAAACCCAGGAAATTATAATTTTCTTCATGCTTTGAATAATGAATGCTTGAAGCTTTAAATGCTGTGTGTTTTTCTTGTGTTTTGAAGGTTGGGGTCGGGGAATACATACTTGTCCTCTCCTTGAGTGATGAAAAGGACTGTAACTCAAGACTCAAGACCCATGGTTGTTTCTTAGACCATGAGTACTTACAGCAGAGGTTACAAGATTAATGCATAGATATGAAAGATTCTTAGTGTTGAAAGAAGCAGAGGGTTCTAACATGTACTCTGTGCTTTGCATAGCTGCTGGTGTAAAAGATCATTACGAGATGTAGGACTTCTCAGTGGTTCAGACAGCATCCCCAAGACTTTTGCCTAACTCTGAGTGAGAGCAGAGTCTTTTAGACTAAAAATAAATGACACCTGGGGTCATTAAGTTCAAACTTCTGCAAATGGAGACAATGCTGAGTAGTTTGTGTTTAATTCAAAAGTCAGAGCTGTTCAAGTTCAAAATAGTTTTGAGCTCTATGATAAACTACAAACACTAAGTAGAAAAGACCAAAGTCTGAAGTTAGCTCCTTCATGGTATTTCTCTGAATCCGTGCAAGCCTCTGAATAAACAAGGCATGTGTTACTACCTTATTGCTAGATTTGGGCTGTTCAGGTTTCTGAGGAGTGCTTCACTCCACAGGTGGATGTTGCAGTGAAAAGGAAAGCACTACATGTAGACTACAAAGAGTAAGGACAAATGAGATGCTTCATGCTTTGCAAAATGTCATTATGAGTACTTAAACTAAGGAACAAAATGCTGTACTTTTATCCTGGCTGTTTAATATATCCCAGAATGTTTAAGGTAGATTTGACTCCCAAAAAGATACTGGCAGAATGACACATTGTATAGCACACAAGCGCAGAAAAATAAAGCAACACTTAAAATATTTTTTTAGACTGACTTCTATTTTGGCTGGGTCTTTACAATGCTGGAAGATTCTGAATGCTCCAAATCTATGCCAATACTAGTGAAGGCCCACTTATGTAGAAGTTTCAGAACACCAGCCATGAGCCAAGGGGTCCTCTATCAGATTCAGGTAGTTTGGTGCTGTAGTGGCTCAGAAAATGTTGGAACAATGCTTCTTTGGTCCTCACAATAACCTACATTTCTCTCCTTCCTGGCTTTCCTCTCATTGGCATGTCTCTGCACCCTGCCAGTAATGATGCCAAGTACTATGACAGGGAAGAGGGGAAGGACAGGTTTCTCCTTCCTAGAGAGCTTTGGCAGTGACATGCTGGCACTAGATCAGAAAATGCATTCAGGGCTCCAGCTACTGAGCTGGTCAGTGTTACAAGAAGACAATTTCCTGCCAGACAAGAGAATTTTTCTGAATTTAGGCATCTTAGCCTGTTATGCAACAGTCCCAACTAAATTACTATAATCTCAGTAATGTAATAGCCACTTCTTGGCATTTTAAGCCAGTGGTTCCAGCACTTAACAACTAACACAACTAAGCACACCAGACCTCTCTTCTTTATGTGATAATTTGTCACAACCTCAGGCTGACTTTTCAGAGCTCTTCAAGGTCATGCTTTGTTCACACCCCTGAGACTCTCCTTTACTCTGGCAGCTATGAAGCATTTGGTGGAGGAAAAACATTCTCCATGTTACAATAATGCTGCTCATCTTAATGTATAATAGTTCTTTGTTTTCCTTTTACTAGTCTGCCAGTTCTAGACTGTAGACTCTCTGGGCAGGAACCATTGTTTTATAAAAGTTCTGACTTTCAAAATTGGACCATCCTGTTGTAAAAGACCTGATCTGAAAGCAACTATATCATCAGGCGTTTGGATAAAATATTTAAAATTAATATAATGTTCTTTTAAAGTGAATGCATGTTCTAAACTGCTGGGAATGATCTGGTTGTTTGGCCACGAAGAATAGCTGTACATAGATGTTGTCTTCTAACATCAATAACTTTCTCCATTTCAACTTGCATTTCTTCACCTGAAATTTACATTTATTTTAGCCTTTATTTTGAGTTTGGTAAAATATCTTAGCCTGAAACTGTCTAATCTAGCTAACAAGACTAGAGCTAAGGATCTCTGACACCAGTAAAAAAGAGACGCTGAACATCCATTGGTGGTTGGAACACAACCTTCCAACTGGTTTTCCCCAAGTTACTGGACCTTATATTTGTGATCTCCAGAGATAAAGCAGCAAAGGTCATATTTAGAATTTTTTTTACTTTATATTTTTCTCTGATGATCAGATAATTAAAGAAATATCCCTTAACTTTGCCCTTCTCAGCAAAGGGAAATTCTGCTTGTCTGTGAGGAATGTGAGTCAGGAGCAACTCTATTGAAGTTTGTGGAGTTCCACCAATATTAAAATTGTGTTACTGAAGGGAAAACTAGAACCAGAGATTGGAGAGTTTTGCTCATGATAACTAAAGCTTTGTCTAGACTGAGGATTTGCCCTGATTACTGCCACTGGCTACCAGCCACTGGTGTTTCTGCACCACTGGGATTCCTTGCATTGGCAGGTCATGGTGCTAATGGTGGTGGTAAAGTTTTGTCAGTTAGGCATGGATAACATTCTCTGCTGGATGTGTTGGCTTTCTCCAAATACACCATGTGAGATCTGTTAGTGTTTAGTTGACTGTGACTGGAACCTGGCAAGTATATAGGCCCCATGGATACAGAGACAGGAAAAATGTTAAATTCCCTCAAACTTTTCCAGAAATTCTCAAAGCCTTTCTAAATTAGCTTTGCTGACACTTATGTGTCAGATAGAGAACACATGAAGGTGTTACTGGGGACAGAAAGTTAATATTAATGTAAGAAAAGGTTAGTTCTGTTATTTGAGAGTGCTGTAGAAGAAGAAATTTAGAAATGCCAAGTTTATCAGCCCATCTAGCCCCATCCCAATAATATATTAAGTCATCTTGCTGTATAGTTTGCATTGCTTTGTCTAGTCTAGTTCTCAGTGACTCAACTTACAGAGTCTGCACCATTTCTCCAGGGAGAGAGTTTTCCACAGTTTGAACTGTTACGATATTTTTCCTGATATCTAGCCTACCTTTTCATTTCATCCCATTATTCTTAGCCTCCTTCTTCCTCTCAAGCACACCCAAACAAACCTCTATTTTGGTGTTTACACCTTTTGAAGTCTCGTAGACATTTCTTTTCCTCTTAACTGGTCCACATCTATATGTTCTTATATTTAGACCATTGGTGCTGTGCAATGAAATATTCTGGACTCTATAAAGAAGGAGTACGTCATATGTAAAACAAGCAGGGTTGCTTTTCTGCTCCACTTGGCACTGGTGAAAATCTCAGCTGGCATAGTGAATTCAGTTTTGGACACTGCTCTTTAAGAAAAGACACTAACAAATTGAAGAAACCTCAAAGGACAATAACAAAATTGCAAAATATTTAAAAATCAGATTTATGAGAAGCATCTGAGACAAGCGTGTTCAGTCTACAAAGACTAAAGGAAGGCAAAATAGCTGTCTACAAATACATGAAATGATGTGATAAAGGGACCAGGGGCCAGTTATTCTCATTAGCCAGAGAGAAAAGAAGCGCAGAAACCGATTTAAGCTGCAGAAAGGAAAATTCCGGCTACATATGTGAGAGATGTGTTTCAGCTACTCAAACAATTAGGCAATGGAACAAGCTGCTGTGAAAGGTTACAGAGTTAAAATGGCTATAGAGATTCCAGGCTAGACTCAACTGCTGAGACTAATGAAAAAAACTCCCACCCTGATTTTGTAAAGTTAACCAGATGGGCTGCTGATGGCAGACTCTCCCAAGTGAATAGATTCCATATTCAGGATACCATGTGCTTTAACACTAGTCCCCTGAAGGGATAGATAAGTACTGAATAACTGTCCATCTTCCCAGTTTTCTATCTTACTACACAGCAGAGAAAGGAAGAGAAATTGGGCTGTGTGGAGACATTGAAAAGATGTGGAGATGGAAGTTATGACTAACCTGGGTGTAAACAGATGCTTCATGCACAGATGTGGCAGCTTCGTTTCAAAGGCAGAGTGACTGAATGGGCACCGTGTGTCAGCTGAAAGAACAAGCCCAGCTGAGAGCTGCAGGAAGAGCCCAGGACACGGACAAATCAAGTGTGGGTATGAATTTTTATGGGTCAGCTTATGCCACTGGACTTGCCTGAAGTCACTGACGGGGAGCTGGATCCAGATGTCTGTATTCTCAGGCCAGCATTTTGACCACAAGCCCATTCTCCTCTTTGTAGCACTGCTTTCTCACCATCTCCTTATGAACTGAGGAGCCATCTGATCCTGCCTGGCTATGCATCTTGAATTCCTGCAAACTTGTGAGGAATTTTCTGAGCATTGAAAAAAACCAAACCAAACCAAACCAAACCAAACCAAACCAAACCAAACCAAACCAAACCAAACCAAACCAAATCAAATCAAACCAAACCACCAACAAAAGGAGACAGTAACGAAGAGCAAGGTGAAATTTTGTCCTAATGTTCTCCACCAGGTAAAATATACCACTAGGAGCTGGCCTGGCTGTGGGCTGCATATAAAAAGATCGATGAAAAGGTCTCGTGAAATGGTAGCTGATGGTTGGCAACACAAAAATCCCAAACCTTAGCCTGCCATTTTAATCAGAGTCTTAACTACAAGTCTATTCCCCTGGAGATTTACCACTGCCATGAGCCTCCTGCCAGCTGGGCAATGCTAATGTCTGCAGTGGGGAACATGTAAGGATCTTTGCTTGCTATTGTAGACTGATTCTTGCTATTGATGACTGTGAGTTTTATCCTCAGAAGTCTGTGGGACTCAGCCCTCCTTGAAGTCAGAGCTGTATTTTTACATTGCTTGTGGTATGTTTAACATATTATGGGGCGTTACTTTCTGGCACTGAGTTTTGAACTTTAAACAGCATTGAATAATTCCCCAGGATCACATTACTGTGATTTGGCTGGACATTCCACCAAGTCAGGATAATGCAGAAAATGAAGATGGTTCTAGCACTGGAATCAGAAAAGTGTAAGCTGTGTGGTATCCAGCCAGGATGTTCTGTATGAATTATTGTCACTTGTCAGCTGGTATGTCTTATTCTTATGAGCTACCACAGTGGAATTACAATTCTTCCATTAGTCATCACCACGACACAAATTTTATTTGGAGGAAAAAGGTCATGGCAAAGAATCATATCTATCCTGGCTGTAGCTCAGGATAAAAAACAAAAGTACCTGGGCAATTCCCTGGAATAAATTAAGATACTGAGAATGCAGCTCTACTTTTTACCTGCCTGCCTGTGGGCAAAAAATCTGTTTGAGTGGGATCTGAAGCCCCTTCTCATGGCTGATGAGAAGCTGTAGCTTCCAGCACTACTTGGCACCATGCCACCCAGGAGTGGAAGGGGAATTCCTGAGAAAGCATTCCAGGGAGCTTTTCTCAGGTGCTTTGGGTTGTCGGAATTGGTTTTGCAATCTGTGCTTTCATCTTTCTTGAGATTTTCCACTTAACAAACTAGGAACTATTGTCCTGGGTGTATCCTATTAGCGGGAAATGGAAAGTAGAAAACTTATGAAAGGGGTGGTGTGAAAGCTGCTAAAACCCAACTTGGACTCCTAGTTCTATTTTTTGTTTCTCAGTCTTTCAAAGTGACTCTGCAATCCTGGTAGGAAGCTGTCTTGGCAGCAGGATAGGACTGAGTTACAGACAGTAGCACTTTCTTGTGATTTATTTTTCTCTAAGCACTGTGTGTGTGTCAGGCAGCTTTACCTATGAGCAATTTGTGCTTTTCCAGAGAGTGACTTCTCCCCCTAGGAGTATCCAGTGTGTGGTACTTCTGTTGGCTGCCTTGCTTTGCAAATCTATAATTGTCATAATGGTTGTCTCTGCGTTTAAGCATTGAATTTGGGTGATTTCAGGTATCACCAGGGTCTCATAGCCTGCTGCTATAAAGAAGGGGACTGATGAGTACTGTGAGTCCTTGGGGCTTGCTGCAGCTGTGGAGAGACATGACAAGGCACGATAGGACTGAACTTCCCAACATGTGGGAGCAACCTCTGCTTTTCCCCATGTACAGAACCATCTGTGTCTGGGATTCTGTAAAATTGGGTCCAAATCTGAGACTTGTCCCAAGCCAATCCACAGCAGGTCTTGCAGAGACTGTCTCACATGCAATACTGACCCGTGCTATCATGTGGTTCCATGCTAAGAAAGTTTTGTTTCTGCTCTTGGCCCTTGTGGTTTGGGAAAAAGCCTTTGCGAGTCAACTCAAACATATCTAGATGTTTGTGCTCTCCTTCCTGACTTTCTCTGCAAGAGCACAAGATGGTCCATAGCCTCTCCCCATTACAGACCAGTCCCCAGAAAAATATATCACTGCTAGTGTTTCCTACTGATACCTGTGGGGCTTGAATTAAATCACAAATAGTAGTGTAATTTGGTCTTTAACATGACCACTTTCAATGGTTTATGGTGGATTATGAATGGCAGGGTTCAGCCCTTGGACTCTATGCCTCCTTCAGATGAAATGATTTCTAGACACATGATGCCTCCATATGGGAAACTGAAGCTGTGCACTGGAGCTATGGCCACTCAAGGAACAGAGATCAGAGCAAATGAAATTGTCTCTTCCAGTACTTCATTGGAAAAGAATTTCTAGGCAAGTTGCCTAGCAGGCACACTGCACTATATTCTTAGAAAGCAACAGATCTATTTAGGACTGCTGTATCTCTTTGGAATTTACTGTATGAAAAGAAAACCTTTGGCAGGAGCTGATATTTAGTGCTGACTGAGATTTGCAGCTTCTGACTGACAGACTAATCCAAGAGTTTTATTAGAGACTGCTTCCCAGTAAGTCCTGTTTGCATTACATCTGAATGAAGGAGGATCATGTCAGAATGAGAAATGAAGCAGATTTCTTGCTGAATTTTTACCCCCCTTCATTCACAGGTGCGCGCACGCACACACACACACACACACAAATATATATATTCACTGGGGTGCATATGCAGGTTATTTATGTTATACACAACAAATGTATTCCATCTTGCTCCAAATCCCTTCCTAGTAGTAGTGTAGATAACCTAAGTGACTGGTGACTTTTAATTCTTTAAAAGGGCAGAAATTTATTTTTTTTAGTGTATAGGTGGCACAGTCTCCATTATGAGTACCTATTCCTGCTCCAATCTTTTTATAAAGCTTGTGAAGTTCAGTGAGTCACCTCACAGAGCTGTTCCAGCTTTGCATATTCTTTGAATCCACAACTCCAAGAGCAGGCTATTGAGGCAGTGCTTCGTGTTCAGCTTCCATCCAGCCTGGATGCAGAATTGCAATCCAAACCACCCTGTGGGCACCGTGTGAGGGTGAACCTCATGTCAGTGCCACAGACAAAGGAACAAGGCAGGTCTGCAACCCTTCCATGTGCTTCTTAAATGGGGAATACATGGTGTACAGGTTTCCTAGCACCAGTGCATAGTGTGTTCTCCTGAAAATCTGCATCTGGAATTCTGAAATTCTTGCTGGAGTGAGACAATTTAATTCCCTGTTTGTGGGACTGTCACTTATAGGCACAGTTTGGCCTTAAACTGAAACTGAACTCTTGTAATATACATTCAAGTCTTGGATAAAGGACTCAAAAGTAAGAAGGTACTGACCTTCACATGGAAAATTCTCAGACAATCCCTGGGGATCTCAGATATGTCAAGTCCCTGAGAATAAGAAGTCACATGGTAAATTATTATCTGCAAGAAGGAAAGTGGCAGATGGTACAGCAGATCTGCACAGGCTCCTCAGCCCTGGAAGTCCTTTGGGGCGACAGAGCTCTCACTCACAGCGTGCTGGTAGAGCCTGCAGCACTGCAAAGTCTGTACCTTCTTATGACACCTTTGTACGCTGCATGGAGGACAAGCTAACCAGCACTGAGTGAGAAAGAAAAATCACCAATAGAAATAATTTTCTGAAATTTGGTTGCACAGAATATTCTTAGTTGGAAGGGATCTGCAAGGATCATGAAGTCCAACTCTTAAGTAAATGGCCCATACAGGGATAGAACCCACAACTTCAGTGATATTGGCACCACGCTCTAACCAACTGAGCTAATCTCAGGGTTTATCAATAGTCTGGCAAAAATAATTGCTCTAATTCTAGACTTGTAAAATTTACAAACTTTCCTGTCCTGTCACTAAATGAGAGAGTATGAACAATAAATGTCCCACAGAGACAGTGACTTATACATGTAGTAGCTTAAAAGAAAAGTGAGAATCATCCAAATGTCTGTTTCTGTAACTCTTGCCACTGTAGTTTGGAAATGTAATGGAATTATTGTCTATGAAAAACATACATATGTCTTTCCCCTTCAAATATACCCACAATATATGCTTTTGAAGTTGTGCAGGAGTATTGTCAAACTTGTGATAATGTTGTGATGCAAGCTTTAATTGTGAGATACAATTCCTTATTAAGACTTTAAATTCTTTTCTATGCTGATGTTTGAACCAATGAAAAGCATTGTGTTCCCTTTAATAAATACATTTTAGAAGTACGTTTGTTTAAATTTTAATTACAAAGGGAGATATTGTTCCTGTCTGCTGAAAGACATTTCACTGTTTTTTTGCCTTTTAATTTTGAAACATAATTCTAAAGATACACCTTCCCAGGAGAATATCTTGTCATTTACATGTGCAAATCCCATCTTTAGCTGCAGCAAGAAGAAACAAGTGAAAAAGCTGTAAATGGATCTCATATATCATGTAATTTTTGGTGAGCAGTATTTAAGTGTATCAAGTTTGCTCTGATCTCTTAGCTATGCTGACACCAGCATTTCAGCTAATACACCCACGAATCCAGAAGGAACACAAAAGTGAATATGAAGAATTCAGATTTTGTATGAGATTCTGGAGTAGGATATCAGGGCCAAAGACAATTCTGTATGAGCTGGTTACAGGCAGAATGTAAGTGTTGTTCACACATTGGCTTAGTCTGAGAATGAAGCCAAGTCACTTGTGTTTTATCATAAATGTGAAGTGGAGAAGGAATACAAAATTTTCATGCCTCTTGTAATGGAGAGATGGGTTACCCTACACTTTCCTTTCCCTGGACAGGATGCTCTGGAAGCTCAGTTCTTCTAGGGAATGGGACCCAACAAAGAGGATTTTTGCCCAGATCTGTTTCTTAACACTGGCCATGGCTGCAACTTATATATGAAAACACAGCTAAGACATTTTCTCAATGGAAATTAAGGAGGTTAAGGACTCACTGTGGCTGATTCCAGTGTCCCTTTTTCTCTGGAAAATAAATGTCATCCCAGGATCTCTATGTCTGAGCACCATTTCATCCAGAATGCTTCAAAGGGTCAATTTCCATCCATGTGACTGTAAGAGGCAAGTGCTTTCCAGATCCTCTGCAAATCGTGGTCTGGGCTATTTGAAGTACATTTTTTAGCAGTTTCATGACAGGATTTGGAAAACTTGTCAGATGGCCTTTCTTCTGATGGAGTAACTCAGCAGCAGGCAACTCTATCACCAAGATGTGAAATGTCTCCCAAGAGCTTATTTTGGAAATCAGATTTTAGTGCTGACCATCAGTGGCATCATTTGCTCTGGGATTTGAGCTGCTTGGGAAGAACTGTCTTGAAGGAATTGCACAGAACTGCAGTGCTTGGCTGGAGAGAGACCCTCTCCTCCTGCTGTTTGACAGGCTTGTGAACCTGTATTTCCTCAGAAGCTCCTCTTTCTGAGTAAACACTTCATTTCAGTGCTGATGTGGCAGAGCTTCAGGTCTGGTCACAGCTGGAAGCTCAACTGTGGTTAGATAAAGACCTGGGATGTTTAAATGCATGATCTCTCAAGGACATCAGCAGGGTTATGGCAGCAGCAGACTGCCAGGACACCAAGATTTCCTTGTCCCTTCATATTAAGACTTTCTCATCTCTCATCTCATTGACTTCATTTACTCATACATAAACAAAGATTATCAAGAAGACATCATGTTCCTTCCCAGAGTGATTTGAGGCTGATTTAGGGGTGTTTATACAGCTATTTGCAAATGTAGATAGCCTATGGTGTAGCTACAGATAAGCTTAGGGGGATGGGGAAGTTAATGAGATTTCTATTCAGGAGACTGTACCTTTTGAACCACCAAGAGGTGTGCTCCAGGACTCAGTGTAATGAGAAGTGAATCCTACAAGGTGCTGAACACCTCCTGTGAGATGCTGAGAGCTCTCAGTGCCTAATGGAAGATTGTCACAGGAACCTGCCTTTATAATCATAAATTTGAAATTTGACATGTAATCTCACAGAGGATCTGGGCAGAGAATAACAAAGACAAAGAAACCTTTCTGGTGCTTAAAAGCTCATGAGAGAGAGAAAAAAATCCACTCTTCATTTGCTGAATCTTTAAAAAGAGAAAAAAAAAGGAGGTGGAGGGGACAGATGAAATATGTTTTATCTCTTTTACCTACTTTGGCAATTAAGATTGTAATCTAGATGATTACCAGAGCTTGTAATGAGATTATACCCTCCATTAAAAAGAATGCTCCAGAGCTGCAGTGAAGAACGCCTCAGATCTGTTTAGTATGCTATCTGTCTTAGCAGAAAGCAGCAAAATGCATTAAACACACTAGGAAACAGTCTTATAGACATACACTCCCAGTCTAATTTTCAATAGAGTGAGCTGGCATTGGATTTGTAGTTCTCATCAGTACTTGTAAGCAGATCCATTTAGAAGATAGTTTTCATAATTCTCAATTGTTCTGTGTATCGCATTTGGATATAACTCCTCACCCAATTTTTTTCTGAAGAGCTTTCCTGAAAATTTGCAGACTGGTATGTCATTGCGAAGAAACCCAAAAGCCATTGTTATGAAAAAAATATTTTGCTTCCTGTTGATCTCTTGACTTGACTGGTCTTAGCTTGTAGACTTGTAGTACTATTCTGTTCCTGCAGTGTATGGAGAAACTGAAAATCAAGTGTAAAAATAGCTGGTTTATACTGAGCTTTGATGGTTTATAAATGAAGCTGAAATGCTGCTGGAAGGCAAAGCTGTTACTGTAACTGCTTCTTTCCCTGGGTATCCATCACTGGCATTTTAGTAAAAGTAAACAGCAATAGCACAGTGAATACAAATCACCTCAGAGCAGAAGTGGAGTGAAATGTCTTTTCTGCCTCTATGGTGTAGATAGAGCACTGTCATCCCTTTCAAATCCAGCGACAATCACAGGGAATGGAGTTCATCATAGAGGTGCTTCTTTCTCCTACTTTTCCCAAACCTGCTAGACTTTATGCTCCTGCAGGTGCTGTTAAATTTATAGGACGTGCAGTACATGCAATACAATGACAACATTTCCCTGGTCATACTGTGCAGTTTATGCACTATTAGGACTGGCACCAAATCTTTCTTTAAGCAGCAAAGCCAAGAAAGACTGATTTTTTCAACACTGAGGCCACCTGAAAGATGGTTTCTGGAAAAGAGTCCTGCAGTCATTTCAAGAAATTATTACCCTCCCTACAACATCTGCACCTTCTCTGTATGTCATTGACCCCATGACAGCAAGAGGAGCCTGCCATGCTCTGGATGCTCTGGCTTGCAGTCTCTTGCTTGAGCTCAGCACATTAGAAAACTCGGTTTGCATTTATCATTGCCAATTTTGTTCCTCAAAAGAGGATGTTTCCTTCCCATGCTGTTTTGATTTTCCTCATAAAATGGCTTGCCTTTTTCTTACTGAGACAGGCAAAATAAAATGAGTTGGATGTGAGGAATAACTTTATTCATTAGATATTCCTTAGTCTGAATAGAATCTTGAGCTTTTAAAGATTTTTCCAAGCTTTTGGTACTTGAAATAAGTGGCCCAGGTACATCTGCTCTGCTCTAAGTACTATAAAGAGCAGGGAGTTGAACTTGATGATCTTTATGGATCCCTTCCAACCAGAGATACTCTGTGATTCTGGGACTCTGTCTGACATCTTGTGACTCAGGCATAAAACTATTGTGGTGTCAGTGGAATGGAAAGTGGAAGAGTAAGAGAAAACCGGGAAACTACAGGCCATTAAAGCAAACATCCACACTAGGTAAGATGATAGAAACTATAATAAATTGTAACATTAGCAGGCATGTGGGTAAATATGATATATTGAGGAAGAGTCTCTGTGGCATTTAGAGAGTTTTGCATCATAAATCTATCCTTTCAAGGAGTCAATAACCATGTAGACAAGGGAGATCTAGGCAATACTTGGATTTCTAGAAGGCCCTTGACAAGGTTTCTCATCAAAGACTTTTAAAGAAACTGAGCTGCAAGAGGATAAAAGGAAAGGTTCTTGCATAGATGAAAGAGTGGTTAAAAGGCACAAGAAAAAAGGGAAAGATTAAGCTGTCAGTTTTGTCAGTGGTGGAAAGCCCCACTGGTGTCCCATAGACATTCTCAGTCAGCATGCACAGTTCAGTATCTTCACCGCTGGTTTAAGAAAGGATGTAAATAGTAAGATGACAAAGTTTGCTTATGATACTAAACTATTTAAAGCTGTAAAATGAAAACTCCTTGTAAAGAATTTAGGAAAACTCCCATGATACTGAACAAGAAAGAACAGATATAAGGTAACACATATGGAGAAAAATTTATGAAGAACAGGCTGTGGAGTAGACATTGCTCATCAGTAATGAAATCTTGGGATTATAACCGAGAACTTGGGAGAAAAAACCCCCAAGAACTCTATGAAAAAATCAACACAGTGTTGACTAGAAACTGAAGATATATATTATACATACTTAGGAGGGGAATAGACAATAAAACATTCTGTGTAGTGTAGGCAGCTTCATGAGGACAAAATGCATTTTTGGTATTCCAATTACTAAAACCATAGACTAGAATGGGAAAATAAGCAGAAACTGGACATTGTGGGTAATCAAAACTATGAATTGTCTTCCGTTTTAGGAGCACCTAAAACGCCTAATGGTAGAAGAGGTTGTGGGAGCCAAATGTTTACATAGGCTTAAAAATCATTAACTACATTTATGAAAGAAACATGCATGGAGGGTTATTACATGCAAAGATATTTCCATTGCTGAGCAAGTTCATGAACCATAGGCAGGCAGAGACTGAGCTGTATAAAACAAAATGTAATTTAATTCTTGCTGGATTCTTACATCTTTTACCTGGGCATCTGACCATGCTTGCAAGAACAACATTGGATTAGATGGACCTTTAGTCTGACTTTACAAGAACACTCCTACTGACTTGATGCCTCCAGATGTGAAACTTCGATGGAGTTTAAGCCAGTTTTGGTTTGTTGCCTGAGGTCACTGACGGATCAGGAGCAAAGCTGGGTGTGGAACATTAAAAACCCTTTCTTCATGTCTAAGCCTTGTAATTATTTCATTTTTTAATTATATTGCAAATCCAGGTTTGTAATCAGCCCTGGAGAGAAGCCAGAGTACATACTTTAGTTTTGTCTAGTAACACAATTTTAGGAAAAAAAATATTCTTTTTTAAAAAAACATTTAATTTTCAATAAAATAATAAAGACAAAATTTCAAATGTGTTTGACCTGCAATTTTCATGGAACCTGAGATTCTTCTCATATTACAGTCCTAGGAGCTGACAGTTTAGGACAGTGAGTAGTCATCCCCTCTCCCATCCCTCCACTCTGAAGCCAGTGATGTAGTAGTATACTTTGTGTGGAAATGAGGCACAGATAAAAAATGATTGTGACTAGGTTATACAGAGATCTCATGAGAGAGAAATAGTGACTGAAGGTCCTCTGGAGTAATGCTTTGGATCAGCTCTCTTCCATCCTAAAACTCTTTACTCTCTCAGGAGAATGTGAAGCCTTCTGTGTCTGCTCCCCCTCTGTTCTGGGCCTGAGACCCAGCAGCACAGAGTCTCATGTGCCTCATCTTTGCTTTCTTTTCTTCCCTTCTGTGGAAGCACCATGGAAGCATGCCCACTGCTGTCCTCTGAGCTCTCTATGGGGCCAGGTGCAGGGGGAGCAGTTAGGGAATGCAATGGAGCAAGGCTGAAGCAAGACTTGCAGTATCGTTATGCTGCAGTGGCCTGGGGATGCTGTCCTGACTGGGATGCATTCCCTGAGGATCTGTCCCAGTTCTCTGAAGCAGTCTTAAGTGGAGAGTACAACTGGGGCTCAAAGTCACCTTGGTCTCAGCTCTTGAGTTGCAGGTCCTGTACTCTGGCTCTCAGACAACTTTCCCTGGGGAAGGCTTTTTTTCCTACCACTGATTTTAGTGAGACCTGGTTCAGGTCCTCTTGTGATCTCTTTCACACTGTATTGATTGTTGCTTCACCGTAGCAAGTGATTAAAAGGCAAGGGATAGTGCAGCAGCCATTAACTGCCCCAAGCAAAAGTAATTTTTCTCTCCTTCCTTTTTGCAGTAATTGTGAATTTCTTGCTAAACCTGGGAATAAATCTGTCTAGATCAATTCTGTCTCACTGTCATCTGTGACAATATGCTTCTTTTAGGCTGTTCTCATCAGCACAGGGAATATTGTTTATTGGAGATTTTTAATAGAGAAAGTATAAATGAATGTACATGTTATGGGGGAAATCTATTAAACACATACGAATCCATAAAGGCTTTTGTGGGGAGACAGAAGTCTGCAGTTCTTTAAATGGTATTCCTCTGCTGCATTAGTATTTGCTCTCTAAAATATATATACAAAAGATTTATCCATCACTTGTACACTTTTGGTTTTGTGACTTAGCCATTATGTTAGTTTTGGTTTTAATTCTACATACATTGTTGTGGTCTGTGGTTTGATCTCTGGTTGTTCAACTCCTGAATTATTCTGCAGGCTTGATTTGAGTTATTTCTGTATTATACATTTGTAAAAAAAGATAAGAATTAAATCATGGAAATTTATTTTCAGTTTATGTATTTCTGTTCAAGAGGGTTCATCTACAGGATTTTATAGCATGCTGCTGTTTAGTTTTATGTTGGTGGGATTAATCCTGTTAATCATTGCCCAGACTTTTTTGAAGTAAAAGCTTTATTGTACTGCTTTTAAAGTTGTTATCAAATTACAGATTGAAATTCCCAATTTCAGGTACAAAGGTAACTAGAATTTGTTATGAAGGTTTTAAGAAAGTTATTAAATAAATATTTACCTCGGGCATGGATGTAGTGATTGAGTGGATTCTCACCGCCTTTGTAGCATCCAGCTTCCCAGGTAAATCTCCTTAAGATGTCTCTTGAATTAAAAGAACCACCTCCAGGGAACAATTCAAAGCTCTGGATTTGGGATTTTGCTCTGCATTGGCTTCTGAGGAGCTTCTCCTTTCTGTCCAATAAAATGGGAAACTGGAAGAGGATTTCCCCCACTGAGATGGGATGAGATTTTTTTGGAACCATGGAATCCTGGGGAGGGGAACACATGCTCACCTGTGTGGTGGAATACCCAGCTCTGAGGAAGGATGCTCTTGAGCAAGGAGGAGGGCCACACACACTTCAGTGGCTGTGGGGCTGCACCTTGCAGTTCTGCCTTTTTTAATGAAAAAAGGAACGATGGTTGTACATGATATCTAACAATGGTACAGGGCACAGAATAATCTTCTAGCATTTCATTTTCATCCTGATGCCTCACAAATAGAGATTGGCCTGAAGCTTGGAGCAGAGGTTGCTATATAATCATTTATATTATTATATAAATATATTATTATATAAATATAAATGATATAAATATAAAATTCAAATTAATTCTGTGCTGTTTTTGCCATTTCAATTCTCTTATTTATGAGAGAATATTTTCTGGTTTCAAGTTTTCTTTCATCTCTGAGGTACATGGGTATTTCATAGGCCATAAGCATATGAGATGGGCCATATTATTAAACCAAAAGCATATGAAGTAGAGGGCCCTAGCTCATTTTAGGGATGCAGCAGGTATTGGACCACCTTTCTGAATTATTCTAGCATAAATGTAGCCCTGGTAAAATGCTGAAATTCCTTGTCTACTTTTTGCAGACTATTCATTACTTTGTACTTTTCTTGTGTCCTCCTCTAATTTACTCTCCTAAAGATAAGCAATCCCTGTCTTTATCAAATCTGTATTTTGTTATCCTCCTTTGATCCCTACAATTCCAGAGTTTTCTTTTGAAGTGCTGTAACAAATGCTGCATACCCTGTTCCAGGAATGGCTTAGCAACTGGCTTATTATGCATTGTGTGTCTTCCAGTACTCTTTATGCAGATCCACAAGCTTGCAATGTCTAGTCAATGTTTCTTTTAATCCTTTTTTTTCTTTCCTGTACCTGCATATTGATCTGAAGTCTCCATTAGGCTGTCTTCAAAGAAAGGGACCTTTATTTCATTGAAATAAACAATGTTTAAACCTCTGAGGTGGATGACTATTTGATATTTTTTTAAGCAATGTGCCTTATTTTGTGTGTAGGTTAGGTCCATTACTCCCTAGCACTGGTGTTGTTCCTGATGTTTAAATGATATAGTGATGGGCACATTCAGGAGAGGAAGATGCTGACAATTCTGCCTGAAGGATAAGGGATACTGTAGGGACTCTGTGCTTTCCCATGGAGTAAAACTGACTTGTTTTACTGACACAAAATGATGGCTACACACACACGCATTTTGGGATGAGTCCTTTTTGCTGCAGCTTCCATGATAGATTACTGTGTGCCAGCTGTCAGTCACTGTTGATGTCAAAAATTTCTCATTTCATCAGTGAAACAAGGTATGTTGCTTGGCTACTGATTTCTAACGTGGGGAACCATTTGTATTTTAAATAATGCAATGGTATAGTAGGTACTGAGAGAAATATGAGTTGAATGTGAGTTGAATTGCTGAGAGCATCTGAAAAATGGAAATAATTTTATAGTTAAGATTTAAATGTCATTGGAAAAGTTCAGATTTTGACCTGTCTTGAAGTGTCCTGCCTTAAACTGTCTCTGAATATCAAGGAGTTGATAGGAAGAATAAATTTGTTTAAAATAAGAGAACATATATTTGGAAGAGTTGCAAAGAAAAGTGTGACTTGCTGGCTAAAAACCCTACTCAGCATGCAAAGTGTGAAATGTTCTAATGATCAGAGCCACCTCTCTTACTGCAATAGAAATGATGGTTGAGGTTATGATGGGCCAAGTATCTGAGAAGTGGAAGTGCTGTCCTTACATCAACTGATATATTTTTCAAATCAAAACTCAAACAAACTTACAGGTATACAAATTGATTGTCAGGTTTCTTTTGCATTGAGTAGGTGGTTATTCCAATATTATTCTTTTTAGTTTCAGCCCACACTAAGTACCAGCTCCAAGAAATATAAAAAGAGGGTTTGTGTCCCAGACCATCTCTGCTGCATTTTGGTTCCCCATTTTAAATCTCCATAATCTTTGCTAAAGATTAAAAGTAAACATATCTTGGAGTACATCTTGGAGCAGCTACAATGACAGTAACTTTTGAGAACAACTAAGGATTACTGTGCACATTTTTTTTGAGATACTATTTTGCTCCCCTCCCTTTCTAAATGTGATAAACAGTCCCAAACAATGATTACAGGTTATTTATAATCTTACAGTGTTATTACAACATAAGAATTAGAGGACTTAGAAGTTCTTCTCTGAATCTTGCAACTTAACCATTCATAAAAATGGTTTATTTCCAAGGATTTTACATGCACTCTTTGCATACTGCTGCCATATCCAAACACTGAGAACTGATCTGATGGCTAAAAACCTCAGCCCAACTTTCTTAATGCCAGACTGGGAGTCAAGTTCTACTGGCAAGATAATAAAAAACATCTGTCTCTGCCTTGCACAGCCAGCTAGCACCACCAAACATGAGCCTGACGTAAAAGAAGTAATTTGTCATTAAATTTTTAGGTTAGAGGAAATATCAAAAACTAGCTTCCAGAAAATCTGACACTAACAAAGCCTTTTCCATGGATTCTGGTTCATTGGAGAGTTGCTGCTTAACTTGCATTACTGCCAGAAGACTGCATCCAAATCCATGTGAATTGGGGAAGGGAGTAATTAGTGAAGAGTTACTTGTTCTTCCTTGAATCTTGTAGGTAAAGAAGGCAAATTAAACTCTTGGGTGCCCAAGCTGCCCCATGAGGGAGATTTCCTCTTGTTCATCTACACATGCTGCTGTCCCAGTCTCACTGCTCACAAACAGGATCTGATATTGCCATGTAGGGCTGAGTACATCTCAGAGAAAACAGTCCCTGTCCCCTTCTCCCTTTCAGTGCTGTGAAGTGGCAACTGCAAACAGAGATTACTTGTCCTCCTAAGTGATCCTGAAGGGACTGATTCAATGAAGGGGAAAAGCTTGGCATCTCCATAGGTCTGAATCTTTCCCTAATTTTTGGCCTCGATGCTTTTATCTCTCAGCAATTGCTCTCCTTGCTTCCTCATTCCTTTCTCCCTAAGGCTCAATGAGGCACAAAGGGAGGAAGCGCAGGGAGCCAACGCTGCACTTGAAGTGAATTACATCTCTTTCATTTTGTTCTGCTATGTACAATTTGATCTTTCTGATCAGTGATATATCCCGAGGGACTTACAGCACTGTTCTCCACGACTCACGATGGAAGAGGTTGTAGGCTTTAGGAGCCATGGTGTACAGCACTGTCAAGGTTCTTCTGCCTCTATGCTTACAAAGAAGGCAGACAAGACATCTGCCTCGACTGCCTGGAGAGAAAAATGGTTGTATTCATGGGCGTTGAGATTATTCCAACTGGTTGAATTTGCAGCCAGCACAAAATGACATTATAATTTTAATTTTATTTTTGCTTTTAGTTTGACATTTACTGTGAGCAAAAATATGCTGGCTGTGTTTAATCATTCCAATTTAAAGAATGAATCTGGGGAAACCACATCTAAGAATCATTCACAAGATACAGAACAGGACAGAGCGAAATGCCGTTTATCTGGTGTGTGAGAAAAATTTAATTAAACTGTTTGTTCAATTAAAGTAAACAAATGCCTCCATAAAAATGTCTTCTGTTAGTATTCTGTAGTGCTTGTCAAGTCATTCTTACAGGACTTATTTGGGATCCAAAGCAGCTTCCTCATGTTAGGCTATGAAATGCTGTTGGCTGGTCCAGGGGTCAGGTGTTGGTCTAAGACGGGACTGGCTCTGCTGCTGGCTTGGCTGTTGCCTTGCTGTTGAATCTGGGAACGTTGATTTCACTTTGCTGCATTTATCCCTTTGCCTGTCTTGTGCATTCAAACAGACTCCTCATCAGGGCAAGGACTCGTTTCCTGTTACAGTGCATGGCACAATTGTTTGATTGATGTTGGGCATCTCAGGCTTTCCAGACAGACAAAATCCTACATGATGCTGACATAAATTTGACCTGAGAAGGCACAGCATTTCAGATGAGAGCTTAAGAGAAAACTGCTATCACAGAAAAATCATGAGTACAATGCCTGTAAACAGATGCTCAGCAGCACAGGGTCAGGACCAGGAATGGTGTGGCTGATGGGGAAATGCAGCTGCTCCCCACTGTGTGACAAGGAGCTTTCAGGTACCAGCCAGCACGGCTGGGTCTGAGGAAGGATGGGTTAACACTCCCCTGGGGCTTCTTCATGGCTAATGTTTCCACTCAATACACCAGCCACTATTACACTTTTAAGGAGGCAGAATTGGTTATTACAACTTTTATGGGAAAGGGTCACAATGGACAGATTGAAGAAAATCTCTGCAGTTGCTGGATAGATTTTATCCTAGATATGCTGCTGGTCTTCAGTGGCCATGCAAGGAAAGCTGGCTGAGCAGCTCTCTTCTGACATGTGTTTTGGAGAGTAAGGTAAAGGGCTTGGGACAAATCTGAATATTATGTGGATAATTGCTCTGACTCTACATCACCAAAAATAACATTTAAATGTGTCATAGAGTTGGTTTAGTGCACAATGGGACTCTTTACTGCTGCTGCACACAGCTAAAAAGAAGCCTAGGACTAAAGTGTGAGCAATTGCTAATAACCAAACAATCCAGCTAACAAGCAACATGGTCCAGCTCCATGTGGTGAGCTCTTTGGAGAGTTCTGGACTTGGACCTAACGTAGAAGACTTGCTGCTTGTTACCTTTTCTAGAGCTGCTGAGGTTAAGAAACACTTCAAACAGGAAAGTTAAAGTAAAGAGGACCTTTTAAACTGTACAAGGTGACAATGCTGATTTCTTTTGGGATTTTAAACAAATTTTTAAGCATCTAATGACAGTCAGAATCATAGAATCACAGAATAATAGAATGCTAAGGTTTGGAAGGGACCTTAAAGATCATTTAGTTTCAACTCCTCCTGCCATGGTCAGGGACACCTCTTAATAGACCAGTTTGCTCAAGGCCTTATCCAACCTGAATTTGAACATTGCCAGGGTTGGGGCATTCACAATCTCCCTGGGCAGCCTGTTCCAGTGTCTCACAACTCTCAGAGTAAAGAACATTTCCCTTTCAGCCTAAATTTCTCCACTTTCACTTTGCACTCATTACTCCTTGTCCTATCATTACAGTTCCTGATGAAAAGCCTTTCTCCAGCTTCCCTCCAGGCCCCCTTCAGATGCTGAAGGCAGCTATGAGACCTCAGCAGAACCTTCTCTTCTCCAGGTTGAACAGCCTCAAGTTTCTCAGCCTGTCTCTGAAGAGGAGGTGCTCCAGTCCTCGCCAACTCTGTGGTGTCCTCTGGACTTGGTCCAACAGTTCCATGTCCTTGTTATGTTGGGGACACCAAGGTGATGTCTCATGAGAGCAGAGTAGAGAGGGGGAATCACCTCCCTCAGCCTGCTGCCCACGGTCCTTTTGCTGCAGCCCAGAATTTGTTTGGCTTTCGAGGCTGTGAATGCTCAGTGCTGGTTCAGGGTGACTTTTCATCAACCATCACCCCCAAATCTTTCTCCACAGGGTTGCCCTCAATCACTTCTCTGCCCAGCCTTTAGGTGTGCCTGGGATTGCCATGACCCAGGTTTGCACTGGCTCATCTCTCAGGCCTGTCAAGGTCCTTCTGGATGCACCTTGGATGGCATCCCTTCCCTCCAGCATGTTCACTGCCCCACACAGCTTGGTGCCATCAGTGAACCTGCTGAGAGTGAACTCAGTTCCACTGTCCACAGTGCTGACATTTTATCAGTCATTGGGAACTTCATCTGACTGCCAGGATTTTTCAGCTGGCAACTTCATCTGCCACCTCCTCCAAGACTCTCTATCAGGTCCCATGGACTTGTGCACAGATTAAGATTCCTGAATCTTAAACCTGACCCTCTCCTGCAGTGGGCTTAGAGTCTTCATTCTCTCGATCCCTGCATTTGCCTTTCCCATGTCTAGGGCATTTGAAGACTGAGGCATAGGAATCACTGAGAACTTCAGCCTTCTCTTTGTCCAGTGTAGCCAGGTCTCTCATTTCCATCTGGAGAAGACCCACATTGTCCCTAGCTTTCCTTTTATTTGCAAAACATGGGGGCCTCTAGGGAGGCCAGACTTAATTCTAACTCAGCCTTGGTTTCCCTGACCTTATCTCTAACTTCCTCTACAATTTCCCTGTATCCCTCCCATGTCACCTCTCATCTATCCTATGGGACTCAATTGAACATGTCCATGTAGAGGCCAAAGTCTGCTCTCCTGAGGGCCAGGCAGTGAGCTCACTGCTTGCTCACTGTCCTGAGGACCTCAGACTCCACCATCTCGTGGTCACTGCAGCCAAGGCTGCCTTGGAGCACTGCATTCCCCAATAGCTGCTCCCTGTTGGTGAGCAGAAGGTCCAGCATGGCACTGTCCCTTGTTGGCTCCTCAATCACTTGTATAAGGAAGTTGTCATTGAAACATTCAAGGAAACTTGGAGATTGCTCGTGCCCTGCCATGTTGTTCCTCCAACAGATATCCCCATTGTTGAAATCCCCAATGAGGACCAGGGTTTGCAGGTGTGGGGCTGCTCCCTACTGCCTATAGAGGATTTCATCCACACCATCCTCCTGACTGGGTGCCTTGTGGCAGACCCCACTATGACATCTCCTGTACCTGTCCTCCCTTTAACTTGACCCCCAAGCTCTTGGTTGGCTTTCTGTCCTTCCCCAGGGAGAGTTCCATCCTCTCTGGCTGGTCATTGGTGTAGAGGGCTACACCCCCTCATGTCCCTACCTGTCTTTCCTGAAACTTTTCCATTGCAGTGCTCCAGTCATTGGAGCCATGCCACCTTGTCTCCATGATCCCAGTGGTATTGTATCCACCCAGGCATGTGCAAATCTCTATGTGTGTTTCTGTACAGGCATCTGAGCTGGGCCCCAGATAAAGCCAGCATGTTGGCTGGAGTGTCTGGAATGCCTTTGCACTGTTCCGGGCATCCATTACAGGTGTTGGCATCTCACTGCCAGAACTGAGATGGATAGGTGACCTCTTGCCTTGAGAAATTTAGTTTAAATTTAGATTTTAGATTGTTTTCACAAGGATCAGGAGCCACAAGATGAATAACATGTGGCAAACCATACATTTTCTTTTGTTCGCCACTTCCTCACCATCCACTAGTCTCTGTGATTCCTCTCCTGAACATGAAAACAAACGGAGTATGGGAGGCACTGGGATCTTTATGGTCCCATGGCCTGCTATCTGTACAGGTCCTTATCTCTTGCGGTTGGTCTAATGAAAGATACGGCCTCAGCTTACAGCCCAAGTGTTTACCTGACCTTTGTCACTGGCACCCAGTCACCAAACCACCAGAACGTTAATTTTTATAATACCTCAGTGAGATAGGAAAAGGTGTTTTGTCCGTGTTGAAGGCAAGAAGGTGTCACATTGTCATTGCTACACCTCAGCTCCTGCCTAGCGTCGCCAGGAGAAATGACAGTGCCCAAGGTGGGTGCACTGCCCCACTGCTCCCCATTGTGGCTCCAGCCTAACCCAGGTGATCTGACTGCTTCTTCCCTTCCTTGGTGCACAACAGGTGGCTTGAACAGCTTGGATGTCATAGGTTCATGATGCTTAATTTTAGGGCCTTCTGGTGCATGGCCTGAACATGGCCCTAAATAACTGGCCAAGGTCATACAGGAAGTTAGTCTTGTTTTCCAGCTTCCTAGACAGATTTCCTAAAAAAATTGCATCATTTCTATTTTTCATTGCTGTCGAAATAATAGCTATGGGATATCAGAAAGGAAGAGTTGTGATTTCCCCTTTCCACCTTGTTTTTTTCTTTTCTTTTTCAGTGCTCAGTTAACTATTTAACCAAACTATAAATAAGAGAAAAGCCAGATCTGAGATTCAAGTGTGGAGAGGATTATTTTCTTAAGGCTGTAGATCATCAAAGACAAATAATGAAAAAACATTACAATCTATGTTCATCTCTAAATGTATTCTATCAAAAAAGATGTTTACTTGGCATTTTGATCTAAAAGCCAAAAATGTTGAAAGGCAACTATTTGTCACTGGACAAACATAAGAGCCTGAAAGGTTAAAAACAATCAAATAGCAGTACTCAGACAGTCTCAAGATATCCAAACTCTGTTTCATCATTCCATACTTATTTATGCAGCTCCACACAGAGGAAATCATTGGCTTGGCACTCACTGGTTTAAAAATACTTTTTCGTGAAGATGAGGTCTTCTGTAGGAAGAACACAAACCATGAAGTCTTAATGACTGTAAATCTGATCTCAATGGCAAAAAAACTTTCATTGTGTGCTTGAGTAGCCCTACTTACATCTGGAAAAATATAGACTATTATCTTGTCATTTTTAATTTCAATCTACAAGCCATAAACCAGCAAGGCTCCTATGTCAATCCTAAAGGTCCAGCTCAAGCAGAGGACCTGGATATTGAACTATTGATACTACACTTGTTAAAATGCAAATTCAGTAGCCACAGAAGCAATATTTGTTATGTCTTTCTTTTTCTAGAAAGCTTATATGTGGATAGACCAAGAATTGTCAAATTTCTGTAGGTGAATTTTGGGAAGAGAGGAACATTTTCAATGTCATTTTGGGTTAACAACCTCTTGAATTCTTTAAATAGTTTCAGTTCACTCATTTCAGGTGAGTAACAGCCACTAACTATTTCTTACCTTGCTGAGTGCTCGAGGTAATCAAGGTAATGACCAGCTACTCAGCACTTTGCCCTGTCCTCCTTGGATTCTTTGTATCACAGTATTCAATGAAGTCTTCAGGGCTCTTTACTGCATTCTGGGGTTGTGCTGACTTACTTGCTTTCCCTCAGAAGCAATCTTTACCCTACCAGAGCCCCTGAGCTGCCTGTGCTCTCTATTGTATCTGTGAAGCTGCAGAAAGGACACTCATGTTGTACTTCCCAGAACAGCAGCTGGATTACAGAATCCATTATCACAGAATGGGTAAGGCTGGAAAGGACCACTGGTGGGATCATCTGGTCAAACCTCTCTGCTCAAGCAAGGTCTTCCTAGAGCACATGGCACAGGATTGTGTCCAGGCTGTTCTTGCACATCTTCAGTGAGGGAGACCCCACAACCTCTTATCTAATCTATTTCTTCTCTAGGAATCAAGCTTGGTCTCTTATTTCCACAGTTGGTTTGAGGAAAAACAGGGTGCAGGAGGCAGGTGGGAAGAGATCAAGAGCAGGAGAGCTGAAGCTGGCATGAGCTGATTCCTCACATTTCTCAGCTGACATGGATGTAGCACAGAACATGCTGTGAATGTCTTGTCTCAGCCTTACTTGCAGGTTTCCTCAGCCAGCAGTCTCTGGACTTACAGACTTCCTCAGTGGCCTCTAAGGGCTGACATGATGAAGTTCCAGTGTAGTTGTTGGGGTGTCCGAACATGGCCACAGCCATAATGTCAGGGTTTTGTGACAGTATGTTGAAAAGGGTTGTGAATGCAACTGGTGCCTAAGGATTGGACATTAAAGCCCAACAGCTGTAGTCGAGCTCAGATAAGGAAGAACCTTTAATTCATTTGTATGAAGCTTTTGGGATGTTTTGTAATAATTTGGATACAAATTGCTCCTAAGCTGCATAGACACCTCTGTATAAATGCAAGCTTCAAAATATGTGTCTGGGTTGTAGCTGGAGGGCTGGCTAGGGCTCAGCAGAGAAAAATTCGATGTCCAGACCTGCTGAGAAAACACTTTAGGTGAGTGGTGCAAGCCCAGATTCTCATAAAGATTAAGATTTTTGATGCTCACTGTGCTAATACTCAGGAGTCCAGAATTTAAGAGACTTTGAGCTCTTGGGCCTTGTTTTGGTCTGCCTGAGCATGCTGGCAGTTGTATTTTGAGGGAGCAATATTTATATTTTGCCTCCACACTGGGGAGGAGTGAGGGAAGTGAGGACAAAAGCTGACCAGTGTGAAGTGCTGTCATGGTGGTGTCCATGCCACATACAAGACTGATGGAACTCTGTGTGATGGGAAGTGCAAACCAGTGGGCTGAAATAAATGTTGCTGGCATGTCACACTGAAAGAGAACAGCATTGATTTCTGCCTTGCTCTTAGTTTTCTGTACCAAAGCTGTTCTCGAAATGGACTTGATCTTAATGCTCTCACACAGACAAGGCTCCACCTCAGCAGGTGCATAAAGGGTGCATTTCACATGTATAAAGGTGCTCCTGTCATCAGCCTGCAGACAGACTCTGACAGGCAAAAGTAACCCTTAAGTATGGAAGAGTGTGGGTTTTTTCAATTCAGTTGAAATTAGTGCTTGAGATTTTCTAGGCTGGGGCAGGAATCTTTCCCTCTGTTTCTTCACAGTTTTGAGCACAGAGGTGCTTGGGATGGGGACTCTCAGCTATCCTGGGCTATAAAGAATAGCCAGGTTAGAGTGACAAAGTAGGTTAATGAGCTGGGGTTTAAGCCTTTCCAATGCTTTCTCTCCTTAACTAACTCAGGCAATGAAGTTTGAATAAAATTAATTCTGTTTGCTCAACAAAGCAAAGGCTAGCATGAATTGGTCTGTGGAACCAAACAAAAGAGATGATGGTTCATCTAGCATGGATTTATTGCCAAGGTTAATTTGGCTTACACCCCAAATCAAAACTAATTCCATAAAGAAAACACAACAGGTCACTGTTATAGGAGACTCCCTTCTGAAGGAAACAGAATGCCCAAGATGCAAACTGGACCCACTTCTTAGGGAAGTCTGCTGCTTCCCTGGAACCTGGGTTGAAAATATGAAGAGAAGCAGAAATAGTCCTGCCCTGGTACAGCCCTCAAATTATTGACCATTACTGTTCTTTTTAAGTAGGTGATGAAGTGGCAACAAAAATGCAAGCTCAGTCAAGACAGACTTCATTGCCCTGGGATGACTGGAACCAAGGATCAGAAGCACAAGCAGTGTTCTCCTCTATCCTCCCATTTCCAGGGAATGATGAGGGAGAGAAGAGGAGGACCCTGCAGATCAATACTTGGCTCTAAGCCTGATTTCACTGGCAAAATTTGCAGTTTTTTGGTTGTGAGTTGGTTTAGACGACACCAGGCTGGCTGTCAACAGATGGAGTACACCTGCCTTTAAGGATTTTTGGACAGGAGATAGCAGGGCTAGTCAAAAGTGCTATAAACTAGATTTGAAGGGGAGAAGGGATAAAACCAGGCTCACTAGAGACAAGCATGGGGACACTATGCCATTATTTGAGGGACAGGGTGCTAGCAAGGTCCTTCAGCTGGCTGTCTCAGTGGTGGTAAGGGATGAAAACCCATGCAGCAGCAAAGATGAAAGGTTTATTGGTATGTTCAAAACCACACAAGCACCTGAAAACAATCAGGTGGGAACTGGGGCTTCTCCACTCCAAAAAGTGGTGGGATCAACAGCCCAGCTGAAGTGCATCTGCACCAATGCACACAGCATGGACAACAAACAGGAGGAGCTGGAAGCCATTGCATAAAAGGAAAATTGTGACATAGCTGCCATCACAGAAACATAGAATTTTAGAGCCATAGCATATCCTGACTGGGAAGGGGCCCAGAAGGATCATCAAGTCCAACTCCAGCTGCTGCACAGGACACCCCCAGAATCATGCCATATTCCTCAGATAATCATCCACACACTTCATCTCTCTTAGTGCTGTGATCACATCCCTAGGGTTCCATAACCAACCTAAACCTGCCCTGACAGAGTTTCAGGCCATTCTGTTGAGTCCTATCACTGGTCACCAGAGAGAAGAGATCAGGTAGGGAAGCTGCAGACAATAATGAGGTTTCCCTTGTCTCCTTCTCTCAGCTCAACAAGCCAAGTGAACTCATCATGTTGGCATGAATTGCACAATTGGAATGCTGCCGTGGATGGCTATAAACCCTTCAGAAAGGACAGACAAGAAAAGAGATTCAGTGGGATTGTCTTATTTTTGGGGGGGTTTTGACTGTCTGAGCTTAACAATGATGATGAAAAGGTGGAGTGTTTGTGAATAAGAATCAGAGAGACAGGTAGATATCATGGATATCATGGTAGGAGTCTGTTATAGATCACCCAACCAGGATGAAGAAGCTGGCAGGATAGTCTTTAAGCAGCTGGGAGAATCTTCACAGATGTTGGCTCTTGCTCTTGTGGTGGCCTTCGATTTAGTAGTTGTTTTCTGGAAATACAGCACAGTGTAGAGGGAACAGTTCAGGAGGCTGTTGTAAGAGCTCAACAAGCTACTCTCCATTTAGCAGCAGTCCTGGTTAAGCAGGGTGACCCCAGAAGGCTGGAGTTTGCCAGTGTGGCATCTATTTAGGAGAAGGGCAGGAAAAAAGATCTGGAAAACTACAGGCCTTGTCAGCCTGGCCTTGGTGCCAGCAAAGGTTATGGCAACTTGGGTGCCATCACACAGCACATGCAGGACAAGCAGGGGATCAGCCCAGCCAGCATGGGCTCTTGAAGGCAGGTCCTGCTTGATCAACATGTTCTCCTTCTATGACAAGGCAATCTGCTTATGGAGTGAGGGAAGGATGTTGTCTACCTGGACTTCAGTAAAGCCTTTGACTGTTTCCCATGGCATTGTCCTGGAGAACCTGGCTGCTCAAGGCTTGGATAGGTGCACAGTTCACTGGCTGCCTGGTCGGGCTCAGGGTGGTGAATGGTGCCAGCTCCAGCTGATGGCCAGCCATGAGCAATGCTCCCCAGGGTTCAATATTAGCACCAGTATTTATGTCTAGCAGAAAAGAACCTGTGAGTGCTGATCTACAGCCAGCTGCACATGAACCAGTGTGCCCAGGTGGCCATGAAGGCCTGGCTTATATCAGAAATAGTGTGGCCAGCAGGACCAGGACAGTGACTGCTCCCTTATACTCAGCACTGGTGAGGTCACACCTGGAGTGCTGTGTCCAGTTTTGGGTTCCCTCACTACAAGAAATATTTTGAAGTGCTGGAGTTTGTCCAGAGAAGAGCAACAGGGCTGGTGAAGACTCGGAGACACAAGTCTTTGAGGAGTGGCTGTTGTTTAGCCTGGAGAAAAGGAGGCTCAGGGGAGCCTTTATTGCTCTCTACAACTCCCTGCAAGGAGGTTGTAGCCAGATGGGGGTCGATGTCTTCTCCCAAGTAATAAGTGACAGGACAAGAGGAAATGTCTCAAGCTGCATCAGGGAAGACGTTGATTGGCTATTAGGAAAAATTTCTTCTGCAAAAGCATTCTCTAGCACTGGAGTAGGCTGCTCAGGGAAGTGGCTGAGTCACTACCCCTAGAGGGATTTAAAAAATGTGTAGATTTGTAGATGTGTTGCACTTGGGGACATGGTTTAGTGATTACTTGGGAGTGCTGGGTTATAGGTTGGATTCACTGATCTTAAAATATGCTTTTCAACCTAAAAGATTCTATGACTATGATTTTTAGATCAAGTCAATTGCAATAGCACTGAGTCACTTAAATGCCCTAAGAAACATGTCCATTTTATTTAAGAGCATGTTTGACTCCAAATGATGCATTCATCCTCAAAGTACCATTTCTGAAGATGCAAAACTGTGGGTGCAAAAAATTTGGCAGGTATTGGAGCATTGTGTGAGCTAATAATTAAAGGAAAAAGCACATGCAGATTAAGTAAAAGCACTGCTGAAGGAGCAGACATTTTTTGTCAGGCTGTCGGGGATCATTCAGAATGGGTTTTTTTTATTTATTATCCCTTTACACACATGGTTGAACTTAAGCAGCACAGAGGGTCTTGCTGAAGATCACTGAATGCTACTGTAAAAGAGGAGGAGTGGAGATCAGTGTCTGCCACTTCATATCTCTGAGGGGAGGCAGCTGGCCTGGGTGGAAGCTTTTTATATATTTTTTGACCCACAGCCTACTTTCTTTGGTACACATAAATATGGCTATGTATCAAACTGTGTCAAAACAGTTTCCTTGTCTTTTTTTCCCCAGACTTTCCCCTTGTAGACAATGAATTAATTTATGCTACCTCTGAGTGTCCTGAACTAGGGGCGCAAGAAAGGAAGCACAGATTTTTTTTGCAGTCATGTGGTGCTTTCAGCTTGTGGTTAAACATAGATGGTACAAGAAAAGCTTGTTAATAATAAAGATGTTAAGTAGGTACCAATGGACTGGGCTGATTGCTAAGAACAGATCTTGCAGTCATAAAACAGTTTAAAGCCTGAAGCACTTGGGCCAGAGCACTAATTATTACACATTTTAGGCCTATTGTCTTGGCTCTAGGAAATGTATTATTTTTAGTGATTTTCATTACTTGTTGGGTTTAAAAATAGACTGAGTTACAGCCGGTCGTTGTTCTGCTGGGATGAATTATAGTTTGTTGAGGCAACTGCTTATTTTGTCTTGTCCCATGGCATTATGTGAAGCCAGACAATAAAAAAAGGAAATATGAGTGGCATTAACCTTTTGAAGTAGTAAGGAAAAGGAGCCTTAATGAAATAGAGCAATCAGGCAATTATATTGCAGCTCTTAGTTATCATATAAAAAAAGAAACTGTGTCCTATATAATTTAACCCTTTACCTCCTGCTGTGGAGGTTAGGGAGATGCAGTAGACACACAGATGGTTTTTCTGCAAGTAACTGATTAGGAGGTTCTAATTAAGAAGGCTAGAAAGAGATATCTTATTTAGAGATACACAAAGGAGCAGAGACAAGATAATGCTAAATGTCTTAATTTCTGCAGTTCTTTCTGTCTGATAATGCAGCCTTGAGTTATAAAAACTGGCTTTCCCCCAAATTTATCTCCCCCTGCCCTGTTCTTTCTTTCTTTTTCTAAAGGAAGGTAAGAGATTTGTTATTGGGGGAATACTGTTCTCTGTCCATAGTTACTCGATTTTGACTTTTTCATTCTGTCTGGGCGGTATTTGAAAGACTCAAGTGTTTTAAAATATGTTAAGAATACAAGCTCAGAAATAGGTCCCACAGGCATTTAAAAAAAAATCCTCCCACCTCTTTTGCTGAGGGCATGATCAGATGAACTGCTCTGAAAAGTGCTGAGCCAAACGAAGCTATCTCCCTGCTGGGCCTTCCCACCCTGCTCTTTGTGAAGGCTGTCTCCAATTTGGTTTTGCAAGTTTAACCATTTGTTTGGCTACTTCTCACCCAATTCAGGGTGAGAAGTAAGGAACCTGAGTTACAAAGCAAACCCACCTCACTTTGACTTACATTTTTTTTTTAATTAAGGGTTTTGTTCTTTTTAAGAGCATTTCTCTTAATTGAGAAAGCTTTACAAATCTCTGTTGGTGAGTGAAGCTTGCAAAGTCCCAGGAATTCTTGCTATGGCAAAAGACCATCCTGGTGAATAGGGACACATATATAAACTAGGTTACCCTCTTTTTTCCTTTGTCAAAACACCACCCCTACCTTAAACTGTCTTGCAATGTGAAAATTAGGAAGCTGTAAGTCAGAGTTTCTTACCTGTTTATGACTTAGTAAAACATCCCTTTGTGTTTGATAGCAATTAAATTGATAGCCACTAAGGAAACTGCAAGTCTGCGGTGCTTCACTGAGGCAAAAAATCATTATTTTCCCTGAGTCTCAGTCCTCCTGCACTCAGACTAGATGTAATTTCTATCGAGCAGAGTGGATCCAGCTTGACTTACTGCCACTGTGGTCTGGCTTGTGAGGCAAAACTAATCTCCAGGATGCTGCTGCCCATAGTAAGTGCCACAGCTGGGGACTGAAGGCTGTAACCAGGCTGCATGTGCTTCCTTTTGCAAAAGGTTCTCTTAATCATAGTGGGTCATATCTTTGGTGCCCTTCCTGTGGGGACAATGGCTCTTGGTAGAGAGGCAAAGGAACCAGCTCTTTAGGAGGAAGCTGAGAGAAAAGAGACAGGCTTTTCACTTCCAGCCACAACTCTGATAACTCGCCTGCATAAACTGCATTGAAAGCAGATTTCTTGGCAGAGGAATGGAAATTGAGCATGAATTTGAGGTGATAATCAGTGAGTTCGTGTTCAGTGAAGGAGAGTGCCTTGATTTAAGTTGTTGGCCTGGCATTTCTTTTTAATAAGCAATCTTGTTTCAATTGTCAGCTCTTCTGTTTGGCCTTGGGCCTCAGTTTCATGCCAGAAAAACAAGATGGTGATTATTTCCTTTGCCTGTCTTGTAAACTGTTTGAGGCAAGACCCGACTCTCCAGTTAACACAGTGCTTGGCAGGAGGGGTTGCTGATCTACACTGGGGCCTTTCGGCGTTCCTATGGTTCAACTGGAAATGTGTAATTATATACTTTTAAAGGTGGATACCAGAATAAGGCTCCCTAAATCCCTGTTTAGATACCTTTCATAGATATAAGTTGTTTGGTTTCCTGAACAGACGAGTGCTCATCTGCAGTTCCTACCACAAGGCTTCTCTTGACTCACCTGAGGTGAATGGAGAAATGGTTTCATTTTTGAGACTTTGCCTACAGCAAGCTCTTCCCATTGGAGGAGATTAGGCATCCATCCAAGACCTGTATCTGTGTGTGGATGCATGTTTCATGTGTGCTCCTTCTGGATTTGTTCCAATGCAAAGGTTTTCACAGAACAATTAAAATGCAAATGTAGATGCAAATTGTGACAGGCTAAAATGGCAAACTCACCTGCAGAAGAATCATAATATATGTCATCTTTGGCACTTCTCTTCCTCTCTCCTCACTGTTTTTGTTTCAGCAGACTATAATTTCCCCATACAATGAGGTTCTCAAAACCTTGTCAAAACACAAGTAGCAGTCTAGTTTCACAGTGTTGATTCCCCTCTCAGACAAACATTTCCTCTCTGGAGCACCATCCAGCAGGCAAGTGTTTTGCATCTACAGGCTGCTGTAAGGATGGAGGGGTTTCTTGGCAGCAGGTAGCAGTACCTCTCATACCTGGCTCTCACCAGGGCAAGGATCCTGTCTGGTCCCAACCACTTCAATAAATGAGTGATAGTGTTTGAAGGAGGACTTACTCTGCTTGGTTTAACTTTGATAGTTTACCATGTAAATTCATACTTGTTACAAGGTAAAATTATGTAATTTTTGCAGTACTGGAAGAGTTGCTGTGTTTACCAGCACACACACACACACACGGAAAAGAAGTGCCTGTCTGATTTCAGACAATCTGAAGGACAAGAAAGGGAAGTCAGTGAACCTGTCTGATTCATTCACAAGTTGTTGAGACGAAGAGTTGAGATTTGGACCCATGCATTCCTTTAGCTCTTAATTCAAAAGCCCCACTCTTATCTTCCCCCTCCCTGCCCAGACTGTGTCACTGCAGCTTTTGGGACTGCTGTGAACTGCAATGGTGTTTGCTGTGATTCCTGATGAGCTTGGCCATATCATAAAGGGGTAGCTACACTCTGGATTTGTGGTTCCAGCATGAAATTTCTTCCAAGCCTTCCTCCATCTTATACCCCTCACTTCCTTTTCAGTTATTTCTCTGGACATCCTCTAATCCTCAAAGAAAGGGATCAAAATTAACTAACCTTGGGATCTGGCTGTGGAACTTAGACATTTGCTGTTATTGCGTTATTTGCTCTGCTTGTGTGTCTTACCCTTGCCCCTGCTTTTTCAGGTTTCCCACTTCCCATGCTGTTTGGCTCACTGTAATTAGGAAATCTTATGCACTGAGGCCTGGATCTCTGCATAAATGTTCCTGGCTCTTGAGTGACCCTAGGAGACAGTGAGAGTTCTGGGAGGCTCCTTGTGCTTTGAGGACAGACCTCAGCAGATATGACGCAGCAGAGAAGCACATTGGATTCTTCCTTCCCTGATAGTAATCATCAATATATGCTTTTGTGGCACAAAAGCCTACAGGCTCCTTCATGATAGCTAGATAGTCAAATCCACTTGTGATCTAGGAGCACTAATACTGTAAATAACTATTTTCACAGCAATCTGAGATGTTGCCTGGATCTGCAGCACCCAGGCAAGTAAAATGCCTGTGGATAAAAATAGGTTTGTCTAAACTGCCTGTGTTTGAATTCTTTCAGAAGTTAAATACTATGGAACATCTTTCTTCTTGTGTATCCCCTTGGTAATAGTACTAGTTTTACTAATTGGGAAGGTTGTTTTTTAATTTGACCAGAGATATTCTCATGGGAGTTTGCATTACAGTATTGGAATGGGGAAACCAGAGATGAGATGACTGAGTGCAAAAAGGATCTTTCTGCACTTTAGACATCTTTCAGGTGTCTGAAAAATAACACTTTAAAATGTCTTAGATGATTACTTTTGTAGAACACTTTAGGAATTTAAAAATCTCAACCTCTTTTTGCTACTGATTATTTGCTTGAGGATCTTAGAGCATTTTCTTTGTCAAACCTTCCACCTGAGGCTTATAAAAGTGAATATAATTGCTTGTTCCTGATGCTACATCAGTCTCAAAGCTACCTCAGTATTTGGCAAAAGAACACTTGGATCTTCAGTTGTTAGAGAGGGATGAATCAAGATGAGACGTTATTATCTTTAAAATCAAAAAGAGGCAGCCAACTCCCAGAGCTTCTGTGAGGATAGCAGCTTTCTGTCTGTTTTCTGAAAACAGGAAAGAAAGAAACCTAACCTTTTATTAATAGTTTGGTTATACACAAAGGGACACAGACAAATATTTCAGCATCTACTCTACACAAATACATGAAACACACTGCACTAATTACACCAGTCAGACGCTGGTTGAAGGACAGTTAATTGGTTTTCAGAATATCTCAATCAACACAGACAGCAAGACACACATCCAAGGATTTGAAAAGTCAGCAGTAATAGATGTCTGTGAATTCTCTGTTGCAAAATAAACCTTTATTTTCACTACAGCGTGTTTTATAGTACAATAAAAAAGAAGGAAGTCAATAGCTATATCTAATATAACTGTAGCTGAAAAGATACTTTACTGATTCAATATTGCTTGAAGGGCAGTGTAATATAGGTATTTGACCTTAACCAAGGGCTCACATGCAGGTGTTGGGTTCAGACTGAATTGTTGATGGAAGAATCTGAGCCCAGTTCAAACCAAAAACATGTTAAAATGAAAGAACAGGTTAAAACTATTTTTTACAAAAACATATAAGTTGTCTACTAACTTTTCTCTGCTTAGGCCCATCTACGCCTAAGTACCTAATATACATATATATTTTTACTTGAACCAGGAAATTTGTTTCTTTTTGAGGAAATTCAGCCTTAAGTGTACTTGGTCCTTTAGTTTCATTCTTTTCCTTTTGTCGTAGGGTTTTTTTGCTAATGATAAAAATACTTTATCATCTTCTGGTGAAATTATTGAAGACAGGGGGAAAAAAGGGGGGGGGAGAAAATGACTGCACATGATGTTGTGACAGACTCTTTTCTCCTCAGTTCTGAAGCAGGGATATTCCACAAACACACTGAAATTGCTGTTCGAATTGCTGGGAACACTCGTGGTGCATAAATGCATGCGTCTTACAGGACTGATACCTGGTTCACGAGCTCTTCTAGCATCACTTGTGAGTTCCTCAGTGCCTTTACCATGACAAATCAGAATTGTGTTTCTGCCACTATAGCCATGTTTTGGGGAGAAAAAATAAAGTTTTACAGGTGCAACTGCATAGATTTTTAGGTGTGAGTGCATCCTCTCTTGGAGCAGTCGCTGTAGTATTTCCAGACAAGTGCAAGCTTGCTCTGACTGTACTGTTAGCAAAGTGGAAGCCCTGTAGGTCTCCTCATCATGTTTCTGAAACTGAGCTAAGTCGTCTGAGAGTCTGCACACACTGACTCTGCACTGAGTTATTTTGTCCAAGAGTCAGCTTGTACCTTGGCAGAGTAAGCTTATATTTGCCTGTAGAAGGTTGTACAGCCTTGAATGTTTTCCTGTGGTGTCCTAGAACTTTTTAAAGCTGTCCATGATGCTTCCACTGATTTCAGAAACAATGAAGTTAGGCTAGGGCTAAACCCCAAACTATATGGTCTCTCCATGTTCAAGAGTGAAACAACTCCAGATTTATGAATACAGTCTGGGACTTTGTGTTCCCAGTTTGAGCTCACCTTAAAGACAGCTCTTGACTGGGTTTTACAAACTTACTCCTTAGGCAATGCTTAAACTAAGCATTTCAGATGGTGTATAAAAGCTCAGGTAAAGAGAAGTCTTAGCCTGAATCTGACCTGTGAAAAAGACTTACTGTCTCCAAAGAAGTAGAAAGTAGTGACAACTCAGCAAAATATCCTGAGTATTTGCTACAAAGTTTAGTTTGTTCAGAGTTTAGGAGTTTAATTTTGTTTTGTGTTTCTGGCCATTCCTTCCATTTGGTTTGATGCAGTTCTTCAGATTAATGTATGTTGTCCTGATCCTGCTCAGCCAAGCACTTTCCCCATTCTCTAGGAGTCAAAATATGTTTTAGTATGTTGGAAAATAAATCCTTTAAAATTTGGGCAAATAATTTAAAATTTTTAATGATTCTGAGGGCAAAACATTGTTTTGGAGTGTCCAGCTGTTGCTACTGACTTCTAACAGTGACTATGAAGATTATACATGTGTTTCAGTGACCTTATTGATTTTTTGATTCAAAGCTTCAGGTTAAGAATCAGCAACAAACTTAGCAAAGTGTCAGGAAGAGGTACCTGATGTTTCTGGCATGTCTCAGTATTCTTTTAGCTCTTCTATTCTCTTCCAGATTCTGCAGAAATGGTGATAAAACAAGATGATTTTCCTGAGGAACTTTCGGCTACATGCAGAAGTTTGCTTTTGGGAGAACGTAGCTAAAATATTGTATTTCCTCCAGAAAGTGATTATTTAGGAGTAAAATTAGGAAATAATTAGTCAAGGTACAAGGTTTGTTTTTTTTTCCGTAAAATAGTGTTGACTGGACTTCCAGAGAAGAGAGTCCAGGATTCAACATCATTTGAGATAAACTAAGGGATTTCATCCCTTTTGGGAACTCTCAGGCTTTCTGCACATACATGTGGATGTTGCTGTATATCAGATCTGACTTTGACTCTCAGTGTGGGCTCAGTGTTAGAAAATGGTGTGGACTTTAAACTGGTGAAATGCAGGCTGAGAAGGTAAATGGCATCATGAACAATCAACTGCAGTAGTGCAAGTGTTAGGTTTTCAAAGAGTGTGGATCAAAGCTAGGGCAATGAGCATGGAGTGTTGCCTTTTTCAAGACTGTGATATGAGGGTGGATTGTGAGGATGTATTTTTTTTAATTGAGGAGACACTCATCACCCCCTCTAGAAAAGCAAAAGGTTCTTGGCTGTGAACCAGATTGAACCAAAGATCAAAGATCCTTCCTCAGCTCTGCTGTGCCTCTGTGTGTGTGACTGTGGTATTTTTGCTTTTTGATAGTGTCTCCTCAGGCTCTGTCTCCACGGGTTTGCAGCCTGAAATACTGGTTCCTTGCTGTTCTTCCTCAGAAAGCTGTAAAGCCAGAAATGCAGCTGGCAATTATATTGTAAGCTTATATGTTTAAAATGAATGAAGTACAACAAGATCTATTATTTATTCAGTTGGCCAAATTATTCCTTGGTATAAATGCTTGGTGATTGCATTTCATGTGATGATTCCATACAGAAAGGACTAATAGTTAGTCCTAAATGTTAGAAGGCTGTCACAAAGTAGGGCATTAGCAGAGATTTGGAAATTGGAACTATGTGGTCTTCAAGGACCTTTTCAACCCAAATTGTTCCATGTTTTTAAGGTTATTTCAGTAGAAAGCTAAACTAGCCTTTGGAAATGTGCTTTGCTGACTTTTGTCCGTGCCATAGTGTTACCCCATAATGATGCAGAAAGAAGGTGTCTGCAAATTCTGTGATACTGTGGGCTTTGTGTGGCCCACAGGCAAGAGATTTCCTGTCATTTACAGGCCCAAGGCTACATAAGTGTGAGTTGTCACACATGTCATCTGTTGAATCACTAAACATTTCATTCCTTATTCACTGGTGGTTCATACTGTGTTTACTCTCTGGAAATCATCGATGGATTATCTCTTTGAAGTGCAATTTCATTCACAGGTCAGGTTCCAAACTTGAGGAGGTCTCAGTTGGGGAAAATGGTGAGGAGGATGGAGACACTTCTGCCCAGAGGAAGCCACAGGTTCATCATAGGACACCCTGTTAGCAGCAGGATCTGCCTGACTGTATTGGGTGGAGGATGAAATGCTGTGCTCCCTGGGGAGACTCCTGATGGGAAAGTCTTCTAGAGGGAGAACAATATGTGTTCATTTTATATACCTCAAGTTGAGGTTCTTATGTTTTCATGGTAATTTTGGATATAAATCTCTCAGTGTTCGTAACAATAAGAGTTAGATTTAAAGAAGCATTTTGATTCCAGAGGGTTTTGTTGAGAGCTGCTGAAATTACCAAAGATTCATATCCTAATTTAATCCACTCTTTTCAATTTATCATCTTCTGAAAACATCTCAATGGCAAAGAATGCTCAGAAGTATTTGTGGGACTTAGAAACTGAATTTACCAAGGGAAATTTAATCTCCCTGGTAATTTTGCACAGAACAGAAAGACAAAAAACCCAAACCAAAACTAAACCAACAACTAAAGTCTCACACTTATAAAATTTCCAGAGAATTAAAAAAAATTCCCAATCAGCAGAGCACTGCATAAAAATATTTTCAATGGCTCTTGGTCAAAATATCCCAAGGCTAAATTTCAAGCTGACCAGGAAAATGCTCTTCTGGGAGTAATTATTTTCTGTATGAGACAGCACTAATCCTCCAGTCCTGTGTGAAGACAGAAAGTCCTCTAGAAGGATGTGGCTTGGGAAAGGTACAGAAATAACCAGTTTACTCAGAACAAGTGGGAAAGGATTATGCATTGCAGAATTGCAGTACATAAGAAAGATGTTTTTGCAAGCCTGTGAAGTGCGTGGCAAGTGTCATGTCCCAGTAGTCTCAAAATGAAAATGAAATGTTATCAAAAGATTATGCCCTGGGCCATAGGCTGTATCTTTGTGGACCTTGGGAAACATAAACCACCTTGCTATTATTGCTTCCTTTATACAGGAAAAAACACAAGGAGCAGAGTATGGGTTTCCCTTTGTCTTTCATGTCTCTGGAGGATAAAGGTAAAGCCATGTGGGATGTCAAAGAATTTCCTAAGTCTGGTCATTCTGTAGGTGCCTTTTTTTGAGAAAAAAGAAATTCCTAGGTACCCATGTAAATAATTTTTCCTTTTCTTATTCACCAGATTTTATTGGTGAAATCAAGGTTGGTTGGAATTCAGAAGGTGAATGCACATTTGACAAATATTAGGAGATTTTGTAAAATTGTGTCAGGCTTATGCAGATCAGTACCTGTGGTCTGTTCTTTATAAATACAACACATGAATTGTTTCCAGAAAGACTGGAGATGTGTTAAGTGTTTGCAGTGCTGAGGAGAGCATGAAGTGAATGGTGTTGGAGGTATCTGGAGAGCACATGTGGAACTTTAACTTTGGTACAGCTTCTCTGACCATACCTTTAAGTCAGGATGAGTTCCTAATGAGAACAGCTCTGTAAAAAGAGTGGAAGCAAAGAGCATAATTTCCAGTAGGTCTGGACAGACATATACAGTGTCATACAGTGAAGAACAATGAATGCAGGTAGTTTCTGCAGCATGGGGGCTGTCCTGGGAAAGTGTAGGTCTTGTAAAGACTTATGGGTCATATAAGATCATCCATGGGCACAAACTACAGCCACTTTACCAAAAATGCTAATTGAGAAATGTAAATATGAATATCAGTATTTTGGTGTGCAGTGGAGAGTGTCATTTGCTTCTGTGCTTGAATGGGCCTGTCATCATCCACAGCAATGCTGTGTCTACTGATGTATTCCAGGAATGACTGATAAATTAGTAAGTATTCAGAGAAGAGAACTGAGAAACTTTGTGGAACCACGAAACATGACTTGTTGAGAAAGTTTTAAGGAACATAGTCCGATTAACTTATTGAGGGCTCTAAGGGTGATTTTGCTGGTCTGTGAGGACTTCCTTGGAGAGCAGGAACATGATTACAGAGAATTCTTCAGTTTGACAGAAAAAGATATAGCAGACTGAATATGTGGCAGTTGAAGCAATGTGTAATTGGACTACAGATATGACAATTGAAAGCAATATAGCATTTAGTGACTCCTTCATGTAGAAGTTTTAGGTCAATACTGGGAGATGTTAAAATGATTTGTGCTGTAGTATGTGGTCTCAGGCTGTCTTTGATATGTGAACTGTGGATTTCCCAAGGGGAATAATAGAATCATAAAACACTTTGGGCTGGAAGGGACCTTAAAGATCATCTAGTTTCAACCCCACTGCCATGGACAGGGACACCTTCCACTAAACCACATTCAGAAGGTCCCATCTAACCAGGCCTTGCACATTTACAGAGATGGGACATGATATACTTTTGTATTGTGCATTTAAAAGCCTTTTCTAATGGCAAGTTATGTACTTTCTAGGAACATAATTCTCCAAGGTCCATGGACCACAGATTGAAAAACTAGCATTCAATCCTAAATCAGGGGCTTGAAGCAGGAATCAGCCAAGTAAGTCTTGTGGTCTGTGGACTAGAATGGTCAGGCTAAGTAATAACCATACGTTTCCTCTAACATTGTGATCTAGGAATGTCAGCCCAAAACACAGCTCCCTCCAAAGAACACTGATGCTTTAGCCCTTACTCAGCTATTGCTCCCTGCCCTGCGAAACCCTGATGTGCAGAAGATGACTTAATGGCTTTAACCATATTGCTTACAAATTTTACAGCACTGCTGCCTGAAGCCAAATCCCTTCTTCACTACTCTGGTTCAGTGGTTTTCATTGTCTCTGTTTTCTCTGTTGTGATCACATATGAAAGTGAGGCAGAAAGGTGCCAAGATAGACAGGCTTTTAATTCATTTACAATAGTCTGGATCCTGAGTGGGCAATGGGTTGCAATATTAACAGATCTGCTCTGCACAGACATTTTTCTCAGCTCTGTGCTATCCTCTTCTGGCAAAAGCATGAAAAGAATTGGGCAGCCAGTTCAGAGGAAAACAATTTGAGCCTTCCTTCCTTCCTTCCTTCCTTCCTTCCTTCCTTCCTTCCTTCCTTCCTTCCTTCCTTCCTTCCTTCCTTCCTTCCTTCCTTCCTTCCTTCCTTCCTTCCTTCCTTCCTTCCTTCCTTCCTTCCTTCCTTCCTTCCTTCCTTCCTTCCTTCCTTCCTTCCTTCCTTCCTTCCTTCCTTCCTTCCTTCCTTCCTTCCTTCCTTCCTTCCTTCCTTCCTTCCTTCCTTCCTTCCTTCCTTCCTTCCTTCCTTCCTTCCTTCCTTCCTTCCTTCCTTCCTTCCTTCCTTCCTTCCTTCCTTCCTTCCTTCCTTCCTTCCTTCCTTCCTTCCTTCCTTCCTTCCTTCCTTCCTTCCTTCCTTCCTTCCTTCCTTCCTTCCTTCCTTCCTTCCTTCCTTCCTTCCTTCCTTCCTTCCTTCCTTCCTTCCTTCCTTCCTTCCTTCCCTTTTACTATGTAACCTTCTAGCAAGATCAGTCCCTGAGCTGTTTGTAAGAATACACAGATATTTGCCTACTCAACTTGGTACAAAATAGAGGGAAATTATAGGACAGAATCGGGCATTTGGGCAATTTAATGATAAAACCAACCAAAACAAAATCAAATACAACTATGTGCTGTAGTTTAAACTTTTCCTTATCACTGTACTCATATGATTTTTCTGCTTTACATTTATTGCCTGGATATTAGGAAATGTCTTACTGATAGTTCTATGAATTTTTTTTGTGTGTAGAAGATGATGCAGTCAGATATAATTTTAAAGATGCAAAATATTTAAACTAGCTAATTATTTCCTTTCATCTCGGGTTTGCCAGCTTTCGCATCCAGCTACTTAACTGTGACTCCCCAGTCAGTTAAACTCATTTTGATGGATTGGATTGACACTGATATCCATTTACCTCCATTTTTATTCCAGCTTCCTTTTAGCAAACAATTATGGAACAGCAATAGCTTCCTGCTGGGCAGACAAATTCTTTCTGTCTTCCTTTAACACAGCTGTGCATTTTTCCAAGTGATGAATGCACTAGAACCAAATCATATGGATCTACGATCTGTTCCAGCTGCTATTGGAAAGAAATGATTAAAACAACAGAAACAAAGTGGAAAGAAAACTCCCTGCTTTTCTCCCTCCAAGCCAGCAAACGTTATCATTGAGCATAAGCAGCAAAATACATTTTTAAACTGAAGAAGCAAATGTGCATATAAGCAATAAGAGGCTAAGCAAATAATAAAGCAGAATGACATGACACCGTATCACAATCCTCAACGAGTAAGTAGCACAGTTCAACCTCAAAAGCTACTGAGTAAGACGAAAATGTCTCTTTAACAGTATTAGGGGACAATTTATTATGTGTCTCCTTCGAGTGCGGCACAATGTCACTGCAGGCCCATTGCATTTGCATTATTTCCAGACAACGGCAGCAGCAGAAAAGGACACTGATTTATTTCAGAGCAGGCACAGGTGATTTTTATGTCTGTTGGGACTCAGCCAGATATGGCTTAACCCATTCAAGTCTTTTCTGCTTATACGAAGAGGTGTCTTTTTGCAACATCCTTATCTTTCAGCTCAGATGTCATTTAAGTTACTTACGGAAAAGATGGGGATTTTGAAGTCCTTTGCTCTTTCAAACAGTTACTAAAGCTTTGTTCAATTCAGAGAGAATGAGTGATTGGTAATAGCTTAATCTGTGTAAAATAATTCCAATTATCATTTTCACTGTTCAGCTTTTAACTTACTGTGTGACTTCCACATCTTATAGTAGCCAAAATCAAATAATTGCCTGATAATGTTATTCCCTATTGCATGTAGCTAATTGGCCAGGATCAAAAAATAACATAGAAGAAAAAAAAGTCATTGTCTGGCTGTCATAATCCAGTCAAAGATGCAAGCTTTGTTTCTGCTCAACTGGAGAGCCTGAGGACTGCCAGCATCCCAGTTTTCCAGCGTTATAGAAGAGGAAAATCTGGCATCTTGCTGGAAGTGCCACTTTTTAAAGAGATAAAGAACTGAGGTTGGGACCAAGTGCTATTGCTAATAGCAATTAGAGAGAAAGCAGAGATATTAATCCAAAGCAAGTATAGGTGGCTTCTGATAGTCCATCAATTTTATTTCTTCTGTTAAGCACCAGTATTTTTTTTCCCCTCTCTGAATAATTGCCTGGCATTGTGTGGGCATATAGCTGTAATTCAGCTGATGACTGAAAGGGATGCAGAAAGCCAAAATGTGAATTCATGCCCTGAATAAAGTGACTCCTGCATAACTGCAGCGATGTACACTGTGCCTGGCACCACGGCCGAGAAAGGGGATTTTTTTCATGAGTGAGCTACAAGAATTGTTTCATACCAAACAGGAGTAAAACTGAGTATTTAGACATTTTCTCAGTAGAATTTTGCAAAAGTTTCCTTTTAGGTCCATTAAAAGCTACTTTCAGCGTAGCTCGATTGGCCCCTTCAAATGAGGCATTATGAATCTGATTGAAAGTATCAGAAGAGAACAAAGAAAAACTTCCCACATGATACACATTTTTTAAAAGGACAGTCTTTGGAATAGATTATTTTATAGTCTACTGAAAGAATGTTCAGGTAGATTAGCCCAGTTTTGTGAAGTTTTCATTTTCACTGCATTCAAAATATCTGCTGTAGCTCTGCCCTGCTGGACTTAGCTCTGATCTGCCCTTCTCTCCTATCTTGTCCCTCTGGCCCTGTGACTACTGCAGGAAAAGAGAGATTGGTCAGTGCACGAACAAGTGAGCACAGTTCAGTGAGTACAGTATATGTAAATGTACATCTTTTTTTTTTGGTTTAATGTTATTCAGTGTGTTTTGATGCCTGTGGTGAGTCAGAGGTACTTGTAGAAGTGGAGAACATGCCCTTGTTCTAACAAAAGCAGTCATGGGAGGCAGCTGAAACAAATAATCTTGTGCTTGTGGACTTGCTAGGAAGTGATTCTTGCAGTCTGTCTTCAGAATGAATCGCTGCTTTTATCTTCCTACAGGAGGAAAACAGAGCTCAATGGCTGTTGCACACTAGAGCAGCAGCATGTTCTAAGCCCAGCTCTATCACTGGGCAGTCTTGGCAGGTTTTTGTGGCCCATCCTCCCCTCAGTAACATTGTTTTCTCCTTTTTAAAGCATTTTGAAAGCTTTTAATAACATCCACTTCTGGCATGGCAGAGGGTAGTATTACAGCTCCATGATTTTGGTAGCACTGAATAGGCTCGTGGGGAGCCTGGGTGTTGATGGGTCAGGCACTGTGTTAACTGCCAGGAAATCTTGATCCCAGATTTAAGGAGCTTACAATAAGAATGAGGGAAAATCACTGCAACAATAACAACAACAAAAAGGAATAACTAAAAAGGGCAAAGTAGAAGAGGAAATGATCCCTGGGACTCATACAGTCTCATAAATTAACAATTTGCACAAACTCTGCTGAGTTTAGTTTGGCTTCTTCCTAGTCCAACAGGCTGTCAGGCCTTGTAGCTATAAATC
Source organism: Acridotheres tristis (assembly GCA_037013685.1). NCBI lineage: Eukaryota > Metazoa > Chordata > Aves > Passeriformes > Sturnidae > Acridotheres > Acridotheres tristis. The sequence goes on along the minus strand of CM072886.1, from coordinate 139,798,809 downwards.
ACTATCAGCTATAAATATAAATCAGCTATATTCTGAATAGGAATTACCTGGTGTTATGGTGAATTGTAGCAGGTATCTGTTCTCTTCAATGATGTTTCAAATGGGCAGCTGAAGCCTATGTAATAGCAATAAAAAAGTCAGTGTTTTTTGATGAAAATATAGCAATGCTGCTTCTGCTTTCTAAAGAAAATAGTCTCATTATTAAGCACAATATACCTTGGTGGTGAATCATGTGGAATGGGGAAAAGACATCTTTTTAAAAATTAAGATTTTTTTTCCCTTTCTTCCTTCATTGACAGTTGAAATACCCTTTAAATACCAGAGGACCTTAATGCTGCCTTTGCTGATCATGCAGTTCAGACATAGCTGAACTGAATACTGAGGCATTTAGTACGTCTGTACTTTTTCCTCACCTCAAGTCTAATTGATGACAAAAACAAATAAAAATATAACACGAATTCTTACAGAAAATAGATTCAAATTAGCGTATGACTTAAACTACTTAAACCTATCCTCAAAGAAGCTATATAAAATAAATATGTCAAAGTGCTTTCCTAAATAACTTAAATCAGTTTTTAAAGAAAAATATGCATTTCAAGGGTGATGGGTAAGGAATGACCATTCATGACTGCTGTGCTTTATACTGATCACAGAGGTACTGGGGTACAAGATATTAACAAGCAGCATCATCAGATGTCTCCTGGAAAAATGGCTGTTGCTGATGAGAGTAGGGCAACCATCCAGCTGCTCATCAGTCTTTCCCAGCCATGTGCCTGTTCCATGGGAAGGGAATATGACCATCCACCAGCTACACAAGATGGGTTGTTTGACTTTTTAGCTGCCACCAGAGGTAACTCCAGGTCAGCTTGTGCCTCAAGTGAGTGCCATGAGGCAGACACAAATCCCTTTGGTTTGAGGCATCCAGACTTCTCAAAGGGTCTTCACAGGCCTGACAAACACCATCTCTAATGTTGGTTTAATTTGACTTTTTTCTTGCTCTCTTGTGCCTACAAAACTTGCTCTGCTGTCTTTCAGCTTAAGCCTTGCAAAAATAGCTGCCAATAAGAGTGTTACCTGGGAATCATGGTGTGTACATCTCCTGATAAAGTACCTCCTTTTGTGCATTGTTCTTAATACTACATTTGATTTTGGTTCTGAGAGTGATATTGGGTCTATCTGGCAGTACATACCCAGATCCTGATCTGTGAGGACAGGCAGGGCTTTAGGAGCTGCCCTCAAATTGGCCCAGTACATCTGATACCAACTTAAGACAGATTTAGAAGCACTGACACACCAATGCTTTAACTGACATCACCAAGCACAACTGTGGCCTTAATGACATGGTTTAGTTAAACTGATGCAAATACACAAGTAGAAGGGGATAAAGCATGAGTGCCATATTTAAAATCAGATGATGTTAGCACCTGTAGAAGGCTGCAAAAAATTAGATTCCTTTGTGCATCACACCTTTCCAACACATTAATTCCTTTATAAACCTTTTCTGTATCACACTTTTACTGCACTCACCACACACAGCCTAGTGGCAGCAGCCAAATTCTTCTTCCAAACAACAAAGCAGAAGTTTGGTTGCACAACTGCTTGTTATAATAGAGCAAAAACATCGCACACATAATTAACTGTAACTCATGCCTCCAGGCCAGAGCTGAAATGGGGGAAGTGATGCTATCAAGAGCACCTTAATCCATTTTCTAAGAGCCATTAGGACATCCTTTTCAGAAACAGGTGACTGATGTAGGGCACAGTAAAACATCCCAGCAGGCCCTTATTTGATGTGGTTGGCGGTGACTGCAGCTTTCTGCATCCATGCCCTGTTCATGAGCACTCCTTGCTCTGATGAGCACTTGGGTGGCTCAGTGGGAGATTCAGGGGATTCAGGGAATCCCCTGGCTGAGGGTGACATTCACCCCACAGCCCCTGCTGGCTCTGCTGTGGGGTAGCAGCTCTCATTACATGGGGTCATGAGCAGGTGACTTTAACACCTTGAAAATCTCCAGCCTTTTCCAAAGCTGAGATTTCTGCCATGAGATCAGCCACTTCCAAAAACATCTTTGACTCTTAAAAGCAAAAACTTCATAGATTTTCAGATGTGATTAAGAAAGATAATATTTGTTTTTTCCCTTCTCACTCCAAGGACATCACTTCTGTTTTTAAGATGTCCAAACTAATAGTTAAATCTCTAAAACACTAGTATCCACTGCTGTTAAGAGTGCATTAAATCTTCAACCCTACTGTTTATTTTCAAAGGTATATTCTGGTGACACATGTTGAATTGAATTTTATTACTGGGTTGAACCAAGGCATTTAATGTTCAGAAAATTATAAGGATTACCTAGGAGCAATTGCCAGAGGTATGTTTTCTTGAATAATATAGAGACACTAAACCTAGGACTAGTCTTAAAAATCTGTTTTTAAGAAGGAAAGTCAATCTGGGGGAAAAAAGATTCTGAATTTACAAGTTTTCCAAAATTATTCTGTTTTTACTATTATTTGTCAGGTCCCTCAAACATTCCCTGATCTCATGCAAAATCATTCCTGCCTACATCAAAGGACACGTGACCAAAATGGGCACCTAAAAGTCAGGGGAGGGTGCTACAGGCATCACTCTGTGCCAGCCCAGCTCATCACTTGTCTGTTCAGTTCCCTTTGCCCAGCCCTTGGCTCCCCCCTTAGCACTGCCAGTGGCCTCAGCAGGGTCGGGGTGAGCTCAGCTGCAGGAAGAAGGAGTCACACAATTTCTGGCTCAGTAAGACAGAGAAAATAAAGTCCTTTTCACCACTGGTGGCAACATGCTCACGTACTGCAGACACTCCTTTGGGGTAGCAATGTGAGCCGTCATGTGGAAAAGCAAACCCACCTATTTATAACCTGAGAACTGGTAATGTGCACAGTTTCAGCAGGGCAGCAGCAGCAGGAACCAGCCCTTGCACATCTGATAGGTAGTGACTAAGTAGTTTGATCTAATTTTTGTTTATCACCTAAAAGGAAATTTTTTAGGAGGGAAGATTGTTATACAAGTCTGTGTCTAAGCCTGTATTTATACAGACATACAAATTCATATATATAGTAACATCTCATTAAAGAAAATAATAACTTTTTGTTTATTTTGAAGTGTGAAATTCATAGATGTTATTTTTTGTGGATATTGTTCAATAGTATTCTACTGGATGCCAAAGCTGAAAAATCTACAGTGGAATTCTACTCACATATATTCAGTTTAGGCAATAAAGATCCAAAAAACTGATGAAATCAAGCAGCAATAACAGGCCAGTTAGTTTTGTTGTATGTCTTTGATATGAAATGAACTGGTTAAAAATGTTCTTGCAAATGATCACTGGATCTTAATGGAAATGTTTGATGCATAGGCTCAAGCCTTTTGGGTTCTGCCTAACATTTTAGGCATGGAGAGACTACTCTGTCTTCTGCACTAAGAAAATTCAAACAATGAGAGAGAAGGTTGTAGGACTACATGCTATGTTTGTAGATATACTCTTCTATTTGCTTCCTTAGTTTAATGGACTCAACCAAGCATGGCAAATATCATTGGGCACAGAGGATGCTAGTTCTGAAGATGTGCCCTAACTCTGTACAGTCCAAATCCCTGCTTTATGGACTCCTTTTCCCAGAACCATGCAATGATTTCAGCTGAAAACCCCAACCAACCAACCAACCAATCACTCCCTCTGAAATTACAGGATCCCAATAAGTTCAACTTTGACATCCAAGTCACCACCACACCAAGATGTCATCTCCAAGGCAGTCTGGAAAGGCTGTGTATGTATGGCACAGGAAATTCTTCAGTGGATAAGTGTGGGTAGGAGAGTAGGTGATGAATTACCCAATTTTCTGGTCAGAAGGGTTTTTTTTGGGTTGTTTTGGGGTTTTTTTTCTCCTGTATAGGTATAGGACAGAGATCTGTGTTGTTCATAATTTGTGCATTTCTTCCATATTTTTGAGCTCATATGGCTCTTCAATGGTTCTGTACACATGGACTGAGATGCAGTTGTTCACATCTGGGATCACATGCAAGGTTTTCTTTTTCACCAGCTATCAAGAAGTTGGGGAAAAAACCCAGGATTTGGGAATGCCAAACTGTTGCCCAACTTCCTTCAACTTTTCTGACTTGCAGAAGATAACAAACTAAGAAAATGTGATTTTTAAAATAACAGGTTTTTGGGGTGACATTTTCAAAATGCTCTTATTTCTCTTGAATTGCAATGATTTCTCATTAAGAAATGTTCTTAAATTTTATTAGAAAAGCTCCTTGCTACCAGAATGAATTTGGATTGGAAGATGGCTGGGAAAAAAATGACTTCTCTTATGGCTTCAGAAGTGCTAGTAAACTAAAAAACATTTGCACAGTGGTAGTGATCAGACCAAGGTGGTTTATTCTCAAGGACGCTGTGGAAAACCCTTGCAATAGGCCAATATGAAACAATCTGCACTCTCATCCCTGTGCTACAAAAATGAAGGCACAAAGAACTTCTCTGCTCCTAAAGAAGAGATTAGCTTCTTCCTAAAACCAGGCCATTCAACAGCCTTTCCAAAATTTGCTACTCCTCAGTCTTAGGAAATTCCAATTATTATTGTTAGTCATATAAATAAATGTCCAAGCAATTGGGACTTTTGCATTTTAGGCCTCGAGGCAGACCTGCAAATTTGGATCTCACGGTTTGATTGCCTATGGTGTGAAAAGAGGTAGTTCCCTGGATGGTTTTGAATATCCTGCCTTTTAATTTAGTTGAGTGCCCTTTGTTCTTTTCCTTTCTCATTCACGCGCTCATTTCAATCTCTTTTCACATGAAAGGTTTTCCATACCTTTCTTTTGTCACCTCCCTTTCCTAAAAATAAATTTGTCTTTACCAGCATTTGCAAAGTATCCCAGTCAAAGGCAGTTTTATTCTCATGGCTATCTTTGTTTTGACTGTTTATTTCCAAGAGAGATATTTTCTTCCAAGATTATCCTCCTGCGCCTAAAATCTTCAGGCAAAACACAGCCTTTGTAGCAAGTGTTGTGTGTCTCCTTTACTCCTATGACAGTTGTGGCTGCTTCTGGCAGGGCTTATTTTGGCATCTTTATCCTTTGAGCGTGAGACTAACTCAAGGAAACCTGTCTTTTTCTCAGCTGGGTAAACGTACCTCTCATGAGACTTAGCCAAAGCACAACACAGAGCTGAGGTTTGTTCTAATTCCTACAAATAAAATAGCATAGCTGTTTCAATGCAGGTTTAATTTATTTAGTTGGAAAACACAGTTTCGTCCCTGTTTGTGATAATATCAGTATTATTATTGATTCAAGCATCCTTAATTTGCACTGGGAAGTGCTGAAGTGCTGTGGTGAAAGTGTGCACAGAAAATGTGCAGACAGACAGCTTCCACGGGCAGCTGGTTTCTGAAGAAAGAATTGGCTACTTTTGGAGTTTGCTTGTATGACAGATAACATTATCATGATATTTTCTCAGCTGTGCTTAAGCAAAAGGAAACCACAGGTCTTTGCCTTATGGACATTAATTTCCTCCATTAGCCCATCTCCTGAGTCTTCCTGGTGGTGAATGGTGTCACCAATTGTTTTAAATTTAGTTCAGCTCAAAGTAACAGGACAGAATTTTTTATGTGTTTCCTTTCATTCTTTAGCCTGGAACTGCTTCCTCGTATGTTTGTATATTCCTGTTAATCATAAGCATCACTCTACTGCTTGGTTATTTTACACAATATTCACACTGGGGGGACTATTTTTTGGGTAAAATTCCATCTTAGACAGAAAGAGCAATGCACAGCAAAGCCAGCACATCACCTGAAGTGTTGTGTCACAGGTCATGCTGTTGGTCACCTTTTGGTGTTAATTTCTATAACCCCCGACTTGTCTATCTTGATGACCTAGAAGCTCCCTTTTAGCCTTCACCTGAACAGTTCTGTCATATTTAACCTACAGTTGACAATTTCTGGCAAATGTAGATTTTAATCCCAGAAGGGACCTTTTTTATATCATTTAATCTGATTGTGAGATCTGCTCTTTGCCAAACACTTTGATGTGAATTCTGCAAAATTTTTGAACTCCATGGAAAACAATCACATTGAAACGTCCCTCCCATGATTTTGAATTGAACTAAAAAGCAGATGAAGCTTAGATTCAGTGCTAAAAGACTAAACAAGAGGTTCTCAGAATCTGGGGGTGAGAACACCTTGGCTTTGTAGGATAACATGATAAGTGGTTTAAGATATGAGTGCCTTGCACCTCCCTCTTGGATAAACTGACAGCCACTCAAAACAAAAAATACATTTTGGGGTTGGTTGCTGTTCTTCATATTAAGCTGTGTGTGGTTCAGAGGAAGGACTGTGGCTTTCTTTCTTTGCCTGTTTATGTACAGCATACACAGCAGTATCTATAGGTGTAGACAACTATAAGGTATTAATAAAGTTGATGGTAAAAATAACATATTTATGGTTCTATGTCCCATTTTTCAATCCACCCTAAAATAATCCTCTTCTGGGAAAATAATGAAAAAGTCTGGAGGGGATGTGATTTCTCTCTTAAAATCATGTTACCTCCACTGACTAATCACTCAGAGGTTTGTGTTGGTACTCTTGTCTCACATTGTTGTTTTCCTCTGAAAGTTTTTTTGTGGGCTCAGATTATACCGTTAAACTTCTGTTTTAACAAGTTGCTGCACCTTTGCCCAAGGCTGTGATTGAATATGTGGGCAGTCACTGTAGTTCAACTGACATTAGGGAACTTATTATGCCGTGTTGACTTGATCCTGAATTTGCATCTTGGAGGGTTTATTCAACTCAAATACTCATTTTTGTGGTGCCAAACTAAATCAAAAGCTCCAAATTTCACTCGAGGAGAAAAAAACAAATCTATGGAAATTCCAGCACAAATTGATAGTGCTAGCAGTAAGTAGGAGTGCTTTTAAAAGCTGTGAAGGTTTTAGTGTAACTGTTGGGAAATGATGCCTGAATGTCAAGCTTGTATAGAATTAGGAGATAAGAAATTTTATTGGAAATTTATGTTTTGTGGCATATATTTCACAGCAGTTCTGTGCCATCCTGGTTCTGTCTACCAAAAACAGTTTCAATTATTTCCTTGGTGTACCAAAATGTTTGTGGAGGGACCAGGGCATAAAAGAATTTCAAAAGCATCTTTGCTGCTGGTCATTGCTGACAGAATGTCTCTGGTCTGATCTGGTCAGTCTCTTTTAATACTCTCCATGAGCATTTTCCTTGGCTGGATGGCAGGTCATGAGTCTCCTAATCCTTGTGAGAAGGGTCCCATGTCTGATGGCACAACTCCACTGATGAAAGATACAGACTCAAATGCCCATGCTGCATTTTAAAGAATTCCAGCTGCTGAAAATATATGAAATATTTTTCAGAGATTATGTGTTTTTCTTCCTACAGTGACACCTTTGAAATGGCTACCGTTTTACCTAAAAGATCATCCTCACTACTCTAACCTTTGTATCTCCTTACTATTGTAAGTGATGACTCTTAACAATATGGAACAAACAAAAACACAAATCCAGGATGTTATCTGCTTGATCGAGAGCCCTAATTGCCTCACAGCCTTTGGCTTAGCCAAAGAAGTGTCATAAAAAATCCACTGTGACAGCACAGGCCATAGCTAGAACTATAAATATTTTCAGAACCAGCACTGCAATTATTTCTGGCTACTAAATACTCTTCCCCCCAAAGAAAGAGAATATGTTTTTAAAAAGGAGTAATTATAAGTGTTAACATTCTGATGCCAGATCTCCATCACTAGAACAGGCCATATAGACATAAAGCAGAAAGGTTAGACTGGGAAGGTGGGAGTAGTTTTCAGCTGCAAGGCTAGAACAGACATGGTCCTTCCCCCAGGCAGTCTGGGGTGAGGCTGCAGCATCCTTTGGCTCCTTCCCCCATCAATCTGCCCCTGAGAGATAACATTTTCCCTTCCCCCAAAGCACTTTTAATCTGAAAAGTGAGTGGGTGACGCAGGAGTTGAAGGTGGAGGGCAGATGAATTAATAGTGGCAAGGGCATGTTTTCACATATGCTAACATATGTGTACAATTTGTAGGTGTAATAAGTCAGTCTCTGCCTAGTGGGACAGAGGGCTTTAAAGGCATCATGGCTGAGACAGAACACAAAGGTGGAGATTGTACAGGGAGGCCACATTCCAACACTTCTTGTAGAATCTATTCTTAGATTTCTTTCTTGCCTAAAAATGTTAAAAATAAAATGGTGCTGCCTGGTACAGAATGGGGTGCAGTAAAAGATTAATTATGCTGCTCTGGATCTAAATTTGGTTTTCTACACACCCCATTCTTATGTAAGAGTGGACTCTTACCCTACGAAGAGAAATGTGAAGGGTTTTAAAGCTTAATATGTTTTGATCTCACATGCAATCCATTTCTTGAAGGGTGAATAGGGAAAATTCGTATTCTGTAAACCACTTGCTCACACACTTGCTGTGTGTGAGGTAAACAGCATTGCACCACATTGTGACATGAAGGGGTCTGGACCAGGCATGTATCCAGAAAGGGCTGCCACAGCTTCTTGATGACATGAAATACATGGGAGCTCAAAGTCTCTGATTATCAGCTGATGTAAATCACCAGAACTTCTCTGGCTTTACTATAAAGTTAACTTCATTTCAGTGAAGACTTTTCCATTTGTGTTCAGAGTATTCATTAGACGCCAATATCTGATGAATAACAGTAAAAAATCCTTGCTGGACCTCAGACAACAAAAGATGGGAGGACACAAACACTGATAGGATCCACCTCAGTATTTAGAAAGTATTTTGAAAAATTAGAAAGAAATCACAAAGTATGGAGGCTGGAAAACTCTCAGAATGTGTTTACAGGCTCCTTCAATTCAATGCAATTTCATTACATTGCCAAAATTCATCACTGTCTTCAGCTCCAGTCTTGGCTTCTTATTTATTGCCAGCTTGATCTCCTTGGTGAATTTTATTGCTCCCAACCATCATGCTCTTTTAACATAAGATCCAATACAGGTTGCAAAGAAAGGAATAATGTAGGAACTGAGCAAATGGGAAATTAAAGATCACACGTGACTCTGTCAAATGTTACACCTATTCCATTAAATACATAGTATATGTACATACTCAGATGCTTATGTATAAAATAATTGGATTATGTGTTGTTAATTATCATGAACAAGAAGCACAGATGTAATGGGTAAGTGATGTTCCTTATCAAAATAACAATCTGAAGCAGACAGTGGTTTGCCCTCGAGCCCTCTTGCAAACACAGTACCAAGAGTGGCACCCAGCTGTTCCCTGCTCTGCCACTGACAAGTGGCACAGAGGTGGTTTAGGTTTGAGAAAAGCCACACCACTATGGTACACAGGGAGAACTGAGTGAGCTCTCTTTCATCCAAAACATTGAATTGGTTTGGATTAAGCCTCTGAGTTGCTATATAACAACGAAATGCTCCAATACTCCTTACTGTGTTGAACCTCTTCGCTTTCATGAAATTCTTTTTGGTACTCCACTGTAGTTTCTGAAGGATGAGAACTGTAATTACTCTGTGTAAATGGCGTCTAGCACAATAGGGCTCTGACCCTAGCTGGATCCTTTGAGCTGGAGTCCATGTTTCTTAGAGGATCTCTTTAACAAAATGCTACGATGTCATAAGGCCAAATGCCCCAAATGTCACTCCTTGCTTGACTTTTGGAAGATCACACTGAGCCCAGCTCATTAAATGAAAAAAATCATCAAAACCACCCTCATGAAATTAATAGGAATTCAAAATACTTTGAAGTATTTTGAAATAGATTGTGCATGTGAAAATGTGCCAGTTGCTTCTGCGTGTCTTGACTAGATATATCACACTGGTAAGAAAAGTGCTCAAACAAGGAGGAAGAGTTGTAGTGAATGAAAGCCATATGGCTGAATCCTTCAGAAAATATCCTCCAGTACATCAGTAGGAAAGTGGGAGTTAACCTGGCTTGGGCAGAGAACCTGTTCTGATATCATAACAGGATGGCTAATGATATTTAATCTCTTTCTTTCCCCATGTCAGCACTACTCCCTCACCAACTTCATTGTCTCTGATTAACAGCAACCCACTTTAATCGGATAGTGATGATGAGCCCCTCTGACATAAATAGGTACAGCTCCAAATAGCAGTGAGTTTGTTACTATTCCTTTTCCATAGCACAATAAGAATTGTGTGCATAATTGAGTTTAGGAGAGTGTCGTTCTAGGTACTAGAAATGTCATGTAGTAAAAGATAATTCTCTGTCCTGGAGGGCAGACCTAGCTGAGAAAGCTCAAACAGAAGTATTTTTTCCAATATTAGAGAGGAAAGAGAAGATATGGAGATAGATCTTTGAAACTTCAGTTGTGTCCTTTGCACTCAGTTCACAGCCTGCAGACAGTAAGGTCTTCTGCAGGTGCTTTGAGATCCTTCAAAGAGAATCTATGGAGGAGGGCCAGTGAAAATCCTCACATTGCAGGTTTGAAAGGGAGGGCACTACTGGAGGGACTATTACAGTGTGAGACACCTGATAGCAATCTTAGAAGATATACTTTGGGATGATAGGTACCAGCAATCGGGTCGTGCAAGAGCATATAATTATTGTGTAATAATTTCCCATTTGTCATATAAGGTTACATGCTTTCATAAGGTGTGGAGTTGCTTTTTACAGCAACCACATAGCCTGGGGCACCTGATCCCAAGTGAAATTGCTGCACTGTAGAATACAGTGATCTCTGAGTAGACAAATTCTTCATTTCTGTTACCATGCAATGATCTTTTTTATTGTCTATGTATCTTAGGTCTCAGAAGGCTCATGAAGATGCTAATTTTGCCCTTTCATTCTGCAAGTGAACTTAAGCAGTTAGGAGAAAAGTCGTGTGTCTCATAGTTGGATATTTTAGCATTTTGCCGATTGTAACTTGTGGAATATGATACTTCAAAGTTCTGCAAGTAGCAGACCAATTAAATGGTCTTTGATTGAGCCATGATATTTTTTTCTCCATTTAGGTTTTTTTTTTGTGGTTGCTATTGTTTGTTTGTTTGCTTTGTTTTGTTTGTTTTTTCTGGAAAAGACAACAGATGTTAAAAATCATCAAGATCTGCATGGGTAACTGAGCAGCCAACACTTTAAAAAAAAACAGCTGAAATAAATGCCATGTCCATCTGAAGGTGGTGGACTTAAAAAGTGGCTTTCCAGGCTATATGCAGCCTCAACATATGTTTTGTACAGGCCTCTTGCTAAAAGCCATTCCCATTAAGAACTCTACCCTACTATCAGATTTGAGTGAAGCTGGACAAAATCATAGAATCATAGAATTGTCATCAAAATGCATTCAAAAAGTTAGCATAATCCTTGTTTCCCAGCAAAAAACAGGAAAAACAAAAATATCTAAATTGTATGTGAAGTTTTCTCCAGTTTTCTTGAAAAACTTGCATCAAATCAAATGTTTCAATAAAGGAAGAGGATTAAAGAAGGTGTTTAGGAAGGACTTGGTTACTCACATGGGCAGCTGATTCAGCCTTAGGACATCAGAGAACTCCTAAACAGCTCCTGGTGCAAAAACTAAACCTGTGATCTTCCTGCTCTATTTCTACTCAATGTAGAACCTTCCACTGCTGTTACTGCTTTGCTGTACTCCTCTGCCTCACCAGGGCAGCTGTCATTTGTTCACTTGGTGACATTTCAGTTTTCTCTTCAAGGCCAGGATGCTGAAATTCTGCAAGAGGTAAGAATCTCACATTTTTAAATATGGTTCAGGTTTTTGGATTGGAATTTTTTATGGAAAGGAGCTTGACAATATAGCTCAAATCAATCCTAAAACTTAAAATATATATAGCAAGGTAAAAGGCCCTTAAATGCTCTTGGTGTTGAAGAATTTATCACTTTCAGCTGGCAATACTGAACCTAAAAGTTCAAAACACCTGATTTGCTGGTGTTATGGACTTGCTGAATGAGAATCTTGTGATGTACAGTTTTGGATAACAAAGTAGAAATCAACAGAAATGCATTGACTTGCACCCACTGGTGTACACCAACTGGCTTGCTGTCTCTTTTATTGTCATCTGCTGACATACCTTCTGGTTTGCCTAAACAGAAAAAATGAAGAACAAAGAAATTCTAAAGCCATTATGCTTCTCAGCTTTGAAAGGGTGCAGTAAATATTGGACAGTCTATTTCTCGTAGATCCATCTGGGCTATAATGTGAATGTTATGGAACACAGTGTCCAAACACTTTGATGTCAATGGACTTTGTTCCTTGAGTCTCATCCTTTCTGTTCCTGTCCAATGTGGCCCTACAGGTCACATCTCTGCTATGTTCTGCCTTTGCCCTGTCTGTTTTATATTGCCATTTATTTTCAAAAGGCTACAGCTTTTCTGTGTTTGTATGTAGACTGTCAGCTGGGCTTTGAACTTGTGCTGCAATAGTTAGTGGTGTTATCTTGAAGATTCTTTCTAACATAAAAGTATATGCAAAAGAGATATTTGCTCCTTTTTTAATATAAAAAGTAAACGTAAAACTCTTATGACATTGAATAACTGTCACTGGAATGTAATTTGGATAAAACACCCTAGGGTGAAGTTTTCATCTGAATTAGAGGTGAGTCTGAACTTACTAGGAACAGTATCACATTTTTGAGAGGTTCATATTTGCATCCATGAGCCTATCTGTGATCTTTAGAGTCTGCACATTTTGGCTGGAGACTTTCCAGGAAAGAGGCATTGCTCCTCCCACTGTAAATTTTGCAGGAAAAGTCTTGCTCTTGAGACTTTGGAGGGAAGTTCTATCCAAATCCCACACGATTTGGGCTGGATCTTATTCTGTAGGCAAATGGAAGCGTTGAAAGCTCAGTTGGGTATGTCTGCATGCACTTCCATCATACTTTTGATTAGAACGAGATATAACCTGAGAGTTTGGCCTGTCATAGCCTGTGGTTTCTAGTCTAGCAAGTCACACCTCTGTGCAATGCAGACACATATCCCTACAAGGATAACACCACTGAGGTTCAGCACTGCTGAGTTCCCCTCTGGGCACAAGCTAATGAAGGTGAATCACAGTTTCATGCCGACTTGAAATGTGCTAACAAACCTTTCCAGGCAATGGGCTACCTTCTTTGCAAATGGCTTCTTCTAGTTCTGTGTGTCCAGTGTAGCAGAGACCCCCAAAATTCCTTGTGTATTTTCATCTGGTGCTCTGCACTCCATTCTGGGAACTCTTCCTCATGCTGAATCTCACCTGAGCTTACAGAAAATAAGAAAAAGGTAGGCTTTGCAACAACAAACAACAAATTTCTTTTGGTTAAAGGATAATGAGCTAAAGGTATTGTTGATACACAAGATCCATACTAAAAACAATGAACTCCACAAAGAGAGAAACAGTGAGGAAACATGAGGCCGCCTTATCACATCATGAAGCAAGAGACTATATTAAGAGTAAAAACAACTGTTACTCCATTTATTTTCAGCAAATTTGTGTACGTATTTCTGTGTATTTTCTGGTACATTTAAATTCCTGTGCAGCTGTCATGGGAAGGAAGTGGCATTTAGTGTTAGCTGTCTGAGACATATAAAAAGGATTACAAATAAATTAATTCCTCCAACTTTGCCAAGCCAAAGTCTAAAAAGGCAGAGTTCATTCTGTAGTGAATGTTATACTCTGTATCAAATAAATCTTTCAGAGCCCCCTATCCCTAAGGAAGTCAAGATCGTCTGCCATGATACACTTTTCTTTCATTATCTTCAAACACAGAGCAACTAAATACATAAAGGTGTAATGCTGACTCATTAAACAAAAGGATGCTTATTTCCACAAGTCACTGTTCTGTGCAAATTGAATGAGTTTTAACATAAAAATAATTTAAATAATTGAGTCTTCATCAGACAGGAATATTTTGCAGACGTACACAAGTTTGGCAACACTAAATCTGGGGCAGAGCAAAAAGCAGAAAATAATTATACAGATGACAGAATTAAAAAACAAAAGAAGGGGGTCCTGGTAATTCTTGTGAGGACAATCTGGAAAAATAAGTCTATAACATCTAGAGCACTGGAAAAGTATTATTTTGTCTATTCTGGAAAATAAAAAAAAACCCCTCTGAACTAAAATATGACATTTCCAAGACAAAGGCAGATACACCAGTGATGACTGCATTTGGCCTTTTTCTCTTCAAAACCCAGATTTTATAAAGTCAGCCATAATATTGCCATTTAATAGTTCAAGACAGTTTTCTCTCCTCATTATCTGATGGCACACTGCAAATTGCTTCAACCCATTTGTATTGGGGAGAGGGAGATAGGGTCTTTTCTCATCAGTCGTTTTGGCATACAGAAGTTGTGACTTCCTTGGAGCCAGTTGCAGTAAAGCAAGAGCACGGAGATAATGAAGACAGCTGCTTCTGATCTGTGAATCAGATTCCTGGTCTCCAGCTCCCTGCTTAACACTCCATCCTTCAGAGAGCTGAGCTCTGCCTCCTACAGCAGGCGCATCATGCACATCACTGATTATGGGGTGGTCTGTGTGTGTTATGTGTCTTCTCTTTCATTTGCTGCAATATTGCTACACATCCACGTGTAAAACAAGCTCCTTGCTTCCTCTGCCTGGTCACTGGTTTACTTACCTTAAAGATATCTTAATATCTGTAATTCCCAAGGTGAAAATAAGAAAACAGCCACTTATTCTCAGATATAGAAGAATTGTTAAGATGTCTATTGCATTACATCAAATTAACTCGTATCTGGGATGAAATATCCAGGGAAAGGTCCACAGATTTAAACAAAACCCTGTCAAAATGAAGAAGGCTTGAGAAATCATAAGTCCTGATAGAAGTAAAATCTAGCTGTCTGGAAAGCATGAGCGAAAGACATTGGTGTAGGGGTAACTTAGGACACAGAAAGAGACTTTAGAGAAAGGGAATTATTCTACATCAAAACTCTAAAATGGAATAAAAATAATAAAACCCTCCAGATTTTAGGGTGATATTATTTTCTTATTCTGATAAAAAACCTAGTTCACTATTAGCAGGAAGTGAAAAATTCTGTGTACTTTTAAATTCTTTTATAAACCAAAATCTTGTGCAGAGGTGAAACAGAAGTCAATAGTGACAGGCATTTACAAAGCAGCCACATCAGTGGTAGAATATTTTGCTACAGCTTTATTAAATGAGTAATATCATGCTTTTAAGAAATCGTATAGAACTATAGATAGGTTTGTGTTGGAAAGGATCTTAAAGACCATCTAGTTCCAACTTCCCTGCTGCAGGCATCAACTTCTACTGGACCAGGTTGTTGAAAACCCCATCCAAACTGGCCTCAAACACTTCCAGGGGTGGGGTATCCACAACTACTTTGGGCAGCCTGTTCCAGAGCCTCAACACCTCTGGGTAAAGGATTTCTTCATAATATCTAATCTAAATCCTCTCTCTTCCACTTTGAAACCATTACCCCTTGTCTATTACCACACACCCTTGTAAAAAGTAGACACATATAAGCAGATAATCAGCTTTTGTTTTCTCATTGTAAAGCTGAGAAAACTTGTAGAGACCAAATAAAATTTGAATTTTTTTTGTGAAAGCATCTCAATATTTTTGTATAGGTAGTACCCATTGCCAAGTTCATGGGGTTTTTTTTCATTAATTCCCTTTTGTTTAAGGATTGTGACACTTTACTTTCCAGGAACACTTTAGCAGCTGTTTTTTACTGGCAGAGACATTTTTGAAAGTCAGTTTTGCATTTGGGCATATCTGAGGAACCCAAATTTAAAATTTGTACGTATGCCAAGGGGTTATTGTATGCATGTTCAATCAGGGAAAAAGCAGAGTCCCATGAGATTTATCTGACTGACCCAGTTCTTACCCATGCAGCTCCACTGTATGTTGGGATTTTCTCAGCAAACTGCTGCAGATCTCCTGGGACTGCATTTTCTGCCAGGTCAGACTCTTTGGAAATTCCTTGGAGTGTTTATTTTCCAAGGCATAATTACAGACTATTAGCTGTGCTTGCTCTACACCCATACACACAGATGTGCGTAACTGTGTTATGCAAATGTTGACCGTAACACGAATCACACTTTGCTTTGTGCCTATTTGCATTTCCTGGTAGCTTCAAAAACTCTGATTTAGAGATGGGTCTCCAATTGACACCCTTGCTGTGAACCTACCTCCTGCCTCCAATCCCATCAGAAATTTGGAGGGAGTTTAGATGCTTTTCCAAATGTTGGAGGTTGGCCCCAGTGCTGATTGGACTTCTCATTTGCTTTCATTATCTGATGGGTGACAAGCCTGAACGGCTCACTGTGTGTAACTAAATCCACCACAGGAGCTCACAAATCCCAGCCTTTTGGAAGTGGAAGCTTCCTTTGGCTGCAGTCCAAGCTTTCCTGTCAGGACATTTCAAACACTCCCATCACAGGAGTTATTGCTCATATGGAAACAGGTATGTTAACACATTCTTGGCAAGCTACCAAGCAATGGAGCACAGGACTCAGTGAAGTTATGGATGGACTTGTGTTCAGTTTTTTCTTGAAAACTTCTTTTAACAATGGGTGATCAGTAGGTGTTAAGCACATTTTATGTTTGCACATTTCATGGGTTTATACATGGAAGGTTACATTATGGATTATTCACATACATACTGGTGATGATGAACATGGGGAGCAGTGATTTGAAAGCAAAGGCCTTTTCAATCCAGCCTTCAAATGTTTGATGGGATTTGAAGTCTGCATGTTGAAGCTAGACAAATTTAAAACTGAAAATGAGCACATTTCTAACAGTGATGGTAATTTAATAAGAGAAAAAGCTTCCTAAGATTGCTGTGGATAGTCCATCATTAGGAAGCTTTTAATTAATATAGGAGATAGAGAATCACAGAATCATTGAATGGTTTGGGTTGAAAGAAACTTAAAAAATCATCTAGTTCCAACCCCACTGTCATGGGCAGGGAATCTGCCACTAGACCAGGTTATTGAGAGCAGTCTCGTCCTGAACACTTCCAGGAATGGAGAGTCCACAACCTCTCTGGGCAACCTGTTCCAGTCCCTCACCATCCTCATAGTAAAGCATTTCCTCTTAATATCTAGTCTAAACCTGCCCTTTTTATGCTTGAGGACATTGTCCCTTGTCCTATCATTGAGACCCCTTGTGAAAAGTCTCTCTTCCCTCTTCTTGTAAATGCCCTTTGACACAATTTATTAGTTTATTCCTCCTGTATTTGAAGGACTGATGCAGTAAATGGGCTGCTTCAAGAACATGACAAAAAAGCTGATCTAGCAGTAGCTTTGATTTTCTTCTATTTAGAGGAATACTGCTGGGAACTTTTAAGTGATTTGCAAATAATGATAAAGATTTTAAACAGTTGTGAACAGCTCTACTTCCACAACTGGACATCAAGCAAAAATTAGTCTAGAGAAGTCCTATGCTGTGTAAAGGGCCTGTTCATATGATTGCAGATAGACTCTTGTGTCCTTAAAAACTAGAATTTACAAATTTGTCAGAGCATGAAACCTAGAATTTTGTTTCATTCTTTTATTCCTTTTTGTTCATGATTTTGACTATGACATGTCTGTTCTGGTGAAGAACAAAAACATGTAGTGTGTAAGGAGCTGGAGTTGTTAGTCAGCTTTCAGGACTGGGAACCTACACAAGGTTTATTTACTATATTTAGTTACATATTCTTTGTTTCTACATGAGTGACAGCACAACATAAAAGTGTGAGTGTCTCTACCTACTATTATTACAAAGTTCTTCAGTTCTGGCAGTTATAAAATTATCTATAATGATCTTTTGGTGCTTTAAACCTTGTTTTATCCCTCATGTGGTTAATCCCCTATTTCTGCATTAAAATTTTGGCACCTTTTTGTTGAGAAAGTCCTATTTGAATGAGATTATGTGCTATTACTGCATAGGTGGAGTAGTAAATGATAATAGAACAATGTAGTCCATATCAAGGCATGTTAAATGCACTGAAAGTTCATCATCAAACAC
This sequence comes from Acridotheres tristis, assembly GCA_037013685.1. Taxonomy (NCBI): domain Eukaryota; kingdom Metazoa; phylum Chordata; class Aves; order Passeriformes; family Sturnidae; genus Acridotheres; species Acridotheres tristis. The sequence continues at coordinate 139,780,822 of CM072886.1, read as the reverse complement.
AAACTCAAATAGTAAATGAGACCAGTAGTAAGTGGAGCCACCTCATGTATGTAGCAGCATTGAAACAGGTGCTGCACAAAGAAAGAACAAAGGGGTCTGTCCCCACCCTTAAAAAATGATTGTTTCAAGGAAATAGGTTAAAAGAAAATGTCAAAACAGCATTTTCCCCCATTAATTTAAGTCTTTTGAATGTTCCAGAAGTCAGACAGAATCACAGACCAACGCATGAAATACTCGAGGGACCAGTTTGTCTCAGGAACCATCACCGTCTGTCAGGACTATCTACTTCTAGCTACTTGACATAAAAATAATGCAGAACAGATGACTGAAATGGTTGTAAAATATCAAAATTACTACCTAAGGTGTTTTTAATGTTTTTATTTCAAAGGATGTCGTTTCTATGTGGAGCCTACTGAAGTCCTCTTTGAAGCCTGCTCCAGACTTGTGACAACAGAGGGAATTTTGTTGTAGCTGAGCATTGAAACATATTTGAGTTTTTAAACAATATTTTCAGGAAGAGTGACAGGAGGAAGAAGCAAAGAAAGGTCTGGGCTTGCCTCCTCTGTCCCCAGGGAGTTTCAGGCAGTAGGTGGGCTGAGTGACGGACTGCAAAGAAAGCCTTGGGATATTTGGATCGTCCTAGGATTGCCCCAGGTCATTGGGTCCTGGTGAATCTTGGAGAGCTGCATCCAAGCTTGGAGGAGACAGGGAGCAACTGTTTCATCTGGCTGCCACCTGCAGAAACCACGCTGCTGCTGCAGGTTTGACATTAACAGTGAAATTAGGTGATTTTCCCCTTGCTGAAGTTCAGAGTGTTCTTCAGGTTCCCGTGGTAAACATGTGCCATGCTGACATCGGTGCCAGGTGAGAGATGCCATGTATAATTTTAGAAGATAATTCAGAACTCATTGCGAAATGTAGGCATTTATAAAAGCAATGGTCAGGAGAAGGAAGAGACTTGTACCATCATGCTCTTTCCTCAGAAACAGGAATCTGCCCAAACACACCAGGGATGAGTCTGGCCAGCTGCTCTCGCTGCAGGGAGAGAAATCCTGAGGGCTGCAGAGCACCACGATGGGACCTGGGGTTGCTGCTCCAAGCCCTCCCCACCCCTCAGCTGTCTCACACCCTGTAAAGCTCTGCCATCTCCAAAGCCCTCAGGGACACGGATGGGACTCCATGGGGATGGCCTATGGGTCTGTCCCCCAAAAATACAGCTTGCTGCAGAGTTACAGAAATTATTTTAAAATTAAAATTAAATCTGTGGATTAGTTTCAGCTGCACAAGACAGCAAAGAGATTTAGACAAGATTGACACATTTGAATTTTTCAGTTTAAAACAAATGAAATTAGAAAATTGAAAAAAATACAAAAATAAGAACATAAAATAAAAGTAAAATATTAGTAAAATGAAGTAAAAAAGTTCTGCTTCAAGTAGAACAAGATATCTTAGTTGTACAACACTCCTCCTCCCACTTATTTGATTTTATTAAGCAATTACACAGGCAAATATATTTGGGGTTGATGTGAGACAACTGTACAAAACATTAAATTAAAAAACATTAAGCTTTTGAATCAAAAAGTATTTAAAAGTCCACAGTCTGCACAGTTCTGAGTGCAACTAACTGTTCTGTAACACAGTTATCTGGAAGGACATAGAGCCAGACAAGAATCCTGCCCCCAAATTATTGTATGCATTTTTGGTAACCACCCAGCTTTTAGCAAAATGACTGAGTTCCCTATGTGCTGTGTCAAATCCTGTTGTATAATGTTACTTACCCTGATACGTATCAGTCGCAATTACTGTCTGCTTTCAGGTAGATGTTACTATGTCACTTGGAACAATAACAAAGAAAACAAAACGCTCTTCCTCTTTGAGTGAAGATTGCATCTTCCCGGCATGGGAAATGAATCTATCATATGCTTCAGGATATTCATCTTTTTAATTTAGGGAGGTGTCCTGGGCATGGATTGCCACATTCAGAGAGGCAGTTTTAAATCCATGAACTCTTTCTATGCTTGCTACTGATATTAAAGAGAGCAGACCAATGTCTGTTGCTGAAAACAACTGCTTTTCAGATGCAAATACTATAACGAAGCTACTAATGGGTGTTAAAAGTGAGAAGCTGACCTGCTAGTTATTCAGCTGAGACTAATACACAAGCCAATAGAAAAAACACCTGTATTGTTGTGTGTTTTCTGCTTCACATTTTATGCAGCTTGGAGGAATACAGCTGTTGTGTATTTTAATCTCTTGAAATGCAACATGTGTTGGGTTCATACAAGAAACTGGATTTGAGACATCTCTGATGTCTGTGTCAGGTAATCCCACCTTGCCAGCTCCCAAGCACTATGCTCCTTCTCATCCCTCCTTCCACTTGTATATCCAATTATTCATGTCATCAGTGGCCCTCTACAGAAGGAGCTGTATTATGTTTTTTCACTGCTAAGCTGAGTGATTCTGCCTGTAGTCTCTGAGCCATGGGATTCCTTGAGATCCCCAGAGTCATCTGGGAAGCTGTGATGGACCAAATCATCTTCTCTGTAAATCAAATTTTGGCCCTGCAGGCCAGTGAAAACCCTATTGAAAATCAGGATATGTAGTTATCTGCCAAAATAAGTGTTGGTACTTGGATTTTTGAAACTACTGCCTTCTGTTCCTTCCTGAGACTCTGCTTGTGGACGTTAAATATGTGTTGATATTTTCCTTCTTATATGCAAGAAAAAGAAATAAGTACTTTTTTGCTGTTATCTCTAAGAAAGTTTTCACCTCAAATTTTCATAGAGGCTTAGAGAAAAGACTCCTGTCTCTGCCAAAAAGGTCTTGGATAAGTATCTGTGAAAGAGTTAACAAGGTCATTTTCCCTGTGATGTTCATTAGCTGTGTATCTGTCACAGCTATAAATTGTGAAAACCACTGCTTAAAATACTTCCATGATTCCTCAGTGTTGCCCACAAGCTCTGTTGCATATGTAATAACACACCACTCAGTACAGAAGAGTAATTCAGACTGTGGTTTTAAGCTGTCCATCCGTACTGGCAGCATAGTATGTGGGGCAACCTCTGCAATTGTGTCCTTCCAGGGCAATATCTGCTCATCTTGAGTTTCCACCCTTTCCTTTTAAAAGGACACATTGCAATGATCTCTTTTTCATCAGCTCTCTTTACTGCGTGACTGTTTCATAGGCACAGAAAATTGCTGCAATCCAGCACATGAAATTTATTTTGAAGAGCCATGTGTAAATTAAGAAGTATTAGAACACAGCTGAACTGGAGCCTGTTTAAGAACAGTCTCTGTCTCTTCAGAGACAACCTACTAATTGCTTGTACAGTGCCTCACACTGAAATTCCTGCTGGAAACATCTCTAGCACTAAAGTCCTGCCTACAACCATTCTCTGGCATGAACCCCTGTTATTAAACTCTTTTCCATTCTAAAAGAGGGGGTGTTTGCATCCAGGCTGCCTGTTGGAAGTAGGCAGTGGGCTCTACTAAATCTTCTTACTTGTCTACAATGTTTTACTTGCCACAGGCCAGAAATGTGCCAGGAGTTGTTCCATAATTAAATGGTAGGGATGATGGCTTCTGGGGTCCAGCAATGCTCCATGAGATTGTTTAATTTACTGGCATAGACACAGGTTTTTTTTCTGTTACCACTAGGAGTTAATATAAATGCTAAATGCTAACAGACAGACCAGTGGTACCCTTTACTTGCCTTGCAATATATTTTATTCCATGAACATTAAATTGGGCTTGTCAATCAACAAGATTAACTAACTCACAGCCCATATTATTCATGGGTTTTATTGACAGACTACCCAGTAAAAAGTAGGGTCAGAACATAATGAGCACAAATCAGGTTTTTTTTTCTACCAACAGCAGACTTCAGAGAATCAAAGGATGGTTTGGGTTGGAAGGAACCATAAAGATCATCTATGTCCCACCCCACTGCCATGGGCAGGAACATCTTCCACAAGACCAGGTTGTTCAAAACTCCATGCAGCCTCTCCTTGAGAACTTCCAGGGATTCCACAACTCACCCCCATGGTTGCAAAGTCCCAGTCTTTCTTTTTGCTCATTTCAGGCCATTTCGGACGAGCCCTCTGGGCCATGTGGACAGGAGATGTGAAAGCCATCAGTTTGCTTTGGAGGCTGGTGATCAGATCATGCCTTGGAGAGGTGGGAGAAGAGGGCCTGAAGCCCCCCAAATTGAAGAGGGTCTGGGACTCTCCATTCCTAGGAGAGTACTTGAACCATTAGATTAGCATACAAAAAGCAGATGGAGTCTTTTCCTCAGAATGTTGGTTAATGTTTTGGGGTTTTTTTGGTGTTTTTAATTCTTTTTTCCTTCACTACTCTCAGAAGAGGCGTTGATACTCTAGAGCTTTTGCTGCTTGTTTTTTTTTCCTTTGGCCTGGATTAAGGCCTCCTCCTCCCCACACTGGAACCATTTCCTACCCAGGAGCTCAAGCAAACTCCTGGCTTAGCATGTAGGAGCCCTGAATTGCCCTCAGGAGGTGTCTGATCTCGTTCTTGCTTGTATTGGGAAGTCTGGGTGTCTGAGCTATTCTACTAGAGCCAATTACCTACTTCTTATCAGGGGAGATAAGTCAGGCACCTGAAGATGGATGCTGTAACCTAGAGCCCACTTCAGACTGTACTTTTCACCTATACCTTTTTGTTATACCTGCATTAGAGCACCAGTGGTTTAAACTGGCAGACTCTGCTCTGAAAGATTTATTCTGTCCTGGATTCAGATGGATATGAGTGAACGTGGCTGTGGGCAAACCCTCATATCACCTCTAAATCATGCTGGTTTCCATGACTTCATACAGGCCATCAGTAAACCTGCCCTCAGACCTGCAGCCCTCAAACTAACTGACCTGTCAGGCAGTCACTGGGGCCTGCAAATTAAATGTAAAAACAGTCCTAAAAATAAGGATCATAAATGTTTCAGGCTAATTTATTCTGCAAAACTAGATTAATAAAAAGCTGCTCCTCTGTTAAAACATCATCTGCTATGGAGCAGCCCACAAAGAATTACAGCAGGCGATTTTTATCTCTTTCCCACTCCTTCTCATTCCACCAAAAAGAAGGATTCATGTAAGAAAGTGCTGACACATCCTTAATCAAAGCTGTGTGAATTGCTCACATCAGTGTAATTTTATTATTCTGTTGCCTGGGTACTTTAATAATAATAATAATAATAATGGTGATGATGATGCAAAATCTTATTAAGTCATTGAAGGATAATGCTTTGTTTTTCTACATTTATTTTTTAATTTATTGAGGAAGCCTGTTAACACTACAAGAAGAGACATTATATATATTCTATAAATGGGCAGGGAAATTCATAACAAAACATATCCCCGTGGTTGGTACATTAAACATCCTGTGGTTCCAAAAAGGATCCAAATGCTATGAGCACCTTGGAAAACATCAAACAGAGACTAGAAGGAAGGGAGTGTGTTACAAGAACATCACTGACTGTGGGGATATGGTGATAGATCAAAATCTAGCCTGCCCTGTGGAGATGGGTTTGGGAGAGTATTTTGCATGCTGCTCTCTGGCAAGGCTCAAATTTGGCAATTATTTGTTTAAATAAACAAACACAGAAAAATACCACCATTCATGATGGGACATCATGTGATTTTGTCTTCAACTGCATTGCCCAAAGGGGTTTTGGATCAGTTGACTCCTAAGGCCTCTTCTTCCCTATTTCTGTTGTGATAAAACAGCAGTACTCCTGCTCATGGCCTGTGCAAGATTATGATGTTTAATCTGTTTGTTCACGTAAACTAACTTTTGCCTGCATATAAAAAAGCTGTCTGCAATTATTTTTCTCTCATTGACAGCCAGCATCATAATTACTTCCTAAAGCTGCTACTCAAAGCAGCCTCTTTTACCATGTCACAATTCAGGTGTTAAAAAAACCCATTTAAGACCCAAATGAAATAAACTCAATGTGATATTGCAGAGGTTAACCCTTGTTCTCTAGATATTCTCTAGACATGAGCTAGTGTGGGATTAATGAACATTAATGACCAAACTTCAAAATCATGTATGTCATGTTTAAGTGACTGCTGCTGTATTGGGAATTTAATCTTTAAAGTGCTTTGTCATCCCATGCATGGGGAATCATGGGGAGAAACTGTAGAAATAAATCACCTCTTATGAAGAGCAATTTTAATTGAGTCAGAGAAAGAAGCAAAGATGGCTGGACATCAAATACTACAAGGAGGACAAGCATAGTGATAGAAATAATCCTAATGTCAAAACCAAGTATTTTGCAACTCAAATGGAAACCCTTTGGAAAGACAGAAGATAATTAGAGAGGTTTACATGATACTTAACTTTCTATCTGCAAGCAAATGCTCAAAGAAAATGAAGTCAATGAAAACAAACCAGGGGATCCTTGCTACATTTAAATGCTTTCAGTTAATTCAAGTGGAGGAGTTGCTCTGGTTTCACCCGGGGAGCACAGACTCAGAGAGTTCTCTCTATGAGAACTCCTTCTGGGAGTTGATGGGACCAATTGAAGGCTGGTTTGGTTATTGACAGCCTGAGAAACCAATTGGAGAAAGTTAATTCACTCTGTGAACACACATTTTGAAGGAGGTAACCCGGGAAAAAACTTTCTTTCCCAGGCAGCTACTACTTGTGAAAGTGAAGTAAAAAAAGAATTGTTTCCTTCCCCCTTTTGGGAAGGAGGTCCCTATAGCCAAACAAAAGGAAGCTCCTCTCTCTGAAATGAACTGAATAAGATTATTTTAGTGGGAAACTGACTGAAGTATCTTTGTATGTTTTTGTTAAGAAGGAACGGGAAGGGGGGAAGAGGGAGTGGTCTAAAGATCTTATTCTGAATTTGGTTTTTTTTTTTCCCCTTCTTTGTGTAGTTAATAAATTCTTTTTATACCCTTTTAAATTTTAGGCCTGCCTTGCTTCTGCTCCTGATTCTGTCTCACAACAGAAAAAAATGATATCTTTAAATTGGCAAATTAAAACTATGACATTATTTGGTGCGTTGGCAGGGAAAATTCAAAATAAACCAAGACTTTTTTTAGGAAAATTAAATTAAACCAAGACAGGAGTATAGGTATGAAATTGTGCTATAAAAATTTAAAACGTATAGAATTCAAACCCTAAAATTGGAATTCAGTGAAAAAAGCGGTTTTAGCATTTGACTGACAAAAGAAAATTTAGTTACAGAACAAATTGTGACTTCAACACTGAAGAACTGTTTGGGAGGGAGCTTGAGTGGAACTCTTTGTGAGAAACCAAGATACACTGAAGTCATAAAATCTTTGACAGAGACTAATAGGAGATCCAGAATTATTGAATTACTATTCAATGTTTTGAATTTGCCAGCCAAATGAAATTGAGTGCACCATGACTTTTATAGTGAGCAGGTGGTGATCTGGTAGCCTGAATCTGATGGAGAAGGCAATATGTCTCTAAATAGTTCAAAAGCAGGAAAATGTGTAAATTTGACTCAGGACAGACTATCCCCAGGCATTCCTCAAGGACTTCAATGCAGCAGAGCACCCCAGGGGTGTCACCTAACACAGTCTGTTCATTAACTGAATTTACACTGGGCACCAGTACATGAGATGTGGCATTGCTGAAAAAACTGACATTAAAACAGGAGGTGTTGTGGTGAAAAGTGTTTATCTTTATTGTAGTATATATTTGCATTTCATGTGTAGGAAAAATAATAATCTCTAAATTGCAACATTTTTTAACAGTGGTGTGAAAACAAGAGCTGGGTTAGAAATATGTCAAGCACTTAATTTTTCAAAGAAGTTGTTTTGTGGGAAGAAGCAGGGACTAAAATCCTTTAGGATACACCTAAAGACATATTTCAGGGAATGCAGAAGCTCCCTACAGGGCACGAGTGTCAGGGAATTTACCATAAATCTGGTTCCTTCTAAAGCTAAAAGAGGACAGAGATAGATAGATGATAGATAGATAGATAGATAGATAGATAGATAGATAGATAGATCAGTCTGTTAAACAGTAGAATAGAAAGAGTAAAAGAACATAAATGGTAGAAAAGAAAGCTAAAATCCTCTCCTTGTGTACAGACATGTAAGACAAGAACATTTGCTATTGCCAACAAAGAGAAACGTGTTTATTTGTATGATAATATTTTCTTACACAGTAGCAAGGTATTTTTCTGGGCGGATATTCCAGCAGACAGAGTTGGAAGAAAAGAGCACATTTTATGCTTTTGGAAGACAACACGTTCTGAGAACAGTGTTTACATACTGAAATGTTTCACCACTAACCAAAACATAATTTTCTCTGTATATGGAGCGTAAACATTTATTGAGATGACATTTTGATTGGGGGCAGAGGAGTGAGAGTTCATAGACAAAGGCTCTAGGCAAGGAAGAAATTCTGGAGCTGAGAAAGTTAACAAAAAAAAGTGTACTACACAGTAGGTATAACACTTCCTTGGGAGAAATTGAGGGGCAGGTTATAGGGCATAGCCAAGCAGACTACTGCCAACATGACTGTCGCAGTGAAGAAGGGGAAGAAAGGCTATATAGAGCTTTACCTTTATCTATAGATGCACCTACTCTCCTCAAACCATCAACCTGAGAGTACTTACTACAGCATTGGCCACAGGAGAAATTTCCACATGTAGAATTTTGGCCTATCTGTAATAGATAAATAAAAACATTCAAACCAAAGGATCCTCTTTAGGTCAGCAGCAACATACATAATTGGTGTGTAATAAAACAAGCTTACCTAGAACTGGTTCTGTAGCAGACAATCTCCCTCCTGTGGCCCCCATGCTGGGTAGGTGTCCTACCTCTGACCCTCTTCTCTCACTCAGTTTCTTCTTGCTCCTCTCAGTCTCTCCTCCTCTGCTGCTCCATCTAATTTTGTGCCAGACACCTCTGCATGCAAATCCTCCAGCATTTATTTTATTTATTATAATATCTCTGAGGTATATGGGTAAATTGCACAAGAGATTAAACTGCACTGGGGATTAAAAAGGATGCAGCCCTGAGTTACTGCCATAATGACCTTGAAAGCCAGGAATTTGGGGGACTTCCAAAAGAGAATTTCACATCCTTGTCAGATCAGTATAGTCAAAACTGGAGGCCACTGGCTGACAAAAATGGCAATGTGTTTTCAAAGCTTCTATAAATTTAAAACTGATTTTGAAATTAGTAATCCTGGAGACAGAAAAGGACTAGAGCACTTCGTTTTCTCCACCTGAAGAATTTCTTTTTCCCTTTTCATTCTATTGCGTTTTTTTCTTTTTTTTTCTTTCTTGTCTTCTTTCCTTGTTGCTTCCTTTATGCCTTTGTTTCCTTTGTTTTCTTTGCCTTCTTTCCAAAGCTCAGGCTGAATTTTGAATACTAACCCAAAGGGATTTTTTTATTTTCTGAATACTCTCTCCAGAATATTTGCTGACTAGTCTCTAGAACATTTTGCTGACTACAGTCAAACTTAGGCACCACGTGTGTCAACATTATTTTAAAAGGACTTTGTCTGCTTTCAGGAGAAGTGTAAGCTGGAATTGTTGTATCTATAGTTTGGACTGAGGGCCTATAGTAAATATGTAGGTTATTAGCATACAGTGGCAGGATAAATATGCTCAGGCATCTGAGAAGCATGGTGGAATCACATTATGCCATCTAAACACACCCTAAGAGATCCTGGCAAAACCACTCCTTAAACCATTCTGTCTTGTGGTTGCACCGTGCAGCTCACAGACACAAGTCCAGAACTTAATACATTTTCTGACTCTTTGAGCATCCTATTTTTGTCTGTTTCCTCCTGGAATAAGTTCCTTTTCACTTTCTCATGGTTGTCCTCAAGATTTACTGTCAATATTTTGCTTACTCTTTCTACTGTTTTCTCACAAATCCTGTTATGTGGAACAAAGTAAATCCTTAGGTAGAAAAAAAAAAAAAGCAAGAATATTTGCAGGGAATCACTTGAAATTATACAAATGTCCTTCTGCCCCAAAGTCTTCTCTGCACTGGCCTTTCCTTATCACCACGTCCTTGTCTACACCAGCCTACATCTCTGGTGCTCTTGCTTGCCATTGCCCTGGGTTTCCCTAGCTTTTTATTTGCAGTATTTATATAACCCCATTATTATATATAATTATATCTTATTAATGATTAGTCTGCTAAGTGTTAACGTTTACCATCCCAGGAGGAAGGAGCTCTTAAAAATGTACCTTTCATCTAGCTAAAATTAATCTGACATATATGTATTACACCTCAGAAAAAGCTGACTGCATTGAAGTTATCTTATGCAACTCCATCATGCAATCTGCATGACACTTCATGACTCTACAAATGTTACCTTGAGCTGACACTCCTCTTTGCCCTGCTTAGTGTAGGATCTCCTACCTAGAACTTGAATTCCTTGAACTCCTACCTAGAATTTGGTGAATGATTGGTTGCTGGTCAGTTTATAAAACAGATGAAGATATCAAGGCAGTTGGACGCTACAGCTCAAATGAGGGCAAATGGTAGAAAAAGTAAATAGTCCACAATCTAGTAGATGAATTTGTGTTCTGTAGCTGTGTGCAACATTTTTCACACTGCAAATCTGTAGCCAATCAATAACGTAATGTCATGAATTCAGCATTTTATTATTGACTACACCAAGCAGGGTCAAATCCCACTAATGCATTAACATGTTAATACAACGGGTTGTTGATTATCACTGATGCACCTTCAGATGGAAGTGCTTTACTCTGAATGTTAAGGTAAGTGGCACAAAGGAAGCACTCTCTTAGGACACTGAGTGCTGTGAGAAGTACTAGCTGGAGGAAGAGCAAGTTTCAAGAAATGAGAGGTCTACTTTGCACTGTAGCCTTGGGGGACAGAAAGATTTTTTAAAACTACTTGTTCTAAAATCCTTTTGTCTCTGAACGCTTTGTTCTTAGCACTAAATAAACAATAGTTTGCATAAATAGGTTTCTAATCACTGCCTACACCACTGATCACAACTTGCTTCAGGGAGAAACTGTGGGTGCTGGAACTGAGTCACATCTCGGGGCAAGCACACCTGGTAACCAGGATCTTGTGGTCTGTGACTGGGGCTCAGCTTTTGAGCAATAGGAGCAGCAATGACTCAAAGACTGGTGGCTGAAGCAGTACAGAATAGGGAGGGATGTGGGAAGAGGGAAGGCTGTCCCCAGACTGTTATGACCAGAGACGTCTTTGGCTGTGGTTCACTGGTGTTGCTGATTGTACTATGAGCTGAGAGAAAACGATGAGTGCAGTTGTTCATGAGGCTGCTCATGTAAATGTTTAAAATGTTGGCATTAAATATTGTAGTTACTAATTAATAATATGCATTTATACAGCACCATAAATGTCCATGGCACTTTACAGATAACAATATGTCTAACTGTTGGGAATGTTAAGTTTAAGTACTTGGAAGACAGCCAAACGATATAAGCAGATAAGGTCTACTGTTTATATCTGTTATTTTGATTTGCCTTCTAGATGGAAAACACTAAGGGCAGTGCTTGCTTACTTCCTATTTCTGGGACCTTTAAATGTCCGAAGTAAATATATATAAATACTCTAGGGACATTGTTTTTAAAGCTATCATGGATGATTCTGTGTTAGCCTAATTCTGAGTATCACTACAACCCTTGTGCACCGTGGCAAAAGTACCAATGGGAAAAGTGCTTACCTCTAGTGATGATGTGATTTTGAATGAAGAGAAAAGTAAAAATATCTGTCTCCTGTGGTGCTATGGGCAAATATGCTCATTTATGTAACAGATCTATCTAGAGGAAAACAAATTTTGGTGAGAGGAAAGCTAACTCTTTAAACGCCACTGAGTTAGAATAATAGTCCATACTGAATAAAACACTGTATTAGCCAGGAGGTGTAACTTTCTACTACTGTCTATAGCCCCTGGCACAAAGGAATGCATTTTTGGCAACAGCAGCTAGCTCTGGCTTAATGACCCTAGACTACCTGGGGCATAGGAGTGAAGCAGGCTTAATTAGGCAGCAGGTCTAGAGAAGCTGGGAGATATGACACTGCACACAGATGCTGCTTTTCTGAGTTCTTGGAGACTTGTTACGAGGAAAATACATGTCCTTTGCCAAGCCCAAAGGGGAGAGGACTTAGCACAGGGGTGGAGACTTGGTCTCTCCACAGGTGGCAAAGATTCAGGAGCACATGGCATCTGTGCAAATCCCATATCAGACACACACACTCAAATCAGAGGGAGAGAGGTGAGCTGGTTACTCCTGTTCAGCTTCTTGCATTTCAGGGGGCAGAGGACCTGCTGCATACAACATACAGAACACCTTGAATTGTCCTCTTCATTCCTCCTACAGAAAAACTGCCAAGAGTGTGATGACTTGGTAAGCTTCTGGAGAAGACTTTCATGGTGATCAAGACTGTCCCTAAAGCAAAAGGAAGCTGGGAGATCTTGGCTCTCCAGTTGCTGCTATAAAGAAGAGAACTTTGATCCTTCTCCTTGGCTGGACTGCAGAACAGCATTGCACCATCATTTCTGATGGTTCATGAACTCTGTGGTGAGGTTTCTCTCTCTTGTTCCCACCTACTTTAACCTCTATGTTAGGCTCTTCTTCTGTTTTCTCTAGGCTGCTCCTTTCTCACAGCTTCTCTTTATAGTATTTATTTTGAAAGCAGAATGAAGTGTGCTCCTTGGTGCTTATGATATTCAGGGCAGATGGCCCAATACACATGGAAAACATACACATGGCCAGAAAATATAATGAGCTCCAAAGCTTAATAAATGCTAGTAGAAAAAATCAGTGAGAGTATTTCTCCAAGCTCAACCAGAATTAGAGGCTGCTGCATCACAGGAAAGCAGTTTTTTTCGTTTGACAGGCCATGTTCACTCTGGTTAGCAGATTGGATGGACTTTGAGAGACAATGTGATGAGACCTACTCTTGCTGAATTTGGAACTGTGTTCCCATCTGAAATATGAGCAACAGCATAGCCAAACAATTTCTCACATTTCTTTAAAACTTAAATCTCTGCCTTGTAGACATCTAAAATGTTTGACTGGTTTTTCTTCCCTTCTGGTTTTATGCTGACCATGAATCTCCTGAGAAAACTTGCTCCTGTGCATTCCAGTGGTTTAAGTAAGCAACTATTTTTTTAAAGTCTTCTGAGGTCAGAGGAAGAATTCCAAGTCTTTTGAGGTTCTACCTCTAAAAGGCAATTTTTAAAGAGAAGAAAATTCATATTTGAATTTTCAGATTCTGCTTCAGTAAGTTTCCAAGTTCAAGGCCCAGGCCCACATTAAGGGTTTTAAGTAACTTTCTTGACTAAAAAGGAATTATGCAAAGATATTACTTCCTTACCTTCCAGATCTGGGCTCTGTAGGTGTTCACACTGATGACTGTTAACTTTATTAGATACAAATAAAGTGGTTTTTGTTTACTGTGTTTCCCTTCTTGTATTCCTGTTGCTCTTGACATATCTCTAGGGGAACATGCTGGATTTCACTCATCTCATCAGCTGGATCTGCAATTGCATTTGTACATTTGTTCTGCAGAGCACATCTTCTCATCCTGACTGTGGCAAGCCCTGTGCTGTGGTGCCTGTTGCACAGTGCATTTCTGCCTGCCTGAAGGATGTACACTACCCCCAGGCAAAGGGATTGAAGAGAAAACCATAGGATCCAAGGAATGGACGGATGGATGTTTAACCTCAGGGGTTAATGCAGATATCTGGTACAGGTCTCTCTTTAGTTCTTTCATTTATACTGCATTAAGGGTGTAATGCAATTTGAAATAGTACCTCTGTACCTTTGACAGGCACAATGAGCCATGGATCACTCCTGAAAACCTAATATGCCTGGGAAAATAAATGGTATAAACTGTAAACAAAATATGTTTCAATGATGCATTGATAAGAAAAAACTGGTATTGCAACTTTCTGGGAAATAGGTATCATTCCCAGTAGTAATATTTTGCATATTTTAGTCAGGACTGGGAACCACAGAAGATACAGAGCTTTCCTGTTAGGACTTGATTGTAGAATTTGTACATAGTGAAGCGTGCCAAACCCTACCCTTATTAACTGTTTGACTATTCCTACAGGCCTGTACATATAATCTATGTGGTTGCAAAACAGGAACAATTGCAGGACAAAGAACATACTGTTAAATTAAAGAGTTTCATAGTTATTGCCTGCAGTACGTAGGGGAAAAAAATGTAGCAGGAGATTGTGAAGGCATGTATATAAAGCCGAAAGAAAAGAGAATGCCGAGTTCAAGGAACTTACCAAGTTCCTGTTCCTGACACTGAGAAAGTAAATGAACAGCTGCTTTAACCTACTTCCTAACTGAACTATATTGTGTTTACCTTATTAGTTGGTAGTGTGCTTTGATTTAGAACAAAATTTCCATTGAAGAAATGTTTGACATAGTTTGACGTTGTACCTGTTTGCTTACCCCAAGTCCCAGTGTTCGAATGATCTTTCACTCCAGCCTGATGGCTAAAGAGATTCATGAATCCCATTTTGTGCCTGCTCATGCATGGGCACCTCTAGCTGTGTAGAAAACAGTAATCTAATTCTGTTTCCTAGATGCTTGCTATTTAGGCGAGAATACTGACTGATCAAACACTCCATTGCCTCCATGTCTGTGATTGCACTCAGTTACAGGGAATTCTTATTGCATTTGTAGCAGTTTTTTTCCATATTACTTTCTACCATTTTTGTAGTGCTTTGTCTGCCTGCCTGGTTTTGGCATTAAGCAAGCAGATGATTTAGCAAGTAGGAACGAGCTTACCTCCTACTGCTATGCTGGGAAATATTTCAGCTCTGCCCCAGCCCTATGGCAGAGTCAAAATTCCTGTTTCTCTCAGTCCTCAGCTCCTCTAAATTTGTACTGCAGTGGAATTTGGGCATTAACCAGCTCTGCTGGCTCTGGTGGTTTCTAGGGATTGTGATCCACTGCGCAGGTTTTAGAAAAAAAGAAATCCAAAAGACTGGCATTGGACTCCCTAAAGCAGAACTCTAACATCAACAGGATAATACTAGTCAATGTGAGTTTCATGGATGACCCATAAAATCTACGTTTGATGTCAAGTTCAAACTACAGTTCTTAAAAATTTGGGCTACACATCTAAGAGGAGAAAGCCATGTTCTCATTCCATTTAATATACATTATTATTCCTACTTTGCACATACTTTATGATCTTTATCTTAAAACACCCTACTCCTAATGTCACCAAGTAGGA
The DNA here is from genome assembly GCA_037013685.1 of Acridotheres tristis. Classification (NCBI taxonomy): domain Eukaryota; kingdom Metazoa; phylum Chordata; class Aves; order Passeriformes; family Sturnidae; genus Acridotheres; species Acridotheres tristis. The sequence continues at coordinate 139,765,604 of CM072886.1, read as the reverse complement.
TTAAATCTGACCAGGTTCTGCCACTGTAACTTTGCCCTTGTGTCTTCAAATAAAACAGTGCAGCTTGCACCACCAGTTTCTTATGAGGCATTTTCAGAAGTCTTTGATCATCACTGATCTATTCTACATTTAGTTGCATCAGTGACATAAAGATGAAAGTCTTCTGGTCTCATTGCTGTTCTTTCAAGCTGTCTGAACTCTCACTAGCTGTGCACAGCAATTATAGTTTGGCCTTCATTTCGTGGCACCTTTGTTTGGCTGCTGATAGGCATAAACTTTATCTACTGTGGAGGTTTACACTAGTGGAAGAACTGGCCTGATGCACTGACAAATGCTTCAGTGGTCAGTGGGAAGCATGGTCCAAACTAGAAACTTCATTATCCACTGACTCTGTTGGATAGTGGTCAGAAAGGCTCTTTTTTTTCTTTTTCTCAGCATCGATATTTTCTCTGAAATGATCCTGTATTGCCAAAATAGGCCCCTGAGATTCTGCCAAAACATTGAACTTCAGGGAAGTTTGAGAAATGATATATTTGGGTAACACTGGTGTACGTGGGTGTTAAGTTCCTAGTAGGTTCCAGCTGACTTACAAGGAATTTCAAGAATCAAAAACTTGGTCTCCTGTGTGGCAACAGGAAATTTCATTCAAGGACACTTCATATGACCATAGCATTGTAGGAAGGAGAGAGAATAATAATTAATACAGAAATTAAAATTGCAATTTTATGTCACATGATTTGATTGAGTGAAGAAATTAGAGTAGTTTGAGATCTCAAAGGCCTATTTTTTTCAATTTCTTGAATTTTTATAATCTCTAGAGAAAATGGAAATATGAACGAAACCTCCATACCACTGGATAGACCAGAGGCCCATTTTAGATATTCAGAATTAGTAGCAAAAGGGAAGTCAATAAAAATACTTCACTTCCAGAGAAATGAAGCAGCACCTATGATGGTTGCATTTTGGTAAACATGTAAATATACTGCCAAATAAGAACTGTTTTTAAAATAGAAAAGATGACCAAAAAAAAAAGGAACTTTAAAAGACTCAGGTTTTCCCAAGAAATTAGACAGAAATGAAACAACTGCTGACATATTGAAAAGGGATTTGATGGGTTGAGAAACCTGATCCAGATTTGCTATCAGTGCAGCTTTGAACAAGGGACTAATGGACCTCTAGAAGTCTCTCCTAACCTCAATTTTCTATGAATTTATCAACAAACCCTGTGAGAAGAGGGCACTAATATAAAACATCAGGGATTGTTCTTGACACACATTGCCAAATTTTTCATTAGTGACCTTTACATAAACAGGAAGAACATGTAAATTAAATTAGCTGTTGACACAAAGCTGAGAGGCATCATCAATACAGCAGAGAATCACAATATGGAAGGCAAGGAAGAATTTTGATGAGTGAGCTAATAGAAATGGATGTGTGTAACTACATGAGGTGCAAGGTCATGTGCTTGGTGAATAATCACAACAATTTCCATTATAAACTGTGTTTGCATCTATTGAAAAGGACAGAGAACAAAATAGTGTGCACCAGTCAATCACGGGCTAATTAGGTGTAACTGTTGTGATGTGGCTGTAAAATGAGCAAATGCCACATAGCAGATAAGGCATTTTGAGTAGTGATAAGGAGGAACTGATACTATTGTTCTTAATTTAAAAAAACCACAAACGCACAAACAAAAATCCTGCCCCAAAACTGAAGCAACAGCAAAACACAAAACAAACCAGAGTGAGAACAACAAAAACGTCAAAAAGGAACTTTTCAAGAAAAGGCAATTTTTGTCATGACAACAAATGGCTATCAGCCACCAACAGGTAGAAATTCAGATTGACAAAGAACACACCTAACTTTGAGACTCCAGGATAGTGTGTCATTAGGAGCAGCAAGAGCTGTGGATGAGAGCACAACCTGTGCTAATGTCAGCTCCTAGCTCATCCTTCTTTGTGGAGCAATGCTACTCTTTCTGCTCCCTCCCATCCTTATTGTTGTTATGTGCTCCTTTGTGATATTCCAAAACCTTACAATATTGATATCAATGAATCAAGCCTGCTTATAGTTCCTGAAAGATGGCTTAGTAATTCTCTGCCTTTTACTCACAGTTATCAGAGTAAATTCAAAAGGGTTGCATGAGGTCACTGTCACTAGAGAGCTCAAAACCAAAGTTAGTCCACTCCTCCAGCCACTAGACTGCATGTCTTCCCTCAAGAATGGGTATGCCTGCCCATGGGTAATGGAAGTATGTCAGACTCTGCCTGCAGCAGTTTGCTATCTGAAATAATTACATGCCATAAAAGTGTGAGCTCTCCTTTCCCCAGATCCCTATTTTGCTGTAGTACATCTGATAGTGTCTCTATGAATTATATAAGCTATAGCACATCAGGGCCACATCCTGAAATAACAGGATATAGAGATTCTGGTAGAATACAAAGAAGCTATGGGAAAGTGAAATCATTTATTTGCAGTTAATTAATAGATTCATCTATTTGTTGGAATCAACTATTAAACTAACAGCAAAAATAGCAGGTTGCAGTAAGTTAGCATCTATTAATTGCCAAAGAATATGGGTTTGTCCTAATTGCAGTTTAGTTATGAAATTTGAACACATTCAAGCACAGATATACAGTGTGGTCAGATTGGCAACTGTGGTGAAGAGCTGTTGGCCCAAAATGTCTCTGACCCAAAGCTTCAGAGATCAATCCAAGCAATCTCAGGCAAAGTGAGCAATTGGCCACAATTCTGATCTTCCAGGCTCACAGCCCATGAGAAGATTCTGGAGTCAACAATGTTTATTGTAGCCTAAAAAAAACCACACATCGAACCAAACCTTATGGGTTTGATCCATTTCTTCATGCACAGAATTTTATGTCAATTTAATTTAAAATAAATGAAGATCAGAATATATGTTCTCTATCAGAATGCAAGTCAGTAATATCCTTATCCCTGAACCTACTATTCTTGAACATGTGTTTTCAAAATTTGGAGTTTAATTTTTGTCAAGACAGGCTTATTTGGTCACAGTTTTCACATTTGGCCCTCTGCCATGCAGTCTGTATCATAAACTAAGATCTATTTCAAATTTAAGTCCAGATCTATTACTAGTATTATTATGTATATTGAAATGCACTGATTAATTGAGCATTAATATAGTATGAATCAGATTAATTAAGATCAATCTGAGTATGTTCACAGATCAGAATTAAGGGCTGATTGTTGGGGACACAGGGTAATGGAGCCCAAGGAATGCTGTATAACCAAAGGGAACAGCCCTGTGAAATCCTATTATTGTTGCCCAGATAAAGAAGTTTTGTATTCCTTTACTTTCTGTATTCCAATTTACTTTCTTGTACAAAATATTTGACGTACTCAGCACTTCAGACTCAGGCCACATGTCACAGCTTATCTATGGTGCAGTGATCTGGGCATTTACTAAAAAGATAGTCCAACTAGCCTCTCCTGTTTCAAAAACTCAAAATGTTGCTTGTGTGACAATTTCAAGACATTAACCAGGATGACCAGTCTTGAGGAATGGGAAGAAATGCAGTTGCTTCAGTCACTTGACTATTCTGATTACTGAACAGAGGGGTTTTCCTAATTTACAGACTATTACTGCTACTTTTGGATAGTTTTGTTCTGTAAATCTCATGTTTTCTGCATTTATTTCACCTCCTAGCTTGACTACAACCTTTGGTAACATCATAAATCAAACAGTAAATAGGATTCCCCACAGCTTGGATGCAAAAGTGTAAGAAACATAGCATGACTTCCTTTGTATTAAAATGTTGTCTAAGCTCCATCTTTAGGAAATATCTACTGGAGTCTGTTGTAGAGCGATGAAAGCAAGTCCTGGCTATGTTTCTAACTATCAAGGAATGAATCAGCTGTGATTCAGATGTCTGACAGTGTTAGCATGGTGCTGAGTCCAAACTTACTTTGGGCTTGGCCAGACACAACTGCAGCTACCTGGTGGTATTGGACAGTGGATATATAATTACACTGAACCTATTGCGTCAGATTCTTCCCTCATTTCCACCAGTCCAGCTTCTTGGAGGTCAGTAGCTTTGAAGTGGCAAGAGAAATATTTGGCCGAGTTCCTCAGTTTTATGCAAATATCCTATGTAACATCAAAAAAGGAAATTTAGAAAGGAGGTGGAATAGCATTTAGAAATTAAGACCAGAAAATGTCTGCCTGCTGTTGAAACAGGCAAACTACAGCAGCTGTAGTTTAGCTGTCAGGGGAAGTTTTCCCTAAAAGGTATTTCAGAGTCTGTTGTTCAAGGAAATCATTCCAAATTTCCTGTATTTACTTACTAAGAACTGAATGCAGAAGTTTCAGTGCTTGAACAAGCTGCTACAGTTTGAATAAGGGATAAAATCCATGTCCACACTGCTTTACTGTGGACATCAAATGTAAGAATGATAATGGCAGCAGTTACCCAATCCATCAGGGTGACTCATGCCACCTAAGCTGGGCACCTAGGATTCCCCAAATGGACTATGGGCAATTTAGGTGCTCAACAGAGGAGCCTAGTGCTCTTCATTGCCAATACAGGGAGTTTACTGAACACTTATAGGTGTGATTAATTTCTGAAAGACACTGAGTGGACATCTGACTAGGTTCTGGGAAACAGCAGGCAAAACTATGTGCCTGGACAGGCTCTGGAGTCTGGTCTTTAACATCCTTATGTATGTAGGAGTCAGAATAGCAAATGCTGTTTTGATGCTGTCAGTATTAGGCACAGTCTGAGCACATCTAATAAATCCAGCCTCTCTGAGGTAGCATGTCAGAGCCTCATTGTTTGCCTTGGAGCTGCAACAATTTAGATGCTTAGTAAAGCAAACCTGACTGTTCCTCATAGGTGAAAAGGTTGAGCACAACTCTGAGCATAAGAGGCTGAATACGTTTCTCACCACCTTCAATATCACACAGTCCTGCATACAGGAACAGGCCATCATTTTGGACATAGAGGCTGTTTCCATAGATGTCCTAAATTCATTCTAATCTCTCACCTCCTCGGTGAGAAGTGAAGTGATTCAGAGGATGTAAGCAAGGCAGAGAGGAGGAAGTTGTTGACAGATGTCAGTGGGAAAAGAAAGTACAAGAACTTGGGTGAAAAGGAGGTGATGAACACTGCTCTAAGCACCCAAATTCTACCAAAGACAGACGTGGCCCAAATTTTCTGGCAAGGAGTGGTGGCACATTCCTACACCCTGTGACCTGAGTCCATGGGCACTTGCAACAAGTGTGCTACCAGAAGTAAGGGAGCTGGTGTTGGATTTGCAGTGACCCTGGACAGAGGTCAAGCACTGGTACCTTTTTCCTGCCTGCCTACACTCTGGGTGGTTTCACCTGACGTTGAACATTACCAAAAAGGAACCCCCGCAGTGCAGGGTGTGAGGCAATTAGCCAAACAGTTTCTCCTAAAATTGGATTTCATTGTACAGGTCTTTTTCATTCCTTCAGAGGTCATGCTTGAGAATTAATATGGCAATTATCGATCCCTTTAGTATACTATAGAAAAGGAGGTTCTAATCCTCAGAAGTGGATTTGCTCTGATGACACATAAACAAAGCCCTGGAGGGAGGAAGGTGAAACATAAAGAGGTGTTGACAAGCTGAACACCACTTGGTTATGCAAACACAGATGTGGTAAAGGGCAAAGAGCAATAATTTTGCAGAAGTTGAAAGTGTGGGAACGCTGGCGGTTGCTCTTTAATGATTATAACACAAAGGAATGCTGGCAACTTCTCTCACTGACTTTACACTATCAAACTGAGTCAGTGATGAGTAATAAGATATACTATTGGAAGTATCCTTTAATGTACCAACTCTTTATATACCAGCTCTTCATATAAAAATGTGATACTTTCTATGAAATATTATGGTGGTCCAAATACCACCAGAGAACTCTTGTTTGCAGATGCAGTGCATCATTGTTTTCAGATCAGACCTATTGGCTGCTGCCTTACTTGCTTATAAGGGAGGTGGGATTAGGAAAGTAAAATGGGAAAGAGGTAGAGATCTCATGAGTAAGTTTGTCAAAAGTGTGATTTATGTAGCTTTCCTGCCATGGTTGCCCAGTTTGACCCATCTGTCTTTCGTCTTCTAAAAATTAAGCTCTTTGAAAGGGCATTTCCAAGCTGACATACATAGTTGTGCCTGTGTTTTGCAGGAAAAAAAACAAGGGAAGATTTTAATATTTTCCCCTCTAAGTTTGTGTGCTTGTATGTCCCCAGCACTTGTGTGACAGTACAGGTCCTGTACTCACAAGTCAAAGTGGTTGTTTGCCAGGCAAAAGATAAAAGGTTTCTGCAGCCACTCAAACACGTTCCTCATATATTGATTTCTGCCTCTGCAGTCAGATCAGAGCCTGGCATTTGTTGCAGACCCCATCAGATTTGCACAACCTATTTTTATGGCACTTGACCTTACATGCTCTGAAGTGCTGATGAGCTAAATACATGTTCTGAACACAAGAATATTGTTAGAAGAGTGCATGTGAGTACACATGGCAGAAATAACACAGAGAGAGGGTTTGAGGGAACACTTGCTGTCCTTTTATGACCTATCCAACAGAAACAGTAGATAAGAGCTTTTGCTGTTGAATTTCCTTCCATTCTGGGTCAGACTGCTAGGATGGTGAAGCTGGTTAGTTTAGAAAAGCTTCTTTTGGAGAAACTGGAATCAGATTTGCCTCTTCAGAGATTTAAGAGAAAAGTATTTCTCTTCCCGTTTTTCTGTGAATATTCCCAAATTGGAGCTCAATAATTCAAGCCAGGACATGCAAGGAGCACGTTCTTTGAGGTATGCTCACATCTACTTGTCTGTCAGCAAGAGAAAATCGTTGCATTGCAACCTCCACCTAGGCAGAGAACTGGCACACAAATAGGGAGGCTTCCATGCTGCTTGCTTTCCAGCTTTTTCTTTGGATGTGGCCTGGAGCTCATCCTCTCTGCTTTGCCCTGTAGTATGCAGGGACATCTAGTGGCTGAGCAATCCTGAACACAGTTTTGGATCATGAATTACATACGGAAGTAGGGAAGCCTCATCTCGACGAATTTAGCATGTCCTGAGAGTTGACATCCATGGGCATCTTCTGGGAAACAGATGATTACTGCTGTGGGTCAGGCCTGACATTGTTAATGCTGAAGAAAGTGTGATATTTTATTAAATTTGGACCTGTTTAATGTGAGTGTTTCCTTCTTAGTTGGCCATGCCTTTGAGCAAGGTCCACCAAACCTCTTATGTGTAGACCAAGCATAACACTTCACAAAAGTTGGAGATATTTTTTGGTATCTATTTGATAGAAAGTGGTACTTTTCACTGCCTTGGATTTCATTCTTCCATTTCTCACAGGCTTTCTCTTACACAAAGCATTAATCTAAGAGTGACCTCAAGTATGCTCTATCCCATGGGCTGCTCCTTTCCCTGCTGCTTTGATGGATGTTATACCTGTTGCATCCCAGGCTCAGAACCCTCAGCAGGGCCCTTGAGAAGTCCTGAGGAAATGTCTCCTAAAGCTCTGCTGCCTCCTCTGCTCAGTCCTGCCAGGCTTCCTCTTGGCTCCTGCTCTGCTGCACTCCAGAACTTGGCTGAAGTCCATACCTGAGTGTGTGCTATCCAGCAAAGAGAGAAAGGGAGATTAGCCTCAAATCTACACTATGGTGCCTGCACAGGTGCACACAAATGGCAAATAGAATTTACATTTCTCACAAATCCCTGCCCAAAATTGTTCCAGTTGGAGTAGTGATGAAAACAGGGAATGGTGGAGGTTCTGACACCTTCAGTCTTGTATTAGTGCGGTTTTTTGCAAAAGCAGCAAGGGAAAGCCCAGGGGTAAGTGTCCTTTCGCTTATTTCTTTCATGCATTGCAGGAGTGATCCCCAGTTCCTAATAGGTCTTAATGTGATGGATTTTAAAGAGGGTGGGTCTCTGTGACTAACCACAGGGAAGAGTTGAGACAACACTTTAATGGCAATAATTGAAGGCTTTTCTCATGAAGATCCATGTAGAAGGATCTTCATCGGGCTATGGGTCTGTATAAGGCATACTTTTGAGATGCAACAGCTCAGCTAAAAAACATGAACTTCTAGAATTTCTTTGTGAAATCCTCACAAAAGCTTCGTCAGCATCTGTTTGCCCCTTTTTTGGGCTGGTTCTTAAGGTTTTTCCCAAAACATTCTTTGGTAACAGATGCCAAGACATCTCCTGAGATATTTTTTGAATAGGAACTTCCATCTGGCACTGCATCCTTAGAAGCTGTGACTTGGCTTCTTTGTCTGCGGGGTGGTTAATCCTAATGAGGCAAGCACAGCAATTTGCTGAGCAGAGATATATGCTTATCAGATCCCATTACTGAGCTGATTCTCTTTTATAATTATTTATTCTGACTTCAGTAGATGAAGCAATGTGAAAACACTTAAACCCAGGGCTTTCATCAAGAAGACACAATCTCACATTCCTGTGAACAACTGAAAGCTGCCTATATGGAAGTGGCTAACTATACTGGTATAGCTGTCCCAGTGTACCCTGCCAGTCAACTTCCCATTCTCTTCTTATCTCAAGATAAATGTCCTGATTTAAATAATGTTGAGATGAGCTCCATAGAAAAGAAGTATATTTTACAGGGACAACAGTATCCACAGAGGGAGAATTTTATTGGCTTAGCTAAACTAGTATAATTGTACTGGCATAATTATGCTGGTAATTTTCCCTGTGTATACAAGCTATGAGTCTCAAATTGTGCTTCACTGGCAGAAGAGCCTCCTTTGTTGGAGAGATTCTTTAGATCTGAATCAGGTCATTAATAAGTGCTTCAGCACTCAAGTCAATGCCTCACATTTTATAATGCGTTTTACTCTTTGCCTCCCAGAGAATCCCAGCTCTTGTAACAGCCTCTACATGAAACCTCATCCAATGCTGAGGGATGCCAGCACAGGGGAGAAGTGTAGCAGTTACTTCCCATCAGCATCATCAGTAGTTACAAGGCCTTGTGGAGAGAGAGCTCACACACCATGAAATAGCAGCAGACTGCCATATGTGTGGCTTTATTTCTTTGTCTTTCTATTTCTTCTGTTTTATATTTCCATAGCCTGTTTTTCTCCCTGCTAATGAGATTTCTGTTCAAAGGGGGACTCTGTGTATGACTTGTAATACATATGAAAACAAAAGCTGTGCACGATGGTTTATGAGAAGACATGAAAGCTCATCAAGTAACCATGTGAAATGGCTTTAGTAATTTGAACAGAAATATCTTCAATGGCAATGAGTCATCAGGACCAAGATGGGCTGCCTCATATGAAACATAACCATGTCAAGTGGATGAGCCTGTAATCAGCCACAGCTTTTGCTAAATATAGCCAGATACACTTATCAGTTGAACTGGAAGTATGTAGAACAGCAAAATAAATGGCTTAAACAACCATTAGACAATAGAAAACTAAACAAATATGGTAATTATAGTTTCTATAAATAGCAAAATAAACTCACCAATCAGTGGGTTTTCTTTGTTAGTAATTATTGCAGAATGAAATGAATGAGAAATTATGATAGGTTTTACAGAATTACAGAGAAACTGATTGGAGCTAATTGGGATCAGCCTCCCTCTTATACAGGACTACTGCCAACACCTGCTGTCAGCTGTGGCTTCGTCTAGGCAAGTTGTGAAAATTCCCATGGATGGTGATTTTGCAGCATCTCTGGGCACCTCCCCCACTGTTGCCCTCCTGGTAAAGCTTTTCCTTATGTCCAAACTGAATGTCCCCAGCCACATCTTGTGACCATTGCTCATTATTCACTTCATTGTTTCCCCTTCATCAGATAAAACAGCTTCTTGCATGTTATGTCATCTATCTTCTGGACCATTTTGGTACTCCTGCAGGGTCTGCATATCTCTCTTAACTTGGCAGTGGGAGCATCCACAATGGGACACAGTATTTTAAGTGTGCGGAGGTGGATTGCAATTTGATCTGCTGGACACACTTCCATTGCTGCTCAGGATATTTGTCTTATTTACATGGAGAGCTTCTTGTTGGCTCCTATTCAGCCCAGTGTCTTGTCCTTTTCACCAGGCTTCTCCTCAGAAGCCAGTGTTTGGATGCCTGGGGTTGGCCCAGCCAAGTGCAGAACATCACACTTCATTGATATTCATAACAATTTTTGTAATCCTTGTCTTCATGTTTATCAAGGACTAGCTTGTGTGAGGCTCTGCTTTTCAGTGTGTCAACCACTCCTAATTTCCTAATATCTTCAAAATTGCTGAGGATTTATTCTATTTTATTATTCAGATCATTGTTACTGTTTGTTACTGGCCAACAGCTGGCTGATGGTTGCCAATTGAGACATTGATTGGTAGCCTTTGAGATCAAGAGTCCAGACAGCTTTCATGACATCTGGTGCACTATAAATCCTCAGCTTCCAGATGAGAGAGCTGTGGAGATGAGTTAGAAGTATTAGTGAAATCAAGTATACTTTCTCCAATATGTTCTTGTCATCAAAATGAGAAGACATTTCATCCCTGGAGGCAGTCAAGTCAACCAGGTTTGATTTCCCCTTGGTAAACCCACACTAAACGTTGCACTTAGGACTTGTATCAACAAGGCCACACTTACTTTGCAGTATAAGAGAAAGCAGTATGTCATTATCACTAGACAGGGGAAATTACTGTTGGCCAGTCTTCCCAGCAACTGATTCTGACCCCACAGAGTCAGGCTCAGAGCCTTCACTATGGCTCTTGAGAAGAGCCAAGGACAAGGTCTCCTGGTGCACTTTGCCCTCTATGCTTAGTCCTGCCAGGTTTCTCCTCTTGACTTTTGCTCTACTGCACTCTTAACCTTGGCTTATATCCATCCACATGGAGTGTGTGCTTATATATCCAAACAGATCAGGAAAAGAGTTAAAATCTGAGATTAGACTCAAATCCACACTACAGTGCCTGCATAATTGCACCCACAGAGGGCAAATTAACTTGACATTTCTCACAAATCCTTGCCAGGTGTACTCCCAGTTGAGGTTTTGAAGTCTAAGCCCACCAGGCAAACAACTTTGGAGCTTGTTTTGGTTGCAATTTGTTTCTGTCCTGGCTGGTCAGAGGTTTAGCAGTGCTTAATCTTAGACTCCCAGCTGAGCAAGACATGAACCACAGGCAGGGTCCCTGTCCTCTTCTGCCATTAGGATCTACTAGAACATTGTACATTGTAAGGACTGTACATTTCTTTGAAACTCAACAAAATTAAACTATCAGTGTGTGTCGTCCAGTATTATTAGATTTAAGTAAACATTGATCTTGAATTCATAGATACTCCTGTGTTATACATAATAATAATAACACATCCCTGTGCCCTGAAATTCTTTTTCTCTTGTTGTTCCAAGAAGAATGTTAACCCATGTGGCTAAATGAAATCCCAAGTGCTTTAGGTTTTACAGCTATACAGTCCCCACAATTCTTAATTCATAAATTCCAGCACTGTTTTCTCAAGGAATTCCTTTATAAAGGATGTAGTTAAATTCTTTGTGACTCCTCATTTTAGTGTTTTGTCTTTCAAGTCAGACTCCATACATGGAGTGGATGAAAAAAATGAATTAAAAAAAATCTCTACTGAGTAAGTGACAGCTTTGCCTTATTTTCCCAGTCTGCACTGGATGAGGAGAATGGATGGCATCCTTAAAGGGTTGCCTACCAGGGAGGCTTAAAGACTTTTAATTTAGCCAGTAAATTGTCTTCCAAAGTTTATTTTTTTGTGCTGCGATGAGGAAAGCCATTGCACATAGCAAAATGCTTTTTCTGCTCTCTTCATTTAGCCTGCTAAATCTGGCTTTCTCTAGTGATTCTTGTGATACAGAAGGCTAAACAGTCTGCTCAGATCAGCTCCAAAATGCAATTCCCACTGGGTTCTAAAGCTACAGGAGGTGTGGCAATACTTTAGTTAATCTGCTTGTCATTCATTACCTGAGCCAAGTTTGCAGCATCTGTACTTATTAATGAAATAAGAATATGTGAAAGGCACAGCAATTGATCTTTTCCAGGGTTAGGAACAGTGTTAGAGCATTATAAGCCTCTGTAATGAAGAGAGAATAGTTCTATTACCAGACCTAACTCCAAACCTTTCCAGTAAAGTAGATGCCAGTTCTTCCATAATATTTAACAATAGTTTATGGTTCATGCACTGGATCTCTTTAAGGCTTGATCATGTTCTCACAAAAGCCAATGTTGTGCCTTTCTTCCTTGTGAGGGTTCCTCACGTCATTTTCACAACTTGTCAAACTGTCTGCTCATCCAGAACTGCTCAGAGTTTACATTTTGTGCACATATTGTTGGTTATAGCAGCCAGAAGTGGTGCACTGAGCCAGTGCTGGGGAGCATCAGGGCACTTCCCCAGGTCATGGGCAGGAGACCAGCCATAGATCATCACTTGGACCAATTTAGCCCTATTTTAAAGCCATCCTGCCTAATTTTTCTGGGGAAACCTTTTTAAGGGGAACATTTTTAATTCAGATTAATTCAGCTGATCTTAGAAAGAAAGTTTACTTGTTCTGGACAAAAACTAAAAATTCTCCAACTTTGTCCATTTATGTATCATTTGTCACCATCTGCTCCTGTAGCCATAATCAAAAAGGGAAAGAAACAAAAAAACAAAGTTAAGAAGAAGAAACTCCCCCAGAAGCTTGTGTGACCTGTTAGCCATACACCAACATGCTTTCAAAATGCACAAAATTGAGCATGTTCACATACACGTGTGTGTGTGTACAACATTTTTACTGGGTATTAAATAAGGGAATTGAAAAATACACCTCAGGTGAAGCTGCTGCCTGTGTTTATCAAACAGTATAAATCTCGTTATCTACAGGTTTAAATGTTTGTTTCAAGTAACCAAAGAACAATCCATTTCAACAGCCACAGATTGCATTTGAGCTCTCTTTCTTCCTGTGGATCCAAGCTGGCCTCTCTCCGTCTCTGTTGATGTTTGCAGGCAACTATCAAAAAAGATTAAACAGATTAATACCATCAGAGCAGTGTAGCTGCACAGAATTACTCTTGTCAGCTTAACAGAATGTGTTGATGGTGAATTCGCTTTGTAATGCTACAAGTTCACTGGATATTTCTATCCAGGATAACGATGTCCTGCCAGATCCATTGTGCAGGAGGAAAAAGTGTCCTTTGCCCTTTCAACGCTTGTGATTGAACAGGACTTAGGCAAAAATAATTACCTAATATTTGTCTAGGGGCTTATCTGCACAGAGAAGCCAAGCAAAAGGGACCTTGTGTTTCGAGGAAAAAATTTCCTGAGAAGAAAAGAGGGCTTTCAAGGCCAGAATTGAACAAAATGTTCTCAATTCTTCAAAAAATAAGAAGTCATGGGAATCTGTCGATTTTGATAAAAGCAAAATGCTACACAAGTGAAGAGAGTAATTTCTACTTTTCTGTTTTACTTCAGTACCTCCAAAACAGTTCCTCAGTTCCTTCAATGTCAGAATGTTAAACTTAAGAGGTTATAAGTTATTTAATTATGTTTACACACTTTTGTTAACATAAATAACTACATAGAACCATATATTATACTTCATATAGATATCTTTATTTATATATATTTAAATATATAGATATATATACAAATATTAGCCTTATACATGTTATAAATGAGAAGTTTAGTGGCTCTTGTAGCCATGCCCCATAGCCCTGTAGCCCTCCCATGTCCAGAGGTGTCCCTAGCATGTCAGGTAGAAGCTACAGAATCCTGGAATTGCCAGAGAGAAGACTGCTACTACCAGAAAAGTGGTTTCATCTTAAAGATTGCTTCTGGCCCATTCCCAAGAAAAGTATATGTTAATCAGCAAACAAAATGCGGGTGGATTCTTCCAGCAGGCTCCCCAGCCCTTTTCTGCCTTAGCATTCAGTCTGAAGACATGAAAAAGTGAAGATAAGAGGTTTGAGGTGGCTCAGTCAGGATGGCAGATCAATCTGGGCTAAAGCTCAGGTCTCTGGTGATCTGCACTCCCTCTTAGTGATGCAGTGCTGGCTTTAATTGCACCTGATGACTGTAAAGCCTGAAGCCTGTGGTACAGGTAGGCTACTGGTAAGAAAATGCAATGCATGTATGTAATTATTTCCTTTACATATAACCTTTGGTGTTAATGACCATTGCCCGTTGACCTCTAAACAATTCTGGATTTTGGAGAGGAAATTTTGCAACATTGAACCCAAGGCTTCTTAAGTAAACTTGATTCTTACTTGGCTTGTTCCTCAAGACAGGCTTGCAAGCCTCATTCTGCAAAAGTGGGGAATTCAGGGTGACTTTAAGATGAAAATACAGAATATATTCATCATCTGGGAAGCAACTGACTGAGGTTAGGCAATAGTCTCACTATGAGAATGATCAGGTTAATAGCTATCCCCCGTACTTTGCTTCTTTTTGAAGTGGCAAGAAAGGCCCCCAACAGATTTTTCAAGAAGATTGTGGCAGTAACAACTCAGAGTGCTCAGCATGTTTCATGAAAATCTTGTTCTAGATTTTAATATGTATTTTCCCTGGATAGAAACACAGTAATCCTTCAGGCTGTGCCAACCAATATTACACCCCCTAATTTTTAACTTATTTGTCTTAAATAAAGCTTGAGAGCAATTAAATGATTTTAGAATAATCTTAATGTTCCATTTTTCAAAATGTAAAATTCAAGTTTGATGTATTTTTAGAGCCATAATCAGAGTGGTTTCATTTGCAAATCACTAAGGAGACTGAGAGTTCCAGGTATTTAATTCATCCAAATCACCCTGAGAAGTTAATCTTCACCTGTAGTGTACTTTTTATTTTATTCTAAAATCTGTTAGTGAATTTTCAGCAAACCCTGCTAGGATTTGGCTTCTGCAGTCAACTTTAATTCCTTCAGAGTGGCCAAACCAATGAAAATGGTCAATAGCTATTGCATACAGTAAGGGATTTAAAATTTGTCTCCAATGTTGTGGATCTAAAACTCAGAAAGAACATAACTGAAATCTACAGTCCCAGCAGTAAAAGGCAACTACACAGGTTCTGAATCTAACATGGATTCAGAACTTAATTTTTGCTATTTATGACTTAATATTTTCTTGTTCAAGTAGGAAAACCTTATTGAACTGAGCAATTCCACATTGTCTCATTGTAAATATTTCCAATAAAAAGTCCATCTTAACTACCATTATTAATCCCCTTCACAACCAGCAGGGAAATACAGATATTAGTGGGTGATTCAGATAAATGTATAAAAAAGATGAACCTCACACTCTGTAACTGCCAGTTTTTTTCCCAATGTTTATAAAAGGATCTTAGGGAACTCACTCAGATGTAGATATCCATATTATGGATGTCTCACTTCAGGTGAGAGAAGTTACATTTCTTTTCAGAAGAAACCAGTTCTGCTCTTTTCCTTGCCTACTGGAGAGAAGAATAAGATAGCTATTTCTCCTCTACATGATAGCATCTGGAGATAACAGAGAAGAACCTTTGGGTTGAGCATGTAGAGAAGATGGAAGAAAGAAACAAAGAGGCAGGAAAATTTAGGTATTCCGTGATATGCTGGGATCTTTTCTTCTGCCTGTCTTTTTGCTAAGGAACATGGAGTCCTGCTGCTCTAGCAAGCAAACAGAGGTGAAACTTGGCCAGAGGATAAAGCTGTGCTGTGTTATAATTGTGCAAACCGAGGTGGTTGGACCATCCAAAAGGGAGTATGATATTTCGGCATTAAATTTTAAATGCAAATTTTTTTTTACAACATATATTGAAAATTTTAAAATCTTAGTCTTTATTTTGTATGGCCACAAGTACAAGAACTCTGAGGTTTCACAAAAAAATGGCAGACCTTCTGCTCAGCTCCACTTGTCCTGTGCAAGTTGACTTCATTATTGTCTTTGGTGACTGTATGATGCCTATATCCCCCAATCGTCTGTTCTGTTGGTGTTGAATATTAAATTCTGCAACTTTAAGACTGGTTCCAGGAGTGAAGAGGGGGAAATAAGAAGTGCAGAATTTGTTATCAGAGACTGCACTGGCTCCCCCGCATTCCTGCACAGAGTCTGTGTTGTCTGTGGTGGACAGAGAGAGCGAGAGAGAGCTCTCCTTTGCTCTTGGTTAGTTTTCTGGCTAGCTGAGGCAGAGAAGCCCCCTGGATTGTTTTTTATTTTTTCTTTTTCTGTTTTCCTGGAATTGTTTGAACCTGCTGTGGACTGCAAACCCAGCAGAGCACCGGGAGCTCACACCTGTGTCCCACCAGGCCTGGCCTGGGCATTCCCCAGCACAGGAGGGACTGAGAGCAGCCTGAGTGAGCCAGGCAGCCACGGAAAGAACTCTTCTAAATCTGCCATCTCCTCGGAACAGAGAGAGGTTTTGCTCTTTGATATTGTTCATTGTTGTGCTGGGAGCTGTGTTGCCTGTTGAATAAACAGTTTTCTTTTTTTTTCCACTTCTCCCCATTTTTTTTTCTTTCTCTTTCTTCCCCCGAGCTGACTGGGGGAGGGACTGCTTGGAATCTTTTCTCTTTTTTTTTTTCCTAGAGGGACCTCATTCAGAAGTTTCCTCCCAAATTTGTCCTAAACTAGGACAATTATGATTTCAGATATGTCACAGCTGAGGAATAACTTCTTACTCGTGTAGATGAACATGTGTAGGAAGAGAATGTTATTAGTGTACTCCTACTGCAAGCAAAACAATTTGAACATATTAGCTTCAGCTGTAGTTGCTTTTTAAATTGCTTTTGTCATCTATAAGGTCAATGTAGAAGGAGACTTTACAGAAAAGAGTAAGAAAAGGGGGCAATAAAATGATACTGAAAGCAAAGAGGAAGAAGAAATATATCCAGGTGGTTTTGTATTGGAGGTGAAGCATTGTGAACAATTGTAGTTGAGCAAAATAGACAATGAAAGGGATTAGGGAACATAAGAGAACAGACTTTTAGCTCCAACCATGAAATGATGGAGTGGAAGAACAATTCAATATCATGATAAGAATGAAAGTCTGAAACTCTTTAATGAAATACTTTAATGAGGCATTACCTTAGATAGTGTTGGAGCTCTACAAAGATCAGCTCCTTCCTACCTCCCACTTTTAATAACCAAGTCTAAAATTCAGATCCTCAGGGCAGCTGCACTGTTACCAACCAAACCTGGAAGTGTCTACAGCCTCCAGGTACCTCATCTGAGGTTTTGCTGTGAAAGGAACTGTTTGAATAGAGATTTGAAGAAAGGCAAGAACCTCATAAGCCAGGGATTTCTTTGTATGATCCCTAGAAAACTCTCAAAGTGTTTCCCACAGGTCTCTCTTGATAGTCACAATCTGGTGATCATTCTCAGCACATGGTTAAGCCTCACCTAATGTGACCTTAGAGTGGCTTTAATTGCTCGTGTTCTTCTTTGTACTAAATACCTGGCTGTGAATAGGATCTGGAAAGTGAATTCTCATTTCGCTGACCAAATTCACTGACCTAAACTGAACTGTGACCCAGAGAGCCATCCCTTTTCTCATCTGTTTTATCTCCTTTCTCTTCTCTCCTCCTTCCAATGAACAAATGACTTTAATTACTTTCCTTTCCAACTGTGTGCATGGAATAACCATGCTAAGATCCCTGTCAACCTTTCCCTGAAGGCGTCTTGTATGATGTGGGAAAGGCAAAGGCAGGTCCTATCAGAGAGGTGCAATGGTGGGAAAGTGGGATGGGTAAGAAGCATCCCAGCTTCTAGGAAAAGGAATGCTTTTCCTGAGTAGTTTAATGGAGTACGGAGTAGCCTAACTTGACTGTTTTTGTTTTTAAAGGACTGTGTTTATTTGGGCAATGCATATGTTTGGCCTTCCAAGGACAAACAGACCACTGGAGATGGTGAACACACTGTGTGCACATGGCCTCTTCTAATGGACTGTGGTGATCTGGCAGTTTTGCCACTTTGAGGGTACTTTGCTCTCTAGGTCACTGGCACAAAGAGTATTTTTGATGTCAACATAGAACAAAGTTCCCTGTGATCAGTTGCCTGTTTACTGCAAACTCACCTATGGCTAAAGCCTGTTTGGAAGTAGAAGAAAATCCAGTACAGCAGGACAGTGAACTCTCTGGAGCAAAAGTCTATAACAAGCCTTCTCCCAGGCAGAAACAATGGGCTTGTCCACATAAAATTCTCTTTCTGCCAGGCTCCTAGGCACCCTGATTGTTGGATCCCCAAATTTTTTGATCAAGGGGAAGACTATTTAGACTTAGTTTTTATTGAGCAAACAAACACTGTCTTCCTCAGAAATATCTGCAAATCTGGCATGGCTTCTCACACAACTCTGCACTGTTAACTAATTTGTGTTTCACTAATGCACACATTAATATTAAAAATCGAATATAAAAAAATCAAGAAATAAACATCCTGCCTTTTCTCTTAAGAGCATCTCCTGTTGGTTAAACTTTCCACTGTCGAACCTTTCACTGCTTGTGATCTGTTTGAGGAAGCAGCTAACCAACTGCAGCTCTTTCAGTGCCACACAGCAGTACATTTTATGTAATTTTCACATGATTTTGCTGTCTCTTTATTCTCCATAAGCTTTTTTTAAAGATTTTTTTTTTTTAAAGTGAACATCAGATAGATACGGTATCCTGGCAAAATCATTTTCATACTCCACTGCTCATGCAATAAAATTTCTTCTTTCTTTTTTTGCTAATCTGTGAACTTCTCCTTCTTATGATGATACAATTTCAAACTCTTACTGTCAAATGCTGAATTCAGAATTGGATTCTTTTTTCCATAGTTCAGAAATTTTCTTTCTCTTCATTGCAGCAGAAATTTTATCCATAAGAACCAGCCAAAGTATTTATAGCAAATAATTAATTACATTAGTCTTTATTTGTTGTGTATTTTTCTGTAACTTTGGAACTGTTTGCTGCATATATTTTGCATGGCTATTTCAATCCATTTGCTGTGCACAGGCTACTTGTCCCAGCTGTGTCTCTGGCTGTTCAGTTCTCTTATTCAATCTACTTGGCATTTTAAAATGAAAAATAGACCTTGTCATGGGACTGTGTACTAAATCAGACAGACCTTTACTCTGATCTGCTCTAATAATTCTTTTATTTGTGCAAATTTATACCCCAGAAAAAGGAAAAAAATCAGAAGTAAAACTTCTGATATTATGTTGTTCTAAGGAATCTACAACAGTTAAAGAAAAAATTTTGATGATTTTCAGTGCCCAAATGGAACATTTCTTTCTGCCATTTGCAACACATTTTTTCACTTCAAAACTACAGTAAATGAAAATCAACTGATTTTTAAGGAAAATCAATAATTACAGAAATTTTGAAGATTTTTAGATTTTGTCATGTTTTTGGGCAGGTATATACCTCACAATTCCACTCCATTCCAGAGATATGACTGGTTTTTGGAGTCTTGGTTTGTATGGCCAAAATTATTACATGCAGTAGATGAAAAACAAACTTCATCATTAGTTTTTATGTGATGATAAACCTGATATCCTATAGACATAAGAAAATATTCCCAAGAACTTTCATGGAAAAAGTGAAAAGTATTAAGATTTTCAATGTTTTTCTGAAAGTGGAAATAAATAAACTGAATGAATACTTTTTTTAAAAAGCATTTTCCAGTTTTAGTGTCTTTGTTTATATTAGGGGAAATCTTACGGCCACTGCCAGAAGTATAAGCTTTTTTTATAGATAAAATGCTGCTTTCAAAGTATCATGATCAACACCTGGGCCTGTCTCCTGCTGTCTGGCCTTGGGCAGATCACGTAAGCTGTGTTGCTCACACTCTTTGTATAGATAGCAGGGTAAAAAATTTCTATCTTCTACTCTTTTCCTCTTTTGTTATTTTACTCTACTCCCTTCTGTGAGAAGGAAAGCTCAGATTTATCTTACCTATCTTTCAGCAATTCAGGTGTCTGCACTATTTATGTATAGCCAAGGCAGAGAATCACCTCCAGAGGGCAAGTGGCTGACAAATGTCTGAAGAATCCTACATTGTGTCCCATTGTTTATAGGAGAAGTATCAAGTGATTTTGGTCCTAAATTAGATTTCTCAGGTAAATGTCTCAAGTTAGGTCAGCTGAATTCAGGCTAGATTGTCTTTTATTAATAGACACTACTTATCACAGAGAGTCCTGATACAGGGGCTGCAAGTAAAATACGAATACTGACAAAACAGTAGTAATGTTTTATCCAGCAAATGACTAAGTTGGTGACAAAAGTTCTTAGATGTTTTTCCCTTTTTTAATAGCATCTGAACAAAGACAACAGTACAGGCTCTTTTACTATCAGGACCTAATCTACAAAGTACATCAAAGTTACTTAAACAAAGCCTAAAATGTCAATTTGACTGGAATCAAAGTCAAACAGACTCAGCCAAAAGGTTATTGTCCACTTGTGTTTCTAAAACGCTCTGTTCTTGGCACCGGAAAGGAAAATTATCGGGAAGGCTTCCCCAGGTGACAACAGTCTGTCAACTCTTTCCTGCCCATTTTAGGACCGTAAGTCTTATCTTTTACAAATGAGGCTTTCAAAGTTCAAAGAACTGCTCTTCAAAATTCTGTGAAGTCAGGTCACCTTATCGGCACCCTCCTGTTTGAAGCACTCTTACATGGTTCACTGTAAAGGCTGAACATGCAAGTTCACAGCACTTGATTTATTTCTCTGTCCCTGCCTGCCCTGGGCTTGCAGGACTGTAAAATAAAAGAGGATGATGGCAGAGCTCTTTTCCAGAAAATGTACTTTTGAGAGTGTCCCTGTTAGGAAAATATTCTCTTGCAAATATTTACTCCACTTTTGACCGAAAACTAAAAACAAGGTTCCAACTGTGCAGGCCGAACTGGCCAGAGGACACCCTGAGTTATCAGCATGTGTGTATTTCTGGGAGACAGGACATTGCAATGATTTACTTCTGATTTCTGTGCAAAGTGGGCACATTTTAGCTCCAGTTTTGGGCTTGAAAACTCAGGAAAACTCAGTTTCTCTCCTTGTCTCAAGAAATAGGTGATTTTCCTTTCTGATTACATTAGATCAGGGCAGTTTCTTCTGGCACTGTGGAAAACAAGCACTGCTCCAGTCTCATCCCAGACTGTCTCCCAGTGGTGGATGACAAACCATGTTGGATCATCAGCTGTGGCAGAGACCTCCCCATCCCATCATCCCATCATCAGGCATTTACATATTTGAGGTTACAAGTCCCACAGCTATATGTGAACATACATAAGAACATAAGAAAAACATACATACATAAGAAATCTTAGCAAGGCAAAGGATGTTTGAGCTCTTTTTTAAGTTTGGCCCAGTATCAAAGAGTTTAAGAAAATGCAAATGAAGGAAATCCATAACCGTACCTAAGCCCCAGGCTCCTGAAATCTTTGAGCTGAAGTTCTCAATCTTCACATAAGGGCTTGGATATTTCCTATCTAAAATCAAATTGCTTCCATAAAATCCCTCCCATCCCACCTGTCTAGACAAGGCCCGCAGAGCAGAAATTCATTCTGTCCTACACAAAATTACTGTTCTGTTATTTTCCATATACCTACCAACTTGCACCTAAGTTCTCTGCCATAATAGCCATGTCATCTCATCTTGCTATTTTCAATGTCTGTGTGTCAATACATAGAGGCACTCACAAAGCAGGTGAGTAGAAGAAAGAAAACAGTGTGACTGAAATGGAATTCCCCAGAGCAGGGTTCAGTCCCAACCTTTATAATAAATTGACCTACTGGTCATGGCTAAGTATCATTGTCTGGGTCTTGGAGTCCAATTCTTAGGGAATAGCAATAGTCTTCTTATGTTTTGTCCGACATTTTTGTTCATGCTTTAAATTTTGAGGGTTGAAGATTAACTTGGTGAAATGGCATTTTATAGGAGAAATCAAAATCCAAATATTTCAGTGACAGAAAGATGATCTGTCAAAGCCGTTTGGGTGTTTGCTCAATCCCTCTTAATTATTTTCTTCTGAAGTAATGCAAGAGTAAGAGGATGCAATTTTATGGCATCTGAATAAAGGTCTGCTGTCCTTAAAAAATGATTGCTTTATGTTCAAATGGACATAATTTCAGTGCCTACTTATGTCTGGTTTTCTCTCAAACTAGACATTACAGTACTGTTTCTGTGTATTAAAAGAATTCTGTTTACTGGAAACCTAAGGTACTGTTTTCCAGAAAGAAACCACTTTTAAACAAAAATGATATATGAGAAAGAACTTGACCTCTGCACAAATATCCTTGTCTCCATCTAGCTTCGATAAAGCTGGTGGAAAGCTTCTAAGGAGAGCTGAGTTGGATGCTCTTGTGTGTAAACCAAGATATATGGCCTCATAACTTTTTTCAGCATGTCTTATTTATTCAGTGAATTCCATTGTCTCTTTCCACAGGGACCCTTGCAATCTCCTCTGTCAATAATTCCAGTCATCAAATCCCAATGGCCAAATTGCCACAACCATAATTGTCACCTTCTTTTTGCTTTGCTGTGCTTCCTCACCTGCCAGCATCAATATATTTAAGACACAGCCTATAAAAATAACCAGGTAGCATGCAGAGAATAACCAAGCACTCCTTCTGCTTCTCTTGTTTTTACTTCTGTTCTCTCTTTTTTATCTGACTTTGCTACATAAAATCCTAGTGATGAATTATAGAATAGTTTGGATTGGAAGGAGCCTCTAAGCATCTCATTCCAAACCCCCAGCCATGGGCAGGAACAGTTTTCACTAGATCAGGTTGCTCAAAGCCCCATCCAACCTGGCCTTGAACACTTCCAGAGACGGGGCATCCACAGCTTCTCTGGGGGATCTGTGCCAATGTCTCTCAACCCCAATGATGAAGAATTTCTTCCTTGTATCTAACCCTACCCTCTCCAAATTTAAAGCTATTTCCTCTTGTTCTATCACTACATGCCCTTCTATAACAAGTCCCTCTCCAGGTGTCTTATAACACCCCTTTAGGTGCTCAAAGGCTGCTCTCAGGTGCATTCTCTTCTCTAGGCTGAAATGCCCCAATACTCTCAGCACTCTCCTCTCTATATAGGAGAGGTGCTCCAGCCCTCTGACATCTTTGTGACCCTCCTCTTGACTCGCTCCAGCAGGTCCAACATCGTTCTTATGTTGGAGAGTCCAGAAATGGATGCAGTACCTTAGGTGAGTTCTCATGAGACCTCTCTCGATCTGCTGGCTACACTTCTTTTCATTCAGCCCAGGATATTGTTGCCTTTCTGGGCTGCAAGTGCACATTGCCAGATCATCTTGAACTTCTTGTCAAATAGCACCTCCAATTCCTTCCCCTCAGGGCTGCTCTTGACCCATTCTCCATCCAGCCACTATTAGAAGCTAGGTGTTATTCAAAGCAGAATCCAGCAAAGACTGTCAGTGTTTCAGGCAAGGAGTTGCTTTTTTTGTTGAAGTGCCCAGCATATTTTGAAGGAAGAGTTTAGGATAATGACTATTGATGTTGTTACCACACAAGGGAAGACAAATTGTTATCTGTATCTTGCAGTTATTTTTTTCCACATTGCAAACAAGAGCAAGGAATGTGTACGTACATTGTGTGGTACAATAACTGCACAATCAATTACCTGCTCCTTGTGTTTCAAATGATAGGCAATTGTTGCACACCCACTTCTTTATGTCTGATTGCCCAATTCATTTACTTAATTCATTTAGGCAGAAGAGTCCCTGATGGTTCCAGCTATGCAGCTTTCTAGGCTAGAGCTGTGAGCAATCAATTACCTCCACCAGTCGGAAAAGCAGAAATGCATGCATGCAGCCTTCCAACCCTATTTATAAGGGTAGTGCAAGCCATTTGCTATAGAATACAAGTCCAACCAGATCATTCTGATCTCTTTCCAAAACCATACTTCCTTCCATGGGTCCGAGAGCTGTTTCTCTTACCTGTAATAAGAGCAGAGAGTGTACAGAAACCAAGGTGAAATGACTTAAATGTGTCATGCAAAGGTGTGTGTGGAGCAGCTTAGATGAGGTGGCTGTTGATGGGAGCATCTTGACTTTTAGACTGAGCCATAGAATATCCTGAATTGGAAGGGACCCACAAGAATCATCAAGTTCAACTCATGGTACTGCATAAGGCAATCCCAAGAAGCACATCATGTGCCTGAGATTATTGTCCAAATGCTTCTTGAGCTCTGTCAGACTTGGTGTTGTGACCACTTCCCTGGGGAGCCTGTTCCAGCTCCCAATGACGCTGTTGCTGAAGAACATTTTCCTAATATCCAACCTAAACCTCTTCTGACACAACTTCAGGCCACTCCCTTGGGTCCTATCACTGTTCACCAGAGAGATCAGTGCCTGCCCCTCTGCTTCCCCTATGAGGAAGATGTGGACCACAATAAAATTTCCTCTCAGTCTTCTCTTGGAGGAGCAAGAGGAGCTAAATTGCATTGGAGTGATCCCTGAAGGACTTTCCACCCCCTGAGTCACTTTACGTGGCCAAGTCTGACTGCACCAAGGCCTGGGATGAGGTAGAAATTTGCTACTCCTGAATAAAAAATGTGGAAAGTTTTTCTGAGAGCTATGGCAAAACTTTCTGGAGATGTTGAAGAATAGCTGGTCCCAAGCTGAAGAACCACTGTTAACAGATTCTCCATTTCTATGGCAACTCCAGAGCTCTGGATGAGGATGACCACACAAGCTCACTTGTGCACCAGCAATGCAGTGAGTGTATTGGGTCCATGCTGAGGGTCTGCTGTGGGGCTGCAGGGCCCTCTGTGGGGAGAGGCTGGGGATGCCCTAAGCCAGACACAGCCAGGTTCAGCAGCTCCAGCAGCCCTCCACTGGGCACAGCTGAGCCCCTCATCCAGGATGGGAGCACTGGGGGAAAACAGGTTCCACATAGGGCCAAAGGTGGCAGTGGGAGAGAGGGAGGGCTGGAGGAGAAGGAGGGCTGGAAGGGCTGCAGACTGGAGCAGAAACCCACTCCTACAGCCCAGGGGATATTCCCTGCAGGAGCTGAGGCTGTGGAGAGGCTGGCAGGAGCTGCTGTCCCTGAAGAGCTGCAGCCTGGGGAAGGGCCCATGCCAGGGCAGGGAGACCCTTAGCCAAGGCTAATCCAGTGCAGAAGGAAAGTGGTGCAAAGTCTGGAGACAAGGCTTATCCCAAATGCCAGTTGTGTCATTACATCACAACAAGCTTGTGCCAGCTGCAAGGCAGTGTCATAACAGGTCCTGACATTGCTCTTGCTGACAAGGAAACCCTGGCAGAATCTCCTACAAGCTTTCTTTCCTGCAATCTGGCTGTACACGAGAGGCTGGGGAGTGGGTGCTAAATTTATCCCACCCCATCATGATCACATAACTGAAACGCTTCCTTTAGCCCCTAGACTGACTTGATTTGGGGCTTGGCGATCCCAGCGTACATGAGAAGACAATTCAGGGAATTTAGGTACCTACAGAGGGCAAGTCATCATAGGTGTGAGCTAAACTGCCCTTTAGAAATGCCTGTCTGTCTCCACTGATTATAGAGGACCTACAGTCTAGGTAGGATGGAATCTGGGCTACTTCTTGAAAACAGGAATGGAAGACCATTTTGGACTTACTTCCATAGCCTTGACTGATTCATAACAACTTAGCCCCAGCAGATAAAGGACTGTAGGAAGATTGAAATATTAAAGAAAAAAAAAAAATTGGAAAGTGCCAGCATTTCCAAAGGGTTTCTGTCTGGCTGATGGGAAGGAGTTCTACAATAGCAACTCTGTATTGCAGATATTAATTGCAGGAAACTTAACCATTTCTGCAAGAGATTTGGCATAACAGCATCAAAGCCCTCAGACATTGTGACAAGGTGATACCTCCCACTTTGAGGAGAAAAGCCTCAGATCCTCTGTGATGCTTTTTGGAGATTAATGCTTCAGAATTTCTGTAACGGTGGGAGACCAATATCCCATGGCAATTCTTTACTTGATCAGCCCAATCTCTTTAAGTGTGTGTATTTGATAATCTTTTTTGATTTGAGTTGGTTGCTAACAGCCCATGGCTGTGTGGAGAACACCTTACAATTATCCATCACCTTACAATTATCCATCACCTTACAATTATCCATCACGTTTCATCTGGAAGCCTTAGGGCTTTGCACATATGAATTTTATATTAATAATTAATTGTGTTAATAGTAATGCCTCTTCCTTATTCAGTGTGGGAATTGAGATTCAGAAAGGCTACTGAGTTTTTAACCAAGAATATCTAAAGTTGGGTCCTGTTTAGATGAAGGGAATCAGTGTTGTGGTAATTACTGCATAATTGTGTTGCTGGAGACACCCAGTGAAGACAGACAGCTCCAGGACTAAACAAAGGAGTTGTTTTACTGGACTAATATAACTAATGTCAAAAAACCCACAGGTTTCTGCCTACTTTTCCCATCTGACTATGTGCTTAAATAGTCAGAGGTTGAGATCATTCACATGCTCCAGTGAAGCTGATAAGACAGAGCAAATTCCATAGTCATAAGCCTAACTGGGGCCTAAGGGAGGACTGTATTAAAGTGGCTGTTAATGATAGTAAAGCACCGATTACTGACACACAATTATCCTTGGATCAGTGAGGATCCCCTGCAGTCGTGACTTCTGTCTGCCTCCCTGCAAATCTGCTAGGAGCTCCAGCACAAGGACCTGAGGAAGAGGGGAACGGTGGACTTTCAGTTTATTGTTCCAAGGACAAAAGCCCTTAGGCATCTGTGAGGCAAGCTTAGCAACAAAGCATTAAGCATGCATCTAAGCACCCTTTGAATAGGCAGTCATGAATAGAAGTGTAATTTGAGGGTAAGGGGGAGAGGGTGAGGTTCCAAGTACAAACCTCTGCCAAGGGCATTGCAGAAAAACCCTCAAATAAGCAAGCCAGGCTGGTCTCTTCAGCCGAGCCAAGAGGGTGTTGGTGAGAGAGAAAGTCCTGGTCATACTGCTTGATGCAATAGCACTGAGAGAATGTGAAGTGTTCCTGAAGTGCTACGTATTTATTTTTATTCCTACCCACTCATTATTGTATCTGACACCAGTTCAAACAGACATTGTGGCATGTCTTTATGCTGTGTGTCCCTTTAAGAATTTCTCTGTGCATACCCCATAATCTTCCCCTTCCCAAGCAGTCCTGTGGTGTGTGTGGCTAAGCAGCACATGATTGTAATAGGTTAAAGAGAGTAATTAACAGAGACCACATCAGAGCTCTTGCAAAACATACAATGTGTTTATTCAGCATCGTGTCGGCTAATTCCTAATGAAAGGGCGCTGCACAGCAGAGTGCAGGACCCCGGTGGTCAGAAATAGTTCCACTTAAATGTTATTTACCTATAAAGAGCTCAGTTCTAATTAGGGGCGTGGGAGCCAGCAAGGGTGAAATCAAATCCTTGTCCCAACCATATCCTCCATGCTAGTGCCTAAAAAAAGTCTTTGAATAGATACACAAATGCTCAGTTGCTTTTGATTTGTATGCTTTTCGCCTCCTCTAAACTTCCTGCTTTTGCCTGGAAGTAGGACAGAATGAAAGATCATAACAAGATTTGGCTCTGCGGTATTTGTTCAAACCTCACGCACACACATGAAATAAAAAATTGCCTGATCTCACAAGATGCTGTAGAGCACTGAGAGCTAAACAAACTTTGTTTCCCTGTGCTAGGCTGGAGGCAGTAAAAGCTAAAATCTCCTTTGTTTTGCACAATATATTAGCAGTTTGTTTATGGTAATTACAAGGATGCTGCGTCCTATCGAATCTCACCATTGTGAGATGTTACATAGTGATTCGTGTCATTATAAATATACACCATGAGATAAATATAAACAAGAATACTAAACCCAAAATAAAGCATGGACATGAGACACAGGAAAATCTAATGGTTTGATTATATTTGTTTAAATAATTTTGCTGTAAATTGTTGGGTTTTTGTTTTCATGTATTTTTATTATTTTGTCACTATAATTATGACTTGTATCCGCTTTTTATGTCTAAGGAAAAACGTGGGCTTGTGTGGACATGAGCAGACTTGTCACTGCTGTTACCTGCTTGCTAGGAGTGTAACCTGACAACAAGTTCGAGCCCTGTCCAGACCTGGTGGGCACTTGTAGCCACTGCTACTTCAATGGTAGCCAACATGTTCGGGCTTGCTCGGGCTTGTACCCCAGCACAGTGAGCACGACACGACCCCACCAGAACCTGCCGATAAAAGGGGCAGGGACCAGGGGTAGGACGGACGTGTTGGTGGAGCTCAGACTCCCCACATCCCCAGCGCTGCTTGCCCGTTCCTTATCAACAAATTAATAAATTGCCTTATTGACTGACCTACCCGATTGTGGTGAGTAAATTTATAACACCATTAATTTTTTTTTTCATAAATATTTATTCCCCCAGCATCCCAGTAAATGAGACGAATGTTATTATCTCCTATCAGAAACAGGAACAGAGATTCATAAAAATGTTAAAATACTTATGAGATGCAGACAACCTTAAAGGCACCCTGATGGTTTTGAAAATTAGGTTTAGCTGGCTAAAGGCTTTGACTCCCAAGAGCAGCATATTTACATGAGGACAAGTAAATGGTTTTAGTATCTGATTACCCCCTTGCTCCTCTGCTGGACATGCACATGCAGACCACTGAAAGGACAGGTCTGGGGAACACATTCCAGCTCATGTTAATGTGCTTCTGCTCCAGAGACAGTCACCCTTCAAGGAAGAACCTGGGCAGGTTCTCTCAGGTTATTCTGTAAGAGATGGAGAGTTGGAGAAGGATCACGTTCCTACAGGGAACGAGGGTGGAGAGGAATAGGTAAGGATGCCTTCACCCCACTCCTGGCTTCAGTCAGTTTGTTATTACCTGTGTGTATCCTGTTGCTGGCTGCACTGAGCCTTCTGTTTCTAAGACAGACCTTCAGGGTCTAAGCATGGGATTTCTCTGCTGAATGACCTAATCAAAGTGGATCCCACCTGTTACTACAGGATATCCGTGGAGGTGAATCCTGAGAGCAGGGCAGGGTGATGAGAGTCATCTGCCAACTGCTTGTAATCCTCAGGGTGAGATTCCTTGGGCCAGAGAAAAGTGGAGGGCTCTTCCAAGCTGTCAGGAAATTTGGCAGGATGATGACAGAAGTAATGAAAAATGTACCAATTTGTGCTTGCACTTCAGACATACCTTTGAGCATGTTCAGCAAAAAGATCATGAACTAGGGTTTGAAGAACACTTTTTTGTCCTGTAATCTGATAATTTCCCTTTTATAAGTTTTTCATTGTGTTTCTTTTTTTCATGCTAGAGATGAAGCCCGTAGGTTCTTCCCAGGATGCTGCGTGAACTTTCTCTTCAGTTAGTTATGAACCAGGCTGGTTCACCCCCAGGTTTCACTTTGAGTCTGAAGTTTGAACATTCCCAGGATCTCAGCACAGAGTCATACGTAAATGAAAGTGTAAGCAGGTGTGAGTTAGCCAGTATTTTGTTCATGCAATGACATTCATGAGTGTCTGTGAGTTTGTGCATGGATTGGTTGTGTCCCAAACACTCTCTGTGCACTGAGCAGTACAATATCTTCTAACTCCCCCAAGTTCTTCATGACCACTGAGTCAGCTTAAATCCAGCTCAAATTGGTTGCATGAAACTTGCCAAGTTGTAAACTGCATTTCCAGCACCAAACCCCTTAAACTTACCTGTTACCCTTTTTTAAAAAATTGTTATTATTTTTGTTTCCCAAATAGTTTGCATCTGATTGCCAACTAGTTTGTCTTGGCAATTTTTAATTTTTTTAAATGTTATTATTTATTTGAAGGTCTCATTTATTGTAGGTAGACAAATGGAAATCTCTCAGCAATGTGTGAGTAAAAAGGACTTCAAGAACTTGCAAATTGTAAGCCAGAGAGACAGAGGTTTGAGTTACATATAGAACACCTCTGCCAAAATTCTCTTACGTGAAAAACACGTATTTACACAGGACAAGAGAAATGTGTAGTTAGTTTGATAAAGCCATAAATGTGTCTGTATGGAGTCCAGGGGGATTTTGAGGGTATGTCTCCAGATTCTTGGGATTCTGCACTTAATATATCCATTTTAATTAAACTATAAATTTTAAGTATTTAAAATTGTCACTTCTAAGGGAACACACCATACTTCTTACACAGATTTTGTGGTACTGAGAGTTGTCAAATGTTACAGCAATATTAAAATTGTTCTTATTTGTTAACCATTATCTGAAAATTGCTGTCTGTGATGTCTTATTATGCCATAGGAAGAGATTATGTTGCAGGAGTATGCAACAACGAAGTTGAATATTTTTCCTTTCGGGTATTTGTGTTCCCATGGCTAGCACTGCTAAGCTCATCTGCACATTTGTTTTTTCCTCCAAAAATCAGTTACTCCAACCACTCTTTTTTCCCCCAAATCCTGCCATCAATAATAAAAGGAAAAAAATGAGCATCATAAAAATCCCTGTTTTGATTTTCTTCTGAGGTAAAGCTTTATTTCCTCTCCCTTTGCTCCCCTCTAGCTTTCAGGTGTGTCTCAGCACAGAATCATTTTGAAAGGCACACCATTTCTCCTGATGTGAGAGCCATGAACCCAGCCAAAATTACATTCTCTAAAGCTAAATGGAAAGAAAACAGCTTTGAAGCACAGGAAGACATGAACATTCAGTGTTTCCTTCCGCCCCTGTGGCTTTCAGTGAGGCACTCCCAATGATTTCTAAGGTATTATCTTTTGCCTTTTTAGATTCTTCATTGATTTTCCCCCCCATCCCATTTGTAATGTGAAAACTAAGTCCTGTCATGGACTTCCTATAAAACACACAAGAGAAGAGTGGATTATGATAGAGCCTTTTACTGTTTTAGTCCTGAGAGCTTCTGCTTCTCCAAACAAGGGGTGATGATTTAGCCAGCAGTGAGCAGCAAGTTGTTCAGAGACAATTCATCTCTTTGACTATTAGTAATCAGATTCTTTCTGTCTAGCCCGTCTTCTGCACGTGCTCTTTTTCCTCCTGTAGAGGTGATGTGCTTGAGAGGTATGAGAGACTGAGTGCCCTGTGGCACTTTTGCACTGCCAGGACCTTTAGGTTGGTATTTCTGTAACGAGTCCCCACAGAGGTTGCATAGAACATTTGGAACATTAAACTCCCTAAACATGGTTTTGAAAAAAAACAGCTATAAGCTTATAGCTTTAGATCCTGGAGACCTCAGCTGAGCATTCCTGCAGGCCTTATTGCCCATCTAGTTAAGAGAAAAGGTGAAAGAACAGAAGAAAGGAAACCACATTATCTCCATTTTATAAGTACATTGCTCATATGTGAGAAATGCACAAGGAATGAATGGCAAGGTCTGATTCACCCATTTGGAGGACCAGTCCAGCAGCTGAAATAAAAACCTCCATTTTCCATTTTTCCTTTTAGCTGGAATAAATCAAAGCAGCAATGGAAATCACAGGCGCGATCTCAAAACCCTGCCTGTGATGGCTCTGTTTGGAGAAGTAGGTGTAGAAGTGCTTGATTTTTCAAATGAAAATTCTGTTCTGCAGCTCAGCTCAGAAAGAGATAAACATCACTGTTACGTGGAATTAAATTGTTCCAGAAAATAAAACACAAACAAGTGAAAGTGATACTCTGATACACCAAGATAAAGTGAATTGAAGACGTCATGGGGCAGGATGATCCAGAGGCCCTGAATATGCAACTTCAGCTTAAATCAGCATGTTCTGTGGGTGCTCAGCACCTTCCAAGATCTGTCCCCTCAGCATCTTTTTCCTTAATCGGAAGCCCTGGATCGTTGCCAAGCACTAAAATGTCAGGTTACGCAAAAGAAAGTTAGTTAACTTGTTGAGTCAAGAGATTTCATGTACCTTGCTTTAGAGAGAGGCTGTTTTGTTCTGAGTGTAAGCCAATGGTTAGATGTACTTTCAGAACATTTAGGACTTTTAGAACTTTTAGGAATTAGAAGCTTGATAAGGCAAAAGGAGTGGGGAACACTGCAGCTTCCAGCACGTGAGAAATTATTTTAATTTTTTGAGAAAGGAGGGAGATAGTGTGGAAAAATATTTTCAAGACTAAAGATAAAATATTCTATCTCACTGATGAGGAGGTATTGGTCTGTGGAACTGAAACTTCTCAGCTGCCTTTCTTCCATATGTGGAATATGCCAAAATTCTATTTTTTTTTCTTTAAAGCCCTCACTTAAGATATTTTGAAGTGGTTTAGATATTTTAACCCCGAATAAGGTAGAGATTTTAAACCTGATAGCTCATTTTATAGTGAACAGTGCTGGACCATAGGTGTTTTGGGCTAATGCTTTATCTTCCACCCCCACTGAAGGGCTTTCAATTTTATTTCATTATTTACATACTCATTTACAGTTATATACAGTTACATTCAAGGCAGCCTGCCATAAGGACTCTTGCCTGGAAAAGAGCACTGGTGGTTCCAGCAGCTCTTCTTGTGACTTGTTAACCACAAAAAGAGCATCACTTCAGAAAAAGTGGTGAACTTCTCAGTCAGCACCTCTTCTGGGAAAGAAGAGGCCTTTGACTCAGGTAAACTGAGCAGAGTGAACATGTCCCTTCTGCACTGCAGTGGGCTACCCTGCTGTGGAGATGCCAAAACAGGATCCCTCACCACGGGGATGGTTTTGTGAGCACTGCCCGTGTCTCTTTGTTTCTTCATCCTAATCCGAGCCAAAATAGCCTGATTTAGCAATGACAAGACAAACCCTTTTGACACCTAATGAAACAGTTCCTTGACATTCCTATTTATCAGACTTGTGCATTTTATGAAGTGGTCACCTGGTGTACAACAACTGCCTGAAAAACACCCTGTAAATTAGAATAGATTTTGCTCATATCTATGGTAGCAGTCAGTTCCAGGGTGGTGTTTTCTTTAAACCTTCTTGCAATCTCACTAAGCCAGAGATGAAAAGGAGGCAGGTGAAGAGCTACCTTCAGCCACAAAGCCCAGTGTAACTTTGCATAGTGAGTTTTCTTTCTCTGTCTTGGCATTGGCAATAATTTGGGAAAAAACAGAAAAAACAAAAATCTAAAAAACAGAAAAAACCAGAAAAAATCCAGAAAAAACTAAAAAAACTAAAAGAACCAGAAAGTGAGAAAACCTACATAAACTGATATTTGCATTACTCCTCAGACTCTTGACTGGGCTTATCTTTCCATTTAGTACTGCAGGATGTATTTCTGAAGTGAAGAACATGTATCGAAAGAAAACATGATGGAGTCAGTTAATAATTAAACAACAGCAATTTAAAATACACCCATAGAGGGATCTACTAGATATCACAAGTCTTACATATTTGATAATTGCACAGGCAAGCTTTGTTTAATGAATGTGATACTTGGGGGGGAAAAATCATGTTAGGAATTGTTGTGAAAGGTTTTATTTTAATAAAAGATTGTATGATCACACAAGCTCTTATATTCTTTCCCATACAGACTCTTGCATACTTCTGGCAAAAGCATTGCCTGTTTACATTTGCTTTGTTTTCACTCCAGCAGCTTGTGACTAATCCTTGAATGCAAGTGCTAAGGTTGACTCTGTTGAAAATGGCTTGGAGGGGTTTCCTGTTTTTTGACAATGATTGGGAATAAGAGAAAATCACTTCCTTTGAAATGTAGCATAAATAAAATGGCATCAGAGGGGCTGTACAGGGTCAGCCCAAAGGGCTCTACAGCCCAGCATCCTGTCTCTGAGGTTGGATAGGAGAAAAAAGGAAGAATATAAGCTAGAAAAGAGAGTACAAACAGGGTACGTATGCAGAGATCCCTCCATCCTGTCTGCTTTCAGGGATTTTTGTCTTTTTGCTTTCTTTGAGTTCGTAGTCGATCTCGATAACAAGTATTGTTCAAAGATGAAAGCTGGTACTGTCACTGAAGCCAACTATCTTGGCCTGATCTTCTGAAAGTTTGTCTGTACTTCAACTACTTTGCCACTCCATTGTCATGCTGCAGTTTCCAAGCACTTCCAGTGACCTCATGTTTGCTCTATTTGTCAGGGAAAAAAAAAAAGAAAGGTGTTACAGAGTCAATCCACTAAATTAATAGCTTCTTAGAGTAACATACCTGGACTTGTGCAAAGCTTTTGATACTGTCTCATGAAACATTCTTGTCTCTAAACTGCAAGGACATGGATCTGAGGATGGATCACTCGGTAGATAAGGATCTGGCTGGGTGGTTGCACTCAAATTCCAAGCCAATGGCTTGATACCCAAGAGGGAAAGGTGACATTCCTTGGGGTCAGTACCGGGGCCAGTGCTGTTTAACATCTGCATTGATGACATGGACTGGGATCAAGTGCACCCTCAGCAAGTCTGTTGATGTCACCCAGCTGTGTGATCAAGAGACCAGAGAAAAGGGGCACCATCCAGAGGGACCTGGATAGGCTTGAGAGGTGGGACCTGTGAAGCTCATGAAGTTCAGCAAGGCCAAGTGCAAAGTCCTGCCCCTGGGTCAAGGCAATCCCAAGCACAAATGTGGGCTGGGTGGAAAATAGACTGATAGTAGCCCTGAGGAGGAGGGCTTGAGGGTCTTGGCTGGTGAGAAGTCCAACATGACCTGGCAATGTGCTCTGGCAGCCTAGAAAGCCA
Organism: Acridotheres tristis; assembly: GCA_037013685.1. Taxonomy (NCBI): domain Eukaryota; kingdom Metazoa; phylum Chordata; class Aves; order Passeriformes; family Sturnidae; genus Acridotheres; species Acridotheres tristis. The sequence goes on along the minus strand of CM072886.1, from coordinate 139,731,074 downwards.
ACACTGTCCTGGGCTGCATCAAAACCAGTGTGGGCAGCAGGTCAAGGTAGATGATTCTCACTTCTGCTGTGCTCTGCTGAGACTCCACTGGGAGTGCTGGGCCAGCTCTGAGATCCCCAGCAAAAGAACATTGGACCTGCTGGACCTGCCAGAGCAAGTGCAGAGGAGGATCATGAAGATGATCAGAAGGCTGGAACACCTTTCCTGTGAAGACAGGCTGAAAGAGTTGGGGCTTTTCAGCCTGGGGAAGGGAAGGCTCTGGAGAGCTCTTAGACCAGTCTTCCAGTACCCAAAGGGAGCTACAAGAATGCTTGGAAAGGAAATTGTTTTACAAGGGCAGGTAGTAATAGAACAAAGGGAATGGCTTTAAACTGGAAGAGAGTAGATTTAGACCAGATATAAAGAAGAAATTCTTCACTGTGAGGATGATGAGAGACTGGAAGAGGTTGCCCACACCAGTTGTGGATGACCTGTTGCTGAACATGTGAAGGCCAGGCTGGATGGGGTTTCTAACAACTTGGTCTGTTGGAAGATGTCCCTGGACATGACAGGAGGTTTGGGACTTGATCTTTAAAGCCCCTTTCAACCCAAACTATTCTATGATTCCCTGATTCTATGATTAACATATCCCTGGCATGAATTAGAGTTGAGGAGGAAGAAAACTTTTGCTATTTCCAAATAAAAATATAATTAATGTATTTCTTATAGACTATGAAGTTAAAAACCAAACCAATATTTTTCATATTTTAAAGAATAGAAATATTTTGGTAGATAAAGAAAAGCATATATAAGCTGAACTTCAATCATACTTTCAGGGTTTCTATGCTCCCAGTTTCCTATTAGCCCTGGAGAGTGGTCTTCTCTGACAGGTTGCCATTAAAATCTCTGAGCAAAGTTGACTATTAAGGATCTCTGCTTTGCATTAGTAGTGCTGACACCCAAACCCTCAGATGTCCCAAGAGATTGTGGTCTCCCAAAGCTGCCAGGCTGGTGGCAGTCTGAGAGCTTAAAGATCCCAAAGCTAAGGAGGACATTCACCAAAGCTGTCTCCCCACATGTGCACCTTAAGAATTCAGCTCTGTAAGAGACCAGAGTCCTCACTTTCAGACTTGTGTTTTAACCAGCTGGTTTTTGACTAATATTTAGGTTCTGCTATCGTTATATCAACAATGCTTTTCTTTGGCCAAATCTCAGCCATGTCCCTTGAGAGGACTCAGTTTCTAAAGAGGACTCTAAATTTGAATCTCTGGTTGTGTGGATCACTTGCACACCCATATGTATGTCTGGTTATGTGTTTGTCTTGTACATGCTCTTGGCAGGATATACAGAGATCTTTATGTCCTTGAAATCATCCATTGAAGACCCAGTTGATGCTTCAGAGGATGAGACCAGGAGACTAAAAGACCAAAAGGCCATTCAGATTTGAGGAATGTACATGCTGTTATAGAATAATGTGAACAGAGGTGCAAAATATTTGTTCCTATTGGTTTTCCTTAATTTTATGATCTTAGAACTTAAATACATCTTTTTTGCTACTTTGCATTTTTTGCTACTATGAAATGGCACAGTCAGAAGCAATTAAGGACATGCTGATTGAGGATTATATTTTACTCTGACACTCATCTTTGACATGACTTAGCTACTTTCTTCTCCATAACAGTGTTCTGTGGCTTTTGTTGAAATGGTGTTTTGAGAGCTAGGGTGTGGAAAATGTTGTGGAAGAACTGAGGGTCTGACTAATCACTCTTGAACAGAACAGGCAGGATTCCTGGAATTCTGCCCTTGTCTTGCCTTGCTGCCATGTGTGAACTTGGCTGGATCCAGCTGATCTTTAACTTAGTTAGAATACTAGAATTATAATTTAATGAAAACCCCCCAAATAAGAAAATATGTTGTTTATAAAAGCACCTGTCTCATTCACTCTCTGAGCTCTTTTGTTAGCCTACTTCACCTTCCTCTGTTGGCCCAGGAATATCTACATGCAAACTTTTTAGCTATATGAGCTTCTCAGGTGGTGGCAATGCTTTCTGTGTCTATTGTGAGTAAAGATAATTACTTCCAGACACATTGGATTTCCTGGCCTGGAAGGTGTTTGTGGTTGTAGTAACAAAAGAATTAAAGCATGACAGGACCAGCAGGGCTCAGAAAGCATCCCGGTAACAGCAAAACACTCTATACTTTGGAAATCTTGTTTTCCTTTTTTTATCAAAACTAATTTTAACTACATCCTTTCCTTGACAGCTCACCCTGCCTAGAATCTCTTAACCATACTGTATAGAGATTTGATATTAAACTCATTGAAATCAATAGAGATGCCTGCAGACCCCTCTGATTCTGGGTTTAGAGAACTGCAAGGTATGTGGCTCTTTCTTCAACATTTTAGCCCATCTTGCTTTGCTGTAGATGCCTTTTAAGCAAAGCAGGTTAGGTCAATCCTAATGATGTCTTTTGTCTCTTCTGTCTCCCTTTATTGATATATTACTAGGCAAAGTAAAAATGTGTGCAGCTTCTGGAGTGGCATTATTGCAGTGATTTACACTGCTGTCAATCCTGGCTGAGCAGAGTCCAGATAGGGAGATTAAATTAGCTATAAGTGAGGGAAGGATGCGTTAGTGGCAGAGGTTTTATCTGTGATTTGAGCTGCTTAGAGTTCATTCTGGCAGCTCTCCTGTGCAATCTCAGGCAAAACATTTTGGATGGGACCCGAAAAGCTACTTACTTGCTTAAGTTCCAATTGAGGCAGATCCCCAGAGTGATATACAGATTTTGGAAACTGCTATGGTACTTAATAATACAGAGATGCCTACTTTTTTCCATGTAGGCTTGCCAAAATGCCTCAGGTCACATGTGCTCATACTGTAGATGTCCACAGGTGCCTTACAATGAAAGGAAGTGCTTATAATACATAACATCAGGTAACACAAAGGAACCTGCCTCTCCCTGAGAGAGGAGTAAGTCAACTCATCTGGACCTGGAGATAGTATAGAGTAGCAGGACAGAAGATGAGGCATGGTAACTTTTTAACTTACTATTATTTCATTAACTCATCAGGGAAAAAAAGGACAAGAAAACAAACAAACAAACAAAATCTCAAACAAGGAAAACCTTTCAGGACTGAGGTAACCACATCTGCATCAATAACTGCCTTAATTTTCAGAGGTGCTGAGAACTTGCCACCCAGGTGGTACCTGTATCCTGGAACCAGAGGATGCTTTGTCCTGCCAAGACATTTAGTTACAGGTGCCATTTTTACTCCTTGAAATGTCTGGCATGATTTGACAGTTTAACCTTTTTTATTTAACCTTATCACATTTTCAGCATTTTTCTTTCACTTGGATGTGGTTTTTTTGGTTTTTTTTTTTTTTTTTTTTTTAATATGTAACCTTCTTAAAAGTTGAATTGGGTTTTTTTTTTTATCATCACAGCTTGCAATTTCATCTCCTGAGAAAACTCAGCTTTGAAAGGAAACTGGTACTCCAGTTCATTTCAAGTTGTGCCTGTTCCTGGGCAGTCTTTCAGAAAGCAGGGAAGGCTCTGGGAGCAGAGCACTGCCCTCGGGCCTGGGTACAAAACCTCCATCAGGAGCAGTGATTTCAGTCTACACAGGGGGAGGGAGCTGTGACAGGGACATGATCCCAAAAACAATTGAAAGGTAGGAGTAGGACCTCACACCTGGGGTGGAGATGTGAGTAAAAGAACTCTTGGCCAAACGGGCTCCAACATAGGTGTGGAAAGATAAATTAGTGGTGTTACAGTGCTGTCTCAGATGTTCTTTAAAGAAGTTCTGGGAATAATTTCTGTGAAAGACATTCACCCACAGGGCACAGGAGAATTGCTGATTTGGGAAATAGGGATGATTCACTTATGTAAGAGACGCCCATACTGTAAGCATATAAGATGCACTGCTTATCGTAGCTTTTTTAGTGGCATTGTGCCTAATTAATTCATGACACCTTAATTAATAAGTATACAAAGAAATATCCCCACATGACCTAAGCATTATGGAGAAGATTGTGCCCTACAGACTGTCTAATGTTGGTGTGGAGGAACATTCCCAGTTTCTGTAGGGTTCAAAATTTGTATGAAGTTTAATTCTAACTATTTTTTTCTGAGGGTGATTTGAAAGTACCAGATTGAGGACCTGAAACCAAATAGTGTTCAAGGACAAAAGTATCCTCAAGTTCTGAAGGTTATTAATTCTACACCCTAGCTTAACAGATAGTTTCTATCACTGTAAAGGGCCACACTGAAACACAGAGCAGAAAATTTTCTCTGAACATCAGCCAAGTTGTATCAAGATATTTGTGTCTGAATACCTGGATGTACTGGTGGAAAAAGCCATGAAATGCTAAAGAATTTCTTACCTCTTAACAGCTTCATAGTCATGGGGGAAAAGAAAGTTCTATTTCATTAGGCTAGAAGCACTTAATTAAGTTAGTTTAGGAGATATTTCAAGTGCAGGTTAGACAGGAGAAGTCATGGACTTGGAAGTCATAAGATGATGAAGATTTTAAAAAAAATTATGAGGACAGTGGGGATAAGTATTTACAAGACGAAAGTTAGCCATCACTGCAGATATTTTAGACTGGTTCTGCTCTCAAATGCATCTGATTTGCATCATGAGCCCCCTGCTTCCCAAAGTGAGAACTATGGAACATTGCTTTTAAATCTCAGTATCAATCACTACAATATTTGCTAAACCACCAGTTTATGATTAAGATGTACATATTCAGCTTAAGGGGTCTTAAATACATAATTTATCATTGTGTTTTAAAATAGTGACATGAATATTTTACTGTTTTGTGCATTAGAAGCTTAACAGCCCCTCAGCAATGTGAGGACTGAGATGTCACCTTGGAGGTCTGTAAGTTCTTCTAGCTCATGTTTCTGATTTGCCTAGAATGACAAATCTCAGCCTTGTTCTGGGTAAGCTAAGGAATTCTGGAGTAAATTTTCAGCAAATCTAGCCATAGTTATGATACAGTAGGAAAATCAGACTATTTGGTCTTGAACTAAGGGCAGCAGTTCTGTGTAGGCTTTGATGTGCATCTCTGAGTGCATTGAATTCAGAGCAAAACTTCAGAGATGCGAACTCAGACAACCTGAAAACATCAGGTATAAAAAGCTCTTTGGGTGAGATTTGCTTGTTTTTCCTATTTACAAGACGTTTGGTATATTTTTATGTATTTGGTCAGTGTATTCAAAGTAAGGGGAAAAATTATTTTGCTCTCCAAGGATTCTCTTCAACTCTTTTGAATTCTCCATCTAGGCCCAGGATTTTAGTTTCTATCCCTCAGGCTAAGGAAGATTGGCTAGTTCATCCATGGAATGTATTAATACCACTTCTTAATCATCCAGAGCAATCACTACAAGTTGTGCAACACAGAGCACTCCTTTTTTCTTCAGGGGTTGTGCTTCCTGACAGCAAGGGAGAGAGCAAGACTGCAAATTAAATCCTGGTCCCCTTGTATGGAGGAGCTATCTCTTCCCTGAAAATAAGAGCTCACTTTGGCATGATCACAAGTAGGAGGCAATAACTTAGAAAATAACTGAGGTACAAAAGTTTCTTTTGTGTCTGTCAGGAAAGGGTAGAAAAAGACCCTTTGGATGAGGACTCCAGAAATGTGGGCTCCATCCTGGCACCAGTACAAAATTCCTGTATTGCCTTGGGCGAGTGACTTTGAAATTCAATTCTCAGTTTGCAAAATGGGGGTAATAAAGACTCACAGAAAAGTTGGAAGGATAACTCCATTAATATTTATGATGTGCTAAGGTGCTCTGGTGCCTAGAACCTTTAGAGCTATCTACCCCTACTAAAGGACACCCAAGTTCACAGTTATTTTGGTGAGGACACACACCAGAATGCCAACAGGAACTTGGCACTGTCTTTTTTTAAATTAGTTGAAAAATGCAATAATTGCCTTTTGAAAAAATATAGGTATATCAGCACTTGTCTTCATCCTAAACAAAGGTAAAAAGTTGAACAAGATGCACATTATGTAACTGGCAGATGTAGCACAGTCTTCCAAGGACACAACTACTGCCTCCTAGGAGGTGTGGTTCCATGACAAATAAGTTTATGTGGAATAACATGATTATAAATGATCATGTTCCATGGTTGTCACAAAGCCCTTCAGTCATTCAACTGCATGTAGGCACTGAGATTGATTTAAAAGACACTATTTTATTTTGAGTTTCTGAGAGTGTTCTACCAAAATATGTGTTTACTGGTTTGTTTGCAGTCAGTTCCGCCTCCCCAGTGCAGGTTTATTTGATGTTAGAGGTACTATATGATGGGAAAATGACATGTTGAGGAGTTTGGGAGTTTTTGAGTAACTCCCAATCCTTTCACTAAGAGAGTTTTTTAACCACTCATCTTTTGGCATTGGGAACTTGCATCATATCAAGGCCTGATTTGTAAAAATGAGATGAGATCAAAGGAAACTCTCTCTCCTTATGTCTGTACATTTGAACTAACACTCCACAGCAGGTGAGGGTACATCTTCCCCTGCCCTATGCTACCGAGAGATATTGTGAAATCATCCCGTATCTTTTAAATGTTTTATCACTTCTTGGAACAGTGCTGGGTCTTGTGTTTCAGCATGTTTATTTTCTGTGGGAACGGCGATCTGATTGCAGTGCACGTGTGTGGGTGGGTAGATTATAAATTACAGACTCTGAGCTCAGGTGCACATCTTGGGAGTGACTTTTAAATAGTTGCACGATTAACAAACCCTTCTCCTTTGTGGATTGGAAAGCAATTTCTGACTCGAAGATCATGGCTTTACTTCAGGAATTATACCCCATGGAGCCTGCATGACTTGATGCTGGAGGGGAAATATTTGTTGTGTTATGAATGTGAAGCCAGCTAACTAGTGAACTATGGGATGATTTATAGCCAACAGAGTTTGAGGGTAGGAAGAGGGGGAGCTTTACAGAAAACTTGTTCATAATTTTGGAGGGAGGTGGCATGTAGGAACGAATAAGACAGTCTTTTATGGATGGAGTGGTTTAAGAAGGTCTTGTTGCCAGTTCCTTCTGGTCGTTCCTTGCCTGGAAGCTGTCCTTAGCTGAGCAGCAGATTTGTCTTTGACAAATTCTCCTTTTCCTTCAGTGCAAAGCCAGTGAGGTTGTTTTGACCAGCCAGGAGCAGTGGATGCAGGGTGTTCATGTAGTTATTCAGGGTGGCAGAGCTACCTGCCCTGGAAGACCAGCAATGAAAAGCCAGTAATTAAGCTAGATTCGGGGGAATTGTATGACCTCACTCTTGGCTGCCCTAAGATAGGTACTGTAGTTTTATGGAGATGGATGCCATATAAATATCTAGATAGATTAACGATCTAATGGAGGCTTTTTTGTCATTATGACATCTTGAAACTCACTACCACTGTTAGTCCATCTGTGTATGGATTGCAGACCCAGGCCAAGAAATACTTAGGCAGATGCTTAACTTTAATTTTAGAAGCAGGCCCATTGATTTCAAGGAGAATGCTTGCTTTTTAAAAAATGTTTTTTTAATTTAGCCATGTGTTCAATGCTTTCCTAAACATAGACCTAATCCAATAGTTTCCATAAAAAACAATGCCCAGCATGCCTCAGAACAAAAGACTAGAGAAAAAAAGAAATGGAATGATTTAGTACTACAAAAAACAGAGCAGCATTCTGATCAATTCTCCCCTTTAAATGGTGTCACAATTTTACTGCATAATCCAACTGGATTGTTCAGAAAAAAGAGATACAGTCAAGTTCATGGAGTGGTTCTATTTAATGTTCCAAGTATCAATCTAGAGCATATGTACTTGATTCTGGAAATCTTCTGTTTGTAGAACTTTAGTTGATTTTCACAGGCAATGTGTATACCTGCTCCTCACAAAATGAGACCAAATATTTATTAGCAGCTAGAAATAGACCATTTATTTTTATATGTGACTTTCCACTGGCAATGTTCATGGAGAAGGCACATGTCATGCGTACTTCTTAAAAATCTTCTTTTGATACTGTTTGCTACATCTCATTCATTTTAGAGTTGAAAAAGTAAACAAATGAAGTGACCAAAACAAACTGGGCTGAATTTAAAGGGTCAGTACCTCTGGGTAAATATGACCTGAAACGCAGAGATGGTAGAAACATAATTGTATACAGGAGTTTGCCAGTATTAGTGTTGCCAGAGGTGGTGTTCATGAAAAAATAGATATATCCAGGTAAATAGCTTCCTATGGGATATAAATTCAAACAGTGACCTGAGAAATTGCAAGCTTAAAGGAAAATTATTGCAAGTTAAATAGGATCAGGATAAAACTAACTCATGGCTAAAATCACAGGTAAATGTTGGGAAGAGCAAAAATATAGACAAGGGCAAATGAATTGATTATTAATAAATTATATACAAAAGATTTCAGTCTGACTGTAGTAAATTATAGTCAATAACAGAAAAGCCCTATAGGATTTTAAGGCCATACTTTATATTCACAGTACACAGCACTTGAAAAGAAAATGCATTATTTGTATATGCATAAAAATCTCTGTATGTGTCTGTATATACATACCCCTAAACAAAAAACCACATTGGTTTTAAAAAGTAATATATACATTGCTTTCACTAGTTTAAATTTTCCTTGCCGAAACAATGTCTGTTTGAAGAAGCTGGAAAAGTCTTATGTGAACAGTAATTCTTCCTTACTTCATATAACTTTTGTGAGAGACACTAAGCCACAATAGTTAGGGAAGAAGTTATAGCTTAGTCCAAGGTATGGGGCTTGAGAACAGATCAGTCAGGAAGAAGTTAAAAGGAACAGAAGCTGTTGCTGACAATAACATTGTGGTACTGGCTTCTCTGCTAGAAATGTCATTGAACAGACTTCTAGGTTGTTAATAATTTTCTTATAAAATGTTTTCAGTACAGAAATACAGGATTTAAAAAAGTATTTTTTCCAGTGTAGTACACACTGCATAGTACTTTGAAGCTGGAAATATCTTCTCATAATTTTCAGCTGAAAAAAATTATGTTAATCATATTGGAATTAAAATTCACAGACCAACTATGAAAAAGAAAAGATTTCCAGGGCAGATCTAGCAGTTTGTATTAGGTGAAGATACATGCATTTAAGTGAACAGTTTTTAAAACTGCCCAATTTCTGTCAAATTATAATTTTGATTACAGAGTTTTCAAATATGAAAAAGACTGCTACATGATTGGAGGATATATTCTGTTTCCTGTATCCATAATGGATTGGGAATGGACTGATTGGAAAATTGCTTTCATTGGAAAATTGCAGTCTGTGGCATAAAGTTACCAAATCTCTGAGGTAAAAGGTACAAAGTGGTGGCATGAATTATATTGGGTGAATGTGAAGACCTTAGCAGCAAATAAAGATTTTGGGAATGGTGTTGGCTTTGACATTGGAGAATACGCCCTACAGAGCCTTGGAGAACTGGTTGGTCATTGGAGATTAGGGTGTGGCCCATCTCATCACACACAGGTGTCCACATCTGACTGGACAAACTGCATCCTAAACTCTACCAGCCAAGGCTCCACCAGCTGCCCTGGAACAAGATAAATAGTTTACATATACCCAAACAGATGGAATGGGGTTTGGTTTCCCTGGTTTTAAACTCTGCAAGGTTGTACATGCACCTGATTTTTTGTTTGTTTGTTTTGTTTGTTTTCAAATTCCACTCTGTTCTGTCAAAATTCAGTAAGCACAGTCAGTGGATCCTCACAGTGCATCCACTGCATCCAAAGACAAATATGGGGTTGGGGTGTACCAGTTTTTCTCTAGATTTTATTTGCCACAGAGATTAGAGTTCCTGAACCAATGAAGGGTCATCTTAGATGTAGACATCTTTCTTATACCTACCTCAGCTTGGGTGAAAAATACACCCTTAGAACTTCGTTAAAGGTGACTTTGCACTGAGACAAGGAAGACTGGTCTGGCACTTGAGGTCCTTCCCTGGTTAATTTTATCGTTTCAAAGAGAAACTTTCAGGTAAAAACTCCCACCATAAGTAAAGTTAGAAGAATGTTATAGACTTTCAGCTCCAGGAACAAAGTGTTCTTGAAAAAAATCTCAGTTGAAAATGTGAAGCCAACACACCTGCAATTCCTGGAAGTGCTTAAATTTTTCGGTTATACTGCTGAACAAGCCCTTAATCTTGAGTTTTTTTACCATTTGGCACAAGTAGTGTTCATATTCCTAATCTTAAGGATTTAAAATTTGGCATATGTCTGTGGCACGGGAGAAAGTGAAAAAAAAACGGGTTTGGGAGACCCATGGAGGCCCAGACTAAGCCCCCAAGGTATGAGTGCCAATGTACTTCTCTTTGGAAAGCAAAAAAGAATCACACAATCATAGAATATCCTGAGTTGGAAGGGGCCTACAAGGATCATTGAAGCCATTGTGCAACTAGGGAGCAACACCTCCTCTTCTTCCTTTATTTCTGTATGAAGGTGATGGCAATTGCTGAGCTCTGCTGTTGAGGTTTCTGATGCTAAAATGTTTTAGCAATGGTATTATCCCCAGGGTGGGAAAGTGTCTTCTGATCATGCAGTCAGAAAGCTGATGCTATTGCTGTCCAATGCACTTGAGGATAAAGGTGTCTTCCTTTGCCTTTTAGGAACTGAAGAGGGGACTCATATTTTCCATCTAAACAGCCACTGAGGTGCCAACTGCTCTTTTGCTTCTCACTTAGATGCCTGGGACACTGCATAAAAATAGATAATTCACTGGGCTTGTCTGGCTTTAGCATAGTAATTTTCCATTTGAAAATGTCAAGAGATTCTTTAGCATCAGTAGAAACAACCTTGTCAAAATGGATAGAAATCAGAACTCTGGAAAAGCCTGATAGAAAAATGAAGGTCCCAGCTTTCCTTATGTCATTCGTTGAATGAAGATTTTTTTTTTCTGTCTTTCTGAAGCCCAAGTAAGAACTAACCTTGTTACAAACTTCCCAGGAGCAGTGTATGGAAACTGGAGTCCTAGAAAATGACTTAAATTTTCCAAGGAGAGAGTGAGGAAGTTGTAGCAGTATAGGAGAGGGATGGCAGGTGGGATGTGGAGATAGAGGATAAAGGAGAACATTATCCAAGGTCACTTGGGGAGTGACATAGAAGGGAATGAGGAGCAGAGGGTTGCCACAACTGTGCTGCATGAGGTAAAGTCCATCTGGAAAAGTGACTGTAACTGGAATATAGGACAGAAACCATACAGAAACATGGGAGTGAGAGGAGACAGGAGCCCTACCATGTCTGGCTGGAGCAGGTGTAACATGAGGAACACATAAAAACCCTGTCACTGGAAGTGAAAACGGGCATTAGGGAGAGCAGGAGAGTGGAACAGGTAAGAACACAAATAGGAAACCTGTGTGACCATGAGGGAGTGAGTGAGGCCCCTGTGGGGTAGAGGCAAGGGATGGGAGATTGGAAGAGGCATTTCTGATAAAGCTGGAGTCCCAGGAGGCAGTGTGGTGAGCCTGGACAGCAGCATTACAGAATCACAGTGTCACACATGGAACACCAGTGATTGTGATGAAAGGGCTGCAGCTGGACAAGCCCCTTCAGGTCCATGAAAGTTGCACAGCCAGTGTCCATGCTCCATCTCACCCTGCCTTGCATCCAGACTCAGTGGAACTTGTGCACACCAACTGAACCCATATTCCTCGCACAGAGAAAATGTTGCAGCTGGGAAAAGGTGACTGAATGGAAGTGCAGGGTACTGAGGGTACGTGAGGACAAGCAGAGTTCACTGAAGGAGAGCAGCTCTCAGTGCATGGGCACCATTATGGAGCAGGAGGAACAGCCAGGGGAACGAGCGAGGTGGAGGAGGCTGAGTATTTCTTCAAAGGTGCTGGCTGCAAGGCATGGGAGGAGAGCCAGTGAAAGAAGTGGGAGAAAAAGGAGCAAGACTAAGAACTTGGCATGAAGGGAGGAAAGCTCGAGGGGAGATTTTTGTGCTGTTAGGAATCCTCTGATAATAAATCAGATTCCTTTTAAAAAAGGGCAAAGAATTATCGAGGAAAAGACTAGCAGTTCAAGTTGCAGAAGAAAGAAAAGTCTGAGGGTGAGCTCCACAGTGTGCTCAGAAAAATAAGCTGCGTAACAGTGCTTGTGCCTGCCACCCAGCTGCTGCAGGCGAGTGTGGAACAGTCCCTGCTGTCGTTTTCCCTTCTTTTTGTGGTCAGCAGTGGCTCAGATGAGAGCATATTCTTGTTTCAAAGCTCACATAGAGCATTACTCACAACTTTCTATCATCTTCCTGCCTCTGTCTGAGTTTGAGTATAAGAAAGACAAAGGAAGTTTTATCCTTTTGGTTTTCCAATGGTGTTCCTCAGCAAAATATTTTTGCAGCATCAAGGTCTTTGTAAAGAAGCCTGGTTTAAATTTTGAATTGCAGTAACTGTAGAAGCAAAAAAGGAGAAATACAGGAAAGCTGAGCAACTGCAATCAGCAGGGAATCTTCCTTTCCTATAATATTTTCTCTTCAAAAGAGAAAACAGCCACAAAAATGTAAGAAAATATTATGTCTTAATTCTTTTAATGACCAGAACATTCTTCAGTGATGAGTCATGTTTCTGAGAAAACCTGAACTAGGATATGATGAAACTTTGATGCAATTTATGGAATTGGTGGAAAACTGTGAAGTAGGACTAGTCACTGTTGGGCAACAGATTTCTTGGTTAAAAAGTATTTTATTTCAGTAATGGATTCATTGAAATTTCTGCATATCTTGTTGACAGAGAAAAAGAGGTTTTGGCCCTGATACAGAGAAGGGGGAAAAAAAGTGATGAAAACCTTATTTATAATAAACTCTAAAAATGTAAACTTAAGCTAAACCAAAGTGACTAATCTAAGCTGGTTCTGAGGATCCCTGTCCAGTAAACAGAGAGGCAGCTGGAGAGAGCAGTTTGTCCCTTTCTTTTCACTGCTTGTTTGAACAGGAGAGTTTCTCTGGAGTGACCCAGGAGCCTGGGCAGTAGTCCCCGTGCATCCTTGTGGACAGGAATGTGCTTGAGCTCAGCTGGCTTCACTCTGTCCTTCCATTCAATTCAGTTGTACCATACTGAGTATTTAAATAAATGTTTTCTGAAGATTCTTCATTTCTGGTAGTATCATTTGCACAAGATTTCTAACGGATTCTGGAAAAGCAAACTGTCCTCCCCATGCCTTTAACTGACTAAACATGCTACTGCCTTCAGTAGCAGCTTAGATTATTTCCCAAAGCAAAAAATAAACCCCCAAAAATTTCTAAGTCAGCATTGTCTAAACATTTATTCTTGGCCTCACTGAGTAAAAATCTCCTTACAGGAGGGCATTGTGCCCCTGACTTCTCCCACACAGCTGCAGTAGTCAAAGCAGATTAACTGCACTCTTCAGCCCACCAGGTCTATTGTTAGTAAAGTGGAAGAAACAACCTCTCTTTGCTGATGAGCAAAAAGTTTCTAATCTGTTGCACAAAGAAGAAAGATTGTTTTTCTCCCAGATGCATCTCGAACTCACAAGAACTCACATGTCTCAGTGGGAAGTAGGTGCACAGATAAAACAAGGGAAGTGCAGTGGCTGCGGAATGAGGTGGGTTGTTAAGTGCAGGGGATCCAACATCAGCTTTTTTGGTAGCTTTATGTGGCTGTTGTGCAATTTGAAAATGATTTTTCCACCTTAATGTGAGAAAGTGCTTTTTAGATTGTGTCCATGGGCTAAATAAAGGATAACAGTGGCTGATCAGCAGGGTTCTCCCTGGTATCCAGAGCTGATGTGACTGAGATTATAAATCGAATGAGAACTCAGGACACTGGTGCTGTTACCATTGAGAGTATATCAGCTGCAAGACAAGAATGCAGTGCCTGTTGACATGTAGGTGTAAATAAGAAGTAGGACGGAGAAAAAAAGTTTAAATTTTGTATCCATGTGCTCTGAGTAGATGTGTTATCTCCAAGGGACAATTTCTGGTGTTGTTCTGATTTGTATTTGACATGCTAATTAGCACTGAGGATGTTTGCATTCATTAAGTCTTTTCACCATGAGAAGCTTAATTGATTTAAAGTACCTTGGTGAAAATCAACGTCTGTTCTGCTTAATTTCTAGGATTGATAGATACTAAATAATAAATACTTTGTATTCCTCTTCTTTCCTATATTAATTACAACTCTGTTCTGCAGGTGAAGGATACAGTTAGCATATGATCTCACAGTTATGATGAAAAACTGCAGAAAACTTATATACTCTTAAAAGCAGGATTCTGCACTTACTTCTTATAGATCAACCTAGTCACGGCTAAACAATAAATGATGTCATTCAGTTGTTTGCAGAAGCATTTTCCATGTATTTCCATACTCAGGTAAGACTATTCCTTGGAGACAGGTATACCCTGTTTTATCAGTAGCAGACATGTGAGAATACGTTGTCTCTCAAGCCAAACTACCAGGAAAGAAAAATATCTGGCAATTCAGGGAGGAACATAGAAAAGGAAGAAGACTGTAGAAAAGATAAAGTGGGAGAAAATGCTTTATTTCTTCAAGGCATATTACCTTGACCTAGGAAAGTGATGCCTTTGTCTATATAAAGACAATTGCAACATGAAATTTCCTGCTTGTGAGCATCTATCTTTACCTTTGGGGACCACTTTAGGAAGCAAGAGATTTGTAGGGTTTCTATTTCTGTCCTTCTGGCTTGGGGACCCATACCTTTCCACACAGATTTTACAGTGCCTTTACAATGTTTGATCTTTGAAATAAGAAGCTTAAGCTATCTAAAAGTGTGCCTCTTTGTTTCCTAGGTGCAATTCTTCAACTCTGTTTCTCAGGCCTTCAGTAGAGATGGGAAACACCTGCTGCCCCTGTTTCACCTGCTACCTTTCCAGCCAGCTATTAGTCACTTCTCACTCTGCTGACCCAGAACAGGATTACAGAGGTACCTTTTGGAATGAGATATCTTCACTGATCAAGGAGAGGCTCTCAGTACATTGGTGCAGTCACCACCCAGAAATGCTGTGATGGATTATTCATGCCAAGAAACAGGAAAGCTATCATATCTTCTCCATAGTGTCACTTCACCCTTCCTGAAGTGACCAAGGCCCTCATTTTGGGCTGGCAGACACTGATTTGTGCTGCAATCACACTGAGAGCTGTCTTTTCCCTGAGTGCAATCTCTCACCAAATAACATATGTGAAGAATACAACCTGACTGTTGGGTTCCAGCTGTTCCTCAGCTGCCTCTCTAATTTCTTTCCAGTCTTTGGACTACCATGGCACTTTGTAAAGCGGGTTTTATTATGCAGACCTTGCATTCACTGGAAACTAGGCTGAACTTACAGCCTTAGAGCAAAGGGCAGCCTGTCCTCTTTACCAGGACCCTGAGCTGCATCCAAAGTAAGAAGTGAAAGTAGGGGAACAGCACCATCCACCCTGAGTTTTGCTGGTCAGCTCATAAGCTCCTGCTGCAGGAAAAGCAGCGTGCTGCCACTCGTTAATACAGTGGCAACAGTTTACTGCTGTGGGAGTGCCCGAAAAATGCTTCCTGTCTCCTATGGCAACCTTGAGCTTGCATGGAACAAATTGTGAGCAAATCCTGCTGTACTCATTCACGCTCTTTGTGATTTACCTCTCACGCCTGCTACAAAACCAACAGCAGAGAAACAGCAGTGCAGTGTGCAGGCTCTGACCGCTGCACGTTTTTATCTCTGCAGTTGTTATTCTGTTGTTGCCTTTCCTAGCAGTTGACTTTGTGTGCTGGTATCACGTATAAATCTCTAGTTCCATTCAAGGGTGGAATCTGTAGAACAAGCGCTAACTGGAAAAGAATTGGTGACTCATAAACCTAAACATCCTTCATATTTAGCAGGAATAAATATTGATGCTAGAGAGATTTGAATTTAATAACGGTTAAAAATTGCAGTGTGTTGATGGGGAAGTCAGTTCCTTGTGCACCCGTGACTCCTATTGACTTTGGAGGTAGTTGCAGGCATGCAGCAGAAGCTGGTTTTAGCATTTCTGAATTGTATTCTGCACTCTCAGAGATTTCCAGGCAAGGGAAAAACAAGGAAGAGAATTGCCTTTGGAATTTTCATTTCATTCTTTAGGAGTAACTAACAAAGGGAAGTATTTTGCTGTGGTGACACACTTTCCTTTTAATGAAATTAAGATAACTTCCATGAAGTTAAGAGTGACATAATTTTCCGTTGATTTTGATCTACAAATTTTTTTTACCATATAAAAAGAGGAAAGGGTAGATCACTGGACATTGGTCAGTGGCATGCTAGATAAATCCCACACATGCATATGTGCATCCTGACCAAAAACTATGCACTTTATCAGTGGGAGGCATTAATATTTGCTTTTTCTTGTGAATTGCAAGCTAGGGTTGGTGAAGGACACCCAAAGACTGGTGCAGCTCCCCAGCTCCTCTTGTTTCCACACTCATGTCTGTCCCTGTTGTGATGAAATCTGGCAGCTCTCACATGCCCTTGCAACAAGGATGTACCACTTTAAGCTTTTTCAAGAAAGGAAGGAAAACTTCAAATGATGATCTCAGACTTGCAAAGGAAGATGGAAAATATAATTTTCAAATACTTGATTTGTTTTATAAATTGCAAAGGCATTTGTGCTTTTCAAAAGGAAATGCTTTAAATCCCTGTTGTTCAAACCATGGGGTCCAGTTGTTAGGAGAAAAAGGTCCCAGAAGCTATATAGGTTATGCTTAACAATTGTGACATTTGCATCCAATTTGAAGTAGCCATTGGGAGAAAACTCATTGAGTAGAGTATTTCTAAAACCATCAAGTCGGGGATGCAGTTTGGCCCTAATTTAATTGTTGACTTTAAAAATATGCAGAAATTTTATAAGCTCCATGCATTAAAAGAGATGTGTCAGATCCTAAGGACTACTTGCAGGAGGGCTCACCAGAGGAGCAGTAGGCAGTGGATCAGCTTATTTGCAGAGCTGGACAGCTTTTGTTCCCAGTCCTGTGTCCCATCACTACCAAATGTATTTTGTCTCATCCTTAAATCTTTCAGCAAGGAGTTGAGCTGCTTATAGCATTGATCTGAAGCCCAAATGAGTTCTAATGTAATATAAATAATAATAAAAGCCATAATAATTGCCATTTAACCTTCCTCTTATTATTAGCCACCAACAAAACCCTACCATTCTCTCCTAAATCCTACATAAACAATCCAGTGCAGCCTTGAAACATAAACATCCACTGACAACTGAAGCAGATTTCATTAGCCATTTCCTATATGATAAATATCCTGGCATTATTAATGTTCTGCTAAGTAAACATTGGCAGTGTTAAAATGAATTCTTAAAAAAAATAATTAGACACTCTTATATTAACATGAGTGGCAATACAGTTCATCTATCATAATCAAATACTTTCCTGTGGTCAAAATCATCCTGAGATTAATAGATATGTTGAATTTTTTTCCTCACTTTAATATCAGTTTTCACATTATTGTGTCTACCTAAGTATTTTTTTCATATTCAAAACACGGAAGCAAAGACCTGAATCTTCTTTTTGCATAGTTTTTCAACTAAATATAATCCATGCAATAGACTGTAAGTGTTCCCTGCCCTGAGTAGCATAAAGTTTATATAAGACAGAGAAACAATATTGGCAAATCCCAAAAATAAATGAATGACTTAAAAAAAATGTTATTAATGATTTGTACCTTTGATACCATTATTTATAGAATACTACCATATTAAGCCATTCTAAATCCCTGAAGTCATACTAGCCTCACTTCAACATATGCTTATATCTCCTGTCTGGAAAGGCTCTCCTAGAAAGCCTCTTATTATTTTTGCCATCCTTTACATGATAGAGGTGTCCAGAGAAGGATGAAGCTGGTGAAGGATCTAGAGCACAAGTCTGGAGTGGCTGAGGGAGCTGGAGGTGTTTAGCCTGGAGAAAAGGAGGCTTAGGGGGGACCTCATTTCTCTCTAAAACTGAAAAGAGGGTGTAGCCGGGGGGTGATCAGCCTCTTCTCCTAAGCTACAAGTGATAGGACAGGAGGAAACAGCCTCAAGGGAAGCTTGGACCGGATATTAGGAAAATTTTTTTTACTGAAAGGGTTATCAAGCACTGGAGCCAGCTGCCTAGGAAAGTGATTGAGTCACTATCCTTGGAAGTGTTCAAAAAACATATAGGTGGGGGCATGGTTTAATGGGGCAGTGCTGGGTTAACTGTTGGACTCAAGGATCTCTGATATATTTTCCAACCTTAATGATTGTATGCTTCTCGGATTCTACGTGATTTGCCTATCCCTAAATATTTCACAGAAAGAGAGCATGCACTGTGTTTTGATGGGATGAGTTTCAGAACCTGTGAGCCCAGTGGTGAGGGGGTGGAGCACTGTGGGGAGCAGCGAGTGATGCCGAGTGTGCCACCTGTGAGCTGTGATTCCACAGCTCCTCTGGCCAGGTTGGCTGGCATCTCCTCTTCCCCAGCCCCCACAAGACAGGTAGATCTTTGCTACATCCCAGGGGGCTGTGAGGATAAAGCCACTGTGAGTGTCTCAAATGCCAGGAAGATACACAACAAAGAACTGTGCATACAGCCAAGTCCACAGAGCACCCCTTAAACCCTTCTCAGTTTGCTCTGGCAAATGTCTCGTATTCATTAGGCTCTGTCTGATATATACGTTGGTTAGGTTTGTTATTTTAAAATATATAGTAATATTTAAGAGTTTTTAGATATCTAATGCTAATTTAGAGTAGCTCTTGATATCAGAACCTACAGAGTTACAGGCAGTCCTGAGTAGCAATATGACAGAAAAGTGCAGGAAACTTACAGAGTCTTCCCTGCAGAGACTTTCAGAGAAATTAAATTGAAGAAATCAAAATTGCTTCTCGGCATTTCAGTCCTATTGAGTAACACCAAGATGAGTTGTCTGAAAGAGGAACCTCATCTGGAAACTGCAGTGTGCAGAAAACTCTGTTTCTACAGGATGCTTTTGCTGATCTATGAAACAGTCTCATATACAGCTCTCATTTCTAATAAAAGCTCAGTCTACCTCCATGAAAGGAACAGAAATTTTGCTCCTTACATTGACAGAAGATAACTGGGATCTCTAAGAACTTCATAGGTTTATAACAGATTAATTATCATGGCATTAGGCACAGTGGTTACCGACTCTCCCCATTTTGTACTTTCACCTTCCTGTTAGAAACCAAACGTTTGTTCTGTGACTAAAGCATAATGAAATTGCCATTCACTGGATAGCCAGGGCTGACCGGATGTTTGCCTTCTGTTAAACAAGAATAAATATTGATAGGCCTAATCCTAAAAATCACAGCTGCAGCAAAAATAAACAGTATGACCCTGTTGTTAATGAGTTATTGAAGATCAAGTACATTCATATAATTCAGATGTAACCTACTTCCCTGTATGCCTTATTTCCTGCTGTTGCTAGAATATTTTTCAGTTTTCCTTTAAATGTTTTTCTGATACATCACAGTGAGAAGCAATTAAATGTTTTGCCATAATACTAATTTGCAATTAAATCTAGCAATAGCTCTGCTTTTCCTTGTCCAGGTCTTGCTCTTTCATTCACACCTGTTAATTTAATAGCCAGAATCATCCATCATGGTGAAGTGCAAGGAGGATGTTGTATACAAGGACCAGCGAGACACCTCAAATTTCACTTGCTGCATCTGTAGATGTTGTGAGGTGCATTCCTTGGCTTAACTGGGACAGGCTAGCTACAGTAGAAGTTGTACACTGTAATTACAGTGGAAGACTAGGAGGCTGCAGAAAGATGTGCTGTGATACGAGCTGTAGAACCTTCCCCTTAGGAGTGCAGAAGGGTGGCATGGAGAGTCAGGACATGTATGCAGGAAATGAAGACACAGTAGGAAGATGCTGCTTTTCTTGGAGAGGCCAGAAGTGCTGAATTGCACTGGTTTGTCTCTCTGCTTCTCCATGCAGCTTCCTGACCCACCCAAGAGCATGTGCCCACACTGTGCTCCTCAGGGAGATGACAGCAGAGCCAGATGACTGCAGTGAATGGTGTGCAGAAAACTTGCAAGACAGGCTGGGAGTTTGCAACAGGGGCATCACAAAAACAGGTGGCAAATTCCAGCCTGCTGTGTTTTCCTGCATCCCTGGCCAAGGCTGGGACACACTGCTTCATGTAGAGGCAATATGACATTGGTGGGACTGATTGAGCAATATCTTTCTGGCAGACAATGCTTTCTTACCAACAAACTTTTGTTTGGAGAGGAAAACTGTATTTTGGCACAGTAACCTTGAAGGATTGCCAAGGTGTGAGGGGAAATCTGATCTTTGCCATGCTGTGAACCCTCAGGTTGTGTGTCAGAAGTGACAGGGTGACGTGAGTAAGCAAGGAACCCTCCATAAGGAAGAGATCAGGGCTCTTTCTCCCTTTTGATGTTTTCTCCATTAGTTCACATTGGCCCAACAATACTCACCTCCTTCTAGGACTGAATTAGTTATTTTTACAAATTCAAACTCACAATTTATCCCTGGTTGTGAGAAGTGTTAGGGTTTGCAACCTCATCCTAACCCTCTTGTATCAGCACTAAAACTAAGTAATAACTGCATGTTATTTCACACAAATACTTGTAGTACAAATTGCTTAAACAGAATGTGTTCTATGCCATTTCTGAATCTGGCCATAATGGATTCTCTTGTTTTGATATTATTCAAGGAAAGAATTAATCAATTAACCTTTGATGGGAAAGGATTATTTTTCTCTTCATTTTAAGTTTCTGTTTTCTATGAAAAGGTACTGAAAACACTTAGAAGTACTGTTTAACAATGCAAATGAGAACATTTACCTTACTAACAGAGTGTTTCTATTCTTAAATGGAAAAAAAATGAATTAATGAGAATACCATTTTTGAAAAGCTATGAGGTTTGACACCTACAGACTTCTGTGGTTGATCTTAAAAAAAAAAAAAAAAAGAGTAAAAATGTTCTTGCCTCACTCTTTTCCGGTCCTTATTTGTGAGCACAGACCCCAGCTGACTGAGGCTGAGATAAAATGTTATCAAATGTCACTTCCATTACATTCCTGGTACATGCAGAATATGAGAACTTACAGAAACTAATTGGGCTGAATTCCAGGTGATTATTCCATTTTCCTGACGCTGGATCTGTTTCATAGTAACTACTTTTTACTTGTGGGAGTGCCTTTGCTGAACCTGGGCCAAAACCAATCTGCTCTTCCTTCAGTGTGTACATGCATCTTGGCTTTTGCATCATTCACATAATCACCTGTTTGGGAATTCATCCCAATCGCATTCTTTTTTGTAGATAAGGCATACATCAATTTATCTATTCTGCTGACTTTGGATAAGTCATAAATTTTGGCAATAGAAAACCTATCTCCTCAACTTACATGGTCCAGCAATAATCCATGAACTAAAAATTTATTTAAGTCTAGCTTCTACTGATTAAAGATACTATTAAGCTATACATCACGCTGAGCACCATTTTTAATATTACTGAGGTGTTTTAGTCATATACATGAAATAAGAAATTAAGTGCAGGAGATGATTCTTTATTTCTCAGATAAATATTTCCTTGACCTCCACTTGTCCTTGGCTTTTAGTTGCTTCTCCAGGGTGCCTCAAATCCCTGTACTTGTAACTGTGACAGCTTAGCAAAAGGAGCAGGCTTTCCAAATTGTAACCAACCACATTATTGTTGGAAATTCAACTCTTTGGCAGTTATGCTTGGATTTATGCCACATCTAACAGCCCACACTAGATCAATTCCACTTTACTCAAGGTTAGCCTGCTGTGGGAAAATCCTGATTGGGTCAGTGTCAATTTAAAGCCCAGATATTGTCAGGAGCATGCTGACACCCACCTCAAATCCCATCCACAGGCTGACTGGTCAGGAGTCTCAGACACTCAAATCTGTCAACTTAGCCTAGAAATTGCTGTCTCCTGAAAAATACAGAGAAAAGACAAACTTTAGTTAAGTGCATCTTCACATCTTTCCACATAGCCACATTAATATCAAAGCAGTGAGGAATCAGATCAATGCAAGGAATAAAGAATACCCTTTATCAATGCATTAAATAGTATTGTCTCACAATGGAGAAGACTTCATGATCTAAAGTCACACAGGTAGTTTGGAGCCTTTTTCACCTAAGTAAACACAGACCATTAAGCACTCAAGAAGCTCAGTTTCTTCCAGGTGCATAACTGCTTTTGTGAGCAGTGGTCTGCTTCATCTGCTCCTAACTGGACATCCATGCACCACAAACACTGATGGAGCTTGGGTTTATGGGTCAGTTGTTAAATATCTTCATTAAAAATACCCAACCAACTCCCTCCCCACGAGTTATTTTAGATGAGAGCATACACTTATGTAATCCAGGAGAAGCTCCATTAGTTTCCAGTAGTGAAAAGAAGCCAAATGTCCAGCACTTCTCAAAACCATGCCTAAAACACACACACACACACACACACACACACACACACACACACACACACACACACACACGTAAAGATAAAGAGGTTTACATGATAGTTTTTACATTAGTCTTGCATTGTAAGAGAAGACATGAGACACTCTGAATTACATTGCCAGAGAACAGGTAAAAGATGGTTTCTGACTTTATAAGGAAAGTTTTTACCCCCAAATATTATTCCTGTTCAATACAAAACTTCTACCGCTCTTAGCAGGAGGAGGACTGGTGCAGTGAATCTAGCTAATTTTTAATTCTCCATGCTAATTAACTTATAAAATGCAAAAAATGAGTCTCTCAAATACACAGTAATTGCTTAGACTGTGTAAGCAAATATTGATCCATATGTTTATTTTTCTTTTCATTCCTATGTCTCAGTGTCAGACTAAATTTAGTCAAAGTAAATTAATGAAATGCATTTTTCAAAAGACCATCATCTGTGTAAAGGCCCTCATTTTTAATGCTCAGCAGTCAATTACAGGCCAATCAGATTTTCAAATATGAAGTGTGACACCAATGTTGGGTATGATTGGAAGTTTGGTGTTTTGAGAGGATTGGGACTTGCTTTTAGTGTATGCCCAGCTCAAAAGCCATTCCAAGACACTGTTTGCTGGGGTCACAATAAAAGAACTGTGTGGGTAGAAGAACCAGAAGCAAATAGAAAAGACACCTTCAAACCACCTTTGTGCTGTATCAGGTGAAGAACCCTGCTCCAAGACAATTTGATGTGACCTGACTGGAATTTCTACCTGTATTGAGCAAACACTGTAGAAGCCACTCATCTTTCCTCAGTTTCCAGGATTTCCATACATAGGAATATGGTTCATTAATTCTCTGGGATTAGCTCATCAAAGAATGATCTAACATATGAGTTGGGTCCCAAGGGAATAAGACAGTCCTGATGTGCATCTTGGAATGAGTCCTCTTGCAAGATGAGATGCAGAGAGAGAGGGTTGTGTGATCAAGATCACAGGTCATACTTTGTCTTTGGGGAAAATGCAGCAGAGTTCCGAAGCTTAAAGGCTGAAACTGCTGAGAAACGTTTCTCTGAGGACCTCTGGCAAGTAAACCAGTATTGGCTCACACTTTATCATTGATAACACAGGCACTACTTCCTCCTTCCCTGCCACAGCTAGACTCTGAGATGAGATGGCGAGCTGGTTTTTGCTGTAGTGTGCTTTTTACTTTGGCTTGTATTTCTCTCCACAGCCCTCACAGGCACACTGCAAAGATCCCGCTTCAGTGCACACCTCTGCAAATATACAGCTTAAGCAGAAGAGGATTGTTTCATGTGAGACACTCCGAGCTCACCCTGCAGCATCACCTGCAGCCATAGTGAGGCTGATAAATGTGGCAGACACTGTTCGTCTTTCAAAATCCTGCAGGTGCATCCCACTCCCCTGCACCACCAGCAGCTGCCTGTGTGTCTGCAGAGCTGACCTTTGTTCAGTCCTTGGCCCTCCAAATCTGATCTGCCCCACATCATTTAAGAAAGATGTGAAGGTCCTTGAAAGTATCCAGAGGAAGGCAACAAAGCTGGTTGTGAGGCTGGAGGGCATGTCCTGTAAGGAGCAGCTGAGGACTCTGGGCTTGTCAGGTTTGAAGAAAAGAAGGCTGAGGGGTGGCCTCATTGCAGCTTCCTGAGGAGAGGAAGGGGAGAGAGAGGTACTGAGCTCCTCTTCCTGTGTACTGGGTTTGTGTGGTAAAGTTTTGGTAGTGGGGGAACGACAGGGGTGGGTTTCTGAGAACCTGCCAGAAGCTTCCTGCATGCCCAACAGAGTCAATGCCAGCCAGGCCCAAGATGGATTTGCTGCTGGCCAAGCACAAGCCCATTAGTGGAATGTCTACCACCCAGAGTGGTAGCACCTCTGGGATAATGTATTTGATAAGGTGGGAAATAAACTGCTGCACAAGAGCAGTCAGAGAGAGGAGGGAGAAACATGAATGACACTGCCCTGCAAGAACCTGGGTCGGTGAGGAAGAAAAGGGAATGGGGTGATCCAGATGCTGCAGCAGAGATTCCCCTGCAGCCCATTGTGAGGTAGCTGTGCCCCTGAGCCCATGCAGATCCATGGGAGAGCAGACATCCATCTGCAGCCGATGGAGGAGCCCATGCCAGAGCAGTGGATGCTCAAAGGAGACTCTGTGGGAAGCCCACACTGGAGCAGGCTCCTTGCAGGACCTGTGGCACCATGAAGAAAGGATCCCAAACTGGAGCAGGTGTGCTGGCAGGACCTGTGACTCACGAGGGACTGGTGCCAGAGCAGCCCGTTCCTAAAAGAACCTGTGCCCTGTGGGGGTGTCCCACGCTGGAACAGTTCATGAAGAACCACATCCCGTGGGAAAGACTCATGTAGGAGAAGTTTCTGAAAGACTGTCTCGTGTGGGAGGAGCCTCATGCTGGAACAAGAGAAGATTATGAGTTCTGAGGGGGAAGTAGAGGCAGAGACAATGTGTGATGAACAGATCAGACACCACATTCTCCATCCTTCTCTGCTGAAAGGAAAGAAAGAAAAGTTACTGAAGTTGAGGAAGACGGAAGGAGTAGGGATGAAGATGTTTTAAGATTTTGGTTTATTTCTCATTTTCCTACTTCGATTTGATTGGTTACTAATTAATTTCCCTAAATCAAGTCTGTATTGCCCATGATGATAACTGAAGTGAATGATCTCTCCCTGCCCTTTCTCTCAACCCATGAGACTTTTGTTATTCTTTCTCTCCCCTGTCCAGCTGTGGAGGAGACTGAGAGAGTGGCTTTGGTGAGCAGCTGGAGTTCAGCCAGGGTCAACCCACCACATCCTGGAATCCAGTGACAGAACACATGGGAATGGTTCAAAACTGTGCCAGGGGAGCTTCTGACTGAACATTAGGAAATATTTCTGTACCAAGAGAGTGGTCAAACACTGGAAGAGGCTTCCTAGAGAGGTGCCCAAGGCCTCAAGCCTGTCAGTGTTTCAGAGGTATTTGGACAATGCTTTAACAACATGCTTTAACTCTTGTTCAGCCCTGAAGTGGTCAGGCTGGACTAGACAGTCATCGCAGTTCCCTTCCAAGTGAATGAGTCCATTCTGACAGATACAATCTCTGCTTCAAAAATCTTAGGAGTGACAGAGTCTAAAACTGTGAGAAAAGCAGTATCTACATCACAGAAGCCCAGGAGTCTACTTTTAACCAAGTCTATGTCAAGACCTACAAAGGAATAGGTGCTATTTTAATTATTTCTCTGTTGCTGTCTAGCAGTTGCTGCTTGATAGCATACAACAATAATGACTTTGCTAATAATTACAGTTCAAATCAGTGAAGATGAAGAAAATAATTTTACTGTAAAAGACACTCAAAATCCAATCAGGGTTGTATTTTTAGTTTTTCAATGAAGACTAGTTTCTGTTGCATTCCTTTGGACTGTTTCCTGTCGTTAAACAGTCTCTCAAATCCCACTAATTTCTGTTGAAAATTAAAAAAAACCTCCACCAAACCCCCCTAATCAAACCAAACCAACCCAGCAACTGACCTGTTACCTCTAAAACTAATAAAGGTGACATAAAACACACAACATCTTTTGACAACCCCACACCATTTTGTTGCTAAATAATATCTGCTAAGGAATCTTCAGCACTTTTGTTTTCTTTTTTTTTCTTTCTTTTTTTTTCTTCATATTTGCAACCTCTGCTCTGAAGAGACTTCGTGGAAATTTGCTCAGCTTGCAGGAAGAAAATGCATGAGTTGATAAAAGCTAAAAATAACTCAGCAGAAGGCTGTCCAATAAGTTAGATTTAGGTTGAGTCATGGAAAAGCCTAGGAGTATTGTCAGCACCTGAGTTATATGGCTTTCTACTTCATTTGGACATGCTTGTGAAGTGTGTGAAACAATCTCATGAAAAGCAGTCATTGACTGTATTGATATTGCTATACATCTTTCAAGAAATTTGGGGACATTTATACTACCTTTTGGGAATTAATTGTGCTGTATCTTGCAGAAACTGAAAAGGAAATAAAGCTGAAAAAAAATTATCAAACCCTTTTGAATTTTTTCCATCTCACAGTAAGGTAGTTGGGGAATAAGGGTGAAACAGTAAATATTCTAATTTTCTAGTAAGACCTTTTACTCTGACTCATATGCCCTTTCTATGGATGAGAGAGGACTAGAAAATAGAAGATATATACCATATAGATAGTGCAAGATAGAACTGTAGTAAGCAAAACTATCTGTAATACTGTTTTCAGAAAACAGTTATTTGTGATTTATTTCTAAACGGAAAGTTGTACTCAGTGTGCTTCTACAAGAGGCTGTTTTCTGTCTTGTACTGTTGCCATTTATCTTCTGCACACACTCAGACCTCCAATCTCAGTGGCCAAAAGAGGCTACAGGTGTGATGGAGAACAAGAATAAAGATGCAAAGGATCTTGCCAAAGTAAATATGATGCTATTTAAAACCAGAGAAGTGCTGTGTTTTGCACTTTGGAGTCATCCCCCAGGAGCAGTCTACAGCACACATTTAGGAATATAAGCATACACTGAGGGGAATAACAAATCAGCAGCAAAAATCAGTATCTTTGAGCTAGACTGCATCCTCAACTGCACACCAGATGACAATGCCCTGATGTTGGGGGGAAGAAAGGAAAAATAAGCTTCCTATGTCTCATTAGGATCTATGATAAATCTATCTACTGAACCTTCAGATAAATGCAGAAATGCTCTTTCCATCACGACAGCACAGTCAGACAGTGGTAGACTAATTGTCAAGCTTCTAGAAGAAAGCTGTGGAAAAAATCCATTTTTACAGTCAGAGACCCAGAAAATATGAACTTGTAAGAGAAGTTTGAGATAGTTGGGCCTTTAACTCTAAAGAAGAGAAAACTCTGTGTAATGTAACAGTCTTCAGTTATGTAGAGACTGCTACAAGGAGGAAAAAATTATATTTTCTGTGTCTGTTGAAGAAGTGATGAGCATAAATTCAGGAACAGAAAATTAATCTGAACATTAGGTAGAGGGATGCTAGATGGTCTCATGGTGAAAAGAATGAACACTTGGAATGGATGAGAAGGAGAGGCTATGGTAATTTCATGTCTGAAGATATTTAAACAACCAGCTGAGGAAAACCTATGCCTATGCTATGAAGAAAGGGTGTGGAGAGGACACTGTTATGTAACTTCCTTTGTGGGAATTGATTTTTCATGGTAAAATAGTAAATTATGGGATACCAAACATTTTAGATGGATTTACTTACTTACACCATTCTTACTCCAAAGAGTTTGCAGTAATAAAAAAAGAAATGAAGAGCCAACCCGGGTTAAATAGGGCAAGACTGTGCAACTCTTGGGTCATTTAGGGCAAATTACAGTTGTGAGAGGTCAACACTGGCTTTTTCTTGAAAGCTCTGTGGTAGAATATGGTTTTAAGGGGAAGCTGAGAAGGAAGAAATTAGAGGTCTGAAGCAGCTATTTAAAATTATTATTCCACAAGTTCTACCAAAATAGAAATCCCAGGAAAGTCCCCATCTCTGAGCCTACGAAGTCAGCCTTTCACCAAATGTATGCAAACAGTGTAGGGATCTCAGCATGCTGTAATCTAGGACGAGCATCTATCACAGGCATATTGAAGCTGTGGTTTCCTGAAGAGCTGTGCTCAATTACTGGTTTCTCACAAGCAAAAGAGAGATTTTGTGGCCATCCATCTCTGGCCTCCACCCCAGCCCTGTGCTGGCTCTGCTCTGCAGTGCCATGTCTGAGGGCTGACACAGCAGAAGCTGCTGGGGTTTGTGCCCTGATGGTTTGAGCAGATTGTGGAGTTAACGAGGCCACGGGAGGAGTCTGGCGAGTGCCAGCCTCAATTGGAGCAGCTCAGAGCAGGAAGCCAAGCTGGGAGAATGGGGCAGCTGCTTCAGGACCTCCCTCCGAATCAGTGAGTGATTAGGTTGGCTCAGCAAGTCCTGGGGAAACCATGGCTTTGCTTCCATGTAGAGAAGCTAATTTTGCAGCTTGTAAGAGAGACAGAGGAATCAAAAAAAAAAAAAAGAAAAAAGAAAAAGAGAGGAACGACACTAAGAAGGCTCATGTTGTTATAAAATAGTTAATGCAAGGGGAAGAAGAAAAAATAGATTGGGAGCTAGCTGGAAAGGAAGATGGAAATGTGCCCTTGATTTGATGTTCTTTGTTGCACTCCCTTAACTGCATGGTCATGACTTGGCAGCTGTTCAGGCTCCAGGAGGCATTGTACAAGCCTCAGATAGGAGGGGTTTCCTCTGATGAGCTGGCCATTGTGACTTTACAAGAAACTGTACAGTACTTCCTCTCATCCATTAGAAACCACTATTTTCTGAATGAATTTTCTCCTCTTTTGTTTTTAGCAGTTTAACCCTTAACCTTTCTGACTCATGTTTTCTATTCTGGTTTAGCGTGCAGCCCGAGGTGAAGATGGGGACAACCCACACGAATGAGACTCCTCTGCTCACGCCTGACAGGGAAACCAAGTGCTGCACAGAGCACTGCTTCTGCTGAAGAGCACTTTGAAGGCCTGGGAGCGTGGTATGAGAAAAAAAAAAAGTCTCTCTTGCAAGTCAAATGAGGAAAGTCAAGCAGCTATTGAACTTCTGGGTGATTCATCTGTACTCTCCAATTTGTATTAATTGCTAAACTGTGAAGATGTGGTGTGGGCAACAAGGGTAAAATGGTATAATTAGGGAAATGACCCTTTCACAATTAGTGGAATGAATTCATCTGAAGATGAGAAAGAGGACCAAGTAATTATTGCACTAGTCAGATATACTGGACTAAATTCAGATATAGAAATATATCTCACATTAGAGTACCTGCTGGGGAAGAAGTGCTTTCTGCCCAAGCCAAGCACAGGATATTGTGAAATACAGAAATACATGTGGCATATAAAAAGCCAAGCAGGGACAGAAAGGGGATGTTCAAAGTTGGAGCTCCCTTTGGGGTCACTAGTGAGCACTCTGAAATTAGACTGGAAATGAAGGCTACAGTGCCTTAGAAAGGGTCCACCTTGGGTTATGAAAGCCCTTTGAGTATTTCAGCATAAAACTCACAGTATGTAAAAAGCACTGGCTTTTACCTTCTCTCATACCTATGTTCAAAAGGGAATAAGGAGATATTTCTCTCTCACCCATGATATGGATGGCACTCAGAATCCTGAACAATGCCTGAAGAGATGGAATCTTCCCAAGACCCTCTCAGGGGATACCTGGTTCTCAGTAAGCTCCCTGAGGTCCTGTTCTAACTGGTTTACTGCTAAAAGGATGAATCATTATGTGACAGAAAGGCCAAGAGGATGCTTGATTTCCAAATCAGGTTATGGAATCAGTTCTTTTTCTCCAAATATGGAAAATACATTTTTTCCATAAGTAAAGTAAAATGTTTGGTTTTCTTCTAAATAATAAATTAAATTTAAAAAGAAAAAAAAAAGCCCTTATACATTTTCCATCTAAAGGTAGAAAACTTCTGTAAAGTTTGTGACCTCCCTCACTGTTGTCCCACAATGTTGAAAAAGCTCTGTGTTGATCTGGGTCCTTGGACCAAAGAGATATTTGGTCAGAAGGAAGATCATTTACGAAAAATATTGTTGGAAATAGGGCTAAGACCTTTAAGTGAACTGATGGCTGAATCCAGACCAGGAGGCTGGTGGATGGATCTGACAGGTAGCAGAAACTCTTTCTGCTAAAACATCCTTTTGCTCTCAGAAAGGGATCAGAGCTTTGAGTTGCTCTCTTTAAAATGTCAGACAACAGCCAGGATGAAAAGGCAGCACAAAGCCTCTGCTGTAACACCAACAAAACTTTCAAAAGCAATTTGATGTGCGATATACTGCTACTTCAGCTTGTCAGGCTGGTATCACCTTGGTCCCTCTCAGTCCATCCATCTGAGCTGACTTCTTGTCCCTCGTCTATAGGAAATGATTCATTCTGTGCCTGAGAAGTGCCCACGTCAGGAGCTGCTCTCCTGGGGCTCATAAAGGTTACTTCTGTCTAAATCACAAAACCACTGGACTGGGTGGCTGCAGTGCCTTCAGAATGAAGAGAGAGCAGGAAGCAGAGTATTTTAATAGATTCTATGGAACATATCAATATATTTCAAGCAAATCAAATACCTTCACGCTTTTTTTTTTTTGTTTCCTGTCTTAGAATATTTTAGGTTATGTTTGTGATCTAATTTTGCCTTTTGTTTTGTTTCTCTTCCCTATTTGGCTGCTGTCATTTTTCAGTGATGCACAGTGATGTTCCACCTGTCTAATCACAACAAGGCCTAAAATTTCACCCTCTTCTAGATTATGTTCTTTAAAGGAAGAGAAGACAGATCACAAAAAGTACAGACAATTCTATTAGCACATTAAGTCCTTCAGCTGCTATTGTGGTTTTAATTTTGAGCAGTGCTATATGCATTTAGTCAGTGAACTGGAGCTATCATTTATCAGAAGGAAAAAAATATCCTGAGGAAAAAAGCATCTTTTCACTCAGTTCAGTCTTTGACATGTGTATTTGAGTCATAGCTTGTCAGAGTGATGAACAAGGTGCAGTCATGTCATTTTCTCCTCAGTGAGTGTCTTTCCTCTATGAGTTTCAGAGGTCTTCACCAACTGTCCTTCAGTCAGTAAGTAGATGGCCAAGTTGTGCTCCACTGTTGGTTCAATTCTTCTGCAAAATCAAGTAGACCCAGGGTATCAGTGGATAAAAATGTCTGGGGAAGAGACAGCACAGGCCAATCAGTCAGTAATGTTTGAATGCTCACATGGTGTGTAGCATGATCTGGAAATGTGCCAAACTGCTCTGGCTCGAGTGATGCCTGGGGGATAGCATATGCTCCAGATCTTCCAAAAGGCAGCACAGACAAGACTGCCCTGGACTTGGCCCCTTGTATGGCCCTGTACATGGTAAACTTTGCACCTGCAAAACCTGATGTTGCACTGAAGGAAGTTGACACACGTTCTTTGTTTCACATTATGAAAATGTACATTAGTTCACAGAACTGGAGAAATCCCCACATCCAAAATGACATTTACATTTGAGGGCTACACAGGGCAAAGTTCTGTATAGTTCAGCTGTGGCCACTGTGCTGCTTGGCCACAGAATGTTCCCTGCTCATCTTTTATTTAACAAATAAATAGCCAGAGAAGTGTAGTGCAATATTATTCCTCATTATTACCACTGTGCACAACTCCATAGATGCAAAAGGAAAGATTTTAAAATCCATCTATATATGACTATTGCCTCCTTGTAAGGTAGTCCCCTGTTGCCTTCAAGCACTTTCATTGCTGTACTGTGCTAGAAGGAAAAGCACCTGGCTGTGTAATGATACCCCACTGGCCTTACTGAAGTTGCTCCTGGTTAACAGGACTCCATGGGAGATGAGACTTCAATCCCCATGATTCAGGTCAAGATGAAAATGAATAGAACTTAATGGAATATACTGCCTAGGCTTCTCCCAGTGGGAGAAAGAGAAAGTACAGCTTCTTTTCATCCAAGCAAGTAGCTGTTACACAGCAGTAAAGTGGACTCTAGTAAGACTATGGATTTGGGACTGGATCCAAAAGGTTTGAGAGCCAGACATTGGCTACACTGCTTCTGGGATAGTTTGCAGACAGCAAGAAGGCAAAGTTTTGTTTCAGTAAATTAGATGAATCCCTGGAAAGTCAAGAGATACCCTAGTTTGCATACAGCTGGCAAATACTCATCTGTAGCTCCACAGTGTGCAGTCTTGCAATGCCTGGATTTATGGAGCAGGACTCTGACTGCCGTGTCCAGTTCTGCTTAGCACAGATATAATCTGGGGAAGTACTTTGACCCGAGAAATACAGAAAGGTCTTGAACTTTGTATCTTCTTGTCACTCCGTTTTCTTCTCCAGCTTTTGAGTTCTGCTATGCTTCAACCAATGACCAGTCCAATCCCACAGTGAGGAAAGTGCTTTGAGACAACTGTGTCCAGCACTGCAGAACAGGAAAGGGAAATCACAAAGGACGGGAGACCAGCAATTATGAAGGTTCAATGTATTTGATTTGATGCAGGAACT
The DNA here is from genome assembly GCA_037013685.1 of Acridotheres tristis. Taxonomy (NCBI): domain Eukaryota; kingdom Metazoa; phylum Chordata; class Aves; order Passeriformes; family Sturnidae; genus Acridotheres; species Acridotheres tristis. The sequence goes on along the minus strand of CM072886.1, from coordinate 139,698,620 downwards.
GAGAGGAAGCATAACAGAAAGCACAGAAGAAAGCAAGCAAGTTTCTGTTTTAAAGCTATTGTGGCTAAATTGACGGGGCTACTGGCTGCAATAACATGGTGCATGTGCTGCTGTTATGCTACAGGCATGACAAAAAACACTACAAGAGGCTCCATGGCACAAACCTGGTCAAATGAGGAAAAGAAAAACAACCCCTTAACTAAGAAGTTTTGGGCAGAAAAATTGCATTCCATTATTTGGGTTTTTTAAAGGTGATTTGGATGAAAAAGTCTAGGTTGTGTCTTTGGGGTTTTTTTCTGCTTTGTAGTATTTTAAGGGAACTTCAATAATTTTATATTTTTTCCCAGGTTTTACTATATTAAACAGTGGGATTGTGAACTTCAGTTTCCACTTTGCTTTTGTTGACTTTGTTTGGGGTATATTTGGTTTTCTGCATGATTTCCTTTGTGTGTCATTGCATATTATGTTGACTGTTTTGGAAAAGTCAGATTATGAGCCTGGTTGCTGGTTGTTTGTCTGCCACCATGTCACTTGTGCCAGCAAGACTTGTTTTGAAGGTTACAAAATAGTATATCTTACTGGAATAATGCTCCATTTAAAAAAAAAAAAAAAAGAGTTAGGCATCTCCTCTGTTGCAAGTAATTGCATTCTTAGAATAACAGCTAACACCTTAAGGAAGGAGCTGAGCTTTTAAAAGAGATTTCTTTCTCTCCAGGGCATAAAATGGCCATTTGCAGTAAGTAGCTGCTGAATAACATTTAGTATTTGACTGAATTTCCCTATTTTCCTTGGAAATACATGCTTCCCTTTCACTCAGGGCTGTGTAGGATATTCTCTCATACACATGAATCCCTACATACAACAAGGAATAGCCTATGAATCTTCCAGCTTTCAGCCTGTGAGCTCAGACCATAAAACATCCTTCTCAGAGCACGAGGGGTTAAGCCCTGGCCATAATTAATATGAGATCTATGTTGAGGGCACAGACCAGATTCAGTTCCCTCCTCTGATATGGTCTCTGAATGAAGTTATCAACTGCTGTCAAAAAAAAAAAAAAAAGGCAAACCCATTGTTTCTTTCCTAACTCTCCTTTCTGCACCTGGGGCTTTCCTCCTCTTTACATGCTTTGGTGCTCAGCTGATGTTTGGTTGAGCCAGCTCAATTCACACAGAAAAATATTCACACTTTTCCACATTAGTTGTCTGCCAGGCTTGTGAGAGGAATTGAATTCAGGAAACGGTCTGATGTTCATCAGATCTGGCAAAGAAGAGGAAGATGGTTTTGACAGAGAGAAGAGAAAGATCTATGGCATACAGCTTCCTCCTCTCTACTTGAATGGAAGTCACTTCTCCTTCTGTGAATGAATAAAATGTGGAATAACCTTTCTTTTCTTCCTCCTAGGGTGATTGTGTAACAACATTAAAGAATGCCAGACTGTGGCAGTGAAGGGGGAACGGATGCAAGGTTTTGCTTTATGTCTGTCCTTTATTAATTATTAATAAAACCTTTATTATATCCATTGGTGTTTTTCAACAATCTTTTAATAATGTTTATCTAGGGAGGTTTGTTTTATCTTAACATTTCTAGTGGATGAACTCACAATTTTCCTGTCTGGTAGGAAAGAAACAGGTAGAAAACAGGTAGAAAACTGCAACCCTGTGTTGCTTGAATCCATGCATTTAACATCCTTTCCATTGCCTTAAACTTGTAGTGATGGATGTTTTTTTTCTGTTATGATCTCTGTTTCTGTGGGTTTTGAATAAAAATATCTCTGCCTTGGTTCCAGATTGATGCCATTTAACTATGAGGCTTTCAATCAGTTCTTTCAGGGGTGCTGATTGTGGACTACAGATAATTGAAAAGTAACCAGACTAACAAAGTTACACAGGGACAAGCAGAGATCATCAGGAGTCCCTGCAGGAACTGACAGAGCTTCTCCATGTTAAATAAGGTTGCAAAACTTCCCTAAAAAACAGAGCCTGCACTGAGCAGATCAGGCAGAATACTGTCTTAGCATTTAAAATGCTAAATAATGAACCTTAGACTATAATTCATCTCCATTCTCAGCTACAATCTGATGCCTTAAGCTCTACTAATGGTGAGTATGTTTCAATGTGCGTTTGAAAGGGTGAAATAGACTTAAAAGACTAAATTCTGTAGTTGGTTCCACTAGGTATCTTTTTTGGTGGATTGAGCCTGCAGTTATATAAACACAGTCTGGCTCTTCAGTCCAGAAGGGAATCACAGAATTACAGAATATGCTGAGTTTGAAGGGACTTACAAGGATCACTTAGTCCAAATCCTGGCCCTGCACTGGACCATCCCCAGGAGTCACTCCATGTGCCTGAGTGTTTTGTCCAAACACTGCTTGAACTCTGTCAGGCTTGATGCTGTGACCACTTCCCTGGGGAGCCTGTTCCAGTGTCCAACCACCCTCTGGAGGAAGAACCATTTTCTAATATCCAACCTAAACCTTCTCTGGCAGAACTTCAGGCCATTCCTTTGGGGCCTGTCACTGGCCACCAGAGAGAAGAGAAGTTGTATCTTTCAAGGAGGTTTCCCCTCAGTCTCCTCCAGGCTGAACAGACCGAGTGACCTCAGCCACTCCTCCTACAGTTTCCCCTCGAGGCCCTTCACCATCTTTGTTGCCCTCCTTTGGACACTCTCTGACAGCTCCATGTCTTTCTGACATTGTGTCACCCAAAACAGCACACAGGACTGCAGGTGAGGCCCCAGTGCAGAGCAGAGCAGGACAATCCCTCCCTTGCCTGGCTGGTGATGCTGTCCCTGATGTCCCCCAGCACAGGGCTGGCCCTCCTGGCTGCCAGGGCACTGCTGGCTCATGTTCAACTCACCACAGACCAGGGCCCCCAGGTCCCTTTCCACGGTGCTGCTTTCCAGCCTCTCATCCCCCAGTCTATCCACACATCCAAGATTGCCCCATCCCAGGTGCAGAATCCAGAGCTCTCCCGTGTTGAACCTCCCATGGTTGGTGATTGCCCAGTGCTCTGATTTGTGAGGTCTCTGCAGGGCTTCCCTGCCCTCGAGGGAGTCAACAGCTCCTCCCAGTTTTGTATCATCTGTGAACTTGCTCAGCATCCCTTCTGTCCCGTGTCCAGGTCATTAATGAAGATATTGAAGAGCACAGGACCAAGGATGGAGCCCTGTGGAATCCCAAGAGTGACAGGTCCCCAGTCTGATGTCACTCCATTCTCTACAACCCTTTGTGCCCGACCCATGAGCCAGCTGCTCACCCATCTCAGGATGTGTTTAACCAGTTGTGTGCTGGACATTTTGTCCAAAGGATCCTGTGAGAGACAGTATGGAAAACTCTACTGAAATCCATAAAAATAACATTATCTGGCTTCCCTTGATCAGCTAGGTGAGTTACTTTGTCATAAAAGGAAATCAGGTTTGATAAGCAGGACTTTCATAAAGCATGTGAGGGGTGTGTGCAGTCACCCAGAGCTAGGTGAGCTGCTGTGCTTGAGTGCACTAGGTCCTGGACAGCACATGTGCTTCTGGTCACTCCACTGGGCAAGAGCTACAGCTTGCATAAAGCTTTTGGGTTGCACAGAGGATGCCATAGTCCAGAATCAGGTATCTGACAAGATAAACTCTCTTTGGGAGCCTTGCAGGTGGTACTTGACTCCTCATTTGGAAACTACTGACAGCTTTTGACTTCAGGAGCCCTTCTTTTCACAAACCATGATAAACAACCCTGAGTCCATGCAGAACTGCTTCCATGACACAAGAAGAAAAAGGAATGCCCTGAAACACCTTCCAGAGTGCAGTGCCTCTTATCCCTGACTCAGTGAAAAGGTAGTTGGTAAAATCCTATGGAACTGAGCTTTGTTTCACGGCTGGTTGGTTGACTCATGGCAGGGACCTTAGCAGAACTGCCTTATAATAGGAAAGCAGTAAATCAGCTGAGAAACAAACCCTATGGCTCAGAGCTGTCCTGTGCTTTCCCCACCAGAGGCAGTAGGTCAATCTGTCGTCTAAGATGCCCTGTTACCACAATCTCTGAGCTACTCCCAGGGTTCCTGCAAAGTAAGGAAATCCTACTAGTCCTTGATATCGATGAGGAACTGACATCTTGGCTTCTAATCATGCAGAGAAACACTGTGAAATTTTCACAGCTGTCTGCTAGGCTGATTTGTTAGGCTGGTAAATACCCTTACATATATTCTTCTCCATGTAGGAAATGGGGTCACAAGCTTTTCCTTCCTCACAGCCTTTCAGTCTGTGACTGAAGACGGGGCTGAGCCCAAGGCAGCAGGGTCACAAAGGAGGTGAAGTGAATGTACAGGAGCAAAGCTGAAGATGTCTGGTCAGAAAAGAACAGTATTACAACTTTGGGGTACTATCATTAATGCATGTGATTGGCAAACAGATTGAAGAGGTCTCAGGTTTTTCCTCAGCTTTATTATTTTGATTTATTTTTAAACTTTGATAGTGTCCAGCAATAGAGTGCTTAGCTTTCAGTGCTCAGGTTACAGAAGCTATAGTGTGTATTTGTGGAGCAAGGTGAAGGTACAATTCAATCTTTGTTGCCCCTGAGTGATTTCTAATGTCCATGTGACACACTTTCCTGCATGGAGCTCCCTGTCTTAGCTCTGCAGCATGTGCTATGGGCAGAGTGTGGTGCTGCCCTTGAGTACAGGACATGCACTCAAGCAAGTCCTGAATGCTCACTGCACTCAGCACGTGTGCACAAGGGATGAATGAAGCCATGGCTTGGTCCCAGCTATACTCTAGGTTAGGTTATTCAGGGCTCTGGTCTCCAGCATACAGATGCCAATTCCAAGGACTTAACTGTCATATAATGAAAACTCAACTCACAATGCATCACATCGAGCCAAAAATCAGAGCACTCTAAGCCTTCCTGTTGGTGCATAGTTGGCTTTCTGCTTGCTCACATTTCCCAACACATCGTTGAAACAAAGACAGTGCAAACACGAATAAATGTGTCAAAAAATCTGGCAGCAACACAAGTATAGGTCAAAGTTATCTACCTCCTGCCTAACCCAGAAATCAGGAATGGAGTGTAGGAAAGAGCAAAACCATGTTTTTTTTTTCTTCAAAAGGTTTTAGTTCTTTTGCTGGAACATATCCAGCAAAGGAGTTTTTGGCATTCAAAACCTATTTTACAGGTGTGGTCATTTGTGTGAACCTGTAGAGCAGAGGGAACTGGAATTCTCAGTGAGGGTGGCTATGGAGCAAGACTTCCATTTCACAAAATGAATCCAAAACACAGAGAATTTGGGGGAGTTATTTCCCTACATACACACCAAGTTATTGGTTTCTGGATAGGGCCATTCAAGAGTTCACAACTGAGCAAGCACAGGTTCAGGCTGCTTTGCTTTCCTTATGTTGGCCACTTGCAAAGTCGCAAATTCAGTCTAAATTAACCTGGCTTTCCAAAATATATGCAAAGGCAACTGGCTCTGTTTGTGTGCAAGCCCTCCTGTCTGTGACTTCATAGGATGGGGTTGGTGTTCAGGTGTTTGTCAGAGTTTAAAATCCTCTGCTTCCTGCCTGAAGATAGAAGATATGAAGATGTTATTTATAAAGGCCATAATATTGTGGCTGTTATGGCATCACAAAAATTCTAAGACACCTCCCTTTCTTTCAAATTAGTTTTATGTTATGGTGAGGTTGTTCATAAAACCAAATTTTGGGCAATGGGAACATTTTGTTTTACAGTGCCCTTGATCATCAGCAGAGGAGATGGGCAGCCCCCAAGGACAGCTCAGATTGCCCTGCAGCTCTGTCCCTCTGCCAGGGTGAAGCTCACTGCTTCTGTTGACTTGAGGACACCGAGGGAAAATCCAGTCCTTGGAGCACACGCAGTGCACTCCTTGCCTCCATTCATGCTGGGGCTGCAGTCTGTTTCTTCTAATTGATCTGTTGGCAATCCCATTGAGGCTATGTTTGGCTACATAAGAATTGCTTTTAGTTTTGCATAGACACTACACATTTTGGGAGATGGGGAGAAGAAGGCACAAGTTTATCACCTTTCCTTCTACTACACATATGTTCTTTTCCACCCTCCTTACCTCCTTACCTTTTCTGGAAGAGACACAGAGCCAATACCTGTCTCTCTCTACAGAAGTCAGTGCTCCATAAGGCTGAAGTTTTTTTCAGCCATTCTCAGTAGAATTCCTCTACATTTAAATGTAATAGCAACCTCTTCATTCAGATCCTTTCCTTATGAGGACTAATGGTAATAAACCTGTGAGAATAATAATCCCAAATTCATATACAAATTTTTTTTCTTATGTTTTCCTCCTAGGATATGAATGTGCCTCTGTAAGGAAATTCTGCTTTCTCTCAAGGTACAGAGTGTGAAGTTAAGGCGAATGGAAGAAATTAGTTCCCTATGCATTGGTCAAAAGGATTTTCTTGGTAGCACTATGTGTGTGCTGCACCATCAGCCAAACTCCGGACATTCTACTGTTGACTTCATCAGGAAACATGACCCTTCCTCTAACATGTGGTTATCTTGCTTCATAGAGAGCATCTGAAAAAGAAGAACAACAAAAATATAATTCTGTCCACTAAACATTACCAGCCCTCAGGAATTAAGGGAAAGTATCTATAGAGAAGAATGATAGTCTTGTGGTTGAGACATGAGTCTCTGACTCAGGAAATGGGTAGAGTATCCTACCACAAGCTTTTAATGTGAACTGATGCTGCAAAAACTCTGCTGCTTCTGTTTTCCTGCATCAGTAACATGGGATTAGTGCACTCCTAGTTTTGTTTTCCCTTTAGTTCTCTCTAGAAACTCCTTGATGCTTAGTCTTCTAAGATTTAGAATCCTGGGGCATCAGTAACAGACTGAAGCAGGAATTAGAATCCTTGATTTACTTTTTATACAGTTTCTTCCTTGTTATTAAACAAAATGTATTTTTCACTTTTTACGATCAATGTTTGTGGTATAAGCACAACCAAACACAAGGAAGCTTCCTTATATCATGCAGTGATTTAAATAAAAGTCAGTTCTGCAGTTCTTCAGCTGGCTGCACCCAGTTAATTTTTAATAATGCAAGGTTTTGTATTCATTTGTGAAGGGATCGTGAGTACCTGACTTGTGAGTACTTTGAAAAATGTCGCTCTTTCTTAGTTATCTGGAAAAGCTTGAATGGCTCTTGACCCTTACAGTTCCTCCTCTGGGTGAAAACATTTTTAGTAAAGAATGGAACTTAGGGATCCCCTGCTTTGCAAAGTTGGAAAGCTTGAAGCCTGAGAACTGGCATGAAACTAGCATGAACTGATAGGGAAACAATGCGAATATTTCTGGAAATGCTTTCTCAAAGAATTTTACATTCAATGAATCAATGCTTTTGGCAATAACAAGGCTTGCCTTGCAAGCTAACTTTGAGGTGTTCCCAAGCTTTCAGCATGTCTCCATTCCCAGCCTTTCCTCAAGATCAATGCCTCAGATCTTTCATTGTTGACCCATTACTCATATTGATTTTTTGTTTGATTGGATAAACAAGCTTTTTCTACCTGGTTTGGAAGCCCCAGTCGCCAGGCTCTCTGCATTCTCATAGACTCAATAGCTGTAAAGATGATTCAGTAACTCCATCCTCTATCCACTACCACGGCAAAAGCTTATTTGACCACAAATATGAAGGATAAGGTTGGAGAGATTCCTCAGTAATGCCCTTGACCACTGTGAGCAAAAAGGAAATTCTTTTGTTAGAAGAGTCAGTCCTGAGTATTTATCTTGCTATGTACTTTAAGGAATAAAGTGCATTGAGCTTTCTGCTGTCATTCCCAATGTGTGTGAAAGGTCAGCTTTGTACCCCTTCCTGCTTTCTTTCTTGTTACACATTAAACCCTCATTTCTTTTATGTTGTGAGTCACTCATGCCTTCGGTATGGGATAGTTTTAAGGCAAAGAAACTGTTCATTTCACTCATCTACTCTTCACTGTTTTACAAGCCCTGGAATGTGATGACTCAAACGAATTTCAGAATGTCTGCCTCCAGTACCTCTGGAAATTTGAGAGTAATGTGCTTTAGAGTCCAGTGATCTCTACTTTCTCCACACCCAATGCATGTTTCCTGACTCAGATGGGGTCTGAGTGACTTATCACAGTTCTTGTTCCCTCTCATTTTAAGAATCAAGAGTTTTCTTCCTCTATATCTCTTTCCTCTGCATAATCCTTAGTTCTCATACAAGAACCATATTTGATTTACCTGAGCCTTATGAAAAAGTCTTTTTGAGGTCAATGGAAATATGCCCACAGTATTCAGCCAACTGTGTGAACCTGGCACATACTAGAATTGACTGGAAACTTTCCAAGGAAGTGGTGGAGGATTTGGTTTTCTTTTTTGTTTTGGGTTGGGGTTTTGTTGTTGTTTTTGTTTGTTTTCTGTTTGTTTTTTGTTTGTTTGTTTTTTGCTGGGTTTTGTTGCTGTTGTTGTTGTTTTGTTTTGTTTTATTTTTTGGTTTGGTTTTTTTTTGGGGGGGGGGTTGGGGGGGAGAGTTTCCCTGAGGAATGTGATGATTCATGGCAGCTGAAACTTTTCTATGACTTTCATTGGGAAACAGTGAATGTGCCCCTAGCCCAAACAAACTTCCTCTTTGACCCGCTTCAAAACAGAATGTAACCTTGATTTTTTTCTGTCTTGGATGTATACTCAAACCATGAGACTCTTTTGAGATGCATCTTCCTCAGGCCTCTTTTCAGCTTTCCCATTTTCAAAAATTAACCTTTGTTGGTCTAGCGAAATTATTAGATCGTTAGAGCTCTAATCTGTAATGGATGAGAGTGAAAGTTCCTGCTCTGAACTAGGTAAAGACCATGAACCTAGAATTTTCACATCGTATGAAGATATTCTCACACTGAAATGCTGTGTAGCAATTTACTATTTTACCTGTGCATGAAAATACTGTAAGTTCCCTGTGTCTCACTGCAGAGTAGGAAAACTTATAAAAGTATGCCAATTTGCATGGGTTGAAATCTTTCTCTGTTTTTCTGGTCCTTGTCTGGTGAAATCCATTCTGCTAATAAAGTTACCATCTACACAAGTAGACAGGGAGAAATATGTAAATAATATTTTAAAATTAACTTCCCCTTCACTGTCAGCAGAACAAGTGTCCCAAACCTTTCTGGTGGAAGTGTGGCTGCAGTGACTGCCAATACATAACTTTTGAAATATTAGAGAATATGTTGAATCACATTAATATCAACTGTATCCATAGCTGTATCTATATAACATATCCAGCTATGCAGTTCCAAGAACATCTTGCATCCCAGGATTCAAACAAGCTTTAGGACACAAAGGCCACAGCAGAGTGACATGCATCCCTGTTCATGTCTGGTACTGCAATTTGCATGTGCAAATTGCAAAGAATTTCTCTGCTTGATGGGACCTAATTATGCAACTTTCCAAATGTCTTGAATATTAAACATTAAAAGGCATTAAACATTTTCTTGAAAAATATCTGCTCACCTGTCCTTCACCACCATTAAATAAAAAGTTAAAAATCTCTAATGATATCCTACCTGATCCTGTACAAAGATCAGTTATGTAGATGGTAGCCAGTGCTTAATTTTTCCTTTTGCTCAGGAAAGTGTGCTGAAGGACTTAATTTTAATATTTCACACTTTAATGACATTATAGTTCTTCTGAAAGAAGTATAATAGATATAAGTATACTGGAATATCACCTAGCATTTTCCAGCTGATTTTCTAGTATATAACCCCTCTATCTACAACCCCATATATGAAGTGACTCTGGCCTTCCCTGTCTCTGTAAGTACTGGTTTTTGATCTGGCTTCAACCTCATCAAACTTTCAGCTTCCAATGTCTTTGTGTTTTGTTTATTAAGAGCATCTACAGGAGGAAACATGCTGGAATTTTTGTGGGTTTTTCCTCCTAGATTTCAGTGGTTTATTGAGCTCTCTTTCTTTATTTTTTTTTAATTTTCCAGTCTTCAGTTTCTTCTTGCTAAGAACTACCTTGGACACGTGGTATCATAATTACAAATTGCTCTCTATAGGAAAACAACGGTCACCAGAGAGTCCTGCCTCTATCCTCACCCAAGCTGGGCTTTAGCCTGTGCAGCAGACCACCACAATTCCCATGTCTCCCAGATAAGATTCAGGTTAGAACTGGGAAAATGAATAGAGCTTAGTTTCAGGACAAGAGTTATTTCTCACTTAAAAAAGGATGTGTCTCAGTACTGACATCTACTGCACACTGACAAATTTGTTGAAACTCCGGTGAAAATACCAGCTTCCCAGCAGTGTGCACGGCACGGGGTGTAACTGGGTCACAGCAAGACTCAAGGGTAGGGTCCAGAGAGGCCCCATCCCACATTACCATGAGCAAACATGTCCTACAAACAAATGATGGAGAGAGGAGAGTGAGAAAAGGAAGTCATGGTGTGACCTCCTACTTCTTGAGCGATGCTTATCACTGAGCGTCGGGTGGGTGGTGGCCTTGTAATTAGAATAAGGGCTGCTTGTTGTTGTTGTAGTGCAATCTGCCAAAGAGCAACCTGGAATAATAAATCCCATGACGTGTGCTGCAGAAAGACACAGAGAGAAATATTTTCCATTTCCAACCCCAGTTTGTTTGGGGCAGTTGTGTAATTCACCTTTCTTTAGCACAGTATCAACCTAGAAGCAATTAATGTGTTGGAGCACCTTGGTAAATTCACTGCTGAAGGGGGAAAATTGGTCAGAGCAGTAAACTTTAAATAATATCCTCCAACAAGGACGTCATGCTGCCTACTTATCTTCTAACCCCAAACCACATCACATGCATTCACTTGAGTGTCGGAAGTGAAAGTAGCTATAAACAGCATAATTTCTCCAGGCTGGTTCACCTGAGGTGTTTAGGCCTCATGCTAGTGGACTCTGGTAAAATTCAGCAGTATCTGAAAAATAATAGTGTGATAAATCTGGTGTAAGAGAGAGGAGAATAAGGCCACTGGAGATCTGAACACCCAAATTATGTTAAAGCTTATACTCACATCTTAATGACAGGAAACAGTGTGTAGGTGCTTCTGTGGTTCAGGAAGCACAAAGTTCAGAAAAAGCAGTAGAAAATATATACAGGAAGGTGAACTGAGTGGGTTCAAAACCTGTTGGTAGAAAACAGAACTTCTTTTACATTTTACCACTGTTTTTGCAAAATGAGCAGTGGGGAGGGGAGGTGAGAATGGGACATGGTGGGGGAGTGACACCAATCTCATTAACTCTCTTGTTTCTCATAATTTAAAACCAGGGGATCTCCTTGTAACGCTGGCTGATTTTCCAGTGCTGAAGACGCAGTCCCTGCCAAGACTCATCAGTGTGACTGATGCTGTGACTGATGCTGTGACTATTTGTGAACACTGGGAAATTCTGTCTGTTTACCAGAAATACATATTTATGGAAGAAACAGAAAAAACCAACCTGTGGGCTTTCAGTATTGCACCCATGAATTCCTAAAAGCATACCACTACTTAAGAAAATGAACTGGTTTTCCACAAGAAGTAAACACCTGCTTTATGAGAGAAGTGACATGGTATTATGGTCAAAGAGAGATTGATTTATTAACTCCTTATTTTCAGGTGTTTTTATCATGCCACCAGAAACATTCTTTGGTGTGATAGTGCTTATGATAGGCATGCTGTCAGCCTTAAGGTGAATTTTGTTCCTGCAAATGATTTTGTGATATGTTGTTGGATATTTACATCTACCTAAGAGGACAAGAGATTGCAAGGAGGCAGAGCTGCTTTCCAAAAAAAAACAAAACCAGGAACATATACTTTGAAATAAGTACATGTCTTTTATAAAAATATGATTTTCAATAATTTCTTTGGAGAAGACAAATATGAATGTTGTATAGCTGAGTAAAAATTTCAGTTATTCAAATGTTTTAAGTAGGGTGGGGTGGGATTTTTTTGCTTAAGTCTAACTTCAGATATTACTCTGTAGAATATATGCTAATACAGTTCTTAGAACACTGTGTCCTAATCTTGCCATGAGCATGCAACCACTGGTGTAATAAAATAATATAGATTTTCATTAGAGTCCTACCATAGAATTTAACTGAGAAGTTTATCTCTGCTATGGAGCTTAATGAGAAAATTCATAAGATGTGTTATAATTCTCTATTACAGTCCCTTCGATTTTATGTAATTTTTACCAGGGACTGTTTTATTTCTTGTTTTAACTATACTATATACTATACTATTTATTTAACTATAGTTAAAATCTATTGCACTTCTCTGGAGAGGATCATTTGACATTTCAGCATTAACATCAAAAGACTTGCAGGGAAATTCACCAGTGTGAATTTACCAGTTTCAGCAAATTTCAACCAACCAAACAGTGAGTTTCAAAGATACCACTGGGTTAACTGGACCTGGTATTTTACCCTGGTTTTGATACGAGAATGTCTTATTTCTTTGAATATAAAACTGAAGAAACTATATAAATGTGACCCTATGCAAATCAAAAGAATGTTTTCATTACATTCTGTGAACTGAAACTGCTGAGTTTCACATCTCTTTAGATTTTAAGCTACTAAACCAGGGGATTTTCCTTTGCAGGTAATGAAGAAAAGTTGATATTTCAGCTTCTGAATTACATTTTTACACTGTCAATTCTGTAAGTCTGTCACTCATCAGGCCTCAAAACTCATGCTTATTTGGCACTGATGTTAGGACAAAAAACTGGGACAACTTTTATACAATGAAAAAGTCACAAAAAATCTTAGGGGAAAATGCTCCTTTTCTGTCTCAGATCAGATATGACCAGAAGTTTGATGGGCTCGAGGCCTTGAGCTTCAATAGCAGCCTTATGCACTGGAAGCTCTTCTTTAGTGTTATGTCTTCTGTAGTGTTTTGTCTTCAGTATTTGGAATAAATTTCACTTGACTGAAAATGTTCCAGTGTCTTTTAATGGCACAGTGAGGAATGTTCATATCACTGACTTTTGGAATTTAATTATGTTATTTGGCTACTCTCCTTCTTTTATATTTGAGGAGCACAGTGTATAAGTAAAATATGAGTAAATCTGTCAGCATTGCCCACAGTGGGGCAAAGGCCATTCTCCCAAGGCATTGCTGCCTACCTTGAACTCATGACCTCCTTTCCCCTTAATTTGCTATTTTTCCTGGAATTCTTAGCCATTAGGCATGATCATTAAGTGGAAGTTAAAAGCAAGTCAAATTCTCTGTTTAAAACCTGAGTAATTCTCATAAAAGTTAAGAAATTCTCTGTTAATTCTAATACATCAGTATTTTTTTGTCCAAATCAGGATTCAAGAAGACCAGAAATGGAATTAACTATGGTGCAATGTCACTTCACCACTTAGGCATTTATATAACCATAAAAGTTTTCTTGGAGGGGATTCTAGAAGTCACCTGTCCAATCTTCTGCTTGAAGCAGCAATGTCCCCAGCACCAGAGCAGGTCAGTGGTGGCCTTGTATCTAAGACCAGAAAAATTCTACTGAGAGAAGTACCATTTGATCTCAGATGATCAATAAGAAATGTAGTTTGTGACATTGTACTTCAGTTTTGTTTCTTTGATAGGCTTTATTTTCCATGATTGAAGGGTCCTAGAAAGTGAAAAGATTCAATTCATAAAGAATGATTATCCTAAATGAGACAATAGGAACTCTGACTCAAAGAATTGATCTTAAACTGAGCAGCAAGAAGAAAAATTGTGCTCTGTTCAAATGTTTCAATTTTCTTGATGTCCCTTGCAGATTTTTTAAAAAATGATGTTTTTTAATGAAACTATTTTCCATGCAGAATTCTGCACTGCACTGACTAAAAGGCCAGTGTTACTGCTGAACAACGCTGCTCAAAATTAAAATGGTGAGGAACATCAATCTTAACACAGATTAACTAAAAAAAGTCTGAGCAAGGAAACATTAAAAAATAAATCAGGTGAACAACTAACACACTGAAAGGCAGAAAACAGTCAAGGACAAAGGACTACTACTCAGGAACATTTAACTGATCACCATGACCATCTGCTATTTTCATACACAGTAAAATGTGGGAAACTTCCTTGGAAGTACATGAATGTTGGCAGGGCCTTGTTGGGCTGGGCAGCTCAAGTTTACCTCCCTTTACACTTCTGCTTGCTGGCTGAGCTGTGGTGTCCCACAATTTCCCACGCAGAGCTGTTTCAGATCCTTGTCATATAATGTGAGAAGTGAAAACCCCGTCACCTGACCCAAACACCTTGTGTGAGTCCTTCAGTTTGAGTACATGATGACACTTGGTTGTGGAATGTGTGTACAGAACAGCCCTCCCCTCGTCCTTGGCTTCACTTCCCCACTCCTCCTTTCATATCAATCATCATCTCACTCATGATATATTAGTCATCAAATCATGAGCAAGAGATGTTTCCAATTCGTGATGGTTCAGTCATCTAGCACCAAGGGAAATGTGAAAATAATTCCAGTTTGCAGCACCTGTTGCTTCAAAACCACATTGCAAGTAGTTGAATAGTATTCTCTCCCTCTCTCTCTCTCTTTGTCTTTTTTTAGACAAGGTTACAAACTAATGAGTGCGAGACTGCCAGCAAAAGTGCTGACACAATCTTCACATTTCATGGGCTAATGAGGTAGAAAATAATTGTTTGATGACATAAATTAATTAGTAGTCACCAAATTTTGAAATCAGACACTGTATATTCCCGTGATTTAATCAGGCCAGGGTGACCTCTAGGCCTTAATTTTTTTAGATTAAGGGGTGAAAAACACAGGAAAGCCGAATCACTGGCAGAACTTTGATGCAATTTTTCCATTTTAGTGTAATTGGCTGAGTTTATCAGGGCAGGCTGAGAAGGAGCTGACAGGCAGAGCTGCCTATCTCTGCATGCAGCCAGCTCTTCCTGCTGCAGAGCTCACCGTGTGGCACCAGAAGCTGCAGCTTCTCAGGTGGCAGAGAGTGAGCTGCATGTCACCTTCTGTGTCACCCGGCAGTGTCCCCGTGCAGCTGAGTCTGCAAACACGGCTGTGATGTCTGGGTAGGGACAGCTCGGGCTGCAGCACTGACTGCTGGTGGAGGAAGCAAGTAGGGGGAAGGACAGCACAAGGACCGGCAGGAAGCCTAGACCCCCAGATATTTATGTTCCTGTTCTCAGGTCACTTATGATGTATCTACTCTGGTTATTTGCCATCTGGGAGAGGAAATGGAATACTGTTTCCCCTAGAGGGATGTAACGGAGATAAAATTCATAATAACAAGTCCATGTAATTGCTTAGGTATCTAGAAAGAGCTTTGGAATTGAGAATGTCATACAGAAATCTTTACCTTGACTGAAATTCACAGTCAGCTTCCACCCTTTCAGTTTTCCCTAATGACCTATTTTACTTTGTGTACAATGTATTCCTGCCAGTGCAAGTCAGATACAACTCACTGGTAGCACAGGATGATTTCAGCCTTGTGCAATTTATAGTTTTCTGTAGCAGGCTGAGTTTGTACACTGTACCTGCCACCTGGTTGCTTTCCTGTTTTTGGGGATGAATACACTAATCACATCTAAAGCTGGCTAAAATATCTGTCCACGACTGCCATAATTTTCCTCAGCTACAGACACTGATGGGATATTCTTGTGGGAAAAAGACACAGCAGGACCAGTGGACTGGAGTGCATGCTCAGTTCCAGAAGAAACTTCAGATGGAAGCTTCTTGTAGGGAAAATATTGGAAGAAAATTTCTTTGCGTGTGGGTGTAGCCCTTCTATTATGGCTCCAGGATGGACCCAGAGTTCCTGTGAGAATGAACAAGAAAAATCTGTCTTTGACATGCCAGATTTAATGTCAGATGGGGACCAAGTTCACTTGGTAGTTTTTTTGGTGAAATACTCTTCTACTATTAAAAGATGTGTTGAAAACATACAGATGCTTACAACTCTGATACATTTGTCTGCACCATCAAATTTCAGCATACTTTAAATGCTCCAGAACATGAGAGGGCTGAAAATACTGACAGATGTAAGATCTTGGAATATTTACTTGTCTCTGAGAGGAAACCACAGAAGCTGGTATTCAATAGAGGAGAAGCTGCAAGCCTGGCCAAAACATACACAAAATATTTGAAGATGAGCTTACCTTAACCATTTTCCTGAACAAGCTTCTTGAAGCTTTTTAAAGCCATTGGTGTTGCTGTTGCTTTCTAGATGAAAAAATTTCTTTTCATCACAGCATGTACAAGGAGAGTTTTCTGCAGGGAACCAGTCTGATCTTTGTGTGAGCATTCCCTTGGTGAGTGATGTCTGCTCCTCCAAGCCCTGCTCTCACTCACCATAGTGGGACTGTTCACTGCACTCGAGCCCTGTTGGATCTGGACACCGAGCTGTGTATTGTCCAACCCAGTGGAGGAATGGGGACTCTCACAGGTGTTTCAGTACACATATGGGCATGTTTAATATTTCAGATAATTTCTAATTAAAAATTGATGTCTGTGGGAATTGCTAGGATCGTGGGGGAAAAATCCTCCCTACTTTCACGCTGATTTGCATAACAATGCTTTCAACAGCCTCAAGGTGTAATTTTGCTTTTCAGGCTCTGCATTCCCCATTCCTTCCACAATTACATGAAAACCCATTTTCCTTTTTGTTTTTTTGTGGTCTTGCCACCTACTGCAATGAGTAAAATTCCTGGCTGGCTGGAGAGCTCTGAAGAGTTGCCGAAATAATAGTTCTGAGCATCACCAGCGGCAGCTCTGATGTTGAGGGGGATACACTGTGTTCTGTCACTCAAGGAAAGGGAAGAAAGATAAAGGGGCTGCTGGTAGGAACTGATGGAAGCCCATGGGCATGTTGCAGTGAGGAAGGGTGTTGTTCTGCAGGTTCATTTATGCCCTGGAGCATGAAATGCTATTTCCAAGAGCAGTTCTGTGAAGCCATTTGTCTCTCTCCTTTCGCTTGGGAGGCACCTGTGCCCTTCTGACCTTGACAAGGCACAGGAAATAACTGAAGCCAAGGGTCTGACTGACATGCCTTCCTCTTCTCTCTCCCTTGTTTTGGAGTGTAGTCTAATGCAAAGATTGTGCAGCTTGGTCTGTCCCCTTCTGGTTAGTCCTTGCAGGTTTATGCTCAGTCTCCCAGCACTTCGGACTTGAATCCAGAGACCTGAGTTACAGGCTAAGGGAATTGGTACTGTTCAGTCTGCAGAAGAGAAGGCTTTGAGGAGACCTTACAGCACCTTCCAGTTCCTAAAGGGAGTTTACAGGAATGCTGAAGAGGGATATTTCACAAGAGCAGGCAGTGATAGGACAAGAGAGAATGGCTTTAAGCTGAAAGAGGGTAGATTTAGATAGGATTTGAGGAAGAAATGCTTTACTGTATGGGCAGGGAGGCACTGGAGCAGGCTGCCCAGACAAGTTGTTGATGTCCCATCCCTGAAACTGTTCATGACCAGACTCTGAGCAGGCTGGTCTACAGGAAGGTTCCCTGCTCATGATAGGGGAGGTTTGGAGTGAGATGATCTTTATGTTTCCTTCCAATCCAAACCAATCTATGATTCTATTATATGACTCTTTTCAGCATTTAGCTTCAATAATTCCTTTATGGCCTTCGCTTCCCTAAGGAACAGAAAGGGACTAAGTAATCCTACTGGGATCATATTTACCTGTTCAACCCTGGAGCTGCAAACACGACGGTGTGCACATCAGACCAGATGTTCACTGTTTTCCTGGATAGGCAGACAGAATTGAAAGAGGGAGAATAATGTTTAGTGTCATACACCATAACTAGCTGGTGTAGATGCAGGCATGATTCCACTGTTGTCCACACAGCTGAAAGGAACCAATGCACTGCATGGCACAAAAGCATGGGCTGCCTGGTGAGTGTTCTGTCTGTAAATGCACATTCAGTGCCAGTATGCTGTTAGCATACACTGATGTTGTGCTGGAGCATACACAGCTACTCAGTTATGCTGCTAGTTGAGTTTCTGTCTTATGTTACTATCACCAAATGAGAATAGAAAATTTTCAAGAGTAATGCAATTTTCGTGTACCTCCCTCTCTATTTGGCCTGATGTAAGTTCTCATGTGAGAATTATTCCTCCAATATAAAGACATATTATTTTATTTCTAGAGGAATTCTATCTAAGAATCAAAATGATGTTTCAGAAATGAAGATGTGTTGGGCAGCCACAACAGGTTTTTGGCAAGCCTTTATTCTTTCTAGCTTGATCCTAAACACTTGGGTGGCTTACTGTTCTTCTGTGGCAGAGAACAGACAAATCTTACAATTTACATTTGAGGTTCACTGGTCTGTTCCCCTCCATCACTGCAGCAGCCATGTCCTCAACAATGGGACCTGGTGACACCTCTTTTGTGTGACACCCACCTGCTAGACACTGCTGAGGACACAGACATCCAGCTTCATCCCAGAGGTTTATGGTGGTGTTCTCTGCACCAGCTGAGGGCTGTGATATCAGAAAGATCTGAGATGGCAGCTTCTCACCCCTTCTTCTCCACAGCACATGACCCTAGGTGCCACGAGTGCATTCCTTGTTGTGTGACTCAGTACTGGAAGCTTTGTACTTTAAGGTTGGTGGACAATTGGGTGATCTGCATCTGCAACCCTAAAAATTGATCTCAGTTAAATAATACCCCAGGTTTTAACCTCTGATGGAAGCTGATGGAGGAGTGTAGTCCCACTGCTATTGCTGGCAAAGTTCTAGAGTTCTTGCGTGACTTACCACAGCTCATGCAGTCTCCCTCTGTCTTGGTTTCTTCATCCACTGAGCAGAAATACTTACACTTTTCTCTGAGCAGCATCAAGAGTAAAAGCACGCAAAATACAGAAGTCATCATCCTATGGGAGGTTGTACAGGATGATGTAGTGGATAAATTTTTCTTTGAAAATACTGTATCAATCCCTTCTCCTCTAATTTGTATTGCTGTATGAAAGGTGCCTCTTTACCTTTTCCCCAGTTTTCATCAGCTAGTTTCATCAAGTATCTTTTCTATGGAAGCTCTGTTACTCTCACTCTTGCTTGTTCATGGTATTGATGTTTGAGAGTCTCATGTGTGCATCTCACATTTACTTTTCCTAGAGAAGGGGGGAAACCACTTTCAGTCTTTAGAAGTGTATATGCAAACTCCACTGAGATGATCTAGAATTTACTCTCCCCCATCTGTGCAAGACTCACAGGTGAATTTAAAAGGATATAAACTTTATTAAAAATCTGACTGATGAAGATTTCATTCACCAAAATGTTTTGTTCTTCTCTGTTTCTGCCTGAGAACATGAAACTGATTCTCTCTCTGGGCAGAAAGGAAGGGGTTTTTTTGAAGGCTTGTTTTTTCCCTTCAGCAAAAATTATTTCCCTTTGAAAAGTGAGAATTTCTTTTTTATCTCAGTAAAATCCTCTTCAGTTTTTCAATAACCTTCATGAAGTTCATTTTTCCAGTCATCCATTTAACCATGTGTTTATTTTTCTCGTGATACCCCATTGTCTTTTCATAGCTGCTGTCTTGGCATGCAAGGTCTAACATAAAGCTTTTTATTGATCTGCTTCCCTCAGTGCATCAGGTGACGTCTTAGGCTAACCACATTTCTCCTACTTTGCATTTCATCTGTGTCAGCAAAAAACCCCAAACAACCTTCCTATCAACACACACAGCTCTGTTCCTTGCTGATGCACGTTTTCCATCTCATGTGTAATTTATTGCATCTCGTGTTTTGGAAAAAACTCTCACTGAGCCATAGAAATTAAGGAGAGAGGGAGAAGGTCTTTTGATTAATGGAGTAGGCTGAGGATACAGGAGATTTGGGTTCTGTCCTTTGCCTGTAATTTGTAGTGTGACCTTTGGCAGATCACTGTTTGGGACAGAGAACATGCAATTTGTGATCTGTTTGTATGGTGTTTATTTCAATAGACCTGTGGCCACAGCTAAGTCCCATTATGGTAAAATAACCAAAGAACTGTCCAGGGATGCAGCTAATTAAAGGCCTGGGCAATCGTATTGCCACAAGAAAATATACAACTGTATTTTTTTAGGAAGGGATCAGATGCTACTAAGTGTTAATCTGAAGCCTCACTTCCTTGAAGGACAGTGCTGTTTCACTCAGCAGAGAGGAAAGGGAAGTTTTACATTTATCACACAGAGGATCAGCCCTCTTTATCCTGGAAGCAGGAGCAGACTTTGTGTTTGTGCAGTGCTGTTTTCTGGAGGATGCAATCAGTTCCACTCCATTATAAGGCAAATGGTTTATGGCGTTAACTGGCATTAACTGGAGGTGGGGTTGGCCCAAAACAAAGAGTTCTCTTTCACAAAATAGGGAGGGCAAAATTTAAAAAAAAAAATAAATAAATAAAGGAAGAAGGTTTCTAAAGCTGTTTTTGTCTTCTCCTGAAGGTAGGAAATAGAAAAAAATCCACCTTCATTTTCCCCCTAAAATGTTCATGAGGATAAGAACCAAGGCTAGACATAAGTAATATTCACTGGGCATTTAGCTATGACAGCAGAGGCAGAGTAGTGTGAATTTAGCTTGATTTGAAAAGGAGATGTGAACTATGTCTTCTCTAGCTGAAATGAGTGCCCTAAGCACTGGACTGTCATTTAACATCAGTCTCTTCTTCCTTTTTTCACTTTTCCTCCTCCACCTGAACTTACAAAACAGTTTGGCCTTAACCCCAGACACTTCTGAGACCAAGTCTATGTGGCTGCACTCCTCCATGAGGATGAGGAAGGCCTCTCCTCTTGGCACAAGGATGTCCATATTTTGACTCAGTCTTTATTAAACACTGGTTAGCCCCTGTGTCAAATGGTGACAACTACGAACCCTTCTTGCTGTAACTGTCAGTGCAGATTGCATGGCCATAAAAAATTCTTTGGCTAATTAGAGATTGAGATATTTCACTCTTTAGTTGGGATGGCCATGATGAAGCTCACGTATGTTTTTATCAGATGTTTAGTACTTTATCTTCCCAACTCCAGAAGTATGTTTTCTTGGACATAAACATAAAATATGGAGTTCTTACACTGAAACACCTGTTCAAATTATATATGAAGCACTAGGGCAATAACTGAAAATAAGTTTTGAGAGACAGGTTTTGTTGCTCCTGCTATATTTCACTTTCAGTCAAAAAAGTCCTCAAACTGGAGACCCACACTTGAAACAATCTGAAAAAGGAAAGTTAGTTTGAGGAACAAGAGGCATCTGAGGAAAATACCAGCCTCTAGCAGAGCTTCCAAAAGAGTATGGCTGAGCTCTATTAAGACTGATATGTGATAGAACTTGATGGGGGTAGAAGTGTAGTACTAAAGCCACAGGCATTGGTACAAAGAGATGGCGTTTGGTACCATACAGAAGGTGATTGGAGTGCACTAAGGCACTTCATGTTTCAGTGTTGTGGTAGAAAGCAATGATCTCAACCAGTTGTTTTGCCTAGAAGGGAACTGTCTCTATCCAGAGAGGTGAGGGTCTGAGATGCCTGGTAAGAGGACCTAGCAATTCCCCATATGTCTTTAGCAACCTGCTTCGTTAATTGGGCACTATTATCTCAGTGAATAGAGCAGTCTCCTGGACCCATCTGTGGTTAGGAAACAACACTAAAGTGTGTCTGTGAAAAGCAGAACACCCAGTAGAGGTTTGACATGGTCAGCTTTGAGTTCCTTCTGCCCAAGCTGCTGTGAATTAAACTGTACCTCTGACTCTGAAATTCTTAGTTCATCTAAATCCATTTTCCAAACACATCTTTCAGTGATTCTTTTGTGGTAGTCATGCTGATGGGCCATTTGTCTTGCTCCAGAGGAAGAAATCTATTTGACCTCTGGAGACCTGCTCTCCTGTAGCTCTAGTCTGTGGTCAAGTCAGTTCCTGTGTCACTAATATGTATTTTGCAGTACTGGTTTGAGATGGGTCTAATTTCTCAACATCTATCACAACAACAAAAGAAGAGGATTAAGTGTTCTGGCACGACCAACACAGAGGTAACACTACGTGTTTTAGTCTTTCGTGTCCTGTGCTATGAGCAAATCCCTCTGGTTCTCAGTGCACGCCTCTCTAAGGAAGGGAGAGCTGCTGTGCCTTGCTCAACAGTGACACCGCCTGCCTGGGGAAGGGCAGCAGTCCTGGAATATCCATCCCAGGAGGAATGGATGAACGGATGGAGGCTGAGACGGGGAACAGGCTTTCACGGAAAGGAGGAGAGGTTCTAGAGGCAAGGATCAAAGCTGCCGAAAGCATAAACGTGCCATAGGACAAGGCAATTTCACACGTATGTTAATTGTGCCTGGGAAGACCAGGAATCCCCCTGAGGATTTTCCCACTGAGTCTTCCAAGGAGCAGCAGATCTCCCACAACAAACACTAGTTTTGGTCTTGAGATTTCTGAAATCTTCAGGGGAGCCGTTGGTGCATTTTAAGCTATTGCTAGCATTAGCATAAGTCTAAATTGATCTGTCATGGACAAGGTCTCCCATGAGAAAAAGACAGTGGAAAAGGCTTGAATAACCAGACACCTCTGTTAATTGAGTGACAAATGAGGGGTGTGTGGGGCCCAGCAAGCAGAGCACATAAATAAAATTAGTCACTGAGGGGATCAGTCAAGTGAATTTAATCAGGTATTCAATAAATAAGTTATCAGGCTTTAAGCCTATACAATTCTCTCAGTGCACTTGGATTTCACACTGTCTATAGTGAAACTCATATGACCAAGAATAGTTACCACCAAGTCAGTTGCCTCAATTCAGTGGAGAGAAATGAGTGCTTCTGTAGCATGGTTAATTTAATATGTAAATTTGATATGAAAAACAAGTCAGGCCATATGACTCATGTCCTAGAAGTTTCCATTTCTTTCCTTTGACTACCAGAAGAGCTTAGTGGGACCAGTGTAGATTCAGACTAGATTCAGCAGATCTGTAGAGAAAAAAAGTTGGGTGCTGAGTTCCCTAAGCCCCCATTCATATATGTTTCACAGGCCATACAACATTTTAACCTTTTCTAGCTCTATTGGTTGAACAACCATTTGAAGTTGGACAATATCTGCAGACAGAATCTTCTGGTTTTGTTTTGGCTGAAAGAAATACAGATCATGGTTCTGAGACTACTCTGCACTGCTAAACCAAAGGGAAAACTAGGAGCAATTGAAAAATTCGTATCGATAGTACACTGCTGCTGTAAACTAAAATGCTGAGGTCTCTAAGCACAAGATTTATCTCATGCTACAGACGCCATATCACCTTGTCTTGTGATCAGAGCTTATTTCTGGATCTGCCATCTGTTGGATGGATGGATATTTCTGGATCTGCCATTCTGGCTGATTGACTGTGTTGGTCCCTGATCTGAATGTGCTTTGGGCAAGTATTTCTGTGTTTGCTCGCTAAATGCTCATTGATTGGAAGAAGAAAGAGAAATGTCATAAGAATACCTCAAGCAAACACAGGAAGGAAGTTAATGTCAATAAAGTGTGGTGTGTTTCGCTACTTTTTGGTATGGAAACTGCTCTGGAAACAGTAAGAAAAGGGATTCAGATAGGACAAAACAATTCAGGATAGAAAGCATTTTGTTTATTTTCAAAAGTTCTTCAACCTGTTAAAGCTTTCTAGGTAGAACTGAAGTAACATAACAATGAAATATTTATATTTTGGAGGCCAAATTTCTTTTTGTTCTCATCTTTAGCCTTCTCTGTTAATTCATCCATCTGACAAAATATTACAGTGATGCAACTTTGTCCCTTTCAGCAGCTCTTGGCTCTACGATTAAGTAGAAGACAGATGTGCATTTCATTTCTTTCCTAACAAATGTGGTGAACTTTTTAATACATGGATGTGACTCAAGTGCTGTGCACAGTCCAAACCCAAGAGTTCATTAAAAGGTTCTTCACTTTCACACAGTCCTGTTGCAATTGTTTTGCCCTCACATGACTGCAGGCCTTGTAGGAACACATCAGTGTTGCTACCAAAGAAGGCTTCAAATTGGGGCAGATCTGTTCTTGCTTTTTTTAGGAATATGAAAGAGGTCAGTGCCCTTTGGGTTATGAGTCCAGTCTCCTTGCTACTGCAAAGAGTCACACTGTGTGTCTTTGCTAAATTGCTTTCCAACGTACTCAGATCAAGATCAAGCATAAGTTCTTCGTACTACCTGACGTCTAACAATTCTCTGAGGTCATTGTGGTAGAGAAATGACCAATGGAGTTGACCATTAGCACTTTGAAGAAAAACATTAATTAACGGCTATTACATTCCAGTTCTTCTTAACTCATCAGAAAATGAGTCTTGGAGAAGAATGCCTGATAGTAACAGGATTCTTTATAAAGAGAAAAGAAGCAAAGATAAAAATAACCCAGGGTTTCATTTCAGAGTATACCTTGAGCCTGACTGAAGGGTCAGCTGTGCCAGAAGAATTGGAAATATGAGGACTGTACAGTGTCCAACAAGACAGGTTTGAAAACTGAGGTTTTCAAACCTATGATTTGAAATAGGTTTCAGTTGCTTTTACTGAAAGCTCAGTCTCAGCTCTGCCAGTGCATGCCATAATCATGCAATGAGTGTTCCCGAGTACAAAGAGGTCCAGGAAACTCAGGCGGCTTTTTTATCTCTCTGATAAGCTCTGGCACTCTCCCCATTATAGATGATTTCCTTGCAGACTTTTGAACATATTAAACAAAAGAGAAATGCAGCTGGTCTATCTCCAGCAAATGCACTGACACAGGATCTTCCTCTCACTCATTGGGATATCCTGTTGGCAGTAGCCGTCAGTCAGATGTTACTAAATTCAGGTCACAGTCCAGTGAAAAACAATTACAAATGTTTAATACATGACACTTCACTCAGTATTTTCAAGCATTACAGCTGTGTACACATTCAAACAGAGACTGATGGCGTTTTTGGAGAAAGCGAATGTCCTGGCAGAAAGATGAAGCACCAACTGTTTACACTTCTGAAGTCTGCTATACATTACAGTCCATTCAGCCTTTAGGGCTGCCTAGTGGAATCATTCTTTTAGCAAAGTCATATTTTCCCCTCACAAAGAAAGATAAAATAAAAGGCCTTCAATACTATCAGAGCTTCCCTATAAACCACGACAATTTTTGCACACTGCAACACAGAATTAGACTTAGAGCTGAACAAACTGTTCTGAGAAGACAGCATATTCACCAGATTTATGACATATTTTCACTCAGTGCTGTTAGTCTCAGTGAAAACACAGGAAATATTTTTTCAAGGGATAAGGATGAAGCTGAGGGAGGAAGTTTTACCCCTGAATTTTTGCCCCAAACCTTGCAGAATCTGCCATCTAGCTGTAGTCTCTTTTTCTGTTAGAAATAACAATTAGTCTTTATATCAAAGACTGATTGCCTACACTGTAGGCATACAGCTTGCTAAGTACATAGAATTGGAGAGAAGAGCTATAGTACTGATTGTTTCAATCACCTACTTTTTTTTTTTTTTTTTTCTGTTGATGTTACTTTTTGGGAATGTTCCTGTACTAAACAGGAAAGTATGCCTAAGTTTCTGGATGTGTTTGTTTTTCTTTAAAAATAAGGTTGAAGCTCTTAAAAGGGTTTATTTGGAGATAAGACCCTCTCTAGGGACTGGCAGAACAATCAAAACCTTTTCATTCTCTCTTCCACTAAAACACCACATTTGAGCTAGTTGCATTATCTTCAGGTTTTAAAAAACCCATGTTCCTTCCTGACTAAGGCAGAAACACATAAAATACTTGGGTCAGGATTTATTGGCTATTTACAGGCTACTTTACATTCCATTTTCTCCTGGCAAATCCAAGCGAAGTGATTGTGTTGGCATGCACATGCATGGCCTTGTTTGCAAAGGGTATGGCCACATGTTCCCATTGGTTTGTTGACACACCCTGGCTGTACATTTCCCTTGTTGTACTACAGCTGACTGATGAAAAATATCCCAATACACCCCTGCACCCTCAGTTCACTCTTGTCCTGACTCAGGTGGAAACTGTTTTGGAAACTTTTCAGAAAATTAAGTGTTCTGAAGTTATTTCCCGACAATGTTCTGAGTGTTCATATTTATCACTTCCAACCAAAAAGCTAAAACCTCTGACAGAAAATGAGATAAAAAATTTGAAAGACCACAGCTTTTATGATGTCCTATCACATTTGAAATAAATTGATGTTTTCCCAGAAACTGCTGATCTTGTGGATTATTTTCCCTTGGAATTCTCTTCTTTCAGAAAGCTTTCCATTAGCCCCCAAAACAGGAAATTCAATGTTCCTTTCATATACAGCAATTCCTTTCTATATACATTCACATTTGCTTCTCTCTGCCTCTATGTCTAGCTCTGCCCATCTGATAGACATCCCAAACAAGTACCTCAGCCATTTGATAGGCAGTCTAGAAGCCAAAGGTTTGGTTTTATCACTGACTTGCTATATAATTGCAGCTGTCACACGTCTCCCTTCAACCCATTGCAGGAGATGTTTATTTACACCTTGAGCTCTTCAGCACAGGACCTTTCCTTTGTTGCCCAGTGGGTTCATAAAATCGTGGACTATCCTGAGCTGGAAGGAGCCCATAAGGATCATCAAGTCCAGCTCCTGGCTCTGCACAGGACGATGCCAAGGATAGCATTATATTCCGGAAAGAATCATCCAAATGCTTCATGAATTTTGTCAGGCTTGATGCTGTGACCATTTTCCTGGGGATCCTGTTCTAGTGTCCAGTCACCCTCTGGGCTTCTGACCTACAGATGGGTACTGAGGTTTTGCTTTGGCCTCTCACCACCACTGTCCCACAAAAAATTATTTATATTTCGATCAATCTCTTCCCAGTGTTCTGCTTCTGGCAGCACTTGGCTCTAAGATAATTCTGATTTCAACTTCTCACGATATTATTTAGATTATAAACTTTTTTTTTCATTTTTCCCCATTTTGACCAGTAAGCACATCAGTCTGGCAAGTGTATTGGAGTACAGGCTTCTCACACTGGTGCCCCCTTTGTGCACACAGCAGCTCCCATGCACAACAAGGGGTGGAAAAGTAAAAGGAGAGAGAGTGCTCCCAGAACTAATGGGATAACAGAAGTGTCCTCCTTCCCTCAGAATTCATAGCTTTTGGTCCCTTTTTGATATCCCTATCAACTGACTATTTTCTCAGTCTTTTTTTCAGGTTTCTTCTTTCAGTTTTCTTCATTTAGCTTCTGTAGGTAAAGGTTGGACAACTTTGTTTCCACTGATGTGCATAAGTGCTCCAGCAACAGGCACTTTCAGGTGCTCTGGAGCACTGTCTGTAGCACTCATTAACAAAATGAGCCTGCTGTGTGTGCTGCCTCTGCACAAAGCAGGGGATTCTGTTATCCCTGAGAAACCACGTGCCATTTCAGTGTGAACGCTTCTCAGAGCCCATCTGACAACCTCTCTCAACCTTTGCTGTATGCTTCCCCTGCAGCAAATGCACTGACTGGTGATGGGAAAGAACAGGCAAGGCTGTGAGCAGTGGAACTAATGCAGCCCAACTCCCTGCTGGCTTGTGCTGCCTGGTTGTTCCCTCTGACACCTAGCAAAATCTGAACTCAGATCTTAGCACTTCCCCACTGCTAGGGCAGTCACAACATTGCATTTCTGAGCATAATCTGGTGTCTAATAAAGCCTGAATTAACAGAACAGCCTGCTTCTCAGTTGAGTGCACACGTAAGCTGCATCTATACTAATAAATTAAACAATACTTGGAATGTTCCCAAGCACTGGAACTTCACCAACTATGCTGTTAAATTGTGAGAATATTGGCTGGCATAGTTTTGACCAGACAAAAGCAGCAGTCTTTTAAACAATTCCCAGGAACTGCTTAGGAGTTAGAAGAGGGCAAGGTTCACCAAAATAGGCACTTGGACATGGTCATCCTTTTTGGGAGGGTAAGAGAGTTTAATAGTATGTAAACTATGTGTTCTGAGCCAATTGGCTTCAGGAGCAAAGAACAGTATGAGGCATGATTAATTCACCCCTGTAGATGCAGCCATGGTGTATTTTTGCTCCACCCAGTTACTGATTTTCCTAACACTTGTGGGAATATAATGTCTTTAAAATTACCCTGCTTTTGTTACATTGGATTCAACTGACTGGTAGAGAGATGTGCACCTGCATCCATAAGCACATCTCCACCAACACATGTACACACCCAGACACTTAAATATCTGCTTGCATATGCTCCTCTGCATGTGCATATTTAAACATGTATTTACAGAATGGATTTACAGAATAATGCATGTAATTTTTTTTAAAGACTCACAAAATCCTACCACACCTCCCTACAGATATGTGGTTTCCCAGCTCACAAGGGCAGCGATTGACAGCATTTCAGGGGTAGATATATCCTTTTCTACAGTAGATTTATTTCCTAGGATCTGCAGGACTTTTCCACTTAACAAATTTAAAGCAAGCCCAGGCATTGCTGAGATGCCTTTTACTGATTGTAGGATGTTAGAGTCTTGTCTTGGGCACTTTGGAGGAGCCATTGATGTGAAGAGTTTTGGGCTAATGAGTCATGTCAGGAACCCTGGTGGATCTGAGTACCTGGCCTGAGTGGTGCAGAGCCCTGTACATCACTGTGCAGAGAGCTCTACACTGACTAGTGGTTCACCAGCAGCCAAAAGGAGCCCAGAGCAATGCCATATGTCTCTTTTCAGCTATGCAGGTTTATGCAAGGCTGCAAAAAACAGCAGGGCAAGATTTGCAGACTCAAAATCAGGCATTGATACCATGCCCATAGAAAAAGCAGAAACTTCATGTCCCCAGTGAGCTTCCAATGGGATAAGTGAGCTAAACCCATTGAAACTCATTGGACTCATTTACCACGACCAGACCTTTCTCTGTTCTAGCTGTACCAGGAGTTACCTCGGGAATCCTGTGTCACACTGATTCAGTTTGGAGGCCACAAGCTCATGCTTGGTTGTGTTCTGTTCAGTTCTGTCAGACTCTCTGAAGTCCACAAACCTGCCAAACACTCTTTGTCAATTTGTGTGCATATCATCACTTTGAAAACCCCAAATCTGTCTGTGGTTTTGGGGGACGCTCAGAGCCTACATCAATGATCAGACTGACCCGAAATGGAAGGAAAGATTTGTGGGATTTGGATTGCTCAAGCTCCACAGGCTACAGAGAGGATTTTGTCCCGAGGTATTTATTGTTAAATGAGGAATAATAATCTGCACTGTGAGTAGAATACAATGAATTCCCTCAGTTACTATTTTCGTAAGCAAATCAAGTTTTTTAAGGTGAGTTAATGATGACCTTTCCTCTACAGCACTCAGCCCTGAAGACACCAAGTTGGAACAGATGGGTAACGCACTGGTATTTCACAATATGTTCAGAAAAAGCTGCACCCAGAAATTAAAATAAGGCTTTAGGTGCCAAATAGCAGAGAAGTTGTTGTTGTTTTGTTTTTTTAAAGCATATGTTCTCGTAAGCAAGCAGAAAAATTCCGGCAGCAGCCTGAAGGGGAGAAACGCCGTCTGTCAGGCAATTCCTCCGACTTAGAGAAGCCAATGATTTACCACGTGAGCAGCACAGAGTGAACTTCCAAAGGCCTGCAGCTCCTCAGAGGTTTTGCATATGTCTTGCAGTGCCAAACAGCAGCTCCAGACTCTGGGCGAAACATCTGCACCCTGCCCACACAAGAGGAATGCTGGAGGTGACCTGGAAACAGGCAAATGAAGAAGATTGCTTTCAGTCACTTCATTACCAGGAGGTCTAAAAGTCACCCTTCTCCATTTTTCCCTTTAAAAATCTCATGTTTGGGAGATCTTCTTTAATTTCTTTTGATTCATCTATGATATAAAGTACTTTTTAACCAATGAATTAAGATTTTTGAGCCTTAGTTGCTAAGCTGGGCATGAGATTGTTTCACAGAATTCCCTTTTCCCAGTCCTTGGTCAGATATCTGAATTAATCATGAATACTTTGATGTGAATTAATAAACACTGGAACAGGTCTTTATTATTTGTTCTTCTGTTCTTGAATTTTTTATGAAATGCTGTGTAGACAAGTTTATAATCTTTGCTATCAAGACAAGATATGTAATGCAAAATGGAGCAGATGTGTTCAGAGAGGAGAACAACATTTTCTCTTGTTTTCATATATAGTTTTTGAAGAAAGCAGAATACACTTTGAAGCTACTTATGTGACTTCAAAGGTCACTATTTTTAAAAGTTGATCAAAAAATAACAGAGAAAGGAACTGGTTGAGACAAAAATGAGAAATTGGATTTCAAGCACCTTTATGAACCTCAGGTAATCTACATTAATACAGCAGTTTGTGCAAAAGGGAAAAATGACACATATGTCTTTTGAACATATCTGCTAAAAAGTGCATTAAGGAACAGTAGCAGTTACAATTTGTCAGAGTTTCTAAAGGTCTCTGAAGAAACTTTGCAGGAGACTTTTTGAAGAATTGAAATAGTCATGCATGAGATATCAGGTTCTTTCATGAATTTGGAACTGTCAAAAACCCTGGAAACAAAAAATAATGATTTCCTTTTTTTCAGTATAGCATAAAGTAAAGCACTAGAAAGCCTAAAGGGCTGTTGCAGTCATGATAGTTGTTAGGTGTACTGGAAATTTGAAAGAAGCAGCATGTAGTGATCAAAGAGGTAGCAAATCTGGAAGATAATACAAGTATTTACAGAAGTTGTGTTATTAACCAACACCAAAGAGCTTTATAGGGATCTAGGAAAGACAAGCGAGTGGTCATTTATGATGGCCAAAGGGTTTTGATAAAGGCAAATTTAATTCATTCTAGAAGAAATAATTTGAACTGTTTGCTGTGAGATTCTTACCCATTCAGGAATGAGACTTTTATGGCATTAAGCTCTGGAAATTTTTGTAAAAGTAATTAAAGAATCTCTACCTCTACAGATATTTAAGATCAAATATGAGAAACATCTCCTGAAGATCCAAATTCAAAGAGGAGAGAGAAAACCATCTCCTATGTCTCTTCCTAATAAAATATGATTAGGAAGGTCAAGTAAGTATTTGTTGTATAAATAGCATCATTCAAAAGAGTAATTCAGTACATTAAGAATTTTACATGTATTTGAATATTCTCACACACATATATATACATATATGTATAGAATATATATATATAAAACTTACCTGGAAAGAAGCACAGGCACACACACACCTTAGCACACTATTGCTTCATTGTAATCAAGCCCTTGTACCTCACATGCAAAAGAACTTTATCCATAACTACCACTTCTTGGAAACATAGCTAGCAACTCTCCCAACCTGCCCAAAATGTGACAAAACTTAAGCTCATTTCTGGCCAAAGCATGTTCTGCAGTGTCTGTCCTCCCTCACTGCAAGCTCTCTGATTACATCAGCCTCTACATATCTCTACTCTACTGAAATGCCTCTGCAGATTGCAGGACAAGGAAAAAACTGGTTCATTTTACCCTCCTTTACCAATGTGGATTTTCAGATGAGGAAATTCCCAAATAGTAATGACCTGCAGGGGAGTAACAGTGTTACTTGTAATATTATAAACAACACAAAATTGATGACGTTTTATTTTAGGGTCCTACCAGGATCTTTTTTTCATGCTACAGATAGGGGTCAAATTGCTAAGTCTCTATCTATAACCATAATTTTCATGGTAAGTATGTTAATAATGGGCACAGATTTGTAGGGATTTCTGTTCTAGGTACATTGGAAGTGCCACTATGTAATGAGAGACACAGTTCTTGCACTACTTTAGAAAGCAAGACAAGCAAACACTAGTACATGCACAATAATAGTTTAATCATATTCTAAGGTTATCAATATTTCCAGATTTTATTAAGAAATAAGCCTTCTTATCAGCCAAAGGGACGTAGGTCAGCAGTTCTGTTAACTCTGATGCAGGTTTGTCTATGTTAACTAAACTGCAGCAGTGTGTACCAGCTGAGCAGCTGGCTTTTACAAATGTGTTTTCTTACCTTGATCTCAAGCTGTTAGGAAAAGGACTAGTTCTAGACATCCTTATTCCCAGAGTGGGTATTTTTCTATATTCTATTTGCTTTCTCCATCAGTTACATGATTTTTTTTCTTTGGAAGGAGAAAGCTTCAGGATTTTATAAAAACCTCCTTAGTTATTAAGTGCATGAAACCTCATTCCTAAAGCAGCACTGAATTAACAGAAACATAAATGAACTCCATCAACCAGTGGGAGAAAAAAAGGACTAGGAAAACCTAAAAGACATTGAGTAAAGCTTCTGTAACTTTCTTTAAATGCATGAAATGCTTCAGATTATTTTGAATGAGTGAAAGCTATCAGAAGTGTTTTGTTGCCATATGTGTGGTTTAGCATTTTGATGGAAGCCTCTGCTGTGATGTCTGGTGTATAGTGGATTATTATTGCAGTTGTGCTAGCAGTAGACTGCAGTGGAAGCATCAAACAGCACTCAGGTACAGCCCCCGGCTCACAGCCACTTGAAACATGCAAAATTAGGAGAAAAAGAAAGGCTGATCCTTCACTAGGAAAGGATTCCATTCCCCAATCTCTTCATGAGGATAAGTAATGAAGTGTTCACTGGTTTTGACTTGTGAAACAAAGACTGAAGCCACACTAACGAAAAGTCCCATGATTATTGCTCTGCTATACTGGCATCATGCCCTTCTTTTTATTTTCTTCCCGATGTTTTCATTTCTTATCTTCTTGTAGACACTTGGCAGTTCAAGAACACTGGAGCATGCTCAGAGCAGATTTCAGCAGCTACATATGAGTGAGTGCAGAAAAATCTCCCACAGAATTCATGGGGTTAGAAATGGTGAGGACTGTGGCATAGATTTATGGTTTTGAAAAGCACAGGATAAACTGATTTTCATGGTGTCTAGCCCTACCCCTAAATTCATTGCCAAAGGGTGTTTTCTGGCCATTAGCACTTTATTGTTACTATTGAATCATTAGAATGGCTTCTGGAATCA
This sequence comes from Acridotheres tristis, assembly GCA_037013685.1. Classification (NCBI taxonomy): domain Eukaryota; kingdom Metazoa; phylum Chordata; class Aves; order Passeriformes; family Sturnidae; genus Acridotheres; species Acridotheres tristis. The sequence continues at coordinate 139,665,754 of CM072886.1, read as the reverse complement.
TTTGTCCAAAATTGTCAACTCCAAAACAGATCTTTGACATAATTTGGATGTTAGCACAGGTCAGAGGTCATTTCCAGCAGACTGTTTGCATGTAGCCACCATATATTGGCAAGGAAGTGGATTTCACAGTATGGACACAGACTCTGCTTCCAGGAGATCTTGGTCCTCAAGAATGGTCCAAGGTGTAGCTGTTGAGAGCACAAGATTACATCCAAACCTTCATGATCACCCAATATCTTTGCTCTACTGATTATTTAACACAGAATTGAATTAACTTTGAGTGAGGTTCACCCATCTGCATGCCTACCCAAACATACCAAAACTCTCCAGAAACTCATTTAGTAACCTGTGTCATCTTCCTCAGCACCATGACCTCATAGCCTCCATCAGTTTCTTTCAGAATTTCCTCCTGAAGCAGAGAGAACACGGTGATAGAGAGATAGAGGAGGGCTGCTGATTAGACAAAGCACCACAGGGATGCTTGCTCTTGATTTTCATTGGGAAACTTGGGTCCTGGCTCTGAGGCAGCTCACCTCTTCAGCTTCATGCTCCTAATTTCAATTTTTCCTTCTAGCTGGTTTCAAATGAGAAGTCCTTGATAGCAACTCATCCTAGTGACTAGGTTCTTTTTTGTTTTGAAAGCTGAACTGTTTTTTTTTTTTTTTCTGACATTTTCCAGGAGTTCAGCAGAGGATATACAATCTGGGAACATGGTGGTGGGGTTTTTTGCATGCTTTAAAATGAGAGGACAGCCAGTCCTTAAATCAGAAAATCACCAGTATTAAATATAGTGTCATTTTGCATTTACTTGGAATTTATTACTCTCCAATGACTTATTCCTCAAAGAGGCAACAGAAGAAGTAACAAGTGATCTACTCAATTCTGGTTAATACCTAAAATCTATAGATCTTCCCTAGAGAGACTAATCTGTTTTGTGTCAATTTCTCAGTGAAAAAAAACAAATCCTAACACTTTCTTTATGATCTCCTTCCATTAGGAAGGAAAATAATTGTTTCTCATTGCACCAGATTCCTGTTTTATTTATGGCAGTCTTGCCCATTTGAAGGTACCAAATAATCTTCTAAAGCAATCTTGAAGAAAATTTGACTAAACATATTTTTTTAGTTGGATAGGAAAGGAGTTGCACAAGGCATATTTGTCAGATTATGTAAAAAGACATCCTTTTATTCACTTGAGCAGGATCTTCATAGACCAGCACACTATTGCTTTGGCTCTTACACAGTCTAAGGACAAAATCACAAAACAAGTGCATATTTTTTGAGCATCAAAGCTGAGGTTGCTGGTCTGACAGTACATGTCTAGTTCCAAATCATATCTGTTTACTCACTGTGCTCCAGCCCTGAACTGTGACAGGACAACCTGGAAAACAATTTGTGCAACTCCAAATGCTTCTGATTTACTGTGATCTGCCAGAAAACTGACAATTAAAAGATAAAGAATGGTAACTTAGCACAGGTATTATGGCTGCCTTTGAAGAGATGTCTGCCAGACTATTTCCACTGAAAAACAACATCCCAATATATAAATGCTTCACTTTTTCATAGGGTGAAGGAGCCTGCACAACAAACCTTGGAGAATGAAGTTTCATGGCATGCAGACAAGGTGAAGAAGTTACAGAAAGATGAGTCCAGGTGTGATGCAGATAGACATGCAGCCAAAGTTCATCCCAAGCTGGAAAAGGAACTGCAAGTTCTGACTCTCCATTTCTACCTCTAGGCATTCATCTTTCAGTAGGGTAACCTGAGGAGAACTTTGTTATTCACCACATCTCTGATGAGATCAGAGGAGCCATCCCATTCCTCTGGGAAAATGAAAGTCAGGAATCCTGGAAAGACCCTTTCAAAGAAGTGCAATATAATCCCTTTCCCCTTTGTTTTCCAAACTGACTTTTAAAAATTTTTTTCTTTAAACATTGCTTTGTAAATGGCATAATGCTTGAAAGAGTAGTAGGCTTGGAATCAACATCATTTATAGGAATTTTTAGGTCCATTATGGAGTTTGAGGTATGGATAAGATAAAGGAAGATTATAAACTTCCAGCCCTGTTAGGAAGATGTACATTTGTGTCAGTTTCTTTTTTTATTTAAGGAGGAATTTGATTATCCCAAGGATCCTATTGCCTGGGCTCCTTCTCTTCCATGAATTCTTTCTCTTGAACTCTTTCAATTTTTTTTTTTTCAAAAGTCATGTTCTGCATCGCAAAAGAAAGGCTAAATCTGTAAAAAAACTCTATGAGAGATATACTTTTTCTTGACACTAACATCAACCTAGGATGGAGACATGTTTTCCCCTCTGCTGACTGGACCAGATTAAAGGTTTTGACTTTCATCCTGTATCCCAACTGGCAGATCTATTAATGTAAGCAGGAATGCTTTTTATTTCCTGCTTCAAAAGATCTTGTGCTAAGGAAATAAAGGGTCCAAACAAGCAACACTATTTCCTGCATACAGTGAAAATGCTGTTTCAGACTCATAGCAGCATCCATACAGACTCCTGATCATTCCCTTACTGCTTCTTAGTTACCCTTTAGATGGTCTCCTCTTATGACACTTGGCATTTTTGCCAGACTGGTTTCACTGGCCCCATCAGGCTGCTCTATTTGTGAGTAAGCAACTACCTAGTGAGATTTACTAATGGAAAATGAGTTTAAGGAGTGTGTTCATCTTCCTTGTAGCAGGAAGGGAAAGAAGGGCAGGAAGATGCACCAGGCATAAAGAGTTCCTATAATTTCTTTTCTCAAATAGCCATGGAATCACAGTTTTCAAATAAAAATCGCATTAGTATTGAAATCATCACATACCTATGCATGCATTTTTTATGATCTGTTAATTCATATCATATAGTCTGACCTCTTCCTTATTAACTAAATTTTTCATTTCACATTCTGTAATGTTTCTCAGTCCACCAGTTAATGAATCAGCCACAGATTATGATGTCAGTGACATTCCTGTGTCCAGAAAGCTTCACAGGTGATATAAAAAATGCACTCAAGTCCTAGAAAGAATTAATTGATTTTAGGTAACATCACACCATTTGACAGAAGAGGTTTGAGTGAGTGATCTTTCCAACGAACACGTGTGAAGCTCAGGCAAGTAAATCAGAGGCAATTTTATGAATCTGAACTGTATGAGGCCCAAACTCCAAAGGATCTTTCCATTCCTGAACCATACTACAGTACTGTGGTTTCTGTTCTGCCGTGTTACACATATTTTTTAGTTCTGCTTAGAGATCCTCCTGGCTTCCAGGGATCAGTATTTAGGCAAGCTGCTCCTTCAGATTTAAGAAGTGTGTTTTCTGAATTCCACCTTCCGTTGAACTGCCTGCAATATAATCAGCTGCTGGACTCGTCTTTGAATTCTAGCAAGCAAGACCATGAGGAAGGCAGGAGACTTGAGAAGTTATTCTGTTCAGGTTTGGGCTTCTGTGAAGGAAAAAAACTATAGTCCCATGATCTCTGTATGGTTCTTCATATACTCTGTCCTGGTCTTGTCATACTTAAGTGTTTCAGAATCACTTCTCATGTGAGATAATCTAACTTCATCTTCTGTAAGCATCTGCTGCTCTCTTTTGTTTGAAAAGGGCTGATTGAAGCACAAAGAATGAACTTAGCCCAGATGCTCTTTTTTCAGATGGTTAAAATGAAGTGAAATCCATCCTTCTTGTCTAAATTCATCCTTATTCTCTAAATCCAGGTTTCTGTCCCTTTCTTCCTTTTTACAGAGTCAACGTCCTGAGCCATTAAAAGGCAATTTAATTAATGATACTCATTGTTAGTGCTTAGCCTAGTGTTGCAGTGGGAGGAATTTTGTGCAACAGTTGAAGGAGAAATAGGTTTATGTAAGTTGATTTTACTTAGCAACTGGTGGGGCTGTGCTTAGTGGAGATGTTGCATAATTGAACTTGTCCCTAAGACTTTAGGACTTATGGATGTGCCTCTGCATCCAAGTTGTCCAGCAATGTGGAGGTAACCTTCCCCTGTCCTTGTATGGCACAAATTAACTTGGTAAGAGGCAGGACTTGGCACATTTGCTTGTTCAGAGCTCAGTTAAATCATTACCCAGTCTGTAATTGACTGAGGACAATGATGGGAAGCAGTGAAATAAATAAATCCATCATCCAAGAATTAAATATTTGGGAATCTTCCACTAGGGAGGAGTTTTTGACACCCAGTCTGTCAGATACATGATGGCATTTCATGTTAAGTGTTCTGTGATGCCTTCTCACCTCAGTTCCTATCCTTGGTAGTGACTGGGAGGTACATGGGATGGACTTGTCAGAAAAGAAGTTCCCAGGCTCTGTTGTTCCACAAAGATATTTTGCCAGCTTCCTGAAAAGTAGTGCTAGGGAGAGGCACAACAGAAAGCACTGTACTAACCAAGAAGTTTCTCTCTTTCACACTTTGTATATCTCTGGAGCTGTGAGCAGCTCCAATTTTCTAGATTGTCTCCCTTATTGATTATTGCTACTTGGCAAAATGACAAGTGTGCCTGTTCCTGATTAGGTGAGGAATGTATGCCTGTAATGGTCAGGGATATGCCACAGAAATCACCTTGGGCACATTCTCAGCGGGTGTGAACCCTCCAGCTCCAAGTCAACTTTTTTAATACATTCCAGGTGCTAAGATGAAGCGTGTGATCACTGACTAGAAACAAAGATGCAAAGGCAGGAGAGAATGTGAAAACAGAGTATTATAAATTCCAAAAGCAATGGCAGGATCCTTCCTGTTATTTGCCAGCATCTAGGTAGTATGGATACTGGTTAGAGTTTGATCTAATGTGCATTAATATTGGTAGCTATCTTTCCAGTGCCTTGAATTATGCTGTTTCTGAGCAGAATATAAGATAAAAAATCCCGTGTCAGGTAATGTGTACCCTTAGAGTGGCATTCTCCAAAGCAGTTGTCTTGAGAGTAAAGCCTGCACACAGAAATTGCTCCCTTGGGCCATAAACAGGCATAAACGGACAACAGATTGGCAGCAGATGTACAGACCTGTGTGAAGCCAGTATCAGTGTGATGTTTCATTGGATCTTGTTCTGATGATTGTGTTAGTTGGCATTTTAGGATGATGGAATGTACATTTCTCAGCGGCAGAGCTATTTTCTTCAGAGCAATTTTCCCATCTGTGTCTCTGCCAGCCCAGCCAGCAATGCAAACAGAGCAAGATAAGTTTGCTGAATGAATGTGTTCCTCATCAGCTTCACAAGTATCAAGAGGATGCAGTAAATATGCTTTAATTGCATATTGTGTTTCAATTATTGCAGTAAACCCATTTAGAGCAAATACAGTATTGCTGTGCTGAAAACCTTCAGTCTGTGTTTGCCCAATGTCAGTGGCAGCCAAGTGTATTTCATTAACTTCTAACACTCAGCACATTTGCTCACTGTTTTGACTGTGCTGTTTGTTCCTGCCTTGTTCACTCACTGTAATCTCTGTGATCGAAATGGCAACACCCAAACTTCACAGATTTGTCCTCTGTTACTGACAGTAGCACAGCAAGGAACATCATTAAGGTACCTGATGAGGAAAAGCAGATTTCTTTGGGATCATTCTCTTCCAGGTGTTCAGGAAAATACATTTAGGAAATGGACACTTTACTCAGTGAATGACTCCCAGTGCAGTTCAGGGTATGCTGAGCTGTAAATCCAAACCAATACATGGCACAGCTGCACTGTCACCCATAAGCAAGCAGGACTGTCACACCGAGCTTAGCAAATAGAGGTAGCAGGAGAAAAAGACTGGATGGATGGCTCTTCCAAATTCCCCATTTCATCCTGTATGTCACCATTCTTACCAATCCCAGACACTGGACTTCGTGACCTGCTGGTCATACTGACCAGTTTACTGACCATGAACTGATGGAGCAGAAAAGAAATCAAGACAGTACTACCTTCCCCTCTGCTTTGGAGCATTTCTGGAATAATAAAATCAGCACTTCTGCTCAAATGCTTAATCTTATACATTGGCTAGTAGCCAAAAAAGGGGGCTTCTTTAAGTGCCTGTCTTAATGCCACAGTAACTTCTAAGGGCAGTGTGGATGTCCCTTCTGACTCTGTGTCATCTCACACGGGGTGACACTATAGGTGAGCCAAAACCAAGCCCACCTGGGGGACTGCCTGGAGAGGCAGTGAAGTGGAGTCAGCTTTGCTCTCAACAATGTGTAACTTCTCACGGCCTTTCTCCAATTCTTTCTAAAGCATGGCTTTACATCCAAAAAATGTGAGTATGAGTGGCTCAATTATATATAAACCAGATGGCATATATTTTTACAGTCTAAAATTATACCACTCCCCAAAAGAGTCTGAGAAATGGAAAGAAATAGATTATGAGGAGCTGTACTAGTAATTCATTTGTCACTAAAAATAAAATAGAAATTAGAGACCAGGAATGCTATTACGTTTGAAATGAACTAGCGAATTTTTGCCAAAGCTTTCACTGTGGATTTGCTTATTTTCTTGTCATTCCTATGCCTCAATTGAGTTTCCAGAGCATCACTGATGTAATTTTTTATTGAAGATGTGCCAACTAGCTCTACAGTCATTGGGACAGTGGGGAATTCTGAGCGTTCACCAGCAGCCCAGAGTCTAAACACTCTTGTTTTCTGTGTGTGTGTTCGCCTGATAAATTCAAAGCAGACACAGTCTGTCTGATTTTCCCAAGCAGGCCTCTATATATGAGAACAAGCAAAATGAACCTCAAGCAGGGAGCAGACCTTGTCTGGAGAACTTTCATATGCCTCCAGATTAGAGACTTGTTTATCTAGGTTAGGTTTTTTTGGTTGGAACAGCTGTCTGATGTGGAACTTGCCCCTCCTACAGCAGAGATCATGCCATGATATGGAATAAAACCAAACAAAAGCAAATAATTAAGGAGAGAAAGAAAATTCCTTGTAAACTAGGGTTAGGAATAAATGAGAGTTAAGTTCAAAGCTATGTAAAGTGATTTGCATAAACTACAATTTGGTTAAACATGTTTGTTGGTTCCACAGAGAGTTCAGCACAGCTAACTGATAGGTTTATGTGATACCAGGGAAAGCTTTCAACATTGCATTTAAGGTATTTATTTACTCAAAGAAGACAGACCCTTCTGTTCTGTCACAGGTTTTGTTCCATCTTCATTCACAGAATGATCCTGCTGGTCATCTCTTTCAGCCTGATCTTTTTTAGCAGCATTACACTAGATCGAAAATCTAACTAAATTCAGAATTTAAACATCAGGAATTTATTTATTTTTTTTTAATCCAGTCATGAAAACAAAAATAAAATCTATTCCCAACAACCCTTCTGAAAATGAGAAGATGGGGAAAACTAAGAGGCCAAAGATTGCTTATCAGATGCCATGAGACACGGGGTGTTGCAGAACACCTTCAGCATGTCTATGTTTGACCTGTTCCTAGAAAGTAGGACACCAGACCCTGCACCATGAATGTCCTCACCCAAAGCAGCTTAGCTGGAATGTCATTTCTGAGAGGAGGATGAGAAAAAGGTATGAGGCATTAGCACAGTTAACTTCAAGTTAACTCCAGAGCACAGGCAAAGAAGCTGAAGGTCAATAAAAAAGATGAGCTCTTCTCTGTGCATGTGGTCGTGCAAAAATGCTTCCATCTGAATGTTTCTAAGAGATTTGAAAAATTTAATTTCAGGATCATGTAGGTGACAGGACTTTTCCCACTTCCTTAAAAATCAGTAAAATTTAATTCTTTGAAGCATCTTGAGGTTTGTGAGGGGTATGTTGTAGGTATTAATAATGATAATAATGTTGGACTTATGTAAATTTTAACCTTTCAGTCAGTACCTTTTCAAAGCCTTTTTTCTTCTTCTGCAAAGTGACATCTTTAGAAAATTTAATGAAACAAGCTAAAATAATTTGGTATAGAGTTTTTGATTAATCTAGGACTTCTGGAAGAAAAGTTATGGGCCAAATTTGGCAGTCCATGTATGAAGAAAACTCCTATAGATTCAAAGGACCTTAGGATAAAGAGGTGAACAGTGCTGGTTTAAGTTTTCCTTAGCATCAGAAAGTTCACTCAAACAGTGTCTATGACTGCTTCTGTTTTCTTTCTGTGAATCTTTGCTGCACTGAGGATTCATTCACAGAAATATTCATGAAAACAAGGCATGAGATATATTTGCTGGTGTGTATGTTGGGATCTGCCTCTGTGTGTTTGGAATGTTTACACTGGCAGCTTTGACACAGGCACCATGAAGGTGTAGGGTAGATAAGAGGAAATCCAGCTTGGGAACACATGCGATGATATGGGGCCTCTGTGCCTGAGCCAGTAGCTGCTCGAGGTTTTGTCTACACAGCAGTAGTTGGGAAAACTTTCCAGATCCTGGATAAGAAAAAGTGTTTTTCAAGATTGTGTTGTGATGAGACACCGATATTTGCAAACTTATCACCACCCTTCCAAAACTCGGTTCCCATGGGAAGGGAATGGTGGGGGCTGGAAGGGGCACACTGCACACCTGTCAGCTCCTAACCTGGGAATGCTGCAGAGCCCTTTGTGGGCTCCTGGTACTGTACATCATCAGCTAACCCTTTATCCTCCTGGTAAGTCTTCCTAGCACTACTGCTGCTCAGGGATTTTCAGGGATTCTCTAGAGCAAATAGATGTTACTTCAAACTTTTCATTGGAAGCGCACATTCATAAAAACTGAAAGGATTATTAAAAAAAGAAACGCAGCTAATTTTTTTTCTAACTGCAATACAGAATGAGCCTTGAACCACCTCTGCTGTAAGGAAGATGATGCAAAATCTCTGAGTTTTCCTTCTAAGGATTCCCTGGAGGGTTTGCCTGTGTTTTACCCAGAGAGGACTATTTTTTCCCCACAGTCTCCGTGGAAAAGCCTGTGCTGCCTAAGCATAAACCTGGCAGATTTCCCAGGAATCATGCAGAGTAAATTCCAAGCAGAACAGCTGGGCTTTTACCTTAACTCTAAGCCCACAAACCCTGAGCCCTGTGCCTGCACATGACTCTGCTCCCAGCTGGAGCAGCCTGGGAGTGTCTGACTGAGAGCTCTGGACTGTGCACAGCACAGGCAACACTTCCTCCCATTGGTCACAAAGTTTCAGTATCAAGTGACACAAATTAAAATTGCTTTATTAAAGACTCTAATTCAACAAAGTTTATAAGAATTTTTCTCAAATTTTTGGTAGCTGGACCGTGCTCTACATACATATCTCAAACGAATTGTACTGCCTTTTAAAAGATATTTCATTGTTATGTTTCTGAAAAATTTGTCTCCAGGGACAACAATCATTTTATTCTGAGTCTCAGCAGCTACAAGATTATTTCAGGGACTTATTCACAGAGTAAAACCCACAAGCTCAGTGAATTGACAATGAACAATATGTGTGTACATGTGCAACCAATATATTTGCATAAACCTGCAGATTATGGGTTGTTTCTGTTAGACCCCCCTTTTCCACACTCAACAGCAGAGCACAATTCTTCATCAAAAATGCAATTTTTTGAAAGCATGAACTAAAAGAATTAGATTGTAAATGTAATTAATCAGACAAATTCACTAAGAACACATTTTCTTGTCTCCTTCAATATTTATTTCTTACTGCTAATTGAGCAAATCTTTCTGAAGAATTCACCAGAAAACAGACACATTATGTAAAAGAGATAACTCTCTTGGGCTTTCAATTGCTGTTTTCCAATAACTGTATTGTATTACTTTTTTTCAATGTTGATGGCTTGGAAGCCAAGACCCTATTCTTTCTGTACAACAATACAGCTAATACTGGGTATGGCCCCCTCTTGGTCTCCTTCTTCCAAACATGTACCTATCACAGGCATGGAGTTTCAGCTCAATATTTTTTCTGATGCTAAACTCCAGATTTCCTCTTTCTCAGTGGCTATGAAGTAGCAATCCATCAACTCCCACAGGCTCCTTTTACACAGGGTGCAGCCCCTGCACAGTGATTTCCTACAGCAGTTCCTTCTATTCTTCCCACTCTGTCACAGCCACAGCTTACCTCAGATTTTCCTTCACTGTTCTAATTTCTTTTTGGGAGATCTTGACGTCTGTATCATAGGTGAGGAGTTCATCTCTAATTTTACTCAGTCTGTTCAACTCCTACACATATCTTTAGACAAACACACACCTTACTTGCTTTTAATTTTCCCCTGACTTTCACACTTTGTGAAACAGATGCAACTTGGACTCTCCCATCCGTGTTGTTTCCTTCACTGGTATAATGGCACAACTCTGAGGTGGGAGGCTCACTCTGTATTGAAAAACTCTGCCTGATGTTGAGGAATCTCTGTGTGCATTTGAGATGAATCTGACTGGAAATTCATCAGTCTTTCCTCAAGTGTAGAATGATCCAAAGTGGAGATGAAGAAGGAAAGCAGGGCCAGGAATGTAGTCCATCACAGCTGGTGGGATTACAAAGCTTGGTCCTGTTCCTACTTTTGTGACCATGTGGTAATTGCCTCACCCAGTCCCCTGTTTCTGATGCTGTATTCTCTCCTTAGTCTCCTGCAGGAACTTCTTCATGTTCACTTCTTTATCTGTTTCTCACACCACTTCTCTTTCTCTGTTTTTCTCTGGACATTTTGATTGTTGACTTAATATATCTTAATTCAAAAGTTACCCTAAATTTGGCCCAGATCCTCCACCCATGTAAGTGAGCCTAATGCAGTCAGTGCCACTGTTGTTGTCAGCAAAGAACCTGGATTTTTAGATTTTATTGCCCTTGAAGAATATTATGTTTATTCACTCAGTTACTCACCTTAAACTCAGGACAAATACATCTAAAATCCTGAAGAAATGGAATGTCCTAATCTGTTCACTGGATTTAAAATTCTTGGAGAATACCACAGCCTAAAAATTCTGATTATTTCTTTGCCATTTCTTCCACCTTGCTTTGGGATCCTATCAGTTCTGTTGGTGAAAGCCAAACTTTTAGCTGCTTGTTTACAACAGGAGTGGAATGCTTTTAGCCTAAATTCTTAGCAGTGGTTTCAGCCTTTTTATATCCCTAAAAATCTTTTATTTTTCAATGTCCTGTAGCATTTTGTGCTTATATTGGTGGAGTTGTCATAATCATTGCATCATCCCTGCATGTTGCAGTTCCTAATAACCGATAGGAAGCAGAAAAAATAAAACTCTTGGGAAAAAAACCCCACTGCACAAGGACATCTGCCAACTACTGCAAAAAGGCATTGGGAAAAATTAACTGTATTGGTCAAAATGGAAAAAAAAAGTTAATATTGTTACGTGAGGTCTTTTCCAAAACAGTCTGATTTTATTTTAGCTTTTATGATTTTTAATACCTAAACCTTCTAAAGGAACTGATTATGGTTTTATGCAACATTTCATAAAGTTCATATAAAATTAATGGTTAGATATCATGTACTTCTGTGTGTCTCACATTTACACTTTAGTTTAGATAGAAGTTTTAGCTTTGGAAGTAGTCAATAATTATAACAATACACATTTATTTCAGGCAAACAAGGTAATTATGACATATATCTAATCCTGAAAAAAGGTTCTACTCTCACTCTCATTAATGGTGTAACTTTGACATATATATTTTAATATATATGTCATATATTCAGGTATGTGCATACGGGTGGCACCTGGCAGAAGAAATGTAGGGAATTACCTCAATTTTAAGCTATTTGTGACTAAGACATTCAGACATTTGCTATTAAAGTTGTTTTATTTTATTCTTTTTACTTCTTGTGTAGCTGTCACTTCTTGTCTGGAAATCTTAGGACTGACTGCAGTACTAATGCATAATAATAATAATAATAATTATTATTATTTTCAGGGCCTGATGAAGCTTTTGTTAGTTTACAAATTATGTGAGACCTTTAATCAAATGCCCTAACAAATGAAGCCCATTGTGTCACTTTAAGACGTGCTGCCTTGCTTCTGCAAATATAAACATTGTCATGTTTTTTTCTCAAAGCCATTAAGCTGTCACATGTGTTTTCTGCCTTTCTGTGCTGCTTGTCAAGCTTTTTGTGTATCTGTATCTTGGAGAGCAGCAATGGGAAGCACAGGAAAGCAGCCTGGCAGTTTAACGAGGCCTGGGTAACTCACCAAGGGCATCCCAGGCACCTTCATCTGAGTCTGTTCTTCCCCTGCCTGCCCCCAAGGCCAGGGCACAGTCTGAGCACACTTTGGTTGTCCTCAAGGCAAGAATGGGCCAAAAGGTGGCATGAGTGGGGCAAGGAGTAGATATACCTATATACTTATATGCTTGCCCCTTGTAAATGGGGACTGGAGGTGTTCATAAATTGAAAGAGGTCACATCTTACCAATTCTCATCCTCCTCACACCTGAAGAGTAGCGCTGGGATTGAACTTTTCACTACACACAAGATTTCTTCTGGAGGGAAGGAGTTAGTTTACTCAAAAATGAAGTAATGTATGCTTAGTGTAGGTGGTGAGGATGCCAAGACCTGAGATTGAACTAGTCAGATAAAATATTTGACAGAAATAGACACACCCTGTGAACCACGTGTTTTCTATCTTTGTTGGTGTTGTAGTTTAGCTATGGAGATATTCCTCCAATACAAAAGATCAGCCTCAAACCTGTCAGTTTTAATCTTTCAGTTAAATCCATTGGTCACTGTGTTTGGACCCAGGCACCGGGCTGCAGCTGAGCTTAACTTCCAGATTAAGAAACACAAATCACAGTCCAGGTGCTTGTGTGATTCACTCAGTACACAAGGAATCATTAAAAATGGCTTGCAGAATAGTTCAGTCCCTGGACCTGAAGCTACAGACATAAAATGTCTGGACGGATAGATAAAATACTCATTGAAATGCATTAAAATTACACAAAAGTAAGGTGGTCATTTTTTTCTTGAGCATACTGTGCCACATAAAATCCCTGTATGTAATCACTATTATAGCTCTAGTAATGTGGTTTATTTTGCCACCTGTGTTAAGATGCTGCAGAGAGGTGCATCACACAACTACATCTGCTTACTCTGTATGTTAAATAAATGGTCTTTCAGCTCCAGGGTATTTGATGCCTGTAATTATATTTGATAGCAGTGAATAATCTTTTTTATTATTAATAGGTTTTCAATTGGGGAGGCTCCACAGGCTCTGCACTTGAGTATCCTGACCTTCTAGTTTGCAGACAACTGAATCCTGTATCTTACTGACTGTAAGGAAGGGCCCTTGGTGTCTTTTTTCTGATTTAAGGAGCATGAAAGAACCATTGCTCCTTGAAACTCTGTGCTGTTTACTTTTATCTGCCTTTGTGAAACAACTTGTCTGTTAGTGGTGTTTTTGAGGTTTTTTTGGGGTTTTTTTTTGCTTTGTTTTGCTTCATTGGGTTTTTTATAATGTTCATTAAGATTTCATTTAGAAAAGGAAGGGAGAGATACTAAGAAAGGTTTGCACTGATAGGACCTGGTTGATGTGGCATTGAAGCCAGCTATAGCAGCAGTCTTAACTCCCACCTCCAGAATTTATTCCTGTTGTTCAGGTTTGTCAGCTCCTCAGGTAATATTGTCTTCCTATTTAAAAGAATTTAATGTACTAGCAAGGTATCGGTACCACAATTAGAAAGTCATCTACCCAAGATTTTTCAAAATTGCTGATGAGACTGAAATCCTCATGTCTGGGAAACTTAGAGTGAAAAACCTCAAATTTTCAAGCCAGCTCGACACCAGCACAGTGCATCTGTCAGTCAATATCACAAATGCTATAAAAGTTTTTCCTGTAAACCTCTGCCAACTTTGAAGCTAATACAGGCACAGTTTTTCAGAGGTAAGTAAATCTATATTCTACTGTTAGTCAGTAAACTGGCAAAGGCAAAACAGTATTTGAGATGTGAGTTTCTAAACTTCAAAGACATTCTTGAACCTCTTATCATGGCCAATGCAAAAATCAAACTTTTAATCGATTCTACTTTTATACTATCATGCAACTTCCACAGTATATAATCTCTATATAATAATTCAAATATTTATCAGCACAGGAGTTCAGACTTTAATCCAGTTTAATCACAGAAGAGCACTCAGTTCTTCCATTCTTGGAACATACTGTCTCTGTGTCTCATGGGACGCTTGTAAAATAACAGCTGCATTTGTGAAAAAGAGCACAAATAATATCACTGGGACTTGTTGAATTCCATGATCAAAGTTTTCTGCACTCTATCATTAAGGAAACTATAGCCGTGGGTTAGATAAATGGGAGAAGAATTGCTTTGACCGTTTTATGTTGAGTAAAGCTAGACATCCAGCTATTTCAAAGGTACCTGGAGATTTTCCATGTCTCAGCTTTTATGTGCTCAGTTTGGGGTACTTTATGTTGAAAAGCGACATCAAGTGAGAAATGAGCTGATAGCACTGAGCATCTGGGGCATCAGAGTCAACTTCAGGGGTCTTCATTCCATCAGCCCAGGCTGCAAGGCACAGCTTTGAAATCATACATTGTGTGACTCATCTCAGGTGGGTGCCCAATAGACAAGCCTGGTAGTCCATGGAATTCCCTACAACCATTGGCTTTTGGACCCAGTACAAAGCATTGCTTTTTCCATATAAATCCCATCACCACACTGTGCACAGGTGCATGGAGCTGTCTTAGCAGCTGCAGCTTCTCCACATATGAGCTGTGCAGGTGGTGTAACCATAGCTATTTGTTTCCCAAATGTCATGGCTACTCCCTTCCAGGAACTGTAGAACAACTCTTAAATCTTTGCCATAATGAAGTGGTAAACACCATCGTCAAAGCTCATGAATATTCACATCAGAATAATTCAACTGAAGTCCCAAGGTACCAGGGAGCCAATTGAAAGCTTATATATACAGTTGTCTGGTTAAATGATGGGTCTGAACAATAATCCACCATCCAAATTACTCAACATGACACGTAAATAATTGCTCTTGATTGCAACATGCACCAAAGGTTTAGTTATAGATTCTTTAGCTTGCCTGTCATCGCTGGCTAAATATTATAGGAAGCTGTCAAAACAGATTTCATAGAGTGTGTCAGTGCATTTGTAGGTGTAAAAGAGTTCAGTTTTTGGCTTCCTTCAATAAGACAGACTAAAATTGGATTTTTACAAAATAAGTGCCATTTGGGTTGCTGCTGAATGCATGAAATGACTAAAAACCAATTTGTTACAACTTTAATTAGAGTTGCATGATTGTTCTCATATATCAATACTGACTATTTTTGTTTAATTATTCAGTATATCCTAGTCTGCCAAAGATACTGGATTAGGGTATGATCTGGTCATTGATGAAGTTGAGATTGGCATCATCAAAGAACACTTCTATTCATTTTTTAATTAAAGATTAAAAAGACCCTCCTCCCTTGTAGCAACTGCATTTATTTTTGTTTTCCAATACACGGTACAATAGGAATACATAATTTGTGAACATGCAAATAACATTCTGGGAAGCATCTACATTTAAAGGCACAGCACATACACATTTCCCTTTGCAATATTCATGCAAATTAATTCAGTGCAAAATTCAGTGCACATTGCAACACATATCTTACCTTCAGGCAGAATTATACTGCTGCCATATCTTTTCTTTTTTTCCATTTCTTCTTACAACCTGGATTTTTTTTCATTTTCTGTCTCTCTTATATAGGAAGACAGATTTCAGTCAAAAAGAAAGAGCTAGCAACTCAGCCTCTTTTGTTGCCTCCTCTTTAATGATTTTTTTTGGCAAAACTTTCAGAAGGGAGACCAAAAACATGTGGGATGATTTTCCTCTTGGAATTTTTCTATACCACTACTATTTCTCTACAGTATAGTATAGACTACCTCCCTACCCTCTGAAGAAAGCCTAGATGACTCAGAATAGCCACACTAACTTCCTGAAAGCAACAGAGAAGTGGTATGGATGTCACCACTTAAACACCTGCATTCCGTAGTGGTGTGTGTGGTTTTCTGTCATCTGAGTGGTCCAACACACTTGTAAGTAAACCAGGAAAAAACACAAACAGTGTAGAAAGATAAACGCTTAAGAAATAAAAGGAAACAAGCCAGAAATAAACTGTTCTACTGTAAGTAAAGCCTGCCTTAGATGCAGTTGTATGCTGTGATTTTATCCCTTTCTCCACTCAGGTCTGTGTCTCCAAACCAGTTAAAAAGAAGATTTACTTTTATCAGCCACTATGTGTCAGGGTCCAAAGTGGGCCATAAAAGCGATTCCTCAGTCTAAAGATTCAGTGTAAATATATATTTTCCTAGCAAAATAGATAATACAATGACACTGCCACTGGCATAGGGTATCTTTCATTACCAATTATTATATTTGCCTAAAAATGGATGTTGAGGTTGATCAAAACAATTTGTGAATGGTTTAAAAAGAAGTAATGTGATATGACATTCTTTTTCTTCCTTTTGAAGAGAGTTGCTACAGCAAATGACAAAGTGGATTTAAGCCTAGTGGTAAATACCATACACCATATTTACACCATGCAAAAACAAAAATAAAAAAGAGAACTAGTAATTTCTTTATAATCTTTCACCATTTTGAGTATTTTGAGTGTCAAATGGGTCACAAAAAAGGGAGAGTCAAACTCACCAGTCCAGATTCAGCTTTTGTAAGTCAAAGTGCTTAGTTCAGATGTTTCCTGGCTAGCCAAGGATGAGAGACACTGATCAACAGAACTTGTCTCAGGAGGTGTCTATTTCTCCTTTTACAGGAAGCCTTCCAACATAAACACACAGATGTTTAACATAAGAGAGATGGATCTCTGCTCTGGTGATTTAATTCACGAAGTCCTTAGCTAACTTATCTTCAAAGTCTTAAAATGTTTGGCCCTCTATTAACACCACTTCAGCACTTCTGGCTTGCTAAATTAAAGCTACTGGTTGAGTGATATTCCACTTCTGCCATCACAGAAGGGTTGTCTTCATCCATTTTGCAATAAGCAATCAAAAATCCTCTGTTAAGTGTGCAGCCTTCTATCTGATATTTTGTGTAGCACACCTCAACCATCAGCTGTGTATTTGTTGGATGTTGCCCCAGACCAGCTCCTCGTTCCCTCTCTCCTCACAGTTTGCATGTTTTCTAAGGCCACAGTGCACAGAAGTAATTAAATACACCTTACATGGTGTTATATGCTGGAGGCTGTCCTGTTGGAGAAGGGTGGAGACACAACATTTCAACAAATTGTTGAGCCCATCCTGTGAACTGCACTCATCAATACTGCCATGACTTCTACAGTCATTTTTAAAGGCATTTCACAATATTTGAAATAATGCCATTTAGCAAAAAGGCTTTATAAATTGTATCATTTTGCAGCATACCATTTGGCAGGTCTGAGTTAGACATGGGAATTATAATACTTGGTTCTGAGTAGAGTCTGGTTTAACTTTATCACCATCACAGGTACAGAGTGTACAGCTGTTGCCTATCCAGTACAATTTGTTCTATCACTTGTCTTTACTTTTTTAAAGTGAAGCAACTCGTTGACTCTAAACAGCCAAATGTAATGCAACTGAAATGTTATGAAAGACTTATCATAAGCATGTCGTGACTTGAAAGGGACATTTTTCTCCTTTGCTTATTTTCTTTTTTTGCATCCAGTAGATTTGAATCACTGAAGTTAAATTATAGAGCTAAAATATATCCTTCTTTTAAATTATGCTACAGGAATCTTTTTCTTTTCTAGCCCTGGGTCATCAGATACACCTGGACTCTTTTTTCAGCTTTTCCCATATGACAATATTTAGATGAGAACTCTATGCTAATTTCCTAGTGAAAATAGACCAGATGTCTACAATATATTAAACAAACCTTGGTTCCTTATTTTGTTTGGACCTCACACTTCTATTGCAAATATCTATGGCAAACTGTCCTCATGGACCAATCTATCATTTTAAAGAGAGGACCAAAGAAAATAGATTAATCAAAAGGCCTGCAGTTATTGCCTCCCCTGTTAGCTCCAATTCATATATCATTAGAGAAAAAAAGCCTGTCAGCACTGTGGGATGTTATCTCTTTGGAAAAAAAAAAAATCTTCAGCATAATAATTCTTTTTTTTTTCTTTTAATCTCATAACAATACACAGTATTAAAATACTGGCTTTCCTAACATTTCTATCAAGGAAAGCCAAGTCAAACAGTACAATGCTGCACTTTCAGATATCACAAATATTTTACATAAGCAAGGCTGTAGCACTTGCATGCAATGCTGGTAGTTTCATACAGCACTGTTCATTTAATGTAATGTCAGAACAAGCACGATATAGACTATACTATACATACCCCAAGGGCTTTGATAAAGTGCAACCAAAATGGTAAAATTTAGGAGGAGGAGCACAGAAAATAGCTTTTGGAGCAGCCTTGGCATTGAATTTCAATGATTTTTGCCATAAGTGTATTTTCACTCAACAGTTTATCTAAGCCCTTTGAAGTCGCTGGCAAGAGAAATGGTCTTTGTTTCATGTAGCATGTTCATTAACATGAGAGAATGCACATTTCTAAAATGAAGAAGTTTCTGGCTCTTTGTTAGAAGAACTAGGTAGGAAATGCTGGACTTTCAGCTGTGTGCAACACACAAACCTCCTTTCAGCTAGATCCATCTCAGTAAACCTCAGACACCAACTGAACTGCACACCAAGCATATGTGCAGGGCAACTGCTGCTTCAGTAATTCCATCCAACTTTTCAACTTATTTGGGATGAAGGTCTATACCTACACCACACAGAAATGGGATGACTATTTTCCATCTTCATGCCATTTTCTTCACAAGTAGTGAATATATTTGTCCAGCATTTTCCAGAGCTATTTGAGATTTCAGGTGGCTTTTTAAGTACAGGAGATTTTGGACAACCGTTTTTATTTCATTTATGTCCCCATTCAGGGTTTGTTTTTTTTTACTGGCCAGCAAAACGTGCTTTAGCTCATCTCAAGCTTGGTTTTTACTGCGACATTTTTCATTTTTATGACACCTGCTCTTCCTTTTGCTGACATTACTGCTGGGTTGCTTTAAACACAGTGATCTTTCACCCATGTGCCATCTCATATAGAAGGTTACCTCCTATGGCAGTCTTCACTTTCATTTTGGATATTACCAGGTTATAAACTACCATTAGCTGGCTATCCAGCACCTGCCAGATGCTTGGCATTTCTCTAGGGAGAGGCTCAGTTTACATATAAACACATTTGTAACCAGGCTGATGCTTTTAAGTTTTAGACCAAGAGTTCTGTGGAGAATTCTGGCCCCTTGACTGAACGGCTCATGTAAGTCAGTATGCCAAAAAATAGTTTTGGTGTTAAAATTAGAATTTTTGCCTTTAATAAATCCGCCCTCAGTCATCAGTAGTGGGAACTTATTTTTTTACTAGTTCTCTACTGAACAGGGCAGCTTTCCAAGATACTGGTTGCTATGACTACTATTGGACCATTCCCTCCTTTTGAAAGAGTATTAGAAAGTACAACATTGTTTCATATCCTTGCAGCCCCTCCAATCCCCTTTTTTCTCAAGTGGAATTCTGCATTTCAGTAATCTAGTGAGATAGCATAGAGCTCACTCTCTTTTCATTGTTCTTCCAAGCTCCATAGCCTTTTAGCCATTCTAGAACTGCTAGAACAAAACCCATAGAGAAAATTCTAACTCCTCTGATCAAGAGAGGGCAAATGTGTGATGCCAGGTGCTGCATCTGCATTTCCCTGTTGCTTTTGATTGCGTGCATTGTGAACTCTCAACTATAACATCCAACACTTGTCTGTCATTGGTCTAAACTCAGTTTTATAAAGCACCTTCCCTAAAAGGGATGCTTGTCACTGGTGGTGCACTGATTCCACAGTTCAGATGCAAATCAAACTGGTTGTTGATGGAACAGTTTAGCTGTCTATAACCAGTACTGACATCCTTTTCATCAGTCTGGATAGATGGCATCTTCTTTCACTAGAAACCACCATAAGAATTTCATTGTCTTTCTTTCTTTCTTAGCTCCTGTTTTGCAATTGTTTGTGCACATCTGGTACGATTTGGGCATTTGAGTTTTCCCATTTATTCTATTTTCCACAGTTGTTCTAATGGACTTTTGTAGTCCCACACAGTCCAGCTTTCTTCAGTGGGTGACCTTATGATTGCTGTAGGATTCTCTGCCACCCTAGGTGCCTGACCCAGTTTGCCTTGTTTTCTGGATATATTTGTTTTCCCTGTCATCCTCAGGCACTTTTTCTAGAGTAAGATCAGTGTCTCTGTTCTCTGTGCTCTATGCAGGCAGCGATCCTCCAGCGATCTTGTCTCTAATGAGGACAGCTTTTATATTTCCAGAACTGCACAATATCCTTTGAAGTCCTTTGTAAAACTTACTGAGATACAGCATTGAAAAGTGCTGTGAAGGGTGCTTTGAGCTCTCCTGTTGAGTGATGGGGATTTTCACACAGTCAATGTCCACATTTCAGTTGGGTGATTGGTAAAATCCAACTGAGGATGTCTTAACTTCTTAAACTATTTTCACTTGATCATTTGTGATAGTCTGTCCTTCCCCTTCAGATTTTACAACTGTGCTACTGTCTGCTATTATGTTTAGCTACAAAATTACATTTGCTTCTTATTCTTTCCCTCCCATGAGGTAGTGAAACAAAAATTTTACTTTTATTTTCTTATTTTAATCCCCCTAGGCAGTCCTCCATACAGACTAAATTCTTCTTTCCAATACTCTGAAGCTTTTGTTATACTATTTTGCCTGAAATTTTTCATTCCCCTTGATCTGTATTCTTACTTTGCCCCTTTTCTAGGTATTATTTTGCTCATCTGCCATTACCTGTCTTTCTCTGCTGGTTGTATAGATAATCACCTGACAAGTACAGATGCTGGACAATAACATGTGGTGGGTTCTTGCTTCTAAAACCAAGGTGGCTTTTTACTGTATGTTTCCTGTATCTGCAGCTACCATTCTCACTGTCTGCACAAACTGGCTTCCTGGGATACACCTTAAAACAAACAACCTTCCTGCATCTTCTGTTTATCTCTGAAAGGCCAATGCAAGTTACTGGAAACCAGCTCTCAGTCTGAAATGGGAACATGCAGTACTCAAATTTTAAAAAAGTTCTTTGCTTATTTCACTCTGCAACTCTCCTGTTTTAGTAATGAACACAAAGCTATACGACAATTATTCATTATATATCCCAAACCAGCTCATGAGTTTTGTCCAGGACAAAGTGATGAAATGTTCATATCATGGGCATGAGTTGTAACTGGCATTGTGGGTTTGTTTTCAGTGTCTGTGGGGAGGAAGGGAGAAGGGGAAAGCAAAATCAAAAAGCAAAGACTGAAGACATTTTTAGGCTACTTCAGCCTTCTACTGGACACCTTTTTTTGCTCATTTTTTTCATTTGTGGCAGGGATGAAAATCAGGAATCTGAACAGTTTCTCTCAGAGAGAGCAATGCAGGATGTGAAAGAATAACTGCAACCCTCTGCCTGCAGCCCTTCTGCTCATCACAGCCCCTCTCTCTCCTGGCTTCAACTCTGGCATTTTCCCTCTTTGAAGCAATAACAAGAACTTCACAGTTCAGATTTTGGTCAATTTGTAGCTGGAAGCACGTGAAATCCCGGGGTTTATCTTTTTCTTTTAATACAAAACAATAAATTGGCTTCAATTCATTCATAACTAGCCTCAGGTTTAATCAAAAGATTCAACCCTTTTGGCAAAACATGGGCTGGATACCACATCTGTAGGAAAAGCTGCAAACAGCTGAATTTTACTTTGCTTCAGGTTTCCTAGCAAACATTTCCCATTGCTCCAAAGCAGACTTTTCATGAGTTGAAGGCATCATCCCGAATAAAGGTTAAGGGGAAAGAGATTATATGACAAGCTTTGTTACCTCCTGCCATTTCTATTTCTGTTTGTATTCAAAGGCTAGGAAGAAAGGAATAAATGATACAGTAAGACCATAGGGTTTCTAAAAGGAATCCTTTTAGAAAATAATGGATTAGTTAAATAGTACTGCATCTTGCCAAAATGACATTATTATAATATCATCCCTTACAATTACTAGCACAGCTGAATCAATAATGTGGATATTATAAAGAAAAACTGGCTACAATAGCACTATAAATTCTGCAGAAATTATTGTAGCAATTTTCTAATGGTTTGGAATAAGCTTCCTAAACCTCTCAACCATTTCAACAGATTGTTTGCCCCATGCAACAATTCTGTTAAAACTATCATTTGCTTGTGGCAATATTTTTTAGCTGGTAGGCATAAGCCAGGGGAATTTGCATCCCATGGAAATACAGCTATGTCAGGAAAAGGTCACTTTTTCCTGCAACTTCTATCTACTGGCTTAGTGTATCCTAATAGATTTGATCTTGTTTTTTTAGTTAACTGGATCAAATCTGCATTGTGTGACAGGTCTTAACTTAAAGGAATTAGCAAAGAACTACTGAAATTAAAAAGAGTAACATAATTTAACTCTAGCTGAGGAGCTATTCCTTGTTTTCAGCTAAGTCTTATTTCATTTCCATTCTGTATGCCACAGTGAATAAAATTTGGAACATATTAAAATTAATTGCCTGAATATATTTTGTCTGTAAAGTTAGACTGACAATATAGTAATTTTTCCAACACTTCTTGCTGCTCATTAATGTGCCCATAGCTCAAAGAAATAGTATTTTGCTGCATTTACTTCTTGTGGAGATAAACCCCAAATACAAAGGATTAAATAATACTAATTTCAAAAAAATTGACATTTTTATATCTGTAAAGAAACTGATTCTCTTTATGAGATTGTGTTAGGCTGGTTCAACTAATGGCAGCACACACTACCCAATAGCTAACTGTGGACTGAAAAGAATAACAAGATTTTCAGCTAGAGCAGAGCTCCACCCAGGTCCCTGTGCTTCTGTGGAGTTGCAAATGCTCAGCACCTGTTTCATCAGGTCAACAGATGGTCAAAATTTAAGGAGACCCATAGGCAACACAACTTTCATTTACTTCAGGCGCCCATGTTGTTCACATTTCTGTGGTTGCCTTAAATGTTTAGTGGATGAAGAAATTACCTTTTATATAAAATAAGCAATGTAGAGAGAGATCTCTGTAGAGAACACACAGATTCCCTACACTTGTCATGGGCCTAGTTAAAAATCTATTTAAAATAATAGATTCCCAGGGGCTTTAACTTAACTTGGATCATGGTTTACAGAGAGATCCAGCTTTAACACTGGTTCAATATGTCCCTCCTCATTGCAGAGGGGGTAGACTAGATGATATTTAGAAGTCCTTTCCAACACAAACTCTTTTATGTTTCTATGGTATTGGTCCTTTTAGTCTATGGGCTTCATGATACTGATATTTTTTATTGAAATACCAACTGATGTCTGGGTACCAACCTCCTTCTGCTTGGTTGTGCTCCTATAAGCACAAGCACCTCACCTTGGTGTGCTTATACCATTCAGGTGATCTAACCTAAAAGCAACAGCAGTTGTTTCTTGCTTTATTTATTTTTGTTGTTTGGGGAGGTTCTTGTTGTTTTCTTTTAAGATCAATTTCCTGATCTGCATCACATGGCAGGTACAAGAACACTGTCCAGTAAAAGAGCAGGAATGAGTAAAATAGAAATCAGCTGGAAACAAAACCAACTATAATATAATCTTTCACTGTCCTTCCCAGTTTCTCAATGCAACAAATTTATTCAGAAGTACAAAATGTGCTCAGAGAGGTGATTCTATCTGCTGACATATGGCTATCCCATAATGATATACAAATACCATATTTTTCATTTCTTTATTTCATGCAGTGAGTAATTATTTGCATTATATCATCTGAAATCTAAATCAAAGATATCTATTGCATGATTATATGTGGAGCTTAGAAGACATAATTCTTAAGAATAGAAGTCCTACTTGTAATTCAGCTGAACATGGGCCATCACGGATTGTCAAGGTTGAGATCTTCTTGCTTCTTTCATGATGTTTAATTGACATGACTTTTGACACTGTGATAAAATATGTTCATATTTTGGAACTGAAACAGAAAGGACAGTGGATCTAGAGGGTGGAGGAAAAGCCCTCCAGTGGAGCAAGTTTCAGGATTCATTACACTCTATAAACAGTGACATTTCCGGATCAGCCGTGCAGGAATGCGAGGGCATATCGTATATTTGGCTGTTGACATGAAAAGATTAGGCTCAACAATGATAATAAAGAATTGGAAGTTCTCTATTACCCATGCATATATGAGTGTAATTGTTTCTTTTCTTACATACTTCCTCCTAAGCCATCCATCTGAACATAGCAGAAGGATTCAAAAAGACATTTTTCCCCGATAAAATACAAACATGTAAGTAAACAGTACAATGTTCCCCGTTGTTTGATATTGATTTGCTTTGGAACTAGTGGGAATTCATACTTGAGAAAGAGTATTGAAAAGCTTTCTTGTACTTATGGAAGTCAACAGTCTCTTCACCTCAGGCACAGGAGATAAATTGGTGAAATGACACGTGATGCAGCAGGACAGATATCGGCTTGCTTTCCAAGACATCCTGGGAGTCCCAGTCGAGATAAGGATTTAGATACTGGTGTGATCTGCCCTGGGTCAGAGACAGCAGGACACAGCCCACGGTGGTCAGAGCTGGTGGAAGGAGGTGTCTGAGGATGTCTACTTCTCATATTAGAGATTTTCTGTCATGATGTCTAACACCTGTTACAAAAGGGAAAAGCGTTTCAGTTCCAGTGATAGAGGAGGAAAAAGGATTGGTAGGAGTGAGAAGACTTGCAAAAAAGTCTGAACTGCAGGAAAACATTGAACTTAAAACTCCTTCAAGGGCAAGACATCTATATTTTCCATTAGGGACCAAGGAAATGCTTTTGACTGATATTAGAAAAATAGAGTCCGCTGAATCAGAGACTAAGATGTGTTGAGGATATCACTGCACAGGAAAAGTTGCTATAAACATAAATGTGACAGAAGGTGTCAATAATTTAAATGCCTTTTTTTTTGCTTGTTCGTTTTTTTGTTTGTTTGTTTGTTTTTGTTTGGGGGTTTTGTGTGTTATTTTGTTTTTTGGTTTTGGTTTTTTTTTTTTTTTTTGTGATGAAAGCTGTTCTTTACTGCTTTTGAAAATATAATTTTATATTTCTTTAGAAGCTAGCGGTTGTGAACCTCTTGGCCACTATGGCACAGACATGAATTAAATTTCTACCTGAGTTGCTTGGTGGAAAAGGACCTGGGAGAGCTGGTCAAGGGTGGCTGAATATGAGCCAGCATGTTCCCAAGTTTCCAAGAAGACCAAGGGCATCCTGACCTGTATCAGAAATAGAATGGCCACCAGGACTAGGGAAGTGATTATCCCTCTGTACCCAGCACTGGTGAGACGACACCACACAAACTGTGTTCAGTTTTGAGCCCCTCACTTCAAGAAGGACATTGAGGTGCTGGAGTACATCCAGAGAGGAGCAATGGTCCTGGGAAAGAATCTAGGGAGTCACTTACATGAGGAGGAGTTGGGGAGCACTGGAACAGGCTCCCCAGGGATGGGATAACACGACCAAGTCTGAGTTCAAGCAGTGCTCAGGCAACACTCTCAGGCTCATGGTGGGATTCTTCAGGTGTCCTGTGCAGAGACAAGAGCTGGAAATGAGGATCCTGATGGATCCTTCACAACACAGCATGGTCTGTGATTCTGTGTTTAGTCTGGAGAAAAGGAAACTCAGGGGTAACCTTATCACTCTCTGCAATTGCCTGAAAGGAGGTTGTGGCCAGATGGGGTTGGTTTCTTCTCCCAGGCAACCAGTGACAAGAGGCAATGGCTGCAAGCTGTGCCAGGGAAGGTTCAGGTTTGACATCAGTAGTAATTTCTTCACAGAAAGGGCTGATAAACATTGGAATGGACTGCTCAGGGGATTGGTGGAGTCAACATCCCTAGAAGTGTTCAAGAAACTATTGGATGTGGCTTTTAGTGCTATGGTTTAGTTGACAAGGTGATGTTCCATCAAAGGTTGGACTCAATGACTGTGGAGGTCTTTTCCAACCTTAATGATTCTGTGGGGTTATGATTCCATGATTGCTGATTTGGTACTGTGATGACAACAGGGACATCTGTCTTTTAAAAGCATAGCTATCAGAGATGGGTACGGTTCCAGTGCTGTGTAAAACTAAAATTAATGTGCTATTTTCCTATGAGACGGTCTTGATCAACCTCCTAATGAGAGGTTCTTAGTGAATCCTGAATCTTAGCAGGTAACCTGAAGTGAATAGGGCCAGGAGACCAGCTCCCTTTGAAAGGCCTTTATTAAGAATCAGCTCTTTATTTGTGGGGGGTGCTCGTGGGGTGCGCTCAGTGCAGCTTTGTCCACGAAGGGCAGAGCTGGGGCTTCCATCCTCACAGGAGTCCCCTAGGAAACCAATCTTTGGCTCGCTGTCTAGGGTCCCATTTCCGACCGGTCACTGTTCTTATCATGGTGAGGATCCTGGGTGTCATGCATGCAGTTCCAGGAGACAGTTCCCAATATAGATAAACCATCTTGGCTTGTTGGAACTTCAGCTGGCTCGTTTTATAGGGGATTTATTTACCTGAATGGTACCCATAATCCCTTAGTTTTGCACTTTGCACAGAAGTCCTATGATGTCACCTCCCCTGGTGCCATGCCGAAACAGTAGCAGCAATACCCCATGAGCAAAAGGGAGGTACACGATCGAGGGATAGGGGAATCAACATTACAGCTGAACTGGGGCACTTCAATTAACATTAACTCAATTAACAATTTATCAACTAACAAACAATAACGTTTTGGTGGAACTTCAATTAACTCAATTAACAATTTATCAACTGACGGACAATAACTTTTTGGTGAAACTGCGCTAACTTGTGAATTTATTCACAACATAACCCATAGCCAAATCCATGTACTTAGTGTCCATCTCTTGGCTAAAGTCTCCTTGCAGTTTTCAGTTATAATTCTGTTTCAGCCTTGTTCATACTAAGATGAGTCAGGTGTCATGCTGAAGTTAACTTCTGAACTGTTTTACACTGGCACAGAATTAGTATAGAATATCTGTTAGGATTTAATATATGCCTTTTCAAAAGAGATCATAATGATAATAGAGATCCTGAGTAGACCAGGAAACCTATAGTAACGTTTCCTTCCTATCACACGTGCACCCAGAAAAACATTTAGTTCGTTTCATGAAAGCAGTCGAATACTTTGATACTAGTCATAGTAAAACTAAAAAATTGTTTAGAAACCTAAGGTACTAATGAACAATAAATACTGAGCCTATCAGGGATTAAAACATAATTGAGGAAGCTATAAATGCATCTTTTCAAGACTGAGATACAATATCTGCTAAGTCAATAAGAAATAAAGTCATGTTGACTTCAGTGTGCATGGGATCAGGCTGTGGATATTTGATCAATGAGTCCTCAATGACAGAAAATGTTATAAGGGGCAAGTGAGGCACTGATCAGGTGGCACTGAAAGCTTGCTAGCACCTTTGGGACCCCAACATTTCCAGCAGAGCTATTGTGATTTACAGATTGGACAATATTTATTCTTTTCTCTTGGTTTGCATTTGTCATCTGCTTGTCCATGAAAAAAGTTTTTGTCTTATTTAAAAGATTAGGAATCTTCTCCTTCAAGATATTCTCAGACTTTTTCTCATCCTGGTTAGATTAGTGGATAAGAATATTTCATAAGGACAGAGGGAGTGCTATGACCAGCTATTGTGACATTATGAATAATACAGGAGAAATAATATTTATTCTGAATTTCCTGCATAGTCCTTAAATATTACTCCAGTGATAGTTTTTGCAAACATGTCTCTATTCAGTCCTTTCTTGTATGACTTTCAAGGAGAGGCAGAAGGCTAAAATATGTCTTCTGTAAGTTCTGTCTAGTACATGTAGACACAATAAAGAAGTATTTCTAATAATGTCTTATGTGTTAAGAAGGAATTTCACCCAGGAAAATGCTTCCAAGAAAATAATTTTATTTATTAAAATATGCCTTCGAAGTCAATCATTTTTTTCTTCATCATTGATGGTTGAAATTATTCCAATTCTCTGTCCTCACTTGTGCATCAATTTAGTAAAAAGGTATATTGGTTCCTGTCCTGCCTGGCCTTTTATTGAAGTAAAATTAAACAATTTCAGGATTCAATTATTAATACCTTCCATCTATAAACCATGTCTTCATCTATAAACCATATTGACATTCAGTCTAGACATCTCAAGAGGGGATTCACTTCATGAATATCAATAAACAGGTTGTAAGGAGACTGGGAATATTAAATTATTTCAAAGCGTTTGACAGTTGACAATGTTAATACAATAATTAAAAGCTCATATCCCTAAAAAAAAAAAAACAAACCTGCACAGCATTTACATGTATAAAGCTGCAAAGTCCTTAGAAGGTGAAAATTAACACTGCTGTGCTGTTAGTACTGGATCTGTGTGCATTTCCAGCAACCCCCACAGTACCTTCACAAATAAGGAAATCTTTTTGCCCCAAAGATGGCTTCAAGACCTGGCTTAACCTCAATTTATGACCAGATTGGCATTAACTTTTTAGTCAGAAGGTAGTAAAAAAATCATTTGAAAATGCAAATCCTAGCCTGCATTAGACCACTGCTTTGTAAAGGAAGCAGCAGATAGCCCAAGACACAGCAGACCTGGCTCCCCCTGAGACAGTTTGCAAAGCTTTGAGTTGGAGATAAAATGGTAAAAATCCACAGTAGAGTCTTTCTGCCTTTCTCAGTGCAGCTTGTGTAAAGCTTCCCTGGGTAGGAATCCATCAACTCAGAAAAAATCTAATGATGAAAGACAGCAGATTTCTGTCAGGCATTTGTCTTAGCAATGACCTTCTGTGAGAAAATAGAACAATTGGCCACTGGTACACAAATCATGTCAGGAGCTTCTTTGAAATTGCTTCTTGAGGTGGCTGGAACCTGATATCAATACTCCACGTGTGTGAAAATAAGAAAAGCAACATAAAAAGAAGCAGTATTTAGGGTTCTCAAAAATAGAAAGCAAACACAGTAAATATAATGCAGTTCTGTTGGTTAGTATACAGCATGATTTAGTTTATTTTACTCAGATACCACTAACTTAACATGTATACATATTTGCTTGTGTAATGGACTGCTGAGCTGATCACTCAGTGGTTCCTTTCCCCTACTGCTTGGATTGGAGGCAGGCTAATAATTTGGTTGTAATTTTCAGATAGGAACTGGGCAATATGTCGGTTTTGGCTGGGGTAGAGTTAATTTTCTCTATAGCAGCTGGTATGGGACTGTGTTTTGAATTTTTGCTGGAACACTGTTGATAACACAGGGATGATTAGCCATTGCTGAGCAGTGATAACACAGAGTCAAAGCCTTTTCTGCTCCTCATCACCACTTTTCCCAGCAAGGAGGCTGGAGGTGCACAAGGACTTGGGAGGCGACACATCCAGGACTATTGTCCCCAGCTGACAAATGGGATATATACACAAGAGTGTGTTGATCTGCTGCAGAGTAGGAAGGGTCTGCAGATTGTTCTGGGCAGGAAGAGAGGATGGGCCAAGGCCAGTGGTATGAAGTTCAACAAGATGAAGTACAGGGTGATGCACTTGGATCACAAGAGCCCCGGGCAGCACTACAGGCTGGAGGGGCAGAGTGGCTGGAAAAACTTCCAGAGGAAAAAGACCTGGGGGTGCTGGTCAACAGTGGCTGAACACGAGCCAGTGTGTGCCCAGGTGGCCAAGAAGGCCAGTGGCACCTGGCTTGTATCATAAATAATGTGGCCAGCAGGACCAGGGCAGTGATTGTCCCCCTATACCCAGCAGTGGGTGGGTGCACCTTGAATCTGGGTCCAGTTCTGGGCCCCTCACTACAAGAAAGACACTGAGGGGCTGGAGTGAGTCCAGGGAAGGGCAATGGAGCTGGGGAAGGGTCAGGAGCACAGGTCTGATGAGGAGCAGCTGAGGGAGATGGGGGTGTTTAGCCTGGAGAAAAGGAGGTTCGGGGGGGACATTATCACTCTGTACAACTCCTGAAAGGAGGCTGTACTCAGGTGGGGATTGGTCCCTTCTCCCAAATAACAAGCAATAGAACAAGAGGAAGTGGCCTCAAGCTGTACATGGGAAGGTGTGGATTGGATACTAGGAAAAATTTCTTCATGGAAAGGCTTACCAAGCACTGGAACAGGCTGTCCAGGGAAGTGGGGGGTCACCATCCCTTGGGATAAAAGACGTGTAGATGTGGTACTAGGGACAGGGCTTAGTGGTGGACTTGACAGTGCTGGGTTAACTGGTGGACTCAAGGATCTTAGACTTATTTTCCAACTGAAATAATTCTATGATTTTATGTTTCTATGATATTCTATACCATATGAAATAATGCTCAGCATATAAATCTGGAGGAAGAAGAAGAAAAGTAGAGATGTTTGGAGTGATGGCGTTTGTCTTTTCAAGTCACCATTATGCATGATGGGGCCCTGGAGATGGCAAAACACCTGCCCATGGGAAATAGTGAATTAATTCCCTGTTTTGCTTTGCTTGAATACACAACTTCTGCTTTACTTATTAAAATGTCTTTATCCCAACCCCTGTGTTTTCTCACCTTCCCGTGTTTCTGATTCCCTCTCCATTCCCCTCAGAGTCAGGCAGTGAGGGAGCAGCTGTGTGGGGCTTACTTGCTGGCTGGGATTAAACCACAGCAGGCAACTACATGGATAACATGGATTCAGAATTACTATTGTTATACTAAATAAATCTTGGGAGAAATATTCAGACTTAGGTATGGGTTAAGGTGTTCCTCACTTCAGTGGAAATAAAACATCGTGGCATTTAATTTGAGTGACCTGAGAGCTATTCATTCCTTACAGATGTAACCAGAACTTTCCATTGTACATGCTAATTAAAACCTGCTCTAAGTTTTGCATTTTGGAACATAACTGACAAGCATTGAAGACTATACCATGTGTGCTTATTTTACATGCAGCCCACATCTCCTACAGAAGATCACTGATAATTTCAGCTGTAATCTGTGGGTGCACAAAAATGAACGGGGTTGTATGCCTAAAATGATGAGACTTTAATAATACATGGAAATAGCCTGCAGTGTGAACTCAGCTTTATGAGGCAGGCAGCTCAAACCCAGGTCAAAAGGTGTGCTCAGGCTCACCTGTGCTGTGCAATCCAGGCTCCCTCCTCATCCTCTCACTGGCCATCCACCACTGCCCCACTGATGCTTTCCTCTTTATCCTCCTTTTCTGACACAATTTCACTTCCCCATCAGCAACTGCAAGACAGCCAATACAGAGTCCAACCCACCAGTTTGGGCTCTGCCCAGACCCGTGTTGATGAACTTACTGTGTCCTGCAAATGTGAGATGTCTCTCCCTGATGCAGCCAAGAAGTTACACTCTTTCAAGAGTAAAACCCTGACAGTCAGTTCCTAGAAGGAACAGTGGGGGAGTAGCCCTGGGATGTTGGTGGTACCCCTAGATCTTGCTTGGGGATGCTGGTCTATCCTGCCCCCTTCCATAGCAATGGGATGCTAAGGATGGACACTGAAACTGTTTGTAAATGAAAGACTGTATCCCTCTTCATCCAAACTTTTCAGGAGATTGATTCAGATTTCAGTTGCATCAGGGGTGATTTTTAAGAATTATTGGTCCTCTCTAGTTGAAACATACTAATTACTGTTCTGACATCTGCCTTCACTGAAAACAAATTGTTTTTCATTGTGAGGGAAATGCTGCCCTCCAGCTGTCAGGGCAAGTTATTTGTAATCCTGACCAATTTTATGCTTTAACAAATGTTCTTTAGAGAAAAAAAAAAACCAGAGGTATCAGGGAGAATAATGATCAATCAGGATTAAAAATTATTTTCATTAAAATATTTAGAGGGTGG
Organism: Acridotheres tristis; assembly: GCA_037013685.1. Taxonomy (NCBI): domain Eukaryota; kingdom Metazoa; phylum Chordata; class Aves; order Passeriformes; family Sturnidae; genus Acridotheres; species Acridotheres tristis. The sequence goes on along the minus strand of CM072886.1, from coordinate 139,633,942 downwards.
TATTGGCTTTGAAGTGGCTGCACGACACCATCTCTGAGTACCCTGTTTTTCTACTAGACAGTGAACGTAAATGACTCAAAAGTTTCCTCGTAAAAAGGAGATAAGGTGTATTTAAGATAATATGACAGTAAGTTGGACAGGACTGGTTTCCATTTTATTCTGGCTGGGGCTGTTTCTCATTCTGGTTTTATCAGAATTTGAATAAGTATATTTTCCTTTAAGGAACAGTATCTGGTGGAGCATTGACATAACATATGGGTGAGTGTTTCTTGCAAATAAGTCTGCATCTGCACATTTATTTAACGATCTGATTGGCTAAAAAGTTTCCGTTTGCTTGGTGCTGGTAAATGTAAGCAGGGGCACAGATGATGCTGAGCAAGGTCACGGGCTACTAAAATGTAGAACTGTATCGGGAACACATGTAGAGTGTTTCCTGGTTCTTTACTATTTGTCCTACACCACTTCCCTTTCCTTTTGCAAGTGCTCATTGAATTAAGCAGGGAAAAACATATCCTGGGAGGTATTTAGATGAATTGGGAACTTTAGTACCACCCTATAATATCTTAGCCACGTTTTTCCTATTTTGCATTTCCATATAAAACAGTAAGTTTAAGAATAATTTGCACACTTTAATCCTTTCCCTTCTAATTTACATTTCCACTTAAACAAGGTTGATAAATCACTTTTCAACCAATAGTCAGAGCTGGTATCTTCTGCCATCAGGCTCTCATGTAACTCTCCTATGCTAACAAAACCAATATGTCAAGGTGCCTGTCACTCTTCTTGGCTGCTGTAGTGTATTGACAGCACCCAAATATCTCTTTGGATTTGGCTGGCACACGTGGGGCTGCTGAAGGGCTTTGCTCAGGATCATGAGGATGTTAAAAAATCTTTATAGGAGCCTTTTACAATTCTCTACTTTTGCAGTGGAGAGAAAATCCTTCTGCAGTGTAGATCAGGACACTTTTATTCAAGTCAGTAAAAAACTATCAGCTGACCTCAGATTTGGATCTGAACCATGGTGTTTACAAGTATTTTTAGAAGGAGGAAAGGTGGTACTCAGTGGTGTTGGAGGTGGTGAAGTTCCTAGGTATTTTTCTGTTGAAATTGAGCAGAGGAGAATTATACTCTTTTCTTTACAACTCCTTCTTAGGACACAGAGATCTTCTATGTGCCTCTAATATTTTGAAGGACATTATAGAAACACCAGAAGATTCTTCCTTTATTTCTGGTAACTTCATACCAACAGATAAAGCCCCAAACAGGCAGAAATTCCCTGTTAGTTTATATATCTCATACTCCCTGATTTGCCATATTTCCTTTGAATAGTACACAAGATGAATACAAATAACTTAGGTATTAGCGATCCAAAATCTTCTTGTGATCAACAGGTACCCGGTTTCTTCCTTGAAAAAACACCTCTGGAACCAATATGGGATGATATCAGAGAGAACAAGTAATTTTTGGCATGTTAAACCCTATGTCGCTATTAAACATAAAACTAGAACCTAATACCTTGAAATTAGGAATCAGGCAGTATGAGAAACACATTACTTTGGTATTAAGTAGAATTTTTTAAAAAATGTCTTAATTCCCAATGCATTTCAGGAAACTCTGAGTTGTATCCTAATACCAGCTCCACAGGGACCAGCTGGACCAGCAGACTTTGTATGTGACTAAAGTTTTTTGAAACCCATAAACTTTCCAAGACATTTTTAATTGCTCAAAGGAGGAAGAGCAGTAATTGGGAGAGAGAATGCTGGCTCATATTTTCTGAAGGCTTATATTTTCTGGAGGTGTTTTCTCTCTGTCTCAGCAAATCAGTATCTTTTTTTTTTTTGTTTTGTTTGTCTGTTCAAACACCTTGCCTTGGTTGGGAATGAGACAGTCAATTAGGGTAGGTAGGTAATCACCAGGGATTAGATCCACTTGTAATTGGGAACGTTAATTTGACAGGAAACACCTTCTTTAGGGAAGAAAGAAAAAAAATAAAGAGAGAGCTGTGCTGAGCTTTCCAGTGCCTGGAGGAGAACATGTCAGTGTCTCAGTTCCAAGGGTGGGGAAGTCTGTAAATCAGAGGGATTGCTGCTTTCTGTGGGAATGCTGAACCTGTGCTTCGGTGACGCATGTGAGAATTAAAGATTCCCAGAAGACTTGAAACTGTTTTCAAAAGGTGCAGAGCTTAATTACTAGAGGGGTTGTTCATTATCAACACTGAAAGGCTATGTGTGGATCTTTTTGCGGGCTATGATGTGAATATTAAGTGTCAGACGCTCTCAATATCAGACTGCCAGACCTTCTGGGCAAAACAAGCTGCTTTTTAACAAGATGTCTCATTGGAGGCAGGTTCTGCTTTGCAGTTTACACTTACTGGGAGTACTTGCTACCAAGTGAACTTTCACACTGTTCATGTGACTGCAGTGTGGTGCATTTTCACTCCAGGGCTCATCTCCAGGAGAAGTTACTGGGCTGAAGGGTAGGGTGAGCATCTGTAGCCACAGTCTGGAAGAAAAGTTACTTTACACTTTCTGTACAGTAAGAACATCTACACAGAGTGTGAATTGTAACTGAGACGAGGCAAATCCCAACCTCAAAGTGCAGCACCAACTCTGCAAGAAGTTTGTGAGGACGGGTTTGCAATGATGAATTTGCACAAAGGCTTGAGATCAAGTGATGCAAGCTTTGCCACTCTGCTGTAGTTCATGGGCACTTGGCAACAAAAGAATGAACAGAAGGCACAAAATTCCCAAAATGCAGTGACCTTCTAATTTAAAGATACTCTTTATTTTTTCTGCCCGTGAAGTCCAACAGAGCTCAAAAGCACAGCTCAGTGCCTGTTCTCCTGGACAGCATTAGGTAGAGCATTGCCAGCAGGTTGAGGGAGGTGATCTTGCCCCTCTGCTCTGCCCTGGTGAGGCACATCTGGGTGCCATGTGCAGAGCTTGGCCACTCACAAAAAACGAGATATGGATATATTGGAGATCAGAAAGATAAATAATAGAATTACAATCATAGAATGTATCAAATTGGAAGAGACCCATAAAAATCATCAAGTCCAGCTTCCTGCTCCTTGCAGACCACTTTAACCTTAACCAGATGACTGGAAACATCACTCCTTGACCTCTGGCAGGTTTGGTACCCTGACCATTTCCCTGGTGAGCCTGTTCCAGTGACCCTCTCACCTAAGAACCTTTTCCCAATGTCCCACATGAACGAACTTCCTCTGATGAAGCTTTATATTATTTCCTTATGCCTTACCTTGGGTTACCAGGGAGAGAACAGCACCTTGCTCTCCCTTTGAGGAAGGTTAGACTGTGACAAGGGAACCCCTCTGCCTTCCCTCCTCCAAGATGAACAAGCCAAGTGACCTCAGCTGCTCCTCCTAAGTCTTGCTCTTGACACCTTTTGCCAGCTTGGACATCCTTTTCAGGACACACTAGGATGAACAAGTTCAGATTCAGATGTGAGTTTACCATTCCCCCAGCCATGATCTTCCAAGACAAGGTTCTAGGTGTATTGGGGCCCATCCTCAGTGCTAAAGGCAGAGGTAGAGCAGGGAATAAATGTCTCCATTTGTCTACATCCCTATTTTTGAGGTGACTGATCTCAGAAAGTTGTGGAGCAGTGCTATAGCTGTTCTTCTTTTGCTGTCAATGTATTTTAAAAATTGGCCTTTTTGTTGTCCTTCAGAGCTGTGCCTGTCTTGAGCTCTAATATGGATTTTTCCACATAGATTTTCTCCCTGCAGGGGCTAACAGCATCCCCATAGCCTCTCTGAGTCACCTGTCCTTGCTTCCAATATCCATATACTTTTTTTTCTAGAAGATCCTTGCTCATCCAAGCTGGCCTTCTGTACAACTTGAAGCATCACTCACACAAAGGGAAGTTGAGAGAGTTGTGACTGTTCAGCCTGGAGAGGAGAAGGCTCCAGTGGAATCTTTTCTGTGTGGATAAACAGATGATGGAAGGGAATGAAGACAAGGGAGCAAGACTCTTCTCATCGGCATCCATTGACAGGAGAAAAAGCTATGGACACAAACTAAAAAAATAGGAAATAATTTTTAAAATATGAAAAACAGGTTTCACAGTGACGGCACTCAAACACTGGTACAGATTGCCCAGAGAGATTTCAGTCTGTATCCTTGGAGCTATTTAAACCCAACAGGACATGGTCCTGGACAAACAGCTCTAGGTCACCCCACTTGAGAAGAGGGATTAGACCAGAATTCCCCCAGAGGTCCCTGCTAACCTCAGCTGTAGATTATGCAATTGTGTATCATGATTGAAAGGAAGCTCTGCATCTCCTGTTCCCAGATGTCAAGTGCTGGTTTCCTCCTGATTTTTCTCATCTCTTGCTACCACAGGCCCTGACAACATTGTATTTTCACGATGTCACTACCACAATGGCATCTCAGGTGCTGCTACATGCTATCAGGTGTGCTGATGTGCCTGGTCTTGCTCTGTCCTGCCAACTCACTGCAATTTTAAGCCCTTTTTATGTTCCTACAGAACATAAAAAGTCTCAGAAGCCAAGTGAAAAGAAAGAAAACAGCAGCCCAGCCCCAACCTGCTCTTATAATCCTGGGCTTTATCTTAACTGAACCTAAAAGGCTCATGGCAATAGCAAAAGGAGGAACATTCTCTATGATGAAGGGGAGAGACATCATTTTCCCTAAAGATAAATTAGATGTGCATTACTCTGATACAATGCTGAAACTACCAACTTTCCTTGTGCTGAAGGTGCAGGATGTGATGATAAGAGTGTTTAACCTCCAGAGTTTAAAAATGCAGGTGATAAATGCCTGTGTGCCTGTTTGGTTGTACGACTAGTTACTTCTTGCTTCCTGGAGAGCTCTGACTCAGAGCTGGGAGGTACAAGGAAATAATGGATCTCTGGAGGAGAAAGGTGCTACCACTGAGGGGGTGGCAGGAGCTCCAGCCTAACCGAAGGAAGAAATGGCAGGTGAGAGCACAACAGCCACAGAGAGCACTGTAGGTGATCAAAACAGCAGAGAAGGAAACTAGCCTGTCGAGTTCAAAAATATGTCAGCAAAGGTCATGCACTTCCTCTGAGGCTGATATTGGAGTTGAGTCAAGGGATTATGCCTCTGGAAGCCCTTTGGTCAGAATCCTCGTGCAAAAAGACTCAGCCAGGCCCAATAGTACAGAGGTATATATTTCATTCCCTCTGATTCTGTTAGCTGTGTGCAGGGCTGGCAGTGTCTTCCTTTCTGCTCTGGTCCCATAACTGCCCAGTAAACAATGAGAACAAGACATGCAAACACAAACCAGGCACTTGCAAGAGTCGTCCAAAAATACCCAGAGCAGGATCATGACTGTTCAAACTCCCACACAGCCTGGAAAATGCACGAGGGTCTGTGGCTCACACTGGCTCTATGAACCAGAGTTTTAAAAAAAAAAAAAAAATTTGGGGAGCACTGATGGCAGGAGGAATGTTCTAGGGCAGGTTTACTTTTCTTGCTTGCTTCACGTTGATTCAAAGTGTTTGGCAGGAAACACAGTGAATCACTAAGCTCGTTGCTGTGTAAGAATTACACTGACATGATTATGCCTGATGGTTCTTGATGCTATTTTTCCTTTGTAAAATGTCTCCTTCCCATATCAAATACAAAAAGACTCAAATCCGTGGTGCACCAAATGCGATGAAAGTGAGGATTGGGAAGTGGTGCCTTAACAAGAATGAAAAAGGGTTTGTTCAGCAGTGGAGTCTGTTCCCTCAGGACAAGCTTGTGTTGTAACACAGGTTTATCTCCAGATGCTTCTCAGCACAAAACACAACATGCCCCTAGTGTGCACAGCATTTGCTTAGCTGGGTGCAAACTATTCCAAAGGTGTAGTTAAAATCTGAGGAAGAGGACATGTCGTTTAAAGCCTGAAGCCAGAGGACCTAAAGTTGAGATTCTTTGGTGTTACAAAGAAAGGGGAATCTTTGATGGGAACAATCTACAAATTCCCATAAAACGGGATCATTTCCTCTTGAAACCTCAGTAATTCAACTCCTTTTTAGTAAAATCAAAACATTTCTAGTAAGATTCACCTGATTAAAATGTTTTTAATAAATTTTTTAACCTAAATCAGAATGTTTCTTTTTTAATAAGCCAAATATTTTATTTTGTTTTAGTGCAATAAATCATTACCCTTCATTTCGCTATTAGCATACTGATTTATATGAGGTCTTATCTAGGCTGCCCTTCAATCCTACAACTTGGGCTCCCAGGAACAACTTATTTCCCATGACAAGCTGCAGATTTCATGTGGCTCATTGATGGTTACTCAGATTCTGAAGAATTAAAAATTGAGATTTCCAAGTACAAGGTTCTTTAAAGCATCTTACCACTGCAGGAAAAAGATAGTGGTGAACATAATAGTTTAATAAATATAGCATTTAATGTTCATTTAGTAAAAGGAACACATTTAATGAATATTAAAATACTTAATCTAAAGTAAAATATCTCAACAAAATAGCTGAGGTTGCCAGTAGAAATTCTAAAAAGTTACAGCCTCAAATGCTTTGTAGATTTCAAAGTTCAGCTCTGATTAGGGACAAAAAAAAATTGGAAATTCATGTCTCTCAGGACTGGTCCAGTGTGCAGTTTCTCCTTGTCCTATTTGCTGATTTAAATACTGGTTCAATCAAAGATCATTGGGAACTTATGAAGTAGAATAATTCCAAAACACATGTGTCTAGAATAAGATGGATTTCAACTTGATATATTTTTAATGAACTTATAGTCTATAAGTCTTTTGACTAATAAGATAATTAATTGCTTTCAAAATATTTGGGTAAAATATTTTAATCTGTATATAAGAACATGGAATATTCTAAGTTGGAAGAGATCTACAAGGGCTGAGTCCAACTCTTAAGTGAATGGCTCATATGGGGATCAAACCCACAACCTTGGCATTATTAACAACATACTCTATCCAATCTATCCTTACAGTCCAAAATCTTTCTAGATATTTTTTTCCAGGAGTAAAACCACTTGACTACTCAAAGTTTTCCACTTACTCTTAAATGTTTCTTCCCAATCTCTTTACCAGAGAGACAATGACCTCTTTTGCTGAACTCTACCATCTGCCACATTCACAAATAATTTTAATTTGGCCAAGGTATAGTTATACTAACAGACACAATTTGGGTTTTGCCTGTATAAACAAGATCAAAATAATTTCATAACTCATTAGGGAAGCATATGACAGCTTTAAACAATTGCAATTGTAGAATAGTTCCTTTGGTCATGATGTTAATATGATCTGGCCTGCTACACACAAGAAAGAAAGAACATCTGAAGAGGGTGCATTGTAATTTGGATTGTAATTATGGCACAGGCAAAGCCAAGAGGAGCAGAGCAGGAGTGGTGCTCATGCTGGTTATGGGGTGCCATCCACCACAGAGGAAATTCTAGGTGAGGCTAAGGTGAACTTAGGACACACTCAAGTATCCATTGTACGTGTTGCTACTTGCTCTTTGTTGTGTGAGAACACTCAGTACCCAGCTCCTGGTGCTCTTTGTGCGAGTGAACACAGCCACTGCACCAGAAAACCATCCTGAATACAAAGAACATAAAATTAGCTTTTCAAGACATTCAACAGGTCATCTTCCTGCCTTGTTGAACAAGAAAATCGTCTTGTAAGAGAGCCAGAATAGTAAATCCAATAGAAAATACCTTAAGATCTTTGCTGAATTATGAAATTCAGGCTCAGCTATTCCTAGACTGTGATGTCTGTTTTGTTTGACCAAGACAAAATGCGGATCAGAAGAACACACACTTTTAGAAAAATAGGAGCAAATCATGTAGAAATCTGAAATGTTCTCCTGCTTGTTTTAGGTCAAAGTCTAAAAGCACAGGCTGACAAGGTTGGCATTGTTAGTGTAGAAACGTTGGAGGAACAACTTGAGAAAACTGCAGAAGGGACAAGATAATTGTGTTCCAGTTCATTTTCTATCTCATTTACTGTATGAATGCATTATGATGAAAGCTTACTCATTCTGTCCAAGAAATTGGTATATCTTATATGGACAATTAACCAGGCTGCATGTTACCTGCTAAAAATCAAGTAATCTTGGAGAAGAATATGCTAACTCTTACAAGAAGAATGTGCTACCTTCAAAACAGTGCTCTCTTTACATGTACTGGTTGTCATAAGATTTACTCTTTTCAGTATATCAGTTGGCTTTATTATAGTGTTCTTTACAGTATATTGTCACTAAACTGAAGGATCCACAAGTGGTTCACCAGCAGGGTTATAGAGTACTAAATTATGAAGGACACAGTGTTAAATCTATCAAAAGACAAAGAGTAAAAATATCCTTTCATTATAAATTAATAATGAGATGTTAAACATTAGAACTGCCTAGAAAAGCAAATCAGGCATTCTGGGAAGCATATTAAATAGATTTAGCCCACTTTTATGCTGCCCAGTAACATGTTCTTTTGCTTGGAAGGGAGTCTAGATAACAAATGTAATGGGGAAAATGATACATTTGCTTAGAACTGAGAGCTAGATTTTAAAATTAGGTTTAGAGCAGATAAGGCTATTTTTATACTAGGTAATATTTTATTTAATTTTATTTTAATATTTTAATTTTTTTCATAATTACTGAATTTTAATTTTTCCAGCAATGGGTACTGATTAAAGACTGTAGGTGTCCTATCAGCATCAGCTATGGTTTCAAAGCAAGATAAAACAGTTATGCCTCTCACTCTGCAAATACTCAAGTACAGGACCAAGCCCAGTCTTATTCATGCCATGTAAATTCTCAGTTCTCTGATTGATAATCAGTAAGATCTTCATGAAAGCAATATAATGTCATGCAATCTCATATGGAAAAGCAAAGATTGTAGGTATATCTTTCAGAAAAATGCTTTGAAATGTGTGATCACAGTGGAAAATGTTCCTAAAAGCAATTCCTTTTTGTTGACATGATCACTAATTATTGGTTTTAAGCACTTTAGGAGATACAAAGGTTGGAGAGTTTAGAGAGATTCTACTCTGAAAGATTAACCCTTACTTAACAGTAGAGATAAAGATGTTATATAGGTTTTATTCAAGAGGGTTTGGTTTGTGAGAGTTAATGCATATGTGATGTTATGAAAGACATATCAAGCAATACAACAGGATACAGCCTTGGACAGTTTGTATCCAAAACCAAATGTTATCTGTGGGTAGAAAATTTCCTGTCACAGTATTTTTCACTCTTTATCTGACTATTTCATTGCAATAAGAGTTGTATGAACAAAAGCAATCACATCTTTTTAAAAATATGTTATTATAGCTTCACCCACGCACATAATTAGACCTCACTTTATAGAGATAGACAATTTGGCTACTCCAAACAGATTGTGTTTTTCCCAAGGGAAAAGAAGTTTATATAGATTTATATAATTGTTTCTAAATTAACCCAGTCATTTTGAAGCCTATAGCATTAAGATTTTCAGGAGAAGTTTTTTTTAACTCTGGGTTGCCAGTATACTTCTACAGATATAAATAGTGTCGGGTGCTTAATAAAAAAAAATTAAAATGCTGGTTTTCTAACTAAAATGTAACATTTATGATACATCTATTTCCAGACCAGATTACAGTGAGATTTCTCTAGGTGTTGGAAAAATTCCAGCCTAACATCTACCTCTTTTAAACAGGTTTGAAAAGGGCCCAAGAAAATTTTTGAAATTCAGTGCTTTGAAGAGGCCTGTTCATTTACCTCTTCCACACCAAAATTTCTGAGGATTAGCCAGGTATGCACATTGAGTTGTATTAGTGAGGGTTATACATAAAAAGACCAATAAAATTTTTAATTTACAAGAAATTTATGTAAGTTCAGACCTTGCCCAGGTGGACTGTTTTGATGACATTGAATTCACCATTATATTTATGCCTTATCAAAATAAGATCTCGTTACAGTTTAAATCATGATAGTTCACACTGGAAATCCACTGGCAACGAGCAGACTGAACTGTCTCCACAAGCAAACCAGCCAAAGGAAAATAAGAAAAGAAATTCTGTTTTATTAAAAAAAAAAAAGGTGATTTTTTTCTTTGCAGAAAGGTAGATTTTCAACCAAATTTTTAACAAAGAAAACAAAGTAATTTTCATGAGGAAGTGGACTCTCGTGGATGTTCTTTTTAACCTTTCTTTCTAGAGTTAAAAAAACACAATAAAGCTCATCCATATCAGCTTCACAGAAACAGAAGTCTTAGTGTGGGCTTCTACAACCTCAATACTACTGGATTAAGGAGGTAAAACACTTTTATTTAAACAAGGACAGTAAATGTGTATGAAGTGTGGGAGCAAATGAAGGGCATTGTGGGACAAGAGAACTAAAATAACTAAGGAGTAATTTTACTAATCTTTTCAGTACCAAAACTTTATTAGGATCCTAACAAATATATTTAGGAATCGACCATCAGCCTCTAAAAATAACATCAAAGGATATTTAATAATGTCTTGCATTTCAAACATATAATATCCTCTGTACCCTCTTTGGCTAACAGGGTTTCTAAGAGAGAGGAGACTTTCAAAGGCAAGAATAAAAATTAAATTGCATTAAGAACTTAACCCACTCCCCAGGCTTGGCAATTAGTACAAAGGGATGCAGAGGTATCACTTGTTTCCCTGAGTGGGAGAGTGACTGGTTAGTGCTAATGGCACACAGAACTTTGGTGCATGCTGGGCTGAAATCAGAGTTTTTAAATATTTCTGAACAAAATTCCATTCACACTAGTGGATAACACATTATGCAGAGATGATCTGTTGAATATTCTTGCATTTTCGTTTTTGGGGGAAAGGTAAAGGATTAAATCTGCAGAAGATAGTGTAACTAATTCTCATACATAATTGCATATGCATAGAATGAGTGAGAATCCCTCTTGCAGAGCAGAAATTGAATTGAGGGGGCCACCTAATAAAATTACATGTGATTATTGCAATCTTGAGTATTTAATTACAATTTTTAACCCATGGGCTCTTAGACTCTCCCAGTGGAGCTATAATCAAACTGTGTCTGTATTGGGAGTGTTCATAACAAAAATTAGAAAGATGGTTTCTACAGGAAATGCCAACATGAAAATGCTTGAGGCTGCTATGGCAAGAGATAAATACCTTGCAAAATCAGGATGAATAAATGCTTTAACTATGTCATTGCTACAAGGTATGCTGCTTTGTCACACTCTGGTTAAATCTTGCTCTAGCACCATTCAGATTGCAGGGTTGTCAGAGCTGCAGTCTGATATCAAAGTCTTAGGCAACCTTGTCTTTTTGGGTGCAGGTGGTAGGGCTCAGTTACTCTGGAAATCCTAGGGTGTGGAGCCAATCTGCTGTTTTAGTCTCCAGGCTGATACCATACAGACTCTGAATACTGAAGCAGGAGAAAAGATCAACCTTTTTCTCCAGCCTCCCCAAAAAATGGGAAACAGGTGAATGTCCTTCTAGAAAGAGCAGCATCTGCAAGGGAAAAGGAAGCTAGAGTTACACTGGGAAAGTTACAAAGGAAGAAATCCTCTCAGGCAAGTATTAGGAAGACAGAGGGAAAATAAAACAGAGACATGGGATAAATAAGAAATCCAGTGCCAGCACTTCCCAGTTGTGGCGTATTTTGCGGGGGGGGGCAGGGAGGCAGAGAAATTAAAAATCACTGCATCTTCATATCTCTGAACTTTTCTGGTAGAAAAGCTCTTGTGTTATGGAGCTTCTGTTTGTCTTCCATAGCTTCTCTTTCCAACTCTTTTTCAGCTCCTGTGTAGGATCTGATGATGCACAAAACATACTTTCAGTACCAAAGTGGGGAGGATGCCAATCACACAGCAGTCTTCACCTGCAGCAGCACAGACTTTTTGGAACCCCTTTGCTTTATTCTTGAAACCACAAGAACAGCCAACACAAGCCAGCCCAAGGGGTTGCCTGGTCCATTCTCCTGGCACTGCCTCAGAAAGAATACAAAGAGCATATCCAGAAATACTTCACTGAACATACTCCAGCATCCAGTAATCTGCAGCTCAGGCACCTGCTGAAGCAGTGCTGATGCCTCTATGTAACTTCCCTGGCTGGATTTTCCAGCTAAGAAGTCTCCACTATTTATATGTATCCTCTTTTTCCCCCACACCATCTCCTTCTCACTGGACAGCAAAATATTGTTCAAAATCTGCCAGATACCATAACATGTATCCAGAGGATGAAACCAGCTTTACTTCCATCCTTGAGGCTGATCAAATTACAATAATTTTCCAGCTTCTAGACTCTACACAGTTTTAGTTGCCTGAAGCAGACAATGTATTCACTCCATGAAGAGAAGCTTCAAGAAGATCATGTGAGGTAATCTCAATAGAAAAAGCTTTGATAAAAAAGAAGTCTAAACAAAGAAATAGCACACCTTGTACAAAGATGTTCTAATGAATACTTTTGCAAAAACATTTATTAGTTCTAAATTACCATATGTTGTCTGATGAAAGTAGGATTGTGAAAAAGAAAAAAAAAAGTCAGTTTGATATTAAATCCACTGAACACATTAAATGCATAGAGAGATAGGGATTTAAACAGAGTTAGGATTGTTTCCTACATCAAAGGTATTTATGCTGGCAGTAATCTTCCTAGGCATCTGAAAGTTAGGATATTTTACTAGCTGTCTTCTTTACGTATATCACTTAACCCATAAAAGTTGTGTTTGCTCTTTTCTTTAAAATGTACACTTGCTTTCCTTCCCCTCCTTCCATCAGACAAGAAAAAAGTACTAGTTGGGGAAGTCTTTTTACATAAAGCACACAAGGACCTTTCCTGATCAATATTTCTATTGACATTTCTACAGTCATTAACATTTTGTGTTTGTTGTTCTCATAGCCTTCACTTGTTTGTATGTGAAAGAAAGCATGTTTTCCCTCTAAGGCTGTTAAATTAAGTTTATGCAGTGTGTGTTATAGTCTGGTACCAACTGCATTCAAACCAGACTGTGACATTAGATGACCACAAGATAAAATGCAATTATCTGTGTTGTGTGTGTGTTTTCGTTTTAAAAAAACATATTTACTAGTCAAAATATTTACTAGAAAGTAAAGGGACCATTTCAGTAGATGGAGGTAGTCTGAGTATTTTAAAGCAGGGGAAATGCACATATTTCAAAATAATAAAAAGAAAAGAATAAATTATTGAGGCAAAGTCAAAAAGTATTCGCATTTGAATCCAGTGTTAAACCTAATTTGCCTTTTCTTTGTATGTGCTTCTGAACTGAGGAATGACAAGAATGCAGATTTCTGACACTGGAAAATTGTGCCACTTCACATTTGGCACTCTAATTCAATGAACATTCTCATATTACAGTTACTTACAACACTTAACTCTCACTTGAAGTACTATGAAAAGAAATGTTCACTGTATAGTGCCTGTTAACATTAAAGACTTTAGTTTTCTTAAAATTCCTTTTTGAATAGACTGGTTTACACTGTGGGTTTACTCACAATTTTTTAAATTTATCTTTCAACTCCACTGCCTGTATATATCCATATATATCCATATATATCCATATATATCTGCATATACTCCCCACTGTACAGGATTCCTGTATTCAGCTCTGGGTTCTCCAACATGAGAAGGACATGGACCCAGAGGAGAGTCACAAAGATGATCAGAGGGCTGGAGTAGCTTTCCTGTTCAGCCTCAAGAAGGGAAGGCTCTGGGAAAACTTTACAGCTCCTTCCTGTACCTGAAGGGGCTACAAGAAAACTGGAGAGGGACTGCTCACAAGGACATGGAGTGATAGGACTGGGTGGGATGGCCTTAAAAAAAATGAAAGAGGGTAGGGTTGGGTTACCAGCAAGACATTCTTTCCTGTGAGGGTGCTGAGGGCCTGGCCAGGGTGCCCAGAGAAGCTGTGGCTGCCCCATCCCTGGGAGTGTTCAAGGCCAGGTTGGATGGGACTTGGAGCCACCTGTTCCAGTAGAGAGTGTCCCTGCCCATGGCAGGGGATTGGAATAGATGATTTTAAGGTCCCTTCCAACTCAAACCATTCTATGATTGTACAGACCTGTGAACATAAGATGGTGCCTTCTCTGTGAGAACAAATAGAGCTTAGATTTGGTCAATGATAAATGTCTCAGAATAGCCACCAAGAATATTTAAAATGGTCTTTTCCTCAACATATTTCTATCTTCTAATATAATGTGCATATTAGATCCTTATGTTCATGCACTTACATCAAAATTTATTGGTTTAACAAAATGGAAAATATCTTAAAAATAAAAAATGCACTTAATTATTTTCTTTAGGCAATTACTTAGAATTAGTAGGATTATTTCTCAGACTTACTGGGAGCGTTTCACACTTCCACACAGCATAAAAAAGTCTGATTTGCAATGTGTTTACAGAACACAGACAATACAGAACCAGAAGGAAGCAAATCACTGTGGCTGATTAACAAAAGGCATCAGAGGACAACCTGAAACTATTGTTGGACATTTCTATTCCGTGTTTTTGCTCTGCTTGTTCTGATTTGCCACACAATAATAATAGCAATAAGTAACCTGGCATTTCCATAATGTTATTCTTCCTTAGCTCAGAATGGTTTTTTCCAGGTTTACTTCAGATAAAACAGGTCAATGCCCAGCAGACCAAGGGCAATCAGGCCAGAACTACTCATTCACGACCTCATTTTCAACTGTGCTCTCGATGTCATCAGTTGCACACAACCCTACCTCCACCTGCTTTAAATTCCTCTGAGTAAATGGAGCAAGAGGAAGTCCCTGGATTGAATATGAAACAGCTCTGGGAGAATGTAGTTCTGACCTTCTGGTGGTGTCTTTAATTTGCCATTTGCTACCAAGTAATCCTGCAGGTTAACAACTGAGCAAAGAGAAAGCCAGTTAAAAAGTGGACTGTGAAGATAAACTAGGTTATAAGAATATAAACTATTGCTTGCCCATGCAAATAATACATGTGCATCAACCACCTCATGCTTAGGCTGAAAAACCTTCTGCAGCACAAGTGCAAATCAAATCAGGTTATACAAAATATGTCTGATTTAATTATTTTCACGAGTTCAAAGTTTCTGTAAGGTAATTGTGTGTTACCATAATCTGTGTCTTATAAAGTTTCTATTGAACCTAGTGATAAAAATTTCCTTTGACCCTGTGGGAAGCGGACTGAGACCTACACTGAGGGCTTTGGAAAACCTAGTAATCTGGGGATTGCATATACGTTTTCTATAAGCATACAATTAAGTCTGCGACTACTGAAACTAATAAGGTTGGGCTTACTCGGAATTTGTGCCATGGTCAGATGGATCCTCAGGGGTTCTTGGCAGTGTAGGCTCAGACTTTTGGCAGAGAAGTTAATGTTGCAGCATTTTCTTTAACTGTCACATCAACAGTCTCTCTCCTACGTGGCCTCACATCCTCCCACTGCTATTAATCCTGTAGGGACATAAAATGTCTCAGAGTTTTAACTGCTGACAAACAGAAAAAAACCAATAGGGCCTCTAAAACAAAAGGAAAGATCCCACAAGCTTTGTTTCTTTAGGAAACCAGGGGTTAAGACCATATCTGCTGAACTTGTTTACTTCTCAATTCCTTGTACTTTTGTCAGGAGGCTAAGGACAAAATACAGAAAATCCAGATAAGTTGCATTCTGTCAATTGAATTGCTATTCCCTGTGTAGCAATTCTTGGTTAGAGACTCACACTTGTGGCTCATCAGCTGGAAAATTCCAATTTCATCTTACCTAACAACAGAAGTCCTTAGGACACAGCTGATGTGCTTGGATTTACCTTCAGACGCAGAAAAGGATCTGATGCCCTGCAGCCTGTAGGAACACAGCCTTTGCAAGAGCTGTGCTGCTGACAGGGGAAGCCAGCAGAGGAGGAAAGAGTCTTGGGAAGGAAATTTGGAGTTGAGACACATCTCTTGCTTTATCAGGGTGAACCCATAGGAATTTCAATAGAGCAGCAAAACCTGTTGCCTGCAATGAGATAACTTTGTAGAAACAGTTGTGAATGGAAACCCATGGGAATTTCTTGTCCTTTAAGCAGGTTTTTCCTGTATATGGAATAGCCTGGCCCCTTATTACTACTCTCTTTCTTATTATCTCCCATGCACACAGAGGACATAAATATTGTTGAAATGTCAGTCTTGATCATCATCATCTGTTCATTCTGCCTGAACTACAGACTGCATTTTCACATACAGCCCCTTCTGATATCCCAGGACATTTCACTGAACAGAAATGTGTCATCTAATAACATCACAGAACAGACAGAATTAAGAATTAAAGGCAGAACTGATGAAAAAATTGTATTTTCGAAAAAAAGTTTAAAAAATTTTAAAAATCTGTACCTCTATTGATTTGAAGTTGACTTTCATTTAGGCCCCAAATACAAATAAATTTATATTAAAAATATTGTTATTTCTACTTAGCTGAAAAAGAAATAAGGTTCATGCTATTCTTAAAAAGAAGCAGCGTCTTTTCTTTCTGAATTATTATTCTAAGCCATGTATGGAATATAAATAATTCTAATTTTTTTTTCTCTCCATGACACTTGGAAAATTTGAAATAAAATAACACAGCTACCATATTTTTCCTGAATATTTTGGTTTTGATGCATTTGTCAGGGTTACCTGTGCCTCTAGCTAAATCTATTCTAGAAATAGAGATTTTCTAATTAAAAACAAAACACCAGTCATCACTCCACTCACTTCAAATGTTGTCATTTGGCATATAAGATCAACCAACATCTCATCCCAGATTTAGTCCAATCCAGTACCAAGAGCTTAATTGAATTTTATGTTATAGAGGTTTGGTATATCAAGTCAAAGTTTTGAGTCCAGTGTAACTTTTGATCACTGGTGACCCCCAAATGCTCCAGCAATTAATTGCAATGTGAAATTTCAGAATTTCACTCAATTCCAGTTAAGTGAATGAGTTCAGTTTTCAGATCTGTTCTTCATGAGAATCTGTTCTTTTGCTATTTAGTATCATTCAGTACTTTCTAATAAAGAGTATGGATTAAAATTGTTTCTAAGAAGGAATACAGAATTAATTTAGCAAAACAGTTAGGAGGAAACTTATTATAAAAGGTTTATGAAATGAAGTCAGAATTGGTGCAGTATAAAATTTTGTCTTGCAAGTTTATGCACCTTTTTACTATGATCTTTAAATATAATTAATTGAAATTTTAAAACCCTGATGGTTTTGGCTGGGATAAAGTTAATTTTATCCATAATAGCTGTATGGGGCTGTGTTTTGGATTTGTGCCAGAAACAGTGTGGTAATACAGGGATGTTTCATTTACTCCTGAGCAGGGCTTACACAGAGTCAAAGCCTTTTCTGCTCCTCAACCCTGCAGAGAGGAGGCTGGGGGTGTGGGGGGGTTTTTTTTCGTTTTTTGGGGGGTGCACAAGGAGCTGAGAGGGGACACAGCCAGGACAGCTGACCCCAGCTGACCCAAGGGACATCCCACACCACATGGCATTGGCTCAGCTCATAAAGGTGTGTGAGAAGAAGGAAATGGGGAATGTTCTGAATGATGGTGTTTTCTTCCCAAGTCACTGTTATGTGTGAAGGAGGTGGCTGAACACCTGCTTGTCCATGGGAAGTTTTTCATTAATTCCTTGTTTGGCTTTTTTGGCATGCGTGGCTTTTGCTTTACATGTTAAATTGTCTTTATCTCATCCCATGATTTTTCTCAGTTTTACCATCATGATTCCCTCCTCCATCCCACCAGGGCAGAGTGAGTGAGCAGTTGTGTGGGGCTGGGGAGCTGACTGGGGTGAAACTACAACAATTTTCAATATTCAAAATTAACACTTCTCATCTTCATATAGACACATCCCCAGACATATTTTCAAAGAGTTTTTTTCCAAGTAGTAATATGGAAGTACTGAACCAAAACTCTGCTAGGAGAACTAAATGAACACACTTTTGTTCTTCAGATTCAATCATACTTGACTGACTTCAAGAAAATAATAAAAGATTTTTCACAATAGATTTAATTGATGACTCATTAAAAGACAGTTTCAGTATCTTACTGCACTGAAGTTTAGAAAACGTTTTGTTTCTAGCCTTAACGTGTTTAAAGATAAAATCAATTTTTTCTGATGCCACTATTTCTTTCAGAATAAATAGCTCTTCACAATGCTCATGCTGATCCCAAACACGTATTTATGACCTCTCATCTCATCATAGCGTTTGTTCTGTGAGGAAAAATAATCCTCATCAAGTGTCATCAGATTTTTCCAACACTGAAGTTAAATAGTCTGCTCCCTACATAGACTGACTTGGTTTGATGGCTGAATTGCTCTATTATTAGCATTTGATAATTTAGGAAGAACTAAATATTAGGTATGTAGAGAAACTTAAGGGCATAATATGATGTATTTTCTCTGAGATTAAGAGTATCTTTGTTGTCCAGTGCAAAAATGTCCCCTCCATTTTTCTCTCTCTTCCCTCCTGCCATAGCATCATAATCAGCTGACTTTTGCATTCAAAAGCCAAAAAAGTTAGTAACCAAAAGAACAAAAGATTGTCATCTGTTAGGATGATAGTCACAGGAATAAATTTGGAGTATGTTAGATTTCTTTCTACTATTCCACATAATTTAACATAATTTCTACAATTACTATTTATGTTTTTATTCTGTAAAAATAATTACTTCAATGTCTTTTGTGTGGCGTGTACAGTAAATCTTATCCCAGGTACTGATATGACACAGCAAGCTTAGGTCTCTTCGTTGGTTTCAAACACACCTAAATAGGAAAATAACTGGATTTGGAGAGATGTATTCTTTGTATTGGTGAATAGTGTTGGTATGTATTATTGGTAGGAGAAGTATTCTCATTTTTCTGATCTCTAGGGGAAGGCTATATCTCAGCATGGTAAATCAGCAATTTTCCTTTTTAAACAACTTTATGTCCGTTTGGTGTATCTTTGATGTACATTTGACAGGTCACACACCTCGTGAATACCTCCAGGTTTCATTCCTATGTCTTTACCTCATTCTGACCTACCTTGGTGGAAGTAGTGTAACCATATTTACAGCAGTGGGGCTCTACCCGAGCAAAATCTGAATAAGCAACCTGCAAGCCGGATCTTCAGACTGTTGCTTCCTATTTTAAATTTTAAATTAGGCCTGAAAAATTCATACATAATATTACATTTCATAAAACTTCTTTTCAAATAGAGTATACTACAAACTGTATGCAGTATCAACACAAATCCTGCACCAGTTCCAGTCATGTCAGTTTCCAAAAAATCACTGTAAACTTTTTGAAGTTTTCAATAATGGAAGGAATTTTTACCAGAATGAAAAGGTTGAGTTTTTATCAGTGTGAGCTTTGTGCAATCACCATTTGGTGGAATGTGTCTCACAGTTCCTAGAAAAAGTCCTGCAAGTCCTACTCAAAAACAATCCCAACAGCCAACTCAGTGCATTGCCCTGTTGGGTTGTTTGAGTTAATGAAAATCGTGTCAGGAAAGGGTTTAGATTTCCGAGTTGCAAAGTAGGACCCATAGGAGATGGTCACAAATCACAAATACCGTTCTAATAGTTTATAACTCCACCTCATTTGTGTACTGTGGCTGTACCTTGAAAGTCTTATGCCCGAGACAGAGCTTTCCCATAGTATTAATGTTTATCCAGCTGACTGAAACATCTGTAAGAGCATCCACAGCTCTCACAGAAGAGACCAAGAAATGAAATTCAAAGGCTCTCTCCATGCCTGTGTGTTCATGTGGGTCTTGGAATACAGGCCAAGGATTTGGCTCATAATTGGTTATAGCCCTATTAGTGATTTCTTTTGCTGAGAATGACAAACATTCTGAGCACACTTAAATCCATTCTGCCCTTGCCCTGAAGGTAGCTTATTCTCTTCTTAAACTTGTCTTTGGATAGTTTGAACAAATAGTGGCTCAGACTAGTTATGACCTGTTTTTGCCCTGTTTTAATTGCCTTGACAATTATCTGGGCTTCTAAAATTTTTCTCACATGATTCACATATGTTTTTCTTTGGTCCAGCATGGCAATTGTATGTATGTGAAAGAAAATGCAAGGCAGGTTATAGCCATGCTTTTTCCTTTAACTGAAAATGGTACTATTTCAGTGTTATATAGACACTTGTCTTTACTACACAGTACACAGCATTTGGTTTTCTTTCTCATTTCATATTTACATTAGGTCATTTGCATCAACAGTGCAGCTGTCGCATATATGTGGTGGGGAATTCAGTGGTGTGACAGTTTCAGATACCTTCTTCACCCAGGGCTATTGGTATCTTACTGATAACAACTGGGAGTTTTCAAAAGAGAACATTTTACTGAGTGAAAAGCAATGGAAATGGTACTATATCTCTAAAAGAAATCTAAGTCTAAAATTTAACAGAAATAATGCCTATGTTAATAATGGCGTATTAAATTCAAGAAATGAGCAATCAGCATGATCATGGACACCTAAGAGGTTTTTATTAGTGATGCCATGTACATATTCTCTCTTACATCATTCCATCATCCACTTAAGAATTTTGGAATAATCAGTGGATTAGTGTCAGGTTTACAGAATTTGTAAATATCTCCTCCTGACCTGTTTCTCAGTAGCAAAATAGGGTGTCTTATCTGAACAATCCTAGCTCAAGAATAGAGTTGCCATTAGCTTCAGGATCAAGCATTCATTAACCTTGTTCAAAGGCAACAGTCATCTCTACAGGACAGTTCTAAGAGAAGTAATAAGGATCTGATATGGCTATGTGTATGTCTAGGGCTTGCATGAAAACAATCTGTGTGTCAGTAGATAATTATTTTGTATGAGTTCTGGATGTTGGCCCAGAAAAACTAAGGCAGTTAGTAGTTGAAGCTACAATTGTTTAATGCTGAAATGTTTTGCAAAGCCTTTCCAAGAGCTGTCAACTCTTTCAGGCTGACCTGTGGCAAGCTGAAAAAAAGATGGTGCATGTTTTATTTATGGTGTTCCATTTTTATCTGTTCACATATTCATTGTTTTGATAGACAGTACAATCTTAAAATTACTTCTGTGGAAAGATGCCTTTCCACTAGCAAACTTCTTTTTGAGATGCAATCTGCAGCAATGGTCAGGTATTGAGCCCATTCAGGACAGTACCCAAGGAGTGAAAAGGTCTCACTAATAAAAAAACTCCACTATCTCTAACATTTGGGCAAGACTGTATTTTAACTTCTCCATGTTTTCCCAAGAGGAGGGTGAAGATTTTCTATAATTAAGTCTGTATAATACTAAACACAAAGGGGGAAGTACTGAAAATCCTTTTTGAAACACAGAAGCAAGGTAGGCAGTCCAAGAAAGGCCTCTGTGTCACAGAATTATCCCTTATGGGGAACGAGATGTGAGAGGTTAAAGATTCTGATGAAGGAAAGGCACTACAAACCTCAAAGCCTGGAGAGAAGTACAGCACTGCTGTACAACCATCCTGACATGACAGCAATCTCACATCAGGTCCGCAGAGGGCCAATTCTAAAAATATCTAGCATAACATGCCACTGAAAAGATTTCAGGCACCTCTAAGAGATTTGTTTTCCACGCTATACTCACAAATGCATTCATCGTACTGCCAACGTAGATCTGGTAACTCCAACCAAGCCTTTTAAAGCTGGGAGCCCTTCACTCCACTGCTGAGGTGATAAACAGAATTGCTGCATCCCTCCCCTGCAGGGAGGCACATGGGGCAGGCTGGCTGCAGCAGTCGGGGTCAGGTAGACAGAACTCAGCACACAGCAAGAGGGGCATGCCTTGCCCCAGGCATATGAGAGTTAAAAGGAAGTAGGGTATCTCCCTTCAGCTAAAAGGGAGCTGTCAGATGGACTCGTCTCCTCAGCAATGAAATTCCTACTATTCCTAGCACAGAATCCATCCTTTAAGGAATTACTCAGTCATTAATTCAGAGAAATGCAGTTGCTTGGCCAGAAGCACTATGACTTTGGAGCTGGCTTAGAGATATCGTGTCTTAGCTCATGCAGCAGAAGAATTGGGGTTTATGCTTCTTGTCAATGCAGCATTTAGAGGGTCAGAGGAGAGACAGGACCTCAGGTTTCCTGTCATGCATATCAGTCAGTACCCAAACTGTGCAGGAAGGAGTCCAAAGGGTACTGATGGACTCATCTTCACTTGGATGTCTCCAGGACAGTCAGAGAGTGATAAAGAACAAGCAAGGCAAAGTTAATGTGAAATTTTACAACTTTGTGATGTAATCATCTTTGCGGCTTCTCTCTTCCCTGTGTCAAGCCATATTCACTTCTTAATTATCATGGTGAAACTCCAGTGTAACATTAAAGAAGTCCTTCATATTAATTCATATGCATTGGTAAGAATTAAATTCGAATACAGCTCTCAAAAATTAACATTTGCATATCTCACTAGAGCAAATGAATTACACTGAGTCACCATGAAAATTGACTGGGTAAGCTAAATGCATAGTTTGACTAGAGTCAGCAAGCAGGATACTTTGTCTCCACTCCCACAGACAGAAATCCACACCAAGATTTTTTGGTGTGCAAATGAGCCTGATTTACTTTGATTATAAAACAGACTCATAGCTTAATAAAAGAAACCAAATTGCCTTAACTTGCATGTGCATGTGGAGCCTCCATAAATTATGGTTATATATAATGAATGGAATAAAGCCACAAAAGTTACATGAAAGCAAATGTTCCAATCAAATTTTGCTATGGTGCAAATCTGAAGTGACTTCACCAAAGTCAGTGAAGTTTCCCTGAGTTTACATTGGCTTAGCTGAAAACAGATTCTCCTCATTACCATTCAGCTCAAACTTTCACATGACAACCAGCATCACAAGGCTGATTTTTAAAGGTCTAACTTTCTTCACATTACATGGAAGTTTCCTGCTCCTTGTGCAGCCTGAAAATAATATCCAATTACATCGGAAAAATAACACTTCCGAGGGAGAGTTGTCAGTATTTAACATTTTGTGTCATCATATACTTCTACATGTGTGTTTGATGTACTTAACAGTCCTCATTTCCTGGGCGCCATGTGCCAAACATCCAAGCATTGGTAAAGATCAGATGTCACTTGGCTTTCTGCTTCCAGTGTTTGTTTCAGGGAAGGCATATAGTATCTCCACCAAATTATGCGTGCTGAATTTTTCTGCCAAGAATTGGGAATATGTCTTTCAGACTTCCTAAGGAAATATGTCTGGAGCAAATGCATCATTCATCACATCCATTGTTCAAGGTCTCACACTGACAAAAGGACAGAAAATCTGCGACATTTCAGCCACCACGTATGTAATGTGCCAAGGGGCTGGAACTGCAGCCATGTCCTACAAGTTTTCTTCCCAAAGTGAGCACACCCTTTACAGGTAGGCAGGTGGGTGCTCTGGCATCAGTGCATGAGGCAGGAGCTGGTGTAAGCCCACCCCTCCAGCAAGCAGAGTTGGGAAATAACCCCAGAGATCATCATTTGATGCCTCTTTCAGTGACTGTGACACTGCAGCAGCTCCAGCTGCCACCAACATGTTCATGAATCACTGGGATGGTTTTCAAAAGGTGCTTATGTGCCTGGCACAGAAATTATTTCTGTTGTTGACTTGTGAATTAATTGAACTCGCCAGCACACAGCATGCTCCTCTCTTTGAGGAACACAATTCCACAATTTTTGATTCTGACATTTTGAGCCCTTTTGACAGAAGAACATAAATCTTAACTCCAGTTTCATGTTTGCCTCTGAGTAATGGCTATGCGTGGGAGTAACTGCTGGCAGAAGTTTTGACCAGAGTTAGTCCAGGTAAAGTCACTTCAGATTCACTTTTCTCTTTCTCACGCACAGGAATTCTCCTATAGAAGGATGTTGTAATGAGGGTGTGACACATAGGAATGTCAGGGGAAAAAACTCTTTTTTTTTCTTTTTTTTTCCTGGCATATAGAGATCTAGGGTAAGGGTTTAAAAACTTATAGCACTTTCCTGATGCTAGAGGTAGAGAAAACTATTTTTGGGGACCTTGATAACTTCAGAAGAAGCTCCCCAGTTCTCATACCTTATAGGAAACATTAATTCATTCCTTGAAAGCTTGTCTTGGAACTCAGTAGCTGTCTTTTAGAGAGGTGAAATTCTCACCCCATACAGAGCAGAAAACTTCAACAGGAGGCAGGAGTATAGCATGAACTTGACAGACTCAGCCTCTTAAATAACCAAGATGCTTTGTGGGAAACACAGGAGATCCTGGAGCCAGAAACACCTGCCCAGTGTTGCCAAAGAGAGCTGCCACATTCCCTCTGTGCTACGACTGCAGGAGCCAGGAGCAGCTGTCTGCCCTCGAGGGAAAGCATTGTGAACAGTGTATGTTCACACTCCTTTTTACTCTGAAAAGCATCTATTTACTGATGTTTAAAAACACACAGTCGAAGTTATGAATGAGTGCCACATCCTGCTCCTCTCTGAGTACTGCTTTTATCACAACAGGGGCTGGGTTAAGGCTGCCATTGCATGGTGGGGAGTGCAGGGCTCCATTCTTTAGAATAGCTTCATTAGGAAAAACACAAACAAACACCTCCCTGGAAGCAGCAGGCTTTCTGTTTACTGTCTCCCCAGAGTTTCCAGCTGAGAAGCAACTTGAACATGACTCTGTCTTGTGGTTTTATTGCTATTTTCAGTGAGCTTAGCATCATGTAGGCAGGTTTGAAGCTGTTCTGCTTTCTCCTGAAGTCATGATTGAGACATTTTTCCAGTGTTGAGGATGAGATTGAAGCAATCAGCCCAATTCCAAGGCAAACACATGATGTGAACCATCATTTCAATCTGCTCACCATTTACCAGAGTGGAGACATGGAGCACAGACTTTCCTTGGAACTTTAAAATCATTCTGAGAAAAGAGAATGAATGAAATTCTGCTGTTTAAATACCAATGTACCTCCCTTCTTCTCTCCCACAGGGCCTTAGCTTAAGCTGTATTGTGGATGTCTAATGACTGTGACCTCCCTTTCTGTCCACTCACTGATAGAGGACACACAATGAGATAAAACCATTTTGAAAACCATGCCCAAACTTCTCCTGTGCAAAGGGAGCTAGGGAGGGACTGTCTCTTGAGCTGAGACAGCTGAAGTAGATTTGATAAAATTAATTTTGGATGTCAGGCCAAAATATGAGCCAAGTAAGAATAAGGCAATCTTGAATTGAAGGAAAACTTCCTGGGATTTCTTGAGCCAGGGAGGAGTTTGGAGTCTCAGAGCCAGCTCTGCTCTCTTCTTGACAGATGGTAGCAGTTCACTGTGACCTGGTCAAGGGATTATATCCTACTGTTTCAGAGTGTGAAGCATTTAAAAGCTGCTGAATGGGGCCAAGATCATAGGTGCAATGAGGCCTATTTTTAGACATATGCCCTAATACTGCAGATTTGCTTCAACAGACCTATCTCATCCACAAGTGTAAGGAGGACAGCTCATCATAGCCGCCTTTTACAGATTTGGAAAGTCATCTCAAGAGATTCCTGGTGATAAAACATTTCATTTGCTCCAGTTAGGGTCCTTCGATGATCAGATCAGATTTCATATGGGTAAACTGCAGCCAGCTAGATAGAAAACACTAAAATACTTCACTCAATACTTTCAATCTCAAGTTCAACTCAATGTCACAGAAATAGCCTTGCTTAGAAAATATCTGTGAATCAAGATGCTTAGTGCTTCATGTACATCCAACAAGATCTATCTAAATAGCAGCATTAAAAAAAATGATAGTGTGTCCAGCCTCTACGTGCAATAAAAGAGAAAGGACTTTTCTGCATGATTTTCTGCATGGCTGTGTTTAACTCTGATGAAATTTTTCATCTGCATTTCTAGACTTTAGGATTTTTCTCTATAAGTGGGCAGCAAATTCTGCCTCACAAAGTAGAATTTTCTGCAGCAATTTTAGTGTGTTGCAAAATGAGTTTTGAAATATAACAAAGAAAAGCAGTGAGTCTCTGTGGACAGGACCCAAAGTCTCTGTTTACAGGCAAGTAGTGAAAGTCCCTTGTGATGCAAAAGATACAGCAACAACAAAATTTTCATTTAAACAAACACCAGATACTAACTAGCTCACTCTTTCAGATAACATCCATGACTTACTGAACTGTTGCAAAAACACAGTCATCGTGTTGCTAAAAGAAAGTGAATGTTTAGTTTAAACACAGCTGCAAAAATACCTGGGAAGAAACCTAGAGTCTTGAGTCTCACATCATTGTGAAAATGAAGTGAAATGACAAGGAGGACCTACCAAATGAAATACTTTTATATTATTCTCAGTCATAATTTGCATTGTATAAGTAAACAATCATGAGACTGTTTTGTAGCTAAATCTTAACAAACTAATCATCCATAAATTCACAATGTAGAAACCATTCAAATGAATTCCTGAATCAAGCTGCTAGTGAAGTTTGCCTTTCTGCAAAACAAAGCCCTCAAAACTGCATAGCTAGTCTCAGATTTTAACTGAGAGTCTAAGGCACTCTTGTATTATAAGTAATTCCACAAAACCTTTTTTTTCTGAAATGGAGGGAAAGATTCTCCATCTGTGCCTCTGCTGACCTCTGGGTTGAAAAAAGGTGAAAGCATAGAAATGTTATCACTCAAACATTTTCTATCTGTATCGGTGGTTTGAGCTTGGCATGGAATACTCGTGGCTTCCTTTTACACAAAGGATATATGTCACTAATTGTAGGCGTCCCAAGTGAAGGCATCTACACCTGTACAAGTCACCTTGGGCTGCTGTCACAGAGAACAGAGAATCAGCCAATGCAATTCCCACAGACTGCACGTGATGCAGCCCAAGGAGATGACTCGGTTTGGTCACATGAGCTTGACTGTATTGACACAGCCCTGGTGAAAGGCTAGCAAGTACACTGCATAGGTTTGGGCAAAAGAATGCCACCCAGAGGGACCTGCACAGGCTTGAGAGCTGGCCCATGAAGTTCAGCAAGGCCAAGTGCAAGGTCCTGCACCTGGGTCAGGGGAATCCTCAGTATCACACAGACAGAGCATGAGTGAGCTGAGAAGGACTTGAGGATACAAGCAGACAAAAATGAGTTATGGTCTGGCCACGTACACACATCCCAGAAAGCCAAGCACATCCCAGTCTGCATAAAAAATGTGTGGCCAGTAGGTCAAGGGAAGTGATCCTGCCCCTCTACTCCAATCTCATGAAGAAAGGCTGAGAGAGTTGGTGTTCTTCACCCTGAAGAAGGGAAGGGTTTGGGGTCAGCTCCTTGCAGCCTTTCAATATATAGACAGGCCTTACAAGAAAGATAGAGATGCTTACTGGGGCTTGTACTAAAAGGGCAAGGATATTGGCTTTAAACTAAAAGAACATGAAAAGGACGTAAGTAACTTTTTACAATGAGGGTAATGAGGCAGTTTCCCAGAGAAGCTGCGAATGTCTCATCCCTGCAAGTGTTCAAAGCCAAATTGAATGGTCCATAGCAGTGCAATGTGGGCTAGATTACCTTTGAAGGATCTTCCAACCCAGACCATTCTGTGATTCTGTGATAAGTAGTTCAAATGTAGGAACTACACTGTTGTCTTCTACTGCTAAGAGAGATGGGTCCCTTCCACAACCTCTGTGCTAGTCTGGGAAATGTCAAGGCTGAGGTACCTGACAGTGTATGGGTCTGTAATGATCAAGCCAGTTGAAGTCCAGGCTGTGTGAAAAAAACACATAAATTTGAACTCACGTTAAGTTATTCAACATGCTTGGAATTTGCTGTTTTGAGAGGCAGGTTTGGTTTGGCAAAGACTTAGAGGTGCAGGTAAGCCCTGAAAGATTTGCTAGCCCTATCTTAAGCCACCAAGTACACATACCCTCATTATCTTCAGCACACTTTTTAGAGGATACCAAATGTACACAACCAGTCGAAATAAAATTACCTTCTTCCTTTTGTACATTACCTAATTGGATGTTTGCTATTTTATCTGTATTGTCTATGACTGCATTAGCCTTAAAAGTCTGTTCTGATCTCTGTGCATGTGAAGACAACTACATTTTTGACACAGCACTACTACGGATGATGGCTCCCAATGCCAAGAAGTTGTAAAGCTTTGAGGAATGCTTGTCAACACGTCTGTTCTACTCCTGTGAACATAATCACCATCCACCATTACATCAGAATTAAAGGACAAAATTGCATTTGGTGGGAAAGGAAGTGTGTGGGTAACTACTGAAGTAGAAGTAGCTTCTGGTTATAGTGGGCAGGACAAGAATAATGAGTTCGGCTTCTGGCAAGGAAGATTTACGTCAGACATTAGGAAATATTTCTAATGATAAGAACAGCAAAGAACAGGAATTGCCTGAGGATGCTGTGAAACCTCTACACTGGAGGTCTTTAAAAACAAGACAGATTCACATTTGTCAGGAGTGGCCTGAGTACAGGAGATCCTGCCTTGGCTGTCTGTACCTACCAGGTAACCTCCTTTCAGCTCCATGTTGCCACCATTCACAATAATTCCTTATGGTTTTGTTTTGGGGCTGTGGAACTAAAAAGAGAAATAAACTAATGACGCTCTTTGGGTATTATTCTTAGCAAGAAGCTTACCAGAAAAAAAGAGAACTTTCTAGGAAGATCTGGAGACCCTGAAGCCCTTATCACGTCCCTCTAGCCAGCAGAAAATTATAATCATAATCCCTTATGTACTCAAATGAGACCCAAGAGGTGGTAGCCATGGCCCTCGAGCCATTCACTCACCTGATGTTTGAGTTCTAGGAGATTATCAAGCAGGACACAATGGAAAAGAGTGGAAAAATCTCTCAGGCATATTTCAGGCAGCACACAGGCAGTTCAGTGAGCTCTCATGGCACATTGGTTTGTAAGGTACTAATATATTACCAAACCTGATCCTGAGTGGAAAATGAAATTCCCCAAAATGAAATGTCAGTGTTTTCACCCATGAACGGATGACAGTTGTATAAAATAAAAGGCATCATAAGCAGTACTGCACTTAGACATGTAGAGGCAACTACAGGAACATTTTATGTTATAAAAAATATACATATATAAAATCTGATCAGCAGTAAATAATGATTCAAGTACTTTGGGTTTTCTCCTGTCATTTCTCTGACAGCCAGGAAGGACTTCTGGAACTGATACAGCTCAACCTGTCTCTGTGAGACAGATTTTATCTCTATTTATTCTCTATTTCCTTTTGTGAAAGGATAAAGAACAGGTCTTACATGTCTTCTAATTTTTAGTCTTGGTTATTTCCTACACACATATCCTTCTTCCTCTTCCTTCATGAGTAGATAATTTCTCACATCAAGTTGCTGGAGGGTCTGCAAATTTATAAAATATTATACCAGTTTAAAATTAAAAACTAAAAAAAACCAAACAAACAAACAAACAAACAAAAACCCAAAAAAAGCCCCCAAAAAACAAAAACAAAAAAAAACAAAAACAAACAAAAAAAACCAAAAAAAACCCCAAAAAAAACCCCCAAACAAACAAACAAAAAAAAAAGCAACATAAAAAAAAAAAAAAAGAAAATTATATGCGGTTTCAGTGGCCAGGAAAACAATACACACACTGATTTTTGATTATCAGTGCCTTTGGTCAGTATGTGTCATACATAATTGGTGAAGAGCCTTTGGTCTGACATTCACTTGCACAGTAAAATGATACTTTCGGATAAATTCAAATTAAAAATAAAGATCTAAATACCTGCTTGATCCCAAAGTAGTCAGGTAAAATAGGAAATGGTCTCAGTTCTCTACCTCATTTATCATAATGCCTAAAGCCAAGTTTTAACTTGCTTTAAAAGCTAGAATAATCCTATGAATACCACACATAGTGAAGAAATTGCCAACAATTCTTGACTCCCTCTCACAGATATTTATAAGGGGATTATGAAAAACACTCAGCAGTGGACAAATGCTGTTTTACTGGAGTAAACAGAAGCAAAAACTCTCCACATAAAGTCTGAAAATCTCATGCAATAGTTCTGTGAAGGAAAATTAAACTTATGTGACATACTAATTACCAGAGTTTCACAGAGAAATAGAGCTGCTCCCTCAGCCCAGTTTAGTGTCACAGGGAATAACAGAGCAGGACCTTTTCCCTCATGCAGTGCTTACAGTAAGAATTACCCATGTTTCTACTTTACCCCACACTTTGCATTTAACATACACTACACAAACATAGGTGGAACATTTTCTGAATAAAAGGTTGTTCAAAGGCAAATGGGCATAACCAATAAAGGAGAACCCAAAAGAATTGTCCATACTAGAGCTCCATCTAGCTATTAACTCATCTTCTGTATCAAACACAAGAAGCAGCCTTGCAGATAGCTCACCTTGAAAATGCATATGGTTATGATCCAGCTGGACCAAAAGGAAACATATTCTCCTATTAATGTGCAAATGAGCGGTGTCTAATAGTGCTAATCAATGTTGCCCAGGATAAAAAATATGTCCTTAAAAAGATAATGTTAAGTAGCTGATGAGCAGAAGGGTGTTCTAGGGACTAGTTAGCATAGTTAGCCACTCCTTGTCCTGCCCACTGATACTTCTGGACAGTTGTTTCATTAGGAGAAGCTCCACATCAAGCCATGTTGCTTTTACAAATAGAAAACTATCCTATTAAGTACCTTATTTCTCCTGAGCAGCCAACTATATAGGCTTAACTGAACTCCTTATGATGACTAATTTTTTTATCCTTTGTAATATAATTTTATTGTGTACCCCTGTGTGAGATGGAAATACTTAAACTGATAATGACAAGCGGGTGGGAAGGTATGTGTCAGGAAAAATGCTGTGACTAAACTCCCATTTGCAGTGAGGCAGCAAGCTCAGGCACTGGCAGGAAAAACATCTAATTGAATCAGCACTTCCCAAACCAGTGTGTGAAACAAACATGCAGCAGCACTGCCAAGTTTTGCAGCAGAGAAAAAAGGATGCCTGGGAGTTGAATTGGATCCTAGTGCTTAAAATCTTTCAGTATAGGATGCTGCCCTACTTCTAATTCTTTGGTTAGCTTATGTTGCATTGGCTTGGGTATCTCTCACAGCATTACTCTACATAGTGCAGACAGGCAGACTCCTACTTGTTTTATTCATCAATTCTCCCCACATTTTGCTATTCCTGCACTCTTTTATCCATTTTTAGGATAAGTAAATAGACTCTGCTTAGTTTCTATTGAGCAACAATAATAGTCTAAGCCATGGGAGTGGGAACATTTCCCCATTTGTCTTGCTATGCTTTCCAAGGCGTGCTGCTGAAGGGGAGAGTGTTTTCAGGGAACTCAGTGATCTTGGCTTTACCCAGGGAAAGTTTCTTGCTCACTGGGGAGGTTTTGAGAAAAGAAATAATTCTGTGACCCTGTTACTGAGAAGCTTCGGGCTTGTGTAAAACTATACCTGCCAATCCTTTGCAAATGGCAGCCCCTTTAATGCCATTTGAGCATATGCTTTAGATGTTCCTCTAGGACACTGAACATGTCCTGACTGGCAAAGCAATGCAGTTATTACAGTTGACCTAGACTTAACCTTTGATCCTTGGAGAAGAGCTCTTAAGTCATTTTTTATTAGTCATCTCTTCTGGGTCATGCCTCTGCATCTTCCTCTGTCACAATCCTTTCCTAACTCACCTCCAGGACAGATGCTGCCTGGCTCCTGGCTGTATATGCCAAGGGAGAAATACACTCTACCTACTTCTGTTAATACCCCAAGGGCCCCACTTATCTTTCTGAAGGAAGCCTGGGAAAGTCTAGCAAAAGCAGGCAGGGCTGTGCTTTACACCTCTGAAGCTTCTGATGAGAATACAGATTGCAGCACAGAGTTGACTCAAGGTATGCTACAAGGCAGCCAACTCTGAGGGCAGTCTGAGAGAGTAAAGCACTGCCTGGCTTGTCTGCTGGGACACAGCTACAGCAATTCCTGGCACAGGGATTCCTTGTGCCTGGCAGAATGGGGTCCTTCCAGCCTGGGCTTGGAGATGCAGGTGATAAACCAGTCAGACAAGGGTGGCAAAGGTACATCCATTGCCATGTTCTGTCAAAGATGCAGAAAGAAGTACCCAAGCCCTGAGCCTATCATCAGGAGAGCTAAGTCTCTTATGTGTTTTTCCATGTTACTCCCAGCACTTCTTTACAAATCACAGCCTCGGGTATTGTTACTTTATTTTTGATTATAATGAAGACCCAGCTGGCTTCCCCAAGTTGTTTTCCTTCAAAAATCTCCTTGACATGATACAAGGGTGAAGAGCCTTCTCAACTCTGTGATGTACCCACCGAGGTCTCCAAATAGCTGTGGACACCAGATGTCCACCAAAGCTGCTTTTATCATGCCCCTACTCAGCTGGACAGGGGAGAGAAAATATAACAGAAGTCTGATGGATCAAGGTAAGGACAGGGAAAGATCAATCACCAGTTACAATCAAGGGCCAAACAGCTTCAGCTTGGGGAAATAGTTTGACTGATTCCAAATCAAATCGGAGCAGGATAATGAAAACTAAAATCAAATCTTCCTACCCCCCACCCATCCCTTCTTCCTGGGCTCAATTGCACCTACCATCACCTCTCCTTGTTCCTTCCCAGCAGTGCAGGGGGGTGAGGAATGGAAGCTCACGAAATTGGTCAGTTCATCACTCATCTTTCTCCTTCCTTCTCAGGGGGAGAACTCCTTACATCCTTCCTTCTCCAGTGTGGGGTCTCTCCTGTGGGGAGACAGTTCTCCATGAACATCTCCACTGTGAGTTCTTAACACAGGTTGCAGTTCTTGGTGTTCTTGCCCACAAACCTGCTCCAGCATGGAGTCCTCTCTCCACAGGGCCACAGATCCTGCCAAGAAACTGCTCCACCATGGGCTTCCTACAGGCTCTCAATGTCCTTCAGGCATCCACCTGCTCTTGTGTGGGCTCCTCCACGGGCTGCAGGTGGATCTCTGCTCCCCCATGGCCCTCCATGGGCTGCAGGGCACAGCTGCATCACCAGAGGTTGCACCATGGGCTGCAGGGGAATCTCTGCTCCAGTTCCTGGACCACCTCCTACCCCTCCTTCCTCACCAGCCTGGGTGTCTGCAGAGCTGTTTCCCTCACATGTTCTCACTCTGGCTGCTGTTGAGCAGCAATTTCCCCAGCTTTTTAAATCTGTGATCCCAGAGGCATTACCACTGTCACTGTTGGGCTCAGCCTTGGCCAGCGCAGGTCCATCCTGGAGCCAGCTCACATTGGCTCTGTCAGACACAGAGGAAATTTCTGGCAGCTTTTCACAGAAGCCACCGACTACCAAAATCCGGGCACACAAACCCAAAGCAAAAGCAGAGGGCTCAGACATGGCCACAGGATCTCACAGAGTTGAGGAGAATGGGAACTCTGGGAATACCCCATAGGAGATCACAGCTCCTGAGTAGATTGGACTGTGCTAAAGTGCTGCAGAGAGCTGCAAGCTCCAGTAATCTTCGTTAGTTTGCATCCTCCTGTGTTTTGGGATTGAGCAGAGCTCCCTGCCATCATCCTGATCTAGCTCAGGAGCCCCAACGTGCTTCCTGAAGCAGGTAATCCATCACTGCCTGGCATGTGTTGGCAGGCCTCGTGTGTGTTCACTTTGGGAGCTGAAATTCTCCCCAGGCTCTTTGACTGCTCCCAGCAGTATCCTAGTGAGACTGGCCCATTGCTGCTCTTCCTGCCTTGTGAATGTCCTCTGGGGATGATTGAGGATATTTGGCTTGCTGTAATTTTCACATCAAATGCTTAAGCCTGGTCAACCCCTACTAGCAACTCTCCCTATTTTCAGACTTGGAGATCTCAGAATCTCAAGAGCGTATTTTTAAAGGCAACATTATCTTGACTATCATAGCACACAATGAGGGAAAAATATGGAGAATACACCAGGCATACAGATGGCTCTAAACACAACTGTAACATTATAGATGTGATTGACCTAATACATAAAACATACAGGATTAAAGCACACAGCACCTTGACCCAGCTGTAAATGGAACTGGGATTCTCAACACTTCTGACACAGGTCATTAGTCCAAAACCAAAGAAATAATTCATCACTGACTGCACACTACTGGCCTTTTGTTTTAAATAAAAGGGATGAGAAGCACTGTTAGATAAACTACTGTCCTGCCTTGATTTTAACACAGCAGATTCCAACCCAGATCTGCTCAAGACTTTTCAGAAATGGATCAGAGGTGTGTGCCCCATCAAGGGGGATTGAGAGGTGGCTTTTCTGGCTGCAGGTGATGGATGTGGTAGGGAAGAGGATGAACAGGGCTTCAGGGCTGTTCCACGGGTATGCAACTGAGGTGATGAGATGCATGGAGGTAGCAATGTTGCTTTTCCTTTCCCTTCCACAAGTATTCCACCCCCTGCCATGACTCTAGTCTGCCTGTCCCATGTCCTGATGTTCATGGACTAAGCACCAGAATTATAATAATTTTTACACCCAGCAGTCAAATATCTGCCTTGCCAAGTGCATAACACTGGCCCTGATTCTCAACCACAAACTGCAGTGGGAAAAGCAACTTAACAAGCTGAGCTGGAGCACAGAGTCTGAGACGCTGAGGTTTGATCTAGTGCCTGTTGAAACAATAACAAGGATTCACACTGGTCTTAGTGAATCAGTGAACCAAGCCTCATGTGGCAGCCTGCTTGTTTTGAGTCCATCTTGTAAGGATAAATGACTGCATTAGCTGCTTTGGGGTTTTTTACTTATTGTTTTGTTTAGGTTACTGGCCATGAGAAACAATCTCAGCAACATCACAAACATACACATGACTTCCATATCCCCTTGCATGATTTGTTTCTTTTTCTCAAAAACAACAAAGGGCAAAGAGGTGCCCTATTTTAATGTGCTAGGTCATAGTCAAAAGAGTCAAGTAATATTTGCCTGTAAGGGCTAGTATTTATATATGAATCAAGTATCAAATTAATCTGACAAGTTAATCCATTAACCTACCCTTCATCTAATAAATACCAAAGAGCACAGATTCCTATTGATCTTAGCTGTCACAGGGACTTTGGTCTCTTTAAACTCAGTACTGCCTGTAGCTAATGGGACCATCAGAGTTAAATCCTTCACATACCCTGTCTGCTTTCTCATGACTTATAATAATTCCCTGAGCTGTTACTCTTATCTCCTCCAGCCGCTTCTTCATTTACTTATTTGTTTATACTTATCCCCTGCTCTCACATCAAGCTCATCCCTGAAAAACTTTGGCAAGCTGTTTTCTTCTTCCACAGGATTTACTCCATCTAATCTGATGCTGCATTCTTAAAGAAGCCATACCACAAAATAGGTCCACTTGTTCTGTGGTCACCATTTCGGAGCTGTCATTGGCACAAGAGCTAGACCCAAACCCCTATCATTATTCATGGAAACTCTCTTACTCATTTCTCTGGGAATCACACTTTTGGCAGCTCATCTCCCCACTGAAAGGCAGTATAAGAAAGGCAGTACTTTCATAGCAGAAAGCAAAGCATCAGCTGGCGGTCAGCAAGCACCCAGTTTATAATAGAATTATACAGTTTGATTTTAGTTTGAAAGAAAAAAAATTGTTAGACCTTCCCTAGCAAACTCAGATATAGTGTTCCAACCCCATGACAGACCCATCTTAGTCTTTGGCTTGTCAGGTGTGAGCAAACAAAAGACTGTCTCAAATCTCAAATTGGGAGGAATAGTGGTTGGTGAATTAACTCCCACATAAGGCATGTTGGCTTTGCAATCCCACCTCATTCTACCAAATGTGTTTGATTTTACCAAAAGAATTTCCTCTCTCAGGAGTTCTTCCCCATTCTCCCACCCACCTTCTCCGTGATCACTCCCTCTGTTGCTCTCTAAATTTTGGCACCCATTTTTACACCATTACAGACTACAGGCTGAAAACGCACAATGACCATACTCACAAAGAAGAAAGCATCTCCCTTCTGCTCCCCAGCAGCATCAAGAGACCCACAATCCAATACAAGTGGATTTCAAATTACTTGTTCTTTTGGGAAGACTTATCTCACACCTTTTCTTTAAATTAAAATTTTCACATAATTCTTAATTTGTAAGAGAACAGTAAAGGATTTACTATTAACATATTGACTTAAAGCTAAGATGTTGGAACAGACAAGCTTAGAAAGTCAAGGCTGACATCACAACATTTGTAAAGGTGATTAAAATCTTGGAAGCACCAACAACAGCTTGTTAACAAATGTAATCAGTGGTTTTTTTTCCTTTCCTTATTAGAAGAATGGGATTTCTCTTCTAAATGTCCTTCTCCATAAACATAATATATCCCATTATATTTGCACTGCTATAGAATGAACTTCTTTTCCTTTTGTTTTCCTTTTGTTTTTAACTCTTTTAAAAGGAAAAACATCACTGAAAGAAAAAGGGAAGCCACACCAGAGCATAAATGTCAGGGGCATAAAGGAAGCCATCATCAGCCACCCCTAGTGACTAATAAATGCCAGTAAAATTCATTCCACACCTGGAATGTGGTCTGTAGAAAATCCGACAAGTATAAATCACTACTTTCGATCAGAATATAAATCCTGACATGATGCAAATAATGCATAGCTCATGTGTTTGTGTATTTTACTGTGGTATCAGGAGGAGGAAGGAAGGGCCAGGTGACAGGATACAGGGAAGTTAGAAAATAGCTTTGTCCATTTCAAGAAACAATACACTGCTTCCACCGGAAGAATATTTTTTAGAAAGGAAATTTACTCTCTCTTGCCTCACCACTGCTAGCTACTCCTCCCCCAGTTTTGAAGCCTCTAGCAAAAAGAAATTAAGATATTTTGAACTCTGCAATCAGAAGGTCACAAAATACCAGCTTGGCTATGCTGGCTACATTCACTTTTCCTTTGTACAGCAGTTATTTGGATCAGATGTAAATACATGTCCTGGTTCATCTCCCTGGAATATTTGCTCCTTCCCCCATTGCTGCAGTTCACCAGAGGGTCACACTAGCAGCTCATCACTGATTTTACAGAGAACAGGTCTCACAAAGCTGATGTCAAACAATGAAGTCAAGCTAACACTGTCTTTCTCTACTTTTTCCCCAGGAGATGGTAAGCTATGTATGGCACACAGACTGATCCAAAGCCCACAGAAGCCAACGAAAACGTAAAGGAAAACCCCCTGTAAGGATTTCACAGCACAAGTGTATGGCAAGGGGGACCTTTTTATTCTGACTCTGAACACGGAGCTGTGCAGCTGACAGCAGCAGCACAGCTTTGGTGACTGGCTGGGAAACAGTCTCTCCCCTACGGATTTGTTGTTTGTTATTTTCCTCACCACTCCTAATTCCTAATTCACTCTAAATTGCCACAGGGAAAAAAAATATTAAAACCCATGGTTAAGTGTTAAACTGTGGGTCTGAGGTGCTGGCACGGGAGAGCAGGGTGTCCCCATTCACACTGCTCATCCCAGACCCAGAGGTTCCCACCTGTGTAGTGTCCTCCTCAAAGGCAGAGGGGTTTCCACTCATCATGAGAGCATAAACCAGAAAAGATCCACCGAAAATTTCACACAGTTTCTGTGTACGTTATTTAGGGAGGAAAAAGAGATTTGAAGAATCATGTGAAAGATATTCTTCACACACACACACACAAGACAAGTTCAGGACCCAGGAGGGTGGCTGTAAATATGGAGTAATTCTATTTTAGATACCATTCAAAACTGTAAAATAATTGGGCCTCAAATAAGTAAACAGCAATAATAAATAAAAATACAGTTTTATAACTATTACAAGTAGTAACATGGCATCAAAAACTGTAAGAGAAGACCACCTTCATGCACAAGTGCATTGGGCTGAATCTTGGAACACTGCTAATTTGCAGTGATTGCTTCAGGATCTGACCCAGGGAATTTTAATAGGATAAAGCCAGAGAATCTGTGGTGAAAAGGTAAACCTTCTCAGATATTGAAGATGTATGATTGTATGAAGATTAGAGGATTTCCCTATCCACTAGAGATAATTTCTATCATGCAGCAGAGAGAAAGCTCTTACTTAGTTCTTGAAAGGCTTCCCTTTTCTAATATACTAAGGTACATTCTTTATCAATTTCTTTTTCCTTTTCTTTAGGGACTCTAGACACAGACATCTTGATTGAAAAACTAGCACAGGCAAAAAATGCTTAACTGTGTGACTTTTTTGTGTTTGAATGTGGCTCTACCCTTTAGAGGGGGATATGAAACTGTCCTTAAACCAAAGGCTAAGGAAAATTTACCTTCAGCTTAAGTATTGTATTTCTGTCCACACACTCTAGGTAGTCTAAAGTGACCCCCCCAAACTGAGTCCCTGGTCCAACCTGTCACACGGTCTGGATGTGCTCCTACAAAGCAGCACTAATTAGTATTGCAGACAGGCCACTCTGCAGTTTGACTGGATGCTCTTCTGGGAGGAGGTTCCCATATTTTACTGATAACACAAGAGCTGTCTTGGTGTCACAGCAAAACTGATGTATCTTGCTCATCTCTACATTAAATTTCATTCCCCCTCTCCTTTTCCAAATTTTAACCAGGGTATTGGATGCTGTGGGCTTTTTTATTGTTATGATTTTTTCAGTTAGGCATTCCTTTGTCCTGTTTTCCCAAGGTTTTTTTTTTTTTTTTGAGGAATAAGTTATGACATTGCTGTAAAGCAACAAAAGAGATCACTACTTCACAGTTCACCTTGAGAAAACACAGAGCTCAGATCAGCTTCAGGTGTGTTCCTGATCGTGCCAAGTGTCAATACAAAGTTCTTTAATGACTCATATCCTAGTTAAAACCTTCCCTCCTCTCAAACACAGATCATTGTATCTTAACTACTCAGTTCACAAAGTTGAATGTTCTAGCAGCTACCTACGGAATCTTTCACACGTAGAGACAAGACATAGCCAAAGGTTGGTTTAAAACCTCTTAGATTTCATATTCTTTTTTTTAAAACACTGGCTTGCTAAATACAGAAGTGCGATGAACCTATGAGTTGGGTGCTACTAAACTTGATATCACTAAATTAATTTTAATGAATAAGTCAGGGGGAAGAAAAAAACCCCAAAAACTAAGCTTCATCTAAGGAGTGTAGTCCTGCAGTGGCAAGGGATAATCTGGGAAAAGTGTGCTGGAGGACACGAGAAAGAACAGGCTTTTTTGATTTCTGGAGAGTAGTTGAAGTAAATTCCTATTCTCTGACTTTCATCCCTTATATAAGGTGTCTTGTGAGCAACTCATCCTTTAAAAGTGATCTGCACCACTATATTTTTACTAAATCTCAAGTCCGAGCTCATAAGTTCATAGAGACACCACAGCACCATAAAATTTGAACGTGTTTTTATCTGCAAGTCTCCTGGAAAAGATGCTTTTGGATTTGAATTCATCTACAGACAGAGTCATAGTTTTTGAGTCACTGTTGTTTAATGAGCAGCCACTTCTCAGCAGAGGGATTTAGGCTGTCATGGGACAGGAAGAAAACTCTCACTTGAGCCAGTCATAGCACTCCCACAGTCACATCCAGCCTTCCAAACCACTGGCTTTCCAATGAGCTTTGGGGTAAATCTCTCAGCTACTGCTATTAATGCAAGAATTGAAGGAGTTTCAAGCAGGGACCAAACCCCATGATCATCAAATTGCTACAGACATGAACAGCTCTCTCCCACTCCAAACACAATAGATGGACATGGATGGGTGAGTGGAGGGAAACAATAGGAAATTCATATCATGAAGCAGCAGCAGAGGAGAAGCTAGCCATCTAGTCTCAGCTAGCTCTCCATGGCACAATAGTTTGCTTGGCTGTACTGTGAACTGGAACAGGGAAGTAATCCAGTTTCTTCAAGCCTTGTCCTCTGTAAGCTGCAGCAGCTGCCAGGGCCACTGCACAACACAACTGCATGGGCTGCTGCTTTATCCCAGCTGGAAAGATGATAATAATGTGTGGGGCAGGAACACGACAGGAAAATAAAAATACTTCAAGCTGATCCTGAGTTGCAGAGTGTTTGCCTCTGACAAGGAGTGTCCTGGCTCATAATTTGACATTAGTTTGGGTGCAGCATTACCATGTCCACCCAGGGCTACTGTGGATTTCTTCCATAGGGATTTTTAGCTCTCGAGCCAGTAATTTTTCTGTCTTTGAGGTAGCTCATGCATCATTAATGACACATGCACCTGAACCTAGAAACTCTTGCCAGAGATGAATAAGTGGGGTTATGATAAGACTTATTTTCATACAGATAACAAGAATATCCAGAGCTATGAATATTGCTAACCAATGCCTCTTTGTTGTTCAACCTCATTCTTAAAAGTTTAAGCCAAAATCTAAACATTACAGATATTAAGCAGACCTACTAGAGTAGGAAAGGGGAAAAATAGAGAAACATTACCCCTTGCCTCCCAACTAAGAGAATCTTAAACCTTTCCCAAGGCAGTCAAACCCACACTTTGTGAGAGATTTGGAACCAGAGGCCACATGGGCTGTTGCTCAGTTTCAGGAGCTCTCATCCTCTTGCTTGCTGTTGACTATATGGATTTCTGCTGGAATGCAGATCACATAATTAGTGCCAAACTAATGGAGAAGGGATTCATCACAACCATTCCTGAACCCGACGGGGTCTTCAAAACGTTTCTGAAAGAAAACAGGAAGCTTCCAAAGAGAAGTGGACATCTCTGGTCCAACAGTTGGGTCTTTTGTTTGAAACCAAGAAAAGCACCATTCAGAACTCTAATTGAATAAAACTGAGTTCAATTGCCAGAGCACCAATAATTGCTGGAAGAGGGCAGCGGTCACCCCAACACGTTGTCACTTCAGAGGAAGTTGAACACTAACAACCGATCAAGCAGTATTAGTTAAAAGTAACCTTTTCATGACCCAAATTTCTCCTCGAGGAAATACTTCCTACAGAATTTGCATTATGGTTTGCAATGCTAGTACATTTGTCTTTTAATACCTTATTTATTTTAAATTTTAAAATATGCAGAACTCTTCACTGCTCCATTCTGGTTGTGCACTCTAAATGCCTTCTGTCGTGATTTTAGGATGAACCCCAGGAATTTTGCAGCTCATCTAAATTTTGCCCATCCTTCCTGTTCCACAATAAAACCACTTCTTTTGCTAACTTTTCTGCAGCTGTCATTTCTTCTACTTGTCTTGTTTTGCTTGATTACTTACCCACAATTAACTCTCAATAACTTAGTTTTACTTTTTCATTCACTCACTTATGTCTAACATACACATCTTCCTTTTCCACAATGTTATGTTCAACATTGCAAGAATGTTACTGATAGTCCCATAAACTTTATGTTTTTCTTCCAGCCTGAAGGTTGGATTAGAATGTAAACCCTGGAATCTCCACTCTTATTTACACAAGTTAAAAAACCAAAACATATTGCATTTCAGGCTTTTTCAGTAAAGTTATAAAATTTAACACTATTTCAGAAAACCAGTTGCAAGGAAAGTGCACTAAAAATATTCTGTTGAAAATATTTACCACTTTAAAAAGGATTTTAAATTCTGTGGAAGTATATCTCCCTTCCAAGTCATCTAGATTTTTTGTTTTTAAGTGAATTACTTTCTCAACTGTGCATGAGTCTATGAAAGTTTGATACT
The DNA here is from genome assembly GCA_037013685.1 of Acridotheres tristis. Taxonomy (NCBI): domain Eukaryota; kingdom Metazoa; phylum Chordata; class Aves; order Passeriformes; family Sturnidae; genus Acridotheres; species Acridotheres tristis. The sequence goes on along the minus strand of CM072886.1, from coordinate 139,592,425 downwards.
GGCCTTGTTTTTATTTTTCTTTGGTGACAAATTTCTTACATTCCATTGCTCTGTTAAGTGATGTATGCATATTAAAATACCTCTTTCAAAACCTTCAATCCTTATTACAAAGAAAAATCAAACCAAGAAGACATATAGCAGCATCTTGGTATACCAACACCTTGAATACCAGCATCTCTGTATTCTCATATTTTTCTAGTTCAGATTGTGCTTTGGCCTTTTTTTGTTGCTTACAGTGTTGTCTAAAAACATACTGCAAGCATTTAAAACCCTTTTATATGTTGCCAAATCACCAGACACCTCTAGAAGACTGTGTAAATATCAAAGTATTAATAACTAAACATAAATTAAAATATCAATTAATAAACCTTCTCTTTACAAATGAAAAGTGGAATTATGAGAAGCAGTCTCACTCTGTCAAGACAGAGTAAAAAACATGAATGAAGAGGCCTGTAATTAAGTAGAAATATCTGGAAACACGGGGAAACTTTGTGAAGAAGGAAAGCATTTTAAGTGCAGAGAAACTGAATGACTAAATTAGAGAGGCTTCCAGCATGTGTAGGAGAGTACTTCACCTCTGCCCTTCCCTGTACCAAGATCAGCTCACAAAGCAGAGGTGATCCCAGAGCCCAAATGGGACAACAACGCTTGCCCTACAAGCAGGAGAGAAGGAACATGAATTGCTAAGTAGGTTGGAGGTAGCTGACACCAGAAAAGATTGGATGACACATCTCTCAGAGCTTTGGGAGAGAAGACCAATAACCTCCAAGTGAGTGATGTGATTCAATGAAGAAGGGTGAACAAAAGCATCTATATCTGGGGGATTGTGTATTTGTCTGGGAGTAGTCACACTCGTCCACATCATCATTTTGCCCTGAACATCCTCCTCCATGGTGGATAAAACAGCTGTGTCCCAGCCTGATCAGGCAAGTTATTTCAACATAACTAAACCGAAATAAGAGCCAAAGGCCCTTGGGAATTATGAAGGATAAAGAGATTTTTGCTGGGTGCACATTCAAGCATCTCTGCACCAAGAACCAGGAGAGGGAATATAATTTTTGACCCTAAAAATAGACTTTCATTTTGTGCACTGCTGTCACCAATGCATGTGTGCAGGAGTGCTTGTGTACACTAAAACTTTATCTTCTCCCTGCATCCAGGTATGTTTCTTTTCTGCTGGAAAGATTTTTTAAACCGCAAATATACTAATTTTGTCCTAGAAAGTCTTGTTTCTTTGTTCCAAGTTGACCAGAAAGCCTTGAAAATTCTCTCCTTTCCTCTCTGATCTTAAAATAATATTGGACACTTGTCCCTGTCTTTCATCAGTATCAAAGTGGTACATTCTCCCTCCTCAGGACTCTATGGTTTAGCTCCTTTTTTAGTTGAGGTAGACGATGTATTTGGGATTCATTTGTAACCTTCAAAAGCTTTTAGATAACACATCTGTTTTGTAAGAGTAGCACACACTATCCTTAAGTGTTGGGGAAGGAAGGGAATTTTGGGCTGTTGCAGACTCTCTCTCTATAAAGGGGAAGCAGTCATTCCTCTGGGGTCAAAGTCCAGAGGGTCTGCACTTTGTTCATTCTCTCCTGCTGCAAACAGGGAATCAGGAAACATAAACACCTACAAGATAAAAGCAAAACCTAAACCTAGAGAAACAAGCAGCGTTGATCTAACTCTGGATTAGACCCTTGCAACATACACTGGAGTCTGCCATCAGCTACTGCAGGTCACACTACAGAGGAGGAAGGGACCTCTCATGCTGAGAATTACCTTTGCAGCAGAGACACTAAAAATCAGGCACAAAATCAGACACAAGAAAGGGTATGGTGCAAGAATCTTTATATGAGGGGGGTGTAGTGGAGAACGTCAGGTATGTACATAAAATAAAAGGTTGTTGCAACAAACCCAGAATGTTTTGCTAATCTTCACTGAGAAATCAGCTTGAAAAATTCATCCTTGCAGTCAGTTGGCCCTGTCCTGTCTGTTGCCCAATCTATTTGACTCAAACCACGATAAAGAGAAAGGTAAAAAAGATACTGATTTTTGATGGACTTCCCTTGAGAACTTGTTGCCCAAGGGGAGAGGTCTGGCTCAGCAGAGGGTTTGCAGAGCTCTGCAGCTGGGTGTCTGTGGGGTGCATACAGGGAATGCACACATCGGCAGCTCTCCCTCTGCAAGTTTCTCTCAGCCTTTATTCTCTTCCTCATCCATTGGTTTGTAGGTCTGTTGGCCTTTGGCCCCCTTCAGTCAAAGTTCTTGTATTGATCTGGTTTATCATAAACCTAGTCATTCTAAATTTGTCTGCTCTATCTCCTATCAGCATCACATTGGTGTCACTGAGTCTAGATATCTACTAGCTCTGTAAGCCCTGATGTTCATCTCCATTTCTCTGGGTGTTTAAAGGAAACACTCATCTAGGCTGGAATAGGGAAGAAAAAATCTGACAAGTCAGGAAAGAAAAAAAGAGATTCAAAAACAGTCCAAAAGATGAGTCTTAAGAACCCAAAGACGAAATTCGAGCAATGAACTCCCTCTATTTGCCCTTCACTCCATTATATGACAACACACTTCAGCCTCTCTCTGCTGTGTGACTCATTTGTGAGATCTTGGTTTGCCTGGGGTATGACTGGGCTGCAGTCAGGCAGTGTCCCTGTTCCTGTCCCTGGGGCTCCTCTGCTGCAGCCAGTGCCAGCTCCCTGCCGAGCCATACGTCAGACGTGCAGTCTGCTTTGGGACTTCATGCACGTGCTAGAACTGGATAAATTTGAGAAGTCAAAGGGCAGAATGAGCATGAAGGACAGTAGGTAACTCCTTACATAAACATCATCTAACAGAGAGGAGAATGGTGTCTTCTGCTTTCAAAGAAAGCAGCTGGAATCAAGCCCAGAAATTTTCTGCAGCTATCATCACTCAGCCACACAGTGCAGAAACCTGAAGACGCAGAAATGATACAGTTTGAAAGTGATAGAAGTGCTGCAGTTTGGCTTAAAATTGCACTGGGAATTGGAATTTCACATTTCTGAGTTATGTGTGTGCTTCAGCTCTCAGACACCACATATTAGTAGTGACTTCCCACAGACAAGGTTGTTAGAAGAGGTTCAGCAAAGTGTTAACATGCATGAGCTAGATCCATCCTCTCTCCAAGAGCTAGATATTGTAAAAGTGTATGTTTCTCACTGGCTTTATGGAGAATTTTTCTTTTGGATCCTTGGACAGCCCGCAGCTCCCAACCCTGTCAGCCGGTTGCTCACAGCAGTTTGTATTTCAATATGTGATGCAGAATCACTCTATCTTAAGTCCTCATGCTGCCTGCTGTCTTAAAGAGCTGTTGTTTGTCTTCTCTGAGTGGATGCATTTCAGTGTCAAGAGAACAGATTTCAGTACACCACAGGCAGAACTCTCCACTGCTCTGTGCTTTTCTGTAAGCAGCTGCATTCCTGCAAGGTGGGTGTGGAAGGCTGCCAATTCCTAGTGGCTTTTTCACTCCCTCATTATATGGGTTATTACAGTAGTTACAAGGCAATGAAGCTATCAGATTATATATCAGCTTAAGGATGTATGCATACTTCAGGAACCAGTTTAACAATAGCTTGTGCTTATGCATTTGATTAACAATTCAAACACATGCGTGGAAAGAAAAGGAAACACAGGACAGTCGTAAGCAGTTCTTTTACAAGTGGCTGTGATTCTGTTCACCACGGCGGTCCTGGCTTAATTTACACAGGTGATCAGGCTCTGGGAACTGGTGGCTGGAGGAATAGTATGAAATAATTATATTGATGTTGTCTCTGCAACAATATTTTAGAGACAAAAGATGAAAGGGTAGAAAGTCTTTAAGAAGCTGCTTTATCAGCACGGTATCAGACTATTGCAATCTACAACTGGGGTACCAGAATATGCTTGGCAAGCATATTTTTGCCTTTTTAGGGTGGTCAAAGATCATTTCCCCCTTGCAGTAACTTACTGAAAAGAACGTAGAAGCACAGAATACTAAATTATCAGCATAGTACAAAGTTATGTATTATTTACAAGCACAGTGTGAGCTGTCAGGTCAGTTAAATCAATTATTCACCATTTGTTCAATTTAGCTTTGTGTAAATCTTCATTTTCTCACTCAGCAAATTCCAAATTTACTACAAAGCCTTACGCCATGTCTGTAATGAGAACAGTCTGAAAAGTAGAAAAAGGCAGACAGCTTACTAAATTTATAAGCAATTGCTTAAAAAAAAAGAATGATCAATGTCTACACTTTGCTTTATTTTATCTAGAGTGTGATTTCTGTGTGTAAATCATATATGATATATATATAAATTTACATTTTGAGATAGAAGCATTGAATTCCATCTGTTTCTTGTCTGTTACATACAGCAAGAGATTAAGACATCCCCATAAGTCCTGAGGGACTGACTAGAAGAGGGATTAATGAACTTTTAAAGGTAGAAAGGACCATTATGGACTGTGACATTTTGGATCACAAAGACCATAAATTTCATATAGGAATTACTATAACAAGCCTGTGTCTCCTGATTGGACTAGATTGCATCAGAAGAACTTTTTTGTATTTTATTTGGCCATAACATGCTGCTTCATATCGGTGGAAATATTTATATGGATGTCTTGGGGTGACTCAGTCCCTCCTGTGCTGGGAAGTGTGTTGCCTGTTGAATAAACAGTTTTCCTTTTTTTTTTTCCACTGCTCTCCAATTTTGTTTCCTTTTTTCCAGAGAGACCTCATTCAGAGGTTTCCTTCCAAATTTGTCCTAAACCAGGACAATGGACCAAGGTAAAAAAGAAAAATTTGCTTATTTCTGTAACCAGAGAACCAGCATTCAGGCTACACCTAAAATCTGGTCTGCTGCATGATGTACAACTGGAATGCATTGCTAGGAGAAGTTATTTGCATTAGAGATTTGAGTGCAGTATTGTTCAAATAGTGTGGAAACAGTGAGATTTTCTACCTTACTTATAGACCTCTACTTTGCCCAAGAAAGAACCCTCAGCTGAGAAGACAATTCAATCTCTTTTCTGTACCTGGCTTTTCTTCAGAGAGGACCCTGGCTATGTCAGTGTATTGGGAAAAGGGAAAATAATAATGCATGAAAACAACCGATTTTTAAAATTAATGATTAAGGTTTACCATTCATTAGCTGAGCAATGGGAGCTGGCCATATATACATTTAGTGTGCCTCACTTGTGAACCAAAATGAGTTGGGCCAAACCACGGAAAAGTTCATATCTAAGGCTGATCTGCTTTTCTACCATGGTCATTACTCCTTGATTTCTGTAGTGACACTGTTGCTCTCACCAAAATGATGTATAATCAGGTCTCTGGTGTACTAAATGATTTTTTTTTTCTCTCTGTACTCCTCTCTTGAACAAAAAAAATATTCAATGAGGAAATATTAAATCATGCCTTTCTTTTTTCCTAATCCAAAATTTGAGTTCAACAGAATCCTCCAAAGGAGTGCTCATAAGAAGGTCCAGGTCTGCATTTGTTTACCATGCTGCAGGACGTAGTTCTAGCTCCAGCTCCTTCACACAAAACGTTTCCAGTTCTCTGCACACTGAATTACACTCTGTAGCTGAGTTGTCCTTATGGAGCACAGCTGTCCTCATGAACTGTCTTTGTCTCTAAGTGCTTTGAAAGTGAGCTGTGGTACTTTGAGTAGAAAATGGAAGAGGAACTAGCATTGAGCAGATGAATTATAACACATGAAAGACATCCACAAAATACCAGGAAGAAACAGATGAAATCTACAGGGTCAAAACTCTTGCATTTCATTCATAATGTCATTCTATTAACTATAAGAGCTTAGACAGAATGGAATAAGTCAACTAGGCAATCTTCTTGGTCATCTGAGTTTAAATTTGGATTAAAAAGGACATAAAACTTGACAAAAAAAGGTGATATGAATTTAGCTGAAAGACAGATATGTATATATCCAAAGTGCTTCCATTTCTGACTGTCATAATTTCTATTGCTCCCCAAGGCCTCTCACCACCCAAAGTGATAGTTTTCGGAGCAAGGGGGATTTTGTTTCTGTGTAATGAGGTGGGAATGGCTGGGGACCACCTGAATAGAAGCAACACAGTTCAGTCAGTTTATACTGAGTAGCAGATAGATACTGCAAAAGTGAGAGATGGGCTGTTTACTTTTGAGAGACCAGAGTACAGGAGAGGTTTTCAGTGTTCCACAGTGAAAGAATACTGGTAGGTGAGCTGTAAAGTTGTTTTTCTATCATAGATGTTTTTCAGAATTGTGTCTGACTGGACCAAAAAGCACCGAATGGAATAAGTCATTCATTGCTACAGAACGGGCTGCTCTCTGTGTCACAGCTACCACCTCACTGTGTGGCAGACTGAAACCTGGATCAGCAGCACAAGTTACGGATAAGTTACACTTGGAAAATATAAATCACAGTCTGAGAACTCTCCTTAGACAGAAGGACTTGGAAAGGTGTTTTAGAAGAGGTGTTGTATATCGAAAATTAAGAGCCTCTGCATTTTCTAAAGGAGTTTGATACTGAGAGAAGTGTTCAACTTAAAGCATGGCAGATGTCCTGTATTATACTGTAATTGATTTCCCATTCCTGAGTAGCTACTTACATTTTTGTGCCATTTGTTTCCTTGCCAACAAGGACAAAGGGTCTCTGAAAAGTAGGAAAATAATATGTGCAATTCTGAAATATCATTTAAAAATTGTACATTTCTTTGTTTCTAAATTTGGAGTATTTGGCAGGAAAAAAAGAAACCATTAGACATCTCAACAAAATATCAAAAGCCTGCCTCAGAAAAAATATGAGCATGAAATCATTAATTATTTAAAAGTCTATCATCTTAGTTAGTGAAGAGACTTGCTCCAGAGTGTGTCCTGCAAGATGTTTTAGCCCATGGAAATTAGCATGCCAAAATATGTTGCAAGGCTGACTTTTTTTTTTTTCTTGTCTATCCATGCAAGGATGTAATTGAAGAAAAACCTAAATTAAACATTCATGACAGAAACTGAAAGCTGCCATAAGAACTAACACTAACGTGTCAACTTTTCAGTCTGGTACCTTGCAGACAGGCTTTGTCCCTAACTAGTCTGTCTATGTTTCTATGTTAAAAAGCACTATTATTGAGGGAACACTCCTTGTTAGGAAGCTAGGAATTGATTTATTCCCTAACACTTCTAAAAATGAGGGGTTTTTTAAATGACAAAATCTGCCCATGTTGAAGCATGTACACAGTGTTGTGTAGCCAATGGAGAAACTGGCCCAAAGCCTCAAAGAGATTACTACCAGTCCCTCAAAATCCTCTTAAGAATAAGAGCGGCATAGAATCACAGAATAGTCTGGGTTGGAAGGGACCTTTAAAGCTACCACCTAGTCCAAACACCCTACCAGGGCCAGGGACACCTTCCACTAGACCAGGTTGCTCGGGGCCTCATCCAACCTGGCCTGGACCCTCTCCAGAGATCCAACCTGACCTTGGGGGTGGGACACCTCCCTTCTCTTTAGGCAACTTCTGCTAGTCTGTCAATACCATCAGAGGAAAAAAAATCCTTTCTCATATCTAATCTAAATCAATCCTTTTCCGGTTTAAAACCATTATCTCTTGCCATCTCAACAGGTCCTGCTAAGACGCCCATCCCCATCTTTCTTAAAAGCTTCCTTCAAATATTGAGAGGCCACAATTAGGTCTTCTTGAAGTCTTCTCCAAGCTGAACAACCTCAACTCTCTCAGCCTTTTCACACAGGACAGGTGTTCAAGTCCTCTCATTGTTTTTTTGGCCCTCTAGACTCCCTCAATTTCTTTCTTGTACCAAGGACTCAAGAGCTGGATTCAATGCTCCAGGTGGGTCTCACCAGAGCAGAGCACAGGGAGATAATCACCTCCCTTGATCTGCTGTTCATACTTCTTTTGATGCAGCCCAGGGCATGTTGGTTTTCTGGGCCACGAGCACACACTGCTGGTTCGTGTCCAGCTTTTCTTCCATCACCATTCCCAAGCCCTTCTTCACAGGGCTGCTCTCACTTCTTCATCCCAGCCTATATTGACAACAGGAATTAAGCCAACTCATGGGCAGGACTGTCACTTGATCTTGAACCTTAGGAGGCACAATGCTCCCCATTTTCCAGTCACCAGGGACTTCATTTGACTTCCTATATCATGGAGACTGGCTTGGCAGCTACATTAGCCAGCCCCCCTAGCACCAAGTGTCTCGTCAGGTCACACAGACTTATACATGGTTGGGTTTCTCAGGTGGGCACAAACCTGATCTTGTCTTACAGTGGGAGGAACTTTGTTCCCCCAGTCCCTGCCTTTTAGCCCATCCAGTTACCTGGCAGAGTACCTGCCTTGTGAAATACATGCTGTCTTTCAGCAGTTTCTTTGGGAAAATATTAGTAAAAATACACGCATTTGGCACTTGCTATTGAGCTATTTGATGCAAGTCGCAAGGATAGATTATAAACCAGCTGCTGGTTCTCACTGGGGGAAATATTCCAAGAACAATGCTTCCCAAAAATAACAACATAGTCCTGGATACTATTTCAGCCTTGGTTTCTATAGGACGAAGCATCTGAAGCAATTCAAAAAAGAGGATCAGCTCCATGACCCAAAGCAAACATTGCCACACTACACTGGTTCTTAAAAATCCTGCTTTGCTAACAGGCTGGTTGGACTTATTGCATTTCCCTAGGAGGGAGAGAAGGGGAAAGGATATTTGTGTCAGTGCTCCCACTTGAAAGGCAGCTTATGGTTTTCTGCAGATTTGGTGGATGTAACCCTGATAGAGATGAAAAAAGGGTCTTGGCTACTTGGTCTGACCATTAGGAAGTGTTGGAATCAAGAGAGTCTTTCCAAGCAAAGTCTTGACAAGCAGACATGGACATTTAATTATCTTCTCATAATTTGATTAAGAAGGGGTATCTCTGAGGAGTGATTTTATACAAAAATAAATAAATTATTTAAAAATTAAAGCTATACAAAAATTGAAAGCAAGAACAGCCCTGAAACCTGAATCATCTGGAGAAACTAACAAATTACTTTTAGTGTGGGTGGTCACTGCTTAACATCTACAGAACAGTTCAAGAAATGGACCACTGTCCAATACATCATGTTCTTCCCGAGCCATAGAAAGGTTTTTATCATCCTGGTTAGTCTTCTATTCCTGTATTCTCTGTCACCTCTATTAAGGCAAACTCATGTTATAGAGGATATTTTTCCATGAGCCACCTTTCTCCTCTAAAGGATCCTCTCAGGGCATCTGTAACTCATCCTGCAAGGGCTAAATATATAAGCCCTGATGTAAGAGTGTATTCACAGAAGTGTTTAGCAACAGAAAATAATCTAAAGATGCTACGCAAGTTGATAACATTTTCCAAATAAAGCCACTCAGGATAAAAACAGCTTCCTTTTTTTTCTGTCTTATGTCAAACTAAAGGATGAGTGTTGCATCAGCAGACTTTCACAACACATTAAAAATCCCAGAGAAACAATGCATCACACATGAAGAGCTTCTTACCAGATTCATGCAGTTAATGAAATTCTACACAACTTCTTCCAGGAAAATGGCTTGTGTACACTGAAGCTATAGCCAGGATTTTTACAAACTATTTTGCATGATTCATTTAGTGCTCAGTAGATTAGATGTTACTGAATTCACATGAGTTCAGGTTAAATAAATAAAATGAAACACAACAGCTGGGGCTACTCATCACTCAAGCACGTGACACCTATTGCCAAACCCAAAAGAGATTCAGTGGTGTTGTAATTATCAGGCTGGGTCAGTGGTGAAGTAGAAAGTGAGAATGTTATAGCAACAACTCCAAGGATTATCAGTGATCAGAAAAAATAACAGAGAGGTTTGCAGTATATGGCAAACAGCAGTGTTCCAGGAACCATTACAGAGAGGAGCAACATTTCTGTAAAATTCCATTACATGGAAAAGGGTAAGTGGGAAGAATCTTGTCCCACACATTATAGTGAATTGAATAGCCTGTATAAGTGCCACATATGCAGAAATCCAGCAGAGATTAGGGAGCACAGGTTTCTCTTACAGCGTTTCTGCCCAAATGGGTGTTCACAGCTCTGTGCTTGCTCTGTGCTTTGCCAGGAGCAGGCACAGGAGCAGAAGCTGAGGAAATGTGAAAAAAGGAGTTATGTGACTGTAGAACAAGTCTGTGTCAGGGAAGGGCAAAGGCTTGAGATCAGCATGTGCCAGGCACAAGCAGGACTGATTTCACACTAGAGGAAAGAAGGAGATGACAGCTCTGGGCAGTTCAAGGCTATTTTATTCATGTTAGGTCAAGCTCCACAACAAAGGTCTTAAGCCTATATCTAGTGTGGGCTAGAAATATGAATGTACACCAAGAGGAGTCAGGGGAACAATGTGACTAGCACAGCATCTGGCTTGTTTGAACTTTTCTACCCTGCAAGAGCAGGAACAGCTGGAGAGAAGAAGAGAGTGGCCTTTGGCTGCAAGACTCACATTCAGAATTTCCATTCTACAGCAAGACACTGTTCACCACTCAGCACCCCACCCCTGGCATGTGCATACTCATTCTTTGTTTTGATAAGCAAATCAGGACCTACTTTAATGTATTATACCTGAGGGAATTTGACTCAGTACGTTGAGCTGAGGTTCCAAGAGGATGTAGTTATTTCTGACGCCACTAATTTGTTTTTTGTTTCTCTTCCAAATAGGACAAAAAAAAAATAAAAGAAACTAGAACTGGATTTTTGCCTGGTTTCTATTCTAAATCACTATTTATCCCCTTGCTCAGCTGATGCCACTGCAAACATCAGAAAATATTTTTCTTGCAAATTATCATAAAGAATAAAGAATCATAGAAAACAAAAATAACTGAAGAGTGTATAGCATCCTTGTTGTCACTGCATTCTGTAATGCTCAAGCATTTGACCCCTGGAATGGCAAATAGCCCTGCCATACAACCACCTAAGGATGCACATGCCTGAATTCCCCCTAGCATCCAATTCACAGGTTGTAGTACACACCCTCTACTCAGCTGTTATCCACCAGGGAGCATCTAAAACTCTGCACATGGCTCAATTTTCACTGAGGAAGTCACTTAAAATCCACCTTTATACATATCGAAATGCATTTTTCTTTCAAGAGATAAGCAATGAGAAGTCATAAACAAAATTTAAAAGCTTCAGAAATTAGTTGATTCTCACTTAAATGAGTAAAGAACCTGACTCAGAAATCTGAACCGTGCCCATAATGAAGGAATGGCCACATATCCTGTGGGATGCTGGTGAATATAACAGGGAATTACAGAGGAAGGGTGACAATGTCACCAAAAGCCACCTCTCTAACATGCTCCAGTTGAAATCATCCAGTACATCATAAGAGTTCAAGTCAGTAACTGATTGTTGATATTAGTAGCCCTACAAAAACACCCAGAGCCATTTCCCTTCTTTTCAGACTCCATCTTTAAATGTTTCTTAACTTCTCTGCTGTTGTTGTACAGGCTTGAGGCAACTCTCAGCTCTGATTTCCAGTTACTCATTCCCTGAACACAATGCCAAAGATGGGAGACTTTATCAGGGTCTTTTAAGCAAAACTTTAGGAATTTTGACAGCAAGGAACCATGGGGATCCAAATGTCAAGTGTAACCTATTATAGCTTTCATGGAGAGCTATTTTTAATGTGACCAACTCAGCTGGCATGAGTGGAGCAGAGCCACAGAATAGAAAGGGTCCCCTAATGCTGAGCCTGTCACTTTATACAGCAATGCTGGCTCAGGGAAGAGGGAGAGGGATTCTCCACAAATAGTAAATTGTCTCACAGCTTAAAAATCACTGCAAGCCTTTCATTTGAAACAACTACAAGAAGGGTACTGAGAAGGCTGAAACTTTGAATATCCCTTGTTCAGCAAGCTGTCTCACTGGGCTGGGAACGTGTTGGAGCTTGCAGTCCTGGAGTCTAACATGCTCCTTCTGTTTGTTTGTTCACTCTTCCATGATCTTATAGCTACTTTATATAACAAGCGGGCACCTTACACTGCTGGCTGTGTGTAGAAGATTTTAGCTGCTACTCTAAACTGTAGCTCACCTGATACTTTTTAAAAAGCTCCAATATTCTCCTTTCAGTTTTCACTATTCCTCGAGGGTATTTCTGGTATTTTGGGGCAAAAGATACTGCAGAGCATCCAGATAAAGCACTTTTTAGTGTTTTTGCATTTTTACAGGAGAAAAGTGTTTGAACCACACCGTGGAAGATTTTCACTAGAGCCAAGCACTGTCCTCAGATATGTCATATACAGGCAGCATTCAGCTCCCCACAAGTCCTGCCAAGACTCATGTGCCAAAAGTGAGATTCACACAGCTAAATCCTCCTCCTCTAGATACTCTCCTTCCTGGCACCTCCTCCTTTGCCTTCTGCATTTACAGCACAGCCTCTCTCTTCCACTGCCTCCCTCCTGCTTCAGGACCTGCTCAGTGTTTGTGGACTACCCAGTCTGCTCCATCTCAACAATGCAGCCCTGGTCCTCGAGTGCATGTGCTGCAGGGATTTATTTATTTTTTCCCACTCAGGTCAGTCACTCACTCTTCAGTAAGAGTTTCCCTGTGATTTAACAGCAGGTAACACCGTCTTCTGCCTCTCAGATGTCTGCATTCATTTGCTGGAGATGATGGCTGTGATGGCTTTTCCATCTGTGCTGTTAGTAATTCCATTTCATTCAGGTCAATATATGGTCAATTTTGTCAACTCCATCTCTCCTGGCAGTAGGCACAAGCCAAGTGACCAATGCTAAGGTGTGTAAGGGCCTCAGAGCTCTTTTAACTAAGCCTCACAGTTCAAACCACTGTTCAAATTTAAGGCCAGAGGGGTGGCTCTGGCTATCAGATCTGACCTGAATGATGCAAGGCACAGGAATTCATGTGGTCATTTCCTCATTCAGCGCTGTCATGGGTCATTTGTCTGTGCAAGAAGTGAAAAGGGAACCATATAAATCAGATGATTTGACCATGGGGAGGTATCAACACAGCAGGGAATGGGGTGATCCATTGCTCTAGATTCTGCCCTCGGAGACTGCATTTAATTAAGTTTAATGCCCATGGATATAAGCAGCTGCTGCAAGACACATCCCCCCAGCTCTCAAAGTACAAGGGGGAAATTCAGGATGGCTCCTGTGTGATTCTGCTTTTGGCAGCCACTTCTGGTAGACTGGAGGGTGGGAGCAGATGAGGAAGCAAGAGTAGGCTGGACTACTGCCCAGGGGCAAAGGAGTTCATTCCTTCATGTTGTTATAAGCACAAGTGGTAATTACAGGATAATTTGGATTGACTTTCAAACTGCACTAAAGCCCCTTTATGCAGCTTTGGCAACATAAGGTGACCTTGCTGAGGGGATAGAAACAACTCAAGAAGATGATGTGGCAAGGGCATGGGTGAAGAAGAACTGGCCCTCTCAATGCCAATCTAAAGGGCAGGGTCAGAATGAAATATATCCAAGCTCTGCTGGCTGCTGGTCTCTCCCTGAAGCAAAAGAGGTTTGCTGTTTGGTCTGGGGTGACGGGTTGAGCTGTGGTCACTGGTGAGCAGAAGGTGTCAGTGAGTGTTAGAAAAAGGGGATGAAGTGCAGCAAACACGTCCCAGTGCGGGTCCAGCTTAGCTCAGTGCTCCCACTGCAGGGAACAAAGGGACCCAGAACAGAGCTGATGTTGGGTAGTTTTGCCCCACTTTGGCTGGGAAAGCCTGGAGGAAGGCTGGAGGTGGAGGAAGCTGCAACTGCAGCCCAGAGTGCTCTGGCTAATCTCTTCTCAAAGCTGCTCTAAATCCAGACAGCCCCAGGCTGCCTAGGAGCAAGGGGAAGAGAAAAGGTTAAAGAAAGGCCTGGCTGTCCTCTTTCTTCTCTCTTGCCCCAAGCATAAGAAGCAGACTTGGGCCTGCTGGGTTTCTACAAGCAGGGCATGTTTCCTTAGCAGCCCTGGCTCTCTGCTTCATAGCATCATGGAGCTGTTTAACTTAGAAGAGACCTCATAGCACGGTTTGGAAGAAGATGTATATTTTCTCGTGCCTGAAGGCTCGGTGTGTCAGGATCCTCCCCATCCAGAACCTGGTCAGAGCCTGCAAGTTATGGGGACGTGTCCACGGGAGACTCTCACGGTGCTTTGAGGGTGCAGTGACCAAAGATCTGCTGCACGCTGGCTCTGTTGTTTCATGGTACTTAACACCGAGTACTTAAAATAAATAAATAAATAAATAAATAAATTAAGAAAAAATAAATAAATAAATAAAAATTAAAAATAAAAATAAAAATAAAAATAAAAATAAAAATAAAAATAAAAATAAAAATAAAAATAAAAATAAAAAATAAAATAAAATAATAAAAAATAAAATAAAATAAAATAAAATTTAAAAATAAATAAATATAACTAGAGCAATTTTCTTTTCATTCCGCTTGTGAGGAGGACTGTGTCGAAGGAGAGCACGGGCTCAGCCCAGCCCGCGGTCCCGGTGCACGGAGCGCTGCCGGCCGGTCCCCGCTGCCATCGGCGGCCTCCCCGCGGGTCCATGCTGCCATCCAGCGGCCTCTCCGCGCCCGACACAGCCCCGCCCTGCCCCCGGAGGATGCTCGGGGCACCGAGAGGAGCTGCTCATCCCATGGAGGCTGCGGGGCAGTCCCCGCTGTCCCCGCTGTCCCCGCAGCATCCCGGTGCAGGCGGTGCCCTCCAGCTCCCGGGCACCCCGATGCCCCGTTAACCCTCCTGCCCGGCTTTCCTCCAGCAAAGGGCTTCACAGAAGGGAAAGGGGAGCAGGACTTCCCTGCTTAGGCCCCTTTTCTGTTTCTTCTTCCTCCCCGCCCTCTCTTTGGAAAGGATAGGCAAAGATTTGATTTGTAAATATTTATAAGAATTTTGAGAGCTGTTTAAGTGATGCCACTCCGGTACCCAATTTATCTCGCCTTTTCGAAGCTAGTGATCCTCCCAAATCAGTTAGAGTTTAGCAGCTGTGGAGATGACACTGAAGGCAAGTTAAAGCATTTAAATAAAATACTGGAAAAATCACAGAGTAGAACATTCACCCACAACCACTCCCCCTATTTATGTCTCTCAAACTGAATCTTAGAATGGCTTGGGTTGGGAGGGAACATTTTCAATCACCTAGTCCACCCCTCCTGCTATTTGCAGAGGGACTTCTCTCACAGATTAGACTGCTCAGAGCTTTGTCCAACCTGACCTTGAATATTTCCAGGTATGGGGCGCCTACCGTCTCTCTGGCAAAATGTGCCTGTGTTTTACCATCCTCATTGTGTAAAACTTCTTTATGACTAATTTAAATCATCCCTCCTTCAGTATAAAACCATTGGTCACCTGTTCTATCACAACAGGCCCTGCTAAAATGTTTGTCCCCATCTTTCTTCTGGAGTGGAAGTCACTATGCAGGACAAGCCTGCTAGATCCTGACACCACAGTGTGACATACATCCCAGCACTGGAGCCGAGGATACTAGCTCAGGTATTCCTGCCCCATCCTGCCCTGCACCACTCAATCCAGCCCTTGCTGCTTTCATGTCAGTTTAACCCTTAGTTCTTTCAATCTGTTTAAATTTCAAATAGGTTTCTTTCTGTATCCATGTCACCAGGTAATTGCTAGAGACACCAGCTTGATTGAAGAGGTGATAAGATATATCAGGGCAGGAACTAAACTGCATCCCAAGACACATGTTGTCTGCTACACTGGCTCATGTGGGAGCTTGCAGTGAAGTACAGGATGGTGTTCTACCACAGGACTCGTAAGTACAAGGATGAGATGTCCAGCAGCAGCTCAGTACCTCGAGCTGTCAACAACTTTCAGCTCCAGCGTTCTGTTGGAGAGAGCACGTCTGACACGTGCAGATAGGTGACACCTCCCACCTGCCCAGCAATGTAAGGGAAAGATCCACAAATGGTTCTTTGTGTGCACCTCAAGAGACCTGACAGTCCTGCATGACACAGTGGATGCCAGCTTTACCTGTAACTGCAAATACACACATGAACATTCATTGCTGACGGGCCAAGATCTTAAACAGAAGACTGTGTGGGCAGCTAAGGTCAGGGATTTTCTATGACTGAGGAATAAAGAAAAGGGTTGTGGTTTTTTTTCTCTGTCTGTGAACTCTGAATAGTTTTTAAGAGCAAGACTGGACCAGGAGGGGATGGCAAATTATAATGGCAAACTCCAGCTGATATGCTGGCAAATTCCATCCTGTTTATCGTGTATGAATGTAGATCAGGGAGGAACACTGTGCCTCAGCCAGACCAGCCAACACACTAGCTAACAAACCCAACTCAATATGAAGGGAAGGAAGCCTCTGTTGTGGAGAGTAAGAGGGAAGATGGAACAAGGACATTTGAGGCCATCAGTTGTGCTGTGGGGCCCACTGGTGTTTCATGGAGTAGAATTTGCTGGAGGTGAGCTCAGCTCATTACAAATTCCAGATGAGTGTCTTGCAGCCCTACATGGAACCTTATTTTTCAAACCCTCCACCAGGAGGGCACCTTGATTGCTGCTCCTTGAAGGACTCTGTTGTCCAAACATTGGGTTTCTCTGCACTAAAAGACTTACCAAGCTGCAGTCTCATGTGGTTTTTTTTGTTCTACATATTCCTTTGCTTGTCAGTGCCTGGTGATGAGAGACTTTGAGGTCTAGAACTGAGGACTCCCAGGCAGTTCAAAATGCAATATGAATTCATATGGAGAGTTTTCATCTAGGTTGAATTATGTTTTGTACTTATTTTGATGAGAACCCTCAAAACCATTGCCTTTCTCTTCTGTGCCTCTGGGGTTTAAATGCAGTGTGGTGCATTGTTATTTTGGACCTCCAAATGAGTGGAGAAGATTGAGGCCACAGAGGACCATGTTAATAATTAGGATCATCCTCTTACAGCAGTTCTTCTGTGCATTGTCCTCCTACTTTCAGAGAGGAAGTAGGGAACACCTTGAAGCAAGCAGAGATCTAATGGGATCACTCTTCTTCACAAACAGTGTTAATGGGAATGAAGGAATCAAGGGTTTAAATGTCTCCTCACCATCTAATCCCATCTGATCCTTGGAGATGAGCACGTGGAAATAAATGGAAACCTCTAACCCTGCTGAATTGAAAAGGAAGAATGAGGGTTCTGAGATTTCTAGATTTCAGGAACATTACAGACAGATAACTATTGTCTTTTTATTTCTGTTCATTTTCAAATGCACGTATCTAAAAATCTGCTGATCCCAGTTCTGAGATTTCTGTCTGAGAAATAACTCTGTCACATTTGGGAACAGGAGAACACGACACCCTAGACCTCTTCTGTCTGAGAAATAACTCTGTCACATTTAGGAACAGGAGAACACGACACCCTACACCACCTCAAACAGTCTAAGGGAGGGGGCTGTTTCACCACCAATTTTCTCTCCTACAACCAGTTTAACTGAGGTTCTCAAGGGCCTGGTGATCAAAAGAGAAGTTAATTCTACGGGTTTATGTCAAAAATTACCCCTCTCTGCAGTATCATTCCTTCTGCCTCTCCCCACCTCTTCTGTGCATCTGAATCTGTTCTCAAGCCCTTTACACCCCACTTAATCCCCTCTCCTTCTCTCATGGTAAAATCAGTCCTCCACACCAGGCTTCAGCTGTTTCTTGGAGCTTGTCTGCTCACATCACTGAGCAAGGGATGAAGTAATGAAAATTACAAGCTGAAGAAATTTGATCTCTCTATTCTGTAATTACTGCTCTCTGAAATCTGAGAATATATATTTACTTTAATATTCTTGCAGAGGAGGGAAGACTCCCCAAGGCATAAAGGAAAGAGACAGAGAACTAGGAAGAAGGAATAGCATGAAGCCATTTGTACTTGATTAAATGTTATATAGAGTAGTGAGTGGATTTTTCCTTTAAGGCTGACACAAGCATTGAATTCAACTTGGTTTTTAGAAGCAGTTAACACTTCCTCTTTGCAGTGTACATTTATATATAGTCATTTGAAGGTGAGGAGTTGTCATTTTCTACTTTCCCAACACATAATTACCAGTGTTTGCTGTTTCATGATGATATATCAGCATTTGGCTTGAGAGCATAGATCCTAGAGTCTTGTAAATTAGTAGCAGTTGTCAGTCATAAAATAAAGTGCAAGAAACTCAATTTATTGGTCTTGAAATTATCACATAAAGCTATAAAATATGATTAGACTAAACCCTAAAGGGTCAAAATCTGAAGTGAATTAAAATATCTGCTAGAATTTGTTTTGAACTTGTATAGAACTTCTAAAAATGCCATGATATTTGGGAAAGCAAATTGGCACATGCTCTGTCAAAACTACTATTGTTGTTGCAATAATATCTAATTTGCTAAATAAAACAAGGTCAGTCTCTGCCATGAAAAGCTTAGACTCTATCTTCTATGATTTTACTGTTCAGATAAAATCAGAGAATAAACATGAATGTCAAGGTGAGTATCAAGTTGACCAGAACTAAAGGATGAAGGAAACTCTGGCCTTCATTAGTGTAAATCTTCAACTTTGCTGGCCCTCCAAAACCTGTGAAGGAAAATGTTCAACAAATGTCTTTCCAGTATTATATGTTTTTTCTTTCCTATAATATTCTCCCACATAGGTGTTCATTATGTCCATTGTCTTTCTGGCTCTATTGTCCGTTGGATTTCTTTAATGAGGGAAAAACAACTTTAAAATTGCATAATCAAAAAAATGCTTCTAACAACAGCCTTGTGTTTCAGAGCTATCTGAATGAAAATACCTTCTTTTTCTGTTCTGACCCAATCTATTTCAAGAGTCATTGCCTTCATCTGCTTCACATATTCACAATAAATATAATCTTTGCTGAAATATCAGTTGAGTAACAATAAAAGTCTGGCAGCTGACTTGCCTTCAAAGAGGCAGCCAAATTAACCTCCCAAGACTTTCTCTGCTTCTTTTTTCCTCTCCAGGAAAAGTATGCCCTGAAGTAGCACATCTTGAGGAATTTCAGAACTGTATTTTTTGAACCCTCTAATTCCTGGTATCTTGGTATCACAAAGGCATGAGAACCAAAATAAGGAACATTCTAGAGCTCAAGGTAAAAGTTTCTGAGTGCCAGAGAGTAACGTCTGATGTATTTCAGGGAGAAGCTCATTGTTCAAGCTGTTCTGTAGTGCTCTCACCCTTGTGCTCAGCACACCATGAGGAGTAAGGACCTCAGTGGCTGCTGTGTCTCCTGTGTCACACCCTCAATACTTCTGGGAAGTTAGTAAGACTTCATGAAGAAATATCTATGCGGAAAAGATTCTACATATGTTTCTATTTTTCCTCTTGGTTTATTAATGATATGAAAGGAGAATATGTTATCTCTTTCCTTTCTCTCACTGTTCTCAGGACATTCACAGACCTAGCCAAGTAATTAGCACATGTGGTTGATTTAATATTATGTTTCTTTGCTGACTGCAACAAATTTACCCTGTAAGCACTGAGCCATCCCTAGAGGATACAGCTTTTGTTGCAGCTTTTGCTTTTATAACTTTCTGCTGCTATTGAGAAGATTTTCTAAGTTATTAAAAAGTCTAGCAGACCAAAAGTTAAGTCTAAGCAATCTTTGAATTCTGCCTAAGTTAGGCCTGGCACCACAAACTGTTGCAGGGAATTTAGCCAAATTACTAAACTCAAAATCTAAAAAGAAATAATTATTTTAATTAGCACGTCAACAATGCTGCGAGAAATTTTGGATTTTCTGATATTCTGGCTTGCCTATTTTTGAAAGTTATCTGAAATTTGCAGTAAGTTTCTAATAGCCTTGGGCTAAAACACATTTCTTGTGCCTGTACCTATCGTCTTTCACCGGAGAATGAGAAGCAAATTATTTTAAATGCATGTCTGCATGTAGAATCATCTCTTTAGTTTAAATTGCAAAAATCTATCATTCATTTTTGAACGAAGGCTGAAAACCAGATATCTACTCTCCTTCTGTCATAAGTGCAGGGAAAACAGACATTTCCAGAGAGAGTTTCTGGTCACCACCCATGGCTACCTACATCCCAACTCCTGTAGGGAGTCTAGACGTGAAAAAACCTGGATGCTGAACTTGCAGATAGCTTAAAAAAGGTGAGATGAGTCATATCACAAGATTCATAGAGTATCTATGGCTCATACCCACTTCCACACAGCCAGACTGTTCAAAAAATTCATCCTGTTAGGAGTAATTCAAGGCACTATTTGTACCTATTTGCATCTAGGATTTTTCTTCATCTGCAGACTGATGGAAATAAAACCATTTGTGGGATCTTTCCTACAGCTTTCACCTGCTTCTGAAGTGATGACAACAGTAAGTCAATGAAATCCAGAGCACCCCAAAGGCCCTAAGGATTTTGATTTCACTGTCTAATCCACAGTTAGAATGTCTAAAATAACACAGTGAAGAACAAGTTTGTTATAAATGGCTTACTACATCCTCCTGCCACTCCAGCCACAGCCCACATCCAAGACAAACCTGAGAGATACAAGGGCCAAAGAGCCGCAGGTCACTTTTCCACCCCCCAGCTCATCTCATTTCTGACAGAGGGCAGTTGACAAGGCAAGTTAAAGCAAACAACACTGGAAGTTCCCTCCCTGCTTTAAGGAATTGGATAAGTTTCTTTTGCAGCTGCTCTGGTCCATCAGAGCAGAACAGAACAATTAGGGTCTGTATCTGGTGGATCCTTCATAGGGAAAGTCACAGTTAATAGAATCCTTTTTGCACATAAGACCCAATTCTTACTCCTGACCTTATTTATATTAGTCCAACAACCAGTACTGTTTTTACCTACAGTGAAGCTGCAACTGATTTTAACCCAAACGTGTGATCTCAGAGTCATGGAAATCAAATGTAAAAAACACCAAATAAATCACTTTCCTGACTAACTAGAATTACTCTTTACTCTATACTCCAGTGCCCAGGCTGAACACCTCTCCTCCACAAAGATTCTTTGTAAATTAAAAGTTCAAGAGAAGTCATTCCAATCAATTGGATCAATGACACAGCAACTAAAACTGCATTAAGTAGGGCCTTGATACAATAAACTACGACAACTAGGAAAGGAGTTGTTTGATTTTATTGAGACATTGATTTGTGAAGTAAAGTTTCCCTAAGTTATCTACTGTAACATTGCAACAGCTACTTTAGAGACATTGCAAAACTCTTCTGGGTCAGTGATCTAAAAAGTATTTCTAAGCTATCACCTTGAAAGGATCTTCTTTTGTCACATAGCCACAGCAAAACATACATTTAGTGGACTACCTTTAGTTGTAACCCTTACTTTGCTTGAACTTTCATGTGTTCTACTTGAATGGGTTGCTGATCTTTCCTCATATTGAATATTGTAGAATCATTAAATGGTTTGGGTTGGAATGGACCTTAAAGATCCAAGCTCCCTGACATGAGCAGGGAGCCTTCCACTGTATCAGGTTGCTCAGAGCCCCTTCCAGCCTGGTCTTGAATGTCTCCAGGGATGGAGCTTCCACAAAACTCTCTGGGCAACCTGTTCCAGTGCCTCACCACCCCCACTAATATCTTTCTTCCTAATATCTAATCTAAACCCACCTATCTTCAGCTTAAGGCCATTCCCTCTTGTCTTATCATTACATTGTGAAAAGTCCCTCTCCAGCCTTCTTGTAGGCCTACCTTCAGGTACAGGAAAGTTCTATAAGGTCCCCCAAGAGCCTTCTCCTCTCCAGGATGAACAGCCCCATCTCTCATCCAGTCATGAGAGGGGCTCCTGTCCTGTGATCGACTTAGTGTCCCTCCTTTGGGAACAAGCCCATGTCTTTCTTGTGCTAGGGG
Organism: Acridotheres tristis; assembly: GCA_037013685.1. Classification (NCBI taxonomy): domain Eukaryota; kingdom Metazoa; phylum Chordata; class Aves; order Passeriformes; family Sturnidae; genus Acridotheres; species Acridotheres tristis. The sequence continues at coordinate 139,570,644 of CM072886.1, read as the reverse complement.
CTCAGGAGGTGGATGTAGGACTCCAAGGTGTCACAAGGGCAGAGCAGAGGAGCAGAATCACCCCTCTTTACTTGCTGGCCACACTTCTTTTTGAAGCAGCCCAAAGTGCAATATTGAGTCCTCTTGAGATTTTTGCCAGCCAACACCCCCAAGTCCTTTTCTTCAGGGTTGCTCTCAGTCCATTCTCCACCCAGCCTGAATTTTTGCTTGGGATTGCTATGACCCAGGTGCAGGACCTTGCACTCGGTGTTGAACTTCATGAGGTTCACACAGGCCCACCTATCCAACCTGTCTAGATCCCTCTGGATGGCATCCCTTCCCTATAGTAACTTGAGACATCTTGGTGTGGTCAGAAAATTTGCCATTTTGACAACGATAAATTTAATATTCTTCAAATAAAACCCAGTATTATTTTTGTTATCCTTCTTCATGAGATCTAATACCTTTAAGCCAGTTGTCTAATTAAAGATAATTGTCAAGGTTCCCATTATTTTAAAGAGAATGTGAGGAACATCTGAAGCATGACTTATTTCACCTTCCTTAATCAAGATGGACTGGATTGCTTTCTTGAAGTGGCTTTCTATAAGAAAAGATAAGTGTTACCTTGGAATGCCTGACTTTATCTCTTCAGTTGCTTTATCTCTTTATTGTCTTTCAATATATTAACTCACAGCCTCAGCATTAACTTGGCCATGAGTCATTGTCCTGTTATTGCCCTCAAGTGTTAGGGTGTTGTAAAGCACTGAGTTGCCTTCGGGTTTGGTATGGTGTCTTTCATGTGCAATCAATGCAGTCAACACAATACTTCTGATGTGCCTCAGAAAACCAGAATCCATAATGTTTGATGAGACACATAGTATATACATTAAATTATTATAGATCTGTTTTCTTAGCTAGCAAATCCATTCACATAATGAGGGATCTCACCTGAATGGCCAGGACAGATTTTGGCAGCCAGCTTACACTCTATGGTGACCAGGACTTAGACACCAACTGAAGAGTGATTCCTTAGATGATAAACCACAGCTCCCTGATATGCATTCAACTCTGCTTAGGTGTTAAAGTCACATGAGTCAAAGTGGAACACCTGTGTTTTGTCACAGTTTTACAGGAAAGTGAGAGAAAGAGTGGGCAGGGAAGTCTGGAATTACACTCGGCTTTCTTCCCCTTCTCCAACAAACACCAGACCTATTCCTTGCTTGTGGATAACAGCACGGTCTCATAGGCATGTAACATGTGGACTGGTAAAAGAAGTAATACAGTGTATGTTCAGAAAACACTGTTTATTCAACAGTGGGCATCAGAGAAATGAAGAGGTGATAGTTAAATGCCAGAGGAATGCTCACTCAGGGGCTATGCTGAAGTGTTCCAGGCAATGAGTGATAAGGCCTCTTATTAAAAGTCCACCTTATGGGAATAGATGGACTTTAAAAAAATTAGTAAGATTTGATGTGAATGTTACAACACGATCATTTTTGCAGCAGTTTTTTTCATCCTAAGTTGTGTAGGGCATTCAGAAACAAGGTATGGAAGACTGACAGGAAGGGAAATTTGTCATATAAATTGTTAGAAATAGCATAAAGGTTTCCTACAGATCAGCTAGGACAGTTCACACCTTGTGACTCTATAATGATAAATCCTCACTTGTTTACATAAAATATGGAGGATGATAATATCCTCAGATGAATATCCATCCATTACTTACTTCATTGGTTTTGACAAAAAAAAAAAGACAAAACTTTTCCAGGCACTTAATTGTTCCATCAATCCCCTGAAAAAAGTAATGCTTTCTGATAAATGACCCTGCAACACAACTAGGATCTAAACATCCAGTAAGTGATAACATCTGATTACTTCCCAGATAATCAAAAAATATCTGCAGGAAATGATACATAAGGGGCCAAGAAAGTTTAACAAAGAAAGCTGGAAAAGAACAGCTGAATTTCTAGGCATAAAGAAGACAACATAGGATTCATGACTGAATTCTTCTCTCATATCTGATAAAAAAAATAAAACAATCTAGGCAAATTCCAGTCAAAAAACTACAAACTGTAACAAACAGAGTTATCTTACTTTTGTATACACGTGACCCAGAGTGCCTGCAGACTTGACTTTTAAAACTGAGAGTATCTTGATGAGAGGCTCATTCTTGTGTCTCCAGTTGGAGGACAGTACTACAATTGTAGGTGGACACATTGCAACTATCTCTGAAGAAAGATTGAAACAGAAAGGTTTCATCTGTTGATGGGAGAATTTAATCATGGTGCATCAAAAAGGCTTGTGCAAACATTCCTCTAGTGTTCTGCTTCTCTGCCTCAAATTCAAGTTAGAAATCAGAGCGTCCACAGAAAAAGAGCAGCTGGAAAACCCATATCCATGTACTGTTAAAGATAATATTATTTTATTATTGCTATGCTGTTAGAGGAGTGCCTATATATTTCCTCTGAGATTTGTTTAAAGCTGTGTTAGAAACTGTATAAATAGGATAAGGGGGTCCCTGCTGAAGTCAACAGAAAAATCCTTTGGTAGAATTTAGATCAAGTCACAGATGTTCTGAAGTTCCCAAAAGGTAGCTACTCATAACTCCTTTCTGTTTCTCTAAACTCACATGGGGGGAACTGACAAACAAATATATCAATGCAAGGTTTAACATGATGCAAAAGATCTGTTAGAAAAGATGGCAGAAGAAGGAGGATAAAGGCAGGTGTATCCTGGAAAGGGTTATATTAAACCAGATGCTGCACTTCAGTTTTAATGTATTTAACAGCCTGTGGAGCATCCACTTAGCCAGCAAGGTCATTCCATCTTTGAACTCATGTCAGCTCAGACTTGGGAGTATTGCTTGGTTAAATTTCCATGTTCTCTTGTACTAATAGTGTAAACATCCTCCACCCTCGAAACAGCCCCCAATGTTTGTCTTTATCATCTTCATATAAATGTCAAACGCTATTTGCTTACATTTGCATAGAGCCTCTCTGCTTGTCACTATGATTAAAGAACTGGTATCACAGCTGCACAGCACAACCTGAGGGGGAAGAAGGAAGAGTCAGTCTTCTCCTCTCAGGCAGAAAATTTTGTGGAATTGTTGGCATGTTGGGTAGGTGTACTTGTTCTGGGGAAAGAAGGCAAAATGTGTTCATCAGAATCAGTAACAGAAACAAGGCAAGTGAAATGATAAACTGCTTGCTCCCTAAGGGGAGGAATCTGCACATCCTTTTCCTTTCTCTCCCATTGACTGATTTTGTAATTAAGCATTAATCACTTCATCCTCTTGCCTAGTGTTTCCCCTTCCACAATTTATTTCAATCTGTTTAGATCTTGATATCTTCAAAGAAAAGTTTCCCTCCTATTCTATTTTTATACTGCACCTAGCAAAAAGTAGCAGCAGCCATTGTTTCAGTGTCTATTTGCTGAAATCTAGAAGGTTATTAAGAAAAGGAAGTTAAGACGCTTGTGGAAATAGGTAGTAATTAGGAAGGATGTGAATACTTTGTATAAAGAACAGAATATAGATATTTCAGATCCCTTTGAATTGCTGGGTAAGGTCATTGAGAAGCAAAGGGAAGCTTATTTTCAAGCCTGCCATGCTCCCCTCATGTCTGGAAGCATTCAGAGGGACAGTACTTGCACAGCCCAAGAACAGCTGATCTGGCACCAGGCAATGTTGTGACAGTCTCCATTTTTTACAAATACCTTGTCTTTATGTAGTGCTGCTTGTCAGTAAACTTCAAGTGCTTCCCCTACACCTAATACCCGAATACCCTGAGGCTCAAAAAGTCGGAGTGCAACTTGGGATGACTCCATTTGCCCCAGCCTTGAGGGCAAAAAGGCTGTGCTGGTAATGGGCACTGAGTTGGAGGTGGTGAGCTAATAGAAAACTACAACAGCGTGCCCTGATGACAGCCTGTGCTGCAGTTATTAGGCAATACAGCCACACATGTAGCTGATTCTGTCCCTAAATAAATCCCTCTTTCAACCTGGAACATGACAGCTTGATATCTCAATGAAAACTCTTTTCCTCTATCAGAATCGTCAATCATCTCCTATTAAATAATTTTAGACTAGTATTTTTGAATATGGGTGAAAAAACTCCAGCTAATGCAAATTCATGCCTGAGCATGAATTCAGGTGCATAATTTCAAGCACACAGATTTAAGAAAAGATCTATTTATGTATGTATTTATTTTAATTTTATTAGGGTTGGTGTTGTCACATGATGCTGATGCTCTTTCTGTAGCATTCATTACAACACAAAATTGTTCTTTTCTCATCTGTATACCTATGCCATGCCACTGAAAGTTGGTATACTGTTGGCTAATGTTAGGGGTTGGATTGTTCCCCTTTTTCTTTCTGTGAATTCCTCCCATTATTATGGTAAATAGTTGTGGCTACACCTTAAAACATAGATAATGTTCTCTCGTAGTGGGGTGGGTGGAGGGAGAGGGGGCTGGGGAGGGGACTCTCTCTCGCTGGGCTCGTGCAGGGACAGGACGCCCCGTGCTTCGCTCTGCCATCTCCCGCTGACATCTCCGCGCTGAGATCCACGCTCCCTGCCTGGGACATCGCCCTGCCGCTCTCCCATCTCACGCTACTATCTCCGGACACTCTGCGGAGCACCACGACCGACACCGTGAGGGGGAGTCACTTTCCCCACCCCGCTCACCTCTGGGCCGCGGCCGCCATCACTCCAGCCCTCTGCAACTGCGCGGGACCCGCCCTGCCCCCACAGCACCGGTAACTGAGCACAGGGACACGGCCTGAGGCCAAAGGGGACTGGAGCGGAGCTAGACTGTTCTGTTCTGTTGCCAAATTTCTTATAGCTGTTGTTGTTTTCTGCCTTGTTAAATACCAGTAAAGAACTGTTATTTCACATCCCCATATCTCCTGCCTGAAAGCGTCTGATTTGGACCTAAAATAATTAAAAGGGAGGGGGGGTGCACTCTGCATTGCAGAAAAGGGGCTCTTGCCTTTCCTTAAACCATACCTGTCTTTCAAACCAAGACAGCTAATAATAGCAGTAAGAAGTAGCACCCATTTTCATTTCATTCCATATACTTTTTGCCTATATGTTATTCTGACATTCTCCTTTCTCCAAGGGTCTCTATGTGCTCCTTCAAACTCTACAGGAAGAAGCTGGATGAAATCCTTTGTAAATCTATCCCTTCATTCCCATGTGTGGGTTTTTCATTCCTGTGGTAATTTCTGAAACCAACCTCTGCCTCTTCCCACCTCCATTTTTGCCACTTCTCACTACTGCTGGATGCAGACTTCCAGGTGAGGAAGTAATATTTTCTCTAGTATTTTCTGCTCTTTTCCATGTTTATGCTTGCTTCTGGGTTGGTTTTCAGCAACCAGCCCAGGGAGGAAAGGCAGTTTACCAGCAAGCCAAGGCTGCTTCCTTTAGCTTAACAGAATCTGATCGTGTGTTTTCAGCATCTTCAAAGTGCCTCTGTGTTCTGCTTTTGGCTGAGATAGAGTTAATTTTCTCCATAGTACCTGGAATAGGGTTATATTTCAGATTTGGGCTGGAAACAGTTTGATAACACAGGGATGTTTCTGCCCAGCAGTGCTGACACAGAATCAAGGCCTTTTCTGCTCCTCACCCACCCCAGCAGTGATGAGGTTGGGGGTGCACAAGGAGATGGGAGGGGACACAATTGGGGTAGTTGACCCCAACTGACCCAAGGGATATTCCATGCCATATGGCATCATATAAAGCTGGGAAAGAAGAAATAAGGAGAGTATTTTTGGAGTTATTTTCAGAGTATTTTTTTTTTCCCAGACCACTGTTATGTGTGATGGAGCCCTGCTTTCCCTAAGGTACACCTGCTTGCCCATGGGAAGGAGTGAATCAATTCCTTGTTTTGTGCACAGTGCTTTTGCTTACCCATAAAGCTATCTTTATCCCAACCCATGAGTTTTCTCAGTTTTTTGATTCTCTACCCCATCCCATTGATGGGGATGTGAGTGAGCAGCTGTGTGGAACTGAGTTTCCAGCTGAGTTTAAATCACAAAGCTCAGTCTTCTGCTTTATCCATGGGACTTTAATGAAATGAAATCAACCATGATGCCCTTTCAAAGCAACTGAGCTACCAAACACAGTAAAAACTTTACTTTTAACTTCCTGAGAAAGCTCAAGTGACTTCAGGGAAGAGCTATATGCAAATTTTCTGATTTTCACTGCTATATGTTTGTGTTAGCTCTGATTTGCATAATGTTATTCAGGTTTCTCCATTGGATCATTCTATCCTGCACATCTTCCTCCTGGACACCCAGCTCCAACTGCTCTCTGATAGTTGCTTGAGATTTGTGCATTGTTGTCTTGCACCAGAGTGGTCCAGTTTTGTTATCAACTGTGCCAGGAATGTGCTTCTGGGGAACTCCTTTAGAGAAAATTAAAGTGCTCCATGGCAGGCTATCACTTCTTGCCAGAGTTTAAATCTCTGACTGAACACAAATCTGACAGCACTGTGGCTGCTGTGGGGCTGTGGCTGCTGCCTATCAATTATCTCATGACACCAAATCAGCCTCCACAATAATTGATGGCAGCTTTATCCACCTAAAACTTACTCTCTAGTCTCAGCTGACCCATTATGTTCTTTTGACTGTCAGCAGAAAGCTTTCAGTGGTTTATTCAGCCTATTCATCTTCAGCACCAAAATTACATGTACATATAACTAAATATTCCCTGGTCTCTATATTGTTGGGGCCAACTGACACATAAGAGGCCTCATGCCAACTCTCACAAGTCCAGAACAGAGTAGCTGCATAAAACCATGCTTAGGACCAGCATGGAGATTCAAGTCCCAGTACCTGGGTACTTGATTTGGCTTTCATAGATGAACTCATGTTCATGGTGCCCTGGAGTCCAGAAGGACCTTGGATGCATTTTAGCTGTGCAGCTTGGCCTTCAAGATGAAGTGCCACCAGAGAAGTTCTCCTCACCCTAGTTTTTATGGCATAGTTTTTCTTAGGACAACAGATCCCTCTTTCCCTCACAGCTATTCTGTAGATGACATATTATTCTTGTTTTCTGTTAAAGCTGGCCCACTATGTGGAAGAGAATTGAAGAGTTTTGGGTGAGGTAAAGGAAGCAAAAATAAGTCTGGTTCCACAGCCTTGTGAGATCGCTTACTTGGCTGAGGAGTCCTGAGTTCCAGTCTTTTCTTTCAGGGATTAATAATGAGTCTTTTTTTTTTTTTTTTGGTCATCTTTTTGTATTCACTGTGAAATGAACAGGCAGACAAATGGAACAAGCTCTGCAATCCAGAAGTCACTGCTTCTGGACTACTCTGGACTACATCTTCTCTAGACACTAATCACTTTGCCAAGCATTGCAAGGTCTAAGTCTACTTTAAGATCCACTCTGCACTTTATATTATATAAGAAGCCTTTTAATTACTTGATAAACAGAATCATCCATTCACAAAAAAAAGATGTTTGAATAGAAGGACTCACCCCATAGGCCACATGATAACAGACTATTTGGGTCCTGGGCAAGTTCTCATGCCCAGCTCTCACAGCATCCAGCCCTTGTGTGCCTCTTGCTGGCCTAAGTAAAGACACAGTCATCCTTCTGTGAAAGATTTGTCTCTGACAAATCAGGAGAAGATGGTGCCCAGCACAATCTGCCCAACTGCTGGAACTGTCAGTCCAGCAAAAATCTACCCCAATAAGGTCATTGTAGCCTATTAGAAAAGAATTTTTGGCAGTTTCTCATGGTTTGTGAATACTAATCATTTGCTAATTGTCTGTGTCTTTGATGGAATGCTGGACTCTGCCAAGAGGCATTGCTCTAGGCACTGCTTTCTACTTAATATGAGAACTCAAGGCCAAAACTGCTCCTGATAGATTCCCCATGGAAACTCATTGGCTTTAATGAGATTGTGCTGTTTGTGAACCAGGAAGGAGTTTGGCACCAAGAGCCTGATTGTATTGATTCATAAGCTAATAACTACAAAGGACCATTAAGACATTCTAGACATTAACAATTACTCAGGAAAGAAAATAAACTTCCTGAAAGTGATGATGTTGATCCAAACAGTCCTTAAAAAATGTGCCAGCTCAAGAGAAATGGATTAGCATAGAGTGCTTTCCAAAGCCCTACTTGTAAGAAGCCCTGAGCAAACTCACCCCCAGCAGTGGGGTTGTGGCAAACTGGGCTTTAGCATGGGCTTGTGGGACCCAAGGCATAGGGGAAGGGAGCTGGCTTGCCCTGAGCTAGCAGCAGGGCTCACCAGTTCTGGCTTAGCCACACTGCGGTCACAGAGAGTCTGCCTGTTGTTAATGTGCAAAATTACCTTTCCCTCACAGTATTCCTGTGCCTTAGCATCTCCATTCCAGTGTTGGCCATGCAATGTTCCTTCTCCAAGATGCATTTCCTTCTCCCTGTTTTTCCTTTAAAGGCAGAGGCAGGAGATGTGACTGTCTGTACATACAGCTTCACTTTTCTAGTCGTGGAACAGCTGAAGGCTGATAACTTCCCTTTTTACATCTTAATTTAGGTGAGAAGTGCTTTGCTAGAGACAGTGACCTTTACTTCTCTGAAAATGCTATTCGCAATTATGCCGCTGTCTAAATAATGTCTGTGGTTATATTGAGGTGAACTGGGCACCTCGTAAATAATTCCACTCAAGTCCATTACTGGTGAAACAAAGAATAGAGAGAAACTTATTTACGGGAGAGATTTTCAATTTGAGATGCCGCCTCATTTATTTTCCTTCCTTTGCCTGTCCCACAGCAGGAGGAGAAATACAGCACTTGGAGAGAGAAAAGAATTAAAAAGAAAGTGAGCCTTCTGAAAATATGAGAGCTTCATCTTTGCTCTTCTCTTCAGGAATATACATTTGGAAATTGGAATATTTTGGTTAATTTAAGTTCACCAAGCTTGTTAAAACAGATTTATCTAGGACAAGTTAATTTTGTCCATTTCATCAGATATATGACACCAAACTCAGAAGAACTCCTATATTAGGGACAAAACACATCTAATGATAACCTGCAAACCTCTAAAATGGTATTAATGAAGATAAATGAAACTCAAGGACAACAAATTTATTTCTAAGCAAATGAAATGCTTCTTATGCACATTTTTCAATGGACTTGAAAGAAAAAGTCATTAAAAGCACCTGAATATATGCTTTATTGTTTCTTTGAAATGTGAGTCATTAAAACAGACACACTAGCTAAGAAAATGAGTAGTCTTTGAAGCTATCAAAAAGACTTATGCTGTAGATACTTATCTGCAGTTATAGAACTTAATTTAATTCTTGCTTGCTACCATTTTTTAGAAGTTTAGTTTCAGCAGTTCCTTCACAAAATACAGAGTAGATTTTGCTCATCTCCATTTCAAATGCTTCAGGGAATGAAATAATTTCCAAAACTGAGCAGATCATTCTGAATCTTTCTGTGAGTGACAGGAGTAGTTTGCAAGAACTGGCTTTATTTTTTATTATTATCATATTGTTAAGGTAAGCATACCTGTCATTCAGAGTAGAATAATGAAGTGCCAATCAATTTGTTTAATTATTAATTGCTAAAGGTTGACTGAAACCTAAAGACTTCATGGACAAATGCACAGTTGCAACAACTGCTTTGTTCATGACTTTTTCTTTAGTTATGTCTCCCCTTTGGAGATCAGCTCTGATTTTTCAGGATCAGAATCTGCCATGTCAAAATATAATTGATATCTACTTGTGATTATTGACTGTCTGGAAAAAACCCTCCCAAAACTCTATGCAGTCACCTACAGCTGATAATGCAGTTCTGCTGGGCTGGGGAAAATAGATGACTTTGCATGGATTAGGTTTGCAGCCAGGACACAAGCACGAGCAGAACTCAGGACCCTCTGGAGAAAGCAAGAGGACTACAAGCTGGAGCACTTTACTTGTGAAAAGAGGCTTGCTCAGTCTGGGAAAAAGGAGGCATTGGGAGGATCTGATAGCAGCTTTCCACTGCTTACAGGAAGGTCATTTATAAGCACCACTGTCTTTAGGAATTCTGCCAGCCCCAAAAGAGCATTTGACAATAGATCAGGGAGTCCAGGGTTCTTCCTACAAGAATCTCCATATCATTTGTGAGGATTTCTGTGTAGGCTGAATTTAGGCATGATGAAATTTTCAGTGATTTAAAAAATCTTATTTGAGCATTTTATATAAGCTCCACAAGTATAAAGCCCTCTGCTCTTTGTACACACTTGTATTTATTTTAACTCTTACCTATCTCATTTAGAGGACAGAAAATACAGGGAATTGTGAGAGTCCAGAAACCATCTGAGTCTGGTGAACGCATGCATTAGGGAACTGTGGAAACACCAACTTTGCCATCAGACATTCAAATAAGTCAGATCAACTGGATACCTAGGAATCTCAATCATCTTTCTGGAAATCTGCATTCACCTCTAGATTCAGCCAGCAACCTTCAGAACTGCCTCTAGACCCTGCCAAATAAAACCAAAAAATCTAAGAGATACTTTATCATTCTGGAATTCTTTCAGAGGGTGTTTCTCTGGGGTTGAAATGCCAGGCTACTCATCTTCCTTGAGTACTGTGTTCAGTTTTTGGTCACTCACTTCAAAAAGGACATTGAGATGCTGGAGCATGTCCAGAGAAGGGCAACAAGTCTGGTGAAGGGTCTGGAGCACAAGTCTGATGAGGAGCTGCTAAGGGAGCTGGGGGTGTTTAGTCTGGAGAAGAAGAGGCTCAGGACAGACCTCATCACTCTCTATAACTGCCTGAATGGAGGCTGCAGCCAAGTGGGGGTCAGGACCTTCTGCCATGTCTCAAGGAAAAGGGTGAGAGGAGATGACCTTAAGTTGCAGCAGGGGAAATTCAGATTAGATACTATTAAAAAAACCTCAAAACACTGAAAGACTGATTGGGCATTGGAATAAGTTGCCCAGGGTGTTTGAGTCACTGTCTCTGGAAGTGTTCAAGACTTGTCTGGATGTGGCACTTGGGATTGGTTTAGATTATAGTGATGCTGGTTTGACAGTTGCACAAGATAATCTTGAAGGGCTCTTGTTATTCCTGAATGGTTGTTCCTAGACCCAGGAGACCTAAATGATTTTATATACACCATTGAATCTGATGGTCTTCTGGGACTTCATTATGGTGCTGACCGTGGCCCTTGAAAAGGCACTGCACCTCCAGAGATCCACTTCTGCTGCTCTCCATTGATAATGAAGGAAACTGTTCTTGATGGAGTGTGCAGGACACACGGTTGGATTTTTCTGGTTCTGTCTGGTGCAGAAGAATGTTCTCCATATATACAAGTTAATTTACAATGTGGGCACAGTAGTGGCTAGTTGGGGTTGAGCTTAGAGAACAGCACCATGTTATCTCTGAATTTGTAAAATGACAACTATTTGCTTCTAATATATACAGACTGACTATACCAATTGCTGGCAGATTTAGAGTTTTATATACTTCATACAAAAAAAAGAACCAATCTAAAGTAGTCAGGAGGAAGGAATCACATCTGGACACATAGGCAAGCATTAAGTAGCCTTTCTAGGGAAGTCCCAGCACTTACTTTCTTAAATAGCGGTTAAAAAGTCTTTCTCAAACAATTTCCTTATAAATTCACATACTCCAAAGGTCAAGCCAGAGCCATTGTGAAATAGGCTTTAAAAGAAGCATAAAACTCCTGTCTGACACAGAGTCAGTGGCAATTGAAAAAGCAAAGACTTGGGAAGGTTAAAGGCTAATTACTAGAAGAAATCTGGCCTGCTGGCCTGAGGTCTTTGAATGGGAGCACAGTCAAATTGGAGTTGTGGGATTAATTGGGTGAAAGACATTGTCACCTTGACATTCATGAAAGTACTTGAGAAGAGCACTGTTTGCTGATATACTGCAGACAGTTCATTTGAACCATGGAGGTAAGATATCTCTTTTCCACAAAGATTTCACCTTTGCTTTTTAATTGGTGTCAAATACAAAAATTTAAATCTCTGATGTGAGAAACCATATTTTCTAAAGTTTGTAAATGCCTCTTCCAGTTCTCACTGTAATATATGAAAAGTAAATGTATATCCCAAGGACAAAATTTCCAAACCCGAGGCTTAACAAAACGAAGACTGTAAAACTTGCAAGCTGTGAGTCCCTTTGGAGCTCTTTGTGCTGTAGGAACATAATGGGCAGCTCTTTGTGCTTCTTATAAATAACTCTGACATCCAGTGATCAGCAGCATGACCTCAAGGCAGGCAATTCAGCTCTCTACTTCTCTTTACCCAATAATTGTGATAGGATGAATAGATATCATCAGGGATGACAGTTTGGCTACAGGGGGATCAGGTACATTCCTATGCATAATAAATACTGTTTGCTGCAAAATTTCACTGCAGTCATATTATATCAATGTGTGGAATTGTCTTTTCCTTCTGCTACATCTTTTACTCATAATATTCTTTTGCCTCACAGCATATCTATTCATAAAAGTTTAGACTTCAGGGTACTTTTATCCCTTCAGGCTACTTTTGAAACACTGTGTGGGAGATGCTTGGACAGTTTTGTGAACTGGAAATATAAATTAACACAGCTGATCCCTCCTTATTAATGCTTTATAATACCTCAGATCTTCCTATAAAGGCCAGTTAATACAGCACAGGTCTCTCTCACTGATTTTTTTTTTCACTTCAGCATCACAGTCCAATAGAAAATAAATTAGATTTCAAGAGAAATTCCCCAGCTTTCAAATCTGAATCCTGTCCAGCATGCAAGCCTCACTCCTGTACAGAAGCATGATAAGCATTAAGAGCTGGTAAATCCTCAGCAGAGACAGCAGAGATCCACTCTGGTTCAGCACCCTTCATACAGCTGCACTGCGTTTCTGTGTGATGTGATAATCCAGTGATTCCAGAGGAGCCGCCTTTCAAGGTGACAAAAACTTTGCATATCTGGAAATTTAGTTTGGTCAAGTATCATGGAAGGACTGGTAGGCACACTCTCCCCAAAACTGGACACAGCAGTTACCTGAACCAAAGTGGAAGAAAAGCTCTGGTCTGCTTTTCAAGTGCTTTAGAAGAGATAATAATCCTCCAAATCCTTAATTGAATTACGGTTCCAGTGAAAAGGACTGGTCATTTTTATGAGATATAATTACCTCACGGTGTTCATCTGTTAAGCCTGCAGTATGAAATACTCACTCTGTTGAAGATAATCAATGTTTCACTGACAGTGGATGTGAGACCAGGATTTCAGACATAGAATATCAATGGCAAGTTACGTGGCTTGATAAGTGAGACATAGCAAGACTCTTTACTTTCTTGTGAATTCAGATGGGAATATGCACTAAATGCTGCAGTTTTGTAAAAGAGAGTGCCTCATGGAGCATTTCAAACAAGGTGACTTTCACATCATCAAAAGAAAGAAGAAGCAAGCCCATGACTGAGTGAGAATACTTCTGTCAATTCAAAATCTTCAGGAAGTGAAACATTTAGTCTAGTTTATTCTGTTCTAAGAGTTTTTTCATTGTTTTCCCAGATAGAGGAAATCAGAAGTTTAAAATGGGAATGAATTGTCAGACTATTGATTTAAATGTAATTTTGAGGTTACAGTTCAAGTTCAATGAAACCATTTGTTGGGCCAGAAATTCACAAGCATGTAAAGTCCTATTCAGACACAGCCTGCAGTTCTTACTTACTAGAGCAATTCTGTTGAAAGCAGACTGTCACAAGGTGAAGAGAAAAAGCAAGAGTGATAGATGCACTAAAAGTCATGGATGCACAAAAGGCAGCACCAAAAATCAGAGGTGGACAAAAGCCACTTAAGCTAAAAGATTACATTTATCATACTAACAAATGCTTGCAAATTATGACTAGATATATTTAGTCAGAAAGTAGAAATCAGTTTCTGGTTTCAAAGGAGTAAATTTGTTTATCAGCCTCCTCAATACGAAAAATGGGAATAAACTTCAGATGGAGTTTGATAAAGGTATAAATGGAATCAGGGACAGCTTCAGGTACACACAAAATACACAGCTGTTAGTGCAGGTACCAGGGTGACTAGAGCAACAAAAAAAATTGATCAGACTCCCTAGACATCTCTACTTCAGAGCAGATTTGTGAGTCAAACTTAGGCAAAGCTTTAATTTTTGCTCAGAACCAGCGCCATGACTCCACCTGTCCCTACTGCCAGGGTGGGAGCAGCTGTGCCAGTGCTGCCCCTGCTCGAGGGAGGCAGGGCTGGACCATGGCTGGAGGAGTTCCCACAGCCAGAGGGCTTGGGCACAGTGTGGGATGGACACATGACAGAGCTGGGAGGTCAGGGGATGGGGCCATGTGCCTTCTGTGTCTCCAGTGCTCAGGAATGGGGGTGCTACAGAGCAGCCACCCAAGTAAAAGCTGCCTGCTCCAATGAGAAATTGGAACTGCCTGTAGTGGTCTCTAGTTTTCTGTTTGGTTTTCAGTCCACATTCCTAACTTCAGTCCTCATCAAGTCAGTTCTGCCCTAGCCTCTTACATTATGAAAACTGATTTACATATCCAAACAAATGGCCCTCGAAGGGAATATTCAGGCTGACAAAACATAATTCATGCTCATCCTTTTTAGAGCTATCTTTGCATTAAAGAAAGATTAACAAACAAAACCAAGGAGATAATGAAAGAAATGTCATGGAACCACTGGGAATTTTGAGAAACTATTCAACCATCCATGTACATTCATGAAGATGGGGCTGGGGGTAAAGAGATTTCCCAGTTGACACGTTTCTCCACTTGTGAACATGCTGAAAGATCACTCATACGTTTTCAATGAAGTCACTGACAGTCAAGAATGCTGGAGGCAACAGCTGTTGGAGATTGATTTACCCCAAGGCTATTTAATCTCTCAGCCTCTCATAAGGATGCTTGCTGGGGGAAGGTAAAAAAGCACTACTAAAAATTGTATTGCTTTCAGCAGCTGTTGTTATTCCTGAAAGCCAAGAATGGGTCAAAAAAATGTGATGAAAGTCTCGGTTTGTTATCAGCTATAGGGGTGGCCAGAGCTTACTGCTTCCTTTGGGGGTAGGATTTCCTTTGTGGAATGAAATACAGTAAAATTTCTAGCTCCAAGAGGGCTTAGTTGCCTGGGAGTTACCGTGAAGTGTAGATATGCCTTGGAATTTCCAGAATTATAAGTATATTATGTCAGTGTGGAGTGATATAGGTCATGAAAGGCAGCCCTTGTGTTCAGTAACAGGAGCTGGGACAATTGAGCAGCAAGAAAAGAAAACATAAAACATTCATTAAAATGGTGGAAAAAAAATTACTGAAAAGCAGAGTGCAGCTGCTGTACATGCCAGTTACTATTTCTGAATGGTCTCCTCCTGTGAAGCTGAGTTCTCATTAAATCACTTTGTCCAACCATGCATTAGACATGTAAGACATTTGCCTACCTAGCTGAAAACACAGCACATGCATCTCCCTGCAGAGCTTTCTTCTGTAACCACGTATTTTCTGTGGTTTGTTAGCAGAACTTTTAAAACAGGGACTGCATTTTCAGAGGGAAGGAAATAAATTAGCATCTTTGGCTCACCAGGGGCTTCACTGCTGTGAACATGCAGGATGCCTTGTGACTTCTCAGATCCCACCACTGGGCATAAAACTTCTGTCTGTTCCCTCCAGCAGTGCAAGCTGTTGAAGACAGTGCTCCATCCTGGGTATTAGTTGTCTACAGTCTGACATCCTTCCAAATCTTTCCAGCATATCACTCAGGATGTACCTACATCAGGGCTTTAGTTTGCATCAAGAATACGATTTTGAAGCTAATCTCACATTATCCCCACTTAGGGTGTTTTGGTTCCCATCATGAATTTGTCTTGGAGACCATGAGCCAGATTCCTATCAGACAAAATTGGAGTGGGAAGTTTGCCTCAGGAGCATACCTCATTGCACTGCACCACAGAGTTCTGCAAGACCAGATTAGAGCTAGCTCAGAGTAGAATAACCCTGAAAAGTGAATAACATGGACATTGGACCTTTAGTATGAGCTGTTTCATTATGCAGATTCACTCCTACCAGTCCTCAAAGGTTGCTGATACCCACATAGCCATATAAGTATACCAGATAATTAAAATCCTCTTCAAAAAAGGGAAAAAGAAAAAAAACAAACAACATCAGGTAGCAAAACTATGGATGTAAAAGACACAGTTATCCCGTGTCTATTTTCCTATCTGAAAAATATTACAATCAGAGAAGGATGTGTATTTTTCATGCCATTGCTGTCTCAGCTATAGAAGAGTTCTCATGAGTAATAAAAATGGCAGCAAAGATAGAATTCAAAAATGGAAACCTTTGGTTTTAATGGGGCTAAGATTGCTTTAACTATTCTTCAGGAACTGAAAAAGGGGACAAAGCCATAGAAAAGGTTATAATGCTGAAAACCAGTGTGCTCCTATGACAGTAGTTAATTGTACAGTGTATTCAGTCACACCAGTGCAGCTTAGACTATGGATGTCTGTAAAGGACTATATAGGAACTGTTTGGCACAGGGCCTTGGGATTATTCCTTATCCTGTGAACTTGATTCATAAATGAATTTTATCCAACCTGTTTGAAATGTTTAGTCCTGAGAAAACTGAGAAAGGGTCGTTTTTGGTGAGTGGTTTTGGTCTACAGGGAAGAAATAATCAAACTACTGAAAATGTCTGTTTCACATGTATTTAAAAGAAAAGTAACTTTTTGTTGCTATTGAGAAGTTTTCTCTCTGGACAAAGTGGGAATTGGAAAAAGAAGAAATTAAGAAATTAGAGAAAATCAGAATCTAACAGTTTTTCTGCTGATTACATCAAAGTTTGGATCAAGCAGTTTTGTTACTAGTTTTCAGAACATATGATAGTCTAACAGTGGTATGACTAGATAGATATCCAACTCCTTTTTTACATCCATTTGCCACCAAGCTGACAGTCATTTTACACTAGTGATGGAATAGACAAGTCCTGTGGCATGTTGGCCTTCTCAAGTAAGAAGATTCACACACAGATTATTCAATTTCCTAATTGCAGTTTAAAATAACCCAAAAAACAACAACAAAAACAAACAAAAGTCCCCCCCACAAAAAAACCAAACAAACCCTAAAGCTTCTGAGCCAGACACTAGATGGTAACTAGATGGAAAAATGGACTAATGAAAATATTTGACACTCGCATGAATTTACCCTCTGACAATCAAAAAACACATCCTGTAGTTATCAAACTCCCACCAAAGTGCAGCCATTCCTGGTCCATGGACAACCCGTGTCCTTGGAAGACCATGGCACAGATGTCTGTGCTTTTTTTCAGTAATTGTAGGCAAAAAGCAAAGCTTGCAAAGGGCCTGACCAAAGCTCCTACTGATCTCACTGGCGACCACAGCCTTTCCGTGGGGCTGTTCCTCAACAACTGAAAGATAAGGGATTTGTTCAATTCCAGCTCCAGTGTTTATAGATGTATGATCCATCTGAATTCCATCCTCACAGGTCTCCAGGATAATTTTCTTTTTCCTGAACCTATCTTTCCACACCTGAAGAGATGCTGATGCATCTGCTTCCCCTGTCATCTTGCAACAGCAAGAAAGTATTTGTTTTTTCAGCCACCAGATAAATTTCTATGATACTTGAAAACAGGAGGGTTTAGGGAGTGTTGGTTTTGATTTGTTTTGTTTTGGGCACAGCCATGGCCATCCTGGCTGAATCCTTCATTCCAACTTCAGTCATGGCAAGCAAAATCACTTGTTCACTACAGGGCAGAGAAGGGGACAGGGATGGTTCCTATCAGGGCTCAGTGCAAAGGGGGCTGTAGCCAACAGAGCCCCTGGCCTCTTGCTGCTGCAATGACACACTCAACTCAGGTCACAGTGACAGATGTAAGCTTAGCAAAGGACCCACTTTCATTATTACATATTTTAGTGTGGTTTTTTCCTTATTAGGTTGTAGTAATTGCTGATACCATTACAAAGGAGTGAGTTCGAGATATTATAAATCAGATAATAAATATACTTATCAGGCCTACTTGTTTCTCTCTTTAGACCAATTTCATAGCACTTGGTTCTATAATCCAACTGCCTTGATCAGTGCTGGAACATGGAGAAAAATATAACTCAATTTCATGAGAGAGTCAGGATCAAGATAATCTGGCAGGTGTTTGATCACTTTAAAACCTTCCCATTTTAAAACCTATTCTCACATATAATCAATGTCCTACTGTAGATGGAAGTCTTGGGAGCAAGAGACAGTTGCTTCTGTCTTGTTCTTAGGTGTGAAAATCAGTAGAGAAATGTGAAAGACTAAGAACATGCCATTCCAGAGCAATAAGTCTCAGCTTGCAAAGGACACTCTAGTTAGGCAATGACAAATTCCTTCCTCTCATTAGAGACCAGTTCCTCAGTATCAGGAGCCTTGCCTGGAATGTGTCTTTGAGCTCCAAGGTCATTCTAACGATTAAAAAAAAAGAGATCTTGATGGCCCAAAGTAAAATCCTGTGCAGCAGCTTTCTCAGACCCCACAGGCCTTGTGTGAAGGAAAGAGCAGCCCATGAAGCTGTGAGCTGTTTTATGGCACATGGAGAGGTCAACTCCTGGGGCAAGTACAGAGAGACAGATAAGAAATTACCCACACCATTTCAGAATCTGTATCTGGGCAAAAAAAGACAAAATAAGGCAAAACAAAACAATAAAAACCAAAATAAAACAAAACAAAAACAAAACAAAAACCTTAAAAAACAACAACAACAAAACAAAACAATAAAAACCAAAATAAAACAAAACAAAAACAAAACAAAAACCTTAAAAAACAACAACAACAAAACAAAACAAAAAAACCAAACCAAACAAACAAACAAAAACCAAAACAAAACAAAAAAAACCAGACAAAAAAATAACAACAAACACCAGTGTTGCTTTCCACAAAACAGGCCAAAAATAAAGAACCTTTTGTGGCCCTTTCCAGTGGTAAGGAAACATTGGGTGATGGTAGAAAGCAGGGAAGCAAATCCAGTTCCTGGGTTCCGTGGTACTGCAGACTTCTAAAGGACAGTGGGATCAACATGATAAATGGAAAAAAAAAAAAAAAAACAAAAAAAAACCCTGAAAGTGGAAAAGAAACATTTTTATCTTCCCAGCCTTATCAGCCATAAATTACAGGAACATGGAAACTCAAAAAAAATCACTAAAAATGGCTTTCATTGATCTGACCATCCCTCTGCATCCAGAGACAATGGGGAATTCAGAGCCACAACGTACAACTATGACAAAAAGCAAGGGAAAGGACAGGAGAGAGAGTTAGTACTGATATTGAAGTAGAACAGCTTCCCTACAGAAAAACATTAAAATAATTAAGGATTTATAGGAAACGTTGAAGAGACTCTTGAAAACTTTACTAGTTTTATCCTCAGGCCAAGGAATACAAGTCAGCTGAATTTAGTAAAATTATCTTTACTTATTTGCATATAAGTGCCTAATTATTTGCCTATTACAAAAATTATACACTTGCTTCTAACACAAAGAGGTTTTGTTTTCCTTGTCAACGGCTGAATATCAGACTAGATAACCTAAATATTTCAGGGAAATATTACATTCTGAAATGTCTGCTTATCTGAGATGTTTTGGCCAAAAGAGGAAAATCCCAAATTTCCCAGCTTCCATATCAGATAACTTTTTACTGAGTAAAGCATTTTGCTGGTGGAAAAAATGAAAAAAAAAAAAAAAGAAAAAAGAAAAAAAGGAAAAGAACCACAACAAATGTATATATAAGCAGAAGGTGGAAACTTAAAGAGCTGTGTGTTCATTTATATAGGTGTAACCTTCTTAGAGTCAGCATTAGTCCCAGGCTGACTGCAATGCCCTTTAAAAAACATTGATCAGTCTGTTGTGTGAAGGTAGGTGTGGACACTTTCCTCCAGAACACTTCCTCATAAAAATGTCTTGAAGGAGAGATGAGTTACAAAAGCGAGTGTTTGTGTACCTGTGTCTGTACATGTGATTTCTGACTGAAGGCAGGAAGGAATGCTCTGCCTCACAGGGGAATATCTCTGTCCCAGATTATTGCAAATGGGGTGAAAAATGATAAAAATTAGCATGATGCCTGGTCCTATTTCTCAATTCCTCATGGAGCCTGGAGGCACAAACTATTCAGCAGCTGGGCTGGGAAAGAAAATTCCCCCTCCATGAAACATTACAGCACAGTTGAACACATTTATGGCTGCACAAAACTTTTCATGGCATCAGCTATTTTCTTTTGGGAAAGACAAAATACTTGAAAGCATAGCTCTGTTCTGCTGCTGCAATTTTCTAAAGAAATTTTCTCTTTTGCCTGAAAGAATAGCCAGTCATGAATATGCATGTATATGCAGGCTCTGGGCAAGGCAGGAGAGCAGAGTGGCTTCCCCAGGGATGCTGCCTGCAGGATGTCCCAGAGGTGCTGCCCACTTCCAGTGCCTACCAGTTCAGCCTCCCAGTGGGTCTCAGCACAAACTGGTGGCCTGCCTGCTGGAGGTGATCTGAACAAACACACCAAAGTGCAGTAATGCATTGCCCAAAGAATCTATTTTAACACAAATTTCTCTCTACCCTTCACCACGAAATTCACAGAGAGAAAAGTGGATAAAAAGAAACAAAAGCACGAAGATTTAACATCTGGAGAGCAGAAGTGAGAGCTGCCTTGATTGATTACTGTGATTTCTTTATCACTTTTGAAATTATGTTGTCTATGTGGGCAGTGGTAGAAGAGAAATATATATTTTTAATATATATATATTCTAATATGTGGTAATATAAAAATATATTTACTTGGTTTTCACCTTTCCTTATCGTGAGGTCAGAGTGATTCCAGAGCAGCTGGGTAGCAAGAAGGCAGTTCTCTGCCAAGCCTGGGTTGGAGCCATCAGCAGGGGGACCATCAATGCCACAGGTCCTTGCAAGTCCACAGAAAATCAAAGAATATCCAAGCACATTTATACAGAAAGTGTGCATCAGGGAAAAGCAGTCATCATAGGGTCAGAGGGGGAACAAGCCCCTTCCTAAGATGATGTTAACTCTAGGGGTTCTCCAATGTGCAACAAGAGCTTTGAAGTGTGTCTGAAAACTGAGTTTGTCATGCTCTTCCTAATATGACTTAGGTTGGGAGTCACTAGTTTATGGGGTTTGTCTTACTAGCATATTATCATAGTTCAAACCCAGTGATTGTGAAGCCACAAAGTCCCATCCTGAAGCAGTGAGATGAATGTAAGATTAGGATGGTGAATTGGTGAGAAGATTTTCAAATTTTTGGTTTGGTTTAGTTTTGTTTAGTTTTTCTTTGTTTGTTTGCTTTGATTTGTTTGGGGTTTTGTTGGAGTTTTTTGTTTTGTTTTGGGGTTTTTTTTGTTTTGGTGTTTTTTTCTTTTTTGTTACACACTGTCTGATTTTTGTTACACAACTCAAGAAATTAATTTAAATATGCCAATAACAATTACAGGTACTGAGAATTTGTATAAAATAGGCTCCCCATATGCCTCACCATATTGTTTCAAATTTTAGCAGCTGGTTTTGAGCCTACATTTTTAAAACAGTTCCTTGAACTGGCCTCCACTTTCTAAGATCCACATCTCAGCCCTTATCACCAGAGTCACTTGCGTAGAAGTAAACTCCAAGGTCCTTTTTCTGAAATTTCTAGCCCTAAAGTGAGCTAACCCATGGATGTCAGCTGGCCAAAGAAAATTTTTTCCTGCATCTGCATGTGACCAAAAGAGCAGATATGCTTTCCCTAGCCTATGTGACTTACAAAACGTGGAATGGAATATTACAGGACTGAACTGTTCTGTGGTTTTTTTATTCATCACAATTTTTCCCTCAAAGTGAAATCCACACAATTAGAAAAAGTGCAGCCATCATGCTCCCAGAAATAAGTAAACCTGAGATACCTGGAAAACAGTTTAACTTATTTGCTTCAGAAAGAATGCTTCAAGATACTAATTGATAGATCTCATCTTCCTGTCTGAAATCAAGTGTCATGTCCATTACCAACATCTGCTTGGATAGAGAAAAGTACTGGAAAAGGCAGAAAGTTTAAAACACAGCAAAACAGAGAACTTTGCCTGCCTGATAAGCTGGATAAGTGACTGCTTGCAGAGCTTTCCCTACTTTTGAGGGAAAAAAAAGCTCTATCTAGAAATGAACCCTTTTTGTGAGCACAGGAGCATGCAGCCAGGTTATCTTTCCATCTTGAAATAGTATTACAATGAAACAGTATTAGGATTATTTTCAGGAGGGGTTTGCTAGGTATAGCATTGTAATTTAGAAGACTAAGAGTTTGAAGTCAGAGTGCTGGACTCCTCACATGATGTGTGACTTTCAATATACCAGCATTCCAATTCCCACTCAGTCTCAACAGGTAAATGGTATATTACCTATTAATTCAAACTCCTTGTTCAGGATTTTTTTCTCTTTCCCCACTTACTACTCAGATCTCAGAGTTGACCAGACCCATACAAGGGAGACTCTGTCTTTTGTCAGTGATTTTGACTTGAATGCTGTCCAAGCACCTGAATTTAGACTGCACTTTTGAGACATCTATCCTCCAGCCACAGAATCCTTAGTAACAATTTTCCTAGCAATGTTTTCGACAACTATCACTGTATTGTAAAACTGATGTAGAAGAAATACTCAAAACATTTTCTATTATTGATGGTTTGGTATTTTTTCCAAAAAGCAGCTTCAGAGATGCTAAAAGCACGATTCCTCAGACTGGAAGTGAGTGTTTCCAGTGCAAGCATCTACATTTATGTTCACTTCCTAAGCAGCTTTTAGTCAGTGGTGAGTTACTCCATATAATTTAGGGTACACTTTCAAAGTAAAATACACTCACATCTGGTCCAGAGGATCATATTCTGAATGCAATTGACTTTGTTGACTGTATCTCTACCGAATTTCAGAGGTGCTTAGGCACCTCATCCACACACATATGCATTGTAGACATCTAAAACTGGCAGATAAAAATCCAACCTTAGTGTCTCAGTTTCACTGATACACAATAGAAAGGATACTTTCTAGATAAATCTTTTTTCATACTCAAGGGTAAAGCTTGTCATTTGGATTCTTGTTATAAAAATCTAAAGTGTAAATTTCCATCATTCCTTGCACTCAGATACACTTAACTCATTCCCAAAACTATTGTATCCTGTACTTTTGTTTTGCCTCCTCTCTACATTGTTGGTTGCAGTTTTAAGAGGAAATCTGGTCCTTCCCTGAAGAGATATTTTTCAGCACTGCGAATTCAGCTGGGATTAACCAAAGATCTTTGGACTTTTTGAGAGATGCTCATGCAAGTGCTGGTTCTCTTTCTTCTTCTCTGTTTTCAAAGAAGTTGGCACTGCTTTATCTCACATACCCACAAGAAGCAAAGCAAGGGAAAAACCTCCCAAACACTGTGATGAGTTCTCCCCTTCAAAGAATACTAATGTCAACATCACACTTTGATCCTCACAGGCAGTCAGAAGTGTTTCAGAAATATCTCGTTATTCAAATATTTAAGAACTTATAGTGAAGATCCACAGCAGGTAACATAATTTAGAGGTTGTAGAACTCTGTTCCATAATAAAACATACTGCTGTCCTCATACTTAGCTGCACCAGATTTTTCTCTCAGAGCGAAGTCAAAGGACCTCTCACCCTGGTATAGATCTGGGATAACCCTGCCAAACTGAACAGAATTAAAAGGCTGTGAAACAGAGTAAATCACAGCCACAGCAACTCATTTAATTTTAGCAGAGCTACTCCAGGTTCCCAGCAGTCTAACTAATTGCTTGGCCTTGTTCCACTTTCCCTAAAGACTGAAGCATACATTTTTTTTCTATTAAATATTAACAGGAGCCTATGTATCACTTGTCAGAAGATGCTTAGCAAACTGAACACCCTTCAGCAGCCCCTCTGCAGTCCACTCACAACTTCATCTCTAGGCTCTGTTCTAACCCCAGTTGTAGGTCAAGGCTTTGACTGAACCTTAGACCAAGATCCTCAGCTATGGTCCAGAAGGAAAAGTTTTCATCAGAGACTTCTCTGTGTAGTCTATGCTTTCCTTTGGCAGCCGCTGCAGCCACAATCCGACTGAAGCTGATTTTTATTCAGGACAAAACTAAAAGGTGTAAAGTAATAAAAACAATAAACACAGAAAACACACCCAAGAGTAAGGTGACCAAGGCAAAGCAGACAAATACCAGTATATGTAAATGGTAGCTGAGGAAAATAACTGGAAACAGCAATAAGGCAGAGTCCTAACAGCTGTTCTCCATTCCATGCTTTTCAGCCTATTTATCTTTTAATAGGTGACATTCCCTGTCATGCTCTTCAAACCTCACAGGTTTATTGCTGTTTCTACAGTGTAGCTTCTATTCCCAAAGGCTATATGCCTGACAGGGGAAGAAATGTATGTAAAAAAGATTTTCCCTGTATTCCCTTGGACAGAAGGAGGCTGTGCATCTTCCATTCAGAAGTGTGACAGCTCCGAAAACTTGCCAGGGACCCTTGTGGGCTTTGGGGCCAAAACGGTAGCAGTCGAGTGGAGGACACTGGCACAACAAGTCTGACACCAAAACCCTTTGCGTTGTGGGTGGAGAGGGCAGGGCTCAGTCTCTGCATGGGCTGGGTACAAATCCCACACTCGTGGGAGGGAGGCAGATTGTAAAGTCATTTGGTGCCCTCTAATGGCAAGGATGCTTTTAACCAAAATGATCCAACGAGAGCACTCAACCCCAAAACAGTAGCTGTCATCACTGGCAAGCTCAGTTCAAGGTATAGTCCTATTTTAAACATTAGTTTACTGGTTGTCTTGACTGAGAGGATCTCTCTGTCACACTAGCTAATTTATTTTGTTTATCATCTGGGCTTTGTAGAAGCTGAAATATCTTGTGAATTCAAATAAGTGAGATCTTACTAAGCTTTATGAGGCTTGTAATGACACAGCCACTCTCTTAGCTCTGCTACATCAGGAATGATGTCTGTTTGCCCCGTCTAAGATGCCATAAAATTCTGCTGGTGCCATGGTGGGGACATGCATGCTCCGTCTGCAGTGACCAAAACGAGCACTGGGCAGTGCATAACATGTGCATGCCTTTTGTACAGATACATTTTATGAACTACAGAGTATACCTCTTAAAGATTTAGAATTTAGTGGAGTGCAATGAGAAGTTCAGTGTTCCCTGTAATCATTCAACCATTCACCTGCAGTCAGATCATGGGTGTTAACTTGAACGAGGAACAGTTAACCAATGATCAGGCCAAATTGCCTGGGAAAATGGAAAACTAGGGAGAAACAGAACTAATTATAAATTTAGTCTTTTCCTTTTTCTGCTGCTCTCTCACTCCAAGCTGGTGGTATTGCCTCCAAAAATTCTCTAAGCCCTATCAGGGTATCCCGAAAGTTTTATAAGATACATGCCCACAGAGCAATACAGGAAACTGCAAGTTTCTGTGCACCTTGTGTGCCCTGGCAGAATGGAAACTGGCTGTCATTTGTTCACATGTTGGTTAAAATCAATAAGCCTTGGAAGAGCTGTGGAAGAATCACAGGATGCAAAGTAACTGGGTGATAACGATGCAATACAGCAAAGATAAATCTAAAGTTATGAACAGAAAGAAAACCAAACACAACTCTATCTATATAGAGTGATAGGCTCTAAATCAGATTTTAGCACTGAGAAAAGTGATCTTGTAGTAATTGTTCATGCAGCGACTCTGAAAAAGGCAAACTGAATCAGTGAATAAAAAGAGGAGATTAAACAAAATATAATGGCATTGTGCTCAAATTCTTTGTTGTGTCTAGAACCGTCTTTGTCTCTGGTAGTCTCAGCTCAGCAACCGATGTCAGAAGTCGAAAACATGCAGGGAAGTATGGCAGAGATGTTCAGCAACATAGAGTAGTTTCCATGCAAGAAACAATTGAATATTCAAAGACACACAGAGTCATCGGAAATGTGAACAGCTGAGATTATCTGGTGGTTTTCATAGCACAAGAAATTGAGGGACTAGCTGCCTTTTAGCTACAGGTTTAAAAGCAAAAAGTGATCCTTCTTCTCTTATGCCCCACCCTATTACATGTTGAAATTAATTGCCACAGGATTTTGGTGGGGGGATAAAGATGAGCTGGTCCTATGATAGACCTTGAGTTCAGGGGTTTCATATCATCCGTGGTGGAAGGGGGAAGAGAGAAATTGATCACAGAGGCAAGGGAGAAGGAAGATAGTCAGAAGTTTAACTTAGAGACCTATAACTCTGCAGGTCTTCCAGATTTTGTCTGCCTTTTCACTGCTGAACGTGAGGAAAAGAGCGTGTGAGAGAATGACCTGTGGCTGAGACAATAATGAATGTCTGTGTCCCCTGTGGCTTAATCAGATATTTGACTCGTTTCCTGAAAATCACGAGACAGAGGAAAAGCAGATGCATGTGATGTTTATTTTGGCATTTATTAGTAATATAAAAGCTTGACATTACTCAAAATGTTTTATGTTGAAAAGCTTCCCTAGAATATTCAAGTACTAATAAAAACCAGTTTAAAGCTAGGTAATGTCATTTCTTCTCATCTGGCACCCAAAGACTGTTTTTTTCTTCCCAGGTGCTCTTGAATTTTTCAATTAATTTCTCTTTGGCATCTATCTGTCTCCTAGAGAGGTAATAAATTTGGATATGAGGGTATTAGGGTTTGATAAATCCACTGTTTTCTTCAGCTCATTCCAACAGCAAATCTCAATATTAAAAACACTTAGCTAATTATCCTTTGAATTAATCTTGTATTTTCACTCAACCATGAATACTTGCTATGCCTTTTCTACAAAATAAGATTCCAAGCCTGGTGGTTTTCTTCCCTGAGTGCTGATCACACAGTAACCATGTATCTTGCTGTGATATTTGCAGTACGTGGACAGAAAGCTCTTTGCAGTGCCATGTTGATCCCATCCTCTTGCCTCTGCACCAGTTAAGGTGTTCCCCTGACTGAGTCCTTTAGAAGGATGCTCTGTCAGGACTCCCAACCTCCCTTTGCATAAACTAAGGAAAGAAAACTCTTCAGGTTCTTGAGTCTGTCAGGAAAAGCATCATTCTTCAGACCTCAAATAACATTTATGGTTCCTCACTACCTTGTCGCACAACACTCTTTCTAAAACCCTGACAAATTAAATGATGCAGTATCCCTGTAGCACCAGAAGAGGTACCAGAGACAAAATGCTTCAACTCCCACTCCAACATTTTTGTACTATACAATTACCCTAGGACTTCATTCCTTTTTTTCTTGCCCAATATCCCTTCCTTCTTCCCCATTTTTTTTCCAGAGAACCTGCTGTGGAGGATGTGGATCCAGTTTGGCAGCTCTTACCCAAACAGCCTGGTCCTAAATGCCACAATTGCTATGAAAGCCAATTACTGCACAGTAGTTCATCAGATTCATAACTTCCCCAAATAAATTAATATACAGGCTGGAAAGTATCACAGAAGAGAGATTAATTTTTGACAGACTGAATCTTGGTATGCTTCCATGGGATTTACGTTTAACCTCTGACCCAGCTGAAGGCTGTGGAGGAACCATGAACAAAAGCAGAGTTCTAGTTCCTGTCCCATATAATTTATTTCCCAAATGAATATCTGGTATCTGCAGGCACCATGAATTACAATTCAGAGAGTTGGAGAGAAGTTCTTGGTGTCACAAAAAAGCATCCTCCTAGGAAGGTCACTTAGATGAAAATGCCACTAAGGTGATAATACCCTTCAAAGAGCTTTTTGTCCATGGATGAGCACTTTGATTACATTGTGCTACTGCTGCAAAGAGATTTTAAGCTTTAGAGTTGAGAAAAGCTTCATTATGGTTCCACAGCCTCAGGCATGTGAAAACCAAGTGCTTCTTCAGCATCTTTTAGGATTAAACTGATGAAGATGAGAAGGAAATAAATTTTTTATCGGGTATTTTAACAGGTCATTGCTCCAGAATGTAAGCAAAGGCATTTTCTTGGTGGGCTTTGATATATTCCTGGAGAATGGTTTCCTATTTCCTCCTTGCTGGTATACTCCTGCACAAATGGTTAGTACTTCAGAAGGTAAAAAAAGATATTCCTGCATAGCTCCCCTGCATGTCAAAGTGCTTTTCTTTCAGAGTCTCTGCTTAGAGTCTAGTATAAAATGCACAGTCTGAAATACAGCAATAGCTGCCTTAGTCTGCTTGTGGCCACAGAATCACAGTTACTCAGGTTGGAAAAGACTTCTGAGGTCATTGAACCCAACCTTTAACTGATCATTACCTTGTCAGCCAGATCATGGCACTTAGTGCCACGTCCAGTCATTTCTTGAACACCTCCTGGGATGGTGTCCTGGCTCTGGCCAGGACAGGGCTCATTTTTGCAGGAGCCAGGAGGAGCATGGCCAGGCCCCAGAAGCTGTTCTACACCACCTCGTGTCATGCACAGATTCTCTTTGGTGGGGTGGTGGTGAAGCCTGGGGTCTGGGCTCCACATGGCGAGCACTCGTGAGAATCATTCATCTATCATGTGCACTCTGTTATGAATATTTTGCTTTTACTGTTTGTTTTCTTATTTAAATTACTGCTTCCAGTAAATTATTATAATCTCACCTTATGATCTTTACCTTTTGTGTCTCTGGTTCTCCTCTCCCTCCCACCTCAGAGGGAGCAGGAGATGGGAGCAGGGAAGAGTGTTTCAGTGGGAACACTGAGTTGGGGAATACCATTCCTAAGCCATGACAGATTGCAACCACTTCCATTAATCCATCCCACTGCTTAACAACCCTATCTGGGACAAAACTTTTTGATGTTCCAGCCTGAACCTGCCCTGGTGCAGCTTGAGGCCACGTCCTCTTGTCCTCTCACTTGTTACCTGGGAGAGGAGACCAATGTGGCTACAACCTCCTTTCAGTGAGCTGCAGAGAACAATGCTCTCCCTGAGCCTCGTTTTCTCCAGGCTAAATACCTCCAGGTCCCTCAGCCACTCTCATAGGACTTGACTTGTGCTCCAGACCTTCCCCAGCTCCACTGCCCTTCTCTGGACATGCTCCAGCACATCAGTGTCTTTCCTCTAGCAAGGAGCCCAAAACTGAACCCAGGATTGGAGGTGCAGCCTCACCACTGCTGAGTATTAGGGCACAATCACTTCCCTAAAGATGTGAAGTATTTTAATAAGGGCCACATTCAAGAGTTCATTATAATTTAAAATAAAGAAGAGTTTGGGTTTGTGAGAAGAAGACCAAGAATAAGACAAGGACTATGACAATTAAGGACCAACCAGAGCACTTCACTAAAGACCAGAGTAATCTCATCCTTCTGCAGTTACTAATCACAAGAGAGATCTGGCAGAAGTCAATGTTGTAGAAAGTTATTATAAAGAAGATATTTTCATCCCTATTGATCTGAGTAGGGATGAAAACAATATAATGGCAAAAGCAGAATATGGAACAAGATTCCTCCCGTTATTTAAACAAAAAATCAGAGTGTGCAGCCTTCTGTACAGTGACCCCCATGCTGTTTCAGACAAGGATCTTTTAAGGTGTTACTTTGCACACAGTCCTAATGAAAGGGGAAACATCCCGAACTCTCCTAGATACCTCACAGGAACCTCCCTTCCACAAAAACAACAAAAAAACAAAACCCCCCCACATAAACAAATAAAAAAAAATAAACAAAACAAAACAAAAAACCTCTCCAGGAAAGCTAGAACACTGCAGTGCTATCCTTTGCTATACTCTGCAGTGCTTTCCTCTAAATAATAATATCTGCCTTGAGAATGATACTCCTATTCCCAGCAGCAGGGACAATAATGTTATGCTCACATCAGAGCAGTGGTGGTGGCCAAGAGCTGTCAGGTGTTTGTCACCACAACAACCACATCTCCCTAGTTCTGAAACATCAGCTCCCCTTTTCCCAGCTATTCCAGGCAGTTTGTTTTCCTGGCAATGACCACACGGTGGTGATGTATAACCATCAGTTCAACCTTCAGGCCTGGCTCCCAGGAACTCGGTGCTTTGTTAGAGGAGCTGCCAGCTTAGAGCAGTGCTCTTACAAGGATGGCTGGAGAGTGAGCCCTCTAAGCCTGCTTTACCTCACAATTTA
Source organism: Acridotheres tristis (assembly GCA_037013685.1). Lineage (NCBI taxonomy): Eukaryota > Metazoa > Chordata > Aves > Passeriformes > Sturnidae > Acridotheres > Acridotheres tristis. The sequence continues at coordinate 139,540,620 of CM072886.1, read as the reverse complement.
TGCTCACTGTTTAACTGTTTCATTTATGGGGTTGTGTACCTTTCCAGCCAAAAATATCCTAGAGTTTTTCTAAGAGCAGATGTATCTCTCAGCAGGTACATCCAAATGCAGCAGTATTTGGAGTTATTCATAGTGATTTTAATTTATTTGTCCATCTGATCATCTGATTCAGCTCCTAACCTTTTTTTTTTTTTCATTTGGTTATTTGGTTTGGAGTATTTTTGGATATTGAAGGTTTGCTTGTTTGGTTGGGTTCAGTTTGGGGTTTTTTTTTTGTTTATATCCTTTGGTACTCTACCAACTTCCCAGGGAAAGAAAAAACAAACAACCACACTTCTGAAAACTCCTTCAAAGTCAGGTAATGATGAAAGCTCATTCTTCCAAATTTCTTCTTAAATGTCTTCCTCAACAAAGTTTTCCAGCCACCTTTTACCAAGGGCAGCTGCTAAATGGAATGTGTACTGCATGGTCATTGTCCTTTGAATTTTGTTCACAATATAGGCTTTAAATTAGCTACTGTATGTCCTTGGCTGAATGTAGACAGTGACAGCCTGATCTAATATGCAGTGAAGTCAGTGAGAAACTTTTGGTTTTCCTTCACTTGGCCCTGAATCAAGTTCAAAGTTGTCTGGTTCAGGAACCAGATCTTCTGTGCTTGTACAAGGATGATTATTCTCCAATACAGATGTAGGTTACAAAAAAATCCATTACGACTTTGTGCACAAAAGGAGCTATAAGTAACAAAGACAGCATGTCTCAAATCAACAGAGAGATTAGCTCCAGCTTAATTGGTTTGAAACAAGGGCAGATCATCAACTGGGACAGGAGAACTGGTTTGGGCTTAATAAAAAATGCATAATTTCCCACTCACGAATTTTACTGCAAACTAGTACTGAACTTTTAGAGAAAAAATTATTTTAATGATCTTTTTGCTTGCATTGTTATGGGTCTTTCTACTTCTATATTTTGTCAAGGATCAGAGGATTACACACTACCACAGAAAGAGGGCTCTTTTTGCAAAAGAAGTTACTAAATACAGGAAATATAAGAAATATCATAAAATATTGTATTCAGTATATATTCTGAATATATTATGTATGCATTCAGTATATATTCATGCACCCAGGCTCTGACAGTTCATACAGGCCACTCTAATAACAGTTTTCCCTCTTGACTGGAAAAATCTTTCTGGGCTTTGGAAGTGTAGTGTGTTTGGTATCACACCCTTCCACTGGTGTTGACAAGTCTCAGCATGGCTTCTTAAAATCTTTGGAAATGGACAACACATAAATCCACATTCACCTCTTTCAGATATTTATCAGATACTTGAAGTCCCCCATGCAGCTGCTGCCCACCCAGGAAGAACTGAAATTCCCTGCACTTTTTTGCTGCTGAATGTTTGTGGATCCACCCAAGTCCTCACAATACAACAGAGATTAATATCTCCTTCCTCTGACCACCCTGACTTTAGACAGCTCCACTACTATTTCCATAAAACACTGAATTAGGCCTCTCTGAAAGGCTGGCATGCAGGACTTTCTGCTCTGCAGATGAAACTTAATGTATTAGAGCTCTTACTGGGATCTCAGATCTTCTCGTTTTTGCTTGGGATGAGAGCTTGAATCAAAATCTTAGAATCACAGAAACATAGAATGGTTGGGTTGGAAGGGACATTTAAAAGTCACCTAGTTTCACCTGCCCTGCAGTGAGCAAGGACATCTTCAACTCAATCACATTCCTCAGAGTCCTGCCCAGCCTGGACTTGAGTGTTTCCTGGGATGGGGCACCAGCACCTCCCTGGGCAATGTTCCACTCTTTCATTACCCTCATCATATAAAATGCCTTCCTTATGTCTAGTCTAAACCTACCTTCTTTCACTTTCAAGCCATTGCCCCTTGCTCTATCACAACAAGCCCTAGTAAAAAACCTGTCCCCATCTTTCCTATAAAACACCTTGAAGTACTAAAAGGCTGCTATGTGGAGCCTTCTCTTCTCCAGCTTACAGAGAGTTGAACAGTCCCATTCCCCTCAGCCTTTCCTCACAGCCCTCTGATCATCTTCATGGCACACCTCCAAACTCCCTGCATGTCTTCCTGGCACTGGGGACCCCAGAAGTGGATGCAGCACTCCAGATGGGATTTCATAAGAACAGAGTAGAGAGCCAGGATCACCTCCTTCAACCTGCTGCCCATGGGGCTTTTGATGCAGCCCAGGACACATTTGGCTTTCTGGGATACAAAAGCCCATTGCTGGCTCATGTCCAGCTTTTCCTTGACCAAGGAAATCCAAGTCCTTCTTCACAGGGCTGCTCTCAATCCCTTCATCCTCCAGCCTGTATTGTACCAGGGGCTGGTCAGACCCACTTGCAGGACCTTGCACTTGGCCTTGTCAAACTTCATGAGGCTCACATGGTTCCACTTCTTGAGCTTGTCCAAGTCCCTCCAACTGGCATTCCATCCCTCAGGCCTGCCAGCTGCACTCTCAGCTTGGTGTCCTCTGCAAACTTGCTGAGGGTGCACTCGATCCCACTGTCTGTGTCACTGATGAGGATATTGAGTAGCACTGATCCCAGTGTACAGTACAGATCCTTGAGGGACACACTGGTCACTGACCTCCATCTGGACATTGAGCCATTGACCACTACCTCTGGATGTGACTATCCTACCAATCCCTCATCCATCAAACGCTCCACCCACCAAATCCCTCTCTCTCCAATGTAGAGAGAAGGATGGCATGAGGCACTGTGTCTGAGGCCTTACAGAAATCCAGATAGATGCTTCTCTACTGCCCAGAGCAGGTCCAGAACTTGGCCAATATGGTATTTGGAGAGTTATTCACTATTCAAATTGCTCCTCACAAAAATTATATAAACATCAAGAAAAGGATTGGAAAAATTTCTAGAGCCCACAGTCAATGTTCTTAGCTGAGAAAGCAAAGAAGAAAGCTTCAACCTGTCTTTCCTCAAAATCCATGAAAAATTAAGCAAATTAGTTATTGTTATGGTTTGGAAAGGAGATATCTCTTTAGAATCTTTAGAATCTTTAGAATCTTTAGAATCTTTAGAATCTTTAGAGTCTTTAGAGTAGGTATCTGATTCAGATCTATGAAGGATCCTAGAAGCTGAATACTGCAAAACAGCTCAATTGTCCCTCAGATTAGACAGAAAATGTTATTATAAAATAGAATATGACAGAAATTAGATCAGTCATAATGGTGACTAAATTTTCTCTCCCTGATTTTTTGAAAACTTCTGGCTTGTTTTGTTTTGCACTTAGAAGGGATTAGGTGTTCTATCCTCTTCATGAAGATATTCTATCCTCTCAGTGTTCTACACTTGACCCTTCTTTGGTCATAATGTGATCACTGCAATTTCAGAGCATACTCTTCATCCAATGCTCGTACTACATAATCTAATGAAATAAATAGGAGTAGGACCTGTCACAAATCCAGTGACAGTCCCATAGTGCCTTACTGACAATGGTTACTTCAGGGACATGGAGATATTCTCTTGGCTTTTCCACAAATGACAGAAGAGCAATGTTTTACCTGGAATTACACAATGAAATAAGCTGGGGTGAGACACCCACTCCTCTGCTTAGTATCCTTCATAAACACAAGTTGAGATTGTGTAAACCAAAGCAGACCGTGGTGGTTCCTTACCTGCATAGCACCAACTAACACATGCTGTCCTTCCACACCTTCCCCTGGGACCACAGACCATCACCCTGTTCTCCAGTGGCTCCTCCAGGAAGCACTCATTGCATCTGCTGCTTCTCCTTGCTTCTTCAGTTTGGGAAAATTGAATACCTTCATAATTCTAATTTTTTCTTCATCCTCGATCTGCTGATATCTGCCCAAAAGAATATTTGGTTGCTTTCAGTTGTCACTGCCTATTCCATTTATTGGGGACTGGATGCCAAAGGTTGTGTGATCTCTTACAGTGTGGGTGGAAGAAAACTGGAACCAGGTAAAATTGTTCCAAATCCCTTGACCCTTTGTGCCAGAGGCAACCCAGCTGGGAAAGTGAATGAAAAGAACAGTTTCACTGCAGATCAAACATAGTGTCTGAGCTGAGCTCTCCTGGGCCAGTGAATTACAGCGGCTAAAATTCACATCTGAGCACAGGATCTGATTAAAACCTAGGTAAAAATGTAGAATTAACAAAATTATTTCTTTACAAAAATGCTTAGCTGAATCTAGGCTCAGAAACACTACTCTATATGAGCAAAGCCAATCTTTTGTTTTCAATACTGGGGCCTGTTTGCTGGGCACTTCCAGTGATGTTAACTAAAATATAAATTGCTGTTTATCAGTCAGACCCTTCCCTGAACTAACACCATGGCAGCTCCTTTTCTCTCTCTTGGAAGTATCTCAGACCTGAGAATGCAGACATGCACATATGGAGGAACATTCACAGGGCTTTTCACATGGCCAACAGGAGCTTTCCTCTCACCTCTAGACCTCTCATGAGCAGGAAAAAATACATCTCCTAAAAATAACTAATTGACTCCCAGTTTGCTTTATGTTGTCATGTGTCCCTGAGAATTTTCTTCAAAACTTCAACATGTCTGTTAAGCAAGACTGGTAAGCCACTAGTTCTGCTTAGGAGAAATTTTGAGGTGCAGCCATAGCAACCTGCCCTGATCTCAACTCATTTGAGATCCTCTTGGACTAAACAGTTAACCCACCTCCCTCCCTCAGCACATTCCTCAGCACTGATAACCAGGACTGGAAGCGATGCTGAGCAAGTTCACAGATGATACAAAACTGGGAGGAGCTGTTGACTCCCTCGAGGGCAGGGAGGCCCTGCAGAGACCTCACAAATCAGAGCCCTGGGCAATCACCAACCATGGGAGGTTCAACACGGGAGAGCTCTGGATTCTGCACCTGGGATGGGGCAATCCTGGATGTGTGGATAGACTGGGGAATGAGAGGCTGGAAAGCAGCACCGTGGAAAGGGACCTGGGGGCCCTGGTCTGTGGTGAGTTGAACATGAGCCAGCAGTGCCCTGGCAGCCAGGAGGGCCAGCCCTGTGCTGGGGGACATCAGGGACAGCATCACCAGCCAGGCAAGGGAGGGATTGTCCTGCTCTGCTCTGCACTGGGGCCTCACCTGCAGTCCTGTGTGCTGTTTTGGGTGACACAATGTCAGAAAGACATGGAGCTGTCAGAGAGTGTCCAAAGGAGGGCAACAAAGATGGTGAAGGGCCTCGAGGGGAAACTGTAGGAGGAGTGGCTGAGGTCACTTGGTCTGTTCAGCCTGGAGGAGACTGAGGGGAAACCTAATCACAGTCTACAGCTTCCTTGTGAGAGGAAGAGGAGGGGCAGACACTGACTTCTTCACTCTTGTGACCAGTGACAGGACCTGAGAGAATGACCTGAAGTTGTGTCAAAGGATGTTTAGATTGAATATTAAAAAAAGGTTCTTTACCCCGAGGGTGGTTGGGCACTGGAATAGGTTCTCCAGGGAAGTGGTCACAGCACCAAGCCTGGGAGAGCTCAAGAAGCATTTGGACAAAGCACTCAGACACATGGTGTGACTCCTGGGGATGGTCCTGGGCAGGAACGGGAGCTGGACTCAATAAGTCCTGTGGGTCCCTCCCAATTCAGCATATTCTGTGATTCTGTGAAATTACTTTCACCAATAGATACAGAGAGCAGGGTTCCTCTGACGAAATAGAGATGTTTCCAATGTCTTCAGTTAAAATTAGAGTCAAAGAGTCAAGGACAGCTAGATCAAAGGGAATCTTTAGTGAATCTTTATGTAAATCAAAGCCCATTTGTGTGGAACTCACCTGGCCTAACATTCAGTGTGTCTGATACAAGTGTCTACCTCAGGTAGTATCTGGTCTGTGAATGGTCAGTGGAGATTTAACCAGCACAGTCAACAGATATTTTGATGTGGTTCATCTAACCAAACACAGAGCACAGTTCACAGAGGTGAACTGCATCGTAAGCACCTCTGAGTCTGTGAAGGAACCCCAGGGTGGCTTGCTCAGCTGTACATACACCATTTAAGGCACTGCCAGCAAATGTGAGTTGCAGAAACTCGCAAGACCACAAATTGTGGTGAGCTCTGGATTGCCATATTCATTCCTTTATACAGCTGTCAGTCAGGAATGGTTGTAGCACATTTCAAACCACACAGGAGTGACAACCCTCCCTTTCAAATCTTAAGTGCTTCCTTCCCCTTAAAGGAGGGTCATCACAGACATAGTTATTGAACAAATTTAGCAGTGTGGAATAAACCTGTCCTGTGTGACTGCTGTAGCATCATTCAGAGGGAACCCTTTGAAATATCTAAGGCAGAACATTTTTAATGGAAATTAGAAATGAACAGCCAGTGCAAACAGATTCTGTGGATCTTCTTTCCTATTCCTGTGGTGCTAATTTCTGTTTGACAGTCTATCACATGTTAACTGTAGTACCTGGAGGGAAGAGATTGACTTCAGAGCCCTAATACAGCCCCAGAGGAACACCCTGAGTTTCTCTGCAGAGTTGCTGATTGCTCCTTGGGTGCTACTGAGTATGGGGGCTGTGCTGAGCAGCTGGTAATTTCCCTTTAACATCCTGCTGGAAGAACTCCTGCAAATCCAGACGTTGGACCAACTAATAGAAGTAATAAAGCTGATTCCAGGTACATTTATTTTAACTACACAATAAGACACAATGTTAAAACTGCAAAGTGCCAGCCTGGTTTTCTGCAGTACATAATATGTCTTGCATTTTTCACAGTAACCAGAAAGGCATAAACATGTCAGAGAAACTACCCAGGATGCAGAAATATTCCTTGCAGAGTCACATAAGAAAAGGCAGGCACCATTCTTTAAAACCAAGCATGCACAATTAACAAGAAAAATATTGCCAATAAAAAAGGGAAAGATGGCCAGTGAGTATAATTAGATGGGATAGTTCAGGGTGTGGGTTTGGCAAGAAAATGACAGCTAGAAGTAACAAAAGCACTTTTAAGACAACTGATTCTTGTAGCTGCAGTCTCACAGAATCTTGTGAGCAGATGGAGCTTCACAGAGGACTCATGGCTGAAGCTCATGGTGAGTATCTGTCAGAAAAAAGTTGAGTGGGATCCCAGAATGGTCAAAGATTTGGTTTTCTATGGGAAAAGATCTCTTTGTTGCTATTTATCTCCAGTGAAAGGTCTGACTCAAAGGTTTTTAAGTGTCAAGCTTTCAAATCTGGGGTGTAAAATCTAGCTCATCAAAGTTCCCATAAATTCTTTGACTAAATATTTCTGAGGACCTGACTCTAATTTTAAAAAGGACAAAGGCAAGCAGAATAGGGAGGCTGGAATACAACATATATAATGGAGTCCACGTTTTGTGCATTACTCTTTACTCATGCACTGATCAGCTGGCACAGCCACCCACATCATCTCACCAGCAGGTCCCAGCAGGACCAGCCCCCTGGTCATGACATGCCCATCCTCATGGAACTCCTCTGAGGCAGGAGATCATGAGCTGGGCCCCACTGGGATCTAAGATACAAGTTCATATGGCCATATGGAGATGCTGTGGCAAAACAAACACTGGACTGTGCTCCTTGCCTTTGTTGGGATTCCTTTGTCACCAAACTCTTCATCAGCCCATTGTATTTAGGAATACAGATCATCTCTAGTCTCTATATTGCCACAATAACAAACAGCTCAAACTCAGTGGGTTCAGCTCCAGAAAGCATCCATATGGGAACATTCAGTGAAATCCAAGGATTGTGCTGGAAACAGCTGGCAAATATACAGAACTGGAGGCAAGACTGCAAGCAATATAGCAGCAAGCACCACAAATTCAGTATGGAGAGTGTCTTTTAAAATGTAAATGTCCTCAGTGCTTTGCAGCAAGAAGCAATAAATGTTTTATAATATTTTAATTGAAAGCACATAAACTAAAATGATTTGAAAGGAAGAATCCATGAGTGTATAGTCAGTGTTGAAGAGGCATAGAAGCAGATTTGTGTCAAATTCCATTTAGAAATATACATTGAATGGGTTGATCTCAAAAATCCTTGAATTGCATAAAATTGGCCGGGAAGAGACCTCAAAGACTCATGTAGCCTAGTCCTCATGTCTCAGAGCACAACAGAAGAAGCTCAAAAAAAGTCTTTACCATTGTTTAAATCCTCCAGTAAGAATATCCTGGGGTCTTCTCAGGCAGAAAGAAAAGCAGTTCTTCCACAGAGAAGCTCAAAACCTCAAGGTCAATTTACAGTACACCAAGAGAAAACTTAAATGTGTGAGGTGCCTTCCCCAAATATCTTCCATCCCCATGACTGGCTTTTGCTGGGTCAAGGTTGGGTTCAGAGCAGCCTTACTGAGTATTCATCATCTGATGATTATTCTTTGTCGATACACGTGGCCACAAGGCCTGAAGATGATTCCAGCTGAGGAAACCAAAACAAGGAAAGGTCTTTTTAGCTAGAGAAAAAGGTGTTTTGTCTGTAAAGCTCGAAAAGTGCAGTAACATTCAAAGCCAGTTTTCATCCCTGGGGGAAGCCTGTGGGGTACCCTGGAGAGAAGCAGGACAGATAATGTCAGTCACAGGGGAGCACATCCACTCTCACATCCAAAGAGAGGCTTTGCTGGAAAAAAGCTTATTGTATCATAATCTATTTAAAAAGAAAAAAAAAAAAAAAAAAAGGCTTGCAATTGTGAAAAGGCCTGATCTTAAGAAAACTTGCATAAAATAGTCTGTATTTTCTAATTTGATGGATTAGTCATGACTATATTATGCCAGAAAACAGAGCTGCACTACAATTAACTAGTCCTTTATTATACAAAGTGCCCTCCTGTTTTATTTAAGTAATAAGGGATAACGACTCTATCTAGCAAGCGTGCTGTGCTCTGCTCTGACTGTCAGGTTTAATTGACTGTCTGCTTCTTGCCCAGCCCCCAGGGCAGTGCAGCTGAGCTCTCTCCTATACTGGGCTGGATTGAGAGTTTTACTCCAGCCTGCTTAGTAGCTGAATATAGATGAGTTTAATTGAAAGCTCTGCTAGCGATTTCTAAAAACATGCATGTTTTGCCCTTTAAGAAAATTTGAGGGGTGAGAAGGCATAAGCTTTACTGGCTTTGCTATGGACATCTTTACTGTGGACGTCTTTGAGAAGTATTTTCCTAAGCATTTTGATTGCAGGACTCCAGGAATACCAGAACAAGAGAAAATAGGAATCACCGTACTGAGTCAGGTCACCATTTTCCAGCAGTTTCCAACCTGTGTAAGTAGACAAGAGGGTTCTTAGGGAAACATTTTAATAATGAGGGCAAACACGCTACCTCCCCATTTAATTGCCTGCCAACAGTAAGCAGGACAAAATCATGAAAGAGCAGTCACATCTTTATGTTCAGTAGACCTTAATGGATTTTTCTTCGATAAAGTAATTCTGTTCCTCACTGGTTTCACATGATCTGGTAGTCAGCTCTTGAACCCACAGCAGCCTGTAGTGTGGTTCTCCACAGCTCAGCCACATAACACCTGAAGATCCCTCTCTTTCTGTGCACTTTGTCATTTTCTAGCTGCACACAGTGCCCACCAATCTCATTCTTGGAAGAGACAGGGAATGATAATTACTGATGTGCCTACTTCTGGCCACTCATGGTTTTATAGACCTCTATCATATATCCCCTCAGTAGTCCCTGAGGTCTCCTAATCAGCTTAATTGTTCCTTGCAGAGAAGTTCCATACTTTTATTATCATTGTTGCCTGTTTCTGAACCTTTCACAGTTTTGTTATAACTCCCCTGAGACAGGGGAGCAGGAACACACACTAAGATGTGATATTTATATAGAGACACATTGTGCTGGTTTTGGCTGGGGTAGAGTTAATTTTCTCGGTAGTACATGGAATGAGGCTGTGTTTTGGATTTGTGCTGGAAACAGTGTGGTAATACAGGGATGTTTCATTTACTCCTGAGCGGGGCTTACACAGAGTCAAAGCCTTTTCTGCTCCTCAACCCTGCAGAGAGGAGGCTGGGGGTGCACAAGGAGCTGAGAGGGGACACAGCCAGGACAGCTGACCCCAGCTGACCCAAGGGACATCCCACACCACATGGCATTGGCTCAGCTCATAAAGCTGGGGAAAGAAGAAGGGGGAGGAAATTCAGGTTTATGGCATTTTGTCTTCCCAGGTCACTGCCACATGTGATAGAGCCCTGCTTTCCTGGGGGTGGCTAAACACCTGACTGCCCATGGGAAGTTGTAAATTAATTCCTTGTTTGGCTTTGTTGGCATATGTGGCTTTTGCTTTACATGTTAAACTGTCTTTATTTCAACCCGTGATTTTTCTCACTTTTGCTCTTCTGATTCTCTTCCCCATCCCACCAGGTAGAAGTGAGAGAGCAGCTGCACGGGGCTTAAACCATGACACATACTCATCTACTCTGTTCATTAGCCCTTTACTAAAAACTCCTAGATCAGATTGGTTTTTCCAAGTGTGTGAGCACTGACAAAATGTTTATGAAGATAATATCTTTGTAAACAAGTTATCCAGAGGTTGTGTTCGTGAGTAGTAAAGTTATGTGAGCTCATCATTTATTCAGAAAGCTTTGGACCATTTTTTGTGCATTTGTATTATTTATTCACACTGAATTTATCTACCATATTATTGCTAGGGCAATACATTTTGCAGTTCTTCAGAGTTGGACTTTGTTTCTAGTATCTTAACTTTGTCCTTCTATCCTAGATCATTGATAAATATGTTGGGCAGAATGAGCCATAGCAATCTCCTTGTAGAACTCCATTCCATAATGACAAATGATCATTTATCATATGTCTTCTATTTCCTATATTTTATCCAATTCTTTGAGAGCTTATGCTGAAATTCACATGTCTATATGATCATTTTAGAGATTATCCCAGGCACAAGAGTTGATTTTCATCACTGGTTTCCACCTGATACTAATTTTAACTTGATCCCAGCATTAGCTCTCTGAGGTTACAATCTGAACGTGACAGTCTGGCAGATAGCATGTGAGACCTATTCCAAGACAACACCATCCTCCTCTCCATCTCCTTCCCTTTGGAAAAATCACAGTACCACAGCATAACTTAGGCTGGGAGGGTCCTCAGGGGGCCATACAACCTACTCAAAACAGACTATCTTTGATGTTTGAGCAGATTATCAGGGCCTTGTCTACGCCAGTTTTCCATATCTCTAAGAATGCAGAGACCACATATATTGAACCACATTACACATGAGGAGAGAACTGGCATACAATTAACTGCAGCATATACATTTGGAGTTTCTCCAACATAAGACAGTTATATTTGTGTCACTACCCTTTGGCTTTTGGTGGTGATGTATTTAACCCAGCTCATCTTTATTGTTCTACTGGTGCTTTGTATGATGCATATTAGGCAATGTTGATAGGATTTGGTTACCTAAATATAGATATGTGCAATTGAGATGCCCTAGTGTATTCCTTTCAGCTTCTAACCCAGGCTGCTGAAAAACATAGGTGTCTGCTTTCTCCTGTATTATATTGGTCAGCCCCCAGATGTGTCTTAGACACAAAAGGCCCATCAAATAGCACAGACATTTATGTTTAGTCAACTAAGTAATCTTAGCGCAAAAATTCAGTCTAGGCAAAATCCATTTAGGTTTGGCTCTTCATCTGAAGGGAAGAATGTTCAATCATAGCTCTTCCCTCATAGCATCACTACTATCTATAGATGCAGGCCAAAGTTAAATGTTTTCCTCCTCCTGTGATGGAAGAGCACAGCTTTTCCACTGCACTGTACCCGTGCATTCCACTCTCTTTTTCATGATAGAACAATGTTTCAAGTGATGGGGAACAAGCAAAGCATAGTTCCCTAGTGGCTGAGGGACAGCTGAGATCCTGCTTGTCCTTTCCCTACACAGAAGCATCCTCAACATGCATCTCAAGTCCAAGTCTTAGATATAAATAATGTTATAATAAGAAAAACTACAGGGAGCTTGGATATGGCTTACATTACTCACAAGTTACAAATGAAACAGGAAATGGGAAACCCATGGACCACAAAGCAAACTGTTAATATAAAAGGAGCTGGTGGATCCAAAGCACTTCTTTTTGTATTCTTCAGTTAAAAAAAAATTTTCATTGACATCTTCTGCCCATGCTGTAAGCCTAGCAAGTGTTGCCTTTTACTTCACTGGTGACAATCTCTTTGAAAGTGTTTTACTTTACAAAACCAAATCCTCCTTCAAACGATATATTAAATGAAGCCTGAGTACTGTGAAAAGGTTGTAGTGGCCTCTGAGCAACAGGGAAATAATTTTGCTTCAAATTGATTTAATTACATGAAAGTCTGCTTTTACCAATGTGTGTTGATCTGTGAAACAGTGAAAGAGAGTGTGAATCTCTGTTTTGTTCCATTAGGGTAATGTTAACAGAAACTAACTTAAAAATTTCAGTCCTTTAACTAACTTAACTAGCTGAACAGGTATTCCTTCCCATTTCTTTCTGCCACTGCCTGAAAGGAGATTGTAACAAGGGGGGATTGGTCTCTTTTCCCAAGTAACAGGTGATAGGATGAGAGAAAATGTCCTTAGATTCTGCCAGGAGAGATTTAGATTAGATATTAGGAAAAATTTCTTCACTGAAAAGGTTGTCAAGGATTGGAACATGCTGCCCAGGGGAGTGGTAGAGTCATCATCCGTGGAAATATTAAAAAATCATGGAGGTGTGGTACTTAGGGATATGGTTTAGTAGTGGATCTGACAGTGTTAGGTTAATATTTTGACTCTGTGAACTTAGAGCCTTTTTCCAATCCTGATGATTCTACAATTCTCACAGATCATACAATCCCTCTCAAAAAGTAGCAGAACTACTCAGAAATGTTTTTCTGTCCTCTTCCCATATGAAGAGAACACTTCTGTTTTCCACATTAATTTATTCACAACCAGCCTTTGCCCGTTGTTTTCATGGCAGTGCTGTCCTGCAGGCCAAGCAGCTCTCATCTTCTTCCTGGTGCTTGCTTTCATGTTGTGTGTGCAGACAGAAACAAATCCCTGGGGCCTGCAGAGCACTCAGAGCTCTCTGTCTCCACAGCCCTTTTCTGCCCCTTTCCAGGCTCTGTTCTTCTTTTCTGACTAAGGGTGACTGGCTTTACTGTCATAGTGTCCAAAACCCTTGGATTTCAGTGCTCTTAAAAGATGAGCAAATGCTTAAATCAATGAAAAAACAGGCAAAGGACAACCAGACATGATGGTTGCCATGCTGTAAAATGTTATCACCTTGGCAGCAAAGAGCTGATCTCTGGCAGCATGAGTGTTCCTTGTCCCTTCCCATGCCAAGCTGGTTAACCACTGTGGATGCAGAAACTAAGCTTTATCCCAAGTTTATTTCCCATTGTAGTTCACTGGCTTCGTGGACAAGGTTGTTCTCTGCAACTTTGCTCTCTGCAACTTGCATGGCAATGATTTTCAGTTCAGGGCCAGACTGGAATTTCCCTTTGCTCATTTCAGTGAAGAAATACTCTTAGATTTCCAAGAGACTACTTTGCAGAGAAGAAGCCCACCTGCATGAGGATGGATAGTCAAGATTTATCTGCATTATCTAATCCTGTTCTTAAACTCAGTAGGAGCCTACACTTTGGAGAAAAATCAACAAGAATAAACCTATGAAATTACTGACAAAGCAGAGGCATTAATGTGGAGAAGCCTGACACTGAGATTTGTTAGGCTCTGGAACTGTTTCCCAAGGTTAATGATAAAAACACCATCCATCATTTAGGTCTTCTAAAACTAGTCAAAGCACTAGAAAAAAAATGCACTTTCAGAAAACAATGTTCTATTATCAGGAAGATGGGCTGGATGACCTGATAAATCTTTTCTACCTCTGATCTTTTGTTCTATTAAAAGTATGGAAAGGCTTTTTTTTTGCTTTTTTTTTTTTTTTTTTTTTTTTTTTTTTTACCAAAGTAGATCTGCCAAATGTGGCTGGTTGGAAAGTAGAATAGGTAGACTTTTATTCTGGACGATTCTGAAGTGATGCTTGTATATCTGATCCCTTTTAGAGAAGATTTTTTTCCAGTATCCCTTAATATTCCCTGTTGTAAATATTGAAACTCATCTTCAAAATTCCAACGTGTTCTGTTAGCTCCTCAGCAAAAGACCAGTAGCTTTGCTGACAAATGACAAGATTTAGTTTTATACTGCTCATCTATCATTATCAATACAATGGACAAAGACACCCTTCAATGGTAGTATCTGTTAGGGAATCAGTGTAGAGATAATTTCATGGCATTCTAGCCAGTTCCTGGTTTTGAACTTCTGTACAAAATATAATCAGTGCAACAGATTTAATCTCCATTGGGATTTGCCATGAAAGGCAGAGCAAAACCTTGCCATGATAGTCATCAGCCAGCTCTGAAAACTGTCCCAAGTGCTATGAGTAGACCTGACACAGGGTAAGACTGGTTTCTGGCAAAGGCTTTTAGGTGATTAACTACTAAAGGCAGTAGGCAGAAAAATGGTTTCAGAAGAAGAATAAAATGCTAGGTCGCTCTCCTACCATGAACCTTTACCTAAAGTATAATTCTGAGAATGGTTTGGAATAATTCACTCTCAGGTGCCTTTACAGCAACATGATGGGACTTAACAGTTTCATCTGTAATATCTAAGAGAAAATTTTCTCACTCCTTCAGAAGTGTAGGGGTGGTTCAAAATTCCTAAAGAAAGGATAATGTTTTCCATTTAGTACTTTAGACTTTTTAAAGTAATTTTGATAGATGTCCATTATATTGTTGTGTTATTTCCAAAGTGAAATCTGGGAACCTAAGTGGTTATTTTCAAAGTGATAGAAGTCTTTAACATAAAAAGCATTAAGAACTAGGCAAGGCTGAGGTACAGCTGTGTACACTGTAATTTTTTCATCTGGGATAAAAGATTTCCCCATGTGTACAGCTGTGTTTGCTGATTTCCTTCTATAAAAAATGTAAAACAAGCTAACAGTGAGACATCATCTTTGCCTGGATTGGCAGAGCTAAATCCTGATTTACACAGCTGGCATCCTTTTACACAGCAAACTACCCACATTAGCACTCCCCAGCCTACTTGTCAGATGCTTCTTCCCTAAGCATCTTGTTTTTATCTTTCCTATACTTTGTAAGAATTTACCTAATACTAAGTGCCACAAATCTAAGTGTTCCTCCCTAACTGCCCCATTGGAAGAGGAATTTCTTTAGAGTCACTTTATCGTCTGCCAATAATTTGCCAGAATTTGGTCCTCACAGGTTATCTTACTGACTTTGACACTCTCCTACAGCCTGCCACAACCCTGGCTCTGCAGAAAAGGAAAGTCTTTTTCCAGATCCATTGAGGATTCCAGATCCTCTTTTCCAGAAAGCTAAGCACGGTGACTACATAGAAACACATCAGCCAGCTAAGGGCCACCTGAACACACAGCATGCACAGGCTTGCACAAGCTTAGTGACTATGTGCACAAAACCAGACAGGTATCATCAACAAATATCTCTTCCAGCTCCCACAGCAGACCAGTGAAGGGCTGTGAATGCCATTGCTGTTATCCCTGCTGAAATTATCTCTAGGTTGTACTGCTTGGTCCACAAATTAACTAGGCTGACAAAAAGACTGGGTGGCCTGAGATAGCAGTTCCATGACAAGGAGAAGGATTCAGTGGCTATGGTGGTTTAATGAGTTGCCAGGACAACTTTGAGAAAAAAAATGGTTTTTCTTCCACCAGAGAGTTCAATAAGCCAGTGTGTTGGTTTTGCAAGGTGTGGTTTTTGGTGAGGGGCCCACAGAGGTGGCTTCTGTGAGGAGCTGCTGGAAGTTTCCACCATGTCCAGCAGATCAATCCCTGATGGCTCTGAAGATGGACAACCTGCTGGCCAAGGCTGGGCCAATTAGAGAATGGTAATGCCTCTGTGATAATATATTTAAGAAGAAATCAAAACAAAGGTAGTGGGGCAGTTTGAATTCCAGCTGTAGAAGAAGAGGAGGTGAGAACATGTGAAGGAAACAACATGGAGACACCAAGGTCAGTGCAGGAGGAGGGGCAGGAGGTGCTCCAGGGGCCAGAGCTGAGATTCCTCTGCAGGTCATGCTGAGACCATGGTGAAGGAGCTGTGCCCCTGCATGGGGGATGCCAAGATCCACCCACAGCCCATGGGGATCCATGGGGAATACAGAGATCCACCCACAGCCCTTGGGGACCCATGGGAGATGCACTTATCCACCCAGATATCCACCCAGAGAGAGCTGTCTCCTGTGGGAAGGAACCCCATGGTCTCACAGGGGAAGGATTCTTCTCCCAGAGCAGCAGAACAAAATTTGTGATCGTGATGAACTGACCAAAACCCCCATGCCCTGTCTCCCTGTGCTGTCAGTGGAAAGGACGGGGGGAGGAAGGGCTTATTTTACTTCTCATTATCCTCCTCTGATTCTGTTAATAATAAACTCATTTTCTATGTCTAAGTTGAACCTGTTTTGCCCTTGGAGTGTTTTCTCCCTCTTGGTCCTCACCTCAACTCATGAACCCTTCATTAATTTTTTCTCTCCTCTGGCCAGCTGTGGCAGGGGAGAGTGAGTGATCAGCTTTTGTGCGTGCCTGGCCTCAAAAGTGTCAAACCAGCATGGCCAGTTAGGGCACAGCCCCCAAGGCAGGCACAAGGGAGGGACAGAGGCAGCATTTTCTGGTGCTGGCATTCCCCAACATGACCCATGATCTAAGATCCTTCTGTTGTTCCTAAGGTCTCTGTTTCTTCAGCCTGAGTCCTCTGCTGAAGAAATCCACTCATATTCTGCTTACGCCCATTGCACAGTTAACAGAAAGTGAATCATAGGGCAGAGCTTCCCTGCATCTGAGTGGTAACAGGATGGTTTATTTATCTGAGGATTAGGAGTGAATGAAAGCCTGGAGTACTCAAGCTGTGACACTCCAATACACAGTGAATCATTAACAGCAGCTAGTACACCTTGGAAAGGCAATATCCAACCTCATGCCAGACTCGATGTTACAGCAGTGACAGGACCAGGAAAAATAGCTTTTAACATCTCTGAAAGCAGAGCTGTAAAGCACTGAGATGCCTTTACTGTGACAGGGACACACCAACAGAGCACTCATAAGGGTAAATCACACCTCCTTCATTTATTGGGTGGTGTTGAGCAGGCTGAGAAGGGAATGTGTGAAGAAGGGAGGTGGGAGTTCATCATGATCAGTCACTGATTTTCCAAAGGGCTGTTTTGAAGCTGGCTCTGGGCCCTGTTGGCAATTGCAGCTCCACAGTGAAGGACGAACATCGGGGCTCAAGGATTAGGGCAATGGTGAGGGCTTGAGTCCAGATTTCACCAACAACCAGATTTCATCAATGTAACAGAGACTAAGAGGAAAATGTGACACAATCTCTCATGTCACGTTCATGGGTTAGATTCTCTCTTCTGGGGGAATTTTGGCCAGTACAACATGATGGCTGCGTTCCTGCCAAGGATGAGACTGGAGCTGCTGATACTGCAGCAGAAGCATCTGTGCTTCATACAGATGGCTCTGGCCATCCTGTAGACCAGTGAGATTTACAAATTAGCCCCATGGCAAGTTTTTCCAGCAATGGGGGAGTTCCAGCTGCTTTCATCTAGCAGAGCTCTGACAAGAGCAACAAAGCTAAAAACCTTTTCACTCTCACACAAATCTTTTGTCTGCCCCTTTTAGCAAAATAACTGAAAGCAGTAGTATCAGAACACCCTTTTTAAATAAAATATTTTTCCCCCAAACATTGGAAATGCACATTTATCTATACCTATTTTACCTCCATTTTACTTCTCAGCATCAAACCCTACAATTTCTCTTCCATTTCTATATACTGTGCTGCACAGCTGACATATTGCTAACCCCATGCCAAAGCACAAGCTGTAATAATACTATCAGACCAGCATTTCAGAGAGTTTTTCCTCACTAACCTGTGTTTGACCTTTAATTGATAAACAGCAAAGTGGATCTGATAGTAGGGTGATGCAGAGGCCTTATATCTCTCTATAACTTCAACTGATTGCCCCTAAAATTGAGATAAAGTGATACAAGACCACAGTGCCTGATATGAGAAAACACATTACTTAGCACACAAGCTGAATGTTGAGGCAGAGCATGGAAGGATTACAAAAGTAGAAGAAAGACAAAAGAATGTGGAACAAAAATGTCTACATCGAGAATCTCGGTTGATCTGTCAGAATTAGTCATTCAGTTGTATACAGATTAAAACCACCTTGTTTGATTAATCTCAAGGCTTACCAGGGAATTTAGCCACACTAGTCATTAATTTCAATGAGCATGTTTGTAGCTAACTACCTTTGTTGACTCTGAAAAAGTGTATGTCTTGATATGACATATTTCTTCCCATGAGCTTCTCATGGACTGAGAGCAGTAACAATGAAGAAAAGTGTTTCTACATGTGCGAGTTTATCCAAAGGAGGTGCTTAATGTGATGATATATTTTCAGCTGCTACTGCTCTTATTAAGAAGAAGATGAATATAGAAATATTGTTATAAATAGAAGGCCACATTCGTGACCATGTGCTGTGAGTCATCACTGTTAATTATTCAGATGTATTTTCAAAGATACCTGGGAATTTGCAGAAATGAATGGTTGTAGAATAAGAGTTTAGCTATTTAGTATTTTTACTGACATATATGTATATGTCTAGATATGTATCTATTTGATTTTCTCCTGTTTACAGTTTCTCTCTGTAAATAAAGAGGAGGAACTATCACATGTTAGAAGTAGCTAACATCACATGATGCAGTGAATACTGAACTGTGCGTGCAAACCAGCTGACAAATCCCCCATGCTAAGCTTTATTGTATGCAAACTATTTGTCAGGTGCTTGTGACTAACAGATGGATTTTTCTAGTAATCATGACCAGCTAGTGGACAGCAGACTAATCCAAAAAGTGATGGTATTTCTAATGTGTAGTGTTCTTAGAATAAATTGCTTTCACAGCTTTATTAGCTACACATGATCGGCCATGGGAGTGTTTTTCTTCTGTGCCCATTTTAGTTGTTGAGTCTAAGTGATCTTTTTATAAGAACAGTAGCAACAGCGTACAGAAAGTGAGAATGTACAGGAGTAAGGGTCCACATTGAGGCTGGTTATATTTAATCAAGGATAGCCCCAGGAGTCATTCCTTTTTTTGAAAACTAAACAATACAGGAAATATTCCCAGCCTGGAATGGAGTTGTCTGCACTGATAAATATTGCAGTAGTTCACAGTCTGATTCAGATCTGGGACCACTAACATAACATCTTCCCAAACCATTCCCAGTTGCAGTTCAGCAGCTAGCACCAGTCAGGGATCATTCCTGGCAGGTTTTGTATGTGGAACCACACAGTTTCAGAGACTTAGGGACCAAGACATCAGCAGCATGGATGTGAAATCTCCTACACGAGTTGTTCTCACTGTCAAAAAATATATATTTAAAAATCCAAGCTACTGAGGTTGATGTAACCCCTGTGCCCAGGAAAGCTTTCTCACAGAGTACCAACTCCTCTGCTTCCACCACATTTTTGCTATCCTTATTCCTAGTCCCTAGGACTGTTGTGGACCCCTGTGTTTCATTAGCATCTTTATCTGTCCTTGCCTTCTTGCTCCCTGTGAAGAAGGAACTGGCTTGGCTTGGTCTCTTGCTAAGCCAATATTCAGCCCCACAGCTCAGCATCTGCAGAAGCTGCAAGGGCAATGCTCTGCACAAATCCACTTCGCTGTCAATAAATG
Organism: Acridotheres tristis; assembly: GCA_037013685.1. Lineage (NCBI taxonomy): Eukaryota > Metazoa > Chordata > Aves > Passeriformes > Sturnidae > Acridotheres > Acridotheres tristis. Next base: position 139,520,905 of record CM072886.1, on the reverse strand, counting down.
TTTACTGGCTCTCCCTTCCAAAACTTTGTCTTCTAATTTTTATCTCCTTATTTCTTAAGATTCATAGATTCATAGAATGTTACAGGGTTAGAAGGGACTTTAAAGATCATCCAGTCCCAGCCCCGCTGCCAGGGACACCTCCCACCAGACCAGCTGCTCAAAGCCTTATCCAACCTGGCCTGGAACACTGCCAGGGCTGGGGCATTCACAGCCTCCCTAGGCAACCTCTTTCAGTGTCTCCTCCCCCACAGAGTAAAGAATTTATTCCTAATGTCTAACCTGAATTTCCCCTCTTTCAATTTGTACCTATTACTCCTTGTTCTATCAATCACTACAAAACCCCTTATTTTTTACAAATCATTCTGAGACCTTTTAGCACCTTATCTCAGTCCCAAAGTGCCTCTACTCAATGCAGTGAATAACCAACCAACTTGTCTTCACTCAGCTCATTTGCTCTAGGAGGCACAATCCATCTCTGTTTTGCTAATTATTTCTCCTGATTACCATTCCTGTAGCAAATGCCAGGATTCTTCCTTCAGAGAACAGCCAAGCTAAGCTTTATTTCAGATGTGCCAATATCAGAAATAAACGATTAAAATAATAATAAGCAAAAGCAAAGCCATATCACCTGCTATCAACTATTGTGGTGTCTGATAAGTTGTGTGTACCATGCACACAATGCATGGCACTGTTTGACAGCACAAGTTTTCTCTGTGATCACAGGACAGCCAGTGCTTTTGAACATATAATTCAATAAGGGATTTGTTGAAATCCAAGACCACTAGCACTACAATCCTGGGCTTCCTCAGTGTTTATAAAACATACCTTTGCTTTTACATTTGTAGGGAAAGTGTTTATCATGTATCCCAGAGGACCAGAATTACTTTTGCTGCACAACAACAGTGGAGCTCAGGGTGAAGGATGGTGTGTAAATACCAAATCTCTGACCCACATCCTCCTTTCTCAGCTCCACATCTTCTCCAGAACAAGCAGAGAGGAGGTTTCCATGCACATACAGAAGAAAGAAAATCAGCTCTCCTCACAGCTAGAATATTTGGCCATGCCCTGAGAGCTCAGTTAAAAAAGGTCTGTTTGATGTACTAGGGATGGAATAGAGCCTTTTCCTCACACCAGTTGCCTGTGTCTGTAGCAGGACTGATATGAATTCCTCACTGCACTTGGTGTTGGGGGATACCACTGTGCTGGCCAGTTATTGCTCACCTTGATAAAACCTCAGGAAGCAGCCCTGCCTCCTCCTCCTGATGCACACTGCAAAATGACTGTGCCATGGCTGCTGGGGATGCAGACAAGAACAGGTCCCCTACAAAGAGCCATTATCACCCAGCCAACACAGATGCAATGTGTTGCTTCTTTACAGACCACGTTGGCCAATTAAATCTATCAACCAACTAATTTATGCCTTGCAATGGGTGAAGTAATAGGAAAATAAATGTGTCTTGTTTAATTCCCATCTCTGTGGCAGATGTCAGTAGATTCAGTGCAATAATGTCCTGTATATAAAGTTGTCAGGTGCCACTGGCAGTAGGCTGAGGAGAGCTCCACTGTGACTCCATTTCCAGAGTTTGTGCAGAACCTCCACCGAAAGGACCTGCTTGGCTTTGCCAAGGCAGCTCCCGAAAGGCTCAGTACAAAGGAGCACCAATAAAAGCCAAATGCAGGAATTTGCGCCCCTCTTTGTCTTTCTTTGTGACCAGAGCAACTGGCCTAAGAACTGGTACTCATTACCCGGCACCTTTGAAATCCCTGTCATTGAGCAGGGGTTACTTCTGGGGCTAAATTCTTGTCTTGCCACCCTGGAACAAATTTGGAAGGTCTCCATGTAAACTAAAGGGTCATACTTAGATTCTTATTAAAGAGAATTCCTCTCCTGAGGTTTTTCTAACACAGAATTTTTTTCCATTTTTATTTTCTTTCCTCATCTTCTTTCTTCTTTCCTTGTTTTTTTTGTTTTTGTTTTTTGTTGCTTGTTGGGGTTTTTTGGGTTTTTTTTTGTTGTTTTTTTGGTTTCTGGGGTTTTTTGGGGGGTTTTTTGGGTTTTTGGTTTTTTTTGGTTTTTTTTTTATTTTTTTTGTTTTGGTTTTTTGTTTTTTTTGGTTTTTTGCAACTATGCATTTGGAATCTTCTAATTTTTTTTCATCAGAACAATCTAAAATAACCAAATCAGTCTGTAAGTTGCTACAGATTGTTGCTATGAATTATCACAAAGTCTTTGTGCCAGCATATTGATTGCTTTAAAGTCAGCTGAAAATAGATGCACATCCTGGTAGAGCCATAAAAAAAACCCTCTACAAGAGCAAAGAGATAATTCATCAGTACTATTCAAAAATGTAGCTTGTAGGTACAGGAGTATGATTAGCAAATAAGAGTAAGTGCATCTCTGACAGCTTCAAACTGTGACACATACATGCAGTCAACTGTCTGCCAATACCTTAAATAAACTGATTGTCTAGAAGGAAGCTTTTCTGATCAGGATTCAGGTAAGGATTTCCGGTTTTGTTTTTTGGGTTTTTTTGCAGGTATAAGGAGTTGATTTGTATACATTTTATAACACCAACAAATCAAAGCACTCTTTCAAATATTTATTAGAATTGTTACTGTGGATGTACCTTTATTCCACAGTGAGCTGTTTTATAATTTATGATTTATAATTGTATAGATTCTCAGTGTGCTGTAGCCAGACTTTGTTCCTCTCTCTGCCTGTCGACTCAATTGGGTGCTATCTCTTCCATGCTAGATTAGTGCTCATTAGCTCTGATAGATGTTATCCTTTCAAGCTGTTGCTAGCTTGACTTTGTGGCTGGGTTAGGAGGAAATTGTTTCTTAGAACCAGAGCTGAGAGCAAGCCCTTCAGTGCAGATTTTTAATTCTCATGGCTGTTGCTGGTTGTTAGACTGCTGTGCTCATTGGTGCTGTACTATGGATGAAATTGGTACCGAGCAAAGGGAGGCTGCAGATGTTCTAAAGCACATGTTCTAAAGCAGCCATTTCTACCCAGCCTTATCAAGCCAGCCTTGCCAGCTGCTGAGTTACTTTTCACCTAACATCTGAAAGCTGCTCAGCAACCTAAGTGAAGAAATCACTGTGACTGGAAATGTCCTCTCAGTTCCGCCAGGCATGTTAACAGAATGGGTGGCTGAAGACAAAGAGAAGGGGAAAACAATCTTGTCACTACCTGCGTGGTCCTCTCTGCTTGGAGATACAAATCAGAGACCAGATCTTCACCTGCAGTGGAGCTCCAGCATCTAATGTATGTGGAGACACTCAGCTTTAGATGTGGTAATCTGGAGTTGTCTCCCACCTCCAATTTCCCCGTTTTATCAGGAGTTAAGGGAACACCAAGGGATGGTCCATCCCACCCTGTTATCCAGTAGAATTTGAATGAGTCACTGCCTGCAGGTGCCTGTGTCTGTGCACTCATTGGAGAGGACACAAAATGCAGCTTAACCTGGATACCAGTTACCACAGGGATGGAATTAGATTAGATCAGTCCTCTTCCTGTGATTCCCTTTACCAAATATCCCACCAAAGGCTGTGGCCAGCATCACTGGTTTCAGAGGGAAGGAGCAAGACATCTGCTCACAGGAAGTTTCTTACCTGTCAGTGTTTGGGGAGAAAGTGTACATCTTGCATGAAGATTAGGTTGGAGCTCTTCAAAAGTAACTGTTTCCCATTAATACTGGATATTACTGTCTTCTGTACAAACAATCTGTTTCTGAATTTCACGACACTCTTTTAAGTTTATCTACTATGGTAATAAATTCTTCAGGCAAATTGTGCATTGTCTGAGGAAAAAATCTCCCTGCATCATTTTTTTCTGAATATATTTGTTATACTAATTAAAGGGCTTCACTTCCCACAATGTTTTCTTTTAATGTTATCTTGAACTCTGCAGATTGGAGATGGCTGCTGCATGCATAGAGGTGGGCTAATCACAAGACTGTAATTAAGGAATGTATGAGTTCCTTAAAACTTCGCCAATATGAATTCGTCAGAAAAGGCTCTTCATTACCCATTTGTTTGCCTCTCTGTTTTGCTCAATCTGTACAAATTTTACATGCATATACATGTATTTCTGTGTCAGCCCTAGCAAGGACAGGATCTCTTGGACCTGGTGGATGCAGATAGTTTTCTCCTCTGAGTTCCATTTACCAGTGCAGGAAGTCTGTCTTTCAGGGGAGAAATCAAAACCCTATAATACTTTTGATCTGTGAGTTTAGTGCAAACTGACCACTGTGACACCTCTGAAGTGCTGGGAGGTCCTCCCAGAAAAGGCCCAGTTTGGTGTCCTGAGATTACAGTGAGAACCCGTTCAGCTGGTTCACTGCCACAGATTAAATAAACAGAGACTGGCATTTGTTTTCCTTCACATGAATGTGTTTAGTGGGGCTCAAAATCGATCAGGAAAGAGATGTTTGGAGCTAAAAGACAGAATCTTTTTTATTTTGGTGTTTGGCTGTACTGGGGATTTTTTGTGTTAGGAAAAGTCTTTTGGCTTTGAAACCTGCCTGCCTCAGCTACATAGGTATATCAGGAGGGAATCTGTCAGAAAGAAATGGACATTTGGCAGGGAAAAATTTTCAAGTCAGACATAGAAATTAATCCTGATTAGGTTTATTAGGGCTGCAAGAAGGGTAAGTACTTATTCTATGTACTCTTTAAGGGAATTTAATTTCTGTGTGTTCTGGTCGGGTTTTGTTTTGTTCCTCCCAGCTTTCTAAGCTTCAATTTATATGACACAAACCAATTACCAAGCGTTGCTGCCTTAACCTTTATTTGTGCTGATCCACTCAAAAGCAGAGATAGTCACTCTCCAATAGATCATTGTGCTTCCAGAAGGGTTGTTGTAAACCAAAAGAGCTGCACTGTGCCTGCCCTTCAGCATCTTCTGGCATTGCTGATAATGGCCTTTCACCTTCCCCTGGCTGCCTCTGCCACTTTTAGCATTTAGGCAGATAATCTTTGGGGCAGGGTCATAGAGTTGACAAAAGCACAGAGGGGTGGTTCTGCTTCATGGAGCAGTGGAAACTGAACAGGAACAAACTCTGAATTTAGATTTAGAACTCCTGGGTGCTGAATAAGCTTGAGGCAGCTGTGGTATAGCCCATCTCACAAAAGGGTGCTCCCCAAAACAGCTCCCAGTGATGGATGAAAGCACCTCTCAGTTCCCCGAGCCTGCGTGGAGCTGCTTAAAGAGAACCATATCTTAATCTGACATCTCTGAAAGGTGGAGGTGTCCAGGAGGGACATTGTCCTTGGCACCCACTGCCTGATGATCCAGCCTGCCTACAGTGGGGCAAGAAGCATCAATCATGGCTGAATTCTCCAAGTTGCTTAGGAAAACAGAGACAATCAAGAATATGAGGATTTTTATGTTATATGACTGTTACAAACCCTTGAAAGCACAAGTTACTTCCCATTTATCTGCCACCTTGACCTAACCCAGGCTCTGGGATGTACATTGCTACAAAGAAGTCTCTGTGCACGATCTTTGCCATTTCTCAGAGAGAACAATGGGGAAGGAGGCAGCAACTGAGTTTTTTCCGGGACCTCTGGCTGACGTTTCTTCACTCTTTGATCCCGAGAGGGAGTTCAGGATAAGCAAAAAGGCAGGTTTGCCTGTCAGTAATGACTGGAGGAGGGTTTTTGGAGGAGCCTTCGGGCGAGTTTCCTCCCCCCACATTCCTGTCCCTGTTACGGCATCAGCAGCTCAGACAAATGGTCGGATACACTTGAGTGCACAGCCCTGCAGTGCAATGGGAATGCTGCCCTCATCATGACTCTTGTGTTTAGGTATTTCAGGCAGAAGGAGGGGTTGGGAAGGAGAAAAGAATGAGATAAGAATGTGTGAAGTACTTTTTCTTTCTCTTTTTGCATACTGAGTCTTTGTTAGAAAAGCTGTCAGCTGTGCACTGTGTTATGCCAAACAGCTCTACTAATCTCTTTGCATGGACAGCAAGGTCTTGCTCCAAACACTTGAAAAGATCCAACTGGAGCATTATGATCAGCTTTCCTCAGAAACTGATCACGCTTTGCTGAAAGCTGTATTGCAGGCAGCATTGCTGAAGCCCACGTTTTGGCTTGGGTCACTGGTGTGAAGCCTCCCTAGGGCTGCATGGCTGTAAATGGGAGCAGGAATTGGCTAGAGAGGTGGTTCACAAAACAGACACCGCCAACTTTGTGGGACTGGATGGGGCCAGCCCTTGGGTATTGCACCAAGACACTGCAAAACTCCGTGTGTGTTTATGTACGTGTGTGCTTGTGTGTGCTCTGCACCTGCAAGCAATTTGTTGGGGGACTCTTCACAGGCCTCTAGGAACACAGAACTCGTATGATGAAGTCTGAGCACCCCTTTGTGCTCCCCTGGGACTGGAGAGAAAGAGAGAGAGAGGACACGTGTTATTCTTTCAGATTTTTATTTTCCTTGGCAAAAAGAGGTAACAAGTCAGGTGTCACACGCAAACAAGGATTATTTTCTCTTGCTTTTCCCCTTAGCAGCTGAGCACTGGGCAGACACTTGAGTGAAAGGACAGGCTCAGTTTGCCAGGGAACCAGTTGAAATCTGAAGTTATTCAGTTGAAACCAATAAAGAAATGGATCAAAATTTGGCCTTGTGCCTGGCTGTGGAGTCCATTCTAAACAGACTACAGAAAAAATAGCTGTGGATTGCACACCGTATCTGCAAGGGAAAGTGGAATTTGCCAGTGAAGAAAACTTCTCATTTATAAAGCTTTTGAGCAACTTGCTTTGAGATATTTGCAGCGCCTTTAAAAAAACACCTTAGCTGTAATGAGCTTATGTGTTAAATGAAAAAGTGTGGAAATTAGGACATGAGATATTTGCATAGAGGCCAGGAGATAATTACTGGTGATAGTCCAAGCTGAAGAATAGTATCTATTGTTTCCAGAAAACTAGTTTTCATAAAACATGAACTTCCTGTACTCAAAACACTAACATCAGCAATGCCTACAATATTATGTAGCAAAACTATTAACAAATAAGTACACGGGGGAAAAATCCCATCCTGGACAAACTGTAAAGGATTAAACCTAATTAATTATTAAACCTAATAATACAGCATGTTTAGAATGTCTCTGGATGTTTAGAATGTCTCTGTACTACTTTTCTTTCCATTTAGTATAAAGTGCAAGTATATGCTGGTGAAAAATACTGTATTTTAGTTACAGAATGGCTAGATTTGAAGCATATTTGTACACATGCAGAAATGTAGACATTAATTAATGACCTCTTAGGTCAGGAGGCCTGCAAGAGCTGGGTATCCCCTTGTTGGGCATGACTAGGAATAGTTCAAGACTTAGTCAAAGAGGGTTGGCTTGTAATATACACTAGGAAATATAATTAGTCACTAGAAAAAGAATTAATCTTTACTCTGGCACCATATGAGTTTGGTTCTCTCAATGTGAAATGCAGTCACCCAGATCGAGATCTCTCAGACTCGTTTTTGTTTGGTGAAACAGTAATTAATGCTGCATAAGGGAAAAAAAAAAAGATAAAGCTGAAAGAGCATTGATGGAAAAGTGGCAAATGCCACAGGGAGGTTTAGGTCAGTAAGCAGAGAGGACAGGCCTGCCAGACTTGCCTCGTTTGTAAGCCTAACCTCTTGACTGACAAAAAAGATGCTCTTTAGCTGGAAATTTCCTGTGGATGTATGCAAATGGAATAATGAAAATCAAATCTGTCTTTATACTTTTAATCACATGGAAGCTCTGAGTGTCCTGGTGAAGAAAAACTCCATTATTTGCTTGGTGTTACACTTCTCCTCCCTGTGCCTCTGCCCTGGGTCACTGCTGGAGACAGATGCATGGGCTCCTAGCACCCGGGGCTGGCATGCTCAGGTCCTCCTTATGATCCTGTGACTCCTGACAAATAATAAAATGCTAAAAATGCTGCTGATTGGTTTCAGAGACAGAGACCCAGAAGGCCAGGTCTCAATTACACCCAATTACACTGGATGTACTATTAAATCAACTAGCAATCAAGGCTCAGTGTCTTAAACAGTTCCATGGACACCTGTGCCACTCCTCCCAGTGACTTCCCTAAAACTCCTCATGAATTTACCAGAACCTCCGTGCCAGTGAGGATGGAGCAAGCTGAGGAACGTTTGCCTGAATGCTCTTTTTGTCCTGGCTGTCAGTCTGTGTCACACCAGCAGATGCTGGGAGCAAAAGGCCAGGCCCCATGTGGTCTCAGCTACAGTAACTCCATGGCAGCAAGCAGAGCAGTGCCAAGCTAAATCACTTCACAGATCGTATCATCAGAACTACAGAGGATTATAATACGTGTAATTTTATCCTGCTAACCCAAACCCACCTTTCCCCCCCCTGGATTTTTTCCTTCTGTTACATTCCTCATTCTTTTTACTCTTCGAAGGTCATCTCTTGGTGGAAACAAGTGGTCAGGTATTGTTATGATATGTGTGGCAGAAGAAGGCAAGAAAGGCAAGATAAGATAAAATGCCATAAAATGTGTGTGCACAGCAACAGAATATTCATTTCCAGGGAAATTGGTGTTTGCTATTTAAGCCTGCTCATCTATTCTGCCTACTCCCTCCCACCAAACTGAGAGACCTCCTCACAGTCTTTTCATGTCTTTCTGTTTTATCTTGTTGTCACATTGCAATAGCTCTGGGAAAACCACTGTCACTCCTTTTTACTCCATAGGAAGTGGAGAGAGCTCTGAAGCCTCAGAGGTACAGAGGCAACCAACTTTTGAAGAGTCCTCCAAGAGTCACACCAGACATGTCTATACAGAGTAACAAGCAGAATTTGGGACAGCTCTGGGAACCAACCCCAAGTCCTGTAATAGCTGAGTAAGTGCACAATCCATCCCATTTGGCTTCTCATAGAGGTGGTGCCTTCCTTGGGACTACCCAAGGGTCAGCCCCTCAGGTTGTAATTGCAGTGTAAAAAAATTCATTAAAGGGATGGTTGCATGGGAGGGAGGGAGGGAGGGAAGGAAGGAAGGAAGGAAGGAAGGAAGGAAGGAAGGAAGGAAGGAAGGAAGGAAGGAAGGAAGGAAGGAAGGAAGGAAGGAAGGAAGGAAGGAAGGAAGGAAGGAAGGAAGGAAGGAAGGAAGGAAGGAAGGAAGGAAGGAAGGAAGGAAGGAAGGAAGGAAGGAAGGAAGGAAGGAAGGAAGGAAGGAAGGAAGGAAGGAAGGAAGGAAGGAAGGAAGGAAGGAAGGAAGGAAGGAAGGAAGGAAGGAAGGAAGGAAGGAAGGAAGGAAGGAAGGAAGGAAGGAAGGAAGGAAGGAAGGAAGGAAGGAAGGAAGGAAGGAAGGAAGGAAGGAAGGAAGGAAGGAAGGAAGGGTAAAATGCGCATATCCACCTAACACAGTTTCAGTTATCTAAGCTGATGTGTGTCAGTGACTATTTATTATGGGAAATGGGTGTGGGTGTGAGTGTGTGTAGGAGAGTGCAGCACAGGAATATATCTAAGAAAACTGAACAAGCTGAGTAAATCAATTAGAAGAAGCTGACCAGGATGGGACAAGGACAAAGGGGGTCTCAGAACACAGGGGTTGAGCTGGGGGTGCTGAGGTGGGACTGGAAATTATGTCTGGTTGCTCCCACTCTCAGGAATAACAGGCTTACTGCATGCTTGTAAATACACAGAACCATATTCAAGATCTCTAGCCCCAGTTTGTCCTCCTAATTAAAATTGGCTATAATAGCTGAGAATGTGGCAGTCTAGACAGATCAGACTACCCTTCTTCATGCTACTCTTTCAAAATGAATATATCTCAAGTTGGTGATTTACCATTTTATCCTCCCGGTTCATATCTAGATGATAATTTCTGTTGTTCAGTTATTCACCCCAGAAAGAGCACTGATAAGGTTTTCAAAAACATGGTCTTGGGAGAGCCATGCCCTTAGACCATCAATATCTCATCTTGTGCACCATGCAAGTACTGTACTCAGAAGGAAAGATAGGAAATATAATCTATTCTCCCTCATACCTCTGTACCATTGGGAATTAAGCAAACTTGCATTCCAGTTCCTTTCACTGAAAACGCTCTTGACGGATTTATCAAACTGGGATGCCCCTCCAATGCCTTAGGCAATTAACAAAACCTCTTTACATTATGAAGGCTCCCCCCCCAGCAATTTTAGACACAGACACACACAAACACACATATTCCAAGGGGTGTACTCTCCTGTTACTTGATGCATAAAGATGGGCTGATAAAAAAAAAGGCAAATTGTTCACAGATCTCAGTAGCAGTAACAAGCCATAGATATGATGATGTCAAGGGATGCTACCTGGCACTGCTGAACACAGCCAATGTACCCTGCTGCATTGCACTGGAGGCACAGTAAAGATATACATACATGACATAACATTTTATATGTAAGAATATTTAATCAACTTTTGGTGTAGCAGAACCAGTGACTGAGGCAAACCTTCCAAACAGCTTTGTTGATAGAGAAAATGAATGGAAGTGCTTTGTAAACTGTTGGTATCACATACTGCATATGAACTTTTGACATGGCTTTCTCCCTGCTGTTGTTCACTGTATGCCATAATCCCTTCCTATCCTGCCAGATTTCAATCTGTATCACATAACCCTTGCTATTCCTCCAAGAAAGGATTTCAGCAGCATCATAGATTTTGTGCAATAATTCTATTTGAAAGTCATTCTTGCAGTTAGCCTTCTGGCATGCAATCTTTTAATATGTTTTAGGCTCTCAGATTGATTCTCAGGAGTTTGCAGGTCTCAGCCTCAATAACAGGATCCCATCTTTGGATAGAGAACAAGAAATCACTGAAGAGTGGAGAAGCCAGACCTCCTGCAGTATGCAGGTATGAACAAAGTTTTCAGAAAGGAACAACTGTTTTTAATCCCCTGTGTAGAGGTCACATGTTCAAAAGTGCCTAATGCTTTAATAGCTCCCACTATAATCCTTTTAGATAAAATTTAAAAGCCTGTATTTATATTTGGATCTTCTTGAGTCAGTAGTGAGAATTGAGCTCTGAAAAATTCAGCTTCCTTTTACAAACAAAGCCTAAATAAATATTACTAAAGAATAAATATTGTAGTCTGAAATTAAAAAAAAAAAAAAGGAAGGAAAAAGACATAATGTGGGAACTTCCCTTGTTACCTTTTCAGTTTCACTTTTGTGGGAGCTGCACAAATATGATTCTGCTAAGGGAAAACATTGACTGCAATTTTATATCAACATTTGAATATGTGAAAAAATAACTTGATAATTTCCAGCTTGATATGAATGTAGTTGCATGGACTTCAAAAGTCCATCTTGGGAAAAACTCAAGAATTTGTTTGAAGCAGGAATATTAAAGGCCCTCATTGCTTTTTGCAATTGGGGTGACCTTGCAGGGTTTATATAAAACTTGCTTTGCTTCCTGAGATTAAATTATATTATTTCACCTGGTTTATCTGTAGGTTGTTCTAAATAATTTGATAAATGCTCAAGTGTTTTGTATTGTGTTTTCAATGTTGTATATAAACTGAGCAAAAGGTGAGAGGGGTTCAGACCAAAGAACAAAGAACCAGTAATCATCTGGTATCAGCATGATAACCAAAACTTCACATGGTATCACTTCTGTAACCAGGTTATTGCTACTTCTCTTAGTCTAGAATGCTATGCCCCAAATCTGCAACATTTAACATAAAATCATTTAATGGTATAGGTTGAAAGAGACCTTAAAGGTCATCTCATTCACACCCCCACTGCCACAGGGAGGGACCCTTTCCAGTAGATCAGAATACTCAGAGCTCCAACCATTCTGGCCTAGAATATTCCCAGGCTTGGAGCATCCAGAGCTTCTCTGAGAAGCATGTCCCAGTGTCTCACCACCCTCATAGAATGTTTTTCTAATATCTAATCTAAATTTATTCTCTTTCACTTTGAAACCATTCCTCCTTGTCCTGTCTCTACATGTCCTTGTAAAAAGTTTCTCTCCATCTTTCCTGTAAGTTCCCTTCAGGTGCTGAAAGGCCACAATTAGATCAACCCAAAGACTTCTCCAGGCTGAGTAAACCCAATTGCCTCAGCCCTTCCTCACAGGAGAAGTGCTCCATCCTTCTAACCATTTTGGTGGCCTTCTCTGGACCTGCTCCAACAGGTCAATGTTCTTCTTCTGCTGGGGGCCCCAGAGCTGGATGCAGCACTTATGAGTGTGAATATAAAATCCTTAGGTTATTCTTAGGGTGATATAACTTCATTTGGTACAGGATTTTAATAATTTCATTATTCAGAATAATTTATGTTGGAAAAGATGTCTAAGATCAAGTTCAACTGTTCACCCAGCACTGCCAGCTCCAGCACTTAACCATGTCCCTAAGTGCCACATCTACATGTCTTTTAAACACCTTCAGGGATGATGGTCCCAACGCTTCCCTGGGCAGTCTGTTTCAGAGATTTTTTATATCCAAATATCCAAACTAAATCTTCCCTGGTGCAACATACAACCACTTCCTCATGTCCTGTCCCTTGTTACCTGGCAGAAGAGGCTGACCCCCATCTTTCCACAGCCTCCTCTCAGGGAGTTGTAGAGAGGGATAAGGTCTCCCCTGAGCCTCCTCTTCCCCAGACCGTCTGCTGCTCCTCATCAGACCTGTGCTCCAGACCCCTTCTCAGCCTTCTATGGACTTGTTCCAGCCCCTCAGTGTCTTTCTTGCAGTAAGGTCCCAAAATTGGACACATATTCAAGGTGCAGCCTCACCAGTGCTGAGTACAGGGCGATGATCATTTCCCTAGTCCTGCTGTACCATAGTTTCACAACCAGATAAATGATCAGATGACCTTGAAGTTGGGTAGAAGACAACCTCAATGCCCTTATAAAACAAGAAATTTCTGTAGGTACAAATAAAAGGACAACTTGTGTCACCACTGCAGATAAGCTGGAAAGAGGTGGAAGTGAGAGAATTCACTCAGAATTCAGAGAAAATGTCTGAGAAGAAAAATTAGGCGCTGTAAATAGCAAAAGTCTGAAATTCAGTTTTAAGTTTTTTTGTAAGCAACATGTCAGACAAATAACTTAAGTTTTGTTCAGCATTTCCAAGGTTAGTAAAACCCTTTATGATCTACTGGCAACCATCTCGTTGTATAATCTAAAATTACTTGGGTGACCTGCTCATGCAAACACATTTTTTTTTCTGACATTTAAGTGACAGGAGAGACGGTAGTAAATGACTGGTTATCTCAGGAGAGATACTGAAGTATTAATATATGGCTCTGCTGAAATATATGTGAGATGCAGTGTGCACCACATTCAGGAATACTGAATTGAAACTGAGATGGGCAGAGAAGGACTCCTAACATTACCAAGGGAACTTAACTTACTAGAGGAGAAAGAAATGCTGGAGAGTGTGTCATTGTTCCTATTAAGTCTGCCAGACAGTAAAAACTGCCAAGGAATAAAAATACCTAAGACACAGCCTGAGGCCCATGTTAAGGCTGAGCACTGGGACAGCTACCTGCCCTTGTCAGTAGCCAATGTTATTCCATTGTGGAGAGCTAAGCTGCTCAGGTGCAATCCAGAGGTGGACAGAGGGACACTGAAAGCCTCTGAGACCAATCTACTAGGAGAACTCAAACTGCAATAAGTAGAGCTGAGAGCAAGAGGAATGTACTCCTGCAGTGGAGCCTGGGGTTACACAGCTGACTGAGGAGGTGGAAACACAAATCCTAGGCATTTTTCCATCAAAGATGGTATAAATTATGTTCTTGTGTCTTCTGGGAGTGATGAAACCACTCAGTGATAATTCAGTGGCAGGGAGAATACCTTGTTTTGGCTGATGAGGAACCACCTTGCAATCAGTAAAAGTGCCTGTTTCAGAAACAGCATGTATTTTTCACCCAGGAAGGTCATTACATGAAATAGAGCCAGGGGCACTGGAAATAGATAAAAGAATCCAGTACTGTTCAGCCACAGCCCCATTAAAAAGGCTAAAGAATCAGGATCCTTCTGGATTCAGCTATCATACATTTGTTTTTTGCACAGTGGCCCATCCTCAGCAGAGTATAGTCCCATGAAGATTTTAGATCACACTGGTGGAAGCACATCCCTAGAGAGTAAGAACTGCAGTGCCTTCTGTCAGGCAGATGAAAGTCTTGGTCCCAGACTTGCTTCTTTCTCACAAGAGTTCTAGCCAGAAGAGACAAAATTCAGCTGCAGATGCAGAACTGTTGAACCCTCAGACAACATGGGTTTTGTGGCCCTGTTTTTGACCTGGAGAAAGGACTGGAGAAAGGTAATTTAGTTCCTCTCAGTCACAAAGAAGCTAAGCTCAGCCCCTCAGACAGCTTTTCTGATCTGAGACACAGTGAGCCAGCCTGTGAGAGATCCTGAGCAGAGGTTAAAAAGAGCTTCAGTCAGTCTGGCATGAAAACACCTACGTCCCTTATGGAGGTAGACTGGTCTCAGCAAGGCAGCTGAAATGTGTTGTTTGAATAATGACAGCAATTAACATGAAAACAAATACTGGATGTGAATAAATGCAGCATGTAAACAGAGGGAAATGTAAACATCATTATCAAGGTGTGTAAGATTCTATAATGACATTATGGAAATATTAGGGGGAAGAAAAAGGTAGTTGATTAAGGACAGCAACCACACATGGAAACAGGAATACTGGTCACACTGTCCCAAGGATTTCATTGTTCCTTACTGGATACTGCTTTTTTCCATGGTTCTGCTCTTTTTATGCTCTTATCTGTATCAGAGGGAACTTTCACCCCTCTGATTACATCTCTGTTCCCATTCTCTTTAGATGGACACAGACTGTTGAAAGTGGAAGGCAGATTTTTGCACTATTCACTTCTTCATTCAAATTACCTTTAAGCTCATTGAAAACTAAGGTCTAAATAAAGGAGGAATACAGCCTGAAGAATTGAAATAAAAATGCCTAAGGGCTTCTGCAGGATGTTAATTAACCTGGTTCATGTGGGGAAGATAGTTGATAACTCAGTTAATATTCGAGCTATTTCAAATTTACAAGAATTTAACTGTTTTACATACCATACTCTGTAGAAATCCCCCACTGGATTTCACCCTCTAATGTCTATAAAATAAAGGCAATACATATTCTTAACACATAAGCAATAAATAGGAAATGCTCTTATGGGATACACGTTAGTTCCCACAATAAAAGAACACAAATCAAACCCAGCAGCTGAAGAGCAGGTGAGCAAATGATTATTTTGGGCCTCTAATGAAATGATATTGTGAAAGGCATTAGACAGATTGATTAGAGCTCAGCTGACTGACAAAACTGCCCATGCTGTCCACCATTATAATGAATCTACCTAAACCATTTCCTTGAGTGTCTGCACAGGTGTGTGTATCCCTATGCACGTGTCTTTGTGCCTCACAGCCAATTATTCATTGCTATTTCTTTATAGTGCAAAAAGCAGTCTAACTTGTACAGATCTATGCTTTAGAATTAGCTATGAATACACTCTCTGGGTAGGACTCCTGCAAGGATTCATTTTCAGTATTATCTGACAGTCATTTCAATTAACACATTTATCAGCATATTTACAACATGCAGTGTGAAATAAAGATCCTGTTAAAGAAAGAAGAAAACTGAATCAAGAATCTCAGATTAAAAACCAGTCAAAATCAAATCATTATCACAAATGAATATTGAAGCTAAAAGCACAGTAAGAATAGAAATTAAGATTGGATATTTATACCACTAAGGAGGATATTCGGAGAAAAAAAATATCAGGATTAAAAAGAAAGCAAGATCAAGATATTTTGCTATATAAATGTAATTTGTTCCATTTCCTTTAGCAGAATTCTGCCAACACCCATTAGTGATGGATCTGACATGCAGCCTTAGAACCTGTGAAGATCAAGGTTTGGAAATTGTTCCTGGAAACAAAGATCTGCATGTGGGTTGAAATAATTAAAGGCAACAGCTCAGGCTGAGGAGTGGCTGACTAGTAATCATCCTTGTAGAACAGACCTGGGCTGCTAGGGGACAAGGAGTTGAACATGAGTTTTGCTAACCAGTTTTATAGTGAGAAATGTCAACTGCACAAAGGACTGCATTGGCAAAAACACAACTGAGAGTCTGAGCAAGTGGATTTCCCTCTCTGCTTTTCACTTGTGAAGAGAACACATCCAGACTACTGAGTTCAGTTTGGGCTTCACAGGATAGCAATGAGCTAAAGCAAGGTCTTCACTTGGATGGTTAGGGACCAAAGCAAATGATGGACAAGATGAGGCTTCAGAAGCCAAGCTTGTTTAGCTGCCAAAAAAAGAAGGCTGAGGGGAATAATGTTAGTATTTTCAACTACCCAAAGAGAGTTTAAAAAAGAGATGAATCCAGATTAAGGGCTGGCAGACACAGGGTACAGCAAATGGAAACTAGAAATACCAATTAATGATAAGGGAAAAGTTCTTCACTGTGAGGGTGGACAAACATTACACCAGAGACCCAGAGAGGCTCTGCAGCCTCCAGTCCAGGAGATATTCAAGGCAAGGCAGCACAAAGACCTCGAGGGACCTGATCCAACACTGATGCCACCCTGCTTTGGCCTCTGGAGTTCCCTGTCAATCATGGCTTTGTAAGATTTTAAAGAATAATAGAAATGAGGTGTAGGGAGAAAAACAGAAATGTCACTGCACAAAATGAGATTCAATAACCAAGGAATATGTAAGTCAGACAGAAAAGAAGTGCCTAAATTGAATACTAAGCCAGGCCTAAAGAATTGTCATCTGGATATAATAGGCTTAACAAAGACAAACTTCATCTCCCTTTGGAAATCAAAGCCCTGCAGGCTTCTTGTAGGAGGTAATTGAAGACAAGAATAACCTTGAGCTCTAGTCACACTGTACTTATTCATTGCTTATTTAAGACATAGCAACCTATTGTATATTGCTGCAATTTGTATAGCTAATTATATAGAACTCCAGTTACACATTGTGTCTAATTGCTGGAATATACATCCTCTGAAGCCATTAGGAGTGCTACCACTGACTCATTTGAAGAGTCTAATTTAGCCAGCTGAATTATCTGACTCATCTTAGTAGGCTCATCTCAGCAGGCTTTTCTAATGTTGCCCTTTGGACGAGCTTGTCTCTGTACAGAGAACCCGGGGAGACTAACCTGAGGGGCTTGCTCAGTGCCCTGGGAATGCTGCCTTTTCTTTCCTCCTTGATAAAGGAGGGATGCTAATAATTGATACATTCACATTTGATGTGAGAATCAGTTGATGTCTGAGCAATTTAACTATAGGAATACTAAAAAATCTATTCCATTTGCCAGAGCATAAAAATGACCTTGTTGAGAGGTTGGAAGGATGAATTGGAGGAAGGGTTGCTGGCCACTAAAAAGCCAGATTTCCAACAATATCAATTAATATGGTGTTTTCAGGGCTGTCTGAAAACCCTGCCAATAAAACAGTGTTTAAAGGAGGTCCAGTTAATTAGGGTTTGAAGAAACCATAAGATAGGCAAAAACTCTATAATAAAAATTGAACTAAGGAAAAAAATCTGTAGTAGAATGGCTTCAATGAATAAGGGAGTTGTGCTGAGTTTTCCTCTTTGTGATTTGTGGCCATTGAGTAGTTACACAGGTACTCAGAGGGCTTATGAGGCATAAAAATGTTTGAAGATGCACATAAAATAAAATACAAATTCCAGAATATTAAAAGCAATGTTTCTGAGGTCAAATACAGCTGCTACAGCTGAGTTATATATTCTATACAATAATATTCTCTATATTCTTACAGATATTCTGTATATTCTACTAAAATAGATTTGTTGCTGTACTTTAATGGCAACTGAATAGGGCGGGAGAAGAGCCTCAAATATTTCATTTCTAGAATGGAATTACCACTTTGGAGAGCAAATGAGAAATATGGAGAAGAAAGAGTTACAGATGGGGAAAAAAGTAAGAGAGAACGGGATCATGGAAGATATTGCTGATAGTGTCAAAGAGAGCTGAGGGTAGAATGCTGGTTTGGAAGAGGTCATTATGGTTAGTGCAGTATGAAAGGAGCTGAAGAAAGGGATTAGGAAGGGTCTGGCATCATCAAAGTCTGACTTTAGGTACTGCATTTAGCATGTGCAGGGTTGAAGGCAAGGAATTTTGATACATTCAAACAAAAGTAGGCCTATATTTTAGAAAAAAAATTCATCCTCTGAGTGGAGAAGGAGCATGAAGGAGGAAATGAGAATAGGATAAAAGGCAGACAGGCAATAGGTTGGGATGCTGATCATAAACAAAGCAGTAAGGGTCAGATAAAGTGAGAGTTCCTGAAGGAAGAATTGGTGATTATATTTTATGTGATATGCAATATCTGATCTGGATAGCAATCAGTGAAATCTTGTGTGGAGAGCAAAGTGGAAAAAAAGGGCTTATGAAATGACCTGGCACCAGGAATGTGTGATATACTCCATGTGAATGAACCTCAGTAGGCTTCAGCAGAGAAGTAAGGTGAGGATAAGCATTAAAAGAAGTAAATTTAGAGCTGAAGAAGGAAACCTCTACAGGACCCCACTGAAATTGGTGCTGGGACAGCCATGCTGGAGCCACCTATTTTGTGAGACCTCCATGAATGACCTGGCCTGTCCTTGCTCTGGGCAGTGCCAAAGATCAGATCCCACTCCCATGGCTGAGGCCACTGAGCTGTGTCTCTGTATCTGAGGGGTTATTATGCAGCTAAGGGCAGTATCATGGCTTGTTGTAAGATTTCCTCCAGGCTTTCAAAACACTGGAGCCACATCAATGCTCAGCAGAGATGGACCTTATTCTACCTGAAGCCATGCAACTTTGGCACAGACAGGCCAGATGGTCAAAATGATGAATATCTTCCACTTGTCATTCACTCTCAAGCTTTCTTGAATTTCTTCTGGACAGCCTGCTTTGCTATGGCATGCTCTAAGACAGCCAAGCCCATTTTCAGAAACAGACAATACAAAAAACCACCTACACTACACAGAAAAAGGCTTCTGTGATGCAGATTGCAGCAGTCTAAAGATTGTTTTGCCAATTTTGTGTTGGCTCTGGCAAAATATGTCTCTCACTAACTAACTTTATTACAGTCTATTCAGACCCCTGCATCTGCTTAGGATCTCAGCACCATGGGTGCCAACTTCAGCAACACATCAGTATTTGTCAAGACAGGAGAGCTCTTACAAAGGCATCACTGTGCACAGACTGAAATGGGGTGTTATTCATCTCTTTAAATTAGGTTGTCTCTGTTGGCTGCATTCCTGTTACACTGGCTGGAGATCTGGTCAATACAGCCATAAGGCATCAGTCAGTTTATTCTAAAGCAGACACTCACATTTAGGTCAGATGAATCATGCCCCAGGTATTATGGATAGTATTGACTGGCTCTCCATAAACAGAGTTGAATTCCACATAACTGGCTCAAAGGTAAGCACTTACATTTTAGAAATGTCAAGTTAGAAAACAGCATCTCGCTAATCCCCCTAACAGTCACTTGGGATCAGAGTGCTAGCACAGGTCTTGGGAGGTTCACATAAATTCCCATCAGGAAATACAAACTCACAGATGTACAAGTGCTCCAAGAGCATCCTTCCAGTCCCGACCTCACCACAGACTGCATCTGCCACCTCCTGTGTAACTCAGTCACTTTGTTTCTCCACACTTTTGTCTCTCCCATGGACACAGTGACATTCCACTTCCCGGAGTGTTCTGTTGCTTGTTTAGACTGAGAGTTCCTACCACATCTTACAGGGCTTAGCACATGCAATCTTGTATTTTATTTCAAACCTCCAGATGCTACTGTGATATGAGTAAATAATGGAGAAGACACAACAGCTAGTCAAGAGAGATTTCAGTCCCAAGAATGATTGCACTTTTAACTAAGGAAAGTATGTTTTCATACTGGATTTTGTTCTCTTTTTGGAGTATGTTATTGTTACTGCTGCTGAGAAAAGTGATTTATTTCAATGTTTCCTCTTGTTTAAAAAGAAGAAAGCTTAACCCTTGCTCTTTCAAGAGTAAAGTAACCTTACAGGATATAAAATAAATATTTAAAATGGATAAATTGAAGGAGGAATGGGAAAAAATCATGTCACAGAAGGATAGCAAGGGTTTTATTTCAGGGCACTGACAGTTTCTGTTGTCTTTGCCATCAAATAACTGAACTCAGGAAGGCTGCTGCATGCAAATGAAGGCAAATGAAATATATGTGTCCACATGATGTGCATCATTGTAATCTAAATGGCAGGTGGGTCCCCTCAGCAGAGCCAGGCAGTGGATGCTGAGTGCTCCCACATTAGGGGTGGTCCTGTGAGGACAAGGTTAAGAGTGGTTAAAAGCATAGCAGGGAGACCCTTGCCTTGCACCTTCCTTCAGTGTCTTAATTTTGGATTGGATTTCCTCCCTCAGTGCTCTCAGGCCACTATGCTCCTCCAGCAATGGAATTTATTTTATCCCTGTTCTAAATCACTGTGTGCTGATTAGGTGATAAGCTGTCACCACTCTACCAGGCAGCTACTCCACACCTGTCTTGAAATCAAATGCTGGTCTTCAGGTCTGTTTTCAGCAGAGACATGGAACGACCATTTGGGCAGGAGAGACCTTCTTTCCAGAACCACAGATTCTCACCTTTGTCTCTCTCAAAAAAAAAAAAAAAAAAAAAAAAAAAGGAGCAGCAGATTGATTGTTCTCCTTCTGTACTCCTGGTTTCCAGGGGAGTCACTTTAAGTCATTATCCAGGTATTTTTTATTTAGGGAAACTGAGACACAGGAAATGGAGTATTTTATTCACCTTTTGTTGGGAGTCTGGCAGAGTAAGGAATGGATCCTGGCTCTCCAAAGCCATCCTTACATATCACAGGGAACCAGTCAGACTCATGGCTGCTGTTTTCTCAGAACTACATCAGTGCCTACCCTGCTGGAAAGAGCTTACAGTTTTGCACCTCAGTTTTTCCTGATGCTCTGAAATACCATTGACTCCACATCACAGCCATGACTTTCTACATTCCCTTAAGCTCAATAAGACAAGAAATAACAAAGCAACAAAAGGCCAGTGTAACCTAGAAGTGATTCCTGCCAATGCAGAGTATAAAGCATGTGTTTTTATTACTCTTCTGATCTGATAATGGTGAAATCACTAGCAAGCTACAAAGTGATGATGACTGTATTACAAAAAAACCCAAAATTAGTTAACTAATAAAAATAGAACACATCTCTGAGGAGAATCTTCTGAAACGCTACTCATTGAAATGGTTTTTTGTCCTCTAATTGTGCTGAAAAACACATCTAAATCTAAACCCATTTTATATACTTAAAAATGGCTGAAATAAAAATTGCTTTTACTAACAAATTATCAAGTAATATTAAAATGTCGTTATCACATTTATCTGTTTACCAGCTGGAGTCCTAATTGAAATTTGTTCAGAACTCATAATAGCATTAGGTCATGTTATGCTTACAACATTAAGCAATGATTACATCTGTGACTTTTGTTTTTAATTAGCTTTTTTCAGTTATCTGGGAGAGATAGAACCTTTCAAGTTCGTAATTCACTTTTGATTACAATGGAAAGAGGGCAAACCAAATCATCTTACAGAAGAATGTGCTATCGTGTCATTTACATTTCTGACTCTAGGTCTGTTAGATCTGATTGTATTTTGGTTTCCTTTCACTCATCAGTTGTGTTAATTGGTTCTTGATGCCAACGAGGTGTGCTGGCGTTTGCACATTTGGGAATCTGAAATAACTTTTTACAAAATAGGGATGAGTGTGTATTGTCTCTTACTTTCCCATTGGCAGTACAGAAGGATCATTTTTAACACAAAGTACTGAAAAACAGGCCACTTTGTATCAGCCACGCAATGGAACATAGCCAGAGGTGGATTTTAAAGGGCGTCTCAAATGTAGCTGTAGCTGTGATTCAGAAAAGTGTTTCAGCATGTGCCTTCATCATGCAAACACACACATGATTGCTCACCTGCTTCAGCTTAAACATCTTGCTGAGTTTCATCCTACAGAAAGGGCAAGCAGCAAGCCCAAAGCAGGACTTCACAAGCCTTCATCAGTGGGAATGACACCAACTGCTGGCTAGTGGTGAACTGACTCCAGCAGGTCCCTGGACTAGAGGCGCCCTGGCTGCCCTCTGCCTTCAAAATCTTGCTTAGCTTGTTGTAAAGAGCCATGCTTGGAAGAACAGCAAAGTAACTCCACGAGCCAGAACAGGGAATAATCAACCTTAATCTGCTGGAATGAGTAACTGAGAGAGATCGAGTAGTCTCATACACTCTTCTGTGAACCCTGGGAGTCTGGAGGTATCCATGGCCCAGCAAAGCTCCCACAGGCTCACCATTCTGTGCCCCTTCTGTGCTCTTGAACAACACACTGCAGAAAAGAGAACCTGAACATGGGCAGCCATGGGAATGTGGTGGCACTGTTTGCTGGGCAAGTGTTTATGATGATGAATTAAACAGGGTTGTGTATTGGTTTTGCACAGCCCGGTTTTTGGTGGTAGGGAGGGTCCACAAAGATGACCCCTGTGAGGAGATGCTGGAAGCTTCCACCATGCCCAGCAGAGCCAATCCCTGATGGCTCTGAGGATGCTGCTGGCCAAAACTGTGCCAATGAGAGAGATTGGCAATGCCTCTGCTATGACATATTTAAGAAAAGAATCAAAACAAAGTCAGGTCGTTCTGCTTCTAGTCAAAGAAGAGGAGGTGAGAACATGTGAAGGAAACAACATGGAGACACCAAGGTCAGTGCAGGAGGAGGGGCAGGAGGTGCTCCAGGGGCCAGAGCTGAGATTCCTCTGCAGGTCATGCTGAGACCATGGTGAAGGAGCTGTGCCCCTGCATGGGGGATGCCAAGATCCACCCACAGCCCTTGGGGATCCATGGGGGATGCAGAGATCCACCCACAGCCCATGGGGATCCATGGGGGATGCAGAGATCCACCCACAGCCCTTGGGGATCCATGGGGGATGCAGAGATCCACCCACAGCCCATGGGGATCCATGGGGGATGCAGAGATCCACCCACAGCCCTTGGGGATCCATGGGGGATGCAGAGATCCACCCACAGCCCATGGGGATCCATGGGGGATGCAGAGATCCACCCACAGCCCATGGGGCTCCATGGGGAATGCAGAGATCCATGCACAGCCTGTGGGAATCCATGGGGGATGCAGAGATCCACCCACAACCCATGAGGGAGGTGCCCATGCTGGAATGAGTGGATGCCTGGAGGAGGCTGTGATCCAGTGGGAGACCTGGTGGAGAGAGAGGAGCCCTGGTCCCAGGCTGGAGCAGCCATTCCTTGGAATACTGCACCCTGTGGAAGAGTGACCCATGCCACAACAGTTTTGGGAGGGCTGTGTGCCCGTGGGAGGAACTCATATTGCATCAGTTTTGGGAAAACTGCTGCTTGTGAGATTTGGAGCCATGCTGAGAAGTTCACGGAGAGCTGTCTCCTGTGGGAAGGAACCCCATGGTCTCACAGGGGAAGGATTCTTCTCCCAGAGCAGCAGAACAAAATCTCAGTGATTGAGATGAACTGACCAAAACCCCCATGCCCTGTCTCCCTGTGCTGTCAGTGGAAAGGAGGGAGGGACTGGGGGGGAAAAGGCATTTTAAGGGCTTATTTTAATTCTCATTATCCTCCTCTGATTCTGTTAGTAATAAATTCATTTTGTAACTTCAAGTTGAGCCTGTTTTTCCCTTGAAGTGTGTTCTCCCGAGTTCTTTCATGAGTCTAACTCATGAAGTGTTTGAGATTTTTCCCCTCTCTGCCCAGCTGTGGCAGGGGAGGGTGAGCTCTCCTGGGTGTGTGGTGTTGGGCCAGTGTCAAACCATGAGGTTGGTAGGTTATGGGAAAAGAGCAAGGTCATTTATTTCCAACACACCTGTGGAAGTGTGAGGAACAGAGTGGCAACCACAAGAAATCAAGTCTGATGAGATTACACGATGGTGATTGGTATCCCTGGGGAGATTACAGGGATTGTATGAATATCAAAAATGGGCTCAGAAGGGGCATTGAGATGTAACATAATCTATTCCCTTGCGGAGATGATTAAAGGGGTGAATTGCCCATAAGAAACAGTCTATAATTCTCTTGCTCTGCTCAGAGCCAGAGGAGTTCAGCAGTTTTCCTGTGTCTAGTTGGAAAAACAGCTTTCAGGAACTGAAACAAGAATTGTAGAAAATTCAGGGTGGAGTAACAAGAATGGCATAAGGTCTAAAATACACCTGTACTATTCAGTCAGTCTCTGCAGATGAGTGTAACCAATTAATACCACTTCGACATGAAAAACATCTAGACTGGGCTTCAAAGTGTCTGACCTGATTTCCCTTCCTACACACCAGAAAATTATCCTTCCCCTCATGACATCTCACTGTACCCAAGCAATTTTTTCTGTTGATCTGAGCCACTGGTCCAAAGGCTCAGTCCTTTATCGCTTTTCTGAGAAGACAGGGAGAGGCTTTTTCCCCACTGCTGAATGAGCCTGTGGTACCTGTACCATGGCCCACCTAGCATGTCATTTTCAGTGAGCACAGGAACTGAGTCAGTACCTCTCACTGGTTAAATGCATCCTTTTCCTCCTTGGGGCAATTGTTCTGCAGGGTAATGATCCTCAAGGGTTATTCTGGAGCAAAGGATTGAGAGGTTTTGGGCAGGCTGTCAGTATCTGCTGGGATGTGATGCTCAGCCCCAGTTGCAAGGGAGGTGAAGGACTTTCCCATGGCAAACTCCTACCATGCTTTGCTTTCTGTGACTGCTTAGACCTAATGCACACTGAGTTGAGTGTCCTCCTTGACTCTGCAAACGGAGAACTTTGTATCTCTGCTTATATGAACTGGTAGTTCTGAAACAGCCATGTGAGGCTTTAATGTAGGAGGGCAGCAACACCGATTTTTTTTGAAAAAACAAGCATCAAGTTTTGTGTTCTTTACTCTGCCTTGCCTGCAGTGACCTGTGAGATCAGGGTAGCCTTGCACAGAGCAAATATCTATTCTGAGAAGAGACCAATCACTTCCTGTTGACACTGTGCACTATTGGGAGACCACACGAGGATGTAGATTTGGGTTAATCCCACGTGGGACAGGTGCCAACTAAGGAGGCACAGTCACAGGTGCAGCCTGCAGTGGCTGCACAGGAGATCCTGGGAGCAGAAAGACTAAAAGTGATGAGATGAGACAAGTTTCATTGAGGATGAGCACAGCAGCTGGAGGAGGCCATTCCTGTCACTGCTTACAGCCACTGCAGACTTTACTGAGGACAAGATGGGAAGCAGTGGTGCTGTTACAAATAAACCTGCCCTGCTCTTGCTCTGTAATTTGTACTTGTTCCTAAGCAGTGAAGTTTCGGGGTTTTTTTCTCAGTGAAAAACAAAAAAAGGGGACAATAAGACTCTAGGGTCATTATTTATCAAGCATCTTTCCTAAGGTGCAGGAGTAATTCTTATTTCCAGTCTAGCTTCAGACCAGCTAATGCTGGGATTCAAACCTATTCTTTCTATAACATAAGGCAGTAACCCAGCTGCCCAAGCACTGGTTGTGCTGGGGCTGCTTGGGATTCAGAAAAATTTCTGCTGGGACCTGAATAATCTTCCACAGGCAAAATTTCAGTGACATGAGTGCACTCCCACAGAAAAATGCTGGCTCATTTCTAAATTCAGAGTAGGAAAAAAAAATCCAACCCAATCTAACCATCAATGTAACACCATTAAAGCAATGTAACAAAAATAACTCTGGCCTGAAGACCTGGAGATTTAAGTGAGACTAGAATAGGCCTTTAATTACTTCCATTTTTACTCTTCAGCAGCGTCAACAGGACTAAAATAGTTCCCTCCCTCCTGTTCCCACTGTGTCAGTAGGACAGAGCTCTGCATGAGGATTCACATGCTGCCTTAATGTTGTGCCTCCTTAGACACAACAATACTTCTCTTAGCTTTCTCTCCCCTCCCACAGCAGGCAATCAGTGCGAATCAGCCATACCACAGCCAGAATGAGAGGCATGAAGGTGGATTTCCTTTTCAGTCTCAGCTCTGTCCCTTTTTTCCCTTCCTTTTTTTGGAGGAGATGCAGATGGCAGTCACTCCCTTTGCTGTGTGCAAGCGTCTAGACGGGAAAAACTCCCCACAGCTTGTGCAATTTTCTGAGCTGCCTTCTGCTCACCTCCACCTCCTCATTTTCCTCTTTATCTGCTTTCCGTATTCTCCATGTTGCTATTGGTCCTGTGAAAATGAACACATCAAAGCCATAAGTAGTAGCTTTTTTGCTGCTCCTATGTCCTTTCTCCCCTCTCTTCTTTTAACATTAATATTAATAGCTACTATACCTTTCTTCACTGTTGCTTTCTTCTTGACCCTCAAGGGAGTAAGCTTTTTCTTCGACTTTCTGCTACCGTGAATGTTTGCTTGAAGGAATGCTAGGGCATGCTGGGAAGCACAACACCAGTGATGTCTGTGATACAATATTGGGTCGAGCAGCAAAGATATTAAATCTTATTGTACTTGTCGGAAGAATCAAACATTCTTTTGTACCGCCCGCCTATGTCTGGGGTTTCTTTCCTTGTTGCTTTCCTAGCAAAAATAGCTTTTTAATCAGTCCAAAATCTCCAAGGAGAAGAAAAAAAATAAATAACCTCTTTTCTATGCCCTCCTTGATGCTGTTCTACAGGGCAGCTGCCTGAGGAGGGAAGAAGCAAGGGCTGTTTCCCACCTGTTGTCAAACCACACAGACACAGACGCACACTACAGGGACACTCGTCACCAGCACCCTCACCACTGCTGTTATTTAAAGCACTGAGTTAATGAGCTCTCCTGCCCTCCAAGGTTTGCCTGCCTGTTGCTAGTCCCTGGGGCTGAGAGCTGAACTCCTCACGCCTGCGTCAGCCCAGCTCTCACATTTGTATTCTGTGGTGCAGTTGCGTGTCTGGAGTGCTGCGAAGAAATCCCCCAGGTTTGATTTCACTCACACACATATAATGGAAAAGGAGCTGTGTGACGTCTGTGCTCCGTGGGGGCTGCTTGCAGTCCACAGCCAAGGTGCTGCCTGGGATCACAGGGTGCCCAAAAGGCTGAAGGTGAATTTCCTGATGCCATTGTCACAAGGAACGGGTACCACAGTAATGGTGAAACTGACTGTAACCCTCATAGTGAGTAATTCCGAGCATGATTTCTGCCTAGATAGCTGTAAAGGTTATTATTGCTCCTGTCTTGACACCAGGGATCATCTCCCTGTGATAGCAAGGACTGCTTTAATGTGCAGAAGAAAAACATGCATCTGGAACTGGAGGGATGAGGGCACTCAAGTGAGACTCCCCTTACACTTCTCCAGTGACATGTGCTGCAACTGGACATGGTGATGAGTAACCCCCATTCCCCCTCCCATGCTCTCCTAGAGCTACAGTTGATGTGAAACCAGTGATAATTATGGTCAGTGGAAAGAGCCCCATGGACACCAGTGGGTTTGCATCAACTGAGAAAGGTGTGGTGCTGGATTGGTGCTGCTTTTCAAGTTATTGCCCCTTCCTGTTTTTATCTTTTCTTTTTCCAGCAAAGCCTTTTGCATAGGCACAGACTAGCTGACTTTTATTCTGGGGAAATCTCTCCTATTCTGACCAAAAGGCTGCAGGACTGAAATGTGCTGTACGGGCACCACAGCTATGACCTGGTGGGGGAGGAGAAGAACAGTACACTAACTTATGAACAGGAGAGAAACACCAAACACTTGTACAAAAGCCCACTGCAACCAAAAGAGCTGCAGATTACAGAGACACAGCTCAGGCTCTTATTGCAGCCTTTTTGGAGAATATAAAGCCTCACATAAGCAGACCCTTATGTCCAGCAGTGCCAGTCTCACCCATTTCAGTTTCAACCTGCATCACCACAAGAGCTCTAAAGGAAGAATGGCAGATTGCTTACCCCAAGAGTCAAGAGAGTCATTAGTCCAAATAAACAAAAGAAAGTGGGGGGATATATTTGCTTGTCATAATCATCAGTTTGATCTTTTAAAAATGTGAAGCCGCTTCAGAATCTAATGGAGATTCCTTGTGTTTGCAAATGTGAAACCTAAAGAGTTTCGGGCAGTGATGGGAGGATGATTTTGAGATCTCTGCAGGAAATCTAATAGGAAAATTCAAATGAGGTCATATGCTTTGCTGCTTGTCTACAAGCTTCTCCCAAAGGTCTCTCTGCTCTCCCAGCTTATGAGCCTAATTAACCCCCTGCACCTGGTTGCCAGGCATGGAATTTTAAGTCATTATAGGGATGTGTGGCTTCCTTAGCAGCATGTCAAACTCTTCATGTCACACTCCAAGCGCTGGAATTTGTCTTGCACTTCTTTGTTCAGTGTTGCAGGAGGTGGCCAGCTATCTGCACATGCAAAAACTCCACTGAAGGGACCAATTTACAGGCATTCTTTGGACCAAGGGGGATAACAATTCCCCCAGAGGGTCTTTCAGGCTTCTGCAGCACACTGGAACAGGAGGTTTTGAGCCTGAGTTGCCCTTAGATGTTTTAAACTACTTCACAGGCATTAACTATGCCCATTTCATACACACAATCCTACCTTAACCAGCTCCCCTGAGCAACACGGATGGTGTGAGAGCTTTCTGCATATTCAGCTGGCAAGGGACGGCCTGAAGAATCTACACTGCTCCCACAACTCTTTACACATTCCTCATTAGAGAGCCTGGATTGAAGGAATAAAAACAGTAACCAGGAAAAAAAAATCTCAGAGCAGCAATCAGAGATCCAGGAATCAGACAGGAGCTTTGGCACAGGCTGCAATGGAGGCTTCCCTCTCTGAACTGCTCTTTCCATTGCAGCAATGAATCCCTGGCTATCCTATGACTTGGTGAAGTGTAGAGGGCACCTTTGCTCACCCCACTGCCCTTTCAGACTCTGTTACACCCTGGAAAAAAAGCCTCAAGGCTTTTTCATGGAGTTCAGAAGACACAGAGTCAAACCTTTTCAGGTGAAGAAGGACTCCAAACCCTTCTGCCTGGGTGCTTTCACCACAATGTCAATAGGCAAAATGGTGTCAGAAGTATTCTAACTGTCTCCAAATATGCAATCTTAATTTAAGAGTGGTTTCAGACTCTGAGTAGCAGGACCAATAAGCCCAGATGACAGTTTCTCAAACTTCTTTTTTGATTTTTTTCTTGATTGTCTTGGAGGACCCAATGCTCAGCACATTAGAGGTAAATCACATGGTACCTATCACAATTTTTCCCACCATTCCTTACAAAAGGAATTGGGAAGTTGCTCAGTAACGTACTAAATATACACTAATTTTACTGCACTGAGTTTTAATTAGTGTGAATTCCCAGAGCCAGAGCCTGCTTGGTGGAGCTGCAGACCCAGTATCATCGTGCCCAAAGAAGAGCAATGGAGCTGGTGAAGGGTCTGGAACACAAGTCCTCTGACAAGCAAATGAGGGAGCTGGGGGGGCTAAGCCTGGAGAAAAGGAGGCTCACAGAGACCTTATTGCTCTCTACAACTTCCTGACAGGAGATTGTTGCAAGGTGTGGGTCAGTTTCCCAGGTAAGAAATGATGGGACAAGAGGAAATGGCCTCAAGTTTCACCAGAGGAAGGAGGTTTAGATTAGATATCAGGAAACATTTCTTCATGGAAACGGTGGAAAAGCACTGGGACAAATTACCTAAGAAAGTGCTGGAATAACCATCCCTGGAAGCATTCAAAAATGTGTGCTGTGGCCCATGAGGACATGGGTTAGTGGTGAACAGAGCAGTGCTAGGCTAACCGTAGGACCAATGGTGTTAGAGGTTGGTTCCAACCTTAAAAATTCTATGGTTCTATCATTCTATACAGTGCAGGCATGAAGCACTCTCTGTCTAAATTTCTCTCTCCCCCTTAAGCAGTATTTAGGCCACTCATGTATAGCTGGGCATAGTAGGTTTCTATTCCAAGAGGAATCCTTATATATTGGAAATCCTCTTTGGTTGCTTTCAGAAAAAGACATCTAAGTCTTTCACTGAATTTGAAGGCTGCCTTGTATGATGCAATCATTGCAGCAGCCTTCATGACATCTATCTTGATTTAACTCCAATTTGCATTTTGTTGTCCTTTATATTGAGACAGCAGTAGATTTTTCTATGGCCAGTAATGCACTGCAAAGTGTACTAGAACTATTTTCAAAATGATCAGTAATAAGCTGAATAAAAAGGATACCTCTGAGTAAAAAACTTTGTAAATAGCATACCAGTCTCTTTTTAACAAATCAGGAGATGACGGTACAAATTCTGACAGCACATAACTTATGCACGTTCCTAAAGATGAACTCTATAGCTATGTGTATTTTAAGTTGGCTTCTATGAAGAGTTTGGGCTACTAAATGTTGACAACCAATCAGAGATGCAAGCAACTCTTTATGGTTTAAAATATCTTCTGAGAAGATATCACTGTCCTATAACATTCTGATGTAATGATTTGATTAACCAGTTGATTAACCATTTATTTCAAGCACATATTAGTCCTGTGACATGCTGAAGAAAGAATGTAGCTTGATTCGGGAGTTTGCATCCACAAATCTTACTTGGTGACTTTTCCTTTCTCTGGTTCAGTTTCTGCAGACATAAAACAGGGATAATGATAATGACCTCCTTAGTAATGCCATCGGGATTTACTAATAAGCTAATCATTATTGGGGAATAAAACTTTATGTGAGGAACCATTTATTAAAGCATCCCTATGGCTTATTCACGCTCCAAAAGTGATTTATGAATGAAGCCTTAGAGGGAAGGTTGATGACAAATGCACCAGTCCTAAAGCAGCCAAGATCCAAAACTCATGGCCACAACTCCAGCAAATAGGTGAGTGTCAAGGCACAAATGTGCACAAATTCTCAGTAGTTCCTCATCTTTATGTCCCTCCTCAACCTCCCTCAGTTGCTATTTTTTCTGGAGGTGGAGGAGGTGAGTGATATTTCTTTAATCATTTTGGTGCAAAAGTATGGGATTCTTCCATGTTCAATCCTGTCACCAAATGAGTGGCAAACACTTCCCCTGCAGCTGTTTCTGCAGTGTTACACCATCAGTAACAAGGGAAAACATGAGGAGGAACTGTCCTGGAACAAGCATATTGAATGCAGGTGGAGAGAGCTCCCTCACATGGCCTGAAGCACACACCAGGACCTTTAAGACCATGACAGTGATAAACAGTACACAGAAACTTCATTTCCCACCTTATTTTGCTTCTATACGGACAATCTAAAATGTTAATAATGAGTTCCTTTTTATTTTCCCTTCTACCTACTGAACACTTTATCCCATTTAAGCCTCTGCAGAACACTTGGCTTTCTCAGGTGCAAAATTTACTTGGACTATGAAACTTTGAGATTTGACTGGGTGCCACATATGGCTCCTACCATCTCCTCAAATAAGGACTTTGGTCTCTATGCTTACTTCTAAAAATAGGAATTAATCACTGCAAATTACAATAAGGTTGTATGTGAACATTTGAAGCACAAGTAGTGTTCTCCCCCATCCTTCCAGTTGCAGGGAATGATGGGGGAAGAAATAGGAAGAACAGCAGCCCAAAACCTGCCTCTGAACCTGCTGTCACTGACAGAATTTTGGGTTTTATGTTCATGAGCTGGTCTACATTACACCAGGCCTGCTGGCAATATTGGGTATGCTTGTCTCAAAGAGGGAAAAGGAACTGTGCAGGAGATAGCAGGGCTCACTGAAAGAGCTTTAAGCTAGAGTTGAAGGGGGAAAGGGACAAAACCAGGATCACTAGAGAAAAGCCTGGCATCATGACAGTGTTTGAGGGATGGTGTGATAGCAAGGTCCTTCAGTTTGTTTTCTCAGAGGAGGTAGAGAGATGCAGACACATGGAGATCCATGTGTCAGCAAGGACACAAGGATTATTGATGTGATAGAAACCATAGATGTTCCTGAGGATGGTCACGTAGGAATTAGGGTTTCCCACGCAAAAAAGATGGTGAGATCAATAACCCAACCTGGCCAACAAGGCCAAGTGCTGAGTCCCGTACTTGGATCACAACAACTCCCTGCAACACTACAGGCTTGGGGAAGAGTGGCTGGAAAGCTGCCCAGTGGAAAAGGACCAGAGGGTATTGTTCAACCAGCTGAACATAAAACAGCAGATGATGATAATGTCCAAATGGCCAAGAAAGCCAATGGTATTCTGGCTTGTATCAGCAATAGTGTGGCCAGCAGGACCAGGACAGTGATTGTCCCCCTGTGCTGGGCACTGGTGAGGCCTTGAGTGCTGTGTCCAGTTTTGGGCCCCTCACTGTAAGACAGATATTGAGGTTCTGGAGCCCCCAGAAAAGGGCAACTTGGGAACTGGTGGAGGGTCTGGGACACAAGTCTGATGAGGAGTGGCCGAGGGAGCTGGGGGTGTTTAACATGGAGAAAAGGAGGCTCAGGAGAGACCTCATCACTCTCTACAAGCACCTGAAAAGGGGTTGTAGCCAGGCAGATATCAATCTTTTCTCCCAGGTAAAATGGTATTGTATCTTCATAGCCAAATTACCTCAAAATCTGTGCATAGAATCTTCATCAAGTGAAATGACTATAATCAATCTGTAGGAATTATGAAGGTCTATGATCAGGGGAAACTGGCTCAGATGGAACTACGATTCATTTCAAAGTTCATAAGTATTGAATAGAAATTGACATTCAGCTTCACTGTAAAACACTGACCTTTCAAAGCTTGGTGGTATGAGAAGTGGCAAAGAGGGTCTGGCTTTTCACAGAGGCCACGTACTGCAATTTGTTCAAGATGAACAGAATGCTTAGAGGGAATGGCTCTGGAAAAGTAGGTGTCTGGGCATTGTGCAGCCAGGTTTGCTTTGCAGCCATGTGCTGGACAAAGCTTTCCCAGTTAAGGAAAGAAAGGCTCTGATTCCCCTTATTTTATACCAATGAAAGTAACATGGTGTCTTGGGGTGACTGTATGATGCCTATATCCCCAAAATCGTCTGTTCTGTTAGTATTGAATATTAAATTCTGCAACTTTAAGACTGGTTCCAGGAGTGGAAGGGCAGGGGGAAGAAGAAAAAGTGCAGAGTTTGTTATCAGAGATTGCACGGGCTCCCCCGCATTCCTGCTCTGGGACTGTGTTGTCTGCGGTGGACAGCGAGAGAAAGAGAGCTCTCCTTTGCTCTTGGTTTTTTTTTTGCTGGCTAGCTGAGGCAGAGAAGACCCCTGGATTGTTTTTTTCTGTTTTCCTGGAACTGTTTGAACCTGTTTTAGACTAAAAGCCCAGAAGAACACCAGGAGCTCACACCTCTGGCCCACCAGGCCCGGCCTGGGCCGAGCATTCCCCAGCACCAGAGGGACTGAGGGCAGACTGAGTGAGCCGGGCAGCCACGGAAAGAACTCTGGTGAATCTGTCATCTCCTCGGAACGGCGAGAAGTCTTGCTGTTTGA
Source organism: Acridotheres tristis (assembly GCA_037013685.1). NCBI lineage: Eukaryota > Metazoa > Chordata > Aves > Passeriformes > Sturnidae > Acridotheres > Acridotheres tristis. The sequence goes on along the minus strand of CM072886.1, from coordinate 139,487,518 downwards.
TATTGTCATTGTTGCGCTGGGAGGTGTGTTGCCTGTTGAATAAACAGTTCTTTTTTTCCACTTCTCTCCAATTTCCCCCCCCCCCTTTTTCCCGAGGGACCTCATTCAAAAGTTTCCTCCCAAATTTGCCCTGAACCAGGACACATGGGCTGTGAACATTGGCAAAGAGAATTCAGCTTAGATGAGAGCTAGTCCAGAGAGAGGAAATTTGTCACCTGACAGTCTGCGCTGCAGGTGTTTCTTCTGTTACAGATGTACAAAGCTCCCCTGCATTGCAGTTTGAATCCAACTGGGCCCAGGTAAGAACTATTGTAAGAAACACAATTGCCTTCTTCCTTAGCTCACTGACATGGTGACAACACAGAGTTGTATTGTCAGGAATCCCCACAGCACTCTTGGTAAATGACTGGGGAGGGATGCCTCATATAAACTCACAAGACAAATTATATTAAAAATTAAGTGAAAAAATAAATACCTCAACTGGGACTTAATAGAATAGTAGCTGCACTGTGTGTTTTTCAGTCACTGCTTTTATGGCTGAATGGCTGCTAGAAATAAAGGACTAATTTTGCAAATCTCTCATATGCAGAATCCCTGGGACTTAAGACCACTCTGTCTTGACTGTGCAATTCTTACTCATTTCTACTTCCCTCTTATAATGCAAGATGAACCAACAGCATATGTGGGCAAGCCCCAGTTGGGATCTTTTGCCCAAGGCAAGTGACACAAAAGCCTGAACAGAAGTGCAAAAGCCCTAAAGCTGATAATCTTACTCAGGTTTTCATCCAGGGCCCATTTCTCTGGAGAGAACTGCTTTTCTGTGCTTTCTAGTCTGGTAGCAGATACACAGTGGTTTCTGCTTGAATGCTGCCTGTCTTGGAGAAATTGTCATCACCATTAGCAAATCCATCCCAGACAGACAGAGGTCTTCCCCACCTATTTCTGTGTGTTTACAAAATATCCCTCTGTACCGAAAACAAGATCACTCAGGCACTTCTTTTATTTAAAGACCAGATCCCAAGACTTCTATCTGTGCTGATAAGATAGCTTGTGCTAGTTTCAGAGGCACAGAAACTGTGCTAGTTTCAGGAGGACTCCTCTGTGCTAATGAGTGTACAGCATTTAACTGAAGGTTTTTAGTATTCAGAAATTGCCAGCAGCAAGGTCCCCACGCTCTGTCCTTCCTGTGATACCCCTCTCTCTGAAGGAGAGAAGCTGCCCCTCGCCCATGGGATCCTGCTGCCACTCCTGCAGTCGAGAACACTTCTGCAAGAGAAGCTGGTCATGAAAGTCACCTTGAATATCTTTTTAATCATTTGCCTCCACCACGTACCTGAGAATCCTGTCTTATATGAAATCCAAGGCCCTGATGTAACTTCAGGTTGAAGTCATAAAGGATTTTTTAAACTGGTGACTAAGCATTCATCAGAAAATGAAATTATGTTTGGGAGAAAGTGAATGTAGGATCTACCCTTATTTTAAAATTCAATTAGCAGCACAACCATGAAGAACAGCCCTATGGTTATGTAGATTTAGTAAAGTCATTAAGATCTAAGATTACATGGGGTCCTATTTCCCCTTACTCTCCCTTTTGCTGCCCCCAGCAATCCTGCCTGTTTTCAGCCTATCACAATACAAACGGAAACAAATCACCAGGGGTTAAACAGCCTAAATTGGATTACAGTCACACTGTTCAGAAAATAGAGTATTGCTGGTAATTGCATTCTATTGAATAAATATCTCTACACTAGTTTACATCACATTAGTATTCTGACAATGATTATTCTCATTGTAATTTCCCTGTCCATGAATAAGTGTAACACAGAGCCCAGAATACAAACAACTGATGTGTTCTGAGTGCTGGTATTTGTTTCGAAGATTAAACAGCATCCTGGTTAGACATTAATAAAATCTTAGAAGCAAAAAAGTCCTAGACCATTTTTCTTTCAGTCTTGCTGAAGGTTTATGAGTCAAATAACTCAAGGCCCATACTTGTTCCTGGTGAAGTCAATAGGAATTCTGCTAATTTTGCTTGCTTCATGACCCTCAAAATTCCTTTTATTTGTATCACAGCTGCCTCCTAAACTTGCTGGTTCCAAAATATTTATGAATAGTCTGTGATGCCTATCTCAATATCAAAGAATTCCAGTCTAAAACGGGCTGGTACAATTATGGGTAAACTTTACACTTGATCACTTCTCAGGTATTTTATTGCAGCTTCTAGATAACAGCCTGTCTTAGAAGTCTCCATACCTCCAGCTTTATTGGGACTACTGACTGCAGACTCCAAGCAGCTCAACCACTTTGATTTTTTTCAGTGCCTGCTGTTCTTTAGTTTCTCAGGGAAAGAGACAATGCCCTGACAGGCAGATAAAACAGGATATAAAGCAAAAAATGTAAAGAGCAATTTAGTCTGGCACTTCTCTGTTTCATGGGGTCATGGGGGAGACATGTCAAATTTCTTTGTTCCTCCCACTAACTTTGCCTCTGAGACCTTTGATGTTGCCCAGGGGAGTTTAGGGTCCCCAGTTCAGTGGGTTGGCTGTCTAGCAACTAAGAGCATCACCAATGTTTATGGGCCAGCAAGCCCTGGTGTGGAGCTAAGGAGATAAGAGAAGGCAACACTGGCAGGTAGACAGACTGACACACCATTTAATTCCTTGTTGTCAGCTCAAGAACAGCCACATCACCCCACTGAGCACATTTTGTAACACAGTCTCTAGCCCTCCCGTGGAAAAAAAAAACCAGTGACTGGATATCTTAAAGTGGGAATTTGTGCTAATTATTCCCTTCCCTTGCCATAGGTCCAGTAATTAAAAAATGTCCCAGGAGAACTACAATGTTCTTTTCTCTCTGCCACTGAGCAGCAGCATGAGCTATCGATGACATGAAGATTCCATAGTACTGTACAACCAGCCCAAGTGCCTGTCTATCTCAGCTGTCACATCAGAATGTTTTAGGCACTGACATTTCTATGATTCCAGGAGAATATCTTAGTGATTATGGCCTCTCAGGGCACTAATTTGCATGGAAAGTTTTGGTTTTTTGGAAGAGATATCAGCTTTCTTGCATAAAATGAAAGGAAAAAAGAAAAAAAAGGATTGTGAGGGCAGAGGAAGAGGGGACTGACATGAAAGAACAGAGATGAGTATGAAGATCAAAACTTGAATTAGCTGTACCTGTATAAGTATAAAGCTGAGAAGCTGGTCATTGCCTACAATATAAACATAATATTAGAATAAGGCTATCAATAATGGACAGCCGCTGGGAGGTAAAACCTACCGTGGCTGGCATTTTCCAAAGAATTATGGCACCTTGGAGTCCAATTTCCACAGTACTCCAGCCTGTAATCTTGTTGATAAATCACTTCCCACATGTAGGACTTGATGCTAAACATTGAGAACAATCCACATTTTACTGCCAGTTCCAAGTGCATAGGGGGAGAACAAAGCACTCTGCAAAAACTGCTGTGAAACTGGAAACAGGAAGCAGTACAGGGCTGAATGAAAATGAAGCACAGCAAGGAGCACTTCAGTCCTCTTCCTGGCAGCTGACACCATATATGCCAAAGAAAGTGGTTCTATGCAGTGTTGATTGTCTGATAAACATCTCATGAAAAGACAGGACGCACACAGTCCCTCTCAGCAGCATCTTATTCTGGTGGCACTGGTAGAAAGACACCATTGCTATTGGTATGAAGTTGAAGGGGAGGGTGAAACCCAGGGTATTGCAGAAGGTTCCATCCAGGCATGGGCACCACAAGGGCCCTTTGGCAATACAGAGGCAGATGATGGTGTTTGGAATCTGGTAGGCACAGGGAGAACTGACCAAGAGGACTAAGGATGGTAAGGTAGTGGCAATGCTCTCTGAGGTATCAGCATTGCACCTTTGAACTTTAGGAACATGAATATCCATTTTTTTTATTGTACATTTTGTTTGTAAGTACATCTCTAGCTCATGTGCATTTGAGGCTGGGGGAAATGAAGATGTATCTGTTCTCTACATCTTCTTCCAGGCCTCCAGAGGGATAAAGCAATCCTGCAAGACCTGTGAACATCAGCAGAAAATGTCCCTCTTCACGTTAGCAAAGGGATGGATATACCCTCCTAAAGGAATTCCACCAGTCTCCTTCTGCTGTAGCCTAGCACAAGCAAGCCCAGTGACAGTGATAAAAGCTGAGGCCACACTTCCCTGAATAGGGCATAATGCAACATTAATTCATCCTGGTTTTTAAAGAGGAGAGCTAATAACTTCAGTCAGGAATTTACGAAAATTGAACTTAGGCCACTGACCCAAGACACAGCAATTTGGAAGCTGGAAGAGAGATAAACAGAACCTATTACATGGCAGCAGCATTTAACTATAGCAGGAGTGCTGATATCTGACATCTGAGTCTTGGATCAGTAGCTACAGATACCATAAAACCACCATGTGCAATTAGACACAATCTGTGATGTGCATTTCATATTAAGACCAGCAGTACCACAGCATGGTTACTGACTTCATTCACAAACTACAAGCACAATTTTTCCAGGTCGCACTTAAGGTCATTTTTAGCAACAGCAAAAAATATTCTTGCTTCCTGATGGGTATTTACAATCTTCCTGAGGTCTTGTTAATTAGTCGGATTTTATTTTGCTTATGACATTAGCCTTGGGAAGAGGGGCGGATTTTTTCCTCACAGAAAAAAAGCCAGGAAAAAATCCTCTTCTAGAAAATCAAAACTCTTAAATCTGGTCATATTCAATTTTTTTATTAGTATGCAAAAATAAAACACATTCTAAATTTTTACCGAAACACAGTACTGGTTTTGCTATCTTCATTTAAAACAGCCTAACTCCCCAATATGTTAGTGGTAAGTACTGCTTTTATTTTTTTATTCCAAAAGAGTTACAAACATAAAAAATTAGATCTGACCCTTCCTTCCCCAAAACCATTATGAAAATCACATGCAAATCTGATCCTCCTGGAAGCCCAGTTTACTTGAAGCACCTTCGCTCCACTTGGCTAAAGAAGGAGCAATAATCCATGTGCTGGTCTCTGCTTGTAAGCCATTTCTAAGAAACAAATACCTTAATCTTAGCAACAACAGGGTTTGGTATTTCTAACCAGAAGTTTTAACAGAGAAACCTTTTTGAAAAAGTTAAAACCTAAGCAATCAACTTTTCAAAGCCTCTTTTGTGGAGTGAATAAGGCCAGCTTCAAGCCAGAGGAGCCCAGACATGCAGAGCTCTTGGTGACTTCACCCCAGATGTCACCCCGTTGTCCATCACAAGCACTGAACACAGCAGTACCAAGGAGACCACAGCCCTTGAGAGCCAAGCTCCCACGGCCTTGCCTGCAAGAGCAGCACCTTCTCACAAGCCTGTTTAGATCAGTGGAGAATGGAAGCAACCTCATGCCTTAAAGCCTGAACTTATTTGGGATTTGTAATGCCTTTCGTAAGACCTGGCACTGCAGTCACTTCAGTACTGTGTTGAGCTTGGATTTCGGACTTAAACCCATCAGTACTAACATACCAAAATTTCTGATGGGAAGGGAATTCATGAAACTCTTGACTGTAGGAAACCCTGTCTGCTCCAGCCTGCCAGCCCCATCCTAGGGCAGTGACAAGGTCCCCTGGGCACCACCCAAGGTAACTGAGAGGGTGCTGTTCACCAGGGATAGGGTGCACACACAGCTCTACAACAAACAGCTGGGGAAGAATCAGGGGAACATTGGGGACATTTGTTCAGTGTATCTGCAATTATCTGCAAATAGCTGTTACATTCTCAGGCATCCACAGACAAAGACATTTCCAAGCAGAAAAGTGTTTCTGCCTTTGAAGTCCAGGAAATTCAGAACTTAAGTATTTAGACAAGGAGAGCCTCGAGGATTTATTTTCTCTTCACAGAGTTTCAAACTGAGCAGAAGATTTTATCTAGTTCTTACTGAATCAGACTCCAGGATGGAATTGAAAGAAGCTGTAAATTATATTCACTGGATCTGGTAGGAATTATTAGTAAGCAGATTTATTGTGACCTGTGAGAATCATAGAATCATAATGTGTCCTCAAAGACACCTACAGAGGTCATCTAACTCAACCCTTTTCAAAGAAGTTTTGTTTAGATCAAGTTGTTCTGGGATGGATCCAGATGAGTCTAATGCTTTCACAGATGAAGACTAAATAATGTCTCTGGGCAAATTATTTCCATATTTGACTACTCCCTTGGTAAAAAAACAAAACCAAAACAAACAAACAAAACCCCAAAACCACCAAAACCCCCATCTCTTTAATATTTAAAATAGAATTTTCCAGATTTCAGCTTGTGTCTGTTGGTTCTGTCACTGTCCTTCTTCTGCTGAGGTGTCCAGAAGTGAAGTAGCACTCTAGATGCAATTTCATAAGTGTTGAACAGAGGGGAAAGATCACTCTGCTGGACCTGCTGGCTACGCTCATTAATACAGCCCCAGACACAGTCTGCCTTGGAAGGACATGCTTGAAATCTGGCTATTATGTGTCTTTAAGTAGCCTGTACTGGAAAGCTAGAATTAGCAATGTTTCTCCTCTGCACTTATAAAAGAAAGTGCAACAGAAACTGTGACTGAGGCCACAAATTGTTCAGCGTTTCTCATGGATGGAGAGTGAAATGAAAAAAAAAATCAAAACCAAAAGCAAACAAAAATCCCCAAACCAAAAAAAAAAAAACAAAAAAAAAAAAAACAAAAAAAACCAAACAAACAAAAAAAAACAACAAAAACAAACAAAAAAAACCCACAAACCCAAAAAACCCAAACCAACAAAAAAAAACCCCACAAAAACCAAAAAACAAACAAACAAAAAAACCCCCCAAACCATTGTTCACTCGACTGGTGAGTCTTGCTGAGTTTCACCAATGCACAAAATTATTCTGTGTGGCACAGTCATGAATGCACTTCTTTAGAGGATCCAAAATCAGACTAATTTGTCATTTTTTCTGTTGTAACCAAGCCACAGTTCATAAACCTATCCCAAAGTCATCACCTTCATGTGTATTTTACTGTTACTTTGAACAAGGAAATGGCATAGACTGTAGGAATTGTTTTGCCTGATCTATTCTATAGCAGCAAAATAACATTGTCTTCTTTCTGATTACTCTTAGGATCAGTAGATTGTAAATGTAAAAAAGAGAGGACACCCAGTAGAATTAGACCATTGAATCAATGTATCCCTGAAAGAGCACAATGCACACAAGTTAATTTTTCTTCCCTTGAAGTAATTTGGAATTTTTGCCTCAAGTTAACCATGGGTTGGGTTTAGTTTATAGTAACAAATAAGGGACTTGTCAGGTGAAAAAGGAGAATATGAATCTTCCATAGAGGAATGTTTTTATACAGCTCATTCTGATACAAAAGTGCACTGAAAAATGCCTTTGTGTTGAAATCACTTTGAATTGAAGGCAATAGAGATTTAAGCTGATCGTTGCAGACATTTGCTACAGTGTTTTGGTCCCTTGGCATGGTGGCCTTGCTGCCTTCCAAAAAACAGTGTTTCTATCTTCTCCTACAGATAATTTATCTTTACCCACAGCTTTGCTTATGCTGTTATCTCCTCCATGTGGACCACAAAACACTTGAATCAGAGCAAGAAAACACCATGTTATGCAGAAAAAGCCAAGAAAAGGGATTTGGTGTTGAGCTGACAAGCTGATACAGAGGCTGTCTGAGCTGAAGCACTGCCTGTAAGCATGAGCATCAAGCCCAGCCTTCAGCTGGTATCACATGTGAGGATGGAAAGCATCATCAAGCTACTTGGAGTGCTGCTGAGCTGAGACAAGTTCAGAACCTGCCTGAGCCTCCTCCTGTGCTCTGATAGATGGCAGAGGATGAACTCAGATGGCCAAGGGGCTTCCCTGCAGCAGCTGATGTGATCTGTCAGGCTCCTGCCTAAAAGACATCCCAGGGAAGGAAAGAGAGACAAAAGGAGGGAAAGGAATAAAAAAGGGAATGAAATAACAATGAGCAGCACATTGCTCAAGCTGCTCTCTTTCCCCAGTTGGAATCAACCCACATAACCAGGCAGGAGAACATCTGTCTCCAGAAAGACAAACACATAGGGCTGTCAGTTCAAACAAGTATGAAAGTCATTATTACTTATACACACATTATCATCCAGAGACCACTTTATAAATCCGACTCCGCACTGCCATCCAGCAGGCCAGAAACTTCCTTGACAGTAGATTCTACTAGGAATATGGTTTTCATCTAACTAGTTCACAGGACTTGAAGGAATAACCATCTGCTCCTTGCTCTCTTCCCACAGGCACCATCAGAAAGGGCATAGTGGAAGATAAGGATAATACTGATGCTTTCTTAATAAGAAGTAGAGAGGCATTTCCTCATGCTTATGTACCTTCCACAAAGGGGCAGCAATTGTTTTACACAGCAGATGCTGTACCTGTTATTTGTCTACAAGCTAAGGAGGTTGTCTCAAAGTGTGCATTTAACTAAGGTAGAAAATGGTTCTTGGTAGCAGGCAGTAATAAGTGAATCCACAGGAGTCATTCCAGCCTGGCTGGGCTTGGCTGGTCCCCTGCAGCCTACAGCAGCTCAGCAGCATCATTAGTGAGTTACAGGAGAGGGATGCTTGCAGCTGACTGAAAACTCCTCCCTGGAAGGTGTTTGGTGTGTGTGCTGCAGGGAATTTCATGCACATCATTTCCAGAGGCAGGCTCAGGTAAGGAGTCAGGGACCACCCCGAGCACTGTGACCATCAGCAGGCTGATTCAAATACGGATACTCCTGCTCCTTGGAAAAATGTGTCACCTACCTAGCAATCTCCCTCTCTGCCTCCATGGACCTTGTTAGCAGGCGCTCTGAGCACCTCAGGACCTTAATGGCTTTATTAATCATTGCAGCATTTCAGTGCAACAAGTAGGAGTAGCTGATATTCACAAATGGAGACTAGAGCCCTGAAAGCATTGATCTTTCCATTTCATTTCATTAGAAGTCCAGATTCATTGCTGAAGTACACTTGGTGCTCTCAAGGGTGTCTTACTGTTCACATCCAGCTTTGCTGTGCCTCAGTCTGATGAGAGTGTGTGCAAAACTGCCTCAGTCTTACGAAAACTGCAGCTCATGAGCTTCCCTCAGCTCTGCCTCAACACTAATTCCCCAGAGCACATCCTTCAGCTGCCTGTTCTTCCCTCCTAGTCTTGCTCAGCAAATCCTCCTTCCACAGGCATGGCCATAACACACCTGGTGCTGATGCAGGTTCGTTCTGTGCATCCATCTGTGGTGAGGGCTGTGGGAGACAAGCAATGTGACAGGAGGCTTCTGAGAGGCCTACAAGGAGGGCAAGCTGTGCAGCAGCCCCTTCCCACTCTCCACACACATATACACACCCCATGAGCCAGGTTAGCCCAAGGCCTGCCTTGGTGCAGGTGGCTGTGCTCAACCCCACAGCTGCTACACCTGCAGCACTGCAGCCTCAGCAACTGAGACCAGCCAGGAGCTGGGTCCTGCTTTGCTGGATTTGGAGCAAGTCCAGCAGAAAGCCTTAAACATCACCTTCACAGATGGTTTGAGGCTTTGCATATCTGTTGCTTTCCATTGGCTAGAGAAGAAAAAATATTAACCACTTTCTCAGTCTAATGGATGAAGGACAAGGTGGATTATCTGCTCAGCTATTGCTCCCATACTTTGCCAAAGATCTGCAGTTGTGGGGAGCAGCCATGGCCAGTATTTCTGGGTAAGTTAGCAAGCATCCAGAGCTGGGCTGAAGAGAGCAGACCCCACACATTCCTAGCAGTGCTACCACCTTGTATATGGTCTGACCTCACCAGCCTCACATTCTGGCACAGACACCATCCACAGGAGACTCTGCTCAGTGTTTCCTCTGTTCCATCCCATTTAAATGGGGGCATAAGCACACAGTCAGAGAACGATACAATAGGTTGGGTTGGAGCAGGCCTTAAAGCAACAACCCCATGCCACGGGCAGGGACACCATCCACTAGATCAAGCTGCTTGAAGTCCCATCTGGTCTGGCCTGAACACTTCCAGGGATAGGGAAACCACAGTTTCTCTGAAACACCTACAGTCACATCACAGATTTGCTGGAAAAGGTGATGTGTTTACCTCATATTAATACTTTCATGTTTTATCAGCAGTATGGCAACAGCCAAAGAAAAGACTCCTTCCCTGTACTAATGGCTTCTGCTTAGGTACTGCACACCAGGAGCAATCATCAGAAGCTCCTTCCATCCAGTCCCACCCCTTGCCAGCTGCAGGGACACGCTGTGCTACCAAGGCAGCCAGCAGCCTTGTGACGTGCTAAAAGACACATCACAGGAGGAGCTTCCAGGGCAGAATCTCAGCATGAGACAGATGAGAGTTGCGAGGGATGAGTAGTTCTCATGCTGGAAAGATGTCTGTGCTGTACCTCCTTACTTGTGTTTGAAATACAGTTTCTATTTTCTGGTAAAAAAAAATACGGACCACATTTTAATTAAGCTTTTCCTGCTGCTAAAGTTGGTTTGATAGCAATTCCTATGAATCCAGGCCCCTACTGACATATGAATTATTTTGTTTTCATTTGCTGAAATGCACCAATTAAAAACTCACAGTGCAAGAGCTTCTGAGATACAGCTTGGATGTCTCAGTTAAAAACCTGTAGCTTTGGCAATCTCGGCAATTTATTTTGCCACAGATCACATTTAGTCACAAATTACAGTGTTGGAAGTAGGTAACAGAGCCATAAGCTTCCAGTAAGAGCTTTAAAAAAAGCCAATTTGCTCTCTGATGTGAGTCTCTCTCCTATCTGCAGTTTTTCTAACTTTCATTTCTTAAATATATGGTAAGCCATGCTACACTATAAGAAATAGCAAAGATCATATGTGTAGAAGCACACAGATGTCAAACTCTCTATGATATAATCAAAGATTTATAGGCTAAATGCAGATAAAACCTCCATCAGAGGCTCATTGTCTCATGTTATGTCAAATATGAAACTCAAGGTTCAGAAATACCAACATTCTACTATATTTTTCAACATTTTGAGGTATATAAATTTTCTGGTTCTCAAAATTCCTGATATTTCTTCTGGAGACACAAGCAGAACCACTAAGTAGTGCCAAGATATTTCCCACAGAAGCCCAAACTCATGTCATAAACTCTCTCTGCATTCATGAGGCCTGGGCCAGCAGAGATAGCAGTATGGCTTGCCTCTAAAACAGCAGAAACCAAGAGGAGCTGATATCTAATGGCATCTGGGTTACACCAGTCATGCAGGATATGTGAGACTCAGAGGTCCAGTCTCTTCCAGGGTAGACATGAAGAAAACTCTCTCATGACATCCTAAACCCAAAACTTTCAGATCTTTCTGGTGGGTCTGTCTGAACAGCTCCTGGTGAAGATATTGCATGATTGTGAGACATCTGAATATTCATTAGAGAGGACCTCAAAGCACTCTCATCCCCCTCCTGCATCTGATCTAAGAGATGTTGTCATTCTTTCATTTTCTTTTCTTTCAGACAGATTGAATGGGTATTTAATGAGCCTACACAAAGCTGAACAGCTTCAGTGGGACAGAGAGAGACTTGCTCAAAAAGAGCTTACAGTCTAGTGGCTTTCAGTACCCTCCTGGGAGATATCAGTTCAAATTCCTTCAGTGAGATAAGAGATTTCAACTTTGGTCTTTCACACACCAAGGAAGCAATCTTAATGTTTTTTATTAACTGACGTAGCACCATTTCCTCTTGTGTGTGAGAAAATCCAAGCTCATTAAAGCACTCAACCTTGGGAGAGTATTTGTGTGGCACAAGTGAAAGGAAGCACCATATTCTAACAGCTGTCAAGACATTAACTCTCTGTCCCATTCCCTACCAGCTACCACTGCCATGCCAGGTTTATGAATCTCATTTTAGGTGGCATTCCTGGTCTTACAGGACCTTGGTGCCTTACTCAGGGATGCAGCTTCCTCTGGAGGACAAAAAAGTCACAAAAGAAATGCTACAATTCTGAATCCAAATATCCTTAGAGGACTTAGCTATGGCTGTCATGGAAGGACACCATCCACCAAGTGACTCTCAGGTCATACATTTCCCTCAATTAAGGGCATGATTGATTTCTACAGAATTCCATGGAAGAACTTCCATGGACTTCACTAGGAAGTGGTTTATTTCTCCAGTGCCCCTAATTCCACCATGGTGTTTAAGCACTCTGGTTCACTAGGTCTGTGATGTAGAGTACTTACACGCCAAATGGAGCATAGTTTATCTTAGTTCTCATAAAACTCTACCGCAAAAAAATAAATGGAGCTATTAAATAATTCAAGGGTGTCATAGCCATCAGCTGGCTGAATACCTGTGAAACAGAATGTGCTACAGAATATGACACTAAACCTTATCTTACTCAGAAGCAAGAGAACACTTTCTGCTAAGAAAAAAAATAAACACACAACAAAACTTTTTTTCTCATCCTGGGTATCTTTTAACAGCAATAACAGTGTGACCACAGCACTTCATACCCAAGTAAGGATGAAATGTGATTTCAAATCAACATCACCTTTTCAATCTCTGGATATAAAATTTGTGTAAGGTTCCAATTGGAGCAAGAAGATGATATACAATAAGGACAACAAAATTGTTATATCTAATTCTCAAAATTGGCTTTAAGTTTAAAGCAACTAGCACTACAAAGGCCCCTGGATCATAGCAGCTACATAGATTAATAGAAGTCACTTGCTCCATAGATGTCCCACAGCCTCTAAGCCAAGAGGAGCAGTCCCCTCTGTATACACCAATGGACTATATGGCCAAGCAGTTTTGGCTTCCCAGAGAGCCCTCCAGCATGGCAAGTATTTTTGCCTTAAAAGAGGATATCAAAGTTTCCGGCATATCAAATACCATAAAACCCATACTGAGACCCACAGAATGGTATTTTTATTTCAGGGACCTGTAGATATGTGTTGCTGCATTCAACAATAGATTGAGAGCATATGGATGTGAAATTCAGCTGTGAAAATGCTGGAGGGCTCTTGTAGAGCTGAGCGAGACAGATCTCACGTAGATTCAACCCTGCTTCCTTGCAGTCTTTGTGGGGACTCAGGCAAAGGAGATGCTGGAAGGAACCCACTCCAGAAGCAAAGCTGTGTTTTGGCTGGGGTGGAGCATTCTCTCCAAAATAGAATTTACAAAGAAGAAATACTTCTGCAGTATGAACAAGCAAATGACTGGAACCTGAGAGTGATGCCAGGGAGGTATCATATTTAACAGTGTGGGCTTCCCTGTTGACTTCAGTATGTGTACAAGCACAGCTGCTTCGAGGCTTAGAGGTTAAGCGTGAAAAAGTTTTAAGCATCATAATTTTAGGCACTAGTCAAAGTGATATATAGGGACTGTAAATTCTTTGTGGATTTTCCACCCAAATCCTTACCTATGTGTGCAGTAAGCCATTATGGATGTGGTTTACAATAAAAAAATACTTACCAATGGTTTCTCACCCTAGAGAACAGCTGATTGAACAGACAATATGGATTCCATGGAGCAGTCATGGCAAGGAAACTCAAAGAGATCAAAGAGATTAAAGCAGCAGACAAGGTACAGAAAATTAAGCAGTGAGATGAATTGAAACAGACAAGAAAAAGAGGAAACATGACAGAGAGCTGTAAATCTTTTTGGATGTGCACAAACACACAAGTAACTGCCTGGGCCATACTGAGTTTCCACTCATACACAGACACATCTTTCTATACATTGCAGGAGATTCAGAAAGAAACCTGGCCTTGAACACAGGGCTGCCAAATATTTTAGCAAAGTATAACTGGTCCAGAGACAGTAAGGCACAGTGCTGAGACAAAGCTTCCAGTGGAAACAGGAGAACATCAAAAAATCATTTCCATGTTCAGTTTAGCACCTCCTTTTAGGATACTCTCACTTTCACACATGCCCATCTTTAATTAGCGAAGCAATTTCACAATGCTCTGATTATGAAGCATGGCCCTCTTTTGTCCAAGAGCCGCTATAGAGGAGAGGAACTGCAGAGGGAAACATGCAGTGCCTAGAAATCACATCTACATTCAATTCGTTTTGGACATTTGCTCAACTAGCCTTGGTCCAATCCTGCCGCAAGAGCACATCTAGTTTGGTGGGATGTGAGAGAAACACAGGCACTGTTTGAAAATACACTGGCATGCAAACCAAAGTGCTTGTGTGTCAGGGCTGGGTATTTGGGAGGTTCATTTCAAAAATGCTCCCATGGACATAGCCGCCAGCTGAATCCAAAACAAAAAGGTCCTGATCTGGCTGTCTGTCACTGCTGCAATTGCTTGCAATGCCCCACCACCCCAAGCAGTGCTTATCTCCCTAGTCATGGATGGAGCAATTCTTCCCACCCCAAAGGGCAGGTCTATATTTGAAACCACAGAGATGTAGAATCTGATGGAAATCGTGTTCTTTGAGCCTGTGGGCAGTGCCCAGGGCCCTGGTAACACTATAATTGTTCCTTCATTTGCACCTATTTAGTGGATACTCAGAACAGCAGTTGCAGTTGGGCTCATAAATTACAAGACAACAGACAAAGGGAATAAATGAGACAAAATTAAAGACATTACTCCTACATCCCATAAATTATCTCTGTAGTCTATTTTAACAGCGGGAATTTACCAGTGTATGTTAAAATAGTGTGAAAAATAAACCCACCTAGCACACTAACTAGGCATTAATGAAAAAGCAAAATATTGTTTTGTGTTCTCCAAAACACAGAAAGCAAAATATTCCCACCACGTCTCATAATGCCTTTCCAGGGGAGAAAGAACCACAATCTTCTATATTGAAAAAGAGACTGAGCTCTTGTAGTCGGAAAGGAAATAAATTAATAAACCTAATTACACACTCCGCGCAAGGAGGAATCGAAGGCGCTAAGTCAGCCCAGGAGAACAAGGCGCTTTGATTGTGTTCACTTTACAACTTCCCTGTGCCGGAGCGCGGCCCCAGGGAGGCACTCCCGGCGCTCCCCCGGGGCAGCTCCGCGCTCTGCGCGGGCACCGAGCGAGGCTCCGCTTCGCCTCTCGGCGCCGTCCCGGGCAAACTCCGGCAGCGGAGCCTCCCCCCGAGCACACCGGCGGGCTGGGCTGCTGTGGCAGCGCTCCCTTAAAGGCGCCGCGCCTGTGCGAGCCGGGGCTGAGCGCGCTGCCCGCCCGCTGCCCGCGCAGAGCTGCGCAGCGGCGGCGCCGGCAGCCCAGCGCCCGACCTCCGCCTGCCACCGGCCTCGGCGGGAGCAAAGCGCTTGGCATGTAGGAGCGAAGAGAGGGAAAAGGTGCGGGACGGGGAGGTGAGGGGGAGGAAGCCGCGGGGGGGAGGAGGGTGAGGGGAGGAAGGAAAAAAAAAAAAAAAAGGTAAAAAAAAAAAGCTAGAAAAAAAGAGCTGCCGCTTTAAATGCTGGGGGCTGAGCGCTTGCCGGGGCGTCCGCGGCGGATCCAGCCTCCCTCCCTCCCCTCTGCCGTGCCCCTCCGGCGCTCATGCCCAGCCGCGGAGCCGGCGGCGCGGCGCTCGGGCGCTGTCGCTGCGCGGGGAGCAGCAGGAGCTGCGCGGGGAGCAGCAGCAGCCGGGCCGGGGCCATGATCCAGCCGCGCCGCCGCCCCGCCGCCCGCTCGCCCTGAGCCGCTCCCGGCGCCGCGCAGCCGCCGGCCCCGCGGGGTAAGTTCGCGGCCGCCCGGTGCCGGGGGAGGGCGGGGGAGGCGCACCTGGCCGGCGGCCCGGCGCGGCTCACCTGGGCGGCGGGGAGGGTGCGCTCTCTGCGGTCCCCAGCTCGGACCTCCCCACCTCCCCAGGCGCTCGCAGCCCCTCTCTAACAGGTGGCTCGGTGCCCGCCCGCTCCCCGGCGGCTCCTGCGCCTCTCTCCTCCTCCTCGTCGCCGCCTAACAGGTGGTGGTGCCGCCGCGCCTTCCTCCGTGCAGGTAGGGAAGTGTCGTGTCCCCGTGTCCCCCCGTTCTCCGGGGCGCTGCTGGAGGCTGCGCTGAGCGGGGAGAGCCGCGTTTATGCCCGCGCTGCTTCTCTGGGAGCCGCTCACCCGCGCCCGCCCTCATGGCCCCGCCGTGTGTCTGTCTTTGCAGCGGGCATGGGGAACCAGGTGGAGAAGCTGACCCATCTCAACTACAAGGAAGTTCCCACGGCCGACCCGACAGGTATGGACAGAGATGAAGGGCCCAGGATCGGGGTCTCCTACATCTTTTCGAATGACGATGATGAGCTGGAGCAGCAGCAGGATTCGGTGCATGACCTGGGGGGTGAGAACCCTGCCCTGCAGCCCTACGACCCCCAGCTGCACGAGGTGGAGTGCTCAGTCTATTATCGGGACGAGTGTATTTACCAGAAGAGCTTTTCAGAGGACACACAGCTCGAGGAGGGTGATGAAGGAGGTGGGGGGCATCTGAGCACCTACACCCCAGAGAACCTGCTGAATAGGTGTAAACCAGGCGACCTGGTGGAGTTTGTGTGCCAAGCCCAGTATCCGCACTGGGTGGTCTATGTCGGGGATTTTCAAGTTGTGCACCTGCATCGGCTGGAGGTGGTGAACAGCTTCCTCACCGATGCCAGCCAGGGCAGACGGGGCCGCATTGCCAACCAGCTGTACCGCTACAAACCCCTCAGCCCGGCCGTGGTGGTGCGCAATGCCCTGGAGCAGGTGGGTTGCAAGGATCGGGACTTGAGCTGGAGAAACTCTGAGTGTTTTGCTGCCTGGTGCCGATACGGCAAGCGAGAGTTTAAAATCGGCGGGGAGCTGCGCATAGGCAAGCAGCCCTACCGATTGCAGATCCGTCTGGGTGACAAGCGCAGCCACACGCTGGAGTTTCAGAGCCTGGAGGATCTGATCATGGAGAAGAGGCGAAATGACCAGATTGGTAAGGCTGCTGTGATCCAGGAGCTCTCCAGCCACCTGCAGACTGCAGAGGAGGAGGAAGAGGAGGAGGAAGACCATCATCATCCAGGTGCTCAGACTGCTGTGGAGTAGCAGCCTCAGCACCACCATTCTGCTTAGCCTGGGTGATGGGGATTAAAACTGAAGGCTGCGAAATTGAGCTGTTATAAGCCCTTTGGGCTGCTTCGGTGCAGCTTCATTCCAATCACATGTGAAAGGAAGGGGGAAAGCTGATTAAGTGTCTGTGCTTTAGTGCTTAACTCCTTCAGTGCTAGATAATAAAACCCCTGACTTATTTGTAGAGGATAAAACTCAGGGCAATTCTACCCCTCTCCTCTCTCACTTATTTCCCTTCCTCTCTGCCATTTTCGCACATAGCCTTTTCCTCAACCATCTGCCAGTAGGCCTGACCCTACAAGATGCTAAATGCCTTTGACATCTACTTATCAGCAGAAGTTAATAGTATTTAATACCATTAGGAAGTAGCCAACAACTTCCAGGACATGACCATGTAGCTCTGAGCATGAGGATATTGTTTTCGCTTCTCTGCTGCTGTTTCTCTTCAGCTGTGGCTTCTGTTGGTATTGCAAGGAGCTGCTTCTCGCCTGGTTCAAGGCTTCGTGCCTTGAAATCTCCGCTGATTTTAGTGAAATGGATTTGATGTGCTTCGTGCCTTCTTAATTGATAGGAGGTTGTAGGTGGGCTGGAGGACCCTCGCCTTTGCCATCAGCGTGTGGCTTTGGGGACACGATGCATTTATTGCTGACAGGTCCCAGCGAAGGAAGTTTGCCACCCCAGTTATATTCTGCATGCTGGTGTGTGTTGGGACTCCTACAGGCAGATGCTGAGCTGTGTCAGGGCTTGTTACACGCTGCCTTGACTTCCAAAGCAAATGGTAGAGCTCCTGATTATGCCTGTAATACACACAGAGGGAGTAGAAGAAGGTTGTTCATATGTAAGAGTTTGTCTTGAGTAAGTTGTCCCTCAAGAGGGTGACCTCTTGTCTAGGTGCTTCTGGCAGTGAGCGTGCCACAGATTCTGCACCACAGTGAACACAGCTGTGATAGAAGGGAGCATAGGCTGGAAGACATTACAGGCAGGGGGGCTTGGGTGTTCCAAAGCAGTTTCTTCTTCATTAGGGATTTCATATTTCCATTTTTTGCTAATTTCTATGTATGCAGCTGAGCTATAGCATTAGAAGAGAGGACATGCCTCCAAAGTTGTGCAAGTCCCTCACGAAGGTGTAGTGTAATGCTGCCTGTCCTGAATATTCCCTGAACTTTTATTCAGCTGTTGAACTGATCTACCGCAGAGGCAGCACGGTCAAATCTTTGTCATGGGATCTGGGGTGTGTGAACAAGCACTGATTTGGAGGCAGTTTCTGATTCAAAATTCCTTCCCCTTAAAACTCAGTATGATGATGTGAGCTTGAAGATAAGCTTGAGTTCGTTTCAATAATGGAAACTAACAGTGTGATGTAAACTTGAAGCATAATTTATATGGTCTTCCCCGAAGTTGTTTACAGTTATACCACAAATAGCAAAGTACGCCATGTCCTTTCCACCCCTGTGACAAGAGCAAAGTTTGTTGTTTAAGAATAGGTAGATACAAGCTTTTGATTAGTTGAGATTATGTGAAGCAACTTTGCGAATTTGAGTCAAGTGGGTTGTGGTGTCATGTTTTCTGCCTAAAATAAACAAGCTAGGATTTGGTCTGTGAAACACCCAAATCCAGGGGAAAGTTTAACACCAAGCTCCCTTAGAATGCTATAGCTCAGGTGCCTACACTATGTGGTTTGTTCACCAATATGCAATTGAGTTATACTCAGGTTACTGTGGTTGTTCAGCAGATGTCTAACCTTGTTTTGAAAGCATATCTACCCATATCTGTCTGTGATAGGGTTAATATGTGGATGTCTGCACACAGGTTTTATACAACTACTAGTAACTATTAAAGCTGAAATGATCGCTGAGACAGTTTGAAAAAGAGTGAAGGAGAGTCTCTCTGTTGTACTTCGGACTGTTATAAGACAACAGATTATCTAGACCATGAGTAAATGTCTAGCTGTGGTTTCTTTCATACTGAAACCTTGTACATAACAAAGTTTATTTCACTGTGTAACATAGCTATGTAAAATAATATTTTCCTAGAGATATTTTTGGAAGTTTAAAAAAACCCTTCATAACCTTGCATTTGAAAGTAAATTGTTATGCACGTTATTTTCCAGTCCTCTGAATGGGTTTATTTTTCATTCATGATCTAAAGTATATTCTAGGTCATAAAATATAGAAACTGCTATAAATGTCAAATATTATGTATCTACAGGGTACAAAACAGTAAACTAGTTGTGAAAATATTTTTCCCTTGTGTCTGAAACATCAGAACTATGAACTTAGCCATTTCTCTCCTTCTGAGATATCCTGAATAATCTGATTTGGTTTTTTTTGTTTTGTTTTGTTTTTTGGGGTTTTTTTGTTTGATTTTTTGTTTTAATTTAAAGAAGGACCAAATCTGCTTGAGAATGGAGAGCAAAGCTTCTTTGACCAACTGAAATCTTGTCTTGTGCTTGTCTTGGTGCTTCTCTGTACCGGTCATGCCTTTTGGGATAAATTCCCCCACAGGCACAAAGCCTTAGCAAAGAATTCCAGAGCTTGCAGTGCTTTGCTAGGACAGAGAGTGAAGGGGGAGCTTGCCTCACAGCAGTTTGGCACGCATTCTGCTGTGTTATAAAACCTCTGTGTTCCTCTTACACCTGGGATACAGATGTTTCATATTTGGAATCTTAAAATTTCCCTGCAAGCTATGTTTGGGAATTTATTGTCCCCTGACATTCCATTATGTGTAAAAGTAGAAGAGGGTGGAAAGCTTGGCATTTTAAATTTTTTTTTCTGAAAGAGGGCTACCTCCATCCAGGGATTTCTTATTCCAGCAGATAAAGATGCAACTGTTGAATCTTTAACAGGCAGGTTCTTTTCCCCTACCTGTTGATTAGGCAGTGTTATTTAATAGGTGCTACTAAACACCACTGCACACATTTCTAAGCAGTCTGGTTTTAAAGCCATGGACCTGTAATGACCTGGATGCGAGAACAGAAATTGCTGCAGAAACATCTCAACTGTTTGGTTTTTTGTCTTTGTTGTACTTTGCTCAGTTACTGTCTGCAGAGTAAGCTGGGATTTCTGGAGCTTGATTTAAAAAAAAGAAATCTCCCAGGAAAACTAATTCTTTTGTGTGTGTGTCTACTTCAGGACTTTTGCATAGATCACAAAAGAGAGGAGAAAGGAACAGATAAAGTGCTCTTCTCTGCATCTGCTTTAACACAGAGAAATGCAGGTGTGATCCTTCTGCAGAGCTTGTGCTTTAGCAAAGGTCTGAAGCCTATGTTGAGTTTAAAGTTTTGAGTAGACCTTACCTACTTGAGGCCACTTGAGAATCAGTAAGCCTATTCTTGAGCTTGAAACTAAGTGTATATTTACATTTCTTTATGAACAAGGGTCTGGGATTTCAATGTGGTGTCTCCGGTGGGAGCATGGAGGATCTGAGGTTGCATAATCAACAGGGGAGAACAAGTAGTGCAGTGAAAGCTGTTTCTCAAAGGACCTCTTGTCCAAACAGAGCTCGTGGAACCCAGCCCAAACTTTGACCTCAGTTTCCCCCTGGAAATCCAGGAGCTGCACTGATTTGGTGGGAGGTGTGTTGCAGCAGTTGTAAGCTAAGCTCATGATCTGCTGCAGACTTCTCCGGTATCTTTGTCTTGTCATGCTTGAACTTTCCCTTGTATTTTTAACATGTAAAGTTAATATAATTTATTTTAAAAGCCCTTTGATTGTGCAAACACTTAATCTATATGAATTTGCTCTTTTGGGCATATCTACTGCTGTGAATATCAATATGCACAAGTGAAGACTGGCAAGGCTGAGCCCCAGATGTGCAAATGTAGCTCCAGCTAGGAAATGTAGATGAGCAGTCTTATTTCCCTGGAGTATTGGTGTGTTTGATGCAAATAATGCCTTGGAAAAGGCGTTCTAGTAAAACCTACAATTATCCGTTGATTGAGTAATTTTAAAAACACAATTTAGACATTCACCTTCCATGGCAGTGAACAAAGACATAAACTGAAGACTATTTTGTTATCCCTGATTCTGTGTGAATTCAAGGTATTGATTACAGCAACCCTAGAACTCCTCTGGCCAATGTGGCAGGCAGTTGCATAGGGAGGGAAAATTCCCAAAAGCTACTTCAAAAACTATTTCCTTACTTGGAAAAATACGTTCTTCAGACTGAAGGACCCTAGACTATGAAAGTAAACCTTAAATTGTTTTGTATAAATGAAACAGTAGGCAAACTGTTTTTGTTCATTTGATTTCACTATTCCACTCAGTACTATAATAGGTGATATTGTATAATTATCTGTTTCAGGTTTTGAATGTAATGGTGGTTTTCTTTTTCTCTTCTCCTTTGGTTAAGTTTTACCAAAGGTCTGTCCTTGGATATGTGAAGTGTGTTGTCGAGTGGTTTCCCTCCTGTGCTTTTCTGACAATTAACAGCCTCAACCATAAAGCTAACAGCCATGTAGGAACAAATATTTTTTGAAAGCAAAATTTTAATTTTGTATAAGAGATCAGAGATTAGTAACTAAGTAGAGGTAGGAAATACATTGTTTCCAACAGCAGTTTCTATTTGTAAGAAATCTACTGTTAATTGAGTATGCTTGACTACTCTTAAAAATCAGTGTGCAGTGGTAAGGCCAGGAGTATTGTATCATGGGCTTAGACTTTCAGATTAGGCTTTTTCTTTAACTGTGAATAGGAAGAAATCAGGGTGATTTTGAGCACCAGTGGTTTAGATGGTTTAAATTCCTTTGCATTAATACTGGATTAGAAACTTTCTTTAAATGCACACTTGAAATTCCTGACATTGTAACACTTCATGAAATCATTCACAATAAGAAGTGTAATCACAAATATGATTTTTTTCCACCATGAGCATTTTCTGTAAGCTGTCTTTTGTCAGTAAATGTTGAATTGTTAGTGCAAATATCTTCTTTTCCTGAGAAAGAAGTACACATCATTGATTGTACCATTTCCTTCAAAATGAAGGGCATTGCATAGTAACTCAAAAGAAATAAAAGATTTGTAGTATCTTTTACAACCTTTCTTTCTTTTCCTTGTTTTTTTGAATGGCATGTTTTTCTATAGCTTTTTGAAAAAAGATATAATTTCTCATGACACAAAACAATATTTTCACTGCCTTCACATATCAAATCAAAATCAAAGAGAGAGGAAGAATAATCTCTATACAAGGCCAGACCATCAGATGCCTAATAGGTGATAGCTGTATTAAATCCAATGAGGATCTGGCCGATAATTTAATTTTTAAGTGGAAAATTAATTCAGCAGCAGATCATATAGTATTAGCTGGCACTGGGGCTTGTCTTGTCTGCCAGCAACTGCTGAAGGAACAGATGTAGTGTCTGCTAGAGGGAAAAACGAGAGAACAGAACTCACAGGGAGTTTTTGGGAAAATCTGTACAACTGTTCAGTTTGTGTGTTTTGTCTCATGGCACATCCATGGCTGGTGTGGGATCATTGTTTTACCCACACTAGGCTTAGGGACATTTCTTAATCAAGGTGACAAGGGTTGTGTGTTGTGGTGAAATATTACACCATAGGGTAACCATTCTTAATTCATTAAAGCCTTCCACTGGATGCATATTCACAATGGCAAAAACAGTGATAACAACCAACAAACTGTACTTGTCCCCAAGATCCTGACCACAAGGATTTGAATCTCACACAAAAGGACTGAGTCAGCTCTGGCAAGAATTCTTTGAGTGAAACATCGTGAGGAAATCTAGCTGTAACAAGATGAGACTTCTGCTGAAAGTATCAGTGGAGATTTAGCTCGTCTGTGGGTGGCAGCTGTCCGTGACAGCTGTCTTATAGGTGTGAGAGAGTGAGACAAATTTTTATATCAGAGACAGCAGCTTTCAAGGCTCAAGGCTGCAGGTGTGAATCTACCATAACATCGAATTTGTAGCTCTGGTACGGACTTAGGTGACTTTGAACAAGATGTATGAGGCATCCAGCTGTGCTCTATGTGACTTCAAGAGTGCCTGAATTTTCAAGTGTCTAATACTAGATTTGAAAACATGAAGAACCAAAAACATGATTTGGGCGACTGGATCAATATGTGAAACTGCTCAGTTATCCCCTAGCACTGAACTCTGAAGCTTCATAATTTGACCTGGTTTTTTTGTGCACGTGTATTTATTTACTCACCATGACGTTTTCTTGAGGTTCTGGGCCTTTTTTTTACCCTGAAATTGTTCCAGGTACATAAAGCAAAGCAGTCCATGAGTTCTCTCACAGCCTGTACCCACAGGGAGGGAGATCCAGTAAGCAAGATCTCCCTCCCAGTGGCTGCTTCCAGAGTGTATTGTGACATCAGATACCAAAAAGAAGCATCTTGAAAAGGACATTTGCATTGCCTTTTTATGTCAGAACACACCTGAGCTAGAAATAGGGTAATATAAAATGCATATACAGGGACATGGATTGTGACGAGGTCTCTGTACTCCTGGCTGGTTGCTCTGAGCCACTGGACTTATACAGTGAGTTTTTCTCTTCAGTTCCATCTTCAGTGCACTGTGGATTACTTCCAGTATAACACCTATGAAGGTCCTCACCCCACAAAAATCTGGAAGTGATGGGAAGATTGAATCCCCATCATCCCTAGGCAGAAGAGGAAATCAGTCTTCATCTGTCCTGAAATTCTGCTCAGGTCTCTAAGATACTGTGTAAAATCCTACTGCCCACCACTAACACTCCATTGTCATTGCAAAGGAAGATGCCCAAGTTTCAATTTGGGAGTGGTTGCCTTGTGCTTTTTTCCAAAGACCTCTGCATTGTGGCAGGAGGCAGTGCCTGTGGCCAAGGGCAAGGTGCCCAAGGGCTAGAGGGGAAAGGAAGGGAACAGGGAATAGGAGACTTGTATAATCATGGCAAATCCATAGCAGTGGAAGGGACCTCTGGAGATCCTCTAATCTACCCATGTGCTCGAGACACAGCAGCTTCCTCAGGGCTGAATCCAGTCCTGTTTTTCATAACTCCAATTATGGAGACTGAGGACTTCTTAAAGCAGCCTTTCACCACTTATGTGGTGGAGTTTTTTTTGTATTTGCGTTTTGTCAAGGACCTCTTGATCATCCATGACACCTCTGCTTGGTTTCTTGTGCACAGGAATGGACCATCCTCTGTTTTCCAATCCAATAAGCAGAGACTGCCTGTCCCTCCTTCAGCTGGAGGGTCAGGCTCCCCTTGTACCCAGGAGGGCATCCAGTCAGCCTCTTTTTAATCATCTGTGGAGCTGCACAGTGTGCTGACCCCCTGCTTCAGCTCCTTGCCTTGGTCACAGAGGTGCTTCACCAGCACAGACCTGCAGAAAAGGAGCCCCAGGAGCACCCTGCAGCCTGAGACTGCACAGCTGGGCCCTCCCTGGGGCAAGGGCCACCACCCTCCAGTTGCTCTCTCACTCTTACTGAGCAAGAGAAGAAGATGGAAAAACTTGTGGGTTGAGATTAAGACAGCGACATCAGTGACCCGTGACTGTCTCAGGCAAACCAGGCATAATGGGGAAAATTACATTTATTGTCAAATAAAATAGGTTTGAATAATGAGAAAGAAAGAATAAAAACCAAACCTTTCCTTCCTTTTCCCCATGACACCAAGAGGTGTAGAAGTGGAGATGGGCTGTGGTGAGTCCTTCCCAGCCCCTCCTGGCTGCTCCTCCCTTCTTCCCCTTTTCCCTGTCCTGGCACAGGCCCTTCCCTGGGCTACAGGAGTGTCTCTGCTCCAGCTGAGGTGCTGCCTGAGGGGGACCTCTGCTCTGGGCCTGCAGCCCCTCGTGCCCTCCTCCTCCTCCAGACCCCTCCTTGGATGCCAGTGGCACATCACCACCACTGCTGAGCATCTCTGTTGCTCTCAGTGGAGTTCCTGGCCTCTTCTGGGCAAGTGACTGTCCCTGTCAGCCACAACATGCTGCTGACTGTGTGCCAGGGCCAGCCACCACATAGGTCTCTCCCAAACACCAGATCCAAAGTCCAGTTGAAATTAAGAACTCAAAGCACCCTTTGGTCAGGAAGATCTGGCAGATTGTGTTGGAAGGGTCTGGAGCTTGCTAGAAACCTATGTCAAATAATCGGTGAGGATCATTTGTCTCACCCCAGGTCACTGAGAATTGTAGTCAGTCCCTGTTGAAACCAGAATTTGTTGCTTGCATTTAGTCAGTCAGCAGAAATTAACTGGGACTATTAAGAATTGAGAACCATATAGAAGTCTATGCTCTCTGTTTTTTCCTTTCTCCTGAGCTTCTTCCATCCTGTCCTATTCAGAAGAATCATTCCGGGACAAGCCCTATTCTTTGTACAGTAGTTAGTGCGATGAGGTCTCGAGATGTTTACAAAGTATTAATTAACTCAATAACCAGAGGGCAGAGGAAATGAAATGAGTATGTTCTGGACCATGAAATAGATGACTCACATCCATGGAAAAGGTTTAATTGAGCAAAACAGGTACACAAGTGTACCTGGCTCACCACAGAAATTGAACAGAGGAAGACAAGCCTCAAGAGAGAAAAGGATCGAGGCACCCTGACAGCACACAGAGAAATGTGTGCAGTGCTTATGTAAATCCTGTTTGTGGAAAACAGGTCTCTGCACACAACTCATCCAGCTCCCAGAGAAGGCAGCTAGCAGCACTCTCCTTTACAAAGCTTTCATTAGAGCTGTTGCTCAAGTCCAGTGGGGAAAAGGTGCTCTGCTGGGAAGCTCAGCATTGCACACAGTGAGGAACACATCCCTGATGCCCAAAGGTGTTACTCATTTCATGCTGTTGTTTTGTTTTTGTGTTTCCTATGCTTTTGTTCCTCAGCTTGTCAAGAAAGCAGCACACCCTTGAAAGGGATGTGCAGAAGGGGGAAATATTCAGTAGTGGGGCAGAGTTGTGTGCACACTTAGCCATGGTGCTCTCTGCTACAGCCCGTCCCCTGGAGCTGGGTTCTGCAGCTCTCACTGCAAACTGAAGAAATGAGACCCCCACACTCATGCTTACAGGTAAATGGGCAGCTCACTCAGCCATGTTTTCCTGGATTTCAAACCTCTGCTCTGCCTAATCTAGAGCATGGTCTTAGACATTAAACTTAAGCAAATGCTCTAATCAGTGCTTAGGGCCAGACCCATTTGCATTCTCTGAGTCATATCGAAACAGAAGAGCACTACCAGCAGGAAACAAGAAACCTCATGGAAGTCTTGCAGTTACAGTGTTCTCTGGAGAAGTGGGACACCAAGGCTTCAGTTCTTTCAGCAATCCAGGATGGCAGTGACAGGTCTCATCTCTTCCATGTGATAAACACAGCAGCACAGCACTAAGCAAGCAAAAGAGACAAAATTCCATGGTGGACGGTTTAATGTCAGGCTCAAAGTGTCTCTGCAGTATCTGCTTGAGGTATGTTTTCAGGAGGCAGAAGTGCCCACAGCTCATGGGTATGCACACATGCATGCAAGATGATCTTTGAAGGCATTGAACCAGATCTTCTCAGCCCAGGAAGTCAAGGAGTCCACCTTAAATTTCGTCCACTTAAATAAGTGGACAAAAATTAGTTGGTTTTACTACTATTATTACAAACTACAAATATGATTGAAAGACATATCCAGCTATCAAAAAGTAGTTTCTGATACCCCCCAAAGATAAAATAATGTATTTTTTCTGCATACAGCTCTGCATTTGCCCACCTTAAATAGGCCCTAACACAGGTTTTAGGGCTGTTTACAGCCCTTGCATGTCCAGATGCATCTCAGATCCCCAAGCCTAATGAGTTCCCATCACATGGATTAATTATACAACAAAGCACAGAAAAGAAAGCTGTTAAATCTTAAATTAAGTTATTAAAATATTACTTCAGAAATTCAATAGCAGCTTGTAGCCTGTGGGAAGTGAGTCTTCAGGGAAAAACATCACTTGCAGGTGAGGTGGCACTTGGAGCACCTTATCATATTCATGGGGAGGGGGTGCTGACTCCTGCAGAGAAGGCAATTATAATGAGTCTCTTATCCAGTTATCCCAATACATTTGTGATGGAAGCTGAGGTACTAAATAAGATGCTAGCAGGATATAAATAATGAGGTGGTACATGGCTGTGTGTTGGAACTGAGCCACTAAAGCAAAATAATGGCAAAGGCACAAGCTTAACTCACATTGTGTTATTCCTGTGGGAAAGGGGGTGGGAGGATAAAGACACATGGGAAGCTGATTCCTCAACTTGTAGTGAGTAACATAACTCCATAGCCCCGCTTGTCTTTGTTCAGAGCTGGAACAAGCAGAGTTGCATTATTGCAGAGGTCTAGCCCTAGGTGTGAGGCAGGATTCCAGCTGAATGTGCTCTCAAAGTCTAAACATACAAAGGCCATTTCTGGCTTCACATAACTAAACCCATGCTGAGAAAGGGAAGAAGCTGCTGAATGCCTGGGCCTAGATTCATCAAAGAATGAATTAATCAATGTCCCACTGAAAAGGATTTGAACTTATGCATGACTGCTGTGATAGTCTGAGACTATCACTGAGAGTATACATTATTTTATGATGGTTTCTTTTTACTATGCAAGGCATAACTCATATTTCTAATTAAACATTTTAATGTAACACAGTGTGTATGTGTCTCATGGTACAGCCTTATAAAGACTCAAGCTGGGGTTTTGAAAAAAGAGCAGTGATTTTTAAAACCACCAGTACCAATGCTTTTCAACATGATTGTGCTCTGCCCTTACCCTCTGCTGCAAAACCTGTGGCAAGAATTCCTAACAGGAACATCAGTCAATTGTACAGCAGTGTGTGTTGTGATGGGTTTGCTCAAATATCTTTCACTGAGATAAAGGAGGTTCAAAGAAAAATGACACTATTGTGAATTTTCCCTATTTTGTAACTCTATATGGCCAGATTTACAGATTGCTGAAATTCTTTACTGCTTTGATTAAAGGACAAAGAATTAAGTAAACTTCTCTGCTGATTTTAGTGGAGAAAAGTAGTTACTAGTAATAACATTCCTTTTAAAAGTACATTACGCTATTAACTGGTCTGGCCTCCCACAAGCTAAATATATAGCCCAGCAAAATACAAGAAAAGACTTTCCATTGAGACATGATCAAAGATGTATTGTGTGTAGCTGATCACTGGTGAACTGCAGCAGAAAAAAGAGTGATTTTTTTTTTGTAAATGAGATGGCAGCTAATGCCTTATAACTACTCTGTGCAATATTGCATGGCATTCCCCTTGTGACAAATTGAGTACACGAGAGCACTGAGCTCCTTGCTAACTGAAAGGCTGAGGTTTTTTGAAGTCCCCGGTGAGCCTGTCAGCTCCTCCCTGACCGTGGTAGAAAGGGCATCCCTTCACAGACTGTGTTAGAAACCAGATATTCTATGCAGTCACATTTGAAGACCATAGCTGTGACTGGCATAATGACTGCAACTTGCTTATTGTTCATACTTACTGTTCTTGTCCCATAATGTGCCATAATGAAGAGCGAAGAGCTGGAGCTGGGAGGCAGCCCTGGCCCCCTCTTTTTAGGGATCCACTTAGAAAGGGAAAGTATTATTTTAGTTCCCATCCATAGTGCTTCCAGATACCCAATTAAAATAAATTCTCTGTTCTCTGTTCATAGTTTTTCCTAGATTCATAGCTAATTGTTCTGACCAGCAGTTTTCCTCAGGGAATTGTTATTAGGTCTCTCTTACCCTCTTTTTTCAGTCATTTCCTCTCTACTAAGCTGATGGTTTCTCCAGCTTGAAAAGGTTTATCCACCCTCTTTGCTTTAGCTCAGCAGCTTCCACTTCTCTCAGGGCAGCAGCAGGGTTAAACTCCCCACTCAGTAGCTCTGACAGAGCTATTGGAACAGTAGCATTGTTGCAGGAATAAAGGCATTATAAAAAGAATCATTCTTCAAATAATACAGAGATTATCAGAATGTCTCACTCTATATGCCTTTAACAATTTCTGCATGTAGACAGAACATTTCCTTGCTGTTCTCTACGGTTATTTCACCCCAAAGAGTCTTGAATATGTAGCACAAAGTCCCTCTTTCTGAGTCAAGCTGGTCTTGCTATAAAGTTTCTACTCCTCTCCCTGCCACCTGCTTGAACCACATCAAAATGGGATATTTCCTCTGTGACTGAAGTTTTGAGGTATAGGAGACTGCAATTCCTTTAGGGAATGTACTTCTTTGCTTGACCCATTTAACTGGGAGCAGAACCTGTTGATAGCAGAACCTGTAGGAGATATATAAATTCATAACACTGATGAACAGTCTGTCAATGCCCACAGCATCTGTCCCTTCGCCATCTGATAGACCTTGAATAATAAATATAATAAATGACACTGCAGCTGCCACAGGTGGTCCCATGATGAATGTTTTTAGCCTAAAATTTTAGAAATGTGAGCTAAGCAACTGAGCTGTGCTGTTTCATGTGTGTTCTACCTGGGATGCCAGCTCTCCTTTTGGGAGAGGGCTAGGTGAGGAATCACCACCCAGCACAGACACCAGCATTGCTCAGTGCTCACTGAGCACTCTCAGCCTCACTGTCTTCAGGCTCCTCTGCACAGACACCTTTCCTTGGGCATGGGGTTCTGTGCCAGCATCCCACTCCTGCACTCTTCCTGTGTGAAATACCCGATGCTCTTTAGCTGCTGCTTCACACTTCTGGAATAGACTGTGGTTAAGGTGACCATAAAAACACTAGGAGTTATTTTTTTCTTTTCTCACAAGAAATTGTCACTGAGATTACAAACACCTTTTGAAGATGCTTGCCTAAATATGCCACACGGAAACAACAGATGATAACATTGCAAAGTAGATGTGTTGTCTGTGTCAAGATCTTCAAAGCACAAGATGTTCTTTCTTGGACTTTTGGACTGCTTTGCTCCAGAGACTGTAAAAGGTTGAAAGTTCTCTGAAAGATTTTGATGTCCTGATAAATAACATTGTCTACCATAGCTGAGGTATATCAATGTATTAAGCTTATGAACACTACTTTTGGCCTGATAGAATGTAACTTCACGTTGCACTAAGATTTTTATAATACAAATCAAGAAGCTCACTGAATTTGGTCATTTGTGTGGCAGGAGAGCATTTTGTGAGCCTGATGTTAGGCAGGCAAATGATGCATCTGGTCTGATAGAGTTCTCTATCTATGAAAATAGACAGACTACTCTTAGAATTAATCCCATCACCCAAACGAGAAACCTTTAAGGGCAGCCTGTCTTGGGAGGCTTCAATGAGAAACAACACCTAACTTGCTGAACCTCACCTTCTCACCCAAATAAAACCTATCACTCACATATGGTGACTCCGTCCTCAGGAGAATTTTTACATGATTCTAATAGGGTGTCATTTAATTAAATAAAATCTGCTTAGAAGATATAAGCAAACTGCAAAAAGCAAAGACAACCACAGGGGGAATGACAAGGTTCAGAAATAAAGTTTACCCAGGCTGGATCTTTCTCTCTCTGCCATGTAATGAGATCAGAGACCTCCATATTCTCTTCTGAATCAGAGATTTATTCATACAAATGGCTATGTGTCTTCTAGGTGATTTCTGTTTTCTATTACCACCATGCTTCCCCAAAACCAAAATGGAACAATTCTAGCATGTCTGCTAATTAAGCGTAAGGTTGTCTGAATTTCTTTATTATACAAATTTTAGCGTATTCATTGAATGGAATATATTTTGCTACCCCTTGCTTCTGAGTTACCAGATTTGTACTGTAATCTTTCCCACTTCTCTACAGATGAGAAGGAAAGGCCCAGACTTTGCTTATAAAGAACATCAGTTTGTCAAGCATTTTGTGCATCCTCTGGGATTAGAGGAGCTATGAAATTGTATCATTATCATTGCCTGCTGCAATACCGAACCACCAAGCAGGGCCTGGGAGAATATGCATGCATGTTTGTGCAATGACATTTTTAAACCACCCTTTGCCTTTTCTTTACTTCCTGCATACTAATCCAGCCCCAAAAGTATTCCAGGCTACTCCCCAGAACCAGAATTTCCTTCTCTGTTCTAAACAAGGATTTTTTCAGGTATTTGAGCTATTTCACCCCAGCCCATTATTTACAGATGGGAGAACTGTTGCTTTTTGCTTAGACACATTTACAGCTTCTGAAGAGAGAGGCAGACTTGCAGACTGCTGTGAAGCGATTTGGGTTTCAACCTTTGTCTCCACAGCATGTCTGTGAAAAACAGGCCACTTGTAGACACAGAATTTGTCTCTGCAAACACTGAAACGTGCACATAAAGATAAATTGCAACAGCAGAGCCCTGACAGAATAGAGGCCTTACTTGAAAATGTGGGTAGGCCTGGAAGCACCACATTTTTGACAAATTCAGGTTTTCCACTTTGTTACAGCAAAACATGTTTTAGAGCTAAGTAAGGCCTGAGCTGACGGGAAACTTGTAAGCCTGTTAGGAAGGGAAGTGCACTTGAAAGAACATTCTGACACTCTGCGGAAGTTCCTGCTTCTTTGTAAGCCTACACCCAAAAAATGCTTCTGAATCAAGAGTCTGAAAATGAACGATGAAGTGATAAAGCCCGGTCTCAGTGTTTGCTGCTGCTCCAGCTCTGCCTCGCCAGGGGATTCTCTCCCTGCTGGTCCCTGGGGACTGCAGGGAGGGCTGGCACTGAAGGCAAGCGGTGGCACTGACAGGGTGTAACTGTGCTTTGGGGCACAGCCCTGAGCAAACAGCGGTGTCAAACTCTCAGTGCTGCAAGGGAGGTCACCATGACGCAGCCAGTCATGCTAGGCTGGGCTAGGCAGGATTAACTCTGCCCAAAGCAAGGCGTTCTCCTCTTCCCTGTCGTTCAAATCTGAGCAGAGGGCTCCTTCACCCACCCCTCACTCTACCTTTCCTCTTCCATTTCGCAAGCAGAGAGGCAAAGACTTCAGTGGGTTGGCGAAATGTGGTTGTGGAGGGGGTGAGAGGTTTCAAATCCCTCATGCACTCGTGCAAAAGTACAAAGGTTAAAGCAATGTGAACACTGCAAACTGAGCAAACTGAGGGAACATGGTCCCAACAGCCTGCCAGCTCTGATGATGTCCTGTTTATTTACTGCAGGCTAATGCTGTGACAGGCTGGAATGTTGTTTTGAAAGATGAAAATAAGATGATTGCTTACATTGTATCATGAAATGTAATTCTAAAGGGAATTTCATAATTTTGTACAAAACTTTTGGTTCATGTTTTTAAACGACAACGTTTTATGTAGCTTCTGAAAAACAAGATGTGTAATGAAAATAAGCGGAGTGTAATGTTAGAGTGGGAAATAGAGATCTTAAATGGAAAAAAAAAAAAAGGAGTTTGGGTATTTTCACACAAACATGTTTTGAATTTGTGGATGGTTTTGCCTTTTTTTCCAAGAAGGGAAATTACAGTAATTTCCTGACAATTTACTGCCACTCTTAAGACCATTATTATAGGATACTGAAGTTAGTGTTTTGTGAATTAATAAAGAAGCCCACCTACAAATGGGACAAAATATATACTGTACATTTTAAAGTGTTATGTTAGCAAAAATGTTTTGCAAATTTGAGGAAAGGGCAGAGAAACTGAATTTCAAGGATTTAATTTGCCATTCATTGGCCTTTATTCTCTTTTGGCTGCAAATGAGACATCCTACTGTGGTACATGAAAAGAAACAGAGATAGAGAATATGAGTCATTATTCCTGGTCTATAAGCAAAATAAATGAAGTTTGTGATCTGGACTTTGATCTCAAGCAGCCATTTTTGCTTTAGATAAGTTTTCAAAAGCCTGTTATCATTTTAGGCTAGTGATAACTAGCACAAACTGTTTACTTAGCAAGCAGAGCCTGTTTGAAGCAATGCTGAGAGCCATTTCCGTTCAGGCCCTAATGTACACTTCAGAATCTCTGGTGGAGAAACAAGAATACAGCATAGCCAAAAACAGGGGTATGTTCTAACAGAGGCCAAATGGAAGCTTCTTCTACAAGGAAAGGGCATGTGGAATATATGATTATTTATTGGTAGCAGCGCCCAGTATTTCATCTCTCTGAGTCAAAGATCCTATACTGATGTGACCTAAATCCAGTGCAGTCTTGCACACAGAACTAAAATTTTGGCTTGAGGATGGGTCAGTCTTGTCCAGTGGCTGCATGGAAGAGTCACTATGGATAATGTGAGCATTCGTACACAGAAAGTTGATGTGAGATCAAGGAGTGATTCCAACATTCAGATTTGGAAGAAATTGGACTTTTTCAGTTAAACATTAACAATTATTCAATTTAACACAATTTACCTGGCTAAAACTCCACAAAACTGAAACACTTATCAATAGGTATTCTCATCAGCATACCAGGTTCTGAATAACAAGCTTAGTGCTATGAATAAGGAACAAGAGAGTTAAATTCTTTCTTCAGCCTCTTGTACTGCCCTGCTGTGACTGATTCTGCCCTGACAATAGGAAAGGGGGCAACTAAACACCCTTGTTTTCATCTGTCAAATAGTCACTAAATTATGTTCTTTTAAGATGTACTACTACAACAGTTTTATCAACACGTAAATACTGCCATTGATTTAAGCAATGTTTTATCAATACAATTTTTCTGTATTAAATAACAACAGCCTTTTGGAAGAAGGGCTTTGGGCAAATGTTCCTCCTTCCTGAAGAAGCAGTCATCTCAGATGAAGGCTTGAAAATAAGAGGTTAAAACGTCAACAATTCATGAAGTTGAAAGAAGATTGAGAAGGTGCCCTTTTGTGTACTCAGTGTCACTGTGCCTATTGTGGAAAGACAAACCATCTTCTGCATTTGGGGCTTGCCAAAGTATGCGAGAACGAGTCTGGACTGGCTGAGCTGAAAGAGGTTTGGGTGGTGTGAATTCACTTGTTTGTCTCAGCCTTGCAGCACTGAGAACCACTTTTATGTAGAAATTATGAAGTGTTCTGCGTGAACCTCAGACTAGCAGATCCCCCAGACTAAGACCAGAAATATGTTAAACAATAAGTTTTAAAGGCATAATTGCACTGGAATTACGTAAGCAACAGAGACACTATAAAATATGTTGGTTTTCAAAGCAGACAAAGTTCCCTGAATTTTTGTTTATTCAGTTCTTTCTGCTAACAAAAAGAGTTTTGAATTCAGGAGAAATGTCTATTCTTGCACAGAAGCTCTGTGTAGGTGTCTGAGAATGCAAAAGTTGAAGTGATTTGGCACTGATTGGTAATAAAGGTGAAAGTCCACAGTTCGTTTTCCCTGCCCACAGTGGAAGAAAGAACAAAGCAAACAATCAGAATTAAAAGCCAAGTTAATTAAATCTCAAACACCTTTCAGTGTAGTAAATTACCTCAGAATTAGTAGCACAAGCCAGGAAATGTATTACTAAAAATAGCCTTTTTTCAGTCTCCCTAGATTTTCTCAGTACTTAGGAAAGAGAGGCAAACACATCCAGAGGGCATTTTGGATCTTAGGAGAACTAATTATTTGCTCACATGTACTCGATCTCTTTCCTTTTCTCTCCATAGATATATATACGTGTACACAGACACAGAGTCACACACACAAGGAAAGATTTATATCTGTGTATACACATCTGTGTGAGTATATATGTTGCACACACATTTTTGTGTGCTTGTGCTGACAGTCCCCTGCAAGCTGCACTCTGAATCCAAGACCATCACCCACACTTACATTGGATAAATCAAATCATGGAAGTTTGACAGATCAAATTATGATTCTGCTCTTTCACTGTTTTTATGACTATGCTGCAGAGAGAAGTTTCATCTGACTTACTCTGATTTACTTCATATTAGTAAAACGCTTTGAAAATAAGCCATATCAGACAATATCACAGAATCATGGAATCACAGAATATTCTGACTTGGAAGAGACCCAAAAAGATCATCTTATAATAATATTTATAGGGTTTTAAATAGAAACTGGTAGTTAAGTAGTTAACACATGGTTCAGCAAACTACATATCATACCTGAGTGTTATGTAGTCACATCTTAAGCTCATGGAAATGAGCCCAAGACATCAGCCCTCCACAGACCATTTGATGGACTGGTCAGAGCCTCCCTTGATCAGCATTTGGGTTCCCCTGCATGGCCCTGTAGGATCATTTTGCCTCAGGTTTTCTTCTGCAATTCCCTTAGACCAGGGAGATCTCTTCCTTCCAGCCTGGGCTGTGCCCTTGGTTCTCTCGGACCCAGAGGTGCCATTTCAGCTCTGTTTTGAGCATGGTGGAGAAACAAAACCCTGCTGATACCAATGTAAAATGCATGAGCATTACTGAGCTGCACACAGCCTGCACAGTGCTCAGGGAAGAAGGCTTAACCTCCCACATGCAGGAGAACAATATTTTGACTTTTGTTTGCAGGTCATTACCAGGCTTAGGACAGAAAGTAATATGTATCCTACTCCAGTCATAGAAAACTTGGGCTGGAGCTGTTCCATCTCAATCAGATAAACACAAAAAATTTTACCTTTTAGTAACAATATGGTTTCATGGTGTGACTGTTATCACTGAGTTTCAGCATCTTTTAAGATTACTAAATATAACTAGAGATAAACAGGTAAGCTCTTTGTCTGCAGTCTTTGCCTGCATAAGGAATACCACGAACATCAGGAATGCCAGGCTTATTGCAAATAATTGTCCAGTTACCTAATGCAGCTCATGGGATTTAAGGGAATTCCTTAAATTGTGATGGCTGAGAGTCTTGAGTAAAAAGCTCTGTAGCTGCATGGTATCCCTATACAAGTGGTTAATATTACATCAGAGTGATTCCTGTTTTCCCTCACCTTCTAGCTAAACATTGAAAGCAGGCTGTCTAAAGGAGAGCACCAAAATTTGGGTGGCACACATACCCCTGGAGTGTCAGCTCCACATCCCGATCATAGTTCCTAGTTCCCATGTGGCAGCCAGTGATTTTTAAGCAGCACTGGCCAAAATCAATTCCTTTTCTTTCTATGTAAAGGAGACTGATGGGCCTCAGAGATTATGTCCAATTCTCCATTCAGAGTCACCTAAAGAACAAGGAATAAATATCAGAATGTGGGTAGATACTATTTCCACTAATGATACTTGCAGTTCTCCTCATTCTTTTAATATACTCCAGTAGAAGGAGATGGGTCTAAGTTATTAATTATTTGCTTTGTTTGACTGCAGGGTAAGCCTGTATCTGCTGTGGAATTCTATAGAAACCACAACAATTTTCACCCTGATGTGTATAACTTAGATTTACACTCCAGTAGCTATGGTTAAATGTTAGAAGAGCCATCACTACTTTTACCACTGAGTGGAGCTGGTTACTTCCAGTGTCCATAAACAAAATGGGATTCTAGTCATGGGCAAACAATAGATACAACTTATTTTTCCTACTTGTATGCTGCCTATTATGTCATCCTCCTCAATATGAACTTTCAACTCAGGTTATCTTATCACACCAAAACTTTGATGCCTGAGGGAAAAAAAGAGCATTTAGTTTGATAAGGAGGCATGGAGGTGACCTCTAGCTACAATATAAACAACCAGGTCACAGACTGGAGTAGATTCTTCTCTGTAACTCCTCAGAAATCAGGAGGTGCTGAAAAAACAGTCAAAACAAACTGCATAGGTGGAAAAGCTCTAAGAAGATAAAGGTTTACTGGGCATATCAAAGCTGAGATGGCTTGATGAATACATAATGAGCTGATAGGCAAGTGGCTTATCTCTGTGTCACTAGTGAGTTAGTTCTCTGTTAACTCCCTTACTCCATGAAGATGGTTTCATGTGTTTCCCTCTGTCTTTATTAATGTTTCAAACTGATTGCTGGAGTATTTGTTTTTCCAAACCTGAACCACTTTCACTCTATTGCTATTAATTTAGTTTTGTAGCCCATTAGAATCCTTTCAGTGTTGATGAATGTTTTTTTCTTCTCCCCCTGTGGGTGAATCAGTTTCCAGGAAGTATAGAGATATTTAGTCCAGCACATAAACAGGATATGGCATGCACTGGTGCTCAGTGGCTTTAGTGCATCAAATCTAGTAGTGGACATGGTGAACTGGACATCTGTTCTGAGATGTCCTAGCAATGCAGCAGAGAGGGGAGGTCATAATAAGCCAAAAAAACTGCCCCCCCCCCAAAAAAAAAGTAAGCACTCACCAATTATTCTGAGATGGCCTTTTTTGTGCTCCTTCATCCTCCTTTCCTAGCTGCTCATAACCTGCTGTATCACTTATCAGCCCATCTCAAAACTTGTCTTTTCTCTTGATTTAGACTTCAGTTCTTGATTCTTCCACCTACGTCTGTGTTAATTTGCCTCCCTCATGTTGAGCAGAGAGCAGATCAAGGGCTGTCATTCTGCTCAGCTTAATCTCCAAGCAGAAAATGTACAAAAACAACCATTTCAGAAGCTCACTGATTAGTCAGCGGAACCACTGTCTTGGTAACGGCCGGGGAGAACACACCTCTGTCACTGCACCCACACATGGCAGTGACAGGCACCTCAAACACTCCCTGCAAGCTAAGAGACTTCTCAGCCCTCAAGGTAAAGTTTGGGTTCTGGCAGCCTCAAAATGGCTGTGCAATTTTCTCAGCAGCATGTTGAGCAGCACCACACAAAAGAGGGCTGCTAGGTTAGAGCTGCACCTGTAGCAGGCTGTGGTGAATGTGCTGTGCTGGGCATCCTTAATTTTGGTGGCCTGGTGTCACTTCGTCCAAGTCCTTTCACCACCTGGGAGGTACCATAAATATCCTTGCACACAGAAATCCTAAAGAATCCTGATAGACCAAGTTCCTGTTTTCTTAGTGTGAATGATTAGCAATACTACAGTACATTTTGTCATGGATTCTATGTTGTAGCTGATATCCTCCAGTGATGGAGTATTTGGTAGAGCTGCCAAAGGTTTCAGGAAGGAAACTGAAGAGCCTATGGTATTCAACATGAAAAGCCTTGCAAAAATCCTGGCAAGGTAAGGGATTAAACTGAATAAGGTATCTTGCCACAGATGTTTTTGAGGCACTGAATGACTGCTCAGTGCACATACTCTGCTGGCATGGAAAAGTGAACAGCTTTATAGTACAATCAAGCATCAGCATCATCGGCCTCTCTCTTTAAAGAACACATTCGGGTTGAATTCTCATGAGGGATTTATGTGCCTTTCTCTTAAATAATGCACAACTTTGTAGCTTGTGCAGTCTCTAGGAAACACTGGCAACCTGCAGTCAGGAGAGGAAGGGGATTATTTGGAGACAGCTGTTTTCACACATTTTCTGCTCCTGTTCATGTTCCCAGTTCAGCTGTAGGGGAAGCAGATAGTGTAATTGATATTATATATACATTGCAGAGCACACATGTATGCACATGCACATCCTCACTCTAAAGACACATTTGCATGCATACACACATAATATAGTATAATATATTCACACATTTCTTGTCAGGATTAAACTTCTGGAGCAGAGTCTTTGCTGAATTTGTTTCTCTGTGTTGTCAATTGTAAAATAAAAGTGCTGTTCCATGAAATCACCTGGACACTCATACCTCATCTATCAGCTCTCCTTATAAAGCATCAGGAACTTGACAACTCAATGAACATAGATACATAGGATATGTAGGGTTTTCTATAGTTCTTTTATGTATGAATGTATCTCTACATATTAAGTGACAGATCTCCAGCTGATATATTGATTAATAAACCAATACTGCTCTGCAGATGCCACTGAATCCCTCTTGATTTACATCTGTAGAGCATCTAGTCTGTGATATACTATGATGTACACAAACCACAATATTATGGTGCAGCATTACTTAACCTTTTAGGTATAACTTAATGAACAGACGGAGTGGCAAAACAGAATAAAAAATGCTGGACACTAAAAAAAGATTAGCCTAAGTCTATAAATTATGTATATGAGCAAAAATGCTTTTTTTTTCTTTTTTAATTTATTATATTTTTCATTTTACTAGTATTGCTGTCATTCAGTCTAGAGATGATTTACTTACTCTGATCCAAAGCAGAACTTCAGAGTGAAAAGAAAATAACAGATATTTCACATTCCTCAAACTGGATCCATTGTTTAAAAGAAATTCTCATGTTGTATATCCAGCACTCATTGTGACCAGTGATAGATGAATACTCTGTTACTCATATAGGCAGAGATTAAATATTATCTATTTTGAATTCAGTCATAGTAGTTTGAGGAATGAAATTCTGTTTGGGAACAGAAGATAACACTTCATGAACATGTTGATTATAAAAAAGAAAGACAGTGAAACATAGCAGCTGTCTGAAAGCATACAGAAGTTCAGAAGGTTAAAAAGGTTGAGCCACTATTTTCTCACAAATAAGATTATAGATAAAGATAAACAGAAAGCAATTTTCTCACTATCTGTGGCAGTAAATGTTAACACCCCATGAAGTGCCTTGTTGCGTTCTCAGAAACCAGGAACCATTTGTCCACAAGACCTGCAAAAGTTCCCAGCAGAGCACTGTATGCCCAAAGCTGGGCAGCATTGAGGACATCTTCAAATTTCATAATAGAAGGAGGAAGTTAAACAAAAGATTAATACCACAGCAAAAAATCAACATTACTAAGTACTTTGAAATTACTTGGAGACCATGCTTCAGTGCAGCTGTACTGTGTTAGTGATGAAAGACTTCAAAGGCTTTATGTGACAAAGGGAAAGAGAACTTGACCAAAAATGCTGTATGCAATGCCAGAAGCAGCAGTCAGAATTCAGGGGCACACAGAGTGACTCAATAAACAAAGTAAAACATAAAACCAACTCTGAAGATCATGAGCCATGGCTCCAGGTTCTTCTGTCTCTTGTGTAAGGGTTCATTTGATGTGAACTTGTACATGTGAATTATCTTCAAGTATCACATCAATGTCAAGGACAGTGGTAGACATCAGCTGGCATCTGCCCTGAGGGTGGTCCCTACCTTCAGATAACACAGGGAAGGGGAAAAGGTAATTTTTGTTTTGAGAAAGAAAGGCAGAAGACTCAATGTACTCTATTTGTAAATAAAAGCATCCACAACCAGCATTGGTGAAACTAATTTGTTCTAATGGAGGCTCTAAAGGTGCTGCATTTCACTCCTCAGTAACCATTCACACCAGCAGCACCAGGCTGAACCAGACATCTATAGAGATGGGCTTGTTCCTACCCAGGTGGATGTTATCCATGTGAATGCATTGGTATCTGTCCCACCACAAAAGAAAAGGTAAAATTGTACTATATCTGTTAATGGTGTTCTCAGGAAAACAAACTCAGTGGAAAAGAAAGAAACCAATTTACCAGACTCTTCCATGCACTAAGCCTGGCAAGTTCTTGAATAAAGCAACTGAAGACCCTTCACCTCTCTGAGAGTTATAAAGGCAGAAGACCACAAATCTGATAAGCGTGGCAGTCCCCAGATTGAAAGTTTCCTGGAAATGGAAGCTAAATGCCAAAAGTTCTGTAAATGTAGTGTGCTGTATGTGATTACTGAGCAGAAGGAGCCTGTCTGTGCAAATGCTCAGTGAGGTTCATACACCCTGAAATTTTGCAATAAGCCAGCAAAGATTCATTAAAATTTTACTTGGGTTGAGATCAACCTCATCTCAGACAGACAGGATCCTGTGCACTTCTCAGCACTGGAGATGTCTCCCCTTGGGCACCACAGGTTCAACAAGGGGTCAAAGTCACAGGCATCACTTCTCTGCCTGCCTCACTCCTATCACATCAAGGCTACTTATACTAAATTACCACCATAGGTTCATCAGCATCTGAAGGAATAGTCTCTCGGATATGAATGCCCAAAGCAAGTCTAAACCAATCCCCACAAAACTGGAGCAGGCTAAATATAGGTGAGTGCAGGAAATTATGTAAATCATTCTATTAAATGAATACCTGGAAGATTTATAGGAACACCAATTTCAGAAAAAAATTAATTCACACTTTTGTAGTGACCAGGCATCACTGACAGCTGGGAAAAGAAAACAAAACCCCACCGAACAAATAGCACAAACCCTTAAAGCCAGGGAAGCAGAGTTATCTCTAGGGCTCAGGCACAATCGGCAGACATTAGAAAAATATGCCTTCATATTTGAGATGGGGAGAAAAAGTGATCATTCTGGCAACCTCCACAACCCACACAAGGTCAGATAGATCTTTGCTGCTGGAGACAAACCACAGTACTTGACACAAGCAGTATATGAGCATAAGGACTTTCTGGGCAACATGGCACATTCACATTTCCCAGCAGCTTCCTAGAGCATACAATGATTAGTGCAACCCTGGCAACAAAGCTCGTTCATTAGCTGTGTTCCTTCCAAAACACAGAACAGGAATTATGACAGGAGCAAGCATGGCCCAAGTGTTGATGATGTAATAGAAAGTAAAACTTAATTTGTATTTATTCATGCTGCTGAGAGGGGAAAATACTATGGAAGCGAAGTCCCAACTTTCTTGTTTAAGTGAGCTTTGTAGTTTAATGATGCAGAAGCTGCATGTAAAAAGAGATGGGCTCATATCTTTTAGATTGTGTCTCTAGATAAAACCACCTAGAGACCATTCTTCTCGTTGTAGTAAGCAAAGTGATAACATGGATTTTATATACATACACTTAATTCCCCCTCTCCAAGCCCCTGTCCTCAGCACAAGATGTTCAAGCCCACAACAGCTGCTCTGTGCTGGCCCCAAACCATTGCCAGGGCAATCTGTGGGCTGCCACTCCGTGGTGTGAGCCAGCCCCACAGCAAGGATTGTGCTCACCATGGAACAGAACTGGGCTCTGTGGGACAGAGCATGGCCGTGTGCCACGGCACTGCTTTGTCTGTGAGCATCCAGGCAGCTTTAGAGCCCTTCAGGCTGTGAGCACATTCCAGGGAAATCAGGCTGAGGTTCATTCCCTGCACGGTGTCTGAACCTTTTTTGTGATGAATACGAGCCAGTGCCAGAAGAATGAAAGGATCATGGAGTGCCTTCAGAGCAACATCCCACAGGTGTGAAGAGCTGACACTGCAAGACTGCAGCTGGGTTCCACATTAAAAGTTCAGTGAAGTGGTCAGCAGGGTTATCAAAGTCAGCCATCTGTTTGGTGTAGCAGAGCCTCGCCCCTTTTACTTCCTGTTTTTAATTTGAGAGAAATTACACAAACACGTACATATCCACACACACTTGCCATGCTTGGTGATGCAGCTAAGAATGTCAGCATATTCTGATGTGTTATACTGGAATTCAGAGACTTTTTCAGAGGCTTTATTTAAAAATTCTCTGGACAAGGATACATACATCAACACACAAGCATTAGTCCTGCAAACATTTAAGTCAGATACATTTTTTTGTTTATGTTTGAAAAAAAATTACAAAATTTGCTTCAGCTAAGCAGATGCCATAAAATTGAGCATAACTGTATATGGTATTTTATACAAACATCGACAACATCTGGGTGAGAAAGGAACTGGTTACAAGGAAAATTATTTTTATGTTTGATCAGAAGATGGGCAGTTGCCTGAATCAAATGCAATGATATATTTGTCTCTGTAGGACTGATTTTTGCTTTGGGCAAAGATTTCATTTGATTTAAATCCTTGATTGAGGGAATCTGCAATAGATGCTGCAAATGGAAGTATCAATGCTTATTATAGTTTCTACAGCCTCATTTCAACACCCCTGGAGAAGGGAGCAGGATCAGTCTGTTTAACTATAGTGTTGAGTCCTCCTTTAAAAAAAAAACCTACAAAAATTATACTTTTGTATGATCATTGACATCATAAGTGAATTTTCAATTTAGGTAAGTTACCTAGGAATGCACAGAACAAAAAATGTTGTCATCTGCAGCAAGCATAGCAGAAAATATATTTTAGATCACTCAGTTAACATCCTGTTTCCTAAGGTGCCATTTGGGCCAATTAACTGTTTGCAAACAGAATGGTTCCAGTTGGTTATTCAGAGAGTACTTGACTCCCATGTGCCATTGCTTGCATGACTTTCAGCTTATTTACAAGCCAAGGTTGCATGAATATAGAGCATTTCACTTTAGTCATTGTTTCTTTTAGGAGCTTTTCTGTTCCTGGAAATGGAAAGGACTCCATTTAATGATTTACCATCAAAATAGATTCCCTCTTTATAATCTCCAAGGGAAACAGTAAATCACTTTGACCAGTATACTTTCAAAACAATTAATTTCAAAAAATGAGAACAGAGTAGCCAGGATCTCTAATATAGCTATAGAAAATGCAAACTGGAAAAATTATATAAATCCTCTGTGGTGTTAGAAACCCTTCTGTCCTCTGTATCTCAAAGTGTATCACTACCTACAAAAAAAGCAGCTCTCTGCCTCCAGCAATTCCCTTCATAGTTCTTCCAGTACTGGG
Organism: Acridotheres tristis; assembly: GCA_037013685.1. Taxonomy (NCBI): domain Eukaryota; kingdom Metazoa; phylum Chordata; class Aves; order Passeriformes; family Sturnidae; genus Acridotheres; species Acridotheres tristis. Next base: position 139,444,234 of record CM072886.1, on the reverse strand, counting down.
AAACCACGTTGGTGAGATTGGTTTTCTTCCTCTAGGACATTTTGATATAGGAGTGTTGTTTTATGCATCTTTATTTCAATAAATAAAGTTGGTCGTTGCTGTGTTTGCTTTTCTGGTTTCAGTATTTTTACTGTGTGTAACAGATGGAGCTGCTAGCAACACAGAGAGATAAGGTTGCTTAATGTTTCCCATGCTAAGTCTCTGTTTTCAGTTGCTTATGTCTCATTTTATCCACTTGGGCTACAGCATTTCATGCTTGCTTCTTGCCTTGGATTGATTTTCCTCCCTAGTTTTCAGTACATTATTCTGTTATTTCTGAGAATGAAAAAAATACAAAAAATAAAAAGGAAAAAACCACACCCCACAACGTCTAAAATAAATATATTTAAGTTAATTTCTTTCATGTAAGGTCTTTGTATTTGGGACAAGAGTGTTGCATTTTGGTAGGAAGGTTGTGGTCGGGAGAATTAAATTAGTAGATACACTACTTCTAATCCATGAGGTAATCTCACTAACAATAAAAACACTGTGAGCAAAGTATGAACCTTCCTGTGTAGGAGCCTTCCTTGCTTTTGAACTCTCTTTTTAGAAACAGTAGTTTAAAGACATAAAAAACTTGGAGCTAATACAATCACAGCAAAAGCAAACCAGAAACTTTATTATCCTGCCTCTTTAGCTAGAATATAGTCACACACACAAATATCCATGGAGCAGACCATAGCCCAGTTTTTTTAAGATATGCAGCCATGACCAAAAGATTTTAGGCAAAATGCTGCTACCACCAAAATAGTTGGAATATTTTCCTGATGACTTTGTCGGGAAAAGTGTTGTTTCCTTGGTGAAGCTCCCTGAAACCTTGCATTTTAAGTAAAGTTATGCAGCTCAGACTGCTCCTACGCAGAAAATACAGCTTTTGCCTTCCATGCTTCCACATCCTCTGCACACATGCCACTGCAGCAGCAGCTCCTGCTCTTTCCTCAGCCATTTCCAGGCTCAGACAAGCACTTGGATGTTAGAGGATTACTCTCTGCAGGGGCAGCTGTTTTCCACATTGTTCATCTGAACACCTTTAATACTGGCTGGTGAGAAAACCTCCAGAGCTGGCAGTGCTTTGTCCCTGAACAGCAAGTGCTGTGCCAGCGTCCTGGACATTAGCTACATAGGATATATATTTCTCTTGGAAATGAAGGTCTCCCCAGGGAATGGTAGCTTTAATAATGCCTTCAAAAAAAGTAAACGAATCAATTAAGATTTGTCATGTAATTACTCTAAGAATTGGTCTAAACAAGTGAAATTAATCAATTATAATAATTAGCCTTACACTTCATGTGTCTGGCTAATTATATAAACATTTACCATGCATGTTTTCAAGTTAAACTTTACTAGCTTCCATACAGAAACTCTCTCAGTGTAAAAAATTGTACCACAAATTACAGGGTTCACATGTTTAATATGTGTCAATATATTTTCAAGGACATTTGCATAATATATGCAAATATATTGAAGAGTCTTAGCTCTTGCAAATTCTAATCCCATCCTTAACATCTAAGTCATACACAACAGTATGTGATGTGGGTGTTGGTTTTTTTGTTTTTTTTTTTTTAATTTTAACTGACCAGCTCCTCCTGCAGTTTAAGCAAATTAGTGAGGCTGCTGAAATCTGCTGCACAGGGGACCCTGCTCTGGGACTGCTCAGGCACTGGAGCAAAGGAAGGATGCAGCTTGGTTATTAAATGAAGTGGTTCATTGGAGACGTGGTGAAGTTAGAAACCCATAGTCCTTGCTGTTGCCATTTACCTTCCAGTTAGCAACCAAGTCCTTGGTCTTAGCCCATAAAATCTTGATGATTTGGGCTTGGTCAGAAGGGATTGTGCTACTCTCCTCATGGCAAAAAGCTGTGTATTTTTCTTGCCTGGAGATCAAGCAAAATGGACAGGATCAATTGTATTATATGGCCTGAAAGAGATATTGGCCTCCAGGCAGACTACCATGCTTCCAAGCACTCATATTCCAGGAATTGCTATAAAATACATTGCATTAGCACATATATTTTTCACTTCTTTAGAGCTACAGTTTTTGAGTTTGAGGTTTGACTTTCCAGCAATGAGCCAGCCTTCAATAGCAAAGTCATGGCACAATGTCAGGGAATCGTGGAATTATATATTAGAATCAAAAAAGAAAAAAACAATCTCCTGTCAGGTCCAGTATTCAGAGTCAAATTGGAACATCTCACCTTGTCTTCTCTCTAAATCTCATTAAGGGAGTCAAAACTGTGTTAAGCCAGTCCAAATGTTCCCAATGCACTTACAGTTCTCAGTGCATTATAGCCAAACTTCAACATCACTTTGAGACCTTTGTGCATTTTCTGCTACTGCTCTGGCTCAGCTGGTCTCTATCATGGAAAAACTGTTGTTAGGTAATTAAATTTAAACCTCAAAATATCCCTTAGACTTTTCCCAAATGCCACTGGGATTGCCACTAGAGACATCACTGTCCCTACAGCAACCTGTCTCTACTGATTATTGTCATGGCACTGAACACACAGAATTAATCTGTGGCATGCAACAGGCAGAGAGCTCCAGTGCAAGCCCTTCCCCAGGCTGCAGCTCTTCAGGGACGACTGCTCTGGCCAGGACTCTCCATGGCCACAGTTCCTGCAAGAAATATCCTCCTGCTAAGGCATGGGGTCATCCCTGGGTTCCAGAGTCTCTCTAGGGACCCGTTGTGGCCATTCCTGCTGTACTCCAAAGCCAGGCAGAGCCTTTTCTCAAACGGTGGAGGACTGCAGCTGCTCATGGAAAAGGCTTTTGCACCTGGATCCAGCTCCCATGGGAAAGCTGGGACCAAGAAACACATGGCTGGGGACACTGGGGACATGTGTACTTGGGTGCTGCAGCAGCTCCTGCCCTCTTCTACAGACAGAAGGGAGGTGCAGATGTGTGGCTGAGTGGGAACCAACAACATCAGAGAGGGGGGAAGCATTAGGAAGCACCAAGAAGGGAAATAGTCCTAAAGTGTGGCTGTAGTTGCAGGCTGCAGAAATGCCACAAATCAGTACATTTCTATGATGTCTTTACACCAAACTGAGCTCAGTTGCATACACAGGGCCAGCCATGACTTATGTATTTCAAATTTACACAGCATCAGTCACAGATTCCTTATTACACAAAGTTATTTTCCTTATCCTATCTGCCACAGACGATAAAACTAAACAAATGGATGAATATAATTCATTCACTGGTTTATGAACCTGAAGTCCCACAGAGACAGTAGGATATAGCAATCCAAACTGCAGTGCTGCTAAAACTGAGGGACCAAAAGCAGCACAAGATCAGAGTGCACCAGCTTACAAGGATTTATTCCAGGAAACCATATGTGCTCTGGGACTGATGCTCTTTCACTTCTTTCTGGGTTGTTATCCTTACTGTAAAACACTTACCTATAAAAAAAACAAACATCAAAAAAGGCACCATGATTTCAAGGCAATACATGAGCTCAGGCTAGAAATATATAGGGTTTACTTAGGGCTTTGAAATGTTTTGAGGTGTTGAGGTCAATGATCCCTTTTAATGGAAATGCTTGGTCCACCCGTTTGGACACTGTAATGGTGCAACAGATATATACACAACAAGAGTATTTCCCCTCATCACTGTATTGTTCCATCTGCTTTGGGCTGCACTGCTCATGTAAAAAGGCAATGTAAAAATATCAGGTGGGCTGTAGATTTGCTGTCCAGTTGAGATCATTGTTAGCTTGGTGTGAACTTTGCACAAAAGCAGTGACAGCAAAGATAGCTGAGTGACACTGACATGGCTCAGTTTGGGAATTTTTAGATTAAAAAATAGCTAAAGAAGAGTGAGTATCCCCCAGTGCTCAGACAGAAATTGCACAGTGCAGGAAAGGGAGCTCATTGGAAAATGCTCTTGAGGACATCAGGAATACCCAGACTGACACTGAGGACATTTGCAAATGCAAGTTAATGCCTTTCAGGATTAGTTTTTAAACACACAATGATGCAAATGTTTATTTATCCGCAGAGTGGCAGATTGTTATTATTGCCTATGCCAAAATATGCTTTGGCTGCAATCCAATGACAAAGCCTTGTCTGAGAGATACTGATCAGTCTGGGGAGCTGAAGTGACACAGAAGAGATTTAAAAATCAAGGGGGCTTGTTCTCTGAGGCATACACAAAGTATTCATTAACTTTTATCAGCACATTATTCTCTCCATCCTGTCTCCTGCACTGCAACTATATGGGAAATATTTTGGGGTGGCGGATATACTGGCAAAAAGGTTCAAAACTTTCTGTCCTTTTTGTTTGAGTACCTGTATACTTTCTGTGCACAGATTTAGGATCTAGGAAGCAGTTCAGAGTGTTCATCTTTAACTGCACTGTTTCAAAAGCATCACAGCACACCTCACCTACACATACAGATTTTATACCATCACACCTGCATTTACTGTTCCTGAAAAAATAAGATGATGTGGCACTACAGCTGCCCTGCCATGCTGAGAGTGAGGGCTCCTCAGGCTGGAGCACCTCACATTCTGCTTAGCCAAGCCCAGAGGAAATGCAGTTGATGCCCAGCATAGATCATTACCCACCTCTGCCTCAGCTGCCTCCATCTGCCTCAGCTTTCAAGGATAGTTTTAATAATTTTGCAAGTTACAGTGAGACTTAGTTCATTATGCTTTTATTTGTAATCTGTAATGGTCTCCAATTAAACATAACACTGCTGCATATACAGTTGAAAAAGGCTCTACCATCCCTTCACACTCTGAAATATTGAAAGAGAGCAAGTCTGCAATTTTCTTGGTTTGGTCCCCATAAGTGTGACATAGAATTTATGGTTCATCACCAAGACTGAATTAACATCATACATTTCCCAAAGGTGCCATGCACAGATTTCTCATTTGAGTTTTGCCATTGCTTGAAAGACCAAGAGATTTCCTCATGGGCTGAGGAGCAGTTAAGCAGCTGATGGCAGACTGGAGAGTGGGGAGGAGTACAGTGACATGGCAGAAAAATCTCATGGATCTAAAGAAACTTTTACTGTTATCCTGCATTTAGATTTGTCATCTTTGCTTATTCAAATTCCACTTTAAAAAGTCATCAAGCCTTCTTTAATAGGAATCACCTACTTACAAAGCTTCAAGCTATTAGCTTTGTTACCATGTTATCATAATGGAAAACACTGACCACAAAAATATATGTAGATATTAACGAGGAACATAATACTGAAAAATGGCAAAGCTTACTTAAGGTTATCAAATACATGAAATTAGTTAATCTTATCTGCCCAAAATTACTGTTAATCACGAAACTCCATTCTCATTGCTAGCTAAGCAGTCCCCCATCATCATACTGCAATAGAAAGAATGTTGGAGGAGTCTAAATTCAGCTGCTGGAGATTAGACAGAGTAGGGAGAATGGGTGTGCAGAGAAAGCTCTCTATACCTAGCTTCATCATTAAAATTTCCCTAGCATGAGCAGAAAAGTTATTAAATTCCCAATAAAAAATGTTTAAATGTCATTAAAAAGTTTCAGTTCTATCATAATTCTCCTTAATGGTAAGAATTTCAGTAGTGGTTCTCAGTCCCAAAATTGCATTTTCAAAGAACCCTGTGCTTTAAGTCTCAAATTGCCTAATTACCATATTTATTGCTGGATTCTGTTTTCTAATCCCTGATGACTTTGTCAGATATATTTATGTTCCCTCCATTTTACTCTCCTGCAAGAAGGACATACAGGAGTTAGTGAGGATGGCATGTTGCAATCTGAGTTGGATAGGTGGTTGTTACCACACCATATTAATACCACATTTAGCTACACAACATTAGAGACTGCAAACTACAGAGTCCTGAGTATGAAAAATCGTAGCAGTTACATTCTCCTTAACATTTATCCATGTTATACTCACAGGATGGTCATTATAATTGATACAAATTAAACCTCAAGTGTAAACCATTCAGTCTCACGTTGACAGCATCAAACCCCATTTTATTTCAATTGAAGATCTGAAGAACAATTCTTCTGTTTCTCAGCTCCCTTTAATTAAAGCATTGCCATGAAAAGTGTAATTCAAGGGAAGAGGCAGGATAAAATATTAATAAAAGCAAGTATCCAGGCAGTCCAAAAGTAGTAAAATCTTTAAAATGTTCAAAGAAAGGCTGTAGTTGTATTTGGCTCCTGTAAATTTAGAAAGGGAAGAAAAAGACATGGAATTAATTCCTTGTTGTTTAAATTAAGGCTTCATTAAACTACAGTTCTCTTTTAAAATGGAGTATATAAAACCACCAAATAATATTATTATATTACGCATAATATTACGCATTTCTTGTCCTTTCATATTTAATCAACAACCATTACTCAGACAAATTTTCTTAGCTTTTAACCTTGTCAGCTCAATGCACAGTCTGACAGGCTAGATATTTTTCCTATCTTGTGACTGATTGTTGAAATTCTTGTATTTCTTCCCATAACATATTGGTGATAAAATTCAAGATAGTAGAATTTCTGCAAATTAAAAATGTTAGAAAGGTCAACAGCAAACCTCAATCATATATGTCTTGCTTCAACTTCACTCTCATTATACTAAAACAATAAAACATTATCTGTACCATTAAAAAAAAGAGAAAAATAAAATCTAAATATTGAAGTACTAAGTATCATTTCAGCAGTTTTAAACTACATCTTGAAGCAGAACACTATTTAAAAATTACCCTCTCTCTTGAAAAATGCAGGGATTTGTTGGCTTAAGATCTGTCAAAGGACCTACAAACTGATCTGGCTGTTAAAAGCTATCCTATTGCTATCACAAATCAAGATTTTGCAGATGATCATGAAATTAGTGTTCATTACAAGCTACCCCATGCTGGCAGTGACACTTAGCAAAGAATAAAATTAATAAAAAGAAAATAAGATCCATCATTTATTCATGTTGATACACTAATTCTCCCAATGTGAAGGAAGATAAAATCTACTCTAGTATTTCAATCAATAGATTTGAAGAAACAGAGCAGGTCTCTCATGCTTAGGTTTAATTTTTAACTCTTATTTCAGTACAGACAATTTTTTAACCAGACGCTAAGTCAAGCTGTGGTATTTTAATATGATATATAAATGGAATACAAAATATTCAGAATTTGGGGATTTATGGAGCAAAAGAACAATTTGTGGTGGAGAGTCTATTCTGTCCCCAGTGCTGACAGTGATCAGAATAAGGTGGTTAACTTCTGTATTTGAAGTTCTATATGAACAGATCTTACTTCTAATAATTACTGAATAAGAAAATACATACCAGAGAACACTTTCTAAAAATAATAGAAAATGAATGACAAAGTATGAACAGTAGGAGCATAAAAAAATTCTGCTGCATCTTACGGGGTGTTTTTTCTTACATTCTATTCCGGCAGAAATCTGCTTCATGCCACCATTTAAATTTCTTCAAATTTTAATCAAACATATATGAAATGATACTATTTTTTTCAAATAAACTGAAATCTGTGGCTACTTTTAAAAAATGTACTGTAAGCACAGTTTAAAGAATGCAAAATTGTAAAGGATGCAGGATCTTATTTTGCAAAAAAGAAGTTAATTGTTTTGGTTGGAGCTCAAATAAAAATATTTGAATGCATTCTATCCAGAATATAATGATATGAATCACATATCACTTTTAGCAGATCAAATCTCCTCCTGAGTCTCATAAATGGTAAAATGAATGAGTTCAAGCAAAACTATTTTCTTGTTAATTTACCAGGAAAGTAACCAGCATAAAGGCAGAAGGTAGTTCCTCCTGGAAAAGACAATCCCCAGTAAATAAAAAAATCTGTCAATCACTCGAGGTACAAGCAACATCTTTTCAGTGTCCTGCTCCTTGGGTTTTCTGGCAGTGGGCTGTATCCATAGATAGTCACTAATTTTGGGAGCTGTGCTTAATGCATGACATCAGTGCAGCTTCACTGTGTGCAACCTGCCTGCTTAGCCCAAGGAAATAAATACAGGATTTTGTCCAGAAAACAAAACTTATTAAAAATGGGTGGTGTATAAAACTAGATAACTTTCCACTGTGCTAAGAAATTTGAAGAAATTTATTTTTAAACCAGCTTGAAAAGTCAAGCAGACCAGAAACTGGGGACAGCTTCGGCAAATCATATAAAATTCTGTCTCTAGACAATTTGGTGTAGAGCCAGCAACCAAGAATTAGGGTATCTTGGCTCTCCAGTTAGTGAAGCTCCCATTTGTATTTTCATAAGCAAAGATGGGTAATTCTACTCCCCCAAATTAACTTTAACTATGGCTTTACTTTCTCAAGAATCTCATCTAAAATCTAGTTCTCATTCTACTGATGTTTTTAAATTGGCAGAACTTAGATGAAATTTTATATTCACAGTGTTTTCATTTAACAGACAATGCTTTTCATCTTGGATGTAGTTAATTTCAGTGGGATCTTCTTGATGTCTCATGGGTTCCTTTCCTACCTCATGGAGGAGCTGGAGGTTGTCCAAAGAAGGACAATGATGCTGGTGAGGGGTCTAGAAAATAATTATTATGAGAAGTGGCTGAGGGAACTCAGGTAGTTTAGTCTGGAAGGCTTGGGAGGATCTTATCACTCACTATAACCCCCTGAAAGGAGATTGTATCCAGGTGAGGAATCTGTGTCTTTTGCCATGTCTCAAGTGAAAGGACAAGAGAAAATGGCATTAAGTTTACCAGGGGAGGTTCAAATTGGATATTAGATTTTTTTTTTTTCTACTGAAACAGTGGTCAGACACTGGGATAAGTTACCCAGGGAGGTGGTTGGAGTCACTGTCTCTGGAAGTGTTCAAGAGGAGTCTGGATGTGTCACTAGAAGTGTTAAAGAGGAGTCTGAATACGACACTTGAGGTTAGGAATGGTTATGGTGGTGCTGGGTAGATGGTTGGACAAGATTATCTTGAAGGTTTCTTTCAGCTTCACTGATTCTGTGATTCATAGGACCTTGGAGGATGCAAATAAGAGCAGCTTGCTAAGTGGATTGAAAACTGGATGAAAGCTCTCTGAAGTGAATTATTATTAGAATAAGAAAACTAGCCTAGATGGTCACGGTAAAAAAACAAAATTTGCACCTTGCTGTTGAAAAAGAGGTCACAGAAACTACACAAACAATAACTGAAACGATTAAAGCCATAAATAAAGGCTAGAGAGGAAAAAAATTGTAACCATGATAGCACATAGCCAATTTGTAGTCGTCTGATGTTAGATGCCTAAGGCAGGACATAAGTCTCTGGAGGCTCCCTATGTGGTCAATGAAGAGAGAGAGCAATTCAGTCAAGTACTCAATTTACGTGCCTAAATAAGCCTGGAAAGGCAAGGCAAGGGCTCCTCTTCCTCCCCTAATTGCTCACACAGTGAAGAGGAAAAAGCTTTCAGATTTAAACATCGCAGCTGGTTGTTCCGTGTCAAAGATCCCCGAAGGACCTGAACTACTGCAAGGGTCTGGCAACAGTAAATGATACAAGGATGTAAGAAACAACCTTTCCCCAGAGCATGCACAGCCAAGACAGCAGCCAGAAACAAAGGACATCATGCAGGTGGGAGGACAGAGGCAGTGATCCCAGCAGGTAAAAAAACCTGGCATGGTTTCATGAGTCACTGCTGCTCTGTGCCCCATTGCAAGAGTGCTTGAATCAGAGATGTTTTGTCACTGACAGGCCCATGTTTGTATGTCAAGGCAAGCAGAGGTAAGTTTCCTGGTTTTTGGTTCCAAAAAATCTACCTCCTATGCAATTAGCTAACAAATAGCTACCTCCTATTCAATTAGCTAACAAAAAGCTGAAGAGAGGACTGGGTGGATTTTTAAAATTCTATTATATTCCTTTTTCAATGGCTAGGGAAGTACCTTAATACCTCAGAGGGAAAAGGTCCCACTGTGACAGACCATATAATTGAACTGAACTCTCTGAAATTGGGCAAATCTGTCTCACTTCTCAGAGTGTAGGCATTAATCCTAATACCCTTTGCTTATGAAGGAAGCAATCTCCTTTGTAAGAAGCCCATAAAAGTAGAAAAAGGTACCACAAAGATGAAGTTTTGGGCCCCTCACTACAAGAAGGAGGTGCTGGAGCATGTCCAGGGTAGGGCAATGGAGGTGGGCAAGAGATCACGAGTCCTGTGGGGAGCAGCTCAGGGAGCTGGGGGTGTTTAGCCTGGAGAAAAGGAGGTTCAAGGGGGACCTCATCACTTTCTCGAACCCCATGAAAAGAGAGTGTAGCCAGGTGGGGATCTGTCTATTCTCCAAAGTAACAACAGATAGGACAAGAGGAAAAGAGACTCAAGTTGCACCAGGGGAGGTTTAGTTTGGATATTAGGAAAAATTTCTTCGTGAAAAGGGTTATCAAGCACTGGAACAGGCTGCCTAAGGCAGTGATTGAGTCACCATCCCTGGAGGTGTTAACAAGACGTGAAAATGTGGCACTTAAGGGCAGTTTAGTGATGGACCTGGCAGGGCTAAGATAACAACTGTGCTTCATGATCTTAAAGGGTTTTTTCCAATCTAAATGATTCTATGATTCTAAAGATCAGGCTTTCAAAAAAGTCGTTTCAAGAAAGAATATTATTGAGGATGCTAACTCACATGATGCCATCTCCAAAAGTATCTAAAACTCACAAATCTAGAACAAGCAGTTCCTTACAAATTTAAATCTATCAGCTATCCCACACTAATGGAATTTATGGCACAAACTCAAGGCTCAGTAGACTAAAATAAAAATCTTCATGTTTTCAGAATTTTCCTTTTATTAGTTAACCCACAGAGAACTATGTTGTCTCAAGAAACACTAATTAAAACAATCACACAGATTTTTCCAAGCCTTAATCTGAAATAACTACAAGATATCAGATATAAACAGAGTACTTCCTTATCCATATATTTACCCATACAATTCTTTAGTGTTCACATTTTGCAATAAATTACCTTTCAAGATATTAAAATGTTTCTTATTTTCAAATTGTGTGCTGCCCTTTCTGCTGAGTCAAAACATCTAGACCTTTAAGTCAAAAGTTTGATTATTACTTTTGCTATTGATATTTAATCTTCACAGCAACACTATATAAGATTATGCCAAGATTCACGCTTTCACCAAGAGGGTTAGTTTTACCTGGAAACCCAGTAGAGAATAATCTTAAGAAGCCCAAGTCTTGTGATAAACACTTCATTTTTTACAGTCATATTCTTTAGCTGATTTTGAAACACAGACTGTAAGATACAGAGAAAAAGAATAAATTATCATTTTGCACATTCCCACAATTACAGCTTTAAAAAAAAATCATAATTCACTCAAAATTAATTTTGCCATGCAAGTAAGAAATATTATAAAGATATTAGCGAACAGAGCATAACTAGATGACAACTAATTTGAACATAGTTTTAAACTCGTCAAATTAAGCAGGTTAATTAGGTAACTATTGAGGTGTGCTGTAACTTTTACAGACTTTTTCAGTCTCTCACCTATTTCTGGCACTATGCTGAACATCTTGGTCCTAATGTTTGGGCTAAAGAGAAAGGAGGGGTAATAAGCCATATCACAGTTTATTATAACAATTGCTTGTCAGTCTGAACGTCTAGAATCACAGTATCATAGAATGGTTTGGATTGGAAGGGACTTTAAAGATCATCTTGTTCCAGCCCCCTACCATGGTCACAGACATCTTCCACTAGACCAGGCTCAGAGCCCTGTCCAGGCTGGCCTCGAGTAATTCTAGGGATGTGGCAGTCACAACTTCTCTGAGCAACCTCTTCCACTATCTCACTGTCCTTACATCAAAGAATTTTTTTTCTAATATCTAATCTAAACCTACTTTCTCTTAGTTTGAAGCTGTTCCCCCTTGTCCTGTCACTATATGCCCTTGTAAAGAAGACGTCAAATTGCTAAATAAACATATTTCTCAGCATGGCAGTTGATGAATAATGCATTCAATGGTCAGTAAAGGGATAATCACATTTCAGCTTCTTTTCTGTTCCTTCCTGCCCTAGCATCATTCCTCAGGCTGTGCCTATGCAAGACCTTGTGGTCCAGGAGTGAATCACACTGAGGAGCTGATCTGTCTGGAAAACAAACCAAGGAAAATTAGTTTCAGCATTCAGCTGGCTTAGTTCCTCAAAATGGCTCACAGCACAACTGTGCAAAGATTCACTTTAGCACAGAACGAGAAGGCTCAAGCAGATGACAGAAATTGCAGATAAGCAGCCTTCTTTCCTGGATTCTGTTTTCCCTTTGAAAATATTCCTAAAGTACATACAAATTTTGGACACTCTATTGGATGCTATGATTTGATCTCCAGCAATTAGCTCCTTCACTTTCATGGATTTCAAGTCCTGGGAGATGCTCCCCTGTACACCAATTTAAATAAGGTCAACTCGTTGTCTAGACAGGATACCGAGAGCAAGGCCTTCTCCTTTTGTTCTCTAAACCTACTTACATGTTTTCTGGATTGATGATCATCAAGAAGGCTGAGGGTTTTAATTATCCTCTGAATCTCAGCTAGCAAAAATGTGCTAACTTTTGAAGCTTATTCCTTTACATGTGAATTTATTTAATTTGTGTGTTTGCGTTTAAATTTGTCATTATGTAAATTCCCTTGATATCTTAAGCAGAATAAGCTCTATTATGCTTAGCTTTAAATTGTTTTGTGAGACACAGAAAATGGAATAATCATAAAAGATTATCCACAAGAGTGTGCCTTATGGAGGGCTAGCCAATACAGGCTTTGTTTTTAAATAATAACCAGCTACTAATACACAATCATAATTTCTCTCTGATCTTATGAGCTCCTGTCTTTGATATATAGCTGATGAACATCAATAAAACCCCCACCAATCATCATTTAAGAGAGAAAGCCAAGGTACAACATGAAAGAATAAAATTTTCCATGCATAATACAGCCTTGTATTGCTTTGATGAGTTGCTTGTTCAGAGGAAGTCTCTGTTAACTCAGGGTGCTTCTTCTCATTGAACTGGAAAACGGAATGACAATGTGGAAATGCAATTGCTTGATAAGTTCTTTTCCTTCGTAGGTAAAGCTGAAATATATGCAGTTCACTGAAACTGGTGGACTAACTGTACCCTTACAGCCCAGCTTATGTCCAAATCTTTTGCTTGAATAAAGACTATAATAGTTGTCTTACAAACTTAAGTCCTGATTTTGTAAAACAAGATTTCTTGGAGCAGGTTGCTCCTCTGGAGCCCTGGGTGGTGCTGGACCTACATTCAGAGTTCCACTGTGTCATCACACTGGGCAGGGGGCCAGTGGCTGGCCTCACTGAAAGCCCATGCAGGATGCAGGGCTTGCAGACCCTTTTCTGAATTATTCCTAAGTGGTATTTTCCTCTAGGATTAATCTCTTGATTCCAGGTCTCACAATTTATTGCCATTCCTTGGGTTTAATTCACGCCCTGGTACAGCACTTCTCCTTAGGAAAAAGAGCAGCACTAAACCTGTGATAACTCAGCAAGGCAAAATGCTGTCTATTTAGAGGAAAAGCATTATCTTTGGAAAACACATAACAAACCAACAACAAAAATTTTAAATTCAAGCCAATTTGCTAATATTGCTTCAAAGCTTCTTGCAAGACTTGTCCAGGAGCAAGACACAGTGTCTGATTCTGGACAGGACCATCTTTTGGCACCATTTTGCTAGCTGTTTTGAACCAGAACAAACCAGGATATGGCTCCTCTCATGGTGCAAACCTTCAGTGGGATCATAACCAGCACAGGGAACTGGCAAGAAATATCCCCCACTGACTCTTATGACAATGGATCTCTCCAACAATTATTTCTCACATATACATTAACCCTCTAAAAAGCTATCTAGTTCAAAACCTCACCTGAAAATCCCAGGTTTTCAAATTTTTGCTGTTTTTACTAGACCTGTTTATGTAATTTAAGGAAAGAGAGTTAGAGGAGTGTTTTTCTAATGTCTTGTGAGAATATTCTGTCATAACAGCTAGAGCAGCAGTTAAACCAAGAGTATTTATAAGTACACACTACAAAGTGCTTTATTGAAAGAATTGCTTTTTGGATGACTTTACAGGACAAGATATTTGCCCACGATGGGAATTTGGCAAAGGCAAAACATATATATATGTGAAAACTTCCAAATTAAGCCCTCTCAGAATGCAGTACTGAAAAATATTTCTAGACTGAAATTAGGAATGAAAAGTATAAATACAATTATTACAGGTAATGTAAATTAGATGGTTATTTCCATCTAGGCTAATAAGTTGGAGAATGCATTCTTCTCAAGAGGAGAACAGTGAAAGGATTAAGGATTTTCCTTGCATCACTTCTCCTGATCCAAGCTTCCCTGAACCTACCAAAGGGTCTGGATCACAAATCTGATGAGAAGCAGCTGAGGGAGCCAAGAGTGTTTAGCCTGGAGAAAAGGAGGGCCCTTATCCCTCCCTACAACTGCCTTGAAAGGAAGTTGTGGTGAGGTGAGGGTTGGTCTCATCTCCCAGGTAATGAGTGACAGGATGGGAGGAAATGGCCTCAAGTTGCTCCATGGGAGGCTTATATTAACTATTAGGAAAAATTTCTTCTTGGAAAGGGTTATCAAGCACTGGAACAGGCTACCCAGGAAAGGGGTGGAGTAGTCATTGCTGGAGGTATTAAAAAACCTATGGATGTGGCACTTGGGGACATGGTTCAATGCTGGAGTTGTCAGTCCTGGGTGAATGGTTGGATGATCTTAAAGGAATTTTGAAAACTAAATGATTCTATGAGTCTATGGTTCTTCAGTCCAGGTATAGTTTTGTAGTCTTAATAGAGGCTTCAGGAGTCTACTAGTCCTATGAAGATCCTAAAGGGAAATCAAATATCTTGTCCTACTATAGAAATCACTCAGAAAACCACCAAGATACTGAAAGGCAACCCCTTTACACCACAGTATTCTCCTCAAAGCTAAAATAAGATACCACATTATCAGTCTTTCAGTAGAGACTGATACCACCTCTTGCTGTCTGCCTCGAGAGGTGACAGAACAATGGCAGCTGCACATCCAAGTGGCTGTCAGGGGAGCAATGATGCTGAGCAAGAGAGAAAATGGACAAGTTGAAAGCAATGTAAGAAGCAGAGCTGTCAGACTGGGCAAGCAGTCCTTGCAGCTGCATGAGATTACACTTAGTAGCTTTGAAGCAACACAGCAATTTACTCCCAAATTTCTGTTTAAGCTGTAGCTTTTAATGCATAGCTCTAATGAAAATAATCATATCCTAATAAAACTAAGTCTTTAAGCTATTTCAGAGCATCTCTTTAGAGCTAAGGCCTAATGCCTCTAAGATTCAGTCAACTTCAATTTCTAAATCTTCTCAGATACAAGCACATAGATATAACATAAGGCATAGGTCTTCACTATATACAATCATATTCATACAGAAATGAAACAAATAATAGTGATGAAGGTGAATAAGACCACTTCTGAATATGTGAATGACTTCTTTTGAAAGGTAAGAATCCCGTGAAATTATCTTTTTCTGCACCACAGGACGCCAGAAATTTGTTGCCTACAATTTTCTGGTTACAGGCAGGAATCCTCCACGGGTAGAAGGATTTGCCCACCACAGTCTAGATACTATTTGTATTCTCACTTTATATAGTGCTTGGTAGCAGAAGCCCTGTCTCCTGGAATTCTTGTGAATTATAGTCTTTGCTTATAGTGGGAAAAATGAAATGCTGAATCCAAAAGGATCAAAATCCTAAATTCTAACAGTTCAAAGAGCAACTAAAAAAAAAAAGGTACATTTAAAACTCTCATTATTTTTATCCATCTGAGGAATTTCTTGATTTTAACTTTGGGTTTTGACCATATTGGTTAACAAACTCAGAAAAAACATGATGTTACAAAGCAAAAAAAACAAATGAGAAAACCCAAACAAACAAACAGACAAAACCCCAAACAAAATAAAACAAAAACCCCAAACAAAACACAGTTTAGAGAAATAAATTGCATAGAAAACATTGAATATCTTGTATTTAGCTTTCATTGACTTTAAGGACAGATTACAAGCACTTTTGTTACTGTGTTGAAAATTGGTACAGTACTAGAGAGTTCCCTCTGGAACACCAGCTTCATTCATTTCCACTCTTATCATATTTAAGTAAGTTTAATCAAACTATCAAAACAAGATTCCAGGGCAGTAATTTCTGGGATCATCAGATTGATCCCACATTCAATAAGTGACTACAAACTGATAAACTGGTTGCTGACCTTGGATTAACCTTCTGAAGTTGGTAAACCTTGGACTTCTATTCCCAGCCTACCATGATGAAGATCTTGTGACCCTCATCCTCCTGGCCTTTTTCCTGCCATTGAGAAGGCACAATTAGGGAAATAAGCCTGCCAGCAGGCAGAATGGAGCAACATCCTTCATTTTTACTTCCCATCTGCAGCAGAGGAAGGACGGTATTTTTCAGGGATAGCTGGCATCTGTTCCTGAGGCCCAGTGGCTTGGAATAGAAACTGACCAAAACTGAGAGAATATTGCCTTTCAAAGTCCTATTTTGCAGTTTTTCCTTGCATCTAAGTGGAATAAGTCAGATTAAAGCCTCATTCTATTCAAGTCTACAAAGTAACTAAACAATCAGGAAGAATCAGATCACTGAGCGAATTGTTCTCTGTCAGCAAAGGAGGAGCTCACCCTCTGCAGAGAAAATATATGTTTTTGTGTAACTTGTAACACCCTTGCCTTGGGTTCAAGGAAGGAAATACTATCCCTAACCCACCAGGACCCATACTGGGAAGCTCACACAGCTGTGATGTGTACTGCAGCTGCCTTATAGCCTGAAAGGAGATCCCACTCCACTGGACAGATTCTCATTTGCAGACACAACCACACTGCAAGGATAGAAAATGCAAAGAAAGCTGCAATTTCTTTGGATCCTATAACAGAGATTATTAATTAATTAATAATCTAAGTCTGCTCACACTTTTCATCCATCCAAGTGTGATGTGCCTTGGAGGCTGTGCCCATTCTGCCTTTCACTGGTGGACTGATCCACCAAGACCTGGCTCTGACTCTGTTACTCCACCTCTTGTCTGCTGCCAGATGCACACCAGATGGTGACTTTTCATTCTGTACATGAAGAGTGCTGCTTTTTGGGAGAGGGGACGACTTTCTGGCTGGTTTTGGACAGTCAAAGCACAATGCACTTCTGGATACTGATAATTTTGCTAGCCACTACAACCCATAACAAAAATCATAATTCTGAGGCTGGCTGTGATGGATCTAACATCCATCCCCAGAGAGTGACTGTGAGGCCACATGAATGGCTTCACAGCTATAGAAACCTCCACAGTGCCTGAGAAGCCTATTAGTGGCAAATGTGTCCAAATTGGCAGCTCCTACCAGATTTTCCAGCTTGTTAGATGAACAAGCTCGTTTGGGTAAAATTTACTCTAAATATGTGAAACCTGATGGTTTGAAACTGAGATGTTTTCTGGAACTGTTCAGCAGTTTGTTATAATTGCACCATGATTCAGTGCTTGGGCATCCTCCATATCTCAAGTGCTATCTAAGCTACCAGCAGAGCTTCTGACAGGAACTAGCCAGAATGTCACCCTCACATGAACATCAGAGCAGTTGTGCTTCTACCAGGCAATGATTTCCTTGAAGAGTCCCTTGCTTCCTGCAAGGTTGAAAACATCAGATGAAGAAATACAGTATACCTGCTACATCCTTCTCCCTGACCCCTTCCTAATTGTTATAGGTATTTTCTCAATCTTATCATTATCAACATTTTTGAAAACTTCTCCATCATCACCCCAGAGGGTAGGACAGTACTGGGATCCACATGTTCCATGTAGGGAAGTGGGACACAAGGGAGGGCTGCCTCTAGGCAGGCGTGAGACCTGATTTAGTGACCCTCTCATTAGGTAAATCTTCCTAATAAAGTATTTCAGTCCTGTTGTTCCCATTTTTTTCACAGCATTGGGAACCACTTAACTTCTGTCATTAACTTCTGTGTTAAGGGATGGAGCACAATGCGTTGAGCTATGTACATTGAGCTATGAATTGTGCTTTCAGAGGCATTTTATCACATTCAGCATTGCCTTTTCTGCCCATTTCCATTGCAATCAGATTTCAGTAGAAGTAGAGGGCTATTAGAAGAGACACCAACACTTGCAAGTATGTAACAGATCAGAATACCAGCTTCAAACATTGCATGCCATTTTCTCTAAGTGGGTCAGTTCATAAAATATCACCTGTTCAAATGACGCCTATGCTGCAGCAAGGAAAAAGGGAAAATGCAGCAATAATTGAAAATGATCTGATTTTAAAAGTCTTGCACTTGGTGCATGTTCAAAGAATATTTCAGTGTTCCATTAATAATGCTTCTAGCACACAGGAAATTTGAAAAATGTTGCTCCTAAAGATCATGATCAGAAGTTAAAAGAAAAGAGAAAGAAATGGATTTGAAAGAAAATTCTGTATCTGGCTCTTGTGACATTATTATTTGCACATTTCCTTTCCTTTATTTTTGAAGAGAATGGGCTTCTGGGTGCATCCCTTCCTCAAATGCCTATTCAGTGTGCTAATGAGATAAGAAATATATAAAGAATATGTTGTGCAATAGCAAAGCATTAACTATTGCTCCGTTTCCATGTATTCTTAAATAACACACTTTCTAATTCAGCAGAAGAATATTTTACTGACCTTTCCACTTATTTCTAGTTCACTGGTGTGTCTACAGCTATCTTGTCATTTTGTAACTCATTTTTGTTTTAGCCTAAGTGACCGCTCAGAAGCAACAAGCCCTGCTGGAATGTCAGGCACAAACTCCAAGCTAGAGGCTCTGAAATGAGCCCCACAGCCACTGGGGAGCTGGGAAAGGGGCAGAAACTTGTGTAGAGGAAGTGACCCATGAGACAAAGCGAGACATGCTCCTGCAGTCTGTACCAGCTGAAGCCCTGGCGGGCAGCGTTTCATCGCTGCTGGGACTCTCAGTACTGAAGCCTGGAGGTTGCAGAGGTTGGACCACATGGCCAGGTCTGCTAGTGAGAACACAGGATGTTATTTTCTGCCTAAGCACAATGGGAATTATTATTTTTCTTGGTGCATCTCTCTGAGTATTCTATAACCACCGGTCTCAAGATGAGGTAGGCTCTGAGAGATGAGGCCAGATTCCCTAGAGATTGGAAGAAATGGAAGAAATTCTTCAAGTTCCTTTCACTTTACAGAAGTCTGGCTTTTCTCTGAGACTCGAGAAGAGAAAAACACTTTGGTAAATTAAAAACTAGTTCAACTCTTCTATTTAGTGTTCTCTTTTAGAGAGAAGGGAGAAAATTTTATATTGACTTCAGACATGGACAAACTCTCTTTCACCTCACACTTTATGTGCTATGTCAATGATGCTATGAGCAAACCCAGTCACATCTACATGATGCTAATATGTCTCTGTGTCTTCCTGGGCAACCTTATTACACTGATAAACTCTCCAGACCTCCTGATCTTTAGCTGTTACTTCAGAAGTTACTCTCTAAAAAATAAACAACACTTTATTGGTTGTGTTCATAGTCAAGAAGAATCCAAGGCATTGCCTCACACTTTGTTGGTTTTTTTTTTAAGCATTCCTGAGTGCAGAGCTTTCAGTCAATGGGAGCATTGGTTTGATTCCACTGCAGTGGAGCTGAAACAAATAATCTGGCAAAAGACTCAGAAGCCTACTCCAGAATTCTTTGTCCTCTGGTAGCATACTGGGTTTGGATAAACAAACAAACAATATTTTAATATGTTTGATATCTTTTGGAGTCAACTACAACAGATGCAGAATTGCATCCAGCCAGGTTTTGAGCATCTCCAAGGACTGAAACTCAACAACTTCTCTGGGCAAACAGTTTCAGTGTTTGACCAACATCATTAAAAATCATCATATTAAAAATCATGGTTATGGTAATGTTAAAAAGTAATTTCCCACACATTAGTTCATACCTTTTGCCTGTTGCCCTTTCAATAAACATAACTGAGAAGAGTCTGACTCTATCTTCTTTACTGCCCTGTTATTTGGTCCACACTTTACCAGTTTATCTATGAATGCTGTAGGAGTCAGTACCATCTTAGCATAGAAGGATATCAGTTTGGACGGACTAGATTTCCCCCTCCTAAATTCATGTTGACTACTCCCAGTAACCTTCCTGTCACTGATAGGTTTGGGAATGCTTTCCAGGCTTATTTGTTCCAACACCTTCCCAGGGACCATGGTGAGGCTAACCAGCCCAGAGTTTCTCAGATCCTCCTTCTTGCCCCTAATGAAGATTGGGAATGACATTTATTTCTTAGTATATCTAAACTGATCATTCTACCTCTCTGAGGAGTTAATGGGAACAAACAGGCAGTTCTAGGGAATTTCATAGAACAAGTTCATTTGAAATTTTCTTCATTAAAAAAAGAAAGGTGCAGGAGAATTTTCTTCTTTTGGCTGTAAAGGAAGGGCAGATGACTAGGTCACAAGTGGATGCCTATATGTACACATCTGTATCTAGCTCAATAAATTCAAAGAACTTAAAGAACCCTCGACTTCGCTATCAAGGACAAGCAGGTGATGATAATAACGTTCATTTTTCCCCACAAACAGAAGCCTTCCTCTGCAACAGAGTCATGCACTAGTCAGGACAGCTAGATGGATGAAACAATATATTTGATGGCAAAGGGACATTCTATTTCTTTCCATTTGAACAATTCTTCTTCAGAGGGAAAGAACTGCAGTCCACACTCAAGTCCCCTTCTAATCTACCCTGTTTTTCTGAAATCCATGAAGTGCTGTGGCAGATTGGCTAGACTTGCAAGGTGATCTGCTGGCTACCACAGAACAATGAATGTCATATATTAAAGTAGCAGAAGCATGAGTCAAATTGGAAACTTTTTTTTGCCCCAGATTTTTTATCTATTATGAGCGATCACAGAAAGAAGCAAGAAATAGTGCACTACATATGTAGTGGAGTTTTACTTGGAAAGTAGCAACAGTGTCTTTGGATACTTAAGGGTATCCTTTAAATGACAGTCGGTCACTATCTTTCATGTTATAGTCCCTTTGACTACAATAAAGAGTGCTACCTTTCACTTTTATTGCCTGTCTTCCGAATTCTACAAAATTCAGCCTTTCACTTCTCCACGTTAAAAAAACCAACAAAACACAAAACCAATCAAAAGGAACACAGAGAAACATAAGAAAAATGGCTGTGAGAGAAATACAGCCTGAAGTGTTGATTCTTCCCTCTAGCACAGATTACTTCCCAACCCAGATTCCCTTGCCTAGCAGCAGCCTTTAAATTCTGTTTTGTCTTTCCTGATATCTGGTGGAATCTGGATCCAAGTCCAGGTGTGTGTGTTGCACCCACAGCTGCATTCATGGCTGCCTGCCCTGCAGTGAGTCAAGCAGCTCCTGCAGAGACCTGTTGTTCAGATATTCAGGAGCAATGATCCCAGGTGGGTTTGATATATGATCTCAGAGTGGTGAAAGAAAAGCATACAGCCCCAATGTTATTCTTTTCCACCAGAGATTTTCTGAAAGAAAATGTTGAAGAAAATTTAAAAGCAAGCAAACAAAAAATTACCAAGGGAACAAGGCACAAGAGAGGCAGGACAAAGAGGAAAAAATGCTTGGAAAAACATTTCCCTCTCCTGACAAGTCTCAGTTATGTACAGAAAGCCTGTGAGAAATACTGAGCCTGTGACAGCAGAAACATCCCAAAGAGAGCAGTGTGCGGGGGGGAACACAATTAATAATAAAGCCCTGTGGAATTTGTGAAGGTTCAGCACAAAAGCTTGAAGCTGTCTTTTGAGAAACCGAATCAGCTTTAATTACTGTACTCCGGGTTATTCTTTTAAAATGCTTTTGCAGTGAAAGTTTCTCAGTCTGAGGGAGGGCAATGCTGCTCTGCTATCATTTCCCTTCTTTGTTACAGGCTTCAGCACACAGTGAAAGTGTGCAAGGACAAGCAGGTCCTCAATGTCTTTCTTTTCAAGTGTTATTTTTTTCCTTTTTCATTAACAGCCTTAGAGAAGAAAGAAAATCTACTTAGGGCAGGGTTTTCTTTTCCTTCTCTTCTTTTTTCATTTTTTTTTCCTTTGGCAGACTGCGTGAGGCCCTTGCATTCAGTATACCTTGTTATCTTAAAACCAGTATAAGAGACACACATGTGCTCATTACTAGTAGCTGTGCTTTCTTAATGCTTCCTATGATAGTATTTTCAGCTCATAATAGACAGTGGATGATCCATGCAGAATAGTGAATGTGGTGTTGATTTTTCCCTCACTTCAGCACAGCTAGTGAAGGATGTCCCCAGTTTGTAGCAGTGAGAAAGAGGGAAGAATCCACTCCCTGCCATGGCTTCCCAGAGCCTGGTTGCTGCAAAGCCTCACTCACCAACAGTAACTGAATTTACTTCTGCAATAAGGTAGAAAGCTCTCAGTTTCTGGACTTTAGACACTGACAGAAATAAGTCATGTTTTTTAAGGTGACTAGGTATATTATTTGAGAGGACAAAAGTAACAAGCTGAGGGGGGAAACAAAGTGGGAGGAGGAATCTAATAATTCTTCAACTGCTGCTAGAAATGTAAGTAATGTCTAACACAGAGGGGAAAACACTGAGCACAAAAAACAAGCTTAGCCAAAACATGATTGCTATTCCTCTCTGTTTTGTTTGGTAGTGCCTTTTATGTGTTTTTCAGTGTACTGATTTTCTAATAAAAATTAGAAGTGGCTACATATCATTATGTACCATCACATAGCAGAAGGCACAGCTGTGTCCACATTTGTCAATGTCTTGTAAAATATGTTTAATGGGAAGAAATTAGACAGAGAATTTCAAAAGATACACAAAATCCAGTAAGCTGTTTGCCCAAACCTGAAAACAATACAAACAGATACGTCAGTGGCTGTGACAAGAGCTACCAGTACTGCTCTGAGGCCAGAAGTTTCCAGTGTGATCAGCTCCAGTAAATATAAGTCCTGAATTAAAGTTATTTTCTTTTTGTTTAGAAACAGATACATTCATCAGGCTTAACTATCTCTCAAGACTTTCTTAAAAGCAGCAATATGAGTGCAGGGAAATAGCAGTTCTAGAATCAGAAACAACACCTCAATGATCCAAGTTTCTCTTGTTCCCATAGGTGATCCCGTGTATGGCACTTCCTTTATTCCAGTTAAAATCAAAGAGAAAGATGGCGAGGACAGAAATTAAAGTAGGGCATGATAGTTACAAAGGAAGAAGTATGATTGGAGGGTCTTCAGAATCAGCACTGAGAATTACTTTTGAGGATGATTCGAGTGCATTTCCCTTGTGTCAAATACATCACTGTGTGTGTGCTCAATTGCAATTCCAAGGTTCAAATGCCCTCAGTGCCACCCAGCAGACAGTTCCAGCTGTGGGAGAATAATTGTTTCCTCAGCTCCTATCACTACCAAGCACTTGTTCTCAAGAGTGTCTGAACAGTGGATGAGACTAAGGCTAAAAACCACTTAAGAAGTCATTGCCTACTCCTTTAAATGCATTTTAAAAGAGGAAAACAAAAAGAAAAAATCCCAGCAGCAAAAACTGTATATTCTTAGTACACAGTAACTCATCACCTTAGGTAAATTCTCTCACTCTGAGTTCTTTTGAAATCCCATCCCACCCAATTCCACCTATGTTCCTCTCATTACCAGACATTAATTTCTAGCAATAAGCATCTGCACTCTCTCCTTTCTCCTCTCTAGATCAGAACATCAATGTTTGGGGTTTATTTGCTTATCTGAAGCCAGACAAACAGACATTCTTTAATTAATATTTTCTCATTGTTTCCTTGAGGATTTCTGGAATTTCCTCAAGCCATATTCCATCCTTGTTATTGTCTCATTTCCTGCCCATGCCGCCTCACTGTCTGCTGTGCCTGCACCATGGAGTAAACACGGAGTAGGCTGCAGGGCAGTCACACGGGGCAGCTCCTGCTCAGTGCAAGGATCTTTCAGGAAAGCAAAGAAGGAAGTCTGGAAATAACTTATAATAAACAGCAGTGAACAGACATACAAAAAACACAATGTTCTTTAGGATCTCAGACAACAAAGTTGGATTTTACTCAACTGATAACTGGAAGTGTTTAGCGAGCAGGATTCTATGATGAAGAAAGACCCATGGAGAAAATGTGCTGCTACCGTTCAAGAAAAGCTGTCGTATCATTAGGGAAAAGTGATTTTTCCCTTTGTAACAAATTGTTCTTGAAAGTATACAAGTTATCAACAAAGTTTCATGAGTTAGCATGTCTTAACAAAGCCAGGAAATTCCAGTTTGATCCTACCTAGGAGGACTCCACTGCGTGCAGGCAGGGTAGTGTGCTGTACATTGAATAAGTTATACACATTTTTAAAATATTTGATTCACATGCAGTTCTCCCATGTTTAGGCATGTAGTCTCCCATGTAGGCAAAAACTTAAACTCACTTCCAGATGAGAAGATTTTTAAAGATTTTCTTTTGGGATCTTTAACATATTTAGTGCAGTTTTGGTTGCTACAGACCTCATAGCTTTACATTTCTGATTCTAAAGTGCCTTGCTTCTCCTAGTTTATCAATAATGAAAGACGTGCAACAGTTACATTAATACAATATTAATATTATGCCCATCTTCAAACTGAAAAAAGACAGCAAGCTTTTTGCACGTTTTGATCACATTTTGCTTATTGGAATGGAGCTACTGAGTCAGTTTCTCCCCTCAGCTTCCCTTCAGTAGGGGCTGCCCTGCTCTGATGATCCTGGTTGTGGCATTTATACAGACAGAAACTGCTTGTCAGACCAGATGACAAGCTGAAAACACAGTAGGACTTTCAGAATAAACTCTGTGTTATGGTTGAAGAGACCCTGTGGGTGCAAAATTATTTCAGTTTAATGCCCCTTGCACCATTCTTTTGAGTGTTAAGATTCCCCTGGCTAGGCTCCTCTCACAAGAGGAACATTGGTCTCTTCTGCTGGAGTGAATTTTACCTAGTGCTGAAGCCAGGCAGCTGTGAAAAAGCCCTGGCATAAGGAGCTCCTGCTGCTTTGATGAGGGAACATACTGGGTCTTCAGCTCAGCAATGGCTAAGATGCCATAAAAATTCTCTGAAGAGATTCAGCTCTTGATTTAAGATGGGAAGGCCTGTCAGCATAAGAACAAAATCATGCCTTTAAAAAGCTAAAAAGATTCTGTAGTGGTGGAACAACTCTCTCCTGTGTGTTCAGGAGCCAGTTTGTTTTCTCTTCAAATTCAACAGGGAGGGACACATTTGTGGATCATTTTGCTTAGTTTCAGAACAGAGTGATTTACTTTTGGTCCATCTCAGAGTTTCAAGCTGGCAATAAATTGCAGCAATTCACTCTAAATGGCTTATAAGTGGCCTTTTCATGCATTTCTTTTTCTGTTTCAATTTGAAAACCATTCGGGTTAATTGAGATGCAGTCCTTAACAAGCAAACGTTTGTTAAGGACACCGTTATATAGACACAGCTGAAGTGGCAAAAAATCTCACCATATTTGTCTGAGATGGAAACTCACCTTCTATCTTTCTTAGTAGAGAACATGATTAAATTGTTAGCGTAGTTAGTCTTCATAAATGCTGCTTATGCCAAGAGTATACACTGTAAAAATAAATGAAGATTACAACCTCCTAGACAAATATAAATTTTCTGAAATTTCATCTGATGAAAAGATGATCAACGATAAGTTTTAGACGCAAGTGATGGCTGTCAGAGTAACACAGTACACACATAGAGAATTTATGTGAGAGGATGTGTTGGAAAATTTTACTATATGCTTAGTTCATTACAGCAATATACCATAAACAGTGGCCACCAGCAGCAGCAGTGTGGTGGACTCATAAATTAAAAATAGGTGGCATACCCCTCCATTTAAATCAAGGGGAGTGTTCATGAAGTGAATTCTCATCCTGAGCATGACTGGCAGAGTGTGTGATTTACCATCTGTGATTTAGTGTAGGGAGCTGTGTATGCATTTTGTCAGGGTGATTTCTCCCTTGTCATTAAATTTGGCCTGCAGAGGTGGCCAAGATTGCCTGGCTTAAAGTCGCACACAGAGAGGGTAGAAGAGGATGGCTAAATGGGGCCAGGACCCACGATATAACTGCTGATCTGGGTTTAAATGAAACACCCGTGGCACCAAGGCAGAGATGAGCTGGCACTCTGGCTGAGGAGCTGTCAGTGCTGCACCAGGTGGGACAATCACATTCCAGGTCTTACAGGAAATGTGGGGAGCAGAAAATCAATAGAGAAAGAAAAGAGGGCTGGGAGAATGGGAAGGAAAAGCTGGGAGAAGGGGAGTGGAGTTTATGTCTAGGAGATATTTACCATCCTGGGCTGGTGTGGAGGACCTGAGAAGCCACAGAAGGGGACGTGCCAGAACTCATCCTGACCTGTGCCTCAGTGACAGCCGACCCAGGAGCCAGTGGCACAGGTAATGGCAGTGCAGGAAGCAGCACTGCGATATTCTGCCTGGCCATACACCAAACCTACCAGCGTGCTCCCACAGAAAAAGTAGCCCTACACTCAATTTCTACATGCATGTGGAAAACGTGAGCCTGGCACAAATGGCAGCAGCCAAATCACACTCAAGGAAAGATTTGTTTTGTAAGTATAATTATCTTTGTGACTCTTCCTGACTTCAGAGAACAGTAATTTGCCGCTGGGTTATTCTTGCAACTGTGAAGTGCAGTGCAGACAGACACTAGTTTTATTTGTGGAACAGCTTTAAAAGTTTTTCTGTCTGTTCCCCTCTATCCCCAGCCATCCATGTCTTCCCCTTGATCCCCAGCTGGCTGACACCTCAGCTGTGAAGGGACAATTACTTAACGATTGCATTCAGTGTTTTCCAGAACTAAATCTGGAAAGGATTTATTCTAAACTGAGCTGATTTTGTTATCTGGGCTTCAGAACAGCCCTGGAAGCACTTGAGCTCGCTCAGCTGAGACAGGAATCAAGGGCAGGAATAAGCAGAGAGAGCTGAGGAGGGGAGGGCAGGTCCTTCAGCTGGCTTTGCCTCCAGAGTGGGTATCCTGTGAGAACATGGCCTTGGTAAGCTCTTTTGCACAGGCTCATGCAAAGTGGGTGCTTTTTAAGGGGTAACAGTGTGAAAGAAATGGATAGAGAGTCCCTTTCCAAATAGCAGTGCTGGATGGGGGCACATCCTCACCAAAATTTAGAAACAGCCCTTCTGCTAAAGCCTCTGAGCCAGTGGGTGCAGCTCTGCCCAAGAAGGATCCCTGCAAAGGCTGTGCTCAAGCAAATCCAGCCGAGGATCACTTGCTCCCTGCTGCTGAGGGTTTTCCTGCCCCCAGCACGATGTGATCATTGCTTCACATAAGTGCCTGCTGCTGTGTGCATGTCATCCATAGCAGTGTTGGCAGAAGAACTGAATTGATCATACATAAAATTTAGTCTCGTGTTAAGAAAAGGAAAATTAAGCACTGAAAATCTGATATCAAGATGCCAGGACAGAAAAGCTTGTCACAGCTTCCTGGAAGGGTCTGTCATAAAACTCATGTATATTTTCCCATTAACACTCAATTACAGCCTACTTTTCTAGTTCAGACATTGTTCTTAAAGTGTCATATCAAGGACACTAGAGATGCCAACCACTGAGCAGAACCAAAAGAATCAGGATTAATAAAAAAGAGAAAAAAAGAAAAAAAAGACAAAGAAAAAAAAAAGAAAAAATAAATAATGAAGATGAACAACAGCATTTTCAAAGAATGCAAGCAAATAATTTCAGAGTTCGGGACAAAAATCGATACAATACATATACTATATAATTTATGTATACATTTTATGTAATATATGTAATGCCTCTAGCATCTCTCATGGGGAAAAAGACCCAGTATACATATTATTTAATTGTATATAAGATCTCTTTCTTAAAATTTAGTTTTTAATGCAGAACTGGGTACATTAGAGTGAATTTGATATATTCCTTCATTGAATTTTAACATGAAGTCTGTTGAGACACATATCTGGCATGGCTCCTAACCAGGTGCATCGTACGATGTGTGAGTAGTAATCTCATCTGGCATTATGTGTTTTTTCAATAAATCAAGCTAAACCAGCTTATGATTGGATATTATGTTTAAAGACTAGTTAGAACCTGCTACTATATTTATGTGATAACCAAAATTCTTAAAAGAATGTAACTGCTGAAATGCCTTAAAACCGTATGTTAAATACTTGCTGGATACATTGAGAAATTCACCTACTTGAAGAGCATGAATGCAAGAAATGAATGAATATAAGAATAGTCGTCTCTAACCTGAGATCAACTCCCTCACCCAGCTTTCCTTTGGAAATAGCCAGGAGCAGACACTTAATAACAGCTTAAGGCAAGTGCAAACCCACAGTGATCCTTCCTCTCATGTGTACTTTATTTATTCTATAAAACCTCCTTATAATTTTTCTTTGTGTCATATAGAAACTTGTGATATGATTAGCTATGAAGTGACATAAGTTTCCTGTTTTGTTCTCTATTCCTTTCAAAAAAGTTCCTGACTTTCTGCTTGCCTGCTGACCACCAGAGAACTACACAAAGTGACTCCAAGGTCTCCTTGATAGCAATAGCTAATTTAGAGCTCACAATGGTATATGTGCATATTCCCATGTGCTTTATCTTGTATCTGTCAGCACTGAATTGCATCTGCCTTTTATAGCACAGACAGCATCTTGGGGATCTAATGAATTACTTGCACTCATCTTCAGTTTCAACTATTACTGTTAATTCCATTCTATCAATAAACAATTTAGTTTTCGTACCTTCCAGTTAAAGAGTATTCATATTATCCATTGTAATCTCACAGCTATGAGACGTGGAAAAGTGAAACTGGGGGAGACATTAATTTCAATCACTCCTGCAACATATCAGAAAACATTTTTGGCTTGAAGCTTCTATCTTAGTATCTTGCTCCCACAACAGTAATTGAATAGTAGGTTTTCCAAACTTTTCAGTATTCTCCAACATTTCATTTACTGTGCACCAACCTTTGTTTGCTGTACACAATATAGCAACATTTGCTTTCTACTGGAATTATATCTTGTCTTCGCAATCTAATGCTTTCTGCCATGGTCCTGATCCTAACTGATTTAATGGCTAGTGAACTAGAAAGACCATGGAAATGGCCAATCATGTTGGAAATTTTTCACAGATTTACAGATAGTGTAACAGGGTCTTTGACATGGTTGTAGCCCCCATAAGAAGACTTTGTAAATCCCATGTTTATATTTAAAGTGAGCTGGGGGAGAAACGAGCTGCTTCTGATCACTTTCACATTATTTTCCTAGATCTGAAAAAGCCTTCGTTCAAGAGCTGTTTTTCCTCTTTGCCTTCACCTGAGACCAAACACTTAGCAAGAGAGGCTGACAAGTGGAATGCATATTGCAAAAGTCTCCACAAACATTATTTCCCCATAGAAAACAAGGAGGTAAATAAGTGACTGGAACAATGAGGAAATTACCACCTAAAAGTCACATGAATCCTAATAAGAGGCTGAAATCCATCCAATTTGAAGCACACCACTGCCTTGGAAGGTGCAGTACTTTGCTAACTGCTTATGTTCAAAACTGTAGTATTCCTTTCATGAACAATTTGGAATTGGAAACCTGCAGCTGTTCACTGAGCTTTTTTCTAAGCAGGCTGTCAAGCCAAAAATTGAAATAGTGCTGCTTTGGACAGAAGTCACATTTTAAAATGTGGTGCATTTTGGTTACAGCAATATTATGATTGTTATTGTTATCATAATTATTATTAAATAACAATAACAATAGCAACAAGATTAATAATGATGATGATAATCCTAATAACAATAATTATACAAATATGCAGGTTTCATGTCTTCTTTCCATTGCATCAACAATATGGGTTGAGAGCAGAGCTCCCATATGACCCTGACCTCCAACACAAAACTTCTAGAGGTAATTTTCACCTGGAGATGAAAGAAACATTTTAAAATTTTGTATAAACTGATATGTTCACTCTTTTATACTGATAACTGCAGAGAAGTTGACTGGAGCACCAGTTATGAAGCAATTGCAAGAGTTATAAGGAGCATATAAGGAATATTATAGCACTATTCATTGCAATCTACCCAGCCTGCATGAAGTTTTCCAAGTGAAAGGGAAAGACACCAGATAGAGCACCAGCAGAGAAGAATTCAGACCTGTTTTGGGTGATAACTAAATCCTAACAAAAAAGGCCATGAAATATTTTATCAGCCTTCGCAATGAACACACCCCAGAATGTTATCAATTCACTGTCACTGTCTTCAAATTAGGAATAAACTGTCTGAAATCAAAACCCTGTGGTGCAGAGGAAGCTGGATTTAAATCTCCTCTTTCATTTTTGTTCATCTCCATTAATTTGCCACTTGTTAATAACAAGTGAAGAACAATCAATCTAAATAGAGTTCCAGCTACTGGCTCCCATAAAGCAAGAGTGAAGGAGATTAAATCATCATTATGAACCTACGGGGGGAATGTTATACATGGAGGGAAGGAGATGCAGGAAGGGGAGGTTTATTAGAGCTGTGGCAGGAAGTAATTTTTATTTTACAGCTTCTTCATTTGATGAAGCTTCGAATGATCCTAGATCCAATTTCCTCTTTGAAACTGGGCAGATGAACTTCAAGAAATATACCATCATCAACCTTACCATCATCACGACCATCAAAATAATAAAGAACCATATTTAATACACCTGTAAGTATTTTATATATTGCCTTTTTTTTTTTTGACAGGGAATCATTAGAGGAATTTGTGCATTGAATAAAAATATTCTGCCTACATGTAGAACTCTCAATTGTCTTCAACTGCTGGGTAGAAAACTGACTATCAGTCTTTAAGGAGTGTTTCTTATTGAGACCAAATAAATGCAGATCTTGTGAGGACAGACCTAGTTGCATGTCTCACTGTTTTCACGCCAGATGAGGCTCCTTGACTTTAGGGACAGGAGGTTGATCTGTTTCTTTGGATTACTCATATAATGAAGTGCCTTCTCAAATTGGAAAGATCCTTTTGCACCAAAATTTTAGTAGCCAGGGAGGCAATTTTCCACTACAACTAATCAGTGTTTGGTCAGCCTATTGATCAGATACTGCATTTCTTGAAACTCAGAGAGGAAATTTACAGATCTATTCCTAAGAGCTGCTGCAAGATCCATGCATTTTGTGCTTAACTTAGTAAAAAGATGATTTTTAATTCTACATATATTTGGCAAAACTTGTCCCTGTGAACTTTCTGTGCTCTTCCTCCCATTGAATACTCCTTTCCACTAGCATCTGACAGCCTAGTTCTCTGGGCCATGTCAACAGTTGGAACCAGAATTATTGCGCTGTAATAAACAGGAATATGCAACTTTACCTTAGGATGGGGATAAGGCTCAGTGATGGACTAGGTGACAGACATGTTCCACTCTTTGCTTAAGTAATTACATCTCTCTTCATTCCAACATGTGTCATTACTTGGACCACAGCAACATCTCATTACCCCCTGGGATACTATTAACATACAGCAAATGCATTGCAGTCCTTCTTAAAAAAAAGCCTTTCTGGGATTTCGTAATAACAGCAGGAAAAGGATAAAGAAAAAAATATTAATTTCTGAGTCAGGAGTTTTAAAATTGTTTTAGTTGTTCCCATCCTTTTTTGTCAAGGCTCCAATTTACCTCCAGCTCTGTAACCACAACTGGGTGCTTAGCATTACACTTCATAATGTAGTTCTAAATTAGAAAACTGTGGAAAAAATCTATGTTGCTTGTCCTTTAAATTCCCTGCATGCAACCAGTAGAATTCCATGAGTCTCAACACTCCCGGCTTCATAACATTTTATTTCTCTATTAAGGAGGGCTATCTTAGGTTGCAATACAGGATGTGACCAAAAGTACGTATTCTATCACCACCTGTTGAAACCAGGTGGGGCAGTCATCTTTATCTTTTCCACAACGCATCCTTCCTCCAGGAAGAAATCTTCTGTTAAGGGCCATTGAGTCCCATTGCATGACTGATAAAATTACATCATCCCATTGGGAGATGCTCCACTCAGGGGGAGGAGCCAAAAATTTCCTACCTAGATAAAATCTGAGATTTGGAACACCAAGGCAGCCTTTCCCCACTGCATTCCGGAGGGAAACTGGACTTTTTCACATCACCACTGAACCTTCAGAGGAAAACTTCACCCTTCTACAGGACCACTGCTTCAATAGAATCACATCTGTCACTCCAGGAGGATGCAGCCACCATTTAATGGGACTGCTACCAGCCCTGACTGATGGGGTGTCAGGTTGTATTCTGACTCTGTCAGTGTTTTTGGGTTTGTTCTTTGTAATACTATATTTCTATTTTAATTTTCTTAGTAGAGAGCTGTTATTCCTATTCCCATATCTTTGCCTGAGAGACCCGTAATTTCAAAATTATAATAATTTGGAGGGAGGGGGTTTACAGTCTCTATTTCAAAGAGAGACTCCTGCCTTTCTTGGCAGACACCAAGACAAGGTCCAAAAATTGCTCTGTCAAATCTGCCCAGCCCTTCTGATGACAAAGAACTAGAAGGGGAATTGAGTGTAAGGTCATTTACCTTCTTCACTTCTCAGGATCAGCTCCTGGGTGCTCAGAGACAGCTACAGGCAAGAAGACTGTCTTTGATGAGAACAATAAGTTTTTATCTGGTTTTAGCAAACTGTAGCTCTTCACCAAGAGTTTGTTGTGTTTTTTGGTAGAGCTCTACATACTGTATTTCTTCAGGGGTCATCCACATATTAAGAAATATGTCTTTAGTTCAATCATGTGAAGTAGAAGAATATCTATACCATCATTAAACCAAATCTCTGGTAGGCCAGTTATAGATACTGCATCAATTACAGCCAGGATTGATACCTACATTTGCGAGTGTTCCCTAAATTGAAAAAACATCTGGGTATTCACTGGTGAGTAGTGAACACCTGCTTCACAATATGAGCTTGCTATCTTATGGGAAGTGGAAAAACATACAAAGAAGAAACTGATTAAAAACCCCATTGCATAACAATCTCCAAGCAGCTGAAGTGTTTAGGTATTCACAAAGGAGGAGGATATAATACTTTTTCAGATAGAGGAGGGATTTTGTTTTGGGAATCCCATATGGTCTCTGTGTGCCCATATAGTCTGATTTTTAAGGAAAGACACCCTTACCACCTCTGGTTTAGGAAGGTGTTTAAAAGCCTGATAAGAACTGAAGAGGCCAATAATTTTCATTTGCTCTCTTAGCATATCCCACTGACATAGATCAGCAGGTTTTACAGACCTAAATTTCCTCTCCTGAAGGGCATCTGCACCCAAAAGCTAGTCTATGTGTTCAAATGATATTAATATCTCTAATAGAAAATGTTATTTCTTACTAAAAATTGGGATTCCTTCGTGTCTTTAAACCTCCATAACTCTGGCAAGACTGTTTCTCTTGATTTTCCACGTGTGAATGCACAAATAAAGATCAGCAGATTGCAAGATGCAAAAAGGTAGGGTATTCAAGTGCCTTTATTGTATCTTCCATATGGAATAGGTAAGTAGAAATTAAAGTCAAAAATTCTGCCCTGAACACTAACCCTAAAACCTTTTTATGGCCATTAGTGACAATGCAAATACATGGTAATCTCATTCCACTCTTCAACCACAGCAACACAAAGCACAGATTTTTTGACCCTCTATATCCTTTACTTTGTGGTCTGTAAAATGAAAGCTAATACTTTGATGATAATTAATATCTTCCATTGCCATGCAACCATACAAACTGTGGAAGCAGACAACACAGAATCCAGCATGGTAAAGATAGGCACAGATACAATTGGAATGATGCAAACAAAAAAATGGATGTGGCCTAAAATACACTGAAAAAATCTATTTGCACAAATTTGAGCCAACAACATGAATTTGTACTGTATAAGAACATAATTATATTTGGCCACACTTTCTAATCCTCCTAAGTGGAGGACAGCTTATGGAGAGACACACTTCATCACCCCATCACAGCCTGCGTGACACTGTGAGGATAATGGTGCAAAGCGAAAGAGGTTCAATTAAATCTTCACAGCATCAGAGTTCATACAGTGTCTCAGCTGATGGGATGACAGGAAGTGAGAGAACAGTGTTCCTAAGTTGCAGAAGGATAACCATTCTTTATATCGTGACAGTGCCTTTAGGAGAGAGAATATACATTTGCTATTTTACCATTTGGGGGTTTTATCCTTTTGCCTCTGTTTTCCTAAAGTTTGCCAGGTTCTGAAGTGTGAAAATATGGTTGTCCTCATGGTGCTTTTTTCCCCCTACGTAGATGTAACAACCAGAAATGTGACAGTGTGATGGTTTCCCCAGTTCTGGTTTGCTGAGTCCAGAAGTTCAGATGGATGAGGTCATTTATCTTCATTCAGTTGCTGAAATTTGTTTCTGGCCATATAGTTATGCAGAAAGATTCTAACAGCTGTTCTCAAGGGTGCTGACCCACAGACAAACACAGACCTCAGTGGAATTCATGAATTTGCCATGCACATCTTTCAGATTCAAGCAATTAAACTCTTTCCTGAAGTGAAACTGGCACAGACAAAGAATCTCCCTGACACATTTAGCTGCAGACAGAGCACAAGGAGCCCTAACCAGAGCAATTCCCCTGGCTGCAAGAGCATGGGTTAGGGTACTGATTTGAAAGATGTTTGCACCAGAGTTGGAATGAGAAGCAGGACAGTGTTGCTTAAATCAGGAATTCCCTGAAAATCCAGATATGTGGATTTGTG
Organism: Acridotheres tristis; assembly: GCA_037013685.1. Taxonomy (NCBI): domain Eukaryota; kingdom Metazoa; phylum Chordata; class Aves; order Passeriformes; family Sturnidae; genus Acridotheres; species Acridotheres tristis. The sequence continues at coordinate 139,409,441 of CM072886.1, read as the reverse complement.
AGCCAGGATATTTTGTGCTGTTATTTATTTCTACAGAGTTTTGAAGATTGCACCAAAAATTTACATTACTTTTCAAGGCAATTAATCTTCCTAATTAAAACCTTTGAACATTGACCAGTGATTCAGATTACATTTTGTTCAGGTCTAGCAATTTCTATCTCTTGCTTTATGAGAAAATAAGACTTGCATTATTCTACTCCCAAGTGTCTTTGGTCATTTACAAATCCAAAAAACTGTATTTTTCTGTAGGAGGAAACCCTTGCTCAGGGAAAGATTTGTGATTTAATAAAAAAGCATTGCATACTATGTGTTTGAAGAGATGATCAAATAAAATTTATGAAAAATTCTGAATATTTGAAGTGCATTTAAAGCTCAGGCAAAGTTACAGCAATAGCAGTCTGCTTCTGGCCATTTGCTACACAACTGCTTCCATGACTTCTGCTTCCTAAGTCTAATTCCTACATAAACCGAAATTTGCCCTGAGGAGAAAAGGCTAAAGATGCACAGTAAATCTCTCACAGTGAATATCTTCCTGCGTGCTGTTTAGAAAGTTATTTCCTGTGGAATTCAGCTAACTCTAGACAGACAGAATCCTACAAATACACATGAAAAAATTCCTTATAGTCTGGCAGTATTGTTATAGAGTGACCCTGGGCAAGTTATTCAAGGCTGACTCACAAGTGTCAAACCAGAATGGAAATGTTTGCAGAACCATGCCCTGCATTTCCAGGCAGACAGATAAGCTGTCGTCTTTAACTATGAATCACTCAAATTTTACCACATAGCATTTTTTTAAAATGTTGCTTGTGTGTGCAGAATTATGAAGACAAACATTTGCATAGTGCAAAACAAAGAGAAATAATGGCATTTAACCCAAATATGCATTAGAAAAGATTCTGTCCAAGACAGAATAACACACCGCTTGCAGGTACATTAGAGAAATTAGTGTCATTCCCATTTTCTTCCTATCACAGCAGCAGTAGTCAAGTACAATTTTATTCTTTCAGTGATGACCATCCTTGTCAAGAGTCCTCTGTACTGTTTTACAGGAAGGCCTCACTTCTATTTTCCCTACATCAACATCTTCATAAGCTTATCTCCAGCTTTCATGACAAATTCCTATTCAGAATTTGCCTTACAAGTTCTTCAACAAAAAAGACATTTTCCACTTTTATTTTTATATCTTCTCAAAGCTGTTCACACCTACATGTGTGTGACCTCATCCCTCCTTTCTCCAGGAAACTGCTACTATATGTTAAGTACTAGTCTCTACTACCCAGGCTATTCTGTTCTGTGCTCATTGTGCTGTTTCCTCTGGGTTTCATCTTCCTCTTTGAAGAGAAGGACAGTATTTTGCTTACTTTGGAAAACTCTAGTGCACACAGCACTGACATAAAGTGATTTATAGATTTAGCCACATCCAATACATTTTGGCCTCATCTGTTCTAGTCTCTGACTGTTTCTTGGAGACAATGGGGTCTTCAGAAAAGGCTAAGACAAACTGAGCTCAGGGTATGGGAAATCAGAGACATCCTCAACTGGAAAATGAAGTGCAAAGGCAAAAAAAAAATGGATGCAGAAGAAGAGCCAGAAGAAGAGGGATATGCAAATGAGAAGTGGGAGGTGTCAGCATCCATGAAGACATCCAGAATTATGGGGGTGGTTATGAGATCCAGCCCCCTGGGGAGGGAGTTGCATGTAGAAAACTCTAACAGTGAACATATTATATTATTTAACGAACATTTTATTCAAAGTTTTCATGTTTCTCTAAATCTAGGGTAACAATCTGTCTTCACATTACAGGTGTTTTGTGGAAATTAACGATCTGAGTGATTAATGTTTGCGCATGTATGTATTCACATACTACATTCGATGCAGAGATCAATCAGTAATTCCATCTTCAGATCAACATCTGACTCAGACTTCCAGCAAGTGCCAAGGAGCTGGGAAATGTATATTCAAGCAGCTGTCCCAGAGTCAGTGGGAACCTGTTGTCCTATGCAGAGGCTCACATTGTACTGATCAGCTGCAATTTGGTCCTCTGTCAGGTGTCTTGGCTCCAGATTATTTCTATACAGCAAAGAATAGTGCAAAAAACGTCACCCACTGAGTGTGTGGGATCACACAAAATATTGATTAGCTGATCGTTAACAGAGCACACACTGTCCAATGGAGTTTAATTCTCTGGAAAATGTCTAAAATACATTAGTAAAGATTTGATTATTTGCACAAGGGGGCTGAATTTAGGATTCTCAAATAAAATTAAAATCTGGCATTAATCTTTCTTAATGCTGGATGCATGCCCTTGAAACCTTCTGATATTTTTATTTCTACTTTCAGTGTTATTTTTCTCTCTGTCGAAGAGTTTCCATGAAGCTGTTTTGTCTGACACTATCATTTCATGAAACACAAGTTTCCTGATAAACAGCTTCCTTGTAAGATCATCTATCCTAAAAATGACATCTGGAAGAGACATTATCTCTAGACTGAGAGCCATCAGAGATGCTAGACAGCTGCCCAAGACACAGCACATTAGTGTAGCAATACTAATCAGCCAAAAGAAAGGAGACACGTGCATTTCTACCAGCACTGTTAAACAGATTTTCTGTCCCATGCATTGGCTCTCATAGCAGATGGAGTTAAAAGATGCTTCTAAGAAGTATTATCCTCAATTAATCATTTTGAAAATGAACTGTTTCATTTCTGAAAAAATTACGCACTTTGCTCAAATATTTTTCCAATTTAAACATGATGAGATTTTGTATTGAAAGTCTTTTTCATTTGGGTAATCTAAAGTTAAAAAGTCAAAAAAGGTATCGAAAAACAAAATCAGGTTAAATAGCCTGAAAATGAATATTTCCTTTGGCATAAATAAACCATTTAAACTTAACCCAAATTATTGTCAAACCCAAATTTGTTTGGCCTGTTTCTTCCTTCTGTTTTCATTTTGGCTGCAGTATATCCCAGCTCTCCACAAACTTGTGTTTTAAGGCTATCCCACTACTGTAAGTGCTAATGCATGCTCCTACCTGGTTTTATTCTTAGTTCTCATCTTTTTAGCATGAAACTCAATAGTCTGAGTGTAGCAGTACACTGAATTTAAGTTCAAGAGTCACTCCTGGTAATAACCTCTCACTTTGCAACCAGGTTGTGGCTATGACAGTTTTCCATTAAGAGTCCTCCAATGTTCTCCACACGCTTCACAGCCCTTGCTTGTCCTCTTTTCACCTGCATCAATTTGCAGACAAGTTCCCCTAAAATTTACCAGGAGAGAGCTGACTCATGGATCCACGTCCTGAAGCACTTGGGAAATGTCTCTGCAGGCCTTGTAACAACCTGATACTCCTGCTGCCTCCTGAGGGAGATTAATGTGGTGCTTCTGCTGCCACACACATCCCCAAAAGCAGAGATTTGTCTCTATATATTAACTGGTGGCAAATGACCAGTTGCTTTTGTGCACTTTTGTGGTGGTGCATCACTCCCCCTATTTTAGGCTACACTGTCATCTGAGAAATGCTCGTTAAACCTCGGCCTTGATGAGCAGCACCTGGGCTCAGCTCTTGAGCTTGTCAGAAATACTGTCTGCTCGCAGGAACTAGTGTTGTCTAATGAGCTCCTGGCTTTTTTTTTTTAACAGCCTTAAAAATTTTTATTTTTTTCCTGAATGGCATAACATCCTCTTTTTCACACTTTCAAAGAGTGGCCCATCCAAAGTGCAATCAGGATGAACCATTGTTATGACTAAAGCCAACACTCTTGTGGCATATAAACTGTGGTCCAAAGTGAGACCTTTTGGGCTCTCCTGGATGGCAGTGCCTCTGTCCAGCAAAATTCCTGAGTGGGGCTTCTCAGAGCCAGTGAACTCTCAGGTTTCTGTACTCAGGGGGTCACTGAACAGCAACAGATCCTGGGCTGATTCCTCCACTCCTCAAAGCTCAACCTTTCACTTGTTGGGAAAATACAAAGGCATCTGAAGTGAGTACTTCACTGACTTTCCACGGGAATTTTTCACGGGTATCTTGCACTGACTGCGTCTGTGTGCATACTATGAACTTATGCTATGGCAAATATGGGAGAAATCCTGCTCTCTTAGATGTTTAAGTGCTAAGTTAGGCCTGTAAGCAAGTTACTATTGTGATATAATAAATCCTGTATGAATGCTTTCCTAAAGTGAAAAGTTTAAGTTAAATGCTGGTGGTTTTTTTGCGAAATTGCTAAATTTAATTTAAGTTATAAGTTCTGTTAAGTTTGAGTGCTGTTAAGCACTTTAGGCCGCATTCTTTTTTATCCTTGTCCTTTCTAGCCTTTTGTCTCACACGCACAGACACATACACAGACAGTTTTCAATTTATTTAGGTTTGGACTGATTGAGTGGACTTTGCTTGTTTCTTTTTCCCAAGTGTGCCTTAACCATTTTGTAAGCAGTAGAGTGAACCTTGCCAATGAACTTTGTCGTGCTGTCACTTTATATTAGACCTAGTTTTTACTGATACTTTTGCTGGTGACTCTTTAAGCAATCTCAAGCACTCATTCATAAAAACTTCTAGTGCTGTGTTACCCATCTCACGACTGGTGTTTGGGGTGTGAATTGCTTCTCAGTCTTCTGAAAAAAAGGTGTTTCATTACAGTGGAAATGTTATTCCCTAGGGATTTGAACTGACCTTCTCCATCCTGCTAACCTGCCTTGTGCACTGCACTCTGTGACGCAGACAGGGCTTTGAAGAAAAAGCAAAACACTCATTAGTCAAAACTGCAGTACAAAGTGAAAGCACATCACACACACGTGCCCATAACATGCAAATTTAACGGCGCTTTTCCTGGAACAAAGCCCTGTGCTGCATATAAATGAAGAGGATAGCTGAGCCTCACGTTTCAGATTAGCCCCTTGCTTTGGGCAAATAGCAGAAAGCACCTACATAAGGCAGTGCCAAGGCCAAGATAAGAACCTGCAGAAGATCAGCCAGAACATGTATTTTACACAGCTGTGTCCAGCAAACAAAACATGACAGCCTGTTCCAGCAGACAGACGGGGAGCTGGGTTTTTCAGCACAAGTGCCAGCCATTTAAGTCAACCCTGTACCAGCAGCAGTGCTGAGTGAGCTAAACATACAAATTACTGATTACATGTAGGGGAAAGCAATGGCAAAACACCAGCAAACAAACTCCACTGATACATGGAATGATCTCATGCCTAAAGGATCTGAAGGAAATCTGCTATTCTACTGTGTCCATGCCTGGAAAATAGAGCTCTCAGGATCTGACACTGAATTCAATAAATCATAAAAGCTGGGGTGAAAACCCAGGAGACAGGCAGCACACAAACCATCAGAAGCAGTAGCCCATCAGCTCCATATGAAATCAAGAAGTATTTCTCATCATCCTCTCAGCCCCTCTAAGTTTGAATATGACAAGTCTGAATATGCAGGTGACATTGCACACCATTTATCTGCTGACTTTTATTAATTTCCCTTTTCAGTTGCTGCACCACACTGTCTCTGCTACAGTCATGGGTGATGGATACAGCATCTGGGATGTACCTGCTGGACAGGACACCTCTGCAAGTCCCTTCCATTTCGAACACCCAAGATGGAACGAGCTGCAGACCAGCCATTCATTCAGATTTCTTCCAAAGTAGGGAAAATTTGGTTGGGATGGGAAAAGCAAACTGGCCTGTAGAATGATCCAAATTGCTCTAATTACGTTCTGATGCCTAAAAAAAATTATCTTAAAGAGACTTCAGTGGAAGAGACTCGACTTTGCAATCTGCTTAGCAGGCAACAAGCAGGAAAACAGCATTTTGCCTTAAAATATGCTTTGGTAATAATAATCTCCTTCTTTTCCCCAAGTCCCATGCCTTTATTGTTTGAAACTTGAAACAGAAATAGAGACTTGTCCCCAACACTGCCAAGATTGCAGTCACAGCCATATCACTTAGAACATTAATTTCAGATGAGGTAGGAAAAGAAAGATAAAACTTCTGTCTCATCATTAAACATTTATGGTCAGGTTTCTTGAAAAAAAAAAAGTCCTTTAGTGCTACTTTTGTTTGGTTGGTTAATAATGCACTTCAAAAAATAAGCATATTGTCAACATTTTCCACATTACCTAGTTCACATTACATTTATTATATTTTGTAAAATAAATTCAGCCAGATCCATTTGATTACTCTTGCCCTAAATTAAACCATCAGCCTATTTTCCGTAACAAGCACTGTCTTATACCATAAATTATTATTAGAATTAATTTGCGTCAAGGTTTGCCTGAATAACAAGATATGTCTCTCCTACTCAGTGCTACATGACTGAAGACACATCAGAGAAAGACAATTTATATTGCAGACATTTTCCATTGATGTGTCACCTTCTTAAATGCTTCTCAGCTTTACTTTAATGACTTTGACTATTTCACAATTTCCTTAAATGGGACTTTCCCCCTTCCCTTTGCTATAGATGCAGGCTGCTTCTGAGTGCTGCCTGGTGACTTCCAGAGGTTGGGAAGTGAATTTACCACAAGGCAACACACACTGCAGGTTTACAATAAATACACTTGTTAACAAAGGACAAGTTTTGAGCACCGAACTGTCACTTTACTGGAGCTTGAAGAAAGGAGCTACAGAAAATATAAAAGGATTTTCCAGTTAGCAACTGAGCTAAAAGAGGGTCTGCTGCTTTCATAGAAGCTGCTCTAAAAGAGCCTGCAAAGAAATGCTGAAGGCAGACTAGGATTTAGGATGGGGGGAGCTGGACTCACAAAGGAGGGAGAACACAAGAAAGATGGGACATTCAGTAATTTACCTTTAATGCAAGCCTAATTAATGAATTCGTTTTTAGCAGAAAAGATATCTGGTAGATCAGCCAAGAAAGGGACCCTCCCAATGCTTGAGGCAAAAGTTTAGGGCAGTATCACCACTGCCCTGGCAGCAGAGATGGAGAGCTCCCTGCATATGCACAGAGTAGTGGCAGAATTTCACTGCATGCACCGCTGTTATAACTCAGCTCACTATATTTGATAGGAACTGATGGCTGAATAAACAGTCCTTAGAAAGTACTGCGCTGTATTAAAAAAACAAACACCAAAACAACCCACATCACTACTGAAATCAGAAGATGAGTTGAAGTAGACATCTTCCCCCTAAATAAACACAGAGAGCTGCTCTCTGCCCAAAGCTGTCAGGTTGGTGTGTAATTGCCACAACCACACAGAGCTTATTCCCTGTTCTACTCTGTGGTAAATCTTTGTCAAAAAACTTTATGTAAAACAATGACATCGAGTTGATGAAGAAATGCAGAACCTTTTTGGTTTACACAATTCTATAATAATATTGGCATTCTTTTTGCTTTCCTTCTTATTTTAGCTTGTTCTTTATTGTTTACTCAATAGGTTAGATTGGCATTCAGGAACACTTTCCCTGAGCGTTTCAATTACAAAGAAATCCCTGCACAGTTACACAAGGAGCTTTTGCAGATCTTTTGGATGGTGGGTTTGTATGAGAAATGAAACAGCACTTGCCTCCTCAGGAAAATAATCCATGGCTCTTTTCTTAATTAATACTGCAGAACAGCTTATAAGAGGTGCTACTAGAATCTGCTTTGCTTTGCTAATCACACTCACTCTACTTCCCAATTGATTCATTTGGTCGTCAGATAATCAGATTTTCCAATAGTAATAGATGCTAACTAACTCTTTGAAAATGCAGGACATATTGCAAAGAACTTTACTGTAAAATGATAAGCAAAAAAATAACCAAGTTTCCTGAAATATTTTTGGAATACATATTCTCACATTTCAAGTACATTTACTACCATTTTCCTCACCATTTGTTCAGTGAAGCTAAGAGTCCTAAATCCTCTTCTTATAAAAGAAACCTGTGGAAATTAGGTACCAAAATTTACCTGAATTAATTCAGTGTCATGGATATGTATTCGTCACATGTAACAGCCTGGTTTTCTGAGCTGAAGTAATTCAGCATAAATTTGTGAATGGTCTGACCTGCAGCATGGTGTGTATCAGAAGCCCTCCTCTGTGTCCTCAGTTAACAACTGTGATTATTTAACAGCTCCCAAACAAGTAATTTTATCTGAAATTGCTGCATGCTTTACTTTTTATATCAAGTTTGTATCTCCAGGTGATCAAGACCATTAGAGACTTGGTTTGTTTGCTTTTTTAAAGCTAAGGGCCGTTGCTAACAAGGACTAGAGAAGGTGGAGGAACTGAGAGAGAAGATAAATCTCCTTCCAGCACATAAAAGGAGTTCACACACATTATTTTTTCCATAAATTGCAAAGAATTAGCTGCCTGGACATTCCCATTCACTCTTCATATACACAGGAACAGATTCACAACTAAATTGTTCTGGTTTAAATAGAATAGAGTTTACTATCTCCAGTAGAGCTTGCTTGACTTGAATAGTCTCCAAATCTGATCTCTCTGGAAAAGAAATTTAATTATATTGTCATAATTTGGTCCCTAGAATGATGAATTAATCTTGTCTCTTGGGTGTAACACACAAGCAATTGCTTTATACAATTGCTTTATATTTAAAAGTTCCTTTTCTGCTTTATTTAGTCTGGTTCTACTTATTTTATTGCTGAAACCTGTGTACTGAATTCCAGGACTTCAAAGGACATACCTCTTGCATAAGCCATGGGGAAAAACTTCAAATATTACAGTAACACAGCACTATTACTGTCATAGAGTGGAAAACAAGAAATGAGAATCAGATTTATATGTAATGAACTCTCTACAGTTTAAGAAGGATTAAATACTTGTAGTGTGTTGTAACACTCTCCAGCAAATGAAATTGCTAAACCATCTGCTAAAGAGTGACATAATATCTCCTGCCCATACCCTTACTGAACTGTGCAGTACAAGTCTTTTTAACTTAATGGAAATTACATAAGGATTTGTAGTAGCAGGCTATTTCTCCCATCCCACACAAGCAATATCAATTCTTCTTAACCCAAAAAAAACCCCATAAGACACACATTCGTGATACTCAGAATACTCTATCTCATCAACAGTAGCATAGGAGCCAGATTCAACTGTTTAAAAACACATTTTTAAAATAGCCTACCTTGGATTCAAACAACTGTGCTTTTATTTTTCAAAGGAAAATGACATAACAGGAAAAATCTTTCAGATTAGGCCAAGGAAGGTAGATCTCAGGAAAGGTTTCAGCTGCAATATGCCTGAATCCTCTTGTTCCCTGGGATGAACAAGAAGAGCAAAAATCAGCACTGCAGAATTTCATGTATCAGCTCTGTATTTATACCAGCTTTTCACAAAACTTTCTGATCTGTCTATGGAATTAAACCATTGCCACAATAATACCTAGCTTCTGAAAGGTGTTGACACTTTGCTCACAGTTCCTCAACAGCGTCTTCCAGCTTCCCTATACTGAAGAGGAAAAAAATCATAGATGACTGATAATGGAATTCGTAGAAATTCCATGGCACCAATGAACATGTCCAGAAATCTCTTCCAATGCACCCAGACATGAGGGCAAATACACCACAGGTTTGGTATCAGCCAAGTTCTTGGGCAGCTCCCAGCAAGAGCTTCTGGCAGAACCAGGGACCATGAGCAGGTTATAGAGCTCGTCACAGCAGAAGGAAGGGTCTACAGCACCTTTTCCACTTACAAAATTATCTCCTGAAAGGCTTAATTGCTCAGGAAGAGATTTTACCTTCCTTATGTACTCACTGAAGGTCATTGCTCTTGGGGAAAGAAAAACAGGAAACAGCAAGAAAGACAAATATGCATAATCACAATTTTTTCTGGCACCACAGTCTGCTGACAATACTAGGAACATTCAGAAATCAAAGAAACAGTACATGTAGATATCTGATCAATTTAAATAATTGTAGTCACTTTAAGATAAACCCTGATACAGTTATTTTAGTCTGATTTTCCAAAATTCAATACTGACCACTGGACCAATATTTCCAAAAGACCATTTAGGTTAAGAATGCTTAATTTCCTGTTTTCCCTCTTGGAAGAGACCCACACTGGAGCAGTTTTTGAAAAACTGCAGTCTAGGGAAGAGCCCAGCTCATGAAGGGTTATACTCATACCCTGTGGGAGGGACCCCATGCTGGAGCAGGGGAGGAGTGGCAGTGGTGAAGAATTATCTCTGACTGTGATCCCCATTCCCCACCCTCTGCACTGCATGGAGGGAGGAGGAAGAAGAGTCAAGAAGCTGAACCTAGGAGGAAGAGGCATTAGGAAGGAGGACATTTTTAGCTTTGGGTTGTTGGGGTTTTTTTTGCCTGCTGTCCTACTATGTTAATAATTGGCAATTATTAACATTAATGTTCCTCAGGTCAGATCTGTTTTACCTGTGACACTAAGTGGTAAGTGATCTCTCTGTCCTTATCTCAATGCCTGAGTTTTTTCATGCTATTTCCTCCCCACACCCAGACCTTTTGAGGAGGAGGAGTGACAGAGCAGTCCAGTTGCCACATTGCAGCCAGCTAAGGTCAATCCATCACAAAAGCAGTCCTTGTATGTGTTTATGCTTGCGTAATTTTAAGCAGAAAAATCAAAACTCTGGGTTTAATTGTCATGGACCCTGTGTTCAGATGCCAGTGTTATATCCTCAGGCTTCACTTCTGTAATAAGCCTGATTTCCCTCACCAGTTTCCCTGTTGGCAGCCACATGAACCTTTTGCTTTCTTATGATTTTGTGTCCAACTCTAACTTCACAATCGTTATAGGGTATGAATACATTACATGGTGAAGTATGGTGCAGATTTTAAGCAATCATCAGTCCAAGATGATACATCAGCACAACAGATTAGACCACTCTGTGGAGATAATAGGAAAAAAGGAGAGTAAGCATCTTCCACATACCATAATAATAATAAAAAAAATGTCACTTTCAACTGCTGCTGGAATGACTGAGGTCATTCCATCATTCCATCCTTCAACAATTGAGAGATACTGAAGAGAGTATCATGTCTGTATCAGAGAAATTTTTTTAATAGGAAAAGCAATATTTAAAGCTGTAATTTTTTCCTCAGGAATTTGTCAGTGACAAAAAAAAAATCAATGATGGGATTTTTACTCATAAGGTTTCCTAACACCTGTGAGTTTGAATATAGGTATTTGTTTTAGGGAGTCCTTAAAAATATAAGATGGGAAAGGAAATGGTATGACACATAAGAAGAAGCATAGTAGAAAACAAATTCAGCTATATCACAAAGAAGTTATTCGAGGACTAAGAAAAAGAGAATAGAGAGCTAGGAGGTCAAAAGCAGTTCAGGGCCACATGAAAAGTCAGAATAGACAATTAGGAGCTCAGTCTGATTCATAAAGGGAGAGAAGCTGGTAAAGACATGGAAGGCAAGTAAAATGGGAAGAACAATAAGCACATCTGGCACACAGTGAAGAAAGATGAGCTGAAAACTCATAATCACTACAAGATAGCTGGCTGAGAATGTCTCCACAATTTCAGTTGCTCTGGATGAAAGATGGAAGGGTTGTGCCACAAAGGTGTGATTAAACACCGAAGAAGCAGCTTTTCTTCTTCCAGTCTGAATGTTTTATAACAACTCTCTCCCTCTCTGTTACCCTCTGAACTTCTCACAGGCCACAGACCTGTCATATTTTTTTGTACTGAAAATCTCTTAAGGTACTTCAAGAGCTTCCAAGAACTGTTTCCTTTCACTGATGAAGAGTGCCTTACCGCAGCAAGAGAATGAGATGATTTTGAAACAAATAGGACTTGAACACCAAATTGTGTTCATGAAAACAGATGAGAAAGACTAAACCACCCCATTAGCTGCCACTTAAATTAAATCTAACTTAAAGTTCACCTTAATGATGATGGTTGGAATGTTCACTGTGCCACCTTCCCAAGGAATTCAGCTTTGTGCTGTCTCTCCTCATTAGGGTGGGTGTCATCCTTGTGTACACCTTTCAAATGTCACCCAGTCCCGTTGGCAGACACAGCCCTGCACAGTGAGTGGCACACACTGGCACATTCAATGGCACTGTGGAAGGCTACACGCCCTGAAAGCAGGGCACAATAGAGACCAGATAGCATGAAATAAAGCAGATTACTTTCTTTGCCTACTGGTATTGAGTAGAATTGGTGTCAGCCAACGGTAGGCACTTATTGTGGAACACTTGAGTTCCTCAAAGGGGATTTTGACTGCTAAATCCTTCAACACTTATGAAAAATTGCAAGTCTGGAGTAATCCGGTGCTAATATACAATTCTATTTTTTACTTTAATATAACATATGTAAATTAAATTCGAATAAGCCCAGTTCAGCTGTGGAGAGTCAATTTATACTTCTATATTATGTTTTCTTATTGCAGCTACACTATAGATCAAATTGGTGTATCTATATCTACTATAAAAATATCTGCATGGGTGGGAATTTGAAAGGGGGAGTTAAAAATTTTTGGTTTTCTCCTTTATCAAGCAACATATTTTTTGTCCACTGCTTAGCATATTTCATTCTCTGAGAGCAGAAATACCCTGAATAAACTGAGATATATTACTTGAAAAACAGTATTGTCATTTACTGTTCATCTTATTTTATTGTATTTAGCACTGGATTATCAATTCTGGTATAGAGAAGCCTTGTAAATTGAGACAGGAAATACACTGCATTGATGTTTCAGTGAGCTTTGAGAGTGAAGCTCTGCAAGCAATAAAGGAAGGAGATAAAGGCAAGGTCTTGCAGAGCATGCCTAATGGAGCATTTCACATTTTTGTGTGGGGCCTCAGTCACCCAATTGTAAATGCATAGATGTACATAAATGCACATGCATGTACACATATATATATACTTCAGACACACATTTGCTTATGCATGTGTGTATACATACATGTCAGGAAACACTGGAATGTGGTAAACAGCTCCCTCAAAATATATTTCTGGGTATGATCTCAGTGGCCACCCCAAACCTATCTGCAATATTGATACTGCTTTTGACAAAAGGTTGAAGAAATTCTGAAGCAATTTATCCCACCCTGTATTGTCACATACACAGCGAACGACTCTGCACAGCACAATGTCCTTTATTTGCTGAAAAACAACACCATCCATGTCCCTGGCCTACCTGGGCCTTGCCCTCTTTGGAGCAAGGATTGAACTAAAGCTTCAGAAGACCCTCTCACTTCAGCAATTCTGTGATCAGCCAAACACCACCCTCCATTTAGCACTTAGGAAGATAATCCAATCCCACAAGTGACATCAGAATTCCTTCTAGAAAGGTGGGTTGCAACACCTGTACTGGGAAGGTAATAGGAAAAGGAGAGAAAAACATCTTATTCTACGTATTTTATCTTTTTGATAGAATCTGGATTTCCCTAGAACGCAATTCTCCCTAAAAGTCCTTTACAGCAGTCAGAATGAATCTTCAGTGAATGTGTTGGTCAATCTGAGGATCTGAAGAGTATAAGATCCTACCTACAGAAAAATGTGGCAATGATTACAACTTCAACATGAGGAAGCTGAGCTAAAGAAGGGTGTTCTCAATGAGCTTTATTGAAACATGTGTAATAAAAACCAAAAAAAGCCACTATCCGAGATGGATTTTGAACATGACCCATCTGACCTGAATGGCCCTGAGGTTTCCACCCCAGTGCCAGGCTCTAGGATCAGGAACTTCAGGGTGTTTTCTTTCACAAGTACCACATACAAACATGGGATTTGTACCTTAATATGTGTATACACCTGGGAGGAGAGAGCAAGAAGGTTATCCAACTAGAACTTCCACACGTCTTGATATTTCTCTTTTTAATATTTCAAATAAGAATGAATACTAGAATTTTTGATGAACTTCTAAAAGCAGTGAAATACTGTGTATAAAATTTAGTTCCAGTTGTACAGTTAGGTTGATTACTCAGGTCCCTGCAACCATATGGAGACCATTTCAAGCCACTGGAACTTCATATACATATGACATCTCAGGTAGGGGATCTGCCTTGTGTATTTAAACTGTAGAGCAGTTTGAACTTTTTCAAAGAATTTCGTAAGACTTAAGCTTCCCTGCTGTAGTTTAGCAAAGGGAATTTGCTTAAGAAATTGAATTATTTCAAGCAAAACACTCAAACCTTTCATTTTAAGAAAACCAGAAAATACTACCAAGGCAATTCTTCAAATGAAGTTCTATGCTCTGACCAGCTGAGCTGGCCATTAACTGAGCTGCCATGACTGACCTTGGGAAAACTCATAATCGTGGCCAATTATAACATGAAAGTCAATAATAATTCTGTTGAATGTTAAGGCCATAGATGAAATCTGAACCACAGTTCCATAATACAAACTGATGACCTAACTTAGGGTCATTTGCTAAACCTAGAAGTCTGCAGACTTCTTCCCTTTTTTGGCTTCTGTTAGGAAGATCTACATCTTCCCGTGACATCAAGGGAGGCATGGAGGCTGCAGTGCAGTACTGGAGATCCATCAGCACCCCCACACTCTGGAGTGCACCACACTCCAGCTGAGAGACGTGTGAATGCCACAGTTGAGGGCATGCACTTCTCCTGGATATCAACCAGTGCAGATATCCAATCTCAACAATGGTTTTGTCACAGAGTCAAATAATATGTGTTATCTTTCAAGCAGGGAAAGCAAAGATACAACAATTCAGCTTTTATAGGTGTTTGAATACATGGTTTCAGCATTACCTTGCTAGATTTTCTTGTGACAAAAATGGAAATTCCAGATTGAAAGAAGACCTGTGATGCCCAGTTTTGAATGTAATGAAAATCACAAACATGATAAAATTACTTTAGGTAACCTTGACAATTTTTCAAAAAAGAAACAAATTTCTGTTTGACCATTCTGTTATTACTTACAAATACCAATAAATAGGGGTATATTTTGAATGCTACTTCTTAAAAAAGGCATTGTATGCCACGCTTAAATGCACACAGAAATTACATCTCATTATAATATTGAAGCTTTACAAACTGAGGTGAGTACACATTCCTTGCTTCAGTGAAAAAAGGCTCATAAAAATCAAATAGCAGTTTCTATGATCACTGAACATTTCCTCAGATCAAAGAGTAGTCACCCTGTGTGCTGGAAGCCTCCAGCAGCTCAGATGCCCACTCTATGGCAATGCATGTGGTTCTGAGGCAATGATGACTAAGCCAGGCTGAAAAGCAAAAGTTGCTGTACTCCAAACAAAACATTCAGTTACAACCTCAAAAGATGCACTATACCCTCAGCAGAGTAGAAGGAGGGTAACACTGGTTCAGTGGTTTACCCCCCTGAGGGACACGTGGCTCCAAGGGCAAGGTTTTCTTGCCCTTACTGCAGGAAGATGTAACGTAGAGAGGAGCTGGGGTAACAGATACACACACCTGGAGTTGGTCTTTCTGTCCGGGAACAGAGCCTCCTCTGTGAGTAGCCCAAAACAGAACCACACACCTTTGATGATCAAATTCACCCATCACAAAGGAGTTTTCTGCACAGATAAGAGTTGAAACACTTGGAGCTACACAATTGGTTTGTCAGTGCTGCAGACATGTTGTCCCCATGACAAATACAGGCATTCTGATTAACTTGAATTTCCATTTTGAATCTTTTTCTCAGTTTTGCCTTCCTCCAAATATCTGGGACAGCCTGAAAGAGCAATTTGCTCTGTGTGCCCCAGAAACCTTTCTAAGTCTAATTTTAGATATTATCATGTCACTTAAGAGTTGATTTTTTTTTGGCATCTCCTTCTACCATAATCTTGTGTTCAGTCTGAAGCTCTGCTGATCCTTCCCAGAGGTAGAGGTATTATTTTCCTTTGGGTCTTTCCAATGCAAAACTGAATGTCTCCAAGCATTTGTATATAGGGAGATCTCACTGTAAGGTAAAATTTTATTCAGTGATCTGAATGAAAAGTTTCATATCTAAAACTGAATTGACAGAGTAGGGCAGTCCTGGCAAATCCCTGGAAATCTTTTCATTACCATGAATGGGATTTAGGTTAGGTCAATAATGAGTTGAATTAACAGTTATTAATTGTTTCATCACACTGTTTCATTCCTGCTCTGGCAAGGAATGTTTTATGCTTGGGAAAAATCCCACATATTGAAGCCCTGTGTAATAGAAAACAGCCATTTGACATTTTATCTGGCTATTGTGCATGAAAATGAAAAACAGATGAACACCAGATTTGAGAGGATATGCTTGTGAGTGACTTAAAAATATAATAGTGACTTCAACGAAACAAAACAAGAGTAATACGGTAAAGTTCTACAGGCATGTAATTAAGTTACTATATGCCTCCTTCAGAAGACATAAGACTCCACAGAAGTTTTAATTTCTGGCTGAGTGAAAACCAGAGTTTGAGGCAGGTCTACCTAAAGGGTATGTTAATAATAAAACCAGATTCCACCCCAGTCCTAACCTAGAGCAAACTCTAAAACAGTAAGAATTTTATTGTAATCTTCATTCACTTGTTCCTATCTGTGTCCATATAGTTTAAAAATATTTCACTCTGAAGGGCCAAAAAAGGGGTAGATTTTGAAAAACCTTTGTAAAACTGGTATCTGAGATTTTACATATTATTACAAGCAAGGTCAATGGTAAGTGATTAGATTTGTCTAATGTGAACCCCACATCATGTGACAATCAAGTGAGCTCTTTGAAGCTGAAACATTCAAAGATTATTCCCAAGATGAGTTCTGGACTTCATTTCATCTAGGCATTTATTAACTTATTAATCTGCCAGACTAAAAAGTGTGCTGCAGACGGATGTTGTGCTACAGACGGAGCTGTCACACAAGAAATTCAAAAGGAAGCTTTGGCTGTTGATAAAGAGCTAAAATGGAGGAAGGACTGATTTCCCTGACAAATATGGCTTTATTGATAGGACACAATAATATGGCATAGAGATATATATTTCAATCACATATGATCCATGTCTCACCTGTCAGCTTAGCGCCAATGATAAAGAGGGAGGAAAGAAACACAGCTGCAAAAGTGCTTAGATATGGAAAAGAAAAAAATAGCTACCATTTTCTTTACAAGATACCATCTAAAAATTCTCTAAGAATCAACTGGAAATACCTTTTCAAGGATGAGTGATGCAGATAAGAATATATGCCTCAATGAGTGTTTTATCAGCTGTCTTAAAGAACATTCACTTCTCCATTAGTATTATTCTTCTGCTATCTGCTCCAGATTGCTGCAGACTAGTGTTTGTTATGTCAAGTTTACATGAGTGCCGTTTTTATTTCTGAATTCCAGAGTGAAATTACCTGTACATGAAGTGCAGCATCTGCAGGCTAGACCAAGAAATCAGTCTGTGAACAGTGCCCTACCTTTTGTACACCACTCCCAGGTTTTTAAAGACGTGAGCTGATTCACAGCTAATAGACTTGCTAAAGCAAGTTTGTATCACACTGGGAAAATAATATAATGTCTTCTTCTGGCAGTATTTAGTACTCCACAGTCTACATGTCACAAAAGGCATGTTTTCAGAAGTGGCAACTCATTTACCACAAATAGGAAGGAGTAGTACAAACCTCAATTGCCCAGCCTCTCTTTTTGGATTTAAGTGCTTAAAGATCAGTGTTTGGAAATTTGCATACCAATCTCAAATATTCATAGTTGAGAAAGTTATTTTCTAGATGTATATCAATGCAAGCTCTGAAAGCTGTTCAGTCTGAGTTTATGAACAGGTAAGAAGTATTCTGTGCAATTTGAGTTGCTTTTCTTCACCTCAGGAGCTTGCTCACCCTGAAATCTAATAAAAATTATTCATCAACATTGATATTTATTTAATTTCTATAAAATCCAACAAAGGATTGTGCAAAATTCTTTCTGAAAGAAGGAAAACCATGAATATATAAATCAGGCTGCTAGGAGTTCTTACTTGAGTGGGCCTCATAGTGTGCTGGTTCTGCATTACAGGTAGCAGTGCCAGGAACATGCTCTGTAGGGTACTGTGTAATATTTGCTGTTTCTCAAAGTAAAATGCCTGGGACGTATTTCCCAGTGCAAAGCCTCTTCTACAGCACCTGATTTGGTGAATGGATGCCTGCTGATTGAGGGGAAATTTTAAGCTTGTAATATGTTGGAAATGGCAATCCACTATGGAAAAAGGCACTAACCATCTGCAGATGATGTTATAATTCAGTTATTTGCACTTGCATCCTCCAGCTTTCTGGTTTCCTAGATGAGTTCAGTATATTGCAATTAAGATTCCCAGATTCTCCTGTTTATTCCCCATTCTTCTTGCACCTGTTCAGCAGACTGACTCATTATTTTTCTTCTTCCTTTAACCTTTTTCTAGTTATTAACATCTGGGTCACACTTTGGGCCTATAACAATGTCAGTCTCATTTATATCTTTCCTCACTAAGAAGTCTGTAACAAAGGGAACTTACTCCCAATTTCCTTATGCATTCTTGCTCCTTACACCTCCACCCTGTAGTCAAGGAAAAAAAGGTCCTGCTGGCAGGACCCATCCAGCAGGCCATGTATTTAAGCCTAGGACACATCTGTGTCTTGTCCATGCCTTTTGGCTGGACTGGATGGATTGGAGAAATCAACATCAAATCTTCCACTCCTGCATGTCTGTTACTGTAGAGCTTCTCTGATAAGTTCAGAGTCGACACCCAGCATGTACCCATTTGCTTAAAGAACCATCCCATCCTTTCTGTAGCAGCCCAAAAATTTGTAAGAAGCACCACAGATCTTCTGAGGCAGAACACCTCATCGTAATTGCAGGGTCAGGTCTGCAGACGGGAAGAGAGGAAAGACATCCCTTCCTTCAGGATGAACCAAGGTCAGGGAGGAGGAGGAGGTATGGCTTGCTGGAGAGGCTCTGTTCATTTAAATTCCAGAAATACTTTTCTAATTCATGCTAAAGTGGAAGGGATTCACCCAATCTTTCTCCCTGGTCTGACTGGTTAATTTTGGCAGATATAGTCTGGAACAGGGATATAACTTTATTCTTTGAAGAGAAGTTATTGAGGTCCCTTGAGTTAACTTTCTCTCAAGGAAACCTGAGGGGCCAAAATCTTCCTTCTTTTAGTTTGAAATCCTAAAACCACATTTCTGACTAAGTGATCTGCTCACTATCTACCTAATGCTGGTCAAGGACGTCACATGCCCTGCAAGCCTATAATCCCCAGAAAATTCAGACTGAAATTAAATTCTGTTCCTAAATTATGGCTTGTAAAATATAAAATAAATTACCCAACACACAAGTACATAGTTCCAGCTGTGTTTCTTTATTGAAAGCAGCTGTCCTCACTCACCATAAATATTTAAATGGAAGAAGCAAAATTTTCCTTCAAAATATGAGCAAACAGTATCACCTTATCTCTGCAAGACACCTTGGTTGTCATCAGTGAGTTGTACATCATAGACACTAAAATAAGTTGATGAAATGTCACAGATTTTTTTCTATTATCATTATCTGTAATGTGGAGTGTGTTGTATGTGCCTTCACTACTGACTGAGAAAATGGGGAGGTGTTTCCAAGAAGCAGATTTTTCAACAGGGTAAAAATATTTATGTTGGAGAGAAAAAAACAAAATGAAAACAATCCTTGGCTCTTGTGAGTCATTTTCAAATCTGCCAGTTTACCCACTATTCCTTATGCCAGCATAAAACCCAACAAATTAAAAGACAACAAAAAGAGAATGATTTGGTGGTAAACTTGCAACAAATAATATAAAAACGTATTGTGACTAAGTAATTAATATTTTCAGGTGTTGAAACTCAGAGGGAGGCAGCATTACCTGAAAAGCTGCTGAGACATTCAGGCCACAGAGAGCTGTACCCACTGGGTTCATTAAGCCTGTCAGGCATGAAAGGATGGAGGGTCTTAGTGAACATTCCAGCAACAACTGTGTCTGCTGCATGTAAGAGGATTTCACCAGCTTCATCTCATTTGGGCATTTGTCTTCCCTTCATTGTTTAAAAGTAGCAAAATAATGAACAAGGCAAGTAGTGATGGCTCCACAGGCAGCAGGGGAAAAGGTCTGCTGAAGGTTATTCAATTATCACTGGGTGATAGAGATGTAGATGATCCTGAACAGAATCAGTTCAGGGTTTGAAATGTAACACAGGTTTGTTCCTCAGCCCCAGATGCAAGCATTTTTCATGGTGAAAATATTTACAGTGAGGTCTTTATGATTGACCCATAAAAAACAAATCTACTTCAAATTTTACCAGTTGTCTTTACAAAGTTAGTAAAATTAGTTTTCTCCATGTATTCCATAAGGCAAAAAGAGAAGTACGCAGCTAAAACTTACCTAATTTCCCTTTTTAGTAATGATTAGTGTAATTTCCCTTTGTTTTGGAGGGGAAAATTGTATTTTTATTGACAACTACAGTTCCCTGGCAATTATTTGTGTGAATATATATACCTACACTCTCCACTTCTCCATCTCCTTCCCACTTTATTCTACCCTTCCTCGAAATCATCTGTGAACTGTTTAGATCACCCTGAAAATGTGGTTGCTTTTTTTTCTTGTTTTTTTTTTTGTTTGTTTTTTTTTTTTTTGTTTGGGTGTTTGTTTGGGTTTGTTTGGGTTTGTTTGGTTGGTTGGTTGGTTGGTTGGTTTTTGGTTTTGTTGTTGTTGTTTTGGTGAAAAAATATATAAAAATAGTTGCCCAATTCCTGCCTATAACATTTGGGAATCTACCATAGGCAGTGTGGATGTAGCTTGGGACACTGTCATACCATGAATCCAACCTTCTATAGTTATATAATCTGTTTGCAAAATGACCAAAACTCTAACTGAAAGCAAAATTTTTGTATTTCTTTTGAATGTGGACTGATGTCAGCACAAATCACTAAGATGTTATAAAAAGTGTTCATGAATCTAGAAATAAGCTTCTGGAATATTTGATTTTACAATGAAAACTGTCACACTGTGTGCCTTGTGACCTTTCAGAAGCCTGCTATCACTTGATAAAGGATTTTCAGGGTGTGAAGGAAGCATAAAGATAAACAGAGACAGAATTAGTTTAAAAAAATCTTTATACTACTGTAGACCTGTATATTGAGAGTAGTTCTACCTTTATTGAACTCCAGACCAGTATTACTAGTAAGAATGAGGAGGAAGGAAATGATGTGTGATGAGGACAATAAATGTTATACAGTGTACGTAGCTAGGCAAGTGTTCAATCAGAAAAGCCCCAGATTCCGGGAAATCCTCAGTCTGGTGCTGTCTGAATCCACTAATTTTCAGTTGAGATTAGATTATTTTTTGTGTTTGAAGTCTGTATAGCCACTAAGAGATTTGAGCCCTGTCCTTTATGGTGGGTCTTTACTGTCACCTCACATTCTGCATGAGACAACAACAAATGTCAGACAAAAAAACCTCTCTGCCTGAGAGACTGGAAATGCTGCACTGGCCCATATTTTCACTCCATTAAAGTTGTGCAGTTTTGGGCTGATATTCTTCAATGGTAGAGAGGACATACTGATTTATGCCACGCAGCTTTTCATGATCAGGGCAGCGAGTGCAAAATCAGCTGCAAATCATGAAAACAAAAATGATGCTATGTTTAAGCAGTGATTAGGGATTTGGTTCAAGGTTTATGGAAAACATACTAAATACTTCATCATTTTGGACTGATCTTAATGCAAACATCTCCAAACAAACTTGTTTCATTTTTTAACTTTTTAATTATTGTTATTTTGCAGTCCTCTGAGTTACTTCTAACAAATGAAATGCTATGCTCTGTTAGTCTAGAAGATAAACTTATTGTAAGTTTTTGTCTATTGAGCTTTTAATTAAAAGAAACTGAATTAAGGATTGAAATTCATCAGCTGTGACTTTGTTTTTTAAATAGCTTTACTGCCTTCACTATAAAAAATTAGCAAACAGAACTGTATGTTATCATGATCCATGAATATTCTATTGTGGTGCATACTATTTTCCAGATGTCTCCTTGAGGATGGTATCATACTCTTATTTTGGAAAACAGCTATAACAAACAAGAATCAATCCTTATTAAAGCTTCTTATTATTCTGCTATTAAATTAGAATTCATATGATTTATAACCTTTTGTACAAGAACCCTTCATTCATTCATTTGTTCAGGACTTGCTGCTTTTCAGACATAGTGAACAAATAAACATACTACTCATAAGACTGACGCACACTTTCTCTCTCCCCCTTTTTTAGTTAATATGAACAATTCAAGGTATTCACAGTATCCTTTTATCTCACTTGCTGGATTCATAGTTTCAGGTGTTACCTTATTTTGAGGTCATATTCAGCACTGAGTGCATCCCATCAAACAATGCTCATTCACAGGGTAGCAAGCTTTTTTCACTTTGATTTCCTAAGCCAGACTTAATCCAAATTCTTTGAGACACTGCCTGGTTGTTTATTCTGCACTGGAGTTCACTCACAGAAAACTGAATGGTAGAGAATGTCAGCTGGACAAAATGATCATCTAGTTAAGCTCTCTGCCTTCAGCTTGAATCAGCTCCTTCAATGTCATCATTCCCACACAGTTATTCAACAATCAATCTTAAAAGCCCTCACTAAGGGGGACTCCATCACATTCCTTGGCTGTCTCTCATGGTGCTTAAATACCTTTTCAAATACATGGCTGAATTGCTGGCATAGACACCTTTCTTAAGACCAAATGTTTTTGCCTTTCAAATGACAACTTTAATTATTAATTATATTTGGATTATATTTTGTTATCATTAATTGTATCTGGATTATATTTAATTAACAGATAATTAACAACAGAAAAGAAAATAGAATATATTGCCAGATAAAATTGTCAGCAGATTAAATCCTTAAATAGGCGAGAGGTAAATGTGGTCAGGATCTGGCATGATCTGGCAGGGCATGAATAAATGAAAAACATCATTAGAATTTCATCAAGGAGTTAACTGGCACAAATTAATGAACCTGAAGGTAAAACAACAAAAGTTACTGTCTTCCCTCTGCCACTATAAATCAACCAAATGAAATTCCCTTAGAGGGACACACAGGTAAAGGATATCAGAAGATTCTGTGTTTTCTCTAAAGTATTATTATATGTTAAATAATTTTGTACAATGTAACACCTCTTGATAATTTATGTTGACAAAAAATCATGATAATGTCTTTAGCAGACCATAAGTAGGAAAATTAATTTTCTATTGCAAATAGAATTTTCTGCTGAATTATAACAAAGGAAAAATTGCTGCAATGTAATGAGATGCCTGAATGTCTAAATGATAACTGAGCATATGTTTCTTCCTTAAATGACTCCATTTAGGCTACAGTATTTCATGTTTGTGGTCAGCATTACACCTCAGATAAAGAAGACTCAATTCATTGGAAGTTTACCAGTTTATCTTTCCAGCTGGCTCATTTGATGCATTGTTCAACATTGTTCTTTATTCCTGCAATCAGTTATTAATATCGAGATTAACCTTTAGTAGAAAGAAAAAAAATAACATGAAAAGCCATAGCCAAAGCTGGCCAGTCAATGTTTCTCAGGTTATATTAGTCTGAAGAACCTATTCAGCTGAATCCTTCAAGAGAGTCCTAATTATGAGCACAGAGACCTGCACTCTTTCATTCATATGAATAAGCTGATGAGTCTGGTCATATGGAATTTGTGAGGTCACTGAGCTGTAGGCATGGCCTCAAATAGCTCCTGAATCATGATCAAAAGGCATCACAAGGCAGTGCTAAACAAAGCCACTGATCTTCAAAAGGCTAATAGCATTACTAAACAAAGGTGATGTTGTTAACAAAAACAAAATTATCAGAAAAAAAAAAACCAACAAAACAAAAACATTTTAACCAGCATTTTGACCGAAAACATTATTTCCTGAGCTCAGTTAATTACAAAGGTCCTCAAGGGAGCAATTTGTGGTTCACTGCCTTAAGGAGTAAAAACTGAAAGTATTAACCGAATTTCAGGAGACAATCATTATTTGGAGGAAAGTGTTTGGGAGAAAAGAGAGGCAAAAGGATAAGAGTTTTCATTTCACATGTGAGGCATGATGAGATGAAAACAGGCTATGACACTGTAAAAAGTCCCATTTCCTGCTCAGAGTAGGGTGAATTCTTAAGAATCAGAAGGGAAAGGCCTGTGTGAGAGTTTCACATATTCATAGTTTCTGTATCAATAGTTCTTGATTCATTACTAGTTATTCATTCCTCTGCTTTTGCTCAACAAAAATTTGGAAACTCTTGAGAGAAAGAAGATGGAGACAATTTTTTCTCATGAATTTTGTCCTTAGAAATGGATGCAGTAGTCCAGAGCATTTTCTTCCCTCATTTAAACAGCCTTTTTCTACTGATCTTATTTTCTGCCTAGAAGCTACAAAAGCAGAAATCACTTTATGGGTGGGAAGATACATTTTTTGAGACTAGCCCTTGGAGATAGCAATTTTTAATGGCCTAGCTGACGGCAGCAGACCTGTTGTGTGGATAATCTCTCCTCATGGGATCAAGTCTTTGTCAGAATAGGATTTTTCTCTAGATTCTGGTGCATGACAACTTCTCCCACCCAGGGGAAGGAAGAGCTTCCCATTTGCTATTACAGGAAAGACACACACACATACAGAATCATCTTTGAGTATGAAAAATATTTGGGCCAAAAAATGAGAAAGCATTATTATTATTACTATTATTATTATTAATATTAATATTATTATTAAGGAGCTGAAGAAATGGCCAAATCAAAGTCGAGTCCCTCTAGAAATTAAGAATTATTTTCGTTTCTACTCATAGCAGAGTTTATACCATGCTTGCATGCCTCCTGCCACAAAAAGGCTCAGACACAGTGATAATACAATTAAACTTATCAACATAGCCTGTAACAACCAAGTAATTGATTATTGTCCCTGTGATAATTTCACCCAGCAATCATGTTTGTGTGTGTGTTACACGATGTGCTTTTCCTCCCATAAGTCTTCTAAGTGCTTTCTTAACAACAGCATATGTGAGTGATAACTCACACACCCTTAAAGTACAACTTGGCTGCAGTGTGGAAATTATGCTTTCACAAATGCAATCAAATTTTAGGAGCAATATAGAAAAACTTTTAAACAGAAGTTTTATGGAGAGTTTTGGTTAAGTGAAATGTAATTAGTCGTATTGTATATAATTAGACACTGATTAGGGAATGGCAGCTGGCAGTCTCCTGCTCCCAAAAGGTTTTGTGGGATCTTTTATGATTATGATTAAATGGTTAAAATTAGAAGAGAACTTTCATCCTGCATGTACTGTTGTGGTTTAACCTCAGCTGGCAACTCACCCACCAGTTGCTCGCTCACTCCCCCCGTGGGATGGAGAAGAGGATCAGAAGGATAAAAGTGAGAAAATTAGTGGGTTGAGATAAAGACAGTTTAATAGGTAAAGCAAAAGCCACACATGCCAGCAAAGCCAAACAAGGAATTTTTTCAGCACTTCCCATGGGCAGGCAGTGTTCAGCCACCCTTAGGAAAGCAGGTTTCTATCACTCATAGCACTGACTTGGAAGGCAAATATTATCACTCCAAATGTCCCCCTCCTTCCTCCTTATCCTCAGTTTTTTATGCTGACCATGACATTTGGTTCACCATAACTCATAAGGGCTGACCTGTCAGAGCAGACACTGTGCAGGTACAAATAGAAGCACTGCAATGAAAGTACAATAGTAAAACTTGAAAGGGGCATTATCAAAATTGGTGACTTTCTTACATATATGTACTTCCATACATTCTTTTGCTGGTGGTTTTTTTGTTTGTTTTGTTGTTGTTGTTGTTGTTTGTTTTTTGTTTTGTTTTGTTTTGTCAAATAGATCTGCCATTTCTCATCCAGTATATCACTGGTTAAAACCATGATATCTGATAACAACCAGATCATAAAGAAAACACTCTTGAAGGTAACAAGGAGGTGGAAGAGATCCCAAAGGAATTATTTCAAAGAAGATGAATTTTGCTTACTTTGGAGGAAGGTGTGGTCTCAAGAAGTCTAACTGCAAATTTATTTAATATTGAACAGGCCACAGGTCAATATTTAAAGGAATAAGGGGAGTTAACTTTTTATTCAAGGAGGTGCCAAATGACAAAACTGAAATGGTTCTATGCAAATGAAGATGCATGTATTTATGTCACAAACCACTTCTGCCATGGTATTACAGATCATCCCACCACAATAATGTTGCAATAAAGAGATTTTGACCTGATTAGTCATCTGGCAAATGCTAGAAAATTCAATGATAAAATTCATAGTATGATTCAAATGTAGTTTTAAAAGCGAATTGATATGATAAAGGAATAATATTCTATATAGTAATATGTTCTCTTTTTATGGAACAAGTTATCCAATTATTTCTGTTATAATATTTGATCAATCTGAAGCACATAGTGTAAAGAAAGTATATGCAAAGAGAGAAAATGTACATGCATTTATTCAGCATATCCTTTCATATCTACAAAATTTATTATTCATATTGTCCCATTCCTTTAACTGTGGTAGGTGGTTTCCAAACACTGAGCTGAAGTGAGTCTCAAGAACAAGGGCACCATCATATTACAAAGAAAATCCTGTGAAGGGAGGGAAAGGGTATATATAACATCAATATAAACCAAGAACTGGAATACAATTGATTACTCATCCTTTTATACTTTATACTGTATGTGACTGTTAGTGATGCTTATTGGCATTGATATCTCCTCTGCTTGTGTTCAGATCTAGGGGGCAGGAAGGCAGACTAAGGGTGCTATGCCAAGGACCTAGAGAGTTCAGATTTGTGGGGTGATCATTAGAGCATCCTGAAAACAATTAAGGAAAGGACTGAGAATAAGAAACTTTTTTTTTCTGAGTGTTGTTGTTGTCTCCAACTCTTTATCATCTTCCTTTTAAACTCTGCTTCATTTTATCATTTTAGTGAAATAAGTTTGTTGTATTGAAGAGGGCTCAATTTTTTTCATCCTCGTTACATGTGCTTGACTGTAACTGTCTCATTTTCAGTCCTATTGAATGTTAATAAGAAGAGAACCTCAAACCCTATAACCTCCAAAAAGCAGAGCTTTAAATCTGAAGTGTTGTTTTACAGCTCAGATTTCTATTAATTGCACAATAGAGTGTATGCTGCCATATCCTTATTGTTGGATAAATTCAAAGGACCTGAAAGTCAACATAGCTATTCACAGCACATATAGCTAGTGGCATAAAATTACACAAAAATATATTATGTAATGGATACACAGTTTGGAATAAATTACAACAAAAAGCTAGGAAGAGTCTATTAAATCTATTTTTTAAAATATAGTTTTCAAGGAATTTCTGTTCCCATCTTGTTTCTAAATATAAGTCCCTCCACTCACCAGTAGCCTTTTCATAATCCTTATTCCACTCTGTCCCTATAATGGCTGGTGGCCTTGCATCAGTTCAAAGGCCTTTCCCCAGCTGGAAACATTTTCTAAAATGGGAAAAAAAGTTGTTTGATTTTTAGCTAGTTACCTTAGAAAGGGAGGGAGGAGGAGGAAGGTGAAGGAAGAAAGGAAAAAAAGAAAGAGAAAAATTCTTAAGATTTTACCCATAATGAAATAATCTGGTAGTTCTAAAAAGCCAGTATTTTTAAAATGCTCTCTCTGCCTCAAAAGCACTGCAAGTAGTAGCTTGCCTTGAACCATAAATATTGGGCTAGAAGCCAAAGAACCAGCTCAAAAAACAGGTCTGTCAATGCTCAAAGAAAAATCCCAGCCCTTTACTGAACTGATAAAACACCATCCCTTTTCTTTTCCACCACCTCTATGGAAATTCCTTTTCTGTTCCACCATCTTCCAATTGAGCCTGGCTATTCTTCTCAGCCACTGAACTCCAATAAGGTTTGTCTGTCTTTCTCTCCCTGCCCTCCTTAGTGTGTGATCTCAGCCACCTTTGTGTCTCCCATTATCAGCCCCAGCAGCACTCTGCTGTGCTTTGACTGGCAGCACAATCGGAGCTTGTTCTGGGGATGCACAATGTGCTCTGGGAGTGGACCCCCTTGCATGGGGAATTAGACTTCAGCAGCATCAAAGGGGGGCAGGAATAGCTGGCAGAACCCATGGGCCCCATGATGGCATCCACAATAACTGCTCACCACCCAGCTGCCTTTCAAGGTTTGTGGAAAAGCAAGGAGGGATAATGAGAGTTTGCTGGAGAGCCAGACAAAAGAAGGAAGAAAATGGCATTTGCTGCTGCTGAAAGGAAGCATCAGGGCAGTAGGGGAGCTGAGAATGAGGGTAGAGTTTGCAAGGCAGAAGTTTAAAAATGCTCCAGATTATAGGGAGGCCTTAACAACAAAGCTCAGAGCAGACATGGTCACTGTGAGGTGCTTTGGCTGGAACTCTTTCTACATTTTGGCACTTCTCACTTGAGGCTAACTCAGGTGTTTAGGAGTGTCTCCATCTTTAAGACATGCCATATCCTTCTGACTACAAATTCTCAGTATATACCCCTGATTTCAAGCAGAGAGAGAAGCCTCTCTGATAGAGAGGTTAAAGTTTGAAAGCCTATGGAGATTGTCTTACAGAGAGGTCTATTGATCTCTTGGTCTATCTGTTTCAGACCAAATTTGAGAATTGTTCTTGCCCGAGATCAAACTGATGGCACTCTTCCCTCATTCATAACATGTTTAATTGCAATAATCTCTGTTGTGCTAGGTCTTTCTCAGAAGTGGTCTTGTATCTTCTGGGCTTGTTTCTAAGACTATGCAATAGGGATAAGATGCCAGGTGAAAAAAAAAAAGAAAATCAGGATGAGGGGAGGCAGGATTGGTGTATGCTGATGGCGACTGCCCACAGCTCACAGTTTTCAAGGATGTTCTGAACACAACATAGGCACAGACTGGCCTCAGCAGAACTTCCCAGGACCTGCAGGTGCTGGACAGCTTCTGGAGTCAACTGTGCATTTGTAGCACAAACAGGGGGCACAGTACATACTGTAAATACAGGTGGCAGATTTAGGTCAGTGTCTCACTATCAGTGTAAACACAGCCAGTGCATAAACCTGGAGCTCTGGCTTAAAAGTGAAGACAAAAGAGGTCTGTTTCCCACTTCCAGACTTTCCTTTGATCTGTGTTGCAGGGGTGACACAGGTGCTTCAATAACAGCTCCTACATCACCATAAAATTCTAACAGCACATTAAGGAGAGAGTAAAAATTGGATTAGGGTTATTTTGACACAGAGTGCTAAGTGTTTTAGTTGTGAGAGTACTGACAAAGGTGAGGTAGGAACCTTTCAGAATGGGTAGAAATAAACCTGGTAGGGACTGAACTGATCAAACTATTTGTGAAAGTTTGTGTGAGCAGGAAAATTGTAGATAGAACACGTTTGCATTTGTCTGTGAACCAAATGAATAAGCAAAATATAAAACTTTCCAGAAACCTCAAAGAAATAAAAAACCCTTCCTATTGAAAACAAACAAACAAACAAACAAAACAAACAGAAAAAAACCCAACCAAAAAACCTCAGCATTTTTAGAAATCTAGAGTTTCTATGCAGGAGAAACCAAACAAAAGGTGAAAGAACTGCCATTATGCAGCTTGTGGAAAAAGTGACATTTTATGTTATTTTTATTAAGGTGATTTCACCCCACCCAGTAGTTAGGGGATAATATAGTATGCAGCTGAAAGAATTTTGTTAAGACACGTTTTGGGAATAAACAGGGATGCTTCTCTCCCTTACAAGAAAGGAAAGAGAAAAATATGTTCTCTGCTTCACTCACTTTCCTCTTAGGAAAGAAGAAACTCTTAACAAACATTTAATAATATCGATTTATCATAATCATTCTCTCCAAATTAGGTAATGCTTGGGAAGATTTTGCTCATAAATACCTCAAGATGCCTCCAACTTCAAGAGTTTGAAAGACTTACATGGAAAAAAATATATATTTACCTCGTCAAATATTTTAATTTTTACTGAAAACATCAAGAACTCTTTAGAGGATATTTTAACCCAAGCTAGGAACAACAGACTATCTCTTCATAATCAATGGTTACTCTCAGAGAAAAATTCACATAATGGCTGTTTTAGGAATAGGTGAATTTTAGGACAAGAGGACCCGAGATGAGTCACCATCTCACCTACATCTAAAGAAGGAGGCCTCAAGTAAATAAACTTGCAGCTGCATCTACATGACAGACATTATCCTGAACAAAAAGAAGTAATCCAGAAAGTCTATGCATTATGGATTAGGTGAAATTACTGGCTTTGTTTCACATCCAACCATTGTGAGCTGATGAATCTTGGACTTTTTGGTCTGCACAGACACAAACATTCAGGCTGAAGGAGAAAGCATCTGGATCAGAGCTGGACCCTTCAGTCCATCCATGCACCACCCTTTACTTCGGGCTTGGACAGGCCATACCAATGCCATCCGCAGACATTAACTAATATCCACATCATGGATGTGCTCTGTTAGATCCACATAGATGAGCAGTTAGGTCACAACACATTTTTCCCTTGCTTCTGCATGATAATGTTCAAATTTCATGGTGGTAATAACCAATGGATTTTCAGAACACTTGTTTTCTGGGTAACAAATTCAAGAAAAGAGACAATGGCAAAGATACCAGGGTACATCTTGCTAAAGAATTTATAAACACAGATCATTCTGTGGTCCACATCACTATTTTTCCTACATCTCATATCCTTCAGAGTTGACTGGCCAAAGAATTCACAACAAAATGCAAAGTAAGACACCAGATTTTCAAAATCCATGAGCTGCATAGACAGCTTTTTAGGAGGGACAGCCCTTATGTACCATTATCTCAGGAGGCAGAGTCACCCTTCTGAAAAATTATTGTAGATGCTGTAAAACTTGAAGCTTGGCCAAAAGTAGTGAGGTTCATGACTTTTGCTACACGTGAAAGAATTTAGTGACATTAAGCAAGATGACTCATGGACTCAGAAGAAAGAATATCACCTCCTGAAACACCAACACCACTGAGATTGTCCTTGGAGGTCTTCCCATCCAGGCAGTGATTCCAAATAACCCTGCTCCTTTTATGCAACGTGGCATCCAGGGCTCAGGATGATAGACTGCAGGCCATATGCTAGATCTTTGAGTTTGCTAAAAATAGGACATTTTTCTATCCTGCTGGGGACAAGTCTGTATAAATGTGACCAGAAATCTGGCACAAATCCATAAGGCTGAGAAGAACAACTGAGGTCCTTCCTTCAGGCTTGTCAGGCAGAAGCCTAATCAAAATTCTCTAAGGACAGGAAGGAGGTTGGAATGGCTAGCTGAGTCTATTTTCTTTCAAATGTGCCCCTTTACTCTTTGATTGATATTTCTTTTCAGAGTTATATACACATTTCAGCAATTATTTTCTCTACACCTTCCTTCCCTTTCTCCCCTGGACACTGCCAGCTTTAGACATCGATCCTAAAAGATTTCAAAAGGTTAGAAAATGCTGGCAGAGTACCTGTGCATAGAGCTGCTTCCTCCTCACTTTGCATTAGCACCTATTTCATGTTTAATAATAGCACAGAGCTGCATCTGAAATTCACTTGGAAGATATCAGAAAAACACCAATTATTTTTGAGGGACATAATTTTCCTTTTGCTGACACTCCCTAAAAGACCCATCCTGCTGAGATTCCTGGAGGGCCCTCAGACAAGTGCTGCCATGCTGCTCTGTTTCCTGAGCACTGTTATCATCAGTCTGTCTGCTGTCTGGCCAGATTCCTACACAGCTGATGTCCCTGTCCTTGTATGTTTGAACATGCTATGGAAAAGCTGCAAAACAGCCTGTGAGTGGATCACAGGTCTTAACATTGCTCTCTGCTCATGCAAGCAAGACCAGTTTCATCAGCTGCTCCCTCCCAGTAATAAGAAGTAGTGCTGAATCATGGTTTAAAAAGTTAGAATTTTTGCTAAGAGTAGAAGTAGATTCCATGACCAAGATGTAAGTTAGGTAGGTAAATGGTAGGTTAATAATTACTAGATGCTTAGGCTAGAGCTAATTGGTATAATTATCTGCTATTATAAATTTACGTACAGAAGAACATAAAATAAGTAAACCGTTAACCATGAAGCATGGGGCCTTGGATCGTGCCAGAGGGTCACCAAGACCTGATGAAGACTCTCCTGACTTCATCCTTCCAGACCACTGACCCATTTCGAGACCACCGACCCAATTCAAGAGAAGAGCTGTGCACGCATGAAGGATTAATGGGCTCATTTTAATATGGGATGAGGATGGGAGGTGCTGGGGTTATGCAGAAGTATTTTATGTAACATCTTGGGCAATAAATAGATGGCAAAGAACCTTGTTGGGTGCTGTCACGCCTTTTGGAGGTGACTCCTGTGCCGCCCACCGGTGAATAAACACACCACTTTCTAACTTTAATTAGTTAGAGGGTCTTTGTCCGTGATTATACCCTTTTTTTTTTTTTTTTTTTTAACGATTCAGTGCTGCTGCATGGGAAGCAAATTGTCCATCAACATTTTAAGGACCAAGGGGGTGACTCAGTTTCTGGGTTTAAGATGCCCCTCTTTTCACACTGGATCAGGAGATCCTTGTCCTTCTCTCTATTCAGGTTTCCAATGGCATGATTGGATGGCAGCTACACAAAGAGCTCATTGGCATCCAGCACAGAGGTGAGGATACCAACATTTTCAGAGGAGGGAGGAGGAATGGGCAGGAGCACCAAACTGGATCAGCTACTATCAGAAGTCCAGCATAGAAAAGAGAAGGCTCCAGGAGGCTTTATAGCATTTTCCAGTACCTAAATGAACTCCAGACTTTTTACAAGTGCATGGGCTGGATAGGACAAGGAAAAATGATTTTAAGGTGAAGGAGAGTAGGTTTAGATTAAATATTAGGAATAAATTCTTCACTGTGAGGGTGGTGAGATGCTGGAACTTCTCTGGTTGCCCAGAGAAGTTGTTGCTGTCCCATCCCTGGCAATGTTCAAGGTCAGGTTGGATGTGGCTCTGAGAAATCTGGTCTAACGGGAGGTGTCCCTGCCCATGGTAGGGGGCTGGAGCTAGATGATCTTTAATGTTCCTTCCAACAAAAGCCATCGTATGATTCTATGATTCTCTAAGATTCCTTATCACCTTGGTTGTGCCAAATATCACATCAATGCTTTGGATGAAGAGAAGGCAGGAATGGGGTTTTTTTGTTTCTTTGTTTGTTTGGGGGTTTTTTGCAACCTTTCATCTTTTTTCCTCTGAAATAACTTTGATAATTCAAAGTGAAAATCCCTCATCACTGCTGCAGAAATAGACCTTTGTTTTCCATCTTGAAAAAAGATCTAACCTAAAACCCCTGCAGATACACAAGATTAATTTTCACTACTTTGTTTCATACTATTTATAAGCAGCTCTTGCTGAGTTTTAGATTTCGTGGCTCAGGCTGCTGGCTGTAAATGCTTTCTGTCCACTCCTGAAGCCTGATTGATGAGCGCTCCCAGCCAAATAGCAGCCTGTATCAGCAGGCCCAGGCTTGCAGGCTGGAACGTGGCTCACAACACTTGTTTTGAATTCCTGTTTTTATACAGGAGCACACTTCAGAAAAGGCCTCAGTGAATAAGCAGAGACAGCATGAAACCTTCAGCTTGGTTCCCTGTGCCCATGCTTTGCAAATCTCAGGCAGACACTAGATGACATCAGGCAATGAGCACCGAGGACAGAGGCATTGTCCAGGAGAGATGGTCAAGCTGAAATCCAGTGGATCTGTGGGAGAGTGGCAGAATTCAGGCACGTGGTCCATACACCAAGCTTGTAATGGTCTTTCTGCTCAAGGCATGATGCTCACACATCAGCTTGTGCACAGGAAGAGGTGGGAGTCGGCTGAGTGAGTTGTGCCCTGGGGTGTGAAACTTGAACATTCCAAATAAGTCTGCAAGTATGATAAGACTTGGGATAATATTTCCCCCAGTTCTGCACAGAATAGCTAATGTAAGCAGACACTCCAGATTAAAAGACAAGGTAGTTCTGTTAAAAATCTATATGCTCCCTCTTTCTGTCTCTACCCCCAACCTGGCTTGAATCTTAGAAATTAATAAACTGAACAGGAGTTCCCAGAAGTAACTGGAAATACAAGGTGTTTTGGAAAGAGGTGTTAATTTGTACCCAGCATAAAGAAATCTGTCAATACATTGAGTGGCCTAGAGTTAAAATTTTTATACCACAGTCTAATTTATTTCCTCAGAAACAGGGCACTAAACTTGGAAAAAACATCAATAGGAGGCAACAAAAACTACTGAACTAGTTTCAGCCTGAAGGAGTGGTAAATGGAAAGAGCTGCTATTCAAAAAGCACCTGGCTCAAATGTCAAGATTACCCTCCTTTAGCATCCAGCTCTGATTTATCCATATGCTTAAAATGTCCCTTTCTCATTGTCATAATCATCACAGTGTCTGAGCACTCCCAGGTGCCGTATTCCATGGCACTTTTTCCCACTTTGTAGATGGGAACAGAGACATAAGACTCACTCGAGATTCCAGGGACAAAGGCAAGGACTGCCCAAATACTCACTGCATACTGGAATAAAGCAGCTCTTCCCTGAAGTGGGTACTTAAGAAGTCTCCAAGGACTCCAGTATGCAATTGTAATGGAGCATTAGTTACAGCTTAACTCTAATAGAAAATGATTTTTAAGATTCACTGGATTATTTCTTAGTATTGCCTTATCTCAATGGCCCTGATCTTCGGTGATATTTATAAAACTTACTCCCACTGGTTTCACTGGGAGGCATTTATCTAAATAAAGCCAAACTGCTGAGTTCTTGAGCAGTGTCCTACGCCTGCGTCTCATATCCTGCTAGGAAGATGGACATGTTTGTTTCTAATAGGACTCAGGACAAAAATGTTATGGTTAATCAAAAACCAACCTTTATTTTTCAGACTGTTTTTTGGAGCTTTTCCTCTGAGCACTGCAGTGCACTTCCTCTTCTGTGAGAGCATAAATCAGTTTCAGACCCAGCAGGCAGCATCTTCACTTAAGTGGTAGCAGTAACAGAAGGGAGAAGGCGAAAGGAAGGCCAAGTGGTTCAGCTCTAAGTAGCATCATCTAAGCCAACAGAAACAGCAGGTTTTGACATGTCACGTGCCTCACAAAGTACTTTGTTTTGTTTCAGAGCACAAAGTCCATATTTGTGCCAGTAAAGCAAGGCCCAGCATTTCTGATGACAGACTGTTCTCAGGGATGCAATGCAGTGTATGTCACCTTTCCTGTGTACCAACATTTTTGAGGAGGATTGTGCATCTGTACCTCACCTTGGAGGAATTGCTTACACCGGATCAAGATTATGATGTCTTTTGGGGTGGGGATTCCCTATATATGTCACAGGAAAACACTGTATGAGTCCAGCCAGCAGGCTTGAACTATGTGTCTTTTATGTTAGCCACCTTCAATCTATGTTGAGGCATTATTTAATAATGCTGGTGTCAGAACAAAAATCCAAACCCAGAAATGCCAAGTGCTGCTAACACTATCTGGGCTTATAGCTGTGTTAGATACCCAGGTATTTATTACAAAGAAGCTTACATGTTTCCCTCCCCACATCCACCTGTGGAGAACTGTGAGGCAGACCTAGTGCATGTTTGCAAAGTCAGTTGAAACATTATTATTAATTATGGCAATTATTCCTAAGTTTCTTTTACAGCAACATATTGATGCTGAAGCTCATGGGGGAAAGCAGTTCTTCTGCCTGAGGAACCAGAGGACAGGTGGGAACTGTTCCATTCACACAGATGGCTCTGTGAATGCTGCTGCATGGCTGCTTTAGTTACAATCCTTTTAAAAACCTGATGATGATACACATATGTAAAAAGACTCGATAGGAATTTGGGGAGACCTTATAACCTGGATATACACACTGCCCACATCTCATCTTCATATCAGGGCAAGACTTGGGTATGAACCAGACATTTCTTCCTTCCAGCTTGCTTCCCATGACCTGGTTACAACGCACAGGTGCTATCCAACAGATCCTCAATCTGAGTAGCCCTTGGAGCCCAGAGCTTTGTGCATGCTGGGTGATGCATGCTTAGACCCACACACACAGCCAATGAATTTAGGATTTATTCATCTGCCACTTTTATTTCTGGTAAGATGGGACAGTCTGGGGCAGAAGGGACAAGGTACCTAGGGAGGATCTAATTCCTGCTCTAACACCTCTTCATGAGGATCTTTAGTCTTTATACTGGAGTGAGAGTGAAACCAGCTTACATAGGCACATAGCTCTGATGCCAGCCAAGCTCTGCAAGAGGCACATGAGAAGGCTGAAGACACCAGGTACTGGTGACACCAGGTGAGGCAACCCAAAGTTCCACATCACCAATGGACACAGCTGCTCTGCACAGATGAGATGCAGGAGCTGGAAATTTCAGGAGTAGAAAAAAAAAGGCAGTTTGGGAAGGGAGGGAGGGAGGGAGGGAAGGGAGGAAGGAAGGAAGGAAGGAAGGAAGGAAGGAAGGAAGGAAGGAAGGAAGGAAGGAAGGAAGGAAGGAAGGAAGGAAGGAAGGAAGGAAGGAAGGAAGGAAGGAAAGGAGGGAGGAAGGGAGGAAGGAAGGAAGGAAGGGAGGGAGGGAGGGAGGGAGGGTCCTGCAGTGACTCTTCCCTCATCCCTTTGCCACCCTCATTTGCCCACAGAGAGGCAGGATTATGGGATTTCAGTGGCAGGTGGGTGGCAGCTCTTGGTCTTGCCCAAGTAAGGAACATGCAGACTGGACAAAAAGCATGAGACAGACTTCTTCCAGTGGTTTCATCAGCTAGTGGGAACAAGCTGTCCACCAATGGTAGTAAAAAAACAAAGGGGAAAAAAGCCTTAGAAAAAAAAATTATCAGGAGATATTCTGTGGCAAAACTGCAAATAGCTGCAGGTGCAATAACTGTAGGAACACATGTTTTGCTTCTTTGCATACTTCTACTGGCTACTCACAGTTGTAGCATTTTTAAGAAACTATTTTCATCTTCTTTTCTCTATTGTTAAAACTTGCTTTGTTTTATATACTCAGGAAAGAGATCTTAAAGTCGTTGAGGACAGACTTTAAAAAATGTCAGTTCAATGCCCTGCAGCAGTCAAAGACGCAAATGAAGCATTTAGAATTATTAGGAAAGACAAAAGGAGAGTGTTCTTTCCTTGGGTCCCTGGATAAATTCACAGAGTGACATTTCCTGGGTATGGCATGCAGCCCTGCACATCTTCAAATGTACAAAGATACAAAGAAGGGCAGCAGGGATTTGGGGCTGAAATGTGAAAGAAGTGGTCGAAAGGAAATGGTAGAAAACCATGAATGGTATGGGAAAGATTCAATCTTGGTTATGTGGTAAAAGTATCTGACAACAAATTTTAACTGATAGCATGATTCAAATGTCAACTGAAGAACTTAGCTGTTCCAGTGATTTATAGAGGTCAAAACTACGAAGGCATTTGGAGGGGAGAAGTGAAAGATCAGCAGCTGGTCAATATCCATCCCTGGAAGGCTTCCAAACTGGTGAGGTATCACATGTGTAAACTCTTCCTTACACTCCTCTCGAATAGATCTTATTGTCCCCTTTCTGAAATATGCTAACAAAATATCTTCATCATCTCTCTTATACACTAACAGAGAAAAAAAGCTGGCCCTCTGAAACATTTACTTCTGGCCCCTTCCTTTTCCCAGCTTTCCAGGAAATGTGTGTGTTGGAAGGGGTGTCCACGTGAGCAGAGCCAGAATGGCACCTGGCAGACAGCTTCACCCTGGGGATGGTTCTTGAGGACTCAGGATGTAGCCATGAAACCTGTTGGCATCCCAGCAGAAAGGCTGATGTGTTCTGCTTTACTGACAGATGTTTCTGATCTGATAGCCCCTATGCCCTCTTCAGCCCTACTGCTTCCACATCTGCTGCTGGGAGAGGCACAGGGTCTATCCAGTGCAAAACTGAGATGATGCTTCACTTATTGACCAGAAACAGAGTGTGAAGGAAGAACTAAGAACTACATAGGTCAAATACACAGCTTAAAGCTCTACACTGTAGCAACAACAGAGATCTGCAGAGACTCTGTTTGCAGTGCTGTATATATACATATATCAAAACCAAACAAAAAATAACTTGCCCTAAAAAACTACCTTACTTTTTACATTGCTTGTACCATCTGGAAACATCATGTACACAAGATATGTTCCCTGGCTATTCAGAGAGAGACATCTCAGGCCTCTGAGACAGCAAGACCTCCCCACCTTTTCCATGTTTATGGTGTTCAATGAGTGAGCAGACAACTCATCACATAATCACAGAATTTTTAGGGTTGGAAGGGACCTCTGCAGATCAACCAGCCCAATCCCCCTGTCATGGCAGGGTCACTAAGAGCAGGTGACATAGGAATGCAACCAGGTGAGTGTGGAATGACTCCAGAGAGGGAGACTCCATGTCCTCCCTGGGTACCTGTTCCAGGACTCTGCCACCTTCAATGTAAAGAAGACCCTCCTCATGTAGAGGTGAAATTTCTTGTGTTTTAGTTTATGGCCATATTCAAACAGCACCTGTTTTGAGACATTTGTATACATTAATGAGGTCCCCTCTCAGTCTTCTCTTCTCTAAACTAAACAGGTGCAGCTCCTGCAGTCTCTCTGCATAAGACATGAGGAATACTCTCTTTGTTGGTTAATACCCACTGTGCACTTTCCTGCCTGGGGTAGTCAGTGTTCGTGATGCTCAGTGTGGAATAGCTTTGATACATACAAGGGTGGTGTGATTTTTGCATAGGATTTGTTATTATCCACCCAAAAGCAGATTCCTCAAGTACTGCCACTTGGCAGGACAGTGAACTATATTTAGCTGCAAGGATGTTTTTCTGGGCTACATGAGCATTTGCACAGAAAAATCAACAGTTTGGGGAGAGGGAAGGGAATGGTAGTGGTTCTCTCTTAAGGAAAATTATGGTGCTAATTACAGGTATCAGAAATATGCTTAGATCTTATGGTTTATTGGCCACAGAGCAAATGAAGGGGACAGGAGGAGATAAATTTGTCCTAGCATTTATTTAGACATCTTTCACTGATTTGCAGTCCAACTACAGATGAACAATTGACTGTGCCATAAACATGGAACCTGTTTTGGGACACCTCACCCAGCTGGCTCATTTTTTTACACCTTTTTCTTTCCCTTCTACTATAAGACTGTATGTTTTTTCAAGATTTTGTTTTCTTTGCTCTGTAAAGCCAATAAGACAATTCTGGACAGTAAGTAAGCAGTAAAGAGAATTTTGGCAGAAATCAAACCTTTTCCAGATATGTACAAACATCTGCATTCCTGGCAGTTTGCATCTGCTCCTTGCTATTGTGGGTTTCAATCTATATTTGCCTTACCAGTTGCTTGGGACAACTTACTGAGAAAGAATATTGCTGTATACCCCATTTAATATCTGCTTCATCATTTGCTCCCAGAGCATTTGGAAGCACCTGTTATACTGGTGATACAAAAGCAATAAAATGTAAATTAATATTTATGCAAAATATCTATGTTGTTCAAAGTGATATAGATACTTTATCCAGAAACCTTCATGCTGAAGGTTTATCATAAGCCTGCACAGGATTTTGATTTAATGAGCCTTTAAGTTCTCCATCAATGTCAGACAATAATCTGTGATTCATATTGGTCTTTAGAGTTCTTACAAAGGGTCATACAAAAAGGTTGTAAGGAAGGGTTTACCTTAAGTAAATGGCTTATTAATAAAATATCTCTCATGTCACTACATCTGCCAAAGCAAGGGGTATATTGGGGCCTTGATGTAAATACTGTAATTCAGAGCACTGAACATCAGTTACTGACATTTTTAGAATCCATTCAAAACTTTAAATTACTAGTTGCTCAAAAAAATGTTGTCTGGTCCTGACAGAGAGGATCAATTTGTAGACAGTGTATTTTAATGCAAAACTAAAATCCAAGTATTAGACATGGAACCATATATGGAATGCAAATGTTTATAATTATTTCTAATATTTACAGTGTTACTTTCCTAAAATAATAATATATTCCAGCTACCAGTGGCAAGAAATAGTTTTGGGGTCTTTTCTCTCATACAAAACTTTCCAATTATGAATCTTTAGAATAAATATTAACATTCTGTCTTCCTAGCTGAGCAATTTGTAACTCAGAATTACTGTTTTTAGAGTAGTTTCCTACTGATGGTGGTAAAACTATAGTGAAAGCTAAAGATTGTCTTAAAAAATCAGTCTAAAAGAGCCAGAAATTGGAAGGAAAAATTCAAGTTCTAGTCTCTGCGCTAATATTTATATTGGTAGTGGTGGAAACAAATTATTTGTGTTAACCTAAAGCAAATTGGCAGCATGTCACTTTTTCTGTTAAAAAAGTAATATTTTTTTCTGCCATATTATCAGTAATACAAGATCCAAAGAATCTAAACCCTTCATTTCACAACAAAAGAGAACAATCTTTCACCTTTTTGATTGCCAAGATAACCTTCTGAACAGCAACGAACTGTGAACAGAGCAGCCAGGTTTGCCTCAGCCAGAAGCTAAACTGTGAGCCATTATTTGCTCCTAATCATCCCTTTGGTGACTGGATACACTAATTCTAATGTCTTCGAAGGAAATACCATGAAAATATGTTACCATACAACTTAAGAGAATTCTGAAGATGAATTGCCCTAATTAAAGATGAAACATAATGAAAATATGAACTAATATCTGTGCATATTTCCTTTGTCACAATGTTTCCAGTCACTGCCATGGCTGGGACCGAGCCCTTGTGGAGTGCACAGATCGTGGTCATCCCCCTGCTGTCACCTTGGAGTTCCAGGTGGCTGTGGCATGTACAGCAACCATTGCAATGTCAGGGGACATTTTATCCCGTTGTTTGAAATGAAATGCAGCAAACACAATCTAAGGAGGCTGCAGGACAGCGAAGAGCACTGTGCTCCCATCCCTGTGCCAGGTGCAGTCAGTGTCCTGGAAATGCACACCCGAGCGCCTGGGAACGGGGCCAGTCTCTGCGGGCCTGGGACTGAGCTTTGCTGCTGGCAGGGTGGGCTTTAAACCAGGCTTCACACAGCTGCAGCCTACGGCTTCCAAGGGACAAGAGCTTCCCAGGGCTCACCTGCAGGGTCTGGCAAAGATGAA
Organism: Acridotheres tristis; assembly: GCA_037013685.1. Taxonomy (NCBI): domain Eukaryota; kingdom Metazoa; phylum Chordata; class Aves; order Passeriformes; family Sturnidae; genus Acridotheres; species Acridotheres tristis. Next base: position 139,368,448 of record CM072886.1, on the reverse strand, counting down.
CCGTGTTCCCTGCAACATGCATTATTAAGAGCATGACAGAGATAAGAAACAGACACAAGTGCCAGCTAACTCCTGCAAGACATCCCAAATTCTGTATGAAATTACTGGGTATGTACTAAAAATATCAGGGAGAACAGGGAAGCTTATTGTCACTTACAAGAGCTGCCTAATTAATGTTCACTTTCCTCTGTCATATTTTATATTCTGTTGCTCACTTATGTAAATTGGGCAGCATTTCACGCCATGATTAATAGGTCCTTAAACAAGCAGATTTTACTGTTTGAGATAACACTGAGAGGAGCCATTCTTGGGTTTTTTTCTTGTTTGGCAAGGGTTTGGTTTTTTCCTAACTAGCTATTTCTGCTCCAAATTATATTTTCTTTCATCACTTCAAAAATTATTCTGACCTTATTCACGATGGTATCTCTTACTAAGTATGGATTGCATGGCTCTGCATTTCATTCAAAGTCATGTTTGATATTTATCACAATAATCTCTCATTATAAGCAGAAAACTTAATTTATTGCACACAATATGAATGTGAGTAATTTGAGATTGGAAGAGCCTTGATTTCAGAAGAAGTAAGACAAGAAAAAAATCTTTCTGATTTTTACTTAGAATTTGACATTACTGATGAAAACATTAGTATCTTTAAAATAAGAACTAGAAAATTGTGTTTGAGAATTTAAGTGAGAGATATCGAACAAAACTGATTATAATGGAAGCACATACTTCAACATAAGCCTGATTATCAGAGGCTGAGATAGCACAAGTATTGGTCAGAGTAAAAACCTTACTGTAAACAGCCTAAGGGCTTTTTTTTTGCTTTGGTAACTACATAACTACATGACTACATAATGCTGGAATGCCTGAAGAAACAATTTTCCAGAGTTTTGTGAAAACAACTACTTTCTTTAAGCAAGTATTTATTTCAACCTATATAATGTTATAGTAATCAATATACTTATGTTACTTTTATCCAATTGATTTACAAGAAGTAAGGGTTTTCTCTTCACAATTCTTTTCCAGGAACAATTTTCCCAGGAAACCAGCTCATACTATGCTACTAAGTAAAACATCTCCTTCTATTTTCTTCTTCAAAGCATCTTACGTTTCTTGAAACACCATAAAGCCTTCTACTAAAATAGCTCTTCGCAAAACTTTTAATATCTTAAGAAGAAAAAAAAGACCTTGACTTGCCAGTAGATGTATAAGTTGTAGCACAAAATCTTGCTTTGTTCTCTCTTCAATAAGCACAAACATTGCTCTCTGTGAAAAGTGGAATGCATTTTAAAATGAAAACCTATTCAAAAGAATGTACTGCTAATTTTATAACAGCAGCTATTGCACGTAATCCGCTTTATGGCACACAAATAATGCAGAATTTTAGAATAAAAACAAACTTTCACATCAAGTTTTCATCTGTGAGCTTCCAAAGGAAGATATATCCTCTCTGAAAGTGAAGATAATTGGCCCACAGATTGTCTCATTTACATAACCTTCTTTCCTCATTGATCATTGATTTAAGTATTTCCTCTTGCCTCTTGTCTCGATTTTATTTTTTTTTTTTATTCGAGGGACTAAATTATTTCCTAGTAAGGTTTTTGGCATTTAGCTACATCTGAGCTCTTTGTTCTGAAGCACACACCTTTGCTTTGCAGCTCCTAGAGCTGCTACTTTGCTTTGTCTCTTCTTTCAAGTAGTACAAAAGACATCTTGGCCAACCTCCCATTCTTCCCTGCTCCAGGAAGTTCTCTCCCTATATCAACTCAAGAGTGAAAGGTCCAACATTAATCCAGGTCTTGGTCAAAGTCCCCAAGGTCTCCACAATGTTTTCTCCCAGTAAAAATGTGAATCACTCAGAGGGTACAAGCAGACTGAATGCCAGATTGACTTTATTCCCATGTTCATGTAACTATTTCCCTCTCCATTAAATACTTTCCAAAATTATTTTCATGTTTTGCAGCCTGACTTGTATAATGTTGCTGTGAAATATTTCCTCTTTGTGAGTTACACATATTCTTTCTCACATATTGCAAGGTCACAATGGCAGGGAAGTCACCTTAAAAAAAATCAAAACAATAAAACATAAACACAACAAGAAAGACATCTGACAGTAAAGAATTCTGAAAGCACATTCCCAGTTCATTGGAATGAAAATTGGGATGGTAGGAATGCCTGAACTTCTAAAAAATTTATGCAATTTACGTATGATTTTAAATTTTTCAAATCCGTGTTTGCCTTTTCCTTTCACATATAGAACTTTCCACAAAAATTACAGTAGATTCTCAAATCATGCACCAGCATTTTGAAATTATTCATCTGACAACACTCACACTAAGTCATGCAATAAACTCAGAAAGCTCAAAACTTGCCTCATGCACATGTTCAATAGTTTAGTTTCCTATATAGACTTCTGGGATTTCAGAACCTCATAAGAGACTTTCAAATAAGTTTTCTGGTACCTTTGTTTTTATTAAGGTCCGTAATACTAAATGGAGTGGTATTTTCCAGTCTGGACAAGGATGTGCCTGGACCAAGGAAGTGCCTGGACCTTTGCAGTCTGGTCCAAGAGGAAAGAAAACATTAAAAAAAAATAAAATTAAGATGACTTTACTCCAAAAAGGTGAAAGATTTGAACATGAGTTAGTTGATTTGATAAAAATGAAATTGTCCATCACTAATTAAAACCATAATTATCACAGGCCATATGTCTCCATTTTTATAATAGGTATTCAATTTTTCAATAGAATTGAATAATGGGAGGAGGATGAAATCTGCTCATAAAGAAAAGTTTTGTCCAGCTCATTCTCATCTTACTTAGGTGAGTTGGTTACACTGAGTTCCACACTGAGTAGAGGCTGCATGGCTTGTCTCACAAGCAGGAACTTGTTAAAGGATATCAAAACTCTTCTGAAGACTTAGGCCTAAACACTCTGAAGCTCTTAAGGGATGTTCCTAAAGACAGAAAATCCTCAGGAGGGATGCTAAAAAGATCTTGTGAGAGACATCCCTGCAACAAGAAGAACTGGGAGAAGAACCTCTCAGGAGTGGGAAGTCTTCAAAGGCGACCCCTATTAACAAGAAACTTCAAAAGTGGGATGTGACATGACGTGAAAATCCTCCCACTGATGTTGAGTGCTTTAAAGATAGAATCCCCTGAAGCAAAATGGAGCCTTTGAAGTGGCAGTATCAGCATCAGCTTTGGAATGCATAAAGGTGCAGCATACAGCAGGACCAGTGCATCCCTGGAACAGAGCTCCCAGTGACAGAATCCACCTTGCTCAAGTCTGATAAGCCTAAAGGCCAAGAGGACAAGCAAAGAAAAACACCATTTATCTGACCCTAAAATACATCTTTGATCTGCCTCAATTAAGCTCTTCAACAATGAAAAAAACTGGGTTCAAACCCATGGCTAATAGATAAAAAGAACTGTCCCATAGAGCTGCATTACAGGTACTCTGAGACTGAGTGGGGAAAGGTTCATCCTTTTATTTTCCTTTAGTGTAAATGTAAGACATTGGATTGATTGAAACAATTTTTACCATTTTTCTTCTTATCCATAGAGGTTTGGATCTGCAATTCAGAGCTCTGTGAAGTTCATTAAACAGCATACAGCATGATTTTGCTGGAAGTCTATTTCTCAAGCAGCAGTCCCACAACAAGTTAATATCCTTTCAAAATGCCAGCTGCAAAGAAAACACATGGTATTTGCTGATGTTCACACAATGGAATGCAGAGTTGTGGTTTTAATTTAAAACTGTAGAAAAACGTAAAAGCAAACCCAATGTTCTCTCCCCTATTTACACAGAAATTACTAGAAAAAATATAATAGAATTTTCCAGTCAGATCTACCACTGGAAATAAATAAGAAAACCTTTTGTCTTGGGGACTAGAATACTACTGGAATAATTAAACTAGTCAAGACCCAAGAATGGATGAAATTGTACAGTTAGAAAGGTGAACTACATTAACACAGAATGAAGGACTTGAAAATACAAACTCATAGAATGGCTGTCTTGGGCTAATAAATCAAGTCACTTATTGCAAGCAATCATGTAACAGTTCTCTGCATAATTATAATAATTTAAACTAATTATTTCCATAAAAATTGTTTCTATAAACATGAAACAATTTAACTTATGACCCCATCTGAAACGGTAAAAAATTATCTGATTTGCAACCAGAAAATTTCCATTTACATCTATTCCCTTTTAAACATTGTTCTTTCACTGCTATACAAAAAAGAAATACAACTCTTTCTATTTCACACCCCTAGTTTCCCTTTTACAAATAAATTACAAACCTTATCATTCCAGTAACAATAACACCAGATTTTGGAAAATGGACAGCACAATGAAAGCACATTGGCTAAAATCTTCAGGATACTGGCATACAAAACACAGTCCTAAAAAATCTGGCCAAGTTATCTGCAATTAAAATAACAGTCTCATAAAGGGAAGTGTTAGGGAACAAAACACTAAGTGATACTCTAGTACTGTCTATGATGACTTGGACGTAGGGATACCCGCAGTTTTGAATTTCTCTGCAGATCTGAGTAAATTCCAAAGCAAAAAGCATTACAGTCTGACAGTGCAATGCTGTGACGAAGTTAACAGTCCCAGACAAAACTTATTCCTAAAAGACTGATCAGTATATTCTCTGCTTCAAGAGGACTGAAAAAAAGCCTCTCTCTCGAACAGAGGGCAGATAGATCCTCACTGCAGGGCCTTTGACCCTCCACCTCCTCTGAGTCTGGGGTGCCCCTCTCACACTAACAGAGAATCAATATATTGGATGCCTTTTTCGTGATAAGTGTCTCAAATGACTTTTATGAGAGGTCACCAGTTCTCCACCAGATGGGTGTTCTCAGGCAGGACAGCAAGGCCACCCCATGTCCATGGGGTTGCAGACCTGGAGGAGCCTTTGGCTTGGAAATTGTTGGAACAGTTCCCAAACTGAGACAAGAGATTACGTATCTGGGGTTCAGTGATCAAGGTCACTTTCTTCCACACAGCCAGTGTGCTACTGATGAGCCCTGGGCTGTACAGTGGGAGGTGCCACTGGACTTGCAATACACTGATGCAGCTTCTCAGCAGAGTTCTGAACTGGGCAAATTTTATCCAGGATTGCCTAGGGATTCTCCTCTTCATTCCATTCCAAAGTTCATCTCTTTTGTAATAAATGTTTTTGTTCCTTGAACAGTGAAATTCATGCTGAACTGTTTCATAAAATAGGTTCCTTCCAATTTTCAGGATATTCTGCTTCCCATATTTTTAACAAGTGATTATCTGAAGAGTGTAAAACAACCTGCTTTGCAGATCCTTATTGAACCTAATGAAAGGTTAAGGGCAAGTTTCCCAGAGGAGAATTTTTTGAAGTTTTTCCCACTGAATTTCACGTATAGATATAAGAAGTAGAGTGCTCAGCAAAACATGTGTGCCTCTTAGGAGTACCTGGGGAATCTAAACAGGCAGAAAGACATTTATTATCCTGCTCAATCTAACCTGCTTCTGTGGAGCCCTCAGCCAGGCTTTTAGAGGTAGAAAAGCCATGGGATTCCTCCAAGCATGGGCAGAAAGAGTATTTTGCATGTGCATAGTTGAAATCTGTTCCACACAATAATAATTTTCTTCAAGAATTATAGAGTTCACAACCCCCATTTACAAAACAGAAACAAAACCCCACATAGCCTGCCCTGCTCTGCAAAAGCTGCTTATTGTGCTCAGAAGGATTTAAAAAACCTGCTTTAGTTTCCTCAGTATTAGGACCTTGTCCTTCAGGAAACCTTGTTCTGACAGAGTTCATTTACTTCAGCTGTACTTGCACAGAGGGTTCCACCCAAGCAGGTCAGACCATGGGGCTGGGGCAGGTAGCAGCTGTCTGTGTCCAGCAACCTCATTTACTTTGTACAAAAGTCTCACAGGTTTGTCTCCATCTCTTCTTCCTTGTGCATTTGGTGGTAATCTTTGGTTGCACATATGGTGAGGGGAACATTTAAATCAAAATCTCTTTTCACTAGGGAAAAGAAACAAACAAAAGCCTTTGGAGATATTTCCAAGAGAATTATAGCAATGTTTAAATGTTGGGCTTGAACATGCCTGATTCAATCATGCCCTCAACAGCCCATGGCAGATCTGCAAGGAAGGTCCTCATGCAAGCACAAGTATTATCATATAATTTCTTCAAACTTAGAGTACTGTAAAAGGGCTTCTACAAAAACAGGCTGATAGTTCCTCCTGTAGTATCAAAATATCAGTCTGAAAACCATGCTTGACAGTTGTAGTCAACGTCAAAAGCAGATGCTTTAGGCCTGTTTTTACAGAAGACTGCATAACTTCTGAAACACAAACCAACAAGTTACGCCTTTTAGAAAGAAATAATTTTTGCAGCTGCCTTCCTAAGGAGTCCATTATGCTAACAGAACCCTTCACATGCCAGATAATAATGTTATTTTTTCAATACTCCAAGCCGTCCCAGTGAAGACTAAAATGAGAAGGCAGCCTTCAGAAACTGCACTTGTGGAAATATATCCTTCTTTCTTTACCCTGCCTCCTTCTTCTGCCATTAAGGACTGATAATTTGGGACTGATAATGTGGTTATCCTCACTTCAGTGTAGCCACTCCTCTATATCTTCTTCTTACCCCCATGCCCACTCCCCCAGTTCTTGGTATTTGTCCTTTATGGACATCCTGATTATCTCTCTTCATCTTTTTCCTGATCTCTCTGCCATTTATAATCACAGAATTTCTCCATTTCTCTTTCTAGCTATTTTTGCATCTTGCCATCTTCTCCCTCTGATTCAGTTTACTACAGCCTGAAACCTTCTCTAATTTGAACCTTGATAATCCCCAAGCCTGGCTCCCCCAAGTCTACCCCTCAGGACCCAGAAACTCCCAATGTCTCATCCTTGCTGGAACTCAGAAGGTGTATTCCAGTATCATTAACATGTCAGTCATAACTAAATTTCATAGTGTAGAATATCTCTGGATTTCAGCTTTTCTTATCTCTCCAAACAGCACTGTCTTTCTTATCCTCCTGTGCTGCAATCAACAAATCAGACCTTCAAGAGGTCAGATAGTCTGCCCTGCTCTACCCAGTCCTTAATCAGGATCAAATATATCTATTTTATTCCTAGCAAATGTGTTCCTAATCTGTTCTGGGTGACAGAGACCCCACAAGCTCCCTGGAAAATCTTCTGGTATTTCACTGTCCCAACTGATAGTAAGACATCCCCTTATCTAACTCTGATACACTTAGGGCTCACAACTTCTGGTCTGGTCCATCAGTTTTCATTAGTCTTGATGAATGCAATTTTTCCTCACCTCAAAGAAACTTAGAGTGCTACCACAAAGACTGATTTTATTGGCTTATTGCTTTGGTATATGAACTTGTATTTTAATCCCTCCACAGCAGTATCTCTACCCTCCCCAATTCCCTTGTATATCATTAAGTTTCAGGGATCTTTGTCACTTTATCTTTTATTTTTCATATCAGGTCTTGTCTGTATACAATATGTCTGTGTGACGAGAGCCCAAGTCAGTCACAGCAATGAGACAAAATGGCTTAAACCTGTCTCTTGTATTGAGATTCCACATATTAGCAGGGTTTAGAATGCAAACATACTCTTTTCTCTCCCTGATAGGTTTCATCCAATTAAAAAATAATAAATATTGTATAATAAAAGCTAGAAAAATATCTTTTTTCAAGTCAACAAAACAAAGGAGTGAAATCTAATGCAACATAAATAGAAAGGTTTGAGTTTGCACCTTCCCCACCCCATTGTAGGGTTTTGTTTTCAGTAGTTCTTTGAGTCCCCAAATGGTCCTTAGGTGGGGTTCTAAGGACGTTCTTCTGTCTTCTATGGAAGGTGGCTGGCTCATCCCTGTCCTTCACTATGGCCTCTACATGAGGTACAGGCTATCCATGATGACCATCTTATCCAGTTACTGTCCCTGGAATCTCTTGCAGTGCTGAGTAGCTTCAGGAGGCCCAGGTAATCAGCCTCCTTCCTGAGACAGCCAACCATTCTCCTGAAGTAACACGCTTAATAATCTCTGTTCCCACTCAGCTTCACCACCCACATCCCAGTTCTGAAACCAGAGCACTTGTGTGTTGGAGAATCCTATACTTGTCCTCACTGCTTCACAAACATGTCCCAAACCACTTTTCACCTCACAAAGCATATCTCAGAAGACCCTCTCTGCACCACTTGCAAAACTCTTGACAGCTAGTAGGGTCTCAGTTTGCAAAGGCCCCAGCCATTTTTGCTCACTAGTGGTTAAACCACATCTCAGATGGTACCCAACAATGCTTTCTTTTTGGACCACCACAGTCATACTGAAAACCTAGCAGGTAGTGCAAGTTTTCACATTTAATAGTAGCAGCATTTACTTTGTTATTTATCAGTTTAATATCAATATGAAAGCAGATGAATTCTTTTCTGAAAAGAAAGTAACTATGATTCTAACTGGGGAAAAGCAGTGAAATCAAAGAACAGTACTTTGCCCCAGCTTCAATGATATGTCAGCAATAGCAAGAACTTTTTCAGCAGTGCATGATCACAGACTGTACAAGTTGCAAATTTCCAAGGAAAATTGTGTGTCAGACATATGGTTTTCTATTTAGTGTCTCTTGTCAGGCTGTGCCATACAATACTCCCACCATCTCAGGATGATGTTATCAGTTATAGGGCACCTCTACTTTCTCACTACTTCTGTGGGCTCATGAAAACTGCTAGATTCACAAATTCTGGAAATGAAATCCAAAGTGCTGATATCTTCATCCAGGGAAATGGCAAAATACATTGCTGAATGAAATCTTCCCTCAGCTATGACTCATAAAAACAGGGTTATTTTTTAGCTCTGCATCTATTTGATGACATGTCCATCCAGACCCTGACAGTGACATTAAGGCCATTTTAGGCCTGATTATGGTTGGATGAGACAATCAATGCTTCAGAGACAGGGTGATCCTCTTGTTCAACTGAACCTGGTTCCCCTGTACAGCCCGGGTCTCCCCTTACTCACTGGATGCCTCTACACCACAACCTGCCTGTATCAGCAGGATTTTGGGACTGGGACATGTCTACAGAGAAACTGAACACCCTGCTGTCACCATGAATCACAGAAGGTATTGAGCATGCTATGGTGATAGACCCACTGGGACCAGGGATTTATTATGATAGCTTGAGTTTCATGAAAATCTTTTCAAATTCAATAGTTAGAAGAAATCTGTTTAGTTTTGCCCTGCGGTAGACTTTTTGAGACTAGAGGTTTTCTTTATGCTCTGTATTTCTATGTTTGGACTTAAACCCTATAATATTTAATAAATCAATGGGAAAATTAGCTAAATGGAATTCTGCACTAGGCTTCTTTCTTGAGACCAAAAAAACCCTAAACAAACAATCCTAGTTTTTCTCTTTAAAACATATTAATAAGCATTATTAACAGATTTTTTTGGTACTGTTTTGACAAATGTTTGCTGCCTTCAACCTTTTCTTCTTCATGTACTGCATATTTTACAATTTTGAAAGATGAAAGAAACTAGTACACTAACAGACCTGGCAGAAATGCAAAGTCACAAACCCACCTCTTGTTATTTAAAAGAACTGTACTATATTTTATCTGTTTTCAGGATGCAGCCCAAATTCCCTGGGAGGCAATAATATTCTATTGACTGAATTGGCTTCAGGGCAGGCATTGATTTAAAAGCAGGATAAAAGAAAGCAGATATGTGCCGTGTTGAAATAGTCACCTGATAGTTTTCAGAAATATACGTAGTTAAAAGAATAAAAAAACCACACATGTTGATTTTAGTAGTTCCTGCTATTATGCCTAACTAAGCCAGAGGGTACGGTATGGGCAAATAAGCAGTGAAAAAAGCCAGTATGCCAACTACAGATTGGAAGTAAAGAACTGAAACTTTCTTCTTATTAATTAGTTGGCTAACCTTTATTTAATGGCATATTACTTATAAAAATTACTCATATTAATGAAGTGGACACATTAGTTCACCAAGCCCTCTACTTACAAACAGAAGGTCTCAGCAACCTCAGGAGTTGATACTTTTAATGACAAATACAGAAATTAATTCAAAAACCAAGACATAGCAAAAATTTGTGTTAGAAGGCTGGTTTTGGTATTTCTGCTTTTCATTTTTATAATTACAAATAAAATATATATATTAGCACATTTTCAAAATAAAATAAGTGTTATTAATTAGGCATGCATATATCTAACTTTATTCAACCTACTAGTCTCATTGTTTTCATGCTTAGGCACTTGAAAGAATGAACATTTGCAAGCTGGTTGATCATTTAAGGAGCCATGGCAAAAATTAGATCTTCAGGGAAGATAACACACAGTTTTATGAAACTGACATGTCATGATTGCCTTAAAATTTTATCAAAATCCATGTTTCCACTGGAAGTTGTCATCCCAAATTTCCCTGCCATGCACTCCAGGTGCCTGCCCTGTGAGGGTACAAAAATTCACAGAGCCAAACAATGTGCTTGTCCTTGCACTGGATTTGCATGGCAAGGTCTTGACAGTGGAGGGCTACAGGTGTGGCTTCTGTGAGAAGCTGCCAGAAACTCCCTAATTTCTGAGGGAGCCAATGCCACTCAGCTCCAAGATGGACCCATCGAGCCCAACAGTGATGGTGGCAGCAGCTGGAGAGAGCAGTCAGACTAGGCAAGAGAAGCAGCCCTGCAGACACCCAGATCAGTGAGGAAAAAGGAGAAGGGAGTGCTCCAGGCACCAGAGCAAAGATTCCCTGCAGCCAATTGTGCAGGCCAAGGTGAGGCAGCTGTGCCCCTGAGCCCATGGAGGTCCATGGGTGTAGCAGGATGTTCTACCTGGAATGTGGTCATGCAACTCAAATAATGCCCTATTTGCAAGGCTATGGGTGGTGGACTGAGAGGGGATGTCATGTAATTGTGCTAAAACCAGTCTGACTCACCCTGATAGTGAGGCAGATATGGTAAAGTACCCTTATCTATAACTGCTGAACTGACACAAATGACCTGGGGACATATGACTGACAGTCAATCAATTTATACTGTAAAAGTCCAGTTCACTTTCACACAGCGAGGTTCTTCTAACATATTCCTCCTTAGAATGTGTGGTGACTGCTTCCTCGGGTATCAGGGACATTCACTGTGGATATTCCTCGAGGTTAAGAGAAAGAGACCTGCCCAAGAGTATTGATATTGGTGAGTTACATCAATCTCTTATTAACAATTATTTCTTTTTGCTATCTTTAATATAATTGCTTTAATACAGTGAACTATATTATGCTAGATACTATTAGTAGTTTTAGCTTTTACTGTGTAATAAATAATTCTTATTTTGTCTAGTCATTTCTCAGAGTAAATAACTAGTTTTATATAAATATATATGATCTGACATCATTAAAACCTGTGAGACAAAGTTACTTAAACTATTGACAGGCTGAGGCTAACATTGGATCCAGCTGCCCCAAGACTCCTCTGTGAATTAGATTTTAGAATGCAAGGAGATCATTTCTGCCCTTCATAGCTCTTTGACAGGGGTTTTCCAATAAACTTTTTCTGAGGCTCCCACTCCACCTGTGATAATGGGAGATCCACCTGGAGCCCATGGAAGAGCCCATGCCAGAGCAGGTGGATGCCTGAAGGAGGCTGTGACCACATGGGAAGGCTACGTTGGAGCTGGGTCCTGGCAGGAATGTGACCCTACAAGGGACACATTGGAGCAGGACAGGAGTGTGAGGAGTCCTTCCCCTGAGGAGAAAGGAGCATCAAAAATGATGTGTGAGCAACTGACCACAGACCCCATTCCCCTGTAACCCACCTGCCACTCAGTGAGAGCAGGTAGAGAAATTGGGAGTGAAGTTGTGCCCAGGAAGAAGGGAGGGATGGAGCAAAGATGTTTTGAGATTTGGATGTATTTCTTATGGTCCTGCTCTGCTTTGATTGGTAATAAATTAAACTAATTTCCCTGAGTCTATTCTACCTATGACAGTAATCAGTGAGTGATCTTCCTCTGCCTTTAATTCAGCCCACAAGCCTTCTGTTGTGTTTTTCTGTCTTCCTGTCCAGATGAGATTGGGAAGTGATAGAATGGCTCAGATGGGCATTTAGCACATGTAGTCAAGGTCATGTCTCTGACACCACAGTCAGAGATGTGATTTGGCTGAAAACTTACCTGCAAAATTTATTCTCACCAAAAGCAAACAGTGAAGTGATTACTTGGTGTCTGGTAATTTAAAATCTGATGGTCTGGTTCGCAGAGCAGCTGCCTTCTGGAAGCCACATAAGTTGACCTATGCATGCAGCTACCCTAGCCCCTTGAAATATCCCATATGGCCTCAGTCAGACCTACTGTATTGCATAGGACAGTCATTTTATTAGCAGATCTTCTCTTAGGCTACTTCAATACAAATAAAGCAGAGCTGAGGCACTGGCAATGGTCCACAATCATCTGCTCTGTTTTAACTGCAAGAACAGCCTCTTGCACGGTTTTGGTTCATGCCAAGTAGCACTGTCCAGACAGCACCCAGGCACAGCTCAGGAGACACCAGATGCCAAGGATTTTTTCCAGGCAACAATTTGGACATGGACATCATGTTTTGAGGATGAAGAAAGCAAGCTTGAGCATATGGAGGTGATCCATTGTCATGCAGCTGGGACTCAAAGCCCTGGTCAGATCAATTCATTGCCACAGAAGTTGCTTTCCAGTCCAGCCCCTAAAGGCTGAGCTTTACAAATAGGGGATCAAGAATGCCCCTTACAGCAGCAGTGGAAAATACTGGCTTTCTGGAGAATGCAGCACAGCAACATCTGAGATGTTTTCAGCTGCCTCTGGATTGCTCAACTAATCCAGCAGTTACAAACCAAGTCCAGAAACAGATTGGGCAGTTCTGGTTCTGATCATCTGAAAGGTTTGTTTGATGAGAGCCTTTGTACTCTATGTTATCTTTGTTAGATGAAGAAGTAACACAGAAAGGGCTACTGGAACAATATTACAGGTGGCTGTTATTCTGCCTTTACTGGTCTCAGGCCCTCAAGCTTTCTTCAGGCTTTTGCACTTTTATCCTGTAGGAGTCATGTTCCCCTTTGACCTTCGTTCACATCTGATTTCTGAGGCTTTCCAGCATGAACCAGAACAAGCATGTCACCCAGATTCTTCAGTGTCTGGGAAAACAAGAGAGCTGCTGGCAAACACTTCAGAGCCTTTCCTGTAAAATGCAAGCACAAGCCAGACACAGCCAGGTACCAAATCCCCCTAACTCAGGCTGAGTGGATGATTTAGGCTCAGTTGGCAAGGAAAGATAAATCTATAAGCTGTATCCAAGTTGATGTACACTTTGGTAGGAACTAAAAAAATACTCTTCCTCTGACTAAAAGATTCCACATCCACAAAGTGGTCACTTTTTCCCGATCAGCTTGGCAGTCTCAGGTCTGTCCATGTCTCCTTTTAGGCTGTCAGAATGCAGAGCAGCTTGCTGCAGTTCCACAGACGGCACTGTCAGCTCAGCACTGCTCCCGTCACAATTTTCTCTTTAAGCCCATAATTCACACCACAGTCATCCCAGTGGTAAGCTCTTGAGGTGTACTAGCTGTTGTGTGGCTGTATTTTACACCAATTTACAAAGAAAGTAGCATAAAATCCTGCACAATATAAACCTGAGTAAATCATGTCCTTGATTTCAAAGTGATTTCACATTTCCTTCTCACAACAGTATATCTATTCCAGCTCCTGCCTTTCCACAAGACCATGAGAAGCTGTGTCAAGGAAGGACTTGGAAGGCAGTCTGGGCCTCCCTGTGCTCCACAGCAGAGTAGTGTGTCTGTACATATCCTGCCAGATGTACTCCTGAACCATCTGCAAAGATTTCCAGCAATGGAGATTCTCATTCCACGTCTTCCAGTGACTGCCTAATTTTACTATTGGAAAGATTTTGCAAGTTTTACAGTTTAAGCCAGGACTTCTTGCCCATTCATCCTGGACATGGAAAATGAACTAATTTCTCCCTCTGCAATATTTCTGCATTTTATAAGACTTTTGTTCCTTAATTTTCTCCTTGTTAATCTTCTCCCTTTGTTTCATCCTTTTATCTTAGCTTGTTCTTTCTAGACTTCTGCCTGTTCTCACTGCAATCTTCCTTTAAATTGGCCTGTATCTTTCTTGAGGCACAGCATCCAAAGATGAAGACACTATCCAGATATTCTTATCAACATGGAAAGTGCAGAAAGATCTCTTTTCAGTTCCAGCAGGCTGTTATCCCTTCTGCTTATACATCTCATCATGGTGTTCACCTTGTTTACAATAACATGACCTTGTATTGATATGTACATTGTTGCCCGTATTCTAACTCCATTCTGTTGCCAAGCTCTGTGGTTTGTATTTGTTCAGTTTGCTCTCCCTGTGTAAGTTCAATGTCTTTCGTGTGAACTGCTGCATTTACAGAGTCACAGTAGAAACTATGTTGGAAAAGACCTTTGAGATCATTGGTCCACAACCCATGGCCTAACACCACCTTGTCAACAAGACCATGACACTGAGTGTCACATCCAGTCTTTCCTTAAATGCCTTCAGGAACGATGACTCCACCACCTCCTGGGCAGCCCATTCCAACACCTAATCACTCTTTCTGTCAAGAACTTCTTCCTAATGTCCAGCCTAAACCTTCCCTACAGCTGAAGATGTGTTCTCTTGTCTTGTCACTGTTACCTGGGAGAAGAGACCCCACCTGGCTCCAACCTCCTTTCAAGGAGCTGGAGAGAGGGACAGGGTTCCCCCTGAGCCTCCTTTTCTCAGGCTAAACACCCCCAGCTCCCTTACAGATTTATGTTCCAGACCCTTCACCAGCCTTGTCCTTCTCTGGACACACTAAATTGAGGGGCCCCGAACTGGACACAGCATTCAAGGTTCCAAGTACAGGGGAAGAATGACCTCCCTGCTCCTGCTGGCCACGCTATTCCTGATACAGGCCAGGGGCCATCGGCCTTCTTGGCCCCCAGGGCACACTGCTGGCTCCTGTTCAGCCAGCTGTCAACCACTAGCCCCAGGTGCCTTTCTGCCTGGCCACTGTCCAGCCACTCTGTCCAGCCTGTAGTGCTGCAGGGGATTGCTGTGGCCAAAGTGCAGGACCTGGCACGTGGTCTTGTTAAACTTCATACTGTTGGATTTGGCCCATCTGTCCAGCCTGTCCAGGCCCCTCTGCAGAGCCCTCCCACCCTCCAGCAGATTGACACTCACACCCAACACGGTGTCATCTGAAAAGCTGCTGATGGTGGACTCAATCCCCTCATCCAGATCATCAGCATTAAACGGGACTGGGCCCAATACTGATCCCTGGGGGACATCACTGGTGACTGGCTGCCAACTGGACACAACACCATTCACCACCACTCTCTGGGCCCTGTTTTGGAGACCATTCCTCCAGTTTGTCACGATTAATTGCAGTTCTGATCTGGTCCCTAATCTCCTTTATCAGCTCCACATCTTATGTGATTTTAACAGCATATTTTTAATTCAGTTAATGTTTTTACTTCTGTTCATCAAACTGTTATCAATATATTAAACTCTGGCACTGGCCTCTGGAAAAGTACCAATGTAGTTTTTCAGGAAAACTACAGTTAGAAAATGACAACTGATCACTACTCTTTGAGGAATGTTTATTCCTGTTTTGCGCTTCCTAGGTTTTCCCCATTGTTTTACAGAACAGTTATACATGGCTGGATAAAATAAAGTGGCTTTTGATTTGGAATAAATCCTGATTCTTAGTCCAAAGACCCATTAAGCGAATGCACATACCATAAAAGCTAGATCAAGGAGTATCAAGAGCTTCTCACTCTCTGATTTTCACTAGCCTCTCCTCTGCAGCAGAGCAACGTATCACTTTGCTTATTCATAAAACATAATTATCATGCAAGAGAAATTATCATGCATTATAAACTGTAATTTATTTGCTATGGTTTTACAGCCTCTAGAGTGAGCAGAAAAGGATGGTATAAAGTAGCAAAACAAAAGAGAAGCACTACAAAGCTAGAGTTTGTTGCAAATGAGGGCTCCTTCAAATTTCTGTTTGATCAGCTGCTATACTGAACAACAGAAAGGCTAGAAAAATAAAGGAAATTTTTCTTGTTTAAATTATGATGAATTTGAGACACCTTAAGGAATGAAAAAAATTATTATTAGAGACTGATCTTAACAGAAAAAGAAAATGTCTTGAAAATTGCCTCTGAGAATAAATTTGAAAGAGGCATGTTCGTGATCTGAGGGAAATTTAGGATTAAACAACTACCAGCTTAAACTCAGTACTGGAAAATAAAACTATACAGTCAATTACTAAAATCCATTAAAATCCACTAACACATGGAAACCAGTGACCGAAAGGTTGTAAACAAATGAAGTAAACTTTTAAATGCAATTTCCACAGCTGAAATTATTATACTATATTTTAGCCTACAGCCACATCATGTTACAGTAGAAAACTTGGAGTCCCAGATCACATAATGGGTCTCCCAGGAACTGTAGTTATACAAAATTGCACATGAAAATAAGAATTTCTGATTCAATACCAGCCCACATTAAGATCTGCAGATCTCCCAATTGCTAGAAATTGCCTGAGGAATCTACTCTAAGTAGCCATAAGTGCCTGTTCACAAGAATTCTCTTTCTTAGCTTATGGTCAGGGTTGATCAAGAATCACTAAAATTTCATACTGATTCAGATCCATCTCTGCATAAAAGTAATGAGACATCTGCTGTTGCTTTCAGATTTAATCACATAAATAATTTATCACCAGAAATTCTACTAAAAATGTATTACATGAGTAAAAGCTTCTGCTCTTTCCTCAGACTGGGTACCCCTGGGTGAGCAGTGTAAGAGTTAAATATCTGCAATGGGACAAATCCCAAAACATCTTTCTGAGAATGCTGCATTACTAAAGAGAAACTTAGTTTCTCTTTAAAAAATGTGACTTGGATGCATATCAGCGTTAATTACCCCAGCAGTGCAGATGTCTTTGCTGGTTTCCTGCACCACGACTAAAACCCCAAGTTACCAATGTCACATCCCCTGCCACACAGATTCCTTCTCTTGTAGGAACTGCCTCAACTCCTCCACAAGGTCTTCTTGCCATCTTCGTAATCAAATTCACTTTCAACAGCCAGGCTTGGCAAGCTGTGTAAGCAGGGCTTGTTTGCAGACATTAGAGACATCTGCCTGTTCAAGTGCCAGGCTCTTTGTGTTTATAACTGGAGATTTTACCTAAGAGAGATGAGAAAACTGAGCAACAGTCAGTCCCGTCAGACTTCTTATCTTTCAGCTTTCTGTTTTATCATTTTTTAAGTTCAGAATTTCCAGTTTTGAGCAAGGAAGATAATTCCACTTTAATTTTATTTAAACCAATAATTCTAAACTTTTACTTTTTTCACTTTAATGAAGCTTATAGGCACTTTTTCAAAGTGGAAAAAGAAACAAAGCATTTGTTTTTCATTTATTTTCACTACCTTCAGGGACCTAATTGTTATTGGAATGTGCAAGTGCCAGTACAGAAAACAGATGGAAAATGAGACATTCTGTAAAGGAATGAAGTAAACCAAGGCAAGACAAACCTGTGTAAAAATTTTTGCTTTTAAATGCTTTTCCTTTAATTGTGCTCTTTCCATTGCCAAAACAACTATTTTTATGAAGGGCCTATTATTAAGTCACTGCCCATAAAATCACAAAACCCCATTTGCTTTGTTGGTGACTATAGGGAATGCCCTCCTGTGAGCCACGTTTGAGACTGGGCAAGGGAGAGTACTCTAAGATATATAAAAGAGAAAAAGCTGAGACCTCAGAGAAACAAAAGTAAGAAACAAATGTTCCAAAGATGCAGCTAATCCTACAAATGACACCAAGTCATTTGAAAAATCAAGTACCAAATTTTGGTTGCAAACTCAGCATCTATTCTATGTGGGCAATCAAAGTCCTTTGTTAGCTTCTTAGCTCTACCACTCACCAAATGGGATTTCTAAGCATTCTAAGCATTTCTAAGCATTGCATTGCAGTCTCTGCCATCCTTCTGCATAATCTCTCAGAGTATGCAAAGGCATTTTGTTCTCATTTCACAAGCAATGGCAATTTTCCTTTATCCTTTAAATCTTAACTTAAAACTCACAAGATTGCAAGTCAAAATCTCAAATACCACCTACATTTGTGTATGCAGGGTATCATTCCTCCACAGGAGATATGTTGTAAACAAAACTTTGATAAACAGAGGTGTAAAATAAATAAATATGATATGTAAAGCTGTCAGGGACATGACAGAAGTGAAAGTTTTGATTAGTGGGAAATTTGATAACAAAGGCAGTGCAAAAAATGAAAGTCATTGCAATCTTCTTTGTACTTCTGGATATGCCTATTTATATAGAGACATCCAATATTTGATAAGTCTCTTATCAGCTGGTCAACAATGAATTTTAAATTTAAAGCTATTACCAAGCGTTTGTTATTTGTCAAGCTGGAAAAAAAGGAAACTGCTGGGAAAAGTGACTGCTAGGAGCTGACACTAATCTTGTGTTCACTTTCAGCCACAGACCCAAATTAAAGCAATTATTTCAAAATGACTGATGCAGACAAGTTTTCATATTGTACATTTGGATGGAGAATAGTACTATCTATGCACACAGTCAGGAATAAAAATGCAAAGTTTTACCCTGGGCTTTTAATATGCATGGCAACAAAGAAGTATTTGAATGCTGACTGTATTCCCTTTCAATCTGTTAAAAATCTGAGAGGAGAGTATATGTTATAGCAATGCCTTTTCCACATCTAGTTTGCTACAGTTTGGAACCAAATCCCCACAGCTGACTGCAATCTGTTCTATCAGATGCCTTTGCAAGGTCAACACACAGTATTGCACTATATTTATTGCTGGCTGGTGAAAATTGAGTATCATTTAAAACTTTTAACACAACTGCCATTTGGCAAGAGATTTTACTAAATTTCCTGTCTGTGGGGATTCAAACATTGGGGTTGTATAGATAATTCTACAGCCATTCGACTTGAAAAAATTATTTTTTGCTATGTGATCCTCAGTCTTCATTTTCTTTATATAGATGCACTTACTTAAAAATGAGTTTGAGTTTACTGGGTAAGATGTTTGAGAAGGAGAAAGATGAGAAAATAGGGAATGAACATTTTAAAGTAGAAATTGAAATATGTACAGCCTTACCCATTGCAGAAGAACATATTGTGGGAGACATGCCATTGGCCATGGGCTATTATGTTTTCACTGCCAGTTCATTATTCAGCTTTCATATTCACAGCATCACCAGCTTTTGCTGGGGGTAGCACTATCTATGGCTCAGCTCACTACTGCAAGGCAAAGATTACAATCATCCCACTGAAAGTCTTTGCATGCAGAGGAAATGTTAGATTAGCTCAAAGCTTTAAAAGGTAGGTTTGACTGTTTACTGATCATAACTCCTAACCCTTCAACGTCAAACTGAAAGACAATTTAATGATGGCTACTGTCCCACAAACCCAAGAAATATCTAAAAATATTTTTAAATTTTATGAGTCTGAGGAAATTTATCTGTCAACATTACCCTACAAATGTTTTTACCATCATCTTCTTAACTGAATCAAATGAGTTGATATGTTTGAAAAGTAAAAATAAAAAAAAATATCCAGGTGTCATAGAAACACATAAAGATTAATATCAAAGGAGATCTCTTGATCAAAGCAGGACTAACTTGAAAGCTAGATCTGGGTCTTGCTTAGGGTCATGGCAAGGCTAATTTTGAACCTCTGCAAGGATAAAGGTTACACAATTTCTCTGGGCACCTTATCTAGTGCTGCACCATTCTTAGTTATATTTTTTTTCCTAAACTCATGACCAGTTTGAGTATCATTGGAATTATTTTCTTGTTCCTCTAATCAAAAAGTATCATCAATTCTTGGAAATATGTACAGGCTAAGTCAAAGCAGGATTTATCTTAAAAAGTATTTATAGAGTTTGGATCTATATATTAAACAGTCAGGTCTTCTAAGAGGATGTAAAATCTGGAGCTTTTTATTTACAGGCTCAAGTCTTTGGTTTTTAATTCAAACAAATTGTACACCAAAAAAAAATACCAACAGCAAAGTGAAATCTCTATATGCAATGTGGCCATTAGTAGTTACAAGAGGGAAACAAAGAGACACTTCTTTATTCTGTCAATATTTCCCAGGTTATTTTCTCTGCAAGTATTCTTAGTTGTCCTATTCCCCATTACTTTGGATCTAAGTTAATGCACATTGGAAAAATTAATCTTTAATTTTTCCTGAGTACTTATGATGATTACTTATCGATTCTCCATCCATCTCTGCTCCCATTAATCCTTGTTTTATATTTTAGGAAATACTAAATTTCAGATTTCCAAAACATCTTCTCTAGATGCGAAGTATTTTAATAGACCAACACATGCTTTTAGATCAAAACTATCCCCAAACTGCACAACACCTTTAAAGAAGTATCTGAAAAGGCAAATAAGATGAGACAACCAAAATACACTTTTTAGTAAAATAAACTCATTTTCAAAGAGCCTGTAAAATTTGGTGGTATGCCAATGTGCTCAGAACTCCATGAGGGAAACCAAAGGAATTTTGACACTCCCACAGACTTACTTGCATTTTGCAGCTTCTCAAAATACAAGTTCAGAAGAGAAAATATAGTTACTTGCTATGTCTATGTAAAAACGTTTGAACAGATTAGAGTGATAATTTAATTCCTTTCTTTCTGATTCCTTCAAAACTTCTAGAATTTGTACTGGTTCTTAAGCAGTTCAAAAATATTGTGTCATCAATTAAATTTTTTTGCAAATTAAAGTCACACCAGTTCTCCCAAGCTGAGTTTCATTCTGGATACAAGGCTATCTGCCAAATGTGCATATTTCTCTTATCATCTTCAAGCCTGTATCATTCATTGTTCTTAAACTGATATAATTTTCTAATTAGAGGAGTGAATGGGGCATTTTATCCAGCCTTATAAGACATTAATTCTGTTCCCAGCTGTGCAGTAGACCTGTGGGGTAAATTGTTTCAGTTCTCTGCGAATTAGTTCCCTTAGCTGTATTGGAAGGTAATGATTTATTCTGATGAGCCTTAGATACAGTGTTTTAAAGTATTCATCATTCTCCTGCATGCTGGACCAAGAACACCTTTTCCCAGAGAGATCTAAGCGAAAAAGCAGAAATACACCTTGATGGCCTAAACTTTAAATGGACAACAATACAAATTTCTTAAAATACAGTCCTACAAGCCCACTGTGAATTGATCATTTATAACAGATTCAGATTCCTGGTTCTCTCATATTAGTTCATTTCACAGAATCACAGAACATGCTCAGAGTCCAACAATTAGCCCTACACAGGACCATCCCCAAGAGTCACATCACGAACCTGAGAGCATTGTCCAAATGCTTCTTGAAATCTGTGAGGCTTGGTGCTGTGACCACTTCCCCAGGGAGCCTGTTCCAGGGCCCAACCACCCTCTGGGTGTAGAACCTTTTCCTAATATCCAACATCACCTCCCCTCCTTGCCTGCCCTGCCTGTCCCTCCTGAGGAGCCTGTAACCATCCAACAGGGCACTCCACTCACAGCATTCAGCCCATCAGATTTTGCTTGTGCCCGTGATGTCAAATCTCTGGGACCAGGCCAAAGCTTCAAACTCCTTTTGTTTGTTCCTCATGCGGCATGCATTGGTATAGAAGCATTTCAAGTGTGTTTTATTGTAGACAACACTTCACGGAGCAGATTGTGGGATCATACTAGCACTCAGCTCCTCACGTTTTGGTGTGCCATCTCTTTGTTTATCACCAGCAAGCCTGGCTTACACCTTCAAAAGCTCTACCTATGAGCCCTGCTAGCTCCTATACTAAAAATGTACAAGAACCAGTGTGTCTGGAACTTCTTCAGAGCCCCTTGAATTATATTCCACCACATGGTATTAAAACAGCTCATGTCAGCTATTTGAAATGTCTCTCTCCTGTATTACAGCACCATCTAAATTATCAATATGAGGGCACAGAGCCATCCATCAAGGGCCCTGTGAGCCTCTGCTTCACATGACAGCCCTGACATAAGTCCTGCTGAAGACACTAAAAGGACTCCCATGACAGATCCCAGCATGGGTGAACAAAAATGCGCTTTTAATTCCTCCTTTTTTATCTTCTAAGCAATTCTTTACACATCTTAAGCATTCATCCCCTAATCCATATTTAGAAGGCTTTATGCAGTAATCCATCATGTGAAACCTTGTCAAGAGCTTCCCTGAAAATCCATCTGTAAAATGTCTACCAGGCTTCTTTCTATGTAAGCCAATCATTAGTCCATTTAAAAATGTAATCAGAATTGTTTGTCATAATTTCTTCTTCCCAAACCCACGCTGACTCATTCTTATTGCATTTTCATTCTCCGAATGCAGCTTTAAACTCTCTGTGAACATTATCTCGAAAATGTCTTAATACTTTTGTTGGATTTAATGAACTTAATTTTCATCATCTTTCCCAGACTCTTCCCTTATGTGACGTAAATATAATTAGTGTTTTCTAGTCTCCTGTTGCTTTTTCAGTGTTGAAGCACATTTTCAAAAAAAAAAAACCAAAAAACTTCTCAAACATTTCATATTTAGCTATGGAACAATAGACTCATAGAATCATTTAGTTTGGAGAAGACCTTTAGGATCAGCAATTCCAACCCATCATACCACATTGCCAAGTTCGCCACTAAACCTAAATGCCACATCTACACATCTTGCAAATACCTCCAGGAACAGTGACTCCACCATTTCCCTGGGCAGCCTGTTCCAATGCTTGATAACACTATTGGTGAAAAATTTTTTCCTGATATCCAAGCTAAACCTCCCCTGGTGAAACTTGAGGCCGTTTCCTCTGTTTGCTGCCAGGGAGAAGAGAGCGACCCTTGCCTGGCTCCAGCCTCCTCTCAGGTGGTTGTAGAGAGTGACAAGTTCTCTCCTGAGCCTCCTTTTCTCCAGGATAAACAGCCCCAGCTCCCTCAGCTGCTCCTCACAGCACTGGTGCTCCAGACCCTTCCCCAGCTCCATTGCCCTTCTCTGGACATGTTCCAGCACCTCAATGTCCTTTTTGTAGTGAGGAGCCCAAAACTGGACACAGGATTTGAGGTGTGGCCTCAGCAGTGCCCAGCACACGGGGACAATCCCTGCCCTGGTCCTGCTGGCCACACTGTTGCTGATACAAGGCAGGATGCCACACATCTCAGCCTTTTTGTATCTTTTGTTATTATGTCTCCAAGGCATCCAATAAAGGATGAAGGTTCTCCTCAGGTCTCCTATTGTTGTTAATGTATTTATAGAAACATTTTTATTGTCTTTTACAGCAGCAGGTAGATAAAGTTCTGTGGCCAAAGCCCTTCAGTTTTTCTCACTACATTAACCTCACAACATCCTTGTAGTCCACTTGAGTTCCACTCCCCTTGTTCCAAAGGTCAAAATTCTTCTTTCCTTCCTGAGTTCCCACCAAAGTTCTCTGTTCAGTCAGGCTGGTCTTCTTCCCCACTATCTCATCTTTTGGCACATAAGGGCAGACGGCTCCTGCACCTTTAGGATTTCCTTCTTGAAGAATGTTCTGCCTTCCTGGACTCCTTTGCACTTCAGGATTGCCTCCCAGGGACTCTGTCAATCAATCTTCTAAACAGGACAAAGTCTGCCATCCAGAAATCTAAGGTTCTTTGAGAACTGAGACTCTTCTAAAGAATTGAGAGGTCTATAATTTCGTGGTCTCTTTGCCCAAGATGGCCTTCAGCAACCACATCATCTAAAAGTCATTCTCTGTTCACAGGTAGCAGATCAAGTTGATGCATTCCCAAATTGACCCCTCACCAGTTGTCTCAGGAAGTTCTCTTCCACAAACTCCAAGAATTTCCAGATTTCTTTCCTCTCCACTGCCTTGTATTTGCAGCAGACATCTGGTAAGTTGAAGGGAACAAGGGAAAGGACAAGAACACAAGAACAAAGTCAAAGACGTTTTTAGAGAGCAGCCAAAGGATTGCATGAGGATGGTGCAAGGGCTGGCAGGGAAGCTCTGTGAGGGGTGGCTGAGGTCACTTGTTCTCTTGAGCCTGGAGGAGACTGAGGGAGATCTCACTGTGGTCTTCCAAATCCTTATGGGGGAGTGGAGGGGCAGGCACTGATCTCTTCACTCTTGTATAACCAGTGATAGGACCCAAGGAAATAGCATGAAGTTGAGTTAAGGAAATTTAGGTTGGATATCAGGAAAAGGTCTTCACCTTTTGGTGAAGTGGTTAAGCATTGGAACAGGCTCTCCAGGGAAGTGCTCACAGCATCAATCCTGTCAGAGTTCAAGAAGTATTTAGAAAAGAGTCTCAGGCACATTGTGTGAGTTTTAGTATCTCCTGTGCAGGACCAGATTCACATGGCATTATGTAGTTTAGTTGGAATTATTTCCTCAGTAATTTTGAAATTTTTTATTTGTATTGAAATTTTAAGTGAGTCAACCAGCATGCTCAAGTTGGAGCCTCATTATTTAAATAAAATTAATATTAAATGAGGGAGAGAAACTACATATTCCAACCTTAATGATTCTATGATTTAATGTTATGTCACCAAACATTTAGAATGTCTGTCTCATCTTAAGATTCTGTGCTTTAGTGATAAGCTGTAGCAGTTAAAAAGTCAGAGCAGTAGAATACACATGAAAACTCCTGGCATTTTAGGAGGTTGGAGTTAGGTCTTAGTTCAGGATTGAACACATCTGCTCCTTTTGTGAAGAGAGGTTAACTTCATCTAATTGCATATGATTCAAGTTGATCTAGAATAGTTGCCAAATGAATAGGAGCTTTGAAGAGCAGTGCTTTCAATATTTATTCATATTCATTTGCATCTTACTGTCCTCAAAGGTGTTCTGTGCAAACAGAGAATTTAGCAGAGTATTATTAGCATATTGCTCAAAATATGCTGTTCTGTAAACCTCCTAGTTTATTCTTAATTATGAAAAAATGACACCTCCATTAGGATACATCAGTAATCTCTGTCTCTGGTGGAATGGAATGGGTTTGTTTAGAGGAGGTCTTAGTTTTGACAAATGTCTGTTCCTTTCCATGCAGGTTGCCAAATTCAAAATGATGTTTCGGTATATATATTCCTATCATTTTAATTGAGACTTTCAGGTTTAGATGTGTGAATTATCATTAAAAGGCTTATTTTACAAGCGTGGTTTCTCAGTTACTCAGTGAAGTTCAGGTGCACTCCTGTATAACTGCAACACTCAAATCTTCATGCAGTTTTTTCCCAGGGCTCTTTGTCATCCTGGCCATCTTCACGATAGATGTATTTTTCACTGCATATCTCTGACAAGTTTTTAAATTTCTGATGGAAAAAACCAAAACTCTCCAGTCAGAATTTCCTTTCTAAAGCTCTGCAAAATCTGCACTCAGATGTCACAGCCTTAGGGAATCATGTGTGTTTAGACTATCACAAAAATATGAACGTCATCGTGCAGCATGGATTCCAAAGCCAGTGGCTTTTACACAGCTACACCACTACATCTGTTCATCAGAACAATAAAGTTCCTTATGAATATTCAACAGCTTGGAAACTTCACTGAGTCCCAGAGGCTACTTTATCCCACTGTTTAGAAAAAATATCCAAACCCTCATCAGTCAATTCCACAGGTAGTGTGATTATTTCTGAAGGATATAAGACATTCATCTGCGCAAGAGTCACATGGCATTATGTAGTTTAGTTTGGAATTATTCCCTCAGTAATTTTTAAATTTTTTATTTGTATTGAAATTTTAAAGTCAACCAGTGTGCTCAAGTTGGAACTTCATTATTTAAATAAAAATAATATTAAATGAAGGAGAGAATCTATACAGTTTTAACTACACTGTATTTGGCCTACAATTATTGATATGTTAACCACTAGATAACTGCTACCAGAAGATGAACAGTAATTAACTATATTATGTATTTTTGGGCTCTGATTTTGTAACACCACAGATATCTGCCAGAGATGACTCTCTCATTTTGCTATGTTAACTTTTGCATTGTGTTTCCAATGTTCAGACTACAAATGAATCCACACAATACACAGTTCACATTGCTAGCAGTAAGGTAGCAAGCAACTTTGTGGCCCAAGACAGAAAGACAGTGTTATTTAGAAAGGAGGAATGTTTTGGAGGAATATAAATTTTGGGAAAGTCTGCAGAGTAAAATGTGTCTGGAAAAGAAATACATTCTGAGAAAGAGGGTAACAGAAGGAAACATTTGGATAAGTACTATGATGCCAGCTTTTCATGTTGACTTTGCAGTGTCCATGTGTCTCTCTTGTGTCTATTGACAAGTTTCTGCATTTTATCTCACTTCCACAGGAGCAGCAGCAGCAGCAGCACCCACACAGCTGCAGAAACAGACAGCTACAGTGAGGATTTCACACGTTGCTTCCATAATTGCTGTTAGCTTCCACCATCCCTCACTGACACAGCAGGACTTCCTTATGAGGAAGGCACACCTCTACCTATCTTTTAGAGCATTTCTTGAAGAATTAAGCACCACCTAAAATTGGCTGAGATTCTGCCACTACACCAGCCTTGCTTTGGCATTGTTCCTGTGTTTTGTTCTTTTTCTCTACTGCAGTTTTCTGCAGCCTGAGTCTGGAAAGAAGCTCCCTCTGAAAGGCATCCAACCTCATGGCAAGAACAAGCTGGCTCTGAGTGTCTTTGGGCTCCATCCACCTTTGGCCCTGCTGCTTTGGTAAAAGAGGCATGTAGCTGTGCCTGGTCTTCTTATTGCCATTCCAGCAAAGGCTCAGCAATCTGCCACCCATCTCACAGGCACTGGAATACTGGCACCACAGTTCTGGCTGCCAGCCTAACACAACTTTGGGCCTAAGCTCCCTTTGATATTCTCCATTGCCCAGTTGGAAAAACATCATTCTAGAGAGAACAAACACAAGGAATTCATGTCCCCAGCAATGCCTGGAGCTTTTACACAGGAGTCAGCAAGCATCACAAAATCTGTCCTGTTCTTGTGACTGCAGCTAAAATACCCCTGAATCATTTATCTGAAGCATGATAGAAAGTTTGAAAGAATGATAATAGCTGAAAGCTTTAAAAGATCATCTATCCTGTCATTAACCTTTCTGTCATTTACATCTCCTGCTTTTCACACGCAAAGAATCAATCTGAACTGCCACTCACTCTTGCCTTAGAGAAAAATGAAGGTTTTAGCTCCATAGGAGTGGTGAAGGAGAAAATCAGTGACATGTCATAATAGTCAGATTTGGTGGCCTCAACCCAGATGCCAGTGGATGTAAGCTCCTATCTGCAGGTATTTACCATTGCATCTATCATATGTAACAATGTTAAAAGTAAAAGAGTAAAAATCAGTAGAATGAGCATCCTAGCACTTCTTATACTCTCACCACAGAGATTAGGCATAAAACTGCTCACAGACTGGGATACATGTACTAAGACATTAACTGTCCCATTCAGGATTAACCAGGGACAATCAAAGCTTGGACTGCTGTTGCCTGGACTACTGCAGTACTCAGTGGTAGAGAGGTCTTCAGTCTCCTGCAAAGTTCAACCTGTCCTTCCAAAAGCAGCCTGCCACCAGCACAATGAAATCCAGTGCAGAAAGAAAAATAAAGTAATAAAAAAAAATCAAAATCCTATTTTCACTGTTAGGAAACAATTTCAATTTTTTGCAAATTTCAACAGCTATATCCACAGGCAATGATCAGCCACTTTTTCCAACAAATAATTTATGCAGATGCATGACTGATGTTTTAATATCTATCATAATTTTTCCTCTCTCCTCCTTTCTTTCTTGAGTTTATTTTTTGTTGTAGTTTTTGCTAAATCTTGTGATGATTTGTGCACATGCTTAGTGTTAGTAAGGGGGTGAACAGTCTCAGTGAACTTAGTCTCATTGAGTTCCATTTGCCAGTGTTAGTTAGGGTCACATAGTGAAATCCACAGTCAGGGGCTCACAGTTCAATGTAATAAAATACCACAGTTCACACCAGGGAAGTAAGAGGTGTCCTGATACAGGAATACAGCCATGTGTCCTTGCCTATGTGCACATACAGAGGTGCAGATCAATGCAACAGTTAAGAAGGAGGGAGAAAAAGTAGCCATGTAGCTTTCAGTTAATTATATAAAAATGAATTGTAAGAATAAACAAATTAATAATGTAAATATTAGAATATTACATTATTCCAGATATCTGGCTTAAAGAAGTGGGGTAATTTCATTATCAGCCCCATTCATTAGGTTATTGTTGCAGAATGTAGAAAGATTCCTTTCAATTAAAGGCAATTACTTGTTCTGCAGTTGATAAATTATTTGCCAGTTTTGTCTAATACTGAAATTTTGGCTTTATGCATTCAAAATTATTTAAATTATTAACACACACATAAAGGAAGCAAAAACTTGAATGCAGAATGTGTTCCACCTCACATGGTTCTGCTTTCCCCGTGGGCCTGAAGTAGGGAAAGTGATTCTCAGTGCTTTTCTTTTTTCACCCCCACTGCTTTTATTTGATTTAATGAGGTAGCCCCCCTGCAAGTTTATATTTATGAATTCATAATGTGAGCCAGCAATTTCTTATGCAAAGTCAAGTAATTTTCTTGCAGACTCTTTCTCTCACCCCCACCCAAAGATATTGTTAACCATCACATTTTATAATAGCACCATCTTTCTTCCATTAAAGAAATTACTTCAATAAGATTCCAGGTTTTTCAAGGCATATCACAGGTAAAAACCTGAGTCATCATTCAATAAATTGTTTTAAATTTGGCTATCAAACAAGTTATACAGAAGTTTAACTTGTGAAGCACTATTCTTTTTCTTCTGGAATTGTTTATTTTTAGCTTTCATTCTAATTTCTGCCAGGATATGATTTACGAAGTAGAGCAACTCTCTTCAGATAAGACATATATTCTAAATATAAAACATATATATGTTTGGCGTCCTCTTGCTGTATAATGCCATGTGCTGCTCAAAAGCTTCCTAAAGTCAGCTAAAACTGTAACAAAACTTTGCTTCAAGAGGTCCTTTGTTCTGCCTCACCTCTTTCCCTGAAAGGTTAAGGGGCTAAGCTAGCTATTCACTAGGAAAATTAGTTGCTTGCAAATCTTTATTCAAATTCAGCCAGCTAATAAATGCATCCCTTAATGCCTACAACTCTCAAATATTCACAGATATTTGCACTAAGATTTTTCATGTTTATACTTTCCACATTTATTAATTATTTTCCTACCTTCTATTTGTGTTAATCCCTTGGTGGCTGTTGAATGAAAGGTTATATAAAGGGTATTGTGATTCAGGCAGCATTTGCAGATGGCAAAACAAGGAGCTCATGAAAAAATTTGAAGACACTATCTACTATCAATCTGTGTGACTCTCTGGGATGTTCCATAAGTCTTTATATGAGCTAAAATCAAAAGTGGTCCCTTAAGAGGAGAAAGGGAGGGTCAACTAATATATATGTATTCATTTGTCCAACTGTAGTTAGAACTATATCCCTGAAGCCTATAGGACTAGGCAAAGAATTCTGTAAATCTGAAAACTCTATAGGAACAGCAGTTGTCATACTGGATGATACCTGAGGTACTCAGCATCTCCTGGTGGTCAGCAGCCAATGTTTCAGAGGAATGTTGCACTATCTGCCTGTTTTCAGCCCTCCTAGGCAAACTGTATTCAGAACTGTTCTTTCTACCTTGGCACAAGATGCAAGAGAAAAATAAGTCTTTTAGAAATTAACATAGAGAAACATTTCCAAGGCCTAAGGGAAAGGTTAGGACTTCTTGGTTTAGAAAAAACAAATATTATGCATGCCAAAAGAGAAAAATATCAATTTCAGTATAAAAAACAAACAAAAAAATCCCACATCACCAAAACTAACCAAAATAAAAGAGTAGATGCTCACCTAAACAGAAAGGCAACATATTAAATGGACCAAAGACTTCAATTTTTTTGTATATGTTGAAATTTTTACCCCATGCAGAAAGTCAGCAGAAGGCCTAGGATCTCCTTTAGCTGTCACTCCCTTCCCTGAGAATTTTCCTGAGAGAGCTCACGGGCTCTATGCCTGCCCTTAGGACAGAGGAATATTTCACCCAAAATACACAATCACCTTATATGAATACCAGCCCATTACATCACCAAATCTAAGAGCTTAGTAGGATTTGGTTTTAGTTCACGCTCAGATGTATGTTTTAAGAAGACAGTTATCCAGGAGTTCCACCTTCACTTATAATTAAAATAAATACAAACAGACTGAAGCAGACCTGTAATCTACAAAATTTCTACAGTGACCCCATCCAAGCATTCCCAATCTTCCTTAAATTATCCCTAAACAGAGATCTTCCCTAGCTCAATTGGTCCCAAATCCTACACCCTACATCCTCACTCAACTCTCATTTCTTCTATAATCTAGTAAGGGATATTTCCAGATGACAAGAGATGGGCAGATACAGACCTGTGTGCTAGTCTCCATGCTATTTACTGTTATTTCAACTCCCAAACAGTAATCACTGCCAGTCTCAGTCCTGCCATCAATTTTGATTGTGCATTCCATGGGGCAGGGACTGATATCTTCTTATCTTAAACAGTGAACAATTTAGTTCGAGGTAGGAACCCACAGCTTCCTACTGGAAAGGAGAAACTGCTGTTACAAGCTCTGTATGAACAAAGATGAGAAAATTCTTCACAGAGCCAGGAGTGATGACTGAGAGTTGGACTGAAATGAGGAACATGACAACAAACTCACCACCAGGTTGATGATTTATGTATAGGTTTACAGTGAAAGGAAGGGATATTTACTGAGATTAGAAGCAGTGAAAAAATCATAAGGCAAGGAAAATAGAGGACAATATCTGTTGCTTACCACCTGCCCACCTGCAACTTCTTTGTGGAGCAAACGAAGATGCAATGAAAGAGAGAGTCAGAAGCACAGAGGTGAACAAAGTAGCTGATGTGGCACTGGAAAGACTTAGAAGCCTGGAGAGTAGTCCAGGTACTTCCTATAAAAATAATTCTCAGAACTGGATTTTTTACATCACTCTATCTTTTTTGTTATCTTCTGAAAAGACACCAAAGCCTCCCATGTACAAGATTACTATGCGATGAGATGAAATATTTTGGAAGCAGAACTTTTAACGTAGCCAGTTGTCAAAGTGCTGTAGGATGCTCAAGAATTTTTTGTCAACTTCATTTACTAGCACGAAGAAGTTCCTGACAGTTTCAAAGACAGACAATTAGTCACTACAATAAAGCAGGAATCCTTCCTTTACAGTAAACAAGGTTGTTTATCCATTCAGGGAGACTGATAAAAGAAAATGTCATATCAAAATGCTCAATCAATGCAAGAAATAATGGATTGGTTAAGTAACTGGTTATCCCACACAAAACAAATGAAAAAACGAACCCACTGATATGCTATTCCTGTACAGTATATTTAAGTCATCAGTTACCAATATCTCAGCTCTAGTACAAGGCTTTTATATCTGCCAAGTAGGATATAACTTCAACTGCATCACCTATATTTTAATTATTTTCATTAAAAGCAACTAAGCTGGAGGGAAAAGCCTGTAAATTATCATTGGATACTATAACATACCATAAAGCTCACACAACCCCAGTTCAGACCCTTAGCAATACTCTATTACCCATTTAAAAGATTCAGCAAAAGTCATTCTGATTCATACATTCCCAAAGAAAAATGACTAGGCAGCAGTGATATAAAACTGCTTTACTGCATAAAAATATCAGCAATAAACACATTGAAAGAATTGGCTACACAGACTTCTTGCCAGAATTATTCCTTCACTCTGTTGACACAGATTCTAAAGTCCTTCTTGGTTTCCAGTTTTGCCTATAAAGAAATTCAAAGTTTCACCTCTCATAGTTCTTTATAAGGTTTTCTTCTATTCTTAGTTATCCCCACCAGATTTTTATTGTGCTAACAAATCAAGCTACTAAAGAGAAAAAGGAGAGCATCTCTTTTTTCTGAGAGAAAAGATGTTATCACCTCATTTTAGCCCTCAAACCTAGTACCCTCTAAAGGCCTCGTGATCACTTTGTGAGGCAGGGCCAGAAGTAGGGTGACCAACCTAGAGGAGGAGATGTGTCCTTACTGAAAGCACAGGCTTTGGACAAGTTATGCTCAGACAGGGGCAATTCCTCCTTTCCTGCAGGTTGTCCGATCACCATCATAGACAGCAATTTTTTGCATGCATGCATATCTCCTTTCCAATAATTACATTAAGGGAAAAAACCCTCTGAGAAGCTAGTTTAGTAGGGCTGTGTTTTGACAACTAATCCTTCAGAGATGATTTCATACTTAGAGGAAGATAAAGCAAGGGCCTTCACCTATGGGCAAAACCAATACATCTATCACAGACCTTATGGCAGGAGCAGAAATCTTTGCATTTTAGGAGAACAAGAAGAGAAAGATTGAACTGTTGGGCTGAAGAGAAAAGGAGGAGGAAAATAAAGACGAGAGGGGAAGACCAGGGCAGTTGAAAATCAAAAGGAAGAGCCATTTTTTTACAACTTCTGTTCATGAACAACTCAGGCTAGCAGACCCTCTGCTCTGCAAAGACCCAGGCTACTTTTGACCTATACTAAGCTTTACTCCCAAGTAAGCTTTTGAGAATAGTGACACTTCAAATCTACTGAAATTCCAATGTAGTATCATTTTTATTAGAAGATATGCCAGAGATGAGCTGGCATATTTGTCTCTGAAATTGGAGATAACTATTCGTACCCAAATGACCAAACCCTTAAGAAATGTTGCAAAGCTTTTAACTCGTAGTAGAAAGTTTCACAGTTTCTAGGTAAATATTAGAAAAAGCATCCCCTTAACTATTTTTTCTGGATTGTTATTTCTTTGACTGAAGTATCTCAGTACTTTGAGTATTCAGGCATACTGCAAACAATCTGTAGAGAAAAAGAAGGGGAGGGTTTCTCAATTTTTTGTGTTTCTGGGAATGCCTACCTTAAGCCAAGTTCCCAGTGGCCATTTTAAAAGCTGAATTTTACTCTCTGCATTCAATACTTGGCAAAGATCAACAGCAACATAAAAGAATAAGTCACTTTAAACTAGAAGGGAATGTAATTTTGCCAAACATCTGCCCAGTCTCCAGTTCTGCTCTTCACTATCATGAAAAAGGGAACAGAGCACTTTTAGACACCTAAAAGAATTATTTCAAAGCACAGGGGGTGGACAGAGAGTAAAGAGGAATCACAGAAGAGCAGAGGGTGTTTGGAGGGTCGCAGAAGCACATTTCACTGCAGAGCAGCCATCTCAACATCAAACACTGCAACTCTGCTCCCTCCCTCCCCTCCAAGCAGTCCCTCTCAGGGCTTGGGTGCCCATCTCCTCAGCAGGGTTTGAAAAGTTTGACATTATATTGGTCTGCCAGATACTCCTCACGTCAAGTATATAAAGTAAAGTATATTATTTTGTGCTCAGTACAAGAAGGCATTAACTGCCTGCCAAGGGAAGGGCTTCATGACACGCTAATTTCTTTTTTTCCTCCAAGAGATTTCAGGGATCATATAGGTAAAGCTCAGTGGAGATTCACTGCTCTTTAGCCTCCTCTGATACTGTACAGTGGGAATGAGATGGGAAGAATCAGTAGGGAGGGCTGTCAACAGGGAAAGGGTAATGCTTAAGCACAGGTGATTTCCCAAATATCTCCACAAATATCTCCCTGTCATCTTAATGAACAATTTTCTACATCTTTGCATGTTTCTCTGCACCACCAACTGTGTGAAGCTCTCCTATCGCTTCCAAATGAGACCCTTTCCTACCCAGACTGTTATTTCTTTTATCATGATCTACTTGTAAATATACTCAAAGTGCATGAGATCACCCAAGAGAAGCAGAATACAACACATTTAAATTGTCTGCAGTAACTAAGGACCACACACCATAGGTGTTAAACTTCTTTCATATTTGTTTATTTTGAAGACCTGTATTGTTCATCTGAGCCACTGGGCATTTTTATATCAAGCTTTTTAGTCTATTTTGTAGGACCGGGGACCAACATCAAATGGGTGTCAAGTGAAGGACATCTTATACCATTAATGGATGTAATTACATTAAATGGCTATTTTATGTCCTCCCTTTTTTATTAATTTAGCTTTCTGACTTTGACAGCCTACCAGTAGACATAATGAGTTCTTTCGCATATTTTGATCATTTCAATTATCATGGTGTATCAAAAGCTTTACTGACCTATTTTGATGCAAGCAATAAAATCTGTAGTAAAAGATGATCCGTTGTAAGGACCTAATGTCATAAAATTGCTGATCCAAACCAGAAAAGTACAAGAACTGGCAGAGTAAGTCAGTGAAGAATGGTTAACCTGTCCCACACAAAATAAGCTCACAGAAAGACTTTCTGTGTGAAAGCCAGGTTGCACACAGTCTGTTAACAGCACTCAGAAATAAAATCTGCTGATTTTCCTCAGGCATTTTGTGGAGGCATGGCCAGATTCCAAGAAATTCAAAGCACAGAGGAATTCCATGCCTTCATCTTAAGGTCAATGCAATACCAGTCTCAGCACTTCCTCTTTAATTAGAAAAATGTAGCTGTTGTGGTGATGTAAATGAAAGTGCCCAGATTTCACAGGAACACAAGTGCATGTGCACACATGCACACTCATACACAGCGCCTCTGACACTGTGCCCTTCCTCAATCAGGCTTTCCCTCCTTCCCTGAAACTTTTCAGTGCTCTCCTGGTTTGTAGAAGTTGCACCCAATCCTAGAATAGGGTTCCCAGGAAAAGCTTCTGCCCATTACCTACCAGGTTCAGTCAGGGCTGGCCACTGACTGCAGGGCCTTCTAAGCATCCCCACTTGTCCCTGCTGAAGTTGCAGACTCCCTCCATACTCCATCCTCAGCACATTCTTGCTCTTCTCTGATCTACACCATGGTCTTCAAATCCGAGAGTCTTTTAATTACTCATCTAAATTTAGTCAGATATTATTAGTTCTCATGACAACTCTTACCTGTAGCAGTACTTCTAATAGTTACTTTTCTGATCTAGTCAAGACAAGTTCTTGTGATTTAAGGCTCTGTGTTCATTGTGTTTCAATTAGGTAGAAATCATGTCAGGTTTTAAAAGAGGTAAACAGCCCTCCTCCCTTTTCAGAAAATGCGTACATTCATGTAGCCTCAATGAATCAGATTGGATAATGATCCAGGTGAAAGCTAAAACTCAAATCTATGGTCTGCAAGAGCAGAGACTTAATCCAGTTATTCACGCTAAATTCCATCTCTGCAATTTTGCAATAAAAATGAGTATTTCTTGAAAATAGGTGATGAAAGATCAGTGAAGGATTTCAGTTACCTCCTGGGACTCAGACAAAAAAAAATGTTGGAAATAGCTCATCAAAGGCTACATTTGATATTTCCTAAGTTGAGACTTTCGAAATTTTCAAAAATCAATTTTTCACAGTAATGATATCAAGACTGTAAAAATATTCCTACTGAAAATAATAAAGCATTTGTAGCTAACATTAGATAAACAACACAAAGAATCAAATTTAAAAAAAAAAAGTTAAAAGTCATTTGATGACTCTTCTGTCTTCTTGTGAAATAATGACAAAGCAAAATCCAAATAAGGAAAAGAATGTCTACAGACTAGGTAGTCACTTCAATCACCAGGCTATTTTCTTGTCTGTGTAAGTCCCTGAATTACAACAGAAATTAAATCCTAGCACTAAACCATCTTATTATATTATCAAACAAATTTCCTTAGAATTAGCAGATCTGTAAAAACAGCTTGAAAAATCATAACTATACTGGCAGTGTGAACTGAAATAATCTCACTGATTTTCTTCTGGCTGTACACTGGGACCAGCACCTCCTGACTCACAGTTAAATGGTTTATCAATTGATGCTTTCCAACCTAAGTGTTTCATGTCTTGAAAATGTGCAGACTTCTCCCATCTTCTTCTGATTACCTAAAATAATTGTGCAATTGCTGTGCAGCTAGTGCCCCAATTCATTCTTCCTCCAGGTCATTTGTACACCTATTTCATAACAGACTGGTAGCTCCTAATGCTCAGCTCTGGGGCAACTCACTATTAACCTTCTTTTCTTCTGAAAAATTGGTTATTTATTTTGACTTCATTGTCTTTTAACCACTTTTAATCCACAGCAGGATCTAACCTCTGACCACCAAAGTTTCTTAATAGTCTCTTGTGAAGACCTTCAGCAGAGAGTTTTGTTCTCAATTTTATTATACTCATCCATTCTCCTTCACCCACCACTTCCTTCAGCATTTTCAGTGCATTCCAGCAGGTTAAAAAAGCTTCCACTTACCATTAAAAAATAGCTGGTATCTTGTGCCACACTCACCTTGGAGATTAAAAATTTGAATAGCTTTTCAATTTATTTCCTACTGCTGCATTATTATTCACCAGGAGGTAATTTTTTAGCAAGAATCTTATCTTAATAAACACGTAAGGGCTATCCTAATTCTACGAGGTATCTTCTTTGCAATTTAATGCAGACACACAAAAGTACTTTTAGAAAGTGATGTGCTCATAACAGCACAATGGGTATTACAGATATTACCTTGAGTAATATTTTCACTTTCCCAATTAAACAGTAGATATTCAATATTATTATTATTATTATTTAAGGCAAAAACCCACAAAAACCCCCCAGAATGTAGCATTAAGTAAACTTACATAAATATTTTAAACCTCTCTTGGTTTTTCACTAAAGCAGTTTCTTCTGTCCTGTGTCTCTCTGTCACAGGTACTTCAGGTGCCTCAGGAGTTCCTAGACATGCAGATTTCAGCTGGCTGGGCAATGGGCTGTGCAAACATTTGTCATTGTGGTTAGACATGCACAGTCCCACAGAAGGAATCCTACACAGCCTGCTCATGCAAACATGCTCTTGCCCATGTAACAAAGAGGCAGAAGGACATTAGGGAGCAGGCTGGAAGAAAAAATTAACCAGCTCATGAGCTGATCTGTGTCTGAAAAACACACATGAAAGGGATTGGCAGAAAGCAGCCTAAAATCACATTTGATTGTTCTGCTTTCCACGTATGTTATATTGTGCATACACACATCTTTCAAAAAGTTTTCCAAAACATGCTGGGTAATGGAGGTGTCATTTGGACCCATATAAACCCAAATTAGTACATTCTGATTGCCAAAGGCCTCTTATAATGGTAGAAATGTGGCACTGCAAACAAAC
The DNA here is from genome assembly GCA_037013685.1 of Acridotheres tristis. Taxonomy (NCBI): domain Eukaryota; kingdom Metazoa; phylum Chordata; class Aves; order Passeriformes; family Sturnidae; genus Acridotheres; species Acridotheres tristis. The sequence continues at coordinate 139,331,196 of CM072886.1, read as the reverse complement.
TGTCACATCTTTGTTACATTTTACTGTTGTGTTGTATGTGCTTTTCTTTACCTGGTTAGTAAGCAAAGAAAGGGGGAGAGTAGGGAGAGAGTTAGAAGAGGATTATTGTTTAAGTGGCAGCTCAGGGAAGGAGGCAAGAACAGTGAAAATTGCTGCAAGGTCATAGTCAAGCCAAAAAGGAGAACAACCGGGTGAAAGAATATGTGCCGTCCAGGATTTTGTACTGGGCGGTTTCAATAGCTTGACATGATTGTAGTGAGAGCTTCTAGAGAGGAAAAACACTCACAGGAGAAAATGGATATGGAAATATCTGAGATACAGAAGGAGGTATAAGTATATTCTTTCTGAAATAAAGATTTTCATGAAAACACTCTTCTTCAAACTTAAGCCACAATCAAATTGTTCCCTTTTCTGCCTGACTTAAAGGGGATATCAGTCTTTTGACAGTAATCCTTGCATTGCAGCACTAGCTGTGAGGTTAAGGAAGGATTTTGTCCCTGGGACACTTATTCCCACAAGAAGCTATTACTAGTAAAGATGTTATTGGCTGTAATTTAGTGACTGCCCTGTGCTTCCTACAAAACCTGTGGATTTGTGCTGTATTGCACAATTACTTTGACTGAGTTTAATGTTGAAGTCTGGCAAAAATTCCAGAAACTGTCACCACCACCAAAGGCTGGTGGTCACTCCAGTGTCCACTCTGTGCAAGTACCCAGGTGCTGGGTAGAAAAGATGGATGGCCTATAAATAAAAGAACAGGAAAAAAGTCAGTGGCAGAAGGGACAGTTCTGCTGCCAGGTGCAAGGAGCCAGTCTACCCCAAGTAAACTGGCCTTTCACAAAAGAGGGAGCCCAGGGGTAACAGAGGTCTGAGTGAGACACATGCTTTTCCACATGCAAATCCTTACAGGTGGTGTGTGTGCTGGGGGAATAGATGTTCTAAACAGATACTCATGAAAAAAGAGCACACCAACCAGGGCTCCCCTTAGGTAACACACAGCATGTCATTGGAACCAGAAGGGCACTCAGAAGACCTGAAACAAATCTTCATTAAAGCCTGAAACTGCAGCTGCTTGTCTCAGGCTGGTTTCAAAATAACCACGGAGTCCATCCTGGCTCCCCAGAGGAGCCCAGCCCAGATCAGTGCCTCTCTGGTGGAGGCTGAAGGTCAGGACCAGACTGTCTGGGACCAAGGTTTAATCTGGGGAAGGGGCCTGATTTTGGTCAGTGAGGGGCTCTCTGGGGCAGCCAGGTAGGACCACAGCAAGCTTAGGAAAACACAGGATGTGCCATAGGTGGACAGGGGTTGCATGAGGAGGTGATGCCCCAGGAGTGTGTGGAGGAACAGAACTCAGGGACACATTTGCCAGAGAATGGCCACAGAGTGTGAGTGATGTCAAAATCCTGGTCAGGCTTCTGCAGCCTCTTTTTGCCTCTCAAGTGTCTCTTCCACTCTTCCTTCTATACTTTAAGTTCTCCCTTCTTCAGCTAGAGCAGGTCTGGACAAGGACATTCCACAGCACACATCTACCTTCTCCCTCCTCGGTCATCCATCCAGAGCTCATGGAACTTTCTGTAAGTTGTCAAGGTTAAGGCAAGGAAACTGACAGAGCACCTCAACAAGTGCCTTACAGGCAGCAATTTGCTCTGCCAGAGCAGTGCCAAGGGGACTTCTCCACTTCTTGCACAAAACTCCTAAAAATACAGTTTTCAATTCACAGACATGTTGCCTGTTTTTTCTGGTTTGGGTGGCCTTTCTTGGGAATGCTTTATCTAATTGTCTTCATACACTACATGCTTCTGAAGACAGCATCTTGTTCTGATTTTCTATATTCACAGAGAGTGTTGCCTCTGTGTATATAAATACACATAAAAGTATATGCATTTATATATGAACAATTCCTGATCCAAAGGAAATAGGCAGTCAGAGGTTACTCTGAGATCAGAGCAACTTGGTCAAATGGAAGGTGACCCTCTCCATGGCAGGGATTGGGAACTGGGTGATTTTAAGGTCCTTTCCAACCCAAATTATTCTATGATGTGTTTAAATTACATCATCCAGCCAATGCCAGAGCACTACAAAATCACCTGGATATTGCCCACTGGAGGAAGATGGGGCAGAGCATCTGTCACATCCTGTCTATTGTCACAATTGTCCTCCTGTGACTAGACAAGCTTATAATGAAGATTTGCTTTATTAACAGGTCTAGTATAGAACAAGCTTGTAATGCCATTAGCACCCTAAAAGAAACAAGGAAAAAAAAGAAACATCTGCAAGGGAAATTTCCCACACAAAGTAACAGATGTGATTCCAAAAGGCCTCTCTGAAAAGCATTTTAAGTTTTAATTATTTAGAGTTTCTCACTGTGTAGACGCAAAACTCGCACAGATTTCTGAACCATAAATAGCAGATTGAGATTACATTTGAAGAAATGTAATGCCAGTGGAAGAGTGGACCCTTTTCTATAGAATTAAACCATACAAAATATCATTTGTTGGAGGTATATTCAAGATATCTAATTTAAATACTGTACAAAAAAGCACGGCAAAATTCTGGATTTGGACAAAGAATAAATTCTAATTCATTCTCACAAATGCAGTGATGAAATTCATAGTTCTTACTATACTGAAAATGAAATGAGACAAAGTGATGATGATTACAGAGAGAAAAAAATCACCTTCTGACAGGGATATGGAGTACATAACTGAAAAGGTGCTTTTATCTTACATTCAACTCTAACTTCATACTCATCGATTAACAGATTTACTCTGTGCTTCCTATGATATCATGCATTATTCAAGCAACTTCTTAAAATTTAACAAAAGCACAAGGAATAAGAGGTGAATATCATAATAAACAGAATTTTGAATGTTCTTAAACCAAAGGTATGCTTTAAAGAAAATATCTACTAAGGATACCAATATAAACAACCTGGTTTCCTCACAGCATGAAGCCTGGTTTTTTCTGCCTTGTTTACCAGGGGTTTTTTCATGCCAGGAGCCCTTTATATAAACTGCAAGTAAACGAATCATTACAGAAAGGAAAACACAATTCTTACTCATTAGGCTCACAATTCTTATTCATTAGTGTATTCGTTCACCTTGATTAAGCAGTAAAAAGGAAGAGGGTTGGGGATTTTAAGAGAGGTACACAGGCTTTTAAAGTGCAGCAATGCCCAAAAAGGCTGCAAGGAGTTAAGAAGGAATGAATGATACCTGTGTGCAGCTCCACATTTTAGTCAATCCAGGTTACATGCTTTCCCAGCAGGAAAAATTCTATATTCTGAAAAGATATAAGGTGTGGTAATGTCGGCTGGTACAGAACCCAAAGCACTGAATGCAGGTAAATTATAATAGCTTCCAGTAGCTTTCCTTTCCTGGAAATAAGCTGTATAATTTAGAGTTTTCCACTTGAGTGAAAACTCCTATTCTTCCATTCTTTTACTGACATTTACTTTGCCCTAAATAATCTTGTTTACCTGGTCACATTTTTTCTTATGGTGATGTCAACTTTTCTATTGACATGATTTTGTTAAGACAAACAGAAAAACAAAACAAATCACAACCACAACAAAATGTGATCTTTACTCAATCACAAGATGGTTTTCATCTGGAGAATATGATCACACCTGGCAATAGTGGTAAGCAAGAGACAGCAGTCTTCATGGTAAACTGAGGTTACAGAGAGTTCCTGAGATTTACAGGCCCCACTGCAATTAAATCATATTTGGGCTCCTGATCCCTAGGGAGCCTTTTACAGCCATCAAAATTTGGTATCACAACAACTGTAACTATGACTATCACAAGAGAATTCCATTACACTCTAGGAATGATTAGAAGTAAGTACCTCAAAGTGTGAAAACTCAACCAGAGAGGCCTTTTCTCTGCCTCAGAAGCCTGAGAATTTAATATTACGGAATTTAATAAATACACATGCAGATGTTGTCTTTTTAGAGCCAAACTTTATCCTACGTCAAGAGCTGAAGCAGGCTGGCTAGTGAAATTACAAAACAGGAATCCTTCTCTGTTTGTGGGAGAGGCAGCATGATAAGCAAACACACCTACATTTGTAGTGTTTTCTCACATAAACTTTTTAGCAGTTTGTATTGTGCTGACTGGATATGTAGATGATATGTGGATTAGGCAGCAGACAGATCATCTCTCTAAATGCCATCATGAAACAGCTGCCCTCTTCTTTTCTATCCTGTTAATGCTAATCTTCCAGATCTCAAGCAGGCACTGGTATTATTCCTAGAAAGACAGTAATCAGAGCAATGGACCCAAAAAAACACTATGCAAAATGACATGTCACATTAAAGGAGCACTTTGTTTTCATCTGAGCATTCAAAGTGTTGGAGGCAGCACATTTAGAACAAAACCCCTGGACTGAAACCTTGAGAGCTTCACAAATCACATTTTCTTTGTAAGCCAACACAGCATTTTTTTTCTAATTGCCAAGCTGCTGATTTTGATGTAGAGTGGACCCTGTCGATAGTCTGGGATTAATGTTGTGGAGATGCTGTAAGTACCTAATAGGAAATAGCATTCCTTCTGAAAAAAATCTTTTTTATTACTTGTACTTGCACTTTTTGCTTCTAATCAGAAATCCCTGGCCCAGGATTGTTACTAAGTACTTGGGGAGATGTTATGCATTTACCTATGGCTTATACATTATTATAACTACAATCACTGTCTGGAATGGAATCATGTGCATCAGGAGTTTTTCCCCTCTCTTCTCTACAGCCAAATTTGCTGAACTTCTTGGACTTTGTGTGAAACTTTCTAGTGCTGGTTATTGTTGGTCCCCAGCTCTGAGCCACTGCATCTCTGGAGCGTGTCTGCATATATTTTCTGTTTGTACCTTACCATGTCTGCTCTGCTTAATTTCTGGAGACCATGGGGAGACCTGTCAAGTTCCTTCTTCTTACAAGACATAGGGACAGGAAGGTGTTATGAGTAGAGAGTTATGTGGAGAGTTATATATGCAGTTGTCTGCTGTTAAAATCTTTGGTATCTAGACATTTTTTTATTAACACCACATCACCATTTTAACAATGGCCACGAAAAGTTCAAACAGTTCTAGTAAGAAGACATTTATAAGACTGTGGGCTAATTATTATTAGAATATGATTTTGCTTTCTGTTTACATTCAAGCTACCTGAAATCTAAAATTCTATGAGTTTATGTGAAGTTCTTAGTCAATCAGATCCCTGGTGTAAGCTCCACATTTTCTTTTTGTTGGCACAACTGAATAACAGGGTGTATGTTTTGCAGGCAGACAGATAATCCAGAAACCTCCCTGGCTGTGGTGTGAGCAATGGATCTAGGAAGATATTTCCACTTTTCAAAGACAGGTACAGACAGTCACATGGTCAAATGAATGCATATATGGTTCTTATAAACTGATGGTGTGAAATGAGGATGCAGAGGTTTCATACATTGCACAGATCCAGCTGGTTACAGCTTCAGTCAGAGATTAAGGCTTTCCACATTTTATTCTCCAGGTATCATTTTACTTGTTCATATCTGTAAAAGGCTGCTAACACCTATGAAGCAGTTAGTAAATTACTTAATATATAAACAATGATCAGATGAAATTTTCCTTGCATTATTTGAAACCTGGGTTTTAATATTTTTAATTTCTATATTTAGACCATTTAAGCACCAAGCATGCTTTAACCTGGTAGCATTACACGAGCTCATTCCTGGAAAATGTCTTTTGTCCCCTCTGCTTGAGGGTCAACAGAGTGTCCAGGACCACTGTCCCTTTCCTGCAGCAAAAAACAGTGCTTGGAACACGATATTTCTAAAAAGCAAAGAAGTCTCATCCCCATTTACCTGGAATAAGCAGGTTTTGGATGAGTACATTAAAACAGTGACATTTTTGTCTGTGATGTTTCCAGGCTTGGGGGCTGCACCCAGGCAGTGGGACCATCATGGCCAGCCCTGTCACTTGCCAGGGAGATGCCAAGGGCTGGTGCCACAGGTGTGCATGGGGAAGGAGTCTGGCACTTCTTCCTTGTGCTGGGTAATAACTGCCCTCACCTGAGCTCATGTTTGGCCATGACACACTGTGTGGGCACCAAAAGCAGCATGCAGGGAGTCATTACCCTCATTTTCTCTGCAGAATGACATTTGTGTGCAAACCAGGCTTGATTCTGCAAACTCATGATGTTTAGCAGCAGGGACAGGTGAAGGTATCCTGGAGTAGGATACCTTTTACCTGTGTCATGAGGAAATTGAAATATCACTGTGTGGTAACCAAGTTCAACAGCAAATATGACCCCAAGGGATGTAACACTGATGTTTGCTTCCTGTGGACCTTTAACAATCCCCAGTGCAAAATCAGTATGTTGCTGCTTTGGACAGGTGCTGAGCTGATCCCACTGACAGCCACATGGAGCGAATTGAATGATTTTTACAGGAATTTAACTTTTTAATCTTCATGACAGGAACTGGAAAAAGTCACTCAAGAAAATTACTTCAGAATATTCCAGTGTCTGCTAAGACATTTTCTCATTGTACTGGCAATTTCTTCTGCCCTGGAGAAGAAATGGGTGACATTTCTCAGGGTTATACCATGCTCCATGTGCTGCAGCTGAACTGCCAGCTGAGTCCCCAAGACAGGGCTGTAATTGGCTCAGTGCATATCAGGTTCCCTTCAACTCCCCTTTGTGAACACAAAGGCTGGGATGTAGCCAAGGCAAGAAAATGTACAGCAAATCACAGCTGACATGAATGGCAAAATAAACAAAAGCAGATGTGCCTCTTCACATGGTTATGTGAGGGATGTAGGAGCAAAGTATGTTTTGACAACAACAAAAGAAAAAACTGATATCTGAACACAGAAGGCTTTGCAGACAAAGAAAGGTGCTGTCAGTGATCATCAGTGAAGCAGCATTTGCAGATCACAAGATACCAACAGTGAGAAAATGGCTGTTGTGGGTACCAAATCCACACAACAGACCAAATAAATTACAAAAGCATCATGTCCATGTTCAAGGCATCCAGTGAAATACTGTCAGCACTTGGGCTAGCAAACCCAGAGCCCTTCACAAATCTATTAGATGATCCAAATTCTCTACTACCCTGTCACATACTGTGTATTTTCAGAGGCAGCTTCTTTTTACCAGACCAAAGGGAAGCAATGTAAGAAATTAAACATGATTTAGATTTGAACGACACTGAAGTGCAGTCGATGGCACTCTTGAAATTCAAGATGCTTCAAATTTCTAGATATGCCTGGCTTCTGGGTTGCTGTAAAGTTGCTGTTGCTATAATGTCAAGACTACTGAGGAAGTATTGGCCTCTATTTATTGACACACAGGGTTTTCACTGAATGTAATAGTGGTAATAAGTGGAATGATAATGGATATTTTTGATCCAACCTAAGACAGAGGTTGCACTGACCTAGGAGTTTTACCTACCAGCTTCACATATCATCCTCACCTGCTAAGAAACCAAAACCCTTCTTCTCTAAAGACAGACCTTGGGTGAGAAAACTTTATAAGTATGGTGACTTTTCAAGGTTATTTCTGTGTCAGAACTGAAGATCCTAACTTAAGTTATATCTCATATCTAAATATCCTTTAGGTTAAGTACCTCAGTGTTGCCAGAAGCAAGAGTGCATTAGATAAATCAGATATTCAGAAGGAATGTAATTACGTCTACAAGATAAAAGGTTTTGCAATACCTGGACTAACAATGACAACAATTAATAAAATAATGGTTTTTAGATAGCATATTTATATCTCAGTATTAACACTGGAAGACAATATAGTCACATCTTATATCAAGTATACATGTCTCTGGAATAAATTTTCCCTTCTACAGGGAATTAGGCTAAGGCTGCGAGGGGGCTGTCCTTTGAATGTAAGTTTTGCTATAAATAACTTGGTTTTTTTCATTTGCACATCACAGTCAAATACCTGGTCACAACAGGGATGCCTAGGAACTACCACTAGGTGAGAGAATAAATGTTCTCTTTTCTGCATTCATAAATATATTTCTTTTTGGCTGATATACAGAATTATGCACCCATATTTTGGTATTAACCATGTGTGAAACTGCAGACTTCTGTTTACTGAGGTTATAGTGGATCACAGGGATGCAAAGAGGATTCCATAAGTCAATCATTACAATATTAATAGTGAAACTGTTCATTCACATTATGAGGATCCATAGATCATGGTCATTATTCATTACAGATATTTCCACTTGAGTTGCAACTAAGACAAGAGGGGTTCTTTTTTTTCAGTGCTACCTATCTAGAATTAAATAGTATTTTAGTATTGCAACATGGAGACAAGATGCAAATGAAGAGTTATAAAAAAAAAGTCTATTTATATACATTCAGAACCTACTTAGGTTCTTCAAGGAACAAGAAAAATGTTTTTGCAAATTATTTTGCAGTGTTATTCTGGAAAGCTCACAGTTTAGCTCACAGTTTTTCATAAAAGACCATTTTATTTCTTTTTTTTTGGTTATTCCTTACATTCCTTTAATGTCAAACGGCAGTTTTCTTTACTAATGGCACTGTAGTCCAAAAGACCAGGAACAGCAGTAAGCTTATTAAACATTAAAAAGGACCTCTGAGGTAAAATAGACAGAGATGCTTGACTATGCTATCAATGATTTTGGAGTTGTTTGGGGGTTTTTTCGTTATTTTCCCTTATGTTAATTTATTTTTAGAGCACCTGCAATATTCGAAACATGGAGAAAATGTTTTCAGGCCTGGGGGTATGTATTTCATTAAAAAAGAAAAAGAAACTGAATGAAGAAATGAAAGAAAAACAAGAAAAAAATGAAGAATTATAAAAAACATCATTTTTTGAGTAGTTGCTATTGTTGCAACTAAACAAGCAACACAGTTGATCATTAATGAGAATTAAGTTACTGTGTAGTTGCTTAGCTCACAAAACTGAAATACTCAACACGGCAAAAGAACAGCAATGTAATTAGAATAAGATGTGATAGGCTGCAGGTTCTTATGATTTAGGGGCAAAACAAGTTTGTATCTACAGTGTTGAGATTTATGATGCAAATGTTTATGCTTTGGTTTTACCCCTGGAATAATGAAGCCCCATGTATCCTAATACTGAAGTCTGAACAGCAGCCCATAAACTCACAGAATTTATTCACAACAGATAATCTTTGTGACACCAACTTAATTCCAAAACTTACTTAAAAAAAGAATTAGCTCACTAACTGGAAATAAATATATAATATATATAATATATATTACAGTGCAGAAACTTATTATTTATGAGTCTAAACACAAAAGATTGCACCTGATGACAAAAATTTTGTTTAGCTTGTAAAAGAGCAAATTGCTGTTGAATCATTAACACAAAAGCAACCAGGGAAGCACAGTTTGTTTAACATAATTCTAACCTACCCGTGAGCTAAACTGCAGTATTTTTTATAATATAGTCCAAATATATGGCTGCTTGGTGCTCAACAGGTGACTACTAGATAAAAAAAAACTATCTTGAAGTTTACAATACAGCAAGAAGATGACAAGATGTTTGCATGCATAAAGGTGAAATATGCCAAGATTTATTGAAAATTTAGATATAATGGATTAATATGTCCTATTCTTTATGCTTCTAGATAAAAATGATTTATCTGATCATGGCAATGTTTACTGTTTATTTTAGTGAAGGCACAAATCTTTTCACCTCCTTATTAATATACTCACATTTTTTCTCTTTCTACTTACAATGTAGGTAATGCTTCCCAGAAGCTGTAATATAATATATAATTATTTACTTTGATTCAGAAATTGCAAAATGTCTAAATTGCAACCCACTATTCTAAACCTAATTTTAAAAATTTAATTGAGTAGTCATTTGATGCATACTTGGTATGTTAAGAATTAATTTCATCATTCCTTGGTGATTATGAAAATCACCCCCCTGCCATGGGCAGGGACACCTCCCACTAGCCCAGGCTGCTCACAGCCCATCCATCCTGGCCTCAAACACTTCCAGGGATGAGGCAGCCAGATTTTATCTGGATAATCTATTTCAGTGCCTCACCACCCTCACAGTAAAGAATTTCTTGGCAACATCTGATCAAAACCTATTCCCTTTCAGTTTGAAGCCATTACCTTGTCCTGGCTGTTCACACCCTATAAGTTCCTCTCCTGCTCTCTTATAAGCAAGACCTCTTTAGGGAATATGGTTTAATGCTATTAACCCCAACTCAAATATCTTTAGATGTTTAAAGTATAGCTGGCCATAGTCCACAAAGCTGTTTGGTTTTGTTATCATGGGAGGAGAAAACAAAGAAAAGTAGATCAGTTAATAGTATCATCTATTCATTCCCATTCTCTGTGTTTTGCTCCATATAATTTTTTCTCCTTTAGTGACTTCTCATCTGCTCTTTAGGCTTGATGAAATATTTCACTCTGAAAAAAAAAAGAAATAGACATGGTGAACCAGACTCCATGCAGGTATGATAATAAAATAACCTCAGTTCTACCTTTGAGTGACATCATAGGAAGAAAAATAACAGGAAAGAGAAGTCTGCTAATTCAAATTAATACAAATTGGGGGGAAACCTGAAATAGGTTGATTTTAATGGATATTTTTTCTTATTACACTGGGACACATTAAGATTGTCTGGATGCCTTAACTGTACATTTCCATACCTTTCATTTCTTCTACATTTAACTTTAACTCTGACAACAGAATTTGTGTAATTTGTTTAGGGGACAGTAGCATTAACATTTTTTCTCTTAAATTGTATTTTTAAATTGTATTTTTAAATGATGACTTCAATTTTATTCCATTAGTTTTACAGTATGTAATATATGTAATATACAGTATATAATGTATGCATGTGTTTGTTTCTGGAAGTCTACAGAGTGAAGAATTTATTTTCAAATGCGCTGTGAATAACTGTGCTAGTCAAGCTAGTGCTTGATTTAGAATTCTTAGTGCATTCGAAATATCAAAAATAAATCTAAGTATCCTATTATAAACTATTTCAAGATCACAGTTTTGTAACTGAGAACAGAATACTACGATAATCTGAACAAAAGAAATGCTGAGACAAGATGTGTGTAACATACCAAGTGAGTACACAATGAGCGTTTCCAGAAGGTGTTAGGCACACTGTGCACTTCACGAGAGGTAATACAGGATAAATCTGTGACCTTTCCATTTGTCTGTTCTTTCCCCTTTCAAAAAACTTACTGATCTTTGGAGAATAATTAATCTTACTGTATCAGAGTATGGGGAACTTTAATTTTTCCTCTAAGAAGGAAAAATTTCAAAGTTACTAAATGCAGTTACAGTAATAGAAATTATTCCTACCTCAGGAAAAAAAAAAAAAAGAACGAAAGAAAGAAATGGGTCAGAATGTCAACTGATGCAATTTCAAGTGATTCCAATGAAATGGCTGACAGAGACATCAGTTTTAAGGTGAAAAAAAACCTCTTAGACCACCCTACTCTGTCTTCCTGAATAATTCAGACCAGAAAATTCCATATAGCAACTCTTGCTGAGCTGATAGATCTCTTGATTCACTTGATTTGGCTCTCTACTTTTTAAAAGATTAGTAGATATTCTCCCTAGGAGGCAGAACATGATGAGACAGCTGCAGTATTTGATGCAGTATTTGATTTGCAAAAAACATTTACAATTTTGATCTGTTGTGAGTTCAAGCATCAAGAGCCCATTCTGACCTCTCAAGAATTGGTTCACTGCCAAAGTGAGAAGGACAGTGTTTCAAAGAAAATGAAAACCCTTCTGGAATCCCAAGCTGACAGCAACAAATGTCTAGATGACAAGGTCAGACTGCAGGTATCTTTGTTATGGAAAATAAAGAAAGGTCATACATGGTATGACTTTCTGATTTTTAAGAGAATTTTAACTGGCACCTCACAATAAGACATCAGGAAAAAAAGGAGTAAAGAAGAAGCCTAGTCATATATAGAAATAGAAAGTTCACTGTACATGTGACTAGACACTGGACATGAGCACAAAAGCAGAATGAAGAGATATAGAATTTATTTCTTGAGATATCAGATGGCCCTCAATGAAAGAATTTTTTTTCTCAGAGTTTGGATTTTCTAAGCTTGAGATCAGTCTCTTTCATTTTCTCTGCTCAGTAGAATTCACAATAAGCAGAAAGTGCCATTGGCTTCAGATAAATGTGTGCTTGGTGTATAAATAGACATAATAAATGTGGTTGGCTAAAAAATGGATTATTTGTATTGGTGGAAGTCAAAAGCCATCGATTCACTTCAGCAAAGTGAGTCAGAGGAAAGAGAGGTTAGTTTGCAAATGAGAAACCTGCTTATTCAAATTGTTTCAGTCCTGGTCCCTTAGTGAAGGAAGGATTTATACCAATTTTAAGAAAAGTAGACCAAAATTTTTAAAATTATAATTACCTGGAAATAATGCTACAATGGCCTTGAAGGGCAGTTTGGACAGAAGAAGCCAGTGGCAATAATGGATGACCCAGATTTAATAGGAGTTGGGCATCTCTGGATAGTCCATTTGGACTGGAAAGCCAAACTTTCCAATAGTCTGGAAAGCCTGCGAGGCAGCTGCTACAAGCAGAGGTTGCCAAACATCCTGACAAACAAGGGGACAATTCTGACTTTTTGTAAAATACCCCAACATCCCTGTAGAAGAGTATAAATTCCCCTTTTTGCTGTAAGTCAACCATCACCCAGCTAGAGATTTTAACACAGCCCACTAAACCAAACCACTGTATTACTGAGGGAACACATGGGAACCTGTCCAACTGTTGGCTGTGTCACCCCTGTATTTGAAATTTAGTCTACATTTCCCAGCACCTAGAAAAATGCCTGACCATGAAGTTATTGGGCAGGGGCAATGATATTGCTACCCAGCAGAGATAGTGTTCTGGCAGACACTTCTGCCTAATGCAAACTTCTCCCAGAAATGATGAATTCTGAGTTGTGTTCACAGAGTGAATGCAAAGAGATTTCTATTCTGTCTGATTTATTTTATGTTTGAAGTTATTTTCCAATTCCTATGAATAATTCTGGGCTAGGAGCTCTTTCACAAGCAACATATTGCAAGGCCTGAAATAGCAGTGAGACAGATCTTCCCCTGTTGAAGTCAGCTTTGGTCCATGGTCCACAGGTAACATGGAACTCTGCTGATTTAGGTTACCTCAGAATTTATCCTGACACATTTTGATAGGCCATGACAATTCAAATATCTAATTGAAATGACTCATTGAAAAAGCAGACCCTTTGGAATGAGACCTTGGATGTAAAGCATTGTCTGGATGTTCATTTGTTTGAAATATCGAGGCATGTTTATTTAGGTATGATGGTAAGTAAGCCTAAAAGGGATGCATAGAAAGGGATGTGATTTCATTTAAAATACTGGTATATCTAATTACTGAATTTTCTGCTTTCAAATTAAATCAGACTGTATTAACAAGGATTTGGGAAACAGGTAAAGATTTTCCTTTATTTCAGTAATGCTGAGAAATAAGCCATTTCTATAATGGAGGGTGTAAAGAGCTCACTAGCCATAATCTTAGGAAGGCAGTTGTTTTGAGAAACAAACAGCAGTAAGTGTTCTTGGAGCAGCCACAATCAGCTGCCATGTGTCACAATCTTCTGCTTCACTTTGCATGCAGTGGGGATGTGCTACTGTGTGCCAACAGTTAATTATATGCCCACTGCAAAGGACCACTAAGTCACTGTAATTACAGAGCTGCTTTATATGCTCGCCTTAGAGCTGTGTTTCTATTGTTATGCTGCTTGCAAGAGGGTAACAGGAAAAGCTGGACTGTGGTGGCCAGAACCCCTCTACTTGCACCTATGCCAAGGGTGTGTAGTGGAATGTTAGCTGCTCCAGTAAATGCAGCAAGCCCATGGACTCTGCTTGGCTAGCTTAGGTAAGGGTTTCATCCCAAATTCACACTGTCTTTGACAAAATCCCATTCTGACATGGTGAAACTGTCCTGGCAGCTGCTGTCCCTGGGTTCAGATGAGTCAGGGCTGCTGTTCAGGATTCCTGCTGCTCCCACACACAGAGCAGTCCCTGGAGCACAGGCTGATGGAGGCTGTGCCATGTCACTGGGCTGCCAGCCCTGCCAGAGGGGAAATTCACTGCAGCTGAGCATGATGGAGAGGTCTGACCATTGCTTTAATCTCTCTTAAACACAGCTGTCCTTACATAGCCCAGAGGAAGGAAAACTTGACAGCACAGACACTTCAGATGGTCCTGTAAAGAGAGAGAGAGTAATACACAACAAAGTACAACATGGCATAAACTCTTTTTCATTCTTGTAAAGCCTGGCACTGGATTTGTGGATACAGGTGTCTCCTCCCACTCCCTTGCCCCTTGCACTGCAGCTGTCTGAGCCCTGGGTTGGTCCTGGTGACCCATCTTTACATCAGCTCTGAGTCCCATGGCTGTTCTCCATTGGTGCCACTTGTACCTGCAGTTGTGGTGTAGCTGATTCTGGGTGCTGGTCCTGTTTCTTTCATTACTAATTTCCTAATGGACATGACCACGTCCGTACTCATTTTTTACTAGTTCATGGGGTTTTTTCAGCAATAGTGCCTCGTGTGGTTGGGACAGATAAAAATGTAAAAAACACCTTTGTTGATTACTGCCTCTTAAAAAGAACTTCAACACAAGTAAAACACACAGCCTGTTGTTTTGTGAAAGGCAATCTGTCAGGTCCTTAACTGGACATCTGATGGCAGGAGGCTTTGGATTGCTAGCTCTCGGCAGGTACAGGACAGAAACCAAATGATCTTTTTTTTTTTTTTTTTCTTAGCATTAGCTTTTTTCTTCATTAACACATAGTCTATAAGGCTATGAGTCTGAATTGTAACTTCCACTGCATTCATGTAGTTTCTTTCTTTTTACTGATCTGCTGCACTAGGAGTGGGTCAGCCTAACACAGTGAAAACCAGTCCTCATAACTGATAAAGATTACAGAACTTTTCTGAGAAAGTGTTAACAAATGGCCTCGTTGCATCTAAAATAATATATCTCATACATATTCCTTGTTGTTATAAGAACAGGCATTCTGTATTGCCTACCAAGTCTCGGGACAAACAAAATTAATCTAAAAAAACCCTTCACATTTATTCTTAGTTCACTGATTTAAGAACATGACACTACATATTGGAAATCTGTCTTTTCTCCTTTAAAAAAAGAATTCTCCCAGCACTACTCTGAAACATATTGTACAGAAAAGTATTTTCTCACTTGATAATGAATCTTATCACTTAAAAATCAGGTCTTGAATTTTTGGCTTAAGTGCCTGCCTTCAGACAGCTAAATAAAATTTTCTCGGTTTTCAGGGATGTTCACCAACAATAAATACAGCCACTGATTCAATTAAGCATTATGGTACTTAACAACTCTACCTTAATTTGGGCATATAATGTAGCTCTAGGCGTCCACAGAATAAAAAATTTATGTTAGCTTTAAAAACTGTAAAAAAAGTCAGGGTAACAGTTTTGGCCAATCCCCCTGATCCACATTTCCAGTGAGCATTTAACAAGGTCTGAAAGTTAACCACTATTAGGAAGAAGGAGACCTAGGGGAGCAGTACTGCACTGGTGAGGTGATAAACTGCTGGCAGTATAATCAGGCTGTTACAGCACAAAATTGAGAATGTGGAAATACAAGTTCTAATCTTGACTTGATGTGTGGCTTCGGTAAAGTAATTTCAGTCCCTCCTTTCAGTTTACTAGCTAATAAACAGTTATTCTGTAAGTTATTCTGAGGATGCTGTGATATCTAATTAATTTTAGTCAAGCAAGCATTTTGAAAACTGACCATACTAAGCACAATTTTCTACTATTTTCTACTATTACTAGCAGAAGTAAAAGAGAAATCACTTACTTCTGAGTGCCTCTTGGGACACACAGGTGGAGCACCTGTATTATTTTTCAGGCATCTAGGACACAAGTCTTTATGCACCAAGGTTTCAAATATATTCAGGCTCTTGCTATGTCCAGTTTCATCTGGAATTCACCAATTGACACCTTTGTAATCACCTAGCTATTCTCTTCGAAATCATAGAGCCACAGAATATGCTGAGCTGGGAGGCACCCATCAGGATCATCAAGTCCAACTAATGGCCCTGCACAGGACACACCAAGACTCACAACACAAGTCAGAGAGCTTTGTCCAGATGCTTCTTGAACTCTCTCAGGTTTGGTGCTGAGACCACTTCCCTGGGGACCCCTTTCCACAAGCTGCTCTTCAGCTTCTCATTCCCTGGTCTGTACATACTACCAGAGTTGCTCTGTCCCAAGTGAACAATTTGGCACTTGCCCTAGTTAAAATTCATACAGTTCGTGATTGCTTCTCTCTCTAATTTTTCGAGGTCTCTCTGCAGGTCCTCTCTGCTCTGAAGGGAATCAACAGCTCCTCCCAATTTAGTATCATCACCAAACTAGTATTTCTTCAAGACCTGCATCCAGGTTATGAAGATATTGAGGAAGCATTGGGCCAAGGATGGAGTCCTGGGGAATCTCTCTAGTGACAGGTCCCCAGCCTGATGTCACCCCATTCACTACAACTCTTCATGCCCAACCCATGACACAGCTCACCCATCTCAGGATGTGTTTATCCAGGTAACTGCTGAACATTTTGTGCAGAGGATCCTGTGAGAGAAAGTATCAAATGCATTACACAAATGAAAAAATGATAGATCAGCTGGTTTCCCTTGATCAGCTAGGTGAGTTATCTTGTCACAAAAGGAAATTAGGTTGAATAAGTAGGACTTTCCCCGCATGAAGCCATGCTGGCTGAGATCAATGACAGCATTTGTCTTTCAGGTATTTTTCTATAACTTCCAGAATAATCATCTTTTCCATAATTTTACCAATCACTGAAATGAGACTGACAAGCCTAGGGTTAACCATTTTACCCTTCTTGAAAACAGGGACAATATTCACCAGTTTCCAGTCAACTTGAACCTCTCAGGATTCCCAAGATCATTCAAAAATCCTTGAAAGAGGCTTTGCAATTACATCAGCCTGCTCTTTGAGGATTCTTGGACGAATACCATCAGGTCTCATAGATAAGTAGGGATCCACCTGGAGAAAGAGATCCTGCCCAAGTTCAGGATCGACTGGGAGTTGATCAATCTCACAGTCAGAGTCCTCAAACTCAAACTGTGACCCCCCTTGGTCCATTAGCTATGTTGAGGTAAGGCAAAGAAGGCACTAAACATCTCTGCCTTGCCCATGTCTCTGTTTGTGAGGTGACCATCCTCATCCTGTAACAGGCCAACGTTATTTCTACACTCCTTTTTGCCAATAACGTATTTGAAAAAAATCCCCCACATTTCTGACAGCTTCATCTCCAATTGATCTTTAGCCAAACGATTTTTCTCCCTCCAGTAGCAAGCAGCACCTCTGTACTCTTCCCAAGTCACCTAACTTTGCTGGTACTGGGCATACACTTTCCTTTTTCACCTTATTCCAAAGGCAAAAGCCAGCCCAGTCTCTGCCTCGCCTGCTTGATTTCTGATATTTGGGAATTGCTGCTCCTGTGCCCTTAGGAAGAAATGATTAAAAAGTGATCAGCACTGATGGACTCTAGCACCTACAAAAACTTTTTCCCCGGGTACTTTATCCACTAGTTTACTGAGCAGCCTGAAGTCTGTTCTCCTCATGCCCAGAGCTGAGGTTTTGCTGGCATTTTTCCTCCTGTTAACAGAGATTTTAAAGTTCCTCCATACATTCATGATAGTATTGCTGTGACACATCAAAACCTGAGGAGTTCTCTAACACAAGAAACTATGTCTCTAAACTCATCCCTATTTATATGGTTTTGAATATTCAAAATATTTGAGGTAAGGTTTTGCAAACATTTTAGCCTCTATATAACACCAGAACAAGCCTGTTACCAGTAACATCCAAAACTAACCACTGTGATTGTAAATTAAATGTTAGAATTAGATACCTGGGCTTTAGAATCAGTGCAGATAAAAAGGATACATTCTCACTTGCTATTCTTTCAGCATATCTGTTTGAAGGTTTGCATTTTGGAGACTATCAGGCCATCACAAAGGTCATCAGCTTCATTACAATTAAAGCTGAGTTTCTGTAAGATGAGCAAGAAATCTGCTCAAACTCTTAATTTTCTCAATCTGTAGAATACAGATTTTAGGATTTTCTGCTAAGATATGGTCTTCCCAATTTTTAATGAAAAAGTTCTGTATTCATTGTCATATCCTCATTATTACCTGTTTTCACCTAATCTGCCCATTAAATTATATATCCTGCTCCTGATCTTTAGGCCTTGTGTTTCCAAAACCACATAATGGTATTTTTGTTTTGTGACTCAGTTTCATTGGAGACATTTTTGTTCTAGGGACGATTATGGTGATATAATAGTCTTCAAGCAATTTATGAACTTGAAATATGGGAAATAAATTCTGTCCGTCTCATATGTGAGCCACAAGCTTGTATATATAAATGATCACCATATTCTGTGGGGTGGAGGTGCTGAATACAAAAGTGTGTTATTTAGCTAAACTCAAACCTGTGGTTGTTGCTACACTCGTGGCTTAACTCCAACAGTATCTGCTCACTTTTAGAAAGCTAAAGCCTATTTTGAGCATGACATTTGAGAAGAACAAGACAGATAGGAAGCTTGTCTTCTATGACAATGAAACCCTGGGGTGCTAAAATCACCAGCTGTAGAATGAGATGCAAATGAGTAGGTGGACCTGTCCTACTGAAGGTGCTATGAAGACTTTAGGATCCACCAAGCAAAAAGAACCAACTTCAGGACATGAAGCTGTTTAACTAGTTTTTATGAGATATAGAGAGGGAATAAATTATAAAAGTCAGTGTCATAGGAATTTTGCTGCCAAACTGAGATTAATATCACCACAGCTTTTCCTAAAGTGCAACACTTCTGCAGTCCATTGCAAAAATAAGTTATTGAATGAATCAGGTTGGGTGGGTGCCCTGAAGGGTGCCTGGGTCCATCCCATAATCAGAGAAAGTCTGATTTCAGATGTGGACAGCTCCTCAGTTTGGCATCACCCATTTCCTCAGGTTGCTGTCTGTCTGTCCAGCCTTCCCCCTCGTTACTGAAGACATGAAACAACCTCAGCCCCAGGACCAAGCCCTGAGCTGGAGCAATGGAGGATGAAGCAGAACGTTGTCTTCTCCCATTGGCTTTCTTCAGTAAAGGATTCACCAAGAGACCTCCATAAAAAGCCTTTCTCCAAGTGAGAGGTACTAAATCTGATGTGTGAGATTCCTTTTCTTCAAGCTGCAGAAAACCAGCCTAGAGGGTTAGAGCATTTATGGTGAATTATCAAACTAGAACAAGAACTGAAACCTGGAAGTTCTTTCTATACTGTGGCTACAGTATAGAAAACAGTATAATGAAAGTAATTTTAGGTATACAGCATCTTAAGTGTACAAGAGCACTTTTATACATTTACAAGCTTAATACAAATGTAAATGGTATAATTTTTTCTTATCGAATTCATTTTGATGGGCGGCTTCATTTTCCTTATACTAATTCTATTAGTACTAATATTTATGTAATACTTTGAGATTGATGGTTAGAACCAAAAATTATTATTATGGTCTTAAAATCCAATTTTCAGAAAAGCCTATTCCTATAAAATCAGAAGTATTAGATCTGTGAAATAAGCAGAAATAATTTTCATCTTGATTTCCTGAGTAGTTCCATTGAAATCAATCTCTGTAACTACATGCATGCTTAAGAAAAGAAACACCCTAGTGCTCTGCTAAAAGAAGCTAAATTACCAATAAGCACAGTTCAGATGCTCAGCCTAAATCCAGCACTAATGCAGCACTAAATCCAGTGGAGTTCACTTCAGGGGAAGAAAGTCTTTTTTGGTTATCACAAAAATTACACCTATTCCCTGGGAGATAAGTTCTGGTCCTGACCTGACTTAAAGCAAATATTCATTATTTTATATTAGGTCTTATAATAAATGAGCCTTCAGTGGAAAAGAATCTTCAGATAATATAACCCAGGACTATAGATTTCCTCAGGCATTGTGCTCTAGTTCAGCTATAGAAGTAGCTATGCTAAAAGAATATTTTTCTTTTGAATCTGTGTGTATGTGTACATGTGTTCACCCTCACATTTTATGTCTTTTAAAACATAATAGTTAGGGAACCTTTAAAGTCCAACTTAGGCTTTAAACTTACTCAACAACTTTTTTGATAATAAGCTTTACAAAATAAGGTATTAATATCAGTGACTTAATGCACTAATAGTACTGTATTCAGTACACCTGCACAGGCCAGGGAAATGTACTGCAGCTTCTCCTGGAAATACCACACTGTGTTAACTCCTGCTGCAAGACTTTTGTGAAATCCTCCCTGCACACTGCTCCACCAAATGTGAGGCATGAATCTACATCTGGAGTTCTGCTAGAGCCAGATAAGATGAAAAAACTGTCTTCACTGCAGTGCTGGAAGACTCCTCCAGCAATACCCATTTCTTCTACTTTTAGAGCACCTTGCCATCTAACCTCTACCTACAGTCAATGGGAGAAACAGGCATCTGCAAGGTGCAATTAAGTCTATTCTACATATTTATCTTGGGATGAGATGGATCATGCAGTAGAGGAACCCATTTCTCTGCATTGATTTTAAAAGCTACCCAGTGATTTAGCTCAAACACAAACACCTACACCTCACACTCGACATTAATTGAAATGGATTTTACCCTGTCTGTGTCTCTGAGCCTTACAGAGAAGTAGGCCATAGGAAAGTTCCTAAAAGTCAGTTCATGAAACCTGGGCCTAACAGAGCTCAGCTCTGTGTGGGGAATCAAAGGAATCTCGGTTCCAGCCCAACATTCCTGAAAAGGTATTTCTGTACAAATATCTTAACTTGGCATTTCCTTGGGGTTTGATTCTTGGCATCTCACAAGATGTAGTAAAAGTACATTGAGTAAAAGGATCCATAACTTCTATAGTCTCCTGTTTTAGCATCACCGTCAAGTCAATATTTATCTTATTATGATTTGAAAGCAGCTGAGCAATGTTTGGGAAATCTGGACTTGCACCATGCATATTCCAGCTGCCTGTCGTGAAACAAAGCCTGTATTAAAAACTGAGTTTGACACTGTCAGACAATTTCCTGGTTGATGTGATCATACTGAATTTGAAGAAAGATACTAGCAAATCAGCTAAAAGGGTCACAAAGACTAAATGCAGATAAGACAATGAGACATGCATCCCAGTTGTGTACCATTTGCATTATAATCAGAATAGTTTTAGGAGAAAATGAAAATCTAGGCAACAAATATTCAGAAACATGTTCATTTGGACAAAACAAACATTTTCCTGTGTTTCAAGTTCTTTTTGTATATGCTAATGTCTGCAAATTACTATACAGATCAAAGTTTAAGATAAACTGAACTCCTACTTTTTCCAAAATATTTTCATTCAGTTTAGTTCAAGCATTTGCTTTCACCATAACTACTCTTTGTTGATGTAGCAAATTATTACAATTAATTTAATTTTTGAAAGAAAGTATTTGTATTCTTCAAATTGGAACATCATACAGAAAAACAAATTAAGAGTGACATCTAGGAGAACTTTTCTAAAATTGTTCTGACCTTTCCCAACTAAACAGTTTTGCTTTTAAGAGGATGGTTAGAAGAAGCTGTTTTATCAGAACATTCTTCCAGTTCTGCCAATTTTGATTCATTTTGGGTTTAAAAAAGGCAATTAGATTTCCCAGCACTTCTACTCTCTTGGTCAGGAATAGCTGCAAGATCACAAAGTGGACAGGCCTGTACACCAGAGCCCTAGGTGGAGAATATTTCTTTTGATATAGTTTCTACAATACACAAGAGGATGCTCAGCAGCTGGTGGTTATGTGGAGAATCTTAAACATTCTGTGCACATTCCAGTCCCTTGCTCTCAGATGTGCACATGTTCATTCTCCCAGACCCTTCCTTGACTCACAGACCTAATGATCTGCTCCCTGTAAAGCCAGATGCACATTGCTCCTTAGCCACCAGCAACAGTTAAAGCATCTCTCTTTTCCTTGGTGCCTTGGGACTGCCCTCTAATGCAGACAGTCTGAAAGAGGTAATTTTTTTCATAGTGCTCTTAAAAAAGCTGTGGTTTCTCTATCAGATTAAAAACTACTCAAAGAAATAAAGACTAAAAAATAAAGATTATGATACACCTTTTATGGAAAGTCTAGAATGATTCAGTGAGGACTGTAAATTTAGAAGAATGATTATTTCAATTAACATAAAATATTTCAGCAGGCCGTCATCTCAGATTCTCTTTCTAAAGCTTCACAACTGCCTTAAAAATGTAAAAATCCAAAGGAATTTTATTATATTCCTAATAAAGAAAAGTAATGCAATTAAGTCTTTGATGTTTAATCTTGTGCTGTCTTTCTACCTGTCTGTAGGCACAATCCTGTGAGCCATCAGGAGCCTCACAAGTTTCCTGCACCACTTATAGCTGAGCCAGCTTACCCCTCTCCTTCCCGAAGTGAAAGCATGGGAGCCCTCCTCTTCATCATTTTTGTGATGCAGCTGACAGACAGGCACTCCGAAGACCTGAAGTCATGTCCTGTGGATATCCAGGACACCTATGACAATTGTCAATCCCTGTGTTCCTCACCTTAAATGCTAGAGACAGGATTTAATTACTCCCTTATTTAAGATACAACATCTTCAAGGCACAGACCACGCTGCATAGGAATGTCTCTGCTGGTCTAAACCAGCATCCTCCTGCTCTCCCTCTTTCAACATCTGCAATTCTTGCAAATAACCCTTTTACTTTTCCTTACTATTATGAACATGGAGATTAAAGGCACACAAGTTGCCCTTTCCTTCTGTATGTGTGACCCATGCTACTTCAAATCAAAGAGACACAAAAAAATTCTTCAAGCTCCAACATAAACACACAGACTTTCAGAGTGCATATATGCTTTTATGCTTGTATATATAAAATTCCAGTACATACATACTGAACAACAGTAGAATTTGATCCCATCTCCTGACTGGCAACACCCTGTCAGACAAGGACATATCTATGGGGTTGTAATTTGATTTCACTTTCCAACATACTTTGATCTGTTAGAAAAACTAGGCTCCTATAATATATTACACATCAAGATGCAGTCAATTTTTTCATGATTCTACTCTTGCACTCACTAAAAATAGCCTTTGGTTACCATATTGACATAAGGCAACTTGTAAGAAATTGAGGAGTTTGTTCTGCATTACTCTCTTTTCCCAGTGGTATTGCTTTTACCTAAAGAGGACCCAGCATTTTTAATAACTACCTCAAATTTCCCTCTCCCCATTACAGGCAATGATGAAGGAAATTATGCCAAAGAATTTTCACTGTCATAAAAGCAGGATACTGTTGAAGAAATGGACAATTCACTCTTATTCATTTGCAACAGTTTGTCTCTTTTCCACAACAAAAGGTTCTATTCCTCATAAGACAAAGTAAATTCATTTTAGCTCTGTGTAATATTAATCAAAAACTTCAGACAAAAAAAAAAAAACCAGGAAAAAAATACCAAAAAAAATTTGTTTCTCAAAGTGATGGGTTTGCTAAGGACTGGTCTCACTTGCCCAACATCACCATAGATGTGAGGGTTTTTTCCACTAGAAAAATCATCTTTCCCACAGTGGTTCATATTTTTGTGCCATATGCAGTGATGATTAACTAGTTAAATGGGAAATACTTTTGAGATGAGAGACTGTAAGAGTCAGTTGAGAACACCTTAGCTGGCTGAAAGGTTGTCATAAGAGTTACATAGAAAGACAATGTTTGGAGACTGAATTAAATCAAAGCTTTTAAACACCTTAATAGTTGCATGATTATTTAGTGTGCCTCTGCTGTTATCCTTTGTTTAAAGCCTAAACCAAAAGATGACATCATTGTCTCTCTGTTCAGGTCCTGTATTCACAAATCTTTGTGGAAAATCATCTTGACTGTAAGTCTATGTAGGACTGCATTAGGAGAAACAAAAAAAGCATGATTTCAGCTCTTTCATGCTGTAGATGTTACACAAGAATTTTGAAGAAGTAGATGTCAGACTTGGATGCAGAGTGTGGCCATCCAGTACCAAAAACAATTATAGATGTACTCAGAGATGTTTTCATTTTGCTATATATATTTTTTTTTACAGGATTACAGAACTTGATTAAATATTTGATTTCACATGGAGTAAAATCTGGGCTGCATAAAAAGAATCAGTGGAGGTTTTACTTCGACTGCGTGAGGTTTCAGAATTTGCCAGATTTAATGATTTCCTCATTAAGAACACATTGGTTTCGGTACCTTGAGAGTTTTGACTCTCAGGAGCCAGAAGGCTGTGAGAGTTCCTCTTTCTGCAATACACATGGGTGCAAGTAAAACTTAGAACTAAAATACTAGAGATACTAGAAATATAGAATACAGAATATAGAATATATAGAATCTCTATAGAATATAGAGATACTAGAAAACTTAGTATACTAGAGAGGTCTGAAACCAGACAAATGAACACTAAAGAACACTGACTCTTTGATCTCTCAAACAAAATATCACCACGTCCTTAAGATATGTAAGACAGTCTCATGACAGGGCCTGGAAATAGAGAATTAATTCAATATGTTAAAAATATTCAATTTTAAATGAAAGAACTTGTAGGTATGGATGATTTGTTTTCTTCATAAATAACCATGTTTTGATATGCCACTTGCATGAAGATTTGTAAACAAGACCAGTAGGTGATTTAAAAAAAAAAACCACAACAAAAGGCAATTTGGGGAATTTAATTTGAAGACTATTTTGCAAGTAATATTCCATACATTTTCTCCAGTTCTGCCCAGCAATCTCTAAGCAGATTACAAAGTTCCCATAAATCTGATGGTAGGTAGTAGCTCAACAAGTAAACAGAACTGATGCTAATCTTAAACTTGGTGCTTTTACTCTTTTTCCAGAAAGAGAATATAAATCCTTTGGAGATGTTTTCCTCCAATTCTGTGAAAGCAGAACTTCTGCAGCACAAGAACACAGAGATTAAAGGCACACAAGTTGCACTTTCCTGTTGGTAACATGTTTATTCATTTAGGGGAAAGGTCTGCTGTCTGTAGGAACAAAGCCATCATTCTCATACATATTGACAGAGTGTAGACACAGCCATGGCTGGAGGTGGCTGTTCTGCTTCCCTTGGTCATGTGCTGTGTATCACTGATCTGGAATGACACTGAAAATCTTTTTTGTTTCTAAAAAAAAAAAAAACAAACAAGAAAAAAAAAAAAGCTGTGAACAAGCAGGATTTCTAAATACTTATTTATGTGTTAGTGAGACTACAGCAGAAAGAGTAGCTCTTCATGAACACAACAATATTCATTCAATAACTTCAATAACAATAGCTTAATTCAATAGGATTCTGAGTCAAACCTCAGGGGAAAAAAACAGGTAAGACAGTCGAAGCAGAATCCATTATTCCATTTAAATTGCTTTCTCAGTAGATTAATGATTCTGTAACTGAAAAGATCATATTCAGCAAAGTATTCCTAACTCTATTAGTCCAGGAAAGATCCCTGATATCTTACCAGGTAAGAAAAGAAATCTGAACTAGAATGGCCTTTGCAGCTTTTGGATTCTTGGAAATGTGAAGAAGGGAACTGGTACACTGAGCCTTTCTTATGTGCAGTCCCACAAGCAAACGAGGAAAGTTATAGGACGGCCTAAATAAAATGCATGAGCACTGCTAGTGCCTAATAAAATACCAAACATGCAAATACTATTGATACATGGCAGCATTAAATTGCAAACACATGCCACAGTAAAGGGCAAGCAGCCACTAATAAATGTAAACTATTAACCAGCTCTTCAATAATAAAAGCCACGAATCATGCCAGGACTCACTGTGAGTGCTGCAGAGCGTATCAGCAACTGCTCTATTTCTGTTCAGGAAAATAATCACCACAATGGAAAAAAAAAAAATTAAAAAGGCAAAAGTCATTGACATGACATAATACTAATATAAACATTACTTTTGCTTCCTTATTAACAAAAGTCATAAGAGCTTCGTTTCAGCTGAGGGTGATATTTTTACAGGCTTCTACCTTAAGCCTGATCTTTATTCTTTTCATGGTTCTTTTGCCTTGTCCTGCCTACCTGTAGGGCCTTGTAGGAATCAGGAGTTTCACTCCTGCTCTAATAATGTATATAAATTCAAAAAGATGTTTTAATCATTCAGTCTCAAAATACTTTGAAAATCTTTTATCTCCCAGATGCGGCAGCAAACTGTATGAAAAAGCAGTTCCCCAGTCACTGCAGAGACCCCAGAGGGAATCAGCAGCAGAGCAGTTTGCAGAATGCCAACACACTTCACTCCTCAGAGGAGCCCTGTTCACAATCCTGCCAACTGTGGAGCTGGTGATGGGAACTGAGGGTTTGTTCCTGGCATTATTGAAGTCAAAGGCACCTTCTTCTTGTGAGCAGTGGTGCTCACAACATGTTGGCATGGGATAAACCCAGATGCTCCTTAGACTGGGGAGAGAGGCAACTGGGAAGGAAAGCTGGGGTGAAAACAAAGAACTGCAGTCAAAAATTACTTCTGAACAATGGGGCTACATTTTCACACAGAGCTCAGCAGCGAGTTTAATTAAATACTACACATATTTACTTACTGAAAAACCCTGTTTCATTAACATAAACAGATAGGGGATCATCAGTGCATGACAGCCCATAGGGCACCAGGGGAAATCTGTTTTGAATTTTGTACATCAATCAAGTGATTCATATACATGGCATTTGCAACTGATGACTGCCTGAATGGAGTCTAGTGATTTTTACACCAGGGTACACCACTAAAAACCTCTCATTAATAGATAATCAGCTTCTACTGATCAACTCCTTGGCTGCATTCCAAAGCATCTGTTTCGCCTGTTTCGTGATTTAGAGATGCTAACTACGATAAAAGCAGTTCTGTGTTATTTCTTTACTCATTAACCTTATTATACTATTTCACCCTCAGCAGTGTTTTTTTTTAAAAAAGAAAGTTGATAAAAAGCAAGTGAAAAATACATTAGCCCACTAAATGGCTCATTATTTCATTATGTTTGTGCTAACAATGTAAGAGCTGTTCTAAGTAAATAGTATATTTTAAAGAAAAAATTTCTGAGACTAATTACTTTTTTAGCTGAACTGTTTATCAATAGACTTTTAGACTTCAAGATTTTTCCCACTAATGTTACACAGCAAAGTGAATGCAAAATTAGTATGCGAAAAGTGGCTTAGAAGAGCAACATTTTTTATGCAAGCTATGTAAAATGTGTGTAATTTGCTCTTCAGATTGATATTCCAAAGGTTGCTTCTAGCCTTTCTTTCCTACTGCATGGTAATACAAAATGTAGGGATTTTTCAAAGAGTGCTATCTGTGTCTGTGACCATATGGTGGTTTCCAGCTCTGTTTTACATTACTGCACCTGAAGCTATTTATGGTCAGAACTCACGTATATGTTGTTGATATATTTCAATTTGCAGGTAATGTAGCCAAAGGCTAATCACACATAGATCAGATTTGCCACTAGTGTTTTCTGATGTCTTATTTTCAGGCCCTATTAAACCTGACAAAATGATAGGTGGAAAGAGAGAGAAGACTAAATAAATAAAGCAACAGTAAGGTTTGAGGGAAAACAAGGCTCTCAGACCAGTTTGCTGTAGCTTTAATTTGTTTCTTTGAAAATTGTAGCTGCTAAAATCCCAAGATACAGCTGGCATCCAATTTAAACCCCTAAAGGTATCACATGCAGGACTCAGAAAAGCACACACTTCTCTCTGCCTACATTTTTTCCCCAGGTTGTTTTAGCTCTGTAGGTTAGGCAACAAGCCCCAGAAAGTTTTTTGCTCCAGAAGATCTGCAGAGCTGAGCAGCCCTCCAGGATCTCCAGGGTATACAAATGCCAGGGTGCTGTCAGTGGTCTGGTTTGCTGGTAGCCCACAGCCCTGTTCTGACCAAGCTGCAGTCCTTGGCCCATTTCCCAGGATGTTGGCCCAAATGGCAGCTTGCCTCTCTGTGAGCTGCTGTATTCTAAATATGTTTGACCTTGCTCTGAGGGAAGGTTTCCAGAGCCAACTCATGCTGGTAGGAGCTCAGACTGGCTTCACTCCATCCTCACATAATTCTGCTCACACAGATGAGAAGATACATAGGAACTGGATCCCTCTCCAATAACACCTTCTGGAGTCATAAACTTGTTCCTCACTATTTCCCAGTGTATCAGAGCATGTCTTATGTCACACCTTATTATCACCATCATCCTGAAACATTTATATTTCAAGCTGCTGAAGCTTTTCTCCTTAGAATCTCACAAATTCCATTTAGCGAAATACTGCCCATGCTCAGTGAAGCCACCTTACTGGCAGAGCAGTTCTGTAAGCATGAAAGGTTTAGCACAGGCTTTCAAACAGACAAATGACAAATTTAAATAAATCCATTTCAGCAACACACAGAGAACAAATTACACAGCAGTATCACTGGCTCAGAAGAGCATCCATAACTATGGGACTTTCAGGAGACATAGCTGGAACATGAACCTCTTACTTTTCCATCATTTACACTTTTTGTGAAGGGGCTGTGACATCAGCAATTCCACTTGGGTTTTCTTTGTCACTAGTGGTTATTGACAAGCACATGCAAATTTTAAAAGTCCTAGATTTTGATACAGCTTTATTTGCCTGTGGTTGGGTTATGCTGAGTAAAAATGTTCTGCAGCCTGGCACTGGGGCCACTGTCTTCAGCCTTTCTCAAGGCCCTCAAAGTGGATCCCTGAAAGCTTGTGTTTTCCAGCTGCTGTGATCTTGGGGATGATTCTGGACTGCAGGTTCTTGGGGTTTTTTTTATGGCTTTGGCCTGAGATATTTTGAATTCTAGGAGAGAAATCTTCTGAAAATGAAATTATCAGTAGTGAGATTTATCAATACTTGAGCAAAAGACTTTCTGCTTATTAGTTTAAATAGTAATCTGAAGGTATAGTTAAAACACTAGAGGCTGTGTGCATCATTTCACACTATGGGTCTAGTCTTCATAACAATTCATGAACCATCTCTCTATGTAAGTGAATTAATTTACTGCTTTTTGCAGATGAATCTCTTCCCAGGCAGAAAATTATATTTTTTAATATTTATTTACCTAGTTATCAATGAAAAAAAAATTTGTCAGCATAAACAGAGGCTTTGTATGCAAAAAAAAAAATTGTAACTGCTACCCAATTTCTTTTCTTCACAGACGAAGAGAGATATCTGTACATTTGTAATGTCACAGACTGCTTTTTGGTTCAAGCTGTGACTGATGTTCCAGAGTCTGGGTAGAGAAAAATACAAAATTTTATCACAAAATACAACCCAAGTATCCCAAAGCAAGCTCCACTGCTTTGATCACTGTTAATGAGCTAAACATCATGGAGAGTTTTTCTGGCTTAGCTTCATGGGATTCCATGGAGTTAGGACAGAATGAAAACAAGATATCCCTCACCTACAGGGGTATGGTACTCTGCAGGTGTGTGTGATTTTCTCCACGCATGGGATTTCAGCAATGTCATTCACTGTGGGATTTTCAATGATAAGCAGCATATACAAAAACCAGGATAAAATATGTCAGTAACCAGCGGAATAAGACATTAAAGAAGATGGAATTAGATCCAGGGAGGTCTTTTTACAGCAACAAAGTTAACTTGGTTTCATCCCTACCTATCTTCCCACAAAGGAAAGCAGACTTTGCTTGCTGACTTTCAGGTAGAATCTATGTCACTATATAAACAAACCCATGAAGTCATTACACTGAGAACTTCAGTCCAAATTCATGGCAACCTCACTTCATCAGACGTGCAAGGTACTGAACACAGTCTTAAAGCATTGGGGGAAGGAGAATCTTCAAAAATACCTGTTGGGACTTCAACAGAGAACTTCAGGCTTGCAAAGATTAATGTCTTTGTCTAAGACAGACTCATACAGACCCAAAGTTTCACTAAAAGTAATTTCCAGGCTCACTCTAGTGTGTCAAAACTCACTTTTATCAGGCAAGAAAGGAGCCATGCCAGAGCCACTGGCAGGAGATTTAAAAGCTCCGTGAGTGCAGGAACATGAGCAGGCAAACACGGCCATGGCAGGGGCAGTTTCCACACCCCAAGGGCACAGCCACACCTACAGCTGCTGGGGGTGTGCCGGGTGTTATGGGGGTGTGGTGTTTGGATTGGGGTTTTTTGTTGGTTTGGGTTTTTTCCCCCACAGCTTGACTCAAACCAGCTATGTTTTACAAACAGTCAAAAGCCATTGCTGCTGCATGCAGCAGGAGTGTGCTAATCCAAAGAGAACCCCCCAAGAAGGATGCAGCTGTCCAGGTCAGTGGCTGCAGGGAGTGTCTGAGCCTGGTGTTGGTACTGGAGGGCAAGGCTGTGTGTGGTGTGAAGAGCTGAATGATCTGCTCTGTCTAGTGGCAGAGCTTAAGGAAGAAACAGAAAGGCTAGGGAGCATTAGGGAGAGTGAAGGAGAAATAGAGCGGTGGAGTTCCAGGAATGAAGACAGCATGGGTAGCAAACAGGAGGAGCTTGGAGCCGTGGTGCAGCAGGAAAGCTGTGACATAGCAGCCCCCATGGAAGGTGGTGGGATGATTCACATGACTGCTGCAGTGGGTGGCTTCATGCTCTTCAGAAGGGACAGGTGAGGTAGGACAGATGGAGGGTGGCTCTTGAGCTGCTGGAGTGTTCAAAGAGGCTGGTGAGGAGTCTGGAGCACAAGTCCTGTGAGGGGCAGCTGAGGGAGCTGGGGATATTTAGCCTGCAGAAAAGGAGTCTGAGGGGGAGCCCCATCCATCTCTCCAGCTCCCTGAAAGGAGGCTGTAGCCAAGTGGGGTTGGTCTCTTCTCCCAGGAAACAGGGACAAGACAAGAGGACACATCTTCAGCTGTACCAGGGAAGGTTTAGGCTCGACATTAGGAAGAAATTCTTCACGGAAGGGGTGATTGGGCATTGGAATGGGCTGACTACAGAGGTCATTGTCCCTGGAGGGTTTAAGGGAAGACTGGATGTGGCACTCAGTGTCATGGTCTCATTGATAGTTTGTGTTAGGCCATGGGTTGGACTCAATCTCAAAGCTCTTATCCAACCAAGTTGATTCTGTGACTCGGAGATGTAAGTTCTTAAATCACATACACAATTCCAATTATTTAATTGCAATGGAATAAAAAAACAAAAACAAAGAAAATTAACCAGGAGTCAAGAAAATAGGCTTATTTTAAACTCTCACTCTATTAAACTCTCATTTGAGTTCTGACTATGACTAGGAAGACTTTACGCTCTGCATCTTTTCCAAAATACAGAAACACAAACTCTCCCTGAGACATTCTTTGATTCTACTGATTTTTAGAGTGAGGGTAAAAAGCTCTCTTAGCTTCTCTGACATCTGATTGGCTAATTGAAATTAATATAAGCACAATTAAAATTTACTAATTGGTCTATACCTGATCTTTAAAGGCATGGCACAGTAGGCAGGCAGGCAACGCAGTCAGTGTTCCAACAGTGTCAGCCTTAATCAGTATCCAGGCAGCTCAAATATCTGGAGGATTTACTAGACACCTAGATGCTCATTATCCCTTTCCTAAGGAAAATACCACATTTTCAGATCAATAAGAATATTTGATTGAACTATAAATATGCCAAATGGAAAAACCAGCTTCAAAGAATCGTGTCTCCACATCAGTAATATCTCTCCAGAAAGTCATCTTCATTTCAGCCAGATTTCTTGGTGTGGTTTGAAATGTCACATTTTCTTCCTATTCATGTGTTTCATGCCCATCAGACTGATGTGATACTAATTGCAATGGTTTCTGTCACGTTCTCTACCCCTATTTTTTCTAGGACTGTGTTTCTTTTGTTTTAAGTGGCTGCAAGGAAGTAAATGGCACGCTGACCCTCTGTAGTGTTGCTCTTCCAGTAATGCATCCATTATTTACTGCCTTAATTTTAAAGCATGATTTCTTTTGTCAGGCCTGTTTTTAATCAACAATGTAGAAAAAATTTGCAACACAGTTAAGAATAAGGCCCATGGGTCAAAGCTCTGCAGTCTTACTGTGCATTTCTCTTCCTTTTCCTGACAGTTTTACCTGACAGTGGGAGCTTCCAGCACAGCTGGAGTGGGGATCTAGACCTGGCCTTGGCCTCATATCATTATGCCCCACATTTTCAGCAGTAATATTCATTGTAGGAGTGAACTATGCCTTAACATATGTCATTTCATCATGATAGCATCCTAAGCTTACTTTAGCTTTGAAGATTGAAAGAATTTTGAAAATACATAAATAAACAATGCGTAATGCATTCAAAAGAATATGTTTCCCTGCTTAATTGATGTGTTGGTAATAAAACCCAATCAGTATTGTTTAAATACCACCCCAGTAAAACAGAGATCATAACTTTATTTTTGTAGAAGAGATGTACAATAAATGAGAGCCCACTTTGTTCATTAGCTCCCCTCATCTGATAGCATTCATTACTTTTTTTTCTTTCAGGGATATCACAACATACATTGACCTGACCACCTTTTCCTTCACCCCCAGCATGCCCATGCAAACCACATTTCAGGAAGGAGGAATCCAGTGATAGGCAATTGTCAGTGATGGCACTGGGCAGCTCATCTGCCACTGAGTGATCAGGAGCTGAGAAACATGAGGTGAGATGCAGATGAAGTTAGGATATTGATACTGATGTTTAATTCAGCTGGCCAGGCACAGAGGTATAAAGCCATAAGGTTATGGTTAGGCTGCCCAGGTACCTGCATGGGGCTGGCAGATGGGGCAGGAGACCTATGGGAGACCTGTCCCCTTTGAGAGTCGTAGAAGAAAACCAGGCAGGACAATACAGGACACCTCAAATTGCAAGTAACACTTATTGATGGAGAACAAAATTAAAGCCCTCCTCACAAAACAACATGCAGCAATTTAACTGAGGCTCAGCCCGGTTGCCCAACGTAGGTATCCAGAGCTCTTTGACATGATTTTGGTTATTTGAGGAAGCCCTAAGTGGATAACAAATATGCCTTGAGCTGGCCCTTGGACACCTACTTCTATCTCACCCGCTGGATTGAGCTCCTGCTGCTTCCTGAAGAGTGCACTGAATGCTCTCTTAACTGTATTGATTAGATTGTCATGAGGTTTTGTCTTTATCACTTGTTTTTAAAGTCGTCTCTACATACTCAGTAACATTCACATTCACGTTGACCTTTTGATCCTCCTCATATTGTTAGAGAAGGTTCATAATTAGACAAAATAAAAATCTCTTCTTTTCTTTGCCCTGCTCAGTCCATATATTATGCAGTGCAAATAAGACCCAGTCAGTATTGTTTAAGTGTCACTGGAGTAAATCAAATAGCATAGTTTTCTTTTTAGAGAATCACTGCACAATTAAATAAGAGGCATGTGATTACTTAAAAGTGATATCTATGTAAAAAGAAGTGATTTAAAGTAAGCCTTATTGCAGATCCTTTGTGCTCATTGCCAAGTAGTTTAGACATTCCGCAAAAGCTTGAAATATGGAAAAGTGTTACCTGCAGGAACTGCTCTTTTAAAACATCCCCAACAAGCTCCCAACCCTCATTTATCAAAAGCTGGCAACTAAGCAATTGTAGTGGTAGTGCTCATTGCAGTAAAATTACCAGCACATATACACAGAGGAAGCTGCTGGACAGTATCAAAGGAGACTCCCTCAGGTCACTTTGGCACTTTTCCTTAAGGTTTAAAGATTGTTAGCACTTTGACCAAAGCAGTCAGTAAGTAAATAGGAACATGTGGGAATATTTCCTTTTAAAGGGAAGTCTGGTACTAAACAAGTTATAGTTTTTAATGTAACCTTGTTTATTTTCAAGAGACCAAC
This sequence comes from Acridotheres tristis, assembly GCA_037013685.1. Taxonomy (NCBI): domain Eukaryota; kingdom Metazoa; phylum Chordata; class Aves; order Passeriformes; family Sturnidae; genus Acridotheres; species Acridotheres tristis. The sequence continues at coordinate 139,297,316 of CM072886.1, read as the reverse complement.
AAAGCTCTGTCTTCTGAATAGGCAAAACCAAATGACAGCACACAAGTCTCTCACTCACGATTTCGAAACCTACTTTTTCAGTGTGTTACATGCCCTAAAAGCTCTTCCCACTGTTTTTCCTCAGGGATACACTCACAGCTGTTTATATAGTTTTCTGCTGGTTTTCTCCTGTCTTCTTCCCACACATTCAATTCGTCAATTTCTTAGCCTCTGAATTCATACCAGTGTCAGGAAACCCTTTTCCATTCTCAGTATTGCTTTACTATCACTGGGTGCCACCATTCCTGCAGCAGTGACTTTTCTTACTTTTTATTACCATTGCAGTGCTCAACCTTCTCATGGCTCCCTTCACTCACCTTCACTGAAGGCTGAAATAGACTTGGCAGCTTTAAATATGTCTATATTGGTCTTGTGATGGAGGTACAAACTCCTTTCAATACAGCACAATTTAGGAATTTTATCACTAGGAAAGTTTATGGATATTGGTTATACTCATTTTCCCACTCGAGCCACAATATTAATTACTCAATGTTGTATTAATTATAATCATGCAAGCAATCATAGACACATGCACACACAAATGATATTGCAGAGTAGGATCAAAAATCAAGTATAGTCTCAAAAAATATTTTTCAGTCATGCATATCTAAGAAATTGTTTTTTGAAGACACAAGGAAAGGCCAAATCTTGAGGTTTTTACTCTATTTTGAGGCAATACTTCTCTAAACTGAAGGAGACAGAAATTTACAGCAGGATTTATGAATTATTTTGGATATACTGTAGCCACTACGAATTTACACTTCTGGATTAAATCAGATTTACAATAATGTTGAAAACGTGAATAATTTGCAAAGGTCGGAATAGGAGTTTGAAAAAATGAGTTTATTTTTATCCTTGACAGAGTTGTAGACCTATCCCAGGACATTGCAATCTAACGGTGTCTAAAATTGGATAAGGAATAGCCATTAGAGAGAAGACCAGGCTGAAGCTAGAACAGATCCATGGAGTTCAGGCCAATGTAGGATGCTTCTCTCAGACTTTTCATTTGCACCTAAAAACTTGCTTATTTCAGCAACAAACCACTTCATAACACCCTTTCCCAGCCTGGCAGTATGCAGGTAAGGAAGGCATCTCTTCTTCTTGCATCTGTTTCACACATCTTCCTATCAGGCTCTATCTCAGGCAATAAAAACCTGAAGGCAATAAGCTCAGATCACAGTTTTTGTATATCTAAAGTGAACAAATTCCACTGAACCTTCATAGCCTTAATGACATATTAACAAATAGTTTGGATACCATAGCCATAATATGTGGTAGCTTTGTAACAAACAAGATGATAGCTATGGTTTGGCTTCCAATGACTGGAGTGCACATTTGTCATTAGAAAGATGCAGAACTCCACCTACTCCAACTGAAATGTCACCTCTCAGCCAAATGTTAAAGAAGTGAAACAGAAATTTTCTTTAAGTACAAGCAGTCATTAAAGAAAGCTTAGAAGCCCATAACTGTGGAAATATTAGTCATTATAGATCTCATTTTATGAATAAAGGCAAGCTGGGGATCCCCAGGGTATCATTAAGTTGCCTTCAGAGAAAGAAGAAGTCCACATACTTAATAATTTTGAAAGCAAAAAGGAAACCTGTAGCTATGGTAGAGCACTGGCCATCTATTCTGGTGCTATATTAATGTTGCCTCATTGAATACTTGGCAACATAAAAGCATGGAGTGGTCCTGTACAAAAAATCCCCAAAGGAATCACAGAAAATTCCCCACAGATCTATCACAGCCATAAGAAATGATTTTCAGATCCACCCATTAGAAAGGATGTTTATAACACTCTCTTTTCTTCAGAGAGCTGAATACTAATTTAGAACTCAACTATGTCAAAAAAAATTATTGAGAGAGTGGTGAAAGGCTTTTATAAAGCTAATGAATTAGCTCAGATTGGAAGAGAAGGTCAGTAAATTTAAGACTTTCTGAAAGCTCACTTATCTTCCTCTGTTCAAGTAGTAGCAACACTTTAATACACTTTGGGCTGTCTATTTCCTGCAAGCTTCTGAACTGATGGAGCAGGCATGAAGAATTTGGTGTCTTTTTGTTAATTTTTATTATTCCTTGGGATTCATACAAGGAGATTTTTGCACTTGATATTTTTTTCCCAAAACCATTCATTTTCTAAGATCCTCTACAGCATTAAAATAGAATAACATTTTTTAGACATAGCTAGGCACAACTGGTGATAAAAGGAGAGTTAGTCCTGATTTATATCACAGCTAAAAAAATAAAATTCTTTGCAAGAATACCTTTACAAGAATCAAATAAAAATCCCACACTACTTCTTTATTTACAAAGGAAGATTCAGTGTGCTCTTGATCTCTGGTGATTTGAGCAGACTCTGCTATTTTACTACATTTCTCATTTTGTAGTACTAATAACAAGAATTTTTAACATATTTTAGGATATTTTACACTAGGGACTGTGACTTAGTTTTGAAAAAAACATGGTGTGACAGAATTCTCTGTTTTTTCTCATGATTTCCAGATCAAACACACTGACTTTATAAATACTGTAGAACTCTCCATGCAAACTCTACTTCGAATTTCAGAACTCACACTAAGATCTCCCTTTCTTGTGCATCTTTGTCAGTGGTAATGATTCAAAAGAACCCATTGCATCCTCAGCAGTAAGTTTTGCCTGAAAAAGGAAAAATGATACAGAATTCATGAAAACGTGGATTGCTAAAGGGTATGTCATTTCACATGGCTCTCCACAACAGCCTGCATGGGGAAATACCTTTTGCACTAACACAGTGTTAGGCAGGTAGAGCTCCATGACAGCATGGTTAAGATGCATCCAGACTCAAGCTGAGAAAACTCTTTGTCCTGTGTCATGCAGAGGTGTCCACAAACTCAAACTTATCCAGTACTCCTGAATTACTGTGTTGCTCTGTTTCTAGGTTCCCTCTGCTTTAGAGAGGGAGATAAATTATAGTCTAGAAAAAACATTCTGGAGAAATGCCAAGTAAGGAAAATAATAAATCTAGCACTAGTGAAAAGGGAATGAATTAAAACATTAAAAGCTTCCCATTACAGTACGGTTTGTCTTTAAGTAAAGCTTGCTAATATTTCAGCAGTTGGGCACTTGTCATTATTTTTGAACACTGAAATTAATAAATTGCACCCAAAAATGTAATTGTATTTTAAAATCACAGAGACGTGACAAGGGACATAGAAGAGGACTGGGGCCAAGGATTGTGTGGAGTGGATGCAGTCAGTGTGCTTTGAAATTTTCTCACAGCAATGCAGCCAAAACCAGTTCACACCACCTGGCCTGGGAGCCAGGTTTTACTCCCAGGAGAATATGCACTTAGCAGTGTAGATGTAATTTCCAGGTTCAGGGTATTCAGTCAAGTCAAGTAGATGTGATTAGAGAGCGACCAGGCAATTTAAAGGCACTTGCCTGATCCTGAGCATTACATGCTTTTAAGGAGATAGTTCATGTCTGAGAGAAAAACTACAGTTTGGATGAAAGAATCATCCTCATATAAGTCTTTACTCTTTGTGCTCTGTATGACACCTTTTTGACAAACAAAGACTGCTTTGCTTCCAAGAGATTGTTCCTGTGACATTTCCTGCCCTCAGAGGGAAAGGGCCTTTGAATGCTGGTAAACCAAGCTGAAAAGTGTGAAAGTGTCGTGTAAAGTCATTCAATTTTTGTATAACAGGTGAAATCTCTCCCTGGTAGGTTTAAATTGAAGAGACACTAAAACGAGTCCAAAGCACAGCTGCTCTTTAAAACTCATCTTTAACCTACACACAGTATACATAGATGAATAGGTTAGAGAGACCATTTGCAGCTTCTGGATTATCTTTATGCACAGCTCGGACCACATATTTTTACATAGCAGTTCCAGAAAGCAGAGATGAATGGGGGAAATTCTTTACAGACATGAAAATTCAGTTGAAAATTTGAGAATGGAAGAGAAAAAAGAACATGAAGAACCAAATATTTATTTCATCTCTGGCATAGTACTAAAGTAATAAAGGAGTAAAGCAGTTAGACAGCCCACAGACGATGTCTCTTCACTGCAGCTTGTCGAAAGGAAGAGCATGACCTTAATCAATAGTAAGGTAAAATCCATTTCTAACCTAGCAGCTCTTATGAGCAACCTTGTATTTGACAGATAACTCTATACCTTCGAAGGTCATCAGTCAGAAGGAAATAACACCTCTAGTGTTGAGGAATGCAAGCTGCAGTGTGAGCTGAAGATGGAGCCCAAGGCAAGAGGCCGTGAATTGCACAGCTAAGGATGCAGTGGCTCTGGCCAGGGGACCAGACACTCAGAGTCACAGCAGGATCCACTGGCTCAGGAGGAAGGGTGAGACTTCCACAGGCTTAGACTGTGAGGGGATAAAAGCCCAGAAATTCTTGTGTTTGGGATCCCTCCTTGGAGGCACCAGCTGGAGCTGTTTCTATGTGCCTGTGCTGTGAGTAAATTGCTCTCTGGAATGAGACATCTGAGACTCTGCTGTGGAACTGGTGAGGGAACCTGGTGTGACTCTGCATGAGTGGGGGGTGTGTGGAGCCAAGTGGGGTCTCATGTAAAGGGGCTTTGATCCCAGCAGTGACAGACTCCAGTGGTGGGTGTGTGACTGCCAGAGTGACTCCTGGGTGGGCCCAGTTACTGTGGGATGACCTCAAGAGGAATTGAGGGGACAGTATCTGGAGAAACCAGTAATTAATCTCAATAACCTTTAACAGTCCCAGAGCTAATGACATCACCCAGTTTACTTCATTCTTTTGGATAGATCAATTTGTATTTCATAAGAGAAGTCATACCGATACTGGAAAAATTCAACATTAAGAATTAATTACCCAAGAACCCTTTCTCACAGTTTCCTCCTTTCTCAGTGGGTTGCAGATAGCTGCTGATGCAAATATTGCAAGAGCACATACTGAAGTCTGAGAAACAGAAATGTTGTTCTTTAATATGCAAGTGATATGATCAGTCCAATAAAGAGCACAGTCTTCGTCACACTTGTCACAACTTACTGAAACTACTAGAGAAGTAAAATAAATTCTGAGGTTCCTAAAGCTTTGAGGGGCATTGAAATTCAAGATGAGTAATAAATACAGAAGAGCTGTTCCTAGAGAAGCTTAGGGATTTATCTACCCAACTTCCATTAATATATATTTGATGGAAGTTGAGTAAGTAAATCCCTCTGCACTGTGGTGAACATTAACAAGAGGGTGCTGAAACAAATATTTATGTTTGAATAAGTTTTTCCTCCTCCAGATGCTAACTACTATGTGTATTTTTCTATGCCTTTCCAAGTCCAACAATGTCCCCAGTGTCTTCACCTCAAAGGATTCCAATAGAACTGGGAGAGTCATTTCACTGATGCAATGCTGCCCACTCTGAAGAGGTGGGCAACAACTTCTCTGTGTCTGGCAGAGAAATTTTGATCAAGCTGAGTGGGGCAATTCAGACTTTTAAAAGTTGCTGTTATCCTTGTGGAATTAATGGATAACTAAATTAGACAGAGATGAAACTTCAGACAAATAAAAAGAGCTCAGCTCAGTTTTTCAAGGAATTGCTTTGAATTCCACCTTAGCAGGGCAAAATGTCCAGGCAGTATAAACCACTCTGACTCGAAGTCCAAGTAATTATGCTTATCTGTACTAGTTTTAATAGAGCAGGAAGCAGATGTTAGGTAACATTTCTGCACTTAAACCTCTGGTACCAGTGTAAAAAGATGGGAAGAATCAAAAGCCAAAATCAGATATCCACACAGATCTTCCCAAAGCTTGAGAGCAGTCTCAGCAAAGCTCATATCATCCATCTCTGCTATTACACACAGAGCATAAAATTTGTCTAGTCAGAATGACAGTGTCTATGACTTCAAGGAGATAGGCTTTTGAATTATCTGGGAAAGCCTCTGTACAGCAGCATTAAACTTAAATTTATGGATATGCCACTTAAAATCTGAATGTAGCAAGCTCATTTTTACAAACAGTGAAGGGAAGATAATTCCTTTGCATAACTAAACAGCCAGCAATGTCATTAAGCAAGCTAACTTAGTTTGCTGCTTTATGGAAAGTTGTCTATCTTCAGTCCACTTTAGGGCTTGGGCTCCAAAGACAAGCTCTAAGGTTCATAAATTAATGAATAAAGTAAATTTTCCAGGACCATATGCATACATTTTTTCAGACATACAAATGTCTGTAGTTACTTTTCTTCATATCAGTATGGGAAAACAGAAATCCATGTGCTCCAGTCCATCAGTTCAGTTTCTATTAGGAGATGGTGTCCCATGTTTCAGAAGGCAAAAGACATCCCAGATTCGGCAGATGGTTTATAATGCACCTCCCACCTCTAGTGTCTTCTAATCTTGAATAGTACATGATTGGCTCAAATCCAGGAGGGAAAAATAAAGCTAAATGTGTTTCAAAATGTTAGCTTTTACAATTTCATATCACTGTATTTTATTATCCCTATATAGCTTTAATCCTTATTGGGACAAATCTGTGTACTTGTGACCTCTGTGCCATGGTGAAGTTGTGAGTTCAGGCATAAATTAAAATCTGCATGAAGAAATATGTTCTTTATACAGTTTTGATTTTGCCATCTCTTTCTGTCATTGAAAGTGTCCTTGATCTGGAGTTGGCAGAAAACCAGAAAGGAAACTCCCAATCTTTGTCCTTTGCACTGTAATTGCATAAAGAAGCGTAAGACAGAGATTCAGTTTAAAAAAGAACTTCTAAAAATATAACTGTGATTTATGTGAAAACATTAAAATGCAAGGGAGAGAAGTTTTTTGAAAATGGAAGTGAACTGGATTTTGTATCACTCCCTCACAACTCTTCCCAAAAAACTACTTTTACAGATACCAGAACAAATAGAGCAATGACTTCTTGTCCAAGAAAGGCAGCAGAGTCTAGAATGCTCAAACCAGGCTCAGGTGGAAAAAAATACACATTAAATTCCACTGTGATTCATCTAGAAGTTCTGTAGTGCCAGAGTTTTATTGAAAGTTAAGAGCCATGTTTCTATTCATTCTTCTCCATTGATTACTGATTTGTTCATTAATGTCCTGCCAGGTCCATCTGAGCTTATCTATGGAAGAAAAAATAGCTGCACAGGGTCACTGAACTCATAATTTGTCATTCATGTGTCAGAGCTGAGTGTAGTCCTGGCACTGCACCTTGAGGTTTTTGTGGATCAATATTTAAAGCCTCAAATGAAAAAAATAAGCTTAGGTGGGCAACTGATCCTGCCCAGCTACATCTGTGAATTTAATTGGTTTTGGGAGTCACTGATTTCCCAGTATAGTTCTATACAAAAAGGTTCTTTCAAATCAGCAGTTATATCTGCTGTATTTGGATATTTAGCATTTTGGTCAAAAATCTCTCCTTGATTACTAAGGCCTGGCATTCATTCGATTTGGCACTGAAAAATTAATTTTCCTTGATATGAAAAACCTCTTGCAAATAGCCTATGACCTCATGTTTCATGTACCATTTCCACTGACACTAATTAGGAATTATAGTCTGTGTCCCAGAAGATTCTAATTATCCTAGTGAGGATTTGTTTTTGCTGAGTTCACATGAAAGTTTCCCGAATGGAACCCAAAGCCCCAAAATATCCTGTCAAAGACCATATTAGAGCTCACAATCAAGTGGAAAACAGAGTTCAGGTGTTTTAAGTCTTCTGTTCCTTTTGCTAAGCCTTACACTGCATTGGGACCATTCCCACTGCTATTGCACATGCTGCTCTTGCTTCCTTGTGGACTTTGGCAGAGTATGGCATTAATGAGCAGCTTGAGATCTCTTTCATTTCGGTGATGAGGGACCAAGGGGCAGAGGCTGGGGCTGGGAGAAACAGCCTCTGCTTCTAGAACACAATTCACAAAAGCTCTTACCCTTAGTGTAACAAATCCCATTGAAGGCAGTGGCAGCATCACTGTGAGCAGCCAGGTCAGTGCTGCAGCACCTACAGGTACTCACCTGTCTCTCAGGAAAGATGTCCTTGTTTAAATGTGTCACTTTATCACCCCTGGTTGTTTGCTTGAAAGCCTGTGCAACTCTATCCTGTATTTGCATTAAGCTGCAGCTTCAAACTGAGGAAAAAAGTTGTTCATTTTTTTTTCATAAGAAAGCAATAATCTCCCTAGCATTAGGAAGTATAAAGGAAGAATTCTATAAATTTCAGCTGGCCAAGGTCAGCATTAACTTAAGTACTGGAGCTGATTGTTGGCATTTGCTCTTATCCACAGAAGGAGGAGCAGTTTCAGAGTCTTTTGGAGTTCTTGTATAAATCCATCTTTCCACTCTTTAAAAGCAAACAGGCAGGACTACATTTGTAGCGAGTCTCTAAATATATTTTCTCAGCTTGACAATTCCTCTGTCCACATAACCACTGCTGAAATGTGAGGGCAAGGGAGAAAGAAAATGGTGGCAGTTTTTATCTTGCCAATTTTAAAATGAAAATTTGTCCCATTTTGCAGCCAGCTCCAGTTTGACATTCCAGGGAGCTCAGTCCAGGTTAAAGCCAAGACAAATTCTCCTTTTCTGCCTGTATAAGCTTGGCTGGAGCCTCTCTGGTAACTCTCTGCAGACAGGCACTTCAGCCAGTGAACCTGTGAGCCTCACCTGTCTGTTAGCTGAGCCTAAAAAAATATGAAAAATATAACCAGAAGCCGCATAAATACAAGAAGATTCTAAAGATTAGATAGGCACTGATTATTTGGTATTTTAGAGTAAGGCTTTAAACAATGTATTTTTTGAAAATTTTTATTTCTATTTTACATATTTGGACAGCATTCTTTTAATTCCAAGGTAGCTTAAAAAGTGTAAATCACCAAGTAGAAAGCTCATATTTTGTTATAAAAATATTTTGAGCAACTACACCTGGCCAGATTTTTGACAATTGTTTTCCATCTCCCACCTTCTTTTTTCCTGCCAACTTCACATATAGCATTCTCTTATTTACATTTCCAAGCATAAATATAGAGATAGATTGTAACATATACTTGCACATGTAGATTCCAGAAATGTTAGCAAAAATTAAAAATCAAATTCTAATACATTAATTTCTTATTGCTTCTCTTTTTTTTTTTCTTTTTTTTCTCAAGGTAGTTTGACATATTGGCATGAAAAAGAAAGGTTTCAATATTTTTTGAAATCCTCCTAGTATCTTAATTTCCAGGCTATTCTGTGAAAGCAATGGGGATAATTCTGAAAATTCTTTTTTTTGCTACGAGAAAGATAACACAGCTGTCAAAATTATGATAACTTTGCATTTATTCCTGTACTTTTGACCTGAGAAAAAATACATAGATATTCTAGTTTTCCATTTCTGAAGAAAGAAACCTCCTTGCCTTCATTTTTGACAGAAATCTTCCCATGGTTTTGAACTGATAAAGACAAATGTAGAAGAGAAATAGGATTTATTCTAGCTAGATGAACAGATTTGACACCCATGTCAAACATTATTATAACCTATACGCTTCAAATGTAGACTGTAAGTTAAATGCTGCACAGACTCAAGCCAAGCATTACAAAAACAAAATGTTTCTCAGCCCACATACTTCTTACTATACGTTCTTCATGATTCAATAATGAACAACATGCTGAGACAACACTGAAGCACTGCAATGATGCACAAAGTGCACAACCCAAAAATTAATATATTTATAAGCTGAAATTTGCTGCAGCCATATGAACCTTTCAAAATCAGGTTCTGCATGAGGGGAGGGGATGCTTACAGGGGTGAAACAAATTCACAAGCCAGACTACAGATCTGCTTGCTCTCTCACTCGCTCCCCCAGCATGCAGCAAATGCATTCCCATACCAGCTTCTTAAATCCCTGAGATTATTGGATCTTTGCAAATATAAATCCACGGCTTTATGTGCCCTTGCCTTACTCCAGCAAGAAATTTAAGGAGGAAACCCTTCTGCTTGGTGTTCTTGAAGTATTTCAGTAGTGTTTTCCAACCTATTTCCTCAGGGAAATAATAAAGGGGTAAAAAGTTTTAGGTCAGCTCCTTGACACCAGCAAATGTCTTCCCACACTTAGTCTCCACTTCAGACTTCTTGTGGTCTCCTTTTTCTGGAGCAGTCCTTCCCAAAGAGGGCAAAGTATAAAATGAGGCTATTTTGGGGAGCACTGGGATTGTGCAGCTGACACTTCATTGAGCAGGACTCAGGATGTGGCAGGACTCCTCTCCACAGCAAAGAGCCCCATCAGCACTGAAGAAAAATGACACAGGTCTGTAGAACTTCATATGGTGCAAGTTTCTGAGTCCATGTTCAGCCTTGGGCAGTGCCTGCTGCTGGGCTCAGCCTGGGAGTCCCAGTCAGAGAAACCACACATTTCACCAGGGCTTCAGGTCAGTAACAGCCATATTAAGAATGGAACATTTTGGGCCCAACAGAGCAGAGCAAGAAGATGAATGTTTTAAATCAATAAACTTTTCTTTTTCCCCAGTAGGTCAGGGTTTGCAATCTGTTTCTTCCTCCTTCTGTGTGTGTGTGTGTGTGTGTGTGTGTGTGTGTGTGTGTGTGTTTGTATGCAACTCTTTTCCCTGCTCTTAAACACACACACACATATTTCCTTTGATATCCCACCTACACAAACAAAGCATCAATAATTCATGGATATGTTATAGGGATAAACTCAGTAGCAGTGAAGAAGAGGTTGTCAGCCCTGTTAATACAAGTACTCTGAGGAGGGCTGCATGACATGGCAACACAGAGCTTTAGTCACATCTCAGCTCTGTTCCAGCTTTACCACTAAGACATTCAGTTTTCCCACCTGTAAAAGTGAGTATAATCTCACTGATCCCTTCTCAGGACTGCTTTGATGTAGCTCACTGTATGAGACATTACAGAGAGTTTATAATGAGACCTTATAAAGAGTAGATGCATTTTCTGCTCCTTTCCCCACATATTTACACAGAGGAAATCAGGAATTCTGTTTAAATTTTTCAAAAGAGCAGATGCTTACAGGTCTGGTGTTGATAAAATACGGCCTGCTAGCTTAGCAAAACCACAGGAACAAAATGAAAAATCTGTTCATTTTGTTTCCTGAGAACAAACACACAAAATGAATGTCATGCATTTCAATAACAATTGGCATCTATGTAGTTCACAGAAAAACTTCTTGTCCAAGGAGACAACAGATTTTATTACACAAATTAGGAATAGCAATCGCCTGCCAAGACAAAGCAGCGTTCATCAGAACACGACACACAAAGAAGGAAGAAAGGAACTCTGATTTAACCTACAGAATACTAAAATTATTTCTGGTGGACTTGTGTGTTGGGGGCTTAAGCCAAAATGCTCTCTGCCTGGCTGGCTGGAGGAGTGCCTGTGATAAGATCCCCCATCACTCTGCAGTGACAGTGCTGGGGGAGCCATGCCCACTGTCCTGGGAAGGAGTGGGCACCCCAGCTCAGCTGCAGCAGCCCCTGGGCTGCCCACTCTCCCCAGAACTGCCCCGGTCCTGTTTCCATGAGATCCCTCTAAACTGCCAGTAAAAATTGTTTGTTGTCCAGTCTATCATTTTTTTTCTAAATGTTATCAGTACTGGAGAAAGAAAAGGTCAGATTATCTACAGGAAGGTGACCAGCAGCAGGAGAAGCTGCCCTGTGTGGGGCCTTGGCTCCAGAGAAAATAAATCAGTTGGGAATGAGGTCAACAGAGGGGAAACTTGCTAAATCTCCTTCCTTGCCAAATCCCTCATCAGCTAAATCTTCCATCAAGCTTCATCTAACCATTGCCTAGTCCTCTGTGCTCGACTGGGAAAAGCAATTTCTTGAAGGAACTGGAATGAATGGAAGACAGGAAGCACAGGATATGTTTGTGATGGCATGGGAAAATACTGGGGGTGCTGTAAGAGAGCATGCCCCACTGCAGCCTCATGAGCTGTTCAAACCTGCTGAGTTGTCCCATCCCTGTCCTGATTTGAACCTAAATCAGCAATACTTGAAGACAAAAAAGGGTTTAATGAGTAAATTTGGCCCAAATATTTCCATTATCTCCTCCCTTCTCCCCAGGTACGTGGACAAAGTAATGTTCACACTGAGTCTTTGCTGAACAGGTCTGAACACTCAGCACCATCCAGGCCCAAAGAGAGGTAGTTATAATTCTGCTTTGTCACACTCTACTGCAAATCTAAAGTAGAGCCATTTGTCTAGTTCAGCTTAAATAATGTATACTTTTTACATTAAAATATGAGCACTTCTTTTTTGAATAACAAGGGGAATTCATTAGGCCAGTTTGTCTTTCAGATGTTTTCTCTGCTAATTTGTCCAAACCTGATCCATGAAGGCCAGATGCAAATAGTGTTTGGGAACTCAGCTCCCCCAGTGTAGGTGGATCCTTTTTCATAGACCATTCAGCAGCTGTCCACACACCATCCAACTCCTGTCACAGGGCGCCAGGTCTTGCATGGGTATAGTATGGAGTAACAGAACATAGGTAATAGTGCCACCACAGCACACACAGTTCTGGTTTAAAAAGCAAGAGCAAATTTTCCACTTGCTTCTTTGCAGGAAATAGGTGGGGAGCAAGACAGGGTACTAAAGAGCCAGCATGAAATCCTTTTCTCCCTGGAATATATAGAAAAATTTTACTTCTTAAATACAACATGTTTTTACCATCTTGCAGCCTTTGCCTGCAAATGAAATTCCTCTTCTCTTGTGGTCATACAGGTATGCCATTTGCCTCTTTTTCCTAACAGGCTTGATATCTTATGAAAATTTAGCCCACCATTTTGGTGAAACACATTTGGAAAGAATTTCCTTCTGTTTCCTAACACTGAGCAATAGAGCCTCTAAAATGCTGATAGAGAGCACATTTTCCTGGGGCTGCAGGGATGAGTCACACCAGACAAATGCCAAATCAAATACAGCAAGTGATCAGGAGCTGGCACTGGCAGGCCTAAGAAAACATTTCCTTTGTCAGTCTTGCTGTACCTATCTAATGCAATAATTTTTAGGGTGATATTCAGCAAGGGGATAGACTGCCCCATGCTCTCTTCCTGCTTCAAAGTCTCACAAATGAGCACGAAATACAAAGCTATATATTGGAAGAAGCCATTCTGGGATCATGGCACTCAGCTGTGGCTCAAGACCATGATGTGACATAAGCACCAAGTGTTCCACTGGCCTCAGTGGGGACCAGTGGGAATCAGTGCCTTAGAATGTAGGGCCTCAAGGATTCATCTTTTAAATACTATTTTAAGAGGCATTTAGGCACTTAATGATATTCTGCAGATTTAATTACTGCATAAATCACATCTGTGCAGTAACCTCAGAGTGCTGGGATCATAAAGAGGGTCCCTCAGCTCCAAAACAGAAAAAAAACCTTTTACTTCTGTGTTTTGCTTGCAGTTGCTGGGAGGGGTGAGACATGAACTCTTGAAAACAGTGTTCACTTGGTGCCCAGTTCTGCCATCCACACAGAATGGGTCACTCTAAGGTGAAGGGAAGCAATTTAATGATTCTGTCCCTATGTCCCCATCTGCAAAAGTTGGTTGTTCCAAGGTTGCACCATCTCTTCTGCTGGAAAGAAGTCCATTAAAAGTGAATATGGCTTTGAATGCAGAAAGTGATGATGAAGAGCAAAACCACATAGCTTTTTTTTTTGTATAAGTTTGTTTTTCACTTTTTTTTTTTGATTGAAGTTTTGGGGTTTTTTCTATACTTGGAACAGAATTCATTTTTGTAACTTATTTTCCCAATTCTGAATATCCCAAATGTGTAAAAACTGCTTGAGAAGAGAAGAGGACAAAGAGGGAAGTTGGCTGTGCTTTTTTTCTCAGTAACTGAAAGAGCAGTATAACTCAAAAAAAAATCTGCACCAGGCAACAAAGTCCTTTCTCCCAAACTTCTCTGTCAGCCATGCTGAAGCATGGCAATTTTTCTGTTTCTCTTCTGGTCAATAGTTGCAGAACTTTCATCTGTTTTGGTTCATATTTATCATCTGAAATAGGGAAAAAATATAAAAATAAAAATAATTCTGTTCTAATAAAAAAGATTTCAGAAATAATTATTTTTTTGTCTTTAAATTACCCTCATTAAAGTTACCTCGAGGTCCATTGCAAAGGTGTAGTAATTATTAGCTTAATTATTAACAACTCTCAGCAAGCTAATTAGTTGGGCACCAAATTAAAACCATTTTTGCCTGACGTCTAAAGAGGCTGAACCAGATGATTATTTTAATATTTCTGGTTAAATATTCAAGGTGGCAGAATTTCTGTCTCTGGGAACCATGAGCTATTTCATGGTTGAAAATGAAATTAGAAAATGGAAAAAAAAGCAAACAAAAATGATGAAAATTGGCCCACATCCTAACTTTAGGCATTGCTAAAAGAGGGATGTATCTTCTTTTCCTCTGGGATTGATGATGATGGCAATGCTTGTTCATCAGGCTGCAGCCTGATTTTTCCACCTAGAGGCCCCCCAAGCACAACCTGCTGTGCCACTGTCCAAATGAGCAGACAATCACGAGAGGGGACAAATCATCCAGATTTCTTATCATTGCACCTTCACTGGAGATACTGAGCCCTGTGACTCCCTCTGCAGCAGAGGACACACTGTCCTACAGCCTGAAACTGCTGGGGATTCATCTGTAATCATCAGCAGGGATTAGATGGACTGGGCTGTGGTGAAGCATCCTTTGGAGCTGGTGGGCTGCTTTGCCCTGGGTAGGGAGGTGATCTCGCAGCAAACCTCCTGTGTGTGTGTAAAAGAGACCAGGATACCTCCCCAGAGCAGCCAAGGCCTCTGGACAGGGCAGAAGTGTCCCTGCTCCCAGGTCCCACCTCACCCTCCTCAGCAGTGCTGCCTCTCCCACACCAGGACCCCAAATGTTACACACTGCCCTGCTCACTCTCTTTGGGCCCTTCAGCCACGTCCTGCATGAGGGTTCAAAGCTGCAGTGCAGCAAGACTGTCACCCATCCTCACTATTGCTGTGAAACAGCACAAGATTTTCACTATTGCAGTGAAACAGCCACAACAAAATCACAAAGTCACAGAATCACTAGGTTGGAAGAGACCTCCGAGATCATCAAGTCCAACCCATGCCCTAACACCTCAACTAGACCATGGCACCAAGTGCCACATCCAGTCTTTTTTTAAAATACATCCAGGGATGGTGACTCCATCACCTCCCCAGGCAAAGCATTCCAATACTTTATTATTCTCTCTGTGAAAAACTTCTTCCTAATACCCAACTTATATCTCCCTTGCTGCAGCTTGAGACTGTGTCCTCTGGTTCTGTCAGTTGCTGCCTGGAGACAGAGACCAACCCTCACCTGACTACAGCCACCTTTCAGGGAGTTGTAGAGAGTGAAAAGGTCACCCCTGAGTCTCCTTTTCTGCAGGCTGAACAACCCCCTGTCGTTCCTCACAGGGCTTGTGTTCCAGCCCCTCACCCACATATATCCTCAGGACCAGCTCATCTCTGGAAATTAGGGTATCAGGAGATTGGCTTACTGATTCTGGAAGAAAAACCCTATCATGATTGCAGGAATAGCCTTGGGAAAAGCAAAGAGGCAAAGGATTTTATCAGGCAAATCCCTACATATTATCCCTTTTGTTAAAGGAAATTCATACCCATAGCTCTGGTATTCTGATTTTGTTAAAATGAGGAAAGTTTGTGTTATTTAATTCTTGTTTACATACCTGCCTGAGCAGCTCAGAAAGGCTCTGCCTCACTGCCACACAGCCAGCCTTGAGGGGTGGTGGCAGTCCTGCCATACAGCAGGGACATCACAGGGCAAGCTGGTCCATGCAGCCTCATCCATCCCTATCTCAGGCACCAGGCACAGCTGTTTGTCTCAGGAAGGACCTGGCACCATCCCTCCAGCCCCACGTCACAGCCACTGCTCCCTACATACTCAGTGGGAGGCTGACACAGAACCCTCTCATGTTTATCCAGCACAAAATTCTTTTCAAGACTGCTCTTTTCCTTGTTGTGCTATGAAAGATAACAGCTTCATACAGAAATAAACAGGTTTGCAAACTCTTCTTGGGCACTAACATCATGCTGGTGTAATATACCTGGGGTCTGATGCAAAACAGCTTTTTAGCAAACAGACACACTCTGCTCATGCCTTCCCCTGATAAAACGCTTTTTCATGGAAAAAGCTAACCTGATTTTCTTCTTTTTAACAACTCATAATAACCAAGTTTAAACATGAACCTCTAATCAAAAGCTAAAGCAGTCAAATATTTAGTTGAAATACAGCAAGAAATAAGTTTCTTACCAGCTGTTGATGACTTAAATGAATCAAAAACTACAAAATGGGTTTAAGGAAATAACCTGATAATTTAATAAAACAACACATACTAAGGTTAATAGGACCTGCATGAACTATAAGTTGAAGCAATCAGAGAGAATTCCCTCCATTCTCCTCTCCAGTGTCAAATGTGGACAGACACAAACTTTTGGGGCCAAGGGGTGAGAAAAGGAGGAGATTTGCAGAGCAGCTCCCCATCCCCTCTGCCCTCCTGCAGTCCTGAGCCCCACATGCCCACTCCCTGCTGGGTCCTGCTGGGTACCAGGTACCAGAGCTGCACTGGGACAATGGGAGGCAGGAGTGCTTTAGTGCAGTTTGTGTTGAGGCTGCTCTCACCCACGTTGGGACAAGACAGGCAGTTTGTTAAGGGAGTTAAGTTTGTTAAGCCGTCCCTTTGGGGCTCTGGCCATGTACCAGGATATCAGGACTTGAAAATCATTAGTTCACTATGGTGAGATACTCACACTGAGGATGATTAATCAGAATGATCAAAGCAAAGCAGTAGAAAAATGGCCACACTAAAAGTTAAGATGCAGGAGAGAGTCTGTGCACAGACAAAATCTCTGGCCTCTTTTAATCCAGAGAGTTCTTTCTGTTCAAAACAGTCCTGTAATCTGTCCCCAAGGTGAGTCTCACAGCCTGATTATTGCCCATTCAAACTGAAAGGACTGACTGAGGACTCTGGATATTCAGTTTCACTTGCAGCATGATAATACTTTATCCACAAAGCTCACCTATCCTGTTTCCAAGTATCTCTTGCAGACTTACAATGGTATTCAAACAGGTATATGCAAGATTGCAATTGTTAGGCGTTTATAATGATTTTTTCAACTCAAGCAGGATTAGTCCCTTATTTCTTGAAGAGACAAAACATAATTATGATCAGATGTAACAAATGTCCGGATAAAATTCTGAATAAAACTTGGGCTATCAGTCCATTAATGTTCCTTATAAATAAAGTTCATAAATAAAAAACAATTAAGCTCAGCTTTAAACAAACATGAAAATAACAAACAAAATGGTGTGGCTTCTTACATACAGCTTTTATTGACAGCATGTAAGCATTTTTCCTAAATTGCTTTAAAGGAGAAACAAAATACATCTTAAATGGAAGGAAAGATTATTTTTTTTAGTTGGATTTGTGATATGCAAGGGAGACTATCATAAGAACAAGTTTGGGGGACATAAATGACGTCTGAAATTCTTCAGGATCCTTTGTGATCTAACAGTGGTGACTAAATCAAACCATATGAAGAGAGAAATTGCATGCAGCTCACAAGCATTATGCCCACAACTGAGTGTTTGGATTTATTTTGAGCTATGTGTGTTTTAGCAAGACCATCTAGACATGGCCAAATTGAATAGAAATACATACCCATAAAGCAGGAACTTAGAAATAGCAAGTTGCTTCCTGTCTAAGGCTGCATGTCAGGGCTTCCTTGTTTGCTGCATACCTGTTTCAGACCATACAGGGTAAGAGTTAGCCAGGCTGCATCTGCACACCCAGCAAAATAAGGGTTAGTGGGTTAGGTGTGGGAACCAGAGCTGGGAGTGGGGTGGTTGAGGAGCAGGGATAGTGACCTGAGCATTCTGCTTTGGGAGCAGAGGGAAGGGTTGTGGACAGTGTTATCTGAGAGCTGGGGAGGAGGGAGGGGACAAGGCCAACATTGCCCAGCTTCCTCACATATCTGGTTCTTCTCAGTCACATGCACATTTTTATAAGTGGCAAGGTAAGGCAATAGCACTTGGCCATGCCTAAACCCCAGAGGATTAGCAGTGTAAAAGGAATTTAATCTCCTAACACGTCTGAGTAACATTTCGGTTGATGCCATTTGCTGTTGGCAGCCCAGCAGCAGTGAGAGGCCCTGAGTGAGCTTCCCAGATGGGAAGAGTCTCTGAAATACCAGAGGGATTAACTCTGGTTCCTAAGACATTGCTAGCTAATGGATAGAAGAGTCATGCAGCACAAAACCACGTTGTTCAACCCTAAAACAGTCCCTACTTGACTACTCCTTTCTCTTGTAAATATTCACACCTGTGTTTGAGCAGGACATCTCTTCAATAATTTGAATAGTATTGGTCTCCACCAATCACACAGGCTTAGAAAGAGAAGAGCATTAAATCTCAATCTTCTTTATCCAGGGATAATGGACATTGCTAAAGCTTTGCTAGTTAAATATCTTTGATCTGTCTGTGACATCTGCCTTCTATTTCATAAGCCTTAGGTATGCAAGTGGATAGATTAGTAATTGTATGTATTTGTGTATATGTGGACATTCATACCTAGACATCCATGCACATATTAAATCTTTGTCTTTCAGTGTCTAACAGGCAAGAAAAGGCACTTATGTACTACGTCTGGCACACTGCTTATCCATTCCCAAAGCCAAAATCAATGAGGAAACACTTTATTGCTGTTACTGGTCACCGAGTTGCCAAATCTGAATTCACATAGCCAGGCACTCTTTCTCACTGACTGCAAAGCAGGAGTGAGTGGATACTAAGCAGAATTTTTCCTCAGGGGTCCTGTGAGCCCATTTCATCCTCTGGACCAGAGGTCCTACAGCACACTTGGATCACTTTTCCTGTTACTGTGTGACCGTATTCTGAGAAACTACAGGGTAAAGATTGTAAGACAGCTGTTGAGTGAAAAGCTATCTTAATTTCCAGGAGAATAAGGGGATTTCTGCTCAGGTCATATCTCACTCCCATTTTTTTTCTGTTGAGTTTAATCTATAGGAGTCAGTAGCAATAGGAAATTTTCAGAAAAGCAATTTGAAGTCTCTCACAAAGTGATGGGAGAAAGGAGAAGCATTATGTTTCTTTCTCCTGACTTAAGGTCTAAAGCTGTGCCAAATGAAGTTAATAACTACTCCATTTTATTCAGGAGCAGAAACATCCTCGTGCATTTAAATCACTAAAAACCTGAAGTATCAAGTATGTTTCCACCATGTAGACCATTCTAGCAGCATAACAGACTCTGTCAGGTGGGCAGAAGTGTAATTTATTTTGTTCTCATGCACAAATGACTCTTCATCATCAGAGATATGTAATATTTAACAGAAACCCAAATCATCCAAAAAAAGTAGTTGCTTCTCTGAATATTTGAGAGTAGGAAGAGAATAAAAAGGATGACAAAGCGAACTCCATAGCATAATTTTAATAAATATTTCACAAATTAATTAAAAATTCCAAATCTTTGTATAAGAAAAAAATTGTTCCCCCTTGATTAAGCATGCATTACTGCTGGAGGTGTCTGAGGGATCTTCCTGTCATTGCACTGGAATTTAGTGTTTGATCTTCCTGCCTGAGCTTGAACTCACATGCTGGCAATTCCCTGTCTTTTCAGTTTATAAGTGTGTCTCCTGTTCTCCTTTTTAAAGAAAAGGTCAGCACTCTTCACTGAAGTAATGTCATTAAGAAAGCAACCTTCATTTTTTTCAGCTTGTGCAACTGAGCAATTGAAAGGCACAACCTCCATTTACCTCATTTTCACATTTTGAATACAAGGAAAAAAATGTGACTGCAGATAATCACAGGCAATGAAGAGTAATTTCTAATAGTCTGTCTCCAGGATTGTTCCCTACAGCATATTTTCCAACTTTTTTCCCAATCATATTAAATGACTCATTTAATAAGCTAACTGTTCCTTCTTATCCTAGGGGAGACTATTTTGCAGTTCAAGATGTTTATGTTATGAGGGTCTCTCTGTTTAACTTATTATCCCTAGTTATATATTCCAAGATCAGTCAACCTGCCTACCTTTTCACCACTCTGCAGCCTGCTTCTTTATGTGTCTGTCAATACAATAAGCTGATTTTGTACCTAACAAAGAACTTAAATTGCTATTCGTTTCTCCAGCTAAGTGTTCCATCCAGGAAGTGTTATTTAATGTCATGTATAGCACCAGCTTATTCTCATGATAAAAACATGATTGCTTTTTTTAACTACATGAAGGCAATACTGTCTGCAAAATCAATGTCAATTTAATGTATTGTGCTGCTCTCTTGTTAGCAGGTAGCTCCATCCCTTTAAAAAGAGAAACAGCTTTTCCTCCAGTCATGGAATTAGGACGTTTTGCACCAATACATAATATTCAAATTGAGCAATGATTCTGAAAGAGGGAGGGCTGCTTCAGTTAAGCTTTATAGCTCTTTGTTCAGCTCAGATGTGTAGTCAAAAGCCAAGATTAAATACTAATGTTTTTATTTATGATGCAATGACTTTTTGGAGTATTAGTCCCATGGAGAATTTGAAAATAGGATAAGACTTTAGAGTGCAGTTTGAGGTTAATTGTTTTTAGTTACACCTTTAGCCTGTGGTTAATCCAAGATCCCCAAACTCTGTCCATAATGTTTGCACTGATGTTCCCTTTCATGAGCAGAGCCAGATTTGGACCTAGGGTATAAACTACATAGAGCTATGCCATATTCCAGCTGTTTCACACATCCTTAATTCATGTTTTATGTGAGTTTATACGATGCTGAGGACATTATTTTAGCTATGGCCAGTTGCCTGTTGATAGCATGACCATAGCTGAGTGAAAAATTGTCACCTTCTGGGAAATATCTCAGGATGTTTCTGTTTAGTTCAGCAAATAGCATCGAAATGTACAGGAGCTGAATTTCTGCTCACTTCAGTAATGTGATATTCTACTGCTGACAGCCTCCCTGGATGGCTTGTAGTCAACTTTCCAATCCAATAAACCCACAATATAGGCATAAAAATGAAGCCGAGTCAGATAACCATAAATGAGAGAGCTCTGCCAAGGAAACTGATAAAGCACTGTACAGGACCTAACAGTATAAAACAGAGGCCAAAGAGAAATTAAATAAACCTGGGGTATAGAAATTTTCTTAATCAATACCACTACAACATTTACCCTCCCTGAAAGCACTACTTGCATCTTTTTGGTTCCTCCAGGCTTAGAAAAATCTAGAATATGAAGCAATTTTTTTCTGTGGAATTTAATGGTTCTCATCCCATAATCTGATTAATCTGAATTTACACCTGTTTCTTGAATCAAGGACAGATTTGGAGGGCAGAACTCTGTCATCATACAAAAAGTTGAAGATGTTCACAATATCCAGCAAAATATTTCCCCTCTCTTTGTGAGTGCTGGCCCCATCTTTGCTTCCTTTTGCTTCCTATTTTGGTGAAGAGCTGGAAGGGCTGACTGATGCCCTTCCATCTCTTCATCAAAATATTTGCACAAGTCTCTGCCTGAACAGAAAGTGCTCATAGCACAGAAACCTCCACCAAGACCAGAACAGATAAAGCCCACAGGCATGTGGTGAGAAAGGCTACTGCCCTCATCAGAGAATAGAAATAAGAAAAAACTAAGGGTAATTTACAAGAAAAATTAGCTCTCATATTTTCTTCTTAGCACAGGTTCTGCATTTGAGGTCTCCTGAGATACCACTGCTGTGCACTGATGATATATATCAGGCAGATAAATTATGGCAATGGAATGCATTTTTTTTCCAATTGAATTATTTTCCTGGGCTGAAAAGAAATATGTTGCTTTCTGACAAATACTGATTAGCACAAATCCATGAAGACTTGATAAACCAACACTGAAATGGCTATTATTTGACAAAGTAGCATTCAGAAAGCAGGAAAGTATGGCATAAACACAAAAAAAACACCACTTTTTGAAACCAGAAATGCCATGTTTCTGTGAGGTGTGTCACCCAGTCTGATTTCAGCTGGTATAAATCACTGCCATGCTGCCAACAATGAATGGAAACAATCTCAGTTACTCCATTTCTACAGAATTGTGCCCCTACTTCACATCACATTGGATTACTTGTGGAAAGGCTAGCATTGGTTTACCTTGAATTTTAATATAGCCTGAGATCTGGCTTTAAAGATCAGCTAGAGCATGATTGCCTGATGTGACTTTAAAATCTCACACACCAATTCACAAGTATGATGGGACCCAGACCCCTCCCCTCCACAAACAAAGACATTATTTATTGTGCAAGTCACATTCACACAAGAATTAGGACTGCAGCAAAACTAAACATAGTGACAAGCTGTGCTGTAAAAGTTGCTATGAGGAGTCTCTGCATAAAAAGAACTTGCTTTAGGACCCAGGCTCCTTCCTGAACTGTTGAGACAGTGAGATATCTTTTCACATGCATAAGGAGTTGAGCATTGAGTTTATAAAGGCCACACTACATGAATTTAAGTTTCCATTGGGTTTAAAGGTTGGCCTTTATCACCCATAGTTTACTCCATCCACTCTAGATTTCCCATAAAACACCTTCTGAAGAAAGCCCATACAACAATCAAAATTTAGTTCTTCACAAAGAGAAGTGACAAACTAGGAGAGTAAAATCCTCCATTTAATGCTGAGTTTGAACTTTTCCATCTCTCTCAGTAGACCTTTCCAACTCCACTCCTGCTGATCAGGAGTTAAACAAAACCAAAATAAATCCACACTTTTCTATGCAGTCTCTGCTGCAAACCTACCTTATCTTCTACAAAAACATAATAGAGATAGACTCAGTTTTGTCTTAACATGAAACCTGTTCCCTTTAAGTCAGATTCTTCAGAAAGGCTCTGAGTGAAAGTATAAATTGATGTCAAGTTTAAGTGTCCTAGGAGTCTTTAAATGTGGGCAGTTCAGAGATCAGCCATAAGGAGCAGCAGGGAAGTAACTCATGTTCCCCAGCCAACACAGCACTTCCATTCTCACCTTGCATAGTGCCAACAGGAGCAGCTCCAGGAGACTCAGTGGAAGGACTCTGACAGCATAAAACACTCTCACAGAGTTAAATATGCCATCATTTTCATGATCATTCACATTACAGGTAAGAAACCCCTGCAAAGTGGGAAGCAGAGGCCTGAAACAAGACATATGGCCATCAAAATGCTCCAGCCTCACAACTCCTCCAGGCACCTCATGTCTTTGGTGGATCAGAAGACCTTGTTCCTTGGTATCCACTGTGAGCAAGTGACATCATTAACACATCTCATTCCCAGAGGTGTTAATTTTGCTTGGGTTTTTTTTTGTTTTCTATTCACATTTAGTCAAATAAGAGTCAGAATATGTTAATAATGTTCGGTTCCCCTAGACTTTGATGCATATCTTTCTTTTGCAAATAACTGTTCACAGTGAACTGACTGCTGTATAAAAGCTATTTGAAGACCAGCCTGCTTTGAAGAACTTGCACTTGAAGCTAAAGCTTCCCAAGAGCTAAAAAGGGGACAGGGATAACAGTAAGTAAACAAAAAACCTAAAACTTGCAACTAACCAGACACAGATAACACAAACTGCTAGAAACACAATAGACTTGCTTAGACTGGAAGGTGACATATCTTGTGCTGATACAAGGACAGGGTGCTTCACACCAATTTCATTTCACGTGTTTTTGGCACAGTATACCTTCATGGCCAAGAGCTTCACAGCAATCAAAAAGATCCAAGATTTCATACAAGTATCAAGAATGGACAGAATTATAGTAGCAAACCCTAAAGAAAAGGGAAAAAAAAAAAGAAAAGCAAGACCTGCAAACCTTCTTGCCTCCAGGCATAAATGAATTTTCCACCCATGGAAGCTGGGAGAAAATTTCTCAAAGGTTAATTTCCAAATTGCCACTAGCTGTGAAACTTCTTGTCTGCTCTTTTGAAGCAGCTGGGGCTGTCTGCTGCCAGCTGCAGAAGACTGGCCTTCATCAACCCTGGGTCGAACCTGCTCTGGCGATTCTCCTTGTCCTATATATATCAAAGTGGAAAAAAGAGTCTGCTGTCACACAAGAAACCACAGACAAATATGTTTTAAAAGACAAGGTTATCCTTTTCTCCTTCCTTGGTAAAGGCTTGGAAATAGAGCTGCTGATATCTGGGATTTTCAAACATCCCAAATGTTTAGAGGGTAATGTATGACACTGAGAAGCCTTATTAAAAAAAGTTATATTAATCTTGTACATAACAGCACAACAAGGGGATATTTAATAAAAAAATATGACAGCAATGAACAGAATTTGAAATTGCCTTAAAATCTCGTCTCCACTTCAATGATTAATCAATTTCAACAGCCGCTTATTGCTTAATACACAACATATCAACAGAGATTATTGCTGAAACAACAATTCTTCTTAGTCAATCCTAGCAGGGGCTGAAATTTTCCAGAGCAAAACAAATTATTCACACTGACAGGCCAATGATTGTCTGCAGATAAGGACAGGTAATAGAATATTTTCCAAAGACAAGCACAACACACATGTTGGACCACTAAATGTGTCAAATGTGTTATCCTTTTCAACTTTGCAAAACACCAATGCAACAGTTTATAAATGCACTGGTACTTGCTAATTCTCCTGAAATAGAGCATAATTTTATTAAACAAGCAACAGAACAGATATTATTTCCCTAGCTATGAGAAATGTGGCTCTAAGGTTCATAAATACACTTCTGAAATCTCTAGCTGAAATCCTTGCCTCATTACCCACAGCTACTTTCTTTACAGGACTCTTTCATTCTGAATATGCATTTTAAACCCCAGATTTGCATCATTTGGTGGAAATTGGGATAGTTCCTCTGATTTCAATAGAGCTATGACAACCTGTATTGCCAATAAATCCAGCCAGAAAAGGAAAAAAAAAATAAATAAAAGGACGCAACCACTCTTTTAAGCATTCAGAACCAAGTTTAAGGAACGCTTCTTATTAGGAGTAGAAAAAGGGTAAAATGAAGGATCTGGATACAAAGAAGCTGTTTTTTTCTCAGTCAAGGCCTTGTTTTATACAGTGGCAAATGAGCAGCCCCAGGTCTGTATGTACCCATCTGCCTCAGCCTTTCCTAGGTGAAGCATTTTGCAGAAGGATGCCCTGGTGCTGCGGATGTGGAAGTCTGTCTTACATGCCCAGTCCAGGAATAAAGTGGATGAGTCAGGGTGCAAATGGAGACTTTGAGCAAATCAGAAGAAACTTCATTACAGAAAATGTCAGCAGCAATTTTGGTCCATACCACAGAAATTAGGCCTTGACAAATGTTTATTGAGACAAATTTATTTTCATTTATTCTCATCACTGTCTTTTCCTACCTTCTGTACTAAACACTGATTCTTCTCTGCAACTTTTACAACATCTGCTTCTGACATGTCCTGTACTACCTGCCTGGTAAGAGAAATCTTGATATGGGAGCCCTTGAAGGGTTTAATCATTCTGTTTGCTAAAGGAAAGACTTTTAAGTACCATAAAAGTTGTCTATTCTCTTTAGAGAGAAAGGTATAGCAATCCCTTACTGTATCTATGAGGGAAACAGGGAAATAAGGGAAATAGGCAGATCCATCAAGTCAATGCATGGCTCCAGGATTGGTGAGAGTGGAAAAATCTGGGGGTTGTTGACCATGGGAGGATTTACTCAACACCTGGTCTACTGACACCTTGTGGGATTTGCCTTCTCAGAGGGGAAAAAGGTGTAGTATAGAGGCTAACAGGGCTTGTTAATAGAGCTTTAAACTAGCTTTGAAGAGGGAAAGGGAAAATAGCAGGCTTGCCATGATCAGTGGTGTGATGGTGTGCCAGAATTTCAGGAAATGAGCTCTAATGGGATCTTTCAATCTGCTTTAAGAGGTCTTGGCTATGAAGTGCCACACCTGAAATGTTTCTACACTAATGAGGCAGTGCAAGGAACAAACAGGAGGAGCTTGAGGTTTTGTCCCATCCCAGCAATTTGACATCATTGGCATAAGTGAAAACTGGAGGAGTGAGTCCTGTGACTGGGAATGCCCTGAAGTTGTGTCAGGGGAGGTTTGGGTTGAATATCAGGAAAAGTTTCTTCACCCAAAATTTGGTTGGGCACCCAGGCTCCCCAGGGAAGTGGTGGCAGAACCAAGCCTGACAGTTCAAGAAGCACTTGGGCAATGCTGTCAGGCACAGGGTGTGTGACTCTTGGTGATCCTGGGTCATCAGTTTATGTAAGATCCATGGTAAGTATTGCCCCCACATAATGCAGATGAGCCTACACACATACATGTGCTCAGCACGCATATATAAAATCCAAAACACTGTTCACATACCTCCTCCACCCCACCTCTGTCCTTCAAAACCATTCAATAAAAGCTTAAAAAATGATCCTGGGAACTGACTTGCTGAAGAAGGCCCCACTAAAGACAACTAAAGAAGGCACCTAAAGAAGACAACTAAAATAGGACCAACAAAGAGTCCACCTACTCCCAAATGAGGCAGCTTTGTCTTGTATAAAGACCAAGATAAGACTCTGCAAATGCAATGCTTACCTTGGCAAGTAATGGGAAACACGGGTGTCCCTTCAAATTCAAATATCACTACTAAAGACTCTGGATTTCCAGGGAAATATGACTGTCCTGGGGTAAAATGCAAAAATGTGTATTCTAGCACCATCTGTTAAAATGTGGGAGGGGTGGTGATCCTTATCTCTGTGGGAGATATCCTCTGCTGATGTGCCATCTGATAAGATGATCATCATTATCTTTTCACAACCCATCCTTCCTCCAGAAGATATATTCTGTTAATGGGCCATTAAGTCCTATTGTGTGACTGATAAGATTACATCATCCCATTGGGAGATGCCCCAGCCAGGGGCAGGAGCCAAGCCTTTCCTACCTAGATAAAAAACTGGGGTTTGGGACACGAGGGCAGACCTTTCTACTGGATTCCAGAGGAAAGTCGGATCATTTCCACATCATCGCTGGATCTTCGGAGGAAAACTGCACCTTCTACAGGAGCACTGCTTCAACGGAACCACATCTGTCATCCAGGAAGACTGCAGCCACCATTTATACGGACTGCTTCCAACACCCTGACTGACAGGGTGTCAGGTTGTATTCTGACTCTGTCGGTGGTTTTTTCTTTTGTATTACTGCATGTATTTTATTTTTTCTCTCTTTTTTTCCTATTAAATTGCATTACTGACTTGGAGTCTCTCACTAGTTTTGCTTTCAAACCAATACAATGACCCAATGGCGCAAAAAAAACAACAGTACCAGCTCATGTTTAATCATGGCTGCAAGCAGAGCATGTGCACTTCTTCAGCATCCCTGCAAGTGCACATAGAGTGATATATGGCACTGAGCACCAGTCTGACTCATTGTTCCCAGCACAACAGTGACTGATGTTCCTGGATTGCTTTCTCCTGACACATTTTCTGTTGAATAACATTAAGTACAACCGTGGTTCATCATACTCAGTGCTGTAGCTGTTCCTGATATTCTTGCTTTGAAGTAACATTGTAGGAAGCCAGCAGGAACATTTTGTCCCAGGAGGATGAGGGTTTACTTTGCCCTTTCTTTTATTCAAATCCTTTCCTGCAGCT
Source organism: Acridotheres tristis (assembly GCA_037013685.1). Classification (NCBI taxonomy): domain Eukaryota; kingdom Metazoa; phylum Chordata; class Aves; order Passeriformes; family Sturnidae; genus Acridotheres; species Acridotheres tristis. The sequence goes on along the minus strand of CM072886.1, from coordinate 139,269,700 downwards.
CAGAGGAGCTATACAAATGAAAAAGAATAAGGAGCAGTTACTAAATTCTATTGAAATCATTGCTAGCATTTCCTAACAGCAGCCCTGGATTAATCTTTTCTTTTCAAATACAGGGGATTATACTTGTCCTAACTAGGTTGGAGTCAATTTTCTTCATAGGAGCTTTTATGGTGCTGTGATTTAGATTTATGACCAAAAGAATGCCAGTAACAGACCAATGTTTTACCTGTTGCTGAACAGGGCCTCTCTGTTTCTTATTCTGCTCCCCACCCTTGGTGAATAGATTGAGGCTGCACAATAAATTAGGAGGTGACATAAGCAGGCAGATTCCATCAGGTTTAGGGAGGTTTCTTATGTTTTGCTCAGGAGGTTTCTACGCATTTTGTATCACTTGTTTTGTTTGTTTTCTTCTTCCATTTCTTCTTTTTAAGTTTGCTTTTTGCTTGTTCATTTGGGGTTTGATTTTTTAACCTTTATGCACAAATTTTCTTGCTTTTCCTTTTCTCTCTCATCCTTCCTGGTGGGACTTTGGTTTGGAAGCAGGGAGTAAACAGCTCTGTGGTGCTTAACTGCCTGTCAGGGTTAATCCACAACAAGGTTTGTAATTAAAATTTCTTGTTTCATAGTATGCATTGGATAATGGCTCTGACCAGTGGACCACACTGTCACTGGCCCTCAGCTCTGCAAATGAATGTGCAAAGGGTACAGCAGTGGTGTCTTTGTCTCCAGTTGGGTTCCATCCCATACCCCATGCCTTCCCTAACTGCAACTGCAAGTTAGAGGGGGAGGCTGACCACTGGGCTCCAGCCCTTGTGCAGCTGACAGCTGAAGAAAGCCCCAGGCCTGTGGTTTCAGACTCAGAGTAGCTGAGTATTCATGACCAGAGCTGAGGAAAGCTGAGAGAAATTCTACACTGCTGGAAGCTCTGTTGAGTTTTCTGATTACGTCACCAGTGTACCAGTATTTTCACACGAACTCCAGCTCCCAGCACCCTTTGACTAAATAAGATTGTTTTTTTTTTTTGCTTTTAAAAAGATAAAGTTTCTAGACCTCAGGGTCAGGCAGGAAAGACAGAAAAGGCAAGGCTCAAAAAAAAAAAAACAAAAACAAAAAACCCAAAGTCAATCAAGATCAGGCTCCCATTTCTTAAATACATATTAAGATATGGGGTTATCAATGTTAAAAAATACCAAAGCAGCTGAGAGCAGTCACATACAAATTATGGTCTCTCCCCCAAAAGAGGTGCTGGGCTTGATAGCCCAACTGCACTATACCAATTCCTGCAGCACAGGCAGCAAACAGGAGGATCTGGAAGCCATTGTGCAGCAGGAAAGCTGACACAGCTGCCATCATGGAAACCTGTTGGGATGACTCACACAACTGGAGTGCTGCAATGGATGGCTATAAACTCCTCAGACTGGACAGGCAAGGAAGGAGAGTGATGGGTTAGCCCTGTATGTTAGGGGTTGGTTTGGCTGTCTAGAGTTTGATGGTGATGAACACAAGGCAGATATCACAGTGGGATTCTGCCATAGACCACCCAATCAGAGTGAAGAGGCAGATGAAATGTGCTGTAAGCAGCTGGGAGAAGCCTCACAGTCTCTGGCCCTTATTGTCATGGGGGACTTCAGCTTGCCAGGGGTCTGCTGGAAATGCAAAATAGAGGGGAGGAAATAGTGCAGGAGGTTCCTGGAATGTGTGGAAGAGAACTTCCTGACACAGCTGGCTAGGGAGGCAACTCATGGATGTACCCCTCTGGACTTGCTGTTTGTGAACACAGGAGAACTGGTGGGTGATGCAGTGGTTGGACTTGAGCAAAGACATCATGAAATGATTGAATTTCCAGTTCTTGGAGAAATAAGAAAGGATGTCAGCAGAACTGCAATTTGCAGTGGATATTAGGGAAAAATCTTCACAACAAGGATTTTCAAGCCCTGGAACAGATTGTTCTAAGGACCATCCCTGGAAACATTTAAACAATGTGTAGTTGTGTGTAGGTGTCCATGTGGCTCCAGGGGACATGGTTTAGTGGTGGGCTGGGCAGTGCTGAGTTAATCGCAGGACTCAAAGATCTCAAAGGTCTTTCTTAACTTAAACAACTCTATGATTAACAACTTGATATACAAAAGGTCAGTTTTGTGATATTGTTGGAGGAGAAGTGAGGGGAGCAGATTCACAGCTCTCAAATGCTTTGAGTTGGGAATAAAGTTAGACATTTTGCTTCTTACTCCCATGCTGTGTCTTTGCTGGAGGACAGTGGTAGCATTGATCATCTGGCATTATGTATAATGCCGAGCAAATATCTCCCAGTCACTCCCTCAGACATGAGAGTAATTCACATTTCTCCTTGCAGACCTGTGAACGTGTCTAATGTCACTGTGATGAAAGGTAGCAATGCAAATTCTTTGTAAAACACATGGAGCAAGGTAGGTCCCTAGGCAGAGGAATTAATATAATATATATAATATATATAATATATATAATATATATAATATATAATATATAATATATATTATATATTATATATATAATATATATAATATATTTTATATAAAATTTATATTATATAATATATAATATATAATATATATAATATATAATATATATTATATAACAATATAATATTATTTATATTATATTTTTATATATATAATAATATAATGTAAATTTCTATTTAACATGTATCCTACAAGTGACTTACACACACACATATACACAGTGAGTATATAAGATGTAAAAATTTACCAGCTGGGATTTCCATCATCTGGAACAGAGCGAGAGATTGGCACTACCTATAGGTCCTTGCACTTGCTTAAGGTGACCTATTTATAGACCAGCTTATATTGATGTTCATGGATCACGTTTTGCATTTGATTGCTTCGGTGTAAAGTGGAGTAACTGAAACAAATATATATCAAATCATATCATACCATATCAATCATATAATATTTTATTTTTTATATATATATATATATATATATAAAATAATTAGAAATACTACAGATCCATACAATTGTGAGAGCTGAGTCTCTGCTCTTCCCCACCCAGCACATACAAGGGTCATAGTTCCAAATGAACCAACAACAATTTCTTGTGTGAGAGCTGGTGGTTATAGAATTTAGATCTGAAGTTTGGAAAAGAAAGAAAAACCTACGCAAACAAACACCTACTCCTAAACCTCTAATGAGTCAATCAAATCTGATGCTGGAGATTTGAAGATGGAATTTAATTGACCAGTAGCATTCCAGACCATGACATTGTAAATGAAGGTATACAGCACCATATTAAAAACTCATCAATATAATTAACCTTGTTTTTAATGAAGTCCAAAGTACCACCGAAAGTTTTGGGTTATTTATCCCATTGATTTTATTAGTGATGCATGGCAAAAATAAAAGGATGGTCTTGCAAGCTTGTATGAGAGCCTTGAGGACAGAGTGACACTGCATTGAGTCCAGCTTGACAGTGTTGTTTTTATAGTGCTCTTTTCACTTTCAGATCACGGGATGTTCTGAGATGGAAGGGACCCACAAGGGTCATCAAGTCCAACTCTCAAGTGACTAGGCCACACAGGCATTGAACTTGCTGCACATTCTTCAAAAGAGAAATTTGGGGTTAATATTCTTACACAATGCTTCCAATTGTGGGTTGCTCTTATGCTTATAATACAATATTCTGCACTAATATTGGTATTTCTGTCCTTATGTTGTGAAATAATGTCTCTTATGTTTGCTTTCCAGCAATTAAATCAGAGCTTAAAAAGGTGGCAGGGTTTAAATAGGAAGGAAAATAAGTGAATTGTAGTTAGATTTTATATGAAGCTGCAGTGGTTTTCCTGCCTATTAGGGGAGTGCTTGTTATACAGTTCTGTTTGATTATTTCAAAGTTTTTAGTCAAAGGCTTTTGTTTAGTTTTCTGCTCAGATACCCGAAGACCACTTGCTCCCTGAGTTATTAGGTGGGAGAAAAATTCAGGGCTGGAGGCAGAAAATCTTGCCTATCAAGTAATACTGGGCAGGTGGAACAAATTCAGCATGGACTGCTTTAACCTTTAAGATGTCTCTGACATATGTAGATGTTTAAGTAGAAAGACAGCAAAGAGAGAGATACAAAGACAAATGGAAAAGGAAAGGAATGCCTGAAAAACATCAATTTGCCTTTGACCTAAAGATTTGCCTATGGCAAACACAAACCTCTGCCTTTCCAAGTTCTCCCACATCTGGAAACTTTTTCCCACAAGCAAAAATTTCAGTTTTCCCACACACGTGACCATCACCCTTCCTGCTGTGTCTTGGAGCTGGCCCATGCACAGCACTGGGAATGTCCTACAGATCTCTTGCTGTCTCCTCTCCTTTCCCATCAAGTGGCACAGCTTTAGCTATTTCACAGACAAATTAATGACTATTACCACAGTATCATGTCACAGGCTACCCTTTACAATCAGCACTGAGGGCAAAAGGAGGACAAATTAGTGCCACATTTATGGTAAAAAATAACAGGAGGCTTGGGACCCTGTTTGATTCAATTCTGCTTTATGGAGACAACAGATACTTTGTAGGATAAATCATCATGCAATTATTTGCAGAATAAAATTTTTCATCCTGTGTATTAGAGCTATAATGCAGAAAGCAAGGCTGACACTGGAATGAAAAATATAACCCCTCTTTTTAAACAAGTTACAAAGTTATTATATATTGTGCAACTCCCTATAACGACTACTGTTTCTATTACAGCTTCTCACTGACTTTGAATTTCTGAATCAAGGCATGCATGCAAGTGGAAGGATTTTATTCATGAAATTTAATTGTATTTCTCTCAGAATGTGTTAAGCAAACCATATGAAATAGATGTGCTTCCGTCACTATGTTTCAGGGAAAGTAATTCTCGATTCCTCTGAGGAAGCTAAATGATGCATTTTTAGGAAAAGAAAAAAACATCGTGTTTTTTGTTCTGTCCATAACTTTAATGTTATCCAAAAAAAAAAAAATCCAAACATGCAGGATTACATTAGCTTGTGTTTTGGAGTGTCTTCACACAAAGTATTTTCCTGTATGGATCATTTAGGTCTGGAGGTCAACTCGTTCTTAGCTGGGACACACTGTCATGGTCCATGCAGGCCAGCAGCCTCTCTCCCCTCCAGACAGGTCCCCTCTGCTGCTGGAGACCCAACTGTTAAATGGGAATCCAGCCATGGAGAGAAATGTTCCTTCCAGCAGCTCAGGGCCAGGAGGGCATTGCACATTGAAGAATTTGTGAGCAGCATCTGCTAAGCAAAGATTGATGTCTCAGACACATAAAGCACAGCAGGGTGGGAAAGGCCAATGCTGGGTGTCAAGCAGACACCACTGGTTGCACCAATTGCTTATTCAAAGTACTCCGAGTACTGTATGTCCTGTGCTGGTTACAGCAGGGTTCAGGTGCTGGATTTCAGTGTCCATTCAGATGGAAGGACAGAAAGCCTGCAGGTTTCTCTCTCTCTTACTTCACTTAGACCAGGTTGCTTCCCCTCCCTCCTTACAAGCACATGTGCTCAGGCCTTTACACCTGTGTCAGGTCACTGTTAGACATTCTGTAAGCATCTATGGGTAAAATTAGTGTTGAAATGATGTTTTTAAGCACTGTATTTTGTAATTTCTTTGAATTCAGGTGTATGCAGGGTAAACTGACTCAATAGCATACAGAGCACCTTTCTCATCCTTCTCTAAAACTGAAATTCAAGCCTACTTGTAAACACTGTTCTAAAATGGAGGACTCCAGTCCATTCTCTGTTTATTTTTCATTTTCCTGCATGTGCAAACTCCTAGCAGACCAGAATTCAGAATCCCTGAATGTAGAGTTCATGCTGTGCATTTGACCTGATTAAAACCTCAGAACCTAAGAAAAGATGATATTTTGAAAAACAGTCAGTATGTGCCTCCTTGTCTTGCAAAAAAAAAACAAAGGTCATGCTGTTGCCCTTACCTTATATCTCTATTACCGTGTCAGCTGGGTCAAAACAGAAGCCTTCCCTAAAGTCCTATACAGGATTTTTAGATGTCCATACCCAAGATACATAAATGCTGAGCATCTCTCTTACTAACAGCATCTCATAATCCAATAAAATAATCCTAAAGAGCTGCATTATTTCTGGAAAATAAGCCAAACAACTCAGACTTTCAGCAGTACTTTAAATCCTTTATACTGGAAATGACCTCATAGGTTTCCACCCCACAGTCGAGTCTACTTTGAGTGGGAGGTGAAGCTAGAGGATCTGCAGAGATCTCTTCCAAGCTAAATTATTTTAAGAGTCCAGAGAAAGTACATCAGGTAACAAAAAGGGTGCTCTCAGAAGGATGCTGTCACCCTTTTGAATATATCACACACATCTGAGCTGTCTTTTGCTGACCTGTCTTCCTTCCTCCCCATGCAGCTGGAGTCAAGGTCAGACACAGCCACAACAATTCAAACTCTGGCAAGCGTTGGCTGTAACAACCATTCCAGAGCAATCGTTAGCCCACACCCAGTACCAGGCAGTATAAAGGCAGTTTTAAGATTCCTCTGTGCACATTTCAAGTTCATGCCCTTCTTCCAATGTTCTTCACAGATAGCAACAAATTCTCTAGCTGGTTCTGTTATAGGATCTGGAGAGTCTAAATTCTTCTGATTAGAAGTAAAGGATCACTTAATCTCTCGAGCATTTCTGCCTTACTCACTCCCCTCTCTTCCCAAAGAATCAAAATCCTTTTAACCCTCTGTAAATTGCATTGGTAGCGTGGGTGCAAGGGGTTTTGTTGCCATGTGAAGATAAAAATAACTCCCACCCACTCTTATTTTTCCTTAGGTAAATCATGCATGTGTAATAGCAAGATATGTGATTGCTTTCCCCTGATTTTACTAGGAATGAGTAGCCAAAATATTACAGGTCTTACATATAAGTACAAGAAGCAACCTCTTTAGTTTTGGACTGGCTCCAACTTTATTAGGTAAATTTCATTCTTGCAAGTGAAAAACACAGAGTCAGAAATGGCATTGATAAGCATTCATTCCACAGATTTCTGGCCATTTTGTATTTTTTTACTTCATAAAATAAAATTTAACTGAAAAGCTAGCTTCCCTTTAAATCTTTTGCTTTCAGCACGGTTAACAAGGCCTCATTTTCCCACCAAAATACAGCAAGATAAACCTACAATCAAAATTGTGTCTTCTTGGCTTTCCATTTCTCACGGTCTCCTTTTTTTTTTTTTTTCTCTGAGAGATAGAATTTTTTTTAAAAAAAATCTCATCTTTTAGCATTATTCTGATTTTTGTTTCTTCTCTTTTTTAATCTTGCAATTAAGTTTGCCAAGCTACAATAAATGTAGTTTAATTGAAGGGGACAGAAACAAGATAGAAAATTGAAACATTTTATTTTAAGAATCTCAGGGTCTGTGGGAACCTTCCTCATAGTTTTGAACTCATGAAATTTTGCAGGGATTGAGAAATAAACAGGATTTGAACACGAGTAGCTAGACTTAAATCACCTTACAGTTCAAGCCCCAGAAAACCAAGAATCTCTACCAAAAGCAAGAACAAATATACTGATTTCTAAGGGTCTTATCAATGATCCTTTCACAAGACTCAAAGTCTGGATCAGAGTTTATTCAAGCTGGGGGAGTTTAGATTTATAACTGAGAAAGACCAGGTGTGATTCTGTCCTGGTTTCAGCTCAGGTAGTGTTCATTTCTTCCCAGTAGCTGTTGCAGTGCTGTGTTTTGGATTTGGAATGAGAATGGTGTTGATAACACACTGATGATTTGGTTTTTTGCTAAGATGTGTTTATCCTAAGTCAACGACATTTTTTTCCTTGTCTCCTGCTCTTCTATTGAGGAGGTACATGAAAGAAACTGGGAGGGAGCACAGCTGTGACAGGGGACAAAAGGGACCAAACTGACCGAAGGATATTCCACCCTGAATGCCATGCCCAGTACACGAACTGGGGGGAGTTACCCAGAAGGGACCAGCCTGGGTTTGGGGAGGGGGTCTGGCATCAGTCAATGGGTGAGAAATTGCATTGTGAGTAACTTTGTTTCCTTTCTATTGTAAATATCATTTACTGTTGTTATTATTGCATTGTACTGTATTTTCCATTTTTAAATTGTTTTTATCTCAACATATAAGTTTTACTTCAATTCTCCTTCCCTTTTGCCCGGGGTGGGGGGGGAAGAGGGAGGGTTTCAGTGAGAGGCTGTGTGATGTTTCATCTCCCTCTGGGCTTAAAACCACCACAGATTCAAGGTAAACTGGACCCTTAGATTTTCCCTTCAACTCTTTCCCAAGCACTAATTAACTTCCCTTTTTAGGTGAAGCAGTGTTTGTGGAGGTTAGTTGCTCTTGATTAAAGCTACATACCAAGTGCTAGAAGTTCAAGTTTAGAAAACACAGACTAGAGCCTTACTTCCAAAATAATGTGCTTTCTTTTTAGATTTGGGGTATTAGCACCACAAATATAAAAAAACAAGCGATTGAAACAGCTTCAAACTTATTCCACATTTGGATAAAATTTTAAAGTAAAGATAGATTTGCTATGGAAAATTCAGCTTGTAACTCTTGATTTGAAAAGTTAGTGGAGAATTAACTGTTTCTTATAATCCTTTAAGACATGTTTTGTGCCATGGGGCTGAGGAGGTGGTATAAGGATCCCTCTCTCCTCAGTCTCTAGCAGCATTTTGTTCCCAATAAGCACAGTGCCTTTGGAGCCAGAATAGCACAGCTATCACTGAGAGTAAGGCTTCAGAGCACACTTTATTATGTACTATAAGTACTGGATTGCTTATATTCAGGGAGAACAAAAGGGCACTGAGTGTGTCTTACACCTGTCTGGGAGTCTAAGTAACTATGTAAAACTTATTTTATTCTCTTTTTTCCAAATATTTGTCCATGCAATCACTATATTACTATTATTATGACTCTTGTTCATTTCCCTCTGTGGAACTTACCAAACTGAAAAAAACCCTCTTTGCAATCTTAAATGTACCTATATTTTTGCTTCTCATTTAGCTTTGCCCCACCACCCACTCACACACACACACACATCTTTTTCAGCACATGCATATTTTTGGGGATGTTTGGAGCGTTGCCATCTTTTCTGCACCAAGCCATCCGTTTTCTGCCATTCCCCATGCATCCCTCTCAGTTCACTTGTGTCACTGCACACTGGAAGGTTCTCCATAACCAAGGGTAGCCAGCATCCACTGTATCAGAGGCTGCTCCAGTGCAGATGCAGGACTTGTCTCCAGTGGTGAGCTGAGCCTTTGCATCCCTGCCCAGAGTCCTTCAGCTCTTGCTCCAGCCTAGTGCACGAGCTGGTGCGGAATTTGGGCAGAAACACTGGGGCAGGCTCTGTGTATCTTAGCTGCTTCCTTCCTGAGCTGTCACACTGAGAGCAGCCCTGGAGCAGGCAGTCTCCTGTTAAATACAATGAAGATTTTCTATTGGCAAGAGGCTGGGAGCCTGCAGAGACTCAATTTCCATCTTAAGGACATATTTTATCAATTAATGTCTAAAGGCTTTAAGCATTTCTCACTTCTGGCAAGGCAATTGCTGAATTTACAGCACCGAAGTAGCCAATATTTCCATCAGTTTCATCAGAGCTTTTGCTAATAGATAATGCCCAAACACTATCCTAATACACTTGCAGGAGATTTTCTTGGGAGTTTTTGGAATATGTTTAATGCAAATGAAAATAAATGGTACCTGAATGAGTAGGCAGAATCAACAGTTGGCTATAAGTAACAATGAACAAACAAAATAGACTTTTAAGAATGTGCAGTGTCAATCATTTTGACATTAAAGTAAATTTTATATCAGTCAGTGACACCAGATGATAGCATGATTACAAGGGGGGAGAATTGCACTGCCTATTTCTGTCTGGATAAAAATAGGCATCTTAAATCTCTTAAGATTTGCCCATGCGGAGAGTGTCTGGTGTAAATGTACACATTGTGTCAACTACAATTGAGTTAAAGCAGCTGTAAATTCTGGGAGCAAGCTCTATGCTAATCCTCAAAAAAAATTAAAAACTCTCCAGAAACCTTTCAGAACTGGATATAGCTGGTTTTGTGCCCGAGCACTGTGCAATTTTTAACTTTCAACACATCAAAAAATTTGCAATCAAACACAGGCGGTAAGAAAAATGCAGTCATCCTCTGAAGTAAGATGTTTCTATTGCACTTCTATCCCTAGCATATCAGCCATAAATTCAATGAATTACAGAAAAATGCTAATCTCCTCAGCTATTAAGAATAAACAATCTTTTCATTACAAATTCTTTCCAGTTACCTGGTCCAACTTTTCAGAAGTCATGTCAGTGCCACAGAACTCATCATATTTCTTGATTTTTTCTGATACACACAGAAGCAAATTAAAACATACTTCTGAGAGACACAGATAGAAAAATGACAAAGGAGGATAAGTAACTCCTTTCCTGCATTAAGGAAATCTCTTTCATTACAGCACAGCACAGTTTCTCCTCTTGAAACAAAGTTGGGGCTATGTTCTCACAATCCACAGATCTCTCTTGATCTATATATGGTAAAGGAGTCACAAAATAGGCATATGAAATTGGTCAAGAATTCAAAAAAATTCAAACACCTAAAAATAAGTCACTCAAATAGAAATAAGAAACAGAAATCTAAATGCTTGAAAGGGTATTTCTTCAATTTTCTGCCAAATTGTCTCCTTTTATAATAAGTTTGTAAGCATTCAGCTTCTTGTAACTTAATCGTTTGGGGCAAAAGTGAACCTCAAGACATACCAACATAAATTATTTGTACAGCATTATACAGTGCTCAGCCACTATGAATGTATTATGGCAGAGGAAGTCAGCCAGGTACATTCCAGATATACAGTAAAAGCCTATAATTTTTAATTTAAGGCAATTTATTTACAAGACAACTAAATGAATACACACTCTACCTTGTCAGATTTTCTTTTATAAGGGGACCCTCTTCAGCAGAAAGCTTCTGATTGATAACAATTCAGAAAACTTCCCAGTGAGTAAAATACTATGAAATCTTGTTGTACTTGGACTATGCTGCTATGTACTTAGACTAATGTTTAGCCAGAATTAGAGTTTCTCCCCTTCCCAATAACACAACAGAAAGGTCAGGATCTCCGTCATTAGTTTATGCAGCAGAACTTGGTAACTTTGCCATCCTCATCCAATAACGTGGAGAAGATCCTGGTTTAACCCAGGACAAATACTGACAGGGCACAGTATCAGGAGATCCTGGCTTGAGCCCCAGTCTGTTACCAGTACTAAAAACTTGCATGAATAGCCAAAGATAAACAACTGTGGAACCTTTGTGATTCACAAGTTTTCAGATATGAACACACCCAACAATCTCCTACACTTAGGAGAGTAGGAAACCCTGTTTCAACACAGTAAGCAAGGTATACAACCAATTAGTGAGGCAATTAACAATTTTTATATTGCTGGAATATAGAAAAAAAAAATCGCCTGTAGGATCAGCTCAGGAGAGCTGAGATGCTGAATGATCATGAATTTGATCAATACTGAGAGTAGTTTTCTATCCAAGACGTTTTTGTCCACCAGGGTTTTATTCAGAGAAGAAATAAAACTGAGATAAGCAGTATTTCATCACTTTGTTTGTCAGCCTTGAGTCCATTACCACAGCAAATTGGAAGATGGAATGTCAAATAATACTAACAATAACTAGTGAAAAATGAGAGTGGAATTGCAGACATATAATGTATGATTGCTGAAGATTTTTTATGTATAACAATCAGTCACTTAGATATGCCTCATTCCCTCTGTGGCTGTTATAGGGGCCATAACTGTCAACCCTACCCTGGCTTTGCTGAACTCACTCCTAAACTCTATTCCTGGATTAAATAGGAATTAGGAATGTGTCTGACTGAGGGTAGTGGAAAGACAGTACAGAGCCTTTGGATAGTCGAGGAAGAGCACATAGTGAAAGTACAGAGGTCTTTGCTAGCCAAAGCTGCATCTTAAATGATGTTGCAGAATGAGAGACTCCACAGTTAAAAACAGTCACTGGCATGCCTATGCAAGAATAATGAACTTACCATGAGAAATCACAGATGAAGATTCAGCTGTAAGTACAGATCTCCCTCCAGGTTAGGAGGATGTACTGACCTATAAAATTACAGTATTTTGCCAAAGGCCTTCAGAGTTTAAAAAGTGTGGTCCAGTAAAGGAAATGCAGCAGTAAAATCTCTAAAGTTACAATATAAGAAAGGAACATGAAAAAAAAAATCGGCACACTTTAAGGCACCAAGGTCACCAGAACCAGTCTGCAATCAGACAAGAAATTAGAGAACTAATATAAGGTGTAGGACAAAGGGTGAGGGTGACTTTTGTAATAGTAACCTCTGCAGTATTACATGTTACTCAGGGCAAAGGAGGGAGAGGACAGAATAGGGACTTCAATGAACGACTGGAAAGCTAATATAAAGAAAAAAGAAGAAAGATTTTCCTTTTGTGATGTTAAATGTCGTTTTGAGGTAAAAAACCCTATCCAGATGGGACAGGATTCATCCCAACAATGATTTTGTTGAAATAATAAACTCCTGAGAAAGAGCTCGTGGGAGAACAGAACTACACAGAGGGTGGAAAAAAGTGAAAAGCCTGAGGATGTGGCTGAAGAGAAAAACAAAAGGGATTACAGTGCTTGCAAATGAAAAGAACGAACTCAGAGATTAGATCTGGGATTTGAGAGTACTAATAAAGGAACAAGAACCAAAACGTCATGAAGGAGGTCATTAAAGGTTTAATGCCCAAATGCAAAAAATTTAACAAAATAGAAAAGAAGACCGGGAACACCTATACAAAGAGAAATGGCAACAGAATATAACCACAGCTATGAAATCACAAAGGCACGGACATAAAGTAGTCATGGACATGAAGTATTTGCAAAGTTTGTGAATGATTTATAACACAGTCCCCTGTGGTGGAGGCCATTCCACTGAGTTGAAGGTGGGCAGCATATCACCACATAATCTGCTTTTCTCAGATTTTTATATTGAGGAGAAGATGATGTTGTCATATCAACACTTGCAATTAAAATATTTCCCTATCTTCATAAACCTGAGAAGTTTGCATTTCCCTCGAGAATCTTCTCTTCTGATGACTAATGGGTGAACAATCTGCAGTCCATGGGAAATAACTGTTGTTATTAACTAGGGGATAGTTCCTCTAGTCTGTTCTCAGACACCATTTTTCACAATGGAGCATTCCTGTCTCATGGGAGTCAGACAAGGCTCCTGGGAGCAGAGGGGTCCTGGGAACTCAGATCAGGGCTCTACTGCTCATCTCCTTCCCTGAGTGGCCAGGAAGTCGTACCCAAAGGGTCTTTGGTGGAGAAGGGAGTGAACCACAAGCCAGGTGAATTGCCTCAGCTGGAGGCATCCCAAGTTCCTCATCCTGGGGAATATGCATGGATTAGACACCACCTGTATTAGCACAATACATCTCATGCTTTCAGACACCTGCAGGCAAGGGGGCAACGTGGCCACCTTCAACAGAGCACAGACACAAGGATGGGCAGCTGAAGTTACCCTATGTGCTGCAAAGGACACGCACAGAGGATTTCTTTATTCTCTGACTGGAAATGTTTAAAATTAAAGGAGAAGGAGGACAAAGAGGGTTGCACAAGCAGCATAATGGCAGCTAATGGACTTTCCAGTCTAAAATATTGAGGTATATTTATTGAGACACTGAGAGTTCACTGGCAGCCACTTTTCTGGGCAGTTGTCATGAGTTGAGCCAATAGCCCTGAAGGATTGATTTTAACTACCAGATGAAGAGGTAAAGTGAGGGATGTTGCACAGACACAACATCCCTAGATGCACATGGACCCCTGTGGATGTAAGGTGTGCTGTCATTGCAGAATAGAAATATGAAATCCCTGTAATGTCTTCTTTCCTGTTCTTGAAGTGCACAGCTGGCTTGCAGCTGGAAAAAGTTCCTTGTAATTTTGGTTGCCCAGGTTGGTTCAGGCTGAAAACACAGAAAGTTTCCTTTAGAGCCCAGTTAGTTTTCTGTGTCTTTGTAACAAAAACAGAGAAGATGCAGTTCCAAAACTGCAGGATGCTCATTTCTCTGTCTGACAGCCTGGAGTAGAGGAAACATCCCTCAGTTTGTTTTCCAGTAAAGTCTTAGCAAGTTATAAGATGCTGACTTTTGCACTAAACTTCTCTGTCAATAACCTCAGCTAACCAAGAAAAAATGCTGTGAGGAAAAAGAGAAAGAAGCACATAGGATTTAGGGTGCATAGGAAGGAGGTAAAATATATGTATATTTGCAAAAACAGATAATTTTTATGTTCACACTGTCTCATGAATGCCTCCAACAACTCAATTTTCCTGCGATATCACAGACTCTGTATATATTTTAGGTTTCCAGAAACAAATTTCTTCTTCAAAGACCCTTAAAATACAAGTATTTTACACAGTGGATTATGAATCAAGCTCAGAGCTGAGTGAATGGCAAAGTCCACAAATACAGTATATGTGCATGCATCCCAGAACCAAACACTGCAAAAAAATCCACATCTACTTAATATTTGTGGGTTATTGTAACAAACTATGACTTCAGTACCAGACCATGATCCTGCACTGGGCCCTCCAAAGTCTTTAATTCCTTGAAAAAAAGAAAGCAAGTGCAGGAACAGTTCTGTGCATAAGTGTAAAATTAACTACATGAAAGAAACATAATATTTTGTTGGATTAACCCTTGTCTGAACTAAATTGGTATTAGAAAGCAATTTAAATCTTTACCATAGAGATCTAAATTTTACCTTTTTGCTGGTTACTCATTGCTTCACCATTGTGGTAAAACCTGCAGAAATATTCACACATAGCAGTACTGAAATACATGGTACCTGTTTCCATAATACGCATCAAACTTTTTCCCTACCAGTGCCCCACTGATTTACGGTGCTTTTATAGAGACCTTTCACCTCACCCCGACTCAGTCTTCTAACCTTTTTGCTTTGTTTTCATAAGTGGCAAAGTCTTCTTCTCCCATCGTCAGAATGTGGCATTCAAGCATGCAGTGAAACATTTTGCAGCCTCTCTCGATCATAATTCATCAGTTTGTTTTACACAGCTGATTTACCTCTTAATTGTTTTCATTTCTGTGGAACAGAAAGTTTTAAAACATCACCTATCTATTTTAGTCCATTGATCTTAGTGCTGTTATTTTGCTTGCAAATGTAATCAAGCAAAAATCATTTGTAACTAAGCAACCCTGTCTTTCAGGTTTGTGATCTATTTCTCAGTCTTTCAAAATGATATTTCAGTTAGAGTTCCCCAAGCTTCGATGCTATAAATAAAAAATTTTATCTTTTTTCAGCATGACAACTCAAATGTATCTCACAGTCTCCCACCCTGCATGTTAGTACAGCTTTTCCTCACTGTAAAATGAGAGGTCAGTCATCCTGCTGTCTGTCTTGCATTGGTGATCTGCTGCAGATGCAGTCAAGTTGTGACTGGTCTGGCAATTTGTAAGTGAACTTCAGAAGTATTTCTGTCTTTTTTGCATAGTCCACTCACAAAAATCACCACGGGGTTATTTTTTAAAATTTTCAGTCACACAGACCTTCCTATCAGGCTTTATAAATGTCAAGTTTATTTATAAATTCTTCTGCAGAAAAAATTTCAAATCCATCCTACTTTTCACTCCATCTCCCAGTTATTGGCATAAAGCTAATCAAAGATCTGCTTTCCACGTCTTTTGATACTTTGATTCATTTTATTCTCAAGACCTTTTTGCATTATCTTGAGTTCTCCTTTCAAATCATTATGTTATTATTTTAGCTTCCTCCTTCTCCAGAAATCTGGCTGCATTTCTGGTATTGACGATTGAAACTTTTTGATTCCTCTGTCTCCTTTGTAAGAGAATCAGTTTTCCACAGCAACAAAAACTACCCGTCTTACTAAGTGAGCTAGTCATTTGCAGAATGCTTTTTCTTTACTTTGGTTTCCCTTCTTCAGAAGTTTCTTGAGCTCTCTTGGTTTTCCCCTGTGTCCATACCCATCATCACCAATAGATCCACTGCCTCCCAGAGCCAGAAGCCTTTCCAAATCTTGATTCCCATTTCCTGTCAGCATTCTAGAAAGTGCACAGCCCTTTTACTTTTTTCTTGAAAATATTTTCCCATGCTTTTTGGCACAGGATTTCTAACAGGACTATCTTTTATCTTTAGCCTGCTGGAGATCTCCATTTAGACACTCTCAGTTGTGTTGCAGACTGGGCTGCCAGCCAGCTTCAGGTATGTCACCTCATAACTGTCTAGTTCAGACAGCCTGCTGTGTCTTCAGCAACAGCTTCTGCTGTTTTCACATTGGAGGCATGAAAATAGCAGGGCTACCTCAAACTACGTTCTATTACTTTTCCTCTTTGCCAGGTTGAGTGAAGGAGCTATAAACGAGAATTTTACACGAAGTAACTTTATTGACTGAGTTTTGATGCCATTTTCCTTAGACTCTTTCTGGAGTCACAGGAAAATAATAAATCTCTTCAGGAAATTATTTAGGCATATAAAAAACAGTCTTTAGAAGAGCAGTTCTTAGAGGCATCCCCTTTCCAATAGCATTACAGACCAAAGGAAAGTGCCTCCATAACACATCAGTCACACAAAGTGCCAGGTATCTGGAGATCTGGATATCTCTATTTCACAGCCACTGTCACCTGCCCTGAGCCATGTTGCATGCTTGGTTGACATACTGACACTTCAGCCTGTGTTGACCAGTGTAAATATCCTTATTGGAGTTTTGTAATTACAAAACTGATGCATCCTCCATGTCCTTATTCAGAAGCTCTTTAGTAATTTAGTCATAGCATGTGATATATGCATTTGTTCTTCCAATTTTTTTCTTCCAGTATGGCCACTGACTTGTACTGTGGATAGAGAAAATCTTTGCTGGCTTCAGGCAGGAAAAATAAACCAATGAAACAAACTCAATTATAGACACAGTCACTGCTCCATCTCAAGCCATTGTATACAGAACAATATGTAGGTCATTTAAAGCAAAGTATAAATGCTGTCATATAGTATTTTCTAAATAACACAAGCATCCCATTTAGTCATTTGCTATTGCTACTGTCCTGCTCCAGCAGCCTGTTGGCAGGAGGGGACTGTCCCCTCCAAAACAGATGATGACCTCTGTCTCCAAGGTCTCAGCCACACAGACTCACAGACATGCCACAGCATCATCTGTCAGGATTCTAATCATGGGAAGAACAAGATGAAGGCATTAAAAAACCTGCACATGCCTACAAAGAGTAACCATTTTAATTAGTTACTCTCTCCCAGAAGAAGTGCCTGAGACTAAAATTATAATTGTTATAAAGAACCCAACATATAAACAGAACCAACTAAAGCTAAGTATGTAATCCTATGGTGCATATCTCACTTATCCCTGAGGACTCATAAGTGAACATGGAACAAGAATAAGAATAAGAATAAGAATAAGAATAAGAATAAGAATAAGAATAAGAATAAGAATAAGAATAAGAATAAGAATAAGAATAAGAATAAGCAATTGGATCTGTAGGATTACCAAGAATCCACAGTTTTTGACACCATTCCTCAAACAAAAAAAGACCAGGCCACTTATCCTTGGTTCCATTGGCTTTACCTGAAATTGCAAATACTGAAGCTTACTGAAGAAATCAAGTATAGCAGGTCCAACGCCTACTTTCAGTCACCACATTTGACATACCCACAAATCTGTGTAATAACATTTTGGCCATAAAACACACTGCACTATTTTAACACTCAACATGTTTATGCTTGAAGCTGCCTCTTGAATTCCCAGGGAGGCATTAGAAGAAAATTAAAAAGCACAGCCAAAAAATATAACCACAGTCAGCCCCCACTCATAAAGTTTAATTGGAAAGCAGATATTAAGTATGTATCTTTATTACATTTTGAAACAATGAATAATATATATGTTGTTGGCTAAAGACTGAGCTCTGAAGAGTGAGTATATTGTTTTATTATTCAAACACAAGTGAAAGTGCACTGTATTTTCAATTCATATGGGCATCACTTTCTGTGAAATAAATAAATACATCCACCAGCCTCAGATGGTAATTTACATACTCAAGTACCTCTAATCACAATCCTAAAAACAAGGGTGGAAAGAACAGTAGCCAAAGCTGTTGCCAGGACAACTTATCCCTGGATTTAGCATTATCATGAAGGGAAAACCTACAAGGAATTTAATTAACCAATACCTCAAACTTGCAGCCTGCCAAGCACTGCCTACACCCTTTTAAATCCCAGTCCTTCAGGAATGACTGCACTGCTGGTGGCTGCACCCACTCCACACAGAAGCAGCGTGGGATGTATCCACAGGATTCCTTAGGAGCCAGCGTGAGCCAGCCCTGTGCCCTGGCCCACAGCAGGAGACACGAGCCAGCAGTCGTGCCAGACTGGCTGCCAACCTGGAGCCAAGCCCCAGCTAATGCATCCTAAAATCTAAGAATTATAGGATTGTCTATGCTGGAAAAGATCCTTAGGATTATCAAGTCCAACGGTTCACTCAGCACTTCCAAGTCAATCACTAAACCCTGTCCTTAAGTACTACATCTGCATGGCTTTAAAATAATTCCAGAGATATTGACTTCTCCACTTCTCTGGGCAGCCTGTTCCAAAGATTGGCAATGCTTTCAGTGACGGAATTTTTCCTAATATCCAGTCTAAATCTTATATCCTTTTCTGTTAAAGAATATATTAACACGAGTTTTATATTTCAGTGATATGATCACACTGCCTTGGGTGAGCTGAGTGAGCTTGCATCTGTCTCTCTGTAGTGTAGATTTAATTTCAGACATAGAATAATTTAGGTTGTGATGAACCTTAAAGTTCATCTAGTTCCTCTTTCCCTATAATGGACAGTGGCACTGCTCACTGGACCAGGTTGATCATAGCCTCTTCCAGCCTAGCCTTGAACACCTGGGATGGGGCAGCCACAACTTCTCTGGCCTCACAGCTTCTCAGTACTCACCCCTCTATAGTCAGTGAGTTTAAGGAGAAACCATTCTATCAGATGCATTTGGTTCATGCAGTTGATTGGATGGCAGACAAAGATGTGGCAATATAGAGAGAACATCCATGCTGCAGCTACTCTCTACTCCTTCAGACTTCTCTTACATACTGCATTTTGATGGGAGATGACTGAATTTCTTTCACAATTTGTGAACAACCTCGCAGTCCTCCTCAAGACTTGGACTGCCTGATGTCTGCTGTAGCTTTGAGCTTTGATCTGCTCCAGTTGACCCTATCTGAGTTAGCAGTTGGCTCACCACTGGGATGATGGTTTTGTCACCACCAGGGCTGATGCTTCAAAGCAGCAGTTCTTTTCTTTTTCCTCCCTGCTTAAAAATAATTAATAATTGTCTGTTAATTTGAAATCAGCACAATTATTAAAGTTTTAAACTACAAAGGAAAAGAAGTGTAGTTGTTAATGTTTAAAAAAGGGATTTAAGAAGGCAAACAACATCCAAGAAAGTTTTCAATTTCAAGAATACCATCAAGCAATAAATCAGTAAGTGGAAGAGAAACAGCAGAGGTTTGCATGACTCATGCAAGAGAAGAATAAAAGAAACATCAGCAGGCTTTCAACACATAACTTTCATTCCTTTTGAGCTTTGTCATACAGTCATGTTTACATTATATGTTTTTGTAGTCTCTCATTCTTCACTTTCCTTTCAAGAGAAGTTCAAGAGATGAAAGTATAAAACAGATACACTGTAATACTTTATCATGTCAAAATAACAGTACTGGCACATCATCACTTCAAGTACTGTCTCATGATCAAAACGGAATTTTTACAGGCCTGTGTGTGATTAATGGTCTAATCTTTGTCATGCTGTAACTGGCAAAGATAGAGATTCAAATATTTTAACATTTTGTATCAGGAAAGCTTTGGTCAAAAATTTTTAATCATCATTCTTTTTATTAATATAGAAGCCAAGGACACCCGAATGGGATACAGATATTAAAGCTTATGTAATACAGGTGTTATAAATACATCTTTCCACAAAACTGCCATTCAACATTCAGCCAGTGTATAGGGAAAGATAAAGTATTCGATTATTTTAAAAAGTATTTAAAGCCCCTTCAGACTATACTGAAGCCCATGTTTCCAAAGCCCTTTTTCTCCTGTGAGTGGTGACATTGAAGCGTTTTCATACTTGGTCATCATAAGTAAAGGCATGCTCTTCCTTCCTTCAACATGGTAAAAGTTCCCCATCACTTTCAGGGAGAGGAGCACAGTGCCTCAATAGTGAGTAAAATTATCCAAAAATAAAAAATCCAAGCGACGTCAAGAGCACACAGGTCCATATCTCCCATATCTTTGATACCCATATCCATGTGTAAATGCAAGTGTAGCTGTCAGGTGTTGTTTACATCCTCACACACTGTTCCAAGTGACCTTTGAAGTGTCCTCTCTGGAGAACACAGTCACAGTTACCATGTGTCATGATGTATATGTTTACAATTTTGTTGAAATTCCATAGAGTTCTAGTGATTGATTGTGTGGTGCACGGAATAGGGATACACAGAGAGGTTGACCCTATGCTTTTTCAAAAGTTGCATATAATGCCCTTCTCTTCTTAGGACACAGAAGAACACTGTCATGCAGCCTTGGCTCATATCCTCAATATTCTTATGCAGCTATTTAATCTACAAGTCTTACTGGTCTCTATTAAGGAAACCCAGAGTAAGGATCAGCAGGGATATTCATAGGAGTAAAGAAAGGTAGAATCATGTGAGGATCATAAGAGTTTTCATAAGCAAAAGTATGGGAATGAATGAAAACACAAGTCTTTGAGAATCCCAGGGTATCACATGGGAGGTGTGAAAACACTCTTCATGTCCATGAGGGAGATGGAGAAAGTGTGGATTTCATCTGAGAGGAAGAGGTAAAAGTATGCACAGTTCCTATATTAGGATACTCAGTGATAAAGGGGAAACACACAAGCCCAGGCAACTGGAAGGAAACATCCAGGCTGTGTTTGCCCAGGTCCATGCTGGGCATGGGATTGACTCAGAATGGATCCATTAGAATGTGCAATGCCTAACTGTAATGTGCCCTGTGCCAGTTCCTTCCTGCTTACAGAGCTGAGGAATGCTTACAGAGCTGCCTACAGGCAGAGGAATTTATGTTAATGTGTCTGAATATATTAAGAGGTTTCAGATGTAAGATGGTTAAGATTCAGTCTTAATACCTCTACATGGAGATAATTATAGCTTTGACCTTTATTACCTTTACCCTCACCTCAAAATCTCCTTTCATGTTATCTTTATGAGACCATCCTTTCTTGCAGTCTTTGCCACATCTTGTTGTGTTACTTGGAAATGTTCCACTTGAGAAGGGAATTGCTGGTTGTACCTAGAAGGTAAAAATATAAAAGAATCCTGACCCCATGATCACAGTCATTCGACAGGAATCACATGGCATGAGTGGAAAAAGAGGCAACACCTGGAATTTTATATATTTTCTTCCTGCTTGGATACAAAGTGAAAGAAAAAAACAAACATGGAGGTAATGCACAAAAAGCAGGAGCAGCTTTTAAGTTTGAACCTTGTGGCTATCAAGAAGCTGGTTGCTGAGAGCAGCTGGCAGGCAGGAGAGATAGACACAGCAAATAGGCAGATGCAGTTGGCAGATAAAATATTGCAGAAAATTTAGCCTCAATTTGGTACCTTTGCTTGCAAACACAGACTTATAAGGAATGAGAACAGCAGTCATACTGGCTGGCAGATGAGCATGAAGTGTCAAAGTGAAGGGGGGGAAATGCAAGAGATGTAACAATTCTTTATGCAGCTGTTTAAGACCAGCCTGACTCCTCTGCAGGAAAAACACTGTGCAAACTCAGTTACATCATCTGGTCTGGTATGGTCAAGTAACTTATATTTATATAACTCTACCTTGAGTCCAAAGTATCAATTATCTGCACACAATAAAGGTAAGCTGCAGACTGAAAAAAGGTAAGAATAGAGCAGAGGGAAGAAGTAATCAACGGGTATAGGAGACAACACTGCAAAAAGTGGACAAAGGCAGGAGTGAAAATCATCATTCTTAGAAGGAAGCCATTCTGTAATTTTTCCAGCATACATGGAGCACTCATGATAGCATATTCAGTTGGTAGCCCAACTTGTTTTGCTCAAGTCTGGGAACTAGATATTTATTACTCAGATCAACTTCACCACAAATTTACATTGAGCTCAGTTGAATAATCCCTGATTTATAGCATCTTAAATGAGATTAAGAGCAGAATTTGTTTTTCAATGTCTCAACTGTAGCATCCAGCAAGACAAAGCTGAGACTCATAGCTGCGATTCACACTTCCGGGAGCTTATGTGGTTTTTTTGGATTGTCATCCTCTATTGTGAACAAGTCTCTTATGAAAGGTGAAGAAAGCCAAGAAAAGAGAATACAGAGAAAAGTCTTGATAAATCTAGATGTATTGGCCTTTATTCTGCCCACCTAGATTTATTTAACACCTCCAAAACTGATCTAAAAGCATCACACATTTTGTAGAAAGGCAGAGTACTAAAGAGAGTGAGATTTGTTGTACCTAATTTTGTACGGAATTAGTCTGTCAGATTTCCCCCCTCAAGTATCAGTTGTATGTGTGCTTTGCAGGGGTGGATGAGGAACACCCTTTCTGCCCTGTCTGTAGCTCAGGCTAATGTTCCAGTGAACTGGGACAGCACCTCTGGTGACCAACCATTTTCACTCACTCACAGCCCTGCCTGCAGAACCCTGTGAGTCAGGCAGAAACTCAGCAATCAATTTTCATATGCCATTTGTAGTGTGACCCCTTTGGGATATGAGGTGACAGCATTTGGCTAAGGAAACACAAATACCTCAGGTGAAATAACTTCACAGGACCTCAGGAAGGCACCAAGGTTTTGAGGACTGAGAGTATGACCTTTTTGTCTTGTACTATTTTGGGAAATCAATACTTGCATGCTTGTTCTGTTCTCAAAATAAATATTGCAGAGTTTTCCTTTTTCTGTTTTGTTGTGATTTCTTTTTCACCCATGCCTGATCTCTGTACTCACAAGCCCATCTGCAGTAAGTAGCTGTCAGGCTGGGGAGCACAAGGCAGGAACCTCAATAGTTACAGACTCAGGGGTTGAACATCCACGCTAACAAATTTTCACTTTGTTCCCTTTCTATCAATAACTATCGTACTATTTAGCCTACTTCAACTAATTTCATCCGGTTTAATTAATTTAACTAATTTTGCTGCACACACAGTACCTTCTGAGGGCATTGAAGAGTCGAGAGTCTCCTTCCCTCAGTTCCTGTCATTCTTGGCAAGGTCAGATAAAAAGTTGATCTCCTCCAGCTCGCTGTGTCTCTGTGGTGCAGGTGGTAGTCGTGGGATGGGTGGCAACTGAGCACCTGCATCCCTCCTGCACAGGGCAGAGAGCACAGCACACCAGGGAAAGCAATTCAGGGCAGGCAGGGCTTAGTCTCCATTTCCCTTGGCTCTCTGAAAAAACCCACCTGCTGCATAAATTATGCACTCTTTGGAATAAGGAGATTTTTCTTTATGCATGTTTGGATAATGCCTAACAGGACAATAAAGCCCTGGTCACCTCAGAAGCCTCGATGTGCCTCTATAATATAAATATGTCATCATAAAGAATGAGTTGTCAGAGAAAGAGGTCATGGATCAGCAAAGTAAATCAAACTTTAACAGCCCATCAGGGCCAAACTGCCTAGCAATAAAACAATTCATCATTAAAAAGTTTTTTCTGCTTTATTATAAATTTAGATTTAAAAGAAATGTTGGAAACCCTAGGTCAAATTTTGCTCTGTTACTTAGGTGCAAACCAAGAGCAATTTACTGAAGTCAATAGAGCTGCTATAAATTGAAGGGAAAATAATTACCTCTATATATTGTGAAAAAACCTTATTTATGCTTTAAGTCTAGGGAGCGAATACTACACTATTAAAAGTTTACTGCGATAGAAATAGGGCTATTTTCCTAAACAAATTATTGATTTGGATTTTTTTTGTTATTTACACTTCTTTTGCCACAGTCATTTCAAATATATATAAAGCAAAATATTTGGATCTCAAGTGATCTGAATGAGTGATTATATCAGAAAGTTAAAACCAAATCAACAAAATCTTAGTGTTTAAATTAACATTAAGGTACTCAAATTCTATAAAGAAATAAATAGATATTCGAAATTAAAACTTTTTAGACTTTAGGAAATGTCTTAACTGATAAGAATCCCTTTCCCTTCATATCTTATTTCTTCTCATACACAGTAAGGGATCCATCTCATTTGTATTTCATATGACACCAATTGAACTGTTGGCCTCAAGTCTAGCTTGGTCCATGCAGGCATCTCTCATCTTCTGCACAATCTTTGAAAAGCAGCAGAGCAGATAAGTTAAATTCTTTTATTAAGTCTTAGTAAATTTCAAGCAGGTAGAATGCTCAGTATCAGAAATCAGGTCACCCCATAAGACTGTGTCCTTTGTCAGGAGAGACACAATTGAATTTAATCTTTTAAAACCATCAGAGGATCATGCCAGCTACGCATCTTTCAGTCTCCTTTCCTTTTTCCAGTATTACAGGATGATATATGAAGCATCCATCTCTTTCTTAATAGAACTTCTTATATGGTTCTTGCAGACCTCAGAACCAGGGATGTTTAATAACTTTCACATCCCAACCCTGTCTCTTATAGCTTTAGGTGTTCCTGCATCTTAGCTGAAATCTCAGGTGTAGTATTCATCAATTTCTGTAGATTTTTCAGGATTAATATCAGTTTTTTACTATACCTTCTGAAGAATTTTCTGTAGGTTATGGCTTGATCATCTGGAAGTGCTCAACTGCCCTCTTTCCCTCTCTTTCCTCTTCTACAGCAAAAATAACAATAAAATAAAACTGGCTTGTCAAATGCTAATGATTTTCAAGGTACTAGCTCAGCCAAGAGGCATGAGGTGGCCAGTTTCGTCTTATCTTTGATGATGCCATATAGGCAGTTTGATCAGTATAGAAATTGTGTTTGTCTTTCCAATTCTGATTCCAAAGTCCTGGTAAGTTCTTGAGCAATATCAGAAAACAGACATCTGATTAGACTGATAGATATTGTAATGTGAGGCTGTTCCAAAAACTGATAGGCTGGGTGATATTAGTGCTTCGAATGCCAGATTTTTAATTGTAAACAGAAGGTTATCTGCATAGATTAAAAATTTGTGGGTGTCTGGCTTGTCCTTTTATTTTCTTTTTGCATCCAGTAGTGTTTGTTAATGTTTCTAGTTTTAAGACAAGTAATTGTATTTCTTTGTATACTGTTAGCAGCAGGGGTTTTACTATCACAACAGATGGGGATGTGTACAGATCTTTGATTAACATCCCAGATTTATTTTATAAACCCTATGTTTATTGAGCCTGTCACACAGATAGTTGAGAGAAACCAACTTTTTTTTTCTTTTCCTAATATTGTATCATTGAGAATCACCTGAAGTCAGTATTACAGAAGACCTATACTGGTTCATATACTAAGATATTTTAAACCGTCTGAATTACTTAGGAACTTTAGGCTATTGAGGTTTATTGAAACTTTCTGAAATTAGACATTCAACCTGCTTGAAAAATCTGTAAGAACTGATGAAATAATTTAAGTCAAAAGTTACCAAAGACTTCTGTGAGTTTTGAAAAATATCCAAATATAACTGAAAATCACTCAGATTAGACAGACAGAAACATAAAGTAAACAAAGCAGTAAACCATGGGCACATGGAGGCCAACTTAGATGGTGTTTAGGTATCTATTTCTGGAAAACTTGATCAAAATTTAAAGCACCAAGATTTGTCCTGGGACTTATATTTCACCAAGACAGAAAATCAGTACCTTCTTTAATCTTGCACAGCACTCCAATAGCACAGAAAGTTTTAGTACTGTTAACACACCTCATCAATCTGTAGGAGCCCTTGCAAAATCCATGGGGGCTTCCTACCCTCCCTCTTGATCTCAGTATGAAATCCAGTAACTTCAGACACTTTCACTGAAAAATGTAACCAGAATAGAGAAAGGATTATAAGAAGAAGCTTTTAGAATAGTATCCCAAAGTTTTTATTTGGATTATTCCCTTTTTGAATCACATCTTCATCCTGAAGTCGTTTAAATCCATATCTCCTACCTCTTGTGAATGTGTCCAACCAATAGGTTTTCTACTAGCAGTGAAGGGAAGAGGGAAGAGGGAAGAGGGAAGAGACATCCTAACCCGTATTCATGGGAAGGTGAGCAAGGAAAGGGATAGAGAATGGGGACCAGAGTGCAGATCATGGATCTGCTGAGAACACATAATCATGGCTGTCTCTACTATTCTGATATTTTTCCTTGAAATGTCATCAAATACATGCAGCATACCTTTTATTTTCTTTAATTCTTCTCTTCCAGACCACCCAGATCAACATTGAAATTAACAACAGGGAGAGAAAATCACAGTATTCTGAGTATAGAAGTCCTTTTTACAGGTGGCAACATCCATGTCAATATAAGCCAAAACCCATAGGAAAGGAAGAAAAGAAGTAAAATAACTTGGAGATATTTCAAAGCAGAGGGTAAGATTGTTGAATCTAAACCACTGAGCTTATTTTGGATAAGTGAATAAAATTAGTGCCAATGATCCTTTTCCCCTAAGGGGTACTATCTGTGGCTGATTTATCACTAAATATTTATGGCAACCAGAACCATCCCAATTACTAAAGCAGATCTACATGTGAAAGCCTGTATTTGCAAGAATACTTGCAAATTTGCTCTTCTTGAAAAAGGGGAAGAAAAATATATTCCCATTTTACAGCACATTAAAGAGGATTCTCTTTGAACTTCATGATTTAGGAAAAATCAAACTCCTCTACATATTTATACCTACATAAATATAATCAAACAAAAGAGAATTATCTTTCCCTTCAGCTTAGATGCTGAACCTCTATTCAAAGTTATTCATGGCCACCATCAAAAGAGTCAGATATAATCACAGCTCTGCCAGTTTGACCCTATATAATGCTTATCTTTCCTCAGCAGGTATAACCCATAGACAATTGTTACACATACAGATAATCAGAAAGAAAGATATCTGGGCAGAAAGAAGTCTGGGCATAAATATGGCCTTAATCTTCTGGATAAATATTGTTAGGGCCTCACAAATGGCACCAGAAATCAATATGTAGCCAAGTGATTCAAGCCCCAAAACTTTCTATTCAGGAAAGCCCACAGACATCTCTCTAAAGCAGATGCCTGCTGAGAAGTGAGTTCCATTGGTGTCACCAGTCAGTGGGAGGAATGCTTGATTCAGTTGCCTAAATACAGGCACCTAACGCCACCTGGCTTCCAGCTCTTCCTTAAATCTTCTGCCACAGCTGCCAGTCCTCTACAGTTGTGACAGCTCTGTTAGTTGGACACTCTGTAACCTTGCAAATGACTGGGGTGGCTGAGTTAAAAAAGCTGTATCCCACTCTAGTGCTCCACTGCCTGTAATGGAAGCCCAGGCACTGGCAGCACATGTAGACTCCTGCACATCAACCTGAAAATCAAACCTGATTTCCTTTTATGACAAAGTAACTTACCTAGCTGATCAAGGGAAGCCAGATAATGTTATTTTTATGGATTTCAGTAGAGCTTTCCATACTGTCTCTCACAGGATCCTCTGGACAAAATGTCCAGCACACAACTGGTTAAACACATCCTGAGATGGGTGAGCAGCTGGCTCATGGGTCGGGCACAAAGGGTTGTGGAGAATGGGGTGACATCAGACTGGGGACCTGTCACTCTTGGGATTCCACAGGGCTCCATCCTTGGTCCTGTGCTCTTCAATATCTTCATTAATGACCTGGACACGGGACAGAAGGGATGCTGAGCAAGTTCACAGATGATACAAAACTGGGAGGAGCTGTTGACTCCCTCGAGGGCAGGGAAGCCCTGCAGAGACCTCACAAATCAGAGCCCTGGGCAATCACCAACCATGGGAGGTTCAACACGGGAGAGCTCTGGATTCTGCACCTGGGATGGGGCAATCCTGGATGTGTGGATAGACTGGGGAATGAGAGGCTGGAAAGCAGCACCGTGGAAAGGGACCTGGGGGCCCTGGTCTGTGGTGAGTTGAACATGAGCCAGCAGTGCCCTGGCAGCCAGGAGGGCCAGCCCTGTGCTGGGGGACATCAGGGACAGCATCACCAGCCAGGCAAGGGAGGGATTGTCCTGCTCTGCTCTGCACTGGGGCCTCACCTGCAGTCCTGTGTGCTGTTTTGGGTGACACAATGTCAGAAAGACATGGAGCTGTCAGAGAGTGTCCAAAGGAGGGCAACAAAGATGGTGAAGGGCCTCGAGGGGAAACTGTAGGAGGAGTGGCTGAGGTCACTCGGTCTGTTCAGCCTGGAGGAGACTGAGGGGACAAATCACAGTCTTCAAATTCCTCGTGAGGGCAAGAGGAAGGGCAGACACTGATCTCTTCTCTCTGGTGACACTGGCAGGACCTGAGGGAATGAAATGTTGAGATTTTGTCAGGGGAGGTTTAGGTTGAATATTAGAAAATGGTTCTTCATCCAAAGTGTGCTTGAACACTGGAACAGGCTCCCCAGGGAAGCAGTCACAGCACCAAGCCTGACAGAGTTCAAGAAACATTTGGGCAATGCTCACAGGTACATGGTGTGAGACTCGGGGATGCTCCTGTGCAGGGTCAGGAGTTGTACTCAGTGGTCCTTGTGGGTTCCTTCCAACTCAGCATGCTCTGTGATTCTGTTACTCTGTGATCAACATTTAGGTGCTCTTAACTGTGTCTGCAGTTCTCTTATACACTAAGAACAGGGAAAAACTTAAGACTCTGTGTGGCAGAAGTATTGTGTAGAAATTCTCTCACTAGGTACCTGAATTAACATGACTTCATTGATGGAATTTGCTCTAACCTGAACAGCCCAGCTGTTATCTTGACTGGAATTAATGACTATTAACAGCTTTACTGGTTTTTTGCGTCTTGTATACCCCTGTAGAGCCATCTATCCTGCCTTAACAGGCTGAGCCCCCTGGTCCCAGGCCTGTGCTTTGGTTCCATGAAGCATTGCCCTGTAAGGTTATATTAAACTTATCAATAACAAAGTGGTAGCTAAGAGAATTTCAAGAGAGATACACACCAATCTACCCAGTGATTCAGTGCTGGAGTTCATGGCTGTCCTGCACCACTCAGTGGTCCTTTTTTTGTTTTCTTTACAGAATACTTTAACCTGGGTGTATACCCCTTTTAGAGCTCCCTGACTCCAGTTGCCTTGAGTTCACTCTCTCATCTCCTCTGCTCTTGTGTTTTCACTGCTTGCATTTCTTTCCGATTGCCCTTCTTTCCTTCAGCAAATCTGAAGGGAAGCAGAAGTTCTGAAGCACATTAGCTTTGGCTCATTTAAGTTTTTTCACCTCTGCTCCTTACCCTCCTACACTTCCCTGTGCCAAGGGAAGGAGAAGGAGAAGAGTGGGAGGAAGAGCTATTAGCATACACTGGGGCACAGCTGTATTGACATGCTCCAAAGCACTGTGTTATTTTGGCTGAGCAGGCTGGAGCCAAGATGAATGTATTGTTGCATGGCATGGACAGTTAAGAACCTCATCTAACTTCTGAAAAAGTCTGATTCTGTTTGATTTCCACAACAGCTGTTGTTCTGTGAGCTGCAGAATAATTCAAGCTCAGACAAGATACCGAATCAGAGTGACATTGCTAGCTATCCTATTTCTTTACTAAGTATGGTGAACTCAGAGTGAGGTGAAATACAGATCCTGCAAAAATCAAGGTGTTTTGAAAATTATTCTCCTTCTAGTCCTTCTAGAAAACTTTGAAGCTGGATCATGAAAAGCTATAAATTTATAACAATTTTGCACAATGAAATGGGAAATAAAAGGCTGGTCTAAAACTGATTAGCAGGAAAAACTCAAAAAGCTCTTTTTGGTCTTCATTGCAAAATGTTTGTTAGCAAAGAAATAGAATAAGAGGGAATGTAAGTCATTAAGTGTATGGTTCAGATAATTACAAAGAGGTGTCCCGAGCCTCTGTGTAAATTTAGATACCACTGGCCTTCAGGTGCTGCTACAGAAAGCTGCCTCTGATATAACTCATGGCTTATCTGTGTGTCCTGTGCAGATTTCTAGGATTTTTTTACAGTGCCACTGACTTTGGTGTGATAGAACTCAGGAGGTAATCTATACCAATTATATATTCTCAGGTACTGATTACTTCAAAAGTCACATTTTAGTAACAACAGAAAGCACAAAGGAAGATAAGGGACTCTAAAAGCTAGAACAATCTCTCACTTTTCTGCATTTGGGCATAACCCATTATCATCTTTCGAAAAATATCTGAAGATGATTTAAACTTAGTCTGAGATCTCAGTCCAATGGAGTGTAGTGTTGCTTTCTTCAGAAACAAGGCCAGCTAGCAGAAATTCCAGTTTTCAGACTGCTTTCACTAATGCACTTTATCCTAACTCAGGGAGGAAAGCTTAACTACAATTGTCTTCAGGCTTCACAGAAAACACCAGCAAAATCACATCATGGTGCCAGCAGTAAAGAATTATGTCACATTAAAATGGACAGAGATCTTTAGCTGAGTACTGAAGAGATCTTGGGTGCTCATAATTTCAAGTTTCTCTCCATCAAGACTGCAATTCAATGTATTTTAATGACTTGTAATTGGTGTGGCAGTTACAGACTATATTAAGCTAAAACTTTATAGAAATATTGTCACATAGCTAAAACTTTATGGAAATATTGTCACATACCTGAAAGCTCACAGGTCCTCTGCTTACATAACACAAGCCCATACTGATTAGGTTTTTTACAGCCCCCAAGTCTTCTTTGCCCTGAGTGTATCCATGTCAAATGCAGGTCCAGAAGAGCTCATTAATGTTAAATCCCAATACTAATAATGACAATTTTTCAGATATTAGAGCCAGAGCTATAGTGCTCTTGCTTGAACAGAATGATATATTACTCCAAGACTAGACTTCTTTGGTGTACTAAAGTAAGGGTGACATTATGTTCATTTATTTGTTTATATGTGAATGCTGAAAAATCTCTGGTTGTGTTGGTGATTAATCATTTGATAATACAAAATTAATTTTAACCTACACCTGGTGTTTTAACTGTATGAAAGATTAAAATGCAAATATTAGTTTAGAACAGTAAATTAACATTTAGATAAAGAGGGAACTGCCTTTCAAATGCTTCATTTCAATGATTTCCAGATTGATAAGTATTTAAAACAGACACGCAATAAGTCAGAGGAAAATTAAAGTCTTTTTTCTTCTGTGAAGCTATTTCTGTTTCTCCTTCATGGCCATACTGAAAATAAAAAAATCAAAGAGGTTTATCTATTGCTTTTATTCCTATTATGCCAGAGGAACATAGAAATACACATTACAGAGTAGAATCATCACATATTCTTGTAATTCCCCACAGATGCATGCGTTCTAGCATGATGGCAGCTAAAACAAAAATTATCTCTAAAAATGATCTTAATGTGTTCATTTTTGGGTGGGTATGTTTTGCTGCATTAAGCTCTTTGAGAGTTTATGTTTACATTAATCTGTTATTTCCATACCAAGAAATATTTCCATGTCAAGAGGCTCAAGCAAATACTGAAAAGAATTAGAATACCAAATCCAAATAATTTTTTTTATTCCATCTTTATGAAGCCGTAATACCCTCTTGCTCAGGAAAAATAAAACAGCTAAGAATGCTCTCACACAATTTTTCTGGTAGTTCAGGTCCTAGGAATAATAAAAAATTTACAATCAGATTTATGTTATTAAAAATATCATCCAGATCAAAGCTGTCAATTGCACCCTTAAATATCCCAGCATCTCCCAAGATGCCAAGTCCTGAAAGAGCACTCTTTAAGGGTCAACTCTTTTTCTAATTAATTCAAAAAAATCCCCAATGCTTCAAAGAGACAGGCTCTGTCTCTGAAATCATGGGCCCTCTGCTTGTTCAGCTATTATTTGAGCTACCTCTTCGGCTTCTTATCCCCCCCAAGAGAAAAAACTGCACTTTTCTGTCCTCAGAAAACACCTCATAGTTCCTGCTGAGTCCTCTGACATGTTCCTGGACCCAATTACCACGTTTTAAATCCACCTTTCTTTTTAGAAATCAGTCCTTCTTTGAGTGCAGGGTTGGAGTACGTGACCTCCTGAGGTCTCAAAATCAAAATTTGTCCATGATTTTATGATTTTTCAGCGATGCTTGCATGTATGTCACAAAACATATCTTTTTGCCAGCTGATTGAAAACTTTGAAAATGTTACTGAAAACAGACAAAAGCATGATAGTGTAGATGCTTTACTTGTGTATTTTCATAGCATGCACATTTTAATTTCTTTAGATGCTAACAATTCCAGATTTCCTATAGTGCAGTACTTTTGGGAGGTATAATTATTAAAACCATGTAATGGTTTTTGATACCTTTAAATTGCCCAAATATACTCTCTCTCTGAATGAGCACCACAATTCTAGAATTTCTGTATTTTAGAATAGAGAAACATTTGTGTCAAGATAGCAAAATCCTAAGAGATTTGTCTTGAAGATGAGCATCAAAAACTGTTGGATGCTTA
Organism: Acridotheres tristis; assembly: GCA_037013685.1. Taxonomy (NCBI): domain Eukaryota; kingdom Metazoa; phylum Chordata; class Aves; order Passeriformes; family Sturnidae; genus Acridotheres; species Acridotheres tristis. Next base: position 139,237,059 of record CM072886.1, on the reverse strand, counting down.
TGTCACTGGATACTGTGTAATACATATTGCCTAATACATGAGTATCTGCAGGTCTTTCTCATGTGATAAGGGACCAGATAGGTCTTTCTGCTTCTGAGAAAGATGAAACTGAGTCTGTACAGTAGCTGGAGGCCAGGTACCTAAAACCCCCTGAACAGTGCTGCAGAACTTCTGTCCATGCCAACAACTCCCCTTCCTGTGGGTCTCAGTTCCAGATTAGGACACTTAAATTTAAGTGCCTGAATATGACTGTCCAGTCTCCATGTCTAATAAATTCCGAGCTAAACTGAACTCTAACTCCCTAAATACAGGTATCTGATGCATTTTTAATGCTCAGGAGTAGCCAAGTCCTACCGGTGAGATGGGCAGATAAAGCACAGAGTCTGTGAGACCTGTAGCTTCTGGCAGATGAAATGCCATCCTTTATATCACAAAATCACAGAATCACACAGAATCACAGAATGAACTAGGTTGGAAAACATCTTTGAGATCATCAAGTCCAACCTATGATCTAACACCTCCTCATCAACTATACCAGGGCACTGAGTGCCACATCCAGCCTTTTTTTAAACAGATCTCCAATGATGGGTAATTTCTATTATTAGAAAAGTGACTTGAGCCATTAGTTGGTGCCTCTGGAGTGATTTTGTTCACTGTAATGAAGAACATGTTGGTGTGAACACCTGTGGGACTCCACCAACCAGACTCCCCACACCTCCACTGAGCACAGCAAGAGCTCAGACAGCATGCACACAAAACTAAATTAAACCCTTTAGATACCCAAACATAGGTGTCTTAATGTACATGGAATCCCACACGTGATGTGGTTTCCCCCAGTGAGAGTGTCATCTTCCCAAAGCTTATGTCACAGCTGTCCATCCTAGTGTTCCTTGTAAGAATCATAATCATGTTCATAAGAGAAGTTGAAGAATTAGTTATAATTTCAGCTTGCTCCAGAACCGTTTCAAGCCCATGAGAGTCCTGTGAACTTCAAAAATCAAGGTCACTTCTTTTTAGAGGTCTGTGGGTGGGTGTTAGAAGACATAATTAGTTGCAATTGAAGCATAATGAGTATGGGAGGGAGGAAGAATCTTGCCTAAAAACTTGTATGAGCTCTTAATCCTTCATAAGGATGTGTGTAAAAGCTTCACAACTCTTCTGATCTGAGATGATAGAAAAATGGAGGAAGCTGTTTCTCATTATTTCTTTCTCTCATGTGCTTAACAATAATTACATCCTTTAGTCTAACCTTGCTCTATTTGTGATTGTCAAACTCTTCTAGAAATAACAAAGATAACCACTGTTCAGCATTAATTTTATTCTGGCTGTATCTTAAAAATACATAAAAAACATAAACCTCTTCCTGCTCTCTTTTTTTTTATGCCTATGGTTAAAACGAGTTTCAGTATTACTATAACTGATGGTAATGCATAAAATAAAAGTATAAATTATTGGTACAATAATCTTAAAATTCAGTTTTCATTCCTATACCATAAATAAGACAATTCTTTTCTTTCCTCTTCCATATTCTGCTCTGTAACCCTATTCCATCTGCTGCAGAGACTAAGAGAAGTAACTATGGTCCCTTTTTAAAATCCTGTCATTTTCATTTGTTCATCCAAGAAATCCCTAAAGCTAGACCACCTCTAAAGCTGACCGAAAATCTAACTGTAGTCCAAGCTCTGCTCATGGTAATGAGACCTGAGACAAAAGGAAAAAAACTTTCACCCATACAATTCAAACCTTTGTTTTACATTAGTGATTTACACAAAATGTAAGGTTTCTTACATCTCCATTATTATCCCAACCTTAAATCAACCCATAGCATGGTCAAAAATGACTGTTAAAGGTGAAATTAAAAGCTAACAGTCAAGCCCTGAAGATAAATAGTTATAACAATATTCTCTGTCATGTAAAAGCAGAACAGTTTTTATTTTCTTCTATGTACAGTCCACTATACATTTAAAAATATTTTCATGCTCGTTTGTTTTATATTAACTGTAGCCCTAATGTTAACTCTGTTCACTGCTTACTTTTCTGTCTTACCATCAAGTTGGAGAAAAATTTGGAGCCACTTGGTTCATACACTTGTTTTATTTCTCTAGTCTAGAAACAGTAGCACAAAATTTGTATCACTTCCTCACTTTCTGATTGCTAACACTAACCTTAACCTTAGCTCTGGATTTTATAAGAATTAAAATGATAACTATGATTCACTGGTGAGGTACCTTGGCCCTGGCTGGATGCCTGGCACTCACTAGAACCTCTCTGACACTCCCCTCTACAGATGCACAGGAGAGAGAAAATATAACAGAGTTCATGGGTTGAGATAAGGACCAGGAGAGATCACTCAGCAATACTGTCATGGGCAAAACAGACTTGAATTAAAGGCATTAATTGAATTTATTGCTAACAAAATCAGAGCAAGATAATGAGAAATAAAATAAAACACCTGCCCCCACCCTTTCTTCCTCCTCAGCTGCACAAGGAGGCAGGGATTGGGGTTATGGTCAGTTCATCACCTATAGTTTCTCCCACTGCTCAGGGAGAGGAGTCCTTCCCTTGCTCCACCACCGGGTCCATCCCATAGAAAACAGCTCTCCATGACCTCCTCTAATGTGAGTCCGTCTCACAAGAAACAGTTGTCTGTGACCTGCTGCAATGAGTCCATCTCACGGGCAGCAGTCCTCCCCAAACCGCTGCAGTGTGGGTCATTCCCCATGGGGTGCAGTCCTGCAAGGACAGGCTGCTCCAGGCTGGATCCTGCTCTGCTGCAGGGATTGCTTCTGTCAGGCATGGGGAAAGCTTCTGGAAATTTCTCACAGAAGCCACCCCTGTAGCCCCCCCACTACCAAAACGTAGCCACAAAACCCCAATACAGCTGGCTAAGCTAATTTTAAATTATTTTACTTTGAAGGTCTGCAATCAGTACAATAACAATCTACTCAAACTAACCTGACTATGGCTACTTTGCAATCACGAGACATAACTTGAAAGAAAAATATAAAAAGTGTCTCTTTTGAAAGCAGTCTGCAACCGTACTTTTAGTGTTTAATTCCCTCATTCCCACTACTCTAGCCTAAATCCTACTGTACTTCTCAGGCCCAGCTAAAGGAACAAAAAATAAGTCATTATCACAAAAAGATACAAGCATTAATATTACTTTTCTTCTATAATGTATAACCGTATAATATAATTTCATTAAGAAATTGTATTCAACTTAACTCCTGGGTAATACTCAGGAGTAGTAATCCTGTAGTACTACTACAAAATACTATTGGCATTTCCTTCAATCCAATACTAAACTTTCCTGTTGAAACATTACCCCTTATTAACCCTTAGGCTCTGGTATTTAAAAAGCTGCACAGTCACCATTGAGTAATTAAACAAAGTAAAGGAATATCAGTGCCAGTGCTCTTTCCAGTACACTCAACTTTCTAGGTTACACCACACTCACCATCACCACAGATAAGTTTAAACGCTTTTTTTTTCCCCAAACCTGACTCCAACCAAACTTTCATTTAACTTATGATCTCCAGACTGCACTAAAAGCCTGTTCATGAAGGAAATAGATATGCTTGGACATTACTCTATGTCATCAATCATTTTATAGTGAGGGTCTACTTTTAGCACAACAATAGATCCTGATCTTTCTTTCTCTTTAAACTGCTGCTACCGTCTCTGTTTGGAAACTTTCCTCAGAACCTTGCATGATCCCATCACAACAGTCAACATCAGCAGGTTTTATTTTTCATGCTGCACAAAACATGACAAATTTGTCCCTTCTCTCTCCTAATCCTAAATTTACAAGTTTTGAAGCATCAAGGACTACCAGAGACTGTGAAAGGGAAATAGGCAATTAGCTCCAGCTGCCCCCAGAACTCATTTTGTCATGCCGTGTAGTTCAAAATACCAACTATTCTGGAGCACCTCACTCCAGATCCTTCCCTTCCATGCACTGCCAACAACAACTTTGATTCTTTCCATTTATAAAATCCCTCAGACTCTCAGCTCTTCTCCCTAGTCTCTCCAAGAAATGTGTGATCCTTTTCCTTTCCTCAGTACTTTAATATTTAAATATTTTTGCGTCTTCTCCTTCAGAATCTGTAACCTAACACTAAAAATAAACCTCTCTCTTTGAGAAAATAAAATCTATGGACCTCAGGAAATAAAAACAGGTGATAGGTGATTTAAAGATAGGTGATTCTTATGAATATCAGTATTTACTACATCCTTAAAGATTTGTCATTAGAACGTGTCTAAATTTTTTTATTCTTTTATAAACTCAGTGTACTCCAAAATGGTGTGATGAGAATGCAAGGTACAGGAAACAAGGAGTGCCTGGAGAGAGTTATGTGTCACCTGTTGCTTTGATCACAGACCAGTTGAAGAAAAAAGGAGAGGATGCAAAGGTTGGGATGACTTCTGATGATTTTAGGACAGATTGGTTGTTGCAGAATGTCATGCAATGGGCTTGTGACGGGGTGGGCCGCATCTCTGGTCAAGGGATTTTTATGGATTTTAATCGTAGTTGTCATTGAATTCGTTATGTTTGCATGATTTGTTCAATGTTTTAAGAAAATTGCTGAAAGCACCATTTTAGTAAATACAGAGAGAGGAAAGCACCTTTTTAGTAAATACAGAGAGAGGAGTTGTGGAGGGAGTAGAAAATACAGAAGAAAGTCTCCCTGCATCCTCAGAACAAGCTCCTTGGAAAACCATAGCTTAGAGATAAGAAATGGCTGGTGAAATGACGAATACAGAAAGGAATCCAGCTTCCCCCCTTGGCAGACCGTCTTATCTATCTTTAATACTAGTGGTTCATTCTCTTTTAGTATCCATAGGCCAGCTTTGAATGTAAAATCCCTCAGGGATTGGTTAGAAAGTAGAATTCCCTTGGTAATTGGTACAAACTGTAAAACTCTCAAAAGATATAAAAACCCCTGTAAAACAATAGCCATTGGTATATGCTAGATTGGATGCCTTCATGGAATAAACCATGGATTTGTGCCTTTCTGCATATGTTGGTTTCTTTTCTCTGCTGGTCTGAGAGCTCACCACGAGCCACAATTCTATCTGGGCAAGGCTCGGGAAAGTGCTCTGTCACTGAGGGCTGCAGAATCAGTCTCAGGGATCCCAAAGGGATGTGACAGGCTTGGGGTTAGAGGCTGGGATTTGGAAAGGAAGAAGGACTGAATATTAGGAAAAAAATACTTTACGATCACTCCTTCAAATTTTAGCTGGATACCTTCTATCACCTTCAGACAGCAGTTAGCAGCCAAGGCTCAGTATATTTTAGGAAATGGTATAAGGGCAAACAAATTCACCCATGTGTCCATATAGCCAGCAACCCCGTATTTAAGAGATCAAATGGGGGCATGTGAATAGATACACATAAAACTGGAAAAGAGTTAGAGAGATAAATAGTATCAACCATGAAGCATTGCATAGAAACTGTCATATATACTAAATATGTTTAAAAGTACTGAAGGAATGATGATGATGAAATGATGAAACCCAAGCTATCTTCCCATTCCCACTTTTTTTTTTTTTTTTTTTTGCTACTCCCTTTCCTTTGACTGGGATGGACTATGGATGAAGGGTTTTGTGTTTAACACTCACTATGAAAGGGGCTGGAATTTTTTGAGTATCAAGAGACACAAATATTAATGTCATGATTCAGTCAGGAGTATTGGTAAAACTGACAGATGCTCAGGATTTATTCTGCATTTACTAGGAAGAGGCTGATTAGAAGTATATCTATAAAGGATTTTTACAAAGACTGCCAGTTTTGGAAAAGCTTCCAAACTAATCCAGCGTAGGTAGCTATGCTTCAAAAATTCAGTGACTGGACAAGCTTTTGAATGCTGCTGTGCTTGAAAGCTTGAAGAGATTTACTTTGGAACCATTGCAAACTGCTTAGAAATTCTGACATCATGTTTAGCAGAGGGGAAATCAAGGAAAAAAAGTTTAATAGACTCATAAACTGAATCTTTGTCACCCTTTGCATGGCAGGCCACTAGTCATGAACATAAATAAAGGTTTCCATGGTCTCAGCATTGAGGTGTGTTATTAGACAGTGTATAGCTTTCAAGATTGTAAATGTATTCCTGTAGGAAGAAACTATCTGTTTCCCCAGACTTGCTGGCAGGATTAGACTGACTTTAGCACCATATATGTATTTTAAAAATCCACTGCAAAATATTCAGGAAGAATGTTCCACAGAGAGCACTGCATAGGAGATTTTTCTTAAACATATGGCAGAAAGCATATTAGCATGAATAACTTCTATGACATTTCCCTCTCCTCCCATCCTTGAAATTGCTGAGGCAAATACAAAGTATAAGTGAAAATCTAGAAGAGAAGAAAGAAGTAGGAGTTGCAAGGCTGGAATTCTAAATCCAAGTGTTCCTGAGGACCAGGTTTTTTCTTAAAAAGAATGGTTACTTTTCAGTTGCACTTGCAATAAATATTCTTGAAATTCAGTAATTCTTAAGTCAGGTTATGAACCAATGAAGATATTTTTGTGTGTATTTGCACATCTGTGTTAATATCCTACTAATAAAATTCTTGTGACTGGGGTTTTTAACTTTCCTATCTCTGTCACAGAACTACTTTGGAAGGTTACATAATTGCAAAGTGCCTCAGACACCCATATGCAAAATTAGAATAATACTGCATCCTTTCTGTAGAAGTTGTGAGCAATTTTGGGGAGGAAAAAGAGTCTATTAATGCTGGAGGCTACCCCAGATGTCTGTGTCCACTGCTAACAATAAAACGACCCTTGTAATCTTGGAACATTTGAGCACAGAGTGTAAGAAGTGTAAGAAACCATTTTTATTCTCTCCCCTAGATTTGTGATCCTCCTGGGAGGCTCAATAAGGCTATAAACATAATTATGAAAAGTGATTTCATTAAAAAAAAAGGAGATAGCAGATTTCCTGTCCCTCCTCAGTCTCTAGTAGCAGCAATGTGATGATCCTAATCTCCACGTGCATTATTACATCCCTGGATGTCTTTTTATACATTCATGAACATATATTACAGAAAGCATAATGTAAGGTAGGGAAATGTAGCAAGTTTTCACGCAACAAAATCTTGATAACTGAGTTCCAGAAAAAGAGCAATCAGAATCCCAGGAGATTTCATCAGCTTTGTTTCTTTGCCTGATTGAGACCTCAGCTGCAGCAGTCAGTACTTTTGCTGTCCTGCCTCACTGTCTTCGCCCTTCTTCACCTGAGATGAGAACTCTGTGTGATGCCCCAAATCCATCCTGACTGCATGTCCTCCTGCAGTTTGGAGATTAGAGCAGTCTAAATGGGAGTGATCAGCTCAAATTTTGTGTCAGGCTGATGATAAGTGGTGATTTCATAGAAAAAGTGGCAGGATGATTTTTTTAGACAAAAGGCAAACAGCCAATCACATGCCAGGTAGGTTGCACAAGGTTTCAAGCCTTCATTAATAAATGTGCTATGAATTAAAACCTCCTACTTTGTGAAACTGTCAGGAAAACAAACTATAAGAATAAATGTTTATAGTGTATACTTTCTTCAACATAATCACATTCATGGAGGCAAATGAAACAACTGAAGCAGCTGTTTAACCAGTCTTCTGTTTTTCAGTCATGCTATTGGCATGTTGTTTTACTAGAGTTTACCAACTCAGAGATCCACTGAGTTTTATAATTTGGGCTTTTATAACCAGATCAAAGTGGATGGATCTTAATGAAGATGACAGTGGAGAAAATATTCAGATCCTAATAGTAATTTCAGATGGCAAAACACTCAAGTAGCATTCAGCTTTAAGAAGTTCATGGTCCTCTAGGCTGAGGTCTTAATTCAACAAGAAGACAGTCAAATTATCACCTCACCAAGGCCCAGAGAAAGCACTTTAGGGTATCATCATGTAGACTGAATGGTCCAATCCTGCTAAGCAAGAGAAAATGCTGCAGACATAGCAGAGCCTTCTTGATCCCTTGTGAAAGGTCCTAGGTGCCATGGTTAGAAGCTGGAAGAGATTTCAGAATGTGTTATCACTGCTCAGAGACAGGGACCCGCACTGTCATGCAGGTGATTAGTGGAGAAATCCAGCCAAAAAATTGCAGAAGGTTGGATTTTCCAGTTTTAAATTATTCTGTAGTACTTCAGTGTACCAGGCTCCTCCCCTGCATTGGTATTTGGATCCAGCTTTACTATTAAGTTCAACATTAAGAAATTTGTTGGATTTTGCACCATGCTGATACTTATTGAGCTATTTATCTTTAGTTTCTGTTCTACTGACAGCACCAACAGTATATTTTTCATAAATATTTTTATTAGCTATTTAGGCTTTAAGAAACTTTATGTAGCAGTTCTCCATCGTGGTATTAAATTGAGGTTCCTTAACAGTCTGTAATACAAAAGTCAAAATAAAATTGTGTCTAAAATGCTAATTCCTTTGAAATGTTTCTGTAGTCAAGCCTTTCTAAGAAGAGTGTGTCTGTACAGCAGTGATTCCAGATACATTTTAATTTTAAAGATAATTTCTTTATAAGTTTTCAAAACAATTGTTTTCCACAATTAAAAGGAATATGAAATTTTAAAAGCAGAATAAGAAGATGGTTTAGAATGAGGATCAAGAGATGGAGTTTCAATTTGAGAGTGGGTTTTTTAATAAAGATAAAAAGGGCTATGCAGTTCTCCTGCTTTTATTCATTCTCAAACTCTTTTATAAAGTTTGAAGCTGATGCAGAGTGACAAAATAAGTTTTACCCATAAGACAACGGTTTATTTAGTATACCTAATACCTTACGTAAGCAAATCCAGATCACCACATTTCTGAGCTTTTCACTTGAGCAAGTGAACTGTGGTTTTGTTGCAATCTTCCGTCAAAGAGATCAGACTTCACAGGTCTTGGACTAATTTTTACTGAGGACAAATCAGGAGGACATAAACAAAGATAAATGAATAAGCCTTACCTGGCCTCGAGCAGCCACAGAGGAACTGGCTTGGTTTTCTGAGCAGTAATGATAGCAAGGTGGCAGACATTGTTTATATCCAGTGTTGGAGGATTCCCCTTGAATACAAGCTCAGATTGGGCTGTGACAGATTGATCTGGCACTACAGAATATTGCACTCTTTTTTCTCTTTTTTAGGTAAATTTAACCAAAATCAAATGGATTCCTCCCAGTATTCACAAGCAGCTCTAGCTCTAAAGTTATTATGTCCCCATTCAAAGTTTTATAGTCTATGCCTGTCTGTGTAATGAGATTGACAAGAAAAGCACCTATCAAAAGTATAATTTTAGTGAATTAATAGCAGCAAGCACTCTTTTAATCTCATAATGTATTTTCCACAATGGCTTTCATGTTCATTTGAAGAGCTCAAAGAAGGCCTGGACACACCAACTCATTCTGTACAATGTGTGTGATATAAAGTGCACTGCCCTAGACACTACTTCTAGAAAGAATTTGGAACATGGAACCTGACCCATATCCTCACTAACTACTGTGCTCAAAGACTTCCAGGATTTCTAGTGAGTCCTTCAAAGAACTCTTGATTTGCCTATTCTGGCCTGTAGCTCTGATGATGATGATGGTCACATCTCCCAGGGAAAACCCTTCCTGGATGGCATTCAGCATTTTTCTTTCACCTTTATCTATAAGGAGCAAAGTCTACAGATCAACAAATACCTTTTACCAGTCACACAACTGCATTTATTCATTCCATCAGTCTGGGCAGACCAGCTCCTCTGAAGTGTATTTGATAGCAGTGTGTCAGAGGCAATCCTGATCTGTAAAAAGACCTAGAGAACAGCATATTCAGGACTTATTACAACCCACCCACACACCATTACACATTTTCCAAATTTCAGGCCTCGTTTCCCTGTTTGATTTTCTCTTTTTTTTTTTTTTTTCAGAAGAACTGTAACCATCTGATATATGTGTAAATCATAGCTGCTGAATCTCCTGCCGTAATAATGACACCTGTGAGTCACCAGAATTCACTGTGGGAATGGTAACTCCTCAGTTGAGGTAATGCTCCTGGAATAATCCTCACAAGAGGAAATATCTTCTTTGTCTTGAAAATGCGGATTCAGGAAATTTCAGTTGATCAGAGTTCAGCGACTAAAAATTGCATTTTGGAACCTAAATTCTCCTGAAGTAAGACTGTACTCACACTGAGACTGAGATAATTTGTCATTACTACCCTTCATCTGATGGGAAGACTTCTTCTTAAATATTTTAAAGAGCTCCACAACAGATGGGTAATACTACTGCATGATCAAAAAGGTAGTGTTAAAAAGCAATATTTTTACATTTAATTTTAATATAAGATTGGTGCATTTAATATTGTCAAATTAAATGTCATATCTGGTGGATAAAAATGTTTCTCCTCCTTAGAATTAACTCTTAAAGATAAAAACAGTTAGGATTCTCCTGACCTGTATATAAATTATATTTCCTGTTTTATTAGAAATGTGAACTTTCTGAACAAGGTCTAAACAAATAAAATTGTTTAATGCTTGCATGGTAATACCAATATAATCAAAATCAAGCAAGAAACAAGTCATCAGCATCAGCATTTGAATTAGCAAAACAGCATTTTCTGATTTTCTGCGAAGAAATTTCTGCAAAAAAATTCTGGTAAGTTACACAAACTGCAGCCTATTAAAAGGAATCTAGCATAAAGGAATCTAGCAAAAAATTACCTGTTTTTTAAATTTTGCTAGAGGTTCTGCAACATGTTCTGCAACAGGTTTGCTACATGTTCTGCACATATTCTTTCCTCTAAATATTTGTTTCTAATACTGATTTTCTTTCTATGTACCTTGCTCTGATATTCTTATATGTGGAGAACAGCTCATGTGAACCTTGCCAAACCTCACAATTGATCTCCAAACTAGAATAACAATTGTTCTTGAAAAAGAAATGAAAAGCCAACCAGAGCCCCCATGTATACACTGTGAAAGAGTAACAATTATCCTTCTTAATTTTTTTTTATGTCACTAGACCAGCAGATATAAAACTCATTCTATCTGGTATTTATATTACTGCTAAAACTGAGCATCTCCTACTTCTTGGAAGAGAACCAATTTTCTACCTTATGTGATTTCTTTGAAAATTGCAGGAGAAAGATCTGGAAGAAAATACACCTTTCTAGTGCTTTTAAAATAAGAGGAAGTGTAAAGCTCATTGAAGACAGGACATATCAGAAGATAGCTTTTGTTGGTAGTTCTAAAAGTCATCCAAACTGCAGTTTTCCACCTAGAAAACCAACCTTTGCAACTCATTTATGACCATCTTAAAACGTCCTGGACATCTTATCCCTTTTCTCCACTGCTCCTGGATTGGGATGACAAAGACAAGAACCTCATTGCTTTCAACAAATGCTGGCACAAAATTTCAGCAGTGTAACCATGTAAACCCTGTAATCCCTTGTGTTTCCAGGCATGACAACAGCTGCTGCAAGGGGCAGTAGGCACTATTGCACACACAAACTAAATCTATCCATTATTTTAAAAATAGCATGTGTAACACTAAACATGGGCTTAAGATAGAGGGGAACCTTAAGGAAAAAAAAAAGAGTAAGCTGGTAATTTGTCCTATTGACTGCTTTACTCAGCTGATAGGCAAGATTTTTCTCTGCTTTTACAGAAAATTCGGAGAATGTCACTATTCTCCAGGTGGGATGGCAATGCAAACAAGCATGAGCAAGGTTTCCTCTGTAGCACATGTGCACAGGCATGGACACTGACTGCTCAATGTGCATCAGGGATGACAAGAGACAGAAGATACAACATGTTTACTTCTTCACAGGTAAAAATGTCTATGATTCCTTCAATTCTTTCTCTTTGAAATAAACTAGGACATCAGTGTGTATCCCGAAGCCAAACGAAGCAAAAAGTCTAGTATTTGGAATTGTCAGCCTATTCAGCATGACACTGAGCAAAACTGAGGGAAAACACAGAAGGCAAATTAATTTCTCTGAGAATTTTAGTTCCACATGCCACACAAAATAGGGATGAGAAAGAAATTAGATACATCTAATGTAAAATACTGAGTGGAAAACTGAAGGGAGTGCTAATTTAATTTCTTCTGAAATAAATCTTTGTGTGCTGTGGGGAGATGCAATGCCAGGTCACAAACAACCACCACAACCTCTACAAAACTCAAAACATCCCAAGAGCACTTGTCATGGGTCAAGAAATAATTTAAAATAACAAAATCTTTTACATTTATATGACTGCTTTCATCCCAAAGGATTCAGAAACTCTTGACAAATTTAAACATCCACATCAATTTATATGCAGAAACTCTCTTCCACTCCTGAAACTGATAATTCTCATAAACAGCAGTATATAAACCAGAAAGCAAAGTTACTTAATCTAAATGAATCAACAGAGAAAATCCTATTCTTTCTTTCTTTTGTCATAATGTAGAAGGTCTGGCAAAGAGGAAGGAGTTAGATTCTGATCTCTTTGAAGAATTTAAGTTCTAGCTTTAATTCATTATTCATTGTGATTTCCATCTGAAGAAACCTGATAGTCAAAACCCACCTGGACATGGTCCTGGGCAAACTGCTCTAGCTCATGCTGCCTCAGCTGGTGGGTTTGGGCCAGTAAATGGATGTTCCTTTCAACCGAATTATGTGTTTCCTTTACAGCTGAAGCAAACATTTCTTTTGTGTCACGTGGAAGCAATCACACAATTTCATCATAAAATACCTACCTGATTATTTATTCTTCATCTGAGAGAATAATAAACCCAAATAAAAGGTTTAAAAGTGCTAAGACATCAGATTAAGGACCAAGGAGATATTTTTCTAATAGTAAAATCAAGTACTCAGTCTTACAGAAAATAATTTTCTTTGGCACACAGTATTGGGGTTTTCCTCCATGGAAAACTGTGGAAAAGGCCAGCTTCTGGTCTGACAGTATGGCCAGCTTGCAATGCAGAAGCTCTAAAATCCTTGCTGTGGTGGCTGGGATTGCAGAGTATGTCCATCTGCAGCATTTGTTCTTAGCCCATATTGCAGACCTATGGTGCAAGAGACCTCAGCAGCCCTTCCAGGAGCACTGTGTCTCCAGCAGCCATCATGGAACATCTCTGCTGCATAGAAAGACAAAGCTTTCACAAGCAGAAGTTTATGAAAACTCTAAGGTAAATGCTCATCCATCCTAATCTAAACTTAAAAAGCTAATATTTTTGAAGTTATTAGGGAAGCTGGCAAAAAACTCAGATCAACTACTCAAGCACATAGGAGTATTTTATCAACACACAGTGTTCAGTGGTGAATACAAAGTAGATGTTTCAGAGACTGAAGTTCCCAATAAAAATATTTAGCTGATTTTACACGTGGGGTAGGCAAAGAGCAAACCTCAGAAAAATTCTTCAGAGAACTTGAAACAATTAAGTGCCCAGCTAATTATCCTGGAATAACTCCTAAAACTAACAGTGTTGGGCATATTGTAAATAAACTCATCTGAAATCCATAGTGGGAAGAAAACAACGGAGAATTAAAATTTAAATCTTCATAGATATACACACACACACACACACACACACACATACATACACACTGTCCTGACATTTAAAGGGCAATGCTTGGCCAGCTGTGTTTCTATTTTCTTTCATGATTCACAAAAATATGATCCAGGCTAATAATAACACATAGATAAATGCCTTCTTTCCATATTGCTATGCTTTATGAAAAGTTTTTTTGAGATAGCTGTGCTAAATCTCCAGGTGTTGGCCAGGTTGGATTGATGTTGGAGCAGAGGAAAACACTCTTCTCCATCATTGTTGAGAAACAAATATCATCCCAGTCTGGCTGAGGATTGAGGTTTACAGAATACATGAGGCTGTATTTTTCTATAAACAATTGGTTGAACTACAAAGGAAAACTACATAACTTTACTTAGCTGAGCAATAATTTGGGCCTCTGTAAAGTTCTGTTGCCCCAGACAAGAAAAAGCCATATTTCAAAGCGTTATTGAAGTTTTATACAATGGACTAGCACCTGAAATATTGGTGAATAAGAAGAATTCTTGGTAATGACACTATATGTGAATTACCTGGGGAAGCTTCCAGCAAAGGCATCAGCCTATAGCAGGAGTAAAAATGTGTATTTACAAAGTATATTTGCAAAGTTTCAGTATAAAGATCTGCTTAGAGAGAAAAGCAAATAGCAGTCCTGAGTTTTAAATCAAACTTTCTCAAAAGTTTGGCTGACAACTATTATAGTGTCATTTTTATATAGATTATTTCACACATATGACCTTGATATCTCCCTGGATCATCTCCTAACCACTGTGCCACTCAGAATTCAATTGTGCTCCAAGGCTTGGTGCAGCCCTTGAGGACTACACTTTTGCAACAGCATGGGAGCATTCAAGGGAGATGCATCACTGGCTGAGGGAAGAGGCATTTGACTTCAGTTTTTCTTATATTATCAAAAATTACACAGGGAAGAGCTCAAAGAGAAGGACTTGTAGTTTCACAGCAGGACTCCCAGAAACCCTTGGATAAGATAACAGTGTGAAACGAAGAGCTGAAGCAGTAGGGACCTCATCACAAAGGTAAAGTCTGCCTCCTGACCCAGTGAAACATATAATCTTCTTCTGTTTGTTGAAACAAAACTGTGCAAAAATACATTTTGGAGATCAGATTTTCTGCAGCTCCCTGATGAAAGAAACATGGCAATAAACCTGCTGTGAGACGGTGAATTGCTCAGCCATGTGAAAATGAGCACAGATCCAGACTGTAATGTTTGATGATCAATTGGGTGCTTGTTTATTTTCTTTTTCTTTGCCTTATTGTACTTCCATGTTATTCCTCTGACAGATCCATATTTTTTACATGGAACCATAATGCCTGAAGCTTGTAAGTATGACCTCTCTCAGTACAGTCATAAATTTTGTGTTTAGTTGTCCTTTCTCAGCTTTGAGTTGTCTTCTGTGTCACGCAAACTTCACTTTCTCAAACACCTCCTGCAGGTTTGGAAGAGGTTGAGATCTTTCTTGGGTTTTTTTTTTCGGCTTCTGGGCACAGTGGCGAGTTGTGGGTTTCTTGATCCTCCTGCTGCTACAAAGAAACCAGACAGATAATTTCAAAGAGCCAACATCTGTTGCTGGCAGAGGTAAGGTTTTCATGTTCTGATGACTCCCTGTCCCTGCAAAGGGACTTTCCTTTTGTTGCAGTAAACTCTGGAATTGTGCCAGCACCAGGTACTAGAGGGCACCTCAAAAACTACTCACCCACTGCACCAGGGCTCAGAGTAGGAGTTTTCCTGAAGAACCTAAGGAATTAATAGCTTTTGATGTTGCTCCCTGAAATACCATGGAGTAATCACTGCCTGGACTTCTTGTCTTGACCATGCCACAAAGCAGCCTGTGCAGAGACACTTTAATATTTGTCCTACCAGGCTTGGTGTGGGTTGTTCTGGAATTCTTACTCTGCATGACACATCAGCATCTACCACCCTTTCAATTAAACTGCTTGTTTGTTTTGTTTTTCCATCTAAATCTGACTGTGGGATAATAAACATCATTTGCAGTAACCACACAAACTGGGTGCACACAGGTTGTAGAATGTGAAAATTACTGTGAGTGAGGAGCAACGGATTATTTGTGTTTTACTATAATTAATTACTTTGCACAGCTGGGAACCATGTTACAAGTCTTAGGTGTTTGCAAGAACGAATGGCCTTGTAAAGTGTAGCTGGCAGCTAAATCCACTCTTGTCATCCATGCTCGTTTTGGTGCTCTCAGTGCTGGATAGATGTGCCTGCCAAAGGCTCTCATCGCCCCATTAGTGTCTGGAGTGGCTATGCTCTTAAAAAGACATTTTTATTGCTCTCTGCCCTTTGAGTCATAGTATTGCAGACACCTGGGAAATGCTTGATACACACAAACAGCTAGGACGAGCCAGATAAACAGTCCTTGCAGAAACCACACATTACATGTATTGATAATTACACACCAGAAGCCATCTGTTGAAATACAATTATTTTTCAGATCCCTTTCTTAGCCCACTGGTTTAAATCAGGACTCCACGTGGCTGTTCATGTAAAGAACCATTAAATCTCCATTTTGGTCTGTGAAGGAATGATGAAAAGAAAGGTGATCATAAAATAAATTTTCTCCCATTATTTTTCCTGCAGTTGAAGTCATTCAGTCCCAATAAGACAGAGCTAGAAATAACCTCTGAGGCTTTGATTAGCTCACAAAGTGCCAGTATCACTGGGATGATTGTGAAGGGCTTGGAAAAGCCCAGTGCCTTCTATGGGACTATGTAAGGTTGGCATGGCCAGTGGGTCTGGCAGCCAGTGGGGAAACAGGGACAAAGAAACTCTGGGAAGCAGGTGGGGTCTGAGCATCCTGTCATCCACCACAGCTCCCAAGGATGGCTTGAGATGTGGAAGATGTCCATCACTGCTGATTCTTTTTGGGACATTTTGATGGTTTCTGCCACAGTGGGAATCATACCTGGGTTTGATTCTTAGGCCAAAGACAATAAACATAAATATGGTACAGTTACCCAGCTCCAGGTAAGGAACTGCAAAAACTGCTGCCACAGAATTTATGTTTACTTGAAAAAACATTGCATGATGTAGCATTCAAACGTAGGATATATTTTCTTCCATGATGACTGCTTTCTCCTTCTAGGGATCCCACCTAAGCAAAGTTTTAAGGTAAGTGTTTAAGAGAGAGAGAAGGCAAATATAAAAAGGAACTGGAAGTCATTCATCTCTTTCAAAAATATATCTCATTTTAGACAATGATCATTAATAACTGATGTAGGTTTGCTATTCAAAATAAAATGCAGTTAATTTATCTGGGAGTGAACTGTAATTTAGGCTATTATTTCCTCCCCAGAGACAGCCTGCTGTCTCATGACCAGCTGAAAGGTCTATCAGGTTACAGAAGCAAGGCTTAACCAACCAAGAAAACAACATTAAACCTATGTTTATATTTCAGTTGTCAGAAAACTTCACGCAGACCTTTAAAATTAAAGGCCATCAAAAGGTATAGTGCATGTTCAAATAGAGACACGAATGATAGCTTTTGACAGGCCATATATGCAGGGTGGGAAGATATTTTTTGTGCAGTCTGAAGTATGAGTCATTGGGAAAATAAACACATCGGACAGTGAAAAATAAGTATTATCAAAGCAATTCTACTGTGGAAAATGAAAGCAGTAGGAACAGTCAGTGTCATGAAGGCTTGAGTGCCTTTGTACATGAGAGGAGAAAGATCAACCAGGGATTACAATACCTTTGAATACATTAAAGAAATATTATGAACATGAATGATACAAAGTGAAGGTGGACAAATGTCTCTGATGGCTAAAGACTGACTCAAACTTGCTGTCAGTCAAGTGGAAGAAAAGAACAAATTTCTTCTAGATTTTGATGCAAATTAAATATAAAAAGTCCCTTGGTATGACCATTCTTAAGAATGCCTGGCTGAAGAATAAAGATTAATTTATTTAAAATTAATATTAGTATTTAAAATTAATATTTAAAGAAGACAAACCAAAGGTCAGATGTGATAGGATTTGCTGATCCAATTCCCTGAACTTTTGGGTCATAAAGGCAAGCATACTGTACTATTGAGTGGTACTGTTTTATAGGAAGTTCACCACTGAAATATTATTTCACTGATTTCATGGTATAAGATTTAAATATATGTATGGACACATTGACCTCAAGACGTCTTGACAATACTGGTGTCAAATGCTCCAAGTAATAGAAATTTGCCAAAAGTAATTCTATCAAGAAAGAACTTTTTGTTGTCCTCACCCTTCAGAATCCTAAATGCTTTGCTGCTCTGTGAATTCTCTGCAGGGTGCACTGAAATATCTCTCACTTGCTCATGGCTGTCTATTGATGGGGGAACAAGGCATGAGGGTTCAACCTACATTTCAGCCTCATTTGTTTGTTATGTTGAATCCAGAGATCACAAGAGGGAAAAGGCTGTTACATCTGGAGTCAGTACTGAAAGTAAGAGTCAGAAAAAAGCTGCCAAATGTGTTGGTCTTGATACCTTCACAAAAATAATTCTTCCTGGGAGAACACTGCTGTTCTATGGAAGAAAATATAGCATGAAAGTAGGGATTAGATTCAGTTCACCCAAATTTAAGTAGCTGCTCTGCAGATGTTACCTGAGTTTTCTGTGTTCCAATAATTGTGATCTTGGGGTGCAACTCATCTGCTAAAAATTGAAAGTGGGCTTTTTTTTAGGATAAGATAAATTCCTTCCTGAATTATGAGCAGATAAATTTGGAAACATTGGTTTCTACAAATTGTTCCCAAGATCTGATTTTCACTAGAATGAAATGCAGAAATACAATTATTCCAGCTAATACAGTGATATTTCAGTCCACATAGACAGTAATTTTTTGAGACTTGAGCAACATTGTTTCCTTGCATAAGAACCTAAATGATGGGGCTGCCCAGCCAGCCTTATTCCAGAGCCAGTGCAGTCAGGTAAGGATTTGAGCAGAAGGTGCTGTGTAAGAATTACATGCCATGAACACACTTGTCATGTGCATGCAATAGATTTTTTTTCTCTTTTGAGTAATCATCAGGCATAAACCTGCCCTGAAAATTACAGAGGTTCAGAGAAACACCCCTAGTGCTCTACAGAATTAGTAGTTGTTATGAGTAAAACTAATCAGATTAGAATAATTTAATTCAGACAAACTCTTCTTTAAAGGGTCTGTTGGAAGACAGTGCCTTTCAGTTTCATCTACAAACAAACCTAAAGCATGGTGCTAATAACACCAAAGGTGGCAGGTTTGATCTCCATGTGGGTCATTCACTTAAGAGTTGGACTTGATGTTCCTTCTGGGTCCCTCCCAACTCAGACTATGCTGTGACTCTCTGAGCTCATGGAGAGGTGTACCAGACCCAGACAAACCCAGAGTCTATGGAAAGTTAATATATTGGCTGAAGAAGGCTATGAAAACAGGGATGGGCATTTAGAGCCACCATAACCTCTGAAAGGGCCTCTCTGGCACATGGCCCAAGACAGATTAGACCAAAACTTCTGCACAAGCCCTACTCCTCTAGCAAATGGAATTTTATAGATGCTTGTTGCACTGAGTTCCTACTTGAAGCCTTATGTGAGTAAAAATCAACCCATTAATATTTTCTATTACAGATAAAGAAACATCTGAACAACATAATGAAATCTAGCAATCAGAGGATTGGGGGGGGGAGGAATGGAAAAAATAATCCTGGTAAACTGGTGCTGCTCTTAAATATAGTCAGTAGAACTACAAAACAGCTATATGCTAGAAAGAGCAAATAGTCCTAAATTACAGTTTGTGGGACTTTTCACAGAAGAAATCCCACTCATGTTGCTCTACAGGTTGTGTTACCAGCACCCAACCTGCTCTGCCCCAACAGAGTCTGGTCTTTCAGAGAACTTTCTTCATATGTTCAGACACAGTAATGATAAGCCTGCATATAAGAGCTACCCTTTTCTTGGGAGGAGGTATCAAAGAAGATAAAGAATGTTGGCACCTGCTGTGCTGACAGCTTTGAAAAGTCTGACTGGGAGACCATTTGGGATGTGAGAGATGGTCATGCCTGAGCACTGCCTGAATGTCCTTGGGTACTACAGCAAGTTTGATACCCAGTTTGATGTGGTCTCTCTGTTCCCAAAACAGGGAAAACTAGAAGAAACTATGTAGAGACAGAGAACACCCTGAAGATCATTTAAAGCAGCAAAGGCTTCTGCAGTCAAGAGAAGGTTATGGCAAAGGGAATTATAGAAACACATACACATCTTTTAGCTTCTTTTTACCAGCTGCTAATCACTGCACTGGGTCAGCTCAACTTGGACTGACCAGGCTCTGTGGTCCTGCCCCATTCTGCTTTTGCAAGAAAAACTGTGCTTCAGTTCAAACAAAACAGGAAAGAGAAGAGCAGAACTGGAAAACAAAGCCTGTTTTTAATGTTCAATGTAGGGAGAGGGAAAAAAGGAGAAGAAAAGGAAATATCAAATGAAGAAACAAAGGAATCAGCTGGGGGAAAGAATTTTCAAAAGACCACTGGAAATATTAATTCTCCCAGAAAAGACCTCAGCAGCATCTGCTTTATTGCTTGTTTCTGAAAGGGCTGAAAGAGCCTGCCAAGGAGGCAGGTGAAGATTCACTGTAGCAACTTGAAGCAGAGGGAAATCTGGCATTTTCCTATGAGTGACAGGTTAAAGTTATGACAGAAGAGAGCTTTTATTTTCCTTGTATGTTCTGCATTTCAGTCTTACTTGATTGCCCCAGGCTAGTGCTTTGCACATAGACACTGATAAATCTGAGCTCCAAAGGCAATAATATCATGTACTATTCAGGCATGCAGCACAGATGCAACTGCTTAGCTGACTGTTACCTGTAAAACCTAATTAAAATCAATAAAGACTTGTAGCTGGAGGTTCATGTTTTATCAGAGCATGAAAATGAGACAAAACTCCCAATAACACTGCTTTGTTTTTCCATTTATCTTTGCAGATATCTTACAGTAGCCTGTGAACAACCCTCACTTCAGGGTATTTATGCCATGCCTGACCAAAGTTTAACTGTCAACCCTATAGGAATACTGGCATAGTTAACATTTTCTTCAACTCTAAATCTGCCATGGGATTAATCCTTTGGTCTTTAGTGAAAAGAAGGAAAGTAGTTTTAGGCTAGCATCACTATTAAACTCTGCGATAAGCTTTCTAATGGAATGGCTCTGAGACTCAGCAGCTTGACTTTCACCCAGAAGTTTGAGCTTTAAAAAAAAAAGTCTTTTCCCAGAAAAAAGCCCTAAACAATGCCTTTAAAGACGTGTAAAGGAAGAAAGGCCAGAATCCGAAATAGGATCTGTTGGCCTGCTTCTTTACAGCCAACATTTCTGTCAGGAATTTCTCAAGTTGTGAAAGATCCAGGGTCCAAATCTGTGGTTTGAGATCATGCATCCAGATGGTACTTCTTTATTTCTCTTTTTTTAAAATATCAAACTTTGGTCAAATACAGAATTCTTAAGTGATATCTCTGAGAGCTGTCATACCAGTGTTCACTAGAATCGAATTCCTGTTTTACCATGAAAAGGGTACAAAAACAAAAAAAAAAATAGTCAAGTCAGTTTGAGTCTTTTTACCCAGTTCTCCATGTACAAGGTTTCTAAGTATCACGGGAAACTTTTAAAACAGAGATATCAGCAGTGTTGTCCTGCAATATCCTGCAATGTGAAGATCTTTAAGATCAAGAACTATATAAGAGAACTTCATTTTCCATGTAGATTTGTACATTATAAGTTCCACAACAGCAACAGATTAGCTCTTTTTTTACATTCTCAACTGTAGGCAGCCTTCTCCATCACCAAGAAACAGCCAGCTTGTAGTGGCTCCAAGTCCATATCCCTACAAAATCAGCTAGATATTTACTTGCCAATGAAGAGGATTTAACATAAACAGGCTCATGTAGCTCCAGTCCTGCTTCCAGTACTCAGTGTCATAAGCACATACATCTTGTGGCTAAATCTGGAAATCTCCCTCTGCTTATTTAGATATGGTAGGAAATCCACTCATCTGTTCTGTGAGAGCATCAGACTGCTGGGTTTATGAATGTTGCAAGAAATTAAAGGCAAAACAACCTATGCTTTGTGTGCAAAGGCAAAATTGCCTATGTGCTGTTAAGAGAACAGTACAGTCCTTTTAATTTTTCCATCAGCAACTTGCTGTCTACTAATGGTATACTTCTCAAGTGGCAACATAAAATTGAAAAGAAAGTATCCTGCTAATGATGTCATCAATATTTTGATTTTTATTTCTTAATATTAAGCACAAAAGTTGTGACCAAGTATT
The DNA here is from genome assembly GCA_037013685.1 of Acridotheres tristis. NCBI lineage: Eukaryota > Metazoa > Chordata > Aves > Passeriformes > Sturnidae > Acridotheres > Acridotheres tristis. Next base: position 139,215,228 of record CM072886.1, on the reverse strand, counting down.
TGCTGATTTTTCTTGTTGATTCATTTGTGGTGATATCGTTTTTATTTCTGCATTACAGATGCACAGTTGTTAAGATCTGTATTCTGTATGATTTTGAGGCTGGAATATTGGTTGCACCAGAAGTCCAGGGCTCTGTGGGACTTTAAAGACCAGGACGATTTGATATGGAAGCAAAGAAACTCGAATGAGTTTCCAATCTTCCATTCTGTGTCCAGAATATTTACTCACTGCTATGCACCCTGCATTTAGATCATAAGACCACCAAATCTACAACACTTAATACACCTGGCATTTAGCACTGCTTTAAATTTTGAAAGGGGAAAGGCAAAAAAAACCCAGACCTGAAGCTTTTAATCTGAGCACAATTTTAGATATATTTTTAAAACCATTGCAGTGGAGTCACTTTTCTGTTAAGGGTGTGCAATCATACTGACAGATAAAGATCACTTTTGGCTTTGATTCATTATTCTGACAACGATTTAGCCATGTCAAAAAAATTAAAATTACATTAGTTGAAAATACTTATTAATTTTTTTACCCGTTACTGTGGTACCGAACCCTTGAGAAAACAGTGATTTCTGGTCAATGCCATTTGTTTGTGTTTTCTTCCTTTTTGCAGCTGTTTATTTTATCTTCCTCTGGTAGTTTTTGAGCTATAATACCATCCCTTTATTTATCAGAATTCTATGCCTGTTTTTGATATGTAGAGATACCCACAGGCTCCCCTAACCTTGTCTCATGTTGCTATGTTGTATGAATTATTCAGAAAGTTTAGCTTTTGAAGTGGTCAGTAATTACATAACTTAACATCGAGATAAAAGACAGAGAAAGAACATGAAGAGACATCACAGAACAGATTTTCTATCCTTCAAGTACAGCCTTAGTATATAAATTTTAGAGACAATGTGTAATTAAACAAGTATCTTTAATGTACTCTGTAGCATTTTACATTTTCAGAGTTCAAGGTTTCCCTCCTGCTGCCTAAGGAGCACTTAGCTTCTCTTTTCCCTTATCCCCATGGCTACCTTTTGAACCGTTCTTCTTGTGGTTAGTAAATCCTTAAAACACTGGATTACAAGAACTAAGAATGTAAGAAATGTCAATCATATGTGTTTAGGTCAAAACCAGATCTGTCTATGACACTGCAGAAAGAGGCATTGTTTCAGGAGAAGACAAAAGCCTGGCCTCTCTCCATAGATTCTTTCAGCACTTAAAATGGTTCTGCTCACATGTTGGGGTAGGAGTTTTTCTTCATCTTCTTCATTTAGTATTTGGTTTGTATGTGTAGTCCATGAATTTGCATTCTTTTAAATATTCTGGTATGGTTTGTCTCCAATACTTCCTGTGGCAGCAAGTCACAGAAATACTTTTTTAAAACCCCTTTAAAGTCAATCTCCTGGTAGTTTCTGCAAGTGATCTCTGGTTCTAGTGCTGCAGGATTTGAGGAGAAGCAGTTCTTCATTTTCATCTGCCTGTGTGATTTTTTTTTTAGAGTTCAGCCCTATGCAAGCTTTGTTTAGATTCTTTTTCTTAGTATACATTAACTTTGTCTACACCAACACTCATTTGTCACCTTTTTGACCACTTTTTGAACACCTGATGTAATCCCTTGTCACTGATGCAGCTTCTCAAAAGATGTTAATGATGTTTATGCTATGCTCATGTTTCAAGATATCACGTTTCTTTTCAGCCTGACAAAATAATGAATAAAACTGGTCTCAACACTTATACAGAGTAGGAGCAACTGGTTGGTTTTATCCAGCTTGAAAACCACTAAGCCCCCTACTCTGCTCTTCTTGACCTTTAACCAACTTTAAATTCATAGAAGGACCTTCCTGCCAAACTTGTAACAAGTTCATAACCTTTATAAAATTTTGCTGCAGAAACTCGTCAAAGGTCTTTTTAAACCCCACATTCCTCAGGTTCACTGGGTGTCCAGTTATACACCTGCTGAAACCATGATAGAGCAGCAGCAGAATGGTGGGACGAGATTCCCCATTCCAAGGGCATTGTTCACCCAACCCCAGCAGTCTGTGCACTCCATAATCTTCTTTCCTTCCAACTCTCAGAGCTTCCTAGAACAAGAAGTCCCCTCTGTAAATAAGACTCATGTTGGAAATCTTGACATAGCATTTTGGTCTAACACTTCATTGTATATTTACCTAAAATAAGTGTAACTCCTCTGACCGGTCTTCTATGAATATATTAAGTACAGGAATTTCGACAGCATCTTTCATGATGAAGAATTTATTGAATTACTCTGCCTTATCTCTTCTCTTTGCCCCTCTGACATCATAGTCAGTGAGCAAGCCTACCAATTTTCTAGCTTGTTTCCTTTATCTAAATAAAAAATTGATCTCAGATGAAGCATAATTTGCCAGGTGCTCTTCAGATTATTTTAGCTGTCTTGGTTTCCTGCTTACTTTTGACTTGTCCTGACTTTTCATTCAGTTACACTTACCATTTTTAAATACCAGCCTTTTCCATGGGACAGCATCCTTGTGTTTCATTGAATCATAGAACCATATATTAGTTTGGGTTGGAAGGGACGTATAAAGACCACTTAGTCCAACCCTCTGCAATGAACAGTAACATCTTCAGCTAGATAAGGTTGCTCAAAACTCCATTCAGCCAGACATTGAATATTTCCAGGGCTGCAACATCATCAGAAAACTCGAGGGTTCATTTGATTTGAGTCTGTGCCAGTGATAAAGACACCATTCATCATTCTCCATCTGGTCACTGAGACATTGCTTTCTTCTCACTGGATGCAGCCATCCAGCCAATTCCTTATCTAAATTCAAGGTCCTGACTTTACTCTTTGCCTGACCCATATCCCAGAGGAATGCAAACTCCATCAGAGCATGATCACTGCAGTCCAGATGGCCTCCAGTCCTGTCACTGACTAGTTCATTTGTGCTGATTTGTTTCCTATGAATCTGTTCAGCACTTTTATGAGATTGCTTTGTTTTCAAATTTGTACAAGAGAATTTACCTGTGCTTCAAAATTATTTTTGAGGAGGCATAAGATTGCTTGGAGGTTCATGGATTGGTAGATTTTGTTTTTATTATTTTATTTTTAAGCTAATTGTCTCATTTTTATATAGTTCCATAGGTGGTGTACTTGACCTTCCTCTCTTCTGTGGTGTGTCTAAACCTATTGAACTCTTACAGACTGATTTTCCCTTCCTATGCCTTAGATTTGGTCCTTCAAAACCAAATTCAGAATGGCAACCTATCTTAAGTGCACAGAGACCAGTTGTTCTAGGAAGTAATGATTTATGGTGTCCAAAAACCTGTACCATATTCGTAAGATATTGATCCAGTCTATATGCAGATCCTGGAGAACTCCTATTACAATTTTCTCTCAATCTGGCAAAGTCAGTTCTGTCAATGATAAGGACTCATGTCTTACACTGAGAGCTGGTCAATAACTCCACATATTTCTCACACTTTTTACCAGTGTCCCCCAGTGAGTCTTTCTGATTTCAAGCTTAACAGTTTTCAAAGAGTTGAAAAGCTCACTAAAAATAAATAAATAAAGAATGAGATGAGTAACCTAATTTTTAACACTGGAGAAAGAGTTAAAAATAGCAAGTCTGGGACTCTCTGTTTTAAAGATTGTGCATGGTATACCCTCAGTAAATGATTTTCAGGATCTTCCTCATTTCCAGCAGCATATAGCTGCATGCTAGACATTATAGCTACTCGGCTTCACAGAAGCACTTTTTGGACAAGTCTTTAGAAACATCACTTTTGGAACTACTTCCTTTTTTATTGAAAAAAATCTCACTTGCAGCTGTTCACTCATTAGCTAGATCTGTGCAGTTACTTTAATCAGCATTCTCATTTTCAATTAAATAGTTTTTATGATTTATTGACAATGCCACTTAGCCACAGATCACATTGAAATATAAGTTCTGGGGCAATATTAAACAGGAGATCTGTTTTGCCTCATCAGCTGTATGTTAAACTATTCCAATAGGAGAAAATAACTCTTCATCTCTGACTGTCCCTGGAGCAGTTAAAAGGAGTCCTCATGTTACATTCATGCCTTTAGGGAAAATGTCAGAATATAAGAATATTGTAGAGGATCAATGACTTTCAGAAGGTCAGACAAACCTTTTTCTGTTCCTTTTGCAAAAATTAAAAATGAAAAGTGAAAGAATATTTCCATGTAAGAAGTCTTAGTGTGGTATGGAAAAAGATTATGTTTTTTCTGCTAACGTTATTTTAGTTATACCCAGAACCTCATTCCTGAAGCCACCAAAATTCCTCTTTTTTCATCTGAAGCTGTAGCACTAGCAAAACTCTCAATAGTTATCATAGAACCAACTCAAATAATATGCTGAGTTGGAAGGCATCCACCAGGACCATCGAGTTCACCCTATGCAGGACACCCCAAGAGTCACCATGTGCCTGAGAGCTTTGTCCAAAAGATTTTGAACTCTGTCATACTTGGTGCTGTGACCACATCCCTTGGAAGTCTGTTCCAGTGTTCAGCCAGCCTCTGGATGAAAAACATTTTTCCTGATACCCAACTTAAACCTTCCCTGACTCAGCTTCATGCTCGGGTTCGGTCACTGGTTGTTTGAGTGAAGAAATGGGTACCTGTCCCTCTGCTTCCCCTCACAAGGGAGTTATATCCTGAAATTAGGTCTTCCCTCAGTCTCCTCCAGGAGCAAACAGAACAAGTGGTCCCAGCTGCTCCTCATGCAGCTTCCCCTCCAAACCCTTCACCATCCCAATAGTCCTCCTTTGCAACTCTCTAAAAGCTTAATGCCTTTTTCATGTTGTGGGGCCCAAAACTGCACACAGGATGTGAGATGAGGCTGCCCCAGAGCAGAGCAGAGCAGGACAATCCCCACCCTTGACAGGCTGAAGATGCTGTTCCTAATGCATTCCTAAATTCTCCTTTGCTATTTGCATCAGTTTATAGGGCATTGCCTTGAAAATATTAGGGATGCTTTCCTGTCAAGATGGGAGATCTCTTCATCATGTTGCAGGATAGTTTCTCAGGACCCTATTAATTTTGGACTGTTGTTTTCTGGAAGTTATGCTTCAGCATCAGCAACTTCATGTTCTCTGTGTTTACCTGGACTATGTCTGTGTTAAGTTGGTAATCAGAGACTTTGCTGCTTTAAAAGACACTATTTTTTTAAACCCACATTGTAATAATGGATTCATTTGGAATTTACATTGTGCCCATTTTTTCTTCTAGCAGGTGGAATACCTTTCCTCTACAAACCACAGAGAACACATGAAGTAGCTATACGTGGGAAGATATGGTGGGAGGCAGGCAGTAAATGATGTTCATATTTTTTCATTTATTTTCATATCCCAAATTCCCATTATTGACTAGATTCATTTCACTATGCTTTTTCTGCTTAACAGAGATGCTAGGATGCAGTTCTTCACATCTATGTCTTAGATGCAGATGTCAATGACTGAGCTATCCAGCTCCTGTTTGACTCAACAGGAATATCACCAATGCAGTCAGTGGGAGAGATTTTTCTGACCAAAGACAGGGATCATAACCTAGAGTGCACTGGCAATCCCTGATGGCTGCTCATTCACTGTGGAGTCCAGTCTAGCCTGCTGGGCTGTGCACCTGCATTGCTCACAGCCATAATGTCTCAAATGAATTTTCCCCACACACACTCTACATGTGCCATCCACCCAAGTTATCAAATAGGCTTGAAAGCTGTATCCAGAAAATGATTCATATGCAGGCATTTCATATTCACAGTTCTATTCTGACGGATTCAGAGCAACGCTTAAACCCTGTCCCAAACCTCAGCTGAATCCAAAGGGCACAAACATACCCTGTGTGACCCAAAAGATTTGGGGTTATGATGCATAAACAAGTTACTTTAGGCTCTAAGTTAGCTGTAAATTAGTTCATGGCAATATTTCTTCTATGCGCTCATCCTCAGTGTCACCCTACAGTAAACACAGGATAATCTAAAGAATTTACAGTAAAAAGGCCTCAGCTGCCTTGCACTTATTAAAGAGGACCATGTGAAAAAGGCAAGTGGAGGACAGCAGCTGAGAGGCTGATATAATGAATAAGATTCATCTGATCAAATGTGAGCACCTTTTTCCTGTGTTTAGGTATATGGTAGTCAACCAGGCTTGCTTGCTCAGTTCTTCTTATCCTAAAGTAGACCTCCAGACTATGTATGATGAATTCTTCCCTAAATGTGCATATTCCTTCTCCTGTCTGTAAAAGGACTAGGTCACTTAGAGATAGAAATGCACACAGATAGATAGGATATGCCCCTTTTTGTTCTGCAGCAATTTATACACACATAATGCTATCCCAAAGTGATATGTGCACATGCCCATTACTTTTCATGAGCTAGGCAAGAGATTAAAATTTTTCTCCTGGTGATAAGTATCTCGCCCAGAGAAAGGTGATGGGGCACAGCTGCAATAATGTTTTTTCCATGAGCCTTTTTGTGGTGTACATCTTTTATTCCAAATATTTTAGAAGAATAACATTTTTACATCAATTAGCACTTGTATTTGTGTATTTGTGAAGCACTTCACAAATTTCACTTTTATTTATGAAAACATTTCATGCTGCTATCAACACTATCCCTAGAAACTTAGATTGTTTGTATTAAAATAATAATAAACAAGCAGGAGTTCATTTGAAAGTAACAAGGTCTCTGAGCAATTTCATTGTTTAGAAAGAGGGTCATTGCTGAAAGCATTTTCATTGAGGCTGATTAGATAGAGCATGGGGTTTTTTGCTGCGAATATTTTTATTCCAGCAGCAATGATATTAACCATTTAAAGTCTGATGTACAGTGTAGAGGCAGAATTGTTCACTGGGTGCCTCTTTAACCTGCCTAGCACCTTCCTATGAACTGTCATGTTTGGACAATGCTCTCAGGCACATGGTGTAATTCTTGGGGTGTCCTGCACAGGGCCAGGAGCTGGACCCCAACTCCTGATGGGTCTCTTCCAACTCAGCTATTCTGTGATTCTATGATCCTGTCCACTCATGATCACACAAAACATCAGAAACAGTTTTTTAGGTGGGAAATCTATACAGGTGCTGTAGGGTAACTTTCTTAAGCATGAGACCATCTCCCAGATTCTCCATGCTGTACGGATCTAGTTCCAGGGCTGAAAGAAGAGCCATGACAAATTAAGAATTCTAACATTCAGGCTGTGTGTGTGACTAATCCTTTCTATCCTGCCTATTAACCTCTGTTTGAGGCGGATCAAGTGAAGCCCAGCTCAACAGCAGCTGCCACCACCCACACACTCAGCAGCAAGTCTGTTGTAGGGTGAAATTTATGGTTGTGTTGAAACACACCAGTTTCAGTCATGTCCTCAGTCTGCAGCCCATAACAGTGTTTCTCCCTGAAGAACGTAAAGTGAACCAGCTCTTGCAGACAGCCCTGACAGCCTCCATTGCTTTACTTTGGTTGTACAGATGGCTCTGGCGAATTTGAAAATCAGAAGAGGTCAGGATGTGCAGGCATTCCCAGGCTAGCTTTAAACTGGCTCAGCTCAGCTCAGGACAATGCTGTCAGTGTGTTCCCAGTGGTGACTTGTCCAAGCTGTGCTGCCACAGGCCCCCTCCTGCTGATGACAGTGCAAGTGTGTCTACATGTATTCCAAGTATACTTTGGATTACTTAATGTACAGGATTGTCTGGAGTTTGGAATAGGCCACCCTGAGAAAGGCTGAGCAAAAGTTATCACATATTCACAAGAGCAGACAGAAGCTGTGGCAGTGCACCAGGGAGGCATTTTGGAAAGAGAAGAAACAGTGGTCACTAGTTTTGCACTTGGCAAACAGGGCATGGCTTGTTCTGCAGATCTTCCTGAGTCACTGTGCATTGTCCACCAGTGCCTGGGGTCCCCACGTGCCCTGTGCTGTGTGCTGAAGGCGAGCTGACACATCCCACAGATGCCAAGGCCCCGCAGTGACAAGTACAGGATGGGTGGCAGGCAGATGGTAAAACTGGGTAACTGAGATGTAGCTCTCCAAATGGTTGCAAGAGCCTTCTCAAAACTTTGACATTTCCTGGTTTTCCTCTTGTGTAGCAGAAACCTCTGGAATATCTGCTTTAAGGAAACCACAGTCTGATTGACAGGCCAAATCACCATGGAGCATTGTTGTGAAATCACATGGAACAAGGAAATGACTGAACTCTCAATTCAGATGGTTAGAAAGGATTAACATAAGCAGAGAGGTAAGGGTGGGAGGTCCTATAAAGATGTGATAAAGAACCACTGGTGGTAACATAAAAATCTTATCATCTGGAGCTGGACAAACTGGCAAAGAGCACAGAAACACTTCCTTTCTATCCACCATGCCTGGCATTCCTTGGAACTGGCAGGTTATACTCATGGTCAGGTATCTAGTGGGTGCAACAGGAGTGTATTCTTAAATAACTCTTTATTGGGTATGCTCACTGTGGCCATACTGAACAGCTTAGAAAATCTGGGAGTGAGATAGAGGGACAGCATATCCACTGGCATCTGTGAGTGAGCAAGCTCCTCTGCTGCTTTAAGCAGTTATTTAATTTAAACTTGTCTAATTTAATTCTTCTGCTCTCAAGCTGTCAGCTCCTGTCTCTGCAATGCCAAAAAGGCCAGCCTTCACTGCTCATTAATCCAATTTATGCTACAGCATCACTGCTTTCTTCCCAGGCTGCCCATCATCCAGAGAGGAGCTCCCTGTAAAATCTGCAAAGCTTTAGTGTGTTCATCTTGTGAATGGCTCTGCAGCCAGGCTGCTCGTAAAGCAGCCCAGCCAGAGATGAGGACACCAGTCTGTTCTCTCTGCTGTCTCCCTCAGTGAATATGATGGTTTGTCTTTTCTATTGTACCTGTACTGCAAAACCAATAATCTACTCTTGATCTCTCTTTCTCTGCTATGGTCAAACTATTTACAGTATAAAGTATGTACATCCTAGTCAGAAGGTGTGACAGCAAATTCCTATGCTGAGGGGACTATTCTTCTGCTCTGACCAGGATCATAAGGTCTGAGCCTTCATAGACATCTCTATCTATAATAATGTCACAAATTATCTGACCTGTGGCTGTCACTTTCAGCATAAGTGAGGGTGTTGCTTTAAGTGCCTGTGGTTAGCTGCAGTTTTTCACCTGTCTTACAAAATATGTCCTAGTACGTTTAGAAGAAAGACATTAAAGCAAACCATGGCTTTTTCTCCACTCATTCCCTGGTCTTTAACCATTGGAGTGCCAGCTAGATTAGCGCAGTTACTCTTAAATTATCCTTAAATAGTCTTAAGTCAAGAGGAGAATTGGATGTTAAATCTCAGTTCACCACACGACTGGAGCTCAGGTTGGCTATAAACATAATGGATTTCAGTAGAGTGATCTCAAATATACAAAAGCATAGCCAAGAGCTTAATTTGATCTGAAAGTAACATTTCAAAAGGCTCATCAGAGCAGTGGCTGGGTTTTCAATAGCAGCACTTAACCACATTTCAACAATGCAGTGTCATTAGTGTTCAGTGGGAATGCTCAGGTGCAATTTGTCTCACTGCTTTCAAGTAAGCAAAGTGAAGCCAATAATTCTATTAATGAAAGCTGGGCTATGTTTTCCACGCTGGCAGAAACATAGTCTTGTGTCTATATATTAGAAGGGAAATTAATCCATGGAAAAACATGGAATAGAAAGTGCTATTCTAAATGTTAATAACAAGAAAGTGAACTAATAAGTATCTTTTACACAAAAGCAGCTATTTTGTTAACTCCAGTGTATATGCAAGGCATGAATAAGCCTGCAGTTCCCTTGACAGAAAGATAGCAATCAAAGCATGCAACATGTTCTTCTGCTGTCATGTTCAATTCATTAAAACGTGATGAGCAGGCATCAGCAGAAAGCCTGCAGGACTTGGGAATATCCATCACAGCACCAAGAGAAAGCATTACAAGTTAGTTTTAGCCATTTATACAGGAGATAATAGCATCTTTATTACCAGAGATGGGGGACAGCCAGAGAAATGAGAAGCCAGACTAGAACAGAAGTATTCCTATAGTTTAGGGAACTTTCTTATGGAATTTTGATTTCAAACTTGAGCAAGCCTGGGACAATGAACTACAAATTTTATTTACATTTATCTTTTCATTACTTTGTCAAATTGTTTACTGGCTGAAACAGTACGAACTTCAACAGCTCACTATTGTGTGCAAAAATATTCACCTTGTAATTTCTCTTATTGTTCAATTTAAAACACTGTGTCTGAGCAAAGGAAAGGAAAATTGTGTATGCATTTTTATAGCACACTATATGAAGATTCCGAGAAAACTAAAGAAATATTAATCATAATTTAATTATATAATTCAGTATAACCATCTGTTGTAAGAAAATGACCCAACAGCAAAGCAAGCAGAGCTGGCAGGCCAGACTACATGTAGACAATAAATCATTTGACAAATACAATCTGCTTTCATTCCTTTTTGCTAACTAATCTGTGCTACAGCTCTGCTGAGTTACTGGATCTTACAAAGATAATACTGGTTCCCAACAAGCACACATGGCTGCTAATGCAGTGAGAGAAATGTTACGTTTTACCTAACGGCAAACTAAATCCAGCTTTATTGACAGGCACTCGTAGATGCTTTGGAGATCAGTGGGAAATTAAAGATACAGAACTATTAAAGAAACATCAACAAACTTGAATAAGTATCTGAAATATATTCCCTTTCCCTGTTGATTGCTCTTAGGATTTTACAGTCATAAAGAGTAGACAAGATACTTGTAGCCAAAATAATTAATTTTTTTTTATTTTAATAGACTAACAGACTAAGGTAGAATGAAGTTAAATGCTAGGAAGGTAGTAGAAGTTTAAAGGTCCATGAAAAACAAAGGTCACAAAAATGACAGTGGCCATGGCTGAGGATTTCCCTACAGGTGCCAGACCTGTAAGCTCACAAAGCAATGGGACCAGGGCTAGTGGCAGCTGCATCCACAGTCTGGAGGTGACCAAATGAACTTGTACATGAGTTTCACTCAGTAAGCCAAATCACTGGTCTGCTTGGTGTCAAACCCCAACAGCTCATTTCACTTCTCCTTTCTACAAGCTTAATTTCAGAGCTAGGAGTGACTCTGATGCCACTTTTCCCTTTTCCAGAGAGGAGCAGTAACAAATGTGCTGGGCCCAGGGCTAACAAGTGATGGCTGTCCTGATGTGAGCCAGGCATGTGTTCACACCCTGTGCCACCTCTGATGCTCCAGACTGTGCTTCTCCACCCATTGGGCCTCGATGGATCCCACCAAGCCCATTTTTCATTGCCTTGGACTCATTGTCAATGCATCATTTACTTTTAGCATCCACCGTCTTATATTTGAGCTTTGAGTCCACACTGGATGTATCAGCAACTTCACCAGCAGCTTTGACCACCAGCCCCACACTGCTGAGGCTACTTTGGGTGCTGCTATGCTCACCCAAGAGGACTGAGAGCCACTGCTGAATGCAGTCCACTGTGGTATTCTCAGTTCTTCTGGCCATCCCCCAAGCACATTACCATACTGATTACAGTTTTTCATGTGTATTTGTCTTGCCTTTTTCTCTGCCTAAGATTAGTATGGTCCAATACTCCTATGCTGCTAAAAGTGAGTCGAGGAGTGCTCCTGATGTCAAGAGGTGTGGACCTTTTTACGTAAACATTATTTAGAACTAGGCAGGACATGGGATTTCTTTGTTCAAAACATTTGAAGTACTGTGAAAGTCAGTGATGAGATCACCTGCACGGAAGTCACAGCGCACAAAGTACATTTTGTGTTGCAGTTCTCATGGAATCATTCAGGTTGGAAAAGGCATCCTAGATCAAGTCCAGCTGTTAAGTCAGCACCACCATGGTTCCTGCAAGAGAGCAGCAGGCTGACTAAACATGCCAAGCCTGCTACACCACCGCCACCACAATGTTGGAGCAATGGAGGAACCCAAACCTGATCTTGATTAAGAAAATTTCCTCTCAGTCACTTAGAATAGATCTCACCTATTTCAGCTCAAAGCTATAAGGGCACTGATTGTGGTGCTCATGAGCCTCTCAGCTAAAAAAAAGGCAGAGGCACAGAAGACTGTAGCAAGAAAAAATCATAGTTTGCCCACTGCTGAAAACGAAAAGCTGTAACACAGAAAAATTGTAATGAAACTGAGAAGTGGTGAAGCATAGGGAACTGTCATATGTGATCATTTGGTCTCATGGCTCAAGCAATTATGTATTTTCATTTATATTCCTCAATATAAATCCAGTTTGATTCATTATGCAGCATTACAACAAAATGTTACCTTATAAAAATTACAGATCCTTGAGGCAGCCTGTCTCCTCTCCTAATCATCTAATGGAAGAAGAAAAGTCCTTGTATTCCTGGAAAATCTCTCCTCAGAGTATGTGCTATACTGATGTGATTGTTTGGAATTTGGATGTGATTTTACTGATGTGATTTGGATTGTGGAATGCAAGCTCATCTTTCACATTTTCCCTCACCAACTACACTGCTAAATATGTTTACCATGGCTGGATTTTTTTTGTATCATATGTTAGATGAAACTAATCTTTCTCTAATTATTTTTTAAATTAGGCTTTAGAATAATCACTCCATAAGTTTTAAACAATTGCAGTGCTAGGTACTGACAGTAGCATAAAGTAGAGCACTAATTTACAAACAGTCATCACTTTGACTAGAATAATCCATACAATAAAGTTATCATGAATGCTGCACTTTAATGACTACAGGTGACAAATTCTGCCTCTACCCCTCTGGTCCTCCAGGTCAACCATGTAATTGTCATCCAGGCCGACCCAGAGCTGGTGCCTGTGATAGGGCACAACCTGTTTCACCAGGATTTAAGGCAGACATTGGAGAAAAAAGATTCATTTGTGTTTCCATGTGCCTCCATTACTTGATACCCTGCAGTTTGAAGATAAATCACGTCCTGTCTTCTGTGCACAGCAGGGTCAGTCTCCATTGGGTATGCTGGCATCTTAGGCACCTACAGGTAGGTGTCTCAGTGCAGGTGTCTTTGTCTTATCAAATTTCCACCCTAAGAGTTTTCCTGCTTCAAAGCAGACAGAGCAAAGATCAGATGATTTACAGTGCAGTCTAAGATAAGGGGGCTCAGTTTCTCCCGTGGGCCGGAAAAGTTCAGGACTCTCATGCCAGAAGAGAGATCACATCTAAAGGTCTACAGCAGAGACAGAGTCTGCAAAGTCCCAGAGAGAGACTTCTCACTCCTTAGCTCAGCCACCTCCCTGCTTTCTATTTACCCCTCTGTATTTTGTAGGTGGCTTCTCCCTACAGCAGTTGTGAACAACCCCTCCCTAGGGAACAAAGGCTGAGGGATCTCACTTCTCTCCTCAAGCCATTCGTGTTCTGTAATGCATTTTTCTGTGTCTGGGCCAGCTCACAAAAGGGAACACAAGTATTTTTTTTGTGGCACACGTCAAAGTATTTAGGTATTTAAAAAAACATAATCTAAAATGTCACCTCCTGAAGCCCATTGCCTCAATTTTCCCATTTCCCCATAGGACCATTCAATAGACAATGTTCTCCAATATATGATTAAGCTTGTCTCTTCCATATTCCACAGCTTCTCTTGTTACAGAAATTCACAAATTTTGAGGGACTTATTGGAAATTCCTCTCCAGATACTTATTTTTGCATATATGTTTAACTTCCAGGTATGTGATGCTGAGTCCCTAGTCAGGGAATGTTAAAAGTACTTTTAGATTATTTTTCCATAAAGATACAATTTTGCTACAAAGACAGCAGCAACCAGTTGCACATAAAAGTGAAATTTAGGAAAATAATCTAATATTCATATAAGAGTGGTTCACAGCAATTTGCAAATATGGTCTTGCTCTTCTCATACTCTGGCTCAACATAGGTAAAGACAACTTCTGCTCTCTCAGAACTCGGGTTAAAACTTTGCAATAAATGCAAAATAAGCATATACTTCAGAGAAATTTTTATTTGTCAGAAATACCTAATGACACTAAGAATATCCAGCAGCTCACAACACCCTGGTGTCTGATAGAGAGCTGATATCTGTAATTTAATTTTAAAGTGCTCATAAGCATCACAAAATGGCATTGTTAGTGCAAAAGTTTTTCAATATTTCCTCGCTGTTCTCCATGGAATCTTAAGAAAATTGTGGGGGAAAAAAGGATCTTCACAATTAGCAATTCACTTTCTATATGTCCCTTGGGCAGCCTTGGGTGAATATTTCTAGGATTTAATGCAACAAACTGCAGAAGGAAGAAATTCTGTAAACAGGAGGCAGAGGGAGTCCCTCCTCACTACTCAAAAAATCTAGGTAGATATATTTTCTCTCAGTGCTATTTAAAAGAGCAATGCAGCTACCTCTGATTCTATGGCAATAACTTCATTTAGAGCATCCTAAACGCTTAGATATGTTACATAAATCTGAATTAAGGAAAGCTTTTCCTATTACCCTACTTTATGTTTTCAGGACAGTTATTTCTTTGCAGTTTTTTAGAACTTCTCGAACAAAAGTTAGAGAATACCTAAGGCTGTGTTAACCTTGCCCCATACCACCAGGTCAATGAATAATTCAAGAAACCCAGTTTTGAAGAAAGCTCTAATTAGACAGTTTAACTTCCATCTAAAATAACTCCATAAGAAAAATGAGACTCTTTTCTTCTGCTTGAGTTAAAACATTGGGGAGAAGATATTGTATGAGGTGAAAATAGAACCAAAGGTAGAGTGCAACCACCAGTGACCTAATAAAATCTGAGCCTCAGTTTGATTTGTGTTTTTTCCTCAGTGTCCTTTTGTGTATTTCATGGATCACCTCAAGGCATAGCTTTGACATAGAACTGAAATTGAGAAGTGGCAGATTTCCTTCTAGTGTTTGTGTAAGAGTGCACATTATGAGAAAAGGCACAGGAGAAATAGGTTCCAGTGTTCATTTGAAACCTGAGATTATCTTGCAGCCACTTGTCAGCCCAAGAATCTCACTCTTGTGCTTTCTGTTAATCCACTGCTAGAATGCTATTTTGCTGTCTTGAAAAAATAAGCATGATTATGAGGATGATGCTCCTAATGAAGCACTGTACTATATATCGCCAAATTCAAAGGGCTAATCAGAACTGGAGCTGCAACCAATCTTTTCAAACTGTTTTTTTTTTTTTCCTTTTATGTTGTGCCAGGCCAAAATTCCACATCCAAATAAAAACCCTTTTAAACCTTGGAGGTGGAATATGAATTTTGTGCCTCGGATAAATCACTAAATTTTATGTCCTAAAAAGCATGCAGTTTTATGCTAGCACTCAGCAACTGTTTGTTCTCCAGAAATACTAGCTATTTCAGAGTTCTGCTGCTGGACTGTACCTCTTATTTATAGATCATGCCAGCATGCAGATTTTTACTCATTAGAAACTCTGCACTGCACTAAAAACCAGGCTATCTGCAAGATGTAGGTGTAGGTAGATAAAATTATTATACAGGATTTCAGTAACAACAAGGTAAATTCAATTAGCCCTAACAGTCTCTCTGCTATCAAGATGTAGATGACTCTGCATCAAGGAGTCGAAACAGCTCATTCATCCTTGCAGCAAAGCTGATGGAAATTTGCCACTTGCTCCACTTCCATATTCCAGGTACTTCTGCTTCCCTGCTGAACCCTTCCTGGTTTCTGGATCCTGACTGCTGGGACACAGTTGAAGCTTACTGAGGTTCCTTTTTGGGGAAAGGGTAGCTATGTTATTCCCAAGGGGCATTTCAAGCTGCCCCCCAACACCAACACCCCTGACACAGGGCCTGAACAAAGGACACAGGGATTTCCTACAGCATGGGAATGCAGGGACCTGACATGGAGACTGGCAGGGATCCAGGTAAGGAGAGACCTCAACCAGACAATGGAAATGATAAGAAGAAGGACACCCCTCTATCCCCCCTTCCTAATTCTGCCAAGTGGATCTTCTCCAGTGGATGCTGAAGACCCTGTATTTCCCATCTCCTGAATTATTTACTGAGGAGGGTGTGTATTGGTATCCCCTCTTTGAGTCTTACCATCCTGACTTGCAACAAAACGCAGCTCTGCAAATTCAAGACATTTTGCAGTTGCTCGTGGAAGCTGTGTATTTTGAGCAGCAAAGATATTTTCTGTCCTTGATAGAAACAAATTACCACTTATTTCTTTAACATAAATATATTTTTTCATGGCTAAGTTAAAGACTGAATTATTTACAAATTGCCACTACTACTATATCATTAGTTCTTCATTACTGTTTAATCATTAGAGATTCCCAGTGATGCAAGAAATATAGATTTTTGTTTCAGCTATTAAAAAACAAGCAGGTGATAACTTTAAGTAGCTTTATATCCACAGAGCTGAGTAAATATCCATAAAAGTAAAACAATCTGAGGATTGCTTAGCAGAAGAGATAAACAAAATCCTATTCAAATTTCACAGAAAATTTCACATAAAACATTTTTTTTTTCAAAATGTGCCATGACTATAATTTTCTGGAAATAAATTAAATTCTATGTCTTAAAATTAACTCCCAATAGGATGAAATTGTAATTAAACAAAAGAGTTTGTATTTGTCCTTTGTCAAAAATAATACAGAAAAAAAATGAGATTTCTCATGCAAGAACCTCCATTTTTCTGAAATATATTTTTCTTTACTCCTTCTACAATAAAAGTATCAGGTGACTATAAATTTGCACCAGATTTCATGCAACTTCAGCACCAGAACTGAGGCAGAACTGGAGGGTTGGAAACCCATTGTTTTGGAGAGATGCACTTTAAGTGGTCATGCAGTCTGCATGCTGTATATACACCACTGAAAAAACATCATGGACATCATGAAGCATGGCTCTGTGTTGCTTGCATAGATACTGTTTCTAGAAATAAAAAGCCCTAAGGGATCCCAACCCTTGTGATCTTTCCTTTCTTATCTGTGTGTGAAATGTCATGAAGGCTGAACTGCCACCCAGCAGGGCACCATTTTTGTGCCATGCAGCTGAGGACAGGCCAGTGGGGCAGTGTCAGGGCATATGGAAGGGTGTTGAGGATGCAAAGCCTGGTAGGATAAAACTAGAAGACTGTACAGCAGAGAAGAAGCCAAACTTACTGCCACCTTCCCCCAGCTGTCTCTTGGGATTCCTGCTGCCATGGGCTATTCCCCAAGCTGTGCACAGATGTCTGGAACCAACAGCCATTACAAGTCAGAGTCCTGGTGGCAGGGTGTTGGTTATTCAGCAAACTGGGACTTGCAGAGTCTGTGCTCCAAGTGGCACTCCAGCCCTGTTTTTTTAACTAATATTGAGTGCTGCCAGGACTGGAGCTGGCTGCACAGCTGTGGGGATCAGAGTGGTCAAGAAGAGCACGGCTGTGCATTTCATCAAAATGAAACCCAAACATTATTATATGGAGTCCAGGACAGGGAAACTGCCTGTATTCAGGAAGGAAGATGATCACATTGCTAACTATAGGCATGTGCTCCAAGCCCTGTTGAAATCCCTGGCACTGAAGCAGGTGCTGTAAGCCCTTTCCCTGAGTCAAAGCTTCCAAGGCTGCCAGGTGATTCCCAGGGCTGAGCAGCACTTGCACTGCCTGTTCACAGAGCCCAAAATGGGGCAGAGGAGCTGCAAGCAGATCTGTGTCAAAATAGTCACACACATCCACCACCATCTTCAGGAAAGATGCTGTAAGCTAATTTCCACTATTTCTGGATCTTAATGTGGGACTTTGTATGTGTGTAATGCAGTGGGAAAACAACAGGCTTTTTAAAAATTTCATTTCACAGCACTATTTACTCACAAAGATCATTAAGAAATCATCTGCTAGGCATCCAAAAGCTTCCTCCTACTCTTTTATTGCCTGTTTTTTAGGTAATATTACACGTCATGCTATCAGTGTTAAAAAATATTTTAAAATGTTTCCTCTATTATGCAGCGAACAGCATGAAAAAATTCTCTCTGGATTCATACAGTAACACAGTGGTCTACTAGTCTCCATTTTGTTGTTCAAACAAGATCAAGTCCTCATTATCTGACAGTCTATAAACATATTAAGAAACAATCCTGTACCTAAAGGGTTTTTAGTTTAAATGGAGCAAGCAGTCAGGCAAAGGATGTTTTCCATCTCGTATCTATTCTACTGACAAGGAGCTGAGGCACAGAGGAGTGATAAGACCAAGAAAAGTCACACTGGAATTTTATCAGACACCCAGGAATCAAGCTCAGGTTCCCAGAATATCAGCTCCATGTCTTAATGTGAAATCAGGCCTCTGTATGATGGGTGCATTGAAAGTGCTTCAAGTTGAGAGATGTGCCAAAAACAAACACATTCTGCCAACAGTGTAAACTAATTGCATTTTAATAATTACTTCAGTTTCAATAATTTGAACTGTTATTAACAGCTCAAACAGGGAATGTGTGGGCTGTGCTTTCAAATTAGGTTATTTAATCTTGTATTATTTTTTTCATGTTGGACAGAAGTGACTTTATTTTGCCATATTACTCCTGGTGTGTGATTAATGCCCAAGTGCTGGCCTGTAAAGCACCACAGCAATTGAAATACAGCTGAATTTCCAAGGCAGAGAGTGGTGACTGGCAGAGATACTTGATAAAATCATATTGAGCTAATAAATACAACAAAAGCACTTCAGCCTTGTTAACTGCATCCAGAGAAGAATTGCTTAGAAACAGGTTGTGCTCTTTGACTGAAATGAGGCAGCATTTGATGCTTCTCCATCTTTGGGAACTTGGCAGTTTCCTCAGCCCAGGAGAATCCTGGATTCCTTTGGGCAATCTGTATTATTTGACCTGTTTTCAGGATTGTTACCAGGCCAACTTTTTGTGCCTCTGCCTTATTACTTTTATCAGATGCAGAATTTTAGGTTCAAAACTGGCTTATTAAGCCACTTGTGACTTTCCATGCTTGTGACGTGGTGTTATGTTCACCTGAACCAAATGATAGGATGATTCACAATGAATGAATGGGTAAATTCTGAGTAAATTCTTGTGCAATATCAAAGCTGAAACGCTGTTAAAAAGAAACAATCATAAGGATTGTTTAATGCAGAAGGAATGAAGAGCAATACAAAGGCTTGCCAGTCTGTAAAGAGAAGATCCAGAAGTCAAAGTCATGGATCACTGAAAGTTTTCAAGTCCAGGCTGGATGGGGTTTTGAGCAACCTAGTCTAGTGGAAGGTAGCCCAACCCATGGCAGAGAGGTTGGAAGTAGAGGATTTTTAAGGTCTCTCCCATCCCTAAACCACTTTATGATTCAATGGATACATGCCAGGAGCTGAGGAAATAGTAAAATAGGCCCAGCTTGTTGGCCAATGGATCCTTTAATTTGTGCTTGGCAGACAGTCAGAGAGAGGGAGGGAGACCAAGAGGTTGTGCTACAGCTGCATTTGTGCCAGGCAGACAGGGCTCCTGGAAGGATGTTCAGCCTAAATCATCTTTCAGATGGTTTTGTTTTGAAGTGACAAAATGATTTTATTTCCTACTATAAAATTAATTTTAAAAGAAGAGAAAAACAAATAATATAAAACATTTTTAAAAAGAAGCCCAGCCTGGCCTGACAGCTCAGCAGATGGTCACCTAGGACTAGTACAAACACCACAAGTCCAAGCATACCTTTGTCAACTTTCTCCTAATCTCCAGCTGATTTTGATTTGATGTGCATGCAGCAGCTTTTTCTTCTGTGTTTTAGCAGTGGTATTCTCAAATCTCTGACATTTCACTGTTACTTTTCCCCTTGCCCCAGAGGCATCACCCTGGTTTCTGTCTTCCTAGCACATGTAGGGTTCTAGAACAAGTACAGTTTTTGTTTCAAGGTTAAATAGACTTGAGGCTGTTAGAAGACATCTGCAGGCACCAGAGGTAGTGCCAGAGCCCTCCCATGCAGCCTCTGGATCCAGACTAGGAGAATTTCTGGTAATAACTTCTTGAAATAACTCCTCACAAGTTTTTCTACATCTTATATGTTCAGCCTGGTAATTTCTCATCCTCAGCATCCTCCAGAGATCAGTTGTGAAAGCCTGCAATGTGTTTTTTTGCAAGGACAAGCAACCACCACACTCCTTCAGCCTTCAAAGGCTGAAGTGCAGGAACAAAGAAGGTTCATCACTCTCAGCTTGTTTCACATTGTGGGTGGGAATAGACATATTCTAACAGACCTCCATGAATGAGCTTTGTTGGACATTACTGCCTTTGTAGAGAACACAATGTATCTGTCCTGACTGTTTTGGCTCCAAAAATTAAAGTTTTGCTGAAGACAGTAGATTATGCAGGCAATGGAAGGAACTAGGAGCCACCTTCACACAATCCAACACAATCCAATCCAGAGATGCTCTGCTGATGCATGGCAGTTTCTTTCTTTCATGACTGTAGACACCACAGCCTGGCAGCTCTAAGGGGCAAGAGTGTGAATTTCATTGGTCTTTAGAGCTCAGAGGGGATTGCACACACAATTCAACTCTCTACAGCTCCACCCTCTTCACAGACTCACATTACCACAACAGATCAGAGTTCTATATGAACACAGTGTGACAGACTCATGGCCAAGCTCAGTCAAAAAGGTTTTCAGAGGGTTGTGATCTGTTGCCAATTTCTGTGTGCTCCCATCGAAGCGTGACCCTATGGTGGTAGAAGGTTCTTGCTCCAGGACAATTAAACAGAGTGGAGTATGTCGTTTGTTAAGCTACATCTGAACTGTGAAATCTGTGATACTTTAAAAGTTTTCCAGTGCCCTTGCAAAATCCATTTATAATCATAATACAACTCTAGAGGTCTTGCCAATAACCCAGACAGATTTTGGTGTGCCAGTGAGGAGTTTCTATTCCTAGATCCCCTACACCATCAATTCCAGCTGTCCTGTGTGAATCTTATTAAAAGATTTTTTCCCTTGCTTCTGCTGAATTTGCCATATTAAGTCACAGCTGGGATAATAAGATGTTTGTTTATCTCAAGGGGAGACATACTGAAATTATTCAAGCCAAAATGGCATTGTCTCAGGTCAGATTGACACTTGATTCCAAGTGGTTTGGTTATTTTATCAAAACACAGCCTGCATGCCTTTCTGCCTGTAGATTTCTGGGAACACATGGATGGGGCTATGTCCTGCTGGCTTTGAACCTCCTGAATTCCCCTTTTTAGATATCCACTTCATGCAGGTAAAAAACATGAGGGACTTAAACTGACTCTAAGCATTTGGCCCAGAGGGCACATCTGTGAGGCTTTGTGCAGTGCAACACACAGTTCATACACCAGATGTGAGAGCAGTGCAGTGCAGTGATACAACCAAGCTCATCAGCTGGGCTAATTAACTCAGACCTGGCTTTACACCAAGGTCACTTCCAGTTTGTCTGCTGCTAGTTCACAGCACAGACCAGCCCTGACCTGCAGAAACATCCTCACTTCCAAGAGAATAGAAGGTTGAGAAGAGAGCACCTCATGACTTATCTGAATCCCCTAGGGCTCTGCAAAGTTTGTGTCCAAGGGGGTCCCAATCATTCCTTTCCACACATGGGTGCTTGTATTCTTTTTGGGGGACCCAGCTTGATGACTGAGTTCATGGTATTGAAGTTGATCTTTTTGCACCCCAGGACTGGCATGTACTTTCCTCTCCTGAAACCACTCTGAAAATCCAGGGCTGAATTATATTATGGTGCAGGCAACACATCCCTTGCTCATCACTGGTGGTAATAGTCCCTCTGGTCTCATGTACTGCAATTCAATATCCCATTTTTAACAGTTGGTGGTGGTGATCTAGCCCGTCTGATTTTTCACTTCTGAATGCAGCTAATTAGTTATGATAATTAGCAGAATAACAGCTCTCTATTCCCCACTAGGGAGTACAATAGCCACAATTTTATAACCACCAACTTTACTTTCCATCTTGGCTTCCTGAGAAACAGAGTCCAACACCTTGATTAGAATTTGAGTCTAATGGGTACAAAAAGCAGAATAAAACAGTAATTCAGCACAGCAGATTGTTAACACCATTTCAGTCCTTCCTCCTTCTTACAGATGCAGTGTTCTGTACCTTGCACAGGGCCCACATGGATCCCAATCCTCCAGGCTCTGTGGCAGCATTTGCAGGGTCTGGCTCTAAGACAACAACCACTTCCAGTCAAAATCATGTTCTGAATCCCTGCCAACACTGAGCCAGAATCAGCTCCTCTCAGAGGCAAGAAAGGACAGCAAATCTTTAAACTTGCTTTTGACGTTTGTTCCTTGGCACACACACACTGCCAAGGTGTGCCCTCTAAGTTTTTAGTTTCACTTCTCAAATGTATTAAATATGGATTTTGACAGTGCCAGCCCTCTCGCAGGCCTCTCCATATGGCAGCTTTCATATCACATACAGTGGTGGGCCCCTTTTCTAGGAAACTCCACTTCCAGTGCTGTTTTCTGCTTTGAATCTCCCTCCCGACCAAAGCAGACACAATTCTTTACTACAAAAATCTTTTCATATTATTACACACAAAGAAAAGCTACTCAAAAAACAAACCCCTTGCATCAGCTGGGGACTGGTTCTACCAGCACCAAGGATATTCCTCAGATATCAAAACCCACTCTTCCAAATCTATTGTGTGTATAGGCAGTGAATGAACTTTCCAGCTCCTTAACTTTACATCCCACCAATGTCTCTCATAAAACTTGAAAAATTGTGTTTAACAACTATGTATTCTTTGTGTCCAAAATTTTCTGAATTATTTCCCTCTCCAAGGACATGTGAATGAGAAGCAATATTTTCTGATTCTCTCTAGTTTATTTTTCCCTGCTTCTTTGTCTCTTTCTTGATGGCAGACTGTCCACCTCTACTGGGACACATTTATTTTCTACTACAATCAATTCTAATATCATTGAATATTATTATAAATTGAGATGGAAACTGGGGAATATGAGAAAATAAGTATGCACATCATAGGAAAAGGCAAAGTTCTGCAATTCCTAAGTCCCAGTAAACTCCTGTGAACTTACACATAAGAGGAAGGCCTAAGAAAGAACTCGAGCCCTGGTTTTTCTTTCAAAGCCTTGTGTAGAAAGCGTCCATTTGCTTCCTCCAAAAGGACAGTCAGTCTCCTCTGCCCTGTGACCTCTTTAGTGGAGGAGTTAAGGACCTCCTCAAGCTGCAAGGTGTAACATCAAAGTGTGGAAGGTCTTCGGAAGCAGAGGAACACAATAAACCCATAGAGATTATCAGGAAAGTTAATACAGCTTTTGCTGGGAATTCCTGACTGCAATCTTCTCTGCAACAGGCTCCTAATGTGTTTCTTTCTGGACAGACATCATATATAGATGCTCATGTGAGCTTGAGTGAAAGATCAAACTGAGGTGAATACCCACTGCCAGCATCAGGGCAAGTGAAGACCTTCAGGCTGACATCTGGTGTCAGAAGCCTGGGGCGTGGAAAATGAGACTGATTAAGGACAATGGGATTTGGTCGTCTCCAAGTGGTTCAGATTTCCTCAGACTGAGAAGGTAGAGCTGTAATTTAAGTTCAACAGTACAAGTGCACGTTCCTAGAAATGCCTGTCAGGCCACAGGAAGGGCTTTTAGGCTCCAAGTAAAGATAGCTATTCCCCAGTCACATACAGCATCTACTCCCCAATTCTCTGAAACAGAGCCACAATAAATGGTAACTAATGACACTGAGCATGAAGCTGCAAAACGTGGTATGTTATTTAACATCGACTGCTTCATATAATTAAGGGAGCACAATTACTTAAACATGCTTGTGATGTAAACAACCATGCAAATTGCATTTCTAACTACTATGACTGTACCCACAGGTAATTAGAAGTAGCAATTTATTACTCAGTGTAATAATTAGAAGTAATTACCTACAAGAAGCAATTAGAAATAGTAATTCATTTCTTAATGCATGAGTTTCTTTTGCAGCAGTGTGTCTGCATGTATGTTCATGTGGATAATTATCACTGAATTAGAGAATATTTTGGGTTGGAGAGAACTTCTAAAGGTCATTTAGTCCAACTTCCCTGCAATGAGCTAGGTCTAATCTTCAACCAGATTAGTCTGCTGACCTAGGCCAACCTAACCTGAATGTTTCCAGGGATGGGGCACCTACCCCATCTCTGGGAAACCTGTTTCAGTGTTTCACCCTGCTGCACACTTAGGTGTTACTTCAGAAAATACATTTATTCAGGGCTTCTGATTCTGTCATGCATGGAAAATGTCTGGGTAAGATTGATTATAACTCTGTACTAAAGTATCTCCAGACGTTCTTTTTCAAGGAGCAAATATCCTCCAGCCAATATGTTAGCTTTTTTTTTCCTAAGGTCAAAGAGTGGATGGACAGCCGCAATGAAAAAATCTATAACAATAACCAGATCCAAGACAATTTTCATCTTTTAATTTGCTCACAGCTCCTCATGGAATAGCAGGTACAGGTGAGAGGAAGCATTGGAATAGATCCTAGAGTTCATTAACAGTGATACATAATAATATTAGAAAAAGCATGAATTATCTTTACCCTGGAATAGTTGTTGTGTACTTATTAGAATTTTAGAATGTTCCCAGGTATAAATTAATGGGTAAGTGGAAAATAAGAAAGCTGCTCAGGCAGTATAGTGAAAATGTGTTTTCCACTTTGTAGACATTCAAATGCTGAGCAAGCTGGGGGTGTTTAGCCTGGAGGAAAGGAGGGTCAGAGGGGACTGTGTTGGTCTCTACAACTCCCTGAAAGGAGATAGTAGCAGAGTGAGGATTGGTCTCTTCTGCCAAGTAACAAGCTATAGGACAAGAGAAAATGGCCTCAGGCTGTGCCAGGAGAGGTTTAGATCGAATATTAGGAAAAATTTATTCACGGAAAGGGTTGTCAAGCACTGGACCAGACTGCCCAGGGAAGTAGCAGGGTAATATCCCTGGAGGAATTTAAATGGCACTTGGGGTCAGGTTTCAGTGGTAGACTTGTCAGTGCTGGGTTAATGGTTGGACTCCATGATCTTTGAGGTCCTTTCCAACCTCAATGATTCTATGATTCTATGACAAGCTCTTTGTATGAAGCACCCCACTTCCCACCTCCAGGAGGTTTCAAACCTTAGGGGAATACAGCAAGGAGAACCAGTCAGATTTCCGAGAAGCAAACAGCATTTGCCTCAGGAAATAAAAACAACCTATGGTTGTTTATAGGGAAACTAGATGAAAGACAAACACCATGTCAAAAGCAGAAAACACTGGGCCAATCCAAGGAACAGTGAGATTAGGAATTAACAAATACAAATTAAAATTACCATAGCAGAACTGCAAATCTATTTCCTTATTGTCAGGTTGTTGCCTTCAGTCCAATGTTTAGGCACTTGTGCTAAAACAATCTTCTCAAGTTCCCTAGAGAAGAAAGAAAAGAAGTCAGAAGATATTTTTCACCATATTCCTTTCTTGTTTAACTGTAACCATGATCATTATTGCTGAGGTGTAGTGAAGCACAATGAAAGTGAAAGGAGACTCCAGTTTTGTTCACTGATTTTGTCATCATCATTATTTATCTTTATTTCATTTAAGCTACTGTATTTCGACTGTAATTTTTGATAACTGGAGAAAAAAAAAAAAACCAGCTCTGCCAAAGATGTCCTGGATCAGGGAATTATCCCAGATAGGGAAAGAACAGAGATATTCACTGAAAGGTCATCCTGATCTGAAGCTGTCACTGAATGGCTGCCACTGAAATGAAAAGCTGCAGTCTATTGCCAGTGTCCCTGCCCATGTCAGAGACATTGGAACTAGATGATCTTTAAGGTCACTTCCAACTCAGGCCATTCTGTTTCTATCATAACAGGTTTATAACTGTAGAAAAGAGTCATTGCTTATGTCCTGGCGAGCATTGACAGTTTCCAACAAGGATCAAGCACCGTTCTCTAAAAGCACTATTAATGGATAATTCCTAATTTCCTAGAACTAGATGACTTTTAGGGTCCCTCCCAATCCAAATCATCCTATGATTCAATGTTTCTATGAACTTGCCAGAGTTGCCCTCTGGAGATTTTTTCCTTCTCCTAAGATTCATTTATTCCAATCCTAGGGTTGTAAGAGCAACTCAGCTAGATTTTGACTTTTAGGCCTCTTATGTGCTCCAATAATAGCAAGAGAGAAATCTCATCCCTAGCTGGACAATTTCTCAAAGTCCTCAGGCTACTGGTGATATAGTAAGAGGAATGGAAGGTAGAACAGCAGTTAATCATTGCTCTCACCTGCACACATAAACAGGAATCCGAAATTTCAACAAGGGCTTTCGTTTATGTCAGTGAGGTTGCCACTTCCACAGACAGCATTTCTCTTTTGTTTCTGGAAGAGTGAAGTGAAGAGAAGATGGACTTTGGCCAAAGGCTTTACTCAGCATGAGTTTTGAAATTGCCTTTTTATGCAGTAAGCATGACACACTTACAATCATGCTGAGAAAGAGATGGTTCACCCCACTTGTTATCTTAGTGGCAAAGCGTAACAAAGTGCAAAGGACAACTAAAGTCTATGCTTTCCTTTAGTCTTACTGGTACTGTTCAAGCAAAGAATAAACAGCATTTCTGTGTGAAAGGGTTTCCAAGGACTAAGGACACTGATTCCCACAGCAAGACAGAAAGAGCTGGGAAAATCTCACTTGTGCACTTGAATCATAGAATGGCTCGGGTTGAAGGGACCTAAAAGAGCATCATGTTCCAACTGCCTACCTTGGGCAGGAACACCTTCTACTGCACCAGTTGCTCAAAGCCCAATCCAGCCTGGCCTTGAACACTTCTAGACATGGGGTCTCCACAACTTATGGGAGCATTTGTCCCTGCCATGGTAGAGACAACCCAGACAGAGCTTTAGGCTGTGGACACAGCCCTGGAAGTCTCAGGCTGAAGGACATGCAGGAATGAGTGCGGAAAGACAGTGTTTCCTTTGAGGGAGTGATGGGTAAAGCTGACAAGTAAAGTACTTGGGCTGATATGAACAAAAGAGAA
The DNA here is from genome assembly GCA_037013685.1 of Acridotheres tristis. Lineage (NCBI taxonomy): Eukaryota > Metazoa > Chordata > Aves > Passeriformes > Sturnidae > Acridotheres > Acridotheres tristis. The sequence goes on along the minus strand of CM072886.1, from coordinate 139,188,280 downwards.
AAAAAATCAACAAAGAGGACTTAAGTAGGAACACCTAAAACATTTGCAAGTAAGCAAGGAAGGCATGATTATGGAAAAAACCCAGTCTTTTGCAGGAAGGGGGAGTTGCCCTCTGCACACCAGCAAATATTTTCATACTGTGAGGGCGACCAAGTGTTGGGGACTGAATTTTTCCCATTGTTATGCTAAGTATTTTGGGCTCCACCCAAGCTCAGACAGCTAGTAAGTTTCTCTTGCAGGAGGTGGGGAGAGGGGGAGCACGGGCAAAGGAGAGGAGGGGTAGGGGCTGCTCTCCGGGGCTCCGGCTCTCCCGCTGCTCTGGCTCGGGGAAGGACGGTGGCTACAAACTCCGCTCTGCCATCCCGACACAGGGAGCTGCCCGCCTTGGCTGTGGGGTCCCGCAACCTCCCTGCTCGGACTCTCTCTCCTGCATCTCCTGCCGACTTCAGCACATCCCTTTGGAGCATCGGGATCCGTGAGCAGCGTCTCCGCTCCGCCCTTCCCGTGTGGGCCGCAGGCGCCATTGAGCGCAGGGCCCCGCGGGGTCGCCGCGTCTCCTCCCTGCTCGCCCAGAGCCGGCAGCGCCGGAGCCGAGACTGCAGCAGGGAAAGGTGTCCACGGCCGGGAGAACCGCTCCCCGGGCTGCCTGCTCTGCTGCTGTTGGTCTCGCTGTTATTGCTGTTGTGTTTTGTTTCCCTTGTTACGTATATATTTATTTCCGTAAAGAGCTGTTACTCCTACCCCCATATCTTCTCCTGAAAGCCCTTTAATTTCAAAATCATAGTAAAGTGAAGGGAGGGGGGTTTATACTCTCCTTTTCAGAAAAAAAGGAGGCCCCTGTCTCTTTTAGCAAATACCTGTCTTTCAGACCAAGACACCAAGACAACTCTAAAATGTTGCCCACAGAGGGAGTAGGGTGTCCCTGCTTGGACATATTCAAAATCCACCTGGATATAGCCTTGGGCAACCAGCTCTGCAAGGTCCTGCTTGAGCAGGAAGGGTTAGTCCAGATGGCCTCCAGAGGTCCCTTCCAACCTCTGTAGTTGTGTGAGTCATAATATATTCAGTTTTGAAAGCTGTGAACTACTTTCAGTGTTTGAATGCAAAATATTATTCGGACTGAGTTGATTTTCTTCAAAAAACAACAAAGAGTACTTAACCAGATGGTTTCACTGCCATCTAAAAGAGAAAGCCTTCAGACCTGTTCAGCTTTCATTTAGCAAACATCCAAATTCTGTTCCTGATGGGACTAAAATCACTGGTAAGGTTACCATACATGTCAGACATAACCCACCATATAAACCAAGTAGAACAGTCTTGGTGTCAAAGTCACACTAGAACAAGTAGATAAATGAAGATGAACAGCATGGTTTAATCATAAATCAAAGCCACAAAGAGAAGTAGGCACACTGTGTTTAGCCAGCTTTCCTATAGCATGAAGAGTTAAGAAACCTGCTGTTCAAATTCCACCATGCTTGGGTAAGTAATAGACTCCTCAATGGTATTTACATTCTTACAAGGTTGACAAAGCAAGACACCTCAATAGAAATAGGTGGAATATACACAGATTCACGCCAGTAGCTCTTAAGTTCCTCAGCCAATTTCTGTGATCAAAGGCAATCTGCTGTGCATCCACAACAAAAGAGTCCTAGAAACCATGGTCATTGGAGATGAGATTAAAAGGTGAAGATAGAAGCAAAGATTACAAACAAACGTTAGTGTGAGTCAGTTACTAGGTCACTCATTATCAAATCTATTCCAAAACCAGGCTCCATTAATCTACTGCCCACAAATTATTGTTTACAGATTTTCATTTCTGTCTAATTGTAAACAAGTTCATGAGCTTAATTGGATATTTACATTCATGTTTTACCTGAGTGAAATCCATCCTTGGCTTCTAACTAACCAGAAGCTTTTTATTTGGGTAACTTTTACTGAAGCAATATAGTTATTATATTTACTGAGTGAGAAACAGTTAAGTGACTGTCAGTAGAAACCTGGCATTAAAAAGAACTGACCCTGATTTTGTGGATGCTCCGTCCTGCAAGGACCTTCCATGGGCCTTGCATGAACCTGAACAGACATATCAAAGTGTGAGCTTTGTGAACATTTTCAATTGAATCAGAAGGCAGTTCATGCATTGATTCTCTACATCAGTCTCATTTCTCTGCTTTCTCTCCCATCTGGAGGTGTTACAGAGCATATAGACTGGGTTTCCTGATGAAACTAAAGCAGATGCTGGGCTTTAAGAGTGCACTTACTTAAAGCACTCCAACCTCCAATGGACATTCAATCCGTGGAAACAGGTGGGAGCTAATCCAAAAGAGCCTGTGCACCCTGAGGAATATAGAGGGTGAACAGCAGGTCTTTGGCATTCAGTGTTTCATTCTCCAGATCTGCTCCTATTGTACCACACTACTTGAAAATATAACTCCTGTGACTGCAAGTCCGGGACCTAAGATGAAACATCTCTATAAGCAGAGCCTGAAAATCAACATTTATCATGTACATACCATCAAACTGGATGTAAGTGGGATATGACTTGTGCACCTAGAGAGCCCTGGCTCTCTCTCTAGAACTGAGTTTTACACTTACTGCTTACATACAAGAAGACTTAACTCAGAGATTCCTCAAATTTCAAAAGCTTTGATTTTGGAAAGTGCTGTTTGTCACACACCCACAAGCACATGTATGTTCATATAAACACATTCAAATATTTATACAGAGCTGCATTTAAGGAGTCATTACTGTTGTTGGCTAGATCTTCTACTTCAGGTTTTAAATAGCTTGCTACACCATATACACCATTTTCATATTTGATATTTCATTTATGAAAATTTTTTTCTAGTAATACAATTGGTTCCTTTTCTCCTTCATAAATGAGCAAAGAGAACTCTTTTGTTTTGGCTTTTGTTAACACCAGGTTAAGATGAAAACGATAATGGCAGCATTGCTGCTCTGATATAAACAAAATTTAGCTACATGAAACAGAAACTCCCTCCTAATGAGGATTTTATTTCTGCTACTTCAAGCAAAGAATCATTTTGTTAACAATCCACCAATACAACTATTTTGATATTAACAACTCTAAAATCCATTATCTGGCTAGAAAACTAAGGGACACCAAACCCTGCATTGGTTTTTCAGTCTCAGAATTTTTTTAATCACAATTTTATTATCTCATCTGAGAACCTGGAAGGAAAGATATCTGGAATGTTTTCATGAAAATCATGATAAAAAGTGTCATCACTGTCACCTTGTTCGAACTAATTGGCACAGTGGGCTGTGTGAGTGTTTTACTCCTACTTGTGCCTATTGCTGGGAGCTCATTACACTGTAGTTAAAGGTAGCTCCTGGGGAAAACACCAGCAAAATTTTAAAGCATAATAGTTTTCAGTTCTATTCTTGTTATATACAGCACATACAACTGTTCTGTCTTGGTTGCCATGTCACTGTAACTCCCTTGAAATCACCAGTTTTAAGTCCTGAATCAAGCACATCTTCACTGGCCAGACCTTGGAGACTTGCAAGAGGTTACAGTCCCACCCTCACCACTCTCCCCTCTACCCAGAGGAGCCTCAAAACCTGAACACACACCAGGAGACAGGCCGTGCAGCGTCCCTGCCTCCTCCGTGCTCTGGTAGGAGGAATCAAATGTTCCAGGCACAGTAGGATTTGCAATACAGACACAGCTCCATCACACATCCTGCACATGCACAGTTCATGGAGAGAGCCAAAGGGACAAGCCTTCACCCAGCCTTCTCCTTCCTTCTCCATGATCTCCATAAACTCAGAACTGAGAGTTGTTAGGGAACAAAGTGGATGCATATTTGCTACTGCAGTTTTTTTGTTGAAAATTTACTGGTTTTTATATTAAAATATACCTTTTTTTTCACTTATGCATCCAGGATTTTATCAAAACCCACTCTTTTTTTTTTTGCTGAAAGCCAAAATGCTCAAAGTTCTCTATTGTCAATAACAACAAAAGCAGGGGAAAGTGTACTTTTTGTCTCAGTGGCACTGGGTTTTGCTGGGAAAACACATATGCATGTCGACTCAAACTGGCCCAGTTTATGGCTAATTCCAGCAGAATTTTTTTTCCCATTAAAAGGAGAATCCAGCCTACCTGCAGGCATTTGTAGCAGATGAGAGAAACATTCAAGCAAAAAGTAAATGAAACATCAAGAGAGCCAGTAGAGCTAAAGAAATCCCTAATGCTTTGCTTCACTAACACTTCTCAGAAATCACTGATCTAGGGCCTAACAGGATCTTAACCACAGGAACCAGATAAGCTCAATATTATCATGTCAATTTGTACACTAGCTAAGGATTAAGTGAGGTTTCAAGCTCTATGGAAGCTTTTCTCATTCAGACCCTGGAACTGTTGCTTTGTACAGCTGACTAGCTTTTCCACTAGCTCTGACCACTAAAGCAAACTTCAGGATTACTTGGCAGAGACTAATGTGAAGCTACAGCAGGAGCAAGTACCACATAGAATAGGCACCATTGCCTTTGGAAGTAATCATTTATTTTGTTGGAAGCCTGATTTTGTTTGTTATCCTTTAGAAAAATTGATAGAACACGAAGTTCTAGTACCTCCAGCCCCGAATCATTATTTTTTTTGCAACTCATGGTGCTTCAATGGTGCCTAGTTCTATCTCTTCACTGGAAGTGTTATGTGAGGGTTACTTGGAATTTAAATAATATTACCACTAATTTTACATACCTGCTGCTCTATGAAAAGATGCCTCAGGAGGAAAGCTTAGCAAGCAAAATTTCCTCTGCACATGCATCACTTGCCTGTGAGCTCTGTGAGCTATTATTCTTGTTATTAAGCAGGAATGCCATTTACCAAGCTTTACTATCAGAAAGAGCTAGAAGTTATCCATCAGTCAGTGTCAAATCAATGTCCATTAGTCAGTGCTTTGGCTGGCACGTCCAGTTGACTGAAACGAGAGAATGAAAACTGAGAGGCTTTTATTGGTTATTAATGACAAGGGGAAGACAGAGAGTGCTAACAGTGCACCTTGGACATAGCCCACATTGGGTAAGGGCAAGGTACCTGGTGAATTCTCTCCCATGGTTTTAATGGGTCATAGAACTACTTGCCTTTCTGCTCTTCGTGTTTGTGCAGTGCATAATTCAGCAGCAGCTGGGCTTGGCTCCAGCAACATCAGGGTTTCAGAGAAGAATAAGGAAGGGCATGTGTTGTCAGTGAAACCTAAGATTTCCAATAACTTATTCATAGAATGGGTTGAGTTTGAAGAGAGTTTCAAGATCATCTGGTTCTAAGCCTTCTGCCATGAACAGGGCTGCCACCACCATCAGGTTGCATTTCTTAGGGAAAATGCTGTCAGCTGTCACCCATCTCAACTTCTGTAAAGAATTACAAATTAAATTTGTGAAGATAGAGATTAGCACAGGAGATCACCCTTGAAGGTAAGGACCTAGAAAAGTTGTAACAGTGGTAATGAAAAGGAGGAGTATGAGGCTGGAGGAAGACCTCCCACAAAAGCAGAGTTCTTCAAGAATAAATTCATGCCACCAGTTATAAAGGATGGAAAGAGGAGTCATCAACAACACAGAAGTGGAGGAGACTGTCAGCAAGGCAAGTGGAAAACCTTGAGAACTAGTTAAAAGATTAAATTACCATAAAAGGTAGACAAACAACATACAGGAAGACACACTAGCAATGAGTTATAAACTGTTGTAAAAGCAGATGCTGCCAAAGAAGTCCTGGTGCCCACAAAAGAAAGCAAAAGCAGTCATAGGATGCATTAACTGAAGTATTTCCAATGGATCTGCACAAATATTAACCACACTGTATGGGATTTTGGAAGGATCTCATTAGGAGTAAAGTAGCAGACTATATTGGTAATCCAGTCTCAGGTCAATTTGGTTTGCTTTCTACAGACATTTCAAGGAAATAATATCAGAAGAGCTATTTAAACCATAGCAAAGGAAAAGAAAAAAAAAAGAAAAAGAAAAATTTAAAAATGGCAGCAGAACAAAAGGATGTAAACATGTCATTAATAAATTCGAACTACAAATTAGGAGTTTTCTAACAAATGGAAAGTAGAGATTCTGGAACAGTCTTGGCACAGGAACAACAGTAAAACATTGCTTGATTTTAAAATAAGAGGATATTTTTCTAAAAAAGGTAGATATGTCATGGCTGTGTGCAATAACAGAGGCCAATGGTCAGAGTCTCCTGCACTCCCTTCCTGTCCTGTGGTCTCATGAATCCTCAGTTAGTAATATCTATGTAATTTGTACTGTGTTTGGGGTCTCATCAAAAGCCTGTGTTCTCCAGGATATGTAAACTGCTGATGAAAAATAGGAAGTCACAGTGGTTCTTCCATGACTTCTCATTTCCCTCATGCTGGTGCTATAACCCAATAGGGCCTCCAAGTTCATATTTCATGCAGAAATTGTGGCAGGCAAAAATACACCAAATCCCATTACCATAAGATAGTGGAGACTGGAAGGGACCTTAAGAGGTTCAACTTTTAGCCCAAACCAGGCACAGCTTTAAGATCAGACAATGTTGTCAGGTTTTTATCCAATTTGGTCTTGAAAACCCACAAGCAGTGAAGCTGTAGAATATCTTTGCATAACTTGCTTCACTGCTTGACTGCCCTTATGGGGAAAAATTTTCTCCCTTGTAAACAGCATGAACCTCTTCTGTTCCAGTTTACACCTCCTAACTCTCATTTTCACACCATGCATTGCCATGCAGAGCTTGGCTCCATCTTCTCAGTTACGTCCCCATAGGTACCAGGGGACCCCTTTCAGGTCTGTCAAACCTTCATTTCCTCAGAGTGAACAAGACCAGATCCCTCAGCTTGTCCACATGTGGCATGTGCTCCAACTCTCAACCATCCTGAGGACCCTTCTTCTGCCATTTTGTGATAAGGTGTCAAGAACAACATGTACACGATGGCCACCCTCTAGACAAACTTCTTATGCAGGTGGCCAAGAGGAAGACCTCCAACTGCACTTTTATATCAGTCAAGTATTTCTCATGCATAAAAGAGGGAAGGACCTGCTGTACATCCCATACTTCCAAGTAATGTCCTATAACTCCTATTCCCAGTGTCCAAGAGTCTTTTCTCAAAATCCAGCATTTTGGCGTTACACTTCATTACAAGAAAGGAGAATGTATTGTGTGGCGCAGCCTTGATCACTTGTGTTTTCCTGTAAAACAAAGAGCAAGCATGGAATTCCAGTTGACATCTTTGAGCAGAGAAGAGAGCCAAGGAGACAAGCATATGAGACTTGGAGGAGATTCATATTTTAAGCATTCATCAGTTAAGATCATAACTACCCTTGAAAATAGAAACTCCAGTACTGAATTCAAGAGAAACAAGAATCACATTTCTAGATCAAATCAAGAAATCCAAAACACCTACCTCTTCAGAAGCAGTCAACTCCAGTGATCACATGGCTAGAAACGCCACTGCGTTTTGGCAGAAGACAAAAGCTACAAAGGTTTTAGAAGTATAAAACCAGGAACTCTAAAACTAAAAGCATACAGATTTTCTTACTTTTGTAATTAAACCTGGTAAACCTCCACATTCACTTAAATATATAAGATAGAAGAAGAAATAAAGAACTCAAAGCATTCCATGTCACTGCAGGTGTTGACTACACTGCAGAGTCCTGCCTCAGTTCTTTTAATTAGAGTTGAGCAACTTCTGGTTTAAATATTTCAGCTGTTCCTTTGCTCTTGCTTGTTACACCTACAGAAACACTGCAAGCCTTGAAGCACAGTGTGAAACATTAGACATGGTTTATGAGGACAGCAACTGGTAATTTGGAATCCGGAAGTGGGACCAGCTTGAGCTGTTCCCTTTCTCCCCTCCCTAAAGGCTACAGCTGCTTCTGCCAGGGATAGCAGGGCTTTGGTGAACATTGCAGCTGTGGCACAGATATTGCCATCTGCACAACCACAGGTGGCTGCACAATTAGCCAAGCACATTTCCAGTGTTACGGAACCACCTTCCCACTGCCTCCTTTTCCAATGTGCATCTGCTCACTGCTACAATTAACTAGAAACAAATCTGTTTCTTAGCTAACTATGTCAGTTTACTTGCATGTGTCCCATCATGCAAATACTTGTAGGATATTACCAATGGTGATGCCTCACAAATCCTGAATTACAAGCCAGTATTACTTCAGAACAGTCCTTCCTTCTGAAGGTTGAAATTTAGGAAGTATTTATGTTAGTAATCCTTGTTATCAATGGTTTGCAATGGAAAGATTAAAAAACTGACATATAAAAGGCCAAAATATTAACCAGCATGCAAAATGATCCAGAGCAGCTTTTCTATGCTGAAGATCAATGCAGTCACTTTCACTAGATGGTTACTGAATTTTCTAAAATATTAGACTTGGAACACAAAGAAAAGCCACATAGCCAAATCACTCTGTAGCAGCAAAATTTTCTGCCTTCCTGACATCTGATCCCACTCCAGTTCTAAGAATAGATGAAAGCAAGAGAGTGAAAACAAACCTGTTTGTTTATCCTTCTTTTTTTTTTTTTGAGTCTTCTTCAAAGCATAAAAGGTGAGATTAACTTAGAGGACATAGAAATCACAAATTGTCTTGGCATGGCATTGTATTGGAAGGAATAAAATTGATTATCAGGATCAAAGCACCAGTGCTCTCAAGTAAATCATGTTCTGCATGCAGGGATTTAGTATGAACTATGCTTTCAGATACAATAAAAAAAAAAAGGGAATGCAATACAGTCATGTAACAGAGGCTGTTACAGAGAGGCTGAAAGTTCCAAGTCTACAGAGGCATAGTCTATTCTTGGAAAGACACACTTCCAGATTAATTTAGTTGTAGGAAATATCAAGATAACTGAAATGTTATTTCAGCAGTGTTCTGGAGAAAAAAAAACAATCAGAGAACCAATAGACCAAACAAAACTCCAATCAACCCAGACCAGTAATGAATATGTCAATGTGGATGTTCAAAAAACCAGATATGATTCCATCCAAGCCCCAAGACCAACCTCAGCCCCCATTCTCCTCCCTACAGCTGCAGTAACTGCACCTCTTAAATCAGTCACATCATGTGGACACAGAGGGGAGAATGGAGCCCCAAGCCCAGCTGTGATCTCTTTTTCTGCCTCATCACTGGGGCATGTCAGCTTCTCCTGTTTCCAGGGACCTACATCTGAGGCTTATGCAATTGGATTTACCTTATACATAGGGAAACTCATAAGAATACACTCATGAAGGACTGGAAGTACTCCATTCCTCCGAAAACCAACATGCAAGCCATGTAGACAGGATGGTAAAACAAAAGCACACGGCAAACTCCACTTCCCTGCTCTGCCATGTCCAGAGGCAAATCTCCTCACAGAGGTGGGGAGGAAGTTACAAAGCTCTCAGCCCCAATATGTCCATATATGCCTCAAACTGTGCAGAGCCATCCAAAGAGTTCTGAAAAGAAGGCTGAGATCTCTGCTGCTGCAGAAAACGAGATTGCATTTAAACTCTCCCTGTATGCGGGTCTCATAAGCACAATAAAGCACATAAAACACCTCTGTTGATATGGCAGGACCAGCTGCTTCAGATGACATCAGAACTTACTTGCATCACTACTGTTCTTGCTGTATTTTAGCCATACTTGGCCTGAAGACATGTTGGGGTTTTTAATATAAACTGCTGCTCAAAAACCTTGTTTACTGTGCTGTTCAGTTGTCAACAAATTAAGCAAGACGCAGGTAACTTTAAAGAACATGTGTTTAAATATTTACATTTACATTAGAAAGAGCTCTGACTAAAAATGCAATATTCTTCTGCTTCATTTACTCAGTGCTCAGTAGTCTACTGTATAACAATAGCATCTGGCTATGTTGAGAATCTTTTGTGAGACCTCAGAGGTAAAAATTCAGATAATAAAACAAATATCCCACATTGCAAGCTTAGCTGCTAAAACCAAGTCTAAACCTGTTGGATATCAGAAATATGGAGTTTTTGAGTTTCCTGTGCTTCTTGGCACAGGCACCCTGGAAAACACTGCACTGGACTTGAAACCTTGGAGAGGATTTGTAAATATAAAAAAATGAGTTAGAGATCACAAATGTGTAGTAGGTTAGATGTGTGTATTTTCACTGGGTGATGGGTTTTAAATTTGAGGTTTTTATGTATAGTGGTAGTTAGGGGACAAGATGGAGAATTTTGGGTGGTGTCTTTCTTCTTGTTCATCTTCTTCTCTACCTGCTTCTTCACGGAACTTAGGTAGTTACCTTTAGATTGGTCAGTCTAAGTCACTCTGAGGGTCATGGGAATCTATTATTGGGTTAAAAGTATAAATAATATAGGTATAAAACTTTTATTGGACTGTTTAGCTTTAAAAGGCCTTGAAACAGGCTCAGCTTGGAGCCATTTTGCCTACTTCTAGCAAGAAGTGATGTTATGCTTTCTGTAAATTTTGATAAGATATAATAAACATCCAAGTCCAAACACAAGATTCCAGCTCGATCGCCTTTCTAATAATCCTGGCTCTGAACAGAAACAGACGAGACTGAAACAAACCACTAATTAGTGGTGCAAAAGACCAGTAAAGCCCTGTAAAGCCTGAAACAATCTTACATAAACCCAAATACATTACTAACAGTGAAAGACATTTTTCCAGATTCTAGGACAAATTGCAGGACAGCAGTATTTTTCATGGTGTGCTATTTAATTATGAAGGCTCTGCAAATCTCTCCTTCCTCTGCCCCATAAAAGTCACATTGGCTCCATCAGTGCACCTGCAGATGAGAAAAAAAGCAAACAAGGAGGCAAAGCTGCACTTAGCATCTGACATCCCTCACAAACTGGAAATGTGGAAATTAGAAGGGGTGAATATTCCCAAAGGACTGGGGGTGTCTGTCTTGTCTTTTTTCCTCCTAGAAGTAGCACAGTATTTTGCAAAATAAATCAGAGAAAAGGCTTCTCACCATTACAGCTTATTCTAGGGGAATTAGTAGCCCTGGGAGTGTCATTCTGCAAGAAACATGAAGGCCAAAAATATGAGGACAACATTGTCTCTGCCTCAAAAGCATGCTGGTCTTATTGCAGTAATGGGGTCTCCCAGAAAACACTGTCTGTCCACACTCACTGGCTAGTCCTGGTCACACCAACAGGAATTAAATACATGGTTAGAAGGACTGAGCACTTCCAAGTCAATGCCTGAACTGATTGGATTAGTGAGCCAACCAAAAGCCTAAATCAATTCTCAGTTTTCCCATAATGATGGGAGACAAATAGGAACAATTAAAAATATTTTGTGGATAAAGACCAGGAAGAGCAGTAATTAGCCAAAAACCTAAAAAATTATTCTATTGACTGAGAGAAGTCATCATTATTTCTGATAGGGACGGAAGGGAAGGGACCCAGGCCGGGTATATGCACTGCCATGCAGAATCTGCTGTTCAAGTAATACAGGACAGACACACAACTTTTGCAGTATCTGATAAAGGTTACATGGAAATTCATGAATTTGGAGAATGGGCATCTTTGTCCTTGAAAGAAGTTTTCAACTTGCTTAATGCTGCAATTTCCTGCATTTCAAGGGAGAAACTTGTTGGTTTTTTCTTGGTAGCTTTTGCAAATATTCCTGGTGTCCTTGTTGTGAGGGGAGGAAAGGATTTTTAAAAAGAATTGAAGAATAACTACTTTTTTCCACAGAGATGGATGTGAATTGGGGGATGGAGAGACTAACAAATTCTTAGAAAACTCCTGGGTAAAAAAAAAAAAAAAGTCAGCCTGGCCCAGGTGCAGAGACAGAGACACCCTGCAAGCCCTGACATCTGCCTACAAAAAGGGATGAACACTCAGAGCAAGGAGGGTTAAACCTTGCAAGAAGTGAGAGACACTTCTATAGTGCCTCTGTCAGTGTTCAGCTGCCTAAAAACAAAAGAGCACATGGCAGATGCAGCTGCACCAGCTGAGCCCACCTCTGCACCAAAGCTGGACCTGCCTTTTGAGTGAGGGCAGGGCAAGAAGGGCCTTGCGAGTTTTCATGACAGCTCATCCTGAGCACCAGATCAGATCTCTTTGGAGCAAGCTCTACCACATAAAAGATTCTCCTTGGCATAGTTTCTCCAGCATGCACTGTCACTTGAGTGACAAAGACAGCATACTGTGTGTTACCCCATGCCATTCTGCTGGTGACAAACCTACCCTAGAATTTCATCCTGAATGCTAAATGGTGACTTTTCTCTGGAGTCTGAGTGATTCCATTTCACACCTTGTGCTTCCTCCTTCTGCTGATGTTTGCCTGCTACAAAAATATATACAGCATAGATATAGCATATATAGCATGAGTACAAAGTAATTCCTCTGGCAACTTACTATGAGCCAATCTATGACTATTCAGCCAAGCATTGCCTTTGCTTAACTCTCACAGCTTTTAGAGTCTTGGAGCCTGGCTGGATCCAACTTCCTGGGCAAAATTACTCTCTGGTGATAAATATAGCTCACAGGCTGCTGGGCCTCCAAGGTAAGGAAGATGACCCCACCAGACACCTTTGCTCAGGTGTAGCTGGCTGTGAGCACACAGAGAGTGCCAGCCCACATCTGAGAGCAACAGATGCTAACAGCAGAGAGTAAAAAAATCTACTCTCACCCTGATTGTGGCCATTTGAAACCTTTCCACTGGCTTTCTCTGGCTTCCTCTAAAACTGGGTATGAGGTGCTGTAAAATCAGAATCTCCAGTGTCAGATAAGAAACTGTAAAATACATCACTGAGCCAAACAGAAAATTACTATGCCTTACACTACTTATGCAGTTCTTCTTCCTAACCACTCCTCCTTTCCCCTCAAAAAAAACCCAAAACCCAAAAAAACCCCCAAACAACCAACCATACAATCTACAGCTGTTTAAACTGCTGTTTTCTGGGTCTTCTCATATATCCTGTATTCTGGGCTGTTTTGTCAAGGGTGGGCCATGCCAGTGCCCCCACTATGACAGTAGCCTATGCAAGTAAACCCCACTAGAACCAGCCCTAGCTCACACTTGCTCTGCATCATTGCAAAATACCCACTCCCCTGTGAACAGAAACAGCAGTAGATTGAGCAGATGCTCAGTCAGAGCCTTCATATTTCTAAATAAATGCTTTTCTTGTCTGTGATGTTCTTTCAGAAGCAGTACAAATAAACATTCAAGGATGATAGCTAAACATCCTTTCGCCAGGTTTCACTTAGCACTTGTTCTAAATTGAATTTTATTTGTTTGTGTTATACACAGTTGGGGCAGGGGAAAAAAAGGAAGCCATCAGCAGAAAAATATTCCTTAACTAAATTCTGCTCTTTTTTTTTATCTGTAAGTGACGCCATTCACTTCTGTGAAACACTGGCAACAGTTGCTTTGCACCAGTTCACAAGTAGATTGAAATCCTTATGAACTGGAGAAGAATATGGAAAAAAATTGTTACTTACCAGTGTAATCAAATTCTTGATTAAATCAGAGCCAAGTGTGAAGTGAAAGTGAATTCAATGGGGCTGTGTCACAGCCATGAGGTTTAGGTAACTCATCCTGTGCTCCTCAGCAGAACACTGAGCAAGTGGAGGCTTAGTGACTGTCACAAAAGATTGGCTTGAAACAGCTGTGAGTGGTTGACAATTCATGGCCTCTGAAATGCAAGAGGTCATGCTAGATAATCAGAAAGGACTATCTAGCATGGAATGTATTAATTTATGATAACATTGCTCTTAGATTAGCCATAAGGCCTATCAGGTCATGGAATATGCTGATAAACTTGACAAGTAATCAGAATATATGATTATTGGAAAATGTTCACAGTTGTAAGAAATGAACCCAAGGTGTTCATATATGGTTATTGAAGACTTGGCTTTATGACACTAGATAATTAAAGCATTACCCATTTAGCCTTTATGGCCGGTATATTACCGTTTATTTTGCAAATGCTTCAAGCTACTAAATATGATGAGAAATTAATAATAAAAGAAATAAAGTAGTAAGATAATTCTACTGAGCCAAGTTTCACATATATAATTGATGTTCATTCCATTACCAGAGGTCAAACATTCCTTATTTCTCTGACATGAATAGCCCCATTGATATAGTGCAAGTACAAAGTAGGATCCAGCCTCCAATGAGATGCTTATGTGGTATTCCAAGCTTGAACAATATCGTACTATTTTAAATGGATGATAAATTCTCAAGGATTGAAAAATATTGATGTGGCCCTGTTACTTTGTAGAATTAAAAAATTACACATAGCCCAATATTATGAGTGCAGGCATTTTGAATCAGCAGCCATTACTAGAAATCCTTACCAACATTTCATGAAGACTTTGTTGTAACACTTGCAATGTAAAGTATTCACAGATAACTCTTATTTTTATTTGGCTGAAAGGAAGCATTGTAAAGTAAGACCACTCCTGGAAGCTTTCAAATGACACTAAGTATGGTAACCAGTGCCCTTTTTTCAGAGCAAAGATCTGCAGCTGTTGTTGCTTTTGTTAAAATCTGATTCCGTTTCCTTGAAGATAAGACAAACTACATAAAAGCAAGGAAAACAAGATTGATGCAGAGTCTGTGTCAGGTAACAGCTCTTTCTTGTAGCTCTCTTTTTTACCTTAGTTTGAGCACAGCACTCAGTTTTACAAGCAAATCTGAGATGCTGCAGAATTGTTGTTGTATCAGGCTTGACAAAGTGTTGCTTGTCCAGGCTCAGAGTGATGGTCCTGGCTGGAAGATTCGGGCTTAAAAAAAAAAAATAGAAGGAATTAACAGAAGTGATGAAAACAACACGAGAAGGAAGGTGACAAAGGGAAATTCAAATCCTGTGTTCCGGATGATATATGTTAACAGAAGTTTTTAGTCTGCAAACACAGCATATGAGGCTCAAACTGAGCATCCTGGTGAACACCAAGGCTGTGTGATCCTCACTGCTGTACAAAAATTTCCCAAGGGAACATATTAACTCCATACTGAAAAGGACAACTGAAATCAAATCAACCATCCAGGGTCATACCACTGAGACATTCTTCTTCTCTAAATTTAGTGAAGAGCATGAGATTATGAGTTATTTCATCCATCTGTATCTTGCAATACCCTGTATTTCAAACCATGTATCCCAGATCAGTGGAAAGCTAGCCTGAAGGACGATCCACGTATCGTATGGCACCATTCTGAAAAATTTAATAATTGCTTTTTCCTAGGGTGTTCTCTGAAGCTGCAAATAGCAGTGACTGAAAGAAACTGAAAAGTGTTCAGACTTGCAGGCACCTTACAGAAATATCATAAGCCATGTTTTTATATCTGATTAAGAAGAAATCTTTTTGTGCTTCTTTCCCAATTCTAATGATAGAATCCAAATGTACTATTCAAATAGGCAGCCCTTACACTTGAAAAGGGATGCAGAAAAGTAGGAGTCTTAGACATGTTCTGCATGTAGGTGAACTGAGGAAAACTTACATTTTCAGTGCTGGTTCTTTTTGACACCTAATCTGACTAAAATCAGCCTGATTTCAGAAATTCTGGGTTCTCGCCACTATCCCTACTTTTGAGTGGTAGCTTCCAAGATAAAGACCAGATTTTAAAAAGAAAAATCAAAGCCTAAATCTGTAGTATCTGCACAAATCTGTAGTGTCTGTGGCTGCTTTCAATGCCAGGATCAGGCAGGGCTCAGCCAGCTCTTTAATAGCCAGAGCTTTCCACTCTTAGTCACAGGTTCATGTTTATCCTGAACACCATAACCATATACCCAGAATTCTTGGTGTTAAATTCTGAGTTAAAACGGGAATAGATGCTTTTCCTGCTGAGCACAGAAGTAAATCAGAATGAAGTAATAAAATGAAAGTTTCTGCTGTCTAGCAAAGCTATTTTGTATTAAGAATTTAGTATACAAAACTGTAGTCATGTTGTGCAAACTGGTATTCTTTGATAAGAAGCCAACGGAAATGGCTTTCTTAGACAATTTAATTTATTTTATACTGAATGCAGGACCTAACAGAACCACAAATTCCTGGCTTTGCATGCATAAAAGGAAACATAATGAAAACTGCAAAATGCCCTGTGCACAAAAAAATCCAGCAACAGAATGAAGGAAAATATGAGTACCCATAAGGAAGCCAAGTTTGTGGATAGCAACAACATTGAAACTTGTATAAATTTTATATTGGCACAGGAGGAACTGCCACTTGCAGCACTTTTAAAAAAAATTTAAGAAAGTTTTACCTTGCTGATGAAATATACTCTTTCTATCATGATAAACAACAAGGTAATGAACTTAAAGCAATGAGTCTATCTGACCTCCCTATCTTATCCAAAAGACAATGAAGTACAAGTGTCAGGCAAAGAACCCAAAGGATGCTATCTCAGTAGTTACTTTTATTTCACTGGCACCAAATAATAATTAGAAGCCAAAGCAGGAAGGAATTCTTGCCCCAGAGGGCTCATATCCCAAGATCTCAGTTCTGCAAAAATTCATGTAGAAATAACTCCGGGTTTTTAAAAAGCAACATTGGCTGGCATGAACAGAACCTGATGTCAGGTGTTTGAGGAGGGTTTTCTACCTCAAATCTCTCTCTCTCTGCCACAGATAACAGCTTTGACACTTACACACACACGCCAGTTGTTCTCTCTAGCAGGAGATCCAAGGGTGCAGGTGACCTGTCACCTAAACTGAAGTTCTGGGATTTCTACATTTCTATGTACATTTTTTTTAGATTCCACTCCTGATATTTTCTGCAGAGAAGGTCAAGAGACCTGCAGCAGGTCCAGTCTACTTTTTATTTATATAGTCATAAATCAGGAGTAATTGCACCAAAACAGTTGAGAACTCAGGAGGGAGTGAGATCAGTCTATGGCCATCAGTATTCCTTCAGGACTTTCCATTTTATTTGTTATATTTATCTCTATCATTTTGACATCAGAAAACACAAGAGGAATAAGCTGAAGTAGCAAGGGACTTTGTCTCCATGAGTTGAAGGATACAGCAGTTAGAAAAGGACCCTTATTCCTTTGGCTTATAAACACAGCACCCAGAGCATTTTAGGAAGCTGAATCACCCTGTTGTAGAGGTGTCCTTGACTCTGAACTCTGACAGAGCATAGCCACTGAGATCTTCAGACCTGCTCATCAGGATAAACCTTATGTTCCTCCATGAACCCATGGACTAAATCACCTAAATTTTGATGTCATGATATTTTCAGAGATTTAACTCAAGCCTATACTGACAACAGCCTTCCCTCACTTTCCTACAGGCCCAGGCTCCCAGTCCTTTAAAGTAGACCCACTTTTGCCAACAAATAGCACAGAAAGCCTACTCCGTTTTCCCTGAACTATAGCAAGGAGACATGCATAAACAAGTCTTTGCTATGTCCCAGTTGCAGCAAAGCACTGGACCCAAAGGGGTCTCTTATCACCAGTCTATTAAGCATTCCCGGTTAAGGATTTTTAAAGCTCTGCTGAAGCTGTTCAACTTCACCAGAAAATTACTCTCTGCGCCAGAGAGGAAGGAAAACTAAATGGTTGAGAAAGGATGATTCAAGACCATGCTCCAAGGGGCTATGAATTCTTTACAAGAAGTAAAACAGCTTCACAAGCTGAATTTGTCATTTCTCCTCCAAGAGCAGCAAGATCCAGTGTTGAGTTTCTGAGCACAGTCTCAAACCTGAGTCTCTTAAGACCCTTCAGGCTTGTATAGCCAAACACTTAACAGTCCATCCTCCAAAGGTCCTGGGTTTATTCCTGATAACTTTAGATGTAAAGATTAATCCAGCAACAACTAAATCAGGCTACAGAAGACCACAGAGGAGAGAAACAAAGCGGACAGATGATCAGAAAGCAAAGGGGGCATAACTGGGTGACTTTGGATACCCTCAATGGGACTATTAATGTCTTGGGATGCTAAAGCCCAATTTGTAGCTGAAGAGGCTTTGAGACTTTTAACAATGCCACAGAATTCAATTTACGTACTCAATATGGCTTTTGAGATTCTAATGTAATTTATTATTCAAACCCAAAGAATTTTTGCTGAAATCCTGCAGCTCCTTCACCTTCCAGGCCTCTCTCCTTTATTTCCCAACCCGAAGCAACCCATTAGAATGAATGGACCAAAAATCTGACATTACCAGTTCAAATGAAAACCACGTTACGAATTCAGAATGTGCTTGTTCAGATGACTTATTGGACTATACCTAAATCTACTTTTGATTGTCAAATGCTAATGGAAACAATTATAGCACACTTTTAAGAGACATAATTTTTATAGCAGTTAAGGAACATTTTTACTAACTGGAGTAAAGGTTCTCTGATAGATCAGCTACCAGTGGCAAGTAGCAGCCTAAAGTGAGTCAATTGTTAGGGGGCAGACAGGGACAGAGCTCTGCATGTCAGAACATCCAAACTCTGCTTCTCTCTCCTCAAGTAGAAGTTTACCCAGAAATTGTTAAATCTGTGTACAAAACTGCCACTCTCCTTTCCTCTTTCTCTCTCCCACGGGTGTGGAATTAGCAGCCTACCTGACTTCTGATTTCAGCCTCTACAGAGAAACACCTTTTAAAGTGCTGTATCTCTGCTCCTCGTCTTCTGGGGAAAAGGTCATATCAGCTGCATACCCTGATGTCTCCAATCTCTAAAGGAACAGGAAGCAGGTGCAGGTCTAATTAATTGATTGATAATGCTGCTATTTATCTCAAAAAAACTGTGGACAGTAAAAGTGCTATAAATAGAACTTCAGAGCATAAATCCTTCAGGTTCACTGTAGAGACATGTAAACCACAATTCAGAAAGTCTTAGGAGAGAGACCAAAACCTAGACACAGGTATGGACTCTTTGGGGTCAAGAGGCTTCTAAGAACTCCAGGCAGCATCCTCCAGTGCACTGGGATCCCTAATGGCTGAGTATAGTTCACACCTACAAGAGCTGTCCATTTCCCCTTAAGCAGAGCCTGAGCTTTAAGCAGCAATCTAGGGTGAAGAAAGCAACAAAGAGACCAAGGTATCACTTCAAAGAGACATGCGGAAATGACAGAATTTTTACTTGATAGTAAGCAACTTACATCTTACTGCCATGTACTCCAGGGTCTGTCCCAAGCATCACGAAGCTGTGCTCAGACTTCTGGAATAAGGCTATGGAGGGAGTTAGGCACTGCCACAAGGAAGCACAGTCCCAATACCCCGAGCAGAGACCCAAGTCAGGGCACCTTGGACACAGCACAGGCACAAGGTGCATCAGACCTTGTTCACAAGCATTCCCGTGCTTCAGCCCCAGCACAGCTGGCAGTGTGTGCCTACTGCTTGCTTGTGGAAGGAGTCATTTTACCTGACTGCCCCATCAGTGGTGCTGTAGGTAGGCACTATTTGGCTACAAGCCATCATGTAGGATCACTTGCCCAGCTAACAGAAGACCCGGGTTTATTTCCTGGTTCCTTTGCCTCTTCTGAAACGGGGCTTCTCTCTCTGTTCCCTGTAACTGCTTTTAGGCTGTGCCCTCATCCATGGGAAACATGGATTTGAATTCCCTAAGGGAGTTACCCTATGTGTTTGAGTGCCTGACTTCTCTGCTAGCAAACAAACACAGGCATGGTGCTTACCCCACAGGATGACCCTCTGTGTTCCACGGTGCAATTTGTCAAAATGTATTCCCTGGGTGAAGTCCTCCAGCTAACACTGAGAAAAAAGAAAAGAGTTTATGACTTCAAAGGGCACTAGGATGGGAGATAAGCACTGAACTTTTCAGTTCTGACAAGTCAAGATATTCCTGAGCAAGGTCCATCAATGGATGGATGGATGGATGGATGGATGGATGGATGGATGGATGGATGGATGGATGGATGGATGGATGGATGGATGCCTCAATGGATGGATGGCTCAATGGATCAATCAATCATACAGATGGAGCCTGTCAATTTAGGCAATAGCTGAAGTTTTGAGGATGACCTTTTCAGATTAAGGCCTTCCAGCCCTACCCAGCTATATGGCATTGTGGTGGTTGTCTATTATGACACCAGGAGTTTGGAAGAGAAAACAAAGCTAAATAACATCATTCTTCAGAGAAGTCTCCAGATCTCTGGACCAGCTTTCCTCCCCTGGGTCACATGCAATAATCTTAATCATAATCTTCTGGGCCACAGCCTGAGGGGTAGTTTTCTGAATTTCATGCCAAAATAGAAGATATCGAGAAGAGGAAGTAACCTGCATTAGGGTGGAGTATTTTGGCTTTACTATAGTCCTGGCAATAAATAATTCACTGGCCACCGTTGACAAGTGCAGTTCCCCAGGCATTCTTGAAACTGTTAAAATTTTCAATCCACTCCAAAATTAAAAAAAAAAAAATACATTTCCCCAGTTCATTCTCTTGTCAGAAGACAAATGCTGTAGTCTACACTCCTTCAGACTAAACAGCAAAAAAAAAAAAAAAAAAAACCCAACAAACAACAGCTGTCCTGATTTAGAGACAATGATTTGCTGTTCTAGTTCTGTTTTATCTCCTCCTCTCCTCTTTATTAATCTATAGCAAGGCAGGGAGCATCTCCTCTGCCTTCAGTATCAACACAGAAAAAGAGAGTTAAGAAGGCAATGCATCTCACCTTGTTCCTCAAAACCAGAAAAACTTTCCTTTTTTTATAAAATAAAGTAGGGACTACATCTTCCCTTTAGGGCACTTTCAGTGCTATAGGCAGTGGTGTTTTTCTTTTAAGTCACCTTGTCAATCTGTTTAGAGAAAATTTCCTCTGATCTCCCTGTTTCTAACCTCAAGCTACAAGAAACTAGTTGAATTTAAGAACAATGACTGGTTAACTTTTACCCTGTAGTCCTTTGCCGTTCATGTGCAGCTGAATTCCCACTGTGAAAAGAGACTTAATTGCTAGCCCAGATTGGCTGTCTCATGGTCCCACCACAGCAGACACTGGGCTAATCACTGCAGGCCTTCACACAGGAGTTGAGTCAGTTTATTTTTTTAAAAAGTATCTTTGTGTTACTGAACACTTCAAATTACAGATAAGAAAACCACAATCCACCTTTCCCATGGAGTCTGAAATTTCTGACTTATCTACAAGTTATTTCACCAAATGCCAAATTTTATGCTGGGGGAGCCTATTCCCCTTTCCTCTTTGTTTACATAAATCTCAGACTACACAAATTCAGTTCAAGTTGTCTTTATGACTGACATTAGTGTCAGTCCCATTTTCTTCAAGTTTGTCAAAATTGTGGGTTTGGCCTATGGGAGCTCCCATGCAGCCCTGCATGAGCATATGCTTCAAGGGATGGTCTGAAAACATATTTTCAGTGACAACCCTGACAGAACTTTGGAAGATAATGCTAGAAAGGTTCAGTTCTCTTTTGAACCCAACCCCAATGCATCTTGAAAGAGACTACATAGCCTTCTATGAAAACATTACCCAGTTTCTTGTTAGAGATTTCGTTTTAAAATGTCAAGGTATGCAAGAGCATTTTAAGTAGTCTGTTGAGGGATTTTTCCATTTTTCAAATTTTCCATGATCACTTTCCACTTACCTGCAAAAAATGCAAGATGCTGAGTTCTGTGTTTGCAGTCATTAAGGAACTGAAAGTCACCACCAAAAGCGTTATCTGGGCTACCAGAAAAATGAAAGATGCTCATCCTGGTAGCAGACATTCTATGATATGAACAGCACTTCTTTCTTGCTCACACAAATCCTGAAAAATCCAATGGAGGCAAGTGCAACTTTGTAAGAAAGTCATATTTTAGAAATCCAGGTTCAGTAAAATTAATGTTGCATAAGTGGAACTTGAAACAGAAATAAAAAGGCATCTTTGCCTTTTATTAAATGTTGATTTTTAACAACTGAGACCAAGGCCCCCCCAGTTCTCTCTTCTTGCCTGTGGGCCCTGCATCACTGCAGACACACTTTTGTTTCTACACTGCCATTTCGGCTAGAGGGTCTATTTCTGCTCACAAGGATTTTTGCAGTAATGCAAAGCTGCACTTGGACCTGGGACATAAGCCTTGAGCTCCCTCACCAGAGAATTCAGTATTTCAATTGTATTTTTCATTCCTGAAAAGCATTTCCCTAGCTCTGAGGGATTTCCACTGAGAAAAATAATAGTAGTAGTAATAATAATAATAACAACAAATTCCATATTTGAATAGGTTTATCTTTTAAGGAACCTTCGTATAAGAATAGCTTAAAGGATCCTTAAAATTTTCCACTACGAGTAAAAGACAATTGGGTGAAGGAGTTGGAGCAGAAAAACATCCTCAAAGTAGTTGTTTCAAGATAGAAACACAAAGGAAGAGTCTTGTGGTTTTTGAGATTGTGGGGCCAGCTGATTTTCCAGAGACCATTATCCTCCACTTTACCACCATTGCACTTAATAGGTTAAGTCTGAATCCCTGGAGGAAACTGAACTATGTAGCTTAGGCTGCCAGGCTGGAAGAATCAGGAACAGGTGTTTATTAAAAAAGGGAAAAACATATTAAAATACAAACCTAGCACTCAGATGCAAAAGATGCCTTTTAGTTCATTGCTAAAAAAAATAATAGATGAAAAATCCCTAGATAAATGCTGAAATGCCAAACTCATCTGCTGCTGTCATTGGGCTAATTATAGTGGTTTCTGAACCTCTGCAGTTAAGCAAATGACAGGGTTTCTATTATAAGCCTAATTTTTAAAATTCATCAGTGAAAAAAGAGCCCTGCTTTGAACTAAAACTTACAAGTTAAAAAAATTACATGATTTTGCAGACATAGAAAGCTTGTTTTATTACAGGAGAAGTAAAAAATGTAGCTAATAATTTTGATTAGTAACAAGTTTCAAAATAACTCCTGCTTTGGATTTACCTCTAGTTTTTTATGATCTATTTTGCTTCATAACCTAAACATTTATATTTCAATAAGTAAGACTGAATAAATTTTAAATGGTTTTAATAGAATAGCAGGAGAAAAAAAAAACAAAAAACAGAAAACAACAAACAGCACACAATTCATTCTAGTAGAAATAAAGATCATATTTCAAATGAATGTTTAAGCTTACACAATGGATATCTAGGGCATCCACTATGATATTTTTCAGATTTTCCCATTTAGACCATTTGAAAATATCTCCCTAAGTGTTATTCCCAGCATATTCACAAGTATTTTTCACATGGCAATGCAATAAAGATCTGATAAATAGTCCTATCTGGCCATGCCTTTCAATATTGGTGTAATCTTCTGCAGTCAATGAGTGCCAGTCTAAAACATCATTATCTAAATATATGCTAATGGTAGAGCCCTCTCAACAGCAAGGTCCAGACTCAGAGAAATGCAGCAAGCACAAACCCACTGCTTCCAAAAGGAGATTTTCTGCTTAATGATCCCTTACTGAACTTAGCCCTTTTCCTGTGCCATGAGCAACCAACAAGTAACATATTTAGGATCATCTCTCACTGATCCCTTGTTCCATTTTGAGCTGAAATTCAGTTTTCATGGTGATGGGCACTAAAGTAATGCATAGAATAATTTCTGCAAAAGCATCAAATACTGAAGTATTTTTGACCAGGAATTCAAGAAAGCAGCGCAGAACTACTTTTTAGTAAGAGTGTATCTTTTAGGAAGATACTTTGAAGGATCTGGACTTAACAGTGAACATTCACTGTGCAACTTTTCAACATTCACTTCTCCAACTTTTGTCCGCTCTAATAACACAAAGAGTAAAAATAGATCTTCTATTTACTTGCTGTCCTTTTGTTGTACTTTACACTGAGTTTTTCATCCTTGTGAAAAAAACCCCTCAAAGTGACTCCTCCAAAGAATACTCCTTTGTGCCATCAATCAGCCTGTTCCTGAAATTCAAACATCTGTAAGTCCCAGTAATGACACAACCCCAAAACATTCATCCAGCAGCCTCCACCCAATGAGCTGGTGGCCCTTGCAAAGAGACCAGAATTCTTAAAAGAGGTTACTAAAGTATCAGTAAGCTAAAATAACATTTTAAGGATCAGGAATTCACCTGAATTATAATATATTTTTGATTATTAAAGACTTATCTGTACATTTGTCAAAATTATTTTGCAAAGGACAATACATTGAGCCTGGAGAGATTTCAGTGATTTTACTTTATGTATTTCTATGGTTATCAATTCCAACATTACAATGCTATTTTTTCAAAATTACTTTATGAAGAAATAGCAGGACAAAAATAAGGCACTGGAATAACAGGTCATTCATCACAAAATTAAATATTCTGAAAACCAGGGTCTACTTTTAATTGCAACACCAGCCCAGTATGTTTATGAATGTTATTTGTGCACTAAATTATTCAATAATTATGCAAAAAGCCCAGAAATTATGCAAGTTCAAAGCTATTTCTCTTTAACCTTTGTATGGTATGTAAAGTAAGAAAAATACTTGTCTTTGTGCATTTTTTCATATTCTCTGTAGGTTCACTTTTTCATGCTAACATTAAAGTACCAAACATGAACAGATGTTATAAATAAACAGCCTGTACTCATCCAATAAGTTGGGTACTTGCCTTTTCTTGGTGCCCATTTGCTACTGGTTATTCCTTTCTCTTGTTTTGTTGGTTTTGGGTTGGTTTTTTTCCCTTTGAGTACTCCAAGGATCTGCTCTCCATCATAAGCTGAGGAACCAAATCCTGAGTGGCAGGTGGTCTGTCCCACACTGAAACAGATTGTGATGGGATAGAAAAGTTTCTGCTTTTTTTAAGTTGTACTGAAAAATCTGTTTTCTTTGAACTATTTTCTCTTTGACAAGCTCTCTGTGCATGTCCTCAGATTCTTTGTGATTTGCTGGAGCAGGGATGTTTTGGCCAAGAGCAGATCCATTTACCAGACCTGCAGAGCAACCAGGAACCTCAGAGGTCCTCTGGCTGGTCAAAGGTCCTCTGCACAAAGCTCACTGATCAAAGCTCACTGAATTACTGCAGCTCAGGAAAGCTTCTGATCAGATATAAATTTGGGGGGGTTGATGCAACTCATTCTCAAGCCAAGCTGAAATAAAAACCACATGGGTGAATGTGGTAAATGTATTTGTGGCTGGGAGGCAGCAGCAGGGGGTGGAACAAACTGCACCTTCCTGAGATAGTTCATTGCTGTCATCCTTGCTTTTGGTGGTGTTAATATGCTCCTGTTTTACCCCACAAACAGGACAGCAAGGCTGCATGAGACAGGCTGCAGAGAAATGTCAGAGTTACAACCTAACACAGCACATTAAAGTTTTCCCCAGAGGACACTCTTGTACTGAAATATACCATTTTTTATAGTCCTGAGCCTTCAGTCTGGAAATCCTGATTTCTATAAAAACTTTGTTATGAGAAAGTAAAATAAATCAATGAAATCTCAAATTACAATACTTATATTAAGTCAATACCTATATTTAACTCTATTTTTTTCTTGAGATCTTTGTAAAATACATCTACTACCAACATTCAAGTAAGAATTACATGGTATTTATTTTGTTGAAACACAATTCCTCAAGAAATCCAGCATTAAAGATGCATAAAATTTCCACTCCACTCGAAATTTCAAAATTGCTAGTTTTACATCACTTTGCGACAAGTTTTGAAACCCTTTCCCACAACATAGGAATTCCTATTTTTGCTCTGATCTACAGTCTCTTAATTGACATAAATCATACACACACACCTTTTATACAACTAAAAATTGTTGTATGAAAAGACATGGCTGGAATCTCAAAATGAAGGCATTATTTTATAGGTGCCATCATTGTGTTCAGTGTTGGCACCCAAGACATGCAGGGAGCACACAAACAATTGAACAGCATGGGTGGATCACTGGAGCATAGCCCAGTGCCCAGTGGTCATGGTCCAGTTATATTTGCTAGGATGGTGACAGGCAATGAGAAGATATTTACTCCTGAGTTGAAGCATGAAGAAATTAGCAATAGCCAAATAATAACTGGAATATGATCCCTCAGTATGACACAGCCTTACCCTAAATGAGCCACAAAGGGTCCTGTCTCTAGGACTCCTTTTGTACCTTGTCATTTCAAATTCTTTGACAATGATATAGACAAACATGAAGATATAACCAAATATAAACATGAGGATCTGCTTCATGGGGGCCATTTCATAAACATAAAATGGATCCCCTTTCCTCTTCAGTGGTGGTTACATTGTTGTTTACCAAATACATTAATTAGAAAGCAGAGATCTTGACTCATTTTAATTTATGTGACTAACAGATTGAACACAAGATGGGTGATGCCAATTCCAGCATATTGAATATTTGCCACCTGGATCCACTCCATTTCTGATTTAAGAAGATTTTTCAGTGATAAGAAATGAAGCTGCAACTTCTGTATCTTTGACTCTGTAACCACGGAAACCAGCATTAATTATATGTATCACTAAGTTTTAAATGTATTCAAATTTAACACATAGCTCTGAAAATATTGAAGTTGTTTTTCTTTTTCTCTCTCACCTTAATATGTTACAGTTTGCCTTCTGGCTTATTTGGCTTATAAGCAGTTTCACTTATAAAATGATAAAAGTATGTAGGTGAAAATTACACTCATTTTCTTTTATGTAACCAAGAGGTAGAGCCATGTAAATGTTTGATCACTCACTTCCTGCCACCCCTGTCATCACATGTGTGGAGTTACATTTCATGTTAAGGAGGTGCCATTCCCAACAGTGAGAAAGCAACAAAGTTCTGCCACTGACTTTACAAAATAGCAACATCTCTATGGAGGGCCACAGTGATGGCTCACGGAAATAGGAATATGAAGGACAGGAAACAAGGAGGAAAGAACCCCACAATTTTCTCATTCTTCCCACTTCTGTACCATAACTCTATAATAAATGTCAGAGAAAAAGTTGAAATAAACCTCTGAGGAAATCTGCATTCCCAGACTTGCAACTGACATTTTGGTTTAGTGAACTGCCAAATTTCTAACCATGTTTGTTCTATTTTACCAAATCCCATGATTTATGCCTGAAGGATCCTGCACATTCAGGATTTAAGCCATAAAATTATCAGCAACACATTCAATTACTTCATACTTTTTTCTGCAGCTAAATGGGCATCTGCTATAGTCAAAATGTGACATGGAAGCACCAGAGAACTGACAGGATAAGGCTTTTAGATCAAAAGCCTTATCAGTTATTATCCCTTTTTTAATTCATACCAATAGCTGAGTGTGGAAATGCAACTCCAGTGCCAGAACCCAGGTGGATGACAAAGACCCGGGCTTGGAGCAGAGTTTCTGGGTATGGCTACACAAATGAGCTGAGCAGTATCTGGGACTAATCCCTGGAAGCAGAATTCAGTCATAGCAGTGTTAAATTGTGAGGTACATCCTCTGGATGGTTCTGGCCAGAAGCAGTTAAGTTACCAAACAATTCCCAGGCACAGCTCAAGAGCTGACACAGATCCAGGACTTTTTGTAATTCATAGTTTGGGTGTGGCTACTCTATTTTGGACGCCAAAGGCATCTATTAGCATGGACACAGTCCATAAGTGCCAAAACCAAACCCAATATGATATATTAGCATAAAAGGGACCACTGAGGTCGAAGTTTATCTTGTCACACACGTGTAATGCAGAGCACCAGGTTCAGTTCTCCATGACATCTGGCTGCTTGTTTCCATCTATATTTCACAAAAGTTTTTCACATTGATATCAATCAAAGTGAACTGAAGGAACTGCAAAGGAGCGTGGGAAGGCTACAACATCTTCCAGGGCTGTGTTTTCTCTGACTAATTTAGTGTTCATAACCAGCCTGCTTAGGAAAAAAAAAAACTACCCATCCCTGGAGCCAACAAAGGACTAGGGTTGTTTGAGTATTTAGGAAGCAGTCACAAGCTTTCCTAGGTTCCTTATCCAGTCAATGCAGAGACAGATCCCTCCAGCAGGTGATTCAAACTAATTGTTGAAATTCAGCTGCAGTAGAGGGCAATTCAGGGCCACGAGCTTCCTAAAACAGGTTAACTTCGGGTGCCTCCAATCACACTTGAATTCCTCGGAACATTTTAAGATAATCTTTGATCATTTATTAACCTAAATCAAACACTTTGCATTTTATAATCAAACTTCAACAAGCAACTGCTATTTTAGAATGTCACCTCTAGTAGATAAGACAGAGGAAAAAAGAGGAATGCTAAGCTAAAGTCTTCTGTTAAATGGCCACAGGCAAATCAGCTTAAACAAAATCTGATATCCATAGAGAGTTTGGTTCTCTGTGTTTAATAATATCCAAGAAATCCTGGTGGGAAGAAATACCTGAGTCTATCAACTGAAAAGAAAAAAAAAAACAAAACAAAGCAATACTGAAAGGGTTGCCTCACTTTATCCTGTCCTGGTTCACAGAAGTGACTTTAGATCCAGGTGCTGCTTTCTACCTGGTCTTATTGTGCCAACGCTGTAAATCAAAGATCATTTTTATCTAACGACAAAGTACCAAAATGACCACTTCTTGTTTCAGGAAAATAACAAATTTGAGAAGTAGAAGTAGCTACCCCTGAACCAAAGATACTAGCTAAAATATATACCTTTTCCTTCTTATGCTATTGATTTGCTCACTGGTGTTGAGAGGCAACATTTATCTTTGTTTTACTTACTTTTAATGGTAGCTTTCAAGACACTAAAATGTGGGCACTGTAATGAATCCCCTGAAGCCTATGGGAGCAATTTAGTAACCTCTGAGAATGACACATTAGGACTGTATAGACCTCCTTATTTATATTGTAGTAGTTCCTATTTCTAGCGGACATTTTGGAGACAATCTGGTTCAGCCCCTGTGCCAGGCTGGGCCAGCAATTATTTGTGCTTGCTGAGTCAGGGCACTGCACTGGTATGCCAGTGGGCTAATTAATTCCTGAAAATGCAAGCTGCCCTAATTAAAAAGCTGTAAAAACACAACACGTTTTGAAATAACCTGAGTTGCACATGGAGTAGCAGTAGTTGACCCCACTGAATTTTCTCCCCATTTTGAGGGGCCAAATGAAGTTAGTAGCCTGATGGTTTCCACTCAGCAGCCACTGAATCTGATTTACCCTCAGCATGTATCTCCATGCAAAAATCAATTCAACTCAGCTTCCTCAGCTCAAGAAAAAGGTCAGCTGGAAAGAAAGTAGTATACACATCTGTACTGTCACAGGAGGTGTGAGGGAGAGAAACAAGGAACGACTACCAACTGTTTCTTACTATACAATACTACAGAATCAACTAATGAAGTTACCAGGCAATAAGATGAGAATAAGTGAAAAGAAGTTGCCTACCCCCAAGAAACACACACAGAGCAATAATTAAATTACACAATTTAATTACAGAATTTAATTGTCACCACAGGATATAGTGGTTTATAATCAAGTTCAAATAAGAACAAATTCAGAGAATCCACGAGACACAAATGATCCAGATGTAGGATCTTCTTGAACACTATTGTTTTACTTCAATACTTGCTGTTAGCATTTGTTACCAACCAATGACCAAGACAGGAGGCAGTACTTGTACCTGAGTTATTGTGCCTATGGCTCTCTTAGTTTATCTTGGTCACATCCTCAGGGCTTAAGAATAAGAACTACTTGTACTTAGTACAGATACCAATACAGATACTGCAAGGCAGTTTTGGAGACACATTTCTCTCACCCAGTGGATCAAGGGCCTGATTACACAAACCTGTTACTAAAATACTCCCAGGTGACCACACATCCTGTGGCAAACCCACTGTAAATGCTGTTATGTTGTATCAACATGCAAAGCTTGCTTATTGCACTTTAGAATTAAAAATCTCCATTGGTGGTTATTTTTTGCTATGTTTATTAAACATTTTCTTCCATATTACTAAATCATTGAACTCCTAAACTCACCCCCTTATTATTTTTCAAAAGATAAAGAGCTGATGGGAGAGGGGGCAGGAAAGAGGGAGGCAGTGCAGAATAATGGATATTATTTGCCTCCTTTTCACTTTATCAAGAAGGCTATCTTTTTAAAAACCAACGTCTTTGTTACTACAAGCTGCTCTGTACACTGTTCTGTTGTTCCTGGAAAATAAGACTGACCTTTCATGAACTTTTCTCAGGCCGAGGATTTTCCAAATACTTTTGGATTTTTTATATTTTTAACAAATTAAATACTTTACATTCAGCTATACTTTGACAGAAAAATTACTCCAATGAGAGACTTAGTGAGACTAAATGATAATGGTCTCTGAAACGGAGGTTGCTGAGAAGGCTAACTCAGATGGGTTTACCTTCTGAGTACCAGTTCCATTATTTCCTATTCACTTCATGTTGGACTGGCTGCCAAGACTCACTGATATTAACCCTACTTCTGAACTCACCCCTAATTATCTCCAGAATATCTGACAGCCAACTGAGTGCAAAACTCATTGGCATTTCATCCTATTACAGGAGAAAGAAATGGGCCCATTGAACTGGCTTCTTTGTCTAAGCACAGCACTAAGCATCTGCGAATTCCTATTCCCTTCCCCACAAAGCAAACATTGCTTCTGCTGTAAGAGGATAGCAGCCCTATTCTGCAGTGCAGCTCAGTACTTCGTGCCTTTGTCTGCAACACATTCTCCTATAAAAGCAAACTCAAACCCACCCTTGCCTGAAACTCATTTTAGATAGTGGAATCTTAATAATCCATCCAAAAACCTGCCAGAATCCATTGTAATACAAGACTGTTTCAAGGAGGATTTACAGGTAGCAGTTCTTTGGTAGATGGGGGTGTTACACATCTGTGAATTCCCTTTGCTGTGCATAATTAGGAAGTATTTATATATGCTACTGCTTTTCACTGTTCTGAAGCACTCAGAGGAAGCCAAGCTATTGTATCATAAATCTCGTTGTTGAAGCAGATGGAGCTCCTTGCTCAGTTAAAACTTAGAGTTAGGCTTAATTAGAAAGGCCTGTGCAGAATATTCTTTATTTCTTTACCAACTTATCAAGTTCTTTATATTGCAAAGCAATTCAGATGAGAGGTCTTTTGAAATGTGCTTCTAATAAGCATTTTTACACTGTCTCTTGCAGACAGCTCAATCACTACACACTGAATGATTATTTCCCACCCTTGTCCAGACACAGCTACACTGCAATTTTCCTCTCTCCTTCCCTCTTCCAGAAAAATCATACAAGTGGCTGTTTCTCTAGTGTTGCCCATGTAAAGATCTCAGAACATCTCTGTGCCCCTGTGAATTATCACAACACTTCCTCAGGATACTAATCCTAAACTTTTGAAGAAATTGAGTACAAAGAGATAAATATGAAGATTCTTTAAAAGTTGCTGAAGGTTTGGTTGCTTTTCTTTTTTAGCTCACACTGGCCTAACTTTCAGAAGCACTGATCAGCCACAAACCCAGGCAGTGAAAACTGTGAATGCTTCAAATCTTAGTTAATTTTGCAGAGCTCAATTTGGATCTTTTTTGTTACCCTGACTAAGGTGTCGTTGCAATTCAAACCTGTAGATTGTAGTTTTGCAATTTTTGGTCAAGAGGTGGGCTGGACAATCCTGCATAATAGGAAATCTGTTTGGTATTTTTAAATAATTAAAGGAATTTAGTAATTTCCCCACATTGGTTCAGTTTTTCAAGGCTCCATCACTTGGTCCTGGAGTTGTGTTTGAGAGGGTAGAGCCTCTTCACAGCACAACCCCCTGCTCAGCTGGGTGGGCCATGGTGCAGACCAGCCCAAAAAATCACTCCTTGTCTGTAGCAGCCACACACAGCAGCCAAGAGGCTCTCCAGGCCATGTGCTGGGAAGCAGCTGCAGAACTTCTGGGAAAAACCACCTCAGACTGTGCACAGCTAGTGATTATAAAACACAGCTAAAATCAGTGTTAAATGCAGTGGCCCTGGCTGCACTTGTGTTCTAGAAATATGATGCCGAGACCTGAGCTGGATCCAAAGGGATTTGTTTATTAGTCTTGGTGATGTCCTGGAAGCCAAATTAGATAAACAAACAGCATTTCTGGATGCTGAAGTGATGCACCTCAGCTGAGTAGCCCAAGACAGATCCAAGCAAACTCTTCCATTGAGGCACTGACAATCCACTGCTTGGGTCCAGGGCATGGGCAGCTGCCAGCCAATGCAGAATGTTGGTGATGCATATAAAGCCTTCTCCCTCCCATCTGTTCACCACATCTGGATGAACAACCTGCCCTCCAAACTGAGATCTGTGGTCCAACTCTCTGTCCCCCTCAGGCTGCTCTGCAATTTAACACACTTCCACCTTCACAGCAGTCTGGAGATGCAATCCCTTCAGAAGAGCAAAGCTAATAGGAGTGACAGTAGCAATGTCCTCCTTCCCCCACCCAATAACACCAAACCTGATATTTTAAAACAAAATTTGGTCGGTGATAGGAGCAAGATTACAGGATACAGGTGGCTTCTCATTCCATGTAAACAAACAGGAGACTTTGTACAGGGATTCTGAGCATGTAGCTGCATTTTCCTTGGCAGAACAAGTATTTTGAGGCTTCTGCTCTATTCAGCCCTTGAGAATATATTTGCATTCAAGACAAAATTTCTTTCCTCCGTTTCATGCTTCTGTATATCTCTATGTGGCTGCAGCAAGGCCAGCATCCCCTTAGGGGTATTAGACCAAGCCAAAAGCAAAAGAACAGGAAGAACACTAAGAAGGTAAAGCCCAGTCAAGCAATTAAAATGGACTTTGCACTTCGATAATTCCCAATTTGTACTTTACCCCAAAAAAATAGCAAGCTATGTAAAATACTTTAAGAACTGCTAGGAAAAGCAAGCAGGTGAAACGTGCAAGTGCACATAAGCTATCACCACAACCCATCATAATCATGCTCCTCTCATGTTCCTGCTGTGACCACCTGTGACTCCTTAGCTCTCTTGGCATGGGAGAAATGCCAGTTTCTAGCCTCCCACCTTGGCTTCTTCTGATGTAACTTAGGAAATTTTGTCACATACTACCATAGCCTTAAAATGCACATAGTGTATCTGACTCACCACTCCTGACCCTTCCTGAACAGGGTTATGGCTTTCAATTTTGGGATCTGCTTAGCAGCAAAATCAGCTGCTGGCAGAATATGATGCATTCAACAGTCCTGAAGCCCAAGGGAACAAAACAAAGGTAAGTGGCTAGGCAAAGCCCACAGAGGTAATAAAGGTACAAAATCATTTACACTGTAAGAAACTATAGCAACTTTTCAAAAATAGATCTGTGAACACATTAACTTCTCATTAATCACAGTAGGGAGACTGAGAGATTATGTACCAGTCACTAACTACTTCAAATGTCACCCTTTTATAATTCTGTCAAGCCACAGACAACCTGTGTTCCAGAATCTCCAGACTCACACCATGGACATAGCACCACCAGCTGTGAAAGTCAAATGATCTGCCTTTCCAGTTCCCATCCTCTGAGCAATGGTTCTTCCATATTCAGAGATTGGGTATAGCATCTTCTTTCTTTCATCAACCTGTTATCTTCCAAAGATACCCATTGCTCTTCTTCAGACCAAAATGTCTGTGAAGAGAGCTATGCTGTAAGTTCTCAGCACCCTGGTCTCTCTAATATTGTTAGTGACTATTGTCTTTTCATCTTTATAGCCTTTTCTTGCTATGGCACATTCAGAGGCCTTGTCACAGCTTGGTTTCTCTCCCTGGTTATAGTCTTCCTCTTCCCATTTTCAAAAGCTAACTACAAAGATTTCCCACACATCACTTTTCTGGTAAAATATCTTTCCTTCCCATTGTTCATTGTACTTTAGTCTCTCCACCTGCTCAGAACTTCTTTCTTCCTTTCACACTGTGCAATTATCTTTCACAAGCTGCTTTAAGCTCTGCAGCAACCGCAAGTGCTGAAAATCTCAGCAAACATCATTGAGCAACTGCTTCCTCCAGTGTGAAAAGCTCATAAATTACAGATATGCCACTATGTGCAGTGTTATCTGTACATCTTTCTCCAGTCTCCACCCCCAAAATAATCCCCCCACCTCTGGAACAGGAGAAGATGCTTAACTTCTAGAGCCAGAAGCTGCTTGCCACAAGTGTCAGATTAGCAGTAGAGACTGAACCCTACTGAGTTTTTACAGCTTTCAAAAGCTGCGTCCCACTGCATCTTCTGGCTTTTGAAATGAAATCTCACCATTCACCTCATTGTCTCACCCCATCGACTTTTTTTTAATGAGTTAAAGCTGTTCGTGCATCCCATTTATTCCCTCACAGCAAAACTCTTTGCCTGAAAAACTATGTTCACATTTGCTCCTTATATGTTATGATTCCAAGGCCTTTACAAGGGCAATTTTAAATTTTCCTTGCTCTATACAGCAACAAACACAGCAGGTCCTAACTTTGTGCATCACTAAGCACTACACAGTGAAAGCCAAATAATGAATAGAGCTGTCAATATTTAACTTACTGAGCATTTCCCTCGGGCCCTCAATACACCTCTCAGAAACTCCTGCTTGGAGGTTCTTTCACAATGAAGAAAACTCATCCATTTTTTCAACTCATTTTTTTTACTTTTCTGTGGTGTGACCGGCAAAACACCACAATGATACTTCCACATCAGGTTCATCATCTCTCAACACGAGATCCTCTGCCTTTTCACTCCCTCTTAGATCAAGGCAGCTCACTGAAGTGTGAGACTCCCTAATCTAATATCTTCAGCCTTTTCTCACCACACATTTCAAGTTCAATTAGTGAGGGTGGAGAGGGGACAATACTGACATGCAGGACAGGCTTGAACAGGCTTTTTCCCTTTTACCCCTGTTGCAGTTTAACCCCAGCCAAGCCCCAGGCAGCCACTTGCTTACTCCCCCACCAGTGAGATCAGGGAGAGAATCGAAAGGGTAAAAGCCTGAAAACTTGTGGGTTGACATAAAGGCAGTTTACTAGGGAAAGCAAAAGCCAAGCACACAAGCTAAGCAAAACAAGGAATTAATTCACTGTTTCCCATGGGCAGGCAGGTGTTCAGACATCTCCAGGAGAGCAGGGCCCCATCACACATGACGGTGGCTTGGGAAAACAAACACCATCACTCCAAATGTCCCCCCCCTTCTTCCTTCTTCCTTCCATTTTATATACTGAGCATGATGTCATATGGTCTGGAATATCCTTTTGGTCAGTTTGGGTCATCTGTGCCACTGTAAGGTGAATTAAATCTACCTCAGCTGAAAACACCACACCCCACAGACTCTGTGCTGAATAAAAAGTAGGCAAGAGAGAAACTTTAATGAAAAGGTCCCCTTTTCACAATTATGATTAAATTTATGTAATCCTTAAGGAGCTCTGAACATTCCAAAGACACCCAGACTAGTCCAATGGGCAGGAGAAATTACCTGCCAACAGGCTGATTTAGAAAGATGTATTCTTTCCCTGGAAATATGGACATTTCTTCAATCTAGAACAATAGTCGGATTTTTAAAAGCAGACCTCACGAGCAGAACAAGGCACAGGAAAATAAAAAACAAGGGGAGAGAGAAACTGCCTTAAGAATGTGTTTAGCAGCTATGCTTCAAGGTCTCACTGAGCAGTGTGTAAAATGTAACACAACAGGACTTTTCAGCTTGAGGCAACAGGGAAGGGAAAGAGGGCTGATTCTGCAGGTCCTCCTGCTCACTGATGCTGTGCCAACATTCAAACAGGGAAAAACCGTGGAAATAATCTCCCTTCAGCTTGGAGCTTAAAAGTCCATATATGAGGCAACTTCTAAATATATTAAATCTTCCCACATGATTTCCAACATGAAGAAAATTAAGAAAGTCAGGCTTTGTCTAAAAGAATCACTTTCTTCAAATCGAGAACGTGCCTAAAGTTGAAAGAGTTGTGAGCTAGATTCACAGTGGATACAGACATAACCAAAACTTTTGAAGGGAATTGCACTGACTTTCCTCTGATGAACATCTATCTCTATTGTCCTGGTTGCAAAATCACTCATCTCAAAAACACATCAACTTTTTGGAACCCAAAAATGCATTCATCTTATATGTTCTTTGTTGTAGCTTCAAAGTAGAACTGCATAGTCACTGATACATACAGGAACTTATTTTGCCATGTCTGGATGTCTGATCCTGCATAAAGAGATATTTGTTTAACAAACCCTTTGTTTCCTGTTGCTCTGTTGCCCAGGGGTTAATTTCGGTATGCCACATGCTAAGGGATATATTGCTTTAAAAAAAGGAAACAGAGGGGATGTTGTTTGTCTGGAATGCAAAGACAATGGAGCCAATCACTACAGAAAATAAAGACTGAGCCCTATGCTTTGCCACTGCTCTGGCTCAGAAAGTGGTGCTTGGTCTGGCTGATCATAAAAACCAGGGATTTTAATACTGTGACTGAGCCCATGTTTGCTGCAGAGTGATGCACTGCTGTAAAACACTGAAACACGACATCCAGAGGGAAGTTCTGTCCCACTGGATGGAACAATTAGTGAAATTTTGCAACCACAGCTTTATCCTGAAAGAAGCCTGACTCACCAGGATACTATGGGAAATTTACACTGGATTAGAAAATATTTCAATTAAGACTCAATGGATGTTCCCAAATACCCATGCAAAGGGTGAGACCATCAAGATTTAGGGGTCAAACAAGAAAGCAAAAAGGCAAGTATTAATGGCAAAGGATATTCTAAGACTAGCCCCATGACTCAGGAGCTGCTAGGGGATTTGGTCTGGCAGCCTTGTAGGTCATTGCACACCAGCCTTGTTCAGGCTGTCAGAGCCAAGTGGATCTGAGCTGGCCGAGTCCACTTGTCTCATCTCATTTACCAAGAGGTGGCTCTTAAGAGATCCCAACACCTATGGCACTTTAACAGGAGAGAGCTACAGAACAGGGGTCTAGCAAAGGGAAAGTTCATCCTGTGCCCTCACATTTATCCAGACAAAGAGATTGCAGTGTCCTGGTTTGAAAGACAGGTGTTTGTTAAGAAAGGCAGAAACCTTTCTTGAAATGGATTATATAAACCCCTTTTCTCTAAATTATTATAATTTTGAAATTAAGGATCTTTTAGGCAAAGATATGGGAACAGGAAAAAACAGTTTTTTACTAGGAAAAAAGTTAAAATAAAAATACAGTATTATAGAAAAAACCTCAAACCCAAAACACTGACAGAGTCAGAATACAACCTGACACTCCATCAGTCAGGGTGTTGGTAGCAGTCCCATTAAATGGTGGCTGCATCCTCCTGGATGACAGATTCAGTTCAGTTGAAGCAGTGCTCCTGTAGAAGGGTGCAGTTTTCTTCCAAGGGTCCAGTGATGATGTGGAAAAGTCCAGTTTCCCTCTGGAATGCAGTGGGAAAAGGCTGCCTTGGTGTTCCAAATCTCAGATTTTATCTAGGTAGGAAATGTTTGGCTCCTCTCCCTGGCTGGAGCATCTACCAATGGAATGATGTAATTTTATCAGTCTTACAGTAGGACTCCATGGCCCATTAACAGAAGATATCTTCCTGAAGGAAGGATGGGTTGTGGAAAAGATAAAGAACACTGCCCCACTTGGTTTTAACAAATGGTTCATTAACAGAAGATATCCCCCTTTGGAGATAAATATCACTGCCCCACCTGGTTTCAACAGATGGTGATAGAATACATGCTTTTGGCTACATCCTGCTTTGCAAGCCAAGACACAGAAACAGGTCTTTGGAGAAAAAACAGGAGTCCATAATTTCTGTAATAGGCAGCAACATATTCTGTCTAGTACAAGGGCAAAGTGGCTTCAGAATACTTGGAAATGCCACATAAAAATCAGGAGGAATATTAACATCTCCAGGGTGTGGTCCTCCAGGCTTTGTTTTTCAATTAACAGATTGGAGGTTCTGTGGCACTGGCTTTTTAAAAACGTGTGAGAAGGGACCAGGTGACCTCACTATTTAGGGAAGAATGGTTTTGTCCTTCAACTAAGAGCTTCTTTAGCGAACAGTCAGTTTGGTTGCAGTGGGGAAGGAGAAGTGGCCCCCTGAAGAATGCCCCACATGAGGAATTCAGGCAGAGAAGATCAGTCCAAGGCTATATCACTCGCCTCCTCATGCCAGGCTAGAAGCCCTGTAGGTATGAGACAATCCTGCTGCCATCAGTCATGCCCACACAAGAGCAGCCTTTCTTTGGGACAAAGGTGCAGGAAGGTTCCAGCATCACCCACATTCCAGCACCTGATGGAGAGAAGGAGAGGGAGAGTTTACCCACTATCTCCCTTCTCTGCCTCAAGTACTACATGGAGGTGAAACCTCTCACACACTCTGACCAAGCCTCTGGACCTCTGCTCATAAGAGAAGCAGGGAGGGTGGGGGAGGCAGTCTCTGAAAGCTCCATGTCTCATTTCGTCCCAAGGAGAGGGCAAGAAATGGGTTCAAATACTTCTAGGGTCCTTCATTATCATTCCCCCTCTTCCCATCTCCACTCCTGTAGCTCACACCTACAGAGAGGAGCCTGAGGGATTGTCCTGCTTTCTTGCTTCATGCAGATTTTTATCCTTCCTTTGTCAGAAGCCCTTAGTCTCTTTCTGTTTGAAAACAGCTTTCAGGTTTTCTGGACTTCCCTGAAAAATGCAGTCCAAAAAAAAAAAAAAAAAGTCCTATATCCGCCTCTTAGATTTCTTCCCAAGCTGGTTTTGGGTCCACATCAGCAATTCTAGCACAGACAGAGACTGAAGGAATCCTCTCAGCTCATGCAAAAGCTGCCAGGCTAGAAATCCTTTAGGATTTTTCTCCAGAACACGCAGAGTCTTAGCCCTGAACATTTAAGCCAAAGGTCTGGTTCTCAAGCAAATAAAGAGGCAAGAATCAAAGATGTGGTGCTGGTTCCCTTGTCTTTTGGAGCAGGGAACAAGTACATGGAGAATGAAAGGACAAGGATGGGGAAAAGAAGGCTGTATCTCAGGATCTCTCAGGATCAAATTGGAGAATATGGCTGTACTGGTCCCCTGCAAGTCTTGAGAAGTTAGGTAGATTTTGGACCATGCAGGCAGTCAGGAGACAGGAAGGCATATGTAACAGAGCCCAGAGCTTAGCTGGGTTGCACATGGTGTATTTAATAACAGCTTAGGTTCTCAGTAGCCTCCAGGCTCACCCTTCTTTCCCTCTTTCTGTGTGCTTTTTCTCAGGTATTTCTGGAGCCTAGAGTAAGTCTTGCTCTTGCTCCTTGGCCCAAATTACAGCATGTAGCCCGCCAATTCTTCATGTTCTCTACTGAATAATGCTGTCTGGACTGTGAGATCAAGAAAAAGAAGTGAAGTCTCCATGTTTGACCACAGTGAGGTTCCTGCCACCTACAATAGCCCAGCTCTAGCTCTAGTTCCATTCCTATTCCCCAGCACAAGTGCAGTGACAAGAGTCTCATGCTTTGGGTTATGGCCAAGCATGGGCTCCTCTGACTGCCCTGACTCACAGTCTCACCCCCTAGGAAATGCACACATGAAGGACCCATAACTGCAAGGCCATGGACCCATGTCCCTACCTGCTTGCCCTCCCTGTCATCCTGACACAAGGCATTCCCAGGTAATGTGCAAATCCATACTGTCCCCACTCACCTTTCATTAGCCAGCAGTTTTCTTGAGAAATATCCACCAAATCAGTGCCATACATCCAAGAGCACTTCTGCATCCTCCTTCCCCTCTCCCTTCTATCCCTATAATTCCCAAGCACTCTCACAACCCCATCCAAAGCAACCACAGCCTCAAAATGTGCCAGGAAAGCTGACACTACAAAACCAGCTACTTGACTTTCAAAGCCATCCTGCCCGTGGGGAGCTATCAAACACAGCTGTTCTGGGCATGCCAGCAAAAGCAGAGTGAAGCAACAGCATTACTGGGAGTTTAAATCCACCTGATATTGTTTTCAAACAGCTATTTTCCTGGTTGATCTTCTAAACATTTCTGAAGATTTCTATGCTGCCTGAATAGAAGCAGCAGCAGCTCCCAGTCTTGAGCAGCAATTCACTGACAGCACTGCTCTGAAATCCAAGCTTGTCCACTGCTGTATTCAATCTCAAAGGACTGGACCAGCATGTATGACCCAAACTCTGCTCACAGCTTTATTTTATATCAAAGGCCATCATTTTTCATATTTCTTGAAGCTGCTGGGTTCTTTCTCCTGCCTGCTGTACACATGCAGTCCTGAATAGCACTGTGGGATATGTTTACCCTGTAGGGTAAACCCAAAAGAACAATTCAATCACTAGGAAAGAAAAGGGTTTTACTGTGGGGCAAACCTATTTGAGTGTCAGCGAGTGATGCCCAAGTGGTACAAAGGGTTTAGTCCAACTCTCATTAATTTCTGGGACAGCTTCTTGGCTAAGTTACACACACTCCTTTGAACCATATCTTAAGGCCTCCATCCCCAAGGGAAAATAACTCTTCAAGCAAAAATTAGTGTAATGAATAAAACATTTAAGTAAGATCCTTGAGACCTTATTTGCCCTGTGTGTTTGCCCAGTGGGGGCCTAGCATAAACATGCAGGTCAGAGACAAAGCTGCAGAACAAACAATTGGTTATTACTTCTGCCAACCTTAGAACTAATCCCTACGTGGATACCTGTACCACTCTTCCTGTCTTCTGCTCCTGACCTATGCTTTACTATGCTCTTTAAACAGAGAATTTTGAAAAAGAGCTTCTGTATTTTGCCACTCCTCCACAGCTTTAGGGAAAGCTCAGCAACAAAGTTCTTTAGATACCTCCAAAACTGCCAGCCCTGAATATTAATCCATTTCCCATTTTACCATCATACTTCAGAGTTCTCCATCACTAGAAAAGAATGTCAGTAGACTTTTCATTCCCTTTTTATAATGGAAAAACATATTCCTCCTTCCTGCTGCTATGAAAAGTAATGGATGCAAGAAACAGAAGTTAAATATTCCAGCAGAGTCTTAAATGTCCAGCCAGTTATCAGTATCTCTCTCTTCATGTTGTTTTTATATCTCATGTCTTTATCCCCCCCTTAATTTCCCAAGCTAATAAGGGCTCACTTCTACAGCACTGTTCCCTAGATTAGTGAAGGAAACATTTTGCTGCCTAGTGAAGAAGAAATTCTAACTTTGTTTTCTTTGCAGAATGATTGGAATAGTCTCCTGAGGAAAGTGCTAGAAGGCCAATTGGTTGAAACAGCTAAAACAAGGTATCATGTTTTTCAGGAACAAGGAGGGAATACACTGTAGAGAACAGTCCTTAACTGGCAAGAAGTGACTGTTACATCTAAATGTACAGAAAGTGCTGATGATAGTGAGATGATGTGGCTTCCACAGGGATTTCCTGCCAGGGAGGGTGAGAATAGCTGAGATGCAAAGGGAGATGTTTGTATCCCCCCCATTAGCACTGCCAGTGCACAGGATTGAGGAGACATTACACAAAGAAAATGCACTCCAGGATGTCCATTCCCTCCCCTTAGCAGCACACATGTCCTCTGGATCCCTTTCCCCCCCCACTGCTCTCCTTCGTTTGTCTCTAGAACACCTGTACTATACTGGCACATCAGCATTCCTGACTTTTCTGCTCCTGACATGATCAAATTTTGTAATTATAGGGGAAAGAAAAGAGAGAGAAAAAAAAGTTGATCTTGTCTACCACAACTTGTATTCCACTTCCTGTATTTCTGGTGCACTTCTAACGCTTTTTGGAAAGAATTATTC
The DNA here is from genome assembly GCA_037013685.1 of Acridotheres tristis. Taxonomy (NCBI): domain Eukaryota; kingdom Metazoa; phylum Chordata; class Aves; order Passeriformes; family Sturnidae; genus Acridotheres; species Acridotheres tristis. Next base: position 139,146,766 of record CM072886.1, on the reverse strand, counting down.
TGGATTGGGCCAAATAACAAATCCTGTAATGGGAAGCCCCTACAAAGTGAAAGACAACTGAAAAGAGGTAAAATCTTGTAGGTAGTATTATGGAATCAATCTGACAGAAAGTGTTCATTAGGTTCTAGAAGGGGCTTATCAAAATCAGCTTTAGCAGGGGAGTGGGTGTTTTGCAAACGAGTTACAGGACAGTGGGGAAGAATCAAAGCACAGCTCTGCCAAAATGTCACCCACCAGGCATCAAGATCCCCAGAGCTCTCTCCTGACATATCCTTACCTCAGGAATGAACAGTACAGTGCTATGGCTTCTGTCCAACATCATGGCCCCATCACATGAGACTCTGCCAGTGACTCAGATCCACCAAGCACTGGGGACACAGTCTCAGTGTAGGAGGGAGGAGCACCCGGAATATGACCTATAGTTGAGTCTTACTACACATGTGAAACCTGTACAACATGCTACTCCCACCTCCAGCCCATTCTGTGACCAAAAACAGAAGGTCTCACCCACTGAGACAACAAAAACACACCAAAAATGTGAGCATGGAGCTGTCCCAGAGATAACACTGGATCCCAGACTCAGTATTTCTAAGCAGTGAGTGATTTAACACTAGTATAGCACAGGAGAGCATCCACAAAACATATGAAGAACAGTCAGGTCCAACATCAAAACTAAAACTGTAGTTAAAGTGAATGTCTACATATAAGTTCTGTACCACAGCACTGACCTTACAGAAGTTCTTCCTATAATTAAATCAAACTCTTCAGCAAATGTTTGTGCCATACTGTAATTGGACCAGCTGCAAGATCTGCAATGATGGAAACCCTTTGAAAAGGTTAGAATTGTAATTCATAATATGAGACTATTAATGGACATTTTATCATTTAAACAGTGAGTCAAGAAAAATACTTTATTTTCTTTCTTTCTTTTCCTTTCTTTCTTTCTCTTTCTTTCTTATGCTGTGGATGCAGACATTGTAAGCAACTGTCACTCATACTTTTTTTTATTTGCAAATGTTTCTCTTCTTTTGGGAATAGCAATCATGAGATCATTTGAAAAGAGGGTTTAAAGGCTTTAAAAAGTTGTAGTATCTTGCACTAAAAAGAAAGCTTTGGGAAAAAAAATCTCTAAAGCAGTAGGGTTTTATACTGAATAAAAGCTAGGAATAATAATACTTTCTTTTCTTTCTTTTCTAAATGCTACTTTGCAATTTCAGAATTTAGAATTCAAAAATCTACTTTATTCACAGCTAAATATAGCCCTGCATTCAGCCCCAACTGAAGTTAAGGTGTTTCTACAGGGAACTCCTATTACTCTGCCATATTCTCAAACTACAGCAACAGACAATTTTTTGTCATTATTAACGTGTGGTGCTGCATTTCCCAATGTTCTTGCAGGAGTATGAATCACACTGACATTCTGCAGGATTTGTGCTCCTAGATAATATTTGAAAATTCTACCCATAAATATTTATATCCAAAATATTGCCTGGAATATATCTCAATGAAGCCACTGTTCCAGTTGCAGAGAGTAACATAAAGAGTAACAGCAAAACCCAGGCATTGCACAGGTGAGCCACGAAGGTGGGTCTCACTGAGGGGGAAGGCTGAGCAGGGTCCAGTGTGGGATGACACAGTGAATCACCTCCCTACAACCCTGACAGAAAATAGTAGAGCAGAAATGCCCAGCAACATCTGGCATTTCTGTGGCATTTCAGCCCAGCACTTAATGCACTAATTACAGCAAATGGGAATATTTTGTTCCAATAGGACAAGGGGTAATGGTTTTAAACTGAAGGAAGATTTAGTTAGATTAGCTATAAGAAAGAAGTTTTTATAATGAAGGTGGCAAAACTGTGGACGATGTTGCCCAGAGAGGTGGTAGGTGACCCATTCCTGGAAACATTCAAGGCCAATTTGGATGGAGTTCAAGCAACCTGGTCTAGCAGAAGATGTCCCTGTCCGTGTTGGGGGGGTGGACTAGGTGACCTTTAAAGGTGCCTTCCAACCCAGACCATTCTATGGTTATATGGTCCTATGATTCTATGAAATAACACAGCCCTGCCCTGTAAAGCTCAGTCAAGGCTCTTGCACTCCACAGAGCACGTGTGCATGGGCACCAGCAGGGCTTTCATCCCTGCAGGCAGGGCCACAGGCAGGATGCAGGCATGACTGGCTCCAAGGGGCTGCTGTGACACCTCCTGGCTGCAGGGCTAGGCTCGGTGGGCTCACATTTGTACTCTTGCACAGGACTCAGAGAAATGGCAAGCCAGAAAACCCAGACTTCCATTTCCAAAGGTAGAGTTGGGCAGGGGGAGGCAGGGAGGGAGGGGAGAGGGAAAGATAATTTTGCAGCATTTCAGAGATGCACCTGAAGTGCTGCATGCTGGGATGGAGTTATGGAAATAGGACAAAGGGTACATGGCAGCCCCAGAGGATGGGGTAAAGAACAGTTCAGTATCCTTCCAGATGGCTCCTGGATGTCAAAGTACAGTTTCTGCAGTGAATCCACTGTAGGAAAGCTTTTTCCCTATCAGAAAGGGGGTGTGGAGGAGAGGTAAGTATGTCAAATGAGTAGAAAAGCTGTGGAGCTGGAAAGAGCAAATCTCTGGGTGAATTAGCACCAAGGGACCAGATAGTCATCTGGCAATACTTGTGTAATATTTATATAGCCATAAAAGTAAAGTGGGAAAGACAAGAAGTAGACACTGCACAACAATTTCTCAGAGGTGGTCAGGGTGAAAACCCTTAGGAACAAAACTCTGGAATGACCCAAAGAGACCCAGAAGCTAAAAACAGACTATAGAGCCAAGAAAAGACTTTGAAAAACAGTTTTCCTATGTCAGAAAACAAGCACACACAGCACACGTGTTCCCACAGAAAGCAGTTCCAGAGTCCCATCATCTCTCCTGCCAGGACACGGCTGTCTTGTGAGGGAAATGCACCCACATGGACCATTCCATCAGGGAAGAGAGATAAAAAAAGATAATTCCATGGAAAGACATTTAAAGAAAGACAGGTATTCACAAATTTAGTTTTGCCCCTGAAACAAAGATACAAAGCTCTTTACACAAAGCAAACATCCCTGTACTCAGTGTAAGTGCAGACCAGTGGTGCTGGTCAGGTATGAGATCCTCAGCTTTGGCTCAAGGACCACATTCCCCTCAGCACTTACTTATGTCCTGGGTACTCAAGAGTGGTCTGGATCATCTTAGCACAGTAGCAGAGTTACAGCAGCTTATGCAGCCCACAGTAAGAGGCACAGAAAACTCACCTGAGCTGGGATCTGCTGTGACTACTCTGCAGCTGATCCTAAAGCCAGCAAGTGAAAACCCACTGAGTATCTACACGATACTGCTGAGGTGTCATGGCAAAATAGCCACAGAAGAGGGGTGGATACCCAGCAACATAGCATCCTTTTGTTAAAAAGCAATAATTTCTTAGTTTCCAAGTGTTGAATTATTTTTCTATTTAACATAAAGCAAGAGAGATGTGAGCTTTCAAATTTACAAGTAACTGATCGGATTACCTGAGTGATCCACTTATTTCCCTTGGCAAATGAAGCAAACAGAAATGTTAATGCTACACAAGAACTGTACCTGGTATAGCATTCACTTCTGCTCTGGCCATTGCCTGTATCACATAGAGCAGCAAATGGGCTTACTTTCATTAAAGACCCAGCTTCAATAAATCTGTTGCTCTAGCAAGAGTTACTCTGTGCAAGCTGGTTTGAAAAAAATTAACCCCCTTTTTTTTTTCTGTTCTAGTTGGCACCTCTTCCTAACCCACATTTTATAATGACACCCACATTTTATAGAACCCTTTCTCTGCACACCACAGTGCTAGAGCATCTCCCAGCATTAAAACACCTTTGTCTCACATCTACCACTATTATTAGGTTTTTGTATGAGTTCACCAAGCCAAGATGTCAACCAGCTATAATCTCTACCCATGCATGACGCACTGCCCTTGATTCAGTGCTTCTGAAACAGCTACTGAGTGCAAGACTGGACTGATGCCCACATCTCAGCACAATTGTCAGGGTGACGTGACCCAGCTGGGTTATGCATGATTTGGATACATACTGCAAACCACATCACCCTGTTGCATTGGAAATAAACTTTCACAGCTGCTATTTGATAGGGGAAGGAGTGTGGTGAAAGGGCTGGGTGGGAAAGAGTTAGGATTACAGTAAATGGGCTGTAATGACAAAGGCAGCAACAGCAGCCATGAGATCAGTTACATGCCATTAAGAGTGGTAACTCCTCATTTCCTTGTTTTTTCTGGGTCTGCGTCTAGCATGTGGCTGCCTGAACAAATCAGCTTAATGCATTTCTCCATCTGTTGGGATATAGTGTGATAAGCTTGTATAATTTGTAAGTTAATTATTTACATATGTTCCTGAAACTGGAAGAAAAGAGAAAACTGCATGCAGGGAATGAGCAAGGATGGAGGAGAAGCTGGGGGAACAAAGTCTGCATTCACTTCTGATCTCACTGCAGCTCCAGGACAGCCTGGTGGTTCCTAAGGATTTTTAGAAAAATGAGTGAAAGAAAGGAATCCAAATTGTAGTCATTGGGTTTCCAGCTAAGAACAACTGATGCTGAAGGAACTAAAGGACTGTTACAAAGTCCAAAGCTACCCTGCTGAAGCCCCAGGCTTCCAATTCTGGCAGGAGGGAGCTGGGAGCCACTGGCATGCCATGCTCCTACTCCCCTACCACGGCTCACCAGGTGTGTCCATGGGACAAAGAGTCTCTTTATCTAAAGGTGCCCCAGGCAGGAAGGTGCTTCCCATTGGCAGTGTATATGTTGAAATACCCATCAATTCCATTTTCCATATTTCCAAATGCAGCATGTTCCCAAGCCTGGTGGAGCAGACAGATTGATTTGGGCCACAGCTGCTCTCCTCTGCAAACACCAGAAGTTTAAGAGCCTCATGTGCTCTTAGTCTAAAAAGTCTAATCTGCTTTTAGTCCTGGATTTTGGTTACGTTTAGCAACAGCCAATGTCCAAAGTCAGGGAGAGGTAGAAACTTATTTTCCAGTTTTCTCTTTGACATCATTTGCCAGTAGACTCCAGAGGGATGAAAAAGTTGCCTCGCTAGTCCCTCACTCCACAGATTGCATCCAATGTGAAGTAGAATCTTAGTAATTTTACAAAGCTTTTATAATTTCAGTATTTACCAAAACCAGTTTTCATGAAAGAAATATATTCCCATCAAAAGAAAATATTTTCCCCAAATCCTCTACAACTTGTCATTAGCTAATTTCACATCACTCCATCCTACACGATCAGTGGCAGCCTTCAAGACCACATTGAGGTCAAGAGAAGATGCATCTGTACCAGGCTACTCTGAGATGGTGCTGTCCCTTGCCACAGCATATTATAGTAAACACATTCTTATAAGAATTCTGGCCTGTGAGAAACAAAGACAAAATTATATTGAATTAAAATTTCCACTACAATGTCATGTTCCTGTTAGAATTTTATTCTTAATGCAGACTTCCGACCAAAATCAGTGAAATTCGTCTTTAAGCAACCAGAACAGATGACAATGCTTGCTGTAATTCACTTCTCATTTCTAAGAATGAGGGTCCTGGCTGGTTTTGACAAACAGGCAATGCTGAGGAAACAATGCCACAATACTGGACAGATTTTCTGCAGTTCTTACTGAGAGAAGAAATTCTTAACAAGACAAGTAGCACCATCCTCTGGACATCAGTGGCAATCCAGCACAAAGCAAGCAGGCTTGGTCCCTCGGGTAGTGGTAGATTCAGATCTTGCCATCTGTGGAGTTCCCAGTCTCTGCAGCACTTTCTGGAATTCAGCATGAGGTTTCCATCCATCCTGTGCTCAACTGTCTCACAAGTTTAATTCACTATAAAAGAAAAGCCACCAGAGAAACAGATTAAAGTTATAAGGAAGAAGAAATCAGCTAAAGAGATAAAGCCAAGAAAAGGCAATATATATCAGGCTGTAAGCAGCAGTCTTCTGAGAGCTATTTACCATAGAGTTTTACAAAATATAGATCACTATCACATTCTCCAGATTAACACAGTCATTGAGTCAAAGCATAGCACAGAATTCATTCTGAGATTTACATTAAGAAGGTTTTTACTATGCATTAATATAAAAGAAAATCTTTGGGTTTTTTCCATATTTCATTCAAGAATTTAAGGACCTTGAAGAGAAAGAAATCGAAATGCTAGGAAGACTCATAGTTCAGAACAATTCCTCTGTCAATAGATTCTAGGAGATCCCAATATCTTTATGTTATTTTCATATTTCTGTTTATTTCTAATTTGTTTTCAAGATTGCATGCAACTGTGTAAGAACAAATTAAAAGCTTAACAGTTTTTTTTAAAAAGAGCACTAAATTGGAAAATCCATTCTTGAACAGAGATATCTGGGTTTTTTACTGTCATGGGACAAAAGAAAAGATTCAAATCATCACCCCAGCTAGAAAAATCAATGGAGAGGTCCTGGCAGTAGTTCATCAGAGAGCATTGATAGTTCCTTCTTGTTCCAATGATGTCTCTAACAGCATTTTAAATGAAGTAACCTGCTTAAATGACAGACCTTGAAGCCTGACATCACTTGTGCAAGATGCAAAAGAAGAATTCATGGAAGAGGGGAAGTTCACAGCTCTTCAACATACAAGAATGCTAGATAATACACAGGCATTGCATTAGGGGATTAGTTTGCAAAATCTCAGTGCTTATCATATAGATGCTACAAAAAAAACCACTTATTGACTAAGCAGTGATAATGACAAACCTAGGTCAGATGGGATTGTAAGATCATTCCATTAGGTTTTCAGACAGTGACCTGAAAGGAAAATCATTTGGAATTTTAGGGGAAAAAAAAAATCTTATTACTTTCAATATAGAGCAGAAAGGAGATTAACCTTTAATTTCCCTAAATACACTGCCAATGCTAGAATCTGAGTGGAAATCAGATTATAAGCCTGACAGGTTGGTGTTTTCCTTTGTTTCACAAGATGAGATCCAAGTAATAGCATCAACCTTATTGAGAAATATAATAATATTTCACACCAACAACTGGAGTATATTCTGGAACATGTCCTTGTAGATGCTGAGAGTCTCCAGTTTTGGTGACAGTAAAGGGAACAAGCGTTCAGCTGCACCCATTCAAGGAAATAGTGCTTAATTTCTGCTCCCTCATATGTACCTCCTGTGTAGATGTCCAGCACAGATCAGGCTAGGGTTTGGGGATAGCTCCTTATAAACCTACCTGAGTTTTTGTGCAATGGCAATAATTGATTATAGCAACAGATGGGACTGTGGACCAAACTTGCAACGTAGGACCACATCCTAACTATAGAAAAAAACCCCAAAATCTCATATTCACAGATGCAAAGGCATTTTGCCCAACTTTGAACTCACTCCAGACACTGCAATTGGAAGCAGAGCTCAAAGCATTGCAGCCCTGGCCTTTTGCCAGCGCCCTGCCCAGGTTGGATAGTGCAGGCTTCTGCTGCTGCTGCTGCCAGAAACTCTGAACTGGTTCAAGGCTGTGTTTCCCAGCCCAAGACAGAACTTTGCAGCACAGACTAGGAGAGCTGAAGTCAAGGACTGTTGTCAAGGAGAACTGCAAATCACCTGGGCCTTACATGGAAGAAAGGCAATTGCTCAGTTCTGCTATTGTTCTTGGGTGGTGGTGCTCTATTAGAAGGGAGCATATGTACATGTGTGTATGTACACATCCAGATGTGCTGTACCTTCCTCTCCCCAAAGGAATAGACAGATGGCCCTACCAGCCTCCAGACACTCACCTGTCCAAGTGAAGCTTCTTTTCTCTTGATACTGAATGAAGATCCACTGGACCATTCTTCTCCTTGTTGTGCTCCAATTCCATTCTCCAGTGAACTGCTTTAGTGATATGTTCCTTATATCTATAATTGTATGGAAATAGAAATGCGTGTTTTCCTCCACCTGCCATGTACTCCTCCAACAACACCCATCCATTCCTTGCAGATAAGTTTCTTAAATGGAAACCAGCTCAGAGCACGATCATTTCTTCATGCAGTCAACCTAAAAATAAAAATCTAGAGGTGAGGGATTTAAAACAATGCAATGATTGCAGTCATCAGATCTAAGGAAGACGAGAACACAAGGACTTGAGCTGCCCAGTAGCTTCTAGAGAGATGAATGTACTGATCACAAAGCAGAAAAACAAACATACTTTTGTCTCACCTTTTCTACTAAAGATGCAGAAAATGTTTCCCATTTTTCACATAATACCTGCGTATTTTTCTGCTGTTGATGTTGAGCTCTTATGTACGTTACATGCTTAAAGCTGAATTTGTTATATTTAAGTTAAAAAAGCAGCTTGCCCACTTCCCATTTCCTAAATGTTACTATTGCTCAGCCTTCCTTCACAATGGTTTCCCAAAACCTCTCTAATGGCATGATGGTTGTTTAAAAAAACACAAAAACTATTTTGTCTTTTTTTCCCCAAGAATGTTTTGATCACTGAAAGTGGAATCACAACCCCAGGGCCCTTGGTTTGGAGAGATTAATACCCTCAACCAGTGCTGGGAACCTTTGGCCTCAAGCTTCATAGCTCATTACCTACTGAAACATGAGAAAATATGATACAGCCTGGAGGGATGAGGGTCTCACTCCTTTTGCTCTATGAATGACATCCCTTGTACTTGGGAAGAGGTGCATCAAGTTCTTTTCTGCACAATTCATACACAGTTCAAGGACCCAGCAACTTTTATCTGGGATGCTGTGGGATAAAAACACGCAAAAATGTCTTTCCCTCCAGTTCAGCAAACCAGAATTCTCCTTGCTCTAGTCTCCTATTGTAATGCATGAATTGTACTGAAATAGAAAACTGGCTGGAACTCCAGTGATCACAGATACTCTCAAACTGTTCCCAGTAATTTCTGGTTTCATGTCTGACTGAGGTTATCTGATATTCCTGATCACTGTTCTAAATGTCTAGAATTTCAATATGTCGTAGTAAACATTACAAACTAGAGGGACAGTGCTTGAAATACTTGTACCAGTAAGAGAGCAGGGAATGTAATAGATGCTCATCTTCATCCTGGAGACCATTGAACTAGACCGGCCTTTGCAGATTCCCAATGTTCACAATGTGTGATATCCAAAAGCCCTGATTTTTCTTCAAAAAAGCAAACTGTAGCAGCTTTGCCTTCACAGCTCCACTCCTGGTCCAGTGCTGACCTGGAGGGAACAGGCAAAAAGAGGCACAGAGGATGTGGTACTGATCAAGGATCATCAGGCCTTTGATCCAAAAGACATTACCACTTCCCCAAGGAGGATGTTTTATGGTGTCTGTTCTCCTACCACAAACCTCACCTCAACATCTCCCTGAGAAGTTGCAGCAACTGATCTCCCCAAAGGAACCCCATTACTCATTTCCTCCACTACAATTCTACAGTTTAGTAGATTTCTTCACTATCTCTAAATCAGCTGCCTGAAATTCTCTAGTTTTATGATGCTGCATTTTATTGTCCACTGGACAAATTATTCTTCCCTTGCATTTATTGCACAGTTACTTGGAAAGGAAAATTTTGATCACTAGGTTTTCCTCTTTGTTGCTGCCAGCCCTTGTAGTTATTCACAGGGTTTTTTGTTACTGTTGCAGGCACAAAACTCTAGGTGATGCTAGTAGAGTTTCTGTGGTGCAAATAAAGGCTGAGATTTTCTCATCCTAGAAAACTCCTGTAGCTTCATATTGTGACTTTTTGTAAATCCTCTCCTCTGTGCTGGTCTAGATATATCTCCAAATGCATGGCATTTGAAAACTAAGAACTCTACATATGCTATAATTAAGCTTATTTTTGTCAAGGTCTGTGCAACTCTTTGAAACACTTACAGTAGGCCACAATCCAGCATACCCTGTAAGGCAGAATCAACTTCTAAGGAAACAGATTAATGTATTAAATATATTTGCATAGTAGTCTGCACAAGCACATTAGTGAAATTTTCAGCAATGAACCATCTCAGTATTTTCCATGAGCTATTTTGAGCAGAGCATTACTACAGCTCTTTCTGGGGCTGTTTCAGTGCATGCAGTACATCAGTCTGATGTACTCAGTGAGGAGAGAGAGAGTCCCATTGTGGACACTGGCCAAGAATCTGAATCCTTGTAATTTTGCCAGGTTACTCCAACAAGCCTTCTCTTTCTCATAAACAGTAAGATGAAAATGTTTTATCTGTTTACCAACTTCCGGTCAGAATTCCTTTGAAATGTCTGTGTCTACTCCAGGGAAGAAGAAAAAGTTAATACTTTCCCTAACTTCTTTGTGTTAATATTGTCCTGCTATTTTTTTATTTGTCAGGTCCCTTAAAGCCATTTCTGTATGCATCTAAGCACACCACAAAGCTTAAACACAAAGGTTTCACACTTAATAGTAGTACTGGTAATTCTCTTCTTGTCAGTACTGGAAGCATTGTCCTTTGACATTTCAGTGATGCATAAACCTGTTGTCTGGGGTACAAATGTGAGCTGAGAACTGATTTTGTAACAGAGTCGATTTTAATTTTCTTGGAAAAGTGGTTCAACCTTTTTAAGTTCTGTTTCCAGCTTTTCTACTGGACAGGCAGAATTTGCCATGATTACACAGCTGTGAATAAGTACTTCAACATGAATGTTACCTGACCGAAATGATTACTGCAATGCCAGGGAAAAGTCCAGTTTGAGTGTAAAGTCTTCTATTATTGCCTGGCTTTAAGGTAACTGTTGCTTCTGCTTTGTAGCAGGTGCTGAGCTTAAACTGCAAGGGGCTCATTAAACAGATCCATTAAATGCAAAGATTGCCAGCCCATTGCTTCACTTTGAGTGAAGGCTATACACTAAAAATCAGGATCCGAAGTTGTGGGTTCAATAATTTTCTTTAAGCCTATTTGCAGAAATGTCAGGCAGAGATTGTCAGAATAATTCCAGATCCCCACTGCAGGAGGCTGCTCACTCCCTGCTCATCCTCTGGGTGAGCCCTTGTGCTTCCAGAGAAGACATCTAACACACCTACATAAACTGCCCTCCGGAGAAATGTCTTACTCTCTCCACTGATTGCCTAGGCCTCTTGTCTTGGAGACCCTTGACTTAGTTATGGAAAATTAGGCACTCCCTTCTCCACTACCTCCACAAAATCAAGCTCCACTTTTCACTTTTCCCTTAAAAAAAACAAAAAACAAAAAAACCCACAGATGTAGTTATAGACCTGATGTGGTAACAACAGTCTAAGATTTTAATGAGAAAAGTTACCTTAACCAAAATTAAACCAGGTCAATCCTCTTCTGCTTGAATACGTCGACTCCAATATTTATTTGGGTTTATTAAAAAGCTGTCAACCAGGTTCAGATTGTGACAGTAGCTTTTTCCTGCACTCACACATTTTCAAAGTGGTATTTCAATTATAGTGATATGACTTAAGGGGGAGGAGAGGAGGTTAATAGACCTGACTTGTTTGATGAAGTTCATGAAAAGAAGTAAATTATGTCTTTTACAGCAGCAGGCTCCATAGCATCAGTTGCTCCATAATCCCGTATTACCTGGCATACATTAGGCATCTAACTGCAAAGCAACACTAAGGAAGGATCAGTTTTGTCCAAATTTTAATTCACCACTATCTATTAGCATGTTTCAAAAGCTTTCTGAATCTCAGACTCAGCTGTAAATTAAATAGTGTTATGGGAGGATGAAGGGGAGTTTGAAGTTTTCATTTAAATAGCCTTTGCAGGTAAGATAATTCAGGCTGGCTTTTCCCTGCTGCAGCTGTGTGCAATTTCCAGTCAATAAGCTGAGCAAACGGCGTCTCCTCACAATAAATCAACAGCAACAGCCGCAGCAACTGATAAGGCAGCAGAAACATGTCCTAGCAGGGATTGCCCTTTTCCACTAAAGCCTTCAGGGCCAGGCTTACATAGGGGAGACCACACACAGACAAGGGAGGCAACAAGTTCCCTGTGGCCCCAGGGCTCCTCCTCCTCTCTGCAACACCGGTTTGGCAGCCGGCACCCTGGAAAAACCAGCCCGAGGTACAAGAGGTGTCAGCAACCTCCCGAATCAGGCGCAGGTGACAGCCCTGTGCCACTCTCTGAAGGGCTGGTGGGGCACGTCCCCTCCCTGAGCCCGACATCCCTTTGCAGTCCTTTCCTACCGTGCACAAGATGCCTTTCTTCTGCCCAGCTTCCTTTCCTGACCCCTTGTCAATAACCACTCTTCCTTTCCTCATTCTTTTATTCAGTTTCTGTTTCATATACTTATAAATTAATTATTAATGTATTTAAGATTCAGCAAGCCTTAAGCTCCTTCACCATTAAATGAAAAGCAAAAAGACAGCATAGCATGGTTCTTTTTGCAGCTGGTTCCCACTCCCTCACATCCTCCTCAGCTGTATTCATGTGCCTGCTCTAAGACAGTAAGACTTTGCTGTCTCACTGCTTTGGCACAGAAAAGACCCAGATATTTGTCAGCAGCGTTATGAAAATGAGCCAGATATTACCCAAATATAGGGTTTGCTAGTTGGGGTGAACAAGATGCAATCCAAGAATTAATTTGCCTCAGTTCTGGTGCCATCCACCACTGGGCAATGAAGCACACAAACCTATGACGAGACTGCTGTCTTCTTGTCCCAACAAAACATCAGGTGCTGACTCTTCCATCATGCTGTCTCAGACACTTGTGCTTGCAGTTATGAGTCTTAATCAGCAGTGAGGATCCAGTCCAGTGCTTGGTTCCCAGGCAAAAGTCACAGCAAAGCTTGGAGAGGCAGGATCACCCCCCGGGAGTTTCAAAAACAGCACCCTTTATTAATTTCTCACTGGCTGTGGTTTTTAAAGGAGAAAAATCATCTCTTTCAACATCATGGTGGAAAAAAAAAAGTGAAATACAGACTTTGAAGTGGTGGGGAAGCACCATTACCTATTCACAGACGGCAGTCTGGTGTTCACTACATTTGATAGGGAGGCTGCATGCAGCAAATGCATGTAAGGACACATTTCTCTCAGAGAGCAGTAAAAGTGCACTCTTCACACTCACCTGCCATATAAGCTACTTTTCACACAAGCAGGCCAGCTGGCTCCTGCTGTCCCCTGCTCTGGGGAGACAACTGCTCATCCCTCTTGAGGTTTTCTTCTTTCTGAGGCATTCCAAAGTTGTTGAGAGTTCATCGTGCAGGCAGGTAGATTGTCATCAAGCTTTGGCCTTCTCAGTTCAGCTTCTACCAAAATTTGCTTCTTCCAGCTTTCATCTCCTACCCACTTGAAAGGCTGAAGTCCTTGATCGAGCTTTATTTTATGTATCCCCAGTCTCTGACAGCATAATCAGTAGCTCTGAGTTTTTCAAGGAATACTGAATTCATCATTGACACCCCTTATCTGTTCTCTCCTCCTACTACTGTTCCTTTTTCCACCCATAGGTTTACTACAAATCCTGTAATGCAGGCAGAATTCCCAAAATACTAAACTGGCTTTCAAAAGTTAATAGCTGGGCCAGGTCTAAAGAAAAAAAAAAAAATCTATATTTAAATTGTCTAAGAAATTACAGTTACTACTAAATAATAACAGAATATTAGTTGAACAGATAATGAAGATTAATAGAAAAAGAAAAGGGTTTCGCTTTTTTATTGCATTTCCTGATTAGTCAGAAGTTTATTTTCTCCCCTTAGAGACTGCATTGGCATTGTTTGCATTGGATACTGTAGTCAGCCTGCAGTGTGTTACCAAAGACACTCATGATGATATAGTTACTCAAAAAATATCACAAAGGTATCTCACAGGGAAATGTTGCTAATAATGAGAAGACTCTGACTAGGGCTTGACGTCTAAGACTATTCTCTCCCTTTCTTGGCTCTGTGGATTATATGTTTCTCTCATACAAGCCTAGCAACAAAATCACCTTGCCCACACAGCCCAGAACTCCCAAAATTCTACAGACTTGGAGACTGCTCAGTTCACTTGAAAATTTCCAAATATTTCCAAATCAGAGGGCATGCAGTAGGGATACCTGAGAGCATCCCCAATGTTACATCCAGCATCAGGATGTAAGGACAGCAAAATCATCACTTTCCCACAGGGTTCCCCACTGGAGCAGATCCAGAGAGTCGGATTAACATGCTTGCCATCTTCCCCAAAAGTGCACCCATCCAAAACCTCTTCAACGCCCCTGTCATCCTCTGCCAGCCCCCAGCGAGCCTCCCCACCTGCCTGTGCAGAGATCTGACAGGCTGTGGAATCTCAGGGGTTGTGAGGAAGCAATTACATATGAATTTTGGATTCCGGATGAAAGAGCTTGACAACTGCTCCAGCCTTTCTGAGGGAAACACAGAGAAGCCAGATCCTAATCTCCCAATCCTGTCTTGACAGTGTGATCTCGCATCAGTCACTGCCATCTGTGTGTTCAGATTTCTCAGGCACCAAACAAAGCCTGGCTGTGCTCATTTACCTGCAGAAGTGTGAGGATGCAGAGTGGATTAATTAATGCTCATGCAGAACTCAGAGAACAAAGTAGCCTTATGCTGCTAAACACCTTCAAGCCAAAGTCACCTCTGAACAGCCAGGTTTAAGGATGGATTTGGTATCATTCCCAGGTATTACTTTTCCTTTAAATAAGAATGATTTCAGCCTTTTCCAAGTTCAGAACTTGATAGGGACTGATTCCATAAAAAAAAAAAAAAAAAAAAAAAAAAAAAAAAAAGTTTATTAAAATTGCTTTTGACCTTCTTCCATAAAAGAAAAAATATTAAATACATATGTTTAGAAGATCCTAAGAACCATTCCAGTAATGCTCCTGTTCTGCGTGCTCTAATTGTCTCCCTATGGCATACTGGGAAAAACATGCACTTTTGTTAGAAGAGCCTCACAAGTGGTTGGGGTTTTACTCCTGGTTAAAATGAAAAGGATTTCAACAAACTGTGCTTTCTCGTCTTCCTTTGGATTCAGGCAGGATCTGAGCTCCCCCTGCTGTTTGCAAAACTAAAAGCGATGTATGGCTGAGCTAGCTGAATTACTAATACCGCGTTTCTCTGGCCAAGGGCAGGCTCTGGGGATCACGATATTTGGTCTTTGGCTCGGGCTGCCTCATGCAAAGAAATAAGTAGCTAAGTCTCAGTAAAGGCGCGTTCTTACAGTCACACCACTGAACACGGAAAATATTACGTTCAGAAGGAGAGAAGATGGCTTTGTGTAAAAACAACAATTTGATGTATGAGTCAGAAGAGGAGAACATTTAATCGAGCCCAAAAAGGTGTTGACCTTAAACCATCCTCTAATCTGCGGCCAGAAGAGGATTCAGCCCTTTTATAGCAGGCAATATTCCCAGGAACATCCTAGGGCCAGAGCTGAGGCGGTGTGACACTGAAATTATTACATCCTTTGTGCAGAGAGGTAGTCTGACCATGGAAAGCTGTGCTTTATATGTGTGAAAGTATTCTGATCTGAGGCCCTCGGAAAAAAGCCCAGTGCCCCTGCCAGAACAGCCCTAAGTCAATAGGGAGCAGGTCTGCTCTAGGGAATCAAGGGTTTGGGGATGCTCATCCTGACAGAACGAAGAGTCCGGTTATCATGAGCCAAGGGTTTCAATCCCATTACAAAAATGCCTCTGGCACCTCGGTGTGTGGTATGAATTCCCCTTAGATTAACCACTCATTGCCCTCAGACTTTTAATTCTCTCATCAAAGAGGCAGACACCTCTGAACTGCTCTCCAGGGAAGGCTAAATTAGATGCTCTGAATCACCCTCTGGAAGAGCCCCTTGTGCAGCCCAGACAGGGAGAACATGGCAGATCCTGAGCCAGCTGAGATGCACCAGTGCCTTCAGCACCAGCCCTTGATCTCCCCATCTCATTTAGTGCTTTTGAAAAATAAGGTTTTACTGATGTTAACCCCGGGGGGGGGGGGGGGAGAAAAAAAAAATTTTAAAAAAATTTTAAAGTTTGGAGGGAAAAAAGAAAACATAAAAAGAAAGGCAAGTTCTTCTAATAAGGATTCCCAACTGCTAAAATATTTTCTTGTTTTTCTGGTTGTATGTCAAGTCTCATTAGGCTAAGTTAATGAACTTGTTCCAGGCAAGTTTTGGCATAGTTGTTGTTTGTGGTTTTGCCTAACACATGTGAAAGGGCAAGCTAAGTCTGGCTCTTTTTCAAGTAAGTTTAACAATCAGAAAAGTTGGGTGGGAATACAAAAGGAGAAGCAGCTTACAGTTTGCAATTCAATACTTACTCTACAACAGTAAGACAGAAAAAAATGAAAGCTGTGTTCTGCACTTAGATTTGTTCCTCTACCATGCTCTTGATGCAGAAAGTATTTACACCACCAGAGCCATTGTCATTCCTAGAAAGTTTCAGTAGATTAGGTACATCTTTGTGCTGTTAACAGAAAGGTCACATACCACTTTTTGGGGCTAAATTCCCCAGCTTCCAAGTATACATGGCACAAAAGAAGCCAGATATGAACAGCAGAGATATCCAAAGCAATGAAGGCTACCAAAGCAAGAGCTTGGCATCATCAGTATTTTCAATATCTCACCCCAGCCACTGCATTCCTGGAATATCAGCACTGGTTTCTGAAGAAAGTTAATGACATTAAGGGAAAAACTCCATCTCCTAAACTTCGTCTACTGCCACAGAGATATTCTGTAAGAGAAATTGAAATCTCTAACAGCATCTGGATGATAACAGAGGGGATGAGTCAGCCACATATTGCTACTGCCTGCTTTGTTTATGTTTCCCATACTACTTTGAGTCTCTCCATTATTCATTTTTATTTATTTTACAGCACTGGGATTGCAAAAACTAAGAGCTGTTACAAAAACAAGGTCAATGCCCTGCTGAGAGCAAAGTTTAGCAAAACTATCTGTACAGCTGATTCTGCAATCCTCATATTGAAATGAGTTGTGAGAGCCCAAAACAACTGCCAGATCACAAACATCAAGTGGAAGGCTTGCTCGATCTTCATCCAACTACTATGTGCATCAACAGAAATCTAAATAATATAGAGATGTAAAGATTTCCACATCTCCGTTATCAGCCAGGTACACAATCTGCACCATGAGGGACAAGCCTGTTAATACCCAAAAGCTGTAAAATGAAAGCTGTACCACTCAAGAGCCATGTTTGACAAGTCTGTACTACTGACACAGCAGTCACTCTAGTCCTAGAGAACTGCCTCTTCAGGACAAGTTTCTGAGGTGTATTTCTTTGTCCTACCATTATCCAGGTGACAAACTGCTGTAGAATAGGAAGAAGATGTTTATTCCTGCCACCCTGTTTCTGTCTGTGTTCTACCTCCTGCCTTATGTGCCACTACTACCTCTTAATCTCCAACAAGTATTTCTCAAATCAATTTAGCACTGTATTAACAGCTATCAAAATCCCTTGGTTAACCATCAGCCAAAGAACATCTTTCCAGCCCTATTCCTTCCTCCAGAACCATAGCAAACAGCACCCAGTAGTTTTCTCTTACCACATCCCAACTCATACCTAATGGGCTCCCTTTACCATTTTTTCTACCTACCAACCTCAGCAAGCAGTACAAGTGCTTTACCAAGACCTGAGAACTTTGGCCACATTGCAGCACTATCACACACCTTTAACAGGCCAATAAAGGTGGCTGCACCACACAGAAGCACCAGAAAAGCCCATAGCACCTTCTAATGCAAAGTTGTTTAACCTGCCCCAGAGCAACACCACTATCCTCTGCTTACACCCTTTAGGCAGTTGCATCCAGGTTTCTAAAAACTCTGGCAGTGTAAACACAGCTGTGGACTTGGGTTCTGCTGAAGCGTCATTACTGCAGTTCAATTATTGCTGGCTTTTCTCCTCCAAGTTCCCAAATTACCTCCAGCCTCTATGTTGTTATAAACTAATTAGGTTTTAATAAGTCAGAAAATAAGGCAGATTAGGATAATTAGGCCCTATGATTGATTACTGGGGCTGTTGTGGAATAGACCAGGTGAAAGGCAATGAAGGAGGGAGTAGGTATTTCAGAGGCTGGACAGGGCTAGGAAAGCAGACCCCAGATTAACTCTGAGAAATATTAGTCTTGAGCTAAGCTCAGTCAATTCATTGTAAAAAAACTTAGCATAGATGCATCATCCTTTGGTTACAAAGGAAAAACCAAAAGCTTAGACATAAGATGCTGAGGTGTGGGCCCTCAGCATCTCACCTAATGTGCTCATCTCTCCCACTTGCTCAGGTAGCAGCCTGAGGGGTGCAGTGATGGCAGCACTCTTTCCTTTGCATCAACCTGTCACACAGACAACACAGGAACAAGGACAACACTGAGCCCTCCTCAGCTTTCCTTTCCCTGAGAGCTTCTAGTGAGGCTTTGAGTCAGCCAGAAGTACCTGTCCCTGTGGCCCATCACACTGAGCGCTTGCAGCCAGAAGGTCTTCAGCAAACAGCCCAGAACAGAGGCAGCTCTGTGCTCGCACACAGGCGAGCCGTGACTCATGCCCTCTGAATCCAGGCATGCGATTTTATTTCCCACATGATAATAAAAGGGTAGTAACACTCAGCTAGTCGGCTCATCACATCAGCATAGCAAAGGTTCTATTTAATAACCTAACCCAGCTCTGAAATACATCCAGTTTTAAAGCAGTTTAAAATAAAAACTTCTCCAAGCGGTTATGGATGAGTCAGTTTATCATGTTGCTTTAAGTGAACTTTGATAAAATGTTCAAAGAAAATTGCTGTCCCTGTGTGAGGCAACTCTGAGTAACAGGGAACGTTTTCAACAGACAGCCACGTTTTGAAAAACACCCTAAGTAATTAGATTAAACCAAATAATTTCACCCATCCTTTCTTCTTATTATGTATCCTCAACACATCTGAAGATATTTAGAAACCTGTAAATATTAGTCATATCTGGGCAGAATACAATTATGGTTCACTGAAGCTCTGGCTTATCAAACCCATGGGCAAAACTGTATGGCAAAATTAGGAAAGAGGGAGATTATAAACCTGTCTCCTGTGAAAATTAAGAAAAAAAAAAATAACCCACAAAAAAGTTTTGTTCCAGAATTAGAAAGTTCCATTTGGCAACATTAGGATTATGATTACTTAAATATGCCAAGTTATCGGTCCCTTGATAAGCACATTAGAAACCAATCCTTTTAAGATGCCAGCCCTATAAATACACAGATTTAACAGGAAGCAGGTAGGCACTGATGAAAAAGAACCTCTTATCCAAGAGCTTTCTCTGGAAAGTATAGCAATGAGGTGTGGCTGCTCGATAAGATGAACTCAGGACCCAGGACTAAGTCACTGAACTTACACGTTGCAGTAATCTACAGGACAAAGGTTTGCAGTGAAATATAATTGCGATAGCTCAGTCTTAGAAAACAGCTCTTAAGTAAAGGTCTATGGGATCAGAACACTCAGCTAAGGCACAGGGAAACTTGTGTCTCCAACCTGCATGGTTTTGGGCATATCATCAAATACTACTTTTATTCTGGATCCAGCACCCACATTAGAAATAATTGTAAGCTCAGTTCAAAGCTTTGAACACCCCTGTTCAGCTGCCACATAACCATCTCGGGTCATGACCCCACATCTTTTGACAAAATGCCAAGTTTTGTGAGGTTGAGCTACTTCAAACTTAAACCCAGAACCCAGGTGTTCAGTCACAGCTCTTTCACAGACAGGTTCCTCAGGGAAAACTGTAACACCTGATGCTCTTCTTGCAGAGCAACAGTCTGATGATTTACACACCCATCCAGTAAGTGGGAAGCTGTAAGCTGAATTATTTCTTCTACTATCAGAAACAAAAGACCCTGTTTCTCCCCTAGAAGGTTACACATTGAAACACAAACCCCCTGAAACAGAGGTGAAGGTGCACTTCTGCCCAATAATTTGGGAGTTTGCCTGCAAAGAACAGGTTGGGGACAGTTCTAAACAAAACCATTGCTGCTTTATGCTCTTTCAGAGCCTGCAAGAATAAGATTATTTTCTGCACAGTGACAGGATTTTAAAAGAAAATAAGGGTGCTATGCCCATATAGAAGCCTGGATTGTGATATTCAGGGCACTTTCTAAGGAATTACCCTTTGCACATTTGAAAGACTGGAGGTTCAGGAGAGAACAGCTTCTCCATAGCTGTTGGACTGGGTAGGTGATATCCTCAAAGCCCTTTTCTGATCAGAAAAATGAAAATCACAGTCAAAAATTAGAAAAGGTATGCATTTCCTAACTTTGCTCTTTTGTCCCTGCTACCCCTGTCTCATTTTGGAGCAAATGTTTCTAAGTAGGCACAGGGTTACAGGGAGGTGCTTGAATAAAGGCTTCTGGGGCTTGGGATTTACCACCCACCCCTGTTCTCAGCCACCCTGACTAATGAGCTGCAGGCAGCTGTATGCTGCATACATTGACTCTGGGCAATTCCCTGCTTAATATACCAGCTCTTTGGGGCCTTCACCTTTTCTGGGCCTCAATCCTCATCTAGAAAGACTGCATAGCCATGAGGGTACTTGTTCATGGAAAGTGTCCCCTGGAAGAAGATTCTATGGACATGCCAAGTCCCTTTTTTCAGCCCTTCTGATACATTAAAGACAATTGGCAGCTTTGGATTCTGCTCTAGTCTCTCGTCACTTGACTTTTAGATGTTTAAGCCCTTTCCTGGGTCTCTTCTTGTAATCCCCCTCCAAAGAGTAATTACAGAGAGGTGGGACTGACTCATGGCACTCTCAGCTGTTAGTAAAGGGCCACACTTTCTCTGCAGGCTGCTAAGATGCAAGCAGTAAGCTGCGGTAATTAATGTCAGGCAGATACAAGGAGGAAAGAGTTGTTTCTAGTTGTGAAGAAGCAGGTTTGGCGGAGGTTCTGCTAAGACAGTTCCCACACTTGAGCTGTAAAGCAAATGCAGATGTTTCATAGTGCCCTGAGCAAATTTCACAAAGTTCAAGCCAGGCCAGCAGGATGGCTCTGAAGAGCCTTCCTCCCCAGTTCCTCCTCAGTTTATGCTCTGCTGCTCCTGTGCAAGAGAGGGAGGCACCAAGAGCTTCCTTTTCCTGGTGGCCTGCTGAAAATGTCTCCCTCCACATAAGCCATGAAGAGACAAGTGAAAGTGTGGACAAAAGCTCAAGTTTCTTTTCCTTGTATGTAGGGATGATTGTCATTATTAATCTCACAGCAGGAGAGGCAAATACGATAACTTCATGACTCAGGATGTGCCTTAAAGGTCATTCTCTATTCCTATCCCAAGCCAAAGGGGAAGAAGGAAAAAAAGCCTGTTGTATTCATGTTCTCATTTCTCTCTGAGGTGAGTCACCCTACCAGTTAAATGCTATAAAATGACAAACATTGGTAAATAAGATAGGATTAATGATACTGATGACTCAACTGAAATAAACACACATCAGTCACAGCTCAGCAGCCTGAAAGAACCTTATGAAAAGAAAAAACCTGCTCAAATCAAAGACAAGATGATGATTGCAAATCTGCTATTAATAAATATTTTCTATGACAAAGCATTCCATGTAGTATTTATATTTCATTATGCACAACACAAACCAAGCGACTGAAAACATTACTCATAACAATTGTGGAAAAAAGCTGTGAGAACTCTTTTTCATTTCTGCTAGGGCAATGCAATTGCTTCTTTTAAAAGCAACAAACTTGCCTTCATATAAAAACCCTTTTGTCCCCTGACCCGGAAGATTAGGCTTTATTCACAGATTTGTACCTGTTCTCTAATGCTAAATCTGAGAAATAGCCTGAGTGACCAGCCAGCAGAGTGCCCAGCTCCCTCAGTCATCAAGAAACTGCACAGCATAGCAGGTGTACAGGTGTGGAGTGCATGGATGCGAGCCTGCAGCAGCTGGAGGTGACAGATTGGCTCTTCAGCTGCTGCTGGAAGGACTGTAGGCTTTCAGCCCTGGGACATTTCAGGGCAGAGCAGCCATCATGGGCTTTGATTGCACTGCTCTTATGGCTACAGGTATTCCCTAGGGGAAAAGCATGAACAGTGGCACAGCACAACAGCAATGTTTTTATCACTAGCATTTTCTCAGGATATGCTCATTGTGCACCTGCAACCTCCCCTCTCTAGCAATGGACTGAATAGACCCTGTGCTTCCTGCACATGCTCTCCCTCCTGTATTTTCATTTTTCCTAGATTAATAATGCTCATCTGACAGTATTTTTGTCCCTAAACAGTGTCTTCATCTATCTGGGAGAGTACAAAAGTACAAATTAAAAAGACTGAGCCAAAATGAAGCCTAGATATTACAGAAATTGATGTGTGGGCTCTCTTGGAGGAGCAACAAACTCTCTTCCTGATAAAGTCTGGAGATATAAATCTTGCCTCCCAATATGTGGCTCTCACTGAAGTCACCAGCAGGTGTTTGCAGACAGAGGGTGGAATTTGCACATGGGGAAGAATCATTTGCAGTTTGCTTTTCAGAGCAGTTAAGCCTGATCTGTTGGAGATATGTATGTGAGTCATCTCACACTCACTCACTTTTCTTCCCTTCTGAACAGTGAGGAAACTTCAGTCTAGTAACCACATATCTGCTCTTCAGCCTCTTTATGTTTTCTTCTCCAAATGCTTCACAGACAACTTATAGAGGAAGAAAAATTGCACCAAAATATTGAATAATTTTAGGCCTGATGTTGTGGAACAGAAATTATGGACTTTGCTTCTTGATCACATATCCCAGAGTGTTTTAATTTACCAGGATATAAATACAGAGAAAACTTAATGTCTTTGGGTGTAAATCAGAAATAACTCGAAGGCACTAGAGGATATTTTTGTCATTACTGGCGGTATATCCCATATATCACATAAACCACAGACTTCAAGGCAAAACTCTGTTCTCATCTAACATGGTATAAATCCAGAGAAGTTCAGCTCAGCACACCAGTCTCCCCAGTACTAAATTCATTCAGCTGTGTTTCTGATTTAGCAGCTGCAATGCAAATGTCAGTGCTGCAAAGGCTCTGAGGACACCAAGGAGCTCTGCAGTTAACCTTGAGGCTGGGGAACTCCTTTGGGCACCTGGCTCTGTCACAGGCTCTGTTCTCTAATTTCCTCGGTCCCAAATCAGTTCTGCCTCTTGTAAACATAGTTTATTGCTTTTCCCACAGCTTCTCTCATTTATCAATTCTTCATTACAAGGACAGACCCTTAGTTGAAGTTAAAAATCTCTGACTAGGTGGAGAAACATCCTGTGTTAAGAGCTCTGTTATACAATAAATGCAACTTAATCCCTGCATGGCACAACTCTGGCATTGAACACTGTCCATTTCCTTGCTCTGCTTGGCATTAATCAGCCTTCTCTACAGGCTTTTTAAGCAAAAGGACTTTTAGGAGGTAAGTATTACTGGCTATGTGGCCTTGTAACAAAAGTCTCCTTTGGAACTTCTGAATGCTTCCCTGGACAATTGCAATAATTTCAATAGCTCTGTGTCCCCCCCCGAGTTCATATGAAAACAATTAGGTTCTGAGAAAGCATCTACACAGCTGAGCTTATAGTCCAAAGGAATTAGGAAATCTCTTCTCCAGATGCTGTGAATTTTACATAAAATTATCAGTGAGCACAATCCCAAATACAGCTTCTTCCTCTGAATATAGTTTCTCCAAGTTAATCTCTGGGACTGAGCATTTTGCCATCATTTCTTTAATCTGCTTTGATTAAATTATTCTTAATAAAAAATTTGGGTTTCTGAATGCTCTGGATTATTATCAAATCATTAACAGACACTAACTGGTGTTACAAAAAGTAGCCACAGCACAGGAAGATGCTTAAGACGCCTGTCCCACCTAAACCATTATTTTCACATTTGATATCTCTGGATATAACAAATAAAAATTTGCAACATGAAGAACAGAACACTGATAAAATAAAACAAGTGATTTATCACACTGGCACAAATGTTACAAGGGGCAAAGGCAATCATTGGAATCCCATACTGTGAAATAAGTATGTTTAAGCAAAGAGCTGCTCCTGCTGCTGCCCCTGGCCTCACCCCCTGATTTCCATCTCATCTGTGCCACTGTGCCTCTAAGAAGCCCTCTCCATCTCAGTAGTCCTTTCCAAAGAGGAATGGATCCTAGAGCTTGCAATATCCAAAATAGAATAATTCCTTGTAATCTCAATTACTGGTTATTACCAAGAGAGTGCAGCTGCCCCAAGGTGCACTTGAATTTTGCCTGGGTAGCTCTTGTCCTCGGAAGGAGTTGTGAGGACATCTCAGGGCTACTTATGTAATTTGTTAGGCAAGCCTCTCTGCATACCAAAGCTGATTAGTACATTTTCTATGAAGTAATATTGGAAAATTGAAGTATTCTTGTCAAGACATCAGGTTTTGAGAAAGTTTTTTGCAACAGTCAGGTCATTTACATCCTGGTGGTTAGGAGATGGGGCAGATGAAAGAGCCAGGTGAAACTCTTTTCCCTGCGCAGTGGAGGAAGAGCTGCAATGAAATCTTTCCACCAGGAAGAGGGATAGGGCTTAAACAAGAGACTCTCACACTCCAGGCACCAAGTGCCTTACAGATAAGGAACAAAAAAGCAGTCTGACACCTTGAAAATCGCTGCAAAACAGAGTAGTCATCTTCTAAGTCAGTTCTGCATATGCAGCAGGCCTGAGCAAAGTGGTTTCATGCAGAGAATAGTAATTGAAAACAGTCATTGAAGTGGTAAACAAAAGCAGAATGCTAAATATGAATGTGCAGTAAGTGATGGTGTAGGTTTTCCTTCAATATTAAGGATTTAAACCCCACAGTGTATTTGCAATAACCCATTCTTGTTTTTGAAACATTTTGTTCCAGATAGCTCAAAACCCTGCTCCCTCCTGGCAAGGAGAACAATAGTTTTCTATTGGAAGCTGAGGATAACTTGTGCTAGGGTGAGAAATTCTGCAAAGTTCAACCAAGGCACTCACAGGCAAATGGGGTCTGTAGCAAGAATAGTGGGTCAGAAAATTTTTTTTTACTTCTTGTCTGAAAAAGACACCTCCAACAACACAGAACCACATAGCAACATGCTCGGGCATTGACTCTGCACTGAGTCAGAGGGAAGAATGCCATTTCATGACTCACCAGCACCACTTATGCTGCATTGTATAGTGCTAAATAATCTAATCTGTCTATCTACTTGAGAGCCTTTAAAGAGCACTAGTATGCAATGTAAAGAGTTTTCATTGGCATACATGAAAGGCATTAAAGTCTGGATCGCACTCAATGGAAAGCTGCCATCATTTCCACTGGGAGTTAGACCAGCGTTTATGTATGCAATGCATCATGTTTGGGAAAGCTCTTTGGGGGGAAAAAGGGAGGCTTTTAAAATCAAAAGGTAATAGCTATCAAAGACAGTGGTTTCTCGACAAAGTTTTGTTCTCAGGTATTCTGCATTATCTGCAGATGCAGATCTCTCTTTGATGTCGATGAGAAACCAGCTCACCAGGGGAGCCCCACACTGACAGCCACATCTTCTCTTGCAGAGGAGGCAGAGGACATCTGGTCCTGAGCTCCCCGGACAGGCATTGGGTTTCCCGGCATTTTCCTGCAGGTGGCACTGCTAAATTTTTTAACAAAAGTGAATTTTGTGAACTTGAAGTTCTCAATCATTTAGTGATCTTATCTGAGTGGAAAACCCGAACCATGGGCGCCATTTCCCTGTCCCAGCAGCCTCGCAGAGGCACAAAGCAGCCTGTGTCTGATCTTTTATCCAGTGAAAGTCCAGGGGAAAAAGAAATGAAAGGTCAAGACTTGTACTTATGTCATCAACGGAATATTTTCCTGCTAGGAATTCAGAGCAGATGTACAATTCTGGACCTAATTTCCTCTCAAGATGACAATTTTAGGATCTCTCTACCTTCTAGGTTACACAAGAATAGGCAGGTGTGTTAGAGGCGTTTCTTGCCTCCAGTATAAAACTTGTGCTTCTTTTTCGGTTCACAGCCTGGGTCAAATTAGCCATGCTGCCTACTGTTGGCTTCTGCTAGCAATTCCAGTGCCTCACAAACAGTGCTGTGGGGCTACCACAATTGCTGTGTTGCTCTTTATCTGGCAGAAGAATAATTTCATCTCCAATTCTACTCACAAATCCAGATACTTGCAGCAAACTAAAACAGTCAATCAAGGATAGAAAAATCAAAGTGGCAGTGAGAAAAAAGAGTCATCTGGAGGGCAGAGGATAATCCACTTCAAGGGCTGTTCACCCCTCATCAGCCCTGGGCATCCCGTCTCAAACCCCTGTGCCACAGAACTGCAGTGCATCTGCACACAGGATAAAGTTAATGATGATACAAGAACCACTCGTCAAAACATCTCCCCATGCAAGAGCCAAACCCAAGTTGTTAAGTGACTACTTAGCAATGGGCTGACTCTAGAAGAGCATTCCCAGATGAATCCAAGCATGTATGAAAATGCCAGCAATATGTGTGGTTTCTCCTTCTAACACTTTCTACTTAATATCTGATATGTAACTTCAAATATGTTTTCTGAAGGCCAATACTTTTCTCTCTGAATAGTGTAGGCAAATTCACAAGCTTTCAGAGTCCTGCAAAAGTTTGTTTGAGGACCATCATGTGGAATGAAGTTCCAAGTGTTCAAAAAATTATGTTACAAAAACATCACTCTCTTGCACCAGTTATGGATTTGTAACCATCAGTTTCCTTGATTTCTTTTGTTATCAGATGCAAGGAACAGTAACTAGCAGGGACACATGCCTTTGGAACATCCTACACAGAAAGCCTAGTTCCTGTCCAAGCTGTCAGTCTAGAGAAGCTTTCAGTTTCCCCCTAGACTGGCTGCTTTCCTTACTATGGGAAAGGAAGTCAGGCAGCAATCTGAGCATACCAAAATTAGAGCTTTTTTTGGTGGCCATATTCAAGGAAATATGAGCATAATCATAAGCAGAGGCAAGCTTGTGTCATGATTGCCTTCTTTGTGCCTCTTCTTTGGTTAATAGAGAGCCTCTCAAACCAGCTTCTTATGCCAGCTGAAAGATGAGAGCAAAAATATTCCTCTCTTCCACTGTTGCATCTGTACTCATTTGACAGGCACTCAACCCAAGGACACTTCTTGCCTTCCAAGGTGAAAGCTCTCAAAAAATTGATGCTGATATATCTTGTAAATCCCTAGTTTTTACTATCATCATGGGATTCAAATATCTGAAGAAGAAATTTGACTTATGAGGGATGGCAGCATTGGCAGCTCAAAAGTTCATTCATCCTCAAGAGCATATATATCAGCTGAAATGAGTTTCAAAGGACCGTTCACTTGAACTGATTTACAGGTACACCAGCAGACACAGAGACACTTCTTTTTCAATGACATAATTTTAATAGGCCAGGAGCATTTTTGCTACTGCAGCCGAGATCAGGATATTTTTATTTTGCTTGTCAGAAGGAAAGCTTTACTTTGCATGCATTTAGCCTCAGGAATAGAGTTTCCTGATAGTATTGCCAAGGGCACATCATTTTTGCAACAGAGGCAACACTGGGAAAATTATGTGCTTCACTGGTCTTGACTGGAGTCCATAAATGCTTTTGCAGCCGTCACAAAGGACCTGAGCCAAAGTGTCCAGCACAGGTGTTCTGAGTGGCCACATGATTCCAGTGCTTCACTTCTCTGTCCTGAGGCTGAGGCAGCTGCATTGGGCTGCTCATGCCTGCCAGCCCTGGGGCAAGTTGCCCAGCTCCACCTCCAAAGGTGCCTGTAAGACTGCATGCACTGCCATCACATGCAACACCTTGGAAGAGGCTCTAGAGAAGGTGCAAAGATGCTTTATTTGGATATACTGGAATTTTTTCTTAATCCCTGGGATCCCAAACGACAGGCAAACAAATAAAGTGCTTCCCAGGTAGCTGATGGTGTGTGTGGTGCATCAGCTCACCAGACAATCTCACTCTAAAGCAGAAGTATGAGCAATGCCCATGCAGGGCAAGGCTGACAGCGACATGGCAGGAGAGAGTTTGTAGAGGGAAAGGGTAAACTGCATAACATTTCCCACCTCCTCAGCAAAGTCAGCACTTCATGGGGAAAAATGAGGTGGCACAGTTTTATATTTCTTAGGTGACATTTTTCCCCCCATGAGGAAAGGGAACTTTTCAGCCCTGGCCTTTGCACCTCCAGACTGAGCCTGTGGAACCGATTTTCAGCTGCTGACTCAGACAAATGCCCAGTGCCTTCCGTGGGAGTTTCTCCCAAGCTATGACTGCAGGATTTGGTCACTATTCTGTATGAAGTCATTTTAACTCACATCTATGCCACTGTTCATGTAAGATGATGCTAAAGTCCATATTACTCCAATGTCTCATCAAAGCACTTCTTGAAGTCAATGCAATTTTTTCTCTATCCCAAGGGTGGTGGGCAAAAAGAAAAATTTTAAAAAATAGAGAGCTGTGAATGTGAAAGCTATTTCCTCATTTAAATTTCTCACAGGAGAATGGGGTTTAAGTCTAGGAAATGCTAGGTATTGCTAGGTAGGGACCATTTTTGTGGGCTTCTTCTGTAACAAAGCATTTTGCTGAAATTTAATTAATAGTACCTGTGGACGGAATCATTGGCCCTGTAAAGGATCCCATACCCTGCTGTCACATTAGACTCATGTCAAATACAATGTATTCACATTATAAATATTCTGACAGCAGAGACATAGTCAAACTTGCTTCCAGGTACACAGGGCTCAGCCTGACCCAGCTGATCACAGAAATGCTTTGCCCTGGAGCAGGGCGGGGGGTGGTGAGATGAAAGAGTATTTTTTTACTCTAGTTTGTCTCAGATGTTTCAGCACTGGGATTGTTGTACAGCAAGACATAATCGGGTACTTGGATGGCAGACAGCCATGGCCCTCATCAGCAGCACTGAGGTGAAAATTATCGTGCTATAATTCAAGCCCTGTCATGCCTCATTGCTTAATTATACAGTTCTGATTACAACGGAATCATCTTTCTATAGCATGTCCCAAGTTAACATCACTTTGATTAACAACTCATTTATCTGATTACATAGTAACTCAATAACATTTTGAATTGGAAGGAAACCAGGAAGCCCTTTCATGCCCATTCAGCTTCCTAGCTAGTGTTCATATAAGTATCCTGTAATTTTATCTTCTTTGTTTATAGCTTGAAGAATGCTTTAAGGACCTGGAGAACGGAACAAGCAGTGAGGTACAGAGATTTGAAGATAATAAAAAACCTAAGAGCCGTGAGAGAAAGAGATAGATCCCACAGGGACATGTAGCATTCCTGCAGCTGCTGCCATCTTCAAGCTTATGTACGTAACCATTTGTTACAGAGGCCCCAGATATGTCATAGCCCTATTATGTTCTGAGCAGGCCTCTAATTGAGGAGAGCCTGTTTCAAAGAACTCACAGTCTTAGGCTTTGATTCAGCAAAGAACTGAGGCATTAAGCCTCTGACTTTAGGCTTCATTATCATACCTCCTCTTGCAACACCGACTCTTTCTTTTATGACTCCCAACGATTCCCATAATATGGTGCAGTTCAAATCTTCAAAGTGCTATAAAATATAAGTAAATTAAGCTTTAAAACTGCCCCACTGAGATCAGCAGACAGTTGTTTCAGAAGCAGAAACTGAGTCATAGAAACATGAAGTGACTTACCCAAGGCCCCATGTTAAATCATTGGTAGTAAGTCAAATAGAGGAATGTTAGTTCCTAAATCTCTGTTAGCCCACCACAGCTTGCTATTTTTTCTTTATTCATCCATTTGCTTACAGTAACTTCCCACATATGCTGTTGTAATAAGAGAAGATGGCCACTGCAAATGACCATACAGCCTTAGCAGTGGTAGGATCCAAGGGAGAGAGCTATGGGACATAGCAAGCACGTTTCAGCAGAAAGGATGCCCATCAGAAAGGGCTGGTTAAGTGAGATCGGTATTGCACAGAAGTGCACTCATTCCATTGAAATTCCCAGTTGGAGTCAAGGTGGCTGACAGAGCCATTACTTGGTTCATTCCTCCTGCTTGAATTGAGCAGCACTTCAGGGAACAGGAATGTCCACTGCAGTGGCTGGCATCTGCCTATAACCCAGAAGGCTTTCCATTGCCCCATGTCTCCCTACAAAGCTAAGGCATTGGCCAGAACAGTTGAAACTATTAAAAATCATCTAATCCAAAACTCTTCTTTAAATAAGATCTATTAAATTTATTTTTAAAGCTGATTTTTCACTCCAGCTTGTTCAGAACAGTTTTGACAACAAAATCATGCTTTTCTACATTCCACACAACAGTTTTAGCTGATTAAAATAGCACTCCAGCTTGTAACATCCTGAGGAAAGGGATGTCTGCTGCACTAAGGTGGTGGTAACAGCTACCTTGTATGTTGTTCATTGTCAGGTCATGGTTATTATGTCCTCTCTTACACCTTAAATAAAGTTCTATTCAATTTCCAAGGCATTTCCAAAGCCAATGTGAGGTGAACACATTGTTTTCAACTCTGCATATAAATGTTGTAGAGGCATTTCATTAGTTGATGTCTACAGGCTGCTCTGAGTTTCCAAGACACAGTTATATCCACTAAACCCCAGATCAAGCCCCTCATGATGTGATGTTCTGCACAAATGCATATGTAATAAGCCATTTGCTGTCAAAGTTCAGAACTGTGTGACATATCAAATGCAGCAGGTGTGGCTATCATGTTCTCCAGTTGTTTCCTAGTCCAATGTCTGTTTATTGACCTCTCTGCAGTTAATCTGTGAATACTTCCCATTTCTCTTCTTAACTACACAGACATGGCATGCAGCCTGCTGCAAGAGAAAGATAAAGTTCATCATATGGATACTCCACTTGCCTGGAAATGTTTTCCTAAGTGCCACTGGAATTGAAATGCTGTGTATGCACTTATGGCAGATTGCAGTTGAACCAAACACAAAATGGCAGCTGCATGAAGATTACAATATCCTCTAATACTTTTAGAGGGGCAGCAGAAAGAAAATCATCAGCATTTTACCATCAGCACAGTGTGAGTTCATGCTGAAATGAACCAAACCAGGGCATGATCAGCTTTATTAACAAGCAGCAGGAAGAATCCACAAAAAGATTTCTAACCTGCTTCAAAACCACCAGTAACAAATCCCCACTGTACAGCCCATTGCAGTAACAGTTACTTAGCTGTCTTACCACACAAAGCCATCTGGCTTTGGTTTTTGTCCACAACCCAACATTCATTATTTGAAATGCTGGAAAATGTCTCAGGCCAAAAGTTATCCAGCTCTGAGCAACTCTGGACAGATTGGGATTGCGGAGTGAGAGCCGTCATTACAGATGTCAGAATCCACAGATCTTGGTACAAATCCAAACTTGTAACTCATGAAGACCCATCCCTCCCCAAATCTGAGCAAATTTGCAGTATCCTGAAGGGCTGAAGCCACTGCATTTGCTCTAGACATGCTCTGCTTTCTAATGGGGAGTAAAAGACAAATCGCAGCGAAAACATGATTGTGAAAACTGATTGCAGGACCCGTCCTGCTTCACTTCTAGCCCAAGGCGTCGATGCTAGGGGAAGACAGCTATAAACAAACTGCACATAATTATTCCATTATTACAGTACATGCCTACTGCGTGGGTGGGAATTCTTCTCTTCTATCTCTAGCATGTTTCCCTGCCTAGCTTCCTCCACCCCCCATCATCTGTTCAATTAAGTAAGCCAACCAAAGGACATTACCTCAGTGTATTCACAGGGCCTACCAAAGCAACAGCAATGTTTGAGGAACTTTCAGGCAGGTGTTCATTCGTCTGATTAATAATAATAGTAAGAATAATAACAAAAATAACAGCACTCCCACAACCTCCATGTTCTTTATTTCTTTTCTTTGACTTTCCAGCTATACCAGGTGTAACTTATTTGCATTTTATTATTATTTTTTAAAGAGCAGTCATTAGGGAGGGTGTGAACATAGAAGCACACTGCATCTGGCTAAAACCTTTGCCAAATTTTGACTCTTCCTTGCATTCCAGGGTTAGGGTAAGGGAATTAAGAACTTATAATGCTGTGCTATAGAAACATGTACCTCTCAGCCAGGTCCTGATTCTTTACTCATTTATATAGATTAAAATCAGGGTATGTGCTTCAACTCAGCTGAATATCACAAAGCTGGAATTGTAAGAAGAAATGTTCTTGTTTCCTTTTTTTTTAAAATAAGGGGGAAATAGAATGAGAATTTTCTTGTGGACAGGTTGCTTTTGCATATTTATTCCCACAAATATAGAGTTTTGTTTGTGTGGTTAATGACAAGGTGTATTAATTGGGCAAGAAACCATGAATGAAATGGTGACCAACACCTCCCTAGAATATCCTAGAGCTTCCATCAGCTGAAAGGCTTGCATAATGAAACAGAAGTTGGATAGGTCTTACTCTTTCTGTTGAAAGATGGACTAACTCTTTGTAGGGAAAATGTTTCCTGCACGTTTATGACCCAAGCCTCAGTGGGCCTGGCTGGAGCAGATGCTGCAGCACTCAGGGGTACCACTACTGGATACTAGAAATCCTAATTAGTGAATAGTCCTAAATTATAACCTAAATTAGCAGTGTTCCTGAATATTTTGTCACAGAAGTGCTTTTCTTCCTCCACTTTGACTAACATTACATCAACTAGGGAGGTACCTCACCCCACGAGGATAGGCTACAGTAGAGTTGCCAGCCTCATATATATCTCAGCAATTTAACATTTCTTCTGTTTATTGACACATTAGAGGCCTTGTCCAGTTTCCAAGCCCTTGAATTCATACTCAACTTTCATATTCTAGAGGATCATAGACTGATGTTATTCTACAATAGCAGGGATATGAGGCAACACCTTGGCTGGCATATCACTACACTTTTCAGATCTGTTCACCTGTAGGGTAGGTGGGTCATTAACTTCTTCAAAGACTGCATTCCTCTACCAGCTCCCTTCCAACTCATGCCTACTTTTTATTAATATCTCCTTATGGAGTAAAGGTTCATTTCTTCAGCTCCAGCTCACTCCACATGGACTGTCCAGCCTGCCATTGTCCTGGACAAGATGCTGCCATTTACAGCTGTGCACCATGGAGGTAGGATGTGATGCTGTCACAAGTCATTCCTCCTTTGTGTACTGCTGCAAGGGACTGTGCAAAATAGAGGGCAATGGAAAGACTATTGCCTGTTCCCTTGAAGGAATACAGAACACACTGAATTCTAAACACACAAATCAGCTTTCTTGCTCAAAAGCAAAGAAAACAGGGCTCATGCATCTTCCTGATGCCTCAAAATTTTTGCAGTCGGAAGGTTTTGCTCATAAACCTACATTAAGCTTCTGAATTAACAGAAAGTAAAGGATTATTCTCCCTCATCCAGCATATTCCCATTTTGTGAAAAGAAATAATCTCAGTGTAGAAGAGATCATTGTTCTTCCTTCTGCAAAACTTCTCCATCAAAAGGGCAGTATGTTAAAATTAGCGAGTCAGGATTTGAAATACAGTTTTAGCTTTTAGATAATTTTGTAGAAAAATTAATTCTACAGCCTTTTAAACTGTAGTGAAGGGAATTATTTATGTTCAGATAAAGACTAGCATTTTGTGCTTTGGAGTTTGCTAATAGCAAACAAAACTTGTATTTATTATTTGCAAGGTAGACTAAATTTGTGGCGAGACTGGACAAGGATTGTATGACTTTAAAAAGCCCTGCTTTCCAAAGGGCTTCAGAAGACATCTTACTATCACTAAGATCTTCAAAATCCTGCTCAGCTAACGTATAGAGCTACAGGCAACCAAGTTTATGTCAGAAGCAACCTCTTCCTTCTGACACTATCAAGATTTTTTGATAGCATCTTAACTAATGCTTGAATCCTGTCTGGGCATGATCGAACCTACATATTCTCCCACTTATCTCCAAGGTTCCAAACCAATAAATATATTCTAGGCATATTCTGTACATGGACCCAAATTCATGGCCAGGCCTTGTACAAAATACTATTGGTGAGAAGGTGGTTTTATATTTATTGCAATCCCATTTTAAGCCAATCCTAGGTGATTACTTTTAGAATAGGGGATAGCTACATTTATTCCTTTTTCCAACAACCCAGGAAGTGGAAGAACTCAAAAGAAGAACACTAGAAGTGTCTTGTCTCCAAAATGGTAGACCTAGCTCTGAATGCCTTGGTACCAGTGCAAAGACATGTCCCCCTCCTCAGTGAGGAGATCCCATATGGGATTTTGTCTCACCAGGACTGTTCTGGAGGAAGGTGCCCCATTCAAGGGCATAACTGTTGAGCTCTTTTCACCCATCTCTGCATGGAAAGGAAGTCTGAGTGGTGAACAGCCCAGGGTCAGGGCACCATGAGACAGCAGGATGCCTGGAACTGGGTGATGCAATGTCTATGAGCCCATAAGGAGTTGGCCCAAAGGGCCTCCGTAGTATTTCATAGAGAAATGAAACAGACTCTGACCATTGCAACACTTAACACCAGAACCTGCAAAGTCAGCTGATTTTGCGAGAAACTTGCTGGTGGACACATGTGCTTTGCACTTGCATGTGCTTTGAAACTAACATTTTAAACACTAGGCTTAATATGCTGTAAATGATTCATTTTTCTCTTTCCATTATTTTTAATAAAACCACATTTCTTGTTAGAGAAAACCCTCTCCCAAGAATATTGGTAAAATCAGTGAAACATATAAGTGGCCTTTCCTCCATTTAACAGCCTCTTTCAAACTCCTCTTTCCAGCCCTCTAGTCCACAGAATAAGCTAACTGCAGCCTGGTCCAGTACACTAGGAACTTCGTTCTGGTCCTGGCTCTGACACCATGTTACTGCCTGACCTTCATCTCCATGGGAATCCATTTCCCTCTGTCAGCTCTGTCATCCCTTGCTCTTGTTAGACTAAATTCTCCTAGAGAAAGACTCTGCTTCTCATTAACATGAGCCCTTTTACTTAGCTTAGTAGAAGCCTGACATAAACCCAAGAGTTTTAATGCTTAAATGATGTAACTGCCCACCTAGGGGAGTTTAAAGTAGCCAGCTACTAATGATACACTCAAAGATGATCCTCGGGCTGGAACTTCTTTGGAGCAATATCAAGAGCCTGGAAATAATTCCCAATATTTCATTAGTATGTCTTGTTTTTCCAGTTCTGATACAAATACAGCCAGCAGTAGCTGGATTTCAAGGAGGAGGCCTGTATACTGCCAAAAGAGATGATTTTGTGCAACCCTTATCATTCCATTTACAAAAGATGCCCAGAAAAGAAAAGAAGTTAATAAGCATCTTTTAACACTCAGCGGGCTGCAGGAGAGGCTTCCTGGGTGCATGTGAAGTCTGCACTGTCTCAACCTTGAATGCCCTGTCTGTTAGAAGTGAATTGCACAAGCTCAGATTTCCTCAGAAAACAGCAGTTTGTTACTGTGGGCCTGCAATAAGTTGCTACAGCACTGAGAAATATTCCAGATAAGCAAAATCTTTAGAATGTTATGCAGTGTGATTGCTTTCAGGAAATGTTACAATGCTGACCCTGCTACATCTGTGAGTCAGGCTTGTATGGCAGGCAACTGGTCCCCATGAGTGGGATTTCTTCACTCTCCAAAAGTCAGACTCCAAGATCTGCTCTAATCACCACGGGCTCACTATTTTCAAACTATTTTTGTGGAAAAAATTCACAAGCAATTTCACTCCAATTTCTTCTTCCCTTTGACTTAATGCAAAAAAAAAGTTGTCTAGGTCAAATGCACATTTATGTCTCCCGTATCCTAGACCCAGAGGTGGCTTACTCACACATCTCCAACACTAAGCCTTGAAGCTGGAATCAAGGTCATCATGATTCTTTCCCCATTCTGGTGCTGGTGTTCACACTGCTCAATTCAAATGCTTGGTTTATCAGTCTGAGATGCAGATATTTAAACTGAGATGCAGATCAACAATCTTGCTTTCATAGAGTGTTACTGATGCTTTGAAGAGCTAACTTTGAATGGGAGATTCATAAAAGTAATGGATAAAGGTTAAAATGACAGCAGTAATCCTAAAACATTTGCACACCAAAAAAAACCAAAATAAAACACAACAAAAAAAAAGACCCTAAGCAACCAAACAAAAAAATCCAGTTACCTTCATTTAATTTCTACTTGAGTAGCTATACTGTAATTCCATGATCACAGCTGGAGAAAAATAATACATTTTTAGGCAGATCCTTGATTTTCAATTACCTTTAAGCAGGGCAGTACCAAGGCAGAGGGTGAACAAGGTAACAAGGTGACCAAGTGGTTAGATAACAAGACAAGGTGAATCTGAAGACTCAACATTGCACATGCTTTTTAGTAATGATGGGAGTCTTTTTATTACAAGACCTGCAACTTATTTTGCTAATAAAATATTATCTTCTTTTTTCACTAGTAAGTCTTGATTTTTAAGCATTAGGCAGAAGATTGAAGCATGTTGTGAATTTCAAACACTCAAAAAATATATC
Source organism: Acridotheres tristis (assembly GCA_037013685.1). NCBI lineage: Eukaryota > Metazoa > Chordata > Aves > Passeriformes > Sturnidae > Acridotheres > Acridotheres tristis. Next base: position 139,110,384 of record CM072886.1, on the reverse strand, counting down.
CCAGAAAATCCTGGGATATACATCTGCTTGCCATCACTGTTTGTACTGACAAAATTTAGGCTGGCATCTAAATCCAGGTAAATCTTAAAGTCTTTCTTATGTCGGATTTCTGAGCCATATGCCCAGTATGCAAGATAACAAAAATCATCAAAGAGACACTAATTTTGAAACCAGGAGCAATAAATCTGATAATCCTATAGGATTTTTTTTCTTCTTTGGTCAACACAGTATACTCTCCTTCTAGAAAACCTTTGACGACAAGGATTCTGATCCAAGTAGAAGATCCATTAGAAAATTTTTGGGACATGAAATTTTAGAAACAATAAAGTAAATTTGAATCAATAAGTCACACAGGAGCAACACTTAGAAGGAACAGCAGTCAGATCAACAAACAGGATTGCTGCTCAGTTGAACATGGGCATGCTAACAAACAGAAAAGGTCTCATGTTTTGAAGGATTAGGTAAGTGGCATGATTTACCTACAAACATGAGAAAATAAATGTCCTCTGCTCTTCCCTTATAAAGTAGCCTTCTCATCAAATATTGACTGGAAAAAATGCTTCTTGTACTCTTCTACTTCAACTGAACTTTCTAGTGCCATTTCAGTTGTTTCTTATAACCACTACTCACTGTGCTACCCACCAGTGAGGAAGGTTGGGGTACACAAGGAGCTGGGAGGGGACACAGCCAGGGCAGTTGGCCCCAGCTGACCAGAGGTATATCCCAAGGGATACAATATGGCATCATGCTCATCATCATCACTTTTGAAGTGAGATGTTTGCCTTTCTAAGTCAACATTACGCGTGATGGAGCTCTGCTGTCTGGTGATGGCTGAACACCTGCCTGCCCATGGGAAGCAGTGAATTTATTTCTTATTTTGCTTTGTTTTACTTTGCTTGCATGTGCAGCTTCTGGTTTGCCTATTAAACTGTCTATATCTCCAATCCACAGGTTTTCTCACTTTCACTCTTTCAATTCTGTCCCCTATCCCTTTGCAGGGGCAGTGAGTGGCTCTGTGGTGCTCAGCTGCTGGCTGAAGTTAAGACACAGCAGGGGAGGAAGCACCCAGAGACTGCTCAAGACCCAGCTGTGTGCTCACAATGACCCTGCAGAGCACTTAAGCACCTGCTCAACTCAGTGCACAGGTATGTCTTCATTGACTTTGCTAGGACAGGTATGCCAGGTATGCAGCATCATACAGGGCAAAGCTCTTCACACAGCAGTTCTCAAATGCTTCCCTGTTATAATTCAGTTTCTGACATTCTCATGACTCTAAATATTCATCCAAACAGTTTAGTATCTGTTGAGTCAGGACGCCACTTGTAACCCACTTGGGGCATGACCTCCAGTCTCAGAAGAACTGTCCTAAAGCCCTGCAAGCACACTCCGAGTTTCTGTGGTGATTATACGTCACTGTGTGACCACTACACAAGCAAGAGAAAGCTCCCCTCTCTCATTAGTGAGGCTGGTTTGGGCACTAGTCCAGTTCTGCCAAGTCCTTTATCTTCCCATGTAGTTAGTAATCAGTTTGTTTCCACCTCACCCATATTTACTCTGGTAGCTGAACATCATCCCAATACGGTGAGCAGCTCATTTTGTATTCCCTTTCCTAATTGGAGCCTTTAGGCATCAGATCATGTTTGTGCAAGACAGTGGAATAACTCAAAGAATTCCAGTTCTAGTTGATTGGGGCAGTAGAGAGAACTAATATATATCATCTGCTGCATTTAAGATGAATTGGTTGCTGTGACCCAACACTTCAGATGAGTTTTAGGTACCATTTTATATCACTGGGACAGAGCATTCCCATATATCTGAAATATCTAGCAGAGCTCCAGTTTCAACCTATGATTCTAAGCACAATATAACAGATTAACTAACCAAAGGAGCCAATAATCAGATGTCTCATGCTAAGAGGTTAGTAGCAGAAAATTAGCACAAAGGAAAATGTCATCTTAGATGACCATGTAGCTGTCAGATAGTCCAGAAGAGGACTGCTAGAACCAAGTATATGCACTCTGCTGCAGTAGAGAAAGATATCAAAAAACATACATTTGTCCAGAATGGGATTTTTACCTTGCATTCATGAAACCAGCACTTAGAAAAATAAATTTTAACCATTTCAGACACAAACCATCTCCTATTTTGACCGTCATTTTCCATGTAGACTAGTATTTTTCCTAAAAAAGCCAACACTGTCAGATTCATTAGCTTAAGTGACTAGACTACAAGCTGGGCAGTCCTTGAGGCTCCATCTATGCTCTGCAGTGAAACAAGACTTCTTAAAGGCAACTCAATCCCATCCTAAGCAATGTAGGTTTTGTGACCTGATATTTTTTTCTTTCCCTTTAATTGAATGTTGCCTTGTTGCTTGAGAGGTTAAATACAAACACCACCACCCCCCTTCGACTTTCTCTCTCCCATTCATTTATTTGTATAAATAAATTAGTCATCTACTCTCTAACAAAGTAGTCCTATTCTTTTCTGTTTCTTCCTGAGGGAAGTCTGTCCATGCTTAATTATTTTTGTTGCCTGTTCTCAACCCCTCTGTGTTTCTGCTGTCTCCTTTGTCAGGGCAAACTGCAGTTGGTAGTCCTGATTGTAGGGCTGACAATTCACACTAACAATTCACACTATGCTGACTAGTTGTGCAAGACATTCAAGTTAGGGGAAGAGAAACTCCACAAATCTTGCGTAACTAGCCAAAACCATGTAAATTACTACTGAATATGCAACTAGGACTGCTCTGCTTCCTACAGCAAAAACAAAAAGGATGGGAACTTCTTGGTAGGCTTTTGTGTGTGTCCTGCTTCAAAGTCAAGAAGAGCTGAGGCAGTAGGATAAAGCAGGAGTACTGCATGGAAAATTTAAATATGGTCTGAGACAGGGTGTCTTACTCTCTAAGCCCCTTGCTTGTCCTGTTTCAGGGTAGTAGTTGTTGCCTCACAGTCCCTTCTCCATCCCCACAACCCCTGCCTGCCAGCCAGGACACCAGAGCAGCTCCTACCATTCTCAGCAACCAGCCCCAGAAAAGCCCTGCTCTCTTATTCTGCCAGACCTGCCTTTCTACTTGCACATCTCCTCACAGCCCATCCCAGTGGCATAGACATCCCACCCCTGACCCCCCTCTCACGCCTCCTCAGATCTGCCCTTGCTCAAAGACAGTGGAGGGCTCAAACAGGCAGCATGTCCATAGGAGGAGGAGGATGCCCTCTGACAGACTTTGCCCTGGGGAGGTCAGTAATTGGGTTGACAGGGCCAATTACCACAACTGACCATGTCCCTGACCTGTTCTTCCCACATAAACAATTCTCAGTCTTTGTTCTGAAGGACACAACTAGAACATGAACCACACTTCTCAAAAATTCTCCCCAATGGCACCTGAAAAGGGATGGGAAGAACATGTCCAATGAAAAGCAAGAGCTGCTGAAGCCCTCAAAACTGGCTTCATTCCCCCTTTTTTCCACCTTTTTTTCTAAAAGCAGCTGAGTTATTGTCTGTCTGGATGGCAAATGTGATGCTCTGTCATGCTGTTGAGACCAAATGCAGGCAGAAAGCTGCTCAGAAAAGATCATCAACCCATAAGTGACTTACAGGGAAAAAATGTGACTGATTTTCAGCAGTCGCGGGTGTTGATCATTGGCACCCGCAGTGAGACGGCCACAGGAGGGGAGGCTTTCCCATGAACCAGTAGCAGGCTGGTATGTCCCTCTAAGCTGATTAAATAACACAGTACTGACTCTGCCCCTTGGCTGGGAATCTTAGGTAAGAGTGAATTGTGAAATCCCAGCCCAATATTACCCTCTGACACTTGCTTTTGAAGAAGTTACCACAGAAACCTCAAAAGCAGGTTTCAGTGAAATACACAAGGCTTTGGTCCTGCACCAGCCCTGTGCGAGAAAGTGCATTTCATCCTTCCCAAGGCCCCAGAACTCCACAGGGGTCCTTGTCCCAAAGCCAGAACTGCCCTGATCCCATGGAAATCCCCATGGATGAAGTGAGACCATAAATCCCCAGAGGAGTCTCAAGCTGAATCTGAGAAAAGAGCTGGTTAAAAACACCAAGTAACTGCCATGCATGTTTACAAACCCCAGTCTAGGTCTGTGTATCTGGCTGATGAATAGGGATGGCAGCAGATGGCTGCAGGGGTTCCCATCTTCACCTTTGAGCCCTGCCCCTGCTTCCAGACAGCTCAGCTGCTGGTGTGGCAGTAATTGAACCACTGTAAATTACAGCCTGGTGTATTAAGAAGAACTAAAGCCAGTGCCAGTTTTTCGGTTAATATTACCGGTCTGGAAACTGTGCTGGTTCAACAGCTGCTTCCCAAAGAGCTGAGCCACCTTCACAGCACGAATGAACACTTCCGAGAGAGAGGTGGAGCAGACAGCCGGCGGCAGGAATCACTGCAGCCGTCCCCGGATAAATCATCATTGCCTGTGAATCAAAGGACTTACAAACTGGATCCAAGACGAGATGTAAAATATTACACATAGCTCTAATAACTCTGGGGGTTTTTGAGCCTCATGATGTATGGCATTCCCCTGTGGCACAGACTAAATCCATGACTACATGCTTTCTAAGAAGCTTAGGAAGTGATTGTATAAAATTAGTATTAACTAGTTTTACTATTATTAAATGGAAAATTAAAGCTTTCAACACTAAGCTATTCAAGGTGTTTGCTACACGAATGCTCTGTAATGCCTTCATCAACAATAACCATCATTACGGTTGCTCCTTAAAAGCTGGGGAAAAATGCATAATCTCTTGTAGTATAATCCCCTTTCCTAGAGCAGGCATGAATTTAAAAATCTATTAAGAACGGTGTGTACAGAAAGTAATTTCCTGTAAGATCACAGAATGGCTTAGCCATAAATAGAGCAAACTCCATCAGTTAAGTGGCGAAGGATAATCAGACATATCCTGTCCCAGATTCATAACATCAATTTATCTGTTTGGCTGACTTTGCTTCACTTACCATATTATAGTTTGTGGTTCCAATGTACCAGGATACTTAAGGAAACCAAAAACCATGAAGGATGTTTTCTTTGCACCACATGTTGGTAATTTTAAAAATCAGGAGTTTTATTCTCCCTTTTTCTGTTATTTTTTTTTTAGGTCCTCAGCACTTACAGGCTTCACATCCATTGTGTTACCCTTAGCCAGGCAAACAAGCACAAATTCCCCCTCCTGGGCCTGCTAAGACAAACAAAAAGAAAAAGCTAATATCACTGCCAGCAGGACAAAGCACTGCTACCAGAATAAGGGGCAGCAACTGTTGCTGTGTCAGAGACTCAGGGTTGTCCACTTGCAAGAGGAGAAAAAGAGGGTAAAAATACCACAGTGCTACAGTGAGGCAGCAAGCTGCCAGGCAGATCAGAGAGCTTTATCTGAGCAGAGCACAATGGAGAGGGTCCCTATAGTTTCCCTATTTTACAGATGAGAACATGGGGACCAAATTATTTAAGGCCATCCGGTGGGTCAGTGTCAGAGCCAGGACTAGTTTTCTCACAGCCTCTGATCTGTACACAGTTTTCTAGAATGCCAAGTTCTACATACAGAATTCAAAGTTAAATGATAAGGCTTGAGATGTCAAGAACAAAGAACAGTTCAGATTTGCTGCTCTAATGTTCTTGATTGCCTTCTTTGCTAATATTCATAAGAACGGAACAAGAGGACAAAGGGGCAATCTAAATCTCCCCAAATGTTTCAGATTCTTGCAAATATTTGGGTGGGAAAAATATTTGTTGGACAGCCCTATTTTCAGTGAACATGGAGGCAATAAGTTCTCAAAAACAGGGAATTCTGCCAGGGACCCAGGCAAGGCTTTAATGGATGAAGCTCTATGTTCAGCAGAAATTAACTGAATGTGAAATGTTTGAAGTGAGACAATTCTGTCTCAGTCCACATCAGAAGAACGCACCTCTCTACTCCCAGAATTGTCAGTCTTGAGTTGTTCCTGGAGTGAAGCTCCCAAACCAGTCCTTTCTTATTAAAACAATAACTGAAAGAAAAAAATCTTAATCATACAGTTGTAGTTTTTGGGTTCAGATTTCTGAAATATTTGTGTCAGGGGAGATGAAATGGCCTTGAATTTAGAGCTCCTTTGTGACAAAGAAAAAATGCTGTGCCAGTGTATGTGCAATATTCACTAGCCACCTTCTAGACAACACCAACAAGCTTTCTCCAAACACATATCATAGAAGGCAGAGTCCTTGCTCTTGTCCTAAGATGCTGTGTAGCCAAATATACCCCAGGAATGCAAATCTGAGAATCCCCTGAAGTGCCAATATGAGCAGAGGCTGTGACATATCCCATACGTCAGCCCTTGGACACTTCTGCCTATGTTCACCTATGGAAACTGAGGTATCAGGAATTCTCTTGATCACCTCAGCACAGCCCTTCCCTCTCCTCCACATTCAGTGCAAAGCACTTTCCCTAAATATCCTGGCCTAGATTTTGCCATCAAATATCTTAGTGCCAATTCACTTTTGATGAAACAAGGTCTGTTCTTTCATAAAAAGAGCTTTAAATAAATCTCCTATGTGAATACTCAGGGTATAACAAGCAGGAAAAATCGGATTTTCAAGAGCCCTCACTGTTGTTTTTCATTAAATTAGAAGCAAATGCTCCCATTAAACTTGAGGAGAACACTGCAACCAGTGCTAAGCTATTTTAAAATACCCTGTCTGTATTGACTAAAACCTACAGTCTTACTCCAAACGAAAATCAGTTCCATGCAAGAAGCTTAGAGGAACTAGACTATGAAAAATCCATAAATTAGCTCATAGGCTAATCATCTCTTCAAAGTCCTTCTTATTTGTTTCCTTGGAAATGTAAATGCAGCCAGAAAAAAAAAGTCCTCAAGCTCATGAAAGTGCTCTCTCTGTAACTACATGAAAAAGATCTGACAATTTAAGCAAACGATGAGTGCTCAGTAATAACCTCTTCAAAGTGTGCCCTGTATACTAATGTCCTTGATTGTGATAGTCAGAGGAATAATAAAATTGTACTGACTAAGATTTGCTCATTCAAGTGGTGCCTGCTTGAAGCTAATTCTCTGCATGGAGGCCAAATTCAAGCCACTACAAAACTAACAACCAGATAGTGCAGCAGTTGGTTGGAAACCCTGACAATGTTTCTTAAACATATGGTTGATGCCTTTCTCTTGTTTTTCATAGATCTCTCTTATTCCTGTTCAGATTGTAGATGAAGAAGATTTGGAGGAATGGAGCTTTAGTCTGCCAGATTTAATCCAGCATAAACCCCTGTTTCCACAAGGAGACACCTAGTAAATGGTCAGAGACCGCTGTGAAACAAGTTGGTGGGAACATCTGGGAGGAAATTTCTAAGATCTTTGTCTCACAGGATTTTAAAAGGTCAGAGTATGATGAATTCCCCCACAATAGACACCGTTGTGATTAATGCATTCTGGTTTAAATCTATATTTCACTTCATATTTCTATATTCTACAGAATTTATACCATAACATCTAATCTCAGGAGCACTAGGACAGAAGCTTTCTGTTTTTGTTTGGATTTTCCTACATGACAGGCAGAAATTTAGCCCATTTTTAAAAAAGCAACACACCTGTTATTTTGCTAATAAGTTATGTGCTCGGGTTCCCTCATCGTTAAAAACCTGATGATTTTACTGAAGTATGAGTTTTTTCCACTCAGTCAGCAAAGAACAACGCTTTAAATATATGTAATTTTTACATATAAGAGTTTCCAGTCCTCTCTGATGTAAAGACAAAACTGCAGTTCCTATTCCTCCATGCACCAAGACTGAGCTATTTAGAAGTGGCTACCTCCTAATATCCCTAACCAAAACCTGTCCTGAGAATTAGGCCACCCTACAACTCTACCCAACATTGTATCAAGACATCCTGAAATTGTTTCTTCAGCAAATGTATATCATATTACTTACCTCTTTTGTCAGACAAAAGAGAGCATGACTGCCCACTTAGATAATCCTAACTACATCTTCCCAGAAAGTCTAGCAACAGTGAAATGTCTGAGCTTCCCTCTGGCAACTGAGACTCCCAAGTCTCCTGAGCATGAAAAGGGCAAAATCCTATACTAAAAAACGCAATGTCACTTGATCTCCAAAGGGTTATTTACTGCCCACATCACAGAAGCATTTTCACAGTCCATTCCCCAAAGAAATTCCCTCTTTAGAACTTCTGACGCCTTTGCTCAGCCAGCTCGTAGGTCCTTGTGGATAATAAAACAAAACTACAATGCAGCTCCTACCCATGAGTGCCTCTAAGAGAGTAAAGCTAACTTCCCTAGGCACCTTTGCCATCTCTCAAGATGCTTTTAGGAATGTGGAGTTGCATGTACTTTTCTATTTGATGGGAAAAGAATAACAAGACATCTAATAGTCCTCTGCATGCTTACAAAGAAAGTAAGTTCAATCTGTGCATTGGGAATTTCGTCCACCCTCTTATTCCAGTCCTTTCCACTAAAGGGTTGGCTTGGGGAAGCTTGGCTATTGCCAGGGCACTTGCACTCCTATGTTGGCTTCGCTGAGAGTCCATCCTGCCCAGAGGAGCTCGTCCAGCCCTGAGGTGGCCCTGAGGTGGCCCTGAGGTGGCCCTGAGATGCCCCGGACCCATGGCCCCACTGCCGGGGCTCTGCGCTGCCACCATGTGTCAGACCCTGCTCCATGCTCACACCCATCCCAGCAGTGCCCACCCCAAACAGGGACAGCTTTGGAAACCTCAGCCTCCTTCCAGTCAGGGCCTGACCACTGCTTGCAGAGGGTTCTTCCTGGCATGGCAAGCACCCTCCCCATCCTTCAGAGACCACATGCAGCAGCAGAGTGAAGGATGTCCCACCCTGAGACAGCTCCTGAGCCATGTGACAGTCATATGGGAGATGTGGCTCAGACCTCCTCTGGTAAAGAGATGGAAGTTGTGTGTCCCACATTCATTATATAACCAGTACTGCACCACAGGAATATCTGGGTGAAACTTTTTGAGGGAAGTTCTGATTTCATATGTGTTTTCTGTGATGTCGTCTGACTCAGGTCCTAAGTGACAAATAGGAGCAGGAGGAATCGTGGGAATCGTGGGAATCGTGGCTCATGGAGGGGTGTAGGCACTCCTCTACTCAAAGCAAAGCAGAAGCAGAAACAGAAACAAAGCAGACATGCCTAGAAGCAGAGAATGTTAGGGACTGCCAGAACTTTGTTGGTAAAAGCCTGGTGCCTGCTAGCTTTATATACCTCCTAATTTGTAGTATATTAGTTTGTTTAATGTCTGGGCTTGCTCTTCTCAAGGGCTGAGATTTCAATGCTCAAGTTGTTCTGTGAATTCATCTTGACTATAATTAAACGGCTGGTGTACTAAGAGTATCATACCAACATCTGGGAGAGTCACGTTCCAGTCCCTGCTCCAAATAGTTGTGTGATTTTTTTTAATGTGAAACAGAAGCCCACCATCCAGAGGCATTCATAATGATTCCCAAAGTCCCAGCTGACATGGAGTTGCATACATATCCCAGTGCTCCACCACCAGCCAAGAGCAGATCTGAGCCCTGACTTCCCACATACCGTAAGTGCTTCTGAGCATTCTCCTCCTCTCAGACATCAGTGGATTTTTTTCATGTGCTGTTTTCTGAATCAGACTGGACCATCACAGAAGTACACCTATCTTGTGAATATCATTAATGAAAAGCATACCATGGCCTGCTTTCTCCACAGAGTAATCCAGAAATGCACACACAGAAGTAATGAAGCAACAGAGACATTCCTGGAAGGAATGGTAGTCCTCAGATACAACAAATGAGAGAGATGTTTCAAGAACTTAACTTGACAATTAACCATTTAAATATTCCTTTCAAGCTTATCTCCATGCTTCTAGATTATGAGGGTCTTTGGTATACTTCTACCTACAGTAGCTCAGCAGCTTCCTACACTACCTGTGTTTGTTTAGTAGAAGAAATACTGATGCTCTTGTCTCCATATTACCCTTGCAAGGAATGGAGCTGAGTAGAAATGAGATCGTTAAAAACTGGTAAATAAGCTATTATATCCATTAAATGTGTGGATATAAATGCAAGTAGTTAGGCAGGACAATTAGGTTCAAGGCATCATTATATCCTATACTTCAGACACAAATATAATGCTGGATCCTGCCTGGAAAAAGTAACAAGATTAAATAGAAAGTGGTTATTGGGTTGAGAGGAACTATTCTCTAGCATATTGCACAATTACCCTGTTTCCTGGGGCATTATCATTAACATCACAATCTTGCACACAGGTAAATACAGAGAGAATACTTTGTGCTATACTCCTTGGGGGATGTAAAGGCATTTTTTTGTAAGTATTAGATTTTGACCCATGCTTCCTGCCAGTGAAGTGAATTTGGAGCAACACTGGGATATGCAGAGCATTCAGAAATGCTCAACAACATATTCAGAACTCTTGATGCACTTCTGTTCTTCATAATGGGTAGAGGAGAGGAGGGAGAAATAGTAAAACTACATTGTCATAATCCCTTTTTGATTTTTTTCTCAGCTCCTAGAGATACAATCTTAACAGAAGAGCAGACCAACAAGAGAGCATGTGACATCTGGGTGAAAAGTTTCTTGTACTGTGGGATGGTAAGGAGCAGGCTAAGTTTTGAAAGCAGGCTCTTTGACACAGGGTCTTGCATTTCGTCTTGCTGTCACACTGTTACCACACCACATCACTCTGGGTGACATAACCAACAAACCCTGTTGTAACCTGCCTTAGTCTGTGTCATGGGAAGGCAGCCTGCTGCCTGGTGCTTGTAAGGGTGCTTCAGGAAAAAGGCAATCCTGCTACTTCCCCACATTCTGAAGTGTACCAGAAAGGAAGTCAAACATAAAGAGCTGCTGTCTTCCTGCCCATCTACAATCAGCTCCAAGCAGTCATCACTTATCCCCCAGAACATTTCAGAAATTCCACAGTACCTAGCAATATAATGTCGTTGAAATGGAGTAACGTCCCATGAAGAAAGAGGCTGTCTGTTGAAACCTACTATTTCATATTCAAGTAGGAGGTGGTTTGATAGAGCACATCACAGCAGTCTCGGCAGTGCACATCAGGGAGGACAAATAAACTTTTCAGCGCTGACTCAAGGCATTTAAATATTGTCTTCCGCAGAAGTTTGCTCCACTAATCCTCTTCACACCTTGCCTTCTTCACAGCAGTGCTATCAGCTGGGAAGTGAAACCAAGGAACTACTCAGAACCTGAGAGCTTTACCCTTTCGTTTTTGCTATATTCCCCAGAAATTGCCAGTTGCTTCACTTTGTGGATCTCCCCACAGATGACATTTAAACAAGCACTCTCCTGATTTATCTTGTCCCTAGGGGATTTCCAACCTATGTGGACTGTGTCTGTGGATAACAAAATACATTGTCACACCTCAAATTAAACACATTAAACTAAATTACTGTCTCTCATGCTCTTTCTCACTTTGTAAACTAGTAAATATGTATCATTGTTCCTGACGTCTTCAATACCACAGACTCGCCTTTAAATTCAGAGAGATAAATTTTGTCCCACAGCTCAATAAGGTTCTTTTTATATTCACTAAGCAGGTCTTTCACCTCTAGGTGCCTGCTCAGCCAAATTGTGAGACATTCCCTTGCACCTTAGCGTAAGGATATATTTCATCCAGCAAGAAAATTTTGCTACTCCAGTGAACAGAATTTAATTGTGATCCATGTAGGCAACAAGTCAAATTATTCCTCTTCTCAACATCTCCCAAAACAGTTGTTGGGTTTTTTGTCAACATGAGGTATTGGGAAGAAAACATCACTCTGTGCAATGTTATGTACAGATCCCTCTGGTACCCACTTATCCCATCAAAAGCATCACGGTGCACAGGTGAGAACATCTGTAACACACTCAGTGAAGAACAGAATATTTACATCTTTAAATGTTTATAGTTCAGGGTGAAAAAGCTAGGGTGAACAAGATACAGGTCACATTCTCCCACCCGACCTGCATTCAATGCACTGAGCTCCAAATCGCAGGCCCTCGTTCCTCCGCTCCCTTGCTGAATTTCCTCAGCAGACCATACAGCATGACCATGACAGAGCTGTTGGCAACCTGCCTGGGTCTCTGTCCCCAGCAGCACACAGGGGCCATGCAAAGCCAACAAATCCCTAGTTCCTTTCATCAGTGCTGAGAGTCTTTCAGTGCATCAAGGCAGGAATTTCACGGCGTGCAGGAGCAGCCCAGTGTGACCTCAGTGTGAGAGGTGTGGGGAGGAGAGCAGCTCACCCCGTGCGTGCAGCAGTGGCTGAAGAGAGCAGCTGTGGGCACTGGGATTAGGAAGATCTGGGATGTGCAGCTATCTTGGTGAGAGAAGCAGACTGGATTGCAGCACGGGTTTTTCACGTATTTGCAGAGAGAAAGGACAGTCTTAATATTTACAGGGACAAATGGACATGACCACAGCCCAGCTCTGTACCCAGGCACCTTCAAGAGCCCCAGGATGCTGCAGCCAGGTGATGGAGAGGCGTGCTGTGGGCTGAGGCTTGGAGGGAGCAGGACTGACATTGTTGCTGGGCCAAAGGCCTGGCAGTGCTGGAGGGACTCTACAGTCAACATCCTTTTTAGCTTTGAGGCTGCAGCATGGGCCAGGTGCTGCTGCCACCATGGCCACAGATGTGAGGCAAGGCTGAGACTTGGCCCATGGACTTGCCAGGGCCCTGTGCTGGTGGCACGTGTGGATTACTGACACAGACACTTGTCTCTGGCCAAGCAGCCATCTGTCCTCAAGGAGCAGGACTGGGACCAGCATCTGCAGAACACAAAATCTCCAGCTGCTGGCTGGAGGCCTGCCCTCATTGTCCTGCGATCTCATCAGATCAGCTCAGAGAAAATGGCTGAGTGCCTTGGGCAGGGCCCAGAAGGGACAGCAAAGGGCGAGTGTCAGTGACTCAGGCCGTGCCAGACACCTCTCCCTCACCAGCAGTGCCTGCCCCACGCTGCAGCAGCACCCACTCATCCCAGCGTGGGCAATGCTGGACTCCACTGGGACCCCATGACAACATTTCTTAAGTGTTAGTGCCAGTAAACCATCCCAGCTCCAGCATAAAACTCTCTCAGCTGTTACAGACTCCCACCTACCCCAGGAGTGCCAGGTTTTATGCAGCCCCTCTCAGCCCTACTTTACTCCCCAGATTGTGGTTTCGATGCACGGTTTTGGTGACTGAAATAGGAGCAGATTGCTTTTAATTACACTGCTAAGTTTTGTTTTCCACGGTTTTGTCCATATGTAGCTCCTACTGCAAATTCCCACTCCCTACAGGGTCCAGGCTGCTATAATTAGTATTAGGTAAGATAAGATAAAGGATAGATGCCTTGCTAATTTATTAGGGATCCAAGAAGGAATGCATCCTTCTTGTTGAGGTCTATAATTTCTCAGATCTTCATCATCTTTAGTATTTTGAGGATTCATTAGAGCAGTAATTGCATCAAACTTGTTCATTGGGCATTTGAGATGCTCATCTCTAAAAGCACTGAAACATTATTCATGTTTTTCCATCCTATTTCTCAGCAGCCTTTATATACCAATTGCCCTGATTTCAGAGGCAGCAGGGCATAGAGAAAAGGATTGCAGAGAAGCTTTACAACCTTCATTTTCAAGGAAATTAAAAATCCTGGGGCTTCTTGAAAATTACAGAAATTAAAATGATTCAAGAAAATGTGCAGATGATTGGAGGGGGAGCAGAAGTCTCACAGCTGGAGAAATTTTATTGAATCAGATCACATCAGACCTACATCAATACATATCAATGCTCAGAGAGTCCCAGATTTCCAGCCCTCTAACCCACAAGCCCATGTTTTGTTCACTGCATGTCCACTGCTTTGAGATTAGTACAGTTACATATTATAGTAAACAGACATGTGCACCTCTATTACATTGTTGTTATCATATATTTCTATCTCATACATAGATTTAAAATATTTTGTGTTCCCTGTGGGTATATATGTTTGTTCTTCTTAAAGGCAGTATATTTTACTACATTTCTATACAGTGTTTTTAAAAACAGAAGCATTATTAGTAACAGAATATCTTATTCCAATTTACATTCAAGCATCTTTTGCTTCTGGCTGAAAAAGCATGCTTGCAGTGATTTCACAACATCCTAAACTCTAACTACAGCTGTACATCCTCTGTGAAAATATAAAAACAATTTGTCATGATTCATGGGTAACTCTCTCTGTTAATCCTAATAATAGAGTTAGGAGAAGCAATTTGCAACCCACTTTAACTTTTTGATTTAAGGATCTTCAAAGTGTGTCCTTCTGCTGCTCTTCAGCATAAGGGCAAATGGATAGTGAAAGAGGAGCAGCACACTTCACCATCCAAAGCCAGAAGTGCCAGATGAAAACAGGAAACCAATCCGGTCTAAGAGCAGCAGTATATTTACCTGTAAATATTCATCTCATTGGAAACAGGTTCTCAATCTGCAGTGTTCTGAGCATACACCCTTATGCTTCACAAACGCCTGGAGGAGGACAGCAAAGCTATAAAACCAACTGCAAGCAATCTCATCTTCCAAGCTATGGTCTGGCAGTCATATAAATGGCTCAAGAATGACATTCCTTTGTCCCTTACCACTGAGTCACCGATTCCCACATCTTAGCTGGGGAATGGAGACACAGTCTCTTCTGACCCTGTGTTTTATGGTTCCCTGACCCCATTAATGCCTGCACAACCCTTACGGTAATAGAGAAGGGACCAAGCATAGCCTTTGCATGACAGTGAGTCTCTCATCCGTCCCTGTACCTGTGTGTCCCAGCTAATGTCATTTCTGCTTCCCAGTCCCCATCATTTACTAGCCTCATGCCTGCTTCTCACTGCATGAGCGAGACTCCCTGGCTGGAGTCCGTCTCCGTAATGCACTGCAGTCATCAAATTGCCCTGATGCATCCTGTCAGTGCAGACAGCACGGAGACTACAGCACAGTAAGTAAGGGTAATGTAATGCGGCCACGGGGCCAGGAGGCACAAGAGGAGCCGGGACTGGAAGCACAGGAAGCCTTCTCCATGAGGCATTAGAGATACTCATGCAGCCACACTGATTAATGCTGCCTCTCCCAAAATGAAATATGCCATCTCAAGGTCAGCACATGAAGGAAGAAGCACACCAGGCTACAGCTCCCAGCCTGCTCATATTGAAAGAAGGAAAAAAGAGTGCAGAGCCGAGGAAAGCAAGTGGTAATAACAATAAAGATTATAGAGGAATTTAGTAGGGATTACTGCCTATCATATAGTAAAGAGGGTAGCTTTTTCTCTCCCATTTCCTCTTTTAATTCTTTCTAAAGAAACGTCCTAGGCTGATGATTCTGCAGATGGGCACTGAACAATGAGGCACTCTCAGTTCAGGAAGAAGTTCCCATTACATTTGGCAAGGCATGCAGATGGAAGAAAGTTCAAAAGCCTCCACAGGAGGATTTGACAAACAGTACATGGCATACAGAAGTTGCCTCTATTTAGGGACCTCTAAGGGCTTTAGCTGACCTTGAAGGCGAGTGGAAGGCATTTAAATAATGCACAGATGAGGAAGGAAGGGTGCAATATGGTATGTAGGGATTTGAACAGGTTTTTGCCTCTAGACTCCTGGCAGGGATATTTTTAATAGTCTGTGGGGGTGAGGTTTTTGCAGGAAGTCCAAGGAGGCTACAGGAATTGGTAATTGCTTGCAGGAGATTTGCTTCAGTGAATGCTGTGGTTTCATTACATCTCTGTAAAATCAGGCCCCATCATGTTTGTGAGTGACACCAACTCACGGCGCTGTCTAAAGGCAGTGGTTATTATTAGCATCCATGCACCATGGATGTACAAGCTTTAACCACTCAGCCTTTGGGAAGAAACAGCCTGTGTTTAGCTGTGTACATTTGCAATGATTCATGAGATTGTCTGCAATCGCTGTAAAAATAGTACTTACGCAACTCAGGAGCTACTACTGAAATCCTGACATTATTGGGTCTTCCCCTCTTAGTCACACTCATTTCAATTAATTTCCATGCTGCCAAGAGAACTTCATGCAGAAAAGGCATAAACCTGAAAGAGGAACTGGGGGAGTTAGGAAATGCAGCAAAAGGGGATGATCATTTCTTTGCAATTGTGATGAGGAAAGATTGCAGCTGTTATTCCCCTGTAGAAGTGAAATGTGCAAACTCAACAAAAAAAGGGAGACAAATCTGTAGAGAGTGTTTTTCCTTTTTTTTTTTTTTTTTTTTGCCAAGCTGATGTTTTTTCTTTACTTTTAAGCTGAGCAGCTAATGCAAGGCTAGGAGGTACAAAGGAACCTGTGTTTTTTCATCCATTTTTTTCCACTCAGCACCTAATAGTGCTGTCCAACCCCTTCTCCAAGTCCACCTGGGCCCAGCTCTGCACTTTTTGCTGCACTCACAACCTGGGGTGTGCCACCTCAGCCGTACCCTGGTGTGGATCACTTGAAGGATGGCTCAGAGCACACATTAGCATATTAGGTTTAGCCCAGTCACACATAAGGAACCTGCCAGACCTCATCCACTGAGCTGTGGTTTACACCTGGGGCCCTTGTCCCCCACACCTTGGGGATTTTCCCATCCCAGACGATATGTTTCCACCACAAAGCCACAAACAGACAGAGAAGAGAGAAGGGCTCCTTATAGTGTTCACAGCTACTCTTAAAAATCTTTCAAAGTAGAACCTGTAGGGCCTGATGATGAGCTCCTTTCCTATACTGGCAAAATAACTACAACTGCTGCTAGATCCTTTAAACCTATGGGTATTTGGTGCAGGACCAGCTCCCTACTGTGAAGAGCCCACAAGCCCAGGCCATCAGGACAAGGGCACCTTTGGCACAAGAACTC
Source organism: Acridotheres tristis (assembly GCA_037013685.1). Classification (NCBI taxonomy): domain Eukaryota; kingdom Metazoa; phylum Chordata; class Aves; order Passeriformes; family Sturnidae; genus Acridotheres; species Acridotheres tristis. The sequence goes on along the minus strand of CM072886.1, from coordinate 139,093,532 downwards.
TGTGAATTCATGGTCACTCCCATATTAACTGAAGCCTGTGCTGTTGCATATGCACAGAATTACACTGGTGTGAAAGTTCAGCCTCAGCTCTGCAGACTGGACTGGATTTGTTCCTGGTTTCTTTTACAAGACATCTGAAATCTAGCTGGAAATTATAGAGCTCCATGCATTTGGCCCACTGCAAAACAAGGCTTTTGGACTGCACTCTCTCAAAATGCCCACTGGCTGACTCTAGGGTAGAATATAATTTGTGTGTGAAGGAGGCCTAGGTCAAGAAAGTCCTTGCCAGAAATTTTGTCGTGGACAGTGAAGGAAACACAAATGACAAACTCCTTTATGGAAATCAAGTCTGAGGGGGTACTCCTCAACTCCACAATCACAGCAAGGCAGGTGTGAAAAATGGAATTGAAAAATAAACAAATGTACCTGGGCCAACTCATACAATAAAATGTGATGCATATGCCAAATTTGGGTCCCTTATCACAGTAGGTGCAATAATCTAATGTCTGCTTGAGTATCACTGTAGTACTACTGAGGCCTCCAGATAATTTCTTCACTTTCTTACTCTGGCATTCACCCTAATTCTTCATCTTGGGATGGAAATGGGATTTCAGAACTCAAGATGCCCAACACAAGCAAAAACAGTGTCAGCTTCCTAATAGGTTAAATAAAACTTATACATCACTGAGCCAAAAGTTTACTCTTCAAGGCTACATGGTAGAGAATGCAAAGAAGTGTGGAGTTTTTTTAGGAAAATAAGAGCATAGCAATCTAGCACATATACACAAGACACTGAAAGATCCTTTAGCTGTACCCTGAGGTCTCCAACCTGTTAGACCTGCAGGTGTTACGAAAAGGAGCATTTAAACAGAGAGACACAGTCAGGACAGAGCTCTGACCTCAAATGCAAACACTGAAAGATTCTTAGGGCCAGCACATCAGGCCTTTTATATGAGCAGTGTTTCAAAAAAGTTTACAAGATTAGATCACAGTCCCTCAGAATGCTGGATCAGACAGCAATGTAAAAGCATAGCCCCTGAGACCTGCTCAAACAATGAGCAACAACAGAGATGTGAAAGATAGGACATGGAGAAAAAAGCTCTTCTCTAGTCTTTCCTGTCCTCTCTAGCAGTGTGATGCTAGTTAAAGACATCGGTGTAGTCTAGTCCCAAAATTCTTATTTCCAAAATGCTCTCCACAAAGACAAGAGATGTAGCAGGTCAATGTTCTGGTTACTCATTTCTTTCCTGATGCTGAGACAGAGAAATGTCCTTCAGAGAGACGTCCCCTGTACCCATTCCATCCAGTCTCTAATGCAAACAGAGATAGTGATTTGCATTTAGACAGCTTTTTACTGGAAAATTGCTCTTTTTTGTAGAGCAGAGGGCAGCCTTCCACTGGTAATTAATGATCTGTGTTATGTAGTCAGCCAGCACTCAACACAGTGGTGCTGTACACACCATTCTGATGTGGCACAGCCATCCAGAGGTCATGTTTTTCTGTCCCACAGCTGGAGCTCTGCAAGGAAGGCCCCTCATTAAAAAAAAATGATCAGGATTGCAGAAGAAAAAGAGAAGACCATGAAGAAGAACAGGAAGGATGACAGGGAACGATACAGATTAAGAAACATCTGGACAGTTTACTGTGAAAGTATTCCCACATGTGAGACAAAGTCTCAAACTAGAAGGGTAAATCTCATTTGTGCTCCACCTGATTCTCTGTGTAACAGCCTGACTGAGCTCTCTCTTGTCCAGAGTACAATCATGGACACCTAGTTAATGCCAATCAAAAAGCCAAAAGTATCTAGAAATAATCAAAACCTGAAGTAGCAGGAGAAAGTATAAGATACTGGATTTTCTCTACACACCAGTAAGCTTAGGTGAGGAGCAGACATTCACTGAAGCATCCATTGCCCCACATGTAGGGACTCTTCTGAATGCCAAGTATTTCCTTTCCAGTCTGCTCCCAAGAAGGGAGTTCCCACTGATCCAACACTCAAAAGCAAGCATGGAATTTTCATGTGGTTTGGGTCCTCAATGCATGAGCTTCTCGCTTCAAAACTCATTGTCAGAAAGCTTTCCTCTGAAATCCATCTTCATATACCCTTTCTCTAACTGCCGTCCTCCCATTCTGCATATTTTCCCTTGGTCAGAGGAACCAAAAAACTGCATTTTCCCACCAACCATATTAGCTTTCGTTTAAAGCTGCAGTTTTCACTCTCACCAAGCAGCACAGGCATGGGGAGCTCAGGGCAGTGGGAAAGAGAGCTGAGGTGTTCATGGCACAGCAGTGAGCAGTACCACTGGGAACCCACAGTACTGGAGAGCCCTAATGAAATACATTGGCACCAGTATAAACCATTGTCTCTCTGATTACAAAATGGCTGTGTTGAAATGACTGCCAGGCCCTGCTAAAACACCAAGCTCTTATATACCACTTGTCAGCCATCATTTTCAAAATGCTTTCAGAGGGTGGGAAATGATTTATGCAAGGTCACTGAATAGAAGCAAAATTAAACCCCTCTGTGTCTGAGTCATCTGCCAGCATCCTAACCACTGAGCTACTCCAGGAAGCCCTGGCTTCTTTGTCATATTAGCCATCTTCAGTACAAGATATAGCAACAGCAACAGCTACAGCTATACGGCTGGAATATCCCGAGTTATCAGGACAGATTAGTGGTGCAGCTCTGAAGCACTATATGTGAGAAACTGATCTTCTTTTCATATGCAGCAAAGTAAAGCAAATCACAGCATATTTTTTTCTCTGAAATCTGTGGGACAGAGGTTCTCAGTAAGGCCATACTAGTATCACATTTACGCTTAAAGACATCAAAGCAGGAAACGAACAATTTGTGAGATAGAAGAAAAACTGCAAACTCTACAGTTCCGTGTGGTTAATGATCCTTCTATGACCTTTCAGTTTTGCACCTTATCTTTTATTTAAACTATTGATTTAGAGCCATAGGGTTTTATATGAAGCATACACTTGTATCCCTTTTCTTAAAGCATTTCATGATTAAAGTGAGATGGTTTGGTAAGGAAGTTAGAGGAAGAGACACAATATTTTTCCTCTAAGGAGTTTTACAGAGCTAAGCAGGGATTCTGCACAGTAAGGCACAAATGAAGCTGCGGAATAAGGCTGAAGTCTTGAGCTCATGAAGTAATGTCAGGTCAGCCATATCATCACTCAATTTTTGGTACTTTGCTTGGCTGGGGAAATGGTTATCTCAGCTCCCTGTACTGTGGATGGAAAGTGGTAACAATGCCAAATTACAATCTAAACTTAGAGGCAGAGCTAAGGGGAACTATGTCTAACTATATGACATAACTATATGTCTAACTATAGGAACACACTACTAAAGTTGGGTGGCTTGGCTTCACTCCTTTGTCCGAGGTCACCCCTTTTGAGCACCTCCATTTGTTTGACAGAAGAATTCAGAACCATAAAATAGTTCTCAAGATAACAAAAAAGTATTTTCTTAGAGGAAAAGACTGAAAGACTGAATTGGACAGGATTAAAAAAAAAAACAAAAAACAAAACAAACAAACAAAAAAACCCCTAAACTTTCAATTCGTATACACAGTATTCAGAAAGCTCTGGAAATCTGTAGGGTATTTGCACATTATGTCACTTAGCAGGAGCCAGAAACTCAGGCTGAGGACATCACTTCGAATATCTCCTTGGGAAGCAGCTTCACCCAGCATCCTAACATGCTCACTCCCACTGCACAGCTTCCACTGAAGTACTGTGTGTCACTCCCTCAGTTTGCTGAAGCCCTAAATTCATCCCATTCAATCTTCTGGGAATTGTTTTGCTGTTAAAAAATGTAAACAATAGTAGCTAAAAAACTAACCCATAAAAAGCTTTGAAGTTTGCTTACAAACAAAATGCCTTCATAAACTCTCCCAATCATGTTTGTGCTAAAATATTGACTTTTCAGGGAGGTAAATATTTCTACATTGCTTATTGCATAGAAGCTCATTCCTGCTGTTTATTCACATGCCAAGGCCAGTTAGTACTGCTGCAGAGCATAAAATCCCAGGCTAGAGGCTTCAGTACAGTTTCCAGCTTGTTCCCCCTGAAGTTAGCCACCGGCAGTACTTTCATTAACTTTGGGGAGAGCTAGGCTTTATTTGCCTGCCTGTAGTGCTTCTCTGTGCCTTACAGTGGGCTTCAAAAGCTCTGCTCTTTAGAAAGACTTTTTTTGCAAGCAGAGTGCTGATCTCTCTCGTGTCCTGGTGTTGGACTGTGATGCCTTGCACAAGCCATTCTGCAAAGTTCCAATCATTTGTTCTTCCAGGGTAACAACCAGTCGGGGAGGATATTTACAGCTGAGTCACTCCTAGCAAGGGCAAAAGGTAACTCCTGTTTGTGCAAGTGTAAGCCATATCCCTTCTTGGGGCTGTGCCATTTGACTACAGAGGGTGATCATTTTGCCCATCCTACTCTCCCTTGTATCTTGTTCAGGTTTTATTTTTCATGCCTTATTTGCAGAGCAAGGGAATTCTGATTTCTTTTTTTATTTTTATTCCTGTGGTTACATCTCAGAGCAACCATCTCAGACACTGGACAAGTTTATGTAAACTACAGCTATAAATCCAGAGGAATAACCTCTCCTACCTGCCCTGGTAGAAAAGAAAATATTTCCCCAGAAACAGAAGAATAGACCAACCTACTGTATTTCCCTGACAAAGTCACTTCCATATCCTGCAACTCACCTCACTCATTTCCAGCCTCCCAAACATCCTCCCTGTCTGCCAAAAAAAGAAAGGCCACCAACAGCACTGAACTCAGGCCATTCCCAGGCATGGAGAAGATGGACCAAAACCAGCATTCTCAATCCAGGGCTCAGCCAGAAGATTGTTGGAGCCTGTGGTCACAACCTTATTGCAAGAATGAGGAAAAGTTCTTGCAGCTGACAAGCTTTTGCATCAGGTTGAGGAAAGGAGGGAAGCCAACTACACACACAGGCACACAACTGCTGACCTCATGGTGGGAGGCACATGCAGGTTTGTCAGAGTGGAGGCAGAGATAGATCTTCCTCAGCCAAACCCTTCCTCTTCCCTCTCCTGCTCTAAAAACTTCTGCAGCTGAAGGGAGGGGGTCAAACAGCCCAAAGAAACAACAGGACTTAACTAAAGGACTTACTAACTATTGTAAGTTAGTAGTGGAGGTATGACTGAATCAGCCTTCTGGACACCCTTGTTCTACACACAGAAAAGTTTTCTTGTCATGTTTTTTGTTGTTGGTGGTGGTAGTTTTTACCTGTTTTCCCTTATTCATGTCCTTTGCAATCCCCATCCTCACCATTTAACCAGATATGTTACCACCCCTCACAACTCCAGCAGGAATTTCTGATGATTCTCCTTCCCAAGTTGAGATGGAGGATTTTGGGAAAGGTGAGTCAACTTGGCTGAGCCCAAAAGTTCAATGCAACACCTGCCCAACCCTGCTGGCTTTCCTGCCAGATAGAAAAATTAATTCAGAGCAAATTCCTGTGCAAATGCACTGGCAGATGTGTGGGATGGACAGATGGACTGAAAATGAAGAGATCCATACCCTAATTCTCTATTTTTTTCAGACCACAGTCAGGAAGTTATGCTGACTGTTGAATTTTCCCACATTGCAATGTCCCCCTTCCCACACACTGACATACCTTTATGTAGCTTCAGGCTTTATGCTTGCAAACAAGGAAAGACTGATCTGGGATATGAAGATCAGGGGCAGTCTTGACTATAGTGAACATAAAATGGTGGAGTACAGGATCGCAACCTGGATTTTGGGGTTTCTGCAGTTATATGAGCAGCAAAAGGAAAACCAGGGGAAAGGTGCACCTGGAGCTGAATGGGGCGGAGGCCTGATGGAAAGGGCATGGAAAAGGTCAGTGTACTTGGTGCCCGTTTCATCTCACTTTTTACTGGTGATACCTGCCATCAGGAATTGCAGGGCCCTGAGATTAGGGGGAAAGTCTGGACCATGAAAGACTTGCCATTGGTGGGTGAGGATCAAATTAGGGAATTTAAAGCAAACATGCACAAGTCCATGGAACCTGATCTCCAAGTAATGAGAGTGCTGGCCAGTGTCATTTTGAGGCCACTTTCAGTTATCTTTGAAAGGTCAGGGCAAACTGGCATGTTTATGTGGGCTGGAAAAAAGTAAATGTCACTACTTTCTTCGACAAGAGCAAGGAAGAAGAGCTGGGAAAGTACAAGTGTCACTTCTGTCACTGGGGTGGTGATAAAACAAATAATCGTTGCCAAACATATGAAGAACAAGAAGGTGACTAGACTTATTCAGTATGGATTTATGAAGGGGAAATAGATCTTAAACCAAATAGATTTCTGTGATGGCTTGGTGGATGAAGGGACAGTAATGGATGTTATCTTCACTTTGGCAAGACTCTCTATGAAGTCCTCGTAGATGAACTGATTAAGTACAGATTGAACAACTGGACAGTGATATAGACTGACAGTTTGCCAAATTGCCAGATTTAATACGTCGTGATTACTGTCACAAACTCAGCTGGAGGCCAATCACTAGTGGTAAGCCCCAGGGGTTGACAGTGCAGCCAAAACTCCAAGGTATTAACTGATAACCTGGATGATGAAGCATCATCAGGAGTTATTCCTATCCCTCTGCTCAACTCTGGCAGGATAGACTTGGAATGTTGTGTCCAGTGCTGAGTACACACTGAAGTGAATCCAGAGAAATGTCATAAGGTTGATTCAGGGATTGGGGCATATGCTGTATGAGAAGAGGCTGACAAAACTGGGGCTGGTCAGCCTGGAGAAGAGAAGGCTCAGAAACATCTTATCCATGTGAATGAATTCCTGATGGAGGGTTGTTAGGAAGATGGAGCCAAGCTCTTCTCAGTGGTATCCAAGGATAGCACAACAGGCAATGCAGTAAATTCCAGTAATTGAAAATAAAGAAGTGTGGTCAAACATCGGAGAAAGTTTTGCAGAGGCATTGTGCGAAACAATGTGTGTCTAAATATCTGGAGATATTCAAAACCTTACTGGATGTGGCTCTGAGCCACTGTTTCTGAGCCACTGTTGTCCCCAGTTTGAGCAGAGTGTTGGGCTAAGTCATCTCTAGAGACTCATTCCAGCCTCAACCATGACGTGATGCTGTGATACTGAATTACCTTAAATATGCTGTCCCATACACTCCAAGTAAAGCAAAGCAGAAGGATCTCTAAAACTGATTCTTCTTGTTTCAAAACAAGGCCCTCTAAAAACAATAAATGGTACCTGTGTAATTCCTGTCCTGTTTTCCTAGCTTGTCCTTCAAACTCTGCTATTGATTCTAGCGTTTCATTATCTTTATTCATTAGGTGGCTTGGGTTTTTTCCCAATTAGTAACCTGAATCTTTTCTAATTAAAGTTAAGCCACTCTTGTAGTGCACTGTTCATTTAAGAAAGATTAAGTACGCTTTCTGTATTTGGGGAATGCTGTTGTGCTCCCTTTCAGTCTTCTCTAAGTTGAGTACAATTTTTTCAGTCTCAGCACAACAATAAACTCTTTCCAGATCTCTGATCATTCCTATTTCCCCTTTCTGGCCTCTCCCCATCTGACCCAATCTTTACTGGAGTGCCCCAGACTCAACATAATCCTGAAGCCAAGGCCTCACCAATGATAAGTGGAGCAGAAGGATGACTTCATCTGTCTCGCAAGCTGCATTCCTCTTACCAGAACCCAATACAATGTCTGCCTTTTCTGCAATCCCATGACACAGCTGATTCATGTTCAGCATGTGATCTACTATAACCCTAGAGTCTTCTCTAAAGAGAACTGCCAGCTAAACAATTGTTCCCTGTCCCAAATTGGTCTAGTTGCTCTATTTCTGCTCGGACGTAGCATTTTGCACCTGCACCACTGAGCTCTTCCTTTTTCAATCTATTTCTGCAACTTCTCACAAACATTTTGAATTCTGACCATGGCTTCTAACTCAGCTTTGTCATCACCAGCTGGTTATAGAAGAGGGTGAACCAGCATAGGCCCTTGCAGAATTCCACCAGCTATAGTTTTCTATATAGACAGTGGTTAATTTATAGTTAAACTAATAGTGTACTGCACAAGCACAAGCCAATAGTCACTATTACATAGTCACTTTTCTAGAGGGCATTTGTCTGTCATGTCAGACTACATCATGACAAAAATCAGGATGGAATACCCTTACCTTCTCCCCATCCCCATTTGCCATACTGTAAAAGGAAAGATCTGCTTTACATGACTTGCTTGTGATAAATCCATGTTGACTACTGCCCATCTTGGGCTTGCAAACAATTTGTTTGATACTTATTCCGGAGTTTTCTAGGGTCTGGAAAATGGACATCAGACTGCCTCTTCCTTCTCCTTTGTTCGCCATTTTAAATAAATAACCAGTCACTATTGCTCAAGAGTATCGACTTTATGGAAGAGTCCAGAGGAAAAGTATTCAGGAATTTGTTTCAGAGCTTCAAGCTGGAACCTCAGGACTGGCCAGCTCTGTGAGACTTTTATTCCAGCTCCAGGTCTCTGATCCATGAGTTGGCTCTTCTGTATGGCATAAGACAGAGGACATTGGCCTACTTATGCATGAGTAAACTTGAATAGGGCTTTCAAAATTCCCACCTCTAAATGTCAGTGCTTAAAGAATGATGTCTGACTAGCAGAAACAGATAGCTCCTGTGCCAAAACCTGGAAATATCAAGAATTTTCATATGAAGGTATCTTACACTTAGTACTAGAGAGCAATTGGTTTCAAAATAATATATCTATGTCCTGGCATTTTATTATGAATATTTTCCTTATTACTGCTCTGCTTTATGGCTTTCTTGAGATAAACTGGTGCATTTTATCAGAGGTCTCATTTATCAGATATAGTCTTATAGTCTTAAACTGGTGCATTTTATCAGAGGTCTCATTTATCAGATATAGTCTTAGAAGTAAATGATGCATGCACTTGCAGAACATGTGCACTTCCAAGCCAGGCTGCCTTAAGCAGTCAAACCAAATCAAGCTGCTCCAGGCTTTGCACTGTATCTAATCAGTTACAGAAGGGCAAAATCTCCCACTAAACTTTTCCCCTCTCTCACCTTTCCCCTGACTGGCAGGTTTTCTCTCCAGTTTTACACTTGATGGCTCCCTGTCAGGCTTTGTTTTCCAGCAGCCCAACTGTCACTGTCCCTTCCTTCCCAGAGATAACATTGCTGTACGTCAATGTTCACTATCTATCCAAGTCACATCCTTCCTTAGATTTTTGTTCCAGGCCTTTGCAGTTAGTACCTGTTGCAACAGGGGGTCTTGCAAACTTAGTTAGGCAACCTGATTGTGTTTGATGGAAGTATCTTGAGTAAACAGCTCGTTATGTACATGGCCACTTGCTCAAGAGGTTGAACAGTTGCATTACTCATTTACACATGGGATGTTTTGAAAATAAAACCCAAAATACTGCCTTCTTATCAGATAGTGTTTAACTCATTCATGTTTGCAAAGGATGATTCTGAAATTCCCTTTCTGTAGTTCCTTTCCTCTTATGACTGTTTATAAAAGGTGACCAAGTTTATGACTACCCCAGGGAGGTAGCTGTAATTAATCAAAGCACAGCTTAGGTACTAACATCCCGCCTATCTGAAATCTCCCTCTAGTTTCAATTGAACAAGGCTTTCCTTTCCACTTCCTAGCCTAGATTGTTGCTCTGGAATGTTAAATATTTGCCACAGATCACTCCAAACCTGGCAGTACTTCAGCAGGAGATAAAGTGACCTCTGGGAACTATTTGCAACATTTCCAAGAGGTTCTGAAATCCTAAAGGAGGTAAAAAAAAAAAAAAGATTTCTACACAGAATAAGATTTTCTTCATGATTAATTAATAAGCATTATATTTATTATTTTTGTGAACAGATAAACTGAATCAGAAAACCCTCAAACTTACCCGTATATCTAATCTAGAGCCAACTGGAACTGAAGAACATTTTCAAAAATTTTGACGTTAATACCATGACACCCAATTAAGGGGCTCAAAACCCCAACTGGAGTGTCTGCAATTACAAGTGAGTCTGACAGAAACTCACTGCAATTCAGGATATATCCTGGTTCTGGGATTGTGCTGAATGACCAGCACAGCAGAAAAGAGTTTAAAGAATGTAGTCTCCAAGCAATCACGCTGATCAAGAGAGAACGTATTAAAATGAATCAAATTGCATTTGGAATCTTCCTTGTGACATGACATGAAATATGACATGAAATAAAGATAAGTAGAGGATGTAATAAGCTGAAAAATATGAAAATGGCATATTTTCCTCATAGGAAAAAAATCCTATTATGATACTCAGTGGGAAAAAATAAGAGTTTTGTTATAATACTAATTATCACAATTCAAATAATCAGCTTAAATCACCTGCTGCTAAGTTTTTAGTGCTATAGACCAGAGATCAATAGTCCAAGCCCCAGTCCTCTATTTTTAACCATTCCTGTTCTTTTTCCCTCCTGGACTCTCAAGGATTACACTTTCTAGCTTGGCAATTTTCTCTGAAAAAAAAAGTTGAGTAGCCAATTTTCTTTACTCTCACATCCATCTGGCCAGCCACAATAAGCCACAAATTTCAGAAACTACAATGAATATAAAACAAACAAACAAAAAACCCCAACCCAAACCACCATGAAAATAGTAAATTCAACTACTCCTATTGAATTCTGCCACTTTAAACAGACCCCTGGAGCCAGGTTTTCAGGTGGTCATCATGCCCATTTAATGCTACTTTATTTTTTTTTTTAAAAAGTCCATATTAGGTGCTGAGCACCCATCCCCTTGTAAAAACCTGGCATATGCAATTAGACCAAGCAACAATTGCGCAATCCTAATTACCTGTTTACACACACTTAAATAAGCAGTCATCACCAAAGGCCATGCCTATACTGGTAAAATAAATATTTCTGGGACCATTTCTGACCCTAAGGTCAACTAGCATGTCTGTACAGTTAAATTCCCTTATCCATCAAGACAGAGCAGCCATATCCAACCTTTTCATTGAGAGCTGAATAGTCTGTATGCTATTCCCAATGCTTTGGAATTGTTTGGAAGCCTGCTGGTTAACACCATCCAGCATTACACAATGGAACATTTTAACTATTCAATACCATGGATGATTGTGTATCAGAGGCCAGGAATGTGTGCTGCTTAATATACTAATATGGACAAAGCCTGAGAATCAACTATGACCTGAAAATTTCATGTTAGATGACAATTATTTTTTTATTCAGAACAAAAATAACTGTCCCTCTATAAAGCCAGTGAAGACTTTCTATGCCTCTCTATGGACTTCATTCAATTTTGGCTTGGGTGCTAGAAAACATATATATTTATAGAGCATATTGTTAGTATTTATGTTGCAGATTTGCCAAGGAATACCAGCCAGGGACAAGGACCCTTGCATGAGCTGCAAACGCAAAACAACAAGTGTCTACTTCAAAGGTTGCAAATTCCGTATATATTATCAATATGTATGGACTGACTGCCTTGGCTGATGCAGATGCTGATGCAGATGGATGGCAGCTCTCACTGCCCCTGCTAATCCCAGGGCTGGCCACGTGGGAAGCATGGTGTTGAAAGATTCATTTGAGCTGGCCAGGAGCCAACTCGAGTCCAGATGTAGTCTAGACAAATCAGGCTGTAGCTGCCAAGAGCCAGGGCTTGGGAGTTCGTAGGCAGCGCTGTGTAAATACAGCCTGGCTTCTCCAGCCTGGAGCTAGACAGACCCTGGCTGTGCCCTGTGGCTGTGCCAGCTGGGTCTGGACATGTGGACATGTCCACATTAGAGTAACAAGGTCAGTATGTAAGCACCTGCCTCCAGCCAGAGCTGGGTGCAGGCTGCCAGACTCACCTGTGGAGCTCCCCCAGCTATTTCTGTTCTATGGGCAGCACCACAGGACTGCCCAGGGCATGAAGACATGTCACTGGTGGCGAGAGCCCGTGGCTAATGCATGTGGCTGAGGCACAGAGTGACAAGTTTGTGGCTGCACAAACCTAAATTAATCTGAGTACTTGGACATAAATGAGGTTGATTTGTGCCTGACCCATGTACGAATGAGAGTGACATTTTCCCATAGTCATTAGTCTTATTATTGAAAATTATGTATTATATAAAAGAAAAAATGGAAGCTATTTGCTTTTTGTCATGCCCTTTCAAAGTGATTGATTTTTTTCTCTCTCTATCATAAACAGAAAAACCAGCAGCAAGCAATCTGTAAAAATGACACAATTTGGTTGTAGCAGTAATAGAGCTTCCTGTGTTCAGCCTCACAGCCTTGGCTGCTGCAGGCCTATTCACAGCCTCCCAAGGCACTGATTACATTCTCCTTATCAATTCCTGGATTTCATTGAGCTACTGCTCCTGAGAAAGTCCTGATCTTGTAGCTCAGCTGTGGAGCCACTGTACATCCATGTGAGCCTCTTCCTATGGTTGCAGTGTTGCGAGCTGCTGTTGGCTCCAGGGCTGCTCATTCTGCAGCCTCCCCAAAAGCCTCTGCTTCCCACTTCTTCACTAGAAAAAGCCTTTTAATCTTAACTCCTCAGCTGAGTTCAGAACTGGGCATTTTGATGTCCTCCTCTACTGCAGAGGAGCTTTAGGGAGGTCTGAGCCCAGGTGAGGGCTGCCAGCTCTGCCCTGCTGGCACGGCTGCATTTTGTGTTCAGGGGTTTGTAGCACCTCTGCATCTGCTGAGTTTCTGTGCTCAATTACACTGTGTGATGAACCCAGGTTTGCAGTATCTCAGAAGGACAGCTGAGATTTGGCTCCTTATTCCCTCTAATTCTAGTGCTTCTGAGGGAGCTTGGAGTAATTAGTATTATTTACAAATATAGCAGGAGATGTCTTAGCATGCAGCACACTGGGGTGTCTGTGCACCAGATGGAGACAGAGAAATGCTGCCGCTCCAGGACTCTCCCATCAATCTGTGCTCTTGAAATTTGTGTTAAACTCTGCCTAGAGGAAAAATATTAGTCAGAATCCCCACCCGCTCTCACAGTGAATGATCTCCATCAGGAGCAAGTACTGAGATATACATTATTTTGTTTAAATTTAGTTTCAGGTTCAGGACCATGCCAGGGGCTTTTGTGTACTGCTTTCAGGAAAGGGCAATTCCCAGCCAAACAGGTACTTGAGAGAAGGAAGGAAAATTGGCCATCCACATATGAAGGACAGAATGTGAGTGCTCATCAGACAGGGACAGAGATGAGCACCAAGGAGGTAAAGATGAACTTTATTCAACCAAGAGCTACCAGACCAATCCCTGAAAAAGAAGCAATGAAGTAATTTCCGGGGAAATGGGTAAATACTGCCACACTCTCTTAGTGGATGTCCAGGGGTAGGCAGGCTTTGAAACTGTCTGGATCTACCAGGATGGATATCTCAGGGGTCTAAGAGCCTAAGAAGAATAGCAGCCCCTCCTCCTCCACATCAGAAGAAGCAGCACATGGTCCTGATGTCCAGGACAAATTCTGCAGCTTCATTCTAATGTAAGCAAGGATGGTCTCCATCTCCACCCTTTAGAAATGAGTACTGGCCTTTTTTCCCCATTGTACATTTGTGCTTTTCTTCTGCATCTCCTGCCACACTGGCCGGGGCTCCAGCTGGGGGTGATTTTGAGATAACTGGAAACAATAAGGCTTTCCTCACCCAAGGGTGTGGTGAGTGAACAAAGAGGGTATTGAGACACCTCAGCAAGTGCCCTGGTCCCCCATACAATGCCAGCAAAGCCTCCTTGCCCAGTCACCCTGGCTCCACAGGGGTGTCTCTGATGACCAGGGGAAGAGGCTCACAGTGTTGCAGCAGCACTCCAGCCCAGGGTCCCCAGGGATCTCCCAGCCCTGCCACATCTCCTTTGGTTATTCCCATGCTCAGGTGCCAGTGGCTTCACATTGCCACTGTAAGAGATGTCCAGGGCTGAGCCCTGCGCTGGTGTCTCAGGAGGCAGCAGCTGTGCTACCTGCATACCTGGGCTTTGCTGCAGTCCTACTGCTGGAGGGGTTAGAGTTTCTGTGGATTTCCTGGGTGACTGGCTGTAATTACAGCATGGAGAGTCACTGATGAAAACAAATGCCAGCACATATTGTCAGGCTCCCCAGCTCTTGAGGACCCCTGCACCCAAGGGCAATTTCTATCCTGATTATCAGTGGGGTAGGCACAGGAGCCCAGCTTTGAACCCTGTCTTTCCAGAGCATCCCTAGCATGACACTTTCTGCCCTCTGTTTTGGTTTTTAATCACAAGTTTTCATGGTTTTTTGTTGTTTTTTTTATGAAAGGCCCAAGCAGGTCCAGCTGTCAGCTGTTCCTGTTCTCTGGGTTGTTGATCCTAGGGGAGATGTCATAGCTGGCAGGTCTCCTATGTCAAGCACAGGCACTGCAGAGGAAATAAAATGAATCTTGCTGCTTTCCAAGAGATAATTAAATATTTGCAAGCCAATTGTGTTACCTCTTGTCCCATTTCTTTTTTTTTTATAAAGACTATTTCACCATCACCTTCAGAACAGCTATTGCTTCTCTCTGCCATGCACCAGCCTGGCAGAGAGCAGCACTTGGAAGGAGAGTGCAGAGCAGCTTTGCCATAAGCATTGCATCCTTGAGAGATTTCTCATTTCCTCTCCAGGCTTCCCAGGACAACACAGGGTTCTACTTGCAGCCTCACAGACAGCCCACAGCATTAAATCAGCTATTAGCTGCTGCTGACAGGGTACTGGGAAACTTTGAGACACAAACTTTCCTCTGCCGACTGCAGAATCAAAAAACTAATGCACACAATAAATGTTACCTTATCAAGCTTTTCCTTATGACTGTGTGTAACAGTCACATCATGATATCCTGCAAGGTGACATTTCCTGTGAATAGTCAAGTTGTCAGGAAAGACAACAAAGCAAGTGAAGTGATAAATTAGGAGCAAATACTTGATGAGCACATTAGCATACAACAACTTGTTTCTTTAATCTTCTATCAAACATTTAGTAACAGGGTGTGGGGGTGTTAAGTGAAGTTCCAGTTATTTGCTGGTGGAAGTTGATGCATGTGCTGGGAGGAGAGAAAACAGTGCTGGCCAGCGGGAGTAGATCTTTTCAGCCCTGCTGATGTCAATGCCTGCTCCCTGCATGGAAAAGATGCAACATGTGTTAGATAAGTGAGTCATCCCAGGTCAGGCCCACAGCCAGCAACTGCTGAGCTCTTTTCCAAGCTCTGCTACTGATTTGCTTGATAGCCTTCGTGGGTTTGTCAGGCCAGAAATTTGTTATTGCACTCTCAGACTGCCCCTTAAGAAAGCAACTAGTTTCTTGGCATCCACTGCTTCTCACAGCTTCCTAAAATAGCAGCCTATCTCTCTTACCTCCTTGCTTTCTTACCTGGATAATGGTGACAATTGCTCTGATGTATTCTAGTGGTGCGCAAACAGAAAAGATCTTGCCAAGACAAATGTGTAACCTCAGGATCTCTCACCCTTTGCTGTAGGATGGAGTTGTTTGAGTCACACAGACTGAAGCTACAGAAACTCTGAACTCCATGTGGCTGACTTCACCCCCTCAAGCATCCCTGGCCTGTTGCTTCCCCATTAATCCCCCATTAATAACTACATTTTTACATCTGTCACTTGGCCAACTCTTTGCTTATATCCTAATCATCCTGTGTAATGTGAGCTCATTAATCAACTTGTCGTGTGGTGGAGAAAGCCAAGAATACCGTATGAACCAGATCTCTAATCTTGTCCAGAGGAAAAGGCAACAGGTTTCTTTGAGAAGACTTACCTTCTACAAAACCCTG
The DNA here is from genome assembly GCA_037013685.1 of Acridotheres tristis. Classification (NCBI taxonomy): domain Eukaryota; kingdom Metazoa; phylum Chordata; class Aves; order Passeriformes; family Sturnidae; genus Acridotheres; species Acridotheres tristis. Next base: position 139,077,744 of record CM072886.1, on the reverse strand, counting down.
CTGATTTGCATTTGTCTTATTTTTAACCTCTAATGACTTGTTATTGGAGGCCTGAATGAACTTTTGGTAATTGTGTTGAGGGATACTGTCTTATTCACCAATCTCTTGCTCCCTGGAGTGCCCCTTTTACACCTGTTAAGTTCCAGAGCTATTCTGTCAGTCTCCCATATCTTTAGAAATCCCTGGGATTTGTAAATATAAAACTTTACCAAGCATTTTAATCTTCTCCTTTAAGACACAAAGATAGCCAGACCAGATGATGTAAAAAATGTTTAATTTTAGCAGATGCTGCCTCATATCCTCCATTGTTCCAGATGGTAAATTATGTACTCACTCCATCTGCAATATCATAAGAGATGAACATCCATCTTCTTCAAAATGCAGAATAGAAATAGACTTTTTTTTTCTTTAATAGAGTTTGTGATTTTACCATCTGCATTTGGCAATTGATCTATATAGCCATGGGGATGAGTTTGGGAGAAGAGGCAGCATTGTTCCTGACATGATTATGTCAATATTTTCCACATTTCTTTCACTCTCTTGGCTGTTGATAGCCTATAAATCCTTTGGTTTCCTTTTATCAATCACTTACATTGTTTTAACTTGTAATTTATCATCATCGTTGTTGTATTTCTTGTGAGTTTTGCCTGATTTATACATAATTTCTTCATGTTATATTGCTGTTTCTGCATCTCTTTTAAAACAGACTATTTCTTGCCCTACATATCTATTTTCCGTCTCCATGATATCATGGTTTGTTGAACAACCAGTAGAATAGTCTTGGATATTTTCCAGTTTTCATTAATACTTCACATTTTATGTTTATGTTCCCAATCAACTATGCCAGAAACAGCTTTAAATATTGCAAACACACACATGCATGAACACATAAACAGAGCACATCCTTGACCACTCAGACATAAGGGGACCGCAAAAAAAAAGGTCATGTTGACAATAATTTGTATGAAGTGGGAACACCAAAGAACAGACTTGGCAATGTGTTGTAATGACATCAAAGTGAGAGACTGCATTTAACCCACCCTCAATATGGTGAACAGGCCTTCAGTCATGTCATGTCATTACTAAAAAAATTTGTGATCTTTGTCTCCTGGATGGTGCTCTCTGCTGCTCCACAGAGGTCTCAGTGAAGTGATGTGATGTACCAGCCCATGTCTCTTAGAAGTGACAGTCTGTCAGCATGTGCTTGGGCTTCTGACAATGACACATGTTCTTCAGGTCTGCTGACTTCACCAAGGGCACCAGCATCACTTAGATTTTCTCCTGAAGAGGCTACAGCTAGAAATTTGACCGCAAGGCCACAAGGGCTTAATTTGCCTCATGGCTACTAATGTTTCATTGGCAGAAACCCAATCTTTGATGCAATCTCTTCCAGTCTTACCAGGCCATACTCTTGTCTATGGCTTAACTGTTGTTCCACCACAAGCTTTGCCAAATCCTCCACCTCCAAGATACCATCTTCATGGACAAGCCCAGATGTCTGGAGCATTAAAAGCCATTGATGAAGTGAAGATTGTCAGGCATCAAAACGTGGAGATCTTCCTCCCCACACAGGGCAGCAATAACATCCCGTTGGGTTTTGGGTTCAACTTTGTTTGCATTTCTGAATATAGAAACATATGGGTGTTTATGTTCACAGATATGTCTGTGCACATTGCATACACAGGCTGATAATTAGTGCTCTAGTCTACTGAATGAGATAAATCTAATTTGATTATGGTCTGTGGTACAAAAACAACTTCTAATTTTTAGATTGAGTGATTAGTCCTTCCATTTCTGTCAGAAGGATGCTCTCTCTTGAGCTAGCCAGTGCTCTTTGAAGTTTAAGCAATGAACCCCTACTTTCTTAAACTCTGGGGAACTGCTGTTGGCTGTATGAAATAATCCAGCTAACAGTGAATTAAAATCCTGTGTGGTTTCTTTCTCTGAACTGTGAAGAGGTGACTGGAGGACTGAACGCCCTGTTCTCTTGTGCAGTGTGGTGGTCTTTTCAGCCACCCATCAGTATGTCATTTCCAGTTTTATTAAGTGGAACTTCACTCCATAAATCACATCTCATTATTTGCAGTACCAGAAGGAAGACATTTCCTGCTGGTACTGGGCACAAATGCTGTGCAGGCTTTTAGAGCTTGGCAGCTGTACAGAGCCCATCGTGGTGCAGGAAGACAGAGGTCTTAGGTTTCCAAGTGCATCAAAATGCTTTTGACTCTGTCTGTCTAATGCTGACCTAAGTAGAATGCATGAGTCCACGTGGATTATTCAGTTGATTCAAATCAGGAAGGTAGGACAAGCTAACAGCAGTATGAAAAGAGAACAGCACACAAGCTGCTCCAACACGCCTTTTCTAGGCACTTGCTTCAGTGCCCAGAACACCTATATGCAGTTTGGGGTTGAGTTTCTGTGTGCTTTTCAGGTTGAACATTTACCTGTACTTCACAACCACGTGTCAGTATCCACTGCATTCCCTCCTCAGTGTCCCAAACAGTCCCCTCAATAGTACAGTAAACAGTTGCTTTGTCTTTTGTCTTTATTAGTCCCACAGGAGACAATATTGCCTTTGCTTGTGACCCTGTGCTCTTGCTGGTACAGCTGTGTTCCTGCCAGAGCACGTATTAGTTCCTGAGCTCAGGGTGCTTACAATGTGTTTTGTTATGTGCTGACACACACACACACACATTGGCTTACCCTAATGACATGAGTCTCACAGAAAACTGAGAGCTAAATTCCAGGTGGCCATCGAGACTACACGGGATCCAAAATACTGTAGGATGTCTCCCTATATCTCAGAGCTGATTTCAAAGGCTAAAGCAGGGGTGGGAAGAAAGAAAATAAAGAAGGTGTTTTACAGGCCTAAACAGTCTTCTGGCATTGGTGGTCCTGACCTGGCTTTCTCCTGCCAGACAATGGTCTTTGCCTAGTTGAGCTGCCCATGCTGAGCATGAGGGTATCTGAGCTGCTCTCGAGTCCTTCTCCAAATCCCCAGTCACGGTGACACGGGCCCTGCACTCTGCTAGCTTCAGTTTCATCATTCCACACATCTCCTGGCGCAGGCAGGCATGGGAAGCAATTCTTGGCAGCTGCCTCTGGAACCACATTAGTACTGTATTATAGGAGTTACTGCCACTGAGATGTCCTCATCTTCATCTGGCTCCATCAAAGGGAACCACTGCCCTTCCTCCGGGAGAGACCACAGTAGTCAGCAGCACAGCAGGTACAGAAAGGAAAGCCCAGCATCTAGAAGGGATAGACATCTGCTTCAGCTAGGAAGCCTGGCTGTCTACAAAGAAGTTTAAAAGGTTATCCTAGGTAAAGGAAGGCAAACAAAGCAAACTTGTGGGCTTGTTTCCGTGGATACTTGCCTGGAAGTGGAGGCATCCTTTAGAAGTCTTCATAGCCACAGTGCCATGGATTGTTATGAATCACTTGGGACAAATACATCCTCAAAGCAACAATGACTTTTTAGTCCATTGTAAGTAGCTCATGTGTTGATGTTTTAGAGAATAACATTGCTTAATGTGTTTATACTTTCTGAAGGATGACGCAAGAATGTCTCTTTATAAGGTAACTAGCTCTTGTGGAAAGATCCATATGGCAGGTACAGCATTCACAGCATTATTATCCAGAGCATCCTGTTATCATTTGCAGGTCTTTTTTAGGTGTTTGGACATATGCTTGGTCACTGTTAATTTTTTTTTTACTCCAGCAGATACGTGCGTGGCACCCTTTAATAGCTCCTTCCAATTTTGCTTGCCGCAGGGGCAAAACATTTTTCAGAACTTCCAAAAAAATTTAGTAAGCTCCCTTATGTGTGTTTATGTAGCCTTTCATCAAAGACTATAGAAAGAGGCCATGTGGTCTTGTGGCTAGATCAAAGCTAGAAAGCTCCTGAGATCTAATCTGGGCTGAGCCAGTGACTCACTGGGTGGTTTTGGCAAGTCACATGATCTGTTTGCTCAAGTTCTAGCCAGCTGAAAAAAAGCAGGCAAGAAATACATGTGGAATCCAACCTGAGCTTTCCAGCACAGATGTATTTACAGGAAATAATCTAAATTGATATACCACACATGCAGGCTGCAGTTAATACTCTGTAACAGAGATACCAGGCTTCTGGCAATACATACTGACTTGGGGCCTCTGGCTCTTTCTTTTCATCTACAGGGTCTCCATGAATCTCAACAAATGCAGGACTACCTGAAGAAGAGCTTATATATATGGACGAATCCTTAGGATCTCGCTTTGCAGTCATACTTTTCACTCCATTTTTAAAGCCACCTCCAATAGTGGGTATCACACATTGTCCCCTGCACTGGCAAAGGAGTGTGTTCAGTTCTCTTTCCAGGCTGATTACTTGAGAGACTTGGGCTGTTCAGCCTGGAGAAAAGAATACTCTGTGGAGACCTTTTAGCACCTACCAGTACCTAAAGGAACTACAAGAGAGCTGGAGAGGAACTTCTTGCAATGGCATGTAGTGATAGGATAAGGGGGAATGGTTTTAAACTGAAAGAGATGGTATGTTTACATTGGGCAAAAGGGAGAAATTCTTTGCTGTAAGGGTGGTGAGACAGTGGAACAAGTTGCCCAGAAATGTTGTGAATGTCCCATCCCTGGTAGTGTCCAAGGCCAGACTGGATGGGGCTTTGAGCCACCTGGTCTAGTGGGAGGTGTCCCTGCCCATGTTGGAACCAGGTAATATGTAAGGTCCCTTACAACCCAAACCATTCTGAGGTTCTATGATTCTATTATTTTATTTCCCTTTTACCAGACTCTCTCAAGACTCAGTGTATGAGTACACAAGTCTTTCATGCATGCATACAACAGCATTTTTGCTTTGCTTGTGTCTGCAGCCTGTAGTGCTGCTCTCAGGCTACCCCGAGTGTGAAAAGCCCAACACAGCAGCTGCCTGATCCCAATCTCCAGTTAGTATTTATCCAACAATACCTCCTGGAGAGATTCTCCACTGGAAAATAATTTCCCTCATGTCTTTTTCCCTTACACCTGTTTTGAGGCTGAGAACATTCGGAAGGCAATCCTGATCTTAATCTATATTGTAATCCCTTCAGACCAGCATAGGAAGGTGTGAGCAATCTGTTTGCCTGACAGTCACAACACCTGGAGGATGATTGTGTGCCTGAGGTTACTCTGTCATGTGCAGTGGTGTTGAGTCACAGGCCAGGGGATAGGAAGAGGAGTAAAAGGCTAAAAGTAAAAAGTTCCTACGCAAATCCAAGATTTTCACTATTACTGAAGCATTCCTATTGTCTGCTCATGCTTAAAAGCCCAGTTAAAGTCCTAGGGTGCTTCTTTGCTTTCCTTAGACTGAGTGCACCCTCAATCATGCAAGCACATGCCTCACCACCCCTTTTTCTCCCTTCCCCAATCTGAATAATCCAGGAGGCTGAGCTACAGTCACTCATTAAAACAAGGGGCAGCAGAAGCAAAGTGGCCAATGGCCTGGCATCACCCACACAAGTATAAAATACAGCCAGCATTCCAGGCACTCCTGGCATCACCTGGAAAATTCCCACCCTCAGTTGCTCCAGTCCCAGGTCTCCCTGCACATCCTCACTCTTCCTCCCACTGCTAAAGCACTGGTGGGTTCTCGAGAACATCTTGTGCTAACACACACCTTAACACGACATTTCCAGTGGCAGAACATTTCATGGTGCTGGATATGGGTGTTCCCATGCCTCTTAGACCTCCATGGGCTGGCTTTACTTTCAAAAAGACCATGTTTCTCTTATTTTCACAGTTGTTTGCAAGTGAAGCTGCAGCTGAAGACCCCAGAGGATGTCTCATTGCTGGAAATAACCTTTGAAGATGTTTTTGGGAGCAAAAAGAGATTCAGATCTTAAGTCTAAATCTCAGAAGCTACTTTGAAGTACTAAGCAGCCATCCAGATTCATCTGCAGTGAAGGGAAGGGAGTTTGAACCAAAACTAATCAAAGCTCTTAAAAGGATTAAAACCCACTCCTACTTAACACCCTGACACTGACAGTCCTGCTGATCTTATTCTAAACCAAAAGAAATTATTCATGTGCTTGCCCCAGGGGAAATAAAACCAGTCTTCCCTGAAAATATGCTTGGATTTTCCAGATGGGCTGTGACCAGATTTTGGGAGTGGGAGGGCAGACTTCAGGGATGGCTGCTGGGAGAAGCTACCAGAAGTTTTTCCAGTGTCAAGCAGAGCCAATGCCAGATGGCTCCAGGATGGACTCGCTGCTGGCCAAGGGCGAGTCATTCATAAATGATAGTAACAGCTCTATGATAGCATATTTAAGAAATAAAAAAAGATATTGCATAGATGTAATTGCAGCCAGAGATGAGCAAGGTGAGAACATGTGAGAGAAACAGCCCTGCAGACACTCAGATCAGTGCAGAAGGAGGGGCAGGAGGTGCATCAGAGCTGAGATTCTTCTGCAGCCCATGGTGCAGCCCACGGTGAGGGAGCTGTGCCCCTCAGTACATGGAGGACCACAGGGATGCAGAGATCCACCTGCAGCCCATGGAGGAGACCTAGGCTGGAGCAAGGGGATGCCTGAAAAAGGGCTGTGACCCTGTGGGAAACCTGTGACCTGTGGACAGGGACCTATGGACCCATGGAGAGAAGAGTCACACTGGAGCAGTTTCCTGGTGGGCTTTCCTGAAGGACTGCACCCCTTGGACGTGTGACCCACACTGCAGCAGTCTGTGAAGAGCTGCAGCCCATGGGAAGGGAAAACTGGAGAAGTTCATGGAGAAATGACTCCTGTGGGAGGGACCCCATGCTGGAACAGGGGAGCGACTCTCCCTGAGTAGTGACAGAAACAACCTGTGATGAATGGACTGTAACACCCATTCCCATCTCCCTGTGCCACTGACAGGGAGGAGGTAGAACTCAGGATGGGGGTAGGGGTGGGGGTAAGGTGTTTTTAAGATTTATTTTCCTTCTCATTATCTTGCTCTGATTTTGTTAGTAGTAAATTCCATTAATATCTCCAATTTGAATCTGTTTTGCTTATGATGATATTTGGTGAGTGATCTCTCCCAGTACTTCCATGGCCACAACAGGGCTGCAGTGACTCCTCAGAGCTGGGCTCATCCTTCCCATTGCAGCAGCCACAGCCAAACACCCATCCCCTCTGCCTTGGTTGGATCCAGAGCCACGGGACTGCATAGTGCAGGTTTACAAGTCAGGATCTGAAACTTGAAACAAAACATCCTCAAACTCCAGCAGTGTGGGCACCCCCCGTGCTCTACTGAATATATTAACAAGTAGTATACAGTAAATTCCAAGATGCAATGAAGTAACTAAAACAATAAAATCTTTAAGATTGAGATGATGCCTTTTATTGTCCACAAGGTAAAAAGAAAAAGGGATCTTTATATCTACATCAGCTCTTCAAAAGTGATTCCTGAAAACAGCCTGGGAAACAGCACCCTTTCCCAGCATAGAAACAAGAAGGGACAGAAAGGACAGAAAGTTCAGTCTTCTGCAAGGCTGTAATCCTGTCCTGCTTCTTCTCATTTTCTTATCTCATCCCCTGGTTCCCCTAAATCATCTCCAATAAACCTTCCACACTGGGACTAATTGGATCTGAGTAATTCCTGCATTTTACATGTGGTAAATTTTACTCCAGTGAGTAAAAAACCAAAACCCAGCAGTTAAATTCGATAAAAGGAACTTCCCATCTGTGTGTCAAGTATGGGAAGAGTCACAACTTCTGGCCCCCAGCTCATATGGCTCTGCTCTGGACAGAGAGCCTAGAGCAGTGCTTTACTTTGCACAAAATGCTGACACTAACAAATACCATAGTAGTGGAAGCAACTTTAACAAAACCCTGCTGGATAGCACAGCCCTTCTGAACCCCAGCTGCCTTTTTTTTTTTTTAATTGTTTTGAAAGTTAATTGTTGAGCCTCACAAAAAAAGTAAAAAAGTTGGAGTTGGGCAACTATACCAAGGTTAAATTGGGTCAAATCCTGAAATCTTGACTTCAGGCCAGACTCTACAGTTCCCACTGATTTATACAGGAATGTTGCATGAACTGGAGAATTTTCCCTGGTTTGCTCCTCAGGCTCTACTGGGTGAAGGCTGAGTTTGAATCTCTAGGTTTGACCCAGTAGAATGGCATCACAGGGTGCAGGCCAAGCTTGATTTGTTTCAGATTACAGTGGTTGAGTTATAATTTATGCCAGAGCAAAACTCCTGAGTATACACTGAATGTAGCTGCATTATAGTACATGTCAGAGCAAAATTTCTAGATACACCCTTACAATCTGGGTGGGGATTTTCTGCATGTGGGATCTGTGGAACTAGAAATCCCAAGCACGGAAACTGGATCACCCCTGCAGAAGGCTTGGTAGAGCTGCCAGGGTTTAGTTGCAGCTCTCTGTTCAGAGGCATCTGGTTTGAGTGAAACCTCTCAAGCTCCCACCAGTGGGGTAGGACAGACCCCAGGACAGACCCACACGGGCTCTCAGCAGAAAGCTCAGTGCCCTCCTGCTGGTCACTCCCATGCCTGGCTGTCTCTGCTTCCATAACTCCTTGGCATTTTTTGACACTTTGCTAGCAAAGGAGGAGAAACTGGGATTGGAGATGGCTCCATTGGTACCATGCTGTGTGTCCTTATCACCAGGAGCATCCTCAACTGGCCCATAAAGGAAAGACCTAGCTCTCTCAGGCTGCCCAGCATAGAAGAAGATATGAGATGAAGACCTCTTTTTGCATATTTCTGAGCATGCATTTTCTATACACAGAGTGACTTATTCTCCTTCTTTTGAATGTCTGCAGCAGTCTGGATCAAGGCTGTATCACTATCCACATACTTTGTTTTTTTATTTGGTTGATTACTTCTCAATTTAACTCCTTCCTATTCGATCTTTAACTGAAGAATTTCTCCCATTGTTTTTGAGGACAATCCACATCCCTTGGTAGCTGCAAACATATACAAGGAAAATGCATGATCCAGTCCATCGGTAGCTTATCCTGTTGTGTTGCTTATCCTGTATTTATGTGATGATCACTGGAAGAATTGCAGTGCTGAACTGTATGTTTTCTATGTTTGGCATGTGGTGAGACTAAATAATCCTGTCTGTTACAAAGTCACTCATGCTAGTTGTTTCCAAATGAATCAATAATCCTTTTAAAGCCACAGCTCTGAGACCATCTACTGCTGTGATCCATCTACTGCTGGCTTTTGAACTGCCTACAGTCATACCCACCATCTGTTACTCTATGCAAGTCATCCCATTGACTCTGAGAAGGGCTGGGGGTGTTCAGGGCTTTGTGTTTAAGTGGCAAACCATGGACACGCTTCCACTCCTCTGGTGCTGGGAGTCCACTGCAGCTGGCGTGCTTTCCAAAATGATTCATCCTGACCTCTGCTTGAGACATACAGTGGCTTCCTAGCAAAGATGAACCAGATTTCTGGAAGAAACACTATAAAAACATAGTGGGAATTTTCTAGAAATAGTTAAATGAAATCATTTGCAAGGGTCAAAAGATCTGGACACCTGTTTCCTGGAAAAGCAGCAAGGAGGGAGGGGCAGTTCAGCCATTGCTCAGCTGCCCCAGTGCCCAAGGAAGATTAGCACCTGGGTAAAGGGCAAGTGGCAGGTGCTAAAGACAGCAAGACTGAGGTCAAACTGACAGGAAGAAGAGACATAAAGATTGTATTGCTTCTCTAGAGGCCTCTACACAGCATAGAACAATGCAATGATTTGTGTTGGTAGGGACCTTAATTATCATCTTGTTCCAACCCCCCTGACATGGGCAGGAACACCTTCCACTAGACCAGGTTGCTCAAAGCCCCATCCAGCCTGGCCTGGAACACTGTCAGGGATGGGGTATCCACAGTTTATCTGAGCAACCTGTTCCAGTAGTTCTTGAGCTTCACAGTAAAGGTTTTCTCTGTAATAGCCAATCTAAATCTACCTTTCTTCAGTTTAGAACCATTTCACCCTGTCCTATCACTACACTCCATGACAAAGAGTGCCTCCCCATATTTCCTGTAAGGCCCCCTTTAGGTAGAGGAAGATGCTGCACAGTTTCTCCAGAGCCCTTTGTTCTCCAGGCTGAACAGCCCCAGCTCTCTCAGCCTGGAGAAGTGCTCCAGCCCACTGGTCATTGTCACAGAAGTGTTCCAGCCCTTTGGTAATTTTTCAGGATCATCCTCTGTGGTCCATGTCCTTCTTATGTTGGGGGCCCCAAAGCTGAATACAGTATTTCAAGTGGGGTCTCACAAGAGCAGAGGGAAATACATGTGGGTCTGATCAATGTCTCTGTACCTTCTTGCTGTGCACAGCCTGCCAGCAGCTTGGGATGTGTGTGCTGGGAGCCCCCAGCAGCTCCTTCAGCTCTAAGATTGCAGATAATGAAGGCAGGCACTGAGCCACCTCGACAAACCCAGCCTGTAGAGGTTCCATTGAACCTCTGAATGTGAGGTGGGAGACCTGCTTAGCATCAAACCCCTTTCCCCATGTCACAGGTGCGGGGATTTTGCCGAGGGAGGCTGTCAGCTGTAATAAGCAGTCTCTTCTATCAGCACACAGCCTGAGCTGCCTGCACCACTCTGCCTGTCACTGGGTGAGGCCTTTTCCTCTCAGGCTCTGACTCATGCCCACATGCGTGAGCAGGATGTGCATCACGGGCCAGTCCCAGGTCAGCAGCTCAGCCCAGGGCGCCCTGCAGAGCAGCCCTGCCAGCGATCCTGAGCCATGCCCAGCTGGGGACAAGCTGCCTGCCACTGCAGCCTCTTCTCTCCAGCACACCTACACATCCAGGATGGACCATCTCCTGCCAGTGGCTCATACGGGCAGTACTGCCTGTCTGCAGGCAGCAAGGCTTGCCTGAAGAGCCTACATGCAGGGGAGTACCTCCTATCTGGGGTCCAGGCCCCATCCTAACATGACAAAAGCACTCGCCCTGCAAAGGCACCCCTGCTCCTTGCTGGGGGGAGATTGCTCGGGGCTTTGGCTGCGGTTGACACACACACATGTAGAGCTTGGGTGGCAGCACAGCATGTAAAGGTGCTCTCTCTTCATCCAAAACACAGATCCTGATTTTCCCCATGTGCCCAGAAAGAAGAACAGGAGATTGAGAAAAATGTGACTAAGTCAGGAAATCATTCTGGAGGAGGGGCAGTAGTTCCTCTAACCTTGCACATGGGGAAAGAAAACTATTTGCTGACTTTGCCTTATTTTTTAATTTATTGTTTTGCCAGCTGCTCAGATGAAAGGACAAAACTGCCTGCTGTAATGAGGCAGCCAGTCAAGCATGTCTTTGCAGCACAAAGCATCTGGCTGGGACACTAGTAACAAGTAGGGAATAGTCGAAAGAGTTCATTGGACACATCCTTTCAAATCCCTCTTTGCAACAAGAGAAACAGGACATTTGCTTGTTCTTCCTCACATGAAAATCCAAAATCTCCTGGAGAACATTGCCTTCAGCAGAGAGAGCCCGTCCATATCAAGGATCACAAGACGCATGATAAAAATCCCATGAGTTTGCTGATTAAGCCTTTCTGTCCTCTGGGCTCATGTCCTCACCACTCTGGGCGCTGTGGCTGCTTCAGAAGGCTACAGAGCACAGGGTCACCTCCAGCCCCCATGGCGAGGGAGAGCAGCAGAAGGATCCTCCAAAACTGGGCCAGCTGCTCTTCTTCAGTCATTCCTGTTATACTGCTGTTGTTTGAAGCATATTCCCCTTCCAAGCAAGGTAATTTATTGAAGCAGCGCCAAGCTCTGCTGAGGAATTTATTGCTGCAGGGTTTTGAGACCTCACGGTACAGATAGAGTCAAAGCAAGGGACAAGCAAGGCTTCCAATCATAGGAAGGTCCTTGGAGGATCCTTAAATACCAAGGTGGGCATCAGTGGGCCACTGTGTCATAAATCATGCAATGCTTTGGGTTGGAAGGGACCTTAAAGACAATCTGCTTCCAAAACCCCCACTGTGGGCAGAGACACCTTCCACTAGACTGTGTGGCTCAAAGCCTAATCCAGCCTGGCCTTGGACACTTTCAGGTCTGGGGCATCCTCAGCTTCTCTGGGCAACCTGTTCCACTGCCTCACTACACTCACAGTAAAGAATTTCTTCCCAAACTAAATCAATCCTCTTTCAGCTTAAAAGTGTTACTGCTTTTCCTATCACTACAGTTCCTGATAACAAGTCCCTCTCCATCTTTCCTGTAGGTCCCCTTTAGGTGCTGTGTCCCTGTGCTGCAGGGAAACACCACAGGAGGTGCCTGATGGACACCTGCCATACTCCCATGCACATCCGTAGCACTCAGGCAAGTGCACGTGCTTCTCCTGTTGGACCTGTTGGCCTGACAGCATCCTGCCTTCCCCCACATCCAGGCAGCTTGGGCACAGGGTAGGGAGGAGCAGGGCTCCCCACCGTTCTTGTCAGCCAACAATTTCATACATGCACCAGGTGGGTTTTACACTCTCACCTGATGTTTGAGGGCTGTTGCCCCCCTGCTTAGCAACAGAGGCTGCTGGCTGAACTTTGTGAGCCCAGCTCTGCTGCCATTAGTCACTGGGGGAAACACTTGCTCACACCAGGTATACCACTGCCCATCTGCAAAGTCATTCTCATTGGGTGTGTGAGTCTTGCACAGCCTTTTGCCCCAAATTATGTGGGTATTTTGTCTCCAGTTTTTACTACAGCAAAGGAAACTCATGGTATTTGAGCCTCAGCGAGACTATGAATCGGACAAGTTGAGACTTGACAGGGATGTTATCACAGGGCCCAACAAAGGCTTTACACTCAATTACATTTATGGTTTCTGAGAGACATCTAAATGATTATGGCTTTTTCACTACCAGGAAGTTAAGAAAGATTTTTTTTAAAAAATCGTAAAAAGGAAAACAAATTTCTGTAATGAACAATTTACTGGTGCAAGGCTCTGTGTGAGACACAGGAAAGAAACTGAGCAACTATCTTGGGTGGTGGGGAAGAGTCATTTTCTGTGGTGACCAGAGCTATATTTGATTTCTTAGGCAATGTCAGCTTTTGCATGCTACATTCTTTGGCTAATTGCCAGCACGATGTGTAATACTTTAGCCACACTGTTGTTACTTAATCCTTTCCTAATCTGCAATTTGCGCAAGAGGAGTAAAATCTAAGCAAAGCCACTGAGAACATCTCCACTAATAATTTATCAAACTCAACTTTTGTTGTTGGCAGGAGACGGTAGTTGATGGAGGTGAATGTTTTCCCACAACAGCCCGTATCATAAACACAGGGCAGCTGATTCATGCCACACTTATTTTCTGTCATCCACCCTTCGTGTCACCCTGATATTTCTTCGAATGATAAGCCTGTGTGTGTGCTCACAACACACCGCCGAGGTCCCAGTTTCATCTCTTTCTGCAAATTACACATTAATTAACCATTAATAACAGTGGGAGTTGCATGCAGAAATCCACACCTGCCATGATGAGACCGTGCCCTTGGTGAGCAAGTGCTTTATTAATCACCTCCTCCTCGGTGCTGGAGCTGCCGCACAGCCCTGCGAGACAAACGGCCCCGGAGAGGGAAGCGCCCGGGTGCTCCAGCCCTAATCCTGCCTTAAAGAAAAGCGTTACCTCTTGCTCTATGAATTTTATTTATTTTGGTCCTCTGGGCAGTGCTTGCTGTTGTTAGAAACATGATTGCTTCATACAGTTATGTTAATGTTTGCATTTGACAGAATGTAATTGATACTTCGGCTGCTCCAGTTTCAAAGCCAAATTAGGAAATGAAGTGCTGCACATTAGCTTGTTTAACTGGTTAAATACTGTAAATAAATACATGCAAGGCAATGAAAACTAATGAGTTTTCTTTAAGGCACTTTCTAAATAGCTGGCTTCACAAAAAGAAAAAGATGCTGCTGTGAACTCATATCCTGAAGGATTTCTCATTTTGTTGCAACAAAAGTTGATCCTGTCTTTAAACCTGAACTCTGGATTTCACTTGGAGAAAAGGATTTTGCAAGTTATGGAGGAATCATGGCAAGAACTGTTGCAAATTTCATGGTACTTTATCAACAATACTTTTGAGACATTGCATTTAACAAAGCCATTTTTTGCAAGAGATTAATTCAGACTGTTGTTATATGTCAGGTAATTCTCAATGCTTACTAGAAAAACACCTTTGTAAGAAGTATTTGCATGGGATAGTTCTTTGTTCTGCTTAATCTGTGCAGTGCCATAATGCTGAATGTTGTGCTTTTCTTCCTGACAGAATGCAACAGCATGAAAAAAGTAGGAAGAAAATTTCTATAAAGAGATAATCTGTCGTGAATTGCTTGACAGAGTGCACTCAGCACTGCTGGAATAAAGTGTTTCTCAGGTTATCTATCAGGCCTACCCTCAGTGCAATAAAGCAGAGCTAGAGGAGAGTATTGCACTGGCTTTGTGATCCAGCCAAGGGCAATGAATTTTCCTCTTGTACATCTGTAAAATAACCCTGTTCTTCCACCCCTTTCCTTTCATAAATACTACATTGATGCAGAAGTGCTTTTGCCTGACTTGAAGGTGTTCTACTAGAAACAGGGCACTGTTTAGCATAGGTAGAGCTGAACCTTGACCAGTCCTTTTTGACTGCAAGTAACCTCAGCAGTATCACCTCCTTGGCAGAGATGTTGACCTTAAACCTGAGCTTGCTGAGCTGGCTGTTTTACCTGGCACTTTCAGAGGAAACTGGTTTACAAATTCTGCTGTGCTACTTCAAAAGAAAATTATTGAACTGGTGCCTAAAATGCAACTGAAGTATTGAGAGTTGATAAAAATACATACTTAGGATGTATGATCTATCCTGACTGGGAGGTGTTTGACTCCAGCTTAGGACACAGACCAGGATGTTGTGAAAAAACTTCAACTTTTCCTGTGTTTTTAGCAACAACAGAGGACTGAAGTTTCATAGCACTTTTCAGAGGGCAATTTCAAGGTGAAAATGGTGACCAGGTCTGCAAAATACATAAGAGATTCATGTGGTCCTCAGCCAAAAGGACCATTTAAAAATAGACAAACTATGACTCTCTCAAAAAGAAATGTGTGCATTGCATAAATCAAAGTTCTCACACCCACCATCAAAGTTTAATCACTTAATATGCTGGTTCTTTCAACACGTTCTGAAACTTTGTATACAATAATACAAACGATGGGGTAACGAAGCAATAGCAATTTATTCTGCTGTACAAACGGATGTTGCATTATAATCCCTAAAGCAATACAGAGGCTGTTTGCAGATGTTACTACAATTTGGCGTTTATTTTAATTGCTCTGCAGTGCAGCTCATGTGAAACAAAGTCACAGGATGACCTACACGTTCACCTACTAAGGGTGACAACTGCAAGGGGAAGAAAAAAGTGTTTTGAAAGTTTTCGAGGTTTCACTAAAATACAAGCCTCCTGCAGTTGTTTTGAAAGGATGCACCAGGGCTTCTGTCCAAGCCTGAAAGCATGGTAGGGCAGGGGGTAATTTAATCAGCCAGGCTATGCAGCGCACATATTTTGACAAGTCTTGCAAGAATGACATCAGTAAAGTAACTTGAGATATTTTGGTGTCTGACATTCACTCAGCAAGTGCTAAGAAAATATGCCTACTGCACAGATCACTGGCTTCTCAGAGTGGGAGTCAAGGTAACTCATCAAAGTCAGTGCACTTTGTTTTATCACTGACCAGGTCCCTATTTCTTCCTTTTCACTTTCCACACCCCTTCTAAAAGCAAAACTGTTTTTAAAGTTGCTCCTGCTCAGGGAGCTGCCTAGAAGCAGTTGCTCCGCTGAACAGATTTTAAGCAAAAGGACAAAGTTAAACATGAGGCAAAGTATAAATAAAAATCAAGACTCTCTTCCTCCTCCTTTCCACTTGTGAGCGATGATCTCACCACTCCGGGTGGATTGCAAGGGTGGCTTGATCTCTTTCAGGAAAGCACATTCTCTAACCTTGATACTGCAGCTATTTATACTTCTCTCTTCTCACCACAAAGAAAAGGAGCTCTAATAATCTTTCCCTTTGTTTTAATGAGAGCACTGTGCTGCCTCCCAGCAGCAGGGTCAAGCCTCTGCCCACAAGCTCCGGCTTCCTGTAACACCAATGCTCTTTGTTGCTGCCTCTCCTTCTGGCTGTTCACTTTTAGACATCTGAGATCGGATTTTCCACTGGCTGAAGCATCACACTGCCAGGCACACAGGTGCAGGATGAGAGCCCTGCTGTGCCATAGCATCTTCTGCTCACAGGGCACAGAGTGAAACAAATGCATGGGCTGAAAGGCAAGAGGGTTTCTAAAATTCAGAGGCAGAGCTCTAACTCCTCTCCCCCTTGTTTATCAGAGGAGTAGGATACCCCATTTCATAAAACCCTGGGGATGTTCCCAGCCCTTTCCACCTCACAAGAGACAGGATCCCTATCCCCACTCTCCCTGGGGATTCAACCCCAGGCTAAGTTGGGGGAGTTCAGGCTAAGGCATGATGGAATGCATATACAGACCATAGAGGAGCTGATAAGTCTCTGAGGACAAACCCCATTTTTTCAGATTAAACCAGACACACTGAACTGTCCTCTTGAGACACCACAAGAAATGGGGACAAACATTATGAAACCAAGTTTATTAAAACTTTCTACAAGTCAAACTTTATCATCCAGGTTTCCACAGACATATACATATGTACAAATTGGACATAGTGTTTTTAGCTTTTCTGGCAGAATTTTCTACCAATATATACAAATGTACTGTTTTTCATAGAAGGGTTAAACTGTATCACAGATACAAATGTCAAGCAATCATGAGAGGTTTAGTGCAACGGAGAGCTGGAGCGCTCTGCTCTTAATGCTCATGATTCTGTCAAGTTAGTATTGCCAATAATAATTCACATTAAACTGCTCTTCGACACCTCTTATTAGGACAAAGTACAACAAAACAAGAAAACCCCAAACAGTAAGGTATGTACAAAGTACACAGTCCATGAGGTATACATGGTATTCTCGCAGCGTGGTGGGACTGCAGCTTGCCAGGGTTAACCCTTAAAATTACTTCACTCGAACTGGATGGTGTTGGGAGTGTGCATCACCCACCTCATGGCCATTTCAGAAGCCACAGTCTTGCCTAAGGTGAATGGTCATCTCTGCATAAACCACTGGCCACATGTGAAACGAAGCAGTAATTTTAAGCAGGACTAAGCTTTACTTACCCCCAACCCAGGAAGCTAATGATTCAGATATATTCATTATCCACACATATTGGAAAGACTATGAATAATCATGCAAAATAAAAATTAAAAAAAAAAAAAACAAAAGGGGGAGGCTGGAGGCAAATAGCATACCTGAACAATCATCTAAGGGTGAACGGAGATTTTACTCTTAAGACTAACTTTTTGGAGGGTGGAGGTGGAAAGAGGAGGTCATGTGGTATTTTTAAGAGTTGAGCCGGTTGAAAAACATGGCCATGTTTAGGGGTACTGTACAAGACACCCCTGTATCCCTTCCCAGGGGAAGGCACCCCAGCCATAGTGTTACGGTTTGGTAAACGGATACGTTTTGGCACTCGGAGCTAACGAGACCTGCTACTTGACAAGCTCGCTGAGAGCATGAAGTTATATAGGCTACACCATGGTAACACGAGGCTTAAGTCTATTTAAAATGCTTTCCTGGTCAGCGAATGAAATCAGAGGGGATCTGGCTGGGAGATCCACTAGTTTCTGCTTCAGAAAGAGCCACAGCAGTGATTTGTCTTACGAGTGGATCGAGGAGCTTCACACCCCTGAAAGCAGGATCAGCTGGAGGAGCAGCAGCGAGCAGTGAGCTGGCCGTGGTGGGTGAAGACCTCCTTCCCTCAATATGTGCTTAGAGTCAGAGAGCTGCTTTGTGAGCTGGCTGCTGGGCACGCCGAGTCGATTCCCCTTTTAACCATTTCTGTCAGATTTGTGCAGGCAGAGGTGCGCCATGTGCCCCTCTGCCCCTACACATCGTGGCCAGGGCTCCACACCTCTGCAGCTGCTGCAGGAAAGCAGAAGGAGCTGCCTTTCCATCCACACCTTGTCAGACGTAAGACTCTGCAGCCAAGATGAGACCAGTTACACCGGAGGAGGATGTAGGGGGCAGAAGAGCCAGACAGTTCTCACAAAGCTGCACAGGTCCTCTGGGGCTGGTGGGACCGACCAGCAGAGCAAGAGGATGGAACTGTGAGTACACTTAGGGAGTGGAGATCTCCAGGTTGGCATTCATTTAGACAAGGTCACTTTTCTGACCATACTGGCACTTTAAGATGCTGTTGAGTTTGCAGACGTGGAAAAATGAAACCCTACAAAGATGCCGGAGGTAAGAACCAGCGAGGGTTTTGAGATTTCAGCGTTAGCAGAAGAAGGAACTAATATCATCACTGTCTCCGTGATATTCTGGGACAATCTGATCTGAAGTTCCCGTCTCCTGGTCTGTATATCCAGGCTCCAAGACTGCCTCGAACCAAGGGTGAAGCAAGATCTCTGGAGCAGTGAGTCTTTCAGAAGGCTCCCGCCGCAGGAGGCTGCGGATGAGGCAGCGGGCTTTGGGGGAGACGTGGTCAGGAATACAGAACTGTCCACGCCGGATTTTGGAAAACAGAGTGCTAGGGTCCGAGTCATGGAAGGGATAGCGTCCCACCAGCAGGGTATAGAGCATCACTCCCAAACTCCACACATCAGCTGATTTTCCAGAGTAAGTCCCCGTCGTGTTTAGGATCTCAGGACTGACGTATGCTGGGCAGCCGTGCTTGTCTGAGAGTGCATCGTCTTCACCTTTGATGATGTGTGTGTCTTCCAGGCTCTCCAGACGCAGCTGAGTCCTAGGGAGGGCAGGAGAGGAAGCCACAGGTGAGAAACGACAACACACAGTCATGAGCAAGCACAGCAAGCCCCTGCCATGGCCCCATTCTCTCTCACACCGGCACTGAGGAAGGAAACACCTCTTAACTCGCAGCCGAGAAGTTTCCCAGACTCCTGGGAATGTGTAATGGAAGTGCTGCTGTGTGCATTGGGTTCAATGACGCTCATGTTTTTTTATTAACTGGGGATTTTAACAACACAGAGGACTCTTGAGGAACACCAAGTCACCGTCTACCCACGCAGGTTGCAGTGCCACTGCAGGGGGTTAATTGGTGACATGGCACCTCACAGCCACTATGTGCCGTTCAGGCTTTGAGCAAACAGCATCCAGCTGTGTGATTCCACAAACCACAAAGCCCAGCTCCGCTCTGCACTGGTGAGGATCGTTGCCTTTCCTGAGCTTTTTATTTGGCTTTTTTCATTTTAGTTTTTAATTTATTCCTTTTGGAGCGTATCACTGCACCCACCATCTCCAGGTGGGGATGGATCCACCCTAACCTCCTATTTTGGAGGGCAAGGGGAGCTCCCGTCGGCAGGGAAGCCAGCAGCCAGCCCTGGAAGGGCTCTGCACTGCCTGGCAGCCTGCTGGGGTGTAGATATGTTGGCTTCAGCCTGTCCTCAGCCTGACCTCGGCAAATACCCATTGGTTCTGCAAACGGAAAATATGACTCAACGAGAACCGTGGGTCCGGGATTGGCTGCGGGAGCCCTGAAACTGCACCTGTGCGAGAGCCCGCGTCGCCTGCCATTGCTTAACCCTCTTCTTGCCAAATGTGATGCACATGACATCGCCTGTGCAACACGTTATTTCCAAATGAGTGAGACTGTGTGCAACGTAACATTTCAACAAATGTTTCATCTTCTTATGGGAGGGAAAAGCAGCAATAGTTTCCTTCAAAGGAGTAGTTTTCTTTCCATGTCAACATATGGCTGTTTCTGTTTCAGAGGGGCAGTGCTGGTTAATTTTCTTATCATATTTGTAAAAGATATCCTGAAGAATCATTAGCCCAGTTTAACAAAACAAACAAAATCCCTTTTCTTTTGCAACAGTAATATCACCTTATATTTTTACGATATTAAGCACAACTCCATTACAGCTTTTACTTAGTTTTTTAACATTCCTTGGGATAAGCAGCTAGTCAAGAGTCAATTTTGCTGTATTTCTGACTGCCACGTGTGGTGAAGCATTGCAAGAGTAGCAAACACTCCAGGGGAATACTGAATTGTTTCCCTAATCTAAATTTAACAACTAGATTCTATGATCTCCTCTATGAACCTAGGCTTTAGGCTAAGTTTTACTAAAGTGATTTTCTTTGATGCAGGATTCCAAAAGCATTATTTAACCATGTCCCACCTTCCCTCCTGTGTGTGCCCACAATCCACGTGCATAGAGGGCATGGAAAGCACAGCAGTGGAAGAGGGATAAAAGCCTCGAAGGGCACAGCAGCATCACTCTCAGCAGCACAGTGCAACAGCGAGGAGACCCTTCCCAAGTGCTGTGGCTCCATCGTGGGTCACAAGGCAACTCTCCCGAGGAGGGACCCGAGCTCCAGCTCCTCACACCTCCTGCTCCCCCAGCCGGGCTGCTTTCTCCTCCCGGCACAACACCTCAGCCTCCCCCCCTCTCTCTGCCTTTTATTCATTTGACACTTGAATGAGTGGCACACATGACATCTTCTGGCGCTAACGAGCATCCGAACTATCATGCCTTTGTCTGCCAGCGGGTTTCACTGAACTTCTGCTGAATGAGAGGAAGCTCCCGGAGAGCTTCCTCCCTTTCATCAGTGAAGATCTAAGTAAGAGGGAGTGCGCTCCGGTTAGATCCGTGACCTACTGCACACACGTGATGAGGACCTACTTGGATTGCTCGCAGGTGATGCCCGGCTGACGGGGCTGTTTCCACTCCCTGGGACGCATTTGTGTCTCTGGAAGTGGCATTCCTCCCTCCCCACTCACCCCAGGGCTGGCTGCTGACAGCCACTTACCTTTCTTCATTAGAGAAGACAAATTTCCTGAGCTTGAGGTCACCAAGTACGATGGCTGACTGGTGGCAGTGAGCTACAGCGGAGACAATCTGCTTGAACAGCCGGGCAGCCTCCTCTTCCCTCAACCTCTTGCAGCTCCTCACGTAGGAGTGCATGTCCCCAAAGTCCTTTTCAAAGAACACGTAGGCCTTGGTGTCCCCGAGAATGACTTCGACAACCCCGGTGATGTTTCTGTGTGAAGGCAGCTGAATGTAAGGTCGGATCTTGTCCTGGTAGTGTTTGAGGGGGAACACCTGTACAGAAGAAATTAAACCCAAATTCATTCTCAAGGGCGTTGAAAGCTGCAGCTCGCGTAGCAACTCTCCCCAAACAATGACGAGGGAGCTGGAGGGGAGCCAGGGATCGGCAGGACCGGCAGAAGCGGCTACCAGACCCTTCCTGTTCGTTTTATATTGAAAGGCTGGGGGGAAACTAAAACAAAGCACCATTCCCGCAGCCTTTGTGGGGAAGGCGCTCCGAGGTTAAGCCGGAGTCCCAGCCCGCTCGCAGGGCGTGCAAACGCCGCCGGGGCTGGCCGGGCGTTCCCAGCGGGGAGCAGCGGGAGGATGGATGGATGTTCGGCAGGGCTGCCCCGCAGGACCCGCTCCCCACCCGCGCAGCTCCCGCTCACCTTGCAGCGCAGCTCCCGACCCGAGCTGACGCTCAGCGCCCTGGACACCTGCTCCCGCTCGGCCAGCGGCAGCAGCAGGTACGAGGCGATCAGGCTGGGACCCGCCGCGCCGCCGCCGCCGGCGGGGGAAGCGGGGGCACACGGCGACCCGGGAGCGCTCAGGCAGTCCGGGGGGCCGCATTCGGCGAGCCGAGGGCACTTGGCGGCCGGCGCTTCCTCGGCGGGGCCGTCGTGCAGGGGCTGGAGGCGCTTGGCCGGGGCGCTGCGGCAGCGGGCGGCCGGCAGCAGGGACGCGGGGCGGCTCATGGGGGGAGCGGAGCGGGCGCGGAGCTACAGGCGGGCGCTGCGCGCTGGGCGCATCCCTTCGCTCTCCCCGCCGAAACCCCGGGCCGTGTCCACCATCTGCTGCCGAGTCCGCGCTAAAGTAGTTGGAGGCTTTTAAAAAAAAAAAAAAAAAAAAATTAAAAAAAAAAGGTGATTCTCCTCCTCCTCCCGGCCCTGACGCACGGGGAAATGGGAGGAGGGAGGCTGGGACACGCCTGCTCCGCTCCGCCCGCCGCGCTCCGCGCCCCGGCCCTGCCGCGCTGCCGGGCGGGGCGGCGGGGGAGCCGCGGGACTTGCCGGGGCCGAGCGGGGCTGCGGAGACCCCCCCTTCGACCTTAAATAATCATATAGAGAAAGCGAGGCCAGCATCCTTTCCAGGATCTTCTCGTCCATACAATTGCAGGTTCCCAGCCCCAGTTCTTACTTTTCACTAATCACTAAATAACCATCCCTCACCCCAAGGTTTGCATCACGGCGCTGCTGTGTGAGCATAAGCGTTTACTCATAAGTGTAGACGTAACGTGCACCATCAGAAATACTTGGCACTGGGTGTTTCCCATGTTAAAACAATATCTGCTGTCCGAAAAAGGAATAGCTCGGAGAGCCAGGCAGCAGCCAGCAGCTGAACTGACCTGTGAGGAGCACACTGAGACGAGCTCCACAAGGCTCAAAAGTGTGGCTTTAAAGGAGTAGTAAATAGACTTACAGCTGGGACTGGTAGTAAATGGGGGAGAAAAAAGGCAAAACCAGACAAGAAATCATCCCTGAAAAAAAAAAAAAAAAAAAAAAAAGCAGACAGCTGTAGTTTTGTAGTTTTGACAAGAATGTTTCAGAAGGAAATTGTCCAGTTTTCTATTTATATATATGCAAAATTTCTGTAATTTAGTGCTGAGGCGTCTCTAAGATTAACACAGGGACTCTGTGTTTTGTTATTCAATAGGATTAATCCCTATTCTGTTTTGGTTTCCCCAACCTAGGCTGTACAAGCAGCAGAGAGGGCCAAGGATGCCCCCCCCACACCCCCCCCCAGCTCTGAAGCCGGTGTTGCCACGCGTGCAGGTATTTGCTCAGATTCCTGATAGATAACTGCACAGCAAACCCATGCATGCCTTCAGCTACTTCTAGTGTATTTTAAGAAACACATGAAACTCTTGTGCGGGATGACTCATAGCATAGCAGTCCCATTAATGCATTTAAACATAAAACGCATATGCCATAAAGGGATATCCCAGGGCCTGCATTTCTTTCTTTCTTTTTTTTTTTTTTTCCCCAGAAATACAATTCCGTTAATGCCTGCAGATTGTTCCTGAGTGATTCACCACAACTCTCAAAGCACGCTATTTTATTTGGTTCCTCTTATAGGTAAAACACACGCAAGTATCTATCAGACCTTTTGTTTCACTTTTCCCTTCCTGGAAATTTAATTACTGGAATGCTGCTGCTCGGTGAATTTAGCTGGTAGGATGCCACATGTGTGGGCTGCTTCCTACATCTGAGACAGCACAAGGTGCATGGGCGTGGGGGGGAGGGTGTCAGTACCTTTGGGTACAGGGGAAGGGGAAGGGAACAGACACATCAATGGACCTCAATAAAGTTACTCATGGGCATTAGTAGTGTGTCCCCTGTAGCTTTCTCAGAACTGAGATGCAGTGTGAGCAGGAATGAAGGTGTCAGTGTCCTCACCCTCCCAAAGTTCTCCCTCTCTCAGCTCCTGTGTCAGATCACTGTTCCTGCTGAGGAGAAGAAAAGATCCCATACTGAGGATCTGTTGCATGCATTGTTGAAAGCTGTGTCCTTCATCTGCCCAGCCTCCCATCCATTTAGAACCCCTAGGTCCACACCATGGGGACACCTGGGGGGATGGCACCCACTGGTCCCAAGGAAGGGGAAAAAAGCACCTCTTGTCATCCTGGCTCTCCCAAAAAAGACCTGGCACGAGAAGAGACCAGAGGTACACACAGCATTGTACCTCACAGTCCTGCCATATTCTCCTGGTGCCTGGGCAGCCTTTTCTCACAGGGATTACAGCAATTTCATGCTCTGTGTGTGTGTCCCTGCTAACTGGAGCCCTAAAACTGGGTGTGCAGTCCCCAAAGCCCAGGAAAAAATAACCCCTGGGGCATTCATCCCAGAAGCACTGGTGGGTGCCCTCGTCTAGCTGACTGTATAGATTAAACTACATTTTACTGTCTACATGGGACTGAGACAAACCAAAGCCTAAATCTCCCAGGTCTTTGGAAAATGGGTGAAGTTCTTGACAGAAGGAAACCTTTGTTGCTTCTTTAAAATGCCTGGCATGCTGTCAGGTACTCAAAGCAGTAATGTCATGGCTAAACATAAAATAGCAATTATTATTCAAGTTAGTCTTATGTTTTGGGTACAGAACATAGGAAAAGGTCCATATCCACACTCCCCTCCATCCCCACCAAATCAATTTCAACATGCAGAGCAGAGAAGTGAGTCCCAGTTTGGCTTTTCTGTTTTTTTCTAATTTTGGCCAATCCCCAAAATGCAAACAAACAAACAAACAAAAGAGGGATGCCAATGATGGTGTCTGATGACCTGCATGGCATGCTCTTTCTCAAAGGGCTGAAACTTGTCCTTCTTGCCCATCTCTGCCAGTGCTTGCATGCAGTCCTGGTTTGGTTAGGAACCAGTGCTGAGAACAGGAGGAATTCCAGGAAGAGGTTTGTGGAAAACTGTTGCAACATTTCAGTATTAGAAGATTTTTGCAGAAAATGGGGCTACCACATTTGCCATAGCAGCCTTGTGCTTGTTGCCAGTCACACCCCTGGCTTTTAAGCATCCAGGCTTATCTCCTGCATTAGTTTCCTCCTGAAATCAAAAGCTATCTTTTGGGGTCTTCCTTCTATTCTCTGCACAAGCCTTCATCACTCCATCTCTCCCTTCCCCAGAAAAGACTCTTCAGGGTCTACTTGCTTAGTAGATGTGATGAATACTCTCGTGGTAATTCCCAGTTTTGCCTGTGGTGAATTTGAGCCTGAATGGCTTTACAGCCCTTCAAAATGAACCAGGGCAATGTTACACATCTCCAGTGGACAGCTTTGAAAATCATTGTGGAGCACAGACCAGTGCACAGTTACAGACCTAATGCTGGGATAAAACATTGAGTCCTGCTATCCAAGTGCCAGAAAAAAATAAACTGCTGTGAGCCAACAGAATACAAAGAACCATCACTCAGCCCTGATGTTCCAAAGGGACTTGGTACCAGTGAGGTGGGCAGGGATGACCTTTGGAAGTACATACTTGGCAAAGGACAACAGTGTGCAACAGGCACCCTCCAAATACTACCAAAGTCTGAGGAGCTCTCAGTCAAAGGACATTGCAAAATCATTACAAAGAGCACATCCTGCCTTGGAAAAGGCCAGTCAAAGCAAGCAGGACTGCTTACTGTCTCACTTCCTAGAGTCCCAGCTGCTGGGCAAGGATCTGGGACTGCAGCAGAAAAAAAGAGCCTGTGAGATGTGTATCACAGAATGGGCACGTCCTAGCAGAGGGAAGGGTCTTGCCCAGCACAGATTTGCCAGAAGTGTGGCTAGGTGAATATTGATCTTCATATATTTTTTCTCTTTTTTGAAGCAGATAAGCAGCTTAGTGCATCTGTGAGATGAAGACTGAAGAATCCAGAATTCCCGGTGCTCAGGCATTGATCTTCCCTTTCCTGTTATTTTATTTAAGGGAATTTTTCTTGCTTGGTTTTCAAGCAGCTACCTGCCTTGCCCTCAGCCAGTGCTTACACTCACCTGAGCAGCTGCTTTTCCTTAGATGCTCACAAAATTATCTCTGTTGCTCCAGTTCTCTGACCCTTTATCTCTATAACTAGAGCAGCCAGAGGCAATGAGAATTGTGTAACCATCTCCCCACTTCCCAAGTGCTTGGGACAGGTCTGGTAACTTTGATAGTATGTCTCATGGGACACACAGAATAAATCTCTATTAGATTAGGGCACTTATAAATAAACTGGCTGCTTGCTACAGGAAAAAATGAAAAGGCCTTTATTTTAGTTACTGGATGAGAGAGGCGAGGCGTGCAAATATTTTGGTAATACTAAACTATTGGTAAACTATGAAAAATGAATATCTTTATTTCAGAAGTTACTTCAAGCCACATAATGAAAATTAAACTACTGCTAGATTGAAAGCCAAAAATTTAAAACCAGCATGTCATCTATAATCTACTGGTGTACAGAACTACCCTGCACAGATGGGGCTCAAAGAGTAGTTGTATGGCCAGGTGATAAAGAACTAAAAGTAATGGTTTTTATAGCAGAACAGCATCTGTGATAACCCACAGCCATCCTCAGACACTGTGGAACTTGGCAGATTCACTGCTAAGATATAAAACACATGATGAGCACGTAGTGACATCAAAAGGAGTGCAGTGTAATGGTGTTCAGATGTCTCTCCTCAAGCCCACACAAAAGCTGCTCTGAGGGCTGCTGTAGCTCAGAACTCTCAGTGATTCCCTTTTGGTAAGCCTGTTGTTATCAAATCCAAGGAGTCTTATGAGCACCACTTTCTGACTTTGTTCCTTTGCTAACTGAAGAGTATGAAGGCTTCTTCTGTTGCCTGGAAGACGTGTGAAGGTTCAGGTTTTAGACCTCAAATCCTGTTTTTACTTCAGAAGCTGATTGCACAAGCGGACAGTGAATGAGTGTCTCCGTTTCCCTTGCGGTCAGAGAAGATCCTATTCATACTGAGTTTACAAGCAAACACTTCCTTTGGTAAGCTTCCCATGCAATTCAATTCATGTGTGTGCTTTCAGGCTCTCTCTTTGGGTCTGGACTAACATCAGAACAAGCAAGAGAGGCAGGCTCTCTTTTCAGCCCACCACAGCCTTTTCTGCAGTGCTTTGAAATGATGAAACACACTGTGTTTTCTGCACACTGCTGCACTCCTGTCAAGTCACTGGGATTATTCATGCATCAAGAGGCTAAGCACATACATGGGTATCTACTGGATGATGTACACCCATTCCAGAATTTTACTTGCTTAACAATCAATCTAATGTTTTTGCTCTTTATAGTTACTGGCTGGGAGCCTAGAATCTGCTGGCACCTACACACAGGATTCTCCTCTGAGCATTCTGTGACCACGTCAGGTGTTTGAAATATTATGTATTAACAATAAGTACTTTATGACCAGCAAATAAATTATTATTTATGGAAGACTTGGAATTTGCAATCAGTAATAGTCTGTACATGTAGTGAGGAGCCATCAGCTTAAGGCTTTGGCTGTATTAACAGAAATGAAGACCTGTCTTTGGGATATTCTAATATTTTCCATTCCACAAAGCCCTTTTCTAAGTGCATCCTCTTCACTGCATAACAGAGCACTATCCTTTAGGCAAATGTTTAGTTAATGGACACAGCAGAATCCATACATGAAGGTTTTCAGGGAAGGTGAAGATTAAGATTCATTTGAAACAGCAGTGAAACTTAATAAAGTTGCACAGTGAATTCTAAGCTACTTCTGGCCACAATACTAGAGCTATTCTTGAGAAAAATGTCATGAGGGACTTGTGACCACAGGTAGGTAAGACCTTTGTCATCAGCCACTCATGAGGAAACATGAGTATCCAAGAGGACATTGTCTAAAATAAGGCAGTGTGTTGGCCTTGGCTGTTGAGTCATCAGTATCACTTCCTGCAGCCCCTGCTTTTGCTCCGTGTATTTCTCAAGGGAGCACTGACTAGGTCTTTTTGATTCTTCTAGAATGAATAAGATAACAGCTCCAGAGCAGTAATGATGAATATGTCCTTGATTCAGAGGAATGTGCACTCCTTTTAGCACAAGTGTGCTAAATCTTCCATGAGATGCCTGATTAGTTTTTATCTTTACTTGTCATGGCTTCACTGATTTGAAAACTTGAGACTCTCTAGTTGTAAAATGGAGAATTCACAGGAAGAGTCTGTTCAAGTGAGAGAGCAAGCTGTGTTAATGGCTTGTGCCTCAGGGTGCCACTGAAAGCTGTTGTATGTGGATCTCTCTTGCCTTTAATTCAGTATTTGCCTAGACATTTCTTTAATCCCTCAAAATACTATGTAGAACTTCTCTAGCAGAGACAGATTCTCACCAGTTTTCAGTGACAGATCCTTCTCAGCTACACTGAGGTTTGCTGCATTTGTAAAGCACACCTTACGGAAAAAGAAAAAAAAAAACCACCTGACCTCTGAATTTCTTTTTTAAAATATCATTGCAAAATTTCTGACGTCAGACAATGAGACACAAATTACCCTGTGAACTGTTAACATATGCCTGTTTACATATGATATCTTATAGCCAAAGCAGATTAAGATTTGAAGGTTTAACTGCTGTTGAGTTTCCACTTCTGTGAATCATACAGATCATACAGCTTATTCATCACAGGCATTTATTTTTATTCTTTAACTCTTTCAAGCTACTTCTTCCCAGAGCAGAGTTTAGGGGGAACATGGGAGGCATGGGAACGGAGATCACAACTGCACAACAAACCCCAAACTTTGCAAATGAAAGGGCAAAGAGCTGCCATTAACTGCAGCCACCCCAGTGAATCAGTAGTGGTTTTTATCTTGCACCAGGTGAGCTGACAGGCACAGAAACCTTCCCCAGTTGCCAAGGTTAGTCTGTCCTTCCACCTAGTTATGTGCCAGCTGCAATGGATGCTGATGACCAACTCTGGAATCTTTCAACTGGAGGAAAATTACTTGTAAGAACAAACAAGAGAGAACCAGCCATGACAAAAATCAACAGGATGGCTCAAGTTTCAGGTTCAAAGAATAAAATATACCATTCATCATACTAGGATTCCTTGGATGCTATGTTATAGTTTTAGTTCAGAAATGTCAAACGTTTTGGTGAGAACTTCACTGATTTCAGTAAACACAGGCAATTTATTCTAGGACTGGAATCTGTGTGGTGCATCACTGATTCCAATGGGACTCGAGTACTCTCACCAGCAACCCTGACACAAGTGAATGAGTAGCTGTCTTTTTCTGGCTAACATGGCCATATTTTAAAAGAGGAATCCCTGCCGATAAAAGAAAGAAACCTACCTCTATTTAAATACACATGCCTATTCACCTCAGATGTGATTATTATTAAAGCTAGGCAGGTGAGTGCTGCCAAATATCAGTCCATTTCTTTCAGATGAAACCAAGAAGGATTTCAGAATTAGGCTGCACTTCACTTGCTGTTTAGGTTCTCTGATTCACTGACACTGCCTGGCTCAGGCTAGTGAAGGAGAGAAGGAAGATGATGTATTTTGAAGCAGGAATATGAACATCCAAAAATACCTTTCATTTTAAGAGTGGCCATAAGTGACTGTTTGACTATTTGTTCTTTTCATTTAAAGTGTTGCTTCAGATTTGTTTGTTTTTTTTCTCCCAGCTGCATCATCTTAAGCAGGCACTTCACCTCATTACCTGTGGATTAGCTAACAGAGGTTGAGTGCAGCACTGTGATGGGTAAAGCCTCTTTTTCACGTAGGACAACAAGGTGTAACCAAGACAGCAATCTCCCTCACAGCATTACTCACTGGAACATGAGGGCAATGAACCATATCAGGAACTGCAGCAATCCAAGGCTATACTGGTTCAAATGCCACAGGTAGCAAATCAAACCTGCTGCCACCAGTTTGTTGGTAGGAATCCGGGTATAATTTACCTTTTATAATGTTATGTGTTATTGGAAGGCACTCTCAAGCAACCCAGACACCTACACAAACTAAATTTGAGGTGCAACACCTGTGGCCATGGAAAATGTATGTACATCTTTGCATCTGAAAACTTGGGAGGCTGGTTATCACTAGGGATTGAATTAGATCCAAGAGGACAATATTAATACACTTCTGCCAGAAACTGCAGAGCTTGTTTAACCAATGCAAGTTTCTGTTTCTGA
This sequence comes from Acridotheres tristis, assembly GCA_037013685.1. Taxonomy (NCBI): domain Eukaryota; kingdom Metazoa; phylum Chordata; class Aves; order Passeriformes; family Sturnidae; genus Acridotheres; species Acridotheres tristis. The sequence goes on along the minus strand of CM072886.1, from coordinate 139,048,031 downwards.
CTGTTCTGCTTAGAAATGGTTCGAGAATAAATTAACCCACAGACTTAAAGATGAAACAAAAAGGACATCCCCTCCGTTTTTTTTTCCCTGAAAAACGCTATTGTTAACATCTTCCCTTGTGGTATTTAAGTGAAAATCAGTGACCCACCTTAAAAGCTATAGGTTTGAGCCCTGAGGTATCTTAAAAGGGACCTGATTGTACACAGGAAAATACAAACAAATGCATACATACTGCTCAGCCACCCCCCAGTCCCTTTCAGCAATTTCAGCCAGGCTTCCATGGCAGAAGCACCCATGCTCACAGCCGAGTTGAAAAAAGATGGACCTCGGGGGTTAGACCACATAATGAAAATTAGCCAGCCAATTCCCATGAAGTGTTTTGAACACAAAAGCCCAGTGCAAGTAATAATGGTTCAGTTCTCTTTTTCAGCTGTGAAATCAGCTTGCAGATTAATATTCTTCAATTACAAAATAACAATTTTCAGCTTGAAGCGGTTTGTGCTCTTAAGTGCAATTGGGGTTAATAATGGTCTATGAAAGGAGAGCTGTTAGCAAACAGTAACCCAGAGTGAAAACCTTAGCATATGGGTACCTCAGCTACATTTTACATGAAATGTTGGACTGTAAATGCAGAAAAATTACATAGGAAAATACTATCCAGCCCACTAAGGATGCCAAAGTTCAAAGAAACCTGTATTTTCTGCTTACATATGCCAAGAGATAATTGCCATCTGACTGCCAAGGCAGCTCCTTTTACCTATGGCTATTTCTAACTCGTGTATATATATGCCTTATCTGCCTGATGTGTTCAGATAAATTTAGGCAATAAAGAGTGTCACAAAATTTAAGTTCTTTTCTGTATCTGTGCCCAAAAGCATAGAGATCTGAAGCTTATATGAGATTAACTGCTTTTCAATCCAAGGCATATAGTTACAGTGTATTTGTCCTATCTAAAATTTAGTTATTGGAATACTTCTGTAAATAATTGTAGTCTTCTAGCCTACAATATTAAGATAAAGCCTTCTGGGACTCCCAAATGCAAAAAGCCTGAATTAAATGCTTCTGAATTTCAAAAGAAAAGCCTAAATCAGGGCAGAGAGTTCAAAAATTATAAAAACAAAGCTGAGATCCTCAAAGCCGAGTGGTTGTTCTCTGTGGCCACAAGGTCTAAGTGTTCAACACTCTGAAAATTCATCTCTGAGGTTTGTGTTAAAACACGGGCATGGTCCCAAGCACTGAAAATCCTTGGTCACAGTGCCCTACTCCAAGCATTTCCAGTAGTTACAGAGACAATAACAGAATTATCTGCAATATAGAGCAAAGCACTCATTACTACATGCTGGCAGGATCTGTATCTCTAATACACTGAAGAAACTAGCAGGCTGACAAGGAAGTTTAAATGCTGCAAAAACATGCTTTATTTACCAAATGCAAGCTTTTAGAAATTCAGGAAGGTAGACAAAACCCAAACAAGTTTAACTGGAATTTCTTATATTCCTGAGTTCAAAAAATGCTTTCAGTTACAACAGAGACCTTCAACAGGGACCTTCAACTTCGGCTATAAATGAAACATTTAACAATGACTTACCTATAAATGAAACACTTAACAAGTAACAATCAGTTATACAACCGATTTAGAACCAGCAATTTATCTCACAAGACCTCTAATAACAAATTTTCTTTGTGGCAGTAGCATATCCAGCTCACATGTCCATTGTTGCCCAGCTTTGTTTTTTCTGACTGTCAAGCACTCTTTTAAGTATTTCATCTGGTACAAGATCTGATCCTTTTACATCATCATGGCTGCAGCCCATTTTAGGGCATCTGTTAAAAAGAAAAGAGAGACTCCATTAAATTTGAAGAATTGTATTTGTCAGATATAGGCTTTTACATAACATCTGCTAGCTGTTTTTTTCTAATCTAGGATTCACTCTTTCTGTCAGTTCCTTGTTACCTCTTGTCCTCTACACCAGATCTACGTGAGAAAAAATAAATCTATCTCAGCTGGTGACAATCATCAGCTGAAGGAAGGAAAGAAGGAGCACAGTGAGAGATGGAGACTTTCACCTGCAGACCAATCTCTTGCTTCAAGCACACAAGCTGCCTTCACCAGCAATGATATCAGCACTGCATAGACACCTTTCTGTGTTGCTTTCTCTCTGCTGTCCTCTACAAACTGCAGGTAAATACCTCTTACCTTACTAATCTGCAGTGAGAAGGTATAATCTTCACTGGCAGATAAGTAGGGAAATTATTTTCTAGGGAAACAAATAAAAGGGAATGAGTCTTGCCACGACTGACTGGTGAATCAGTGGACTATCTAGTTGGTGTAAAAAGTCATCCTGACCTTTTACGAGCTGTGAAAGCTCAGAAAGGAGAAATGGGGTCAAATTAACAGCCTTTAGATGATAATCAAGTACAAAATGTCTTACAACTACTTGAAACAGCCAGATAAAGACAGCAGGGTGAAAGATATTCAGGGACAAAAGGTCATTTTCCTTTGGTGGCAGCCCAAACATACACAGGTGGTACCTATAGTCAGAAACAACATTTTCCTGAATTTTTCCTCTCTTATAGTAACTTTTGTCTGAGGTGCTGAACTAATTTACACTCAGTACTCATAACTTTTCCTCCAGATTCATCCACAGCTTATTGTGTTTGTCATAGATCAGTCATTTAGTTGCTCTGTGCCTCAGTTTTCCCATTTATCACCTTAATACAGCAATAGCTTGCCAGATTAATGAATAACAAGTGCTCAGAAAGCTTTCCACATTTCCTGTAAGCATAAAGCATTAGTATGTCCTTCCAGGCAGTGGAAAATAGTGAGCAAACCAAGAGACGTAAGAGTTTGCCTCAAGGAGAGTGTGACAAGTCTGTCAGCACGGGGCTGTGTGTACGTCAGCTGCAGGGCTGGCACTGCACTGCCAAGGGCACTGGAAGGATCCCATGGATCCAAACTGGGAAGCACTTGTGAGGAAACAGCCACTCAGTGTCTCCAGAGTGAGCAACAGCTCTGATTGCAGAGTCAGGATAGCGAGGATCCTGCAGTCATGCCCTGCTCTGCCAGGACACCTGCTCCTACAGGAACATCCCTGGCAGCCATGCCATGAAACTGGGATACTGAAACAAGGACCTTGTTGCAACAGCTGGCCTGTCCTCCCACCACAGCAGATGATGGGTTTTCAGAGTAACTGCATTTTCATGAGAAAGCTTAAAATTGCAGTAGGTTGGTCAGACTGGGCAGAGAAAATCAAGGAGTCCTTCTTCATTTAGTTACAGTGAACCTGTGGCATTGCCTCTGTGTGTGTGCTTTTCTAGCACTGGAATAACTGCTGTACAAGTGGTAAGGCTGCAAGCTAAAAGCTCAATATTTAGAACTGCCAATGTTCAGACTGCACAAATAACTTTGATTTGGGTATTAAGTAGCTTTTAAAGCTAGGTGTTGTACAGCTGATATGATTTTTTTAACTCTAGAGTTTCTCTAGTCTTCCATTTCTTAAAAGGTAAAGTAAAATTCAATCATGAGACCGTATTTGTTTTTCCGCAGAGCTGAAACTTTTGATCCGCTACAACAATTTCTTCTAAATTGACATTATTCTGATAGATTTAACAACGCAGAGAAATATTTAGATACAAACATCCTAAATTCAGTATCAGAGGTGTTCTTGTCATTGGGCTGTTGAGCACGTGCTTTTTAGCCTCTCCCTATCTTCCAGAACACTCACTTTCCTCCAACTTGAGAGCTATTTCCCAATTCCTGTTCATTTTTCCAGCCAAGTTTCTGTCCATCCATGTTGCTGGTTTTGTTCTTATTCCCAGTATATTGCACCCATTCCAGATTTTCCCCTAGACTTCGTAACACAAGCAAGGTACTTCCATCTTGTTCTTCAAGCTGTCTTGACACTGAGATACAGGCTCCCAACTGATGGTTGGTTTTATAGCAGTGCTTTCCTGTAGCAGGGAAGGAGCCTGGAATAAAAACTTCAGCTCCACCTTTGTAACCCCCATGGATGACTGTGCAGGGCCTAACAGAAATGACAGAGCAACAGATGGAGGAAATAATGCCTGTGGCATTATCTTCAGGGAAATCAGGTTGCTGGTCTCTGACAGACCTTCCTGAGCAAACTGCACATTTACTAAGAAGTCCACAACTGGTAAGTTTCCATGAAGTCATCAGCCCCAGAACAGGAGGATCTAGCATAAATGGTGTAAAAACAAATGCGAAATCAATGATGAGATTATATGCCCTCTCAACTTGCTCCATAAAGTGTATTGTATATATTAGTATTCAAGCCTCTTTTGTTTTTCTTATTTTTTCTTTTTTTTTCTTTAACATCATTCTCATTTTCAAATTTACTGTGGAGAATTTGGGGTTTAAAAATTCAAATGTTATATCTTTTCATTAAAAAAAAATATGTCCCATGTGGAAAAGTGACAGACTATTTTGGTGATATAAGGAAAGAATTATATAACTGCATCATGGTAGGAACTGCACGGCACTATCTGATCTCATTCTTGAATTCTTTTCTACCTAAAATGTTGTAGTTTAATATTTCTCACTTTGACATTCAGTTAATATTTCTGAGCTGTATTGGAATATAACTGCAAAAAGAAGGTGCACCGAGGAAATTTTTTTTCATTTACTTCAAAGCTTGCTACATAAGCAGTGGGAACAAATCAGCAACTAAATTTTAGGACACTGAGGCCTCTGTTGGTTATGGCTATATGAAATTTCTTTACTTCTGTTGTGCAGATACAAGTAGCTGTAATTTCCCCACATAATTCCTGAATATTTCCTTACACATTGTTTTCATTAAAAAGAAAAGCACCTTCACGTGTCTAGTACTAATGAGGAGACTGTGACTTGGGCAGACACTGAGGTTTTACTTCCTGCAGTCTTTCCAATCCAAATACATTTCCTAGAACAAGTGGAGTAAAATTTCACTTACACAGCAAAGCAAATAGTTTTTCCACACATTCTTTTTAGCTTACCGGACTTTTCTCTTTTTCAGCTTTTGAGTCTGGATCATTTCTAGAATGGCATCTTCTTCATAAATATGTCCACAGACTTTGTTCCGCACTGGCCTCTTCATTGTCATCTGTAATCAGTAAGGATTGATTTAAAGGAACTGATAATGCCCACGAGAATGCTTCTTCTGAGATTTTATGTGAAACAGCAGGAAGTGTGTTTCCCACTCATACATGGCATTCCAGTCAAATTACGGGATGAGGTCCTGCTTGGTAAACTACATTCACACTTACATGGGTTTACTGCTCTTCTCTGGTAATGCTTAAAACTTATACTATTTTGTTGTTAAATAGAATGTTATTTAACAGGTACTGCAGATTTGTAATAAACAAACCAATGAAGAATACGAAATAACTATTTCCCTGTCAATTACTGTAGCAGTGATACATACCTGTGTAATGGGACAAATAAAGTTCGTCTGACTCCGAGTCACAGCTATATCTTCATCAATTTGTTCAATGGTGTCATTACCATGATCTGATTTATGAGAAAGTAGAATGGGAAAAAAAAGAAAAAAAAAGTTTTTTATTTAATGTAGATTGCCAATACTTAAAATAAGCTAATAAAATCCAACCTTTGCCAAGCACTATCTCACAGTGATATCTAAAATACGACAGCATGTTTCTGCACCACTCTATGAACAAGACACTGCAAAAAATACTGTACTATAACATCTTTTAGAAAATGAGGATTTTTTATATTGTCTCTACTTTGTGTGTGTGTTTGTGTGTGTGTGTGGCTAATTACAGCCAATGCTAGAAAGAAAGGCTAGGAAAGAGACCAGGCTGGCCTGAAGATATGCAAAACCTTTGCTATTCACTATTCAAGCTCACCAAAACCCTGTAACACACAGATGAGTCCCCAGAATCTAACAAAGGATGAGGTGGAGTAGATCTGGCAGTCCTACCCTCAGTATCAGTTGGTATTTGAGTGTCATAAATGGGCTCACTGTATAGCCTGTATACACTGTACACACTTTAAAAGGAATTTGTACTGTTTGTCATAATGCATTATTTATAAAGTGATGCTGTTGTATTTTGGTAAGACTATAATTAGTGAAAAACAAAAGCCAGAAAGTGTCACAGACAACAGAAATGTTATTGAATTAACCTTAAAGAGGACGGGCAGAATGAAATACTGACAATTCCCAGAAAACGCCCAATGGCACAATGCCAAGGAGTAAAGGGCAGACAAACAAGAATAAATCCACCTAGAGCTGGAGGACCTGCAGGTCTCACCTTTACCAGAAGACAAAAGGTGTAAGCAACTCTGTGCACCCAGGGGCACACCAACTGGTGTTCCATGCAGAAGTTAGTTAGCCAAAGTCAAAAGCTGAGACATGGGAGCAGCTAAGGAAGAGACAAATAGGTATATATATACATTTATATATATTTAGAGAGAGAGCGAGACCTAAGTACAGCCTTAATGAAATGCATACATGTTGTTTTATCTTCTAGCTCTCCTCTGTTGTTTTAAATCTAGGCTTTTAGTTGAATGCATTTGTTTATCTTTGAATCTTATCTGGTAATAACAGCAAACTTAACACCTGCCATAGCTTTCCATTCCTTTGGGGTAGTTCTGCCATGCCTTTGCAGAGGCAGAGAAGGGCCCTGGGGTGCAGTCCTTAAGGTGTCCCAAGCAAAGAGAACATTCTTCTCTCCAGCTGCACAAGCTGCACTCCAAGGGAGGAGTGAGAAACACAAGTGGACAGAGAGAGTTTAGAATTACTTCATGATTTGTCTTCTACTGCATCTCAGCCAGGGTTCCCTGGGCTGCTGTTGCACACTATCAGCTAATCTTTGCATCCCTGGTATTCAGTCTTCCACATCTATTAAGGACCAGTGTTTCCTAACTTATGGTCAGTCCTGCATGCCTGTGTGATACCATCACCTTCCGGATGATACCAGCAGACAGCACCTGTGGAGCAACCTAAACCTCTCACACCCAGCCTAGGCTGAGCTCACTGCCCTGTGAGCCAGCACAGCTCTGCCTGGGGGACTCTTGGCATTGATGCAGCCATCACTCCACCACAGCACCTCTTGGTATGCCAGGCCTATTTCCAGATCTTCCTCCTTAAGAGAGCTTGCCCTTTTTTCCATTTCAATATTCCAAGCATTTAGGAATGTTTCTGACCCAGGTGCTCTAACCCCAGGTATTGGGGTTGGAACTAGATGACCTTTAAGGTCCCTTCCAACCCAAACCATCATATGATTCTATTCCTGTGAATACCACGGGAATACTCAGGCAATCATCAAGGATATTTCTCTGTCTGCTACTAAGGTCTCATTCAATCAATAGGGTGTGGATTCTGGGGAAAAAGGAGCTCAAAGGTCCAATGTCAATCATAATTTCAAGGCTTTAATCTCCAAGAATATTAGCATAACTTCATCAGATACTGACCACCTAACAAAGGCAAACACTTGCATATCAGAAGGAAAAAGTGGGCACAATTTATTTATAAATACCAAAATTGCAACGGTATAGACACCAGAAATGCACTTGTGTTAGTCACCAGTTTTCAGAAAAAAACTGTCACATAGTATTCTTAGATTGCTCATATATATGGTTTATTCTCTCATAAGCACATAGTATTTGAAGGAAGTACAATTTTTGGAGAGAAAAAAGTTTTTTTTAATTAAGCTTTTGAAATACAAAGCAATGGGTGAAATTCCACTAAGAGAGCAAGGCTAAGAAATACTGGAGTTATTGGCAGGTGGCAGCTTTGGCATATGCTGTTTTACTTCAATATTATAATTTTTTTTCTATAAGGAATACCAACGAAGAACAAGAGATTCAGATTGTCCTTAAATTCGCCTATCTGCTAATTTTGACATACTGCAGCTCTAATCTTTCCTGTGGAAAAGATCACATTTTTCTATGTCATACCTTCTTTCAACCCGTGAACTTGGCATGTAATTCCAGTGTACCAGGGCATCACATCCATTAGTGACATTAGAAACCATCAGTAATAGCAAGATCTAGGACAGGGGATTGCTTACAAAAGATGATTTTTTAAAAGAAATCAATATGTAGGTGCCAAGGAAGGTGGGTGAATTTTTAAGATGTGGGGCTTGTGCTTTTGACTTTACTTCTAAAACCCAACAATATAAGATAGGCACGTAAGTGGCTTTTCTGGAAGTGTATTCATCTGTGTAGCACCTTCTGACTTTGCTAAAGAGTCACCACTTCCCTCATCACTTCTGTGTATGCTTACTTAGATACTGACACAAGAATTTAGGAGAATGAAGTGAAGCATCCAAGTTCAAAAACATGAGCTCAAGCTTGGGTACTGGTGCTTGAGCCTCCCTGAAGGCCTCAGGTCTCTAAATTATGTGAGCTAAATCCCAGACAGGGGTAACTTTTTTCCCATACTGACTTTGGAGGTGATTCAGATGCCTCATGTTTAATGGTTGAAATTTCATGAGTTGAGACCTAATCCTTGTAGGTGGGGTATATTAATCTTCTTGGATTCAAACTGTCCTCTTGCTGCAAGCTTATCTTAAGCACTTCAGGTTGCATTTCATTTGCAATGATTTTGTATACAGCCTATCAGATTGGGGCCCTGGCTTCAAGAGTGATCACAGCCCAAATGAATCATTATTTAAAATATTTCCTTTTCATAAGCAGCTAATATTTTAAAAAACAAATATGCAAGACTGGGATGATGCAAGTAATACCTCAAGCATGTCAATAGCAAATTAGCATAAATCAGATAAACCACCCACAGATTTGTTGTTATTGCTTGATGTTCTACATTACAGGAGAAGAAAGGAAAGTAACTTTTTTTAGTGACAGTAAATTTTGCAGAGATTACACAAGACACAGACACACATCTTAAGCTGGTCAGAAAGATGCTCTAAACTGTAGATCTGTATCTGTAGCCTTATACTGGAAAATGTTTTCATTAAGGTCAAAGGGATTTTTTTACCAAATGAAATGTATAAAAATTTGGAGAATCTAAATTGCAAGTCTGACTATTCTACAGAAAGAAATAAAAACACCAGATCATACATATTTCAGCTAAGTCAGGTTATATTTTTATAAAATTGAGTTTTCCTTGCAAATTAAAGCCAGACGCAGAAAACACTAAGTTATTGTTCCCAAAATTCCGATGTTGCCTTAAGTATCCGAAGTGCATACATCTATTTTGGAAGTCTGAGAGATCACATATTAAGTGCCTTAACAGTTTCTAGTTTTCCATTCCAGCCAACTGAAACATGTTACGAGTATTAGTAACACATTTTCTATCTGGCTATCTCAGCGATGATGTTTACAGCTGTTGTAATAAAACTGCATTCTTATAAAGGTATCTATTTTTGGTAACACATCATAATGAATTTTGCAACTGCCAACTTTTTTTTTTTACTTATTCAATTTTAATTAAAAGCTGGTATTAATTTATATCTCTATCACTTTAATCTCTTGATAATATTGTGACTAACATGCCTTAGCTCAGTTTTTACTTTGCTGAGAGAGACTGAGAACTTTTAAGCCAACTTTTAAAAATAGGAAAAGCATAGTGCAGAGACATTAACTGCTGGATTGTGAATTACACTAAGCATAGATAATATACCTGTTAAAAAAACACGAGAGGAAAAATCCTCTCCACTGTTATTTCAACCAAGAGACTGCTGTCTGCTCACTGCTCCCAGTATCAGCAATGCCCTCCCCCGATTTCTGTTTCTCTAACCTGGTTCTCAGTGAGTACATGTTGCAATGTAAACTCAATTGATTTCTTTCCTTTTCTGCTGGGCTGTTCTGCCTTCTCACCTGCCACAGTCAGACACTAATCCTGAGAATCAAAGGGTAATGTTAAGCATGTGGGATTGAGTCTTTGTAAGCCTGAGCCCCCAGACAGACAAGGTCTTGGCTCCCAAGAGGGTCTATTGTACTGCTGACTCCATAGAAATAACAGCAACTCATCCAGGCTGGGAAAAATCCTATCTCTGAGAGCTCCAAGAAAAACATGAATGTTATGAGGACAAGTCAGATGCCAAGTGTTCCTGCCAGCAGGGCACAGAAAATAATGAAAGCTGGGGGAGGTGAAGGACGTTGTCACATCCAAGAGTTGTGCTCTAGGAGTCAGAAGGCATCTGGGGTGAGGAAGGGCCAGGGACAAGTCTGAAGGAAGGACCTGACACTGCTGAGACCACCAGGTAATGCTTGAAGTGGGTCAGCACGCCCATCACTGCTCTGAATTTGGGTTAGCCTCCAGTCCAGAGAAGCAGACCAGAACAACTGTCCAGTGTCCTTCCCTAGGGACAGATCTGCAATAAATGCTGTAGGAGTAAAAGAAGAGGGGAAGCAGAGAGTAATACCTTCCTGGCAAACTCTCCCAGTCTCTAGCAATTTGTGGCCAAGGACTTCCTGAGTCAGAGCTAATATCATCATACTTAATAAGCCCTGGAGTTTTCCTTCACTGAATTTGTCTAAACTTGGAGAGGGGAATTTCAACCTGGACCTTTCAGCTTGATTAGAGACAGTTATCTTTGTGAGAAAGGTTAGCAACAGTTTAATTTTCCTTGAAAATTAACGCAGAGGCTGCAGGTTACAGTTTAATTTGATTTTTAAGAGAGAAAATAAGGTGTGCAAGCTACAGCTGCAGTCAAACAGTTCAAAGGCTTTGTGCTTTTTGCCAGAGGCATGCGATAGTTTAATTTGCAAACCAAGCCAAACTAGGCTTTGCATTGAAGTACATTACAATTTGATTACTTGCTGGTGTTGCAATACAAAGTTGATCTAAGGAAGGTGGCCTGTAACACGTTGCTTCAGATTGCAATTGCAAATTTACCTGCTCCTGTCCAGGCCAAGCAACTTGCTGGTAATTTACTGCCAGGTGCTTTGTATGTGCCCTGTTTGACAGATACTTGTGTAAAAAGCACATAGAGGCGCATTTGGTCAATCCAAAATAAAATGACAATCCTGTAAATATAAGCCACTCTTGTTTTCCTGGAGTGTGAAATACAAATTAGATGAATGTATTAGCAAATTTTTAGTTCCTTTACATAAATAGGGAAGGAAAGGATCGTGTCTTGCACTAAACATCAATCCTCCAAAAACTACTTTAATGCCATCAAATTCGCAGCACTTGTATATTTTACTGTATTTTGTCCCACTAAGCTGCAGATCTTTTACAATAAACTATTCTAAATGGAAATACCGTTCCCCTTTTACCCTTTCAGTACTGGGCAGAGTTGTTTGATGCCAGTCTTCCAGAATGGCCTTTAAATGAAGAGAAACTGTGATTTGATGGAAATGTTGTTGGAAAACACTTACAGAAATAACATAAGTGAAGGAGATTGAGAGACACTTGCAGCTAGATACAATTTTCTGTTTAATATATTAATAATAAAATGTGACTACAAATCCTAGGGGGAAAAAAAAACAAGAACTCTAGAAAACCCTGTGAAATCTTCAACTCTCACACTAATCAAAGTGAGAAGAGACCAACGTTGCCTTTAGATTTTGGGAAATTCAGACTGTTGTGCAGTGGGAACTGTGTCTGTAGAACAGAAAGGATATATCTTTGATTATAAACCACACAACTCAAACAATTTGGTAGGCAAACACAGAGGCAGCTTTCTTGCTCCTGTTATTGCAAAGAAACATGAGAAATCCACACTTCAAAGTCCTTGGATGACATTTTAAATTGCAGTTTCCTCATTGCTGCTGCCTGGACCTGATCTGAAGAAGCTCCTGGGGTAGATCAAGACTACCTAAAAAGATGCCACGAAGGTTCATTAGTAAGGTCAGGGGAGCTACTATTTCTGGAAAACCTAAGGTGGTCATATTTTTCCATCTTAACTACCATCACCCACGATGACATGTAAACTTAACAAGCAGGTTAAGTACCAGAGACTTGCTGAAAATAAACCAAACTGATAAACAGACTGTGTGCCAGGCATGTGACAATGGAGCACAAATATTAAGGATGCCACAGTACGAGTGAAGCATGAAAACTGGAATATCTTATGAGGAAAAAATATATCAGACATAAGGTACTAAATTGCAAATATATGTAAAGAACATTTTTATTACTTGGGCTTTCTCTGCTCTTCAGAAGAAAAAAGTCTGAGCAATCACTGCTTCATGCAGTGTAATGTATAAAGGCAATTGCCATGCTTAGAGAGCATCATTTCATGTATCAGAGATGAGAAGAATATCACACACATTTAAAAAATGAAGAAATTTACTCCAGGCACATGAAAGAAAAAGTTGCAAAAGATGCAACCAGGAAAAAAAAAACCTACCATTTCATTAGAAGATGAACCACTTTCCATTACTAACATTGTGGTCAGAATCTGGAATGTCACTGATGCAATGCTAACCATCAAATGACATGAACATGTAGGGCTTGCCTACACAGGGAAGTTGTTGCAAAATAAGCGAGGGTGTGAATACAGAATGCATTAACTACTTGGCACTAACTCAGTGTGTGGACACTCCTAATCTGCACTAGGAGTGCCTTTTGGCTGTTTAGCCTAATCCACTTCCACACTGGACTTGAGGAAGGCACTGTTAATCCTGGGCTGGAGTAGTAAGAGGACAGCTGGTGGTATTAACAGCAGAGGAGAGCCCCATCCATTTTTGCAAAAGTCCCTAGCAGTCCCTGGATGGTCTAGTCTGTAAATTTAACTCATATTTTCTTGGAACAATCCATTGGAAGTATTCTCTACAAGCAGAAATCATGTCTATGACATCTGTCAACAAAAGGCAACATCATTTAGCTTGTAACCCCTGTGGCTGGGAGTCACTTTGCCTGTTTCAGTATGTCATTTGTGCATTCTTGTAGACATTCACTTCTGAAAAGGTGAGCTGGTGACAGATTTTCAGGTGGAACAAGCTTCTGCTAGAATATGCTCCTGAACAGAACTATTCCAGGGTAACAGACAGAAAACACAAAGAGCAGTGATGGGGCAAGAGACCAGGTAGCAGTGGTCCCTAGCAGTCCATCCAACAAGCTGCTATGGAACCAGTGAGCAGAAAACCCCCCAGCTACACCAAATTATCATACCCCTGGAAAATTATCACTCAGTTTACCATTTTAATCTATCTCTTCACATTCTCCTCACAAGACTTTTTGACAAAGACTTCACTATTTTCGTATTCTAAACAGCTCTCTGAAAATACCTTAGAATAATGTGCTAGGAGAGTTGTGAATACAGACACATGGAGTTTGCCGTGTGTTGGGGGCACAGGTAGGAATATTTATCAGATATACCATGAGAAGGATGAAGCTCTAATCCCTAAACACTAACCTGTTGATTTTGTCATTGGCAAGAATGACACAAACTCAGCAACTCTGAAACGGCAGAGAAAGCACAGGAAAGAACAGTCTGTCACCTTTGTGAATGGGCAGATTTATAGTACAGAAAACCAGCTCCACTACCCCTTTCACCCAAAGGAAGGAGGGAAGAACAGATGTGCTTCCCTTTACCAGAAGACTGATGTAAAATATTGCTCTTGAATAAAGACATGAGTACAAATAAGAAAATGTGAAAACAAAATGGTGGGAACAAAATACCCTTTTTTCCACCCCCTAAATGTTGAAGCACTTGAAAGAAATTTTTAGGTGCTATATTTTATTTTAAAATTAGTCTTAATGAAGATAGCATTTGCAATTCTTTTCTTAGTGATGCATTTCAATACTTCACAGTGCTTTCTAAAATTTTTACCTACTTTCAGAATGAATTTACTTAATTTTAAAGTGTAACATCGAGTGAATATAGTTCAATGTGCAGTGAAGCACTATATATATCCACACAACCTTTTGAGCTTTATTATTAGGATATATAAACAGAGAAGTTGTGTTAATCTCTCAAGTTTGTAATATGAATATTTTTTTTCTTGTATTTACCATTACTTTACCATTCCAGTTGTTTTTTGCACTGCTTGGAATGCCTCTGGGATGGCCTGTCACTGCTTCAGACACTAGCTGGGTACTTGCTTGGGGTTGCATCTCTTGCTCTGCTCCTGTCTTGGTTATCAGCCCACAGTCCTGACAACCTCTTTAGAGGAGGAATTTTTCTTAAGCAACAAATAGAAGTACTAACACCCTTCTTCTCTTGAACTCAAAGCACTATAGGAGGTCAATTATACTACTGTGACCATTTCACTGGTGGAAAACTGAGGCTCAGGGCAGGAATACATTCAGAACCACTAGCGCCTTCTGTATTAGACCATTGTCTTTCCCATTAGACCACACTGTCTTACCCCTGAGTAACTAATTTCCAAATACATTCTTAGTGAATGCATCAGTTCCACACTAAAAGCAAAAAATACAACACAGAAAAAATCCCCAGTATTTTCTGATAATTGCACAATATCTGGTTGTTTATTCTAAGAACACCAACACTTGCGCTCGAGAGCACATGGTAATTATCTAGTAAGTCATATTTATAAAATAATACATCTTTGCTAAGCTACATAAAAAAAGGGAAGAAATAATAATTCATATCAAAACAAAATACAAAATAAAACTGAGTTGTTGTTTAGGGGGTTTTAAGAGAGACTTACAGATTGGCCATTGCTCAATCATAAAACTGAATGGTTTTAATTTAGATTAAAGCAGGGTGACATATTGCCTGTGTGTGTACGAAGACATTCTTCACGAACTATGCTGTGCACACTGAGCAGATCTTCACTGCAATAATCCTCAGCAAAAATGTTCCCTAAAAGAAACAAAATATGTTCCTAATCCCAGTATATAGAGCATCCTCCAAAACAATGTCATGGTGGCCTTGTGCAGCCAGACATAATGTTGTCATTGGTTTGAGATGATTTTTCTCAACCTGTCCTGTGATGTAAGATTAGGCTTCTTGAGTGGCAGTCAGTAGAAAAAAAAGCTAATGCTAGAGCCCTGAGCTATAAATACTCATGGATTATAACTGCAGAAGCCTAGTAGCTTCTGATGGTAATTAGCAGTTAATTTTAAGTCTGATTGATATTTATTTTAAATCCCTTTCTGCAGATTCTCATTTGCCAGGAGTGTAACTGGCAGAGTGCATCTTCTTGAATGCTACAGGCATGAAGAAATTCTTATCATTCCATCGCTGTCATTTATATCCCAAAACGTGCACTTCTGACTTCACCTTGACATTCTGCGTGGTGCAGATAACAGGCAATCTGGAAATGACTGTGCTTTATGGCAAACATGCTGGGATGACTGTGAGGGGCTTAACTAAGATCCAACACTAGGCAGTCTTTTAAACCCTCAACGTCTCCCTATGCCTACATTTTCTTCTCCAGATCAGCTTTAATAGGGGAGTGAATTGGGACAGATAAAGGACTTGAACAGTCTCAGCACAGATGCACACAGTAGCAGAAACAAGAATGGTAGAGCAGGACAAGCAGAACAAGGAAAGCTAATGTTGAATTGATGGGACAACAGTTGCAGTGTCACTGGTGATTTGTAACAGGGATAACGAGCACATAACTAAATCACAGGGCATCCTGCATGGTCTTCATCTTTCTAGCAGAGGAGTTAACATTACACTCGTTATTTTAGTCTTATTACCAGAATGGAATAACACTGTAGTTTACCTCTTAAGAACTATTAACTTCCCTTTCACTCTTTGGTTGGCACATCAGCCTTTGTAGAAACACCTACAATCCCCACATGATGCTGAGGCAGATCGAGGGTTTATATCTCAAAATAAACAGTTTAATATACGTGAAACAATCAAACTGCATTAATTACAGAAGGAAACCAAAATTAAATACAAAAGAGCTACCCTAAGGAATCACCTTTCTGTCAGTGCTTCTTTCACATCAGAAGTTAAGCATAGCCTTAAAACCTAGAATTAGTGTTACTGGGATTCTCTAAAAGTAATTTAAGATTCCTCCTTTTCTACACATTTGGATAGAGCTAGAAAATACATGGGGGAACTGGGTTCAGTAACTGGAAGGAAATGGAAAACTTTTAAGGACTAAATCAATATATAAAGGGGGAGAGGAAGAAAGTTGGAGAAGAATTTTTACCAGGGCCTGCAGCAACAGGACAAAGAGCAGAGCTTTTAAACTGCAAGAGGACAGATTAGACTGGGTGTGAGGAAGACATTCTTTACTATGAGTGTGGTGAGACACTGGAACTGAGAAGCTGTGGATGCCCCATGCCTGAAAGTGTTGGACAGGTCTTTGAGCAGCCTGATTTTGTCCATGGGAGAGGGGTTGGAACTAGATGATCTCAAAAGTTCTCTTAAACTCAAACCATCTATAATATTTCCCTGATTCCAAGCTTTTATTTACAGATACCTGCCCTGGTAGATAAGAGCTCTTTGAAATCAAATACCACCTTGGCATGGCATGCATGCCAATACTAGAACATGTAACACAATTTAGAACATTATTTGTTAGATCAAGAAAATTAAAATTACTTTTAGTAAAGACCAAAAAGGGTGTCTCTCCTTTAAAAAATGCAACAGTAGAAAATTCTAGTCACAGACAAATGGCACAGTTAAGCTCTCCCCATAACAGAACACACTAAGCTTTAACTGAAAAACAGCCAAGATCATACACTTCCTAGAGGCGTCCTGCTAGATTTTTCATTGCAGAGCTAATCAAGCTACAGCATCCCATTTCATGTAAAGGAATACATAAAGTATCAAAAGGACTCTTCAGAGGACACATACTTTATTAATAGCTATTTCTAGCCAGGGAGTACAGGGGAATCTGGAAAACAGCAGCAAGTGCATGCTGGTTTTGTAAACATAGGAAATGATCACTTCCAAACTTTCAGCTGCTTGAGGTGCTGGCCACCCATATATGACAAACCTAGCAGGGAAGAGTCACCGTATTAGTGACACCCACAGGTATGTGGAAAGGGCAGTCATTTAGCAGTAAGCAGAGTTCCTTGAGAAGTGACAGTCTTTGCAATCACACATTCCTGGGTTACTACATTTGGCCTCTGGCTTGTACAGCACAGAGCTTGAAACCAGGAGCTCGATTATCACTGACACTGCTGATCTGGAATTTCAGGAATGGGTTGTAGTGGGTCCCAGGAAGCAAACAGCACTTATGAAGAAGCACTCTATGCCTTTGCCAACAGAGAATGTTATGTTGCTCTGAGATGTTGCAAGAGCATGAAAGCAGTGTGGGAAAGGTGTAAACAGAGCTGGTGCAGTAGGAACTACAAACAGAATCACATTATTAACCAGGGAGGCAGGAAGGTGTATGGAAATTCACACCACTCAGTGCCTGAAAATTTTCTTCAGCAAATTATTGAACAATTGGACTGTAAGCAGCTAAAGGATAACAAGGTAGTAGGAGACAGTCAATAAGTTTCTTGACAAATCATGCCAAACCGACCTAACCAGCTGCTCAGATAGATTAACTGTCCCTGCTGGACGACAGAAGTCAGCTAACCTACATATCCTGATCTTAAATACAGCTTTTGGTGTTTTCCACATGACATCCTCCCAAGTAAACTAAAGAAATCAGTATAGATCTTCGCCCAGATACAAGAAACAACATAATAACTAGGCTTTCTTCTGCTTACAGTTTCTTTCTTTGCTAAAACAGAACACTAGTGTAACAATCATCACAGTAATGCCTAAAAAACATAATTGAGATTAAACAAGATTGTACAAGACACTGTACCCATTCATGAAAAAACAATTCTGACATTGCAGAGCTACAGTCTAAACAATCAGGACAGACAAGGGAAATATTTCACCAGCACTGTCAGAGATGGGAAACTGAGGCAGAAAAAGATTAAGAGCCTGATTTTCAAATGAGCTCAGCATATTTCTTGCTGAGCTTGCTTGAAATTCTGGCCATAATCAACAGCATGGAAATCACTAGATACTGAGCTCCTTTGAAAACCAAACTTCAATATGAAAATTTGGCCCCAGAGGTCTTTTGAAAATCAACATCAAGAGGCTCACCCAAGGTCACCCAGGAAGTCAGTGGCAGGGCTGGGAACTGAACCCACATCTTCTGACTCCCACTCTGGTGCATAGCTAATGTCACCCTGTGTTCTTGTTTTAATTAGCTATGGGGAGATCTCAAACCAGAGAACGCTTTTGAAATTAAAGAAAAGAAAAGAAAACCCTCTCAAGTTCATTCAGTTCCCTCTCAGAAGCATCAGCACAATGGGCTTCCAGCAACTCACAGGCAGGAGAGATTTCTAGCTTCTTTAACAAGTTTCTGTTTTCCTCAGAGAACCCACATAGTTTGTTGTTTACTTTACATATATAAAGGGATTCACTGGTGAACATCTTTTCTCTTAATAATTTTTTTTTTGAATTGCAGTATGCCTGTGACCCATACAAATATTTTTCCTGTGACAAATGAGGATAGAAAAAGGAAGCCTGCAGAGTGCAAAGGCTCATGAGTATTAGTAGACAACCTCTGGGGCAAGGAGTGGAGACTTATGCTATTGCTTATTATTACTACATTTTTCCCTAGGTAGAGAGAGTTGTTTGAAGTGGTTTCCTTGCTAATACAGTGGCAGAGCAAACTATTTACTTTGCATGTATATGTGGTTGCTTCAGTACCTCTCCTGCCGTTCCTGTGGAACACCTAAGATGCACTGCAGCAGTCCACCAGCTCTTTCTGGAACATCTAGATTTGCCATCTTTTCCCCGGCTTTGGCATCATCCATAGGTCTCTAAGCATCTTCCCTGACAAGACTTTGCTGGAGAACTACTACAGCCATCTCAAGATCAATGAAATATATAAAATTATTGCAGAGCTAGAAAACAAAGGCAAGTTTGTAACAGCTCCTTTTAGTTCAACACATTTAGCTAAATCCTAGATGTGGAATTATTTTGTCAAAGACAGAATAACAGGTTAGTATTTCTAGTCTTATTTTTTCCCATCAAAAGCTTCAGCCTGCTTTTCTGCAAGAAGTCAGAAGAGCTCTTCAAAAGGAGGAGCAGGACATTTCCTCAACTATCTGACCTTGATATGCTCTTTGTGACCACAGGTGACTCTGCATTCACTGGGAATCTCACTGATAAAAGCTAATAAATTTTGCACCATTTTCATCAGGTAGAAAGCTACTTGGATAGAAATGGAAACTATGGCCCATGCTGATGGCTGGAGATTTCATAAAAGAGCTGCTGGGTTCATTATTCCCAGATTTCTGTCAAAAGAAGAAAAATGTCTTTCTTCTGACTTTCAGTCTTCTTGTACCTCTTTAGTGCTATTTTCAAATCTGCTGTCTCCTTTGGGATATGTTTCACTTAAATTCAGAACAGAATCTTATTTCTCTGTCAAAAGCACCTTCTACTTCTCTTCTTTGTAATTTTCACTGCTACAGGTTTATGTGTCCAGCTGCAAAGTTGTGCAAGTTTAAAAACAACTTTATCTGGAAAAGCCAAGAAACACTTCACTAAAGACAAAGCAATAGTTATGGGAAGCAAACAGATGGTGGAGTGATTGTGTACAAGCAGCATGTTTGTTCCTACAGATTAGCTGGGCACACAGCTTTCACTCACAGAGCATTCTTAGTTTATTTTAATCAGTAAAAAGATATTATTAGGGTTAGTTTACTGCTGGTTCAAGGATTACTTGTATTTCTACAACAGAAGTCACTGAAGAGGGAGTTTGAGCGAAGGCAAATTTATTTCACAGGACTTCCTTTCTGCTGGAGAGTGTCTCATGAAGGGGTGGCATGAGAAAAAGCAAAAGGACACTCTGGAGTAAAGAAGTGAAGCTGAGAACCAAGGTTGGAAGTGGTGCCCCAGCAGAGGGGAGGTGGTGATTCCATGGAGCACCAGCACAGCTGGGTGTGGCAGCAGTTGGAAGGTCCTGGCAGGCAAAGTGGTCCCAGAGCCTGCTCCTGCCTATCTGTCAGGGTCTTTTTTGCCATCTTATCTGTCTCTTGTTTTACTCCACACCCTCCTCTTCTAGTATGGCTTTCTCATTGTCTCCTCTGACTTATCTTGGATCACAAGAATTCTGGGGGAGGGAACACATTTTTATATAGTAAACAAGCAGTGCTGTTATGGCACTATACACAGAATTGATAACAACTCATGCAGTATATAAAGTGAAAATTCTCAAATAATCTCAATTGTCTAGAAGAGGGGATCTCTTCAGTTAGTGGAAAATATTACTGAAAATCTTGGCGTTTCAGGTTGAATTGAGTGCTTAAACAAACCATGACCACTGCTAAACATGCAGGTTGCACATTCTGGAATGCCAATTGAACAGGCTTATGTGGGATCATCCAAAACCTTTGCAAGCTGATAAATCTGAATAATTAAGCTCTCCCTCATTACAGGTCTCCAAAGCACATTAATCAGGTCTCCACAAGAGTAAAATTCACTCTGGAAACAGGAATACATCTTTGACTAATTGGTTGTTTTGATTGGCTGGATTTGGTAAACTGAGGCTGCATTTGAGATATTGGTGTTGACCATATAAAGTGTTATATACTGCCATCTAAGTTATGCGTTCTGCTGTCTGCATACTGACCCAGCAATAGATCTAAGTATGTACAATACTTTTATCCCTTTTCACTTCTGACAAGAGTGAATTTCCAAGGGCCTTATGAAATACTTTCTCCTCCTCCAACAGAATCACAAATGAAGATGGTTCTTTTCATTTTGGTTTAGTTTTGAACTAGGGAATTTGACTCGATATTACAACCCTGACTATGAAGTGAGCTCCACGAGGGCAGTACCAGCAGTCTTGCTAACTGTGTTTCACAGACACCTTGTCGTCCCTAAACTCACTGAAGAATGGAAATCCCTCTTTACTGCTGTCATGGGCACAATCATGAGAAAAAATTTTCTGGTCTGTTGATCACACAAAATTTAGAATTTAAGTAACATTTAGACAAAGCATATACATGCATGAAAAATCAAATACAATTAAAAATATCAAATAAGACAATGCTTTTGAGGATGCAGGGGAAATTTTATTTGAAAGAATATAATTAGAACCCTGCTCACACTGATCTAAAACCCCCAAAAAAGGGTAAAAAAACTGGTATAAACCAGTAGCATCAGCACCACCCTACTGCACTCTCACTTTAATCCTGCAAATATGTCTGGCATAGGTAGCCACAGGCATCTTTTCTCATATGCAACATCATAAAGATCCAGTTATTGGATGTTTGAAGGTTTAAAGTGGGTTAAGGATGACACTACTGTAAAAGCAAGTCTCTAACTGAAATCTTAAGTTAGCAGTACAACATCACAAACTTCTTTCCAAAAGTAATTAACTGTCTTGAGATAATACACAGCTTTTAATGTTATATGTTAATTCTTTTGAAATAGAGTACTTAGCAGTATTAGAAACTTATATTCAGATGTGATTGGAAATGATGAAACTTTCTTATCAGAGGCCAACAGAAGATTTAAGCCACTGAGCACTACTTGTCATTAGTATACAAGTAGATGGGTGAAAATGCAGAGAGTTATTAACACTTGAGAAACTAGGAAACCTTATAATCAAAACATTATTTTACAAATTGATTTAAATACAGGAGAGGAATATGTTCAGGCAGGTTTTCTATTTCAGACATTTTGTTTCCCTTTGAAACTTAAGCAAAAGAAGACGCAAAAGAAGACAACAGACATGTCAATGGCTGAATGGGTGGGTCAGTCTTCCGGGGAAATGAATCATATTTTTCATTCAGTTTTATGAAAGCCTTGCTCAGAGCATGCCTTGTAATTACTATTTGTTGCAGTGGAACACCAGTCAGCCACGCAGTCCAGTTTACACGGATTAGGTAGTTTTGTGAGGGTTTTCTGAGGTTTTCTCTTTTAGGACACAAATCACAATGTGATTCCCTTCCTCAGCATGCAAAAGAAGGCTGGAAGAGCTGATAAAGAAATTTGAGTATAGGATGGTCAAGAAGGTTCTTACATTAGAACCTATTATATTATTACAATAGTCCAACTTGCTAATTGAAAATGTACAGCAATCATCAGTATGGACTGAGATAATCCTGTGGCCAAAGTTAGCTCTGCCTCAGAATTGGTACTACAAGGACACACAAATTAACGCAGATTATGGCCTGTCTGTCAATTTTGGTATTTTATACAAGTTTCTATTACTGCCTCACTTGAGTACCTGCTATGTAAAACTGAAAATGATTCTTCTGTGGGTGATTCCAGCAAGGGTGCCCAGCCATTGTGATGGCAGAGAGAGCACCAAGTCAGGTGCTGAAGAGTCTTACACAGTGCCTCAGTAGAGTCAGCTAAGCAAAGGGATCTACAGCTGCTACTGACTTTGTAACTGCTGAAGATTCATAGAGCACATGTTGATGACAGCACTTTAGATCCCTCAGATTTGGGAATTTGGTGTTTTTTCTCTGCAAAAGCCTCCTACCATCAGAGGTTTAGAGTTCTAAGGATTTTCTAGAGTCCCAAACTCTTTCTTTCAAAACACCAGGAGACAATATTATTTCTTTCAAAATATGCCAGGAAGAGAAAGCAATAGCAGCAGTCTTTCCCTTTGTTTAGTAACTAAGACGTAGGAAAAAAGTTCAGCTACTCTTGGATAGTTTGCAGCCCTACTAAGGAAAGAGACATTCTGACATCTGCTGCAGCTGGACCACTGTGCAGCTGAAGCAATAGATTGAAAACAAGAGCCAAAAACCTTGGGAATGACTTTGCAGTGCCAAGAGCAGGGCATTCCGCTGGGAGGGATAAAGTTTTAAGCTTTTCCCTTTGCTTCCTGGGTTATTTCTAGTCACATGCTGTCCAATGTAAGATGCAGCTCCTCAGTACCCTGAAAGCAGTATGAGTGCCAATACCTGGCTGCAGACCACAACCACTAATCTTTTAGCACAGATTTGCGCATTCTGTGGCAATCTCATTTGAAGTGTAGACTTGTGTGCTCATTACAATGAAAAAAAAATTATAACGAGGGCGAAAAAATAAGAGAAGAGCTACAAAAACTACGCTTGCTTAGAAACTAACTGTGGAAAATATAGAGCTGAACTATACCATGTTGACCAATTCATTCAAATATCCCCTTCTCCTTTTTTGCAGCTATAAACACTGGAATATACTTCCTAAAAAAGGTTTTTTTCTGGTTTTCAGTTTATCTGTGTTTTATACATTCAAAATATATGCCATTTAAGTAAAACTCGAATCACCACCTCATTTTAGGCTGTTTCATTTGTATGCAAGCAATGATAGTTTCTGAAAAATGATAGCCTGAAAAAGACAACATAGAACTTTTCACAAACTGTATTTACAGAATTCTGCTGATTTAATATTTTTGTGCCATAGAGACAATGCATATATTTTATTCTGTCACTAGACTTTTATCAGTGAGTGATTTTAACCTGCCACAGCTTCAACTAGCATTTGCAGTACATAAATGTCTTTGTTTTTCTAACCTCCCTCTTTTCACCTGGTCATGTATCTCAACATATACAGGCTGAGTGGAGAGTGGGTTAAGAGCAGCCCTGTTGGGAAAGCCTTGGGGGTGTTGGTTGATGTGAAGCTCTACATGACCCTGCAATGTGCTCTTGCAGCCCAGAAAGCCAAACATGTTCTGGGCTGCAGCAAAAACAGCTGCATCAGGTCAAGTGAGATGATTCTGCCCCTCTGCTCTGAACTTGTGAGACCCCACTGGGAGTGCTGAGCCAGCTCTGGGGCCCATAAGATGAGAAGGACATGGAACTGTTGGAGCAAGTCCAGAGGAGGTCACAAAGATGCTCAGAAGGCTGGAACAACTCTCTCATGAAGACAAGCTGAGAGACTTAAGGTTGTTCAGCCTGGAGAAGAGAAGGGTCAAGGGTGACTTTACAGCACCTTCCAGTACTAAAGAGGCTACAAAAGGGATGGATAGGGAATTTTCAAGGGCATGGAGTGACAGGACAAGGAGCAAAGGCTTTAAAATGCAAGAAGGTAGGTTTAGATCAGATGTTGTGAAGCAACATTTAACCATGAGGGTGATGAGTCACTGGAACAGGTTGCCCAGAGAAGTTGTGGATGCTTCTTTTCAAGTGTTCATGGCCAAGCTGGATGTGGCTTTGAGCACCTGGTCTAGTAGAAGGTGTCCCTGTCCATGGCAGTGGAGTTGAATCTAGATGGTCTTTAAGATCTCTTCCAACCCAAATGATTCTATGATTTATGATTCTCTGCCTTTCACATATCTCAACAGTGAGAAGGACATAGAAAGGACTGAAATACAATTTTTAGGCCAGAATGTACCACTCAGATTTGCACAACAGCCTACAAAATGAGCAGTAAGAAAGAAAAATATTTAAGCTCTTTAGAATTCAACACCAAACATGAATTTGAGACATCACATTGTCTGCCTGAACCTGAAGGGCTATTCTTGAACCTAGTGATGGCAATAAATCAGAGATGCCTTTACAATGATGACCTTTACTTCTAAGAAAGTCACAGAATCATTTATTTTGCTCTGTAGAACTGTGAGTTTAGTGAGGGAATACCTGTTTTACACCACTGTTCAACAAGCTACTCTTGAATGTAAACTCATCAGAGTCAGAAGATAAAGAGAAAATCTATTGAAAAAAAGAAAGAGCAACAGCTTGAAATTTGTCTAACAAATCAGTTGCAAACTGACTTTTAGGCACCTAAACAAAACGGTCCTTATTCACAGGGTGTTCATTATGCAGAATTTCTTTCACTTGTGCCTGTGTTTCTAAGAAATCAGGACACCTACTCCCATGTTTAAACACTGGGTCAGTTTATGCCAGTAAATGCTATAAGAGTGAATCAGCATCTCTTCTAAGAAATGGTATTGCTGGTTACTTCATGCACTGAATGAAACCTTATGGTAAAGCTGGCCCTCAGATTAGAGCAGTAGTTATCTACAGGCTCAAGAGTATCTAGGCATACGTTACTTTCCTGTCTTCACACCAAATGTTCCAACAAATTCTACATATGAATGCAATTATTTACACAGCCTCCTTCTGCAGACTTGTGCTAATGACAACAAAATCTTTAAAAGTAAACAGTTACAGTTACCTAAGTATTTTTGACATGCAAGAGCATATTAACACAAACTACTCGTCTCAGATGGCTCAAGATCATTCCTGAAATCCAAGGGAAAACTACAAAGAAAGTTAAGTATTCCCACCATATTTCTAAAAGCACAGTTAAAAATGTTTGAACTTCTTCCTAGCTTTTAAATATTTTTGTTCACAACACAAATCAGCATTGTTTGCTGTTAATGATTTTCTCTCAGAGGATTTGCTCTCTGCATCCTGCCAATGGCTCCTGCCAAAGCTCAGTAAGGCCATGGAACAGCCTCTGCCATTTGTGGAGGCCTGCCAGAAGAGGCCAAACAGAAGTTAAGACCTGATTTAAACAAGTCTCAGTTTCCGTACAGCTGTGATTGGATCCTTTGGTCAGTTACCACCATCAATCTTACCAGAAAATTAAGTTCTGGGGCAGGCAGAGTGAGAAAATGGGAGTAGGGAAGAATCACTATGCATTTTACCTGGTAGATACATGAAGAATTTTAGGTGCGGGACAAGAAAAGTAAATTCATTTGTCCTGCTCAATGGTGAAAGGCCACTTTTCTACAGTTTCAGCAAATACAAAGACTCTCTTAAAACTCTCTGCCCCTCTAAAGTCTCTGCCCTTCTAAAACTATAGAAGTAACATATGACTTTGCAAGTATTCCTGGACCTCGCTTAGATCAGAATAATTTTGAAGAATGATGCTTCATCTGAATTAATTAAACTTCACACTAACAATGTGAATTAGCTCCCTCTCTTCCCAAATTACGTTTCCAAAATTTCATACCATTAATCCTTTATATCAATTCCCAGCAGATTCGTAGTGTGAACTTACCAGAAGAAAACATGGGCAATAATAAAGTAATTTTCAGAAGATACAATATTGTGAAATTGTAGGGATTCAGACAGGAATTTTCTGAGCCAGCTGCCTGACTGGTATGTATGTTTTCATACCAAATCCAGCAAACGTGATACAACTCTATTCTGTCACTAAATTATGCCAAGACACACAGTAAGAATTACAAAGTTAGCAAAATTGTGTTGTGATGATTTAAAAAATATCCAATATCAGATATTTGGCAACGAAAGGGACACCATCATGTCATGGGTTTAACACTCAGCATCTCCACTCAAAACCGGATGTGTTAAATGTTTAGCAAGAATACAAAAAAATTAAATTTTACTCATATCTTACCAAATTATTATTACTTAGGAAGTTAATATTTCCAAGGATTTCCTTATAAGCAGAAGCGGAGGTGTAGGATAAGATTATTTAAAGAAATTATTTCTGCAGGATTAGGGAAAGATGCTTTTATGTATTGAAAATTGGAAAAGATTCAGCATAAGGGTCCATGATCCCTTCTGGGGATCTTTGCTGGAACCAATTTTAGTCAATATTTTCAGTAATGACACAGAGAAATGAGAAGGTGGTGACATCTTCAAGTGTGAAGATTCCATTAAACTCAGCCAAGTCCTATCCTGATAATGAGGGGCTACATTAAGACTTCACAAAACTAAGTGGTCAAAAAGGTGGCAGAAGAGCTTCAATGCTGACAAATGTAAAGTGATTAATCTAGGGAGAAATAATCTAAACCATGCCTGCACAGTGCTGAACTCAGACCTCGTAGTTACAAATTAGGAAAGAGATCCTGGAGCTGCCACTTCCAGTCCTGAGGCAGCTCAGTGCACAGGACCAGGAAACCAAGAAGCTGATGTGCATCTCTGACAATGGCACCAGGAACATGGCACTGGGCACCTTCCTGCCTGGACATCAGCCACTGCTGTCCCCCAGCTAGGGTACTATGTGCAGTTCTGGTTTTTGCAACTCAAAGACAAAGTGGAGATACAAAAGGTACAGAAAAAGCCCACTGAAACAATGAAGGAGAGGTACAAAGTGCTTTATGTGGAGAGACTAAAAATGCTGAAACGTGTAGCCTAAAATTGAGTCTGCAGAGACTGTGAGTGAACGAAAACAGGGAACCAGTCATAGAAGAAGAAAAGGGAAGGGAAGCAGATTTGGGTAAGAAGTAAAGTGGCACATGGCAGATGAATTGGGCAAGAATTAGGATGGTGAGATGAAAAATACTGTAGCAGTTGGGTTGCAGAAGAGGTGGGAGTGACAGGCATAAGCACAGGGTGGGCAGAAGAACGTCAAGGAAAATCTGGAGAGGACAGCAGGAAGAAGTACCCAAGGCTGCAATAGAAGATTTTCTACAAATACAATACGCTTTCCCTAAGTCTGAAATGAAACCTGAAATTCCAGAACCTCAGCACTGGGAAAGTCTCTCACTAATGGCTGGTCAGAAAACAACCATGAAGTATTGCTTTGCTGGTATTTCTCAGTCTCCGTTGCAGGGAACATCTTATACCCAAATGTTCCACATCAGCTGATAACATGCAGGCTCGATACAAATTTATCTTTCAATCTTTTTCTGGATGGTTCTATGTGAATTAAATTGTCTGTAGTAACATACTGGAAAGAAATTTGACAGCTCTTGACCCTACCCCTCTCAAGAGGTGAGAAAGAGCTACCTGTTTTTCTGTTTTATTGCTGGGAATGGAATACAATTATTCAAACATTTCTGGCATTTCTTTTCACACACACATACCACCCTCACGCCCCCCTCCTGCATGAAAATAAGTCAAGTTTGCTAGCTTTCATTCTGAGTCAGAATAAAAAGCTGGATTATTTTTTTCTCAACCACTTCTAATCTTAATATATCTGAGATCAAAATCAATAACTCATCCCCCAAAAACCAACAAAAACTCACAAAACCCAACAAAACAACACAACAGCAACAACCACTGAATTAAAAGTAATACCACTTCTTCTGTTTCTTAAGTTCTAAAGTTTTCCTCTTTCAAATCTTGCACAAGTTTTGTCTTGTTCTGGCTTGACAATACATATGAAGTGGGGTAGTGGGCTAGCAGAAGGTTGGTAGGTGGAAAAGAAGGGAGGAGTAAGGCATAACAATGAGACATATTTCTTAAGTTTTATAAGGCTATTTCTGCGACATTTCAATGAATCATTTTCTAACACCAGTAAAACTTACAAAATACTCAAGCCTGTTTATTAGCCATTGCAATAATGGATAATAAACCAACAAGGAATTCCTTACATCCCTAAGAGAGAGTTGTCTAAGTCCACATATGCTACTTAGTATACAGACTTCACAAAAATACAATAGCTTTTGTTCCATTTTAAAAAACATAAAATATTAAGACTAAAAAATAACCCTCATTTTGAAAATATCTCATTTTTTTCAGTTGAAGTACTCATACCATTTGTGGTGAGCACTCCTTAACCCCTGTAGAAAAATGGGAAGCTCTGCATAATCCTGATAAGATCAGTTTTACAAAAGAATGTGTCTAAACACTGCTTACAAAAATTTCAGTTTACAAGAAAGAAAGGAAATCCCCACTGAAGGAATTGCACAAGATGTTCCAATTACAAGGTATAACGTTATGACATAAGGATATGTTTTTATTTTGATTTCTGATGACCATATGAACTGCAAAGACAAGACTTCATCAGGTTGCACCCTGAGCATGCAACTGGTGTCAGGAGGCAATAAACTCACTTCAGCCACTTTATGCAGACAGGAAAGTTTATCATTTGTATCATTTGTATGAGAAGTAATGGGCATTGAACGAGAAAAGTAACACTTGTAAGTATAAAATACAAAACTCCAGGGCAGAACATTACAGAATCAATCACTTTTTTCTCTCATGAGAAAACCAGAAATTAGATTTATGCTGATGAAAACTGTGACAAATATAGTTCTATGAGCTGCTTACATACTCTTTAATAAAAATTATTTCCAAGTAGAAAATAACATTTTCCTATAATATATATGACTGATAATTTTACTGAAAGCAGTATTTTAAAAAATGGACATTAAAAATGTTGAATGATGTAAACATATTTGTGGTTTCTCTAGTACTTAGAATGTACCCTTTTGACCTCATGTCTAAGTAAATAAATGTCCTATTTATTATTATGATTATCCAAGTTATTATCAAACTAAAAATCTTCTAAGTTGATTATCTGCATCTAAATATAATTCCATTCATACTTATTCATATCTATAGTTTTGCCTTGAATAACAAAATATTTCATAAGAGCAAGTGTGATTAAATACTTCCACCTTGAAGTGCTCGAATTGTGCAACACTATTCTGAAACATCTTGCTAGAATCCTCCCTGACACCACTTGTATGATTTCCTTTGTATTAAAAATGTGCAATTAAAAAGTATTCATTAAAATTTACTGCCAGTCTTAAGTGCCCCTGTATGTTCACTTAGAAAGACATTATCTACCCCAAGTAAACTACATAAACTATTTTCTGTATTTCTTTCTTCCTGAGTTATGATTCATTATACTGGGGTTTTTTGTGTTAAATTTTTATAAGTCTAGAAACCTAAAGAAGAGAGTAGGAGATGTCATATCAAAAATATTTTTAATAGTTTTTTAATTTTCTAAAGTACGTCATTTCTTTGTTAACAGTATTTCTACATATCATAAAACTCTTGGGCAGCAAGAGAAATCTATCCAGTTGCTACAAAGAGAACTACAAACTCAATTAAACTTCTTCCTAAGATTTTAATGACTACTTGTCTAAAATTCAGTGATGTAAAACATCAAATAAATTTTAATAACAGCTACACTGTATTCACTACATGAGAGTTCTCCAGTCCTCCGTTCCCATTACCATCCAAATATTTCACAATCATTTTGAATAGATGAATGGGAAGAGCTATCTGACTCTGACAAAGCTATCATCTCCTAGGAGGATAGCTTAAGAGCTATTTAATAGTTTTCACGTTCTAGATGCCTTAGACATAACTTCAAGCACCAGTTGTTTCCCAACTATCCTCTCAAGGTTTTGTTTTGGCTTTTTTTCATATTAAAAGCTTCTATGGAAGCTTTTTTCCCCCCTTTTTTTATTAAGGCAACAATTTAACTTCTAGGCTTATTTTTTTGCCTTATTTTAGCTTATTCCTCTTATTTTACATTTCTTATTTCTCTTTTCAGAAAAATATATTTGTGTTATTCTTGTGTAATTATCTTGCATTTTTTGTCTATTTTCTGCACTGACATTTAAAAAAAAAGCACAATTACATCTGACTACCTTAACACTATGAAAAAGAAACTCACTGATTTCTCTACTTTTTTTTGCAGAATCAAATTAGGGAGATTAGTGCTTGTCCATAAATGCTCCAGGAAATTATGAAAAGAAGGAAAGCTAGTGAGTTTCTAATACACATAATTTATGGTTTTGCTTTTAAAAACCAGGTGTATTTGACTTTTGTACTTGAAGCTAGATTTATTTTTTATATTGGTTTTACAAATTTTGAATTTATTTACTTGCATCTTCTGAACGACTACAGTGGAACACATGAATATTTTAAAAACATCACCCTCTCCTGAAGATAACCTGTCTTGCATTATGAAACAGTCCTTTAATTATACAGTTTCACACTTTTAAAAAAATACAACATAGCCTGTATTATTGTCAGCACAAGAAGGCTGCAGAGCAATAAATAGATCAGTCTAACATTTCATTCTATCACTATGACTCACTCAGTGTGTGGTTCAGTGTCTCATTCACTAGAGACACCAAAATCAGAATTACACAAAGACCCATTTCCTCCTAGGCTCTTCCATGGCAATAATCAGAATTCCAGATTCTGCACTGACTGGTGGGGTGACCCTCACAAAACCACTTTCCCTTCCAGTGTCTGAATTTCATCACTTGAGATGCCTTTGCTGGTAAAACACATGAAGACCTAGTGATTAAAAACACAGTATATATGCAGTAGTAATTAAGTAAAAGCC
Organism: Acridotheres tristis; assembly: GCA_037013685.1. Classification (NCBI taxonomy): domain Eukaryota; kingdom Metazoa; phylum Chordata; class Aves; order Passeriformes; family Sturnidae; genus Acridotheres; species Acridotheres tristis. The sequence goes on along the minus strand of CM072886.1, from coordinate 139,017,260 downwards.
AGTTATCTTGTACTTATATGCCCATAGAGCCATCAGCACACTCACCAGTCTGGGCACAAGGAACCATGACAGGGACTACTGGCTTTGTTTTATGTGACTACCAAAGAAGTTATCTTCTGTATAGATGCTGACAAATACCAGATTAGAGTGAGGAAATTCAACAAGAGGTAAAGAGGAACACCCAAAGCAGTGGACTCCTGAATGTTCATTCATCCTTCACTTTGTGCTCTCAGTGAACCTGCTCACGAGGAACTAATTTTACTACGTTTTTTTCCTGTTTCCAGCTCCTAAAGAAACGACAAAATATACGCAACATATTTAATGGAGTTGTATGTACAGCCTAAAGACAAAATTACAAACAGTAGCAGTAAAAGAAAATAACCAAGTAATGGGGCTTATTTCTGGTTCTCATCCAAAAAAGCTGTGTATGGACTCACAGTGGCAACAGTGATGGACAAAGGTGCAAGAGGGAATAGAGAAGCAGGAATTTGCACTGTTGCCACCCACTACACCCTTACAGAACATGATCTTTTTGCATAAAAATATATTCTGTAGTGCTAATACTTTCTGAATCATAAAATGACAAAATTGCTGCTAGAAAAAGGGACTGCTGGATATTTAAGCATATCAAAGAGAGCTGGTATTACAAAAGTCTCGGAAAGGATGTGAAACCTCACTTCCAAGTACTTATGAAATAAAGCATGTTTAAAGAAGCTTCTGCTAAGAATGAGTAAATAGCACATGATTATGCTTTGCTTCTCTATTTTAATGTAAACTCTCCAATCTAATAAGTCGACTTCAATTTAGAAATTATTTCTGTGACGCCTAGTGTTCTGCCTTATAATTTCTTGCACTATTCCTTTGCTTATTTAATTTAGATTTGGACTTTCCATTCACTGATTCCCACCTTGTCTTCAGAATATGACTTCAAAAAAAGACTCCTAGTGTGTAATAAAATTTACTTACAAAATCGAAAAAAGCCCCTTTACACCACACTCTCTTCCTTCAACCATTACAATGTAATAATAATGAAAAAAAAACCAAAAGAAGACAAAACCAACCCAAACGCAAATTAGTAGAGGCTGTCAATATTAGTCCCAAGAAGTGTCTTGAAACAAGAATCAGTCTTGTTGCAAAGGAATAGGTTGAGACTTAGAAGATCTGGGCATTATTAAGTATAACATTAGGAGTTGTGCTTTACAGAAATTAGGAAGATAATTGAATTTCTCACTGTTCTTTATCTAGACTGTAGTTTATTCTGAGTAGGGATTATTTCTTACAAAACATTTGTGCAGCACCCAGTCTGATGGGATAAGCATCTTCATTAAGATGGATAGAATTTATTCCTGTGAAAACTGTGAGTGCATACATAAATATGAATTGCATAGCAATGGGAACAGATTGGTGGGTGGGGAGGAACTTGAAAATGCATGCAGTAAGAACAACAAAGCAATCACTCAGGAAATCCCTCCAAACAATACTGATTTGCCTATGTATGACAGCAAAATACAGGTAGGGGGCCTTAGTTTCTACAATTGGAAATACAAATAGGTACATTGACAGTGCAGAACTCAGTTCTACCAACGTTGGTCACAGCACTTCTATGGCACAAACACATGCAGCATTCATAGATTTCACAGCAGAAATCAAAATATTGAATTATTTTCCCTTACTTTTAATGCATGTTACATCCAACTTTTGAAAAGTACAGCGTTGTTTTTCTCTCTGTAACCCTCCTGTTCTCCTATTGCAGCAAACATCTACAAATGCCAGTTAAAGGTTCATTTATTTCCTTGCTGATCTCCTGTAAATCTTGTGACTCAGCATGTCATCTGAACCTGTTGCTCTGTGTACTGAGAGGACATCGAACACTTTTGCAACTGTGCTGCAGCTGCACACTTTCCACCTCCTTTTTCTGTGAGCAATGCAAAAGTCATCACTGAGCCTGGGCTGATCATTACCCTGTGACTAAACTGAGCCCTACATGTGTGAGTGCAAGCACACTCTCTGCTGGAGCTATTGGCCTTCTTTATTCACTAGAAATGCAGCTATTTTTTCTCTGATCACTACAGTAGAATGCTTTCTTTTTTCACAATAGTTCTGATGTTAACTACACTCCTGAGTGATTCCCTTGCATCACTGTCCTGAAATAATTCTTTCTGAATGAGACCAACTTTCAAAACAGGAGCTATCTACTTATGATGAACCTCTTCAGTCTGAGTGGCCAGCTATTTAGCATCACAGACCTAGGACTAAAATAATTTCACTCTTAAATGAACCTTTCTCACATGACTTCCTCCTATTTGGTCTTTGAATTTCCAAAAAGGCTTGGCTTCTAGGTCTTCAGAATATCTTTTGTTTCCTAATGTAACTATTTCTGGAAGCTACTTATAAAGCTTTTTGAGGTTTATTTGAGGAGGCATTCAAAAGACATACTTTAATTTTTGGGTTCAATATTGAATTACCCTAAGTTTCTGCATTTAGGATAAAGAGAGTGCTTCACTCTGAAGGTTTAAACAGAATCTACTTGAATACTGAAGAGCATATCTCGATCCAAAATAAGAAGATTGTGCTCTCTAATTTGTTTTCTTGGCATGATTTATCACTTTACAAGCCTTTCTTCTGTCTTTTCATTTCCATTCTAGATTTCTTCATATGGGAAAGTATTTTTGTACTTTTAATAGTTTTCCCTGCTTCTCTCTGAACTCTAACTGCCTTCTCTTTGAAGATAAAATCTCTCCAGAGGAATACAGCATTCATGGTGAGGATTCATAATTTGTATGAATCTCTCAGTTTTCTCTATTCATTTTTAATATGATCCTTTTCCTCTTGCTGTACTGTGATTGAACCTGATTTGGAGACACAGAAAAGAAAGCACTCACTATTTTGGGCCCTTCTTGTCCTTTTGTTAGTAACAAAACATCTTGCTGGAGAGGTTTAGACTGAAATTATTTCTGCTTCTAAAGAGTTTGGGAGAACAAGCCTGCGATGGAGACAGGACCCATGTGTACTGCCGGGATCAATTCTTGGGAAGGTCAGAGCTCTCCTCAACAGAGTTATTCTAAAGAGCACAAGTGCAAAACAACAAAACCATCTGACTGTAACATCTACATGACCTCATGAGCTGCTTCTGTTTTGAAGTCTATTTTATAGTGACTTAAGTAGGAACATTTCTGGCAAAAAAGAACTCAATTTCTCCTTCTGCAATGCCTTGATTAGCTGTACCACGTCCTTTGGAAGAGGAGACTCTGGCTGCCAAGGAGAAGCCCCTTATTCCACTCCTTGTGCTTGTGCCAGGCTGTGGGACCCAGCTGACACTTCCCAGATGTCCTGTGGGCAGACAGGAGGCTTTGAGTTTAATCACACCTATGCAGACTTGAAGTTCTCTCTTCTGTAGGCATTACCCCTCAACTTATCTGTGCTAGCTTGGCTTGATCTATGGCATGCTTACTACAGCTCTCACAGTTTTTCTACTCTAGTCCAAGTACCTTTTTTTTTTTTATTTACTCAATAAAGTAAGTTATTGTGTTATGCCTTTTTTTTCTGGGTAGTCCCCCAAGTCACCTCAAATTTCCTCTCTTTCTTGACAAAGTGTGTTACTTATTTCCATTTAATATATCCTCTCCTGGTACATACTTAATTGTTTTTTGAAATAAAACACTTCTGGTGTGGCACAGAAAGGGGCTTGTATTTTCCAAATCTGATAAAGACTTTATTAACCACAACAATTTCAGATTTTGTGCCATGGGTCAGGAGACCAGACTAATTCCATGGTTCAATAGTACTCTATTGAAATTATTCTCATGCTTAAAAAATTCAACAATGTTAACTTGTTCACTACCTGAACGTAAATACTTTTAAGGCTTTCTGAAAGCTTTATGGTTTCTGGCACCCTAATTCTAAAAATACATATCTGTTCATTAGGACTAAATTTCACTTGCACAACTTTACTCCTGGTCAGCAGGCATTTTACTGGGACTCCTTAAAGCCAATGTTACTGTGCAGCAAGTACTCTGCAGGTTTATGTTCTGCTTTAAGGTGTGTAAAGAGACAGTCTAACAGGGGAAATAAAGAAACACTGTGGCTAAAAAAAAAAAGGTGATTTGAAAGAAAAGGTATTAGCCTGTGACAGAAGAGAAGTGGATTTTGACTCTGTTTGGACACACTTGCATGCAGCTACCATACAAATCACTTCAATTTACATCCACAAAGAGAATGATATGCCTAACTTCCAGTGAAGCTCCTGACAGTTGCGGCCCCCTAAATTATTTTTTTCTGAAAGTAAGTCTTTTTCTTCTGGATCTCCAGTATCCATCCACAAAATAAGCATTTCTATAAAACAGCGTTTCTTCCAAAGCAGCTCACATATTCCAATTAATATCCACAATATATAAAAACCTAGACAGTACTGGCTGTGTGTGGTAACTCGGAGGGAAGGAAAAGAAACCTAGAGAAATACATTTCATCCCAAAGCTGCACATGTCTTTAAAATAAACAGTCCCAGTGTCTCAGCAGTCACAGTTTCTCTGACACACTGCTGCACTAGGAAGATTCCAGAAGAACAAAAACCTTAGTGACTCTATTAGAATGGAAAAAAGACTACCAGCAAGGGTATAGGAGCCTACCCTTCCTCTAAAAAAGTTAGTAGAAAGAAGAAACATTTCTACATTTGAAACAGAGTCAAAGATTTTCTGCCAAAATATTGCTGTCATTAAGTTTTATACATGTGATTTACTGCTGCTTCCTGCTGCTCCTATTTAAACTCTCCTTTCCAGCAGGCACGTAATCAAAAACATATTGTGTTCCAACAGCTTGCTTGTCATGGCTATTTATAGGAAATAATTACTGATAGAAACTTTAAGAGAAAAATAAAGTCCTACACATGCAATTATTTGGAAAATACTGATCAAATTCAGTTGGATCAATACTACACTACAACATCTGAAGTTCAAGGCAGAATTGAGTCACATTTTAGTTATTTTTAGCACCTATTTCACATTGCCTCATTAAGAATCTACAGTGCAGTTGTATCCTAGCATGTCACAGAGATGTGAAGCTAAGAGATATTTCTGCAGCATCAAGTTATCTCATTAGGTATGAAAAAAGTTTTCTCTTCATGAACTCTCACACTGGTGAGAGCAGTTGTCATTTGCTCAATTTATTTACAATGTATTCTAATAAACAATGTAAAATGGGTCTTAGGTTTGATGACAGCAAAAGTTTTTAAGAAGACATTCCTGGAAGTTCCGAGAGTTTGGAAATTTCATGTTCTGCTCAAAAATAAAATGTGCTTGTTAAAAAGTTCAGTAACATAAAATGGAACAAATCACCATGTATGGTGTTCAATAGTCTGCTGAACAGATGGAGATTTAAGGCTGCAAGACTGCAAATTAAAGAGCACCCAAACATTTTCAAGAAACATTAATACAGCAAGCTTGTGACAGCACCAAACCTCCTTATTTTCAGGCTTTTCAAGACTTAAGCCTCTTGTTTCATGATGAAATTGTCAACTGTATTTTTTCAAGCTAACTGTCTCAGTACACTAAAATTGCAATGAGAGACAATGATTTAAGGAGACATGACAATAGACTGCTGGAGGGCAGGTACCACGAGTACATGTGTCTACAGATGGAGCTAATGGAGGTTTCATGTATTAGATACTCTGATGTGAGGGAAATGGATACCAGCACGAAGAAGTCCAAGAAAACAGGCTGCCAGAATCCACTTCATTATTAAGAGATGGTGTAACCCTACAGTTAACCTGTTCCTCTGGTAAGTTAGTATAAGGAATCCAAACCTCTCTTATCCATAAAGGTGCACAGGAACTGGAGAACAGCTGTGTTGGTCAATCAACAAATTACACGCAACAGGAAAGTCCATCTGTCAATCAGAGCTCTGATGCATAAGGTATATGCTGCTACTCTGTTACCAGCAAAATAAACCACAGAGTACAAATTGGGTAGTGAGAAAAAAAATACATCCTAACAACCCAACAGATTTTCTGTCAATAGAGCAAGGTCCTAAGAACTTCGGGGATTTTTAGCTTGGGTTTGTTAGCTGTGAACACATAGTTATTAAACAGAGAGACAAAGAATAAACTTCCCTCTATCAATGACCTTCACTCAGCAGCAGCACTTTAGTTTTTCCAGGGTTGAAAATAAGGCAGCTTTAACAAAGAGAGTTGGCAATATCCCCAAAGTATTACTTCACAGGAGATGCTGAACTTACAGGTTCTTCTGAGTAAAGAGAGACATGTCTGTATTTCACCAGCATACTGATGAGCCTCCTTACTAAATTCTGAAGTGGTGGCTCTACAAAGCATCATAATAAACTACCTGTGAGACAGAATATGGCCTTAAGGACTGTTGCATTTCAAAACAGTTGATGATGACATACAGTTGTCTGCCAGCACCTGTTAAGCCTTTCTCAGAAGTGCATGAAGAGCAAAAAGAATAGCCTCCAACATATCAGCAATGTCCCTCAGTCACCAAAGCAATAAACCACAATCAAACGTTCTTTTAGCCATTCAGCAGAAACACAATGATGAAGCAACCTAGATCTGAGAATTAAGAAATTAAAGCAGACAAAGCACCTAATACAAAATACACAGCAAAGCCAAACTTGGCCCACAGCCTTTCCAAAAGCCCTTGACAAGCAAATTCAAACTATTCTTTACTCTTTTTTTCCAAATGGAAGAAATTTTAGTATTGCTGAAGTCAAAAGCAATACTCTCCATTTAACAGTGCCTGTAATTCATCTGCAGGAAATTAACTGCCAGGCTTTAAAGCATTTTTCCTCTTGGGTAATACTTGGAACATTCATCAACTCTGTAGCAGGATCTCAGCATTTCTGTTTAGTTTTCCTCTTGGTAGTTAAACATTGCAGCAGCTTCTAGGTTGCTACATTTATTTACATTTTTAATAACCGAATAATAAACTTTCTACTTCCCCTATCTTGATGGCCTTTCTTCAGTCTGAGCTCTTTGTGTTTCCTTCATGTTTCTGCAGCTGTTAGTAAGTAAGAGGAGCTGCTTTGGATCATTTTGAGTATTCTACCAGTGTCTGCTTAAGAAACATGATTCTAGGAACAGACAAGACAACTGTCAGGAGATTATTTCACAGATGCACTTGGCATAATGTGAAATCATTTTCAGCTGGCAATAGCTGGAATAAATATCACAGAATATAATATCATCAGAGAAAAACGGCAGGCTTTGGAATAAAAGTGATGATGAAATCAAGAGTAAGCAACGGCACAGCTGAACTGTGTAATGGTGTTCATCATGCCCTTCCAGAATTTTGCACGTATTTCAGTTCTGTTTAGTTCTACAAGTCCACACTCCCTTTCATGAGGCACCAAATACAGAGGCAGAAGGAGACTTAACAGAGCACGACAGGGATTGACGTAAGGCTATCGACAACCCAGGCCAGTGGAACATCAAGCTGTGTAGATTTAGTGCCTTGTTTTACCTATCAAACTCCACATTTTATAGGGCAGTAAAAATATTTCCCTGATTACACAATAGGTGGACATTCAGTTTTGCTGTTTACATCAGGAATTTGCTTATGCTCCAATTTCTGCTGTGTGAACAACTGTGAGACTCACAAACCGAAGTGTAGAGAACAGAGATTTTGGTGTTGAACACTCTCTTATCTTGCCATCCAGAGTCTACATTGCAGAAGGAGTTTGAATAAGACAGGTATCATTTCTCACAAGCATGTTTAATAAGATGAAATATTTCTGGATCACTTTGGGTAGCTGGAAGAGAATAAGTGAGTTTATTTTTTGTTACTTTCCAGATTTATCTGTATTCAGTTAGCACCCAGCTGTGTTTTACCTGAAAGTTTTGCTCATGTTCTCCCAGAGTAATTCCTAATCAAAGAAAATGCAATAGAAGAAAGATTCAGCTTATATGTAATTCAATTAAGCACTTTTGCTTCAAATAAGAGGCTTATTCACAGTGCTGTAAGAAGAGATTGAAAATGCACACTGTATTGTGTGGATACAGAATCCATACCTAATCCTATATAAATGCACTAAAGTGAAAATTCCAGAATTAACAAAAATGTGCATTTTCTCTTGCACAACACATTCCATAAAGTATTTGTACTGTAAGCTGCTTGGAGCAGAGACCTGACACTGTTAATCAGTCTATAAGAACCATGTACATTAGGGACCACATTTAAGACTTTTTCTTCTTTTCAAAGTTCAGAGGAACAGATTTAATTTTACAGCTCTGCTATGAATTAGAGGCTAAGGAACAGAAAGCAAAATCTAATTTTAAATAATGTACTTGATTACTTAGAGGTTTTTTTATGAATTTTAAAAATTTGTGATTTATCTTAAATTATAGGAAATCAGTTTTTGGGGTTTGGGTTTAATTTTCAAAAAGGTGTTCACATCTAAAAATCTCCAGTCTCTTCCAGCTACACCACCTGCCTAGTATCTGGAAGAACATTCAGGATCACATGGTCAGGACACATCCTGAGCTATAGCAAACATTCACAATTTCTACAGTCATTAAGGGGTAAATACATCTCCTAGAGAAAAAGCTTTTGTTAAATCAAACACTTGGTTGGGGTCTACAGAAAAAATAATTACCGTAACATCATATTTTGGTGAACTTTGGACTATACATATTTATTCTCAGAAAGAGAAGATAACATAATTACAAACTTCTTTAAAACTCAAGAAGAGGAAATTAAAATCTTCTGGTGCTCAAATTCATACCTAACTTTAAAAGTGATTTTTGAGAACAAATAATAAAAATAATGAATACATTATGCCCTTATTGTTCCTCTTATTCTGCTGACCACACTGGCTCTTTCAATACAACTCAAAAGGAGCCAATCCAAAAGCGCAAAAAATTGAAATGCAATTGGGAAAAAACCAAAAAAAAAGAAGGACCAGACTGGATATACATATTTTAAAAAATCTGACGTGTAAGTTTATAGATCATAATTAGTTGTTGTTTAATAGTTTTTACATGAGTTACTTCCATACCCAGAGCAGAACATCAATTGAAATGTTCCAGCTACAATATGCTTTTGCCCAGATATTTTCTTCTGAGATTGTTAAGAAGATAAAATAGCATGGATCAAACGCAAAAGTCTTTGATGTAAAGGTACATCCATGATTGTTTATCTTTTTAAATTAGCTTCTCCTAGAAATTTAGAGTTTCCATACAGATGTAGTTATAGCAAATCAGACTCTCTTCTAATTTATGATTAGAAAGGGTTCCCACTCTTGCAGCTTTGACCACATTCCCTTTACACTTTCCAACCATTTCCTTCTCAAGCCATTCCAGCATTCTCTCTTCCTGGTATCACTTGTTTGCCAGAACTGCAGCATTTAAGATTCAAACCCAAACACTCCCTGAAGGAGCTGAATACCCTTTATTCCTATGAATATGGATCATTATGAATCAAAACTATCATGAACAAAAGCATTTTTCAAGAGCAAGCTTTGAGTATATTTTGCACAGCAAATAGAGAGCAAAGGCAAGTATTTTGAACAATAGGTGTCTGCACACCTGAGAAATTCACAGCTAAACCGTAGGGCAATTAGCAAGTACAGAATGTAATGTTCCTTTAAAAATCTCAAAATACTAGTCTGAACAATTAAATATAATGGCCTTTTATGTAGATATATATGATCAGACTGGGTAAAACACTTGTGAATTGTTCAATTCTGAAAGTTCAATTTGTAGTTTAGTACCATTTATAACACCAGTCCTGAAGTGCTATTTATGACTGTGGTGCTTTGTGCATCCATGCTACTTAAAAAAAATATTTAAAACTAACATTTCTTTCTTCAAGGATTTCCAAGTTAAGATTGCACTTATCAGCAGGCTGTAGGTCAGTGGTTTTAAGTCTGTGGTCTGTGACACTGTAGGGTTTAAGCAAACTCATCCTTGCAAGGCTTAGACTTGCTCTTGAAGAACCAACACCTACAGTGTGTGAAGCCTGCATTTGAAACTGTTAACTACTGCATTAGCAAAAGATAAATAATACCTATATTAGCAGGACGAGGATATATGGACCAGCCCTCCCGAAAAAAGAGCAGCTGTTTAAAAGATGCCAAGTATCCTGGATTTCCCTTAATACTCTCTTCATTATTTAGTCCATACCATCTACTGGATTTAATACTAGCTTGTCAGGGTGTTCTATGGGATGGGCACAGACTTTTGCTTGTCAAAAAAAAATGTCACTACTTTTGCCTTTTTCTGCTTCAAAAATGGGAAGAGATCACTATTCTCTGAAAAAGGACTAACTCTAACATTCTCTACTGTTAAAATATGGATAAACTCTGACCTCTAATCTTTCCAAAGTGCTACAAGAGGATCATCACTAATCATCACAACTAGACACTGTACCAGCCCCAAACTTTGCCTGCAGATACTCAGGTTTTACTGCCTCTTTTCTGTTGCACCTGTGAAGAAAAAGCTAAAACACTCTATTGTATAGAATATAATAAAATAGTAGCACTTTAATAAAAAGAGATTAATTACTAAAGAAAAAGACAGATATAAATTCCTTTCATGTCCCCATGTAAAGCCATCTGACAAAGCTAGTACGAAATAAATTAAAGTGATGGTACTTTGTTCTCAAACATATGCACAAACAGATCACATTCAGCAGTTTCATCAGAAATAGCAGTTTTAGTAATACAGTAAAACAGGGCTTACAATTTTCCTAGATGGTACCAACTTGGACAGAAACTGACTGAATTTCAGTCAAAAAAGTTCATCCAGACACCAAAATTACAGAGCAAAGGAAAATTATGTGATTTTACCTCATAATTCTGACAACTTTTCTTTGGACAGCTCCATTACCCATTTGTCCTGAACCAGGGACCTGAAGTTAAGCCCAAGTGTAGGGAATAAATTTTTGTCTTTCCTATAAGGTCTGTCCATTTTACTCAACATTAGGTAGGGGAATGATCGTATTCCTTTCTTCTCTCTGGACTCATACTGAGTCTAGATTATATCTCAATATTACTAAGCCCAGAAGCAAATGTGTTGGCTTTTCAGAAAGTTAATGTTGAGTAAGTGGACAAAGTGTAGAAAGAAACTTTCTGATCGAAGTGGGATAAGATGGAAGCCTTGAGGAGGAAAGGGGAAGACTGGGAAAAGCAGCTTGAGGGGGATGGAATGAATAGAAGACTGGTAGGGAAAGGAAAAGGGAAGTTAGGAACAGAGTTTCCTTATTCCAAATTTAGAAAAGAAGTGATTTGAGATGATCTATGAAACTTGACACAAGACTTCAGTCTGCTTTGCATAAACCTTGAAGTCAGTGGGAACTGTGTGCCATGTAACAACTCTGATACCATGTTCTAGGTTTCTCAAAAGCTACCCAAAACATTTATGTTAATCTCTCTGAATTTCAGTTTCCCATCTGTCAAGTAGTAATAATAATAATCCTCTCATATGGATAATGTAAAAACAAAATAATTAATGCTTGCAGATACTGTAATAATGAGGATCATAAAAAGGCACAACAGAAATACTAACTCTGCATTAGGAACAGGGTTTAATTAGTCTGTAGTAAACAACAAATGGGACTTTTGTTCTTTATATATTAGCAAAACGAAATCTTGGCATTTAAGAACTCACAGACTCTAAACAATACCTGTAAGAGCAGTAAGTAAAAGGCACTGACCATATAGCCAAGAACATAGAGAATATGAAATACTGAACCAGAATTGAGAGGAAAAAGTAAACTATGACTGTGTAACTTAAAGGCTATCTGACTGCTTATGTGAGGGAGAAGTAGGAATGGATAGAACAATAATTTAATTCAGACACTTTTTAAGATTGCATTTGCAGCTTTCATAATTGCCTTTTAACTCCACATTATGTGTTTGTTCATACTGACGTTCATTCAGGCACTCACGCATCTTCCACACTGGCACTGTGTGCACACCTGTATATATATATTAGGTAATTTTCAGTTAAACCAATAAAACACATCTAGAACTTACATATCAGTGCTACTACATAATAACGTTAGCAAATTCACTTGTAGCATAAATTATTCATGTACAATAGCAGCTTGAAAATGTATTTTTCAATTCTTTTGAACTTAGACTAATCTTAAAACAACAAATGATGAAAGTTCAAACAAAAGCTAATTTTATTTAATGAACTAACCAAGGAGGTATTGTGAAAGTATTGTGCAACCAAATGCTAAGCTAATTATTGTGAGAACAAATAACTGTTGCCATAGTTACTCGACAGTGTTTTCCATAATCACTTTTATCTCTTCAATAAATCTTTGTGACGCAACAAATATAAAAAGTTGACTGTAAAATGACTATTATGTTTTGAACAGCATTTGGTTATGAGTGATCTGTCATTGTACTTGTGTTCCCATGTTTGTCAGAGGATAACAAAAGACAGGTATTTGCTCAATTTACCAGGGAAACAATTATAGCTATAGCTTGGCTTCTGGACTACAGTTCAGGTTGTTGATTTTTAGCATAGACATTTTCTTTTTTTGTATCAAACACATTTGTGTTGATTTATTTATGTAAAGTATCAAGAAGGCTGGGTTGTTCTCTCTTTTTCCCCATTAATGTGCTATACTTTTATGTTAGTTCACATTAGGTGATGCAGTGAACTATACAGTAAGTGAAAGCTAAAACCAAAATTAGGGTCATAAACAAGTGATCATGAAAGCCAACAACAAAAGCATTTATCATTGCTGAATGAAACAAACTTCTCTGACTGAATGCCCCTGTAAGGAAGCCTAGTCTGTATTATGCTATAGATTCCACAACTGCCTTCTGCAAAATGTGTCCTGAACTAATAAATATTCTTTTTCCACATTTTTATGTACACAGTTACACCAGTGGATTCATTACTAAATCTAATGTCTGGAATTAATCTAAGTTTAAAAGGTCTTGAGAAAATACTAGTTTTGACTGGCACACTCCAGATAATAAAGACAAATAGGGATACCACAGAACAGGCTATCTATTTGGAATTTTCCAAATTCAACATTTGAGCATAGATATTGAAATGAAATCCCCAATATTAGAAAATTAATGTATTTTAGACATTTGTATTGAATGGCATTTCTGTGCTTCTCTGATACTCTGCAATTTCATGTAACTCCTGCCATCTTTACATAGCATGCTGCAGAAAGTCCCAGAAACGAGATATGGCTTCAAATATGTTTCGGTCTTAAATTCATGAGTAATTGATTGTCAGCTAAAGCTAGCCACAAATTCTAAAGTGAAAACATAATGTTGACCAATTTCATATGTTTAATAAAAACACCTTGTGTATTCATATTCATACACCTTTTCTTCCTGTCACCAGTACGTTTCCAGAGGGGAAAGGGAACTTCTCAAACACAAAACAATTTCATTGTACAAGGCATTCCAAATTTTCAGCTCCAGAGGCAGGAAATCTGGCCACTGCAGGGTCCACAAGATTCAAAGCCATGTTGCATGAGAGAGGCTCTGCTACCTTTATAGTTCCTCTGACTGTCCCAACAACAGACTGTAGGTGTTCCAAGACTGGGAATGTGGCAGCCCAGAGAGGCAGGAAGGAGGTCTCACAAGGAGAGGTTGTGATAAAGCAGTCTTAGGGTTCCTGAAGCTGAAAGTGCCTTTCCTGACAGTTTCATAATGTTTACATAAAAAAGAACATCACAGTTCACGTCAACCCTGGAGACTGTGTAGCATTTCAGAGCAACAGTTTGTCCCTGTTTGCCCAGCAAGTATTTTCACAATTTTCAATACATAAGAAATTTTCTATTTTAATCAGTTCAGCAAACAAAAATCCTATTTTTGGCTGTTTTCGCCACATCTGTCAAGTACAAGGACAAAAGAAATGAGGTGGAATTTACAACCCAAAGAAATTTCAGTTCTAAAATAAGCCCTACAAAAAGTTGCGCTGGTTTCTGTCAAGTTTAGATCTGTGCAGATTCCACAAAGTTCTTTAAACTTTGCAGGTCAAAACATCACCACTGCTCCCTGAAGAAGCAGCACAGCTCACAGAGGGGACAACTGGCACAGCCATCTTCACATTTCACTGATTTTTGCTGCTCCTATTGCCTTCCAAAAGTCTCATTGCACCCGTGCAGCTCAAATCTGAGCCTAGAACTGGGAACCAAAACTCTGCCTTTTATCTTCCTGCTTTTCATCTTCATCAGAATCTAACGTATTGTATTAAGACAAGAAAAACGTTGCATAAAAAAGCACGTAATCAGATGGTTAACAGAGGAATCGGGTAACTGAGAAGGCCCAGCATAGAAAATAATCACTTATAAAATAAGATTTGAAATCAGCAAAGAACAAAGAGGAAATCAGTTCTACAGTACTACAGTGAAGAATATTTTTAATAGTGCTAAAAGGGACTCTAAATGCTGAATTTTGGATCATATGTCAATGACTCATGCATTCCTGGATAATTTTTTCCTCCTTTCTAATTTTTCCAGCCCGGTAAGAAGCTTCATTATTAATTTACCTAAGTTTGAATGCTCAACTTAAACTAACCTTTAGCACACTTTTCAGTGTTTCTGTAACAAAGCCACCATCTCCATCACTGCCTGCACTGTCACTTACTTAAACTATTTCTCAGATACAAAATAAAACACTGTATCTGTTGCAAGGATAACTGTTTAAAGAGACAAATTGGGGAATTGCATTCATGTCACCTTGTAACAATGAAATTTTAGAAAGCTACAAAGCCTTGAACAAATAACCATTAATACATGCTGCTAGCAGCCTAAATAAATCCTCACAGTCCTTACTCACGGCAAATGTGTTTTGTTAAGAGAAAGGAAGAACTCTATTGCAAGAATTGTATTCATAGGAATTACAGTATCAACTTCTTTTACATTAATTCTATATAGTGATTGAGAACATCCATTGTTTTAGTCCAGGGTATGCTGGAGATGGAGACACTGTAGGCAATAAATCTTTTTGGGTTTTCTTTTAATATTCTTCAACTTGTTCATTTGACTACAAGACTGTGCAGATCTCGTGCTGTGATGGATTTTAGCTTTGCTGGTATTAATCTGCAAAGTATTCAGTGTATTACACAGAAATTTCACGACGTAAAAAAATCCAGTGACCACTCCCTGTGCATGGGAGCACATTTTATGCTGAGAGCTGTGATGCAGTTCTCCAAATATTTTGATGGTTTTTGCTTCTTAGAACACTTAAGTGCATAAAGTTACACAGGCTTACACCGTGCATCTCAGAGACAGCATCTCTTTCTCCATGCATCACAGACCTTGATTCAACTTTGAGCGCTAGCTTGTAGGTGATATTGAAACTTGTTCCTCCAGTAACCTGACAGAACAAAATTCTTATGAACCCAGATGATAGGACTGGATAACCTCTGCCAATACAAGCCATACCATGCTGCCAGACAGCCCAAGGAAGCTGAAAGCACATTCAGTGAGCAAAAGAGGTGAAGTGAGGAAGAAAAGTTAAATAGCAACTGAAAGAAGGAATTCAGACTTCAGTGGCTGAGGAGATTATCAGATTTAGGTCAACAGCCTCACTGGAGTGATTCCTAAAATTTTCTTTCATAACCTCACTTCTAGGATTACAACCTATTTTCACTGCAACTTTTAATAGTGTTCATAGTTAAAAATCTTATCGCTTAATAGTAATTCTGAAGTTTTCATAAAATTTTATGAAGTTATTCCAAAACATTAGGCACAGAGAAACAAAATACACAACTCCTAACTCTGCACACACTTGCATCACTTATTTAATGGACTTTCCCTTGAATTCTATCAGTGTAAATGAGAAAGGGGACAAGGCTCTGCATCTCTTAGATAAATAGAAAACATTATTTGTACCATTACATGAAATTCACTTTGCAAAAGACTTCTAAAGCTTTTTTACTCTTTTACTTATTTCCTTGTCTGATTAGCTTTTAACCAAATGTAGATGTTTTCTCTGACCTATTTTCAAAGCTAACTAATCCCTAAATCCCGCAGTTATGCAATTTTGAAGGATTAAACGTTTGTCATGAAAGAGTCTGGATTTGTTTAGACTGAATAAATTTCAGTGGTTTACATACAGTTCATTGATTAAACTACATTTATAGAATGCTGGCTCTTGTCACAGGAAGTCTGCCAAAGTAGCTCTATTTAGATGTATATAAGCTTCTGCTCATAGTTAAACACACAAAATATTAGCATGTGGTGCACCTTGGAAGAGAATGAGGCTCTTTTTATATATAGCACTTGTTCCACCTCTGCAGAAATATTACCATAATATAATATCTATACTGCTGTACCACCTGAATGCCAACCTGGTCAGAAAATCCCTGTATTATGTAAAATGGCAATCTCTGCTCCAAAGGGCAGGACAAACCAGGCAGAGGAGATAAACAAGTGGGCTGGTCTGGGGATGGTGGCAAGGACAGGGTAACAAATGATAGGATGCACAGGATTTGCAGCTGGTGAGGAAGAACAATCCCAACGTGCCATCTGCCCACCCATAATTAGATCAGAGTTCTCTCTATGAAAGACTGCAGCAGAGCAGTTTTGGAGAGACACTTGGAGGAGAACAGGACCTTCTCCTATGTCTTAGAATTTCTCCTGTGCCTAGTAATGTCATGTGACAAAGAATAAAGATGCCCAAGGAGATACCCAAGTGTTAAGGACTCAGTGAGGTAATAGGTCACAGACAGAAAGGGCTAAATCATCACAAAGGTATATTCTGCTTTTTTTTTAAGGTTTTGCTCACACAGTAACAACATTCTTTACAAGTCACCTTCATGGTGGTTTAAGCTAACTGGTTTTACTTCTCATTTACAATGAGCTGGGAACTGCTATTTCCAGTTAAACTATCTAAGTTTAAAGGGTAAAACCTCATTTTCTTGGCATTGAACAGTTGCTTTTTACTTCTTAGAACACACTGAGATCATCTGCAGAGAAATGAAGATGTCTTTATCATAAGTGTGAACACCAAGACAGTGAATTAGAAGAACTAAAACCATATATTTTTAGGGTATACATGAGCCCTTCTAAATGAGGAAGTCAATAGTATTTTTCTTCCTTAGACATAATGATCCCTGCTCGAGTTTCTATTCTTTCATCTAAAACAGTAGGTCTGTCTCTCTTGGGACAGGAAATCTGCTTTCATCAATTGCTGCTTTAACCTACTGTAGCAATTGCTGTTTCAAACAGCTGAAATAAAATAGTCTGATACAATTCACCTTCAAACCTTCTGAATATGTAGAGTCCGAAATTATTTAATGCACCCAGATTAGTGCCCTTCAATTCTGAAGTGAAGAACTTGGGATGTCATTTTCAATTCATTCTTATAAATAAATTACAATGTGAACAAGGACTATGCAGTAAATAATCATGAAATTCAAGTTTAGCAAAAACAGTTATAGCATTGCAACATATCTACTGAATATAAAATGCAACAATAGTACTTTCCATGTTCTGTAAATTTTCTGTAAATACAGTGTTTTGCACAATTACATGCTCCATTCTTTCTGGAAATGTAAGTAATTTTCAGTTTCTACTAGGACAGGAAAAACAGCTCACTGAACTTGCAGCCTCAGTATTGCAAAATTCTGTACGGATAAGGGAGCTCTTAAAAGAAAGCCACACTACTTGTTCACATTATGGGTGGATACCCTGAGTGGATGCAAAATATGACTGAAACCATTACCCTGCAGATAACCACAGCTTTACAATAGGTACTGACAGCTGCAGATTTGCTATACTTAAGACAAAATCTGGGGTAAATTCATAGATGCCACAGCTGTGTGCCTGCATTTGTAGCATCCCAAAACAAAAACACTGATCAAGGATGAAAAATAGCTGAGTAAAACTGAAAGCAGAAAAATAAAGACAACAATTGAAAATAATGTAAATTAAGAACATTAAAATTAAGGGAAACTAAGCATATCTAAGGGCTTGAGAAACAAAAGGCCTTAGACATGTGCCTTGTGCTGGGCAGCCTTGTCATGCTAATACTCATCAGAATACAGCTTAATCAAAACAAGTTGAAAAAATCACAAGCGGTGGTGAGCAAGAAGATTAATACAAAATCTATTTCCTGGAAAAAGTAAACTGAGAATACAAGATTAATAAAAAAGCAGCAAAGGCTTTTTTTGTGTTTTACTTTCCAACTTTTAAAGCAGGTATTTTGATCCTAAAAACTATGAGGTTTTTTTCCTAAATACATACAGCCACAATACAGTATCAAACCAGTTAGATTTATTTACTATTACACAAACTACTGCATATCAAACAGCTTTTACTGTAGGCTTCCCACAGAAGAGTTAAAAAGCCTTGCTGGGTTATCAGCAGAGTTAGCAGCAGTCACCTGGAGCACAATTGCTGTTGTTCCTACTTCAATAGCAGGCAGGATTTAGGAGTACAGTTACAGGACTTGTCATTAGAGATTTCTCAGGGTAACTCCAGGCTGAGGCATGACCCTCCCCATGCCTGGGGACACACCACAGGGGCACTGGACAGCCAGGTCCTTAACAAGGTCAAACAAGAATGGATGTATAGAAAGGGCTCTGGTGCCAGGCTGTTTCTCTAGGAAAGGATCTTCTACGAAGATCTCAAGCTGGTATCTAGGGTAGAAGGCACGACCACTGTGAGAGCAAAACTTCAGAACACATTTATCAGCCATTGACCAGAAGAGGAAAGGCCACAGGGTCCTAAAGCAGGGAAGTGAGATACAGGCTCTGGAAGGAAGTGAATCCCCAGGCCTGGGGGACTGGCACCACACTCAGCAGGAGTAGGTGGCAGACACAGCTACAGAAGTGGGTGCACACAGCACATAACACACACGTGGCATTTGAAAAACTTCAGGAAAGAGGAAAAATTCCTGCTTAGACTGGTCCTACTGGTAACTATAAAAGAGCATAAATGCAAGTTTAAAGAATAATGATGCTGGGTCAAGTCCTGCAGTAGATGTGGGTACATGCTTAGCTCATGTATTTTGCATTCTTCAGGGTTTCTGGACAGACTTTGAATTACTTGATAGTACACTCAAATTTAATGCATGCAACTCCTAACACTTCTAACAGCTTTTCAAATACATTGGTATTTCCTTTGATGTGTGCTTAAAATACTTATTTCTGATATATATCTCATCCAAGAAAAGAAAGCCATTTCTACATTTACTCTCAAACCTCAGCAGAACACAGTACTTGGCTAGATTTTGGAGGAAAAGCAATCAAACAGCTTCCAGTTCTAATTTTGAAGAAAAGGTAACTGAGAAGTAAAAAAGACTGTCAATGTCAAGAGTTACAACAGGATCTGAGGAAATGGCATCGTCAATGGTTACAAAAGAACACACACACACAATGTCTAGCCAGATGGAATATGCAATTTCTCAAAAAGAAAGAAAAAGTATTAACATTTCTTTGCCATGTTTAAGTCACCAGGTTTCACTTATATATTAATCTTCACCTGAAATAATGTTGAAACCAAATATTAAACCAAACATATGTGGAACTTTTGGAAGATCGCTGTAGAGTAGGGATGACATTTACTTCAGTGTTGACCAGCATAAAATCTTGGCATATGTTATGATGGTTTGAAATGCTTGCTGTGGCACATATTTCCTGTACTGCCTCATAAACTTTAGTCCATGCAATATGCAAGATCTTCTAGATTACATTTTAGTGTTCCATATATGAAATATCTCCTATTATTTAATTATTGTTTATGAATTAATTTCTAGAAGGGCATTATGTTTTTGGATTACAACAGTATCATCAATTTAAAGAGAGATTTCTAGAAAAAGAGCAGGACAGAAAACATTATTTCAGGTCATCTCTTTTGTTCAAGACTTCAGTTGTTTATTTTAATAACAGTATATTAAAACAATTTTTTGCCTAATGACTACTTTTCTATTTTAAACCTTAAACAATTTGTTCCATGAACCACCTGGAAAAAAGTATTGAAAAATAGTTGAAAACATCCTTCCATTATAATTCCTGGAAAAATGTGACAGTCATTATCTATAATGAGACTCTGGTATTTACAAAGAGTTAATTTAAATATCATGCTGATCTTCCCTCTCCAAGGAGCACTGAACGATCCGAATTCATTATGCTGCCTGTTATAATGCTGTTATTTCTCGTTATAATGAAGACAGCACAGAAAACCACACCAGAAGAGAAGATACATCTGCTAAAACTGAAATGTCATTTTACACAAAAAATATTTTTTCTATTGACATACTTGGGTCAGACCTGCACTACAAGGCACTGTCTGAACACTGACCACAGCTTTCATGATCCACTCTCAAGGGTTGACTGACCCACAGAGATAATATCAGAGGCTCTATTATGAAGCCACACATCCTAATGAGAAACTTTCCCATTTCTGCACCACAACTACTGACAAGCTGGCTCACAGACACACCTGTCTGTGCCTCACCCAGGCAGGTCAATGGTTTGTACGGATGGTCTGAGACTACCAAGGCACAGGAGCCAGGGAATACTGCAGTGCCTTATGTTTCAACATGGAGCTGTTCTGGGCTTTTATGCAACTGCATCTAAGGAGGTTAAGGAGCTGTAATTAGCACACATCACCTTGCTGTCACTGCAGCTAATCAGGCTGAAAAATCCCAAGTGACTCCTGAGCAGTCCTGCTTCTTGCAATGGAATTTTCAAGCTCTTCTCGCTAATTGCTTACACTGATTTCAGACTCTCTGGCACCATGGAAAGCTTCCTTTTGGTGTGGAAACAGGGAGGAGGAAGGGAGGAGGGGGGGTGAGGTTCTCACTATGGAAGTGACCTTTTCTCTTTGCTAGGATTCTCAGCGGAGGCATGGACTCTTCTGAAGACATCTATTGATATTAGCAAGAAACCAATTTGAAGGTATATTCATTTTAATTCTCACTGAATTTAGGAATAATCCTGGGCTCACTGTAAAGCGAACAGCTACTCAAAACAAAATATTCTAGGTGTCACATGTGGTACCACACTGCCAGATGCCAGCACAGCTGTGGCTCAGGCTCAAAGCATCCAAATCATGATTACAAATAGCCGAGGTTATGTGATCTGCTGGTGAGTTGTGGTTGTTAGATGTTCAAATCTTGCAACTGATCAGATCAGACCACATGATTGACAGCTTGGGGTCAGGATAGCAGCCTCAAGTTTCCTCATTGAGAGCATCTCCCAGAGTGAGACCTAAGTGTGCACCTGAGCACACCCAACATATACAGAGTGGATGATGGGCAAGTCTGTAGCAGAGAATGGGCTTAATAGTTCCTTTGTTATCTTGAAGGGCCATTTACTCAAACTTGAGAATCTATATCCTATTAAACTGATGCCTACTCAGTTTAAATGTGACATTCCCACATTACAGACAGAGATTATCTAAGACCCAAGTGTTTGTTTTAAGTAACCATCCAATCAGCTGCTCCTCCCTGGTTATGGCCAGTGCCTGTTGGGCTTCTCTCTTCCTTACCTTCCCAGGACCAATGGTAAATTATTTTTCATTGCACTGTCAACCTACTCTCTTCAGGCCGTAGAATCAGCTTCAGAGTAATTTTTTACTGAAGTAATTTTTAAGATTACATGACTGTTTCACAACATGAGGTACAAGTGTCCTTGTATCAGAGTCACTATTTAGGGAATGTCATAAGCATAAAAAAAATTCTAACAGCTAAGAACTAAATACTGTTTAGATGTTTATATCCTGCTCATATCATATCATATCATATCATGTTAAGATGATTTTATTTTTGTTTTGTGGCTATTCTTGCAACTATACAATTTTTAGAAATGAGGTTTCATGAGTTCACCTTGAAAAAAAGAACCCCTCATAAACTAAACAACAAATGATTTTGTTGTGTTGCTCTGTCAGATGGATGGTATACAAGTTGCTACAGGATAATATACTTTTAATGTCAGTCACTCAGTATCAGAATTGGGTTTTTTTACAATTAGCTGTATTGCCAACATAAATGCAAACCTTAAGTAGATCTGCACATTAGAGATTAAGAAAAAGGTAGAAAACACAAAAGCTTCTGAATGTTTTTCTAGAGGACATAGTTTAAAAATGTCAAGGACAAACTTGCTATGTAAAAATAGGGCAGTGGACTATACAGTCACTGAGTTTTTAAGTTAAAAAAAACAACAACAACAAAAAAAAACAAGCTAGCAATCTCCCTTTTTATTGAAAGGTCACTGTAATGCAATAGGACCCAGTAAGCAGTTGTGAAATTAAGCCCTCCAGAACCTGGTTGCAGCTTTGGAATGTGACCATTGTTGTGCAATGGAGTTTGTCACCATCATATGAAAACCCCATTGGGAAATACATCTTTTGTTTACCTGCTCATCACAGATAACCATCAACTGATTCACATTCTGTAGTATTTTACTAAGGTCTAAAACAATACCCAAACTGCAAACATGATCTTTTTCACTAAACACTTCTATTCAAGAAATCTTAGAAAAAGTTTCATCCATCCTACATATAGAATGTTCTCCCATTTTTTGTGTTTCTCTTTAAAGAGGAGGTATGTCAACAGGCTCACCGCCTATTAAAAGCTTCTCTGTTCTTGCTACCTATTTTTACTCACCAAGAAAAAAAATACAATAATGATGCTGAGCTAGATATTAGTGGAATATTAATCATGCTGATGTCTCAAGCAGAGGCTTGACCTCTGCTCAGGAGGAACAAGCAGCAAAAGCAAATCGACCCAGACATTGAGAGCACATTGTTCTAATTACAATCTCAATTCTCTGTAATTCTGACGAATCGAAGGGCACATCTACATAGGTGGGTGTAAACAGAGCTCCTCTGCCCATTCCCTTGGTTGAACTGATGGAGACTAGTGCTGATTCAGAATTTGTAGAGCCACATTTGCATGGCACTGGCCTGACAAGATGTAGAGACAAGGCAGGCAGAGGAACTCAATATGTCTGCACATGTCTGTAGACACTCATCCTGAGATGCAGACTTTCCTCATCCTACAGAGGATAATATAATAATGTTAATCAAACTTCTGAATCAGGGTGCTAAAGAGAAACTCCAAGTTTATATATCAACGAAAAATATGGCTCCAGACTTAGATTCCTAAATGTGGGTTTTAGGAAATTAGCTTTGCAATATGTAGGTGTTGATGCAGCAAGTTAACCTTCAGTATCTTAATCTCCTTATATAGCACAATTGATCTGAAATACATAAGCTAGTTATGCCTTAAAGGAGGAGTTTTTAACTTGTTTAGTGAAAAGTCTGTGTCTTCACTCCCATCATCCTTGGTGACTTGACTGCCCCAAGACTAAGGACTATCACGACTTGGAAGATCTTTTCAGTTGCAAACTTCTGTTTGTCATTTCTGATCTGCAGTTAAATTTTGCAGTGCAAATTTGTCCACTATCACAGATACACCTGCTACAAGAAGTATGAAAGGCTTGCCATAGATTTTAAGTTTGTAAGAAACAAAAAACAGAGGCAATGAAATCTGCTAGATTAATAACTTTTGAGAAAGGAAAACACTTGGCAGCTGTTTAGAAATGAGCATTTTAACATTCAGACTCTTTTCAAAAGGTGACAGCGATTAACAGTTCAGTGATGCCACTGGATCTTGTATGACTATGCTTGTGAATCAACCTCAGACAAACTGTAGCAAAAAAGGGCTATTTTTAAGATTAAAGGCTCACAGGACAACCTTAGTCAGAAAGGTTGGTTCTAATAGGGCATAGTCACATAAAAATAGTGCAACAGACAAAGAACAGCTTTTTCTGGCCATCTGTAGCTCATGCTGTGCAAGTAATTTAATGACAAATTTGTTTAGTAATAACTGTATTATTCATAACTCCACAGGAGTAACGAATTACACCCTAAGCATCCTATCCATTATTACATATGAAAGAGTTCCTCAGGTTAGATGTACCTGATAAAATCAATTTGAAGGGTGGGGGAAAAAGCCTCTACTCTGCTACTGAAAGCAGTGCAAGATCTGGATACATCCACAGAACCTAATCTGTTAGTCCAAATCCCTATCACTTTTCTGTTGACAACTCACAGACACCATGGTGCCTATACTCTACCTCAAGCACACTTCAAGGGAAAGAATGCAGCAAGATCTTCATCCTCACAGCCTGCAGTGATTAAGTGGGTATGAATTCTCTCAGTATTCTGCATGATTTACAGCTTTCTACAATGTGTTCTGTTTGCTCTATCCTGTGAAAACATTAAAGAAAATAATCTTGGATTCATAACTGAAGCAGTAAGTGATTTGAGAACTGAGAGTTTTCACCTGTCATTTTAAGATGCACACATAATAGAATGTTGGGTTTGCTTCAATAAGGTATTTTGTATGTATTTATGGGGAAAAAAGTTAATACTTTGTAATAAAGATCGTGTTATGTTCTAGACTACGCTTCCATGTGTCAATCTAGAACTCAGCACAAGGTCTTCTGATCTGTCCTAGAGACTCCACTGCCTTGCCCTTTCTCTGTCAATGTGTGAACGTGTACATGGAAACACTGCATACATGAGGGGAATAATTTGCTATAGCTTAATAGAGACATTACTTACACGACATGTACAGAGATGCCCAAGAGATATCATGCCTTAGGCAGCTCCAATCTTTCTGATGATCCTCTGAGCAGAAAATCCTCCTACACAAAGCTGTCTTTTAAAAGGCACAGTCTTACTCCTATCATAAATTCTCATGTCTATATTCTGCCTAACATGCCTGGAGGTGGGGCACAGCCTATTCAGTAGCTATGAAGAGATTGCTAAAGAGCATATACCACGAGTAACTACTGAAACCATTTTAATACCAGGGATTTGGGGGTCACTCTCAAAGAGGTAAAACAGAAAAAAATCAAAATCCTTTCCCACTTTATACTGTTTGATATAACACAATCATTTTTTAATTTTAGGTTTAGGAAAATAACATGGTATCATTTTTATTATGATTGTTAGTCAGGAAAACAAAGAAAAATACTTTAAGCTTATTTAGTTAAATTTACTGAACAATTTTAATTTTTAAAGAGAAGTCTTCAGTGCAATGATCACAAATTCATGTTGAAATGAGACAGAAGAGTGCATATCAGGACAATGCTTAGGATGTCACTGTTAAGCTTAATTAATCATTCTCATTTCTCTCTTGAGTCATCATAATGAGACTTTTTAATAGGGAAACCACTTCAAGAGAAATTTTTGAAGTTGATCTTCTAAGAGATTAGACAGAGAAAATGCTTTAGCTTACAAAGATCCTGCAGAGCACATATTATTAAATGTACAGATGATTGTTACTTACAGTCTCTATTTCTATAATCTGCAGGTAAATTAAGAGATACATAGGAAGCTTTTTCTCCATACCAAGTGGTGTGGGATCTTACATTTGTAGCTGTTTTGAACTTACATTACTAATATTTTAGTTTGATTTTTGCTACCTCCTCTGAACACATGCATAAGGTCGTACTCTGATAGCATAAGATTTTTCTTCAATTATCACAGCAATATTTTTAAGTAGAAAAAATATGGAAAATATTAAAGAATTTCCTTATCTACTGTTCTAAGAAGTGGCTTTTAGTTAGAAATAACATTTAGGTGGAACCAAAATTTTAGCATAATGAAGAGTGATATTTGGCTCTGCCAGTGTATTTCAGGATCTCATCACATGGTTGCTGCAGCAAGTTGCTTTTGGTTTCAGCCCTCTCTCGTTACCCCTTCCCATCTGACTGAAATCAGCTGATCTTTTTAGGCATTTCCACAGTCAGCCAATGAGCTACCCCCTGTCAGATACCCAGCACCATATTTAGGGTGTGTCTTTTACATACAGAGGCCAATAGGAATGCAGTTGCCTCATTTTGTCTGCCCCTTCAGAGCTGTCTGCCCTCCCATCACAAAACCCTTGCCAACTTAAGAGAAAACATTCTCAGCTACAGGCTTAGCTTTCTGATTCCACATATGGCTTTGCCGAAAATGCTAATCGATAATAACAATAAAGGTATTTTTATATATATAAAATATATCTTACATAATCTGAATAAAATGTAATTAACTTTTAACATCCATGCAATCATTTCATTATGGCAGCTAAAAAAATAATTCTCAGAATCCATCTCTTCCAGAATCTCCAAGAAAAATACTCTTTGTTTCACCATTTTCTGATTCATTCGACTTTGGAAGAAAAATAAACACATTGCTGTGTTCAATATTGTTGCACAAGAGAATTCACAAGAATGAAATGTGTTCAAAGTTCCTAGAAAAAAATGCAGCAATGCAGGCTGCCAACTTGTTCAATGTCAAGCTCTAGGCAGTATAGCAGGACTAGCAGTAAATGACTCATAGTGAGTCACGCTTTAGCTATTTTTGCTTTTAAAGTAATGCCAGGCGCTGTGTTAATATTCAACCCTGAGTAAATTTAGCAATGCAAGAAAACAAGTGTTTCCATGGTTGCTCCTTCACAATGTTTATGGTATATACACAGCCATTAGGCATAGGAATTAAGCCAAATTAAGAATATGGAAATGTTCCTCTTTCATTTACAACTGAATTTTGCTACACTGGGCTTCCTGACTCACTCAGCTACTAGTTTTTCCAACTCTAACAAAAATGTAAAGCCATAGCTAGCACACCACTGTACTGTTAGTGGTCAGTGGCCACTACTTTCCTCCAAATTACAGCTTGTGCTTTGTATACTGCTGAGCTGGAAGCATGATAATGAAGGTTTTTTTCAGGACAAAACAAGACTGGCAGGAAGGCGTCACTAGTGGATCTAAGTACATCCATCATGGGTAAAATTTTCTGTGACACTTCTAAGGAGGAGCTGGCAAAGATAAAACCAAAGAGGATGACTGAAGGGAGGAAGGAGGTTGTGGTATCACCTGAAAAGGGAAAGCAGCTCCAGAAAAAGGAGGAAGGATGCTGATTGAGCCTGGGGAGCAGTTGGGTAAAATGAGAGAAGTGGTGAGGAGAGTATGACAAGCTGGAAAATAACTTTCCATGACA
Source organism: Acridotheres tristis (assembly GCA_037013685.1). Classification (NCBI taxonomy): domain Eukaryota; kingdom Metazoa; phylum Chordata; class Aves; order Passeriformes; family Sturnidae; genus Acridotheres; species Acridotheres tristis. The sequence continues at coordinate 138,990,324 of CM072886.1, read as the reverse complement.
TAGCTGTGATGTGACAAAACCCATATGCAGGCACGATTTCAGTGCACCAATCTACACAGCCATGTTTCCTTAGGTGAGCAGGTATTTATGGAATTGTGGAATATGATTGCAACTAATGCAGACATCTGACAAAACAGATGTAGACATCAAAAGTAAATTCTTCTGGAGATCAGAAAAGAAGAATTCAATCTGCATTGTAGAAAAAAAAAAAAGACCCACAAAAAACCCAAAGCAATGGATGAGGCAGAAAAGGTTAGGTGAATAGCTTACTTTGCCCACACTAATAACAGAGCTGCCAAATGACTACATATGATTGCTAGTTAAACTTTTTTGTTCCTATTTTAATACAGTGATTTATTCATTAATCTTAAATAGCAGTAATTACTATTTTTATTGTAGAAGCTGATAAAGCAATCAGAAAGCTTTTACGTTTTTTCCCTCGAAGGAAACTCTAGCTTTTCTTCATTAAGTCTTCCATCCTCCAATAAGGATTGTTTTTCTGCATGTTTTCCTATCTGACTATAAGCTAGCCACTTAGTTTACACTGGGAGCTTAGACAGATACTGATGAACAGCCTTCCTGCAAAAACTTCTTTGGATTTCACTAAGTCTCGGACTGACCCTTCAACTTTCAAATAGGAAGTGACGGAGAATACCTAAGGTGGGCCAGATGCAAAGAACTGAAGCAAACTACTAAAGTCCAAAATGATGAAAAATTCTGTTCTGTAGCCTTTCAACCCTGAAGGTGTCTATCTCCAGTAAGTCTCTTCCAGGTTCTCCAGGGATCTGAAGATCTGAGTTCTCTACTTGCCCAGAGCTGCCCCAGACTGAATATCTAAGAATACATTGTTTGTCTCGCAACCTCTGGCTCTTGAAAGGAGGCACAGCTCCATTCAAGTGGAAGAAGAGAAAGTGATGATGGAGATGTACACAACCTAAATTTCTTTCCATTTCTTGCTGCAAGTTAACTAATGGAGTACAGAGTCATGCGCTCTCTTCCAATCCTCCCTAGCCCCCTTCCACTTCCAGATGCACATGGTGGCATTTTGCTTCAACTGAAGGACTGCAGAGTGCCCTCTCCACACCTGCCTGCAGCTGAGGGGCTGCTGAAAAGCCTGTAAGCTATGGTGTGATGTCAAATTCCATCCCATCCAGCAGCCTGACTGATGATGAGTAATGAAAATTGCTACAGAGGGCACGAGGCAGGAAAAGCCAACAGCAATGTTTTCCTGATATTGTCCAGTCTCCAGCAATCCAGTCAGGGGAAGATCTAGAGAAGAGTCAAACATGTCATCTTCCTCATAAGGGCTTTCTTTAGGTGCTTATTTGTGAATTTATTGGCATTGCTTCCTGGGAAACTGCTGTAGTCACAAGGCTACCGTATAAAACATAAGCACTCTTACCCTCGCTCCATTAAGTGCTTCTCTCCCTCAACAGGTATTTTTAGTGCCTGTTGGAACACCTGTTAAGCAACTTGTCTTTAATCCTAAAATCATTCATTGCAAGTCTGGTAACACAAATCTACATCCACGTTTGAGACGATAAGACATGATAAACCTATCCACACTTGTAAAGTCAGATGCTGTGTCTGAAATCAGAGCTAATAACTGCTGAAAGGTGACAAACCACTCCTCAGTTGTGACAAAACATCTGAATGCTCCAAGCCTGTTTAAGAGTAAGTGTAAACGCCTACAAAGGTGTTTGATTTCTTTGACTTGGTGCTAATGGAGATTGAAAGCAACATCTCTTAGGCTACCCCTGGGAAACAGTACATAGAATTAGCACTTTAGCTCCCCGATAACATCAGTAATCATTTGAGAGTCTGAAATTCCTAAATCTACAGATTAGAGCCATGGTCCATTTCCTCTCCAGCTACATAATACAAGCACAGGTGCTCAGTCTCACAGTAAAAGAGATTCATTACCTTTGTGTTATTTTAAAGTTGGCACATTTTTAGTCAACTTATGCAATACTGTGATTGACATACAGATGTAAAGCACTCTGTGCTGACTGAACAGATTTGTCACTGAACAAAGCTGTTTGAGCAGGTGTGCCCTAGCCCTCCTCCTGGGAGCCAAGACATTTAACTCTAGGCTCCTGCATTCAATCTGAGATCCACAGACCTAAAAGATGGGTGTTGCAGTCCTTTAATGTTTCTCTAGTTTTATTCCTCCGTTTCAGCTTAACATCTAACAGATTTAGGGGAGTGTGAAGAAGATCTCCAGTATATTAATGGCATAAAATTCAAGTTGGAAAGAAACCATGCTCTACTGTGAGTTTATCGGTGCCTACAGCTTTTAAGAGGGAAATGAAATAATATGGATATCAAAATTACGGTAAGCAGCCAATGCACATGAACATCTGATATGGAATTAGAGGATGTTTATTAATCTTGCTGTACACTACTATTTTGCATGTTATTTTATGTTGCAAGTATAGATCAGGGAAAAGGGAAATTCCACTGATTTCAGAGCTACACTGGCACTTACTAAAGCAAGATCTACCTCAACCTGCCACACGTCTGAAGGATGCACCAAAGAGACATATGGCAATTAGTTTCAGGACCCATAAAAACACGGAGAGTTTTACTTTCTCTGAACTGGAGTATTCGGAAGTTACCATGCAGTGTGATATGCACTGATGGATTATTATTTAGTCAGCATTATCTCAGAACTACTGGCCTGTTTCTCCTCAAATGTGTTTTGTCCCAGCAGTCAAGACAAATGCAATACTTGGAGTAGTAGAGTTCTACTTGAATTAGTATTTACACTGATCCTCATGCATACTGATGGCACAAAGTCCCATAGAAATGATACCATAGAAATGATTGAAATGAACATATAGAAAGAGTGGAAAAAAACCTACTGTCTGTCCAGATAAATATTCAAGTAACAGGAAAAAAAATAGTAAATAAAACAAATTATTTAAATTATTTAGTTCTCTAATTTTAAAGCTCCACTAGGCTTTATTTTTCTCCTTCCTCCTCAATATACTAACTTCAAAATGAGAGCATCTCATTTAAAAATTTTAACACTGAGATGTTCTCCCTTTCCCCTCCTTTCATTTTTTTTCTCCTTGGACTGTTCTTCACCTTTTTTCTTGTGATCACACTTAAAATTTAAACTGTAAGCTCATGGCAAAAGATTGGAATAACTGTATTGTCTGACTTTTAAATCTTTCTGCAAAGTGGGCAACATATATAATGGCAAGTAAAATTGTACTTAACTGACAGAGGCAGTCCTTGCATTTTCACTGCTCAGATTTCCAAAACAGTATGCACTACTACACCAGGAAAGAAGTGGATGAAAACTAGTGAAATCACTGGTGATTTATTACCAGAAAGCAAATTTCCCATAGGGTATAATATAGCTATTTAGCATATCTGAATTTTAGATACAGTCAAGATTTAGTACCTATCCCAATGCTTCTCACTCATCTGAAATTTTAAAACAATTCTGATGAGTTCAAGTATGGTCACAAGCCATGAGATTTTATAAGTTTCCACGCTGCATAACTGGATTACTATAGAGGCACGAAATACAGGAACTGGTTAAATCAAACTAAACTCCACTGAGGGAGAGCATGTCCATAAGCCAGGGTACAGTGCTAGAACAGGAACAATGAGCAAACTTGGTCACAGACTTATTTTGCTTAAAAGTTTCTCACCATCTGAGCAAAGTTCTAAGGTTTTTCATCATCCCTCCAAGAGAAAAAAAGGAGAAAAAATCCAATATATTTTAAGATGGCATTTTATTAGATAATGTGATTGAATGCAACATCAAGGGAATAGAAGCAGCATCTAGAAGCTCCTGACCTATATATTCATACAAACAGTAAAAATGTCATGCTGGTAGCCATCAATGTGCTCAGTTAAGAGAGAATTATCCCATAGCAGTAACAATAAATTAACCTAAGTATTATCCCTAAGTGTATAATAATAAAAAATTATTTCCATGTAACACTCTATATACTTTCTAAATTTTATAGACTCAGTGCTGACCTGAAAGCCAGGCTGATATAAAACCAAGAATTACATCCTGAAAAGACTTTTGCAATGGAATAAAATATAGATCTTTAAAAAATACATGTATAGATTAGATGACAGACATAGAAAAAGATAAGAAGATCTTACCCTCAAGCATCTGCTGATTAAAAGGGCAGATATTTTTAACAGGAGAGACCTACATCTGATGCTCTTTCTGATTTAGATATGTCATCCCTCAGCTGAGTGCTTTACTATAGGGCTAAAGAGTCAGTGTCTCTCAGTATTTCCTTCTGCAGTTGTTGCCATTTTTATATATAGTTAAATACACTGTGGACAGAAGGAGAGGAAGACATTCCAGAGTTACAGGTAAATCAGTTAACAGGCCAAGAATCAGTCAAGTTTTAAATCACCAAGACTGAAACTCAGGTCTCTTATACTCAAGGTTACTCATAATGGAGAAGAGTTGTTGGAGGGGGTGGGTTGATTCCTCTTTCATTTTAACTCTGAATTATATGTCAGAGCTCTAAATGCCAAAGCAAGAAACTTCTTATTTTGATCAATTTCATCAGAAAGACAATCATTTCATCAAAGAAACCCTCCCCATGTCTATTGGCAATTGATGTTCTTCGTTAATCCACTAACACAGTTATTGTTGATGTAAACTTCTGCATTTTTAGCAGGAAAAAAGGACTAACTTTTACCCTGGAAAAGTCATTCCAGATTGCAAAAGGAAACTTCTGACGGTTTCATTCATTCCAAAGTTGGTCTTCACAAACGAGCAAGGACAGTAGCTGTGTTGGTAATTTTCCACTTTGGATATTGTTCTTGGGTACCATTACAGCTCCCATTGCTATACAATGTGAGCATTCCATTTATCTAGTTAGTTTCTTTAGCTGATCTTTCCAAAAACTCTTGAAATACAGTAACATTACCCCATTCCATTATCAGGCCCTCATCTCTTAATCCTTCAAAACTAAAAGTGGGCTAGCTCACTCCAGAGCAAACCAACCAGTTCCTTCCAGGAAACACCCAGACAGGACAGTCCCAAAAGGAAAAGCCATGCCAAGTTTCTCTTCTCAGGATAGTCCTTACACTCTACCCAGAAGTCAGCTCTCACTCATACAAACGCCTCTTGACATACTCATTTTACTCCTCTGGGGCTGCAGTTTGCCCCTCAGCATCATGCCATGAAAACATTACTCTGGCACACTAAAACACACTTAGGTTATTACCTACAGTTCTTTGAACTCCGAAAATCACAAGAACATAATAAAGGTGTTTTAGTGCCACTAGACAAGCAGAGCAATTGAATGTTTTGCACTCAATTGGCTACGGCTGCTTTGCTTCATAGGCTACCAGCCCAGAGCAGCACAGATATGAGCCAGTCCAGGTCTCTTCTTGCACAGTCCACAAACACAATACACCCAGAATTGAATTCCAGACCTGGGTGTAAGGTTCAGACCCACAAAGTTTTTAGGGACCTAACTCCCAGTGATCAGTTCTGAAACTAAATGATTGGATCTAAGACAACAAGAGGGTAACAAAGCAAAGACCTAAACCGAGGTTTCCTAAACTTCAAACAACCTTTCAAATTGCTGGATCCTCTTTCATTTCTTTACTAGTCAAGGGGCTGTCTGTAAGGGATTTTACGTAAATGAAAAGTGCATATCCCACACACACCACGGAACTGTCATAACACCAATCCCACTTTCAGCTGGAATTTTCAACTCTTGTGCTGAAATTGTTTTCTCGTAATTAGTCAGTAAGGGGATTTGAATTTTTTGTTTTACATTGAAAATATAAAGAAAAATACACTAACATAACTTTTCAGCTGATTCTCTCCCATCAGAGCTAAGTATAGGGACAAAAATAGGCCAACTAAGAAATCAACTACAACTGAAGAGAAACCCAGATCTGCAAATCAGTTATGTGAGTCCATACAAGTAACTTCAACTATTTCCTCAAATTTCACCACTGCTGTGTGGTAAGAAGCAAAATTAACTTGCCTACCTCAATATGATGTCGTGAGGATTAACTGGATTAAACTTGTCAAGCAATATAATACACAGTATCTTGTTGCAGCTTGTTTTCTTACTCTACCAAAAGCAAATCAAAGATCTTAGTCTTTCTTGGAATCTGTGATAGACTGTTTTAAAAATTTAAAGATAATTCCTTTCACAGTGACATTTTTTCTATCCCCAACTGCATCCAAAAAAATAATTTTTTCACATCGTCATTTCTCAGCAAATGCATAACTTAAAATACATGTATCAATAGGGCATATGGCATCTACTTGAACATTAAATTCAAAATCTTCTTCTTTCAAAATATGTGCTTATTGATAACAACTATAAATCCACCCTAGCAAAACGATACATACTTTTTCCTTTCAAAGACTCGCAGACAATTTTTTTCTTTAGTGGAGAATGCAAGAAAGATTCTCACAACTTCATTGAAGCTACTTTCCAAACTACATTACAGCAACTTGTTTCTTGTGACAAAAACTTGCCTGAACTACTATTGAATCTCAAAATTATTTGTTCCCAATAATAAAAAAAAAATATTTCCTCCATTTGCCAAATCCAGTCCTTAAACTGTTTGGCATAACCACCAATATTGTCATTCACTGAAATCTCAGTACTTTCCACAAAATCACTACTGAAGCTTGCATCTGTTTTGTTTGCAGAACCCACAGTTATCAAGGATTCCAAAGTGCACATTATCAGCTGCTACAGAAGGGCTATGAAATCTGCCATCCTTTGTGCACCAAACGTGACACTAAATAACCTTTAGCAAATATAGTAGGGGCAGCTAGGGTCACAGGAGTAGAGATTATACCTTCTGATTAGTTCTCTGTACAGAGTATCAAAAATTTAAACTGATACATGGACAATAAAGACAGATCTTAGTTCCATTCTGTGAAGACAAAATTTCTCATACTTTCTGCCAGAAGATAGAGACCTTTGATATATGTATGCGTATATAAATATAAATATATATATATATATATATTCTGGCATGAAATAAAGGGACTCAGTAATACAACTTCAAACAGAAGGTGAGATTTTAAACTTAGAGAAGATACAAAATGCAAAGTTACAATTCCTGCACGGTTTAGTTCCTATGGGCTCACTCCTGCAAGGCTCTGTCCTGTGGTCATGCTCCAATAAGGAAGTGAAACATGCCAGAAATCTCACTCATTTCAAAGTATCTACTCATAAAATTTAATTTAAGTAACTTGTTTAAACATTTCAATTAATGAAAAGGAGATCACTAAGCACTTTGCAGATCTAGGACCCTTATGTCTAAGGAAAGCATCAGTCATGTAGCGTTAAGGACACAAAAAATTTTCCTTACCACACATGCAATCATTTAGAACTTTCTGGTATTATCAAATTTAGTGAATACTCCTCCAAGTACTCAGTTATTTGGAAAAGATAACGTAGCCACTTGGGGGTTCAAACAATAGCTAAAAAAAAGGAAAAATTAATCAAAACTCTTTTCTATTGCTTACAGTATAAGAAGGTTTGAGTAGAAAAATGAAAATGTTTTCCATTAAAAATAAGAAGTGGGAATTTAGGAAACTAAGATAGTTCTGAAAACAGACTTCAGAAAAATCACTTGCTGTTCACATAAAACCTGTCTGACAGTGTTTTGACACATATCAGAGGTGAAGATTTTTCATCACTTCACAAACTCCAGCTAAAGTAGCTGCACAATAAAAGCTCACTGAGAAAATGCCTGAAAATTGTCTGAACGATGAGCAGAACAGAAACTGCTCTGAAGCACGATCTCATCCCCTACTGCCACAGAGATGTACTTGCCCAATTTCATTTCTGCACCTTGGCTGCTGCTGAAGTTCAAAGCTAAGAAGGTCTCCTTCCCACAGACCTGCCAAGGGAAGACAAGCTGAAGGTGACACAGCACTGTTCTCCTCCCTGAATATTAGAGCCACTTACGGCACTGCCTGTCACCTGTCAGGGGACAGGGAACAACCATGCAGCTCCTTTTCATCACGGTGGCAGCAAACACCAAAAGAGAAAAAATATTAGCTTAATTTTCTGTTAAAATAAGGCAGTATTTAACTGCTTCACACTTTGCACCATACCTAAAAACTGTGTTGAGAATTTTTTTTCTCCTTCAAATCCTAGTTAATTTCTAAGAAGCAAGACAATGTGAGAATATAATATTTGCTTGTTCAGCTGTTCTAGAATACAAATGTCAAAGTCTGCATAAAAGATACATAATCATTAATGGTAACTCATCCTGGAAGGCTAATCATTGTAGTATCTACCCTATCTGCTTCTTTGAGATAGAAAAGATTGGGAAAAAACAAACAAACAAACAAACAAACAAACAGAAGTCCCTCTGAGAAAACTTGGCAGGAGTTTTCATGTTTTATCTAATTGAGCAATAACACTAAATTCCAGAAAAAAGCTTAAAACCGAACCTCAACTGTGTACATGTTCTTGAAACAAGCCAGAAATTGTGAACTAAGTTGCACCTGGCAAGGCTAATAGTTAAAAACAAAATATTGACAAGTAGTTGTTGATTAAGTTATTTTAAAGTGTGTCCCGAAATCCACAGACACATTATAATATGCTGTTAAGATAAGGCCAGAATTGTAAGACTCATGCTTTTGAAATCACAACTCATACAGGAGTAGGTAAAGAATGCACAGATAACCTGGCTTAAGCATGAATACTGAAGGTTTAACAGGATGACCTTAATTTCTTCCTACAAAACAACCCCACCAAAACCACATGTACATATAGTATGTTTTAAGATAAATCACCAGCTTATGGAAACTAGTAATGTCTTTTACAGATTTTTTTCATCTTCAGCTCAGCTGGTATTGCAAGTCAAGTATTTGGTAAGACAAATCTGGATTTCAGGAATCAGTACATGAGTGATGTCCTCAGATTTTTTTAAGAATAATTTCTATTGTGTTTATTTAATTTGGTGGGGTTTTTTTTCAACAGGTCAGCCAGTTAGAACTCGGTCCCATAGCTTGAACTGAATGTATCACTAGAGCATACACCTCTTCCTCAGGCAATTACAAGGTGGAAAGTACATCCAAAGTCAGTTATCCGAAGTCTGTTATCAAGATTTTTATCTTCTCAGTTACAAACACCTGGAAATTAGAAATTACAACATAATGGTGGGGCAGTAATAATCTTATGGTTATGTAGGGAGTGAAAATTACACTGTTTTGTGGTCTGCAACTTGGTATGTTCATCCTTAGGAGAAGTGCCAAGAGCTCTATTAAACTCAGAGATCAGTGCTAAAACACATGAAGGTGAGAAACAAATACATTAAGCTTCAATCTCCAATCCTAGGGAGTCTTGAGATACCAGATCTGAAATTCAGCTTGTCAAGCATGTCCCATAAATCTCTATAGGGAAGCAATTCAAAGTCCAGGGGGAAAATTCTTTCCACTAGTTTCACTGGGTTTTAGATAGGGCTCAAAAAAACTCCAGAACTCAAGGAGAACTACAAGAGAGCACCCAGAATATAATTTTCCAGTGGTATAAATCATTAATCTATGACTCCTGAAGTTCCTGAGATAGCAGTTTATGTTGAAATCAAAATGTAGGATGGGAGGGATAGGTACAGGGGTCAAGGGACAGCAAGCAGAATAATATGATTTCAGAACATAATCATGATTGGGGAAGAGCAACACGGAGAGTGTCAGAGCCCATGAACTTTCCAGTAATCCAGTAATCAGAGTGACATTTTAATGACTGCTATATGTGTGGGGCAATAAAAGCAGACAATTTTGTTGTGCTGCATAAATAACCAAACTGTTTACTCTCCAACGTTTCTGGTAATTTAAGCACAAATAACTTAAAATTTTAACACTTGAAAAATTACATTAATTTTTTTAAAAAGTGATTTTAGTAATCTGCAGTGTAATCCAGTGCGTGCACAGAAGCTGTAAACCTGAGAACATGTACAGTAAGCATTTTCCAACAATACAGTTCTACGATTAAAGCAAAGGTCTTCTTAGTGTTGCAACACATCCTGTGTTGTGAAACAGGAGCAATTTGTTTAAGTGACAAATGAAAACAGCTTACCTAATCCTTTTAGGAGATCCTATCAATTCAGAAAATAAACGCAAAAGGTCTTCAAATGAAAAAGCCCACCTTATCGAAAAAATGTGTTTTCCATGATATTTGTATTCAAACACAGCAAGAGCTCTAGGAATCTAAATAAAACTACCAAGGTAATTATACTGCCTTTTTTCCACACAGATATCAATTTAAATAAGTTTTCAAGAATACTCACATTAGTTTGAGCCACAAGTGGCAGTTCTATATTTCAGGGCAGTTAGTCAGATCTTACCACTTAGCATTCAAAGAATCGTTTTTAAAAAATCAGACTTACATTGTTTTTTCATCTCCTTAAGTTGATCCTTAAAATATATATATTTTTCATTCCTTTCTAAATCTGAGTCACTGTTCTTGCTCTCCATTTCAAGGAATTTTTCTTGCGCCAAGCTTTCTAAATCTGGTAAATTTTCTGGTTTTTCTCGTTTTACCTGTAAGGAAGAAGAAACAGAATGCATTCATTATGACACATTTTAATACAAAGCAAAAGACATCAAGCAAAACTTCGTTAGCATAATCTTAGTTTCTTTTGACTACAGTTAGGCTTCTTGCTCTGAAGCCATAACTTCCAAGTAATTCATTTCAGTAAAAGCAACCAAGAAATGTAAATATTAGCTTCTCAGTGTCATTTAACTCATTTTCTGGGTATTTGCCACACTAGCAAAAGGAAAAACTGAACCTTGCAGTCAAATTCACCTCTCTAAGTGGTGAAGGTAAACATGTTAACATGAAACAGCATAGCACATAACGAGAATGAAACCAAAGTATATAACTCTGTCCAGAAAGCAAGAAGATAACAGAAAATCTGAAATAACTTTTGTTAAGAGTTCTGTAAAAATCTCCAATCTCTCATCACTTCGGAATCAGGTTTACAGAAGCCTATAATCTACGTGCAAGATTAGTGTGATAACACCAGCAAGAACAGTACAGCTAATATGAAAGGAAACCACCTCAATTTATTTGTGCTGGGTGAACAAGAAGCATTAAGCCATGCAAGCATGCAAAAACAGTTTCTTGAAAAGCACTTATTTACAGCAAATACATCTGGAATGATCTGAAGAATAAATATCCAGAAAAGGGAAGTCATCACACATACAATATTAAGACATTCTAAGAATGCAAAAAGCACTTTGGGAATTCCCTAAAATCAGTAATTGGAGTTTCCTGTTTCTCAAGGCAACATTAAATTCTGGGGAACTGTAACTTTGACAGGTTTTCATAAGAACTAGCTTACAAGTGGTAGGGACTGTGTTGTGCAATGAGGACCAGCAACAGAACCAAGTCAGAAAGAAGGTGGACATCTGTCAAATCCTTAATGCTAAGCATTTTCTAAACCAGAAAACGGCCACTTCTATCCCAAAATCATATCAAAATATGACAATCTGAAAAAAAGAAGGTAAGCACATTTCTGCTGAGCCACACTTCCCCTACCACACACACTAAATTCTGCCCTTTACCAAACCATGACACTATTCATTGTGAAAGAAAGGAAAAGGAGCCTACTGAGAAAAAAACAGTCTGCTTCATCAAATCATTTACAGGATTGAAAGTTTACAGAGACTTTGGAAATCCTACAGAATATATTTTGTTTCAGGGGCCAAGTAAATAATAAATGTTCACATAAAAATTGACTTAGCAGATACATAAAATGAAAAAACCCAACAATTTTACTATCTCTTAAGCAAAGCAAAGTAATCCATAGAACTATTACTTCTTCCAAGAGCAAAGCCAGTTTGGCACATTTATTTTCAGTAGATGCAAGTTTTGGCAAGAAGAAAAATAAGAAAATAACATGCACTGCCAGGTGATAGCATGAAGTTTTCAAAGGCACCTGGAGATAAAAGATCAGCTAGCACAACATGCAGCTGTAAACAGAAAAGACTCAGTAAGACCTTGGTACCAAAGTAGCACAGTGACTATGAAAGACCAACAGCATGTAATCAGAAATGCTTAGACTGCTGCAGAAGCCAGACAGGAGTGGAGTCCTTATCCCATGAAATCTGATCAAAGGAGCAAAGGAAAACAGAGCATCCTGGGCCCAGTGCAGTGAGGACAATCATACACACTGAAATGGTTTGCCTGTGCCAGCATCACAGCACACTGCTGCAACAGAAGGCCTATCACAACCCCAACCAGCATTGTTCAGTACTCAGCTGGAGAAGAAACTTGGCCATTAAGTGTGTGCAAGAACAAAAAGGCAGTTACTAAATCAAAATTCATTTAAAATCCAAGACATCATAAAAGAATGCTTTGATCGGGACTCATGTAGTGCAAACATATTCCTTTCTGCAACATTACGCTGTTTTTACCAACATTCTCTCTTTAACATAAAAATAACATGTAGACACACACAAGCATAGTCCAAATAAAAACACACCACTAAGATCTGCCCTCATGACAAATGACTGCACTATGGCCAGTTCCCATATGGAAGATCCAGCTGTGTATACTAAAAATAACCCTGAAGTGCTTCTCAGTTGATGAGACTGGCACAAAGAGTAAACTAAATGATGTAGACATTCATCACAGACATCCATCAGTATTAAAGACAATGTCAATAACGTTTTTCTCTCCATAAGGACCACATTACACACTGATAGAGTTACATCATGATCTCTTTATCTTTTCCTTGACTCATGGAAGATCTGAGTGCAGATATGCATCAACATAGCATCTTCAATCAAACCCTCGGACTGAGAGGTGAAAAGAAGGGCATAGCCAATGTTACTTCAAACACTGGTTCTCAACTCCAACTTCCAGAAATAAAAGACTTTACACATATGAGCAGAAAAAAAGGCAGGAACTGTAACTTACAGCATCATGCTACCAAAAAGGACATATGTTTGAGCAGGTGCATTACATTACTCTGTGCTGATACTACCTCACCTCAAGTGCTGTGTGCAGATTTGGGCACCACAATGTCAGAAAGATACAAATCTGTTAGTGAGCACCCAAAAGGGGGCATGGAGATGGTGAAGAGTTTAGAGGAGGAGCTGCATGAGAAATAGCTGAGGGCAGCCCAGAGAAGAGGAGATCGAGAGAACCTCATAGCAGTCCGCAGCTTCCTCACAAGGGGATGTGGAGGGGCAAGTACTGACCTCTGCTCTTTGGTGGACAGCAATAGGACCCAAAAGAACAGCATAAAGCTGTTGCAGGGAGATTTAGGTTTGGTATTAGGAAAAGGTTCATCACCCAGAGACTGGCCAGGCACCGGAACAGACTCCCAGGGAAGTGATCAGAGCACCGAGCCTGACAGAGCTCAAGAAGTGTTTGAATAATGCTCTCAGGCACATGGTGGGATTCCTGGGGGTGTCCTGTGCAGGGTCAGGAGCAGGACTCGATGACCTTTGTGGCTCTTTTCTAGCTCAGGATACTCTTATGATTCTATGATATGCACATAAATAAATTTTGTCTATGCCACTGTGGAGCTACAAAAATTTGCATGAAGACATCTTACTATCCTCAAGAGAATGCTTATATAAAAATCTCCCTCAACACCTAAATAATCACACAGCTTGCTGCCATAGGTCCATCAAAGTAAGAGCCAGCCTTCTATTTGCTAAGGGCAAGATGAACAATTCCACCAGCTATCAAGAGGAAAAGAAGTCATTCACACTAGCTATATTCCCAATAGCAGTACATTACTAGATTGTGAGGACAGCCCAGCAATGCAGCACATATGACAAAGTCTCAGACAACCAGCTCATAGAGAAACTTAGATGTGAGAGAAGCTCAAAGAATGCACTTTCTTGTAGTTTAACTTCTTTCATGTTTCCAATTTAAATTCAGTTTCTGTTCACCTCCACATGACTGCTTTCATTAAAATGATTAGTAGAGACACCATTCCTGACCACACTCACTACTGTAGCACACACATGCTATTACTGAAATGCCAGGCAGACCTTCTGGAAGGTCAACACATCACAGGTGAATAATAAGGCACGTCCACCCACTATAATAACAAGCAAATAAATTATGCTGTGCACAAGCAATTTCTCTTTGGTGCTGCATATCCTGTTCCTTGAAGAGTGTAGAGAATGGTCTATACAACAACATAAATGAAAACAAATGAAAGAAAATGTCCCATCAGTCCTAGATCCTCATAGTGGGACAGAATTACAACATCTTATATACTGCATCAGCACAACACTTTTACAAGTTCATTAGTTTTCTTTAGTTCTTGCTACCCACCCACTCCTACTCTACAGATTCTTGATGGATGTAGGAATGACGAGATCAGCATAACAAAATGTTTGAGGACAATACAAACATAGGGTATGTCTAAGGGACAAGGCAAAATTTCCAGTGTTCAGGGCACCAAGCTGGGGTCTTCTTGGTCTCAGCAGCATGTCATATAAATGCTTGCCAGCAGATCTGAAGTCATGGAGATGTTCAATTCCTCAGAATAAGTTACTTCACATGAGAACCATGAAAGACACGTTAAGCAAACAACTGTTCCTTTAGCAGCTCTGTCAGCCAAAACCAGCATGCTAAGTAACACCTTGCAGTCATTAGTCAATCCATTGAGAGCTACATCGATTTTGAAATGGGGTGGAGGCACACACACCCTACAAAGCATCCTGGAAATTACATGTAACGATGAACTGGGAGTGTTCAGGACATATGGTGAAAAGAAGTATCAGTCACAACAGCTTGTTTACAGCAACAGAAAAAGCAAAGCATCTGCTATGCCATACCAGCAAAGAACCACACAGGTTTTTATATGAGGGGCTCTGAATAAAAGAACAGACATGTTATACATATACATATACATATACATATACATATACATATACATACATACATGATTTACCAGCAGTCCTGATAGGAAAACACATCTGCAAATGCTAAACACATAATTGTTTAGAAAAATGTAGCTGCAGTTTAATTATCCAAGGATACATTTACTCATGGCCTCACACCACATCCCCTGGTCAGAGCCACACGTGCAAACACGTGTGTTTGGCAGGCAGTGCTTATGGAATGAGCCACTTCATAACATGTCTTCTGCTAATATCTGTCTGTAAGGATACACCTTCCTCTCCTGGATTCTTCCACTAGCAGTGTGTCTATTCTATGCCTAAACTGTTAAAACTATGCCTCCAAAAATCAGGCTTTTTGAAAGGCCAGCTTGCAGAGCCTAAGGGAAGAGTAAATGCAGGGTATTCCAAGGGACAGTCTGGGGAGTTTTTATTTCATCAATTACCATAACCACCAAGTCAAAAATAAATTATTCTGTTCCAGACCAATGTCAGAACGAGTAAGGTCAAAGGTACCATAGACTAAAATCGGACCAGTTTGCGGTTTTAGTCTCCATACAGTAAAGGATCAGTGTCTAAAAAGGCACTCATTAGCATAACCCTGCATGCTGCGTTGCAGCATTTAATAATTGTCCTGCCCAGTCCCACTTCACAAACATTAAAGAATTTAGCCTCAGACACCCATTGTGACGTGTACCATGTATTTTACAAATGGAGAGGCTGTAGCATTAAGAGATTAACAACTTGGCCTAAGGTTGCACAAGGAGACTGCGGCAGAACTAAGAATAAATAAATCCCAGTTCTGTGCTTTGAGCACAAAGCCATCCTTTTACCTTCTCCTTTAGCTGAGGGAAAGTTCAAATTAGCATGTGCATTTGGTTCACTCTATAAAGAGGCCTGAAACAGCTTGTGGCTGCTTGGCAAACCTTGTGATAGAAGAACAGCGTTCTGCCTGTCACAGAAATGCTCCAGTGGTCTTTGCATTGCAGTGGTTCAGCATGTGACACTCCATGGTTATTTTTTAGCCTTTTTGTTCTTCTCCCTCTAGCACAGAAGTCCTTTAGCTGCATATTTTTATCCTGTCACTGTTCCAAGGTACTCTTTCTCAGGGCTATCTTTTATGTCCCTGGTATTTGGAAGCTTGCCGGTACCATATATTTTACTTCTCGGAAATTTCTTGCCATACCTGAACCATGTTGCAGTTTCCTCAAATCTGTGACACAATCGACAAAAGAACTATCTTTTCAAGGAATTCAGAATTCAAGCCATGCATTACTTGTTCCCTGTAATTTAATTCCTGCAAAATATGGACTTCTGAAGTTTAATTTATGGGTATTATTGATTTTTGAGTTTTGTGAGGTATAGAAACATTCCTGCTTGCTAGTGAAGTTTTAAAAGACCAAGCAGAGCAGAATTTCTTCATTTTGCAGATTCTTTGTTGTTTCATTTATGAAAGGGAGGGTGATTAGCCACTCAGTGCTATAAAGCTCAGAGGTATGTAGTTATTTAGATATTTATATTCTTTAGGGACAGCACCAGAAAGGATATGGCAATGTTTCACCTAACTCCAAACTAAGAGTAATTTAGACTGTATTTACACTACAACCATGTGCTTCTGCTCACGGTTATAAAACACTGACAGCAGCTGCATCTTTTGAAGAAAAACTTCTTATAGTTCCTGCTGGGACAGGATTTCTTACCTTTGTGAATTTGATTTTGTGAAGGAATGCCATCAATTTTTCAGATAGTCAACTTCAGGTCCTTCAGGACTAGGTGTGCCAGCCTACTGCATCCTGCAGAGACCCAGTTCAGAACTTGGGAATCTCACATTTTCTGAACTGACACCACTTTAAAATGTCTGAACCAGACATAGACGTATCTAAATCAGCTTATTTCAGAGAACAAATGCCAAGAATTGGCTGGCTACAATACTAAGTATGGACACTGTCAAAACAGCCTCTCTGAGGATCTCATATCATAGAGGAAGTAACTATTCTTCCTTTATTTATCCCTGCTACGCAACAAAAGCAAACAGAAATGCATGTCACCTTTCCTTCTTGTTTGACAATTCCTACATCCTATTATTTCATCCTTACCTCACTAAATAATTTATTATTACAAATATGCAGCCTTTCAACACACATATTTGTTTTACCTCCGGGTAAGTCAAAGTTTGCTGTGATTATTTATTATAATCAATTTTTTTTTCACTGAGAGGGAAAATAACATGGGAGCTAAGTAAATTTGTGGGTTGAGTCACCCATACACTTTGTGAATCATGTGAGAACCAACTCTGAGTCACCACTGTAACTGAATCAGGCTGCAAAATTTCAGCTCAACCTAAACAGTAATTTATTATTCTTCAATGGCTAGATTCAAACCCTTAGCAAATATCAGATCATTTGTTGGTGCACAAATAAAACACTGCACTTGGAAACATCTGCAAGGACAGTCAAAAAGGATATCATCATTCAGCAGCAGGAGCTGCAGTATGAACACAGCACAGCTGCAGCCAGGATTGCCTAAGGGCCCACATCTGATTCAGGAGATTCAACACCTCGGTACATCATGGCTGCAGGGCTGGGACTCTGGTTGAGCAACACCTTAGCAGACTGTTGTGAAATACCAAGAGAGGCAGATTTCTAAGGGCTGACCAACACTTATGACACATGCTGCCTTAATAAACCAGGCCAGCACAACAGAAAATCACTGTCAGCACAATTCAAATATCCCAAAACTCTGCTAAAGTAACAGTATGAAGGTGAGGCAGGGTTGCTGTGGTTCCAAAACAGCACATCAACGTAGTGGTCGTAGTTATGATGTCCCCATAATAAAATTGCCTGTACCTTCAACAGTTTCCCTACTTTAAATGCAGATGCACACATTCAACCCTTAAAAAGAAAGTAAGCACTGAGGGGTACACACTGCTTCCAGGTATACTGGGGTGTATCCAAGCAAACTCTCACAACTCCTGACACTTGACAGTCATTTCAGTAAGGCTATTAATGGACTTTGGCCACCCTGCTTCTTCTGTTCCCTGTTTAGAAATGAACCACATATATAAAGGGATTAATGTAAATGAGCACCAGGTGAAGAAACAAAACTGCCTGTGTGCATGCAAAGTTTACAGCCTGAATAGCATCTCTTGAGGTTCCTATATGTTAGAAGTTTCATCTCGAGCACAGTACTCTACTCCACACACATTTAAACAGAAAAATATCCATCCGTTTGTATTTTCCCCAGTTACTGACTATGGTAGAGAGAAGATGGTGAACGCCCTTTTGTCTCTCTCCAAGACCCTTTGTGCAATGCTTTTCAAAGTGCAAAGGAGTAAAAATAAGCAATGAAAGGGGAACTTACTGAAATACCAGTATTAAAACTACCAACCAATAATGTAAAAATGGCTCACAAAAACAGCAGTAAACGTGAGTATTAAAGATGAGGTTTTCCCAAGGTACCAAAGTGAAGAAAGCTTATGGATATTTAGCAGCTTAATCGTTTCAGCATTTCTGAAAGCCTAGCATTTGCCATAAGGGTTGGACCAAATATTCTTGACAAAACAGAAGTCCATCTTCATCTTCTTTTCTGTATGTTTTTTTCTACATATGAAGTATGAATATGACAAAGTAAAAACTTCTACAGTATTATGGCTCAACACATGGTGAAGGAGCAAGACTATTTTCTTCTCCTCTTACCTAAAATTCTGCCATAAATAGAGTTTACATGAAAGTTAATTTTGGTGCACTAGAGATACATAGCATCTTGCCCTAAGTAGTTTTGCCTGAGCACAGATGAAGGCGTGTAACAGCAAAACCAACTTATAACTTTATTCTTATAAAAATGTTTCTTTGTTTTAACAGTGTTTTAGAAACTGTGAGGCAGATGGTGCATCTGTTTTGGCAAGGTTGATTCAGCAAATGCATCAGGCTGTTGAACCAGTTTACCAAGCTGCTGATTAATTCACATATTTAGCAAAGACATTAACATGGATATTAGAGCTATTTTTCTTTCTTTAATATCCCACTCAAACTGATGGGAATTTAGACATTGATTTCAGTGGGAGCAGAAGAAGGCCCTAAGGTGATTTCAGATTAACAACCTGTTTACTCTTGTATGGTTCTGCTTGTTTGACTAAGATCACTAAAACCCATGTTTTCTACAGTATGGAAATAAAGGGCTAAATCCTAAAACAAGGACAGTTCAGTGTTATCTTCAAAAGCTCCTAAAAAACATTGATTTATGCCAGCTGTGTAGCTTATTCCTCTATAAATACAAAGTGTGACTTATCCTTTGAATACCTTCATACAGCAACCATTGTTAAAATCTGCTCTTTTTCCAAAGGGATGTTTTCCATATTCTTTGGGTATACATCCAGTAAAAGTCAGGCAAGCTTTTTCAATTTTTACCCCTTTTGGGATTTTTTTTCATTCATCTGATGAAATTCTTGTCCTCAAAAAGTTCTTCAGCACTGACAGCATTTCTTCTTCATACTCTCCAAAACAGCAATGTGAGTCATGTCGTCATTTTTCATTAGGAGTAAATGTAACCTTTACACTTTTGGGAAACAGAAATAAGATATCTTAAGTACAGACTCATGCTTCATTCAAATTGACATTAGTCGAAAAACACAAATCCTAGATGAAACTTGCAGCCTAGACTCACCAAATTAATATGTCTTTATTAATATACACATCAGGATGGCAATAATTCCATCAGAGTGAGCTCTACCTTTAACAAAGAACAGAGAATTCAGTGATAGCGCAGGGCTGCACTAAGCAAAACAAGTAAAAAACCCGACAAAGGCAACTGTACTAAGCATCCCAATTTCCTTATAAACTGGGAATACCAACTTTCCTTATATTCAGTGCGTACAAATATCTCACTTGTCCCAGTCTGTGCGTGGTGGCAGAATTGCCTTTTATTTTGCACTTTACTGCAAATGCCATGGAGACAAGTCTCTCCTTTGATCCTTTCTACACATCACACTCTTCCATCCTTATTAGTGATGTTTACTTATCCAACTTCCTATTGGGACAGCCCTCAATGGACTTATTAGCCACTAAATCCCAGGCCTTACTTCCAGTCTTACTCTTCTTGATTTACCAGTTGTGGCTGACAGCTTGCGCTTCTTCCCTTGTCTTGCCAAACACTACACACTCTCCTAGCACATGTTCGAGTGATTATTTTCTCTTGCACTGCATACTCTGAAATGGTAACATACCCTTTTTGATACAAACCTGTCACACGATATCCCTGCTCCCCAGTTTTTATAGGTTCCCTGCAGGCAGACAGAGAAGGATGTTTTCAATGCAATTCTTTTCCTCCTCTTTGGTTATAAGTCCATCTTTGCAATTTAGCTTCAGAAAAAGAACTGGATCAGAAAATGAGCATTTCAACTTAGCCTTTGCTCCTAGTATGCTAGATAATGTTGCTGTTCCTCTTTAGTTACCAGTTTTTGCAAAGAGAAGGTGTGCTGTGTGACAGCCTGGATTAATCTTGTTTACATTTCCACCCTACGCATCCTTCCCATTGACCTTCCAAAATCCTTGGAGTCTATCCACACCTTTCCCCTTATCTATCACAGTATCAAGAGGTTGGCTCATGCCATCAGATAACTGATGATGCCAGTCTCTGTCACTCTACCTGTTTGATTTTCAAAACAAATGCATTTACACTCTCTCTCTCTCCTGACCCTCCTGCTGTGGGAAGATGCTAATATACATTTGGGAATATATCTTTAAAACCTTCTCCAAAATCCTTGTTTTACACCATTTTCCTTTATTATGATGCCTTACAAATGCTTTCACAACTGTTTCTGTGCATCCTGCATGACTGAGTCCAACTTTCTGATTCCAGCGCATCCCTTTTGTACAGAGCCTCACAAAACTGGGTCCTCAGAACTTTGATAAAACCTGAACAGCTTTTTGTTATAGGTCATTACATTAATATCTGCATCTTAGCTCAAAGCCACCTTGCTTCATATTCTCCACACTAAAGGAAACCTGAAAAACTGAACAGTGTAGGAAACTGCAATTAAGCACAGTACTAACAATAGCAATACCTAACGGTAAAGTGGACTGGATGAAAGCTGGTAGTTGACTAGAATAGGAAGCACACAAGAAGAGTTTTTAAAATTCAGGAATATTCGTTTTGTAACTCTCTTGCAGCTCATACACAATGCCTTTATAAAAAGAGAAATGCAAATTATCAATCCAAGTTTAAAATTATGACAAGAAATCATATACCAGCTTTCCAGCATGTATAACTCCCCTATTATACACAAGCCCTTGATTTTGTTATTGGAAGCAATTAAAACCCAACTTTAATTTTTAAACAGTTCCTATTTAAAATAAGAATTTCTGTAAATGAGACTGCAGTAGCAATTTACTCATGTCTTCAAAATGTGATAGCAGGGTGAGAAGAAATAGGGAAAAAGAGAGTCTTCATCTGCAGTTCTAAGGCTGAAGGAAACAGTTCTGCCTGAGAGTCTGCAGGGCAATAGGAAAAACAGGAGCATGAACCAGAACAATTCCTAAGTGGAGTATTCTTCAGGTACACCGTTAAAGTGCTGTTTGTAAAAGCAAAATAAACTAAAAAGTTTAGTCTCAAATTTAAATACACTTTTCCTAATATTGATTTGGCTGACAAGAAAAGGTCTTAAGAGTAGAAATCTTATTTGTCTCTCCAAGAACTTACTGGCACAGGAAGCCACACTACTATGAATTTGGACATAATACTGAAAAAAACAAAATCAGTACTCTTTTGACTATCAAAAACATTCTCATTATGCCGTCTGATAATCACATAAATTTTATGCTGTCCATGATTAGAAATTGTCGTTTACCATAATATTTAAAAGCATTAAAAAAGTAATTTTCTTCTAAACTTATCACTCATTGCCTGCAGGTATCTTCTTCCTGCTATTTTTAAACTCAATAGACAGATTTTTTTTTTTTCTTATTTCTCAGTTTCTGCAACACCATCACATTTGCACCCAAGTTCTTTCAGGCTGCTAGCACAAGCCCTATGCCAGCCAACTCTCTTGGTAACACCTCTCCTGCCATTTGAACTTCTCTCTACATCTTCCTGAATTTACAGCCATCTTATATTTAGGTTTTGAACTTTTTCTCCCTCTTTCTCATATAACTTTGCTTTCCCTGTTTAGTTTCTTTCGAAGCTCATCTCATCACCATTCATCACAAT
Organism: Acridotheres tristis; assembly: GCA_037013685.1. Lineage (NCBI taxonomy): Eukaryota > Metazoa > Chordata > Aves > Passeriformes > Sturnidae > Acridotheres > Acridotheres tristis. The sequence goes on along the minus strand of CM072886.1, from coordinate 138,968,267 downwards.
TTTTAGTACTGCACTTTCCTTCTTATAACCCAATCAAACTTGCTTTTCCTTAGTTTCTCTGACTCACTGTATATCACATGCTAAACTGATTCCTGTCCTATTACTAGCCCTAATTATGGGATGCCTCCATTCTTCCTTTTATATATTACATTCTCACCGAACACCTGCTGAGTCACTGGCAAAGGATTTAGGGAGCAGATGCAGGTTGCCTCCCCTGCACACAGGGGCCAGCAGTCTTTCAATCTACACTGACCTCTTCATGGGGTCTTGTCGTGCTTTCTCTCCCAAGTGAACCCACTGGTACCTAGGATTATTTTGCCCTGAGTGCTTCTGCAGCAGAGTTTCCTCACTGTCAGTGACCTCCTTAAGTTCACCTCATTACAAAGTGAAAATACATCATCCAAAGTGGAACAATATAACTCAGTGTAATTAACCTTGTAATTGCATCTCACACTTCAAAAGGAATCTTCCTTATGCCACAGCAAAATAGTTGATCTGATTCTACTCAGTAGTGATTCACAATCAGATGAAATTTCAGCTACATCTCAGCCAATCCCTTTATATTTTGGTCAGTTCTTGTAGTTTAACTATTATGAATTCCCATCATAGAATCACTAAGGTTGAAGATCTCCAAGATCATCAAGTCCAACTCCTGACAATCACCACCATGTCAACTAGATCATGGCACTAAATGCCACATCCAGTTGTTTCTTGAACACTTCCAGGGATGGTGACTCCACCGCCTCCCTAAGCAGCCTGTTCCAAGGCTTAACTGCACTTTCAGTGAAGAAATTCTTCCTAATATTCAACCTGAATCTCCCCTGGTGCAGTGTGAGGCCATGTCCTCTTGTCCTATTGCTGATTGCCTAAAAGAAGAGGTCAACCCCCACTGCCTACAGCCACCTTTCAGAGAGTTGTAGAGAGTGGCAAGGTCCTCTCTGAGCCTCCTTTTCTCCAGGCTAAACACTCCCAGCTCCGTCAGCCATTCCTCATATGATTGACTCTCTAGACCCTCCACCGGCTCCCCTGTCCTTCTCTGGACTCGCCCCAGAACCTCAGTGTCCTTCCTGAATTGCAGGACCTAGAACTGGACACAGTACATGAGGTGTGGCCTCACCAGTGCAGGAGGACAATCTCACTGCCCTTAGATGTTGTCTTCTTGCCATGCCATATAGAATCATTATAACATTTCTTGCTTCATGAATTTCTCTTCTTCCCCAACCTCAGCAGCCCATTCCCTTGTTCAAGGGATTTTAGTTTTGACAGGAGACACAGCTCTCCTCTGAAAAATATAGCACAGTTGATACAAGACCTTTTTGTCAAGTTCATGACAGAATTCCTGTGACAAGCAACGAGGAATCTCATCTTGTTATATAAAATACTACATGCAAAAGAACCCAAGAAGAACAAGACAAACAACTCCCCGAGGAAGTTATGGATTGCAATCAGTAAACAAATGGATCGTTAACTGGTCAACCATTTCATTGTTTGCATGACAGAATAAGACATGCCCACTGCAAAGCTGGGTAACAAGTCTGGAAAAAAAAAAAAAAACAACCAAAAAGAATACCCAACTCACTGGTAGAAGAAAAAAAAAACCTCTTTTGCAGAGTCACTAACTCAAAATGGAATAATTAAAACTCCCACTTCAGAAGCTGCTACTTTGAAGTGGAACTGCAGATCTCTATTTGCATATTAGGAACGCTTGTGTTGATCTCCATGCTCCATCTGGCAGATGAGGATGACAAGGCTCTGAATTAGGACAAATCAAATGGATGCGGACTCATGAAATCCTGCAGAGATAATTATCAGTCTCAAGATGATGTAATTAGTATATTAGCATGGTTTCCTCCTTTAGCAGTAAATACATGTTAACAATATGTAATGTCTCTATGTCTGCTATTTAATATGTCAGCCTTGCTTAAACTCCTTTGCATCCCTCTGGTCTGTCGCACTATTGTAACTCCCTACTTTGTCACAGACAACTAAATGCACAAAAAAACTGTTATAGCAAAGATACAAATTGTAGTACTGAAGCGTTAGAGATCTGGCTATCCAAAGAAATCTCCTCCCTAAATTAGACATTCAGATCTTCTCTAAAATAGATAGAGAAAGCCAGTGTCAAAAAAGAGTAACCACAAAAGCCAGCTACCGAAGCAGACGGTCTGAGAGACAGGGAGTTCTACTCCTTTAATGGCAATGGGTGCCTCCTCCACAAACCCTTTCCTTTAGTCAGTTGCTTAAGCCAGGCAAATCTTCCTCATAAACAACGATGAGAGAAATCCACATACTATCAGATTTAATATCTCAGTGGTTAAAACAGTCATCAGTAAGGTGAGTGACCCGTTTTCAAATCTCTGCTCATCCCATATTAGTTGTCCTAGCCCATAGGCTATTGGGTATTCAGGGGTAAGACATCTCGATCTCTCCTGTTTGAAGTTGTTCCACTTTGTATAACTAATTAAAAGATAATTGCAGCAAGTATTTGAACTTGACTCTCCCACATCCCAGGTTATTGCCTAACCATTCAGCTGTGGATTCAGTTTCTCATTTTGTTTCTTACATCATGTAAGCACTTTTGAAAATCCTGCTCTCTGTATTTTACACACAAATATTTACAGAGCAGAAAGTTACTTTCATTTCAGTTACCACTACAAATATCTCCCATTCTTCTCTTATGCAGTCCCAGCTCTCCTGCTCAGTGGTGAAAACTAGGTGGTTTTTTTTGTTTAGTGGTGGCAAGTGTTCTTTTTCAAACCCTTTCTCACCATATAACCTGGTTGTGCAAGTACAAAACCAATTTTTTCTGTGGCTCTTAGCTTTGATTCCTTGCTTGAAGAAGGCGATGAGAAGCCTCAAGCAGTTTTCATAGATAGCAAAATAAAAGGATATTGATAGTTCACAATGATTGATGACTGCTCCTTGGAGTCTAAAAATATGGTATGCGCTGCAGCAAGCACATGAGGTGATGAGCAGCTCTCTGCCCTAAAGAGCTCAGAGAGCAAATGATGGACCTGGCACAAAAGCAAAGACATGGTATCAACCACACATCAGGAGAAACACAGATTACAAATCCAGCATAATGATGCACAAGTGAAAGCTTGCAAGGTGTTTCAAAATAAGGAGAGCTGGCAAAACAGGCATTTGTTCAAGGAATATAAGGGCATTGTGAACTGATAAGAGAAAAACATCAGACCAGGGAAAAAGTACTTCAAGAAGTAGCACACATGACAAAGTAATTCAAGGAAGGCTGTTCAACTGGTCTATACAAGCAATGCATGTGTACATTTATTTTACAGTTATCCCAGTGTAAAATTTGCAGATCCTTTATTTTACTTCAGCTTACATGTCCTCCATGAGAATTTTTAAAAATAAAATAAAGGAAAATCCTACCCAAAAAACAAAAAAAAAAAAAAAAAAAAAAAAACAAAAAAAACCCACAAACAAAAAAAAAACCAAAAAAAAAAACCAAAAAAAAAACCAAAACCACCGACCATTTATAAGAAAACCAATATTGCAGAGAACACTGATACAACGATTTAATTCTGTTACTGGCAAAACTTACCCCCCACAACCCCACAAACAAAGCCTGAGTTTCAAAATGTGAAGTAAATATAGTCTGACATGAGGGAAAATTTTAGAAATGTTGGATGAACACTGAGTTAGGAAAAACTAAGACTGCAACACCAGTATTGTGAAATGTTAACTACAACATTACACAGCAAGAAGATGAAGAGCTGATTTGGAAAAAAAAATTAGCTGTGCAAAGACATACAGGCTCATGTAGGCTTTCCCAAAATGTTTCTGTGATACAGCATCCTATTAGTTTTCAATTCACAGGAGCTCTTCCCCTTAGCAGAGGCTTGTGGTGATACAGGCACAAACTTCTGGAACAAAATGTTAGTCTTTTAAAATATTTAATTTTTGTAGAGACTTAAACATTTAAATATGTCATTACAAAATTAAATGACTCAGTACAGATGTAATTCAGATGTACCAAAATGCATTAGTCATTCAATGAAAGAGGCGCTGAGGTTTTACTAAAAATACTTTACAGAACAAAATAACAACATATTTTACTGAATGGTTGTTGTGAAAAGCACATAAAACTAAATTTTATAAATCGCCTGAATTTGCCTACCCTGAAACTAGGACTGCTAGTTCTTGACCTGAAGCAGCACAGCTAACTCACATCCATCTTCTAACCCGTGTTTGGAACAGCTAAGTAAGAGGAAGCAATGTGTGATGTGATCCCAAGGCAAACAAACTGGGCAGGAACTCTTGAAACCAGCAGCTGGGAGCTCTCTGCCAGGTGGGAGTCTCACTAGGGGCAGACTTAACCTCTATCAGCTTCCTATTTATCTAGAGGAGATGGTGGTCCTTAGGGAACATTACTAACCAGAAGCACTGCCATCAGGGCACAAAACCAGAAGCACTGCACTTAATATGCCAGATGGATTGCAGGGAGTGTAAAAGAAATCCCAGAGATGTCACCAAGAGAAGCTGTTCCCAAACAGTGGTGAACACAGCACACATCACCAGTGGTCACTGCTGCAGCCTTCCTGGTACTTTGACAACTCAGCCTCCTTGGAAGTGGTGAGGGTACATTCTGCCATCCAAAGCTTGGACTGCTCAGCTGTCCAGTGCTCCTCCAAGGGCAGGCAGCCACGGAGCCATGCTCAGGTGAGATCACTGCTCTGCTCACTGAGGAGCAGCCAGGGGAAGCCAGTGGGCTTCACTTCAGGGGTGCTGCCCAGGAGAGCAGTAAGGTCTTTGAAAAAAATTCTCCAAGGTATAAACTTTAGCTCCACTGGAGTAAGAATTACAGATGTCAGCTAAAAATTCTACACAGAAGAGAATGAAGAGTCTAGGACGTTCTGGGAATGTGTGGAAGAGAACTTCCAGACAAAACTGGTGAGGGAGCCAACAAGAAAAGGCACCTGCTGGACCTGCTGTTGTGACTAGAGAAGGACTTGGGGGTGATGTCACAGGTGGAGGCTATCCTGGACATGAGTATCACATGACATGGTGACAAATGATAAAGAGATATTTAATAACTTCTTTGCTTCAATCTTCAATAGTCAGACTGTTTTTTCTCATAAGACTCAGCACCCTAAGCAGGAAGACAGGGACAGTGAGCACAATGAAGTCCCCATAACCCAAGGGCAACTGATCAGTGACTGCTACAGCACTTAAACACACACAAATCCATGGGGCCAAATGGAATCCACCCAAGAGTACTGGGGGAGCTGGTGGAAGAGCTGATCAAGCCACTCTCCATCATTTGTTAGCAGTCCTGGCTCAATGGGTAGGTCTCAGTTGACTGGAAGGGAATCAATGTCTACATTGCCTGTCTACAAGAAGGGCAGGAAGGAGGATCTGGGGACCTACAGGCTCATCACCCTAACTTCAGTGCCAGAGAAGGTTACAGAGCAGGTCACCTTGAGTGCCAACACATGGCACATACAGAACTATCAAGGGATCAAGCCCAGACAACATGGGTTTGTGGTGAATGGAGTTAAATCCAGCTGGCAGCTGCTCACAAGTGGTGTTCTCCAGGGCTTGGTATTGAGGCCAGTCCCATTTAACATCTTTATCTGTGATCTGGGTGAGGGGATCAAGGGCACCCTCAGTCAGTTTGCAAATGAATGTTGACACTGAGGTGCTGGTGCATGTCCAAAGGTGGGAAACAGAGCTGCTGGTGGAACTGGGGGTATTTGGCCTGAAGAAAAGAAGGGTCAGGAGGGCGTTATTGCTCCCTACAACTCCCTGAAAGCAGGTTGTATCCAGATGGGGATTGGTCTCTTCTCCCAAGTAACAAGTGACAGGAGAAGACAAAACAGCCTGAAGTTGCTCCAGGGAAGGTTTAGATTGGATATCAGGAGAAATTTCTTCACCAAAAACATTATCAAGCATTGGAACAGGCTGCCCAGGGAAGTGGTTGAGTCACTGCTCCTGGAGGTATTTAAACAACATGTAGATGTGGTACACGTGAGTTAGTGGTGGAGTTAGCAGTGTGAGGTTTATGACTGGACTCCAAGCTCCTAAGGGTATTTCCCAACCTTAATGATTCTACGATTCTATTCTATGGTTCCGGACAGAAAGTTATAACTGAAGGACCGAGAAGCAGATAAAAACTTGTATTGTTTGGAAGCTGGAATTCCACGATTTCAGGTAACAGAAATACAGCTCTGCTTCCTCTTCCAGCTGTGCCTAGCTAACAGTTTCAGAAACAGTTGGGGTGTTTGGGGATAAAATTCTGAGGGGGTATCTCAAGTCTTTGGACTAGTATCAGTACTAAAGAAAGCATTAGTGTTAGTGGCTTATGATGCTTCCCGTGTGAAGAAGAATCCATCCCTAATATCATGTGAGTCTGCTGCTTGCCCAGAACCTGGATCACTGATGCTGCAGACAAACTGCCAACACTTACCCAGATGTCCAAATTCTACCTCTTGCTGCCATCCCCTGTGGGACAGAAGTAACACAGGGGAAACCCTGAGCAGCTCAAATGGAAGAGAGAGCTCAGAGCAAATGTGTGATGGCAGAAATCCCAGTGGTGCTCTCCTCAACTTTGCAGTCAATGGAGAGGCCTGGCTAGCAGATATTACCAGACTGATGCCTGTCTGCATAGCTGCTCTCCCCAGCAAGACTTTGGTTTCTTTGACTACAATGCCCCATTCAATGCAGATGGACTCTTAAGAAGATATTAAAGCCACCTGACAAAAATAGTTCTGTGAAGAGATACTATGGTTCTATCGAGGATGACTTTAAACTAAATTCACTGAACAATGGAGCCTTTGCCCAGAGGTAAAGAAAGGAAGGATAAAATCTGTGTAAGAAAAGGCCGCATGGGAAAGTTATGCATTTCTGCTTGGAAGGAGGGCATGCACAGGCTAATCTCGGGTGTCTGGGTACTAACACACAGAGCTTGGCCTACAAACAACAAGAACTGGAAGTCTTTGCACAATCAGAGTGCTCTGATGTCATCAGGATCATGAAGATTAAATGGGATAGCATCTGTGACTTGGAAGAGTGTCATGGAAGCTATTCAAGGAGAAAATGGAGAAGAATGGCAGTTGCACTTTCTTACAAAGCATCTCCTTGTCTGTGCTGAGGTCCACTGTGAAACCAGAGACTTATCTGACAGGAAACTCCTGGTCAAAAGCAAAGGCAAAAGAAACATGAGCCATGCAGCCTGGGCCTGTCACACGCCACCTGTTCAAGAGGACAATGAAGTGGATAATGCTGTATACAAACAATGACCAAAAATGACTCAATTACCAGACTTGGTCCTCATTAGAGCCACATGGCATTGTGCAAACAATCCAGGGTATTTCTAGACCAGATGGGTGATAACTTTTTAATGCAAATACTAGAGAGGACAAACAAAGGTAATATCCTATGTGACCTCTGTACACAAACATGGAAGAAAAGTGGCAAATGTGGTCACAGATAGGAGCTTGGGAGCAGTGACCACAAGCTGATTGTATTCAGGATCCAGAAGACTGGGAAGGGAAGGGAAGGTAAGGAGAAAAAACAGGGCTAAGAATTTTATGCAAATAGCCTTTGGATTATACAGGACATAGCTCAGCAGAATCTCCTGGAACATTGAAGCAAAAGGTGCCATCTTAACTGATAAATTTTTGTAGGAAACTTTCTGCCAACTGAGGAACTAATAATAATCCTATTTTACAACACGATTGACATGTCTGTAGAAGGCTCACTGACTAAGCAAGGAGGTTTTTAATGAACTGTAATGCAAAAGGACAGCATACAGCAAACAAAAAAAAAAGTACAAAACCACTACTTCGGCACTCAGGAATAACAATGAGAAAACCAAAGCACATTTAGAATGAAAACAAGTGATAGATGTAAATAGCAGCAAGACAGAGTTGTGTAAATTCTGAGGAAATGTGAGGATGTTACCGAATGGAGGAGACAACCCAGTGGTTGTGCAGATGAAAAAGGCTGAAGTACAGGATACATTTTTGCCTCCATCTTCACAGGCAAAGATCCTAGACTTTCAGATGTACCAGAATGGTCTGAGAAGAAACATTTTAGGGACAAATTAGGAATGAGCTAGAACAGCTGATGCATGCAAATCTGTGTGGGTAGACACGATTGATCTGAAAATGCTGAAAGAGTCAGCTGATGTGTCACTATACCTGCCTCTCATCTCCAAAAAACATGATCATTGAGGCAGACCCCTGATAACTGGAGAAAGGCTAGCACTGTGCCTGCCTTTAGCAAAGAGGTAAGAAAGGCAACTATAGGCTACTTAGCCTACCTCCAGCCCCTGGAAGGATTACATACCACTTTCTTCTGGAATCCACCTCCAAACATGCAGAGAACAGAAAGGTAATCAGCCACAATCAGCGTGGAATCACAAAGGGCAGTTAATGCTTGATGAAACTCATGATTGCTTTCTGTGATGAACTGACCTGAAATGCAGATGTGGGGAGACTGCTGGATGTAATCAAATGGTCTGTAGGGTAGACTGAAAATTACTGGGTCAGCCAGCTCAGAGGGTAATGCTCACAGCAAACACCAGTTTGTCATCCAACTGGTAGCCTGTACCAAGAGGTGTATTGTAGTCCTGAACAGAAGAGCTGAATATGTTCAATATTCTCACCAGGCCCGGATGTTGAAACCAAATGCACTCTCAGCAATCTTCTAGGCATAACCAACCTGTCAGCATTTGACACATCAAGAACTAGAGCTTTAATCAAGAAGGACCTTGAGGAAAATCAGAACTGGTAATGCTAAGTTCAAGAAAAAGAGTTATAGAGCTTTTCTAGGGGAAGGATAACCCCAGGCATCAGTAGACATTAGGAACTGACTGGCCTTGTAGCAGCTCTGCTGTGGTAGATGCCAAGTGAAATTTAAGGAAATTTTTTCACTGTTAATTAGCAAATTGGATACAGCTACATTTGGAGCAGCATGGCAAGCAGGACAACAGAAGTTATTCTTCCCCGCTGTGAAGCATTGATTAGGCAATAGCTGAAATACTGCATCCCATATCAGATTCCCCAGTTCAAGCGGCAGGTGGAGAAACCCAAGTCCAGGAAGGGTCCATGGGGTCATGACTGACAAGCTGAAGAAGCTGACGTTTTTTAGACCCATAAACATGAGGCTAAGAGAGGCAAAAAATTATTTTAAGAAGAGTTACAAAAATAATAGAGCCAAGCTTTCCTCAAATAATGAAAACACACATAAAATCGTGGGGTTTTTTCTTGAGAGTGCTATCAACTTAATACTTTCTTTTTTAAGAAGTACGACATGCTTTGTTGTCTCTTATCCAGTATCTCCAGTAATAAGCAGCCCACAATCACAATTAGTTGAGTAAATTTATATATACCAGTTGGATCACATATCTATTTTATGACACTGTTGATGGGAATATTAAAGGCATTTTTATATTCACCAATCCAAGAATCTCATGGATTGATCTTCAAACTTGCAGGTTATTATCTATCAAAATAGTTTAAAAACCTACATTGTACTTTACTTAACCATCCAGGAAAACATTTTATCCATTTGGTGAGGTTGAGATCAGAGCAGGTACTTCAGTTGAAATTTCATCAAGTTTATAAGAAGGAGTCCTAGCAGGTAATCACCCTGAGCTGTAGCTTACGTCCTCCCATCAGTACTACAAGAAGATTTGTTATTTAGAACAGTTATTAAGGTTTTTTGGGGCATCAAGGAAGAAAACTGGCAGCAAGACAAGGATCTAGCCAAAGATTCCTCCCTTTTTTAATCCAAGTGGGTGTAGCTCCACAAACTTCAAGTTGGACTTTATCTGCTAGTCTCTAATTATTAAATGGTTTATGTGGTTTTATATTATATGGATTTGAAGCAAGCTTTCAGATTAAGAATTTTTCAATTATGTAACAATGCCCAGAGCAGGAGCTGTTCGTTTGCTTATTTTTAAATCATCAAATATATGAGTAAGAACAGAGAGATAAATTATTAGATAATCTGAAAACTTTCCAAATATTAAAATTATGGAGGTGGAAAGTCGTTTTTAGACAATCTTCTAAAATAGGTTTGAAACAGAGAGTAAGTGTTTATCTAAAGCTCCATAGCTAATCAACATAAATTTCAGGGTGCAGTAGTGCTTGTGGGGACTGGGTTTTCTATGCAGCTTATTTTCTGCTTTCAGTTATGGTACCTCAGATCAAAGAACCATTCAGCATATTCTCTTCTCTTTAACAATGGTAGAAGCAAAAAGCTGGAGTAGGAATCAAATGAGCACAAAATCAAAAGATCTTTCCCTGTTTCTCACTACATACTTTCCCTACAACTAACAGCTTGCAGTTTAGGGATTTACCAAGACAGTGACTGTATTTGAATCTTTGCATCTAACAGCTGTCAAAGATGTTTTCTTTTATTAATTTGTCCAGTAGCTTTTTGAACTCATTAATGATTTCGGTCTCCATAACATCCTGTGGCAACTAATTCCACAATGTAATTATTCACTGTGTAAAAAATCACTTCCTTTTGTTGATTTAAAAACTGTTGCTGGATAATTTCATTAAATGGCTCTTTATGTGACACATGGTGAACAAACACTTCTGCTCCATCCATGACTACACACTGCTATTATAGTCACCTCTCACCTGAATTAACTGACAGTTTCTCCTCGAGCAGAAGCCACACCTGTAATCCTGTATAGGCACTTGTTGCTTTAGCTGGATTTTCCCCTTACTGTAAAACAATCTCTTTCTATTAAAAATTTACCAGGTAAATAACTGTTGAAAAGAACTAGTATAAGGAGGAACTAACATAAGGAGTTTGGGTCTGAGTTTTGTGGGGCTTGGAAATGGCCAAGTATAAACTCACACGGAACTGTAACAACCATTACAACTACAGTGACCTATGCTGTGCACATAAACCTGGTTGATAGGATTTGTCTGGTATTTGTTTATAAGCCTGACTGACAAAGGTGGCCAGGCATCTGCCAACCTAAGTGATCGATTAAGGAGGATGACTCTCTAAACTCAATTAGTCTGTACAGGGTTCGTAGACACACACAAAATTGATGGGCTACTTCTGTGCAGATGCAACTGATGGGCCAGATTCTCCTAAGATACTGTTCAATTATATTTCCATGTGCTGTGTCAGATTATATCTGCCAAGACATACAAAGCACTGCTGTCAGTGGGAGAAAAGGCAACACTGCTGAGTCTTCTCCAAGGGCAGGTGACCAACCAACAACAGCCAACTCTGGGTTAGGCCAAAATAAGGTAAGAAAGGGATTCCAAAGCCCAAACAGGATGTAAGAGGAGAAGCAAGAGAAAAGATGGAGAAGCTGCCCACTTATTTGAACATCAGCATTCCACTGAGAAGAGACGGTGGTGAGGGCTATGGCTCATTGTCAGTGGAATTTAGCAGAGAGCAGTGGGGAAAGGTGGGGTTGTTTGTGAGGACTAAGGGCATACAGTGGGGTTGTTAATAGCTTCTCCAGAAACTCCCTCTTTCAAGAGACAGTTTTACTGAACTGGACCAAACTGCCTTTAGCACAGCCCAGCCTTTACCTGCATCCCTTGATCACCTCCAACTAAGCATAAAAATATCCATGGAGAAACAGTTCATTTACAGCCCACACTTCATATTACAACAATTATCACACCCCACAAAACCACACCCTGTAAGTTTTCCCTCACCAGAGTTGCCATCTTCCCAGCCACTTTTGTAAACTCACCACTGCATCCAAGCCCTCTCTATCCAATCTTCTCCCCACACAACAGACTGCAGGGGAAAAAACAGCATCATAACAGCTTTCAACAGTGGATGAGTACCCAGTTGAACAAACATCGTGAATCGCTCACACAGAAGCAGTGGCAATGCACTGAGGCACCAACATTTGAAGAGTTAAGAATAGCAACATCACTGAGCTTTTAATTTCTCTAGCTTTGTAAAATTTATTAGGTGTGGTATGTGTGAGTACCATGTAAACACGGGAACTTTACACTTTATGAGGAAGTGTGGAACACATCTGATATACACTCTTCTTAAGTCTTTTATAATATTTTTCATTTACTGTCAGTGTTAACACACGTCTAAGGACAAAAGAAATACTTCAGCTGGTTAAATCAGCTTGCTCAGGCTATGCACCTAGCTCAGATGAACAAGATGAGAGCCCAGAAATTAACTCAACTTGTCAACCCTTATTATCAAGCATACTGTAACTCACAGTAGGTTATCAACAATGGGGCCACGTTTGGGAGATACTGTGACATCTGGTATTGATTCCTGGCAGGATTCAGGTATTTTTTGAAACCTCTTCTTCAAATTGGAAAGATAATAAAATGCATACATACTATTAGGCAGATTTTTTTTTTTAATTCCACTAAGCACTGAAATGGGCATAGTTACATACTGCAGCACATCACAAACACAAAGAAGTCATGCTGCTGCTCTTAACTCCCAGCATCAAAAAATAAAGCAAAGAAATGCTCTCCATTTTAACAAAGGCCCCAAATACACAGTTCTGTAAAAATGGGAACATTCACAGGAAACCATACTACAAAGTCGCATGACTTTGGTCCATTCTAAACGAGTGCAATATGTTGCATGCACACTCCTGTTTACACCCAATATTGAACAACTCAACAAGAAAAAGTCCCAAGTAATAAAATTTATGAGGAAGCTAGGAATGAGAGTAGCAACTCCTACCACTAACTTCTTCTTAGCTGAAATTCTTTAACGAAAACAAATTCATGGCAGTAGCAGCCACCAAAAAAAATAGTGTGATCTAGTTGATGCTGTAAGCTCATTGTATCTGTGATTCATTATAAATCTGCTAAGAATTTTGCTGAGGAAAAATCTGGGTAACTGAGTATTTTTATTGATAAAACCAGTTAAAAATATACGAGGAGAAAAAGCAAATGTTTTTAAACGAGTGACTTAACATTTAAAATCTTGGAGAAGGAATATTACAGTATCCAACATATACATATAATTTCTGGAAACAATTACAGTAATTAAAACAACACTCAACCTTTGGAGGGAGACATTTTATGGAAGGCATTCCAGAAACTGCCTCCCCACTGATCAGCTTGGGTGTGTTCAATTAACAGGAGAAACTAATTTAAAGTAAAAACTCCTGCTGCTGAGAATCATCCAGGATTTAGCACTCAACCTTCACCCCCTGGCTCCAAGGATTTAAATCCTAGGACTGTCAGCAGGAGCTTTCTAGATGAGACTATTCATTTGAAATACTATTTTCACTACTGAGCAACTAAAACTATGCCAGTGCTTCCAGTAATAAATTTCATCCAAAAAAAAAAATCTATTATTTGAGATTAAGATAGCTTTTTAATCTGGCTATTTGACCTCAATACCTACCAGTTTCATTACATCTCAAAATTTTATCTTCTTTCTCTAGGCTAGACTAAACCAGATAGAGTTAACTCACATTGACTCTGAAATGCAGACTGCCTAGAAAAGCAGGGATACAAATCACAGAGACTCTTAGTTGCACTATGTGTGACCTTCTGTAATTTCAGAAAAAGTTCAGACTGCCAGTTGCAATCTTCAGTGTTAAAATAAAATCATTAAAAACTGAATTCAAATAGCTTTGAATCCTTCAGGTAGAAAAGAAAATAAATCTCTTTACAGACAGTGATATGGGATGCTGTCCACATGACTAAGATCGTGGTTGAGTGAGACGGTAAATTCAGTTTCGGGATGTCTCATATGAGATCAAAACCACCACAGCTGCATGACACACCGACTGAGTGTAACCCACTCTGCCAATTCTAATTTTGCACAGTTATGCTCCATCAGGTAGTGTCTGTCCTGCAGCCAGAATACAGCCAGCATAAACAGTATCATGTGATCTGGTATACTTGATGAGAATGTGCTACCAGGTGATTTGGTACTGCGTAAATGCAGCGTTAGAGAACACAGGACCACAGCCCAAAGAACAGAGTGAAACAATTTGTCAAGGTCAACCACACAAGCTGCTAGTAGACCTGAAAATAGAATCCAGTCCTCCTTAATCTCAGGCTAGTTTGCTACCTACTGGGCAGCACTGCTGCCCAACATAGCAAATACACTTTTCAAATTACTATGTGGTTTCCAGGACTTCTTTGGCACATTTGTTCTTAATACTACCCCTGCTGCCACCATATCTACAGAGGTCCCAGATCCATGTGATGGCTGTAAGTCCAGAACATTTCTTTTCACCCAAATTTTCACTGCAAACCAGCTGTGGCCTCTTCTGCCCCACTTCTAACCACACAAGCCAAGGGCCATTTCAGCAACTACCATGTTGACACTGCAAATATTTAGGGAAATGTTTAGCTTGACCAATGTAAGCAACCACAGTAAATTCAAACAAACCTATGTCCATATGCAAGAGTTTCCAGGGTTTACTCTCCAAAAAGTAGGATACATTTCTGTGCTTGCTAGGAGACACTAAGACACACTACTGAGGATTGCTATATAACCCACATAAAATAAAACACTACTCCTACTTCTTTATATGCTGCTCACTAAAAAATATTTTAATTGCAGCTCACCAAATGTTGACACTGTCGAGAACTACACACACAGGTCACTAATTCTTGGAAAATAAAAAAGCAGCTTCCATCAAATGCTTAGTCCAACACATACAGAGACACACAAAAAAGTAAAGCAAATAGTATAAAGTAAATATTAGAAACGTGTTTAAATGCATCTCTGTCCCAGTTTCTGCAGGAAGCAGAGTACATGCCTACAACAGTGCTGCGTTATTTGAATTACTGTTTGGAGATGGAAATAGGACAGACCAAGAAATACACTATTGATTAGAAATTCTATCAAAGATGTTACACTGAAAAAGCATTAAATGTTAAAAAACTCCATAGCCATCTAATGCTAGAAATAAGCTTGCCTGTAGTAGTTTTAATAAGTCCTGTGGCATTATATTTAGAGATAGATGCAGAGACATAATTAAGGAATCACATATTATCTTCTTCTACTATCCTGCCCAAGTTATTATAAGGATTTAATCCAATGTCTACATTTTGCTTATTCTGTAAGATGAATGATCAATCTGAAGTGGCTTCATTAATAGATAGCAAGTAAACAAGCACTAAAGAGGAATTCCAATTAGAATTCAAGGTACCAAAATAACGGCAAGAGGACATCCATTGTTAAAAACACCTCCAAAGATGAAGCAAGTTCTCCAAAAATCTCCAAAGACGTTGTCACTGGTACATCTTTCACCAGGGTTTTGACTTATTGCTGCTGATGGTGCCCTTCAGTATGCTCTGAGTGAATTTCAAGATAGAATCACTTGCTTTTACAATTAGAGAGTCAGGATAAATGCAGCAAAAGACTATAAGAGTTCTTTTATTCTCCCTGTCAGCCCAAGAAAAGATATATCCATTCCACTAAACCCATTTTTCTGGTGCTTCACAAAGACCTTCCTGAGAAAATTCTGTGGGGCAGAGGACCTTTTTGATAAAAAGAAGGTCCCAAAATTTTCATGGCTAGCAGTAATATTTCAGAATCAAGAAACACTGATGTCAGAGGAAATGCTCTGAGCTCAGCTGTAGAGTGAAGGTCACAGTTGCAGATATGGATATCATCAGTGGATTTTGCCCTAAAACATGTTCTCATGACAGTGTAGCAAGAGGAAAAAAGAAGAGCAAAGTGCTTATTAAGAAACTGTCAGCACCAAACAAGGCTGTTTGTTCCATGAAACTAGAAAGTTCCATGTCAAAAATTGCTTCACTGACAACACTGTAATGGGTGTCACAGTGCCAGTCACTGTCAGAGAGCCCTGATTCAGCTAAAACACATGAATCCCTTGGGATTCACAGTCTTACTGGTACTTATCTCTACAGAAAACTAAAAATCTGATTTTTAAGTACATCCCTGTGTCTAACTGGCAACAGCAGTCACTGATGACCCTGCTGGCACTTGCCACATACACTGAACTTGGTTGTTACATTAGTTCTGCTGCCATAGCTGTGCCAACGAAGGTGGGAGCTGGCTGGAATCACATCCTCTGCTTGACCTTGCTGTTCCTTCAAAGAGCACACTACAAGTGGAGCTACCACTGCAGAAGTGTTTCGTTGCTTCAGTTTGAATTGTCAAAAGAGACAACTTGGACATATTGGAAGAACCTTCCCCAGTACGATTCCTGGCCCATAAAGTTAAGCTGGCAGATGCTGGTTAACAAAGATGTTAAATCCCTTTCATTTTTATGAAACCAAGGAAGACATACAAGTCACTACAGCATTATACTATGAGTTTTAAGTGAGGAAACTAGAATTCTGCTATACAGGTTGCAAATCAGAGGCCATGGATTTAACTGCCCAGCAGTTTTAAACAGGATTCTTTACTTTTCTGCAGAGGCTTTTAGATCACTCACAAGCTGGACACTTGAAATACGACCTACATTACTGAAGGGAATTATCCCTCTGCAGGATTACAACCTGCACAGTTTGCCACTAAGATAACAGACCTCAGTGCTAAGTAATCTGCTCTAAATTACTGACCCAGCAAACAAACATCCCCTCCTACTCACACTCCAATGACCTTAGTAGTCTAAAGGGAAGAACTATCAAAAATATGAAACAGTTTTAAGAGTAGTTCCTATATATCCTGTAGAGACAAAATCACTCTTGTACAAGGAACACGATGCACTGCTCATCTTTGCAAAGGAAGAATGAACACTTAACAAGGCGTGAAGTCACACAGGCATAAATGACATCCAAACTTCAAATCCTCTCAAGACATACTTACATCAATTGTATGTAGTTTTACAGATAAATCCCAACAAATAACATTTTAATTTCACTTCCTGGGTTCAAACTTTAATTAACTTTGAATTAAATCACAATTATAATTGTTCAAATCAGTTTCCATGCAGGATCAGAAAACAAAGATGTCAGCAACCACTGACACAGTGACAGATATGATTCATCAAGAACAATGTGGGAAAGCTCTAGCAGAAGTAGGGATAAACCCAAGCACCAATGCAACATGTAATATTTCCATCTTTTCTTCAGCTCAACACCACATCTTTCTTAGCACTCTTTCAACAAGTCTCTTTCCGTAAAGGAGAAGAAAAGAGAGGTGGGAATAATGTAACTTTAGAAGTTAGTTTTGTCTTCTTTGTTCTCTAGTTTGATCTATAATACACTGTAATTCATTTTATCTAGAGAAGTCTGGGGACTTCAGAAAATTTACCCCAGCTTTTACAGTCCTTAAGAAACCAAATGCTTGAAAAGCTGAGAGTGATCAGTCTACCACCACCATCCCTGCTAATCCAGAGAGCAGAGTGGAAGGGAGCAGGCACAATTGCTGAAATTAAGTACCATGAGACAGTACAGGAAAACTAAACCTGCAGGAACCAAGAGCCATGATCCAAGAAGCAAGAACAGAGGACACAAAAAATCCAACTACGATGCCACGTACAACTTTGCTTGAAGGTTGTGCTCATTAAGTAAATTCAGTAAAATGCCTGTCCATAGGCTATGACCATCCCCTGCTCATAAAAGCCACTTCCTCAGAGCGTGCACAATAAAACAAATGTGCACTGGGTCTTTACATGCAGACAAGAGAATGCAAAGCCAATGACTACACAGTGAGGTTGTTAGATATATAGGAAATGCCAATTTTTTTGTTGTTCACAGTGTATAAAAATGAGCACCTGGCATACTGAAGACATTAGCTTTATGGATTCACCACCTAGAACCTGTTCTCTGCAGAGACATGAAATAAAATCAAGTATCTTGACTCTGTGTGTAGATTGCCTTCCTGCACTGGGTGAAAGTATCCGTATTTGGGACAACATAATATGCTGGAATTCTGGCCATCTGAGAATTCTGTCAGAGTGGGGAACACCTGAGCCTGGGTTCCAATCATTTGGGTCCGTTTCAAGAGTATAAAAAAATTCTGCAAGAGATACTGCAGCTCCATCAGTCTTTTGTTGTTACACTAAAAATAAGAGTGCTGCCTGCACTTTCCATGGTAAGGACCTGAATATTAGCAATTTTCTTTTAAAAATACCAACATAAAATGAAAGAAGAAGCAGCAGAAGTCCAGTCATTACACAGGTACAAGAAAATCTAGTGGCACAGGGAGTTTCCACAGACAAAGGATTTCCCACAGCCTATTGTTGGAAACACTGTGATTCAATTGCTCACTTCTTGCTCAACAGGCTGCTGATTCAACCAGAAGAGGATGCTGGTATGTCTCACCTTCTGCATTCCACCTACTGCAGCCTAAATCAACAAAAAAAACTGGCTTTGAGAAAACATGTGACTATATCTCATGCTAGTTTCAAGTTATTTACATTACAATCCTTTGGTTTTACAATACCATCTTTTTTGTCAATGCCACTTAAAGGTACACAAAATAATATATCAGGAATTTTAACTGCTGCTGACACCTTATCTTGCTAAATTCCAGTTGGACATTTCACTAGAAACAGCTGGTTAAAAGGTGAAGCACAGACTATAACATACTTTCAGATTCACTTCTGTATGAGGAAACTACAGACCAGAAAAATCAACAAGATAAAAACTTATAAAATAATCAGATACAATGTGTTTTACAGCTGGAGACAAATCCTGTCTATGAAGAACAGTCTGCTTGTGAAAATTAATGACCTGCTGCAACTCCCCAGAGAAAGCCCTCAGGTAAGGAATTCAGATGGAATCAGGGAGCAAGTCAGTGGAGGCTATTTTAAACCCAAGCCATTCTACAGCTACTTCCAGGTGCAGCCCTAAATTCAGCAACAGTATCTGTTTTCCAGAAGCAGATTTTAAGCTCTGACAGGTAACTGGAGATGGGCAGTGCAGTTCCAGAGGCATGGCAGGCAGCTGGCCTCCAAAATAAAGCATGAGCTGTTATTTTTCAGAGAACAGACTGTAACTCTGCTCTATGGCAGAAGTTATATACATTTCTTTCTCATACTCACAAAGGTTTGTTCACGATGCTGGCAGGGGAAAGTACAGACAATTCCCTAGAGTGAAGTAGGAAGCAGAGACAGGAGGAGTGCAGCTAGAGGCTTACAGATTAGCCATTACCAAATTTATAATCCATGTAGACTCGAAAACATGTTAGATATCTTGGAGCTGCATTTTTAAAACCTTAGCACTAAAATAACAGGAAATGAGCTTGTTTCAACAACACAAAGAAGCTGCATTAGACAAAAAAGGGGGAAAATAAAAACCAACCCTTCCAGGTGTATTTTTTGAACGCCAGCACAGATAAGCACACAACAGATACTGCTGAATTCAATCCTAAAAATCACAAATGTATCACTGCTCTGCCAAAACCAACAAAAATACCTTCTCTTCAGTGAAGCAGGTACACCCGTGCTCAATTTAAAACATCATGAGTGATGCATCTGAAGTAAACAGGACTTGAGTGCTTTGTTGGTGAAGGCAGACTTGCTCTTTATAGTCCTAAACTTGAAAAAAATGTGTTTTGCTGATAAATGGAAATAATGAAAGAAGTTAAAAAGTCGTTGCTGAAAATTACTTGAAATTCCTATCATAACAATAAGTCATCAATTATTAATTGGCTTATAATTGAAATATAAACCAACTATGTTTTTCTCAAGTCTGGATATACATTAGTCTCTGACAGTGAGGACTGTGTTACAATTTACTATAAAGTTTTCAAAATCATGAATGGTCCCAATAAAAGGAAAAAGTTCTGAACCATCCAATATAAACTAGGAGGCTTGCAATTACACTGAAATCTGAAGTGAAATGTATATTTAAAGACTACATGGGGAAAGTGCTTGTATTTACTGCTGTCCAACACTTGCTGATGCAGACATAGTTTTGAACTACTTTTAAACATGTATATTTAATTATCTGAATGAAGATTTTTCAGTTAAGCATATGATCAGATGATTTTTAAAAACTTTTCTGCAATGGAAAAATCGTATAGGCATCTCAACAGAACTAGTGGGAAATGTATGGCTTTGTTCTGCTTTTACTGGTTTTAAAAGAACAAAAGCAATAGCAAGGCAGGTTTAATTGAAAAGCGCTACTACCTTAACACTTTGAAACACAGATTTCCCACCTTGAAGGGAAATCAGGCATGTGCTTTTGCCTTTTCTAAAGAAATCCATAGTAAACCGACGCGAGAAGTCTCAGTGCAGACACACACTAGAACAGTCCCTCGGCAAATTGAGTTCTCCGGCACGACGTGCCCTGAAACTGATGTTCGGCCGCCCGGGAGCTGGAGCTGCCCCTTCCCGGCCCGGCTCTGCCGCGGAGCCGCCGCTCGCTCCCGCAGGGCCGGGAACGCGCAGAGCCCGGCATGAGAACGTGCAGAGCCCGGGCCGGGAACGCGCAGAGCCCGGGAAGGGAACGCGCAGAGCCCGGCACGAGAACGCGCAGAGCCCGGGAAGGGAACGCGCACAGCCCGGCACGAGAACGCGCAGAGCCCGGGAAGGGAACGCGCACAGCCCGGGAAGGGAACGCGCACAGCCCGGCACGAGAACGCGCAGAGCCCGGGAAGGGAACGCGCAGAGCCCGGGAAGGGAACGCGCACAGCCCGGGACGGGAACGTGCGGAGGCGCCGCCCCCTGGCGGTCACTGCCAGCGCCGCCGCCGCGCCCGGTGTCTGTCGGTCCTTTGTCCGTCCTTTTTGTCCGTCCTTTGTCCGTCCTTTTTGTCCGTCCTTTTTGTCCGTCCTTTGTCCGTCCCGTGTCCGTCCTTCGTCCAGGGGCAGAGCGAGGCCCTGGTTCATAGAGCGAGCACCCCGCCAGCTCACCCTTTAGGCGGACCAGCCAGGGCAGGTGGCAGGAAGGCAGCGGCAAGCAGGCTGTAAAGCATCAGTTCTCTGGAGCCACAGCTGCATTAGCCATTAGTTTGCTCTCAAATCATCTGCCTCACTCATATGCACTTCCATCTTCCACAGTCCATGAGATGGTATCATCTGAGAATAGGGTGTCTTAACTACAGGCTCCTCAGTCATCCTCAAAGCATATTCCCATATTCCCAAGGGTGCGAGTTTGGTGGGGAGAAGTTAAAAACTCTGCCACTCTGTAGCAAGATGGGAAAAAAACTAAGAGTTGTACTGGCAACCTCACTATTTTATAATTTTACACCTGCCGAAGAGCTGCCTTTTCAATTGTGTATTGTTTAAATGTAACATTTGTTTCTTTTAAAAGATAATATTTAAATAAGGGTATGTTTTCATAACTTAATAAGAAGAGATAATTTACCTGATTTATGGTTTCTTCAAATGCTTTTATATAATGATTAAGTTCTCTGTCCATTTTAGCATATTCTAACATGACTTTTTCCATATTGTTAATATCTTCTTCATCATCTGCAAAATAAAATATGTGGAACATGGGTCATCAATTGTATTATTTTCAGGCAGCATATTTTCTTTAGAAATTATTTACAAATATTCATGCTGTGAATATCTAGCGCATTTGTAAGTCTCAGCAGGTGTTTTGAAGCTACTCAAAAATATACATTTTTTTCTCATTTTGCAACTGTAATCTTTGACATTTCTTGGGTAACTTGAACAAACAGCTTAGTCAGAAAGACACTTCCCTGGTTTCATGTGAACAAGAGAGGGTATGTGTAATTTCATCTACCAACACCTAGTCATTAGGCAATCAGGATATTTTCTGTAAAAGTTATACTTCATGACTCATCACATTGCCTCAGAAATAGTAAGAAGAAACTTAAATGCCCTTTCAGTACAGTATAGTTCACAGCTATAATTAGACCCCTTATCCCCAGTAAACACAGCTACAGGAAAATCAAAACAAAGCCAGCATTTTATAACACAGGAAATAATGGTAGAATGGATATCACTGGTGACTCAAGCAGTAAAATTCTAATTACATGGGGAAATCAATTAACACAGGTCAGGTGATTAGTAATTCATACCCACTTTTATTCTCCTCTGCATTCCTCTTAATTCCACTCCTTTCATCTCTGACTACATCTCTGCTTTCCTACTCTGACGCTGCTGTGCATCTGCTTAGATAAGGACCCTCTATAGACGCTACAAAGCTGAAGGGCCACAGCTGTATATTCCTGACACAGCTGCATGTACCACACCAAACGCTGCCAACTGCGGGAGGACAGCCAGCCACAAGCCCTGAATCCATGCTGGAAATCAGGAAGTTAGGAAAGCTCTGCTTCCACTTCTGCTACTCCCATTTATTCCTACCCTGCAGTTTCCAGGTATAGAGAAAGCAGCTGGAAGCAGCTAGACTCTGTGAAAGAGCCCCAAAGTCTGCCATGAAACATTAGGGGTTGTCATTTGATGGAGCATTCTTTAAAAGCACTTCAGTAGCCAATCTGTGCTGCTACTTTTAGGAAGAAAATTGTAGTACAGCTTTTTTAATTCCTTTTTTTGGTGAAGAAAGGAAAATATCTTCTGATCTGGCAAGCTGGCACATTGCTTAAGTTGCTAACTATATTATTATGTTAGAACACAAAAATCTGTCTCTGCAGAAAGCTGACACAATTATATAGGGCCATCAGTTTGGGAGCAAAATCTAAAACACATCCCTCAGAGACAGAAACATCACACCATATTGAAACAGTGATGGATCAAGGAGACAAAGGAAAAGTGCTAAGATATATTTGCACAAAAGAAGTTACATAATAAGCTATGCTATTTTGTGAACATGGCAATTACAGTCATGATGTTTCCCTTAATTAGGCTTGGTATGTATCCATTTTTCATTAAGTAGATGAATGGATACTGCAGACAGAATCTTGGCATTCCTGCAACTTTCTTCTGAATAATCAGCATCTCCCTCTCCCCTTTCCCTTCCCTCCCACCCCGTTTCCATGTCCTATCTGGTAACTATGATCATACAATTTTTCCTTCCTGCTAGGAAGCATATGAAGCGCCTCCTTCAAGGCTGACACAAAGGATACTCCATGAATCACAGGAAAGGTTTGTGTAGCAAATAACTGTCATTCTCCTCCCATGGCCAAAATGAATCATATCCACAACATAAAGAAACTACAGTAGCCTAAATATTTTAAAAATTTTTAGGGGAAAAGAAGTGCATTGTTAAATATTAAAAGAGCTGTACAAATGCTGTCTTTCCTAATAGTTAAAAAATAACTTTAGGTGAAGAGAAATAATGCTGCATGCAACTTGAGAGATGCACTAAAATAAAGCCCAAAGCCATGGAACACAGCTCAGCAAGAGGGACATTATCTCCAAATACATTCTGTTCTACATTCTTCCTGTACCGACCGTTCCATCCAGCCACCAGCCTGCTTTACGTCTCAATACTGTTCACTGCTGTTTCCCTGTTGCTACTCTTTCACACACGTTACACATCCTGGAAATTCCTGAAAAGATCACTAGGACACAATCATATCCTGCCCTTGGAGGCACTATGGATATACATCTGAAGGACTGTGTACAGGTCAGTTGCTGTCCATTTTCTGTCTGAAGTTCAACCCATAGGGTGCTGAGAGCTAAGAGAAAATCTCCTATGTTGTTCCCAGCCACTTACCTCCCCATCTCTTAAACAACATTAAAAAGAAAACTTACATTACAAGCTATTTTATTTGCCTTTTAAAAACTCTCACTGTTCTACATTACAGACAGAATAACCTGCTGTGCAAGGCTCCTCTGCTTTCCCTTCCCCTGAAGAGCCAAGAGCATTTCTGCCCCTCCCTAGTAGGGAGCAAATGCAGGGCAGAGCTTGGGTGCCCATGATAAAAAACTGTGGGTATGGGGTGTAAAGTTTTCCAGCTCACCAAGGCAGGAATCCAGCACCTTCAAGCTTTCTTTACAACAGACACCACCGTAGACTAATCAGAACACACCAGTTGACCTGACCTTACTAAGGAACAAGAAATTTGAAAAGACTTTTCTCTCCTCAACACCATCCCACAACTCATTGTCACAAATCCCACCTACCACTGGTTTAACAGCACTATAGTATAAAAAATAATTAAAATCTAGTAATTACATCAGGCTTTTGAAAGATTCAAAAGGCACTGTCTGTTATTCACTCTGCAAGCCCTGCTGCTGCTTTTGTTTCATACGTGAGGGTGACAGTGGAGATCCGTGGTAAAGAGATTCAAGGCACTGCCTCTCTTCCAGCAGACCATGAGCACACTGACTGCTGAACAGCCTCCAGCCAGACTCCAGCTACAAAGCCAGACAACTCTCCAAAGTGCTCAAACCTTGCACTCTGCAGGCCAACAGCCTAGCTTAACACCAAAATCAAACACTTTGCAAGTGCTGGATGAGTCCCCTTCTGTTATCTAATCAAAAGTTATCCTAATCTTATTTCTAATTCATATCTAAGGAATGCATTCCAAACTCTCTGCATATGATTTTAGCTACTGCCACAAAATACCATTGAAGTGCATATTGTAGTCTCCTTGTTATCTAGGCTAAATATGTTGAGTTTAGTAAGCATTTCTTCACAAGTCATTTCCTTCACCACTCAGAGATTACACATTTTGAAATATTACATTTTTTACTCACAGAAAGCCCAGTTCAAGGCCACAATTTCATTCTCAAAAGCCCATATGCATCATGTTAAAATCAGCTGCCTGAATATTCAGTTTGCAATTGTGAATTCCAGCTCGCACGACTTTATGATCTCTTATTATAATGGAAACAGGGATATTAGTCTGAAAAGTCTCCCTAAATATTAAAGAACAAAATTGCATAAAGTCGCTAGCAAGGGTTCAGTTTCTCACTTCTGAAGAGACCAATCACACTTAGGTGCCATAATGTTGATTTAAACCATAATCAGTCGGGACTAAGTTATGTATCACGAACCCACAACATTAAAACAGAAGTTGCAACAACAGAATACAGCCAAGTCAGCACTGATTTAATATATTCTATATTAGCACTCATTTCTAAAATTTATCCAAAACTTGCATTTCTGCTAACATCTGAGTTCGTATTTCCTTTAGTTTCCTGTATACATCCACAAGTTAGCAAAATTTCTAAAGATTTTTCACAAATACCTCTTCCTGTGCAAAAGTTACCACATCAGTATTTGTTATTTAGGGTATTACAGCTGTCCTGCAGTACACAGCAATCTAAATAAGCATTCACTTCTACTGCAGACTATCTTAAACACAAATAGTCTGGAATACAATGAAATTACAGGAAGACTCCAAACTTAGAAATGCAAATGTACTTAAAATGAATGCTTAAGCACCGACAATGTGGATTAAAATGAATACATACATATTTTCATATCTTTATAGTATTGGCTAACAAAAGTCAAAATTTCAATTTCAAGAAAGTAGGACATGTTAGTTCTGGCATGTCAGTTCTCTGGCACTACACAGTAGTTTGTTTTGAAATTCAAGGATGGTTTTCCTATGATTCAAGGAAGAAGAGGAATGGTATACCATTGCCCAGAAATTTGACAGTAGATTTCAGACTTTTAAAACACTCATAACACAAACACCCATGGCTCAACCTTGAGCCATTAGCAACAGTGGTAGTAGCAGTTGTCTTCATATGCCCCAGCAGCAGATAAAATACACACTTTGCCAGCAGGTTTCAAGTTACTGCTGACAGCAGAGGAACACAAACTCTCTGACTCCCTGATTTAGTTCCATCTTTTTGGGGAAAAATACACTCTAAATTCAAGATAAAGCTAAGTATTTTTGCAGTCATTTTTAGTCCTTTATTTACAGATCCAAAAGTGTTAAGACTACCCTCTGTGCCCCCAGTTCTGGTCTACTCAAAACTGTTGATAATTCAAGTTGGACAGTAGATCTTGAAAAAACTGCCAACCAACCCACACTCTTTAACATCAGATTGGCAACACACTTGGAGAAGCCAGTAGTGATGCTCAGCCATGAGAGACCTATGTAGGAGAGCACTGTCTCATTTCCCCCCCTCTGTCTACACAAGGAGTGAAGCTTGCCACAGAACTCCAGACTATACAGACCAAGAGGAACTTAAGCAGGAGACTGATTGCTTCTGCAGCACTGAGAGTACATCATCACTTTTTCTCCTGCAGATACATGGACCGCTCCTCAGAAAACATTCATCAAACATTTATTTCAAAATCTCACTTCCCTGACCTGCAACATACTTTACTTATTAGGCTGCAGAAAAAGCAGAAGGTTAATACAAAAAATCCTAAACTAAAATAAATGAGAAGCCATACAAAAGAACAGCAAAAAACTGGTGAAAATCGAATTCATCTCCTGAATGCAGGTTTCTTCACATAGAGAAGTTGTTGAAAGCAGAATGCCCAAAAAATCTCCATGGAGCTGTCTGGATAGGGCACTAACCACTGCAGCTCGTAAGAGAAGAAAAATTACTGCTGATAAGAGGAGCAACAACCATACAGAGAATGGCAATTGGTGGAGTAAAGGGGAATGTGAAGCAGTAATTGCAAAATTTCCCTCCATGTAATAGTCAGAAGCTACTTACTGCTGAAGTTAGTCATAATGAAACCTCCAAGTTCTCAGAAAATGCCTTTAACTGGGCTTTAGAGTATTTGAAGCTGTATTTCCCTCACTGTCCCTTAACAAAGCCATGCTTTTTGTATAGAAAGTTTTCACATACAGAGTTAGAGATCAAGCGTGCATGGTTTTAGAGACCAATAATTTCACCTAGATACCAGACTCCAGTGAAGGGGAGGCGTGTCTCACTAAATGAAATTATATGAGTGACAGAAAGAGAAACCTACACTAGATGTGTGGGCCAGCTTGAGCAGGGGATTGGGCAAGATGACCCGCAGAGGTCCCTTCCAACCTCAGCCATTCTGGGTTTCCATTACATTCTTCAATATTCAACAACCTCATCTCTAAGCCATTTTTCTGGAGGATGGTTAAAGTGAGTTCAAGTCCTCCCAAGCAAAGAAGGAAGTGGAATGTGAGTCTCCAGTATTCTACCAAAGAAAAAAATCTAAGTAAGAGGACCAAAATTGAGAGGAGTGTGTGGGGCAGGACTAGCAGTACTTGTAAAGGAAAGGCCAGCACAGAGAACAAGAACACAGGTAGCACCAGAACTATCACTTCTGAGTGATTTTTAAAGTTTCATCTTCTTTTCTATTGGGCTTCTGTTAAGAAACTGCAAAATAAACTGCAATACTTGAATTTAGGTCAAGCATTTTCCCATACCTGAGTAAGTTTTCTGAGGTTGTTATTTTAGAAAAGAAAGGACTGTGCTTTTCAGTCTGGATTTAAACATTTGCTTTATCTGGCAAGTAATGGGGAAAAAATCTTCAATAATCCGTTTCTCTCTGCTTAGGTGGTTTTTTTTAAGTCAGTTGAGCCACGAGTGTCTGTAAGATTACAAACTTCGCCTGATGAAAAAACGCTTGTCTTGTATTATAAACCATTTCCCTGTAGGCTCTGACTGAAATAGGAACAGAGTCAGTGGTCCAGGAGGCTCCTGCCAATCCAATGGAAAAGAAACTCAAGTATATTATATCGTAGAGAATCAGAATTTCAATAGAAACAGACCATGCATGGTCTGAACACCCACCTTGAAACATCTCAATTGCTGAGTGCCCAGTTTGAAACATCTCAGGGGACCAGTATTTCCAGTGAGTGGGTGTTGCACACATTCAGAAAACAGTCATTTCATAGGGGGCACAGGGAAACTGAGTCACTTGGCATCACTAACCACTTCAGAAAATAACTGTATCATTCTATAATAATCACAACACTTTTCCTCAACCTAAAACTCCCTTAAACTCAATCGCCAGCAGAACAAGGCCAACAGTGCTTTTGAAAGCAACTTCCTTACAGTACTTTTTTTCTCCAGACTACCAGAGCTAGGCTAAAAAGCTGTAATGATCCCAGTTTAGACATGAGGGCAGTAGCAAAGATCTATCTGACCAGGTATATCGACCATGGTACCCAAACAGACTGCAATGTAAAGAACAGCATTCTCTCTGAACACCAAGTGACACTGTACAAAGCTAGTGAAATAAACAGGGTTCTCACACAGAATTTGATGTAGCAAAACACTCCAACATGTGCTGACTTGCTTTGCTGTATAAAATCCAAACTAAAATATTATTCATCACAAATAAGAGATGGTTTAATTTAGGCTGAGATACACAAGTAATACAAAGACATAAACTAAACTCTCACAGAAGTAAATATACTTCGCTATGAAACAGAAAAATAGTTTCATACATATCTACATATTTTTTGCTATTGTAAGCTCTATACTTGATGCCACGTGCAGCACCAAGACATGAAGACAGGCAGTATGCACACAATTTTCCCAAACAAAAATGGCCTTTTTCTTGACTAAACAGTAAGGCCTGTACAATTCCCAGACTATTTCCCACTGTTCAGACAAAAGAGACCAGCACTTGACCAGCATCTCTTTTCTCCTTATTAAATTCCAAGGTCATGGTGAGGTTAATCTTTATTTTACCAATAAATGCCTACTTCATTTTGCAGAAAGACCAATTTAAAGTTAACAAAGACAATATAACTAGTAAGCAGAAGGACTGAAAGGAGGATAAAGCATTTACAAGACGCAATAGTTTGGAGAAGCAACTCAAGTTCTGCACTGCCATAATTCTGTACCAGTTCCCTGGCATTACTGTGATATCCATCCAGAATTACAGTTCTCTCTTCAGCAAATGGGTAAATCAGCATTCCTCAACACTAGCACAACAAAAGCCCAAGAAGAACAGAAAAACAAGTTATGTTGACAGACAAGCAACAAGAATACACCAAGGCTGAGATTCATATACATTTTCTCTGGCAACAGAGTGAATTTCACAGGTCATTTCTCCAGGCACTCATCCCTGCTGCTCCTCTTATGTTCCTCTTCTGCTGCCCATCAGCCAGGATAATACAGTCTTTCATACGGTCATACTAGAAATGGGATTAATGAAACAATTCAAATTAAAAATAGCAATCTGTCCTCCAAACAGAAGTACAGATATTAGAACAGTTGTACCATTACAATTAAGGGAGGAGCAAACTGTAGCAGGGTGGAGATGGGGGGGAGGGGAACTTCTTAAATCAACTTGTTTGCCAAGAAAAAGGTAAAGGAACCCCACCTGTGTATTTTCAAAGTAAGCACAAGGCATACATTACCTTATCAAAGAAATCTGACCGATCTCTCATATAGTAAATAAAAAACCTCTCCCGTGTTTTCCTAAATATATATATATATAAAATATATATAGAATACAAATGCTTACAAATACACACACATACTCTCTCACATATCACTCTCATCCCAGTGGATTTTAACATATGATAAAATTAAGGCTGCAAACAACATTTTCGACTAATTTTAATGGAAAAGAATTTTCCTATGACTAATAAAATGCTTCTTGCCTCTGGAAGCATGGAAATGTCTGCACCACACAACAGAGCCTGGTTCAGTGCCCTGAGCTATTGCTGTCCTTGCCTTCCTCAGAACGAGAGATGTGAGAGCTGGGAATACTGAAAAATAAGGGGTTTAGTACAGTAATTTTTCTACCCAATTTGTCCTCTCAGAACTTGATAAGGGAACATTGGAATTTGGGAAAAATTTTCTTGAAATATTTTCCCTTACAAGGAACAGCAAAATATTTGTTAAGGCCTTGTAATTGCTACTCTTTGATCTCTCAGAATACTTTGTAAAACTGATATTTAAAATGAAGAATTTTATTTCAAGACTTTTAATGAGTCTTTACCATTCTATAAAAGACTCACAGGCTGCTTTATGTATCATTTCCCCTGGAAATGAAGATCTGCAAAGTATTTATTATTCCAACAAGTTCGTTTCTAACTTGTTACATCTTTTTAAAGCACAGTTTCTTCTGTATTACTCAAGATCTCTACTGGCACATTATGAATTCTACAGAGATAATCCATGCAGCTTTTATTTACAAATCAACTGTAATAATGCTTTCTCTTGCCAAAACCCAATTCTTCTCATATTTTAAATTGCACTGACAGGTGAAAAACAAATATTTTAGTGTGAAGTGCGAGTCTGTCTCTAATAAAAGGCATGATTGTTATGAGCCAGCAGTCAATAATACCATTAGGTTTCTCACAAGAAAAACTTTGCTTCTGTTAATGAACCAATTATATTTCTCATGTTAGAGAAGCACATTCAAAGAGTACCTTCATTAAAGTAAATGTAGTAATGACTTAGAATTTCCTCCATTTAGGGGAAAACAGGAAATGGGTTAGAAAGACTTTTCAGAAAAAAAATATCAGTAAGATAGGAAAACAAGCCCTTTTCACCCAAGACCTTCCAAATTCTCAGAAACATTACCTCTCTGGAGGCAGCCTAGCTCAGAGCTAACGAGCCCTCATCAGAGTTTATTTAATCACTGTAATGTTTCAGTAAATGTAGCTGTCTTGGTTCTGGGCTTAAGCTACCGTAGTATCTGAGTCTGATGCAGCTACATCCGAGCTGAAATCTAATTTCAGACTTGTGGCACTACAGGAAACAGGAGCCCCATGGTGCATCAGCGGTGTCCTGGCCGGACACGGTGCCGTGACCTGGCACAGAACAGGGGACAGAGCAGGAGACAGTCACCTTCCAAAGTGACTGAGAGCTGTGTTGTGCACAGGTCACACCCTCAGCCCCTCACTGCACACGAGTCAGTCCTGCTGCTGTGCACAAAAAAAAAGTTTTGTTTTTGCACAAAGCAAAGCTGAGCACCCACCAAAGTGCCACCAAAGCTCAGTGACCTGCCACTCTCTGCAGGGCACACAAAGCCTCACGAGCAGGTCACAGTGGGCATGAGCCCTGGTACAAGGGAAAGCAACAGAACACATAGCAAACAGGAAGGTAAGACCAGGATAATCCCCATCACTGTCTTATTTCAGTTCAGTGGTCATAGTTACATTCACACACAAAAAACTCCCATAGGATCCAAGCTAAGATTCCACATCCAACTGCATCAGCTTCATGCAGACACAAACGAACACTCATCAAACACTTCAATGTTAACATTACCAACCCAAAATGAAACAGATGGGGGAGGAAAAATGCCAAAATATGTCTGGTTTTTCAATGCCCAGTATTTTGATTAGATGCTTTAAAACTTTTTTCTCTGAACCCACACAGCCTCCCAATCTAAATTTTGATATTTCTCCTTCAACAACCCTTGCCACTCCTGACTGCAGAATTCAGAAAAGGTTATCTGTAGCCCCAGACAGAGCATGACTGCTCTTTTCCTAACCAGCTGGGGCATTGGCTGTACTGCAGCTGAGCAGCAAGCTCAGAGTGGGAAAACAATCTGGTTTTATAAGAAGCTTTTGAGACAAATCTGGCTGGCAGCAACTCCAAAGTTTTGCCCCACTGTGAACAAAGCAGTGAAGTCTCAAAACAGAGCTGACACTGGTCCACATACATAAATGAATAAACAAAAGACAAATCAGATTCATAATATACAGCTGACAATAGAAAGTTTGGGGTTTTAAAATCAGAAACACTGATCTGTAAGCTTCTCAGAAATGTGAAGGTTAGTAAAAATTGATATGAGTATCATCCCCAAAGTTAATTTTTGAGAATGCGGATGCTTCCATGTGCTCTGGGTATTTTCCAGTTTCTGCTGAAGAGAATTGTCAGACAGAACACAGTCAAGGTTAAACTAAAGGAATGTAGAAAACCAGTGTCTCATGCAAGCAAAGGTCAGGTGATGTTCCCCATGCAAATTATCCAATTCAGCATGAATCACATATTGATACAGCACTTTAAGTGCTAACCATGCCACAGTACGAAAGCTAGTGCTTTCAGAGCCCATAATTCCTCAAAATGACCAAAAAAACCCCCAAAACCCCAACACAAAAAAAGAAAACAAAAAAACCAACAACCCACATAATCCTCTTACACAGACAAGGCAAAGGCACAGACTGCACACAAACTTTAAGTGTAATGAAAACCAGCACTTCTTTGTGCCTCTAGCAGGCTTCCTTTGCATAAAACCTCTTCTGTGAATTGGCAGATCTCCTCTTTTTGGCATGAATTGCTGGTATGTGGCATTCATTCTGCTGCTTGAATTCTAGTAAGTGACAGAGCAAAATCTTTCCATTGCTGAAACTTCACTTCCCACAAAATTCATACAAAAAATTTGTCCTATTACAAGGAGCTGCTGCTTTCTTATCATGTGGAAAATGTGTCTCTGTACAAAAAAAAAGCAATGCAAGTCTGTATTGCCTAGGTCTCTTATATACACACAAATATTTATGATTTTGAGAGGAAACAGGAATTTATTTGAAGGCTTACAGTACACCACAGATGATAGTCTCTCAGCATGTTTTTTATATAATGCTGTTATCTTTGTCCATAGTAGGAATTAAGGAGCCTTGAGGAGCCTTGTGGCTTCTCAAAGGGTAGTTTAAAAAAAAAACAAAACAGGAATATAAATTGAAACGGAATGTGGAAATGTTCTGTAACCAGATAAGAAGTAAAAAGTTGCCTCTGTTTCAACTTAAACAGAACTGGTAAACTATGACATAGCTATCAGTCATTGTGTTATTAAAATAAAATAAATTCAGAACCATAGGACTATGGTTGAGATTTGGCTAACATGCACTAGTTGAGAGAATTTTCTCTCCTTTACACTGATATGTTTTTGAATTTTGTTCAATTTAAAATCTGTTTTTCTGTTAAAGTGATTGGGCCAAGTCTGTACACAAAATTCTTGATTACCTTGAGACATCAGACCAGACTACACAACTCCAACAACATGGAAAAAATTTAAAAATACCAAGAAAATATAGAATTTGATTGAATGAGCTATGGCATACCTAACTCTCTCAAAAACAGCTGTGAATTAGATCCACACCCACAAGTAATACACTTCAAAAAATGAAGTCTTGTGAAAATGTCACATTAATCTACCCATGCCGTAAATGTCTACTCACCCACTACTTACTAAGATGATTAGTAAGGAAATCACAAGTTAAACTTTATTCATCTGAAAAAAATAGGAAAGAGGTTGCAAGGTTGATTTAACTCAGAAGATATTATTGTCACTTGACATTTACATGCAATGTATAATTCCATTCCCACTTACAGTCTGGGGAAAGCCTGTTAAAATTACTTTCTTAATGTGTGAACACTTCTTTGAATTGTTCATCTGCCACCTTCTCCTTAAGCCAGCTGGCTCCTTTTGTTAAGTCTTTTTTAATAGGAAAGTTCATTATATGTAATTTAGGGCAGTTTGAGATTGTCATCTTTTATTTAGTGCTACTGCACATGCGTATTTCAGAGCACTCTACACTATCTGTTGATAATGTCAAAAAGGCAAAAAGGTTCACACACACATAGGCTGAACAGCTCTAGCATGGGACTAATTGGAATGACCACATCTATCTTCTCATTTTCATCCACATGGACCACTTTTCCTTCCATTTATATGCCAGAATACTCTTCTCTTTTGTAAAAGCTAACACCTTTGTGGTAATCACAGAAGTTGCTTACATGGAAACACTATTAGGACTATTTTGTCATCTAGAGACTGGTCAGCATACTGTCCTGCCTAATCCTATTGCTGTGGCTGTCTTATTTCTTACTTTTCCTTGTCCTTCATTACACGTTTCTTTACCACTTATTCATCTCCCCTTCTATTCCTTCTCATCCAGTTTCCCCATTCCCACTTCTTTTTCCTAAGCACTTGCTAGCCAACTTTTTGATTCTTTCTCTATGTGCAAGTGCTGTCTTCCCAGTGATCACAATCTTTAGGGGTTGCCTTTCACATTCTCCCATCCTTTTATGAAACAGCAGCTCTAACAGACTCATAGCTGTTGGTTTTCTTTTATTGGCATAAAGGTCTATTAGTAAGAAAAAAACCTCAAACTGAAACAACAATAACAGAAAGAGCATAAGCTCCCCAGTCATTAGTAGTAACTGCTGTGTACTGCACAGTTTGGGAACTAACCTAACATAAACAGTGCCTGAGTGTGGCTGGGCAGAGTGAGGGACAGCAGTTACGTGGTTACTATGTGCCCTACACAAAAGGTTGTGCTGTGTGCTGTTCATCAGCAATGTCAGACCCTTGTTCAATGCCTAAGAGGGATTGTTCTGGCTTTTAGGGTTTTTTAAGTAGAGGCTAAGTGTATGCTGACAATCTGGCAGATGTATCCCTCTCTTTAACACCATATATCATATAATTCAGGCAAGGACTCTAAACAAGCATGAGACTAAATCCCGCTAATTGCATTGTCCTTCAATAAGCTCTCTCAGTATTCCAAAGAAAGAGCAACACAAATTACTCATGCCTGGAAAGTGGGACTTAGACCAAGACTGACTAAAGCAGCTCAAGTTGTGAAGTTAAAGATGCTAAAGGTGACTTGTTCATGAACTACCACAACCATCTTGAAGATTTCGGAACATACTGGGTTCTTAGATTATCTGATAGAAATGTAAGATCCAGTGCCTAAAAACTGAAACACAAAAGAAAACACAAGGTTGAACTGTTTATTCAGAGATAGGATGGATTCTTCAGTTGAGTTCCTGCTGAACTGGGGGTTTCACTTTAAATTTTCTTTCTGTAAGCAGTTCTAGTAGCATATTTTTTGAATCAGTGTAAAATTTTCTCTCTTCACATAGTATTATCCCACTAATAAACACCAGACTACCCTCCAGTAGACATGGTGGTGGGTCTATTCATAAACTTCATCTAAGTGCAAATCTTCACTTAGTTCCCTGTATTTTAGTTCAAATGGTTCAAATCATTTCATATCACCTGTAATTGTGGGATCACACCTACAGTTGTGATACTTCCTATTTGTCAATTCACCAAAAGGCAAGGATGATATCTCTGCTGGCCTGTTGTCTTCTGCTGCCTTTTATTTCCCCTGTACACATATTTTTCCTGGCTACCTATCTCCTACTTTTTCCAATCACCTACCACCATTACAGACAATTCATATTATTTTTAGACTCTTGTAACATAATTTCCCCAGGCACAAATGACATAAGCAAAAACAGAAGTGAGTATCTACACAGGAGTTGGAGATATTCACACATCCTCACAAAACATTCCTGACACCATTTTTAGAGAAGGTAAATTAGTGCTTTATGAACTCCAGTATCTTCCTCAGGGCCACAGTGTGATGCCAGTTTGAAAGCACAGTTAGTCCCAGCCTTGAGGACTCAGAACAATTAGACTCAAGAGTACCTGAGTTATTTTATCTCATTCATACAATAGTATTATGTGTTTCCTATTCTTCTTCAGAGAAAATGGTAAACAAAATAAGAAGGAAAACAAAATAATCCATGAAAATTATAATTTAAAATATTTTAAAGCTCCAATTCAGACCACCAATCCCTTCCAATCCTCCAAAAGATGGTGTTTTTCATAGGTTTCAGTGTCAGTAAGGAACACAAAAGTCTTACACGCAATTCTAACTGAAAAAGCAAACATTCCCCTTTAAATTCCTGGAATTCAATCAGTATGTATTACAATCCTCATTCTTTGGAGCATCAGTGTGCTATATAACATTGGTGTAAATTTCATAAAACATGTAATAAAATTTGGATTTGAGTCAGAGGGTTTGTTTTTTGGACTGAAAGTATTAAAAACCTCTAGTAATTAATTCTATGTTCACTTACCAAAAAAAAGTTACTTGAGTATCAAAAAACCAAGGTAAAAACGAGTAACAAGTTCTTGAATTCTCAAAGAGACAAACAAAGAGGCAGGAAAAGAAAGGGGAAAAAAAGTTGAAAGCGTCCTGTGTCTATTCATAGGGATCTGGATGAAGTTTCAGAATGATCACATCTACGTAAGGGCTTCTTTCATGTTTTGACCCAACACTGAGAACATGTCAGCACAATGCTTACTTTTTACCCAGATAAATCTTTTCCTAGTGGAAAGAATCAAGATAAGAAATACAATTGTTTTATATTCTTAATCTTTCTGAATGCTGCCAACCCCAGTTTTTTTTCTACTTTTCTGGGTTCCTCCTCCTTCCCTAATTTTTTATGCACACAATTTATGCACACCGAAAGCTAAATTCCAATCTACTTAAATTGATAAAAATTAAGGTCTTCAGAGTGGGTTCTTCAAAGCCCACACGGCTTTCTATATATGCTGTATGCCTCTACATTTAAGCAGGAGTTAGTAGTATTTTCTTACTGCCACATTTCTGTAGCAGAAATACGACGATAAGAAAATGACAGATTTATATACTGCAGAGAATATTTTCATACCGTAAATTACTCAGATAAAATATTCCTCTTTGGCTTTTGTTCAAAAAGGTTGATTTATCTCTGTGTTAAACAGCCCACACAAGACCTCTGCAGTACTTCATAGTATTTCTAAACTGGAACAGACCATCAGCATCACTCTGTTCTGATCTCATGCATAGCAGAGGCCAAAGAACCTCACCCAGCAATTTCGAGCCTATAACTCACAGCTGTAAGCTCACTCATTCTCTCAAGGTTAACATCACTAGTGCACAGAGGGTCTCCAAAAAGGTCTGTACAGCATTTAAATCCCACTTATGATCTATTTTGAAGACTACTGAGATTTTATGAGGTCTAGGACAAAGAAATTTATAGTAACTATGGGTACATGAGGTAACCCACCAGGTGACTGCAAATTTCTCTGACTCACAATGACCTTTGGGGGAGAAAACTACCCACTGCCTTAGAAAAATACGTAAGAAAATTGAATAAATATTCACACATACATATGCATGTATTTGACATGAGACACTATGTAAATACCACCTACCAAAAATCTGTGAATTAAACTGTGGAGTTTTCATCTGAATACACAAAAATTCTCTGACAAAACCCCTACACAGCTCTGACCTTCTGCTCAGGTGCCCGCTGTCAGTATATTTCC
This sequence comes from Acridotheres tristis, assembly GCA_037013685.1. Taxonomy (NCBI): domain Eukaryota; kingdom Metazoa; phylum Chordata; class Aves; order Passeriformes; family Sturnidae; genus Acridotheres; species Acridotheres tristis. The sequence goes on along the minus strand of CM072886.1, from coordinate 138,931,537 downwards.
ATGAGAACACACTAAGGACAGTTATTCAGCCAGCTAAATTTTAAATCAAGCCTGCATTTCACTCTGAATGACACTCTCTCTATCAACCACAACATAGCAGATTCATGCAAGAATAAATGTATAAAATGCAATGATCTGTATTGATCTGATAATATAAATTCTCTTTCTATTCATCTTAATCCTCCACTTATATTTTATTGTCACTAAATGCAAGAGTACAGTGATAAGGCACCAACACCTCTAGATCCATCCTAGGAGTGAGTTCCAGAGTGCCACAGCAGGTGAAGCAAAAAGGAAAGCCTCTGCTGCCACCTAAAGGGTTTCTCTATCCTTCGAAGTGCTGAAGTTATGCACCCAGTTTAAAGAGCACCCAAACTGAAAAAGAGCTATCAGAACAAAAGCATGATGCTTAAGACAATAATAGAGCTGCTTAATATAGCTTATTACAGCTTAATATAGCTACTTTCCCCTCACTGCACAGTGTTCTTCTTGCAGTCAAAATTACAGCTAGGAAATAGTAACAACACTACATATTTGTTTCTTCCCACTTTGAAACATTACAGACTACAGTCAGAGTGGTTTTGGATAAACATAAAAGAACAGAAATTTTTCATTACAAATCATATTTTTCCAGATTTTGAAACAAGGCACATTTCCAAATTCTCCTTTTTTTGGGGCACTTCTTTGAAGAACAGCTTCCAGAATCAACCAGTGTGTTCCAGCAATAGGCTCATGAGTGCTCGATATAAACAATGTAAGTAAAGAGAGCTAGAAAAAAAAAAATAATCCAACTCTCTCTCGTCAAAATTTTTATATTGACCGCAGAGCACAGTGAAAAAAAATGCAACTTTGTTTTCAGAACAGCATTTCACAAGAACTCAACTAGTCTTTCTTGTTTCAAAGAATAAAATTACTTGAAGAAATACTCCAAGTGTAGTACCATGTACTTACATACTTCAAGAAAACATATCTTTGTCATTGTTAGTTGAAAAGTTAAATACCTGTAAAACAACACAAGAAGAACAGCACAAGAGAAGCATCAGTTAAGATTAAAAGCACATCTTTCCTAAAATGATTCATCTTAAGCGAGGGATTTGAAGGAAAGCAAAATTAGTATTTTTGAGAAAGGGAATCTGGAACATTTTATTTCCCATACGACAAAATAAAAGCTTACTTCAGACAACAGGAAAAGAACTTCCCCAAGAAAGATGTAATTTTGGTGCCTACACTGAGTTTGTGCATGTCACCAATTAGCATCACAGACACTGGTGTAGCAACAAAGCAGAGCAATGAACAAACAGCTTCTGGCAAAGAAAAACCTGGGAGTAGAATAAAACTTCCTCTGTGAACAGCATGGTACCATGAGGGAATTCTTACAGCTTCACAGGAAGCATCTGGCAGAGTCTAACACAGAAGGATGAACTTCACATATCATTGGCCGCTCTTCATTTTCTACAACACCTCCTCATTACTAGAAAACATTTCTGTATAGCAAGTGTCCCTGAAAAGACATTTATCTCCAGGATGGACTGACATTCTAGATTTACATTCTCTAACAAGAAAAAAGAAAAAGAAAATCTACACTTAAGTTCTCCAATAAGAAAAAAAACCTGTATTCCTACAGTGCATATGAAACTGTTTGCTACATTCTTTGCATGAGCACCTTCACAGATATATGGACCTAAGTGTGAAAACCAAGGTCTGATTTCTCATGAACAGTCCCTGCAACACAGACCACAGCTTCGACCATTATGAGGCCACTGTGATGTGGAGAACTGACCAAACCACTATTTGTATGTGATAGAAGGTAGATGTGCAAGAAGGCATCTCAACATGGCTTATCTTGCCTGGACAAGAACAGGGCAGCAAGGCAAAGTTTATCCTGCTTATTTCTTTAGTCAGAGGACCTTCATGCTCACACCTCTTACACAAGCAAGTCACAAAGAGTCATTCCAGCCTATTTGCTACAGCCCGTTCTCAGGACAAGTACTTTATGTCTGGATCATTTTTATGAAGCATAATGATCTCTGACACCAGGGAAACTAAGAGACTATAAGCATTTTAGAAGCACAGGTGTCAACAGGTTGATTTCTGGATCCCAAAACAATTACATCATAGTCATTTCATGCACAAGAACTTTGTCAATGTCAAGATTCATGTTATGGTATGATACTGCAGGAATCCTGCATTTGAATTTCCAAGGAAAAATAAGCTGGGGGAAAAAAGGAACAAAGAAAACGAATTAATCAAATCATTTGATATTCAAGCACAGCTACAGAGTCCATTTTCAGACTGCAGTTTATACCATTCCAAGTAGAAGTTTTAGGTCAATGACAGAGAAACTTAAATGGAAACAGCCCCTCTCTCAGGGATGAACAAACTTAGAATGTTCAAGTCTGTTTTAGGCTGCTGCAATGGGTTTAGAAAGTCACTGCAAAGAATAGTGGATATTCCATATAAATTCATCCAACCAAATACTGGCAATAACTGCATAAAACAAGGCTAACCACCACGTCTGTATGCTCCACACTTCTTCCTATGTCAACAACCCTCAGCAATGTTTAGAGCTGTTCTTGTTAAAACCATTCTAAGTGAGCAGTGAGACAAGTCAAAGTAATGTGGTAATCCCCCAGGGTTAAATCCACATGGAAAGAAGATCCTACATTACCAACGACTGTTTAACTAGTACTGAACAGACATGATGACACAAGTGGATCTCAGTAAGCTGGAGATGAGAAAGCAGTCAGAAAAGGAGGACATTGCACATATGAGATGCAGTGCAGCACACTGCACACGAAGAACACCTGAAGAAAAGCGCAGAGGGAGCCCTGGGACAAGGGGAACAGACAAATGGGGTAAGCAGACAGAACTGAGGTAAACTGCTGGCAGAAGGAGCAGATTATGTAATGAGCAGAAAAGAAAGAAGTCTGAGCTGTAGCTCTAATCTGGGAACATGTAAAAGAATTGTATCACTAACATTTTTAAGACCCCTGGGCCCGTTCTGTACACAGTGGTAAGCAGAAAAACCCTTCAAAGGATGGTAAGGAATTCTCAAGCAGATCCTGATAGCGCTACAGGAAGATCACTGCTATGCAATACAGATGGCAAACAGTCATAGGCAGCAGCTGACCATGACATTTTCAGCAAGTTTTTGAAGAAGAGGTAGCTTTTTTCCTCAATTAAGATTAGAATTCACCTGCAGTAAGTGCTTCCCAAAAACAGCTATTCCACACTTCATGGCCTCTACACTTCACACTGGGAAAGTGATGTGTGGTTGGAGGAATGTCCCAGACACCAAGGAAGCATCTCGCTTTCTACTAGAAAACCCATTCAGCTAATGAGAGAAAACCCTAACTGTTCATTCTTCAGAATGCTCTTCAAAAGTTTTATGCTAAGAAATTCTTATCTTGTCTGTAGTTAGTATACTCTCCAGACCTCCCAGCTATTTCCCATTTGTACTGGATAATCCTCCCAGCTTGGACTCCAGCCCAGACAAAAGTAACACCCCATTTAAAGAGTAGCTTTTGGACTGGAAGCCTGGAGATGACCATGAATTAGATTTCTTCATTCCAATACCCACAGCTCTCCGTACTTTACAATCCCACATTCTTGAGAAAGTTCTGCTGAAGAGTCACCTGAAACTGCCATCCTCAGCAAGCTGACCAAATTTACATCCAAAAATTTTGAGCAAAGCTGGGAATGGATGTCTGTCATGGGTATGACAGATTTGTCCTGGGCCAGCATATTCTTACCATAATCAGCACATCAGTCAACATGGAAGCACAGGTTTCACTAATTCCAAAAACAGAGAATAAAATTTGTCATTCAAGTATTTGACATGGATGTCCATCAATGTTTTCTAACTCTATAGAACTACTCCAAGTAGGTAAGTAAAGACAGTTCAGCAACCAAGAGAAGACAAGTTAGCAGTGCAAACAGCTGTTCCTCTGTGTGCAGAGGTGTCAACAAAAGGCTTAAAGTTCAATACTCAGAGCATTACAATTCAGAGATGTTGCCAAACCAGTACATGTGACAAGTGACTTAATGAATTCTCTTTCTGCAATGACACTACTAAAGCTCAAAAACAGAATGAGGCAAGATTTAGAAAGATGCAAATTACAGTAGACCTGAGATGATTTTACTTGCATTATAACTGATTTTGAACAGTGCCATCTTCAAATTCTCCAATCGATTAGGTCTCCAATCCAGCAAAGGATGTAACATGTGCTTTAGCTTTAAAATAATCAGACCCTTGGAAGGTTGGTGAACCACTCATGAATATCAGTGTGTCCTTTCCTTCAGTATTTTACTAGCCTGGGCCACAGAATGTCCAAGAGTATTCTGAGCATAGGCAGGACATAATGAAACTAAGTGTGCAGTCTGGTTTTCTGCTCACATCATTTATTTATATAGTAGCTTTTCAAAATGCTTCTATACAACATGAGTATTCTTTAAAGAAGAGAAAAATACAACCATTAGACAATGTCAGTATCTAAAAGATAATCAGCAGAAAGACTGAGAAGGAAAAAATATTTATCTTTCTTTTTCACTCATTAAATAAAATGAGCTTTTAAATTAGCTGTTTCCCTTTCACATTCAGTTTGCTGAAACTAATTTTCACCTCTGATACAGATCCTTAACCCCTTCCAGGATCTTTTAAAATTCTGTCTCTTTTCCAGCACATGCTCATAACACCAATGTTCAATGCTAAAAGTCAGCAGGTTCTCTATTGACAGGGAGATATTAATCAATAATTTAACTTCGTGGACATCAACAAAAAATAAGACGTTTTTGTGATCAGATACATTCAAATTATTCTGCACACTGCTATTATTAATAATAGCCTTATTAATAATAAACAGACTTAGTTTTGTAGAGATTGTGCAATTTCATAAATGAGCAATGCCTGACCCAAATAATGAACACAAGTAATTTCTTTTCATAAACCTATACAGGAGTAGAACAAAATAAACATTTAATAAATGCATTTAGCAGTAAATGTTTTCAGGATTTTGTTTGTGGAGAACAGGAATTAAGAGAGGAAAAATCACTCACTAAACTAACTTTGCTGTCTTTTCAGTTATCTTAAGAAGTAAATGCAATTTTTGTCATGTACTTGCTATGAAAAATTTAATTATTATCCATAAAAAACAGCATTGTCCATTATGAAAGACTAAAGGAACAAAATAAACCCACAGAAAAAGTGCTTGTAAACTAAAATAAACAGTTGTAACAGAATTCCTTGCTTCCACAAAGCCTGGCAATGAAACCTGTCAGAATCTGGACAGTCAAATTTTGCAAAGGAAATTAAAGCAAACTACAAATGAGAGAGTAAGAACACAGAAATATATACTCTAACTCTGTCTCAAAATTAAATTAGTATTTTACCTCCGAACATGAAGGCAAAGTAGGATAGATGAGCAACAGCTCTAGAAACAGAAATTGCCACATGAAAGCTGGAGGCAAGAGCTGAACAGTCAAGTCCAGCAGATCAGATTATGCTAATTCTAAAACATTGAGAGTTTACCAAAGTATGTCATGCCACAGAAATCCAGTACCCTTCCTGATGGCATTCTGTAAGGAGCACAAGAATATGAAGTCCAAGCAGAGCAGTCAGGGGAATGAAAACCAAACCTACAAAAGTGACGACCTTCACTATTTGTTCATTCCATGTAAATACATCTGCAAGGGAAGGTGTAAGTGAAGAAGATATCTGTTGTAGGTGAAAATGTAATTTGGGAACACCAGACCAAAGAAGTATGACCTACAAATCCTACAAAGGAATACCTTCTCTGTAGTGCAATGAGATGGACTATGGCAATAGATTATGCTTGATAATTCTATAACCGTGATTCAACAGGAAAGTTGCCTCTGCTAGAATAAAATGAGTTACGGTCTAGGTAAGAGTTGTTTTCCAGTCACATGATGTAACTTAACTGTAACCAGGTATTTAATGAGGAGTAATCTCCTCCTCTCAGGATAGAATGCTAAAAAGGGTCCTTTTGGTTACAGAGTTAAATGAACAAAATAATTTCAAGCTTTTAATTAATGTGTCACAAGCAGGTAAATGAGGAAGAGACATCTAGGAGTACAAGGCACAGACTTGCAGCTGCAGAACTGCACAGTTGAGCTTAAGTTGCCTTCCATGCCTCCTAATGGGAATGCAACAGGGGCTCCTACTGAAAAGTGAAATCAATAAAAACTTTTAATTTTTGTATAAATAATTAATTTCTGTGATCTTGGAGGTGAAAGAATTCAGTACATTCAATGTATTTCCATTTATTGCTTATGACAAAGTAGGAGAGATGGTGACTGCTAAAAGAGGGGAAATGGAACTGGTTACACGAGTTTTATGTCAAAGGGAATCCCCAGCTGACTGTTCAGACAAGTTTTCCATTTCCCCTTTCTGCTAGAAATGACATGTCAATTGTCTGACAGTAGGATGGATAAAAAGGTGAAGGAGAACTATGACACTAGACAATGACGAAAATATAAATCCTGATTGTATGTAATCCTTGGCTTAGTCGAGTGCAAGATTTATAATGAACAGCAGAGCTTTTCTTTCAGAAGATTCCTGCTTTCCACTCTTTATTAAAACTATCAGGGGTTTGGAGCTTTAAAGTTCTTATTTTTCCCTAGTGACAACATTAACACAGATCTAAGATAAGGAAATGGGTCAGCTAATGTTTGTCGTTGAAAAATAGCTTTGCAGTGCTCCTTTTATTGTGAAATAGCAATTATAAGACTGTCAGCAGTAATTAGATTTAAAGTACCCCACTTTGCAAATATCCAAACTGAAGAAAGGCCTGATTTTCAGGAGAGACATCATCTTAAAAAACTGTATCCCCTAACAGATATCCCCTAACCTTCATATTCAAAATCTTTAGCATTATTATATTTTTCCCTGAATGTCAAATAAAAACACACAAAGAAGCAGTATGAGAATGAAAACTCATTTTATTCACCCACTTAAGGGGCCTTCTCCATCTCATTCATAAAGTTTCTACAAAGCTGTAGGGTAACAATCACTGGAACACAATTAGTCTTGAGTGTCACAGAAGCAGGGACAATGTTTGCCAGGTATTTATATTTTCACTGAATTTATCATTTAAATGAATTTTTCATTTAAGTGAAATGATTGTAATGAAAGCACCCTGGCCAAGCCAGAAGAGCTATAATAAAGATTGATATTAACAGTAACTAAGTCAAAATACATAGGTCTGAGACATCTGTTAGATTCAGGACACAATACAAGAGAGAATATACTTACTGAAACTTTCCACAAGGTCAAGGGCAACCTGAGTAGCCACATCCATTCCAGAGTTGATGTAGGACTGGCAGTTTTTCAAAGAAGAAAGAGCAGAATCAATTGCATTGAACGAGATTCTTGGACCACCTGACATCTTGAAATTGTTACTCTAGAAATAACAGGGAGAACATATTAAAAGCAGTTTGCATACAAAGAATTTGGGAGAGAAAAGTTCTAATATAAGTTCTAATAGATAGCTAAACATAAAGCAGTGTCAAGAGAACCACTGAAGCATTAGGGAGCAGTGATGAAAACTTAGCTCCCAAGATGTCAGTAATTTCAGTGGAAGTGCAATTCATCACAAGTTTTCAATTCACCTCCTATTCAGTATTAAGCAATTCTACTCCACTAAAAGCAACAGCCAGTTTTCCTCTGCTCATTTCTACCTCTAAACCACAGTGAAGTTTAAACTCCACAATTGTCTGCTTGAAGACTACTGCTCTATTTCAGATACAAAAGAAGATCCAAAAAAGCCCACATGCCCAAAAACTTGTCTGGGTTATCTAGGCATATAATCAATTGGGCTAGGAAGAAATTTAATTTCTCCCTTTCAATTTAGTTTCACCAGCAGTTGGCTCTTGGAAAAAATAATCTAACCAAGGGCCACTCTACTAAGAATATACTTAAAGAGTAAAACATCTAGCATCATTTTTAAGTAAAAGCCCACTTTAAAAATGCTGCCTACTTCTGCTAAAGATGCTACAAACTTTTGGTACCCAGGTTCCATTAGCACGAAATAAAGTCACACATTGTTTGTCTTCCTTACCACCCTCTGGCTCTTCAGTACACACCCACAGCCTACACCCTTGTGGGGATTAGCTGCTCTGTTATTAATAGAACCTTCAAGTGTTTTTACTTATGCTGTGCCTATCCACACTGCTCACATCCATTGGTTTCTTCTCAAAAATCCCCAATTTCTGCTCTTCCTTCTTCATGCTTTGCCATAACCCACTCAGACAACATGTAGCTACTGTGAGAAACATGAACCTGGTGTGCAGAATTTTATACTTCAAGTTGCAGATTAGAAAAATTAGACAGAAATACTGCATTAGTCCACATAAAGAATAACTAGTATGTTCAAGGACTATATCAAAATGCCATTGGGGGAGATAGAGAGCAGAATCCACAAACAAATTTGGGGTATACCAGAAGAGGAAGAGATGTTCTATCAATAACAGCCTTTAACAGGCTATAATCCAACAGCAATCTGGAAAACATCTAAATAGAAAGCACAATGCTTTTTCCCAAGCTTTGTATTCCCAAGGCTGTTATCTCTCTCTACGGCTTTCCCTGAGACTCCAGAACTACACCTCGTGCTCCCCCTAACCTGAACAACATTGCCACAAGTACCACACAGACTATGAGATTTGAATACCTGCTGTCTCCTAATGTTTATTCCCTATAATTTTCCCTTTTTTCCATTTATAAAATGTGCTTGGCCAGTCAATACTGTCTTTTAGTACACCATCTTTAGGTCATGTGCTTCCAGCAACATTTTAACAACAGTTCAACCTCACCACAAATTGAGCTTCTTAATTACACCCAAATTTGTCTTCCTCTCGATCCCCTTCTAAAGGTGCATCTCTCCACAGATGCAGCAGGCTTCAACTACACCTCTTGTTATGTCAGCTCATGCTCTCCCTGACAGAAGACTGTGACTACTATCATTAGAGATCTTTAGAGGTTGTCAAACTGACAACAGAACACAAGGGAAAAGTTCCTTATGGAACTCCCTGAAAGTAAAGAAAAATGATGCTCTTGAAGATTTAATAACAAATTCTTTCAGCTAGCATATTATTTCACTTTTTTAAAAGTACCTGTTTGCCATCTTAGCTAGACTGTTTGCACAGAACCTCAAAACATACACTATTGAATAGTGACATAAAATCATGTTAGCAGCTTTATCTTTCTGAGCCCATTTTATGTATCAAAGTTAACAAAGAGAGCCTAATTCCCCTCTTGAACTCGTTAAATCTCACTGAGAAAGCCTGCTGTTCTTTTGGAAATTTCAAAGATACACACTGTGAAAGCAGGAATCTGAAAAAAAAAACAACAGTGAAAAGTTAAAAAGGCTCCTACATTCTCCTGAGCAAACTATACAGGAGTAGAGTTACTGGTTATGACATTAAATCATATCATTGCAGTGGTAGTTTGATCTCAATCTGTCTTTCAGAAAGTAATTTCTTTTGGATAAATTTTCTTCTTTTTGTTTTTTAATAAAAGATTATTTTTCTTAGACAATGGTTACAATCCAGTAATGCCCCAGCCTGCTTGACGGGCTCAGGGGACAGCAGTGGGATATACCCTGGGCAGTGCAGGGAAAAACAACCAGATTACCAGGAGACTCAATAACAACTTTTACTTGCAAACTTTAGAACTTTCAAGTAGACTAAGGTACTCGGCAAATTTTAAAACATCCAGACAAAATAAGGCACTTCTCAAACTTTAGCTCAGCAAACTTTAACTTCTCCGGACACAAGAAGACACCAGAATTTTCAGTCCAGCTTACAATATATTTTGAGAAGAAGGTGTAAGAATAACAGAGAAAGGAAAAGAAAATGGAGAGAGAAAGGTAGTGGTCACCACCCCAGGATCCAGCACTGTCTCAGCAGCTTCTAAACCCCTGGTAGTAGAGTGTTTGGCACATTACTTTTCTTTTAACTTCTATGCTCTGCCACTTCAGGGGTAGCAGGCCCTGCTCCCCCACCACTTCCCAGCTGGCTTTGAGCCAGTTCCTCAGGTCTCCTACAGATCCCAAGGCAAGGATTTCACTCGAACTTTCTAAGTGAATTCTTCAACTTCAGCTTGGAGCTGTCCATTCTGTGTTCCAAAGGAGGGGCGCATTCCTCGCTGGAACTGGTTTCACTGCAGTGTTTCTAACACACCGTTTTCTGCCAAGAAGTTCTTCAAGGGGTGCATCAAAGCATTTACCATTAACAACCCCCAGCCCCCTCACTTCTGGAAAACACAACCAGCAAACTCCGTGCTGGATGGGAGACTATCGAGGGCATTTTTTTTTTTTTCATCAAGTGATCAAATGGTCCAGACAGGATAAAGAACAAAAAACCCCTACAGTTTATATTCTGCTCTCTGTTTTAAATATTTGAGGAATTGACCTAAACTTTTATGATAAGTTTCTACGACTTTTCTGTGCTTCAGTATCTCAAACTACGAACCAGAGGTAACAATAAAATATTATTTGCTTCTGTAACAGCAGCCCTTCGGGTGTGGGAGTAACATGAGTGTCCAGCCCCACGTTCACCGGGTGATGAGCTGCCGCAGGGACACGATCGTTCCCTGTCCGGCCGTGGGGAGAAGCGCGGGCCGAGCAGGAAGCTCCGCTCCAGGAGCGCTCCCAGGCCGTCCCGCCGCCTCCCCGGGGCAGGGCAGGCCGGGCAGGGCGGGCAGCCCCGCACGGAGGGACATGGCCCGAGCCCCGGCCAGGAGCGCTGCCCTCGCCCGCGGAGGGGCCGGGGCCAGCGGGGACAGCAACCCTCGCCAGCGGCCGCTGCTCACCTCGTCCCCGCGGCCTGAGAGCGCGGCTGTCCGGAGGGCGGCCCCACGCCGCTCTCCCGGCGGTAGAGGCAGGCGGGCGGTAGCGCCGGGCACCGGGGCAGGCGGAACCGCCTCATCAGCCGGCGCCGTCATATGATGGGAGGGCTCGGCTACGTCGTAGGGAGCGCCGCCGCCTCCCGTCCATCCTTCCCTGCCTCCGTCCATCCTCCTCTGCCCGCAGCCGCTGCCGGGGCAGGGTGAGCGCCCCGGGCGGGGCGGGAGCCGCTGAGGGAGCGGGGCCGCCTGCGTGCAGACCGTGAGTTCGGCGGTGGCGGAGCGGGACGGGACGGGACCGGGACCGGTTCGGAGCCGGTGCGGCCGCTGCCGGTGTGGGGCCCGCTGTACTCCCCGTGGGGCAGAGCCTGCGGCGGCACTGGGCACCTGGGAGGGCTCCGGGCACTCGTTCTGGCTCAGAGCTGTCTTGGCACGGCGCACTGTCGTCTTAAATTTGTTGCCGTGGTTCAGAAGGTGTTTGGTGAAAAGTCAAGCCTGGTCCTAACTTCCCATAAATGTTTCGGAAGCACAGACGCTTATTTTTGGTGCTGCACGCCGTATCCTGCAGGAAACGCGTGAACGAATAAAACCGAGCAGGAAATGCAACCACAGCATGGAAGCTCTTCCTGCAGCAATAAATAAAGGAGCTGTGTCATTTTCATTTGCTATGAAAGTTTTCCTTATTTCTAAAACCCATTATTATCACTTTGGTTGTATTTTTAAAGTAGCTCATAAAAACACTTCTTGTGAATTGATTTTGCTTTTCTTGCGCCCAGTCTCCTTGCGTGGTCATAATTGTTTCAGTATTTGTGACTGTTTCATTCTTCAGTAGTGTTCTTCACCTGTTCTTCAAAGATCACACTGCCCCTGCCTGCTCACACAAGTCATTTCTCAAACTCACTGTACATGCTGAAAATTCCATGTATTTCTTTCATTTTACAAAGCTGTGGATAATTTAGATTTCATAATTTGAAAGATTGGAGACTATGCTTAAATATCCACAAATTAAACTATCAAAAACACTAATATAAATCACTCCGGATGTGTGGGTTTGTTTCTACAGGTTATTAATGGAGCGGCTGGTTTCTTCGTCAGGTTTTCTGCTTCCAGTAACCTAAAGAGTAAGGATCAGAATCAGACTGCAAGACTTCGGCTGCCCTGTCACATCCAGCTCCACAATGGTGGATTTTCTGGCTGAAAACAATCTGTGTGGTCAGGCAATTCTTCGGATTGTTTCCTGTGGAAATGCCATCATTGCAGAACTTCTGAGGCTCTCCGAATTTATACCTGGTGTTTTCAGGCTAAAGGACAAGGCTGATCAGCAGAAGTATGGAGATATCATCTTTGATTTCAGTTATTTTAAGGTAAATCCTTTTATTGGTGAGCTTTTCCTTAAAGCATTGCTGTCTCACATGAGAATGTTTTGGGTTGTGAAACAGCCATTCCTGACTATTGTGTTTATTACTACTACATCTTCCAAAATGTTTGCTGAGTCATCTGGTGTGTGAAATTTGATAAATACCAATTATATACAATGTGAGTATTGGATTCTAAGGAGGTGGTGGTAGTAGTAGTAGTAGCAGTAGTAATTGATGCAGGACCTCTACATTGTACTTCCACCAGCAGGTTCTGAGCCTGCATGGTTGGTTGTTTCCTTCAGAGCAGTGCCGTGGGCAGTATGCCCATCTTTCTTCTTTTAATCTGTAGTTTATTCTTTGGAGCCATGAAAACTGCTTTGTGCTTTCCTGTCTGACAGTGCTGTGATTGTTCTTTCACCAGACTTGTCACATGTGCTGAATAAATAAATAAATAAGTCAAGGAGAAGTGTCCATGGAAAGCCCTTACTTCTCTTTCAGAATTAAGCTTGCAGTACTAAGTTCCCTCTCTCATTTACAAGCATGATTAAGAAGGAACTACAGAGACTATCTAATCTGACTTTATTTGGATTGTACAATACGAGAAATGGTAATAATAAAGCAAGGGAGGCACTTCTAAAATTTAATTCAGTTTTATTGTAGTAGGAGTTGTAAATTTCAGGCACTAACTGTGAGCCTTGGATACTGAAAATCCAGAGCACAAATGATTTCACAGTTATCTTTAGATCTTAGTGCTAGGTAGAAGTCTTTTTTTTACACAAATTACGTGGAAATTTAAAGGCAGATAGCTGTACTTGTTGAGAAATACAATAATCCTTAAAGCTGTAGTATTTTTTAATGTTAAGGAAGTGTAACAGTGTGCTGTTTTTCAAAGTTAAACCAAAAAAATCCACAGAAGCCATAAGGCAGAGATTAGATAATTTACAGATACTTTTACTGCAAATGCACTCTTTGTGTATTCACAGTTCTTAGAATTACTTAATGAGGAGAAATTTGAGATTTGAAAAGTTGAGACTACTTACTTTGTCCACTTGAACTTCATAGGCAGTTTGGCGTTTGCTTTTATCCTTTGTTTTATGTAGATATTTTGCACAAAAAAGAAGCAGAAGAGTATTTTTTAAAAAATTGTCAGCTGGGTATTTTCAATTAAATTTTAATACTACTTTAAATTAAACTTTATTTCCATTCACATGGTGATGGTAAGACTGAATGGTGCTTATGAGAAATATGATAGTGGCAAAGCATTAGAAAAGTTGTACTCTTGCTTTAAGGAGGTCAGGTTCTTCATCCCAACTCTTTTTCCCCCATGTCTGTTAATGAAAAAGTTTCTGCATTAATTCGGGAGACAAGTGCTGAGCTGGATGTAGAGTCTGTGGAGAAAACATGTCTAATATTTTCAAGCAGTTTGAATGTATGAGAAGGTACTAAGCTTTGTGAGCCCTCAGTGTTACGGTTTCTGTCTGAGAAATCAGCCAGATGAAATGTGTAGAGGAAAAAAAATCCATCAGGGAGATAGTTAGCACTACAAAAAGCACCCGGTGCCTTCAGAGGTACTGGGGCTTTACTGAAAGCATTGGCTGTTCTTTTCCATTGGTTACATTGGATAAATCACATTTAAAGTCATTGCAGATTGTAACAATGTGCAAAACTCACCTTTATGGAATCAATATTTAACCGTAAAGTAGTTTGGAAAACTGCAGATCCTTGTTTTGGTAAGAAATGTCGACTCTGGTTTGCACATGGGGGTGGTTGTACGTGGTCTGTGTCCTGCTGTAGAACAGTCAAGTACAGATCAAAATGAAGTATTGTCTCTAAAGATGAGTTTCTGTTTTTCAGGGGCCTGAGACTTGTGAAGGCAAACTGGAAGCCAAGCCTGAGTTACTGGATTTAGATGAAGAATTTCGTGAAAACAACATTGAAATTTTGACAAGATTTTATTTAGCTTTTCAGAGTGTACATAAATACATTGTAGATTTAAACAGGTATGGTATCTTAAATGCGTATGGATTTTTGAAGACTAGATTACTGTTTTGTCTTATTGATGACAAGCTTTTTCCTGAGAGACCCAATAAACTCCTTGTTGAAGCATATTCATGTGCACCAGGAAACCTGGATTGCTGGAGTGAGCACTAACTTTTACTCCAACAAGTTCCCTGCCAGCTTAATGTATGACTTGAAAACATCTAACCTCTTTACCTCATTTCTTCAATTGTAAATTTGAGTTAGTTTTTCTTTATCTTGGAAATTGTCCTGAAGACTTTTTTTAGTGAAAGAAAATTCATATTATTAAGCTATTTTTTTTTGTGGTCTTGAAAAACAAAATATCAGGTGGTTTGGGGTTTTTAAACTTTCATTTGCATTATTTTCTTGAACTTAATTTTTCAGTGAAGTTGCCATATTCTGAAGTTAGCTACTCTGACGTGTAGAAAACAAAATGAAAGCTTCATTAAATGCTCCAAGAAAAAGTTACTGAGAATCTTAAGCATGAGAGTTGTTTTTATTATTGATGTTATATGAAAAGACTAAATGTTTGATATTACTTATTAAGTAGTGTTACTGGAAAATCCTTTAATTGGAATATATCTGTTAATTAAGGTGAACATACTCTTTTTCTAGCTCTACCTTCCAAATTGCAATTGAGATCAATTTATGGTATTTCTAGGAGGCATACTTAGGTAACTTGAAAATACGACAGTTTTACTACATTATTGCATGGCAGCCTTCCCAGGCTGTTATCCACCCATGACAAGATTAAGAGCATGAGTTGTAACCTGCCAGGTATCCTCCAGTGTCTTTCACATACACCATCAGGATATGGAAGGAAACTTTTGCCAACTGGTTGGCACTAGCTAGGGGTTCCAGTCTCTCATTTTATAGGAGAGCCTCTCTTCTTTTATGTCTGAAAAACACCTTGTGGCTTGTACTAAGGAAATGTTCTGATGCATCTGTTGGCTTTCAGAGAAAATGTGATTGACTGAGTTCTAATTTGAGAGCAAAATAGTCAATGACCAAGGTTTTTGTCATGATTCCTAGATACTTAGATGACCTCAATGAAGGAATTTACATTCAGCAAACATTAGAAACAGTCCTCCTTAATGAAGATGGAAAACAGCTTCTAGTAAGTATTGACTAGTTTTGTAATAGTAGAAAATTAATCCTCTCAGTAAGTGCCAAACTAGACAAAAAATTAAGTCTACCAAATGCATGGAAGTGCTGTGACTCATTTCAAGGAAGGCAAAGAGCAAAAATCCTCAGCCTGCCATTTTTCATGGTGTGTTGACTACATAGTTGACATTGGGTTAGTTTGTAAATACATGTTTTTATTTAAATGTTGCAGCAAAATCATGTTTATGTGATTTTTCTTTCTTCATTCTTTCTCTTTCCAAACAGTGTGAAGCCCTGTATTTATATGGAGTCATGCTACTGGTCATTGACCAGAAGATTGAAGGAGAAGTCAGAGAAAGAATGCTGGTTTCCTACTACCGCTACAGGTAGTGTATATAGGTGTACAGAAGCACTCAAGGCTGAGATGTGTAACATGCAGTATATTCCGTACCCTAGGTCATTGAATTAAGATAAATGGAGTTATTGACACCTTTTTCATCAACTGATTTTATACAGATAATTTAGTAGAGCTCTGAATATCAGCAGAACTCCTTGCTTTAGATTTTAGCTGTGTTTGAAAGTTCAACTGCAAAATGAAAAACAGAAGCTGCAAAATGAGCAACAGATTTTTCATTCTGTTACAACAGATATTTGAAATCCACAAATAAACTTTCAGCTAAAGCTTTTAGGCTGCCAGTGCCAGCTATGGAAGCGTCATAGGTTCCCAAATGTGCAAGGAAACTTTCTGAAAAGTCCTGACTGTCTAGGTGGCAAATGTATTGCAAGTCAGACTTCTTGTAGTTACAGTGCTTTATTAGGTAAATCAGTAACAAGTTTTACAGGGTAGGTACTCAGCTTCAGAGTATAACAGCTGGGGTCTTAAAGGGTATCAGTGCAAATCCTTCCACACATAAAATGCTGCTTTGACTATGTTTATGCCCCCCAGTATATAATGAGTGATTCTTTAACTCTGGAATGTAGAAATGAATCGACATGGGGAGAAAGAAAATGAAAATGTAGAAGAGAAGGGGAAAAAAAGGAACAAATTCTTCTCTGAATATAAAGCTCCTTCCTTCTGTTCCTATTCTGTTTTCTGTTTGTGCTTTGTCTCCTTATCTAGAATTTCAGTATGGACATTCATCAGTGTCCTATAACATGATATTAATGGAATAAGCAATCAAAAACTTCCTTTAGACTTTAGTATTTATTAATTTTCTTGTGAGAAGGGCATGGTTACAAGGGGTGGAAGAAAAGGAAATTACTAGGTCATATAGCTCATATTTTCGTTTCACTCTTTTCTGTAAAACAGTGCAGCCCGATCCTCTGCGGACTCCAATTTAGATGATATTTGTAAATTGCTTCGAAGCACTGGATACTCGAGCCAGCCTGGAGCTAAAAGACCTCAAAACTACCCCGAGAGTTACTTCAGCAGGGTTCCTATAAGTGAAACATTCATCAGCATGGTAATCGGCCGCTTACGCTCAGATGACATTTACAACCAGGTAAGCCACCCTGAGATAAAAGAGGGTTTTAAAGGGGGGTATCAAATTGATTCTCAAGTTAATTACTCAACCATGAAGTGCAGAAAAAATTAAATTACAGAGGTGGTAGGGACTCTTGAGGTCAGGTAGTCCAACCTGACTCAAGCACAGTCGGTTGGAGCAGGTTGCACTGGGCTGCATCCTCTTGGATTTTGAATATCTCCAGAGGTACAAACCACAGAACCTCTCTGGGCAATCTGCTGCAGTACTTGGCCAGCGTTGCAGTAAAAAGCAACGTTTTTGTTTAATGTCTTATGATTGGACATGTCTTACTTGACTCATTTACAGCCTAGTAAAGTCTTATTGTGGCCTGCTAACACATCTATGCAGTCAATTTTTACACTCTGGAAATACATCTGGTAAATATGCTGCATGTCCAGCTTACCGAAATAAACTTCTTGCCTCATAGTATCTATACACTGTGCTCTTTAATGTGTCCCAGAATATTTTCAGGTGTTTTGTGATGCACTGTATTATGTTCAGCTTTGTTTTGTTACTTTTTCCAGGTTTCAGCGTATCCATTACCAGAACACCGCAGCACTGCCCTGGCTACCCAGGCTGCTATGCTCTATGTGATACTGTATTTTGACCCTTCTATTCTTCACACTCAACAAGCAAAAATGAGAGAGATAGTGGATAAATACTTTCCAGATAATTGGGTAAAAATTAATTCTGTTTTAAAACTCTTCCCTGGATTTAATGTTATAAGAACAATTGAAATTATTGCTACAGTATGTGTTATAGAAAAGTAATAATAACCTGAAACTGGAACAGATTCTTCTCTGTGGAAATATTACTTTGTTCAGAGTGAAGCAGTCCAAGTCAAACACTCTGGATAAACATGGAAGGCTGTCATTTGAAAGTATAATTTATTGTCTTAAATGCTTTAGTCAACTACACTCTAATATCATCAAGATAAAGTGAGTCCAATGAAAATGTGTGATAGAAGGCATTTTAGGCGTCTTCTGGTCCAGCCTTCTTCTCAAAGCAGGGCTGACTTGAAAGCTAAATCAGGCTGCTCAGGCCTTGCCCAGTTAGCTTTGAAAATATCTAAGGTGAAGACTCTGCAGCCTCTATGGACACCTGTGGCTGTGGTTCATCACTCTTGTGGTGAAGAATTTCTTCCTTCTGTACCACTGGAATGTCCTTTGTTATGGCTTGTGGCTGTTGCTTCTTGTCATTTCACTGTGCACCTCTGAGATAGGTCTGGCTCTGTCTTAGTCATAATTTCCCTTTAGGTAGTGAAAGAGCACAGTCAGATCCCTTGGACATCTTTCTGCTAGCATAAGCAAACCCCGCTCTTACACACTGGGCTCCCACAGGTGTGTTAGTGGCCTCCTGTTCACTTCATTCCAGTTTGTGCATGTCTGTCTCATACTGAGGAGCCCAAATCTGGACCCATTTCTCTCAATGAGACCTCATGAGAGCTGACTAGAAGGAAAGATTCACTTCCCTATATCTTCTGACTGCAGTCTGGCATAACCCAGCGTCTGATTACTCTTTGTTGTCATAAGGCTGCGTGTCTAATTCATGTTTGGTTTGTCCAGCAGGACACTTAGGTCCTCTGTGCAGAATTGTGACATAGGCAGCCAGTTCCCAGATTGTATTGTTGTGAGGGTTTGGGTTTGTCCTAAGTACAGGACTGTGTATTTGTCATTTCTGAGCTTCGTGTGGTTTCAGCTGGTGAATTCTACCAGCATGTCAGGAATGCTGTAGAGGACAGTCTAGGTTCCCAACAAATCATCCCACACTGATGTTATGTGAAAACTTGTTTAAGGATTAGCTCTATACTGTTGTCCAAATAACATAGAAGCTAAAGCTGTGACTATATGTGCTTCTGCAGACCTTTTCAGATGTAGTGATTAAAATAGAATTAGTACATTTCAGTACAGAGATTTAGGCGTTCCATCCAGAATCCCTAGTCTGCAAAAAACTGCTACTGAAATAGGCTGGTATATAAGCATAGAGTCTCTAGGTTGTCTCTATCAAAGGGAATCGGACTTAAAGAAACCATACATTAATTTGTGTATGTCTGTTGGTTTCAGGTTTTATTCTTCTATGCCGTAAGTGGAATAGTGGAGCATGGAGGGAAGAGACTGCAATAGTTGGCTATTTCAGCAGACATTAGAATCCCTCTGTTTCTGGAGAACTACGAGCTTATTTTTAGAAATGAGAACTTGACACTGCGAATTTTTGATTATGCTGGCGTTTTTATAAGCTGGAGTTCATAGTACAAATTGATATTTTTAGACAGCACCTATCTTCTTGTGGTCAGGTGTGGATAAGTTAGCTACATCATACAAAATACTTGACTCCTAGGCTGATTTCAAATTAGTTTTAGCAGTTGAAGTGTAGCCTTTTGAGGAACTGTCATCTACAGGAAATAATGAGCTTCACTTCAACAATATGAGAGAGATCTTTGTATAAGCGGACCCAGGTCCCATTTGCCTTTACTGACATTGCCAAAAGAGCTCAAAGGCTGACAGTGTCCCCCTCAATGTGATAATGCCTATATGGAGGATTATTGGAGCATCAGTGTGACAAAGCTCATAATCCCACAGTTCTGTACATCCTTCATCTGTCAGTAAACAGTCTTCAATTTTTAATCGATTGTCTTACAAATGTTTGTTACTTACAATTCTGTATTTTTAATCATGTTTAAACTTGTGCTAGGAGTCTGAAATCAGTTTCTCTTTGCCCCTTAAAAGTCACATTATTTAATCATAATTTCTTTCTGTTTGTGTCACTGTAAAAGATGCATTACAGTTCAATTTTGTCCTTTGGGCATCCTCACAGTAAGATTAATTCATATCATTTTTCCCTCCTTATAGTTTTTTTCCCCAGTTGCTTTTATCAATCTTCTTTAGAGCATCATGGAAATGAAAAATAAATCATGAGTTCATGGGGAAAAAATTGAATATCATATATAGTGACTGAAGGAACTGTCATCTTGTTTTCAGAACTAAGCTTCTAATTATTGTGTGCCTTTTTTTTCAAAGTCTTCTTCTTGATTTCCAAAGGTGGTACACCAAAAAGTACTGCTACCAGAACAGTTCAGTTATCTCTTTTTATACCCCCAGAGTATCCCTTTCTGTCATATTGCTAAATGCAAACTTTGTATTTTTCTTAATAATAATATAAATGCAACTTTTTGGTTTCTACTTCCAATTTTAGGTCATTAGCATTTACATGGGAATCACTGTCAATCTGGCAGAAGCATGGGAACCCTACAAAGCTGCTAAAACTGCCCTCAACTACACGCTGGATCTTTCAAATGTCAAAGAGCAGGTACATAAGCCAGCATTAAGTATTTTTAGCTAGATCAAAGATGTGTGGGCATCTGAAATATATTACATCAATAATGCATGGGTCTTTTCTTCCTGCATACAATGTATGTACTATATTGTCTGGCAAACTCAGGGAATATGAGTGGAAAATTTTCCTTCATCATTAGGGAAGAAGTTCACCAAGTAGAACTCATACTTAATTTGTAGTAAGTGTCTCTGTTCTGTGACAGATTTTTGCTGTTTTTCTTCCCCATTAGGCAACCAGTTTTTAGGAATACTTCTTAGAGAGTATATAAGTGGATATATAGAAAGGCTACAAGTCTGCATTTTTGAAGCATTATGCTTCCTGTGTAGCCTCTTTGCCTTAAAGTTTATCTTGCATCCTTTGTCATGCACTTGCACTGTATAATATTGCCTACTAGTAATGACAATAATTTTATAGCACCTTTTTTTGATCTGTTTGCCTTCTAAGCTCTAAGGAACATGGTGTATTCCATTTGAGGCAAGGATTTTCTTGATGCAGGCTTTGTGTGTTTTAAGGCGAGCAGATACGCTGCAGTCACGGAGCGCGTGCACACGCAGGTGCAGCAGTTCCTCAAGGAGGGCTGCCTGAGGGAAGAGCTGGTGCTGGACAACATTCCCAAGCTGCTGAACTGCCTGCGAGATGGCAACGTGGCAATCCGCTGGCTGATGCTGCACACTGCAGACACGAGTAAGGCTTTGTGCTACACTCACTGCTGAGTTGTCACTCCTGCTCCACTGGGGCTGCATTTGGGGCCTGGGGGAAGTTCAGTTCTGCTGCTGTTGAGGTCAGCAGTTTCCTCTGCTCTTGCAGGAGACTGTTGAGCTGTTGTTTTGCCAATAGTCTCCTAAAGCCTTGTCTGAAACAGCACATGCATTTCCTTAGTTCTTTTGAGCCAAGCACAGGTACAAAAATTAGAAGTCATGATCTTGTTGAATAATACTCTGAAGAAAAACACAATTCTCAAAGTTTTACCTAGCTCCAAAAATAAAGCAGTGGCCAACTTCTTAAAATCTTAGTAATTAACAGGTTGAAAACAAGGTTTTTGTTCTGTTGAACTGAAATTCAGCTGAAACTATTGTGTAGTGTCTCTCTTGTGAGTTTGGGTGTGTAAGCTGACCTATCTGGACATTCCCTTGTTTGAATGCTTGTGCTGTCTTTGAGGCTTCTTGATATGCAAGAGGGCTTCTGTTACACCTCCATAGAATTTTTGTAATGGTTTTGGAAACACTGATCTCTGGGCTTCTTGGTCAGATGGACTAAATTCACATTAAATTTCAGAAGCCTGCAGAAGCTTTAAGAAGGCTGAGGCACCACGGAAACCTTAATTATATCCTATTCAAAGGAAGGGTTATTCCATGTAAATGGAAAACAAGTGGGAATTTACATATCAGAGCAAAATATTTTTGCCTTCAAGCTATTAAAAAAGAATGTATTTACAAGATTGAAAAGCTTGGCCAAACTCTGTGTATCAGTAGGGAAATGTTGTTGTTCCATTTTCAGCATGTGACCCAAATAACAAACGTCTCCGCCAGATAAAGGATCAAATTTTAACAGACTCAAAGTACAATCCCAGGATCCTTTTCCAGCTTCTTCTGGATACAGCTCAATTTGAATTCATTTTAAAAGAGGTAATGTGCTGCTAACCAGAGTCTTCTAAAATCTTCTAAGCTGAAAAATTCACTGGATATTTTTATAAGTGACTAAAAATCAAAAAATCTGCATTGTACTGTTCTATAAAATTCAGTAAGCTTCTGTCACTGTATGTCCATCCCACTGTCTGTATTTCTTTATATTTTTAATTTTGTTCTTAATATTCTGGCAAGATCTTGAAGTTACGTAGTAATCACTAAGTCAGTTCCATCTGTTTTCAGTATTTTATTTCACGTATTATGATATGCCTCCTTGCCAGTTTTGTAAACCAAATGCTTTGGGTTTCAATAGATGTTCAAGCAGATGCTGTCAGAAAAACAAATGAAATGGGAGAGCTATAAAAAAGAGGGATCTGAAAGGATGACTGAGCTTGCTGATGTCTTCTCAGGAGTTAAACCTCTTACAAGAGTGGAAAAAAATGGTAATTATTAAAAACTATACTGTGGGGGAGAAAAGTGATTTCGATTTATATTTCTAAAGTGCTACCAAAAGAAAATACGAGTCTAATAGTGATAATATAAGAACAATTTTCATGTCCCTCAGCTGCCAAAGAGGTCTCCTTAACTCTTGTCTTGTTTAGGTTTTCAGCACATATTCCATATGTAAGCAATATTTGGGTACCTAATATTTAGATGGCCCTATTTTTAGAAGTATTTTTCATTCATTTCTTTAGAAATACCAGCTAAAACTGGTAAAATGTCAGTTCACTTTTATATGTATAATAGAGTTCACATTGCCATGTTCTGTGTACAAAGGAATAAGAAGATCATGCCCATTAAAATTAGAGATGGTTTAACCTCTTCCCTTATTCTTTTCCTGGTTGTACCTGGATTTCAATTTCATCAGCATTTTTTCAAACCTTTTACTTCTTCTCTACACTGAGTGGTATTCTCCAAGCTTTCTGAGGACTTAGAAGTCAAATCTGTACTTCTTTCAAAATTCCTTGCACTTTTTTTTTAATATCTATTTTTTTATCTTGAACTAGTGTAAAACAAGATTTTTTTAATGCCTATTTATGTTCGAAGTTGTTTTTAATATTGCATGTGAAATTTACCTGAGCATCTGCTGCTTTACAAGTGTACATGTTGAAAGACTAGAAATGTACCAGTGAAATAAAAGCTTGTAAAAATAATCTCCTATGTGTATAGCTTGTTTGTTTCTTTTGACTCACAAGTTCCCTGTATTTCTGCTGCCTATCATACATGCAGAGATTTCATTTAATATTTCTTAATTCTTTCATAGAAAATCTCCAGGCTTGGTTCAGAGAAATCTCCAAGCAAATAATGTCTCTGAACTACGATGATTCCACTGCAGCAGGCAGAAAAACTGTGCAGCTAATACAGGCTTTGGAAGAGGTATGGCAAAAATATTTTGAGATAAATGACCTTGTCCTTCTGGAACAACAGCATTTTTTACACATACACTGACTTCTAATAGCAGAGATGCAAAACAGATCGGCTTTTTAACAATTGTTTCGATCTATTGGATCTTTGTTGTTGTGTATCTACAGTAAGCAGGAGTTTTGTATAGACCTTGGTATTTTAAAATAAGGGATATAGTATGAAAGGTCATGCCACCTGTAGATGAGAGTTCGTAGGTTTTTTCAAATAAATTAATTCAGTATTTAACATTATTTGTCAATATTACCAATATTTTAGAAATTCTGAAAATAAATTCATTTGAATCTAGAGAGAGTGATTTGAAAGGCAAAACAAAAAAAAAATCTGTATTTTTTCTGTGTGTGCTTCTTCTGTTTCCAGGATATAAAAGAGTACTCAGAATGATGTTTCACAGTACACCTCCTTAAGTAACTTTGTGAAATTTATTGCTAGTACACTCTATAACAGGCCAGGATTTAAGTGTCTTACTGCTGCTAATATCCAGAAGTAAAATGTCAATTTACTGATTCTCTTTGTATTGTTGTCCTTAAAGATGAATAGAAAACAAAAAAAAAGAGTCCTTTTATGGGTTTTGTTTGTTTGTTTTTAAAAAATAGGTCCAAGAGTTTCACCAGCTGGAAAGTAACCTGCAAGTTTGCCAGTTTCTGGCTGACACCCGGAAATTTCTCCATCAGATGATCCGAACTATCAACATTAAAGAAGAGGTCTTGATCACTATGCAGATAGTTGGTGATCTTTCTTATGCTTGGCAGTTAATTGACAGGTGTGTTAGCAGGACCTTTTTCTTCCAGTCAGTCACCATTTTTGCAAAACCTGTGAGAAATACCATACATAAATGTTATCAAAACTATAAACGTTCCAATTTAAAAAGTCTTGAAGTACTATTCTGTGAGTTTATGAGTATACTGAGTTCTAATCAGCTTGAATAGGAATTAACATCTGTCCTTCTCAGGTGATTAACTGCAGGTTAAGTGATAGTGTAACATTTTACTGTATATCCTGTTCTAACTGTAACAGCTTTGTTAACCCTGTCTCCATCCTTCAGTCCTATTAAGTGTTCTCCAAAATACTGGAGTTTTATTTTTCAACCAAAAACAAACAAGGAAAGACTAATGTTCAAGAACTGTTTCCATGGTGAGATTTGCTGAGCTGCTACTTCATTGCCATGGCTGTTAACACTCCCTGATGCCTTGTCTTTTGTCCTACCTACCCTTTTTCACACAGGGTTTTTCTAACCAGTATCTCTTCAGACTTAAATCCTCTTTTAGTGAGGTTTGTTAGTGATTTCCTATGCCATTTCCACATTACACTGGTGCTGTTCACATACAATTAAACAGTTGAAAGTAAGAGTTTCAGGGGAAGAAGCTGATTGTTTCATTTGTTTCCTACCCCAGCTTTACATCTATTATGCAGGACAGCATAAGAGTCAGTCCATCTATGGTAACTAAGCTCAGAGCCACTTTCCTAAAGGTAAGTATGAACAACAGTGAATATACTTGAATACTGCAGGTCAATCCAACAGTTTGTTTGAAAGGCCCTGAGGCTCTGAAATCAGAAGAGTTAAGACTTCCTTTTACCAGCATATTCTATGTCAGTTTTTGTAGACAGTATCAAATTAACTCAAGGTTAGTTTTAAAGAAAATAAAACCAAGTTATGCATGTTTTTTTTTAATGCAACAGTTATATTGCTGCTGTTGAGCAAATAAGTCTCATCATCCAGCCTCTCTCTACTCATTACAGCAGTTTTCTGGAGGCATTGCTGCAGAGATGGGATCCTCTGCATATGGATCAGAAAAGGCTGAAGGAATTTTAAAAGTTATGTTCTTTGTGCTCTTTGTCGATGAAGCTCTGGCTTCAGATGAAAATATCTTCTGTAGAAATAGGAATGGGGATTAGTGTGAGTGAGAATATAAAATTAAAACTGGAATGTCCCATGCAGCTGTTAAGATTTTAACAATCTTAGGGAAGATAGCCTTATGGGCTGTTGGACTTCTTTGACTTTTAAAGATTTTTTTTTCTCTTAGAAAGCCTGGTACAACACTGCTCCTTAGGAAGAGTCTAGTACTTTGGGTTGTCGGATAAGAGCTTGAGCAAGAGAATTCAAGCATATAATTTTCATCTGAAAAACAAACATAAAGTTAACATGTTAACTTTGTTTCTAGCTTGCTTCTGCTCTTGATTTGCCACTTCTCCGTATCAATCAAGCAAACAGTCCCGACCTTCTCAGTGTGTCCCAGTATTACTCAGGCGAGTTGGTTTCCTATGTGAGAAAGGTGGGTGCTTATAAGGTATAATTGCCTTGTTCTCTAATTACTTTTTCTTAATTGAGGATTATTTTCATAATGAGAATATATTGACTGTGGGTGTTTCTTCTCTCATTTACAAAGGTTCTACAGATAATTCCAGAAAGTATGTTTACATCTCTTCTCAAAATCATAAAGCTTCAGACTCATGACATTATTGAAGTGCCTACTCGCCTTGATAAGGACAAGCTACGAGATTACGCTCAGCTTGGACCACGATATGAGGTGCAGTTAAAACAGGGAATTCTGAAAAAGCAAACCTTATAGGTGGCCAACTTTAACCTAGGTTTAAATCGATACAGCTCTACAGAGTTGCAGTTTAACAGTGAAGTTAGATTTGTTGACTTAAAAGTGACTGGTGGTATTGTGAGCGTACCTTAGGTTTCACGAGGACAGATGAGTAGCTTTGGCACTTCCGTTTGTAGAAGTTTAAACCTTTGATCTTGTAGGAGAGAAAAACTAAAAAAAAAAATTATAAATGAGCATAAAGATAATTTTATTTATTGGAGAGGATGGAACCCTGAAAACCTGAGTCTGAAATGAAGCCTTCTGCATTTGGCATTCTTGTTCCAAGAGGAGAAGGTCAAAGACTGAATAAGCCAGCAGGGTTAAGCTTTTTGCTGCTCTCACATAAAGAGATGTAGGTATATTGATTTGATCAGATAAAGCTGCTGTTGCTCATTTTGTCTCTGGTTTTTCTTCTTCATTGTAACCAGTGTGGAAGAGTGAGCAAACATTAAAATTATGTGGTTTTATTTTCAGTAGAGGGACATGAGAGACAAAAACCTGAATAGATCAGAGTTTCCCCCAAAGAGTCTAATAATCAATTAAGATGGCAGCTTTTCCCTGGAGATTTTGCCAAAGTGTCACTTGCTAGGTGTTTTCTGCAAACAAGCTGTGATCTCTGATTAAGCTGATGTTCTGTCCTAAGCATTATGTTTAGACTCCCCATGAGACTTTTTAAAGTCAGTCTGGCTTGTGTGTGGGTAGGAGTGGAGGAATAGGCAGTCTTCAGTAATGTTTTATTTTAAGGAGGTAAAGGGAAAACATACACTAAAGCTTTTCACTTCCAATTTCTGTTGAACTGTAGATCTGAAGTGTGTCTTCTCCATTCTGAATTATAAACACCTGAAAGGCAAAAGACTGGCTTGTCTGAACTCTTAAGGATAATAATAACTGTAAATAATTGTAAAACTTCAAGTGAATGTGCTACCCTATTAGATCAGTGGAAATACCAAGGTGGACTCATGATGGCAGAAGGCTTTATTATAGCATAGCTAC
This sequence comes from Acridotheres tristis, assembly GCA_037013685.1. Classification (NCBI taxonomy): domain Eukaryota; kingdom Metazoa; phylum Chordata; class Aves; order Passeriformes; family Sturnidae; genus Acridotheres; species Acridotheres tristis. The sequence goes on along the minus strand of CM072886.1, from coordinate 138,904,711 downwards.
TGTGAGCTGTATTTCCAGCCTGCTCAAAGCTGAGAGTTTTGTCCATAATATTTGTGCACACAAGATATGGCTGGTCTTCCCTTCCATAATCCCTCTGAAGCCTCTGAGAGGTACCTGTTCTTTCCTACTGCTAACTCACCTCTATTTATCTGACTAAAAGAAAGGTAATTATATAAGTAAGTCTAGAGCAAGATGTAAAGTTGAAAGTATATCAGTGCAAATTGTTTGAATCTAAAATAAGAAGCTACCACTGGGAAACATGGATATTTTTTAGAGCAATTATTTACATCTATTGATATGCTTCAATGCATTTTTTTTCTATTACAGGTTGCCAAGCTAACTCATGCAATTTCAATCTTCACTGAAGGTATCCTCATGATGAAAACTACTTTAGTTGGTATCATTAAGGTAATGATCCATTATTTCAATAGAAAAAGTTGTTTGGTGGCAATTAGCACTTTAGCACAGGTTGCAGTGCAGTATATGAGACCTCAAGGAAAAATAAAAAGACAAGAAAATATAAGTTTGCATACAAATTTTCAAACAGTGATGCCTAAATTGGCAGCCAGGTAAGAACTATTTTTTTTTTCAGGTTCCTAGGAACCCACAATCCCCATTGTAAATAGATTCATCCACCATAGTTGGTGATCTTTGGAGGTTTTTCCTGCTGGAAAGCTTTTCTGAAGAGCTGTTTCTTCCGTTAGTATAAACTATCCTGCAGTTTTACATTAAGGCTACATTGATCCCTCTTTGAGAATTAGAAGCAAGTATTTTTGAAGAAACATACACTTCTTAATGCATACTGGCTTCTTAGAACTGTACAACATTCTCAGTGGATTATGAAGAAATTTGAATATGGGAACTACAAACCTTTGCCATTCAACTTAAAGAAATAATTTATTCTCTAGTTAAAGTATGTAAATTTTTATTCTTTGGATAAGCTCTGGTGTTTAAGTGCATCTGTTAACAGTGCTTTCCTATTTATCGGAAATATTTAATATCTTTATTGGTACAAAATAAACCCCTTATATTTTTTATACCTTTCTGACTTTAAAGGAAAAATGTTTCTTCTGCTTAGGTGGACCCAAAGCAGTTATTAGAGGATGGAATAAGGAAGGAGCTGGTAAAACGGGTGGCCCTGGCTCTTCACAGGGGCCTCATCTTTAATCCTAGAGCCAAGGTTGGTTTTTAATTTTTTATGTATCTTGGGTGTGGTGCAGGGACCTCTTTTATTATACTGCCTTCTAAATAGTAATTTATGCTTTTATGTGCAGATTTCCTTTTTGTAAAAAAGTTTTGGGCTACTGAAGGTTATTTTGAATGCTTTATTTGATGTTCAAATGAGTTTATAAACTGCCAAGAGTACATAGAATTATAAAACATATTTTTATTCTATTCCAAAGTGTCCTGTAAATTCTGAATTCACAGTACTGCCTTTGTCTGTGATGACTGACAGGTCACATAAGCCATGTAAAATAAGAAGTGACTCCTTGTTTTGATTGTGTCTGGATTGTTGAATCTCCCAGATCATTCAATAGTACCACTGAAACAAAAATAAATACAAAAAGTGGGAGGAAAAAATATTTAGTAAGAATTAATTTAGATATCAAACTTTGATAAATTTCTCAATGCTTTTCAGATCTGGCTGGACTATAGTGAAATGCTCTAGAGGTTCTATAAGGGTATTTAGAAGCCTTTTACATTTTCTTTGAATTCTACATGTTGACAATTTTGGTCTTATCTTTTTGTTGTTGTTTATCTCCAGCCGAGTGAACTCATGCCCAAACTGAAAGAAATGGCAGCTACAATGGATGGGTTCCATCGATCATTTGAATATATCCAGGATTATGTCAACATATATGGTTTAAAAATTTGGCAAGAGGAAGTGTCTCGTATCATTAACTACAATGTGGAACAGGAGTGCAATAACTTCTTAAGAACAAAGGTGCTACTCAAACCCAAAACCAAAAAATCTGATAAATGTCTTTATAATTGGCTGTTTCTGTGGAGTATGTGGACTATCTTACATCAGCCTGTGACTGATGGAGCTTGTGTACCCATTGTTCAAAGCATTGTGACTTCAACTAAATGTTTAACTACTGTGCAAAACATCTGCCCCCTGCTTATTCTGAAATGTTTCAGCATCCCCTCCTGCATTATTTGTACATAAGAGGAAAGTAGCCAAACTAGAATATTTTGACATCTTTTTGTAATAAGATTCATTCTACTCTTTGCTTTATTCTGTTTTTGTAGTGGTCTGCTATGTGTAATTTACAACGTTGTGTTACAGTGTGCTCCTTTTAAATCGAACAAAAGGAAATTTTCTAAACAAATTTAAAAGGTGCAATGGGAACACTGCAAATTACTGTAAAACTTATTTTTCAGATTCAAGACTGGCAAAGTATATACCAGTCTACTCATATTCCTATACCAAAATTCACACCTGTGGATGAATCTGTAACATTTATTGGGCGTCTTTGCAGAGAAATCCTGAGGATCACAGACCCAAAGTAAGTACTATGTGTCACAAGCACAATGCTTTGGATAGCTCCAAGTCCACCAGACGCAAAGAAAATACAAGAGATAGTTTTTCCTTAGCTGTCATATCTTTATCTAAAACTAGATTTACCCAGTCCATCCTGTACATTTTAAATATTAGTCTAGAAAAGTGGTGATTTTAATCTAAGAAGGAAAACTATGGTAAACAAATGAAGGATAACGAAATCAGGGAAGGGTGACAGAACCCTGGTGGAGAGAGGAATAGCAAAACATGACCTGAGATACTTGGAGAGTCTTTCTCTTCTGTCTAAGAAAGGTAACTCATTACTGAGAGTATCATAGCAACTGTTTGCAGCTTTTTCTGAAGTTGTTTGCTGATTTTTTCCTCAGAATCACATGTTACATTGACCAAATGAATACCTGGTATGATATCAAAACTCATCAGGAAGTAACCAACAGTCGTCTCTTCTCAGAGATCCAAGATACTTTGGGTACCTTTGGTCTCAATGGCTTAGACAGGCTGCTGTGTTTCATGATTGTAAAGGAGCTGCAGGTAATTTTTGAACTTAAGTTTCTTAAGGCCACAACGCATTATTGTTTAATAATGAATTTTTTTAAAAAATCCGTTAATTACTAAAATGGTAAAATTAAATTTAAAACATTTGAAAAATGGTTGTTCAACTCCAAAAGTGAGGATTTCAGTTACAGATAAAGTTACGGAAGTTGGTTCTCTTAAGTAAATGGTGCCGTGTAATTCCAGGTTGTGTGGGGATGCTTTCTGAAGGTGTACACTGTGTGTGTACTTAAAAGTTGATCTCAGGTCAACTTCTGTTTTTCTGTCCAGATACCAACAAAGATTGTTTGAAGTGTCAATTTTATGTAGTGACTGTTTCTCTAATACCTCTTATGTGAAACCAAGTTTTTTTGTTTCCTGAGAAGAATCTAGTTCCAGCCTGGTTAGAGATTTTAGGGGAAATAAGTATCAATGAACACAGTTCTTCCTGAAAATTTGAATTAATACTTGTCCACAGTGGATATTAGATACTGAACTTCTCATTCTTCTAACGTTGATTAATATAACTGCAAAAAGCAAAAATTGTAACTACAGAATAATTCCTCAACTCCTCATCTATGGAAATAGTCTTTCCCTGCTGTTAAAAAAATGTGGCTGCAGTGCCATCAAGATTAATCATAGAGTGCCTGTGTGATAATTTTACTTACTTATTTCTTTCTTTTATTTAGAATTTCCTCAGTATGTTTCAGAAAAATATTTTGCGTGACAGGTCAGTACAAGATACCTTGAAAGCACTTATGAGTGCTGTCAGTCCCCTCAAAGGAATCATAGGTAAGTGCTTACTGTTTAAGATGGAAGAAAGCAATTGTCTTTGTACAGCTGCATTTATTTCTCTTCTTACTTGTTCTTTTTTTTAATGCCGCACCCTTCTTCTTTTCTTAGCAAATTCAAACAAGGTTTATTCCGCAGCAATTGCAAAAACACAGAAGATCTGGACAGCTTATTTAGACTCCATAATGAAGGTAGGTTCATGTGACTTATTGTTACTCAGAATTCACTCGAGGTTCTTTGGTTATATTGGCCCCTCAATTCAGGAGGGACATGGATGTGCTGGAGCATATCCAGAGAAGGGCAACAGAGCTGGTGGAGGGTCTAGAGAGTAAATCCTGTGAGGAGTAGCTAAAGAAGCTGGGGGTGTTTAGTCTGGAGAAGAGAAGGTTCAGAGGGGACCTTACCACTCTCTACAACTCCCTGAAAGGAGGGAACCAGGTGGGGGTTGGCCTCTTCTCCCAGGCAGCCAGTGACAGGACAAGAGGACATGCAGCAGAGGAGGTTCAGGTTGGACATCAGGAGGAATTTCTTCATAGACAAGATTGTTAAGCATTGAAGCAGGCTGCCCAGGGAAGTGTGGAGTCACTGTCAGGTGTTTTAAGGACAGACTGGATATGGCACTCAGTGCCAAGGTTTAGTTGACAACGTGGTGTTTGGTCATAGGTTGCACTCAAATGATCTCAGGGATCTCTTCCAAACTTAATGGTTCTGTGATTTTGTGATATTTTAATCTACTTATTTTACAGTGTTGTATTGTATTGACTTGGAATTGTGTAGCATCACAAGTGAACCAGGTCTGGGTTCACAAGAGTTCCCGAGCTTCCTTTGTATGGGCACCTCACACTCCACAAAGTGCTTAGCACTGAGATTCCTAAGAAGTAGTTCACCAAAACTGGAGTCTGGCACTAGAGACCTGATCTGGGCAGACTAAGCTAGTGTTCAGTATCAGGAACTCTTGAGATTCCTCACAGTGCCTTGTGACCATGATATGCCCAAGGATAATGTTCAGAGCAGTAGCATTTCCCAGACTTGCCTTGCCATAGAAGGCATTGTACCGTGCTGAAGATTTAAACAAGTTGTCCCATTATCTTGGTTCTTTATCTTGTATCTCTGTAATGATATGTTGGGACCAGCATTTTTCAGAGTGCTGTGAATGTTTGTTTATGTTACTGGAGTAAAGAGAAAAGGCTAGGGAAGGAGAAGATTGACTGCAATGAGCCTCTGTGATGGTTTTTTTCTCCTGTCATGCTAAGATTTATGGTGAGGTGGGAAACAGAGTACAGGCATTTTCACTGACCGATGAAAAGCAAGCAACTGGGGTTTTATACCTGTTACCTTTTTTGTGCTCTTTTCCCATGGCCTGTACCTGTGATCAGGAACTGTGTGTAAACTTCAAGCACTGTGACTACATCTCTGTTCTGAGTGCACTGTGCAGTTGGGGTCAGTCTTTGACTCCACTCTTCGTTCACTGCATCCAGTATAACACACCACCCTTCTTGTGTTTGTGTCAACAGGTTGGTCAGATGCAGATTTTAAGACGACAGATTACCAATGAATTAAATTACTCCTGCAGGTTTGACTCCAAGCATTTGGCTGCTGCTTTGGAAAATCTCAATAAGTAAGAAGGAAAATGTGCTGAACACCTGTGTGTATTACTGTGATGTAATTGTTATCAGCTCAGCAATCCTTAAAATCTAAATTACAGGAAAAGGTGGAATCTGATTTGTGTGCAGGTTTTTGTTGATCAGTATTTGAATTTTAAGGCAGCAAAAACATTAAAAATAAATACTTGGCAAGTAATTAGTTTGAACATGCAGTTACTAATAGCATCTGGTTATACCTTTCCTGAAGTCATATTTAGATTAGAAAAAGGAACAGAATATGTGTGGTGCTGATTTTGAATATGATGTTTGTAAAAAGATACTCCAGAAAAGGTGTTTTACTCTTGATTGTGGCCATGCAGAAGTTTTGTGTCTTTGAAATTTTTGTATTAGTATGACATGTGACATCATGAAAGGTTTATTTGGCCATAATTTTTTAAATTATTTAATATAATCTGATTTCCTTTTAGAGCAATACTGGCTGACATTGAAGCACATTATCAGAACCCATCACTACCTTATCCTAAAGAAGACAACACTCTTTTGTATGAAATCACAGCTTATCTGGAAGCTGCTGGCATTCACAATCCATTAAATAAGGTCAGGCATAGATTCTGGTGCTTGATGCAGTTTGCTTTTTTCTATTTTTTTCTTAACTGAGGAAAAAAAATACACAGAAGACCTGTACTACTCTTGTCTTCTCTTTTTTTATTTCTCCTCAGATCTACATAACAACAAAACGTCTACCATATTTTCCCACCGTCAACTTCCTATTCCTCATTTCCCAGTTTCCCAAACTTCAGTACAACAGAAATTTAGGTAATGTGTAAGTTGCTGTTTGCCTAAACGTAATTAAAACCTATTTGAAATTATCTGTCAAGAAGATAGTAAAATTACCTGCATAGAAAATACGCAGTTTCTGACTTTAGTCTGTCATGGTCAGACAGTTTTGTTATTCTATTTAAGCCAAATACAATAGGGTAGGAAACAGAATCCAGACCCCTGGGTTTCTCATTCTATCCTGTGCCTCAGTTAATATCATTAAGCCATTTGCCATGGAAGACATGCAGTTGTTGCATTAGTTTTGAAATTTTTTGTGTGGGCAAGTAGAATGGGAGACAGAGAAAAAAAAACATGAAGAGTATATTACATAAGTTAGCCTGTGCTATAAGAATATGTTCTGTTTTATAAACGTGTGTTGTTCTGGGTTTTTTTCTGTGCAGGAGTGGTGTGCAAGCGGCCAGCTGATCAAATTGACTGGCTTCCTTTGGTTCTGGGGATGCTTACCCTGTTGAAACAGTTTCACTCAAGATACACAGAACAATTTTTGGCTCTGATTGGTCAGTTTATTCGTTCAACAATGGAGCAGTGCACAAGGTATCCATGTTTTACTTCTTACCCAAGTACCACCTCTGTGAAGAGGACTTCAGCAGTGATAAAGCACTGCTTTTTCAGTATTTTTGTTCTAGCAGAATATGGTTGACATTTGCAGTCTTTCAGTACTTGAAGGGACCTTATAAAAAAGATAGAGAGGGTCTTTTTACATGGGCAGACAGGGACAGAAAAAGGGAGAATGATTTTAATCTAAAAGAGGGGGGACTTTGAGATTAATGTTAGGATGAAATTCTTTCCCATGAGAGTGGTGAGGCACTAGAAGAGGTTTCATAGAAAAATTGTGGATGCTCCATGTCTGGAGGTGTTCAAGGCCAGGTTGGATGGGGCCCAGAGAAACCTGGTTCAGTGGATATTGTCCCTGCCCATGGCAGGGCTATTGTAACTACATGATTTTTAAGGTTCCTTCCAGCCCAAACCATTCCATGATTGCATGACCCAATAACAACAATGTATTTTACTAAATAGTAGATTAAAACTATTATAGACTATTATAGACTATTTCTATTTGTAATGGAATCACATGGCACCTAGTGGAAATGGTGATATTTGAAGGCTGGCATTCTCAGGTAATTTAATCCAAGTAACTCGTCAAATTAGTAAGAGTGTGATTTCCATGGTGGTTAATTTTAGCCAGAAGATTCCAGAAATGCCTGCTGATGTAGTGGGTGCCCTCATGTTTCTGGAAGATTATATTCGGTACACCAAGTTACCAAGAAAGGTAAGAAAGAATTCTGTGTCTCTAAATATGCCCCTAAATACCCCAACCATTTTCCCTGGAAAAAAGAACAGGGAATATAGGCTCCCACTCCACTTTAGCCAATGAAGGGATCTGGCTAGGGAGACATTGCCCACACCTTCCATATATACTACAAATGAGCCAACATAACAAATAACAGGTCAGGGTCCTGCAGAAGCAGAAGCAGCCCTGATTTTTAGAGATCAGTCCCATTGCCACAGGAATAAATGATGAATAGATGAATACTAATAAATAAAGGATTACACCTTTGTACCAATTTCAGACAAGTTTGTTTAATTTAATATTCAGTGTTTAATGCTGGGGGCTGTTGTGAAGCAATAAAATATAAATTCTAAGATGTTTCCAAGTAATACTGAACTTAGCAGTATTCTAAACACAGGGCAGAGAGCTAATTAGCAAGTCTAAATTTTGGTGAAACACTGTATCCAGTCTCTCCTTCACTTCTTGCCAAAGTCTGATTTCCCAGGCAGCTTCCTTGTCTCACATGCAAGGGAAGTGCCAAAAGTCTACTTGCAGAGAGACTTTATTTCAGGTTTAAATGCAACTTAACTAGATTTGAAGAGGATATATTATTCATACACAGTATTAAAAATAAGTCATAATCCTGTTTGATATATACAGGCTGTACCTCTGTGATTCTTGAATAAGCATTCAATAGCCATTTCTCAGGTAATATTCACAATGAAGAGAGTGAGATTCTTCCAGTCTCCTCTTCCCAGCCCACAGTTCTGTGTGGTAGAAGGTCCCTGTGTCAGTCCTGCAGCTGTAGCTGATGCAGTGTGGAGACACAGCAGAGAGGACAGCAGCACTCCTCCAGTCCTACACAGTACCTGTGTTCCTGGCATCTCCTCACAGCCCTGGCTGTGCTGCTCCTTCCTTGCTTTGTGCACATCCAGGAGCACATTCTGATGCCAGGGTGGCTCAGGTCAATAGTGTGTGTGTTTGAGTCATAAATCAGGTGTGCTTGTTAATGGATGAATGGACAACAAAGGATGATGCAGATGCCTAACTGTGCCTTCATGTGTCCCTCAGGTTGTTGAAGCACATGTGCCAAGCTTCATTTTTGATGAATTCAGAACTGTTATATGAAATGTAGAAGGACCAAGACTTTTCTCCAAACCTGAAATGAGGAGCTGGGGCCTGAGGATGAGGCAAGTACAGCTGTTCAGAACTGTATCTTTTCTGTGCTTCAAGGCAGTACCTACAGCAGTCTTTGTGAAATGTAACCATCAGCACTAGTCTGTATAACCCTTGTGTAAATCTTGGCATGATACACAGCATGTATCTCCTCTAAACAGTGTACAGTTTGTACTGCACATTATAAATGCTGCATTTAATTGTTTATGTATAAATAGTTTAGGTTTTTTGTTCTGAAGAACTATCTGTGGAAGTTTGACTTTTGTATCAGAAATGAACAATGAAGTTGGAAATAAAGGTGTTGGATAGTTTGCCAGGACTGATGATTCCAAATACTATTTTCTTTTTAAAAGAACTGCGAGTGAGAATGCAGATACAGTGTAAAGAGGTTTGATGTCTGTCTGTGTACTACAGTTAGTGTAATTCTGTAGAGGACATAAAATAATCAAATATTTACAGCTGAAAAGTCCTGTAAGGCTAATTAAAGGCACAAATATTAGTGTAACTTTAACATGACTAGTGTTGGGAACAAGGTGTTTAGTCACATAATTTTCACTCATGGTACATGCAATATCCCAGCCTTGAGGGGAAGGGAACACCTAAGATTCACAGATGCTCATGGTCAAAAGGAATGACACAAGTAAGAGGGTCCACAAAACCTCACACATTTTTATTAGTAAATTACACTCTTGGCATGGAAATTGATACGTTAGTCCCTGACCTCCTACCTAAGCACACAGACAGCAGCGTGGTTTGGAAAAGGAGTGGGATGAAAGGTGGGGTGACAGAGAAAGAGAGATGGATTAAAGAGGAGGAGAGAGAAAGAAGGGAAGAAAGAGAGAAAAAGAGATCACCAGTCCTGGCTCCAGCACCAATCCAGCTGATGGGGTGTCCTGGGGACACACCCAGGTTTTGTGGGGGTACTTTTATAGATAAGTTTTTCCCGCCCAAGTTTCTTGTCTGTATTGTGCTTATCTCCAGGAGCCAGAATAAGGACGTTTGTCTCAGATACCACTTCCCTTCCTCCTATGGCCCCTTTTCCAGCCAAAACAATCCTTGGCTGTTATTACCAATAATCCTTGATGGGTTCAGCTTTTGGAGTTGGCTGCATACATGAGCCCTCTTATCTTCCAAGCTTCCACAGTATGGAACATTTTATACCTGGCTTAATTATCTTGCATGGGGCTGCTGTGGAATTTCCAGTAGGGGATGTTACCCTATCACAGGGACAGCCTGGTGATTATCAGACTGTAAAAAAAGAGGCAGATGCCACTTAAAGGGAAAGTCCTACGTTGGGGGGCTGTCCAGCCCACACTCCTGCTTAGAGCAGGGCAGCTGGAACAGGGTGCTCAGGGCCACAGCCAGTTGAGTTTTTCAGTATTCCTGGGATGGAAACTCCACAGTCTTTCTGAGTGATCTGCCCAGGTGTTTGACCACCTAAACAGAGAAAGTAGTGTTTTCTTTTGTTAAAATTGTGGAATTTCACATGTCTCAGTTCTTCCCCATTGGCTCTTGTCGCTGTGCACCACTGACTGTAACTGACTGTTGCTCTTCTTTACTCCCTCCATCCATTGAACATTTATCCACATGAATAAGATCCCTCTTAGCTTTCTCTTCTCCAGGCTGAGCAGTCCCAGCTCTCTCAGCCTCTCCTCATATGACAGGTGCTCCAAGCTGTTAATCATCTCCATGGCCTTTCAGTGTGTCCTTGCCTGTCATACTGGGGTGTCCAGCACTGAACTCAGCACCCAAATGTCTCTTTCCAAGGCTGAGCCAACAGAAGGGTCATCTCCTCTGCCTGCTGGCAGATGTGCCAGCAGCTCTACCTGATGCAGCTCAGAAGCCTGGTTGTCACCACTGCAGGAGTGAACTGATTTTTCCCAGGATTCCAGGGAAATCCAGAGGGAAACAACTTTTCCCCAGGAACAACTTTTCTGCCAAGTTGTTTTCCAGCAGTTGCTGAACTTCATGAACTTTGTGTTGGACCACTTCTCCAGCCTGTCCAGGTCCCCCTGAATGGCAGCACAACCCTCTGCTCTGTAGCTGCTCTTTGTAGGTTTGTATCACCTGCAAACTGCTGCAGGTCCATGGCCCTGGTCATTAGCAAAAGCATTGAACAGTACTGGCCCCAGTATCAACCCCTGTGTGCCCCGCTAGGAACTGGCCTCTAGCTGGACATCATGGTGCTGATCATGGTTGATCCCCTGGGCCCCACAGTTGAGCCAGTGCATTAAGTTTGGGTTTCCCTTAGTAAATCCATGCTGAGTACTCCCAAGCACCTTCTTGTTCTTTGTATGTTTGGGAATGGTTTCCAGGTCTATTTGTCTCATCACCTTCCTGAGCTTTGTGGTGAGGCTGGCTGTCCTACAGCTTTCCTCATCCTCCTCCTTGCTCATCCTGAAGACAGGAGTGATGTACAGGCCTCAGGATCACCACCGCAATTCACAAGGCATTGAGAGTAGCCTCCCTGACACCTGCCAGCTCTCCTCACATCCAGGAATGCATCCCAGCAGCTCCCATAGAGTCCTGTATGCCCACATTGTTTAAATATGTTCCCCAACCTGGTCCTCTTCTGTTGAAGGACTGAGTTCTGATCTGTGGGGTTCAGCACCACTGAGTGTTGTTGTTTCACCTATTACCTGTCATATCTATCTACCGTCTCTTACCCCGGGCCTTTCGGCTAGCTCCTGATCGGGGAGAAGAGGATATTCGACAAGGACAAAGGTAAAAGACTAAGGGAGGCTCTTTTCTCCCGTGGGAAAAATTTTTATTACAGCATCCACATGGTGAGAGGAGAAAGAGAGAGGGAAGATGGCGGGCGCTTTTAAACCCGGGGAAAGGGGCGGGGAGGAGCAGACGGCGACCAATGGGACACCGCCAGTGGGGAGGGGCTAAGGGAGGATTCGACCATGTCACAGACCGATGGGGGAGAACGGAAGATACCATAACAACCAGGAACAGTGCAACTTAGGAAACAAACAGTGCAATACAACAATTACCAAATCTGCCTTTGCAAAAGCTGAACCCATGCCCAGTAACCTGATTTTCAGGGTGGGGAAGGATTTTAACTCCTGCATTCTGTGCCAGCAGCTGTGCTGGGAGTCCAGTCCTTCCCTCTCCAGCAGGTAGGGGCTTGCCCAGCACCCAGCTCCCTGCCCATCCATGGAAGAGCTTTGATGCCATCTGAGACACAGCAGCTTCCCCTGGCAGCCAGTGCCCTCCTGGCCTCCACATCCCCCTCCAGCTGTGCTCTAGGTGGAGGAACAGCACAGTGGTTCAGGCAGCTCTGACAGGAGCCCTGAGCTCAGCCCTGCTGTACAGATCTGAAGACTTGTGCTGAGTTACACATTTCCAGGGATGGAGGAGCCTGGGCTACGTGAAGAGCATCGGCTGAGCTGAGAGTGGACATGATTAACACAGCAATGGCTGCACTCCTGCACGTACACCAGGGGTGGGGCAGGCTATGAGTCAAGCACTTTATAAAAAATCTGCACAGCCCATGGCACAGTGATCTCCCCTAAAGCACGGGATCACAGGATCTATTGGGTTGGAGAAGACTTCCAAGCTTACCAAGTCCAACCTTTGACTGAACACGATCATGTCAACTGGACCATGTCACTGAGTTCCACATCCAGTCTTTTCTTAGACACCTCCAGGAATGGTGACTCCACCACATCTCTGGGAAGCCCATTCCAATGTTCCATCACCCATTCTTTGAAGAATTTCTGATGATGAAGACCTGAACCTCCCCTGGCACAGCTTGAGATTTGATGCAGCTTGAGCAGGGACATCCCTCAAGGTTACTCCTCAAGACCAAGACCTCTTACTCAGCATCTGATATCCCCAGCAAGGCAAGTGACAGCTTTCCTTAGGCCCAGAGTTATACCATATTCTAGTGACATTATCCAGCTGTTGTTACAAGTGTAAGAAGTAGCAGTGTATCACTGTGTGAATCATCATTTAAGTCATCATCAAGTCACAAATTCAGCTACTGCCCTGTGGTGGAGTTGACTTTGGCTGGAGGCCAGGTGCCCATTGAGCTTCTCTATCACTCCCTTCCTCAGCTGGAAAGGGAGATAAAATAAGATGGAAAATGGTCTATAGCTTGAGATAAGTCAGTTTTCCAAAGCAAAAGCAGAAGTTTGCACATGCACAAGCAAAGAAAAGAAAAAATAAAATTATTCTCTGCTTCCTACTAGCTGCTTCCCAGGAAGCAGGGCCTCAGCAACAGAGCAGTTGCTCCAGAAGGCAAACATTGTAAAAAAACAAATGCACCCTCTTCCTCTTCATTTTCTTAGCTTTTCTGTCTGAGCTGATGTCATACAGTATGGAATACCCCTCTGGTTAACCTGAGTCCTAGCTTTGTGCCCTCCCAGGATCTGGCCCACCTCCAGGCCCTTGATGGGCAGGGAATGTTGGAGAGGAAGTGCTGGTGCTGTGCCAGCCCTGCTCAGCAGGAGCCAAAACTCTGGGGTGTTACCAACACCTTTCAGCTACCAGTGCAGAGCACAGCCCTGTGAGGGCTGCTGCGGGGAAAATGAACCCCATTTCAGCCAGACCCAATACATACCCAATCACCCTTTGATTACCATTCGATTTTCATTCAGATATCAATTAATCACTATTTGTTTATAGCTTGATCACTAATAAAAACCTTTTAGTTACTCGTGATGATTGCTCTTAATGACTCAGCTTTGAAGCCAGATAAGCAAATGGAGGTGTAGAGTAGAAGAAAGGGAGCACCATGGTAAGACATAACAAAAAAAAAAAAAAAGAGAAAGGAGAAAGGGGTGAGGTGAGAAGTCAGGTGTCACCCAGCATTAACAACCTGAAGTCTTAAATGTTTAAGCCACACAAGAAATACGTATTTCTACTTTAACAGGTAGAAAAGCAAAGAGGAACAGTGGGAGAATACAAATTGGTGTTGCACTATTTTTTCCTCTATTTCAATTAATTTTTAAGCTTTTCCATTAGAAGCTATAAACTTTCCCCAAACGACTGTAAATATACCATCCCCACAGTAGTACAGTTTCCTAAAGATGGCTAAAGTGAAACACACAAAACTCTTAATGCATTAAGACTTACATTACTAATGCAGTTATTTATGATGAAGCTTCAAATTTTAAGTCTTGTTTATGAGTTACACGGACCCCTGGCAGCAACAGCTACAAGGGGCATTCACTGGCAGTGCACATTCACTGGCAGTGTACATTACATTGCTGAGACTCAGCAAGAAGAAAAATCAATTTTGATATTATTAAGGAAAACTAAGGTTCACAGACAGACAAGAAAAAATGGAAAAATAATTGTAATTAGTTTCTGCATCTGAAGTAGCCCATAAACATCAGCAGGAATCTTTCCTGTGCTCTAGATCATCACAGTTTTCCTCAGCAGGGATTATATCCCTGCATTTCTTCTTCTGTATTACACCCACAGTCTTAATTACTAATGATTTATGAAGACCTGACTGAACTAACCTGCTTTGGGGTGTATCCACAATGCATGAGTTAACCAGCCTTCCACCCTGGAAGTTACCATATCTCGTACATCATCTGAGTTAAAACCACCAGTGCAAGGAATCCCTTTCACTCAAAGCAGGTACAAACAGACCAACATATAGTGTGCCACAGAAGTTAAAACGCAATTAATGCCAATTTTAATTATGATGCTTAATTTTAATTCTTGTGGCTCTTCAGCTGAAACTAGAAAAATTCATATTTAGAATAATTATATAGGTGTGACTATATAATTATATTATATAATATTATATATTATATAATTATATAGGTGTGACTCTAGCAGACAGCAATTAATTATGCTCATCATTAGTTTCATCTGTCAATAATTAAAATAAGTAGAAATCCATGAAAACAAGGCTTCCAGCTTTCAAAATTTGTACTTTTCAAAAAATAACAGCAAATAAGGCAATGAAAATACAGTGTTAACAAATTAAGTAACAAAAAACAACATTCTCCATCTATGTATCTAATGTATCTATACATTTTTTTGTAATCAATTAAAAACTAAGTTCTTGTCTGCCACTCAAGCAGGGACTGGGGAATAATTGGGCTATTCTGTGCTCCTGCAGTCACTGCTCTGCCTGTCAGTGGTGGCAGGAGCCTTCCTGAGAGGGGTTGCTGCTGCCCAGAAACCAGAGCTGTGCCTCACCCTACAGCCAGCTCCACTGTGAGCTACCTGGCTCAATTAGCACTGATTAATTAGCAATTAAAACCAAGTTACCAGTAGTATGTTTAAAATATGACTCTCAGTTCACATTCCAGCATGTAACACAAGGCCCAATATATTGCATTTACTGGAAAGCTTGGCGGTGACAGTGGTACCCGAGCACCATTATCCATTGCTCAGCTGGCTAATCAGGAAAGCTCTTAGCTGGCTTGAGGCAATCTTGGAAGGCTCACACCCAGACCTGCCCAGGAGATGCCTGTTTTATTTAGCTTGCATGTGACCTGGGAATGTGAAAGGCCATTCTAGGGAGAGGAGGAGTCTTGGGAAAACTTGCATCTCCGTTGTGCTGGTTTGGCTGGTGTAGAGTTAACTTTAACACAAAAATCTCTATCAACATCCTCCCAGATACCAAAATCAGTGTGCCCCAGAGGTGTCTGCACAGGACTAAAGATGGTGACTCCTCAGGCTTCTCATTCACAGGCCTTTGAAAGCTGAGGTTATACACTAGGCTAGTGCAGATACAATCTCATTTCTGCATGCTTGTGTCTTTTCAACCTTGTCCTTCTTTGAATGCCATGTCCATCTCTATTTTGCACTTAGAAAATAAGCACCGTCACCAAATACTGAGATATTAAATAATCAAGATGATTTCCTTCTAGAGGTATGCCATTCCTTAAAAGCAGACTATTGGGATATTTTGAAGCTGTGCAGCTCCCCACAATGTTGTTCCAGGGCATCAAAAGAGGCTTAGCAGCACTGAGCTGTGATGACTGGTAATGCAGAAACTTGAAAGGAGAAATGGCTCCCTGTCCCAGGCTTTAATTTATCTGGTTATAAAGATGATATGTGACAAACACAGGAGCTGACAGGTAAAAGGAAATAGCAAAGTCTGACACTGCAGAAAATTCCTGGGAAGCATGAAGAACCTAGAGAACAGAAAAGGTATCCTGTTTCTTTGGAAGCCTACAAACCTTGAGGAAAGTAACAAACTGTCAGGCCAACAGATTTATTACAGGTCTGCAAGCAGGTTGGGTGCGAAGGACTGAACCAAGATTCTCACACTAAATGTATAAGTACTGTCTTAACTCTGCAATAAACAGATTCATTTTGCTCTCAGCTTGTGAGTCTCGTTTTCATACACTACAGACAGGCACAGTGTGCAGGCACTGTATGGTGTAGAATGATGCTGATGTGATCTGACACATGAAAACAAGAAAGCTCTGATTTAATTATCCCAGGCTGGGCTTGCACTTAACATCTATATATGCACTATCTGTTTCCAGATGTCGTTTGCAGGAGAAACTAGCCTGTATGGGATAGAAAATGTAATCACCAGATGCATTATAGAGAGACAGAGCAGCTCCATGTATGCCCTACAGCAACCAGCAAGTGTCCTTTGTGTACAAAGGTGTGCTGGTTTTTGCTGGGGTAGAGGTAATTTTTTTCCCCAGTGGCTGGTCTGAGGCTTGTGCTGTACAAAAGGTTGATTGTGCTGAGCAGGGCTTTGCACAGAGCCAAGGCCTTTTCTCCTTTTCCTACGGCCACACTGGTGAAGAAGCCTGTGTGTGGGGGAGGGTGGGAGGAGACACAGCCAGGACAGGTGACCCAACTGACCAAAGAGATATTCCAAACCATATGACATCATTCTCAGTATGTAAAGTGGGATGAAGAAGGAGGAAGGAGGGTATGTTTGGAATGATGGTCATCCCAAGTCACTGTTACATATGATGGGGCCCAGCTCTCCTGGAGATGGCTGAACACCTGCCTGCCCATGGGAAACAGTGAATTAATTCTTTGTTTCGCTTTGCTTGTGTGTGTGGTTTTTGCTTTCCCTATTAAGCTCTCTCTGTCTCAACCCATGAGTCTTCTGGCTTTTACCCTTCTAATCCTCTCCCTGATCTCACTGGTGGAGGAATGAGTGAGCAGCTGCCTGGGGCTTGGCTGGGGTTTAAGCAGAACAGTAGGGAACCATAGAAAGTCAACACGCAGTTTCCACACCCCTGTAAATACCTGTGGTTGCCGAGCTACCATATGGCCAAACCCAGTGGTGCCACTTCACAGCTCACCTTTGGCACAGAAAAACTCGGGTACTGGATCTGATTCCTGCCTGGTGATGTCAGTAGAGATGGAGACCTTGGAGCAGGATACTATAGAGGCAGCATTAGTCAGGAAAGTTTTCTAGCATCAGAAAAGACACCAGGGAGCACAAGTGACCCCCAGCATCCTAAGAGTGCCTGTTTCAAAAGTTACTCTTGCTTCCTGTTGATTACAAGTTGAAAGAGAAAATTTGCCTAGGAAAATCAGTGTAAGGCTCAAGGTTAACAGAATCACTTCCAGCCACTGAAGGTGTTATTAAGGGCTCAAGAGCAGATGGAGGCAGGGGCTCTAGAGATTTCCTGCAGGTGACCCTATCTCATCTCAAATCTTGATGGATTTATGTGTCTGCAACATCTTGTGCATCAAGATGGGATCCTCATCACCAAAATACATTTCAATCCACGTTTTAAAAAGAAAAGCAGAAATTAGCCAAAATCTGTGCACATCCACCACAATCCCAAAATAGCAGCCAATTTCTTGTAACCAGTGTCCTCTGCAAGAGCTTCCTCCAGCAGACACAAGAGCAAAGCACTTGATAAAATGACCACTGTTCTGGCATGGAAATGCAGAGGCAGCAAATAGATCCAGTCACAAGGAAGGTGGTAAAGCTTTGTAACTTAAAACCTTAATAGCAGGGTTTTATTTATGTTAAAGTATAGGTGAGGGGTACATTTATGCCATACATAAAAAGTAATGAACCAGTGCTCAGCACTGTGCCCAGGAGCCCCACATCAACCTTTAGGTCCAGGACGTTGATTCACAACAGCATAAAACATGTCAGGACCCATCCTGTGGTGCAGCACAGTCCACACCCAAAACACAGCAGCCTGATTCACCCAGTGCTGTCAATAGTCCCTCCTCCAGGCTATTCCCCTTTCCCTGAAGCCATCCCCAGGAGGAGCCTGTGCCAAGGCCATCATAGACGGAGCACCACCAGTGAGGGGCAGGAGCAGCCATTGTCCTTGGGTGTCTCCCAGTGTGGATGAAGCCTTCATGCTAACAAGCCACAGCAAGGACCATGGACACTTAGCCCTCTGCAAGCTTCCCCTGCCTGTCCTGCCCTTAAAGAATCCAGCCTCTAAGCCTAGAAGCACCCATGAAGTCAAACTCACACTACCAGTATTGCCATGAGTGTACCAACACCAGTTAGAAGTCAATGCTTGTACATACAATTCTGTACTTTGACTAGGCAAGACAAATTTTCAGGACCATTTAAGTATCAGCCCCTACATCAGGGCTATCAGAAACCACACCAGGGAAAAGAGTGTTAAGATGCCCTTACCTGAATGAAGGATGTGAATCTGCAACTGAAAGAAACTAGTCACAGAAACCTGAAAAAGCTGTAGTTAAGTAAGAATGGTTCACAGGTAAACAAGGTGTTGAGTATGTTCCCATGAAAAAACAAATTAGCCACTCTAATAGCATAGGTGGAACCATCTAAAACTGAATGAGTATTCAACACACCCCACTGGGTGCTTCTCAAGAGCTGCTGACTATCTGTGTTCCTATTGCCTTAACACTAACATTTGACCCATAGATCTGCCATTTGTCATTGCTGGCTTGGTAACCTGTGCTTGAAGATGGTTTTAAGCTCTAAGACCTGGATGCAATGGCCCTTCACTATCTCTGCCTTCTGAAAACGATACTGTCAAAGGCCAAACACGTCACTCTGCAGCTTCTCTTGACTCTGCCTGAAGCTCCTGCTTTGCCATACACCAATCAGTGCAAAGGCCCATTTCAAGCAGAATTATCATTTGTTTGCTTTAGCCCTTCACTAACAATTTCCAGCATCCTGTTTACCTTTTTATCTGGTGCTGCCAACTGGGTGGAAACATGGAGAGGACCAGTCATGGTGATTCCAGGACACACTCAGTTGGATTCCATCATCATCACTTGTATTAGACAGCAGCACAAACTGTATGACCAGGTGGATGATTTGTTCAGCCTGGTGGCACAGCTAAAGAGAGGAAGCAGGATGGTTAAGGAGCATCAGGGAATCTGAGAAGGAGACAGACTGATAGAACCTGCTTCCCTGAGAAAGGAACAACCACCAGAAAAAAAATATGATCAAGAATCTCCTGTATCTTCCCCCCAGCAGGCAGAAAACAGGAGCTCCAAAGAAAGGGGTAAATGGATAAAAAGTAAAGTCCTCACTTGGGCAGCAGATGAAATCCTTCCCTGTTCACCTCACTCTCAGTTGTCTCTGTACAATATGTTTGAGGTGAAATGCTAGACAACATGTGATGAGGATGAAGATCCAGCTACACCAGAGGTGTTGACAGGGTCAGAAAGGGCTAAACAAGACATCACAACCATCTCCGTGAGGAAGCAAAATGGGTTATAGTTGTAAGCAATTCCTTTCTAAGGGGAACAGAGGGTTTAATATGCTGAATAAATGCTCGTCTTAGGAAAGCCTCGCTGGGGTCCAGGTTCAAGGACAACTCCAAGAAACTCCATGGCATAGCTCTATTATCCATTACTGTCTTCCATGTGGGTGGCAGTGGAGCTGCAACATCCCAATCCAAGGATCATCCAAAAAGACTTCAGCACCTTGGCTTGGTTTGTAAGGGAATGTGGAGCACATCACTTTTTCCTCTATCCTTCCAGTTGCTGGCAAAGATAAGTAAGAAACAGATGGACCCAGTCTAATTCATGGCTCTGTGGCTGGTGTCCCTGCAGAATTTTGGTTTCTTTGACAATGGGATGGCTTACACAGCACCAGGCTTGCTGCCATCAGAGGAGATTCACCTTTCTCAAAAGGAAAATGTGTTCCTTGCTCAGAAGCCAGCGGGGCTCATTGCTAGAGCTTTAAACTGGACATGCCAGGGAAGAGGCATAATATCAGGCTTACCTGTGACAAGCTGTGGGGGGATGCACCAAAGTTGAAGGGACAGAGTGCTAGTGAGGGGCCTCAGACAAGTGGCTCTAGAAGTGCTGACCACATTGGAGAACATTGTAAATCCTATGGAGATGAACCAGGGACACCTGGGATAATAGAAGCAATCAGGGAAACACCAGTGAAATACCTCAAAGGGATTAAGGGGTGCCCCTCTAAGAAGGTGACACAGCTGACAGCCCAGCTGAAGGGCTCCTACACCAATGCACACAATGGACTGGAGCTGGAAGCCACCGCGCTGCTAGAAAGCTCTGACTTACTTGCCATTGCTGAAACTTGATCATGGGACAGATCCCATGACTGGAATGTGGCTATCGAGATGGGAACCTTGTGGTTAGTGTCACTACAGGCCACTGAAGAAGGGGAGCCAACTGATGAAACCTTCCTGCTCCAGCTGCAGGAGGCATTGCACTCATAAACTCTGTCCTGCACAGAGACTTCAACCATCCTGACATCTACTGGGAAAGCAGCACAGCAAGCTGTAAGCTGTGCAGGAGAATCCTGGAATGCATGGAGGGAAACTTCTTGAGGCAGGTAATAGCTCTGCCACAGGGGATATGATGCTGGACCTGATGGGCATGAATGCAGTGAGCTAATCTGGGACATCAAGATGGGAGGCAGCCTGGGCTGCAGTGGTCATGCAGTGGTGGAATTCACACTCCTGAGGAATATGGGTCAGGCAAAGAGTAAAATCAGGACCCTGAATTTTAGGGACAAAAGTAGGACCCCCTGGAAGAAGGCAGCAAAACAGAGTTGGCAGATTGTTAAGGATGCTTTCCATAGAGTGCAAGAGCTCTTGATGCCCAGGAGCAAGAAATCAGGGAAGGAGGGCAAGAGACTGATATGGCTGAGTAGAGACCTGCTGGTCAAACTACAGGGCAAGAAGCAAATGAACAGGCAGTGGAAACAAGGACAGGTAACCTGGGGAAAGTATAGGGAAAAGGTTTGGTTGTGTAGGCACGAAGTGAGGACAGCCAAGACATAGCTGGAATTGAACCTGGCAAGATTCAAAGAACAACAAGGACTTTTACAGGTTTGTTAATCATAAAAGGAAGGTCAAAGAAAAAAGCAAATCCATGAAGATAGTAACAAGGGATGAGGAGAAGGCTGAGGTACTCAAAAAATTTTGCCTCAGTCTTCAATGGAAACCTCTCTTCCATGCCTCTCAAGTGGATGGACAGCAGAAAACTCCCAGTATTTATAAAGGCTAGGGAACAAATGGGAGAGCAGACCTGCCAAGAAGGATTTGGAGGTGCTGGTAGATGGGAGTCTGGCCATGACCCAGCAGTGTGCACTCACAGCCAGAAAGCCAATTGTATCCTGGGTTGCATCAAAAGCAGCAGGACTAGCAGGGCAAGGGAGGCAATTGTCCCCCCCCTCTTCTGAGACTCTTCCTGGAGAACTGCATCCAGTCTGGGCTGCCCAACACAGGAAGGACAACACAGACCTGTTAAACCAGGGCCAGAGAAGCACCTTGAAGATTATTAGAGGATAAAGTCAGTCTCCTATGAAAACAGGCTAAGAAAGTTGTTCAGCCTGGAAAAGAGAAGGCTCCAGGGAGACCTTATTGAGGCCTTCCAGTACTTGACGGTGTTCAAGTAGAAGGATGGGGACAAACTTTTCAGCAGGACCTGTTACAATAGGACAAGGGACAATGGTTTTAAACTGAAAAAGGGTTGATTTATACTAGCACTAAGAAGTTTTTAGAATGAGGGTGACACTGAAAACACTGAAACAGTTTGCCCACAGAGATGGAAGGTAGATACCCAACCGTTTCAGGGTGGGGCTGGACAGGGCTCTGGGCAACCTATCTAGCTGAAAATGTCCTTGCTCCTTGCAGTGTCATAAGAATGGATGAGATATAGCCATCTCTTCCAAAACAAATTATTCTATGATCATGATTATTTTTCCTATTTATGTTACTTTGCTTATATTAACAGTGGATTTCAGTTACCATTTAAAATATCTTGTCAGCACCTTGAATAATTTTGTCTCAGCAAACTGTGTCATGCCCTCTGTTCAGTCTGCACAGCACAGGAGCTTGTGCAGCTCTTTGGAGCTTCACAGAGAACAGTTTAGGAACTGCTGACATTATTTTCCATGTAGTACTGTCATGCTGAGCAAGCCAGAATTTCAGGATGAATAATTTATCAGCTGCCCATATTTATTCTGGATTGAACAGATTTCACTTTTGTCCAGAAGACACAAGCTGGTTTCAGAGAGCAGTATGTACAAGGACTATGACCCAACAGTAAATTAATGACCTACGGACACAAAACAACCCATGAGCATCAACAGTATTACAGCAAACAGCAACATCGGTTTTAGGGCATGTGAGCAGCCTTTGAAATAGCAAAGGCGCAGTTTACACATGGAAAGCCAGTACAGGCAGCATGCCTCACACACCTTTCCCATCTACTCCTTCTGCAGTGCACAGCTGAAGCCTTGGGCTCCTCACTACAAGAAGGACACTGAGGTGCTAGAGTGAGCCCGAGAAGGGCAATGGAGCTGGGGAAAGGTCTGGAGAACAAATCTTGTGAGGAGCTGCTGAGGGAGCAGGAGTTGTCTAGCCTGGAGACAAGGAGGCTCAGGAGGGACCTTATCACTCTCTACAACTGCCTGAAAAGAGGGTGTAACCAGGTCAGTGTCTGTCTCCTCTCCCAAGCAATCAGCAACAGGACAAGAGGAAACTGCTTCAGTCTGTGCCAGGTGCAGTTCATGTTGTACATCAGAAAGTTTATTCAGTGAAAGGGTGGTTATACATTGGAAGGGACTGCTCAGGCAAATGTGGACTCAGCACCCCTGAAGTGTTCAAGAAAACAACTGGGCATGGCCTTTAGTGCTATGGTTTAGTTGACACGGTGATGTTCAGTCAAAGCTTGGACTTGATGATCTTAGTGGTCTTTTCCAAAGTTAAAGATCCTATGATTCCGTTATACTATCTCCTCTTTCCACTACAATCAGGTTTTCATACTCCTGCACCATATGAACATCTAAAAATTCACAACTATGTAGCTACTTCTCTCCCTCCCTCTACTTTCTCCAGCAGCTGAGCTGCATGAGTCCTGGAACAGAGGGATAACCACATCACACAACTCATATCTCCTTGTGCCCACAACACTTACCTATCAGCACATTATTGCACATATATGTTGCAGTGTAGAAAACCTTTGAATTAACATCTTCAGAGTTAGAAAACAGACAACTCAAAAGTTGCATCAAATATGCCTGCATTCTGCTCCTCTCAAATTCTGAATCTGTGTGACAGAACCTTCAGATGTTGCTTTATTTGTGGCATATAGGTGTAGAGAATGAAAGTCAGGATTCTTACAGACCATCTGCTGCATGCTGTGGCTTAGCACTAGGTGCTGTTGGATTCAATTCTTGGCCATTTTACCTATGGACATTACTCACTCACTGCCAGCTTTACTCTTCTTAGTCTCAGCTGACTCAAGAACTGCTTTTTTCATGACTTCTCCACCACCCAACATACCTCTGCATCCAGAAGAAAATAACTGCAGTCAGGGACCAGAGAGCACAGCCTGAAATTCTGCCCTGCAGTTCTTCTCTGAGGCAGAGCTGGTAGGCCACCAGCCATCACTACAAAAGACCAGCTCATCAGTAGTCTCAGCCAGAAACCCAATCCTGTGTTGCCCTGTGTCCCAATGATCCCACTCTGTTTGATATTTCAAAGCAAGCCCTTCCTCTTGTCCTGAGGACAAGGCACCCAGCCATTTCATGGTCACAGTTTCGGGCTGACCCTTCTTACAGACACACACACATAGATACAACATTAGTCTCTCCCCCAGCAATTCCCAATAAATGATTGCTACTCCGATCATCAAGACACTTAACGAGGCACTAAATGTAGGACAAAAAAGGAAAAAGCTCCTTAGATATATATGTAGATTTTAAATAGATAAATCAGAATTTAACAAAACTCTTTTATCAGAGACACACAACAAAAATTAACTACAGATATAATACCTTTTTATTTATGTAAGCTGAGGATGTGTATTTGGCTCAGGAGTTTTTATCCATGACTTTAAAGAGACTGACTGCAAATAATATAAAAAAATAAAAAATGTAAAATTAATCAGTATTTTCAAAATTGTCACAAATTTTGGAAACACTTGTATAAATTCTGCAAACTTTGTGTACCCTTAAAGGGGTATAATTTAGTTACCATATATAATGATATTTGAAAATATTAGTACTTTACCCTAGAGTTTCAACATAGACATATTCATGATGAATGTAATTTCAAGAGGGTATCAAAAGTGATCATGGTTAGAAAAATATACATACTTTTGCTTCTGGAAAAGAAAAGGTCATTTGAAATATCCATCAAATAAAATACTAAATAAAGTCTCTCCACAGATATTTTTTCACAGTCCAAGATAAAATGCATGTTTATACACAGCTTATGCAATCTGACATTTTCAAGGTAGAGTCACAGTTTCACCAGTACAGAAGAACAGAATCTGTTACTACTCTCCAGACTGTTGCCTGCAGCCACGTGTGATTGTTTAGGCAAGCCAGAAGAGCAGAGCCATATAGTGATACCCAAACAATCCTAAGAAAGGTAGAGAAAATGCAGATGCACAAGAGCAAAGGACATCACACTGATAACAAGGATATTGAGAGGAATAGTGACCAATAGGAATAGACATGAACTCTTTAGTAGCATGCAGTAATTCCTACAGGAAAAATAATCCCACCACACTCCAAGTATTAAAAGGACACTTTCATGGTGCTTTTCATTAATTTTCAGAAGTAATATTAAAGATTACTTTACTGTCTACTGGAAATAGCCTGGACTTAAATTGTTTCAGTGGATACAGTTTGTTGCTGTGCTTCAGTTCATGGCAGTGTTAAACTTCAGTTGCACACACACCAACCAAAACAACCCCAAACTTTCAAGGTTTTAAAAGGAAATGAGATAGGAAGAAATTTTCAAAACATGTGCTTTCACTACCTGAGTGCATTGCAGTAGCCAACAAAGCAAAGATTGGGTAATTACTCGTTAAAATGAATTCTGGTGTAAAGAAGGAATTCAGAAGAGTAACATGGCACTTGCAACAGTAACTGAAATTAAAGATACAGTGACACATTAAGATCTGACATCCTTTACAGTGTCCTTTTAAGCGTCAACAGACCAGTATCTTATCTGCAACTGAAACAGAACAGATGCAAATCCTAATGAAACAACCAGATCAAGAATGTTACAATATTTCACAGTAATAAAGTCTATGGAGCTACTGAACAGAAAAAAGCATGAAGGATAATAGCAGCATATGGTTTACAGTTTTCACTTCTCAGTTTATTAATATTAGTGGTGCACTCAGCAATGCATAAAGCAGGAAAGAAATTCTGTCAAAACTGGCAATTATCTACCACGTCAACACTTAATTATGGTCCTTGTAAACAGCTACCTCCTTTTTGAACTTAAATTGCAAAGAAAAGAATATTTACATATAATATATATGAATATAACCACAAAATCAAAATTAAGTTAAAACCTTATCAAGGAAATTGTATTTTGAGAAGAACATAATACAATATTAAATAGTACATGTCCAAAGACTTTGAAGGCATTGTGATTTTCATGCTTTCTTCCTCCAGTCATTTTCCCCTGGATTTTAATAGACTAAATACTTCATTTCAGAGTAAATAAGTGGAAATATTATAGAGCAGCTCCGGTAAAGAATAGCTCCACTATTGAAAATTGCTCGAGGTGTGGTGATCCAGGACTCTGACTTAAAGCAAAAATAAACAGCATACAAGGCCACAGCAAAGAAGTGGCCAATCAGTACCATTGGTTTAGGAGATAACCTGCATTAAAAAGAAACAGATAAAACTAGTAAATAAACAGAATCAGAAAGAACTGAAAAACTTCCATTTTACAAATACAGATCTCTACTCGGGATCACACATCCCCTTCTGATTTAGGCAGATCTGGTTCTGCCAACTCCACTGAAAAATACAAATTTGGTTCTCTGGGGCTGCTCCACACTGTGCATTCCCTTCTACAGCACAGTCAACACTGCTGCTTTCTCTTCATTTCTAGTACTCTTTGTCCACCTTATCTTCCCCTAGAGGAATATTTTAAACAGGCTTTTCAGTTTAAGCTCTCAGTCCAAAAGGAGAGAAACATAAAAGCACATATTCTCTATGTTCAGAGTAGTAGGATTTACTGTGCATTCACAAGTTTCTGAGGGGTTGTTCAAACACCTTCATAGCCAGACATTTCCCTGTTCCTTACAACTTTTTACATAAGGCCTCACCCAACACTACTCTGAGCTTGTCAAGTAGGAAACATTTTCACCAGATGTTCTAGACCCCTCTACCTTACTCAAATTCCTGTGCCACCTACACTAGGAGCCACCAGCTTTTAGTGCCCTTTTTTATGCAGGGAAAAAAACCAAAAAGCTCTTAAAGACACAGTTTCTAATAAAGCTCCAACCTTTAATATAATCTTAAAATCTAGGCTCATGTGGGCCATGCTCCCTGTGCTGAGCTGCCTAGTGGGGAGCAATGCAGATCTCTCAGGGACTCACAATAACCACTGCCAGCATAGTGAACTTACACTGAGAGCAATCCAACAGGACCTGAGACACATTCTCCTCCAAGTCTGAAGTAGTGGAAACAGGCTTTCTTTAGCTGATGCAAGGAATCTATAGATTCATTAAAATGAATAAAACAAATATAATCAACATATACTGAAACATTTTTCTGCATGCACGATACTGATATTAAATCCAGGACTTTGGTAGCTGTTGTTCTGTTCAATTCAGCTGAACTTTAAGCTGCTTTTATTTATACAAAAGACAGTCTTACAGAATATCTATGTATTTTTGTATTAACTGACTATTTTTTTCTTTGTTTTGGAGGGGTTTTTTTGGTTTGTTATTTAGTCCTAACTCCATACTTGCCTTCACATTGCTAAAACTTTGTCTAAAAAACTAGGCAGAGAACACAAAACAAAACTTACTAAAATTCTTTGATTGATATATTTTTCATATATAACAATATACATACATATATATATATACAGACACAGAGAGACATGGACATCCCCTTCCCAGTCATATTTATTTACCAAGTTGCAATTAATTAGAGGTTATCTTTAAGATATATTTACCATCTGTGGCAGCAAAGAGTTCATAAAGTGCCTGGGCAAGAACATTCACTACAAAAGAATGAGATTTTTTCCTTGACCAGTAAAATGTTCTTTTTGCCTGGAAAGAAAAAAAGAATGATTTCTGTCAGTAAATAAAAAGGAACATTCAAAAGATTCCCAAAAGAGGTGAGGTGGCAAGAGTCATGCTCATGGACATGTAGAAGGGATTTAGTGACAGGCTAGATTGATTCCTAGCTAGGTCATCAAGGAATTTCAAAAATTTGTTGAACCAGTTAACCAGGCTCCCCTTACCTTAAACACAGTGGGGAAAAAGATATTTCCAGAGCATGTTTCATCTCATCCTACAGGAAGTGTCTGGTATACAGCTGAAACTTGAAGGATAATGCTCAGCTAGTTCCCTCAATTGACTAGTAATAAATAGGAAATGACTGGAAGTCCGAGGTGACTAGCTGCCATAAAGTATCTCCATGTAGTCAGGTAAGTCCTGACATGCAGAGCGCTCCTCTAAGTGCTTTTCAATTTTCAAATACACTTTTTGAATCATCTACTTGTAGTCTACAATTATATTACCTGTAAATTAGCCAAGACAATATGCCTAACCCCATTAAAAGAAGTAAACAAATTAATAAGAAATCTTATTATCTACTTATCAGAATTTTGCGACTAAGTATCACTGAAAAAATAAACCTTGCATGAACACTGATGGAGCGGATCCCTCTAACTTACTACTCAGATTTATGCAGCAAGCAAGAGGCCAGTGGAGGCTGAGATGTCTCTTGAAAGACTGGGTACACAAGCTCATTATTGCACAAGTTCCACTCCAACAAGTATGATGGTTCAAACACACCACATTTAGATCATATTAAAAATACCCTATTAAAATAGGAATATAAGGTTATCCTAGCAAAGCATCCTGACTAGACACAGCACACCAGTCTCCTTAAGTAAAACACAGCAGCTCAGTGTGCAGTTTTGGAACTCCCTCTTGCCACACAGCACTGCAGTAACAGACCACAGCTCCACTGGTGAATGCCTCATATCTCATCGTTCTAGCCAAGGCTTTGAAAATTGCTATGCCTCACCAATAACTTACTTGTCCCTATGTTGCATAAAACTTAGAAGTGTGTCACTAAATTGCAGCCGAAGCTGTCTAAAATAAGTCCAAAATAAAGAATCACCTTAAGAACATCAGAATCTTCATAAAGGTCTGGGATATCCTGGAGCAAACTTCTCCATATTTTAACATCATTTAAAATAACACTCATTCCTCCACCAGTTAGAGGGTGTCTTATATTATATGCATCTCCTAAAAGAAGAACACCTAGGCAGAAGAGAAAAAACAATAGGATACTGCATAACTGTTATGGAATCTTAAAATTCAAATCCTCTGTAAAAAACATCAAACTTACTAGGAATTCATTCCCACCAGAAAATAATATGTATAACAACTAGAAATTAAAAAACAAAAACCACGAAGTATGTCTTTAAATCAAAAGGCTTAAAACAGCTTTAAGATAATCAAGGTGAAACTATTTTTCCCTACTGTGTCAAAGAACACACTTTTAAAGTTAATTTATTTATGATTTTTTCTTAAAAAGGCCACACTTAAATAAACTTGAGCAACTGAGTAAATTAAACTTACAGATAAAGCAGGCATTGATTTAACATCTGGTGTCAATGTAAACATTCCAGTTAAATTTTGCCAAAGGTACACATTTTATAGAAGATTTATGAGACTGTTGTACTGAAGAACAAATATACGTCTAGGACAGAGTCCTATGCCACAGAAGATGCTTATAAAGCCTTTTCCTTTTATTTCATAATACCCACCCTTTTTGTTAACAGCTGAAGGAGGCAAGAAGCTGGCTGGCATAGTCCTTAAACGATCATTCTGAACTGCTATTAAGAATGGTTCCTTTAAGTGATCTGCAACAACCAATATTGTAGTAACAGTAGTTAGACAAAAATGCAAATAATTTGTACACAATCCATTTTAATCTCTTTTTAGAGATACCACAGAGTCATAGAATGGTGTGGGTTGGAATGGGACCTTGAAGATCATGTAGTGCCAACTCCCCTGCTGTCAACAGAGACACTTCCCCTAGCCCAGACTGCTCAGAGCCCCATCCAACCTGGCCTTGGACATCTCCAGGGATGCGGCAGCCACAGCCTCCCTGAGCAACCTGTTTTAGTGTCCCACCACCCTCACAGGAAATCATTTGTTCCTAACCTCTAATCTAAACCCACTCTCTTATTTGAACCCATTCTCCCCTGTCCTGTCACTGATGCCCTTGTCAATAGTCCTGCCCCATCTCTCTGGTAGACTCCCTTCAGGTACTGGAAGGCCACAATTAGGTCCCCCCAAAGCTTTCTCTTTTCCACACTGAACAAAGCCAAATCTCTCAACCTCTCCTCATAGGAGGAGCCCTCCATCTCTCTGATCAACTTGGTGGCCTCCTCTGGACTCATTCCAATAAGTCACTGCCCTTCCTGTGTGGGGGAGCCCAGAGCTTTATATAATCCTTCTGAATTGCTGACCTCACAGATGTGAGCTGAACAAACTTTCATGTGTTGTTGTGTGGTGTTGTGTGGAACTAAAGAAGGGTGAATGGTTTCTGAAAAAGTGACTGCAGACATGGAAAAAGCCACACAGTTCTATGAATTCAATGAAATCTGTCTTTTTTTTTTTGACATGTTTAAATGTGACAATTCTCTAGAAGTCTTTCCAGACTTACCAGGTAGTTGAGGATGAATGGTCTCAATCATGTACTCTTTTAAATTTTTTGGCATTTCCCCTCGAATATCAACAAGGACCCGAGTTTCAGTTGAAGAAATCTTATAGATTAGCACTGGACTCGTTTTAGCTAAAACAAGTTCAGCATAATTAGCTTTAAACTGTGATGCATCCTTAAAAAGGAAAGAAAAGGAGGAAAGATTGAGACTGATTAATGAAAGGGTATTAAACATCAGACATATGAAATGATTTTCTAAAACACTTTTAACTAAAATCCTGTATAAGTTTGTGTTATAATTTTCTTAAATGAAGAAATATTTTCAAAAATAAAATTCTGAATTTCAGTGTAGCAATAATTCATTTGCCAACACGTTTTAGTATTTACTAGAACCACTAACTTATCCACTTCACTTGAATACCTCACCAATATTTAATATATACCACTGAAAACCTGTAATGTAATCCATGTACTACTTTTCAGTAAGATCATTTTGTTTTCTTTTCATTAAGAAAATAGTGGAAGGGAAAGAAATCCACTAACGTAAATCTAATTACCAACAGAAGAAGAATCATAGGGCCCTATCTAATGAGGTCTTAAAGAAGATTCCAAAAGTAAACAAACTTGGGCAGTGATAACTGGATTAGAGACCCAAAAAGAACTCAAGTTCCTACCAGTCAGTGTTCTCAGCCTAGTGAAAATACTGTTAGCTTCCATTCAGTCTCCCTTAATTATTCTTGCTGCTAATGCATCATTTAATGCAGCAGACACAGGATTTCTACCTGGATTCTCCAGTCACCCAGCTACCAACCCAGATTTCCAGTCCAAAACCTTCTCTCTTGAAGTTTATAGGTCCTGAAGGCAAATATGTACCTGGTTATAAGGTACCCCATCTTCAGGCAGGAGCACAGTTTGAGTGCCCTTCTGGAGTAGAAAACATAGGTGGTTTGGCTCACAGCTTACAGGATGATCTAAAACTCAAGATTTTTACTCCCTGAACAAATACAGTAACTATTGTTAAAAAAAAAAAAAAAAGGGAGTGTCACCATCTTAGGTACCAGTATCTTAACACAAACCTGTAAAAACACAATTTTACCAGTTGGGTTCTGGATTTACAAAGGTGCCTACTTCTGATCCAGAGCTTAGTGCTAAATAAGACACAGCACTAATATAAGGTAGCGCTATGTGTGCTGTAAGACACTGAAATGTTTTTTTCTTTAAAAAAGAAAAATTCTATGAACTAGTTTAGTGAGTCTAGAGCTCAGGTTAATGTAGTTATGCTGAATCACAGCCCATTTTCTTAAATACTCTCTTGTTCAACTATATGCTTAAGGTTAACCTTGTACTCTTAAAATCAAAAATCTTAACTTTTAACAACAATATCCACTTTAAAAATTAAAAACAAAAAAAAAAAAAAAGCCACAGCAGGCTCAGAGATACATAAGTGTTTTAAGAGGTGAAAATCTGATCTATAACTGTACCGAATGTGTTAAGTCTGACACAGTAAGAAGTTCAACTGTCGCAGAGCTGGGACCGAATATGCATCAATACTTTAAGAGCTAAAAACATAGAACAAAATTTCCAAACACTTCAAAGGTACACAGAAACTGACAGAACAGCTGGATAAATACCTAAAAGCACAGTTCTAACTGATTCTGTTGGAAAAGGAGATGAACAACATACTTAGTGAAATTCAGATCCACTTTAAGAAGCAGCAGCATAGTGGTTTATATAATATTATACATAAAAGTTACCTTCAAAATGCAACCAACAAAATGAGATGAAACAGTAACTTTGTTGGATATCAAGTTTTTCCTGAATTTGGAGAAAAGGCCATCAGCTACAACTGTAAGTGGAGCATGAAGTTCCTGCAGCATAAATTAAAAATAAAGTTATGACACTGTCAATTTTGGTTCAGAACAATGAGAAGAAATTCCCAAGATCTCTTTTGCAATTGTAAATTAAATGCTTTAAAAACAATAAACATCTAAGAGGATCACAGGCCATATTAACAACATATGTATTAAGAACTGTGGGGTTTGCCTTCCTTGCATTCATGCTTATCTATTTGCTACACAAGCCGTTCTAACAATATACTCCAGATTTTTCAGACGTGCATTCAGAAAACACAGATATAGGAGCTGTGTAGAAACTTGGATTTAAAAAACACAATAAAGAGGAGTACTTGCTTCCTTCAGGCTGTAATGCTCTTTAGAACAAAAAAAAAAAAAAAACACCCAACAAGAATTTCAAATTAAAGAACTATGCATAAGTAACTAAAGAAAATCAAACCAAAGTATAACAGACTGACAAGCTGTAAGCACATAGGCTCTTCTTTAAAAGACCAAGCAGGGAACTCTGAGCAGTTCCAGTTAGGAACTACAACAAATAGCATATATATGGACAAAATACAAATATGAGTAAACTGATCAGGTTCACCCTGAAGGTCTGTGCAAATTCTTAATGTTTAACACATATATTGTTCTCAAACATAAGCAAATAATTGCAATTACTAAAATGTATTTTTATGCCTTTTATGGTCATATAACAACAATATTATACTAGGAAGCATTTGAAGATAGGTGTTTCTTTCTACCTACAGCTTTCTCAGTGCCAATATGTTCAGTGACCAAACTTCAAATGACAATAGATTTACCACAAGCATTAGTCCTTAGCTTTCAGTGATTTCATATGCTTGGCATAAGCAATAAAACATATTTCTCCTTTTAAGCTTTCAGTTTGTAAGCAAGGCAAAAAAAGAACACTGTGTTTTGCTAGTACTCCTAGGAAATCTTTTACTATCGTATGGGTGAGTCACTCTGTGGCGAGTTCCTCTACAAGCAGTTGCCACCAATATTGGAGTGAATTCATAAAATCATAGAATACTCCAAGCTGGGGTGGACTCACAAGGATCAAGTCTGACTCCACTTAGCCACACAAACCTTAACATCTTTTGCTGCTTGAAGGGCAGCTGGACAAAATCAGATGACAGTAGATGTGACTAAAGTAAAACATGTTTTATGGTGTCTGTGCTTATAGAAGTGAGCTCCTGAGTAGAGTTAACAAAACCTCTTTCCTATGGATTCCTAGCTTGGATGATTGCAAGCTCTAATTATTCCTGCAATTAAACCAAAGTCACCTGTCCATATCAGTTTCCTGTTGTCTAATGAATGGAACATTCATGCTGCAATTTTTCCACAGTCAAGACAATCAACAGGTGCCTAGTTTCGAAAAAAATTTTAAGTTGACCTTTAGCATACCAGCTAATTTGAACCTCATTTAAGAGAATAAAAATCTCAGCGGTAATGTGGTGGAGAATGTAAGATGGAAAGAACAGAAAAACACAAACTCACAACACATATCAGCCTCCTTTCTTTATAAAATTAGGCTGAGGAATGTAAACAGGCTTGAGTTTGGGGTTTTTATTCAGCTAAGAGCTTCCTAGCTGTAAAACTCACAGGCAGGGACACATAGTAAATAGACAATGTTTAACGGAAATTTCTGATATACTAGATTTCTAAAACCAAAGGAGATCTAAGCCAGCAAATGAAACAGCTCTCTCCAGCCACAGAACTTCAGCATTCAGAGCAAAACACCAATTTGTTTAGCTCCAGTATATAAGGAAACTTAAGGCCTTTTTTTAGAACAGACTTTCAGGAAAGATGCAAGCTAGAATACTGGTCACTCTACTGCTGGTAAAATAAGTCAACATTTAAAATTACAACAACAACATCCATAAGCGTGTGAAGCTTAAAAACAGAACTCAAAACAAAATATGCCTGTTCCCCTTCTAACCCTCAAACAAAATAAAACAAAACCACCCTTCTATGTTGCTGAATGATAAAGCCAATTGAATTTGGGAAATAAACCCCAACAAACACCCTTTCCCATGTAAAAAATCCTCCTCCTCTCCAAACCTCCTGTCTTTCCCATGCCTGTGATTCAGTGGCTTGTTCTCCTAGAGGGGATTTCCTAACAGTTTCATTCATATTACATGACAGGTTGGACAGACCAAGGCACACGACTTGGAACTCACTCCTCCTCCAGCTACCTCCGGAGAAGTCAAGGATGTTGTTCCTTTGCTCTCTTGCAGCACTTAGCCGTCAAGTGGGCTAAAATGGCACTTGCCTTAGGGCAGTCTAAAACCAGCTTGCCCCCCTACAGCTTTGGCAAGTACTTTTAAAAGGCTCTCTCCTATATGGTTCTGTGCCACCAGTCCCATTTCTAAATGACTTAGAGATGGAAAGATGTTAATAATCCTCAGAGCAGGATCTTCCAGCTACTCAGGAACTTTCTCCATCTAGTATGGAGGGGAGCAGGGCATAGGCAGATTTCTATCTATCCCATCAGAGTACATCTACATAACTTTAGGCAACAAAGGAACTTCAAAGTCCACAAAGAAGATTACAAATCTGGTTTTCCTGGAGAATAGGCAGCACATCCAGAACTTCAGTACACGGGTTTTACCCAGACTGGTCTTTCCTAAACTTTTTAAGTTCACACAGTTTCATGGCATTTAGCCAGCATTTTAGCATTAAAATATGCCAAAATTCTTCCTGCCATCCAAGAAATGACAAGACAGAACTTTCAGACAGAATTATGAATAGGTAACTTTTTCATTTTCAGTCCCTCACTAGATGGTGGAAGTATATATGGAAATGCAGACAACTACACACAGTCAAAGCACAAATCTTAATATATTGTTTCTTTCACCAGGAATTCTTGAAAGATTTTAAATTCCAGACATATGAATAATGAAACAAATAATGAACTGAATTCTCCAGAGCAACTGAAAGCAGAAGCTTCATAAGAAGTTATAACAATAATTCCCATATTCCCAGACTGTATGCACTAGAAAATAATCTCCCTTTATTAAATTCTTTCACTTTCTTGATAACAACATTATTTCTGTACCAGTGCTCTGAAACACAACCTTTTAAAAAATTATATATATAAAGCAACCATCAATTTTCTCAATGGGTTAATAAAGTTTGTAAAAGAAAACTCTTACCTTAGTGTCTCCAGTTTCTTTGTCCTTGTACTGAACGCCCACAACACAGTCATCCTCTTCAAGTAACTGTAACACAGTCCCTTCAATGAATTTTGCACTGAAATTAAACAAAAGGGTTAAAACACAAGAGGATTAACGATGCCAGCATTTCAAGGCACTAGACACAGAAAGAAAACCAAATTTTCAACAATATTGTCTCTGCCAAAACAGTTTAAATTTTGCAAAAACAGGGCTCTTGAATGCTTTCTGAAGCTACATTAAACGTCAAAAAGTGCTGGTCACAAATTTCACTTTGACTAAGCCTTTTGTTTGACACCTGAATATTCTAAAAACTGTACTGTTTATCATAAACACCTTGGCACTTAGTAGAGTCCCCCGCTGTACCCCATGGCCCTGTGAGAGATGCTGTGATGAGTTTCACACCTAACAATGGTCAGAAATCAGGGAGCTGACTGAGTAATCCCGGCTAAAAGCTAAGAATCGCTGACAGTGCAGGTGAGACTTAACTCCGAGGAGAATTAAAGAACAGAATCAGCAGCACTTAAACCCTTAACATGAACACTAGATAAAAATCAGGCATATAATTCTCAGAGCAAACTCAGTCCAAACTAACCTAACCTGTTTAGGACACAGATATCTAGGCTGTCACCTCAGGAATTGAGAATAGAGTCTTGGTTTTTTTTCTATTTATGCATTTAAAGTTCTGCTAACACTTATGTTTGAGCAGAGCATCCCTTGCTTCTATCTCCCAACCAGAGCTGTTTTGAGTTCAGAAATTAAATCTCTGTAAACTTATATCCAGATGGAATTCCACAACTTTAAGAACTGAGCTAAGGGTGCACGTGAGAATAAAACAGCTTGTTATTTTAGGCTCTTAGAAGAAATACAAGCAGTTCAATTAACGTCTTTTTTTCCTAGCATCCAGCACAGACATTTCAGAGCAGATCATGACTGGCTTAATCTGCGAGGCAACAGGCACGTTGGCTCTATCAAAATATGAATGGTTTTGAGTGAGAAAACAACAGAAACCTCAAGAACAAGGAACTGCAGCAGCACACCAGGAAATCAGAGTCCTGCAGATCCTACTGGCAGGACTAAGTTTCTTTTACAGCTGTCATTTCAGTTACCTGCCTAAGTGCTCACTTTTTCTTCTCATTCTCATCCACTAGAAGTGAGTTTATAATTATATATAATTAGTTATATGAAACAATGATGCCCTACCTCTTTCTGCTGCAAAAAAACTTATCTGAAATACATTCATATTGCCTAGTGCTTATAAACTGGATATTCTAATCAGTAATAATTACCCCCTGTATCTTCAAAAGCTGTGTAATAAAACCCAAAATCTCCTGGCACTAT
This sequence comes from Acridotheres tristis, assembly GCA_037013685.1. Classification (NCBI taxonomy): domain Eukaryota; kingdom Metazoa; phylum Chordata; class Aves; order Passeriformes; family Sturnidae; genus Acridotheres; species Acridotheres tristis. The sequence goes on along the minus strand of CM072886.1, from coordinate 138,868,552 downwards.
TAAGAGTTCTTGATCTTTCACTGCACATAAACATGCAGTTTTCTATGCCACAAATTAAATGACAAGGAAGCATACACAAAACAAACATTCAAGACTGCGTGGGAAATGGAAAAGAATTTAATTCAAGTCACGAACTTGATTTTTGCAAGTTTTTCCTTCAAAGACTGTGTATAGCTGCTGGAGTTTTTCCCACAAGCTGAGCCCAGCATGCCAGATGCCCAAATTTCATTGAACTTAGAGCCTCAAAAAGACTTCAGCTTTCAGAGCTAGTGAACACAGTCACCATTAATTTCAACTATACTACAAAGCTTCTATCTTTAGTGCCACTTTTAGTAACTCATATGATATAAAAAATATGAAAGGAGAAAGCAGTTTTCTAGCTTAGAATAAAGATGTTAGGTAAAAATATAATAATGCCATATGTCCTTGTAAAAGGACATATGGTATTACAACATTCTTAGGGGAAAAAATTAAGGGGAGAAAAAAAGACAATACAAAAAAAATACCACACAGAAAGCAGCACCTAGAATCTATTCTATTTCAATAAAAGTTTACTTCTCATCTCTTTCATAGAAGGAAGAAAACAGTCAAGAGAAAACACCGAATTTTTCTTTTCATTATGAAAAGAAACTATCTTCAAGACTCTGGATCATACAAGTTATTAACTGGAAAGAGGTACTTGATCTAGTGCTCCTTTCTAGTTACTTTGGCTCACTTCTTGTTAAAAAAGAAAGCAAAACAACATTCAAATGTAAATCTTGATTTCTGTCATCACTGATAACATCAGTGGAAAACCTACATGCTACTACCCAGTGGTGCAGGAAGGTTGGACTACATGACCTTTAAAGGTCATCCCTTCTAGCCCAAACTATTCTGTGATCTAAAAAATCATGCCAGATTTGCCACTCGTGCCTTGTCCAAAGAAGTTCTGTGCACTGCTCACCAAGGTCAAAAAATGCCAAACTCAAGAATCAGCAGAAGAGAATCAACCCTTCACCTGTGAACTGTTCTCTCACACAGATAACCAAATACCTTGCCTAATATTTTAAGCCCATACTCCCTTAAAGATTAACTTGTCCCAAAGGGTTATATATATATGATATATATAATGTGTATGTTAACTTATGAACTTGTCTACAGAAAGCACAATAGCTGCTACTTTCTCTCAATCTTGCTCATCAAAGCCCTCCATGTTGGGAAATGGTTAAGGAATCTCATGGAAATGATGGGAACAATGCTTCTGAATCTCTGGATCCCAACTGTGCTGTCCACAACATGACTCACTTGGGCTCTGCCATAGCTGCCCTTCGGAGACCCATGATAAACTGGCCATGATGAAAAGATCTTCCACTGGCCACGCGTCCGTCTTCAGATGTTGGATAAGGAATCTCAACCTCCAACTTGCTCTCTAGGTCATGAATTATGTAACCATTTACTATTTGTGAATCAATACCTTCTACCGTATCTGCAAGATATAAACCAACAGATGGGTTAAAACAAGCCTTTAAGAAAACCTAATTATTTATTAAAGGCATTTCTTTACATAGGGTCCGGTTTTCCTAAGCAAAATACACACGTTGAAAAAAGAGCATTTTCAAAATAGCAAACTGGAAATACACAAGCAATTTTAATTCAAATGTTAAGTGCAGATAATGTTTTTCTTAATTTTTCATGTAGGCATACTTTTACTAAATACATTTTTGAGTGTAGTAACTCTTGTGTTACAGATCTATTTACATTTTGAAATGTACCCACCTTCAAGACCCAAGTCTCGAAGAGCATTAAATCCTCCAGGCTGCAGCAATTCTCCAACTATCCTGTCAGGTTCTTTCAGATCCCTCTCTATCACAGTCACCTTTCTTCCATCTCTTGACAGCACCGTGGCCAAGGAAGAACCAAGGACACCTGATCCCACAATGATAATTTCTGGATCACATTGGAGTGACAATGCTGTATTTGGTGCAGTCTCTGTCAGATATACATCCGAGAAGTTCACTTCTCTTTTACCCTTCAGAAAACAAAGACAAGAAAGTTACACATGCCAATGGATCTGCAACACAACCTTGTCAAGAGGGCTGACTTTGGAGTAGCTCTACTCTGAGCCAGGGTACTGAGAGTGCATTGGCAGTTGGAAGGCATCTTGCAGTTTAGTTTTGTCCAAAATTGGATCTGTCATATTCTAAAAGGCAACAAAAGCACAACAAGCAGAGAAAAAACAACACCACTGCAAACAAAAATCAAGACCCTAGCTTAAACCTGCCCTGCTGATCAAAGACAAACCACAAACAAAACTGTCAGAGAGACTGAAAGCTGCTAGAAAAGGCAGTAAGAAAAGGCTGTCCCATATTCTTGTCCTACAAAAACTGACACCTTCATGCCAGTGAACCACTCCAGCATGGAGGCATTAGCACTTGACAATGAAAAAGGTATTAGATTTACCAGAAAATGTATTTCTCTGGAAAACATACTCTTTTAATTATACTCTAAGTGAACCTATCTAACTAACAAAACAGCAACTTATGGTAATATTGAGAATGGAAAAGTGTCAGCAGAAGCAGCTGCCTGGGAAATGCTTTTAAGAAGTGGTTCTGAAATGAAAACTCATCTGACACCTAAAAGTATAAGCAAAATCACCATTCATCTACATTTAAAGCTGTTAAGAATTGACATATATTGGATTGGACATCAGTTAATGCAGAAACTGGTATTTTAAACCAGCTCTGTTATAGAACCTTCCCAACAGCACTTAATCACATACACTTCAAAATAAAAAAGAATTTTAAGGGCAACTCCAGTGCAAAGATGCAAATCATTTCTCCAGGCAGATGAGAGTTCAATTCAGTCTTTCACAAATGCCTCAGCACTGCAGTGCTGACATTGTTAAAAATACCATTGCATCAGTGAAACACACTGACACCAGAATTTCTAGTGGCCTAGTGTCATGTTTATATCTACACTGCAGCAAGAGAGTGCAAAACTAAGTATCTGAATTCAGGTAACACAAGAAATTGGTAAAGGCAGGCTTTAAGAGAAAAACATAATAAAAATCAAAAGCCTTTGACTGGCAGCCAAAACCAGTTTCATGTTCTTCTGTGTAAGGGGTCAGTGCTCATGTGAAAATGCCCAGATGTACACCGGGAAGTGCTGACTACAGATGTACTGGATATCTATGCCCAGTTCATAGTCTTGGATGGCAGGACTCCAGCTAAGCTCCAGGCACCACCTACAGCTCTCCACAGCAAGGCTCATGCAGGGCTCAAGAAAACACTGACTATCTGAGCAGGTCCTGTACCTATTGTACAAGCAATAGGTCAGCAATCATTTCCCAGTAACTATCTGCAGCTGTATAAACAAATGTATTTTATCCATAAATATCAGTAAGCTCATCAGAGAGTTACAGAATGGCAGAGGTTGGAAAGGGTTTCTGGACATCATGGGGTCCAAAGCCCCTGTTCAAGCTGGGTCAGAGCAGACTGGCCCGGGCCCTGTTTTGGATACCTCCAAGGATGGAGACACTTCCACCTCTCTGGGAAATGGTGCAGTGCTCAGACACCCTGACAGTAAACAGTGCCTCCTGATGCTCAGAGCAAACATCCTCTGTTTCATTCTGTGCTCGTCACCTCTCATCCTGTCATCAGGCATCGATGGAAAAAGCCCTGGCATAGCCTTCTTTCATCCTCCCTTCAGCCTGCTCTTCTCCCGGCTGGACAGTCACTCAGCCTTTCCTCACAGGAGAGATTCTCCAGTCCTTCATCTCTACAACAGACTGGCAACTGAACATATTTTTCTGCTGCTGTAATAATCCTTTACTCCAAATCTTTCTTAAAACATATTTGTTTTGATGCTAGAAAACCCCTGGTCTACCACTTAAGTAAGTTTTCACTCTTTCTTTTGCCATCCAAAACTAACACAAAATATGACAAATCAAACATCCAGCATCTAAAGACAAACTCTGTCCACCCCTTTCTTAACTCCTTCCCCTCACCAGGGCACAGGGTCAGTCGCCAGAGGGAAGAGCACCCCATGTGCCGCGTCTGCATCCAACTCACCTTTCTAGATTTGGACTGTTCAACTTGTTGAGATCCCGAGGTGGGCTTGGCCCAGAAGAAGCCAACCAGCGGCAATGCTGAGAGCACATCAGAGAGCACTCCCAGGTGTGACTTCTGCTTCTGCTGCTGCCGCTGCCTGGGTCCCCTGAAGTGGTACCTGTAGGACAGCACCAAGCCGAGCGAGAAAAACACCAGCACGGAGAGCAGCACCTCCTTATTAGCGTAACTCATGAGGTCTCCACACTTTTTATACACGTAAATGAAGGAGGCGATACCCAGAAAGGTCCACATCATGAGGGTCACTGATGTTGCTGCTCCAAAGCTTCACCGCAGATGGATGCTGCCGAAAATAGAGTTTCGTGGAAGGGATGAAAAAAATGTATCTATAGAAAAGCGACGATTTCCCCTCCAATGGAAGATGAGGAGATTTCAATGGAAAAACAAGGAGCCTCCGAAGAGGAACAAGCCCCACCTCGCCAGGCTGCCACAGGAGCCTGGACAGAGGTTCCGAAACCGGAAAAAAAATATATAAAACGTCTTCTCAAGTACCCCCTCCCTGACACGCGATGCCGGAGGAGCTGGAGCTCGTCCTACTGCCCCCCAGGTCACCCCTCCGCTTTGCCCAGCCCCGCTCGGAACCGGGTCTCTCCTGCGCTGGCGGCGGCGATGCGGCCGAAGCCCTCACGCCCGGGGATGAGGCGGCGGCGCCGCGCGGGGCGGGAGGAGCACGGTGCACGCCCAAGGGAGGCGCGGCTGATGCTCTGCTCTACCTGCCCGCGCCAGGGCACCCCGCAGCCGCCTCACGGGGGGGAGATGCGGTGCCGCTGCCTCCCTTCTTGACCCGGTCCCAGCGCCCGGCGGCGCCTCGCGGCAGGAATGGGGGTGTGGGAGGGAACGAGGGGCAACAGACGGGGATGGCGAGGGCGGCCCGCGGGAGGGGCGGCCCCGCGGCCATGCTAATGAGTAACGGCCGCCGCCGCCCCGCGAGCACCGCGCGCCCGTGCCTCAGCGGCGCCGGCCAATCGGCGGCGCTATGCCGAGATGGCGCTATGGCCGCCGACCAATGGGAGCGCCGGGAGGGAGGGGCTTGCGGCCGCCGGGCGATGTGACGCGAAGGGCGGGGCGGGGTTGCCGTGGTGACGGGGAGGGGCGGGGCCGCTGAGGGGCGCTGGTAGGCCCAGGGCAGCGGGCGGCGGCGCCGCGTGTCCCCTGCTCGGGGAGCGCGACGGAAAGCAGCACCCATCGGAGAAATCAGAGGCTCGTGGAAAGGTTTGAGTTGGAAGCGACATTGGAAGGTTGGGCAGCGACACGTTCCACTAGACCGGGTTGCTCAAAGCCCCATCCAGCCCATCCTTGAACACTCTGCGGAATCAGGCATCCACAGCTTCTTTGGGCCGCCTGTTCTGGTGCCTCACCACTTTCAGTAAAGAATTTCTTACTAATATCTAAGTCTACTGTCCTTCAGTTTAAAGCCATTCCTCCTTGTCCTGTCACTCCATGCCTTTGTGAAAGATCATTGGCTTTGTTGTAGCGTCTTTACATACTGGGAGATGCTGTAAGGTCTCCAGAGTCCTCTCCCCATCACTCTTAGCCTGTCTTCGTAAGAGAGGTGCTGCACTTCCTCTGATCAACTTTGTGGCCCTGGTCTGGAATCACTGGAATGGATCCATGTGTGTCTTGTGTTGGGCTCTTCACCTGGGCACTCCAGGTGAGATCTCAGCAGATCAGAGGAACAGAACCTCTTCTCTCATCCTGCTGGCCACAGTACTTTTGATGCAGCCCAAGATTAACCTGAGCTTCCTCTCTTAGCATTGAACTCAAGGGTACTAACCTGTGTCCTCCTATTCCTCCAAGAGGCACTTTTCTTGGGCTGTGTACCTGTTGCAATGCAACAATATCAAACATGTCTGTCTATCACAGCATAACAATATTTGAAAGTGAGGAATCTGTGAAACAAGACAGGACCTCAGCAGGAACTGGTGAAAGAATAATCAAAACCAATCACACCCACATGGTGCTAAAGAAGATGAGATCTTTGCAGTGGTAAAATGGAGTAGATTTTGAAGAGGGGAGAAACATCTGGTAGCTTCTCAGTAAAATGAGATTAAACCAGTTTGACACTTCTCAATAAATCCAGATGAAACTGGAAGCCATTAAGAGATGGGGCTCTGGTTCATTCATTGGGTCAGTCAGTTCAAGCTAAAAGTAAAGACCCTGTGAGCTAAAGAGATGAAACACAGGTTTTTCTACTTGGTTTGGTAATAACATGGGTCTCATCCAACAATGATGGTTATTCCCTTAACAATGAAATGGATTCTGGTGTAGCAGTAGGATCCAAAATCATAGGCATCTGTCAAAACATGTTCACAGCAGGAGCTGCTTTTCCCTACTTTGAACAAGGGTTATTACAGCTGTCAACAGGTTTTAAACCACTAGTGACTGAACTTCTTAAATACATCTGCACTTGATTTCCTATGTTCATATAAGTATTCCTTGTGCCTGCTAAAAATGCCTTTTCCTCACAGTCCAATCTCCACAGATTAAGTTAAACTGTGTTTAACCGTTCTGGGTATTTCATGCTAGAGACCAAACACAAGAAGCGCTATAGCCTTCAAGTTACTGGAACCAACACAAACCTTCTAAAGACTAAGAAATGTAAATTGATATAAATGAACCAGTAATTGCTGCAAATAGTGCCAGACTAATGCAAATGCCTAGTCAGAACTGTGCCAAGGAGCAGAATAAGCTGAAGTGGCTCATAGAAAGACTTATGGTAGATAAGGGAACAGACAAAAGCAGAATCTTGTGAAGGAAGATACTGGTATGTGATTTTAAGACTAGAGTAGAATTTCTTCTTCCCCTTTAGTGCCAACTGCACAAAACCCTTCACCCTGTGAGGGTCCTACTTGATGCAGCTGTAAGGTTATTTTTGTCACAACAGGTATGTGTAACCCACTGCAGAACATGAACTTTTTGTTTGTCCAAGTCACCCTGTAGCCACTGTGCCTGAGCCAGAGCAGTGGGCAGCAATCCATGGGTACGGGAAAGAGGAAATGTGGGTATTTCTCTGGCTGCAGACTTTAATTAAATCTTATTAAGTCATCAACAAAACTGCATGCCTTCCACCCCATCCTTCTCTATATGAAATGCTCATGCAAAATTTCTTTCAAGGTTATGTAATTTGTGAGTCATTTTTCTTAATACTTCCGTTTGGAGTGGTTGGTGCTGGGAATTGAAGCAATTACAGAATTCTGACAGATGCATCTCTTCAAGGCTCGGATGTTATCAGAATATTTCTGTATTTCCAGCCAAGACATTGAAAATGGGTGGCTCCCTGCTCCTTCTTCATTTACTCTCAGTCTCCTGGCTGTGGTGAAGAGCTTGGCATATTTGCATTTCTTGAAATGCAAGTTTACTGTAAGGGCTGCATTTTTTTTGTTTATGTTATTGTAAATAAGGTAGATAGCTAGTTAGAGCTACTGATTTTATTGTTGTTAAATGCCATTACCTTATTTTCCAACTTTACAATTTATGTGCATTCCTGAATTTTTTTATATTTTTTTCTAGAATGAGGAACTTCTTGTTTCATTTGCATTACCCTTTCAAAATTACTACTATGAAACATCTTTTAATGATTTAAATCTCACAGTGTCAAATATGAAAAGGTTGAAGCAGGAATTTCTAAGATTTTATGACAACTTTACAACCAGGAAGTAAAGGCTCCCAAGAGAGGGAGCTGAGCAGTCTTTTCTCTGAACCTTTCTCAAGATGCATCTTCCCTCAGCAAAATGTTGTTTTCAGACTTGGACAATCAGCAATTGGCAGGGCAGTGGTGTTATGCTGGAATAACCAGAAATGGCTGTCTGAACTCCAGGGTATAAAAAATAAATCACTTGATGAAGCCTGCCTCTTGTGCAGAAGCAAGCATCATTTTGAGCCATCTTAAGCTGCAGAGCCATAAAACAGATGTCCCTGGTTCCTGGTCACAACTGCCCCAGGAGCATCAGGACCAATGTCTGCAGTGACAGTGTGTGCAGCCTGACTGACCCTTGCTGTCCATGGATGTGCTACATGTGACAAAGAGCCTGCTCTCACTATGCCTCCCTGCCATTAATTAATTAGTAATGGTCTTCTATCTGCACAGGTAAATAGATGGAGCAAGTCTGGTGTGCAGACTGACAGAAAAAAGAAAAAGATCTATTCCTGTGTTTCACTCATCATCATGAGAAGCAGCAGAGCCTGGTAAATGTTTGGATGAGGCATGGTAGGGATCCTGGAGAATTAGAAGGATAATTATATGAAACTGCAGTTACTCAGAATCAGAGATGCTTCAAGCTCTGAAGCAAGAGGCCACTTACATAAAAAGCTATAATTGTGTTTATATCATGTGTTTATATATTTTATATGTGGGTGTGTGAAGGAATAAAAAAACTGCTGTCCTTTATGTGGGCATTTTATTGAGAAGCTGGGTGGTTAAATTAATTTTTTAGAAGTGGTGCAGTGCAGCTGGATATTTTCATGACTGATCACAATGAACTCTGCAAATGTTTTCAGAATCATTTTAATGAATGTCGAAAAAACAGCTTAGTGTCTGAATAACAGCAAAAACATTATCAAATATATATGTAAAGCATGAACTGGAAATACATTAAGAATTTAAAAATATTATGCAACACCTCATGAAAGTTCATCCTGATGATATATTGTATTTTTAAAGTGTACCAAGGGATGTTTAGCAATATTTTCTTTCTATTCCAGCAGGAACACTGTGAAATAATTTGTATCTTCTTAATGCATAATTAGGGAATTAAAGCCACTGTCTATTATGTTCTTTGCAGTTAGATAGTATACAATATTAAAAAGGTTACCTATCTGGGGGCAAAGCTGTAATTCCTGGGGAATCCAGGCAGTAATTTAAAGTTATTTGGGTTTGAGGGGCACAGGCAACACGCAGGCTGTGGTGTAGCCAGTGGCTACATATCCTGTGGCAGCCCAAACAGCTACACCTGTATGCATTTGTCCTCTTCTTGGTTCTGTTTTCTGTGTAAGGCTGGGATTATACTGTCAATTTTTCTATCATTTTATCTCAGATTTCACAGGGTGTTTCTTTAATATACTATCAACATATTTACCTCTTTTTCTTACTCTTTAAGTCAGTGGTATTCAGCCAATGATATCCATAATCACAAGTCAGATGACTAGGATGGAAGGATGGAAAGGGAGAGGCTAACTCATTCTAAAAATTACAATCCTCACACCAGTTTGTGACAGTGTTTTGTGTTTTTCTCTGATTTTGATGATCTGTTTCACAGACATTTCCTAGTTGTTCCTTGCTGAAGACAGCAAAATTTTTTCACAAGGCATTACAATTTTCAGGCTTATGGTGAGAAGATGGTGATGTAGGAGTAGGGTTAATAGCTAGCAGATAGGATACAGATCATGAGAAAGAAAAAAAGGGTTGAAGAACCAGAAGACAGAGTTAGGGTGGAGAATCATTTCAGCATTGTAGCAGCATTTTTTAAAAAATGTTTTCCTTTTGAGCAGTTATGGAGCTCTGAACAGAAATGTAGCCTGCGTACTGCTTTATCTCCACATGCAATCCAAACATATTCTCTTTATGAACCCCAGAGGCTGATTCACTCTATTGTTTGCTTGGTAAGTAGTTTGTTTCTACATAGCTGGAGCTCAGGTTCACCCAGAAGACAATCACATCTTCAAGTTTAATATGCAGCAATGCTGAAGCAAGATGAACAGAAGAGCTGGGCATATTTGTGAATTCCTATGAGGTGGAATTGCAAATTATACATCTACAGTCCATTCGTGCTCTAGAAATTTAGAACAGGTGAGCTCTGGAGGGCAGATAGGAAGGACAAGCCAGAAAACTAGAAGGGAACAGGGGAGAGAGCTTAGAAAACATTAAAAAAAAAAAAAAAAAAAAAAGAAAGAAAGAAAAAAAACCCCCCACAAACAAACTTACAGGAATTAATCCACATCAACTGTGCTTTGAGTAATTATATCCTGCTGCTGACCAAACTTACTGGAGCACAAGTCTGATGAGGGAGCAGGGGGAGTTTAGCCTAAAAAAAAGGCTCAAGGGAGACCATATGGCTCTCTGCAACTCCCTGAAAGGAAGTTTTAACTAGATGGGGGTTGGTCTCTTCTCCCAGGTAACAAGTGACAGGATGAAAGGAAATGGTCTCAAGTTATACCAGGGGATGTTTGGATTGATTATTAGGAAAAAATTTCTGCATGGAAAGGGTTGTCAGGCTGGAACAGGCTACACAGGGAAGTGGTGGAGTCACCAAATGTGGAAGTACGTAAAAGAAGAGTAGATGTGGTGCATAGAGACATGGCTTAGTGGTGGACTTGGCAGTGCTGTGTTAATGGTTGGATTTGATGAACTTAAAGGTATTTTCCAATCTCAGTAATTCTATTTTACAAATCCCAAGAGGGTTAATTGCCACATACTAAATACCACATGATTTCATAACAATGCTGCTTGCCAATAAAAGCCCAAATCATTTGGCATCTAAGATATGTGAAATTTATGACTGAATATTATAGGTTGGAAATGTCAGTAAGAGTGAGGACAGCCTGTAATTATAGACCATAGAGGAGAAGCACATTACAGTAAGATATCTGACCTACAAAACAAGAAGAGGATCCACACAGCTAGCAAATTCCAGCTAGCAGGGTTTTTGGTTGCTTGCTTCCTTGCTTTGTAAACTAAAGATTTTCTCTTTAGACTGTAGAAGCATGTGATAAAGCCTTCTGAAAATACATCATTTCAAGACGCAAGTAAGTTCTTCCACTCAGTTATATGTATTTTCTCTGTCATACATCTCATCTTCCCTGTTTCTTTTCAGTCTCTTCTGCATCTACTCTAATTTCTCATTAGGGGGTGCAATTGTTTCTTAATCTTCAAAAACTGGAAAAAGTACTCCTAAACAAAATGCACTTTTGGATTTACCTCTAAATTCCAAGCCTAATTTAGTGGAACTTAACATCCCTTCTTTCATCTCCTTGAAGATACTGATCTCTACATTGATTCACCCTGACCAGTTGAGGTGGTGAAACAAAGAAGCCACTTTGTTCAGGTAACTTTTATTTTCTAAGCAAAAACTCTTAAGGCAGGATAAACATTATTGAAGGGCCAACTGCCAAGCCCAAAGATTTTTTTTATGCAAATACATAACAAATACAGAGCTAGAACTAATAAGTTACTGGGCTCACTGGCCATGGTAAGATTCCTAAAGCTCTTTGCTTGTCAGAACAGAACAGGAGTCAGATGGGGAGGGACTGACTTCCATTGCTCTGTAGAGCAGAGACATCCTCAGTACTGCTGAATTGCTCTCTTCTGATCTTCTGATTTGATTTTTGTCTTTCATATAAGAATTCTCCTTTAACCTTTATGCTCCTAAGTGTTAGATTTTCAACTGCTTCACTTATGCTACTTATTTGTCTTACCTGGTGATGCTTTAATGTATTTTTTCACACCTTAATAATTTTCTCAATAAAAGTGACTGAAATTCACTCAGCTGTATCAAACTTAGCTTTGAACAAGAGACACTGGAACCCCTGGATGAAAGGCTGCTCTGCCTTCTCACATGCTGCTCCTTCACCAGAGGAATATAACCTGTACCCAGATGAAGCTCACTTAGTCTCTCTCCCCAGGTTAGCAGAACTATGGCTTAAGCCCACTTCACTCCTGCTATTGTCAGCTTCCCAAACTGCTGCCTGTCTCCACCCTTCATCTCTAGATGGTCACTGCTGAATATCCTTCTCTAGTTCTGTCCCAGCTCAAGCATCTTCCACATGTTTTTGTCCATGCCAAGTCCATGTCCCATGGATTCTGCTTTCCCTAGCTTAGGGCAGGTCCCTGGCTCCCAACTTTTGCAAATAAAATTGGGCTGGTTTTCAAGAATGCTGATGGGAAGATTCAGGCTTGCTGATGGTCATTCCTGGCTTCCTTTCTTCTCTGGGGAGCAGCTGGGTCCCTCACAAGTGATGTCCAGGACAGGTGATCGACATCCTCTGTGCAACCATTGAAGAAGTCAGGCTTTGTAGAGCTGCTGCCTGCTACAACCAGCCACAAACACTCATCCTGGCAGAAGGCCAAGAGCACTCACACTTAAGCTGGGTAATCTCCCTTCCCTGATTTAGTCACTAAGAGTGAGGGAAAAACATGGAGGTTGGCAGGTACATGGCAAGGACTGGTGGGATAAACATTGTCTACAAGAGTGCTCTACCCATGGTAGAGTGTGGTCACTCTTTAGATGCTCCAGAGCCCCACTGTCAAAATGTAGGTGAATATTCCTACACGAAACCCCTGTAGGAAGTGCTTTAACAGTGTTTACAGCCTCCTACAGGACTCTGTATTTGCGTGTAATGAGCTAATAATCACCTCTAGTGGGAAAAGAGCCCATGTCCCTTTCCTCCAGACCTGGAGTTTCAGCTACAATTACTGCATTTCCATAGCACCTCCTTGTAACAGATTAAGTTACAGCAGCTGCCAGGTGCTCAAATCTTCATGATGACAGCAGAAGTAACCCGCAATCATCTACCTTTCAAAAGGAGAAAGGAGTGCATAATGAGTACAAATGCATTTCAGGGGAAATGTAAACATCAAGAAACATAAACACTGTGTTTGCCTGAAATTACACACGTTTACCTAAAGTCACCTAAGTCTTCTTAGCTGAAACTGATTTTCAAGAACACTTGTTGCCTTCAGCTTTCACCAAGGCTGGTAAAATTAATGCTGTATTGTTCAGAAATGTCAGGATCCTCACTTTTGCTTCTTCAGGCAAACAGCTATCACAGTGTCCTGATTACAGAAATACTTCTCTACATAGCATCCAGCATTGACAAAGAGATAACGGAGCTGCATTGAAACTCAACATCTAAAACTAAACATCTAAAATATTAAAAGACTTGCGCTTTAGACTTTCGTGTTTCAAGCTCTCAAGTTTGGAAAAATACCCACACAAACTATCTAGGGCCAAAATTTAAGAAAAAGAGTTAAATGAGGATTTAAGTACTGCTCTGTATGGTGCAGTCGTATGTGAGCAGTGCTGGCCTAAGTGAGATCTGCAGTTTTGACTCAACAATCTCCTCTGTAAAAAAGGGATATCCGGGGGTTTTACCTTTCCTATAAAGGCATGGGAACAAGTTCTGTTGTTAGGTGTTGCTGTATTTATTTCTAGAACCAGACTTTGTTTTCTATTATCTCAAAAGCTGAAGTAACTGATAGGATATTTTCAATTGTTTGCTTCAATACATGTTATTATCAACTATTTTATATAGAAACCATTCCAGTTACTTTAGAAATCCTAAAAACAACCGAGGTGGGGCTGTCTAAGAAAAACACACGCTGTGGCTGGGTGCTCATCTAAGGGTCCCCAGAAGTGCTGCCATGCAAGTGAAACCTTACTGCAAAGCGTTCTGCAGACCTATCCAGGCAGATCCCAGTTCCAGAGCAGGCGGTGCTTGTGGCTGGTACCTCCCTCTTGTGGACTTTTGCTAAATCACACAGCAGAACTCTTCTATTTTATCTCTGAATCCGTCCCGCAGCTGCGCTCCTGCCATGTCCGCTAGTTTGCGATAGAAATGGAACCAAAGCTAGATGGAAGGATTTCAGTAGAGAAATTTAACTTACTTTAAACTTCACCACTAATTTCGATTTATGTGGGCTTCTCAATCTGTGCCTCCAGCTTTTTCTGCTTTTTCAGTTTTATTTTAACTGGTTGATGCAGCATTTTTTAAAAAAACTTACAGGTACTTGATGCTCGATTAATGCTTTATATATTTTTAGCATCACAGATTTTCAAAGGTCTCTTGAAACTTTAGTCAATACAAAATGAAGGACTGGTATGGAAAGCAGTAACGTGAAATTCACTAAACCTGCTTATCCATGAAAGTGCTGTAGCAAGAGGTATTAAAGCAGTAATTTTTGCATGTAGAAATGAGCATAGCAAATAGGAAAAGTAAAATTATTTCACTGTGGTATATGGTGTAGCTGCTGCTGATGCCAGAATGGCCTGTGGGAATTTGTGTTCTCAAGGACAAAAACCAACCTTAATAATTGAAAAAAATATGAGAAAAAGAGGTCTACACCTGATTTCTTAGACTTGAGAAAATGCATTTCATTACAATATTTAAGATATTGATTGTGTTGAACTTGTCAGATAAATGACTGAGAAGTGACTGGATTGTAGCAAAGAAACACCTCTGGAAAAAAAGTTCTGTGTGCCAATGGGTTTCTTTCTCAAACAGCAGTGGTTCAAAAACAGTGGCTGCCAATAGATCCAGAGTCATTCAAATGAAGAATAAGGCACAAATATTTAGTGCTGAGTCTGATTAATGCCCGGAACTGATCTCTGGAGATATGATAGAGACATGATTTTATGTCTATAAATCAGGTGTCATGTACATATTTTAGTCAACCACAAACTATGCTTTTGTTCAACACAAGTAATTGGGTTAAATACAGAGATAACTGGTTGACATAAGATGGTTTGTATTACATGTGACAGTTTAAATTACTGTGTCCCCTCCTGTAACTCAGTTCTATGAATTTGTATTCTCTTGTGGTTTCAAAACCAGCTGTTTATCAGCTGGAAAATTGTGCAAGGAAAGTAGAGCTAATGGTTGAAGTAGTTCTTGCACTTCTGTGAGCATGTATAAAACACCAAGGGAAGCTAATTAAATGAAATATTAGGAAAAATCTCAAACACAAAACCAAAGTATTTGACTCTAGCAGAGTCAACTGTAGATGTCAGATTTGATGGTAAAAGCAGATTACCATGTGAGTGTTACAACAGCCTGTTTGAAAATGCCAGCTGAAAACCTTAAAGCTCTGCCTTGTAGAGGGAAAAAATTTTGTTTGTTACTTCTTGATAGCTGACATAATGAAATGAAGATGAATATGACTCTACCAGTGGAATGATTGGGAAAGGGGAGGGACTGCTTCTTCCATGAGCAAGTACCTGAGCTGAGCTTATAAAGAGAATTCCCAAAAATACAGTGACTCCAAGAAAATTTAAAAAAAAGCCAAGGCTGAATTGTCTGAAGCAAGTGCATCAGTGTGGCGGTGCATCCCACCACACTTTCTCCCCCACGGTCTCATTATCATCCGAGAAAGGTTCCTTAAGCCTTGACCTTGACAAGCAGTACCTGGGCTGAGCTTTTGTTTGTCAGAAGCACTGTCGGCTCCCAGGAACTAGTGCTGTCTAAAGAGCTCCTGCTTTTTAACAAACAGCACTGGAAATTTATTTTTCTTGTCTGAATAACAACCCATGGGGAACAATATTTTCATTATCAAACTTTCAAAGGAAGTTACTGATCCGAATTGCAGCCAGGATGGAAAATTACTCTGGCTAAAGCCAGCTCTCTTGCAACCCTATATACAGCAGGTCAAAGTGAGACCCTTGGAGCTCTCCTGGACTGCTGCAGCAGCAAACAGCAAAATCCTTCTGAGTGGGGGCTCTAAGAGCCAGCAAACTCTGAAGTTTGCTAACTCAGTGGACAGCTGAATGATGTGGCTGATATCCCCACATCTGATATCACCTCCACGCATTGAGAAGATGCAAAGGCAGACATGAGTAATTCACTGAATTCAAGGGGAATTTTTCACAGATATACCTTGTACACATTTCTTTATGTCTGTGTGCATGCAAGCGTGAATATGCTATAGCAAATGTACTCGGAATGCTGCTCTCCTAGATTCTTAAGTACTTCAGATTTGTAAGCAAGTGAGGCCTGTAAGTTACTGTTGTGGTATAGTAAATTTTATATGAATCCTCTGTCAAGTTGTTTAAGTTAAGTTATCGATTAAGTGATGTTAAGTGCTGTTAAGGTTAAGTGCTAAATGCTGTTAAGTGCTCTTAAGATTAAGTGCTGTTGGGCCTTTAAGCATTACCTGTTGGTCAAGTCTGGGCTCTGTTTAGTGCGGGAAGGTCTTCAGTATTCATTTTTTATCCTTACCTCTCCCTATCCTTTTCTCACCGCCCCCACCCCTCCCTCAGCCTGTACATAGATAGTTTTGGGTTTATTTTGGTTTGGATTGATTGATTGATTTTGGATTTTTGTTTGCTGTTTCTCTGTGTGCTTTATCCACAGGGTATGTAATAGAGTGAAAACTTGCCAACAAACTTTGTCGTGCTTTTGCTTTTATATTAAACCTGGTTTTACCAATATTTCTCCTTTGAAGGTGATTCTTTCAGTGACTTTAAAACAGTTATTTGCAACACAGAAGGACAAAGAAGAGCCTAGAAAAGGAGGCCTCTTCTGTTTTATCATCTACAGCAACCTTTCCATCTTTTCTCTACTTCAACAGTCTGAGTTTTGATGTGAAGAATTGTAAAATCATCAAATGGTTTGGGTTGTAAGGGACTTTGAAAGATCATCTAGTCCAACATCTCATCTTGCACTGGGTCAGGCTGATCAAAGCCCCATCCAGCCTGACTTTAAACACTTCTAGTTATGGAGCATCCACAGCTTCTCTGGATAACTTGTTCCAGCATCTCACCATCACTGTAAAGTAATTTCTTCCTTATGTCTAATCTAAATTTACCCTTGCCTTTTGTCCTGTCACTACATTCCTAGTAAAAAGTCTATCTCCCTTTTTCATATAAGCCTCTTTTAAGTGTGGAAATGCTGCACTGAGGTCTCCTCTGAGTCTTCTTTAGGCTGAATAATCTCAACTTTTTCAGCCTTTCTTCACAGCAGAGGTGCTTCAGCCCCCTGACCACCCTTGCTGCCCTCCTCTTGACTTGTTCCAACAGTTTAATGTCTTTTACTTTCTTGTACATCCAGAGCTGGATGCAGCTGGAGGTGGGACCTCACCAGAGTGGAGGTAGAAAAGCCTCTCCTCTATCACAACCTGCAGGACACAGTGATACAGACCAGGATACTGTTGGCTTTCTGGGCTCCAATGCCAATTCATTCAGAATTTTTAGTCTACCAGTATACCCAAGTGCTTCTTCATAGGGCTTCTCTCAATCCCTTCACCTCCAGCCTGTGTTGATGTTGGGGATTGCCTCAACCCAGGTGAGGGACCTTGTTGAACTTCATGGGGCCACTCCTTAAGGCTGCCAAAGTCAAGATCTCCAGACTCAGCTGGACCAGACGATATATTCTACTTTTTGTCTTTAATATTTTGTTATGCACGCCCCCTCTATTCCTATTGGCTGGTGGCTGGGATGGAGTGAAAGCAAGCGATGTGTTGTTACTGGGTAACAGTTTCTCCAGCCAAAGCTGAAGTGCTTCTGCTAAAAGTGATTATCAGTGACACGAGCCTCATTCTTCACTATTTACCAGAAAGCCAGACACAGGCATCAGGAAAGGCTGAGAGGTGAGCTCAGGGTGCTTTAACAGAAGAGCCAGTGGTAGCAGGACTCTTCAGGGAACAGGACACAGAATGCTCCCTGCTACCCAAGAAGCCCTCCTTTTTCAGCCTACTGTACTGCTGACTGAGCTTTCCCTGTAGTCTTGGCTGTTCTTTGGTCTTGCCAGACCTAAATAAGCCTGAACACACACCATGTGCTGGCATTTGAGGAATCCTGGTCTGTAATTACCTAATGGGCTATAGCAATTCAAATATTCCTGGGAGATCTGGTCTGAGAAAACAGTGCTGGGACTTTACTGAGAGTAACAAAGACAAAACATGTTCATTAGAATGGTGTCAAGTGAGGTCTGACCATTAACTTTCTCTGTGTGGGATGCCAGAAGGCATTCTTGTTATTTGGAGCCAGATCCAAAGAGAAGATCCCGGAGAAGTCCTGATTTCACATTCAAAACCATGCAAGGATTGTTATGACAAGCAGACCGTGCAAGAAGCATTTGAATTCGTGGGCAGTTCTCCTGTGAAATAAGTCATTAGCTAAGGTCAAAGTGGTTTGGGGCATATTCATGCTACTGTGCTATAAAGGAAAAGAGCTGGCTACATGAATAAGGGTATTTTTTGTCTCCTCTACATCCTGTTCTCAAATAGAGTTGATGAGCTAAATATTTAAAGATCAGCTAATACCTTTTATAGAACTGATCTCACCCACAAAACTTCAATTTATCTGGCTTTCAGTATGTTTTTTTTTTCTCACAGATCAGACTGAACATTTTTGCTCAAGTTTGTCTTGTCCAATGACATTTCTTGGCTGAAGTTTCCTCTTCTCTGGCAGCAGCAGAACTGTACTTAATGCTTAAACACAATGTGATGGCAGATTAAAATTGATGGCACATTCAGCCCACCCCATGTATGTGCCTCACCCTTCCATGGAGGAAGTACTGTGATAAGGCAATTTGTATTTAGGGTCAGTCCAGTTTTGGATTTTTGACATAAAACACTCTGGCATTAGCTGTGCCTTAAAGGTTTGGTGGATAGCCAGAGTTAGAACAATTTCAGCCAACCAGATTTAATCTGTCACTGCATATGTGTCAAGGACTTAAAGGTGAATCTGCAGCTTCTGGAAAATTCTGTTTTAATCTGATTTATTGTCATCTATGAAAACTTGGCATCACTCCTTATTTTCTGAAGTAAATTGATGTTTTATTTTGTTAGCTTCTCACTGTTTGAAATTCTCCATCTAAAATAAACCATACAAATATATACTTTCCTCAAAAAAAACCCCAAAAACCTCTCATTATCTCACAAATGTCAAATATTCCTCTTTGTCAAGAATTCTGAAGTTTTTTCTAACATTTTCTTTTGCATTTCCAACTAGCTCTGTAGAAGTTTCCATTATGTGAAGTCCTGCTTTTGCTGTAGGAGTATCAAACATGTTTGAGATTTCTGGTCCATTTCAGACTTCCTGCTGATTTGCATTTATTTCTTTTCCAAACCTTTTCAGTTTCTTTATTTGTCTGCTGTGTCCAGATTTGCCTGCTCTGAATATCAGTTTGAGCAATTCTCCTTTTAGTCTTGTTTTATACAGCAGAATCACACACATTGTTCTTCAGTACTGGAGAAACACTAGAAATGTAACGTGATGTTTTAGTTTACTTTGTGACCTCCCCAAAGCAAAATGCTAATGAAAAGTAAACTCTTCAAAGCCTTTCAAGGTTCATTGAAGAGTTTTGTATTTGAAATACTGTTGACCCTTCCCACTCAAGTACATCATCAAACTGCAAGGCCTTGCAAGGATTTTTTTTCTACTGGAATAAAAATTGTTGATACAAATTGGATATGCTCTTAGTATAATCTTGTTTATTGGAAAACATGTACATAGATCCTGTTCAAGCAGAAGCAGCAAACTCTGGTGGGATGTTTCATTGCCTGTGTGGCTCCTGGGCTTGGTCTCAGGAAGAACAACTCTCAGTTTCCCCTCAAGGTCACATCCAATAAGTCTTTCCTCTGCCTTTCTGCTCTTCCATGTTCACTGCTTTCAGGCTATATCACAGCCTATCTTTTTTCAACCATTTAAACCTTTCTGAATTTATCTTCCTTTGTTCTGGTATGCACATTCCTGTGCATTTGAAAACACGTCTGAACTGAGAGTCTATTGTGCTGATCTTCTCAGGGAGATAGTCGGGAATTTCTGATGCTTTAAATTCAAAACAGCATGGCAAAAACACTGTTTGAGCTTATCTCAGGAATTTTTAAATCACAAATTAATATTATTCAGAATATTTCCTTTGTACCCACTGTCTTTCGGTAAAACTTAAATTGGAGAGGTCAAATTACCAAAATAATCATTTTACACTTCAGTAAACATAACATAAAAATCAAAAAAAAAGTGGCTCTTACATAAATCCAAAAGCTACCACTGGAAAGACAACATTTTAATCAGACTTGACTTGCTTTTCTGACTAGCAGTCTTTTTAACTCTTAGGTGAAAAATTAAAGCAAGTGTTACAACACTTCATGAGACAATAGAATTGCTGGCAGATTCTAAACATTTCATCACCAGAGCATCAGACCCAAATAATGAAACATGCACAGTCAGTAAAGCTGTGATTCAAAACAGAAAGCAAACATTTGGGAGAAAAACAAGAAGAAAATGTAAGAAGAAATCAGAGATCTACAGTTTCACATGATTAAGTAAGATTCCTGGTTTTTTAAATTTTGAGGTATTTTGTACAGATTATAGGAAAAAATACAAGTTGTTCCATAAGAATCTTTATAATTTTTTCCTCAGCTGTCAAATTATCCCAGTCTCAGCTGCAAAAATAGCACCATTCTCAGTGTGGAAATAGTAGAAGTAAAATCTAGTTTTTAAAGTTCCTGGAAGTACTGAGTACCTTTTTTCCATCATAACAGCTGAGGTAGCTTTTTCTTGCTGTATAGAAGCAACCTGAAAATTGTCTGAAGATGTGAAGATGGCAGAGCCCTGCTGAACAAGGTCAGCTCCCACAAGAGCTTCACTTGCCTTTGATTCTCACCCTCAATATGAATGGCATAAACAGCAGTGGGCAGAGCTGTAACAAGGTTGAATGCTTCCTGGATAAAATCCCTAGGGAATGACCCTTCCTAAGAGTGGGAATGAAGTGATACCACCTGGTTTTAATAACTGTGATGGAGAGCAGTGTACGTATGGCCAGGAGGGCAGCAGGATGTGCTGCACTCCAGTACAGGGGGTGTTTGTGCCCGCAGTGCTGCTGCCAGCCCAGCCAGCTCTCAGCACCACACTGCTCCAGCCTGGCTGCTCTTCCTGCACATCTGTGCCTCACCCCGCAGCCTGAGGCAACTGTGAGCCACTTCTGCAGTGGTCCCTAAATGAGGGAAAATACATACTGTTAGATAAGGCCTAGTGCTACTTAGTACATTCATGGCTGTCCTGAATTTTTTTCTTTTTTCTCTTTTTTTATTTTTTTTTTTTTTTTTTTAGGGAGTCTGAGGTTTATTTTAGCAACACTTATGATCAGAATGAAACCACTCATTTTAAAAAGGGTTTCAGCATTTTATCTTGCTTACTTTTAACACTGCCTAGCCGAACAGGGAAATTTGATGACTTCAAAAACCATTTTTCCTTGGATGAAACTGCAAAGAACCACCCTTAACTTTGTCTTTTATACCTAATTACATCTACCTCTCTTGCTCAAGCATTTCCTGTTTGATGTTTTGTAAACACTGCAGTGTCCCCTCCAGGCACTGGGAAAGGTAACTTTGAATTTGGCCTAGGTTTGTTGGGGGAGCTGGACCAACCTACCTCCAGAGGTCCTTCCAAACTGAATTATCATATGACTTTAGATTCTTTACCTGCCGAAAAATCATTGCTGCATCAGTTTTACTTCAGCAATTATTATCTCACCAAGATGATTATCCTCTTGTTCTTAACCTTGCACTTGCTCATTGACACAAATTTTAGTCAACAAGGTTAACTTAGGAAAAATATGTCCGTGTTTTCTCTGCTAATCAGCAAATAATATCACTATGACTTTCCCAGCTAATTAGGTTCCTTATGAATATTAATATGCATTCAATAATTAATGTCAAGCA
The DNA here is from genome assembly GCA_037013685.1 of Acridotheres tristis. Classification (NCBI taxonomy): domain Eukaryota; kingdom Metazoa; phylum Chordata; class Aves; order Passeriformes; family Sturnidae; genus Acridotheres; species Acridotheres tristis. Next base: position 138,847,072 of record CM072886.1, on the reverse strand, counting down.
GTTTTCTCACACTGAAATTTTCCTGCTTGTATTTTTGCAGAGCTTTTAAAGCGCCATGAGAAAAACTCTCCAGCTGAGCGACAGAGGCAACAACACAGTCCCCACTCAATTTAATAAGCTTTTTATTATGTTGTGAAGAAAAGCTGTATAAGAAAAAGATGCAATACAGAACAAGCCATAGGTAACTTCACAGATAAATACTACACTCTGGCTGATGCTGGAAGAATCAATTAATTTTTATATCTGCCAAATTTACTGCTAAAATCAGTATAACTTGCATGTTTAAGTATCCCCCCCTTAAGTCTTTGCTGCATAGTTCTAAGGAGCTAAAAGGAGCAGATCTTCTCTGCAGCTTAATGATAAGGGTTTCATGAACAAAACAGGGCTAAGGGGCAAGACAAAAGGGGAGTTTTTTGCAGTTATCCATGAAAGATAATTATCTATTTACAAGATTTTATCCACGGGAGCTTTACTTCCTGCTTTTGAACCGTTTGCATTTGAGGTTCTGATGCTGCAGTTACTGAGTTGTCCTCTTAGGAAGAAAGGTAGGATGAAGGTCAACAGCCCTTCCAAAGGGTAGCCAGGGCTTGCCCGTTTATTTAAATGCTCAAGGCAATTATCTGACTGCCCAGGTAAGGCACCCAGGATGTGGGAAAACAAAGTTCAAGTGCCATTACTCTGGAGAAGGTGTTAGTCCAGAGCTCCCTCCTCTTTGCTATCACTCTATCCATCTGCTGCAGGATATTCTGGGAAGTTCTGCTTTGTATGACACACCTGAATATTCAGTAGGCAAGAAAAGCAAATAAGTATACTACAGTATGGTGTTTAAAACACTCAAGAAGTGGATGCTTTACCCATCTCTTCCTGGTATTTAATAATTTTATGGAATACACAGTTTCGAACTTCTCCCCTGAACATCTGTGTGACTATAGCACTTACCTAGCCAATTCTAATGTCCAGAGATAAAAACTGGAAGTGGTTTAGGTCTTGGTGAATGCTTCACTTCTGAGCTATTATGGATAGGAAGCAGACACCTCCAGCCACGACTGTATAGAATTACATATCAACATATACATTGTATCAAATCCTGCAGATTAAATAGGAGGGGCAAAAAAAATCTGGAGTTTCTGTCTAAATTCAAAGTATCTGGGTTCTGTAAAGATATAGATGTTAGTATCATCAGGTTATGGCAACATCTAAGTAACTCTCACTAATTTTTTCATTTTAAAAAAATGTATTTACTGATTTATTACAACTAATAGCACCTATATTTTAGTCACCTAAAATGACATAGAATCACTTGAATCCTAGTTTTGTAACTTAATTCTGTAATGCTTTAAAAATTTACATATTTGAATACTAATAAATCCAGAGTACTCAGCAGTCCCTCTCAAAAGAGAAACTAGGAACCTCAATGAAGAAAATTCATAAGTTAAGAAATATATGAAGGTAATTCTTGTGCAACTCTGAAGTGTTGAAGTTTTCTGAAAAAAGCCATGAACTAATATAATTGAAGGATCCTTCTGAGTCTAGCTGCCAGGAAACTTATTTCTTTTCTCTTGTTAAACCAAGACATTGAATGTGTCAAAAGCTCTAGTCTGATCTGCACTACCTTGCACAACTATGTTAAATCTGGGACATGGAAGTACAACGTTCTCAGATAATACATTTGCCTCTGATACCACATATCAGCACTGAAGCTCTATAGTCATTCTGTTCCATTACTAAGCTACTACTTTAGTGCCTTGCAATTCTATTTAAAAAAACCCAAACTTGTAAAAACACGTATTAATTTTCCAAGAAACCTTAAGGAATGTCATGAACAATTAAAGACATTCCTTGGCTAGAAGATTTGGTACAGCATACAAACATGCAGAGAGCAGAAAGAAGAGAGTGAAAACAAGAAAATCATCCCATTAGCCAATTAAGATAGAGTTGATAATTTACTCATTCTTACATTTTTGTTATTCAAAAATGTGAATTCCTGGGAAGTTTTGAGTATAGTACAGTGATATTGATGAATAGCTTTGGGAATAATACTGTAAGCATACCTTCTGCCAAATGGTATCAGCAGCAAGAGGGAGCTGAATTTAAATATCAAAGACATTTAAATTGACACACGCTGGCTGCTGGCCAGAGACCTAAGGAAAGTTGTGTTGTTGGGTTTGTTTTTTAATGAGTTCCGTTTTTGGATCTCAGGGAGCTTGGTAGCAATCTGTCTGTCAGGATACAGCACTATGGAGGCAGTGAGATGAGAAACCAATGTGTGGAAGATCAACAGTAGATAAGTATTTTAAAGGTGTTGGATAGAGGTAATAATTACATACACATCAGTGGGAGAGGTCACCCAAGGACAGAGGACTGAGGATGGGGGGGAAGCAATACCTTTAGAGAAGGCTACACCTTGAGGTGGGAGGAAAAGCTTTGGGGAAAGACGCTTGAGGGAAAGTCTGAACCAAAAAGAGCGTAGAAAAATCCTTAAGCCCAATGCTACAAGGTATCGAAGGACAGACATTATTAATAGTGGTGTCAAGGGCAACAAATATATCAGAGAGGAGAGGATCATCCAAGATGTGCAGGCTTGAACCTTGGTTAGGAAGTAGACTTTCAGTGATGGTACAAGGAGCATGTCAGTGAAGAGGAGACATCAGGAACAGATTGAAACTGGTCTAAAACTCAGATTACAGCTATTTATTTCCTTATTGCCACCACAGTCACTTTGTTCATCTTTTGTAACAGTTGTAAACATCAAGAGCTCTAGAACCAAATGTTCTGTCTCTATTCATTTGGAAAGCAGCAAACGTCAGATGTGAAGAGATGCACAATGGGCCAGGAAGATTTTGTTTCCCAGGAAAAAAAATCAACAGGGTAACTGAAGGATTAATGCACTGAACAGGGGAATAGGGAAGAAATGTCACAGTCAGCAAAACAAGAATGGAAATAACAAAAGGTGTTGATTATTGTATTACATTGCTGTTAGTGGGTTCAATTAACATTTTTTACCTTTGCTGTGTTTGTTTATGAAACCTGCAACTAGTACAGAAAGTTGCATGTTAATTTAAAAGAAATCGAGAAACATAGATAATATTGTTTATTGTTAAAATCAAAGAAGTAATTTAGTAGTTTATCTTGATAAGGCCTTGACAAAATGGGGTGGCATCTTCTCCACAGAAATCAAGCTAAAGAAACCTCTCAAGAACCACTTCCTTAAGCATACCTTCCTCTGCCTTATTTTATTTAGTTTGCATATCATTTTCTAAGCATTTCTTAATTGATTAACATATTTTTAAGTACATCAGGATATAGCTAATACTGGCTATGCAAATTTGGTAAATCAAAGTACGACCCGCAGCTCATCTGCAATACATTGAATTTGCATTGTGTTTTTCAGGCCTGCCTTTCCCTACTTGCACTCTGCAAAGTTAATTCAGCAGTAGGGAAGGACAGAGGGTGAAAAGATTTCCATTTCTCCTCATGTATGTTCTGACAAGGTGCTGCAGATCTTAATTCCCAGTCTCTCCTTCCTTGGGGCCAGCATGTGAAGGAACGCCAGCAAGTATCAAACTGTGCAGGCAGGAATGGTCAGACAAGGGCCCCTACCAATGATGCTTCTGAGAGACCTTGGAGCTTCACCTGGCTTAATTCTCAGTACTCTCTGCTGCAAATTATATTTATCTGCCATGCAAAACTGCAATGTTTTCATTAGCTAAGATGTGCTAAGTGTCTGGAAGAAACTTGGCTCACGTAAAATTATTAAAAGAGAACACAAAGGGAGTAAAAAGTTCTCAAAAGATCTCTTCAGAACGAGAAGCTACGCTCAAATTAAATAGGTGATATTTATTTAGAAAGACATTGGTGGTATGGAATACTGACACCCCATCTTCTCCTTATGCCTTGCAGGAGCTTGTGCCGAACATTCAGGATGCAGGGATGAGCCAGCAGGTGGCTGTAGATGGCAGCGGCTGCCTGGAACGGGGCAGGTCCCAGGATGCCAGAAGAAACCTGGAGCAGGCTCACCGGAGTGATAAATACCAGGTACCTTTACAAGCAGTCTTTCGGCAGAGTCTGGTCCTTAGTTATCCATGCCCCAAATAAGCTCAGCCAAAATCAATTTCTCCTACTCTCAGTGTTTTGAAGTCAAACCACTCACACCAGGGAATTTCTACTTCAGAAGTGCCTACTACTGAATAAATGGTTGCTTTGCACCAAATAAAAGGTAGTGGCAAATCATAAATATATTTATCAAAGCGTTTCCCAACTCAACAAGCCAGTATACCTCAAATCTGAACTCACCTGAACACGTTCACATACACCACTCCTCGATACGCTAATTTTGTCAGGCTCTTTATCAGAAATTTGGATCCTGCAGTCTATCAACCACACTCATTTCATTATGGCAAGTGGGACTTTAAGGAGAGGGAAATTAGCTTGCAAAATATTCTCTCTAGTCTCACCAGGAAGGTATCAAAAGACAGGAATCTTTCAGATTTTCCTTAGAAAGAGATGAGGAAATATTTTGTATTGGTCTTCCTTCTGGACTCCCATGTTCTGGGATTTCAAAACACAGTAGTGCTTTTGGGAGGTCTGTCTCTCAGAACATTCCCACGTCAAAGGATTTAGAAATCACCAGGGCCAGTGAAGGCATTAGAGAAGGGAGCTGTCTGGAGCCTATGGTAGCTGCACAAACCAGCACTAAACCAAGAGAATTACACAAGCATTGCACAAGGGAGGCTTCACTGCAAGTGTTGCCTCTGGCTCACACTCCTTTTAAGCTGTTATAAAACTTTAAATATAATGAATAAATAACCAGGCCTCTCAAGCAGAGATGAGTCCAAAGCTCTGCCCCCTGCATGAACCGAGTTTGTTATTTCAGCTCTGGCTATGGAAGTCCAGCGTATCCCGCTGCTCCAGCTGCGGGGCTGCCTGCTGAGGTCAGCCAGACTGGCCCGGCTGCATCGCTGCTGCCACGGAAACAAACCCTCCAAAAGTGGGGTAGGCTAAATCACAGCCCTCGTTCCAGGGCAGGATGGAGGCAGCTCCTTCAAACCGGCGTTGGGATGAAGGGCGAGGAAGGTTATCTCTTCCCTGTCTGCTCCTGCTCCCCTCCCTTCCCTCGCAGTATCAGCAGTGGCCTGAGCCACTCCGTTCTCAGGGCTGGGAGCTCAGGAATGCATTTGCAGCCTTCGTTTCGGTGCCCTTCAGGAAGGAGGGGCAAGGTGACAGGAAAGCCCAAGGAGTCACTGGATTGAAGGAAGAAACCTCTGCCTTTTAGCTACCCGACAGGAAGGAATCTTCACCTCTCCCACTGTGCCCTCAAAGCATTTCTCTAAAGGAAAACTTTTTGACAATAGTCCCGCCCCTCTTTCTTTTGTTTATCAGCCTTTGCAAAGCTATTGATAAGCTCTGGAATTAAAACACCCTCAAATTCTTTAAGTATGTAAAGACAAGTTTTTAGACCCATGTTACACTATGTTATTTTTATCCACTCATAGTCATTTCTAAACTCTTAGAAATCTGCTCTCTGACACACTGGTTGCAATTAAACAACATTAACTCGATTTTTAGAGGTGAGAAAATCTCTGTGTGTCAAATACCACACAGAAGGTTAAAAAATGAATACTATAATCTCATGCTTTATATTGTAGTATTTTTCCTAGTAGGTGCAAATTCAATGCATGAAACAAAATAAGCACTAAGTACCAAATACTCAGCAGCTAGATGCTTGTAGGTAGAGATTAAGAACAGGAATATTAGCTTTATAAAACATTCAACTACTCTGAAGCAATAATTAATATCAGGTCTTGTTTAGACTTTTAAATTAATGATGTATGATAAATTGCAGCTCAAAATTGACCTAAGGAGGGCATTAAAATTCACCATAAAATATTTTCCAGGGTTGTCACAGAAGATAAAGCCCAGAGTACATTAGATAGCTAATTTGTCCCCTGGTTGATGATCCATGATTTCAAGACTAACTCTTGTAGCAATATATTCTTACAATAAATCAATTTAATATTTTACCATGTATAAAATGGTGAAAGGAACCTTATAATCTGCTAAGGACCTACTCACAAACTCTGGCTTTGAATTTGGACACAAGAGTATACTGAAAGAATCCATGAATTTTCAGATTTTATCTAAGAATAAAATACAGTAAAAGTAGAGAATATTAGATAAAGAAGAGTCAGGATCAACAGGCAGGTTTTTTGCCAAGGATGATGGTGTATTCAGGTAATTCATTTGCATATCATGAGACAATAGGCTTGTTGGTTGCTGCAGACTTCCCTTGTCTTCAAGTGTCATTCTTGACTCATATCCTGGGACATCCAGGAAGAACTGAGAGAGAGGTTGGAAAAGGGACAAAAAGAGGATACTGATTTAGGAGCTTCATGTACTTCTTACAGAGCGATTTTAAAAGTATTGTTTTATCTAAAATAGAGCACTTAAACAAATCTGCTGTGTAGCTATGCCCTTATGGCTGATATGCAATTGCCTTCTCTGCTATGCTCTCTATTTAATAAGCAGTTCTGTGAAGTTTGGATGACCCCAGGTTTTGTAACATGGTTGAAAATCCCTATTGTGTTATTGTGCCTGGGAAACATGAAAAAATTCACATAGAAATACTGTTCTTCAAGGAAGGAAGGAAGGAAGGGCACAATGTACTTTAGGGGAGACAGGAAATGGTTGAATCCTTCTTCATGTGTGTTAGCAAGTCCTTGCTGTCCTATCCTGAGAGCACCTAAGCTACAAGACAAGCTGTGTGATCTGTGAGATTTCTCTGAAGCAGTGCTCTTCAATGGGTTTCTCTTAGAGTGACCTGTGCCTTTGGAGCCTGGAGCATGCTTGGTAAAAACTGGCTGACAAAAGAGGCAAAGGATGGGTCTTTGTACGGAGCTCCAAGAACAGTTTATCACCTTGAAGAGTGTCCAAGAACAAGAACAAAATGGAGTTGAGGGCACAGGATTAAATATGGGACAAGGGGGGTGGATCTGAGGGTGAAGGGCCAATGGGGATAGGTGAAAGTGGTGCAGAGGAGGGGCAGCCAACTGGGAGAAGCAATGGGGTAGCAGGGGTGGAGCAATGTGGCAAAACAGAGCCAATGGGGATTAGGAGAGGGAAGAACATTCTAGGGAAAGTACATATATGGTAAACGGGCTCCACTGGGGTGAACAGTGGTGACATCAATTGTATTAACCAATAGAACTTAAGGGATTAACATGTTGCCTGCAAAGGCCTATGGGAGGGAGGCACTACTCACCATGACTCAGGGAGATGTTTCTCCTCTCTTGTTCTTGCCTCTCAAGGGTTAAAGCATTAAAGGTGTCTGAGCCTCCTCATTTTTTCTAGCCATGTTTGTAAAAGAAACAGTTGTCATGGGGGAGAACTATGTTTTAGGTGTTTGCTGTCCATAACGATGGAGTCAGGGCTTTCAGGCAATGTGGGTGGGGATTGCCATAGTTGTGGAGCTTGACTGGTGTTTCTGAGTAAGTCTGAAAGCAGTTTTATAGGTTGTTGGAAAAACAGAAATATATATATGTAAATACATAATATGAAGATTTCAGTATTTTAGAGGGAGTACCTAAACACCACCAAAGCCTAACCTCAATCATTTATGGCCCTTCACAGATCCAACCCAGTGGGCTCTGAGAGATAGAGAGGAAAGATCGTAAACCAACTAAACTTCAACATCTGTAATACACAGATATTGTGTATGTCAAAGTATTCAAGAAACTCAATCTTTCCAATTCCGGATCAGTTCCCTCACATCATCACAACTGATTTTATTGTGGCTTACAAATGGCAGGAGACTGACTATGGACTTTTATACATTTTCATCGACTAAGCTATCAGCTTCTGTTCAAAGAATCCATTATAGAGAAAGGAGGAAGAGTTTCATAGAGAGATAGAAAAGAAATTAAAACAGTTCTTCCAACATTTCTTAAAATTACTTGTATAGAAGAAGGCAAGATACATATACTTCTCAAAAACAGCAGAATGTAATCCTGATAATTATTTTTAAGGGGTTATATGCTGAAAAGTGACTGTAAAAACATTTAAAGGATACTTTCCCCCCCATATTATTTGAACATTATAAAACACTGTTCTCCCATATGTTCTGGAAGTATGAACTGGTGATATGGAAGGTGTTGGGTTTCAGTCGACAAACTCCCATTACAGTATTGTAATAATTTGAAAGAACAGTTAAGGTGGTTTTGGCTGGGATAAAGTTAATCTTTTTCATAGTAGCTGTATGGGGTTGTGTTTTGGATTTGTGCTGGAAGCAGTGTGGTAATACAGGGATGTTTCATTTACTCCTGAGCGGGGCTTACACAGAGTCAAAGCCTTTTCTGCTGCTCAACCCTGCAGAGAGGAGGCTGGGGGTGCACAAGGAGCTGAGAGGGGACACAGCCAGGACAGCTGACCCCAGCTGACCCAAGGGACATCTCTCACCGTATGGTATCATGCTGAGCTCATAAAGCTGGGAAAGAAGGAGGAAGGGAGGACATTCTGAGTGATGGCATTTGTTTTCCAAAGTCACTGTTATGTGTGATGGAGCCCTGCTTTCCTGGGGGTGGCTGAACACCTGCTTGCCCATGAGAAGTGGTGAATGAATTCCTTGTTTTGCTTTGCTTGTGTGCACAGCTTTTGCTTTGCCTATTAAACTGTCTCTATCTCAGCCCACAAGTTTTCTCACTTTTACTATTTCAGTTCTCTCCCCCATCCCACCACAGGGGAGTGAGTGAGTGGCTGTGTAGAGCTGTTGCCAGCTGGGGTTAAATTACAACAATGGTTCACAAAGACTGTTTTTCTCTTGGTCTTTTTGCACACATCTTTATAACGCGTATCTTAACACAACAGCAGTCTGGGGGGAAATGAGCCTGATCATGGAATAGAGAGAGAAGGACTTTCTTCCCACTGCTCCCATTGTCCTCTTGGCTGGCAGAATTTGTTCCTCATTCACTCTCCCAGCTTCCCAATATATTTTCCTGTAGTATTGATTTCCCTTTAAGTATGCTTTACAACCTGAACCTACCAGCTAGAAACACTTCGTAAGAGCAAGATCTTGTCACTTGATGACTTGTGATATCGTTCATGTGTTTTAACTTTGGTGTCTGTCCAAACAGGTGTTTTATCTTTCTTATGAACAGCTTTCATGATTAGAATTCATGCCCTATTTGCATGTCAGTAATAATAAAAAAGCCCCTTCTTTTACTTAATACCTGGATACTGTTCACTGGTGAGTGAATATTATAGATACTATTACCAAATCAAAGAAGTCTTTTTTTTCCTTTTAAATAATCACAGACATCAACAGTGAGTTGTACTACAAGTATTCTATCTGCTCAGACATAGAAATGTATTGAATGACAAAAACTTCACCACAGCCATAAAAAGATCAAAGTAATTAAATGGGACATGAAGCAATTTGTCCACCTTATGTTACACCTGGTGTCAGAAAAGCAGATGATGTAACCTCAGGCATTTTCACTCACACCTCAGCTGTTGATCACTACTAAACACAGAAGACTGGCTTTAATACATCAAGAAGCTGCTCTAATACTGCAGCACCTAATCTTACTGGCTAATTAGAAACACTTGAAATGGATTCTTTCTGAGGGCCAGCAATAGCTGGTACATTCAAATCAGCAGAAGTAGCTCTGGTGTACTAACTGCTGCAAATGAGAACTGTCAGCCCCCCATAGGAAAACGAATCTTTAGGTGTTAGTTCTTTCTGAACTGGTGCAGTTTTGTGCTGTTTTAGGGAGCCTCTGAGTGTTACTGGGAATAGTGAAAAAGAGTAATAGCAATTTATGCAGAAAATAGCCATAGCTACTCTGATGAGGCTTCACTGATTAGAAGCAGCTTTTTTTTTATTCAGCAGCTACTCAGAGAATCTATTTCTCTTCTGCCTTGCACTTCAGTTGGGGCACATTGTCAGCCTGCCCTTCCTACAAGACTGCCTTTAAGAAAACCAAAGAAAAAATATTTTTTTGTTCCCTCCACCCTCCTTCAGTGTTTGTTCTGCCTGTGCTGTGTTACTGCAGAATCTTGCCTACTGCTGGTTATTTGGGTAATGTAGGCATTTACAGTTAGTCATTGCAGAGGTATAAGATTAGATATTGTAAAGACTTAACTTTTCTTTTATTATCAAATACTGATTTGTAGCAGCCTTATTGCTTTCCATTGCTGATTAGCCTCTGATGAGGTCTGGTAACAGTGCTGGCTTACATAACCTACCTGAACCCTTTTGTCTTTGATTTGAGATCTGTGTGTTTGATGACAGAAGAATTAGGCTTGTTTAGCTTCTCTTCTCTTAGAACTGAAAGAAACAGCACAAGAAGATGTGAGATTTCTAAATCATTAGAATTCGCTCAAAGGCCAAATTTAATTTAATTTTGGCTTGAGTTTGGCTTGGGTTATTACTTCTGTTGTTTGTATCAGTCCAAAACACTCACTACTGCTGTGATACCCTGTCTCTGTAAATGAAAAGGTAAAAGACTTTACTAGCATAACTGTGCTTGTAGTGAAGGTAACGTATTAAGTAATTTACCTCAAAACATCTTTTTAAAAAATTCACATCTATCTTAAAATGCAGCTGTTTTTAACTGTTAAGGTATATTTGAGTTCACAGTGAAAAACCATGTGAAGAGTATAATTATGTACTCATCTTTAACCCAGATCTTAACACTAAGGGAAAAAAGATTCTTATATAAGTAATAGAGGAACAAAAAAGACTATTGGGTCTATTCTATTAAAGCTCACTCCATTCAGAAAACATTTCCCTGTGGTCAGAATCTAATTGCTTTCTGAATAACCATTATGTATTTGCCTTTGCCCGCTGGGCCATTCCAAACGTGACATTCCTTAGAGAGGAAAAATGATATCCAGCTGTCATGTTTGAATTTCTTTTTTGCTAGAAAATATCAATATTTCTTCCAAGAAGCTGTATTAGGAAAAAGATGAGTTACAAATGCAGTAACTCTGATAATAAGTACTACAATTAACATTTGCCACATTCCTTAGTTTATTAACTGTGTGTTATGATACAGGTTTTCATTGCCTCACTCTATGCCCTGTGTTCCATATGCTGTGTGTTTTGCTTAGTACTAAGGAGGGCTGATTTCTGCTGAATGATCAGCTTCAACAGTTTCACTGTGCAGCTTCAGACCACATTCAAATGTCTTCTGTTTAATACTACACCCAAGTCACAAATGTTAATTTCCTCAGAGCCTCCTCTGTGGTTCTTGGAACTATCATCAATATTGAATTAATTTTCATACCTTCCTGCAGATGAATATAATTGCTTGTTTTACTAAGGCAGAGCTGAAGCCCGGTTAAGCAAATATCAAAGATATCCAGTTGTTTTGGATTTCCATTTTGGGTTCATGAGAATACTAAGTTTGTTTGGAATACTTTTCATGTGCTTTAGATAAGAACATATTATTACCACGGAGAGAAAACAGGGATGAGCTGAAATGCAGTGAATTGTCCATCCAGTACAGCCCCATCACAACTGCTTTTCTTTACGTAGTCCCATTCTGTTGGAGCCCTTCCATCCACTGTCCTAGTCACCTGAATACTATTTTCCTTGACTGTCAAGGTCAAGTCATGCCACTGGTGTTCTGATCTTCCTTCTGCTCAGTCTCCACTAATTCAACATCACAGGATATGTCCACAGTAATTGCCAGGCTGCTAACAGTGTGGGAAAGGGAAGTATCCCAGTATCAAAGCTGTAGTTGTGGCAGTCTTTGAAGACGCTAATATTTTCATGGTTGCTAGTGTCATTTGTATGGGAGGCATGAGAGGGACATGCAGTTCCAGAAGAAATAGCAAATATAAAGTGAAGAGGTGACTGGTGGATGAGTCACACCCAGAGTGGCACTGGGAGAAAGCAAGAACAGCAAAGTTTGGTTTTATTTGGTTTTATACGAATGAAATAGCAACAATGGAGGAGAACAGAGAGGCAGGCAGGTGATAGCAGCAATCCTGAAGGTAAGCAGATATGGCTAAAGCCTCAGTAACTGTGCTGACACCCAGGAGCCACACATAGATTTTCAGCAGTTCCTGTGTAACTCCTGGCCCACAGCACCTTGGGCCAGGACAGCTTTGCTGTGGTCATAGACCTCACCCTTGGGATCAAACAAATGCTCAGCTGCCAAGGTTGGTATCATCAGATCATCCAGAGGCCAGCTGGATACCTAAGACAGGTTTTACTGGCAAGGAAGAAATTATGTCCTTGGAATCACTGATTTCTTTTCTTGGCAAAATCTGTTGGAGTTTGCCATCCATCATGTCTCTGTAGCATCTTCATACTCTTGCTAGAGACAATTTCCCAGGAGATGCCTGAACTGGAAGAGAGGCTGTGGTGGAGATAGCTGGAGTTTTCTTAAAGGAGAGTTGATCTGTGTGTTAAGCTTGATTGATTTGTTCCAGTGAATCCTGTGGTCTGGGACCTGTGAGATGAGGGGCTGCCTTAGCATTTCTAGTCCTGAATATCTGAGCACTGTATACACTCTGACAGCTGCTGAGATCAGTTTGTTTTCATCTCCCTGTACCTCCTAAGGCTATGGTTCCCCACTTGAAAGCAGAACCTGTGTCCTGTTGGATGAAATTAGTGTGTGGGCTGCAAGTGTGCTTTTATTCAGCTTACAAAGACTCCTGAGAAGAGGTTTATGCTGGTTTTGGCCAGCTACAGGAGAACAGACAGCATAAAACACAGCAATACAATGCTGGTTACCCTGCCTAATCTACAAAAATGGTTTTGGTAAAAAAGAACTAGCAAATGTAGAAGGTATTAATTGAACCAGTCCTTGTGTGCATAATGTGTGAGATGCAGTACAAGGGCCTTGAACACAGACTTTAGCATCTCATGAAATTGTTGTCTGGGTTGTACTAGAGCAGTCCCACTGATCTAACCTGAGAAGTAAAGGTAAATGAATAAAAGACTACATTTTATGACAGAATTTAGTGACCTCTTTTTCTTTCACTTGAAATATATGTTTCTTCATAATGTACAGATTTTTTCATCTGAAATATAGGCAGCTACAAAAATAAGGTATGTTAAAATGTCAGCAGGAGATTGACCTTTTTGAAACTTCTAAATAGCCATTTTAACTTTTAATCTATTTTTTTTTCTGAAAATACAGGTCTAAGTTTAAATGCTGGCTCCAGGCAAACTGTTTGAATTGTTCAACTGTCTAAAAATATACTTAAAAGCTGCATGTGAGGAGACAAGATGCTGATGTAGAAGCAAAGGAAAAGACAGAAAGTCAGAGCCTTCAGGAAGCTGTAGCACAAAGACTCCACAAAAGTTCTTTTCAAATTATCCCTCATCTGCCTGCTCTTAATGCAGATATTCATGTGGAAGGAGCATGCTGCATTCTTCCATGGAAGTTGCATAAAAAGAAGTAATCTAAAAATAATGTTTTTTGACCAGGAGACGTAGAGGCAATGAAGAACAGAAAAATACAAAATATTAGAATTAAAGAAGGTAATTTGCTTCAGACAATCTTTCTAGTAAGCAACTAGGGACAAAAAAAGTAATGCTGTTTGACATAGCCTCTAAACACAGAAGACCTTGCAAGCTCCTCAGATTTTTCCTTGCTAACATGACATAGCAAGGTTTTTTTTCTTGGGTGCTGGGCCTGACAGATCAGGAACTGAGGAATATAAAAGCAGAAGATTTCAACAGTGACCAAAGGGGCAAGGTTGATGAAACGGGCTCTTAGATTTTGTTCTCTGAGGCAAAGAAAACTTTGCAAGGCAGATCACCTGATTCCTTGCTCCATACAATCTCTTTTCATTCAGTCACTGGAGGCTGGAGATAGTAAGTTTCTTTATAAACAGCTTTGAAAGATTTCTGATCTGCATTTAATTGGGTTACCATCCTGTCTTTCCCTGCTGTTCTGTATGAAATGTTGCTTTGACATACATTTCCTCATCCTTTCTGTACAAAAGCAAAAGATGAAGATCAAGTTATTTCTGAATAACAATGTCTAGACACTATTGCTGGACTACATCCAAAAATGTTTAAACAGGTCATAGCTTAAGCTGGTGTAAACTGGCACAGCTGCACTGGCTTTGTTCTAGTTATCCTGACTAAGGCAGGTGGGGACGTAGCACATGTTAACCATGCCCTTCTTGTTCCTGGTGCTCTGACAAAGACTTTCCTGAGCTTTACTCAGGCTTATTCATTTTTGGGTTCTCTGAGTGATGGTTTAATGTTAGAAATTATGAATGGGATTTAAGTGCATGACCCAGTGTCTAGACTATTGCTGGCACTTAATCTTCTGCCTTCCATGTAAGCACTGCTTTCGTACATTGTTTAATGTTTTACTGCTGTTCCTGCCTATGTGTTGGACTGTGTGCTCATTTGTGTGTGCAACTTAAGGAATGCACAGAGGGGTGGCTGAGGATTGCAGAGAGATTGCTCTAAGTGCACTGTATTACTTCTGTGTGTCTTTCTTCCTCCTCTCACCATCCTCAACCTTTGGTTGACAGCAGCTTCAACAAGTAATTATGAATCATCCAATCTGGGAAGAAATACTTCAGTTGCTTTTCATAATCACCTTTCTGTCATCACTAAGTACAGAAAAAAACAAAATACTGTCAGGATTGACCTCCACACTCTTGTAAATCTGGTCTTGCTGTTTGCCTGCTGTTGAAACAACGAAGTAGACAATGGGCTCTAGAGAAGTGGGCCCAACCCCTTTGCCCAGAGTTTTACAGTGACTCCTCTCATCTCAATACCTGTTCATTGCTGGCATCATACAGGCCCCAGCACGCTGTGCTTCATGACAATCTTACTAACTCAGCTTCAATCAGTGGAAGAAATCCTTTCCTTGTTAGCTTTGGAAAGATTTGGGTTCTGTTTCAATGCATTTCATATTAAAACAAAAAAAATACAGAGAAGTGAGACAAAATTGTTGCTGACACAGAGAGGGAAATGAGTGTGTTATCTCACCTAGAGGCACTTTGTTCAGAAAGACTCAAAATGCAAATTTCATAATCTTGATCGTGTTCCAGGTGACGGCCCTGGTTAAGCAAATGAGTATGTTTTAACTTTGCAAACTGCTGAAAATGCAGGAAATAGAGCAAACAGCATGAGCCAGCAGTTGCCTTGTTGCATGGGGTATGAAGTAAGAAAGGCTCCCGTGGCCTCAGTGCTTGGGAGCTGGAAGTGGAATGCAGAGTGTTGCCAGGTGCAGACTGCAGAGGTCACAGAGGTGGCTGTGCTGTCCTGCTGGCAGGGGGCTGCTGCTGCTGGTCAGCACAGGTGTGAGGCAGAGGAGACAGCCATGTTACCATTTTCAGAGCAGTTTTAGTTTTGCAGATCTCTCTCTCATATTAATGTCTAAATTAGCAAAACAGCTGAGGACCAAGGCACCCCCTGAAAAGCTTGCTTCTATATTAATGGATTTCAGAGGTTTGCCATTTGACTACCTAACTCTTTTAATGTAGAGAGAAATCTTCTTTGGAGACTCAGGGATCATTTAGACATTGAGTTAATACTTCTGCTCACAGGCAAGCCTTGTGTAGGCAGGGAAATGATGGATCCCTCTTTGTGCTTCCTTATAGTCTAATAGATAATGTGATGGAACTTGAGGGTATTTTTTAAAAATGTCTGTAAATGATAATGCCTGGGAAAGAGGCATCTGAGACATGTTCTGTGGTTTAACTGCTGATACTTTTATAGCAAGATACAAAAAAAGACTTCTAGTTTACTTTGCTCCCCATCAACCACCACAGCTGCCAGATCACCCTCCTCTTGTCAAAGCACAAACTTTTACAGTGCATTTGCTCTCATCTGATTTGGCTTTTCTCCCTCTGCTGCATCTCAGGAGGCCTTGCTCTTCCCTGGTGCTACCATACAGTGTGTATAGGAGAACCAGAACCTGCATCCCCGTTCATCACCCCATTTGAGCTACACCCCCTTACTGCTGCTGCCAGCCTCCTCACCTGGCCTTTGCTCAGTCCTCCCCTCCCCTGCCTCTGAGCTGCCTTCCCCTGTCACACATATACCCACTCAGGTGTGATGGATGCTTTCGTCCCTATTTTATAGTCAGGAGGTTCAGGTTTGGGTTTCTTCAGGCCTTTCCTGCCTCACAAAGGGGACAGGAAAAAAAGATTGCATGGGACTTCCTGGTGACATGGGAGGAGGAGGAAGTGCTTGGACCTTCTCCAGCAGGCAGAAGCCCTCTGCATCCTGGCTTTCAGGGGAGGGCAACTCATGGGGCTCCAGTTCAGTGGCTGCTGCATGTCCCTTTGAGTCCAGCAGCTTGCAGGTGGAGGAAATGAACCAAAACTTCGAATTCTCTGCTTCTCTTGCAGTCTCTAATTTTTCTTGGTGGTACAGGTCACTTCTACATACAGAGCACCTCCATATCTCTTTGCATTAAAGGACCAGGGAGGACTTTGCTGTAGCTGGGATAAAAAAATCAAGCATTTGAAGCACGTTTGACATAATTCGAGCTATGGCTCCTGTAAAGATTTTACAGGGAAACTTCACTTCTTGTAAGTTGTTCATGAGTAGACTGCATTTTTATGCACTTGGTTTGTTGGTTGTTTTTGGCAGGTTGGAGTTGTTTTGTTGGCTTTTTTTTACATTTTGGTTTGTGTATTTTCTGCCAATTCTCTCCTTGATGTTTGTGAAAGATCGATTACAAACATTTAGCAGTTAACATTTGAGCTGCTCCTATTGAATATATAGGGATACATGAGATTTAAATTTCACCTAGTCATGACTTGAGACACTTAATTTGACTCTTTATTAAGGCTGATTATGCAGCCTAAGAAGTTTAAGCAAACCTTAAAATCAATTGATGGTTGCAAATAGAGGCATTAAGTTGCCTGGGAGCCTAGCTCAGTGCTCCTGTTCAATTCTCAGAGGTATTGATAGGAAGCCAAATACATTCAAATTTATGTCTCATGAACCTGGGCAGCAGTGAAATCTAAAGAGAGGAGGAAGATTCTCCCCTTTAGCTTAATGCCATCCTGAGAGGGTATGAGACCATTATTTCCACCTCCTCAAAGAGTGTCTTAACTACCCCCATGTATGTGCAGAGAATGATGTTTTCTGGTGTCTGCTTTGGCAGGATGCTGGCTTTTGGTTTTGTAGCTATCTACAATATATGCAGAAAACTTTTTGTACACATTCCTGAGAAACAAATCCATGAGCAAGAATATCCTTAGCAAGTAAGTTGCAGTTCCTTCTACTCCTTGTGCAGGTCCTGGTATGTGGGGCTGTAATCAATACTCCAAGTCAATATAACACTAGGTATGTACTAGTGATGTATCTTCTCATCATTCTGCAGCAGGAATTGCTGTTGCTGTGCTGACATGCTGTGTCTGTTGAAGAAAGAGAGAGCTGAGTCTGGGAAATATTTCTGTTGGATGTTAAATTAAATTTAAGAATTTTATAGCAAGGTCTTTGAAGTATGTAAAAAAAAAAAAGCACTAATAATTTGAACTTTATTCACAGTATTTTCCTATGGTTTTTTATAGAATTTTATATTGTAGGTTTAAAGTGTAATTGGTTTTGCTTCAGTTTCTTAAGCTTCATTTCTCCCTATACCATCTCAGCAAATTAATTGCCTCAACACTCTTCACCCACTGACAGGAAACATGGTTTTATAGGCACCATCCTTCAGTAACTAAAAGTCAGGGTATGAAGCGGTGGTGCTTAGTAAGATTTTTGAAAGGTGACTAACATGGCATTGCCATGGAAATCAGTGGGATTTATCCAACCGGAAAATCTCTCCCCAAGGTCTGTCTACCTATGCAGTGAGCTCAATGCTTTGTAAAACTTGGCCAGTCACCTCTGCTCAGGGCCATCCTATTCTTCTGTAAGGGTATTTCAATTTGGGCACAGGGCAGGTTTCTGGCCACATCAGAAAAGCACTGCAGTAAGAGGGAGCTGCCCTGGATTATGTTATTTCCAAGGTTCCAGTTAGGAGGCACCGGTGGGATGAAAGGCACTGAATCTCTCCCTGGCGCTCACTCCTTGGTTGCAATGATAAGGTTTGATGGTGAGGGAAGTGGGATGGTTTCACATCTGCTGTGCTTAAGATGCCTCCTACCCCTCTGCTCTCTGCAAGCTTGGGACTTCCTACAGTAGGAAGACGATGATCATGTTCCCTCCAAGGTCACCCATCACAGTGGGCAGTAGGAGGTGTAGTTTTGGGTGGCGTCCTTTAGCCAGTCCCTCTAGGAGACCTCCCACTGCAGCAGGCAACGGCTGGAAACAACCCATTAGCCTCTTGCTAATGCTGAAGTGAAAATTCCTTTTGCCCTGACCCAGGATAAACACACCTGTGTTCTCTTCTTGCCTTAGCATTTTATTTTGCCCCAGTGAATAACAGCAAAACAGAAGAGAGAGCTTTGTGGTTCAGGAAGCTGACAGTTATTAAAAGTAAATTTTACAAGAAGGCAAGGCAAAGGAAGGGGAATTCTGACAAATCCCTGATATGTATGGAATGTTTTTTTTTACATGGGAATAAAGCAGAGTTCAGAGTTTCTTCAATTACATTTTGGGAGGTTTTTTTATTTGAAAATAATTGTTTGTAGTTGCTTTATTTTTCCTGAGCCAGGGCAACTTTGATTGATGTAACTGGAACAAACAGGATTGCATAAGTCTGCAGAGGTTTTCTGGTATGCTGGCCAGGCTTTGTAGTGATTTTTATCATAGCTGTGAAATTCTCACCTGACATCTGTACTAGCACATCATGTCATTTGCAGTAATGCTAACATAAGGCATTCCCAAAGAACGGTCTCCAGCATGTCACTGTGGAGGGATGGAATGCAGACGCCCTAAGTTTCTGCAGGACATGGACATAGCAGCAATAAAAATAACACCCCTCATTTAGCAAAAGAAACCACAAAGGCCAGGTCAGCTTTGCATCTACTAAAAATGGTCCAATATGATGACTTTTTTTATATCACTTTAGTATTTAAATTCTACCGTCTTGTCATCTGGAAGCAGCATGGACAGGTGCAAGTGAATGAAATAACAGCTCCAGGGAGTTTTCCTAATTTATCTTTTTTAATATTGCCTGCCATTTGTATTTATAACTAATTCAAGAACTTCTGGTTTTATAGTCAATGCCTTTTGGATGGTTCTGGAATTTCATATCAAAAGAACTCTTTGAAGGACAAAACGCAATATTCTACTGGAGAGAAGGTTATTACCTGAAATGTTTGTTTGCATGTGAGAGAAAAACAGGTTTATAGAAACACAAAATAAACTGACATCCTGAATGTCAGCAGTAAGAAGAGAAAGGACATCTGTGCTCCAGACATCCTGTGACTGTGGTGGTAATAATTCATTAAAAAAAATTGAGAGCTACACCTAAGGAGAACAGTCTGTGATGACCAAAATCTCCTGACATTGATGCTGAAGTGATTTCCCTGCAGGTAATACAAAAGTCCTTTGGGACACCAACTTGCATCTACAAGACAGATTTACAAAACCTAGAAGGCTGTTTTTCTTCATCCCTCTGACATACTCTTATTTCTGCCTGCAGTGATATTTAGTGCTGGTCACACAGGAATGGAGAGGGCTGAGCCCACATGGTTATGCAGGACTGCCCCTGTGCAACCTCACTTCATTCTTTCTGGCCTGAGGAGGCATCCAGCCACTACAGTGATGTCCAGATCATCTGCAGAGTGGAACTAACAGCAGATCTTTCTCAAGAATGATTGAGCTTTTAGACAGGTGGGCAAGTAGCTTTGGGTCAGGGTAAACTTTTCAAAAGCAGTAAAAGCCAGACAAAAAAAAGTTCATAATTGTTATTGGTCCTGCTGATGCATTTCACAAGGCCATAATAGGACAGCTATGGACTCAAAAAACCCAGCACTTTGGAGTCTTTGTTCCATTTCTTGTTTGTGAAACTCAAGCTCTTGGCACAGAGTCCCAAAAGTATTTGGGCATGTTGAATCCTACGGAATCCTGTGATCAGGTAACGCGGCTGCAGCTGCCTCGGAGACGCGCGCTCAAGGGCTTCCTATCACTTCTGAGAAGAAGATTTGCACTTTTAAGAATTTTACCCATTATTTATGGAAACAAAGAACCCTTTCAAAAGAGAAGCTTCTAATTCCATAGCACAAGGCCAGCTGTGCCATCATTCCCTGAGGTGAGGGCTGCTCTTGCTTCGCTGGGAGCAGCACCAAGCTCCACTCAGCAAGATGCTGAATTAAGGTTGGACTTTGGCACTAGAGTAGCCCTGTTGAAGGATATACCTGCCTGAGGTAACAACTGATGTTTTTGTTCCTCATTCCTGCTTATTTAGAAAGCAGGCAAATAGTGATAAGCTTTAAAACAATTCCAAGAAGTCTGTAATTGCAAACAAACAATGGGAACTCTGATTTAAATCCAATTTTTTGTTTTTCCACAGAACATACATCTTTTTACAGCAGGAAACCTATAAACATAGTGTCAACAAGAGCCATCAGATTAATTCTTTAGGATTTGAAGGGCAGTTTGTTCATTGAGTGACTGGCTTCATTCCCTCTCCCTTCTGTGTAAATCTGAGAAACAAAGGGCTCTGAAACAGCAAGTGGGAATGTGTCTGCATTTAGAGTCTTAGGGATTTTTCATTTCATTCTTCTCTATGAGCTTTGTATAAGCCTGTCACTAGCCTTCAGTAATGAACAAATAAGCAGCAATAGTTTGTGTGGTGCCAAAATTATAAAACAACTGACATTAGTGGGAGCTTCCAGTGCTTGTGAGATACTTAGGAATGTGAGCCCCAATGTGAATGACCAGAGAAAGGATATTTCATATTTTCCCTGGTAATACAAAATCCTTAAGTTCATACATTATTTTTAAGAGGATGTAGCTAAAATTCTTGAGGAAACTACAGGCAATGATAGGACTGGATAATGACTTTGTGATCTGCACTCCTGCGGTGTCAGGATGATCTCACACAGGATGTCCTATGATGTAGCTGTTCCTTTTTTCTGAGAGTAACCTTAAGATTTTTTTTCTATTTTAGAAGGTCCAAAGCCTTACCATACCTCTATAAAAAATATAGAATTGCTCATACACAGTAGAAATAATGTAGTCTGATTCTCCTCTTTATTTGAGTCCTGTAACTGGATTTCCATTGTCTAAGAAGGGCTGAGTAGTTCCTGCATCCCATTGTCCTGTCATGTGTCTGTCCACTCACTCTGCTCCCCTCATGGAGACATTTTTCCATGAAACGCATAGTAGGAACTTTGCATGCTTGAGACAGCTATTTCTCTGGAATCAACTAGAAGATTCAGAAGAGAGCTTCATGTGAAAGAGCAGTGGCAGTGCCAGTAGCTTTGCCTAGGGAGGGGTGATGAGCAAGCTGGGATCTTATGGGTGGGGATTAAAGGGCAGACCAGTGTGAGCAACTGTGGTGGGTGTTGGCTACAGATCATCTGATTGGGAAGAAGCAGCAGGCAACTGGGAGAAGTGTCATGTTTGCAGGTCTGGTTCTTGAACCACCATGGTAACTGCTGGGAGAGCAGCACAGCAGGGCACAAACAACCAAGGCTGTTTCTGGAGTGCATTGGGGATAACTCTCTTCCAGACAGGTGATGGAGAAGTCAGCAAAAAGAATCTGCTTTGCCTGATACTTAACAATGTGGAAAAACTGGTCAGCAGTAGGAAAGTCAGGGGTAGCCTTGGTTGCAGTGATGATGAGATGAGAATGGGGCAGGGAAATTGGTGACAAAGGACATGGAAAAGGTAAGATTTGCCTACAGGTATCCCAGTTACCTGAAACCAGCAGGAAAGTTTGAAGCAAGGAAGACTTGCTCTTGATGGATAAAGATTAATTTAAGGAACATTTAGCCAGACTAGATATATAAAAGTTCCTGGAATCTGATGGGGTGCACCCATTAGTACTGGTCAATATCATTGCAAGACCACTCTCAGTTATCTTTGAAAGGTTGTGGTAACTTGAGGAAGTTTCTGAGACCTGGTAGAAAGTAAATGTTGTTTCTGTCTTCAACACAGGCAAGGAGAATTTGAGGAACTACAGACTGATTAGCCTCACCACAATCTCTCAGAAATGGAGGAAATAATCCCAATTGCACAAATTTACAAAAGTCAAATCATATTTCACTAACCCAACAGCTTTTCACAATGAGAGGACTGGCTCAGTGAATGAAGGGAGAGCAGTGGATGCTGTTTGTTTCGCAAGGCTCTTGACACTGTCACCTCAAGACACCCTCAAGACAAAATGTTGAAGTGCAGGCTAGATAAGTGGACAGTGAGATGGACTGAAAACTGCCTGAACTGCTGGACTCAGAGGGTGAAGATCAGGAGCTCAAAGTCCAGCTGGAGGCCAGTTTTCACTGAAGTACCCCAGGGGTAGATACTGGGTCAATACTGTTAATTCTCTTCATTAGTCACCTGGAAAATGGGGCCAAATGCACCCTCAGCGTGTTTGCAGATGATAAAGAACTAGGAGTGATGCAAGAGCCACAATGTGTGCTTGTGGCAAAGGTAGCCAGCAGCCTCCTGGGCTTCATCAGGCTGAGTGTTGCCAGCAGGTCAGGGCAGGTGACTCTGTGCCTCTCTTCAGCCCTGGTGAGACATCTCTGGAGTACTGTGCTCAGCTCTGGGCTCCCCAGTGCAAGACAGACATGGACCTGCTGGAAGGAGTCCAAGAAAAAGGTCACAAAGATGGTTCAGGGCCATGTAAGCAAAGGTTGAGTTGTGATTATTCAGCCTGTGGAAGAACAGGTTGGAGGGGACTTTATCAGTGTTTTTAAATATCTGACTAGAGGGGAGAGGGGAGTAAGGAAGATGGGCCAGACACTTCCCATGGTGGTGCCCAAAGACACCACCAGAGAGGCAATGTGTATAGCAAAATAAAGGAAATTCTGTGTGAACCAAAGAAATACCTTTTTTTACTGTTCAGTGGTCTAACCCTGGAGTAGGTTGCCCAAAAAGGTTGTGGAGATTTCATCCTTGGAGATATTAAAAGCCTAACTGGATGCATTCTTGAGCAAGCTGTTTTAACTACCTCTGCTTTGACCAGGGATCAGACTAAATGGTCCCCAAAAATGATGAACTGTTTTGTGATTCTGTGGGATGGGCACATCTGTGCATTTACACGTGTGAACACACAGTATGACTGCAAATCAGGCTTACAAAGATAACAAAAATTCTATGAGGTTTGTTTGGTGCTCCTATGCAGAGGACCATTTTAATCAGTCTGTGTTTAGGTTTGGATCTTTTGTGCAGTACAGGCCACAGACTTTTTAGCATATAATATCCAGAAGTGTATTTAATGTATTTTGATGCAAATCCTTCAAAACTAGTGGAAAATGCATATTAAATGCAACACCTTGTGTGTCAGCTAAGCACATTGGAGCAGGTTTTGGTTGCTTACAACGTCCCTCACCAGACCATGGTGTTCTAGCTCTGTGGGGTCTTGGGCCACCCAGTCTGCCTACCCTGTGTTTATTCTGTATAGGGAACCACATGTCAATTTGGGACTACCCACAACTGCCACAGAAATATTGGGGAGGACCTTCCTGCTTAATAGCTATCTAGTGCTATAATTAAAAACACCCAAACAGCTTCCACATTTTGTTCCTTCCTCAGGTGACCAGGCACCAGCATCTTGCTTCCATTACTTCTCTCCTCTAACAGTGTTTAAGCCCCTTTGAGCAGCACCCCATGGAAGGCAATGGGTGGGCAGATTGTCTACTAAAACAGGTAAGTTATTTATTGTGCAATAAATAATTCAGCACAAATCATAAAAGTCTAGCTAGTCTGTTACTTTAAATGTCTTTGAATCAACACATTCTATATTTTATTTTCCAATCAGCTGCAAGGTGATGCCGAACACAAAGCAAGATCAAAGGCTGCATATTATTACACTGTGTAAATCTATAATGGAGATACAAAGGAAAACAATTTCTCCTCTTCAGTCTATCATGTCATTGTATGTCAAGGATAGTAAATGAAGGCTCTTCTCTGATGCCGAGTAAAAGATTTAACAGGAAATCCTTAAGCTGAAGACAAGGCAGAACAGTTCTGGGGAAGTGCTCTTACTCTCCATCACCTGCCAGAGTCTGGTGTCAATCTCCAGAAGGGGCTTGGATCTTGAATCCAGTCTTGTTTTGAACCAGTTAGAGCAGCTGAGCCAGATAAGCTTGGTCAGTCAGGGGAAACATGGATGTTATAATTTGTCTCTTGAGGAGTTCCTAGTGTGTGTAGTATGCTAGTTAGGGTCTGAGTCAAGAAAACATATGACCCTGAGCTTTGTTCACTCAAATTCAGAAGGGCATTTTGGAGCTTAGTGCACGTAAATCACCACATCCAGAAAAATGTTTTCTAAGGTAATGTCTGTAGCCATCCTAGTGGAGCTAATGGAGAAAGATACTATTGACTCTTGGAATCAACTTTAGTAATGTTGATAATTGAAAAACTCAAGGATCATCCATAGTATGTAGCCCTAGAAAGAGACAGGTTGAGTTAAGCCACTGCTGTTATTTTAACCTGGACTGTCCTGGAGCTGCAGGGATGAGACCATCTGAATGTTTCAGAGGACCAAGAGTGAAGATTCAGTGATAGTTCAGACACTTGTGGAGGCTCTCTTTCTCTCTGCCCTCTAGGTGAGAGAGAGCTAATATTACAGTGGTCTGGGTGACTTTATGTGGCTGTGGAGACTAAACCAGTGAGAGTGGAAGAGATTAAACCCCCAGAACAGTCATTTCTTCACCACTGTTTCCCTCTAGCTGGTAGCTGCCAGAGCATAACAGAGCAAGGTCTTTGCTAAGGAAAGGGAATACCCTGGGCTAGAGGCCTAGAACCTTCCCAAGGGTGGCAGTGCCAGCCACCAGGCTCTTTGCAGAAACACCATCCCTGCTACCAGGATGCTCTGCTTCTCAGAAAGCAGCTGTACAGATGGTCCACAGGAGTGCTGCCCTACCTAGGAGCAAGGTTTTCCATCCCCCCTGACACCACTGTGGCCTTTCTGTGCTGTATGAAGTGGTGTGAGTTCACATCTCTCCTGTGTGTGTATTGCTGCTCAAACCAAGAAACCCCGTTAGCAACACACAGCCAGGCCCAGCCATGGTAACAGTGGATGTACAGTGACCTACTTTTAACACAGCTTATGTAGCCTTCCTTGCTGCTTTATGCTTGAATGGCAGAATTTGCAACAAAAGGTCAATTTATGGCAGCCTTTTATTGCAAGGTTCCTTTTCTCTAGCCCAAAGTTATAATGACAAAATGCTCTGTTGAGTACAATGAGGACTGCAAAAATCAGCCCCACTTTTTATGTAAGACTTTAAACTTTATCTGTTTTAAACAACTTTTGGTGCTAAGCTTTATTTTTATTTGCTTTCTTATGAAGAGAGCTTTATTACTTGCATGGAGAGCAGTAGAGGAACATGTCTGAATATGAATAGAGAGAGTCAGAAATGGTGGGTTTAAGTAAAATCATTAAAAATACTTCTGAAGCTCAGCAACCTACCCCCCTGCATAGAGGGAAAAGAGCCTAAACCACAGCAGCCTAGAAAAGGGAGAGCCGCATGGCAAAAATGAAATGGGAACCTGTCCCCTGCCAAGGGAAGGCACGAAGTAAATCTGTTGTGACCCAACCGTGCAGGGTCATAAACAAGCCGAGATAAATACAGGAGGAAGGACACTGTGACAATAGTTAGCCTGGAGGGCTGAGACACATGGCTGAGTTCCTACATGTCAACTCTGCTGCAAGAGCTGACTGATTCATACACTTGGCCTACAGCAGCCAGGAGGTGAAACACATTATGTTAAGCCTCAGTGGAAGAGGGTTGGATGTTCATGCTCTCCTTGATTCTTGCAAAGGAGTGACAGCATGACCATGAACTGTTCCTGCAGTTCAGCTAATGTGGGCACCCAGCACTGCACTGAGTATCCGTGGCTCCCTTTCTAACAAAGCCTAACCTGCTGTAAGTAGGGGCTGTGGAGCACGTTAGCATAAACCATTTCTGCTGCCTGCTCAGGGTAAGCATATGATGGAGAAATAGTCCCTGATACATGTGGGGATTCCTTAGAAACTACCTTCCATGTTTGAGCCTTTAGCAGGGCCATGCTGTTGGCAAATGTTGGTCTTGGGGAGATGTCCTAAGGCTGTACAGAGCCTTGTTGAGCTGACAGGGTGATGGCAGCCTGTGTCATGCTCTCCTAGCAGGATGCCAAGGACTGTGCCCCAGGACTGGCAGAGCCTTGTTTTCCTCTCTCCTCAGCTTTCTTCCAGATAGCAAAAGCAGCTTTGCCAAGGTTGCTCTACAGTTTCTACTGCTGCCAGTAATCTGGGTAATCTCTTATCTCTTCTTACTTTGCTGTTTATAGCCATGACAGCTGAACCCTAGACAATGTGTAATGGGTGAGTTATGTTAGACATTGTCGAGCCAACAGTGATCTGGAGCCAGGGCATTGCAAGCTGTGTACTGGAGCTCAAAGCACCAGGGGTGGAATTCAGCAGTGGCGAGTGATTTGAGAAATCGCTGTGCCCTGGCTCCAGTTTATTCATTCAGTGCACAGTCTACTCTTTGGGACTGGTGGAGAGTTTTGCCTAGAGGCACTTGAGTGTTACTAGTTTTGAGACACTCAGCCACAACTTCAAGCGAAAGGCTTGTTAGTCATCTTTCCTTCTATCTCATGCATCATCATGGTAATAAACCTCTCACAGCTGCCGTTCAGCATGCTGGGAAGTCAGGCTCTCTCAGTTTGAGCCTTCACTGTCTCTGTGTGTTCCCTGTGCTTTGTCTGTATTTGTGCTGGTTGGGACCCTGAATGAAGTGAATCTTCTACAGCATTTGGAAAAGATACAAACAAATCATATCTTTCTTAGCTGGAGTGACTCCTGAGTTTTGGCAGGACTAAGGAACTCTTCAGTCAATACTGAAGCTGCTAATATAATCAGTTACTCTACACAGAGCATCATATTTTGCATGTAAACATATTTGTACAGTCCCTTTCTGAGTCTTAATGACTAGGTGGATCTAAAGATAAAGGTGATTAAAAACAATTCATCAGTCATGAACTGACATCCTTCTTTGTATCAAAGAAGTAGGGCCATGTTTCTGTAACATCATGAAACCTTAACACAAGCCATCACTGTAGAATTGGTGATGGTCTTTCTTATAATAAATAGGGAACAAGAATTCTTTTGAAGACCTGATCTTAAATTGACCTGAACATCTCATGAGTCCTTTCCTGGAAATGAGGAAAGTCCTTTCCTCATTTCTGAATCAGCTGGTTGAAAGAACGATGTACTATGAAGACAAGGGTCTGGATGTATGAATGTTCTCAGATGCAGCCATAACCACATCCTGAGTAAGGGCACCATGTTTGCAGTCATCTTATCAAGCAGCCCTTGCTGTTATTGCCCTATCGGTGACAGCAAGGCACAAGTGTTGAAGTAGAGAGAGAGATAAGGAAAAAGGAAAATTCTCTGAGCAGCCAGCTGGGAAGACAAATAATGGGTCTCCATGGTTGGGTGTTCTTTCTTTGTAGGAGGGTCTCCCCATCATAATGTCCCATAATAACCAAACAGTTTTAATCAGCAACTGTCTTTGGGGAATTTGTGCTTTATTCCTGCTCACCATAATGTTGGGAAAACAGTTTGACCAGGGTGGGTATTGCAGGCCTGCTGGTTGTTAATCTGATTATTTTTGGGTATCTCATTGCAAGATTCCCCCAAGAGGAAGAGAAAGGGTGGGCATGAGTCTCACCCCAGAGGTACTTGCTCCCCTTGGGAACACACCTAAAGAAAAGCATAAGGTTGGCAGGTTCAAGGCCATAAGAATAGCAGCATGGGAACAACAGTAGTGAGAACTGACAGCAGAGGAAACAGCCACCCCAAAAGCACTGGGAAACATTTCTGTGGTTTCTTAGGAGAAAGGGTACAAAGCTGCAGGTGCAAGGCAGGCTGTGGAATGGCGGCCAGAAGGCCCTGAGGATGACATGGGCTAAGGCACCTTCAGCACTGCCACAATGAGGGGGCTGGCAGCCCAGAATGGAACCCACAGCATCGAGGTTCTGAGCAGGACATTGCTTAGAGAGACTGAAATGTGTGAAGAAGTCAATCCTGAAAATGCTGTCTTTGACTTAGGTATTTATCTGAAAGCTCAGATCAGGTGTCAGCTTGGGACATGCAGCTGAGTGGCTGCAGAACTCTGATGATCCACAGTTCACCCCACAGACCTCTATCCAGACAAGCCAGGAACCGGCTGGGGCAGACCATGACTTCCAGCCTACACACCCACATCTTCTTCCCAAGAAATCCAAAGAGTGGAAGAGAATGGAAGGTTACTACACACCTTGGTGTTCCCATAGCACAGTGAGGATTTGGCAAGGGCAATCATCCAGGCTGGGGATTTGCAGAGCACTCTCATACACCACCATAATCTTCCCCTTGGCCGGCACTTGCCCAGAAATGGCAAAACCTGGGTTTCACTCTCAGCCTGGGAGATTTCAGTGCCTCTGCTTCTCTTTCCACTTGTGCTTCTTCACAGGTTTCCTCAAAGTCAATGAGAGAAGGAAATGTTCTGCACATCCACATCCCTAACTGTACCTGGTCTATCTTCGTGCAGGGGCCAGCTCCAACAGAAAGTGTAAGAAAGAGTCTGCCTTGTTGTTGGGGTGCTCCCAAAGTTGGCAGCTTTGGACTTTCCAATATAGTCTTCACTCTTCAGTAGTAAATTTTTCTAGACAAAGCTCAGATTTGTGATGTGTCTATAAATCAGCTAGAATACCACTGCCAAGCACCTTGTTATTATCTTGTTACTCCCATTAATTACCTAATTAAAGCCAGTTGTGCTATGTTAATGATAAACGTCAGCCTGATTTCTGAGGAAAACAGAAAATTTGCTTAGTTTTCCTAGCTCTGGTCTCATTTAAGCCTCATGTCATTCTCATTATAATGGGATTTTCATTACTTAATCCATTATTTACTGCAGGGAGAATCTGAAATGCACAGAACATATTTACAATGCGAAAAGGCTACTTGAGTACTGTTCTTTGAACCAGTGGTTTTGTTCAAGAAATTGCTTTACAAGTCTGTCTTGTGACTACTTTTAAAAATAATACTATTTAAAATAGATATTTAAAGGATGAGTAACAAGTCTTGGCTTTGCAAATGCAGACATTAGATCACAGTGACCCTCTGCCTCCTGGGAACAACTTCCCTCTCACTTCCAAGCCATCAGATAATGTGTGTTGAGTAAAGCAAGCTTAGGTCAGAGAGCTGCTCACATACACTGCTAATTGGTGAACTCCTCATTTAGTGTTTAAAGAGATTGCACCTTGTAATGTTTCAGCCTCACTCCCCAGAGGACTCCTTGATCCCGTTGAGCTTGCTCTTTACTATTTTTCATTTCGAATAGCAATGTTTTCTCCCCAGAAGTCTTGGTATCCACAATCCAAGGTGTTTTTTTCTGTTTTGTTTCGAACATGGTTACCTTGACAAGCTCTGTGTTTTCCCATCTCTGTGATGGCTTCAGTGGTGACTCAGAGTGACACGCAATGAACAGTCAGCACCGCTCCCCACAGTGTCTGGCCATTCTGAGAACTCCCTCACCACCCATACATCTTTGTGGTTTGAGAGGTCTGACAAGTCTGCCAACAAAAGTGGAAAGTTCAGGGAAGCCCAGCTCTGCTTTGACATCAGCCGTTGGTTTAAAATGCCAAAGCACAGAGAAAGCAAACCCACAAAGACAGGAACTGCAACACAACTGTTGTCAAGGTAAATCAAAAACATGGGGTTTGCTTTGCTAGCTCGCTTTTTCCTTACAGTCTATCACAACGTATATTCATGAGGATGCTGGAGGGGAAATGGCACAAGAATTCCTTTTCTTGTGTGTACCCAGTGAATGGGCCACCAAGAGCTGTGTCTTTTGCTCTCAGGAGGAGACAAGTCTGTCTCTTGGGCATCCAAGAGAGATGGAAGGTGCAGGAACAATGACAAGCTCTCTAAGTGGGTCCTCAGGGAACAGATGAGCAGAAGTTTTTTAAGTCTTAATGAGCATGCTTCCTCACAGCCACTGCCTCCTGGCGTCTATGGTTAAATCTGTGGATGTTTGATATGCTCAGAACTGATCAGCAAGACTTACACAGTCTCATTTCTCAAAAAAACCCACAAAAGTCCCTTATCTTCAAGGCATCACATAGTTTCCAGTCTACTTTTCTCCCTACTTGAACATCAGCTCAGAAGATTTTTTGGTCAGGTGCTTAGTGCCCCTGAATGTCACAGCTATAAAAAGTGTTATGAAGCGCCCCGGTGGTTCAGTGTTTGGAAAGAAACAGATGCCTGGAGTTGAAACACACCATTTGAGGCAGTGCTCTGAAACATAGTGGAAAGGCAGTCAGCTGTTGTCCTAATATAAAAGGAATAAGAGAGAACAGACTAAATAATATCTGGTCTTTGTCTTCAAATCCAGCAATTCATGATGCCTTCTTTTTACTCAAAATGCAGCATGCCTTGAGATCTTGCTATCTGCTCTGTTTCCTCAAGGAAAATCTGCTTAATTTTACTTCCCTTAAAAATTAACATCGTAAAGAGGAACGCACTTTGCTGTACTGGGTTGCAGTACACCAGGAGACAAAATGACCTCCAAGTCCATATCCTTGACCAAATTTGAAATATCTTGGCATGGATGTATTTATAACCTCTAAAAGTTATTTACACCAAGTGATAAGTGGGCTGAAGCAGCAGTGCCAGAAAGCCACCTCTCTGTGCTGAAGGGTCATCACTCTGCAGGGAGCTGGTACTGTGCAGCTTGTAGTGTGGGAACATTAATAACTGCACAATGGTACATCTCAAGCCATTGCCTCTACTTGCATTTGGTATCCTAAAGGGATGACTTCTCTCCAGCCATGGAAATGCCACCAAGGACAGTCTCAGGTTATGTGCTGAATGCCTGAATGTCCCCATCTGGCCAGGTTTTAATGAGGCTGGAGCTTAGTGGTATTTGGGACAGGACCCACAGCATGGAGAGTTATAACCACACCTGTTTGGCTGAGGATGACATGAAATGAAGCATGGAAGCAAGAGAAAGAAGAAAGCAAATGCCAGTGTGGAAATAACCTTTACCACCTCCTTCCTCACCCAAATTACAACACCAAGGGGATTTCTGGTAGAAAACAAACCACTTGCAGTGAGGAGGCTGAAATTGAAGCAGGGGGGCATGGGGAAAACCAGGATGGCACAATCGTAGTCAGATATAGGCTAGCATACAGAAGTGTCTCTCAAGCTGCTGCCCAGGCAGGACACAGTGGTCAGGAAATTCTCAGGAACAAGGGGACAGGGCTAAGATTTCAAGATGGATTTGAATCTCAGCCAAGTTTTTGTGGCAGAGATCATGGAGACATTATTTCATGCTCCAAGTGAACTAGAGAGAACTGAGTTGTTTGTCTGTGATCATGCCAAATGTCCTGGATAGGACAAGATCACCCCCACTGCCAGCAGGATGAGGAAACCCAGCAGTGAAGTTAAAATGCTCCACACCAGCTGCTGTGGAAGTGAACTGGTATTTGGTGCAGTAAAATGCAATCAAATATTAATCCAAATGGAACTTGGGTTTCTTTCTGTAGGGCCTGATCTCATACTGCTTAATAGAAAAAGGGAGGTAAAGAAAAAAAAAGAAATAGTGTTTGATTTCCTGATTAAAACTGAGCTCCATTTGTTTTGAATGAATATTTTGTCTCTACAATGACTCACAAGCTGCAAGTCATGAAAAGAAAAGTTAATCACAAAGGAAGGGAAACACAAAAACAAAACAAAAAACCCAGAAGCTCTTCAGCTCTGTGGGGCTGGGGGAATGACTGTGTATCTTGTGATGTACTTGGCTTCATGCAAGTGGTTTCCTTCTGCATTTTCATCTCAGTAAAATTAAAGGTTGGAGTGTGGGGGACATGAGCTCAGCTTTTGATTCTCCACAACTTCCTGTGAGGCACAGGATGAATTTTCAAATCTCTCTGGGTCTCACCTGTAAAACAGTAATAACATTCTTTGTCTATTTAAATTACTTATTCTTCCTATGAGTTTCTACTCGGCTTAGAGTAACAGGGCCCTCATGTATCATTAGAATCTCTAGCTGCCACTGTGCTATGAATAATAATGTTTATTAGCCATAATAAACATATCAGCGCTGTCAGAGGATGTGCATGGAGCAAGTAGAGCAGTGTCTGACAATCACATCCTACCATGTAAGGCTTGGGGTGGAAAATAAGACTCATTTTGCAGGCAATATAAAAGCCATGGATGGCCAAAGTCTTCCTGCAGGCAATGCTGGAGGAAAAGAGAAAAGGTCAGGTTTGTTCTAAAAAATAATGCAAGAATGTAATGGTGTCCATCTCTGAAGTGCCAAGATAGCTCCCCACATTTCCAGACTGCAGTAGCGAGGGATCCAAGTAGAATGTCTCCAATCCAAAATACATAACTATTGAAACTACCTAGTTCTGTTCCTTAAATCTGCCCCCTACTTGCTCTCCTTACCTTCCTCCTTCATCCAAGCTTCTATTATGGTGAAGAGGTAATGAAGGGTAGAATTCAAGTCATTCTATCTGATGATCTCAGTTAGTGGTCCCTCCACCTATGTGCCAGCAAGGGACAGAGCAGTCTTATTTCTGACTCACCATACTGGGAGAAAGGTGGGATGGCAGCCCAACCTCATACTTTGCATGCTCAAGAAGCTGATCTTATGGTAAGGCACAACTCAAAGTGGGTCAGGTTACCCCAAATTAGACCTTGCTTGCCAGAGTGGTGTAAAAAAGAGAGATAATTCCAAAAGCAGCTGGGATGGGACCCACCCTTGCCCATATGAAACCGTTGCTGCTGCTGACAGCAGGGACGTCAACTCAGATTTTGGATTATTTATATTAAAACAAGATACATAAAGCCTTTGATGCTCCTGGAGTTACTTGAGAATCCAGCTGGTGTGAAGGAGGTTAGAACCTGCTTCTAGATCCTTTGGTTACATCTCATTGCTTGATCTATGCTGGAGATAGTTGCTGCAGGGTTAGTCATCCTTGTGTCCTCAATAGACCTCACAGCACTTTCTATTACTCAGAAATACCTGCTGGGAGGAATTGTCTGGTGAACTGCAGGACTGGAAGAAAAAGGAAGGAAATTCTGTATATTGAGAAAGAATCTAACCAACACAAAATCTGTAAAAATGGTGTGCTGTGCAATGGGGAAAGAGTCTCTGTCCTTGCTTGATTGCCTGAGGGTAATTACAGTGGCTGATTTATTCTCCCCTGGAGCACTCCTGGTCCCTTGCTCTGGTGTAATCCATCCCTAGCCACTCCTGCCAGCCCCACCATCTGGGAACCAGACAGGCCACTGCCACTCCACACCTACCAACATCAACCTTTGACTGTCAGTGGCAGCATCTTCTCGACACTGCAGCCCAAGCCAGGAATCACTGGTCTGAACTACAGAAAGAGCATAATTGTCCATTTCCATATTAAATTCAAGTATTAATTTTTTGTTGTTTTAAATGCTAAAAGGTACTGGGCACTCAAAACCTACTGAAAAACTGTAGAATCTGAAGACACAGCTCTCTTCTGTTCTTTCACAAATTTGAGCTTCAAAGGCGTCCTGGTATGTGAACTCAGTCAACATGTCACGTCTGACTGCCTTTATAATTTTCTCACTGTGGCACTGCCAATACCTTTGTGCTTTTCAATCACTCCCTGTTTGTTTTGAAACAAAACAAACATTATTTGCAGTGTGTCTGCTTAAAGCAATTCTCTGAACTGTTCACACTGTGGGCATCACCCATGCCAGGAAAATGTGTGTTTCCATGTAAAAACCAACTATGCACCCTACCTTCGTAAACTTCCCATGCTCAACCTTTGCCCAACTCCTCCATTACACCAGAGGACAGTGATGATGTGTTCACTGCTGTGTTCCTAGTGCTGACAGACAGCAATAACCACAATGAAACAGAATAGCACTTTTCCCTAACCCACGTCCTTGCAGAGAACAGTCTAGAATTTCCAGCAGTGGCCACATCACACCAGGCTCTTGGTATACCTTGCTAATTTTCCAGCACCAGTATTTCTGCAAGGCAGGAAATACTGTTTGGTGCAGGCAGGAGAACAGCAAAAAACCAAAGCCTTGCCCTAAGCCACCATTTCAAATCAGTGGTGGAAACTAACAAATGCCAGGAGATTCCCAGTCCCTTGTTTCAGCCACGAGGCAAATCCTGTTTTTGCAGTGATATCAGTAGCTCACTAACACTTATTGACTGTAGCATTCAATTCGTTTTTACAAGCTTTGTGGCACTATGGTTTGCCAAGGAATCCAGAGTGAGCAATAATTTTCATTTGAACCATTTTTCAGCTGTGGATATTAACCACATAGGGGAATGGAAATAATCCCACATGGAGCATCTGTCATTTTTCCACCTTTTTCATTGTCTTTGATGTGGGAACTGCACCACTGTGCCCTCCATGTCACTACATCATCCAATACACTGTTTAAAGGGTCGCTGAAATATCTATATTAAAGAGTGAAAGCATGTCAGCTTATGTTTTATTCAGACTGAGAGCACAAATGTTTACCCTGCACTGCCTTTGGAAGAAGTGGCCATGCCCAGGACCAAAGCTTCCACCCAAACCTTCACTGATCCTGAGATGTCACCCCTGACATACAGGTTTGGAGATGCTATTTCCCAAATGCATATGTCAAAAGGGTGGTACTCATTCAAAAATCAGCCCCCTGCTTTTGTTGCCTGTATGAAACAGCTATGAATGTGTTTAGAAGCAGGCCAGGTCCCTTACAGCAGGCTGTAAAACACAAAATCTGGGGTAGGGAGGAACAATTGTAAAAGAGGTGGAGAGGACTGAGACAGGGAGAAGGGCCCTGCCAGCTGTGCCAGTGGCTGTGTGTCAATATGGTATCACCATGAGATGAACTCTCTTCCTATAGCAGCTTTATTTGAGGATTAGCTCTGGAATAGCATCATCTGTTCTCAATCCTTTCCAGCCTCCCTTAGCTGCCATTTGGCTCCTTCTCTCTCCATGCTAAGGGCATCTGGGAGTCACGCAGATGGAGTGGGAGCACTGACACTGGCACCTCCTTATAGACCATGTCCCAGGGGCAGCCAAGGCCTGACAGCACACATCAGCAGCCCTGCAGCAACATGGGCCTCTTCCTCTCAGTTCTGCACCACCAGGTACCAAGAAAACACCAGACATCCCTGACACTCTTCTAAATAGCATGGAAGGAGGGTCTGTTCCCAAGGCATTTCCAGATCCCAGCTTTCCAACCAAATGAATAACAAGCTTCAAGCACTGGGTTAGCCCCCCCCTCCTCTTGGAAGCATCATCCCACTTGGCGAGCAGAATGGGAGGACACAATAAGATCTATTCTGGATGATCTGTGTGACAATGTTAAGTATTTATTTTTTCTTTTTCTTCTTTTTTCTTTTTTTTCCCCTTTTTTTCAGTTTGATGCTGGATGAGATTGCTTCTGGGATGTTTCTGTAGCTTTTGGCTCTGGCTAAATAGCAGGAGAGCTCCCAATAGCAGGAGTCATATGACCATGCTCTTGTGCACTTGTGAATGAAAAATCATGTGTCTTCATAAATCACAGGAATATAAAGACCAGATGTGATGTTCAGAGCTCACACATATTCACAAGAGAATGGGCCAATGCTAGCAAAGAAATATGAAAGGAGAATTATCTGTGCTATGTGTTTTACTTTGCTTTAATACTGAATGCAAGTGGAGAACAGAAAACATACAAATAGAAGAGAATGTCAAGAATAATGAAAAAAAAAAAGTGTGTTCCAGACTCAGAGAAATTATTTTGACATCAGCTTTCACATTTTTTTATTATCACCCCTTTGGGCAAAGTCATTCAAAAGAACAAACAGAAAATCATACCTCAGACTAAGATACAGAGCCTACCTCTCTTAACAGACTGGATGTGACAGCAGAAATAAGACCCCAGGATCCAAGCATGGTGGAAAATAAAAACATTATTTTAAATTATTTTAGTAAGTGGGGAAGTGAGGAGTGAACCCTCTGTTATTAAGAAGGTGATTACCTTACCTTTACCTTACCCTAATTTTTTCCCAGTTTTAATACAGGCAGATGAACCACCACATCCTGAATGTAATAAGCATCTGCCAGGATTTGCTCTAGGACTTACTAGGGCTGTCCCTAAAGAGATCTGATTTGTCCTTGAGTGTGTCTGTCCTCTGTGGATGCTGGAGAGCCACCCACAGTTGTTCAGAGGGTGCTCCTGTGTCTGGAGCTGTGTGTGTTACTTCTCCTCTTCACATGGAGTACCTACCTACCTACATACCTACCTACCACACTAGAGTTAGCAAAGATTAGTTGGACTTGCCTTTGTAGCAGCTCTTTGGGGACAACAGGGTGCACAGCTGGCCTTCCTTGCTCTTTTCCATTCATTCTTTCTGTTTTATAGGGTTTTAAATTTTTTTTAGCCTTCTCCAGTATATTACTGTCTTGGAAGTTGTTTACTCACCTTTGAATTTAATACATGAACACACATCCAACCAAGACCTTTAGACCTTTGAATGAGACCATTCCTCTGCCCTATGGGGCTCCTTCTTTTCCCTTGGGATTTGCTTTCTGACTACTTTTGGAGTTATGACTCTGGCCTGTATGAATTCAGGTTGCTCCCATGTATTTTTACAGAAGAAAAAAAAAATTAAGGGACATAAACATGGAAATAGTTTGGATTGGAAGGGACCTCAAAGATCACCTAGCTCCAACTCCCCCAAACATGAGCAGAGACACCTTCCACTAGACCAGGTTGCTCCAAGCCCCATCCAACCTGGCCTTGAACACTGCCAGTATCAAGAATCGACAGCTTCTCTGGGCAACCTGGACCAGTGCCTCACCTCTCTCACAGTAAAGAATTTCTTACTAATATCTAATCTGGATCTACTCTCTTTGGCAGTTTAAAGCCATTCCCTCTTGTCCTATGCCTTTGTTAAAATGTCCCTCTCCAGCCCTCTTGTAGCCCCTTTACATACTGGAAGATGCTCTAAAGTCTTTGTGGAGCCTTCACTTCTCCAGGCTGTACAACCACAACTCTCTCAGCCTGTCTTCATATGAGAGGAGCTCAGGCCCACTGATCATCTTCATGACCCTCATCTGAAGTCATTGCAACAGGTCCATGTTCTTCTTGTGCTGAGAGACCCAGAGCTGGATGCACTATACCAGGTGGGATCTCATGATGCCATCACCTCATGAGGTCCCATCAGCTATTAAATTTGAGAAAAATGTGCTCAGGGCCTGCTGTGCTGGCTTGTCTCTTGGAAGAACTGTTTCCACATCCTGTTCAGACTTTCCTCATGACCCTTAGTGAGCTATTTAGGACCTGATCCTAACTTTGGAAGGCCTGGAGCATAGGATGTGTCTGAAGCCTTACAGAAATACCAGCTGGATGTGCAACCTGGCATTTAGCAAGGATTCAGCAGAGATTGGTTTATCTTGCTGCAAATAAAGAAGGAAAATTGTGAACTATGGCTTATGATTACTTTAAACCAGAGATTTCTGTTGTATCTCTACAATACTGCTGCCACTTTTTAATTGTAGTGAACATACACACATAGTGTTGCTGTGGATATGCCAAGGGACACATGCACTGAAAACTGGGATGCAATGAGGGGATTCACAGAAATTAGCACAACCAAAAAGGGAGAAATATCCTTCATGTCTGGAAATAATGATATTGCTACACCACAAAGCAAATCAGCACTCATTTGGCATAAACAGTACTGGGAGGCAGGGTCAAATACTGGAACATCAATACTGTGAAGGCTCTGGAGTAGTTTTGGCCATGACTGTGGCCCAGGGTAACCAGCAGTCTCCTCAGCAAAGGTTCAGGAGTTAGCCTGGACCAAGGACTAATAGTAGGAAGTTTGCAAACTTGTTTGGGAAGCAAAACTAAAAGTAGAGAGATGGCCAGATGATGCCAGCTGGCCCCAGGACCCAAGGGTGGGCACTGGCACCAGTTCCTCAGCACAGGTGTAGCCAGGGGAGCCCAACAGGCCCCACAGCCATCAGCAGCTTGGCACTCACCACTGCTATTCATCAGCTACTTGGCCCCGTTCTAGGCTGTAATTTTTTTTATGCCCTAAAGAGCAGCTGGCACCTCCATAGAGCCAACAGGTTTCTGCTCCACCAAATATCTGTTAAGGTGCAAAGGAGATGTATCTGGGCCAAGGATGGAGGATGAGATACAGAAGGATATCACAAAGCTCTGAATGCTCAGTCTAAGTGTAAGCATATTTCAGGTGAATAAAAAGTGATGGTACACAAACTGTGGGCAAAACCATGTAAACACAGCCCAGTGAACATAACAAGGAAGAATATTAAAGAATATCAGTAAGTATTTTTGCCAAGCCCATCAAAGTGACGGTGCCCTGCACAGACTGAAGGAGTAAAAGATAAGAGAGTTTTGAATCCATCTCATTACATAAGCAGTGAGAAGACCAACCAGGTCAAGCTGGCTTTGCACATGGGTAGAAGAAAATCTCTGTGGAATCTGATGAGGTTGAGACACGCACTTGATGTCTAGAGAGACTTTTCTGATCTCACCCCAAGTCACACCTCATGATGCAGTAAAGAATTGTGGTTCTAGGTCCTCTCCCTACCCTTTACTCCACTCCCTGTGTCCCCCCTTTATCACTATGTTACATCCCTCCCCTAAAAACAGCAATACACTTGAATTTTCATAGATGAAGCCTGATATTTTGACTTAGATTAAAATGTCCCTCTTAAAGAGAGCTAATTTTTGCCTTATTTTCCAATGGACATATTGCTGAGGTGTATCTTTTAGGCACACCTCTGTGTACAAGGAATCTATGTAATAATCTGTATAACAGAGGAGTTCTGAACTCACAGCACTGCTCGAGCATGGCCAGAAGTCTTCAGAATGAGGCCTCTGATCTGGATTTTGATGATTGCCCAGGGAAAATTCAATGTATTTTGAAACATTTGTCAAGGCTCACAATAAAGATTCAAGGGAAAGGATGATTCACAGCAGGAATAAATTTTCCCAAGCAAATCAACCCTTCCACCAAGAGACACTTTTTGGGAACGTGGGAATGAAGTTTAAACAAAATACCTTGTTAAAAACAGTTATGAAAGAACCCATCTAGTGCTTGAAATATCTGGCCTTGCTGTCCTTTCACAAACTGTTGGGCTGTATCAGGTGCAGGTGGACGGTTTTGCTTGGTTAAATCAACATGATTGTCTTTGTAATGCTGGCCTCCATGGAAGGAAACTCAACAGGCCCACAACAGAGCTGAGCTTTCATGAGCTGCAGCAAAATGACACTCAGGTCTGAAGGGGGACAGGGAAATGGAAAAATATTAATTTGAGGATAAAAAAGTCATTATAAGCTCCTGTGGCTGTATCATTAGTTTGAATCCTGTTTGGGGTTTGTTACTGTTAACTGGAGTCCTGATTTCCCTGTGTAGAAATACGATCCAGAAGAGAAATTCTGATTTTGAAGTTCAGTCCCATGAGTAATGCATGAACTTTTCAACTCAGCACTGGTTTTCAAACACTAACTGCAAGTTTGCAGTTTTTCATCAGAACCAAAAGAAAAAAGCAGAACATAATTTACACAAAAAGTGTATTAAGGCTGTCACAGTAGAGCACACTAGGAGCCCCTTAGCCTCACACTCACAATGTGAATGATATTCACATTATATTAATAGTGAAGGGAAATGAAGAAATAGGGGGAAAAAAATCTCTGCATCAGTGTGTAACTGTGCTGTATTTTATAGATGAATGACGATGCTTAATGGCTTAGAATAAAGCAAGGAGCTCAGGGTCTCCATTGAATGTCATCATTTAGGGCTGTAGTGCTATATTTTTGATATAATTCGAATCTGTGAAGGTCTAATTCACCCATGTTTCAGCCCCTGAAGTGAGGAGGAGTGTGAGTGGGGTCACAGACAGAGTAAGAGCAAGTCAATGAATTTAAAAGAAAAATAGAATTAGTAGATCAGAACATGGGGTTAGTCTAAGATCCTCATGAACAGTTTCTCTCTCTGCAGCATTCAGGCTCAATGGATTCATAGATGTAAACTGCTTTGAGATTTCAATGAGAGAGGAAAGCAGGTGTCAAACATTGTTATTTACACTAAGTAATTGCACAAAGAAAATCCCAGAATCAGATCTTTGTTCTACATTCACAAATATATTCCCTTAATGATTTCTTTTCAAGCGTTTCGAGCTAAAAATAGATCTGTGAGTTTAAGAGCTGGAAATAAGCCACCAGCAATTGTGACTGGGTATTGTGAGAAAGTTTATTAATTTTGTGTTGGGGGAAGGTGCTAGGCTAAATCAGAGTGGAGCAGACGTGCTGAAACCAGCCTATGCCTGTTGGGAAGGAGACCACGGGCTAGGATCCACTGAGGAGAGGGGTCAAGAAATGAAGGGAATAGGGAACAAAAGCAACACAAAATAATTGGGACAAATATGATACTACATGTTAAGGTTTTTGAAAATAAGCAGAGATAACAATGAAAAGTCCTTGACTAGCTAAAAATAGTTATAGGTTATGTAAACAAAGGAAAAACACAAGCACATAGACGTATGCTGTAGAAATTTCTTGATGCAAGTGGCAAGGGATTCTGTTTCTCATGGCTAAAAAAATGTTTCACCACCAGACACTGTCTTTGCAACAGTGGGCCTGAGTGGCCAAGCAGGAGCAGCATGTAAGAAGTGAGTGGCTGTGATGGAAATCAGGGGAAGAGGGTCTGCTGAAGGATCTCTTCCCTCCCCAACAGTTTGTGAGTGCTGAGCTTGGCTTTCCAACTCCACAGACTCCAGACACTAAACTCAGGACATCATCTGCTGGAGATCAGCTGGAGCAAGCCAGCACTTGGAAGGAACACAGCAGAATCCTGCAGCATGCAGCATACTACTCATGGCTCTCCCAGGAGTGGAAGCCAGGCTTTAGGCTTTGGACCATTTTACCCCTATTTGACAAAAGATTTGTAGCTCCTCAAGGTCACAGTTTTGGTGCTACTCACTGTGAATTTAGTACCGACTAATCAGCCTTTCCCTATGCAGGGAAATGTTCATTCTCATGTTGTAACTGACAGAACAAAGAATCGAGTAACTGTATCACAAAGGACTTTTTTTTAATGAACTGTGCTAGCAAAAGTAACTCTAATAATCTCTAGCATCTTGGATGCATACATTTCTCTGGCCAAAAACTGTCTGAAAGGGACTTCAAAACCATCCTCCTCCAGCATTGCTCGCAACAGTGGAGGGCTGAGGTCTACAAAATATCCCAGACTCCACACCCAGTGTGACTCCTGTTGAAGACACCAAAGTAGGTTTAGTGACGTCAGCAGGAGCCCCTCCGTTCTAGCCTTTGGTTCATCATCCACCTTCTGTCTTTCAAAAGTATTTTTAATGAAATTTGCACTTAACTATTAGCTACATGATAGAGTTCTCTGTGCATTGCACCGGGATTCTGTCTCTCAGTGGGATGATCAAGTTTGTTGCTTGTGCTAAGAGATACACAAGGTTCCAGGGAGGCAGGCAGAGGTTGTGGGAATTAGACAGCAGTGGGACAGAACAAGTGAAAGAGTTTTTTTTCCAGTTTATTTTTTATCTTCCCTTCTGGCAATGATCAGTTAATAAGACACAGACCAGGCTTCTGAGTTATTTTAATCTTGGTAGGTCAGAGTTGTTTTATTAGCCTTTAGATACAGAGACCAGAGATGATACCTGCCCTTATAGCCTCGTGCAGTGAGTCCACAGCAGAGGTGAGGATGTCTCTGAGCATCCTGCTCCTGCACAGCCAGTCTGTTCCCAGTCCCACTGTGGTCTTGTCCCACGGCACACAGCCAAACTAACCTGAGACTGGGTTTGGGGGTGACAAAGCAGTGCAGAGGGAGACCTCATTTCATCACATCATCTTAGTGTATAAAATGTATAAAAGCTGCAGTCCTCTCTCAGGGGCTTCCCCAAGTGCTGCTACTACTTCCCCTACTGGAGCTGAGGTCTGCAGAGGCACAGGTGCCAGGCAAGCTGTGAGACAGGAAAGAGGCAGGGGAGGGATCCTCTGCTGCAGGCTGGGAAAGGATTGCAAGGGAAGATCCACTCTGGGTGCCTGGCTGCTGAGGATGGTGCTCCGTGGGCACACATGAGAGACTGGCAGTGCAGGCAGATGTTGTGTGAGGAGGAGCTGCCATCCCCTCTCACCGAGCTGACGTGTTTGCACACACGGGCTGGCTACTCCCTCTCACAGTCCCCGTGGGAGGCAAGTTTGGCTGAAAACCATTTCTCACTGCTGAGTCACTCCTTGCTGCTGATACACTCTTGGATCCCTGGCCCCTTTGAGGATGGTGAAACAAATGTTCCAGAAGAGCTTATGAAAGGTAGAGTGGAAGTGAAGAAATCAGTGAGTTCTTCTCGGAATGGGAAAGGCAAAGCGGGGGGTGAGGAAAAAGGTAAAGCCATTGGACTTCACAAATGTGGGTGGTTCCTTCTTTGGATCTAGTTTTTGTATCACCAGTGTCTGGTCTCATTTGCTGAGAAATTGAAGACCATCAGCTTAAGATCCTCAGATATTCAAGTACCTTGGAAAATCTGGCCAATCGCATCAAAATTGCTGAGCATGTATGGAAACATGGGCTCTGCACATTACATTAGAAGCCTGTTGTCAATAGACCCAGACTTACACTTACGAAAAAGAAAATGCTTGTGCTTTTTCAATCATCAGAATTATATTGTAGATTCAGAGCTACACTGCTGTTGGAAAGAGCATAGAAAGTGAAATATAGCGTAGATCCCACTGGGTAACACATTCCTTAATGGCATTTTTAAAGCATTTCACATCGGCAATAAAATACAGAGAGAGGGAGAAAAGACCACAGCCTTCGCTGAACATGGAAGATGAAAAAAATAGTAATCGCAAGAGGTTTTCACTGATGTGGGCTGTGGCATCATGCTATCTGCTGCTCAGAGCAGTGTTTCCAAAATAAACACAGCACAAATCCAGCGGCACAAAACTTGAATAACTAGTCATGATCCCCTGGATTTAAATAGGTTGCCTACTCCCTATGGAAAGGGACACCAAAAATAACCAAATCTGGACCACTGGAATATTCCAGTTGTCCCTCAAATAAACAACCTCTGCAGTAACATGTGATTTCCAACAGTTTCCCACTGAAGGTACAGAGGTCTTTTCATGGTGTCCAGTGATATACGACACTGTTGATCCCATTTTCAGGATGAATAGGGGGTATTTATTTGTTGTTACCCCTTGAGAGAAGGATGTGATTTATCACAAAAGAATGGTGAATTTCACAGGAGGGTACAAGGCCCTGTTCAGCTGTGATAGAAAGGTCAGCACTGAGCAGGCAGTATTTTTTGTACAGCCCTGGAAATGTTTTAGGACAGTATTACAGCAAGGTGAAATTCAGACACCATTGAAGTTGATTCCAAAACTCCTGTTGACCTCACCAGAGCCAAGACTTCCTCAAAATAATTCCTATTAATATTTTAAGACCCTGGAGCTTTAATATCAATGTTTTCCCCATGGAACTAGAAATAGAGAGGAAATAAAGGGAAGTGAAGGCATGTAGAAAGAGGAATCAAAGCTTCCTTCCTCCATCTCTTTCATGGGAAGATGCTCCTGATTACCCTCAGAAGTCCACATCTCTCTGCTCTCCTCTTCATCTGCTCCTACAGGTCTCATCCCTTCAAAGCAAAGGAGCCCATGGGCATCGTGAGCCTGGTAATGCTCCACTGCTGGC
The DNA here is from genome assembly GCA_037013685.1 of Acridotheres tristis. Classification (NCBI taxonomy): domain Eukaryota; kingdom Metazoa; phylum Chordata; class Aves; order Passeriformes; family Sturnidae; genus Acridotheres; species Acridotheres tristis. Next base: position 138,803,323 of record CM072886.1, on the reverse strand, counting down.
ACTCCTTGCTCTGTGGGATCAGCCAACAGCTTAACAGCAGCCTGCTTTCTTGTTCACCTTTATTCTTAGTCATAAAATGTTGACAAGACACAAATGTGATGGCTTCACTGCACTCACAAGTGAAGAAAAAGACAATGACTTCTTCTTTCAAGTGAGTCTTTACTGAAAGTCCAGCTTTCAAATGGGCTAAAGTGGGGCTTTAGCTGAGGTACCCAAGACTCATCACCAAATCCCTCAATGTCTTGTAAGGTCAGTGCTCAAGAGGGAAGAAACATGACAAGCTACAGCTTGTATCTATGGCAGTCTGTTTCTCATGAATATCTTACCTTTAATTACAAATAATCAGAGCTTGATTTAGTCCTTTCTCCTTTTCAAAATGTTATTGATTACAAACTGTGATTAGATGGCCTTGGTACCTATAGATTTGGCAAGGTCTCTGATTTGATTCCAGAGTCAACCTACAGCCAAGCTGTCCACAGCCAAACCGTATGTGAAATAAAAGCCATTTTCTTATTTTGGTGAAAATTTCAGTCACATGAGTGACAATGCTTTGAGAGAATCTGGTGGCTGGAGTTTCGGAGGATGTTTTGCTAAGAAATCACCCATCAGATAAAGCTGCTTTCAGCAGTACACCTTGCCTCTCCTCTCCTCCCTTTTTATTTTTTTTAATCTTTATTTTTTCTTCCAGGAAGTCATCATTCCCCAGCCTGGGGAAGGAGGGATTGCTGCATTCATAAGACCAGCAAAGAGAGCCCTGCTCCCAGTGAGGTCCTGCAGACACATTGCAGCAGGTGAGCAGCAGCACCGTCTGTCACTGTGAGCAGATCCCACCTGCCAGCTGATGGTGATTTCCTGCTTCGGGGACAGGCTGGAGCAATTGGTTTGTAATCCAATTGAATTTTGGCCAGAACACAGCCTGGGAGACTCACTGCTGAACCATTTCACTTTGACAGCTGGCAATGATTTGTGGACCACAGAAATCCTGCTGAGCTCTCTGCTCAGAGGTGGATGCAGCCTTTCACAGAGCTTGCCAATGTGAGAGACACCTGCTCCTGCCTCCCAGCTCCCACCTGGGGATAAAACCTTCAGTGTCTCTCGAAACAGAAATTCTCCTATCACTTGTAAAATGCTGGAGCCTCTGGCATATAAGCTATACCTTTTTCTTTTTTCTTTCTCTTTTTTGGCCATTGCAGAAAATAATTTTATAAAAGTCAGCTTTAGTTTCAAGCACTACATTAAGTTCAGAGTCTTAATGCAGATCAAGGCATGGACATCAAATCAATTAAATAATGCAGTGTCATATCCACAAAATCCTCATTATCAGATTTCATATACAATATGCTGTTATCACAATAGTCAGTTCTTCCTCCCAGCATTTGTAAGTGGGAGACTTGCCATTAGCACCAATAGAAAGTGCATTGAATACTGAAGAAATAAAATAGCAATCTGGCAAAATATGGCTCAGGTATTACATAGACTGCAATGGTATAAATAAAGACCTGCATCTTGAAAAATTAATGTTCCAAAAGCTCTGTTTTATTGGGATATCAGAGGGACAAGCTGCCACAGTGTTTCAAAGAGCTTATGCTGCAGCAGCTGTGCATGTACTGTGCCCTCTGTGTTTGATCCATGTGGGAGCAAAGGACCAGGTTTCACAACACAGACACAAATCATCATTCCTCCCTGGCCCACCCAGCTTCTTGCCCGTGATGGAGCTGTGGGATGGAGAAGGAAAGCAAGCACAATGAGTGATCACAGTGGGAGAGAAATAACAAAACCTGGGAGCATATTTCCTATTTGGTACCACTATTTCAGATTGCATTGGCAATCAATGAGTGATTAATGCAAGGGATTATTATTGTGCTCCTTTTAAAATTACTTCATCTAGATGCATTAAAGTAAATTCATAAATAAAAATGGGGGAATAGAATATATCTATTGCACTAGCCCTGATAAATATTTTAAATGCAGTGCTTGCCATCTTTACATTTACTTTATTACTTGGAAAGCTCAGTACCTTTAAGAGTAAAGTTGCTGAATTCAACTGAAAGTTAAACTCATGGCAGGTGACAGACAAATCAGCTCACTGACTTCTCATATTACCTTGTTTTCAATCCACTGGTGCCTCTGCAATGCTATGCAGTGGATTTTGTATGCAGAAGTAAACCATCTATACTTTTCAATGAGGTACTCAATTCAACAATTTGAATAGAACAGCTTCTAATAACATCCTGTCCCTCAAAAAAAAACCAACAAAAAAACCAAATATAGTCTATATTGTCAAATCATATATATATGCTTAAACAGCCTCCAGACCTACATCTCTGATCACATCACACTGCTTGCCTTTGCAGCCTGGGGAAGATGGGCCTTGCAATGTGCACTGAGAGGTGGGGAAGGCAAGTCAATTCCCAGGTCAGGAGTCTTTTGGGGGAAAGATGGAAGCAAAAGATTCAACTTGTTTTGTCCTGGGGCAAGCTTCATCTCAGTTTGGTTCTGCTCAGCTGAAATAAAGTTGTGTGGCACTGAGCAACATGAAGCCTTTCCCCAGAGTAGTGGAGCACCAAACTTTTAGGTTGTTGTGCTGTCACCTGGCAATCTCCACAAAAGTCAGCTGGGCTCTGGCTTTCAAGGCTGTCCGTCTTCCTTTGATGAATTCCATCCTCTGTCCCTAACCACACAAGTGCTCTGAAGTCTTCAGGGAGTGAGAAAACATCCTGTAAGCACTTGTTCCTTGGGGATCTAGTCTCAGAACCCAATCCTGTTGCCCCACACAGCTTCTCTCTTGCCACCCAGCTTTGTTACTCTGACTTCACTCTGCATTTGAGGATGCAAGACTGTGGATGTAGAAGAAAGATCAGAGGTTAATCAGAGGTTAGTGAGGGAAGAAAAATAACTGGCTTGAGGTAAAAATGAGGCTGACGTTTCCCCAAACTAGTCCTTGTCACAGTCCCTCCATTGGCAAGAACACTTCAGGAAACACTGCTATTTTTATTATCTCAAGAAGAAAAGCAGCAGACAAAGATCATAGGCCAGGGTTCTCAAAACTCATCTCCTTTTGGCTTTCACCTTCTTTAGGAAAAGAAATCTCCTGAAGTCAGGGAATCCCTCACTTCTCTCGAGATGCTCATCGTCATAGCATTGTGTTTTTTAAATTCTAAGAAACTGTCAGGCTCCAAAGTTGTATTTTTATTTATCTTGGAATAAGGCCACATTGTTTCCCCTGGCTTCTGCATTATTCACTTTGTCCTGCAAATCCTGCTGAGTGGATTACAATGTTTATTGCTCTGCCTTGCAGTACTTTCTTCCCACTTATCTGAACAATCTTGTCTGCAAGAAAACCTGTCAGTATGTAGCTGAACAATCAGTCCATCACTTCATGCCACCAAACATGAAACCAAAACCACATTGCCCATCCCATTGGACAGACACCAGCACAGCCCTGGTGCAGCACACAGGGGCAGCTGGCATCTCTGAGGCTGCAGCAGCATTCTAGTGAAGACAGGAAACCAAGGGATGGAGTTTGAGCACTCTGGTCTGAATGATCCATTTCAGGACACACAGAAGTGGTGTGGAGGAGCAGGGAACCGAGCCTGTGGCTCCACACGGTTCAGAGCAGAAAGGAGTGCAGGAATTTTATTTACAGCAGTCAGTAAGGACCAAGGAGTCTCCAGGTCCCAGCAGCTCTTCTCCAAGGTGGCAAGGGAGTACAACACTGCTTCAGCCTGCTACAATGCCTTCTCAAGGTCTTGTGCTGTCACACAAAGCAAACGAGAAGGAGGAAATTTGCCTTCTGGGATCTTCTGCTGGTGTTGCCCTGTCGTCTTCTATAGGAGGACTACAAAGACGAACATTCACTTTAGTGGTGTTCCCAGATATATCTTTATACCTGTCAATTTTTTTAGAGAAAAAAAACAGATTTGACAATGTAATTTGATTCTAGTGAAATTTCAGAGGCAATTAAAGGTTTGCTTTTTGGCTTTTTTCACTTCCTCTCCAGTAGACACTAGCGGCTATAAAAACACTTTCATATTATCCACTGTACTTCTTAAAATGTCAGAAGCACTAAGGTTGGAAAAGACCTCCAAGGTCATCAAGTCCAACCTTGGACCAATCACTGCCTTGTCAAATAAACCATAAGTGCCACATCCAGTCATTTCTTGAATGCATCTATCAATGGTGCCTCCACCACTTCCCTTGGCAGCTCATTCTGATACATAACAACCCTTTCCATGAAGTTCTCTCTGCTGTCCAACCTGAATCTCCCCTGGCACAGCCTGAGACAATGTCCTCTTATCCTGTCACTCATTGCCTGGGAGAAGAGCCCAACTTCCACCTGGCAACTCCTTACAGGTAGTTGTAGCGAAAAGGCCTCCCCTGAACCTCCTTTTCTCCAGGCTAAACACTCCCAGCTCCCTCAGTTGCTCCTGGTGTGACTTGCTCTCCAGACCCCCCACCAGCTCTGTTGCCCTTCTCTGGACTCAGTCCAGCACCTCAGTGTCTTGAAGTGAGGAGCCCAGAATGGGACATAGGACTCAAGGTGCATCCTCACATGCTGGACTGAGTGCCCTGCTAACAATACACCCCTGGAGTTCAACGTGAACATCTCAGGTGGCTGCTGTCAGGGGCCCAGCAGCTCCAGGCTCCCCGCTTCAGCTCATAAATTGCTCTCCCTACTCTCTGTTGACATACTATGGCACACATGGAGATGGCACATTTATCTTCTCTTAAGGACAGTATATGTTAGAAATGTGTCAGGATTTCTGAGTTAAAGCAGCATAATGAGATGTCAGGGAAGGCGAACAGAAGGGGAAAATTAAGGCAACAGATTTCCCTGGGAAACTCTGTGTTGCAGAAAAATTATTGGAGGAAAATGGTATTCTGACTAACATTAATTTGTCCCCCCTCCCTTTTTTTTTTTTTTTTCAAATTTAATCTCTGAGGCAGGATATAGGGCAAAACAGAGACCAGGGAAATGGCAGCCCCGTCACTGAGCCAGTGCAGAGCAGAGCTGATGGAGTATCTGGGTCAGCGTGCAGCAATTCTTTGCAGATGACCGAGATCTACAGAGCCGAAGGCCAACCTTGGCAGTAGAGCCAAGGGCTCCTTTTGTAACTGAAGGGATGTAAAATCTGCTCCCCCTTTCAAGAGCATTTGCAGGAGGGAACCCCATGCTGCAGCCCCCGTCAGCTGGAACTAACGCCCGTCGGCTCCGCTCACCATCCCTGCTCAGCAGAGCACAGGCTGGGAAATCAGCGTTGCCATGGGATTCGGCTACAAAAGGCCAAAAGATGTGGATGTCAACCAAGTATCCAGATATACAGGGAGGGTATTTTCCGCTCTAAAACTAAACCTGATGTGGAAGCTCTTCTCTAAGAAACAACATTTTGCTTTTTCACTCATGAAAGCAATGTCAAAGGTTGCCTGGAGACAATTTTTCGTATTTTAAATGTCCTCACTTAGCTTTGAAGATCTTTGTGTTTCAGGCAGGTTTTAGGAAAAGCTCATTCATGCATTCAAACATTTGGCTACTTTTGCCAAATATCTTGCTTGGCCTAATGAGAGACATCACTTTTGCTGACAGCCGTAGTGCCCTCAGAAGAGATACAGCTTTGGAGACCAGCACACTGCCCACTGGGCATACACAGATCATGTATCACGGGATCTTTCTCCTTTCTGCTTCTATGCCTCAACCCACTGGGACAGGAGCATGAAAGGATCAGTGCTTTCCTTATATATCATCCCTGATCACTCAGTAAGAGTGGCAGCTGTCTCTCAAGATTTGTGCTAAACCCTTCGTTAGAGGTTGATTCACACAGCCACAGCCTTCAAAGTTAAATGGCACTGTTAGATCATCCTGTCGGGTAGCACAGGCCAGCAGGATTTGTGAAGATTTGTGTTTTGTTAAAACATATCCTTCAAAAAAAGGTAGTCCACTCTTGATTTGACAGCCACAGAAAAGGAAAGAACTGTTATTTCCCTGTACTAACCAAAGTTTAGAAAGTCATTCAGGAGGTTTTTTTCTCAGATGTTGAAAACACCAGGAGAATTTTTCTGATGATCTTGATTCCTGGCAGAATACATCAAGTTTTGTGCTCAGGTCCTAAACTGGTAAAATGTGATGCCAACCAACTAACTATAACCTGCCTTGCCACTCAATGTTTAAAGACACAATACAGAAGAAGTGCCTGATTTTCAGCAGTAATATTGAGTATAGGTCAAGGCCAGAAAAATGTTTGTGTTCCTAGAATAAAGGCAGCTGCTTCTGCATATGCTTGAAAGGAGGGTGGATATTAACACAAGGATTTCAAGGAAGCAGCTATTTACTACTGGAATTTTGGATGACAGCTGCCACATTATAGGTGTTTATCTAATAATACTTACCCTAATACTAGTATGTTTTGTCTGAACTAGTCAGCCTGATGCAGATCACTCCTATGTTTCTGCCATAACAGAACTATGCTATGAACAGCATAGAACATAGAACATAGCTAGAACAGCATTTTTTATTATGAACATTTCTGCTTAAATCCTTTATGTTCTGATGCTGGATAATTTCCTCTTCAAACTGACAATATATGGCAAAAGACAAAAAGATCTGGAGCAGAAAGCACTGAATTTAGTGAGTAAATAGTATTGCACTCTTTTTATGTGGACACATAGAGGTACAGCATTTGACAAGGCATAAAGATTCACACCAGTCTCAGACCTGTCCATGCATTTTTGCCTTGTCCATGGAGATGACCTCATAAATTAAGTGCAGGGATGGTTGTTCACAGTCTGAGTGATACAGAGACATGTTCTGAACAGCATATAATGCACATTTAATTGTATTTATTTGGTAGCCATGATTACAGAGATGTGACTTTTGTACTTTTTTCACATTGTAGACATGTTACACTGAAAAACTGTCCATCACTAGCTCCAGCATAGGTATATACCCATGAGGGGTTAGCAGAAAATAAGAAGGCAGGAAGGACCTCCTGTAATCTCTGCATCCTGCTGAGGCTTCACACTTCTGCTTACTAAGAAAATAAAGGCTATTATGTTCCCAGACATGTTAACTCAGAGTCTTGTGGAGTCAGGAGTATTGCAATCCACGTGGTAAAACTGGTACAAAATGTTGCTAATCAAAGGCTTGGAAAGAAGATGAAGGGAAGAGAGAATGAAGCTGTGATTATCCACTATTTTGACTGTTGAATCTGCACTATTCATAGTAACACACACCAACTCTAGCAATCCAATTGCAGTAACGAGTGATAGCCCACTACTTAACAATTAGGTTTTCCTTCCCCACCTCTGCAATTAAGGTCATAACCTTTTCTATTTACTTTTGGGATGTAGTAAATTAGAGCTTTGGCTTCATTACAAAAATTAATTAAAATAGTTACACAATGGCACCATTCATGGCTGTGCTTGTCCTTCCCTGCAGTATGTCCTCATGTCAGCTCTCATTGGTTTTAGTCCCAAATTCCTGTATGTGCTAGTCTGCCTGAATTATCTGGATCAGTAGACTAAATTTTTCTTTTTGTCCATCTTCTTTGATTCATTGGAAGGACTCCTCTTGTTTCTAATCCCTCTGGGTTTTTTTTTCTTTTAAGAAAGTGTATAGTAGCAAGCTTGTTGGCATAATCTGATGTCCCCAAAATGCTTTCTGGCCACAGAGTTTGCAGTAGAACTTTAACTTCCACTGCAGAGTCCTCTGCCTAACAATTTCTCCTTACTCACATCCCAGGTGTCTAGGTCTGGAAAAGAGGATTAGTGCTCTTTTCCTCAAAATTTCAAAAATTAAACAGAACTACAGAGATAGGAGGAAAAAAGCCTGACTATTCTTCAGTTACACAGAGTTGGGAGTCTGCCCATTGAAATAATTTTTTTTTCTAAGCCATTTCTTTGTGAATGTAGTGCTTGTTTTAAAAGCTGGATTTATGAACTGGCAAAAATAATATTTTCTTTTGTAGGAGAAAGTGTTGCATTATGTTTCACATGACCATGTCCTGAGGTGGTTCAACATACTGAGTTCTGTGCATACCAGTAACTATAGATCTTGGAGATTTCAGGAGTAGTGATTTACTAAAAATTCTTGCTCGATGGGAAGTACAGAAGAGCTCAGATTCATTAATATAACATCTAAAAGGAGAAATGGCCAACAAAGGCTTGGATTAATATATGTGCTGGTGATAGAGTCCAACAGGTAACTTTGATACATATGTGTAATTATACTGAAGTCAAAGTTGATGTTGCTCTGAAGACGAGGACATGAGATATTTGAAAAAGTGACATCTATTATAGGCTTTATTTCTTCAGTGCATTTAAGCATGTGTGTAACTGTAAGTATAAGCTGATTTTTATTTTTTTCTAAACTTACTGCTTGACTACACAGGTGCACTCAGGAAATTGTATGCAAATTAATTTAGAGCATGGCTTTAAGATGTATCAGATTAACAGCTTTAAAATGTAAAAGGGAGGCCTGGTATTGTGGAATGAATGTGTCCATGCCAACCTGATATAAGGTAATGAAGCCAGTTTGAACAAGGGTTCAGATCAACAGTTCAGTTTCTAAACCTGTGTTAGCTGCAGATGAGAAACAAGAAGGTATCCACTGAGGAATGGGCATGGGAAGGGTTATACAGGCTGCCCCTTCTTTGTGAAACACAAAGAGGCAGAGTCCTCCTCTGGGCCAAAATGATCTTTCCTTGTGGGTTTCGTTTTCAGCCAAATCAGGTCCCTGTGTGACCCATCCCATGGGTGCCTGGGCTGGTGCTGGTGGCAGGGGATGGTGCAGGAAGGAGGCCATGGATGGGAGGTGACTGTGGAAATACACTGTCGGTGCTACTGCAGACTTGCACGGGATGGAAGCGCCCACAAAATCTTGGCCACAGGACCCCCTTGGCCTTTTACTGAGGTTGATCATGGAGCAGACCCAAAAGCAATGACAGGACCATTGCTTGGAAGGAGGCAATAGACCTGAACCCCTTTTCTGAATCTACCAGCCTCAGATGACACATGTGAGCAAGTACATCCCACCTTCCCACTACTGCAAAATGTGGCCTCTCTGTAAAGCCCTTGATATAATACACAAACCCCAGTTTTCAGATTTTGTGCCAGGCATGGAGATACCTGGGGCCAGGACTTTTTTTCCTGTTTCTTGGTAAGGGGAAATGGGAGACAAGTTTAGTCCCTTAAAAAAAAGCATCTTGTCCTCTATGTGCCCTGAATAAATAGCATCCCGTGTTGAACTTTGCTGAAAATGCCTTTTTTTCCCTCTTCTGAGAAAAGCCGAAAATAAGCCACATTGATATTTTGCTGCAGAGTTGTTGCCTGTAGGTAGGCTTTAGATGGAGCTGTTCTATGGAAATCAATCCTGGTAAAGCAGTAACAGCTGTTATTTTGCCAGCACGCAGAAAGCAGAAACAATTGCAGAGGTACCCCCACTACAGCAATGCTACTTGGTAATTTAAAACCAATGCATGACATAAAATAACCTGGATAAGGCTGGGAAACCACAGCATTGTTATTTCTTCTGTTCTGAAACCGCAGACTGTAAAAACATGAAAAAAAGGGAATTATCCTTCACTCCTATGTATGGCCAGTGAATCATATAATATTTATAATGCTGTTGGGACAGCTGTGCGAAATGGATTCTGTTTGGTTTGCTCCGTTTTTCATCAATTCCTTTTGTCATCTTTCTGGCTGGGTTGCCTGCTATCCTACCTCTCCATCCAATTAGGTGCTGCAAAGTGAGCTCATCTTCTTCCATGGACAGAGCAGGATTGTACCCTGTGAGCACATTGAGGACTGGAGGGATGTGAGAGACTCCTTTTCTTGGAAGCTCTTGGTCTTTTTTTTCTTAATCTATAAATAGCAAAACACCATCATCCTTCAAAATATAAATCATTATTAGAAAGCCTCAAATGAGGACAGAATACACTGGTTTCAGAAAAAAATAAAGCATACGTTTGCTTCTCAAGTTTATTGATATATTTTATGAAGGTTCAAGGATGAAAGATTCTGAGGCAATATAATGGAGTATTATAATATTAATTTGCATCCATTTCTTAAAGAGATAATTCAATTAAATAGTTCAGCCTTTAGCAACCTATTCTTTTAAAATAGTATCTCTTTTTGAACTGTCAACCACTTGAAGGAACAGCCCTTGATTCTTTCTTGATTGTAAGCTAGATGAAGCAATTTTTCCTTGGGGAATAACATTAGCTAAATTAGGAACACTGTAATTTAAAGGTGATTAAGTACCTTTTGTGATTATTGTTCTACGACTTCAATCTGATAACACTTAAGTGCATGTGTAATCTAGTCTTCCACAGGGCTACTCTCATTCATAAGTAGGTTTAAATCCTCATAAGATCAGGACCTAAATAAGTACCACAGTTAAACCTTTTATGGCACATTGACAGAGCCATGTATTTGTTCTGATTGCAATGACATTTCACACTTGTGCTTGGTGCATAAACAGTAGGAATGCTTTTCAAAATTGGGATTTTCATTTTACAGAAGGAGAAAGCAAGGAACAGGAATGTGAATAGATACATTCTGGTCATAAGGTAAGTCTGCTGGAACACTTGGGAACACACTGTGGACTCCTGACCCTCATGCATTTGCGTATGGCTTCACTCCAGCTGTACTTTGTGCCTTGGAGCTCAGAATGGGAGGAGCAGCAGGAACCATCCAGGAAAAGTGACCAAGTCATTGCTCAACCTGCCCACTTACATCTTCCTGGAGTTTCAGTGGAATTTTTGTCAGCAGAGCACTCAACGTGTTGAAGGATGTCAGAACATGGGCTACTCTTGCACCATTGACAAATTTAGGGTTGACATCTGTTGGGGGCTGCTGAGCAAGATGCACTCAGCCAACCCATTGTCAAGAAGTGGTGCTGGCATTTGTCCATGCACCAGGATATTTTACAGAATGTCATCACTTGGTAATGAAATGCTCCCCAGTAACGATGGCTCACAAACACAGAAATAGCCTTTGCCCATAATAAAGTTTTGCAAATAATGCTTGCAGGAAGTGATTTGCTACGAATCAATCAAGCAGATCCCAGAAATAATGTGGCAGATGGTAACCCGACATTACTGCAACATCACCAAACTACTTCTTACTCGCACTTTAAACAACCATTTGGACTCTAGTCTTTAAAGAAAAATGTTCACTCTCACTCTACAGCTGGTTGAAGCTGAATTGTCACCCCCCAGAAAATTCTATCCTTAGAGGTCAGTAAAAGGCAGAATAAAATTAAAAGTCTAAAATGCAAAATAAAATGCAAAAGAAAAAAAAAATCAGTTATCAAGACTATTTTGATGCCTTCAGGCCATATGCCCTTTCTTTATTTTTAGCTATGTTAGGCTACAAACAAATAAAAATTTTAAATATAAAAGGAACACAATCTTTGTTCTAAGTAATATATACAAAGAAAATTTAACAAAATAGATTTAAAAAAGAAAATGCTGGAAAGAACAAACACCTTTCTGTTTGCATTTTGATTTTTGTCCTATGAATATAAAAGTTTGTTGAAATCATCGTGTTTCCATTTTTCATGCCCTAGCACCTTCTGACAGAAAATATTTTCCACCTGAACAGTTTTGATTAGGTCTCTCTAGGTTGTGACCAGGTACACTTGAGTTACAGTGGTTTAAAAAGTTACTCATCATAACCAGTGAGGTGCACTTTCTTATTTACAAGGTAAAACCCATTATCTTATATTGTACACCTAACTTACTTGTTATAACTGATTGAGATTTAAAATTATTAATTCATTTTTCTGTTTATGCCTGCATATTCTTTCATCACTGTATGAAGACTTGTTGCATGCCACAAAGCAGGCAGCCCTGATTTATTTACTAAAGCATCGATGCAGTGCTTAAACAACAGCTTTACTTACAGAGGAGATTTTTCACCCTCCTCTCCCCTGCGCATCGTTGCACTCTGAAACCTTTCCAGAAATGAGGTTAGCCAAGCCACTGTTTGCACTAAAACAGGACCATCCCAGAAATGGGGTGGCTGAAGAAAGCGAAGTAGGCCACCAACTTTCCCTGCCAGATTTCTGGCTGTGACTGTCCCACAGGAACGCTGTCATGCTGGTTATGTGACAGCACCCGGAGCTCGGCTGAGATGAGCAGGTGTCATTGTCACGGCTGCTGGGGACATTTGCTGGGCTCGTCTTTGGGAGTGAGGGTCATGCAGAGCTCCAAATGAATCGCCTGCTCAGACCCATGCAGGTCAAAGCAGGGGGAAATTGCTGCTGCAGCCTGTGCTGCCATGGCCCTGCTGGAGACAGGGCACCTGTCCAGCCTTTTCCCTCGGAGATGAATTAACACAGAGGATGCAATCCCTCATGTGCAGCTACCTAGGTACTGCTGAAACGAAGCAAAATGCACTGGCATAGACACTGCCTCTTCTCGGGCAGAGTTGGTAGGATAAATTTTAGTAACTCGAATTCTTGAATTTCTGTCTCAGCCACGGCTGTTCATGCACCACTGTGTGTATGAACAGAAAGACAGACCCCTTGCACCTCTTTCAAGGTCTTATTCTTCCGTACATCCATGTTCCTGGTCCTACAGCAGTTTCTTACTAAAACACGTAGTAACACAGCCCATCTCCCTCGGTGTGCGACTTCCCTGGGGTGAGCAGCAGCTGGACCTTTGGAGCTGGCACCCCAAACCATGAGGGCAGTGCTCCACTCGCACCAATGGGGGGGTCTGGGACCCTCGGTATGTTCGGTGTGTGCTGCCTTGTGCCGGTGTCACACACGGGCCGGTGTCACACACGGGCCGGTGTCACACACGGGCCGGTGTCACACATGTGCTGCTGTCAGCCCCGCCCCGCCTGCGCGCGGAAACACAGAATTTCGACCACGATGTTTCGTAAAAATTTGGCAGAGTTAATGTGCAAACGGAATTACTTGAAACCCCCACGTTTTATACAACCCACTGTCACAGTCTTGCCTATCGTCTGGCATTTGTGGGAGAGGATGAATGAGCAGCCTCACAGCTGCTGCCGGCTGCACTCCCCGGGCTGCAGCTTTGCTGAGGGCTCTCAGCTCGGTATCGGGGGCTCAGGCAGACCTTGTCACCAGAAACAGCAGAATTTCGGCCATTTCGGCGAATGTCACCTAAGTAAAACAGTTTCTTCGCCGAATGCGAAGCATGCAAATCAGCTTTTGCCCTGAAGAACGGGGCTGGGGACGGAGCCGGGACCGGGACAAGCGGAGTCCTCGGGGCCGCCCCGCCGGCAGCGGGACGCGAACCCGCGGTCCCCGGCCCGCCGGCCGCGCGGGGCCAATCGGCGGCCGCGCTGGTGACGCGGCGGGGCGGGCGGGGCGGTCGGCGCGGGGCCGGGCGGAGGCGGGCGCTGCCGCCGCGGGAGCGGCACGGGCGGGCGGAGCGGGCTGTTCCCGGAGAGGGAGGGCAGCGGGTCGGGCGCTTTGGTTGTAGTCTGCTGCGCTGGGGTTGCCAGAGACCCCTGCAGACTGCTCCACGAGGACCGGCTTGACGCTCGATCCCTTTTGCAGAGACCAGTCTTTTCCCCCCTTGTTTTTTCGGGGTGCGCTTTGCCCAGCGCCGCGGGCGCCCGCTGCCCTGAGCGCTGCCGTGCCGGGAGGCGCGGGGGGCCGGGGCCGCGATGCGCAGAGATGGGGCCTGTGGCTGCTCCCGCATGGGCTCGTAGTGCCCGCTCGGCGCCGAGTGCCCGGGTGCCGGGGAGGTGCGTGTAGGAGAGAGGTGCCAGTAGCGCTGGATTTTATCCCGGTGTAGAGGTGCAGGCAGACAGGGGTTCAGGTGTGTTGGGGAGTGTTTGGTTTTTTTCCCCGTCTCGTTGCCTACATCAGCTTCTTTGCCCCTTTCCCCCCTCCGTTTTTTTTTTTTTTTTTTATTTTTGGGTGAGGTGGGAGCCCGGGGTGTCTGATTTTCCTTCAGCTGAGCAGTGCAGTTGTAGCGGTAGCGGTGAAATCCTGCTCCTCCTGTGAGATCAAGCCAGGAAAATGGAGGCTGTGATAGAGAAGGAATGTAGTGCGCTCGGAGGGCTCTTCCAGACCATCATAAGCGACATGAAGGTAAGAGGCTGAGGGGTGTGGGGAGCACGGGGGAAGGGAAGCGTCTTCGCACCTGGCCCGGCGAAACTTCGCCCCGGGCGGTGCAGCCGCATCGGGGGCTGGTGGCGGCGCGACCGCCCCCGGCGCTGGGGGGACGCTGCCCGGGGCTGGGTCCGGCGGGACCGGCCTGGCACAGCGGCTCCCTGGCATTACACCCAAGCTTTGGGGCTTGCCCGTTGGTTGCATGACACCACCTCTCCCTCCCTCCTCCTTCCCTCTTTTCTCTATTTGTCCTGCTCAAACATGCAAGCTGTTACCTTGCACCAGGGTCAGCGATTTCCAAGCCTGCCTCTTTATTTTACAAATATTTTTATTCTCCTTTTTTCTGCCCTGGTGTGGGCTGTCAGATGGGTAGCAGAATGAATGCAGCGGGGCGGGAGCGTGGTGCGGAGGAACCGGGCACGGAGCATGTCAGCCGTGGGGTGGGGCTGGGAAGGGCAGTGTGAGCATTTCGGTGCCAAGCTGATGGGCGCGATGGAAAAAAATCTCTGCCTGGAGATGCTCAAAAGTTGATGCGTGCCCGAATTAAAATTGCGGCTCAGTCGGTTATGTGGTATTATTTTCTGTCTGTATATGCTCGTGGAGGTGGCATTTCCTTCTCTCTGTGAATGGATGCAAAGGTTTCAGGTCCTGGGTCTCTCCACCAGAAACCTAACTGTGCTGATCCCGTCTCTGCCAAAGGGTCCTTTTGAGAGAGGCGCTCCCGCTCTATCCTTGGCAGCCAAGGGCACTTCTGCAGGGTTTTCTTTGGGTGAGCGGGTGCCTCCCACCCTTCTCTCGTGGAAGTAAATAGCGTAAAAGCGTTGCTGTGTTCTGCCCGTCATGTCTCCCCCAAACCCAGGGCTGGAGGCGCCCAGCCTCCGGCACACGGCCGTACTGCAGAATACTGCAGTGTTCCCCTGGACAAGGGCAGCTTGTCTCCCTGCCAGGGCCGGCTGGGAAAGATGCAGTTGTCGGGAGATGTTGAGGGACGTGTCAGATAATGGGGAACTGCCGTAATTTAAAGGCGGCAACCGTGCACGCTGCGCTTTTCCCAGCCAGGGCACAGGATTTCTCTGGGTGTTTTAATCCATGCAGGGCTGGTGAGCAGTGAGGGCTGCGGGAGAAAGAGCTGCCAGGTAGTATTGGAGGACAGGGTCTGCTCTAAAAGGGAGCCTGGCAGAGATGAATGGCTTCTAGTGTATTTTTTTGTTTGCACTAGAAGTTATTTTTTGGCAAGTGTTCATATGCAATGTCCTCTCAGCAGATCTTAGGAGACATTTAATTAAAAGTGTGGCTTGTCAAGAGCAGGCAGGTTGCAGAGAGGAGGGGGAGTCTGTATATCTGTCAAGACAATGCTGCAGACCTGGCAGTGGTGGTCCTTAAGCTCTCAACTCCCTTGGATTTTTAATAATGACTGCACTTTAAAATAAAAGAAACCCCCCCAAAAAGCAGGAAACGATCACAAATCTTGGAATCATTTTAGTGGTCAGTGCAGGGAACAGGCAGGGGATGTTCTGTTCCAGATGAAGTGTGGTTTTGGGTTTCATCACAGAGGGACACCGAGTGTGTTTATTCTTTCCTTATTTTCATAAGTGATGCATTTGGTTTTTCTTGCTCTTAAGCCAGTGGGCCTCTGTGTGGATTCTTTTTTTTTTCTTCTTCGCATTGCTACTTGCATGGGAATGCTGCTCATCAGAAAACATGTTGACATGAATGTATGGAGATGGGCACAGGTGTGAATGTTTTTTTCTTAATGCTCCATAGTAGTGGAACCTGTTTTGTGAACTGGCAATTACTGAAGGGGGAGGTTTGGAAGGAATCGCTGCAGATCTTTAGCAGCATGGTAGTTGTTATGGTTAAAAAATCTGCTCGTTATTTAGCATGAGTAGAACAAAGAATTTTTACCTGTAGTTCGATTTGATGCAGCTGATGCTGTACTACTGATGAGATGCACTAGCATTCTTTGTGAATTGTGCACAAAGGAGCACATCGATTTCTAAGGAAAAGTAGCTATTTTTTGATAGTTAACCAGAACCTTTCAACTAATCATACCTTTAGTAGTAAAGTGAAAACTAGCATTTGAAGTGCAGTTTCACGTAGTCAGATCTGTGTGGGCAGGCTTCTGGCAGAATCTTGGAGATGTTGCGTAGGGGTCTGCCCACGCATACCCAAGTGCACTATCTGTGCCTATTTCTCATTGCAGGCTGTGATCAAGGCCCCACATGCCCTGCAGTGCTGAGGGATTTGATGCAGCATCCGCCTTTTTTTTAACTAAATGGTTCACAGCTTCTTTTATCATATGTATTGCTCTACCTTAAACTTTGTTATAAAGATGGTAGGGTTAATCAACAGCTTAAATTACTCTGAAGTCTTGCCAGTGGATGCAGATGGGTGCTGCAGCTGAGGTGATGAAGATATAGTACATGTGGACTGATTTTTCTCTTTGTTCACAGTAACACAGAACTGGCCCAGGTGTACCTGCTGTTAATTTTGAGTTCTGCCTGATCTTACCAAGGTTACAGAAACTGGAATTACAGTTCTGAGCAATGTGATTGTTTCCATTTGTCTCCGTCTACTGTGTTAGATTTGAAACTTCATATGGACAATATATGTCAGTGTGACTAACACATCACATTTTTTGACAGCAAGATTATCTCTTGCTGGCTGAGGTCTCTTGAATGTCATACAATATTTTTTCCATGTACCTCAAATTTCTCTCCACCCTCTACCAAAAATATTTTTGTGGCTAATACACACAACGAAACCTGCTCCAAAACAATTCAGTGTAAAGCTAAGTGATTTGGAGAAATGATGTTACTAAGTAAATGTAAGAACAATTAATATACATCCCATTTGTACAGCACATTATGGTATATCATAGAGTCACAGAATATTCTGAGTTGGAAGGAACTCACAAGGATCCAGCTCTTAGCACTGCACAGGACATCCCAACAATCCCACCAAGTACCTGAGTGCTTTGTCCAAATGCTTCTTAAAATCTATCAGGTTTGGTGCTGTGACCACTTCGCTGGGGAGCCTGTTCCAGTACCCAAACACCCCCTGGGTGAAGAAACTTTTCCTGATGTCCAACCTAAGCCTCTCCTGACACAGTTTCATGCTGTTCCCTTGGGTCCTGTCACTGGTCACCAGAGAGAAGAAATCAGTGCCTGCCTCTTCACTTCCCCTTGAGAGGAAGCTGTAGACTGCAGTGAAGTCGCCCCTCAGTCTCCTCCAGGCTGAACAGAACATCTGGAACTTCAGTCCCCTGACAAGGGAAGTCCATTTTTTCCATGCCAAACAAGAGTCTGATTTGCTGAGTAATACGGTGGTGTACATGATGACGGGGTTGTTTGTGTAAAATCCACAATGGGAACTGTACTTGGCCGTTGTGCTCTAGAATTGGATTTCTGTGCTTTGAGATTTCAGGATCTGATTAAGGAATCATGGGGGCATGTCTGCCCATCCCATCCTTATTTTGATCCGTTGTCCTAGCCTTGATGTTTCCTACAATACATCACTGAGCATGTGGCACTTAAGATTTGTTACACCCTTATGCAAGGTCTTTTTCAAAGCAATCAGAGTTTATAAAAACAAAAATAAAATGTGCGTGTCCCCTCAGAGGAGTAGTCCTGTGTGCTACGTGCAGATGCTGTGTGACTTGTTTTTGAGCATGGCAAATTTTCTGTAGCTCCCTGTGGGAAGGGAGTATTTGATCTGAATGGTTTGTAACTCATTTCTTGGTATTGAGAAATAAGATGCTGCAATGTGCTGTTAATTTCAATATCTCCTTTAGTGCAAAGGAAATCATTGCAGTTAATTTTTGAGAGGGCCTGTTGTGGATGGGTTTCAAAAGAACTTGTCTTCTCATGCAGAGTGGATTTTCTTTAATGCTTCTGAGTTGATTTTACATTCCTTTTAATCACCTTGTTCTCTGCTATGCTGAAGAAAAAAAAACACCCCTGAAAACATTGAAATTGGCTGTGTTTGTAGTTCATCACTTGCTTGATGGTGTTTCTTTTGCTTTTAGCATTCTCTTTTATTTGTCTTGCCTCTTCTGCCAGCATGCGTTTTGACAGAGCAGGGGCTCGCTGTGTATGTACAGCACCTGACACCTGTAGGGTGGGCATGGGAGGAAGGTGAGTAATGAGCAGTTGGATGAAGACAGGTTGTCTGTGACGTCATTTACCAAGTCAGAGGATTTACTAAATTTTTATGGGCCAGGTGTATATTACCAATTATTCTCACTCATCTCCCTGCATGTGAGGGATGTGCAGGTATTGTCCTGAAACAAGGTTCCCAATGGACATGTGAGTTTCTGGAAAAATTTATGCCTTGTTTATTTGTTTAGCTGAAAGTCTAATAAAATCAACTTTTTGCATCTGGCAGTAGCTTCTACTTTATTACTCTAGAGGAGATGCTGGGACTCCTGGACTAGGCAGTGGTGCACCTTTTCTTTCAGCCGTGCAAAGCTCTTCGTCGAAGCAGAAGAGAAAGACGTGAACATATGGGCATGAGAAATATTTATGTTTTTGCAGCCTCTTATCTGCTTTTAGAAAGTGGTCTGTGAGAGCCAGCATTTTAATCTGGCTTTTGTAGAAGTTGGGACTGGGGTGGCCACATCAAGGATTGAGAGTTGTTTGTTAAGTAGCTCTCTTTGCTTACAAGGACATGGCCTTGTGATATTCACACAAATTATATAAACAGAGGAAAAAATATATGATGAAACAAATAGAACTGCTGAGACAATTACTACAGCAAGTACAGCTGCGAGTCCTTAGAGTTTATGTTCATCCAAGGAGTAGCACACATGTACCAGAGAACCTGGGCAAATTCATTTTACCGGTACATGTCATAGTGCAACAGCTCTTCCTCTGTTGTGTTTTATTTGAAGCTTGAGATAGCTGTGGAGATTAGGAATGTTCAGTTGGATGATTTTAATTTCAATCCAGCTGTTAAGGATGATAACTACTGTAAGAAAAAACAAATGTGTCATGTACTGGAACCGGCTGTGTTTAACAACTGTGTTGGTGACATTGACAGTGGGATTGAGTGTTGCCTCAGCAGGTTTGCCGATGTCACCCAGCTGGGTGGTGCAGTCACCATGCTGGAAGGGAGCAGTGCCGTCCAGAGGGACTTGGACAGGTTTGAGAGGTGGGACTGTGTGAACCAGGGGAGACGTTATTGCACCTTGAGTACCAAAAAGGGTCTGCTTGGAAGTTGGGCAAGGGCATGTAGTGACAGGGCAAGGAAGAATGGCTTCAATAAGGAGGGCAGGGTTAGGTTAGATATAAGTAAGACATTTTTTTACTCTGTGTTGAGAACAGATTTTCCAGAAAAGTTGTGGTTGCCCCTCCCTAGAAGAGTTCAAGGGCAGGTTGGATGGAACCCTGATCCTGGTATAGTGGAAGGTGTCCCTGCCCATGGCAGGGAGGTTAGAGCAGATAATCTGTAAGGCCCCTTCCAACCCAAAACGTTCTGTGATTTTCTGTGCAGCAGAGAGGTAGGTACAGGCTTGGAAAGGAAGCACACCTGCCATGTTGCACTAGCATGTCCCTTACACAGCAGTCTTTAGGACAACTATCTGTTTCAAACCTAGCAAACTGGTGTTTCTTCCCCTCCACAAAAAGTCTGAAATTAGTTAATTTGGAGCTTTTCTTCCCACTTATTTTGTTCCTCAAAGGTTTTACCACCAAGGCACTTGAAGCATAGCTGGCTACTCTGATTTCTTACCCCTCTGCCTCCTAACAACCTGCTTGCTCAGGCAGTTGGTTTGTGTACACTGAAATTCTTGCCTTTTCCAAGCAGCTGCAGTATCTTTCTGTAAACATCTTGGAGGGGGAGGGATTGACATGCAGCAAAGGCTGAAAGATGATGCAGTAAGAGAGCCACTGCATGCCTGCCTAGACACTGGGATTCAAGCAACAGGGCATAGCTGAGAACATACTTTGTCACAAGTAGTTTATTTTTTAGGGACACATGCTTTCTTGATCCAGATACTCTTATGTGAGTGCTAACAATTTATACAACTTCTGAACATTTACTACATAAGTGTGTACAGGGCTGGCTTATCCTATGACATACCAGAGCAAGGATTTTTCAGTATCTCTTAAGAGTACTCCTTTTGGACCTGGCAGGATGCCAAGAGCTGCACAGTAAAGTTTGTGAGATTCTAAGTGTGGAAGGAGTTGTGCAGTGCTGCATGAAACACAATTGACTGAAGAAATGTTGGAGAACAAGAAGTCTGTGTAATTGCAGGCTTAGTGCTGGTTAATACCTAACAGAGGGTGGTATTCAGTGGAGGTTGCTGCTTCCTTCCTGAGTTCTGAGTGTGCATGAACTGAACCTAAATCTTTGTTACAAAATACCTGAAAAGCTCAAGTTTTTGGCAATTTTTTTTTAAGTACAGAAGTTGAAAGAGTTGATGGAGTATTTTTGTGAATCTTTGAACACTATTTTCTGCATAGCAGTCTATGTGTTTTCAGCTTCTGAAGAGCATTTTTAAGGTTCCTGGTCTATGCAGAGACAATGTGGTCTTGAAGATATGCAGAGAGCAAAATAGGAACTATATCTAAAAAAGCTTTTTGGTCTGCTTCAGAGCATGCAAAGATGAACAGAGAAGTTTCAGTTAGTGTCATAAAGAGGTTACTCTTCAGAATAGTCTCTTTAGGCTACATGTATAGAAATGCATTTTCCTCTTCAAGAGTATATTTTCAATTTGAAAGTTATGTCTACCTTGATATTGTAGGGTGCCAGGCACTGCTTTGTTTGCTGGGATCTATGCTGACCTTTAAGGCCATTGATTGACTTCTTCCTGCTGGGCTGAGATAGCTTGAATGCCAAGATGTTTGGAAAGATTGGAGACAAAATGTCTAGTAGCTTTGTGGCTAAGACCATAGCAGCTTTCATCTTCAAAGTGCTCTCTGTGTGACTTGGCTCCAAAGAATGGCTCCCATTTTACAGAAAAGCAAGCTATGGCTGCAGGTTTAGTGGCTTCTACTCCCTCCCCCTAGGACAAGAAGAAATTGGGTGCATCTACAACATGGAGTTAATGAGGGGATGTTGTTTAAGCTCCCAGTGTAATGAGTTTCTATATTCGCATACACACTACTTTGTTTTTACTGATTAAGACGTGTTGCTGTTCACCCCTGTGATAACCTGGTGTTTGCAGGCAGAGGAGATGACATCTAAAAATGACTGATAAATTCTCAACAGTGTCCTGAATTCCTCTCCTGTAGCTGAAACGACAGAGCCTCTCTCAGTTTTTAGTGGAGAAGCCTGACTGGATCATCTCGACCATAAGCTGATGGATCATGAGGAATTTGTGTCTTGTAGGGTTTTGTGTGAGCTCTGTACTTTTCACTCTTCTGATCAACAATTGTAAGTGTTATGTAGTTGATTTGAATTCTAGGATGCTAGCTGGATTACAGTCATCCTTTAACAAACCATTCTTGCAGGAATAGGCTTATGTTGGTGTGTACAATGCTGCTGATGAGTGTGTAACTAGAGACACTTGGTTCATGGTACAGAAAGGTTAACATTTGTTCTCATTTTGTCTTCCACATAAACATCTTTTTTTTTTGCCACAAAAGTCACATGTGTGCTTTGTAATCTCTGAAGCCCTCTGTATAAAGGCATAATTTGCAATTTTTTGTTAATAAAGCTGTATTTGTGATGTCTCCTAACAATACCATCGATGAGCAAACTACATGGATAGTCATTGCCCATGAGCAAACCAAAGGTCTCATTTGGAGCTTGAAAGGGATTATTTATCTTCTCATGAATAAAATGGAAAGAAAATAGCCTGCAATAAGCGTACTTGAATTTCACTGTCTGTCATGAGGCAAAGTTCAATAAGCATTAAAAACTTGGGTACCTGGCTGCTGCCTTTCTCCCAGTAGATAATTTTCTAGTAAACTCAAGCGCTTGTTAGTAGTTTGGGTCCTGGAGATTATGACTGCTTGTGGGATGGATATTGTGTTGAGTGGATGGTCATAAATTAGGTTTTCCGCTTGCTTGGGAAGAAGTGATGAGACCCCAGTGGTGTTGGTGACGTTACCAACACAGGGCTGTTGGCTTGAGGCTGTCCTCTGTAGGTATTAACTTGACTGACTGCCTCCTAATATTTTAATTATCTTCGTTTTGATCCAGCTGAAATATTGTGGGTTTAGAAAATAGCTGCTGAGTATGTACAGTGGCCACTTAATGATTGAGTGGATGAAAGGCGGTATTGATGAGTCTCTGAGGAGAAATCTGCTATTCAGACTTGCAGGCTTGTTCAGACCTGCAGTGAAGAATGTGGAACTAAATGTTTCCTCTGGAAGACTACTTAATGTCCAGCTTTTTTTGATGTGGCATGGGATAAAAGGTCTCTAGAAGCTGTGGCTAGTTGTTTCCCACCGCCCCCCATGTCTTTTGAATAACTTCCTATGTTTAGAGAAGGAGAGACTGTATGTTTATGCATGATGTATTTTCTCACAGTATGAGTCTAACTTTTGTTTGCTAATTACCCAATCTTGGATTTAAACCATGAAGTGGCTGCTTTGGAGCTGAGTTTCTTCATCTTACAAACCATGAAACTGAGCTGTGGGCAGTACAGATTTGATGTGGTCCCTATTGACATAGAAGGAGGCTCAAGAGTTGGATTTGCGAGCCAGGATGAGTTTTCACGGGTCCTTGCTATAGTACAGGTTGGAGTCACGACCATAGAGCAGCTGGTATCCTCCACTGGGGATGTTTAAGCATGGGCTAACACAGTGCAGGCGTTATTATAATATAAATTAAAGACTCCAGAGCTCTGACAACAGAATGGTACCAGACTTAATAATCAGACTTACTACATCCCCCTTTAAATGATTAGTGAGATCTAGTAAATATGTGTGTTCTTGCAAAGTAGTGCTGCGTTTCAGAGCTGCTGCTAAGGGAACTGGGCATTCTTTAGAGTTCTTCAGGTGGTTTGAGAATGTAGAAAAAATGGGTATCTGTGGTGGTGGTGTTGTTTGGATTTTTTACCCCAGTGGTGTGAATACCCTTTTCTGGACTTTACTGACTGGATTTTAGTCTTGATTTTTTTCATGTCATTATCTGTTTTCTTTATTGTCCTAATGTACTATTTAAACTAAAAACTAAACAGTTTTGAAAATACTAAAGATCTGGTTCTGTGACACATTGAAGAAATACCCAGTTGAGAGGTTTTTTTAATAGCATATGAGGTGTTTTCAGTAGTGTTTTGTTGCCTAATTTTCAATGTTGTGATAAGGTATCACCTTGAAAAGGCAAAGCTTGGCATGCCTGTTTATACTATGCATGCTGAGGGAAACTAGTTTCTAATCCTGCCATTCCCTAAATAAGAAGCAGAAATAATGGAAGTAAATGTATGGATGCAAGACTGTGATTTTAATTAGCCCTGCTTTTTTCCTGAAGGATAGTTACTGGTTAAATGACATCTTACTCTGATCTTTGATGTGCTTTTACTTTCACCTGCATGTACTATAATCTCAGACCCTGAGTCTGTACCTGTCTGCTCCCTGTTCAGTAATGTGTGTGTTCGGCTCTTGCTGTGAAATCCCAGGAAGTTCATGTCTTTTGATACCTTTTCACTCCTGGCCCAGCACAAGTTGAGAGTCCCTTTTGCTGACAGAGCTAAGCTCAAACTTCCCCTATGCAAGGCAATACCTTTAGCTTAGACAGACAGGTGGGACTTTGAAGTCGGGTGGTCCCTTTCCTTGTCTTGTGGGAGTATTTCTGCAAGACCTCCATACAAATGTGTTAGTCTTCCTGAGAGAGTTCTAGTGAAAGGAAGCTGTCCGACCTGTTACCTGGTCTTATGACCCAGTTGAATGGGTTGTGCAATCTGAAACTTTTCTCCTGAAGCCAAACTGATAGTTTCTTGTCCTGCACCACTGGAAAAGAGACGATGGACAGCATCAGGCTATGGGATGCTATTGAAATCAGGACCGGTACTTGGCTAACTGAATTATCATTCCAAATATAAAAAAATAGGGAGTAGATACGGTAGATTTAGATTGGGCACAAATGGATTTATTTTACACTGAAGGTGGTGAGACAGTGAAAAAGGTCGCCTGGAAAAGTTGTGGATTCTCCATCATTGGAAGTGTTCATGTTCAGTTCAGATGGGGCTCAGAACAGCCTGATTTAGTAAAAGATACTCCTGCTTATGGCAGGGGGCTTGGACTAGATGGTCGTTAAATGTCCCTTCTAATTTAAGCGATTCTGTGATTCTGTGTATTTGAAATGAGGTGGGTAATACCAAAGGAGTAATGGAATAGGTTTTGTGTACACCTCTGTGTCATTCTAAAGAGTGAAGTCTCTCTTGCCAGCAAAATTCCTGTTTCAGTATGTTGAAAGATTTGAGACTTTAGATGCAGCTTAGAAACCTTAATGAGACAGGCTTTTGATGTTTTTCATTGTAGAAAGAGGCAAAGCCAACAAGCAGAGTTTTTTGGATGGAGAAGAGCAGTTATGAACTTCAGGCAAGATGGTGCTGATTCTGTACTCACCTGTATGTTGCAAGACCTTTTATGACTCGTTAAGGGTCTAGGCAGTCCTGTCCATGAGTTGTGGACTTGGTTAAATGAGTGGATTGTACAGAGGATGTATTAGTGTTTGGTAGCACTTTGTAACTCTTGCAGTTATGGCTGCCCAAGTGTTCTTTCACACATTTGACTGTTGATTCTTCTAGAAAAGAGGAAGAACTCCCAGTGCCAAGTGCCAAACGTTACCTGAGAAGGAGAACTGACTGTCAGCCATTGTGTCTTCCAGTGTGTTGAGACATCTGTGGCTGGAACTCCTTTTTTATTTTATTTATTTTTTTTTTAATTCTTTCTTTCCCCCCCCTCCTTCTTTTTCTTTCAGACTGTTACTGTTTGTCTGTCCTTTTCCCCTCCACTCTTTCCTGGTTTTCTCTGTGAAAGGACTCTGGAAAAGCAGGAGTCTCTGTGTGCAAAACATACTTGCTGAATGTTGGTTGTGTGTAACGTTTGTGACCTTGTGTAATGTTTAGCACAATAAAGTCTCTTTGCTACTTGGAGGTAGTGTAGTGAATGCCACAGAAACGAGACATTCATAATAATTCTTGTGATTCTGTTATCTGGTAAAAATATAAAAAGAAATCTTTTGTTTCCAGCATAATTTACTTTGGCGGGGTAGGAGGACACATGCACAATCCAAGTTACCAAGTTACAATTTCTGTTCCAAAAATAGATGTATGGCATTTGGATGTGTTACTAAGGCGTGGAGCTTTGTAACACTGTTGTGTGTTTGGGACTCAACTTTTTGGCTTATCGTAGCTGAACAACACTACTGAGGTGGAGAAGTTCTAACTCCTGTAGCCTGTGTAGTTGTGGTTTTTTTTTTTTCCATTTCACTGAAGTCTTGCAGTTAGTCATTGTTAGTAGTTTCCTGGAAGGCATACAGCTCTTGGTTTGATAACCCTTGAGATAAAACCAAGGCACTGTGCTCTCCTGGTTCCTTTCTCTGTTACCTCTCTAGCTGAAACAGCCAAAATTAGGTTCTGGATTTGCTTTACTGGAGAGCACCTCCCTGTCTCTTTCCCCCTGCCCCAGAAGCATTTAGATGCATTGTTGCTGTTTGAATCTTGCTGAACAAGATTCCAAACTTATTGCTGCCATTCTACTTGATGTCCCAGCAAGAGCTGCTAATAGGGCTGCAAAGCCTTTCTGATAAATGAAAGCACTTAGAACAACATTGTCAAGGGGTTTTGAGGATGGAATGAGTCTTGTCTGTGGGAATTGGGGTACATGGAAATAAATTAATAAAATGTCGTTTTGCATAATGGAAAAAGAGGAATCATGACTTCTTGGCAGGAAGAGTGACAGAATATTTTAAAACTGTCAGGGCTGGTGATACTCAAGTTGTAATCTTAGATACAACAATCTGGGTTCCTATTCTTGCCATTAGATGTCATCAATAACAGTTTCAGTAAATATGATGCTTAGCTGCAAATCTACTCTTCCTTTTTTGAGAAATCATTGAGTTTCTCATGTATGTCTCTTCTCACTCCTGGTGTGGGATCACTGGCCTGAAAGGAAGGGCAAAACTATCTTCTATAAATCTTTCGTAGAGTTGTGTTTATGTAGGGCGGTTGTGCTGGTTCACCAAAAAAAAAAAAAAAAATTCCACCCAAGGCTTAAATTCTTTTTCCAAAGCTGCGTCTTGGTGATAATTTCCTGCTCTTCCCTGATGTTATGGGCTGACCTTGGCCAGCTGCTTTTTATCTCTTCTTCCTCAGTGGAATGAGGGAGAAATAGTAAGAAAAAGCTCAATGATTGAGACAAAGACACAGAAATCACTTAGTAGTTATTGTCACGAAAAAACCAGACCTGAGTGGAGAAGATGAAATTTATTGCCAGTTAAAACACATGTGAATGGTGAGGAAGGTGGACAAAAATAGAGACCTCTGCCCAAGTTCTGGGTGCGGGCTGGGATTTCCCTGAGTGCTGATGTCCGCCCTTTTCCCCGCGGCAGGCCGGGAGCTGTGCAGGCTCCGGGAGCTGTGCAGGCTCCTGGCTCTGCAGGCCTCCGCCCAGCCCCGGCTGTTTGTTGGTGTCTGGCACTTCCAGACGCTGTCCCTGAGGGGAAGTTGTTTCATGTCCCTAATTGCGGATGGCTACCTGAGTGACAGGCACGAGGCACAGCTTGTTTCTCAGCCCTGGGGCAGAAAGGTGTTCTCCGTGTTTTCCCTGCCTGTGTTTGGCATAGATTAGCTGGAGCTGGGCTGTGGGATCAGGTGACTAATCACCTATAAGCCCACTAATTAAGCAATGGGCTAGGATAATGGCATGCTGCAGCTCACTGGTGACATGCTGGGCGGGCAGCTTAGCCCCAGTGAGGAGCTGCAGGGGCCCTGATCCCATGGAGCGTCCTATGGCAGTGGGAAACACCCATTCCGTACAGGACAGGTCACATTTCTTCCTTCCAGAACGAAGAAATAATTGGACACAAAGTTATTTTGGGGAAAATAGTCCTTGGATTAATCCTTTAACAATTTTTAAGAAAAGTATTTAAACAAGTCTCGCTGTAATCGATCCCTGGCTTAATCCATGAGGAGCTAAATGGGAATTTGTGACCTAGAATCCTGCCATGGCTCTTCCCTAAGCGTGGCCGGACCTGGGGGAGACTCCTGCTTTCACAGATAACACCAGGCCTGAGTAACCCTGACATTTAAAAGGGGAAAAAATTATTTTCTTTATCAGCCAGCTGAAATTGGAAATTGCAGGGGGAGCTGAGGAAGCTCTGGAAGAGGCAACATTAAAAATACTGTGTTATTATTCTTCAGAAGAGGCTTTATGTTGCAAAAGCATGTCTTGGACAAAGACATGAAATTCCACCTGCTGTTTCTTTTTGTTTAAATTGAGAACGTAATACATGTTGAATCAAAGATTTTTGTTTTTAACAACAATAACATTTGACGCTGCTTTGACAGCAGCAAGAACAGTGGCTGGAGGTGAGACACGGCGGGGCTGCCGTGCTCCAGGTGGCACAGGAAGAGTTTTGGATAAGGAGCTGCTGCCCAGGGCACTGGCACTGTGCAGATTTACAACACCCATTTGGTTCCTGTCACCTCCTTGGTTTGTCCCCACAGGTGTCACTTAAACACTTCCTTGCTTCCTATGTGCTGGAGTTGGGATAAACCACTGGTTATTTGGTCTTGTGAAGAAGTAGGTGTTGAGCACTTTTGCTGTAGGTAGGAATGAAGGCGGTTTTGGTTTCAGCAGAGATGTGGTGGTGGAAATGTTCTTTGGAAAAGGTGAAAGGAATGATGCAATTTAGTGTGTGACTTGATGATGTGAGAGAGAGATGAGCTTGTGGATGTGGCTTCAGCAGGGAAAAGTGAGAGCAAATTATTCTGGAACCCAGATGAAGTGCATGCCTCTTATTTTGAGCTGAGTTTATTTGCAAGATCAAGATATGGCAAGTTGAGCAGATAATGCAGGACTTCATATCACTGATGTAAAACTGCTGGAAGGTTTTCTTTAAAAATGTAAAAACAAGCAAAAAAAGACCTCCAACAAAATCCAACAGCAAAGGTATTAATTCAGTGACATTAAATAAAAACCCCTAAAAGCTCTATTTTTCTACTGTCTGAAATGAGATCAAGTGCTTGGCCACTATACAGGGAGCCCATGTAAACAAACTGCATTGATTTCAACCAAACAAATATAGCAAACTATTAAATAAAGTGAGCTGTTACAGCTTACTTGAGCAGGCTCGGTTTAAGGAAAACAACATTTCTATAGACAAGAACTAAACAGCTGTGGAAATGTTTGACTTTCCCAATTTTGCTTTCCATTTTCCATTTTGCTTTTTTCGATTTTGGCTGACCACAAAATAAAAAAAAAAAATAGGGGGTATCTTCCTGAGCTGTGTTTTGATAGAAGTGTCTTAGGCTTCTCTGGGAAGTGGCTGAACGCAGGGCTGGTGTCAATCTCCTCTGTGCCATCAGGTGTATTTAGCTGGATAATACACCAGTGAGATGGAAACATAATCAGGCTGCTTTGGTATCCTCTGCTTGCATTTTGCTGGAGAATCCTGTAAAGCCTTGGGCCCTGCTGGTGATTGTCAGGGCTTTCAGGGCTCCTGGCACACACATGCATAATGCATGCACGGCTTGCAGGTGACAGTGAGAGACAGGCTTCAGAGTAGGGATTGCGCTACGACTAATAGGTTTAAGGAAATAGCGTTTTTTGCCATTTTAAAATAATTGGGTTTCTTTCATTTTTAAAATGTCTGACAGTTTTTTGCCTGGCACAAAGCACTTTATATTCTAGGTCTTACCGCCCAGATAACTGCTATTCTCTCTTTCCCCTTCTGTATTTACCACTCGCTCTGTCATGTGTAGGGTATAACAAGATTTTATGAACACCTGCTTTGCATTGTTTGGGGTCTTTTCCTTTTTTTTTTTTCCCTTTTAGCAAAAACTCCACAAGTCTTGCTGAAAAATAAAGAGAGTAGAGTACCAATAGGTTTCTGAGCAGGTGTCTGGGAGCTGCCTTGCCAGGGTGTACTGAGGAGCTGGAATTTGTCTGATGGCTTTTGGGAAAGGGCCTGTCCTTGCCCTGAGAACAAACACTGTCTCTCATGGCAGCGTGGGCTGTGGATTTTGGTTTACTTACAAAATTCAGACCAGTTTATAAGGGTGGATTGAGTTTGCTGCAAGCAATTGCACTTGCTTGCAACCTCTTCCAGTCAGGGCTGGGGTAATGTTAGCCTTGAGGATCTGTCTTATCTGGGTTTTATTGTGTTGTTGCTCTGGTAACAGCAAGTCTTAAACCTTTATTAAAGGAAGCAGAGATATTTTATTTTACTCTCTAGACTCCAATCAAAGGGAAATTTTGAGGTTTCTTTCTATCACATTTTTGCTGTTAGTGGAAAATTTGTACTTGTTCTGCAGAGAGCAGTTTCGATCTAAAAAATAACATTTTTTTAAAAAACTTTGGCAAATGAAGATCAGGACTTGCAAGAATACTTCGTGTCCATATTCTAAGTAAAACCTTGGGGTTTAATCCAATTTTAAAAAATGTTCAAGTTCTACAGGAAACTTGAGGTCAGGAAGAATTAAACCTTCTTAAGCACTTTGTATACACTCAATGCCACGCTGTTTTATCAGCTTCAATTCAGAAATGGTCTCCAAGGCTTTTGACTGTTTTGGAAACAGGTCTTGCAGTGACAAGGCAGCTGTTGGGAAAGTTGGTTGTCTAGAGCTGTCACGGTGCTTTTCTGTGTCCCATTACAGAGTTGTCTTGAGGCAGTGCTTGAGGTGGTCTCTTGGTCAAGTCACACTTTTATTGTACAGACTCTGAACCTGGAAAAAACACAGATGATCAGTTGGTAAAGAACAACTGTGATACTGTCTTTGGTTTTGGGAGCTTCTCTCTATGTGATGTTTAAATATACTAGTACCTTGCTTGGAATGGGCTTGGTTTTTGCTGTATCCATCCAAAGGAAGACATTTCTTTCTGCTGCTTCAGTTGAAATCCCTCTTGCCCAGTGTTTCTATCCAGAAAAACTGTAAAGCCTCATCAGAGCACTACTGTTTCATCTGGATTCAGAAGCAGTTGATTTTGGTGTTCATGGATTAGGATTTAGTACAATTTTAGTTACTGTTTTAGATCTAGTTTAATTTGATCTATAATATTAAAATCAGACTGCTCAAATTAAGTGTTCATTGTTGTGTTTTGTTTTTTCTTGCAGGGAAGTTATCCAGTGTGGGAAGATTTTATAAATAAAGCTGGGAAACTGCAGTCTCAGCTTCGGTAAGTTTTATGTTACACAGTCAAGATCCCCTACAGTTCCTTGGGTGTGCAAACATTAAGATTAAATGCAGCTTTTGCAAGGATAATTTTCTAAGCAGGTCCTAGTAAAATTGTGCATATTTCTTAGTCAACACCTGCATGTAATTTTTTAAATACTACTACTGGTGTTTTAATGTACTTAGGAGAATTCACAATATGCCACCAGCTATACATAATAAATGTAAAATGAGCTAAATTTCATTGATTTTGATGAAAAATTAGAAAGATTATTGTTGTTCAGTGAGCAGACATTTGGAGTTAGGTCTATGTTCCCCTTTTTATTAGTGTAGAATACAGAGGGGGTCTGTTAGAAGACAGCTCAAAATATTAAAAAAAATCTTTGGTAGCCTTAACAGCATTTTCTTCTGACTTAAAAATTACTTTGCTGGATCATACATTGGTGATTATTACAACTTAAGGGCTTGAGGTATACTTTGAAAATGGCATTCTGGATTTTTTAATATATGGCAGAAGTATCACACTCAGACCAATTCTACCTCTAGAATTCATTCATTTGTAAAATTCGTTTCTGCTAATACAAATACAAGCTCCGTTTCCTCACAACTCTCCCCAAACCAGTGTCTCCTCTCTGCTCTACAAAGCACCAGCTTTTTTTTCCCCAGCAGCTGTAGTGTAGCAGGTTACTGGCAGTCTGGTTTGTGGTTCTATGTTGCATTGTGAGCTATTCCCAAAGAAGCTGGGGGTTAGCTTCATTTGCCCTAAACAGCTGGAATATGCTGTTCTCCTACACCGTGCCTAACATGCCACACTTGCATGTGGTTCTTTTCCTTTTCCAGCAGTCATGTCACAGTGAGTTGGGAAGATGCAGAGGAAGTAGAGAAAGAAGAGAAATGGAGAACTTTCCTAGCCTTTTGTTCTCTTGAAACACAGGCCTCCTGGGGTGGCATGAGGCATAGTTTTGTTTATTTCCCAGTCCTGTGGTGTTGCATTCAGTTAGTCCAGTGCAACAGGAACATGCAAGCAGGCAGCTTGAAAGCCTGTGTTCGAGGATTTGCTGTTTGTTTCTAGCAAATGTGAGCCTTTTGCTG
Organism: Acridotheres tristis; assembly: GCA_037013685.1. Classification (NCBI taxonomy): domain Eukaryota; kingdom Metazoa; phylum Chordata; class Aves; order Passeriformes; family Sturnidae; genus Acridotheres; species Acridotheres tristis. The sequence continues at coordinate 138,771,854 of CM072886.1, read as the reverse complement.
CTGTTTCATTTCTGTGTGCTCTGATAAAGGACAGCAGATGTCATTTGAGCTGGAGCCAGGTCTTTCTGGATCTTGTTACTGGGGAAATGGAACTTGGTTATTAGCAATATAATTAATAATTAACAACATAGTACATGAATAACAGTGTGACCCACAAGTTTAGAAGATGAACATCACAAACAGTGTTAAGGAAAATTTTAGAAAAGATTTTCTGGTTCCAGGGCCCAGTATTGCTAGCTAGCTGTCAGGGTGGGGGGTTTGCCCTTCCTTTAATCTCCTGGGCATGTGGAGAGTCCTTATGCATTTGCTTGGTCCTGTCATGCCTGGGGTTTTTTCCCTGTGTGTGTTCAAATCTTTTGTGTTGTCAGTAGGCCATTTACTATGCTGCCAGTTATGTCCTCTGTACCTTGAGCATATTTGGAGTGAGACTTGCATAAAATCTGACCTAATTAAGCAGTCCTGTGGTCTTTCTGGCTGAGGATCAGCTTCCCTGCAGGTCTGCTGGGTTTTTTGAGGCTAGCAAGGAGCTCTTGAAACAAAGTGAATATGATAGTCCCTGTTCTGGATTTTGCTTGAAAAGGCTGACTGACACTTTTAGGAGAGAAAATCAAGAGTTACTGTTAGAAAAGATGTGCAGAAACAGAACCATGAGGTCACTGTGGAGAGGACACAATTGTGCTTTACCTGTAGAGCCCTGGCCTACTTTCTCTTAAATTGGGTCAACCAGGCTATGCACCTTCAGAAATCAGGACTGACCTGAGGTGTTCAGGGCTCTGGGGTGTACTTATCTAGAACAGACATGTCTGGAAAATTGTAACTCACGTTTGCTGTCCACTTGAGCACATGTGTGGTCTGTGGGTGCTTTCCAAACATGGAGGGAGATGGGGTTAGTGAGGCTGACACTATGGTTTGTGAAGTCTGAACTTGCTGGTGTACTTCTCAGGAGGGGTCTTGCTTGGAGGAGCACTAGATCAGAAAAGGGTTTTGTTTATTTTGTGAGTTTGGGGATTGGTGTTTTTGTGGGTTTGGTTTGGTTTTTGTCTAATTTCCAAGAAATTTTCTGTTTCAAGGGATGCTCATGCTCCCCACATGAAAAATGCCGGAAATTGTTTGGCCAGGATCCTAGATAAAAGGAAGTTCTTGCATGTTTATTCTTAAAATACGCATGTTCCTTGAAAATAGCAGTGGCTGTAATTTGTTCACTAATGGGTGAAGTATAATGTGTGTTAGATTTGTTTTTCATGTTTGACTGCTTAATATTAGTTCATCAGAGGAAATCAGCTAGAAGGAGGGTGGCTGTGCTCTTTTGAAACAGCACCTGTCCTGTGCAATTCTCAGCATGGAATTAGCGTGGCTGCCTCCAAGTCCATAGTGCTAACACAAAGCGAGGAAGGGATTAAGAAATGAAGGAGGGAAAAGGCTAAGTTCAGATATAAAAGAGAATACTTTTTGTGGCCTCTGCAAGTTCACAGTGTTATTCTTTATAAGCCTAAATGTTTTTGGCAGTAATTAAATAGGCATCAATGAGACACTGCTAATGTTTTGTTATCTGTATGCATTTCAGGACGACAGTAGTAGCAGCTGCTGCCTTTTTGGATGCCTTTCAGAAAGTGGCTGACATGGCTACTAATACACGTGGTAAGCAGATGTGTCAATATTGAGTTTAACAGAATGCTGTGTGGTTTATACCATTTGTTGTAATAAAAAGAAGCCTTAACTTGTTATATTGACAAGCAGATCTGTGAGACATCTGTTAGATGGACTTGCACTTTGAAAAAGTGGCACGTGAAAAAGGAAGTTGTCTTTACTGAAAAAAAGAGCTGTAAACCTGTAATTTAAATGTGTCATCAATCATGTGAACACTTCTTAATTACCATTTGAATTATACGTTGATGAATAATATTTTAGACAGCAAGATTTACAGAAATCTCTATTCACTGATGTTTCTGTACCTTGTGTAAATGTAAAAAGCTTGATTCTCAGCTGGAATAAATAACTGTGGGGCTTATAGAGACAGAGCAGATACTAGCTGATGTTATGGCCTTTGGGGTCTGCCAGTAATGATGACAGTGACCTCTATTTATATCTCTCTGAGCAAAGACTTTGCTTGTCCTTCCCCCTTAAGTCTGATGTTCTTAGTCAAACTGATTTTTCCTGGGCTGTGGACTTCTCTGGGTAGCAGTCTCAGCTTATTGGTGAGTATGGAGAGCCAAAATAGTGCCTCTGGCATTCTTTCCAGACTACTGAGTTGGGAGGAGACAAAAGGCTGCTTCTCTGTGATGGTGGATGCCCAGTGACCAAGGCATCATGTGCAGATGTCCCTGCAGTGGTGTAGGGTGTTCCCCATGGTCACTGTCCTTGGACTGCTGCTGAAGAGTAAATCCAGAGTGCAGATAAATCACTGCTGAGGGAGCAGCTCTTGGTCACCTCTAACCCTAAAGGTTTTGTAGCATTTTTTAAAGTCCTAATGTGCTGTTGGCATTTGATTTGGAGAGTAAGAAAGTAGTATTGCTAATGTGAAGGATGTTCATTCCCATTAGCAGAGTCCAAGCTCAGTCAGACTTCCCTTATTCTGGCTTACAGGAGTAGTAACAGCTGCTGGAGTGAGTACCAAGTCGTAGAATGACAAGAGGGAAGACTACTTCTTTTTTCTGTCTAAAGCTAATATTTGCATTCTGATAAGAAGTTCCTCATTATATGCATACCTACTGTAAATTACAGGTTATCTACTCACATAAAATAATAAACATGACAGAAGGTGGAATAAACTAGAGATGAGACCCAGGGCAGAACTTAACTTGGATTTCTAACACATCCTTCCTTCAAGCATGTTCTCTTCTCTGTCTTCTGCCTTCCCCGGGGGAAACAAAGTGAACTACCAAAATCCTTGAGACTTGTCTTCTAGCTGTGCTGGCAAGCTTATAGGACTTCCATTGAGATACCCTTCAAATACCCACACAAGCCATTTTTGTCTGAGAGTGGGAAAGTTTCAGTCATTTTGGTATTTTACACTTTCTGCTGTGTCGTGTCTTGTCTCTTATCTCTTCGAGCACATCCTTTACAAAAGGAGCTCTGTGAATCCAGGCATGCCGAATTTGTATAGCTCCTCTGTTCTGTCTTCTGCCTTCCCTGACTGAAAGGATAGAAGGGAATTTTGGTTTTATTTTTAGAAAGTGATGTTCTGGGCAGTGAATCAAAACTCCAAGTTAGCTGATGGTTCTGATCTGCCTCCCAACCCAACTTGCATTTGTACCCATTCAAGTTTATCTCTGAGGTTGCACCTTGGTCCTTTAACAAATGCAGATCATTCTACCTTGCTGTGGACAGTGATAAACACCTGTCCCCAGGGAAGGTGATGGCAAAAATCTCTATGACTTATGAGGGCACAATTCAGTAAAAAAATGTGTTTTGCCGTCAGTATAAGGAATTCTATTCCAAAATTGAAGCAGAACAGACTTACTATTTTTCTTCTCTGATGCAGGAATTTTAACAGGCTCTCAGTTTTCCCTTTGAGAGGTTACCTAAAGTGAAAAATTATTTCTTACATTTTGCTTGTTACTTGCCCAGTTTATAAAATTATGTATCTGATTGTCTAATCAAGCATCTGGCTGTGTTTCACATTGTTTAGAGGGTTAACAGATAAACCAAAGTTTACAGGTAACAGATTAACCAAAGTCAGACAAGTTCATGTTCAGTTGCTGGGGATATATGAGACTTGTGTAGCACTTCCCATGACAAAGGCAGGGAGGTTGGTGTATTTTACATCATGAGGCTGATTTATCATTGCATGAGCCAAATGCTTCTTCTGGGAACTAACTGTGTATGAAAATGCTGAAGCAGGTGCCTGCTCTGGAGGGACAGCGTTAGTTCCTCGTAGGATGACTGAAGTGTTGTCAAGCTGAGTGCTGCCTTTAATTTGTAATTGCTTATAGTTCTACAGAAAGTGGCCTGTTATTTTAAGACTTGCTGATCTAGCTGATGAAAGTGTTTTATCAGTCAACAGAAGAACTCTGGCTACTCTTTAATCTGTCTGCATCAGCATTAGCTTTGAAAGAAGAAAAAGTGTTTGTGTGGATATACATGTCCACACACATGCAAGGGAAGACAATCTCCTTTCAGTCACCAAATGTTGAAGAATGGCAGCTTATTTCCATCATTGCCAGCCCATGTTCCAACTGGTATCCTTACCTTGTGTGCCATTACTGCTGTTCCCAAGCACTGTCTTTTCTCTTTAGGTGCATCATTCTCTCTGTGCCATTTACTTCCTTCTAATCCTGCAGTGGTAGCAATGTTAATCTTCACGCTCCCATCTGGAGCTCAGATAGAAGGCATAATTGGAGCTCTGCTTGTGGTAAAACCTATGATTGGATGAGTCAGATAACCTGTACTTGGCTGTATTTTCTTCCCTTTGTAGCTTCTAAAGTAGGAAAAGCCCTTAACGTGAAGTACCTGATGTTTTGTAGTGACTTAATACACAAATTAATTTCCCAACCAGCTCATTTCAGCTTTTGCTTCCTCCTTTGCTGTTTCTCCATTTAAATGTGCATCAACCCAAAGTTATCTCTTTTTTTCCTTAGTTCTGTTCCCTTGGTTCAATGCTTTGATTTTAGCCCGACAAGGGAAAGCACAGGGAAAGTAGTTCTGATGCATGTACCACCAAAATGTTAGGTTTTTGTGGGTCTGGTCATCTGAGAGTCACCCTTTGAATGGGGAAGATTGTCAAGTTACATTGCTAATTTAAGGTAATACTAGCTGTGTAGCAGTGTGTGCTGTTTTTGCTGGTATCAGAGATTTTTGAAAACAAAATTCTTTCAGGTGTTTTGATTTTTAAGCTCTGACAAAACAAAGACATCTGTGTAGCAGTTTTTGTTATTCAAGCTGCATCTGTTTGACGTACAGCCCAGCAGAACTTGGTAGTCTGCAGTGGAATCTGTATTATCTCTCACTGTGGTTATTAACGAGAATGCTTATAAAGTATTAAATGAATGAGGTACTATAGGGTACCTTTAAATCCTTAATATACCTTAAATAATGCACTAATAACTCTTGAATACCTTAAAAGTGAAGTTTCCTTTTGGGGAGATGTGTGCTCATGAGTTTTAGTTCAGGCTTTTCTTACATGGCTTATTTCTTTCAATATTTGAGATTCTGAATGTTTTTACCTGCATCAATTCTAACTGAAGCATGGAAGAATTAGAATCTAAATTTTGTTTAATTTCTGTTTACCTGATTATTTGTGCAATAAAAATAAATTCTCTTATTAAGGCAAGAACTGCCCATCCCAAATACTGTGTGTTAATATGTGATATATGTTAATAAGTTGGCTCTCAACAGTATGTAAAAGGATGTGTGTAAATTGCTTTGCTTTTTGTATGCTAGTCATCTTCTGCCTCTGCTGCATTTGAATGGTTTTTGTAGATAAGTACTAGAGCTCAGGAACTTGAAAAAATAGGTGTGAAAAGTAACTATCCTCCTTGTGTTATGAGGGAGATTAATATGAAGATATGCACGCTTCTTCTGTATCCACTTAATACACCATCAGCAGCTTCCATGGATAAAACCCTACCCCAAACTTGCCTACCTGCATCTGCACAGGTGTAAATTAAAATTTATGGAAAGATGATCTAAAAGCTTTGATTTACCCAGGCTTAAATTGATCTTCAAAGTGAGATTGTTAATGAGGCAGCTGATACTCAAGTCTTGTGGTTTCTTGTTTTTCATTCATATTGAAGGGTTTTGCATATACATAGGTGTGTTTGATATTAGCAGATTAGTTAAATCACTTCAAGAGGGTGTCAGTGTATCACATAGCTTTCTCTGGCTAGTTGGATTCCATGGATTGTAATGCTCTTTGAAGTTCCCTTTTGGCAAGTGCTACTAGAGGTATGTTTTCTCTGCCTTTGGTAATTCTGACATCTAGTACGTTTTTCAGCTCTTGCATTTTACAGATGTCTGAGAGGATTTTAAGACAATGCAGAGTTGCAGAAAATTCCACTGGAATGGGAGAACCTCTCTGCTGGACTGAGGGGTTTGAGAATGGGGAGGATACTGTGGATAGTCAGCCAGCTATCAAGGGGCACTGAGTAGATTTGGAAGCAAAACTCAGCCTGTGCCTGCGTGGCATGCAGCAGCAGCAGGGTACCAAAATCAGCATAGTAATTTTAATGTTACTCTTTTGATGGGCAGGATATATCAGTGTGAAAGAAGTGCTGCATTAGAGTGCCTGGATTAAAGTGCTACATTTTTCAGGCCTCATTAAATCTCAACAGCACACAAAAATATAAATATGATTTTACACTTAAAAAATTAAATATGATTAATATTTGTGAGTGTCTACGTCAGGTAGCTCTTCTATGGCACTAAAGTGGTTGCTCTTCATGTTTAATAAGGGTGCTTAAAATAGTACCTTTGCTGCAGATCGGTGTTCTTGGGCAGACTCTACATCCGTGTTACTCCAGGTAGTGTGTTAAATGCCCTTCAGACAGTCCTTAGTCTGAGTGATCCATTTTTATTTTGGCCAGGGTCTGTATTGCATGTATTGAAGTGGTTTCCCAAGGTGCCAAGCTGCAGGAAGAGTTACAGGGCTGGAATTATCTGTGATATTCCAAATAAGTGTGCTTAGGCCTCCTGAACCAGTATCTCACTTGCTGCAAATATGGCAGTGTGACCAAAGGTATGGTAAAGTCTTGGTGCTACAGCAAAATGTAACGGACAGTACTGAAACGTGTTTTTTATTGATTTTTTTTTATTTTCATGGAGGGGAAAAAAAAAAAAGGAACAGAATTGAAGCCCAGGGGTGCGAAAGACACTGCAATAGACCTAAAAGCTGTATAACATTTTTGAAATAGTCTGCTTTGCTCCTGGCTATGGGCTGGGGAGATGTGATGGTGATCCGTGCCTAATTTCAAAGTGAAAACAAAGCTGGTCACAAGAGGAAGGCATTCTCATTGTCCAGTTCCTTTGTCTTTCTGACTCCTCTTTAATTTCAGATGCACATACTCAAAGAGCAAAACCTTTGTTTGAGCTTCCTGTCAGTTAAGATAAGACTTTATAAAAAGTTCTTATTCCTCCTGTGGAGTCTTTGAAGAAAAACAATACAGTCCAGACTTTTTCTTTCTAGATTTTCAGATATAAAATATTCAAGAAGAAAAGTATTTAAATGAACCATTCATTCTTCTATTACGTTTTCATGAAGATGATGCAAAACGCAGGACCAAAATCAGAATCATTGGCAGATAATTTTGAAGCTGGATCCATATTACCTTTACCTATCTGTTGCATTTGGAGAAATGGGACTTGGATATTCTGAATTGCAACAGCTAAAACTAAAATCACAAAGGCCATGCTGTGTTATTCACTGTTTCCGTGTTCCTGTCTTTCTCTAGACCAGTAGCAAATGTCAGTCCATGTCTGTCAACAAGTGTGCCATCCTGAGAACTCTGCTTCTGATGGGAGCCTGTTTGGCTGGAGCAGTCAAAATGGGGTGAACATCTAAAATGCTCAAATACAAGAGAAGTAGTTTGGTTATTAATGACCAGATTTTATACTTAGTGGCTTGAAAGGCCTGCACTGCAGGTCAAACATGGCCATTGTCTTTTCTTTGGGTGAGTGCAGGCATTGCAGCATTAAAAATACTATTTATGCCTTATTTATTTTCCTTGAGGTCAAGAAAAAATGTAGCTCAGGGTCTTTAACAACATTTGTGCTGATTTGTCCCTACCTAAAGAGAAATATTCAGGGCAATAGACAAGAATAATTGCTATAATAACTTACATGGTCAGATGCAGAGAGTGACACAGAAGTGGAGTTTGCATTTGCCCTACAACCCAGTATTTTTTTGAGTTTGCTAAGGTGCTTACTAAGAGACTGAAATATTGTTAGGAAAGGGAATAAAGCCACCAGGTGATTGTGTGTGCTAAATAGAAAATTGGAATGGAAGAGCAGCTTCTATGAGGAAGAAAAAAAAGAGGTGAGGGAGGAAGAAGCAAACAAGCTTCTTTAGTACTTCATCCAAGGAGTGGGCTGGTTTGTTAAGATAGGAGTGGCTGGACTTTTTTCTCATGACTGGATGTAAGTCTTCTCACTATCATCTGAATTGGAAATCTTTGGGAGTGTGGGGAGGGGGAATAGCTCAGAGTTAATTTTTCATACACTTGGTCGTGGTTCTTTCTCTCTCCTTACCTATACAGCTGTGTTGCTTTTAGAAGGGTAGACTATGAGATACTGGTTTTTCTGCAGGCTTGGAATGGATGGATTGACTACTGTTTCCAGCTACATGATGAATTTATATTATTGTGGGTATCTTCATGCAGAGCACCTATACTTCAGTGACTAAGTACTGGCTTTGCAGCTGTGAAGAATTTTTTCAATCTTGGCAACAGAACCAAACTTTTAATGTCTTAAACATCTGGTTCGGGAAGTAATGAGGCTAAATCGTAAGTGGCTCTAGGATTTCCTTCAGATAATTTATTCGTTCAGAATCAAAGATGCAAAAGCATCCTTTTGATGGTGGGATGTGGATTTGAAAGTGGAGGCTGAGGTTTTGGCTGGTGGTTGGTTTTCCCAGTGTAGCACATGTTTCTGTGGTGGGAGATCCCCTTTCAGGCTAATTTAGGCAGCCTTTTGATGTGATAAATTACTAGTTGGCACATACTTACAATGTTGTAGTAATCACTACAAGAGAGTTGTTGCAGCTCTTACTTGTTTATTTTTAATCTGTCACCAGTTGGGTAGCAAAGGTAGTTTAAGATCTGTTCACATTGAATTTTGAGTATATTTCTTATTTGTCATATGAGAAAAAAGGACGTTCTGTGTGGTGTGAGAATTTGAAAATCAGTTCAGCCTAAGCAAGGTTTCTGTGAAGTAGGGTAGAGTGTCTTTCCTCATGGACCTTGTCCATAACAGCCTGTAGAGGCTGCAAAGCAGTTGCTGAGCTTTTTTGGCCTCATGCTTTGTGCCTCACAGCTGCCTGGAAATTCAGATTTGGGGGTTGTCCTTTTTTTGGTCACCTCAGTGGTGGATTCCAAGAAGATATGTTGGTGGAGTATCAGATTTGGTGCTGTCAGCTAGCTGGCTTCTTGCAAACTCGCCAGACCTCTAGGGTATGAATGTGGACCTGGCTGGAGTTCTGCAGTTAACTCAACCTCATTGCACCCCAGTCCACATGTCTTTGAACCACTTGTGAAGTTGCTTTGTATCAGCAAAGCAATTTGTGCAAAGGGGGTGATATAAAATGCATGCTTTCACTTGGGGTGTCTTCTCTAATTCCCTCAGTCTATTCCTACCCTGGCTGAACAAAAACCGTGTTTGTTTCTAATGGCATAAGAGAGCTATACAAAAAGTGAAATTACAAGCTGCAGCAGACTAATTGCGAGTGGAGTGTCCATAACAATGAACTCCATCTAATCATTAACAAAAGCAGTAACAAAAGTAATTTTCAGGAGCAGCAGTGACATTTGCATTGTCTAACAGGTTTTTTTTTTGCCCTCCACAATTCAGGCTTCCTCCCAGGAGGATGCTCTTCCACACATTTTCGTAGGTTTCAGGACTGTAGATCGTATATGTTCACTCTGTGTGTGTCCATGCAAACTAGTGTTCTACTGCCAGGTGATTTACTCGGCGATATGATTCATCTCATGTTTGCATACCTGCTGCTTCTCGGGAAGCTGTGCATGTTCATGGTAATAATGAGGTCTTGCTTAAAAATAGAGCAGCTTCCTTCATTTTCTTGTCCTTCTGTTTGCTTGATGATTTGTCGGGTGTTGCCAGCACAAATGTTTGTCCCTGTTGCTGTGCAAGCTGTTCACCCCTTCCCTCCTCCTTTCACGTTAGTTTTCTTCAGTGAAGCAGTTCCCTGCTCTTTTCTTCCCTGGTTGAAGGAGTAAAACCTGCCCTGTTCAGGCTTATGGGCTCATTTAGAGAGGTGGGAATGAGTCCCCACTGGTTCTTGAATTTCAGTAGAAAAATGAGGCCTGGGACAAGAAGTGTATTGTACTATGTCTTCCTCTTCCACTCCCACGCATGATGGAGTCCAACCTGTAGAACTACTTCTAAAAGTTAAAATAATATAATTACCTCACTGTTTCATTTCAGGGGTCAGAGTCCTCCCTCTTGTCTTTGTGTTTTCTACAACATTTTTTTTCTACAAATTAATCTGTGACCTGCCCTCCATCCGGGTTGTTTTTTTGGACAGGGTGGAGAAGGAAAGGAAGGTGGGCTGTTTCCAAAGGAGCCCTGGGTTGTGACCTGACAGTACTTCCTGTAAAACGTTTGGACTCTCTGTGCTTACATACATGCTTAAATCTTCCTACTACTTTGCAGTTGGTGCTTGTTTTGTTGTTTTCACCTGGGCTTCTTATGTGTAAAAACGAGTATGTTTTCCAGTCTAATGAAGCCATTGAAAAATGCAACCACCTTTCCAGCAGCCATCCCAACTCAGGCTTTGTGGAAACCACTTCAAAACTAGGAGCAGTGGCAATTGTGTGTGTGGGCACTCTCATCCACAATGTCATGGGGTGTAAGAGGTCTGGGTTTGTACAATCAGCCCCTGCAATTGTTGTGAAATTCTCCTCTCCTGCAGCATTTATTACTATGTAAAATTGAAATCTGCATGATTTCCTGCTGTGAGCGCCTGTGCTGAGGGACTGGTTTCTATAGTAACTAATATCAAGGAGCTGGCTGGGACTTCAGTTTGGAGCTGTATTTGAGCCTGCTTTGCAGTTCTGATGCAACCCCATGCGAGTACTTGATGGATGACAAACAAGCAGTCAGGTTTGTGGCTGCCATTACTACAGTAGTAGTGCTGTGCACCCTGGCATGTACACTGAGGGCTAAAAATAGGCATTCTGCAAAATGGAGTTGGAGGTGAGGAAGGGGGATGTCTTTTTCTCTAACAGTACTCTCCTCCCTTGGCAGAGCTGCCAAATGGAAACACTGGAGTGTTTATGTCCTGGAGTCACTTCAACGCACCCCAGAGCAAAAGATATGCCTGGGAACTGGGTCCATTTTCTCCAAGAGTAACAGCCATTGGTATTGCCATTATTCTGTTTTGAAGCAGAGGTGGTGCTTGTTCTGCTGAGCATGATAAATAGCATTACTAATGTGTTTTCATCTGCAGGACCAGCTTCTGCCCTTACTTAGGCACAGATACACCTGCTTAATGTATTTGGTTTTTCAGGGTTAAGCGAGTTAGTGTTGAAGCTTGGCTTGTAGAGAATGTAGGCTTTCAGCGTGTCAGGCAGTATGCAAAGCCTGGTTTGCACCATTTGCAGTTAGTCCAGAAAGGCATAGTGGGGTCAGGTGCATGGGAATGGAACTGAATCTTTTATTTAGGGTCACTTTAAAAACTTGAATCGTGTGATGGAGGTGAGAAAGGAATGCAGAACAGTGCTTGCTGTCCAGACAAGTCCTCTTGAGTACAGAAACTGGACTTAGGCAGGCAGTAATGGTTTTATCTCCTTTTTTCCCCACCCCAGTAGTTTCCCAAATTGTGATGAGGTCAAGCCTGAAATCTAAAGTAAACTTGGGGCATTGATGAAATAGTCTAAAATGTGAAGATGTCATTTTGTATGACTGAAGGTTGTTTTTCCTGGCTGTGCTAGAAAAGGAAATATATATCAGATGTGCTTTCTTCCAAGCCCTCTCCATCCAGAAGCTGAGCATCTCTGTGGAGAGGGTGAAGTTGTATGTCCTGTGTACCTGTACACACAAGGAATGCCATTTGTTCATCCAGCTCAAGGACAGCCTTGACTTGGCCACCCTCAGAGCAGCCTCTTACTCATTTGGTATTTAGGGATGCTGGAGCAGGCTGAGGAAAGTGAGTGTGGAGAGGAAGAAATGTATGGCAAACAAAGAGGAGCTGGGTGTGTTGTGCTGAGAATATTTAGGGGACATCTGGTACATACCCATGAAGATGCAAGGGATTTTATTTAAAAAAAAATCTATTCAGACAGGTCATCTTTCATATTCACTGTTTACGTATGCAAGCCCATAGTAAAGTATTACAGTGATTTAAAAAAAACCAGATAAATTACTGGATTAAACTATTTGCGTCAAGGGAGTAATGATGCATTTGAATAATCTAAGATAATTTGGCACTGAGATATGACCAGATTAGAGTTTGAGAAGTAGGATTGGAGACTATCATTTAAGAATATAGTGACTCATGTTGCTGAGAAATCATCTTCTCCTTTGTCCTGTGTAGAAGTAAAAAAAAAATCTTCCTTTCTTTCAAGCAAGTACTAAGTATAGTGCTGAAATGAGAATCTTAGAGTATGACTTTGTTATATTTACACAATATAGTGATGGAAGTCCGGAACATTGAGCTGTTATAAATAAATTAAATCCAAAGTACATTTAGTAAATACTTAAAGTGCATATTATGATGGATTATCCCTGTTTTAAAATGCTTGTTCATTTTCTGTTAGTTTGCAAAATCACTGTAGTCCAATAGAGCACTTTTCCATTGGATGCTGTTGTGACTGCGTATCCACTTTAAATCTAGGTTGTCTTGCATAGAGAATAGCAGCTCTGTGTGAGCATCAGTCACTTTGGTTCAAAGGTAAAGAGTTCATGTGTAGCTGTTCTGGAGCTGCTGCAGAGGCAGGAGCCTTGGATATGAATATAGTCAAGGGAATGTTTTAGCTATTAAGCTGAAATGTAGCTTGCTGCTGGGGAAATGAGTGTTGTCACTGAGTGTCTGCCGTGATGCAAAGCCCTCCCCAGACTGTTGGGTTCAAGAGCACAACGTGTGCTCAGGACAGATAATTGATTTAGATGAACAGATTTTAATCTTTCATTGTCAGCTTGAAGCTGGCTTCACTCACAGCTATAAACTCCGTTTTTCTGAAGCTGCACTTTCACAAGTTCTGTAGCTGTGCTCTCTGAAGTGGCTGCCTGTTTTCAGAGACTCTTTGTTCTTCACAACATGTTTTCTTTGTTGGCAACCTTACTAATTTAACATGGCTTTCAAAATCAGGAATGGGAGAAAAAGCCTTGTTCATGTATGTTCCCAGCAAGGGTGAAAGTACTAAACTTGTGGTGTGCATCTCTAGAGAAAATGAAGAAGTAGGTTGAGATGTTACTTTAGGGTGACTTTACACACAGTGTAATTAAGCTTAAAGTTTAGATCTGAGTATTTTGAAGTGAATGTACTTGCTAGAATAAAGCTTTCTTGTTAAGGCTTTATGTTAGGGTTCATGGGGTCTCTGACAGGAAAAAAGCTAATGCCTTCAGAATAGCATACAAGCACCCATCTGCCCATTATTAATATTGCTAAGGGATTTTTGAGCCTGAGTGGCAAGAAGTCTGTCCTGTCCTCTTACGTTGGTTGATGAAGACTATTGCCTAATCTGTTTAAATTGGTCTGAATTTCAGTCTCTCTAGAGTTCAGTTTTTGAGGTCATGATCGTCATGGATAAAGCAATGTATGTTTTCTTGTTAATGCTTAACTTTTGTTTATTTCAAGTTATTCAAAGTTCGATTTCAACTTCTTTTCACATGTGGGTTTTTGTTTTTTGGTTGTTTTTTTTCTAAAAGGAAGCTGGACTCAAAATTTGTGCCTTCTAGGTGTATCCATAAGGTGAAAGATATATGAATAGCTTTCTTTAAGAGAAAAGGTCTCTTAGATGAAATATATTCAGCATATAAAAAGCTTCTTGTGACCAAAGGGAGTAAACATTAAAGATTGATGATGCAGCTTTAAGTTGCATGGAAACAAACTGGGGCAAGTCAGTTCATTTTACCTTTGATTCACTGCTTCCAGCCATTAGGAAAGGTTGAAGGGACACAAGGCAAACAGGAATCTCTGCTTTAGCTTTTTCTTGTAATGACATATTTTGCCTCAAACAATAGTTTCAGCAAGTGGACACACAAAATTTATATTTTTTTTTTGTTTGTTTTTGAAAAGCAAGCAATGTGATAACAGCAATTTACATAATTGCAATGATTTCTAGTTAAAGGGAGATCTAGTTGTGTTTAAAGGGAGAACAAAATAAAGACTTCCAAGAATAATTCTGGATTGTAGACGTTTCAACATCCCCTGGGGTGGAGATGTGAAGTGGTAGCTTGACCCCAAGACTTGGATGTCAGGGACATCTATTTTGTATGATCTATCTATAGCAATGAGAATTTCTTTTGGTCTTAAGATCTGCAAAGTTTGTTCAAGTTACTTGGAGATATTGGGTGAGATGCTGCTTTGGAGATCAGTTTAAGATGACATGTAAGTCCTGCAAAGCAACTACATTAAAAATGGAGGGTCTGTATTTCCTGGTACTTAATTGCTTCAGTAATGTTATTTAGGATCCTAGCTATGGATCTATCCCAAAGCATTACTGAGACTGGACAGGTGGATACAGGTGGATAACTGTTTACAGGATCCAGGGAGCAGCTATAGTTTCACGCTCCTCCTACTTTCTTTTCCTTTTTAAAAAGGAAGTCTGGGGTAACTTGTTTTTTGGTGTTTCATGGCTCTGTCTGGATTTCCTTCTCTGGTTCACTTAGTTCTGCTTTGCAGAGGGCATTGTTTTTATTGGAAAGAGGCTTACCTGTGGTTTTTTGTTTTCAATTTCTGTGGGTTTCTATGCTTTCTCCCTTTTGACTGTGGCCCTTACATGTTTCCTGCAGCATTTTCAGCATATTTGCATTAAGATGGAAGATTCAGAAACATGTGTAGAACAGCCTCATTTTGAAGAGGATTGGTAATAACAAGAGATGAGCAAGATGCAGTATTGATTGGATGAATAGGATTAGTCCTAGCTAAAGTTATATTACTCTTTTCTTGATCCCTGAAAATTTCATGTGCTCTTCTTGCAGCACATGCAGACCTTTGTCAGTAGTTGTAGAGGAAGGATTAAGGCAGACAAACTTGTTTCTGCCATGTAAAGAAGGTGTCAAACTAGACAATCCTGAAAGCCTTGTTTTTAAGGCTCCACTTCCCTGGCCATATTAGTTCAGGGTTTAATTACACAATAATAAGATTTCTTACATGCAATATATTTGAACAAAGACCTCTCCATGCAGCAATGAACACTTTGTTTGTAATAACTTACCTTCTCTTTTGTTTTCACTTAACATTTTTTTTTAAATTCTGTAGGTAGTCCTGCAAGTCTTTTTAGGATATTTAAGAAGGGTCTACAGGGAGTTTGCTATGTGGAATAGTTGTCAAAGTCTTCTCAGTAGTTTAAGCTATAATGAAACCCATTTTAATATTCTTATAAAGCTATTTTTAGACTGATTTATGCTGATGGAAGAGTAGGAGTAGAGTTGCTTTGGCACAAACATGAGGAATAGCATCTCTAGGTTTGATGGATATGTTCTCAGTATAATTTATCAGCTAATTTAATTCTGTTGGGGAAGCTTTCTGTGAAAGCACTTAACAGTGATGGCTTTCCATGATTTAAATATGTGTGAGCTACTTTAGTATGGACAACTGGACAGGTCAGTCTTGGAGAAAAAGTAGCTTCTAAGCTTAGAAAAGAGCCTCTTGGGTTATCCTTGCTAATAGCCATCTAGTGCATAATTCAGAGTTTATTTTAAAAATCTTTTTATAAAGTATTAGGCTGAAGCAAGATTAGAGGATTATTCAGTTACCTGTGCAAAAGGCAAAGGTTTGCCCGGCGGGTGTGAGAACTGTTCTTTGATAAGAATGACCGAGTGTATGAATAGTGAGGACCAGTGGCTGCCATTTTAGGATTTACTTATGGAAAGCATCAGTCCAGAAAGCCTCTCAGGCTCTTTGTTGCCCTACCCTTTTGTTTCTTAGCCAACTGAATGCCTCCCTGTCCCACAGACAGAAAGAACCCTGTCTGGCTTCACCTCTCTCCTCTGGTCATCTGCTTCACCTTGGTTTTGAAATATGTCTGTGCTGCTGACCACAGAAGTAAAACTTGGCTTTGATTTGAGTTTCATCTTGCAGTGGCTGGTCTCTGTCTGTGGGAGAAACTGGACCAGGGCTTCAAAGCATCAAAGTGATTCACAGCTAATTTTCTTTTTAAGGACCAGGAGGACCATGAGATCATCTAACCTGATTATCTCTGGAGGGTTGGTCAGGGCTTAGTCTGCTGCAAGCCTTGTGCTGGACACAGCCATGGCTGGAGCCCTCCAGCACAGAGAGGCGTGGGAACAGGCAGTGCTTCTGGAGTGCAGGTGTGCTAGAAATGCTCTAGGTGCATCTTCTTTGTATAAATATATATGTAGAAAAAAATTTAATCAAACTAGTACCTGTAAGAAGTCTCGCTTGGATTTCTGAAGGAAATACAGACTTGGGGTTTTGTTGTGTCTGTCATCTGTGGGTTTTGCATAAAATTCACAGACAGGGAGAGATTGTCTTGGCCCAACTCAGAGTGTGCAAGAAAACGTACTACCTTCTATAACATAACTGTGCTGGTGCTCATGGGCTGTATCAAGCCGTGGCCTGGAGTGAAATGTCATGGCCAGGAGAGGGTAAGGTGCTGTGGAGAGACTGGTGACTCCCATTTGGGGGTCATTGCCCTTGCAGGGCTCATGACCTGTTTAGCACAGAGCTCCTGTGGCTCACATCGGTATTGGTGACAGAAGTCCTCTTCAGAACTGTCAGTTTTGTATCCTTTTTTTTCTTCCTTCCTGTTGTGGATTGGAATTTCCCCATGGCAAATGATTCTATGCCCAAACTGCCCGAAGGTTACCCCTTCCTGTGAAATAAGCAGAGCTGTGTCGGTGGGAGCAGAGCCAAAAGTAGAGGCTTGCATCTTGATTTCCTATGGACTTAGTTCATTAATGAGATGGATGGTGGTAGTGGGTCACTTAACACTTGTGTTTTTATGCAGTTTTTGTCAGTGAGAGGAGACAAAAAGCCCAGCTGCAGCAGCGGTCATGGAAGCTGCAGGTGTGAGCCTGGCTGGAGAATGCCAAACTGCCATCTGTGGTGAGGCTTTGTGGGGATTTTTTTTGCAGGCTATTTGCTTAGAAATGGGAGCAAGAATACAAAATAACAGGAGTAACTGAGGATAGCTTTCCTCCAGTTTCTGCCACCTTGCTGGTTGGTCAGAAGTCTGTGAAAGTTTAAGAGTCGAAATTGCATCAGGGTCAAGGGATGAATGTAGGTGATTCCCTTACAGCATGTTCAGGCTTTTAGGTACTTTCTTCCCATGTTGCTAGTTTGTCCTCTGCTGTCTAGAAGATGTAGAAGAAATGTAGATGTAGAAGAGTAGAAGAAAAGTTGCAGGTGTTATTTGCGAAAAATATATAAAGAGGAGAAAAGCAGCAGCATATTGCATTGCTTGCTTATGTATGTGGTTAATACCCATTTTTGTGCCTGTGCTCCGACATTTTAAAGCTAGATAAGTACAGTAAGTAACCTTAAGCATTAAAAAAAAAGAAAAATAAAATGTGACGATTGCTGTAATTAAGTCAGTGATGTCCTGTATGCATTTTAAATTCCTAGCCCCCTGTGCTGTTTAACTTTTTTGTCTGTTATGCAGCATGTCTGCTTGTTTACAAAATGCCTTGGAGCTGCATGGGTTCACTCACACTGTGTGCAGAGTGGTTTATAACAGTTAGGCATGTGTTGTTCTGACCAGGGAGTTGTACTTGGAGCTGTGCTTTGGATTGCACAAATAACAATTTCCAGGAATGGTCATGAGGATCAGCAGGAGGAGCTTTGAAGAGTGCGTGGGTGCAGCATGATCTTTGGCTGAGGGGAAGCCCTTTGCTGGTGGCTGGGGGAGCTGATGCTGTTCTGAAATGCAGAGCCTGAGCAGTTATTTTCCCAAACAGCTTCCTGGAATAACAGAAAGAAGGAATCTAAGCATGCTATCTCTCCTCCCTTTTCCTTCTGATTTGCACTACAAGAAGGAGTTAGGCAGTGAGGAAAGTGGTTTTCTTTTAAAGTTGAAAACATTTGCATAGGGCATGTTACATTCACAGCTGTCTACTTTGGAGACAGTTTTGGTTTTGGTTTTTTTTTTTTTTGGAAGTAGAGGCTTTAAGCAGCTGTAAGACCAGAAATGCAGCACAATGCATTAGTGACTGTATTTGTCATTCTCCTCTCGAGAGAAAATGTGCTGATTACATTCATTTCTCTTTTTTTAGCTGGAGAGAAATGAGATGCTGGTCTTTATTCAGCTAGCTTTGTGTATTTGCAAATTGCAATTTCAACTATCTGGGCAAAAGTGATGGACACTTACCAATAAAAAGAAGTTAGTATCTCACTATCTCTTCATAGAGTTGATTGACTAGTCTTTTCATAACAACGACATTTACATATTTATGAGCTGGTCTTAGAGTTTGGGTAATTTTTTTATTGCATTAAATTTAATTATATCAACTACTGCTAGATGATTTTTCTTTTGGTAGCGGCTGAGAGATCTTCTATTTGACAAGACTTGAAAGAATTAACAGATGATTTTGCTACAGCTATCCAGCAGCTTGTTACTTGGAATTTCGATTTGCACTCTAGACCACTTCTATTGGATGTGTCCACTATATCTGGAGTAAACAGTCTTAGCCTTTGCATATTTGCTAGTGCTTCTGTGCAGCTGCCAGACTGTCAGGAAATACTTTTGTATATCACATTTGCAATAATATCTTAAGGTTACTTGTTTCTCCTGCATACCAGTCCCATAGTTATTCTCTTTAGAGCCTGTCTTTGAATGGCAAGCACCATATTTTTGTTGTTAAAGCAATAACAACTTCAGTGGTACATCTCTGCTTTATATCCAATCCCTGTGACCTGGCCAGTTAGTCTGTGCCCCAGGCTGCAACCATCAACTGTCTTCTGTCATATTCCCAATGGGTCATAAATCTACAGGTGGTATGACCTGGCATCTGCTGTAAAGGGACTGAAAATGAGCTATTCCAAGGCTTCATTGAAAGGATATACAACTCCTGGAAGTTAGCTGATGGAAATGATGGTGCCTTCATGGACCTTCTGGATTAATTACTGTAATAAGCAGGAAAAAATGGTGGACCAAGACAGTATGTAAAATGGGGAGGATTGCAGCATACCCGTTATCATAGTACTGTCTTTCTCTGTGTGCAAGGTTTGAGGAGACAAGTAGGATCCTCCTCCACTGTAAGTTGCTTCTGGCATGCAGGGACCTCTTTGGCAGTAAACTGTGGTGATCCTAGTTAGAGGAGCTCGTTGGTCAGAGATGGAATTGCACAGGTCTAAAGAGGCCTATGTCTCAGGATTGAGGCTCAGTGCTTTACTTTAAATGGGGTGCTCTGCAGAAAGTCTTGGTGCTAGACCCATACATCTGCCCTGCTTTGAGCTTTGTCAAGGCACTGATCTTGTCAACTGAAAACAAGATGAGGCTTAGACTGTATTCAGAGCTGGATGAGGGGCATGGAAGCTGAATGACAATGCTATTGCAGGTCACTAGCGTCAAGTTAATAGTTAACAGTATGTTTTATGAAAACATTCTAATTGCAAGACATGCGAAACATTGTGAGTGCATCCTCAGCACTGTCTGTGGCTGGGCTTGTCTTGGAGGAAGGAAAACTTCACGTGCCTGGTACCATCAGAATAACAGCTTGAGAACCCTTCACTCCTCAGTTCCTGAGACATTTACACCACAGAAGTAATCAAAAGCATATAAATTTCCTTTAATCCGTGATTTTTAAAGCATCACTGTTTTGTTTCTGTTAATGCAATGCAAAACACGTGTCTTGCAGTTTTCGAGTGGTTCTTACTGGTACTGGCATCTCTTATAGTTCAGACATATTTCATTCAAATTAAAACATACAGGGGCCTGTTTATAAACCTCCAGAGGCAGGTTTATGGCACAAACACTGACTGAGGCTGCTTGTTAACTGTGAGAGTAGACTGGATATTTAGCTCTTAATTCCTATGAATAAGGTTTTTCTTAGCTAACCTCATTTGAGTGGAAGTGGGACAATTGGGAGAGGAAAAAGAAATGGGGGAGTGTTCACATTTTTTGAGCAAATATATTTTAAAACCCTTTAAGTAATGTGCTGTAAATTGTTATGCTATAATGCACATATAAGGTGCATTTTTGTAGTTGCTGGAATAAACAGATGGCTGTGACCCTTTGAGATGATTATTGGAATCCTGAACTTAAGCACTTCCTAATTAAGGAACCTCCCTTGCTAATTTATACCACTGAGTGGAATAAGGCCTGTGCATTGAAAATGTATTCCTTAAAATTTTGCAGGTCTGTTTGGGACTTTGTTATGCTGTGTGATATTCGGTAGAAGACTCAAGTGAATCAGGGGGATTTCTGGGGCAGCATCCTGGTGTTCAGGGACATCCCAATGCAAATTCTTGAATTCATCATGCATTTTGATCTTTGTCCTTGGATGATGTTGTATATTTTTCAGTTGGTGGCAAATGTAATTTTCATGTATGCAAAGGAGATATAATGTGGTATGTAAATGAAAAATTACAGGAAGGGAAACTTTACTGGTTGCTTTGTGAAGTATTTTCCCCATAAACATTATTGGCAGAAGGTATTGCAAAATTACAGCTACAATAAGGAATTTTACTACACCCTCTTTAGCACACCTGGAAGTTGCTTTATGGCACAGCAAGTCAGCTTCCTGGACCTACTAATATCTTCAGTCTTATAGGGGACAGAATCTTCTAATCATCTAAGCAGGAGAAGACCTAGGAAAATTTAGTCTAACCATAATGTTCAGGTTTTGTTTAAATTTTTCTCTCTCTTGAGTTCTGAGGACAGGGTATGTTGTTTAAAAGTGACAGTGCTTGATTTAAAAATAAAGCAAACCTTCAGTGAAGTGGCTACCATGCAGATAACATACAAGTCAAAAGCAAGGCACTCTGCTAATTCAGGCAGGATTTTTAATTCCTGCATAGTAAACAAGCTGGGAACAGGGACAAAATAACTGTTTCTCAGCCTCTTTCATAAAACCAGGTTTTTATTGTTGTTGGTTTCAGAATGTCTAAAGACAGTCAGACAGTATTTAAGTGAATAAACAATCTGCCCCAGTAATAATAAAGAACATCCTATCAGTTCCATGTTTGTACTGCTGCAACTTCAGTTTTTTTTTCTTTACACTCATTCTACACGTCTTTTCCCAAACTTATGAATTGATATAGCACATCTGTGCTACTTGAGAACAAAAAAGTATGAAGTCATAGTCCCATAAATAGCTTGTAGGATGAAAATGCTGAAGACAGCCTTCTTTTCATCTCCTGTGGGTCTCTTGTACAGGACTCTGGAATCTTGGCTTTGATTCCTCATGCAGAGTCTTCACAATATCCACATCTGGGCTATGAATGTAGCTGAGAACAGATCTGCTTTAGATCTTCATGGCTAATAATAACTTCAAGAAACAAATGCTTCTAGCAGAAGAATGTTTGTGTGGTCTCTAAAGCAGACCAAGTTAAGACAAAAAGGAGAATCCAGAGCATCCAAATAGCGTTGAACTGGTATCAGATGCCAGAGTTGTACAAGCAATTTTCTCTCAATTGACAAAGAATTTATTTTTTAACTTCTCGATAAATCCTCTCTGTCACAGTGAAAATTCCTGTCTCATCTTTCTTTTGTGATATCTGCATATTCTCTCAGATAATCTGCACTGTATTCAGCACAGTCTCTATTTAGAAAAGGCCGTTTTGCAGAGCTTATTGTTTCCATTGTTTCCTTTTTTGTAATAACATGCCAGGTCCTTTTCACTAGCATACATTTTTGATCATAATTTCTTGGAAGCAGGATGTTATCTATTTAAATAGTGCTGTTCAGTGTTTCTTAATAACTGGTAAAAGATCAATCTATTTTAACTGCTAATTACTTTGACTACACCTGCATCCTGTAAAAATACCAGCAATACCTTAAATACGACTACATCAGGCACAGGAAAACCTCATAATTTAAATATTTGAGTAAATATATCAAACACATTTCGGGTGGGAGGAAGAGAAAATTGATGGTTGGACATTTTTATTTTTAAATGTCATGAGGGTTGTGCTTTGTTGTGAAATAGTGTCTAAAAATGAGAGGAGGAAAAGAGATTGGCAACGTTTCCTCATTCTTCTGAGAGGAAGCAGCATCGCACAGCTGACCTGGGAATGTGTGCCAAGAGATGACATGAGCGTCTCAGATTCATGCGAGTGTTGCTGTGGTCTCTGCAGTGTCTGGGGGGGTAGGGTGAGGCTGGGAGGAGCACCTCAGGATTTCCAGTGTTTGAACAGAATAGGAAACAAAATTCAAGTGAACTTTCGAATGTAAGTTTAAAGAAGTAAAGGTGACAGCAATCTCAGTGCAGGTCCTAGCACTGACTTGCCTTGAATGTGAAGTTCATCCTGTGTGCTTGAAAGAAGAAAAAATAATTCTAGCTGGATTTGAATGTTTTATACTTCTACAGTTGTAGGGTTGGGTGAGGGTTTTTTTTGGTTTGTGTTTTTTTGGGGGGGTTGTGGTTTTGTGTGGTTTTTTGTTGGGTTTTTTGTTGTTTTTTTTTGTCTGAGGCATTTAATATCACACAGTCCCATCAGCACTGAAAACTGATGAGTTTGACAGTAAATTCATAGCTTCAAATTCATGGAAGTTCATGTGCATCGTTACAGGCTTGGGGAAGGGTGGCTGGAGAGCTGCTCAGCAGAACAGGACTTGGGGTGCAGGTTGACAGCAGCTGGACATGGGCCAGTGGTGGCCAAGAAGGCCAACGATATCCTGGTCTGGATCAGGAATAGTGTCACCAGCAGGACCAGGGCAGAGATTGTCCCCTGTACTCAGCACTGGTGAGGCCACACCTGGAGTGCTGTGTCCTGTTCTGGGCCCATCAGTTGAGAAAGGACATGAAGGTGCTGCAGTGTGCCCAGAGAAGGGCAATGGAGCTGGTGAAGGCTCTGGAGAACAGCTCTTATGAGAAGTGGCTGGGGGAGCTCGTGGTGTTTAGTCTGGACAAAAGGAGGCTCAGGGGACCTTCCTGTCCCAACAGCTGGAAGGAGGCTGTAGTGAGATGGGGGTTGGTCTCTTCTGCCATGTCTCAGGTGAAAGTATATGGAGAAGTGGCCTTAAATTGTGCCAGGAAAGGTTCAGATTCCATGTTAGAAAAGGTTCTTTCTCTGTAAGGGTGGTCAGACATTGGAATAAATTACCCAGGGAGGATGTGGAGTCATCATCTCTGGAAGTGCTCAAGAGCCATCTGGATGTGACACTTGGAATTGGTTTAGGGGATGATTGTGGTGATGCTGGTTGATGGCTGGAACACATGATCTTGAAGGTCTTTCCAACTTTGATCTGTGAAAATCAAGTCTGGCTCAGTTGGTTCACATGTGTTTTTAGAAAGTTTATAAGTAAAGATTTAAAATTCAAGCCTTGACATGCCTTTTCCTGGGTTAAGCACAAGCTGTTGCCAATGGAAGTGAGCTGTTGCTCACCGCACTTGAGATGTGGCTTTACTAAGTCCCCTTGGAGAGCATGCCTTGGTGCCACACCCGTGTTTGCTGGTGCCATTTTTAGCAATACATGACAATCCATAGAGCTGCGTGAATGCCCAGTATAACATCCTGTATCTTTAGTCTTTGGAGGAAATGCTGTAATTTAGTCTTTGTGGAAGTAAAATGTAAATCTGTTACTGTGCAATTAAAACTACACACATTTTTTTTTTACTTCTCATTCCCTACATCCACACAACAGTAAAAGCTCAAAACTATCAACATTTTAAACAGGAGGAAAAGAGGGGTTGAAAAGTTTCATATAACCTCATGTAGGGATGGAAGAAGTAGGAGTTAAACAGATATGTGAATTTAGTGGTAACAGGTTTTTTAAAGAATTAAATGGCTTGTTTGTTCTGCCTTACTCATTTAATTATAGCAGTGTATTAAACTTAGTTGCACTGAAATAACCAGTAACAGACATGTTTAGGTTGCATTTTTTCCAGAGACAAGTCCCTGCAAAAAAGTGTGTTTGCTATATTTGCACATCGATGTAGGTATAATGGGTGTCTGCTTTTAGTTTTGAATACTTGTTGAACAACCAAAAATAGGTTTCTGGAGTCTCTGACACATCTGAAAACCAGAGCTTGAAGGGAAGGCCAAGGTTCACATCATTCATGCATGGCAGTGCATTTGTTACCATACTGAAGAAGAATAAAAATTTGGGGGATTACTTTGGAGGCTTCCCAGACATGTAAAAGGAATGTTCAATCCTTCTACTTTGATGAAAACTCAGATTAATTTACAGCTTCCCATGGAACTTGGTCTCTTCCCATCCTCCCTCTCAATATTCTGTTGGATCTGAAATCCTTGATGCTTCAGTGCAGGGAGACTGGCATTTCAGGCAGCTGATTTTCAGTTTCTTCATATACGTTTTATCAGAACTAAGGTAAAGCTGAGGTGGTGCAGTTAGTATTAAGAAGGAGGGGGGATTAGGGTGCAGTTGAGATTTCGCTGTCATTATCCATTTTCACATGTTGCAACCAGAAATGTTTTTGCTTTCTCTGCCAAGAAGCAGATTAGTTTATGTTGCTCCAATTGTAGAATTAAAATTTCCGTTTTAAATACTGCATCAGAAAGTTCTGTTTCACGGTCAGGAAAACTTTCTTCCAAAGTATTTTGAATCTTTCCCACAGAAAGAGAATGGGAATCAAGTAGATATTAAAACAAGCAGCATCTGAATACAGAAGTAGTCACCCAAGCCTCAAATAGAAAACCACTTGGAAGCTTACATATTTAATTCTCAAGCCAAACAAGTGTCTGTTATCAGCATTAATTCTGGAATTTGGAACTGCTTTTTCACAGCCATAAAAAGGTACACTTGATAACCATTGATACAGTTGTAACTATTCCAGTAGTAGTTTACTAAAAAATCCACCCCCCCCCTTTTTTTTACTGCCCAGTTAGTTAATTTGTAAAAGGAAAAGAACTGTTTTCAGAAACTGAAAAGGGAGGATTCAAATAGGTCTCTTGTTTTATGAATTAATTGCTGAATATCCCTTCAGTTCTGAAAGAGAAATTTATTTTCCTGTGACTATTTCCAAGAGGAAAATGAACTCCTGGGAAGGAAGCTGTGGAGAAACAATGGGACACACGGAATACATTAATCTAAATGTGAGTGCATGAATGGCATAAAACGTGTTCTGGAAGATATCCCTTGGATAGAGGTAACCTGCACTTGCTAACAGAAAGCTGCATCCTGTTGATGTCAACCAACTGTAAGGAAATACTGCTGGATTCTTAAAATAGGATTAAAATAGGCTGTATGGCTTCCATGGAAGTGTATCATCTTTGACTTGCTGAGACTGGCCACTTTATGAAGAATCCAGAGAAAGTCTTTGCCTCTCTCCAAGGAGCTCAGCTTCAGTTCTCCCAAATGCATAAGTGCAGTTGCCGAGTGGCTGATGCCAGCTGTCTGCAGCCTGACTTGTCCCCTCCTGAGAGGCTCTTAGCTGGTGAAACAGTTCCCAGTTCCTTTAAATATAATAAACTCTCCTTCACCATGAGTAGTGAAACTGGAGAGAGTATGAACTCACAGTATTTTAGCAAGAATAAAGCTTTGGTATCTAACCATCTTATTTGCTTCCTACAGACTGGCAGAGTTTGATTTACACAGATTAATGCATCCCAGTATTCTTTCTTGCATTGCCTAACTTGCTTGCTGAAGATAATTGTCTCCTCTGTAAGGGGTAGTGAGTGTGCCTGGTGCATGCACTTACAGCAGTTAATTTCATTGCCTTTAACTTTCAAAACGATATACAAAGGAGCTGCACTTGATTAAGGACATGGCTTTGGAAAAATACCTGTGGAGGGCCTATTTACAGATAAACAGATTTAGTGCCATGACTTTATTGACAATCCAGTTTTGTCAAAATGATTTGTGCTAGGTACCTGTAACCTCAGAAAGACAGGGAAAAGGCTTAGAAAGCTGGATGGTTCTCATGTGATTGTATTATCATGGGTGTATTTACATCTGAAATAGAGAAAGCACCAGAATAAATAGCACCAGTGTTTATTGCAGAACTTCATGTTCTGTTTGTTGTGCTAACACAGCAAATAGTGTGAAATAGTAGTGACAGGGAAATATTTATGTAATTAGGTAATTTCTACAATACTATCCTTGTTCTTCTCCAGCTACTGCATTTCCTGCATGAGAACCCCACCTCATGCTATACTGTGTGTTTTCTTTTATTTTATTTATTTATTTATTTGATTCTGGCATTAATTTTGGGACTGAAAGTTTTGTTGTACTCACACATATGAATGATGTAGTTTGTCTTGACCAGATTCAGCAAATGGTTTCTCTGTACCAATGACTCTAAAATCTGCCATACAGTACCTGAAAAATAGGAGCTTGCTTATCTTCTTCCTGGAGAATCACCATTTTGGCTTCTGTGGTCTTTGACATTATGACTACAGCTTGTCATAAGAAGTCACAAGATATGATGTTCTTGATATAGCCCAAAGAAATAAATGGGGTCTTTTCACAGAGGTGAAATCACTGGAGTAAATGGGAAAATCCTAGCCAAATCCTAACCATTACATGTGCCATTTTCCCGTGGCCTCTTTCACAAGACCATCACAGTACTATTTAACATCCTTTTTTTTAACAGAAATTTTGGCCCACATACCAGAGTTTATGCTAAGGTGGGGTGATAAACAGGGAGAATGGACTTTCTGCCTGGTCATTCAGGGTGCTTCTTTGCATGGTGCTTTATCCTTAAGATTTTCACTACAGCTGAAGTTGGCATGGATGGGAATGTCAGGATGGAGTTGCTTTACTTGAGAGTAAATCTGTGGAATGATGCCCATTGCCCTTGCAAGCCCCTGCCTAACTCTGCTTCCCTGGGTTTCTTCTGTGCTCTCAGTTTCTCAGCCCTGGTAGGGATGCTACTGGCTTGGTGAGATCAGTATCTGCAGAGGTTACAAATGTGCTGCAGATTCTCTATATAAACATTTTGGTCTTGTTTTTGTACTAGTCCTGGTACTGTTGCCAAATACTATTATCATAATTGGCCAAAGGAAACAAGGGGCCCAGACTTGTACCAGAAATAGCAGCTCTTGTTAATGTACAGTGGTTTGTGTTGTCCGTGTGTCTTGCTCCAGTGCTCTGGGAGACAGCTGGTTGTGTTGCCTTTTTTTGGTTGTTTTTTTTTTTTTTTTTTTTTTTTTTTTGGTGTTTTTTTTTTTTTTTTTTTTTTTTTTTTTTTTTAATGTTTGTATCAGAACTGATTTTGGAAGAAGCAGAGTTCACTCCTGGTCTATGCTCCAGGAATGTGGTACTTGGTTAACTGGTAAGGGTTTGTAGCAGAGGAGGGCATTTGTATGATTGCAGTTGATGGGGAAAAGAGAGACACCCGGAGTTTAAATAATTCACCCCTTTCTTTCAGTCACTTCTTTTCAGGTGTGGTGTGTGTCTTCATTAAATCTTGCATGACTGCTGTGATGAGAGAAATGAGTTCCTGGCATTAGAGGCAGAATGCAAACTATTTGGGATGATAAGTGACCACAGCTGGATATGGGGTGCTGTGGCAGCAGCTCAGTCTGCCCCATTCCAGCCCCATGGGAACAGCAGAGCTCAGGAAATTCCTTCAACAGACAACAGCACATAAGCCATCCTTGTAACAGGATTCGAAGGAATTGAGAATTAATAAAGTTCACAGTTTAAAAACCACTTCAGACTCCATTCTGCCCCTGTGTAACACTCCATACAGTGCTATAACTGTGTACCCAGTGGGTCAGTCTGTCTCATCCCAGTCTGAGGATTCCCCCAAAATGCTTCTTTCCTTGTGTTTGTGGCTGACAGGAAGGCCAGGCTGAGACTCTGTTTTAGATTTTGTTGTAGAGCTGCAGTTTGTGGTTGCTCTCAACTCCTCTTGAGCAGCTTGTTTCCAAAAAGAGCTCCTGCCTTTGTGTGCCCCAGTCAGGAGATTGTTTCCACCAAAACTGGAGTGTTGTGGACAGTGGTGGGAGGCAGAGGAAGGAGAAGGGTGCCAAGCAAACTCAAACCTCTGTAGGTAAATGGCAGCTGAGCCTGCAAGGCTCAGTTGTGTGCTATAAACATGCAGTGGAGCAGCAAGCTGCTCTGGGGTTTAGAGATGCTTCCTGCTGTGCAGTGATAGGCAGTAAGAAGTCCCTCTTGTATTTGAGGATGACTGTCACCATGCACTGAAATGCACTTGAATTTGTTGGTCTGAAATAGTACTGATGTGAGCAGCATTGCATCAGTGCCTGCACATGACAAATGGCGTGGAGCAATGGCTAATAGTTTTCACTTCCCTCAGAGGTTTGCCTTTGTGTTCGAAATGAAATATTAAGAAATTGAGAGACAATGTTTTTCCCTCTCATTCTTTCACCCATACCCCAAAGGATGGAAGCAGTGATCCTGCAGACAGAGGCAGGGTTATAGCTTTGGGCCTGTGTGCTTCTGCATGGTGACAGAGTTTAACCCTTTGGAACCCATCGAACATATGGCCAAACAGCTGTTGCCTATTTGTGTCCTACAGCTGCCCTTAGCCCTCCCTTCCACAGCACCAGCTGGTAGGGAAGCCACAGGGAAAAGCCTCTGCACCCACACATTCCTATTCCTGTGAACTGCCTGTGGTTTGCTGGGAGTCTTTGTTGCAGGTTATTAAAAGAGCACCCAAGTCTAGTGTACCTGGGAAATTCACTGGTGTTTCTGTGAGTGGTGTGCTTAAAATTGAGGGAAAAATACAGATGCTTTATTTATTATAGCCAGCTTTTCTGTGAGTGATGAAAGGGTTTCATTTGCAGGTGACCATTCATGTTAATAGAAAAGTTGTTTTTCACTGTGTTTCGTATCCATTTGTCAAATCTCCATGTCTTAGATGCTTTGCTAGCCCTTTAATCCCTGGAACTTTACATGGCCCAGGAACTTAAAATAATATTTATTTTTTTTTAGTTCTTTTTAGCCCCCATCCATCCTAAACACTGCTTTTTATTTTAACCAGATGAGAATTAAGTAGCTGAATCCAGTTGATGAAGGCTGTTCCAAATAGCTCCTGGTATTCCCTATAGCTCAGTATTGAGGTTGTATGGCTTGGTTCCTGTGTCTGCAGGGAGTTCCTTTCCATATTAAAGACTGAAGAAATACTTTCCTCTGCAGAGTCGTCTGACAAACTGGTGAGAGGAAGCCTGGTTTCACTAACTCACGGGAGAATGACCCACGGTGGCAGAGCTTTGATGTGGTGGTGCACTGGCACAAGGAAGCTATTGAACATTAAATTACAGCACTGCTGATTGGGATCAGTGAGCTGCCTCTTAATACTCTGGTTTGGTCATGGGACAAAACTCAGCAGTAGAGATCTGTGTTTCCTCACTGCCGTTTTAAAATAACCCAAATGAAAGAGTTTGAGCTTACTTGATGTGCAGATCCCTTTGAGGCAGAAAAGCAGGGCTGTGGCTCAACTGAGCAGTGACTGGTGCTCTCAGCAGGGCCAAGTCCTGTGACTAACGCAAGTTTGGGATATTTTTAGTGTTCTTCCTTGAGTTGTTTGCGTGGTCCTCTCTGCACTTGGTTAATGCTGTGAAGGTCACACAAAGATAATAGACAGTTGTAAAGAGTGCTGAGAGGGCCAGCTGGTCAGGGTGGCACTCCACCAGCAGTGCTCTGCTTTTGAGATAGAGGGATTGGGAAGGGCTGAGGAGTACTGGCATGCTGCTCTCAAGATATCAAACCCAGCTTTCTTCACACCTCTAAGCTAGGAAATAGGTATGTGCTAGGAAACAAATCCAGGCATCAGAAAAACTGTGACTTGGTCAGTTTGTCTGAAAGGATTAGGGGGTAATGTACAGCCTGCAACCCAATAGTCAGGATCTCTTATCTTGCATACTTCCCATTCAGCAGGGAGTAGCAGCACTCTCACTGTGGAGAGGAGGGGATCTGCCATCACTGAATATATTGACAGAGGGAAATGGCAGGAGACTCCCTTTACTGCTGGACTCTCCTGTAATCACGTTCCCCCAAGTGTTTGTTTTGCTGCTTGTTACCTTTCATCTTGCATTGTGAGTATTAAAATTGCTGTTGGTGGAGGGTGAAATTAATCCATCCCAAGAACTGCTGCCGTCTTTACACAATGCTGCTGTTCAGGTGACTGGGAGCTAATTGTGTGGCAACCTCTTATGAAGAGACTCTAAAACTCACTAAAGAGATCAGGGCTGGAGGGAAAGGATGCAGCTGAAGCCATCTAAGACTGTCTCTTAGTAAAAGCCTCTGGGAAAAGTGGGGAAAAAATGAATAAAATAAGTCACCAAAATAACACAGTGGTGTGTTATCAACACCTTTCCAGCTACCAGTGCAAAGCACAGCATAACTGGAAGGAAAGGATATACTTGGGAGCAAATAACGACAGAAATAATAAAGGTATTCTTTCTGTGTGTATTAGATATTGAATGCAATACATTGGACTACATTCAAAGCAGGAACCATGAGTGAATTGTTCTAATTTACCTTGCACAGCAGAGTTGTTATCCTCTGCCTGGAATTGCCTCATTCAAGGGACAGTCAGCAGAAGCAGGCCTTGACTCACAACTCTTCCCTCTGCTTCTCCTCCTTGTTTGTTCTTCTCTCCATTTACCGAGGCTCTTGAGGGATGAGAGATGCTTTTCATTTTTTGGAAACTTCTAGCTGTGCTGTTGTGTCTGTGGTTTCCTGAGGAATGGTTGTGTGGGGTTTCTGAACAGCTGCTCAGGGCAGACCCAGGCTGACAGCACACCAGCCTTGGAACTCTTTCCATTACACTATCAGCATTCCCCTGAGGCAGGACAGCTATCTATCTAATGGAATGACACATTTTTCAGTGCTGTCAGTCCTTAAATATCAAGTACGTGAATTAATAGAGAGCAGGTGAATGTTTCTTTGGAAGAAAGTTTAATGTCATGTAGCTGTTTGATGCATTGCCTCTGTTGCAACTGTCTTGTCATAAAACCTGACATCATTTTTTCAGTTGTCTTTCAGAATTATTTGCTGCTTTTCAGGTTTGTTAATTATAAGTGACGTTATTATAGTCTGATATGAGCTAGAATTACAACTTTTAGATTGACTGCACAGAAAGAAAGCACATTTCACTAGGAGACAGTGCAGCCTTCCTCAATGTATCCATCTGTTGATTGACAAATATCTGAAGAAATGACTTACTAGGATTGCTCTGGCTCCAACATTCAGTAGAAATAGGTCTTTTTGAGTAGCATGGCACTGCCACGGGATCCTTTCATCAAATGATTTGAGCAGACTTTCTGCTCTGCAGTCACTGCGTTAATGCAGTGGTGCAGGTGTGAAACCACACTGCAGACTGAGGAGCTGCAGTGTTGTGAGGAGGCTGATGGTGCTGAGCTGCTGTTGCTCACTCAGTTGTGGAGCATAAACTTGTAGCCTTTATCTGAGCACTGTTTCTCTCAGTGAAGCTTTTTATTCCAAACCCAAAAAAAGGCAACAACAAAAGCCCCACACCTTTCCCCCACAGTAACAAACAGTTTGTAGTAGTGATGTGAATCAGCTGTTCATAAAGTATATCCCCAAAATACTGTCATTTGAACAGGAGAAAGTTAGAGAATCAGATGTCCAGTAAATTGATCTCTAGACAGAAGCAGGGACTCTTATGAGCACATGAAGTGAGATAATTGCTGGCTGCAGTTGAGTGAATGCAGATGAACCTCTTCTGCTGTAGCTTGCTGCAGGATAAGTGGCTTCTTAGGGCATAGATGCAGCAGTGTGAAATGTGGGCTTTCAGGAGTTCATGTAGGTGTCAGAGAGGTACCGTGGAAAAAGGAGTTGTAACAATTTCCTCCTGTCTGCTCTACTTGTTAAGCCACAAACTTTGAAGAGGGCTCAAAAATCCAAAAGGGGACATCTTGATCATTGAGCTGCCCTTGTTGGGAAAATCTCAGTGTGTTGAGCAGATAGCTTTTCATATATCACAGAGAACCTTTGTCCTGCTGCTTCTCCCCCATGACTGCAAATATCAAGTAAATTTATCAATATAAAATGGGATCTTCTGCCTCCCATTGAACCCAGTGTTCTTCCAGTACTGTGCATATCCTTTGCCTTCAGCATGCTTTATCTGGACTGCCTGAGTGTCTTTGTATGGTGATGCTCTATTGCATTCTGTTTTCCAGAAAATAACTATCAAATACTTTCCCTATTTTTAAGTAGGTCAACCGTTAATCTAATTGATTAACTTTGTAGGTAGTCAATTAAATTGATTGACTCAATATGGGGGGCGCATTTCCCCACTGTATTCGTATAACTCATATATGTAGTTTTGTATAGAGGAGTTGTGAAAAACTTTGCTGTACAGAACCTCAAGGGGAAAACCCAAAACCTAATAGGGAAGGCATTGCAAAAAGCAGTTGAACCCTGAAGTGTCTTTTAAAAACAAGTTCAAAGATGCTTTTGCCTGAAATTTCAGACTGTCAACTCAGAGCTATCTACATTGAATGGTGAAAGTTTGAGGGTGTTACAAGGCAGTACTTTGCTGGAAGCTAACCCATGAAATGTCCCTCTGTTTTGACAAAGGAGTCACTGAAAGATAGTATTTTAAAGATTGCTTCCTTTGGGGAGTTCAGCAGCCGCTGCACTTTCATACTGGGAGCCTGAAGTAACTGCAGCAGCTTGTTTGTGTTGTTGAGGAATGGACCATCATTCAAAAGCTGCCATGAATTATCCATGGAAAACGACCTTTAGATAGGAGCCTCTTGGTGGTTGGTTAGTCTAATTAATATAAGCATCTTGCTGCAGCTTTACATTTTGGTTTAGCTACTTCTCAATTTGAGAAGAGTCTTGGGACTGCCTAGATTTCAATTATCTCCCTGATGCTGGAGGTGGGGTTTTAACTTGATGTTAATCACATTCCTCAAGGGAAATGCAGACAGTAGGCAATGGTTAGGGTTGTGCAGACAGCATAGCTCACACTAAACATCTGAACCCAAAGCAAATGTACCATTTGGGAGTTAAAAGTGCTGTGCTACTTGCTTTTAATTTTAGAAAGCTCTTTTTTTTTTTTTAAGGTGGCCTTTGTGGGATGTAGCAGATATGGAGTCTTACTGGGCTTGGATTCAAGTGATGTTTTCCACGTTTTTTCAATTTTTTTTTTTTTTGTGAATCTTACTAAATACTTGATTAAGAGAATTCCAATACAGAAGAACCTGAAAACATGAACTGAATGTACTATAAATACTGAAAAGCTAGAAGACAGCTCAATTTCTTTACTTGTAGGACCTTTTTACTATTGATGTTGGCTGTGCTGCTGTCATGGTAGACAGGTGAGCCTTTGCTGTAAAAATGATGGATTTAAGCATGGTTGGGCTTTCAGCTCAGTGCTCTCTGGGCAGATGCAGTATGCAGAAATTGCTGTGGAACAAATCCCTTGGGAAATATCTTAGGCATTGCTGTCCAGAAAGAATCATGTTGGCTTTGGAGGAAAACCAGCTAGAAGATGGAAGGTAATTTGGAAACAGAACAGACAGAGACCTTTCCTCTAATAAGCAGAAGCAGCAGCTTCAGCCAGACCCGTGGTCACAGATGAAACTGTAGGGTCAACTTGAACTCCGTAGCATTCCCAGTCTCACAGGGCTCATTTGTCCAACACATCCCAGTGTTCTATTTAGTGATCCTGTGAATTGCTGCTATTTTATGTTCTTGGGAAAGAAGTGATGCTGGATTGATGACCTAGAGGATACAAACACTCTTGGTACTGCTATGAGGGGAGGTACAGAGGGATAACTGCGTGGAGGCTACTCTTTCATAGTGGGGAGCTTGTAAGGGTGGAAAAAGGGAGGCAAGCAGTGCTTGGCAGTTGGGAGTTAATTCAAAGAATGCTTGGATTTTGTTTTCCCTTTTGTCTGACAACACAACCTCCTCCCAGTTTTCCCACACAATTTCACAATTAAAAGTGTTTCAGCACTGGCTTCTGTATGCACTTCTGCAGTTTCTGGAGGCAGATGTGCTGAATTCTGTTGCTGTTTTTTTGCTTTAACATGGCCCATGGTCCTTCATGCTAAATAGGTCTTCAGTATTCAAAACATGGGAAACTGGGATAAGGCTCAGATCTCTTTATATGAGCAGTAAAGCATACGCTCTTTGAGAAACATCTTTGTGTAAATGCCTTTGCTCCCACAACCTGTTAGAACATGGGTGGATATTGATACCTTTTTATAGATGGAGCAAGTCAGCCTAGTGTGCTGGCTTTATGGCTGTTCTTTTGAGAGGGGAAATTGAGTTAGTGACCATGACCAGGCTTTCAGGCAAAGCTTCCATTTGCAAAACTCTTTCTCACTTGTTTTATCGGCTGCACCAGAACTTATTAATACTCAAACAGTAGTCAGCTGATATCAGCTTCTCCATAAAGTAGAAGCAATGGGTTATTTATAACACGTAGGTCAGATTGGTCTGGTGTTTTCCAGTGAGATTTTGTAAACAAATTATTATTGCTATCAAAACTCTCAAATGCAGGAGGTGCACCTAGCTCAGGACATTTTGTGTGTGTGTTCCTCTTTGCTTCCTGAAGTCCTATTGTAAAGTATACTCTAAGGAGATTTTTTTGCCTTTACTTCCAAACTTGATATTAACACCAGAGTATTTCTGCTGACTCTCTTGTAATGGTATTCTTAATGTGAATGTTCCACTACAAATTTAGGTTCAGGTTCAAAATGAAAATGTTTTCCTGTGAGAAGTCCCATCCTCCTTCTGCAAGAGGGCTGCAGTATAAAACAGAAAAGTGAAATTAATGCTAATTAACCCTTGTTTATGGTTATCAAAGCTAATAGCTGCAGAAAGTAAATTGTTTAAAAGATTTTAAATTCTGCTAGATTATTGCTTAAGATTTAAAGTCCTGAGGTTTTTTTGTTGGTGCAAGGACAGATAACTGTAATATAACTTCTGCATTACAGGAAAACTAGACTGTTAAAATTACAAATAGATGTTTATGAACATTCAGGACTGTAAAACTCTGAAAGGACCTGTAAATATTTAGGGCAGCCTTTTTCCTGAGACAGTAAAATCCATAGGTTCCTTCTGTAGGAAGTGAGGAAAAGGGCAATATTTACATACAGAAAGGAGGCAGATGCTCATCTGCTGGAATCTCAGCACTGTAGAAAAGGTACCATTTACAATCTGTTGTAAACTCTGGTGTTCAAAGGGCAGCAATAAGACTCCCACTCAGCACTGAAACTCAAGCAAGTCTTTCTACAAATCTGTCCCTTTGCTTAGTTGATGTTAATTGGTTTGGTAATTGTGATAGCTTTCTGTGGAAGCAGCAAGCCACTGCATTCTGGAAAGAGCTTAGTAATTTCTTGTCATTTTAACTGGCTAGCTTTAATATTACCTGTCCACAAAGAAAGGGTGGGGAAAATAGATTTTGGTGTTACTCTTAAGAAGGTGGAGACAGGCAACTGTGAATTTTATCAATCCAAGCAAATGACACACTGCACAGGCAGGTTCAAAATTCATAGCCCTCTTAAAAAATAATTCTTATAATTCACAGAAATAAAGACTTTTATGTGTGTGTGAGAGAGAGAGAGAGCGAGCAATCATGGAAAACTGCAGCACCCTTGGAGGAAGGAAACAGATGGCAGGAAGAGCTTCCAGATACTTGACAGGCTGCAACAGACTTAAATGCAGGCAGTGATAAATGGGCACAAGATTGGGTTTTGCTGTAGCTATTGTTGTTTAGTCTTGTTAAAATGCCTGATGTGCTCTATGTTAGCAGTACCAAAGTTTTATGTTCTCTCTGCTTTGGTGGTCCTTTGTTTAGCTGCTGTGGCCACTGGGGTCCTATGAATGGGAATGAAGATCCAGGCATTTCTATGAAAAATGAAGTTTCTACACAGCACTAATAGCAGGACTTAATGTTGAGTAACAGCAAGGGAGAAGTGAAATTGAATTTAATTCCTGCATCTGGGTTATTCAGTCTCTGTGGCAGAAATGAGCATGTGAGGCTAATAATGAGAAAAAGAAAAGTTTTTGCATGTGTTTGAATGATTCATTCCTCCACCATCCTCAAGTGCAAAGTTATGTATGCTGTGATTTCTTATCTTGGGAGCTTGATCAGGGACAGAAATGGGTAGCAGCTGATACTTTACTACCTTGCTCAGACTGCTGGGAACTGAGCAGTCTACTCTGCAGCCAGTGTCTGTCCTGTAAGCATAGTGCCCAATTTCATGTTATTGATTATAACAGATAATAAGTGTCTACTAGGTGTACAGTGTGTATTCCCCAGTATATACTGAGGAAATCCTGTGGCTTCTGATAGGAGCTACCGATGTGGATTTCTGTGAGGCTGTTTGGACCTGAGTTAGTAAACACAGCACCTCTTCCTTTTAGGTAGACGTAGAGCACAGCTGCTTTTCTTTCCCAGGTTCTGCCTGCAGTTGTGCAA
The DNA here is from genome assembly GCA_037013685.1 of Acridotheres tristis. Taxonomy (NCBI): domain Eukaryota; kingdom Metazoa; phylum Chordata; class Aves; order Passeriformes; family Sturnidae; genus Acridotheres; species Acridotheres tristis. The sequence continues at coordinate 138,735,563 of CM072886.1, read as the reverse complement.
GAAGACAACTATGCTGCAATGTAAGGCTAAAACCGTCAAGCCTCAGCATGAGGGTAAAACTCCACAGGGCTATTTAGGCATGTGACTTCTCATTGCTTAAATCTTCTAATACTTAACAGAAGTTTCCTCCTACGAGTTTGCAAAGTGGTTTTATAGGGCAGTTTAGCCTTTTTACCCTGGGTGCTCTTTTCCCCTCCACTAAACTGTCTTGCGGCCTGCCAGACCTTCTGCATGAGTTTGTTTTCGGCCATGAGGTGAAGTGTAATGTTACTCAAGCTCAGCTCAGAAGGAGCTGCTTTATTTCCAGGCAAGGCGGAGCGTGGGCAGGGAGCTGTGTACGTGACTGAGGACAGCTAAGTAAGCAGGTACTTAACATGAGCAAGCAGTTGAAGGAATGCAGGCTGGGACAGATGGCTTTGGGGCAATCTAAAAAACAGTGAAGGCAATTAAGTTGAAAAGTGTCTGCCTGTGCTCAGGAGCCTGTTCATCTTACAGCTCTGGTTTTCACTGCAATCTGGATGGCTTCTCAGTGATGGTGCAGGGCTGCCTGAAGTGATCGGCTTCACATCCACCACATCTGTGTGCAACCAGAGCTTCTCAGCTGGTAGCATTTGGGCTGAGGCAAAGCCAGGGTATGTATAAAGTTCTGGCAGTTAGTTCTAGAAAATATGGCCAGAAGGAACTGGAGCCAGTCTGTTGTGTACTGACTGTTAGAATGAAAACGTTCTGAGTGAGGTGTTGCTGATTCCACACTCAATACCCAGACCCTAGTCTGTACAGGTAGTGTAGAACTGCCTGTAGGGAATGTCTTTGAGACAGCCTGGTCCTGGCCCACTTAGGGCTCTAAGTGCTTCAGATAGTTAAGTGTGAATATGATGGCCTCCTTGGAGCAAAGAAAAAAAAAGCCCTAAGGAATTTCTCCTCTTTTGCAAAGTCTCAATTAAAGAAGAAAGTCGAATGTCTGTGTCCTCACTTGACTTGCTGATGTAATATTAGACTGGACTGTAGGAAGCGTCTGATGGAACAGCCCTGATGATACCAATGATGTGCGACAGAGATAGGTTACTGTGCAGCATCTGATTGAAAAGGTCATGGAATAAGATTTGGTTATTTGTGATCTGCATTATTGCTTGCTTCTCTATTTGCAATGGTCAGATTTAATGTTAGTCTGAAGTGATTGTAGCAAATAACTTCAAAAATTAGCTGTTATATTCAGCATGCTCTTAAAGCAGCCCTTTCTAGCAATGGTTTGCTTCAGCTGGAGCTTGCTGTTTTGCCTGGTTTTTTTGGACTTTAATGACAGTGCTTCAAGGTTGAGGTGCTTTTGTTATGAGTGCTTTAATTCTATTGGCTCATGTTAGGTAACTCAAAAGGCTCCCTGAAAAGAGGGCTCTCTTCTGCCTATGCCTGCATCAGCAAATGGAGATGCTTTTTAAATGCACGGATGCATGGCAGCAGTTCACTTGGAGCTGAGGACTACAGAATGCCTTTTGTCGGCAGGAAAATACTAAGGGTGCTTGGTTTGCTTTTTATTAATTTTTGATAGTTGGAGTACTCTTTTTATTAATGTCTTGACAGTTGTTTACTTCAGCATCTGTCCAAACAAGGGAGAAAAGTAACTGGCTATTGTGAAATCTGGCTTAAATGTATTGCATACTATTTCCAGTCCAGTCTTTTGCTGGCCTGGAATAGCAAAAGAAGTAGGGGTGTCCTTAAATTTTCCTTCATGGGCAGTTAAGATGGCAAATAACATATTTAGTCACACCAGGATTATGGTTAATTCTGTAGGTCGCATTAAAAGAAATCTCTGTCATTGAAGTTGCATACCCAGGTTTTTGCCTCCAAGGCTTGTCCATTCATGGAATCTGTGATCTCCTGGCATCATATTTATTAGGAAAAGCTACCTCCAGGAACTGCCAGTCTGCCCGGTGTGAAACAATTAAAATACTGAGAAGATCTGGCGAGTGTCTCCCTGGTGAGTCACTGGGAGTGCAGGGCTCTGCATCATCCTCCCCAGCCTTGCCAGGTGCTTCACTGCCTACCTGAGGGTACAGACACTTAATTTTTAAGAAGTGAAACCGCTCCTTTGTGATCCAGGCACAAAACTGCTATCGCTTATGCCAAAATGGAATTCCTGCCTGATTTTGTTTTGTCTCCTTTGGTGTTTGTATTGGCTTGGCATTTTCATATTTTTTATCCAGTGTCAGTATTTGTTTCTGGGAAGAAAGTTTTGCTTAAACTTTAATTTCTGCAATTTGTTTGTTTAAACTTGTTGGCAACTTTGAAATGCTGCAGTCTGCTCCATATGCTAGTATCAGTGTTGCTATTAGTGACTGCCTTCCAAAGAAAAAAGCAACAATTAGACAGGGAATGTTTTTTATGAAATAGTTGGGAGTATTCTCAGTTATAATAATATTTGGGAATATTTTTGAGCTATTTTGTGGGTAATTTTTAATAAACGTAGGGTTCCTTTGTGGCTGGTATTGAGTCAAGATTGTACATTTCACTGAACCCAGTGAAAGTTTTTTTTTCCTCACAGACTTGCAGTGTATATGGTGGAAATAGTGCATATATATTATATATATAAAATCATGATAGCAGTATGGATATGATAGGCTACAGCTGAGCACAGCAAAAGCTGTGAGGACAGACAGATGTGTGTTTGTATATGACAGATGAACAGTGAGTTCATTAGAGAAAAACCATGATGGTGTGTATGTTGTGGCTCACCAGGTTAGCTGTGACAGCTGGACAGGTTGGCCAGCCCGAGACTGTAGCTGACATTCCAATAGCTCAGTGTAGTCAGTTTGTGAAGACTGAAATAGCATAAGCCTCAGGAAAGGAAAGAAATAGAAAACCAGAATGCAAGCAATGATTAAGAGTCATTGGTAATATTAGACTGATGGAAGCAAGGCCAAGTCTGAACAAAGCAATATGTATCAAATAAGGAGATACTAGCATTACCAAAACTCAAACTTAGTTACAAGCATCAGTGCTCAGATGGATGGGAAGAGCCATCTTTGCTGCTTTCAGAAGGAAATTAAGGATCTGAAGGCAGAGCTGAGAAGCAGAAAGCAGCCCCACATGGCTGGGTCTGTCAGTTGGGTGGCTTTGTCTCCAGGATCAGGAAATGGGGCTAGAAGAGGGGACTTTGTGACCTTTTTGCAGGAGTGGTTCACTTCAAGTAATGCCTGAACCTCATTAAAAAATGGAAGTGATCCAAGATGTTCAAGACAGGGAGCAAGACTGAAGAGCTAATTTGAGTCATCTACATGAAGTTGTTTATTTTATGTTTACATTTGAGAATGCTGAAAACACAAATACTTTATTCATTGGTTGAGGATGCTTCACTCCAGCTGATCACAACAAAAATGTTTCAGTGGGAGTTTGGTTCCCCAGGAGGAGGCTGAGCAGAGTGCAGAGAGCAGAAGGCCTGGGGGATGGAGCCATGTATGACTCCTGGAAACAGCTGGAATGGGAAGGATGAGGAGAAAAATGGAAGAAGACTAAACCACAAGAAACAAACGAGCAGGCAGTTAGAAGAAGGAGGATGGCTGCGTGTGCTGAAGACAGCTGGCAGGCTGAGGAAGAAGGGAATGGATTGCTGAATGTTGTCCAGAGAAGGTAATTATTTCTGGCTTTGAGTTCTGGCTCTGATTCATGTAATATTTAAGGAATATATCTGTATTTGTCATGATAAGCAGCCTGAAAGCAAATGCTGGAAATTTGCCATCTGTGGAGAAACTTCTTTGCTGTGGATGTATACCATGAAAGTGAGTGGGACTGAAGCAAAGTCCATTAAAAAATTCCTCTTTTTATGGAAGTAAGAGGTGAATGCTCTGGACTAGTTGAAATACCCGGTTAAAAAAAGTGCTTAACTGCTGAATTCCTTTCCTAAAAAATTAAGTAGCATATGCAGATCTTTCAATACCAAAGTCAGTGTACAAATAAAAATAGGTGTTGGAGGAAGGCAGTAGAGGGTGTATTTTGAAAGCTGGAGTTCAGATGCAAGAAAAAGAGCAATCATACTTCATGTTGGATTGGCCTACTGTTATAATAAATTAGCATGGTTGACCGTGCTGTATTTCATTTTGCAGTTTTGTCTTCATCTGAGTTTACTCTGTGATCTCAAGAGTAATCACTGGATGTGTCCATCTGTAATCCTAAGTAGATGTATTAACTTTGGCATCTATTCGGAGAGCATGTGTATTTTGAGGAGGTTTTTGCAAACACACTGTCTCTTTATCTTACCTGATCTCTTACTCAATTCAGACCGGAATTTTACATAGAAATTCTTGTAATGAGATCTCCCTGATTTGACTGGGAAACTTTTGTGCCCTGAACATTTGGGCAGGCTGTTCAAATCTCAGATTTGGAAGCCTGAGTGAAGATGAATTTATTGCTTTCCTTGGTACACTGGTTAATCTGACCCAGCTCACTTCTGCTAAATAGAAGCAAGAAAGCAAGAATTTGTAAAACAAACTCAATATATTTGTTTACACTGTCGTTTGGGAAGAACACCATTCTAACAAGCTATTTGAACAAACTCAGATGAGAGGGGGAGAGTTGGGGTGGATGTCTTCAGACTGCAGTGATGAGGATGCACAAAGTCACATACCACAGCATTGTCATTCAGGAGAACAAGGAGCAGCCTGGGCTTCCTGCACACCGAGCCTGCAGGCACAGCAGCTGCATTGGGCTGTTGTAGCTGCAGCTCTGCAAACAGGCTCTGCTATGCAAGGAGACAGGGACTGCCAGCCCTGCAGTGCAGAAGTCTGAAATACCCCTCTGGAGGGCTGTGGTGGTGTAGTCGCTGCTCTGATCGTGACCCTTAATGTCTGGAGATAATTTTGGCCCAGCTGTTATAAATCAGGAACCACATTAGACTTTATTTCATCTGTCATATAGTCAGTGATTAAATTTTACTTTTCTATATTAATAACTGTCTGCAGGAGGCAGTTTTTAACCCTACTTCACTGCTTCAAAATAAAAACCTACATGCTTTAAGTTGCATGGTGTGTACCTGGATAACAGGTTACAGGATTATGCAGCCTCCTACAGGGTGACACTTCCAAATCCTGAATATTAACACAGAAAAATGGTTCCTGGGGACTATTCAGGATGGGTGAATGTACAGCAGATTTGCAGTTTTTTGAAAATATTTGGGAGCAGTGTCTCATATTTAAGTGTATATATGTTTGTAGTGGGTTTCTGGGGTTAATTCTTTTGGATGTAGTCATCTTCTGCTAACCTGAAATACAGCATCTGAAACATACTCCCCCCAACAATATTTATCTTCTTTCAAGTATGGCTGTCAGTTGGATTTTGTATATTAAACTGGTTTATTTACATTTTTAAGTTTGGGGTTTGGATAGGTATGTATTACCTTGTCTGGGGAAAAGTCCTTAGCTGTATGTTTGCATGGAGATTCTTAGAAGAGCAAGGATAAAGCTGTGGTGGTACTTGCAGGTTGTTCAGAAAGCCCCTCTAAATCATTTATCCATATGAAATGTGAAGGTGTTGGAAGCTACCCAGGAGAGCACAGTACAGAAGATAAAAAGAGGATATAAAGCCTTTCACTGGAGGCTGCTGGCTTTTAATGTCTTTGTGCACGGGAGAGAACTCATTTGAAGACTCCACCTAGAGGATGAATGTCAGCAGCAACGGGAGGGGACATTCAAGGGGCCATGGAGATAAGCTGCCACCACTCCTCCCCCCACCTTTCCCAGTCTGAGGTTACTGTTCCTGGGGTTATGATGGAAGAAAATGTGGTGGGAGAGAATTCTGCTTTTGCTGCACGGCATGTGAAGAGAGGACTTTCCTTTGCAAAGTTGCTTTTCTGGGTCCCATCTCATGTTTTCTAAATTCTGTGTTTAAAATCATCTTCATGTGAAGAATGAAGATAGCTTCAGGCTGGTTTTTGAGCACTGAATTTCTGCTTACACCAGATTTAAATGTGTTGCATCAGATTAAGAAACAGCATGTTACTGGCAGGGCAACCTCTTTGCACATCAAATGGTTGTAGAGGGTGGCAGATACTGTAGTTGGGAACTGTGTAACAGGAACAAAGTCTTGTCACACTGAGCTCTGTCATCTGGGGAGGTCTGGATCCACCTTGTGTGGTATGGAGCTGACTCCAGCAGGGAAGCTTAGCTTCCTCCTAATCTTTGCCCTGACTTGCAGTGCTGCTGCAGCAAAGCTGGGGGGCCCACACAGGACTGGGGGATGGTTTCTGTGTGTGTTTGTTAACTTCACTGCTCAGTCACCTACTTGAAAGGAAAAGATAATTAAAGTAAATAAATAGGGTGGGTAGGGAGTGGAGGAGACGTTTGGTTTTTCTGTGGCACTAGAATTGACAATTTTCATATTGTTTAGGCCTTGTTAAAAATGTTTTGTTCTGCCTTTGTTTTGTATTGAATCCTCTGTGCTTGGTTAGCTTCTTTTCAAATTAAAAAAAAAAAACCCTCCATACATGGATTGAAAGCTTTATCTGTTTATCTCCTCATTAAAAAGACTGTCTATGAAATGTGCTGACAGGGCTTTTACTCTCTTGCTTTCTATTCTCATCACATTTTCCACTGAAAGCCTCCCCTCTACTATTTCTAGTTCCATAGTAAATGGGGCTTTCTGGTGGTGAGCTCTGGATGCTGTTCCTGACTCCTCACAGGCTGTGTCCATTGCCCTGTGTGGGAAACCTCAAAGCTGCAATTCAGGCAGCAAGGAGGCTGGTTTGGTGCATGGGTTTGATCCCCTGAAAGGTATTTCCAATAACCTGAAGGGGTCCTGGTACCAAACATGATGGGAAACACATCACAGTCATCTTCCAGCTGGATATTTAAGTGGGAGGCCCTGTTTTGAGAGTTATGTGTGAAGTGAGCTGCTGAGGCTGGTGAGAGAGAGCCTCAGTGCAAATTGAGCATCTCAGGAGATGGTGTCAGGACTTCTGGATCCATTTTAAGAAATAGCTGAACAATTTTCTTAAGGGGGAAAAAGTAGGTAGAGCAAGCATTCTACCATTTGAATTGCTTAGAGATTTCTGGTGGCTGAGTATCCTCACAGCCAGAACAAATTCTGATTACTGAAGAAACTCTGAAGAATAACTTTTGGTATAAGCTGCATTTTTACTAATGTAATTGAAATTCTCACAATAACAAGTGATAAAAACTGTGATTATTAACCCAGATGTGATAATGTAAGATCTGGTCTTGACCAGTGACCTCCAGCCTTTGCTGATCTCCACCACTGGTATTGATCATCCATTGCTGTTTGCTCTGCTTTACCTGTAACTTCTGTTGCACCCAAGTACTTTTGGAGAGCTTGGTGGTTTGTGAATGACCACGTTGTGCAATTAAAAAAATATATACATTTGTATATATGTCTCTGTATCTTGAGAATCTATTTTGTTAACATTTGCAAATCAAGAAGTTACCAGATAAAACCAAGTAATAGACTGTGTTTCGCTCCTATGCAGTGATATCCCTTGTTCTCCACTGTGGCAGAAGAAGTTAAACAAAAAGAGAAAAAAGGAAAAATCTTTTCATTGTGATAAACAGAATTGAAGAATTTTTGCAAAAGATGCATCGCAGAATTCACGTGCCAAGTCCTGCAAAAGGCATAGTCGCCTGTGGGGTGAAAGCATAGTCATGGGTGAGCAGAGTAAACATTTTGTTCTGGTTTTTCCACTGCTCTCTCCTGCTCATCCCTTGTAAAAAAAATCCTGTGCAGCAACATGAACTTTGTGACATCTCATATGTAGAGCAGACAGCTGCAGGCTCAATTAATTCACCCCTCTGATTTTTTTCATAGTATTTTTTTTTCCCAGGAGGCCGTAGTGACTTCCAAACCCTCACGGGTGAGTGGTGTTTATGGCTTGTTGACTTTGATTGAAGTGAAATGCAGAGTGCTGTTCACAACGAGAGTGAGTTTGCATGTGAAAGTCTACACTGGGTGTCTTTTTGGGTGGATGGCCTGAGCTGCTGGGTACCCACAGCTTCACTGACATCCGTCTTGCCCAAAGCAAATGGAATTTTGTGTGCTGGACACAGGAGGCTCAGCCTGCCTGGAGTTAAAGCGAGCCCTGGGAGGCAAAAGCAAGGAGCTGGCTATGGAAGCAGAGGGGAAAGCAAAGTATGGCAGCCCAGTGTGCAAGTTTGAGCCATGTGTGCTGTGAACACACTGAAGAAAAGTTGGAAGCTGCCTCTCCTCCCCTCCAGCCACCCGGGCAATGCCCTGTGCCTGCTCTGGGTGAGCAGGGGGGAGCAGCTCCCCAGGGCTCTGCCAGGGCACACACCTGTAATTCAGACACAGTGTCTGGTGTGTGCCCTTGTGCCCGGTGCTGTCTGACATGGTGCCCTATGGGAGAGACGTGTGGATGAAGAGCAGAGAGCAGAGCCAGGGAGATTTGCTGCAGAGCCCTCACCTGCTTCCTAATAAACGTGGGAGGGGGCAGAGCATGAGGCAGTGTGGCATCTTTGATGAGAGGAAGTGGGAAGCCACCAGTTTGTGTCCATTTGTCTGCTTTAGAAACTGCTCTCCTTGAATGTGCTTCATCCACATCCATGCTAGTGGATCTGCATAGTTTTTGTAGTCAAGAGGATTGTGCTATTTTTGTTATATTGTTTTGTTTGGATTTTTTGTTTTTGCAATAAAAAGTGATTAAAGAACAAGCTGTGTTAGACCAACCAACTGCTTAATATTTTTAGTTAATAGATTAGATTTTGTCTAAAGTGCTGTCTCCTCTTCCCTAGCAGTAAAGCAGCATGATGCTGGATATGTGCCTGCTTTATGGTACCCTTTTTTTAAGCTTCTGGCTTCTGACATAGGTGACTGAGGGATATTCTAATGAAGCTGAAGTTATTAAAAAAAAAGAAATCTATTACATTTCAGGGATGTTTGGGCTTCACGCTTCAATAGTGCTAATTAGATATGTGACCCATTTTCATTCTGCTTTAGCTCCTGGGGATGGTGGAGCCTCGTTATAAATAGAAGGACAGAGAATGCCCATGTTCCTTACTGTAAATAGCTTCTTCAAAACATGCCCAAAGGGCTTTAGGGTGTTTTTTTGTGTGAGCATTGGTTGTATTTTCTTTTTCTTTAAGTGAAGAAGTGGGACAAGGGGAGATTTCTCTCTCCAGAAATAAATAATTGAATATTTTTTTTCTTTCATTTGGAAAACGTAGTGATAAATCAAGGTCCTCTTGAATTCCAAGTTTGCCTTGTTTTTACTGACAAGGGAATAAACTTGAATTTTTTAAAGAACAAAAATATGTTTAATGTTGGATTAGCTTCCCATTAACTGGTATTTTTAGCTCACAGAATCTGTGCAGTTCATTTCTTCGTGGCATGGCACTGAGTGGCTGGCTGGATGCTGACGAAAGGTAGCAGTCAGGAGAGGTTCTTGTTGAGAAACATCCTGACAAAGTGCATGATGTGACGCAAAACTGAGGCTGGAAGGAGCAAACAGCCTATTCCAGAATCTGTCCTTGGAAAGCCCTCGTGTTCTCTGCTCTTCTTGGCAAAACTCTATTGTTTCCAGAAAATCTGTAGTAAAAAGACACCCCCAATGACTGAAAATGATGTACTCTCTTTGGACTGAGCCCTGGGTGAGAGCTAGGGATAAGTATAAGTATATTAAAAATAATATAAACGAATAAAAGATAACAGAGTGTTGCCAGGCAACTGTCAAAAGAGCTGTGGCTCCTGCATCTCTGGGCTTTGTTGAAATGACCTCTTATATTTTGAGCATCTTGCCTGCCTATGGATGAAATGATTGTTCTGAACTTTGCTGATACACCTCACAGGCAGCAGTTGAGCTTGAGTGCTGCTATATTTGCTGTTACAGTGCTGACGTCCCTGCCCTAACAAAAAATTATATATATATATATATATATATATATATATATAAATAATTCAAGGAATTAGGGTAAAGCTCTCAGCAGAACAGCACTCATTAGCTATGTCAGTGAGGTTAATCTGAAAGCAGGCAGAGGAAGGAACACTAAACAAAAATGTAAGATGGGTTTTACCTCTGAATTTACTGGTCTGAGGACTTGTCCATAAACTGTAACTTGGAGGCTTACTGTTAAAATTAAGTCTCCTAAAGAAGCAGGCTGTGGCAGAGGAATTTGAGGCAGGTTAGTATAACACTAGGATGGGCTTCTGGGCGTTTTGCTGGGATCCTCCAAGAGGTCCTTTGGTACAGAGGAATACAGGGCTGCGCTCTGCAGCTCCTTCCTTTGCATGATAGCTTGACGTGTGTGCAGCAGATGATGAAGTTAACCTTTTCTGTTTGCAGAGGAGGAGGGAAATAACCTTTTCAAAAGCTGTGTTTATCAGTATAAACATAACTTTTTCATTGTAAACATGAAAAGCATGACTAGGTTTTGGGTGGATGCCTTATTGCTTGTATCACATTCCCATTTGGAGTATGTTAGGTGCTGTCGTCTGTCTCCGCCATGAGAAAACTGCTGTCTAAAAATTCCCAGAGTACAACAGGATGAGAAAAATCACTCCTACAGGGGAGCCTATGATGGAATCTTACAGTTATTTAAGCTTAATTCACTGTAGATATGTAGGACTAGACAGAGTGAGTAAAGGTTAATGCATTTACAAGGCTTTGAAGATCAGAAGAAAACTTGATTTAATTTCAAATTTGCGTTACATTGTGTGATGCCTCACTGCTAAGTATTTCTCAGAAGATGCTGGTGGCATGTTACATGGCTATTTGCTTTGGTCATGAGTTATTTTGCACTTTTTTATCACAAATCTATTTCCACACTTTTTCTCATCTTTAGCATTTGTTTTTCTTATTTCTTCTGTTTTAATTTTTCTCCTGCATATGTTATTTTAGCTCAGTTGGCTCACTGAAGACTTAGAAAAGAAAAAAAAATTGTTACTGAAAATAAATTCTGAATATTTTCCCTGAGAGAAAGATTGAATAGAAGCTAGGTACTGCCACGGAAGAGCCTTCAGCCTCGGTGAACTAACAGCTGACCGTGTCCTCTTAATTAATGTTGTACTGTGCAAATGTACAGTGCTGCACAGCTGTTGATAAGCAAGCTTTTCCTTGCAAAAACCAGTGATCATGAGTGCTGATTTGGCTGAATGTTTTGAGTGCAAATACCCAAACCCAGCTCACTCCCCAGGAAAGCATCCCAGATAGCGGTGCTGCGGTGGAGGTTGTGTTGCCTGCGTGCTCCGAGAGGAATGCGGCTCCGTGCCGGGCCCTACGTGCCGCGCTGGGGCTTTGCATTCCACTGGAGATAGCGCCCAGGACTTTCTCTTGAGAAGAAAACCAGAAAACACCTGTTACTGTTGGCAGCTGGTGCCTCAACAGCAAACAGACAGACAGACGGACCAGGGCTCCTGCATTCCTGCCTACCGAATGTATGGGCTTGGAAAGTCCTGCTTGGGAATAAAGAAACGATGGCTTAAAGAAAAAATGAGTGGTGCTTTTTGAGTCTAAATGGATTAGATTTGCTATGGATCTGTTATCTAGGAATTTTCAAGGAAGCTGATGGACACATCCCGGAGATGGCTTTTTTTCCCTTTAACTTGGCAACTAAATATGTTGAAATGGTGAATGTATAATTGATCAAAGCTTTCTTCTTTGGTGGGGGTGAAGTATAAGCAGATAAGAAAAGAGTTTTTATGAAATTATAGGTAAGTGTGCAGAATTTTGCTCTAAAGATCATAAGGTCCAAATACATTCTCAGGCATAAAGACAAGTTACCAAAAAAAGCCCAAGCTAATTAATTTATGTGTTTAGTCTTTGAAAATAGCATTTCAGGCTGGATGAAATGATTTTCGAATCTCCTGGATTGGACCCAACAGTAAATACCTATAAATAGCATGTTCCCCTGCAAGCACTGCATTTTACAACCAGGCATGCAGGGAAAGCATGCAGAATTTAAAGCATCTGAACCAGGTTTTGTTGTTCCACTGGTTGAAAAAGAGCTGAGGGACAATGATAAACATCTGGGGAAGCTACTTGTGGATGTGTACAAGTGTTTGTTTTTGAAGACTTGGTGTTGTTACAGAAGAAGCATTTGAAGAGGTTGATCTGTAGAAGGAGCTTTATTCCACTGTCTAGCTCCATGGCTGGGTGCTTTCCCCAGCATGGGGATCATGATGTGCCCGTAATTGCAGTTAAATGAACATGGCTGGCTCTCAGGCAAATGAAACCTAATTTGTCACAGCTGTCAGAATGATCATGTCATGTTTGTTGCCTTCAGGAGCAGTTTTAGGCTGCAAATCCTGTTAAGGTCACAGCTTTTTCTTGTTAAATATTGCACAGCATGTTTGCTGACCCTAGGATTTTTTTTGGTGGGTTTTTTTATAGGCAAACACACCAGTTCTGTCTCTTACATAAGCTGGAGTTGAACTTCTGTGAACCTTGTCATGCGGGCTAGAGCTTGTTAATTTGGTGGTCTTGAAGGACTTGAGCATAGCAGTAACTCGAGGGTTTGCATAGAGCAGTTGAGAGATTTGCTCACGGATTCGTATGACCAAGATTTTTGAAATCATGCTTCACTTCAATTTAGCTTTTAAAGAGCAGCCCTCCCAGGCTGGATTGAACAACTAGTTACACTGCACATCAGCAGCAACAGACAAAAGCAGCATAGCAGCTTTGAATTTTGCATTTGTGCCAGGAGGAAATACAGTTGAATAAATGTAAGAGCCTATTCTTAATATCTCAGAAAAACAGAGTAAGGTGTAAGCTTCTTGAAAATCCCCCTTAGTGATAATTTCTGTATTTCTTATGCTTTTGTTTCTAGATTAACAGATTTGGTTTAAATTAAATAGAGCAAGTCTTGTTCTGTAAAACAAACAAATGCTAATTTTTGGATGTCAAGCCTGAGGGAGCAGAGAGCTTTACTACTCTATTCTTCTAAAAAAATAGAAACAAGGTTTCGTATAATTATTTGTATCCCTAAAATACCTGAGGCTAATTTCTCCTTCCTCTGTGTGGTGGCTGTAGTACAGCTTCAGAGGGAGAGGTGAAGGGTCTGTGTCTGTAGATCTGTTAGAGTGCAAGAATGGAAAATGTCAGCAGTGTTCATGGAAGAACCCAGAGTGGGAAGAGCTGAGCTTTTAACAGAAGTCATGTAGACACATTACTCTTGATGCACCACTGGCTGCCGTTTGTTTTTGGTCACTGCTGAATCTTGGGGACATGGCCACATGTCCCTTTGGGCTGCAGCTGCCCGTCTCTGTGCACCTGCCCAGCCTGTCGGGGGGACACTGGGGCACAGCTGTGTGCATCTGCCATCAGCTGGTGTCCCACAGGGATGTCTGCAGGGCCATCCTTTTCCTCCTCCACCTTCTGCCTGCGCAGCAGTGCCCAGCCTTGGGCTTTCCATAGTCCCAGCTATTTTGGGGCTGGGGAAGGAGAGCAAAGCTGGCTGGGGGAGGACCAATGCTGTGTGCAAGGGAAGGGTAGGAAAGCAACTGCTGACCCTGAAAAGCTCCTTCTGCTCTTGAAATGAGTCTGCCTTCTTCCAGGCTTTCTGCCTGTCCTCCCCTCCCAAGGCAGGAATGCCACAGCTCGCAGGGCTTTCCTTCATTGCTGAGGAGCCTCAGACAGGCTCTGCTACTGCCTTTGCCTTGTTGTATGTATCATATACTTGGAAATGTAGGGATGGAGTGTACCAGAAGAAGACTGAATGAGGGAGGATGGGGCAGAATTAATAAAAATGATCTCTCAGAGCTGCCTTGTTAATGAAGTTTTGGGCACATCTAGCTGCTGGATAATGAGCAGGTGAACAGCCTCACCCTCAAGACTTTATTTGCCTCTATTTTATCTTCAGTTCTTTTTTCAAAATACAGATTGGGATTCAAGTATCCATCCCTTCCATGACAAGAAACTGCAGTCCCTGATGCTCAACACTTTTTTTTAAAAAAGCGTCAATCTTTTGTAATAGTTACATGACAGTTTAACAGTTGATAAAAACAGAAAGTTATGCATCTGCTTTTGTAGATTGTGAGGACATGACATTGCAGATAAACATTATAAGCTTTATCTTAATGATTTATTGAGGCTCATTTTTTTCATTTTATTGTAGCTTTCAGTCTCTTACTATGTAGCCGTCTGGTTTCCCGAGAGAACAGAGGACTAGCTCAGAGATATAAATCTCTGTTAATGATTTAAAATAGCTATCTATCTGTATATAATACATTTTTTTCTTTTGCCCTGGGCATTCAATCATGGGATTAGGAGAGGATAATCAATAATCCTGAATGCACAGCAGAGCTACTGTTGGTGGTGAGGGCTCAGAGCTGCTGCAAAATCCCCTTGCTGCCTTCCAGCCTCTCGCTATGAGGCCTCTCTCCTTGCTGAGCATCATGAGATTTCTAGCAAAAATTGTCTCTCCAAGACCTTCAGTCTGTACTGCATGCCAGAAGAGATCACTGTTTTACCAGACAGCTCATGTGTGCTGGTCACCTTAAGTCTCTTGCAGAACAAGAGAAATAAAGGAAGAGCTCTGCCATAGCTTCTTGATAACACTGTGTGGTTCCATTAAGTTTTGTTTGTCCTCGGCCAACAAAGGTTGAGTGAGGTTCTTACAAATAGAAGAACCTGTTGTGAAATAAGAGACACTGTAGGCAGCCATACTAAGGAACATGCAGTGAATGTGAACAGACCCCTGAGCATTAGCCAGGACGTTCCTCATCTCCTGTAGTTTGTGTCTGAACCAGCCCTGGAGGGAACCCTTTTCATAATGGAAAAAATGTGTAGACTTTGGAACTAACATTTCCATCTATTTGTTTCCCCAGTGATCCCAGGCAAGTTCCTGCATTTGGGATGCAGGACCAGCAGATACTGTGTGTGTTTAAACGGGCAGGACTGTTATGACTTCATATCTTTTGATTTATTCACATTAATGATGTATCAGGAAAATAGTGATTTAACAGATGATGCATGGCTGCAGGGCCGTTTAGCTGTACTTTAACCGTGAGCACACTGGTTGTGACTGAATATTGCTTCACCTTCAAAGCTCTCCAAAGGCTTGTGCAAATAAATTTGTTTACTATCCTTTTTGCACTGGAGACATGCTCCCAGCATGCTCCCAGCAGAGAAGCCAGCACCAAAGTTAGTGTTAGATGGAAGTGTCTGCTTGTGAACTGAAGGTGTTGATATAATTTTAGGTCAAATGATGTGGTGGTGTTTATTCAAATGAGTAATACAGAGGCTTATGTACCACAGCAAACAAGCTTGTGCTACTGTCTGCATTTAGCCTTGAAAGCCAGGTCATACAAAAGGTTGTGGAGGAGTGGTGATGGAACCTCCTTAGACGGTCACTGTCCCCTGTACTGAATATGCAGAGCACCAAGGCTCATATGTGTTCTGTAAGATATAAAAATCTTCTATAGCCTCGAGAGGTGCTGATCCTGCCATGCAGAGGAGTCTGGTTGTGATGGCAGATATGCAGTCATTTAATGTGGAAAACAGGAGGAAGAACAGACCTGATTGGTGGCTTTATGCTCTGAAGGCTCTTCGTTCCCCTCTTTCACTTCCCCTTTTGCTCCATGTTGTTTCCTTTGTCCATTTACCACCGGAGGTAGCAGTCCTGCCCTTTCATGGCATCATCTCTGTGGGCTTCTCTGATGGCTCTTTTGGCACACCTGCAAACAGGACTGCCTGGAGCAGCCCATGTTCCTTTCTAAGACGTCTTGTCCAGCAGCGTTTGCAGTCTGGCTGTAGCAGCAACACCAGCACCCATTTCTCTAATGCCTTGATTTTTCAGGGTTCGTATCACAGGTTCCAGATAAAAAGGAGCCTGTCCTTGGAGGTAAAATTTACCTGCTGTTAGTGCTCCCCTGATCACTGACTAACTCACATGTCTAATGTGCATTCTGAGCTTGTAGTACAGCAGTCCCAGCCTGGCAAATTGCTTGGCAGCCCTACATACTCACCAGCTTGTAGACTCTGCAGGACTTCTCCATTTTTTTCCACCAGTTTTTGGCTTAGCACAAGTGAATTGGGAAGGGCTAGAAGTAAACCACTACAGGTGAAACTCTTCATTATCTCTTACTGTGCCAAGTGAACTTTTATCATTGATTTAAAGGCATGCATATCATTTGCTATTTAAAGGATAGCAAATAGGGCACCATTAGGATTCGTGGTGCTGTTACAGCATGAGACCTAATAAATCTTATGTATGCCTTGTACTTAGTTCATGTACTTATTCTGACCACTGGGATTTATTCTTAGCCCTGCTTTTTTTTTCAGGAATTGCTGTTCCTTCATCAAATGGGAGCAGACTGTCTGCTGTGTCAGACTCACTTGTTTCAGCTAGGCACAGATAGAGATGGGAGATGCCTTGGAAAATGAGAGAGGGCAGAGTCAGTTTGGAAGTTGGAAAGGGCTGGATCTGATCTCCTTTTACTTGTGTTATTTCTCTTCTTGAACCATTTTTTACATTCTGAGTTAATGCCCATTTGCCATTTTCAGAAAATCAATAAATACCCCTGGCAAGAAGACCTGTCCACCTCCTACTTGATCTGTCCAAAACTGCATATTTAACTCTTGTTTAAATCTGCTTGTGTTGTTTTACATATTGAAGTCTAAGGAATATGAGTACTTGAACAATTTACATAAGGTAAATTAATGCTTCTCTTAGTTTCTATGCTTTTGAGTTTGCAGTGGTTGTGTGTACTCTGGGCCCTGTGTTCACAAATTTAAATCCAGGAGTAGGAACATATTAGGAGTAACTGGTGGAGTATGTGTTGGAATTGACACTGTTGGTGCTGCTTTTTGTCTGTCACTGAAATGTCCGTAACAGATTCTTAGTGACTTGAAAAAAAGACATGTACCTTCTGAGAATGGAGAGAAGTACAAATAAACCAACTCTTCCTACAGAAACTTGTTTGACATGTTCTCTACTCTCTTTTCACAACAATGTATGAGTTTTGCTGCTGTGGCTCAGTTTTGTATCAGAAGGAGCTGCACTGCCTGGTGATTCCTGGTTCTCCTCTGACCTGGATTTTGTTTTTGAGCTTATAGCTACATCTTTAACTTCTCTCTATTTTGTTTTGATGCTGATGCAATCCATCTGGAAACAGTGGAAACAGTGATGCTGAGTTCTCTGAGAATCGTGGCTGGAGTTCCCTATGCTGGCTTTTTGTGGAAGTGGTTTAGAGGGTAGCGGGGTTAAATCCAGCTGGTTCAACAGGAGCTCTTCCATCTGCTCTGCTCTGGTGTGCAGTTGCACAGTAACAAGCCTGAGCAAGCTGGTGGCGTGTTTAAGTTAAGGCACTTGCTGACTCATTAGCAGAAACACAGTGGTGAGGAAATCCTCTGCCTGCCAACTGACCGGGTACTGTTACAGTCACTGTGGCAACACTGTGGTGCTGCCTGTCAGGGATACCCATGGCCTGCCCTACTTTTTTTTTAACATTAAAAAAAAATAATTTAAAAGCCCTGAAATTGGAAGGAAGAAATATTGCAAAGCTGATTAAGGCTTCTCAAGGTGGTCTGTGGGAAATAGTTTTGGAGTGCAGATCTCCCTTGTTTCATCCCTCCCTGCCTTTCTTCCATGAACTGCCCGGAAAGTTTGGACAAGCCCCCCATGTTGACACAAACTAAATTATTCTTCTCAATCACTTCTCCACCTCTCCTGTGCTGATTACTGCTCTGCAAATCTAGCCTCTGGTCTGATTTTTAAATTCATCCAGGAGGGTGAGCAGCTCGGAGGATCTGCTGTAAACATGACTTATCCAGCAGGCAGTAAAGCTGCTCTCGAGCCCTCCAAGGAGAATTAAGCCTGTCTGTTGGGCAGCTGGTTTTATCAGTCTGTGTTGCAAATTAAAACATGTTTCAATGTCTTTTCTATCAAATCAGGAAGAAAAAGAAAATGTTCTTGTTACCAGGTCTCTGGCTGCATGTTAATAGAGAATTAATTGACCAAATGTCAATCACTTGTGCTCCTTGAAGGGAAGGACCAATTCCCCTGTGCTGAGCATACATGAGCACAACCCGTGCCTGTTCTCAGGCTGATGGTGATTTTTATGTTTTACCCACTAGAGACAGGAGCTGCTGAAGTTACAGTGTGCAGAGCCCAGACTGCTAGGCCAAGGTTATATCTTCTCCCACACTCCTGGGACATGGGATGTGATGTAGAGGTTGCATTGCTTTTAAAATGGAAAGGTTTAGGGCCTCTCCTAACCTAGCTGTCAAACATATGCTTTATTCAGACTTTTCCCCCTTAAACCTCAGTTTACGGTGCCTGTGGCATGCCTCGTTTCAGCAGAAAGCTCTCAAAGTCACCCGTTCAAGTTTTAAAGGCATTTACACCATCTCAGAATTGGCTGTTGTCGGGTGGGGAGATGAAATCTCGTAGGCAGAAGAGCTTCCCAGCTCTGTACAGGTCACAGGTATTTGGGCACTTTGGTTGTTTGTGGTGACTCACCAGGTTTTTCTTGTAGGAGGGTTGAGGGGTTGAAGCACCAAACATGATTTTAGTTCAAAGATCGTGGTGCCTACATACATACTACCTTTGCAGTTAGTGTGCAAACCAAAGTACAAGATTATAAAGGCACAGAGGAGACACGGTTCAGGGTCTTCCTAGAAAGAAATATGAGATTTTGGATTTAAGTATAAACCAAACAGATTGCATCTTTCTTGCTTTCTAGTCATGAGGTTGATACATGACTTCACCCTTCACTTGCTTTTTTTTGGCCATCTTGTCTTCTTGCTATGTAAGATGATTTTTTTTCCCCTTGATTCACTTTCTGTTGCAGGGACAAAGTTAATTTTTTACCCCTGTGAAACAAAATACTTCCAATTCAAATAGGTATAGATATGTCAGACATAAATCTTCCTGCCATAACTGGTTCTGGAGCCTTTTTGCAATAGTGTGTTGCAAAACTTTCATTAGGGCTTCCCTGTGTCACAGTAATATTATACCCATTAAGCAGTAACCCTGCTTTGACACCTCTGTGAATAGCACTGCAATGCCTAATAAAAATGCAGTTTTACTGTGATGAAAGTGTTTATGTTAATGAAGCTATGTTTATACATGCTGGAGCTTACGGTACAGATATTTTCCTTACAAACCCCTGATTAATATGCTGATAAGTCTCGGTGAGTCTAATCTGGATTAAAAAATATGTCTTATTCAATGTGGCCTTAAAATACAACCAGGGTAGATATGAAGTAAAAATAAGCCTTTCCATAAATGCAGAACACTTGGCTGAAGAAGTGGGAGAATATTTATTAACAGGCTTTGATTGAACTACCTGCTGTGGAACAAAAATGTTTCATTGCTCTCTGGGAAAGCTTGTAATTTGTTTTTTCCTAATTGTTGTACAATTTTGCAACCCAAATGAAAAGACCATAGCAGTGGAGTTTGAACCCAGATTTCTGGATCAAAACCCATGAGCAGACATTTTGTAAGGTTAAGCAGCTATCTATTAGCTTGCAGCCAGTAAGAGATTCCTAAGCCTTATGAAATGGTCAGTAACAGGTGACCAAAGGTAATTTTTAAGTAAAAACTTGACCTGTGTGCCCAGTGGTGCAGGCTTAGAACGGGAGGTACTGTGTGTAGTTCAATTTTCAGTAAGCATGTTTGACAATGGGTTGATGAAGAAACATGCACTCTTCCCACTAATTTGTATTTGTGTTTTGGTAACCCTCTGGACTGTGAGCAGAAATAGGGGCTGGTCCTGCAAGCATGAGTGCAACTTGAGTACACTGTGCTATGTTTGGGCTTGGTGAACTCGAGTGCTGAGGGAAAGTGAAACAATTCTAGGGGTTCAGAGGCCAGCAGGGTACATGCATGCTTCAGGAGTTTGCTGTTGCTGACTCAGCTGTGGGGAGGAGGGATGTATGTTTTTCGTTTTCAGGATTGCTTATCAAGCTGTTAGGGGAAAAGAAACTGCTCTGGAGAAGTAGAAAAAGCTTTGTCTGTCAAGAAGGCAGTTTGAACTTGCAGATCCTTTCCTGTGTGACTTCTGAAATCCAGGTGTGGTTGAAAGACAATGAAGTTATGTGTCACATATTACATGGGAAACTTTTATTCACTTTCCCCAGCAATTTCCTGATACCATAATAGCAGCTGAGGAATGGATCAGGCAGAAGGTGAGGATGGGTTGGTGTTCATACACTGCCATGTTGAAGCCATTTCTGCAGATGTGAGAGCATTCCTTAAGACAGTATTTGCAGCAGCTACAGTAGAAAGTGAAGAATGGTGTGTTGGAGATAGCTGAATGATAGTGGATAGCCTGAGCAAGTCAAGTACGTGCATCCTGAGATCAGTGAGAAAGAGAGGTCAGGCTCTATGTTGTAGCTTGCTGAAAGTTTACAGCTTGTATCCAGGCACCAGCTCCAGACCTTCTCCCAGATTCACAGTGCCTGCTCCGGAAACAGGACCATTTCTTGGAGCATCTGGGATCTTCTGCACGGCATCGCCTTCAATCCAGCACTGACCTGGACTGACCCTGTGTAGCTTGTGAGGCAAAACAAAATTGTAGCTAGGGACGACATCTCTAGTAAGCAGATCCCAAACAAAATTGAAGGCTGTTAAAATGTCTCATTGAATTATGGTGCTACAGGAGCATAATGACTCATAGTGAAGCTAATCACCTGCTGCTTTGTCTTGACTGCAAAGAATAGATTGCTAGTTAAACATTTAAAGGTCATAATCTTAGTTATATCAGCGTTGCTTTCTTCTTTTCTTCCTCCAATCCCATTGTGCCTGAAGTTACTAGGGGAGATCTCTGGAGGTCTGTGTTCTGAAGGTGAGACTCAGTGTGTTTATCTTTCAGGCTCAAACTGCAAACCTCTAAGTTTTCATTTATGAGAGAGACCATGCTAAAAACCATTGCTTTGGCTCTGCACAAATTTCCCTGAAACATGACCAGTATGACATCAGTGTTCTGTGCAGAGTAAAACTTTAAGTCACGGGTATTTAGGGGTTCATTTTGTTCATCACAGGGAATTCCAGGAGTGAAACTGGAGCTCAGGTCCTTATTCCTACAGCCAGGCAAGTTCAGTATTTTCAAATTAATAGTGTTTTGTTGTTCATTGGAACAAGAGCACCTTAAAGGAGACAGAGTTTTATTGGTTCTGCCTAAAGGGGCTGTAGACCTCTCTAGTTGGCTGGGAAAAGAACAGACTGTTTCTTTCTGGCATTAACTTGTCAGTGTGGGTGAGCAGAGGAGCTGTGCCACTTTGACAGAACTATCATTACTGTCCCTGCAGTTGTCCCCAGTTGCAGCAGTCATTGTCAGGAAGGTTCTGTACAGAGAGAACGTGACTCTTTGCCTGGTGGATCTTCCTATACTCTGCTGTAAAAGAGCCAGGTTGATGAAGGTGATACATTTCTCCTATCAAAATGCTGGTCTAGCTCTTCTAAGTGATTCATGCTCCTTACATCCAGCTCACTGCTGTGAGTCACCAGGACAGGTGGTGCTTGCCTTGGTGGCTCTCCTAGAGGAGCATTCAGATGATGGTGGAGGAAAACTTGCAGATAAAATAACAGCAAGCCATGCTAAAGCATCTAAACCTCTAGGTCACTTCAGAAGCCAGTGAGTGCAGCGGATGTCACCCACAATATCAGCAGAGTGTTAGCACTCCAATTTAAATATAGATTTTGAAGGAAGTTTATGGTATTTTCTGTATATGTATGTTTTACGGCAGGAAGTGTATCCTGCTATAAATTACCCTGAGAGGCTGCATTAAAGACTGTATGTGACTTAAGCCTGGAAATTTTTCCTTTCGGAAGTGTTGGCTGTGCTACACTGATAGACCACTGGCATGTTTTATGCTTGACCATTGCCTTACTTTGGACTGGGCCAGAGAGAGCAAGGTGTCAGAACAACATGTTTCCTAACAGCTGCCAAGTTTTTGTTCTTGTAGAATGATCTGGACAAGCTGAATCAATGGGCCAAGGCCAGTGGTATGAGGTTCAACAAGCTGAAGTGCTGGGTCTTGTACTTTGGTCACAACAACCCCTTGCAATCCTACAGCCTTGGGTAAGGATGGCTGGAAAGCTGCCCAGCAGAAACAGACTTGGGGATGATGGACCAGGGCAGTGATTGTCCCCTTGTAGTCAACACTTGTGAGGCCACACCTCAAGTCCTGTATCCAGTTTTGGGCCCCTCATTACAAGAAGGACATTGAGGTGCTGGAACATGTCCAGAGAAGGGCAGCAGAGCTGGGAGACGGGCTGGAGCACAAGTCCTAAGAGGAGCAGCTGAGGGAGCTGGTGATGTTTAGTCTGGAGAAAAGGAGGGTCAGGGGGACTTTATAGTTCTCTGCAACTCTCTGAAAGGTGGCCGTAGCCAAGTGGGGTTTGGTTTCTTCTCCCAGCAAACAAGTGAAAGGACAAGAGGAAAGAATCTCAAACTGCACCAGGGGAGGTTAAGGTTGGACATCAGGAAGAATTTCTTCACTGAGTGGTTCGTTAAGCATTGGTACAGGCTGCCCAGGAAGGTGGAGGAGTTACCATCCCTAGAAGTGTTAAAGAAACTACTGGACATGGCATTTAGTGCTATGGTTTAGTTGACAAGTTGATGTTTTATAAAAAGCTGGACTTGATGATCTTGGAGGTCTTTTCCAACCTGTGATAGCTTGGTGGCCAGCAACCACACAAACCAATTTTGTGAACTGAGAGAAGATGCACCATGGTCTGACGTGGTGAGGTGTTGGAGATGCTCTGTGTTGGTTTCTGTCTTTATGCCCATCTTTCTAGTGGGTGTCCTCATCTATAGTGAATTCTTATTTTTAGGAGGGATCCTTGGATGCCCTAGTGGCCTTTTCCAGGGTTGCAGAACTGCTGTTGGGGAGACATTCATGTAAGTAACACAGAGACAGAAGGGCCCAAAACTTCTAAAGGAGTAGGGTGGATAACAGCTTCCTACTGTACATCCAGAGATCCCCATTTGTGCCTGGGTTTGCAGTGTGCCTGAGACTGTCCCTGGCCAGTCTTGCTCAAAGTGCGCCACTTTGGCCATAGAGCCCAAGAAGTGGCTTAGATCCTGAGCCCATCAAATGTGTGCTGCTGGCTGTAGGGAAAAAGGCCCCTCACTTGTGAGGGCTGCTGGCTTGTGCAGATTTTGGATTGACCTTTGACCTCACTAACAGATGGCAGAAAAAATTGATGGCGGATGTATTTTTAAATGAGCAGATTGTACTTTAGGTCTTTGCCTGCGTGTCAGTATATTTTTTTCTTGAGGTATGCCTTGGCAGAGAATTTACTGAAGTAGGTGCTTATCCTGCCTCAAGCATTTGAGGTACCCCCAGTTTAGAAACAAGGAAGTGTTTCACACTGACAAAGGCCAATAGCATTAAAGTTTTTTGAAATGCATCCAGGGCAACTCTGTTAACAGCACCTTAAAGCAAATGTGCATTTTAATAGTCAACAGCTACATTTGGCTAAGGAGCACCTGTCCATGTTACTCTGTGCAGGTGACTCCAGACAGGGAACAGGTTAATGGAAGGGGGTGCCCTCTTGGAAAATAGCTTCTGCTGAAAATTCTCTTCACCCTTTTTTGGAAGCTGATTTCTTTTGATGTTGTTTATTCTTTATTTTGCAAACGGCAGCCAAACTTCAAAGGAAGCTGTATCATACCATGTTCTCCATGCACTACAGGTTTAAAGTGGAGTCTTCACACATTTGGTTATAGGTAGAAAAAAGTGTCCATGGAGATCCTCTCCCTCTTCCTGCCCGTTGTGACTGCTGATTTGACTTGCAAGAGCTGCCTCTAGTAAGGGGCAGTCATTGGATGGGTAATTGCTGATGTTGATTTATACCTGTTTTCTCTTAAGTTAGATTCCTAATTGCTTTAAAATAGTATTAGTTTTATTTTCATAGCAGATAACTTGCTATATCTTTCTTTGGAGCTCAGTACGTTTTTAAATTGCTTTATGGCTAAATCTGTCCTTAGCTCACCTGCATTTTAGCAGTCCTGGTACAAAGCTTTGCTTGTAGATAAATTGGAGCTCCTTCAGTGTGATTCTGTTCTTACTGATGTTTACAATTCAAAAGTCTGCCACAGGATTTTTTAGTGCTTCCCACTTCTGCTGCCGTTGGGTTTTGCCATATCTTCCGTAGAAGAAAATAATGCATGCCCTGGGAGTACTGGTGTTTTATCCTGGGTTGACAACTGAGGTACCTTTTTCTTCTTTTTTTATCATCTGACCTGCAAGCCATGCCTTTCATAGCCTTTTGATCCTGTTGGGAATCCCAGATTAATGAGACTAACTACTTTTTTGGACAGGTTTATTTTTTAAGCAGAGAAACACTCCTTACATCAAGACCTAATTATGCCGTCCTTACTCCCGTTTCAAAAACCAGTTCTTTGGGGGCTATCTTTTTAATTGAATCATTTATTTTACCTACTTTAAACAAACAGTTCAAAAAATCTAGGCTAAAGCCTATTGCAAGCAGTTGTATCTGAAATGGATTGCATTGAAATGGACAGATTAAATGTGGCAATTATTTCTGTGGAAGGCATGCCCTTGAGTTCACTCGGGATGAGTGGCAGTGCTGCTGCTGCTGCAGAAGAGGAATTCAGAGATGCTGGTGGCCTGTGCAAGTGCTGCATTGCAGTTACTGTCAGCTTACGTCATGAGCAGATGCTCCAGCAGCCCAAGGGCTCGTCGGGAGCCTGAGGAGAGCCTGGCTGTAGTACCATGGAACAGCACATCTCATGGTCTGTGTTATCTGTGCTTCTTGGTGCATATCTTGTGCCTTCTGTGCAGAGAAGCCTCTATCGGCAGCTCTCTGTTCTCCTTAACACAGTGTAAAAAGCTGTGAGTGCTTATCCATTTACAGCCTTTGTGTTGGACGGCTCTTTAGCCTCATTTTTTAATATATGTTTAGAGACTTACACATGTCATACTGTGATTACACCATTGCACCGTTTGAACCTGTCTGTTTTAATTAGCAGTTGGCATTGCCCTATTTATAGATAGATGGAAAAAGCACAAGCTAGCCAGTTTGCAGTACCTAGTGTATTTTCTTCTGCTGGCAAGTAGTTTGTATCCATTTTTCCATAGCTAAACTGGCCTGGCAACCTGCAGATGTTGCAGGCATTGGGTACTGATGCTTGAAATAGAAATGGACTCTGAAGAGGATGTGGGATGGGGAGGAATAAATCAGAAACTGCTGTTGTACTGGAAGTCTATTAAGACTGATGATACGACACGCTTATCAGAGCGTAACTGCAGAAGTTGACCACATGAAAAACGAGCACATTAAAAAAATACATATTTTAAATCTTGCTTCTGTCGCATTATTAAGGTTCCTTTTCACTTTGGCATGTTGTGGTAACAAAACTAGTTACCAGTAAAAGTGTTTGGCTGTCCAGCATGGTTAAGTTGGTTGGTAGGTATTTGTACAAGCAGAAGAAACAGTGATTCTTTCTGGAACAAGTTGTGTCTAGTTTATAAATGATGTGAAAAGTGTATGTGTTTTTCTTTTTAACTGCAACTTCAAATTTGCAAAAGTTTTCCCTGTGTTGACCCTGCAATGCCCAGGAGACTGTCCGGAAACAGAACAGCATTGTGTTATTAAACACCCAGGTGTTAGCTGCTCCTCAGGAACTGTCTGCTGATGCACTTTACTCTGGGGAAAACAATTTGAGGCACCTTTGCCCTCTTCAAGAAGCTCTCCTTAAATAAAACCATAAATTACTTCTCAGTGCAGATGCTAAATACAGCTACAGGAGTGTTGTTGAGCAGCTCGACATGGAGGTTGCTGGGTACAAGGTGAAAAGTGCTTTGCTCTGTAAACATTTGGTTGCAACAAAGAGTTATGTTGCACTATTGTCTTGAAAAACACTGCTCATGAGTCAGTGCCTTAAAGCATTACTGCCTAGCCATGAGGGGAAGGTAGGCATTCAGTACTGCCTACCTTTCTGCACTCCCTCTTGCCCTGCACACCTTTTCAGAGCAGCTGCATCCTTATTCTGCAGCCTGTATTTTTCATTGTCTTGCAAGACTTCAGCCTTTCAGTCTAGGACTGAGCTGACCACGCTGGTAGCAGCAGGTGGATTTGAGTCAGGCTTACACCTGGTGATTTGGGACCAGAGCCCAAGACTGAAAGCTTCCAAAACCTGGGGGTTCTCACTCCTGTTAGCAGACTAAAATGTCGTCATCTCTGTTGGCTTTTTGTGTTACAAACTGCATTTGAGACCACATGGAATGAGTTGAGTGATCCAAGTCTTTTCTCAGCATGCCCAGCACAGGAATACA
The DNA here is from genome assembly GCA_037013685.1 of Acridotheres tristis. NCBI lineage: Eukaryota > Metazoa > Chordata > Aves > Passeriformes > Sturnidae > Acridotheres > Acridotheres tristis. The sequence goes on along the minus strand of CM072886.1, from coordinate 138,709,363 downwards.
AATGTGGGTTTCCTCAGACACTCTGTGACTGTGTGCACGTTTGTCTGTGTGATTTCTGAGTGACCTGTCCTCAGGCTGACTGTCTTTGAGAGAAGAGCTAGTGGAATTGATCCTGCTTCACATGGTTGAGCAGGATGCAAGTAAGGGGAAACCTTTCATGTAGCAATATCACTGTGAAATATTGGAATGTGGGTTACATGGTGCTAAATCAGGGTAGTCTCTGGGGGAACACAGTTAATAAATTCTAAATAGGAGGTCATTCCAATATCTGGATTTCTGAGCACTTTCTTTACACTTGTAATTTATATGCTAGTCCTGTGCATTACAGTGCTTAAAGCCTAGGTCAGAAATCCTCCATCCAAATTTGGCACTAGTCTTGTCTTTAATGGCCAGATTAATAGCTGTAGGGCACAGCCAGCTGTTTTGTAGGTGCAGGTTGATGAGGTCTGTTGGAAGAACAAGGGGGCATCAGAGCGTGTGAGGAGTTGTGAGGTTTAGATGGATTCCCTGCATTACCAGAGATGTCAAATGACCAGATGAATGTTTCTCTGCTAAAATCAACTTATTGGTAAAGCGCTGTTCATTATTTTTTGGAGAAAGCTGAAGAAATTAAGCAAGTTAGCAATTGGGCTGGCTGCTTTTTGTAGGTTAACTTCACTTGGTTTTGTGTAATTTTCAAAATGGCACAGAATTCATTTTTTCATAGACTCAGTTGTGATAATGCTGGTTTTTGTACTTATGGTGAGTGTTCACATTCTTTTGATATCTAAGCTTTTACTTGCATAAAACAAATAAACACTTTCCACATATATTTGCTTGTTGTGTTGACAAAGCAGTGCCAGGGGTGCTTGGAAAACTGTATGTTTGAACTGCTGGGACAGTGGACTCTGGATTTTAGGTAAGGAAAGTAATTTTCACAGTGGCACTAATCAGCAGCTGGAAGAGAAGCCCAGGCATCTCCACCCCTAGAGACACTTAAAAGCTGGACTGGACAGACCCCCAGGAACCTCATGGAAGTTGGCCCTGCCTTTAGTAGGCAGTGAGCAGACCAGACAGCCTCCCAAGGTCACTCCCAGTCTTGTCTCTCTGGTTTGTGCTGAGATACTGAAAGGAAGGACTAATAACCAAAGGTGTTACATCGGTTTTTGGAGGGGAGCAGGGACTTCCCTCCTCTGGAAAGAGGGGTATCCCCTAGAGTGTTAACCTAGGTTTACATGCTACTGCTAAACCCTTACTGGCACTCTGTATGTTGATTGCAACCTTGTTTAAAGCTGCCCAGCCCCAGTTGGTTCAGTCATCAAGGACTATAAGATGAGTAGGACTTGGCTAGAATACTGATAGTGCTCTGGATGTTTGTCCTGTATGGAGTGTAAGATGTGAATACCGTCCTGCTCCTCTCCCTGGGGGCTCAGTGAGAGGAGGTTCTAAAGGTGTTCTGTACAGCAGTGACAGAATGGATAAAGCAATGGAGAAGGATAGTTTCTGCTCCTCTTTCAAAGTTTAAATTTCAGGATTTTTAAAGCCCTGTTCTTAATTAATTTTTGCTTTTCTTCTGACTTTTGATTTCTAGTCTTTCTCATTGATTCAGGTCCTGGCTTTCTGAAGCTTCTTGCAGTTGTTCTCACTACTAAGGGTGATGGAGTGATATTTCACTCTGGGCAATTCCTGCCCAGGTCTTACAAACCTGGTGTTTGGGTCACAGTGGGCAAGTCCAGCCAGATTAGGTTCATCTGCTGTTTCAGGGGTTGAGGTGTGTCCACTACAGTTCAACAGAGCTTGTTTGCAAGAAGAAGTGCAGTTTTTCTGCCCTTGCATAAAGAGAGAAATATGTCCTTGGTGTTCACGTGCCAGTCAGCACTGCTGAGTGTTGTGCTGGATGCTGTGCTTGTGCATGTCATGTACACCAAGGCAGCTTCATTTGAGCTGATGTGCCTTTTCCTTTTTGTGACTCAGAGAATCAAAGCTTTTCTCCTGCTGCACTCTTCATGGTTTAAGCAGGCACACTTTAAATGCAGCCTGACAGCATAGATTGTTTGGAAGGATTCATGGAATAAACGGGAGTTTGCCTGCAGAGCATGTGAATCTGTGCATTCAAAGCAGCCAAAGATCTGGTGAGCCCAGCCCCGTGCTTGTAAGATGTCTCACCTCTGCCTGCAGCCTTCTGTGAACTTCACTTGCTGCTTACAAGGAGAAAATGTACTTTTTCTAAATTCAAAAGTTCCGAGTTTACTGTGTTTTTAAGAACATATATTTATTGAGTTTCAGGCCAAAAGCACAAAGATCTCCAATTCCTTTGCTTGGAGATGGCTGTCCTCATTTCACTTTCTATAACAGGTGGAATATCTCTTTTTTTAAGTTGAGTTCAGTGTTGTGTATGAAATTTCTTTGTACTGCAGGCTCAAACAGCCAGCTGGTGTCAAACCCATGTGGTGACATTCTCCTTTGCCTTTGTGAAAATTCATTATATTTTAGTAAGGCTGAGGAAGCTGATGGAATGCAGCCAAATTTAAAATAAAAGCAGCCTATCAGTGAGGACAAAACCGGTTACCTGGTTGATAGCTGACCTGATAAACAGCACAACTGTCTTTATACCAGGCAGTATGAACTTTGAGGCAATCTGGATAACTAAACACTGGATTCCTGCTATTCTTTAGTAATCAGTAAAGAGGTGTACAGGTTCTCCATGTGCCTACTGCAGAGTGTCCTGGGGTTTAGAGGAGAAGGCTGCGAAGTCAGTGTGTTTTTAAGTCTCTTCTACCAAGCCATGTTGAAATGAGCTTCGAGTCACAGTAAATAAATCAGTGGGGATGAAGTTGAATAATGGGTATTTCAGTGCATATTTGGGATGATTTTTAAATGGCCTTTGGAGCACACTGAGCAGCTGCCTTGAGAAAGTACCAGAAAGAGAATGTATGGCCTTTTGAAGCACCACCAGCATTCCCCTGTATGGATGAGTTGCAGTTAGAGATTATTAACCCTGAGCAAAGGCATGAGATTGCCTCAGGAGAGGAAACCATGTCCCTGAATACCTAGGGCTGGGGCAGGGACAGAGTTTTCCCTTGCACCCAGGGCCTGAGATGTTGCACTCAATGCTTAGGTGTGCACTGAGCCTTTTGATGGGTTGATGATGATGTATCTCTGTATAAATAACTGAAAAATAACAGACATTCTCCAAAATGTCTTGAACTGATAATTTCTTGGGGTGGTTTGAATGATTTTTACCTCCCTTTGTACCCTCATGATCTTTCAGTTCACTAAGGAAGTGTGCTCTGCTGGAAGAAGTGACAGCATGTAAAAATAGCACTGCCTTTTTTTGCAGATCTGCTTGCTGTGGGGTTTCAGTTAGATCTGCTGACTTGGATTTAAAAATAAACTTTTCTTCTGCTTTTTGCACCTGCTTGTCCTGGCGGTGCTTGATTTTGTGCTTCAGAGGCAGCAGCCATCAGTAGCTGAAATCCTTGCTGGATTGGGATCAGCAGCACAGGTGTTTGGGAGACCTGAGTTAAGGGGATTTTGGGGCTAGAGGTGTCTGCGAGGCCAGTAACTAAACATAAGAGGAGAAAGACCTTGTAAGCTTTTTAGAGCCTCTGTGGGAGTTGTCAGTTCTAAGTAAACAGTATGTGTTTTGCCAAGCGTGCAGTGGAATTGCAGTTGGTGTTCCAAGCCATTTGCTGTAAGTGTATTATCCCTTCCCCTCATTGAATATTGCTGTAACCTAATCAGATTACATCACAGTTCATCGCTGGGCCCAGGCAAAATAAGGAGCTGTACTTCAAAAGAACATAAATGTCTTGAGTTACTGCCTTCTTCACACATTGGGCTGACATTAAGTGTTCATTTAGAGCCAGATTCATGGAGGTATGGAGATCAATGAGTCTGGCTATCTAAATAGGCCTGAACCAGATCTCCATCTTTCCACCATGTGGAGCATGAAGTGGAGTATGGTCCTCAGTGCAGCAAGTATCCCTGGCTGGTGGAGATGGCTGGCAGCTCAACTTAGGGATTGTGCACAGGTGAGGGGTTGCTCCAGATTAGCACACAGCCTCGGTTTGGTGTTCTTCAGCTTCAGGAATTGTTTTCCTTACAGAGTTCTTTTCATTAACGCGTGTTCTGGCTTTTACGGAGAGCACCAGCTTGGTGACTCATGTCGCCTGCTTTCCTTGAGCCATTGATGGCTGCAGCATCTGGAGCAAAGAAGTTGGATCTCAGATTCAGACTGTAAGGTTTGCTGAGCTATGCACAGACTGTTTCTGGAAATACATTTAGCTATAAATCTGTAAAGAAATGGGGAACAGGTATGGACAATATTAGTGGACAGCTTGATTGTGAGTACAGATATTTAGCAGACCCTGTATGTTTTCAGTACTGAAACGATTTGTATTCTAAAGAATAAAATGTAAATAATGGAAAACACTGTTGTGGCATGTGCTCTTCTAAACAAATCTGGTTTTAATCATGCTTTGGTTTTGTGGCATTAAAAACTTGATGCAGAATTCTAGGTTCATAAAAATGAATAACAGGCACCTGTGAGGAGGGATGGATATTAATTCTTGCAAGAAATCACCAGAAGCAAAATTCTGTCTGTGCTGGCAACAACATTTGTGAAAGGGAGAGGAGGAGGGAGCAAGCCAGCTTGCACTCCTGACACAAACACCTCAAACTTGAGCATTTTGTTCCTGAGAAGCACTTCTGCCTGGACTTCTGCTGCTCTTTGACAGGATGTCACGGTTCAGTGATGTATTTTGTCTCTTTATAAGTTCTTGAGTCAATGACAGACTTAGTTTCTCAGAAATTGAACTGATGCATCCTACGATAACTTAAATCTTCCCAAAGTGCTTTTATCACTTGTATGTGTGACATCCTCTTTCAAAGCCAAAGAGGGCCACGGGTGAGCTTTGCATTCATGCACTGAAGGCTGGCTAAACCCAAACTGTCCAGAGATTATAGCAGGGCTGGTTCATGACCATGTTTATATGTTGGATGGACTGTGTAGTGCGTGGGTGAAATTCTGACCCTGCTTCTTAATGGCAGTACTTGTATTGACTCCCATGGGGCAAGGATTTTGCCCAGTGCTAAGCTAGAAGAACAGCTAAAGTAAGCAAAAATGCTGCTCACTGAAGGAATAAGCAAGATCAGAGGAAGTCATAAGAGCTTTCTTGCATATTCTTTAACAAGTGACTGGAACATGGTCATAGTCTGTTACAAGGACTTCTGAAAGCTGGTGGTTACCAGGGCAGGCTGTGGGCTAGGGTGGCTCAGGTTTCCTGTTCCTTTGGCTTCTTTGCTGCTTCAGCAAGATGACACTGCCATTCTTCTCAACTCCTTTGTCATCTAACATCAATGACAATGCAGTTCAAGATCCTGCTAGTCCCATCCCTGAACAAATGTTAGCTTCTTCTGCAAATGAGAAAATAAGCCACTCACTGCATTTTCCTCTCAGCTGGACTGTGTGGAGCTCTGGCAAATGTGACAGAGAACTTCATAGCAGGCCTCTACAAATGTTTTCCAAGTAATTTGCCCAAAAGGGCACTCGACCAAACATTGCAAGCAATCTGTTCCTTTGCAATAACTGCAGAGGTGTGGTATATGACAATGGTCTGCCAGAGCTGTTTTATTAAATTTGGTTAATCTAAAATTCATAGGTGAGTTTGACCTTGAATCTGCATTTGTTGATCCAGTCTTCACTGAGAGATGTCTAAATTAATTTTTTTTTAAGCCTCAGGAATTTTTTTTCTGATTTTGAGCAGCAGCTTTTAGAGACTTTACCAAGTGCTGCTCAGAAAGGCTCACAGCTGTAAGGAATAAGGGTGTCCTGTTTTCTTTTCCTGCCTGGTGGATGCTGAACAACATCTGCAGTTGTCTGCAATTTTCGATTTGGTTTTCCGACTTATAAGCCTTACCTGGAGACTGTTGACACTCTGAACATAGAGAGCTGCCACAGCTCCACTTTCAAGTTTCTGCCCCAGTAGTAATACCTGTGCTAGTCAGTTTTAAGCAAAAGCTGTCCTTTTTTCTCTGTTTGCTGTAACACTCTGGGACTGATCCCATCATCCTTGACTTCCATGGAGGCATCTGCATAAAAAGTTTGGCAAGATCAAGGTCCATACCCCATGTAATCAGATGGAAACTGCTTGCTCTTCTAGCAGCATGAGCTTGGATAAGGGTTGAGTAAATGGCCATTAGCTTACAATGTCCTACTGTTAGTCATTTGTCATAGTCTCTATGTTCAGAACTACATTTAATAATCCAGTCTCCCCTCTGGTCCTACTTTAATCTTTACTCAAAAATGGAAGCCTCTTCTGATAACTTTGAAATTACAAAACTATTACACCCGGTTTTCATCATTCTCTCCCTTTTGGGAAAGAGGGAAGTGCCTGGCACATTTGGACTGTAGCCTTGAAGATAAAGGTGAACTCATTAGTAAGTTGGAACCTTAAAAGCACTTCTGAAAGGCAGCATCTTCTGAGCCTGCTGGAGTTGCTCATCAGTGAAGTGAGAAGAGGAAGATAAGAGCTTGATTGTAGCGAGTTGTTTGGAGTATATAGAGGCCATGCAGTTGTACAGCTGCACATTTCATCAAATAATCATTTACTTGATATATGATCATCATTAAATACAAACATAACGACTCCCATAAAACAATTGAGTCTCTTTCCTACAGTCTTTCCCTGTTGTCTCTCTGTGATGTTGAATGACAAGCAAGCGTCAAAAGAAATCATTTATGTCTTTATAGTGGACTCATTGTAGTGTCATGGTCCACAGATTTCTGTTTAATCATCTCACATGTAAAAAGTTTGTGATCTTTTACAGGCTTAGCCAGGAAAGGGAAAAACAGGGAAGGTGAGAGTGAAGGCACGTTTTGCCTTGCAGAGTTGCCTTTTACTTATGAGAAATAAGGCTGATGTTATCACCCACTTTCTAATCAAATTTGACAGGAGCATTTTGTTAAGCCACTTTCTCTGAGTGGGATTTCTGATGAATACAGCTCTCATCTCCGGTTTCGAAGTATTATTTACGCTGTTCCCAGGCATTGTTTGCCTTACTGGATGAATTATGATAGTATGTCAGAGAAGCAGATAATTCACGGCCTCATTTTATAAACTGAGAGCCCAAGGCACAGCAGTTTGACTTCAGAGCTGCAGGGCAATGAATGGAGCCCAGGTCACTCACCCAACATACTCGTGGTTTGGTGAAAAGTTTGCATTGCTAGTGTGGCCTCAGTATTTCTGTTTGGGAAATTACAGCTGCTGGAGGATGTCATGACTTTCTTCCAGGGACCTGCTTATGAGTGGAGATGGACAGTGCATTTGGGGTGTTCCTGACACACTTCTCTGTCAGATGCTCTTTTTGCCATCACATTTGTGGTTTGATTGCACTGCAAAAGAAGTTATCTCCACTGGTCTTCTGTCTGCCTGGCTCATGGTTCCATCCTTGAGCTAGTAGGCAATTGGTCACTTATAGAGCAGGTTTTGAAAAGATAAACCATAAATTAATTTGGAGCTGAAGCAGGTTTTGTGTAACTGTGGCATTGCCCACTGCAGTACACTCGTTACGAGGTTTTGATTGCTCTGGTGCATAGCCAGTACCAGGACTTGCACACACATTAATGCTGCTTGTAAGTCCATTTCTGTGTGCAGAGTGCATATGTTGACTGCCCGCTCTAGCTGTGAGTAAACTACTCATCAAACTGTAATTTATAGAAAGCATATGTGAGTCTTCTTCACAGCAGTTGATATTAGAGAAAAGAAACAAATCCAAATTACCATCCCTTGTTACATTTGGATATTTTCAAACCACTGCAGTGGTACAAAATGGTTCCCTTCTGCCAGTTTGTGTAGCCAGATGATCCCACCTTTGGAAAGGTGCATCAGTGCAGTTCTGCTGTAGGAACCAGCCCTCACAATAACCTGCTGAAAGCTGAGATAAACCCTTGGCACTGCAGGTGTTCCTGGAAGAACAGCTGAATGCATTGGTGATGGCCGTGGTCCTCCAGTTCAATAAATCAAGTGGTGGGGAGAGGCCTGTATTTAATTTTACTTTCTCAGGAAGCATTTGTATCCTTGACAGTTAATATAATTGGGAACAGGGAAGTAAAGCTCTGTTTAACTCCAGTGCTGTTGGAGGCATTCATACATTGAGGAGAAGCAGTGGGATTTGGGTGTGGGACAAAATGGGCTGGTACTGCCCTTTGTTCAGTCTGGTGACTCTTGCCAGCCCCAACACACTCCTTGCACCCTTCCCTGGGTCCATGCTGACCAAGCAGAGGTGCTGGCTCAGCTCTCAGAAACTCTTCAGCAGCACCCCTCATTCTTCTTTCCAAGCAGAATCCTCAACCCATCTTCAGCAACACCTTGTTTCCAGAAGGGGTATCAAAAATTTCTCAAAACCATTTCTTCTCCTTTTACCTTCAGTTCATTAGAGTAGTGTTCATTCACAGAATAAAATCAACACCTCATCCTTTGATGTTCTTGTAAACACTTATGGATAACATGAAGTTTCAAGAGGTGGGAAGAACCAGTAGCCCACTCATCACCAACCGGTTGCGTTTGGTTTTCTCCATGGAAAAACCTCTTTATTCCAGGCTTAATTTATTTTGTTGTGGCTTGGTTTTTGGTTTTTGGTTTTTTTTCACTCTGAACTTCATTTGACTGTTCTGCTGACCTTGCCCATCCATCTGTACTGTGTGTTGAGGGGATATATTTATATTTGATTGTGTTTCAGTTAAAATTCTGTTGCCTTGGAACTTAATATTAATAGTAACTGACCCTTGTTTCCTAGCCTCCCCAAACACGTGGTGCCTTATTTCCTTTATATTGTTCTGATACCTTCTTTATTGTTCTGACCCTTCTTTTTTTCATATAACAGACTTAGGAAAGCAGTGTCACTTAACCGTTGATGGTCCTTAATATTCCAGTATTTCAGTGAGTTTTCAACCTTAAAAACCTAACTTTTGCTTAAACTACCTGTTGGTAGTCAGGGAAATTTTTGGTTCATTTGTTCTCTGCCATTGCAGTTGTTACCACATTAGGCTCTGAAATAAAATTACTTTTATTTGGCAGTGGATCCAGAGAAAAATACCCATTCTGTCTGTTTTGGGACAGAGATCTACTCTTTGTTGTGGATGCTGTCCTCTTTTCTCCACTTTATTCCTCCCTGTTACATCTCTCTCCATCTTCAGCGTTGCTTTTTGAGTTACTGGAGTCTGTCTCCGCTTGTGCAAGTGCAGCATCACTGTGAGAGATGGGTACAGATCCAGCCTGGAGTCCGTGTGCTTTTCACACCTGTATGCAACGAGGCTACAGCTCTTTGATGTTACCAAATAATATTATTTCAAAAGCTCCTTATAAAAACATGAGTAATCAGGCAAGTGACAAAGGACTTTCTGTTTATCTTTTTGAACAATACCAAATAGCCACAATTTGTTCCAGTTTATTGAGTGTCTTTGTTCCAGAGCCATTTCGTGGGCACAGGATTTAATTCTGCAAGAATGCAAGAGGATGGTGACTTGATTTCATGTCTAAAAAAATCAAAATGATAAAAAATGTTAAAGTTTCTTAGGAAGATTTTTTTTTTTACTTGAGCAATACTATTTTTAAAGCCTAGGGAAGGTTTTACTCTTATGATACAAGTCAAAGGGTATTCTAAAAACCAAGTAAGATTTCTAAATAGATGCTGATGTATTCACTGTTCAGAGAGCACTACAGTTTGGAAACAGTTCGTAAGAAGGTTGATGTTTTTATCCTGAAATAATAGATTTGACTTACAAATGGGAACTAAGCAAGTACCAAAACTGACATGGAATCAGAGTTTCATGGGGGTTTAATAGGCGGGTGGAAGCTGGTATCGCTGGTGGCAGTGGGGAGCGGAGCGGAGGGTGCGTGCTGGGAGCAGGGGAAGCTCGGGGTCGGAGCTGGTATTGCTGGTGTCAGTGAGGAAAGGGTGTGTGTGTGTGTGTGTGTGTGTGTGTGTGTGTGTGTGTGTGTGTGTGTGTGTGTGTGTGTGTGTGTGTGTGTGTTGGGAGCAGGGAGAACTCTGGGTGGGAGCTGGTATTGCTAGTGGCAGTAGGGAGGGGAGGCGTGTGTTTGTATGTGTGTGTGTGTGTGTGTGTGTGTGTGTGTTGGGAGCAGGGGAAGCTCGGTGTCGGAGCTGGTATCGCTGGTGTCAGTGAGGAGGAGAGCGGAGGGTGTGTTTTAGGAGCAGGGAGAGCTCGGAGCAGCCGGCGGGGCCCGTGGCACAGCGGGCATTTTGTCCTGAGGGGCGGCGGCGAACGGCGCCACCTGCTGGCCGGACCCGCGGCCGGGGCTCTGCGGCAGCCAAGGCTCTTTGAGGCACCGGGTCCAAAGAATATAGGGGTGGGGAAATTACATCGAAAACCCTAGATCTAGCTCTAAAACGTGGAAATAATGTGTTCACAAGTGCCTGCCCACTCCCTTGACAGCTGTCCTACTTGGCTTTTGACATCTCAAAACCCTTTTCTTTCAAGTCGTCTGCTGCAGGGTTGAGCCTCATGGCACAGAAAGCTGCCTGGAAGAATTGTGTTTTAATTGTGTTTGGTTGCTCGATTCTGGTCTCTAAGTGAACAGGAATTAATCTCTTCCTGGGGTGGCAGATACCACTGAGATCTGCCCCATTAATAGCCTAGTTGATTCTACACTTACTATTAATCTGTTTTACAATTGCTCTGGAAGACTTGGCACTGCCCTCCTGGTTGTTATGCCTCTACACCAGAGGCAGGAATCTCATTCTCATCAAGGGTCTCACCTGCTTTTCGGTTTTCGTTTTTTCAGGTGGTACCAGAGAGATTGGGTCTGCTCTCACCAGGATGTGTATGAGGCACAGAAGTATAGAGTCCAAACTCCGGCAGTTCTCAAGGTGAGTGGCTCTGTACCTGGCCCAGCACTGGAGGTTCCTCTTTCATGTGCTGATGGGGAACATCTACAGCTGTTCATCAGCATTGGCTTCTCAGCTGACCTCTGCCATGTCACTGAGAGCAGCAGTGGTGTTCTTCCTGCAGCACATTGGGTGCTGTGAACATGCAGGGTTTCACTGCACATTTATGGGGCTGGCCCAGGTCACCTCAAATCACCTCCAAATGCTGCAAATTCCCACTGTCAGTCCCTGTTGCTCAGTGCTGAGCAAGCGGCTGCTGATGTGACCAACTGACCTGTCTTTGTTTCAGGACTTTAAGCTTTGTCACTCAGTTTTAAATGAGCAGTAGCAGCAAGTGTTGTGCTGCTTCCTCAACTTACTGCAGAGCCCAAATAGCTTGCAGCCAAGAGAAAAGCCTTCAGCAGAGCAGTATAGGAAATGCAAATTCTCTCATCTTGTTTTTGCAGTTGAAGTTAGACTGCAGAGGTAATGAGAGAGGATTAACTCATGTGCGATCTGGGCTTTACAAAAACAACCTATTTCTGTAGTTAGTAGTAGTTTGCATGCATGCCTTTTTTAACCAGACTTAAAAGTTATAGTTGATCTTAGGTGAACAAAAATGGTACTTCACCATTTGCCTGATGGCCTACTATGTTTTTTCCCTTTTCCCCCCATGCTTGAAAGTGTTCAAAGACAGCTTGGATACTATAAGCAGCCTGGTTAGTGGAAGGTGTCCTTGACTATGACAGGGTGGTTGGAACCAGATGACCTTTAAGGTCCCTTCCAATCCAAAACATTCTATGATTATTCTGTGGTTACTTTAAAATTAAATTATGTATTAAATTGGCCATGAGGAGACCATTTTAGTCTCCAGTTACCACAGAGTTAGCTGTTTAAATGGTTTGATCCCAGTCTCATTAATTAGTGGATACTGGTGCTGTATCATAGACTCCACCAGTGTGAGGTGAGGCACATCAGCGGGCAGAATACTGTTCTCTTATACAACTGCTCTGTCTTCTTGTATATATACATGTGCTACTTAAGTTTATAATTTCTATGGCTGCATGAACCTTTCTGGTCTCAAGAGTTTCCATTTAAATTGTGTGACAGTTGAGTAGGATCTGTTTCGGGTCACTCCTCTGCTTTTACCCTCTGTTCCTCACTGTCCGGAGCTTTTGTAATTCTGGTGTCTTGTGATGTGAATTTCTGATTTTTTTTTTTTTAATCTACTTTTTTCTTTTGCTTCCTCTAGTGTAAACATTTTTATGTTCTGATATTTACATTGTGACACTGGTAGCTGTCACAGCAAAAAGTAAAAATACTCCAATATTGACCTTGGCTCTCTCTGTAAGAATAGGGGCATCTGCAGGACTTGATTGCTCTTTGTGTTTTTTCAACAAAATTAGTGCTTTAATTGACTGTCTGATAAACCCACTTCAAGAACAGATGGAAGAGTGGAAGAAAGTGGCCAATCAGCTGGATAAAGACCATGCAAAAGGTAGTTATAGAGGAAGAATTCTTTAATAGGAGTAAGATTGTAATATCAGTTTTGCTTCCTCTTTTCATGTTTGTACTGGCGAACTGGATGACATGCTTAAATATGTATAGCAGTATAGCAGTTTTTCTCTTCTAAAACACTCCTCTCCCAAAGTGCCTAACAAAATTTTAACCCTTGCCGAATGCATTTCGAAGGTTTAGTTTGCTGGACCCACAGGGGTGGGTTGTTTTTCAAGACTGGTAAGCAGTGACTGGGTTTAACTCTGTTAGCCCACTCTCCTTATGTGAGCTGAAGATTGGAGATGCCACATCTATCCCTGCAAAGCCCTGGGGTGTCATTAAAAGCAGCATGTAAGATCATGTTATGCCTCAGCCAGAGTGGCCTCCAGAGAATGCACAGCCCTGTAAAACACTGAGCATCTCTATTTTATACCTGATGCCATACAGAAAGTGCACCTGGGGAACAGGAGAGCTCTGCTATGGGACATGGGATGCCCAGGGCTGCAGTGATGATGATGGCTCCAGAGGCTTTCCTGGGGGAATGAGCAGCAGGCAGCCAAGTCTTGCACAGCAAGCACATGTTGGTAGATGCCTTTGGCTTTGCAAAACTTGTACTGGGAGTGGTGGCCCTCTAGCACAGGTGCTGAAAGCAGGTTGCAGTTCACCACTGACTAACCCTTGAAAATTTAAGGCTTCTGTTGTGTCTGAAAGAAGCAGCAGCATCATGTGAAGTGATAGGAAAGAGTGGGCTTGACCTCCAAAAGAGAATTTCCTTCTTGCCCCATTATTGCTGTGGTCAAATAGAAGCAGTTGAATCAGCAACTCTTGAAAAACTGCCTGCCTTGTGCTGCAGAGTGTTAAGAATGTAGTGAGCAGGAGAGAGGAATCACATGGGATCATGCCAGTAGGGGTGACCCAGGCCAAAGTGGCAGTGAGATTTAGAGTTTACTGGGCAGACTTGGGTGTTGGGAGTGCAGTTGGCCTCAGTACAGTACCTGTGCCTGCCATCAATCTGCTTCTGTTTTTTCGTCTACAGTAGAGTAGTAACCCAAATCTCCTTAAAGTGTATGTGTACATGTATATATACATGGATACATGCCTTTTATATATATTTTTTTTGAGTATCAGTTTTAAATATCAGTATCTGATACCTTTAGTGTTCCTGCACTAGAAGTTGAATATTTAGTTCTGGGATTTTAATTCTGGGATGTGCAGCTCATCTGAAAATGAGGACAAGTGCAGTGTGCTCCACTTCATCAGAAGGAGCTGGCAATGTGACCCTTCCTTGGGCAGAGTTTTAACACCCTCTTCCTCTGCTTGACTCTCATGTTGGAGAGGGATCACAGGGTATTCTCTGCCTTGCCATTTCTGCATAGTTGTTTTTCGAACACAGATGTTTTGAGAAACCTGTCATCTCTGTTTTCCATTCCTGAAAGTGGATGAAATGAAAAGCGCTCTAATTTTGTACTGTGTTCTCAGTTGTTATTTCTGTAAAGGCTTTGTTTATTTGGGAAAGATTTTGGTATGTGAATGTGCTCACACCCTAAAATGTTATGTTAAGCCAAATGTATAGGCTTTACAAAATGAGAGTTCTAAGCCACTTTTTTAACAGTAGCTGTTGTTTAATAGTTTGTAGTCTGACGTCTTTAAATGTAGCCTTTTCTGTGAAAAACATTCATTTTGACATGGATTATATGATAATAGAGATTGTGTGTGTTTTTTAGAATACAAAAAAGCCCGCCAGGAGATAAAAAAGAAATCATCTGATACACTGAAGCTACAGAAGAAAGCAAAGAAAGGTAACTTGCTTCATACTGTACCGTTAATAGCCTTCTGAGCTGTGCTCATTGACAGAGATAGGACTTTCTACTGTAATAATCCTGCCCCTCTAATGGATTCTTGGTACCTACTTGGGTAGCAGGATACAATTACTATGTGTCATTTAAATAATGTTCTGAAGCTGCTGTCTAATGTTCTTATACAAAAGCCTTAAAACTGTTTGTGCAAAGTCAATCATGTTTTAAAATAGAACCCTTACTGCTAACTTTTTCTTTTTAGGAACCCTGACATTCTTAATGTGACTTGTGCAGATACCCATAAAGTTTTCTAGAATCTTCTGGAATGATATTAAAAAAGCCATTATGTAAATGTTCCCTAGCAATTAACATTTCTCACTGTTCTTCCTTTCTGCCACTTCTCTTTTTTCTTTTTTTTAACAGCCTGTAATGTCCTAAACCTTACTTTATTGATCAGACTGTAAGACAGTGGCATGGGCTGTTTTCAGGGGGAAGGGCAGCTGGCAATCATAGAATACTAAAGATGAGTGAGAAGAAAAAGGGAATTTTCCTGAATGGCAATTTGTCTTTTTTAGCAGCTGTATCTCATGCTCCTGTTGCTCTCCCGCCTCCACCTTGTCACAGGGGTTTCATCGCTGTTTTGGTGGAAACATGCAGCACTGCTAGCTGCAGCATTGCCATCGCTAAGGGTTTCACTTGGCCAAGTGGAAACCCCGTCAGGCTTTGGAACAATGACTGGGAGCTTGTACATAAGACTTTTGATTCCCTTTCCTGCACAGGGCTCTTCCCAGCTGGGTCAGAAGTGTGCTTTGAGCAGCTCTCAGTCTGCAGGTTGAAACTTGTCTTTCCCCATGTGCCTAAAAACTGTGAACCCAGGGACAAGCAAAGTAAATGCTGGGGTGGGGAGTTTCTTGAAATTTTGAAACTGTGTTACCCAGAACAGGTGGACTGTCTAACTGTTCTTCCATATATGTGAGTCAATAATCACACTGGTAGAAAGCCAGATGACTGGAAAACTGCTCTTGAACGTTAGCTGACCTTAGGTAAGAGATGAGGAAAGGAGAGATGAAAGCCAGCAAGAGAGAGCTTAGCTCAGTAGGTTCTGTGTGTCTTGTCTGTCAGTTTAGTGTTCTAAATCAGAATGATGATTGTTAAGGGAGCATGACTTTTTGACAAAAGATTTTATTTTTGGGTAATGCATTTCTCATTTTGTGTGATGAAATGTCCAACTTTAGACCAACAGCTTTATAGATTTTGTGATACTCCTTCCATGTCTCCTCCTGTCTCCCCCTCACCTTTTCTAGTCTTATTTCTTCTTGTCCTTGTGTAATACAAACAATCCATCAGTGAAAAGTAGGTAAGCACTGAGAAAAACATAAAAGCATGGAATAGTTTGGGTGGATGTCTGGGATTTGTGAAGAAGGAGCCATTTTTTGAGCCTGTTTCTATGGATTGACAGCTGTCTAGCTCCATCTCCCCTTTGTCCTGCTTCTGAGTGTTCAATAAATTAGTCTGCAATATTGAAGGAGGAGACATAATTTTCTGTAAGAGGAAGGAGAAGTACTTAAAGCTGCTGGACAAAAAAAACAACCCACTGTTCTCATACTGCAGATGCCACCTGCATCTGTTAGCAGTGGTTAAAGCAAAGAGACTTGGTCCTTGGATTTTCTGCTTTCATATCCCCCTCCTCAAATGTGAGCCAAGTCTCATGATGATAGTCAGGAAACTGGTGTTTTGTGTTCCTTCAGGGTTAAACATCTTTTAGCAAGCAGTGGAACAGGCCTCATTTTGCCATCATTGTTATAGCAGCCATGATGTGATGGAAGTTTTGATGGAAGTTCTGTTTCTTTTTTTTTTTATTTCTTTTTTTTTTTTAATCTAATTCCCTTGCTTAATTCTACTGTTACGATGTTCTTTTGGAGTTGTGGTAGAAGTGCTGTATTTCTGTGCTCTCCCTCTTGGAACTGCTGTCAGACTCCAGTGTTTGCTCCAGAGCACAAAACCAGTGGGAGTCAGGAGTGGTTTGAGTGTATGGGGCCGGTGGAAAAATTGAGGACTCACAGGTAGCCAGTACAGGGAAAAGGAGGAGCTGCAATATTTTTGAGGAGCTGAGAGCTGTTTTCATGGCCTCTGGGGAGGAGAGATGTGAGGAGGCCTTGGCTCATAAGGCAGCGGGTATGAATGCCCAAAGCTGTTGACCCCAGCACGAGTAGACAGGGGATGGAAGGAAGTTTTCTCTGCCTTCTTGCAAGTTATCAACAAACTGCAGTTAGAATGAAAAAACAGGAACAGATGCCTTTCCCCCTTTGTTGTTTTGATCCCTATCTTGAGGGAATAAAGCTTTGGTCTGATTGCAATGTCAAATGCTGTTGTGAAAATGTTTTTGTATGTACCCATCTTGACAGATCTGATTGTTGAATGCCCTGTGTGGTGAAGTATGTTGCTATTGTTGCTACTGCGGGATAAAAAAATCAAGAAGGGGTTTATTTTGTAACATGATAAAGCTGCAGAAGTGATTCTGCTTTAGGACAAAAATGAGGTCTGAACTATAGGAAAAGCTATGTTGGCAGGCATGTGTCTGAGTGCATGAATGTCTTCCTGTGTCTTCAACTCTCCTGTTTCTGTTTTACAGGCTTACTTTTTTTATTCTGTTCTTCCTCAAGCAGGACCTGTCCTTTTGATTTTTCTGTAAAGTTACTGACCTATGGGAACTCTAAAACAACCAATTCATTCCGTTCCTAGCACTTGTAAGAATACTTTTGAATTAACTTTATGATCACCTGTGGGCAAGTGGGATGTTTGCTGAATTCTGGATTTGCTTCAATCCTGTGCATGCTACTAAAAATGTCCTTTAAGCTTATTCTGCTATTTCCCATCTGACCTTATGGGAAAGTGTTTTTCTTCTGCTTTGGGCAGCTCCAAATGGAGGAGCTCAGATATAACCGTCTCCTTTCCTCGTTCACGTCATGGCAGTGGTGTCCCCTGGCCCTGACGTGCTGGGCTGCAGAGGCTCTCTCTCACAGCTGATGCTGCAGCATGCACAGCAGCTCCCTGCTCCTTGTCTGCATCCCAAGGACATTTAGGAAGGAGGATCATGGGCTGTGTGGCTTGTCCTGGCAGGAGTGCTGCAGGTTGGGCTCCCTGCCTTAGCTCTGAGGGGCTGAGTCCACAGGGGTTTGCCTGTTCCATGGCTTGTGCATAGTCTGTTTGTTCTCGTTCCATGTGGCCAAGTTGAAAGTTCAGGCTGGGCACTAAAGATCATGTATTAGAAATTACGTTTGCAGAGGAAGTATGTTAATTGCAATACGGGTGTTTCCAAAGCTTGAAGTGATGGGGAAAACGCCAAGCTTTCCAAACAAAACAAAAGGAAGTCCAGGGTCCTTTCTGGAAGCTTGCTAGGGTATTTTTAGTAAACTTACACGGCTGTAAAATGAAGGTCTTGCATTTCAAAAGACTTCACAGAGAAAATTTTCACCCTATTTGTTGTCTTTAACTATACAAAAAAAAAAAAATTCCACCTGAAGCTAAATCTGTGTAATCTTAAATAGGATCCTGGTGCATCTCCCAGATCCATGCAGTCCCTGAGGGTCTCATGGTGATCTTCAAGGTTCTTCGTTTTCCTTACACCCTTGTTCCCATAGGGGACAGGCCCCTAGGGCTTTTTGCCCACCCCAATATTGACACTTAGCTCTTGTCTGAACAGATGAAGTTGTGTAGTGCTTGGAATTGCAGACATCTTCTAAATTGCTCTTTGTTTTCAGACAAACATTGGCCATCAGAAGTCAGCCGAGCTAACCTGAGTCAGCAGAGTAATTATGCATATACTTAAAATAAATTCCATGTTTACGTTTCTGCTGAGTCAGGGCCTCATAAGTGGATCCATAGCTGCTAGAAGCTGTTGATGCTATATTGAATCAGGAGAGAGTGAGCAGCTGTGGCTCTGCATGTAACCATTTGGGAAGGTTAACAAAATGCATGAATCTTGAAGAAAAAATGATCAAGTGATTAAATTAAAATACATCTCAACATATGTGTAAAATCTGGAGTGCATTTTGGGTCTATTTTCTGTATTTCAGCTTGGCTATTCATGAATAAATAGACAGGTTCCCTTTCTGCCTCTAACAATACTGGTAGGTTTCGTTTTCAGGTTCTTCATGTGACACTGTTTGAGATTTGAGGAAAATGTTTAAATCCAAGTGGATATGTAAGAATTTGTTGGATGTAACACTCCCAATAATATAACACATATAATAAGAAAATAATAAGAAAACTGAGTTTTATCTGTAAGACATCCAGAAGTTCCTGCAGAATTCCCTTAACATTCAGTATATGAATGCTGAGTATCCAAACAGTCTCTCCTTTTGAGTATTCAGCAGTTTTGGAAAGTATTCTGTGATTCTAATAAAATTCAGATAACAGAACATGATTTTAAATTCACTGTGGAACATGATTATTAATTTGCTGTAATACTGCCAAAAGTGCTTTTTCTTCCTTGTCCTGGTTAGCAAAGATGAGGTCTTTGTGCTTTAGAGCCTTTTTAGCTGTTTTTGCGTTATCCTCTGGTCTGTGTCATATTGTTACCCTGCTCTCAAGGATGGTTGTGCAAAGCCCATGACTCTAAACTAAAAAGCATAAAGCTCTTCAATGCAATTTTAGCTGAAGAATGTCTCAATTCTTAAAGCAAGTGCTGACCTTCTCATTCAAGCACTTTGCACTCTTTCTGTACATGGCACTTGCCCCATATGGAGTGGCAGGCTGGGGAGGGAGAATCCCAGGAGGGAGCCTCATTCCTCTAAATTGATCAAGTGTGGCACCATGACTGAAGTCATGAGAGCCAAAACTCTGTGGAGTCAATAAGATGCAGCTCAGAAGGAGGGAAGCTAATGAGCAAATTATTCTTACCTGTTGTAGGAAAGAAATCCTGTGTGGATGAGGCCATGGTGCCTGCAGGGCTTTTTAGTGTGCTTGTTGGTTTTTTGTTGTTTTTTTTTCTGCAAGCTTATAATGTGAGCTCTCCTTTACAAAAATGCAGTGAAGACATGTTGCTAAATCAGTGACTGAAGACATTTCTTGGATTTACTTTTGTTCCTTGAGTTTTGAAGACCTCTTGATAGTTCCCCTCTTTTTGACAGCCAGCCAGTTTTATTACAAAATTTTCTTATAGAAAGTTTTTTAATTAAAATACACATACCATAGTTAATCTTTATGTTCTTCCACATTGCATCAGCAATTAGGTTTTCATTTAATTAACAATCTGTTAATGTAATTGCAGTAGAGAACATCAAAAAGTGCTCTTACTCATGCAGCACCCACCTAGAGTTCTGCAGGTTTGAGTTCCCTCTTCCCTGGGAGGGGATGAGATTTGTGCCTTTTGACCAGGTCTGGTTATCCATGTTGTGCACTTTCTCTGAAGCACAGGTTTACATATTCTCACCATGGAGTCTAAACTGGTTTAAGTCTC
Source organism: Acridotheres tristis (assembly GCA_037013685.1). Lineage (NCBI taxonomy): Eukaryota > Metazoa > Chordata > Aves > Passeriformes > Sturnidae > Acridotheres > Acridotheres tristis. Next base: position 138,689,740 of record CM072886.1, on the reverse strand, counting down.
ATAAAGTGAAACTGTGTGCTAAATAATCAGGGGTTTAATTTGCAACAGCTCATCAGGATGCAAAACTAATGCATTTGTCTTTCTCAGCAACAGAAGAAGTCAAAATAGTCTAGTCCAAACTGCTCACTCTCTTGTCTTGGTGCTGATGATAATGTCTAAATTCTAGGAATGCTGGAATACCAGTTTGACTTTTTTTATTTTCCTTTCTGTGTCAATTTTGTGTCCTGCAATTTCTCACCATGCGCACCTGCCTGACAGCTGAGGCTCTGGGTAAGTCTGTGCCATGCTGTGACCCTGGTGGCTGGTTTATTGTAGCCCTTGCTGTGGCCTCTTTATGGTGTCTGGTCTCCACTAACTGCCTAGACTTTAATTTCCAATGCAACTAAAATATTGCATAATCTTAATGAACAAATCATTTTTTATTTTCTTTTGGCATTTAATTGGAACACTGTAAAAGAAGCAAACCAGTATTGTGGAAAAACCTCTGGTTTATTTTAGAAAGGGATTAACATGAACAGATAAATCTTGTCACAGCTGGGAGAGAAGTTAAATAGAATAGACATGTCATCAAGGTGATGTTCAAATAATTGAGTATCTTATTGTTAATATGACTTTTAAAGTCTAGAGCCTAAAGTCCTTAATGTTGGTCTTTGTAACCTGTGATCCAAATTCCCTTTTTTCTGAAAATCGCATGCATTTTTCTTACCTGATAGATAAAAAAATCACTATATTTACTTCATTCTGGGTGTCCAGGGTTGGAATTCAGCATCACAATTGTCTCCTGTTGCCTGATCACATCTCACATATGTTTAAATTGGGGTGCTGTTTCAGCTGTTTTGCAAATTTAAAGTGGCTGCCTTGGGATCCCATTGTGAATGAAGCATGGTGTTTCTGAATCTGAGCAAAGTACTCATACCTGCACTTGTGAGTGTAGTGATGTAGGTGTTGCCTTTGGGAGAAGCCTGGATTGATTCAATCAGCAGGCTCTCAAACGAGGCACCTCCACTGAGCTCCTGGAGCTGGGCCTTCTTGAGCCTGCTGCTTGTCTCCATTTCTTGAAACCACACATTGTGCTTTTCATGGTATGTAATTCAATTTAGAAATGTCATTTGGCAACTTGTAGCTTTTCTGTAAAGGCAAAACTTTGCACTTTTGAACACGAGAAGCTGACTCAGATCTCCTGTAGCCAACAGAAAGATTCAGATTTGGTTTCTGAAGGAGTCTGAGGTGAATCCCAGTTATGACATTTTTCACCTCTCCATAAATGGTGGTAGAATTCTTCTGTTCCCAGAACAGATCCATATTAGTTAATTTGTTGGTTTTACTGTGCAGAACTTAAGAGGAGGTGTTCCTTCTGGCAGCTGGAGCAGGTGTGCTCTTGTAAAGAAGGTGGTTTGGGAATGACAGACTTGGAGCCTGCTTTGGTTTGTACAAGTAGAGGTGTACTCATCATTGCCTCATACTATGTAAATTCTGCCACTGTGTCAAGTGTCCAATATGTATTATCAAGTTCTGTGCAGATGCTTAAAAAAAAGGGTACAGTCGTTATGTGAGAACATGGAAAATAGTAATTTCACCAATATTTGCTGCATGGTACTGTCAATAACAGCATTAAGTTTAGCAGTCCAGCTTGCACAGACAGAATTTAGAAGTTACTGTTCTACTTTGGTGCTGCTGAGAGTTTTGCTAGTTTAATTTGTCATATAAAATAAAGGCATGAAATTGGGTTGAAAATTAGATTTGCCTTTTTCTTTTTCCCTAGTATTTTTCGTTTACTAAAGTTCTTTTTGAATAATAGTTATTTAAGAAATTGCATGAGGCTTTCAGCCAGGATTCACACAAAACACTGTAAAATGCAAGTTCTATTGCATGTGTGTCCTTTAAAGCCCTTGCATGTCACGGTAATGATGTAAAGCACCTGCTGACAGGGTAACTTACTGAGACTGTCCTCGAAGTAGCAGCAGATCCACGTTACTTCTGATGAGAAGCAGTTCAGCTCCCTGCACATGATTAGCTGTCACTTGCCTGTGTCCAGCCACAGGTCACCGGGCTGTTTTGAGCATGGTGTTATTAGAGAATTCAGTCCACAACTTCTGGTCTTGCATTTTGCTCCTCTCTGCATCACCAGAGCTCCACTTTGAGAAAGGCTGGGTTTGAATTCCTCCTCAGTGTTCTGGTTGTTGACTTCTTCTGGGTGCAGCTGACATGCTCTGCAGAACCATCCCTACCTCCCATTCATGTCAGGCTGGTTCAGACCAGTGACCTGTGACTACACTGGATGCTTTTTACCATTGCTGTTGCTGATTGCTGTGGTGGGTCACTCAAACTTGCCTGCAGCTGGGGTAGGAGTGTCCTTCCAGGTGCACTTTACAGCTGCTGCATGATAAGATTGTTCTGGAACTGTTTAATGTCATTGTGATAGTTGTGTTGGTTTGTAAGTGTTTTGGAATGCATAACCTAAAGGCCAGAGAATGTGGGCTGAAGGAAATAATCACTTGCTGATGTTCCCTATGAAAGTGTGCCTTGTGACCGCCACAAAAACACTGCAATCAAAAATACTGCCTTGGCCAATTACCCTTCTCCTTGTCACTCAAGGGGGAGAAGAACTGCATTGCTCTCCCGTGGTCGCTATTCCCTTCTGAGATAAGTAGCAGATTCAAATACTGGTGACCCAAGGTGTCTGAGGAGCAGAGGTGGTCAGCAGTTGGCTCTTACACCTTTGGTGTTCTCTGAGTGTAAGAGTGCTGCTTGTGGGGATGTGCTCTGCTCTGCTTAGCAAAGGAAACTGGTTCTATTAGGCAGAGATCTCATCCCTCAAATTTCCTGAGCTGAGTGCAGCTGGCGATTCAGGGAGTGGGAAGAACTATGCCTGCTTTCAAAAGGCTTGCTAGATTGATGTCTGCATTGTGGAGCTTTCAAAGGATGTTGATAAAGCTTTCCTCCTCCTAAAAGATGAGTTATGAGAAGTCACCAGGAGAGAGCTGTATTCATCTGTAAACATCTGACTTGACAGCCTCATCGAAATGATTCACTTAAGCTTGTTTCTTGCTCTGAATTATACCTGAGACAGCTTCTGTGTTTTTACAGACTGCACAAGTGCCCCGAGCATAAAAACTGATCTGTGAAAATACTGGTGAGAAGCAGTGTGTCTGTTACTGTATTGACTCACTGGAAGAAATAAAATGGGAATTTTGTAGAGGTACAGAGGAAGTTGGAGAGTGGTGCAGTTTTACACATGCTTTGAACAAAGAGTTAAAATACCAGTCTGAACATTATCCTCATAACTTCGTTGAATTGAATGAATTGCACAGGTGCAAATGAGGTTTATTCTTGCCCCAGGTTTTGGCTGCTCTTGTTTCTCTGGTCCAAGATGTCCTGCTCTGAGGTCCACAGAAAGTCACTATAATTGAACCCACTTTGTCAATGGTGTCCAGTTGCTTTTAAGTGTGTTCTCACTGCATAAGTAAATGCATTTAACCAGGATTTACTGCATTATGTGCATGATTATGGTGGAGCAGCTGAATGTTTATAGCAGTTCTCCAGACCTGAACTAATGAGTGTTTGATTTAGTTTGCAGCTAATACATTTTGCATTTGGTACATCCCTGGTAGTGAGCCAGTATCTAGGCTTGAACAACAGGTGGTTATTTTAGCCACTGTAATTCCAGGCAGTACTCAAAAAGGGCCTGAGCAATGATGCAAGTTTCTGTTTCCTAAAGAATTTGAAAGAAAACTCCAGAGAAGTATGAAATGTTTAATAACTGCATCTGATGGCAGAGTATGGGGAGGACCTGAAATGTACAGAATGGTCTTGAAGCAGGAAGGCCCAGATTGTCTCCTGAGGGTGACAGAAAAAAACCCACAGGACCTTCACAGAGGTACCCAAAGCTCTGCTATAACTTGTTTCTGGTAGATGCTAATTTTGATGGAGGAAGCAGAGGACCTTCAGGCTCTATTCTTCTAAAGTTTATTTATTTACAAAACAGTTTTATGATCACATTGAAGCAGCCAGACTGATCTGCAGGATCAGACACTGCTGGAAGTTTGGTACCGGATGGCCTTAGCAGTGGCAGTGTCCATGTTGCACTGCATGTGATTATTCCAGGATCCATTGCAGAGTTCTGCATGTGGATGTTCAATGCATTTTATCTGGACTATGTCTAACTCTGTACAGAGGAGATTTGGATATATCCAGCCTGTAATTCTGCTAAGCCAGCGTGATTCTTTTTGCTTCCATTGCTGCTCTCTTTTACTGCAGCTCTGGCTGTGTATTAGTGCAGGAAGGCTGATGGCTTTGCCTTGCTCTGGAGTATTAAGGAAATACATATGATAGGAAGGCAAAGGTTGCTCCTTTGTAAGCCTGACATCGAGTCATCTGCATTGTGTACTACACACATAAAAATACTTTTTTCCTCTTGCTCGTAGCTTTAAATCCTCTGTGCAGAAAGGTTATAATAAAAAAAAATTGATTCTGGGTAGCTGCTTGTAACTCACCCACCATTTTTTCAGTGTTAACTACCAGAAGGTAGTTAAATTGCATATAGTGGCATTTCTGGGAGATTTGCAACAAATTCATACAACTGAGGTCCTTTGAAATATTTGGGGATGTAAGCTGCATGAAAACATCTTGCAACTGCAACATTCTTGATTATAGTATATCCAAGCAGCAGCTCTTAATTCCTAGAGGAATATTTTTTTGGCGTGATGCAGCCTAAGCAGTCAATGCAGAATAAGGTACTTAGCTGTCACAGAAAGTTTTGATGCTATGAGTTGACTGTAATTAACACAGTGAAGCTTTTTAATTGCAAAACATTGGAATTTTATTATATCGATTGACATATATTGGAAATATATATTATATACATATATATGTCCAATATGTATATGTAACCTATGTTGAGAGGTTTGGTTTAGTTTGGACTCTGGAATGAAGGAAAAGATTTCAGCAGCTGGTTTATGCAGAGTGCTTGAACCCAATGGTCCCGTGATCAATAACGTGTCCATAGTAGCATTTTGTACAGGAGATTGATTCATTCATTTAGTGGCTCCACAAAATTCTCAGTAGGACCTTGTTGAGCACAAATACAAGAAGGAGGGGGAGTACACCTGTGCTAGTGACTTACACTCTCCCAGTTAGTAAGATGTTGATTTTCTGCAGGGATGATGTGAAGAGTTTCTACAGCTAATGCTGTGATAAAGGACTCATTTAAAATGCTGTCTTTGGCTTGGTGAAACCTTTTGAATTGAGCTGGATTTCTATTCTATGCATAAGGAGAAAAAATAAATGCTTTGAAATGCTTCATTTAATTGGGGGGGGGCGGGGAAAACATCCTTACTAATCTGAATTAAGGGAAAATGCTGGTTGAGACTTCAATTGTAGAAGCACAATCTAGCAGCAGTGCTGGCTGAAAATAACGTCATCTTCTCTGGAGAGGCACAATTTTGACAATATGTGCTCTTGATTGTTTCCTGCATACAGGACGGGGTGACATTCAGCCCCAGCTGGATAGTGCTTTACAAGATGTCAATGATAAGTACCTGCTGCTTGAAGAAACTGAGAAGCAAGCTGTCAGAAAGGCTCTGATCGAGGAGCGTGGTCGATTCTGTGCTTTCATCTCAATGCTGCGCCCTGTGATCGTAAGAGCTCTTCGTTTTCAGTCAGTACAATTCACAGATTAGATAAGTGGCCAGAAGCCTCTGAAGAGAGTATCTTGTTATGTCTTAGGAAATAATTTCTAGAGCCAAAATCCAGCCTGTTTCTCTGTCTAGCAAGTGGTGAGAGTTGGGACCTTTCTTGTAGGCGTTTGGAATAATTCAGCAATGGAAAATACTGAGTATCTTCAGGGTGACTGATGGGTAAACAATGAGCACAAAGACTAAAGTCAGTTTGTGTTCTTTATGCATTCCAGCCTGAATTGCAAATGCAGTTTTTTCCACTGCTTTCCTTCTTAACATCATATTTTAATATAAATCCTCCTTACTCCTACTCCAGTGCTAGGACTGATAAATGTTTCAAGACCTCCCTTGTGTATATAATGACATTATCTGACAAATTGCAGGCTGCTTCCATGCGGTTTTCTGATAGCTCCTTTCCTTCTACATGACAGTTTTTCAGTTCTTTGGAAAGGTTTAAGTAAATTTTCATCATCTCAGGTAGTCTGAGGCCTGACAAGGAATTGTTCATGGTTTTGTGCAAGCAAGGTGCCTTTCTGTAGGGTCACCAACATACTGGGAAAATGTTCCCAGTGCTTACTTACAAAGAGCATCAGTCTCAACAGAAAACAATAGAGAATTAGGAAAGTCATGGCTGAGCAGGAGGAGGTGAATTCCAGACTCAGAGGACCTGGAAGAAATGGTAGCTAAGGAATTACTGTGGTAGTTTACAGTTCAGGCATCATCATCTGAGTTAGCTATCGATGTAATCTGAGCCAGAATCAATTGTAGATGTATTAATGCTCTGTACCTGTATAATGCCTTTAACTTAACTATCAAAAACTATAAATTTAACCCCTGTTTAAACTGAGGCTTAAAATTGTTAGGGCATGCTAGTGAGTGTACATAGAACAGTTATGTATTTGTCAAGTGCAGCGAAACTGACACTCTTCTTCTGACGATGTCACAAAAAGAAGTCTGAGGCTTATTTATCTTGTAGATGAGAGAAAATATTTCTGGGCCTTAGAATTTATAGCAATCTTAAAGTAGTTACAAAACTCTAAATTACTATTTTCAACCTTTCATAATTACTTAATTTTGATAGAAAAGGCAGCTGTACTGGGCATCTCCACAGTGATTAGCAAAATGATAAAGGTCATATATATTGTGTTACAGGTTTGATTTTTAAAACCAAGGCTGTGGTTAGCCTGGCTCATTTTCCTTTTCAGGAAGAAGAAATATCAATGCTAGGAGAAATAACCCATTTACAAACCATATCAGATGACCTGAAAAGTCTCACCATGGATCCACACAAATTGCCATCCTCGAGTGAACAGGTTAGCTCTTGTTACCTGGAAAACATTTTATTTGTGGCTTGCACCACTTTTTCTTTTGTGTTGTGAAGAATATTGACGACTAGTGTTTAGTGGCTTAATGTGATGTTTTGTAGAAGCTTTATGGCAGCAAGGTAATTTTTAACATGAGCAATTAATAAAAACCCCTGTTTTGTTGGGAAAATTTGTTTTCAGGGGCCGAGTGCCCCTAAAATGTTTGGTGAGACCAGAGTGAAGTGGTAGCAGTAACACTTTGAAGGGTATGAAGATGCCTGATTTCTGCAGAGAGTATTTGAGAAATAGGTGTCATCTCCTTGCCCTACGTTTGAGCATCGCTGTCTTTTTGAAGTCAGAAAATTGCTGGGGTTGCATAGCTTGATGGATTCTAACATTTGAGCATTTTTCTGTGCTGTCCTTAAAATGCATAGGAAAATGTGTGCCATTAAATGAATCCAAATAGGACATTTTTCTGCAACTCTACTGTGTGAACTCAGTTTTTTTTTGTCATACTCATAATCACCTTATCATTGACATCAAAGTGTAAAGCTCTGTTGTGGTTGAATGCTGAATCTTCAGTTAATTGTTTAAAACATTACAGTACTTCAACTCAAAGGCTGTAATAATTTTTTTAAGTCAAAACAAACAGAATAAAAGAAACAAAGACTGGAAAAGCATCCTTAATGCAAAAAATAAATCTCCAATTTGCTTTTGTAAAAGTTTTTTTCCCATTCAAATCTGAACTTTCTTTCTGTGGTGGGCAACCTTAGTGTTGAAGTATGCTAGTTCCAAGAAAGCCAAGGACGAAAACAACTCTCCTGTGTGATACAGCATAATTTTGGAAGAGAACTGAGACCCAATGGGCACTGAAAGTTTGCAGCAGGGATGAATGTTGTATGACAAGCAGATGCTGTCTATTAATAGGGGGAAAGTTTTTCCACATCCTTGATGCTATTGATTATCTTTCATCAGGTAATTTTAGATTTGAAAGGTTCTGATTACAGCTGGTCTTACCAGACTCCTCCATCCTCTCCCAGTACTACCATGTCCAGAAAATCTAGTGTTTGCAGGTAAGTCAGTTGGTAATACTTAACTTTTAACCTGTTTGGGGGCAAAGGGAGGCAAGTTCAGACTATGAAATGGATTTGTATACATTCTTAAATCTTAAATAACAAGTCTTACTGAAACAGTCTCTCATGGTCTTTACTCATTTAAGTGTGTGCTGGGGATATTAAAAAGGATGGGCATGACTGAACAACGTTTGAACTCAACACAACTTGAAGATACTTTTGATTCAGTTCTCTTGAATCCATTTTGGATCAAAGAGCAGACTGTACTGATCTGAGATTGTCCATTCATAATTTCCTTTTCTGTTTCTCATGTGGTGACTTTTTAGATTATTCTAAGTAGCTGTTACTAATCAGTAAGTTAAACTGTTTGAAAAGGGAGAAAACATCCTTGACAGTTGCCCTATCAGTCTTGTAGATGGAAATGCTTTTTTGATACAAATTTTTTTGACTGTTTAATGCTGTCTAATGCTGTCCTGAAATATGTTGAAACACTGGATTCTGTCTATGCTTTTTCTGTAAAAACTGTTTTCTTTCACAAAACAGTTTATTAGCATGTTGCCCCCATATCCTAGTGTCTACATTTACTCTTTCCTTTTTCTGAAAAGGAAGATACCCTGTTGTGTATTCTGCTCAACACCTCTCTAGCTGCTCTATAATGATTACCTTTCCATTTGCTTTATGAACTATGTAATACAGGCTCCCTGTGTATGAGCAAAGTTACCTACAGCATGCCAGAGCAAGTGAACACAACTTCTATGTACCTACTTGTCTCTGCATGCAGATATATATAAAAAAAGTCAGTATTTTATATATATATGTGAAAATGTGCATATTTAGAGCAATGAGCACAAGCTTAAAGATGCAATATCCTGAAGCTATAAAAGAAAATGGCAAAAAAATTAATCATCTCTTCCTAATCAATTTCATCTTGTAAATAAAACCTGTATGGCACAGACTGATATGTGTGGGTGAAATAAAGCAGAGCTGCTCTTCCTCTGCTCCACGCTGACTTGCACATGTTCTTAGAATGTAGCGTTGGTGTACAGGAGGTGCAGGCCTTGCCCATGTATCCTTTAGGGCCATCCCTTAGGCTAGGCTCCTGCCAATGGAGCAGGAAGCTGCCATCAGATGGGAGCATCCTGCTAGTCCTGCTCAGCCACCCCAGCAGGAAATTCCGAAAGTTCCCAAGTTGTGGCTGGCCTGTCTGTACTGTTGTGCATGGATTCTGAGGATTAAAAATCAATCTCTTTCTTTGAAAAATCATTTTGGTTGGTTTTCATGGAGATTAATTTGGGGGGTTAATTCTCTGGTTGTCCTTGTTACTAACTGAATCTCCATACCCAGTGGCTTTGCTTCAATCCATGTGCTGTCATGTGTTTTTATCTGGTAGGAAGCCTTCAAGTGAGCAAAACGTGTCCCAGGTACTCTGAAGAGTGGGGGTTTGGTGATGCTTTCAGAAGTCTCACACACTGTCTTGCTGGCTGTCTGCAGCAGCATGCCTAGAGGCAGACTTTTAGATGAACTCCAAAGTCTTTGGCCCCTCTGCTAGAAATCCCATTGAAAATCTGGGCCAAGTGTAAGTCAGAAATAGGAGAGAACCATCAGCTGACACTTTCTGAGCAAGTACTGTGTAAATCCCAGAGAGGGTATGCAGCAACTCCTTCATTCCTAACCTGAGTTTGAAGTCTGAGGGGTTAAGATTTGAATGACACTCAAGATAAAATGCCATTTTCTCTCTGGTCACCAGGGATACTGCAGCTGCTTATGGTTCTTTACTGATATATATGTGCATATATATATATATTTAATTTGTCAACATTTTTCTTTTCTGGTTTATGCTGCCTGTTGCTAGAGACATGTGGAATGTTAATTGTACTGTATATGGGTCTCTCCCCACCCTGCCCTTGTGTCTTTTCCTCTCCCCTTCCTTTCTCTGTTCCTTTTGTCTCTCACAGCAGTCTGAACAGCGTTAACAGTAGTGATTCCCGGTCCAGTGGCTCGCACTCGCACTCACCTAGTTCACACTATCGCTATCGCAGCTCCAATCTGCCTCAGCAGGCACCCATGAGGCTGTCCAGTGTGTCCTCCCATGATTCTGGATTCATGTCCCAGGATGCTTTCCAGTCCAAATCGCCATCCCCCATGCCACCAGAAGCACCTAACCAGGTACGTGCAAGCATGAGAACAAAAACCTGAGTGTGAGCTGGACTCTGTAGCTTGGCTCACCTTTCAGAAAAAGGATCTGATGTGGTTTTGGGGTACCATGGAGTCAGTTTAAACATTGAGGGTAAGGCTTGTCTCAGTGCATTTCATTTATCCAAGAGTTGGGCCTCTAGCTGGAGTGATTTATGCTGCTTTTGCATAAAAAGGCTGAGTCGCTTTTGTGTGATACAGTTTTCCCTCTGGTCCTGGAGGGAGCCTAGATGCCTAACTTTGAGATAAATACAGACAACTAAGAGCAAGAAGCCCCACCTTACAGGAGGGAATAATACTCACTTTACACTGAGGTTACCAGTTAATATCCTGCACAGGTTGCAAGTGATTAATATCTGGTGGCTCTTTGCTGTTTAATGGGCAAATATTGATGCCAGAACATCCTTTTGACAGCCATAGTACTAACACTGGTGGCTTTGGCATTAGAGAGATTTCTTTATTCCTCCTCTGCAAAGGGTCTGGGATACTCAAAATGCTACCAGCATTATCATATGGAATTGGTTTTGTCATTTTTTTGTGACACCCATTTCTGTGGATAAATTTGAATTTTGGACTCTCAGTTGACCACCTTGCAGAAATAAGGTTTCTGCATGAAAATGGGAGGTATTATTAATTCTTTATGGAACTCATAAGAAATGAGTGTTCGTGTAGTCATATATAATAACATTCTGAAGCCAGTGAGAAAAAGAGAATTTCACTACAAATATAAGCTAAACTTCCCTGAGCATTTTTGGGCCTGCAGAAGGAAGCTGCTACTCTATTTGTTCATGGCATCATTCTTCTAAAAACTCACTGGCCATCTGCAGGCAGAGGTTTGCAATGCTCCTTGGCCTGTGTCTTTCAGCACCTGAATTCTCATCGCTGCTTTTTTTTTTTTTTTTTTAAAGAAATCACACAGCAACAGTAATATTTTTAACAAGGCTAAATTGCCTTCTCACATTATAAATCCCATTGAAAATCTTAGCTACAAACTGAAAAGGACTTGTTGTTGAGTATTACATACTTTAATACACCCTGAAGCCACTGGAGAAAATTGTCCTTTACTTCAAAAATGTAGTAGCACTCCTTTTAAAGAGTTGGGGAGTAGGTAGTTTTGTAGGCATGGCTGGGGAGTGTTAATCCTCATAGTCAGCAAGTGTTAGTGGTTACCAAGTGTCACCTGCCCATATAAGCTACCCTAGGCCATCTTTGACAGCAAACAGAACCTTGCCTTTTGCAGAACATTTAATAAGTAGTATCCTTAGAGAAATTTTTAAAATACCATCTAAAACAACACTGATTCATTTAGGCTTAGAACACATTCTCAAGGGAAGCTCAATGGTTTTTAAATATATTTCCTTCTTTCATTTTAATAGAAATGCTTTCTTTTCAAATGATACCTCTTCTGTCCCCAGTCTGGACACATCAGCTTTTTTCTATAGATGACATCCTGAAGAACTTTGTGCACACTAATAAAATGAATGTTTTGTTTAGATTGACTATGGCTAACCTAAGTGAAATGCAAAAAAGTAAATGAGCAATAATAAAGTAAACTGGAATAGTAACAAGGTAAGGAAGTTGACTTTTAAGATACATACATCAGTTACACATGCTAGCATCATCTTTGGTTTTCATAGTATCCACTGCACCTGCATAAAAGGGCAGTAATCCACATGATGATGCTGTGTTTGCAGACAAGGATGTAACTTTGCAATTGCTCTTAGCATGAAAAAACCAACACCTCTCTTTGCAAATTCCCCTGTTAAGCAGAGGAGAGAACTTAGGCTGGTGTCAGGTGGCAGAACATCCTGAAAGTCGATGGGAGTCACACTGATTCACACCAGCTAAGTTCATATGCTTTCACTTCATTTTAGAAACTGTCCATAAGGTTGCAGACTGATCCAAGCATCACTTGTGCTTTTCATGAGCTGTAGAATGCTGCAGCAGTGTGACAAGTGTAGTGTGTTGGTATAACTAGGTATGTGCTCTGTATGTCCCTGGTTCTGTTTACCTTTACTCAGAGGAAAAGGTAACAGATCATTGCCTGGCTGCTTCATCTTTGCTTAAGTGTCTTGCTTTCTGTGTTCAGCACTAAGTAAATTGTATGTGTTGTGCTGACAGATAACTGTCACTGTGAGCTGAGCAGAAGCTGTTCAGTGGGCAGTGTTACCCCGTGTTGTGTGTTTCTAACCAACTGACAGATCTCCCTGTGGGGCTGTGCTTGGAGCATCGGTGCTGGGTGGGAGGAGGCTGCTGCTCTGTCTCAAACACTGATGACATTGTTTCTAGCGACACTGAGAAGGCAGAAAAGCAAGCTCTGGAACCAACAAGGGAAATTAAACTCTGTATATCTTGTGCACGTGGACGCTTTGATGATATTTGCTAGCTACACACTGTGGCATATGTTGCATCAACAAAGCCCTTTTTCTTTTAATAATGAGTTTTAGAAAGAAAAGTAGAAGGGGACCATGTAAAACTCCCATATTACAGGAAGGTGAATATATGAGTCGTGAAGTTATTACATATAATACATATAATACATATAATATAAGCTCTCCTGTATTTTAGACAAGCAAGTGTCACTGAAAACGAAACTGAATTTCCTCAAAATCACAGATGGAGGGTGGGGAATTGGTGGGAATCTGAAACAACGAGTAACTGAAGATTGAAGCAGATACAGACTATACAAGAGGAGAGATGTCTGACAAAATGAAGATTGCTTTCCAGCCTGTAGTTGTTAGTAAGAGTAGGAAGTCTTTACCATTATCACACATTGCACAGAAGATAGGAAAAGGAGCAATTATAAAAACAGCCTGCTCTTTCACTGGTGTGTGAGGATCACCTTTCTGCAGCATTGCTGGAAGTAAAAGTGTTAGCCTGTAGCACATGGCTGTACGTGTGGGAAGGTCACTGTAAAAGGCTTTAATCATAATTAAAGGGGTACATTTGGGTGTAGCTGAACAGCTGGAAAAGCATCACAGGTCTCTCCCTAGAGTGGAACAGTTTCTTTAAATGCCGAGTGTAAGGTCAGGCATGGCCAGCATTGCCCATGACACACAGTGGCCTCATACAAAGCCCTTCTGACAGACCTGCTGGAAGCACACAGCGGCTCTTGGATGGACAGTGGATGTGGCTGGTGCTGCTAAACCCACACATTGCCCTGTGGCAATGACAAACTGAGGCCTAGGAGTATCTGTGATCACATGATGTGATAGTAGTACAGTGGTGTTTGATTTAGGGGATGATAACAGTAGGATCTACTGGATTTGAAGTGAACATGCAGGGGGAAGCACACAGTTGGATTTTACAGGCTGCTTGTGACTTCATGGAGATGAAAGCAAAGGGAGGGAAAGAAGCAGATGAAGATAAAAATGTTGATGTGCTGTCAGACAGCAGAGAGATAAGTCTTTGTTGTTAGAATGCTCTGGAAAGCACTTTCCCTAAACAGTGAAGTAGAGGGAAACTGAATGTGAAGTTGCTTCTGCATGTACAGGTTATAAAGCTGGAAAGAGTCTGCTTTTGAGTAGATTGAGCTTGAAATAGCTCTCAGTTAGAATAGGGGAAATAAATTGTTACAGCTGTTAACTTTTCCATTTAAATTAAGAAATGCTTCCAAATCAGACCTTAAAAAAAAAAACCCAAAACAGAACAAAAAAACCCACCAAAAGCAGACAAACAAAACAAAAAACAAAAGTTAAGTCCAAACTGAAACATGTCTGTAAGTTATCACTGGATATTTTTTTCTCCTAAGATTCCGTTTCTAAGTTGCTTCGTAATAGTTTGTCCCTGACTAGAAAGAAGGGTCAGTAGAGGCAGATTCCTGGAAATTAGAGAAATTGAGGAGGTGACCTTGAGTCAGTATCCAGAGCTTTTCTAAAAGTAGCTGAGACTATCATCCACTGATTCTACAGGGACATTGGACCACGCTTATCATTAGGATTTGGTCTCCTGGGAAACCCTTGTCCAGGAAGCTGTCTCATTTTTGGGAAAGGGAGAGGGTTAAGAAAGCAATGCTATGTTTGAATAGAAAACATAGCAAGAGGATACAAGTAATCCAAGATAACCATGGTCCTTTTATGGGTTAGTAGGGCAGCAGATGGAAAATGGAATTGTACAGTCCAGTAGCTCAAAAAATCTTTTTTTTAATATCCCTGCTGGAACTCATACATACCACATCAAGCAGCAGGACACTATCCAAGAACAAGCCATGGCCTCATCTGAGAGACCAGAGACCAAGCTACACTTGTACAAATGTACATTTGGGGCACTGCTTGTCACTTCAGAGCATAGTTTTAGCTTTATACTGTTAATTTAAAGTTTCTTCTCAGAAGAGATGGTTTTAGAACAGAGCAGAACTGCCATTATCACAGCTGTGGGAATAAAATAGCTAAAATGGAAGAACTGATTTTAAAAATTATTCAAACAAAAGAGTAATTTTAAAAAAGGAATCTACTAATTCAGGATAAAAAAAATCTGATAGTCGAATTTCTCACACCATGGGATGGGGAGTAGAAATTGCTGTGCCCTGTGTTATCCCAGGATGTAGGAGAGGGTGTGCCAAGGCCTGTGCATCCAGAACAAGCACTCCAGAGTCTGGAGACTCTTTGCCCGAGCAGTAGTTGTGCAGTTTTTGTTTTCAGTCCATTGTGTACTTTATGCTAAGAAGGGAAGTCTGCGCTTCCCGTACCTGGATGCAGCCATTCAGGACTGCTTCTCCAGCCTGATCCAAGCATCCTTTGACCTGCTGCCAGTCATGTTTTCCTTATGCTTTTCCTTCAGGAGTTCAATATTCTTCTGCCTCACTCTCCATTGTTGGAATCCTTTTTTAGCAAGACCAGAGACTCCCTTTCTCTGTGCCTTGCAAGTTTCTGAAGATGAGGAGACCCTGTTTCTGTACCACCATCTCTTGCATTTCCATCAGCTTCCAGGATGTTTTCCCCATGGCATCTTGGTTCAGCCTATCTCTAGCTTTTCTTGCTGAAAATGGACATACTGAATTAGTGGGAGAGTCCTTTTTGTCATCCTTTTTTCACTTTGGAGGAGTCATTTTATTGCAAAAATAAGTTCACCAATTCCAGGTTTTTTTCCCCCCATACTTTGCGTCTTCATAATCTGCATTTTTTCCCTTTTTTAATGCATCTTTGTTGGTAATAAACCTCATCTGTGAGCTCTCTCTACCATTACTTGACATAACCTTGGAAAATTTCTCTCTTGTAGACACAAGTAGTGTATTAGATGTAAATTCCAAGTTCTTACTTGTCACCCTTGGGGCATCTGTAGAAAACAAAGTAGCGTGGGAGATACCATGCTTGGAACTCAGACCCTTCACTATTTCTCCTGCCATATGCAGAGTGTGCATGAGAGTCATTTAGGCCATAAGTAGGAGGTTTCAGAAATTATTTTCTGTAATTGCATTTTTCTGTCTTGTTTTTTTCCTGCCTAAAAAAGTAGTAGTGTGAGTATTCTCATGAGGTTTCTTTTGCTGAGGTACCTGGAATCTCAGGCAGAACTTTGGAGTTTAGTGTAAAAGCTAGTTTTCTATAATGTATTTTTCTCTAGGGACAGAGGCAATAGCTCATCTTCATTTAGTGCACCATGGTTATGACTAATGGCAGAGTCAACTGCAGCTCATCTTTTGTCAGTATTCTTATTTTTAGAGGCTTTTTTCCGTAAAAGTAGTTGCATTAAATCAAGAATGGGACAAATTCCACTAAATATCGTGCCACTGCATCATCAGGTACGCCACTTTCACCACTGTCCTTAACAGCTGTGTGTCATATGTTGCTGTTCCCTCTGATTGTTCCTTCACCTCAGCTCTTACTGCCTTGTTGAATACAAGCCTTGTTAGCTGAGCATACTTGTACCCTAAGCACATTTGACAGGTCACCTGCAGATCATCTTATGCTGGCAAAGGGTGGGGATGAGTGTGTTATTTCTATAAAATACTTCCATCACTCTACATGCTGTTAAAAATTTTTATAGCCTTTGCAAAAATTCACTTAAATCACAGTTTACCAGTAAGCTTAAGATGCTGATGCTATGTTGACTTCTCAGCTGCCTTAGCAGTCTTCACCAAAATCCTTATGGTGACAGTGTTCTGTCCTGGGAGACCTACATTTCCTTCTACCCAGGCAGCTGGCTGTACATTACCCATCTGTAGCTCCTGGTGAGCAATGAGACAACTTGGTTTTTGGAGTAATTGCTCCTCTACACTACCTCATATCCAGCTGTCCTTCTATTGCCAACTCACTCCAGATCTTACCTAATGTTAGCTGGTAAAATTTTATTTCAGGTGAGATTTCCCTTCTTCAACACGCCATTCCTTGACATCTCTGTCTTTGCTACACAAACTGGATACAAGAGCACATTCTCTCTGTTGTCATAAAACACCTTAGATAGACTTGTTTCACAGGGCCTTGGCTGCTGAGCAGTGAATTGGTCTTGCTAGTGTTGAATTTCTCAGAGTGAATAGAGCTCAGTACTGCCCTGACAACTCTGCCAGTATACTTGACCATGTCCAAGCTCTTGGTTGGACCTGGACACACATCCCTAAAGAGGAGGATGCCACTTCCAAGGGGGATATGTGGAAGAGC
Source organism: Acridotheres tristis (assembly GCA_037013685.1). NCBI lineage: Eukaryota > Metazoa > Chordata > Aves > Passeriformes > Sturnidae > Acridotheres > Acridotheres tristis. The sequence goes on along the minus strand of CM072886.1, from coordinate 138,672,902 downwards.
ATTGTAGATGGTAAAATGGTTCATGTGGTTATTCTCCTTGGCCTTTGTGTAGTTGAATTAGATGCTGTTGTAGAGGTCTGACAGCAGCAAAGGTACATAAAAGGTGTGCACTGAAAATTGGAGAAGTTCCTAGGTAGGAGCAAAATGTGTGATGTATTCAGTGGACATTTTGTGTCCTGCATTTTCCTTTACCCTCCTTCCAAGCCCATGGTATTTTCTGCCTCTGCTATTAGGAGAAGGCAGGTGGCAAGCACATGCCACCACTTCTGCACTCAGCAGAGTGCATGTGCCTTCCTGCTGGCTGCTGGGTGGGAGAGTTTGAGAGTGCTTTTGGTGTATGCATCCTACCTACAGAGGCACATGCATACAGGTCATGCACTTTGGAAACCTCCAGTTTTGGTAAGTATCACTTCTTTCTCTGTTCCATAATACTTGAACCCAGATGAGCTTTTCACAAGCATTTTTGCAGATCAGAATGTACAAGAACTTGTGAATGTAAGTGATGTTTGCTACTCCATGTTTTAAATCTAAACTTTGTGTCTTCAAAGTACTGATGATCTGCTTTTCTGTATAAATCAGTTGTCTCAGTATATTGCATGTTTGGACTACAGGTGCCCTCAGCTCCCTCAGCTTCTTGCTCTGAGACAGCAGCAGAATTGAGATGCTGAAATTGCAATGAGGAGTTGAGATTGCTGCCTCAATTCCCTCATTCCTAAGTAGTGTGGCAAGTTCTCGCATTAAGAAAGTGGCTTTTTTTTTCATAGATTTCCTGAACATTAGCAATAGTTTTGAGCAGTTTCTAATTGATTTTTAAAATCCTAACCCTTTGCTTCTCTCATCCTTCCCTCTCTCTTGTGTGTCTCTGTGTATGTGCTTTTTGTCTTTTTGTTTGTGATTTTTTTCTTTTCTGGTGGCTTGTGTATCCTTTCCCTGCGTTGCGGTGCTGTTTTATGCTGCAGAATTCGTCCAGCTCTGCCTCTTCAGAAGCCTCTGAAACCTGCCAGTCAGTGAGCGAGTGCAGTTCCCCCACCTCAGTCAGCTCAGGCTCCACCATGGGGGCTTGGGCCTCCACAGATAAGGTGAAAGACTTCATCTCCAAGACATACAGACCTACTAGCTCGTTATCCAAGCCCTGCAACATTTGGACAAAACCCCTGTGCATGGAATGCAGCCAGGATTCCTCTTTGTGAAGATGAGAATAGGAACTGTTGCACACTCCCTTAGAAATCAATATGCTTGAATAAAAACCACAATTGTCTTTAAACTAGCTATTAGGAGAAGCTACAAATTGGGTATTTTACAGAGGTAATTTTCTAAGAAAAGGTGGTTTTCCAGCTTTCCTACTCAAATGCTGCCCAAGCACAACTGGTTGCCTGACAAAAAGCACCTTGCCCAGGTTGTGCTGTTTGTGGCTTCACCCATCTCTCCCATTAGGTAGTATACATTACACTGAGTAATGGGGGTTGTTTTTTGACCAAAAAGACAAGCAAAATACACATGGTGGGAATAAATTACATGAGATACACTCTGAACTGGGGGAGGAAGTGTTAGCAGTCTCCTTTCTCATCTGCTAAATCCTTGCTGTTGGTTTTTGGTTTTCTTTTCTTCCATATCATCACACAGCCAGAACATGTCATGTTTGAAGGCTTAATGCTTTTCCTCTCTGTCCAGCTACACAGACTAAATGCCACCAATGCAAATGCCTTCAGGATTGGAAAAGTTCTGTTTCTATGGTCAGAGTCTGAAGGCAAAATTGCAAAGGCTTTTTCACAGTGTGCTGCTTTCATGGACAGAAGGCAAAGCTACTCAGCCTGGAGACAATGACTGCTAGATTGGTGCCTGAAATTTGTTATAGATAACAATTTTCAGGCGATCTCACTTGTGAACCAAGCAACATATCAATTTTCTCTTTTTTATTTGCAGCGAATTGAAGAATTTCCATTCTTTTGTTTTAAGATACAGAGATTTTCTCCCTAGAACATCAGTCACAGTGTATTTTTGTATTCATTCTGTTTATATTAATTTCTCTGTTTTTGTTCTTTTTATTTGTTTCATTTCCAGTTGTCTAATGGGTTTTATCACTGTAGTTTATCAAGTGACCCATCCGTAGCTTCAGTTGGTGCAGGTCCTTTCCCTCATTTCCCGCCTGTCTCCCGCACGTGGACTCGGGCTCCCTCAGCCCTCCTTCCAGACTACGTTCATTATTACACCATTGGGCCAGGCATGTTACCATCATCTAAGATCCCTAGCTGGAAGGTTTGTGTTCCTTTTGTTGTGGCAGTCCTCACCTCCTCATACCAACAGCATGCACATGGCAGTGTTGCTCCCTTTCGGTCCATGTAATTACTGGTTGATTTGCTCTGTTTGGTATCACTCTGAATGGGTACTGCATGGTAAAAATCAGACCTAAAATCTGGTTGTGGGTAGTTCTGAATGACTTTGTGCTTTCTGGCACAAGCTGAAACATACCAAAGCTGACAACACCTAGGTAGGAAGGAATAGTTTAGCTCTGAAACATTGGTGAAAACACCCTGGGTTCTATTCAGGGGGAAAAGAGCTTATTTAGCACTGTCAAAGTGCTCACTTGAGCAGGGAAGGGCATCCAGTTGTCTTAGTGGGACCATACATTGGACACCCTGATGTTCTCACTGTGGCTGTAGGCAGGCATACTCTCCTAGATCCAGCTGGAGTGGTTGAAGAAGGTGCTTAGCACCAGGTAAACCCAAGTGGTGACTGAAGCTTTACTGCCACGGACTGGAAGTGCTCACCCAGCTAATTTTGCTCTCTTGGGGAGAGCACCAAAAAAGAGTGCAGTAACTTCTCTTTAGTTGCTCCAGCTGGATCTGCAGGGATCTTACTTGGCATCAAAACATGTCTGCTCTGCTAGAGCTGGAAAGTTCATCCCTGCCAGGTGGTTTCCCTGGGAGGCTGCCCTACAGGAAAAGGTCTCGTCTGTTGCTCTGGATCCTCAGCAAGGCTGATATGCAGTCCACAGTAGCTGTGCAGATTTTAATTGCCTGTGGATGGTTATATAATACTGCATATGCACCACGAGACCTGTGCATATACATCTAAATTGAGATAACTTGTTACAGATGTTCTTACTCTGTCTCCAGTGCTGGAGACTGTTGGGATACATACAGGGTGGCCACAGTGGCCCTGGGACTTCAGGGTCATTTTTTGTGTCTCTGCTAGAAGAACTTTGCCAATTTATTTCACAGCAAAACACTTAGAGCAGAGACACAGCTGTCAAGACAAAGCAGAGTTTCATATGGGTTAACAAAACCAAAATTCCTGTCTGTACAAGGGGATGTGTCAGTTCAGCAGCCTTGCACTTCTCATTCCTTGGACTGAGACACGTCAAAAAACCCAGTGTGGTCTTAGTCCATCATTAATTGTCAGAAGGCTATGGGAGACTGCCCAGCAAGCAGCTGTGAGGGTGTGAGGCCCATTCTCATGCGCAAGTTGTTTCTTTGATTTTTAAAGCAGCTTTTGTCTCAGTGAAGGAAAACTTTTAGGATTGGGATTGCCTCTGAAGCAGCTGGTGTTGTGGGAGCTGCTGCTTAGCTCTGGTTCTGCATCCCAGCATAGGTCCTGCATTAGTCAAGCTCTTAGTGTGCAGCCTGTGGGTTCTGGACACCCTCAGGGCTTTGCTTAATAGAGCCCCAAGTGAATACAGCCCTCATAGCCTGAGGAATTTCTGTTCCAAATTTAGCACCAGTAATTCAGTGAGCTTAGTCTTTCTTCAGTACAGACTATTGTCATAAACTAGATTTCAGTTAGGAAGTAAACTGAGAGATAAATCGGAGTAACTTGCTCCACTGATGTGTATGAAAAATCTGTTCAAGCCTAATTTTTCAGAACTGAAGACATCTGTAACAGCACGTAATACTAGAACCTGTGTACATCTGGAACAGTTACATCACTGATTGGCCATTTATCTGTACTTTCTGCTGTGTGACAGTGGTTTTTGTGCTCGAAATTCTGAAAATGTAGGCTTTAACATCACGGAATTTCATTTAGATGAAACTGTAGCATCAAAATGTTAAATTTCTTCATAGAAGAACTTTAAGGTAGAATGGGAAATTTAGATTCCTTTTAATAAAAGAAATAGGTTTTATAAATGAAGATTTTTAATATACTCAAAATTTATTTCTCACCTTACTTGGAAAGGCATATCCAGTTTGATACACAATCTGTTGCATTAAAATTGCCCTTTTGCATAGTTTTTTCTGTAATTAAAGCACAGTTCCTGCTGAAAGCTGTCCCTAACGAGCTCATTTCCTTAGGACTGGGCCAAGCCAGGCCCGTACGATCAGCCCATGGTGAACACATTGCAGCGTCGCAAAGAAAAGCGTGAGCCGGATCTCAATGGAGCAGCTCCGAGCGGAGCCCCTGTGCCCCCCGAGGAGGCCCAGAGACCTCGGAGCATGACAGTCTCAGCTGCCACAAGGGTGAAGCTTTCATTTCAAATACGCTGTTTGGTGTAAAGGAAATGGTTGTGCTGGCTCCTACCAGTACTTGGGATGCACTTTATGTTGTGTTTATCTGGGAAGTGGTGCTGGTGTGGTCAGTGGGAATCATGCAGGCAGGAGGGAATGCACCATTGATTATTGACTTTTATAGAGCAGTGTACTCCAATGAAACATCTGTTCCTAAGCCCAAGCAAATGGCTGTGCACAATCCTGTTGGGAGTATGGTGGTGAAAAGCTCTGATGAGCAGGAGAGATAGCTAAAAGTGGGTGAAGGTGACTGACCCTTCCAGGTGTAATGAGTCTCTCTCCTGTGTGTCAGCAGCAGGGTGAGGAGATGGAGGCCTGCGAGGAGCTGGCACTCGCTCTGTCCAGAGGGCTGCAGTTGGACACCCAGAGGAGCAGTCGAGATTCCCTGCAGTGCTCCAGTGGCTACAGCACCCAGACAACAACTCCATGCTGTTCAGAGGACACAATCCCATCTCAAGGTACCCATTCAGGAGATGTTCCTTTTTAGAGCATTCCCATCTTGGCCATCACACACTCACCCCATGGTGCCAAGGAGCAGCTATCGCTTGCTGGCTTTTTAGTCAGCTGGGGAGGAAGGCTGGCATTGCTGTTAGGAAGATTTTTCAAGCTTGGAATGCAGACTGGATGTATTAACTACATAGAAACCTGCACTGTTGCATAGTGCATACAAATGCAAACAGTGTTATTTTCTTGTGAAACTACTTCAGTGAGTTTCAGCCTAAGGATGCCACCATTTTAAAGAGGATCCTGGAATTAGAAATAACACTGGTATTGCATCCAACATTTCTTGGGTCCTTTCTGAGCTATTGTCTCAGCAAATACATACTCATGAGCTCTGCAGTGTTCCATCAGCGCTCTCAATCTGCTCTTGGTTTCTCTTGGTGATCTTTTATTTTCCTGTCTAAGCAGAAATGTTGTAATTGGAAAAAGAATCCATTGGAGACCTTAACTTAGGCGTAGCTAGGAAGCTGCAGTAAGGCATTGAGTTTTGTACCCTGTTTCAGAACCAGCAGAAAGCTGAGAGACCAGGCTTGGTGTTTGCAGTTCTAGCCTTGTTTGCTCAGCTGGGGTAGTTATGCTGTGCAGTCACAGGAGGCAGCAGGGCTTGTAGAGGGCCAAGCTTGGCTCAGCACTTCTGTAGAGAGGAGGGAACCCAGTGCAATTATTAAAGCTGAGGCTGAGTTTTCAGAGCTGACAGTTGGGATTTACTTTGTTTGCAAAATAAACAAATTTGCTGCTGAAATCTCTGGTACACGGTCCCCTGAACCCACTTGCCTAATCTGAAGTACATTTTTTCAGCATTTCTAACTACAAGTAGTAGTAGGATGCTGGTTTTGGTATTTTCATGTTGGTGACTAATATGGAGCTCATTCTCATTCACAAGAGCCATGGGCCCCCTGCAGCTGTAGGATTGGTCTGCTGTGATGCCTTCAGGTATCAAATCTTGGCCACAGAACCTTGGACTTTCTTCCTTCTAAAGGTGGAAACTCCCTTAATTCTCACTGACTCCAGGCTTTTTTGGTTATCTATACATACTTCAGACTTACTGACGTGACTCAGCTGTCTGCTCCAGCTTGATCCTAACTCTGTCTTTTGGCATCAGTTTCAGATTATGATTATTTCTCTGTGAGTGGTGACCAGGAGGCAGAACAACAGGAGTTTGACAAATCTTCCACCATCCCGAGAAACAGTGACATTAGCCAGTCCTATCGCAGAATGTTTCAAACCAAGCGTCCTGCTTCCACCGCAGGTCTGCCCACCACGCTGGGACCGGTCATCGTCACGCCCGGCGTCGCCACCATCCGGCGCACCCCTTCCACCAAGCCTTCGGTCCGGCGCGGCACCATCGGCGGAGGCCCCATTCCCATCAAGACTCCGGTGATTCCTGTCAAAACACCGACGGTCCCCGACATCCCAGGGGGGCTGCCCGGTGCCCTTGCCGGAACTGAAGAGTGCCCCGAGCAAAGCCTGGAGTCTCCAGCAGCAGGAGATGGTGGGCAAGCTGTCACCAGCCTGCCCTCGTGGAGCGGGCAAGCGTCTGTCAACCCTCCGGCGTCGGGCCAGAAACTGGGTGCTGCCGAGGAGCAGAGGCAGGCGGTCCCCGAGGGCGAGGGGGACGAGAGCGAGCGGGATGGCGTGGGCAGCCTGGCGGCCGCGGGGCAGGCGGAGCCGGAGCCCGGCGAGCTGAGCCCCGGCGATGTCCCGCAGGGGGAGGATATGCTCAACGCCATTCGGCGCGGCGTCAAGCTCAAGAAGACGACCACGAATGATCGCTCAGCGCCTCGTATTTCCTAGGAGTGGAGAAGCTGCCAGACTACTGAACGCCGAGAAGGAACTGTGAGAAAACTAATTTGTCTCTATCCATTCCAATCTGTAATCAATGATTTTTTTAAGATACTCGGTAACAGACAGTCTGAAAGTACTCTGAAAGAGAAAACAAATGAAAGAGCGTAGTAAGACATAATCTTCAGTGGTGTTTTAATTTGTAAATATCAACGATTTTGTTTCTGCATTTTTTTGATCTAAGTTACACTTTTAATTTTTTCTGAAGGTGCCAAATCCCATTTACCTTTTTTATAACTCTCTTTGTAAAGTTTTAAATCATAGAAGAGAAAAAAATTGTCGAGTAGTTAACTTCAGCAAAGGGATTTAATGAAAATTTGGCTTTTTTGCAAGCTTTTGTAGAGCGCCTTGTAATAGTGAGGTTAAAAAATAGAACAATGGGACTTACTACAGTTTAAGTCCAGCTATATGGAACGGATCCGCATTTAAGTATTTAAAAAAGTTTGAAAAGCAGGAATAAAAATTGACAATAAAGCAATATATAATGCAAGGAAGAAACCTGCAGTTGGTAGAGTTATTGGGGGGTAGTGGGGGGGAGATGCCATCAAAATAGCAGATGCTGTTGCACAAAAGTAGACTAGTAGGTTATATTACTAGTAGCTTCATGGTAAATGCATCAGAATAAGCCATACTGGATTGCAGTGTTTTGTTTCTGTAGGGTGTTTTAAAAACTGAGTTTTTCCACATTTCTTTTTTGACTGCACAGCAGCAACTCTCAGTCACATGCATGCAGCCTTAACTGTGTAGGCTTGGTTCTTCCACCTTCACGTTTTGTTCCACTCATCCTTCCGCTGATTACAAACAAGAACAACAGGCTTAAGGCAGTTATAAATGTGAAAACATTTTTAAAATGCAAGCAGGGAGTTCTTAGATGTTATCAAAATGCCTTTTTCTGACTGTGCCCAGCAGGCTGGGCACCCTAGAAAGCCCAACTATTTTGAGAAAACACTTAAAAATTTGACAGGTGAAACCAGCTTGTGATCTAATAAACCGCGAATGTTTCTTTCCAATACAGGGGCTTGTTTTTCTTAACTTCTTTTAAATGGCAGTTGATTGGCTTTTCTTAAATACTGAAAAGAAAAGGGTTGAAGGGTGGGGGGTGGGAGGTGATTACTGGTTTTTTGATAATACTGGGAGTCTGATCACTCTAATCTCTTTTTTTGTACTTTTAAGTAATGTTTTTTGGAATGCTATTGATAGAATCATTAAGAGTTGGATTTTTTCCTTAAAGTAAAAGTAAGTTATTGCTGCAATATCCGTCTCCTAAAGCTGACAGAAATGTGCAGACCCCTTGGGCATGACGTGTTCCAGTCACAATCCAGAAGGATGCAGTGTGCCCACCCACAGCAGACGCACATGTGGAGGGACACCAGACTTGCAGATCTGGGATTGTTTAAAAATGCACCAAACAACACACATAAGGGGCTGGTTTCCACCACACACTGCAGATTTCTGTTGGCTCTAGACTTGCCTACATGACCTCTTATGCTTTAATACATAACTGCATTGGATGTGAAACTTCTAGTAACTGTGTAGTCACTGTGTTCTGTATAACATTTTACACTGCTGTGCTTGCTAAACTTTTTTTTTTGTTATGGCTTAAAAGCAAAAAGAAAAAAAAGCATGATTCTTAGAAAATATTAAACCTTCCTTTCTTTGAAAAACAAGCTCCTTATTACAGAATATAATAAACAGTAGTGCCTGTGGTGTAGCCCACCAATCTTGATACAGTAGCTGATGCATTGTGCAAATGAGGCTTTGATGGTTTTTGCATAAACAAAAACTATTAGGAGATAATCTCAATAGTTAAAAGTGTTATTTAAACCTTTGAAATAAATGGATGTAACTGTACCCAAGTACAGCTTTTCACTTGTTTAGTTCTTAAACGTTAGTATAATCAGTAAAATTTAATATAAAATGTTGCCAAATTCAACGTAGAAAGAATGTGACAAAACACTTTGATAGTTCTATTGTTTGTGTTTTTGCATATTGTAAAAGCAGTGTCACAGCTGAAAAATAAATTGTTTCTAATGGTAAATTATTGTGGTTTAGTTGCTAGTTTGTACTGAGAGTTGACCTCTCCCTGTGCAGTTTTTTGTTCTATACTGGTATAAATAATTGCTGTAAGTGTGTCTCCCTTCTACATTGTAATGATTGCTTAAGCCTACATTATAAATAAAGAACTGCTGAAAAACTCCGGTATTTTGCTTCTTAAAGACTTTCTGCTTCCAAAGCATTGGATATCAATGGTGGCCTTCATCAGACCTCTCAAGATCATGCAAATTCCATCTGCAAGAGAGAATTAAAACCCACGTAAATAAAATTGCATATAGCTGTGTTTTACTGACGTGCACCAGCAGGGTAGCTGTGGAGCAGAAGTGCAGTGCTAACAAAATAGTAACAGATGACATTTCTCTGCACCTGGCTGTTGTTACCTGGCCAGGAAACACAGATGACTTTACATTTTTGTGCATCCACTTCAGTGCTGGACTGCAATTTCTTTGGCCAGAGGAGGAAAATTGCTGCTGTCAACATTGTCTGTGCTACAACCAGACTTTATCAAGCACAATATCAGCACCATCTCCCACAGCTCCCCGAGGGACTGAAGACTTTCTTTGTTCAGCTTTCTCAGCATTGAAGGCAGAAAGGGGAGGATGTTGCTCCCTCTTGGAGCTGCCACACAATAGCCCAGTTTATTTCTTTGCCACTGCAGTGATTTCATTTTTATCTGAAGGTACCCACTTGCCACTGCATGGGGCTTATGAGGCTAAGTTTAGGTAGCAGGGGGCTACAGGAGTGGCTTCTGTGAGAAGCTGCCAGAAGCTTTCCCCACATCTGAAAGAGCCAATGCCAGCCAGCACCAGGATGGACCCACCACTGGCCACGACTGAGCCCAACAGTGATGGTGGTAATGCCTTTGGGATAAGACTTAAGAAGGGGTAAAAGTTGCTGTGGGACAGCAATAGCAGGTGGGGAGAGGAGTGAGAGTATGTGAGGGAAACAGCCCTGCATACACCCAGGTCAGTGAGGAAAGAGGGGCAGGAGGTGCTTCAGGTGCTAGAACAGAGGTTCCCCTGTAGGTGATGCAGCTGTGCCCCTGCAGCCCATGGAGGTCCATAGGGGAGCAGAGATCCACCTGCAGCCCATGCTGAAACAGGTGGATGCTCAAAGGAAGCTGAGAGGCCATGGAAGCCTGTGCTGGGGTAGGCTCCTGGCAGAACCTCTGGACCTCTGCAGAGAGGAGCCCATGCCCTTAGGTCAGTGTGGGTCAGCTATCCTGAATCCTCACTGTCCCCTCCCGAGATCTTTCCCATTCCCAGTCCACTGGTGAGGGGGATGCCAGGTGGACACTCTGGATGCTGTGGAACACTGCTTAGCAGAAGCCAGAGCATTGGTGTGCTCTTACACACTTCCCGGGACTATGAAAGCTGCCCAGTATAAAGTTCACCCGTCCCATCCCAATACAGTCAGGAAGATGTTAAAAGGAAAAACCAACGTGGTTTGGGTGGAAATGTCTCCAAAAAGATCGTGGTTTCATTCCCCCATCTCTTTATGGCTGAATTTGAAGTACTGCTGAGCATCTTGTCACACTCAGGTGTCAGTGCTTTGCTCAGCTGTTTCAATACTGAAGACACTTGCTCTAAGTGACAGCTCCAGCCTGAGGTGTGGCATGTACTGAACAGCTGTGCTGGAAGGCACAACTCAACTCCATCACTACTTTTGGACTAACTGAGCACAGAGAACAATCCTGCTTCCTGGAAGTAATGAAGATTGCAGCTGTGGAATACGTAAAGCTGTTTTACTGGAGTTTTTATTTTCAAAATTCGTATCTATTTTAGCATGCAGACTGGAAAGTTTCTAAAAATCACCTAGATTAAAGCCTTATTCCTGAGCTACATACATTTAGTTTTTAGAAAAACTGAAGTTCATGCTTTGCCATCTTTTGTTCAATTTGGGTTCACAGAAATATTAAGCCTTAGGTTTAAACATGGCCACAGTCAAGTAACTTCTGTAGAATTGAAGTCAGATTAGGCAACCTAAATCTCCTAGCCCTAAAAAACCAGGAAAAAGCTGAAGGGCCAGGTTTTCCTCTGAGCTTTTTCTCAGTGGCTATATCCCATCTGATCTCTTACAATACACTTAAAGTGTTAGCAGAACTTCCTGTGTCTCGTATCAATGCTCTGGGAACGTGGCCAGAAGCAAACAGTGTTTTGTCCTCAGTTCAGTGTGTCACACTGCCAGAACCATGTGTGACCCGTGAATGGACACACAAGAGCCACAATCCTCAGCAGCCCATGCCTGTTAACAGGTGCAGCTCAGTGGTTATCTGAGATTCAGTTTATATGGGGATCAACTTTCCTCTAGTGCTGTACAGCACCGGTATTCATGCCGCGAGGAAATGTTGTAAGGAAAGTTTGTGTCGAGATTTGATACAAAAGTGAAAAATGCAAAGAGCCTAATGAGGCGGGAAGAAGGGAAAGATGTCTGTATCCTGCAGCAAGGTCAAAATTACCCTCATTAAAAGAACACCCAAAGCCCATATCTGCCGCTGTCTGTATCTTTAACAACTTTCCTGTACTTAGTACCATATTCCATGTTATGGCGCTGATATGAACTGCCTGCACAAACTGGCAGTGAAGTGTCAGTGTGCTAAAGAAAAGCAGTGTGCCAGAAAAACACCTTTTCTGTTACTTTATTTGGCTTTGTTCTATATTAGAGATGCAAGTGGTCACTGAGGTGGCACCTGCCTGCAGCACAGACTTCTGCCATTCACACCAAGGTGCTTTCACATGGGCTTTTCACGAGGTCGAGTGACGTGATGCCACCACATGGGGGGCAGATGCCCTTCCTTACGAGCTGGAGGCAAAGCTTCAGTTCTTGGACCATCAGCTGGAGTTTCTTCTTGTAACTGCTTAATCTAGAAGACAAGACACAGAACTGCTTTAGCACATTAACATACATTCCCATTTTCAATCCCCAGGCAATGAGCAGAGCGAGCCCCTATTTCCACAGAGAAGAACCAGTGGTAACACCTTCAGCTGACAGGTTTCATGTTTCCCAACATTAACTTCCACTCAGTAATCACTGTAGGCTCATAGTACCTAACTAAGAAGGAATTTTTAGGAGTAAGAAGTGATTTACAAGAGAAATTTCACTTAAAAGGTCATTATTTCCATGTAATTCACATCTACCATTAATCTATCAAACAGGCTGAATTGTGCTGCTTTGGAAACTGACAGATAATTCCAAGTCCAGACCAAGTTTCCCTGCAGTCAGCAGAAGACTTCTTTTCCTGTATGTCACCAACAGCTCCTCACATGCTTTCAGCACCCGTTTCTTGAAGCAGCACAAGTGCTGGCTGCCCCTGTGTCAATTCCACTCAGAGTGTCACAATCCAACTGAATCAAAGAACTGTTCTAAGAACACCAACTTCTTCCAAGCAACTCATTTTAGATGGCCAGAAATTAGTCTCAATGCCCAACTGATGACCACTGCAACAAATCACTTTCAAAGATGTAACCAGAAAGTGTCAGAGCTCCACAGCAGCAGAAGAGGAATTCCCTGGTTGTTAGTCTCCTTTCATCACACTTGGGAATTTTTTTTCTCAAAACTGCTATAACAGCTCTCACTAACACAAGGCTGCAGGTTCAGCTTTAACTTCAAATTCCCTTCACAACCCTTCAGAAGCTGTAACAAATGTGTAGGCATTTTAGATTGTTTCACACTGACAAGGGCTCCAGCACTGAGGAGTCTAATTGAGACAGCAGTAGACATTCAGTAAAAGAACACATCTGTGTCACACAGGACACTTGTTGGCTAAAGACTTTCCTCTGCACAGAGCAAGCACTGACCTCTCTTTCCCAGCTTTCTTGCTGCAGCTTCTTCCACTGCTCTCGTTTGGCAAAGTAATCAGGATACATTGCCTTCTCAGAGGGGTGCCAGAAATCCAAGCACCATTCAGGAATCTGTTGAAAAAAAAAAAAAAGATTTAAAGAGCTGCCTGACTATCTCAAGGCACGTGGCAGAGGTCAGAACTTTTCATACACTATCCTGACCCACAGGAAGGCATCACAGTGATTTGCTTAAATCACAGCATTCTAAAACAAGTTCCAGGTCATCTCAGTTCACCCTCAACGTCTCAAAATAATTCCATCTGGTAGAGGAGAAGATCTGACTTCTTCCTTTCCTTCTCTCAAAGGCAGCAGGTTAGAGGAATACTTCTCTCCAACTACTGATTTATTTTACTTGACAGACAGAACATTACAGCTCATTTCTGCTTATCTACAACTACTAAGAAATGAGCAGTTTCTTAGGCCTTTGAGATCCTGAGAATAATCTGACATCTAAGACCTTCTGACAAGGGAAAAAAGCAAAATTTAAAATTTTGCAGTGATTTAAAAAAACTAATTGTACATTTTAAAGATAGGAACACTGATTTAAAAAACAAAATCCCACCAAAATCCCAATTAAAAAAAAAAAAGAAAAAAAGAAAAGAAAATGAAGAAGTTGCTCCAGTACCATCATGTATTCAGTGACATTCACACTTTTCGTTTCCTGCTGTGATTCTCATCACAGAACAAACCTTTGTCTGAATAGAAATAGCACAGCTGCTCAAGTAAATATCCACACAGAGCAAACTCCAATTAAAACCACCAATCTGTCTGAGTTATAAAAACCACATTTTGGAGCAGCATCCACAATGGACAGTCACTGACACACAAACCAGCCAAAGCCTTGTGACAGCCATTTTGGTAAGACAGTTTTAGCCCATCAAACTGGGAAAAGAGACCATAACCCAGTTTGTGTTTCTGTATGAAGACTAATATTGACCACTTATTGCTCAGCTGCCCCTTTTTTCTGTCCAGATTCTCTGTCACTGTTATCTCGACTACTGCTCAGGCCCTTGACCTTGGCACAAACTTAAGTAAGTCCTTCTCTTCTCTTTTTACTCATATATTCTTTATTCTGCCCCTGATAAATCTATGTCAGATTTTTCTTTTTCCGTGGCTTAATATGCAAAAAGATCTGATTAGATCCAGTCTTGTGCCAAGTTTTTCAAATTCATGAGGAAATGGCTGCATGCAGTCTCTAGATTAGTATTAACTTCTAATGTATTAAAAAGATTACGCCAATAAAGCAAAGTCCCTGTGGTTTTCTTTGGAACTTTTGCTCCTACATAAAACAATTTTGATGGTCACTGCCTGTAGAAGTGCCTTAAAGAATCTAAAAATAAGGCTTCTATTTCCAGGCAGTGCTCCTCTCACACAGTAGCACACAAACTGCACGGTCTGGCACTGCAGCACATGAAGGCAAATGGTAACTTGTACCAGTACTCAAAATGCTGGAAGAACCACAGGGCTGAGTGAAGGGACGTCCCTGCCAGCCAAGGTGACACCTGAGCACAGCACAGGAACCGAGGCAGTGCTGGGAGGCAGCAGAGCTCCCTCGGTGCTGTGTTCGCTTCCCCAGCTCAGCTCCAGCCCTTTCCCAGCCTAATCCGCCACAGGCCCCACTGCGCCTGGCAAAAGAGCAGATGATTATCCCCAGGAAAAAATCCCAAACGAACAAGCAGCTGTGCTTAAACCGATCATGAAACTCCATTTTGAAGGACCGGAGCAGCTTCTCCCACACAAGCAACAAGATGTTCAGTGAGCAATGAAGTGATACTGCTGAGCGAAGCTGCGGCCCTGTCCAAGTTATATAAAACAAGCGCAAATCTAGCGAGGCGATGCACAGCATTACCAGCCCTTTACCTTGTACATCTCGTATCTCTCGTAGGCAACACCTCCGGGGGAGTCGGCGAAGACGTACGGCTGCGGGTGCTGGCTGGCCCAGAACTCCGCCTCGCCGGCCTTCAGCAGCTCGGTGGCTTTCACCATGTCCTTCACATCCTTGTTCCTATCGAACCGGTCCCTCAGGAGGCAGGCGAAGTAGCGGTACTTGTCTCTACGGACAGAGGTCACGCACAGTGAGGAGAAAAACAACCACCTCCCCACCCCGGACCCAACCAGGCGCGGGGCTGAGCGCTCCGATGTGAGGGCGGCCAGTGCTCCCCAGCTCCCCTCGCCCTCACCGGTGGATGCACCAGGACTCGAGGTGCCGCAGGGATTTCTTGTACAGCCGCAGCACCTTCTGCTGGTGCGTCAAGAACGCGGCCATGGCGGCGGCCGCTTCCCCTCCGCGCGGGGGATGCCGGGAGGGCGGAGCGGCCCCGCCCGCGCTGCCGCCGGAGCGCCTGGAGCCGCCATGAGCCGCGCCAAGTTCATCGGTGAGGGGGCGGCGGGGGGGGCAGGGGGTTTCTGTCCCTGCGTCTGCGACCCAGGCCCCCCGCTGTTCGCCCCGTGCGGGGCCGAGGCGGCGGCTACTACCCCATTCCGTGAGGGGCTTTATCTAATGCTGGTCACCTCCCGCTCCAGCGCCTTTTCCCGGGTTTCTCCCAGTCCCTCAGGATTGTTACAGTCTCTTAGGCTTGTCCCAGCCCCTCTGCCACGGCCTGCCCTTTCCCGCCCCAGTCCCTCAGGCAGGGCCTGTTACCTGCTGCGGTCGCTTTCGGTGTCCCGAGGTTCGGCGGTCTTGGAGCCCAGAGGAGGCGTTTGGGAATGGCTGTGCTGTGTCTAGGCACTGCTGCTCCTCGGCTACCCCTCAGCTCTCGGGGTTCGGCCGCCCTTCCCTCCCCTCCCTGTCCGCATTGGCACATTATTCCTGATTGTTTCTGATCGTATGAAACTGGCTTGGGTGAAAACGTTAGTATTTTTAGGAAATTCGACGGAATGCTTGTAAATATCTTAAAAAGATCGGTTCATGTGGAAGTCCTACGTGTTGCAGAGCAACCTTATGTTTCCTTGGGAAATTTCCCTTGCCGCTAGAATCGCCGCTGGAGGCGCGGGCAGCTGCAGAGGGGCTGTGCTGGGGCCGGTGCTTCAGGCCTGGGCTGCGGCGCGGGGAAAGCCGAGAGAGCCGGGCCGGGCCGGGCCGGGCAGCTGCTCCCGGTACCCGCATTGCAGCTCTCCCGTTAGTGCTGCCTGGGATGGCACCAGGAGGGAGAACAGGCAGCTCTTAGGACGTATTCTGCTGCTTCCACCCGTGGAAGGCTGTGTGGGAGATGCTGCATTTTCCCTTCCTTCATGCTTGTTTGCATAAAGCTGTGTTTTTGTGTGAGAAGCAGATTTGTTTGCAGTAAAAAGCATATGTGTATTCGCTTTGGTGGTTATGAGGGTGTGCATAATACACTCACGGAAATTCTGAAGTTGCACAGAGGCGAAAGTTTAGTTTTTCTGTCACTTCTAGTAAGGAGTAAGTTTTCAAGTTATGCAAGTAAGCTTATGCATTTATTTTAGCGTTTTATGACTTGCCATTGTGCTGGTCCAGGTTTAGATAGGGTTTCTGTTGTCTTCCCTAGCTGATTGATGCTCAGAGTAAAATGTAGAACAATTATAGCTTCTTATTTCTATCTTTGGTTTTCCATAGATATTGGTATTAACCTGACAGATCCTATGTTCAGAGGAATCTACAGAGGAACACAGAAACATCAAGGTAAATGGTTTTTTTGTATCTGCTGGAAGACAGGATCCCTTTAGCTAAATTAGAAACCTCTTGCATGTCAGAACATGATGTTAGAGTTTCTTTCTTCTCTTTATGTACTTGGGATTAAAAGAGAAAGCCTGACTAAATATGTTGAATACCCTAACCAAAATGCATTGTCTTAAGTGCTGTTTACATGCAGGTAACTCTTCTTCTGGAGCAAAATGAACAATGGCTAATCTACTTAGGATTGCCCTGAAAAACTGATATGAGAGTTATGAACAGTGTCTGTCAAAGTACTGCATTGCTGAATCACAGTTGCTTATTATAATGTGGGGCTTTTTGCTCTTGTGGCCTTTAGATACAGATGTAAAAGTGGAGAGCCTCCTAAAGTATGTGGAAAAACTTCCACTGACCTGGATTTAAATTGTATCTCCAGTTTTTGCACTTTGTTATTGTCTTATCAAGATTAATTAAGTATGGTTTAAAATTTAATGATAGGAATTTTGACTGCACGAAAATTGAAAAGTAGTCAAATTATGCTGTAAAACCTCAAGTTCAGTTTATGACATTTTTATGAACTTTTGCAGATGACTTTCTGGATGTAATAGAGAGAGCAGTCAAAGTTGGCATTAAAAAGGTAATTTCTTATCATGAAATGGCTTTAAAATTTTAAACTGCTTTCTAATATTTGCTTTTTTAGTGCTCTCCCACTAAAACAATGTTTCTGGGGCTTGAATGGAAAATGCAGTAACTTCTTTCAACAGCACAAAACAAAAGTTTTGTGCAGAGCATTGTCCTTCCATTTGCACAGATCATTACTGAAGCTGATTATTGAAGCTCAGTGATATTGTAGGTGATGTGGATGCAGAAGTTATTTTGTACAGTTTTAACAGAAAGATATTCTCCTCTGACCTGCTGCAGTGAAGTGGTACGTGATTTTCCATGTTGTATTATAGGCAACCATTCCTTTTTTTCTTATATCCTGTATGGCTTTTAGAGAGTAAATCCTATAAGCAGCAGCTGTGGGGCGTCAGTCTTTTCCCAGGCAAGAAGTGACAGGACCAGAGGAAATGACCTCAGGCTCTGCCAGGAGAGTTTCAGGTTGGCATCAAGGAAGAATTTCTTCATGGAAAGGGTGGTCAGGCACTGGAACAGGCTGCTTAGGGAAGTGGTGGTCATTGTCCCATTGGAAGTGTTCAAGAAACGACTGAATGTGGCACTCACTGCTATGGTTTAGTTGACAAGGTGGTGGTGAGCAGTTAGAGGTGGAACTCAGTCATCTTGGAGGTCTTTTCCAGTCTTAATGATTCTGTGATTCCTAATCAACAATTACTGCTGAAGATCACGCTCTTCTGATTTAGGTTTTCAGATATTTCTATATGTAAAGGAAATTGGTAACTGCAGAAGAGCTGGGAGTGCCCACAAATTCTTACAGTTGAGACATCTGCATGTTTGCTGGTAAATACTGGCTTACATGTATTAAAACAGCATCATTATGAGAGAATTTGTACCTCTGAACTTGAAATTGGTGTCTTCAGCAGTGCATCACATTCCATAGTTTAGCCTGCCTCTCTTTCTCTCTAAACTGAATAAATTTTTGACAAAAATATGAATTATTATAGAATACAATGCATACTATCACAAACTGTTCTACTACACTAATAAGGCTACTGAATTAGAAATAAAGAAGTAAACACTCCTCTAGCAGAGGAACAGGCATCTTGGAAGTTTGTTGAAAAACTCTCATCTGAAAAGAGTGGGAAATACACTGGGAGACAAAAAAGAAAACTAGTGATGGAGAAATTACCTCATTGCAGCAAATACAGGAGTGAGGTCATATTTATATGTGCTGTGTAAGTGCTATTTAATTTTTATACCACCCTCTGAAAATGTGGGGTTTTTTTTAATTTTATAATACAAAATAGATTAGCTGCATAACTTTTTCAAAATGCACAGTGGATTGAGAAATGTTATTCAGGAGTTCCTGCCCTTAGCTGTTCTCAGCATTGCTACAGGCCTGTACAGTGTCAGAAGCCTATTCCATCACAGATTGTTCCTGCTTGCTTAGAACCTTGATCTGCTTATTATAAAATACTTCTATATTTCTGTATAGCTGCTGCTTTATGGTAATTTTTGGTGAAGTTTTGCTCTGTGTCATGTATGCACTGAGGCGTTTTCAGCTCAGCATTTCTCGGTGATGTCATTGGATGTGTCCGTGTGTCGTGAGCGCACTGCAGCAATGTCTGAGCAGGGCTGACAGAGCCTGCTGGATAGCACGTGCAGGGAGGAGAGCTGTGCAAAAGCACTGTACATGTGGTTGTTACAATCTAGGCTGAATATTCTGCATGTGGTGGTTAAAAAAGTACACTGTAGGCAACAATTCTCATGTGAAAACTGTAAGGTAAAAATAAAAGAACAGAGATGGAAATTCTTGAATTTATAATCCCAACTCTGATACAGACTCATTTTTTGGTTTAACTACTTACTGGTGTCTTGTTTTGGGTTCCTAGGATTCTATACTTTCCCCAGCTGTAAGACAGGCAGAGTATTTCTAAGTGTCATTTCTTGAGTGCAAATACAGTACTCAGTCATTGTGTAAGAAAGCTAATATTGCTGCAAATGGAAGTATTCTATTCCTTTAGTGATTTAAATGCTTAGCATACAAGATACTTGATGAAGACAAAAAAAACGTATTTTGCTGCCTACTGTATTTACTAGCTCCTGAGAACCATTGAGGTTTATTGCTGATTTATGAAATCTTGTTATATATTTATTAGTAATTGTTTTCCAGTGTGTCTGTCGAGATCCTTCCTCTGTTTTCTTAAACATTCTGTTTGATGTTCAAAGAACATCCACACTGACAGTACTTTTCTTGTTTCAAGTTTTTGATTACAGGTGGGAGTCTAGAAGATAGTAAAGATGCATTACAGCTGGCACAGACAAACGGTATTTCCACTTTAAATTTACACTGTCAGTCAAAAATATAACCTTCTGTGCTCTCAGAATTGAGTTCAAAAGGACCTGCCCCAGAGGTGTTTACAGGATCTCAGATTAAAATGAGAAATTACATTTCATAGTGGAGTGAATGCATTGTGTGTGAGTTTGTGTGTTGCTCTTTAGATTCCTGATGTTGGAAGGAATCCCTCTTTTCCTGCATGTTCTATTTCTAAATAAATAGAATAAATTTTTGGGAAAATTTGCAATAAAAATATTGATACAAGTTTCTGTTGTAGAAATAAAGTAAAATGCTTACATGTTGCGAAATATATAGGGTTTGTTGGCTTTTTGTTTGTTTTTTACTCACCAATCTATTACGACTAGCTTGATCAAGAGAGGTATCTTTCTTTTGATCGTCCCCCTTGCTTTTCCTTTCTCTTTGTGAAAGGAAAATGGCTCTTCTTTTTTCTTTAGGCAGATTTCATTCCACTAATTACTTAAATATGTATTTGAACTGAAACACATTATAAAGTACTGTTTATTAACAGAAACATAAACTAATTTTGGTTTGAATGAACTCAAGGAGATAATGTGGTCCAACTTAATCTACCTCCCCAATTCCCATCAGGAAGGCCAGACTGGCTTGAACATCAGGGCAAATTGCTCAGGGCCTTATCTGTTTTTTCCCTTCCCCAGTGCTTTTACACTTATCAGAAATGTTGGTTTTGGCAAGGCAATCTAGATCAGATACTTGAGTAAATCAGGGATATGTGACCTCTGAAATTCTCTAACAGGTTATGTAGGGGCACATGAGGGAAATGCTCTCTGCAGTTCTTACAGCTGGGATAACCTGATGCATTTTGAACAAGATGTATTTCTGAATGATCTCAAGAGGTCTCATCCAGCCTCCACAATTGTGTGATTTATTGAGGGCTGCTCCACCAGAACAGTTCAGCTCTAAGCTGCAGCTTTGGAGTACACCAAACAATATATACTAAAAGAAGACACACACTCCCACTGGAGATACTGTCTGACATTTTTAAGGCAGAAAATGTCTGTCTAATTAAATTATCATTAAGATAAATATGGTCAAAGGGAGTTTTCTTTTAAAACTGTGACCAATAAAAAAGCCCCTCCAGAGGCAGATGTTGTCTATACTTTAAATAAATTTTCTTTTTTTTTTCCTTAAAACCTCCTAATACTCTCTTGCTTTAGACATGTTTTTCAGTACAGTTGGCTGTCATCCTACCCGCTGTGGAGAATTTGAACAGAGTAGCCCTGAACAGTATTTATCTGAATTAAAAAATCTGATTGAAAAAAATAGGACAAAGGTAATAGCAGTTGGAGAATGTGGCTTAGGTAAGTGTTCTCTTACTACTTCAGTATTTCTTTTCTAGACATATACTAAAAAAAAAATCCTAAAATACTAAATGGATTTTTTGTTCTTTCTGTTTGTAGATTTCGACAGATTAGAATTTTGCCCAAAGGACATCCAACTCAAGTAAGAAACTTTTGATGACTGTGAATTGACTTGTAGCAATTTACAGGAGTATTTTCTGTCTTGTGTTCTGCCATATAACATACTGTCACATCTAGCCTTAAAATTTGCAAGGTTGGGCCCAGAGTTTTGGCAGAAATGGGAATTTAAAGAAATTTGTGTACGTTCAAGTAGTGCAGTGTGCTAAATTTTATTACCTGCCTGATGTTGACTTATATCAACATGTCTTACAGCAGTATACATATACAGCTGCTATACAGCAGTCTTTTTCTGTATAACTGATCAGAAATTGTGGATTTCTGGCTGTGAGAGATGTTAATTCTTGCTAATAATTAAGAGCTCTAAAACACTCATGGGAAAAATAACATAAATGTAGTGTGTGAAAGAATTGGGTTGTTGAGTGAAAGGCATGAGGAAGGGAACAGAACTATCAAAAGCATAAGTCAGGAGTGGGGAAAAAAGAGCTTTTAGTAAGGAAGGTGCTAGCTGGGAGCAGATAATGGAGAGCTGATGGTAAAGGTAATCTCAGGAGGTGGAGAAGTAACACATGCAGCATAGATGCTGAGTGGAAAGAAGCTACAACAGCCCCTAAAATCAGCCTGCATTCTTGTATTGAGAACATCTTTCTGCAGAGGGAACTGGTTGAAAGATACAGATGATAAATTCAAATAAGGTGAGTGATTGATAAATTCAAATAAGGTGAATGATTAATAAATTACATTTGCATGTTACTGTTTTGAGTAAAGTAGTCACTGGGGGGCAGTGTTTGGTTGTGTTTTTTCTAATTGCCACATGTTAGGAGTAGGAACAGTTAATTTCTTCATAATGCTACAGACGTACAGTGAACTACTCAGCTAAGGGGATGGGACGTTTTTTTCCTGGTAGAATTCAGCGTACAAGTTGAGCAAAACACACCTTAAAGCGTAACCTATTTCTTTTCTATGGCCATCTAAAATACTGATGGAGTACCAGATTTTAAGATCCTTAACTGCCTTGATGTTATAGAGAGAAAAAATAGATATCTCATTTCCTTGTCCAATGGACTGCAGCTGAAGAGCTGTAGTGAGTTCTCATTGGGTGCACTGAAATGGAGTTGTAAGGAAAGAGATGACAGGCCTGATGAGTGAACTAAGCAGAGGAAGGCAGAGTGTGAAATACATGGAGACGGTTCACTGGTTTCAGGTGCAGCAGTCCCAGGGAGGGCTGGCACGCAGCTGCACAGTTCCCCCACAGAAGAGCACTGTGTGTTTCCCAGGAAGTATAAGAGCATGACCTCTGTTTCATTTAGGACTTAATCAATATTTTTCTGGTTAGTAATGCTGTGTTTTCTTTTGGATAATTTTCAGCTGTAAAAAAATAAATATTATTTTTTTATCTCTTCAGTTTAAAAATTAATAAAGATAAGAATATAATAAAGATGAAAATTCTTTGTTGTAGTGTTCCTAAGAACTTTTTATTTCAAAAATCCTCCCCGTTCTCAGAACTTTTCCCACAGAAAGCAGTGATTTGAATGGTAGTAAGATGAAGGTACTGCCTTCATACTATGGTGAAAGTCATATTACAAATGGACTGGTAAGCATATAGAAGTTTCACATCTGCGGTACTACTGGGAGGAGTTTGTGGGGTGTAGCAACACAAAGCCAGGAGTTTTCCCAACCAAACTGAGGGAAGTGAACAATATCACATGCACCATTAGTCAAATTCATTCAGAAGTGTTTGTCTGGAGATCTCCCTCAGCAAGGCCAGTTTGCTTTAGCTGTTTTAGTGTCTTGATCCTGTAACATTTGAACTTGATGGTCAAAACTAAGCTTGCTCAAAGGAACAGGTTATTCCTTAAGCACTGGAACTTGTCAGGATTAGTTTCCTACTGAGTTATTTTGTTATCATTCCAGTCACTGTATGTCTGGTTTCTTCATGCTTTTCCAGGGTTTGGGGGTTTTCAGTTTTTTTTAAAAAAAATATTATTTTTGTCTCTACAGTAACTTCCCTATCCACCTCCCCTTTCTCTTTGGCAAGCCAAGGAAAAACATGCGTTAGGCTTTGTTGTTGCTAGGAATGGAAGAGTTACATTTCCATTTGTAGAGGCACTAAACTTTGTACTTTCAAGGGCTCTACCC
This sequence comes from Acridotheres tristis, assembly GCA_037013685.1. Classification (NCBI taxonomy): domain Eukaryota; kingdom Metazoa; phylum Chordata; class Aves; order Passeriformes; family Sturnidae; genus Acridotheres; species Acridotheres tristis. Next base: position 138,649,980 of record CM072886.1, on the reverse strand, counting down.
TTCTCAAAATTAGGTTGAAATTGGCCAGTAGGTTATTTAGGGAGCTTATTCACGGTTGTGTCTCTAAAACCTGTTTCCTATATGAAACAAGTATTCTGTGAAAAGAAAACCCACACTAAAAACTTAGCAATTGTAGCTATTTAACCACAAGAGCAATCATGAGTTACAGTTAATTTATATTTAGTCAAACAAGCTAAGCTAAGCAGGATATATAGACAAAGAACATTCAAAGTAGTTGTAATGCATTCTCATGAATTTTCATGTCAGCTTTCAAGGTTACAACTGATTTGTTTAATCTGTTTTATCTCAAAAATTTACACTGATTAACAGGGAAGGTAACTTTGAGAATATCAAGTTGACTATAGAGAAAATAGTGAAAATTACATTAAATTATCAGTTGCATATTTATTTAGGGCAGTTTGGTTATTTAGGAAAATGTAAATCAAACTAATGGTTTGCTGCTTCTTTCCCTTGATTGATAAGTGACTCATACACAGCAGTGTGTGATCACTGGCGTTTCCATTTGAAATGGGTATGGTAATTGATGGTGGGACTTTCCCAGTGCCCTGGACTGTGTTTTAACAGCAGCACCTCAAGAAATCCAGTATATGCAAAGAGCCCCAGCCTGCTGGGATGAGCAGTGTTGTTCTCCTGCTTCGCCCAAATAACGTCATCCTTCAAATAGCACGTGGACACTGAGTCACCCTGCGCTGCTGGCCTTCTGCCGTGCCTAAGTTCCTCTGCTGTGTTCCCTGAGCAGGGGTGATTTCCCTGCCTGGGTGGCGCCAGGCAGCAGAGATGTGGAGTGGTAATTGCAGAGCTCACTGCTAATGACAAGCACAGGTTAGTTCAGTGCTAAGTAGTTTCCTTTGGAATTGCACTGGGGAACCTGGCTACCCCCTTACCTTCCTTCTGCCCACATTCCAGTGTCTCTTGACACGGTGGGGCCTCACTGTTACCGTCCCATCAAGGGCAACTCGAGGACTACAAAGCTGGAGAGGGATAAAAAGGAGTGAAAAGGAAAGGATGGAGGAACACAGAGGGAAAACAGGGAGGGAAAACAGGTAGAGACAATAGGCAGAATGGGGCAGAAGTATGATGTCTAACCTGATATTTGTTCCACCCCAAGAGAGGAATGACTCACCTCCATGGATTATTACTCACTGGTCAGCAGCTCTGATGCAGTTTGGCCACTGGAGGCTGTAGAAGCCTGCATAGTGCTCTCCTGCTCACCCTCACTGTGTTTGTGAGTGCTTCTGGAAAAGTGGCCTCTGTCATCCACACTCTCCCATTCCTGACATTTCAGAACTTTGCGGAAAGAACAGTCAGTTCCTCTTCCATTAAAAATAAATAAATAAATAAATAAAAATTAACTGCAGCATCCACACTACACAAGAGTACATGCTCAGCATATACACATAAACATTCTCCAGTACTGAGGCTCTCGACCACTTACCTGTCTTCAAGCATAGATGACAGCTGTGGCAATACACATGGGAAAGAGCTTCTTTTAAATCCTTGCACAAATAAGAACTTTTGCATGGCAAATCCATTAATTCTGTCTTCAGCTCTGGAAGACATAAGCTTGGGGAAAAAATCTTTTACTATCTTTATTTTTTCTTACACTGAGTTTCTCTTTAAAGGTGAATTTTATTTTACAGGTATTTTGAAAAACAATTTGATTTGTCAGAACAGATGCAACTGCCCATGTTTCTGCACTGTAGAAACTCACATGCTGAATTTTTAGGTGGGTTTTGTTTAACAATTTCATCTTCAGAGCAAATTCTGAATATGAAAACCTTCTATATTCATCTGTTATAAAGCTGTCTTAAATTTTTATTTCATTTCGTAGACATAATGAGAAGAAACCGAGATAGAGTTGTAGGAGGGGTGGTAAGTATGGACTTCAGTGTAGCATTCATTTTTCCGTGCATGTGTGAATATTGTTTAATATGCAATTTTTTCTTTGTCATGGAATTTGGGTAGACTTCCTGTTATATGATTTAAGCTGTTATTAATTAGTAAGTTTTCTAGTCCCTTTTACTATTTTTATTTTCATTGCTTATTCAACAGGATTTTTGCAAGGTAAGAGGATAGGCTGAGAAAAAGCTCTGCAGCTGATGTGAAGAGTTTTTCTTGGCCTGCCAGAAGGACAGTTTAAGCACCTCATAATTGACATTGGCCTTTTCCCAATTCCTCAGTGTCTGTAACTGCAATGCATTCAGACCGCAGATAATTTAGATGCATGTTCCCAGTGGAAGCCATAACCTCAGACATTTGCTTCTGACGTTAGACATCATCTTCAAATTAGATCCAGATGGAACTTTCGATTACTTAATGTCTTTAAGTATTCAGATCACGTTTTTTAATTCAAAAGTCTGACAGGAAAAGCTTTGGGTGAAACGGTCAGGGAAGTCCAGCAACGCTTTTTCAGATTTCCATTATGACTGTATTTTTCAAAAGTAATAAATGCTCATGATTCTAACATGAGACCACACCTCCTACAAGAATAATGCAGATCCCAGGTTTGTCCTTGTTACCAGAAAACCCTTCCCCATGCTCAGTGCTTTGCATGTTCTGCTCCTGTGTAATGCTATGATGGCTCTGCTTTCCTTCCTTTCTTTTTTCCTGCACAGCCAGGAAAGAGGGGAGAAATGAGCAGGCATCTTCTGCAACTGCCTGTCCCTGGTCACAGCACGGGGAGGCAGAGCAGACAGTCTCTTTACTCCACTCAGGTTGAGAAGATGCAGTTCCCAGCATTACACTGTGTAACTTGTGATCCTCCACTTTCCTCTCTGGAATGACCAAGTCCCTGGAATGACCAAGCAGACTGTCTTGCTAGTTCCAGTGGACTAATATCTGTGCAGAACAGAATGCTGCTCTTGTGGTGGCCCTGATAGTGCCCTGAACAGAATACTGAGGAAATAATCTAAAAATTCAGCATGCACAGGATTATTTCCTGAGTATGATCTCCCAGTTATCAGTTACAGGGAGCTCCAGGGCCAAAAGAGTATCACTGCATAGGTCTCTCCTACACATGTGTCACTGTTAAGGTGTGGTAACCACTTCTAGTGCATTCAGGTGACTTCAGCCTGACCTTTGCTCCAATTCAAAATCAACTGAGCCATGTCCCATATTGATGTTTGTAATGATGTGTGAGACATATTGTTGAAGGTATTTGATGCTAATAAAAAAGTTAATACATACTTTTGAATGATTAGATTTTTAATAAAAGTACATTTGTATTTTTGCATGTCTGTGTATCTATATGTGTTCTAGGTACATTCTTTTGATGGCACAAAGGAACAAGCAGCAGCTCTAATAGATTTGGATCTTTATATTGGAATAAATGGGTGGTAAGTTCTTTACAAGAAATTTAACTGCTTTTAAATGGAAGCTGTAGTGAACTCATTGCTTTCTTTTAAACAATGAGGTCACGTTTTCAAAGCTCACTAGATCCTTAATCATCTGACAGATTTAGAATTGCTCTCATCAGTCTGTTAGCCATCAAAGCTCTTGCTGTGCAGCTCAGTGAGCTAATCCATGTCCACTCTACTACCATCAGGACAATCCTTGTTTGTAATTAAATAAGGTTGTTGAGCATGGAAAGATTCCTTCTGAGGAGCATTTAAAAAACAGCCTGACTTTAAGCTGCCTGTCAAATGCTGGAGTAATGCAAATGTAACCTGAGTGCCTCATCTCCTGGTTATGCAGTCTGCATTCTCAGCAGTCACCTGGCCAAATGCCAGCCAGCACCACTTTGTAAGGCACAGAGGCTGTCACCAGGCAAGCAAGGGCAGCCAGAGGGGTTCTGCAGCTTACTGGGGTGAGATGGTTTTTCCCACTAGCTCTCAATTTGCTGTTTTCTGCACAGTTTTAATTTACAGGCAGTATTGTTAAAAAAGGAAGCAAATTTTATTCATGAACAAAATTATTTAGGAAGCTGCTTTTGCTACAAAACAATATAACAGGCACAGTAATTACTTTTATACACTTTTTATGTTGGTTTTTTTTTTAACCAAACTCTAAATTTTCTAGTTCACTGAAAACAGAAGCCAACTTGGAAACACTGAAATCAATTCCTAGTGAACGATTAATGATAGAGACTGGTAAGATTTTGTATCTTGGTCAGTTTATGACAATGGGCAATGAGATATACTGGTGTAACAATCATAAAACAGAATCAAGACCTAAAGAATTCAGAACAGTGACTGTTTTCTCTACTTGAGAAAGCAGTTTACAGAACTACTCCTTTCCAGCCTTCTGCTGGAAGGAATAAGCTGCTGTGTCAGTTCCTGACATTGCAGGGGAAGATGAAAAGGACAAATTGACAACTCAGATTTTTAAATGTACCAGAATCCTGCTTGAGAATCTTTTAAAATGTGGCTTGCTGGAGATGTGCCAAGCACAGGGCAATGGCTGTGAGTTAGCCACCGGCAGCAGTAACAGCATTTGGAAACAACTGCTCTTTAAATGGAATATAGGTGGAAGAATCTTGAATTCCCCTCGTAGTGGCTCTTAGACCACTGAGCAGTCATTGTAATGGACTGAATAGGGATGTTATCTTTTTTCATGTTCAGATACCAATAACTCACAGTTAGAAATATAGTATTTGTTTTCATTCCTGACTCTGAGAAAGGAAAATTGCAAACTGCTAAGTCCTTAAATTTATTTGCACATGAAGTACAGACCTGTTATACAGGAAGTTTCTGTGGAATGTTTGCAGTGTATCTGGTTGTCTTTATCATGTCAGAGGAAATTAGTGTTACATATTGCTGATTTTTTTCAAGTGTAACATCCTGAAGATAATGGTATAAAAATCCAAGATGTTAAACGGCCCAGATCTCTTAAATTTCCTTTTGAGTTAGAGGTCACTGCTAGAGATTGCTGGAACTTTTATCTGTAGAAGTAGCTGATTCAACTATCTCATGCTGTTCTCAATTGCACGCCTAATTCTTTCATTCACATTAAACTAGATGCACCTTGGTGTGGAGTGAAAAATACTCATGCTGGATCAAAATACATTAAAACTACATTTCCTACAAAAAAGAAATGGGAAAAAGGGCACTGCTTGAAGGACAGAAATGAACCCTGCCATATAATGTAAGTGTGTACCACTGTACTCTTATTTTAAATACTTCAACTCTGACGTGAAAAAATAATAGAAAAATCCCAATTCACTAGTAATGTAAAAAATAGAAATTAATTCTAAATGTACTGAAACTTGTATAAGGTTTTGCTTTATAGGCTGTGGAAAAAATTAGAAGTCTTAATTTTCCTACTTCAGCAATTCTAGATGTAGAATGCTCCCTGAAAGTGAAACTAGTACTGTTTTTATTTTTTCACTTGATACATTGTAGAAGAGGTTAAACCATCTAAAGTAACCTGACTTGAATATTCATTTCACTTGTTGTTCAGGTAGTTTTAAAAACTGATCCAGCCCTGGGGATCAGGGGACAGTCCCACAGGTGGGACAGTACCAAGGCACCAGCAGTGCCTGTGACATGAACTGCCACAATATGCATTTTGTCAGGGATGTTTCTTCCTTCTGCTGTTGTGCTTCAAAGAATCTGATCCTTTGAAATTCAGATATCAATGACAGCAGCCAAGATACAGAGTAGTGAAAGAAAACTCCAGGGGCTTATGGACAGAATTGGTAAGCACAGACATTGTTTTCTGCCTCCTTTTCACACAGTTCCTCACGGAAGTGTGAAAACCAGGAAAATGTGCAATTGTTTTAGTGAAAATGTTTAGTTATCTGCATTAAATACCATTAACAGATGAAATGCTGAATTTTCAGAATTCCCTGTCTAGATTTTGAAGTACTGCTCATGATAGTACTAAAGATCCAGGTATGCAGCAAGATGTCTAAACAAGAGTTTATTTGAGAAGTGAAGGGAATTCTGCTGCTTTTTGAGACATGAAGGAACTTGGTAAACCACTGATGATGTAAAAGCACATTTTAAGCTTACATGGTGACATCTCCTAGTGTTCAGATATATTTAATGCAATTAGGTCAATTGTAATACTCATTTTTTTCTTTTAGCACAATTACGTTAACACAGAAGGGTTCCTTCAGTATTCTAAGACTTTCTAGGGTCAGTCCATGATTTTGGAGTGGGGGAAGAGATCAATTGAAAATACTCTTCTGATCACAAGTGAAGGGCCTCTACTGTTACTATTTCAACCAGCCCATATGTCAACAACACCTCCGCATATTTGTCTGCTGCCTTAATTTACAAAAATGTTTCAGAAACCCCCAGACTTGAAACGCAGTATGTCCTGCACAGATGCAGAGTGCACAGATGCACTCAAGATCATTACACAAATGCTGTACTTTGGCTTTTGCCTTCTTTTATGAAAAAAAATCTTGTTTGGCTCAACCTTATTTTGAAATTATCATCCCAATAATGTTCATTATAACCATTTGAATTTCAAGAACCTCATAAACCTTAAGAAAAATGAAGAATGGTAACTGATAATTGGTATTTTGTGACTCCTCAAGCAGCAAAATCTGGTGTGAAGGAATGTTATGCAGTCAACAAAGTGTTTTTAATGTTTAGGGTATATATATACTATCTAATACAGCTCAATTGGCAGGAGGAATTTTCAATTTGATGATGGTGGTGCTGGACACCTTTCAGGTTTGATGGTGATATTACTGCTTCATATATATATTTAGAACTACTCCCTGTGGAAGCTATTTTTTAAAAAAATCAGCCACAAGAGACTTCCCTCCTTCATACACAGTGCTACAGCTTTCTACTGTATCCAGTTGAGGAGGGATAAGTCCCTAAGTCTTCTTGGGTGAAATTCTTTGGTATTTGTTACTTATTTCTGTGTAGGCCTGATCTCACTCTATCTCATCTGGAATATCATCTTAAATCAAGAAGCTGGCTAATTTTGCATCTAGGAAAGTATTTGCAATAAAGTAATTATTAAGAACAACTTTTCCTATGCTTTCACAAAAAGAAGTTTAGCCATTGCTTCAGTATAGAGGCAAAATCCAAAGCCCACCCAACCCTGCCACCAAACTTAAGCTTCTTACTTGTCACGGTGAAGCTTGAAGTTTTTTGCTGCTACTGGAAAAATCAAAGTATAGCACATCTCAGGAAGGGTTCAGAATATTTTTCTTTTAAAGAATCAAGAAAGCAATTCCAGAGAGGTTGTGGCATGGTTTTAATCATGTCCATCCCATTTCTTTTGCCTCCTCTTCCTAGCTTGTATGAAGGCCCTGGGCCTTTTGAAATTGCTCATTTAATATTTACTGCAAATGCCTGACCACATTAATCAGAATTAAGCTAAAGAACAGGGAACTACGAGTAAGTTACTTTGGCAGCACTGTGCTCTGATAAAGCTGTATCTGGAATTTAGGCTTTACCATAGATCAGTCTATTCATAGTACAGCTTTAGCCTTGACAGGCTAATGAGTTTTTGTTAGAAAAATGAAGATCATTGATAAAGACACCCACAAAATGACACTTCCTTCAAACAGAAAGCTGTTTAATTACCTCCAAACAAGAGTCAAAAGACCAAAGATGAATCTGTACCAGTGAGCAAACCAGTGTTCAGTGTAAAGGAAATGGCAGTAACTTAAAAGTAGAAGCTATTTGCATATCTGAGCACCCTGCCCTATTGCTCTTAGTGTAGGTTTTTATTCCAGCTTAATCTTAGTGACTTGTACATACACATGCAGCATTCTAAAGTACATTCTGAAGTACTGGGTTTCAGCCTTGTAATATAAATCTTTCTTTTTTTAGTCAAATACTGGAAATAATGGCAGCAGTAAGAGAAGATGACCCACTTGAGTTGGCCAACACTCTATATAACAACACCATTAAAGTCTTCTTTCCAAATATGTAAAGTTGTTTTTCTTACATTTATTCAGCATAACTTCAGTAAATATATTGCAAAAACTTAAAAATCATCATACCTCCAAGTTCTAATCAGTGGAAGCCAATGTGTAGTGGGTTTGGGTTTTTTTATGGTACAAGATTAAAGCTGCTTTTGAAAAGGTGATCTGCATTTGTGCAGTTTGTCAGCCCCGTTCCCCTTCCGTCAAGATTCAAGGATCGACTTCAAGGCCAGCCCATGCCTGTAACTCCAGTTAGCAGTGGAGGCCCAGGATGAGCACCAGGCTGCTGCATTCACATGTAAAGCACTTCAAGCTACTGCTGGCAGTTCAGGAGGGTGGGACACATCCATGGCATGCGCTTTGCTGCTTCACCAGAAAGCTGAGCAGTGTCGCCTTTTGTTGCACATATGCAAATGCTATAGCATTAAGTCTACCAACCTAAATTTTTATTTATTTTTTAAAAACACAACTCACTAGTTTTTTGCGATAAAGCTCTGCTAATACTGAATTTGTAAGTAAAGCTGCTTTGGCTCAGGCTTTCATTTCTGAGTTAACGGGCTGAACAGTCTGTTTTCACCAGTATTTTTCATTTGCATCGAGAAGACATTGATTGGGGATTACTGGTATACAGTCTTTGGCACAGCATTATCACTACATCAATTAAAGAGTGTTTTTCCCACCATCTTAAAAACGTGAAAACATTTTATTCCATGTACAATAATGTACATAATTTTAAGGTGGTCATGAAAAAGACCAGCAAAAATTAGAGGTATATTTACAGTAGCACACACCACAGTAAACAACCACCATTCACAGACTCAACATTGAGATACTGCTGTTGTGCTTAAGTACAATAACTACAAAGTGATACTTTTATTCTGCTGAAGTCAATCTTGAACAAATACCTCACGGCTTAGTAAAGGATTTCCTAATCACCAAGAGAGTTAGAGTCAACATTAAGAGTCTCATTTAAGTGCTGTGCCACACAGTCATCATCTTCCTCATCACTATCAGAACTGTCATTATCTTCATTTAATTCATTTTCAGCATCAGCAGCTTCTTCTGCAACCCGTACAGGATTTTCATTTGGTGCTACAAACCCGTTGTTGTTAGAGATACTGGCATTTTCTTTGTCCTCAATATACACTTTCTGATGGCACATCGGGCATGTGTCCTGAATGTACAGCCACTTCCGAAGACAAAGTGCGTGAAAGTAATGGTTGCACGGAGTAATGCGTGCAGAGGTGGTGAACTCGTGGTAGCAGATTGCACAGACATCATCAATTTCATGTAACCGAGCCCCTTTTACCTCTGGAAGCGAGTTGATTTTCTTCACAGCAGTCCGGCGGTTTATAAAAGTCTTCCAGCCATTCTTGGCTTGCAGGTAGATGTTGAAGTACGCGTGCAGACACATCATGCAAGCGCGAATCTTGCTTCCCGATTCAAAAACCATTGTGTAAGCTCCATTTCCAAACATGATTACTCCAAATATAAACTCAATAATATTGCCAGTTGAGCGAACATAATAGACATAATCATCAAGTTTTTCCCATAGCACATTATAGTAGCCATCAATCATAAACAATATATAAACAGTGATAGAAACTATTACTTTTAGGCAAAGCTCTACACAGAATGCTGTGACTGCAAAAAGCCAAGTATTTAGTGCATAGTGGTGCCAGAGGATGTAACTGAGCAGAACTGGAAGAATGAAAAGGCAAGCAGAGACAAACAGTACAGGAAAGTGTCTGCGGAATGATGACACATGGGAGGCACTGAGAGACATCAGCACAGGGTCTGTCATTCCATGGATAAAATGCAGGACTGCAGTCAACAAAAGGCACATGTTTCGACTCAGACGAACTAATCGTTCCTCTGGTTTCAGCCCACTTAAACCAGTCTGCAAAGCCAAAATGAAAAACAAGACGGGTGCTACAAACCCAAGCCTTTTGTCATCCTCATCAGTTGATCCAATGAAGGCCAGGATACCAAGTCCCAAATAATGCGCTATTGAGGAAATGACAGCACTCATGCCCAGTACAGTTAAAGTAGAGTCACACCCACTGATGATCAGGCTGCAAATCAGTTCCCAACAGTTATCCCACGATATCAAGAAGAATTTTTCTTCAGTGTTGTTTTCAGCCATCTTTACAACATACGTTAATACAACAGCTTGTGCTGTAAGTCTTGTTAGCCAAAAGACACGTAGTACAGCTGGAAACCGAATCCTTTTCCATGTATCTTCCATCAATAGCTGTAATCCATAAATACGATACATGTGCCTCACCAGCAGATAAACGTATCGTACCGAATAATAGAACCACTTAATTTTCGTAACTAAAATGGCTGTAGTATTTAGTGTCAGAACTAGGCCTGAAATAAAAACAAGTACTTGCCGGACATTTAAAGGTAATTCAACAATCAAGCCAATTACAGGAATCAGTATATCCAGGATGATGAGTTGAGAGTATATGGACTGCATGTTTAGCAGTGTAACATATCCGATTCCAAAGGTAAGCTGAAGGATGGAAAGCGCCATCCATAGCGAAGGTCCTTTTTGTAGGAAGATCTGAATTCCAAATACAGGTGTGTAGTAGGCACTGTGGAAGTTTATGTGCAAAGCAGCATAGTAATTCACCAACACTGAAGTTGCAGCCAGCAGAAACGCTGAGGCGATCATGTAGAACTTGAAAAGTGCTCGCTGTTGTAGGACCAGAACAACGCTGGATACAAAGACACCTAAAATCAGATTGAAATCATTTAGTTCTCAGCAGAAGTTCAACAACAGATTTTAACTGATTAGCTTTGGAGCTAAATTTATTTAATGTATCACTTCCCCGTTAGTCACTTGTAACTTTGCATTGTGTCCTTTTCAGAGAACAGGCAAGAGGACAAGTTAATCTCTGCATCTAACATCTGTGTGCTACAGCTGTGATGCAAAGCCACTGCAAGCCTGAAATCACAATTACTATGGAGTTCGTTGCAGTTTTAGACTAGAACAGTGACAACACCCTGCCTTTCAGCCTTAGTCCTGAAATCCAAGGTTAGACAAGTTCTAAAAATAAATAAAAAAACCCAACAGATCACCTTTATAAGCATCATCTTAACATCACCTTTATCAGCAAAGCTAATAAAGAATAAAGTAGTAAAATTTAGTAAGTCCACTGATTCACTTGAACAAGGTACTCAACTACAGCTGTCCAAGCTGGAGTACTAAAGGTAAGTAACCAAAACACTTTAACTAAACTCTTTTAATGAGGAAACAGTGAAAAATTGCTTTTGTTTGTTGTGGGGAAGGCAATCCTATTTCCCTTCAGTTTGCTTTTATCTCTGGTGACAGTGATGACAAACGTCACATGATGAAGATCCTCCACAGTTTAGATCTTTTGTGCATAGAATCGAAAACGGCACCAATTGCCTCTTCGCCAGTGCAAACTTGTCTGTCTTGTTAGAAGTCAGATTTTGAAATTCCTGTTTGCTAACCTCTCCCTCATATTGACCATGCCTGCAAAGTCTGCACCTTCCTATGAGAAATCCTATCAGAGCAACTTCAGTTGGGAGTTCGGGATTACATCCCTGCAGTAAACTTCTGTAGTGCAATTTATGAATTCCATCGCTGTGCACTACATAGGTAAGGGCTCTGCCGTAAGAGGTGTCAAATTAAATAGCACTTAGCACTAGATTATTTTCCTTAAACAGTTTCTTTTTCAGGAAGCACACTGCCTTTGTTTTGGACTTCTCAATCAGCTTCCACTCTGTGCAACTGATTTCTCATCCAAACCACTTTGGAGAGATTTCGATCTCTACAACTTCTATTTTATTCTAAGTTGCTTTCAATCTCTCTACTAAAACAAATGAAATCACCAGCAGTCCTCTTTCTGCTGGAGGACAGCATCGGTCTTTCCTGACAATTGCAGTTTAGGTTGTTCTAAATCTGCCATAAACAAGTGTTTAAAAAAAAAATTAAGCCATAGTCTCTCGATCACGAGAATAAAATCTTTGAAATAACATTTGATTCTACCAATAGTGTGACCACTGCTTGTGTAAAGAAAAGAAAAACAACAACAACCAAACACACACAAATATACAAAAAAACCCAACAAACGTCCAAAGCCTGGAGGACTCAGAAGGGAGAGGATCAACAGTAATCAAGTGCAAAAGCAGGCTACAAATAAAGTTATTAATATGCCCGAACAATATTCCTTGCCAGTAGCACTGGCTGATATAAACACATTCTCCTTAACTAATCATTAACCTGGTAACCTTGTGAAGTGGACTGAGGAAAAGCCTCTATCAGTTTTCAGAAAGCCCCTTGCATCTGCAGTTCTTCCAGGAAAAGCTGAAAGAATACTGGTTACATACAGCACTTTTTACAAAATAAGGTTGACAGTCGCCTTGTCATTTTAACCACCAGAAACATCTTTAGGAAAGCCAATACTGCTGACGAGTTTGTAGCCTTTGTCTTTTCTCATAAGTCACAGAAAAGGCTCACATGCCTGTACAAGGTCATTATTTATGTAATTCTGATCATTTGAGCTAAAGGAGATGCATTTTGCAGTAAGCAGGCTGCTCTGAAACACGCCTTAACAAAACCTATTTTTGTGCCTTGCAGTGGCAGTAACAGGCCTGTATTTAGATACTGCAGGTCATCTTAAAGCACTGACGTTTCACATGCAAGACACATCTCTAAAAACAGTACAACAGTGAGTCAATAGAGCTTGTCCTACTGGTTCCTCTGCAGAGGGACTAACAAAAAGTACAGCATTTCTCTGTTAACACTTATGGGGAAAAGTCAAGACTCATTGAAGGAATCTCGAAAGACCCTAAGAGGTCTCAGACGGGGCAGTGAGCACTCCTTTTCCCCATCTCCATTAATGTCACTTAGTCCATCTCAATATGAGAAGACTGTCCTGCCCTGTGCCCACCCCTTTTGCCCTCCAAAACAGTAAGTCTTTTTCCCTTTTCCCTCTGCTAGGAAATGCTGCAGTTCCTCCTTTGGTAAGGTTTGTCCCTCCTACTCATCTTTACTGTTTCTACCTGTGCCACCCCATTGCAAACTGTCCCAATATGGCCTCCAAACACAGCACTGAACCAAACCACGCTGCACTTACTTTTAAAATAATTTCTTGTGTTACATTGAATGTCTCTTCTCATTTTTCCCTTTAAATCCTGAAATTTGTCAGTATCTTTATAGCAGCCTGCTACTTAGGATTCGACTTTCAGTCACATGCAGGGGACAATCACTTTTACACATTCAGCATTTCATTCATGTGGAACTGCCAAACTATTTTTCCCTAGCTCCAGTCATTCTGTTTACTTCCACATCTTTCTGCAGACTCAAGTATTTATAGCACCCTTCTCAAAACTCAGTGTCCTCACTGAGGAGGGACTGCTGCCTGAGGTGCCAGTCACACACTCCTGGGGGTGGTGGTTCTGCTGGAATTGAAATACTTAAACCCAGTGCAAAGATACGAAAGGTAAACACTGTGTTGGGGACAAAGCAAGGTTAATCAAAAACATGAATGAGAAAACATGCTCCAGTTGTGGAAGTTGGTTCTGTGCCGTGTATAACTCTACCTACTTGCATAGAAAGTGATGGAAGAATCAGATCAAGGAATCCTGCTGTAAATCTTTGTAACACCCACGCAGATCTCTATTAGCATTCCTCAAGAGCTGTACTCCCAGATTATTTCAGAACTGTTTAACATCACCCCCAAAATCATCAATCTCTCCAGAGCTTTAATCTTTGTATCTAGTGGACAGGTTGTTGTTGTTGTGCTACAGAAAAAGTTTGGATCAGTACTTCAAAATCTGCAAATGGTAAATAAAAGGACATTTTTGCACTGTTTAAATACAGAATAATCCAAAATAACTACATCACTTTCCTAACAGCAGCAAAAACCCAACCCTGAAATCCTTAAATTTAGATGAGAAAAAACAGCTGTAAAAGCACTCTGTTGTCTGAACCTCATGGAAGGTGTTTAAGATCATCTTTAGGTACCTACATTTTAATCTTCAATTTTGGAAAGCCGAGAGCCACAGACCCCTTTTCTAAATGTTCAACATAAGTTTCTTGGCATAAAACATTCCCAAAGCATTTTTGCAGAAGGCAAAAATTACCCATTTCTTCCCCCAACTCCTTTCAGAAAAGTGTTCATATAAATGCAAACCTCAAAAGTGGCTTCATCTGTTAATCCCAGTACCACACACTTAAGGGACATCACTGAACAACACATCCACCACTCTCATTTACACAGGTGGAATTAATTTCAATGCTCTTCTTACAGCATCTGGATCATATGATGAAGGACTCCTAAAATTAAGTTGGTGAGACACTGCAATTTCATTTTTTTAAAAAGGAATTATCACTCTTAGCAATTGTGTAAGTGTTGAACAGAAGGTCAAGAAAATGGGAAGCAGGAAGAATTCCTGCTCCCGGTCCCTGGGGGATGCTGATGATACTCGTGCCACGGCAGGCAAAGGAGGCAACTCAGGGCCTCCTCAGCATCACTTCTCATATGAGCAGAGACTTCCCCTGGCACCCTTAACCAAAGCAATAATATAAGCATAAAAAATATAATAAATGTAAAAAAACCAAAACAAAACACCTGCTGCATTTTGTTACCTCCTCCCTTCGCTCTCCTCTCACCTGCTGCCTTGATATAGGTTATTTTTTACTTTTCCTCCCTCTGCTCCTCGACTTGTGTGATGCCGTCACACACTTCTCACGGTGCACATTTCCTTTAACCCTCTCTTCTCTGCTTCCTGCCCCAAAAACTGTACCGCCTATTTCCTTCCTGTTTTTCTTCTACTATAAATGTCAAATAAAATCTAAACTCCATCTCTCTCAGACCTGCAAAAAAACCCAAATAAAATCCAAACAACAGCTTGATTTGTTTTGTGTTCGCCTTCCTGCCTCAGGATCATCAGCTCCAAATCGTGACACACAGCACAGTATCACCTATACAGCAGTTCATGAACGGGACTCTCACCAAGCCGAGGCTATGTAAGAACCCAAATTAACGATCTTGAAAACAGCATCGCCTAGTTATACCAGTGACTTTCATCCTTCATGCAGGGGAAGGAAAATAAGAGCTTGAAAATAAGCATTGGCAAGTTTCAAGAGGATTCTCTGTCCTCTGGGAACCAAATTCCCGGCATTTCTGAACTGCTGTTGCTAAAATAAGGCGTTAACAGCGTATTTCAACATCAGACTATCCAAAGGGTTTTTAAAAAACCACAAGAAAACCCAATACCCACTAAGTCACATGTCTTCCGCCTTGGAAGCCCCCAGAGTAGGAGGGGGGTGGTCACAGCTACGGGGACAGGAGGAAGGAACCGGGGAGAGATCGGGGGGACCCCGGGGCCGGAGCGGGGCACGAGGGGGCGAGGTGATGATCCAGCCTGGGCGGCCGAGCAGGGGCTCGGAGATGGCAGAGAGGAGCCGAGGGGACGGGAATCAGGGAAGGGGAAGGGGAGAGACGGGCCGCGACAGCAGCAGCAGCAGCCAGGCGGCGGGTGAGGGGCGAGGAGCAGGGCGGGCGCGCCGTGCCCGCGGCGGTGCGCGGGGCCGGCGGGGCACGGTGCGTGTCCCTCGGGAGGGGGAGGAAGGGAAGGTGTCTCACCCAGCAGCCGCAGCAGCGCGCCCAGCAGCGTGGCGCTCACGGAGCCACCCGGCAGCGGGGCCGAGTTGAAGATGGCGTCGATGAGAAACAGGCTCGGCACCCGCAGCGCGACCTCCAGCCCGGCCCGCAGCCGCGGGCCCAGCCGCAGCTGGGGCAGCCGCGGAGGGCCCGGGGCCGCCATGCCCTGCGCGGGGGGGGGCAGGCGGGCCGCCTCTCCCGCCGCTGGAGGAGCGGAGGGGGCGGGAGCGAAGGAAGGGAGGGCTGAGGGGAGGGAGGGCGGCCGGGAGCCGCTACCGCCCAGCACCCGCCGCCCGGCGCGCCCGGCTCTGCCGCGCCGCCGCCTCCATGTTCCTGCGCGCGCCCGCGGCAGCGCCGCCCGCCGGGCCGGGGGCGGGGCCGCGCGAGGGGGCGCATGCGCAGCCCCGCCCCGGGGGCTGCCGGGGGGTGCATTGGGCTGGGGAGAGCCCAGGGCCGGCGGGGTCGGGTTGTGACCAGACAGTGCCCTCAGAGCTGCCGTCTTTCCTCACACACCTCCCGGGACCGTGACCCCACCGCTGCCCCAGCAGCCCAGTCCAACCTCTAATCAGCCTTTCTCTGAAAAACTTCCTGATGTCCAATCTAAACCTCCCCTGGCATAGCTAAAGGTCATATTCTCTCATCCTGTCGCTGGTTTCCTTGGAGAAAAGACCGGCCCTCACCTGGCTACAACCTCCTTTCAGAGAGTTGTAGAAAGCTACAAGGTCCCCCTTGGATGTCCTTTTCTCCAGACTGAGCACCTCCAGCAACCTCAGCTGCTCCTGGTGCTCCAGACCCTTCCCCGGCTCTGTTGCCCTTCTCTGGACATGCTCCAGCACTTCCATGTCCTTCTGGAATAGAGGGGCCCAGAACTGGACACAGCACTGGGCACAGCAGTGAGGTTGTGACTGCACCACTGAGTACCAAAGGACAGTCACTGCCGTGGTCCTGCTGCTCACACTGTTCTGATACAATCCAGGATGCCATTGCCCTCCTTGCCCAGCTGGGCACACGCTGGCTCAGATGGTGGGCTGGCAGCGGGCCTGGTCCCTTGAGTGCCTCGTGTCCCTAAAGTGCCCCTAAAGGCCAACCTCATGACAGGAATCCTCTGCCAGCCATAACGAGGCAGTGCGTTCCTGCTGCAGCCCCTCGGGAGGGGTCAGCCCCATGTCCCCCATCCCACAGCGCTCTCACTGCTGCACCTTTGCCCTGTGCTGTCCGAGGATATTGGAGCACTCGGTACCATCCAGGGCTGTCAGGGACTTATGCAGCCTGAAGGTCTAATGGGCTTTAATGAGAATTCCCAGTTCTCTTGAGTGGGATGCACAAGCCCTGTCTCAGCCAATGCATTACCATAGAGAAGGGTGAGAGGAAAAAGGCATTTTCCTTTTAAATCCTTTCTCCTTCCTCATGCATTATCACAGAAGCTACAGATACAAGGACAACTGGAAACTTCAAGCTGCCTTGATTTTTCATCAAGAGCTCTAGTGATAGGACAAGGAGTAATGGGTACAAATTAAAAGAGGAAAAATTTAGGACAGACATCAAGAAATTTTTCACTGTGAGGGTGGTGAGACACTGGAACAGGTTCTCAGGGAGGCTGTGGCTGCCCCAACCCTGTCAGTGTTCAAAGCCAGGTTGGATGGGGGTCTGAGCAACCTGGTCTAGTGGGAGGTGTCCCTGCCCATGGCAGGGAGGTTGGGATTAGTGATCTTTAAGGTCCATTCCAACCCCTGAACATTCTGTGATTGCACGATTTTTACTAAATAAAGAAATTATTACTAAATTGAAAGCAATGTGTAACAATGTTAGCCCATCTGAAACTGGGACATTTCCTACCCCATCCCTTGTAGGAATTAAAAGCAGGTTCCAGGACACAAGAGAGATGAGCTTGTGAGCCTGTTGGCATCTGCCACGCTGCAATTTGCCACCAGTGTCTGCCTCCTGCTTCACCTGCTGGGGCTCAGCCTTTGCATGAACCTCATTTGTCCATGGCTTAAGCTCTTGGAAGCCTTTCTATTGTTTCCAAAGGGGGTTGGATCAAACCACAACAGTATTGCACAGGAATTTTCCTAAGCAATGCCCCAGCTAACAAAGCCAGAAATGTTGCCAGATTGCTAAAGGATTGTATTACAAAATCCAGGGACACACATGGACAAAGTGCGTGTTTTAATCACATACTGAAAGGCATAACTCTGACCCAGTAAGTCTCCCCACACCAAATAATAGAGGTCAGGGTTTAAATTATGAAAACATTTGAAGATGGCTGAATCACAGTGATTCGGACTTGCCTGAATCATTTTACTCCTCAACTAAGTATAAAGTATAAAGCTTCTGAATGTAAACAACAATATTTGATTTGAAATGAAAAGCTGTGTAAATTAAGCACATCAGAGTACTTGATAATTTCCAGTAATCCACATGAAAATATTAATTTATATGAGGTGTAATTTCAAGAAATTAACAACTCCAAGCACTATTTATGAAAATGGAATTCCCTGACCTCCCAAAGCCCTTTCAACTTCATTTAATATTCTCATTTGTAAAGAGGATCTTAAATCTATTTTTGCAGTATAGGCTTCAGGATCAGATACAATGCTGTAGTACATATTTATATTGCTTTAAGGACATGTGGATTAAATGGGACCCACTAAATGGATTTTCAGGTTTAAATACATGCATTTACTGGCATATTTTACAGATATTATTTGGGCATGTGAGTGCAGTCACGGATATCTGCCAATTACTTTGTGCATGAACACTTCAGGTTGCAAACATTCCAGAAATCCTAGTGTTAGTAAGGTGTATCACATCAAATGAGTATGTTTTACACAAGTTTTTCAGAAAAGTAACTTCTGTTAGGACTCCTAATTTTGATTTCAGTTTAATTAAAAAAAAGTAAATCTAAACTGGATTATCAGGCACATGGGATGCAGGATGATGACATCTGCTGGATATATTTCATTTTGCAATTTGTACTACCTAGCTTCAAATGGGGAATAATAAACCAAATTCAGTGTTGCATGAGCAAACCTTGGCTGAATTCACTTTGGTTATAGGCACAAGTGCAGGAAAATTTGGCATATCATTTAGAGAGTTAAATATAGTCTCAACTTCTTTGTATATTTGAGGGTTAAATACTATTCCCAGTACATTTCTATTAATACACAAAAAAAAGTTTCCTTGGTTGAGGAATTCTTCAATTTCTCATTCATAACTAACATACAAATTAAGAAGAAAGTTGCTTTATTTGTCTGTGTAGATGAATTGTTAAGGGGACATAGTCCTGGCTCCAGGTGAAGGTTGTTCCCTGGGGTATCCCTGGGACTGGGTGTACCTGCCCTGACTTGGTGTCAGGTGTCAGGCCCACACCTAGCAGCAGTACAAAAGAACAAGCCCTAGGGAGCTGTTTCATAATAAATAAGAACATAACATTCAAAAATAGTTTTGGAATAACTTAATACACCTCCTGTATGAGGATGAGTCAGACAGATGCAGATCAGTCTATTTCACCAACAAGTCACTGGAATTCTTTGATGTTCTTTATGGCATGTGGCAGAAGGTTGAGTTTTACTCTGTCACATAAAAATTATTTTTGAGGTATTTTTGATAGTTTGGAGTGGTCAAAAGCCATATGATTTTTTTCAAAAGCTAGCATTTTTAACATTTAGCATTTTAGCAAAAGTTAGCATTTTTCTCTGAGATTTTTAGAACGAGAGGAACTGCATAAATACAAATTATCAACTATATAGGTCACATGCCTTGAATTAACTGGACATATGGGAATTTTTATTATCTTCTGGAATGGTAGAACAGCCTATTTTCTATGTCAGCCTGCTGAGACCATGCTTAGGGGCTGTGCCCATACATTATGACCAAATTTAAACCCACTTTTTAGCAAAACAACTTTAGATTTCTTGAAACTCCCTCATTTGCTTAAATGCTCTCATAATCCGTTTGAACCAAAGGTTTTATTGGATTAATGCAAGTCCTCACATCAGATAATGAAAAATCACATGGTCTTTCAAAAATCACATTTTTATAATTAAAAAAGAATAAAAATGCAGGAAAGATTGTAAGAGGATTAGCTTTTTTTTTCCCTAACTACAAGATCTTGAAAAACTAAATGCTTATGATACCTTTGCTCTGAAACATCCTGTGTAAATTTAGCCTGATTCAGTAACAGTAATTTTTGTAAGAATGAAAACAGTTGTCTCCTAAGAAAAACCGTGCAAATGTGTATATCAAAACTGTGTTTTAGTTTGCAATGTATGTAGCAATCCATTAACTATTCCCAAATTTCATTTCTCCTTTCCTGAGACCTTTAGTAGTGGATTCTCTGATATCGTATTGCATTCCTCCTGTAAGAATAAAGCTTTGTATGATGTATCCTTCTTTTTGTTGTAACAGTTTTTCATTGCAATCACTGAGGATATCTGTATTTTGGACTGAAACAAAACCCAAAGACTCATGAAGGGAACCTAAAGATGATATTCTTGCATGAAATAGACTGATCTGCATTTTTAAAAAGCCAAACATCAGTGTTTTATTAATGTGGGCTTTGGTGGATTGAGAACAGCCTGTGCCCCCAGCTCTGCGCGGCTGCAGCAGCATCCTGTGCGTGTGAGCCCTGCCGGGACAGCAAAGTGCCTGCCCAGACACAGAGATGCACAGGCTCTCCTAAAGCTCGTGTTCAATGTCAACAGACTTGCATATGGGGCACTTCCAATGCAGGAATGGCAAAATATTTAAAGATTAACATGTTGCTGCTTAAAGTTCAATGGAAATTATTTACATTCATGTGAGTATTTTTAATATTATTATTACTAGTCTTTACCCAGGAGTAGCTTATATCTGTATCTTCTTCTGAAGAGAAAAAAGCAAATCAAAGTAACATTTTAAAAGCTAAGCATTTTAAAACCTGTAAATATAGTTATTGACCTAGGGATCTTCGGAATATATTAAGATTTTCCCTACAAAAATTAATGCGGTTAAGACGAGTTACTAATTTTCGGTTTTACTCCTTCTCCATAGCTAAACGCCATGGGCTTAGATAGCATATCTTAAAAGATGCTAACAAAGCAGAAAGATATTTACTTATAGTTAACATGTAGCAAACCAAATTGTAATATCTTGTTTTGTGAGGGATTGATTTTGATTTCTTATCTGCATGATTTGACAATGTCTGTGACATAGGAGCACTGCATCAGGCTCTGGGATCTGCAACACACAAATGACATGGACCTGTTGGAGTGAGTGCAGAGGAGGTCACCAAGATGATCCAAGGGATGGAGCACCTCTCTTATGAGGAAAGCTTGAGGGAGTTGGTTTTGTTCAGTCTGGAAAAGAGAAGGCTTTGGGGTGGCCTGATTGTGGCTTTCCAGTACCTGAAGGGAATTACAGAAAAGATGGAGAGGGATTTCTTGAAAGAACATCCAGTGACAGGACAAAGGGGAATGGTTTCAATCTGAAAGAGGGTACGTTTATATTAGATAGTAGGAAGAAATGCTCTGCTGTGAGAGTGGTGAGGCACTGACACAGGTTGCCCAGAGAAATTGTGGATGCCCCATCCCTGGAAGTGTTTAAGGCCACGTTGGTTGGGAGTCTGAGCAAACCTGGTCTAGTAAAAGGCATCCCTATCTGCAGCAGGGGGACTGGAACTTGCATGAGCTTTCAGGTCTCTTCCATCTCAGGCCATTCTATGATTCCATGATCCTATGACTGTTCCCCTTAGTGAACCATGGTGTTATTATGCATTATTATTTGAAGAGACTGCTCACTTGGAAAGTTTGAAGCACCCAAAGATTTTTCTGCCTTGGCAAAGCAAGGCTGGTGCTGGAAAGTCAAAGCACATGGACAAGCCTTGGGTCATTGCTGGCAGGAGACAAGAATAACCTACCAGTGCATCATCTGCATAAGGAGAACGTCTTAATTCCGTAATTTTCCCATAGTCCTTTAATGACAAATTTTTCATTCTCTTTAAAGTAAATGATTGCTAAGAAATGTGTTAGACCTTGCTGGTTATGGCTTTACAATTTTCTACTGAACAAAACTGTGCAGATTAAAAGCCTTTAGCCTTTGCCTTCTGTGAAAATAAAAAGGGACTAAGAAAACAAAGTATATTAACAATTGCTCATTGGCACATTTGTCTCATTTCCTAACTCTGACCAGCATAGTTAACAAGCAGACAAGAAAGAGAGAGACAAGGACTATGTCTCAGGACTGCAACCCCTTCCTGCATCTCTCCTGCTCCGGGAGGGATGCACTGGTGGACAGCTCCATG
Source organism: Acridotheres tristis (assembly GCA_037013685.1). Classification (NCBI taxonomy): domain Eukaryota; kingdom Metazoa; phylum Chordata; class Aves; order Passeriformes; family Sturnidae; genus Acridotheres; species Acridotheres tristis. The sequence goes on along the minus strand of CM072886.1, from coordinate 138,628,202 downwards.
TGGCTGCCAGCCAGAGCCCTGCCCAGCTCCTGCCCAGGGCAGTGCTCCCCTCTGGCTTCCTCGGCTCCACATCCCCCCTCTGCCGGAGCGCCCAGATCCCTTCTTATCCTTCTTGTTGTTCTTTTGTTTTCCAAGCACTACACGGAGCAATGTCTGTCTTTCCTAAGAGTCCACACACACATTGCAGCTCCTGCTGCAGAGATTTGCTTTCTTTCCCAGAGCTGCTGACTGTATTCCAGGCCTGATTTGAAGACATAACTAAGCAAGCAGAAACCAAAATAATTAAGAAATATTTTTAAATTATTGCCATGTATTCCTTTGTCTTCTGCCATTGTTTTTGAGTGCATCTTGATTGAGACAGGCAGTATTACGAGCTTGCTTGTTGTGTGTCATCCCCTTTCTTAGTGGTTTTCCCAGCTCCCTAATCCTGTTATTAATCCATAGGAGAAAAGACAGCATGCTTTCCTACAAATTGTATACTTAGTAAAAACAGGTCTAGAATGTTAAAGTACTAAAATATATTAAAAGTAGCTCAGACCAGATGCTAGAAACTTGTCCTAGGAATTAATATTCATTCTATTTCTAATACTTCTGTATTTTAATATTAGTTTCTGTTCTGTAGCTGTTCCTGGCTATTACTTCTTGTAATAGAAGTTCAGTATCTATTTGTTCAAAGAAAAATGTATCTGCTAAAATAGACAGGAAGCTGGAAAACCCTGACAGCTGGTGCAGCACATTTTTTCAATTGCCAGACAGCAGCTCAGAAACGGTGTGCCTGAGAGGGAGGAATGGAAATGATTGTGATATTTTGTGTGGAGCACATGGAAAAGCACATGCTGCCATCATAGCAGTTTTTCTGACCTCATCCATGCTTTGTGTTAGGCAGCTGTAAAAGTAAGAAATAAAATGCAGATCTAGTGCTAATTTTTAAACTCATTAATGAAAATTTTCCCTTTGAAACAACAAATTAAGTAACAGCTGTACACATAGAACCTTGCACTATATATTGTTTTTTGTAGCTAAGGAAATGAATTATTCATTACACTCAACATTTTTTTCCCTTAAAAGGTGATGTGTGGCTACATGTGGGGAGTTTGTGTCACTGAAAGGCAAGATCTGCCTATACTAATTCAATATTTGCTCAAATATTTAGTAACATCTGGAATGTAGTTCTAGAACTCCTAATTTACAAAGTGAAATAACAGAGGGCAAGGCAAGTTCCTTTAGCTTGGGGCTCAACATTCGTTTTACCATTTGTGCTACTTGTTTTGTGAAAGACAGAAGTGGGGAGAATCAGAATTTTACTGGAAACTGGCCATGCCACAGCAGAAAATGTGGTCTTCCTGAGAATCCCCACCTTGTAGAGGAAGTGTGGTCTGTGAAACACCAGTGTCCCTGTCACCCCTGGACTGAGCCTTGCCTGCCACGGCTTGCCTCTGCCTTGAGCTTCATGCTGCAATTCCCAGTCTCATCCAACTCCACTGTCAGTACAAAGCCTTGGTGGAAAAAATCACCTTGGTGGAAAACCTCAACTTTCTGAAGTCACATACAGGCCAGCCCTGGCCCTAGTTCCCCTGTGCTCTGCCTACACAGTCCCAAACAGGAACTGTTTGCTGAACTGCTGCCCACTATCTGTGGGCTACTAAATTTAGCTGGTTCTTGATAGCTGAAAACTGCTCCCAGACCGGATTGTACTGCTCATCACCAGCACCTGTAGCCAGATAACACCAGCAAGCTGATACAAAAGTAGGTGAAAACTGAAAAATTGACTGTCAGCTGCTCTCTATAGTAGCATTAAAATAATAGTAATATTAACAACTATTATTGTTGTTATTTTTATTACATACTGGAAAGAATTTTTTATACTTTTGTCTGATACACCTCTCAGGATGATTTCAGTCTTCAGAAGAGTTGATCTGGGAGATATGTGTTCATAGAGAGAGAAAAAATTAGAGAGAATGCAGAATTATACAGGAAACTAGAATGGCAGAAGATGTGATCTTCCTGAAAGATCCTCCCTAGCTGAGGAGGAAATCAAGGTGAATATCAAACTCTAGTACTGCCTTTAATTACAGCCACATCAAATATTTGTGTTGGAACCCGATAGCATATGAACTTTGTTTAGCCTCGCCTTCCACTGCAAGGTTAGTGCTTAATAACTATTAATGAAAACTGTAATTCCAGTTTTGATCAACAGTAGTTTCCTATAAAAGCCACTGAAACTTGTGGTTTAAACGTAAAAGCAACATAATACAGACTTTAGGCCAAATGTTTCCTTTAGACTTTGAATAAATGAAACTCAGGATATTTGCAAGTATGAAGATAGAAGCAAAAACTCATCTTTATGAATCAAGAAAGACAAATTTTGCACAGCTTGAAAGCGAAATTCTTCTTGAAAGGGGAACTTCCCAAAGCAAAATTTCACTTCAAACTGCTTGCTTGGGTGGTTGTGTTAACAGCTGGGAAAGCCTGTATTGTATAGACACTTGAGACTGCATTTCCAGCCAGCCCCTGATGCTTGGTGGCCTGGCCAGAAGATGGCAAGCTTGTTTTGTGGGAGAACTGTGCCAGGCAGACAGATGTTCTGGTGCTATAAGAATCAAACAATTCACAGTCAAGACTAGAAATGTTAACATTATTTACATGATCCTTTGTAATGCTTGAACTGTGAGATAAGAAAAGAGACAAAACCTGTGATAATTTCCAGCTGCATGTGCACAGGGGGAGGGAGGAAGCGCTTGGGGAGGAAAATCCCTCCGACCCTGCTGACATGGGATGTGCTCCTGAGGGATGCAGCAGGTGCCAGCCTTGCACCTCTGCTTCCCCATATTTAGTGTCTGTCTCTGTAAGAGCAGTTCTGAAACAGTCACGGAAGAATCCCACACAGGTTACAAATAGTACCCAGCATCTCCTCCCAGCTCTGGGCTTTCTGACCCAGCATCAGCCCTCACAATGGGCAGGAGATGTATTTTCTTGCCTTATGAAGTGACTGTGAATTACAATCTTCAGTTAATGATTTGCTTTGTTCTGCTATTTCTTTCTTTCCTTCCATACCTTTGGCATGGGGAGGGGCAAGGACAGGCATGCAGTGAATTTAGATATTGCTTTACAGCCTGGCACTTCTCTCTCTCAGCTATCAAAGAGTGGCAGTTCCTGAATCCTTACCAGAATGGCACGCAGTCCTTTTACTTCCTTAGAAGTAGAATAATTCTATCTAATGTTCCAGCCACTGGTAACTGGATAAAACTCTTTGTTTATCAACTCATTTTTTAGTTAGCTGGAAGTGCAGATTGGAGAAAGCAAAATACCTGCTTCCCAGCAGGGGCTGACATTCAGATGCTACAAAGCTCCTATTCACTGACCTGGCATTCCCCACTGTGGAAATAGTCTCTGTAGGGAAGACTAAATTGAAGTGATACATTTAACACTTAGGGCAAAATATCATGATGCTCATAATGCCTCTGAACTTACTGGGGATCATGTCATAGTTTTGGACCAGGACTGCAAGAAGTGTGACTTTCTAGACTAGAAGCTTTAGGGTGGTTGTAAGATACTCTGCTCTAGTAGAGAGCTGAATTGTTGACACTGATATTCATTTGTAGCCATTAGCTCATCTATCAGATATCCGGGGCACAGGTCACTGGTTCCTATAAGGGTCAGGACAGAGGTCTTGAACTGAATTACACTTTGTAATATGAACTGTCATAGGGAGCAAAGGACTGGGTTGTGAAGAGATAGGGCAATATTACACAGACATTTGTCAAAGGTTTTAGGTCAGATATGTATCACTGTGATCCAGCTGAGTCAAAGGCACAAAATGTTTCCCACTGCTGCAGACTGTTCTAGGCAAGCTATTGGGGGCCTCAGACAATATTATAGTCCACAGAAGTGGCTGAACATGATGGCTCAGAGGGTGGGGTTTGAGTATTGATAATGCTTGAATTGGATTCCTCAGACCAGGTCGTGAGGGCTGCATTCACTTATGGACCAGAGAGAAAATGGATCCTCTGTAAAACATTCAATTTTCTGTCATTGCACAGGGTGGGCTCAAACACCAGTGCTGTCCAAACACTCCAGTCACTTTGGGCACAGATGGACTCACTGACACAACCTTTACAATTCTATGATTCTGTGACTTTGCTTGCGGTGGAGTTAAGGAGTGGAAAAGAATTTTTGGGAAAGAATGCTGATGCAAACAAAATAGAACATACCACAAAAAGGAGAAAGGCTTTTTTTCCCATGCATTTCTATGATGGTTGACTTTTGCTAAGCTGATTTTTATATACACATTCTGAGCAGCTAGGAATTTCATGAACAAGGAATGAAACTGAAATTTTAGATGTTTCAGTAGTCAAAAGTGTGTGTGGAAATGATACAGGAAGAATAGATTTCTTCTTATTATTTGAAAATACTGTAGCTTTGCCAGAAATTTCCAATATTCCTGACAAGGATGTTATTAAAATGAGGCTGAAGAAGAAAGAGTTACCATCTCATCTCCATTTTTTCATTTAAGATAGGATGTATTTCTTCTAGTTAAAAGCATTGCAGCCTTTAAATAAAACATATCCATACATCAGTTGATTTTTTTAGGACAAAATGACCATTGGTGATCACATTCTCTGCATTACTTCTGAAGGCAGGAAAAAAGGTCGATGGCAGAATATCCACCAAAAGATTATTCAATTAAATATTACAGAAAGCTTTCCATCTCCAAAGGCAGCTCAGAACAATGATAAGCTTCCTAGTGAGCTGTGGAAATTCTACTATTGATGGGTTTTATAACAGGAGGGCAGGGAAGTAGCTATGAAGATTTATTTTTCTACCTCCTATCAGTGTATATGTTTACAGAACATTCATAATTAATTTATATACAGTAAATGATGGAGTGTTTCCAACGTTTGTATTGTGCCACTGTGATGTGCTCTATTCTATTCTATTCTATTCTATTCTATTCTATTCTATTCTATTCTATTCTATTCTATTCTATTCTATTCTATTCTATTTAGCTGCACAGCATCTCTTCAGGGTGCATTGAACTTTAAAAGGCATCCTGCTGGGAAAAAAAATCTGGAAGAAAAAAAAAAACAACCTTCTACTGGCTTGGCAGTTCCTCTGTCCAGCTCAGTGTTTCCATACAAGCCATTGCCAGGACTGCTTTTGAAGAAGTGTTCCTGGAACTGCACCTCTAGTTTTCCCCAGTCTGGCATGACAATTCTTACAGGATTCATTTGCACTGTCAGAAAAAAATATGGTGTATTCTCCTTTCTGAGAGCCAAATTCTTGGTCTCTACATAGGATCTTATTAATTCACTCCCTACAGCTCAGTGCTGTGAGGAACCTTTGCAGTGGGTGATTCCCAGATGGTTTGGTCAGGTTGTCCACAGCGCTACTGTAAGTCATTTTCTCTCTGCTCAGCCATCTCTGAAATCCTTCCAAGAAGAGATAATGTGGAGGGCTCACAGTGGCTTTGGCAGGATTTGGATCAGGCCATCTGGCTAAGCTTTCTTGATCTGTTTGAACCAATGGACTTCTGTGTTGCTGGTGGAATGGGTGGTTCCTGGTTTAATCCTTGTCCTCCCTTCATCCCAGCATGGAGCTTTATGTGGCTACACAATAAACTAGACTATGGACTGAGCATCCTTTTTTCCCAGCCCTAGATTAGTTCCCTGATTTGCATTATCCCATGGACATGTGATTGCAGTTTTGGCCTGAGGAAGCAGATGGGATCACACACAAAAATCAGGGATAAGGACAGATCCACCTCACTGGATATGGGTGAACATCCTTTGAAAACCTCTTTATACTGTTTTTCATTATCAGTGTCCCAAAACCTTGTGGTTCATATATGGTAAAGATTATAACTATAGGAACTAAGAGCTTTAGTAGCTTTTCCATTATCTTTCCTTGACTGGAAGGAATATCTCTTGGGAGTCAGAACTGGCCTTTAAAAAAACTAAAATATAAAAATATATTAAAAAAGAAAAAAAAACCAAAACCCTGAAAAATCCCTTTTGATGAGGTTCTTCACAGGAAAAAATAAGTGTCTTGTGGTCAGACTGGCTCAAACTCCTAACCAAGCAGGCCTGTGGTAATTGTGGGAGGGAGGAGAAAGCCATGGAAAGAGCTTAGCACATTAGACCTCAGAGTAATGCTTCTGACTATCCAGGGCTGAGTGGCCCATCCCATTGTTATTCTCTCTTGCTGCAGATTTTTGTAGCACTTTGGTTGTTTTTTGCTTTTTTTTTCATAAGCCATGAAAAAAAAGGTTTTTTCATAAGCCATTTTAAAAATAGAAACTATAATAACTGGAAAGCTTTTCTTCTTGTGTTGGAAGACAAATTGCAAATGTGCCACTGGAAAATGATGCATAGGTATGTGTGTTTATGAACTTTGCATTTTTGAAAGCCAAATTAATCTCTAGAAAATACAAAATAATTGTGACTGTTGCCCAAAATCTGTTATACAGGGGCCACCTATGGTGTTGGTATCATTCTATCTTTGTTAAACATTCTTAATAGACATTTTGAACCACCCATTCCTGTTCCCACCACATTATATTGCCAGATTTAATCAATATTTCATCTCTGTCAAGATTTTTCTCTCAGCAACCAGCCTAATACACTGGTTTTACCTTTTTCTTCTTTTAGATTTTGTGTATTGGAATAACATTCAATACACAAAATTGTGTATATAAGATTTATATAATGGAATAAAATTTAGCCATAAGGACTAAATTGTCAGTTATTCTCAGTAGAATGAGAATAACTCATTGAGTTGAGAATCAGTAGAATGAAGGAAACCAGCTAAGTCTATGACAAATGGGGAAATTTTCTCCAGAATTCGCATTATTTCTCTTTAATGACATAAAAATCAAGTAGAGGTGTATAAATCTAAGCTCTCAAGAGAAAATGATTAGAACTACAGCTATTTACCTTGTTTCTTCTACTGTAACAGCAGGCATTGCATTAATAACAGTAATTTGTATAAATTCCAGCAATACTGAGGCATGCACTGCAATCAGTGCATATCCAGTTCATTTCACATGGAAGGTACCTGGGGGTGACTTTACTTTGGCTGATGAAAATTGACTGATCTGAAGGAGAGGATTTGAAGCTCTTTTATTTGAAATGAAGCCTGACAAGACTTTATGCTTCTAATATAAACATTATAGAGACAGGTGACAAGCATTACTTAAACAAGATACAAATATGTGCAGAAGAGAAGCTGGTTTTCTTACCTGTGGCTGTTCTGAGCCCTCAATGCTTGTGCTGTCCAATGGAAACTCCACAGCTTTCAACGCATTCTTCCATTTTCTGAAAAATCTCCTACTACAAGCCCTCCTTGTCTTGTTGCATTCATCATTCCAGTCACTATCAAATCTTAACAGCTCTTTCAAAGGAAGGAATCAAAAATATACATGTATTATACCATATATATAGTCAGATTTGAAAGCATTTTCTTTTCTGGCTCCTATATTTCCCTGTGCTCTTTCTCATTATACTTAATATAACTACACATTTAAAATATATTGTGTGCAGCATGTCTTTCTGTGAGATCCAAGATGCACATTGTGAGCTCTCTGACAGAGCAACAGTTAGAAAAGGCAGCAGAGTGGGGAATTACAGGTCATCTAAACCTGGCTGGGATAAAAGTGTTAACCAGTAGCACATAGAGAACATTCCTGCGTTGGACTAGGGAGATTAAACAACATGAGCTGATTATGCTAATTTTCTTCATCTCCTAATGTCTTTGGATTTCTTCACTGAAGTTGAAATAAAAATTCCCAGTGATTTATGTGTAGAGATATTTCACCCTTCATTTCCAAGAAAGATATCTCCTTTATATGATAAATACAAGATAAGTATGAATTTGTTCTCTACTCAGCCAAACACTTTATTTGCAAGAATTCAGAATACAACTGTAACACAGACCTGATTTTAGCTCTAATCAAACACTGTGACAAAGTTTAATATACTGTTACTTTGGCTAGTACCAAACACCTGGCAGCTTTTCACTATGACGTGAGAGCAGCAAAGTGAGTAATTTACTTTTCTTGGCTGCACATTTTCTCATTCAGACTGTTTTCAAACTCATCTAGTTTTCACATTACTTAAGCAATTAACCATATGAAACCTCTTGTTCTCACTTCTCTGTCCCCAAAATGTAATATTCCACCAGACAAGCCCATTAAGTCCCTGTTCTGGGACACATTATCACCTCTGCTGCTGTGTACACAGAGAAGTGATTGGCGCAAGGACAAATTTGCTGTTTTCTAAATGTTCCCCACTTCCACATGTGCTTAGACATCAACAGAGATGGCAAATAAGGAATGAAATAAGCTGAACTGTAACCAGGAAGAGAAGGAAAGCCTCCTTCCTTTCCTGTTAGCTGCTTTTTACCATCGTTTTCCATCTTCACGTGTAAAGCTGGAAGATTAGCTTAAGCAAGCAGTTACAGCAAGATATGGGAGCCAGCAGATTTTAGGATTAATTTATCCCATAAATGGCTATTCAAAGCAAATGCTGAGCCTCTCCTAATCATTTTATTAAGACATGGTCCCATACCCAAGTGCAATGTATGACATCTTGGTCCCTTGAAGTAATGAGAATTTTGCAACTGAATTCACTGGGACAAGATCTTGTGGTAATGCCTCCATTCCCACCACTTGTTTTGCCTGCTGGGGCCAGTTCCAGGCTGGCATGTTTTTTCTGGGAAGGTGGTTCTTGTGCAGCTCTGACTCTTGCTGGTGCAATGTAGTTCCATGTCACTTGATGGATGGATGGATGGATGTGAGCCTTTAGGACCCTGCCCCTCTTCTCCACAGAATGATGGCTGCACACAGATCTGTGCCAGGGGAGGTTTAGGTTGGCTACCAGGAAAAGGCTCTTCACCTAGAGGGTGGCTGTGCACTGGAACAGGCTTCCCTTGGTCACAGCATCAACCTTGTCTGATTTCAAGAAGCCTTTAGACAATTCCCTTGGGCACATGGTGGGACTCCTTGGGTTATCGTGTGCAGGGCCAGGAGCTGGACACAATGATCTTTGTGGGTCCTTTCCAACTCAGGATAATCTATGATTCTAATGCCTCTCATTCACTGTCTTTGTTAACTTGTCAGGGGTTACAAAAACCACGAAGGCTGAGGATTGTTGATATGAGAGAAAACCAAGCTCCTACTAAGGCTTTACTTGCTTTTAAAGCAAAACAAAAGCATGGGAACATGCCCAGTGGCTCTCAAGTGGGGATGCTGAGGCTGCAAGGTGCTGTCTCCAGCTGCTGATGTGGGCAGGTACAGGCACAGCACTGCAGCTGCACCAACTCTGTGGGCTTTGGAGGCTGGGGAGAGAAGCACAGGCAAAAGTTGTGCCATGAGCTGTGTCCTCACTGGTCTGTTGGATGGCTTCTCAAAAGCAGAGTCACCTGCCTGCACTGGTCACCTTCAGATATGTCCCACACAAGCTTCTGCATCTTCTTAGTCCTTGCCCAGCCTCTTTGTCTCAGCTATTGGACTGGGATCTAAAAGGCCTCCAGCTGGAATGCTCCTTGCTCCTGTTTCTCCAGTGCCCATCCAGCATCAGAACTGAAGTAATTGTACACAACAGCCTCAGCCTTCTGAGATGACTGAACAGAGGAGGTTGAACTTTCTCTCATGTAACACATGGCTGACCTTAACACTGTGGATAAAATTATTACAGAAAATCACCTGACAGCTTCACCTGTGCCACAGATATTATCCTCTTTAAGATAATATATTTCAGCTCCTCTGTTGCTTTCCCAGAAACAAGTGGGAACCACTCTAAGCAGTAAGAATAAATTTGTGTAAAATCCCACGTTTTCAGATTGCTTTTAAACCATCTGAGTTGCTAGTATGATATGGACATGACTTGGACATGAACTTCATTGCTGATAATAGAAGAAAAATTTGTAGTGAACTAATTTAGTATGGGATATTTCTGTCAGTAAACAAGCAGGAGAACATTCCACCAATTTATAATTTTTAAAACTGAATGTGTGCAGCAAAGGCTGAGAAAACTGCTTTCTTCTTTCCTTTCAAGGGTGTCCAAAAACTAGCAGAACTATATGAAAAGTAACAGTCTCATTTTTATGTATAACCAAAATTCCTCTTTTTGAATTCAGCTGAGGTGCTAATGAATTCCTCCATAACATCAAAAATTAAGTCTGAACAACTGCATTTTAGTGGGATCTTTCTGACTCTGATGAGAGAACACCGAAAAAAAAATCGGCAGTGTCAGTCCAAGGTTAGAATATATTCCAGGGCAAGGAAATTTAGAAAGTAGCAAGTCTGAATCCACCACACAGTACAAAAACTTCAGAGATTCATAATGACCATCAAATACGCATAAAGGTATATTATTCCTTTCAGCCCACTATGCACAGTAAAATGATTATTTTAAAATTAAGAATCTTTTAAGACAGTTAATGGTAAAGATTACCATGTATCTTCACAGGAAAAATATTGACAGTAGGTTTCACTCCCCCTCACAATTTTCCCTCCTCCAGCACTGGCAAAAATAACATGAAATATCAAGCACAACATCAAAATAATTCAAGGGTGATTTGCTGTTCCTAAAATATTTGTAGCCACATAAACCATCAATTTATATATTAGTGTCTGGCTGACTGTGAATGCAAACCAAAGCATATTCCTAAATCCAGCTGTTTTTGATGCTGCTGGCCAGAAGTGAGTGGAGGGGGGGTCATCAGAGAAACACCCTGGTGTGCTGGCAGGGTTGCTTCGTTAAGATTCAATATTGAGGCTTGAATTGTGAGAATGAAAAGACACAAAATAATTGGCAAAGTCAATGAATGCAGGAAGCAGGGGGAAAGGAAGCTAATGGGGCTTCGTGCAAGGCTGTGAAGTTGAGAATGAGAAATGTTATATTAATGAAGTTGATGGCAAAAAGGAGGTGCTCAAAAAAGGAAGAAACAAATGACACCCAGTTTAGAAAGTGTGGGTGGCAGGAAGAACAGTGACACCATTAGTCACAGATAAAAGAAGTGAGGGGACATGAATGTTAAGAAAGATGCTGAGTTCAAACACTGCTGCACTGCGACTATGCAGCTGTGTAAAAACCAGAGAAATGATCTTCTTATATGTCAAGGAGAGATAACTGTCTTCATTCATAAAACTTCAGAGGTTATGGAAAAAAGTTTCCCTATTGCTTACACATGCAAGATGGAGTTATATAGCACGAACAGATGAATCTGGGATAAGGTCAAAGAAAAGTGAGTATCAGTAAATTTTACATTATATTGTATTGAAGAATAGAGTAGAATAGAGCAAAGTAAAATAGGGTAGAATAGACAGTTCTGGTTAGAAGGGCCCTACAGTGTTCATCTAGTCCAACTGCCTGACCACTTCAGGGCTGACCAAGAGCTAAGGCCTGTTGTTAAGGGCTTTGTCCAGGTATCTCTGTAACTCTGACAGGCTTGGGGCATTGGCTAGCTCCCCAGGAAGCCCGTTCCAGTATTTGACCGCTTTATATTCAACTGCTTCCTAATATCCAGTCTATTCCTACTGTGAGGCAGCTTTGAACCATACACCCTGGATCCCTGGAGAGGATCCATGACATCACTGGATCCCAGGGAGAGGAGCTCAGCACCTCCCTCACCCCTTCCCCTCCTCAGGAAGCTTAGGGAGCAATGAGGTTGCCCCTCAGCCTCCACTTCTCCACACCAGACAAACCCAGAGCCCTCAGCCACTCATTACAGAGAGATGATGGTCTCTAGTAAATTCTATATAGGACTACAGCAAAGCTGAGACTTCAGCGTAGATATAATTGCTACTATTAACTTTTTAAAACTTATTGCACACTGGGGAAGTGCTTTGTCAATTTTAAACTCACTTGGGGCTATTGGATGGACAAAGCTTAGTGCCTTAGACTTTTTTTACTCAATTTTTAACAGCCATTTTTAGAAGGCTTTAAAGCCAACTCAGGCTGCTTGGCACGTGATCTAGAGTGGCACTTCAATGGCTTTGAAAGCAGGATTAATTTGTCCCAGCCTGGGCTGTATGCCTGTGTGTCAGATCACACAAGGTAAGCCTGCAGCACAGATCATGGTGCAAATTACAGCTGAGAGCTTTGGCTTCTGGAAGCGCTGGATGGCACTGGGCACTGCTGGGAACAGCCCTCAGCTGCAGAGCAGCTCACCTGCCCCTGGCAGCAGCTGTGGCTGGGAAAGGGCTCTAGGATGCTGCTGGCAAACAGACTGCAGCACCCAGCATGGAGAGCAGGAACCAGCAATGGGGCTGCACAGCAAGCTCCTGACTTGGAGGTGCCACAGCAGAGGATGATGAAAGGGAATCAAATGAGTCAAGTCTCACATGCAGTGGATGCAACTGGGCAGGTCTTAAATCACTGATTCATTGTGTTTTTACTGCTTGCAAAATAAAGTGGAAGTACCTTCTTCCAGAGAGAATTAATCCACTGGTGTTTATCTGCCTCTTCAGAAGTATAAAGTGGAAATATGCTGCCAGAATAGCAGGAGGAAAATTTACCTGTGACTCCTTGATTGTTGTGTATTTTTATCACTGCCATTTCATAATGATTTGGCATAAAGGTTATCGATAGGATGGTCAGTGCCAGACTCCTTTGGCACAAAATTCTCCAAGTCAGGGCCTTATTCTCTTATTTTCTCACAATATTTGCAGCAGCTGCAGCAAGGAGACCTCTGTGGACACTTTGAACTATTAAAACAAACAAAAAAACACTGCTTGTAATTTAATCCACAGATGATTATGTATTAAATACTCATGAATATATGTATGTTCTCCCATACTTCAGCCTACAGAATTTTACCTATTTGGCATTAATTATATACTCGTGAGTATTTGAATCCTTATAGAACATCTTTCTATATACTGAGTCAAGTTTTTACTCTTTCATTTTATGATTATAAAGGAATCCTACACGGGCTGTAATTTTTTTTTTTTTTTATTGTTAAGTCTGCTATTAAGCAATTCCCTTCCTGATTATTTGCTGAGAACATGATGAAAAAAGAGAAGTTTCAAACAGATTTTCCAAAACAAGACAGAACACGCCCAGAGGTAAAGTGCATGCACAAGTAGAATTTGAAACAAGTTCTGTAACATACTTTAGGTATAATTTCATATTCTATATGAGAAATGCAAATTTCTAGATAATCTTGGCTGCTTGTGCTTCAGTTGCGCAGAGCTCTTGTAAGAGCTCATAGAGATTTCATTAGATCTGTCTTAGACCTGTATTTTAGATTAAACATACCCAGAAATACATTAACATGGAAAGTTTCATTATATAGACAGTTTGGAAATCTGGCACAGTTTGTTCAAAACACTCCTAAAAATGTTAATTTATCCATTTGACTATAAACAATATTTACAAATAGAGATGTAAAGTCAAAATTGGCACATGGCACCAGGCTACTCTCTAAGTACCTCTGATCTTCAAATTAGAATACACACAGCCCTAAATTTCCAGTATCTCACTAGCTGTCTGATCTTCGATGTGCTGAGGATCCCCCCAATGTCATTTAATTTGATGAGGTAAGCAAATCTAAAAGCTATATGCAAGCAGTTTCAATCACCCTTACATAGAGTAAAACTCTGATATGGGCAATCATTAATAGTTTTAATGATTCTCACAATAACAAGTGGGGCTTTTGTGAGCTCAAATCTAAAGTTTACACAATTGTTCTTTTTTGTTGTTGTTGTTGCTCCATATAAATTTATTGTCATTGTGACTATGATAAAAACCTTTAGAACATTGACAGAATGTACTATAAAAGCCCCAAACTCCCCAAGAATGGTAAAGTGAGAGCATAACCTAAATGGTGTTTTCTACAGACAAAGCAGTACAACTTTGTAAGGGAACTTCTGACCTAGGTGCAGTCTGTAGTCTCATTTAGTGACCAGTGTCTTCCATTTAGTGAATGTAAGCAAGAGCTATAGGTAAGCAGAAAATGAGACAGGATTGGAATAAAAAACCACAGAACTATTTTGATGCTAATTCTCTTAAGCAATTCTCAGTTTATAGATGTGTTAAAAATTGTTTTTCTTGTATTCTACCCCTAAAATGAAGTATCTGTGTTTATAGATCTCTCTGGCCAACCACACTTTGGTAATGAAAATACATAACCAAGGAAGCAACAACTTCAACTTTTTGTACTGTGGGAAACCAAAGGCAATTTCCATTGTTGGCAAACTAACATTCTCCTGTTCTGAAGCTCTTAACATATGTTTTGTGGTGTCTGATGTACACTGTCAATTTTTCAAAAAATGACCTTTTCTATTACTAAAGCTCAGATTGCATATTCTAAAAAAATCATCTCATATCCTGATTTTATGGGTTATGTGCAATGCTAAACTGCCAAGTTTCAAATCACAAGTTCATTTGTCTCTTTGCCTTGGAAGTATTTACTTTAAAGCGAGTATAGTAAGCTCATTGAATTGCAAGGAGGAAGAGGTAATATATACAAAGAACACAAGTGAAGACACAGTGCATTTTTTGTCATACATTTTGAAGAGTTTGTTCTTTCTTCTCATATAATCACACAATTATCCTGCATTGTGAGGGACAGAAATCAGGAAAAATTTTGTTGCAATGACAGTAAAACCATTGCTATGTAACTGATCCTTTAATTAGCTTGTAGCAATGCCAAGAGCAAAACTTCTGCTCATGATTCCACTTGTACTTTCAAGTGGCATTGCAATCTCCAGTTTGGAAGCTGCTTCTCTGGAGAACACCATATCCCCAGTACATCCACAAATGAACATTTTCCTCCAGTCCTTAACACTGTGTCTACCACCTATATTTGTCAAACACAATGTGCTTTGGAGGCTTCCACAGCAATAATTTTGTAAACCACTTAAAAATCACATTTGTGAGTGGCAATACAACAGAAAACAGCAATGCTTGGTATCAACAAATTGCTCGTCTGGTGCATCATGGCTAGAAACTTCTAGAAAAGTACTTGTTTCTCCCTCAGTTGCAGTCTGTGGGCAAAAGACTATTTGTTTCTTTTTCTCTCCACAACACATAGTTTTGAGAAAATACCAGCTGCTGTTCAGATAATAATTTGTCCTGGCAAGACCAGTTTATATTCCAGATTAATTTGAGAGTGAAGAGTGTAAAAGAATGGGATAAATATGGATGAAGTTATTCTGGACTCTGGGATTTACTTTCTGACACACCTGGTAGAAGATGCAGGTTCCTTTGCTCTGCACGAATCAGCTGACCAGCTGAGAGTCTGTGTATTGAGCTCATGTCCTGCTGTCCTTTGGGACTATTTCCTGAAGAACAAGCACTCTGCTGAGCAGGTTTAAAATCCTATCCAGGGTTTGCAGTAGAAAACACAGAGTCAATAAAAGTAAAGTAGCATCTGAGGACAAGTAGTAGCTGTGCTTTACAGATGGTTTTGAATAAGCCTACCTGCTAAAGCTTATGCATCTGGAAGTTAAACATTTAAGTCACAGTCACTACCTTTGCAGACTGTGCAGATACCCAGGCACCAATAGAGGGTGGTTAAGCTCCTCACTGGACAAGTCTCTAAGCTAAATCAAGTGAATTGTCTTCCAGAGCTGTCTGCATCCCTCCCCAGCAATACTGGGAGGCCAGACACCTATGAACAGACACCTGCACTTAGAGCTACCATGGATATCTGCAAAATTAGGTGTGTAAATCTGAGCTGGTTACTCTACTCTGTCTTTGTAGTCCATGGAAACCTGAAGATCAGGCAGTAGAGACCAGAAGGAAAATTGCAGATGAGCCAGACTAAGGAGACTGATAGAAAATATACAAGCGTGATGCAGGGTCAAAGCTGTAAAAATTTGTGTTGCTGCTCCAGATCACGTAGGCTGCAGGGAGTAAGAGGTGAGGCAGCACAGAGCTGAAATGCAAGAGACAGACGCCTGGCAGAGTCACTGAGGTCAGGCAATACTGGAGCAAAGTAATAAAATAAAATCAATAGCTTCTTGGATTACACAGCTTTGAAGAAACCAGGCAGGACAGACTCTGTCCTTCTTATGGGCAAGCAGTCTTAGATATTGAGAAGTATTGTTGGGGGAAAAGTTTCTCTAACGTAAGATCTTTATTTCTTGTAGTTATGCAAGCATATAAAAAGACAGTGGAATAAGACAAATAAACAAATAAAAGTAGAAATATAAACTTGCAGTTCATTTTGCTTTTAAAACTAGACTATAAACTGAATGGTTATGGAGCGTTACACTGAGTGATAGAAGTGTCATAGCTCCACTGAGCCTCTTTACCTCCAGGCACCTAAAAGTTTGGCTCAAATACTGTTTGTTTATCAAATACAAATACACAAATCCCCATAAAGGCGATTTGTTCCCTCCCCATCTGTTATTTCTTTTAGTAGAAAAATCTTCTTGAAAAGAATTCTTGTATAGTATTAAAGTACCTGAGGAAAACAGGTCAATAAATCAATAGATCTATTTTCAGTTGTTGTAGCAACAGTTGTAGTTGTTGTTGTACCTTTTAAGCCCAAATGCAAATTTTGTGCATTTATTCATGCCTTATATGTAAAGACGTTAATTCTAGGACACTTTGCTGCAGACTGAGAGCAAAAGGGAAAAACAAGAGTACAATAGTGGCCTACTGTGTTGGTAATGAATGAACGCAAGACTGATCTCTCCTTTGTTTTACTTAGAAAGACCAGAGCAATGAACAATTCAGCCCCTCTTAACAGTGGCACTGCTCTGTCTGAGAGAACATGGGCCGATGTATTTCAGCACTACATTCCTACATGGATTTCGAAGGTGCTGGAAAATTCAAGTTAAATATAAGCAGTTTAAAAGCAAAGTAAATCCCTGGATTTCACATGTGAGATTCAGTGACAGCAAACATTCTCCTTTATTAACAGGACTGTTTGTGTATCCACTCTAGCATCTTCCAAACAAATGGCTAAGGATCTGAGAGAATCCAGAAGCAGTGGTTCTGACATTGTTCATGTGGTCTGTTGTCCCTCTAGTTCACAAATCTCTGACAGTGACTGCTACCTGATCTTCGCACAAATGCAAGAAACCCACAGTGGGTAGGTATGGAATAATTTGCTTTCCATAGAAAGGGACTCATAACTAGAGTCTGGCTTCACTCCTGACTCATTCTCTTTTCCAACCTTTTCACATTTAATTTTGATAACCATTCTGCTAAACGTTTCATCCTGTTCTGACTCTTCTTTAGCTTCAGAACCATTTTTTAAGGGCCTGCACACGACAAATTTCATACCCTACATCTTGTTTTATAACAATTCTTCCAGCAACAGCCCAGGAAAAAAAGGGGTGAGGACATCAAGAGAACAGAGGGAATGGAGCCAAGATACAGTACCCAGAACCTACCTCATACTTTGTTGCAATGAATATTGACAGTCTTCTGCCCCTGCCTGTGAGATTAGAATTCCTTCTGTCAGCTGCTTGTCCAGTTCTCCTGGATAAAGCTGAGTATCCAAAATTTGGGAAGGAAACCAGGTTCTTTCTTTAGTTTGCTTTAAAAATATACTGAAGCTTGTTACAATTATCATGTAAAGTACTAAAACATCATAGATACTAACTTTTGCAAAATACATGCTAATATTATAACATACATGCATTAGTCATTCCTTACCTGTAACAGCTGGCTATCAGCTTCACTGGGTCATTTGGAATTTAGTGCCAAGGCAAGACTTCTTTCCATGTGCTACTGCTCTGTTCACCCACCTGGTACAGCAAGCACTCTCAGGGAATGCCAGCAGTGAACCCTCAGTGACAGCAAAGCAGCACATCAGGCTGTGCCTTGTACCCAGCCAGCCACCCCGACAATTAAGATTGTTTCTAGTTGGACACAAAATGCTGTTGTTCAGGAAGGAGCTCAGGGTGTTGTACTGCCTGAGACACTGAAAAGCATTGGCTTTTGGTCATTACCGATTTATTTCACATTTGCATCTGGTTTTCTGGGGTGAAGAAGTTTCTCTTCACGAACAAATTCTTTGCCTCCTCTTATATCCAATTTGATATTATGTTGAATACAAAACTGGAAACAGTTGGCTGGAATAACTCATCATTTTACCTGCACAGGAGTCAGTCATGTAGGCATAGCATGCATATTCCAATTCTTTGCTGTGAGTGGCCAGTTACTATAAAAGTTCATTACCTTGTAACTCTTATCCTTAGGAAGTTATTTTCTTTTTGCTAAAGGAAGGAGGAATCAAGACTTTCAAAATTTCGATCTTTATTAATCCATACAGAAATTAAGTGGTTAATTAAAAACAATACCACCATGACCTAAAACATGTTAAAAGTGCCATTTGATTTAACAGTGGATTTTGCATCTCAGAGTCACTTGCATATTTGGAGATTATTATAACTCTGTAGTTACTATGAACTGCCTATAGCTTTTTCTTCCCATTGCTGAATGAAATATTAGTGCAAACTATCATCATGATCTTACACACCATCTGTTTCTGCTCCTTTTCTCATCTTTCTGTGAACATACATTCCCTATAATAAATAGATTTACATGGCCTCTACAAATAATTAAATAAATTTTGTAGGCAATAGAACTTTTGATGATCTCACTGAGACAGTGGAAGTAGTCTGAAATTTAAACAGACAGTAATTAAATATTCATTGCCACTTTCAGAATTAATTAATCCAGCAGTTAAATCTGCACAGCAGCTATTCAGCAGGAAACATCTAAATGTGGATTCTAATCTATTCTGGGTATTGGTAATTTCTTAATTTGAGGCATATGCACACATGACCCTGTTCAGGAAAGAGTTCATTCACTGGTTTAGATGACCCTAAAGCTTCCAGACAATGAGAATACAAATAATTTTACAGGAAGACATTGGATGTTTTGGCATCTCTCACCTGTTTATTTCCTTCTTTAAAACTATATAGGTGATAGAATCAGTTAATTGATTGGCATCCTAACTTGTATTCACAGAACTCATAATGTGATTTTTAAAATGGAATTTTCATAAAAGAGTTCACTGTCTACGAAAATTTACAATTATTGTCAGGGGCCATCACAGTATCATGGTGTATAATCATATTTGCTTTTGTATAACAAGGCAGCTTCAAACAGCAACTTAATTATCAAGGAATTAGGGAATGGAGATTGAAAATTGCACTGAAGATTTCAACACAAGTTGTCATGGTTACTTCTGGGAAAAGAGGGGACCAGCAAGTAGCAACAGGACTCAAGAAAACCTCTGAAAAGCAGCCATGGGCCCTTCTAAAGTAACAAATCAGGCACAGCCAGGCTGAGTATGTCAACAGGGTAGTGTGGGTGGAAGATGCCTAGAGTAGAAAGTGAGAAACCAAAAGAAAGTAAGAGACTGAGGAAAAACAAAGACAAGGAAAATAGAGAAATCTCTGAAGTCAAACTGCCTGAGAACCTCTGGGGGGATGTAAC
This sequence comes from Acridotheres tristis, assembly GCA_037013685.1. Classification (NCBI taxonomy): domain Eukaryota; kingdom Metazoa; phylum Chordata; class Aves; order Passeriformes; family Sturnidae; genus Acridotheres; species Acridotheres tristis. The sequence goes on along the minus strand of CM072886.1, from coordinate 138,608,796 downwards.
AAAGCTTTTGTTCATGACTTCTTTCACTGAATGTGTAAACAAGCTGAACAACAGCTTGGGCTGCCCTTTCGGTGATATTTAATTCTCATCTCCTGCGACTAATTAGCTTTTCTCATTAGAAGTAAACAAGATCAAGGGGCAACGTGGATAACGGTGATGGCAATGTTCTATAAAGCATGAGGGAACAGCAGCCTCAGACACAGCAGAGCATTATCAAGATGGGGTCACTACAGGTCATCTCATCCATTTTACACTGCGAAGTGGTGGATGACTCCAAGGCCTTAACCCAGATTGTTGTAAGGCTTTGAGACCTTTATCTTTCTTTCATGTTTCAAAGAAAGGCAATGGTATAATATCCTTGGCATGATACACCACCCCAGAATTTAGCAGCCAGATGCAGGTGCTGGGCAAAGGTGCTTTACAGCATCCACATGTTCAGCTGACTCCAGAGCTGGGCAGGAGCTGCTTGTTGCTCACAGTACATCAGCCACCCCACACCCTGCTCAGCATTTATAGACTCAAAAATCTTACACACCTGGAAGCATGTCTAAGTACCTCCTGATGACAGTCACAGCTTTACACTGATGTTGGAGACCCTCTGTACAGCAGAAATCACCAGAGAAAATTTTGGACCCCCTAGTCCTTTTTTGGGAGAGATAAAATAGAAAACAGCTAAGCTGGCTCAATAAATGTAATCTATATATGCTGCTCTCCTCTGACATTCCTGACCCTCTTTTCTAATATTTATCTTCTTTCATACATTCCTCTCACACATTTTAATGCAGTTTACTAACTGAAACAGTTCAGTGCTCTCACCTCACCAAATTTACTAGCACAATCATTTTTTTATCTCAAAAGATGTACTGATCTTTATATTTTCCAAGTAGAACTCAGACACTGGAGAATAAAGGGCAAATTTTTCCATTATGTTTAGGGTGAAAAGCTCCACGACTCATTTGAAGAAATGTTGTGAACTATATATTATAATTGTGGGAGGAATTACAGTAAACACCTATATTTGGCTCTTCAAAGTCAAAAGAAGAACTTAGAGATTGTCTAAGCAGAACTCTGAGCTTGACTAAGATAAGACTTCACTTAATTATTATATGAAGCAGTTCTCATCCTTCAGGAAATTACCCTTCAGAAACTTGTTCCAGTTGTTATTATTTTCACTGCTAAAATAAAATTCTTAATTCTGACTAGTTTTGGCTTCAAGATTTGCCATACATACATGGATGACTGTGACTGTACTGTGTAATTTTATTGTGTGCTGAAAATGTTGTTTTATAAAGCAAGTGTCTTAGAGACTATGTTTATGTTAAACTCGCAAACTTCCAATTAATAAAGTGAATAAATTGATCTTTGAAGTCACTTATTAACCAGCATTTTTCCAAACCTTTACTAATTTTCCCAATATTTTTTTAACTATGTGCAATTTATCTTAGACTGAGGACACTGTAGCTGAATATAATAATCTGAAAGCATTTACCCTGAAAGACAGACTAGACAGAATATGTGTAACTTCACATCTTGTATTTGATAACCCCATGTTTATAATTCAAAAAAACTCACTATCCCTTTCAGGCACAGTGTTCCAGAGGGAACTTACTTCAGTGATCATCTACCACAACCTTCACATTTGTTCAAATCACATATTGTGCCTTCTTCTTCCTGAATGTTAAAAGCATGGAATAATTTAGATGAGAAAGATGAGGAACAGAAAAGATCTTGACACTGTGTAAGTACTGTTCAGCAGTAACTAAAACATCCCTGTGTTATCAACAGTTTTCAGCACAAATCCCAAACACAGCCTCCTACCAGTTAAAGACCTTTCTCTTGTCCCTGACAAAGTCAGTAGAGTCTAAGCCAAAAACTGTCTTCAAATAAATAATTTATAAGTGTTTATCAATATTATAATGCATATGATTGTACAAAGCTCTACAAGCAGGGAAGTGGTGATGGTGCAAAAGATCTTTTGGCTGCACTTGATCTCCTCTAAGTTTTTAAGCTGGGAGAGCAACTTTTTACACAGGCAGATCATGACAGGAAAAGGGGCAACGGTTTTAAACTTTTAAAAGAGGAAAGATTTAGATTAGATGTCAGGAAGGAGCTCTTTATTCAGAGGGTGGTGGGGCACTGGAACAAGTTGCCCAGAGAAATTCTGGATGCCCCATCCCTGGAAGTGTTCAGTGTCAGCTTGGATGGGGCCTTGAGCAGCCTGGTCTAGTGAATGACATCCCTGCCCATGACATGGGTGTTGGAATGAGATGTCTTTCAGGTCCCTTCAATCTAAGATATTCTGTGATTCTATGATTATTATTCTAAGATTACTGCAAATTCTTCTTTTATTCCTAAATTATAAGATCTTCCTCATTTTTTGCACTATTGCAATAAATAATGGTAATTTAACCTCCTAGACTTGTCTTACATTCATATTGTAGACCGTTAGGTGGAATTTTGAATTTTAGCAAATGGTCAATATGTTTCACGTTCCTCTTTTGAGTGAGCATTTGTGTTTCATACTCTGTGGATTACTGCACCTGCCAGCACACAAAAGACTATAGGCTCAGCCCCTAGCTGGGCTAGCAGGACCAGAGGACTCACTTGTTTTTCAGAAATATGAGGCAAAATAAAAGTAGCTTGTACTCTTTGGGGCTATTTATCTGCAAGTGACCTAGAAATTTTGACCTGCATAGTTCAAAATATAGTACTTTCTTTAAAAACATAGTACTTAACTAGTAAAACACAAACTGTGCATAGTTGCAATTTATATTACCTATTATCAACCTTCAAATCTTGGTCTCACCTTAGCTAACAATAGCCACCTCTACACTGGGCAGAGAAATCATACTTAATAGAAAGTTCCTTCATTAATATTCTATTACTCAACCACATAAGAATATAATTATTAAATGTACACCCATTATTTATATAGGATGAGGGCTACAAAGTATTTCCTGCCAATATCCACAAAAAAAGATTTGTCTCTCAGCTCTGCAGTCCCTAGGAAGGCTTTGCAGAAATTCTCTTAAAGACGGTTGGCATTTTTCTGCTGCTTTCTACATTAACTGCCTTCCAGTTTTATGGCTGAACTTACCTAACTTTCTGAGTAATATTTTTAACAATTTCTTTCTAGTTCTGTCAGTTGGTGTATAAGCCATCTCTATTAGTTTGGTCACTCATAATATAAATCATATTAGGAGAAAATTAGGCTACCAGCAAAAACCCTAAGAAAACACAGGAAAACTTCTGCATTTTTCAGAACATTGTGAGAAATATGAATTTCAGCAGGTTCTCAAGCTCTGTTGGAGTGTCAGGGACTAATGAAAGTTATTGTACACCACCCACTGAACAGAGTTAAGTAGACAGTCTGATTAATTAAAGTGTCAGTTCAGCCAATGGTTTCAATTTCCCGTTTTCACAAAATAAAAGCTCCAACAAAAAATTACGGAAAAAACCTATTAGATTATTTAGGTAATTTCCTGTCCTTGCAGAATAGTCCCTCCAATGACATTTTTATTCCAATTTGTTCAATGCAGTTTAAAGGCTTGGAAAGGTGTAAGCCACAGTTGATGGCCACAAAAGAATTTACAATCTGCTAAACTCTCATGTCAATCCTGACTGACACAAGTAATGACTTTTATTTTCATAACATTAGTATATATTGCCTACTTAAATAATGTCTTTGCACCTCTCTATAGAATGAATATTCCCATACAGCAAATACCTAAAGGATATGCTAGAAACTTCCTGCTCATTGTCCTTCAGTGTCTGAAAAGATCTGCAATGTTTTGAGTCCTGTCAAAACACCCCAAGAATAATCTAGATGCCATCACCTTTTGTAATATCTGTGCAGTGTGACATGGGCTGCAGTGTTGGGAAAAAGATAAAGTCTCTTTTCTTGACAGAAACCAGTTTTCCTTCTTTGTTCTGTCTCTGTAGTCTGGTGCAATACAGCTCTATGAATGTAAAATCAAATATAATATACAACACAATCAGAAATATGTCAAATAGAAGTATCAAAGGTTTGGCCTCTGGAAAGTTTGGTTTTTCCTTATTTTTCATGTGGCATTTTTTTCAGGTGTTTGTAGCCCCATTGAATGTCCTGCCTTTCCATGTGAAGGCATGCATTTTACTGTAAAAGCAATCTGGTTACCAAAATTTGAACAGCATTTTTGAACAGATTTATGAATATTGTTCGTATAGTTCTCTGGGATTGAAAACTATTACTGACTTCCATATTTCCCCCAAAGAGTAGCAGAAGATCCCACTCTTTCAATGAAACCATTGGGAAGATAAGCACAGTTCTGAACACCATCAAAAGCTTAGTGGCTCTGGATTAGGAGTATGCAGAGAGACAGAATCGAAAAAAATCTGAGGCAGGCTCTATTAGATGCATGGAAAAAAATGCATTTAAATGAAAATTGTAGCCTATACTTATCTATCTCCATTATTTCACTAACAGGGTGAGAATTAAAATATATTAAAAATATATAAATATCTCTATATAACAACTTATTTTCTACATTTCTGCACTCACTTTCTGCTTCCTCTGTACTGTACACGTAGTATATGTAAACACCCATAGTTTTGAATGCACAGTCTAGGTAAGGCACCTCTGTTTATCATGAGATCTTTGTTAACTCTGCAGCCATGGAAATGGAAAGTGCTGCTTTTTCATGCAAAGTTAAAACTTTCCATTTGCCTTCCTCCAAGAAGGCAGCAGATCTCCCTGGCTGAAGAAACCACCTGGATGAACATCAGTAGGTCTGCTACCTTTGGTGTTAAAGAGCTAGAGATTTAACAGTCAATTCTGAGTGCCTGAAGTCACCTTCAGATTAAATGAACTAGGCATAAAAAATGTGAGTCCTTTGTGCTTGTTTAGGTTCTTTGCAGTCTAATTACAATATCTAATACAGTTTGAATACAGTGTTTTGATTAAAGAGTGAACAATTGTGGATTAACCCACGTGGATGGTATTCATAGCAGCGAAGCTAAGAGAGGTTTAAAACCAACTCTAATTTTAAAGCAACCTCTGTTCCCTCAAGACATAAATTCTGTCCTGAATGTGTTTGTCGGTTGTGTTTTTTTAAGAACTTTTCCGGCTGTGTCAGGCAGAATACCTGCCAAATAATTTAAAAGAATACAACCGCTATATGCAAGCGAAGTGTCCTAAGCCTAACACTGGATGATGCAACACCACAATACTCTAAGGCAAGTGCCTGGAAAACGGGAAAGACAAGCAAAACCTCACTTCTGTTGCCCTGCTAAGGTGCTGGATCCCGGCGCTGCGAGGAGCCCTGTGAGCTCTCTGGCACCGTGACACGGTGTGTACCGTGAGGCGTTCGGGCACAGCGCTGCCCTGGCCGCGCTCGGAGCCCCCGGGCGCTGCCGGCCCGCTCCCCTCAGGGCGGCCGGGCGGGCGCCTGCGCGGGGCCGCCCCTCGGGCCCGTCCGCCCCGCCCTGCTGCCGCGGCTCCCCGAGCGGAGCGGGGCTGGGAGCGGGGCTGGGCCGGGGCGGGGCGGCGCTGCCGCCGCTGCTGGCGGGAGCTCGGCTGGGCGGTGCCTGGCGCGGACCGCCCGGCCCCACCGGCGGAGCAGCCGCGGGAGCGCGGCCCGGGCGACTCGGCCGCGGGCGGTTCTGGCGGCCCGAGCGCCGCGCCCTTCCCCGGCTCCATGTCGGCGTGGCTCGGCCGGGCGGCGCTGCTGCTGGGGCGGCCGGGGGGCCCCGCCGCCGCCGTCCCCTCGTCCTGCCTGGGCTCGCTGCGGGGCCCGCGGTGCTGCTGCCGCCGCCGCCTGGGCAGCCTGCGGGGCGGCGCCGAGGGGCTGCTCCTCCCGCGGGGGTCGCGGGCGCTCGGCACCCACCCCAAGAAGGAGCCGATGGAGGCGCTGAACACGGCGCAGGGGGCCCGCGACTTCATCTACAGCCTGCACTCCACCGAGCGGAGCTGCCTGCTGCGGGAGCTCCACCGCTTCGAGTCCATCGCCATCGCCCAAGGTGAGCCGCCACCCACCCCGAGCCCGGCCGGGTGGGAGGGCCGGGCCGGAGCGGGGCTGAGCCTCCGAAGTTTGGGGGTCCTCCCGCCCTCGCCCAGGCGACTCCTTCGGGCGAGTAGGAAACTCCAGCAGGAGGAGGGAGGCGTCGAGAGGCGCTCACCTCTGTGTGTTCGCGTAGTTGGGTATAAATGAGGCACACGACCTGAAATTTAGTTTCCAGAAGCATCCGCAGCATCTTTTGAACTTAAATCGGCCCAGTGTGCCAAATCCTCGGTGGGTCTGTCATCCCACCGGGTGTTTCAGAGGGCCACGGGTGGCCATTTTTCGGAACGGGAGTAGGAAAGTGTGTCTCATAAAATCCTCCTGACACCAGGGCAGCAGTAAATTGATTTCAGACCTTTTAAGAGACGCCGGGATACTGCTGCTCTGGGAGCTCATTCATGAGTTACACTTTCCTGCACGGAGAGCTGCCGGCGCTGCTTCTTGGAAGTGTCGGTCCTCATTCGGGAAGGTGTGTATGCGCTGGGGAGGTTTATAGATGTATCTCTAAATACAGGACTATGCAATGGCAATTAAAGTAATTCACAGTGATTTTTCTAGTCTGATTCAACTGTTCTTGCCAACTTGACACTGTTCCTTAAACAAATCAAAATCTGACAAAACCAAATCCTCTTAATTACAACCTCCTTACTTCTAGTTCTGATCCTCAGCTGTAATTTACAATCCCTATTGCAGCGAAGATGATAGCGGGTACTTAAGAGATCACTGTGCATTTGATCTAGGCCTCTTTGTGACTTTGATGGTAGCGTGCCCTTGGAAAGGGCATTTCTGTGCCTTGTGGCTCCTCTGTAGATATGTGGAAGAAATTTTGGGTGGGCAGAGAAGAGGTCTGGGGGTCCAGCTGTAAAAGTGTTGCTTTTGTGAAGAGACAGAACCCTTTCAGGTATCTCGTTGGTTTTGTTTGTAACACACTTGCATATAAACACTAGTGTTTCTAGTCAGAATGAGAGTAGTTCACCTAAACGCCTCATTTTGGGAGCAGCAGCGCTTTTGTTTTGCAGAGGGTGAATCAGTTTTATTTGTTTTACAACACTGAGGGTAGAATGCTTTGAATTGTAAGTTGACACTAACTTTTGGATACTAACAACTAATACTCTTCTCAAAAATCCTTCTCAGCTTCTGAAGAGTTCTTGCCGTGAGGTTTTTGTGTGATTTTCTGTCTCATCCGTTATTGCTCAGGTTAAACAGAATGGAGCTGTGTACCTGGAGGATCGTGCGATGGATATCAAAATGAGACTTTAAAATTTCAGTATAGTGTCTCAATGCTTATACAGATGTAAATCAACAGATGGTCGTATTTAATATCTTGTTGCTCAGATGCTGTTAGTTAAAATACGAAAGTGTGTTGTGTAAGATGCTGTGACTTTCTAATGATTCAGGATTTAGAAGCAAAGTAACAAAAGCATTAGCTTGAATTTAGACATTTTACTGCATGGGACATTATTATTTGATTTTAAGTTTATTCCACTAGTGGAAATTGCAATTCAGTTGTGTCTAAAACTGTAGTCATTAATCTTGCTGGAGGGATTGTTTCAGCAAAATCTCAGTTATGGGCTTAGTAGTCTCATAGGATAAGGGCTGCATGAGGTGTTGTAGTGCCATCGGACCTCGTCCTTGGAGTCAGATTCTTGATCTGCCCATCTAGCTTGATAAGACTTTTTTTGTAAAAAACCTTTTCCTTTAGCCAGCTCTATTCATGGGATGTTTTTACCAGACTGCAGCATGTTAACAGCTGTTAGGTTTTACCTATAAGAAATTCTGTTTCTTCATGTGTTACGAAAAAAGAAAAATCATAACTGAAAACGACTTCTAGTTAGTCTGCTAAATAGAAATTTGGAGAAAAAAACCTATTTTGAATTTATTGCCCATTGCTGTTTTCTGTGGAGGATTGTTATTGAAAGAATTCAGATTTTGCATGAAGAAGGGCAGAGAAGTGTAGGATATGTATTATTACTGTGCTGTGGAGTGCCAGAAGGAGATGAGGTAGATAGAAGGGATACACTTGAAAGAAAATTAGAGACTTTTCTGAGCTAGATGTTTGTATTCTGTATTTAAAATGCTTTATTATGTTTAGAAAATATTTTGTATGATTGCTCTTTCCTGCTGTTGAAATGGTGACTGTGTAGCAATGACCTGAATAGGTATGCAGGTTGTGAGTAGCAGATGAGGGGAGAGCTGTTTGTGCCTTGCTTTCTAGGTACTTTCTCTGATTGACTAGTGTCACTTTTGATCTTTACAAATCATGAGTTCAGCCAAGACAAAACTGTTTTAGAGATGTTTGGTTTCTTTTCAATCTTCTCATTTGTTGGCAGCATGCTATAGCTCCCAGCAGCTGATTCTTTAGCTGAGCTCACTGGTTGTACTTTTGTGTTGATTTCCAATGAAAGTGATCCAAATGCAGCATTCAAATTCTCTTCTTTACTGCTTGTGTAAATTCCCGTGTTCTGTTTGAGTCTGAAAAATCAGTCTCTCCTCGATCATGAAATGCCTATGCAGTTTTGCTGCTGTGCTTAAGCTTGTTTTGTGCCTGTGATCTTTTCATAATTTTTTATGGAAAGGGAGGTGTTAGTCCCTTCTTATCACAGTCCTTACTGGGCTAAGTTTTGACCTTCTTCCTTCACTACCTCTTCTGTGCCCTAACAGACCCCATATCAGCTAGGGGAGGCTGTCAGCAATATGGGGAGACCTGGGCACATCAAGAACCAAATGGGGCAAGTTCCTCAGCCCATTCCCAGGCCTACCACCAGAAGGATGCAGTTCCACCAGCTAATTGCCCTAGCACGCAGTATGACAGGACACACTATCTGTGGCCTCCGCTAATGGCAGAGGCTGCGGGGAAACCCATCCTTTGCTGCGGCTGCTGCGCTGAAGGACGGTCCTCAGGTAGGTGAGCTGTAGCTGTTACCTGTAAGTTAGGTGAGTCTCTGAAGCATTTGTGAAACTTAAAACATCTGTTTGTGCTATAGTCACGAAAACTGTAGGTGGGGAGCGGTTTGTGAATACGTTCCTGCCTGCCATCACCTTGTCGCCTGTATTACCTGGAGGTTTATGGAGCTTCCAGATACTGGGTACTAGAGGTCAGTTAAGCTGTCTAGCTTATGAATAAACACTGACTGAAATTCTGCTGTTTGTTTTAGTGCTTCAGTAGACAGAGCTCTTATCTGTGAGCATGTGATGGCTGAGAGCCGAAAGCCTGAGTTTAAATTCATAGATGTGTTTTGCATAGTAGAAGCTGGGGGAAGACTGTGAAACTGAATCTTGATAGAATAGTTCTCAGAAAATATTTTGAAAACTGTCCTGATTTAGACTGTAATCTGTATCTTACTATCTTAAAATTTAGTGAAAACATCACTGAGCTGTTCTTTCTGAAGGCAGCTGCAAATCCTTTCTCATCTGGATTTAGTTTTCCTTCTGCATTGAAGTCTTTAAGTCTTTTTTTTCCCCTTTTGAACCTTGGAAAAATGAATAAGGTGTCCCATTTTCCCAGGAAGAGCTTTGAAACAAAGTTTTCAAATTTTAGCTTCTTTTTCTTGGAAGCATGTCAGCCACACCTAGCCATACTAGAAAGAGATGATACATGTGGAATTGAATACAAGTCATTTGTATGTTTCTATTTTCATAGTTACAGGAGCACTGAAGAAGCAAGTAGGTCAGTTGATTTCAAATGTAATAATCCTGCTTTCTGTTTCTAGAAGTGGTGCCCTGTAATCAAGGCTTAGTTTTGTTGACTTCAGATAGTCAGATTTCTGTTGTTTCTTTCTTGCATGATGGAGGTGAAAGTGTAAAATCTTTCAGAAAATATGGAGAATGATTTAATGCTTCTGTCCTTCTATAGCAATATTCCATTGACAAAAGTGGCTTTAGGAAGAAGATTGAACTTCTTTCTTAAGGAGCTTATATTCAGAGTTTCTACCTTTAGTTTCCAGTGTATGATATGAGATGATTCACAAAAAATGTACTTGTGAGCAGTGCAGCAGGCCTGGTAATAAGGAGGGAAAATACTAAAGGGTTTGACTTTTAAAAGTAAGAAATACTAAACTTGGCATTTTTGGTGTGTCTTTATTGCTTCCTAGGGTACTGTTGGTCTTTTATGTGCTGCTTTGCAATATTCTTGAGCCCAGATCTAACTACTTTTCATTAATATTACTAACACAGTGATTAGCTAGGGCCTCTAAGAAATCTCAGATCTTGTCAGTGAGAGACTCCTTTATTTTCCCATCTTTTGTTGCAAAGATGGGGAAAAAATTCCTGTTTTCCTGGTTTTTTTGTACATACACATAAAATACATATGGATATGTGTATATAATATATAAAATAGATGATTTTAGTATATAATTTATATACAATGAACACAATTCCATGAAAGCACCCAGTTGCATTTTATATTTTTAGTGGAAGACTTTTATGATATGATCACTAAAAAAGGTCTTTTGAAGTGGAATTTCTTCTTCCTCTGCCTGTTGAGGTTGTGTATTACCTGGAAAACATGCAAAAACACCATAGCAATGAGTCTTGACAGCTGGTTTTGTAATTTAATTTGCAGGTTTTGGAGAAAGCAGTTTCTAGCTAGATTCTCTTTGAAGACACTGGGATGTCATAAATAAACAGCACATTCTGATAGAAAACTATTCATAAGTTCAAGTTACTGCATCTTGTTCTTGTTTAAAAAAAAATGTAGCATGCAGGTAAAGGGCTCCACCTCCTTGCATTGGGTTGGGCTGACAGCTGGTGCAGAATCTCTGAGGGAATTCGTAAGGTTTTAGCTATTGTTGGGTGAAATCTTACTTGGTCAGAAGAAACCTCACTGGCTTATGTTCTGGTGTTAAATTTATGAGCTCCCCAGTTTACTGGAATAGTTTAGAGAGTGTTTGAGCCTATGTGCCTCTACTTCCAGAGCTTTACAAAGAAAAGTAATTCAAAAGATGCAATGTCATCAAAGGCGAGTGGATTTCACAGAGGTTTTTAGACACTCTAAACAAGTCTCCTGTGAATAAGATTCCCTCTGTTGCATGAGTCAGATGCTTCTTGCTGATAGGAACAAACTAGTTCATCTGCCGTGGTGGTTTAGAACCACTTGGATTTTAGTGCCTCTTTTTTTTAGAACTGAATCTGTGCTAACACTACAAAGCATAATTCCATCCTTCTGGAAGTACTTGTCTTGTTTGAAGAGTGATTTCACAGTGCAAGCGTGAGGTTTGTGGTGAGGACTGCACTCAGCCCACTGAGCTGGGAGAAGAGAAACTGTTCAGGCTGTTGTGCTTTGACAGCACCATGGCACCTGGTGGGGACAGTTCTCTCTTCCTCTCCTTCACAGACCCAGCATATGCAGGTGAATGCCACGCTGTGTGTGGAGCAATGTCATCTACTTCTGTCTCTCCTGCTGTGACTTAGGTCAATAAATTTTTTTAACTCTAGTGTTCGATTGCTATTCTAGGAAAAGGTCTTCTGGCAGACTGCTGGCAAGTGTCTAATTCAGAGGTTTGAAGTGCCCTGTCAAGCTGGTAAAATGACAAACTCTTGCTCAGCCTGCTGGTGTGAGTTCCTTTATGCTCTTAGACCATTGCAGCCTATACCAGGATTTACTAATCTCACTGCTGAGTCAAAAATACTAGGTGGTGAAAGAAATACTGTGTTTCAGATGGAAGGATGGAGTACATTTTCTTTTGAAACTTTTTTTTTAAATATACTCCCTGAGTCATGGAGCCTTCTCATGAAGGCAGAGTGCAGAAGGAAAAGCACTACTGAGGCTCTACTGATCATTTTCATTAACGTCTGAACCTCATGAATCACAGAATCATAGGATGTCCTGAGTTTAAAGGGACCCACAAGATTCATTGAGTCCAGGTCCTGGCCTTGCACAGGACACCCCCGAGAATCACATCATGTGTCTGAGAGCATTGTCCAAATGCTTCCTGAGCTCTCTGAGGATTGGTGACCATTTCCCTGGAGAGCCTCTTACAGGACCCAACCACCTTCTGGCTGTGGAACCTTTTCCTAATATCCAACTTCAACCTCCCCTGACAACTTCAGACCTTTCCCCGTAGTCTGCCACAGACAAGAAAGAGATCAGTGTCTGCCCCTCTGCTTCTCTGGGCTGTATAAGTTTGGACTGTTCACCCTGGAAAAGAGAAGGTCTTGGGGATACCTTGTAAGCACGTTCCAGCACATAAGTGGGGTTTACAAGTGTCCTGGAGAGGACTTTCAACAAAGACATATAATGATAGGACAGGAGGGAATAGCTTTAAAGTGGAGGAGAGTAGGTTTAAATTAGCTATTGGGAAGAAATTCTTTACTATAGGAGTGGTGAAACACTGGTGTAAGATGTCCAGAGGATCTGTGAGTCCCCCTTTCCTACAAGTCCAGGTTGGATTTGGCTTGAAGCAACAAGGGTCTAGTGGAAGGTGTCCCGTGGGGTTGGAACTAGATGATCATTAAATCCTTTCAAACTCAGACGACTAGGTAATTTAGGGGCTAAGATTTAATATCATAAACAAGAAAACTGGTGCATGGTCACTCATGGTAAAACTATTCTGAAACTGCTCTCTGAAAATGTCAGCTGTAACTGTCTACCTTTGAACCACCTGCAGCAAGGTAATGTTTTCTGAAGTTCATGCTTTTGCTGTTGTGGTTTGGTTTACTTCCATTTTCTGAAATTTTACTTGCTCATGTAACTTAAAGCAGGTTCTAGTCTGCTTAAATGCAGACTAGACTTGTCTTATTTTTTTTGCAGAGAAAACCCTGCAAACAATCAAGTGGAATTGGTGTAAAACCCACAGAAATCCAGTCTTAATATTTATAAATGATCTTTTCTTGCTAGCGGATGCTCCAGTATTGATTGGAAGTTTTTAAATAATGACTGATTGCTGTTTTGCTTTTGAAAACTTGTAGCATCTAGGTATCCTAAACCACTGGTACCACTTGAGAAGCCAGCAGAGGAGGTAGAGTCACCAGAGACAACCAGTGAATTTGGTACAGTAGAAAAATCCCAAATGGAAAAAGTGTGTTTGCTGATGTGCGTTGCATAAGGCCGGCAGGCTGCTGGTTTGACGGACTTCCTGCATGTTTGTTTTGATGCATTTGGCATGTATTGCTGCAAGAAATAAAAGTACACAGTTTTTGTTTGTATTCATATAGAGCCTTCAGTCTCAAGATTTTCAGCAATCCACATCTTGAGGTACTTATGCTTAATTTGACCAAGGTGTTTCAAGCATAGGTCTTTTGGAAACTGCTGCACTATACTATAGTTTCTAGTTATTACTTGACCAGAGGTTTCAGATGATGAAACAACTTCATTTTTTTGAAGCAGCTCAGTGTCAGCTACCTTATGTTTTTTTCTTGGAAAGTGATGTGCATTAAATTACATGGTCCAATTATAATGCAGGAATAATACTATTATTAAAAAATATTATTTAGTTAGCTGCCTTTCCCCTTTCCTGCCAAAGGTAAAATAAGATTACTTCAATTAAAATAAAATATTGCTCCAACTAAAATTGTTTTGTCTTTTGCATGTGTTTAAGCATATGGTGAATACAAAATAGGTATCATGCACAAGTATTTTTTAAATCACGAATCAGAAAAAAAATCTGAATCTTAAGCCATTGTTCTTCCACTGTGTCTTTTGTAAAATGGTACATTTTAGAACTAAAAGGAAAATCTATCTCCCAATAACTCTCTTGTCCAGTACAAAAGCTGCTTTTGATTCAGGGCTTTTTACAGAAGATCACTTGAAATGCAGCTTTTACTTAAGAGTGCAGTGTAAACCCTTGAGAGTGATAGATTCAAAACATTTAGATCTCCCTGCAACAGGCATGAATGAAATAGATCATGTTTATTCTGTGAAAACAGAGGTTCCAGTGTGTAACCTCAATTAAAAGAAAAGGAAATCTTCCAGTTTCTCCAAGAAAGAAATTACTTAAAGCTGACTCATTCAACGGAAAACTCTTATCTTTAGTCAGCCTTATTTATTATTTAATCAATCCAAATATAAATCTAGAGAGGGATCTGTTCTCCAGAAAAAAAATCCTTTTAAAAAAGAACAAGTAAATGAAAAAGTAAGATAAGTATATAATGCAAGCAGAGTACTTAAAGAAGGTGTCTTGGGTCCTTGTGGTGTTGTTTAGATTTTTTTACAAAAACGGCTCATTTTGAGGAAACTTGGACATGAATATGTGAGCTGCCTTGTGCCTCCTTTCTACTTTATACTTAAATTAGCACGGTGATATTTCAAATATTCTGAAAGCATGCCTTTTTGTTTCTGTTTTGTTGCTGTGTGTGAGAACGTCATTTAACAGTGAATGAAAATGGAATTTTTGGAACGTGACTAACTCATGCCTGAATCACATGCTTCCTCTGACACATGGGGAACATTTTAAGGCAAAGCCCCCAAAAAACTTTTTTCAACCCAGCAGAGAACATGTTTCATTCAAAACTATGGAATATAAAACCATAGCTGTTTTTTCCAGTGTTCATTTACTTAGGATTCTTAGATATTTATATGCTAATTGTTAATAAAATATCCTCCCTAGCAGCCATAATACACAGTGATACTTGCTACTTCCTATACGTTTTTCCTGCATCAGTTGCCAGTTTCCTTTTGTATGTGATGGGCTCATCATGTTCATTCATTTTTGGGGATCTTTTGAGTTTTTATTAAATTTTTTTTAGACTGAGATATTTTTGGCAGATACTAACAGGTCATTATTTTTTTTAAATCACATTATTTTATCTAGATAATAAAAAGGGGAAATAGGAACGTATTTAAGACTCTGTATTTTGAGATGGATCATATTCTGTATCAACTCTCCTATTGGCTTAAAGCAGTCATAAGAAGCATGTAGTTTGTTTTATTATCTCCTACTGCTTGTGTGTAGGGATAAAACCTTTCCTCAATGCTCTTAAATAATTCATGGCTTTTAGGCATTTCCAGAATTAAAACATGCCTTACTGTTTGGCAGTGATCCTGGTGAAAGGCTCCTGCATGACCTGGGGGAAGGACGCAGCTTTGAAAAATCTTTCTAATTTCAGGAAAAATGGAAAAATTTGAGACAAAAAGGTTTCTACATGAGACCAACTTCAACTGAGAGGAGCCAGATACAGTGGCCTGGCCTTAGGTTCTCAAAGCTCACTTCTTGGAAATAGTCTGGGACCTGTTGTCTGGGCATGAGCACTTTCAAAGCACTCTGGAAGCCTTGAGGGAGGATTAGGAGACAGTTTGTCCATGCCATGCACAGAGGTGTGTGCTTTGGGTTGTGTTATCGTATGTAAAGTTGCATTGCCACAAAACTCAGGTCCAAATGTTACCTGGGAGCCAACAAGTAATTGCTGCACTTTGACCTGCTACATTTTTCTTTTAGGTATTATCAGTTACTGGTTATTGTACTGTTACAGTAACTTTTTGAATTATTTGCACTTGATAGCGTTTGACTTTGTGCAGTGATTTATCTCTTAGTGCTGGCTGGTTTGCTGTAACTTGTCTTACGCTAAGGGTGTGAATCGTCAGTCTCCGTGAGGGTATTATCCCATCTTTCAAAGCAATCTGAATTGGTAGAAACTGTGTTTTATTTGCTTTATTTAATTTTGTGGAAGATTGGAGAAGAATGTACATGGAACAAACCAATTTCTTTAGTCAGCTACTCTTTCAAATACCATCAGCTTGTATTTTCAGATTACAGATAACCTTTCGATCCAGTTGTTTCTTTGCTTCAGTTCTGGCAACAGACTGATTTTTCACAAAGTGCACGTAAAGCTGTGATGTTACAAATGTAAAATTAACTGTTTCACTCAAGATTGAGATTTAAGAATTTCCAGCTAGATTTACAGCCATTTTGTCTAATAAAGGTTTTTGTCATAAAGAAGAGTTGGGAGAACAACTTGAAATCCACTACTCCTTCCCCAATTTCATATCTATTTATATTATTTTATGGAGTAAAGTAAATCAAGTAAATAGGTGCTGCAAAAGTGACAGTGCTGTTATAAATAATCAGCCTGGTGACCTTTTCCTCTTGCAAATATCTAACAGACTTTTGATTCATGGTCCCTTTCCCTGAACAGAAGAAATGTACCAATGTGCAGTTGAGTTCTGATAAATCACAAATGGCCCAGGCTGAAAAAGACTGTTCTCATTGGGAATTATATGTGACCTTTTATAAGTTTTTTACGTTTATTTGGTCTGGTTTACCAGAACAAAAAAAAGTCTTCGAATTTGTGAAGTTTTCACTGTCAGGGTTGGGTGCTGGGAACCTATTGTGTCTACCTTGTTTCTGTGCTTACATCAGTTTTTGCAGTTGCACATTACTGTGGCTGAGTTTTACTGTGATTTATATCTGATGCTGTGTTAAAAGCTCAGTTAAAAAAAAAGAAAACTCACTTTAATTGCTTTTTCCCAGCCCTAGAGGAAAAGCATTTTCCTGTGTTTCCCACAGTGGGTAAGAGCAGGCCTGGATGAGCTGTGGATGGGGTGATGTGTAGTGGATGTGACTTGGCCATATGGGTGTGGATTTACTGCTGGCTTCACCCATGTTGTTATAAGGAGTGTTCTGTTCTTTCCCTGTCCCAAAAACCTCTGAGTATTCAAGTCTCAATTCTGCTTCCTGTGCTAGCACTGCTGTTATTCTCTGGGTCTGGCTGTGTACCTGACTAAGAACAAGTGCCAGAATAAAGGAGAAGTCCCAAATACGTGATCAGGAATTTAGGAACAGGAGGAAAAGTATCAAATCACTCCCTGCAGTAACAAGGTGACTTTAGATCACTTCAGGGTGCAGTTTTATATTTGACCTAAGGTTCTGCGTTTCCGTTTTCTCATGGGAAGTGCCAGAAGGGTTTTCGTGCCTCAGGCAGGAGTCTGTTCTGGGATCACTGTGTTGTTAACAGGACATGGTGACTTGCACTAGTGAGCAATACTGGTTTGATTTCCCAGGTTACCTTTTGCAGTTTCGGCAACTACTTGCAAGTATATTTTTTGCCTCAACATTTGTCTTGTGACTAGGAAAGGAGCTGTCTCTCCTCTTTCTTCCTCTGGCTCTTTATTCAGGATTATTCATCGTGGTCTGAGTGGCTGCCCCCCGCCATCATACAGTACTTTGCTTCAGCACTGCAAAAAGCAACCTCAGCCTGAATCTATCCCCTTCCTTGCTGCTGGAAAAGGGGCTGTGTAAACATTGTGCAGATTTTGCAGAAGCAGAGGGAGGAGAGAATAAGGGAGGGAAGGATGCTGGAGGCACACTGTGATCAGTCTCTATTGCACAGTGTGAAAAACTATAGGGGTGCATATTTCATTAAGATCTCCAGAAAATAGTGGCATTGCAGCATGTGGGCAGTGCCACAGCCCATTTACTTTCCACTGCCGTGGGGAGAAGTGTTAAATACATTAGATTCCATATTTCCTCTTCTGTGGAAACAAAATAGGCTTATGCATTTATGCAGAAAACTCTGAGCCGAGGATTTGTGTTTGTACTTCACTAATTCTCAAGCTGATTAGCAGAACTGGAGGTGAAGGGTGTAATTTCAGCACCCACAGGATTTTGCTGCCTGCTTACAGTGAAGCTGTGACAAAAGAACAGGTTAACAAAACCTGTCAGTGGAAAAGTGGAAATGTGTAAAGTTGAAAAACAAAAACTGTCCTAAGTAGCAGAACCGTGTGTTTCATAAACTGACATTGGGTATTTTCTGGAAAAGTTAAGTATCATTGGGATTACATAGATGGACCAGATGTGCAGCTCTTCATAGTGCAGAGGTCCTGAAACAGCTTTAGATGGAGTGTGTGCACAGCTGGCACTTGCAGGGGTGTGATGGGAACTGAAGCTTGTATTGGCTCTGCAGCTGGGAGCTGCAGGGATGCACTTGCACTGAATCTTCCTGAGAGAGGCCTCATGCTTGCCAGAGGCTGAAGAAACACTGACCAGGAGAAGGATGTTCCTTTTTCTGTTGTGCAGAATAAAGGCAATTGGTTGAAACAATAAAAAGTGAACTTAGAACTGTTTACTTTTAGAAAATGTAGAGCCATAGTCTTCTAAGAGTAGCCTTAGTCTTCTGCTTCTTTCTTCTGCATAACTGTATTTACAAAACCAGCAATCTTAACGTTTCAGATAATTTTTGCGAACAGAGTGAGTTTTTTATTAGAACTTTCAATTCACATGCAGAATAAATTATTATATAATGCAGCTGCATAACAACGCAGTAGATATTCCATACTCATATAACACAAAAGCTAAAAGAAAATATTTTACATTCCATGTGAAGTGATTTTATCTGTTTTTATATTATAATCATTCCTTCAGCTGTTTTCCAGAGAAAGTGGTCATTGCAGCTTGAATTTGACTGCAGGGAGTCAGGTGGGGGAGTCAGGCTAGTTTCACTAATGAGGCTTTGTGAAGTTACGTGGGGAAGGGGGTATCAAAGTGATGAATCTACTGCACCATCTAGCAGCAGGTGAAGAGTTCTTAACTTCTTTGCTACTGCATTCTGTATTCATTAGGCATTTATACAGAGGCACAAATTACTTCAGTGTAATTTATGGCTGGAAGTTAAATTGTCAGTGGTTTGTTATGGTGTTCCTTTTGCTGACAGGAATGAATAGATTCTTAAGGACTTCAAGGCAGCTCATACTTTTGTCTTTAATGCCCTAATGCAATGAAAAATTAGGAGCAGTGTCATTACATTTAGTATGAGTCTGTAACAAAATGTTTGACAGTCATTTGGTTTATCTGTCCTCTCTGTCTCTCTTATTTTGGGTAGCTATATTAAGTCTGAGACAGATGAAAAGCAATAAACTCTACATGCAGTTAAAGTTATTTCAGAAAGAAGCTTATTTCTGCAGTTGTACTTGCTTCCAAGGTCGTCCTCAGGCAGGGAACGGAACTTTCTGCTTACAATAGGGCTGGTACTTAGTGGTAGGTGATTTAATAGCAGTTTGTCTTCAGCTCTCTGTAAAGATTGTAGCTGAGTTTTCTTAAAGGAAGAGAATAATCCCACCAAACACATTTAACGTGCCATTCCCTGCCCTGGTGCTCCTATGCTGCTGCTGCAGCTGCCCGAGGAGCAGGGGATTGCCCTGGGAATAGCAGCACAGTGGGAAGGGTTGTTGCTGTCGGAGTGCAGGTACTGCTGGTGCCAGGTGGGAATCACGGCTGTTGCTGAGGCACAAGCCCCTCGTGGTGTTACACGCTGAGTTTTGTGCCAGGGCGGTGGAGGAGGGAGTGCCCTCGTTCCCCTGCATTCTGTACAGGCTGTTGTCAGTGAGCTGTCTCCTCTAAGGGGTTCTGCTGCTAGATGCAAGTACCAAACCTGGGCTTGAAAGCCAGTGCTGCTCCCTGTTCTTAAAACCATTTTCCCACTCACTTTCTTTCCTGAGGAAACAAGTGCAGGAGGGGAAAGGGCATAAGGGAGAGGAGGGGCAGGAATAAACAAGCTGATCTCTTCCCAGCTTTTCAGATTTCTTGTTAAAACAGGGTCTGGGGGGAACATAAATTAATAAAGGGTATTGTACATATAATTGCCTAGATATTTCATGAGCTCTCATGTTTACACATCAGTGTTGCCTAACACAACTAAATTTAAAGGTGATGAAAGGCCTCTAATAGATCAGATCTCTGATTGTGCACAGAGTGCTGATAAATTTTGTTAACAGATCTTCTGTGGTGTCCCACAGAATTGCTTTGCTTGTCCTTTTACAGGAATAAATCATACTCTGATAATGCATAGATACCATGGTCTTGTTTCCAGTACATCACTGTTGCTGTGCTGCTGCTCTGCTCAACTGCAAAACCATGAAATGATGGATAGATTCGTGCCTTGAACAAGAGGAGCTCAGGCTGTGCTGACAGAGAAATGCCAAAACCTCACCTTACTGAAACAGTTAAACGAATATATTTGGATGACATTAATTCCACTCTGTTAGTCAGAAGGACTCATCCGGTCTTTTTCCAAATCTAGTGGAGAGGTTGTTAATAATCCCAGGCAAAAATTCATTCATCCAAAGATGGAAGAATTTGCTATGCCACTGGGAGGTGGCCCTCTTCTGGCTCCCTGGAACTCCTTGGAGTCTTCCAGCATTGAACTGGAGAGGGTGAGGAGGAAAGGCAGAGCCAGCCTCCTCTTGGGTGGATGAGTATTTAGTTTATTGAGGCAGAAAATTTTAACTCTGAAGACGGTTCTTTCCAGTCAGGGAATTGCTATAGCAAGTTTGTTTCTTGGCAGCTCTCAAGTACCTTCTTATTTCTAATTTTTTTATTAAATTATAGATATAACCATTTACTTCTGGAATATAGATCAGAACACCTCGTTGTTGTTCCTTTTTGCTCTCCTATCAATGTTACTATGTTGCTGGCACTTTTATGTAAACACTTCCGCTGTTTTTCTTACATTTTCCATTTCTCTCTGAAGGAGACAGCTCAAGCTCTCTATTTCTGTCCTTATGCTGTGTCTCTATTACAAGCTGCAAGTCCTTTCTGTGTTGTCATCATTTTAGCTGATTAACTCCCTTGAATCCCAAGAGGTTTCAAAAGTTAGACATCTTAAGTCTAACTTTTTTTTTCCTAGCTGTGATTTTTAAGGAAACCACTGCAAATACTATTTTGGCATGAACCTGCTTGAGGGGAAATGCTGACCTTCACATTTATAAGGCACTGATGGGAGATTGGGATTAGGTCAAGGATAAAACCTGCTTAATTATGAGGACAGTGATTTGACCCTTTGGATACCTGTTGGCATCTTACGCTTTCTCCTCCTACATTTCCAGTCGGGGTTTCCACCTTAGGTCTCTCTATTTTGTCAGAAATCTTTAAAAGGATGTGAATGCTGTGCCACATTTTTTGAAGGGATAATAGGATAAATGTATTGTATACTCACTACAGGGGATCACAGGAGTGAACTAAGCCTGAAGTCACTGCTGAAGTTTGTTCTGAAGGGAATTGATTGGCCAGGGAGCGCACTTCATTCCTGCAAGGCTTGTTCAGCTCTTTGTCCAGTAGATGTAACAAAACTTTCAAATAAAGGTGATAATCTCCTGCTACTTCAAGGTTTTCCAGGGAGGTCCCTGTGTAATTCTCTACAAGATTACCAGGAGTATTAAAAAAAATACTGTCCCATTTGTATTTGTGCAGAATATTCGTTTGGACCCAGTTACCTTCTCTAGAGTAGCAGAGAAATTTTCTATCACTTCCTCTATTTGTACCAGAGCTTCTCCCAGCTTTCCCTCTGCTGGGCATGTGACTGGAGGGGCTGACAGCCAGGTTTATATTTAGCACTGCACAAGTCAGCAGCCTTTCATGCCTTAATTGCTGTAGTAACAGGAAACCACTTGTGAGTTATAACAAGTGATGCAGAATTTTTCTTTACTGTCAGTTCATGGATTGTTGTTTCCCCATCTGGAATACTACGGGAACCCAACTGAAGATCAATGGGACGAGGTTTTTCAATTTTGCTAGATTGCAGTTGTGGTGAAAACATTGAGGAAGAGCAGAGGAGGAAAAATGATGATGAGAAGGTGCCTAATGAGCTTATTCCAGGAATGAGCTTGTACATATAGTCAGAAATTGCTTTTGAGGATCCACCTCTGAACAAAGTAATAACACATCTCATTTTTAGGCTCCAGTCCAGAATTTTGGTTATAAAAGTCCTTTCATGAACTCACGTGCAAAGGAGTACCTCTTTTTAGCAGACAAAACAATTGCTCTGATTTCGTGTTCTGTGTAAGTAATGTTTTTGCTGTTAGAGTGATGTGTATCTGAATGATTGGCTGAAATGGTCTTTACAGGCTTTTTGGAGGAAACAGATTGATGAATTCAAGACAAAACCCTCTGTAACTTCTAGATTAGATGTTTTCAGAGCCTAAAATAATGTTATAATAGATTCAGATTATTAGTATTTTTTTATATTCCTCTTCTTGATACTTATTGTTTAATAATTAATTTAAACAATTGAGTCACTATTTAAAAATCTGTAAAACACTGCTCATATTTTTGTTTCAGATATGGCAATACTCAGCAGTAGCAAGTATTTTCTTAGGGCAGCTCTGGCAGTAGTACCTGCATTCAGTGTTAGTGCTTCCTGCCCTTGGGTGACAGTAACAGATTCAGCTGTAAAATTTTATGGTGATGTTAGCTGCAATTCAAATAAAAGATAATACGTGCCTTTAAGCTTGCAAGTTCTCTTGTATGCCAGTTCTTAAAAAATTGATAATTGAGAAACTGGTGATGACAACTTGCTGGGCTTTGGTTGGGTTTATTTTTTAATAAATGCACTCCCATTACCTGTTAGTCACTTGTGGTTAGTTTGCCAGCTAAGAATAATAATCCTAAAACTAAATTGCAAGTACTTGGCTACAAATGGCAGGGTGACTTTAACTTACTGGGTTTGGACCAAGTTGTGGATGATGGTATTATTTATGTGGAAGGTTTTATATTTCATTCCTTCACCCCCTGTGCTCCCCCCTGGGTTCTAACTATTTTTTAAAATAGAAGAAGATGATACTACAAATAAAAAATATCAAGAGCAGATTTAAGAAGCAGTAAATGTTTTTCTGCTTCCCAGACTTTGCTAATTCAGGGCTCATGACATGCATTGCATTTGAACCTTGGTTTATAACCTCATTTATGGTAATGAATGTCAGAAAATAGCAATTCCTCACTCCACCATTTCATTTTGTTCCTTCTGCAGTAAGATTAATTCTTCGTCTTACTGAGTGCTGTGGCAGAGGATGAGCTGGTGAATGGCCATTGTAAAATCATTGTAAAATAATTCTGGAGTACTTTAGAGTTGTTTTCTTTTTTCCCCAGATATTTAAACTCGGTATTATTTGATTCTGATTGAATTGAGCTCCTTAAAGAGGGTTTTGCAATTTGTATTTTTGTTTTCCCTCTGGTAAAACAAACAAAGGGCATGTTTCCTTTGCTGTACTCTCTGAATATTTTTATTCTTGTTTTTTGCTGAGTCCTGAAAATTCAAATACTCAGAACAACTTCCTATGAATAGATACCCAATTCTGAAATGTATTTTGCCATCTAGAGTTTTAAAAAACTTGTTTAAAGAATTTTTTGGCTCTCAGTGCTTTCATATCTTGCAGACTTTTGAAGTATGTTATGCTTTAAAAAAGTGGTATTGGAAGTGATTCTGAAAAAAGATTTTTGGCTTTCATACCACAGTGGTTGGGGTTTTTTTTTTGCTTTAATTTTTTTCCTTCCCCGTGTCTCAGCTTTAAATGAATCTTTGACCTCTTCAAGTAGAGCTGAGCTGGAGCAGCCCTTTCCTGCAGTGGGCAGTGCTCTGTACCTGGCAGAGACAGAGCATCACTTCTCAGGGAAGTTGCCTTTGTGATTTAAAGCCTTGTTTTGGTACTTCAGAGGTGACAGCTTTTCCCATGAGCCTGGTTCTGCAGGTACCATGGGACAAGGTCCTGAGCCCCCTGGTCTGATTTGGCCCTGCTTTGTGCTGGGGTGGGATGAGATGCTTTCTCAGGCTCTGTCCTGGCTCAGGCAAAGAGGGATCATATGCAGGGTTCACCAGCACCAGTTATCTGAACTTCATCTGGCAGATTTCTCCTATCCCTCTCTCATTAATATGTGTAATCACAGATTTTTTTCACAGATTAATTTTTATCTTGATGATGAGGGAAGCTGTAAGGCAGGCACACTTCCACATGAGTTTACAAGACTCCCTTTTATAAAATGAAGTTCTAGCAGGAAGATGCCGTTACTGGCATGAGCTCCCTGCGGCTGAT
Source organism: Acridotheres tristis (assembly GCA_037013685.1). Classification (NCBI taxonomy): domain Eukaryota; kingdom Metazoa; phylum Chordata; class Aves; order Passeriformes; family Sturnidae; genus Acridotheres; species Acridotheres tristis. The sequence goes on along the minus strand of CM072886.1, from coordinate 138,585,027 downwards.
CAGGAGCAGTCTGGTCTCCAGAGCATGGTGCCACCATGCTGTCCCCAGTGACCTTTCTTGCAACTTCTGCCCTGATAGTGTTGAAGGACTGCTTGATAAAATGCCTATTTAGCAGGAATCCCATACTACTGAAACAGATCATGTCAATGATTAAGTAATTTTTGTTTATATTTGATCCCCTGGTATTTCCTTCTAACTTGTCTTTCCTCTAACCTCAAAGTAGTGTCCCCCAGCCTCCCTTCTTTTAAAAACATCCCAAGGTAGTCACTGATGGATGTTGTGAAGGAGGAGCTGATGTTCTTTTTATTGTAACTTGGAAGTCCCATTATTCCTAGACGTTAAGACATTATTTTTTCTTTTTCCTTCTACCAAACACCCTTAATTTTTCCTTTTGGTAGTAAATTTCTAAAATCAGTTATGCACCGGGTTTTTGGTTTTTTTTTTTTTTTTTAGCTTTTTAAACTAGCTTTCTAGCTAGACTGAGTAGAATGTAATTGTATAGACTGACATGTGCTATCAAACTCACTTGCAGTCAAATCCAGAGAACGGTTGTTCTAGAGGTTTATAGTATTTTGTGACAAGTTGAATAGTCTTTTATATTCTGTATTGATACCCAAAATAGATTGAAATTATCTAATCTTAACTGGCTGGCATAATCAGGAAAAACTATGAAATTATGTCTTCCTCAGAGGTAGGGTGTTTCCTGGAAATTTGTTTATGTTGTTACAGTTCCTTATCACAAAATCCTTTATACGGAGACCTAGATCTAAAAACTGGATGGGTGCTGCAACGGGGGTGGTTTCAGTGGCAGTGCTACAGGAAGCCCAGGAACCACAGTGGTTGGTGTGAGGGCTTCCCATCAGAGCAGAAAGCCATGGAGGGAGGGCAGCACTCTGTGACCTGTGCTTCTGTTCGGTTTGGGGGTTTTATTCTCTCCCTGGCATTCAGCAGGAGCAGATGAACTTTAGAGAAGCTTCATTAGAAGTGGGCAGTGTTGATTTAGGTTGCCTCGCCACCCTCAGGACATCTGGTGTTTTTGGAAACAGTGGCCTCAGCTAATTTCTTTGTTTCAAAGTGGCTCTGATTTTCCCCAGTGTTGTACTCTCTGAAATGTACTCTCTGAGAAAAGCTGCTCAAGGGGCAATACTGGTTCTTTGTCTACACTTCTAAAAAAGATTTGCCTAACCCGTGAGAGCAGAAGGAGACCATATGAAATGGGTCCCATCCCCAATCCCAGCCTTCCTGAGCACAAGCTGAAAATTCTGATCTGATGTTTTCTTGCTGTCGATACTTGAGGCTTCAGAAAATTAACTCTCCCCGGGCCCCCCTTTGTTTACCATGTTCCTCTTCTAGCCTGAGCTTTGAATCTGTGAATTCCTTGATATTTTCTAGGGAAGAGCAAAATAATCTTTATTTCTGTAGTATTTGAGCTGTATTGTCCCATCTGCATGGTGAGTACATCTGGTGTTTGTAGAACTTAGGTAGTGTTTATATTGGGCAGAGGGAGGAAGCACCTCTTCAGTAATTGCTAGAGCTTGAAAGTTGTTAAAGACCTTCAATTAGTGAAATTATTTTGAAGGTCAGTGTCCTGGTTGGCTGAATACTGGTATTATGATCTAACTTTTATTCCTCAAAGGTACTTTAAGTGAATATTTTAATTTCTTCTTTACAATAGCTTTGAATATGAGTGACTTGGGTGCAAGAATACTCTCTAGTCTGAAGTGCTCAGAGATAGGCTAAAATTAATCACAGTCTTTGTTTGCAGCATTGTCTTTCCATGTACTTGGCTGCCCCAAGTAAAATTTGAATATTGGACTGTTGTAGGTTCCATGTTTTACTATTTTTAACCTTCATCTGTAGAAGTTACCTCAGCAGAAGTATGGAAGCAACTTGTCGAAACTTTAGGGTTCATAATATTGGAATATATTGGGGGAATGATTTTTTTCTGTTTTAAAAAAGAGGTCTTATGCTCAATATCTACATTAAAAAAATACACAAGAGAAACCCAAAAAAGTAGCTAGTTTTTTTTCCCCTGCTGATGTTAAACGAGTAATTTGTTGCTGCATTCTGCACAGCATCTCTGATGACAACTGCATTGGTTTCCTGTAGAGAAAGTACTGTCAGGTTCAGGAGTGATGTCCTGATCCTTGCTAACTCTTAGTGATTTGAGTCCAGGATACCTGAAACATGCACCAAATAACCAAACTTAGTCTGCTGTTACCGAAATCAGTGGTCTCTTTTTTTTTTTTTTTTGTTCTTATATTGCTGTGAAATTATGCCTTTTGTGAGAATATAAATGACAGGATTTGTTTTGCAGAGAAAGAATGTTGTCTGTTGCATGTCTAGAGGACCTCTAAAAAATAACGTACAATTGTCTCTAGAAGATTTGATTTTTCAAATTTTAGTGTGGTTTTGTAATTTTCAAATGAAGATGGCTGTTGGACTGCTTCTAAAGTATGCTGTTACTTTGCATAATCATTTACAGTAGTGTAAGCTTGTAATATTCTAAGACTTTTTGGCTTTTAATACCATGTTATAATTTGTAAAAATAATAAAAATGTAGGTGTGAAGTATTTTTCTTTCCCATTTGAAAGCTGTTAAATAACATAACTGCTTTTTTGCCTGCTAGTAATTTGGTAAGGACTTGATAATAAACTGAATTTGTGATGAAGCAGCTAACTTTTTCATTTCATTTTGACTTCTCTAGAGAAGTTGGAGGTTGCACCACCATCTCCAGGACAACTGAGACATGGTAAAAGAAGAATGTTTGTTGAATGTGGTTCAGTATTTGTGCAGTCTCTCTTTGAATTGGCTTCATCTTTGTTCCACAAGTGCTGGTCTGTCCTCATCCCTGTTGTATGGAGTAAGAGAAAACCAAAACAAGCACCAGCACTCACCCTGCTGCCTTTGTTTCATAACACCTCGGCTGGAGAATGTGCAACACTTAGTGAAAGTAGGACAGAAAGCCCAAATGAGAGCACACTGTTCAAAGCCAGCAGCAAACATTGATTTTGCAAGGCAAGCAGTGTTGGTGCTGCAGTGCCTTGTGGAGGTTTTGTTTTAGAAGGACTGAGAAGTGGTATAAAATTGCAGAGAAATTGGAAACAGATTGTGTATTTATAATATCATGATTCAAATTCTGATTTAGTTTCCAAATTAGTCTATTTTTGTGGTTTTGTACTCTGCAGTGAACAAATTTATTTAGGCAAATGTTTCCCTTTTCTAATTATCTCCTTTTTTTTTTTTCTAATTTGGTCCCCGCCGGGGTCCCAGGGTTCTGTTTACTCCAATAATTCCAAAATTCTGTCCATTTCACTAAGAATTTGAGGTCCCAGTTTAGCTCCAGTACACACATTTTGAAAATACTGGGCATATCTGTGCGCTTTTTTTGTTATTTGTGTTTTGGTGAGTTTGTCCTGTGATAGTTTAAAAATAATTGGAAAAGTTTCATATGTTTTGTGCTCTAGTCTTTTACGTGTGCAGTTTAGAAGACAGGCATATTCTCACATAGTAGTTACAGATGTCCGTTCATGTTCTCCTACCTAAGCATGAAAGATCTTGAGTGTGGCTTTGGTTTTTTGTGTGGTCATGGATTCATACTGTCTGCAGAAAGTTTCTTTTCACATGACTCTGAGGTTCCTGCACTCTTCTTTCGTCCCTCTTCCTAGGTTTGCATCTTTTTAAGTTTATAAAATGTAGGAATTATAGTCCAACGTGAATTGAAAAAAAACCCCAAACTCCAACCGAATCCAAACTGATTATCTGGTGCATTTTAAAAAAAGGAAAATTTTCAACTTTCAGCTGTATTTTTTTCATGTAGTTTGTCCTTATGCTGTATTTAGTCTTATGAAGTGCGCACATTGAAACTCAGCTGGAGACAATGCTGTGCAAATTCAATCCCACCCCCATCAAAAGCTTACAGGATAAAAACTGAGTGGGAAAATGAAGCAGGACTAAAAGGAATGATACAGTAGCGCTCTGCTCATTCTTAGAAATTACTCAGACCAGCATGTTCCAAGTTTCTGCAACAGAAAATATTTTCAGAAAGGATTTAATGGGTTTCAGAAGTAAAAAAGAAGAAAATGTGTGAAACAAAAGGTGGAGCTTGGTTTCTTAAGCAGTATTTAAGGGAGCAGCTACAAGTCTAACTTGAACTGAGGATAGTGCACAAACAAAATCAAGATACAGAAGTTTTGGTTGAAATGGTCAGATAATTAACAGTATATGACACTAGTGAAACACACCTTAGCATTTGCAGGTTTGGCTGAATGAGTTTTGACAATAATTGTCTAGCTCCAGACAATGCTTTTAAAAGGAAGAAATTTTAGGAGTGTGTGAAGAAGATGGAGCTCTTGCACAGAAATAGCGAGGGACTTGCAGAGAAAGGGCCTTTATTTCAAGCAAGACAAGAATGCAGGAAGTCTGGTGAGACTGGTCATCTTCAGTGATACTGCAACATGCTGTAAGGTCTGTAAATAATACCAGAGTTCGTGTAGCTTTAGTTATTTCTCTTATGCACTAGTAGGCTTAAGTGGCTTCCACCTGAAATTGTACAAGTATTTGCAAAGTGGGTTGTTTAGCTGGTTCTTCACAAGTTGTTAGTACCATTTCTGTGTAGCAAAGGGTTTTACCACACCTACCAGCACCAAAAAGGTGACCAGTAGGAAAGGAATTTTGTGTATTTCACCTTTGTTTCTCTTAAAACCAGTATTAGACATTTCAGTTGTTCCTGTGCACTAGTGAACTCTCTTATAAATATCTTTTTCTTTATTACTTATTTCTTTTAGTGTTCTTCCACAATGCATTACCTTTTGTAGGGTTTGGATTTTTGGATAACGCAATTATGATTGCTGCGGTAAGTTCACTGTTTAATTCCTTGATCAAGTCTGTAAGATTCCTATTTTTCAAGAGAGCAGAATAGAATGGCCTGTGAGATCTAGTGTAGAAAGTCTCCCTGCTCAGGACCTTCCCAGGGTCTCTAGACTAACGTGCTCAAAGCAGAACCACCTGTAAGATGAGACCAAGTTGATCATGGCTTTTTCCTGAGGGACTTGAGAAATCCAAGGGTAGCTTGTCTGAGCAACCTGTTCTAATGCTCAGCTGTCCTCATGATGGAAAATGTTTTGCTATATCCAACTGGAACACATCTTGTTTTAGTTCATGCACATTGTCTCTCATCTTTCGACCATGTACTGGTGTTTCATAATGCACACCGTATGGTTTTGTTTCTTCAGCTGAAAGCATAAGGAGCCGTGATACTGTGTTTTATTTGTTTGCTCGGTATTTGTAGAAGTTTTTGTTGAGAGCTGTGCATTCAGCTAAGAATTACATTGGGGAAGATGTTATGCAGGGATAGGGGTTGCAGGTTTGTCTTCCAGCTGCCTCCTACAAGAGTATGAAATATTAAAAGACTTTCAGAATTAGGCCCTTGCCTTAGGGGGAAATATATATGCCAGGAAGACAGGATCTCTGTGATCTAAGAAGAAACGTCCATTTATCCTTTCACTTTTAATATAGACAAGCAATAAACAATACTTCTGTCATTTGCATCAATATAATTTATTATAACTTCAAATCTCTCAAATAATGAGAAAACTGTTTCTTTTTCAGGGAACCCAAATAGAATTGTCAATTGGAGTTGTCTTAGGAATTTCAACTATGGCAGGCAAGTATTAAAATTGTACCACATTTGGACTAATATGGCACATTCCTATATTTTAGGCCGAAAGTAGCACACAGGGCTGGAAATGACTCTTCCTCAGTCTTGCAGCTGCCTTTCCTAATAAAGAAACAACCTCTGGGTGAAACAAGGACATATTCCATTTGCAGAAATGGAATTTCAGTCCGAATAGCTTTTGAAATTCTTGTTGTTGATTTCAACCTAATAATTCAAATCCTGGATCATTTGGGAAAATATATTTGCATTTCTATAATGGAGCTGCTCTAAACTGCCCAGGGCCCAGTATCAATGTATGTGGATATATGTATTTGTGTGTTGCTCTTTGCTTGCATGCTAGGTGGAGATCAGTGTTTTTACTTCAGTTCTTGGTGGCTCCTCTGCCTTGATGAGATAGCACAGGAAGGCCAAGCAGCCACTCTGCTCCTGTTCTGGGCCAAAACTGATAAGCTCTGCCCAACAGCTTTGGTGCCTCTGCAGTGTCAGAGGGTGCTCGTGGATCCACCAGCTGCAGGTGCAGCATTACTCGAAAGCACGGGGAGGGAGAGCTTAACTGAAAATGTCACAGCAGAGCGAGTTAAAGCTTTGGAAATTTGCAGGCCTTGGTTCCACGTGAGACAGTCACAAGGAAGCTTAAAGTAGTAAGGTCTGCTGTGAAATAACATATTTTGTATGTTTTGTTCACTTGTGTATAGTATTTCTTCTAAAATTGACACTGTTCATGGATATGTTGACATATTTAACAAAGCTGCAAACCTGAGTGACAGCTCCTTCTATTTCCAGTGCTCCTGTGTCTCTTCAGCCACTTTGCTTTGTGTCCAGCATTAGCTGCATGCAGCTGACAACCATGCACAGCTGCTCTTAACTCTGATCTCCAAAGTTATGTCGATTTCCATGTGTTAGTGTTGTCTTTTTATATGTGTCAAGTTTTCTCCATGTAAATTGAGAAAAGTACTTGCACCTCTTACTAATTCTAGTCTGCTGCTGTTATTAAACTGTAACTGTAATAAGGTCAGGATAAGAACACTAAAATATAAGGAACTTAAGTCTAGTCTTTAATTCTATATAAATTGAGAATAAGCAAGGGTCACTGGAGGGTGGGAGCTGGTTGGTTTTGTTCATAGCTAAAATAATCCCTTTTTCTCTTCCCTCTTCCTCCCTCCAGCTGCAGCTTTGGGAAACCTTGTTTCAGATTTAGCAGGACTGGGGTACGTATGAACTTGTGTTAAGAATATTAAATGCATTCATTGAGATGCAAAGTGGAAAAATATTTTTTTGTAATATAATATAGCTCTGCCTAATATACCTTCTCTGATTGTTATCTCCAGATCTGGAGATTTTCTTATCCTCAGCTAAAACAATATCTCTGCATTGTCTTCAGGTCTAGGCATACCTATTTCTGATGAAAAGAGATACAGCTTATTTTAGTTTTTAAAGGAAATTTCTGCATAACTGCTGAAAGTAAAGGTGTTTGTTATGGCTGTTTTTCCACTTTCCCTCTGTTTTGTTTTCTGCAAATAACAAGGCTTGCCACTAACTAGTCTGTGTGTGACTTTTCCTCCAGTAAGGTTACTTAAAAAGCTCTGCAAAAATGCATTAACATTCACACAAGCTGTGTTGTACTGCATGAAGTTTATTGGAAATACTGTCTATTAAATCAGTGAGATAATTAACTTACATTGCAAAATGTGTCCTTTAGTTTTCTCTCAATTACTTTATTGGTATGCTGAAGGAAAAGCTCTTGTTTTTAAGTTCAAGTATTTCAAAACCCTCACTAGAAGATACTGTGAGAGTCAAAATCGTTTGCTCTTGTTTTTTTGTTCTTCCAGTCTTGCAGGTTATGTAGAGGCTTTGGCTTCTCGGCTGGGTCTGTCAATCCCTGACCTGACACCCAAACAAGCTGACATGTGGCAGACCCGTCTCAGTGCACACTTGGTGAGTATCCTGCGTGGAGCTTTTTGTGTTTAAACTAGATGGTAAATGCTTTTTGTCTCTTTTTCCATTTATTCCTTAATGACCACCAACATTGTGCATGTTCCCCAGAGGGTTTAGTCTTGAGCCCATGTCAGGGAGAATTAAGAGATTGGATTTTTTTGAGCTTGAGTGGTTTTTTTATAGGCAGCAATCCCCAAGTGACGTGATAGTCTCTGCAATGACTTTGTGTATGCTGTGCAGATGCCTGGGCTGAGCTCTGGCTATGGTGATAATTTACTTGGAAGTTATGACCCTTTAGTAGTTTACTCCTATATGTTCTTTGTTAAGTGCTTGCTGTTCATATACCTGTGCTGATTTGTACTAATTTCTAATATTCTGTAATTAGCTTGGCTGTGAAATTAGCTTTTCTCTGGCCAAACTTTTAGCATTTGAATAATAGTTACTACCTGTGTTTACAGTTACAGGACATTCATCTTGCAGATACATTTTCAGGGTGATTGCTAACTAAACATTTAAACATTTGAAGTGGTCTCACTTCAGCAGTGAGAGAAATGATTAAAGAAATAGATTATCAGAAACTGAGTAAATAAACAGATACTTCACTTTGCAAGAATGAACCTTCATTGGGAAAAATACTTTTGCAGATTTAAGAGTAGAGAAACAGCACTTACTGAGGAAAAGTTATGGTAGAAAAAGTCAGGTTTTAGCAGTGATAGATCAAAGCACAGAGCAGTGAAGAGCTGACATGTTGTCAGGGGGCCTGCCCCATAGTCTAAGACTCTTCTCAGTAAAAACTGAGCCTGTGGCAAAACCCTGTCACATTGCACTCAGTTTGTTTATATTCCTTTTCTATGAAAAGATTTTTGTGCACCTTTGCCTGTATGGTAGCATTTTTTCTTTTTTGCCTGCTGTCTGAAGTTTTTCAACTCTGTCCACCTACTGCTATTAATGTGGTTTGGAGGCTGCTTGTCTTACTTTATTTCCTCTCCTCTTGACTTACACATTCAGGTCAACTGAAATGTTTTCCAGTTTTTGTTGGTTTTGCCTTGTGCCTTTGAAAGCCATCATGTTTGCAAGTAGCCACTCATTCCTTTGATGATCTGCAGTGCCAGATACAAGCAGATGCATTTATAATTGCACCTAAAATGTGTGTAGGTGTTTTTTGGTGATTTGTTGATTTGGGTTTTTTTCCCTTTTCTGTCTTCCTGGCCATTCTGCTAATCCTTTGAATGTCTGTTTTCTCCCTTACCACTTGTGCAGCTCTTCATGATCATTGCCCTCCTCCTTCTTCAGAATTTTTTCTGAAAAAATCTTTTTCATAGCAAACACTGTTTCTACCCTTGTCATATCTGTCTCTCTCTCTCATTGACTGTCTATGTCTTTCTAGTCTGCATGCTTAGAAAAATGTGACTCCCAGCTGCAAACTAGAACAAGGGGTGTGTGTTCCTAGTTGTGGTGGTACATGGGAAATGAGTAACAACTGATCAGTGAAAAACTTTATTTTTTCCCCCCTTTCTTTAGGGTAAAGCTATTGGAGTGACCATTGGCTGCATTTTAGGAATGTTTCCTTTGTTGTTCTTTGGCGAGGAAGAAGAAAAACTGGAAGAAAAATAATAATCTTTTTACAAGACATATACAAATGTAAACTACTGTACCTCAATTATTCAATTATGCTGTCAATATTTAGGAATTAACAGACAGTAAAAAAAATGTATAGACTTGGGAACAAAACCTTCAGCATGTCGTTTTATGGAAACACTAATTTATTGTGGCCTTGTTGTGTTCAGTACTTCTTTTTATAAGATATCATCTAACTTTTTATTTAATTGTAAATTTTTGAAGTGTTTTCACTTATGGCAAGATGTTTACCACTTTCCCCTTTGAATTTATTCTTTAATGGATTATTACTTCAATAATCCACCATGGATGACAGTATCACTCTTGAGTTGCATATTGGTTGCTTAACAGTTGTAAATGCATGACAGAAATATCACTGGTGTTCATCAGGTCCTTCAATGCAGATTATTAAGAAGGTCAGTGATGAGTAATTTGAAGTCCCTCACTTTGCAAGGTGACTGGTTGCCCCCCACCAGCCATCATTTTGCACTGCCTTAGATATTTCAGTGATCTCTGACAGTATAGTTTCATTTTTTTCACAATTCTGACTTAAGTGTTTCTGAATTGTCTTCTGAGATGATCATGTTGATGCTTTGACAAGGTAAGTGTTTCCAGTGTAGGCTCTCTACCAAGTCCGTTTTTAAAGTGATGTTTTAACACCTTCTGTACTTCCATATTCATGCCTCTTTTTTCATTTCTAAACAGTGTTTTGAGAATTGAGTTGAAACTTCCTTAAATCTGTCTTCCTCTGGTTTGAGTGTGGTATTAAAGAATTCAGACCAACTGTTTCAAAACCACAAACAACTTTTTAAATTGGTCTTCTTAAAATACGATGTGAATAGCTGATTGGGTAGATGAGGCCAGGGAACAGTTCAGGGTATTAATGAATGCTGGCATTGGAAGTTTGTAATGAGTGGTTCAGTCGAAATGTTAAGTGTTCCATCAGTCTGGATTAGAGGACCTGATATGATGATAATACCTTTGTGTTTAAGATTAAGCCTTTGCTACTTATTTTTTTCTGAGACAATTAGTTTAAAAACCAAGCAACAAAAATAGGAGAATTGAGGCCTTTTTACTTTTTTTTTACTTTTATTTTTGCATTCTTACTTGGTGTATTATAGACCTAACAGTGCAGTATCATGTAACTGTGCTTTTTTTATATGGTTATGAATAAAATGATGACAACTATTGAATATTCATAATATTTCAGGATCTTACTTGCCAATAGCATAATGCTAAACTGCTAATTGTCCCTTAGAGAAGAAGGTTTCTTATTTGTTTGAATACCATTTGAAAAAGCCACTAAGAAGCAGCACAGCTTGGGCACTTTGAAAGTTTTATTGCTGAAATTGCTAGGACTTCTGAAACCTAGAAAGAAATGTTAAATTAAGTCCCCTGATGATTTTTGTTTGCTATAGGAAAAGTCTTATTGTATGTTATTGTATGTTATCTTATTATACGTGTGTGTTTTACAAAGCTCATTGTTTATCTCATTGTTATAAATCTGACTTCTCTGGTCTGATTTCTAGAAGCCCTTTAACAGCAATACTGAAACTGACTTTAATGAAGATGACACTTGTATCTGTTTCTTAAAAAGCAGATGTTGAAATCTTGGAGTGAGTTGTCCTAATAGTATGTGCTGTACTTTGCACATTAAACCATGCAAATCTGGACCAAGCTGTAAAACTGAATGAAAGCTCAGCCAAGCATCAAACACAAATGCAGAGGAGTTTCAGCCTGCACTTCAAAGGTGGAAGCTTTATTAAAATAAAATTAAACAACAAACCCCACAACTCTAACAAAAAACCAAAACAAAATAAAAACAAACAAAAAAACCCCAACCCACAAAAACAATCCAGAAAGGCAATTATGCACTCTTTCACCAATAGATTGCTGCTGGTTTACAGTACTTTAGTGTTCAGAGGTTTTTTTACTCATCCAGACATTTGTCTTGCCTTAAACTTCTAACTTTTCTGCCTCTGCATGCACTTTTGTTTCTATACAAGGCTGTATGTATTTTTCACATTTTTCTTAAACTGAAGTACAAGTCAAAGCAATCTTGCATAGCATCTTTTGTTGCTGTTTTTACAATTATTTCAACACTGTTTCCCATTACGGTACTGGCATCTTGATTGGAATCTTCCAGCAGTGGCCAAATCTCTGTTCTTTGGCATTGTACCATCAGAACACTGTTTTCAACACTCTATTACAACTCACGAGAACAATTGGAAGGTTGTGCCAGCTGTCACAGTAGTATTTGTTTTATAATAGCAATAGAAAAGACTGTGTACTATTGTTAAATGGCTTGTGCATGTAAATTGAGTACCTTTTGTTGCTGTATGTTAAACTGTTGTACTGCAACCAGTGCTTTTATTGAGAATCAATGAACTAAAATATCTTGAAAGAAGTTAATCATGTGTCGTCTTGTTAAACTGTTTAGTTGACCACAAAAATGTGGAGGGCAAGTGACACATGGTAAGAAATTCTGGGAATTTCAGTCTGATACCATAATGAAGAAGGTGGCTTTTGGGGTTTCAGTATTTGATAAAGGTGAAGAATATCTTGTGATGTGAGAGGATTAGTGGTGCTGCTGGAGGCTCAGAGAAGGTGCTTGTTGGGGCCCAGCTGCCCCCCTGAGAACCAGGCAGTTTCCTTTGGCTGCAGGATCCACACTTGTGTGGACACGGCACTGCTTCATATGGAAGGGAGGATCTGTGCCCTGTCTCTCCACAAGGAGAGTGGGTCTTCCTGGGATACATGGGTCAAAGTAATTCCTGATGCTCTGATCACACTTACTAAAAACCTAACTGAGAAGACAGTCTCCTTTATTTTCTGGTATCTTCTCCCTCCTTGATAAAAGGAAAAATAAAACACTGCAGGCTTGTTCAGAGATTTCATTATTGCTCTTTTTTTTTTTTTTTTTTTTTTTGTTCTATCAGTTTGTCCTGTGTTAACAGGAATTTCTTTTGCCTTGAAGGGCTGGTAGACCTAAAATTGTGTTTGAAATACTGTCTTGTATTGTAACTTAAATTATAAATGTATTTTTGACTGTATGTTATCTCTAGGAACAAAGAACATGCATCTGATAATAGGGTTACCCAAATCTTCTTGCCAATATTTTCTCATGCATGTACTTTTGCATAAATTATTTGAATTCAGACAACATATTTTGTATTGTCCTTAATTAAATTGTTGAACTTTCTGTAAACTTTTGTACTACAGCAAAGCTGTTTTGTGTTTCTTTATTAGACCAGATGCTGGAGGGGAAATGTTAATAATATCCTGTGGGTATTCAGCCTCAGTTATACAAAACAGGAATTTATTATGTTTAAATTATAAGAAGTGGTCCTTTGTCACTGTCATAGGAAATACCACCATGGAGTGGTACTTCTGTCTCTTAATGCTCGGAAGAGAGCAATTTAAATAATTAAAATATTTGCATGGTAAACTGGTGGTGTTTGTGATTAATATTAATCAGAAGTTCACTTGCACTTGAACTTTTGGAATTAACTGAGGTTTTTTGTGTATAAACTAAGCCTTTCTGAACTTTCCTGGACTTTGGAGCTCCTCAAGTTATTTTTACTCGTTGGTCAGTCCCTTTTGTGGATGTCTGTGCAAGAAGTGCTGTGAGTAAAACATCTGTACTGTAAGGAGGGTCTCATTTAATTTTGAGAACTTGTACAGGCTGACTAGAGTTTTACTCCATTGTTGTTGCATTGTGTAGTTGAACTTCATTCATGCTGTTCAAAGAGTCTGCCACACTTCTACCTGACATTTCCCTATTCTTTTACATTGTCTAATGACAAGCTGACAGAGCAGCAGTATATAAACTGAAGGCCTCAATAAAGTATGGAGGAATTATCACCCTGCTCTGAGAGTCTTATGCCTCTGGAATTTTTCAATCTAAAATATTAAGAAAATAGCTAGACCTCCTAACACAAATTCAAGTTCCCAATTTTAAAGTCTTTATTAGGTGTTTATTAATGCTTTTCCTCTGTTGCAATGTTCAGGACCCTTGGCATTGAGAGTGTCACTTCAAAATAGCATTGGGGCAGGGCGAGGGCTATGGGCCAAGGGTTTAGGCAAACTTTAAATTTTGAAGCCAGGCAAGATAAATGCAGAAGGAATTTTTTTATTTTGTGTTGGAAGACAGACGTGTGTGTTGGAGTGCTCATGTATTTCTGTAAGTAGATGATGCCCAAGGTAAGGCCTTTTGCAGGTAGGAAACAGTTCTGACTTAACAGTCTTCAACTTAGTAGTGGACAGCATGTGAGCAAATGGCTTAAAGAACTAAATACTGCTTCACAGTCATGAGTTACTCCTCCTGTGCATATGTGCAAAGATTAAGTTGCAGTGAAATACCAAAATTATTTGAAACCTTAAATGAATGCATTTTGTGTTCTGTTCTTGATACCCTGCTTATCAGAGAGTGTTGTTTTTGTCTGTCAGTATGAAAAGGACCTTATGCTTTTGCCTGGAGAGCTTAAGCACTTCCAAACATGTGAGTATTGATTTATCTGTTACAAAACAGAGTACCATGTTATGGGATATGAAGTGTCCTGAATGGGACCATTCACTGTTTAGAAAACATGGATCCAAAGGGTAAGATTTGCTATATGGTACCTACTGTTGTGATTCCTGTTGAGAAGAGGCTTCCACTGAGCACTACCATGAATTGGTAGAACAATAACAGGGAGTGCTGCCTTGTCTTTGCACAGCATTGCTGCTTGTATTTGGCAGGGTGCTCTGTTTGCACTGTGGTGTTTCTTTATAGTTTTGCTGAAAATTACTTGTTTGTTACTTCCAGCTAGCAACAAGAAGGAAAGTGAAGAGAATGAAATTCTTCTCAGTCATTTTCCTTACATGGGGATGCACAGGGGTCTTATTAAAAGAGGAAAAAAACCTTAGGGTTTTCATTCATAGTACTTTCCTACTGTTCTCTGTGCCTTGAGAGCACTTTTGACATGCTGGAACATGGGAAGATTCCAAAGGGCTGACGAGGTTTCCCTCCCCCAGCCTGGCTTCTCTGCATGTCTCAGCTATTGAATCATAGAAGGAACCATCAAAGGAAAAGGGATGCAAAAGGATAGGGGTCCTTGAATAGGAAGTGAAGAATGTTTACAGGTGATTTACCTTTGCAATACAAGTGCCAAGCTACCAAAGACCACACTGAAAGCCAGCTGGATATTAAAAGAGGAACAGCCTCTTGGTGAAGTTTCAGGTAGGCTTTCATGAAGATCTGTATGAAGATCTGCATTTTTCTCTGCATGATTTTTGCTATTAGTTACTTGCCCCTTTTTGTGGAGGAACACTGAAAGGTATTATTATCCTTCCACACACTTTGCTCCCTGAGAGCTCCAGAACCTGCTAAGGAATGTCAGGACTGAGGAAGAGTCTGCAACCAGAGCTGCTGTTTGTAGGAAAACATTTCAAGAAGAGTTCATGCTGTGATAGGCAGTCTCATCTTCATTTGTAATCTTCATTTGCATTGTAAAGGGAAGCAGACACTGGGATAGTTTCTCTGGGAAAAGAAATGTTTTTCTTGGATTGTATTCATCTATGGCAAGGGTTATTGTGCTGATGTGCTGAGAAAGGCAGTCCTTCATGTGGCTGTTAAAAAAAGAAGACCCCCACTGGAAACCTTAACATCTCATAGGATTGTCCTCGCCTTATCTCTGCAGTAGATGAAGGAGTGGCTGTATGATTTGGCAGATTATAAAGTCCTAGGAAAGCCAAAAGGCAATTGGATGTCATTTCTTGCATGTCACCAAGATGGCATGTGAAGGGTTTAGGTACTTGTGAACTCAATCACATGTGGATATCCTTCAGGCTTCAAGGCTCAGTTTTCATATATTTGGAGGATTCTTGAAATGGGATTTCCCCACCTAAATGTGGATTTTCCATGTTGCAACTGGGCTACTCCATCTTTGTTATATATCTCATGACCCCTTTTTATATGGCAGAACCAGTCCTGCAGAATATATTTTGTCTGATGTAGGTGTTGCAGTTCAGGGTGAGATTGCTCATGTGCTGCAGGCAGGAGGGCACTGGCTTACAGCCTCTGCACCAAAAATGCAGTGCTGATGTTAATTCATACAGTCTTCTAATATTCTCTAAGCTGTGGTGAATATTTGGAGTGTAATGGAGTTTCAGCCCTGTCTTTTGCCCCGAGTTTGCACAGGTTTTGACCGACCTGCCCTGTGCCATGTTGCTTTTGGTCAATGAAAGTGTGCAAGATACCTTGTTCCATGAAATGGAGGAGTTTATTTCCCCATGAAATTACTGGTTCATTGGATGGAAACAGCTGTTGTAAAGCAAACCAACCTTGTGAGTGGAGCAGTGTGGTAGCAAAGAAGGGTGACAGGGGAACAAATTACTTCCTTAAAACTTTCCAGCAGGGAAGAGCTGCTCCTTTCTTGATGGTTGTTGTCTCTGACACTCCGTGTTGGCAGCAAATTAAAATTTTCTTTGTTTTGGTTTTCAGCTGCTGTGACAAGTGATGCCAATGTTCTGTGTTGCGCAGCAGTGGGGATCACTGTTGTAAATTACTCTGCATGAAAAATGCAGTCTGCTAAAATAAACTGATTGTCCAACAAAAAGAAACTTAAAACATACATGAGGCAGCACTCACACTTTGTACCTGTAAAACCAGAGACCAAAGGGCAAAGACAGCAATTCAGGGGCTAGAAAGCTCCTGCTGCCAGAGGCACCTGTTTAAGAAAGAAACAGTCTGCTGCAGGACGAGTCAGATGTCTTCTAACATACCAGGGGTGTCCTCTGATAAACTCTCAGTACACACTGTGGTTTTTGCAGATCTCACATCCTCATCTAATCTTATTCTGGGTAAAGTCTGCAGGTAGTGTCCTTTAGTTGGTGATGTGGTGATTTCTTTTATTTCTTCCATGTTGTAAGAAAGTGCAGAAGGAGTGGCAGTGCCACAGATGGTTAGAACAAAAGGTGGGGGAGTTTCTACATTTCCTAAACATGCTTTTTTCTTTGCATGGATACTCTGGAGATGTGTGAGTGTTAGAAAAAATTAAGCATCCATAGCTGTTGCTGTCCATAAATGACTGTTCTGCCTGCACCTGGCAGCATTGTGTCAGATGTTGCAGGCATGGTGATGCTATAGCTTTTTTACAAACTGTGGTCTACAGCTTTGAAATATTTTGCTTTCAGTTGTGTGGAAGTTTCTTCTTAACCTTCATTTTTAACTGTTCTCAGTTTGCTGCTTTGAATTAGTACTCCTCAGTGTGTCATACTGAGTAATTCCTCCCCATGTCAAGTGTATATGCATATTGAAAATATTCATCTATTAGAAATATATCCATTCTTTTAACTACACTTAGTCACTCTTGGAACATAACCACTCTTTTCTGTATATCCCATTAATCCCCTGTAGCACTATTATTTCTGCAATAAACTCTCTTTTCCAGTGCTTTAAAACACTGCATGAAGTACTTCAGGGATTGTCACAAGATAGCTCTAACATAGGAAAATCTGCTGGAGATACTTTCCCTCCCTCCTGATACTCTTGTCTATGCAGTCAAAACTGTGTCAGCCTTTATGACTGCACAGAGGAAATGTCCTTCATTTTCATTCACCTTTGGCTTTCCAACCCTGATGACTCCTAACACTCACTGGTTGTTCCCAATATCTGCTTGGGCAATTCAGTTTTATTTGTATTTAAAATGTTTGAATTTTCTCCTAACCTCTTTGAATCCTTCTGAGAGTATCCTGCCAATAGCAGAGTGGAAGCAGTAGTTAAGGGGAAAGTGTATTTAGTTATTTATTAACATTAAAATTTGTGTCCTGTCTTCTAAATGCCAGTTATGTCAAACTGTGCTTATTCTCAGCATTACTTAACCACCCATGCAAAACCAGTATTTTTGCTGGTTTTCTCCACAATCTTTTTTTTTAATCTTCCCATAATTTTGAAGAACTATTAAATGTTCAACCCTCAGGAACAAACTCTCGTTTTGCTGATCTTAGTGAATCAATTTATAGACACTGGTGTTATTGTCACTTAATAATACTGCTGGAGGAATCTACAGCATGTCAGCTTGTCACTGTGTTTGCAGGGTATTATTTGTCTCACTTAAGTGTGGCTGTCTAGAAGTTAGACATTCTTCTGAGCCATGCAGGGAGTCAGAGAGGCACCACTGCAGGATGTTGCATCCCCCTTATTCCAAAGAGGAAGAATAGCTGACTAACTGTAAGTTATGCCACAAATCCAGTGTCTGTCAGCACTTTATGGCTTTTGAACTGTGTGTAGTTTCTGTCTCCTCAAGACCACATCCTGTGTTCATGGCATATCAGACTGTGGGGCTGAGTTTGAAGATTTGCTTCCCAGTCTGAATCCCGGGAGAAGATGAGCTGGCAAAGTCTATTGCACATCTGAATCACAGGTGTGACCCAGCCCAGTGAAATGGGCATTTGCAGATGTGATGGATACCTCCTATGGCTGTTCCACATTAATTTCCCTGACTCCTGGGACTCTTGACTATATGATGATTTTGATCTATGGATGGTAGAGTCTACAAGATGAGTGACTTCTGCAATCAGTGTAAGTGTAGAGAAGAATAATAGTGGTGGATGAGAATTTATTTTAACATGACTGTGCTCCAAACTTGGAGTAAACTCAAAGCTATAATAAAGTTTTTCACCTTCAGGACTAAACACTACTAAATCCAAAATAAAGGCATTGATTTTGGTTGTGGTGTGAGAGTAGCATTTCTGTTGGCAGACAACAAAAGGGCTGCTGTCCTTCACTGGATTAAAAAGGGATGCTGTTACATTCTTGGCCTGAAAGAAATACAGTGCCTCATCTCTATTGGAGACTTGCCTTAATGTCTCAAGTGACTTTTGGAAAAGCAGCTCAGATTCTTTGCTAAACTGCATTCAGAGCCTCTAGTTCCCTGTTCAGCTCTGAAATCTTGGCAGAGCAGATTCTAGCAGTGGTATACCAGGTCTTCTAGACAGTTTGGAGCAGATTTGACAGGCTGTATCCAGAACACAATAGTAAATGGAAAATGTGCAAAGACTTGTGTGAAATTCAGTGAACAGACAGCAGGGCCTCCATCCAGTGGCTGCTGGTCTGATTCTCTGCCTGGTGAGATGCACAGATCACCATGGGCATTGTTTGTCTGTAAAAGGTGCAGGAGGGTTGTCTGGGAACTTGGAGAGGCTCCATTTGCAGGAGCATAAGCTCCAGATAAGTTTGAGCAGCTGCCACAGGATGAGCACCCGTTGTGTGCACAAGACCTGGGGTAAACTCATGCTGTGCTGAGGCCACTCCAATTTACTTCTTGGGACAAACCCTTTAGTTAAAGTTGAGTTGGGCCTGTAAGATCTGTGTGAAGGTACAGAGCATCTCACCATAGATGTGGTGCATCCTGCCCTCTGCAATGCTAGGGTAATGTAGGTATATTATTTGTCAATTTTATTGGACTTTTAACACCAAAGTACATATGGAACTACCAAGGATCCAGTCTGGTGAAGGTGGAGTCATTCAGGTGTGGAAAGTTACAATGTTTAGTGTCTGTGCAGACTGTTCTGCGTAAAAGGTTCATAGTATCTGAAGTACAGCACTAAGAGCAAGAAAGGTGTGAATATACCTTCAGTCTAGAAGAGGAGAACTAACTGTGGGCACAGGATTATTTTGACCAAATTATAATAAAGATTTCTCCTTAGAATAAGGAAATGATCTGCTCATCTTTTTTTGGGTTTTTTGGGTTTTTTTTGTCACAAATTTGGGCTTTTTTGTTCACAAGTGTGGCACAATTTGTCATGACATTGAGAAGTTTTCCATCCCTGTTGCCTCAGTGTGTCCTCTGCCTGAGAAACTCACTCATCCTGTCATAGCTTCAGCCCTCCTTGCTGACCTGATATTTGACCTCTAGTCATGAGGATGAAGAAATCTGCTGAAGAAACTCATTCATTGAGGAGTTCCTGGCAGACAGCATCACTTGACAGCAAAGGGTTGCAGCCAAGTCTGGCACCAGGAGAGATGGGTTTGTACCAGCAACAGGGAGATGTTGATGCATTTAAAAGACAATTTGGCACTGGACACAAAACCAGCTGTCATAGCAGCACAGTGCTAAGTCCAGCTACTCATACTGAATGCTTGATGCTATGGAAGAGAGGTCTAAAAGATTGTTAGAAGCTCACAACTGGGAAAAAAACCAAAACGTGGAGTCAGGAAGGAGAGACAGGAGGAAAAGTAGCACTGAAATCATGGTAGTTTAGATGAGATGTAAGCTCATTTGAACAGGGATGTGACATGTGAGGGATGCCTGCTGCTGTGGAGCTTTACTTAGAGTGCACAGAGTGGATGAGCCAAATAGGAAAAGAGTGAGAGAAAATAGTATTTGGATGTTTAAAACTGGGCTGATGGGGAGGAGGAAGTAATGAGTCAGTAGAACAGAGGACAGATAAGAAAGGGAGTTAAGAATTCACTTATTCTAAGAAATTGTTAGGAATAAGAAAAAAATGCTTCAAAATGTTATCAAATTAACATATTAAAACCTCATGGGGATGTATGGACTGCTAGGGATATTAAGGCAGGCAGCAGGAATGCATCTTGCCAGTATTCTTTGGGCACAGATAGGTGTTGAAAATCAGAGATGCTCTGGTTGAAGAGCCTGAGAGACTGCATTTTGTTGCTCTGACTAACCTGCTTGAAAGGTTTGGCCTCTGCATGGTTTTCCTTGTGATCTTGGGGTTGTTTTAGAAACGTTTGGCATTTTGTCGCAATTTGGCAGAGATGTGCAGTTTTTTCCATTTCAGAATGAAAATTGAGTAAATTGGGGTGGGAGGTTAATTGTGTAGCTCAATAGCAGACAGAAGTCATGATATTTCTCTCTCAATTGGCTTCAGATGAAGCCATCTTCGTTAGCATGCATATTTCAAAACACATACTTAGTCTTTATCATTAATCTTAATATAGATCATGAATTTAAGTCAAGAGGCAACAAGTCAGCATATGAATGACTGTGGCATATTTTTTTCACTCAAGAACACATTTATCTTGATGACATCTCTGCTGGAGGTCTAGCAAGTGTGCTTATCCAGGTGAGATATGGGAAGAGACAGCTACTTACCTGACTGTAATATCTCACTCTGAAGTTATAAATTGGTTATTCTTAAACTAAGAATAACCAAGCATAAAACTGAATCACAATTCAAGGGTCATCATTATTTAAACTTTAAAATAGTGTAGTTTGTCCTGTGTGCCACTTCTCTCTAGTTCCAACTAAATTTGGGTACCCTTCTAAAGGGATGATGGGCAGAGTGGTCAAGCAGAGAGTGATGGATGTTGTTTATCCTGCCTTTAGCACATGGACATTGAAGTGGACTGAAAACTGCCTGAATGTCTGGCACAGAGCCATGTGCAGCCAGAAGACAGTCACTACTGGTGGCCCAAGGGTTGATATTGGGGCCAGAACTGTTTAATCTCATTGTTAATGAACCTGGTTGATGGTGCTGCTGTGTCAGCACACTTGCAGATGGTATGAAACTGGGAGGAGTGGCTGATGCACCAGAGTGGGGCTGCCATCCAGAGGGACGTGGACAGGCTGGAGGAACGGGACAGATCCTCATGATGTCCAACCAAGAGATATGGCAATTGCTGGCCCTGAGCAGGAGCAGCCCCATGCACTGCTACAGTGGGGCTGACACCAGAAAGGCCCTTGGGGTCCTGGTGGACCCCAAGATGATCATAACCCTTCAATTGCCCTTGTGGCAGAGGTGACCACCCACATCTGGGACCTGTGCCAATAGGTGGGCTCCTTGTTACAGAAGACACATGGACATACTGGAGCAAATCCAGTAAATGGCCACAAACATTATTAAGGAATGGAGTATGTGCTATATGAGAAGGTGTCAGAGAGCTGAGATTATTGAGTCTGGAGAAGGCAAGGTTCAAGGGGATCTTACCCATATGTGACTACTTGATTGGGGGGGAGGGGGGGAGGAGGGTAAAGAAGAGAGATCTAGTTCTCAGTGGTTCTCGGTGTTGGGACAGGAAATTCTGACACGGCCCACCTGCTCCCCAACCTGGCCCTCCAGCCCACCCCGCTAGCTCACACAGGTGGGAACCGTGGCCAAGAGTGCGCTGCTGCTTCCTGGATACAAATGTCCCAGGAATGCAGCTACAGCTGTGAGGCCCTTCTGGTAAAGTCCAGGAGAGGCGAAGGACGAGAGGGAGTCCTTATGTTGGTCCAAGGAAAAGGTTTATTGTAGGGCCCGAAGAGAGGAAGCAACCACAGGGGAGGATCCAACAAAAGGCAAAAATCGCTGCTGTGCAACAACTTAAATACAGGGGAGGTCCCAAGGGAGGGTACAA
This sequence comes from Acridotheres tristis, assembly GCA_037013685.1. Taxonomy (NCBI): domain Eukaryota; kingdom Metazoa; phylum Chordata; class Aves; order Passeriformes; family Sturnidae; genus Acridotheres; species Acridotheres tristis. The sequence goes on along the minus strand of CM072886.1, from coordinate 138,563,455 downwards.
TGTATCGACCAATCAGGGGATTTTGGGGTGGTGCATAAGGCAGGGAAGAATACATAATTAACCAGTAAGGGAAAACCTGGGCAGGGAACAATTTGTATCAACAAATTAGGTTCCAAGGAAGGGGTAGCTGGAAGTCTCTGGAAGGTTGGGAAGAGATAAGGAGGATTGACAATGACATGGGAGGGGATTGGGGAGACTGATGGGGAACAATCTGGAAAAATGGAATGGGACAAGGGTAGATTGATAGGGAGAAGGCGGGAACTTGGACAACTAATATTAAAACAAACAGAGGGAACAACATTGGAACAAACCATTATACAGGGGAAAACAGCCATAAAATAATACACCACAACAAAATTCTGTTTAAGCATAGCAAAACACCCAACATTTTATTGTGAGAGTGATGGAAGACTGGATCAGGCTGTCCAGAGAGATTGTGGAGTCTTCATTCTTGGAGATACTGAAAACCTGACTGGACATAGCACTGAGCTACATGCTGTAGGTGACCTGTTTTGAGAAAGAGGCTGGACTAAGCAATCTGTAGAGGTCTCTTCTTACCCCAGTCATGATGTGATTCTGTGGGTAGGATATGTTTTTGTTATCACATGAAAACTGCAATTGTTCAGATGGTTTCAGGAAAAAATAGGAGTTAAAAGCACATGTAGGTAAAAGTTCATTGGTAGTTAAAACTTGAAAATGTGTTCAAGTCCATGATTTACCTTTTACAGGATTGTCAGTTCTTGTCAGAGGATCACAGAATCATAGAATGGTTTGGGTTGGAAGGAATATTAAAAATCCTCTAATTCCACCCTGCCACCATGGGCAGGAGATGCCACCCACTAAGGTTACTCAGGACCTCATCCAGCCTGGCCTTGGAAGATGATGAAGGGCACTTGTTTTGAATTACACTAAGAGAGTTTTGGTGGTGGAAGTCTGGCTTGGAAAAAGTGACTTTGAATTTCCTAGCAACCAGCATATCATGTACGTGGTGTTACCTTTGTGTATGATGTACCCCAGCTGAGGATAACTCCTAGAAGAGCTTGTCTGCTTCTGTGCCTCCCTGCCAGCAGTAAACAGGGCCAGGATCTCTATTGCTTTTTAAATGCATCTGGTTTGTTGCTCACCTCCCTTTTTATGTGTTTATTCCCAAAGGTGTTGGCTTTCCAAGTTGGTTGGCTCTGAGAAAGCTGGGAGTATAACAGCTGCAGGGTCTGATCTCTCTGGAATGAGTTTCTTGGAACACATGTGAGAAATGCAGTCTAAACCTTCAGTAGCTTGCAGGACTTGGCATGAAATTTTTCTTGTGGGTCTCTTCCAACCCGAGGTATTCTGTGATTCTCTTGTGGGCCAAGTTTATCTCTGTGCAACCACTGAGCATTATCTACCCTGTAGGCCATCTCCTCCTGAAAGCCATTATTTTGTAATCAAGCCTGGAGAGTATTGATCGCTGGAAGAGAATAACCTGGCAGGATCTGAGGACTCCGTTTGAGCTGGAGATGGCAGCAGTGGGAGTGGGAATTTCTTTTTCTGTAGGGGAGAGAACAAAACTGAAGAATTTTATTCTAAATCATCTTTGGTATTACTGTGTGGTTTAAACAGTGGTTGGGGAGGGCATATAATGTGCAGTAGACTGGTGGTGGGCATGAGGAAAAGACTGGTTGTAGTGTAGGTGAAAAAGATGTTAGCAACAAGAGCTCCTGAAGTACTATCTGTTGAATAGTAATCCTGGTTACAGGCACCCCCAGTGTAATTAGTGTGTGAGTGGGCTGTGGGGCTGCAGCTGGAGTAGAGAATTTTCTTCTAAATGTATTTATCAATGTGAATAAAAAAGTGGAGAGGAGTTGGATTTTTTATTAATAAAAACTGTTGCACATCGTAAGCTTTATGCAAATATTAAATAAGAGACATGTCTCTGTACAATGAGATGTAAAAGCTGCTGGAATAAAACTTGGAAAATATAAAGGCTGTCATTTAATTGCAAATCAACCCTTGTTTTCCCTGTTTCTTTTCTGCTTTATGTTTTTGTGCAGCATGGGGAAGGCGTTCAGACATCTGTGCTGACAAATTCTGGTTAAACTGTTGTACCCTGAGCCACAGGGTGACCTTGGGCAATGCATTAGTCTGACATGATGAAAAAATGTTTCTTCCAGCTGTTAGACTCCTGGATCTCAGGTTTCTTTTACAGTCAAGATTTTTTGGCATATCTGGAAGTAGTGTGAATTCATTACACCAAAATTTGCATCCAGACACAGATCCTGCAGTAACTCTGTACCTTGGAGTTTATGAAATTATGCTTGTTCTGCAGGATTTTGTGGATAAGCCATAGAAACTTTATGCTGATCCCTGTCTTTGGGGATGCAGGGTTGGATTTCTCCATGAAAAAAGAAATCTTGCTACTCCTGCATGGAGAAGAAGTAGGTAGAACCTTTCTTCTTTGCCCATTCTTCCCTGACTTTCACAGCAGTCCTGGCAGAGTCAGGCCCTTGGCCTTTTCCTGCCCAGCAGCTCTAGGGGTGAGTGATGAGGGGTCATTTCCAATGGGGCAGAAAACAGTTCAAGATGGGCTCATTTCCCTGTGTTTCTGGGCTGATGCTCAACCCTATGGCACCATCTCAATCCTCTGATGACATTGAGGTTGGTGCAGAGCTGGTGGGAGTTGTTGTCTCCTGGACTTAAGGCTGGACATTGGAGGAGGCTTTCACAAAGCACTGGGGCAAGAGGTAGGGAAGAGTTGGTTGAAAATACACAAAAATAGAGGATGATGAGACAGTCAGTGATTGCTATGAATCATAGTTGGCCTGATGTAAGACCCACTTAGGATGGGTCAGGGTTAGATCTGGAATACTTATGGATATCTGCAAGGACCTAAACTTAAGAGGAAAACTGAAGATTTTCAGAAATTCTGAAACTCAGAACTGCAGCTAACAAATCCTTTTATGTTTATCCTTAGAATTTCCCAGGGGCCAGCTGCATCATCGTGAGCCTCCTTCAGCAGCCACAGCAAGAGCTGATACTTGCTCTTGGTGAGTTCAGTCCTATCTTATGGGAGCTGAACTGCTGGGTAGTGCTCCTTTCCCTTGGTGTCTGAGGGCGCCTTGGACTCTGAACACTTGAAATTCAGCATGACATGAGCCTGGTCTTTTTAAATTCAGGAAAGTTGTTGCTGACAAGTGTTTGGGACAATGTGTAAACAAACAAGAGATGATAGGGAGCAAGGAACATGTCTGTGGTTATGAAAGTAAATGTAAATATTAGGCTTAGAGAGAACCAGAATTGTGTTGTAACCAGTTCTCCAGGCTGTTGGTGCCTACCATTTCATGAGGCTTTCCCATTTGGGGTAATCATTTGTTGTGCCTTTGTACAGAGGCTTTTCAGGTTGAACCTGACCCTAATGCTGGTCAGGACCAGGAAAATGCAAAGACCAGAGATGAGCAGATCACCAGAATTGAGCCTATGAGACCAGCAGCATTACAGAGAAACCACAAGCAAGATTCACTTATTCAGGCCCCCTCTCTCTAATAAGGATGCTGATAGAAAAATTATTTAACTCTCTGTGGTAGTTAGAAAAGAAAATGGTGAGGCTTAGTTGCCATTTGAGAGAAGACAGGCAGCCAGGGCAGAGAAGTGTGCTGGTACTTGTCTGCTGGGGCTTTGGTACAGCTTGAATTTGAAATCCAGGAGGAGGAAAAGGAGCCAGGTCAAGGGAGACTTTCAGAAATTGCTTCAGAGCAGCCTGTCTTGAGCAGAGGGAATGTCTTCAGTGCACTGTAAGACCAAGCACAGACTTGCTGCTGAGTTAAACCTGCAACACAGGTGCCCATGATATCACTTGCCTTTTATGCAACATGGACATGAGAACAAATATAACTTGGAGGCAGGATGAGGACTATACAGCTTGGTGAGAAATTAAATTTTATTTCTGTTTTTTGAAACCTCTGTAAGGACTGCTTAAAATCTTGGATGCCATCTTGAAGTTTTTGGTATAGCATGGATAAAGGAACAGCAAACAAGAGGGCAAAATGAAAATCTGTGAACCATTATTATAGCTTTGGAAGAGAGAGCTGTCTCCTGGGTCTCACTGGCAGGTTCTCCTGGAGTACAAGGCTGTTTGCACCAGGGCTGCTCAGCAGCTGAGCTCTCAGAACAGACCACAGATACCACAGTTCACCTGCATATCTGATAAGGAGAGTCTCTTCATGGTTTTGAGAATAACGGGCTGGTTGCATTGGTATGATCCAGGTGTTTCCTGCATTTGTGCTCCAAACCAGTCATTCCTCACAGGTGAATGACCAGAACTAAATGGTCATCACTGCATGTAGGCATTTTAAATTTTAATGTTCTGTATTTTGCAGTATTTCACACAACCTAGAATAAGTTCAATCTTCAGGTGGAATATTTTCCCAGCAGAGTGTAGTTTCATCAAAATGGAAATGTTTGCCTGATACCTGCTGATTTTTATGAGTCTCTAACTGGAAGATTTCTTTTCTTCCATGGAAATGCCTAAGAGTTTCCTTTAGACTTAGGTCTGCAAAGAGGTTATTGTATTCCCTTTGGTGTAATACAATATTCAAACTTGAGTGAGTGGAAAAGATGCAAATGAACAGTGCCAGAAGGAGCAGAGAGATACTTTATTCTGTAAGAAAGGTGTTGAAGTTTCTTGTCAGAGGCACTACTGGCAACGTTTGTGCTGATTAATAATACATTTTTAGGAGAATTTATTATAAATAAAATGTACCTCAGCTGTGATAATGTTTGATCTTAAGGTATGGTGTATTTAAGGGCTTTATCAATAAGGATTTGGAGTAGTTGTGAGATTACTTAGTCTGATAGACTCTTGGAATTTTACTTTATCATTCTTTTCTAAATTCTGTATCTTATTCCCTTAAACTGACACTTGATGCATTGTGTTGGAGCTTGAATAGAAGTGGGATATAGTGTCAGATAAACCTCGGGCACAAAGGAAGAGAAAGAATGAATGCAAGAGGTGAGCAAGGTGTTGCATTTGGAGGCTGGTGCTTTTCTAAGGGGGAGGAATCTGGCACATATCCCATCTACCTCGCTTTCTGTGGTGTACAGGGATGGAGGGCCCCAGACCTCCTGCCATGGAGGTGTGGTGCAGAAGGTGTTGCTGGTGGCTGTCTTCCCACAGCCTCCAGCTCTAAAGCCAGGCAGCATTTCTCTGGACCACCAGCAGCCGTGGTCTGGGTGCATGGGACCTGTACGTGCCAAAGGGACACTATTCTGCACTCAGCCCCAAGCAATTAGTTTTGAAGAGATGCTGTTGTTTTGTAAAGATGCCAGACGCTGGATGGAGTCAGGATGTAGATTTATTTATTCAGATTAATTCACTTGCTGGCAAGCAGAAGATTTCCCTTTCCAGGTGCTGCTGCAGGCACTGACTGTGGTGCCATGCTCAGCACTAAGGTAAACCAAACCCCTGCAGGGTTTGTGTAAGGCCACAAAAATCTCGCGTAGCAAAACACTTAAAAAGACTTAATTGTTCATGTGCTCTGAGTTAGACACACAGGAGAAATATCAATCATATTCTCAAGAGGTCAAAACAACAAAAAGAACTTTACTGGCAGCTTTATAAAATCAAAGAACTTTGACAAAAGATTTAGAGCAGCATTCAATCAATATAAAACAGTTCTCAAAGCATTAACTTATCCTATTCAGCTAGCAAACTCTAAACCTGTCTGATCTTAAGCTTCTCAGAATCCCAAGAAGAGGGAATTAGAAGAAGAGGAAAGTGAGAAAGACAAGCTATAGAAAAGAACAAACATAACAACCACTCCTGGTTCCCACAGTGTTCAGCTGATAGAAATTCTAAGAGAAAGTGGGGTCCAGACATGTGCTTGCCTCACATCTCAGGTTAAATCTTTGGCTTTAATGAGCTCTTCCCTTGTGGGAAGATAGGTTGAAAGGATAGTGCAGAAGGCAATCTTTCCCAATGAATTACAGCTGTATTGATTATTGAGGAGTGGAAACAGCCTTGCCTGCCCAATGAGGTTGGGTGTTATAAAAGAGTGGGTTAGCTAGCTGATAGCGAGTTGTAGTTGTAGTTACAGCTTGAGATCTGGGGTCTGCTGGCTGTGCTGGGGAAGGGACGTGTGGTCATGCAAGAGACAGATAAGGTAAGGAGATGCTGTGTGAGTGACAGAAAGGGTTAGGTGACCATCTAAGGGACAGGTTGGGGTTTAGCCAGTCATGCAGAAGGAAACTTGCAGAGAGGAGACAAGGAGGTAGTGCTGTGTGAAGCTGCCTATGAGGGGAGAAATCGGAGTTGCTTGAGAGAAGCTCACTGAAAGAATGTAAGAAAAGTTTTTAATAAAGGACTGGTGATGATGCTAGTCCAGTCTGTCTTGACATAATTACCATATTCTCCTAGGTGGAACTCCTGGTCATTTGGCTTCTTAGGAGCTGGGCTAAGGGCTCCAGAGGTGGGTGTGGAGTATTTTCTCTGGTGTGCCAGGGCCTGACAGCTATTGCAGAGCTGGGATACAGGCTTGGAGTGTGGGATATGCAGGGCAGGGCATCACCACCTCACCACAGCAGCAATGTTTCCAGCCTGAAATGTTTTGAGCCAGCAATGCTTCCAAGCTCTCACAGCCCGAGGTGCTGCCCTCCCCTTGGCACATGTGAATGCCTGTGTAGAGCAGGGTTGCAGAGATGTGGCCCAGCACTGTCCCACCATGGCATGTGGGATGTGTCCAGTCCCAGTTAGACAGTGTAAGGCTAGGACAAAAGCTGCCTCCTTTCTCAGCTGTATATATTTGTATGCAATCTACTTTCTGCTCATAATTTTTCTACATTTGGGCTTAGCAATTTCTGTCTTTTATCCTTCTCCAAAATTCAGTTCTTTTGACTTGAATGGGGCAGAGGAATGAATAACCTGAGGAAGGATGGAATTACTTTATGGCCAAGGCAGCTAAGTGCTTTGTTCAATATATTCATAACAGACTAAAAAGGGCAATGATCAATGGCATTAAGTTTCTGGGGGCAGTAAAAAAATCAGACCATATGTGAAAAATTCAAGAAGGCTCTTTGGAGGCATAGCAACTGGGCAGAAAACCATGAGATTCCATTATTTGTAATTGTACAGGGATATACGTGGTAAAAACCAGTCCTAACATCATGTACAAAATATTTGGCTCTGAGCTGACCATTGCCATTTGGGAGTGGTTTACCTGGGCTGTGATAACTTGTGTGTTGGAGACATTGTCTTGGTTGCTCAACAGTGTCAAAAAAATAAAGGTGTCCAGCAATTAGTAGAAGAAGACAGAGCAGCAAATTCTGTGACTCTTGAGCAGTCTCAGGCAATCAGGTGAAAAACCATCTGAGGCTATGGAAAACTCTAGTCAAATGTGTCATGAGAGCAATTAAGTAATGGTAAGGAGATGTTATTCAGAAAGGTATAGCTATATTGAAATACAGGCAAAAAAAAAATGCTCTAAAACCATTAGACATTTATCTGTAAGCATCACTGCTGATGTTGTGCCTAGCAGAAAATTCAGTGATGCAATGTAAGTTTTTACTGGCTGAAATTCAAGACTGAGTACATTATTCATAGGAAGCAAAGGTACCACTGAATTATTCAGGGCTTGCTGAACAAGTGTTGAAAATCAGCAACACCACACTAACTTAAGTGGTTTTTTCTTTAATTATACCACAGCCTGCAAAGCCAGGGCCCTCTACAGGCCTGGCAGGATAAAACTAATATTTGATGTATAAAAATAAGCATATGAGAAACCAATGGCTTCATGAGAATGTATTGCAGCTTGTTTGCATGTTTCCAGCAGCTTGGGGAGGATGTCTCAAAGTGGTGTGGCAGGTGCTGGTAGCTGAGATGGCAGCAGGACCACCCTGCTCTGGCTGTTCTGTATATTTATGGAGGAAAAAATGTCTCAATCCTCTCCTCTTGAGATGGTTAAGACACCAAGATAATCTTCCTGCTCACATGCATGGTGCTCCCTCCTCTTTGCATCCTGGGCAGAGTGAGCCCAGTGGCTGCTGCCAGCAGATGCAGATGTTGCTGCAGAGCAGTAAGGAACTCTCATTTCCAGAGATTATAAAATATGTCTAGTGTTTGTTAAAGGCTGAACATTATTTACCCTGCAAAAGAGATTTATAGAATTTTAAAGAGAGACTCTGTGCCTTTGGGGGAAAAGAAATTTTTATGTGTTATTTTCATGGTTACTGAATTTTTAAAGCTTTCCTTAGAGAGTGGGTCATATTTTCTTCTGGCATAAATATTGTGCAATTAATGTGAAGCATATACTGGCCTTCTGCCAGGTGAGCATCTGACTTTTTATGTAATTTCCTAAAATCCATTGTAAAAATGTTTTCTTGTTTTTCACAATGCAAGGATTTTCTTGCAAGGAGGGAAGGTAACTGGCCAGTAGTGCACACATTGACTTAAAGACAACATAAATAATGAAAACAGGTTAAAATGTGTATCTGCTTTCTCAGAAGCCTTGGCATGTTCACTAACTGCATAAATACACAACTTTGGGTCAAGTTTCTGGCTGTTTGAACTGATGGTTGATGTAGAAGGTATTGTCTTCCCCAATATTTAGAGGCATTAGAGTGCAAGCTGTCAAACTTGGAAATAGAGCTAATGGGAAGAGAGCTGGTGAGATGGTCAGACATAAATGGTTTCTTTGGGAAAATCACTGCTGGCTGGAAAAATATCATTTGTAGGACAAGACAAAATATCTTATCTTAATAATTTAACTGAACAGGGAAATGAAAGTGCCCCTTTGATGCTTTTTTGCTTTTCCTTTCTGTGTGATACAGTAATAGCACTACAAACTTCTGGCTCTACTAGTTGTGCTTCCCAGAGTGAAGCCCCCCCTGCTATTAATGGGTGCCATCCAGACTGCTGAAAAAAGTCACAGCACAAGTCTGAATAAATTCTGTTCATTTCATTAATGGCCTTTGCCAACATGCAGTGTCCTATTCCTGAAAGGTGATGGGCATCACCCAGGGAGACTCCTGCCCCTGCAGAAGCCCCCAGGGGCTCAGTGCCAGCTGGGCTGAGGCCAGCACAGGTAATTGGCTTTTCTCAGGCTGATAAGGTGCTGCACTTATCACTGGAATGATCTGAATGAACAGTGCTAAGTCTGTACTTTTTAGCTGAATTTCCAATGACTCTGTCAACAGCTGTCTTTCAAGGCTCCTCAGCATATTGCTCAAATCCACCTGACAGCTCTTAGACATTCACTTAAGGATTTCATTGCTCATCTTTTCAGGGGTCTCTTGCCCAGCAGGACCCTTGGCCATTTTGGGAAGACCTTCTCAAAAGGACCTATAATTTCCTAATTTTATTTTCTCTCTGGGGAAGTTGACCTTAAATGTCCTTATATTCATTGATTCAAATCTCCAACTCTGAGCTAAATGCATTATACGCTAAAACCATTCCAAATAGCCAAAATAATTTTATCTATTTCATGATAAGTTTCCCTGGCTAGCTCTGTCACGTGGGTTCTAAACTGTTTGTTAAATAGCAAGGCAAAAGCTATTTTTATGCCTGTAGGTTAAATACAGGTTAAACGCATCTCACAAATGAAATTTCCAAATTAAGCATGCATATACCTAATCCTTTGTAATCTGGCTTTTCTGTGATTACCCATACAGATAAGAATACCTATTAAATAGTCTGATTTATCTCTTTCCAACCCTTTCAGATTAAACAATAATATTTTTTTTCTATTATGTCTTATTATGCCATTAAAAATTATGAGCAAACACTAGATTTAATCACCTCAATGTTTCAAAGGCAAAGTTTGCTTGATAGACTCCCAGGACAGCTTCTCAAAATACTAAGTTCTTCATCTATCTTAACATAAGACATTGTCATGATGCATTATTAGGCAGGTAGCAGTTATTTGGGGAAAAAAGTGCTCTTGAATGTGTTATCTTCAGCTTTCATTTCTGAGTCTGGATGTCCAGCACTTTACTTGTAAAAGCAATTAAGTCTATCATCCTTTATCTAAAGTCACATTTGCTTTGGTTTAGCCTTTTGCTTTTGGTAGTTCAGTCTGCATAACTTCTATAAGTAGAAACCATCCTTCTTCTTGGTGATCTAATCAACTGATTTAATGCTTGAACCATGTCTGTTATAAATTATTTCCTTAAATTTCACTTTTTAATTCCCTAGTCTGTTAAACAAAAGTCATCTAGTTGGTTAAGGTGAATGGTAGTGAGTCAGAATGTATTTTGGGTATGAGTCATCATTACATCAGTAATAATGACAGCAAAATAATACTGCCTCTAATTCAAACTTAAGAACAATTGCAATTTCTGCTATTTTACACTGGAAGCCACACTGACCTATTAAATTTGTCAAAACTATAGGACTGGCAGAGGCAGACAAAGCAATAAATGAGCCAATGACACCTTTGATCAGTGCTTTGTCCTTTTACAAGGAAGATACTTTTCAAGCTCATTTTGCTGTTACTAAAAAATGTTTGCCTTCCTTTATTTTTGTCAGACTTTCACAGGAAAACTCCATACCACTACTTTCTCTTGCATATTTTTGCTGTGAAGTTAGTTTGCTTAGTAATATAAATACAGCTGCTCAGATTGGGAAATATGTATCAGTGAGTCCTTCTAGGAGGCTCTAAAAATATTAAAACTAATACTTACCTCCCTAATGATCTGCTTTAGGATCTGATTTTCTAGGCAAGGATGTAAACCCTATCTCTCTTTGGGTGAGTTGGAAATGCTTACACTGGATGGAGGATAAATATGGTCTGCCAGAACTTGTCAGTTCAGCATCAGGAACCAGCCACTAGTAAAACTGGGACAAGTGAAGGAGACTAATTAATATATGGCTCACCTGATTGCTCACTTGATGAAAAATTATCAATTAGCCTTATTAATGTGATGATGACAACTCACATCTGTAACTTAAATGGGTTTGTGCCCTTGTCAGTGCTGGGGCAGCAGAGGGATGTCTCATGAGCCACAGCTGCTCTGCTTGAAATAGGAATAGCAGAAGGCAGGAATTGGCATCTGTACAGAGGGGATGTGACAGTGAGGGGTCCCAAGCACAACACAGGTATGAACAAGCACCTGGTGCCTCAGGTGCTGTCCTTCCCAGGGGAGATCTCCCACTCTCTCCTTGTGCAGAGCATTAACATCATAGTGCAGGTGGTGAAGCATCACAGCAGGAAGAGGTTTAGGAAGGAGCTGAGGTGTGAGGTGCCTGTAAATATAGGTGAGTATTTTTCCCTGGGCAGATGGACTGCAGTTAATGACAGTCTGGGTCCTTCTATGAACAAAAACATTTATATCAGAAAATGAAATGGCAAAAAAGGAAGAAAACATGCTAAAGAAGCTGTAGAAACCTTGCACTGGTGTTGAGCACTGGAAAATTATTTTCATCATGTGTCCTGTGGTGGTAGAGGGAAGCCAGTTGTTTGCTGCAGGAGTAGCAAGTATCAGCTACTCTCAACAACCTAAATGCATATCAAGTGTCATGATATGATGTGCTAGAAGCTGGAAGGAGCAGCGCACTGGAAAAATGAATAGAAAAATGGAATGGGCTTCTGATGGGGCAATCAACAAGTATCATAGGGCATAATTCCATCCTAGTATAAGAAAGAAATTTTTTTTGCAGTGAGAACAATCACTGGAACAACCTCCTCAGGGATGTGGCAAAGTCCCCATCAATGGAGGTTTTCAAAGTGGGACAGGATATGGTGCCAGGTAATTTCATCCAGGCTTCCCTTTCTACAAAAGGTTGCCTGAGGTGACCTTTCAAGGTTCCTTCCTGACCTGGTCTATGATTCTAAAAGTGGCAGCCCTAGTGACATGGGCCTGGATGTGACTATGTAAGAGCCATGAATTTGTTCTTGGGATCCAACTTTTATACTTATAGAACTTATCTGAGGAATTGGCACTAAACTTTCTTAGGGCACAGTTGCTGCTGAAAGATGCCAGCAAGAGATACTGTGCTTCAACATTTGATTGCCCATACCAGAATGTGTCAGAGCAACTCTATTTAGGCAGCACAAGGTGAGTCAAGAGTAAATACATTGGAGTTGTTCCTGTGCAGTAGTAATTTCTACCTTAGATCGAAAGCCAAGCAGCACAAATCTTATCTGCTTCCATCACTTTCCACACTTTAGTTTTGCACTCTTGAAATTCAGTTTTCCTTTGGTTGCTTCATGCCACCAGGTTAACATACCATTAATGAAATCAGAAGCATTTTTTCCCCTTAGTTTTTCCCCTGAAACCTTCATGCATTGATTAGTTGGGAGGTGGCAGAAGAAGAAACAAATTTTTGTATATCCTATTCCAAAGAGCTAAAGCACTGTGCAGGTTGCTGATTATCATTCTAAACACGTCCTGGTGATGCATCCCACATTGGGGATAGCACAGCATGAAGGAGAGGTGCTCAGGATAAAGATCAGCAGTGCTATTCATCAATTTTGTATTTGTGAGCTAGTGAGACTGTGGAGTCATCACTACAAAACTCTTGCCTGTGTACAAGTGTCACTGAACATGTGTTGCTGCAATTTTCTTAGGGAAGTGGAAAACAGCAGGAGAGGCTTTAACCAGTCCCAGGGTGTTGTGATTCTCCTTGCTGAGCCCTTCCTCACGGGGTCTCACAGCAGCCACTGTAAGTTTAGGTTCTCTGCAGCACCAAGGCACTGCTGGGAAAGGGCCAGGGGAAGCTCAAGAGCTCACTGGGGATCTGAAGAGTAAAGTGATTTCCTGAGCTCAAACAGACCAAGAGATGCTTCTGAGCACACCCAGGCCAGGGAATATCCTCATTCCCATAAACACTTGCACAGGATTTACCCAACATTTCACCTGATGTCAGAGTTGCATCCCTCATGATTTTCCACTGTTATGACTCCTTTCTTTCCTTCCTTTATATTTTCCATTCCTTGTAATGTACTCTGCTCCTTTTTATAGTCCACTATCTTTCTTCTAATTTATAAATATTTTGATAACAAAACCAAACCTGGAACACAAGCTAGGATGAAGATATTTTTCCTTTTGTTAATAAAGATTCAGACGATCCCAAACCATTTTGGGACTAATTTGTTACCGTTTGATGGACTGCCAGGTATCCATAGTATCCAACTTCTAACTGTTGAGTTTGTGAACACGTTTAATCTGGAAAATCTGCCAGCTCCAGACTGCTAACAGACCTCAAGGGCACATGGGTCGTAGTTTGAAAACTACTGCAATGCAAAATAAGACCAGTAACTGTGTGGCACTGTTTAGCAGATGGTGACATTGTCATTCAGTTGTGGCAGAAATGGAGCCTGCCATATTCATCAGTACTGTCCTGTTGGCTGTGATAGGGATAGAAGTGGACTTGGCTGTGCAAGGTTGATGTAGAAGTTCTTCTCTGTGCATACTGGGACTGTGCAGTTACTTCCTTTGAACCCAAACAATATACCTGCTTCAAAAGCAGGGAAGGTTTTCCCAAGACAAATCCATGTCTTTTTGTACTGCTGAAACCTCCTGCAACTCTAGGAGCAGGCTGGGCAAGGATGCTCACTTTCCCCCAAAATGGAAGGATTTGATCTAATCTAGGGGAGGGGAGAACAAGTCCTCCATGCCTTCATCAGGCTTTGTGGGTGACCTTCAACAGCCAATTCAGCTCTGTGCCTCAAGTGCCCACTTCTAAAAAGAGATAATGGCACCGACCTGCTTGTCTCACATGGGTCAGAAATATCCAGAGAGTCTGGATAAGCACCAACAGTGCTTGTGGATGGGAAAGCTGCCAGTCACTGGTTTCTGGTGGCCTCTGTGCCAAATCCAGTAGCAGAGGGACAGCTCTTTTGTGTGTCTGATGGAGAACTGAAATTCTGTCTAATAAAGAATAATGGCAACTTCTGACAGCTTTGTTCAAAATCATACTGAGAGCAAATGATCTGTTTTATGATTGCTTGTATGGGCTTGCTTAAGAGATGAGGAGAGCTATGGCTTTGTCTGCTCCTTTACAGAGCAATGACAAAGCATCAAATGACTGAGAAATGTCAGTGCAGGGTGGAAGTAATGAGCTGCATCAGCAGGATGCAATTGGAAGGGGCAGGGGCCAAGAAACCTTTGCAAGGTGAGCAAGTGAGTAGCAGTTGTCACCATATAAATGCTGCTGTTTTTCTCACAAGCCTAAGATACTTAAGAGGTTAATCAGAAATTTGTGAAGGGATGTATAGCAGCTGGCCAATGCTTTAAGAAAGGCAGTAGCTTCCTTAAAATAAATGAGGCTGTTAACTAATCATTGGGTTCTTGGCATATAGTTATCAGCATGCATAGGCAAATCAACAAATGAATAATTTCATTAGCTTATTCACAGTGGTTTATGTCCAATGAATGCTAATTTAAGTGTCAGTAAAAATGTGAGGTTAATTCTGGCATATCTAATTATGACATAATTATTTAGATAATCAGTTAAAATCTAAAGTGAATAAAATGACTGTGAAAGCCTCTAGTACCTGCAGAATCTGCAGGAGAAGAAACGTCAGACTTGAGGCTGAGGGCACTGTTTTATGCCCCGTAGAGGGAGATATGGGGTGGAAGGTGAGCTGGCAGCTCTCGGGAATGTCATTTCCTCCCTGGTTTGCACTGTATGAAAACACCCCCAAAGTGGAGGTGCGGCTGCAGAGTTCAAAGGGTGACTAAGTGGGATAGGAGGAGGGATGGAAAGCTGCTGATATTTCCAGGCCACAAATGAGATGGGAAGAGGGATAAAATTACTTTGCTAAGTCACACAAGGCAGTACCACTGAAGAACTCAGCTTCTGCTCCCTGCACTCCAGCATCTCACATGGGTCCTGCCTCTTCCCCTGGCTTGCTCCCATTGCAGGGGAGGTCCTTTTTCCTCCTCTTTTCTTTCCCTTTTTTTTTAATATGGGAACATTTCCCCATATGATTACATCCAAAAGTAGTGGTGGATGGTAAGTTTTTTTCTCTTTCCCTGTGGTTACTGATTAATAGAGCTGCAGAAAACTGATTACAGTAAATAAATGCTGATTGCAGTGCCAAAGTGAAGCGATGAATTGTGAGGGTAACAGTTAACTCTGATTCATCTGCTTTGTGAATATTTTTAAAAATCCATAGCTCATCAGTAGGAATCTGTGAGTAAGGATCCAAGGCTTTTCCACTGAACATGGGACAGTGAAGAAGTTACAGGAAGAGGTCAATGGGAGAAACTCTTCACCTTCTCTAGTCCCATGGGGATCCTGGGAGGTACTGCTGGATGGGGTCCATGCCACATGTGAGCAATGCTGCAGGCCTACAGCCTGTTATGAGAAATAAGTCTGTAGCTGGCATTCAATAATTTTTTGATAATATACAATTTCTCCTTTGGGATCATATGAGAGGCAAAATTAGTATCAGCACATAGGAGCTGTCCTTAAGGAACAGCCTGCTTGAGAAAATTAGTTTGTAGATGCTTTTACTGAAATCTCCCTCTGCCTTCCTCATACAAATCAGGATTTCAGCCTTCTTGTATTGACTTCAGCTCCTAAATGTGCGTTAGTATTGCAAGAGTACCATGAAGAGTTTAGCCCTAAGCAGCAAATATCACAAATTAAGTGCACAGTTCTATGCCAAAAATTATTTCCATAAATTAAGAAATGTTCCAGGATTGACTGGAAATAAATAAAAGCAGCAAAATAGTAAAACAGCAAACAGTCTCCAACAACAAGTAGTAGAACAGAAAAATGTCTTGTCAGCTTTGTGCAGAAGCAAAGATATTGTTGAAAGAAGATGAGTAGAAAAACGATAGATGATTATAGTGTTTATTCTTTTACCATAACAGGTGCATGTGAGGAAAGGGTACAAAGCAAATGCTTTTTACAAACTCACGATGTGCAGCATCAAATCAATCAATGTTGTTAAGAGAAAAAATAGATTTGAGTGTTTGAAAGGCAGCAAATGTCTGAGTGTGAAAAGGGCAGAGGCAGCTGGTCTGTTTATCAGAATCTCTGAGGCAACAGTGATTTTACAACTGGGTATTTCTTTTGATTTGTATTTGTTCTGTCTCAGATGAGTCATATCATGGTTATCTATTCTCTTTGCCGTGTTTTATGGTGGTAGCCTGTTCTTTCACTCTCAGACTCAGATTTACTGAATGTTCTACAAGTAATGCCTCCTAAATCTGGAAGAGGATGAGCAAAATTTGTCAGGTAGAGATTGGAAAAATAATTGAATTTTACCAAGTTGAAATGAGCCTCTCTGGAGCAGATCTTTGGCCTGTATTAAGCTAACTGATTTCTTTGAACTCAGTAGGAGTACAAAGCCTGTGTAAGGCAATTTTGAGAGTCTCACTGACTTTATTTTCATAGTTATCTGGAGAATACTGCTGTAGTCAGATGCCTCTGGCCTGAATTCATGTTTTTTCAAATGCTTTTATGTGGCTCAAGGTAAGGTGTCTGACATTGTTGGAGAGGAGATGTGAGCTGGCAGATGTCATTTCTTTGCAGACTGTGGTGGCAGAGGCCTTGGGGTGGGGAACAGGTCTCCCAGAACCTCGCAGAGAGCAAGGGAAAAGCTGCCATCAGCAGAAAATTTTAAGCAACAAAAATATTCCAGAGCTGTTAGATGTTCTGTGGCATTCTCCCAGTCATTAATCAGCACCACAGAAATGCACACACCTATTTACATGCTTGCTAGTAAAGCTGAATTTGCTTATTATGATTCAGCCTCTTCTTGAGGCATAAAAAACACTTGAAAGCCAAATGAAAAGATCTTGTTTGCAGCTTAGTTCTATAAATATTATACTCATACATAAGCTATCCCCATGTTTTGCTGCCTACGCTTCACTCACATATACAGCTCCATCTTCTTCTTTCTGCTCCCTACACAGATGTGCCACCTGTAATTTTGTGTAGGTTGTTATTAGACCCCGTTCCTACAGTTCATGCCACCAACTGCATGTCTGTATCTGAGCAAGTCGTCTAGACCCCCTTTACATCCATGGGGGAAAACTGACAGTGTCAGACTTTCATTCATGTCATTCTATATTAAATCTATAGTTTTAGATTTAAACTACATTTGGAAATACTTAGAAGGAAACATATATAGAATATATTGTTTAGATAAAGGTGCCTATGGCCCTCAATTTAACATAAAGACAGTCCATCCTAACCAGCTAAGAAAGAGAAAAAATCTCAGTGAAGTGAGTCTCATGTGCTGATTTTGCCTGGGGTAGGGTTCATTTTCTCTGTAGTACTGTATGGGGCTGTGTTTTTGATTTGTACTGGAAACAGTGATAAAGCATTGATGTTTCCATTATTCCTCAGCAGTGCTGACAGAGAGTCAAGGCCTTTTCTGCTCCTCACCCCACCAGTGAGGAGGCTGGGGATGCACAAGGAGCTGGGAGGGGACACAGCCAGGACAGCTGACCTGAGCACTGGTGCCTCCTTTCTGACTTGCAGCTGCAGACAGGGCATGAGCTCCTGGGCCTGGTGCCACAGGGAGGTCAATATGTGTAAACTGAGGTGAAAGAAAATTGTATATTAAAGGCTTGCCCTCCATTCTCACCATGGATCCATGGATGGGGGATTAAGTAGTTAGGAAAGACAAAAAGTTGTGATGTCCACTGCCAATTACTCATTCAGAAAGGGCATATGCTTCCTCAAAACGTATTTTTAAAATACTGCCTGGAATAGTTTACTTTTTTCCCAGTCATTTACCTCCAAGATAAATGTTCATGATGATTTCATTGCATGTTATTGATGATGTCATTTGCTGATGCAGGCTATGTTATCAGTCTTGGGAAACTTCCATTAGGAAAAGAAAGAATAAATAGATCAAATAATGATTAGGTTAAACATGTTGCTGGTTTAAGATCTTTCTTGTCAGTTTAATGTCATTCCTTTGAGACTTTTCCAAATCAGAATATTGATACCATGCTCTGAATAGTCAGAATATCTTTTCTGACCGGCACGTACACTTTTGGTCTTCTGACATCTCTTATTTTTTTAATTCTCTACCTTACTTGATCATGTCTGTCAAAAACTCCCCACAAACCTTTTGGTGTGGTGTATGTCCAAGGCCATGTATTTCCTGGTGATGTTGGGGCAGTTATGATGGTGAGAGCCAAGGCAGGCAGCTGCACTCTGCTCCTTCCTTCCAGCTGTCTGGGGAATGCTAAGGAGGACTGTTCAGTTGCCTCTGCAGATCTCAGCCTTCAGAGTAAAGTTTACAACATGCTGAGGAGTATTTCTAACAGCTGTAACTTTTGTTCTCTGACACCCAACAGATGTCAGCACATTTTAATGCTTTGCTGTCAAAGAACATCGATCTCACTATGTCATGCTTAAAATGTGCTTTCTTTATCCAGTGTAAAGCGACTTGTTTTTTAGTCGAGTTTCCCATATTCAAATGCATTCTTCTAAATTCTGGCCATTTTACCAAGTACTCCAGATCACTTTGCAAAGTAAGACATTCTCTTGCTTGTCGCAGCGGGCCCTGGGGCTGTGCTGTGACCTTCTACAGAAGCATCCTGGGGAGGATGTCCTCAAGGCACAGGCACGTCCTCCGTGCTCACTCCCAGGCAGAGAGTGATTTCAGCTCCTTTAGGAGCTCTCTGCTTCAGCTGGCACAGGAGGAAGAAACAGGAGCCACGTGTAGTGACTCAAGGAGAACATTTATTCTTCTTCCTTGAAGGGGTCCAGGGATGAACAAGCTCAAGGGGGTCAGAGGGAGCAAGGTTGATATAGGAAAGCCAGGGGGCGGGGTAGAGCATTAAACCAATCATCTGAGGGCTCAGGGGCGGTACAAAGGGGGAAGGGCCAATGGGGCACAGGCAATTTACATGAAACAGGGAGGCATGCTGGGAGTAACTTTTTGTAACCATTGCGAGAGGGAGTGCCTAAGGGCATAACTTCCAGAGGAGAGAATCTGACTGCTTTGTTGAGAGGCTTTCAGCCTCCACACTTGCTCGCTTGCTAGTTGCCCTATCACCTGCTGCATATTTTCACAGCAAAAAGTGTTTTTTACAGTCAAAGCATTTATTTTATGCTGGCTGAGATCTGATCTCTGCAGGAGCCTGCACCAGACAAGTCTCCGTGGCACTGTTGATGCCTGGGCACGCTTGAATACTTGGATGTGACCTAGCCTTGAATGTACCTAATCATTCATAATCACAGAATCATAGAATGTGCTGAGTTGGAAGGAACCTATCAGGATCATGGAGTCCAACTCCACACCCGGCACAGGACCACCCAAGAATCACACCATGAACTCAGAGAGGCTTGGTGCTGTACACTTCCCTGATGTGTACACTTCTGACATGCAGGTTGATTGATGAACACACATCTTGTGGTGTAACCCCAGGCAGCAACTCGGCCCCACACAGCTGCTCACCCACTCCCCTAGTGAAGGGAGGAGGGAACAAGAAGAGTAAAAATGAGAAAACTCATGGGTTCAGGTAAGGACAGTTTAACAGGTAAAGGAAAATCCACAAGCTCAAGCAAAGGAAACCAAGGAATTCATTCACCACATCTCATGGGCAGTCAGATGTTCAGCCATCCCCTGCAAAGCAGGGCTCCATCACATGTAGCTATGACTTGAGAAGACAAATGCCATCTCTCCAAACATGGCCCCTCTTCCTCCTTCATCAGCTTTATGAGCTGAGCCAATGCCATGTGGTGTGGGATGTCCCTTGGGTCAGCTGGGGTCAGCTGTCCTGGCTGTGTCCCCTCTCAGCTCCTTGTGCACCCCCAGCCTCCTCTCTGCAGGGTTGAGGAGCAGAAAAGGCTTTGACTCTGTGTAAGCCCCGCTCAGGAGTAAATGAAACATCCCTGTATTACCACACTGTTTCCAGCACAAATCCAAAACACAGCCCCATACAGCTACTATAAAAAAAATTACCTCTGTCTCAGCCAAAACCAGCACAATATTGCACAACAATCAAATGTCTCGGGAATATCTGAGAATATAAATATGGTGTATAGATCTGTAATCTTGTTGGGAAAATGTCCAAGTCTTCCTTTTTCACAAGCCTATGCTGAATTACTCCAATCTGCTGATCTAGACCCTAAACTAAATGCTTGTTTTTCTGATCAGGGATACCCTTTCTACATTATCTAGGGTTACTGTGTTTTTCTCTGGGAGTTTCAGCAGTATTTCTGCCCCCTAGTGCTTTCCCTAGATGTTGAAACATCTCTGTTTCCTCCTTCTAGGTGTCTTGTCTGCAAATTTTATCAGATGACACCTGCCCTCCTCCTCTGTTCCTTCTATGGGTTGAACACCACCAACATCATATGGATTAAATATATTCCTCTGCTTCAGTCCCAGTTTGGCATGGACAAGCCAAAGCCCAGAGTGGGCTCCACACGAGCACAGGGTGTCTGCTCAAGCACCAGTAGTGCCTGGGCTGCAGCTGCCAGCCCAGACAGGCAGGAAGCCTTGGCCTGCCACAGCCTGTTGGGACAGTGTGCAGGAGTGGGACAGCACAGCCTGTACCTACATGGCATAAAACTGTGGGAATACAACCAGAAAGCAGAACTGCGAGCACTGCTCAGCTCGTCACAACCCACATGGATGTGTTATCCGTAGTAGGCCGCAAGCCTTGGCAAGAGTAAGCGGGATTTTGAGGAAGGAATGCAAGAGATAAGAAAGTGCTTGGTACGAGGTGCTTAGCTTGCAGTATTATGGAATATTATGGGATGTACTGCATGTACCTGGCCAGTTTATAGCGAGGCATAGATTGAGCAACGTTGTTTAGTTATGAGTAACTAATATACCTTGGTAACGCGAATATTATTGATGTGCTATTTTTAGCAATAGCTGAAAAAGTATATAAACTTTGTGTATCAATAAAGGGCTTCATGCATGCAAATCATGAAGACCCTGTCTCTTTATTTCCACTGCTGTCATAAAACAGTACTAATATGTACTATATACATCACAGTACCCTGGGAATTGACAAGCTAAACAGTTACACAACAAGCTTGGCAACTGTCTAAACCTACACATCTAAACCTGATGAGAGCTGAAGATTTTAATATTAAAACGTTGCCAAAATCAACATGTTTTAGTGCAAAAAGTTGCAGTATGGCTGTACGTAGGATTTTCTCTCTGGCAACATGACTGACTGTAGGCACAGCCCGAAGCAGAATGTGGTAAGGACACAGTTGGCCCTTTTGGCTGCCAGTTCATGCTCCTGGCTCGATATAATTTACCATCAGCCCAACCCAAATTTAGAGCTCTCGGCTGTCCAAGTGGGCAGTTTAGTCAGAAAAGCTCTCTATGAGTCAGCTGGTGTTTCTAGGATCACTCCTGGTGTCAGTGTGGGATAAGCACAAGGAAAGTGGTGGCTCCTCTGCTGCAGAGTGCCCCATGTGAGCCATCAGCAGAGCCAGGACACTGTCCCTGGCAGTGACCAGAGGTGCCACACAGGCAGGGCAGCCAAAGCTGACTGGTGTAGGCTGATGCTTAGGCTGGTCTGCAATGTGTGCAACACAAATGGACTGAGAAGTGGGACCTTCTAATTTCAAGGCTGTTTGATCCAGGTTTCATGGGGAAGGTCCTGTATGAGGAACTCAGTCATCAGGCACTGCTACAGATCAGACTTGAGTTACAATCTGGAATCAAAGGCAGCAAGGATACAGAGGATGGTATTCAAGGTTTTCTTTTATTGCTCTGTCTCTTGCCTCTCTCAGGGAATCACATAGGAAAAAGCAGTAAGAAAGCATGAATATTGCAGGGTGGCTCTTTGGAAATATTTTGGCAATATTTTGATACATTTGCAAAATAAGTTATAGTGAGTTTTTGTCCGTTCGTTTATCTTAGACAAATATCTTGGAAACACGAGGCACTTTTTAGATTCAGCAGTTCCAAGGGAGACAGGAAAGATGATGGGTCAGATTTGGGTCTGCTCTTTAGTGCAGATCTACTTGTTTTCTTTGTACAAAAAGGGACTTCAGGCAACAGCCATGACTTCAGAGAAATTAGGGCAAATATTTCAGGGAAGGTTCCAAGATGCTGCCTACTTGGTATGACCTAGAAAACATCCTTTTAAGCAAAAGCATTAAACTCAGAAAAGGAATTTTTATGGTCTGAGCTGTACCACAGACTGCTGCATATACTGAACACAGAGTCTAACTGCCTGCATGTAAACCTTCTCTGTGCTTTTGGTTATTACTGAAAAATTTCCCTGGAAGAGGACATGATAGTGCTGCCATAAAGTTTCCGTGTCCTGGAATGAGTTTCCTTTAATATGATTACTTATTTGAGGTGTGAAGGACACCAATGACTCTCACCAATTTGATGGGAGTTGTAAGCACATAAAATATGGAGAATGCTGTACAGAGGTGGGTAAACACACATCATCTCATAAATACAATAGAAATCTGCAGTGCTTTTTCCCCCTAGTCTGACACACACATCAACTCCTATACACATATTTTTCAGCAGTATTTCATTTTTTATAAGGCAATCACATTACTGGGAAATTAAAATTAGCCATAGATAGATGGATTCTGCAAATTTTTTGCAGTGGAGGGAGAGAAAATGGACAGAGTTTATCAGGAAATGAAAATCAGGCTAGTTTTATTGCCATATCAGGTGTTATTTATTGCAATGGGCACTCAGTTAAAGAAAAGCCCCAAACCAGCCGTCTGTCCTGAATGAACAACTTGACAGACTGATGCAGAGCCATTCACAGAGTGCAGCAGAGTTTGCTCAATATCTAAGTTTGTGCCACGGAATGAATGGGAAGATTTTGCCAAGCAGTTTACCAGTCTTTTTCCATTATTACAAGCAGAGGTACTGATAGGAATGTAGCTGTATCCATGAATCTCGATCCTGCCTTCTTTCCTGAGGTGGCAGTGTAGACACTGTCCCCAAGATGCTGCTCTGTCTGTGTGTGTGTACCTGCAAAATGACCAAGACTGTACCAGTCTGTGCCTGTCTACTGGCCTCATTTTCTTCACTTTCCAGCTGAACACTGAGCATTGTTGATTCTCCCCACTTTTCCTTTGGTAAAACATGTGGGATAGCCTTAAATACAAAACCTGAACCCATTTTTTTACCGTGCTTGAAAGTAGTCCACCCGTAAAATGATTGCTTCTACAGTCAGGTTTGATTATTATTAATCAGCTGCTAATCAAAAAATAACATGTTATACAAACAGACTGCTACCACCCCCAGCCTCAAAAATTACTTTTTGAAATACGTTTTTGCATAGAGTTAAAATACTCCTGTTGATAGATTTTCACTCTGCCTCCTCTACACCTCACAGACAACAGTGGAGTTATATATAGTGACAGTCTGGCAGCAGGAAGTATTTCCCAAGGAGTCTGTTACTGGTGTGTGTTAGGTAAGAGCTGCAGGCACAATCCTGCTCCACCAGCATGGGCAGGGAGAGTCTCAGTGGCCTGGGAATGCCATGACAGTGTGCACCTTTATCTGCTTGCATCACTAAAGCCAAACAGTGTCTGGACAGCACTTGAATGCACCCATTTTCCATGGATGGGAGCACTGCAGCAAGGCAAGAGGCACAAATTGTTGCTAATTATGCCATTTTTAATAGGATCATGGGTATATAAATATTGAGCAGACAGTTAATTGCTATGAGCTTTTAGGAGCAAGGGAGCTTTTACATGGTTTTATAAATTGTCTATCAGAGTGGGAGTATCTGCTTGTCAGGGAGCTATACAAGATGAAGTCTTTTTATTATAGCACAACTACAGTGGACCAGGGAGAAAAGGTGGGCAAGAGCAGAGCCTCAGGGTTAACTCAGGGCTCATGTTCCTCCAGGCCAGCATGTGGTGGAAGGAACATGGGGGAGTGAAATCCCACTGAGGGCAAATAAGAAAACAGAAGATAAAAGTTGGAGCAAAGTGGTGATACAAAGGTCAGACAGGTCATTTCCATAGGAGCCATAGGGGGGTATGAAGAGACAGTTCCCATCAAACTGATACTGTCTGTCTTCACATTACGCTTCATTTCAGCTGCCCAAAGGCACTCTGAATCCAAAACTGAAGAGAACAACTCAGCCTGGTTTCTCTAGGTAAACCATGAGGAGAAGTCCTAGTCAGTTCAAGCATTAGATCTGGAATTGAGACCTAGTTGCTCCACCTCTATTTAGAACACCTCCCCACCCCTGCCCTTGCCTGTGCTGTACTCCACTGAGAAGGTGAAACAGGGACAAGTCAGAGCTATTGCTGCAAGAACTGCTCTAGGCTAGAGCTGGAGCTCAGCTAAGTGAGCAAGTGGGTATGAATTCTTCATCTATTTCCTTTATGCCTTCTGTCACTCAGGACTCAAAACTCAACATGCAGAGCAGGCAGACCAGCACTGCTGAAGCCAGAGGAGCATCATCCTGAGCCCCTGCTCAGGGCGAGGGGCTCTCCCACGTGTCTTGTGTTCCATCTGCAGAAGAGAAAGTGCAATTACAAAGCATTTTGATTCCTCCTAATAACGAGGTTATAAATAAGGCAGTGAAGTATCTGCCTTTTCATTTGTGCTTGATTAGGGCTTATTCAGCTTCTACTTTGGAATGGCAGCAAAGCTTTGGTATTAAACAGTCCAAGTCTCCTGTAGCTCTGGGTGAACTGAGGACTGGAGATATCTGGGGTAGCACACAGGTCTGGCTCTGGCTCTATGATGGGAAGAAATGTCTGTAGCAAGGGCCCCATTTCCTCTCCTCCCACAGATTTTTGTGGCCCTGGCCAGTTGCTTAATGCCTGTTCCTGGATGAGGATAAAGGCACATGCCTGTACTTGTTCCCTGGTGCTGAGCCCAGCTGCTGAGAGGTGGCCCATGTCTTCCAGGCAAATTTCAGATGGCATAGCCTGACCACATCCAGTTTGTGCTTTGACAATGGTGTCAGCTCCTTGTGCAAGCCTGTGCCATGTCTGGGGATTATCAGAGACCCTGCTTACCAGCACTGTGGTAACAATTTAACAATATGGAAAACTGAGAATCTTGCCAGGGAACATCTTGGGGTTTCCAAGCTGAGGCACATCTTTACATTACCAGAGGTAAAATTGCAAAGGTGCACATACATGTACATGCATAAGTTATATATAAGACATAGTTATAAGATTAAATATAGGAACGTTTTTAGGTGCTTGGATTTGTAGCAAAGATATTTAGGCCCTAATGGTCAAAGAAATGTCAGTGGGAATTCAATATATCTGTGTATTTGCAGATCTAGGCCACAATCCCTGTCCCAGAAGAGTTTTAGTCCCACTAGATACTTCTTTGCTATCAGAAATGAAGGACCAGCATAAATGATGATGTGCATTTTCCTTTGATCCTTCCCCTGCTTGGCATTCTCTTCCTTTGATAATATGCCAATCACTCCCACCCCTCCTCTCCCTGTTCCTTTTTTTACCAGACCAGACAGAGGAATCTCAGAGATACTTGCAGTGATTTGAGTGGGCTGATTAGCCTTCACAGCCCTCAGTGCCCCAGGTATGGAGCTGAAGGCCATAAATCTCATTCAAATTGCCATCTTAATGTGGTTTCTTGAGGCACTTTAGGCTGGGGTTTGGATGGAGCTGCTCACTGAGTTCATTCATTTTGCTTACTCTGTTGCAGATTTCACCAGCTTACTGATCTATATCTAGGTCAGCTTCATAAAGCATCATTTCTGTTCTAGGGCTTCATAAAGTAACATTTCTGTTCTAGTCTTCAGCTGGGAAGACAGCTGGAGGGGGCTGGATGACAAATGGTGAGACTGCATGAATCTCCAAGTGAGTGTTAATCTGTGGCTCTTACTTAGTGCCTTTTAACTATTTGCAGTCTTGTGAATTGAAGCAAGCCATGTGTAAGAGACTGAAATTGTTAATGGCTTAAACCTTCTAAAATCATTGAAGGACTTTTGCCCACCATAGCGAACTGCAAAGACACAGGTGAACACCTGTGAGCACTCAAGCCCACCCCTCCCCAAATATGCCTAATACCTGGAATTTGGATTGTGATGGGAACGTGAGATAAGATAAAGGGGGTATTATTGTCTAGTGGTCCTGGGTCTAGGGAGGAGAATGTATCCACAAGTGATACAGGAAGGGAGACTGGAATGCCAGTGGCTCAAACATTCAGGGGGATGTGCAGAGGCACAGAGGGTGAGCACAGCCCTCTCAGGCTACAGCTGGTGTTGGAGGAGGTAAGGAAAGAGGCAAACCCTGTGTGGGGAGGAATTGTCTCTGTCCTTACTCCAGTGAACTCAGCTGTGTTGTCTCCCCTTGCCAGGGAATACCAGAACACTCACATGGAGCCGGGAGGTGTCTGTCTCTGCTGATGGGCCACCATGGGCCATAATGGCCTCAGCTGCACTGGTGTAACAGGCAGCATTACATCACCCAGCTGAAACTCCCTGCTCCAGGGGAGGTATCTGGGCATTCCTCTTTGAGCCTAAGTGAATATAAACCCAACAGGGTTTGTATCATGGGAGTTTCCTCACCACCTGATAGATCCAGTCTGCAGCTGTCACTTTGACTGTGACCATCACTTTGACCAACAAACATTGAAATGGCAACAGCTGAACTTCTTCACAAGGTCTGTGGGTAGTGAGGTTTTTCTACTCTAATCCTTTCCTTCTCTTTCTTACACATTTTCTGAAGTAATATTTTTATGCTTTTCTATTGTCATATTACTGTAGATAACAGCAGTCAAAATGGCTACATACCTGTTTTCCTGTACAACCAAACTGTTCTACAATAAACCCTACATGTGTATGATTACAGGCACTGATCATTCAGTGTTGTTTCACTCTAATCCACCCCAAGTGAGTTGAACATTGAGGTACACTGACGGTGTAGGCTAAAAGTGTTCGAAATGGGGTGATCAATCCAAGGCTTGCTTTAAGGGGTGAACTCTCCTTTAAAGGTAGAACAGTGGAGGCTTGGCCCCTGCTGGGGAAGGGCAGAAAGGGAAGAAAAGCAGGTAGAGTCTAATGGCACATGGTTTTCTGCTCTGTTAATCATTAAATAAGGAGTTAAATGAGAAGTCTCAGCAGCTGTGAGGTCAGACCTGGCTGCAATACACACAACCTCTGCCATAAGGGTGACAGGGAGGGAGATGGAGTGAGGTGAAGACGAAAAGGAAAGCAAAGCAGGCAAAGAAGAAAAAAGGTTTAAAGGCTGAGTGGGAGAAAGAAAGAACAATTAAATTATCATCAACCCTGATTTACATTTGATGAAGAAGATGTATGGTTTTTATAGACTCTCAGAAGAGAGAAAATCTGCTCAGGAACAGGTTTATCTGTCACTTTGCAAAGCAAAGTTCTTTTCACACTAGAAGGAAAATGCCATAAACCAGCACTTTGCAGAAGTGAACTGAGTTCCCATGATCAGCTAGACTGTTAAACCTGTCCTCACTGGGCTCTTTTTTTATACCATGGACCTCTTTCATGTCAGTTTTTGAATCAAGAAGTCAAAGTGTAGTCCTTCAGTGAATTGGAAGGGATGAAAAATTAGACGTCAGAACACCCTTATTATGCATGAGGAAGGAGACTTCTGTTTTCTCTGGATCCATAATTGGATATTTCCATTGTAGCTTTTCTCTGTACATGAAATCTCCAAACAAAAGAATTTAGGTTAATGACTATGTAATAATTTTCCAGATGGTATCTATTAAATTGGAAAGTGATAAATATCTCAGTTAAATTTTAAAAAATATGCTATTCCTAATAAATTTCAGCAGACATCTGTCAATGAGGCAAATCTTATGCAAGGCAAGCATTTGAGTTTCAGGAATATTGAAAAATAGAGGGAATGTCTATATGCACATCACTATGCACACACATAAATAGCAACAGATGTGAATATGTAGGTAACCATCCTTTGGGGTTGTTTGCCAATTCAACCAGCTCCAAATCCATTCCCAGTGTGCTGAGAAGATATTCAGCTTGCAGCAAAGATTTCAAAATGTCACTTAATCTTGTCACCTGTCCTGAAGTCAGGGCCAGTCAGTCTTCACAAAGCCCCTTGGTGTGGAAAGGTAAAGTCATGAACCTCAATGAGTGAGAAGGAGACATGAGATTTTCCTCATATACAACAAATTGTGGTGTGTCTGCTGCAATTGGGATTTGGGAGGAAGCCTCATTTTCATAATCATTTGAAAATCCTGGTACAAACCCCAAACAAGGATTAAATTTCCTTTCAACAGTACTAACTTGCCATTTTATGAGTCCCAGTACGTGTTTTGCCATTGCATTTTGTCTGTGTTTTGGACTTTTCTCTCATTTTAACTTTCTTCTAGAGTTCCCCCTTGGCAAGGTAATTTTCTTGTTCTTAGCTCTGCTGGGATGAGAGACAGGTCAAGTGCAGGGGCAGCTTTCCCATGCTGTATCTGGTCCTTCCATCTGCAGCAGCCCCATTGCAGAGGGAATCCCCTGGCAGGAGCTTGGAGCTCGTGCAGGATCCCTGGGGAATGTCTCTGCTATCCTTCCACACATTGCTACCTGCTTGTTCAATTCCCTGAGCTGTAATGCTAGACAGGAAAACAAGCACAGTGTTTGGAGTTACAGTCCTGCTCTCACTTAGGAGCTGTTGGAGATATTTTAGGAACTCAGGATGTGAGAGGTGGTTTGCCTCTCTGAAATGTGAAAGTTCAGGGCTTTGTTGCCTCATTAAATAATGAAGTTACTGACTGTCAAGTGGATCAAAGACCTGGAACAAAACCTGTCTTCTCTTAAGCAACCTCTGATTTTAGTGTGATGGTGGTAATTATACCTGCTAATTACATGGCTGTCTTGAAACTGGTAACTTAGCTCCCCATGGGGACTTGCTGGTACCCAGGAAACACAGTACTGGTTTCTCTGAGCTCACACAGCAAAGCTGAAAGATCCCTCCTTCGGATGCCAGTCTGTGCCTTTCCCCAGGTTCCCCCTCTTTCAGGTGTCTGGTCATGCTTTATCTGTCACTCTTGAGCAGATGAAAGGAAAATGTTGCTGGTAAGATGTTTTTCTCCTCTGTTGCTGGCAAGCAATCTGTCCATTCCTTGTCTTTAACACTGTGCTAGAGAGCCTTGCTCATCTGTGTGTACTGCTAAAGGTCTTGCAGCTGATATGGAAATGTCTGGCCTGCCTGTGTTCCCTGGACCTCACATTGCAGTGGCTATTGACATTTCCTTTAGACTTGAGGTCAAAAGCCATATAAAAATAAAAACCCTTCATAAGATGATATAAATGAACTTGTTCTATAGCTGGCATGAACCTCCTTAGTATCCACGGCAATCAAGTCAGTAATATTTTATAAGATAATAAAGTTCCAGAGTAAAAGCTTCTCTGTTTCCAGAGCCCCTGTTGGAAAATAAAAACATTCCCTTTTATCCATCAAAAATCCAGTACTTTGTTCCTGCCTTGTAAGCAGTACTAGCATGTTCCCCACAGGTCAGTCCAGCTTTGAGATCCTGATGAGTGTTACACCACAGATTTGTTGGCACTAAGCATTGTTGGTGTTCCAGGCTCTGTTGTTTTAGGTGTTGTCTTAGGTTGTTTTAGGTGGCAAAACCTGACCCAAGAATGTTGAGAATATCTGGAGGAACGCGAGATAAAAGCTAGATGGAGCAGCCTTGTCCCAGTAGTAGCCTATCTGCCAAAGATTCTTCTCCCAAAGCTTTCTCAATGTACTGTTGTCTAATGTCGTCATTATAATCAAGATTATTAATAATTTGAACCACTGTACTGCTTTGAGTACATGTTTATTCTAGGAAGAGGATCTCTCTGAAGCAGACAGAGTGCACCTGTGTGTAGCAGAAGATGGTCCATGCAATAGAGAGCTCACAAAATAAATATGTGAGATCAGAGGCTGGGAGAAAGCAGGTGGCAGATCCTCCACTCAAGGCTCCTCTCCCTATATTAAGCTCTACCCTACTTATGATACCCAGAAAGATCTTTGGTAACCATATGCTGTTAGTAGGAAAGCTCAATTGTTGTTAAATTCATACAGGATGTTATCTGCCCCTGTTGCTTAGCTGGTGGGAGTGTATCCATCCATCTCCAGCTAAGAGTTAGCCATCTCCTCTAAACTAGCTTTCCATGGTCCCAGTAGAACTTTGAGAGATAGGAACATATGGACTCTGCATTCCTTGGCTACTCTCTTCAAAGTGTAATGAGTGCTTCCAGCACCAGCTAACAGAAGGTGCCTAAGTAGGTCTCTCAGACCAGAACATGACTTCCATGTGATCAGATTAATTGAGATTATAAACAAGCTTGTACAATAAGTAACAGGAAAATGCTGAGCTGCTGATCAGCAAATAATTGCTGAGAAATTTCAAGAACTCTGGCTATATCATTTTAGGATGATATTAGATGAGTGAATTGGACCTCAACTACATGCTATGGAAAAAGGGGTGTTTCTTCCCATGTCTTTATGGAGGTTGCAGATCTCACCCAGCAGCAGATGTAACTGGAGTTTTTGGACCTCTTCTCCATTACAAAGCCTGTAACTTTAAACTGCCTAAAGCCCCACTGATGAGTGGTGACTGCTGGTGGCAATAGAAAACATTAAAAGCCTCAAATAAAAAAGCTGAGAAAATCTGCAGAGAAGGGCAAGAACAAATATTAATAACCTCAACACTTTCATCTCCATCCCATTTTAATCTAGGACTGCACTCTGTTAGCATAAAAATACCAATTACATTTATTTTGTTAAATCTTTGCTGAGTAGACTGTCCCCTAGCTTAGTGCAGTTATCAAGTGTATTTCTGTTCTACACAGAGGTGAAGAGATGGCTTTTTTTGTGTGTGACTGTAAAAGAAAACCCATTTCTGCCAACAGAGGATGTCAGGTGAGTCAGTGCAACAAACTTCTAGTTCTGTGATAAGGTAATTGTGCAGTGAAACAGAGCTTAGTGTCAGGTTGGTTTCCACTCAGCTCAGGTAAATTCATTAACTTTCCAGTGTGTTACTGGAAAACTGAAAGATATGCTGGTGTTTCTGGATGTGCTTGACATCAGAACACACACTACATGTGGAACCAGAAGCCTTTTCCTTGCTGATATCAACAGGAGCTGGTTTGATCCAGCCCATGGTAACCCCTGTCATAGCTCAGTCTGGCTTGGATGGCAGTGAATCAATATTGAACACTTAAAAAAGATAGCTGTGAAATCCCATTAAACTAAAATATTTTAGGCTAGGAAAAGCAATTAATGACTATCTAAACCTTCAGTAAGGCAGAGGAAAAGATTTTCAGTTGGTTCATTGTATCTGTTTATACTGGTAAAATAATGAAATACTATTTTATTGCTGATTGCTAATAAAAATACATTGGTATAAAACATTAAATCTCATTAACTAGAATTAGAAATACATATATCTATGTGTTTAAAATGGATATGTGCTGCTGAATATGAACAAATATATTGTGATTGCTCCCGTTTGGCTGCACACATCTTTGATGAAGACTGTCTAAGCTTTTAGAGAGAAACAGCACTCATGCGACTAATTTTAGGTATTTGCATTATGATGAATGGCCAAAATCCTGAAAGACTCTATACTTCTGTGCTGACTGAAATGAGGATGTAATGATTAACACAGAGGTAAAAGTCTGCATTGAAGGCATTCATATTTTCTAAATAAATCTGACTGGATTTTTACTGGAAAACTTTTAGTTAAAAAAAAAGACATTCCTTAGAAAAACCAACCGATGGCATAATAGAAGAACATCATTAAGGTGAAATTCCCAGGCTGATTTGTCATGCAGCAGAAATTGCAATGGGAAAAAACCTCAAGTTTGGGTGCTCTGTGCTCCTGGGATTTTACTAAAAAAGGCATGCAATTGCCAAGTGAAAACTGACATACAAGCTACATTTGAACTACACTTCATAGGGATTAACATTTTGTTGAGTTAATCAGAATCAATATAAAATTTAGGTTGCTTTTTTTCAGATGTGGTAGGGATGGTGAGCAGAGTGAAAGCAGTAGAGGCTGTGAATAATGATAAATATACATGTCTTTGTTATTGTAAATACGATTATTTCTGCCAAAATCAGTGCTCTGTTTTAACTTGAATATTCAGCCAGGCCTATTATTATACTTCACAAATTTTGTGGTTTAAAACTTTTAACTTGTTTGATGCATCTCTTAAAGGACAGGAAAATTCAGTGAGAGAATGGCATGAAACACAAGCAGAACAGTTTTTCCTCTGACTCAAGATAGCCATGTATCACCAGTGTTGCCAAATCGAAAACCTGAAGCTTATCAATCTTCAGTGTGCAAAGATATGAAAAATAAAAAAAAGTTGAAGAGGAAAAAAAGAAATAAAAAATTGAATAGTTGGTGAGATGCTGAAATGCAACATTTGCAAGATACTCCTTATAACATTTCACACACAGAAGGAATTTTGAGAAAGTAGAGCTTTTTCCAGTGCTACTTTCTCAGACAAAGCAGAATGACCTCTTTGTGAAGTGAAGGTTTCAGTTTCATCTGAAATGCTGAGGTTTTGTTCTCCCATCCAGGGGGGCTTCAGGAGCTCATGGGGCTCATTACATAGCAGGAAGTCAGGAATGTCTTCTGTCCTGCTATGAGTCTGGTGTGCTGACATCTGCAAAGAGATACTTAAACCTGACATGGTTATATATATATGTATAATGTATACATGATTTATACCTACAGGCAGTGGGTATAAACTCACATGAGTCTTCTCCTTGGTGGGAGCCTCAAGAGATGTCCCACGGACCTCAGAGCTGAGGATGAGGAGTCCTGGGCATGGCTTGCCCTGGACTCCACTGCTCAGTGTGCAGCTGGCTCTCAAGGACATGGGATTCTTTCACCCTGCTGTTCTCTGTCCTTCCTTCACCCTGGGTCGGGAGTGCTGTGTGGGCAGCATTCCTGCAGGAACACCTTACAGATCCATCCCAGCTGGGGTCATATCCCTGCTCTGCAGATCAAGAGTGCTTTTTCTCATCTCCTCCTGTTGCACAGGAAGGGTAATGATGCTAAGGAACTTGTAAATCTTCATATCCAACACATTTTGGCTTCTTTCTGCTTTCATAAAGAGCCAAGTGTGTCTGATCATTTTCTCTGTTTATAGTCAGGGCATGGAAGCAAAATCAGGGACATGTGTTGTGTTTGTTCCAGCAGCTGTGCAGCTCACATTGTAGGATAAACCAGCAAGCACTGGCACACAGAGCTACATATGGCAGAGGTCCACAGCCTCACACAGTGAAGTCCGTATGATATTATGATGCCAAGTCCTATAGCTCCCTCTGGAAGCTTTGGGTCTGTCTTTCTGGGCACTGAGAAGTGCTTGACCTCATGTGCTTTTCCTTTGTGCCTTTTTCTTCTGCATACTGCTGATGATGAATTGCTGTCTGACATAGAGAAATAACTGTGCCAAAGTACACTCAGGTAGGAGGGAGCAAAGGAAAATGTGTGTTATATTTCTGTACATTTTATAGCTGCTACAGAAGCACAAGCTTTCATGTGAAGTATTTTCAGGAGTTCAAAGCCTAGTAATAATTGTGACATGAGTGGTATTTACCATATGTATGTTTTCCTTAAGGGAGATAATGTGAAGTCATCACTGCCATCCAGACTGGCATTTTTGGAAAAGGGCACCCTCTGTCCACACCAAATCCCTTGTGCCTTATGTACCCCCCTCCCTTGTGCTGGTGGCAGCAGCTCAGCTATGTACCAAAGGTTTGCTGCTGAGTCAATGGAACCAAAGAATCCAAACAGTGACTTAACTTGAAAGGTACTTGCTAGCAATGGCGATTCACTGATTTGAGGTCTCTTTCATGTGAATTTGAGAGCAATTTGGTTACCCTTCTTTCCTGAAAGATTTTTTCCATTTCACACTTTTCCAGGAGCAGGAGCAGCAGAGCAGCCATACAATGCTGGATGCTCACCTTGGTAATTTCCAAAGTGCTGTGAGCAGAGTATGCCAGGAATCTTGTTTCTAAACAACCACTCATGGTCTTCTGCCTCTGTTAAAGCTTCCAGGCCCCTTATTCTGAAAGCTAGAAAACTTTTCCTAGGTATAAATACATGAAACCTCCCTGTCCAAATTTGGGCTTTTTGACATATCTGAGGAACTGCCCTAGCACTTCCTTGGACTGAATCTGCTTTTCCCTGCTCTTGCTCCACAGACCTTCAGTCACCAAGTTAGTCATCCTGTCTGCTGTTAAAGGCTGAAATTAATCCTCAGCTTGTTGTTTTGGCAGCTTCCTCATTAGGCTGTGTCCTTTCTGACACGGCTTTCAGCTAGGAGAGAATCAGCTTTGTCTGAGGTGAGAACTGCCTGGAGAAACTCAGTGTGAGCTCAGGGCATTCACACACAGTGGATAAGCATGGCTGATAAGCATGGCTTGGTAACTCACAGATGACTGAATCATTTAGTAGAAGAAGCAGCAAGAGAACTGCAGCTTCCTAATTAGCACAACTTGACATGATTTAGCAGAGGGCGAAATTCTGCTTCTTGGTTTACCCAGGCCCAGATGTGCTGTACAGTGAAAGGTGATTATTGGGCCATGATTGTTTACAGGATGTGACAACAGTCTCTCTAAGTTCTTGGAGTTCAGACTCATTTTTTCATTTTATATCTGTCTGATACCTAGCACGCTTGTTTTGTCTTATCTAAGAAATTCCAGTGATAACAGCATCATCATAATTCATGACAGCCTCTGCATTTTCTGACCTGTATTTCTGTTGCAGATTGGATATCTAGCCACACAAAACCACATATAAATACATGGTCTCATGGAGCAAAGGTGCAGTCTGGGCTATCAGCCTGGGATGGAAGAAGAGAATTATGCTCTAGTCTTTTGGTTTTCTGAATTGCAATCCCACTGAGCACAGCTGGGAATTGCAGTAAATCCAAACATTCAGGACAGAACTGAAGACTTTCATGTGCATGTTGCCAAACACTGCCTCACATGAGAGAAAGTTTCCCTGATTTGGTTGGAAGAAATAATATCCTGACTGTATCTTTTATTTTTTAACTCAGGGAAATGTAAATAGCCCAGGCCAGGGGTGCCAGGTGTCTGGAGCTACAGAGCAAATGAATGAGCTATAATAAAAGCAGAGAAAGAAGCTATTTCCTGCAGTGTCAGATTGCAAGTTACAGATTATTGATTTTGTGTCCAATAGACACAAGTGCCTGCAGACACGTTGAGCAGGATCTGACTGATCCTGAGTTATCAGAATTCCCTGACATGGGCTCAGGGAGATAGCTTCCCTTATATTCAACCAAGAGAAACTGATTTCTACACAGGACCCCTGATATAGACATCCACATTGACTAGAAAGATATTTATGGGTGACCAACACAACTATACCTGCATCTATAACTAGATCATGTATTTAATTTGTGATGTCATAGCTGCTCATACTTAAGAGTCCAAAACCCTTCAGCTTTGCCTTCCAGGTGGTCACTCAGGGTGGCTTTCCAAGGAGAGTCCTGGCCAGCTGGTTTGTCAATACTGATCCTGCTTCACACTTGCCATGGCTACATAAACTGTCTTACACATCAAGAGGTGCTGTCCTGATGTGGAAATTCTGTCTGTATTCCTTTTACTATTTTGATTCTATTTTCTGAGCTTGCTTCATGCATTGAATTAGATTGAATGTGTCTGTTCAGGCTAACGAGAGAGATTACTTGGACAGTGAACAAGCTATCTTTGTAAATAGGGTAAATACATGCTTCCCATGCAAGACATAAGCTCTTAGGGAAAAAATAAAACGAAAAAAAAAAGCAGTTTTGAATCTACTTTCTCTTTCATCCTCATCAAAGTAGCTAGAAACACTTGTTACCACTTATTTATGAATTGAACTTGATTTAGTGATTTAGCAATCAATTACCTCCACATCCTTGGAATGAAAGTGGTTAGAAATTAATCCAGGTGGTTTACACTTCTGGAACTGGTGGCCCATCTTAAACAAGCTTTCAAATACTGGAATCTTCTGGTGTTATTGGCCACTCAGAAATGATAGAATTATTCTGGAAATTATCTCTTACAACAGAATTGAATTTTCTGCATTAACTCCACTGTTGAAGTCCTTATCAGCCTGTGGCAGCTTGAGTCAAATATAATTTACAGCAGTCTGCAACTTCAGAACATCTGACACTTATGTGCCTGATGGGAGATATTTTGGAGCTGTGAACTGGTGTGAGTTTGCACTGCTTGAATTTAGTGAGTAAAGCAGAGTGTGATGGTAACAGATGCAAATGCCCTTGCTTCCCAGAGGCTGGAGCAGCAACTGAGCATCACGAGGAAAGGGCTTTCTGGTGCCTTTAGGTGTGAGAAGGGATTTTCCTGGTAAGAAAAGTACATCTGTGCAGTGATCAGCCAGACCAGCTATCCCATTGTTTTTACTCTCTTTGCAGCTGCTTCCATGGTGGCACAAACCCCACTGCAGCAATGGAGCAATTCTGTCTCTGCCTTACAGAAGAGACAACCTGGACTCTCCCCATCAGTCAGATAAACCTACTGGCCTTTTGAGAAGGAATGCATTCTTTCAAATAATAATAGGGGAACCATAGCAGTCCTTAATGCTCTCAGTGAGACACCAAATGTAATATTTAACACTTTAAATGTACAAGTGCAACTCTTTTTTTGTTGTATAGCTTAGTAATGAGAACCTTTTTTTGCCAAAATCCCTGCAAAAACACTTTCTCCTAGCCTGCCCTGACCTTTCTGTTTCTTTTCTCTGAATATCATGCTCAGAAGCTCGGAGAGCTGTTAGAGGGTGAGGAAAAACAAACAAGCAGCATTTTTCTGTTGTTTGGATTGCTGTGGTGATTTATGCACAAGGTTATCTGCTGGAGCTTAAGGGAGCAGCAATTAGAGATCTCAGGTCATCAGATTAGTTCTCAAGGGGCTAAAAGCTTCCCTTAGGAGTGGTGACAGATTCAGCTACCAAGCGCTGCCTTTCATGGAGCATATGCAGTCACTTCAAAAGGCCAAAGGTTTTATTGCAAATGGGATTTTTTTTTTTTAATCTTCTGCAGAGCAAAGGACCAGAAAACAGCAGGACTTGCCCCAGGAAACTTCTGTTGCAGGGAGGGGATGAAGCAACTGTGCTGCTGACAGCCAGCAGGGCTGGTGGCAGCTCTCCCCAGCCCTCCCACCCCAGCACTGGTGCCTGCCCTGGCAGGGGGTGTTTGCACCAGTGCAGCACGATCCAGTCTCTCCCTGCCATGCTCCGTGCTGGAACACTTCCAGCTGGCAGATCTTCAAGGACCCTGAGGATTTGTGCTGCATCCCACGAGGAATAAGCAGTGCCTTACATCTGAGTGTGCTCAGAGCTCATGGGCTTCCCCAGCACCAGTGCAGCCAAGATTCATCCCACGTACAGGACAAGACCTCTCTGCTGTGCCTTTGCTGTTTGGGAAGTAAGATAGTGCAGCTGTGCCTGTGTGGTCCCATTGTGTGATTGATTGAAAAGGCAGCAAGAGGCTGATAGAAGTTATTATTTATATTTGTGAAATGAACGGAGTTAAACCTGACAGCAATGATGCTGCGAGCAGTAATGGGCAGTGTTTTCCTTGAAATTGCATTGAAGTTGTACCACTGCCGTTGCTGAGTTCATATTCTTAAGAGACTCATTCAAGCAATGGGCTGGTAAATGTGAGCCACCGTGGCTCAAAGCTGGTCCCATCAATGATGGTGCAGACATCAGTGCAAAACAGCATTGTGTTTTTAAAGCAAGGAAATGGAGCGTTTTATTTGAAATAACCAGTTAAAGTAAAAAAAAAAATCAGTTCATAATCATTGGTTGTTTAGTAGGCAGTTAAAGAGAAATGCTGTTCATTAGATAACATCATTAAAAGCCAGGGAAATCAACAATTTACTGACACCTATGCGGGCTATGAGTTTTCTAATTTCCACTGATTTGTGTAATTTCAAATTTCTGGAATGATGCTTACCATCCCTTTCCATGAAGTCTATAAATTATGGTATGCACAGTGCAAGCTCTATCAGAGAGTCTCTAACACACAAAATATTCTCTTACTTTATTAAACAATCTAACATTGCCCTAAGCAAACACAATACCATATGGTCTTCTTCTTAATGAAGTCAGGATAATTTTGTAGTACATATGGAATTTCCATAAGCCAAGGAAAATGAAAAGCGGGGTCTAATTTTGGAATAAAGTAAATTATTTTCTTTATTAAGCAGGATAACTTGGGTATTGACTGGGCAATGACCATGTCCTTTGGAAGTTTTCAAAGAGAAGTAAAACTGATTTCATAGAGGGTGACTTGGGAATGCCATCTCAGTCTGTCCTGGTCTAACTATTGATGCTTTTGCATTTGAGGTTGAGGCTCCTCAGGCTGTTGCAGATTCACTGTCACTACTCATATGTGGCAACTGAAGATGACAAAAGCAGACCCAGGGCCATTATGAAAGTTTCCAGCTGCTATAACTGTCTTATTTGGTGCAGAATAAGTATCCTTCATAAGTTTACCAAGAGGAAAAGAAACCCCTGTGCTTTTCTCTGTATGTCTGTCTGTGCCATGAATTCTGTCTCAGACATTGTCTCTGGTAGTCCTCAGCCAAAGAAATGCCTTTTAAGTATTCTTCTGTGATGACTCAAACAGATGATACATTTTATACCCGCTTTAAATTCTCAAAGTACTTTGGATGCATTATTTCTCTCTTTTATTTTTTTTTTCCTCTTTTTTTCTTCCCAGTGGATAGATTGCAGTTGTCCTGCTTGGCAAAGCACTGAATTTAGATGATTTCTCTTTATTCAGGCTTGTGATGAGTAACTTCACAGTCCCATTTTCAATATAGACTTGAGTCATTTATATCCTAACATGGTGAAATCTCTCTTGCAACGTGGATCTAACTTGATGAGGATGTATGATAAGTTACTCTAATGACTAAGTTCTAAATTCAGAAATACCTAGAATCTTGTCTTAGTCTTGCCAAGATTGTGATCTGGAAGAGGTTTATGGTGACAGTACTGTGGGAATAATCATTAACAACACCTACAACATCTTAGAGCTTCTTAGGACTAAAATAATTATCTTGAGTAATTCAACTGCACAGCACATCTGAGGAGGTGAGTGATGATTTGCCAGTCTCTGAAACAAGGAAAAACTGAGCTATGCAAGTTTACCTCATACCTAAATTTCAGAGCCCAAACAGAGCCTCAGTTTTGTTTGCTAACCTCTGAGGACACTATTCACTTACAAGTGGAGTCCATTCATTTAGCTGGCCATTTGAACAGTTTTGTTGGTTTTGGTTTTGGTTGGTTTTTGGTGTTTTTTTTGTTGTTGTTGTTTTTTGGTGTTTTTTTGGTCAAATATCTGATTAGAAGCATTTTCCTGCACAAATGTAAAACTCTGGCACTCAGAATCAAACTCTGAACTACGTTCCCTGCACTGCCTGAAGGAGTTTGGCAGAGAGTTCAGTGGAAACAGAATAACACTGATATCTCAGCTACTGTAGAATTGCAATAAATAGCCAAAGTATGTTTAAAAAGTAGTTTAAATGCAAATGAAGCTCTGCCTCAATACACTTACATATCTTAAGATGCCAAACAACTTCTCTGCTCTAGCCATGAAATAACAATGGAACAATTGCAGCATTACATACTTGCAGTCCCAAAATGCATGTGGAATTCAAGGAAGAGCTGGAGAGAAATATGTGTCCTTTCTGAATGCCTCATGAGCCAGGATGAAACTTAACACTTGTGACTACAGAAATATCCTTTGTCATATTGGCCTTTTTTAAGGCAGTGGCTTGCTCAAAGCTTCTGATCCTAACCAGGGATCAGCACGCTGCTATGTGAATGTGTATACACCTATAAACTAACAATCTTACTTCCCCTAATCCTTGAGTGGAAACTAATTAGTCTTTATAAAGTGAACCTAAACTGGACAGAAATAGAAATACTGGCTGCTGGGGCTTTTAGAAAATGCACTATATTTCACCTTTTATAAGCATTGAATAAAATGCGATTGATCAAAATGTACAACCACATTATGAAGATAAATGTCTGTGTTATTTGTGCATATTTTCTCCAAGCACATATTGCAAATACAGTAAAACAGATTTTGTTCTGAAATGTTCCCCAGATAGCTTCTGTAGGTGCTTTGTTCCTATGTCTGAAGAATCTAAGAGCAATTCTTTGGTGAAGGTCATTATTGATTTACAGAAGATGTCTCTATTTAGAATTTGAATAAATAAATGACTAAAAAAATTAATACTCATCAAAACTTAAGTTCTTCCCAGAAGAACAGTGGCCTTGGCAGGTGTTTAAATTTTAAGAGATCTACTGATATTTTTAACCCAAAATCATGATACTTATGGCTCAATATGGCTTTTAATTATTTAAGCTAATATTTTTAGTAAATGCAATGTGGCATCAAACCAAAATACTTTCCCCCATCATCAAACTTTTTTTGACATACAGTTTCAAGCCTCCAAGATTTTCAAGTATTCTCTTTGTCTAAAAATACTTTTTTATCGCCAAGATGAGAAGGAAACTGTATATTTGTTGATCATGAAACCATGGCTTGGGGTTCATTTCCCTTGCAGGCTAATCCCTTCTGGGAACAGTTAAATGTGTTATATGAATATCCTCAGATGTCCAGCAGCGGCTGTGATGCTTGGCCAAAATGTGGCTTTATGTACCTTGATAGTGTTGTGTGGTTTGGGGTTGCTCATTGTTTTCTCATCCTTTCACAGTGTCCCGGGAAGCCCCTGGATTGTGTTTGGCCTGCCAATGACACAAAGATGTTTTCTAATAGTCCTTAATGTGGAAAATAGAGCAGCTGAATTAGACAAAGCAGTGTAATTAGGTGATAAATAATCTTGTCAGGTGTTGTCTTAATAGGCAATGGAAGGTAATTACCTCCAAAGGGATCCCCAACTAATTCATTGTCAACCAGGCAATTCAGCTCATGGGTTGTTCAGAGAACCCCAAATGGTGTTACATCCCCCTATGGGTCAACTCCTTTAGCCAAGTGCCTTCAGGTGATAAAATCTTGTAAACATAAATAGGATTGATTTGACCATTGATTCTGCTCATATTGAAGTGCAAATTTAGCCGTAGCAACTTGTTTTAAAATTTACAATAAAAGCAGCTGGCTGGAGCATCATGTGGAGCTGTAAATACAAAGTAGACACAGATTCTGGTTGTATTAATCACAGAATAGTTAGGGTTGGAAGGAACCTCTGGAGTTTATCTAGTCCAATCCCTGATCTTCTGGGCCCCTTGTGGAAAGGAGTGGCAGTAATGTTAGATTTTTTGTGTGACTTCAGGCTGATGCTGACAAATTTTCATAACCTTGGGGCTGTTACAGATCTGTCCCAAGAGCTGGAGGGGCCATGCCAGACAGATCCTCCAGGGTGACCAGGTCCCTC
Organism: Acridotheres tristis; assembly: GCA_037013685.1. NCBI lineage: Eukaryota > Metazoa > Chordata > Aves > Passeriformes > Sturnidae > Acridotheres > Acridotheres tristis. The sequence goes on along the minus strand of CM072886.1, from coordinate 138,522,204 downwards.
TGGTCTGGTCTGGTCTGGTTTGGTCTATGAGGAATTTCTCCAAGAAGAGCTGTGAGAATGAAAATTGAGCTTCCCTTCCTCTTAAGGGACTGAAGAAGCAAAAGCTGTAGGAGCCCTGTGCATGAGTGAGGCAGCACTGCTGGTCACGGGCTGCCCATGTTTGTCATGGACCTCACTCCAGGCTGGTACTGGTGTGTGATGGCTCTGGTGTGGTTGGGATGTCTGAGAACAACAGTGGGGATGCAACTTTGGAATGTTCTCAACTACTAAAACCCCATTGACCTGGCCTGGTCTGTTCTCTTTACAACACAGCTGAGGGAACAGCCAGGGCTTGGGCCATCTCATGGAAAAGACTTTTCATCACACTGAAGTGCTGCCAAGGGATGTTAAACCCATTTTCTGGGTGCAACATGCCTCCTACTAGCCCCAAGTATGGTTATTTGCTTAAGTGTCCGTGCTTGCCTTTCTCCAGCCACAGTCTCTGTGCCCCACGTTTGTTAACATTTGAATCCTCCTGCCCAGAAGCTTCAGTGCCTGGAAGTGTTCCAGTCTCTCACAATGGCTCCTGCTCTTTGCAGATGGGGCTACCTCACCTTTGCATGCACTTGGGGACAGAACAGTATTTCACTGACACAGTCACTTTTCAGGAAGACCAGGCAAAGCCATCAGAATTGGAAGGAGGTGATGCAAACCATCAGAGAGCCAAGACCTCACTGACAAATTCTCTTCAGAGGCAAGGCCAGGGGTCACTGAAACCACTGATTTTCATTGTTTTTCAAAGCCTCCAAAAAGTCACTTTCTTTCCTCACTGGGATGGCAGATGCCAGTGCCTTGCCAGGGACAAAAGGAATTCTGGTGTTGAAATAACTCACTAATTTTAAGAGCATGACCTGACAGCACAATGGAGAACTGATGACATGAAACCAGAAGAGAGCAGCCAAAATGTCTTCCTACATCAGCTTTGTTACATTAAAAAATCAGGTTTTTGTGAGAATGTATTCCAAAAAGCCCCATTTCAAATGAATAAATCAACTTTCCTGGGTGGCAGGCTATGTGCAATACTGAAGCATTTAGTGTAGCTATGGTGACAGGATCTTCCTTCTATCTAAAACCCATGCTGCTATCAGAGAAGGATTTGTGAACAACCAATAACCATTTGTAGAAAATAGAGTTCCAAAGTTCTTGGACATGAGTTTTTGTAATACATTGTTTGGGTGTTGCAGCTTGATTCTGAGAACAACCAAACCAGGACAGGGTTGGTTTGCTGAAGGGGCGTAACTTGGCCAGGATTACAGCTTTTTGTCATTTGCAAAGGTTGTGGCTTTTATCTCTGCTTTGACAATTTTCAGCTCCTTTGGAAAAAGTCCTCCTGAACTTTTCACCCAGCTGATGTTTGCTCACAGCCTGGGTGTGCATTCACAGAGCTGCCCTATTCCTGTTATGGCTCAAGGGACTTTTCTTACACAAACCTCTAGAGATCTTGGAAAGAAAGGGTTGTTGAAGGACAGTAATTACAACACGGGGGTGGTGGGCAGCCACAGGTTGTCTCCCATGTCTGTCTGCCAGGTTGTATACCTATAAAGCACATATTCATCATAGTCTCCATTGCTCATCAGCAGATTCATAACTGCACTGTGTTTCTCTGAGGTCACACAGCCATTCTGGCAGAGTCCAGCAGCTGTGCTGGACTGTGTGGTACAGGCTGTTCTGGTACTCCCAGCACCTCTGCTGGTTCCTGTGCCTGCCGCCCAGGTGGCTGCTGAGAGTCAGCAGGTGGCTGAGCCCCATATCCCCAGCAATGGCACATCTCTGTTGGCTGCTCAAACAGCATGTAAAACAGTGTGTGCATTGATAACGGAAATGTTTGCTGGGCAGTTCCCATCCTGTTAGTACAACCTTTCTCTTGGCCATTTAAATCACCACAGGCTCACACTGTGATCACCCAGCATCTGCTCCTTTAATAACATATTTTTTCCCCTGCTGTAGGGCAGTTGTTATATTTGATATATTTCTTCATTTTCCAAGGAAGTAACAGTATGGAGGATTTTAGGAAACACATTCAGCACAGCAACACTGCCAGGATGAGTATGTCAGCTTGCTCAAAGCTTTCAAAAACATTTTGTTGTACCTGTGGTCACTAGGACATAGACATCACTGATATCAATGTCACATCTCTGATTATCTGTGCCTCTGCTGGGTTGTGTGACAGAAGTCTAAAATCATTGGTCAGACAGAGGAGGTAAATAAGAAACAGAAGGTGAGTTGTCTTCACATCACGAAAGAGGAGAATAACACAGAGGGTTCAAAAGAAACAAAGGAGATTACTGTTTGCAGCACACAGCTGAGTGGTGAAACTCTGCAGAGGATGGACTGGACAAGTGTTTCCTTGAAGATGGGAGGAATGGGAATAACAAGCCTTATTCTTAGCTCCTGAAGTCCGGGAGCAGCATTTCCCTGGAGTTTTCCAGGGAACATTCCAGGTTACATTCTGATTGCTTGACCTTTGTCTTACAGCACCTGCTGGCTCTTATCACAGATGGAATAACAAGTTTTCTTAGGCTGTACCTTCACACGCTGTGCTTGTTCTCACCTGTCAGTGCTGCACTGAGAGCCTGAGATGGAGGAGGAGGCAGGGCCAGGAGATATTTCATCTATTACTCTGCAATGGAGAGACCCAATTCATGGACCTGGTCAGTTATCTCTGCCCAAAATAATGACCCAGTGGAGCCAGGCACACCACGTGGCTCTGCCTACCTGTTGGTGGCTGCACTCACTGGGAAGTTGTCAAACACCAAATCAGCCCTAAATCAGCAAACCACTGTGGCTGAGTTCTGGAGCAGAACTATGTCATTTGTTTGCCTGGAGGCCAGTATGGTGAGCTGGGCACACTGCTGGATCAGCATGAAGACCTGAGGAATCATACATTTTCTTCAGTATTCCAGGAGACTCCTCGCCCTGGGAATTCCCACTGCAGTCATTTCCCATGATGGGCTGCCCATACAAAAGGGAATCAGGTGGAAAACATGGCATCAGAGAAAAGGATGTTGAAAATTCTCTATTGGCAGCATTTCACCAGTTTACTGCAGACCAGCTCTTTGTTTTGATACTGCCCACTGCTCTTGTCTGAGGGGACCATGCCTGAGTTTGGCTGGCTGAGCCCATTTTTCTTCTGAGTTTGCTGGGCCTTGTAGTATGATACTTAGCACTTTTCCTCCATGTGTCACTGAGTGGTTGGATTGTGTGGTTATTCTTAGCACACATTCAGGCTCTTAGCAGCTGTAGGACACAAGCAGTAGCACATATAAGGAGATTGGGTAATGTGACCTTTTGTTTGTGCCAGGGTATGGGCATGACTTCAGAGATACAGAAACTACCTTGGACCTTTCTTCCCTCCCTTGTTCTATTTACAACCCGTGTGTATTTAGGGTATAGGGAAATTAATCAAAACTGACTTAGACTTTATTTAGAACGGTAGTTGCAGTTCTTACTTTGACCCCATTAAATATTTTCTTGGAAGATTGATTTCCTTTGGCACATTTGTTATCATTTCACATGAGATGTGTCCATGAATTTTACTGATTTTTTTACTGTCTTGCCTCTACAGTTAATTTTATAAACTGGTTCTTCAAAGCAGTAGGTGGACAGTCAGCATTTCAACCCAGCTGATACATAAGGGTGTGTACCTGGTGTTAGCATAAAATGCTATAAGGAGTGAATCAACCAGTATCTGTCATGTGTGAACTCAACATGCTCATTAAACAGCCTTTTCATTATTTTTCTTTCTCAAATAGGAAATGATGATGTAAAAGATGATCATCAAAGAATATGAAAATAATCAAAGCAGTAATAATATTTAGGAAGTGAGTATCACCTTTCACCTCAAGATTTATAAGTGTTTTATAAACTACTAAGACTCAAACCTAGCAAGGTGTTATTGTAATGAATATTGAGACATACTACTTCACTCTGAGCTGAAAATAGTCTTTAGCATGCTAATAAGTTTCTATTATAGATTTCCCTATGGTCAGTGTTAACAGGGGTTGAGATATTATAAACAGGATATTATTGGACAGGGCAGTCCAATATTAAGGTCAAAGTAAAAATTGTTGTGGTTTACAAAGACAACAAAAGTAGTTTCTTTTCCAAATGCTTCTGAGGAAAATTATATTTTTGTTTTATTTTTATTAATACAAATGTTTATTTACCTAGCATGGGAAAGGATCTCCTTAAAATTTCAATTGTAAATCAAGTTCCAAAACCCATCACATGAATGTTTTCATTGTTTTATTTGCTTTGATTTGTGGCGGAGAAGCTTTTTTTTTTTAAGCAGAAGTATTCACATCATCGTGTGATTTCAGAAGGTCTAGTTTTAAGTAAAACACCAGATATTAAGAGTTTTATAATAAAATGCGAAGAAGTAGCAAACATTACACGATAAATATTTGTTGAACCTAAACTAAGTCTTGCTCATTATTTTCTTCATGGATCAATAGGAGTTTTAAAGGAATATGAATTGTTATAAAACAATGTGAGTGGAGGGGTAGAGAAGGTAGCACAATATTATTGCATAAAAAAGAATGAAACGAGGAGCATTTTAAATTTCTGAATTGGATGTGACACTAACTATGTTGTAAAGAGCAAAAGTGTCATGAATAAATTTTAAGAAAAGTTTTCATTTCTAGTCTATCTGTAAGCAAGACTTTAGTATTTCTAACTTTGCTATAAATATCTCAATGGCACTGAACTTCAGAAACTGAAAATATTAATAAGGTCACAGAATGATATTTTTCTCAGTATTTGTTGATAAACTCAGAAGGAGCATGAAACTCTGTCAGAAAAAAGGCCTTTAATTATCACATGGCATCCTTCAGGAGTTTATCCAGGCCCAGGTCATTACAGCCCAGTACTTGCTGGATTCATCACAAATTAAACTAGTGATAACCCGTCAAACATACTAATGGTTTTTATTAATGGGTTTAGTATAGAATTATCAGATACTGTGCTCAGACACATGATGGGCTTTTCACCTGCTTAGATGAGGATATATTTTCATTTGGAATTTGCTGTATGAAAAGTGTGACTCTTCTACCCATATAAGCCCTTGAGGTTTCTAGCTAGCCAAGGGCTTTTTGTTATCTAGTTTGATGTATGTTTTTGTCTCGGTCCATCTAACCATGTTACTATTCTGCCTTTCCTGTTACACAGCAGAAAGATCAAGGAATGAGTTTCAAAACAATAAAAGGTCCCTTCTGTCTCTTGATTCTACAAAAGAAACAGACAGCTTGAAAAATCTAGAGGCTGACGCCTACTATTTTATTTTCTGTTTTTTGTTCAGCTGGAAACATTTTTCTTATGCTACTTGACCAAACAACTATGGTTTCCCAAGTATTCATTACTTGCCTATTATATTTGTAGTTATAAAGGCAACTTCAAGCTTCAAGGCAGTAGCTTTGAAGAACACACTTTATTGCCCATTTCTTGGTAAGATGTACTCATCCTCAAAGTTTATGAAAACCACACTCACTGAAATAATTTGTGCCTCCTTTCCTCTTTCTGTAACATTTCTGGGACAAGTCTTGTACACACAACCATTGCCAGCACCACGTGCAGCCCAGGGCAGTCAGGTGTGCAGCACTGACCATAGCTCAAACTGATGAAATGAACTGTTTAAACCTGCCCTGAGGCTTTCAAGTTTGTTAGGAATCTTTAATATCTGTGTGAGGCGGCTCAGACAAATCTATTTTTCAGAAGAGGCCTCCATTCAGCAGTTCCTCTTCCCATCTAACTTGGTGGCAAATATTCTTGGTGCTGGGTGACAGAGATGTGGTACAACCTTCTCCCTGTCATAGAGAAGTGACTGAACTCACGATTCAGCTCTGAAATGTCTGTATTTTTCATATGGAAATGAATGAAAACAAGCACAGCATTCTTGTTTGTAAAGGTTGGCTGACCCTTTTACCTGTAAAGAAAAATCACAATAGTCAGTGATAGAGGGAACAGCTGAAGAGACAGAGTGGTTGAACACCAGTGCAAGAGGCAGCCCCAGTGCCCTACAAGCTACATTATGACTTTAGAATTATAGCAGAATCATATTCATTTCTTAAAATGCTTCTCTTTGGCACATGCTTGTGTTCCAGCTTGGGAATGCACCAGCTGTATGGTAATGTCCTGATGGATTTAGCTCTGCCTGTACTTTGGGGAAGGCTCACCATGGGTAGCACAAGGAGCTTGAAGGAGCACACCAGGAATTACCCTCCTTAGTCACAGCCACCCAGCTCAAAGGAGAGTGGGAGTCTGTCCTGAGAAGGATGGAGGACAGAGGGGCTTCAGGCAGCCTCCCATTGTGAGTTGTGGGTTTAGCATTATTTCTAGAGCAGATGCAATTTAATTTCAGTAGATATAAGGACATTTGTTTTCTGCTTAAGTCAGGTATATACCTCAGAAGGATATATACAGCTGTTATTTTAAAACCACTTGGTCACTTTGCACAGAAGTGTCAGGAACAGTCAGGAACAAAATATGCTTGGATGTTTTGGTAGATACATTTTTGGGGAATGCTGTGGAAACTTAAGGTAGCTGGAAGGAAAACACTTCAAAATCTCTGCATTTTTGACTCTTTTATTGATGTCTCTTTTTTTACCACAGATATTGATTCTGCCAATTCTGATTTCAACCAAGCTGCATGTGGGAGAAAAGTGAGGTCTGAGCAGATGGTTGACATTAAATGAACAGCAAAGAACTGCACAGCTGTGGGAAGTCCAGCATATTCTGCAATGCTCTAAGTCTACATGTAATACAGATGCCAAAGCAATCAGACTTGAGGGGCACTCAAGCATTTAGGAATACATGTAAAGTATACAGCCTGAAGACTGAAATCCTTGATCCTATGAATAGAAATGCTTTATCAAAATATCTATAGATTGGACTTCTTGTTCTCCTCATAATAAAGCAATACTGACAGCATATGTTGAGGGAATATGTAGAAATCCAAATTTTATCTGTCTCTGCAGAGGAATAGAACAGATATCTCAAGGCACAGGGCTTGATTATTTTAAATGACTGAACAGGAGCTAGGAAAAGATTAGACAATTGTCTTGATAACAGTAGTACCTGCAACCAGAATAGATAGAGTGAAAGCAGTTGTGCAGTAGATTTCTAGTTTACAGTTTCAGGTCACAAGTTAATCAATACCTAAAGGGACATCGAAGGAAACAATTTTTCAGTGCAAAACATTGCATTACAACCCTGGAGACAGCTCTTCAACTTCTGGATCCTCCAGAGATGGCTTTTCTCAGAGATGGAGGACCAGGCTTCAAGCAGTGGATGAGGTGAAGCTGACCTGGTAGTCTCTTACTTGCTCTATGTCCTACCTAAATGCCTGATTAAAAAAAAGCATCAAAAATTGTGTGTGCTCATCATGAGAATGTATTGTGGCTGACATCTAGCTTGAATGGCTCCATCCCACCAATGAAGTACCCCTCTGTGCTTCTGGGTAGCAAGAGAGAGAGCACAGTTTGTGGTATCTTGCTTTTATGTCTCTATACAACACACCACCTCATTTCAGTCATGAGTGAAGTGTTCCCTGAGCCAAAATTATCTCAGCAGTTGCTGACTTTGCAAAATATTTTAAACCAAAGAGGTGAAATGTACTAAATGAGTGCAGATTTTTCTTATTAAGTTTAAAATAAAGTAGTTCTTGGATGATCTGTCAGTCCTAAATCCTAACAGTAATTTTTCTGGCCTGAAATCTTTCTTCCTCAGTTTATCTAGGTCACAGAAAAACCTAATTCAATATTGCAGCCATGAGTACTCTGCCTAGGTGGATTAATGGACTGTACTGAGCTTCTACCTCTTCCCTCATGATACTGTGTCAAAGACCTTAGTAATTATTAATACTACTGGCCTACATTCCTGTCTACTTGTATAAATATATATATTTTTTTTTCTGTAAGATTGTCTTCTTCAGTTTTAGCCTGGTGAAAAGAGCTTTTTGATATTTTCATTCATAGACAGACAGCTGGATCACAGGCCATCACACAGAACTAAGGCTCCTGGGCTGAATATAGCACTGCCTGTCTCCTCTAAACTTTAGCCTGCTAGGCAGCAAAGCAGTTCCTCCATCCCAAGCTTTTAGAAGGCAGACAGAGATATTTGGGCCTGAAAATCTGGATGGCAGCTTTAACACCCTTTAGATTTGCAGTCTTAGAGGCTGGCATAATGTTAAGCCTGTTGGTCTAAGGAGAGCTGGGTAACTGGAAATGTTTCAGTGCTGACAAGTATAATAAAGTGAGGGCTTCTGTTCCTTTCCTTCCAGTGCTGCTTTCCAGCACTATTCTTGCCTTTTTCCTGCAGAAAAATGGGCAGATCTGCTTTGTTTGCCAAAGCAGTTGCCAGAGTGTTCTAGGACATGAGCATATGTCATACAAGCATTTCAAAGCTACGCTGGATGGAATAGAAGATTCCTTGGGTTGGAACCAGGTCTTCACAACAGCCACACAGCTAACATTAAATTTTCATTTTCATTAGTGCTGTAACATCCAGTGCTCTGTAGGGAAACAATGGCCAAACTTTACAGATGCCATTTAGTAACAATGAAGAAGGAGGTCAGCTTACTAAGTGCTGTTCTCCATGACAACTCACCTTTTCACATACTGCAGCTTCAAAAGTGGAGAAGGCATGGGACCAATTTCCATGTTTCCTTGACTCTGACAATTATTGTCCTTCTGGAGGGCCTACATATACCATAAAGTTTTCAACAGGGATTGGGGAGAAGCAGGACAGAGGAATTTGGATAATACTGGAAGTTTTATTAGGGTGTCAAATGGCTTGATTTTTGGGTCATTCACTTTGGAAAGGATTTACACTCGTTGTTTATGTACTTTAAAGGGCTGAACCGTTAAATGCAGTCCTTGTGACACAGAAATATAATGAGGTTTAATTTGATGGGGAAACAGGTGCTTTCTAGCACTCTTATTTCTTTCACCTGGGACATTGTTTAGGTACACTGAAAGTATGTTGAAATATATCATTCATGACTGTTGTGGCTCACAATTAACTCCACAAATAAACACTCAAACGTCTGTAAATAGGAAGATAATTTATCATGAGATCAAAAGACCTATGAAGAGCTTTGATATAATTCTTGTATGAAAGAATCAGCGTTATCAAAATGCATGTATGGCTGCTACTGTTTAGAGCAGCTAAATTTCCACAATCTGGATGGAGAATTGATGCATTTTCCAATGTTGCTCATAGTTTTCATCACCAGACAGAGCCATGTCTGCTCTTGGGAGTGTAGCCTAAACATCTTAATAAATACATTTTCTTGGAAACTGGACAGATTTTGGTCACTTGAAATACAGAAAGAAACACCTAGCATAACTTCTTCAGACTCTTTTGCTTTATCTTTATTTTTTATCTTGTTTTGGAGTGATCTTGTAATAACAAGTAAGTTAGGAGACAGGATTTTTGAAGCTTTGTGTCAAATATGGCAAAGTTTATGGAACTTCATTTCTATCTGTTTGTCAGTGAGTTATTTCCTCCCAATGCTTCTAAAATCCACCTTTATCATCAGCTTTGACAAAGATAGGGAGCCTGAAATTTAGTAAGTGCCAGTAAGTTTCAGAGAGGTAGACAAGAGGGAAATCAGTCAGACTCATCTTGGCAATAAAGTTGTCTGTGAGAGCTCCTTGGTTACGTGCTTGGTTTGACTCATCAGCTCTCAGCAAGAATGAGAACATGGGGCAGCAGGAGTGTGTTGCCTAAGGCTCCTCTTCTGGTAGTTTTGGTTTTCTTTACCCCTGGAGCAAACCGAAAAATGATGTTTTAATCTTGTATTCTGGATGGGCACGGCCAGCTTCAAAGTTCCTTGTGCATGGAAGGTTCTGTTAAAGTTGGATACATCAAGCTTTTACAGCACCCGACTAAGAGGTAACTTGGCAAGCAAGCAACAAGTGATGTGCCAGACTAATTTCCTGGTAACACAGGTTGATTTTGTTGACTATCCCAAGCTTTTATTGGCATCATTCTGCTCACAGACTGACAATTTAGTATGACTTGAACAGCAACACGAGTGATCTGGACTCTTGGACATATCTGTTGCAGCCCTGCTCCCTGATAACAAATGTGGTCATTGCCTTTAGTCTGTGAGATACTGGACTACACTGAGCACCCTGCTTTCTCCCCACTCACCTTTCTAGGCCTTTCTTCCATAAGCACATGGGCCCCCCTTTACCCCAGGATGCTGTAAGCCACCCAAAGGTCACAAACAACAAAGACCCACCAAAAGGACCAAGAAGTGGTGTTTAAGTATCTCCAAAGCGGTGTAATATCTTTTTTATCCATATTTTTGTCCCTAAAATTTGCAGGCTGTCAGGTCTCCAAAATACATCCATGCAAAGGAATTTGGATGCCACAGCTGCAGTTGTCATCATGTAATTCAGTTGAGTCTGCTTACTGATGAGGGTACCAGAAGTCACATCCCAATCTGACTTGTAGAAAGGCAGCTTTGTGTTCCCTTGCTCCTTTGATCATCCTCCAGCCCCAGAAGTTTTCTCCAAGAGGTAAGGGAAGTCGGAAAAAAGTCGTATATTTCCAAGATCATGTGATAATTGATAAAATATTTGAATCACAAAAGAATCACAAAAGCATTGGGGTTTGTATAAACCAGAATACTAACCTCTGAAGTGAAGCATGGACACTTGATAAAGGAAATTATATGATAAAATAATTCTGTTTAAAATCACCTTGTTATGTTATATTATGTTGTATTATGTTACATTATATTATGTTATGTTTTCCAAATAAGTTGTATTGACTACCAGCTTGCAAAATCAGACTTCCCAATAGCCCTTCCTGCCTTTGTCTGATCAATACTGCTTATCTCAAGGACCAGACTCCCAGAACTTCTCTTGTGGTTATCTACAGGGACCAGATGGCTATCTGTGACTGATTATCGCCCAAAGGCTTTGTGAATTTGTGTAAGGATGTTTATTCAACCACCACTGCTTTGCACAACAAAAAACCAAAAATTATTGATTACAATGAGAAACCACAGTATAAGAAGAAGCTGCAAACCAAGGTTTGGTGGAGCGTGTAGTGGGCGGTGACCCCTCACGTTCCCCCGTGCACTGCTTGCTCTTTCTATATCAAATAAAGCAATCTAAATTTGGCTGAATATCGAGACTTTTGTCTCTCATTTATAACAATCCACATTGGAAAAGGGCTGCCTTTTCCTCCACATAAGGCTGAGGCCTTACGTGTTCAGAGACAGGGCATAAGTTCACAGAAAATCTCATGCTTTTTCCCTAGAATGGGTGTGCTGGTTACACCTGGGGAAAGGCAGAGTCAGAGAGATTTTGCTCTATAAGAATTTCCTCTGTGAGGTGATGGGACCAATTGGAGGCTGGTTTGGTTATTGACAGCCTGAGAAACCAATTGGAGAAATTTAGTTCACTCTGTGAGCACACATTTTGAAGGAGGTAACCTGGAAAGAGGCTCTCTCATTTCCTGCTTTGTGCAAGGTAACTAACCTGACCTGGGTCTCTTGACCAGGCCAGGCCAAGGTAGGCCCAGGAGGCCGCTTTGCAACAGGGGGCCCAGATGGGCAAGAAGAGAAGAGGCTCTTTTTTTTTTTTTTTAAATCTTGGCGTTCCCCCCACCCCCGCACCCTGCTCGGCAGGGCCCTGCCACTGTCTCAGAACAACCCATGTGGCCTGGGGGAGGTGGCTGGGCCCCCTGTCTGGGGAGCTGGCATGGCCCGGCAGGGAGGAGAGGTGGCCATGGGCAGGGCAGGGCCCCTGTCTGGGGAGCTGGCATGGCCCGGCAGGGAGAAGGGGTGGCCATGGGCAGGGCAGGCCCCTGTCTGGGGAGCTGGCATGGCCCGGCAGGGAGAAGGGGTGGCCATGGGCAGCGGGTGCTGCAGCTGAGCCCCAGGGAGGCTGATTGAGATCTTAGCTGTTCTCTATTCTTACTCTCCCAGCACAGCCTGAGTTTCCTGAAATCCTGGCCCAGTACTTGCAACTTCTGTGTGAATCTTTAACTCTTTAGTGCTCGGATAAGACTTACAGACCTCCAATCTTGCTTTGAATAAAAGGGAAAAAACAGAAAAGATACAAAGCCAGTGAAGCAAGAGCTGTTTTTTTAGATGGTAGGAGAATAAGGAGATGCTGTGAAGATGGCTGAAAATCCTTTTTTAAGCTGTAAAGTGGACTCTACTACACTGAAAATTCTTATAAACCGTGGAGAAAGACATAGAGGGTTAGAGTGTTCCATGTGATAAATCATTTGATAAAAAGCAACCTGTGTTGAGAATCTTTTGCCCCGAGGAACGAAGGGAATCTCAGTTTTCTTAGGATGAAGCATGAACAGAGAGAAAAAGAAATGAAGAGAACTTTTGCTTTAGAACAGTTCATTCTTAAAAGTAAATACCCTATGAGTTTGACATGGCCCCCAAGCACAGCTCTGGGAAGGCTGTGAAGTTGGGAGGAGTGCTGCATGGTTGCAGATTCCCTGGTGGCTGCTATTAGTAAAAGTAAAGTAAAAAAACCTGTTTCCTCCCCCTCTTGGGAAAGGAATCCTTTTAGCCAAACAAAAGGAAGCACCTCTCTCTAAAGTGAACTGAATAACATTATTTAAGTGGAGAACTGACTGAAGTGTCTTTGCGTGTTGTTGTTAAGAAGGAATGGGAAGAGAGAGGAGGGAATGTGTGAAAATCTTATTCTAAATTTACTGGGTTTTTTTCTTTGTGTAGTTAATAAATTTCTTTTTATATCCTTTTAAGTTTTAAGCCTGCCTTGCTTTTGCTCCTGGTTCTATCTCACAACAAAAACCAAGTATATTTAAATTGGCAAATCAAAATTATAACAATGGGGAAGAAGGATCAAACAGGGCTCTTCCATGACACTGGGCTCCCTCCCTCCTTCACTCTAGTCTGAGTCAGCTGCTCTTCCAAATTTTCTGTCCCAGTATCATGGCACAGTTGCTAAAGCAAAGCTCTATTAAAATGGTTATGATAAGTCTTGCCAGGGCACACAGCTCAGGTGGGGAGAGCTACAGGAGTGTTATGAAGGTGAAGCATTTTGATTTCACTTAAAATGCCTTTCCAAGGGTGAGTTTAGCAAGGCTATATTCCTTCCCTGCCTTCATCTTTCCTAATGGGATGTGCAACTTGTAATTAGGACCCACCATAATTGCAGCCCATATCCATCAGGTCCATGGTAAATAACACCACTGGCGTGGGGAAGCTGCAAGTCAGCAAAGATATTTCCAGGAAAAGAAATTCCCCCTTGCTCTTCTGCCCTCTCAAACTATCCTCCCCAGAGCTCCTTCAAGTGAGGTGGCAGAGCACTGGGGCAGCCAGCCAGGAATGCTGTCAGCTCTGCAGCTCTGTTCTCTGCCAAAAACAAATCAGGAAGCCTGCAGTGAGTTCAGGAGCTCAGAGCCTACATGGAGAGCTGAAAGGACTTTGCAAAGCAGAGATTAATTTCTGGCAAAGGATGTCTGACATTCATGAGCTATTAAAGCTTTTAGATATAAAAAGCACTGGCCTGTTTTATTAAGGGTGAGCCCAGCTAGATGGGTTTCTTTGCTGTGGGAACTGAAATGCTGCTGCTTCCTGAACCCATGAGTCAGTTTTATAACTCTGCTTAATTGCCATTTCTTTGCTTGCACTCTTCACTGCATGTGCTTGGGTCGGAGCTCAGTGACATGAACTGGCGTTTGTTCCACATCTGGATCCTGTCACTAGAAATGAAGATATTTTTAGCCTGAGTTGAATCATTGCTATTCTTATATTTTTGGCTGGAGCTTCTGCTGTATTCTCCCTTCTTCTCCATCTTATATCTCCTAAAGGTTTTTTTGCTTTGTTTCTTCCAAAGCTCACAAATGAGGATATTGGAAATATATCACTGCTAGTAGAGGAGGGAGTCTTGGGATTGCTCAGAATTTTAAAAGACAAGAAGAATAATGTGCAAGCCTTTCTGTAAGAAACCATCATCACTGAATTACTGGGGGGTGGGGGTGAAGAAGGGTGCTACTCTTAAAATCTGTCCCCAGATTTTCTTACAGGTAGGGTCTGGTCTTGACTTGCTTGGACTAGGAAAAGCATAAAGGTAAGATACATATAGCTCCTGACCTCTTAAATAATGAAAAAATGAAACACAGGAGAGGTGAAATTATCAGAGATCCCTGAATGCATCAGCACCACCACCAAACCCAGCTCTTCTCAGCTGAGAGTGAGGTTGTCTTTGCTCTGTGTCTACAATTGTTCTTGCTCCCATTTTGCCCACCATTGTGCAGCCTCCTGAGAGAGCTGGTAGTTTGAGATTGTGCTGTAGGAGAAAAATAAACTGATAAAATCTTTTATTTCCCCTTTTTTTTTAACAAGCAGATAAATTAATATCAAAGTTGTTCAAGTCTTTTTTTGATGATAAAATGCTAAGTGTCCTCTAAATGGTCTAATTTAAATTAGTTGGGGGGGAGATAATTTTACTGTAACAGGTTATAATAATATGTACTAATAAAGTTGATAATAATAATAATATACACTGCTCAGACACTAACAGAACAGGATTTTTCTTGAGATATTGCCATGCCATGAAGCTGCCAGCTGGGGTCCATCCCCTGGGCTTTATGGCAGCCAAACACTAACAAGAAAGCATGTGGGTGCTGTACTGAGATAGCTCTTAATGCAGAGCACAACAGCTCCTTCCTTTTAGCAGCTCAGCTCAGGAGTTGCTCTGGAAGGCAAGAAGAGAGTTCAGCCTACCCAGGCTTGCCACTCCCTCCTCCCACAGGGCATTTGGAGCCTAGTGGGGAATTATGCAGATCCCCATAAGAAAGGGATTGAGCAGCACAGTGACCTTCAGAGCTGCCTGTTTCCTACACTCTGTCCACTCATCAGGAGATACATCTGCCCTTACCAGGAGCTCTGAGCAGCTTGTATTAGCAGCTACAGCTGCAGGAATAGCAACATATCCAGATAAATATCTCCTTTCTCTAGCTTTCCCAGTTTATGTTCAGTTGAGATGCAGTGGAATTCAGTCCTTCCCTGTGCCTAGGATATGATTTCCCACAAAATCCTCTGAACAGAAATGGGGAAATTACCCTTGTGGAAAAGTTAATTTTCCTTCAAAAATTAGGAACCAAAGAGTTTGTTGAAGACTCAGGTGTCTGCAAGTATGTTGGTTTATGTAGAACAAGAGTTTTCAGAGCATTATAAGGAAGGCAGAACACTGAAGACGAGAGATGGTCCCTCTTGGCCTCACAGGAGGCTGTCTGGGAGCCCCTTATGTCTTCTTCAGCCCCGAATCTGCAGGCCCATGTCTGTCAAGGCTGCAAGTTGTAGAGGCTGGCAGAGGTGCTTGGCTGTGCACTGGCTGTAGCAGTCTGTAGGGCTTTGTCCTGCTTCTCACAAGCACCTCTGTGGCAGCTGCCTCTGACCCAATGAACCTCCATGCCAGGGCTCCAGGGTGTGCTGGATGTGGGTCACTCAAACTTCAGCAGCACCCTAATATATCACCCATCCTCTCAGAGCATCCACTCCTCCAGCACAGGGTTATGGTCTGCCCTTGACTTATTTCAATCTGACAGATTGAAATTGTTCCTCATAGAGAAGTGATGAAAAATGACACCCCAAAAGCAGTCTAAGATACCAGTATCCTTTTTCAAAAGGCTGTTACAAGCAGAAAAAATGGTAGCACATGAGAACAGACCTATTACTGAAAGTCACATGCTTTTGAATGTCTATGTTTGCAAAATTCAATAAAAACATAGTTTAAGCAGGCTGCTTGCCCATGTGTATATGTAGCTGTGTGCACGCTGATTTTCAGGTTTCTAAAATGCAAAAGTAGCAGAAAATATGAAAAATATTGCAAGTTTTTGGGTTTACAACATGGCAAGATTTAAATACTTTCCTTCAATTCACATTTCTGCTTCTTTTGTTATCCTAAATAGATTTTTATTCCTTTAAACTTTAATAGAAGTCTATAATCCCACCATCTACCTGGACCAGAGAGGAAAGCACATTTACTGCCATTCCTTATCAAATCCCCGTGGCAGACTATGGAAGTACACTGTGTTTCTTGTGCCACAGCAGACCTTTAGAACAAACTCTTTTAGAAGGAGAACAGAAGAGTGCATTACATGAAATTGCTTTCAAGGTAGGAAGAGCAAGATGTGCAGCTAAACCAAAGTGTGCTGCTAAACAAAAGAATAGATTTGATGCTGTTGGTCACCTGACATACTGTTGCAATTACATACCAGTGCATCATTGCTTCCCTAACTGGCCAGCCTGAAAGGCAGATGCATCTGTATCCTCTGTAAGACAGCTACACAAAAATAGATCACTTAATTTCATTTTAATGCATCTAAAATTATAAAGAGCTGAGCTTCAGGAGGGAGGCTTCAGTTCTATTTCTCTGTATTGGACGTGATCAGACTTCTGTGTCTCTGAAGGTTTGCTGCCCTTACCAATTTCTCACACCCTACCCCAATCAGCTATATGTGTGAAGATTCATGAAAGTTTGGGTTTTTCTGCTGGTGTTTGATTATTCAGCCCACTTACACAAGAAAGTAGCTGGAGAGTTGAGAGAAGCCTGAGGGCATTTGAGACTGAGCTGTGACCTGACAGATTTCAGATGCTTACACACAAATGCATCATCTTAATGTGGGTCTTGGTTTGATAGAGCAGGGAGAGAAGGCTTCTCCCAGCGCTGCAGCATGGGAATAAAAGGAGAGGCAGTTTCCATGTTGAGTTAGTGCTGAGCTAACCCTGCACACAGCTGGAGAAAGCAGGTTTAATGAGTTCTCCCAAAAACGCCGCTTCCACATAGAAAAACAACAGAAAAAATTAATTCTCTCAAAAACTCCATTTCCACATAGACAAACAACAGAAAAATTTCCGTCAGTCTTGAAGAAAAAGTACATCTTTACAGTACTATTGTCTATCCCTCTGTCCTTCCAGAGAACCCACAGGGAAAGCAACAGACTTTTGTAAGGATCACACATCTCAGTACAAGGAGCCTTGGTTGGCCTTGGGTGGCCCCGTTTTGGATGTCTGAACTCTCCAGTGATCTGATGACCATATTAAACATGAGCAGGGACACACCAGCCCCTGGTCCTTCTCTCATAGCAAGCCCTGGCTGGTGACCTTGAAAGGTCGCCTGGTCCAACCAGGGAGCTTCCATACAAACCCTTCAGTGATGGGGCTCCAGCACACCCCTGCAGAGGTTGTTACAGCGTGTGCTCATTCCCACTGTAAAAAATGTCTTTGTTATATGGAGATGGAACCTGTTCTTGTCGTGCTGTACTTGGGCCTGCTGACCTTCTCTCCTTGTGGTGCCTTTGTGAAGACACTCCCATCTTCTTTGTAGCTTTCCTTTAACTATTCAAATAGTCTGAGGAATCTCCCTCAGAAGACTGAGCCTTCTCTTCTTCAGAGTGAAAAGAGCTATCTCCTTCCACCTTCCTTCACAGGGCGGATTCTCCAGCCCTTTGAACATCTCTGTGATCCTCCTTTGGACCCTATCCAGTCTGTTCATGTCTTTTTTTGAATTGTAGGAACCAGAATTAGATACAGTAAATGATCTCCAAGGACAGGTTCATCTTTAACTATTATCCTTGGTTTTGTGGTTATCCCTCTTATGATAATATCATTCATATATAGCTTTTCATACACAAGAACTGCAAATGAAGATGAGAATTTGAAAAAAGGTCTACTTGAAGGAGTTTTGAAAGTTTGCGGAATCTGGGAAATATTCAGTACATAATCCCTCAGAAAGTTTAGATGAGAGGTTACTATTCTTAGCTATGAAATGACACTTCAGAATTAGAGATGTAATGGCTGCAATTTTAATCTTAATGTGTAGGTTTAAAAGATACACATAAACATTTGCTCATAGTCAAGTAGTAACTTCTGAAACAGCTTCAGGGCAGTCTTGATAATGCTTAAAAATACACTTGTCTCCATTGTAGAACAAGAAGGGTGCGTTACTTGTGACAAAGCAGAAGAAAGCACAGAAATGCATTTTGAACTTGTCATGTAGCTGAATTATAAACATCTTTTCCATAAGAAGTAAGGATTTGAAAATGTTCCAGAGAAAATACTTTTAACTGGTGTGTTTTGAATATAATGACAAAGATCCTGTTTACTATAAAAGGGCAGAATCATGCACTTAATGGAAATACATGAGTTTAGAAAAGGTGATTTCTCTCCTCCAGTCAGTTCCATAATATTTTTGCTGCTGCAGCATCTTGTTGTAAAGCATTTCAGTAAGGTTGCATGTCAGATTCATTGTTTGTCTCTCTAACACATAATTTGGTGTTTCAGTGCTGAGACTTTATCTAATTAGAAGTTATGTGGCATAGAAAGCTTGCTCACCAGATTTTTTTTAATAGATAAATTAATTCAATCACTTGCAACTTTGGAAATTAGTTGCCATGCGAATTGAGATGATCCTCGGACTACAAATTCACTACTTTGTCTCCCAACTCTTCTCTGGCTTTCCCTAGATCTTTTAATCATCAGGTTGTGCAGACAACCCTCCTGTGCTTGTGCCTCTGCCTCTTTCTTATTTCAGGCTTTGAGGTTTTTTTCCTAGTATTCTCTTGAAATCTGATGTCAAAGTGCTATGGTGCTGCCAGACTTACCAGTGCAGCAAATAAACACCAAAGGAGGTTTTCTCCAGCAATACAGACTGTTTGCCTCTAATACATCAATATGTGGAATAGTGTGTGTGGATCAGATTACTCCTGTCTCCCAAAGAATAGATTACAACTTGAAACAGAACTGAGAAAGGCAACAAGGATGATCACACTGCTTTAGTAGGAGAAAAGGCATTAAAAGGGACTTCAGTCTGGAATGAATATGAGAGTGGATGTGACAAAAGAGGAGAGGATTCTTTTCTTCTCACAATCTGTGCCACAGGTAGAACCCAGCTAAATTACTCGGTCATAACAAAGAAGAGAACACACTGATCCATAAGAAGTGCAACTTCACAATGGGCTTCTTAAAGGAGGTCAAAAGTAAAAACAGGCTCTGAAAGGGAATGGATAAATTGACACAGTAATGAACTATGAGCAAGTATTAGACATTGTTATCTGGGTGAAGCTTCTGTCTAAGACATCATCCAAGCACTGTTAAAAAACATTAAAATTATCTCAGGGTGGTTAATTTGGACTTGCTCTACTCTGGCTCTGAAGACTGAACACCCACCAGCAGTGGGAGTGCTTGGGGTGCTCCAGGACCACGACTCAGATTTTATTTCTACTGAAAGAAGCTCAGATCCTGTCCAGCAACACTTGGGGACACAAACTGAGGCAGAATAAGACAATCAGGAATGTTTTTTCTGAAGTGTTTAGATGTGAACTGCAACACATGTGAAGGCTTTGTGGACAAAGCACCATGACTTCAGTGGATTCACTTTCTTTGGAAGAGGAGAATGGAAGAAAAATTATCTCCCCACATTAGTATTCAGATGGCATAAATGCATGAAATGCACTAAGTGCACTTAAATATAGGAAAAGGCCTAAACATATAATAACACTGTGGAGCACCCATAGAGGTGCTCATAATGAATGGAAAATGGCCTTTGAGTGAAAAATTATTTTCACTCTTATGAGTGAAAAATGGATTTGGCTTTCAAGGCTGTTACCAAAGTTTCGAATTTTATACAAGCAGGGACCTGCTTTCATGGTATATGTCTCTCTGTCTTCCTCATCCAGCAGCAGAAATTTGGAGGGTCACATACAAGTGTTCACTGATTAACAATTGACTGAGGATTAGATCCAGGTTTGGAAATTCCCTTCTTTTAAAACAGCACAGCACATGAAACCTTCCTTGCTTTGATACACCAGTAAAGGAGAAAGAAAACAAAGGAAAGTTGAAATTCTGAAATTTTATCCTATTTAATATGAAGATATTGCTGCTGTTCACAGTTAGTTTACCCTACATGTTCTTGGAGCATATAAAAAAAGTGTTTGAATTTAAAAATTCAGAATATATGTAGGAAAACACGTTTTCCTCAGTTGACTGGCTCCTAGTGTCACAGTGACAATGTAGGAAAAAAGCTAGATATTTTTCCTGCCTTGTGAGTTCTGTTTTTCTGGGTTTTTAGTGGGCTGCAGTGGCATCTATTAGTTGATGAACAGTTATTTCTCTCTGAGCAACACTCTTTTTCTAGCGAGAGTAAATCATATAGTTTGAGATATCAAGAATCTGTTGATTCATCTGATGTTGAACCTTATGATGTTGATCCAAGTTTCCAGTTGGTGTTATTTAGGAATTTTTATTTCTTGTGTATTTATAATAACTTCACCCTTCTTCCTCCATGATAGGAGAAATTGAAATACAACCAGAACAAAATGTACAGGCTCAAGCAGCAGAAAGCAAGCAAAGAGATGTTAAAATATTTATATGAAGTCTTGAAAGGATTATATCAGGAGCTGATTTTTTTTTTTTGCCAGAACAAAGATTTTTTAAATGCAGCCATTCACTTGTACCTCACCTGGGAATATTCTTGGCAAACATGCATTTCTAAGAAACATGAATCCTTACAGGAGCCTCACTGGATTTGCTCTTAATTTGCTGATCAGTTAACAGAAAATGATATGCAAGTAGCAAGCTAACATTATTCAGTTAATTATTATACATAATTTTTCATTAAATTGATAGTGTTTCTATAGAAGTGTTAGGAAGTGGGCACAACATATGAACAGCTAGATTAAAAATAATCAAAGAGAAAACCATCTTAAGCTTCAGAATTATAATTTAAGCACCCAGCTTGGTGTAATAAAATGGTAAATAAAAGCAAATTAGAACTGACCACAAGGCAGACTGCAAGACTCCAGTCTGCTTCCTAGTAAGCAATCAGTCAAAAAATCATATTAAAGATTATTGCTGAGAAGCACTATTCAGAAGAATAACTAGTTTGCCAAAATTATTTCTGGTTTGTGCTTTTGTCAAAACTAATCACAAATGTTATTTTAGCCAGGAAGGAGGGAGAGCATCAGCATTAATTTCGTGGGGACAGAGCTGTTTAGATCCACATGCCATGTCAGTTTACTTCAGTCTCTGGGAGTCAGTAAATAGATTTCATTTTTCCAGCTGTTTCACAGAGACAGATCAATTCACAGCTTAGCACATATCCCAGCTGAATTCTGTAATAGCTCCTTCAAAGCACCAGGTACTTCTAGAGGTTTTATAAATTTGTTTTATGAGCACTACCAGGAAAACAGCTATTGTCACTGCTATTTTGCAGGTGGGTGGCAGTGCCATAGGCAGGGGAAGGACTCAGGCACACAATCCAGTCACTGTTTCAGCTGATCCTTTTTCTTACTTTGCAGACTGTGGCAAATGTGATTCAGTTGGATTTTCTTTGATCCTGACTCAAACACTAACCCGCTTGGAACTGTTTCACCAAAATAGCTATCTTGCAAAGATGTGTCATTATACATAATGAAACTAAGGCAAAATTGTTCAGCAGCCTATTGATGCTGGAAATACTTCTTCAGGTAAATTCAGCAACTGGTCAGAACAGTAATGCTCTTTTCAGTCTGCCTGGTAGGTCACTGATGGAACAACAGCAAATATTTCTGCAATCCCTTTTCTGCTCCTTTTGGTAATACTGCTGGATGGGAAAGGCCAGAGGTAACAGCCCAGCCCTGCAGGAGTTTCACTGTTCTTGGTGGTCTTGTAGACATCAGTGAAAGTTGCATGCCTTAGATCCTTAAAAATGTGGGTCCTGGCTTTTTGGAGCTAGAATCTATATTTTCAGTTGAATTAAATTTAAAAGACACATCTCATTATATCCCTTCCTTTCTCTGTCTGTTTTCCCATCTGTGCAAGACACATATACACCTTTTAGTGCCTTTTTGGTTGTGAAGTCCCATGTCTAAGTCAAGTAGCTTGATTCCACCACTGGAGAGATGGAGGGAGGAACCCCGCCTGACCTATCTGGCTTCTGTGCTGCCCCTTAGCTGCTCATCCATCCTCCACTCTCATTCCTGTAAGCATGTTCAGAAGTCCAAATGAGAAAGAAATATTGTTAGGAAAAACAGGACATGTTTTCATGGGTGATTGATAGAGCTGTTTTGCCTAAACAATCCATTCAGAAGAGTAGGTTGTTTTCTGAGTCGTGATGGATGCTGAGATGTATAAAAAACTTCAAACTATTAATTACTGAAGAATCAGTCAGCCTGAGAATTGAAGTTCTCACTAGAGAGACAGCAAAGAGAAAATAATAAAGGAGCTGCATGTCCCCTGTTGGTACATGAAAGATGGATGTGAATGGGCTTTATATTAAGAATAATCCAACATTTCCATCACTTCATGTCTGGCCAGAGGGACTGCTCCAGCTCTTAGCAGTTTGGTTCTTTTGTCATCTGAGTACATTCAGCCCTACAAATACACAAAATTGGCCCAAACAGAGGCACCACACAGAGTGACCCTGTCTTTCTACCATTTTAACTTTATGTAGGAGAAAGGGCCTTTTTCTTAACTGTCAGCATGGTACTGTGATTCATTCTCTGAATATCCTCTGCTGGATATTCAACATTTCTAAGAAGGAGCTGAGGGAAATAATTTTTCCAGGATTAAAGGATTCTGAGATGTTGTTGAGCATCCACTCCCACAGCTACTGCAGTGTAAGTAGACTGTAAATAAAGGCTTAATTGTTGTTGACAAACTCAAAGTTTTTTGAACATCCATATGGGATGAACTTTTTCCATGTTGAAAAAGTGACTGCAAAAATCAGCAAAAAGGAGGCAGCCTCATCATTCAAAATCCAGTGTATGTAATTCATTCATGTGAAACCATGCTTAGTGCCTCTGCCAAGGAATCCAACATCCTGCACCTCTAACCTGAAGCACAGGAATACTTTTGAGCTCTGTTTCTAAAATACTACAAGGATTCACAATGAAGGTTTGTGGGACAGTTTTATCTGTCTCAGTAAGAGTTTTTTGGGAACCTTAAAACCTGTAAGTCTCTTGTTCTTGCTAGTACAGTATAGCTGGGAATGTAGTATACCCACCATGGGCCATTAATTTAATAAGTTTCTCCTGAACAGAACCCAATACAACTTTTTTAAATAAAGCAATAACATTGTTAAAATCATCATTCCATATGCCATTTCATTGCAGATATAAAACATATAAAACTCTAGTTAGAGTTTCACATTTCTTGGGAAATTTATATCATCACATCCTAGGTTGATAAAACTCTAATCCTTGTTTTTGATAGGTTGTGGATTGCTATAACTCATTCATTTCCTGATAGTCTACAATTGGATGTTGCCATGATTTATGTAATGTGGGTAATGTGAAGGAAGAAGAGGAAATAATATTAGCATATCAAAATTCATATTTAACCTTTTGTTTCCACTCATATTTTTATCCCCGGTGAATGGTGTCTAATAGTCCAAAGAAACATTCTTGATCAAATTGGTTTGAGTCCTAAACAGACAAGTGATAACAAAGTGATAACAAAGTGGCTGAAGACATTAGAAAAAGCTAAAGGGAAACTATGTATCAAAAGTAAGGGCAAAATTTTCAGTTTGTTTTCAGTTATTATTCAGAAAGATCTCTGAAATGATTGATTAGTTTTACCTCCCATCTTCTGGTGGCTGGTTTCCTGTATCCCCAGTTCCTGACTTGGATGGTCGTATTTGACACAGACTGAGCTTCTGATTCCCTGTGCTTGCAGTAAAACTTAAAAAATAAATGTCATTACTCAAATATCAGACAGAATGCAAATTAAAAGGATACTTTTTCCTAGATGTCATTGCTTAAAGACACCATTTGTGCAAATGGTTCTTGGGGGTTTTTTGGTTTTGTTTTGTTGGGTTTTTTTAACTTTTGGGATGAGCATTCAGAAAGATGGTCCCAAAGTGTTAATATGGAAACCATTCAGATGAGAGCTCTTTATCCAGAGACCAGTGTATCCAGTGGTTATAACCTCTGACCAGTTTTTCATTCTATGGAGCATTCATCTTGCTGCCTAGAAAAGACCACAGAGTGCACTGCTGGTAGTGCCAAATCCTCTCCTCACAGTCTTGGGGCAGCTCTGGAGTGCTCCTGCAGACAGCCCCTGGGGTGAGACTGACACTGAAGCTGTTCTGCATTCCTGCCTGTGATCACAGTCCTGCTGCATCCCAGCTGAGAAGGACTCACAAGCAGGCAGAGAGTAGGGGTATATCAGGGCTGGGGAGACACTTGTTCCTTTTTTCTTAACTAAGTTTTTGGCAGAGGAAGAGCTTTGTGTCAGTTTACAGCCTGGTTTGTTTCCAAAGTGAAATCTAACCCCTTTCAAAATGATGAAACCACCTGTTTGTCCAAAGGCTCTATGGGACATTTTTGTATAAATGGCAGCGTCTTAGTGAAATATGGCAGGGCACCAGCAACATGAGGGACTGCAAAGCCCCATGAATGATGACAATAAGGAGGTGATTTGCTCCTGACACTGCCATGGCACACATGAGTTCAGTGCAGCCCTTTTTAGAGCCTGTGGAAGGACAAAGGTTTGTGGAAGAGGTCTAGGTGGGGAGCCTGGGGTCACACAACCAATTGAGACTGAGGATCTAAGGTGGAAACTCATCAGAATTGTGCCCCTTCTGCTGCCACCACACAGCACAGAGGGAAAAACCTCAGCACCAAAAAATCTGATCTTCCAAATCCCTTGCTACTGCAGTCATTGGTAACATGGGCCATGAAATGGCCTCAAATGTCTTTATTTTTAAAACCACATAAATTCCCAGCTTTATGTAATACTGAATGACCGTAATGATTTTAGTACCTTTTTAGTACATTTTTTCCCCATCTGTAAACCAAAATTAGTAACACTAAGACCAACAGAAGATGTGAAGCTAAATTAACTTGTGGCTCTGATCAAAGGGTACAGTTTAGGGCCACTGCCTTTGATAATGCTATCCCTATACTCTTCACTAGATTTATCCCACTGGCTGTTTTATCTGATCTCTTTGCATTGTAGGTGTTAGATAGAAAAAAATGGAAAAACATTTGCAGGCTGAAGAGTAAAGCCATTATAAATTTTGCCAACCATTTGATAAACAAGAAAGTGATAAACCCCCAAAAGATTATTTTAAAAAAATTAACAAAAACTAATGGGATTATTTTCTATTTTTTAAATGCATAAATATTGAATCCAGTAAAGACTGTTAAATAATTCCTTATGACAGTCTGAATGGAAGGAGCTTAGACTTCCTCTTTTGGACTCTTGGATTAAACTTAACAGCATGTGTTTGAGTAAAAGCCTTCCAGAAATACATCTTGTTCTGTGGAGATTTCCAGAGAGGCAGAAGAGTCTCAGCTCCACACTAAAGTTTAGAATGGGAACAGCTTACAGGTAAATATGAGATTTTTTCATTGCCAAATATGACCCACCTCAGCCTCAGGGACTTTCAGAAAAATACATTGTGAAGCCATGAGAGTTGGCAGCTAGAGGAATTTTAAACAACTGGTTCTCACTTCTGTGTTGCTTGTGAACTATTAATCAGGGGTTTGCATCTCTAGTTTCATGAAGACTTTCCACTTTTGCTCCTGACCATTCACACAAGTGCTCTCTTTGACAGAGAGTGTACAACCCAGACATTTTGCTTGGAGTAATACCAAGAATTCATCCCCTGCCTATTTCTAGCCCTGTGTCAAAGCAGGTTGGTTTTATTTTTCACTATTTTATGAAAATAGTCTTCAACAAGGGATGTGTATGAGACATGACTTAAACAGGTCTTGAGACCACATGAGATATACATCCTAACAGAATGAAAAATGCACTCATAAATTTTCTAACTTGTGGCATTTTGGTACAGATGGAAAAGGTAATGGACCATGACTCTTCTGCCTCATTCTCATCTCTGGTACAGCTGCAGTGTAAGAGCAATGGGATCATCTAGCTTGTAAAAAGTGCTTTGACACAGAAAGACTCCCTTCAAATCAGAGGTCCCCTGATTTGGAGGCAAGGTCCTCCTGTTTGACTTTCTAATTCTCAACTCTGGTCTATTATTTTTCAGAGCTAACTTTATCTATTTATTTGCATGACTAACCATCACTTTATGGTTTACTACAGCTGGTTGAAGATAGCTGTGTGAGCAGGACATTCTCTTGAGCTATTGCATGGCAGACCCTGCTTCAGCACTCGAGAGCAGAGAAGGCAGGAAGTACCTGCACATTCTCTCCCTCTGGACTGGATGACTGCATGATGGATTGGGCATGGACCAGAATGGCACAGCAGATATGCAGTCCCATGGAAACAGAATGAAAAGACAGCACTGGATGGAGAGGGCATTGTTAACTTTTTCTTATTTTGCTCTTTGTGGTCACTGCTGCAAACATATCTGTGTGAGGAACTCACTTCAGCTGCTACTGAAACCACATTTTCTGTTGTTTTCATATTTAGTGGTCTGGCCTAGACCACACACAGATTACAAAGTGTGTTATGACACATGGCTGTTGCTGCTGATTGATCTTTGGTTTACCAATGCCACAAAATTTCTCCCCGACTTCCTTCAGCTGATTTATAGCGTCGAAGAACAAGTTGAAGGACTATTCTCATTGGGAAATGAATTCTCATCTCATTGTTCAAGTAGATTTTCAAGATCACAGTCCTGTCCTTCTTCCACATCCTGAAAAGACTGGAATGGCTCTTTTTTTTCAAATATGTATATTTTTCTCTGGCCAAGCCATCCATTGAGGATTCACGTGGCCTGCAATCAATCATAACCTGTTCTAGAAGTGGATTTTTAAATGGGTCTTCTAAGCTGTATAATTGATAATAAGGTGATAAGACAGAAAAAGAAGGAAAATAAATGTAAGCCTGTTTAGAAATCTATGTTCCTTATAGACTTTGCCTTATTTTCTGAATACAGAATAAATTGTTTCTTTCTGTAGATACAGAATAAAATAGCCACATATGCAAAAGATTGTTGTAGATGAAGGTTGGATTTTTCAGAATGTCTGTCTGGCCCAGATGGCAACGAATGGAACAAATCACCTCTGGTCTGTTGAACTGTCCAAATTATTACATTACAAAGTAAAGCCCCAAAGGGAAAGTAGGAGGTCAATACAGAAGACAATACAGACCAACTTTAGGCACCAGATAAAAAGGCTTGTCCCATTACTTTCTGACTGATAAGATACAGTTATTAATAGCCAAATTTACTAAGGTTTGACAAAATCACTTTGGATGCCCACAGAACATTCTTGAATATTAATCTGTTAGTCAATGAAGACAGACCCATGGGGAGTAATTCTGCTTATTTAAAAACCATTGCAAATGGAAACAAACTGAATATTAAACCTTTCTAGTCTACTTTGCAGACTTCTGTGGGTGTCTAGATGATGCCATCAGAAGGATCCTGGCCTTAATCCTCCCAGTTAAGGCTCCTTAACACACTATGTATCTGGACCATGAGTTGCTTAGGATCATTTCAGATCATCCAATTCACAAAAATAAGAAAAGATTGAGTGATTTTTCAAATGCCTGTCCAAAGACTGGAGATGTGAACATGAACACAGGTGTGCACCAGAAATCCCATACCCTCAAAATTCTAGAGTTAAGTCTATAAAACCATTACCACAAATTCACGCTGATTTTCATCAGTACTGTTCATTATGTTGGAGATTACTTAGAGGATAAAAGTAATTTAGTAGTAAACATGCTCTGAAACAGAATCAAATTAGTTGAGAAGTTTAAAGCTTTTCTTTAAGTTGAACTCTTCTTCCAGATTATGCACATTAGTTTTCCTTTTGGAAATGTGCACGATAACATAGCCCTGACTTAAATGTACAGCCAATTAAATCACATACATGGGCTGTATATTTTCTTGTGCAAGGGAGAATCTGATCTTGTAACCACTGAATGTGAATAAAAGCATCTATTAACTGATGTGCAGGACCATGACCATGGGTACCTGTGAACGTGACTTCAGATTTTTCCTTACTACTATTACTCAGCTTCTAAGACTTGCAGGACATAACTACACCAATTTTTCCACCATAGGAGTTCCAGCAATTGGTGTGAAAGAGGTTCCTTTCATCAATGGAATAATGTGACAAGAAAACAGACTACACATTATGGTTTAGGTTTTTTAATTATATCAGGAGAATTCACAGAGTCTGGACACACCGTTGTAAATCATGATTGCTTTCCCTCACAACCTGTGTACAGCAGAGACAGGTATTTAAAAGATTTGAGGAAAGTGTTATAATCAAATGCTTGAATAGAGAGATTTCCCCATGCTCTTTGCCCCCCTGCTGCTCCTCCTGCCTCTGAGATGTGAGAGCTAGCAAACAGCAATCCCTTCCTTGCCCAGGCAGCTCCTGGTTTCAGAGAGGCCCCTGGTATTTGCAGGTTTCAGGCAGCTCCATCTGACATGGGAAAAAAGGGCTTAAGCCACTGGCATCAGTGGAGGATGGAGTACCACAGAACGTGCCTGACTCTGTTTGTGCCCCTCCTGCTGCCCCCATTGGCTTTGGCCCGTGCATTCCTCTGTGTGCTGTGCAAGCAGAAAGCAGAGTATGCCCAAGTGTCCTTGAACATTTCCCAACACATTGCACAATCCTGTGTCCGTGTGAGCTGGGGGGTATGTGACCTCCATATGTCTTGGGTGAACATTTGATATTGCCCACAAACCCTCACTGGAATAGTAAGTGCTGCCAATTTGTGACCAAAGAGTACTTTGAGCTTCCTGGGAGCAGAGGGGTGAGCTGGAGTGCCAAAGGGGTTGTTCTTCTCCACCACCTTGGGGCAGACCCAAGGGAACCACACAGCTGATGTGGGACAGCCTCCAGAAAATCCTTTGAGGATGAGGAAGTCCAATCCTCAGAAACACAGAGGCTGTGCCATTGTACACTGGCCTCTAAGAAAACCCAAATCAAACAATTATACAGTAAATGCATGTCATCTTCCAGATGGAGTCCTGTGGGCCACTGTGGGCTGGGTTTGCTTTGCCATGAAGGCAAGGGTGCCCAATGCTTTTGTTAAGCCAAGACCCTTGTACACAAATTGGAGACATTAGAGCTTTTTCTAAGATAAATTAGGTCTTTAATATGCAAAACATAAACCATGTCTCAGATGATGAACTGGATTGAGCAGCTGATAAGAAAGTCCTCTCTTGAGGACTAGTAAAGCAGGAACATTTAGATACATGAAGGTCATTGAGTAAAGGCCAACAAAAGCTCATCCCCTGACAAACTACTGCCTAATTCTGCTACCATTTTTGTCTCTCTGGGCCATGCTCCTAGATTCTGAGCAGTGCCTATGCACTGAACACTGGAGACTTGGTGTCTCATTTTACTGTTGCGATGTTGGAGTGATTTGGTACTAAAATTACTGGTGTTGTAGGGTGGTTGTGGACCTGCACAGCAACAGGACCTGCAGGAGTGTGGGACCGGGCCATGTACATTCTGGGAACACTGACAGCCAGCTGAACATGAGCCAGTGTGTGCCCAGGTGGCCAAGAAAGTCAATGGCATCCTGGCCTGGATCTGCAATGATGTGGCCAGCAGGACCAGGGCAGGGATTGTCCCCTCTCCTTGGCACTGGTGAGGCCACACCTCAAATTCTATGTTCAGTTCTGGGTACCTCACTATAAGGAGGATATTGAGGTACTGGAGCGTGTCCAAAAAGGGAAACAAAGCTGGGGAAGGGTCTGGGGAAGCCTTAAAGAGAAACAGCTGAACGATCTGGGTTTATTTAGCTTGGAGAAACGGAAGGTCAGGGGAGATCTGATCAATCTCTCCAACTACCTGAAGGGAGGCTGTAGTGAAGTGGAGACTGGTCTCTTCTCCCAGGTAAGAGGTGACAAGACTAGACGAAATGGCCACAAGTTGTCCAGGGGAATTTTAGGTTGGATATTAGGAATAATTTCTTAATTGAAAGGGTTGTCAAGCATTGGAACAGGCTGCCCAGGGAGGTGATTGAGTCACCATCCCTTGAATTGTTAAAAAAATATGTGGATGTAGCATTTGGGGATACGGTTTAGTGGTAAGCATGACAGTGTTAGGCTAATCTTTGGATTTGATGATCTTAAAGGTATTTTCCAACCTAAATAATTCTATGGTCTCAGTGTTGAATCAGGACAGAAAATACTATTATCAAATTCCTATCTTTAAGTGTGTTCTTGCTTTTTCACAGGGTAACCTGCCTCTGTACCTAATGGTATAGAATTGTGCAGGACACATTTTATGATAAAGGATTTTTTCTGCCCTTATAATTGCCTAAAAGACTAAACTATCAGTAGGATAGGGCAAACTTTCTTTTAAGCAGAGACTGAGCAGTAATGAGAGACTGAAAATAATTTGAATGCTGCAGTGAACATTAAGTTCCTTTTTCTGTTCTTTATTTAGATTATAGGTAAGCATGTAGCCAGATAGATGGTTAAAGATACAGAAATCATAGACTTTGGGGAAATGAAGGATTAGGGCTTGGCTTGACCTGAACTCACATGACAAGCTTCCTTTCAACATTTATTATTGTCTTGAACACTGGGATTAGGCTGTGCTAAATACTGAGGAAAGAAAACCCAAGCCAAGCAACATAAAACTAAACAAAATCCCTACTGGTATGAATTTACCATCTGGATACAAATGACACTGCAGTCAGACCACAAACAGGCTCTCTGAGGCCTGTGTTCAGAGCTGAGGTTTTGGTCCTGACCTATTACCCTCGGATTTGCACCTGGATTCCCAAAGCTGTTGTTTCTCACCACATTTGTAGAATCATAGGAAAATTCAGTGGCAGGGGTTCTTGATTCGGAAAAGTGGGCCACAAATGTATGATTTTATGGGATGCATTAGAAAGGAATTACATTAAAACCAGGTTTAAAATGTCTTAAACAAAAAAGGAGATAGTAGTTAATAAGAGATATGTACCCTGCCATTATACACAGCACTTGAAATCTCATTACAGTCCTCATTATGTGTGCTGTGTGAGATCTGCAGCAGAGCATGGTGTCCTGAATGCTGAATGCTCAGTCTGATCCTGACTGACTGAGCCCTCACTCACTCAGAGGAAACATGTATAATAACTGAGAAAAAGCAAAATACTAAAAAAATTCAGATGAGAAGCAAATCAGTTGTTGACTTGTGCTAAAAATACTTTCATGGTTAACACATAGGACCATGAGATCCTGGATCATGCATGTACCACAACAGGGCCTAGGGTCATGTGCATGAATGAGCAGTAATACTCGACCTTTTTCCAGTATATTAGGGGAGTATGGCTGGAAGTATAAAAATATGAAAGCTATCAGCATTTGCAAGCTAACACACTGAACAGCTGTGGTTTTTTCCACTAAGTCAAGCTTAATTACAAACTACAGTAATCAAATATAAAGATAATGTCTAAAATAAGAACAGCAGTAGTAAGTGGAAAGAAAATAGGAAGCAGAAAAAAATCCAGTGTTCTCTGTAGCCTGGAGGAAGGCAAAGGGAATTGGGACATATTTCTGGAATTTGTTCTTTTATGTCAGTTCCACACAGCATGTGCTATGGAGGAACTGGAGAAACAGACATAAAATAGCAACAAGACCACAATGCATGAGGAAATGTAATCCACAGAGCAGGGTAGAACTGGGAGGTGTGGCTGGGAGGGGTGTCAGTGGCTGTGGCAATTCCTTACTGAGAGGAATTCAGCCAGTTTAAAAATAGAAGTTGTCAGGCAAAACAGAAAGTCCTGAAGACAAGCAGGTGGCTGCAGCAGATTCTTATTTGAAATAAGGTGGGGGAAATTACCATCTTCATCCAACCTTTCTGTTTCTTGAGATTGAGAAGAAGCCAGGAAAGCTCATGGAAATATCTTGCCTTCCCATTGAACACCCCTTTTAATGGAAAAATTAAGATAATGTGCGATATGAGCTATTGCCCCTTCTCCAGTTAGTGTGTTGGTGTTCTCTTTGCACCCACAGTTTGCAAGGTCACTTAGAGGCCAGCTACACTTCCAAATGTAAAATGCAATTTACTGCCTGTGTCAAAGGTTTTTTAGTTTCTCCAGGGCTCTGAAACATTCATCCTCATCCCTGCTAGCACTTGGAGACAATTGCCTCTGGCAAGGAAGGAAGAGATCTATTCCTAAAGTAACCGGATTATGTCAGAAATGGGGACAGGCAGAAGCAGACATACAACAGCCAGAGCAATCTATCAGTGATTCCCAGGGGCTCTTAGCAAACAGCCTTGACACACTGTGCAGGAATTTACCATCAGTGTAACCAAATAAAGCTCCATGCACTTCAAGAAGAACAAAGCATTTTCATTGATTAGATGCTACATATAAACCAATAAACATATTGTCAAAATACATGCTTTTGCAGATAATTCATTTTAAAAAGAGTGGACATCGTTTTTTGTGTCAAAAGTACCTCTGCTGTACAAGGAAAGATACATCATTCCTAAGTTTGGGTGACTATAGTGCTTGTTTCTCTATCTGAGCTCCTGACACTGCCAATAGAAAGAAAAAGTAGGCAGTTTTAAATATGATTTATATAGTGTGTTTTAGACATTGACTTTAGAGTGACACAATGGACAGTTGTAAGACTATTAAGAAAAGCCACGTGAATGTCTCTGACATATTGTTCTCCACATCTGGTCACATGGAAGGGAGTAGTTTAGCCTAAGAAACCTTGGCCTCTGTAGACCAGCACTGCGCAGTAACTATAACCTCCTGCCCCCTGTGGATATGCTGGTTTATTTAACTGCAATGTTTTACAGTCATCTGGGGCAGCCTCACTGATCTGTTTGAGATAGCGATGGGAAGATTATGAGCCATGCTTTTGGGGCAGCACGGTCTGAACCAGGTCTCTTTTCTGGACTGTTGCTGTGTTTTTGTGTTTTCAGGGATGCCTGAACACTCCACATTTCACTCCCCAAATATAGGAGCTGCCAGAGCTGTAGTTTGCAGTGTATCACCAGAAGGACAAGCAGTCTAGTCTTTTCCTGTTCCTTTTCCTGTTCCACTGAAAAAGGTATTGACAGCAGTATATGAGCCTACAAAGTTCTGAGGCATAGATAAGTTCCCCACAAATCCTTTGGTTTTCAGCTGCACACCCTGATATACTCTGGTATGTAGGTGACTAATTTCCACTTGGTTTCTTCTGTAGGTCTACCCTGTTCTCCTTGTCTTTCTCCTGAAGCTTCCTGCCATTTCTGTTATTTATTTTTCCACAAAATGCCTACATTTTGAAAATTTATAACTGTTCAAGGGGGGTATGCAGTAGGCCTGAAATCAGAGTCTGGGTAGGACATTTCCAATTAACTTCCATCCTTTGAGTTCTTCAGAAATAGCAATATCCACCATTGGGAAACTCTAGCATTTCTGACCTTATATTCCAAACTGAAAAAATCCAAACCAACCAGGAAATCTGAAATCTTATAACAATACAGGCATTTTCACCTGTAGTTGTGTGATAAGGAATTAAGAGAGAAGTTCAAATTCTGCAAAACAAATATTTTTCAAAGGAAAAATATTAGTCATTGTATTTTCAGCCATAGCTAAATGAAGTCTATCTCTTTATTCAGATCTAAATTTCTTCACTAAATTCACTTGGCAGGAGACTGGCTTAAGAGAGATTATTTTGCCAGCATGCTGTTCTGCAGCATTTTCCAATTTTGCTCAAATAGCTTTTCCCCAGATAGCCCATGGGTAGGTGGTATAAACAGTAGCATATTTATGTGACTACCTTTCCAATTTCAAAGAAAGTTCAAGTTCATTTGTTATTGCAGTGTCTATCTGGCAAATGACTTGTAGTCATAATCTATGATGCCACCTTCTGTTTGTGCAATTAAAAAGAGATGATCGATCTTAATAATTTCACATTGTAATACCAGTAAATGACCTTGTGTGCACATTCGGGGGGATGAACACTTTCCTTGTGTTTCCTCTTATGGTAAAGTGTCTCTGTTCTTGATACTGCCTTTTCTGTGGCAAAGGCAGGAAATGGTAGATACATCTCTGGTGTAGACCAATGCACCTTATAAAGAGACAGATTTGAATAACTGATTTTGAAGAGGTTTTCTCCAACAGACAAAATATGGATATAAAGCCTCAAAAGTGCAAGACAGGATACAAAGGGATTTTGCTCAGTGCAAAACCTGCACACATATTGCTTCTCTGTTAGGGAAAGCAATATGTGTCCATATATTTCCATACTCAAGATGCAGAAGGAAGGGGGTGTAAAGATCCAGTTATTAAAATTGTTAGATATGCCTCTGCCATTATTAAGGTGCAAATGAGACCATATGCCAAAGTCAATAGTATGGATTGTATTTCACAGTAAATGTGAGAGAGACAAAGAGAGAGAGAAAGAAATCGAAAAAGGAGGGGGAAGAGAAAGAGAGTGACAGAGAGACAGATTAAGTAGAAAATATCACCACTCCCTGGATCTCAGCAGCATCCTGTTGATCCTATTCTGGTCTTCTTGGTGCTGGGTGTCCTGCTAGACACAGAGTTCAGTGGATTAATATATGTTAGACTGAGTGGGAATATCCAGGTACCTCACCTTGTTAGGGGGAAGTTTGGAACTGTCTCTTGCAACAGATTCTGGATCTGTTGCATCATTTGGCATCACATGCAGCCCTCTGGTGCAAGGCCTCAGGAATGAATCTGGGGGTGCTTTGGGTGTCTTTGATGGTTTATGTCACCTCCTCAGCTGCCTCCCACATAAATGTCCTGTGTGTATGTGGCCTTCCCATGGTGGGGGGTTTTACAGTGGAGACAGTTTGTGTAAGGCAGGATGGGTGTTCATTCCCTCTCTGTTCACCACTCTGACCAGAGGTTACACTACACACCAAAAAACTTTCCTTCTCCTTCTGTGCTTGGGGGGCAATGTGTGCAAACCTGGCATCAGTGAATGAGTCTAAGGGCTATGACCCCTCCTACCAGGAACCCAAACAGGGCTGATTGTCAAGACAGCTGGTGGGTTTGGCTTTCCTTGTGGATATATTCTTCTCCTTAGACCTGGGGTGGCTTGACTCATAGTCCTGTTCCTATGAGTAGGGAGTGGGCTTTGCTGGTCACAGCTTCTTTGACAATATTTAAGCAATTACCATAACATTTCAGTCTCTCACAGGGAGTTTTATATTGTGGGTACTAGAACAAGAGCTTCTTCAGTATCTTCTGGGTCCTACCTAGAACTGCCAAGCAAGCCAGTCCCAGGGGACTCTTCAGCCCTCACCTCGCTTCACCTCTGTCCTGGCCTTCTAATATTTCCTCTGTGAGCAACAGCTGCGTGTCAGAGTAAGCTCTATTCAGGACAAGGCTTGACTGGCATCCTTCTCCCACATCCTCCTGCTAAGGGATTTCACTGGCAAAAGATCTTCGGTCTCTGCTCCTCTTCCCTTACTTTCTTTCTCAGTCTGCTTTTATTGTAAGTTCAGTCCTCAGGGGAGAAAAATGTCATTGTGATATCTGTAAGTGAAATGAATAACAGTAACTCCTTTTATCTGGGATTTTTGTGCTTCTCAAAACACTTCAGTGAAGTCTATAAGTTGGCATCTAATTTTTCTTTGGCAGAGGTCTCTGAAGCAGAAGGCAAAACAAGGTACACAGATACTGTAGGGCAGCATCTGTGCCAGCCTTTAGGCACTAGATAGGACAGGAATAGAATAGCATAGAACAGAACAGAATGGAACATAATATTTTGGTTGATACAAGGATCATCTCGTCCAACTTCCTAACCAATCCCAGGGCTGACCAAGTTAAGGCATTTTGTTAAGGGCATTATATAAATGCCTCTTAAACACTCACAGGCTTGGGGCATTTAAGACCTCTCCAGAAAGCCTGTTCCAGTGTTTGGCCACCCTCTCGGTACAGAAATGCTTCCCAGTATCCAGTCTAAACCTCACGTGGTGCACCTTTGAACTATCCTATCACTATCCTATCACTGGATCTCAGGGTGAAGCTTTCAGCCCTCTCCCCTTGCCCTCTTCAGGAAGCTGTAGCAATGAGGTTGGTGCTCAGCTGCCTTTTCTCCAAGCTAGACAAGCTCAGAGTCCGTCACCACTCCTCACAGGACATGTCACAGGATGTGCCTTCCAGCCTTTTTACCAGCTTTGTTGTCCTTCTCTGAACTCAAGGACTTTCACTTCCTTCTTAATTGTTGAGGCCAAGAACTGCACACAGTGCTCAGGGTGAGGCTACACCAAAAGCCTCAACAGCAGGATAATCACCATTTAGAAATCTCCATTTGAACTAGACACCTTAGCTTCCCTTTCCAGTTAGCAGAAGCAGAGTGACTCATCGTGCCTGTGGTGGATGAGATGAACAGCACCCACTCCTCCTTATTGATCACAAAGGTAATGCAGTGATGACAAGCTTGGCAGCAGATGTCGATGCTTTAGAAACTGATGTGCAGTGAGTTGCATTTTCTTCATTGTGATAAATGTCAGCATTCTCTGGCATTACTTTTGATACACTATCAAGACTACCTGCTGCCCTGTGATAAATGTCATGTTCAGACTCAGCTCCAAGGTACAGATGAGACTGATGTTGTTTGGTCTGGGGTGTAACTTCTAGGTCTTATCTAATGTCTTTGGCAAACTTTGTGATTGAAAAGTTCCCCAAGGTAGTTGACTACAAAAGACATTTGCCAGCCATAACTTGTATGAAAGAGTGAGAAAACAAGATGAAAGGACTATTTTTTTGTCTAATTCACTCAGAATTAGAGAGCTTTAGAACCAGTTAGCCTTGATTGAGGCAGATAAACACGAAAACAGAACAAGCGAACAGGAAACTACTTTGTAGAGTGTTGTAACTTCTGAAAGCTCAGTCCTTCCTACCCATCACATTCCAGTGTACATTTCTCAAGAGACACAGTTTTTCCAAGTGTGGGCCATTGCCAATCCCAGGTACCAAATGCCCTGTTCTGAATTACCACAGATTATAAAATGTACTCATTGTTAGCTGCTTCACCAGAATGTTTTGGAAAACAGCATTTGTAGGACTGGAATTTTGCAGAGCCAAGATCTCTAGGTAATAAGAAAATGTCATATTCCTTTTACTTTAAGTTTTACAGTCTTGCATGATAAACATAAAACAAATCACTGCTCACTCATTAGTCTTCCAGTAGAGAAGACCCTAGCCATAGCTCCAGGGTAAACATTGTAAAAAGAGTCTCATAAGATTGTGAGACACCTTGTCTCAGCACAGCCAGCTGTCTTTGGCTGGGAGAGATTACAATAATTCTGTCTTTGCTTGTACAGCCACTGGGATATACATCTTCTTGAAGCAGTTACTCAAATCCCATTTGAGTCCCTCGTGATGGTTGTAGTACCACAGAAACCATTTATCAATGCCTTAAAGGACCATTCTGATTTAACTAGGGGAAACAGGGAGATAAAATATTATCATTTTTTCCGCTTAAAGAAACCCCAAATCTCAGATTAAATTTTAATGGAGTGGGAGGAGGGGTGTGTTTAAAGAATCATATCCATTTGGCTAAATTAATTATTGAGATTAAAAGCTCTGACAAACAGGAAAGATGAAATCATACTGGGAGGCAAATACTCTATTTGGAAATCAAGATACTTATTTGCATATATGCCATGAGAAGAAGATAAAGGACAGATGTCTTCTTGATCATCAATTCAGTTTTCATCTTGTCAAGCCTTACAGAGATATCAGCTTCGCAGGCCAGGTCAAAGAAAACTAAAACAGTAAACTGAAGTGTAAAGAAAGATTATGTTTGGTTTTTATGTCAATCTTGTGATTCTCTGTGCAGGACAGAATAGCTCTCTCTGAGCCATGCTGGGCTTTAAATCAGTTAATTGTATAAGCACAATTTCTGACTATTCCAATGCCATTTTCTTCAGATGAGCTTATACCTAAATTCATATCTGAATGTGAAAACAAACAAATATACAAGCAAAAATAGAACAAAAAAAAATAGTGGGAGGAAGTACAAAGCCCAGAGGAAAAGGATTTTTATGTCTTCTCTTCAGCCAAGTCTGAAAGCCATGTGCTGGGTGTTCCAGTGGACCAATATTATCTTACAAGGCACATAAGCCTCTCTTAGCAGTAGCTCAGATCTGATTGAGCTGCTCTCTCATCTTACAGGACTGATGGACTGGCTAAGCTGTATTACAGGATCATGCTTGCTCTTCATAAAAACACAAGCAGAACAAGCAGTTTTAGAGTTCAGGCTTTTTTTGCTGTCTAAAGGTCAGCTAGCTGATTGATTGAATGGATTCCTTTGTTATCCAGAGAGATGACTTCTCTAGACCTTACCTGCTGGCCAAATGTGGAAGGAAAGATGGAGCATGAGCCTGGAAACAACTGAAATAAATGGATTGGCTATTTTCTGAAACAGGTTTCTGAAAAGCTGGACATGCCTTAAAGTTCTGGGTACTAAGTAGAATCCTACTGAGGAGTCTTTGGGGAGACACGTGCTGACTTCAGTAGCAGCTGAATTTCCCTAATGAATGGCAATGAGTGCCTAATTTCCCCCATGAATTATGATGGAATATTCAAATTAACTGCTGTCTCATTTTATGTATATAGGCCTGAAATAATTTTTAAATGGGCATGATGTGAATATGAAGGAAAACATGGATATCCTGTGCTGTTACATTCAGTTCCTGTGCTCCTGTACAGGGGGGAGATTGCCTAGATCAGAGTGTGTGGGCATATTGGTCAGTCAGCACAGGAATAGGTGCCCACAAAGATGGAAAATCTCTGTCCTTGGAGATTTCCAAAACTCAGCTATGCAAGGAGCTGAGAATCCTGATCTAACTTTGAAGATATGCATGTTTTGAGCAGGAAGCTGGACTAGATGACTTCCAGATGACCCTTCCAAGATAAAAGTACCCAAATCAGGAGACTGTATAAAACTGCTGAGAAGTTTGAAAATGCAGTACGAATAGAAGAAACCTACCTGATGTTCTGATAAGAAACAAAGAGGGGAAAGTTAAAAACCCCAAACTACAAACCTAACACCCTTCTTTCAAATTGTTCAATTGCCCATAATAATAACTGAAATTATTACTCACTGAAATAAATTAGATATAAGAAACTTGGTACTGTGAAGGAGGCTTTATTGACATTCTGTCCCTCCTGAATCTTCAGTGCTGGAAAATTCTGAGCTCTTTTGTCCATGGTGATACATGAGGGATTAATTTGGTCTTTCCTGCTGCTTTATGATACTGTGGGCTGTGGATGTTTGTCTCAGACTGAAGCAGTCAGTTTGGCTGAGCTGTGGGCTCATTGCCTGTGCCCTCAATGCACACCTGCAGGGAAGGACCACAGCCTCCTCTTTTCCCACAATCTCACAGGACAAGGGCACAAAGATACCAGCATCAAAACTCCATTAAATGGGCTGTAAGAGGAGCAAGGAGGAAGATGAAGGAGGGAAAAGGTTAGCTCTGGGGTTGAGGATTTTGCCAAGTAGTGCCTTAGAAAACACAAGGGCACCATTCTTTGTGGAATATGATTCATGCACCACACTGAGAGTTGAGGTGTTGAGCTCAGGACTAGGGCTGGAGAGATGGGGCCAGTGCTTGAGTCCTGGTTCTGGGACAGTGTGTGCCACCAGTTCCTTCATGGACTTCACACACTCATCTATTAAGACTCTTCTCTGGTGGGTCACTCCCAGGGCTTGCTTAATGCAATATCACACTTTTTTTCTTAAAAATCCTTTGTGTCTAACCCTTTAAATGTGAATTAATATGTAGCTATAGCCTTTTAACATCCACTTACAATTTCCCTCTAGACAACATAACATCAATTTCACAACCAGTATATTAATTTCTTCCACTAGTAGAAACCAGTTTGCTTACATATTTTCTCTGTTCCAGCCTTAGAATATTTTCATGCTGCATTGACACAGATAAAAAACCTGTAGCATGCGCTAGAAAATGTCGGAAAAGATTAATCTTATTAAATCAAAGAATACATTAAATCAGAGAGAGTTCAAGAAAGCTTCACCTGGCTATGCTTAGTCAAGTTGCAACCTCTTACAATGGAATGCTGGTATCATTTTACTGACTTTAATATAAATAAAAAGAACTGAGTGAAATTTTAAATGGATTCAAAAATCTTTCACCAACAAACTTCTGCTCCAGAATTGCACTTAATTAAGTCCTTCATTTCTTTTCATTCACCACTTTATGGATAGCTGAATCACTGCCTTTTATTGCACCAGAAGAGGGATCATGAAATAATTTATAACAATAATAAATCTTCTGCCCAGCCTGTCACAAGTAGTCCACCACCAACAGAAGTGGGAGGATGAGTTTGAGTCTTTGGGGGATACTGTAATGTGATACATTTTTGTCTGATCTACAAAGTTCACTTAATAATTGCTATCTGTCCTGAGGTCGGGATAAGACAGAATTTAGATGACATGCAAATAAGTCATGTCTGCCCCTTTCCTGGTCTTTGAAGTTCTCTCTAAGTGGAGTTTTTTTCCTTACTATCTCCTCTGCTCAGATTCTGCACATAATGCTATGTTGGAGTAAAAAAGTTGTAGAAGTGTTGTGATACAGTAAGATATCTTCCATCTTCAGTGTATTGTGCACTCCCAAAGTACTTTTCAACTGGAAAGCTTTAAGAACAGCCTTATAGATCCACTGGGATTAACAATGGAGAAAATAAACTGATTTCTTTGACCATTTTGTTGCTTCTCCACGGCTGGCTGCAGTACATGGCTAAGAGACAGGGACAACAGAGCAAGGACTGGATCTGGCTGACTCCCCCCGCTTTCCCCAAGCAGTACAGCTCAGCAGGTCACACCAGAATAATTATTAAGGTGACTTTTGCAGTTAGACTACAAAGCCCCTGAGGTTACCCTGATGCCGTGTTCAGCAGGAATGAGGTCTCAGCTGATGCATTTGGACACATTCAGAGTCAATGATTAAGAAACAATAAAAAGGTCTTGAAATATGTCAGGTTTCTACAAGGGAGAAAGGAGTAATACTCACTTCCATCCCAGGATAGGTAGGGTTAGAAGCAATCAATGAAACGTGAAAGAAATCATGTATTGCAAAGCAGAAAACACTTTCTGTGAGAACGGTAGATGTTCTACTACCTACTCACCTGCTCTGAAGATGAGGTCCTTCTAATCCCAAGATTTGTTTTATAATCATTTGTAAGTTTGCTCAGTTGTAACTGACAAAATTTTCCAGCCTGGAAAATCTCCCTGTGCCTGAGCTTTATTGAAACTTTCAGCCCAAGTTGCAACAAAATTTAACATTCTGCCACTTCTCTTGGTTCCATTGCTAAATTGGACTGGAAGGATTTGGTTTGGGAAAACTGCAATCTTTGCTCTTCCCAGTCATCCAATCCAAACTGGGGGAGCTACTTTAAATAAAACCCAAACCTCAGTGCATACCCAACAGAATTTGTTTTTTGTGGTTATCAAACAAAAGACACCGCCTTCAGGGAGTAGAGCTCAGCCCCTAATAGCTCTTCAACTAAGTGATGTTTGAGTAGGTGCTGAAGAAGTTCCTTCTCTTGGTACTTTTAACACTATGTGAAAGGCCCACAAGGTCTTTAATGACTCACATGTGGCTTTTTTTCCCTTGTAAACTAAGTAAAAAAGTGATGCAAGCGTGGCTGTATATATGTATATATGTATATTATGCTCCAATAATTGGTATAGAACCTATCTCAGTCTTTATCTCTGCTTACTTCAAACTCTCTTCTTGAATTTGTAAACTGAGATGAAGCATAAACCTTTTCCTTCTATTTAATGTCAGTCTGCCAGGATCCCTAAACCAGCTGTTCCAATTGCCAGCGTGCTGTAGAGAATTTCTGCACCTTCACCTGCCTGAGGAGAGAGGGCCATTCAGATCCTGCCAGCCTTTCTGAACAGGATCTGTTCACTGCTGCTCTTCACAGAACCACCATCCAGCTTCTGGGCTGGTTTCATGATGAAATGGGCTTTTTTTTTTGATCAAACACCTATTTGCAACAGTTTAATTCTTCAGTTAGTTAGCTTTAATAATAGTAATTAGCAGATTGGAAGAGCCTACTTGACCTCTGAAGTCTCTGCAATGAATCTCTTGCTATTGAAGAGCAGCAAAGCCCTGAACCCCCAATAGGAATGCAAGAAATATCTGTATCAAGCAGCTGTGAAAGGGTAACAATGATATCACAGTTTGAAGAGAAATAAACAGATATCTGATATTTTCCAAAAGAGATTGATGGAAAAGTGCTGTGATGATAGCAAAAGAATAGTATTTTTCTTTGATCAAATAGAGAGGTGAAATAATTCCTACTTTCTTCATGTTATCTCAGATAGGTCATGCCCAAGCATTGGCTGAGATGAGGCAGTGCAGCCCATGTGGGGAGAGAGAGATACCTGCTGGGGCAGTTGTGCTGGGCCTGGGCAGTGATTTCACAAGGTCAAAAACTTCCCAGTGAGCTGCCCCTGAAGCTCTGCAGGAAGCACAGCATCACTCATTCTGGGTGGCAGGTCCCAGTGGACCTGTGCCTGTGCACATCTCTAACTCCCCATATGCACAGACTTCTCACAAGGCAAGGCAGGGATGAGAACATGACAGGTTTAGTTCAGCCAAGCCAAATTAAGGTAGCTACACTTCAAGTAGGGGAAAAGATTACTGAAGAGAAAGGCAGAACCCAAACTCAGTTAAATGAACCCAACCCCAGATCCTACCTATGCAGAAACATCCCTCCCTGGTAGGTGCTGAGAAGCCCTGAAGCTCTGAGAGCAGAAAGGAGTTC
This sequence comes from Acridotheres tristis, assembly GCA_037013685.1. Classification (NCBI taxonomy): domain Eukaryota; kingdom Metazoa; phylum Chordata; class Aves; order Passeriformes; family Sturnidae; genus Acridotheres; species Acridotheres tristis. The sequence continues at coordinate 138,479,522 of CM072886.1, read as the reverse complement.
AGGCATTGACACTCCTCTTCCTGAGTGCTGCTATTCAGGGGTTTGAACTGTGAGATCTTAGCCCTGACCAAACACCTTCTCTCCCTCCTGTGATGGCTGTGACTGAACTCTCTCTTGCTCTTTTTATCTGTCATGGGCCTCATTTCCAGCTGCATTTGAATTCTGCTCCTGGTTCTTCCCTGTGGCAGGAAGGCAGCATTGGTGGCTCAGATTGTTATATTGGACCATCTGCTCTAACAAAAGACAGGCTCTAAAACACAGTCTTTCAGGGATAATGTGCAAATATATCAGGAGCTCTCTTGTCCTCCTAGGCAGTCCCTCAGTTCTGGAGTCTTGTTAGGCTGGGGCTTTCCTTTTGAATTCCTGTGGCTCACACTTTGTAAGATGCATTTATTGTACTGACATCATGGGAAACCCACGGCCCTGCTGAGCTTTATCTCTCTCCAGGGACTGAGAGCTACATCACTAATGCAGAGGCTGGAGCTGTCCAAACTGCTCATTCCCACACCTGCCCACACACCACTCACAGAGGGCCTGCTGGGAAGTCAATATCTATTTATTTATTGTACTGTGGGGTACAGAGGAAGCTGCTGAAATGTTTTTCATTACCTTGGTTACTACCAGAGGCCAAACTTTTTCCTTGATTTAAATAACTCTGAGGACACACTTTCTGAGAGCCTCAAACTCCTTGAAGGGTTTTACCACCTCTCTGACTGTGACAGTGTGCTTCCCTCTCCCCCTTTCCCTGCTTATGCAATAGCCCCTGGTGGTGGTCAGGAAAGCCATGTCTGGCTTAGAGAGAACAACAAAATAATTAAGGGCCATAAACCTTGTTCAACAGCTAAGGACTAGCTGAGCATGTGCCAACCCAAAATAGAGAGAGTATGTAAATATGACTAAGTCAATCACCCTCTACTCCATGAATAGCAGGCAGCCCAGGGTCCATTGGATTCTCCTGCAGGGCAGCAGGCTGCATGACACGATCTCCCTTTTGTGGGGATGCCTCTCAAGGTTACTCCTCGGGGCTGACAGATGCTTGCATGCTAAACTTTGAAATCTTACCTAAGGGATATAAAGAATTGATTGTGCCTGTATAACTCTCTAGATGTAAATGGTTAACTGAGGCTGAGACTAAACTTGCATCTAGCTGCACCTACATCCTTATCTCATAACCACAAAGGTTTGATTGGTAGGTTTATTGAAACAGCTTGTTCTGGATCAGTGCTGCTGCACAATCTGAACTCAGGAGCTCTCTCTCCACTGTCACTCTGAATTGCTCTGCTGTGTACTGTTTGTTCCTTGTTCCAGCATTGAAAGGCTCTTGGCTAGGAGGGTTAAGTTCTGCAGCCACTGACTGCTAAAAATGCTTTGTGGCATCTCCTGCCCCAACTCGGTATGTCCCATAAGGTGTTATTTGCAGAGTTCATTTCCAGGCTTGGATAAGCATCTGCAGATCTCCTGGTGAGGATGGGCTGGTGAGGTTCTTGCATCAGGTGCTGCAGGAGGGGTGGGGGGTGAGCACAGGCAGCTCAGACTGTGCTGCTCTGCTCTGCCTCCAGTGCCTGCCCCACCTCACCTGTGCAAACAGGGCATCTCATGGGAGCCCTGCCCTCATGTCCCAAGGTGATGTCTCTCCATGCCACTCGCTGCTGCAGAGCTGCACCCTGAGAGCCTAATGGGAGAAATTGATCTCCAGTGCTGCAGTCACACTGCAGGAGTTTAGAGAAGTTTGGGTTTTTTTCCAGAGAGGTTCCTTGTGGGCTTTTTTATCCCTCCCAGCCCTCATGCTGAATCCTGCAGTAGAAAAGTCTGAAAATGTGAAATCCTGAAGCTACCTACAGCTTTTTTTATAGCAGAGCATTTGATCACAGTGGTTCTCTCTTCACTGTGTGTTCTGTTTCCTCCAACATACAAAACTATGAGAAGCACATATATTTGATAAGAACCAACAGAGGACTTTTTCCAAGGCCTTCAGCAGCAAAATTATTTACTCTCAGTCTGCTGACTGAAGTCTAGCAATCTCAAGCCCCACATACACCAAAACATAACTCCCACTGTGTTCAGCAAGAGCAGTTCTGCTTTCTTGTGTGATGCTTTGACACAGAGTCATTTCATTTTAATATTTAAGCTGTGCCAGGGGTGATTGACCACACAAACCATATTGTCTGTTAATTAGCTAATTGAGTATGAATGCTGTGGCATCCCAGTGTTTCAGGGGCTCTTCTCTGATGGTGAGTCTCATCATCAGAGCTTGCAAGATGTGAGCAGGATGCATTCCAGCTGCACACAGCTCAGCAGATGCCTTGCAAATGCACACATGCCCCACTTGGTTTGTTTCATTTCCAGTGAAGCATGTAAAGTAAAACCAATTCACAAGGATTTTTGAATAAAAGACCTTATTGCTCTGTGATGACAGGTATTTTGATAGATTTAAAAAAAGGAGATCATAGTCATGCACATTCATAAATCAAGAGTCTGGTAAAAGCTCTGAGTTAATGTAATTATAAGCAGTGCAATCAAAGAGCTTACCAGCTGCCCCAGGTTAAAAGAAAATTTTTTGTTGACAAATTCACCTTGCTCTGTCAAAAGCACTGAAAAAACCCTCATACAGCCTGTTTTTCTGATACAATGATCATCATTTATTTAATTCCGTTCCAAGAGAAACTATCAGTGGTTTGGAATCAACCATAGCCTTTGAAAAACTTGTAAAATATACTGAGCTGCCTACAGACCCACAGAACTGAGACAAGACCTGGTCATCTACCAGTTATTGCTGTCAGACACCGACCCTGATCAGTGCTGAGGAGCCTTGGCATCATCAGAGCCTGTCCTCAACCACACATCCCACAGGGCAGCCTGCTCCAGCTGATCCTGATCCTGCTCCTGTCGGGATCAAGCTGCTCTGAAACCTGGAGGTAGCAGCATCAGCTGTGAAATTTGGAGCTGTTTCCTCCTTTATGCTTCTGCTGTGGGTTGGAATGTGCAGGAGCTGGGTTCCAAGTCTGGGTCTGATTTGTGCTGCCAAACCTGCTCTAAAATGCATTTTCTGAAACTAAATTTCATTTTTTTTTCCCCAAGCAGGCAAGTTTCCCAGTCCCAAGGACTGCAGAGATGTGAAACACCTGATTTTATATTTTAATTTACAGCCAACACCTGAAGAAAGTCAATAATATAGGCTCAATAATTAACATGCTGTGGGTAATTGGCCTCACAAGGAGCAAAGATGAGCACAGATAAACCAGGTGTGTGTCTGCTTTTCACTGCTTGTGGAACAAGAGCTTGTCCCATCAGTATTTAAAACGAAAGAAGAACCAAGAGATTGCTTTCTTCCAAAGAGGGAGGGAATAACTTATCTGCTCTTGCAGTAGTGGGAACAGGTGGCACAGGGAGAATAAACAGGAGTTTTAGAAGGCCACTTGGCAATAGTGAGTGTTTAATTTTAGTAGTGAGTGAGAGCTGATTTAGAAACCTTGTCTTGTGATCAGGGACTGCAGGAAAAGCTTTGTGCCCTTGAAGGATGCAGAGGAGAGGTCTGAAGGCAAGGAGTCACCCAAAGGTGGTTAACAGGTAGGATTCATATCACTTGCTCTGCTTGTTCTTCAGCCCCATTGGATGGGTTCAATCAGCAAAGCAAGGTGTGATCAGCAGGGCTTGTTAAACACTGCAGCCACTACAAGGCCTGACTCAAACAGAGAACTGATATTTCTCTCACAAGGTGTCAGTCCCCCAACCTGTCTGGGAGTCCTCAGGATGCTCGTGGGGACTCATGAGGAACTTCCTTGCAGGGTAGCAAAACGAATGGGAGTAAATTCAAAGTCAAACCTGTCACTTTTTTGTGAAGATAATAAAATGAAAGTGATTGCAGCAACCAGGGTTTAGTTTTGTGCGCAGCAAGATCATTTTCTTCCCATGAATAAATTAGCATATCTGAATAATAACCAAGTGGAACAACCTTTCAGGCATTTATCAGACCTCTTTTATTCTGTGCCTCAAAAAAGTTTTGCGCGTGGCATAAGCAATGGGCTACCTGGGGTCTGACAGACTGAGATGCCACAGGGAATTAAGTCAGCACCACAAGGGTAGGAGATCTGTAGGTGCAGCTTTCCTCTTTGGCTCTAATGGGAAGGCCACCTTGGACAGCCTAGCATCTGCTAGGAAATACTTTGCACAACATAGTGATAGAATGCTTTGGCAAGGGGGAGTTCAGCTAGACAAGACCTCCTGCTCTGGGGTGGATTTATGATACAGGCCCCCAAAGACTGATGGAAGAACTCAGCTGCTGCTGGGTGGGCAGATGACTTTGATGGCTCACAGTCCAGCCAGAGACACTAAAACCAAGTTCTCATCAGTCTCTGCTTCCCTTTCCATAAATCCAGCTGACTTCTCATACCACTAAATGGAAATGGAACCACTAAAGCTGATCTATAAAATTTCAGCTCCCAAACTAGAGATATTGTGTGGGCAAGAGGTTTTTGGAAATAAAGATGCTTTGGCTCTTGATTTTAGGGTCTGTAGGGGCTCTACAGTCCCTTGAATTTTAGAGGAGTGTAATAGGATTTGAACTACAAATATAGTTCTTTCCGAATTTTCCCTTGTTATCTGCCTGCACAATCTTTGGTTTTACAAACTAAAAAGGCCCTGACCAAAAGCTGTGGTGACAGTAGAAAGCATCAAGCCTTTCCATCTTTCCTCTCCTCATCATAGGTGTTACAGAAAAAGAAACAAATATGCTGACAAAGCAACCCAGCTTCACTTTCCAGGCTGAAAAGTCTTTCCTGTCCAAAACTCCAACAACTATTTTGACAGCACATGTGTTGATTCCACACTGCAAAGGTCTGTGGTGGACGTGTCCTTCAAGGGCACATCTATCACCAATGATAGATGTGGACCCAGGATTGCATGGACAGCCTTGGTTAAGGCAGATATTCAACTCTCTTAAGGTTCTATCATAGCCCTGGGAGGGAAAATCAGAATGCCTGGCTTTGAAACCCATCCTCCATATTGTCACATTTTAAATGCCCAGTCCATAAGTGCTCCTCACAAATAGCTACTGCAGCTCCTTGTGCCAAGAACAGGAAGACCTGGCCATGGTACATTAAAATCCAGTTTCCAGAGCCATGAGCAAATCCACTTTATGGTCATAGATGCTGATGGAATGTCTATGCGAGCTGCATACCATCAGCATGCAGTCAAAGCAGAGCTTGGGACATGCAAACCATTCCCAAATAAATATAATGAAAGGGAAGAAATGCACTAACTGAGCATAACAAATCCTCCTAAAGGATTGCTCTTGTTTCCAGTCTTTTCTTAATATATTGACTTTTCTGTGCTGTATTCACTATGGTTGTGTTCCACACACCAAAACAGCCCTTGAAGCTGCTATAGTGTAGCCCTTCTGCACAAGCTGTGTGCATCCATCTACATGGTGGGTACCAGCCCCAGAGAGCTGTCAGTCGAAGGCAAAGCTGCTCTCTTGGGTGAAACTATTCACACACCAAGAGCCAAGAGCATAATGATAGTGTCAAGAGGCTTTTGAAAAGTGTTTTGTTAAGTGCTTTGGTGAGGTTTTATTGCTATGGCTAATTAAAAGTTCATCACAAGCACTAAATGCAGCCAATGTTTATTTTCTGTACAGTCATATTGACAGACCAGTGCTTCAGGATATTAGAACTGTGTGCTGGTTTCTGGAGAGGATTAACTATTGCTTATCTGTCAGGAAAAAGAAACATCACCAACAAATAAGTAAACAAACAAATCCTTATCTCTTATGTTGTATCAGCCTTTGCATTTGGCTCTTTTCCTAATATTTTTCTAAAATCTGGCATTTAAGTAGCAGTGCAAAGCTAAACAGTTTGTGCCAGCATACTTTGGGCACAACAAACCTATGTGGGTTTTCTTGTGCCTGAAATATGTCCTTTGGCCCAGCAGGGGCTTACAGCTGTAACCACTGCTCATGCCTGCAAGATGCCTTGATCCAGGATAAAGAGTGGAGTGCAGGGCTTCCAAATGAGGCTGCAGGACCAGCTGTAGCCACTTAGGCTGGAGGTAGAAACGTGGGTGAAGGATTCCTCTGAGATGTGTTGTCCCAGGGTAGCTGACTGCTCTGGTTGAGGGATTGAGGACATACAGAGACCCTCAATGGATGAGAACTTCAGAGAATGACAAAGAACTAAAGGAAAAGGAATCCACTGGAAGAAGGTGATGGCAGAACAGCTATACTGTTTGACCATCCCACCTAGAAGTGTAGACATCTGACAGATTTCTGGTCTGTATTTGTTATACTTTAAGATATATATATATAAAAATATATATCCCAATCTCTAGTGATTCTCAATTTTGCACACTAGTGGATGCCAAATTTCTGTATGTGCCTGTCTTAAAAGACATTTGGGAAAGAAGTCTTACAGCACCTGTTGATATCACCTACAGGTCTGCTGTGTTTTCAGTATCTGAATGGTGAGGGAAAATGCAGGCTGCACATGGACATGCAAACTGGAGGTGATTTCCCTCCCCTCTGTCAGTCTCCCCTTCACTCCAACTTCTGAGGCAGCAGTTGCCTGCAGTGCACTTGCAGCTTTCCTGCTGCTCCCTGGCAGGAGCCAGCTGCTTGGAAAAGAGCTCCAGCCACCCCTGCAGCAAAAGGAGGAGGCACTGCTGGGAGCAGTGCTCTCTTGTGCTGCTGGGTCAAGCACAGCCCTTTTGAGGAGCTGCCATATGGAAAAGCTCTGAGCTGAGATGGGCAGGTCACTGTGGAAGAACAGCGTGCTGGAATTAGCCAGTTAATGAACTGTCAGTGTCATCACACAGAGTTCAGCCAGGGCCACTCTCCAGTCACAGGGAGGGAAGGAACATCCATAAATTTTTCTGGCTTGCTCCTAATGAAGGGGGCCTCTGTTCCTGACGTGGAGTCCTGGAGCCACGGCAGAGGCATCCAGGAAGCAGACACAGAGTTTCTGCTAATCAGTGTAGCTCTGGTTAGTCTACATAGCTGTTTACAGAAGTGCTTAAAAGAGAGGCTTCTGGAAGAGTTATATAAATTATCCTTTCTCCATCGAAAATACATGAAAATTTGTTTGCTATTGAGACAGATTAATTAGGAAATGGAAAGAAGAGGTGGCTCTCATACCAAATGTCTGGGAAGCTGGAACCAGATCTCGCACTGAGCTCTTCCCCAGTCACAAATAGCTGATAAATAAAGTATAAATTAGTCTGGAAGGAGACAGTGCTCTGCACTACGGAGCTGATGGCAAGCAGGCTATTCAGCCAACATGATAAAAATCCTTTTGGAGCTGGTAGCTGGTACACAGAGCAATGAGGAGCTCTGCCAGTCAACCAAAAACCTGTCTGCGACTAATGTGTGAAGAAAGCAAATTCTTATATCACCTTGTCAAGGGATTTCTTTCTTCCAAATATAAAAGTCATTTTAATATAGTCATCAGTCACAATGAGACCAATCTGCTGAGTCCAGTGCAGTTTGCAGACTGGGGGCAAGGCACAGAATATGCTGCAAAAATCAGGACAAAGCAGACCACAGTCCAGTGCTTCACACAGTCCAAAGCAGCAAGAACAAACAAGCAGAGTAAGGACAGATGAACACAACAGCTGCCATGCAGCATCAGAACCTCTGACCTGATACAATGGAAAAAAATCAGATTTATTGTTTTTTTGGCTGTCACGACATACTCCAGTCATTAATATTTATCTCTCATCTTTTGCACCAGAAAAGTTCTATTTGCTCTCACAGGAGCTTTTAAATTGCATGTCCAAAATTCATGGTATGGCGAAACATATTAGGTGAAACAACATTTTCTTTTCTGTTTTATAGAGGTTCAGTTGCAAAATAGCACAAAATTGAAACGTGGTTTCAGAGGAATATGTCACACTTGGTGTGTATCTGCACCAGATAATGGCCTGGTGCAGAGGGATGTGAGATGAAGGGGGACTCAAGGGTGATCAACACCTTTCCACATCACTGTCTTGCTACATTCAACTGGGGCAGGTTTAACCGTGTAATTGTGTTTTAATTTCTTGGTCAAAAGAATAACTTCTAAAGGAAAATAGAACAGAAAAACTGACCCACTGTGATCCTTTGCCACATGTCTAGTTGTAATATATTCACTCATAAATCTGGATAATTTAGTTATATTTATTATATACTTAGTAGAAAAGTGGAGTCACAATCTGCTGGATGGAGAGGGGATGGGATGCTTTCAGCTTGCCTTTAGCCATCTGCCTCTGTCATCAGTGGAATGGGGAAGAGGCACTTTTAGAGCAAGTTGTCTCACCCAAAATTAGCCTCTAAAATGCTTCTCAAAAGCGAGATGTCTTGTCTGTGGAAGTTTCACTGATACCCATTTTCCAGGCTAATGCAATGACCTGTGCTGTAGGCCAGAGGAGAACACAGAGGCTCATTGCCCAGCCTTAGCAGGACAGGTACAAGCAGTACCAAACAAGCTTCCCTTATAAGTGCCTTCTGAGAATTATCAAGGTGCCTGCTTTTCTATTCCTGCACCCTGAGCTTGGCAGAATTATCAGCATTTAGAGGATCTCTTGTCTTGCCTTTTGATACTTTGAAACGTGCAAAGGGTGCTCACATTTCGTGTGAGGAATGCATGGTGGAAAGCATTTTCACAAAGGTTGTCTTTACAACAGATCTAACTGTGGGTGACACTGGAGGAGATTTGGATGGCTATTTCAAATTCATAACCACTCATCTGAAGGTCAAGTGGAATCATGGAATTATCAAGCCTTGCCTTGTGCGTGACACAGGTGGTGGCAACATTTTATGTATTCTTAAGTAGGATGAGGATTTTCACACTGACAACTGCGTCAGGTTTTATTCCTTGTTTTCTTTAATACTCCGTGGTTCTGTTCTGCAGCCCTTCTCTTTTCCATTGCTCTTTGCCTTTGCTTTTCAAGCAGCAGGATTTTCTCTGTTCCCTGTCTTCTACAAGGATCATTTGTTACCACAATGCCCATGGATGAGTCTTTATCTTCCTGATCCCTCTCCTCTAGAGATCACTAGCACTCTCAGATTGCAGCAGGAAAAAGTTCTTTCGATCTCTGCTATTACATCCCTGTCATCACTTAGCTCATTTATGAGTGTGTGAGATGTTTTTGTAAAGCACAGCATTTTTACTGAGAGGTACAGGGTAAATTCTACACGACACCAAATGAGACAATTTAACCTTAGAGTTCTTTTAATAATACCTTTAATCTAAAAATAATCATGCCATTATAAATTTATTGAAAAACAGTTAAAAGAATTAATTACAAAACTATGCAAGGACTGTATTATACATTTATTTTTGCATAAAGATCTTGACCTTAATATTTAATCATTCATCTGTAATAATAAATACTCGACTGAGAAATTAATTTCTGCATAGCATTGAAGAATTTATTCTTAAATTCAGTTTTAGATGCATAACAACACTTTCAGTAATGTCAATAAAGCTGCAGCAGTAATGATGTACATCATTAATATACATCATTAATATACATCATTAATGTATATTAATGTACATTAATGATAATGTACTGGATGGGTCTGAATGAGCATTCATAGAAAACATTACAATATTCTGAGAGCTCCAGTTTCTGATGTGAATAGTTACTTTTCTTTTTAGAAGGAATGAGATGTGTTTCAGATTAATTAATTGGTTTATTATTTACTTATTTTAGTAGAAGTTTTCTTATTTGGTTGACTACAATGAGAGCTATGATCTACTACCTGTTCCTATAACTATCCTTTCACTAATTGCACCTGGCAGTGTGTAGATAAAGAGAACCAGGAAGATAACAAGAATAAGCAGAATTATGCCAATGATGATGTACTTCTTGTAATTCCTCCAGATCAGGTGATACAAACACTTGAAAGGGTTTACAAACCAAGAGAAGGATGTGTCTGGTCGGCTAAAAGGGAAGAAAGAAAAAGAAAATATTTTGTTAAGGCAGATCTATCTCTTTCCAATGTTATCACACTGCAAAATATATATTTGAGACTAAAAAGGACCTTTAAGTCCTTGGAACCCACTACAGGGATTATAGGGAATGTCCACCCACGTTCACAAGCTGTTGGGTCACTTTTCTTCCACCCATTCTCAAACCGAGCTCCACACACAACTTGTAATGAAATTCCCACTCACACATCAAAAATACTTCCATTTATGTCATGACACAGGATTCAAAATTGAAAAGATGATCATGGTAACCCCTAAAGAAGAAATGCAGGCATCATAAACTTGAGTACAAAAGTTTTCTATTAATTTCAAGGAATTTAGCATCACAAAAATGGCAGTGAGCCACTACAAAAAGTCTTATTGCACAGAGATAGTCATGGTGCCATAATAATCACAGCCAGCTCAGGTCAGGCATGTGGCCCAAAATGGTGTATTTTCAGAAGGAAATTTAAAACAAGCCTCATGAAAACAGGAAATGGTGAAATGAAACCTATATGGTTTGCCTGTGTACATAAAGAAGAGCCACAAATATCTGCATCCCACAATCCAAGTTTTTTCCAAATGTTCCCCCATGCTGTGTTCTCCTCCCTACTCAGAAGTTTCTTCACACTGTACAACAAAGCTGACTGCATACAGAGAGGAAAACAATGTTCTATTTAGGAAAAATGTTGTCCTAGTCTCTCCTCTGGCATGACATCTGGCTGGGAGGGCACTGTGCTGCTCCAGCAGCCCTCCCCAGGGCAGCACCTGCCAGCTTTACAGTGGGATGACCTGATGGCCACAGTGGTGTTGGGCAGCATTAACACCTGCAGAACTGGGGCAGGTTGTCTTTCTTATCCAATGTCGCTGTAATTGTGCAGATGGTGCAGCAAAAAGGAGAATGAAATTTACTGAGGGTCACAAAAAGCTGTGGCTATGTCTCACTCCAGAAAGGTGTTCCAGGAATTTAAGCAATGTCTTAGTTATCTGGTGAACTCAGCATTCAGCCAGTGGAAGTGAATGCCAATGTGACAGAAACTCTGTAAATGTGAAAGGCCAACTGAATATCTTTTAATGAAAGACGGCTTTTTATTGAGGTGGAAATGATTCAGAAATAAACCATCAAATTAGCCCTCCAGGTTAAAAGGAATTATTAAAAAACTGGACACTCTGAACATTAAAACTACTTGAGTAACAAGACTCTTTTTCTGCATGTACCAGCTACTTGAGGACTTTTCATAACCTTTAAAGGCTGGGAAAAAAAAAGCCAGACTGTTGCTTATTTAATTTGTTTCCTTTGCAACATAGGCAATAGAGCTCATTATCAGTTATAGCAGTGTATTTATTATAATAGACTGCATCCGGAAAGGCATCATGTCTTGATCAGCAGAATTGAAGAGATGAATAACCTCATAGTGCTTTGGCCAGCAGGAAATTACACTCATTGAACCTTACTCTTTGTTTGCATGTTTCTCTCTCTAGTTCACAGACATTTAATCTTTGTCCACCTTTACTCTGCTGCATTAAAGAGTCTACTACTGTCTATAGCACCCAGAGAATAATTTTTTTTGTTTTGAAATTATTTTGTTTCTTAATTAAAAAGAATAATTTCACCAAAAAAAATCTGAAAATTTCTCTGCTTCTCTGGGTGTTCCTGCATGATGAGCAAAAAAATTAGAATGAATCTACAGTACTGGCATAGAGACGTGAAGGTCCTGAGAAAAGAGGTCCTTGAGATCTACTCCTTCCTGAAGGGTAGAATCTATTACTTTTTATCTCCCAGCTGATTGTGACTACTCTGCATGTATGAACCACATATTGCATCACCTGGGGGTACTGAGCTGGTAAACTTCAGTATCGTTAAAACAATAATGAAACTGAGGCATGGTATGTCTTCAACTGTTAGTTTATTTTCTTTCCAGTGAGTGAGTGTCTAGCTAAAATAATTTTTATTATTCACATACTGGCTTTGCTTTAGTAACCTTAGGATTTATTCTGCCTAGCATTAAAGCCTAGGTGCTCAGTCTGGTCCTTCATGGGCAATCTGCATGGGGAGAGGAAGGACCTTCAGGAGGCCAAGTCACCTCTTTCCTCAGCTCATATCTTAGGATATGTGTGCTGGGAAAATGGGATGACTTCCCCTCTGTACCATGAGCAGCTACACAAGGAGCCTGAATGCTTTGCTTGGGAGATGGGTAGTGCCAAATGACATCATCCCCACTTTGGATTTAATTGAGGCATACATCTCAACTGAGAGTAGAATTATGTTGAGCCATGTGTTGGCTGTGTATTCACACCACAAAACCCACTGATTACTCAGTGCAAGATCTGGAGGAAAACTCTGGTTTGGAGGCTTCTGGGCCAAAACGCCTCCAGAGAAGAGGCCATCAGGCTGGTGACAACTTTATGGCCTAGCAGCACATTTGCAGATAAAATGCCCTTGAGCTGAAAACACAGGGAGCCCTAGGCAGCCATGGGTGCATGGGCTGGATCTCAGAAAATGAGAGGAAAATGAGACAGTGCCATATGCCCCCTGCTGACATGTAAACCTTCTATTACACTTGACACTCCCTCTTAAAACTCCCTAGGCTGATTGCTTTCCACCACAGGTATTTCAGAGCTATCCCAGTCTTCTCTCCTCTGAAAGAGATGCTTTAGTTTCCATTCCTGGGAATCTTTCAAGCAGACACCTGTCAGGCAAAGCTCATCCTGCCTTTGAGTAAAGGTTTTGGTGAAGTGACTGATTAGAGTCTTTCCAAGGCTAGTTTTAAACAATGCTCTGATACCTCTGATCTGGTAATTTCTTTGCTTTCCTTCCTGTTGCTTCTTCCTTTCTTGTGTTTATCCTGAGATCTATCTCAAACTAACAAAATTAAACAGAATGTGTAATGATTACCATTATGACTAGCAATTGAATTTTAGAAGCTTTGGTAGCAGTAAATATAACATCAATTTCTCTCACCCTTTTTTTTAAATCCAGCTCATAAAAAAAGTGTTCAAGTATTTTAGTAGAACAAAGCACTTGAGCCAAAATAGATTAAAAGTACTTTTTTTTCTGAATGCAAAAAGCTCAGCTGATACTTTTTAAATGTGACAAATACTGAAAGATAAACCACTCCTTCTAGATCATTTGCCTTTGTTAAAACACTTAAAATGTCCTCATTAAAAAGCCTTATGATGAAAAATAAGCATCTTCATTCTTTGAGTATGAAGTACAATAAAATTAGAGATGGAATTTTGAAGTCACATCCTTCGTGTGTCTAAAGAAGGGCAATGATGCTGGTGAAAGGTCTGGAGCACGAGTCTTGTGAGAAGCAGGTGAGGGAACTAGAGTTCTCTATCCTGGAGAAAAGGCTACAGAGGAGACCTTATTGCTCTTTAAAACCACCTGAAAGGATGCTATGTCCAGGTGGGAACTGGTCCCTTCTCCCAAGTAACAAATGACAGGATGAGAGGAAATAACCTCAAGTTGCTTCAAGGAGAGTTTAGACTCTACATTGGTGAAAAATTTACTGACCAAAAGGGCTCTCAAGAATTGGAACAGGCTTCCCAGGAAAGTGGTGGAGTCACCATATCTGGAAGTATTTAAAAGACATGTAGATGTTATGCTCAGAAACATGAGTTAGCGATGGACTTGGAAGTGCTGGATTAATGGTTAGACTCAATGATTTTAAAGATAGTTTCCAGCCTAGATGGTTCTATTATTAATATAATAAATATAATCCATCTGATCTTTATAGGTGATCAAACGGAGATGTTGACTGTATGTGTAAACTGTGATGATTTAAGATGTTATCTCGTGCCAGGTCAGCTATGGAATGAGCTCATGTGTGAATTCCAGCTGAGGACAAATGCTCAGCAATGCAATTTATTTGGGCTTCCAGAGGAAGATGTTTCAGCAAACTTGGAAGGTGCTGCCAGCAAGCAGCAGAGCCAGCCAGCAGACCATGCACAAGCTGGACAATTACTTGCTGAAGGTTACAGCTGGAAAGAGAAGAAACTCCAGGAGACCAGAGAGGAAGTGTCCTGAAAGGAGGTCAGGTGGTTGTCCTTCCCCATCTCCTGCTGAATTCCCCTGCCCCAGCATGTTTTATGGGTTTGCTTCTACTCACTTGGGTTTTTCCAAGGGCTCGGGCTCCTTTCGAGCTTTGCCTACTGGATTCTTTTCAGCTTCTTCTGCTGTGACCAAGTGAAACTCAGCTTCCACCTTGCCCTGGATCAGAGAGAGAATATGTAAGCATCCAGTCCTGGGTTATTATCACTAATTCACAGCAGGATTTGTCTTGTGAAGAAATGATGGAACCAATTGAGGGCAAAGGAAATTGATTAAGGAAAATAAGATAGTCTTTGCAGTTGAAGAGAAAGCACAAAGGAAAACCCAGGCACGAATTGCTGATTTATGCTCAAGGACTGTAGGAAAGAGAGGTCAGATATTTTCTCCCAGACCCATAAATATCTTTTCTGCTTTGTAAATTATAATGTAATTCATCTGCAAAGACATGTACTCTGTCTATCACACATCCTGGCAGAGCTGAATGTCTGAGCTGGAAGCTGTGTTGCTGACGTGGACCAGATGTAATCCATCAGCAAGGGGAAATTCAGCCAGTCACAAGTGCTGGAGCCATTGAGCTGTGGGGTCTCAGCTCACAAAAGGAAGATGAGATTTAAAGATTCCAGTTACAATTCAGAATGGATAAATCAAATCAGCTTTATCAAATCTGTGATGGATGAAAAACAGACAGATTAATTTACATATATTTCTGATTTTCCTGCCCTATACCTTTGTGGATGGTATTTATCTGAAGTGTTGGTCTATGCCCACTGGCTGTGATTCAGCAGAGGACAGGACTGAAAGAAGAATGTCAATAAAGGTCATAAATGTGGAAGCAAGGGAGAGATCAAACTGGACTGGGAGAGAGGGAATCAATTGTACTAGAGTTGAGAATAGGGAAGTAAATCTGGGATTTGGAAGTGGAATTCATTCAATAAATCCATGGAAAGTACACAGTCAGCCTCAAGTTGAATAGGCAATGAACTTGAAGATGGCACTTTTCATTAAAATATTCTTTTTGCTGGAATAGACAGAAATGTGAAGGAATGTTGAGCTTTAGGAACACCCTTGGAGAATCAATGAAAGTCTAGAGACGAGAAGAAACCCCTAAAAAATGACCAAAGCAGGTGAATTTATAGAGGCTATACTAATGGAAATGAGTAGCTGGTAGCTCTTGGTCTGTCTCCCCCTAGGGAACTGAATGTACCTGAAAAGGCACTTTAGTGCTCAGTTACCTGGGTTTTCTGATCCAAATATATGGAGAACCACTAAGGCATTTGGAGGAGCCTTAGGGATTGCCAGTGGTGGTTATTCAAAATCCAAAATTAGCATATTAGTCCCAGAGAAAAGCTGTTCATCTGTAGTGAGCTGCTTACCGTGAGCTCCCCAGCCTTGATGAAAGGCCACCAGCCTCTGATGCGCTTCTGCTGAAATATGGAGATCTTGTTTTCTGCACTTGCTGCCACAACTGTGCCTAAGTCACAGCTCTTGGCTGTCTTTGCTGCTCGAGGGAACCCATTCAGGTCCAATTCAAGAGTGCCTGGAGAAGGAAATAATGTGACAACACTCAGGGAACAGACAGACACAAAGACATTCAAATAGCAGCTGAGGATCTCTCTGTACTGTCAGCATTCATTTGTATTGCCCTGGAATTCTCATCTGATTCCTAATTATTGACTTTACAAGAAATGTGTAAGTTTGCAATGTGGTGCTTCAGAAAGAGAAAAGCAAAACTTGGGGCTCAGACATCACTTTGTGTGTAACTTCAAAACACAGGTTTGGTGAGAGCTCAGATGAGGCTCAGGCAGATCCATTGCATACTTACCCAAGAAATCATCTGAAGAGAGTCTTTCAAAATCCCACACCTGAAGCACCAGCTCAGCAGGTATTTTGCGTTCTGTCTTTTCTAAGGAAAAGATGTTTTCTCTTTTAGTAACCACCATTTGTTTCTCTGCTGGGAGATAGTGGAACGGGAACACAAAGCGCCAGTTGAAGTTGCCCTCTCCTGTCAAGGAATTGTAATGTACATCTGTCTCCTGTTTGTCCTCCTCCAGGCCCTTTATCCACCTACAGCAAGCACACAATGGAAACCATCACTGTCACCAGGGGATCTTGAAGTGCCAAGGTCACTGAATTGCTCATCAAATATTCTCAAAACAATTTTTCCTCTGATTTTTGAATGAAATATTGCATGTTATTTTGAAGAAAAGTGTGAAGAACTTACCCTTTTACATAGATATCACTTGATTTTTGCCCCGTAAAGATATTTTCATCTTCTAGAATAACATCCTCTGTATTCCAGATTATTACCCTCAGTTCATATCTGAAAAAGAAAAAAGGATTGTGTGCAAAGCTCTGGTCAGCCACTGATGCCAACCTCTATCAAATCATGTTCCTATAAAGTGAGAAATATTGTATTTGTGCATCAGACTCAGGCCTCTTCTGTTTACAAGAGACTAGTGATAGAGTGGGGATGTTGGTTCCCCTAGCTCATGGAGTATAACAGACAACAACAGGGTCACTGCCAGCTTCAGAGGGATGGAAAATTCCTTGCTTTTTACATGCCTGTTCATTTTCAACTCTTTTCACAAAAACACTGCAGTGGAACAGGCAAAGTTGTTCTGAAAAACTTCAATAGTGCAGTCTCCAAAAGAGTGATCAACTTGCTAATAAAAAATAGAGTTCCCTGAGAGGTGCTTTTTAGAAGAAATGCCTAAAACCATGGCATTTTGTGTAATCTAGGGTATTAAAAGGGAAGAGAACTGCTTGGAGATATTTGCATTTAAATAGGTACAATCATCTTTAGAAACAACAGCAAAAGGAATTAAAGTTTCTCCATCCTTTCCACTCCCTGTATTCAAACATTTATGGTGGCCATCCAAAGTTCTCAAAACTTAAACTGAAATACATATATTGCAGGTGACATAAAAATTTAACACTGAAATATTTAGGTATTCCTTGAGTCATTGTACGAACTGCAAAATACATTAAATGTCAAACAAACTATGTTTGATAATACCAACATATATTTTCCCTGATATGACATGTTTTGTCTTGGAAATAGCCTCAATCTCAAGGTGTGGAATGATTTGCTTCAGAAGTTACCAGATGCCCTACATTATGGAGCTCTTAAGGAGCTCCATGAAAACCAAGCCTCTGCAATAGCCAAAGAAAGTTGAATCTGCAATGCCCCACCTGGTCTTGTTCAATCAAGATCATCAATAAGAGAAGTTTTCACAAAGTGTTTGAAGTTTTATAGAGGCTGGAGCCTGTTTTACTGCAGCAGATGTGCATTTGTCAGCAGGATGTGTAACTTGTGTCTACAGGTATTGGATTTCTTTCCTCATAATTAATGTTTGACAGTATTTTCTCCCGCTATATTAGACTACAGAAATGGTAGCAACAGTTTGATTTTATGGGCTTGATTGGTTTCAAATCTTTTTGGGTTGGAAAATGCTTGTTGTTAAGGAGTTTTATCGAAAGTTCTGGTCTGAAAGAAGTAATTGCAGCATGGATTCTTTGTTTGTCAAATCAAATCATATAGGAATAGTACCCGATGATGTTTCAGACATGAAATTCTCAGGAAAGGCCTTG
Organism: Acridotheres tristis; assembly: GCA_037013685.1. Classification (NCBI taxonomy): domain Eukaryota; kingdom Metazoa; phylum Chordata; class Aves; order Passeriformes; family Sturnidae; genus Acridotheres; species Acridotheres tristis. The sequence goes on along the minus strand of CM072886.1, from coordinate 138,461,936 downwards.
CTAAAATACAGGATGGACTGAGAATTCTGTTTCTCATTTTTTGTGTTTTCTTTACAATATTCAATTAGCTTGAGCAACTATGTGCAGTATTGCATGTAAAGCAGTATAAGGAAATGGGAGAAGGCTATGTCAAACAGATCTCTTTTATCTGTTGCTGCTTTATGTGTTTCTTGAGCTTATCTTTGAACAAATTGCTGCAAATCCAATACATGTAACATTATTGCAGCAGATTAAAGAGCTCAACCAGGGTTGAGTAAGTTATCTCAGTGAAAAAGCTAGTGAAACCAGAATTAATTCTTGCAGCGCAACAAGTAGATGATAACATCAGAATTGCTTGCCTCTAGCCACCTGCAATCTCTTTATTATACAGGATAAAGGGATAAAGAATAAAAAAGGATATCTTTGTAAGAGGTGTGTGATAGCTCTTGCTGAAAAATCACCAACAGCTCTTTGAGCTGTTTAATGGAGGAAACCAAACTAGATGCTCCTCTTTGACTTGAAGCCATGTGAACCTAAGAAAACTTTCCTCAGGACTGGAGAGGTTTGTTTTAGTAATTAATTTTCTATTTATTTCCAGACACTGGAGAAAGACCCAGTCTTTGAAGAATTATCGCCATTGTGGTGGGAGGAAAGCACAAAGTATTACCCTTTGGGTTTTCTTGGTGAAATGTCCACAGGAGGTCCTGGCAGAGGCATATCATTAGGAAACATGTCAACCCACATCTGTACACGACCCTTGAAGACAAAGAGATAAACATCCACGTAACTCTACTCTACAGAGGCTTTAAAAGGCTTTAAATATAGTTCTGACATCTGAAATCACCACTTCTTCTACAAGCATCAACCAGCCCAATATCCTGTAACTATGATTTAATCTAGGAACTTTCTATGCAATATCTTTTTTATGCACATATTCTTCCATTCTGTCAGGTATTTGGTGAAGTTGAAATAGAGCTCAAATACTGTCAGCTTCAAGGTAAAATCCATGCAAAAATAGTATGTGATGAACAGAAAAAAAGAGAACCAAGGCTTAGATAAAAGCAGAGGTTTTGTTAACTTAATAAAGTAAAGCATTTAAAAGACTGAAAATTTGCAGTTACACTTTGTGTGATTATTGTGCATTTGGGTAAGTGGCTGTACACACAGGGGCGACAATTTCCAGGTTGATACTGTACAAAGTCTCGCCTTCAGTGCAACACCAGGGTGCTGACTCTGTAGGTTTGCAGTTACAAATACAAACCACAATAACTGGAGGAAATGAAAACTACCTCTGAGCTGCTCTACCTGTTCCATGCCTGGCTTATCCTTATGATAGAGAGGCCGAGTCTCAATGTGCTCTGGGACCAGTTTGTAGCCAGCTCCAGGGATTTCTTCCCAAGCACGTAAAACCTTTAAGGAGAGATGTTCGTATGATTCAACTGGCTCCTCTATAGGAAAGAGTAAAACAAAAAGGACAATGAGAGCTGAATTATAATATTGAACCCCTTGGTAATATGTTTCATTAGTAATTAGAAGTACTCATTAAAAATTTGCTTGAGTTAAGAGGAAGGTTTTATGTATTCCAGCTAAATAAAGAAGGGCCTTGAAATGCTTCTAATTTGCATAAATAAGGGGACCTACTGGGTTAATTAGAAGATTAGCACTCAGGCAGCAGTTTTCCTGTAAAATGCAGCAAATCATTCCACTACTTCAGCAGTAGTTTTTAACAGGAAGATAGAAGAAATATGTCAGCCATTCTTTTGGAGGAAAATTGCAAATGCTTAAAGCATATGAAAGACAAGGAGACTTGGATTTGACAAACCTGACAGTAAATAGTCACAAGGAGTTAACTATGCCTCCTTTTAGTCTGTGATGGCAACAGCAAAGACCACCTTAGAGAATTGAATGACACCTCAGAGGAAGAGAGTTGAAGTCCATGGGCAAGAAAATTTCACCTCCTGACCCTCTCACCTTGGCCACTGGAAGGAACACCCAGAGAATCCCAGAGAATGGCACCTCAAGGAAGGACCAGTGCTAATATTGAAAGTAGCATGGATGTTAGAAAGCAGAGAAAGCCCTTTGAGCTCTTGAGCTTCTCTTTCCTCCCTTTTTGTGTGGACTCCCCATAAAAGGAGTCCAGACTTTTGAAAAGTGATATCTTCTAGATTAGAAGTGAGAAGTTTAAGATTTATTTCTGTCAACAAATTGTTATCACTTTTCCTACGCATGTTGCTATGTCTGATTGTTGGCAAAAGACTCATTTGGAATTGAAACAGTAGGTATTAAACCCTCCCTAATGGCTCAGAGAGTGAGGAAGGATGATCCTGTAGTTATGAGTCTTGGTTCCCTCTTGTGCACCAACATCTAATTTTAGCCAGCTAAAAGCAAGGTCTCTGGCTCCTATTTAGTCAGGCAGCCTCAGTAACAATGGCACAGATTATCCTACAATATCCTGTATCCTCTCAAAGACACTTTCCTAAAGATCTTTTTTACCTCTGAAGATGCATATTTCTTCCCATTGGCTACAGGTAGTCCTAGACTACCTGGGAGTAGTGGACAGGCAGTTGGGCTAGATGATTGTTGTAGGTCTGTTCCAACTGGACCATTCCTTTCCTTTCCTTTCCTTTCCTTTCCTTTCCTTTCCTTTCCTTTCCTTTCCTTTCCTTTCCTTTCCTTTCCTTTCCTTTCCTTTCCTATCTTTCCTTTCCTTTCCTTTCCTTTCCTTTCCTTTCCTTTCCTTTCCTTTCCTTTCCTTTCCTTTCCTTTCCTTTCCTTTCCTTTCCTTTCCTTTCCTTTCCTTTCCTTTCCTTTCCTTTCCTTTCCTCTCCTTTCCTCTCCTTTCCTTTCCTTTCCTCTCCTCTCCTTTCCTTTCCTTTCCTTTCCTTTCCTTTCCTTTCCTTTCCTTTCCTTTCCTTTCCTTTCCTTTCCTTTTTAAGTTCTTTGTTCCTAGAGCAAAGTTAAATTCTTCCTTCCCTTTCAAGTTAAAGCTGGATGGTTAATTATAATTTTCTCCACCTGTACAGTGGAAATGAGACTGCTTTCCCTTTTCAGTAGGCCTCCAGAGCACAGATCTGTGGCCTTTATTAGTTTTACAGATCCAAAGGATGGCCACCACACAAATCCATCAGGAAATAAGGACCCAGATGTAGTTGTCAGAACAGCAATCTGGAAAGAACTTATGTGAAGACTGCATGTGATAAACTATTTCTGTACAATATTGAAAAACTTGTGTATGTAAGTCCTTTGGTCTTTGCCATCTGGTTCTATATTTCCTTGCTTCTGATTTCAATCATCTTATTTGACACTGCTTTGTCTGAAGTTCATTTTAGTGAACCAGAATTTTGATTGAGACATCCTGGTGCTAGTAGTCACACTCAGTCATCTGCTAGTGAGGAAAACAAACAGCAATACTAGAGTAAAAAATCTCTTTCAGGCCAAGAAACCAAAAATGGATCAGCTCTTCTCCCTTCAACAGTGCTTCCTTGGCAGCCTTCCCTCCAGGTGTGAGCTGTATTTTGTAGATGCCAAGAAGAATGTGGTCAAAGGCAAACCAACACTGGTAAGGGAGTGCAGGTTTTCTTAAACTGCCCCAGAGTCCACTAGAGCTCCTTTCACTCCCCTTGAAAGGCTCCATCCTCAATCTCTTTTCCTTATTCTAAGTACAAAACTGAATGGTTTGGGTTGGAAGGAACATTCAAAGACAATCTTGTCCCTGGGCAGGGGCACTTTTCACTGATGACTGTCCTACTCCACCCCAATGTGAAATGGACACTCAAGGTTCCAATTGCTTTCACCTCTTTTTAACCTGGGAGCTCTGACACTAAGACCTATCCTGCCACCTGGATTCATGGACCCCACAGATACCTGGATTTACAGAGTGCTATATCAGTGCTTCAGAAGGGGAATTAGAGTGGCAGTAACCAAGAGGAGAAAAAACCCAACAGAGAGGAAAGACAAGTAGGCAAGGTAGGACTGGCAGGTAAGTTGCTGGAAGGTAACTCTGGTCAGAGATTTGTCTGACCTTGAGTAACTCCCCTCAAAACTGTATTTCTCTTCCCTCTACTTCTCATTTCTTGCATCTGTCTATTCTAGTGTTTTAATTTAGACATTTTTAAAATTTTTTAAAGACTCTTCCTGACTTCCCATGCTTTGATATTCTGTGGGGAAGGATTTCAGAGCATGCACAGACCAACACTAAACCAGAAGACTTTTCAAGAGGGTCCCCCACAGTCCAACCAATCCTGGACATCCCATCCTTGGGACCAGGTAGGAGCTAGTCCAAGGTATTTCTCCAAGAGCCTCCATGGGGATGTCAAGTCATCAGCAGCAACTGTTTCACTCTGCAGATTCTTTGCAATTAAGCTACAGCAAAAGCTAATGCAGACACAGCTTGCATTGCCAGAGTTACACGAGTGTTTAAGAGCAGACACAGGCTCTAGTAATCTCACTTGAGAGTTCACAGCACAGCAGGGCTCCAGCTACACCTTGGCAGGCTCCTGGTGCTGCTACACTGCAAAGGAAGGATGCTATGCTTCATTACCATTCTCATCCTCTGTGAAGACTGTCTGTCCCTTGAAGATTTTTGTTCCGACTTGTATCTCTCCTGGCCGCATGAAGGGTCCACGTATTCTGTAGTCCTTGCACAGCTTAGTGAGGATCTCACTGGGCTTGGTTGCATCTCGCCAGGCATTGTACCCTTCTCTGCAAGGAGGGAACAGAGTGAAGCAGAATGGGTGAGGTTTTCCTTCGGAATAGTGCACTGACACATCAGGAATTTCCATGCAGAGATTTACTTTGTGGTCAGTGGCCCCAGTATCTGCTCAGTCAAACTTTCATTTGTCCAGCACTGCTTCTTACTTGAGACACTCCCTCTGTCTGCTCAGGTCCTTGGAGATCAACCACTCCTTCCTCTTAAGACACAGGAGAAGTTGAGGCAGCCTTGCCTACAGCTCAGATAAAGTAATAGCATGGGCATGCTTTCCATGAGGAAAAGGAACAGAGCTTGTTCCCTATTGTACCTAGAAGATTTGAGTTCACATGTGCTGCCTCCATTCAAGAATTATTCTGCAGCTCCCAGATGCAAAGGACAAGCTCAGGTTATCTGGGACCTGTAATAAGCACGTGAAGAAATATCTCACACTGGAGAGTCAGCTGGCAAGGGAAGCTTTGGGGGTTGGTCTGTGTTCCTGGATTGCTTTTTGATATTGTCTACCCTTGGTTTGTAGATAAAATGAGAAACAATCATAGAAGAGCTCCAAACACACATCTCCCAGGTTAGTGCCCACCCCCAGGGCTGTGCAGTTATTTCAGATTGACGTTCTCTGCATTAATTAATTTTTATGCAGAGTGCAGCTGTCTGGCAGGGCCCAGGAGCTCAGCCTCCCTGCCCCACGCCTCACCCCATCCCAAAGGTTGTGTCAGCAGCCTCTGCTCCTGCTGCCCCCAGTGCCACCCCTGTCCCACCAGCCTGGCTGCAATCACTCCAGCTGCAGCTGAGTGTCACAGAGCTAAGTAGAGCCTTGGCACAACTTCTCTGAGAGATTTTTCCCATTTGTCCTTCATGCCTGTCCAAAGGCAGTTTATCAAGCAGGTATGTTGTAAACATCAGCTGTTCACTATCTATACTTCTTGAATCAGCCATGCTGTTAATTTTAAAACATCCACTTCCCACTGAGGCTGGCAGCTACCCAAAGCCACCACTAAGATCTTTGGTGAGTTTTAATTAAAATACCCTCTGTGACACTTTTTTCTGGAGAAAGCATAATATCTGGAACACATCTGTAATTTCTCCTTCAAGTCAAGTCACTCACTGTGAGTTCTGTTGCTACCTGAAGAAGCACTTACATTTCATATTGACTCTGTAACCCACAGGTAGCTCGATGTCTGCTGTAAAAACGATTTTCCAAATCAATTTTAGTCTCTCCAATAAGATCATCTGTCCCAATGAAGTCATGGTCATAGATCAATACTGTGAGCAAGGAGTCCTTGGGGAATGTAGCTTGGATTTCAAATGATCTGCAGAAAAAATTGAGACCTACATGAAAGCAAATCAATTTTGAAGCCTAAAAGACTAGGCTAATTAATGCCATGCAAACAGTGTATGAGTGGTGTCTCTTCTAATACACAGTGGACTTTTTTGGTAGTGTTTTTGCTTCAATTAAATATTTGAACATGCTGGAAACACACAGTGCAGAAGTATGTTTTCTCCAGCTTCCCTAGCACCCTGTGTGCTGTCCTAAGATTGTTCCTACAGTCTTGAATCCAGTAATGCTAATAAAGCTGTATGTAAGAGTTCTCACACATTTTTCAGAACCCCCAAAAGGGACATCTAAATCTGTTTTGTTTTCTTGCAAAAGCTGCAGATTAAATATTGAATATAGGAGTTTGGAGGCGCCCAACAAAATGATCAGGCAAAAGTTTTATTTAAATCTCAAAAAAGCAAAGATAAGAACTGCCTTTTCAATTGGTGCATTTTTTAGGAATCAGTATTGTTGAGATATTATGGGAAGTTGAAAATATAAACGTGATTGTAAAAGGGATTTGCCAAATTAGTGAAAGACAGGACATCCAGATCATCACGACACTGGCTCCAGATTTCTCCAAAGCACAGAAAAAACTGAGCTTTGTCTCCTGAAGGATGAGCTTTCTACTTTCCCCCCTGTTCTAGGGGTGTTTCAGTCCAAAACAGTATAGTTTCTCTGTCTTAATGTTCTTCTGCCCTAATTCAAAATATTTTCAACCTCCTTAAAATGGGGAAATTTACTGGGAAAAAATATCACAGCTATTACCATTAAAAATATAAATAACCATAAAACATTGATAATAAAAACTGGATATTTACTGACAGCTTGCCCCTGGCTCTCCCATTCAGAAGGCTGCCTGAGTTAAAAATATTCATATGTCCTAGAATTATGAGATTCATTTAGCACTCTATTCAACCAGAAACAGCAACAAATATTGTGAAATCACACTTTACTGTTCTGATATTTATTTTGCTTTAAACTTGATGACTATATTAATTTTCACAGACAATTGTAATTTGTTACCTCATTTTCTCTCATGCATCATTTTGCAAAAGCTTTCACAGATTGCATTACTTGGTATGTTTTGACAGGTATGAAAATGAAATATTTTATTATCATACAGTGTGACACCAATTCCCAACCATCAGAATTACAAAACATCCAAACAGGCAGAAATCAGCATATAGCAAACACTTAGTAACAGCAGCAGTGGTAGCAAGGGAGAAGCACAAATTACACTGAATACAAAAAATAAGTCAATACTGACCTTCCAAATATAGGATTTAGCTGCTTGGGAATGTAGTTTTCCCTGTCTTTAATTTCTGTGTTGCCCAGCCTCAGCACAATGTAGGGATCTGATTTGCCATCTGGATCAGCTGGGCTGAGGTTAAATGCCTGTAAAGAAGAAAAATTGTGTCCTCAAGAAGTTTATTTAAATACAGCAGTGCCCCTACACATGACTATGGTTTTCCTGCCCAGTCCTGGGTGTTCTGGGAGTTCAGGGGCTTTGTCTGCCTCCTGTAATGTAAAATTTGGCTTGTAGCTTTGTGGGCTACTACAAAAAGATGACCTGGAGCAGAAGAGAGTTTGCAAAGCTGGAAGTGTTGTCCCATCACCAAGACAGAAAAAGCTCAGCAGGAGAGGCAGTGCTGAGGAAGAAGTTGGCTGCACAAGTGCAGGTAGGATTCAGGAAAGATGTACCCACAAATATTGTTCCAGATCCTTGAACAGTGCAAACCAATTCTATATAGAATCACAGAATTGTTAAGGTTGAAAAAGACCTCTAAGCCTTTTTATTCATTCAGGAAATAAAACAATCTCTTCATATTTTGTTGCACAGTCTCTCTGCACGCCATCTCTCAATCTTAAATTACCTGCAACTCTCGTTTCTTTGAAATACTAGTCTCTTCTACCTATTTTATCTTTCACACTATTCTCTCTTATCTTGTGCTCTGTATTTCTACCTTTATTGACCCCAAAATTTTTTCACATTTAGAACTTTCAGAGTATGCTATTCACAGCCCCTCAAAAATATGCTACTATTTCCCCCTTACTGAGGTTTTTTTAAATGTGTGTAATTTTGAACAACTCTACTCATTAAAACTGGTTGCATTTGCATATTGTGACTGGAACAGGTTGTCTACATTATGTTAGTTATGTATCCAGAGCTTTTAGTTTGAACAAGTAAAGTGATTCTCCAGTCTTGAGGAAATCACCAGATTTATTGTGAGGAATATATATAACATTTTCTACTCTGAACATCAATTTCTACATTGTCTGAAATATGACCAGAAAAAAACCAAGCCCCAAGAATGAGGATTTTCAGAAGCTTCATTGCAAAGATAATTAAAGTAAACTGAGCTGAGAAGAAAAATCCAAGTTATTTCAAGGTTAAAAGAGCATCTGTCTACTTACTGCCACAATATAAACCCTGATGAGGACTTTGACAGAGTGGTTTGGGGGTATCCCCTGCAGGATGTGGGGCTGCCCTCCATCCAGCAAGCTGCCATCCTCAGGACTTGGGTATATGCAGAAGGAACCCTGGAAATAGATTGACTTTTATCTCCCTTGAAAACAGATTAAGTGCAGTAAATAAAGCAACTCTTTGAATGAAAAAAAAATATAATTCATGCAACTTATTTTGTGGTAGCCCTCACAGGGAAACTGTGCAACCTGCATTACCTTTTAAAATGTCTTTTCTCTACAATATGGTACTATCATATCTAGATATCTACAAGGAGTACCTCCATGCCTATTGAATATTTAAAACTAATACCTGTAGGTGTTCTAAATTCAGTTTTCTTATCATTAACATTTTTAAAATAATATTTTGACCTTAACTGTATATTGGCAAATTAATCATTCCATTGAGTAAGTTTCATAACTTCCTCAGTGTGACAAGAATCCAAATGTATATTTACAGCTCATATAAGTCAGTATCAACCCATGTTGCTGAGTAGCTCCCACTGCCTGAAAACAACAAGTCATTTGGATAGAAATCTGCATTGCAAGCTAATTGAGATATCAATGAGTTTAATCAGCTCCTCTAAACTACAAACACATCCTAATAACATTACTCAAGCTTTGAACTTTTCAGATTGCCTGATAGAGCCCAGGATGAGGCTGTAGCTGTGAGGGCTTACACTTGAATTACACAAAATTGCATATATGGTTCTGTAACTGATAGTGTAGAAACCAAGCTGCATTAGTGAATTCTGGACTACATAATATAGCTCTTCTTCCCCTTCAGTAATTTCAAATTCCTTGTAATTCCTTATTTCAAAACAGAAATGAACACCTGGTGCTGAATGATGCCTTTTTCTCAGATAATGGGAAAGGAAAAAGTTTGACTTTACATATAATAAAACTAATTCTATTTACAACAGACTATAAATGTCTATTTCTTTCATCCCTGGCATACCTGAAATAAGTATTAAAACCTGAAGTCTCTAAAATATTACCCATTTAATCAACATTAAAGCTTACCTTAAATTTTCCTATTATTCTGTCTTCAGCATCAGCATGAACTTCATCATTAGATTTTCCTCTTAAGAGCTGGAAAGTTTTCACCCAGTCCTCAAAGTTATTAAATTCACTCTCCAAGTCTCCTTCATAAATCTTTGAAAATAGAAGTATGCTTATATTTTGTGGTGCAGTGAATATATTTATAGCAACTTTTTTATTAGAGAATGAATAGAAATTCATTTTGACCCAAAATGCAGGCTTCAATAAAAACCAAGGTTTTGCAAAAGTCCTTGAGGAAAAAATTCCCCATTTAAAACAGGACCTGTTTTATCCTCAACCAAAGTCTTTCCCCAACTATTGAAATAACACATTAATGCAGCAGGTGAAAGTGAATCTGGAGGGGCCAAAATGAACATTTGTAAGCACTAGTGTGAGTGAAAAATTATGAGTGTGCTGCTCTTTGGTTCTGTTTCCTTGCTGCATTGTGCCTTTGTTGAACTGACCCATTCTATTGTGTTAATGTGTCAAATCTTGAGAGCAAAGCAGGCAATAATAAAGTGCTGTGGGGAAAGAGCTTTAGGATAGCTCAAAAGAGCAAATAATTTTTCCAAGAACATGTTTTTTCAATACTCTTCCCCAGTAATTTATCAAGTGTAAAATAGAAGAGTCTATACTACTGCCATCTCTTAAAAAATGGAAACAGCACTTTGAAATCCTCATTTATTCAGCTCCAATCTAATCCAAATTATCCTAATCTTTCCAAATCTCTCATCTCTCCAGACATTTTGCACTACCCATGTAGTTTTCTTTGAATTCCTTCTGTCATTACCCATCCAAATCTAATGTGAACTGAGTATTATTTCCCATCAGGGAGGATGCACTAGCTGTCACAGCAATGCTTTCCATCTCTTTTTTAAGACATTCTTAATAGGCTTCAATATTTCTAACATGTAATTTGGGACTTCCAACTGCAATATTTTACATGCAAACAACAAAACTGAATTTCACTCAAGCCTCTCTGGGCTTGTCTACACCAATAAATTCTATATTTAAGACCAAGTGGGCCACATCCACCCTATGAGACCCTGGTTTCCTCTGTGCTCCTTGTGCTGAAGGGCATTCTCACTATAATTTAGTGTGTTTTATTCATTTTGAAGCATCTGAAATATATGTAAGGAAGGTTTGCCAAACTCAGCTGCTGATGTCAAACTTCAGAGAGACAGTGAATAGCAACAGCCTTACCTCAGCCTTACTTTTCTCTTACCTGCAGTGTTGCTAGGCTTGGAGTTTCCTTCTGTATCCTTTTCAATGTCTTATCCTTCTTCTTTCTGTCTGGCTCATCCTCTATGATCAAAGCTATATGGTCAGAAGTCTGCTTATCTGCAGAAATTTAATGATATCATGGATGTTTTTAGTAAGCAAAGCACATAAAATGCTTCAGACAAGGATGCAAAATACATTTTTTAAAGAGTCTCCCCTTGTTCTTTCTCTATTTATTCCTCTACTGCTGAGTATAGGGCTCCTCTCTTTTACCACTGGTTCCTCCCAGGCAGAGATTGCAATTTATGCTCTCTGTGGCTACCAGTCCTCAAAATGAGCTTGTTGGACAAGTGATGATGTCCTGTATGATCCCCTCCCTGATGGGCACCTCCCAGACCACCCTTTTCCTCCCTCTCTGACTCCTCCCCAATGCAAATAAACAGACCTTAACAGCTTTCACATAAAATTTAAGGTTTATTTAAACTGAAAGCTGTTGTTTAGGCTGACAGCTACTTCAGATATCAGGATGACCCAAGTCCTTGTCTGCTTAAAGATATCACAAAATAGGGTCAATCTCACCTGGTGGAAGCCTAGAAGTGTGAGAAATGGGAGGAGGTACACCAGACTAAACTCAGATTCCAAACACTGAGAGAGAATTTCCCAACAAAAAGAGGGTGAGCCCTGAAAAGTTACACTGAGATGGTTCAGTTCTTTGGCTGAAATCTGGATTTTGAGTTCACTTTACTTTCTTTTTTTTTAGTAGTTCCTGTGTGTTTAACAGCACTAAATACTTAGAGATATATATTTCATGTCAGAGATGTCCTGTATGTATAATGCTTATCATCACAGGTGAAAATTTGTAACAAAAATGATTAGAAGACAATTTACAAGGTCTGAAATCATCAGTCAAAGCCAATATGCCACAACTGCTTGAATAGCCTGTGGGTGGATGCCACAACTGTAAATGAGCATCACATTTTTGTAGAACATTTTCTATGTAAATATTTCCTCCATTTGGACAAGTGAGCTTCAGTCAGAAACTGATCTCCTCATCTCTCTGCAGCCCTGATGATCACTGAAGCACCATTATCTGCTATTCCCAAAATGATGTCATGTGATATTTAGGTTGTATCTTCCATTCAGAACAACTTCAATACCTCCTTTAAACCTTTAAATCACTTCAGTCACTAGGGGAGTGCAGTCAGCTCTGGCACAAAAAAGGCAATTAGTTTCATTCTGAATAGCAGCTCTGTAAACACTAAATATTTCTTTATTTTCCCAGCCTTCTCAAGCAGTCATATATGTCCAAAAATAAAATTTTCCAGAATTCAGTTTGATTGTGACAGGACCTGCTGAGCCATGGAATATATATGCATGGAGACATACATAAGCACACAGAGCCTGTTTCTGGCAAATTCTTTTGAGTTAGTGTGAAAAAAAAGTTAAAATCCTAGAACTTGAGCAAGATAAAGCTTTACAGCTGTGGAAATAACACACATGACTACAAGTCTCCTAGCAGAAGCTGTTTCTGCATCACTGATCCTGAACTGGATTCAAAATTGAGAGGAGTTTCTTTTCCAGAACCTCTTACAAACGCAGCCTAAGATCAGGACAATCTCTATCTGTATCCTTTAGGACGTTGACTTTGCTAATCTTTGTGCATGGTATTTGAATAACAGGAAATTCATGTTAATCCAGCTCTGGCTGTGAAGTTTTAACCTACCCATCATCTGATCAGCTGTAAAGAGCCCAGTAGACCAACAGACATTAATTATGTCTCTGTTACCAGACATTAATTGTTGCCAGTTAAATAGTAGAGAAGCAATACTTGACAGAGTATTGGTGTAAAATAATAGAAAAATGCAAATAATATACTTACTGTCTTCAGGTTTTTCTTCACTGGAAAAAATTTCTTTTGCCTTTCAAAAGAAAAACACGATGGAAAAGTCCTTATTATGAGTGTAATATCAAAAAGGAATCATTCAGCAGTAAATCTACATTCACAACGTTGCTCATCTGTGAGGGTTTTGGGCATGCTGGGTGACTCACCTTTTGCATTTTGAGCACAGAAGCATAGTATTTTGACCACCAGTCAATAACATTTTCAGCTGATTCATCTGCAATTGTTCTTTTTCTCCTCTTTGTTGACCGTCGGATGGATTTTTTCATATCCTACCAAATGATGGCAAAAGCACTAGAACTGATTCAAACTAATCACTGACTCATGACATTAAGCATGACCACCTGTATACACGGAAAATTTCATCCTCCAAGAGTTAAATAAAATGCAATACGAATTCCTGTCTCTGTCTCTTATTCCAAGACACTTCACCATGATCATCATATTATTAAAACTATCTCTGTATTTTCTACGACTATGCCATGACTTTAAACATTGGAGACATTGCCACAGGAGCAACCCATACAATAGGCAAATCTGTACAGATAATAAATAATGATTTTTCAGGGGATGCAAACATTCAGATACAAATTGGCTTCTCCCACTTGAGTCTGCAAGTATTTTATGAATCTATTAGTGGAAGTAATGAAATTCTGTGAGGTCAAAGCTGCATTGCTAATTAGTTCTCTTGAGGGCCAGCAAGATAGTGTGGGTGTCAACATCAATATTAAAAATCTCTAAACCTGGGGTCAACAGATTACCACTTTATAAGGAAGGGCTGAAGTCTGCAACACCGCAGGAGGAAGTTAGGGGGTAGTTTCAGCTGCACCCACCTTCTTTTTTTTCTCTTTCCCTGGCTCAGAGGCAGCGTGCTCTCGTTCAGTGGCAGGAAGTGCTGTGAGGGATGAGTCTGGCTCTACCACTGTCCATTTACCCTGCTCCACCTCAGCGTAGATGTCATCAGCTAAAAGTTGTTCTTCTTGGGATAGCTCAGCAGGCTGGGATGGCTCAGGTGAATCTGAGATTGAAACTTTGCAAGTTAGGTAAGATTTTGCTAGAAATACTGTCATAGCATTTGGTGATCATCAAATAATCATGTGATTAAGGGTTTGATCCTACGCTCAACACAATAAAGCACATTTCTAAGTGTAAACCTCTAAGGTCCTTTGTCTTTTTATTTGGGGACAGAATTGAACACTTACCTATCTGAATTTCTACAGTGTCTACTCTGTCAGGTATAGCTTGAGGACCTAATGGGGTTTTACACAGGAATTGCTTAAGACAATTGATAGTATGTGTTCCAACAAGAGTACTCCTCCCAAATGCTCTCCAGTCAACCACACAGATGCTTAGTGGTGGATGCAAGAGCTCATTTTCAGGCAGCTCCTAGTGCAGGAGACAGAAAGCAGCATGAGAGAATTGCTAGAGAATGTAGAACACATATAAAATATTTCTCATGCACCGCAACAAGGCTTCTACTCTTCCCTCCCTCCTCCCATCCCTCCCTTCTCCTCCTCAGCTATGAACATATTCATTATGCAAAATGCATTCTGCGTAGGCAATATGATTTAGGTTTTCTGCAAAATCTAGAGAAAGCTTTGTTCTTTAAAATACTCTTTAAAATACAGAGTGGACTGTACAGACTGTATTGCTGAGATGAATCCCATGCTCCCATATTGAAGCATCTCTTGTTAGAATAAACTGGGAGAATCAGAACGTTCAGAAGGATGGAATAGAGTGTTAGAAGTTGTGAGTCTTAATTCCACTGCTGCTGTGTTGAAGGCTATTAACCCTATCTGCCTCAGGTTGTTCAACAACAGAATGTGGACAACCCCGGGTGGTTACGTGCCTTATAGGATGAACTACCAAGAGGAAAACTGCTCTTAGGACAATACAGTAGCAGCTAAAAATACTGTAGAAACTGTACTTCAGTATCCATGTTATTGTTTTGATACATTTTTCTCAAGAGTAAATTGAACAGACTGTTTTATTCTGATGGCGCCCGATTCTGAAAGTGCCAGCTCTTATAACCCAGCCAGCAGGCAATACATTACTTTGCAGTGCATAAAAGCAGGTGTGACAATGTGACAAAGTCCTGAGCTCATAAGCCAGAAATGATCGATCCCCTTTATAGCCCAGTAATGCACAAAGGAAAGTTGCAAGAATGGAAAGAAAATAAGGAAACTGAACACTACCCCGCAAAATTGGAAAGGAGGAGGAAAAATACTTCTGTTAGCTGCCCACAAGTTCCAAACTATTAGTAAAAATCTGTTTACAACAACATATTTTCTTATCTTCTTGGGACTTAACATGAAGAACATAATCTTTTTATATCACATGGTTGTAGCAGAAGTCTTTTAAAGCATTTTCAAATCAGTAGCTTTTGCACAAGAATTGATATCCCTTAGTATTTAATCAAGATGAAAGAAATTATTTGACAAGAGAGGCAGGATCATGGTAATTAACACCTTGTCTGACCAGACAACAGACAGGCAAGGGGCAGCATGCTGTACACACCACTTCAAACCAGTCTGCAAGGCCAGTGAAATTGGGATTTTTCTTGTAGCTCTGTATGACAGAGGATTTGACTCCTTTCCCTGCACACTCGATGAGAACCTGGGGCCGATCCACCGAGAGGAGCTGGACTTTCTTCAGCTCTCGAACACCCCAGAACAGGACCTGTGGTGTGCAGAGAGAAACACTGTTAGCCTGCAAAAACCCCGGCTTGGCACAGGGAAATGGGCTGATAAGCAGGGGGCTAATTATGTTCTGCTAATAAGCAGAGGCTGCAGAAGGAGTGGCAGGAACAGTGGGGCTGGGCAGCATCAGGCATTGCAGTGATGGGAAAAGCTGCCACTTCTTCCAGCTTTCTAATATGAGGCTACTTTGGACACAAATCATACAAGACAGAAGGGTGGGGAAGTGTAGATATTTGTACACAGGCAGAAGACATTGTTTGGCTGAAGTCTGGGACCCAGAAAAAGCCTGTGAGATAGCTGATGCCAAACTTCAGCTCCAGGGATGTCATTTGCAAAGGGAAGCTCTCCATCTCCTATGGACACTTCCTTGGCTGTGCAGAGTGTGGATCCACCAGCCATGCTCTGCCACAAGAGAAGTCCCTTTCCAGCAGGTCAGGACTAAAACACAGCCCCACTGTTCCCCTCAGTGGAAGCACAGCCTTGCATGCCCTTGTATGCTGTTTTCATGTAAATCTTATTGATCACGATTGTAAAATCATCAGTTACTTTTACAGTTCAACGAGAGAATAAAAGGAGATGAGATTAGGAAAGGGAAATAGTCCAAATACCTCACCTCCACTCTGTATTTGCTTAAAACAGGCCGTATGTTAGCTGGGACTGGGTAAATCTGGCCAATATCCGGTGGATCCAGTAGGGGAAGTCTGTCTGGGTCCGACTCAGGAATCTGAAAAATTAAGCAGTTTTAACTCAGGCTGGTATTTGGAAGAATAAAACCAGATCAGAAGTATCTGTTGATAATGGCGCATAGCACACATCAATTTAATCAGTTTTATAAGCCAAGTTGCAGAGCAGAGCAGTTGTGCTGTGCAAGGAATGTGACTTGAAATGTTATCTCTCACGCTGTGATGCTAAAACTCATGGCAGAAAAAGTATTCAATAGATTGGGTTTATGTGCCTTTCTGAAAAAAGGCTCCTTTTACCTAGTAGGACACAGTTTGCCCTAAAGACATGCATATACTGAAGCATGGTAATTCTCCTTACTAAAAATGGAAAGTATGATAAGTCTATTTAACAAAAACCCTGAGCACAACTGCTCAGAAGAGTTCCACAGGAAGATTCTAGATGTGATTCTAATTAAAAAGAGCTGGTGAACAGACAGTGCACATTAGCAAAATCACACATTTGCTGGAGAGACATAATATTCTCCAGCTGCTATGGAATAGTGTTCCTGCATTATTGCATGCTCTCACATTTAGAGCTTCCAAACCACCTTTCCAACATTAGGGCTTAATCTTCTCTGTGCAGCTACCAAACTCTTGTGGCAGGCAGCACTTCTGTTCTTTGTGTGTGATTGCACACGAACCTGCCCCATGTTCAGGAGCATATTTGAGTGTACACGACTGCCCTGTTCCAGCTGGGTGGGAGGAGAGCAGACTCCACTGCCGCTCTGACCATCTCTGCCTCTTGCTGTGCTCCAGGCTTTGCTGCCTGCTTGGTGCACCTTCTGTGACAAAACTCCTTGGGTTCATTTCCCAACACCTTCCTAATATTTAGCTGTGTATTTATGACCTCCTCATTCCATAAAAGGACAGATCTGAAGCCTGGCCTGATATAGAAAATTCCTACATAAAACAGTGGAAGCCAGCACACGATGATGAGTCCTGTCAGAAGCTCAGGCTGTGGCAGCAGGGAACAACCTACAGACAGAGCTCTTCTCAGCTTTCACCTGAAGCATGGTACCTAAGGAGCACTATATATGCAGCTTCTGGGAAAAGAAGCACGATTTCTGGAGTGCAGCAGTGTTCCTAAGCTAAGTTGTCACTACTGAGAGGTGAAGCAGGTGAGATACAGCTCACAAAGGGTCTGTGAAGTTGAAGTCTTCTGCTTCATTTAACCAGGCTGTCTATGTACAGCTGTGTGTGAGTCTAATTACTACAAGGGACAAAGGATGTGTTCCTTGGTACCTTGTAGGTGGAGGAAGAGATAAACATAATATCTAGAAACATAATATCTAGAACATCATCTGCAGCAGAGGTGAGCATTCACATAATTACCAGCAATAATTCACGTGCACATGTGATCTACATTTTATCAGTAAAAATCCAAAGCATTTAATTTAATAACTGCAGAAAACAAAAGGTAAAAAACGGTCTAGTACTCAAATGACAGTAAGTGAAATACCTGCATGAAGGTTAACAAAGGGATTTTGGTTTTTTTGATTAAAAGAAAATCAATTAACCCTGAGTTCATTCTGAGCAAAAGCAAGACTCTTAGTATCCATTAGTCTGTATTTTTTTAGTGTACTTTTTCTTTGAATGCCAGGATGCTTCACTTTAAGATTAATTTTATCCCACCAGCAAGAGACATTTTGAAAGGTGAAAGGAGCATTCACTTCATACACAACTCTCCTCAGCTGAACCAAACAGTACCTGCAGATCAGAAATATCAAGAATGCTATGTCATAGGAAAAGTTACAGGCTCAGAATGAGAATAAATCAGTGATGAGAGTTTTTTTCCTTCCTCACACAGAGCAGCATCAGGAATCCCCTGATGTTGGAAAATGCCAACAGCATATCAGCTCCTGGAGTACTTTGAGGTCTGGCAGATTTATTTCATGAAAGGAAATAAAATCTTGGAATCAGAGAGTAAAGTGTAACAAACCCTCAGGAAAGGAGACAGGAAAAAATAAAATGCAATTGAAAAAAATAAAGGAAATTTGGAAAAGGAGGGAATACATTGAAATGGATTGGGATGAAATGAGGTGCACTGAAAAGAATTAAAAGTGGCCAAATTGATACTCACTGAAATCTCAAAATGAGGGAACAAAGTGAAATGAAGAGACAGGAGAAGAAGTTTATTACATCAAATGCTTGGGGGAAAAAAATAAAAAAAAAAAAAGAAAAAAAGAAGATGAAAGGAAAAAAGGGAAAATTCTGAAACTGAGTGAAAACAGTAAAATGGAATGGGATGACATGAAGCGCAGGAAAATGGACCAAACCTTGCCAAATAGGTATTTACTGATATAGTAAGATTTCATTTCCTTTCATGAAATGAAGTTGTCAACTTTCTAGAGAATTCTAGGAATATATTTAACTGTATCCCCTAAATAGTGTTGTTTCTTTATCCCAAAAGACACTAAAGCAAAATATAATCTATAACTCTTCTTTTCACCAAAAAGTGAAATCACAGAAAGATTCACTCACACCTCTATACTTCCTTAGACTTAAACCATTGACAATCTGGGACTAAGATTGGACCCAGCCACACTCAGGCTCCTCTCTGAGAAGGAGTTTAGAAAGCAAGAGGATCCTTTCTGCACCTTGTGACTCAACAGAAGGGCTTCTATAATGAACTTTGTCTGAAGCTCTCACTCTCTCCTGTGACACCACCATAATGAGGAAATATTCCACGTGGTGTTATATTTCAGGCTTTCACCAAAAACATAAATAGATATCATGATTAAAAGCCTATTTTGTGTGTAAAACATGTTATGACATTCCACATTTTTCTTATTTCAGATTTCAGAATAAATTGTTGTAAGTTTTCAGCAGATGGAAGTTACCTTTAACTGGTGGGTCTGCAAATTTTAGTGAAATTTTCTGAAATCCCGGCACGATAGACCCCAGTCCTGCATCTACCAGGACTGATTTCTGCTTTTATCTTGCAGCTGGAAACCATGCAATGTTTCTTTTAATATAGTAGGGGTATCTAAAAACTCAACCTCCCTAATCCAATCCTTATTCTTCACCATTTCATTTTCCTAAGAGTGAAAGCAGTGTTGGGAGCTTCAAGGCTGGCAGTCAGGACCATGTGCTACTCCAAGCAGCAGGTCATTGCAATGGCAATGGGATATTTACATGCCAGAGCACAGTCTAGGAGGCTCACAGAATGTGAAGGGCTGGCAGTGGTGTGTGTGTGAGCAGTGGCCCCTGGCAAGGTGGAAGGGGTGGCAGGAGTTGCATGGGGACTGTGAGGCCCAGTGGCTCCAGCTGTAGTTCTTATTTAATTCAAGATGGTCATGGACTCTGATGCCATGGCAGCTTTTGTGAGCCCTAGGGTGTAAAGTGTAATTGTTGAGAAATTTACCTCCAGAAGCTCAAATGTGGCAAGAAGGTCTCCTCCTGAAAGACTTCCACAGTGCACTGGGTGGTAACAAAGTTTTGGTGGTTCATAATTTTGATGAGCAAGTCTCACCATGGGGGCAGCCACTGTAGACCCAATATATTCTGCCTTACCCTAAATAAAGGAGAATAGAGGGGTCAAATGGATTTCATAATGGTTATAAGAGCTAAGATGATGCAGAGCTTAGTATTTATGAAAAAAACCCAAAAAAACTTCTGAAGGAAAGGCCAAGGTAAGATGCAAGGCAGCTGTGAAGAGGAAGAGCTGAGTACTTCTTA
Organism: Acridotheres tristis; assembly: GCA_037013685.1. Lineage (NCBI taxonomy): Eukaryota > Metazoa > Chordata > Aves > Passeriformes > Sturnidae > Acridotheres > Acridotheres tristis. The sequence goes on along the minus strand of CM072886.1, from coordinate 138,442,210 downwards.
GCTCTTCAGAGTATCCAAAATTTCTAAGGTCTATATTGAGTCAGTGAGACTGAATCAGAGTCTGCATGGTCTTGATTCAGACTTAGATACAGTATTTACAGCAGAGTTCAAGGGACCTAAGGGCAAGGTGCTTCTCATTTCTGTAAGGTGGTCTTTGGGAGCAAGATTCACTTGGGGAAAATACAAGGCCACATCTTTGCAAGGCATATAGTGAATCTCAGGGCTGTTCTCAGATGTTAAACTGCAAACCACAGTAACACTGAGCTCTATTCAGGAAGGTGATCCATTTAAAACCTGTTCAGTGACTCAGCTTTGCTTTCATGCTTGCAGTAGGGTGTAAGAGCCCAGGTGTTTAGTGAGAAGAATTTGGAGTTTACCACTGCATCATCATCGTACAGCTCGATGACAATCTCTGGTGGGAACTGGGCAATCTCCTCTTTGTCACCATGAAGCACAATGCTGTTGAAAAGCAGTGTCTGGTTCCAGGTGGGGGATAATGTCTGAGAAATGATCTAATGGAAGAGAGGAAATGTTTAATGAGCTGGTTGGTTGAGTGACCTTCAGCAGGACATGCTCATCTGCTGGTGACCTCCTTTTCCACAGCCTCAACAATGCCATGTCTGAGACACCACATTTCTCAGCAGCTCCTCCCAGCCAAGAGAACATGAACCTTTTGCTTTGAGGCTGGAACCTCCAATTTCTCCATTTCCCTGTTTGCCACACAAATCCCTAACAAGCATATCAATACATGACAACCAGCCTGTGTAGACAAACTTCTGTATTAAAATTACAGGCAAGCTGTTGGTCTAGGAAAGCAGGCACATGCTTTCTATTCAAATAAAGCTTTTGCCCTAACTGAGGCCAGCTTTCACTTCTCCAGGGCACATTTTTTTAATCTTATATTTAGTTCTGTGTAATGACACTTAAAACTTTATGAAAAAGAAAGAAGACATTTTCATGAATGATTCATAAGAAATCAAAAGTTTTTAATTTGTTCTAATTTGAATTAGGTGGATGCCTATAGCATTTCATCATAGAGGATGTTTTAACTGTCTAGGCAGAAAATATATTTAACAAAATAATAGTTAAAGAGGAAAAATGTGCCAACTGCAAAATTACTCATAACCTGCTATCATTCTTTTGAATGGAAATAAGGTTCTTTACTACCATTTATTGGCACTTGGCTGACACTCTTATGAAAACATGCAAGTAAGCAGCTGCAATATTTTATTCAGGCAGTGAATAAACTTAACACCTCTGTGCCTATAAACAGCTATTTTTCTTGGGCCAAATTCTACTTTCCAGAATCTGGTGCATCTAGATACTAATTTAATTGGGTTCATTCACCATCTTCTATTAAAAGTTAAAATCACACTACAGGGAAAAATCAATTAATAACCCTGAGGCAAAAGTACCACAGGCAGACATTTACAATTTAGAGAAAGATTTTTATTTTTGCTCCCTTTGACACATGCAACAGAACTTGCTTTGTAACAGAGTTTCCTGAGGGAGATGGGAGACCATTCCCTACTGGGCATATTTTAGCAGCCTTTAAGTCTCCCACCTCTCTGTTTTCAGCTCATTTCCATTTTAATGCTCTAAACCACCAGTGTGCTTTGCCACATTCCACCACAAAGGGCTCACGTGGCTACAGAAGCCATGGAAAGGTTTTCACTCTGCTCAGTGACTGAATGCATAGGCTAGAGGAAAAGAGAGCCATGAGGGTTCATCCTTACACCCACATTTATACCTAGCAATGACAACTGTTCAAATTTAAAGCACATAAATAAAGATGTGAAGAAAAGTACACTTTCTACAAAGTCCCAGTAATTCCAGAGAATCTGATATCTGAGCTAAAATAAGCTAGCACTGCTGCAACTCTTATTAGAGTAGTGGATAACACGTAAACTTTTGCCTTGTTTGCAGTGGACTCTCAAGATCTGCTCTTTAACATCAGGCATCTAACTTTTCCTGCTAGGTATCTCCTTGCAAAACCAAGCTTTTCCCTTTTCATACCTTAATTGTAACAAACAAACAAAAAAACAAAAAACAAAAAACAAACAAACAAACAAACAAACAAAAAAGGCGTTGGAACTTACCTTTGTAGTCTGGCAGCGTGATGTGAAAGTCACTTTTGCAAAAGGGTCTGAAAGCCCAGTGCTGTCAGCAGCAATGAGCCCCCTGGCCTGGTACATGTGGGCTCTCAGCTGGAAGAGGTGTGGGGCTACATCGTGGCAGAGAAAACAGCAACATCAGCTCCATGGGAACAGTGCAGCACACGGGGAGGAGGGAATGATGCAGCAGCTGCTCTCCAACCAGGATCTGACAAGGGGAACTGTTGCTAGCGCTGTCTCACTAAAGAAACACCTGAGACACTCAGAAGTTGTGCAAGACATCTGAATTCACTTAAAATCAAGTGTGTAGGTCTCTACAGCAGGGTTATTAAGTGCCAATTTTAATCTCTCATCAGTCTTTTATCTTCTAGGTGTTTCATGCATCATCAGGAGAACTGAGGGATGCTTCCTCTACAAGGAGACAGATGCATGGGACAGGGAGCAGAAATTTTAAGTGAACAAGTTCTTTTTTTTCCCCTGACATCTACAAAGTGTCAGTGGCAGAACTGATGACTTGGCAATGAAGCCAGCCTTTTCTGATGAGAAGAAGCAAAGCCATTATCATCTTAGAACAGTTACTTTATATAGAGGTCATGCCACACTGGTCTAGAGCTTTTGAGGCCATTTCTCTTGTTAATAGGGAGAAGAAAGAGTGCCTTACTTTTATACAGCAGGCAAGCAGGTGAGGGCAGCACGCTGTGCCCTGAGTTGGTGTTAGATGGTAATTCAATCTCATATCCTACAGGCAAATTCTCCATGGCACTGTGGGCATAGCTGGTAGGTCCAAGCCATAGGTAGATGTCCACCTTTGCCTGCACAGTCCAACCCAGAGGGCGCTTGCCTGGGAGCTGAAATAAAAATTCATTATCACCAACAAGCTCAAGAGAGATGGCTGGTGCTGAGTCTTACCAAGACAGAGTGAAATAAAGAAGCATAGTCTGAGCTGATATAGCACAAGAAACTTCTGTGATTCTTAGGGAAGAAATTAGTATTTTGCTCAACTAACAGTCTATGTAAACTGCATACTGCCTAATGTGCAGAGGTTTGTACAGGCTATCTTATAGCTGCACATATAAGTGCTATTTTTGCCCTATTTGCCCAGACTTCAGCCCACTTTCCATTTCATGCAGTTTTGTGGGTGGCCAGTAGTTAGTCCCTTGTATTACTAAAAATATTCCTCCATTGGGCAGGTCAGAAAACATTTCCACATAAAATGTTACTAGTCTTGACCTATTAATTTGCTTTTTTTTCCTTCCCACTTCACCTAGATCTGCTAAGTTCAGAGTTTGGTATTGTCTGTTCCTAAGGTAAGTCTTGATACTGAAGGGGCTGGATAGTTAATTGCAGAATATTTTGTTTCATGCCGGAAAATAGTGCTTTGCTTAGCAAGTACCTAAGACAAATATCTTGGGATCTTAGATATTTTTATCTGCTCTTTAGCTGTGCTTTATGAGAGTATTCCCAGAAGTCAAAGGTGAAAAACCACTAAAAAGTCATTGTGTGAAGTTACTGTTGTCTGGAGTATTTGGTTTTTTTTCCTGATGGTCACAGTAACAATTACATTGCACAATATTCCACTGTAGGTACTACTGGTTGCACTGCCATTGTAGGAGTATATCCACTAGTGCTTTCCTTCAACATGAATAATCCAATAACAGTATTTTGGGCATATATTGTGCAAACTCGAGCATGTTTTAAATAGAAGGTATAAATAATTCCTGTATTACCCCTGAATACCTAGGTTTCCTCACTGAGTTGCTGAGTGCTGATCTCCCACCAGTCTCCTCCCAGACTTGTATGTGCTGCTTTCTGATGTTTTTGCCAGCAAAGAGGCTGTACCTTTTCTATTTGTTTATGTATACAGCCATTGATAAACAATGTTCTATACTAGCCATAACAAGTAGTGAGGGAATTAATTACTCATACATCAAAAGCCTGGCAGTGATAGAGTGCTTAAAGAATGGCAAACATAAATGTAAGAAGCAAATATTAATAAATGGCAGATACAAATCTGTACATATTTTTACATTACAAAGATTAATCTGTAAAATACTATCCCTGGAAGAAATCTGAATACCAAATGCTCCCCAGGCATTACCTGTGTTTGCAGTGTGCCACAGACTTACTTTCAGGAAATGAGTTTTAATCTTCCCACAGTCCTTGCCTCTCTGCTCTTTCGCTGGGGAGTAGAGTATGTTTTTTGCTGGGACTCTTGCATATGCAACTCTTTTGTTGTTGCTGATCATCCAGATGAACACATCAGGCACTGTATTCTGTGGCTGTTAAGTGAGGCATATTGAGCTATGAATTCTTTCTATGAGCCACGACCGTCATATTTTAATTGAAACACTCTAAGAGCTGATGCCCTCATGGCTCCTGTGGAGTGGCAGATGTGCCCCTGAACTAAACGAGGCTGTCGCTTCATGCTTTGCAGTCCACACTCCATTTCTAATTACAGCTGAAGGTAAAGAGCTTTGTGGAGTGATTAAGGAGCACCCACTTCATAAGTAATTTCAGGAGAAACTAAAATTAAGGATCTGGGTATGGCTCTGTCCCAGGAAATAACTTAACCACAGACCACATAAGTAACTACCATGGAAATACCACTAATTTCATCTATACCAGCAAACAAAAAGGGACCAGGACCAAGCTCAAACACTGGCATATGATCATCTTTTCTGCTTGTGATGATGCCCAGTGAGACTGCCTTTCCCTGTCCCAGATAATGTTTCCCCAAGCAAAGCTTCAGTGTGGTTTGAAATAAGATCAGCCAAGGGGGTGTTCCCTGAAGGAACTTAAGCAGGGTCACTCTGTTTTAGGAAGGAAGAGAATTTCTGTGTAGGATACAAACAATGCCACTGTGCCACTTGCTCTCTGAGCCAGGGAATAGCTATGGCCCTCTTTGGTTTGCTAGCACAGGCAACTCTCAGAGGCACAGCTTTCCAGTGGCTGGATTTTGGCCCAACCAAATATATCAATTCTTCTGTTATTCTCAGGCTAAATAATATAGGCACCCTGAGCTCATATCAATCCAAATCCATACAGATGTCCATACAGGTGGAGACATGAGTTCATATCAGAAAGTTGGCTTCTCCAAGCCACCAGGTATGGGATGACCTTATAAAAAAATTATATTTGTGGTGCATCCTCTCCATACCACACAACATTTCCTACCCTGGTTTGATAACAGCTCCATTTAATGCAAGAGAAAATAAGGGCCAGATATCTGAAGGAGAGCTGTTTGGATAATCAAGCCAGAAGTTATTCTTCACATGGGATTATGAAAATCAAAGCCAAGTCCTGGATTTTAAATTTTTCTGAATTCTGCGTGGATTACCTCATCAACCAAGAATCGAATTTTATCTATAAAACTCTGAGTCTCACGAATCATTTCATCCAGTGGCATCTTCTTTTTCTGCTGCTGAATGATTCCCTTGGCATCACTGGACATTGCTTCCTGCAGTGAGGAAAGACAATAAATACTTTTCATCTGTTATCAAGTAGTTTGAACTGGAAGAGAAATAGTCTTTGATTCAAGTTGAAAAGAGAAGATGGGAAACACTTTGTTCAATGTTTCTTTGTCACAACAGAAAATTATCAACTCTTTGCAGCTGGACAACATAAAAATTGAATGTCTCCCATTTTGTCTCTATTTATCTGTATACTGCATGTATGGAAATACAAAAAACCGTGATTTCAACCTGGAATTCCTGGGCCTTGATCCTGACAGAAGGCACAATCTATTGTGCTACAGACAATAAAAAAAGGTAATAAGTATTCACATGACCTCCATCCAGTTTGGTTTCTTTTCACTGGTTCCCTGGAGGAGATTACTAGGTCCAGGAATATCAAAGGCCAGACTTTACTGGTCTTGAAGCTCAGCACCACCACAGTAGTTATACGCCTGACAGCAATGTAAATTTGGTGCTTTTCCACTGAACTCAGCATCATTCCATTTTAAGATGCATGGATGAGAAAAATAATCTCGTTATTATAATGCCTTATTGGTGTTTAAAAACAGCATCTTCTGCTTAATTTTAGTGTATCTGACAACACTTTATTAAGCACAGTGGGATTTATTAAAATAAATGCTCATGGATACTATATTCATATGAATTACAAAGCATTCCCATATGGTGGAATCAAATAGAAAATAAAACAGAAAAAAAACCAAGCAGTGTGTTTTCAGTAATCGTCATTGCATCGATGCTTCCAGGAAAAGAACAGCTCATACCAGCTCTTGCTTGAACAGCATGAGCCTCTTTTTGTCCAAAGCAGTGTAGTTCAACCCTTTGGGCTTCTTTTCAGCAATGACCATGAACGCCCTAGGACACAGGAATAACAGTTTTTAAATCTGGTGTTTTTTTAATGTCAGAATACTAATGTGCTAAAATACATTAGAATGTGTCTGCTGCAGTACACGAACCAGAAGACAAAGATGATGAAAATATTGCCTGTAAGATTCAAGGAATAGAGTCCAAAACCTCTGCACCATGCTTCCCAAAAATGGGTTAATAATATCTAGAAATAAGGGGTTATATCTATTTTGAGCCCAATAATTTCATTTGATAAAAGGCCACTGGATCTATACCCATATGTGGCATCCTTTGTTTTTAAATTAACCTTGGTTGGGTTTTTTTTTAGAGTGTATCTCTAAAGTGTATCACATATTTTATTAAATCCTACTTATCACATATACAACATATGCTTAGAGTTTTGAAAGCCAAAATAATATGACAATGATTGGCAGTCATCTATTGTCAGTATGGAATGTGGAAAATAACAATAAATATTTTCTCTGTCTAAATAGAAACTGCAATTTGGGAAGCTCTTTGCTTTTACAGGAAAATAAATAAAATATATATCTCAGTAAGTTTACTGTTGTTTTTTAAAATTATCATCAGTTTCCTTGTCTAGCCTTGAATTTGTAGCCAACATTAAATTTGATTTTCTGTATGCATCTAGTAAATGTTATTACCTGCTTTGATTGATAAAACCATTTAGGGTCTTCTTCATTTTCTCCTCAGCTGCAGTCTCTGAAACCTTGATCAAGTCCTTTACTTGCTCTAATGATTCTTCCTATGAAAAACACATGAGAAAGCCATTATGCACGGGAGGGCACTTTGTCATTCTGCCAGTGTTACAGTACCATTTATGACTAGCAAGAATGAGGGAGATGATTTTGTGGCCTGACAGAAAGAACCTTTGATATTTCACTATACTTGAAGTGTAGAGAGAAAAGATTTCAGCAGCATGATACATTTCGACCTTTTCCCAGTCTTTCCAATTACATGTCCAAGCTATTACTGCTTGGAGCGACTTTCTGTTCTTACTTCTTTGAGGAAGACCAATAATTTGGAAACATTATCCACTAGGTAGGAGAAAAAAATAATTTCTTCTTGGTTCTGTTTCTAATCCTGCTGCTTAACTTCAGCAAGTTGCTAGACCTGAATCCATATGTAACTTACTGTTATCCATGAGGAATGGAGTTAAAAAAACTTAAAAATCAAAATAAATATCTGGATTTTCAGCAAGGCCTGTGGGTATTCGGGTGCACTGACAAACATTATCTCTCCACATATATATATTCAGATGTTTAATATTCAAATGCCTGAGTTCAAAATGTTTGGTTATAAGTCACTGTCTTCTCCTGATACAACCTTGTCTAAGTATGACTTCAGTGTTGTTGCTCATGAGATATGTATGGATAAATGAGGGAAGAATCTTAGTGCTCTACATTAAAATATCCAACATTAGGAGTCACTTAAGAAAAAAAACAAACAACAAAACCTACTTTCTTGGAACTGTTGATAGTCAACTTTAAACAAAAGTAGAAAAAAACATCTTTATGGGAAAACACTGTGACTAGGACATCAGAGTGACTGCCTATGAGATGATATGCCATTCTGTCTCTGTCAATGTTTTAGGAAAACTAAAAGCCAATATTGTCCTTTAAGGAGTGCTCAGCATAAACATATGGCAAGAAGACATTAGAGGAAGAGTTATAGGAGACAAAATTACTCTGTATCTCATAATTTATTTGTTTGAATGTTTTTACAAAGAATTAAACACTGATGAGGGAAGAAGGAAAACCTATGGCCAAAAAAAAGTTATGGTCAGGAATACTTGAGCAGTACTAATAGTTCAAAGCAATTTGGGGGAAAGAAAAAGGAAAGGATTTGTATCAACTAGTTTCTCATAAAATTAACAAGGAATGCAGCTGGGGGAAATTTTGAAGGTCTGATTCAGGAAGTGTGGCCTCCCCCTGCTGTACTTTGCTGAATACATGAGCCTGGGAGGATGCTCAGCACTCACCAGGTGATCTGCCATTTTCTCAAGAGTGTTGGAAGAGTAGAGCCGAAAGGTCTGGTTGCCCCAGTAGCTCTTTACACAGATACAGGGCTTCCTCTCATCATATGGCAGGTACTGGTAGTTCCTGTGAAAACCAGGTAGGGAGCAGATCATGAAGGTGGCAGAGCAGCTCAAGGAGAGCAGAGCAAAGAAAAATTGTTTGGTGTTCTCAGAGCACGGAAACTGTAGACACAACAGGATGTGTTCTCACATGCTAACAAGTAAATCCTGGAAAGAGTAAACACAAACATCACTTATGCTACCTGTGAGATCCCTGATGAGGAAAAGTTTTAAGTCAATGGACATAATTTCAGTGCTTTCCAGGGTGGGGAAAAAAACAGACAAAAAGGCATGCAGAGAAGCTCTGAAATGCTATTAATGGTGGGGAACTACAAGGGAAAAAGGAGCAAAGATTAATATCTGATCACATCTTCCAAAGCAACGGTTGCACACACTGCACAGTGGGAGAGACATGGCAGCCAACACCACATTACTTCCAAAAAATGCTCTTTTTTCAGAGTTTGTGGAGACTGACATTCCCTGTCAGAAACTGATCTGCAAGGCCTGTTTAGTAAAAGCAATACCAAAGTTATAACACAGTGATAAAATGCATCCACTGCTCTCTCTTCTTACACTTTTGATCTTAAGTCCAAGTTGTCATATTGACTCTTCGTGTAACTCTACTTTCTTTGTGTGTTCATCTGCATGAGTGACTTGCACTGAAAAAAAATGAGAAAAATGAGCAGGAGGCCAGCATAACCAGAGTCTCTGCAGACCTACTACAAAGCTGATGTTTTGATTAGATCTGTAATAGGTACTATGTCAAGTCTGGGTACCTGGTAAGCATGTTCTCTTCCTTTATATAAATACTAGAGCCCCATGAAACTTAATTGCTCAGCCACACTGGATTTAGCTATAGATATCTCCTCATTTTTTGTACCAATGGTGGGATGGTGGGGACCTTTTCAATGTGTATGAACATTTGCAAACCATTTCATATTCTTCTGGCCATGGCTCTACTGGCCTCAGATAGTCTCAGTGATTTTAGATAAAACTGGCCACATGTGTTAGATCGCCAAGCCAAGACCATGGAAATCAAATAACTTTTTTCTCTTGAGTGTCATATTAATGACTCCAAACTTCCACACATCCCTAAGAGATTTATGGGTGAATTTTTTTCCATTTAAAAAATCAATATCTTCTCTATAACTTCATTTTACTGCTCTATGTGATATCAAAAGAGAGAATTTTCCATTTACTTTCTCCTCAATAACCTACAACAAGGTGAGGATTACCCATTGAATTTGGTGCACAGCAGAGCCTACACAAGCCTTGGGTGTCATTAATTTTGCTGCTTTCAGAAGAGAGAAAATAAATTCAAAACCATCTCCCAGGGCCTGAACATCTTAACCTGGAATTCATAGAGCTATGAACCTTTTCATTAGATTTACTAAGAAGAGTATATAGCCATGAAAAAGTTCAAATGGAAAATTGAAATTTCATGTCTATTATTCCTGCTATTACAATTTTGAGGAATCCCTTTTTCAGCTTTAGCTTATCCATAGTTTAAGTTTTGACATAAATGTGGAAAACTCCTGGCAGTTTCATGGTGTCTGCTTTAGAAGTCCTATTGCTTTGCCTGTTCCTTTAATTAGTTAGTTGTTTTAATCTGCAAAATATATTCTTCTTTTTGTTTTCCATTGTTCATTTATGAATCTAAAATGTGGTTTATCTAAACTACTGGATATCCCATTAAGTACTTATTAATACTAAAATACCCAGTGGTGAGACCAACGAGATGCCCTTATGAGAAGACAGTGAAAAACTCATTAATTGGTATCTGTGGCTGACCAAACTGTTTTAAATAGCACAGGAGGGAATAAAAGATGCAGCATTCTACATAAATTTGAGGGAAAGGGACCTTTAATGAGAGAAAACTTTATTAATACTGGAGCAAGCCAAGAAGCAAAGAGCAAATTTGAAGAGTGATTCATTCTTTTACAATGCTTCTTTACATCTAAATTCTTGTTAAGGGAAAATTTTAAAATCACAGCTTCTCTCAGGGAAGATAATAACCCTCTGCATGTACCCAAATTTGCAGTTCTGTTAATGAGGAAAGGCAACTATCTTTCTATCAAGCACTGAGTTTTTCCCCCCTCTTTTTTTACTTGTGGCAAAACCAGAACGTTTTACCATGATATTTTCATTCTTGATTTCTTTCACCAGCACTTATTTCATCTAAGTGAGCCATCGATTGCAGAAAAGAACAAAAGTGCTTTTAAATTTAGAGACATCCAGAAACCAAACAGATCCAGGCTGATATTTTCTCCTGGTCCTTGTATCTGTAAACTGCTTGGCCTTCTAAAGAAAGAAGTGCCATCTAGTCTTGGCAGTCACCAATATTGGGGATTGTTCTACCTTCCAAAACAACAAAGAAAATATTTCTTTCTATTAGCATCTTTCAAATGAATTAAACCTTTACAGTTAGGTTTATAAACAAGGTTATTTAGAAGAACTGTTCTGCATGTTTTCATCCACTGCTCCATTTATTTTCTCAATTACTATTTCGTCCTACCTCTGATACTACTCACTATTGAAGTCTGTATCTGTAATTATTAGCTCTAGAAAGTGTTCTGAGATGGTGACTTTGCCTTGACCAGATTTCAATATTTCACATGTGACATTGTGCTTCTGGACCTGGACACTGGCTGGGTGTTACTTGTGATCACAGTGTGGGACCCTAAACCAGAGGTGGCACTGAAGAAGTTGCATTTTGCTGTAGCTTTTCAATGTACAGCTGGTGTAGCACACAACACTTTCATAAAGGGTTCAAGAGCCCATGAGGCCAAGATTAGATGCATATAAAATGGCTCAGAGCCTGTTCACTCCAGTGAAGACAAGAAAATTTACTGTTGTGAAAGATGTAATTGAGGACCTGAAAGCCTCCATTTCACACAAACTCTTTAATGGTTCATCAGTGAGTGCCACAGAATTATAAAATAAGACCCAGAACCCTACTTGATGAGGTTTTGAAACACAGATCCTCACCTGTTCCCACCTGTGATCAGCGGCTTCTCAGGGGCTGTGGTAGATATCAGGGGTACTCCAAGGTCATGAGAAATGTCATCTTCCCCCTCCTGCAGAAGGCTTTCTTCTGCTTCTCCATTATGTGTCTTCTTTTTCCCTCCAGCTCCAGCTGACCCATCAGTAGTATTTCCAAAGTTACCTAGAGACCCAGGGTTACAGGAGGTGTCTAACTTGGAGGTGGTAAACATGAATGAGGTTTTAAAAAACCAAAAATGGCCAGTCATACCAGTGGAATGACTTTATCCCCTTCTGTTAATTTAGCTGTTTTAACCACACCACAGTTTATAAAGGTTGTGACAAGTTATGTTTGTCCCTGGCATGTCAGGTTCTAGAACAGTGCTTCCTTACCTGTCCCATGTGACATACACCTAGCATATCACATCACTTAGTGATGTGATCCTCTGATTGCTGGCCTCCAGGACCCTCAGCTGTTGCTAAAGAAATTCAGAAACCAAAACAATACTGCTGTAGATATTTTTATACTCCAGAGTCCTGATATGGGATTGATTCACACAGAAAATGTATGTCTTCTTTACAACATATGGATGATCATTTCAAAGTTTGATCTCAGAAGTGATAAACTCTTTTTCAGACAAGTAAATGTTGTATATTAGGGTTGCAGAGTTAGTAATAACAACACTTTGAGGCCTCAGCTTCAAGGCTAATGCCAGACAACTCTTGCTAATGATACAATCATCTTCACTAAAAGGATTTGGCCTTAAAGGGCAATTATCAGCACTGGGAAAGAGGTACATCCATCAAACTGACAATCACAGATTTTAAAAGAGAGAGACATAAAGCATTCCCTGAAGGAGAAGAATGTGCTGAATCACCCCATATGACATCCTGATCTGGATTTTTGGTTCAGCCCTTTATGTAAATAATGACAACTTGCCAAGTTTGGGTCCAAATTTCAGCCACACAAGTGGCTAATAGATGTTCAGGTCCAGAATTCAGAGCCAGATTCATCTTAAGTATTAATTCTGATAAGAATCACTGTAATTTCTTGCCCGAGTATTTAAATTAATTTCTTGTCATTCTCAGCTCAGCTTCCTGCTAAGTTTCAGCAGGAATCAGTATCACTCACTGATTCCCCTGTTTTTCACAGCATTTCTCCCTGCACACAAAGCCTTACAGCTGAGCACAGTCATGGACACGAGCACAAAGACTGGAAGTGCCAGAGTGCCTCTGGTCACCTGGACCCTTGGTGGGTCTGGTACAGAGATAATCAAATCTCTGCAAGGGAAATGAGACCAGTTCAAGCTTCTCTCTTCAGAGAAAGTTCTGCTTTGAAAATAAGGATTCCATGTTCATGAAAATGTCTTCATTTTCTCTTTAGTCTGTTTCCAGGGATAATTTAGCTCCACAATGTGGAGCTCATCGACTATGGTCCTGCTTTCCCCTGGAAAGGATTTAACAGGAGGATGTTAGGACCAGGTGGTGCCTGCAACTTGAGTCTTGGCTGTACATCAACCCCCCTGCCACACTCACAGACCCACAGGTAACTCAATTGGTTTGGCCAAGACAATGGACAGGGATCATCTCCCACAGAGGGCTCCTTCACAGCCAGGGACTAATTGCAATGGACATCACAGAATGAACTCTGCCTGAAGTAAATTACCTGAGTTTGATCTCCCAAGTGATTAAGAGAGTAAATACTGGCAAAGTTGCTATATATATTGGGGGAGAAGATTTGTATTAATAAAGGACATTTGGAGAGTGAGACAGATAGGCATCAGTATGCCCAGCTTGACTGTTATCCAGAAAAATGAAAATCAGGGTTTAAATCAAATATAAAGTCTACTCTGAATCTGATTCCTGAACCCTGAGACACACTGGCCAGTAACACCTATCATCCCCCTTGCTCCTGAGGCTCCCTCTCTCCTTTGGATAAGACCTTAACACACTTACCAACAGAAACCTCAAAGGTTATTGGCTTGTCCCCAAACTTCCTATCAATCATTGTGGCTTCAAAAAATGTCCCAAAGAGAAGGAATTCCTCAAATTTCTCTTCATAGATCTATTAGAGAAGAAGGATGAAAATGTTGGCATTTATTTTACCTTCTACTATTTTTTACAGCACAAAGTAAAAATGCAATAGTCTTTTGTTGAGTTTTAAGGCTCTGCTAGGCTCTGTTTACACCTACTGGAGACCTAGCATCTGCTTGTGCCTGGCATGGACTCTCAGTCAAGGGGGGGCAGCTAACACTTCTGATGCTCTTGGGTCATTAACAAAACAAGCTATTAACCCTAAGCCAAGACTAAGCTCAAAGGAGCTGTACTTTGTGGTTTGAGTCCTCCCCAAATTTACATCTCAACTGTCACAATCTTCCCATCCAAACCCTTCTCATTTCACAACACCTGCAAACTGAGGCCCATTAGGCAAGATCAGCCAACCAGTTCTTCTGCAATGTGAGTGAGGCAATGAATATTACATCAGTTGGACATGAATATTTGTTTCCCTGACTTCTGCAAAGCAGAATCAGTTTTTGACATGGCCCATGATCTCCTCATTTTGAAAAACCTCTGCTATACATAGCAAAAGATCATGGGTCTTCAGTGAAAGGATTAGCAGCATCATATATCAAAGTCAACAGCTCACACAGATTGCAGCTCCAGAGTAACTTTAACTTTTTATACTTTTCCAGTATGAAATCCAGAGAAAAGGGTATCTAATAAAGCCAAGGCTCAGAGACTATGACACATGCATCTATCTCCCATTATAAAGAAAACAAATTTTAATATCTTCTTGCTGTTGGAATAGGTCAATAAAGTTGTGCTGTGGGGATGGATAATTTGCCTCTGTTGTCTCAGAGTCTCTATGAGACATTTTTTGCATTATTGGTTATTTCTCCAGTTCCTGCTTTTCCTTTCAGAGACTTGTAATACAATTACTGTCTACTGTAGCATGAAGTACTGAATGTCACAAACAAAAAAATATCCAGCATCACTGTATCATGCTGTTCTTTTTTATTCATTCTCTATTTGAAACTGAGAAACAGTAGCTGGAAATAAATCCTTATTATTGCTATTAGTGTTTGTTGGTGGGTGTTACAGCAGGGTGTGTTTCCCTTCCTGGGGTATTTAGCCAGGCCCAAGACCATAGTGTCTGAGCTACTTATAATAATGGATTTCTTGCATATAAAGGAAAATTTATATGGAAATAAGTGTCTTTGAACATCACCTCTATTAGTCTTCAGAGAAAGAGGGACAGAGATAATTTACAACTCTATGAGTAAATAAAGTAAAGGCAGAGCACAAGTTCTGCTGGCTTGCAATTACCCATGGCAGTTCTCTGCTAACACTCTCCCTGACCTGCTCCAGACAGCCCTCAGGCCAGAAATGCCAGGGCACAGGCCAGGGAAGTGCATTTCTCAAGGCTAGGCATCAAGACCAAAGAACAAGTGCTCCTCTCCTATTTACTTGTAGAGATGGAGTAGAAAGACTAAGAATCAGAACTAATAAAGGACACAAATATCTTAAGAAGTGAGCTGGAACTCCCACTACAAAAGACAAAGTTTTGACCAATGACACAGAATTACAGAATCATCAAGGCTGGAAAAGACCTCTGTGATCATCAAGTCCAAATTTGACAGAATGTGCCCACTAAACTATAGCACAAAACACCACATCTACTCATTTTTTTAACACTTCCTGCAATAGTGACTCCACCACTTCCATGGGGAACCTGTTCCAAAGCTTAACTACTCTCTCTGTGAATACATTTTTCCTGATCCAACCTGAACCTCCCCTGGCACAACTCGTGGCCATTTCCCCTTGTCCTGCTCCTAGTTGACTGGGAGATGAGGCCAACCCCCCCTTGCCACAACCTCCTGTCAGATAATTGTAGCAGATATAGTGAAGTAGGAGGAAAACTGGTTATCAGAATATTTTTTTCCTATTTATTGGGTTAAAAAAAATGAGCTTTCATATGCAGCAATTGCTGTTGCTCCCAGAGAGTGACATGGTGGAGCTGAGAATCAAAGCTCAAACACTGGCTCAGCTCCCAAGCCCACACACCCTGCTACAACTGCCCAACCTTCTCAAAGCACTATAGGGCAGATATTTCCATGATGTAACCCCACATAACAGGTGGAATTAGGCAAACAATATCAGTTAACACTGGTTGAAACTGAGCACATAATTTTCAGCTCTTCTTCTAAAGGGATTATCTGCCTAACACTAACACCACATTGGCAATGCAGTATTAAGGGAAGAGACTAAATCAGGCTAGACTGTGTCTATCTCTCTGCATTGGCACAGATTCTGTGTCAATGGTTCTCTATTGACTTCAATTGATAACTACGGATTTTCTTGAATGAATGCAGGAGGTCAGGCTTTATAATTCCCAGCTGTCCACACTTGTTCTCTGTCCATTAGTAGATATTATGTCAGAGAAGTTTCTAGTAGGACCATGTGGATGCAGCTAGTGCAAAAAGGATAATATGACAGGAGATTAAGTTTTATCAACACCAAATCCTACTCGAGAGTTTCTTGAGTTACAGGTACACATTAATGCTCCATTTGTGTTGTATTACTGTGGGGAGGTCCCAAGACTGTGAAAGCACAGAGAAATTGTAGGGAGCACAAAAAGCAGTATTATATGGCCTGACCCCAAATACACACACCAGTGCCATTCTTGCCGGTTTAGAGACACATGACAACCAATATCCTAATATCATACTGACCTCTAAAGGTACATCAAATGGCTCAACTTCCACTTCAGTTGAGTTCATCTTGTCTGAAGGAGAAGCTGACTTTCGGTCCTCTCCCGCTTTGTCAGTTTTGTCTTTTCCTTTGAGTGCTTTGAAGTCTTTAGATGACAATTTGACATCCTTGATAATGCTTGAAAACTTCGACTCACGGGCTCCTCCTGAAAGTATCTCCACAGCAATCTCTAGGAAGAGACGTCCCCTGAAGGAGACCCCTTCTCCAAAACCTTCATTAAGCTCCTGGTGGTCATCAATGAGGCTGTGGTTCCTGGGTGAGCCATAGAGGTTGATCCAGGCAGGCCCAAAGGTAGGCAAAAACCCTAGAGATAAAGTACCTTTTGTGGCTTTTCTGATGGGTATTAGTTCTCTTCACTGTTGGGTATTAGCTCTCCTCACTGTCTACTCCAAGAAATCTTGCTCTAACACCCCAAAAGCCCAACCTGGACCTGTTTCTGGGCAGTAAGGAATCAATTCACACAGAGCACTGCTTTGCAGGGCAAGTCTTAAACACCTCTGCCAAAACCCAACCAGCTCTACTGAGTAGGAGCTCTTTCTCAGAAGATGATGGTACCACATGTGCTGGGCAGGAGGTCGATTGCAACTCTTGAAAAAAGAGCTTGCTGCTGCAGGCTAAAGACTGGGACATGACAGGAAAGGATGGAGGCTTTCTCCTTTAGGTCAAAGTGTTTCAAGTCTGTGTCACTCCATTTATAGAAATTTTTCTTATATTTTCTGATTAAGGACTGAGATACATATTTCAGGAATTGGCAGGCTTGAGGAGTTACTGTGCTTTCTGAGCTGTGATAACTGACCATGTTCCACATGTAAGTCACACAACATAAGCAAGGCTGTACATCTAGACACAAACATCAGTGAAGACTCCTGATAGTGAGCCTCTCCTCAAATAGAGGATAACACCCTATGGGTGCCTCCATGGGCTGTGATAGCACCCAGCTGAACCTTACCTAAACATTTTGCTTCCTGTGGGTAGACCAAAAACACAAAACTGCTCTGCCTTTGATGTTTTTGATTTTCAGTATGGGGCTTCATTGCTTAAGAGAAACTCACATGAACTACAAACTTACATTTGTCATCCCCAATGAATTAGACTATTGCCACAGTAACAAAGATGGTACCAAATTATGCAGCAACCCTTTAACAAGAACAACAATGTCAGACTCTCCAAGCGCTGAGCACAATGCAATCAAATGTGAAATTAAGCAACAGAAGGAATCTCAGAACCAACACTTGAACTCTGGACATCCCTAAATTAGTATTAGCCAGTGCCACAATCCCATGCAAGTAGATTTTACCTAAGGGTATATCCTGGAACAGACATTTTCCCCTTTACCTTTGTCACCATCTTGTTCATTTGATATTTTCTTCAAGTCAATGAAGTGAGTAGCTAAGGCCACATCATTCATGCTGCCTTCATCCCAGACCTGGATTTTGACTCTTCGACAGAGTGGAGGGAACATTTCTTTGAAGATAATCTGTTCATGCCACACTGGATCTGCACAGTTCTTTTGCACTGTTGTCCGGCCCTGAAATGAAAGTCCAGCAAATTTAATTCCAGAGGGGTCAGACTCTGGAGAATGGCAATGAGTACGGCAGAAATTGCACTTAGCAGCATCTCTCTGGCCATTTTTAAGGCACAAATATCCTATCGTGAAAGTACTTTGGCTTTTCTATTAGCTTGTTCATTTTGTCCTCTATATCTAATAAAAGACCACACTATGGCTAAAGAATTCTCACATTCACACAGCAGAGCCTGGAATAAAATCTAATTCTTCAGGACCCTTATCCACAAAATGTATCTGTAAAGCCAGACTTTGGCATTTCTGCTACACGCTGCACATCTTCAAATGTCTTTTGAAATATTTGGGTAGTGGTGATGCAGCGCAGCTTTTCTCATAAAAGACTAAACTCGTTACAGATGCCGGGCTGTGCGTACCAATGGGATTACCTTAAATGAGGCAATTTATCGAGCATAAAATATGATTTTTGTGGTTCATGTTCTGGACATATGCCTGTCTGCAAGAGGGGTAGGTCCTGGAGCTATTCCTCCAAACCTAAGGAGATGGCAGGGCTGTATCACAGTCCGTGAAGTCATTGGATGTGTCAGGACTTACACTTTCACATTAAGTGGAGAGAACTGAGTCAGAAATCCCACCAATCCTCTCTATTAAAACCACATTTTGCACACTAGTGTGCAAACTCACATCAGTAATCCATTCTTGTCTTCTTCGGGCCTCTATTAAGCCTGAAGGTGCTGCATGTGTTTGCCTATTTTAACCCACAGTAGTACTTTGCAATTGGGATTCATGACAAAACATGCAATCAGCACCAAGAGCCTTGTTCTTGTGCCTAAAACATCAAAAAAGGACTAAACTGGAGCTGTCCCTAAAGCCTCCTTGCACACAGAAAGCATTGCTGGCGTAAAATAGTTTCCACTTTGATCCTTTGCTTATTTACACCAATAAATAAGACAGGCTCCCTGACACAGTGGTTCATGGTGTACCTCAAGGAAACCAAGCCCTGGACCTCCTCTATATTCCTCTTCCACAGTCAGAAGCCTCTCTAAACTGTAATCTGTCACACCATGTTTGATGCTGAAGTTGCTCTAGGAGCAATGAAGCCAGGCAACACTGGAGTCTGCCAGAATGCTCACTCCACCCACAGGAAAGCTGAGAGGGTCCTGAATTTCAGCAGAGTAATTCAGAAATCAATACACAGCCCTAAAACCTTGATTGAACCATATTCACTGATTACAGCCCTGCTTCTTTATTTCACTCAAGGGAGACCAGAACATAGCACTTATCCAATACTGTGCTGGGTAAATCACTGTCTTGTAACTCAATGTTTTAGTAACAGTGCTGCAGAATTCTCTTTCCCTCCTACTGCCTGCCTCTAACCTACTGCTGTGAGGCTGATGTTAGATCTGCTGGCCTTAAGTGTCTCCATTACTTCATTTCTGCATAATTTGAGAACTGAACATTTTCTCATTATCAAGATACATGTTTTACCTAATTTATGTAACCATAAGTTAAAGGAAACCAGCATAACCACCTGCCTAACTAATAGGAAAGATGGCCTATGTTTGTGATCAAGAGGATCCCAATTACCATTTGACCTGCAAACATGACCACCACATAGGGATCCACAAGGTCCTTACTGTCGCCTATGAATGCTTTGGTGACATTGGCCATGATGCTAGAGTTCATCTTTGGAAGTCCTTCTGCTTTGTAAATTCTCACATAAAATCTGGCCCATGGTCTTTCAGATGGAAAGCCTTTGGGGATCAAAAGATTCCTGAAAGGAAAAGAGAAGCTGTTTACTTAAAATTGAAAACTTAGAAAACAGAGTGATATTTTTTCCAACAGCATTGTGACCTTGGGTTAGCATGCACCTGAGAAGACACAGAAAGGTTTATGAATTTGCTTTTTCATCTGAACCAAAAAAAATATTTTTGCCACAGGAAAATTATATGGCATTACTCAGAAAACTAGTATATGTGATATAGAATCAGGTCCAGTTAGATAAGGTTCTCAGGACCTTGTTCAGTAAATTCTGAATATCTTCAAGGTCAGAGATATTCCACTCTATTTGGGCCCCTGTTTCGTTTGACCATCTTCTGAAATCTGTACTGAAATGTCATTGTTCTTACCTGCCTCCAAAGCCTCTCATCCTTCTACTGAAAAGAGCTACTCATCTGAAAAGAGACAGTCTCTGCCCTCTTTGTGCACGATGCCCCTTTGAGTGCTCTCCTTTAGGTTCAAAAAGCCAATACCCACCACCTTTCCCCACAGGCAATATTCTCCAGACCTCCATCAACTTGGTGACTTTTCACAAATTTGGTCCAGGACGTCAGTACTGACCAGAAATTCTGCTTCAGTAAAATTTAAAGTATGCTGGTAGCATGTTTACCACCTTGAACATCTGTATTTTACAAGGAGAATGATAATGCACTTGAGTTTATCTAAGGATATGGAAATATCCATACACTCACATCTGAGAAGAATGTGAGTGAGAAGGGATAGGCTTTCCTCATATTTTTTCTTCTTGCTTCACTGCTTTAAGAAATGGCTAATTGGTTTCAAATCAATGAATGTTCTGTCAGGGGTGATTTGGAACTTAGCCAACAGGACTTGGTCAATTCTATCAGCTGCAGAGAAGTGACCCTAACACGCCCTCCAATTTAGATGAGAGGATTGTAAAAACTCTCTTTGAGCACGTGAGAACAGCCAGGTGTGCAATGTTATCCTGCTATTAACCCCGAGTTAACAAGGAAAGAACTGAAATGAGGGCAGAGACTTGTTGAGGCACCTAGTAAGGAAGAAAGCAGTAAAAGTAACAAATGAAACCAAACTAATTATTGCCGTACTTTTCAATCTGTTCCTCAGTATCAGCTGTTTTCTGTGTAGCTTGCATTGCGTCACCTTTCCCCGTCACACTGAGGTCACACTTCAGGTACCCCTTGGCTCCTGTCCTAATGTCAGCAGGGTCTGTGAGAAGTGCCCACTTGTCACAAAACTGATGACCTGAAAGAAGGACAAGCTTAAACACTCAAATAGAGGCTATAAAAACATGTAAGTATCTTCCTCTTCACTCCCAGAAACAAACAATATCGAACAACGTTTGTGCTGTCAGGAGGATTCTGCTGAAATCTACTTGTTAACCCAGACACTTCTAGAGGGTCCAAAATATTTTGTGAACAAAAAGGCAAATGATTGATCCAGAGCTTGTCAGAAACAAGCTCATTTTCATCGGTGTTTACTGAGATCAACGACTAAAGACCAGTGGAAACCTGGGTGAGATTTCAGCAGCTGAAGTGAGGCTTAGTCTTTATGAGGAAAGGCCACCTTTGATGAGAACTGTCTGAATATCTCAGAACTCCAGCAGCAAAACACTTGCTGGGTTTGTGCTGTGGCCACTATAATGCTGGCAGACAGCTGAGAAAGGGAAAGAGAGTGGACAGCCATCAGAGGAAGAAGAATTAGCCAGGAGCACGTTCAGCTCCATCTTTCAAGGGGGAAAATGTACAGGACAGTTCACCCACAACAGCCCTCGCTGTAACTCTGTTTCAACAACCCCATCAAGAAAGGTCCTAAGATCTCATGTTAAGTCTTTGGATGTCACCTTGGATGGGTAAAGGAGTGGGGAGGACAGACCACAGTGTACCAGGGATATGAGCTCAAGATCAACCCTCAGACACCACCCCCCTGTTAAAGTGTGAGCAGGAGAAACTGGACAGAATTCAAGACTAACACAGCCTGAGCATGGACATAGATGCTCATTTGAGATAGGCCACTCCTCTCCTCTGACTCTTACAGGAGCCCTGCAGAGAGGGTGGCCTGAATGACTCTACAGTCTTGCTGTAACATCTATTTGATGTGACATCTACAGCAAGCGTCCAAAATATGCTCTTTCCCAAAGACAAAGAAGAGACTGTGTCCTTGAGTAATTATGGAAGAGAAAAAGGTACATATTTCGTGGATGGTTGTAAAAAACACCAACAGAGAAGTAGGTAATCTTTTTTAGCTTCAAATTTCAGAAAGCACTGAATAGCTCTGAAGATGACAAGTCAAGTGGACCCATGGTCACCTCTTTGTCATCTTCTCTCTCCTGTTACAGTCTGCTTCTCCTCTTGTCTTGTGCTCTGCTCACCATCCCTGCCACTCACCATCCTGGTCTCCCTCCCTCCACTCCTTCTACCCCAACATGACAGAGCTTTGGATGCTCTGTAACAAATGGGTACAGTTGGGTTTTGTAGAACATTCAGCTGCCCTCTCTGACTACTTAAAGAAATGCCATCCTTGAAAAGTGCTACCCACAATGGGCAGATTGTCAATGTGTTTTCAGTTTCCAACAGTTTGGCTGGTACTTTGCTATCCAAATAGGAAAACAACTCTCCCAAAAGCTTTAAGTTGGTGTAAACCACAACCACTTAAGTGGAAAAGCAGCACATCTCCCTCTCCTCTCCTTCCCTGCTTCAAATCTCCCTGAACAGACAAAAAGGGCAGAAAATGCAACACTCACCTGGCTGAATGTACACCGTCCCCAGATCCACTTTAAAGGAGCCTATCAGCACACTCCCAATCAGTTTATGGTGCATAACCTGTTAGAAAAAAGCTGATTAAAGAATGTCACTATGTCTCTTCTCAGTCAGCCTAAGAAAGATCATCCAAAAATCACATTTGATTCATAGAGAATAAACAGCAACATCCAACACCACCCAAAACTGGGGGCTCATAGCCACAGCAGATACAGCAAGTATTTGAAATATATTCTTTACCCAACATTGTGCCAATTTAAAAAACAATATAATTACATCGGAGTGGAATCACACAGGTTCATCCCAGGACCATGGGATATAGAGAGGAGGAATTAGATTGATGTTCCTTCAGGGCAGGTGCAGTTATATTACTTATCCTGGCAGTTTAAAATAAATTATAATGAAGCTAAACACATAGGACATAACTGGCTTCACACTAGGCTGCAGAAATCCTATCACTTTCTGTGCAATAGCTGAATTGCTATAAAAAACTGAGTACACTCGGAGGAGAAAGAATTTAAGTGTTTCTTGGCAACATTTTAATGTACATATAAACCAAGAGACTCAATTCTAATCTACCCCCCCACAATATTAATTAAATCAGAGAAGTGATATAGATATAAATTAGATGGCAAGCAGGCCCCAGTAAATCTGTCTCTGTATACTTCCTGCCAAGTGATGAATTTAATTTAATTTAATTCAAATTTAATAAATAATTTTCAATTGCCGTGATTCCCAGACCTATGTATTTCCATGTCTTGTTTTCAAATACTTGCATGTGGTTCAATTTATAGACAAGGCAGGGTCTTCTTCTAAGGGAAGATTTGCTCTAAAACTGCATTTCTCAAAAAGTGTGTCTCGCCTGGTTTCAGAATAGCTTAAAAGGTTGAAACCTATTCCTTGGTTGTGAAAAAAAGCCTCTGAAAGGGGGTGAATTTTCTGGAACACCTTGCCCAAATTGCAAAGAGAAACTAAGTTCTTTCAAGTCCACAGAAGTTAAATCTAGATATTGGAAGTAAACAGTCAAGCCTCCAACCACATTTCAGGAGTCTGGAATACATCACATCCTCTCTTTGGACCTACACATTGTAGATAAGGATATTTCTGGATAGGAAGACTTCTGCAATTTTGCACTGGATTGGTCATGTGACTTTATTTTCTACACTTTTCAAGAGCAAGAGACATACATTTCTAAGTGAAGACCACCAACTCCTTCATCAAGGTTCACCAGAAAATTCATGAGGTTTCTTGTTGCAATATAGTGTCCTTCCCTGTTAAGGGCCTATGGCCACTGTGCCCCTGTGACCTAGGGAACACACTCAGCTGTCCTTGGTAATTCCTCATTTCAACATTGAAGCAGTTTCTAGAGCTGAAAAATCAAGACTGGACAAAGGAGCAGTTTTACTTTACTATTAAGCTGAAAAATTAAACAACCTTCCTGTGGAAGAGGACTTAGTGTGAAGTCAATGCTTCATGCACAAGTACTGCTTTTCCTCAATCCCTGGTGCTGTCAGGTCCCATCATAGCACTGGACCCTCCCTCCTATGAGGCTGGACTAGAGCACACACAGGGTTGGGAAGAAGCCTTGAAATCTGTTGGGTTTCTCCCTGAAGCCAGGCAATAGGACAGCTTTGAATAAAGTACATGGGAGTCCCCAAATCAACAGATCCAACTAGGATAGATTAAAGGGAGAAGGAGGCTGTAGCCTTTCTGTAGGAAAAAACCCCACAAGTTTCTTTAAGACTCAAAAACAAGGTGAGGGTATTTGGTGAGTCCAATGTGGTGCTGTCTCATTGCTCTTTGCTCATTTCCCCTCCATGACAGCCTGTCCAGAAATGTTATATGTGTGAAATTCCCTTCTCTGTACTTGAGGTTTGCTTTGTGAAATGTAAATGCCCCTGTTCCACTGAAATGATGCAGGTTTCTACTCCCTGCAGTACACATTGCTTGTAAAGCTGAAGAAATACATCACTGCTTCCATCAAGCACTCTACATCTTTCCTCATCCTTTTTTTTTTCCAGGTATGTTTTCTTCTAGTGCAATAAAGCAAGTGAACATGAAGTTTATAGTAAACACCTCTTGTCTTCTCTGAGGGGGAGCAGCATTTCCACACCATATCTAATTAAAGATTTGTGTCTTTTCACACTTGACTGTAGGATTTTCTTCAGATTTTCTAAATAAGCACAAACAAACAGAGGAATATTTTGGTAAGGGAGATACAGGTTTAGAACCTGTATTACCATTACCATGGTATTACTACAAGTTTGCTGAAATGTACAGGAAGATAATGAAAAAAATCTAGTAATTAGCAGGTCCTGAGAAACTGAAGGTCTCATTTTTCTCTCAAATGCAGGGTTTGAATACAGCTAGACTAATTGCTAAACTGATGGACAAGGGCACTAATCTATTTTTTTTTCATTGAGCTTCCATATGCAGATAAGTTCATTTCTACAGATTAAGCAAATTCGGTGCATTAATTATTGCTAATAACGGAGGCTGTCAATCTTTGTTTCTTCTTAAGTAAGATTCATGCTAAGCAAGTGCTGTGAAACTTTCCATCCCTCAGGGTTTCCTTTTCTCCCAGCACACATATTTCCTCTTTCTTTTTTCTTGTTTCTATTCCCCTGATAGATTGCAGTCTCCAAAACTATGTTGCAAGGTAATGAATCTCTGTTTTCAGTAGCATGCATGAGCACTGCCCAAGGTTGCTCATTGCTGTTACTGAGCTTTTTCCTGAAGTCATTTTACCTAGAAGACCTTTAATTTCTTAGTGTTGCACCTTCATCAGCTACAAATAAAATAATTTTGCTGAGCCTAATGAAACTGTGCAGATATACAGCAGGCAATGGTGACATGTTTTCCCACATCCCCACTGCAGTCAGAAACCCTCCACCAGTGGATATATGGAATCTTTATCAAAATAATGTGAGATTGGAAAGATTGGCCACATCTCAGAGAAAAATAACTCTACATCCCCAGCAGCATCAGCAGCACACAGGAGTAGGTGCCTTGGCACTGGGCTGATACACAAACCATGTCTGAAGCACCTGTGGGGCCACACACTGTGATATGTCATAGCAGTGAGGTGATGAAACTCCCATGCCATTGTCAGCCTCCAGTAAATTCTGTCCCCACAGATGAGATCAGATCTGCAGATACCTTATGTAGCTATGAACTTCATCTATTTGAGGTCTGAGTGTGATACAGTGGATTTTAATGGAACTTTGGGATTCTGTCAGTTTGAAAACCTAGTTGTCCAGTTGTCCATGTGTAAATGAACACATTTTATTCTGTAGCTGGCAAAAGTCACTCTATTAGTAACTCAGAAAAGGAAGTAGATGGTGATGTGTTCTATAGCTCCTAAGCACTGCTTGTTTCTGTCAAGCTCAACCAGCACAGGCCTTTTCCTGGTGTACATTACTGAAATCAACAAGGCACTTCAGAAAAAAGAAGAACTTTTCCTGAAGCAACAGTACTCAGTTTATTTGCCAGAGAAACATCTAATAAAATGGATGGACTTTTAGCAAAACAAAAAAACAGTTAATGAAGTGTACAGCTTGTGATATCTCCAAATAATACAAATACAGCACTGTCCAGAGTCTCATGAGATCTTTAATTTCTTAGCAGCTTTGCTACATGTGGTGATGAGTTTCAGATAAGATAATTAACATGGGTCCATAGACTTGGCCTTCCAAACTGCACATCATTATCTAATGCTCCAAGTCCAAGAGCATGTGTGTCTTCCATCAGGACAGTACTGAGATGTCACAGAATCATAGAATCATTTAGGATGGAAAAGATGTTTAAGATGGAGTCCAACCATCAACCCAGCACTGACAAGTCCACCACTAAGCCACGTCCCCAGCTGCTACACCTACATGCCTTTTAAATCCCTCTGGGGATGGTGATTCTACCACTTCACTGGGCAATCTATTCCAATGCATGTCTACCCTTTCTGTGAAGAAATTTCTTCTAATATCCAATCTAAATCTCTCCTGGTGCAACTTGAGGCCATTTCATCTTGTCCTGTCACTTGTTACACAGGGAGAAGAGACCAACCCACACTTGCCTCTAACCTTGTTTCAGGCATTTGTAGAGAGAAAAAGGTCCCCCGATAGTTTTGCTGGGACTTTAGTTGCAGTGAGCAGTGGAAGCAGCACCAAACTCTCAGAGCCCACTCCCATGCTAATAGTGTCACCAACCAGTGACACTCCCAGACAGTCCAAGAGCCTCTGCTGAAGAAAAGCAGCTGCATTAGTTTAGTTAATCTAGTTAGAAGCAGTTATATTTAAGGAACTGATATAAACCAGGTGTTTGAATCAAGTGGCAGCTTGAAAATTAGATGGATGAACACAGTGAGGAGAAGAGAGAGCTAAGCTGAATTTTCTCATTCTACCTTGCAGTTTGCCACACCAGCAATGAGTGTCCCTGAAAATGCAGATTAAATCTTCTTTTTGGGTATGTTTCTTCAAATCTCTGCTGGCTGACTCTCTGTCTTATCCTCTCCTCTGTCCTCTTTCCTATACTTCATGCTGACTTTCTAGCACTCTTAGTACCTAAAATTATTTATTTTTAACTACATTGAGAATAATTTAGAGTTGAAGTGACACAAAAAACAACGACCTTTACTTACTGTGCTAAGCTTTCCCACGTACTTACAGAGATGTTGATTATTTTGTCAA
Source organism: Acridotheres tristis (assembly GCA_037013685.1). Taxonomy (NCBI): domain Eukaryota; kingdom Metazoa; phylum Chordata; class Aves; order Passeriformes; family Sturnidae; genus Acridotheres; species Acridotheres tristis. The sequence goes on along the minus strand of CM072886.1, from coordinate 138,415,209 downwards.
ACAGCAACGCCTGGGGTCCAACGAAATCAAAGAGGAAGTACTGTGGGAAGAGGGGACAGCAGATGAGAATCCTCCCTGGGCAGGTAGCCAGCACTGTCAGCTTCATGGTTCAGCATTCTGTTACTGCACAGAGCCCCAGTGAGACACTGGGGGTGCTGGGTGGGCAGTGGTGACAAAACAAAACTCTTTCTTTGCCCCTGACATGTTTCTGCCATGACCCAGACTTGTTTCCTACTCCATTCCTTGCATGGCTGCACAAGACTGGCTTCACAAATACCTGTGGGCCTCAGTCTGTATCAGAAGGTATTGTCAAAAAAGACAGGAGGCACAAGGAAACAAAAGATCTGGTGGTTTTGGGGGTTGTTTTGGTGTCATTTGTCACCTGGAACAAATGTATGTCAGGGAAAGGCTGAAACCATGAAAGAGTAGAAAAGGGAGTGGGGGGATGCAGTATAGATAAAGCTCCCAAATGGATGATCTAAAAAACTGCAGCAGCAGTGGGGGTAAGGCAGAATGTGCTGGGGAGGGTGGGGAACAAGTTGGACAGACCTTGAGAAGAGAAAGTGCAAACAGATCTAAACTCAAGGGAGCTATTGCTGGTGCTTTGTCTCCTGGAGAGACCTTCCTGCTCAGATGTGGAAGTGCTGCAAACTTAATTCATCCCCTTATGAGCTACCAAATGCAGAGTCCACCCGGAACCATTGAAGAGTCTTCTTTAAGAGAAAGCACCTACTTCATTGTAGAAAGGGGCATTTGTGCCTTCCTTTACTGTTGTTTGCTTCTTCTCATCACCTATCTCGATGATCACCACGGGATCGATGTTCTCGCCCACCAGCTGCCTGGCCTCGATGATGGTGATGGCAATCTGTGGGGCACAAGGACACCAGGGACACTCCTGGGCTCAGGTCTAGCCTGCCTGGGAATTCACAGGCACATAAGGGGTCTCACCCCCTGCTCACCTGGTAGTTCTGGGATTTCATCTCCTCTTCATGAATTCTGGTCACCAGCTTTGCCCTGTTTAAATGACAGAAGAAGTCATTAGACATCTCTAGGCAAGAGCTGGTACTTGGACACACACTGGAAAGACTTCTCAACAGTAAATGAGAATTGTTTATGGCAGACAGCTTTGTTGTGAGCTGTTAGGCTTGATTTCATCAGCAGAGTCCATCTCTGTCTTTCTCATGTACGTTTTGATAGGGAAATGTTTTGCATCCACACAAACCAGTGCAGCTACCTATCATGCACAGCAATGATTTCACTTGTTGATCCCATCAAACCTGACTCCATTCCTCCCTAGACTGCATTCCTCTCCTGTATGAAAAACACAACTACACAAACTCTTCTCTATAGAGATTGCTGTTCCCTTTGGCTCGTTTTGTTTAGCAGAGTTCCTTAGCACAGTTGAGGCACACTCAGGATGCATTTCAATCTCTCCCTGCACTGGATAGCACCTGGTGATATCACTGAACTGACAAGTGCATTCCACTCTGTCATGTGGAAGAGTGGGAGTGAAGGGATCACTGCTATCAGCAATGGATTTTCCATCAGATGTTTTGTTCAAGGGTAATGCCCTTCCTGGGAAAGGTGGAAAAGGTGTCTAGGGGGATGTTAAGTAAGACACATGAAACAGCACCTTTTTCTATTTGGGCTTAAGGATCCAAAAGCACTGGACAGAGCATCATTGCTCATTAGGTCTTCTGCTACCTCTTCCTGTCTTCCAAGAGTGTCGTGGAGAAAATTTGTAGTTTCATCATGATCACCTGATGAAGAAAACAGACAAAGAAGTAAGACTCATGTCTGATTTCTAGTAGTGAAAAGCTCACTTGGAGCAGAGTAGAGGATTTATCATCATGAACTGAATATTTTATTTATTTGGGTGTCCCAGTTAGAGATACTCTCGTGTTCTGTATTGAGCAGTGTTGATTACAGCAGCAGCTCCCCTCCTGTGCAATATCATTTGCCATATCTGTGTGGCTGTAGCCACTCTCCTCACCCCCTGTGCACTCACAACAGGCACATGCACATTACTGAGTAAAGCTGCCAGCTTTATTGAGCCAACCCATCCAGCCATCACAGCCTATGAAGGTTTTGTGTTTATGATTTCTGAAAGAAGCAGAACTCCCAGAGGAATTGCACACTTGTAGTAAATGATCTACCTGTAAAGTAGAAAAAGATCCTCAGAGATATGTCATCTCTCTATGGTAAGAAGCAGGTTGACGTTTTTAGTTTGCTTTACCACATAGAGCAGTATGAACTCACAGAATCTGAATGTGAACTTCATGAAACAGTTAATGCAAATATAACTAGCTCTCTGTTTATTTGGGAGTGATAAGGAGTTTACTGCCTGTCTTATCAATTCTAAGCCTTGGGACACAATTCAAATGAGTTCACATGAAATCAGATCTAATATAATCCCCCACCACCTGCTCATCCCTGTTGCAATATTGATTTATGAGGCCTTACCCAATGCGTCTTTGTTTGCAATAGTCAGCCCTTTCTCGCCTTTTTTCTTCTTCTTCAGCTTCATGCCAGCAAACAGCCCCTTTCTGAAAAAGTAAAGAAAATTGATCAGTGCAGTATCTTCAAACCGTTTTCTGTACTGGACTCTAATTTAATTTAAGGAGTTGTTAAAGGGGAGTTTTGATTTCCCAGCAAGATCATTATTGACAGCAAACAAGAGAAAACTCTGACTTTTCTCGTCATCTAATTTAGTTTCTTTTCAAAATTTGGCCACGTACAGGCAAACATAATGTGACATGAGCCAAAACTTCTGTTCAAAACAAGATGGCAAGACACAAAGAAAAGAAATCAAAGATAAGTTTCCAATCTACTGACTTCCCACACATGTATCTCGTTCCTTACGCTGTGACAGGACCAGAGATAAAAAGGTAGATTAGAGGATCCAGAACAAAAGCAGTTTTCCACTGAATTGAGATAAAGTCATTTGTGTAAATACCTTGGCCACAACACCCGCCCAGGACATCCATGGTATCAGTGGCACACAGACCACATAATCCAGGTAGTTCTCACTCCCCTTCAGCAGCAAAGCAATGAACAAGCCTGAACAAGGGTTGCCCCTCAAGCTGTGTTAAAGAGATGCTTCTGCCTAGCATAATTTCTTCCAGGAAAATATATATGCCACATGTTTCAGAGGGAGAAACAATCTATGCTGTTAGAATTTAGAATTTTGTGCTATTAACTGTACTGACAAACAAACCAAGTGGTGAGAGCCAAACACAAAGGATTTAATACAGTAGCAGCATTTTTCAGGTTCTTTGTTGGCCACAAGCATGCAGTGACGAACGTTCAGCTAATTTTCTTTCCCCTGTTATTAGAGGATTAGTTTGCCTGAATTATTGTAGGTTTAAAAATTTACCTGGAGAAGCACACAGTCCAACTAGCCAAAACAAGCACCTACAAGCTGAGTAAATCTGATAGCAACCAGTGCTCAAACATCTGAGATCACCTGCAAACTCTAGCTGTGGAGGAAAACTGCAGACTGGAAAGGGAAGTTGGAAATGTTTAAAGACTGTGTTCAGAGCAAGCAAATTAAGTTTACTAGCCAGCCCAAGAGGAATGTCAGCAATGTAGGGTACAATAGCAGAAAATGTACAACTTCTTTGTGCCAGAGAAAGCTAAAATCTGATCAGTATGAGTGGAAATGCAGCACCCAGACAAAAGCATGCCTCAAGCAAAGCAAGAGTCAGAGGGTGACTGGAGGAAATGGCCATTAATAAAGCCTGATGTGTTAACTGGGCTGTCTTCCATGATTCTTATATTAACATAACACTAGAAACTGCTTAAAGACAGAACTGCAGAAGGCGCCACAGGGTAACAGAAAGAGAACTAGCCAAGCTTTGGATAACGGCATAGTGCCAAGAGCAAAATCCATCTCTGAAGTAAACCAGATTTCAGTTTCAGGTTTTAGTTGCCAGAGGTTTGGGCACAAAACAGCATCAGGCTGCATGTGAGCTCTCCTGCAGCCCTGGCCCCAGAGGTCACCTTAGCCAAGATAACCGTGCAGAGATGTGTCCCTGACAGCCAGAGAGGCACCAAGCACAGGTCACTTGCAAGGCTCAGCTGTGAGAAGTAAGAGTGTGGGTTTGTTCAGCAAGAGGGCAGGGCAGCATTCTCTGTACATGAGATGTTCCAGAGAGAATCTGCTCTGTAAGGGTCTAAACTAAGCAAATGAAGTCTTCAGGGAACTGAATGAATCAATCCTTCACAACAGGCACCATCACTTTGGTGTGTAAACCGCTTGTCAACCAGTGCCAGTGTGCACACCCCAATACTGTGCACATGGGTAACATCCACACTGCTTAATATAACCAATTAGGCTTCTTGAAAGTGTTCTGTGTACATGTTTTTGTGGTGGACCGTTTGTTCTCATGGAAGGAATTAAAAAAGTAAACTTTCTTCAAATTTCCATAAAATGTTTTTCGCTGGAGTTTTGACATAAATTCAATCAAGTGCTGAAAACTTGAAAAATATTTCATCCCTTCTTCCCCAAGATGGTGTGAATTTTAACAAGAGGAAGTTTAAACCTTCTATGAAGTTATACCAGATTTGATAATGACCCCAAAGTTATCCATAACCATCTGTATCCCTAAGCCAGTCATAAAACTGTGTGGTACCTCTAGATACCAAATATATCATGAGGAACTGTCTCCCATCTTCCTCACAGGACCTCCTGGCTATCAGTGAGGTACAAACATGGGAAATCAGGAGAGACTTGGGACACAGAAAACCTCATTCAGCTGTCGTGGACCTGTGGGAAGGTTGGAGGTTGTTAGTGTTGAGTGTTCACAAACTTCAGTGAAGATTTAACCCCCACGTGCTACATGATGCACAAATAGAGGTTTTGCTCTTTCCTGGATCCTACAAGTTAATTTGAGATAGAATAAAACAATTTCATGTCCAAAGAGAAGGCAGATGAAAGAATTCTTACAGGCTACCTAGAGGTTTCCTGTTTTAAGTGCTTTGAATAGAAGCAATTAAAAAATCTGCCATCTCAGCTAATCAAGAACATTTCTTAGTTCAAAGAGGACTGAGTGTCCCAGCTCCTTTCACATAGAGATTGTAAAAAAATCTGAAGTTAGGAGAACCTTTTCTTTTCTGCATATGCACAGTACAATGTTTAGTACCTTAATTTATGACTGTGATTCATGAGGTTTCCCTGATATAAACAGTAAATAAGAGTGGGACATCAGCCATACCACAGCATTTGACTATACTCAAACCATGTTGAATTTGCACCTCTGTAAACACAAGTGTTCATTTCCTGTAATCAGTGCCACAGGTCCACTGGGTCTCTGAATTAATTTTCATACTTTGAAAAAAAGACTCACAAATTTAATTCTCCTCTTGTCAAGGTTCATCCATGGCTGCATCCAGCTTTCAAAAAATTGCTTTCATGCTCTTTCTTTTCATCTAAGCTGTCCCATCATCACAGAGGCTTCGTGCACTTCTTGCACAGACTGTTCTCTTAGATATCCAATAATTGCAATTTGCAGTCTAATTTAAAGTTGTCAAAAGAAATCCACTTCAGAGCCGTCAGCATGAGAGTTCAAATGACCTACTGAATCTCAGAGCTCCTCCACATTGTTTAAACCTAGTATTTCCTTCCAGCAAAATCTTTTCAGAAGTCTGTGCTTGAAGAATTGATGTAAGAAGAGACTGGCTTCTGCTGTGGGAGTGGTTACAATCCATGCAGAGACACAGGCACTACCGGGCTGCAGGTTATCCACCCCACTCTAAGCACTCACTGTAGGATGGCAGAAAACCCTTCTCCATCACTTATAAAGTAAGAATAAACTGAGCCACCTGAACATGCCAGGAGGGACCTTCTGTCCCCTTCCTCAGAGCCCCCTCTCCCTGCAGTTTTCCAGAACTTGGTCAAGCAAAACTCAGACTTGGGCTTATCTACATTAGACCAAGATATTTGTCAGGTTCCGTTTTTGTAGCCCTGAGATGCCCTTCCCTTGTGCTGGTGTGTGAGCTGCACTCCTGATGGGCACAGAGGGATGAAACCAGGGATGAGATCTGAAAACACAGAGGACAGACACAGAGACAAAACCTGTTTATCCAGCACATCTCCCCAGACCACCCCGTTCTCACATGGACAGGCTGACTGAGCTGCCAGCGTGCTCCTGGCAGCAGAAAGTTCTTATTGGAGCAGCTGCCCTCCTTTTTCCCCCCAAGTCCCTTCCTCCCTGGAAGCAGCAGTCTCAGAAAACCTTTTGGAACCATCAAAATTATTTAGTTCAGGGATGACCAAAGGCTTGTGCACCTCAGCTCTGAGTCAGCTCCAGAACCTCAAGATTGTAAGCCATGAGTACAGTGATTGTCTTGGCTGAGGAAGTAGACACTGAAAAAAGAGGGGAAAAGCCTCCTGCCTTCCTGCACACGAACATAAAATTTGATAGGTAAGTTTTTATCTTTGGATTTTGTTATTTGCATTTTGTAAGAAGTCTTGGTGGGATTTTTATTCAGCTCCTTAAATTTCCACTTCTTTCAATGTAAGTTCATCTTCAAAAAAGTCTTTCAGTAGATCAAAGAGTACTGCACTAGGTGAATAATTATCTATACGAGTAGTTCTAATTTCCATGAAATAAACACAAGCAAAAGGAACTTAATTCTCTGAGTTATAAAAATGTTTCTTCTTTTCTTTTCAAATGAAAAAAAAATCTGAAATATAGGAATGACTTTTGGCTCATTTTATCACTTCCACAATATGTATTAGTCAAGGAATTACCTCGTAACTTAAATCCCTTTTTCCAAAGAATAAAATATAATTACAATACAAAGATACGGCTTCAAAATGAAAAGTCTAATAAATCTAAAATAGTCACATAAGCACAGCTGATTAATTCAGAACCATTTTTTATTAAGACAGTATGTCATTTGTGATAATAAATGAAGTTCCAGAGAAGAAATTTATTGCATTACATTTAATTATCAAGGAGGGCTGAATAAAATTAATTCTGTGATCTTGGGCATATGGAAAGCAAAAAAATCTTAATGCGTGGTTACTGATGTATTCATTTCATGCCTTCTTATCTCAGGATTCTAGAAGTTCAGGGAAGACTTTGCCAATTTATTCGTTTAATTTACTGTGTTTCCCAGTGCATGGTTGCTTCGTTCAGTGTACTGTCAGATCCTTCATCCTGCATCAGCAAAGAACTTCCCTTTATCCCCAAATCCATTATTTCTGCTGTGGTTCTTTCAAAGCTTGGAGCTTTTACAAGCTGCCTTAACTTGTTTACACTTCTCCTGATTTCCCCTGGTTCTGCTGTTTTGACAGGTCCAAGGATTTGCAATAGGAAAACTTCAGCTCTTCAAGAAGGTGAATACAGAATCCTGTATGACAAGCTGCAATTTAAAAAGCAGCTGTGCCACACCCAGAGGTATCAGTTCTGAATCTTGGGGGTTTTCATATCTATGTGACACAGTGACTTTACATGTCTTGTCTCAACTATTAATACCTCATTAATAGCTCATCAATAAGAAAACAAAATTGCAAATTGACAATACAGTGATCAGGATTAGTTACACACTGGCTCTGTGCATTCAAAAAGAGGCTCTAATATAGCTATTCAGGAGAAATTCTGCTTTTTTTGCAGATAATTCTGTGTACAACTTCTGTTTCTTGCACTGCAAGTAGTCAAAACCTGAAATCAGCCATTAGAAAGCATAAGAAATTAAATTTTAAAAAATGACAGAGGATATCTTATGCCATTAGATTACCACATTTTGGCTACAGCTTGCTGCTTTGTCTTCCCATCTCAAAAGAATCTAAAACTCAGCAATGCAGAGAAAAATTGTGAAGTGTGATCAAAAGAAGGTCCTGGCAGAGTCTCAGCCTGAGAAAGAGATGATAGCTCGTGTTTTTCAGGTGGTGCAGTGAGGTAAAAATAATGAAGCGTTGAGAAGTGCTGAACTGGCAACCAAACACGAGATGGTCCTCGAGTCATCCCTGGTGGTCTCTGAATCAGAAGCTCAGTGTGCAGCATCAGTTTAAAACATCCACACTGTGCTGGGTGTTGTCAGGATGGGTGTCAGAAAGAAAGGAGCAAGTGTCAGTTTGCCTCTAAAGCACTGGTGAACCTACACGAGGTCATTACACAAGATCACAGAATAAATCAGTTTAACATCTCACATTCTGTGTGCAGCTTTGGTCTCCACATACCAAATAAAGCAAAAGGGTTAGAGAAGGCATAGAAAAAGGGTGGGAAAAATTAGTTTATGACAGACTGAAACAGCTGTAACTCTTCATTTGGAGAGGAGATGGAGTGGGAATAGGATGAAATTTTATAAATTTAAACTGGCAAATAGGGTGAAAGCAGAGCTGCTTCTTACTCAGCATAACATACAACAGTAGAATGAGGATGTACTTGATGAAACAAGACTGAAAATACGAAAAGACTGGATGGGGATGTATCCATTAACACTCACGACAAAAACATTCTGGATGCTAAGGAGAATGGACCACAGGAAGTGCCCAGGCTCATGTGCTCTCCATGAATATCTCATCCTTTTGCCACTGCTGGGGAAGAGTACAGTGCCAGCTGGATATGAGATCTGACCTCATAGGATGTTTCTCCTGTTCTGGTCATTTCCTGATCATAAATACCAAATCTGTGTGTGTGGCTGGGTCACCTGGCATGGAATTGAATCAGATATGGGTTCATTATCACGTTTCTGAACGATCAAAGCACACAGCACAAGCTTTTGCCAAAATTATACCTCATTCAGCATAAAGCCTGATAGTGAAAAAACGAGTCCATTCTTGGAGGACACTTGAACAGGAAGGTGAGTTCATTCCCAGTTATCACATGTGATCACCATGTCTTTGACAGGCACCTGGGTGTTCTGTATTGTCTAACCACACCTGAAGTGTTCTTTGGAAGTGAGCTATAAAATAATGAGTGACATGCAAAGATGGGTAGAAAAGGAGTATCTCAGTTTCACTCCCTGGGCCACAAAACCACAATACTCAATGACGTTATCAGGCAAAAAGTTTAAAATAAATAAGGGTGTGAACAAATGAGGTGTTCTTCAGGGAGACACATGAATCACACATTGCAAAGAAAGTCGTTGAGTTAGAGAATTCAAAGATACTTCAGACACATTTATGGACTTTGTGGATAGAGGGTCTGATACCCATCCAGTTCATAAACTTTCTAAGTGTATGAAACTGCTGTGGGCCTTGCTCATACCTGTTTCATAAACTGGATTTCAAATTATCTACCTTTATCCCTTATTGGGAGGCAGAAAGTGGTTTGACACAGTTGCTTCCATGTTTTTCAACATTTTGATTTTAAAAAATTATTTCTCAAGATGCAGAAGAAAAAATACCAGGTATACTGATATGCTCTCTGAGCAATCTATAATTTGAACTTTCAAATTGTGCACAGTTCTGCCACAAATGACCTAAAACTCCAAACTCTGAGGAGACTTCAGGAACAGCAGCACCACAGCACTGTATCTCTGCAAACTCTGGTCATTTACCCTGGCACATACAGCCTTGGTTCTTCCAAACCCTGTCCCTTCTGCAGAAAACCAATGACCTTTTATTGACACATTTAGCATCCTTATGCATCATGAATCATGACAGCAAGGAAGTCACATCCTGAACAGATGCAAATTAGTGGTCATATTCAACAACTTTTCCCATGTCAATACTGGGTAACAGATCTACTAAATACTAACACAGGCCTACAAAATAAAAAATGCAATTACATGCAGAGAGGTATTTTCTTTTGTTCCTGCATCTCTTAGAGTTCTTTACTCTCTCTACAGGGATCTTGACCCCTCACCTGCCGAACTGTGAAAGACTTCCCATGACTTTGTGCAGTTAGAAGCACAAGGCTTTACAGACTAGATCTTACTAGAAATAATAATCACACCCCCAGGAGCAGCTAAAACAAGCATTAAAGGCCTTGTTGATTTTCTTTTCCTTCAAGAAAAAGTCTTTAAATATAATTAGCTGAATTTAATTTAAACCTTGGAAGAATTGCCTGAGGTTATAGACATACCTGTGGGCCTGAGGTACCACAGTTGAGGGCTCCATCCTGCTGCTTTTCTTTCAGTCTCTACCTTTTACATTGTGAATGGGCTTTCCGAGCCTATAGAACCAATGAGGTTGGAAAAGACCTCTAAGACTATCAAATCTAACCATTAACCTGAGACTGCTAAGTTCACCACTAAACCAGGTCCCTGAGTGCCACATCTACAGCTCTTTTAAATACCTCCAGGGATGGTGACTCAGCCACTTTCCTGGGCAGCCTGTTTCATTGCTTGATAACCTTTTCAGTGAAGAATTTTTTTGAAACATCCAATCTAAAACCTCCCCTGGCCACATCTGGGGCTGTGTCCTCTTGTTCTATTTGCATTTAAATTTGCTCCTTGCTGTAGCAAATGTGGTGCCTGGTTAGTCAGTCTGGTAAACACTGAACAAGAATAAAGATTTATCTCAGTGCAAACATTAACTCTTCTTGCTCTGCAGAGATCTGCAGGAGCCAGTCTGTTGTGGAAGCCATGCACTGCACTTGAACAACAGCTCCAAACTAAAAGGCCACCAGGCTTATCACACCCACCAAGACATTTGAAAAAGTTCAGATTTTAGACAGTCTTAGCAACAACTCTGGAAAAACAGGACTATATAAAGTATTCTTTTATTTGCACTCACTTAAGGACATAATTTCTTTTTATACCTATAGCTTGCCTAACTTCTTTCTATTGCAGCTCAATGTACAGGGCTCCGGATTGTGGCTCCCCCTTATACTCCTCCAATCTCTCCAGTTCAAAGGCTTAGTATCTGTTTTTCTTAGTTAATAAACCATGATATTAGTCACAGCTCTTGCCTCTAGCCTTGTAAGTACAGCTACTTCCTTGACATTTCCTCTTGGACATACTTCAGTCCTTGCTGAGAACAAATTACAGAGGCACAAGACCACTTTTGTTCTGCACTCTCAAAGGCCATTTTCACATTGTTCTTAACCTTGTCTGATGGGAGCTGGGCTTTGAAGAGGACACTATATTACTGTGAGGTGAGCATCTTGTTAAGGACACCTTTAGAATTAAACATTTGAACCCCAGCAGGAGGATTCATTATTCCCAAAATACATAATTAATTTCCCTGCAGTGATGAAGTACCTGAAGCATGTGAGGTATCAGTAATTTTGCTGGAGTGAAAAATGCAGAGAAATTAAACTACAATAGGCAGCTTAACCTAAGTAATCAACCAGGGTCAAAATTCTCTATCCTTTTGTTTCTTTCAGTGGAACTTAGGGAGATGGCTGCCTCTGCAAGTCAGGCTTATTTGCTCTTCTGTTCAAGAAGATTCCAGCCTAGCTGTCCAGAAGCTGTCGTGCCCTTCACCAGCATCCATCACATTCCTGTTTGATTTGAGTGATTGAGCACAGCTCTGCTCAGAGAAGAAATGGTAATTAAACCAGATATCTCATATGCTCCTGTATCTTTAAAAAGCATATGCAAAATTCCCTTTTCTCCACTAGAGCAGAAAATTAAGGCTTTCTTTTTCATTCATCCTTCTGAATTTTGCAATTAGCCCCAAGTTCTTATGGCGGCTTTTACTGGGATACTCTTCTTCAATTTCTTTTCTTACATTTTCTCATCTACCTTGTCTTTCCCAGTTTTGGGTAATGATGTGCCTATGCCACAGGCAGTTACTCTTGCTTTACCTATTTACTTCCCTTAAAAGGCTTAATAACGTTCTCATTAAAAAGCATGAGCTACACTAAGGAAGGAATTGGAAAATAGCACATAACAGCACACCCAGCCCAGGCAGACTGGGCTGACAGCAGAATGGTGTGGTCCACTGGGACACCCCACACAGCACAGCCATTCCAAAGCACTTTCACCAAAGTGAGGTTTTAAAGCACCCTGTTCCTAGATTAAATCCTAAACACTGGGAGTAGTAGTGAGCCGTTTCAGTGGAGGAGTTGCTCACAGTCTGCTAAAATGAAAAAAAAAAATCTCTCTTGCAGGGCTGAATTGAGAAACGATTCATGACCTGCACAGAATGGTTTCCCTACTCTGTCCTAGAAACTGCAACCAAGTATGCAGAACTGGCAGCTCTGCAGGAAAGAGCCATCAGGGAGAGAGAGTCCTGGGCACCCAAGAACACACCAGTGGATGATCAGTTGTGTTTGCCAACATCCTGTCAGGCAACCAAACTCTGCTCACCTCTGCAGAGAGCTTCTCTGTCAGGCTGCAGGCCCCCTACCCTATCCAGGTCTCAAACAGCTTGTTTTCTAACTGGGCAAAGCTTCCCATACAACCCAAAACAATCCAATAACATACCCTTTGCTCAGCTGGACATGGTGGCTCTGCATTGAGGACTCAATTGGCATTTGAGTGGCAAAAGCTGAGGTGACCATTCAGCAGCTGCCCTGACCTAATTTTTCCCTTTTCTTTTCTTTTCTTTTCTTTTCTTTTCTTTTCTTTTCTTTTCTTTTCTTTTCTTTTCTTTTCTTTTCTTTTCTTTTCTTTTCTTTTCTTTTCTTTTCTTTTCTTTTCTTTTCTTCTTGACATCTTGTTGAAGGAGAAAGCAGAGATTAAGTTTGTCTTGACTGCTTCATTTTCTATAGGAAATGTTTTCAGACTTAAGAAATTTAACAGTTAAGATTCAGTGTGTAAAGAGGTGTAAATCATCCTTCAGGCCATATGGGATGCCTGCCTTGAGCTGCCAACAGGGCTTTTTAAAGTGGATGTAAACATGTACACTGCTCCTCAGTCCATGTGCCTCCAGACTGGCAAGGCTGGCAAGAAATCTCACAGACTGTTTTATAACTGAGTGCTGTAACAGCACAGAAAGGCTGTGAGGGTGGTATCTTATGTTCTTGTTGCTGTGAAGGACCACGTTCCAGGTGCAACTTCAGCCCATGTTTTCTGAAATTTATGCTTCCAGAATTGCTGTGCAATAAGTAGGGCAGAAGAAGACTCCATGTGCATATTTCTAAACACTCTGAAATCGAGCCATCTTTGCAGAACACATGGTACAATGGAGAGTCTTCTTCCGGGAACTACCCTTTCCATTTATTACAACTCACTAGAAAAGCCATGGGTGCCATGTAGAAGCTAGACATTAAATTAGTGAAATCAGACCACATGATACTTCCTACCTCTATGACCATAGTACTGACAGTTCCATTCCTCTCACCCTTTGCTAGTGAAACTAAAAACTCTTCAAGGCTTTCTCAGAGACTTTCAGAGACTCTGTGAGACTCTCTGAGACTTTCTGTGAACATACTCTGACCCAAAAACAGTGAGCTCCTTGTCTTTACCTGCCACTGTATCAAAATGATACAATGAAAAATGTCACCATAATAATCCTGGCGATTGCTGAGGAACACAGTAAGTTCTGGGTGAGGGGCACAGTTCCCATGGTTGGGAGAACAGGATTCAGGGTGGTGCTAGCCAAAAGTGAAACTTTCATCACCAGGTGATTAACAGCATCCTATTAAATTTGTGGAACACAAAGGGGGCTGTTTCCAGCTGTGGTGTTCACACAGGAAAGCAACAGCAAAGAGCCCCACAGGAACCCTGCCATCACCAGTGTCCATCACAGATCACAAAACCCATCACAAATCACTGCATCAGGGGGAACACTTTCCTGAGCCTTTCCCCCTTTTCTCCCCTCCCTTAGTAAATTCAACCTCAGCAATATTTGTTAAAATGAAGTTTGTTAAAATCTTTTTTTCCCCACCGTGCCCAAAGTTCAGCTTTGCATTTCCCACTCTCACCCAGCAGGAAAAACCCTGCACCAGCTGTGAGCCTCAACCCACCAGCCAGGCAGCACAGGACAGAAGTCCCTCTGCCTAATGGGCTGCTCTGTGCCACAAGAACAGAAGGACAGAACGTGCTGGCAAGTTCATTTTATGAATCTGAGGCTGAATAGAAACTCCCTTGTATTTACAGAGTGGGTGTTTCTCTGAGCTGCCTGATAAATCAAGGTGGGGGCTGTGCCCAGCACCAAGTTATAGGATCCTTGGGAACTTAGGAGTGTCAAGAAATAGAAAGCTTACATAAGGGGAGGTTTTCAATAGTCAGTATGCTAAAAAAGTGACTCAGTCCCTCTCCTGTCATAAAAAAGTAGACCAGACCTGGGCTAAATCCAGCCTCCACTGGAAGGCCAGGGATGAGAAGAAAGTCAAGATACGGAGTCTATTTCCAGCCTCATTCTTGCCATATCAATAAAGTTGTGTGGCTTTGAGTGGTCTCTTCAGTTAATGGATTTAAAAGATTTACCTGTCCCTTGGGAAGAGTGTCAGACACCAGTGGTTCGAAAAGTGCTCTGATCAAAACCACAGCATTTATAGAGATGGACTAGTGCATCTAGGGACAAAATGGTTCCTCCCAACTGCTCTGGGCACTTAGTGATCCCCATGTTTTGTGTTTGGTTTCTTTAATGGGTGCAGAAAATTGTTCTCAATCACCTTTGAGATGCTGAGGGACCTGGTGCCATTTGTTCCACTGAGACAGGTGGTATTCATTCAAGGACAGACTGGACAGTTCCCTGAGCACCCAGATCTCGTTGAAGGTGTCCCTGCCTATGGCAGGGTATTGGGAGCAGATGACCATTAAAGATCTCTTTCAACCCAAACCATTCTATGATTCCAGATGGTAAAACTGGGAGTGTTGCTGCCATATGCAAGCAGCTATAAACAGTCATGATTTCATTTTGTCAGAAATGTCAGAGAACAAAAAACATAAATCATCTGCTGGCAGGGAGTCCTCAAAGCATTGGAACAACTGCTTTTGAAGAAAATGATACTTGGTTAGAAAAAGACATTAAGTAGGCTGTCCCTTCAGCAGGCATAAATTGGTGTGTTCTCTCAGTGACTGGGTAGCCCTATAAATGGGATTTCTCTAATTTTTCAGGGAAAAATACATATATCAGGAACTATGCAGAAGCATCTAGCTGAAAATAAATAAAGAGGTTTGATAGAGCTAAAGAGGAGAATTTGGCTTTTGTAAGTGATGCTGCAAAGTTGACCAAGGGCCAAGAGAAATGCAGATATGGAAGTGGCTGTACAGGGCCATAGCAAGAACATTTTTCCAATGCTTCCTACAGCTTTGGGAACACAGGGATGGAGAGTTTCTGTGAACCTCTGCAAGACCTGGCTGGTGTGGGACAATTGGATTGCCCTCAGTGAGTGTATTTATTCCTGAATATTGAATAGACGGATGCTTTGATGTAAAGGAAAATATTTCAAATTTGACAAATATGTGCTTGTGAAAGTGAAGTATTACATTCAGTGCCCTGCCCAGGGGGACCTCAGTGTTCTGACACCATCCCTAACTCAATCTTTTAGCACTTGCTTTACTAAAACTTTTTATTTCAGGGAGATAAAGACATACAAAAGGGCAGAGGGAGTGGTACTCAATAGCCCTGAATTGTAATCCCAGCTTTGCTCAAGGCAGCTGAGGAGCTGCTGGCAGGTCTCTATGCCCCTGCTTCCCCTTCCATCTCCCTGCTTGTACAGCAGGTGTTGCAGCGTGGCTCAGGCAGCACAAAGTGACTCAGAGCCCACTAATGCCTTTGGTTCTACTTCTGCAGTCATAAAAACTACTGTATCTGCAGAAGTAATGAAGCATCAGTGACAGATTTAGGGCTGTGCAGGTCTGCAAAAGAAACCTGCTCAGCTGCCAAGTCACAGAGCAGTCTCACTGCCAGGTCAGCCAGGAGGGGTCTGTAATCTGCCTATAGTCAGTGATGATACCTGACTTAGTGCCCTGTGAGTGTTAACACAAGCCCGGGGCAGGAACTGCTCCTGACCAAGCCTTGCTCTGTGAAGCCAGGCAGACAAGCATCCCTTGCTGAGCCATTTCCCACAAGCAATGGTTTAACCTTTCCCAGACCATGCCAGATCTCAGTTTTCAGCCCATGCTTTGCAGCTCAGCTGTGCAATCTACCATTCCCCAAGGGGCTTTTTATTTTACAGTACTCTAGATATACTTAATCTTTGACTTTCCAAAGTCCTTTAGCAAGATTTGTTAGCAAATTATCGTGGAACTAGAAAAGGAGAGGAATCATGAATCCTATCTGGGTGCACTTGGCCCACAATATTATGTATGCTTTGGATGTGGCTGTCAATCCCAAGTCAGAGGTTGGTCTCTTGTCAAGGTATGAGTTAAATCATGGTGGTTTAATTCCTTTCCCTCCCTTGCATTCCTGGTTATAGAAGGCTCCCTGGGCCTTGGATATCAAACACACTTGGAGTTGCCCTATTTTGTACCAAACCCTGTCTGTGCCAACAGCAGCACTGTGAGATCTCACATGCTCTGATGGGGAAACAAGGCTCTGCCTCCTGCCCAGTACATCTATCAGAACTCATGACCAAAAAATACAGCTCACCAATATAGACCCAAGACTGCTGGCTGGGTCATCACCCTCCAGTGCTGAGATAAAATAAATATACTCTGAATGTCAATTAAGCAGTGACATTTGCAAAGATGCTTCTGTTTTATCAGTAGATTGTTTGCACTGGAACGTAACCATTGACTGGTGGGCAGGGAAGTATTGCTCCCAAATAAATCCTTTCTGACACAAGAACAAAACCAGGCTGTTTGCTGAGGAAAGTGCTCAGCATCTCAGTTCATCTCACACACACAGTGAGATTCTTTACCAAGTAGACAGGAAGCTCAAATACTGCTCAGGAGGACAAGAAGATCAGTTTCCATAAAAAAAAGCTGCCAGTACAAAGCAGCTCAGAAGTCACTACACCTGGAAGAGACCTGCTTTTTTATTCCAGCCTCAGAAAGGTTGTAGCTCACCTTACCAAGACAAGTACAGACATCCAGTAGCAGGGGTCCTGGTGGGCAAACGTGGAGGATAAGGAATGTACATTTTGTCCTCCCAGAGTTCTACCAAAACTACTGACAATTCTTGAGCACATAATACAGTTCTCTATTTACAAATGCCTATGTATGAGATTAAACTTATGATTTTTGCATTGCTCACAGACTGACAACACTTTTTCACTTCCTATGTCCCTGTGATCCCAAACTGCCAACATTAGATCTCTTTTCTTTTAAGATGTATTCTTCCATTATAAATCTGTCCTTATTGTGCCTACTTCAGTCCCAGTCCAAATAAATGAAAAGACAATCATTGACCAATGTAAAAGATGCTCCTAGATGAAGAAGCAAGCAGCTTGTGATTTTGACATTTTTTGAAAGAGGAGGAATATCCAACTTATCTTAAAGTGCAAAGGACTCTTTTTCCTGGCTCAATGGGACTGTGAAATGCTAGAGTTTACCAGTCACATATTCCAGAATAACCTCTTTTAACCTTCAAACTTTTAAATTAATCTTCAGTAAGATTTTAGAGGGTTATCTTCATAACAGACATATCTTTTGAAAAGCAGAAGAGCAGATGCTGCCTTCAGCATTTCTACAGATATCAATTTTAAAGACAGTATTTTATGGAATAGCTGCTGCAGTAATTGTGTTCTGGTCCAGACAGCAATCATTGCGAGGTGACTTCATTTTCACTATGGATAGCCTGTACCCTACCAGGCCAAATAAACTCCTTTATTCTCCAGTCCTGAACCAGTCACAAGAGAGAGAGAGAGAAATAATAACACCTTGAACAATTACTCATAGAACACGAGGATAATTGCCTGAGCCAAATCCCTCCAAAGGCTATGAGCTGGTCACAGGGCTGCTGCAGCAAGTGACCCTCTGGAAGTGCTGATCAGTGCCACACTACACGTGTGTTCTGGGTTAACCTGGCAGGCAGCTAAACACCACACAGCCACTCACTCAGTGGAGTGAGGGAGAGAATAGGATAAAAAGAAGTTTAATAGGAGTTTAATAGGACAAAAATGAAAGAGAAATAATAATAACAATAATAGTAGAATATACAAAATAAATTATGCACAATGCAGTTTGCTCACCACCCACAGACTGATGCCCATCCAGTCCCCAAGCAGCAGTTCACCATCCACAGTCAATTCCCTCAGTTTATTGTTCAGCATGATGCCATAGGCTGTGGAATATCCCTTGGATCAGCTGGGGTCAGCTGTCCCAGCTGTGTCCACTCACAACTTTTTGTGCACCTCCAGACTCCAGAGCAGTGTGAGAAGCTGAAAAGTCCTTGACAGAGTGTAAGCACTGCTCAACAGCTACTAAAACATCATTGTGTTACCAACATTATTCTCAACCCTAAATTCAATCCTGCAGCACTGTGCCAGCTACTAGGAAAAAAATCCCAGCTGAAACTAGGACTATATGCTTCACACTGACACTGCAAAATGCCTTTAAACTAGACTGGAAATCAGTCTCCTGTGGTGCTGCAGCAACTCAGTTTCCATCTGCTACCAGAAAATCCAAACTTGCAAAAAAAAGGTGTGTGACTAGTCCAGACTTTCCACAAAATCACACCTTAATTCAAAGACAGTTTTATCTTTCAAAAGAGAAGGCCTGAAAGTTCTGGACAAGTATCTTCTCTCTCACCTTTATCATAGTCATCAATATAATATCATTTATCAATATTGCTCCTTTGTTTCACTGTTGCTAGAGGGAAGCTGCCCAAATATAGGCTGTATAAAATGTCTAGAACATTACTAATGCCTACAGTGACATCTTTATGTCCCAACATTTCTGTCTCATCAATGTCCTTGAGAACATCCTCCCTTCACAGGGTGGAACTCAAAGGAGTTTGCTGTTTGGGAGTATGATTCACACTTGGTAAACAATGAGTATGTTTGGTCGAAACAAGTTCTTTTGGTTATTGCAGTATTTCTCAAGATGTTTGGAAGAAGCCAAGGAACTGCAATTGCCACAAGCCTTGTTAGTGTCAGAGATAGAAATGGCTAGCCAAAAATACCAGTCTGCAGTCTGGCAAGGAGCCTGTCTTCACATAAAAATTGGTCCTCTTGTGAGGAATTAGGTCTGCATCAAATTTAATTCATATTTTACCAGGACTGTTTAATAAAGAAGAAAAGCAAACAAACATGAAAGAAGATACAGATTATTATATGAAGAAAGATTGCTGGAGGAATTACTAATATGCCCCTTTGTATAGAAACATACAGAGGAATATTAATCTTCTATTCACAGAATCACAGAATAATAGATTGGTTTGGGTTGAAAGGGACCTTTGAAAATTATTAAGCCCAACCCCCCACCACAGACAGGGACACCTTTCACCAGACCAGGTTGCTCCAAGCCCTATCCAGCCTGGTCTTGAGAACTTCTGAGGTTGGACTATCTATAACTCCTCTGGACAACCTGCTCCAGTGTCTCACTGCCCTCAAGAATTCAAAAGAATTCTTCCTTATGTCCAATTTAAACCTACTGACTTTCAGTTTTAAATCGTTGCCCCTTGTCCTGCCTCTAAAGGCCGTGGTAAAAAGTCTTTCTCTGTTATTCTGTAAGTGCCCTCTATCTATTGAGAGGCTGCCATAAGATCTCCCTTGACCTTTCTCTTCTCCAGGCTAAATAATCTCAACTCTCTCAGGGTTGCTCCAGCCCCCCATCATTGTTGTGGCCTCCTCTGGACCCACTCCAAGATTCTTTCTTATGTTGAGCACCTCAGGGCTGGACACAGTGGGGGCAGGTGACTCCAGGTGGGCTCTCACAGGACACAGCAGAGGGGAACAATCACCTGCTGGTCATGTTTCTTTTGATGCAGCCCAGGACATGCTTGGCTTTCTGGACTACAAGTGCACATTGTCAGCTCATGTCCAGTATTTCACCAACCAGGATCCCTAAGCCTTTCTCCTTAGGATTGCTCTCAACCCACTCATTCTGCAATTCTGATATTGAGGATTGCCCCAGCCTCTGTACAGGACCTTGCACTTGGCCTTGTTGAATTTGATGAAGTTTGCACAGGCCCACTCCTCAAGCCCCTCTGGCTGACATCTCTCAAGTGGATCAGCTGCAGCTTTGTGCCATCTGCAAACCTGCTGAGGGTATTTGGATGACTCAAAGAGGAAAGCAATATATCCCTGAAGAAATTTTCCATATCCACTATTTTGAAAACTTTTCATCCCTAGCACAACTGCTTTGCTTCACCTTGTGCTGCAGTCCCTAACAGATCTGCTGAGCTGCAGTGGTCAGGAATAAAGCTCCAAACTTGAAATAAAGGTCCCCACCATGTTCACCATTGCTGGGATTGAGGGATGGAGCCAGGGTTTGGTCCCAGTGCACATTAGCAGGCAGGATCCTCCTAGAAGACTGGTGGAGACAGACAGGCTCTTCCAGAGAGCATTTAGCCACAAAGGCTTATGTGGTATTATGTGAATTGTTTTCAGGAGGAATACTTCCTTCAAGGACATCAAGCAGCCTGAATGCAACATAATACCTAAAATTCATCCGAATAATCCCACCCAGCCTCCTCTTGCCTTTCTTCTGTGACAAGCCCTTCTCATAAAACACTTACTTTTGTTAACTTTAAAGGTATTCAACAGTAGTGCAGAATAAATATCTATGTGATAATAACTAGAAATTCTTTCTTCTCTGATGGAGATATCCCTGGTCTGCAGGATCAGTCTTACAGAACATTAAATTATTTGGACTGCAAAATCATATATGCATTATATATACATATATAAAATACACATTATATATATATATATATATCAGCAGAACAAATACATTTCAGCAGAAGAAATTGGAAAATTGATATAAATCTTACCAGAGCTAATGCTAGTTTAGTTTTAGATAGATATTCTTAGATTGTTTCAATGAAGGAAGCAAACCATTAAAGCAAAACATGACTTTCTCTTTACACAGAAAAAAAACCTTGTGCAGTTGTCCTTGAATTTAGGATGAGGCACAAATTAAAATGTTATCACTATGTTGAATTTATTTAATCGCTACCATTTATTTGCCATTTATATAAACTATATAAAATTCTAAGGCAAATTCTTTAAGAACTTTGGCCAAGCTTTGGTCTCAGTTCCACATCTCTGAGTCTGCAGAGATGCTACAAAAACCATTAAAACGTTCTGGGTTTGTTCTCCTACAGCCAAGGCAAAATTTGTTTTCTAGATCCACATTCAGCTCTACTGCAAAAGAGGGTAGAAACAAGAATACATGCTACAAGCAGCATATCCTATTTAAATAACCTTACCGTTAACAGAAATATAGAAACATATGAATAACATATACATATATACACATACTTATGCTCAAAGACACAAACAACCACATTATTTCTCTTATTTTAGCAAAAAGCCAGTAACCTTCCTTTTTATTTTTTATGAAAAACAAGCACTTCAAAACCTAGAGCTAATCCCCAGCTCATGAATTAGATCAATTTCACAAAAGTAAGATTATTTCCAGCTGCTGCACCTGAGCATTAAAAGATTTAAGTGTCACATTTTGCCTTTAGATGCATCCTATTGAAAGCAAGACATTCTCAATGGATAAACTGATGCATACGTGTATCTACCCATATATGTACCTATGAAACACAGCAATGCTGTTTCTAAGTACTTCTTCAGGGCAGAAATTTGAAATTACGGAGAGAGAGCCCAGTTATGTTAAGCCAACTGATGGAGACACAGAAATTACTCTTATACATTCGAGCCCCACAGTTCTGAACTAGGGTGCTCCAATGGATTTCTATTCTCTTAACTTGCACTGCTGGGTCAGTGCACACCAAGTGTGAACCAGAGTGATCCTGAAGACACTGAAATTCTAGAAATCAGTGGACAAGAAAGGAAAGACCTAAATATGCGAGAAAATGTGCTTGCCAGAGACATTCATCTCCTCCCATTTGTAGTTCAGTAGAATTCACGATCTTCCCTTGAAGACTTTCAAACAAAAAAAAAGATAATACATAACTTGCTGACTTAAATGAAACCCTCATGCAATCACCTTAATATTGAAATTCCAGGTATTCCTAAACCTTATTTTTTCTAACTGCAGATGTCTTACATTTTCACTAGCAAAAAAAAAAAAAAAAGAAGAAGGAGACATTACCTGGGCTTTTTTTCCTCCATCTCCTACACCTTCCTATTGTCTGGTGTCAAACTGGCTTTCAGCAACTCATCCCACACATGCCAGACACCCCAGTCTTCTTCCTTTGGCTGCCATAGGGATTGTGCCTGTGTTTATGATTAACCCACCGAGAGATCCGCCACAGCAGGGTGAGGCTGTTTAAACACTTCATTATAATCATGACAGATAGTGTAGATAAGGTTTCCCAAAGCACTGAAGTGTACAAGGGCAGTTAGCTGCTTACTGAAGCCTGGCAAAAGTCTGTGGTTTTGACTCATGGTGCTCCTTTACAGAGACATTTTTTCCTCCTCCTACCATGCTGCTGCAGTAGGTGGGATGAGCTCGTGGCTCAGCCAGTGTTTTGGCTCATAAAAAAGCTCCAGAGGCACAATAGCCTGGTGCTCTGGGGTGCAATGATGCCAAAATGGGGTATTCTGGGGCTTTTTAGGTTATGAGGTGTAGATCCTTTCACAAGGCTTCATGTCCTTCATGTCCTGTGGTCCAGGTATTTGCTGCACTAACTCAACTTCTGCTCCTTCTCCACATGCATAGACCCTCTCCAGATGTACCAGTCCAGACTTTTCTCCCCAGTGTACAAATACCCCAACAAAATCAACAGAATCTTGGGAGTTTGGCCAAGATACTGGAGACTAGTAGAGTGGATGGGTACAATAAATATTTTGTTTAGTTTAGGTCCACCCAGGGTTCAGAGTTATTGCTCCCTGTATGTCCCAGACATAAAAAAATTTAAAATTCTCAATTATGAGGACAGCCCAGCATTAGAACAAACTGCTCAGAGAATCTGTGCAATCTCTGTCCTGGAAGATTTTCAAACCCTGGTTGGACCAAGCCCTGGGCAATCTGGTCTGCACTCATGATCACTCTCCTCTGAGCAGAAGGTTGAACTGGAGCCCACCCAAGGGCCCTTGCTTAGTTCTCCTGTGGTCCCATGTTATGACCCTATATTCTGACACTGGGTATGGTGTGTACAGGCATATTAGGATTTACAGCATGGGTTGAGGATAAAATCTACTCCCTGTAGAGATGTTGGTCATACATCTTCTCTGAATTACAGCTTATGCAGCTGCTGTATGGGAATCATTCTAGTTTCTTATTTCCCTGGGGCATTTGCAGGCATACTATAACATTTTTAAATTTTAAATTATTCATAAGGCAAATGATGTTCTATGGTCTCACAGCAATACAACCAATGTAATATTTCCATTAGTCCTTGAAGTGATACAAGTGTAGACTTTGGGACAAAGCACAGGCATAGTTTAGGCAATGCCTTTCTTAACCTAATTAAACTAACTGAACATCAACCTGCTGACCAAATTTACAGGGTGTTAACTAGCTCATCATTTCATGTCTCATTAAAAACACACATGCTACACTGTGCTCCATGGTTCTGCAAAAGTAAACATCTTCTATGTATTAAAAAATGCAAGAAATGAAGAAAGAATAAACTGCTGTAATTAGTAAAATTAGCACAAAAAGAGGGGACCTGTCTCACTGAACAGTCCATTGCATATGTAGTCCTTTTGCTACTCAGTGCAGTAGCTTGGCAGTTCATGTCTAAGTGTTGCCAAAGAGTGGTATTAAGGAGTAAATGAGGAAGAAAAGAAAAGCCTGGTTACTTGGCAGGAAGAATGTCTTACATCATGAAGGTTAATTCAGGTCTCTCCAAACAGACACTGCTCTCTATCTTAGTTAAAACCAGATTATGATAGAAGGAAACAGTAAAGGGTTTCAACATTTGTTAGTATTTTCTTAATTGATTTTTTAGATCTTATGGCTGTTTTAGCATTTGTCTAATCACACAGATGCTCTGAGTGCTAAGGAAAATTCACAGGGACACATTCATACCCCGTAGTGTAGACATTTATCATTGATGGGTTTTCATATGGCAATCTGAGTCAATCTAACAGCTCTTTGCTGCTGAGAAGGGATGAGGGCATTATTCCCATCTACCAGTCCCCTTTTTGTTCTCTACCATCTTTCTGATGCATATGTTACACCAACTATGGCAACACTCCTCTGAGACAGTTATCCACCAGAAAGGAATGGACAATTTGGAACTGCCTTCCAGGAGGAACCAGAGAGTCTGGAGCCAGGAGGAAAGGAGGAAGAGCCATCATGTGATTGAGAACAGAGAAAGGACAGCAGGGAAGATAAAGCTATCAGGGGGGCTCAGATCTGGATCAAACCACAATCTTAAGCAGTTTTTCTCCACTCACATGTTCCCTTGTGTGGCCACATGAAAGTGTCAGGTGAGCAGTTTCCTCATTTCTTTACCCAATTATATGTTTGTCCTGACAAAGTTCTAGCAGCTTTCTGAGGAAGGCTTTAGGTATCATTAAGACAGCACTTGGAAACAGGAGAGGACCCAGACTCTGAAATAAGGATGCAAAGGAAGTAGTGCAAAGGATGCATAAGGATGCAAAGCTCAGCCAGTGCATCTGCAGTGCTTCAGGACGTCTCGTTTGGTCTCCCTCCATGCTCCAGAAATGGGTAGGTGTCATGGATCCTGTGTTATACTTACTAACCCTTGTGGGTGGCTGGCCTCCATGGCATCTCTAATGGTACAAGTTGCCTGTATTTATACAGTTCCAATTTGGCTTGTGACACAGCACTTTAGGAGGATTGAGTGTGACCCACTAATTTTTGGTAGGTAATGCTGTAGGGCTCAGCTTTGAAAACTGAATGAAATAAAAGAAAATATGGAAACTCAGTTTTTTGAAAGTAATTCCAAGCTATTCTGGGTGATCTCAGTCAGTCCAACTCCCCCAGTCAAGAAAGTTTGTCTTTCGCGGTGCAGAGCTCTTTCACTTCATAATTATTTCTGACATTTTTCTGAGGCACAGTTAGTTCAGTGGATATTATAGCTGCCACTGCATTACCTTACAGAATTGATCTAGTTTCCTTCACATTTAGGATACTGAGCTATGTTAAGGTGGGAGAATCATCTCTCATGTTGACAGACATCCATCAGGTAGAGCTGTCCTCAATTCAGCACTCCAGGGGGCTTTCTAATGTGCCTGTCCAGAGGAGGCCAGCAGAGCTGTGCCTCACTACTCAGCATGAACTGGAAATGGCCTTTGTGAGGTCAAGTGACATTAACCTCACCCTAGGTGTGTTTATTTCTCTAATTCCCTGAAAGATGCCATGGCTCTATGGGAGACCACTGATGGCTCTACTGCACAGGGGGAGTTACTCTGAATTAATATTTAAAGCTGACAAATTCAACTGAATTCATCTCTGTGTAGAGACACGTGCTCAGAACTACTATGACAGTAATTTAATTTGATTTCCCTAAGTTTGGAAATTAAATAATTGAAGTGAAATGAGGCACAGTTCAGTGCCCTGGAGGAGGTCATGCAGGAGTCCAGTGAGGTCTGTCTGATTCCCCTGAACACCATGGAGGCAGAGGAAGCTGCAAAACATAACTGTGACCTGAAGAGTAGTGACTGTTGTGAAGGTCTGTTGTCTGCAGGAAGGAAAGGAAGAGAAAAATTGTGTCAATTCCAGGCTTTTAGTCTGCTGATATCTTAGGGATAATACCTCCTCACAGATATAGCAGGATATCTTTTAGCACAGTCTTTGCAATGAGAAATAATGATTGACATTGGAAATCCACAGTGAGGCTCCTGCTGTCCTCAGACAGTGGGATTTGGGTTGGTATTAATTGACACTTATAACTCAAGAAAAACACGTTAACTTTTATTTTTTCCCCAACAGCTACCCAAAGATTAAACATGGAGACCTTTGCTGTGTTTCAGCAGTGGGGGGAAAGATGAAAGCAGATGTGTCTGGACCCATCTCCAGCAATGCACTGCTCTTTGGAGAGACCTCCCTGGCTGAGGGATTCACATGAGCCTGGGCACTTTCCTGCTTCCCAGGCAGCTGCCATCCAGAAACACTGTGACTCATAAATGTTTACCCACCGATATCCCAAATTGCCTGACAATTTGTTTGAGAGTTTAGCTGAGAGCAGACACAAGGTGTGGCTGGTTCTCATTATATGGTTATCATTATTAGTTTGAACAGAGCCATTATACCTGCAAGGAAGGATTTGGGTAATGCACTAAAATGCTGAGGAGAGTAAGTTTGGGTAAAGCACATTGCGGGACAGAAATGGGAAAACAGGCAATGAGGAAAAGGGCTCCACTCAGGCAAATGCAAAGCTGGCAGAGTTTCTTGTACACTTCAGAAAGAAAGGGGAAAGAAAGAAGAATTAAGAAGTTCATTGAGAATATTCACTTAGGGATTTAATTACGAGGACATTTTGTTTATGCAGTAGCCATGCCCAAGAGTCCCTTCTGTGGATGAAGCATCCATAATTTCTTCATTTTGCGACAAAGAGGATTATGCCACTCTAAACACCTAGTTTTACACTCTGCAGTCTAACATGCTATGCAGTTTTCCCAAGAGAAGACAATAAAACCAGTCAGGGGACAGAGGAGAGTGACTGAGGTCACCAAGGGCATGGGGTGCCTTCCAGACCAGTTACAGCTTGGACATGATGCTTGAAAAAGGCAAATGAGTGAGATACACTAAGCCTCTAAAATCATTAGTGGAATGGCATAGATGAGCAGGAAGCACTTGTTCACAGTTTATCACTGAAGAAGTGTTTTGCATAAGACACATAACTACACTGGGGAACAGATGAAGCCATTCAGCTGCTGCTACTTAACACATGACCACCTAACACTGAGATACCAGAAGAGATTAAGGGTAAAGCAACTCCACTCAGAGCACAGAGTATAAGGTGCTCAAATACAGTTGGTTTTTAAAGAACGGGGTTTTTTAAAATTCACAAAAATAGATCATCATCTTTGGCTTCTCTAGCAATTCATGTTTCTTGGAAAAATTTGTGGAATTTTCATGAATAAATTCAGTCCTGAAAAGAAGGTTATTGATGTAGAAGAATTGGAATAGACATCATGCACAGCTTCTATAAAAACATTTTCCATGCTCTGAAATGGAAGAAGAGTTCTCATGTAAATTAACTACAATCTGCCATAAAAGTTTGATGGCCCCTTTCTGTCTGCTGTCAGAACAGGAACCCCCAAGGCACACAGATAAAATTTTATGCTGCCTAACCAAAGCTGGTGTGAAGTCTGGAGTGCACCAGAGAGGCTGCAGCCCATCCCTGGCTAACCACAGCCTGGGCAAAGCATAAGCCTGTGACATCCTCTCCTGGAACAGCTTGTGCTGGAAGTTGTTCAGGCATGAGGTCCCCTGGAGATCCAAGCCTTCCCTGCTTTTCTCTGAATTAATCAGCAGAGAGCAGCAAGAGGAATATCTGCTGGGAACTGGAGGCAGGGCACACTCCTGAGAAACCCTGAGAAGGGGGCCAGACCCCACAGAGATGGATTTTCTTTGTCTGTAGCAGCTGAATTAGGAGGAGGCTCTCTTTCATTTTACTTCGTTTATCAGTTTACCCCATCTTAAAACAATCCATTTCCCCTCTTACCCACTAACCTAGTAATAAAGCTGCAAAGTGAAGACAGTCAGGCACAAGCTAACTCTAACATAAAAGGAGGAACGTGAACCTACTGTCAAATTTCTTACTTTTCTTCTGCTGTTTCCTTCCTCTTTTGTCTCAGAAGGGAGTTGTGCTGGAAGTCACAGTTTTCTAGGTCGTAATTCACCTGTGAGGGTGACAGAGGTGAGGTTCATGTCTCCTAACTCCACGTGTCTGCAGACTAAATGTTGATGTGTGAAAAGCTCTTGGTCAGTAGAAGTAAAGAAACATTTTGAGATTTAGCTGACTACCACATTCTAGAGAGCTCATGCAGGTGTGGACATCCAGCAAAGGAATCCCCTGAGTTCTCCTGTCAGATTCAGGCTTAACATTTGCAGCCATGGCCCAGCAAAGAGGGTGGAATAAAAGACCCAAAAGTCCTTCCCAGTCGTGTGATACTGAGATTACACTCAATGGAATAGAAGACAGAGCTAATAACTAACACCATGAAGGGAGTAGCTCCTGTTCAATACCCCTCTCAAGCTCAAAAATCAGGCCACCCTAGTCTTACTAATGGTCTCCACACCATTAAGAACTCTGCAATGTTAGATTCTGGTATCAAGTAGAAAGGACATCACACAAATACACACCAGACTGACCAGTCCTGCAGCATGCTCACTGACACCTTATCCACCTGCTCCACAGGCAAAACTTCCATGTCCTTCACTTAGTCTTAAATAACAAAATCAAAAGCAGCTTAAAAGGCTTGTACCTGGATTCTCCAATGTTTTAAATGAGCACTTCCTACTGAAGGTAACATACAAAGAGACATCTGCTTCATATGCATCCCTTTCTCACTTTTATATATAGTATGAAGAGACTGAAATTTATTTTGCCCATATGAATCAAATAAAATTCTCCTCATTTATATACTTTCAGTTTCCTCTTCAGCTCAGTTATAGATGTTTTGGGTTCCCTCTGCAAAACAATTCTGTATAAACCATTCAAACAGTTGTGGGTTCACAACTATAATTAAAAACATGGTAAAGTTGGTTTGCCTCTTTCCTCAGATATGTTGCATTAGAAAAGGGAAAGAAATTTTTTTTAATATGTGCACTTCTTAGTATTTCATACAGATATGCTCTGTTGGTTTATTTAATCCTCAGAAAGCTTATTCATTTAAATTGAATCTGAAATCCTGCGGGTGACATTTTCATGCCCATGTGTCAGCAGATGTCTGGTTTGGGTTTGTTTTTTTCACTTCAACAGAAACAACTTTATACAGAATTTTCTCAACAGTGTCCATAATTCAAATCCCACCTCTAGGCAAGCTTCCAAGCCTCAGTGGCTTGGTCATATGCATGAGGATGTGTTCTGTGCTTTAAAACCTCACATTACCCACAGTAATCTTCCATTCTCCTTTCCAAAATTTATCATGTTACTGTCCTCATTGATCCTGAATCTAATTTTCTATAAGCAAGTTACTTTAAAGCTAACATTGTCCATAGAATTATTTGTATTCCTTCTCCCCTTCTGCAAGACCAGGTAGTTACTGCATCTATAACATCACATGCTTCTTTGTTTGTTCAGACATTATTCTATAGCACAGGCTTGATAAGGCAAAGACAGCCATACCTTTGAAATGCTTTTCACTGGGCTTTGATTCAGACCAAGTCTCTGATTATATCCCATGATTTTTTATTTCCTAATTTCTGCATTAAATAGATTAAATTTCTTCTATAGGCACTTGTGAGACATTCACTTCTTGTAAAGTTAGATTGCCATTAATTCTGATTTTAATCAGATTTGTATTTTTCTCTTTGTGTATAGCTATGGAGAATAGTAATTGCTGATGTCATGCATAGCTTCCCCATTACTGTTCCAGCCTCAGCTTTGTGAGGATTTCTTAGAGAATGCATTTTTATCAATTTATGGACACCTGCCTACAAATTTCCATAATAGGCATGGGGCTTCTAAGCACATCCGCTGCTAATGGATTTGGAATTGCTCCTTGTATTTTATCTGCATTGCTTTGCCTTCAAAATACTAGGAGTATAATCTGTAAAGCAGTTTTCATATTATCTCCTAATTTAGTTTTCTTCTGTGATGTCTCAAACCAGGATGAGACAAGAATGGTGATGCCTTCATATGGCTCTGCTTCAGAGCTGCATGCAGGTCCTAAACAAGAGATCACAGCAGCAATGGCTAGCAGTCTCTCCTCCTGAATCCTTGCAGACCAGCTCCAGAAACCAAAATACAGCAAGGGCCAGCTGCAGACAAGGACTGTCTGAAGAGCAGCCTCCAGTACAGGTACTACAGTCCCCAAAATGCCCAGTCACCCAAACACTGTAATTCAGAGCCTCAAAAATATTTCCCAGTACTGTTGGTAAAGACTTCTCATGTGTGGCCCCACTTACCAATATGATGTACCACTCTCCCCCTCATTTGATTTTATAAGGGGGCAAAGAAGAGCCATGAAGAGTTCTGCCCAGGTACTGACTGTCCTGGGCCAGGAAACCCCGACTTTGCCTCTTGAGCATCTCTCCAAACAAGATTTGCAAATGATTGTGTTAACTTTTGGGCATGGCAAACACCTTCACGAACAGCCACACTGACACTTCTGAATATCTGATAACCTGGCCCTGATTTAGGCATTTCAGATGGTGTTCAGCTCTCATTAGTTCTTGCAAACCACTCAGTCAATACTAGCTTAATTCAGTTAAAGAAAATGATGAAAAAATGTCACATTTTCTGATATCAAAGCAACAAGTTAGAAGCACTTTTTTTACCAGTGGGTAAGGCACAAGATCATTACATGGACAGGATCAATGCTGCACATTTTCCACAAATATTTCCATGACTGGTTTTACCTTGATATTGTAATTATTTTCTCATTCAGTCTAACAAAGTATTGTAGTCTCCTTTTGCATTTTTTACTGTGCTTTGGTTTGGGGTTTTTTTTTAATAGCCTGAGCTATTGGCTCACCCAAGAATTTCAGCCTTTTCTTAAACACTCCTCTCCACCTCTAGTATGATTTGGCTGCAAAGCAAAACCCATCCACATGTCTAAACCACCAAAACCACCTACAGGCTGAGAAATCAAGAAATAACTCCAAATCTTATCCATTGGGGGACTCCATTCCAGGTGATCTGCAGTTTTTAATGTTCCCACATATCATGCAAATCAGTCCTAAGACATCAGAGAATATGACACAATTATTGTAAATTATGCAGGCATAGTAGGTATCAAATGGTAGGCCAGGTAGAAATATAAAATTGGGCTATAACATAGAACTCTGCCAAGCTGGTTGGTGTGTCAACTGTGTACACTGTGTGTTGTGACACAGGTGAGTCAATATTGAACAAAGAGCTAAATTTGAGGAAGTATCTTGTTATTTTAGTGCCACTGTTATGAGAATTTTCCTTGTGCTTTTGTCAAAAGTTTGTCAGTCAGGATTTCAGATGCAAATTCAGAATGGAATATGCAAAGCCAGGATGGGGATTTCTCTGACTCTGAGAACCCACTTTCCTTATCAGGGCACAGAGGAGATGGCAAGGCTGGCAAACATCACCCAGCAGAGTCATCCTTGTGGATCTCACCAGCCTTGCCCCCAGTGGTTAACTCCTGGCTCCATGTTTGCACTTCATACCCTTTCCTTGGTCACACAAACCTCTTTCTCAGAAAGATGCTGCTGTTGGCCAAGCATTTTACATCTCCCTGAACAGCCTCAGCAAAAGCTAAGTGCTTGAGAGTGTCTCAGTTTTAGCAAGAATGACAACACCTTAAAGACCCCAGTCAAAATTTGGGTGCCACTATCTTAACACCAATTCAGATCTATGCAGAGGAACAGTTCCTGCCCCAAAAAACTGAAAAATCTGAGCAAACACGGCCTGCTTCAGTAAGTGCACTGCCATATAAATAGCCCTTAAGGCATGGCCTTCTCTTCATTGTCTTTGCTTTGCATATCACTTTCATATCACTCAAGTATAAAACTGATTGACAAAACTACAAACTGGAAAAAAAATGAGCTCAAGAAAACAGGAGGTGGGTATGGTCACACAGACTGAGGCCAGAGCACTCAACTCCCACTTTAGAGAATGAATGAGGCAGCCCAGAGCTCCATACTGAGGTGTAGGAGAGAGCAGAATCATGCAGAAGTTCCAGAAGCATCAGTGTGCCTCTGAGGCAGAACCTCAGCAAGGCCCTGCTGGAACCCTTGGAGATGCCAGCAAGGGACAGTGAGCCCAGGCTGTGATCCATGGACAGTGGGACCACGGAGAGGCAGAGACTGCCCCTTTGCTTTGCATTTCCCAAAACCTGCCCCAAGGGACCCTGAGCCTTAACAGGGATAATTGTAATAACCAGACTCCTGTTCATTCACACCCTGCATGATTTTGTTCTCTCAGCTGGTGATGGTGATCTTTAATTGCCTGAACAGAGCTGGCTGAAACATGGACCCAAGTTCTCTTTGTGGCAGCATCTTCTCACTACCAAGAGTTCAAAGAACAGACAAGACCATTTTCGTCCCAGGACTTTAATTAAGAGTTTTTAAACCCAAACCAGGGGCTAAAAGGAGCTTGAATATGGACACACTATTCCATCCCTCTCCAAACACCAAGTATACAGTCTGATTGCAGGATGAAGCGATTTCACAGTGCAAGTTTGACATCTTCATTAAGATGCCTCATACTGCCTCATACTATACTAAAAATACAGTAAATATGACAGGTAAAGGTAAAAGAAAATTATACTTTTTATACAAACCTCTTCTATGCTCATTTTGAGATGTTCAAGCCAACATTCCTCTGAGCTCCATCTGACAGAGACAGGAAAACAGAGCTGCTGCCTCAAATCACCCACAACCCAGCAAAGAGAAAATGATATGAGAGACAAGGAATCTCCCTAAGCTCCCTGTGATTTGCATCATTGTTTTTCATGGGGGTTTGATTTGTAAATGGGAGGAAATATGTCTCCATTAAATTGTCTTCCCACACCAAACACATGCTGCAAAAATTATAGCCCTGGTTAAACAAGGTGGCACACAAAAAGCTGCATCACTTCGTGACAGTTATTCTGCAGAAAATGAAGTTAGGGATAATATTTAATATTCTGAACTGCCATAAGTCACAGCAGAAATGCCAGTTACTGAACAGAGCAACACTGACAGGATCAACACAAAAGCAGCCCAACCTCCTCACAGCTCCAGCTCTGGTGAGTAAAGCAAAAAAGCCAAATACTTATCTTTCTCATTTGGAAAAACATTTGTTTGCCTATGAAGGGATTGCTCTATTTTAAACAGGAAAAATCCACTACACTGGAGACCTGAAAGCCAGATAAAATAGGCATCTAGGAATATAAATAAGAAAAAGCAGAGAGAGGTGATAAGCTCTTTTGTCATTCATCTTGATAAATGTGAATTAAAATATTTTTTCAAGACATTTAATTCAGTTCTGTGAAAGGCACTGTGTAGGCTGATAAGCCACACTTTTCAATATGAATTTAGATATTCATATAATTAAAAGATAACAGAAATTTCAGATGTAATAAAATGTAATTAGTACAAAACAAATCCAAGCAGCACTGTGTAACCCATAAAATTGGAAATACAGCTCTGTCACCTGTGATATAACTTACATCAGCATTTGAGCACATACAGCCCTGGCTTTTTTGCAAAATCTCTGTAAAACACAGACCTGGATTGCTCTTATACAGGGATTTATATCCAGGGGTAGTTTATCAAATCACTTATATCCAGGAAATGGGAATATTTAAGAAATTTATAGCTGCGCCCAAAAGCCTCTTTCTTCTCTTTGTGTGGTTCCTTTTAAAATAACTAGCTGATCCTTCATGAAAAGAACTGTACACCTAAAAACGCTGTTACATCTACACAAACAAAAAAATCCACTTTGTTTTTAAAGATGGAGAAAATGTAACAAAATTACTTCAGATGGAACTGGTTTGGGTGAAAATAACTGCAGATGGAATAGAGGAAAATTCAGGATTTGTGAGATTTCTCTGAAAAGAGCCACTTGCAGGAATTTCTGAGTGCAAAAATGAGCATTTAGGAGTCATAGACTTGCAGACCTCAGTATCTGTAGGAGTCTCTGCAAGAAAGTCCGCAGGGAAAACACTAGACTTTATTTTAACTCCTCTGCTTCCTCCACAGTAGTGTGATTTATGAAAGATTTAGCAAAGCTCATTTAACTGCCATTACATTTTCACCCAAACACAGAACAGAATTGGAGGGAAGAAAGCTTGATGCTTTTTTGCAAAGGATAACCAAAATCCTTTTTCACTTAATTTCTCTTTTCTGGTAAAGAACGCTTGGCAAGCAGAGCTTGAAGCCCTCCTGCTCTTTCCCTTTCCCCTCAGAAGCTGCAGCAGCAGAATCCCCATCTCATTTCTTAGAGATCCATTACCACCACAGCTACAGAAACTCAGCTGCAGCATCAGAACACACTGACCACGTACTGCAAATAACGTCTGATCGGAATCTGTTCATTATATATATATACATACGTACATATATATATATATTCAGGAGCTAAATATCCACTTATGAGAGGCTAGATAAAGCCAGTTACTAGTCATTGAATTGTTTGGAAGGGAACTTAGAGACCATCTAGTTTCAGCTCCCCTGCCATTGATAGTGACACCTTCCACTAGAAGAGGTTGCTCAAAGCCCCATCCAGCCTGGCCTTGCACACTTCCAGGGACAGGGCAGCCACAACTTCTCTGGACAATGTTTTCCAGTGCCTCACAGTAAACATGAAACATGACTCAGGTCTCTCCTGATCTTGTCCTTCTGCATTATGTAAGAATCTCTACTGCTGTGGCAGCAGGGAGGGGCTCCTTGAGCCAGCACACCCAACCTGTGACTGCTCTGGCCACGGATCCTGACCTTGGCTGCACTGGGTCCAGAGCCAGCAGACAAACATGATCTCCAACAGACTAAAATAGAAAATAAACAGACCTCAGATCTCTGCCAAACCCATCCCTCAGGTGAAGGATCGCCCTGCCTGGGGCAGCCCAGGAAGGCACAATGGCAGCAGAGCACACGAGCAGGGAGTCAGGGGCTGAGTGCAGAGCAAATGCAGGACTTTGAGGGATGGTGTCAGTGTTTCCTATTCTATTTTCAAGTCAGCTGCCCTCAAAACCAGTTTGTCTTTAAGAACGATAAAACCATCTCTATTTATTCTGATAGCAGTTCCCAGGTTGCTGGAGCTTTCCCACTGCACAATTCTAGTCCCCCTTCACTAGCACAGTTCTGCAGATGTATTTAACTACAGGCTTCTCCCATAAAGCAAACCCTTGGCTTGGAAAACCTTCAGCCATTGCCTGCACAGTTCGCTTTTCAGATTTACTTCAGCCTCTGTTACTTGGTCTCTTGTGGTTTTAAAGACTCTGGCAGATTTATAAGACAAATTCAGGCTTGAATCTTGGCAGCAGATGCCTGAATAACTCAGGACTACAAAGGTCCCTATAGATACAGGTCAGAGGAGCTGAAGCCAGACCTTGCATTTCTGTTATCTCTCTGGTTATGCTGCAATGATTGCAGCAGAAAATTAAACTTTTTTAGTTTGGGTGGGGGTCGGCAGGGTTAATCCTAATTCAGGTATACAGCAGGAATAAAATTCCCATTTTGGCTGACAGTGGGATAAAACTACTTCAACCAGCACTAGGGACAGGTATGTGGATCTTGATAGTGTCCCTTTGGCAGAGGTTTGGCACTAGATGATCTTTAAGGTCCCTTCCAACCCAAACCACTCTGTGGTCCTATGATTTCAAACCATCCCATCATTTTGTCCTCTAACTTGCAATGACAAATCCTTAGTGTCAACAACAGCGGTACAGGGCACATTCCCAAAAAACATCCAATTTAACCAAATATTTGCCAGAAAGGAAGGACATTATGCATTTTGTGAGTCTGTTTAGAAATACTCTCTGCCAAAGAGCTATTCCAAAGTACACAAAGCCAGCTGACTGTTATTTGAAACTACCTGACAGAGGAATTTGCATGGCATTTTCAGAACTAATCTGGTGCATTGGAAGCCAAGACACTTTGGACACTTCACCTCTTTTACTCTCACAGATCAGATTAGGTGGGTTGCTCCTGGTGAACTCTCTATTGTGGTAACCATACTGGCTTTGAGGTGTTTCAGCAATCTTGCATTCACCACAATTAGGAAATAAACAAGTTTTTCACTTCACTCCATTTTAATGAGATGGAGTTCTTCTCTTTTCCTCTGAATAATACCATCCATAACACTGATGTGATGGTGAAGCTGATGAGTCAGACATCCCTTCACTTCTGTCCTATTTTTATCCAGCTCTTCACTTCTTGTTCTGAAGTACTATTGTTTCAGGTATCAGCCACACAGACACAGCACTGCTGCTCAGCAAGCCAAGAAAACTGAGGCGTTAAACAGAGTTAAAACTCTTTGCCCTTTACATCTCTCCAACAGATTAACCTATTGACTTAGTTACAGCCTGACTGCAGCACTTTGCCATCCACAGTACTCACAGCAGCCTTGCAGCTATCTCCTGTTGTGTCACCAGCTTAAAGGAGAGAAGCAGTTTGGTTCTGCTGGTGAAGTGAAGAATATAACCTTGGTCAGTCTGGAATTGAATCAAACGCCTGTTTTAGCACGGTTTTGGTTTTGGGTTTTTTTCCCAAAATTTAAGCATAGGCAAAATATCTCACAATGACATACATTTAGATTAAATCTGCTAATAGTTCAGCAAAAGAAGCCTGTTTCATTTGAATTTTTTCAACAGGCAAGCTATTTGTCAAATAAAGTCATTTAAATAGAGTATCTCAGCTCCAGTCTGCAGTTTTAACTGGCTTGTTTGCATCAGGAAAGAAATGGGGTGACCCTTCAGCCTGAAGTTTTAAAAACAACGATTCTTTCAGGGATGATCATAAACCTCTGTAAATACATACTTTGATAGTTGTGTAAGCATTTTTTCCCCTTTCTTAGATAAAAATTTTTTATCAATTTTCTGTTTACTTTTGGCTTATACCTGATGCAGGAAAATATCAACTTCATTTCTCTAGAAAATACCACTTATCTGTACTCTTCGAAGCGAGTGATAAAAACAAATTAGAGCTTGGTGCAGGCATGAATCTTTCTGCCATCCTATTCCTTGTACAGAATTGCAGATTGGTTTGCAAATTTTTTAATCAAGTGAGTGTGAAATGTCGAGATAAATTTGAGTAGCAGAACGCAGACAATTCATTTTTTGTCCTACTGTCTGTGTTTATTCCAAGGAAATGCTGCCAAAAGCCAGGCCTGTAGAGGACACCTGTGAGAGGTATGAAGCACAGCAGAAGATATGTAGGGCATGGCTGCTGGATCTCTTCCTCAATATCTGGCCAGGAAGTTGCAAAAACTCTTCCAGTGTTCAGAGTTTGAGACGACAGGCTGCAGAAGTGAAATTCTACCTATTTCAGAATAAATATGATCAAAGGAAGACCTTCAAGTGATTTTTGTGTCCCGGGGCTCACAGCACACTAAAATGAAACCTCTGATACTCCTAAGCACAAACTGTCTACTGAATTTTTCCTAAAAACTTTTTCAGCCATAAATCCCAAGCTTTGCAGAGAGGAATCACAGTTAAAACACAGACCAGATAATGCATGTAGGTGATGCTGTCCCATCCACTGCTCTTTCTCACCTGAGGATGCTAAAAAAACCCAAAGGGCGTCAAACACAATGCTAGCAAGAGGCCACAAACGTCTTGGCCAATAAAATATTTGTGTGTTTTGCTCCAAAACCCACCAGAGAAGTTGGTTTCCCCTTGGCTTTGCCCAAGGCAGGCAGCAGCCCAGGCTCAGTGCAGATTTGCTGCTGTTTGTGGCAGGTGAGGGCTGAACTGAGCTCAAAGCAAGAGCCAGAAAACACACTTGGCATCCCCCTGAGAGCAATACCCAAAACAGGACATTACATCTTACAGAGGAGCAGTCTCAGTCCCTGCCTGTACTGGGGAAGAGAAAGAGCAGCCCCATCCCAGCGGGAAAGCCTCCTGGCTGCCCCCTGAGTTCCCTGCCAGACACCCTGCCATCCCCTCACTGCTGATGGCACTTCCAGTCTGGAGAGCTGCATGCTTTCCTCTCTGGCCATGGCATCGAACACCCTTCAGCAGCCTGACAGCCCAGACTGGGCATGTTCTCATTACAGTTTCCCAGGGCTGAGCTCTCAGTGACAGAGCACAGCTCAGCTCACACGGTGACCAGGCTTTAACAGAACCATCGTGATGGATTTTCATTCCAACATCACTGCTCAAGACACAACATACACACATAGTTATATTTATGCAGAAAGCCTCCATGCTGAAAATGGCCTTTCTCACCTCCACACTCAGTGGCACAAATATAAAAGTATCACTGTTGCCAACAGACCATCAACTGCATCTCAGGTTCACAAACATATTTCTAGGTTTTCAGCACTGAGTATCTGCTCCAAACACATAAGAACATAGTTTGCAATTGCAAATCAATAAATTTCTAAATATTGAAAAGTTTGTGTCTAACTTAAAAATTCTATTTGGATTTTTTAATTTTTAAGTTTTCTTTGTTCAAAATATAAAAACTCCATTATTCTATTAATTTTCATCTCAGGTACCTTCCTTTTTGGAAAAAATGATTGCCATGCTCAAATGATCTGTAAAGCTAAGAACAGCTCTTCCAGAGTCTAATTCAGTGACTTTTCAACCTCTTCAGAACAGATAACTAAAATCCATTTACAGAAATCCCAGCACCCTGTGCAAATCTTGAATACTTTGTAGAGAAATACATCAGCATCAGGGCAGCAGGTGTTAGGCAGTGATTAAATGCCAGGGAAGACAGTCACTTAAATAAAACTCTTTTAGCAGGCAGATACTAAACCCTCCAATCCTTTCTGCATTACATTCTCAGAGGTGCAACTCCATCTAGAGCTGCTAAAACAACTAATACCAGTTAATGTTCCTGTGCATAAAATAAAGCTATACTAAATCCCTGGCTACAACAGTCTAATGGGTTTTAAATATATAAATTGTTATAGTATCACTATGCTTCATACATATTTGGGTTGAGTTTTATTTCCCATTAGTCTTCCACCAGGATGGTCTGATAAAAATATCAAGCTGAGTGCAAGACATCTGGTTCACAAAATCACTCTAGGAAGTTAAAAATTATGGTAAAAAAGTAAATATTAAATATGACAGCAAAATGCCACAAAGCTCAACTGAAGTCTGCAGATACTATGGCAAACTTTCAAAATACAATGACAAAATACTGTTCATCAGTGCAGCCTCAATCCCATACTCAGACGAGTGTTTCAGATCTGCTTCATGCTTTGAGCATTCACAGCTCTTCAGCCTGGACAGCCCCAGCTCAGTTTTGGTAATCTCCCTGCTACCTTCCTGAGTACTTTCAACCAAATCCATGCAAAAGTTTAAAGGGTGTCTCCCTGACCTGCCATTTTAGGAATATCACATAGACATATTTGCAAATTTTCACGTTTCTTCCAAGGATAATCCCATGTTTCATGCCATTACAGTCCCACTTGGTAAAATGCCCACTTGTGTATTTTGCTGCTGAACCAGAATAAATTGATATAATAATAATTTTATTGGCTGTGCAAAGTATTTAAAGAGTTTGTGAGAGAAAGTTCTGGGGAATGTGGGGAAGAAAAGGTTACCTTCAAAAGTCAGTTCTCCTTTTCTTAAAAAAATTTGTATTCTTTGAAGTTAAGAAAAGAAGGATCTGAGCTGTGAATTGATGTTTTATAATCTTTGCTGTTGGCAATACAATTAACCATTTTTTATTGCTGAAAATTTCAGAAAGTTGTCTTGCAGGATAATTGATGCCACAGATAAAAAGGACTTTGGTGTTTCTTCCTGGAGCCACATAACTATGCTTGATTTCCATCTTTGTGTTTTAGAAAAGCTACTTGTTGCCCATGTGTATATGTGAGCATATACTGCCGATTCTACAGTCAAAAATCCCTTAATGTAAAAGTTTTTTTAATATTTTACAACTTTTTTCAGGCTGGAGAGATTCATGGTGGCTGGACATGTAAATGCTGCATGTCTGATAGCATGTGGAACAACAACCACTTGGGCCAGTTTTAGTCACTTCATGAGAATCATCTGCCTTGAAAGGAGGCAGAACCTAGAACAGAAAGTTGTGCTTTCTCCACAGTGTTACCAGATTTAGATTTTAATTAGCTCCAACCTATTCATTAACACCTCTTTTTTCCTTGCTCTTCAGCATCTCAGTGTAGGAGTTTTAATCAGTTTATCAAGTGGGATGAAGAGGATTTTTTGCTGTGAATTTATATAGTTGAGATCTTTCTCTTAACAGCATCAGACAGACACAGATCCCTTGGCAGGGTCTCTGGCAGGGTGATAAGGTGGGAGGCTTTTCTGCATTTCACACACAGAGAGCATTTCCTCCTGAGGCACTTGGCAGGGGGACATCAGAGAAGGGAAAGAGGGCATAGAGAAAGGAGCACATGTGGCACTGAATACACACACTGCACAGATACACACACAGCTTCCCTAACAGCTTCCCAGACCTACCCACTAGACTCCTGGGTTTCTCTAGCAGGCAGCATTATGTGGAAGCTCTCCACACCAAAGACAAGGCTGTATCTGCCATGCAGGATGCAGAACAACCTTCCAGCAGCTTTGTGGGCAATTAAAGATAAAAGTTCATTCAAGTCTGCAAATCTACAGAAAATTCATTCCTTTGAGGCTTGGTGCTTTTTACACACAGCCCAGCACAGAGGCAGGGCAAAGCCTGAGCACCTCCTGACTCATCTCCCTCCATTCAACCACAGCTGACCTCCTGCTGACTCAAGCCCTGGCAAGAGCTCTGGCAGCAGCCCAGGGTAGGAGTAAGTCGAGGGGAAAAGGCCTCCATCAGTTCTAGAACAGCAACCCTCTGTTGTGCAGGTACCATGCAGGCAGCTGGAAGATCTCTCTGACCTTGCTATAATTACTTTAAAATGCCACCTTCATGGGTGAAGCTTTTTTTTTTTAATTATTAGTAAGAAGGTACATATTGCTTGTAGCAAAGTCACTGGTGGCCTAACTATTTTTATTTAAAAATAAAAAGGCAAAATGAAGTCACAGTCGTTGTCTTCTGTTCTACTTAGCAAAGATAAGCCTGCAGCAAAATTTCTTGATACACAGCATTGTTCTGTAACTTTTGGAGCTAGGAGCTCTACTTCTAAATATTAATAAGATATTCCAAACCACAGAAGACCTTCATCCATTTTCATTTGGTTTAAGTATCCTTTTCTATTCTCAAAACTGCAGTCCCTGTCCTGAGCCTGCTCCCACATCCCCCATTCACAGCCTGAGAAGCCACCGAGCCCCAAGCCCACGTGTGACAGACACACACCAGTACAGTGAGTTAACAGGGGGTGTCTGTGCTGTTATAATAATAAAGCCTAGAACTGCTAATGTGACTAAATACAGTGAAATTAATTCTTCCCAAGCCTGACCTGTGCCTCAGCAATATGGATGAACTGTTGGCAGATAGGGACAACCTTTTCCCAAAGCTGTAATTAGCATGATAGCTTCATAATTACATGGGAATTTAGATGTGTTTGGAGAAGGAGATAAAGAGCCTGCTGGGATCCTGGTGACTGTACTCATTACCTAGAAAAATGTTAGCATCTAGATTAGGGCTGGGCACAGACAGCTACAGGCAGTTAAATCAAATTCCAGAGCATGCTTCCTGCTCTGTACATGTGAGACTGGGGACATCCCAGGGACAGACATTAACAAACTCCTCCAAATTCTAAAATCCAAAGCCAATTATTTGGTTATTTTCTTTCATACCACTGTATCTCACTGTTACCACAATAGAGATGCAGAAAAATTAGGGTAATGAATGGTAGCTCGAGCACCAAGAATTCTGCATTCCCTTCCACAATCATAGCTGTGTGCAGGGACACATTACAGTGCAATGCAGCTCAGGGTGCCAAAATGAGGAAGCACCTGCAAAGAGCCATGCCTGCTTGTTGCATCCATGGTGTTAGGATGACAGTCAGGCAACACAAAAGCAGCTGAACAACAGGATGTGAGATCACTGCAGTCATGGGCTGGCTGTCCCCAACAGAATCACTGGGTTGGAAGAGACCTTTGAGATCCAAACCATGCCCTAACACTTCAACTAAACCATGGCACTGAGTGCCACATTCAATCTTTTTGTAATGCATCCAGGGATGGTGACTCCACCATCTCCCCAGGCAGACCATTCCAGTACTTTATCACTCTTTCCATAGAAACCTTTTTCCTGATATCCAACCAATATTTCCCTTGGCACAGATTCAGACTGTGTCCTCTCGTTCTGTCAACTGCAGCCTGAAGAAAGAGACCAGCACCACCTGACTACAGCCACCTTTCAGGGAGTTGTAGAGAGTGATAAGGTCACCCCTGAGTCTCCTTTTCTCCAGGCTGAACAACCCCAGCTCCCTCAGCTGTTCCTCACAGGGTTTGTGTTCCCCTCACCAGCCTCGTTGCCTCCTCTGGATGTGCTCAAGCGTCTCAAGGTCCTTCCTAAACTGAGGGGACAGAACTGGACACAGCACTCAAGATGTGGCCTCACCAGAGCCAAGTACAGGGGCAGAATGACCTCCCTGCTCCTGCTGGCCACACCATTCCTGATACAGGTCAGGGGCCATTGGCCTTTTTGGCCACCAGGGCACACAGCTGGCTCCTGTTCAGTCAGCTGTCCATCAGTACCCCCAGGTCCCTTTCTGCCTGGGCACTCTCCAGCCACACCATCCTCAGCCTGTAACATTGCAGGGGGTTATTGTGGCCAAAAGGCAGGACTCAGTACTTGGACTTATTAAACTTCATCTCACTGGACTCTGCCCATCCATCCAACTGTTCCAGGTCTCTCTGCAGAGCCCTCCTACCTTCTAACAGATGGACACAAGCTCCCAGCTTAGTGTCATCTGCAAATTTAATGATGATAGATTCAATGCCCTCATCCATGTCATCAATAACAATATTGAACAGAACTGGCCCCAGCACAGACCCCTGAGGAACACCAGTGATCCCCAGCTGGATGCAGCACCATTCACCCCTCCCTGGGCCCGGCCATCCAGCCAGTTCTCAACCCAGCACAGAGTGCTCCTGTCCAAGCCACGGGCTGCCTGCTTTTCCAGGAGTTTGCTGTGTCAGACAGTGCCAAAGGCCTTGCTGAAGTCCATAAACAACTTCCACAGCCTTCCCACATCCACCAGGCAGGGCACTTGGTTACAAAAAGAGACCAAGTTGGTCAAACATGACCTACCCCTAAACTCATGCTGGCTGGGTCTGAGACCCTGGCCATCCTGTAAGTGCTGTGTGATGGCACTCAGTATAAACTGTTCCATTACCTTACCTGGTACTGAGGTCAGGCTAACTGGCCTATAATGACCAGGATCCTCCTTCCCATCCTTTTTGTGAATGGATGTCACATTGGCCAGCTTCCAGTTACCTGGAACCTCCCCAGTGAGCCAGGACTGTTGGTAAATATTGGAGACCAGCTATGCAAGCTCATCTGCCAGCTCCCTCATCATCCTGGGATGGATCCCATCTGGTCCTGTAGATGTATGAACATCCAAGTGGCTCAGCAGTTCTGTGACTGCCTCCTCCTGGATACCAGGGGGACCATTCTGCTCCCTGACACCATCTACCAACCCAAGAGGACAGTTGTCCTGAGGACAAGCCATCTTCCCACTAAAGACTGAGGCAAAGAAGATGTTAAGCTCTTCCACCCTCTCCTCATCTGCAGTTACTAAGTTCCCTCCTGCATCCAGTAGAGAACAAAGTTTGGTCTTACCCTTCCTTTTGCTGTTAATATATTTGTAAAAACAC
The DNA here is from genome assembly GCA_037013685.1 of Acridotheres tristis. Taxonomy (NCBI): domain Eukaryota; kingdom Metazoa; phylum Chordata; class Aves; order Passeriformes; family Sturnidae; genus Acridotheres; species Acridotheres tristis. The sequence goes on along the minus strand of CM072886.1, from coordinate 138,371,896 downwards.
CTTTTTTATCCCTTACAAAAGTTGCCAAATTAAGTTCTAACCCCAGCTAGTCCTGATGAGTTCTGTGTTCAGTGTATTAGATTATTATTAAACAGGTCAGGGTGCTCAGGCATGCTGCTAAGGCCTCCAGCCCAGCCTTGCCAAAGTCCTCTGGTGAAAAGAGACTGAACTCGTCATTTCCCCAGCAAAAACCTAGCCCAAATTAAGCCAGTGGCTTTCCTGCAGCTTAACCCTGGCAGAAGGGAGCTCAGCACAACTGTGGACCAGCTGTGCTGAAGCATCCCCAGGACATCAAGAGCAGAACAGCCCAGCCAGGCTCCCTCTGCTGCACTTGCAGGACCAGAAATGCTCTTACAGCACTCATCTCTTCTGTGAGAGCTTCTGCAGAGGTGATGGCAGTAAGTCCTCATGGCCTTCAGTGAGGTCACTGATGCTGCATTTGCATCTCTCTGACAAAAAAGAGGCAGAGAAACAACTTGCAAAGGGTGGCAGGAGATGGCAGCTGGGCTAATGTCAGGAGCTGAGCTCCTGTGCCCAGTTTAACCTGTTGTTCTTTACCTCTGAACATAGCAAGAAGCAAAGAGGGGCTGTGAAAGATGTCACTGCTCCTCACTCAGCCTTCCACATTTGCAGTGCTTTTTTAGAAAGACCAAGACAAAGAAATTCAAATACTTTTGGTGATGATATCTTTCCTCCCAAAAATAAGAGGCATCAATTTCCACAGCCTTTTCAAATGATCAAGTGCAAGGAAATGTGTTCTTGGATCATTTTCCATAGTTGCTCCTAAGCATATGTTTCCAAAGACAGCACCACATCTTCCTCCTACCCACTGCATGGGAAAAAAGTAAATCCACTCTGGGGACAACATTTTAATTTTTCTGCAGGAGCAATAAGTCAGCAAAGGAATCTAATTCACCCTGAGTATAAAATACCAGTGCCCATCATTCACATCACGGCAAGTAAAAATTGCACAACATTCCCCAAATGCAAATTTTGACCATTTTGTCAAGGCAAAACATGCAAAGGCTGTAATTGCTTTATAGTCCCAGATAATTCAATAAAGCACTTTCCTGTGACTGACTTTTGAAGCCAGAGGACCATTAGGTATCTGGTTACAGGATCATGGCAAGGAGATGACAGATATATATCTTCACAGTGAACATTTTAAATATATTTCTAAACCATGCTCAGAATGGGATACACAAATTCCTCTGGGAGTTCGATGAAACCCAAGAGGAAACCTTTCCATCTCTCTGCTGTATGCATGTGTCAGGTGTCAGAGAAGTGAAGACATCAAACTGGCTCACTGGAGCTGCTATAAAAAGCCAAAAACCCCAGGGAATATTCCCAAGGGAGATGTGATATCCAGTATTACTTCAGTGCCATACACCATTTGCTCCCTCCTCTTTTAAACATTTTTTAAGATAAAAGACTATAAAAACTGAAGGAACAGGAACACAAACATGCTACATCTCAACCCTTGCACATCTCAACACCAAAAGTCACCTATCCAGTAGTCATGCTATCCACGGAGCATTGCCTCCAAACTCCACATGGTTTCCATTTCAGGCTCTCCATTGCCATGACTCACAACCAGGTGGGCCCAGAAGCTGAAGCATCGTTCTTAATGATCCCTTAAATCAGGCTGCAATCAGCTGAGCTCAGCCAGTCTCTGCATAGAGATGGGTCTCCAAGGAGCAGCTTGGCACAGTGAGCAAACTGCAGGGTCCCCAACCTCTGCAGAGCTCCCTGGGGCAGACATTTACTGAGGAGCACAGGATGGGAGACAGGAAGAGGTGGCTGTATCCCATATGTCAATGCATTTCAATACGTTTATCTGCAAAAGTCCTAACTAGCTAGGAGGTAGGAGTCTGGTTCTGCAAAATATTTTTTCTTTTTTTTTCTAAGCCAAGCCTGACCCTGGAGGATAGGTACAGTCTTTACCAGACATATATCAGATTAAAAACACCCTTGACAGGTAAGCTGATCTGATGACTTCTTTGAAGCACTTGAGCATTTTCTGTCATTTTTCCCTTCATTTTCATGTAAAGTTGGATTGGCAGTTTGAAGCTTGCTATTAATTTTGCTCCACTTTTAAACCTCAGGGACCATAATGTATGACAAAGCAAAATTTAAGCATTTGAAACCTGTAAGAAGACATGAGGACAGAAGAAGGGTCAAGCAATGCTCCAGCAGAGTGACCAGGTATGGCAGTGTAACACCCCATGGGGACACCTAATCCCAGGTTAAAAATAACCTTGTTTCAGAATGACGTCTCCTTTTTCAAAAATAATTACCCTTTTCCTGAGATGCCACTCAATTCCCTGCTCCAGAAAAATCAAAACTTTGTAGTGATTATGACTGGAAATATTTATTTCAGAGATGCAAATACAATAATTTAAAAGGGTCCACAGAATTAAAAATAAGCTTGCTGCATTTTTTTCCAGGCATATAACCCCTTTTCTAACAATTTGCAAGGCTTCTGACAACATCAACCTTTTAATTTTTGTTGTGCAAAGAGCAATCTTTTCAAATGTAATGGCTACATAGTTCTGCAGCTCTGTAAGCCTCTGTTTTTAGTGCACACCTTTAGGAGACACCATTTCTTCTTACAGAGACGCTGCACTTCTTTGAGTCCTCTCTGCTGTTATTAAACACCCCAGTGGCCACAGCTGTCCAGTGACCAGCTGTCCCTTCCAACCATGGGTCCCTGCACAGACCTTTCTGAGGCCACAGGGCCCCAGGATGCTCAGGAGCAGTTTGGGACACATTTGTTCTCCATCTCTTCTTGTTAGACATGGTGAAGGCCCTGTGAGTTGGAAGGGGAGGTGAGAAGTGAGGCACAGGCAGGAGCCTCAGCTGACAGACACAGCACAGCTCTGTCGGAGGAAAAACCCTTCCCAAAGAGCTGATACGTGCTGGAATACCAACACCGAGCAAGCCATGGGTTTGACAGCAGGGACAGAAGAAATGGAGTGGAAAGATCTGCAGAAGCAGTGCCCATCCAGGAGTCCTGGCACAGAATGCAGCAGCAATAAAATGCCTGCATGTCTCCTCCGTTGTATTGTACCACCTGTTTCTACTCTTCCTTTCCTGCAACCCTGCTAAGAGCCCAGAGGTACCCCAGTGTCATGCTCCTTTTCTTGAATCATCTCACCAGTGCTGCTAATTGATCTCCATACAGACTAATTGATCTCAGAAGGGGAGATTTTTTCCATCATGGCAAAGCTTCAGCAGACCACACAGTGTTTAATCAAACTACACTTATCATCTAAATATTTTAAGAAATCCACCTAAGCTGTTCTCAAGCAAATGGAAATCTATTAGGAGCATTGAAAATTCTTGGGTTTTTTTCTTGGTAAGATCCTTGCACTAAGAATCATTTCTTCCCATCTCTCTCCTTCCTTACTCCCACAAAATACTACCTGACTGTTAGCCCACAAAAAAAGCAAAGCATAACCAGGGGACACCTGTCTACAGATAACTTTAGGTAATCCATCAGGTTATGACCCCAGGTTGGGTTTGCAACAAGCCAGCCAACCACCACCCCATTGCAACAGGCAGCAGGGAATCCAGCCCAGTGAATCCTATTGTGGGATGGTCCAAAGCGGTTGGACACTGTTGACATGGCCCAGGGGTCCCTTTTAAGCACAAAGGGAGTGATGGTGTTCACTCCACGGGGTACAAACACTGACCACAAGCACACACAGCTGTTGGCAGCTGGACTCTGAACACATGGACTGGTCATTCCTGAGAGAAGGCATTTGGCAGGGGGGACACAGCTCAGGCTGCCAGGCACAGCACACCAGCACCTGCCAGGGTCCTGGGTGAGCAGTGAGGGACCACGGCTGCAGACACACACCAGCACACGGCCAGGGCAGCCCAGGGCACGTGTAAAGATGAAGGAAAAGCAAGACCAGGAAAGAAAAGCCAAACCAGGAGCTGCAGACAGAAGTTTAAACTTCCACACCAAGCACATCCATTCTCTGCAGACAGAGATTTAGTAATAAATAGAGAGAGATAGGAAGGCAGAGGGCATGTTTAGAAAAAACAAAAGTATTTTTCTAAAAATCAAGAGCTCCTGAGTAGCTGCTCTTGACTTTTACTCTAGGAGAATCAGACACAACAGCACTTCTCTAATAGATTAGTCTAATTTTTTAGATGCAAGGCTGCTCTCTGTAGGACTGGAGAAGTCCTCCCTATTGTTTGCAACCTTTTAAGGCCTTATCAGGCAGCAATTGGTATCAGTATCCAGTATCAGCAGCACACTGGTCCCACTGCCTGGAAGTTAAAAATCAGTTTATGGAAAAAATGACAGTTTGTTCTGCATGCTGAGAAAGCAGTAGCTAGATTTCCCCTTTGATAAACAAAGCAGCTGTTCTGCCCAAATCAGAGCCAGGACTATAAACAATTCTTCTACATGGCATGCTGATTTTTTTCTAATTGCTGGTGTCAGAGTTTTACTCCATAATATGCAGCTATTTGTATTAATTGCAATAGTTACAGCAAAGAAATGATATTACTTCAGAGTAATGGCACACCTGATTCAGAGCAGGGACTAAGTCTGATCATCAGTGGATGATCATCAATCAAAAGGATCCATTGCACACATCCAGGCATCTCAGGCCCACATAGTTCTTCCCTTTTAGCAAATCTTTCTGTGCAGCACTGCTTGTAAAAGTTGGCTTGGTCACTTCATGTACTATGCAGCCTCGTGGGTCTATTTCGTAGCCAAAACCAAGCTCTTCACTGCTGCAGGCTTTGCACAGCAAAAGGGTTGCCTTTGCCCAACTCACCTCACTGAAAACATCAGGATCTGCTGGCTTCACCAACTCAATCTGCAGGCTTGACATAGATAAATTAATTATTTCAATGCATAAGCTCAAGTAAAAAGATAATCTCCAGACCATCTTGTCCAGAGGAACTGACTCTATTTTATCTTGCTTCACTCACACCTCATGGCACCTTCACTATCTGTACAGGCATCCTGAAGACAAGTGCACAGAATGCTTGAATTATAGATCCTGCCATCTGTTCAATTATGGATCTCAGATGCATCTGTGCTGAAAATTAGAAATGAAAATGCAGGATAATTCCTCTTTCTGAAATATTACCACATGTGCAACCGTGGATAAACCTTCAGTTTTGTCACTGACATCCATTCAGTCCCCTCAGAACATATTCTGCACAGTTTTGACATCAGCTCTCTAGGAAGAGGGCAAGAAGTGTTGGTCTAATGAAGAATATGAGCCAACAAAAGCACACTCCTTAGCCAAAGAAACCAGTACTTTAGAAATAACCGTATGGAAATTCAGCTATTAATACTCTCTTGAACTGCCTCGGAAACAAGTGTCAGGGAAAAGAGCTCTTTAGTAATTCATGAGGTCAGAAATACAGAGACAACCTAGACAAATTGCTAACCAGGCTCAATGTACAGGAAGAAAAGCCTGGAATGTGACAAAACTGAGCTTCAGCAGTCTTCTAAACACAAATCCCAAATCTCTTTCTGAATCAAATGGCTATGCTAATATCATCAGACTTGCCAGACTGCTGAAAATACCAAGTCTGAGACGGTACTCCACGCCTATTTTCTTCCTATGCATTAAAAAGATTGTTTAAATTAACTCTTCCATCCTCCCAACTATGATTATAAAATAAATATTCTGTAAACAGCACTGGGCTAAACCATGCTTATCCTCCTGCTTCCAAGGTGTCTCAGACACAAGTTCTCCATGGTGCTCAAACACTTGAGTCACATACATTTACTCATTGCAGAGTCACCCGTCCAGAGCTGGACTCCAGTGCTCCAGGAAGGCTGGGCTGGAGTAAGCCTGCCCTTGTTGGGTTTACAGCAGATGGACAAACACGAATGTGAACCAGTTGCATGTAAGTCCTATGTCTCATTCAATGTTCATGGCTGCTTCAAAAGTCAGAACTCAGGCTGGAGCTAATGCTTAACCTCAGAGATGCTGTCACATATGGCAGAGCACATTACAACTGGTGAGTATCATTTGTTTCAATATTTGCCAAAGGCTTAGTCCTATTATTTAGACAGTTTTATAAACAGCTATATGATATTCTGCAAGTAGCATTTTAACCAAGTCAATTTTCTGAAGCCTCTTTATCCAGTAAGGAGAGATCTGTCTGTTAATTATATAAAACTTTGCTTCAGTAGCGTTCACTAGTAAAGAATATCCACTTGAATACTTATAATTTTAAAAAATCGACCAACCAAAAGAAATAAATCCACTGTTTTTTCCTGCTGCTCCTGTTGCTGCAAGTCGAGAAAATAACAAGAGAAGTGCTGACACCTACAGGACATTTGTGTGCCTAGAAACCTGTTCTGGTTAAGTCCCACATCACTCACACTGTGGTACAGTTAAACACGCAGATGGCTTCAGACTACAACAGCTACTCGATCAGAATTAATTTACAAATGACTGGAGTAATACTTCATACACTTTTTCAACATTTTTTTAAATACATCTCGTGAACAATCCAGGATCATGATTTTTTAAAAATATAACTCATGATTCAATCCAGGCCAATTAATGCTGATAGTTTGAAGCTCAGAAAGATGAAAAAATAAGCTGAGTACTTTCCAGTTCCATTTCTACTCCCTACTTCCCACTCTGCTCACAACCTTGTCGTTCCTCATTTCTGCATCTAGCTTCTTTCCCTTCTCTTTTTGGTAGGGAAGGGTCCCTGAACACCATTAATTAAGAGATACATTTCCATTTCTTTATTCTGTTAATAGGAAGCTCCAGGATGTTAGTCAGAAAGATGCTTCCCCCTTCTCCCAAGACTTTTTCTAGACTATTTTTCTTTCCCCCTCATCATCATTGGTTTCTTCTCATTTCCATTTTTTCCCAGTTGAATATAATAATATATTAAAGCTGACACAAACTAATACCTCCATCACTCTGTTCAGTGTGATACTTTTGATTTACTTCTGTGCAGCTCTGCAGAATCAAGGCCAAAGGAGTGTGCAGTCCTGAGGCCCTAAAGCCTGTGTAGCAGAGGGCAGAGGCTCAGATTGGCACAACCCGAGGCCACTGTGGCTCCTCACTCAGGTCCATGTGTTCCAGGCAGAACCCCGAGCTCAGCACCTCATTGCAGATCCACAAGGACTTTGCTTCCAGGCCCAGCTCCATTCCCACACCCTACATTACCCTGCATCCCAACACCCTGCCCAGCCCCACCCTGCCCTCACCAGGAGGACCATTTCCAAAGGGCATCTTTTGTACCAAGTAGCTCCTAAAAAAGCAATCTTTATTATCCAAGTCACCCAAAGCCATTTCCAAGAAGCATTAAGAACCTTGGCTTTGTTCCAGGGAATTGGGGGAAGGATTAACATAAGCTTCAAGTGCTGCACAATAAAACCAAATATATTTCTTTGTGGTCCAAAAGGAGCCTTGAGGTCTATCACAAAGACAAAGACAAGCATTGGGAGTGTTAAGTGGAACAAATGGTGAAGAGGAAAAACATATAAAAAGCTAGTAACATACAGATTCTCAAGAAAATCCAGGCTAGAATAAAGGAAGGTTTACATATAGGAGGAGGTTATTTGGTTTCTTTCACCATCTAGGTCTGCATTTTTCATAGTGACATCAGATTCATTGCAGTTATACTGCTAAAATTCATCCCCAGCCTGCATTACCTTTCATAAACAATTTTTGTCTCATTTCTTTCAAGTTCCTAGTCAAAAACATCTTTAGCCAAAGCAAACGGCTAAGACACCACATGCACAAGTGCCTTCAAATAGCCAGCATTCAAAACTACAGGTTTAGGTGTGGCTGGAGGAGATGCAGCATACACAGTGCTCTTGTCCTTCCCCATCTCCTCAGAAGTTAAGTTTCTGGCATGGGAAAGACTACACCAGAACAGAGGATTTCCACGGGTGAAAGTGCATCTCTGCAGGACTCCACGTGTACTGGGGAAAGACACTTAATGACATTTGGTGGGCTTGAGCACTACGGTGACAGAGGGACATTATTCTGTGCCCAAGAATAAAACTACTGCATGAGAAGGATTCTGCACATGGTTTGACCTACACCACAGTTTATTTGAAAACATTTGTTACATGTGTCAATAATTTAATTGAACACAGACTTTGTACAATTCAATGTATAATATAAACAATGTCACACTAGAAGAGCACAACTGTATTCAGTTCCAGTTGTACTTAAAACTTCCAAAATACAAACCATTTGAAACATTGAACAAGAAAGTAAGGGAAAATTTGAGAACAATGAAGGAAAAAAGTGCAATAAATCATGATCAAAAAAACTGAAAACAAACATAACACACTTCTTAGCTGGCTCCTGAACATCTTCAGGTATATCCATCTACTTTCAATACTAATTGTGCCAGAGCACAAAGCCAAGCTGTCTTCTGCAAGCTAAAAATCTTGCTGAAACAGAAATTTAAAACAGCTTTACAATTTGTAATGCATGTGATTTTTCCCACAGTCAATAAAACTACCTGAAGAAAAGAAATTGATTTAATTTGTCTTTATTTGCAATATAATATAAAATAGATTCTTTTGGTATGAAGATCTTTGAGACCTGTTGGGTTTTTACACCATATTTAAAACAAAAGTCACATAGTTTGAAGCCTCTTGACCATCCCAAGCACTGGTGCTATAGCAGAGTTTCAGGAATTTCAATAGACTTCTTTGGTTGCAATTTATTCAGTAAACTTCAGATATGCAGATTTAAGTATTTAAGCTCCTAAACTAGTGTTGAAGCCCCTAAATTAGAGTGGTTTGAGTTCTAAAAAACTGCAATACATGTGGAATTTTTACCATTAAGATTTATGGGTATTAACCAACTCTGAGGAGCAGGCTACTTTTATGGAGAAACTTTAGACAACCTAATAACAAAGGATAATATCCTTCACTTAGCAACACTGAAGAATATGCAGTGAGAAGTTTTCATCTATTTTCAAACTTTCATACAACTTGCACTATCATCACTTTACATACTAGTACAGATAGTGCATGGCAAAAATTAATGCAATACAGCAAACTAGCTCACCTACTGCAGCTCACAGGTGCACTTATAATAATATCTATAGCCCTGAAAGTGTAAGCCACCACTACTGCTTAATTCCTCTACTGTGCCAGGTATTGGCTTCATCTCCATGTAACAGTTCTCACAGTAAAGGTTTTCTCAGCCATTTCTAGCAGATTGACATCCAATTCCTCTTCAATTGACTTTGAAGGAAATAAGGCAACTTAAAAACCGCTATGGAGAGTATGCATGTCCAGTACAAAAAGTTACAGTAGTGTAATTTATCAACTTTATATGGGTAATGTAACTGTGATATATGCAGTATGCTAAGTTCAGCTGTTGCTGGTAAAATTCCAGAACAAAACTGATGTAAGAAAGCAGCACTGAGCAAACTGAAGTACTACAGACTTCCAATTTCTTAGAGCACAAGCCCTATGCTTACACTTCAGGAATGTATATAAAGCCAGTGAAAAAGAATGGGATCTTCACAGTTGTAAATTAAGTCACTGCATTATCCTATACATTTGTACATTTGTCCTCCTCAAGCTTTTGACATGTTTTTTTAATGCAGAACAGGATACAAACCTAAATGTTGCCGTTTTTCTCCTTGCTGCTGTTCAGCACCATCTGTGCCACAGATCCTTGACCCACCGTGTATTGAAGGACAGTAATGACAAGGTGATTAAGTCTCACTTTTAGTGATGACTATTGAAAACAAGGCAGTTCTAGAAAAGAAGGCAGCTAGCAGAGCAGTCTTAAACTACACTGCTCGTCCTCCTCGTGTGCTAAACGGAACAGACTTCTTTAAGCTGGCAAAAAGTTGTTAATACCTAATATAAGCAAAGTAAAGTCATGCTACATAAAGTTATCCCCTACAAATAGAGCCAGAACACAATTTTAGATGAAAAAGCTTACTGTTAATTTTTTTCATGATCAACAGCTAATAGTTCAAGGAACACAGATTCACTGAATTTTCTGTCTTCACATCCTCTGCTGTTATCTTCCTTTGCTAACAACTGATGTGAAAAATTAAGAGCTCTGTTCTTTCAAACATTAATTAACTGGACAGAACTACTTATCTACCTTCAACTCAATTTATGACAACAGGAGTTTGCCCACAGGAATCATCACCAGCTTCAAATTACAGCAAAAGACTCCCAATGGGATCAAATCTCAGACACTCCTGGTTTCATACCAAGAGGATGAATCCATTATCATTAAGAACTCTGCGAACAGACATAACAACCTCGGATCTTCCATAATTCCATACCTCCACCAAATACGGACACAGATGGAAGTGCACCACTCATCCTCAAAGTCACCTTAGGTCACCAGCAGGACATTGAGTCTGCACTAATTCAACCTCCTCCTTCTATTGTACTGATTTGTCAAGGCCCCACAATTAAGCTGAACTACAGAATTCAACAATCTTTAATGCCCCATATCATCATGATACTTTTATTTAATCAGTTGGTATCACTAAGCTCTCAGAGGAAGAGCCAAATCTCTTACCTTTATACAGAAAGTAATACAGTACAAAACTAAACAGAATTTATGTCTGAGTAACCAACATAGAAAACTACTATTGCAATTTTGTGGTGACAGCATAGAAATTTAACAATCATCAGAAAGCCTAGAAAGGGCATGTTTAGTTATAAAAGAAAGATTGTCTCAAGATAAAAATAGTGCTGACAGCTAAAAAGCTCTCTGTTGCAGCAAGATACGCAGTAATGAGTAACAAGTTCTAGACAGTTTAAGTACCTCCCCAATACTGCAACACAACACATTTTTGTAACACTACTCTTACACGGGTTATGCTGCAGCAGCAATACACTTCTTAGTGGTTGGCACTGGGAATTAACCGTAATAGAAGAAAGGCATTTAGTGATCAATGCACAAGAACCTCCATTTGACCTGTTCCCTAGGTGTGGTTGAAAAAAACTGAGGAAGGGGACCATCCATTCCATTCAGATAATACACCTTCCTTGAACATGAGATTCTTGGCAGGAAGAGGAACACCCATGTCTGCAGAAATTGGCTGCAGAAGTGAACTTGAAGAACCAGCATCATGGAGCTGATCCAGTGTTGACACACCTTCCTAGAACCAAAACAAAGAAAATCGTGTCTTAAAAACAAAGAATATGACAGGTTAATCTAACCTGCAAATACACTTTTAGCTTCTGAAGTGTGTTACTATAATCCAAAGAATATCAAATAATTATGGAAGTAAAAACACAATAAGCAAAATGAAAGAAGCATACAGATGCCTCAGCTGCATCTTTGCATATATGATTTGGCTCCCAAAAAACCTTCAGGGAAGCTTGACACTTAAAACTGAAGACCTAGAAAAAATGAATGGAAATCTCTAAAATCTTCAGGATATCCATCAGACTGCTACTTATCTTATACCACGCTAAGATGGATACATGTATTCGGAGGCAATTACTTGACCATATGCTGAGGGGCATTATTTCCCAGAAGTTTGGTTTTCTCATCCTAAAACTCACATCAGCACTTTTTTTTTCTTTTCTATGGACATCTAGAAAAGTGTATCTCAGAGATAACATCTAATACACCACGACAGGAGTCACTTGAGAGTGACAGTTGGTTTCAGGGCTTCAAACCTACTGGGAATCTCCAACATTCTCATCAGGAGACAGTTTCAGGATGACACCATCCGTAACACAGCCAGGTTAAGTAACCTGCAAATTCATTATCTTACTGAAAACACGGAGTTTAGAGAAAAGTATCATAAGACAGAGCAGCTAAGCAACATTCCATGTTACATATGGACATGGCTTGCTTCCATGCAGAGTCAGAGCAGGCTGCAGACCTGGCATTCCTCCTTGCTTACTGCACAAGATCCCTATTTCCTACCTACACACCTAAAAAATCCTCATTGAATATGAAGTTTTATATATTTATACTTATTGAACACTAAGGTCTAGAGGATCTTAGGACAAATGCAAAAGTAACTGGCATGAAATCCATGTTAATATATTTTTTTTTAAGGAAACATTGACTTAAGAGACAGGTAAATTTAGCATCTCTATGGCTTGCAGTAAGTCTCTCCAACATATCCAAGCAGCCAACCCATAAACGGCAGAGTAGGCTGTACAACAACAGGAGGAGTGAAGGAGAACTTTGCTGAGCAAGTGCCATAAAAAAACAATGAAAATAATTATGCACTGGAAACAACCACAGAGTTGAGACAAGTATTAAATGAAGCTAGAAAAGAGATGGGAAAGTACTTGCTTTGTCCTTCAAGTAGCACTTGAGAGCTTAATACAGTTACCATTTAAAGAAAAGACAAATAAACCATGTATGTTTTCATACATGAAAGGCAAGTAATAGGGCATGCCAGAAAGGAATCACAGACCACACAGAACATTTGGATTATTGCTCCTTACCTGGAATGAGTGAACAAAGTTAAGGACCTGAAGAGACAGCTTTCTACTGGAATGTAGGAGTTTTTGAAGACTGTAAAAAACAAAGAAAAAAGCCATGGTCAAGGTACACATTTTTTTACCAGAAAAACACCCCCATAATAACCTGCTCACAAATAACTCCAGTAGTATCTATCACCATGTGACAAAAGCCCTCACACATTAAGCTTGATAATACTATCATCACTGAGGAGATGCTTGACTCATCTGCTCTTGAGTCTAGTCAGGCAAAAGTTCTTTTCCACACCATTTATACTGAATAAAATGAAACTACTGCGATTGAAAAATATTATTTTATGTAAAATAAGTAATATATTAGGCTCATTCTTATCTGGGACAGTCTGGTAACATGACTTTTAAGAAGTTTATTAGTGACACACTTTTAAAAGCAGGTCAACTACTATAGTAAGAGCCTTAAGCCTTATTTTCAAGCAGCTTTACTTTTTATTTGCAGAACCATGCCTTAGGGAAAAAAAAGCCACAAAAAATAAGCCACAAAAAGCCCTACCAAGTCCCCTCCAAAACAAAAGAAACAAACCCCAAAATGCCATTGTTGAAAGAATAATCTTTCATAAAGCAAAGCTGCAGTAATAAGCATTAGATAGCTGGATCATAAGCCATGACTAAACTTATCAAGTATGATACCAACAGTAAAGAAAATTTCCATAAGAGCTAAATGCATTTTGCATCAAAGCATTAACAGCAAGCTTTCCTCCCCCACTCCAGAACAGTTAGGGGGAGGGAAAAAAACCTGTGCCAGGCTTGGAAAGGAAAACGAGTAGGAAGGCACCCAAATTTATTTTTTTTCCTGATCTGCTCATAGACAGTTTACAACAAAGAATTAATTTTTGCTTTACAGAAACTATAAAAAAAGCGCCTAATCTTAATCTTACCAGAACTGAGGACTACACATCTATGTGCCAAAAAACAACTCCCTTACACATCAGAATTAGCTACTCCATAAACATAGTTCAGTTCTGGTTTATAGTAATTGAGTTCTAAGTATCTCTTTTTGCAGAAGCTCCAGACAAACCATCTGTTAAACCTGCAACCAATAAATTACAGCTCACCTTTCTTTTCTACATAACCCATGAGTGGCAATTTTTCTGCAGACTTTCTGATTCAATTCAGAACTGAAAAGTGGAATGCCAAAGCATAATTCCAGGGGAACCCATTCCAGTTCAGTTGTGGGTCCTACAGAAAGAAAAACACGAGATAATTGAAGTGTAAGAAAAAGAAAGCAAGAAAGCTCATTCTGGGGTCAAAAATCTTAGATTTGGATCCACTCATGCTTTTTAAAGACAGCTCATTTACTGAACTGCTTAAATATTTAAGGAAATCCGAAGAGGAATTTTGCATTGGACTTGTCCCAGAGAATAATCAAAGAAAGAATTCAGATCCTTAAAAACAAGGCAATATTTAGTACAAACCATTTGTCATGTTTTTACCTTCAAGGTTTTGTTTGACTGCAGAGTCCATTGAGGGTTCTTCTATCACCATCTCAAATGATTCTGTGCTCCCATTTACATCAGATCCTGATGCTAGTTCAGTCTCTCCTGAAGGCAAAGTAATTCTTACATAAACATGCACATGAATAGAAGTTTAGTTAGCTTTGCCCAAGGACCATAAAGCTATAAAACTGGAAGAAGGGATAGGGAGAAACATAGAGCCAGACTCATTTTGGGTCTGAAGAGTTATTTAGGGATCCTCAACACCTATGAAAGATTAACCTCTGGCATATAAAAATGACACGATTTATTTTTAGTATTTAAAGATTATTTTTCCCTTTATTGACTGTTCTAGTTCAGTCATTTATCAATCTGTATTTGATATTTCTGAGCCAGTCTCAAAGAACAACTAGGAAGTAAGCCTACTGCCAATAGATTTACACTAAAAATAGGCTCCTATCCGTGTTAGATAGCATTTTGTAGTTACAAATCAAATAATTTAATCCTTTGCTCACCTTTGCTTAAGTGATTGTGTGTGAAATTAAAGGGGACACAGATAAAAAAGACAATTATTAGTAACCAACCTCTTCCATCAGAAGCATCACTCAGCTTTCTGTTAGCATGTTGACTTGAAGGATTCAACATTGTGACATAGCCACAAAAATGCTGCAAGTCCACTTTGTTTCTCAGTATTTTTAAAGCCGTATGAATGCCCATGTTCACACGAGAGAAGTCTAAGGAGGAAACAAAACATATTACAGTGTACTTTAAAAGAGGCCTCCCTCATAATCATGAGGTTCTCTCTAGGCTAGGGTAAGTTTTTTATTTGGATTTTTCCTATTTGTAATGCTCCATCTTAGTGATCACATTGTTAGATATGGGATAACACCAAGCATGAACTGGTATTTTATCATATAGTAATAGAGCCAAGGAGAAAGAAAAATACAAACGAAAGACAATCTCTCTCTCCTACACAGACACATTTAGACAGCAGAAATGGCAAGGTTCAGCTAGGAATCAGTGTTCAGCTCTTTCAGTGCCACAGTCTTTTATGACAGATGCAATGCAAGACACATGCTTCACATATCTGAAATTCTGAAGAATTAGAATACAGCATTGGAGCTTAAGAAATTTCAACACCGAGATGTTCATGTCAGAACTTGAGAGATTCTAACTTCAGTGTTTCTTCCAACTTGATACTAGATTAAAAACCAGACATTATCAGAGAGAGCAAGCACAATAGTAATGAATTTTGAACCTAGTAAAAACTAAATTAGGAAGTTAGTTTTATTACTACTTGGCCCAGACTTTTCTAAGCAGTAGCCTAAATAATTTTAGATTTCGTACCTGGAAATTCGTATTTTTATGACAGGTCTCACTTGGTGAGGTTATAGCCTCAACTATGCAAAGCTTCTGTCCTACACATCAAGGAGTATTGAGAACTTGTAAATTTCTGCATTTCAAAATCAGTTGAGCAAGGCAGACTTTGAAGGAATAGATTTTGCTAGCAAAGCTTTTCCTGAGAAAAAAATCTCCATAGTAGGTTTCTGGTGCTAATAATCAAGGTAAGTTTGTTCAGTTTTGGTCTCACCTGACTTACAGTTAAGAAGTGCTCAATATAATATATGGAAGAATTATTTATGCAGTTAATAAATATGCTAGTTAATAAGCAAGTATGCACAAAGGAAAATTTGGAGGTATTTGTGGAAGTTACTTCTTTACATCTGTGTTAGGAGATAAGAGAGGCCAGAAAACACATTCTAATTAGGTCAGAGAAGATAGAAGGGAGAAGGTGACATCTCTAAGCTCAGAACAGACTTGTCAACCATTTAGAACTTTCTATTTTCTCATATGACTCATAAAATCAACAAAATTTGTTTTAAAAGGATTACTGCAACCTTATTGCACAAGGTGATGTGCAGCAGATGTGTAATTTAATGTAGAAATTACATTGAAGATGATCCATTACCTCCCTGTTGCTCAGCTTCATCAAAAGGGAAAGGTATGTGCATTGTTTCTCCCATTCCATGCATGCCATGACCCTGAACACCAAGAAATTAAATTAGGAACAGAAAAAATACTCATCAGCTTAGCTCAGTCCTACTCAGTGCTCCCTTCTAAGGACTACCAGCCAAGCTGGTTAAACAAACAAATGGAGGTATTTATGCATTAGACATCTTGCTTAACTGAAATAATTGAAGTACCCCACCTTTGCCCTTAAAATGCATGTTGTAAACACAGTGAGGTTATGTTTCACTGAAGAGGAGCAATTTTTCTCTCCAATTACTGGCTAGAAAAGTATTTTCTAAAGGCTGAGCACTTCTGGAGCAAAAGGGACTTCCCACCCCTGCATACAGAACATTTTTCAGCAGCCACAGGCTGTTTACAAGCTGGCCTTTGAGAACGTGTAATTTTATGTTTGTTACAATATTAAACATCTATTTATTTAAATTATTCATTCTGAGAGTTCAGCTGAGCCAAAGAAACTGATGAGGAAACAATTTTAATTCTTCCAAATAGAAAAACCCAACCTATTCTGCCATTTGTGATAAACACAGTAAAGTATGAACAAAATATGCTAAGAGCTAAATACCAAGCAGTCTGAAAAGCTGTATTTCTTAAATAACAGTTCATAATACAGTTACCATGTGTTGTTGCTGTCTAAAACCCTTGTGGACCCTTCACTTTCATCCCAGTTTACTATCTCCCCTACCTTAGCTACCAAAACTCACTATGCTTGCCCATAATAGAATAACACATACATAATGTGAACTCAGTTCAAAATCTGTGTCTTAACCACCAGTGAATCACTGCCTACAGAAGTTACTTTTCAGCTCTTGGCAAAAGTGTAGCTCTTCTACATTGTTAACATCCTCTACCACAAAACAGCTCAACTCAAAAAATTATGCAGGTTTTCATTATTTATACAGAGCACTCTGTACCTGAATTAGAACTGCAGAATGAGTTAAAGCATCATTCAACATTGTGAGCACATTTGAAGTAGGAACTACTCCTGGGTCGTGACCCCAAGAAGTTATTAATAAGCGATCATAACCCTGGAAGAGAGAAATTAAAGAGTGTGTGTAGTAGTAATGAATTATCTAAGCACATAAATTGAAATATTTAGAGTAAAGCATTAGCATATCATTACAACTAGGAAATTATCATAGGTAACTACATCTCTACAGTGCTATACTTGGAACCAAGGATAACTCAAGTTTGTATTTTTGGTAAAGACAGAAGTTTACCAACCTCAAAATTAAGATACTGTTTTGGACAGGAATCATCTGTCACCAAATCCTGTAAACATATGTGGCCATTGCAGCAGCCTTCTAGCAAATAGGAGATGAATCCCACATAATCCCACAAAAATTTAAAAGCAAAATATAAGCTGGATAAACTAACACTATTAGTAAAGAACAAAGATAAATCAATCTCCAAAACATCTATCAAGGCCAGGGTGGGGAACAGGAAGACAAAACCACTAAATAATTTCCTACGTTCTCAGTTTCCAAGATTGAATTCCATTGCATCTCCTTAAGATTTCTAGAATATCTTGACAGTTCCCTAAGAAAATAATGTTACAAAACAGCAGCAGGAGAGAAGCACTCATATTCCCATAGAGGAAAAAAAAAAATCCAGACTGGAAGATTATTTAGTTCAAGAAAATGTGTCCTGTCAGCACGCTGAAATTCATGCAGCATTCTGAAGTTTTCCAAAGCTACCACACTGAATGCTTCTTTACTAACAAAACTGCACAACCTGTGCATGTAGAGGTGGTTTAAACAAATGACAAACTAGGGTTAGAATCAAGGTCATCACCTATGGCCTTACAAAATGCCTTCTGCTCTAGAAGACTCGATTCACTTGATCCTATGTGGTATTACAGTAAATCTTAGAAACACAGGTATCTACAAAATTTTTGAAATCATAAAGGAAAGGGATACATGAAAGGTTTGAGGAACAGAATCTACAAATTCTAGTGCTAGAGAGGACTGCTGATATAGGTACACCAAAGAATGCACTCCCTCTATGAATGTCTCCAATCCTTTCTAATACATTTAGTTCCTCATGTATCTACAGGATGAAAAAAAAGTGATGAAAACCTTAGATACCTCTCTGCAATTACAAAATTGATCAATACTGTTTTACAAATTCCGTTGTGAGCAGCAAGACCCAAACACTGCTAAATGCCCACAGCATTTCAAATCAAAATCAACAGATGCAAAGATTTTTTGGTTCAGGCAAGTTTAGAAGTTGTCATGGCCACTTCCATCTACATTTGTCTAGTATACAGAATACCCAGCAGTGCTCCTTTGTGGTACATTTGTCTTTATTAGTATCTCAGAAACAGAAAGTGAGAAGGCAGCATCTGAAATCTTTCAGGCAGAAGTTGATCACCTGTGCTGTTTTGTGGGACTCCTTGTCAAAGCACTGTATGGATGCTAAAAAATTAGGTGGATTCCAGGCTGGAAGGAATTGAGGAAATCAAGTCATCAGTGCAGAGTAATTCAAGTCACAATCTCTGTGCACAGAGAATCACACTGCAGCCAGGGAGTTCCAGACCAGAACATGCAGTAGAGTGGAAAGGTCTTAGAAGGAAGTATTACATAATGTGCTGCTTCTTCCTGGTTCCAGACACTGCTACAAGTCAGGCTACAGGGATAGGAAGACTTTTCCAATCTAATGCAACCTTTATTAAATTATTCTGTCATTTAAATTGCAGGGAGGATTACAGCTAATAACTCCAAAGTCTCCACCACAGATTTGTACAATCTGGAAGTGATCATGATAGCCATCTTCTAAACCAGGCAGAATTATATGTAGAAGTGATGTTTCTTGCACAATGCTAAAAAAAAGCACAATACACTAGGTCTCTATTTTTTCACACAGCTTTCTACATTTTTCTAACACCCTTTGTGGATGGGCTAACAAATCTTAAGACTGCAGTACCACATTTTACACTAAACTTGAAAGGGGTGACATTAAATATACTGGAGTCACATTCTGACAAAGGGAGAGATATAAGTAGCATTCCTTTTGAAGAACTTTTAAAAACAACAAATCAAGATGCTACACAAAACTTGCTTCTAGAAAAGAAGCATCATCTACAATGAATTGTGCCTCTGACTTCAACTGTTATCTCTAAATAGCATACAGCATATCTTTGACACACTTGGAGAAGGAAGGCAGAATAAATCCATACACAGACTACCTGAAAAACATCTGGGAGTTTTCGAAGACGTGTTCCTTTAGAGAGCAACAGGGAGGGTGGTCCTTGTCCAGTTATATGGTATATGTACAGTTTGAACCAGACTGAACTGACTTCTGGTATTGCAGGCCCAATATGCTGAAGAGAGATTATTCAAGAAATTAGAAATAACTTAAGATTGCAACCATCATTCGCACGGATTTAATTTAAGAAGCATCAGTTCTAAAGAAATATAAATCCAGACTTTGAGCACTGAAGTACAAATGTATTACCCTCCAGTAACTATATTCTAGGTACTTAGTCCAGTGACACAAAAGTCTTCACAGAAAGATTACAGTAATGTATTTTCTATGAATCTAAATTCAAGAACAAAATACCTGTCACTGACTCTAACTTAAACAGAAAAACTGTTAGTAAGTTAAACAAAGTTAATGTACTAAATATTCACATTTTTCCTCAACATTTTTATTAGATTAATTACAGTGATATTCTACATGCTAATAACTTTGTCACTTTAAAAGGGACATCTGACAAATTTTTTCACCTGGGGTGTACAGCTGCTGATAGGTCGAATTTCATTGGTGAGTGGTGCCATGGAAACCAGCAGAGTATAATTTTTGTTGAGAACTCTGCTGCAGGTAGCTGGATCCAAACCAAGCAAACTCTCACATCGTAACAGGTCCAAGGGGAAGCCTATGTTCAAAATACAAGATTCTTAAATTATCACTTAAAATAGAACATACAAACACAAACTACGATTTCAGATTTTCCATTCTCTGCTAAGCCATGAATACAGTATTTTCCACAATGAAGTTTTAAACAATTGGGGTGAATTTTAATAAATCTCTACAAAATTTTAGCAATTCTAGGCATACAGGGCTGTCTGACACCAAACTAGCTCCTCACCAACTAACTGAACACAGGAAACAAATACAGAGATGCTGAGAAAGTTAACTAAGTTTTAAAAGAAAAACCTGAAGAATTATCCCCATTAGAAGAATACATTCCTTTTCATGGCTTAAAAAATGTTTCTCTGCAAGAGCAGATGACAGCTGACTCTTCTATATGGCTTTCAGAAGCACGTGATTTGAAACAATCTCCTTCTCAAGTTCAGCCTGTCTTGCCTTTATTACACTTTAATCTGTTGCTCTGGATCTTAAGTGCAAGACTTGGCAACCGAATCTGTCATTCAGCAAGCAAATCCAGTAACACGGGCTCAAAGGATGATGAAAAATATTTCAAAATGTTTTTAAACAATAGGATACTGACTGCTACAAGAGTAGCAAGGGCAGAAAGCTGAGTCCATGGCAGGTAAGTAAACCAACTTAGAAGGATTTCCAGAAGTGCTCACAGTACCATTGTTTGGTTGATCAGGCTGTACAGCTTGTGCCCCCAGGTCTTTATTGTGCCGCAAAAACAGTATCGTGTTTCTCAGCGTCAGGGCATGATCGAAGTATCGCTGTGCTTCCCCCTCCCCTGTGCTTTGAACCTAAACAAGAAACAAAACAAATGCATGCAACCAGCAGGATCTTTACGTAAGAATCAATTACACCAAAGGAAAGATGAACAAATTAGCATTCTAAAGCTTTGTAATTGAGTCATAACCCTGCAGCTTGTATGGAAAGGTGATCTACAGCAACTATTAAATGAATAGCAGGTCCTGGCCATGCTAGTGGAACGGTCAAAAAGTACACAAAGACAATATCTATAAATCAGAACTATGACTCATTCTTTAGGTAAAAGGATAGAAGTGTCCAGTCATCCTGACTGGTATGAAATGATATAGCAATTAACAGCACTTCTCTTACATGATTCTACAGCTGTACTTCTAGAATTATCTTTAGAAGGTGCAGTTGGCTCCTTTGACACTTCAAGTGATGAAAAAGCATTTTGTCAAACATGTAACTGCTGCGTTGTGACGCACACAGAGAAGAGAGAGGGACAGACACACTCCACACCAGGTTAGATGAACAGGAAAAGATTACTTTATTTACATCAGATGTCTATTTAAAGACATCTTACAATGATCATGGATTGGACAATGCTGGAAGAATCTCTGACTCCAACTGACTTGTTCTAGTGTCTATCCATTCTTTCTTCCTCCAAGAGGAATGCAAACACTCTCTGTTTATCAGAAGAGCGTGTGAGAAAGTACAAAGGAATGTTTAAACATCAGAAGGCAAAGCTCAGAGGCAACATGTAACAATTTACCTTTTCCAGCTCCACCAAGAAGCTGTCAAGACTCTCATCTGACAGTTTCCCAACTTCAAACATAGTGACTGCATGACTTTTCAAGTTCTGGAACAACAAAACAAAACTGTCTTCTTTGACAACAGAATGGCCAAGGATAAGTTGTATTAGGCGAACTACTACTTAACAAATAATAAAGGAGACTTTTTTAGTATTTATTTTTAAAATAAAGCTGTATTATATTGATGTCAAAACAATTTAAAGCTCTACATATTTATTCTTGACATAATATATCAATTTGGACATACTGGTGAAAGATTTCCCATCATTAAAAAGGCAGTGAGAGTAGAATCAAACAGGAAGGCAATGCGCTTCGTGTGTCCACTGGACAGGTTCAGGCTGCTCACACTGGCTGTTTCAGCTAACAGAAACAAAAAGGAAGTAGATGATCACATTTGTTTTATTTAAAAATATTATAATCACGCTTAATCAAATCTAATAACAAAGAAAAGAGAAAGAAAAAGGTTAGTTATCAGCCTATGAAGGAAAACAAAATTCCCTTATTACTACTAAAGTACTGATTAACTTAATTCAGAAGTTGCTATCTTTGTGTCAAGTTTATATCCACAACAGAGATCAGTCTCATCTTCAGAAAGTAGTTATTTAGCTGAAGACTCTTAAACCAGTAAGTAGACACCCCACCCCCCCACTGAGTAGTCCATATGACAAAAGGATCTACATAATCTGTGTTTCACTTTTTTCTAGGCCTCTTTACAGCCTATGCCACTCTATAAATATAAAAATAATTGATCCTAATGTATTAAAATTTACTGTTAGTGCTAACCTGGATCATCTTGACTGTTGGTATCTGTATCTGTGGCTGATGACCCAGCTTCCTGTACAGGACTTCTGTTTTCCCCACTGTCCCATGAAAGCAGCATCTTTTGAGGATCCAAAGTACTCCTATTAATGTGAATTAAAATCCACATCTATCGGTCACTGTAGCACCAGAGACGTATCTCTGCCTTCCAGTGCTAGCAGTCCATGCACAGGCATACCCAACACATGCCTTTCAACATGTCCAAGCTCTAAATCAGTCAAGTTTAATATCCCTCAGGGTCCTGCTTCAGCTTCAGCAGAAAAGCTTATTGGGGGGCTGAAAATACCAGACTGTGAAAAGAGCTTAAAAATCAAACCACCATCATTGAAGAATCCAATGGAAAAAAATGTAATCCACTTTTTTCTCACAGCATGAAAAAGCATTAAAGAAAACAGGCATAGCAGTAATTTTAAATGGCTTAGCAGACATTGAACTAAAAGCACCTAACAATTCCTAATTAATCCAACTTGGCATTACAGCTTGGAGAACTCTACTGACTGGTACTAACAGCACTTTTCTGGGGAGTGATATAGATGCACACCTATGTGAGAGTGTCACTGACAGAACTCCAATAGGTCCTGACAGCAAACAAGCAAACTCTATGCACATATTCACTGCCAGCACTGCCAAGAGCCACAGCCTCTGTAATAGCACACTGACAGCTGTTATTTCTGACCTAGGAGTCTAAAACAAATGCACGTTCATCTGCTGGAAAAGTGAGCAACTAGGTACCTAAAGGTCAAAAAGCCAGCACTAAGTAACAGCACCAAATGGAGTACTTTAAACTTACAGGCTGAACTACCATTCCTCATCCTCAGATTAACATGAGGTTCATGTATTCTTGTCATTATATACATTAGAAAGCCAAGTGAGATTTGTTATTGCAGAAGTCAAAGAAAGCAACAAATAGTTTTAAAACCAGATGTTCTAAGTTTTCCCTTCAATGAGAAAAAAAAGCCTAAGACAGAGTAAAGACACTTACTTCAGTCTGTTTACTGAAGGAACATTCTTCCACGATGGATGAAGATTATCCAGGTTTATTACTTGGCCTTTTTTATGAGCGAAGCCCAACCGACAATACATGGACACAGCATTCTGCAGAACACACACACACAGAGTAAGGAATTGCTGCATGAAACCAAGGTTTCAAGACTG
This sequence comes from Acridotheres tristis, assembly GCA_037013685.1. NCBI lineage: Eukaryota > Metazoa > Chordata > Aves > Passeriformes > Sturnidae > Acridotheres > Acridotheres tristis. Next base: position 138,348,551 of record CM072886.1, on the reverse strand, counting down.
AACTTTCTGTATCCAGTTAAACAAATGCATTGTACACACATACCTTTACTAAAGATAAGTCAATCTCTAACACGTTTGCCAGCTTAAAAATAAAAGAAGACAAGAAGACAAGTCAGTAATACAGAATTAACAGGGCAGGTAATCACTACATGTGGGATTTGGCATCTTTTGATTGGTCTTATTTCTAAACCCAGTCTGCACTAGTAGAAGCAATTTTGCCTGCATCAAAGATGATGAAAAAAGAGCATGAAACCTCATAACTGCCCCACTGGAAAGCATGCAGAAGAAATATGAGGCTATCTTCCACTTTGTAATTTCTAGGCTAACCATGCATATATCATTTTAAGTTAGTCATGTTTGTCAGAAGACATGCAAAGAGGAAAACAAATCCTGGATGTATTTAATGCATATTTTTCAGATACTTATTAAGCAAGTTTTAAGAAGACCTTATGAAAACATATTTCTCATACTCAAACTATGCAAAAGCTACATTCCTATTTTAAGCCAACACCCTGTGTACTTTGACAGCCAAAGAAAAAATTACTTGAACTTCTTTCACATTAGCAAAACAGACTTTGTTCCAGTTCTTAAACAAAAGCCTACTTTAGTCAACTCTGTATAAATTCATTCCAGCTAATGTAATTATTTCACTGAATTGAAGATACTCCTATAAAAGCTACAGGTTGCATCTTAAGCCTGGCAGTATGTCTAAATAAAATCACTATATATCAATCAGTATCTCTAAGTATTTTTACCAGTGTGCTTTGGGCCACTTTCAAGTATTCCTGTAAGTTTTACTTACCTCTGCCACATTAGTATGTTCATCTATTGAAACAAATATCTTGTACAGTAGTGTTTCAAAATAATCACCTTGCACTCTGTTCATCACAAAACCTTCCAGTGGTGGCACTGAAATAAGAATTATTTTCAAAATTACAATCTGGTAACTTAGTTTATTGAACTGAAACTGTACTAAAACACAAAAATTAGTTTACACTTTAGTTTTCATGATACCTGCAATTTTGAGGATTTCCCAGGCACAAAGAATAAAAACTTGAAGATAGCATATAAGGTATTTAAAATTCCCCCACTCCTTAAGAAAGTAATGCTTGTCAACATGTTTTCTAACAGAAACTAAAGCCATGCCACCTTCCATTACAGCCTCGCACTTTCCAGCTCATCAACTACAGATAATTTCCAGTGTCCAGCCCATAAAATGATTTTGTAATGTGGATGGAGGTTAAATCACGACTGTGATTGGGGTAGGACATAAAAAACCCACACCACCCACATTCTCCAGAACTGAGACTTCCAGAGCAATTACCTAAGCAGTAAGTCTCTTGTATTTACAGGACTTTCACTTAAATAATCTCTATGCAGCAATGCCAGGTACTTTTGCATGACTAAGTTCCAAACAACTTACGCCTTTGCAGATAATAGTGAATTCAGAAACCCCTGAGACCTATCACAGCATAACAAGCTGCACAAAGGCCAGCCCACATGCTGTGCTAGTTTATGCTCCTACAGTCTCCAGGCACAGTCTGTGACTAATTGAGGTGACAATACCCATGAAGAATAGAACTCGTATCTATTAAAACCCTTCATCTGTCTGGAAAGAAGTAAAAAAAACTATGTGTGTTTGGTAAGGTAATTACAATTCTCTATGCTAGTCTTTCTTCTCATTACAAACTTATAGGAGGATACTTATTAATTCATGCCATGACTCCCATAAAAGAATCTTATCTTACCTAAATATGCATTCAATATAACCTAAGAATTCAAGCTGAAATAAATCCTATGTACAATAAAAAAGATGTTTTAATAGGACTGAAAACATTTAGTCAGTAAAGAGGTCCATAGCTCAAGTGCTTTTGTTTGGGCACACACATGTACACAGACAAGCAGCTTTCAAGACAGAAAATTACAGGACAATTGAAAGGAAACTGAGAAAACATCGGTATAATAACATGAAATATTTACTTACCTGCAATACAGCTGTCATCAGATATTGGTACATCAAGGTAAATAAATCCTTTGTTATATAAACCTTTTTAAATAAAAGGAAAACATTTTAGAAAGGAAGAAAAAAAGCATTTTTCAAAATATTGAAAATACAAAGCAGACTTTCTCACTAGCAAATTCAGATTTTAAGCAATTTTTCCTAATAGCCTCCCCAGTAGAATATTTCTTTGCAATGCACAAATCAATAAACTACACCTAATACCAACCAGGTGTCACCCTAGAGTTCCTCACTTTCAGCCTGATGCAGCACACTTGAACTCTACAAGTACTTCCACAACAGCACAGCAAAATGACCACAGATTAAAGCAGCTCCATTTAAAAAACATGAGCAAATCTCTGCCTAAATGCTAGCTTAGTTTTCACCATCATCACTGTAATATCAAGAAGTGGGGTTTTTATCTTTTTGTCAGCTGAGGATGCTGGCTACACTTTGCTACTCAGACCAGAAGTCACACCTGGTAGCAAGGATACAAACTAACACACATCAGTTCTGGTGGTCCTTACACATCCTTGCCACACATTGTATTGTTTACACAACTGCAAAAGGAAATTCTGGTGCATTTCAGCACAAAAATTCAGCAAAGCTGCAGCAGATATAGACAGACACTGCATACAAGGACAACAATATGGTAAACATTTAAATTGCACTTTCCCAGCTTGAAACTGATTTGAGCATTAAGCATCTCAACTGACTTCTGCCGAGAAGCCATTAAGAAGTTCTCACGAAAGGGAAAAAAATTACAGTATGTTTATCTTTTGAGTCTAGGTTGTAACAGCTGTCACAGAATTATAGAATGCAGTGAGTTGGAAAGGACTCATCACAATCATGGAGTCCAACTCCTGGCCCTGCACAGCACACCCCAAGAATCCACCATGTGCCTGAAAACATTATTTAAATGCTTCTTGAACACCAGCTATACTTTAACGGCAAAGCATAAAGCTGAACTGCACAGCATAAATAAGCCAAATTTATTGTCTGTGCTTTCTTTAGTGTTACCCAAGATCAGTGCATCCACACCACATTCATTGCAGTGGCAGTGAAGCTACCAAGAGCCCTCAGGTGAAGTGCTCCTGGACACCTAAAGTGTCAGGATGTTTTATACACACACTATAGTTCAACTATAGTTGAGCTCTCTGTATCTAGTTAAATTACCATCCTCAATCAGATCTTAAATAAAATGCCTGCATTAAGCTGTCAACTCACTTGGATTTACACTGATTCACTGCTCAGCTCTGGAAGTAACATACTCAGCTTTACAAAATACTGTGTATCAACAAACCAGCTTTAATGGGTCAGGATGACATTACAAGTCATCAACATGCTAAGTGTGGTTTACCCTTTCTCTCCTACAGATTCAGCTCTTATGATTGATATATCCTTATCTCTACACCTGAAATGTACTGGTGGTGTCGTAGTTTGGACTCAGCAGTCCTCTTTGCCCAGAAAATATAATTCTTCTCACAGTCCCATTACACTAATTGTATCTCCATACATTAGATCCTTCTGAATCTACTAAATCTGAGCTGTAACACTCTCCAGAAACACCAGCCATTTATAAAAAAATATTTTGAAGTGGTTTTGAAATTGATATTTTACTAAGCCTTACACTGTTTCAGATCCCCTCAAGAGTATGAATTTCACCTACTTGACTTTTGTGCCTGACTAATGGTTTTGCTCTGCTCAGTAACAGGCAATGAAATTCTGCCTCAGTTTCTCACTACAAACTGTAGCGTGCAGGTTTGAGTGCTTACAGTAAGCCAAGCCCTTACAGACAAGACTTTTCAAGGAGGATTTTGTTAGTGAATTTTTACTCCCCAATATGATTTGTCTATACCTATTACTTATTACACTGAAATGGGAGCCAGTAACAGCTGCAGATTTCTGTGAAAGAAGACAGCCTCATTTTATGGTATTAAAATAGCAGACAAATCTAAACAATTCTCCTTTGAAAAGCAAGGAGTACACCTTAATTACTCGGGATTACTAATACAGACATTTTTAGTTTTAGTTTCTCTTTCTACATTCTCCTCCCCCATAATCTTTACTGACAGCTTCTAATGAAAGAATTTGTTGACTCAAACAATAACAGAGCAGTAACAGAGCTGCTAATTGTTCACCATTAAACCATTTACAAGATTTAGACTGCAGTCTATACAAGCCTTTGTATATTTTCCTCCAACTCTCCTCTATGCCTCAGCTGTTTATATCACCTTTATTCCTAGTTTCCAGACACTACAAGAATTTACTAAGCAAGATCTAAAATCAGAAATATTCATTAAAACTTACTGTGAACTACATTGAAGTCTAATGAACCAGCAAGTTGAGGACCTGAATCAATTATCTTATCAATAGCAGACTTCTCTGACGTAGTACAAATCTAGGTTAAAAAAAAAATCATATCAGCTTATTGTAGAAATGAGTCTATGCAACTTAATACCACTCAAAAAACTCCCAAACACTTAAGCCTCAAATCAGTCATAAGTAATTTAAGAGTATAGGGAGTAACCCACATTCCTAACCAACATATTTGCACTGAAGAATTTACTGCAGTTCCTGCTAAAAGTCTCTAAATCTTTTACTTGTCCCCACACAAAATTATGCATGCTCCAGGAAGGGAAATTAATTGCACAAGAATTTGGCAAGTGAAGTCCACAGTATAATATATTTGCTCTTTAAAACTTCCAAACTGAGTGTTCAGCCTCACAACTGGCATCATTTTAGAAAGAGGCCCATTACCATATCAAAGTAATTTGCTTCAAATTAACTACCCTGGTTTGCTGGATGTCTGTATGTGAGTAGCCTAAGATATTTCAAAAAAGAGATTCCATCACTGCTTTAAATATGTTCTGATCTAAACAAAAAAATCTTCTAGGGAAGACAATAGATCTAGATCAAATGACTGTAAAAAAACCACCTATGAGAAATGAAAGCAGAATGAGGATTAAACAGTAGGTCACCTCACAAGCTTTTTACATGCAAACAATGAAAAACTAAGCAGACACAAAGAATAGAAGCAAAGAAAATATGTATCAAATCCACTGCCATTCTGATACTAATTACGGTGAAGCTGAAGATATAGTTAAAACCGACTTCTCAGGGCTTAAATATGAAATTTAAGAAAATATATTCTGTTGTTTGTTCCCTACAAATCATATGATCATGCATTTAAATTACCACAGACTGGTTGATGCAAAACAAACACTCTATACTGTACTTAGTGCAGAAAGTACAAAGGAGAGAGAGGGCAGAACATGTCAAAGAAAACATCATGATTTGCATTAGTTCCAATCTCTAAGATACTCATGAGAGTTGCTGCAAATTTGTAACATAATCTTTGTGTATTTCACATGAAAGAAAGCCCCTGCTTTCAGGGACTATCAGTATTATCCAGATTTAGAGATGCAATCCATGCTACACTACCTTGATGTCATCCTCAGTGATGTAACCAGCCTGCACGACCCACCACGCTTCTATAGCGATCTCCACGGGCTTCACGGGTAACAGATCATGGGCAGTTTTCCTTCTGAAAAATTTCTGCAGTGGTACAGTCCATTTGAGATAGTAATAAAGAGCACCTCACATGCGCAGACATTAATTTACCTTTATAAAAACTGAGCTGTATAAACATCCATTTTTAAATACAATATATTTACTGGAGACCCACATGCTATTAGCATTGTCATTTACCAAAAGTTTCTGTCCTCTCTCAGATCATACAGAAACAGAAAGGAAAAAAAAGTTTCCATCTGATATTATTAAATCTTCCCATAAGCTCATCCATATTGTAGGTGTTGCTAATTAAAATCCACACTACTCCATGGTATTAGGATCAAGTCCAAATTTAAACTATTTGTGACATTTTCTAATTTGAACAGGTAAGAGAGCACAAATATAGTAGCAGGTATTTTAAAGAAGTTTAGTGATTTCAAAAAATACATTTTAGGAACATATTTTATTTACTTAAGGGACAAAGTACAACATTCTCAATAAGCAGTGCTAAAAAAAATACAGTGAATGTCAATCCATGAAAGAAAAACTGGAGGATACTATTTATTTATAGAGCTAAATGGCTTCTCTTTCATTGCACAGTCATTACTTTTTGGTTCACTATCAGCTGCATATTTTGGTAAGCTCAACCTTTCAGTTAAAGGACTATGAAGCTACTGCAAGAGCATTTCTGAGTTTCCTGAAGAAAGGAAAGAACTGTTGCAAACCAAAGACTCTATTTCTATCAACCATCAGAGTGCTTTCCATGAGTGCTGTTCACATCCAAAGATGTCTGTACACTCATTAGCATTGCCTTAGAGAAAACCACTGCAACAATTTACACCTAGATGGATCACTGCTCCAGAATAAACTGTGATCTCAATGGCACACGTAGAAACATGGAATAACTCTCTCAGAATCATTATCATTGTTTCCTGCCTATAGTGCCCAGGAGACATTAGTTATCTGGTATCATAAAGTACAGCTCCAAAAATATAAGATTAACAAAAATTTAAAAGTAGTAATTAATATTTTTTCCTTTACTATACTTAAATTTTAAACCAAAAAGCTCTTTATTAACTTGAGGAAACATAATATAACTAACAATATATACAAAATAAACATAATTAACAATATATACAAAATAAACATAATATAATTAACAATATTAACACTACATCACACTCAAGTAGACACACTATTAAACCAGGGCCAGAAAATGATTTCATTTGTCATTTCCTATGAAATAATATGGGGGAGAGGGACAGAAGGAAAGGGAAGGAAAATTAAAGACAAACTTACTTTTGAAGACCTACATTGGTTCATTAGATCAATATACTGGTTTCTTCCTATGCCAAGAAGTCTTAAACCTGAAAAATAAGTAAGGTTTTATCTATCCTAAGAAGGGTTTAAGATGAAGATATATTAAACATTCTTCAAAGAATCAGACCTTCTTCTTAAATAACCTTTTTATTTACTCTTATCCAAAATAAAAGGACAGTTATAGGAGCTAAATTCATTCCATAGTCCATCCCCATTTTTCCACTATGTTAAGGTTAAAGGAAAAAAAAAAAGAAATCCCCTATCACTCAAGTCACAGGGTAGCAGGTAATAATCCAACTCCTTTCCTCCTATACTCCCATCAACAACTTCAGATTAATAGTGATAGTTTTTCTTTCCCTTAACAAAGCCCATGTCATGCACTGTATTAGAACTCAAAGAATTAGACACAGAAGGACACTTAATCTTCTAAGGAATATGATTAAGATATAGTTGAGTTAAATAGAATCAAAATTTAATTCCATAATCTCTAGCCTTCAACCATTAAGGAACCACAGATAGTAGAAAACTATTCATTAGTTTTAAGACATATTCTGTCTCAGCTTTAACTCCAACTTTCTAGTTCAACACTAGCATTTATGAAAAAATGTAATTAAGGAAGTTTAAGTCAATTACACTGCAGTCAGTAATCTTCAACTATGCTAAGATAACAGAATTGCTGGGAGCAGCAGAAATCAAACAAAAACAGGAAAACCTTTTCTTTATTCAAACTCCTCACTAACACTAGATTTTCAACAAGTGAAATGGTGCTGAGGAAAGTTCTTCACCTGTTTCCCTCCTGTGAACATTACACAGAGGCTAACTAGTAGTTAACTGAGAAGATCCTTCTAAAACCAAAACCAACTGTTTTCAAAAGCTGCAGGCTACTCCTGAATACACACTATCCTTAAAAAGAACTTTACAAATGCATACCAAAGGCAAGGAATTATGTGTTAATTATAGATAACATTTCAGTGGCAGGTTAATAACATCTCTGCACTATCAGTTTACATTTTCTCTATAAGACTTCTCAGTAGGCTATTGATCTTACTCTGTTCTCCTCCACCAGATTCAAGGTTTTTGCTTTCCTAAGCTTCCCATCCCATACCCAGGCATCTGGCACATCCAGAGTGTCATAAAATACCAGATCCCCTTGCCTCTTTTCTGATACATCATCCCTCAAACCGCATTCATGCCAATTCATGGGAGTGTCAGCACCCTCTCAGCGTCCTGCTAAGATCTTCTGCCTAACGTATACCACAAAAAGCACACTAGGAAAGGACCAGCAGCTCAGTTTGGTGATGTGCATCAACAGGAAGTGCAGGCAAACAGGAATACACAACAAGCAAGGATACAGGCAAGGTTTTGTACCATGCCTCAAATCAGCCCAATTCCTGTCCTGGCTGTACAGACAGAACTCTGTATGAAGAGAACACACCCCTTAATATCACTATTTAACTGTTTTTACACCTTCATTCATATGCTCATATTCAAGCAAGCAGATGCCTGCAAATCCATTTTCAGAAGCTCCTTATTTCTAACTCCCTGAAAGCAGTAATTCATCTAGGTAATACTTACAATCAGCAGCAGTGAAGTTGGGTAAAGAATCATAGCTTTTTTCACTGTTCATTATATCCTTAAAATGAAAATAAAACTTTTAAGTTGCAAGAAGAAAGTCATTTCAGTGAAGAAGGTCCAAAATTCTACCTGCTCTTTTTACTTTAAGATTTAAATGAAATTTGAAGAGATCTATTGAAGTCAGTTACATTATCAAACTTGACAATTATCTGATTACTCATTACACAGTAAATTAAATACATAAAATGTGAGACTACTGTTTAATGTAAGCTTTACAAAGAAAAATGTTGGCTGAAAGACTAATACACAAAATCCTCTATCTCTCTTCACAAAAACAAACCAGCATACAGAATTGTTAACTAATAACAGAATAAACAAACAACTAATCCATTATCTCTTATATCTACAATCACTACATACAAAATAAAATAAGAGCATTTCAAATATCCAACAAAAATAAAAGAAGGTTTCCAGAGTGCTGACAGAAAACAGAACCGTCCTTGTTCTCATAAAAACAGTTTTGCTTCAGGCTTCTCAAAAAGCTTCCAATATGGTTAAAATGAGGTATTTCTTTTACAGTTTCTTTTAAGTGAAGTCTCACAAATCTCAAACATCAAAGGAGAAAGTCTGGTCTCAGAACAAGTCCCACCCCAGCTCCATATGACAAAAGTCCAGATTGTGAAAGGCTAATGGGGCAGAAGGGAAAACACTGCAGGTAAAAGCAGTTCTCTACAAACTTTCCTTACTGTTTCTTTACTTCTTGGCAGGCCTACACAAACCAAAAAAACTACCTGACACTGCCTTGTATGCATTACTGGGGCATTACCAACATCTGCAGACAGAGAACACTACCCTCCCACCACAGTTCTGCACTCACCTCCATTATGCCTGTGTAATAGGAAAATGGTGTTACCCTCAGACCTTTTACCATAATGTCAGACAAATGATACGGGTACAACATGAGATGATCTCGGCTGTACTTTAACAGATCTTCATAATATTTACGCTCATCTTTCTTGACATGCTTAACTACAAGGAGAGAAAAAGTTACAATGTTCTATGACATTCAACTTTTTTAAAAAGTGTTACAACAAAGAATTAAAAATAGCATAATGGCAAAATAAAGTAGTGGAGCAAGGAATTCAGCATCCAAGGATTCCTACACATGATACAAGTAGCCTCAGAGACTTTAAGGGGCAGATTCATCTAAAAGGTTACCAGGAAGTGGCCCATTGAGACAGAACACATGTAGCCTGTAGAAAATTCTTTAAATTGGTGAAATTACTATCTGCTTTGGGAAGACAAATGGATTCAGCCAATGTAAACTAAATTGAAAGTCTGCAAACAAATCATAGCCAAAAGCTCCTGTGAGTCAGGGTAACTGTCTGCATCTCACCTAGGGACAGGCTTAACTAGCCAAACCCTCTCTTAACATCTCTTAAATTTCTTGGAAAATGGCAGTAGAACTACAGTAGGAATTCAGTTCCACCTCCCAACTCAGTAACCTTCAAGAGTGCTTTGCTAGAAAAATTGCCAAATGGACTCAAAAGTCAGGATTTTTCATGCTTCTATTGTTTAGAAGCATTTCTTTTCAAGGAAGGAAGGAACCTTTGAACTGGACTTCTTTCAGTTTCACAGTAAAGACAAGCTTCCACACAGAACGGGGCAGGAATCAGAAGTTACTTTGCTTCTTTACTCACCTAAGTTATTCCGGTACCGCAACTGATTGCGGATGCTGTAGAGCACGACTTGCCTTTCATATTCCCTCTGGGAGTTTCCAAGACCCTTGAAAACATAAAGGCCTTTTAACTGAGTTGCACAAACCCCCATCTTTTAGTTAAACCACTGCAAAGTGTCTTAAAAGGAAACATATGCAGGCAGTTGTCATTGCTCAGACAGTCCCCCAGTTCAACGTGACAGTATCTTTAGTCTCTCCCCGAGTTCAAACATACCTTTAAATAGGCCTCTACATAGGATGCACATTTAAGAAATCATTTTTAGATTATTTTTTCCTAGTACCACTCTGATACAAAGAGTATCTGATTTTCAAATCGAAGACAAGATGCATCAAACATTTACCAAGCTTTCACTGCTATTCAGCCTTGAGGAATTACCCAGAATTAGAACAGCACAAACCGTGGTGAATGATGTGAAGCTTTATTTGATGCATCTAGGAAACTTTTAACACCAAAGGAAAAAAAAAACCCAAAACAAAACACCCCCCCAAAAAAAATTAAAAAAAAAAAAACGGGAAACAGCTCAAGTTACAGCTTTGCAAAAGTAAAACTAGGATCAAGTGATCCTAGGTCACAAGAGTAAGGAACAAGCACATTGCTTGACTACCATGAAAGAAGATAAAAAGAGAACTTTGGTTCATGCTTCAGATGCCTTATTCCAAGAACTGTCCCCTCAATATTCCCCATATTACTCTTCTACTCTGCATCTGCAATAAGTGATCTGGGTTGTTTGGTTTTTCTCTTCCCGCTCCTGGTTCCCTCATTGATGCTTATACTAAAGGAGATCCTTTGACAAAAACGGACTTTACTGCACATATGGGATAAACAAGAAAATTGCACACAAACTGCAATATCAGCAGTTAGAAAAGCAACACCTGATATCAGAGATAGGGTGTGGAATTGATTAAATATCCAAAGAGGGAGCGAAATGTTTGCTCAAAGGACAAAAATATTGAGGACTATACTAACACTAAAGTAGACAAAACAGTATTCCAGAAGTTGCATTAAAGTAAATAATGCAATAAATACTGGCATGTTTTCTATCCTGAATCACAAAACCAACGATACGGCGCTCAGATGGACAGGTAAAGAAAAATCATCATTTATTCTCCTCTTACTGCTCCTGGAATCTCAAACAAGAAATCGCATTGCATTACTCGTGGCCTGCAGCGACTACTCATCCTCTCCACCCTTCCTCTGTGCAAGAGCAGGAATTAACTGCATCTGCCTTAAAGCAGTGTAAGACTTGTTTGGAACATGAACCTCCTCTCAACTCCACACAATACCTTCCCTTTGCTATCAGAGGCCCATTAAATCCAGGCAATCTAAATTTCATGAGGTCTTCTTTTCCATGAGCCACTTGCAGCAAACAATTCTCTGCCTACCGAAACGCGGGGCTGCACAAGCCTCCGGAGGCACCTGTGCTGGTCCGGCTCCCACCACTCAGGACTGCCATAAGGGACACCCGGCTGAGCTGTTTTAAACCTGCACAAGCTGAGGATCCCGCATCTCCCTGTGGCCATTGGGACCCCAAGGCACCCCGAGCCACCTCTCTCCTCAATGAGGCCACACACACATGTACACTCCCCGCTTCTCACACTCACAGCACACACCGTTTTCTTATTCCCTTCTCCCCAGAGACACCACGCATGCACACACACACACACAGAGCCCCCTTTCCCCACACAGGAGCCGTGCACACCCCATATCCCCCAGGCCCCACAGAGAGCCCCACAGCCTCCGCGGGCCCGCCCGCCTTGCCCCGGGGCAAGCAGGGCCGAGTGTCCCGTGTCCCCCCGCCGCTTCCTCGGGCCGGGAGCCCGGCAGCCCGCACCTGCCTGACGCTGGCGGGCAGCCGGGCCCAGGGGTAGTTGTGGCGGATGTGGAACTCCACGTCGATATTCATGGCGAGCAGGCCGGGCCGCGGGCCCCACCGCCGGGAGGCGCTCCGGCCCGGGAAGGAGCCGCTGCAGCCCCGGGAAGGAGGCGCTGCAGCCCGGGGCCGCCCTGCGCTGCCCTGCCCTGCCCGGCGCCTCCCGCCCGCCGCCGCTGCCCCGAACCGCCCCGGAAGCGCCGCGCACGCAGTTCCGCGGGCGGGGCGGGCGCTCGGCGCGGCGGGCACGGGAGGTTGGGGAGGGGAGGTTTGGGACGCGGCGCTGGTGCCTCGGGAAGGCGATCGCTCGCCTTCCTGCGACCCCTGGCCGCGGGCTGACATTAACCAGGAACAGAGCCGAGCCAAGCCTGAAATGCCTGTGCTGTCTGCCTGGTTCGGTTTAACAACAGTGCCCTCCTAATGCCCCTCGGGATACACCCGGGCAGCCGCGAGTGGCTGCTCAGGGCAAGGGCGGCTGCAGCGGCGCAAACGAAAATTCCGCGGCAGGGAATCACAGGATCAATTAGGTTGGAAAAGACCGCCAAGATCATCGAGTCCAGCCTGTGGCCGAACACCACGATGTCAAATAGATCATGGCATTGAGTGCCGCATCCAGATTTTCTTTTAAACACCTCCAGGGACGGTGACTCCACCACCTCCCTGGGTAGACTGTCCCAGTGTGGGATGGGGTGGGGTGGGATGGGATGGATGAAGGAGATCACCGCGTTGAGCCATGGCCCTGGGCTCCGCAGCTGAGCGTGCCCCGCTGTGCGCGGCGAGGACGGAGAGCTGGCAGCCCTGAGCGCCGGGAGCATCCCAGCCTCTGTGTGCCCCCTGCCCGGGGCACCGAGCAGTGCTGTGTCACCAAAGACACTGCTTCCAATAAAACATAGCAGCTGCCCCTCCTGATCTTAGGATCTAGCTGCTTCTAAGTCGTTTAAAATTTGACCTGTGTCAGAATCAGTGTCAAGCATTTTCTGACTGGTGGGGAATTATTGATGTGGGAAGGGCTCTCTATTTTTAACACTATGCAACATTTTAGTGAATAATTTTATATATAAGGAAAAAAAAAAGCATGTGAGGCCCAGATCCCTTGTGCCATTTATTTTTCAAGGCTGTTTGCTGCATTCTCAGTAATAACCTTGGAGCAGTGGTGACAGCTGAAAGGGGACCAGTGGCAGCAGAAGGGAACTCAATGCTCTGTCATGTTTGAGTAAATCTCTAGAGAACTACAGACCCAGTTCTTCACCGGCATCTTCAAGATCCCACTGACATATATGCAGAAACACAAACCCATGGTTTTGTTGGACGTGCCCCACGGTGCCAATACAGAGTTCCCTGCAGTGAGGAGCAGCCCACACAAGCTCCAGAGTCTGATAAGGCCTCCCTGCTCATATCACCGATAGGATTCAGTCCAGGAACAGTCACAGCCTGCAAATCTGACCTCATCCCTCAGTTCTTTTTAACTCCAGTTGCTGGATTTCTTAAGAACCCTTCTCTGCCACACCCCACAATGGTTTATAAATAAGCTGTGAAAAGACATTAATAAAAAACGTGGTTTACCTTGCCGCTTGCCACATAAACCAGATGGTACAGGTTGTTGGCTGGTACTATCTGTTTGCTTTTGATACCAGCAGTTGAGATACACCTCTAAATAGGGCAGGACAATTTTTTCCTTGAATGGTTCTCAGGTAAATTTTCTTGTTAGAGGTACCAGCACTTGAATAATATTTTCAGTAAGACACAGATTTGAGAGTCCACAAGCTAAAAATTCAGATGCTCAGAATAACACTAATTTAGGAAGTATTCCTATTCTATTAATATAATTAATATTATATAATAATGCTGCTATCATTTGCCTAAGGCTTTTCAGTTACAAGACTGACAAAAGAGAAGAAAAAGCAAGGCAATTACAAAGAAACTATTGATACAGAGTAGATCTTCAAAAAGGCAGTGTAACTGAGCAGACCTGTGATTAGAAGTGAACAGTCAAAGCACTTGACTTTAACAGCATTTTAATTTAGTACAAGAAAGAATACCATACAACAATATTTTTCTGTGTTTACTAACGAGTTTGAGAACATCAGCTAAGTCAATCAAATTGATCAGTGAGTTTAACACATAGTTTTGCTACTGATAGCTTATTTGCATGTTTAGATAGACCATTTGCCTGCACAGCACAGTATAATAGGGCTCATTCAGCTGCATGTTCTAAATCCCTCATTAGTTGCATCTTCTGGACTGCTGTATTTTACTCATAATCAGTGAAAGCAGTAGGAATGCCAGTCTGTGTTTGAGCTTGAGTATGAGTGTTCCCTGACCTCATGCTCAGTTTCCAGACAAATCCTACAGTTGCTTTCCTTCTAACTATAGTACTTTCTTTAATATCAGTTGGGATGTCTCTATTCTCAGAAATATTCTGAAAGAGGTGGGTAGTTCCCAGATCATTAAAGGCCTCGATGATGCATTTGAGATAGTATGTTACCATAAGTCATTGAATTCTAGATAAATTTTTTCATACTCACATTTTGACTTTTGCATTCCTTGTGTTTGAACACCATGAGCAAAGCTGATTTTTTTTCAGTGTGTTTCAATGGTAGTAAGATCTTTGAATGGTAGTAAGACCTATCAATCTACTTAAAATTTAGAATCATTACTGCATTTTCAGTAACAGTGACCTTTTGCTTTTTACAGAGTCACATAGTTTTTTTTTTCCACCTGAGCTGCTATAAATTCAAATGTCTTTGTTTTGGTTTCTTGTTTGTCTCTAGGTATCTTGCCTGAGGTCTAAAGGAGTACCTTGGCTAGCTGTCAGAGGTCTACCAAGCTACCCTCCTACTCCCCATCCTCAAAAGAACAAGGGGAAAGAATAAGGCAAGAAAGCTCATGGGTTGAGATAAAGACAGTGATGATATTCACCAATTACTGTCATGGGCAAAACGGGTTTGACTTTGGGAAATTAGTTTACTTTATTGCCAATTGAAAATAGAGTAGGATAGTGAGAAGCAAAGACAAAACTAAAAACATGTTCTTGACCCCACCCTTCCTCTTAAGCTCAACCTCACTCCTTCATTCCCAACTGGTCAACTCCTTTCCCTGAGTGGTGCAGGGAATGGGCAATGGTGGTTTCAGTCAGTCCATAGTACTTTGTCTCTGCTGCTCCTTCCTCCTCAGGATCTCAGGTCCTGCAGAAAACCTGTGTCTGCACGGGCTCCACTCCACAGGCTATCATTCCTCCCAGGAGCCTGCTCCAGCATCAGCTCTTCATGGTTCCGTTTCCCTCAGGGCACATTTACCTGCTCCCATATGGGGTCCCCCATGGGCTGCAGGTGGATCTCTGCTCTGCCATGGTCTTCCATGGGCTCCAGGTGGATCTCTGCTCCCCCATGGACCTCCGTGGGCTGCAGGTGGATCTCTGCTGCCCCATGGACCTCTATGGTCTCAGGGGCAGCTGCCTCACCATGTTCTGCACCAGGGGCTGCAGGGGAATCTCTGCTACAGCACCTGGAGCACCTCCTGCCCCTCCTTCTCCACTGACTTAGATCTCTGCAGGGCTGTTTCCTTCACACTTTTCTCATTCCTCTCTCACATCTGCTGCCCAGTAGTTTTTGCCATTTGTTAAATATATTATCACAGAAGCACCATCTGCATCATTGATGGGGCTCAACATTGGTCTGGAGAGGGTTCATTTTAGAGTCAGCTGGCCCTGGCTCTGTCCAGCATGGGGGCAACCCCTGGTCTCTTTTCACAAAGGACACTCCTGAAATCCCCTGACTACCAAAACCTGATCACATAAACCAAATTAAAGCAGTGAGATACTGTTCAAAATGTTTTGTAGGTGCTGAAGATCCTCAGTGGCATATTAAATACTATTAAATTCCATAAGATTTGATATAAACCCTTCAAAGGAGGCATCTTTCTCTCTAATATGTTTGGAAAGCTTGTGTTGGGTGCTGCAATATTTTTTAGGTTTTAAATCATTGTAATAACAATTAGAAAAATCAGTATGTATAATATTGAGGCTTATATTGCGAAATCCTGATTTTCCTTGGAGAAACCAGTCAGCTCCATGACACAACAGGATGTGATATTAGATAGTAGGGATAATAAAGCCACCATGTAATAATGAATACACCCCACCTTGCAATGACTAGAATTTAAATAATGTCAGAAGTTATTGATTAACCCAAGGTTAGGTAGTATTTAGCTATTCCAACTGCATCCTTGTTTTATTGAAGAGCAGAAGAGTTGCACCTTCCACATTCAGGCTAAGCAAAAATGGGCAGTTCACATGTAAGTAGTTACTTAATTTGGATTGTCAAGAATGCAATAATTTCCTGGTTTTATGTTTTTCAATTTTCACTTTATATGGCATTAATACAGTTGCAAGTAAAGATTTAAACTCAAAATCTACTTTGTGGGGGAAACTTGTATGCAGCTGGTAACATTGCTTCAATTGCAGTATGTAAATAATGAAATTATTACTCCAACACACAAGTCCTGAGTTCTTTAAAGCTCCTTGTGCCTTAAACAGGGCAGCAGTTTCATTTTGAGAAAAAGAAATGATGCACAGGATGTCTTGGAAAAACTAGTTTTAGTTAGTTTAGCAAATTTGTGTTGAAACATTCCGAACACTAAAATAATTCCCTAAAGATATATATGAAAAGCTTCCTGTCTCTAAAGCCAATACTTTCAAAATTTGGCTGTTTATCACAAATCAATAGGGACAGGAGTAATCTCAAAGTGTAGTGTTTAGAGAAGGCCCAGATTAAAATCCAAGAGTCGGGATTTACTGCATCAAATTACTGTATGAGTTTTGACTGAGACAATTTTTGCTAACATCTGTTGTCATGAAGACATTTAATCTCAAAATTACCTCATTGTCAAAAACTTTTGTGTGACAGCTCTGAATAATTTGTTCCTTTGCAAGTTAAGTAGTTTATGCTGAAGAAGATGGGGTTCTTAGCTCCAATTTTGAAACGAGTGGATAAAAGCAATATTTATTCAGCAGTGCATTTTCTCCTTGAATGCAGAATACGTGCAGTTTTGCAGTATGCATCAATAGAAGACAGCCTGCTTGGTGATACAGGCTAAAGTGAGTTTCTGTGAGGTTTATGTTATCATGTAACTATATTTTAAATCCAAGTTCATCAAGGCCTGGAGACATGCCAAGGTTCTGATGCTTTTGGACCAGCTGCCCAGCTCATTTTCTTTCTCAGAGTGAGCAAGACATCCCATACCATTTGCATAAAGCTGCAGCTACAAATCCAAGAGCTTTTTATCCACCTATGAATGGGATGATGGTCCCATCTCAACACCATCTTTTTGCAGACTGGATGTTGTCCTAAGAGGAGAGGAGTGAGCAGTTCAGCAGCAGTACCTGTGTCCAGCAATTCCACCTGTGCACAGGAGACAGCCCAAGAAGGCTCTTCTGCACGAGACATGTCATAGAGCTGCCAGCAGGCATCTCTTGAGGGTCCTGCCCTGGAGAGGCTCTCAGTGCTATACATGGAATGCAGTGCAGGGCAAACATGCCCCATTTACATTTAAACTGTCCAGAGGGGATGCATCTGTGGCAGGAGTGATCACAGCACTGCTGTGTTTGGAAATACACAGGTATTAGCAAGTGTATGAGTGTATGCTGGACTAGTTTGGATATGGGTGCACATAGTACACATTTGTGCTGTAGTCTACAGTGGGAACAGGGCTTCCATGTTGGAAGAGAATCCCATCATTCAGCCCAGAATTGCATCTCTCTCCTTTTCCCAGAAAGTTACAGGTAATCTTGGAGAAAGGACTGCATCTGTGTCAGAGAACTGCGTCTGGAAGAGCAGAAAATAAAAGTTCTTGCTGGAGCTTTTCAGCTGCAGTTTGCTGTTTCTCCTAATCTCATGTTTTGTAACCACAGGCTCATTGTGTTTTTTTAAACCTCCAGAGCCAGTCTTACAAACTCACGGAGGAAATACGGAAACCAGCCGTAGGGGCTACCAGTTTGTCAGCAGATGAGCCAGTAAGAACTTCTTTTGTGGAAGATGAGAGGGGCACTGTGGTGCTGCAGCACCTGTGGCTGTGGTTTATGGTGGCTTTGGGAGGTTCTGCAATGCACAGAGGCAGCTTCTCTTTTGTGGTCAATACTGGCACTAGAAAGCTGGGTAAAAATGGGTCCTTTCATTCTGTTGAATGATAAAACAAAATTTTGTCCGCTTTGACACTTCAGAAATCAAATTTTTATTTAATGGATTCTGCTGGGAGAAATAAAAAATGAATCATCTGTGTCAAATGAGGTATTTTATTTGGTTAAATGAGCTTAGGTTTTAAAACTTTTTTTTAAACTATTGTTTGTAAATGGAGTTCTCATTGAAAGCTAACCATTCTTCAGTGAAAAGCTTCCATTATGTGGATGTTAAAATGGAACTTTTCAGCTCTATCAGAATGTCTCATTTTAAAATGGAGCTTTCATCAAAATTCATATCTTCCTGAACATGTTAGTTTGAACAAAAGCATCAAATTTTACTGAAAAAAATGCTTTCAGCAAAAATTTTCCAACCAACACTAAAGTGTATTTGTTTCTCTCAGAAACTGAGCTCCCAATTAAGAGCTGCACCTGATGCAACATTACAACTCCAAATCTGCATATTTTTATGTGCTTTTTGCTCTCTGAACTCAGTCCAGGACTTTTTTCTTCCAATCAATATTTTTTAGCGCACATCCTTCTCAATTTAAAGTCTCTTAATTATTTTCTGTGTTTGCAGTCTTGTATCAAGCTTATCTGTGCATCTGATGTCCTTAATGTTAACACAAATAGAGTTAATCCACCTGGAAATCTAGATAGCAGCTCTGCTATAAGGAAGATGCCTTGGCGGCAATTTGGGAATAGCAGCAATGGTTTTCATTCTATGATTTGAAAAGTTTGATGGATTTTAACTTATGTGAAATTGTGTAATTTTTTTTAAAATTTTCTGTCTCTCAAATTTTCTGAAGACTGTTTATGCATGATTCTGTGGTGTTTGTGAGTTTAATTAATCTTGGGGCTAGGTGGGTTCTTTGGTTTTAATTCAAATTTTTTGAGATTCTCTGCAACACCCTTGAGTTTCATCATGTCATTGCAACGCAGACTAAACCTTCTTCCAGGAAGGACTCTATAGTATAAGGGGATAGCAGGTTGTTGTGGGCCATATGGTTGGACAACTTGAAGGTCAAAAAAAGTAAGTATTACCTAGAGAACATATCTGCCCAAGGAGCCCTCTTGGGCATAAGTTCACAAAACTCACAAGGACTTTTCTGCTGCCTATGAACATTACTGTCCTTGTAGAAATATTTCCTTAGTACAAGTATTACCACAGCATGATTTTATTATCTCATCACGAAGCTCAACAATTGCTCTTTGTTGCCTCCCCTGGCAGACCAGTGTTCAGGGACAGGCAATTCTTGTTCAGTTCCTGGCCATAAGCCCACAGTCAGCAGAAGACAGAAATAACTTCTTGTTTAGCTTCCCCACTGGGGAAGAGCTGTGGCAGATTCTTTTCATTTCCATGGTCCCTTATTATCGAGGATATTTGCTATTGCTTTTAGACCTGAGGCTGTCCTGTGAGTGCTGCTGTAGTAGGTGTTGACAAGCATCTACCTATGAAAAAATTATGATGCATTTGTGGCAAAAAAAAAAATAGAACTCATCTGAAATATCAGAGTTACTACATTTATATTTTACATGATGTAAATAGGTCAGGCAGTTATGTTTTACGAAAACATAAAAAACATTAAAAAACCATTAAAAAAATCTAAAGTATCTGGGCTCTAATGCTCTTCGTTGTGTACAACAGTTTTAATATACTGTACTAAGTTCTGTTGTTACTGTTAAAGAAGTTGTTTTCACTAGACTCTCATCTCCATTAACTGGGTTATTGGCACAAATCAGCGATGATATCTGGTAGCTCAACTTAGGTGCCTCAAACGAGGGATCCCGAACAAAGAAACCCCTTGGCAACTAAACCCTCACAATCTAAACTCCTCGTTCCTCATGCAGCACTCCAGACCAATGGTAATATTAGGGGTCTTCTCCCTCGGTATTGGTTCCCTGCTTTGTTACCAGATGGTTGCTACATGGTCATCTTCACATGCCCTGAGGTTGGTTTTGGTGGGGGTTTTGGTGAGTTCTGTATTCCACGTTGGAATATGGTTGTTACAGTTCACATACCACAATCAATGGGTTATTCACTTTAGCCAATATTTAAGCTGCTAGCTTTATCTATTCTAACTATTACTAATGTTCTGGTTGTTCACATTTCACTACAATCATCTTTAGTGTTCTTAATTATCAGATTATTGGCTCCGGATTTCTCTGTAGTCCATCTTTGACTTACACAATGTAGCCATATGGTTCAGATAAAGTTCAATTTGTAGCCCCACAACTCTAACTACCTATGTTAAGCAGAACTTAGCTACTTTCAAATAATATAAAATTTTCAACGGTTGCTGTCCAGAAAATGACTCTGCCTTTATTGTTAAGTATGACTAGTGGCTGAAGCAGTGGACAGATTACTGCTGCTTTAGGTGACCTGGAAGTATCTTGAAACTTCCTCCACCTCCTTCCTGTGAGGTAGAAAGGTGTTAGACAAGCAAACCTCCAAGTTCTGTAGGCGCAGTTGGTTTGTTGGATACTGAACACGCATGTCTGTATATTCTGTGTGCCTGTGAATGTATAGATGGTGTTTAGATAGAGTGTCTTGCAGAGCTGTATTTTAGAAACAGTGAAAGGACCAAGGAGTGAAGCATGTCATCTTGGGGTTTCTCTGATGGAGTGCAACATCCTTCAAGTTCTTCTCTCTTTAAATAACTGAGCTTTAAAATACATCCTAGGGTAAGCATGATGTTCCCAAAGATTGTGCCCATGGATTTGAGTCCTGTGCAGGTATTCTTAAGTCTTAAGCTGACATACACAAGAATTTACTTCAGTTCCATCAAGGTTAGCTCATCATAAGTCTTAGTGGAGGTAATGAGTGTCAAATTTTTAATAAGACATAAGAACACTTGAGTTTAAAATGTGGTATCTCAGCTGAAAAAATAGGCAAAATATGCTTTTATCCAAGTGTCTTCCAACCAGATATTATGGTCAATAAAATAAAAGGAGTCTGCCCCATCATAACAAAGAATTATTGCCAACTTGAAATACTAGATTTATCTGTGGCGAATAAAGCCATTTGTTTGCATTTTGTATGGCTTCCATTTGCAAGATAAGTAATCCAAAGAAGTGATGTGAGGCATGACTCATGTCTAAACACAGAAATGGTGTCTTTGAAGATTTCTAGCATTCTTTCCTACCTTGGCTTCAGCAGCCCCACCAGGTGAGTCAGGTCTTTGTCAGCTCCATGACCTCTCTGCCAGTCTCATGAAGGTGCTGGGTGCTCTCACATATCTCAGAGATGTCACTTATTTAAGCATCTGGATTGAGCCCTCTAGAACTAAAAGCTGCAGTTTTGCAGCTTTGGCATTCCCACTTCATGATGCCCTGGTAGCTAACAGATTTTAAAAGTACTCTGTGTTCAGGTGTTGGATCAGTCCCAAACTTACATTTTTCTCTTAGTTGTGGGTTTCTCTGTCATGGTGATGAGCATGAATACATTGGATAAAAAAATCATAGATGATATATTAACAGCTACTAGAAACAGGAGGGACATTGTAGGAGAAAGAAGGTTTTAATTTTGCAGTTTAAATAACTGTCAGAGCAATTATCTTCACTATTGCCACTTGTTTGTAACAGGAAAAAGTAAACATGACTGATTTTATTTGGATCTTGTCATCACTACACTTTTAGTCCCAGATGTAGAAAATAAGGTTTGCACTCTCAGTTTGGAAAGAGTAACAGAGTCGTTGCAAAGGCTGTTGGCTAATCCATAAAACTTACATATATTGTATTATCCAGTACAGAATTCATATAGAAATTGTTTTGATCCTGATAGCACCAAACCATCAGGAACAAGCAAGCTGACAGTGTGTGTTGCTGTCATGCAGCTGTTAGACACAAAACAGCCACAAGGGTTTGGGAGAATGACAGCCTGGCTGCCAGATGGCGGATGGCATTTGGAGACACTGATACCATTCTCTGAGCAGGCAAGGAGGCAGTTGGCAAGTTTTCAGCTGCATATTGTGGTTGACAGAGAAAAATGCTCAAACAAACAAAAATGAGAGGTATGTTTTGTAAAACGGATGAAGTAGAACCTTGAGGACAAAATGACATGTCTTAAGGTTGCACTTTGCCGTCTTTTTATTACCACAGCACAAACCCTGGTGCCTGCTGATACAACCCTGATGCCAACACACCCACAGCTTTTTGCTTCTGTTTGTTTTTAGATTAGTGCCCATCTACTCTGCCCTGTGTGTGTAAAAGCCTTTACATTTCACAGAAATTTCTACCTGAATTATTGAGCCCCATTACTTGAACTTTTCTGCAGAAGAGCTTGCAGAAGAATCCCTTACTTTGGTAGAAGGATGATAGGAGATAGTGAACACATCATCTGCTAAGGATGAGATATCCTTGCCCTGAGTGGCCTTTCCCAATTAGATGAGACCTGACCTTGCCTATCAGTAATTGCTCTTTGTTTCTTTTGCTCAGCCACTATATTAAACAACTCTAATATTTGGAAGTTTTTCTCAGGAGTACCCATTGGAGTGAAATAGGCTTTATCTGCTTTTTTGCCCTTTCTGATTGATGGTCTTGAGCTTTCTCAGCAGGTCAAGCTTTTATGACTGGGAATGTCTGTTTTAGTAAATCAGACTATGAATGAAGTACACATGTTTTCAGTCTGTCTTTGGAAGTAGATCAGGATCAAAATACAGCAGCCTATTCCTATGCTTGTTCTTGTGTTTTATTACTCTCCACAGATGGAAATGCTTGAGATGAGTGATGAGGTTTGGGCTATCTTAAAGACTACTTTGGGTGGGAGCTCAGAGTTTCTTCTGATAAAAGGATGTTATCCTGGCAACATGTGATGTACTAGAAGGTTTTAGCCACAAGATCTAAGAACACATGTCCATTTTCTTAGTCATTACTGTTAGTCTAGTTAACCCTGGATTCCAGTTGCATTATAGCTCATTAAAGACTTCTAAAAATAATTAATCTTGAGTATGTGTGTGTTTATAAAAAATTAATCATGTAGGTGTTGATTTGCCAAAAGCTGTCTTCTGTGATCCGAGTGTTTTAGATACAGTTTAACCAGTGAGATGCACACCCCAGTCCTGTTGTTTGTTACGCTAACAAGGTGACTAGATGGTTTGGAATATTTCCTGGTACGTGGAGAAAAAAAAAAATTTTCTTCTCCACACAAAAGATAACGACAGGAATCACAGAACTGGAAGGCACCTTGAGTGAGTTAAGTGAGTTGTCAACTCACTTGACCATTGCCTACAGCAATAATTAAATATCTATGAAGAATAAGAAGCTCTGCCCAAAGCAGTCCTGACAGCTCTCACAGTGCTGAGCTGGAGAAATGGTTCCTTGGCTGGGGACTGGGCTCCCCAAAGGTCTTTGAACGGGTGGCTCAGTGACTGCATGGTGAGAACTGGGAAATCTCCACAGGTTCTATATCTTCCTATCTAGGATGGGTTTTCAATTGTTTTGACTTGTTTTTTTGCATTTCTGTCCTCACCTTTAGGACATAATGGATTGTTTGGGACTTGGCTTCCCAAAGAAATGGTATGCAAGATGCTGCAATATGTTATACTGTTATCTGTTATACTAGCTAAAAATGTTTGAACTCACCAGACAACCTTTGATTAATTTACTAGCAAGGCGTTAATCTCAAAATTAGTAATGCCTGTTATGTTTCTTGGAAATCTTAAGAATAGAGAGACTGTATTAGAAATCTCCTGAATAAAAGACTGAGGCATGAACTCGATCCTTGTAAGGCACGAGAGAATCCACACAGTGTTGGGCCATTGTGCTTGTGCCCATCACAGGAATTGTTTCAGCTGCAGTACGCAGTAGAGGAACCAAAATCAGGCAGACAGGAGCTGTAAATCTCTGGGAAATAAGGCAGAGATGTTGCTGGTGCACACCTGCTTGATAGAAAGGAAAGCTCAGATTGATGCACATGGAACTAGTTTATGTCATGATTTTTAAAACCTCATTTTTCTCCAATGCATTTTTTGAAGATAATTAAATATATGTGAGGAAGAAGAAAATGGGTGCTAAAACTTTGGCACGATTGCGTATCCCACCTCCAGTATCCAGTGGTGATGCTCTCAGGTATGTGGGACAGTCACATCAGGTTGATGGGTGCAGGCCCACAGGACACCACTGATGTCTGACAGCAGCAGGCAGCTTACCCTGGGACATCTCTAACAGCACCAGAGACCTACGTTTAGACAACTGAATAATGCCCCAAATTTTATTCCTGATCCCACTCAGGTGCATGAGTCAATGCTGTAAAGAGCGTGGCTGGTCAGTCTGCCCTTTCAGTCTAATGCTACTTCTGGATTTAATTTTTATTTCTGTTAAATGGCAGCCAAAGAGAAGCTTGAAGTTAGACATCCACTAAATAAAGCACATAAATTGTACCTGGCAAAAATGTAGGCACTCAGCATACCTGGATCAATCCAGCTCTTTTTAGAGCTTTGCCTACAGCTACTAGAGCTGCATCTCATCTGCTCTGGTCAGCAGCCACACTCCTCCTAGCTCTTCCCAGTGATTTTCTTTAAGGGTCTGTGCCTGCATTTATCCATGTACATCATCAGCATCAATCTCTATTAGGGCTGCAGTGGGTGATCAGCGCCCTGAGCAGCTGCTCTTTTCATTGTTCTGACTGTTCTCTTCCATAAGCCTGTTCCTGAGCAGGCTCGTGGCATTGCATGAGATGATGGAAATGGAAAGAGAGCTGTGACTGCTCAAGCTGTATTATCAGCTGTTTTCAGGGAGGGCTGTCTTTTGCACTACAGGAAACTACCTGACATGTTCATGGTAGCACTTCCGTTCTTGTCTACTGACAAATAAGCACTTTGTATCTACTGCAAACTTAATTTTCTTTAGCCTGAGAAAAATATTAGATTTTTAGGAATATCTGCAATGTATTGCAGCAACCTACCAATGCTCACTACTGATGCCTTGAATCCATCAGAGCTCACCCCGACCACGTCCTTTTGGGTTTGCAGACCTTTGTTAAACTGTTTATTTGTTCTCCATAAGGGCTCCACATGCTGAAACATCAAAGAAAAATCTACAAAGCTGCTCTAAGCATTGCAAATCATCTTCAACTATAAACTCATCTTACAGCTCCCTGAAGTCAGATGTAAATTATAGTAGGAAAAATTACATGGTGTGCTTTAAAACAAGTTAGAACAAAGCAAGTTAGTTTTAGATCTTTTATAGACTGTCCAGTTTAATATAAATAAATCTGTGGCAATTTTAGCCAAAGCTGCAAGGAAAACAGATTATTGTCTAAAGCATGTTCAAGTGAAACAAAAAAACTATTCAGGATAAGAGAAAACAAGTTGACACAGGCTATAAATACAACCATGCTGGAAGTGAAAAGAATTTTTTTACCAGCAGAACTCTGGTCACATTAATTAATGTAGAACTATAGGAGAGAAATTAGAAGAAAATTAAATTAGTGGATGGGGCTGGACCAATTTGTGAAAGCAAGTTCCTTTACACCCTATGTCCAGCTTCAAGGTTGTTTGCAGTCTGTCCACTTCATATTTCAGACTCCACATCATGCTCTTACCAAATTTTCTAGAATACTTCTAAATCAGTATCTAATCTAATCTAAATCCTAAATCAAAAAAGGGACTATATTAAAGTGGTTCTGCCCATATTTTTAGAAGAAAAATTATTACGGATTACAAATAGTATTAAACATCAATTGATTTTGCCACTTAGTTCTTACAGGAAAATCCATCTGTCAAAATCCACAGGAGTACAGCTCTGAAACAGCTCTCCCTCTCCTGCATTGGGAAGCTTTGTCAGTGGGAAGGTCAAGGATGGGACTCAGCAAGTAGTGAATTTTAGTGAGTGCTTCTCAGATGACCCAGCAGTTGGCTTTGACAGTCACCTTAGTGACAGATTTCTCTCTATAAAGATGATGCTAGTATTACACACAGTACTATAAGAATGGTATCCCTCAGGCACATCATTTAATGTTTTGCAGTGATTTTTTTGAAGTCAGAGACTTTAGCAGAGCTGACTCAAGAAATTCCTCTCGTGCTTTAAAACAAGCATGTCCTGAACATCAAAACAGGCCTTCCTTCCTGCATGATTTTTGCCTTGAAATGTTTCTGTCTTTATGAATAATTATAAATCTACAATGCTATTACAGTTTCTGGTGGTACCGTTTTCCTGCTTGTTGCACCTACTCTGCACACAAACACAACACCTACAATACAAGTTGTACCTAGCAATGAGGGGCTCACTAAACCTGAGGATAACTGCCCAGCCATCAAGGCATGAGAGCAAACCACTCTCTGGAAGTCCTGCCGTGACTTTACCGTGCCCAGGTGCTCCTGCAGTGGGGCTGGGGCAGTGGGGGCTGCAGAGGCAGCAGCACCAGCATGGTAAGAGCAATTCCCACAGCCCAGCATGTCTGGTGGGCAAGACAAGGCAAAGGACAAGCCAGCTCCTGCCTTTGTGTGTTTGTGCAGGTGTTTCTGTGCAGGCTGAATGTCTGAAAGGTGGGAGACAATCCCAGATGAAGCCTTTTTCTTCTGACTTCTCACCACTGCACCTTCTGTCCCAGGTCAGGAGGCAGTGAATGTGAAACAACAGTTCCCAACTCGTTGCAGGGAATCGAGAGTCTATAAATTAGAATAGCACTTGGATAATTACATAGTCAAATATCTACATTTGATATGTTAGTACTTTTCTCTGTATTTTGTGCTACAGAATTTTTCCCTTTTTTCTGTTTTTTCAGCTGCTTCTTTGGTCCTTTTGGTTTGCTTTGCAAACTACTCTGGAATAACTTCAGTACTGGCTGCCTAACACAGACAGCAAGATCTGCCATAAGCATACTATCAGTACAGAGCCAAAGTAATGGTCTTTCCCTGGAGCCTTCTCCTCTCCATACTGAACAAGCCCAGCTCTCTCAGCCTGTCAGTCCATTTCCTTTGTACATGATGCCATCAAAGGAGAAGCACCTGTACTCTGCAATAATAGAAAACTGAATGGAATTCATTTTGCATAGTTATCAGCACATCTGATACATCTAACTTTTTGTTTTTCCCTTTCTATTTTGACCCAAACTCTTGGGAAATTTGAAGATCGTTAAATAAAATCTCCATTAGAAAATATTAGTTACGTGTATGCAACTATTTCCATCTTGTTTGAAAGGTTTAGGAAAACTTGTGTGAGATACAGTAAGATACATCTTTAAAAGCAATGTTGTAATGATGGGGCAATCAAAGTGCTACCTTGTGCTGTAGAGATGAAGAGAAATTATTGCATTGTTGTTGTACCTTACTAATTGTTATAGTTGTAAGAATAACTTTCAGCTACCATTAGCAGTAGGTTGTATCCTAGCTGCTAACTGCACTGGAAAAGCCAGGTACCTAAATGGCTTCAGTCAATCACAAAGGCACATTGGTAAAGCAGTGTAGGGACTGGATTTGAGGTTTCCTCCTTGAGAACTGACCCTTTGTCTTTTGACAGAGGACCCCTTTAGCCAGAGTTGTAGCTCTTTCACCAGAACTAGTAGATGACAGCATGAAACTTCTGAATCATTTAAACAAACAGACTTCTAGAATATATCTATACTTGTAAATAAAATATGTTGTTCTCTGGCCTCACGGATATATGGCAGAGTATGGCCCACAGCCATGTGCCTAAATTCTCTTTATTCCACAGGCAGAATGATGTTCTGCCTAATGTCTTTCAGGAATGGTCTCTGCCCTGTGCTACCCCCAGAGACAAGGAGGTTAATCAGCTTTTTAACCTCTTCTGCTCCTTAGCAGGCTGGTGGCATTTTCTGAAGGGCTTAAAAGCAGATTGCCATGCCTTGTAGTATCATAATTCTTAATTAATGTGGTGATGCCAGTACCTGGCAGCTCTGCAAAGCAAGCAGCCTGATCCACATGTTGTTATTTAAACGGAAATGCCAAAGCACTGCCAGTGCCCAGGTAGACCCCCGAGTCTGTGGTGTGCATACTGACTTGTGCTACTTGACTTAGGAGCCCAGGACCTATTTTCAAGTACTATTTTAAAAAGTTTGGGCATTTAAAATACTTGATTAATCATATTATAGGAGCTGAAATTGTTGCTGTTGTTGTGGTCTCAGATAATTCTACCCTTTTCTGAGAAACAGCAGAATGAAAGGCGTTCCAGCATTGCAGCCCCTGTGACTCACAGCTTGTCAGATTAGAAGGAGCAGACATGGTTTTCTGTTTACATTGATATGTCAGGCTGTAAACTGCTGCAGTGGCTGTGGACTTTGAGTTATTATCCTGTCCTTGTAAATTGAGCTAGAGGTAAGCCACATGTATTATTTTGCCAAAATTAAAAAATAAATTAAATTAACGAAACTAACCCCCCCCCTCCAGCAGCAACAAAAACCCTCAGCTTTACCACATTATGTATCTCCAATTATCTTGTTTGCATGAATGCAAAGATACAAGAAAGTTTTTCAGGAGCACTTTTTTTCCAGATGATTGGGATTGTTCACAGTACTTAAAAATGTACTACAGAGATAGGTCCTGCTTCTGCTAAGTTGTTTGTATTGGCCTGCTGCTAACATGGCACAAACCAATAATATTTGATCTGGCATGAAGATGTCTACTATGGAGTTATTATCCTTAAATTAGTTGAAAAAGCCAGAACTGTCACAAAGTTATATAGGCCATGTATGTCATATGATGACATGTTATATAGGGTGACATACACATATATGTGTATATATATATGGTGACAAAGTTGTATAGGCCGCTGTGTTTTTTATGTGATGACAGCAATTTATGGATCCATTCCAGGGACCCAGGGATAGATACAGTATTTCAGCAAAGCCCAGCCTGAACTTCAAGGTTTAGGTGGTGTGAACAAAGATCAAGCAAGAACCTGGCCCAAACTGCTGTCCTAATGCAAAGCTGCTTCCCATGTGTCTGTTGTGTCTCTGTCTTCCCAGTCAAGCCACAAGCGCCACCATCACAGCTTTGATGCAGAGCGAGATGCCAAGAAAATATACAGTGCCTGCAAAGGAGCAGGTAAGAAAGACCTTGTAGATTTTTTGATTGTGTGCAAAGGGCAGATCAATATTATAAAGAGCATATACATGAACTTAGGCAAACCAATTGTTCATACCAGTTTTAGGTAATCTTTATGCTTTCTGTCATATACTGACTCAAAGAACGTTCACACCCATGAAAATAAATGGGAAGGGAAGCCAGCTTGTTCCTCAAAGACTGGTAAGATCTAGCTTGATAATTGTATGTCTCCAGAGAGGATTATGGTAAATATGGTATTTGTTCCCTGCGATAGGAACATCAAGCTGCCAAGACTAATTTGACAGTCACAGGGCCCAGCTAGTCAGGTCAGATTAAGGTCATGGTTATATATTCTTTCTCAGGCCTCTAGGGACCAGTAAAGAGCATCATCACCTCCATATTTCATCAGAGCCCACTGCAGCTCCATCAGCTGAAAGGAATTTACAGTGATTTCAAGCTTCATCAGTGATTTTTAACTGAAAATAACAGTCCCTCACAATCTTCTGATGTAGTTTGAAGTAAGCTGCCTGAATGCACTGATGTGAGTGAGGAATGTATAGTGTTTTATGGGATCCTAAGGTCCATGGAGGTGACAATGTTCAGTAAAGGAAGAACATCCAGGCAGCACACAAGATCAATAAGTTATTAATTCACCCCAGGTATTTGCACAGTTAATATGTATTGAAGCATTTCTTCCTGGTATAGCAGTGACACTCGGAGTGTAATTCCTTCTAAAACTGGACCATGCCTTCTGCCTTGGCTCTAAGCAGGAAGAACTGGACAAGATGCCCTAAAGTTTTCCTACGTGTACCTCCTGGTGATATGAGGGATGAAAATATATTAGCTGTTGCTGAATACCAATATAATTTGTATCTTTATCCTTTGTGCTGGCTGCTGCTCAGAAACCCTTGTTGGTTCCTGCTCCTAAAAGCCTGAGATGAAGCACAGCACAAAGCCCAGAGGTGGAAGAGCACAAGGAGAGCGTGGGGCAGTGACCACCAGCAGGATGTGTGGGCGTCAGCAGAGCTGGCATGTGTCCTGATGCCTTTGGTCTGCCATCCTAACCCTTGGTATGCTGTGGGCATTTGGGCAGTGCCCATCACAGGCTGGGTCTGTCCTGGCTCACATTCTCAATTTCAATACTTGTCACGAAGAGATAATGCCTGA
This sequence comes from Acridotheres tristis, assembly GCA_037013685.1. NCBI lineage: Eukaryota > Metazoa > Chordata > Aves > Passeriformes > Sturnidae > Acridotheres > Acridotheres tristis. The sequence goes on along the minus strand of CM072886.1, from coordinate 138,318,193 downwards.
GTCAGTCTGCTGGCCCTTGGAAGTGCACCAGGACACCTGTGTTAATGCAATAGCTGCCCTATTGTGTCCTTCCTACATCCAGGTAACATCACTGTGGTCCTGTCTCTTTTTAGCTGCAACAAATACCTTCCAGCAGCTCTGTTTAGTGCAAACATCTGTTTATGTGCAAACATCTGTGTATGTAGCAGCAGGCAACAAAAGTGCAAGAGCAAGCTCACTGCCTTTAGGAAGCTTCTGCAATCCATTGCATAAATTAGAGCTCAAAGCTGGCTGAGGGTTTCTCCCCTGGAGGGGGCTGTGTTCAGCTCCCCTCTGTGATGGGCAGCACAACAACTGCATTTCCCTGGACATCCCATGCTCCTAATTCTCTCTGATTTTTGCCAAGCAAAACAGCATTGGCAGAGAATGAGACCATCCAGGCTGGTTCCAGCTCCTTTTCCTGACTCCATGGAGCAAAATTAAAACCAATTCTTTACAGGCTGTGCATCCAGGCATTGGGTTAATGAAGCTGATTCAAACACATCCTCACTTGCCCCAGCCTCTTGCCCCACCGTCCTCATTCTGTTGTGCCAGTGCAGCATTCACACATGTAATAAACTGGATCTGGTGGCTGATCTCTTGGGGCTACTCAAACAAGTAATATCACCAAAAACATGTATGTCAGCCTGCAGGCACTGGCATAGCCCTGATTTTAGGAGCAGTGTCTGCCCTTCTCAAACAGAAGACTCAATCTCTTTGATATGAACAGCATGAGATGGTGAACTTTTATTTAATGAACAGTGTAGCTGACTAAAATTAAAATTATCCTTAAAAGAATCTTAAATGTTACAAATCCTAAAGATAAAACCACTGGGGAGATATGTACATAATTTTTTTTTTTTCTCTTTAGAGGTCACATTTTCTTTCCTGTGCATTAGATCCCTGATTATATAATCCCTATGCACAACTTCTTTTTCAGGAACCGATGAAAAGAAAATTATTGAAGTCTTATCAAGTCGAACATCGGAGCAGAGACAACAAATAAAACAGAAGTACAAGGCTTTATATAACAAGGTATTTTGAAATAAGTGTCTTCTCTGAAATCACTGCCTCTGGAAATACAGCCCATAGGCCTCTGCTTTTGAAAATATCAAGGGCATAGTGGATTTAAGGAGGACACCAGTTACTTTCTGATTCAGCAATTAATTTTATCATCTAAAATACCAATTATATTTCTAATTTTAAGCCTCAGAGTCTCTTGAAGTCGGCCTTAACCAGATCACAGCATTTTAATCAAAGCTGGGAGAGCTAGAAAATAATTCATCACTGAAATAGAAAATATTTCAGCTTATGTTCATCTTCAGCACATCCAGAAAAATAAGTTAATGTAAAAGGGAAATTTTAAATCAGAGTCCCACTTAGATCAGATGAAAATTCAGAGAAACTGTTTGGTCTTGCACAACTATATTTTTATTGAGTTTAATAGAAGTAATTATTGATTTCTTCCAGTGAAGTAGAATATGTTGAAAAGTTAAGAAGTTTCACTGAGCACTTGATTTCTGCAGGAGGCATAAACTGCCATAATAATTTTGTGTGTAAGAAAAATAAAGCTTCTAAAATATTACTTCAGGAAACAGCTAAATCCTGCAGACCTTATTATTAAATTGGTATATTTTTACTGTCTGCTTGCTCATTAATCAGTGTCAATAAGACAGTCAGCACTGAAGATGAATGAAAGCTTTGTACATGTAAAATTTACAGCAAGCATGATGCAGATTTTGGTTATAAAAATACTATAGATTTTGTTCTATAATGAGAGTTAATAAAAATAGGCATTAGAAATTATCAAATACCATGAGACATCACAGTGACATCAGCTTTTAGCAACCCTTGTCGCTTTCCTGGGCAGCCTGATCTCTTGGTAAGGAGGCACAAGTGGTACCATCTCACTCTCCTGCTGCTCCAGGAACTTGCAGCATTTATGGTGTGTGTGTTGAAACTGCTCCAGCACAGATGGCAGCCTCTGACTTGAGTAGCTGAGTGTTCACGTGCAGTTGTGTAAGCAGGAACTTGAGAATAATGGACTTAGAGCTGAACTTCCCATTCAGCATTCTGAACTTGTCAAGTGCTTCCCATAGTGCAGGAAATGTTAACTGCAGATAAGACTTCAAATACATCCTCAGCTGGCATCCTCAGCATGCACTAGCCAGCTCTTCTCTAGGATCTTACTAAATTTTGATTTAAGGTTGATGTGGGTGTGTATGTGTAAAAATGCTGTTTGCTTGGCACAAAAGCACCTTGCAGAAATCTGTTGCTTTTTCCAGAAAGTCAGTTTTAACCAAAACTGACAGAGAATGTTCTTAGTTTGATCCCTTGTGTGGCAGCTCTTTTGAAGGAGGAAGCTTCTGCATTTTGTTTCAGAGTTAACTCCTGTTAAGCTTTTCAAAACACTAGTCCGCATTTGTTTACACAACTAAGAATCATAACTGGACTGATATTGGCTGGTGTTTGAAGATGGGAGAATCATTTCAGTCAATATGAAAATTTTTAGGGAACTTATTTGGAAAAAAAAAAAGAAGTCTATGTATTTTAAGGCCTTTTTAAAAAAAAGTTTTGTCACTTTTTGGTACAGAATGAGCAGAATGAGCTTTTAAATCATTACACTTCCTGAAACAAATTAAGAACTTCTCTAATCTCGCCTGAGTTTTTGTCCTCCTGACTGTCCCCACAGGAGATGGAAGAGGCCCTGAAGGGAGACCTGAGTGGGAATTTTGAAAAGGCTGTGCTGGCTTTGCTGGACTTGCCCTGCGAGTACGAGGCCCGAGAGCTGCGGAAGGCGATGAAGGGAGCTGGGACAGACGAGTCGCTGCTCATTGAGATTCTCTGCACACGAAACAATAAGGTTGGGGCACCGTGTGTCACCTTCCTTGGGCAGCAGGGCGAAGAGCTTGCCAAGAGGGTCCCTGGGAGGAGAAAGAGGGATCAGTCCAGCTTCTGTGGCTGAAATGCCTCTTGCAGCATTAAGATTGCCATTCTAGAGCTGAAACTCCAACAGGAGTTAAGACAAATAACATTCACATTCCTTCCTTTATCCTACTCCTGCCTGCCTTGGATGGTGTGGAGGCAGCACTGGTGAAGAATCCCCAGATATCTGTCAAAGGGCAGCTTTGGCACTGCTCTGATGGTTCGGAGGTACAGGAACATGATCCTAGTGGAAAAAAAAAAAAGTTAGCTCTTGCCTAAATGCAGGGAAAACCAGAGGGACACCTGCATGAATCAGGCACCCCTCAAAGTGCTGTCCTCAACGGGGACCGGGAATTCGTGGCTTCTGCAACCCCCATGGTTGCTGCACCTGACACACTACAGGCATGGTGCTGACTTGCTGGTGTCTTGTTTGCTCATTTATTTATTAATTAATAATATTTTATTTATGTATTACTTTATTTATTTATTACTTTGGGTTTTTTTGTTTTCCTAGGAAATTATAAACATAAAGCAGGCCTACAAACATTGTAAGTAGTTTTATCTTTCAAACATCTTCATTTAAATCCTTTTTCACTGCTTGGACTCTTAGGGATTTTTTTTCTTCCCAGTGTTTGATAGGGATCTAGAGTCTGATGTTAAATGTGACACCAGTGGCTCCCTACAGAAGATATTAGTCATGGTGCTAGAGGTAAGGCTAGAGACTTTCTTCTTATGCAGCTGCCTGACAGATATATTTCCTTCTTTCCCTGAGTAATCATATAAAGTATTGGCTGGTATTTATAATAATGCAGTTATAATAATAATAATATACATATGTATACATATGTATAATAATGAAGTAATTACAGTAAACAAAAGACATTCTTCAGTATGAAAGCCTTTCACATCTGTGACTTTTTAATATGTACAATTTTTGTTTATGAAGCTGCAGATAATTTTGTAAGTGTTGATACTTTGAAAATAAAAGTATTGTTTTACTGTAATTTATACCATGGTAAAGGCTGGAATACTCATTCCAAGTCATGGCCCCATTATTCTGAATTTTTCCCCAAACCACTAAATCTTATTTCCATCTCAGCTAAAGATTTTAGAATTCAAATACAGAACAACTAAGAAAGAGATTGCTGTTATGTTAGTTTTTCATCCATCAAAAAAAGCATCTTTTCCATTAGAACACATTTTGTTTTAAACCTCTTTTATGAAATAGAGCAAAAAAATCAATACTTTCATAAAAAACATTATAACTAAGAAAAATAGGACCACATTGAGAAATGCAATGTAGTGGTCAGTCTGACCTGACAGCCCGGGGAAATGAAAAGACTGAATAAATAAAAGAATCTTTAATGACATAACAGTCCCATCACTACATACATCACAGTTTAGATTCTCGTTCTGGGAAGCATCCATCCATACAGCTCTTTCCAATCTCTTGTGTACTTTCAGGAGTGGAAAATACATTTATTCCTTTTGTTTTTTTCATCGATCAGTCCTTCATAACTTCTCCCAGGGATTACAGTGTTGGCGAATGCTCAGAGTACATAGGTTAGTCATTTCACAGTTACCAGGACATATCCAGCACTGTGAAAAACATCAGCACTTCATGCAGGTACTGAGCACCTTCCTGCTCCAGAGGCATCAGCCTTGCAATCTCCTTAGAGCCCCAGCACAGAGCACATGGAGCTGGGGATAAACCTGCACAAAGGGCTCACGTCTGAAGGCAGCCAGCCCAGGAGCCACCGTGCCCATCCCTGGGCTCGTGTCAGCAGATGGCAGCAAAACTCCAACCAAAATATCTGTAAGGGCCACCAGCTGGAACCTAACCAGCACTTGGTCCGGTGTTTTTTATGGTTATCTCCTTTTCTGCAGGCAACCCGAGATGAGACCCAACAGGTCAATGCAGAGCTTGCTGAGCAAGATGCTTCAGATCTGTACAAAGTGAGTGCAATTGTGCAAGAATCCCTTTCTTTCCTGTGCTGTGCAGCAAGGGCTGCCTTAGGGGACTAAACAAACCAAGCACAGGGGCAATGGCAGCACAAGGAGAGGATCAAGGGGGGCACGGGCTGGAGATTGGTGGATCAAGGGCTCTGGCTCTGACCTCATGTCTCTACTGTGTATAAACAAGTGCTTCCAAAAAATAACATGTGATTCTGAAGGCAGGAGAAGGCCGCTGGGGAACAGAGGAGCTGGCTTTCAATGTGGTCCTAGCAAAGAGAAGCTATAGCCAGCTGAGAGCTACTTTTCAAGCCTATGAAAAGGTGAGTTTATCTTCTGCAATGCGGGTTGCATGGGCCCTGACATAAAGGTGCAGACTCTACAAGGACATGTAATGATCTGAAGAGCCTTTAACAACCTAAATGATTCTATGTAAAGTGGACAAGCCTGTATCTGCCATTTTATAACTTCTTGAGTGGTTTAAGAATCTTGGAAAACATGTTTATACAACTGTATCCTGAGCATACAGAAATAGGTGATTTACAAGAGAAGCTGTATCTTCTGCCAGTGAACAACCCATTCCCCTTCATAACCTACACAATATTCAGCCAAATAAGTGTCACAATGTCTGCTCCTTCCCACAGCTGCAAGGCAGTGTACCACCCCCCCTCCTGCAGCAAAGGGAGAGGTTTACAAACTCCTGTCCTGAAGGAAGGATTTTCTTTTCTGGTCTTTTCTTCTCCTTCTCCTAAACAGAGCTTGGCAAGGTGTCTCCTTCTGTTCCCCCACCAGGGAGGAGAAGTTTATCTCCAGACTTTTCCTCTCTGCCCACACTGGGCAGATGGCCTGTGCAGGTGTTTTGCTGTGCCTTCCCCTGTCTCCAAACATAAGGCAAAGTAGGCAGCAGGATCCTGGCTGTTTAGTGCTTCTCCCTGTGTCACCCAGCAGGGACATTTTACTCATGCCTGGGCCCGAACTTGAGCTGATACAGAGATATCTTGCTTGGAAATTACCTCTGAAAGTCAAAGCAATGGGAGATCCAAGGTCCTTCTCCTAGCAGCAAGGTGGAAGTTCAACAGTGACATTCTCAGGAAAGAATCTCCCTCCAGCCTCTGGCTCACAATCCTGAACTTCCCTGGGAAGACTCTGAGTTCATCAAAAAACTGTAGCCTTAGGCACTGAAGATGAAAAGAGCTCAAGTCAAAGCCATATTTCAGTGTCAGCATAATAAGGGACCAATAGCTACAAAAACGTTTGCAGCTTAATCCAAGTTTTGGGTTGTTGCTGGCAGGAGAACAAACCCAGTCACAAACTGATCCTCTTTCCCTTGGAGTGGCCCAAACCCTGGGGGTTCAGTTAAATGCTCCAATAGCCAAGCTACCTTCGCTTTTGATTCCTAAAGCCAGGCAGATCAGGTTGCCCAAACTAACCCACCACATCCTGCCTGGCTGCACTCGAAGTAGGCCAAGATTAGAGCCCAGATCTTGCAAACATGCCCTTCTCTTTAGCTGGAGAGATACATAGGGAAAGATTTAAACCACGTTGGTGCTTTGCAGAACTTAAGCCTTAAAGCCTCACATGATACCTTTGCTGCCTTGTACACACAGCCTCCCAGCAGAGTCTTGAATCATGCAGGGACATCCTGAGATGCAAAGCAGAGCAAAGTAAAAGTCTTTGACGTTCCTGAAGTTCACAAAAGTTAGGATAAACTCTGTTTTGAAGAGACTGCTTCTCCAATTCCCTACAGAATAATACAAAAACTTTGGGACAACCACAGTGCTTGTAAACTTTGCCTGGGAAGCCAAAGACAATAAGTAACAGAACTTCATAGAGTTGGTAAAGCTCCAAAAATTATCTTATTTATGTGGGAGCCATCCGGGGCCTTTGATGGAGGGGCTAGAGAAAGCTTGAACAGTTTCTGCTGACCAGGGGTCACTCAAGAAGAAGCTGCAGCTTCTTTGTCCCAGAAGCTGTCAGATACCTGGGACTGCTTGATTATCCAAATTATTGATTGTAGATTATCCATCACTTAACCATTGTGCCTTATCTGGCTGCACAGACCTTCTCTCAGCCAGTGGATCAGTGAGCATTTACACCAGAGAACTTCATTTGCCCTCAAATTACTCCTTTGGAAAGACTCTAAAGGATCTGGATTAACCTTTTGCCATTGGATCCCAAATACGATGCTGGTTTGGACAGTGGGAAGACATGTATAGATAGAAGCTCTTATGACTCCTTTTTGTTCTCATAGGTGTGTGGGAAGGACATAGAAGAATCCATTAAAAGTGAAACATCTGGAGATCTGGAGAAGGCTTATCTGACTCTAGGTAAAAAGCAATAGTTTCAAGACCTTTCTTTTCTAGTTCTTGCTATCACCTGACATTGAGGGTCTGTGTAAAGCCTGGCAACAGCCACTGAGTTCATTGAGTTACCCCTAAACTGAGCTAACATGTCTGCCAGTGAAAAAAGAGACAGTTTTCAGTAGTGATTAGAACTCTTTGGTTTCAAAAATGAGACTTGCCAGATGCAGCTCCTTTCCCCACAGCTGAATTATTTGCCCTCTAACACAGGATAGCCACATCCAAGCTGCCCCTGGGACCATGGCTGATGATAACTTCCAGCAGATGCTTGGGCACCATGAGAAGTGTGCTAACCAGCCACCACAAAAATGTACAGCAACTCGACAGCAATTTAGCACTAGGGCTGGCTTTGACTGGTATTTAAACCTGTGCCCTATGTCCTGTTAGTTCGCTGGTGTTGCTGTTACCCATCTGGATATAGGCTGTCCTGATCTTTCTCCTGTGATCTGCAGAGTGAGCAGTTACCCCAAGAATGGATGGGAAGAGGAACCCATAGGAGTGAATGCTCATTCGTATTCATGTCATTTTCACTGTGGGATGGCAGAGTATTCAGTGCTGGAACTCTCTTGTGGAAAAATGGACATCCCCATTCAGACTCCAAGATTTCTCCTTGCATACTGACAGGGGACCAGTCTCAGAAAAAAAGCCCTGCCAGCTCATATGGCTACGCATAAACACTAGAGTTTCCTTTTCTTTCTTATTTATTTAATTCTGCTTGAAGTTTCATCACAAAGTGTAAATGTACAAGTATAACAAGGCCTCTTACTCTTTTCTTTAGTCAGCTGTGCCAAAGACTGCCCAGGTTACTTTGCCACACTTTTGCACAAGTCGATGAAAGGAGCTGGGACTGATGAAGAAACCTTGATTCGCATCCTTGTGACCAGGGCTGAGGTAGGGTACCCTGTGTCCTGTAATGCTTCACATCAGCTCTGGGAGAAATACAAATGTAGAGGGTATGGAGTGACTCCTGATAGATCATGTGCTCAGCAAACCCTTTTCAGTCAAGTGACATCAGTGGTCACACTCTGCTTCTGTACCCAGGCACCTCTAATTTTGATATTGCATCTATTTCTGTTTTCAAAGGAACTAGACCAGGAAGCATGTAGGCAATTTCAAGTGGAGTCAACTGTACCTGGTTAAAACCAACCCATGGGGAGGCCTGGCCCCAGTAGGATGTGTAAAAGTAATTCCTAGTTAATTAATGATAAAGAAGCAGCTCCCAATTTGATAACTGCTTATAAACATATGTTGCCAATTTTCTCTGATTCCAGCTGGGAAAAACAGATGGGGAGGACGGAAGAAAAATAAAAAGCCAAAGGAGTTAACTGTCATTTTAAGAAGCACAAAACTTTACAAGACATTTGAGATATTTAAGCACAATCTTTAAGTATTCCTGTGTAGGTGGTAACCCCAGGGCTGTTTCAGTCAATACAGAGGAGGAGCCTTTCACAGGCATGAGGAAAGCATATTTCTCAATGATCCACAGTGAGAAAAATTAGTCTCCAGGGTATTCTCTCTATTAAGACACAGTCCAGTCATTATAACATTTAAAACCCACAGTGATAAAGATCACACCTGTGCTGTAGGTGCCTTTTTACAGGAAAGCTCAAGACAAGGAGTTTGTTTCTCCCTACCCAGTAACCAGAAAATTGCTTCCATGGGTGGAACAAAACTCTTTTAACATACTCCTGGGACATACCTCTTTCCCTGTTTGCCACAAAGGGATGAGCTCAGGAGTTCACAGCAGCCTGTGTGAGTTTTTCCAGTACCAAGGCTGTGCTGGCACAGCACCACTGGGCAGAGATTCTCCCAGCCACCTGGCATAGCTTTCCATGCAGGTCTTCTTCACAGCATCCCCTCATCATCTTCTGACATGAGCTTACCTCGAATTCAAATGTTAACCTGAAAGTCTTCCAAGATTTTTAGACCTCCTGCATTCTCCTCTCCTACTCCCACTGGGTGTGGTGGGCCTTGAATCAGACCCTAGGGATGCTGGCAGGAGCAGGGCATGTTACTCACAGCATTTACCACTCTTCTAAAGAGGCTCTTGGTGTCTCCTCAGAGCGACCTGCCAGCAATAAAGGAGAAGTTCCAGCAAATGTACAAGAAGTCGTTAGCTGAAGCTGTCCGATCTGACACCTCTGGGGACTTCAGAAAGTTGCTGCTGGCAATTTTGCACTAAAAGCCCATCAAGAATGAAGAGGCATGCTGAGCAGCCATCTCTTGATTAGTTTCCAAAAAAGCATCCAAAAAATGTGGCATTAGCACAAAGAAAAAAATCCAATTTATTTTCTTTCCAGCTGGGAAATATGTTGCCAAGTAATTTTGGACATGAGGTTTATGTTATGTCTATCTTGCCAAATGCCCTTAAGCAATAAAGACATGTTGAAAAAAAATAGATATAAATTGACCTCTTTGTGTTTGCATATGTGGAGGAATCTTCTGTCATTGTTTCTTCTGGGCAGATTTTCTGTCTTTCTCTCATTTTGAAGATTATCCCTGCTCTTTTCTAAATTCAATGAATGTCATGTCATGCCGTTACAGTCCTGCCAAGAGAAAATGGATAGTAATTTCTTCTCAGCTCATTATCACAGCTCTTTAAACAACCTGAGGGCTGTGAATTATGATTTAAGTCAGGCCATGATTAAAATCTTGCTGTCAACAGGGAAGGCCAGAGTGATTTCCCTATCTGTGAGTTGCCCTCTCAGCAGTCACCTCCTAAATTATCCCATGAAGGAGATAAGGACTTGTAGTCCCCACCAGCACCACCCCCTGGGATATGGTGCAGAAGCATCACAGGGCAAGAGGAGGGTCTTTTGTGAGGTAGATGTCAAGCAGGAAATGCTGTTCCCAAAGAGGAAGACATGGGCCTCAGGACAGCTGCATGGTCTTCATCCTGGGATATTTCTAAGATCTGACTGAATAAAACTTTGAGCAACCTGGCCTGATCTCATGGCTCATCCTGCTTTGGTAGGAACTTGAATTAGAGACCACTGGAGGTCCCTTCCTCCCTGAACTACCCTAAGGTCTTGTAATCATATGAGAGAAGATGTAGATGAAAAATAACATAACAGAACCTGACGACTAAGAAGAAGAGAGGAGAGTGAAGAATTGAAGTCAAGGAGGTTCATGAGTATTTCTCTTTGTCTGGGCTCTTCTGCCTCTTAAGTGCACCACCTCTGCATGATGAAGGGTCTTTCAGGCCCTCTGAGGTATGATGACTGATGACATCATATTCCCATTGAAAACAGTATTTCTGAAGCACTGGACCTGTTTCTCCCCTCTTGGATCAATGTCACAGCAGTGGCACCTGGCCATCTAGTTATAAGATGAGGCAGTATAAATGAGAGATGGAAAGATGTGTGGCTTTTAAGAATAATGATTGGTGTGTCACACAGGTGTAATAGAATGTTATGGCATTTTAAAGGCCTGATCCTTCTTTGGGAACATTTCTAGCTACCTAAAAATATCAGGGGCAGATCCTGAATACCCGAATGCCTTTATCACAGGCTTTTTACTGTTCAGACACAGCAAGAACAGAGCAATGTGGGATCTAAGGATCTTACTGTTGCTGTTGCTATGAGTCTGTTGTAACCAGAGACTACAGAAAGGATAGATGAAGAATGTACTTTGGTGTCCAGTGATAGGGTGATATTTTATCCTCCAGCACACTGTATGCTCAGACCAAGATAAGCTGGCAGGTACTCATTCTCAAATGATGTAGTTTGAAGAAGAAGCCAGCGGATGTCTGAAATACACATGAAGTAGCTGGTTTAGGCAAAGGATTTGTTTTAAAATATTCCAACAAAAGTGCCCAAAGCTGTACGAGTGGTTTCCATGAAACCTCTAGAAGCTCAGCACTCTTTAAACCAGCTATGTCCTTATTTAATGTGAAGCACATAACTTTGGCAGCCAAATTTATTTTTGCCTGAAGACTGTTTTAATTAACACTAGTAGGTCATTCTGACTAAAGAAGAGTGCAATGGCTTTCATCTTAATCTTTCACTCTTTAATTAGAGATTGGCCTGAAACCAAGCCAGGAGCCCACACATCTGCACACCCACGTATACTGGGCCAAAGTCATTATTGAATTACATGCTCTATCTCTCTATCTGTACACAATGCAACAGTGACTCTTGGGAAGTTGCTCTGTGACTCCAATACTGTAAAACTTGTCCCCATGCCTCTGTAAGTTTAGGTCAGGGGTTCAAGACCAGTATCTAGAGATGTAGCCTGTTGCCCTTGCCTACAAAATCAGAACCAACTCCAGATTCTTAAAATAAGCCTTAGTTCATCATTAAGTATCATATCAATGTGAATGGTAGCTGTGGCAATAACACTCAGGGAAATGTTTGCTGAGCAGCTAAATAGAAAATTATTAATGTAATAGTTACAGAAGAATGAGAGAGAAGGACCATAAGGATATCTGGACTTAAAAGAATAGGAAGAAGATCAGATAGCTGGCAAGTAGCAGCAGCAGAAGAAAGTTAGCAGATTTTTCTATGGGCATTCACAAATTGCAACAAAAGAAATTCCTATCAGACATATGGAAGCAGGTCGTCCAGAGAGGTTGTGGAATCTGCATCCTTCAAGATTTCAAAAGTTCATATGTACAAGTCCCTGAGCAAGTTAATGTTCTCCCAGCCTAGGCTGGGCTGTCACCCCAACCAGCCACCACTGCTGCTTGGGCCACCTCCCCGTCCTCTCCATGGCATCTGATTAATTATGACCCCTGTAACTGTCTCTTTAGACAATGAGGAACGTTAATCCTGGGTTTTGTTCCCTCTCACAGTTTTATTAAGACCATAATAAGGAATATTTTTTTCTTGTCCCCTGTCAATTTAGACTGAAAATTTGGGTAAAGGGATGATGTGCCTCTTGATTACTGGAGGGGTTGATGGTCATTGAGACATTGCACATAACACTGAATAAGCTCAGTGAAGTCTCTGTCTTAAGGAGTCCTTTTTCTTTCTCCATATTTGTTCATTTTCACCTGAATTGTAATAGGATCAGTATATGAGTTTTAGAAGTTGTCTGACATCACCAATCTCTGTGCACCTGTCTGCTGGCTGGTCAGATTACAGCTTTTTTTCCGCTCTGTTGCTCAGAGCATGACATTTCATCATCCCATTGCATTAAAACATAAGAAGAGCTGCTCTAGGTCAGATCAAAGGTTCAGTCACCATAATTCCAAAACTGAACAATGCCAAACAGTTAAGGAGAAAGAGCAGAAAGAGCAGGGTGAGTATATAGTATTACAACATGTTCATTCCTTGCTAGATGCTTCTATTTTCTAGAAATTGGCCACAGATGGAGTTTATGCAGCAGCAATTATAGAGGGTCACAGTTTTTAATAGCCCCCAGGGGCCCCAGCCCATCAAGGGCCGTGGGGCACCTGCAGCATCACATTTCACAGTGCTGCTGATCACATACCCTGTGAATGAGCCCACTTTGCCATTTGTGTTTAGACAAGACCATTATCTCTGCAAGGTCTCACTCCCGTGGTAATGCACTAATTTCGTCTTCCCAAAAGAAAGACCACTCTGGTCTGGTTCAGTCAATAGCATACCTCCCTAGAAAACTTGCCTCAAGAACTTGTTTAGAAACAGATTTTATCTGACAATTTAGACTGTCCCACAGAAGAAACAGTTCTACCCTCTCAGCAGGGCTCATGCCCCATCTCCCCACCCCATAGAATGGGGGCCTTATATGTCGTATTGTCTTTGGCATGAAAAGTGATTTCTAGTCTATTTTTTAAAAAAATCCTAACTAGAGCAGTGCTGATGTGCCCTCTCCGTTGTAGATGTGTTTGAAGCCGTTATCTCTGGGAAAAACATGAAGAGAGTTGTAAGGCAGGCAGCAGGAGCTTCATTGCTCAGAAGCTCTGGCCCTAAATTGGCAGGGACCTGTGTGGGGATTCAGCAAGGAGTGACACCACCCTCCCCAAAGCAATAAGCTATTTAAACAGCACACTCTGTACTCTGGGCTAGCAGGAATTTGCATAACTGTGCAAAGCCATCGAGCCTGGGATCTTCTAAATAAATGCCACATTTATCAGTCTCTGGAGCACAAGAACATCCCACCTAGCCTTCCCCAACCCCATAAATCAGTGTCATTAATGAAGTCAGATAGCTTCATGTTTTTTCTGTAAGGATTAAAAGAATAATCCACAGCCACTGCCAGGAAGAGGCAGAACTAAATAGGCAGCAAGGAGTTAGAGCCAGAAGAGAGATATAAAGCTAAATCAATCATCAGAATGGACTGCAACAAGAGCATATGCATACAGAGCAAGAAAGAAAGCGAGAGGGCGTATTGTTTGGGTAGCTAATGTTCCCTGGACAAGGAGAGAGAAAAATTCTCCTTTGGGTTTTTATGCCACTCTAAATATTTATAGCAAGATCATATCCAGCTGGTGAGGCAGCAGCGGCAGGGAGTAGGGAGGGAGGGTACATTTCCCCAGCACCTCAACATCATTTCTTTACTTGAGAAGAGGGAAAAGGCTGCAGATTGCCATGTTTACCCTCAGAGTGACTCATCTGCAAGAGTCAAGGCCAGTGGTTCCTGCTCTTCCCTCCCTCACCTCTCCTCATACACTCATGTGCACACACACAGATTGTGTGGGCAGCCTCCAGAAAGCTGTGCCAGCCAGACTCCCTCATCTCCAACATGGGGCTGGGCCTTCAGGGTTTGATTGGCCTTCAGGCACTTCAGCACATCCTTACACTGCACTGAAAAGCCTCTCAAAAGGCCATGTACACCATGCCCATGATCAAAGCTGCCATTTTCAGAGGAACAGGCTGCCCACATCCCTGTGATCTGTTGCACCATGGACACAGAGGCAGCAAACACCACCATGGCACAGGAGTTGACATGAGGGCACTGTGGCTCCCAATGGTTTTTGCTCATCTGCCTCGCTGTAAATACAGACATGACTCAGCCGTGAGCTTTGGCTTTGAAAATATGAGAAGGCCTTTTGCTTTAACCTTGTGTTTCCCTGTTGTAGTGATGCTTAAAAACTACATTTTGGATTCAACCCCACCTTAGAACAAAGTGAGAAATCTCAGCAGAGATGAAGTTACCCAGGCAAGGGCAGCCAATTCCATTTCTCTTGAAACACTCAGGGACTTGGTATAGAGCTGGGACACAACACACTCGACCTGTTGAAGACCCTGACAGGGCACCAGCTGGGGTTCTGGAGGATCCTCCCCTGGCACAAGGTGTTTGAGTGATCCCAGCTCTGAGGATGGATTTAGGCTCATCATCATAGATGCCTACCACGGGAGTGTTAAATATGGGCACCTACATATGATTGAGGCAGCTGAGCACCTGTGGACACCCAGCAGTGCCTGGAGGACTGTTCACCTGCCCAAATACAGGTTGCACATACTGGTGACCTGAATTACTTGGCAGACTCAGTTGTATTGACTAGACCTCACTGCCTGCAAAAGGAGCTTAGATACCTTGATCATGTGCAGCCATCTGCAGTCGGGAACCCCATCAAGGTGTGCCCTGGGGAGCTCTCTGCCACCCTGGGAATTGCCACTCTGGAATCTTGGATTCCAACTTGCTACTCACTGCATCAACCTGTCCTCCCACCTGTAACACTGAGCTTCCTCAAGCCATCTTATGGAGAAGTTCTTTGCTAGGGGTTTCAGAGATCCGAGGTCCTTAGATAAAAGGCCACGACCTGGTGTTTTCTATATGAAATATCAAGCAGCATCACAAAGACAAACTGCTCCAAGAGTGACGTGCACTTTCTGCTTGGTGAAGGTAGTTGGGCTTTCCCTGCTCACCTTGGAGCAGTGCTGGATGCAGGGGTCCCAGTTCATCAGCATCTCCCACCACAAATGCAACAGGCTGATGCTCCCCAGATCTCTCCATAAGGTGGAGACACGGTCCATCCCGCTGGAGTCCCTCGAAGCCCTTCTTTCTCCGCCCTTTCCCATGAAACGACGGTGACAGCGCAGTGCGAGGCACTGCAGACTGTTTACAGGCTTCTAGAGTTCCCAGGCACTTCAGGACAGCGTCCTGCCACTGTTTCCAAACGGACAGCCAGGACTTTTTTAAGTGATCTTTCCTCTCCGTGTCTATTTATTATATGTAAACATTTGCCAGAAAAACACCACTCGGGCATGCTCAGAGCCAGGCAGGTCATTGCAAAAGGCAGCGGCGGCGTCACATGCGATAAGAGCGCGGAGCCCGTGTGCGCCTATTCTTAGCGCTGGAATGTACACAATGCCCGCGCCCGCCGCTCCTGCGCGCAGCGGCACCGCCGGCTGGGCACTAACACGGCCAGAAATCACCCTCCATGAATCACCCACCTACTGAGAGAAACCTCCCGTGGGTTTGTAGGTTTTTGTCCAGGCTCTAGCTATGGAAAAACTCAGCAGAGAATAAACGGCAGAGAGTAAGTGCATGCAGTGAAGGACAACAGAAGGTAAACGTTTCTACCCTTCGGTTCCACTGCAGGTTGAGCAGTTAAGCCATGACCGTAGATACTCATCATATTGTTCTGCCTGGCACTTAATTTAGCCATTGTGTGTCTGATTAACATAAAAAAAACCACAGCTAAGCAGAGTTAATAAATAACTTTTAATGCAGATTCCCAGTCTCTAGGGTTCCGTTTGCCCTGCTGCAGAGTTCAGCTCTGCCAGATTTGCATTCTTTGGGAGTGACTAACTCTAGAGGAAAGAGGCACAAGCTACTAAACTGCTAATACTTTAAAACAGTGAATAAATGTCTAAGTGCGTTTATTCAACATGATGGAAATGGACAAACCGATTGCTTCAGCCCTCCAGCTTTAATCCAAAATCAGTGAGATAACTTCAGTGCTTTTGCTTCTTGCCAACGACACAGGCAATGCTGACCTCAGAGTTGCAACCTATCTGATAACTTTATGAAAGTTTTAAAGGGTCTTAGCGACCTTTTGGCTTCTTTATTATTTTCCCACCGTGCTTAAACCGTGTTCCATTTTTATGTAATAGTGAACGGATATTTACAGCAACATCAAAGTCCTGATTTGTTCCCTTGGAGCTGGATATTTCAATAAAAGCTGCTAAGAATTTGGGGTTTTTTTTTCCTGCCAAGTCCAGAATTCATCTCTCTCGTATTTTGCTATGGAAGAGGGATCCACTGAAGAGTTTCTCTTCAAAGACCGGGACTTCTCCTCTGAACTGCTGAAGCAGCTGAATGCTCTGCGGCAGAGCAGGCTGCTGACCGATGTTACCCTCTGCTCTGGGGGCTTTGAAATCCCCTGCCACCGAAATGTGCTGGCTTCCAGCAGTCCATACTTCAAGGCAATGTTCTGTAACAACTTCAGGGAGAGTCACCAGCCTAAAGTCACTCTGAAGGGCATCGATGCTGATATTTTGGATCAGATTATCCTTTATGTTTACACTGGGGAGATTCTAATTTCCACTGAGAATGTCTTGTGCCTCTTGGAGACTGCATCCATGCTGCAATACACTAAGCTGTTTGAGGCCTGCTCTACCTACCTCCAAGACAAGCTGACTCCTGACAACTGTCTGAGCATGATCAGACTGGCAAAAGTCTTGAACTGCCAAAGTCTGAATAAGAAAGCCAGGACCATGGCTTTGAAATGTTTTCCTGTGGTGGCCTCTTCTGAGGACCTGAAGGATCTCTGTCCCATGGAGCTCATTGATTACCTTGGGGATGATGAGCTCTGTGGGGAGGAGGAGCAGGTCTTTGAGGCACTGATGGTCTGGATCCGGCATGACCTCCAGGCACGACAAGGCTACATCCAAGAGTTGTTCAAGAAGGTCCGACTTCAGTACGTCCATCCAACTTTCCTCTTCCATTTCATTGCTAATGACTCACTCATTCAGTCGTCACCCACTTGCAGGAGCATCCTGGAGTCAGCCAGGAGACACATGTTTTCCTTGTACAGCACCAACACTCCTGACATCAAACCCATGGTGCATGTTCCTCGCCGGTACTCTAACCAAGAGTTCCTCATTGTCATTGGTGGCAGGAAGGACAGCCAGCAGACAACGAGGGATGTCCTGCTGTATGATGACAAGACAAACCAATGGCTGAGCCTGGCTAAACTTCCCATGCGCCTCTACAAAGCCTCTGCAGTGAGTTTACACAGCAGTATTTTTGTGCTCGGAGGGATGCCTGTTAGCAATAAGAAAAGTCTGGTCAGTGGTAATATTTACATTTATTCCCTCAAACTCAATCAGTGGAGGTTGATTGAGCACATGCTAGTTCCACGTTACTCCCACAGAAGCCTGGCATATAAAAATTATATTTTATCATTCGGTGGAATTGGTGAAAACCAGGAAATCCTGAATTCTGTGGAAAGATACGATAGTGTCTACAACACCTGTGAGAGCATGGCAAACATGCCTGTTGCTGTCCTTCACCCTGCTGTTGCTGCAAAAGATCAGAGGGTTTACCTCTTTGGGGGAGAAGATATAATGCAAAACCCTGTTCGGCTTATCCAGGTAATAGTCAGTCCTGCTGGTCGTAGGCAATTTCTTCTAAGGTGTTCAGCAGTCATCACCTTCATAAGGAAATCAAACCACTCAAAAAATTTCATTGTGTGTTGCAGCAAGAGGCAGGATGAGTTGATCCATGGCCTCAAGGAGCATTGCAGCTCTTCCATTTTCCCCTTCTGGATGTTTTTCAGGCAGCAGCCCCCAGGCACTGCTTTGGGTGTCAGCCAGCTGTGCCACTGGTGGGCACTAGAGCCAGGACAGGTGATGCCATGGCAGGCAGCAGCAACTGCCCCTGCCTGGTTTCATGCCTGTACCAATCTCGCCAAAATCAGTGCTTCCCACTTGGTGCTGAGCTGGGGTCTCAGCCATGCACCTGCTCGCTCACAGCAAACACAAACACTCGTGATCATTAGAGCGATTAGATACTCACTCATCAAAGGGCCTGAACTCAAACTGACAGGCATTTTGGATAAACAGTTGTGTTAAAAATGTGGCTCCTGCCACATGTTGCTGGCTCTCTGGCTGCTTTCAGCCGTTGCACTCTATTAGGAGGAAAGAATACATTAAATTTTTTCTTATCTGATTTGATGCTTTAGCAACATTGTAATGTTTCTTTTCCCATGAGTGTTTTCACTGTTCCGGGTGCTTTAACTGAAAAGGATCTTTAAGCTAAGATGGCAACCAGGACATGAACAATGCTTTTTAATGGTACTTCATTGTCAGGGGGAAGGAAATGTATTTATCATTTAGTGGGGAGATGCCCTGGTGATATTTGCTATATTAAGAAGCAGGTAGCATGACATAAAAGTTTGTGTCACCCAGATGCAGATGACTGAATGATCATCATCTGGCAACAGCTTTTTTTCTCACATAAATCGATGACTTAGATACCACTCCAAGTCCCTTTGCCAGTCTGAGTGCATACCAGTCACCAGCATAAATATAGCAGCTGGGCAAACACAGTGGCTGCCAGCAGAGCTAGGTTAAGATGAAGTTTGTTTGCCCAGAAAATTGCTAAGGCTAATAAGGAATACACAGAATTACTGGAAAATGAAATGAATCAGCTTGCCCTTTGGGAGAACTAGTTACAGTGATTTAACGGCCATGCAAGAAGCCTTCATATGGCAGATACACTGCTTTAATGCTTGTGCTAGCATCTCCTGAGCAGACAATCCTGAGGATTCAGAATGTTTTCCAAAGGGACATATTAGGGAAAAAAAAGGTATGTACATTCTCAGATTTCCAGCAGTTTGAGCCAGAGGATTGTATTTATTAGGGCAAAATAAAACCCAGAAGTTCTTCTGTAATTACAGATGCCAGTTAAAATGAAACATAAACATCTGTGTGAATATCTTCATTTTTTTGTCAGGTTTACCATGTCTCCAGGAATATGTGGTTTCGTATGGAGACCAGAGTAGTGAAGAATGTCTGTGCACCAGCTGTAGTGATTGGAGACCAGATTATCATCGTAGGTGGTAAGGGCTCTGTTTCACCTTCCCTCTCCCTCCTTCTGCCCAGATCCTGTGAGTTTTCCCAGCCTTCCTGTTTGGGGTGCTCCCTCAAAATGCACCTGGATCTTGGGAAGAAAAGGAGTGTGCCCACCCTCCATATGCTTCTCTTATGGAGTCTCATGGTGATTGAAGTGGAGATAAGTTCTCCATGAGTCACTTTCTTACCCCAGGTAACAGTATCTGGGTGGAGGAAACGGGGAAAGCCAATGCAGGTTACTGCTCTTGGGAGGCAGCCAGGAGCATGGGGGTCCTGAACCTGCCCTGCTGACCACAGCCTGGTCCTCCCTGTCTGCTCTGCTTGGAAGAATGGAAAGCACAGTTACCACAGGGCCATGGATGGCTTGTGATCATTGGTGGGTCTATGAGGTGTTGGTTGGTCTTTTAGCTGCCTTCTCAGGCTAATCATGAAATATCCCAAAAGGAGTGGGAAACACTTGGAAAGAGGAAACTTCTCAGTGTCGTTTTCAACCCAAGGACCAGCCTCTGCCCATGGCAGTTGGGTGTATCATATAATTCATAATTTGGCCCTCTACAGCCCATAATGGCTCTTCCTGACCACAGATTGCCAGGAGGAAGCATGTGTTGAATTATTTAAGGCAAAATGAGACACATAGGATCTTTAGCAAAGAAGAGGATTGAACCCAAACTGCACAGGACTTCAAGGTGGTGTCACCCCTCAGGGAGACCCACTGCTATCCTTTGCAGTGAGAAGAGCTGAATCCAAATGTCCAAGACTATCAGGCTCCCATGAGGCAGAATGCTCTCACCATGTTTTTCTACCTGGGCAAGGTACTACTGGGTGCCAGGCTTCCACACCTCCACTGCTCCAGGGCAATGGCCCTCCTACCAGCCCTTACATCCCAGCTGATGTGAGGCTATATCAGCCCTCAGAGGAAGAGCTGTCCCCTGGGCCACTGGATGTGGTGCCGAGGGCTTTAGGAGTGGAATGAGCACTCGTGGCATCATGCTGTTGCATGCCCAGCTCCAGTCAGCAGACAGCTACAACTCCAACCCAACACAGCCCATCACATGTGCCATTGGTTTCTGCATTTCCAAGTGAAGCTCCAGGAGTCTGTTTGGTAAAAAGGAGTATTTTCAGAGGTTTGAAGGCATGTGCAGGTAACTGCAAGCTCCAGCTGTGTTTGACAGATTGGTTGCCTGATCCAATGGGCTTTACTGTGCTCATCAAGCCTTGGCTGCCAAGGTGCTAAAAGACAGGATGAGGACAGACAGGAAAGGATGATAGACAGACAGACAGACAGGCTTTCCTGTGATACATCATCACTTCTTAGTTTAGATACCTTAATTCTACCAAATTGTATACTACTATAATAGGTTTTATTGAAGACCAGCATGAAATATATTATTATTATTATTGTTCCTTCTGCTGGCCATAAGCACTTAATTCCCATCTGTGTCTTCCACTTTTGGCTTTGCATTCAGGGTACACCCGGAGAATAATTGCTTATGATACAAAAGGCAACAAGTTTGTTAAATGTGCAGACATGAAGGACAGGCGAATGCATCATGGGGCTACTGTCATCAAGAACAAGCTGTATGTCACAGGAGGACGATGTCTCACCTCAGACAATGTCATCAAGGACCTGGATTCCTTGGACTGCTATGATCCGGAGACTGACACGTGGACACCAAAAGGAAAACTGCCACACAAACTCTTTGACCATGGGTGCCTTACACTGCAGTGTGTCCCCTGTTCTAACCTTCTATAAACGACCTTTGGTGCTTCCTTGATATTTTATGCTTTTCTTCCCAGAGAGGACCCACCTCACTCTGAAGAGAGCACTTGGGGAATCTTCACGGGGTCATGCAAAGTCCTGACCTTGAAGGCACCAGCAGCGTTAGTCCTTCCCAGACCCTGTGCCAGAAAGGTCATGAGCTTTGGGCTCACACTGTAGTCACCTGGCTGATATTGCATGTAGTGCTGCTGAGTCCAGCCTGGACGCCTTACCCAGCATCTCAAGAGGAAACAGAACAAAGATACTGGGTAAGAACCCAGTGTGGGATTTGTCCTTGCACAGACTTTAAAAGTGAAGAGGAATGCTGGTATCTCCAGGGAAAGTAAGATTTTTGCTGTTGTGCAAACTCAGCTGCCTGTCACAGCCCTGTGCTACTCATTGCTGACCGAGCTTTCCATTTCCAGTGGTGGGAGTGTTTAGAATAGGAAGCCCTAAGCTCCAGTCTTGTAGCCAGCCCAGGAGCAGCTGCTTGAGTTGGATGTGGTAGTCAGCTCATAAGAAATAAAATTTTAATGTTCCTAACAGCTAATTGGAAATTGGCAAAAGACTGATGCTTTGATCTGAACTCTCATATTGCAACAAGAAACAGATTTGACTTTTCTGAGCTAACACTCTTCCACAGTGCAGGGAAGATTTTTGTTCTCTCTGCCTGCCCTCTAAAGGATAAGGAGAAGATGGGATGGAAATTAAGATTGTCTGCATCTTCTTTTTCAAGAGATCTTATTTTGTAGGGATCTTCCTTCTCCTTTTGCATGAGGAATAGCAGTGGAGTTAGTTAGGATGACTTTGGCTGATGGAGCTCCTGAAATGTAGAATAGCACAGAGGACACATGGAGGAAAGGGGATGTAAAAAAGAAGAGGTATTTGGGAGGAACAATTTCTTTTTCCCTTTCTCCTCTCTCCAAACCACTGGAAAAAAGCCCATGAGACAAAGCCAGTGACAGGAAGCCAGCTTTCCAAGAAGAGCAAGTCTAAATCTGCCACTTGGCAAAATAGCTCTGGCTCCACCAATATTTTCGTGGGGTTCTGCCACTAAGTGCATACTTTTAAAGGGCGGGGATTAATCATCAGACACTGAACAGGCTGTGAACTGCTGTTAGGTCACTGGGCTTGGTAAGATTGCTGAGATAGCAAGGAGCTTTATAGATGACCACGATCCAGAGCAAGGATGGCGGAAACAACACCCCTTTTTCTTCATATTTGAAAGACAGTGTGACTTTTCAAAGGGTACAGGATGGCACGAGGAAACTGTGCTCAACCTTCCTCTTCACAAAAGGCTGCACAGCCATGTGGTCACCACCACATTTCAGAAAAACAGTTCTAGAGACCAAGATCCCCTCCCATAAATTGAGCAGATGAGTGACAGAAACAGTTAACAAATAGAGGGCTGGAAGGAAGTATTTAGTATCAACTGCTGATTTAACAATGCAAAATAAAAGGGCTATTATTGTTTGCATGAGCTTTGTGTTCAGGAGTAACCATTGTTCTCTCCCTTTGTTGATAAAGGGAATTGTTTTTGCACCAGTGGGTATTGCCAGGGTTTCCTTCTAAGGATCTGAGTAAACCTGCGAAAAATAGGAACTCAAACTCCTCTCCCAGCTCAGAAGCCTTTGGCTAGACTTCTCTTCTGTCTTTCAGTCTATATCATCATCTCCTCCCTGCGCAAAGCAGAACTAAATCATGGCACTTGCCAAACTGAGCTGGAGCAGTGATTCATCCTTGCTTCCTCACAGACCAGCTCCATCTCTCTGGAGAAAGAAGCCTTGTCATGGCCAATTATGGAAAGTCTGCCCCAGGGAGATGTTTATTCCTAACCCTGCAGTGCTGCCTTCCCAAACTCCATCCTGTTGTGATCCCACTCAGCTCTGAGCTCCAGGAGACGCCGGTTGCTGCCATGCATTTTAGCTAACACAGATTCCTGCCAGGCTCGTGACTGTACCCAAAACTGAGGGGAAAAAAAAATTGACTTGGGGCCATAATCCCATGTTTGCAAACCATTGCCACAGTCATCGCTTTATGCTTAGAAGCGAGCAGCTTTTTTTTTTAATTCCCGTATCATATAACTAGTGATTTTCTTTGTGTTCACATGGGACCAAGCAGTACCTTGCACAGCTGGGCAGGAAATGGGGAGTGCAAAAAAGAGGCAGGGCTGCAGCAAGATTCAGCAGAGCATCTTTCCCCCATCTCTTGGGGAGCCCTCACTTCACCCCCAGGTCCTTGGAGATGCCCAGGTCTGTGGCCAGCTCTGCTTTGGCTGCAACCTTGTACTCCTTCCCTTCACAAACTTCTCACCTCATGCCCATAGTTCAAGGAATTTGGGATTGCTGGGCATTAAATTCAAAACCTGATTTCTAAAAGGCTTTTGTCTTGTGACGAATTTTGATGCAAACTCTGACAAAGTTTTTGGGGCCCTTTGAAGAAGAGGTGTTGAAATCAGAAAACAGTGTTGAGACTTTCCAAGACAGACCAGGAATAGCAAAGTTGCTCAGTCACAGACAGGGAGCAGCACACACAGTTACAGGATGGGATATTCAGCTCTGGGTGGGCACTGTGGGGAGAAGGGATGTTGCCTTTCTAATCAGGTGCTGGCCACCACCTAGACCAATACCTAATACCATCCTCACTGCTTTACAGTTGTTAAAGCACTCCGAGCAAGGGTTGGCCAAGGTGCCTCTTTCTCCATTGTCAGGAGAGGACTTTTCAGAGCTGGATCTGCAAGGTTGTCACTATCTGATACACTTTCACATGCTTTTTCAGAGATCTGATCATCTAAATATTCAAGCATTTGAGTACTCACCTAAATGGGAATCCCTCACAGGAAAGCAGCAAGGTTCTTCACAAATACAATGATGGCCCCATGAAAAGGTGGGAATTTGTTGCTCTTAATTTAATAACCATGAAAGCCATGGAATAGAGGCTTTTTAAGAAGATTTCTTCTTGAAACTTCTAGAAGGGTTGAACACCTGCCACATTTTTTTCAAATCAGAGGAAGGGTTGAACACCTGCCACATTTTTTTCAAATCAGAGAGTGCTCTAAAAGTTCATCATCTCCAAGACCTTGTTCTCAGGTGCCCTGACACAGTCACTAGATCATGGAAACCATAGGACGACATGGCTGAAACCAGTCTGTTCCATGGGACAGTGACTTACCTTCATGGTACTTGTCCAAAGCACTGAAAATCTGCCAAGAGATGCTCTGGTCCCTCTCCAAGTAACATATTTGAGGTGTTATTGGCCTCAGAGCTTTTAATACTATCTTCTTTGCTGTACCTTCTGCCACAGAGGTCAATTGATTACCCTTTTAGATACCATATATTTTTTACATCTTTAGAGTTCATTAGGATGTTTCAAAGTCTGTAGACTAAACAAACCCAGCCCTTTCAATCTTTCCTCATAAGTCATGTTTTCTAGACCTCTGATCGTTTTTGTTGTTCTCCTCTGGACAATTTTCAGTTTGTCTGTTGGTGGTATTTTTATTTATTTAAGTGCAGGGCCATGGCTCAGACTTGCAGTGCTGAGAAGGGCAATAAACCCTTTCTGCATCTTACCTACAGCATTCCTGGTCTCAGAGCCCAGAAGGATTTTGCTTTTCACAGCAGCAGCACAATACTGACTGGGGCTCAGCTGTCGTCGCTGCTAAGGAATGTTTGCTAGTTTGGGCAAGGTCACATGGAAAGACTGCAGGACATCCAGAATCTCCCAGGGTTATTCCCTAACTCCATCTTTACTTTGGCTCATCAGGATCCCAAGTCAGAACCTGTGGTAAACAATGTCTCTCCATGGCTTCAACAAGGGGCTTTGGACATGGCCCTAATTATTGTGTTCTCAGCTGGGTTCATCACTAATTCTATTAATTTTAACAGCAAATACTTAATGCTTTAGTATTTTTTTAAAACGCTAGGGGAAAAGTTTCAGGCAAAAAAAGAAAAGGAAGGAAGGAGATTGCATTTTCCTTTCAACTTTCTTTCCCTTGCCTTCCTGCAAACCCAGAGCTGAGTCCTGCTGCACAGCAGCCTGTGGTAGCAACCTCGCTTTGATCTCAGCAAAGAGTCGTAGGTTAAGCCTGTGTTTTTTCACTGTAACCATTTATCAAACAATGCAGTCCTTTCCAAGGGCAGCCTTTTTCTTCTGCAGTAATATGTTTATAATTATAATGCATTTCCTGCTTTTTTTTGATTAAACACACCTGACAAAGTAGGAAAGATGTCAGTGCATAAATAAACGGGCACACCAAGTTCATTGCTTTGTCAGTCCTCTTTTTCAAAATGCCAAGGAGTTCATTGTGAGGTGAATCCTCTAGCTGAGAAGGAAACAATTGGGTAGAGCATATATGAATAGCGTACAGGGTAATTTATCCCTGGCATTGCTCCTTAGCCTGACCTGAGAGCCATTAATAATTGACAGCAGCAAAAACAATCCCTTTTTAAAAATATAAACATCCATACTTTTTTCCAGCTGCTTGAAAGCTCCCCTGGCAGAAGTAGAAGTTATGTTCTCCATGGCACAATGAGCCTGAATTCCTCAGTGCAAAGTTGCACCTGCAAAGGAGCTGAGATCTGCTAATTAGTGGGCTGCTAATAATATTTTCAGTGGCTAAATCCAGTGAGTTTTCCCACAGTCCAAATGAACTAGGCTTCTTATGAACAAACCAATGTCTCAGGCTGCTGGTGCCACCCATGTCCACAGGGCTCCTCAGGGTTTGTGTTGGAACCCTGAGAGATTGATCTGGCCTCTTGTGTTTATTGATGTTTCCAAAATAGAAGCAGAGTAGCAAGGAGCCCAAGTGTCCTGTCACTCGGCGAGTCACCCACTGGCTCCAGCTGCTGCCTGTCACTTCTCTCCCCAGAGCTCTTTGTTTGCTTGCACTTCTTTCATGTTGCAAGAACCCTTTCCCAGAAAAGCAAGCAGCAGCACATCTCGAGCAGTCCTGGGCCAACAGGCACATGTCTCGTGGCTGCTTTCAACACAAAGCATCCCCACAGCTGTTGGAGACTTTTGCCTTAAGAGTCAGGAGTGAGCCATGAGGTAAAACGCTCCAGGAAGTGGGAAAAGGTGGAAGAATCTGGTCATGAAGATGCTTGTAAGCATCCTCCTATATCTAATCTTCCCATGTCCAGTTCTCTGAAGTTTGTTTCTTGACCAGGCTGTGCCTTCTGATGAATAAGCCATGTCCCACCACCTCTCCTTAAAGCAGGCATGCTGGGACAAGGACAAAGGCATGCCTGCTTCCTCAGATCCCCCAGTGCTACATCTGTAATGACATCTCCTGAGTTTTGCCCTGGTCTTGGCACATTGCTGTTTTCTCTCTGC
Organism: Acridotheres tristis; assembly: GCA_037013685.1. Lineage (NCBI taxonomy): Eukaryota > Metazoa > Chordata > Aves > Passeriformes > Sturnidae > Acridotheres > Acridotheres tristis. The sequence continues at coordinate 138,291,899 of CM072886.1, read as the reverse complement.
TCTTGGATACCTTCCTAGGCTCTGCAGTTGCCCTGAACAAACGTTTGGATGTGGCAATGACTGCCCAGAGCACCAGGAAGTGACACCAAGGACTCTCAAGTCCAAATTTTCAAACTGATGGGATGCTTCTGGTCTGGAAAATCAGCCCAAATCAATCTGAGCCTTAGAGCAGAACCCTGGCACCTCTCTGTAAGATCTGGGGGACTGTACGGGAATGTGTTCAGCCCCAAGGAGCAGAGAACAACTTAGTGGAGAGTGCTGCAATGTGAAACTTGGCTACAAAGCTTCAGTGCTGGGAAAGGGCAGTGTTTTATCCAGATCAGCAGCAAGCCCTGGAATTAATAGGCTTGATTAAACTATTTTGATGTGCATGGTATGTGGAGATAAGGGCCCAATTCCCTAGAGTTTCCAGTGAAAATTAGATGTTAACATAGCAGTACGTGACATTCCCTGACAGGAGTAAAGAACACTGCTGGAAGACAAGAGACAAGTACAGACCAAGGGGCAAAAGGGGCACTTCTTCAGAGAGCAAAGTTACCATGAACTTGCTGGATCTGTTTCAATGCTGAAATGACGTGGACCCTGGCACCAGACAGATCGAAAGCAAGGGAACTATGCCTGCTTTGTGTTGTTATGACACATATATTTCCCTGGAAATGACATTAAAATGTACCAGAGGCTCAAACATTGTTCTGTTTATCTATTCCCTGGGTAGGATCTTAGAGACAGGCTGAGCACTACAGAATATGGCTCTGTGAAGTAAACTTGGCCTCTGGCATGGAGACCATCAGCAAATGTGAAATGGGAAGCCAGGGCGTCAGGGCAGACATGACAATTGCCCACAGCTGCCTGTCAGGGCTGCATCCCTTGGAGACACACAAAGGGATGAGCCATGGGAGGACACTCCCCTGCCATGCACTGAGGTTTGCCAGAGAAGAAGCAGATGGCATGGAATGATTCCTCCCTGTGTAGTGACCCTGGGTTCATCCTGTGCAGTAACATGGAAAGGCTCTGTGTCAGCAGTGCCTCAATGTGCTTCAGGCCACATTTCAGCCCTGGCACTCCCTTGCAGTGGAACTTGCAGCTGAATTACCCATTAATTCATGGTGTGGACTAACCCACATGTGTGTATGTAAAGCCATGGCATCCAACAGAGAAGATTCCCAGCAACTTAACTGAGTGCCAGCTCAAACCTTGACCAAGGAGGAAAGCAGAGAGGTCCTATGGATGTTCTTCAAGATGCTGTGTTATTTAATGGCTAATTCAGATCTTTCTAAATGAAGGAAGTCTTTGGGCTTGGTAGGTTTTGACTGAAGGCTTCTGGCTGAGAGATCCTGTTTGGAGCCTACAAGAGTTGTCTGTTCATAATAACCTGGAACAAATGTCGGTAAATAGAGGTTGTTTCTTCTTCCAGGGGGATCTAGAAATTTTTTCAGGAGAAAAGTAGCAACACACATTGAAAGAAGGGCTGCAGGCAAACTGAGCTACAAATGGCATGGAAGCCAAAAGCATGTTCACTCTTCCAGCCTTGAGCATATGTTTTTTATGGCATGAAATGTGACATGCACAATCGATCATGGACATCAAGCTGAGAGTCTGTTATTTGTGATGGCAACATAAAATACACAGGCTGTCACTCCAAAGAGTTTCTGGGAAACTGGGAGCTGAGGACACAGATGGCTCTCACAGCACCCTCAGCTGGACTTTCAAAGCATCCAGCTCATTCATTAGGCAAGAGTAACACCTTATGCCATAACCTGGATAACTGAAGTAGAAGTAAAATAAAATAAAATAAAATAAAATAAAATAAAATAAAATAAAATAAAATAAAATAAAATAAAATAAAATAAAATAAAATTTAATTAAATTTAGCTCTTCCTTGTGTCTCCCTGGTCCACAGATCAGCACACAAATATGATCAAACAAATGCCAAGGCCCAGGACTTTCTGGAAACTTGGGCAAAACTGTCTGCACCAACCTTCCCATCCCCAGGTGCCTCATAGCCAGAAGAGCACTTCACCATTAACCTTCACCTAGGAGAAGAGTTTTTCCCCTGATTTTCCATGTCAAGATTTTTCCCTTCCCCAGGAAAGGTAGCAGAAAGGTTGGGATAACTCTAGGAATGGGCACACACCTGGCAATTTGGATCCCTTCTGCTTTTAAAAACAGATGATTTATAGACAGATCATTCAGACAGCTCAGGGAACTCTGATTTCTAGAAACAAGCTAAAAAAGCCATTTAGATTGTCTGAAAATACTTTGACATTTCCCTTTCATATTTCCAAAGCAATTTCAAAGGTAAGGTAATAGGTTGTGTAGACCAATCTTCTTAGGACTGCCACCAGTGAAGGGAAATGCAGCTGGGGAAAATATTATATGGATCAATAGGATTTTGCCTTTATCATATTTGTTTGACTCTAGAACACATTTTCCTCTATTGAGTGGCTGGACTACTGCAAATACATGGATTTTCATGTAAGTACAATGTAGTGGTTTGTGGCTGCAGTATGTTGGTGAGCTCAGCTTGATCAGGAGAAAATCCCTGCCCAGGTTTTAGTGGAAACCTTCAGACACAGATACTGCCAGGCTCAGTGGGATAGGCACTCGCAAACAGCATGAGTCATTTGCCCTGGAGCTGTAGGAGCAGAGAAGATCTGAAGATCTAGATCAAATTGGTGAATCTGCAGCATCTGACACAGTTTAAGAGGTTAAGCCTATTTATAGACAAATGAGGGTAATTTTCATAGCTGAAGGGATTTTATTATTTCAATCAATTCATAATAACTCTAGGGAGATCTGCACTCAGATAACTCTTTGGAGATGAGAGGAAGTTTGTCCAAGACAAGGATGGTGTTGAAGGAGCCAGTAACTCAAGAGTGCAGTATCCTCTCCCTGGATAAAGTTTTGCTTTCAGGACAGTACAAAAGCATCCCTCTGGAGCCAGATCTTGATCTCCCTGCCTGGTGCATAGGTGGGACCCACACAAGTGCATTTGAAGGGGGAAACAGCAAGAGACAGAATGGATTTGCATCTGCCAGCAAACAAATAGCTTGTTTTCAGAGGGATTTCTGTTATCACTTCTTGTCTTACTTCTTCTTAAGTGAAAAATAATGTTTATTATTAGAAAGGGACAGCATTTTGCTCCTTGAGTGGCATGAAATTAAGTAAACATTCTTGAACAGACAAACTGTGAACTGTTAGCCTTACAGTCCTATGGTAGATCACACCCCTTCTCATTCTGGTCATGTCATTTGCCCGTGGATTATGTCTCACAGCAGAATCAGCTCAGACTACTTCGAATTTTGCCCGAAGTCTAACTCGAGGAAACCCTCTTGGTTATCACTAATGGTGAAAATGAGATTTAGTTTGCTAGTGGGTATCAGCAGTGCAGTTATGTGGCATCACCAGTAAGTGAGAAAGGATGTGACTTGCTGAGTGATTCAGGGTAAAACATTGTTTCTTTCACGCCTCCAATGCCACATCATTAAAATAACAATCATACCAACCCCATAAGGGCCTTTCAAAGGAATCTGCTAAAGCCTTAAAAACCACTGCCTTTTGTGAATTGCCAAAGGTTGCTTTTGTACAATCCTACTGCAGCTACTTGCTCTTTAGGAACTAACCCCACCTATAGAAACAGTGCTCTTAATTAATATAATTATGATCTTAAATGAATGGGTATTCATCTGAATACGTCTTTCATAAAGACTTATGAAAAGAATAAGGGACCAATTTTGACACCCCCCTCAGGAAAAGAAAAAAAAAAGGAAAGATAGCAGGGTTGAAGTGCTGAAGTTAGCCCCCATCTCCCATTCCTAAGATGTAGGGGGTTTAGCTCTGCTTTCCATAGAAATCAAGGATGTATTGACTACGGACTTATAGATTCATGGGGAAAACAAGACCTTACCAAAACAACACAAACACTAGCAGGATTTGCAGGTGGATTGGGGCCATGGACAAGTGATTCTTTCAGTTAAGCAAAGGCTCCCTTGCTTAGAGGCAATCCCCCAAATAAGCTTGAAAATTTAAAAATCATCCCTTTGAGGTCATCTGGAACTTTTTTCCAAATTCAGCATAATGATGTATAGTTGTGTGGAGCACTCCACGCACTCAATTAATTTCCAAGTCTTCAATTTCAGATCATGCCAAAACACAGCATTTCCACAACATGCATTTCTACATCCCAGGTCTGTAAAACCAGGTCCTTGCTTGTCTTCCTGGAAAAAGCAAGTTTCTCTGTTCTTTCAATGTTTTTACACCAGCCTTTCTGAGACACCTTCTTGTAACATCCCCTCAGCATCTGTTTTATTTTAATAAATAAATGGATCAAAATGCACCGAAGTCTCACACATTCTTGCTGCTTTCAAGCTTCTCCAATTACGTTATTTATATGAATTCATTCCCTTTTTTTGTTAGGATTTGTTTTTTAGTTTAAATTTCATATACTCAGTAGCAAGGACAGAGACCTGCAGGGTGTGTTGTTTTTAAAAAACATTTTATTTTGTCTGCTCTGTGATGAAAACATCTCTGCAAATGTAGGATTGCAAAGATGTTTGGGCACCTGCCATCACTCTATTAACTTTAAGCTGATCCTAGGAACTGGCAGTACTTGACTATCCAGTTCCCAAGTAGTATTTGTGAACTGCAGGAGTCCTTCAATCTTGTCTTCCAAGTATGATTCCTTGGGTGCCTGCACTCACCACCTGTCTTGGTCAGCTCAACTCAGCCTAAAATCTTACAGTTAACATGAGACATCTTCATTCTTTGGCCTCTGCATGTGTGTCTCAGTACAAAAGGGGACACAGTGTGAAGATGCCCACGCTGGCAACCCAGGAAACTCAAGAGCAAAAACTTCAACAGCACTTGTGCAAGTCAGAATTCCTACTTTATGCCCTGGAGCTTGATCTGACAGTAGATAGGTCAAATATTTCAAAGCAGCCTTGTGGCATTGGTTAAGTCTCCCAGGACTAGCACGGGGGTCCCTGGATTTCCCTGTTTTTCACACCTTCCCAAAAGCAGCTCCACTCTGTGTGCTTCAAGCAGGGCAAGCAAATCAAGCCACTGCCTTCGAAAACTCTAGCCTTGGTCTTTGTGACCAGGTCCTCTTGATAACAGCACTGCCTGGAGTGAGCAACAGAGCTTTCCTTGTTTTCCTCAGTCAGAATTCAAGCAAACTTTTGCTGACCTCTTCATTTTGGCCATTTGATTTCAATGGGAAATGGACTGCACAGGGAACTTGGACCTCAAGCCTTGTATATTTTCTCTAATATTCTTTTATCTTCAGTAAAAACCATTTACTAATATATTAAGCTAATGTTTCTCTACAGAGGGTCACACACAGTTCAGCATGCATCTTGCATCCAAAGATTTCTCCAGGTCTCTAGTGTTAAGTTTTTCTAAACAGGTCGGCTATTTACTTGCTGTTACTGAAGGGAACAAGCAGAGCCCTTCTAGCTGACATCTAAAATAATGAAAGGAAAACCATATGTAAACCATACTTTCTGGAAATAAACTAACCCTTCTACATTTACAGGGTCAGGGGAGTACGACTGACCCCACACATCCCCATGTGACTGCCCAAGTTTCTAGTTAGCAGGAGAAAACAGGTCACACAGATGTAGTTACAGAAGTTGAAATGGGGATGCAGGGAAGATGAGGAAACACTGCCAGATTGAGAGTAACAGGTGGCTCCTCTGTGGCATCCACAAGGAACGAGTGGTGCTGGGTTCTGAGAGCAACCTCTGCCGAGACGCCTGCACAACACGGGGTGGAAAAGTGTCTGCAGGGATGGGCACCATGGAAAATAAACAGAGGAACCTGCACATGTAGTATCAGCCCCTTCCTATAATTGGTCCTGCAAGGAGCTTTGGAGAAACCCGACCCAGTGATAAAGACTGTACCTTAGGACTTTGGAAAAATGGGATTTAGGCACCTGCTGCCCAAACTATGTCTTAATATCAACAAACAGCCTGGCCATGATGCATGATTCCAGCAAGTGTTTAAATACCTTCACAGACGTGGGTGTTGCTGTCTCAGTTCTCCTGTTTCCTTTCCATGCTGAGCAGAAAACAGCTGGTCTCTAGTTTGCATGTTGGAGAAGACAAATGCACTCAGCTGTGTCAAATGCTATTTGAAATGAAGTTGGTATTTTAGGGGCCAATTCAACTCAGAAGAAATAACCCATTCCCATTTCCAGCCCAGCAGAGGCACCTCATGTGACCCTGCAAGTTTCTGCCCAGCAGAGGACAGGTCACACAGAGACAGTGACAGAAATCCAAGCAGAGGACTGTGATCCAGAGATTATCAAGCCCTGGCAGCTATGGGAGTGAACTCAGAACAGTCAAGAAGAAAACAATTGGCACAAGATTTGAAACAGTCTCTGGGGAAGCTCATAAAGATTTCCCATAGGCATTTCAGTGTCTCATATAGACACTGACCTGGGTTCTCCACCATTCTAGCCCTCATGTGAGCACTGGTATGTAAAGTAAACACAAAATACTGTAGTCATTGTTTACCTCCAACTCATGTTTAAAAGGCTGCCCAAGAGAAGGAAGAGCTGTATTTTCACATACTAAGCTTACAAGATTACTCTGCTGCCATGTGCCCAGGGCTTTCAAAAGGTGCAGCCAGACCCTCCCTAGTCCCACTGACCTTTTCCCATTGATGACTAACATCAGGCCTGCCTGTATGAGCAGAGACCAAACTAGCCCAGAGTGGCAGTTCTTTGGCAGGAACTTTGTTCACCTTTTGGTGAACATTTAATAACTCTGGGTGGCACTTATTGGAATACATTTTCCAACAAGTGGGATGCCAAAGCCTTGATGAAATCAGGCCTTCTGTCTGATGTCAATCACCTACCCTTTGCCAGTTGAAAAGTGCTATGCATGCTGGAAAGGCAAGTCCCAAGGGGTGCTTCAGTCCAGAGCATGCAGCTAAACCTAAGGCCTAGCAATATGTTGCAGTAGAAAGAAGTCATAATCCACAGTCTTCAACCTATTCTACACTTTGTGGTGAACTACAGACTCACAAAATTACTGGAGGTAATTCCAAGTGTTCTCCTATCTGTTTTATGGGAAATCTTTCATGAACACTGGAGCTGGAATGTGTACAGGCATGGATATCTGGATAACTGGAAGTGCATCCACCACCTTATTTTGCAGATATTACATGGTCTTTACAATAGATTGACCCAAACAGATGGTTACAAAAATATGAAGATATGTTATGGTGTGGGCAAAGTTAAGCCTCAGCGCAAGGCCCAAGGCTATCCTTGCTAAATATGCAAAAGTAGACATTGTTGTCACCCTAGATTAGGTTATACTTTCAGTTCTTCTTGTTCCCTGGTGTCAATAGGAAGTATGTTCTCTGGCATCTGCATCAGGCCCATTTGCACCAGTCCCCGATGGCTGCAGAACCGCAAATTCTGCTTGTGGGTGGTGACTTTGCCTCCTGATCTTTTGTTTTCAAAATGCAGCTGCAGAGGAGAGGAACATGGCATCATTATTGCTATGAAAGGTCTTTTCATCCCCTGTGGTTTCCGGGTTAGAGCTGTGTTGGCTGAGAATTCCTCCCCCAGGGTGGAGGAGTAATGGAAATGCAGTCTAAAACAGGATCAGGAGGAAGATGTGAAAATGAGCACAAATTTACAGTATATGAGTCAGTGCCACAAGGAATCTCTATCCCATAAGTCAAGATCACACCTCCTCTTGGTACAGCAGAGCTGTTCTCACACAAGGAGAAAGCATCCTGTGGTATTCAGCATCTTAAAAAGGACTTATGTCCTGACTGAAAGTTTAATAGTGGGAAAAAATACTTTCAGGTCAGTAAAATTGCAATTTCAGAGAAGGGTAAGAAAAGTAAGCATGGCATGCTGCATTCATTATCTGCTGTAAAATAATACAGACCAGACAGTGAGGCAAATCCTCTGCATCTGCAAATCAAGCCTCACTGATGCTAAACTGATGCTGCACTCATTAATTCTGCTGATGAGGTGGCCTTTGTCATCAAAACCAGTTCTTGTACTTAAGGAGTCCCTCAAGGGATATTATATTTTAAGGTTTTCATTAATAGCCTCACTTTAGATTGTTCAGAGGAATCAAACTATAGTTCTAGCACAAGGAGTAGGCAACATGGGCTGAGAAATACCCAAGACAACAGGCACACTGTTGAGTGTCTCAAGACTTCCTGGGCCTATAAATCTGCAGTCCTTGGCAGACTAGGGCTGCTGGTGGCTGGAGCTCCAACCTGAGCCTGGGTTCTCCAAGGCAGATACCAAGTCCTCAGAGTGGGAAGAATTTGTCCTCCAAGGAAAGAGCCAAAGCCCAACAGAGAAAGACTTTCCCTTTTTAGGTAAGTGTGAACAGGGCAAAGCAGAGTGAAGCCCAGATAGCAGGGCCAGGGTTGAGCCAGGCAGGATGAGGAGATTGACACTCAGGGCAGACACGAGGCAGACCAGACAAGCTGCAGTCTGCTCTGAACTAAAGGTCCGATGGACTGGCAAAATTGTGGTAAAGAAGCAGTGTAAAAAGAGTTATTTTTATTGCTGTATTTGTCTGGAGGACCAAACACTTAAGTAAAGCAGAAATGTGATGTAAAAGGTCAGAGCAGAGCAACAGTGGGTGGGACAGCTGGAGGCATTGCTACAAAGACCTGACCACTGGCCATCCATCCAGACATCCTGCTTGACACCAGCCCATCGTGGGCCACACCAATGGCCAAGGAGCAGCCTCATGCCACACTGCCTGTTCACCTGTCACATGCAGGCAGAGCAATGAATGCATGGCTGTGCAGCAGCAGTGCTGAGCCTGCCCATGGGCAGCCTCGCAGCCCAGGGAGGCACCACCTCGCATTCCTCTGCCATGAGTGCTGCTCCTCCAGCCACACCCAGCTCCTGCCAAGTCACCAGCACCAACCCTCCCACCAGCAGCTCTCCTGGGGAATGCAGGAAGAGCTCTTCCAGGAGGGAAGGTACTCACAGAGTTGGTGGAACAGGTGGTGTCACTCCCCGTCCGTGGTCAGGTGGTTTTGGGACACCTTCTTCCAAGGAATTGCAAGATGAGGATGACTTATGCTCGAGCATCTACCAGCCTGGGAGACACCCCGAGAAACCCAGGGCAGGGGAGGCCCAGGACTCATCCCAGGACTCAGCCCAGGACAGCAGCCTGGACTATAGCTGTGCCCTTGGCACCCACTTCCCAACCAGCTCCTCACAGGTGTCCATGCAGATGTGCATCTGCACAGGCAGAGGGGACACTTGTCACCCCCTAGATGAGTAGGACATGGCCAAAGGCAAGCCCTGAGCCATGGAGGGTCCACTCTCCATGTCTCCAGTTTTGGGGGGGGCTATGCCACTCTATTATGAAAGCCTGTATGTAATTTCTCAAGCTGTTCTCTGCTGCTCTCAGTTTATAAGTGCAACGCTTTTTTCCCTAATTGCTAGACTGAAAAAATGCTGCTGGTATCCGAGGTTCAGGATGTTCCCAAATAAAAATCATGTTTCCAAGGGCATATGAACATCTTCCTTTCTTCCATGGATTTGCATGGCTAGAACCTGGTCAACTGCTGACAAGGCAGTAGGAGGAGCAGGATCAGGTCATCCTCTGGAATCCATCCTGGCTAATTTGAAAGCAGCTGTTGTTTCAAATACAAAAAGCTGAGTAGAAGATGCCATTTGTCACTCTTGGGAGCAGATTTTCATTGTAGAGGCACCAGTCTTATTTGCACTACATTGCCTCATAATGTGCAGGTGATTTATGCCATTCATCAACTATAAATTATATTTACATCCACTCTATGGTCTCTTTATATTGCTAACGTGTAGTAATGTGACCATAGGGTAAGTGAAAGGGATAATTTGTCTACAAGAAGAAATTCTTCAGAATAAATGTGTGCATGAAGAAGAATCTTTTTCATCTTGGAAAATATTCTGTCTGGTTTCCCCATGTGAAAAAAAAAACATTCACAACACAGATTTGATCTGCAGGCATTGTTTCCCGTGGCCCAAACACCACAGATATGTGCTACATCTTCCTCTGAAATGGGGTCAGAAATTATTAATTTCTTCTGTAACTAGCATAATTTTTATTCACAGTATTTATCCAAAGATGCCAAGCAGAGAATAAAAAGCAATCTAAATTGTGGATGAGGATAAATTTGTCATGCTTGCTTCTTTTTAATTTGCTTTTCCAGCATCCGGAAAACATATCTCTTCCTATTCTAAGCTATTTTTCCAGGATGATTTTACTTACAGTCAAAAATGAGCATTGTGAAACCGACTGTTAAATTTAGATCATCAGGCTGTTTTCATCAGAACAAAAACACTGGGATTTGTAGCTGTCAGCTTCCCTAAAACTGATTCACACAGAAAGACCAAATCCTGAGCTCAATTAACTTAATGTGGCTTCCACTGATACTGGAGACACAGGAATGAAATCAAGGTGCTTTTGGACCTTAGGATAAGGGATCTTTTGAGTATTTCAGGCAACGACCAGACTGGGAGAGGTAGCTGGGAGAGAGCCACTTTAGTGGTTTCTCACTGCTAGCTTCCTGCTGAAACTTTTGAAAGAGGAAAACAACATTTCTGGTTTCTCATTTTTCTTTCTATTTTAGGATATTACTTTGGCTACAGTTGGAGCTTTCTAGCTTTGAGAGCCAAATTCTACCATTAGATCAGCAGGGCATTTTATCTGGGAGGGAATGAAAAATGTCTGGAACATATAATGGAGGACCAGCAGGATTCTTCTCCAAATACTGAAGTAGATCCATGCCAAATTTGTATTAGGCATCATGTTATATTTTCTTTGAGAGGGGACAGTTCTAGTGCTACCTGCACCACTAAACCACACACCATGTCTGTCTGTAATAGAGGCTAAGTCAATGGGAGCATTAACTGTGTGATGGCTTTTAAGACCAGATTGCTTAATATGCTAAATTATAGCCTTATTATTATGGATAGAATATTTTTGTCCAATATGTCAGAGAGATGAACACTGGATATAACACAATGCCACTGAAGTTCACAGCAGTGTTTTCTGAGAAAAGATGTCCTTATGGTTCACTGGTAAAAGCAATGTCTTTCCAGAAGAACAAATCAACCTGTTACTGGATAAGCTCCTGCCTTTGGAACTGTACTTTTGCCTTGGAATTTAGCCCAAGAAGTATATTCTACTCCAAAAATCTGGTATCTGCCACTTGAGATTTTATCCCACTCTGTTAGTCCAGCAAACCAGAACAATGGTTTATTTGCAGGAACCAGTTGCATCCTTTAAAACTGTTATGTGCAGGCTCATTTTTTGTTGTTTTGAATGTCCTTTGAATCAGGTTAGTTTGCCCCAGTCCTGTATGTCATCTCTGTGTGGCATTTTTTAGGGAAAAAACCTACAGCTTGCTACCAGACTGACTGCTGCTGACAACCTGTACAGGATAAAGTAAATTAAAATCATGAACATAGTTGGTCAGAAAATTAGGTTTACATATGAAGAGGCATAATTCCAGGGATACCTTTAAGTATCCTTAAACATTATTAAGTTAATAAGTCCATAAGTTAAACATTATGGAACCTATTGTTAATGCATTTTATGCTGCCAACTGTATGAGCCATTTCACTGGTTAGGAACAAAATCCCCAGGAAGCACTGGAGTTGTCCTCCCAGAGAAGAAAAATGGTGTTGGGAGAATCATTGATGCTGGTGCACCACCGAAGACTTTGAGTGGCTCATAAGGACAGCCCATAGAAAAGGATAAAAAAGCAGAGAAACAAAAATCCTGCCGACTGGGGCACACTGAGGTAACATCACAATAGTAGCAACCTCTTAAAACCTAGAGTTTCCCTGGAAAGCAGGAACATAATGAAAAATGTCATACAGTTGAATTTAACCTTTTCCTGGTGGAAATATCACAGCCAGATATTTTGCCTGCTGAGAGAATGCCCCTTTTTCCTTTCTTTTGTTAATGACAGGAATATTTAGGCACATTGTATAGACAACATGTAGGCTACAGATGGAGGAAAGAGAAAATCTGGGAGACGATGTCCTCTTCTGCCCTTTGTGATATCTGTGCCTGGGAAACAGGGAGGATATTTTTGGAATATTATTTTAAAAAGCAGGGAGGGGTATTAGGTTTCGTTTCATCTGTTAGTTCTGATCTGTGGTGCCAATCAAGCTACAATTTTGAATTATAAAATTAAGTCCTATGTGGTGAGGAGCAAAAAATAAAAAAAAAGAGACAATGCATTTCTTCACAGCTGGGGTGTACCTGTGGCGATCCGTGCTTTCACCACTAAGCCCATGTTGCCACAATTACTGTCTGCCTCAGATTTACTGATGTGAAGCCTGTTACGTGGGCTCAGTCAGACAGATCAGTGCAGGAATCTCTGCTCTCCATACCTCAGCCCCCACTGGCACAGAAAATGGGTTCCCCTTCCCAGAGAGACTGCTGTTTTTCTAACAGTGTGTGATGACTCACAAATTTATGGCATAATTGACATCATCTAAATCCTCAAGTCTTTACCCAAGGCTCCTTCAGGAGGATCCATCCAGACCCCATACACCTCAGTAAAGAAGGATCAACACAGAGCACAAATTACCCCCCCACACATTCCCCTCCTCTCTGGGAATAGCATCCATCTGTGCTTTGCATTTTGTCCCTTCTTTACAGCCTACAAATCTTTCAGCCATTTTGGTTTTACACTGACTTGTGCTGAAACAGCTGATGATCATAACAGTGTGACCATGTGGGGAAGATGGCCCAGAGAGGCACTGAGCATATCTGTTTATATCCAGATAAGGCTGAGTATTGGGATGGAGAATGGCTTTGAAGGTCCATCAAGATAAGGGTGTTGAGTGGTATCCCCAGTTGACTTTTCTTGAGAAATACATTTGACTGTAATCTTGCACAAATCCCAGCACTGGGGAAGGGTGAAAAGAGATCAACTGTTCTCATGGTATCAGTCATTCTCTAAGCTTTCAGCTACAGTGAAACCACACCAGAAGATAAGATGGCTTCCTACTCTGATGACATGAATGCTTTGGAGCTAATCTTGGATCTGAAGATTTTAAGTTTACTTTACCTTCCCTTTCTTCAACTTAAATGCTCTGTTTCACAGACAGCAAGGAGGCTCGCTCCAAAGACATTGTGAAATTAGTTTTATAGAAAAAGTAATAAATTTACATTCTGGCTTGCAGAGCTGTATATTGCCTGCACTGTTACAAGGATCTAATTTAGCTGAAGGAGTTAGACTCCAATATGATGACAAAGGCTGTTTCTGTACAGACTAAACAGTAACAGCTTTGTACAAGTAAGCAGCAGTGCCTGGGAACAGGGGGAAAACTGGTATCAAGCAGCTTAAGGTAGCTGTCTTATGATGTGTCTTTGCATATCAAATAGCTCAGAGAGATCTAAAACTTCAGCTGTTTAATCAGCTGTCACCTCTTCAAGGTTTCCTAATTCTCCTACACTACATACACTGCCTTGGATGATACGTATTTTCCACAGACACATGACAGGACCTCTGTCAGGGCCCATGTGTCTGTCATTACCCTCCCACACTAGAGCTAATGTCCTTCCCATAATGGATATAGATACATAGATACCTCCAACATATCCCTTTCCAGAAAAGTTTTCCAGACTCTTCGTCCATTAAGTTAACCTCAATCGTATTATCTGAAATTAATTTTGCTGCAATTCTTGTCAGACATCCAACCAAAAGATGAATGCTATAAGCACTTACACGTTCCATGTTCAATGGAATAGCTGATCACTAAACTTGGATCCAGAAGTGTTTCCCTTCCCTGTGTTCCAGATGGCGAACTTACAGTGGTCATGCTGTAAAAGTCAGCATACACTGCACAGTGCTCAGCACCCTCCAATGCATGCACAATATCTTCTGGGAAATCTTTTTTCTTGACCACCAATTCTGTCTCCAGACAGCAGGGTTGGTGGAAGGGAACTGCAGCCATCAGCAAAAAGCCTCATTTGAACCACCACAGAGTTTCACGCTAGAGTACTCTTTAGGGACATACACTGCAAACTTAAGATCAAAACCTGCTGCATTGATATCAGTGGGAAAGTTGCCAACAGCAGCTGCAGATGCTGAATTAGCTACTCTGGCAGCAGAAGAGGAGACTGTTCTGAACTCCCAGATGGATACAACTATTGTGTCCCACCTAGCCTGGGCAAATCCCTGGTGAGTTAGAGCAGGAGAACCTTAAAATTAAATCCAAGCTTACAAGGACTCACCTTTTTTTGATGCAATATGAGTGGGAAATCACATTAGAGAATATGTGCTTATCCTGCTCCCAGGAACCTGTAACCTAAAGAGCAGGCTGGGACAGACCCAGCTGATGAATTTGTTCTCAAAGTTAATTACTGAAATGTAAGAATTTCCTGCCTGTGAGCTGAGTCAGGATAACTGTCCTAAGAGCAGACTTCTGACCCCAGGGGAACCAAGGTAATCTGACTGAGTGGGAGCTGATTCCATCACTCTACAGCTGGTGCACACGAGAAACATGGAGCCACAGCATTCCTCCAGCTCTCCTTGTGCCCAAGGACTTGTTAAACCCGGCCCATTTTGCCTCTTGGCTGTCATAAAACAGAAGAAAAGTCCTCTCCTAGGCCAGGTGATGCATTTTGGATCAGAGGAACAAAATTTTCCCCTCAACAAGCCTTTAATTGTAATGTGGCTGCTCACTATCTTACCATGAGCCAAAAAAGAATGACAGGTAACTTTTTTTTCCCTTTAGGGTTGGTTTGCAAAGGCTGGGTAGAGAACCTAACTGCTTTTGCAGAGCTCAGAGGCTCTTAGTGTGCAGCAGTGCTTGCCAATAAAAAAAAACAAGATCAATGTTCCAACTATGCAGGTGGCCTGTTTGGACATTGAAATTATGAACCCACTGAGTTTGCTGAGTTATTCAGAGTTCTGCAGTCCTGTATCACAATTTTCTTATGGCCTGGATTAATAATTTTTTCCATCAACCCCAACTATCTGAATCCCTGCAGAATATCAAGGGGCCTTTTTGTGACCTGGAGATATTATCACAGATTGCTCCAACCTTTGTGAAAGGAACCTGTGATACTCTCTAAAAAATGCTTCTGCCCATCACTCAAGTGTTGAGATGAGCAACTCGGCATGAGGCTGTATAATTCTAGTAAGAGACAAAACTTGTCCTCTGAATGGGAATATTCTCAAAGCAGCAGGTTTTTTTATTCCCTGCAGTTTCAGTGATGCTTTCAAATTTAAAAAACAAGTCACTAGATATGTATTTGTAAAGATAGATGTGGTATTCCTTAGATCTTCCTTCTATTTTACAAGGAGAAGACTGCCTCTTTCTCAGCTAAGTCCTGGAAAAGATTTTGCAGCCAAAGAAATTCTTACTCTGAATTCATTCCTCCTTTTTGCAGGTGTCAGTATTGTGCCCCTTTCTTTGCAGCTACCAGCTCTGGACTGATAAAAAACATCTTGCAGAGTATCTCTCTTGGGCTATCTCTAGGTTGCCTTCCCTTTTCCAGTGTCTTCTAGGAGCTGAGTTCCCATTGCAAAAATGCTCTCAAAAATGCAGTAGCCACCCATCGTCATTTCAGTACAGTGTGTGCTGAAAAATCCATCCTTGTAATAATAGTGATGCTGCTGTGACTATTTGGCACTTTTCTCTGCAAATCCACTTGTTTCCTGGAAAAATCAGGCATGCTCAACTCCATGACTGGCCAAGAAAGTCCAGATGCTTTATTGCTTTATTGCTTCATTCTCATGCTGTGTTTAGATTTTTAATGCTTTCATATGAAAACACATGGGAACCCTAAGTTGATATTCTATTTATTTCTTCTGTAAAGCCCCTTCGTGTTGTGAGAGTTAAAGGTTACAAGGAGTGAATGGTGTTGACTCCAGGGGTTACTCCTAAAAAGCAAACCAACACTAATTTTTATTTCTGTTTGTCTGATGCTTGCAGAACACTACACACAATGTAAACATCACAAGGCACCAACGGGGAAGTTGAAAGCAGGGGTTGACCACTGTGGTTGTATCTGCACACAGCACAGAAAAGCACAAATCAAGTATTGAAAACTGTTGTTGCTGAGCCCTAAAGTCTTTGCCTCTACTGGAGCAATACCAAGTCTGAGAGAGATGAAGCCAAAGCCCGTAAGTCCTCAGTACCTACTGGAAGGGGAAAACTCAGATGTGTAGTGTGCCTTCAGCAGGAGGTCTGGCAAGAAAAGGTTCAATTTTCATGCAATTGTTAATGAAAAAAGAAAAGCATTAGAAAAATATCTTACTTACATGTATTCAGATTAAGAGTGCTGCCATCAAGGTTGCCTGTGGGCAGTGATAAGCAGAGCAAGGGAAAGAAGCTGGCCTAGTATGATGCCTCCTACCTGCTCCTCTGAAAGGTCCTGGGCATGAGAGGTGGCCACTGAGCAGCTGTGAGAGGAAGAGTTTGTCACCATTCCAGGACACCTAGATCCCTGCAGTCCTGGTTCTCAAAATTATGCATAAGCTTCCCCATAGCAAAAAGACCTGATACACTGGCATCTTTCCCCGAGATTGCCAGTGCCAAATGCTCAAGGACCACTGTGCAGCCTTAAAAAACATAATATTCCTTCTTGATTGTCTTCTTAAAATACGGGGTAGTTTGCATTTTCTGAGTCTTGGGAGCATGCTTGGAAGTTTGTATCTTCTCTGCAATTGTCAGGGCTCCAAATGTGCATTCTGGATTTAAACTGAAAGTTGAGCTTCTCACCCCAAAACTATGCTCCAGATATTGGTGCTGTCAAAAGAAAGCCAGCTATCACAAGGATTACGATAAAAATCAGAAAGCCAGCAACTCTCCTTCCAGCAAAGCATTCTTTGTGGCTACGAATAGCCAGCTGAATCTCAGCTATGTGGCTTCAGAGACAGAAATTAGTACCTCCGGCTGCACAACAGCAAGCTTTAACTATATTAACTCAAGAAGGTGACTCCACCAGTGTCTCTGGTCACTGGCACCCATGCTGCCCCAAGGGGCAGCCCAAAAGAGATCAGTGATAAAGAAAACAAAGCTGAAATAGTGGTGCTTACAAGCCATAGATGTGAGAGATAAAGAATAGATGGCCTTGGGTAGAAATGGCAGGAAGACCAGTAATTACAATGCTAGTCCTGGTCTGAGTTCAAGCATGTGGGCCAAGTGGCCCCATTCAATTAAAGATGTATTTGGGAGAGGTCCCACATGAAGCTGCAGTGCTATTCCTGGACACTCTGGGTGAGCTATGCTGGCAAGGAATGTGTGCTTCAGGAATGCGGCTGGACAGGCTGTGTTTAGGAAAAGTTGTGTATCCAACCAACAGGGTGGAGGATCGGAACTCTCTAATAACCACGCTCCTCTCTCCACAGGGGCTTTTATACAGCAAATCACCCTGCTGCCCCTTGCAACCTGCTCCTGTGGCTGCACTGGGGACTGGCCACCCATGAGATACATGAGCTGCCTTCTCAGGCAGGGAGGCTCACTGTGTCCCACTGACACTGCCAGGATGGTGTTGAGGCAAGCAAAATGTGGAGCAAGCCAGGCTGGAACTTTCTGCAGAAATGGAGATCAGCATCCAGAGAAACTCCTTTGGGGTCTTCATTGAGACTGAGCACTTAAGCTCTGGCTTTCATGGAAAGCACCTGCTGGTGCAGGAGAGGGCTTTCTCACTCATGGAAAAATGAGCTGTTCTGTAAAACAGGTAGTTCTGGGTTAGAAACATCTAAGGGACAAGAGGATCAGCTAAGAGGCACCTTCAAAGCCATCCAGGAATAACTTCTTAGGCTGCTTCCCCCACACCATTTTCTGTAGCATGATCATGAAATGTGCACTTGCACAGTGAAACAGCTCTTTTCAGAGCCTGTGAGGGAGGGCAAATGTGCTGTGTGGTCCAACAGCAAGGGGTTACCTTTGGATTTTCTCCCTCATCATGTTGAATGGAGGCCTGGAGCAAGTAGCATGCCTGATGGGCAGGGCTGGAGTGCCCTGGCACCTTCCCAGACCTCGCCTGGGGCCACCTCTCACCTTCAGAAACTGCCTTGCCCAGGGATGACTCTTCACACCATGGAAACAGCTGCTTTCTGCAGGCTGCTGGAGGGACAGAAGGGTGGAGATTTCACACTCCATTCCCTCCATCTGTGTTCCTACCTTCCCTTCCAGGGACATTTGTCCTCTGTAGCAGGCTTGCCCTTGGATTCACCATCTTTCCATCTCGGAAGGTTCCAAATCACTTTAAGAGACAGGAAAATGAAGATGCAACAAGGCTGAAAAAGGGAGTACTTGACATTAACCTCCTCCCTGCAACAGGCATCCAGAGAATACAAGCAGCTGGGGTAAAAAAATGAGAATTTGGGTGCCCTGAGGCTGTGGGCAACCAGGCAGCAATGCTTGTTACACAGGGGCCACAAAAGCCAAAAGTGCACAGATAACACTGCAGCACCAAGAACAAACTTCAGACTTACTGTAAGAGCCACAGCTGTGATCTGCCACAGAGAGGACAGAAGAGATGAAAGGCATGGCCACTGTTTGATGTCCCCAGGATAATTACAGGAGGTGATTGATTATTCTAGGAGATCAACCCTCACCTGTACTACAAAGCCAGGCCAAGCCAACCCCACTGCTGACTTGATCTTTGCAGGTGTGATACCCTCAAGCTTAGTGCCTTTCAGTGCCTCCTGCTTTCCCCAGCACTGGCAGTGCAGCACACACACTGCTGTGGACCTTGGGGAGGCCCTGATGCTGATCCAGCTCTTGGCTTGGTTTGTTGCTGTCCCACAGAGAAGCCTGCATCCTGCAGGACTGTTACCACAGCCGGTTCAGAAGCTGCTGGCCTCTTGCCCACTGTAGCTCTGTACTCCATATCCTCTGCATTGTGGAACTGAATGTTCAGTACTAACAGCTCCTGACTGCAAAATCCTGGGCTTAATGCAGTGAGCAGGGGGTGGAGACACCCTTTCACATGGAAAATATATTTTTTTCTATGAAATCATATCCCAAAGCCTGTTGTCACCTACATCATGCACAGTTTACTACAAGCAAGGAATAATTCCCGGATATATTTCCAATTTGACAAGATACAAGTCCCTCGGGCTGCTCCTCCTCTCAGTTGGTTTGCTGACATTAATTTGCTGCCAGCCTCCTGCCTCCTTTAGATCTACCTACAGCACGGGGAAGAGGGAGGATGGGCTGGCCCATTGCGTGCAGTGAACACAGAAGCTGGCTCTCAGACAACACCCCACTGTTTGTCTTTTGTGCATGGGGAACTGCCAGTACCACTGTGGCTTTCTCCTCTCTATTGTCTGTCCTAAACACATCACCTTGTGTTTAGGGGTACATTTCTGTGAACCGAGGTTCACAGAAGCATCATTTTACTTCTCCTAAATGCTTTTTATTTTCACACCAAACCCCTTTACAGGTATTTTCCTAGGAAACTGTATTCCTCTCCCTCCGGTTCCCAAGGAGCTGCTGCTCAGCACTGCTCCCATTTCAGTGTGGAGCAGTCTTCTACCCCTGAGATCAGGTAATTCACCCGAGGTGCAGCAGCAGCTGGCTGCCCTTGGGGCCAGTGTCCTGGCTTAAGTTCCCAATAGTGACTAACACATACGACCTCTCACCCCAACATCAGCAGCCAAGATCCCACCCAGAGCATCAAAATTTTAAGCTCAGACTTTCAAAGGCAAAAAGAAAAAGTTTGGCATTCTGACCTTCCCCAGAGCTGCCTCCCTCAGCCCTTCAGCATCCTATGCTGGGTGCCCTGGTACTGTCAGACTCTTGAAATGAGTCACTGGAGGATGCACCCAGTGAGTCCTCGACCTCATCTAACACTGGAACCTGCTTTCAAAGGTGAGTCATAGCCCAACACCTCCCTGCAGGCTGTGCAACTTGCCTGGAGAGGAATGGAGAGGATTCTGCACATCCTTGCATGCCAGCTACCTCTTTGATGAGTACATAAGGTCTAATGGTCACGGGATGGGCAGGCAGGAACTGCTGTGATTTCATTGCAGCTGTGACCCGATTCACCCTTCATCACATCATTTACTCTGCCTCTCTGTGGAGCAAGAGTCATGAGACTTGCCTGCCTGGTATGAGGATTAATTCCTACCAGCTAATGCTTTGAAGATGAGAAGAACAGCAGACATCGCCGGGTGCCGCTGTTGCTGTTAGACCTGTGTTCAGCCCAGGCCTGGGTGATGCCCAGATCAGGATTCCATGGTGAGAGGCATTTATGCCATGGGTGTCTGTGTGACATCCCTCTCCTGAAAGGATCCCAAAGAGATTCACTGTTGGCTGCTTTAAGTGACTCAGATCTACAAGGAAGTCTCCAGGAGGTTACTGGGCAGGGGCATGGGGGTCCCCTCCCATGTCCAAGGACAAAGGAAGGCATGATCCAGGGTAGATCTACTGAAGTTTTTAAATGATAAGGCTCCACAGGACACCTCTGAGCATCCTCTGAACATCTCTTAGCTCCTCTAAGGCATCCCTGGAGCACACAGGCCAGTGAACCAAGCTTATTTCTGGCATTTGCTCTCAGTCAGTGAGTTGCTACTTTCAGGGAACAGAGATGTAGCAAAATAAAGCTTGGGCCATGCTATGACTCACTGTCCTCAAGGTGAAATGCCATTCATCATCACTGCATGGCTTTCCCAGATGGCAAAATCTCCTGCAGCAGCATGACCCACAGCACACTAACTCAGCTGCTGGTATGCCTAGCTGGGAATGATAGGGGCATGGAGCCTACCAGATCTGCCTCTCTAAGGAAGTATCTGTCAGCTGGATCTTTTTTTTAGGTAAGAGGAACATGTTTGTTTCTGAGGTTTGAGGGCATAGGCTGCCACAGCCAAACATGGGTTCCCTACCACTCTGCATCAGATGGTGGGAGCACATCTGGGATGGCCTGAGTCCTGCATGGGCAGGATCCTGTAAGATGTGGCAAATGAGGGTTTGCTGCCCAGAGTTTGCTCTGAAATAATGTTTCTGTCTTTATTCTCATATGGGAAAGGCATCCTTTAATGCATACATTGATTATGCAATGACCACATCAATAATTCTCCCCATGTCCACTTACCACATGGTTCATGACATCACCCATGGCCCTTCTGCAAACCAATGCTGCCAGTTTTGTTCTGCAGTGTCCAGTGCAGCACCCTTCACCCCCAGCCTCAGTGCCCATTTTTGTAACCAGATTTGCACAGTTAGATTTGACCTGTGGTATCTCTATGTGCTGACCATGAGTCTATAAAGGTTGAAGTTAAGATACTGCTGGAATAAAGTCCTCACCAATCCCCCCCATGCAGAGTCGCAGCACCAGGACTGTGTCCATCCCAGCTGCAACCTCTGGCTATTTTGCAATGTCACCCTGTACCAGATTGTCCCAAAGATAACAGGGTTTTGGGGTTCTTTTGTTGGTTTTTTTTGAAACTGTGGCATGATGAATTCCCCCTGGCTCCAACCAGCACGGGGCAATGGCAGAGCCACCCTGAGCCATTCCATGTGCCCTGAGATAAAACTCACTCCTTGGCAAGAAGAGCCCAGCCTTGAAGGGGTTCAAGGTGGGGGAGTTGTGTTGTGTGCTGGACTGCAGGAGGGCATGTAAGGGGCTGCTTTGATGTCTGTGCAACGCTTGATGTCTGCACACACACATGCACAGCAGGCAGCTCATGCAGTTGGCTGCCATAGTTGCCAGCTGTGATGGACATGCTGCAGCAAGGGACCCACATGAGCCACCACACTGGTGTAGGGTGGGGATGTTCTCCTTTCACAGCTAAACATGCTGCTTTTAATTCCTCTGCTGCCAATTCCCAGGTCTGTAAACACAGAACCGTGATCAGATAGAGGTGTACCAGCTTTGGGCAAAACTGAGGGCGATGCCTCCACCAGTTCCTTTCCAAATCCCTGCACCTTCCCAGGCATGCACATGAGTTTGTTCCTGCTCGTTAACCCCTGCATACCAATGGTCAGTGGAGGACTGAGGGCAGACTTGGAGCACCTGTGGTACCAGCTAAGTAAAGGCTGACATAAATAAAGGAAACTGCTGCCCTGGAACACATCAGAGTAGAAGTATGCTGTCGGAGAGGCTCTCAAGAAAGCCACCCCTCCATGACCTGCTCCGTGCACACCATTGCTACTGTGCCCAGCAGGAGGAAAAGGAGGAGGAGCAAAGCAGCTCAGCCATGAGAGGATCTTTTTTGGCCTGTGGGAAAAGGATCTGTGCTCTGGAGCACTATCTCCAGTTTCTTACTGTGCCACCATTTCTACAATGTCAGTACCTGTAGTGGGTCCAGCTTGGCCAACCCTGGCTCTGCACCTGTATGTCTGCACAGTGAGCTTCACTCTGGGGTTTTTTGTTGGGTTTCTTCAATCATAACATTTTTTACCGTTGAGGCTGCACTACAGGAGTGTAGTGGTGGAAGCTCTCCTGCCACAGCATGTTAAAATCTCAAAAGATTTTAACACACCACCTGTTGTGTTGAACCTGCAGCTCTCACTGGGTTATGGTCTGACATGGTGCTTTCAGTCAGCAGTCAACCACCTGTCGCAGCCCACTGGCAGCTCCTTGGCTGCTCACAAGGGCTGATGGTGTTTGTGGGTTATCGTGACAAGTCATAATGGCTTTTAAAAGAGACAGGAGAAATTAAACCTTGCATCTACCTTCCCTAGCACTCAATTCTCTCTTCATCCCCTTCTGCAGACCAGACCCAACTGCACTTCAGAGTTGCCAAGTGATCCACATTTTTAATGAGATGTATTTTCAGTGACATGGATCTGCCTGGCTGAACCCACTGTCATGATTTCACCCCAGCCAGCAACCAAGCCCCAGGAGCTGCTCACTACTCCCCCATCAGCAGGATCAGAGAGAGGATTACGAGGGTAAAAGCCAGAAAACCTGTGGGTTGAGATAGAGACAAGAAGGAAAGCAAAATCCAATCACACAAGCAAAAGTAAAACCAAGAATTAATTCACTGTTTCCAATAGGCAGCCAGGTGTTCAGCCATCTCCAGGACAGCAGGAACGTGGTTCCATTACATGAAACAGTTGCTTGGGAAAACAAACACCATCACTCTAAACATCTCCCCCTTCCTCCTTCTTCCCCCCACTTTATTTACTGAGCATGAGCATATGGTTTGGAATATCCCTTTGGTCAGTTTGGGTCATCTGTCCTGGCTGTGTCTCTTCCCCAACCTCCCATGTACCCACAACTTCCTCACCAGTGTGTCTGTACAAAAAGCAGGAACGGCCTCAGCTCTGTGTAAGTCCTGCTCAGCAATAACAAAAACATCACTACATTATCAACCCTGGCTTCAGCACAAACCAAGAACACAGCCTCAGACCAGCCACTCTGAATCAAATTAACTCTACCCCAGCCAAAACCGGCACATCCTCTCTTCAGGGAAGAATGTGACAGGTGACCACAGCCATTCAGGGACACAAGAGGTGGTCTCACCCCGAGTATCTCCACTGTTGCAGATCTGGTCCCCTCTGGAGTCTCTTGATGTGTGGAGGGTGGTGTCACCTGCAGTGATGCTGCTGAGAGATGCTTAGAGCATTTAAATGCAGAAGAAAAAAGCCAGAGATTATTTTGCAGCTCAAAACACTGCAGCCCAAACAGTATCTCCTGACATTCAAGAAATAGCTGTCAGTGCCTGAAAGAGAAGGTGAGACCACTTCTCTGTAGAGGTGGATTAGCTGGGCAGAAGGAAAAGACCTCAGTCCCAGGGCTCTCATATCGGGATTTTAACTTCAACGTGCACTGTGGCTCACCACGGCTCTCAAACACTCTCTGTGCCATAGGGCTGCAAGAACCCTTCAGATATGGCTGCTTTTAGCTGCTGGGTTTTCACTTTTCCTCCCACTGTCCTCTTTAACACCCACACAGGTGAGGCACAGCAGGATGGGGAGACGGGGTGCTGGGGTGAAGCTTCCAGCATCAGCAGATGCCCCAGGGAACTCTCCTGCCTGCAGAGCTCCTACTCACTGCCCTCAGCCCCAGCAGCACTGCATCTGCAGCCTCCCCCACACCTCCAGGGCTTGTTTTTATTGGGGTTTTTCTGGGTTTTCTTGAGGGTAAATATATAACAGTGTCACTTGCGAGCAGCAGATGCTGCTGGAGGCCCCGCGGTGATGGCAGCACAGACGGAACGGCTGCAGCACGACGGGATTAGGACAGCTTATCCTCCAGTCCCACTGCCACATCCCTGCAGCCCTCAGCCCCAAGCACAGGCCAGGCCATGTCCTGACAGCCACACACCCCTTCCCAGGGCACTGGAACTGCTCCCAGATACCCAGAACACCCCACACACAGTGTCCTCAAGTAACACTGACTTGGCAAAAACAAAACATATGTATTGAGATACATATATCATAGCACAGGGCAAATATGTCATAATCCTAATACAAAATGTCTTATATTTAAGGAATGTGCCATAGCACATTCTTAGCTGGGAAGGCACCCCCTCAGCCTAGGCTTGGATGCAAAAAACCCTGTGTTTCTAACATTGAATAAATAACAGTTTTACTAAAACCTGCTGGTACATGCACCAAATAAATAATGTGTAAACAGTATGTATATTTCATATATAATACTGTTTTATATATAGTTATATAGCTTTCAGTCATACGTATTTATCTATAAAATATGAAAATAAATAGCACTGAATGTAAAACTATAGTACACATGAATATATAAAACAGATACATGTTACATATACATGAACCATTACAAGTATAATATAAATACATATACAGAATACATTTTGAAAGCATTCCATAATATATTTTTTTATGTAGTGTTCTCTATATAGAGCCAATATGTAACATATTTATTCTGTTTGTTTTCACAAGGTTCTAAATTGATGGCTCTTAAAAGAGAGAGGAGAAATCCTGTTTCTGCCTTCCCTAGCACTTCTTTCTCTTTCCATCTGCTGCTGCAGATCGAACTGAACTGTGCCGCAGAGCTGCCGAGTGATCCTCATTAAAAGGATGATGGTATTTTCAGTGACATAGATCTGCCTGGCTTAAGCCCCTTGGCAGGGCAGGATTTCGATTCGGTATGTTTCTATAAAGACAACTTTGCAATATATACGTTACATATTACACTAATGTATACTACTATACAGTACAATATTGAAACATGTAAATACCTAAAGCAAATCTATAAGCCTATGAAAACATGCCCGCATAAATATTTCTATTTTGTACCAATAACTCGAATATGGGGTCCATGTTTGGCACTGAGATACACACAACACGTTATTTTTACGTTTGTCTGTATTCTGCACTCGACGCCCGCTACACACAACGCTGACAGCGCGGAGCTGCCACGCATGCGCGGGGCTCGGCCGCGCGCTCAGCCGGGCACGCGCTGCGCCGCTGGCCCCGCCCCCTCAGCCCAGCGGGCGGGGCCTGCCCCGATAAACACGGCCACGTGCAGGGGGGCGGGGCCGGGCCGCGCTTCCGGCAACACGCGCCCTCCGCCGCCACATAAATAGCGCGGAGCGCGCCCGCAGCCACCGCACCGCTCCCGCCACCGCTACGGGTACTGCTCTGATCTGCACCGCGCTGCTCTGGGTACTGCCCTCATCTGCGCCGCGTCGTTCTGGGTACTGCCCTGGTCTGTCCCGCACCACTCCAGTCGCCGCCGTCCCTCCCGGTGTAGGTCCCGCTCCGTGCCGTCGCCATGCCGTTCCTGGGGCAGGACTGGCGCTCCCCTGGGCAGAGCTGGGTGAAGACGGCCGACGGCTGGACCCGCTTCCTGGACGAGAAGAGCGGCGGCTTCGTGGGCGACATCAGCAGGTACCGGCGGCGGCGCGGTCCGGCCCCGCTGCCGGGCGGTGCCGCCAGGGGGCGCGGTGCCGGGGCGGGGGGAGCTGTGAGGGCGGACGGGGCCCCTCGCCCCGGGCCGGCTGCCGGGACGCTCCGGTGTCGGCGGAGCGGCGTCGTTGTCTGGGTGACTCCGGCCCTGCCGGCAGAAGGGCTGGGCGGCTCCTCCGGGTCTAAAGGAAGCTCTGAGCGGGGTTCACTCAGCCCTCGGCAGGCTCCCCACATCCCGATGGAGGCTGTTCCTGCCCAGGCGGCCAGACCGTCCTTACGGCTGTGGAGTGTGGCGAAAAATCGAGGAAAAGATGAAACCTTCACCTGCCCCACCGCCAGAGGTCTGTGCCCCCGGGGAGCATCGCCAGGCGTCTCCTGGGAGCCCTGGAGGTGGCTGCCCACCCTCCCCTTCCAAATACAACCTTGCTTGGGGCTTCCCGGTCTCGGGCTGGGAAAGATGATGTGTCTGAAGCCATAAATCCTCCCCGGGCCATGAGTAATGTACCTTACGTGCTGCTTGACTAATCTGGCTGCAAAACATCAACAAACCCCCAAGATGGTGCGGGCAGGAAGCTTTGCAACGCGTGGGTGTCGTAGGAGCTAGATCGCTCCTGTCAAAGCCAAACTTTTCTCACAGAGCTGCATCTTCTCCTCAGCAGTGTGCCGCCAGGGTTGGGGTTGCTGCCACCAGGCTTAGGGATGGGTCAGGAATACCCATAACAAAGGGACTTGGAGTAAGAGGGGATTTGCTGTGAGACACCGATGATGTTATTGTGCAAGGAGGCTTATGTAGCAGGTATCTCATGCTCTCTTTCATGTAAGCTGTAAGTAAAAATCAAGTTTAAGTACGTAACTTGAAAATAGGTAGAAAAATGTCTGGCTGGCGGTAGTGTGTTGGGAATACTGAGTTTAGCATGGGTTTATGCATCACTTTTCCCATTTAAAAGCAAGGAGGTGACATATTGACCCCGGTCTGAGGTCCTTGCAGTGCAAGGTCCAGGTGCCCAACTGTTGAACCTGTCAAGATGCCCTGGAGAAGTGTGTGGAAACCTGGCAGTACATAAACAGGGAAATAATCTGCCTCCCATGCTGGATTCGTCCACTGCTGCTGTTATGGTGGTTTCAGATTACAGAGTCATTCAGTAGGAAGTCAACAGGCAAGGGTGTGCTGTTGACATGTGAGATTTAAAGCAGATCCATCTTGTGCTCTTGGACTCAGATTCTGCCACTGCATGGGGTGTGTTAACCTGACCCCCTGTTGATTTTGTGCGACCATGATAAAACACAAACTTGGATATTCCAAAACAGATTCTTCCTTGCTGCCATATTCTGTTCTTAGGTTTTGGTCCCCCCAGCAGGAAGCAGCATGGATGGGATACATGAGCAGCTGAGATGTTCTGCTCTCAGGTTTAGGTGGTTCTGAGCAAGCTACAGCTGGCAGAAGTGTCTGGTTCCCCAAATTGTTGTTTCTGTGAATATTGTTCACCTTCAATGCTGCTGCTCTTCCCCTTCTGCAGTATTGTGGTGGAACCCACAGCAGTGGTGCCCTCTCCACAGCTCGGATGCCCTGCAAGGGGGATGTGGCATAAGAGGGGGGAGCTGAGGGTCATGGTGTTCTGAAACTGGGAGAGATTTCTTCCACCTCTGGGGCCATGTGCAGGTGCCAAACCAGAACAGCCATCTAGAGCATGGCAGAGGGAATCTGGGTTCCTCCTTGGGCTGAAACTCTGACTCTGTTATTTGCATGTGCTGGTGGTGTGGCCGTGCAGACAGCCAGTGAACAGGGGAAACAAGAAGTCTTGTCCCACAGGTTTCATTCCTTTGCAGGAGACTGTGCTGAATAGCTGAGAGAGGTGTATTTGGTATGGTGCTCATGTTTGGGTTTTGTTTGAGGCTGAGCAGTGTAAACACATGGCCTGTACAGGAAGCCTCCTGGCTGTGTAAGGGTCCTCATGACTGTCTCACAGGAAGCTTGCCCAGGGCTGCAAGCAGCAGTAGCATGTTTTGGCACCTGTCAGATGTCCAAAGCTGTCTGAGCCACAGCAGCTGAGAGGTGCAATGAGATGCCTGGGACTCTTCTTTGAGTTTAGGCCTGCAGACAGCCATGCTTCATCCCTTGCCGTGGGGACAGCTCTGTTTTGTTCTCCTGGATGCATGGCCTGTCTTCTCCCTGGCACCTGTGAGGCACCCTGCAGCTCTGGGCAGCAGGCTGTGTGCTGGGCCTCTGCTCAGAGCTGCTGGTGCTGCTGCCCTTCCCTGCCACCCCAGGCATCTCTGCAGCTGTGCTGCGGCTGCCCAGGGGCTTCTCAGTTTCGACTTATGGCTTGGATCTACTGATTTGCAGGTCTGCAGAATGTGAGTATGTTGATGCACAGCCTCTTTATAGCTAGCCTTTCATTATAAGGGGTTATAGCTCCCTTCACTAATAATACAGTTACAGCAGAGCTCCAACAGAAACAGGCAATGGGTAGTCTTGGACAAGAGATCCTAACTTAACTTGTGTAGTTACTACTATGCAGGGTCTGAAAAACCATCACATAAGTCTGAACCTCAGCTAAGCTTTTCCAGTAAACTTGAAATAGTATTTTGTGGGAACTCTTTTTTGTTAATAAAATTTTGAGTACATATATGTCTTCAGGGATGTCTAAATGTCCTTCTGTAGAAGTCTGACTCAGAGCAATCCACTACCTATGCGAGGAGGATATGGTGTTACTTAAGGATAGAAATAGGTTAAGGAGTGGAAAAGAACATTGGTTAGCAGTGTCCCATCACTAACTGTGTAATCTGTGTTATCTGTTCCTGTCATGGGTATCTTGGCTAGCCCAGAACTGAGGCACCAGAGGTTCTGTTAAAAATATCATTACTGTGTGCAGACTTGGGGCAGCCTGCAAGGAGGCAGCTTTGGAGGCCACAATAAAAACCTATGAATTTTTTCTCCTTTCAGGAAACAGTGTTCAACAGAATGCAAAAATAAACAGAATTCTTGTTTTGTGTCATTCACAGCTTTTGTAAAAAAGATGATCACAACAAAGAGAATCTCTTCAACAGCATAAACTATGATGTTGCTGCCAAGAAGAGAAAAAAAGATCTGCTAAATAACAAAGCCAAGACTCAATGTAAGAATTCTTTACTTCTTTTTAAACAAGTTGCTGCAGAAGAATGGAAAATGCTTAATATCTGTTTTTTGCACAGTGCATGAAGAGCCTTCTAGAGTCTTGAAGGGCTTTGTGCCTGTTTTGACCTAAGTAGAGAACTTGGATACAGTTTAACATGAAGATTTATGCCTGTTAGTAATCCCTGTTCTGAGGAGTTGTGCTTGTTGTGTTCAGATTTTTGTCATTTGTTTGTCAGGAGGGTAATTTTTTCCTATGGTACATTCAAGTGAACCAGTTCCAGTGTTTTCCCCCGTAGACTTCCTTGTGCACAACAGGCTAAATTTATTCTTCCTTCCATATGCATGTTGAGCGCTAATCTACGTTACTGGAGGCTACAAGCCTGAATATAAGCTTTGATCCTATCTCTGTGTTCGGAGTGCATGAAAAATGAAATAAGATTTCAGCTCACTCAAAACAATAGAAGGCTTGAAATCTTTCTGTGCATGCAGCGAGCAGCCAGGGTCTCAGATGGGGCCCTGGGGGAGGACCCAGGGGAGCCTGCGGGGACAGCGAGGTCTGCATTGGGCTGATTGCAATGTAGGTACTGGAGTTCCATGTGAAGGCTACAAATGTAAACATACCCAGAGGAAACGAGTTACAATTCCCACACTGCTATTAACTCATTGTGCATCCCCCAGGATTTTGGAAGCTGTTGCCAAAAGTTGGCCCCTCAGTGTATTCAGATCTCTGAACAAACAAATGTTACCATGACAGTTTTTGGCTGGATTCTGCTGTGACCTGTCATTAAAAGGGGCTTGATGCAGGGTCAGCATGCCTGTAACTGAAACTGGGTCTGTCCTTGGACTTACAGTACCAGGCAGGCATACATTCCATAGCTTCAGCTCGTTAATTTACAGGTTGCTCTAGGAGCTCAGTGTTTTCTTTATGGAAAGGAATCCAGCAGGGTGGGGAGGAGAATTTATTTTATACTAGCAGTTAAATTGCCAGTGTGTGGTGGAAGTAGGGTCAAAAGCCCATGTGAAAATGGAGTGAGAGAAGGACTGAGTGGCATAACTGCTTATAGTACAGGCTCTTCTGCAAACACAGTTAGCAGTGTGTGTTGGGTATTGGGAAGTTTATTTTGGGGAATGGCTGAGACAACTCCCATTCTGATGGAAGGGAGGGGCAATTAGAAATAGGAAAATTTTGGTCCCACATAGCTTTTTCTTTTTTAGCAAGTTAGCTGCAAGCATAAGCATGCTCCTCTGAGCCTGACCTCACTGCTAAATGCTCTCTTACATGCCTGGTGTCTCATGACATTTTTGCTCAACTTCAAATTTGACATACAATCCCAAGCCTGTAACCACGGTAATAAATAGTTAATAAAATCAATAACAACAAAACCTGGCTGTCAGCCACGCTTACTGTCTGGGACAAAAGAAGAGGCGGTGCTATGGTATACCTATGGCTAATAGATTAAACATTTACAGTCTTGAGCTGTGTCAATGAAACAGAAGCCTCTTCTGAGGCTTAGGGCTACAGTCTCAAATGAAGCTGTATAGAAACAAAGAAGCTCAGCAAGTTGCTAGATTTGGTTTCAAGTGTGGTGGTGTAAACAAAATAATTTATACTAAAAGACAGTGAATGTTATGAGCAGAACAGAGATACAGCCCTCTGAGGTGAAGATTAACTGAGTGAAATGTCTTTGTCCAAACAGATTTCCACCAGGAGAAGTGGATCTATGTTCACAAGGGAAGCACAAAAGAGGTGAGTGCCTCTGTAGGTTGTCCTCTTTTCTACTGATTTTTACAAGCAGTAGAAGATCCTATGCTGATTTAAATCAGCAGAAGCTCTTAAGAGATAAGTGGAAGATCTGGCTTGTGGTTGGAATTTCAGTAATGATTTTAAGCCCCATCAGGGATCCAGCACTTGATGTACAAGGCTTTGTACATGTGTTTAAAATATTACTTGTTTGCTTCCCTCATTTAAAAAAAACAGCCATTTGCAGGCCAAGCCATAATACTGTTCTTGGCTTTCACCCAGTACAGTCCTAACATGGAAAATCATTGGAATTTATCACAAGGGCTTGCTTGCACTCATGAAGAGAAGTGGCTGTAC
The DNA here is from genome assembly GCA_037013685.1 of Acridotheres tristis. Classification (NCBI taxonomy): domain Eukaryota; kingdom Metazoa; phylum Chordata; class Aves; order Passeriformes; family Sturnidae; genus Acridotheres; species Acridotheres tristis. The sequence continues at coordinate 138,260,891 of CM072886.1, read as the reverse complement.
GAAACTGCTCTGGACTCACAGTATATATTGAACCCTAGGAACGTGTGGCTCATTCTCACACGTAAATTCATGGGCCATGAGCAGAGCATGGGTCTTTCTCGGGAAACTACCATAATCTGCCTTGGGCCATGCCCACTCTTGATGTCAGTAAGTGAAGCTCAGCAGGAGCCAGGCCTGCCTGCACTGGCTGTGAGCTTGCTCCCATGGTTTGTACCCATCAGCTTGCTAAATCAAGTTGCTCTGCCTGGTGCTGTCTGGACTCAAGTCTGCCAAAACATGACCCAGAGTGTTTTTTCTTTTCAGCGCCATGGTTACTGCACCTTGGGAGAAGCCTTCAACCGACTTGACTTCTCCAGTGCTATCCTGGATTCCAGGCGATTCAACTACGTTGTGAGGGTGAGTCAAAGTCCAGGGTTTATTTTGATGGGATGGTGATGGAGGCTCTGAACTGAGCACCAGTTGGATAATGGGAAGCACTGGCGAAGAGATGTCTGAGCATGCAAGTGGGAGTGTTAAGCTTTTCTGCATGAAGTAATTCATGGAAGTTTTGTGTGTGGATAGATGCCCAAATCTTGTCTTTAGCTTACTAAAATGGAAAAGAAGGAAAACAATTATAACATGGAAGATGAGCTGTCCTTAGCCTAGCATTCCTAATGCTTTTCAATTTCACTTTTGAAGCCCAGAAAGCTTGGCTTCTAACTCCTGAGTTTTCAGTTCAGGTTCTGAAAAAGAACATGGGCTCTCTGAAGATGCCACAGGGCAGTGGAGACCTCTTTGCTTTGAAAGCTCCAGTCTGAGGTCTGTGGACTTTGTCATTGAGGCAATACAGGAGAGACTTAAGAGGAGCTGAGCATTTTGGGAATGAGAGGGTGGGCTGAACCTGTGTGGCACTGATCTTAACTTCTGTGTTAAGGATCACAGTTGCTCTTAATCCATTGTGACTGGCAGTGGTTTCAGTGGGTGAAACACTTGTTTAGTCCTGACAACATTAGTTAATAAAGGAGTCATCAGCTTCAAGTTTCCCATCAGCTCTGGCTTTACACAATAGGTCAGGGCTTCCCTTTTGGCTTGGGGTGGCCAAGGAGGTGGCCACCAATGGTTGGGGGACCTACTGTCCTAAGGGTTGTAGATACTTGTATGTTTACCTGCATGTGATCTGCAAATTGATCTTGAATTTTAGAATTCTTACCAAGATTTGGAATTCAATAAGGTTTTAAAAAAGTAATTTACTTGATGCTGTTTATGAATAGCTCCTTTTCATGTCTTGTGAGCAGCTGATCACTGAGGCAACAGCTATTCAGGTGTTAGGTTTTGGAGCAAGCAGCAGTGGTATTGCTTTCCCTTTGGGTCAAGTGTCTTGAAAAGTGTCTGAAGAAGATATTATCTGAGCAGGTTCACCTTAACTTACTCATCTAGTTTGTCTAGGTAACTAGTCACCTGTGGAAACCTCTGTCACCCTGGGAAGGGTACAGGTATTGGGGGTGATGAGCCCCTGGCTGTGTAGGAAAGGCAATCACTTGGATGTCCCACTACTGGAGTGGTGGCAGGGAGTGGGGATTCTGTGGGAGGCAAAGCAGCATCCAGGTCATGTAACTCAGGCTGTCTTAGCTCTGCTAATCTTGGGACAACTTGTTTTCCTGCTTGTGTGATCACCAGTGTTGAGGTAGCCAACCTGATATTGGAGATATATATATATACACACACAGCCATGTCATCTTCAGAGGGATTACTGAAGAAGGAACAGTTCATGCCAAGGCCATAAATCTTTAGTCAAATATAAAGAAGGCATGTAAAAGAAAATTTCTTTAGTGCTGCAGATATCCATTTGGCAGACTTTCTTATGACAGTGAAGAACTCCAAAGACCTCTGCTAAGCATGGCCTCAGGTCATGCTGTGCCACATGATGGGCTTCTGCTGCTTGACCCAATGTCCTAGATGTCTCGTATGGGAGTGCAATGGTTGAACAGAAGTCTCACTAAAATTTTTCATGAACGAACTTAAATTTCAGTGAAGTCAGAGTGATCTGGTAAGGAAGCTGACCTTTTCTCTTTCTTGTGAGGATTTCATACACAGCACATCGGGGATGCTTTTATCAAAAACAACAGTTTTGAAGGCTATGGAAGCTGACATGTCCTTGTTTCTACAAATTATCTCTCCTGAGCTTTTAAGAGTAGCTTTCCCCCAGTAGTTTTACAGATACAGTATACTATTGAGAAGTATGAAGTTTTCTAATTGAGGTTGACTTGTGGTTTGGCAGTTTGAAGATTATCTTAAAACCTGGTACCATGGATCAAATTGTAAAATTGACTTCTTAAAATGGAAGGCTTGTATCAACCAAGTCTCCAGTGAATACTAGTTCATGAAGTGCCTTATATGCCAGATTTATTCATGAAAAGCTCTGCCTAGGTGTGGATCATGTTTATTACATTTTGCAAGTCTCAGACCTCCTAGAGCATACAGATGGGCCATCTCTCACATGGAAAAGGCCTTGAATATTGGCAGGCAAAACATTTTTCCCTATCTTCTTTCTCCTCTTTCTCTATAGTTCCATTCCTTGCTCAGGGTATCTGATATTGATGTATGCTACCTAATTCATCAAGCAAATGCATTTCAAGGAGGGGAGTTTGCAGTTGGAGGCTGGGAAAGAATATGATGTCTGTAGGGGGAGAAAGGAGAGAAACTGCTTCAGGTTTGAGGTTCTGCTGGCTTACACCCAGGCTTGCCCTATAGAGACATAAGCTGCATCACTTGCTGGTAGCAAAATGGGCTTTCAGGCTTAACATGAACTTACCTTTCTGAATTTCTCTGAACTTAAGTGAACAGTGCATAAGTGTCTTTGGTGCTTGTTTTCTTGTCACAGAAGTTTCTGCATTAGATGCACCCAAACTAAGTTCTTGGACTTTCTGATAGTGCACAGATAAAATGAGCACTGCCTTCAAGTGGGGTGAAGATATGAGCTGCAGGAAGCTTAGCAGGTATTTTTCATGGGCAAATACCTTCAGCTGGAGCCAGTGAGTCCATGTAAATGAAGCAGAAGGAATTTCCCTCTAACATAAGTCTTATCTTGATGGTCTGCTGGTAAAGCTTTGGAAGAGCCAAGTTATAGGTATTGGTGCCATGACTTGGTCTTTGCTGATCCTTGAAATTAGTGCATCTGCTTACATGTTACAGAACAATCAGTGTTCCCTTTTCAGGGCTGATAAGGAAGTGTGTGATTGACCCAGAGGACCCAAACTGTTCTTGGTCTGAAGCAACCCTGGTTTCTCTCTTCTTAGAGATTTAATGAAAAGACTGGAAGCATTCTGTAAGCATAATTAATAGGAGCAGAGACAAAGGTGCCTGCAGCCCAGAAGCTGGTTTTCCTTCAGGATCACTGTGTTCAGATGGCAGGTTTTGCAGGCTGCTTCTTCAGAAAGAGATTTCTCATATGATGGTTGTGTAGTCTTGAGGGAAGGTGATGTTTCTGATCATAAAAGCTTAGGTCAGGTTAAGCTGCCTGGGCACAACTCTTCTAAAATAACATGATCTAGGTTGTGTGCAGCCTTTTATAGTAGTCTTTTAAATTTGCTTTGTAAGTTTTAATAGAGGTTAGCTCCAGGAGTCTTGGATTTATGCTGTCCTGAAAGAATATCAGCTGGATGCTGTCTTATGGAGATCTGTCAGCACCTGCACTGTAAATCATTGTAACTTGCCTTGCTCTTGCTCCACCTGTCAGCTGACTGCCAGTGTGCTATTTCAGCCACTGAAAGTGAAGGGCTGTGAGAGCAAGGTGGGGCTGGAGGAGGAATTTTTCATTTTTCTAAGTAGTCCAGATGTGATGAGTCACATGCCCAATCATCAGGACCTTACTGATCCTCACACAGCGCAGTCCAGCTTTCACGTAGCTGTCTTTTGAGGTATTCAGTGGGGAATTTACACTTCAGTCGTTTAAGACTTGTGATTTTAATCACTCCAGAGCATTTCCCTTTTTGAGTCAAGGTTGTACTCTCCTGCTCAGCACAGCAGGACTGCTGAGGACTTTTTGGCTCTATGTGCTGTAAGCCCCAACAGTGGTTATTTGGGGTATGGATTGCCTGCACACCCCTGGGTTGAATCAAGACTGTGGCCAAAGTGCCATCTGGCTGTAGCAGGTCTAAGCAATGCTGCACACAGTAGTCATGGGTGCACAGCAGTGCTTTCATGGCTCTGAAACAGGGGCCCTACTTCCCTGCCACATGGCACTGTTTTGTTTGCTATTTTTTATCTTGTGCTTATGGAAGGAGAAGGATCTGCTCCGCTGCTGAAGCTCAGCGACTTTGTTGTGCTGCCTGCTCCGGACAGGTGGCTGGTGGATTTGAGCAGGAGCCCCACCACACTCAGGGGAAGTAAGCAGGTTACTGCCCTGCTGTAGAAGATGCTGCCTCCTGCAGCTTTGCAGAGGCTCTGGGATAGCTCACTGCATTTCTTTTCTCTATAGTTCTGGCATACCTCTGATAGCAAATGAAATAGAGAAGGATTTTTTTTTTTTTTTTTTTTTAGTGGAGCTACCAGGTCACTCTCCTCAACTTCTGAGGAGCTGGAAGAATGAATTTGCATCTAATGCCCTGTTTTCCAGAGGTGTTTGACTTCCCAGCTCCAGTTAAAATCGGCTGGAATGCAATTACTTAGTGTATTTGAAAAGCAGACCTTTTAAAATTGCTGTTAACCTTTCCCTGTGCACTCTCTCCTACCATCTGTCCCTTTCAGTTGAGCGTGGGCTGGACTTAATGCAGCCACATCATAACACATGCTTGCAGCTCTCCAGTCTTTTTACCCTACTCAGCATTAATCTGAATTCATCGGTCTGCTTCAGTCTGTATTATGCAAGTGACAACATTGATTTATTTTTTTTATACTGCTGTAGACCCGTTTGGCAGTCTATTAGCTGAGACCATACTTGTGGCCTGTGCCAACACTAAAAGACCCTCAATGCACTGGAGCATGTGGGGCAAAGATGAACTGTACTGCTTACCTGATTTTTGTGTATTACATGAGAAGGGCACAGAAGAATAAAATCTTGTAATTTGGAGGACTAGCTAGTTGCTTCAGTCAGCGGTCCCTGGGGAGCAGAGTAGCCCTAGAAGTATTCACAACATAGTTTTCATATGGAATTTCATCCTGTGTTTATTGCTGTAGGAGAAGGGAGGTGACACATGATATCTGAGCTGGTTCACTGAACATAAATTGAACCTTGATAAACACAGGGCAAATTTGAATCTGTTCCTTCAGCTAAACTAATTTTGTACCAATTTAGTGTTCTTCAAGGAACTGAGAATTTTATCTTTATTCTTCTAAAAGAACAGCCCTGGTATCCAACTCCTCTGGTATTACATTATATGATGCTTATTACTGCATGTATTTTGGTGTTTTTAGTAACGGGCACAATATTGCTAACACTCGGCCTGGATAAAGCTGTCTCTGTGCCAGTTCCACGACAGTGCACAGATAAGCTGATCTGGGTGCGTGTGTGGCCAGTGTACAGATGGAGTCTGGCAAATTGATCACTATAATCAAATGTCTGAAGGGTAACAGAGTATTGTAGACTACTCTGGGACATTGATTTGTTTTTTTCCTACTTATTCATCCAATATTTCAAAAAATTAAGAAAAGGCCTTTTATAAGCTTTTCAAATATTTTGCAAGCTGCCTTGTTTTTAGGAGTATTTAGTTGTTGTGGTCTCCTTTAGCTGATACAGCCAAAAAATCCACTGATGCTTGAGTACCAACTATTACCTAACTCTCCCACATCTCCTGTTTCCTCCAAACAAGCCAAGAAAACAAGCAGCCTGCCCTTGACAGGAGTTAGTATAGGTCTTTTTTTCATCTTGTTTTTTTTTTTGGTCATGTGAGGTGCAAGATATTAATAGAATGTAAACTCAAAGCCATCTGATGGTGGTGTTGGCCTGGATATTAAACAGAAGAAGATATTGGTCACTTGAGGCGACTTCAGTGCTCTGAAGTGGCAGTCACATGCTGCTGCCCCAGATGAGCAGAGCAGGCTGCTGTAATACCTCCCCTCAGCTCCTGCTTCATGGCAAGCTGCCGGTGACTTTTTGGATACATTACTGTCATTCCTACAGCGGGGCAAACAGTTCAGCTCATGACTTATCAAGTGTAGTCAAAAGCCATCTTAATTACTTGACACAAGTAGTTGTACCTTCTCTGGACTCTCTGTGGTGTCAGCAGTGGGATACTGGAGCTGCAGATGATAAAGGATTAATAAGCTGGTCATGCGGCAATGTGTTGATTGATTTGTAACATAAAAGGTTTTTCCTTTCCTTTCTAAATTAAAACAGAAGGCTATGTACATCCAAAACAAATGGACTGACACGTGGGCAGTCTGTGCATTTATATAATGTTGGGGGAAGGGAGAAAGGCTTGTAAGATCACAGGCCACATATTCTGCAGAGCATGTTCCATAGGAAACTTCCCCAGCTTTTCTTGTGGCACGGAGATGGGGAAGAGAAAGCATCCTTCCCTGTGGGAAGTGCTTCCTTTAACAACTGCAGCCCAAATTCACTGTGTAGCTTGCTCAAGAGTCAGGAGGTTAGTGATGGGAAGTAAATTCTAATTGAAAGTAAAAGCAAGATTTTTCATTAGGGGAGGTTGACAGGTAAACAGGGCAGATGGGGAAAGGTGGTTTGCTATTGTGGTTGTTGGGGCTGAACAGGGGAGGAAACTTTGGGAGAGAAGGGGTTTGTTGTGTGGAGAATTTTTGTTCTTCCTACAGTACTTAACCTTTCTGTTGTGGTGACAGTGCTCTGACAAAACCCATGCAACCCAGGAGTTGACGTAAATTGTGGAGTCTGATTCTCATTAATGATCCGTCAATAATATCCCTATCCAAACAGGCATTTGCTCGTGTTCCCTTATGACACTCTTGTTTATGCCCCAGTGAAGGATGGTGACGTTCTCTATTCCCTTGGTGTGAATAGTGACTGTCAGTCCAAGCACCACTGTGGTTTCTCTGCATCTCTGAACCATGAAATCAAGTTCCCTCTCCCCCCACACTGAAGATAGTTAAAACACCTTTCTTTCCCCCTGCCTCTTTTGATGTGAGTTTATTTGGCCTCTGCTCTCCTTCCCCTTTGCATTACTTTGCTCTGTTGTTCTGTCTCCTTTTTATTTTCAAGCAGCAAACAAGTCTCTGGACTGTTTTGCTGTGTCATGTGACTAGGAGTTAAGATTAGAAAGGTATCTCTGTGCTCTAAGGCTTGCAACTTCTATTTTTACCCACAGCTGTTGGAGCTGATAGCAAAGTCTCAGCTGACGTCACTGAGCGGCATTGCCCAGAAAAACTACATGAACATTTTGGAAAAAGTGGTTCAGAAAGGTAAGAAACGGAAACAGTAAGGGGGAGTCTGATTTAATCTGATGAACTTTGGTGAACCACATCCTTGAGAATAGTCAGGCAATGCAAAATGGGTGAGGAGGGGCACCACTGCTTATTTCTGTAGTGCAGTTCTGTTTTCTTTTCCCTCAATGAAGGACGTGGGGGGAAGGGAAGAAGTGTCTGTAGTCTGGTAGGTATCTGAGAGGTGACTTCTCCTTTGCCAGCTTTCCTCACTACCACCCCTTCTGCATCCTACTGAGTTCTATTTCTGACTGCAGAAGATGTGACTGCTCCTGCCCTGAGCCAGGCATATCTGCAGTCTCTGCTGCCGCCTTGTTGGCAGTGTGCTGTACCTGCTGCTCCCACTGCTCTGGAGGGGTGTCTTCACCTGTTCAGGGGAATGAATTGTGGTTGAGATGTGGCACTTCCCTCGTGGATATTTAGCTGTCCCTGAAGCCTGGGCATTGACAGCAGACATAATGAGAAATGCACATTAGCTGGGGTAGATGAGGAAGAGGTGCACATAGATAACTTCTTGCATGGTATCAGAGGGGAAAACTGGCTGGTTGCCAGTGGCTGGAAATGGGAAGTGCTGCAGATCTCATCTGCTTATCCTGGGAGGCTCTCTTTCCATCTGCTGTCTAACCTGCTGTGACTGGCTAATGTTTAAGTGCTTTCCTCTAAAAAGAAAAGCACAGGATGGCTCTCTCGGCCTGTGAAATTAAAGCAAGTAACTTGACTTGCCTGAGAAGCATGTAGATTCAGAGAAGGATTTTGACAATTCCCATTTTTAACCTTTCCTGTTCTTCCAAAGTCCTTGAAGATCAGCAGAACATCAGGCTAATACGGGAATTGCTGCAGACCCTCTACACATCCCTCTGCACGTTAGTTCAACGGGTTGGCAAGTCTGTCCTGGTCGGAAACATCAACATGTGGGTGCACAGGATGGAGAGTATTCTCCACTGGCAGCAGCAACTGAACAACATTCAGATCACCAGGGTAAGCACAAATCCTGAAAGCTAAAAATACTGTCTCCATCATGAAACCTTTTTGTGTTAATGGCTCTCATTTATTTGGGTGACTGCTTCCCACTCTACTCCCAGTACAAGCACAGACTGGAAGGACTGGAGTTGCCAAAATAACTGGATACATTCCTAGCATTTCTTGACTCCCTTACTTCAAACTCAATGTACATAACCCAGGATTATGCTCGAGGTTACTGGTCACAGACTGGCTTGACTCCATTATGGCTGTGAAGTGCTGTATGAACACAGCTGGGCAGAAAACAATCTCCCCTTCTTCAGTCCTCAGAGGCCAGGCCTCAGTGTGAAAAGTCAACTCGAGCTTTCTCAAATTGAGTAATTGTCTTCAAAACTCATTTATCAGATACTTGAGGTTTTTAGAGTTGTTTAATCTATAAATTAAATGCAAATTTTCAAAGAGTTGCATAACTTCATGCTTCCTGACTGAAAATACCAAGGATTCTTCCAGCAGTCTGGAGCTACCTGTTCCAGCTGGATGAGTCCTGCTTTCACAACATCTGTTTTTTTCAACAGCATCTGTGGGGATGGGAAGGATGTGTTAAATGATAAATTTCTAAACTGGCTTTACATGGGAATCAAATCTGAACTTGTTCCATTTCCCACAATCACAGCAGGTTTGTGATTTGTTTGATGTTAGAAGCCTGGAGGTCATCTCGTCAAGCCCCTCTGCTCATGGAGGGATACCAACAATAAGTTGCCAAGGACTATATATACTTTTTTTTTTTTGTATCTCAAATGGATACTTACTTCACTGAAATGATAAAGCTTTCCCTTCATGCTGATATCTGTTGGTGTTTCCCTTGTAGTCTTGAAGAACTCTGCCTATTCAAAGTGCACCAAAACATTGTTTGTGAAAGGAACCACCTTTATGCATACTTGTGTAGATTTGCAGATACTTTTTCTAAAGTAAATAAAATAGATGTAGAAAATTTTTTTTGCAAAAAAAATTCATACCACTGAAAACTTCAGTTCAAGCTGGAACAAAACCAGATGAATTCAGAGAAAGGAAGAAGCTCAGCTCTGTGCAGCCAATTACTCATGAGCTTGTGGTATTTCTCAAGGGGAAAATGTCTTGCAGCACCCAAGACCTAAATAATTAAAAAAAACCAACAAAACCAAGCAAACAACCTTGCAATGGGTTGTATGTGCTATAGCTGCTTTTAAAGAACAATTTCTGTCCAGAAAATGACAGCATACTGATCTGTTCTGGTCTAGTCTGTGTTCTTTCTCCAAAACAATAATGCTTGAAAAGCTCTGGAAAAGAGTACTGAGGGAAAAGTAGTAGCAGATAAGCTTTTGGCCTGATCCAGAAAACCTGTACAGATTTGAGTCACAAGTTTTTCAGAAAAAAGATAAAAGTGTGAGCTTTGGGCTTTTTTTTTTTTTTTGGCTTTTTTTTTTTTGACCCAAGAGTCTGAGCTTACTCTTGCCTGTTGTGCCCTTGCAAAGCTTATATGTAGACAAAGTACAGAAGAATGCAAAACTTGCTCTTCCCAAAAAAGGAAGAGCAGTGGGACATGATCCAGGGATCTAGTACATTTGTCCTAGCCCAAAAAATGCCCCAAAAAATGTCATGGAAAGGAATGTCCTCTGGACACTGTGGAGACAGTTCACTCCTTCTGGAGCCATTGTGGGGGGTGGTGATGCAGAAATGGATGTTTTGGTTGAGAAGCTCTGGTCCTTGCAGGTACCAGGCAGTGTCACTGCTCTGGGCAGGCTGGCACTGAGGTGCTGGAGGGAAGACAAGAGCTTCTGCTGTGCAGACTTATTGTTTCTCTGGAGTCTTCCATGCTGTGGGATGGCTGGAGATGAGGCCACATGATTAAAAGCAGCCTCATTCAGTGTTCCCCTGCTGCTGGTGGGCTGTGTGCTGCTTGTTTGAAACAGTTAATAGTTCTGCCAAAGATGAGGCGGGTGCTGTGACTCTGCAACTTAAAATAGCAGCATCTCTGTGCAGGGTAAAGGATGGACTTGGCACTTCTGTCTAACATTGTTTCTTTGTTGGAGCCCAATCCCAGAAGCTGCTGTTTGCCTTAATAAGGCTGGGGCTGGTTTTGAAGCTGCAGCTGGAGTCCAGGTTGTGGTCCTTGCTGATGCCTTGCTCCTGCATATACCTTGGATTTCCCTTGAGTGCAGGACATGCAGGTCTACTGTGGTCAGTCCTGGAGCAGTACCCTATGTGGATGTGTAAAACAATCCTGGACCCTGTGGAGGCTAAGCAAAGGTGGATGGTGGTGCCTTTTATCTCATTAGGCTAGGATCTGCTTTTGTGTGGCTGAACAGCCTGGAAAACCAGGGCTGCAGCCTGTTGGGAAAGGGGCAGGTCCTTCAAGTGTTCCCAGAGGAAAAGCTAGCCCTGCCAGCAGTGACCTGGGAACCCATGCTGTGGGTACTCGCCACATTGCTGTGGTTGCAGCAAGATCCTGTGATGACATAAGTTAAAACACATGTCAGAAGAGCATGAGATTCCCAGCAGTGTGTTTAACCAGAGCTGAACTTGAGAAGTAATGCCCATCTGCCTCATGGTGGAGAGACCTGGATGGGCAATAGCTGATATCATGATACAGCCAACGTCCTGCTTAGTGAAGGCTGATGGTGATACTTCAGGGAGCAGAGTCTCATGAGGATGGATGTGGGGTGGACAAAAAGGAGAGAAGGAGGCTTGGACTGCAACTCTCCTAATTATTGTACTGCAGATACATGTCCTCTTCCTTGAGGTTGTCTCAAACTCTTTTGGGACAGAAGGTCAAATATTTCTGTGTGAAAATGTCTCCTTTATTTAGAAGAGGGAACTGCTGCTTTGTTCTCTGTGTGAAGAAGTTTTTAAAAAGCAGTAGCTGTGCTGTAAGCTAGGATTTCTTTCATTTTCAACTTCCTGGGAACTCAAATTTGTCTCTCTCTTCCAGCCTGCCTTTAAAGGAACCACTTTCACCGACCTGCCCTTGTGTTTACAACTGAACATCATGCAGCGACTGAGCGATGGGAGGGACCTGGTTAGCCTGGGTCAGGTGGCTCCTGACCTCCAAGTGCTCAGTGAAGACCGGTTGCTGTGGAAGAAACTGTGCCAGTACCACTTCACAGACAGACAGGTATGAGGAGAGGTGCAAACTTCCATTAGTTCTTGGTCTATCCCCCCCTAGAAAGAGTCTGCCCTGCATGTTCTCTTACTTGGCTGTCTCTTGGATCTGCAAGCTGATAATATAGGCTGGCATGAGAATGGCTGTGAAGATGATTTATATAGAGGGGTTTACATACCACAGCAATGATTCCTGAAATAGGAGCTTGAGGAATTAATCATATACTGAACTTCAATCCTAATCCATGTGGGAACAACTGCATGACTTGCAGTTGCTCCTTGCCCCACGTGTGCAGGGAAAATGTGCAGGCAAGCTCCAGCAATCACCCTGATGTCCTAGGGACTGACACCCTTGCAGAGAATCTTTGTGGATGTGGTCTATGAGCTGTACTCTCTTGCCCTTGAGAGCAAGAAATCCCCTCTGAGCTGTTCTGTGAGTGATGAGATGGTATGTGGATCTGCTGCTGCCTACTTTGTACCTGTGTAAACATCTCTAGCAGACTGGTAATCATCTGGGATCATCTAAACTTAAAAGCAAACAAACAAAAAATCCCTCTTTGTTTATGGGTGAATGTCTGGGGTGTTTATACTAGACCTCTCCACTTCAGGAACCATGTGCCAGATTTCTCTGCTGACTTGGATTTATTTAATTACTCTGAATCTGGCTTTGGAAGTGACTCTGGAGGAGTTATTTCTATTATTAAGTAAATTCACATCCAGCCTTTGCAACTAACGAACCCTAAAAGAGAGATGAGTGTCTCCCAAGCTAATACAATAAATCATTGACACTCAGAGAAAAATACCTCAACATTTACAACTGTTAAATGCAACTCTACTTGCTGTGCTGCCAGCCAGAAACAGTGGTCAAAGTAGTATGAAATAGCTCCCAGGGTTTCAGGCTTCCTATGGTGAAGCTGGCAAAGTGGGAATAGGGCCTTATAGTATTGATTGAGGCTGTTCCCATCAGGAAAATACATATAGCTTTTTCAGCTATAAGTAGAAAGGAAGAGCTTCTTAGCTCAAAGAAGCTCAGAAGTCTTCAAAGTAAGAGCTTTCTTGGTGTTGCAGGGGAACTGTTATGGCACTGGCAAGGTTGATATGTAAAGGAGAGAACATCATGAGCTGAACAGAATAAACTGCATTTTTGACCTGCTCTAATTGTATGTATCTTTTCTTTAAGATTCGCAAACGACTGATCTTATCTGATAAAGGACAACTGGATTGGAAGAAGATGTACTTCAAGCTCATAAGGTGTTACCCACGGAAGGAGCAGTATGGTGATACACTGCAACTGTGCAGGCACTGCCACATCCTTTCCTGGAAGGTATGAGGTGCTGCTGGGACAGACTTCGTTGGGGCAGGAGCCATGGGGCATCTAGTGCTTCTTCTCATTGCAGCTGGCTTAAGGTGTTGCAATTTGCCTGTATAGACTAGGGATTTCCTACATCATAATTCTCCCTCAGTTAAGACCCTTTCTTCTCTGTGCTTCAGAGATCCCACCTTTATCTTGAACATGAGTAGTGTCTACTGGGGCTAGACAGTTGGAAGATGGGCATGTTTTAGGGCTGCCTGCAAGAAATTATTTTAGCACTGCCAGCAGCTTCCTTTACCCATTATGTGGAAGTGGCGGTCTTGGCAATGGGATTAGCTGGAAGGAAAGCTGATGGCTGTAAAACAGCTCAGGACAAAAATCTGCTGAACACTGTGGTGATATGCAAGCCATGTCTCTGGAGTTAAACTCCAGTAGCTGATGGTAGGCTCTAGCCTCTCTTCCCTCAGAAGAGTGGAGAAGAATTGGATCTTTGCTGCTTCTTTTTTTGGTAACTTCCCCCTAAGATAGTAAGCCCAGTTCTGAGCTGTCTATTATCCTGGGCTCTGCTCTACCTGTTTGCACATGGGATGCCTAGCAGAGGGGCAGTGCTAAGTTGGCTGATGCTTTGTCACCCTTTCTCCAGCCTCTCTAAATAGAATTGTTTTCTCTTTTCCCAGGGTACTGATCACCCCTGCACAGCCAACAACCCAGAGACTTGCTCCACCTCTCTTTCACCGCAAGAGTTTATCAACTTGTTCAGGTTCTGAACCTGGGTCAGTGCAGCTTATGCAATTCCTACAGGACACTTCGTCACAGAGCTTGGACAGTCTATTTGTAAATAGTGTAAATATTCATGTTTGTTTGAAGCTCCTGAGTCAAGGAACAAGAGGATCTCAGATGAAAGGTGAAGTTGCTCACTGACATGCAGCACTTAAGGAATACAGACTTCCATAGGACTGGTGTATAAATACAGCATGTTGTACAGAGTCCCTTTTTTATCATCAGAGTACAAGATACAGGGCAAAAAAACCCTTTATTTTTTGGTTTTAGAAGTTAAAAATGAATTTGCCCCGCATCCATTTGAGAACTCTTTTGATTTGTTTCTAATAGAGAGAAAGCAATATGAGGCTAGGACTGTTGAACTGTTCCTCCATCTGGTTTTATTTAGCATACATATTTATAAGTATGACATTTTAGAAATATTTATGAAAAATACCCCTGTGACAAGTTTAATAATACTTTTGTGCTTTTAAAAGGACACATTCTGAAATACTTAGGATAGAACTCTAGCCTGCTTGCGAGACAGAATCGCAACATACCACTTTCTACCTCTAATAGATTGAGTACCTTTCAAACAAAAATCCAGTGTACAATGTGAACTTTTGTATTTTGTACAATGATTTAAAGGGAAATGTTTGTGATAGTAAGCATCTTTTCTTGTATTAATGCTTACCTCTTTACATTAGTTTTCTTGCTCTACTCAGTGCTTGAATGCCTAGATGATAGGCACCATATGAATACCTAAGACTTTACTCCATCCTCTTTTAATTTGTTGGCTTTATGAAAGACTATGCAAATGTGAAAAGAGAAGACAAAAGGATGAGCATTATCTATAAGGGAGGAAGTTCTATGATAGGGAAACAAAGGACTGGATTTAATCTCACAAGGTAAATTCTTATCTGCTTCATTAGATTTATTGCACTAGTTGAAATCCTAAGTGAGGTTAGAATCTGTTTTTAAGCCCATGTTTTCCAACATATACACTGCTCTGTATTCCCACTGCTGTCAAGTGAATTCAGTCATCTTAGAGCTGGTAAAATATAGGGAAAACTGGGCCACTGAATCTCATTAAATGATGCGGTTTTTATTTACTGGAAGACTGGCAGCAAATGTTTAGTTTAGAGCCTGGAGCTTAGGGAGTGATTAGTATTTAGCAGTCAGGACTTGGGTAAGCAAGGGATTTCCAGCATACTGATCTCTTAGGTTCTTTCTCCAAGACCCAAGGACCCTACTCCCTTCTGCTTCCAGTGCTGAGCTGCTTTATGGAATTTTCTGACCCTAACTCAGAGCTAAATTTTCAGTCCTGCAGAGTAAGTGGCCACTTCACTGTGGCTGTGATCTGGCTCACTGTCTCCTCTGTTGCATGCAATGCTTCACTTTTCTCTACAGTGGAGCTTGCAGAATCCAGCTCATCCATAGCAATCTGAAAACCTGCAGTGGAAAGTTTTTGCTGTTTGCCAGTAGATTTCCTGTATAGCACTTTCTCTGTGTATGATGTAAGCAGGATACCTTGTAAGGGTAAATATTTAGTGGGTTGTGTGTGACTACGTAAAAAAACTTTGAGGAAAAGGAGTACTCAGGACAATTCAGGAAGAACTACTTGAGTTAATTATTGTTAAATATGCTGTTCCTTTTTTTACATTTTTATAACTGACTTTGATCACTTTTCTGCAGCTGTTCGTATTTTAAAATGACAGTATTTGTGTTTTTGCAAACTAAATCACTTTGCATATTCTTGGAAGAGATGTGAAAAGGGGAAAAAACTGCCTCTAGATGGAGCAGTGGGAAGAGAGGAGGAAAACAAGGAAAATGCTGATAAGAACTGCCTTTCTCTAGCCACCTAACAGCAAATCCCAAGTTTTTGCTCTTCTAGAGAGTTCTGTGAGGCTGTACCATGCTTAGCCATGGCCCAGAGCTTGTCACTCTCCAGAGATGAGGAGAAAACACATGCAGGATAACAAGCTTTATCTTGGTGTTGATGCCCTATCCATCAGTTTGACTGCTAGTGGGAAGCATATGCCTCCTGATCATACTCATGTCAACTGAAAGTGATTTAAAAACTGCTACCTTGGAAAAAATACACTTGTGCTTGTTTGGGGATGTTTATGAGTAAAGGAGGCCAGTTTGTTTTCTTTCCTGTGTTGATGGCAGTGGGTAGACAAGGCTGAAATCTGGCTTCCTGAGTGAGGACATTAAGGAATAAACTTGCAAGTGAAGTGAGTGAAGCATTGCCACTGAGTTTGGAGAGTCCTGTAGCTCCTTTTTCCAGCAGTGAAAAGACCTGCCCCCCTTGGCATATTTTGTTTACAGCTCTGATTTGGGGTTGGTTTGTTTTGTAGTTTTGCCTCTGCCACCCATGGTGAGCCAACCTGTTGTGATGGAGAGGAAACAGTATTTTGGTATGAAATGCTGCAGCATTCTGCCTACTCTGCATCTGTGTTTAGCACTTATGCTCTGTGAGATTGTGACACTGAGTGAATTTTAAGCTCAGGTTTGAATCTGGCCTACCGCATTCCTTGCATAAGAAGATGGAAATTCTCAATGTTGAGCTGTGATTTGGGAATGTCTTTGCTCCAGCCGTTGCCTCTATCAACCCTTCACTGGCCTCTTCTACCCAGAGACCATGGGTCATACTGACAACAGACTTAATGTGCAACTGAGGCTCCTATTTATAAAACCTACTTCAATTACTGTGTATTTTATTTCTTAGCACTGTAAGGGTCAAAGTGCTGAAGATGATTTGTTATACACAGACACTTGTCTGTTGCTTGTGTGCGGTCTTGCTGTCAGTGTCCAACTAGCAGCAAACCAAGTAACTACTGTACAGAACAAAACAGACGAAAAAAGAAACAGAAAAGCCTTATTCAGTTACTGCCTCAGTCATTACCCTCATGCTGCAGCAATTGTCGAAGATGGCCTTGGTCTCTTTGGGACCCATTGTTTCTTGAGTGGCTGGTACATGGAGATGTTGCAGTAAATTCAATACTCTTGGTTTGTATTTAAAGCAAAATACTGTTGCATCCAAATACCCTACTCTAACCATTTACAAACAAAGCAATCAGTATTTTAGCGATGCAAAGGCAGCAGCTTGGCCAAGGAGGGCAGAGTAACAAACTGACAGTGATATCAGGGCAGGGTAGTTTAAGGCTACTCTCAGGCCAAAAGGTCCTCTTTATTTTAAGACAATTATGGCAAAGCTGTTGTGAAGGAGAAAACAAACTTATAGTTTGGAAATAGAATGTTCTTTTTCAAATGACAAACTTTTTCAAACTTCATGTTCCAGTTAGTTGATGCATTTCCATTAGATAGGCATCATTTCTTATACTAGGAAAGAGTTTTTCCTCTTTGGGGTTTTCTCTTGCCGGCATATCCAGAGAAATCTCATTGTCTTTAGAGGTTGTATCAGAACATGGTGCTGTAAAGAGGAAAAATAGATCCATGCAAGGGAGGGAGAGATCTCAGAGGTCTCTTGTTTCAGCTTTCTAGAAGAGGCCAGTTTTTGATGTGATGGCTATTTCAAGAGGCACGATTTCAGCTGTACATACCTTAAACCTTTTATACTAACTATGGTATACTGAAGTTTGATCATAAAGCATGTGCACCTCCTCTGTTTTTTGGCTTTTTTTTTAACTGTGGGAGTTTCTAGGTCCTTTGTGAAGTGATTAAGAAAATGTGTATTGCTCTGAAGAAATTGCTTTGTATGTAAACATTTAATTGCACCCTGCCACTTTTTGTATATGGGAATATATTTTCTATTATTTTTCCTTGCCCCAGGTTTTAAACTGTTTGTATTCCCATTTGTTTGACTTAAATTACTTTTGTGAAGCTGTCACCTTCTAGAACATACACAGGTACTAAACCAGCTTTTCTTGCCCAGAAAATTCCTTGGCCTTTAGTTGCTGGAATTTAATTTAGAGCAGGAACATTTCAAATCCTATTGTGTAGCAAACAAATCAGATGTGATTTTCACACTGATCTCCTGCTTGGTACAGCAAACCAGCATTGTCTTCTGCGGTTGTCCTTACAGACATGTTGCACATTTTCCCTGTAGATCAGCACTTTGCCAGAAAAGCATAGCTTTAAATTAAAATGCCCCTCTTTGCAGCTGGCCTGTTTGCACAAGCACAGGCCCTGTGGAGCTGATGGCTGGTCAGGCTGCTGGTGTAGACTCACTCCCTCCTTCAAGGTTTGGGGCTCTGGTCTTCTGCCTGTGCTGCTTTCTCAGCTTGTTGCTTGTAGTGATGCTGGTTCTAAGCTCTGAAGTCATGGTCAGGCATTCACACAGCTGTCAGTGTGTGGCTGCTGGGCTCTGAGTCTTTACCAGCACCTAATTTCTATCCAGTGTCTTCCTCCAGTGATTTTATTGGTAGCAAATCAGCTTTACAGGATCTGGCCCTAGGAGAAGAAATCCATCTTGTCCTTGACACATGCAGTCTCAAGTATATAGATACTCTTGACACCAGAGGAATTCCCTCAACCAAGTGTTGCTGCTTCTCCTCCTGGGAGGGCAACTGAGGGTGGAATTTGCCTTTCTTTAGCCATCCTGTGCTTCACAGAATGCTAACATGTCAGCTACTAAGAGAACATTTTAATTTGAAATAGAAAATATGCTCATCTTTAGGAACTAATTTACAGTAATTATAAACACCTACTTATATATGGAAGAGTGTGTGTTCAGTTTTATTTTTCCTTGAAGTTGTAACTAGAGATTATATGAAGTGAAAGGCATCCCTTATATAAGACTTCAGTTTAATATTATTGTGTGGTTAAAATCCTTCCATTATAAATTTGCACACTTTTTTCCTCTTTCCTTGCATGTTCAACTGATTTTTACAGCTGTTCTGTGCAGACAGTATTTTTGTAAAACATTTTTGACACTGAATTGAAATAAATGTTCAAACAATGTGAACCACAGAGTTGGTTGTCTCATTGCTTCCAAGGTGGTGACCTTATCAGCCTTGAGCTTCTGATGACTGTAAGCAAAGACTCTTCTGCAGGAACATCCAGAACTTGGCTTGTTGTCACAGTAGAACATCCCAGATAGAGCTATTGCTTCATCATATCTCAAAGGAAATGAGCCTTCTAACAGAAACTGTGCTCACTGTGAGCTTGTGATCGTGAATCTGAACTTGCCCACAGCACAGGAGTGATTGCTGCCCCAAAAGAGATCACCAGTGCTCACATCTTATGGCTTACAAAATAATGGGGTTTTTTTCTAGTCATATTACCTGATTATTTTTGCATCTGTTTTTGGGGGGTGGGGAGTGATATTGGACCTTGTTAGTGTCAGGACTGCAAACAGTCTGACCCAGGTTCCTGCTCAGAGGGAATGTGAGCAGTCACTGAAGTGACTCCTAATAAATGGGGAAAAGCAGTTGAGAAGGCAAATGAAATGTGCCTCTGGTTGAACAGGAGATGTTATCATGGTAACACAGGATTACTTGCCTTATGAAAGCTATGCCAGCTATGGAAATAAGCACAAAATGCAGATGTTTCAGTTTCAATCTCATTTGCACTGTCATATAAGGTATGTTTGAGTGGTTTCCTAAGTCCTGTAGTTATGCTGTCACTCGGATTGCACCCCCTAGACACAAGTCTCTGGAAACAGGATGGGACAACATCACAAAGCCTTTTAAACAAGAGGAAGCTGTTGTTATGACATATTTCTTATTCAAACCTTGAAAATAGCAAGCTCTACTTATTTTAATAGACTAAATGTGCAAAGACTAAATCCTTTAAGGGGAATACTGGATCTTTTTAGGAGTATGTTGGGGCCCATTTTCATGTTATTGCTGCTATGGCGTCCCTTGTAAGTGCAGTCAGGGATAGAGGGAGAGGCATCCTAAAACATGGATGAGGATCTGCCTTGATCAGTGATACCAAGTCACCCTGTATTACTTCCTTGGCGTGCCCTCACTGTCTGTCTTAGAGCCTAATAAAAGAAGTCCTGTTAGGCCAAAAAGCATTTTGAAGATGTCTTACACAATGAATATTAAAATTATGACTCTGCTTTGCCCTACCTTTCCCTAATCTTAATTTCTGCTTCTCTGCCTTACAGGGGTGAACCATGTAGAGGATTGCTTTATTTTTGATAAAACCTTAGCTGTTCCTGTGATCAAAACGGCAGAAATTGGAAAAAGCTGTTTTCCAAAAGGCTCTATAAATAACTCATGTGGGTTCAAAGGCCTTCCCTAAGCTGGAAGGACACCAGTTCACTCCTCACCATTCTTAATGCATAATATACTGCACTTTCTGGTTGAAAACAAACAAATGTTTTAATACGTTTTCCTTGGATAATTTCAGTCCTGGTCAGAACAGACCTTAAATACAGACAGCAGCACACACAGGTTTGCAGCTGAGGTGCCAGGTCTGTCCCAGAGCTCCCCAAAATGCTTCTGCTTTCATGCAGTGGCTGGAAGTGGTGGTGGGACAGGAAAGACACCCACTCCCAGCTTCACAGGATAAATAAACAAACCAGCCCATGGGATTTGCGTTCGTAGACAGAGAAGCGCAGTCAGTAGAGGAAATGCGAGTTCCTCCTTGTCACAGCACTCCAGGAATTTTGATGTATTTCAGCAGAGTTTTTAAGCATTGGGTTAAGCTAATTCTTACCAGTATTACTTTTATTCTTGAAGTACATAAAATATGATGTCACTGTGGGTAATCTTTGATGTGAAAGGTGTGTGTAATAAACTGTCAGCCAAGAAGCTGCCTTGCTCCCTGTCTGCACCCTGTGACAAGCTGGGGTGGGCTACAGTTTTGCTTTTTCTTACTTTCCTTCCACAAGCAAAACTCTCACTTTTGTGAGGGATTTAGCTCATGTTCCAAGCTAGAAATCTCTTCTCTCCTCCCTCCCACTCCAGTGTGACAGCCCAGCTGGTGGGAAGTGTCAGGGGAGGCTGCACACCCACAGAGGACAATTGCCTAGCTCAGCCTGGGGCCAGCCTCCAGCCCAAACATGATCCAGCCTAAGCTGATGAGAGCCCCTCTGGGTCTGGTCTTGACTGCAAGCATTCCAATGCTGTGCTAGGCTGGGACCCAGCGCACTGTGGCCTTGCCTTCTCAGCACGAGTTGTCTCTTGGAACCATGGCCATCACTTTTTCCCTTGGGGTTTGGGGCACATTTTGTCCACGGGTCTCCCACCAGAAGCTGACCATGGTTTTCAACGTTGGTCCTCTCTTAAATTACTTTCTCCCAATCTTTTTATAGCTCTCTGACTGAAGTGGAATTTATTCTTTCTTTTTTTAATATAGCTGGAGGTGTAAATCCAGATAAATATAACTCCTGAGGGGGAATCAACTTGCCCATGCCACAGCTCAGTAGGGTCTGTGTTACTGCTGGTATATATAAAGCAACCAGGAGCCTTTTTAAACCTCTGAAACTGAAGTAATTCTTTTGTTACCTACAGCTAATTAAATGGTTCTCATTTAAAAGCCCTGTCTCTTGGTGGTAGGTAGAAACCTACAATCCTGCTCTTACCACACACTTTTATATTTAAAGCCTCTATTTTTAACCCAATGGTGGGATTCAGGGTTAATGCTTGTTAGATCTGTGTCTAGACAGTTGTGAAAAACAGGAAATGAATTACATTATAGTACGAAAGGAGAATTTAACCTTTTCTCTCCTCACTAACACATGGGACTGAGGAAAATATGTTACAGCAGAGTATTTTGGAAAGTTTAAGGAAGTTGAAAAATGAGAAGAAGGGAAAAAAAACCGCTGGGTTTCCACAAGGCCTCGTGGGAATTATTTCACAGAAAATAATGTGCCAGACTCTGCCCTCAGCTACACCCAGGCAGTAATTTGTTTCCTCTGGTCCCTGTGGAAAAATTGAATTTTATTATTCCCTGCTTATGCTGAACATTCAGAAGAAGTAAAAGGCAAGTTAGCCCATTTCACACACATGCACGAGCACGTGTGGCAGCTGCAAGAGAGCAGCCACTACACAACACCTATCCTGCAGCACCATGAGCCAGTCAGAGAGGTTTGTAACACCCCTGGGCATAACAGCACCTCGCACCCCTTCTCCTCAGGCTGCCAAAGGCCTCAAGGTATTTTTGAAATATTTACAAATTTTTTTTTTGTTTATTTGGATTAGGGCCTGAAAAAATGCAAAATTCCCTTGCTTGGCCCTTCAGGAAAGTAAGAGCTCAAAGGCTCATTGCCCCCAAGCAGCAGCACAGGGATACTGCTGTAGCTTAGGATGTATAGGGTAAGGCTCCAGCTTTAAAAAATTGCTGTAATGAACCCAGAGCATTAATTAAGCCAGAACCAGTGTGGACAGCTGGCCTGCTTGGAAAGAGCTGGAAAGCAGAGGCCAGGGTGCTCTTAACCCACTTATTCCCCCCATTCCCTGCAAAACTGCTGTTGTTTTGATGCAAAACACACCATAGCCAAAAGCGGTGCTGCAAGCATCTTCCAGACTGCTCTGAGCACTTTCCTTGGCCCCCTTATGTTTCTTAACCCTTCCTGGACCCCAGAAGGCTGCAGAAGCATCAAGTGCCTGCTCCACTGTAAAGGCACTGTCCTTCCCAGATGGCTGCATGTCCCTGTGCTCTCTGCTGTGACCAGCTGGGTGCTGCTGCAGGGACCCTTTTAATCTCGTGCACAACCCACCTCCCTCGTCCGCATGTCTTTGTTTACATTTGCCACACATGCTGCCAGCTGGCCAGAAACATTAATATGCTATGGCAGAGCAACAAAGCCTTCCCAAGGGTCCTCCACGCAGCTCAGCCTGGCTCTGCTGTTCTGCCCTCCTGGGATCCCCACTGGCTTTGTGGCTGCTGGGAGCATGGAGGAAAGGGATTAGTCCTCTCAAGAATATTTATTTGCTTAGTTTTATCATGATTTCTTTTAATTTTGAAGGCACATGAACATGCCGTGTACAAATTACTGGAATAATACTGTAGCTAATTTTATGGCGTCTTTAGCACCGTCCAAAAAGAAAAAAAACCCTCAACCAACAAACAACTGTCCCTGCAATGGAGAAATCTAAATAAAGTTCTTTAAGCAATACAATATTTCTCTGTATAGCTGTCAATGTTTCCATTGCCAGTTTGTCTTCATAAAGGAACCAAGCTTTGGCACAGCTTATTTCAGAAAAAAATAACATCTTTAAGTGTTTCCAAGGGGGTATGGGTAAGGGGGATTATGGAAGTCAAAATCACTAGAAGAGCTGTAGAATGCTGGCCTAAGGGTCTCAGAAAGGAAAGAGCCTCAATTTATCCAAATCTGCCTGCCCATGTTTGTGCCAGAGAGGGAGGGAGGGAGGGAGTGGAGCAGGAGCCCTTCAGGCTTTTGCATCTGACCAGGTAGCAACAGTTGAGAATCCTCCTCAAGGAGAGCCAGCTGCTAACGGGACTGGAGGGAAATAATTCAGTGTTGCCCATTGCTAATGCAGAAGTGAGCTGGGGAGCAAAAACACCCAGTGCCAAACATGCTGCTGTGGAAGGGGCTGTCTGTACCTCTGGATCCATATGCTTGGGAGGCCCAGGCCATGTGCATGCAGATGGACACACACAGTAAAAGTTGCCTTTCACAAGTCTTGCTCTGCAGTGTAAGGAAGGTCAATAACTTTCTTGTTATTGCAAAGCAGCAGCTTTGCTTGAAGGAGAGGCTTTAGGACATGGTTCATCCTGGGGTGTGGGGGTGGGAGGAAGTTTCTACATTATTCATGAATCTCTTTTCTGTTTTTTTCATTAGTATCTTCTGCTTGATATCAGTGTAGCCTGCTTGACAGACTACTACTGCCAGAAATGGTGTTTGATTTATAGAAGAGGTGGAAAGCTAAATAGAAAAGGATACAGGTATTCAAAGGATCCTCATCTTGGTGTCTCTCCATGGCCACATCTGTCACCCCTGAGGTCTCCTGGCACTGGAGACTGATGGAGGAACCCCAAAGCTTCTCTTGCTGGCCAGGATGGGTTGCTGTAGTACCCTCTCAGGTATCTAGGAAGCCACATTTACCTCCAGCCCATCCTCAGGTTACCAGATGAACTGCATGCACTGAGATCTTGCATCCCTCTAAATATTTTATCACCCTTTGCCCTCATTTTCTTAAGTGGGCAGTGAAACCCTAGCTAGCCTGTGTGCCCCAGCAGCATGGTATTTTATTACAGAAAGCTCAAAACAAAGCTTCCATTAGCTAATCCAGCCACACCAATGGCTGTAGCACTGGAGCTCCATGGATCACTCTCCCAATGCCATTAAGCAGCAGCAAGGAGCAGTTCTAACAGTATTTGGGAGCAGGCTCTTTTGCACTATGCAGGCCAGGCAGAGGACCTTACTGTGAGACACAACAATGCCAGCTCAGAGGAGACCAAATGTCAGTGAAGACGGTGACACCTCTTTTGGACCCCACATGTGTACTTCTGTCACATGTCAGGCTTCAGATGTCCTCAGCACTCGACAATCTCCACGTGTGATTTTTAGGACTCCACATGCTAAGCCAGGGCATTTGCTTTTTGAATGACCAGAAATAATCCCCATTTCTGAGGATGTCTGTAAGCCCAGCAAGCATCCTTGCCAGGTTGGATGGGGGTCTGAGCAACCTGCTCTAGTGGAAGGCGTCCCTCCCACAGCAGGGGGGGTGGAATTAGATGATCTTTAAGGTCCCTTCCAACCCAAACCATTCTATGATCTTGAGTGGGGTGGTAATGTCCTGCAACCTCCACAGTCTGCATTGCCCCTGCAGGCAGTGAGCAGAGGGGACCCCAATGTCCCTGACAAGGGCTGGGGACCTGCACCCATGTGGCCAGGGCCAGGCTGAGCCATTCCACAGCCCTGGATGCCCACAGCAGTTCAAAGCAGTAAGGCCACAGAGAACATTGGCAGAAAGGTTTCATCAGGCTCTGTGCCTTGGAAAGGTTGCTCCTGCTCACACAGCCCTTGGCACCAGCTCACAGGAGGCTGGGGCCTTGCCTCTCTGCATGGATCTGACCTCCATGCACCACGGGAGCATGGAAAGGCTGGAACGCAGGAAATGCTGGGAATGTGGGTCTTCTTTGCTGGCAACGAAGTTCCTCCCTTGGTCTTTCAGATCTCAAAAGCACTTAACCTGGGCTGTTTTATTTAATAATTACCAATAAGTTGAATGAGAATGACAATTAAGTAAACAATCGACCCTGTAAAGGATCTCTGACAAATATGGCAAGCAGAGCACTGCAGATCTCCCGAGTCCCTTCTTCTCAGCCTGCTGCTGGGAACAAGGCATGGGGAGCACCCTGCTGGTGATGCCAGCAATGAGAACAGCTGGACCCCACAGCACTGGTAATTTTGTGTCTCAGGATCCAGCACATCCAGCTCTGTTTACTTTATGGGAACTCCATGGACAATGCATTTGAAAACGACTCCTGGCCAGACACATACCTTAGCATATTAAAAGGTATTTTTAGTACTTCTGGCAAAGCAGATTGAACTCTGCTTTTAGTTGTACTAAGACAACTCCATGGACTTTGCTGGCAGCCCTGCATATTTGTACCAAAGTAGCAACTGGTAGAGGTTACTTGACTAAATAGTTGTATTTCCTTCATGCAAGAGAAAAACACAAGTGCAGATAAATACTGGTGGGATTCCTGACTTATAGTGGGCTGTATTTTCTTCCTAAGAGAGTGACTCTGCCTGAAAAAAGTTTGAATTGCCAAAGAAATAATGTCATCTAGCAAGGAAAAATTACTCTGGATGTCGCCTCCTCGATTTGTGATGACTTTGTTTTTGTACTGGTATAAATATAACTGTGAGCATTTCATACAGCAAAGTACTCTGTGATGAGTACAGTGTAAATAGTGGGACTGATTACTCTTGCTATAAGCAAGGACTGGCAAGCTT
Organism: Acridotheres tristis; assembly: GCA_037013685.1. Classification (NCBI taxonomy): domain Eukaryota; kingdom Metazoa; phylum Chordata; class Aves; order Passeriformes; family Sturnidae; genus Acridotheres; species Acridotheres tristis. The sequence continues at coordinate 138,235,503 of CM072886.1, read as the reverse complement.
TGCTTCACTCCAGGAGTCAGAACGGTGGAAGTGGCAGGAGCTTTATGGCTAAATGGTTAAAAGCTGCAGCATAACATTTTCTCAGGATGGCTCCAGGCATGGAGCTGGTGTGCTGCCATTTCAGCAGCCAGGCTGAGACGGGGAAGCACGCCACCACAATTGCATACTAAAAAGAAGGGAAGGCTGAGATAACTACCATCTTCTTACTGTGTAGGCTGTTTGAAAAAAAATAACATATAATGATTCCTGCCTTAATGCAGTGTTTGGGTTCCAGATATAGCCTTGCATGGGAAGGCTGGTATGATGCTGAACCAAGCAAAATTACTATTTCCTGCTTTTAAGTAATATAATGTCAGGAATCCAACTCACTGGAAACATTCTGCTCATCTTCCAGAGCAGGAAGCAGACATTCGTCACAAGCACCAGGTGAATAATGTCACTTCAGCTGGACTTTGTGAATGGCAGTCCACAGCTCAGGTCCTTAATGCTTGTTTTGTGACTGTAAAATGAAGCTTGGTATACCTCATGCCTAGGAAGTGGCTTAGCTCGCTCAGAAACCCAGGGACCTGCCAGAGGCCTTAGATAACTAAGTAAGATTTGTTTTAACTGCCCTCAGTATCCAAAGTATTTCCTACTGTAAGTACAAGGAAACATTGAGGATACTTAAACAACCATATTTGTTTATCTTAGGTCAAACTGAAGAGATTTTCCAGAACCACTAGTGCAGCTGCATCTAACTTTTTGAAAGGCTGTATTTGTATAGAGTGCTTCACTTCTGACTCCATGATCACAAACGAAACGAGGTGAGCTCTAAAGGGAAGTGCGCACAAACCTGGGCAGATGTCTCCAGACACCCCGTCCTCTGGTGTGCTTCATTAACCTTGGCTCAACTGGGCCATGTCCTGCATAAGGAGGAAGCCAGAAGGCAGAAGAAAATCACCAGCATTCTCGATCCCCCAAATTTCTGAGAAGGTAAATGTCTGAAGAGAGACAGACATGCAGACAGGATTTCCCTAAAGACATGAGATTCTCCAAGCCTGTGAATACAAAGTGTCATAGGAGGGCAACCCCACCAAACTTGGAGCCATCTGCTCTGCTGGGTGACACATGAAGTGATGCTCTGCAGGTCCTCCCCTCCAGCAGGGTGGCTCATGCCAGGTGTGGGGGACAGCCACCACCTGGGTCAGGGACAGTGTTTTGGTAACGGCTCTGCAAGACACCCAGTGTAAGGTAACTGTGACTACTGTACGGACATGGTGGTGTTTTCACACCTCATTCTTACTCTCTGGTACAGTTTTCTCAAGTCATTTAGTCTATGACCCTTGTTTCCTAAAAAGGTAGGGGAAAAAAAATGTGAAAAATTAGAAAATTTGGACCAAACTCATTCTAACATTCTTAAGCAGAAACTTGGAGAGGAATGGTGTTTCAGAGCATGCATGAAGCTCTGGTTGGACAATGAGACTATGGGGAGAGGAGGCCACAAATGTCAAAATGTCCTGACCAAGGCTCTCATCCTGGAATTTGATTCATAAAAATGCAGCCCATTGCCCCTTTGCTTCCTGAATAGCCGAGATCATATTGCAACATCCCCAGGTATCTAAATATAAACTGATAGCAAACCAATTGGTCTGATATCCTAAGGTGTCACAACCCCATTTTGATAGGGACTGTGACTGCTGACCAGAGCCCCCAAACTGGCACGGGGTGTGACGATGCTGCCATAAGGCCCCTTGCACTGACATTACAGGCTCAGGCAGTCGAGGCCAATACCTCAGTCTTCAGCCACAACCTTGCAAGATACAAATCCCCTCTGCAATGCTGTCAGAATGACTCATTTTTAACTGTAACAGCTACTGGCAGGGCTGAGCGTGTAGGGGACCACCTCTGTCCGTGTCCCAACCTGCATATCCACTGAATGCTGACTGCTCTCTCTGCTGGCCAACTGAGAAATGGGATTTTCTCAAGACAGACCTGGTCACATATAAGTTTGCAAAAATGCACTTTCCAAGCAAATTCATGCCAGAAAAAAGTGTCTATTTTTCTAAGGCCACAAACAGCTGACTAGAAGAGGTTAATTATCAAATAAACTATATTCCTAGGTAAAAAGCAGCAGCAAAGAAGAGAAACAGGCAGGAGAGATGTGGGTATTCCATCTCATGCTGCAGCTTACTCCTGCAATAGCCTGCTGGAGATGGGAGGAACCACCTGTGAGATGGGATATGCCCCCATTATAAGGCTATCAGTCTTACCCTATGGTGCCTAGAAATAAAAGGCTTGGAGAATTTCAGTGATCAACAGCATACAGAAGCTGGGAGACCGTGGGATTGTGAGTAACTGACCTGAGAGCAGGAGGGTTTCACCCCGCTTTCTTCAGTGCCTGACTCAAGGATCCCCTAGTCCAAAAAGCCACCACTTAAGGGTGCACATAAAAGCTCATAAAACCTGTAATAACTAGACAATAAGAAGACATCACTGTGGAAAAGGACAAGGCAAAGAAGGCTGAAAGGGTATGGGAAGCTGAGCTGCACCAGGAAATCATTGTACTGAAAGTGTATAAGCAGCACATCTTTGTCCTGGATACAGGGGGACAGCATCTGGACACAGTAAAGATTAAAAGTCTCAAGGGCTATGGACAGTATGGAGTGTAAGTGAGCACAGGCTGATCCTGTTGTGCCAGTGCAGCCCAGAGACAATCAGCCATCATTGCTCTCCTATTTATTTCCTATCTCCCAGTGGCATGTGCCCAGTTCCTCTGCATCAAGGAGTGAGGCTCTCCCTAAGCACCACTTCAGCTGGGTGGCTGCATTGGCCAGCTGCACCTGAGGACCAGCAGTTGTGCTCTGCCATACAATGTACCCCACACATGTATGCATGACTGTGATATGAAGCTCCTTGAATCTTAGGTGTTTAAATACATCACTGGTCACAGAGCTGACAATTAAGTGATGTCTGGTAATGAAGTTATCTCCTTGTCACCAGATTTACAGTGGAAGTTCTTTGCTTCTTCTTCTGCAGGTACATGGCAAAGTGGCTCTCAGTAAACTTTTCTTTTCTGTCTGCAACTTACTGTGGTGTTCAGTGGAGAAACCATACTGGTGGGGCCACCTCATGCATCAAATATGGGTTGACAGCAGAGGTTAAATACAGCAAGTTCCACAAAATAGGCTAGGGTTACCTGGAGAAAGGACCAAAGAGGGGAGGAGGGAAGTCACTTAGTTCCTCTGATGGGACACTAGGACTAATCACCATCAGAAAAGAGCTGGTTTCTGATAATTACAATGATGAGTTCTTATCTTTGTATTTTGGGCACTAAATGAGCACTTGATGTATTCTGAATTCCCTCCTTCTGACACCATGCCACTTGAAAGGTGAGGAAATGCCCCAGACTTGATGGGCTAGAGAGACAGCACCACAATATCACCATCCTCAACAGTGAATTAAGTAATTCTCTGGCTTCTACTGATCCCTCTGGAATGACAACTTTTTACAAGAGCCACTAAAAGGTGGCTAATTATAGAAAAGCTATAATCACACACACCCAGCCGGCTACATGTAAAATTAAGCACCTATTCAGAATGATTACAGAGAAAAAGGACTAACTCTTCACACTGATTTTTTTTAAACTTGCATATTCTGAATAATGGTTGTGACTGTTCTTCTTAACAGCCTTGATGCTGAAACTAGATTAAACCAGGCAGATTCTTGTGTCTTGACCCCCACTAAAGGGAGTGTGTCACAGATTTCAGGCACCGGAAACCAGCTGAGGTTAAATCAAATGACATACTCAAGCAGTGAGGGATGAGAACCTCATGTTCTGTAACAACTTAAAGGGCCTGTTGAGCAATGCACAGGAACTCTCTGTCTATGAGATTCAACCGCTTGAAGGGTAAGAAGTGCTTAGCACAACCCATTCATGTGAAACGTGGATCTTTACATTCTCACTTCTGCTGTGTCTAACCCAGTGCTTTGGCAGCCACAGGGAGCTGAGCAGGCAAACTGCTGCTGTTCTGCACTGTCACAACCAGCTTAACGTCACTCAACATCAGCAAATCACATCTTCATTCCTTCAGAGTGTGCCTGCTACACTAGCATCAAGCAGAAAGAGCTGTCATTTAATCCAAACACGGAGACATCAGATCTTTTACACAGGAGTATCTGGTTAAATCCAGCTGTCCCCTCTCAGGAGGGTTCTGTGCACCAGTTTATCAGTTTCATCACGAGTTTCATCTCACTTCCTTCTGGTGATGCTGGCTCAGAGTGACAAAAACTGCAGATCAACTGTCACACTCCAGAGGGGAGTGTCCCAACAACCAGCCTCCTAACTAGTCCATGCTGGCACTCAAGGACTATGTGTAGTTGCAGCCTATCTGCACAGGCAACCAACTGTGCCACATCTGGCAATACAAAGTTTAAGTCCCTATATTCAGCAGCCCTTATGATACAGAAAGAGATGTCTGCATGAAGTGAATCAATCCCACAGTTGTTCAATTGGCTGTCTCTGCTGTTAATATGCTGAGTAAATTCTCTAGAACTGATGACAGATACAGTAAAACACTATGTATATAATAATAAACCTATGTAAAACAAGATTTTTACAGGTTTTGATATTTCTCTTCACTTACAAATAAAATTATCCCTTAATACTTAAAATCTTTACTGTGCTACTCCTCACAGGAATGAAGTGTATCACAAATGTTTATTGTAGTCTCAATTCCAGTACGTTTCCAAGGCCTGACTGGCTAAAGCCCCGAGCAGCCTGGTCTGACCTGATTTGAACAGGAGATTGGACCAGGGACTGCCTGACCCTTCTAACCCGTGTTCTTCCACTAGTCTGTGAGTCTCTGATGTGCTAGGGTATAAAGTAGAACAGGTCCAAAGCTGAGAATTAAAGACCTCATTTTAGCCCGTTTCTGCAATTCCATGTTTAGGACAGTCTTCTCAGAAGTGTGAGACTGCACCAAACCCTCAGTCAGCATGATAGCTTTCCTGGGATGTCCTGCAGGGATGCAGCTTGGTATCACCTTTAAGGATATTCAGCAGCAGACAGCCCTGAAGGGGAGGCTTTCTCACTCCCTTCCCCCCAGCCATATGGTCCTGCTGATTTCCTTACACCAGCAGGAGCAGCTGTCTGACCTCATGGCAGGCCAGCTCAAGGAACCAAGAGGCACGAAAAAAAAAACCTCAACAAAACTTCCTGCTTTCTGTCAGAATTATCCTGAATTACCATAAGGCCAAACAAACATCAAGTCCAAGAAGATGGGAGCAGGTGAGAATGCACACAGCCAGCGTGAGAAGCAAAAATAGCAACTGCATCTTCCAGGACTTGTCAGCACTAGAACACTTAACTGAAATGGCAGGATTTAATTCTCCCCTTGTACAGCACAGAAACCTGGATACTTACCTGGTTTTACACAGTGCATGGGAGTTCATAACTGAACTACTAAATCAATTTTCCCTTTACACTTCTGCAAAATAAGGAATAATCAGTAAAGCTAGTGAAGAAACTGAGATGCACTGACTGTTTATATGTAATTGACAGCAATCATAACATGAAGAAAACCATATCTCACTTTTAAAATGTGACAACATGTAGCAATTTAGGCTGCAATATTCAGTATTTTATGCACATATTTTTCCAAAAGCTTTTTTTGCAGCTCTTTTCAGTTTGGGCACAGTAGCTGGAAAAGCAATATGCTTATGGTGGCACGTCTGCCTTTGATTTGACATTAAAAACCAAGTGCATTCTTACATAATTAAAATAAAGATTTTTATTCAGTTCATGATATTTCTGACTGGGTGTTCTATTTTCCCAAATACCCATTACATGAACAGAAGTGTAAACCATAAATGAAGTGTAAGAGCAGCAAAACAAAACACATCCACTCAGAACCAGAAGAACTTTGTTCACTTTACTGTCCTTCCAAGGAATACCTGTAATCAGTCTGACTGCCAAATCGATGCACAAAGTCTGAAAGGGTGAACACTGAGCCCCATCCCACTTTGGGATTCATACTGATGAAATCATCCAAGTTCATCTTGGAATCTAAAAAAAGACCAGAAAAGCGAAACATTTAAGTTCCTGACGCAGGTTCTGTAGCATAGGTATATCTTTCAAGAAAATATTTCAAACCCCTCTTCAATAGCTCAGTTCACTCCAGCAAGATTCTGCAAATTGTATGGTAGTACAGAAATATCTATTTCCAGTCTCTGAAACATTGCTTTTCCCCTGATTCTCCTCTCTGCCCATGGCAATAATCACATTACAGGATCAGTAAGCATCCAGTAAGTCATTAGAAACTAGCATGAGTGGGTAAGATTTTTCCCTACAACAACAACCTAGAAGGGTCAAGTAGTGGTCAGAGAATTGGAGTGCAAATAACAACCAACACAGGGAAGTGCAAGGCAGTCCTCCTGCATTCACACAAATGGGGTGACTCAAAAGCAGGGGAAATATTATTCATCCATTTAAGCTCTGAACCAAAGTCAACAGAGTCAACTTTTGCACTGACTACAGAGGAATGGGCTCATAGCAGTAGTGAAAACTGCAGGTTGCTTACTGTCTCTCAGAAGTGATTAACCCCTTGGCAAACCTGCAGTTTATTACTCTCCAAATCACAGTATTTGTTTTCCCTCCAGCCCTGAACTTTGTCCTCACTGAACACGGGCCCACTGCAGGGCCAGAATATGCAGAGGGGAGATGTATGACATAACCCAGCCCCCAGTCCAGAGGGATGCTCAGGTGAAGAAGCACAAACCTAGGCTGGGGGCAAATACTTATTTTTTGTGAATCCTGAATGACAGAACGAAGTTAGAGGAAAAGCTGAACTGCCACTGTTTCAAGAGAAAAGTAACCATGACTGCTCTTTGCTAGGATTTTAACCTGCTCTGTTCTCTGCAGGAGGGGTAGAAACCATGCTGTCTCATTCATGGATCCCAGAGAGCTCGCTGGAAAAGCACCGGTGTGCAGTTTTGGGTTTAGGTGCCTTATACATCCTTTTTCTGGAGCTGGCCTGGTACAAGCTTTGCTGACTCAGAACCATGCTGATCAGAGGTTCAGTTCTGATGACAAACATCCGTGGGCTTGTAGTGTTAGGTATTCACTGATGATGTGCACAAATAATCTTTCTGAATGCCCATTAAAAGAAAACTGGCAGAGAATGTGTTTAAGGAACAGAGTGGTGAAGCCACTGTTACAGGTTTAATTTACAGATTTACTGTTAACAGCTGTTCCACTGTATTAAGTATTTACCACGGATGATTCATGCGTGCATTTAAGGATTAAGAATCAAACAAGAGGAGGCTCTAATGAATAGATTATAAAATCCAAAGGATGGAATTTGCTTCAGCTGCAAAATGCTTGTGTAACTAGGCTTACCATTATGGACAGTGTAAGCAAGGAAAGGAAGATGATATTCAGGAACCCCAGACCCAGGAGTCCCAGGCATAATTCAGTCCCTGAAGGCCTCTGCTTGCACCACATCTACACTACAGCACAGCTTTGTGATTTCTCTAATCCCAGCTCTCACCCCTTCTGAGGTCTGGCCCCTAAATCTTTTCTTGTTAACCTGTTTGAACTCTGCATATGAAAAATCCTTATGTCCAGCCAAGCACGGTCCTACTGCTGAAAAGAATCTAACAGAACAGGGACAATTTCTGCCTATGTGGGAATTTAAAATAGCACAAGCTGAGCAATTTGCTGCCATAGCTCAAGAACAAATTAGTAGTGGATAACAGCTCATGCCTGCTGGCAGACTGTTAAGTCTGTTTTCCAGTTCCAAACTTGTCTTTTCCTCCCAGATGCTTTTTCAAAATCAATGTGATTCTTCATATACTTTAAGATTAAATAAATAAATACATAAATAAACTTCTGCTTTATGTCCATTGAGCATAGTAAAATAATTCATAAAACTGCTCTGTGAATGGTAAAGCAGTCCAAAGGAAATTGTTCCAGTAGTTACAAACACAGTTGCTGTTCACAACTTGGAAGTTGCTACCACAATGCCTGTAGGAAATGAAATATTCTCTAACTTCAGAAGGATTGTGGCAGAGCATAACACAACCCACAAGCGAAATGTAATGAAAGGAAAAATCGTTTTTCAGAAAAACAAAATTACCAAAGCAAACAAGTCCATTCCTATGAAGAGTGATGGCCTAGGAACCTGTCGGTAGATGGCACTGGAGCAGCACGGGAGATGCCCGTAGGAAAAAGCTTTGTGAGACCTCTCCCGTTACATTTGTGCACTAACAGCCCCGCCACGCTGCTCATTCCTCATGGGCTCTATCTGAAGGCCGTGGATGTCATCTTAGACCTTACAGCGTTAGGAAACAGCTCAGCAAAAATGCACGAGAATACCACAAAGTCCTCTTCCTGAAGCAATGACAAACATCAGCATTTACAAAAGATACATCTGGATGCTACAGCTAGTGACCAAGATGATCTCTCCACAAAAGCAAGGAGCATGTATTCTACATTTTTACAAGACCAAGAGCAGCACAATTATTTTAAGATTTACATTACTTTTGCAGTCCTACTCAGGTGCTGTGACTGTTATACTAGCTTGCATTTGTGCACGCTTGGAGCTCATCTTCCTCTTTGACCAAACTCACTTTGTGACACACACCCCTCCAAATGAGACCTATCTGGCCTATTCTGGGATTCTTTCATAACTTTATTTTTGTTTAAATCGTCTGCCCACTTTTACCCCCAGCAGGGGTGAAACAAAAGGCCATGCACTATCTCAGGCATTGTCAGCCATGATACTCGTGGCTTCTGCCAACAGTAGTTAGAAAGCAGCATTTAAGCCAAGCCTTGGCTTGGCTCACAGACCTTGGACTAACTCAGCATAATGACAGCTGCCCAAGAGCTTCTGAAAGCAAGGAAATCTGGAACAAAGCCTCCAAGATCAGTTCTGGTGATGCCTAAAACATTGGAGGCACTTGAAAGTTGGACTCTTCACAGGCTTGTGTAGGTGTTTACAGTTCTCTTCAGATCCTCCTCCCTCGTCTGAGCAGGGAGATAAGTCAGAAGGACTCTTCCCACTCTCAGCTGGGGGCTGCTGTCTCCATAGCTAAGATACAACTGACTGTGCAAACCATCCTGGTTGATCTCAATGTAAAATACAGCTCACCACTTAAAATTATCTTTTACATCAAGTGGTGTAATTTCAATAAGCGACTCTGGGAATTTAAGTACTTCTTAGTTGTGTCTTTATTGTATATATCTGACTTGATTCATTACTTCCTCAAAAGCTTATGAAGGAAGGACCTAACTTGACAGACTGGAGTTTTATTCTTAAATGAGAGCAGCAGAAGATTCCCAGAAAGTGCATAGGAGCTACTTGTATCCTTGTCAATGCCTTTTCACTTTCACTAGGATCCTGCCACCACTTCGGAGACACAGAAAGGAACTGCAGACATCTGCCGGGCCTCTGTCTAACAGATTTCCTGTAACACACATATTTGATACACAGCGTTTCCAGAATTTCTCAGCTGTCCTACTCAACCCCTTCAAAATAAAAATAACCAACCCAAGTGAAACCCCATCATTATTGGCTACCAAGGATTTTATTAATAATAAAAAGAACAAAAAGCTTTTACAAATCAATCCAGCAAGTGTGCTACTGAACACCTTGGGAAAACTGAAATTCAAACCAGTGCTTTTCAGTGTTAGAGCTGCTGCTATCACTTGTATATATGCCATATGACCATCTGTTCAGAATAATTTTGAAATGCACTGTGCAAGCTGTATTTTACACAGGCTTGCAGTAAAGAGATCTCATCCCAAATCATAACCTAAACAAAATCAGACCTCGTTAACTTGTGGAAAGAAGATTTAAGAGAAAACCCAAGGTTGGGCTCATCAGCTCTAGAATAATTAATCTGTTCACCAAATCTCATTTTCTTAGTTTTTATTATTTAAACAAAATACCCTGTTTTCTTTCAACAGATCACTGGCAAACAGGTGGGACAAGGAGAATGAGCTGCACCTCAGGTATGTTTATTCTCACAGAGCAGCTTTGAGGGTGAGAAAGCACTCTGCAGCCAGCTAGGCTGGCCAGCCTCTCCTGGCATCCATGGCAGCAGAGCAGAACAGAGGCCAGAGCAATGCCAGTAAAAACCACAGAGGCCTAACTGTGGAAAACAGCTAGAGCAGAGCCAGTTCCAAGAGGCTAATGCTTAGCATGTGAGTCCTAAGGAGAGACTGAGGAGTCTGAGAGGGGTCTTCTTTATTGCTGTTTTATTGGTTGAACTGGAGTTGTTTGTCCTTTAGGAAAATGCTTTAAAAAATCACCTTGTGCCATCTGCAATTTTTTTTAGGCATAGATTGGAATTTATGACTCCATGTAAGCTTATTTTTGATGATTTATTTTACAACCCCATGAACAGAACAAATAGAGTTTAAGATTTATTCCCTTTGAGTTACTAGTAGGAGAAAAATGCTTAATTTGTTAATGGTTCAGACTGTTCAATTCAATTCCAAAAGGTTTTGGTAGCAGGGGAGAGATGTAGGGGTGGCTTCTCTAGAAGCTTCCTCCAACAGAGCCAGTACCAGCCAGCTCTGGGATGGACCCACCTCTGGCAAAAGGCTGAGCCCATCAGCGATTGTTGTAGTACCTCTTCCTTTAAGAAATTAAAAAAGCCATGGCACAGAAATAATTGCGGCCAGAGAGGAGTGAGATTATGCGGGAGAAACAACCCCACAGGCACCAAGGTCAGTGCAGAATGAAGGGGAGGAGGTGCTCCAGGCACCAGAGAGGTATTCCCCTGCAGCCTGTGGTGAAGACCATGGTGAGGCAGCTGTGCCCCTGCAGCCCACAGAGGAGCCTCAGGAAGGATCAGGTGGATGCCTGAAAGGAGGCTGTGACCCCTATGGGAAGCCCATGCTGGACCAGGCTGCTGGCAGGGACCTGCAGACCTGTGGAGGAAGGAGTCACGCTGGAGCAGGTTTGGTGGCATGGCTGGTGACCCTGTGGTGTTCCCATGCAGGAGCAGTCTGTTCCTGAAGGACTGCACCCTGTGGAAAGGGAGCCACACTGGAGCAGTTCATGAAGATCTGCAGCCCATGGGACGGATACACATTGGAGAAGTGCATGAAGAACAGCATAAGAGGAACCCCACACTGGAGCTGGGGAAGGACTCCTCTCCCTGAGCAGCAGTGGCAGAAACAACCTGCGATGACTGCAACTGTCATTCCTCACTGAGGGAGGAGGTAGAGAATTGGGAATAAAGCTAAGACTGGTAAAGAGGGAGGGGTGGAGGAAAGGTGCGTTCAGGATTTGTTTTGCTCCTCATTATCCTGCTATGATTTTGATTGGTAATAAATTCAACTAATTTCTCCAAGTTGAATCTGTTTTGCCCATGACAGTAATCAGTGAGTGATCTCTCCCCATCATAAGTTTTCATTGCATTTTCTCTCCTCTCTACAGTTGTGAGTAAGAGCTATTGAGCAGCTTTGCTGGGCACCTGGCATCCAGGCAGGGTCAAACTGCCACAAACATCAAAGAAGACATATAGGAAACAGAAGGAACATAAAAACCTTGCATCTTCTCAAAAGCTTAGTAATTTGGCTACTCTGAATGAAAGCAAAAAAAAAGAAACCCACTCTGATAGAAATGTGCCTCACCAATAAATTTGTATTAAAACAATATGGGGTTGGTTCAGCCATTATATTGCAGTCACCTCTAACAGGAAATATGTAAGTAATTTAATCTTATGCAAACACAAATCAACATGGAAAGCAGAATGTTCTATCTAAGTGAAACGGCAGGGAGAAAACAGTTATCTGCAATGGAATTTGGCATGGACACGAACATTAATACCCCAGGCTCTTTTACGATAACAAAAGGCCTGCCACCCAGTCTTACATAGTTAAAAATAAGGCAGCTTTATGCCTGATAAAACTGTGCTGAGACATTGCAGTTGGACCCAGACTCCTCGCAGACTCACAGCACTGTGCACACTGAAGCACACATCATTATAAAGTATCTCAAGTGAGAACAAAGGGAAGACAAAAAATAAACCTGGAGGAACTAGTACTAAATGAAAGACAACTTGAACTAGACGTCCTAGATCTGAGACAATCTAGTCCTGTTCTGACTCAGACCTTGAAGCTCCCTAGTGAATGACTTTTCACATTCAGTGGGTGCAGGGTAACAAGTTTCTTTCAGCCAACTGACCAGGAGACCAGAGTACATCAGCACAGTGCTGCAATACTGTGTCCATTTGGAGCTCCTCAGCACAAAAAAACCCCCAAAATATGAACATACCCAGAAGAAGAAAATCAAGTTTTTTGGTGCAGGACAACATTTAATCAAGGAGAGGCTCAGAGAACTGGGTCTGTTCAGTCTTAAAAAGAGAAGATGAAGGGGAGACATTACTGCTGCCTACATCTACCTGATCAGAGGTAGGACAATGGAGCCAGAGTCTTCTTGGAGGAGCCTGGCAACAGGACAAGAAATGAAAAAAGCAAGCTGGAACATGGGAAATTCAGATTATATATTAGGATTTTTTATTTATTTTTTACTTACCATGACAGTGGTCAAACATTGGAACACTGTCCAGAAAGGTGGTGGAATCACCATCTCTGGGGTGTTCAAGACCAGATTGGACACAGCCCTGAGAAATCCCTGTTTTGGGCAGATGTTGGACTGGATGACCTATGGCCATTTCATTAAGCGTGGCAAGGTACAGAGCAAAGAATGAAAGCATAAGAGGAAGTAAGAGCTACATATCCTTCACTGTCTACCAGCATCACAGAGACAATCTGGAGGCTGGCTGAGGCCTGCGGCTGTGGCTCACCAGGGAGGTAAAGCTCAGCCAGACACAACAGGCAAGGGGAGAGTTACTGGGTTTGCAGCTATGGAGTCATTTACTCCAGCTATAGATGCATGTGCACATTTGCAACTGTTTGAGCCATTATGTACCTTACTACACACAAGAAATGGGTTTTACTCTTCTGATTTGAATAGAATATTTTGCTTTCCTGATCTAACCTCATCTATATTCCTCACACTTCCACTCAGCTACCAAAACAATAAGACTTCCACAGACTAAAAAGCTTTCAGCACCTATGAGACTCCAGCTAACAGACAACCTTCACTGTTATTCAGGAATCCTACACTCCCTACAATACCTTTGCATAAAAATCTGCTGGAAATAGTAACCAAGAGTTGGAATTCAAGGTGCTTCATAACCTGGATTGTCTAGAAAACACCTAAAGCCTCATAACAAAGACTACATCTGTGTTCCTGCTCACTCTCATAATTAATTTCTACTCTCACGTGAAACACCAAGCTTCCTTAAAAGCCAAAGCAAAGACTGAGAATTAATATCCCAGCAACTTAAAACCACTTGGACCTAAAGACAGAAAGTATTTCTTTGACCCTGCCTTCTCTAACAAAAACATATAGCAGTACTGCATTATTAAAAATCAACAAAACCCAACATGCAGAACAGTAACATGAAAACTATTTCAAAGCAAAACATCACCATGCTCTCCTTGGGAGAAAATGAGAGAACAAACACACACATAGCAAATGTTACTCAGCTTGCAAAACACGATTAGAATAAGCTGAAGTGCTGTGCGATAAGAATTCTTTAAGCAGCTCTACAGAATAGATGGCAAGTCTTCACCTGTCTCTCCACCTGGCCCAGAAGCTATTAGCTAGGCTATCACTTAGAAGAGTTAAGGCTTAGGGAAAAACGTACCAACTTGCCAGTGACTTAAAACATCCTGGAGTCCATTCACCTGGTAGAGAAGCCTCAAACATTTCATGCAGGCAAAGCCACCACACTGAACAGAGCCTGGAAACTTCCTCCTGCCAACACTACTTTGCCAGAACGGGATCTGTGTGCTGGAGTGTGGTATAATCACTGTGTAAAAAGCTTTGTGACCCCTAAGCAAGTTATTTGGTCTGTTTACTTCGGTTCCCTGCTGTAACAAGAGAACAGTATTACTTACCTCTCACTCTCTGCTCAGTTTATGAATATCAGTAATTAATGTTTGATAGCAGTAAATGCCAGAAGGCATGTTAAATTACGTGTTCAAAAAAGAGTACCAAATGCTTTTTAGCCCTATTTTTTCCCCGTATGAAGTAATCAGCTGGCTGGACAAATGTTACATAAGTTATTTATTTCCCATGTGCATCCTGGACTACTTCATTCAGCACTGTAAGCAGGAAGAAGGAGTTCTGGCAGCTCACCTGCAGTTTCAATGCAAGGGTATGGAGGAGGAGGTTTCTGCCATTTCCCATTTGCATCCCTCATATGAGATCTGTCTGAAGCAAATGTCTTCAAGTACAAATCTGCTCGAATCATTCTGATTTTTCTAAAAAAAATTGCAAAATTGTATTAAAAGATACATGTACACAATACTGCACTAATCACTCAGAATAAGAGCACGTTCCTCACATCAAGGAGCACTAATGTTATTAAATACACAAGCTAGGAACGTTGGGCCAAGTTGTTAACATGAAGCTACAGTAGGAAAGAAAAGGGTTTTTGATGACTAAGGTAAAGAACTATAGAAAAGTAACATAGTGCATTTATTTTACAAGAGTATGGTAAAGAAACATCAGAGAGAGGTTTACACAGAGAGAACTTCGATTTCATGAAATAACATCCACAGTCTTTATATTTCATGTCATCACCTGTGAAACTCTGGACAAAGGCTGTCATCCAACCTAAAGGCCTCCACACTGTACACATCAAAAGGACAGGGAAATGGCAACACTGTGTCAAGATCATAAATGAAGTTCTGCTCCCCGCTGGAGACATGAAGTAGAATAACGTGGTAGTCCTGGGAAGAAGGGTAATTGCCATTAGTCAAACAGCAATTAATGAACTGGCAAAGAGAGAGGAATAAAAAAGATTCCTAGAAGCATAAGTTCAGATCCACTTTTTAAAGTCTGCTTGCTGTCCTTGAATATTAAGCCTGTAACATTTCTGGAACCAGGAGAGATTTCCTAATGTCTATCTTTCCATCTGCTCTTCCAGAAACCTTGCTATTCTCCCCAGTTCTTTGCAGCTTCCTTTGCTTTAAGCCAAGACAGCAAAAGTGTACACTACTCCTAAGAAAACAGAAAATCTCTCTCATGTTCCACACCAAACCACAAAAGTTGTTTGGTTAAGCACTTTTTTATTAGACCCAGTCATATATAAACTCACAAGATAAAGTGATAGGTTAACACTAAAGTTACCTAGTGATCTCTTCTACTAAGAGATTCTGTACCTGTTGCAGTAACACGGCCTGTGAATTTGAGTGTCGAGTGTTCTGCTGCCAGAAGCACCTGAAAAACCAGCACACCACTGAAAAACCAGCGAACAGCTCAGACCAGGAGGACCACAGGAATAAGATAATTTCCTGTAGCAGCTCCTGAAGCTGGGAAAAATATCTGTGTGTACCACATCACACCTTTTCAAGGTAACTATTTTATCAAGACACTTAGGTTATGCAGTGCAGTTTTACTCCTTAACTTGTAAGAAGCACGTGTGGAGTTTTGGGGACACTGCTGACATTAGGTGTCAGGTATGTATACTTCTGTTTTCCAAAATTAAATTGAAGATAGCCCTTAACAACTTACTTAAATTTACATTGAATCCACTCACAAAAAGGTTGAGCACTGTCTTTTGACACTTTCAATATTAAAACAACATAGACATTTGAATGAAAAAGATTTGAGCCATCTATTTCACCCGACCAATATACATACACAACTGCATTCAACAGTATTTAGAAAAACCTATTAGAGAGTATAAGAAAAATTAGCTTACAAGCTTTACACAACCTATGATCCACTGAAATGTGAAAGTTAAAAGACCTTTTAATCCATTAATTTTTACAAGAAATCCACATTCTGCCATGGCCTTTCCTGACTCTGCTATTCCCTTTTAGGTCATCTCTGTAACACTTGGATCTCTTTTTAAACCAAACTTTTTTTTTTTGGGTTTTTTTTTGGTACTGTAAAGATACCAATATTTTGGAAGAAAGTAAATGATTCAGAAATCAGAAAACTTCAGAAGTTTGCAGATTACTTGGCAGAATTTCAGAAACAGAAACTGCCATAAGAAATAGTTTTTTTCTGTGCCAGATAACTGAAAGGACTCTATAATGATACCAAGGAATTCTGCATCAGCAATTACTGAACTACATTAATTGATCAAATGACACTTCAAAGCCACTGTTTATGAGTCAGTTTAACTGCTGACATCTGAATATATATATAGGTTATATTCTTCTGTCATCTGAGAGGCCTACGTAAATATTTTCATCCATCTACTTCTTACAAGTACAATCATCTACCTACAATTTCACAGGGCTGGCAGCCTCAATACCGAATTAATAATTTTCACAAATCTATTATGCATTTTTACTACAATTAAGACACGTCACCTGTAGGTTTTACTGACTGTCTCGCTATTAATTTATGAGGGATGGTGCAAAGGAGCATCAGATTTAGGCTATTTATAAATTTGTCATAAAAGATTTATAAATATTAATGCAAAACTATGCAATGTGTGAAGTTGGAAGGGACTTTAAGAGGTAATCTGGTCTAACCTGTTGCTCAAGGGGACTCTCTGACATCCAATTGCCCAGGACTGCATGACAGCTTCTAAAAATCTCTAAGGACGGAGATTCTACAACCCCACTGAGCAACCTGCTCCAGTGCTCCATCACCCTCAGAGTACAAAGTGTTCCTTTATGTTCAGATGGAACAGTTTGTTACATGTCCATGTGTGATCCTGCAGCTATCAACTAGAGGCACACACTCAAAATTATTGAGAGTAATGAATGCCTTACCCAGACAATAGGCTCATCTCCATGTCCAGATTTCTGCTTCCAGAGTGGAACCTGAAAGTTATAAATGAACCTGAAGTGAATAAAATCTTTCAGATTAATAGCGATTCATTTCAGGTGAATTGGTCAGTTCTTTGCTAATCGATCAACTTCCTCAGCTTACATGTGTGGTGCTATAAGAAAATTTCTTCTAGTTTTTCTCTCAGGAGCATGAAATTGGAGATACTATTCTAGGCCATATTAGAAAATCTGTGCAGAGAAACGATGGAATCACCATCCCTGGAAATATCCAAAAGACTTGGGGATATGGTTTAGTGATGAACATAGTGGTGCTGGGTTAACAGCTGGATTTGATGGTCCTAGAGGTCCTCTCCAACCTTATGACTGTTAATGGTTCTATGATTTTATAAAGATAACTATTCTCCTAAATTGGCAGATTACAGACAGAATTACTCCCACAGCTCACAGGGACACCATGCCTCATTTCACTGAATGCAGTGCATAATTAAAAGATCCCACATGTGGCTGGCACACTTCTGAGCCAAAGCGAGCTACAAGACTGGTTTGGACTGTATCTCACCTACAGGCTAGGCTAAAGGCTCACTCCCCAACACTGGGCTGTGGTCGATATCGCTCGGACCACATCCCACCTACACTGGGCTGAAGGCCCGAGCCTTTCCATAGCCGACTCTGATCACATCCCATCGACTCACCATCCTCCTATCATTGGATATGAAAACAACATAAAATTCTTCTAAAGGGTACCGATCCTGACTCCTGATGTAGTCACAAAGCTTCCAAATATTTTCTTCGCTGAAAAACACAAAATAGATTATGAATTTTGTTTTCCTCCAACTTCATTTCTCGCGACGAGACACGAGCCCAGGAATGTGCCCAGCCCTCAGCCGCGCCGTTCCCGCCGGTGGCTCGGCTGTCCCGGCGCCTTACGGTGCCGTGAGGAGCGCCCACCTGTCCCTGTAGCTCCCCTTACCAGTAGCAGCTGGTGTAGGTGCAGGCGGGGCGGGGCGGCACCGCCGCCTCATAACCGGCCTCGGGCCGCGCCATGGCCGGGCTGAGCGGGGGTGAGGGCAGCGCAGGAAGCGCTAGGCCCGGCGGGGGCAGCCGCTACGCCGTCCCCGAGGGAACCGTGGCCATCCCGGCGCAGGCACCTCACGGGTACGGCCAGAGTTTTGGCCAGAGCTGCGGGGACCCCTCGGGCGGGGCGGGACTCGACTGGACTGGACTGGACGGGACGGGACGGGACAGGATGAGGTGGAGCCGCCGAGCCAGCCCCGCCCCGCTCCGCGCCGCCTGGCGCAGCGCTCCGAGTTTTCGGCGCCAAACGTGTGCGGCCGCAGTGCGCCGCGTGTCCTTCCGCCGCGCGCGCCGGGAGTAGCGGCCGCAGGGACGAGCGGAGCGGGAGGGCGCGCGGCGGAGGGATCCGGGCGGCGCGCGGCCGGGCGGGCGCGGGTCCGGGTCCGGGTCCGGGTCTGGGTCTGGGTCCCCCCTCGCTATGGTGGTCCTGCGGAGCAGCGCGACTCGCCCGCCCCACATGGCTGCCCGCGACAGCCGCTGTCGGCGGCCACCCTTCGACCTCCTGGACTCCAGCTCCGAGTTCATCTCCCTGGAGCCCCCCGTGCTCAGGAGCCACCGCGTATGGACGCGCTCCGGGTCCGCTAGGGCCGCGGGATCCAGGGGGACCAGGAGGGCCGAGGAGGCCGTGAGTGCCGGGTGGGGGTGGGGTGAGCACGGCCTGGCGGGCAGCGCTGGGCTATGGGCCCGAGAGGCGGCGCGGGGGAGCCGGTGCTGGCCGGGAGCCGCTGGGAGGAGCTGAGAATGCGCTGGGGAGTGGTGTTCCGTGGAGGAGAAAAAGAGGGGAGAACCGGGTGTTTGGGACAGGGCCTGCGGTTGGGGGTGTGTGAAGAAGCAGCCGGCCCGCCCCGCAGCTGTAGGGGCCTCGGCACACGCTCTGATCCGGGAGCTGTGGCAGCTTGCTGAGAGCCGGTCTCTGGGAATACAAACCTGCATCGCCTCATGGTTTGGTGTATCGTATGTCATTCCCCATCCCCGTTTATTTTGGTTCGGTTCCTTATCTGAAAAACTTACCTTGAAAAGATGTAAGAAACCTCTCTGATTTAGTTGCAGTAATGCTTATAGAGAGCTCCCTGTTTAGGTGACAGAAATGCATCAAAAACGGCGTAACGCGGAATGTATGGGACCTCTGAGTGCGTTCTGGTTGGCCCAGAAGGGCCTGTTAAACACTTAGTCAAACGTATCCAAGTAGTAGTCTGGGTGCTATAAAAAAGGAACTGTTTAGAAGTCAGGGCTCATTTGTACTTAATTAAAGTGCATAACCCAAACCGGTGACAATATTACTTAAGTTTTCTATAATCTTGATCTACCCTACTAGAAGAGAGACCGACAACTTTCACGGTGGTAAAGGATAGCTATCGAGTGGCCTGTGCTCTCTGCATCTCAGCACTGTATTTGTAATAACTGAATCATTTCACTTTCCTTTGTTTTTAACATAGCCTTCAAAAAACCTAAAACTTTCCTCTGCTATTTCCAAGTCAGGCTCTACTCTGCATGCTGTCCTGCATTTCTGTGACAAATAAAGGCAGACGAGATCCAACTCGGAAGTGGTCTGCCCTTCAGGAGAACCCTGCCTTGGAGTGATGCTTCTCAAGGCCTCTGTTTCCTTCCAACAGAAGTCTTTCAGGAGTCTCAGTTGTATGGATAAATTTTATATTTTTATATTTTTTGGCTTTATATTCAAGACTACTGAACTAAGAAGGAAAAAGTCCTAGTGGTGGTGGATGTTTTCCCCCCCCCTTACAAAGAGTCATGAGATCTGCTTAAAGATCACTGCTTTGTTTTTTGCAATCTGCACTAGAAATGGTTGTCGGGGGCTTCTTCAGCCTTTGCAGCCCATGCAGCATTAGGCAGATAACACTGCTGGCATGTGTTCTCAGTGTGGAAAACAGGAATGAGGAAGCTAAATGTAAAGTCATCCCTGAAACCAAAGCAGAATCATTGTTACGAAACTGATTGTAAAGTTGTTCTTGGGTTTGTTTGTTTTATTGGTTTTTTTTTCCCTTCTTTTTTGTAGACCTTTCCTATGCTTTGAGCATGAAATCATTACCTCATTTGTAGAATGCTGGTCTCTGCTGGGGATCTTAACTGCAGACAATGTAGAAGTACTCCACCTGACAGAGATCATGAGAACTGGTGCTGTCTTAATGTTTAAGTCCTGATGCCTGTTTCCTGTCTTGTTGATGGGCAGGGACTTGGTGGTGGCAGCTTTTGCTTTTTTTTTTTTTTTTCCTGATATCAGCATATGGTTTATCTTTAGTTATACAGCTCATTTCATCCATAGGCAGTAAGAAGCATACAACAGGAGATCTAACGTAAACCAATATCTGCTGAGTTTATTCTCTTCCAGGTTTCCAGTCCCAGTAAGTTTCATGAGTGAGTCTCCCAGTGAGATCCAAAGTGGCTGCTATCCCTTTGGAAGCCATGTATCTCCAGGTCTATAACTGCTGTAATTTCCCAAGCTGAACAAGTTTGTTCTTGTGACCTGTATTTGAGGACAGTGTGCTCCAGGGTTCCCTTTTTGTCTGGGCATTCTGACCTGTATCGGAAGTGTGGCCAGCAGGACCAGGGCAGTGGTTGCTGTGCTCAGCAGTGGTGAGGCCACACCTTGAATCCTGTGTCTGGTTCTGGCCTCTCCTTACAAGAAAGACATTGAGGTGTTGAAATGCATCCTGAGAAAGACAATAGAGCTGGGAAAAGGTCTAGAAAGTAAGTCATATGAGGAGCAGATGAGAGAGCTGGGGGTGTTCAACCTGGAGTAAAGGAGATTCAGGGAAGACCTTATTACCCTCTACAACTACCTGACAGGAGGTTGTAGGTGATCAGCCTCTCAGGTTACCTGTGACAGGACAAGAGAACACAGCCTGTGGCTGCGCCAGGGAAGATTCAAGTTGGGCATCAGGAAGAAATTTTTCACAAAAAGGATGGTTAAGTCTTGGAACAGGCTGTGCAGGGAAGTGTGGAGTCACGACCCTTGGAAGTGTTCAAGAAATAAGATATGACAGTTAGTGCTGTGGTTTTGTTCACAAGGTGGTCATCATTCAAAGGTTGGACTCAATCTTGGAGTGATGTTGCAGGTCACTGACTGTTCCGTCCTGGATTATGGGGGCTTCTGTTCTCTGTCCCTTTCTCGGTACCATGAGGACTGCTGGTCTTACTGGTAAAGCCTGAGGCAAAGTATTTCTGCCTTTTCCTCATCCGTTGTCATGTGCTTGCCTGTGCATCAAGTGAAGGATGGAGATTCTCTTTTGTCTTCCTTTTCTTGCTGATGTATTTGTAAAAATGTTTTTGTCATCTTTTACAGCAGTAATCAGATTAAATTCTGTTTGGGCTGTGGCCCTTGTAATTTTCTTCCTGCGTAACCTCCTGACATAGTTTTGGTCCTTCTTCACTTGTCCATCAGTCAGTGGAATTACTTCTTAGTAACTTTAGTGTGAAGAAGTAGAACAATCTGGTCTGTTTTCTGCCCCTTTCAGTGTGAGATTTAGTTTGGCATTCTTCTAGAGAGACCTTGGGTTGTAAATGGAACAAGCTGCTTCCCACGGTCATCACAGCTTTGTGCACACAGTAAAAGTCAGTAGCATCCTCCTTGCAGAAACACCAATGTGACCAAGGTGAACATCCATGAAGAACTGTATCTTGAGTTCCCTTTGGCTTTCTGTGGATAAATGCTACTCTCTGGAAGGAAGTGTTTTTAGATCCCTCTGAATGCCAATATAAACGGAACAGAGACAGCGAAGTCTTCTAAAAAGATTTCAATCCCAGTATTAGGAAGCTTTCTGTTGCATTAAAGATACAGAAATCTAGCAGAAAATGAACCCCCTTGGGTTCCAGCTGCTCCTCAGAGATCAGAGGAGCTGGGTGCAGCTGGGCCTAACTTCTGGTTTTAGCCCACTGGACACTATCAGCCTGGCCGAGTTCAATAGGAACTTACAGGATCCAGATTCACAAATAGTCCGGGTCATTGAAGCAACAGGAAAGCAGATTCTGAATTGCTGGTGATAAATGTATCAGCTCAGAGTATTAATATGTGCTGCTACAGAAGGAATAGTGACAGAGATCCATTAGCAATAGATGTATAAGTAAATATTCCCAGGCCTGCCCCAAGACAGTTGGGAGACACAAAACTCACCTAAAGGTGTCCCTTCAGGGACAAGGAGTGACAGTGTCCATCAGCTGATCCAAAGCAAGCAGAGGTGCTTTCCTCTCTCTATTGTTTTGCTTGTTTGTTGGTTGTTGTTTTGGGGTGCTTTTTTTGCTCCCAACCCCTCCTTTTATAGTGTAATTTTTGGCCCTTCTCAAAGAGGTAGAACAATTGCATGTTATAGATGAGATTTTGGTTACTGGGTCACTGAACCAAGTTTGAAATCAAGGATTTTTGGTTTTTTCTTGGAAATCTGGTGTGGTTTTTTTCATCAGAGCTACTTCTTGGTGCAGAAGTGGTTCGAGGCTTACCTGCCATTAGTTGCAACTCTCTTGAATCAGGAGTGTACTAAACTTGCTCAAATGAGGCAATATAAATCGTTCAGATTAATAAGTGGTTCTTTCTTCTTTTCCTAGAAATTTTCCTCTGGCAACATTGAATGTTTCAATGGGCACTGTTTAAGATCGATGAGAAAGAACATGCCTCGCTGTTCAGACTCAAGCTTTGATAAAAGCATGGAAATACTAAGTGAAAATGTCAATCGACACTTTTCGAGGTATTGTATTTCTAGGTGTTCAATCTCTATTTAAGTCATAGAATGAAAAGGAAAAGTGAAAGCATGCACAGTGAGTCACATCATGATAAATCTACAGCTAAAAACCCACAAGGGAATATGACTATGTTAATGTCAGTGCCAGTGTTTTAGAACTAGAATCACTCTTCTTAGTAAAAGTGTTCTGCTTTATAAAAGGCATGTATCTCCTGCTGGGTCCTTTGAGATCTCTCCTCCACTTTGGTTACTGAGGTATTAACCTGCCCTATTGAGATGTCAAGATGAGCAAGCTGGGAAATATCTGTCCTTAGAGAGCTGTGTGCATATGGCACACGGTAGACTCGGGATCCAAATCTTCCCTGGAGTCCACAGGCTTTTCTTTGCATGACATGGAGCACCAGATTAAAGTTCCCCAGTGCTGAGGGGGAACTGTACAATGCAATACTTTTTGATTGAATACTTTTGTACAGTACGTCTAATAAAATTATGTTCTCCTTCTCCTCTTTTTCGTAATGTAGGCAGTTGGCAAAACCAAAATCAGGCCCAAAAAGGGAAGACTATAAAGAAGGTAAGTAATGATAATTCCTTAGTATTCCTTTTTAGCCAGATTTCTGAGGATTGCATTTGGTCACTTTGTCCATTTAACTGGTCTCAAAAACTTATGAACTCATCAGCCAAAATCACCTGAAATTGTTAGAATAGATTTAATGAAGATAGGAATTTCCACTGAGTTTTATGAAAAGCGGTAGGTGCAAATAGAAGAAGATACTATTAATTCTTTTCAGGCTTGAGAAGAATGCAGTGTGAATTCCTGAATTTTTAGGTGTTAAAGAATCTGTTCCTTAGCTCATGTTTCTTTTTGTCAGCTATTTTCTGGAGTCTGCAGAACTGGTTAACTTTACAGGTTAACTGTAAATCAGACTTTTCAAGTAGGAGGGGGTATTGCAATACTGTAACATGTAATTCAGTCACGAGATGCACACTGGTGTGGGAAAGGTGTCCCTGAAGTTGAGCATTTCACCTTCGAAGCAATTTGCCATGCTGAGTACACAAACAGGCTTGGTGCTGTGAGGCCACTTTGTAGCAGCTGGGAAAATCCTTTAACTCCAGGCAGCATTGTGCCAGCTACAGGCAGAATGTGGGAAGGGACCCAAAATGCACTTTGTACGTAGTAACTCAAGTTCTTCTTGGGCAATGTAAATTATTACTTACTGGGCTCAAGGTTAGTTTTATAGTTGGTGGGGATGAGATCAAACCTACCTGTGTTTAAAATGACATGGTAATACATCTGTTACTCTCTCCCTGACCTCCCTTAACAGTTTTAATGATAGTACAAGTAATGAACCCATAGCAAAGGATGCTGTCTGGTAAATATTGGGCAGATCTCTTTTAAAGCAGGCAAGCATTTTTGAGTTCTTTATATTTGGGAGTTTATTTTGAGGCATTTCTTGTCTTCTAGGGCTCTTGTGTCATGGTGCAGAAAATTAAAATGATGCATGCTTAGTGTACCAAAATGATGTATCTTTAGAAGAGACCTCTCACATAAGCAATTTTTAGGAAAAACTATTAGATGCAATTTTATGTGAATGGAAGGAAAAGAGCTTAGAGGTAGGCATTTGTTGTCTTCACTTTCCCGGAGAGAGCTAACTGGAATAAATTTGCCTCCTACATGGAACAAAAGCTGGATGTTTGTTTTCATCAGCTTGGTTTTTCAGTCTACTAAAAAGCTGCTATACAAATCTGACTTTTAAATATGTAGTTTAAGCAGAAGTACTTTAAGTTGAATGCTGTGATCATGAAAATAACTTTAATTCAGTATTTACATTTTTAAAATAAAAGGCATTTACCTTTTCTTAGAGCAAGAGTGAAATAAAGTGACTGACATATTTTCCATCACAGAAAGTTTCATGTATTATTGCATTTTAGTGTCCAGAACACTGAGGACCAGAGCTGACTCAAAAGCTGCAGAGCAAGTCCATGAAGAAAATGGGGATTTGGAGGTTCGCCGCAGCTGCAGACTTCGACAAAGCCGTTACAGCACTAAAAATGAATCTGTTTTGTTTGACAAACTTATAACAAAGTAAGGAGGTTTTTCTTAACCATCTTGCAAAGCTGCAACGATGAGCCTTATTAGCAACCTTTTGTACTATGGCAAAATATTGGCTAGGAACTTTCTCCTCTTTTGACTACAGGAAAAAGTATTGTTTTTCCTGGCAGCAAGAGCTATTTGCATTCACTGATACTTCCTATGAGCTGCTATCTATGCTATATCTCAGTAACTGGATGTTAGGAAGAAATTGTTTACTGTGAGAGTGGTGAGGTACTGGAATAGATTGCCTGGAGTAGCTGTGGATGCCTCCTTCCTGGAAGTGTTCAAGGTCAGGTTGGGGTTTTGAGCAACCTGGTCTGGTATGTATGGGCTGGGTAGGTTTATATGTTGTGAACCAAAACAATCAGTTTATGTTGTGACTTCCAGTAGATTTAACTTAAGATTCTAAGGGAAGATGGATACTGGCAAAGTGAAGCAATCCAAGTGTTTCTGCTTGTCTGTGGCTTAATTCCCTCTGTGAAGCCCAAACTTAAATTTGTTTTCTGAAAGTGTAACAGCAGTAAGACGTTATGTCTAGCATAAGTAGCCATTGAAAATCAACATGAAATTTAAATAGCAGTGCAGAGAAGTAATCTGTTGTCTGAAGAAGACTGTGAACCAAGTGACTCAATGCTATAATGCACCCTAAATGCTATGAAAAACTGCTGTAATTTCTTTTTTTACTTTACTATGATCTTCAGAATTCTTTTTCCTACTAAAATATTTGTTTGGGTTTTTTTATACTGTGTTTAGCAGGAGAGGGAAATAAACCTGAAAGCAATGTATGTTTGCAGATATACATTTGTTCTTAATTTTCTCTATAAAAAAATAAACATTTGACCTAATTTTTAAGTAGCATTGAAAAGTTCAGCAAAATGACAACGACTTGTGTTGTGCACACTGTATTGAAATATGATTGTTATGTGTGCTGTTTTAAATGTGCTTTTTCTGTACTTGCCTACTTTTGCTTTCATATGTCAACTTTGTATCTTAGTACTGCAGAAGCAGTCTTGCAAAAAATGGATGACATGGAGAAGATGCGTAGACGTCGAAGGATGGGAGACCTGGAGGAGTTCCAGGACACAGAAGAAGTAGATACTAATTTATTTTGCTGGCTTTGTATAAGTAGGGTATTTCACATAGGGTAATTATTTCTCTTCCCCAGAGGAAGTTATGTTAAAATGATAGACATCAGTCATATGTCCTCTGTTTTAGTTTTGCTTTATTAAATTAAGTTAGTCCGCTGTCCTTTTAAATGGCAGTCACTTTGTTTTTTAAACATTGTTGCAGCCTGCTTTCGTAGATTTTTTTTGTTTGGATCTGCATTCCTATTTTAGAGTGGAAACCCTTGTTATTAATCATATTAATCCTGGGTTCCAGAATGATATTCCTGTTCTCTCTTGCTGTACAATAATTAATAATTCTGTGTATGTAGAGTGCCTTGATAATGACACTCTATAGGCACCAAATGCGCCCACAGGTTTTCTGCTTATTTGTGACTGGTCTTTTGTCTTTCTATTTCGTTTTTTTTAAGGAAAGCCTTGATACGGAAAGGACTGATGAAGAAATAGCTGATAATCAAGGTAGCATTGTTGGATAAGTCTGTTTTAAGTTTTCTTGACTATGCTCTAACCCAAAGCTTTGTCTTAAATAATTGAGATAGATGAAGTATCCAGTAGCTTATCCTATTGAAAAGAATCTGTGCTGTTACTGACATTACAAGCCACAGACTCTAGGGCTGTACTGTAGTAAGCTCAGAATGGGTTTTCAGAGGAAAAGAGAAATTGTTTGTCCAAAGTGCTTACAGCAGAAAAGGTTGTGGACTGGTGGGAATACGCATGTAGTGCATTTTGAATTTAATACAATTTGCAACGGTACTTAAACAGTGCAACGTAATGTTGATGTGCAGGGGGTTCCTCAGAAGAAAGTGAAGCCAAAGAAGATGATGGTGAGGACACTCAGAAGCGTTACTCCTTTCGGCAGAGGAAAACTGTGGAGCGCTATCAAGCTCCATTGCAAAGTAGGTTGTAGGCACAACTTCTCTTAAGAGCTAATTCCTTGCATGGAAGTGAGAGTGTTCCGGGAGTTTTTAAGAATGAAAATACGTACACATACTCAACTTCTATTTCAATATCTTACCTGCAATTTTGTTAAAGGCATATAACCTGTGCATGTTCAATTTCTTTGCTTTTTGGCATCCATATTGTTGTTTTTCATTAAAAATGCTACCTATGTGTCCTTGAAAGAATAGTAATTAAATAGACTTGATGACATTACTCTTATGGTTTTCAGTTGTTAATACTCAGGTGTGTATGTTTTTGCTTTTATTGTACACTGATTTTAAAAAACAAACTCTTCTTCCCCACCTCTGAAACTTCCCCCGAACTTAGAGATGGGTGTTATATGTCCCATTCTTTGCCTTTTTTAGTATTCTGCTTTTTCTTAAACTTGTTTGTAACATTATTCCAATGCTTTTGCTTTCAACAGAACCAAGGCAACGCAAGATGTATTTTTCAGATAGACCTTCACCTGTCAGACAGAGAGATTCATGCAAGGGAACTAACAGGTATGTGTTTGGTTAGTGATCGTTCTTTCTCTGTAGTGCTGTCAGTCACATGACTGAATACTGCTTTCAAGGGTTTTTGGACTCATGGTAGTAAGATATTAACAGTATATTTATTGCTGTGGTAGTCTGAGAGCATAAAGAAAGCAAATATTGGCGGGAAACCAATCCTTTTTACTGGCCATTAGATTTTATTAGAAAATTCAGGTTTTGTGGTAATGATGAGGGTTATGGCTGAGATTGTATAACTGAATTATTTTGTTCTGGAATTGAAGCCAAAAATCTCCCTCTGAAAAACTCAGACTGTTTTATCTTGAAGGACGAAGTTATTTTCTTAAAATTAAAAACAATTGAGTTAGAGAGAGTATGAAAGTTTTAGTGAATTTTTTAAATCAGGTACTGATTCTGGTTTCTCTTTGGAATCAGTCCAAATTTCTATATGAAACTGTACTTAAAGCAAGAAAAATGTGAAATTAAATTCTAAATTGCAAATTGCAGTAATAATGGCAAGTAGATTTATCATCCTGCAAGTGTTCAATGCCATTCCCCGTTAGATAGGAGCACTTTATTTAGTATCCTTGAAAGCAGGCAGTTAGGAAGGAGGGAGTTTTGAAATTAAAAGGTTGGTATTTCACAGAGTAGATACATAATGCTAAGTGAAACTTGATTTGTGTGTGAGAGCATGTGGACAAAAAATAATTTGATCAAGAAATTTCTTTGCACACTGGTTAAACATTTTACTTTCCTAATAACAGTCAAATTTTGCTGTCACGAGGAAAATCACATAATGTAGTTGGAAATCAGATTCAAAAGGAGTAAAAGAATCTGGAAATTTACTAGATTTCAAAGTAAACTGTGATAGTGTTCACTTAAGTTTTGATGTTACTTAGTGTTTATTTTAATTTTTTTAATTGTTTGAATGTTTGCAGACGGAGACACACAGTCCCCAGCAGTGATTCCTCTTCCTCATCTGATGATGAAGAGGATTTTGAGAGGCAGAGGAAGAACAGAAATTTAAGAAGGTTAGTGCAATTGGAGAACAGGGGAGGAAGAAGACTACTTGGGAGGACTTTACATCTTCCTAACTGTGAAGTGTTACCATCTTCAGCTTGTTCAGTTTCTAAATTCTGGCAATTGTATCTGTTGATACAACTGTAGCTGGACTCTCCGCAACTGGATTTTTAGCATTGATTTTAATAAGCAATTTGATTTCTAGGTGGGAATGAGGGTAGCAACGCTTCCAGATTTCCTAATGTAAAATTCTGCTGCTCCTGTGCTTTACAGTAGCTGATTCAGAGAGAAAGCCACTACAACAGAGGATGTTAAAAATAGAGGAAAATGACAGAGATTTGGTTTCTTAACAAATGCTCTAGGAAAAACTATTTTGGTGACAGTCTTACAGATATGTTTTCAGCCTGATGTCTCAGATGTCTTTCAGAGTAGTCTAGTGGCACGCAGGTTCCAGGGGCTTTGGGAAGGACTGGCAATGATAGGCAGCCTTTATAATGTTAAAACCAACTGAAATAAGTATCATCTTGGGCTGTAACGTTTTGAATGTAGAAGTTAGAAGTGTTTGAAAAGTATCAGTGTAGTTGAGGGTCAGGAAGGGCACTAATCATTATCAGTCCATGGTCTGTACATAAAGAATAACTTGTTCTAAGCTTGTATTCCTCCCTATGCTCTGCTGACTGGCATGGATATTTATAAGTGCTAGGAGTTGTTAAAATAATTAACTCAGTTTAATATCTGGAGTGACCATTTTCCTTTCTTTACTCAGGGACATAAAACATAAAACAGCTGGAATGGATATTTAACAATTCAGGAAGTTTACACTAACTTATAAGATCTTCATTCACTTGCTATTATTAGAAAATCAAAAAACCACATTGTAAGTTAGAAAGCACCTTTCTTTTTTTCCTTGATTCAAATCAGGTCTCTTCCTGTCAACTTTCGGAAAAGTGACCTAAAGGGAGTTCACAAAGATCGCATAAAAATTGGAGCAAGTCTGGCTGATGTTGATCCAGTACAAATAGATTGTTCAGTAAGTATTTTTACTTCATTGTGTCAGTGAGACGTTTTCAGTAATTATGAAAGCTTTCATAAAGTAATGTGCTGTCTGTAACTGTCTTGGCTTCGTTTTGTTTCAAGCAGTTTGAAACTTGGCATGAATGTTTCCTTTATGCTGACATCTAATTTCTGATGGAACTTTATCAACGTTGCAGCTTTAACATCTAAAATGTTGTCTGTTGTCTTCATCTTTAGGTACGATTTGATGGCGTTGGTGGTCTTGCTGACCACATTTCAGCTTTAAAAGAGATGGTTGTTTTTCCATTGCTTTATCCAGAAGTCTTTGAGAGGTTCAAAATTCAACCTCCAAGGTAAGAGATGCCATTTAAAACTGAAAAATTCTAATTCACCTATTTTCAGAAAATATTCAACTGAAGTATTGTTATATTTCCACACTTCAGAATTTTAATTGTTGATGCTTTTGGGGTTTTTTAGCAGTAGGAAAAAAGTAATTTTGAAAAAATGGATGGAATCCAGCATACCTATAGGTTAAAAGACTTGCAGTGTAGTGAAGTGTCTTGCCCTCAGAAAGGGAGAGGTGGAGTGGTTTTGAGTTCTACATGCAAGTGGACTTGACCAGTCTGTAAGTAGTACTCAACTGCAGTTTGTTTTGTGGAAGTCAAATTATCTGTCCCACCAACTCTTTTTTTCAAGAGTTGTAGTATCAGCTTTACAATTGATTGGACTTGTAATTAGAATCTTGAAATGCTGGCTGTGCTTGGGCTAAAAATGCATCTGTCAACTTTTTACAGAGCTGAATGGGTTCTATTTTATGAAATGAAATTATTAGAGATTTAATCCTTAGATTTATATATTCTAGGCCATCAAGACTCAATAATGGTATATTGAAATAGGCCTTCAGATTCTTTGGTTTCTTTTGGTAACTTTTAAAAGTATAACAAACAATGAAGAGAGCTTTGTTCAGGGATGAGGGTGGTAACAGATCCTTTTCTATGATATTTTTCTTAGGCAATTTTTTTTTTTTTTTTTTTTTTTAATTGCAGAGGCTGTTTATTCTATGGCCCACCAGGAACTGGGAAGACATTGGTTGCTCGTGCACTTGCTAATGAATGTAGCCAAGGTGACAGGAGAGTAGCCTTTTTTATGAGAAAAGGTGCTGACTGCCTGAGTAAATGGGTTGGGGAATCTGAACGACAGCTTCGTTTGTTATTTGATCAGGTATGGTTGAAATGTGCATTATGTTTGTCTGAGTTGTAAGTAAATTTCTGTGGTCAAGAACAACTTTTTCTTTTTTGTCAGCTGCTTCCATTGAAGTGAGATTGTCATTGAGATGCATTAAGAAAAGTTAGTAAAGCAGTCAAGAGAACCTTGCAAAGCAGCACACACCCACCCCCAAGTCCTTCCCTCAGGAAAGAAAAAATCCAAACAGCTTCAATAAAGGTTTCAAGCAGTGGTGACTTGATCAGAGGGAAGCAAATGCAGGCTGAAAGCATGGTTATTTTGAAATTGGTAACAAAAGTTGCTTCCAGAACCTGTAATACAGTTAAGTCCTGGCTCTGTTCTTGGTGATTGCCAAATAGCTGTAAAAACCAGTGGTGTGATTTGTTTCCTGTCACCCATCTCAACTCCCAGTGAGTTGACGTGAAGGCTCCTGCCTTCTGTTACACAGGACACTTCACTACTTTAGATCAATGAGTAGAAATCCCTGATACTGGTCTGAAAAATCTACTTCCAGTGATTTTGCAACCACAGTGTTGTTTATGCATTTCTCCTCCAAATAGTGCTGTTTTCCTGATGTCAGTATTCCTGTGTTTTCACTGTAGGCCTACCAGATGCGACCTTCAATTATTTTCTTTGATGAGATCGATGGTCTTGCTCCTGTACGGTCCAGTAAACAAGACCAAGTTCATAGGTGGGGCATATTTTGTATCAACAGAGAAGCTGCTTGATCTTTGTGAAAAGACCACAACCTATTTAACTTGATGTGGCACATTCATTTATCCTGGAAACTAGTAATTCAGTACTACTTAATTTCAGATATTCAGTACTACTTAATTTCAGATAATCTTTAAATAGTAATTAAAAACAATTCACTAAACTTCATACCAGCACAAAATCTGTTACCTTATCTGTTTTGTTACGTCTTAAAATTATTTGTCTTTTTCTTATCAGCATTTTATCAATAAGAGCTTGTCCTTTCTGAGTGAGCATTGGTGATTATTTGGAACTGAAGAAAATTAATTACTGAGTAAAAACTATATTCTTGTCTTAGCTCTGTTGTATCAACACTTCTGGCACTTATGGATGGCTTAGACAGCAGAGGAGAGGTTGTGGTAATTGGAGCCACCAACAGGCTGGATTCTATAGACCCTGCTTTACGAAGACCAGGACGCTTTGATCGCGAGTTTCTCTTCAGCTTGCCAAACAAAGAGGTCAGAGCTTCAACTCAACCTCAGTGCTTAATGTGGCAGAGTCCATCTTTGTAACAAACCCCTGCAGCACAGCAGGATCATGGAGCAGTGAAAGTCTCCTCAGTATTGTACTACTTCGACAAAAGAGGGCTCACTGGAGAGATTGTGCTGTACTGTGGAGGGCAGACCTGGCACTGAATATATATCATTAAGATGATTGTAATAGGTAGTTAGTCCTCTAATTACTAGTTTTGGTTTCTCTGCAACCAGTGAAGAAAATGTGTTGCTACTCACTGAAATGTTTAAAAATGACTTTACGAATTAGTTAAGAAGTACTGCTATAGCACTGTGAAATTGAAAGAAATGGTGTGCAGAAAATAATTCTTTTTTAGTAACAAAAACTTTGATCCAGGCTGGTGCTGGAACCAATTAAGTATGTTAGGAACTGATGTTCTTACTGGTACTCAGTAATAGAGACTTCAACAAAAATGTGAAGTCACTGCACAGGTGCAGGGCTAGGGAAGCTTCTAGTTCAATGACAATAGGCAATGAAAAAATATGGGTGGGAGTAGCGAGCAAAACTGGAATGCAGTTTTTGTGTTTTCTTTCTGGCTATCACTGATAGTTCTTTTTCATAGCACTTTTTGGAAAGTGCCGAATTGAATGCTGGTAAAAGTGCACTAAACAGTGCATTTAACACAAACGGTTTTCTCCAGTTTTTATCTGCTCTCGAGAGCAGGAGAGGAGGTGCCATGAAACAGATCTAATACACACTTCGCCACTGTGGAAGAATTTAAGAAATCTGCCATAATTAGTCCATGTACCACTAAATACTTAATGGAAGTCTTGCTAAGATCAGAGATGGGGATATGCAACATTTGACATTTTCCGGATGACTCAATTATTGAGTCATAATTATTATTCTACTTGGTAGTAACAGTAGCAACTGGGAATGGAGTGCTAGGACTGTTTTCCTTGCATGAGCTATCAGAAGAGCAAATTTGATGAACTAATGGCGCTGCCACCATGAAACTTTGCTGAATTTGAGAATTTTCTGTAAAAAATCTGTTTGCAGTTAAGTTTGGGGTTTTTTACTACAGTGTTTTATTCTAGATCTCACACTTGTGAAAACTCACTTTTTATGGAAGATATGAATGCCTTTTACTTCGTTGCAGCCCTCAGCAAGAGTTTAGTGTAACAAATTTAGAGCTAGGAAATTTCCTGCTTGAAAAAACAGGACCCTTAAAATACTTCAGTTTGGCAGATCAGAAGAGTATTTGTGTTAGTGTGAAGGTTTTGGGGATTTTGTGTTGTGGTTGTTTGAAGAGAAAATGTAGAGCAAACTAAAATGCAAGTGTTCTGTTTTCAGGCGAGAAAAGAGATTTTCAAAATTCATACACGAGACTGGACCTTGAGGCCACTGGACAAGTTTCTTGAGGAGCTGGCTGAGAAATGTGTTGGTGAGTTAGTAACTGTCAGTTACTGCATGACTTGAGTCTTGGGGAACCAGAGCTTGTTCCAGGCAGTACTTGAGCTCTTGTGCCTTGCTGTAGAGCAAGGTAGTGATGCGTCTGGCATGTCTTGGGAGCAAACCAAGAGAGATGCTGCTTTCAGGTTTTGGGTTTTTTTAGAATACTCAATGGATTTAGGCCATCTTTCCCAGGAAAGATGAGATACCTTGCACTAAGGAAGCAATCAGGCTGTGGGGCACATGTCAAAACTTCTCTGCAGTGCAGTAATTCTTTAAATTATCTCTTACTCTGTTAATTTTTGGCTGCATGCCAAGTCTTTCATTGTTGCACTTTAGAAATCTTGGCCTTGACTTGAGTGTTGCCTGAGCCTGACATAACATTTGATTCTTGTTTTGCTTATCAGGATACTGTGGTGCTGATATTAAAGCCTTATGTGCTGAAGCTGCACTCTGTGCTTTGCGCCGCCGCTATCCTCAGATCTATGAAAGGAGTGAGAAACTGCAGTTGGACATCGCTTCAATTAAAATAACAGCGAAGGATTTTGTCATGGCCATGCAGAAGACTGTTCCAGCTTCACAGAGGGCTGTGGCTTCACCTGGGCGAGCACTATCACCTATTTTAAAACCATTGTTAGAAAACACACTGGAAAGAATTCTACAAGCCTTACAGAGAGTATTTCCCCATGCAGAGCTTGCACTGAAGAAGGACCAACAGCAAGGTATAACAGCAACATCCACTCATTTAAAATTCTGCCAAAGCAAAAGCTTCTGATATGTTCGATGACACACATAAACCTCTCAGCCATAATGGCCTTTCAGTTTTATAACCTGGATGGGAGCTGTGAGTGACTTGCAATATGCAGTGCTTTGGTAGTTGTACTTTAGAACTTGGCTTCCATAGCATAGGTGAGCTCATGCTCCTGACTGCATCAGCCTTGATCAAGTTTGGTTTGTCAGTTGGTGAGAACAAATCAATATTGATACACGCTCTTGATTAACGAAGGTCTGTGAATAGTTAATTACTGTGCTAATCTCTGGAGAGTGTTCTCCCAGTATCACTAGCAGAGCTGGGATTGTTTGCATTGATCAAACAGAGGCAGGGACCCACCAGCACAGTAAAAAGCCCTGGAGCTGGGAGACAGGTAATTGTGCCCCCTCTGTTGTCCACCTCCCATTATCTCATCTTCTTATGATCTTTAAGGTGCCTTATTTAGAAGTTGTGTGAGTCTTTATACTCTGACTAGTTCTGGACAAATGGAAGTCTGTGGTCATTACATTCACATAATTTCCTCACATCTGGTGGGAGAACCTGTTTGGAAAAGCAATGGCCTCATTGGGTTTTTCAGGTGTCTAGGAAGTACAGTTGTTCCTAATCAAATTTATCCCAAGGAAAAAATAAAACCTCACGAGTTTTTGTCAACAGAGAAACCTTATGCAAATTGTGGGACATAAGACAGCTTTGTAGAAAGCGTGCAGTCTCCTTACAGCTGTGGTAGAATGAACCCTTCGGAGAATAGCATTCAGTGTGTGCCCTCAAACAAAATACAAGAGAATGGTTTCCTGCACTGATTTCAAAGGTGTATTAATGAAAGAGTGAGGTTTGAACTATTCAGGAAAGTCAACAAAGCTCTCATCTTTAAATCTTATTTTAGGAAATGATGTGATTGAAAGTGAAGAGGAATCACCATCAATCTTTGAAGAGAATCCAACGCAGAAAATGCCTGATCGTGAAAAGGCAGAATTCCTCACTTTAAATAGGTCTTGTTTGTCCCCTTTATGTTTATATTTTTAAGATGGCTGGGTCTGTAAACCCATTATTGTGAGGAGTGGTGGATGAAGGAATGATGTGTGTGTGGGCGTTGGTCAATATTTGCAAGAAGTGTAAAAATCCAACTGGCTACTAAATATTCTAACCAAATACACTGCCCTGGCCCATCAAACTGACTGGCCCAGCCCTATTTGCCTAAGTCAAAGTGGTCCACAGATTACTGGAACATGTTGATTTAATCCAAAGTTCAAGACCCAAAAAATGCGCTGTGTGCCCTTTTAGCTTAAAAAACCTGTAAGGATTTGTGTAGCCATCTTTTGCCCTTCTGCCTTCCAAGGCTATTAAATCAGAAATAAAATTGAGAAATGGCTTGATAAAACACCATGAGAAACGTGCACCATGTCTACATTTTTTACCTTTAACCTAGAGAGTTGGTTAATCTTTTGATGTTTTATTGTGGAAATTGTGTAAATTAACAGCTGAAGGAGTAGATTATTGTTATCACTGTTGGGTTAGTTATTCTTCTCCCTTTCTAGTGCTGTGCTGTCCAGAAAATGTGACCTTCTGAGCTTGGTCTCTATGATCTCTGACTTCAGCAAGTATAGGTACAAGTCTTGAGGTAGAAAAGCCCCCAGACCTCTTCACAAGTGTGTTTCATGCTCATAAAACAAGATGATTAGGAAACTAATAGACAATTCAAAGAGGAAACCATAGAAGCACTTTAATCAATCCAACTGTGTGCTGCTTCAGATACAGCTAATGTGTTTCAGTGCCCACGTTGATTTTATTTTTCATAGAAATGTCGGTTTGCCTCTTCCTTACCACTCTCCAGGCACTACAGCCAAACTTTAGTTGACTTTGGCAAATACAGAGATCTCAGTCACTTAAAGTCAAGACCCATTGAAAATGGTTGTGTACATTGAGTGAAGAGACCCAGATTGGTTTGTGCTTCGAAAAGAGTTGTTCTACCCCATCAGGTCACTAACCAGTGGTGTGTGTGTGTGTGTATATTTGGCTGGACAGCTTCCTTGAAGGATTTAAGAGCTCTTACTTAACCCAGCTAAAGGAATGGCAGACATGCTGGGGACTAGCAGGTTTTCCTAGTGGAGGCATAGTACCAGTTTTTGAGAAAATAGGCTTTGATAGTCTTCCTGATTACAGACCAGCCTACTATTTAGTGGAACATGGATTGTATTTACAAAAAAAAAGCATATAGGAAAAAACTTCAACATCTGTGTGCCTATTAATCACTTGTTTTTAAACTTGTTTTCTTCTTACTGTTGTAGAAATCCTCGTTGCCAGCCAACATCTTTCAGGCCACGGTTCTTATTAGTTGAAGATCCAGGGTGTGGGCAGGCTTTTCATCTGGCACCTGCAGTAATCCATGCCCTGGAGAAGTTTCCCGTTTATACACTAGACCTGCCTGCTTTGTTTGTTAGCATCACATCTCCAGAAGAAACATGTGCACAGGTATCTTTTTTCTCATTAATCTGGTAGGACTTTTAAACTGAATATAAACTACATATAAACTCGTGAAATAAGTAAAATTCACTGTTAATGGAGGAGGCCTGGTTGGAATATGCTGTTATGTTTACTTCTGTCTGGAAAATCACTTTTTTTCTAGATGGAATGATACTGTGTAAGGATTTTATACATAGTCAAGCTTTTCATTTGAAAGGAAGCAGTGAGGGTATTGCTAGTAGCTTGGGAAGATGGGAGGTGCTGCTAATAAAGCACTCTGTGGCAAAAATCCTGCTGGTCTGTGTTGGATCCAATAATTCTTCATTGCTTCTTAAGCCTGTGCTCTCAGTGGATGGCTCTGCATCAGCCTGACGGCATCATGCACTTTCTGAAGCCCTATTTTTTAATTATATTTGTAGGACAGTCAAGGTTTGGGGGGAAGGGGTTTATTTTTTACATACACAGCTTGCAGTACTGCAGTACATGCAGTAAAGGAATTAAAATTCATATAAAAATTAGATTGTTATACTGTTGTGTTTTGCATCACTAGGAAAATTAAATATAACCAGATTAAGTGCTGGTTTTCTTCTTTTTTAGTTTTAGGCAGGGAATTGTTGTTGTTTGGCATCACTGTGTTAAAATATTCTGATCTTTAGTAGCAGCACTGGAGAGCTGTAAGAGTCAGGACAGACACATTTCATGGCTCGTTTGTCAGATAGGAGGAGCAATTTTCATATTATTATGTGATGGTTTCATCTGTGGACATGTAACTACCCTGTGTAGTGACTGTCTGGCTATACCATGTGCGCTTCCCACCTTTTGACGGGCGTTCTCTGAATATTGTTAATCTGAGAGGGCACATGGAGAAATTTGTCGCTTTCCTCTGGCAGTAGATGCATTTTGTCTCCTGTGATTGAGGTGCCATCTGTAAGCAGTGGCTTGTGATCTTCCCAAGCATGTCATCTGGTCTGATGGGTCCTTTGGTTGTAAGAAGTTGTGATTTAGCTCTTCAGGCAGACAAAAGAATGGTCACCGCTTATAAAATAGGAAATTATGCATTGTAAGCAGGCTTCTCACATAGGTCTTTGTTTGTTGGGTCTGTGCTCCAGAGTCTGTGTTGGGAATATGCCTACTCTGAACTGAAATTGGTATAGTTGCAGTTGTGTGGCAATTTCTCCAAGCTGATCTATCTTGCTGAAGGACTAGTCTTATTTTTTCAGGCACACCACTAGATTGGGTGAGTGCTGAGGCTCTTTAGGAGTTCTCTTACACTTAAGTAGTTTTAAAATTGGGCAGAGATTTAAGTCTGTCTGTGTAGCCATGTCTGTGTTTGAATCCAGTGAAAATTTTACCTTCTTGTTAAGGAATAGTTCATTTATTGGTTTGTCTTGATGTTTTAACTTCATACACTCCTATTTCATGAGTTAGTTTGACTGATGCATAATTATTTAGTATCCTGTTCTACAGGATGTAGTTTTCTTATCTGAGCTTTCATTTTGCTAGTTGATGCGAGAAGCCCAAAGAACAGCACCAAGTATCATTTATGTCCCACAAATCGCTGTGTGGTGGGAGACTGTTGGAACTACAGTGAAAGCTGTTTTTATGACACTACTGCAGAACATTCCAACGTTTGCTCCAGTTCTGCTCCTTGCAACAACTGATGTGAAACATGGAGATCTCCCAGAAGAGGTATTTATCAATACTTTTTTTTTACTCTTCCTTTTTTGCTTGTTAGTTTTTAACTCCTTGAAGCATGAGAATGCCATGCCACTCTAAAGCAAATTCATACTATTTAGGCACCCAAACCCTCTTAAAACTTGCTTAGAGAAGACAATGCTGAAAGCATTTGTCTAAAGTGGTTTCTGAGTAAAAAGATTGATTTCAACCCAACTCTCACCCTTCTCACACACTGATGCTTATTAGACAGATGTACAAATTTGCTTCAGGCAGTCATTTTGGTGACCTCAGGATGGTGAGGTGTGTGCTTAGTGAAGAACATACAGTGCTCAAGATAGGAAAGATTGTTTTACTGAAAAGTGAAAGATCTTTTTACTGAAAAAGTACAGTGTTAACACTGTTATTGATGGAATGGCATTTCAAATTTAAATAGTTTTATTATTATTTCAGTATTTCAGTTTCTCTTTACATCTGGTAGGTGAAAACTTGACATACTGGAAAGATAAAGTCCAATTTCCATTTAAGTAACTTGGAAATGAATTTTTAGTTGTATTCCTTAACAAAATTCAGCAAGATTGTATGTTGAGCTTTCTAGACATTTGTGGTGGTACAACTGTCCCCTTCCTCAAGCTGCACTGGGATTTCAGAAACAACATCAGAGTGCTGAAGGAAGGTGTTCAAAATGTGAATATGATGCTCTGCTTATTTTGTCTTGGCAGCAAAAGTTTTTTGTGCTGTTAATAAATGCTTTCTAAAATAAGGATTGAAATTACTTCCATACACTTTGGTAATAGAGATGAAAAAATAGGGTACAACCTCAAAATATGCAACTTTAGACACTTCATTTAAATTAATTAAAAATAGAATTTTAAAAGCCACCTTAAGAAAGAGCTGTCACTTATGTTTAACCTTGCCCATTCTTTAGCTGCCATAAAGATTCAAGCTAAAGAACAGGAAAGCAGGTAAATACAAAATAACCAGCCTTGGAAGTGGTGACTGTCAACTCTCTCAGTGGTTTATCACATCTTTTTTTCATGGAGCCTAAATTCTGGACTGTATTATTCCTCAGAGCAGGTGTTTTAATTTTCCATGCTATGAAAATGTAGCCTTTTAAAGCCAAGAAGATGACTTTAGTTTCTTACCAGATGAGTATACAATTTAGTTTAGAAAGGTAGTCACCTTTTTGGAATAGAATATTAAAAAAATGTGTGTGGTCTTATACCTGAAATATCCTTTCTGTTCATGCTTTAGATAAAAGCTTTATTTAATAACGATTGTGAAGAAGTTTTCAAAATTCAGTGGCCTACTTGTGCTGAAAGAAGAAGTTTTTTTGAGGACTTAGTTATGAAGCAAGCTGCTGAACCTCCTGCATCAAAAAACAACTCAGGTGAGGATATTCAAAATAAAAAACCTTGCTTAGCAGTAAGTTAACAGCAAATACAATACGTTTCCTTAGGGGGTAGTTTTCTATCAATTATTTTTCATGTGCCTGTATTTGAGTACCATTAATCGACTACAATTTTCCAACTAATTTAAGCTCGGCAGCCATTGGAAGTTCTGCCTGTAGCACCGCCACCTAAGCCTCGCCAGCTGACAGAGGAAGAAATAAAACAACTGGAGGAGCAGGAAGAGGATACGTTGCGTGAACTCAGGATTTACTTAAGGGATGTGACTCACAGACTTGTCATTGACAGACGTTTCAGGGCATTCACAAAGCCTGTTGACCCAGAGGAGGTAAATTAGTGTTGATATGCAATACCTGTGTGTATTCACAATTTCTCTCTGTGTGTGCTCCTCAGTGGTGGTGTGTTCTTTCTAGGAAGGTTTGTCTTTGTATTTAGGATCGTAGTATTATCAATCTCCAGGATAGGGGAAGTGAATTTTTGTTTTGCTTTTACTTTTTTTGACTCTTTGGGTCACTCAAATGTCTGTTATTTGAGTGTTTGCTGAAGTCCGTGTGTTCCTTCAAAAGCCTCTTTGAAACTTGAGAGTATTTCCATTAGAAGCATCATGCAACAAGGATCATCTAGTCCAAGTGCCAATTATACAAAATGCCAACTCAGTTTGCTTGTGAAAAGGCTTTGATATGTTGGTGTATTACAGCACTAAAAAGGAGAGATTTTTTTTCTCTGTAGCTATAAACAGTACTTATAGGGCTGTTTTAATAAGGCCTAAAGTTCTTTAATTTTCTGTCAATAGTTTCTGCAAGAATAGGAGTAGAAGCAGCAATTTGTCAGATTTTCAGATTTTGTTCCCAGGAGGCTTTCCTTGGTAGAAGATTAACCATAAATCTGTGTGCTTTTTTCTTCCTCCCATATGCTTCTCATCTAATTCATTAAGTAAGTGTAGGCCAGGGCACATACTTCCAAGTCAGCTGGAGATTTCAGATAACTTTGCCTTTCCACAAGGTCCTGTTTCCCCAGATGTCCACTGACTTATTTCCTTTCCTTGTAGTGTCTAGATCAGAATAATCTGGGTCCAGCTATCTCATTCTAGGTGCCTAGGACAGGTGCTTCAAAGGTGCAGTTCCTGCAGCCTTTTTCTTGCTGCCAAAAACAAAGAATCTCCAGGTGACTTCACTGAGAAACGTTTTTTTGCTGTTATTTTTTGAAAGGAAGTGAAACAAGTCCCACTCTGGATGCTGGTTCCTTTCTCTGCCCCACTCATTCTTCTGACCTCCCTGCTTCTTTGTTTTCCCCTCTTCTAGCCTGTCTCTTCAAAGCCATCTGAAACAGCCTTTGTTTTCAATAAACTGAGTAATTTCTGCATCTTTGGATTGTGTCATATTGGGATTTTTAAGAAGTCCTGTATTTGGCTTTAAGAAAATAATTATTTTTGGTAGCTGCTATGTTAAATCTCTGAGCATGTATATTTCCTTTGTAGGTACCTGACTACAATGCTGTTATTAAACAACCCATGGACCTCTCCACAGTTCTGTCCAAGATTGACATGCACCAGTACCCAACTGCAAGAGACTTTCTAAAAGACATTGATCTAATCTGTAGCAATGCTTTAGAGTACAATCCAGTTAAAGATCCTGGAGGTGAGGATGTGGTTTTATCACTAACTTGTAAAAATTTTAAATGTACAAGTTGATAAGTCATTTGTGTACAGTAGATGTGGGATTAGATAATTTAAAAGATCCCCAGAAAACATTTCTGGCCAGGTTGTAAGTGTTGCAGCATTAAATAAACTTATTTGGCATGAAATTGTGATAGACATGTTGATTAGAAACTACTGCTTTTGCTTTAATAATTACTTATCAGTTGGTATGCTGAAAATTGACTGAGAACCTTTCAGAACCTACCTATGACAAGAGAAAAAACTTTCTAAGGAAACAAAATAAAGGGTTCATTGGCTGGTAGAAAGTACTCAATTCTGACTGTAAAATTTCAGATCGTCTCCTTAGGCACAGAGCCTGTGCTTTGAGAGATACTGCCTATTCCATAGTGAGGGAGGAAATGGATGAAGATTTTGAACAACGCTGCCAAGAAATCAAAGAATCTCGTAAGCAAAGAGGTATGTTCTTTGGCACTGAGAATTTAAAGACTTCTCTCAGTATTTGTAACCAGCCATGCAAGACACCATTCTCTGCTCTCTCTTCCTTTTTGCAAGGTTCAGACTGTGCTTCCTCTCATATCTGTGAAATGCCAAAGGAGGACTGTGTTCCTGGGTGTAAGAAAACAGACCCAAAGTGTAATGAAAAACTGAAGATGCTAGGAAGGCCTGTGGATGTCAGTACCCCCTGCTCTAAAGGCATGTTGTGTTTTACTCAGACTTTCCTGGAGAAAGTGTTGAAGCCCCTGCTCTTGTGACCTGACAGGTTCCTGTGATGCCTAGTTCTTCATGCCAGAGGCATTGAATTTTTTAATATGCTGCAAAACATGGGATAAATCCAGAGGTCATTGATTCAGTATGGTTGTAAAGTCCAAGTACAATGGCTGGTAGACATTGTAAGACACAGCCCTTGGTAGCCCAACTGATATTTGATGGCTCCTACGTTGCTTCCTCTTAAAATCAAAAAAGTTGTATGTGGCCGTTTGAATGCGAATGCTTACCTAGTTTTTCGTTATAAGGAACAGTCTTTTCTCCTTCCCTGCCCTCAAACATTAAACTCTATTCCTGTGATTTCCAATTGAAGGGGAAAGGGTTGGAAAAAAGGGAGCAATAATCACAGACATGTAAAGGAAAGATGATTATTTCTTCTGTTTTACCATGAAAATGACATGGCAAAAAGGGGCCTTGGGTCTTTTCAATTAAAACACATTACATGATGTGACATTTCCTGATCTTGCTGGCATGTCTGGGAATTTTGCCACTGACTTAACCCATAGGCCTTGTGTAGTACTCCGTGAGTACAAAGAATGGTGGGGTTTTCTGAAAGGCAAAGTGACAAGTTCGTATTGAACAAGATTAACTGAATCAGAAAGCTTGAGGTATAAGTCTCTATGGAGGAATTTTTTCTCTAGTAAATACTCTCTTAAAATTGCCTCTTCAGCTCTTCCCAATGTGTGTCTAACTTCTGTGAAGTTTACAGATTGAGGGCTCATCTTCCAAGGCATTTTTGTTGTTCACATATTAGATCACTTACTAAATCACCTAATAATCTTGCTTTGGAGTAACACTTCCTGTGTAAAGTAAAACTTTTGTGTTCATAACCTCTCGAATCTGGCTTTGTGAATTAAATTCTGTAGCTGGATTTCTTAAAATCTAGTAGCTAACTGACCCCATTAAATTACAACTTTTTCTCTAGATGTGTATCTGGAGAGATGGGCAGTGGTACTTAAGCTCATTTGGTCATTTTCCTTGTCAGATAAGCAAGACGAGTGTGCTTCTTGTTGTGGTAATGCTTTGGATTACTTTTGCTTGTATCTCTTTGTAGATAAGTCAAGAAGAAAACGCAAAAGGAATAGAGAGTCTTCAAGTCTTGCAGCAAAGAAGAGGAATATTCAGTTCAATAAAGAGAATAAAATTCCTGAAGACCAAAATGAAGTAGAAAGTAATGAAGAGTCTAACACAGATTGCACTGAATTTGCATCCTCTCAGGATATTCCTATTGAAGAACATGAAAATGTACTTCAAGAACGACAGAAAAACGGGACAGAAAATGAAAGAGAGAGAGTTCTTGTGGGTAAATCTCCTTCTGGAAAAAAGAGAGAACATTCAGACCTAAGAGAGCAGAGTGAGATGCCAGATTGTCAAAAAGCTGGAACTTCTGAAGATGGAGGTTCAAATAGTAAGTGAAAGGTCAAACAGGTCATTTACCCCCTTCTTCCTGAGGAGAGTTATACTACCTACCAGGTTTTAGCCTTCTTGATTTCTGTTCTCAGTTGTCTCTCAAATCACGCAGTGTTTCTTGCATAATGGTGCTGCCCCTCGAGTTATGCTAGCCTAACTTGTGTATTTCTGCAGCTGCTGCATTTCTGATTCTGCAGTTTGTTTTTCAAATGGTACCTAACTGAAAAACAATCATTGGCTTTCTTTTATTGTGTGAGGATCTTTCCAGCAATGAGAAGCATAAATTAAAGAGCCATACTTCCAGCAGTGTGCACTCAGGGTCTTGTGTGGAATAGAAGAGTTGTGTCCTAGTGTTTGCAGTGCAAGATGTTTTCCAATCTAAATTACTTCGGAGTTTTACAGTGCAGTACTGTAATGGCAACAGGATTTTTTTCCCTGTTTTTCCCCTGCCTTTTTGTCTAGTGTTGGCTTTTTTGTGTTCAAGTTTCTAATTTTCATGGAGCAGAGATTTTTGCCAGAAAGGAGGTAAAAGCATCAAGCATTTATCAGTGAAAAATGGTAACAGTTGTCTCTGTTGCAGAGAGGTTCTCTTCTCAAAGTACAGGGTACTTCCCTCATACTGTGTTTCAGAGAAAGAGAGAAAAATTCTGACTTAAGAAATTCATGTCGTTCCAGATTTGTGGTTACACCGTATGACTCGTGCAAGATCTTCTCAGGTGGAAGAGAAACAGCTGGGATGTGTTGGGAAGGCAGTGAAAATTGGCACACAGAGAGTGTTTGTGGATTACTGTGAGCTCAAAGTAAGTTTAAATTTTAATTTTGTTAATACCAAAGTAGGACATTTTCTTGCTACATACAGAGTTGTAGATTGAGTCAGTTGTTAACCAATGCCAATTCAGATAAAGTATCGGATGGATATATAGCTGGTGAAATAATTCAGCCTATAATGGACTATGACTGTTGTTTTCACAGCTGGTGTAGACTGCTGTTCTTGCTTTTGGCTAACTAAATTTAGGAGACTGAATTATCTCCTATTTTTAATGGAAAAGGGCTTGTTAGATTTTAAAGTAGCCCACTGTCAAGCTGGTAGTGCTGTTGGTTATTAGTGTCTTGGCAGTTTTTATGACAGTCTGGGAGGTTGTTTGGGTTTGCTCTTTGCATGTTTTCATGTATTAGGAACTGGAAGAATACCTTGATTTTTACCAGAGATGACTTTTAACTT
The DNA here is from genome assembly GCA_037013685.1 of Acridotheres tristis. Lineage (NCBI taxonomy): Eukaryota > Metazoa > Chordata > Aves > Passeriformes > Sturnidae > Acridotheres > Acridotheres tristis. The sequence goes on along the minus strand of CM072886.1, from coordinate 138,190,991 downwards.
GAAGTTAGCAGGTTGACTTAAAGGTTATCCTGGATAAAATACTAATACCTGCTCTTAAACACTTTCAAAATCCAGTAATAGAATTTTGCTTTCATGTAGGTATACAGTGTTACAAGGTTTTTCCAGTGCCCTGTAGGAGAGAAGTTATCCTAGGATACAGTTGGAGAAAGGGTCAAAAATGTGCCTAGCTGCAGGCCGTCAGAGGTTCCTTTGCATGAATTGGAGAGAGTAGATGGACCTGGTCTTCTTCAGGAGATGTTGCAGTGAGGAGAACTCAAGAAATTGCCAGGTTGAGGTCCTGAGGTGGGTCAAACCAGAGGGGGCTGCTGTTTACCTGCCATGATAAGAAATGAAGTGAGAAGAGAGAAATTAACTTAAGACAGGCTTCCTACACAAGCAAATTTCATGGGGTTGTGCCCATAGAATGACAGAATATCCTGAGTTGGAAGGGACCTAGAAGGGTAGAGTCCAACTTCTGGCCCTGCACAGGGCACCCCCAGCAATCCTGCCCTGTGCTTGAGAGCACTGTCTAAATGTTTCTTGAGCTCTGCCAAACTTGGTGCTGTAGCCACTTTCTTGGGGAACCTGTTCTACTGCCTGACCATGTTCTGGGTGAAGAACTTCTTCCTTACATCCAGCCTAAATTCTCTCTGACACAGCTTCATGCTGTTGCTGTTCCCTTGGGTCCTGTCAGTGGTCATGAAAGAGCAGAGATGGATTGGTGCCTGCCCCTCTGCTTTCCCTTGTGAGGAAGCTGTTGTTTATGTCTGCCTGTGTAAGGAATCCACATGGGTTTCTCTAGAGTCAGGGTGCCAACAGCATGTGCTCTGAAGATGCTGCCCACTGGAGAGATGGTACCATAAAGCTGTTATAGAGATTTCAGCTGTGAGGACAGAGCTACAGTCATGAAATGCTTCTTTTAGAAAACTTGATTCCTTAACATGGGTGCCACTGGAACTTGTTGCTTGTATTGAGAGCCTCTTTGGAATTCACTGCAGACAATAAGCTGGGTGAACCTCCAAACTGTAGCTGCTTGGTTTTGTTTGGGCTGGTTTTTTTGTTTAGGGTTTTTTGTTTATTTGCTTGATAATAGGCCTAGAACTTGATGAACACATACAAGAGTGTGCAGTCACTTATGTGGCAGCAATTAAAAAGTTTTGCATGGGAAGTTGGCCATAAACCTGTGCCATGTCCTACCTTTTCTGTTTGCAGCTTATCTTGTGCTATTCTGAACTCTGGTTTCCATTTTTTTCTTCAGCAAGTGTTGCATTCTATTGCCGTGGTAACTGAGAACGTCAGTATATTTCGCATGGAAAAACTGTATGCTGTCCTTAGCCAGTGCATTTACCAACATCGGGAAGATGGTGACAAAAATGAATTAGTAAAGGTAATTTTTTTTGTCTTGTAGCACTTTGTCATTATTACAGGTGTGTGTGTTATGCATGTGGACGTGTTCCCTGTCAACATCATGGTTATTTAGTATTACTCAGTGCTGCTTAGTTGCCTGTGTTACAAGATTTGTTCATTACAGTCTGGAAGACATTTCTCCATATTGCAAAATTGTTGTTGCATTTGGCTTAGCTGTTGGCAGTTTCAGCAGGAAAAGGCTTGAAGATGATGGGTCCCCCCCAGAGCCCTCTCAAAGCAGTTAACCTCAGTCTGTCACCACTCCTGCTCCAGAACCTTTTCAGTGCTGGGGGGGCTGTGAAAGGAGGGTGCTTTTCTCAGTCTGTCACTTCCTCGTTCTCCTCTTGTGGGCAGTCACACATGGTAACACTTGCATAGTAGTCATTCAGTTCCTGAAAAGAAACTAAGTATGAAGCATAACAAGAATGAGAGACTTCAGTCTCATCAGACTTCCTTTTTAGCTAGAATGGCTCAAGCATCTTTAATTTCATATAGGGGACCTTTCTGTCTATGAAGATTTAAAGCTAACAAGTCAAATTCTGTAATCTCTTCCTCTAAGAGAGGATTTCCAAGTTGTCAGAACTTGGCAGAAATATTCCACAAGTCCCATATTCATGGTCCCAGTCTAACATTCCCAGTGTTAAGTTGATTTAGATAGTTTGGATATTCCATCTTCAGCTTCAAAGTCCTTGAATCCATTTGTCTTCCAGGTGGTCATGCGTAAGAATAGATAAAATTCTTTTATGTATCTCAGTCTTCCTTTAAAAAGCCAAGAAGCCTCTTCTGTTGAGTCCTGGTCATCTTGATTTCTGCTTTCATATCTGACAAAGAGTCAGATCAGATGCTCTCGCTCTGATTGTGCAACAGTGAGGATTACTTGGATTCAGGGATGCCATTCCTGAAAAATGCACCCTTCTCTCATCTATCATAATGACATGATTTAGCATGCTTGTTATCTTGGGGCTTGTAAGCTTTTGTGACAGAACTTGGTTTCTTTGTTTTCTGTTTCTTTGAGCTTTAACCAAAGAATATTTCCTATTCAGAGGGATTGCACAAGTCAGTCCAGGAGTGAGTTCTACTGTGTGAAGATGGAGACTTTAACAAGTATTTATTCAGAGAGCAGAAAAGAAACAGTTCAGCTTTTAGCTGTGGCTTTTTGGGAACTATCTCCTCTCTAATTGTTGAAAGCACCATTGATCTATAGTCCTCTGACACAGATCCCTGCAGTGTTTCTAGCCTACTCTCTATCTTGATGCATAAGGATGTGTTGGAGCCAGTGAGTATAGAACAACAGTGATGGTGGCAGCACGTGTATTGGCTAAATCATTACTAACAATTGTGTGTACAGATTTTCACTTCTTTTGATGAAGTAGTAAACAGGGTTCCTAAGTTTGTATTCATGCTGACTCCTGATTTGTCTTTTTTTTCTTCTTAGGCAATGAAGAAAGAAATAACAGCCTTCAGTTATCCATGATACTTGATTTCAGCATACTTGACACACTCTGTCATGTTTTCTTTTTATTGCATGCTGTTTTTTCTTTGCATTGTTCAATAAATACTAGGTCTACATATATATTTATACAAATATATCTTAAAATTTATTAAGAAAGCTCAAATAAAGTCATTTAATGATTTTTATTTGATATTTCCCTTTTGGATATGTGTATTTTAATGTGACATACTGCTGTGATTGCCTTTGGAACTCAGCAGATCTGAATAGATAATTTCAGTACCTCTCTTTAAAAGAAAACATAACTTGAAACAAAGCAAAATTTACTACTGTAACTTTGAAAGTTTAGCCATGCTTGTAATAATGACAATACTGGAGAAAAGCATTTTAATACAAATTGTTAGTTCATCAGATGGCTTATAGTTAAATTCAGTTGTAAATAGTTTTCTAGTTACCAGGAAAGAATTATATCTGTTCATTACATAAAAGTGAATATATTGTTGGTGATAAATATATTGAAATAAAAGCAAAGCAGCACTCTGTTTTGAAGAAGTACTTCTCTTCAAACCTGCAGAGAAAATGTATCTCTTAATTCGATATTTAAAAAAAAAAAATAAGACAAAGTTTAACTATGTGAGAACAAAATTTTATATAAATAGTGATAAAACATGTGGCATGACCCTTTGCTCTTCTGTTCTGTCACTTCACACACACAACATGTGGCAATACTGAACGCCAAACTGTGCAATCCCTCTTTGTGTGTGTTTGGTTTCTTACCTCTCTCAGTAGTGTTCTCTTTTTGTGTCCTTTTACTGTGTTTGTTCAAACATTAGTGTGCTATGCGGATTTTTTTCTCTGTATTGTTTAGTGGATATTAATAAAAAATTCATCTCTTTCTAGTGGTGGGTTGTCTGCTCTATGTTAATCACAGAAAATTTTGATCATTGATAATCTTGCATTTAAGGCACCAGCGTAAATACTATGATTTTAAAATAAGAACGGCATCTGATCAGCTTCTTCCCTACTCAGTGTAGGGATTATACAGCAAAGACCAGCTCAGGAGAGAGAAAATAATTAAATTGAAAATTTATGACACTGGAAATGTAATAAATGAACTAATGTCCTTAACTTGATCTCCTCCCTGGCTGCCATCACCAATTTTGATGTGACTTGGGACGGCAGGCAGCTTATTGAGTGCATCCCCTAAGAACATTACATGGAAAACTGACAGTGAGGAACTGAGGAACCAGATGCATTTCTGAGATCAAAACTTCTGTTTTGAATGAATATCTTCCTGTCACTTAGGTTCGGCAGGCTCCTTTCCTAGGCAGGTAAATTAAAAAAAAATTACCCTGCTGTGTAAATCTTCATCTTCTGTAACCACCTGTGAACAGTTAAGGGTTTACCCCTTTCTTTTTTCTTTCTCAGGCGAAACCATTACATTTTACTGTCTGACCCAAAATAGCATACGGTGATGAGAAAAAATAGTATAGAGAAACAACGTACTTGAGAATTGGGCAGTGAGAGCTAAACTCAAACATTGATTCAAATATTTTGTATGTAGTAAAGGGAGAGACGTCTCCTTTCTCCAAGTTCTTTAACAAAAAACCCCCACCAACCAAGGTGTGGGAAGTGTCTTTTTCGTTCGAGCCGCTACTTGTGTGTTCATTCTCCCTAGTCTGGGTCTCGGGACCCTTACGTGTCCTCCCTCGGCTGCAGAAGCCCTTCCCGGGCCGGCTGAGGCTGTCCCTACCGCCCGTCCCGGGCGCGGCGGGAGGGCCAGCGCGGAGCCGAAGTTTGCCGGCGGGGGCGCGGCTGCCGCCCGGGAGCTCCGACCCTGCCGCCCTCGCTCCTCCCCGGGCGGCCGAGGAGCCGCCGGTGGCCCCGGGCTGCGGCGCTGCGGTGCCGGGGCAGCCCCCGCGCCCGGTGTCCGCCGCCTGACGGGCGGGGCGGCGGGAGCGGCTCCGCCCCCGCTCGCTGCCAGGGCGGCCGAGGCAGCGGCCGCGCTGTCCGCGCTCGCCGCGCTCTCGCCCCGGGGCAGCAGCGCGCCGGGAGGATGCGAGTGGGCGCCGCGGGGCGAGGCGAGGGCGCGGGCGGCCGCGGCGTTGGGAGCTCCCGGCCCATCCGCCGCCCCCCCGCCCCGAAAGAAGTGCAGTAGTTTGTGAAGCGCAAGATGGCGGCGCGGCCGTGAGCGCAGGCGGCGGGCGGGCGGCGGCGCGGGCTGCGGGGGCGAGGCGGAGCGGCGCCGGCAGGTAGGGACTCGCTGAGGGGGGCTCTCGGCGCCAGGAGGCGGGAGGGCGACCCCGCTGCCCGAGGAGGCGCGCCCTGCGCCCGCCCCCGCTTCCCCCGGGAGCGGGCCGGGCGCTCTCCTCCGGTAGAGACGGGACAGCGCTGCCGCTCCGGGGCGGGGGCGGCTCCCGGCCAGCGGGGGCGGGCGGGCCGGGCCCGACGGGGACGGAGCCCGCGGGGTGGGCGCGGTGGGGCGGCCCCGCCCGCCTCCCCATTGTCTGGCGGCGGCGCTGCCCCCGCGGCCGGGGGTCATCGCCCGTCGGGGGCGGCGGGCTCCGGGCGGGCAGGGGGAGGCAGAGCGCAGGAAGAGCCGTGGCATCCTTTGGAAGCGGAGTGTGCGTGACCCCCGACCCGGCCCGCAGCGGGGTCAAACCCCTCCGAGGACGGGCTCCTCTCCCCTTTCTTCTTCCTCCGCCCCGTGCCGGGAGCCTTCACGGGGCTTTGCTCGCCTCCGGGCGGAGGAAAATCCTTCTGACTCGTCAGTCAGAAAGGAGAATCGAGAAGTTCAATCCCGATGCGCTCAGAGGAGCCGGCGAGTTCCTTCCCGCTGTCACCGCTGGCGTTTAGGCGGACGGACGGACGGACAGACTGACGGCAGGCAGCCAGCCATGAAGTTCTGGCTCCAGAGTTATCTTGCATCCCGTGGCGTTGCGGTGCGGGGGCGAGCGAGAAGAAGCAGTACGGTGTATGTGCAGGCAAAGTTGGGGAAGATGTCTGGTTTACGCCTCTGAGGGTGCCTGGGTTTTGTGGTACGTTCTGATGCTCAGCTCTCCCCTATACCAGGATGTGCAGCACTGGAAACCAACACCAACTTCGATAAACCATGTAATTGAGGCAGTTCTGGATCTCTGAAAGGACTCAGAGTATCTGCAGTAGTGAATGTTATCTGGTAGGTACTTGCACTTTATTCCTGAGCTGCTTGGTAGCTTGAATTAATGGAAAGATGAGGAAGTTTACTGTGTACAAAGTGTCACATAAAATAGCGAAGGCTGAGATGTCTCAGTCTGTAAGCTGGTATAGGTGCCACTTATTTTAAAAATAAGGCATATACAAGGAGGATATTGAGCATTTCCAAGTGCACACAAACATTGTGTAAATAAAAAGTGGATTTTGCTATGAAACTTAGTGCATGAAAACAAATATTCCCTCAAATGTAGGAATGGGAGGAGAATTTTAAGAGCTGTGCTGTTGGTTTTCACCAGCGGTCTTGTTTTTTTGTTTTTATTCAGAAGGATTTCATGCCAAAAAAAAGAAAGCTTGTGAGTACTTACAGAAACCCTGTTTAAAACAACCTGTGTGATGTAGACCAGAGGACTGCCCTGAATTAAGACCTCTTGGAGCAAAAATGCATAATTTAGAAACCCTTTTGTTACTTCAAACATTACCAGCAAGGCAGTCAATTGCACTGATGGTGTTAAATGAATTCCCCTGAGTGGATTAGAAGTAGATGCCATTTTGTATAACTGAAATTATTTGCTTTTAAATTTAGGCTAGTGGTTCTTGTATCTTGGCTGAAAAGACTGAAAAGCCTTCTGCTGTCATATTTGGATAATGTGTATGTTTATTATGATTGTCCCCAAACTTGTCTTGGGAAAACATAGTACTTTGAGGTAGAGCTTTCCTTTGTGAGGCTTACTTTTCTGCTTTCCTAATGTTTCTTATGGATGTGTTCTGGATTATTACCTCTCTTGCAACACCTCTCTTGATGTGAGTGCATTACCTGGATCCAGTGTCCTGATAGCTAGCCTTAATTGGGTTTGTTTATAACTGTTGTTTATTACAGAATAAACAATATTTATCACAAAGTTTGCCACAATGCTTGCTGTTGGAGACTTAGAGCTATGTGTTAAACAGTTCTCTCTTCCGTAGATTCTCCACACTGAAGAATTTCTATCAAATAATGGACTTTGTAATATTGCTAGGATTCCTTTTGTTCCTGATGTACTCAGAAGGCAGTTTCTTGTGTGTTTTGCTTCACTGGGCCGTCTGTAGCATTTCAGTTAAGCTTACTGCTGTCACTGGGACTTTCCGTGGGTTTCCCACCATTTGTTTATATGTAGTCTGAGGAAAGTTAAATTTTGGGTTAACTTTCATCTAGTTGTGATTGGTGACCCATTTGTTTGTATGTAACTAGAAGAGTCTTATTTGAAAAAAACATTATCTTTGAAATCAGATTCTTACGTCCTGAGTTCAGGATTTTTTGCAGCTTTACGGAGCTGGAACTTTTAAACCACATAAACCATGGAGTTTTTTGTTTGTGAATAATAAATACAACCGAGGCACAATCACTTGCAGCTAAGCTATGGCTAATCTTTATTTTGGTGGTCAGTTTCTCTTTGCCTATAAAGCTGAGGTCTAGTAAAGATTTCATGGTATCAAATTCAGTATTTTTATGTTTTCTAATTTTTATAAACCCTGAGTTTGCTGTAAAATTTTCAGAATGATCAATGTGTTAAAATACTGTATGATAACAGTTTTGGGGTCGTGGCGTGAAGGGAGTATTCTGAACATTTTTAGCTGAGTGCATGGACATGCTGTTCTCTTCTGTGTATAAATGGTCAATATTCTCTCTCCTTGTGCTTTAGATGCAGGGTCATTGATCCATAAATGTCCAAGATGGTTTGCTTCTGAGTTGTCAAGGACTTGTAAACAAGTGATGCAATTTTCATTTTAGTCCCATTTTCCCTTTTGTTTGCTTCCTATTTCCTAAAGAGGTAGCAATAGTGAGTGTAGCATTCTACTTGTCTAGCTCCCCACTACCTGTCAGTAGTGTCACCTTTGCTGAATATACACCTCTAAGAATAAAATTTTCTGTTATTATTTAACTTTCTAATATTGTCAAATTAGGCATTAAAGGGATGTGACTACTTAAGTTTTCAGCATTATTAGTTCTATTAATACAGATGTACTGTCTTCTATTATTTTATTCCTATTCATCTTTTCTCATCTTTCTCTCTTTTCCCTTTTTTTTTCTTTTTTTAATTTTTCATGGCTAGTTGAGGACTTTCCCAAATAGTCAAACCATTTTGCTGCATAAACGGTTCTTTCTTTTTCTGTGGAGGTGGAACCCACCAAAATGATACTTTTCCTTATCCTATACCAACCAGATGGCATTTTATAATTCTGTGCCTTACACCACTTGCACTTGGTTCATTTCTAGTTCTGTGGTCTTTCTGTCAAGGAACTGGATGGAACTTCAGGGGGTCCACTGAGGTCTTTTTCATATTCTTCAGAGTTCAGTGAACTGTAATGTATTTCTTAAAAGTATTAGTGGATCCTTTCTAACCAGCTTCAGAGATCAGCCCAAATTGAGCAGGAGTTGGCTATTGTCACTTGTTAGAAGGTGTGTACCACTCTTTTATCCTTAAGAGCTTTGAGATCATAGTAAATGTTAAGTTCAGTATAATTCACTTTAGAAGAGTATACTCTAAAGGGGAAGAATGTAGCCTACGTTTATTATATCATTAAAATTGTAAGACACATTGACATGCTAAACACAGAAGACATGAAAATTGCTGACAACTAAAGGAGGAACAGATGTAGTGTGATTGGAGAACCTTCAGGAAAAATTGTAAAGGACTTTCAATATGCTACTGTTTGCACTTCTTGAAAGATCTAAAAGGTAGCAAAGAACTTAATGTTGTAAACATTCTTTAGCATAACCTCTGCTTATGCCTGACAGGTCTAAAGGAACTTTATATATTCTACTTCAAAAGAACAGGTTCCACATCATGTTTAGAGCCATTTAAGAAAGTGACTTTGGAATTCTAGGTTCACTCCATGCAACTTGGCCTTCTCTGGTGGTGTTTTGCAATATGCTGCTCACCTTCCTTGTCTAATGGTCTCATTAGGATTTGGAGGAACTTCACATGCTTTGAGGAGACCCACAATTTGAAACCATTGCTCAAGCAAGACTTGAGGGCTGACAGTTATTTTAGAGTGGGCAGACAGAACTGTGTAATGAGGCGTGTGTAACGCCAGCCCTCACTGCTTGGCAAAGCCAGCGTCGTTCTGTGAGCGCCAAATTCACCTCAGCACACAGAAGGACAGAAATGAGCTTTTGAACTTTCTAATGGTTATGGTAACAGCTCCACATGTTCAGCATTCTGAATCTTCAAAGCATCTTCGAACCACATTTATTAGATGGAAAATAGCTGTTAGCTCACAATGAATTCTGTGGATTGGGTAATCATGGAGATTTCAGGCCTCGAATTATTGGTTATAGGTTAGGACTGTGATTTTTTTAACATTGTCTTAGCTTAGAAAGTTGCTAAGAAATTCATAGATGGGGGTTTGTATAGTCCAAGGCAATCTTGGTGGAGGTCTCTAAGCTTGCCTTTCTTAAAGCTATGAAATAAGTTAACACAAAATAAGGTACTAATGTTATTATTTCCCTCTCTGTGTTATAATGGAAAGACTTAGTATGTCAAAATGCTGTTGATTATAAAACTCTCCTACTGGCTCTGTGCATGGATGTGAGGCTCTGTCTTGATAATTAGGTTAGTTGACATCTAGGAATGTTGTATGTCTGAAAAAGAATAAAGGGGAAACCGTGGGGAAGGAGTCAGGAAAACAATTATTAACTACTTGACTATAAAATAGTGGAAGTAAAATGTTAGTTACAGCTGTGTGCTTCCTCAAAAAGTCCAGATTTCTAGTCAATCTTTAGAATACCTTTGAAGTACAAAGATACTGCCTTTTTATACGTGGATCAGATGCCTTCAGCAAATCAGTGGTAGCTGAGAGTGCTCTGCAAATCCAAATTGTATCAGGAAGAGTTGGGCACTTGGCAGCAGTTGCCGAGTGAGGTAGATGGAGCAGGCATGAAAGCTCAGGAGTTTCTGCTTCCCAGCAGGATTTTCAGCAAGGCAAAATGCATTTGTAGATGCAGTGGAATTTCTGGAGTGTTCAGCACTGCACAATGTTCAGCCTTGTTTGCTATGTTGAATATTTAATGGCTCTCTGTCCTCCAAACTTCTCAGGGGAATCTGGTCTGACAAAAGATTCACCTAGAGTGTCATGTGAGTTTGGGTTTTTTGTTCATGGATCAGTTTGAGGAATTGATGTCAATACAAGATCCTGGCATTGTAGGTATCTACTTAAATATGATGTAAATACACACAGCTTCACTACTTGTAGCTTATGAGTGTTTTTAAAATTTGACTTCTTAATACATTTTGCTTAAATTTCTTGAAGGAATTTATTGGTGAATAGAGAACTAATTTTTTTATTGCATTAAGAGCAGTAATTTAGCATGGAAGAGACTACTTTTGTTGAGATTTTTGGGAGATGCCTACAACTTTGGGTGTTCTCTCAGTCCAAAACCATTCATTTTAACTCTGATTCTTGACAAGTAGCTTTTTTTGCTTTTTTTTTTAACTCTTTATTTCCTGGTTTCCTCCAGGGAAACTATGAGGCCTGACTAATATCAGCTGTTTGTTTCTTTATGGGTAAAGGAGGGAAGAGATGGGAGATGTTAGGAGAAAAGAGTAGTATTGAAGAAAAGGAAGTTTACTCTTTCTACACATAGTAAAGAAATAATCACACACACACATCCTTAGAAAGATATATTAATCATTGTACATAAAGCCCAGAGAGGGGGAAGGTCTACATCACTGTGGCATGCTGAAATTCAGATTCTTTTGTTTTGAAAGCTTTCCAGTATGTTAATATTTGCATGGATGATGACAGTGTGAGCACCATACTCTGATGTCACACACACTGACAAAGAGTGGGGAATACTTTGACCGCAGTTTAAGCCAGATGCATATGGACACAAGGTAGTTCTCAGTTCAGAATTTGCAGCCATATGCTTCTTTATGTGAGTAAATATCCTATTTCTATATGTAATGCTCAATTACAGATAGTAATTACTATCTGAATTACTGAACAGGAGCCCTCTTTTCCACCAGAAACGTTTAAGCCCTGTTGCTGCAGAGAGCTGGCAAGAGAGAGAGGCTGAGGGTGAGAGCTCGCTGGAGGGTTAGGACTGAAGATTGCTTTGCACCAGAGCAGCTTCTTCAGCACTACTTTGTGTGGAAAGATTCAGTCATTTCCACCCAAGCAATGAAATAAAAAGCTCAGTCAGCCATTTCATCTTGAGATACTCCGCCCTCCAAAACAAATATTAAAAAGAAAATGTAGGTTTTGGCCCATGCATATCTCACTAATTTCCACTGATTAAGTTGATGCTTGTAATTGGTGTCTAGACAGGCTGTGTTTTGCAAAATATAAGTATCTTTTTAAAATTTCTGTAGAGAGAATGACAAGATTTATGTAATCTCTTTGATAATATATTTAACCCAATAACAGCTTGAAAAGGAGTCTGATTAGCTTACCTTTGTCCTAGATTCAGTTTTAATATCTAATGTTTAAATGGAGAGGGGATTGATCTTTATTCTTAATGATTCGTGCAGCCTCAAAGCACAGTGGTTTCTAGTTGTGTGCTGCCTTTCCCACTGGGGAATGCAAACAAAAGAACAATAATTTCAGACTCCTCCTTCAGTTTCCAAGAGAACCTTAGCTGCTCAGGGATAGCTTTGAATTTTAAAAGCATCTTTCTTCCAAATTATGTATTGATTGCACACAAAATAGCAGTGCTCTAATATGCAATTTAAAACAAATGCATGATGGTGCTCATTTGTTTTTAATGCTGCTTTTTCCAGCAGAAAAACAAAAAGAGGATTCTATTCCCATAAACCAGTCTTGCAAAATCCTTACAAACATTTATTAGTCTAGACACAAAATATTCTCACCCAGCCTCAGCTTGACGATGACAAAAAAAAAAAAAAAAAAGCAAGCTAATATTGTCCTTGGCTGTAAAAAAGGAAAAGAAGGAAAAAATGAAAAAGCTTGCCCCAGGCTAGTGAACCAGTAACATTTTGCTGGGGCTGCTTACAACAACAGATGCATCTTATTCCCATGGGGTTTCCAGGCCTGCCTATTTTCTATGCTGAACTTGGACACTCTTGCAAACATTCTCTTTTTGGTACCACACCCCAGTCATATCCTGGGCTCTTCTGATTTGGTTGATTTAATAATGATATGTTCATCTTACCTCTCCTGACCACTCTTTGTATTTCCTGTCTCCCCCAGATATCATTTAACTAATGCATTAATTCAAAACCAGTCCTAATAAATGGAACCCAGAATAATGGAAATAGGTGATTTGATCATAGCTTGAATCTGAACATAGGGAACCCTGATATAAATGATTTCTCCTGATCTTGAGTTGAATTTATGCTTTCGATAACTTTTGTAAATGGCACGTGCTTCTCATTGTTTGATATTGTGGTTGTTTGCAGAGGTTTTTTTTGTAAAGGGATAAATTATATCAGGGATTACTTTATCTCAGTATACACTCAGATTATTAATTTTTACTTCTGTCATTTTCCTAGGAAAAAGTGAACTATGCATATCTTGTTTTTCAGTTAATGATTAGTTTCTGTTTTACTAAATTTATGTCTAACTACATTTGATTGAAAATTAAAATTTAGCTTAAAATGCACCTGAATGGCATAACATGTCTGTATTACTAAACTACTGTAAATATGTAACATATCTAAGAGTACATTTATTTAAACATGGCGCTTTTTTTTAACCTATTGATTTGTGAGATAAATAATTATACTTTTTTAATACTTCCTAGAGGAAATTTATTGTTTCTATGATGACATATCCATGTCTGTTAAGATTTAGCCCTGGCAGAATTTATCCTTAAGCCTGAATTGGAGACCTTACACAGAAAAAATGTACTCCTGCTTTTTAAAGTTTGGGTCAGGAACTTCTGTCATTCAGGAAATAATTTCTACCTTCACTCAGTGCAGATGTCTACAAAGTGAATTTCTGTGTATAAGGTTCGTTGTTAACTGTCAATAATTCAGTGTTTTCATAGAGAATTTCCAACTTAAGTAAAAGCCTTTAAGTAAAAAAGTAATGACATGAACTAAAACTAGCCGTTATAATAGCGATTTTTTTAAAGTCCTTTTATTCCATTTATAAAAACTTAGCTGTTTACAATTAGAATAGAACTTCTGGTAATAATTGCTGCTCTTAATGATTATGTCTGATTTAATGTCAGTAAATAAGATAGGTGCTTCTTCTTTGAGGGAATGTGTTCAGTGTGTTCTTGAAACATTAATGTGAATTAACAAAATCTTTCTGTTTAAAACTTACAGGCTAAATAATAGGTGGTTTAAACATAATACTGATTCTTCTCTTCTTCTTCCCCCCCCCCCAAACTGCTGTGTTGTTTTGTGCTGTGTAATATTTTTGTAGGCTTTTCTGTTACCTCTTACATGTGTTTTATCAATACATACAGTATTCCTTTAAAAATTTTACTGCTCATTCTCATTTAAATCAGTGAGAGTATGATTTTGACGCGAGGATATTTAGCTACCTGTATTAAAACAGAACTAATCAATTTTTCTTATGGTGTTTAAATCTAATGAAAAAAAAAAAAAAGCCAGCTCCACAGCTATTAAAGTACACTGTTTTGGTTAACTCCGTATTTTCCACTTAAATAATGTTGTGCTAATTTTCCGCCATTATTCTTGAGAGACACAGAGTGAAAGAGGGCAGTCTGTTTTCGGTGATCCGTTCTCTTACTTTCCTGCCAGGACTGAACATGGGAGGTTTGTGTTTCTCCTGCAGGAGTGACTCACATGACAGGCGGCTCCAGCAGAGCAGGGCAAAAGCTGCAGCCTCCAGCTTTCCTCAGCCAGTGGCTCCCAAACTGGGGATTGTCCTCTCCAGGGCTCAGAGCAGTGACGAGAGGGGGCATGTGTCTGGCACAGATTAAGTCACAGAGGTCAGGTTCACAGTCAAAGTTTAGGGCATTAGCCTGGGAAACAGCGCAACAGGGAGCCGGCCTGGTGAAAGACTTGTTGATTCTTTGCTGCTGCATTGAAGGCCTTTGTTCAGGTGAGCTGGGAGCAGCGTGGGACCGCAGGGCACCAGGCCCAGCAGCGCCTGTGGAGCCTGTGAAATGCTGTAACTGCAAACCTCCTGTTCCTGTGCCATGGGCCCAGATGCTTGTTCTGATCTGCTGACTCTTCATTACCCCGTGGTAACTTGAGTACACAGTCACCTCTCAGACTTCTGCAGTGACTGTACTTCAGATTCATCCTTCCATCCTTTCACGTTGTACTTGAAAGCCTCTGCAGTCCCCTGTCTTTTACCTTTTTTGTCACTGGGCTGATAGGCAGTAAACAATGTTTATCTACTCTGTGGATGAATGATGGGAGCATGGGGTGGGGGGTGAGGAAATTGGTCTTGTCACACATAGAATAAGACATTATCTCCCACAGAAATCAGCGGGAGTATCCAAGGAGTACAGTACAGTACTCAGCAGGGGCATGGAGTCACGTCACTGTTGCAAATAAAAATGCTTTGCTTTTCACAAAGGTTAACTTGGTACACAGTGATATTTTGCTAGATAATTGAGACCTGCAGAGAGTGTTTATGCAGGCAGCTTGGACTATCTTCTTTTTTCTTTGTTATATGCTCGAGCATTTCAAAATCCTGAGGAGAAACATTTGAGTAGAAGGGACTTTTGAAGATCGTTTAGTTCAGCCTCCTGCTCAAAGCAAAGTTACCTGTGATGGTAGATATAGCTGTTCAGGGTCTTACCAAGTTTTGAAAACTTGCAAGAATGGAAATTCCTTAAAAATCCTAAGCAGATTTTTACACTTTCCAGACAATTGGTTACAATTCCTTGCCAGTGCTGAAGTGCTGTTGCTCCACTATCACTGTGCCCCTAAAGTCATCTGCAGCAGACGTAGAGTATGTTGGTGTTGCAAGGAAAGACAAGCCTGAGTGAGCTTGCTATTCTTACCCTGGTCCTGGCAGTAATTCAGTGCTGCACTGGGAAAACTTGCATTTAGACCAAGTACTCCGAATACAGAGAGGAGAACTTGCATGTTGTATTTTGTCTTGTGAATATGCTGTTCCATGACCAGCATTGTTTGGATCAAGTCAGAGGATAGCATCACAGAGAACTTCTATAAGGTCAGCTGTACTTGCAAGCGTGAACATAAAATTCTTCTGCATTTTTCCACTATGGAGTAGTCTGCCCATGAGGAGTAGGTCAATTCTTTGTTGTGTCTGTTCTTATGCAATTCAGTTTACAGTTGTAAACCTGTTATATGACACTGGAAACATTCTGGAGCACCTTAAAAAGAACCTTATAAAATACCAGATCTGAAGTCAAATTTTTTGCAAACTGGAGATGCAAATCACGTGCCATTGAACAAAAAGGACTTTTTATGCACTCTGCACTCCTTGGCCTTCTCACAAAGTGGAAGCAGACCTGCAAGACTGGGGGAGGCTTTAAGGAGGACATGGGGTGGGAAGCAAGCAGGGGGATCCAAGGTACACAGGAAAGGTTCTGAGCAAGCACATTTGAGGAAAAGCTCATAGTGGACCAAGTGGTGGAAGAGATTCTAAAGAGCAGTTGAAACCTCGAAAATGTGCCTTACAGTCTTCATCTTGACATGGGATTGTGTAGATCTGCTATTTTTTTACTTTTCAATTGACACTCCAAATCCTTGCTTTTTACTCATTCATAAAACACTGGTTCATACAAACACTGTGTTAATACATTTGTTTCAAGTATTTTGAGATCCTTTACAAGTTATTTAAATTATGGGTCTGTGTTCTGGTGTATGCATATCTGTGTGGATATGTGGAGCATATAGCAGTGTGTATTAGTGTGACCTGGTCAGTTCACTCCAAGTCCCTGTTTTCAGTTTCTTATGATAGTTGAAATGAGAATTTCTCACATTGTTTCTGTCTTGAGGCTGCTTTTATTCTCTGTTCATTGAGGGGAACATTAGGTGGTTGAAGAGTAAAATTAACAGAGTGAGGAGGGAAGCAAGGAGCAGAAGAAAGGCAATCTCCATGTAAGAGCCATATTATCTTTCTTTTTCTGAGCAGCTCTGTGCCTCAGGGATTGGACATAGGAACTTGAAATTTGGCAAGGATCTGGCCTTGAGGTCTGAGAAATGCATTCCACTGTTAAAAAAAAAGAAAAAGGCAGAATTGTGAGTCATAATGTATCACTACCTTTTTGTATCCAAGGTAGAATTTGCACGATGTTTTATCACCTGCTCTTGATCATGCTTTTATGCCTGTCATGCACATCTGCAGACTGCTTTAAAACACCTGTATTTAATGGATTCTCCTTCTCTGTCTGTCTAGCTTCTTGTACTGTCATGCATCAGGTAGTCCTTAACCTGATGCTTCTTCTTGGGCTTCTGCAAATGCCACTGGCCTAGCAGAAGCTGTAAAAACATTGGGAGCTGGAAGCCCTGAGACCCAGTCCTACTTTTTAAGGGTAGAGTGCTACTAATACTCTTATTTGCTGTTGAGAAGTACCGTTTTGAGTGGTGACAGCCAAGTATTAATGAAAGCAGAAAGCAGCCAATGTGAAATCTGGTTTCCAGTGTGACGAGGGCTCGTACAGTTCCTTGGCATCAGTGGAGGAGGGGAGAGGAGAGCAAGACAATCTGTGCTGGGCTGTGTCACCTCGAAACCGCGGGGGTTCCTGCTCAGCACCAGCGATGACTCGGCAATGAGTTGGGCTGTCTAGTGAAGACACCATCTGTGGGACTGCAGCTTGGGGCTCTGGAGAAGCTGAGAGGTGTCAGGGGACGTGAACTCTAGGAAGTTGAAGGAAGGTCTTGTACTTGGAGCACTGGACTAGGGCCTGGGAAAATGAATGTCTCTAGAAATTTTTCATCTGGAAGAACAAAAAAAATGGTAGAATGAGGTTGAAAGAAGTGTTTTGTGAAGTCATATGTGTGCCAGATTGTTTAATTTTGAAGAAGGAAATCCCATGATAATAAAACCTTTTGTTTTGGTGTTTTAAGGACAAACATTTTGATAAACAGTTTTTAAAATTAATAATTTCTTACTGTTCTACTTTTTTTAAAGCCAACATGAAACATTTGGAGGGTTGAATTAAATGTTTATTCAATGCAGAACACATTAAAATTTCTCTTCCTATCAGTAATTTATTTCTTCATCCTTTCTGTTTTGTATATAACAGCACAGCAATTAAAACAAAATAGAGCTGCAACTATGCTAAGAAAAAATTCCCCGACTCTGCTGCCATTTTGTTTGGTATGATAAGCATTTACACAAGTCTGATACTCACTTTCAGAAACAGTCATGCAGAGATGTCTGACATTAAAAGTGCTGAGTGCTCACAGTTTGAACTGGACACTTCAGAGTCAATAAAATAAAGGTCTGCCTATGTGAGCGTAGCTGCCAAGGTGTATCACACAAAAAATACCTGTGTGTGACTGAGGAGCAGAGACATGCACCATTCATGTTAAAGGTACCTCTTGGTCAGTGCACGCCTGATTTTTAAGTACTGGAGATGTTTGGTCCTTAGCTTTATATGATCAGATACAAAACCTGGTTATGGCTTTCTGTACCAAAAGCAGGGACAGAAGTTACTGTGCTCTCTACAGAGGTACCTGGGCTAAATTGTGCAATAGAGAAAGATAATGTAGGTCATTTAGCAGTTGCTTCTGGCATTTACTTTGATGGAACTGCATGCTACCCATTAAAACCAGTACTGAGAGGAAGTAACTGAGGAAGTCCAGTCACATGTCCTGTGGCAGGCTCCCTTCAGCCTCTGCTGGGCTTTGTGACAGCTTTCCAGTGTTCCATCACGGGTTTGGCGTTGGCACAGCCTGGAGCTCTGCGTGGGCACTACAGCTTTTGGTGCTTGCCTCCCTCATTACCAGTCCTAATGCAGCGTGGACCCTAAGTGGGCCTTATCTTTGTAACACATGAGGGCTTCTGCTGAAATCAGTTTGACAAGTTTCACTCCCATGCTAGGTTAGTACTGGGCCTTATTTTAAAAGAGGAATCAAATGTGAATATTGCAGAATTAACAGAGATACAGCTTTATTTTGGAGTCATAAGCAGTAAGGCTCTCTGAACTTTGCAGATAATGAGCAACTGAAGAAAATGGCACTGCAACAAAGTCCTTCACCCTTCTCACTGAGAGGCAGCACAGATCAGAGTGTATTAGCCTATACTGAGCTCTGCAGAATAGTTTCTGACATAGATACATCTACTCTGAAAAATGGTAGTAGAAGGAGGCTAAACAGAGGAGCAACAATTGCATATTATAATGGGTTATAAGAAGGCAGCGTTTTCTGTGTGAAGTTGTAGGCAATTTGTAATCTAGGTGGATTTAAAAGTTAGAAGCAGGTTCTATTGCTTCATCTTCTTCTGAGCCACTCTCTGCATATCCTTAAAATCACATTACATGGAGTTGGATTTTTTTTGGCTTTCCCTGCACTCTAGATGGAAGATAGAGCAAGCAGGGAGCAATGCCTTTTCAGAAAGCATACACCCTGAACACACAGTGAATGTTTTCTGTAAACTCATTTACTTTTTTTGCTGCATCAGCTACTCCTCTTTGGGGGAGGGAAGGAGGAAGTGAATGAAAAAAAAATTCTGGAAGCAGGTTCTTTCATGTTTGTCTTCTATGGTCAGCTCTATGTCTTTTCCTTCCCAAATTGTAATTAAGTGGCAGAAGGTTTCTGCCTCCATTTAGAAAACGCTTATGTAAGTCTTCATCCAAATCTGCTATAAAGACAGATCTGCTTTAAATGTTGAATTCCACTCTGGAATAAATCTGTATTAATATAATTATTAATTAATTGGGATTGCTAACTGTTCATGTTTCTTAAGAACAGTGTCCTGAGAAATTGCATGCTGAAAGATAAAATATCAGATTCTGGACTTTCAAACCTGCTCTTGCTGGTTTATGTTCCTAGAACAACATGTGTTTCATGGGTCGATTTGCTAGGAATATCAATTCTGTGAAAATCTGAGGTGAAATTACAGAAGGGGATTGCAGTGTAAATAATTGAAAGTTTTTCTTCAGATTCTTTATTTAAAAATGCTGCTTTTGGCATAAAATAAACACCCGAATTCTTCAATTGGAAACCAAATTGCACAATGCAATGTCAATATTTACAAGGAGGGATAAAAAGTGAAAATCTTTCACAATATTTTGTCACATACTTGACCTTAAGGTATGTAAGGGACAATCAAAAGCATTCTCTGAACCATTAGTGATGACCTTCATGAATTCATGGAATATGAGGGAAGTCTCAGTGGCCTTGAGACAGCTAAGCACAAGACTGCTCAGTATTAACCAAGGGAAATGCTTGAGCAGAGAACACATAGTGAATCTCAGGTCAGTTAAAGGGATGATTCCCAGCTCAGTACAGGAAGAACTTACTAAAAACCAGTCTGTAAGAACCTCGAGAATTGTAACAAGGTTCTTAGAAAGGTGGATATGGCAAAACCACACTGTTACTTCAATTTTTGTTGGAGTCATTGGCCTACTGGTGCAGAATGTTGCAGACCTTACTGAAGTTCAGCTGTGTTGCAAGGTCCCACACACTCCTGTAAGCAGAGCAAGAGAGGTATTGTAGAGGAAATGAAGATTCCAAGGATGATGCATAATTGGTTGGATAAACTACACAACTGTGAGTTTTCATAATCCTCTGCTAAATTGAGAGAAATGTCAAAAGGGTGCTACAGGTGGAATAATCACATTAGCTCCAGGGAGGAGGGAATGGAGGTTTCTGCCAAATCTGTAGAGGAAAGAAGGCTGGGAAGGGTTGCAGGCATCTCACTTTGTTAAGATTTTACTGAATGCAGTCATAGCTCTTCATAGCCATGAATTAAACAGGGTTTTGACATCACATCCTTTAAAAAAAAAACAAAACATTTTACACAGTGTAGTCAGAAGAGCACAGATGCAGCTTTCTTTTTCTGAGACCTGAAATGTGTTGCTATCTTGGTAAACAGAGGAGGGACACAATAACCTGCCTATGCACCATAAACAAAACTGAAGCACAGCAGAGATGTGATACAGATTTAGCTAAATGCCCGCAGGTGCTGCAATTGCACATAGACCTGTTGCCTACAGGCACTGTGAACACTACTGGGTACATGAGGAGACTGGAGAAGAACATTTACTGATTTGTTGAACAGGTTTCCCATTTTATTCCTTATCTCCGGCCTTGCCTTCAGCATTCTTCAGTACTGTCAGATCAAATGCTGCTTTCACTTGTGCTCTGTGCCATGCCAGAATGGGACCCTTGGCAGACGCCTAAGTTCACTCAGACTGCCCTGTGTATAGATCCTATGTGCTGTGCTAGGGATGAGGCACTACTGAGTACCACAATCACTTCTCAAAATGCAACTTCAGTCAGCAAAACTAGCTGTTAAGCTGCTTTTTAAAATAGCCATTTCTGCCATTTCTGAAATTTTACTCAAAATCGCAGAAATATTAGGTAATACCACCCAGCTCTTCCCCCAGAGCATTGCTCAACGTTGTCTTGGCAGTTGTCTTCCCTTTTGTCAAGAGCCCTCCAGCCCCACAGAGAAGCAGCACAGTTAATAATGCTCTACCTCTTGTCCTTTGGGACACTGTGACAAATGGATCTGTTTAGCTTTGCTTCATGGTTCTCTTGCTGCAAGGAGAAATGAGGTGGCCTGCAATAGGTACTTTGTACATACATGAAAATAAATATCTTTGCACTTCTGTGCTCAGTTTTACAGACTGCCACTATTAACTTGTGGAAGAAGGATATCTTTCTACTCCAGTACCATTAAATAATTGTCATCCTGGAATGATGATTACCCAAGATTTATTAAGCATTTTCAGTGTCCTTAAGGCCATGTAACCATATCCTTGGCATAAAAAGCATATCATGTGAGGCTCTGCACTTTGGATGTAGTCACAGATGTAGTGCAGAGGGTGACTGTTAAAAACATTTAAGGAGGATATTTATGAAGCAGTAAGGTGACACACAGCTTAAAAAACAGGACTTATGGAGCAGCACTGGGTGGCAACTATGGATGAACACTTTTCTTTTTTGCCTAAAGAAAAATTGTGAAGCTAAGGCTTCTGCTTGGGATATCAGTCTTTAATGCTTTTTCTCTCTGTTATAGTTTACACAGTCAGTCATGTCTGTTAATGCATAGAGGCATGAAAACAGATTTTAGTTAATTGCCAGGTGCTAGCAATCAACTTTTATTGGTTTGGGACTGGTCTTCAATTGGAGAATGACATTTGGGAAGCTAGGAAGAAAGGATAGTTGTCATTTGTATGTCAGAGTGCCTTAAAAAGACATTGTTTTGCCTGTTTTCAGACATGGAAGAAAGGCCTTGCACATGACTGTGCTTGCATGTATAATGCAATAGAAAAACACTCCAAACTTGCCTTTTCTGGGACGCTTCACATGACAGAGGCAGTAGTGGAGTTGTACTGGGCTCGAGTTAGTGATCGGAAGGACTTGAGCTCACAGAACAGTCCCGAGTTGTCGTAGCTTAGGCAAAGCAGTCCACGGGCAAGACTGACATCAGCACTGTGCCAAGTGAAAGGCTTCTGAAGCAAGGGAAACAGGAAGTTACCTGCTTTACACCATTCTGTTGTTTAGGTCTGTCACTGTTTCACATCATTAACAGGAACTGAAACAAATTTCAGTCTGTAATAAGTGGATTGGATTTTGCCTTTCTTATCTTAGCTCCAACCATCTCTTCTTGGAATGGGTCTGCTGGTTTCAGGGGATGAGCAGTGGCACACTAAACCCCAAAGGACTGAATTACCTTAAACATAATATGTAGCAAAGTAGAAGTTATTATTTAAATTAAACTAATTCCACTGTCTCTTCTTTACTACAGGTGGTGGATGTGGACTTTAAAACAGTGTGTCTCAACATCTCATCCTCAACTATTTTTAATCTGATTGCACTACGAAAGAAAAGCTGCTAATGGGATAAATGTTGAGACTTTACAAGAACTGACTTGAAGTACCGAAAGCCATTACTATTATTATTATTATTATTACTATTATTAATCAAGAAGAGCTTGAAGCTAAGTCTGTATCTCACCAGTTGTTATAATTCTCACAGTAACAGTCATGGCAAGTAAACGAAAATCAACAACACCCTGCATGGTCTTAGCCAATGAGCAGGATCCAGATCTAGAAATGGTATCAGACTTGGAGGAAGGACCACCTGTGCTCACAGCAGCAGATAACCCTACAGCAGAGAGTGTAACAAGTGAGGAGGATGTTCATGAATATGTGGATTCAGACAATAAGAAAAACACAAATAAAGTAGAAGGTGGTTATGAGTGTAAATACTGTACTTTTCAAACTCCAGATCTCAATATGTTTACTTTTCATGTGGATTCAGAACACCCCAACGTAGTATTAAATTCATCCTACGTTTGTTTAGAATGTAATTTCCTTACCAAAAGATATGATGCCCTCTCAGAACATAATCTGAAGCACCACCCTGGAGAGGAGAATTTTAAATTGACTATGGTGAAACGTAATAACCAGACAATCTTTGAACAGACAGTAAATGATCTCACTTTTGATGGGAGTTTTGTTAGAGAAGAAAATGCTGGACAGGCTGACTCTTCTGAGGTCCCCTCATCAGGGATCTCCATTAGCAAAACTCCTATCATGAAAATGATGAAAAACAAATCTGAGTCTAAACGTATTGCGGTTTTCCACAATGTAGTTGATGACATTCCTGGTGAAGAAAAGGGAACTGAAAATGAGCCAAACTCTGAAGAAGCAGTAGAAAACCCCCCACCGGCAGTTTCTGAGTCAAAACCAAGCCATTCAGTTGTTT
Source organism: Acridotheres tristis (assembly GCA_037013685.1). NCBI lineage: Eukaryota > Metazoa > Chordata > Aves > Passeriformes > Sturnidae > Acridotheres > Acridotheres tristis. Next base: position 138,168,158 of record CM072886.1, on the reverse strand, counting down.
GCAGTGCTGCAGATGTGGCTGCTGCAGTAGTGACCCCAGCACCAGTGCTTCAGCCTGGGGTGGCACAGGTTATAACAGCTGTTACAGCTCCACAGAACTCAAACCTCATTCCAAAAGTACTAATACCTGTAAATAGCATTCCAGCCTATAACACTGCTTTGGATAACAATCCTCTTTTGCTTAACACCTACAACAAATTCCCGTATCCAACCATGTCAGAAATCACTGTTCTTTCCTCTCAAGCTAAGTACACAGAAGAGCAGATTAAAATATGGTTTTCTGCCCAGCGTCTGAAACACGGAGTGAGTTGGACGCCAGAGGAGGTGGAGGAAGCAAGGAGGAAACAATTTAATGGCACAGTGCATACTGTGCCACAGACAATTACTGTTATTCCAGCACACATTTCAGCCGCTAGCAATGGTTTACCTTCAATTTTACAGACATGCCAAATAGTCGGTCAGCCAGGACTTGTCCTCACTCAAGTTGCAGGTACAAATACGTTACCAGTAACAGCCCCAATAGCTTTGACTGTAGCAGGAGTCCCAAACCAGACACAGTTACAGAAGAGTCAGATTCACAGTGCTCAGCCTATTGCAGAAACCAAACAAGTAGCTGCAATTCCAGCCCCTCAGCCTATCAAAAATGAATCCACGCTGATGAATCCTGACTCCTTTGGCATCCGAGCAAAAAAAACTAAGGAACAACTGGCAGAATTGAAAGTCAGCTACCTTAAAAACCAGTTTCCTCAAGACTCAGAAATTGTTAGACTTATGAAAATAACAGGTCTCACTAAAGGAGAGATCAAAAAGTGGTTCAGTGATACACGCTACAATCAGAGGAACTCAAAGAATAATCATGGGATTCATCTCAACAGTGATTCATGTGCCACCATTGTTATTGATTCAAGTGATGAAATGAATGAATCTCCAACAGGAGTCACTCCACAGAGCAAGTCATCTTGGGGTACTTTTCCTGATTTCACCCCACAGAAATTCAAAGAGAAGACTTCTGAACAGCTGCAAGTCCTCCAAGCAAGTTTTCTTAATAACTCTGTCCTTACTGAGGAAGAGATGAATAGGTTAAGAGCCCAAACAAAACTGACCAGGAGAGAGATTGATGCCTGGTTTACAGAAAAAAGGAAATCAAATGTCTTGAAGGAAGAGGGAGCTGACATGAATGAAAGCAATGCTGGCAGCTCAAAAGACGAGTCTGGAGAAACATCTGTGGGAGATGGAGCAGCAGGAGCAAAATCAGGGTGTGCCACTTCAAGCAAAATAGGCAAAAAATCACCAGAGCAGTTGCACATGCTCAAAAGTTCCTTTGTCCGTACTCAGTGGCCATCTCCACAAGAATACAACAAGCTGGCAGAAGAAACTGGGCTTCCAAGATCAGAAATTGTGAGCTGGTTTGGAGATACTCGCTATGCCTGGAAAAATGGTGGATTGAAATGGTATTACTATTACCAGAGTGCCAGTGCAAACAGTCTGAATGGCCAAGGCTTTGCAAGGAAGAGAGGGAGAGGAAGACCAAAAGGGAGGGGGAGAGGGAGGCCTCGGGGGAGGCCTCGGGGAAGCAAGAGGTTAAATTGCTGGGACAGAGGTGTGTCTGTCATAAAATTTAAAACTGGAACAGCAATTCTGAAGGACTATTATATGAAGCACAAATTCCTTAATGAGCAAGACCTTGATGAACTGGTAGCCAAATCTCACATGGGATATGAGCAGGTCAGAGAATGGTTTGCAGAAAGGCAGAGAAGATTAGAACTTGGAATAGAGCTGTTTGATGAGAATGAGGAGGAAGAAGAAATGCTGGATGATCAGGAGGATGAGGAAGAAACAGATGATAGTGATACTTGGGAACCCCCCAGACATGTTAAACGTAAACTTTCAAAAACAGACTGATGTACAATTTGGAATTTGGGGGTCAAAAACCTATGAATTAGGTTTGATGTTACAGTGAAGAGCCAGATGATTTTTCATGGCCTTCAGTTTAGCAAGCAGCTGCTTAGCATCTTCCTTCCACCTAAGAGTACATGGGCAAGATGCTACCTGTGCAGGCAAGAACTGTTTGCTTTGTTGCTACAAGAGATGAACATCCTCGTGCCTGGCCTGGGACAGGGGGTTACAAATCAGATCAAGTTCAGCTCCTCCTTTTCCACACTACTGATGGGAAGGTTCATGTTCATCATACACTTGACTGCTTCTCAATATTTAATTGCCTTATGTTGTTTAATTCCAAAAAAACACAGACATTTTTTTTTTTTGTTGCTGTAAGAGAACATTGCCTGCGTGTGAAGGAGGAAAACACAAAAACATTAGATGTCTTTTTGCAAACATCACTTCATCTGAAAGGTTTCAAGGCTTGGGTTTATTTCTTAAGGAAAGCGTTGAAAACAAAAGAGAAGGGGAAAAGTGTGACAAAAGGAACCAATGAACCTAGGGGTGAGGATTGATTGGTTTAAGAAAATAAGGTGATATCTGCACCTTTTGCATATCTTCGGAGTGTTTTGGGTTTACAGAACTTGGACTGAAATGTTCCTTGTTGATAATTATGAGCTAACTGAATGAGTCCAATGCTAGAAGATGCTTTTTGTTACAGTTAATCAGTGTATCCCACATCAAGCAATTTAAATGCCTGACAGACTTGATGCAGTTAATAGTAACACTCATTTCTACCTTGTGCATTCTTTCCTTTGTTGGAAATGGTATAAGAAGTATCTATATTTCTAGCAAAAAATAATAATTTCTTGAAATCTGACACTGAGTTTTAAGGTTAACATAAGACAAAAACTGCCTAAAAGTTTAGTGTGCTTAGGGGTTTGTAAGAATACACAGATACAGAGATGAAAAGCATCTTTTGGTGCTAGTAAGAAAGGTTTTCAAGTAAGTTGTGGCAATGACATGATGTTTAATTCACAAACAAAATGAAGTTATATGGCTTTTAGATGCTTAGTAATTACAAACATGATAGTGTTGAATTGTTCTTCAGTGATAGCTCAGTCGAGTGATTTGTGTGCAGGTTTACCTGTAAAACATCCTAATTGAACTCAACATTGTGCTGATTGCTCCTAGGACTGCTGGGTGGGTGAACACACTTATTTCTGGAAGGGAGTTGATCTACCTGAACTGAACTCCAGAAGTAGTTTAATCTGATATAAAACATTCCCATCTTAAATAAGTCTATATAAAATAGAAAAAAAAAAGAGCTATTTGGTGTCAATACCATGAAGCCATAGTGCAGTTTGAATTAGCAACTTAAGAACAGTGGGCCAAATTGACACAAATTAGTTTAGGCGGATGTTTGGCATCCTAGAGAACTGATACTCTGAGGAAGACTACTTTGTATTCTTACTACTGCCAGCCTGCATTTTTAGGGATAAGTTACTTTATATTTAGATGTCAAAAGAGGGTGATGAATTGGTGTTGCTGTCACCCGCATTGCCTGCTTTTACATTGGCACTAATGGAACGAATACTAGCAATCTCCTTTTGCACATCTGTCAGCATCTTCTCTGTAGGCTTCTGCATCTGATGACTAATGAGGACAGATTAGTGCAGAGAAAATGGAACCTAATGTCTCCCCATCTTCAAGAACCTATTCTAGAATTTTAGAATTAGTCGTTCTTCTGGACTGTGATAACTGTCAAAAAAACCCAAGAAAGCCCTTTTAGTCATGATTTTCTGAAGCAGAGGAGTCCCTGTTAGATCTGGTTTTCATATCTGATTGTGGGTGAAGCCCAGGCTAAAATAAGAAAGGGAATAGTGTCTGACAAAAAATATTGTTAACCTCCCAGATCTTCCTCTCTGGACTCTTGTAGCTGCCCTTCTGCTCACAGATTGAATAAGCTCCCTGCACTGCAGGAGGATGTTTCATATGAAAGCCATTTACTGGGTGAGCTCTTCTGACTGTTTTAAGATTATTGGAGAGACAAAGGCAATAGCTTAGGGTGTATGTCATGTATTTGATGATGAAACTATTCCCTGGCATCCAAGGCTCAAGTTGGTGAGACACAGTGGCTAGCATTGCTAGAGAAGAATAACCAGGAATCCCTCAATTTAACTTTGGAGTGGGGCAGAAGCAAACCCCTGTTTGTCAGCATATTGCACGAGAGTGTTTGTGACTCTGCATGTGCAGTGGTACAAGAGAGATCAAGATCTGGCCTTTTCAGCATGGGGTTGGGAAGGATTCTCATTTGTGTGGTAATTGTGTGGATGATAGTAATAGTGTGCTGTTGTAGATGCCAGCAGATACAAGACTCATGCTAGTTTCAAGCTCTGTTGGGAATACAGGGTCAAAAATCTCTGCTTGCTGAGTAGGAAAGAACAAAGCTAGAAAGAAAAGATGCTATTTTTAAGTTTCCAAAAATATTAAACCAAATCCTTGGGAATATGCCTCTAGCAAGAAAAATCTGGAGTTGGCTTAATCCTTGAAGTTGACCCAGAATTAATTTTCTTTAAAAAAAAACCAAAAACCTAAAGCAACCAAGCAGTCTGTCCAAATAAATATCTCCATTTTTGTTATCAGAGACTTATTTAGGTTAGCTAGGAATTCTTTCTTTTAAAAATGGGGGAAAATACAAAGATCCAAGTTAATTACATGATTAAACTGGAATATTTTCCACTTTGGCAGTGGTCTATTAAATAACACTCACCTACAATGGTAGGCCTTAGCACATCTGGTCTGAAAAACACAGGAAGAGGAAATACATTGTTTATCAGACTAAATATAGTTGTATTGGAGGTCTCCTTTCAGTAGAATGGTCAGAGACAGTAGCTGATGCATACTGTGCCAGATTTTCGGTTGTTGTAAATTAGAGTTCCATGTATTCCACTGGTTATACCAGTATTTACAGCCCAATGAGAAAATTTATCTCTTTGCAGAACATAAAATTTAAATTAAATCATATGCTGTGGATCAGCTAATGGGAGATGCAGAGTCTACACATAGCATGTTGGGCTACATGCACATTTTAAGCCTTTCAGTTGTGCCAAGGATGAGGAAAATCTGGGTGGGTTCAGCCTGAAGACAGAAGTTGTACGCATTCATTTTTGCCCATGGTCTGACAGTTATTTCAGTTTGAACAGAGTCCATTAATTACCAGTCTGTTTCATGTTTACAGCATGTGTATATTTGCACTGCATACTGGGAGAGAGGCAAACTCCTTTCAGAGGCTTCCTGCATCAGGATTGACAGGGGAAGCATTGGAAAGTGCTGTGGTCAGTTGTATCTGTGATTTATGGTCATGGCTGGTGGGAACTCAAAGCTACTGGTAACAGTGGTTTAGCCCAGATTCATCTCAGCCACCCTTAGGCTGCTGTGGGCACTGTACACTGTCACTGAGAGGAACAGAAATGGCCTGGTGGGCAGAAAGGATATGGCACCTTCTCATTCTACCAGTCACATCAAGGAAACTCCCTGAACTTAAGCACATAAGCAAGTGTCTTAATTTATTACGATTCTGAGCACCTCTGTGCTTATCAGCAGTGCACCCCTGCAAGCCTGGCTCCTTCTTAAAGTTTATGCACACCTGCAAGGTGTTTTAGAAGCCATTTGGACTGAGTTATACTGGAAGTAGGAAAGGAAGGGGAAAGAAAATACATCTGCCCAGGAGTAAGTGTCCATGTGACTTTTTTTTATTTTCCTGCATGGTAAGGACTGTGTCTAGATGAACTTGTGGTATGTTTTCTGTATTTCTGTGGAGCTTCACCTCTTAGGTTTTTATGAGCTTATTATGAGCCAGGCTTCAGTGATTATCACTGACATTGAGACAAAGAAACTCTGATCTTGCTTAGATCTTACCTCTGGGTGGCTGATTTCTCAGTCTTCGTTGGGACCACTACATCAGAATTCAGTTGTGAGCATCAGTTCCTTTAGAGCTAAGCTAGTGCATTTCTCTTCATCTGCTGTTTCTGCCAGGACTACCTGCTCTCATGATGCCGGTTGTGCTGTCTCTGGAATAAAGAATAAAGAATGAAGAGAGAATGCAGATAATCCTGTGCCAGAATGGAGAGGGAAAAGAGCTAAAAGACAGAAAGCAGTGTTACAACCAGGGGCAACATCCACCTTCACAGTATCGTCCTGCTTCATGGCATGTTTCATCCTCACTTCCGAGTGCATTGAAAGAGCACAGTTCCATCTTAAACAGTGCTGTCTTCCCAGTATCACCTCTCAATGACCCCAGAGTTAATGTTGGAAAAAAATAAGTCAGGCCTGTATTCCCCTGGAGGTTTGAATGAACTAACAGTGCTGGCTTGTATGAAGTGAACAGAAGGGAAAACGCAGAAGTTTTGAAGGCTCTGACTTCTGCCTGCCCTGTGGAATTTACTTTTCTAGAAGTTGATAAGCAAAACAAGTTTAACTCCTTCTGTTCTGACAGAAAAAGTAAATTTTTACAGTCACTCCTTTTTAGCACATAGAAATCTCTTCATTTGAAAGCAAAGAAGAGGAAAGATACTTAGTACCTGATTATTAGAATTTAGTGTATTATCTCTAATACACTATAGCAAATTAGGCCATGCCCTTTTTTAACCTTAACTGGTACCATGTTGAAAACTGCTTTTTCATTCCATTATGGACTATAATTCATAACTCAAAAGTTACTGACTGTAACTTTGATTATTGGGGAACTCATGCAATGTCCACACATGACACGAAATAATTTTCTAATGGATAATTTGCTCACCTTGAATAAAAGCAGATTTTCTTTTGCTCTCCAAGAAATGCTTGAGGCAGGCAAATGCACTCCCTTCCCCTCTACGGATTAAAGAAATGATTTCTGGATCCCATACAAAGTGATTCATGGCTGTACACGGTCCCCGTTGGCCAGAAAGCCCAAAGATGCAGACATTCTCCTCCTCTGTTTTCCTCTAAAATGAGAGCACAGCAGTAACTCTGACAACTGATCTCTGGCTGCTGAGTAACCAGGCTGTGGTTTAAGGTGGGGAGCGTTTTTCCTTTTGCACTTAATGGAGTACTGTGTATTCAGGCTGGATGTCAGTATTTGCTTCTGTAAATATGGTAGTACCGATTTGCGTCCTCCACCTGAGTCCAATACCTGTCTATATTCATATCTCCCAAGGAGAGAAGATAATCTTTAAGCTTCTGTAGTGTTAAATATCCCTGCCCAAACTGAAGGCACAAAAGTAGAGTGCAATGAAATATAGCTATTTTCTTTAATTTATTTTTTCTTTGAAAATAATTTTGCTTGCATTGAGTAGTAATAGAGAGATAGTATCAATGACCAGAGAACAGTAAAACTTTTAAGAATTGTTTATAATACCTGGATGATGATGTAACTTAAAGATGGAAAGGGCTAGAAGAGGATTCAGTTCCCTACACTGAACAGTGCTGGGTTACGTCTGTATTCTCCATCCAGCTTGAGATATCCTAAGATAAGTAGATTTACCAAGAAGCATGACACAAACTTACCAGGTCAAGTTACTTGAGGTTTGCTGATGTATTAAAATTTTGTAGGAATATATTTTGAAATAAGAATTTAAACAGAAGGTGAAAAATCCCCTTAATGGCTACTAACACACAATAACTTGAATTTCTGCATTTTTCCCCACTTCTAAAAAAGGGATATTTTGAAGCACAGGTCGGTTATAGCCAGTATTTCCAAGTTTAATGATTGGAGTTCTTGGGGATTTTTCTCCTTCTGCAGTGAAGAGCATCTGCACCTTTTCAGTGAACAGTCATAACAAAACCAACTCACACATTATAAAATGTAGAGGGATAACTGAGCATCCTGTAGCACTTTTCATGAATTAAGGTGAGATTTGTCTGATGCATGTTGATGTCTGCACTGGGGCAAGACACTGCAGGTAGTCAGCACAGCAAGGAATGCAAACCTGCTCATCCTGCATGCCTGGAGTCACTCAGAGGAACTGCACCCCAGCTCCATTGACTTACCCTGACTTGCAGGCAGCTGCTGACACTGCAGACATCTGACATTACAGGGAGAGATCTTCTGGCTGGATTGCAGCACTGATCTTTAGGTTGTGGTTGTGGTTAGAAATGGTACTGACCTTTGCTTCCAACTTCATGCTTGTTGGGAAATGAGGCCTTTGGTTTTCTTTCTTTTATTTAGAGCAGCACTACAGTGGTGGATAAAGTAACTGATTCTTGGTTATAATACTGTGGCATAAAAATGCTTTGGGTTTTCTCAAGTATTTTAGAGATAAGGTTACTGTGTGAACATTGGACTGTGCATAACCTAGAATGTGTTAGGACACATAATATTTGTGTCCCAGTTGATGAAAGTATTTCCTTATACTTACTCAATACTAGATACCTATCATAAAACTGTCCCTAAAGAATCTGCTAGAATGACAGAAGAGTCAAGTCCTCATCTCTGCTATGAAATGATCAACCACAAGAGCTCTGCTGTGATTTCAGAATGTTCCTTCCATCTTCCAGTTTCAGCTTACAAAAATATTTCCAACCCTGCATAGTTGGCTATCTGCATGTATGCTTACAGTCTGTACAGAAATGCACTAAAATGAGTTGCCCTACCTGGGAAGGCTTTATATTGTATAGAAAATGTGGCACTAGGTACTGCTCTTCATGTGCACAGGAGAGTTAACAGGTGTCAGTCTCGTTTACAGAAATGATGGCGCTTTGCAATTTTCTATAATATATTGCAATATATTTAAATGTCCTGTTTGACATGTGAAATGAAATTAAGTTAATGCATTGTTATGTATTTGGAGTATGAAGAAGATGATTCACTAACGACCAGCAAGGTTTTTAGAAAGGTGTCCAGTATGTAGCCGTCTGTGTGATCTGTCTGGTGTACGTGATATTAAAGGAAGCAACAATACTGTCACTGTTCAGAATGAAGAGTTTCTTTTGAATGATGCAATAGCTTACAATGTCTTTCCTTTGTAGCTGCCCAGTGTGGTGAAGGGGAAGCAATTCTTGAAAAATTTCAAGATAACTGGTTAACTGTGAATGGGCCTAATCTTTCGTGAAACCAAGAAAATTTTTGGACACACACAGGACTTGAATACTCAAAAGGATTGGAACTTAGTGTTGTGCCAAAGTTAAACTACTGCAGTTGGCAGTTCTGCACTGTAAATAGAAGACTGATTAAAAGACAGCTTGTAAAATCAAATTTTAATACAGTAGGTTTTTATTCTGATACATGATGGAAACATTCTGTTTTAGACCTTTTCTGAAGAGGCTTCAGTGACCACTAGATTTTGTCCTCTTATATTTTGTTTGGCCTAATACTATATGTTTTAGTAAGATGGGCTTTATTGCCTGTGTTCTTTGATATGTGATTAAGCTTATAGCTTTGAGTGACCAAACATTTTACAGAGTAAAAGTTCTTAGAAACAGTATAATGTAACTGATATTTCTGTGTCTTATTTATCAGGCTCTGCACAAACTTGGAAAGTTGTGCTGGACTTGTACAACTCGTATATGGGAACGCAGCATACTTCTGGATATTACAAACCTAAGCCTTTGTGGCTGTATGGACCTTGTCTTTGGATTTATTTTTGTTATTTTTTTGAGGCAAAGAAACGAATGGATGCTGCTGTAAAATATTTGTAATATTGCCATTATTTCTTTCTGTAGCAATTATTGCTTTTGCTTCAACAGATAAAGAAAATAAATCAGAGATAGAAAAATCCTAAAGACGCTGGTAGAAGAAAGGATCATGTGAGAACTTCTGAAAATAAACTTTGTACCAAAAATTTGAAAACAGTAATAATGGAATAAATGTCTCCTTACTGAGTGTGTGTGGTTTTAAGAGGTGGTATAGAAATCAGGAATTACGTCTGTATGAAAATGTCACAAACCAGATCTTCTCAAATATCATTTTCCCTGTTACACGAAATGGAATTTCACCATTCCTCAGATGCACTGAATTTGGAGAAAAGAGTTGGCAGAACAGCCAGTGTGAGGTCAGCTTCACGTGTGAATCAGTACAGCTGCTGCTGCTGAGCTGCTCTGCCATGTCAGCAGCCCAGGGACGTTCACGTGATTGTTCCCATTATGGCAGATGCTTTTTATTACGGCATTTTAAATATTCAGGGTGGGAAGAGTAGGAAGCACCTCCTTACTGAAGTCACTGTCAGTTGGACAGGTTGTTTTAACACGTGTCTTTCCCTGAGATGAGGAGGGTCTAAGGAAAGAGCTGGTGTGGAGCTCTGTCCTTCTCCCGTGAGCCCAACCTGCCATCACTCACAGCTGCTCCCTGCCCGCGACAGTGCCACTGTCGTGCTTTGGTGTGACTCATCACACCCGTCTATTCCAGCTGTTGAGCTGCAACTGGAGGAACCTGAGTCTTATGATTTTCCTGCAGGACCTGGCATTGTGCTTACACATGTATCCCCAGCAAAGAGAAAGATGTTTAAAGCAAGAGAGTCGTTCCTGTGCTTTAGCTAATGTTAGTCTGAAAAATGACATCTCTAGCTGAAATAGTGACCTAAGCACAGGACTGGAGATGAGCGTGAATTGTGAACACAGCTGGGTGTTTGGCCAAATAGTTCTACTTGGTTAGGTAAAAAAAGAGAATGCTTTTTCAAGAATCCATCAGCTAATGAGGGAGTTACAAGAAGCACTGGATCATGCATGCAGTCACCTTTTTTTTAAAGGTATCTTTTTAGCTCACAGTGTTACCAACAACTCCAAAATACTGCAATTCAGTAGGTATTTTTACAAGAGATCAGCTGGCCTTGTGGGTTATTTCCCCTTTCCCAGCCCCTTCTTCCCAGCATCTTTCAGCTTGCATTTGTTTTCATAACAATACTATCAACTACTATTTTTGCAAATTTAAAATACCAAGCCACTTTGTGTACTGTCTTTTTTCCTTTGTATACTATAAAGTCCCCTCTATAAATTGTTCCTTGTGGGTTTGGTGTTGCTTTAGAATATTGCAGGTGGAGGTCCCTAGTCTCAGATAGATGGTGGTTTCCAACATTTTTGTTAGTTGAATGACTTGTTGCACTTCAATACTGTAAAATGAAATACTTTAATATATGTTGCTACTGCTACAATATTGAACTACTAGCATTGTGACTAATTTCTCTCCCATGTGTGTTTCTTTACAGGTTCAGTGCTGAGTTGATCTTCATTACCTTAAAATATTTGGTAGAAGAAAGAAAAGATGGAAAAAGGGAAAGAAAGTGTGTGTCACACCTAGTTGATTTGTGTCTTTGGGTGAAAATAAAGGTCAGTGTTGGCAGTAATTCTCCTCTTAGTGAACTTCAGTTTTCCTAAATGAGAGCCAAAGGGAAAAAAACGTAGTTTCAGTAAAGCATGTCTTAAGGGACTAACAAGGAAGAGAGCCCACAAAATAGCCTGTAATAATGACGTTCTGAACCAGAGATGGTACAAGTAGTATTGCAATTGTAACTGCTCTCGGTTCTGGAGTTTCCAGCAGCTGGCCAGAGCCTCCAGATTAAGTCCAGCTGCAAGAATTTCTGTGCAAGTATCACACCTGGCACCCACAACATACAGAAATGGAGCCCCACAGATGCGCTGTTATGGAAGGGGATCATCATTTTTCCTAAAGATACCACAAAGTTAAAAACTGCATAATTGATGTATGTTTTACAGTTTCCTTTGCTCTAAATGCATTTCACATGCAATTTTTGGGGGAAGGGAACAACTGTAGGCAAAGTCCATCATGGATTTCTGCGTTTTGTTTGCATGTGCTCATTGAGCAGTGCTTTCCCTCTGCTGTGACTCACACTTCCTTCAGGCACTGCTACTTGTGTAAAGCAATAAGAAGACATAGAAGCTAAATTTAATAACAGTTTCCACTAGTCCTCTCCAGCAATGAAAAAGCTGTATGGGAAATGAGGCACTGCAGAATCAAAAATTTGGTTGTTTCCCATGTGGAGGCAGCCTCCATATGGAAAAATAGAGCAAGGCCTGAAAAAAACTGTGAGTTGTGAGGGCAGGCCTGAAGCTCTGGGTGTATTTCTTCAATGTAGCTTATTTTTCTCTTAATTATTTTGATTTGTTTCTCTTTGTTTCTGCTGGACAGCAATATTGTAGTAAGTCAGCTCAGTTTATTCAATGTTATTATAAAAAGGTCTTAAATGGTGTCCTAGAGGAGTTGCCACCAGTGTTGCTTGGTCCTGCCCAGTCCTTAAAACTGCAGTAGGAAAGTTTTAACGTAGAGAAGTAATGAATTCACTGTGGTCTCTGTGGCCTGGTTTCATCACAAGTAGAAATAAAGCAACAGTGGCCAGGGCAAATTAATCAGTTTGCAAAAAAACTGATACAAATGAAAAAAGTATGTAGAAGGAGGCATACAAACCTCACCATGCCCAACCTTGGGACTCTGTTGGTTGTTTTTCCAGTTAGAGCATTTTGGAGCTACCACTCTTAGCCATGACTTTTGTATTCTGCAAACCATCAAGATAAAACCTTGTACTACATGGCTGAGTGAAACAATTCAGACACAGGATCACATCAGTACTGGAAATGTGTAAGCTTGCCTGGGAAGATCACTTGCTTTAGGATTCTTTCTAGCACTTGATCACTTTTTTCTTTCTGTCTTTCCAGAAAGCTTTTTTCCTCTTTTCTTTTCAACAGCTTTCTGGTCAAACCCAAGGTCATATTCATTCTGCTCATCATTTATGCTACTAGACAGAAAATAGTTGCAAAACCCATTAATAGCTGAACACATCTGAGTGCAGTGCATCCTTTTGGCAATAACAGCTTTATTGGGTTTTGTGAGGCCTGAGGGGGATGGATTATGGTCTAGTTGATATTGTTTGCCAGGGGCTTGAAAGCTTGCACTGTCTTAAGGTAGAGCAGGTAAATGAACCATCTTTTGGGGGATGCATCTTCTCCTCTGTCCTAAGGACCCCTAAGACGCTTTTGACTTCTATTAAAAACAAACAGTTCACTCTGATTTCCACAACGCACCCCTCACCTCCCTACTCAATTTTTGTTGTGTCTAACTAGAACTTACTGTCATCATTTTAAATTATTCTAGAGTTCATCTGAGCTCATCAGAACTTTTTTTGTTTGCAGTTTGTAGTAGTGATAACCTGTGTCTGCTCCAAACCGTGAAATGTTTTTACTACCCTCCCAGTAGTCATGGACAATATCCCCTTTTGTGTGGCACCATGCAAAGAAGATGAAAGATGGTTTCTGCTGTAAAGAACTTTAAATAAAAAGCAAGAGACAAGGACACAATGAGACAATGTCAGCAAATAAAGAGCTGCTCTTCTTCTCCTTTCATGAGTGTGTTTAGGGAGGAGGGTGTGTTATGACTATCCAACAAGAAAACTAATCTTCTTCAAGGTATGAATATTTTACAGTGTCTGGAAGAATCCAATTCAGGATTACAATTCAAGAGCCACCCTGTCCTTTGAGGAATGCTGCCTGTGGGCCTTACTTAGCCTCTTCACTACAGGCAGCTCTCTTGCTTTGAGGAGAGAACTACTCTCTATCCTGCTTTTTTCCAAAGGCAGCTGCTTTCCAGTATATTTTAATAAAACCATGTGAGCTGCATTATTCCTGGCCAATGTGTGTGGGTAGTGCCTACCAAGATAGGGCCCTAATTGCGGATTGAGGTTTCTTGTTTCTGCTGTGTGTGCTTGATGGTCTCTGAAGCCTTTGTGGTGTATCTGTATGCTGGCATAAGAGTGGCTGGACTGTGGCTAGGACCCATGGAGGCTATCACAATACAAATAACAACATCAGTAATTAGAGAAACACTGGAGGAGGATTCTTCTGAATTAATTTTGCCTCAGAGTAGACAGGGAAATGAGGAGAAGGGCATTAGACAAACTCTGTCTTCCATGCTGCATTTTCTTCTCCTAGCCAGAAGATTAATGCAATAGGACAGTGTGGAAAAACCCTGCCTATTGCTGAAGTTGTGTTCACAACCTGGGCTGTCTCTGGGCTCACCCTGACTGAAAGATGAAGCTCAACTGGCCAATTCCCCCTTGCCTGCCCCTGCTCACCCAGGGTGAAGCTGGGTCACAGCCCCTCACTGCTGCCTAACGAGGCATGCTCGTGTGAGCAGCCACAATGGCTTTGCTGATGGCAGGAACTCGCTTGGAGGCCACAACTTACTGGAGCCCATTTTTATTGGTCCAGTGTTCATGTGCCAAGCTGGTGGCTGGCAGTGAAGTAGAACCTTGGGTGCCTTTAAGGAGAGATTAATCTATGGCTTCTTTTTATCCCTGAAGCTGCCTACAGAGCAACTGCAGCAGCACTGGCTCTTGCAGGGCTCATGTATCTCTGACCCCCCTCAAAGTTGTCACTTCCAGAGATGATGTTTTCTCCTCTGTGAAGCCAAGGCTAACAGCATCAAGGCAAATTATGCCATGCAAAGTCGGGCAAACAGCTTTACTTAAGTACAGTGAGAATTTGTATTCTGGCAGCTACACTGATTACTTGGATCTTAGGGGAGAAATTGAGCAAACCTCCAGTGCTGACAAGGCAGAGGGATTAATTCTTAAAGTTGCATTTTTTCATTTCTGTAACTAATATATGAGGAATTTTTTAAATGTCTTGAGGGGAGGCAGGCGCAGGAGAGAGCCAGGCAAAGAAGAAATGAAGAGAAGCAATACTCTGCCCATGACTTACAACTGAAACCATACAGTCAGCTGTTAGGCCCCCTGTGTGGCACTCGGGAATCATGGCTCTGGTATCACTGATTTACCAGACAAAGGCATTCTCTGCATTGCAACACAGAGCCTTTTGTAGACCATGTTGGTATCCTCAGAAGAAACTATGGTCGAAACCCCCAGCCCTGGAGGACTCTGCAATCCAAGCTGGCAGCCAACCAGCTACTGTGGGATCTGCCCCTGGGAATGCCTTGCTTTTTGTGTTTTCCTTTGAGCTGTGGCCATATTTCACTTTGATTACTCGTGTTTCTTTTTTTGGATTTTCTTCTTTTTGATTTGTGCTTATTTGTCTTTCTGGATTTTTGTGCCTTGTTCATCAGACCAGAGTGTTGCAGCGTGACCTGCAGTCCTGGAGTAAGGGGAAAGGGAACGTGTGTGTCCAGTGTATGTGAGGAGCACTACAGGTGCTGAAACTTTTCAGACACTTGTGCCAATCTCCACAGTCTGACCCCCGTGTGCTTTGTCTGCCCTGCAGACAGGAGGAAGTCAGGGGGCTTTTATGTGCATATACAAGTGACTGACCTCACCTACCTTGATACTTTTAACAGAAAGACTGGAGCACGTGAAGCAAACTCCTAGTTCTCTCAAGATTTGATTGCCAAACAGTTTCCTCTGTGCTAGAGGGCTTGTTGGCCAAACAGCAAGTTTACAAGCAAAAGAAACATCTATCTGCTTTTATTTTTCTGATCAATTTCAACTACCAAAGTTGAGTTTCTATCCTAGCATTTATGCCAGGTCGTGCTGCATCCAGTCACAGCTCTGCTGGTATAGAAGAGTATTTTAAACACATAAGAAGAAAAAACCCTAACAAAAGCAAACCACATCTTTTACGTGTCTACTAGAAGGAAACCTTTAAAATCACCTGTACAAGCAGTGCTTTGGCCTCAAAAGGTGTTCTGGTATAGACAAGTTCATGAATCCATTTTGCAGGCTAAGGAATGACTTTTCATCTCACCTTCCCCAAACCTGTGTAGTGATTAGATGGGACAAAATGGACCTTCCAGGATGGATGGACTGGAGAGAGGAAACAGCGGAGCAGTTCCCTTAGAACACAGCACACTGTGCACAGTAGTACCAGGAGGCAGGGCAGGCAGCCGGGGCATGCAGAGCTCTCCGAGCAGCCGGGTGCCTCAGTCTTGACATCCTGAAGGAGGTCTAGGATCAGTTGTGTCCCCGTTCCCCATAGCACAGTGTAGGATGCTCTGGGAAAGCCTGTCGTGGAAAGACTGAAATTTCACAGAATTACAGAATTTTTAGGGTTGGAATGGTCTGGAGATCATCTACTCCAACTCACTGCCACGGCAGGGTTACCTAGAGCAGGTTATACATTTTCTGCTTTGAGACAGAAGTGAAACCAAATGGAAAAGTTACCAAAACACATTCCCATTCACCCGATGCAAAGTCACAAGGACGGGATGCTAACAGAGCACCTCCACAATTACGCAGTTAATTTATCAAGGCGCGGGACCCTCGTTCAGCTCTTTACTGGAATCACTTCCCTTTCGGTGCGCGGTAACCGAACTCCTCCCCCGCGCGGGGGCCGGCGGGAGCGGCGGCGGCGATGGAGCCGGTGCTGGGCCCGGAGTTCGAGGATTCCCTGTTCGCGCCGAGCCGGGAGCGGCGGGAGCGCGGCGGGGACGGGGCTGCGAGCGGCGCCAGGCACTGCGAGCCCCGCGTGAGGAGCTGGGGCGGCGGGCGGGGCGGGCCGCGACGGCTCTGTGTGCGCTTTGTGTGCCCGCAGTGGTTCCGCGGCCCCTGACGGCTCTGTGTATGTTCTGTGTGCCCTCAGTGGTTCCTCGGCCTGTCACGGCTCTGTGTGTGCTCTGTGTGGCTGCAGTGGTTCCACGGCCGGTCACGGCTCTGTGTGGGCTCTGTGTCTCCGCAGTGGTTCCGCGGCCCGTGACGGCTGTGCGTGGGCTCTGTGTGTGTGCTCTGTGTGGGCTCTGTGTGTGTGCTCTGTGTGGGCTCTGTGTGGGCTCTGTGTGCCCGCAGTGGTTCCAGAGCGCTGCTGACGGCTGTGTGTGCGCTCTGTTGTGTGCTCTGTGTCCCCGCAGTGGTTCCACGGCGCGGATGACGGCGGGGAAGGCGCCGGCGGGGTCACAGGCAGCAAGTTCCGGGCGGACTGGGCGTTCCGGCAGCGGGACTTCGAGGTATTTGCAGGGCGCTCGCACGGGCCGGGGGAGCTGTGGGGACACGGACTGGGGCGATCCTGCAGTCCCCAATGTTCTGCGCCAGAGTGAACGTACGTGATGTACCACGGCCTGCGGGTCCGGTACATTATGTACCAAACCCACGTGCCGCGGTTAATCCCGCTCCTGGTTCGTGCTGAACGCGTGGCAGCCCCGGGCTGAGCCGGGCCGCGGTGCAGATCTGTGTTCTGCCCCGATCCATCCGGGAGTCAGCCCGGAGCAAACCGGGCAGGAACGCGGCGCTGCCCCGGAACTGATCCAGGCAGGCGGGCACATCGCAGCAGTTCGGCCGTGAGCAGAGCGGGTGTGTGTGGCCGGGGAAGTCATGGTCAGAGTTTAGCGTGTGGGTTTCTCAGCGCCTGGGGTAATGCTGTGTCCCACAAAGGCTGTCAGATCGCTGGCACCACGCGGCTGCGAGTCATCTTTCTCAGAGCTCCCCCCGCTGTCCGATGAAAGCTGCAGTGGCTGTCAGGCTCCTGCAGTCGCGGAGATGTCTCTGCATGACTTGTGCCAGGTCTCTGCCGCCTCCGCTTGCTCCAGAAGGCCTTTGCCTTGTACCTTTGCCCGTGTCTGCTCCTGCCCGCGGTGGTCCCAGACCTTTCCTCACTGTGTACGCCCTGAGCCGCATTCCTCATCAGCGATGCTCTCCTGCCTTTTGCAGTCCTAGATGCAGGATCTAGTCTTTAGTTACCTTGTTTCCTTATTGAAATCAGCATCTCTAGGCCTTGTTTCTGGTGTAGCTTCTTCTTACAGCTTATGGTTTGCATTACAAGTTACGTGGTTTCAAAGCACTCCAGCTGACTGCTGACTCTACTCCTTTGCCTTGCCCCTTGGATTTGTAGATCTTTTTGGACCTCAGTTGGCACTGATCCTAATGTTATTTCAGCACCACTGCAGCCCTGTCTCAGCTGAGATACCCTGAAGGGACTCATAAAAGGGTGCTGATAGCAGAGCTGCCTCAGGCTGTGGTCAGATGTAGCTGCTGACCGCCAGGAAAAGCAGATTTCTCCTTGTTGTGGTTCCCAATCAGGAGAGAAAAACACCATCACAGATCTGCTAAGTAGAACAGTCCATTGCTTCCTAACTCTTTTCTGTTGCAGTGATTAATATTAGAAATGTTTTCAGTTTTATTGCTAACCTAGATCACTGGTGGAACAAGAACCAGAGCTTGATTGCACATAAAATTACTGATGTGGAAGCATTGACCTTAGAAAGGGGGCTGGAAATATGTAAATAGGGATAGTAATCTCTTTTCTCATTGTCCGTTTTTTTACTTCAGGATAGGCCACTTGATAGGAAATGTCAAGGACAGCAGTGATATAAACTCTGCCTGTTTTTAGGCTATAGATGGCTGTAGAATGTGCTTGGGATTCATAATGCCTGAACCTTGCCAGATTATGTCCCTTTGTCGCATAACAAGGCAAACAGGGTTCTCCTCAACCCTCTGATCCATTTTCACCAGTGGCTGCTGCATGCACTGGGCAGAGGGGAGCTCTGTCTTTTGCTTAAGAATGAATGTGAACTCAGCTTCAGGAAAGAAAAATATTTCAGCCGTTTTGCTAGGAAGTATTTAGGGTATTTAGAAGCTCTTTCTCTTAGAACCATTAAAGTTTGCAAGGAATAATTAAATATGCATTTTGAGAGATGGGAGAATGAGCACTGTTCTTTAGTGTTCTCTCTGAGCACTTACACAAAGGGAGAGAAATCAAAATTCTAGACCTAGCTTCACTGAATACTTAATTTAATGTATTTAAATGTTAATTGGAGTCCTGGTGAGTGCCCTGAGCATTAAGCTGCAGAAGTATTGCTCATTCTTGCCTTTTTCCTTAGCCCAATTAATATTTATTTCAAGTACATTAAAACCAGCCTACAGGAACAATGGAGATTCACCTTCCTTGTGGTATTCTCTGACTTACTGACTATTTGAGGTGAGGTTCAAACCTTCTCATAGAGAATGTCATGGTTTGAAAACAAAGTCCCACAGATTTAGGGTGAGCACTCAGATTAATGGTGCCTCGTGTCACATATTACCCAGGTCAGTAGATGATCTCTTCTGGATCAGGCATGGTGGGAGAGAGGTGGACAGATGTGTGGTGAATCCTGCTTGGGCCTAAACATGAGTTAGAATTGAGGCTGCTCATCACCATCTAGACTTGCTGTGTAGTACTGAGGCCTTGTCTCTTGCTCACACAGGTAGTAGCTGAGTCTGGAGAAATGCAAATACGGACTTCAGGTTCTGAATTCCCTTTGTCACTGTAATCATAAAAAAATGCTGTCAGGCTTGCTTTTAAATGCGAATCTCTCCCTGTTGGCTTTTCTTCCTGTCCACACTCCTAGAAAGCCTTGTGTGAATATTCAGATTGCCTGCTACTCTTACCTGCCAGCAACATTGCAATGAGACGTGATGTGCAGGAGGGCCAGGCTCGGTGTTTATCTCGCCTAGGAAGGCACAAGGAGGCTCTGGATATTGCAGAAAAAATGGTAAATAATGAAGTCTTTCTTTTAGGCTTTGAACAGGAAAATATTGCCACTAGTTCTTTTATACGGACCATTTTCTGGAAAAATAATTTTCATGTGTATAATCCTTCAGGATGTTCAGTGCTCAGAGTATTTGGTAAACAGAGGGTAACTGTCACTGCAGATATAATCACTCTTTAGAAACTGGAACACCCTGTACCACAATGAGCTCCCTGTGCAGGGAAACTGGTAGTCCTGGAAGGGACTAAATATCATGCTCTGCCAGGCAGAATTAATGCAATGTAATAGGAATTATAAGAAAGGGAATAAATGAGTGTTTAAATCTTTCCACTATACAAGTGACAGTTCAAAACTCCCTTTCTTTTCCATATACTTGCTGCCAAACTGCCACCAAGAAGAGTATCTAGCCACAAATTGAGTTTTTCCCATAAAGGAAAAAGTCCAGAGACTCTGAAGTCTGCTAGAATATTATTGATTCTTTTTATTTTATATAAAAGGTATTTATGCTGCAAAGAAAGGCAGCTGTAGAACACTCTGAAGGCAAATAAACAAATGACAGCATTTAGGATCTTTTTGCCTCTCAGACTGTGACAGGGCAGCTAGAGGGAATGCTGTCAGCTTGATTATGCAAGATCTGTATCCCATTGTATCATTTTAAATTAAGAGCACCATTTTGTACAGTACAAAAATTACCTTGTGATATTTGTATGTCATTATTTAGGGAGACATTTTCTTAGGCTCTGAAGGATGATTCTGTTCTAGTCCTGTTTTTAATCTATTATCTTTCGTTTCTAGAGAAACAGCGCTACTAACACGGATCACTTAACAACGGTTCTCAACCTGCAGTTTTCCATTTACCAGGGTCTGGAAAATGTAGAAAAAAAGATTATGTGTCTGCAGCAACTGATCTGTTTACATCCTTTCAATCCTTGGTTCTGGAAGTTACTTGCTGAAGCTTATATGAGCCTTTTACAGAATTTGTCTTCATTGGTCATTCCAGAAGCAAATCTAAATCAGTCTGAAGAGGTTTTTGTAAGTAACAGCAGTTTCAAAACATCGACTGGCAGAGAGATTAATTTGCAGTCTCACAGATCAGATGGCCAGAAAGAAAGCCCTTGGTTCAGCCTTGTTGCAGAAACAAATGGGGAGAATGCAGTGACTTGTCCCAGCACCCAAGTGGTGAAAGAATTCCTCTACACTTCAGGAGAACTGGAACGGACAGACAAAGAGAAAAGCGCAGACTCCAAGTCCTGGAAGCAGAACATTTTAAAGAAAGTTGGGATAAAAGCATGTGCCTCGTTTATCAGAGCAAGGTAATTCTAAGTATTCTTAGAATAATATTAAGTTCTCTCTGTCAAGAACAATGTAAAGCATATTTTTCCCAGTTGTTTTCAGCTTGCATTTTCAATTTAAATGTTTGTTTCAGAGTTGGCAACACTAACTTAGAAGCACCCTACTGTTGCTTCAGATCTAAAAAGCCAAATCTACTTAGTGTGGTGGCTGTGAAGAGTCTGAGTGGAAAGAGTATACTAGTGTCACACACAGTTGAGAAGTAAATAATTTTTTAATGAGCTTATAATGTGAATCTTTTCAAGTAATTACGTACAAAAGGGTCTGTTCTTCAACAAATGCTCCTGCTAGACCATTGCTGTTCGCTGGTCTGGTATTAAAGATATAGTAGCAGAAGTGCCCCAAAGGGAAGGCATAGCCAGTCTTCCTTCTGTGAGTGCCACCTGTCTTATTTGCTTGAAGCCTCATGCTTGAGTGAAAATGTATTTTATAATAATACCCCAATCTGCATAATGGATGAGGCTGGAAAATGAACTCCGTGACAACTGATTGACAGGGCTCATTAAAAATGTTCTTTCCTTTTCTTTTCCCTCTTCCTAAAACTCTTGCATACAGCAGAAATCCCCAAAACATAAATTTTCAAGGAGATAATTAGGAACTGGTTTTGTTAAAATAATCTTGGATGGTTTTTCCCCCTCTTGCCTCTCAGTAATGTATCAGTCATGGAATGTTTTTAAAGTCATCTTATGAATGTCCAGAAATGTTTACAGAGAACACTTTATAACTGCCCTGGTGGGGTAAGATTTAAGAAATGAAAAAATCCCAAATAGTCGCTCTTAATTGTACTCAGACTAAGAGATGAAGACTTTAATTGAATAAGTTCATTGATTTAGTACTGATATTGAATATTGAAGGTACGTTTATATTAATAATTTGTGTTGCTTGTTTCAGTGTGTATGTTCAGAACTGAGACTGTTGTAAATAGTAACATTTCCTTGCTTGGCTGCACAGTTTCACAGAGTGTTACTGTGGTTTACATTTGCAGATACACTTGTCCCAGATAAGCTTCTCCCCTGCCCAAGGCTTATGCAGGTTGTCTAATATTTTCAGGTCTGTTGGATTCTAAGTGGGATGTAGATGTTGTATAAGTGTATGTGCAGGATAAGTTACAACTGGAAAAAAGGGATGTTAGTGTTGCTTTTTGTAGGAAATAAGGTTCTCTGGTAATGCATCATGAATAATTGACTCTCATGGTTTTGGGGGAAAATGGAGTTTTTTTGTTTAATTTTAATTGAAATTTCATTCTTTTTTATACCATGTTGATGCAAATTTTGAAACAAAAATGCTTTATAAATTAAAAATACTTTCCATTTTTACTTGGAACCAACAAATCATCTGTAAATTCAGTGAAGTTTTAAAATGTTGATGTCTATAATATTCAAATGAAAGTTTTCATCTCCGATCTTGTCTTTTCCTTAAATATGCACACCATTATTATAACACCAGCTTCACTTAACTTCAGTAAATGGGATAAAAAATTTTGTTGTTTTTCTTTTTGCATAAAGTTTGAATTAAACACATTTTCAGTAACAACACTGCTAAGTTCTAATGGTGCCTTGGTTAGATATTGTAGAATGATAGAATTCCAGATTGGAAGGGACCACAAGGGTCATCCTTTCTTGGCAAAAACATGATCTAGGCAAGATGGCCCAGCACCCAGTCTAGCTGAATCTAAAAAATGTCCTACACTGGGAAATCCACAGCTTTCTTGAGGAGATTATTCCAATGACTGATCTCATTGTGAAATACTTTCCTCTTGTGTCCAGTTAGAATCTCCCCAGAATTAACGTTATACCTATTGTCCTTCATCTTTTCCTTGTGGTTCCCTGTATAAAGGGAGTCTCCATATTCTTTGCAGCCACCCTTTAAATACTGAAACATGGTGAGGAGGTCTCCCCTAAGCCTTCTTGTCTCAAGTTTGGACAAATCCAGTTCTCTCAGCCTGTTCCCAAATGGCAAGGCTTCCCAGGCCTTTGATCACCTTTGTGGTCCTTCTCTAGACTCTAGTGTATTCTCTAAAACTGATAATTATCTTTGCAATAATGCCTATTGTGAATTTCAATGAGTTCACAGGAGATTGTGCAATATGTCTCTATGTTCCTAGAAGTGTAAAATAAACATAATACTGTTAATCTGACAGTGGATTTGAGACAAATTTATAGACACCTGCATATTTCCTCGGCTGACCTCTTTTACAGTCCTTGTATAAAGGGGACTCTGAAAACTGCCACTTTTCTTGTTGGTTGAGCAGTTGGTGATGGGGCCCTGCATGACATCAACCTCTATCATGAGCAGAGTATAACCTTCACCATTCATGATTGTGACTTCTGGGGCACTGCCTGGAGCATAAAACTGGTGAATGCTTTTAGAAAATAATCCAGGATTGGCCTGTGTGGGAAGGATTTTTGATATTTGTCCAAACCCTCACATTTGTACCTCTTTAGGTTCCATAGGCAACAATGTGCTGCTGTCTTTGTTAGGCTGTAGTAAGGACAGAGAGACGTGATGACTCACAGGTCCAAGCCTCACTTTTGAATGGTGTGATGAATATATGGGGACAAAAATGTTTGCATAGAGCAACCAGAGCTGTTGGCATATTGGTTTTCAAAAAAACTTCTCAGTAGTTCTATAGCACAGATACACAATATCCATGGTAGATGGAAACAGATATATTGACTTATTCGCAGTAGGCAAAAGTCAAGAAGAAGAGCTGTTTTAAAGTATTAAAAGTGTTAATCAAAGTATTAAACATATTGGTTGTTTTTAGGTCTGCTGACTTACTCTTTTTCCAGCTGTGCCAATTTTTAACTGTCTTTCTCATTCCAGGCTTTTACTTCAGCTTACCGAGTCACAACAGTTGTCCTTTGTGCTAGAGAATAACAGAAAAGGTCAAAAAGAAATTGATGACAAAGTGGCTCTACTTGGTTTCGATGAAAACTCCTTGCTGTTGATGACCAAAGTAAGAGGACGCTTCGTTGTGTGCAGGGTCTCAATTCTCAGAGTGGGCTGGTTGTCCTCAAAGCATGACACTCCCCTGAGCTAATTAACTGTGCCAGGAAGCACGGGGAATTAGCTGGGGCGGGCTGCTGGGAGCGTGCAGTCTGGAAGTGACAGAGGTGCCTGTACAGCCCTGGCCTGTGTCACACAGGTGGATCTCTGATCTGCTGAGATTTTGCTTTCAGGAATGTGCAGTGTTGTTAAGTTTCTCGCTGGACTTGTATTTGCAGATGGATCAGCACTGTGCATTTCCTGAGGTACACATTTTATCTCAGGAGTTTTAGATGCCCCAAAGTGAATCATTAGTTTGAAATAGAAGTGAAAATTACTTTGATGGCCACAGCAGTATTAAACACTTGCATAAAAAGTACTAAATATTTCCGGAAAAAGCCAGAGACTTTCTTTTGCATTTCTTTGTTTTGTTTAATGTACTGGGTTCTAGTTTTAAAACAGTAACAGTGGAGAGCAGTATTTCATTTAATCTCTTCATAGAGATTAAACATTTTTAGTGCTATTTAAAGAGCTTCTGACTTTTATCATAATGAATATTAGGATATGTAAAATGAAGGCAGCAAGATTCTAACTTTGTTGTCAGCATTACAGCTTTAAGTTAGTGACAGCCAAGCCACTGCTGGGCTGTAGGCAGTCGCAGTAATGGCATCCATGAGAGGGCAGTAGCACACAGGCTACCTCAGTGTTGAGAAGGGCTGGGAAAAGAAACTTCTCTCTTTGTTTCCCTTGCCTGCACATGCCCCAGGAGTTCAGTGTTGATGCTGATGCAAGGTGAGTACTGAATGCAGAGCTGGCATTGAGATTTCTGCTGCTATTCAGAGTGAAACCCCCTGTGCAAGTGCAGCAAGAAACTGGAGGGGTTGTGCAGCACTGAGCTTTGGTCTCAGCTCTCCCTGAATGCAGAATGCCAAGGTAGGCAACTTCATCATGGCTTTGAAACTTCTCCAGGATGGTGTGTGGATCATGTGACAAGGGCTTTGCCTGCAAAGACTGTTATTAATGCCATGTTTAATGTTTTTTTTTTTTTCTGCAAATTATTTTCTTGATTCCTTTCTTTCTTATTCTTTTTGCAGGCTATGGGGCAGGATCTTATACCAGAAAAACTAAAAGAGGAGTTTCAGGGTGAGGTAAAATGCATAGGCCCTTCAGCATTGTCATCACTGATAACTGCTTCAGTCATGGAATTTGAAATCAAATGGTTTGGTAATCTCCAAGATGATGTATGTCACTTTGACAGACAATTTTATTCAGATATTTATCTCCCACCTTCAGTATCATAGACGTTTTGTTGTATTTATTCTTATGTCTCCAAATGATTATGGTATGATACATGCAATAAAATTAATATTATATTTTTTAAGAATTCTTACTGTATTTCTATTAAGAATAGATATAAATCTCTGTATTTAAACTCTTAACTTTGGATCCTTTTCTTCGTTCACTGATTTGTTTGTATTTAAAATTATAAGGAACACAGTGTAAAGTCAAAGTTTCAGAGGTAGTTTTCCATCATAATCCTCACCAATTTGTGCTTGAAGTGCCTGTGAGTTGAGACCTGCAGTGCTCGTGAGATGGAAGCTTCCTTTCTGATGTCCAGTTTGAAAGTTTCTTGGTATCAAATTAGATGTTGTTGCTTTTAGAACCATGGAATTAGCCATTTTCTTAAGTAATTTAATATTTCTTGTTTAACATTATAGTGATTTCCAGTTCAGAGATGGATAGTTAGAAATCTCAAATACATTTATGCTGAGAAATTGTCAATAATAGTAATTCCATATCTTTTAGTAAAGAAATCTAAGTAATAAATATTTAACTTAAAACTAGGAGATTTTCTCTTTTTGAAGCCAAGTGTTTGTTGCAGGCATCAACAAGCCATAGTCTTGTGTTCAGTGTGCTTAGATGAGAAGGAGAAAAACTGACAAGGTTGTTTATATGTGCTGAAGAATGTTTAGTCAGATCATATCCTTTGTAGAAGCCTGCAAGGAAGGTCTTTGCTGTGAAAACTGGCAGTGTTGTTTCTGCCTCATCCAGCTCCTTCTGTTGTGCTTGCATTTGACAGTGACAACACTTCACTTTGCTTTCTCAAGCACTGGTGCTCTGTGCTTTGGGCATCTAGACGAGGGCAAAGATCCTCCTGTAGTTTCTTTCACTTGAAATAGTTCACATTTCAGACATACATGATGTGCTTTTCCCCATCTTCTCTTAAAATGTGAGACTTAATTTTTCTGTAGCTTTCTGTAAATGTGTTCTATAATGGATGTAGTTTAAAACCAGGAGTCTCTTAGACATACTTTGCTGCCTGTTTTCTTCATGTGTTCCTGTGTTTTCTTTCTGGAGTATTAAAGAGTGCCAAAACCTTAAATCATTCACAATTGAATGATGATTCACCAGGAATTGTATCTGCTACTTTCAGATGAATTTTAAAGCTTTAAGATACTGATTAGGGAACCTGTCATGAGTCTTAGAATGGTTTGGATTGGAAGGGACATTAAAGATCATCTAGTTCCAACCCCACTACCACAGGCATGAACACCTTCCAGTAGACCTCTCTGGGCATCCTGTTCTAGTGTCTCACCATTCTCACAGCAAAGAATTTCTTCCTAATATCTAGTCTAAATCTTCCCTCTTTAAGTTTGAACCCATTCTCCCTTGCCCTGTGACTACAGGCCCTTGTAAAAAGTGCCTCTCCAGCTCTCTTGTATCCTCCTTTATGTATGGAAAAGCTGCAATGAGATCTCCCCAGACCCTTCTCCAAGCTGCAGAGCACCACTTGTCTCAGCCTTTCCTCATAGGAGAGGCTCTCCATCCCTCTTAACATCTTTGTGGCCTCCTCTGGACTCACTTCAACAGAGCCATGTCCTTCCTGTGCTGAGGACCCCAGAGCTGGGTGCAGCAGTGCAGGTGGGGTCTCAGCAGAGGAGAGCAGAGTGGCAGAATCCTCACCCTGCTGTGCACGAGGCTTTAGATGCAGCCCAGGACAGGTTTGGCTTTCTGGGCTGCAAGTGCCCATGGCTGGGTCATGCCCAGCCACTCTTCCAGCAGCACCCACAGGTCTCAGCAGGGCTGAGATGTGTTCATCCCCCAGCCTGGATTGATTCCGGGGATTGCCCCGACCCAGTGCAGCATCTTTCACTTGGTCTTGTTAAACCTCATGAGATTCTTGAGCATGTCCAGGTCCCTCTGGATGGCATCCCATCCTCCAGGTGTGTCAGCTGCTCCACTCAGCTTGGTGTCACCTGCAAACTTGCTGAGGGTGCACTCAATCCCTTCATCTGCGTGACTGATGAAGAGATTGAACCCTTGGTGTGGTTTAGCCCTCTGCTAAGTTGACTGAAACTTCTCCAGAAAAGTGGAATATTGCCTTCAGCCACATCAAATTACTTTTGATAGTTTGGTGAGTTAATGCGATTAAACCACATCCTGGTCAGCTGGTTACAAAAGATGCTGACTTGGCAAGTATCCTTGGGTGAGCATTAGTGCATTCATCATGTACCACAGAAGATTTGGTTTAGTCATGCGTGCGCTTTGCTAGGTGGAAACTTTTGTGTGCGTTTGTGCAGCGCTGTAGTCAGGTGGCCATGAAGCCTGCTTGGAGGGCTGGGGATGCTTTTAAGACTAAGAGGTGTTGTAATTCTTCAGAAGAGACCGTCCACAATGTGTTGTAAATTAATTACAATGTTGGCATCAACAGGAGAATCTTACAGCAAAGACAGCAAACGTGCAAAGCTTAATGCTAAATATGTCAGCAAAAAAATGAAACGTGGGCATCTCCCACTTTATTCTTAAACTAAAGGTCATGAGTGGCCACATAAAAAGGCTGTAATTTGTTTTGTCTCAGCTTTTAGGACATCAGAGCACAGCTTTTGTGGGACAGGTCTGTATAGACATTTAGTGGAAACTCACCAAATCATTTGGCTTCACAAATAGCATTGGAACTGTTTTAGCAGCAAATTAAATACTTGCCAAACTTTGTCATTTTGCGACTGAGATGTCCAAAATACACAGTAGCTAGCCAAGGTGATTTGGAAACTTTTTGTTGTCTGTGCGGATTGTTTGACTTGACATTGTTTCTTAAGCTGGGAACACAAAGGTTAACTCTCCACTGGCTCCAGGAGTTAAAGAGAGTGTAGCTCTTAAGAGTAGGCAGTATTTTCTAAAACATAACAATAAAACAAAAATGTTGGTTTTAACTACTGCAAAGAAAAGAAGATGAATGCTGTTCTGAATGTGTCACAAAGTTGCTGTTCCAAATAACCAGCATTGCACTTGGGCTATAAAATGTTCCTTTGTCCCATTTTTGCCTGGCTATCTCTCATCTCAGCTACTTTGGTTCCTCCTTTTTTGGCCTGCCTCTCCCTTTTTTGTGCCTCTTCTAACTCCAGTTTTCTGTTTCTGATCATATCTCAGGAGGGGCTTTGCATTTCCATTTTGCATTGAATGTTTCATTGTTTCATCTACGTTCTGCATAATTTTACATCTGCCTGTAATAGATTTCTTAATGATTTGACTTTTATGACATTACTGTTGGTATTAGTACGTGCATCAGTACTCCATTCTGAGTGAAACAGCAAATTTTAGTATTGCAAATTGCAAGTGAGAATTCATTAACAGTTACTGAGGTTTGATTTTGTTATTTTAACACTTGCTTGTGGTGCAGGTGCTTTGGGAAGGACCCTCTGCTGCTGTTTCTGATGCTCCTGAAATGATCACTGCCTACAAACACCATTGTGTATCTTGAGTGTTTGAATGCTGCTGGCTTTGAGGTGAGGGAATGCATTAGTGCTGTAATTAGTAACGTTAACACAGTTTTCATCACAGAATCATCGAATGATTTGGGTTGGAAGGGAACTTCAAAGGTCATCCAGTTCCAACCTTCCTGCCTGGGGAGTTGGCAGGGAACTTTGCACTCAACCAGGTTGCTCAAAGCCCCATCCAACCTGACCTTGACCACTGCCAGTGATGGGGCATCCATAACTTCTCTGGGCAACCTGTTCCA
Source organism: Acridotheres tristis (assembly GCA_037013685.1). Lineage (NCBI taxonomy): Eukaryota > Metazoa > Chordata > Aves > Passeriformes > Sturnidae > Acridotheres > Acridotheres tristis. Next base: position 138,139,531 of record CM072886.1, on the reverse strand, counting down.
GTGCCTCACCACCCTAATCATAAAAAAAATTCTTCCTTGTGTCTAGTCTAAATCTACCCTCTTTCAATTTAAAACCTGTCATCTTGTCACTGGCTGGGGGGTTGACCTTGGCCAGTGGGACCCTGACACTCTATCACCCCCCCCCCAGCACCACAGGGAAGGAGAAAGTAAGGTGGATGGAAAAAAGACCTGTGGTTCACAATAAAGGCAGTTTAATAGAGAAAAAGCAAAGGCTGCACAAGGAAACAAAGGAAAACAAAAAAATATTTATTCTCTATTTTCATCAGCAAGTAGTCATTGTAAAAATGAGGAATCAAGGGTTGCAACATGGAGTCCTGCTAGTGCTCCCAGCTTAGAGCTTTATTGCTGGCAGCAGCAAAGGGGTTTTAGGTAGTGCCAACTTCTCCTGCCTTCTTTCTGATATGGATACACAAGGTAGATGAAAAACGCAAGCATACCCGTTTTGATAACAATCTGGGAACCCAGGTGAGACTCTGAGGGCTCTCCACCTGGTGAGTGTGGTGATGGCATATGACACAGCCAGTAGTGGGTGAGTTCACCCAACTGTCCTTGCAGTGTCCACACTCCCTGGGAAGGTCCTAAAACTGGGGACAGCATCAGTCATCAGGGGTTCAATAGGTAAGGTAAAATGGGGTTCACTGGTGACAGAAATTCTGGAACACGAGAAGAAAATTGACAGTACTTCAGGACTGCCGTCAAGCTGGATGTAATTCTGTGTCAGGATGAGTGTCTGGAATGCTGGAGGGGAGACCCTCCCAGCACTGGCCCTGGGGAGGTTCTTTTGATGTGAGTCAGTTGGCCTTCTCGCCTCCTATGTGATACATAGTAAGGCAGAATTGCCTCATCCAGCCAATCCCTGTTCACTACTTGCCATCACCTTCTTGTCCATTACAGGACAAGTTGGAAATAATTTCCAAGATCTGTTGCTCTGTCACCTCCCCAGGAACGAAGGTGCAGTTGGCAGGCCTAGTGAGGGTCCTGGGAAAGGACAAGGAGTATGGTGTGCAATGGTTGAGGGAGGAGTAACACCTGGATGGTCTTTGTTTTCTAGGAGGAATAACGGGGTAAGAACAGGGAACTGTCTGTCTCGCAAAGAAAAGGAAAAAACAAAACAAAACAAAAACAAGCAGCTGCCTCTGGAAGAACAGGCAAACTGATGACAATGGACATGGAGAAGGCTGAGGTATTCAATGAATTTTTTGCCTCAGTTTTCACTGGCAACTTCTCCTTTTATGCCTCTTGAGTCGATGGCTCTCAAGGCAGGGACTGGGGAGGCTAAGTCTCTCCTACTGTAAGAGAAGATCAGTGTCGAGAGCACCTGAGGAACCTGAACATACCTAAGTCTGTGGGACCTGGTGAGATGTGTCCTAGAGTCCTGAAGGAATTGGCTGGTGTAGTTACCAAGCCATTCTTTATGATATTCGAAGTCACGGAAGTCAGGTGAAGTCTCAGGTGACTGGAAGCAGCCTGTGGAAGAAACAATCAGTGAAATGCTTCCAGGTTCACAGGCAGCAAGCACAGGGAATGTCCTTGAGCACGGACCCCTCTGGGTGCCTCCAGTGTGAGCAGCAATTGCTGGTAGGACCCAGTGGGAGTTGTATGTCCGGGCACCAGGATGCACATTCCAAACCACCCTAATGGGCAGCACTTGCTCACAGGACACCAGCTGGAAGACCTGCAGGGCTAGTTCTGGTTGGGAAAGGGACAAAGGGACACTCTGGAAAACCCTGGCCAAGCCCAGCCTATTCATCCAGCTTAGTTCCAGGGTGTGAACACAGAGGCAGCTGTGGGTTCCTGCTGCCCTGCATAACATCCTTTCCTGGTGCATAACAGTTCTTTGGGCAGTGGCACTTGTCTGCTCTCTGCTCCCCGTGGTGAGGACATGCACAGAACCAGCTCTGACAGGAGCGTCCTCATTGCTGTCACCACCCGTGGTGCTCTGACATGGCAGAGTTGCCCTCCAGAAAGCCCTGGGGCTTTTCTTAGGCTGTGCAGGGGCCCACATAGGGACTTAATTGCCCTCCATAGTGCACTGAGGCCTCACCTGGGCTTTGCTGGGACCCGTTGGAGGCCCCTGCTGCCCTCCACAGGTCCTCCCATTCTAAAAAAGTCTAAACATCCCAAAAAAATCACTTTTAATTAGAAATTCACTTCTGTAAATATTTTGGAGGTTGGTACAGGCTACATTTATGTAAGCTTGTTAGCCCCACCTAGATCATCTTCCAACAAAATAGGAGGGCAGCAGGGGAATCCAACAAAGCCTCAGCAAAGCCCAGATGAGATCCTGAGTCACTTTGCAGGGTGTGTGCCCAGAGCTGGGTGCAGCACTGCAGGTGGGATCTCACCAGAGCAGAAGAGAGCAGAGGGGCAGAATCCCCTCCCTCACCCTGCTCCCCATGGGGCTTTGGATGCAGCCCAGGGCACGTTTGGCTTTCTGGGCTGCACATGCACAGTGACAGCTCATGTCATATAAACCCTCCAGTATTCCCAGGGTCTCCTCTGGGCTGCTCTCCATCTGTTCATCCCCCCACTCTGCACAGGTACTGTGGATTGCCCCAGCCCAGGTGCAAGACCTTGCACTTGGCCTTGTTGAACTTCATGGGATTCATGTGGGCCTCCAGCCTGCCCAGCTCCCTGTGGACAACATCCCTTCCCTCAGGTGACTCACCTGCAGCACTCGGCTTGCTGTCATCCTCAGACCTGAAGAGAGTGCACGCTGTGGTAGCTAAGTTTATCTGAGCCCTTTTCTTGCCACAGATAGACAGGGCAGGTCAGCACCTGCCATGGCCTTTGTGACATTTTCTGCAGCTTCCTATAAACGTTGTCCTTTATCACTGAGTTGTGGGGGCCTGTTAGGATTTTTAGCATAAGTCATTACTGAAATTATAAACTGACTGTTTTCCATCAAAACTGAAATTTCGTTCACTTGATGTTCGAGTTCAGATATTGTCTGAACCAACACAAGCTGTTTTCCTGATCCAGCTGAAATTAACTCACAACGGTTGTTCTGGATTATTAGCTTGAACCTTACCTACTTTTCATTAGCTATGTTCTGCAAAACTTTTGTAGGCAAACTGTCTTGCCCCACAGAGCCCTGAGAGCTCCTTCATGGATTTTACAGGACATGGCCTGAGGAAATCAAAGTCTACAAACTTCTGCCCACGTCCCCTCTGTACCACCCCAGCTGGGCCACAACAGGATCAGTGAAATGCACCACATTTATAAGGAAAACCTTAATTAGTCTGTTAGGACACCTTAAGTTTGTTCCAGATTTCAGAAGAAACAAAATAGATTTCTTCTTCATCTGGGCTTTAACTGCATGGGACTCATTCAGCTTTTGAAAGAGAACAGAATAAGGTATACAGGGCAAGAGAATATGAAGAAAAAAGTATTTTATTTGAATGGTTGCTATATTCAGATAATGAAGTAGAATTATCATAGGAATGAAAATCAAATTTCCCTTCTCCCCGAGGAATCCAAAAATGTTGCTATATACAGAATTTACAATTATATGCAATAGTTGATTATTATTATGGACTCCAAAACTTGGTATTATTGGTTAAAACACCCAAACTGAAGCTAGAGCAGGATGTGTCCATCCTGTACCTTTCCCAATGTCCTTTAAACTTTACAGGTATGCTTCCAAATGATTGCTCTTCCAAGGATAAGAAACCTTCTTCACCTGCATATATTATTATCATCCACAGTCTACATAATTAGATTGTATTCCTTTTTGAGCAGGTGAGAAGTCAGGGAAAACAGGCCAGAAGTGCAAGTGTGTTTAGGGTTCTGTTTTCTGTTGGAGGCAGATGAGAGATGATACAAAGCAGGTGTGGAAAAAAAATCAACAGCTGTTAGACATCTTGGTAACTTTGGATGGAAATCCTTTGTTTCATGAATTTTCTTACTTTCGCTTACTTAGTAAGCTTCCTTAGTTTTCATGGATTATTTGCAGAAAGTTTTTCTGGTTTGATTCAAGCTGCTGAACCTTTGTAACTCCCTTTGTAACTCTAGTCCATGAGCACTACAGACACTCCGTTTATCTTTAAAAATTAGAGGTCATGAAGAACTCGGCATTATCTCTAACTTCATGTTCAATCAGGTGACCACAGAAAGGATTTTAAAGATCCATGTGTCCAAATGAATTGCAACTCAGTCCTGGTGTGTTATGAGTAGGACTTTGCTTCTTTAACTCATCTTCATTTTTCAGTCTGAACCTTCACAGCTGCTCTGCATAAGGAAAGTTGCCCTGAGCTGGTAGGATTGGAGATTTGTCACCAAGTGTGCTGGGACACACCTGTGTTGCTGAACAGTGAATGTAAGGTGTCTTCCATAACCAGAACTTCTGTCTCAGTCCTTCCTAAGAATCCTTGGGAACAGCCATCCTTGCTGTGCAGCTCAAGCAGAGAGAGCTCTGAGGCAATGCTGTGGCAGGACCTGTGCTTCCCTGCCAGCCTGAAGGTAGTCCCCCTAAATCAAGATAAAGGTTTGATGAGAGTACAAAGGTAGCCTGCTGCTGCCAGCATCATCTCTGTTTGCCGTGGAAATAGCAGCCTTCAGTCTCCTTATTCAAGTGCATAAAATTCATAGTAGTAAACTGTGCCTTACCCCCTTTCAGTTACATGGACATAAGAAAAACAGTTACTGTCCTTCTGGTACACAAATATGCCGCCAGGGGCAGGTGATAAGGCAGCAGCAGTGTTGCACTGTGGGCAGCATTATTCAGATGTGTTCTTCCTGGGATCCTGATGTACCTGAGGTTCACACATTAGCAGCCTTGGCTTTTTCATCACGGAAATGAAGCATCCATAAGCAACAAAACAAGAGGCTTAAAATCATCCTCATTTGTATTATACAGAATTTCTATATTCATCAGTACACAAGCGATTGCTAAACAGGTCCTCACTATATTTACTTGCATTTCCAAACAAGGTGGTTATTATGCAAACAGGTTAGCTTTGTGGAGGCATCTCCAGGATGAGCTTAACCCCGTCCTGTTCGGTTCCTCTTGCCTGAGTCTTATGGGTCTGTAAATGTTCATGTTGTTATAGGGGACTGGGGAGTTTTCGGCCATGTAGTGTGGCTGATAGTAGTTAGGCTGGATGGCTTTCTGTGGAGGCGGGGGAGTGAATGAGACGTAGCTGTGGAAGGAGTTGACTCGGTGGAGAGGTGACTGGGGGGTGAAGTTGCTGTTGAATATGAGAGCTCTTGGGGTCTGCTTGCTCTGGTGCGTGCTGCCAGCGGAGAGGCTGCTGAAGGGGTCGGAGAGGGTGTTGGCGCTTCCCTCGTCGCTGTAGGGGAGGCTGCGCGGGGGAGCCCAGCTCCGGCTGAACAGGAAGGGGAGGCTGCGCGGCGGGGTCTTGGGGCCCCGCACGGGCTTGGACAGCGCGTACAGGTGCCGGAACTCCTCGTCAAACAGTTCCACAACCTGGCCCGTGAACTTGGAGAGGAGGTTGCGGTGAACCTGGCCACACAGCCACGTGAAGCTGGAAGGAGAGACAAGGTAAGGGTTAGAGTGAACGCCGGCCATCAGGAACTGCAGATCCCCCGCAGGGGTGATGTGTAAAGCAAATGTGTTTTACTGTTGAAGCTTCTTGTCTAAACACAGGACGAAGATGGTGTCGCAGTTGAATTTCAGGTCAGTTCACATCAGTGCTCTTTGACTTGGATCTATCTTTGTTATTGCAGCTGCCTCTAAAACCTTCAAGAAACCTTGCAAAGTTATGCAACCTCCTGAAGGGAGTGGTGATCCAGATCCACTGCAGGGATAAATGTCAGATACAATACCCAAGGTATGGGTGTCTGTTCCATGGAAAGGAGTTTAGACCCCTCTTTTGGGGTCTTCCCATGCACATTGCTTAAATTCATGTCTTATCTGCACACACATAAATTGTACCTTGTACCCTGCAGCATGCCATGCCACTTGGTGACTCTCAGCCACTCCAAGTGACACGAAAAAGACTAGAAAAAAAGATCCATCCTTTGTTTTCATTTTTCCATAATCTTTCTGCACTGGTCAAGAGAAACACATAAAAACTCAACCTTCCTGTCACGTCCCACACCACAAAACAAGCTGCCACACCTGACAAATGCTTGGTTTTTTTCACTACAATGACATTACAAATATTTCCTACAGCATTTCCAAAAATAAATGTAATAGTTTGCTATAAAGTAAGGGAGAAACACAACAATAGTCTTAATTCTGGTCGTTCAGAGACACACCTTAGGATAATCCACAGCTTTTATATTATTTTTCTTTTATGTGCTTCCCTAATCCACTCAGCAAACATAAGTTCGTGCTTTTAAAAAACCACAATCCAGCTTGATTGTGTTGCACAGGCTGCCGTGTCTGAGCAGTAGCAGCACCAATAAAATGAATATAGTTGAGAGAATGAAATGTAATTACTCCCTGAACTGACCAGGGCTTGAGCTGTGCAGCAGAGGATACAGAGCAGCAGTGGATTTAACCCTGAGGTTATTCTGTGTTGCCAAAACTCTGCCATGGTTATTCCTGCAGGACTTTATTAGCTATGCTGGATTTGCACAAGGGCTGCTAAGAGCCAGATTTGGCTGTAGGTGTGTGCACTTAAAATCTTGTCATGTTTTGATAAAACTCCTGTGAAGCTCAGTGGGACTGACAGCCTCAGATGATACTGAGGCAGTAAGACAGAAAATTTACATCTGTTCCTCCAGAGCATTCCTAAAGAGGGTTGGGTTTGAGGTATACAGTGTTGCTTCACGAGTAGGGGGAGGAGTGAAGAAATCAGTGCCACTGGGCACCCATACAATTTATACTGTACATTTTATGACTGGACATGAAAACACATAGTAAGTTACCAGAATACAGGTACTTCTCATCCACTGTGTTCAAATCATTCTAAATATGGACAAAACCTTGTTAGCCAAGTTAAAGAGCATAGCAAGCTAATTCCCTGCTGGGTGTGCTCATCATAACATCTGCTGTGGCAGCTCAACATTGCTTTATTTATCCTTTATTCACTAAGCAGTACTCTCAAAACCTTTCCATGTCCTTAATCTAACTGTTAAAGAGACAGTAGGTCAGGAATAAATACAAAAATGCACACAATTTTTCTAGGATATCTGCTATGAAGGTTACAAACTCATGAAAGGGCTGAGGTCTGAAGTATCACGTTTATATTTCATGTCCTAGAGATACACCTAGTTTATAAAAGGAAATTTAGACAGAAATAAAAGTCAGTTACACTTGTAAATGGTTTTAAAAGCCTAACAAAATCTGAGGGAAAAAACCTGTTCTGCCCAATAGTGATAATTTACTCCCACATGTATCCTCCTGGAGTACCTGACAGACAGATACTAGTTTGTGGATCACTGGTTTTACTTGTAACCCTTGTAAACAGAGAAAGTTAGATCAAATGAATAGCCCAAAGATTCTCCAAGAACTGATGGCAAATGGGTCAGCTCAAAATTATGAGGTAAGACCTTTGTGATTTTAGACAAACGCTTGTGCACTTGTCATGTAGTCAGTCCCAGCAATTTATAGTATGTGTACTTTGCTGGAGAACAACACAGAACTTGGCATAAAAGACTTAACAGATTTTCATTGGCTTAATTCTAAGAGAAAATTAATTGTTTAGGTTTCAGGCCTTGTTTTGCTCCTGTAGTTTACAATTCTGAGTGCTCTTTTTGACAGGTTTAGAGAAGTCTGTTATTGTTACCACCTGCCCAGAGAGATCATTTTTCTCCCAGGATTTTTGGGTGAGGCCCATCAAAAAAACAGAAAGCACAAAGAAATGATGCCTGGCTTGGGGCCAACACTGTATCACAAATTCAGTCACAGATAGATACTTCTCAGCCATCTTTCCAGGGCTTTGTCCTATGTCCTATTACAGACCCTCTCATTTATGATTGTCTCACTCAAATCCCACCTCTCCTGTTCAGCACTTGACATGTTTTATACTGGGTATCCTCTCTGCATTGCTGGAGCTGCAATTCAGTAGGGATGTTCTCATCCCTGTGTTTGCAGAGCTGCAGCAACGTGCATCACAACACTCATGGAACCTGAAATGGAAGGAAGGAAGGAAGGAAGGAAGGACTGGGGTTTTCAGCTGGGCTCAGGTTTGGGTTACCCTACATGTTAATGCTGCCTGCTGATGGATAACCTGTGTGGGAGAAACCTGCCCCACCTGAACTGATGCTCCTGGCAAAGCATGTCCATGTTGTTGGATGCTGACTCTGAAGAGGCCAGTGGCTTTCAGAGTGGCAGCCAGGGAGATACTCAGCTGCCCCTGGGAATCAAAGTCTGTGCTTTCTGCTGTTTTCATTTTGCTTTCTTTAGGAATGCAGAGTCCATGCATTATCTAATTTCAAATTCATTTTAAAATACGGAATAACAGTTACCATAGGATGAGACAGAGTGACACAGAGACAGCAAAAAAAACCACTGCATTCTAACTGGTCACCATAGACACTGGCAATAAAAATTGAGAGTATATCCTGAAGGACTGTTTTATTTCCTCAGCCTGTTCCCCCCACCACTATTACAGCATCATGCAGAGCTCAGCACTTCGGTGAAATTTGGTGTTGTATGAGTTTGAGTCTGTTTCACTCAACATCATTCTTATTTATACCTGAAGAGGTTGATGGATAAGATTTAGGCATAACAAAAATCTTTCAGATTAATAAAGTGAGAGCTAGCAAGAAATGCAACATACTGGTAGCCATCTATAACCCATGTGAATTGCAAACTGGTGCTGAATGTGCTGAAGTAAAATAGTTTTAATTACATTTGTTCCTCACCACCCTCTGTTTGTGTGCTGGATATGGAATTACATAGTTTGACAAGGTACTTGAGATTAGAAGATATTCAACAGCAGTCAAAAAAAACAGAAGTGACTGCATAGGACTTCAGGTGTTTTTAGTTTTTCTGGTATTGAAAGAGAAGCCAAAAGGAAGCTTCCTTGTCAAAGAAAATAGATCTTGTTCTGTCCTTCTCCCCCACATCCATTACTTCTACTCTATATAAGTCTGCAGTTGGATTTCAACACATCTTTGGTGAGGGATTAAAAAGAACCGAAAATAACAAGAAAGCAAAAAAACCTCAACCCTGAATGTCCACTAAGTTTTGTCTGATGGTTCATTTGGAAATTGAATGAAAAGTGGGTACCTGTGTTAGTGTACATCTCAGCTCTTGCAGCCCATCCCCAAAAATTCACTTTTTCCTTCATTACTATAGCTCTGTAAACTTCCTGGTGGCACAGTTTTATCAGACCAGAGGCATTTAAAATTCCAAATTGTAAATTGAGATTAAGAAAAATAATCGCATCCTTTAAATTTAAATAATCACCTCTTGTATTTTTGTACCTGGATTTCTAGGTTACACTTGGTCATTTGTGAAACATATCTGTGTAGCTATGATGCTCAGAAACTTCATTTATTTGCTGTAAGCTCAGAGTCTCATGAAATTGCCTGACCAGAGGATCTAGGATCTTACTTAAAAATCCGGTTGTTGAGATGCTATATCCACTACCTGAAATAATTATATCAGCACAAACAAAACAAACAAACAAAGAAAATTTTAAAAAAGGGAAAACATGAAGGTACAGAAGTTATGTAGATATATACTGCCTACCTGGTAAGGAAACACAGGGAAAAAGAGTAAGTCTCTGAAGTATTTCTGTTTTACCTATAATAACTAAATTCGTCATATGAAGAAGAAATCCTCAGATAAGCTGAGTGACATGTGCTACATTAAGGGATCCCGAGGGAGACAGAAATGTATCATGTCTCATGATCACAACACCTGAGAACCCAAGCAATGAGGAAAGCATAATATTAAGCTGTACACATTTCTAGTTTTGCCCCAGGGCTGCACTGGCAAAGTTGTTTACATTAGTTTCTGAACATTTAAATTAAAACCCATGCTCCATAAAAACTAAGAGCAGCTTTAAAGCAAGTTAAGTAGATTTTTGAAAAATGGCACATAATAGAAAACATGAGATGTTTTTTGTTAAACAAAGCTTCTTACCTTAAAAAAATTTCCATGGCACTTTTTTGGGAAGAAGTATTAAAAATCATAAAAGAGTACCTAGACATGAAGTGAAGTGGTTTATCTCACCTGTATGATCCAGAGAGCACATATCTCCAGTCAGAGATAAGAAATTTTTCTTGAATTTGTCCTGAAAATTTCCTGCCTGACTTGGCACAATAAACCTCTCCAGTAACACTGCGGACTGAAATATTCTGCAAATAAAAATAAAACTGAGTGAATTACACATCTTTTTAATTAAAAATCAGACAGGGAGGACCCTTTCCCCCACACTGCCTTTAGCTCTTCACTGCCCCAAAGTCAAATTTCTTCATGGACTCTCTGATGTGATATTTGAAGGTTTGTGTCCAGAGGAAACCTAGTCAAGGTGATGGGTTTTAGCTTTTATATTTTTCAGAATCTCTGCTGCTTAGTGTGTAACTTTGAAACTTCATATTAAGTGTTAGTAAGTTCTCTTTACTGGGTAGTGAGACAAAACAATCCCTTCCTGGCTACAGAATCAAGGACACCCATCACCCAAAAAGCACAAACAGCAGCGAGGGAAAGGGGGCAAGCCAGAGGGCTGATACTTCATAGCCTGGGGCTGTGGTTGGATAATTAACCCCAAGATGCAGACCAACCAAAGCTTATAAAAGTGTAAAAACTCGTGACGGGGATCCATCCTGGATTTGGTTTGGGTGTAGACCCGGCTGGGCTCTTGCATTGCCCAAGGTGGATCCTTTCAATAAATACCTATTCTATTCCTTTTGCTCTGCTTAGTCTCTGTTCCAGGTCAGCCTTTCAAGGCATCAGTTCAAGGCATCACCCCAGAAGGGACCTCAAGGCATCTGGAAAACCCCTGGACTGGAGGAACACCCAGCTCCTGCCTCCTCACCTCTCACCCCGCCAAGTGAGGCATCAAAGGTCTCCCACGGAGTTACTTGTTTCACTGGGGATATAAACCCGCATGGAAGCTCACACGGGGGGGAGCTGTGTGACAGTAACTGACCAGCCAAAAGGAGCATGGATGTGTCCATAGCTGGGAGCAGCCTGTTGCCTTCCACTGACACCCCAGGCGCAATCTGCTATAGCTGTACTCCCTCGATTTACACTAGCTGTGCCATGACACAGCAGGGCAAAACCTCTGCTCCTCCAATCCATCTGGGCTGCAAGGACACACTGCTGCTCTGCTGGAGCTGCCCAGACAGATGCTGTCCTTCAGCATCAGGTGCAGGTACTCGTGTGAGGGGAGATGCAGGTCAGTTTGGCCCGTGGGATGCTCTGCACTGTCCTTGTACCTGAGTAAGTGCTTTTCAGGCTCTGACTCTGCTGTCCATACACACACTTTGCAGAATGAAGGCCTTAGTAAATGAGTGGCACCAAGAATTTGACTCAGACACTGTTGCAGCCTATGTGCTGTAGCAGCAGACTTGCAATAAATTGCACAGGCTTGTTTTCCTTAGGAGTGAGGGTTTACAGGCATGTAAACAGTCATGAACATGCATTATTAGTTTCAGCTTCTTTATATATTTGGAATGGAGTTCAGCTGTTGAAAACCAAGTGTTTGGTGCATGTAAGATGCCCTCAGGTCTCCTGTGTGCCCACAGCTGCCATTCCAGAGGTCTGTGACCTCTGCAGTATCACCCATCCCCAGGAAGATGCCATAGGAGCTCTGCAGCATCTCAAGCAACAAATCCCTAGAGGGGATTTGAAATAATCCCCCCTGAAATAATCCCTAGAGGGGTTCTTTTAAAGCCAGTTCTCTCTGACAGAGATGAAGGCAGATTAAATGAGCAGCCACCTAAATTTGAGGTGTTATCTTTAAAAGAACTTTAACACATTTTATCAGAAATCACCCAGTGCAACCAAGCTATGGCCATGCAAAAGAGTTCTGTGCACCTTCTCCCTGTGGCTGCCAGACCACAGCTACTGCAGAGCTATTAAACATAAGCAGCTCTAATGCCTACGTTAGACAGCTCTACTAGGGAAATTTAAGTCCTGTTTTAAGACTTGAGGGTCAAGATTAGTTTTATCTGGGGACCTAGTGGAAATGCCTTACCTTTCTATAATAGCCATAGGAAAATGTAGGCGTCTTCAAAGAGGAATTGGGGGTGCTAACACTACCCCAGGAAATCTCTTGCTCCCTTTTAATTAGAAGGTGGATTGACCCTAGCATAACTATGCTTCTAGCTCAGACTGCCTGCAGTTAGCCACACAGCTCTCAGCCTAAGAGCTTCACAAAGCCACAGTACCTTGAAGAGATCCTCAGGAATTTGCAACTTGTCACACATCTCCGAGAAAAGATCTATACTGCCATGATCGAGCAGCAGGTAGACAAAGACCATGCGCTTGTTAGCTGCCTCCAGGAGGTCACAGAGAATCTCAGTGTCTGTGAACACATCCATCACGATAGCCAACACCTTCAGAAAAAGAGCAGAGGCATTAGCACAGTCAATTTACATAACTTAAGGTTGCTATGAGGACACTGTGATGTAGTTTATTTGTTAAAAATATTCCAATAAACACAAATATTCAGTTATATGTGGATATTTTTTCTGATTTTTTCCCTGTAAGTGCCTGAATCACTAAATTGATTAAACATATTGCCTCATTGTTTTATTGCTCATATAAGCCAGTATAACACACAACATATAACCCAAGATGACACATTAATTTGTACGTGAGATTTCAGCACTAGGAAATATATTGAAATACTTATCGGAGAATGATAAGGATGCAGCCAAATAAAAGACCACAGCCCTTTCCACACGGCTCCCTAGGTGTCGTAAGCCACACACATTCAGCAAGAATCACTGGACGATGCTTTCTCTTTTATGATTTACACCTGGACACCTCTGGCTTTAAAAAGCCTCACCCTGCTGTTCTTGGTGGGATGATAGACTCCAACAGCTCCATTTTATTTAAAACACTGATTTATAAACCACCTGTTACAATGTGACCACACATCCATGCTCCCCAATTCACAACTGGCAGAACACTTTGTAAAAGACTCAGGACTGGGCATAAAAACCCTGACAACTACTTAAACGCACAGCCTGGAGCCAGTGTGGACCAAGGGAACTGTAAATGTCACATAAAACCAGTTCCATACTAGAAAGTGCTGGTCTTGTCTGCTATTGCACATGGAAAGGGCCAGTTCAGCCCTGACTTACCTTCAGGATGTGCTTGTTTATGACTGGAGAGGGAACCTTTGAGAACTGTACTCATGGGATATCACCATCAATCAAAACCAACTTCATAGTATCTCTGTAGATCTCTCTTAGTAATTGCTTCCAACTTGCTCTGAATCTTACTCCAAAGCCTATGCCCACACCTAACAGCAGCTTATTCCCCTTGCCACCATGAGGATATCCTACAAGAGCACACATCCTGCACAGCCAGCGTCCTCTTCAGGCAGCCAAAGGATTCATGGAGCAGTGAGGATCCCACATGTTCCTCCTGCTGCCAAAGCCTGGTGCTTCAGAAAGAGCTTTGCCATGGCTAGGTAAGCACAATTATGTCAAATATCTCACATTCACACTTTCTATTAATGTCCTAGCTCCAGACCATTCTCTCTGGTACTGCTCTTCACCACCAGTTCAAATTTATATTTCTGCACCTGACTTTCCTCTCTTACTTTCTGTACTTCCAATTTATTTTGCCCAAATTTCATTTTGTGATTTGCACCAATTCCACAAATGTGTTTAAAATTGTAGTATCCCTTGCCAGTCTTTTACAGTTTGAGATTATCCATAAACACAGTCTTTATATTTTTGTAATGCATATATCAAATATTAGGCTATCCAGTATGGACCCTCACCAGATGCTAATTAATAACTGGTGCCATTGGAAAACTGTGCTCAAAAAGCAGTTAACAAATTTATACTGTTAGTGTTGCTTCAGCACACTCTCGTAATGTAAATTAGATGATTAAGAAGGTCATGTGAACCATGGATTTATCTTACATTTCCCAGTTTTTTGCCTACAAGTTTTTTCTTCTTGGGGAAGAATATTGGTCAGGGTTGATATTCTACCTGATGCCTATTTTATTATTCCAGAGGCACTACTTCTGTTTCTGTGTCTTTTTGATGCCTCCAACTTAAAATGACTGTTCTGTGATTCCCCTGGTGTGGTAAGCACTTGTAGGCTTTGAGAGAGCAGGTGCCAATGGGGATCCTCCTGCCCTGCCATTACACTCTGTGTTATCAGGGCCAGCACCTGCCCTTGCAGGGGAGTAACAAAGCTCCAGAGGGCTCAGAAGTCTGTGCTGGGCAGCACTATTGCACTATTGCATCCTGACCATTCCTGGCTGAAACTGCTGCTGCTCTTTTGAATTTATATAAGGGCAAAACTCCTGGATGAATGTTAAACACAGCCCTGAAGTATCACATTTTTTTCCAGGAAAACAAGAGAGCTGCTAAAATGCACATGACATTACTTTTCTGTCCCCCCTCCAGCTGCTCAGTTCCTTGTTTCCCAGAGTGTGGGCAGCCTGACTTTGGCTTGTGGCTGGCATCTCTGTGGCCTCCATCACCTGTATTCAGTCAGAGGCATCATCTGTACCTTTCCCACATGCCAAATTATGCTGCAGAGTCTCTGTATGGAGCCCACATGACATTTTAACTGATACAGGCAGTACATATTAGGGATTAAAGGTCTATTGTCTGAATAATTTCCTTCCTCTGGGGATGGATGCTGACATACCAGACATACTTGCCTTTCTTTGGCTTCCCCTTCACCCACATCTCCCACAAATCCCCTCGAACAATTCCTAATGGCTGAGAGCTCACTTAGGCTTAATTCTCATTAATGGTGCAGTGGTCTCAACAGATCAAACCATCCTGCTGGGGGTACATGAGAAGGGACAGAGACAAGCTGCCCTTTCTACAGCACATTTAATCCGCTGGGTGAATGGGAGGTTATAAGAGAGAAGAGGGAATGTGGTTTTTTTAAGCCACCAAGATAAAAAAATGTTGGTGTGAGATTAAAAAAAATTTAAAAAACACTGTGTTCAACAAGAGGTTCTTCACAGCCACTTTCTAGAGCAAAGCTATGCTGCAATGCACAGGGCTGCCTTGGGTTAAACACCACGTTCATCTGAGCTTTAAGAGCAAGAAATAACCGAGTGCAGAGGGAACAGCAATTGTCTCCTCATACCTGAGTAGTCTTGTGGATGTACCGGCGTATGATGTCTCTAATGTTGCTATTCTTCTCTGTTTGGAAATACACAGTGGCGGTGGATTTTTCCTTTAAATAGGGCTTCTCTGCTGTAATCCATGTGTGGAGCAGAGCCGACTCACTGCTGTCAGAAATGGTGGGGAAGTAGGTCCCTGAAGGGAGTGACCCGGCATCGTTCTGCTTTGGCGCGGCTGCCCCGTCGGCACCTGGGGATTCCTGTGCATAATAAGATTCCCTGGCGTTATCCTTGATGTACTGAGCTTCCACCGAGGAGAGGAAATCCACCTCACCCTCTTTGCTTAGAGTTTCGAGGTAAGAGTCTGTCCCACCATCCAAGAAGGCGTCGGTGGCCAATCTTATGCTTTCGTTGTGGCTGAAATCCACTTTTGTCAACTTCAGGGACTGGTTCTTGATATCCTCCAGCCTCTTCCTTATCTTGCCCATATGTCTGGGGTGGTTCATGGCTCTTTGTCGCAGCAGCCGATCTGCCGGGCAGACACCATGCATATGCGTGCCACAAGCAGTGCAATCGTCCTTCCTGTTTGAGGACTGCATTCTGGCATGAAATCGCCTCGGCTGAACAAATTAACTATGAATAAAAATAAAGAGATCTTATTACCACAGGCAAATTCACACTCCCTGAATTTGTCTGTACAATTATCTTCAAAACGAACCTGAAGCTTGCTTCTCAGGTGGTGGTGTATACTCCGGCAACAATCTGTTTCCAGATGGGACCCAAGTGCAAATCTGATTAGATTGCTTATCTAAGAGGCACCCACCTCAGCCCCAGGGCATACGAAGGATTCGAGTCAAATTTACCACGGCCGTCGGATTCGATTGTATTTCCCTTCCTGTCGCATCCTGTGAAATATGAGTGAGGAAAGCACTCAAGCAAAAGCAGGTAGGCTCCCAAGCATCATTGCACAATCTTCAAAACAGCTTGAAGCTTCTCTGTCTTCCCATAGTATTCGTTAGGGAGAAAAAACAGCTCTGATGTTGAATTGGAACAGAGACAGCAGCCATATCCATGGCTTCAAAACAGCAAAAAGGGTCATGGGCTCTGTTCTGCACCTACATGCTGCCAGGCCGGCTTAAAAATTGATGTGAACTTCGTCACTATGCTCCGTCCAGAGTATGTTGCTATTACCGTAGACGATTCACTCACTTATTTCTTTAAAGCTTTGTGACTACGCCATCCTATTAAAAGAAAAATACCCCTTCCCAAACATCCTGAATATTACGTGGAGGGAGGGTTGTGAGCTGGCCTCAAAACATCAGAAATACAAATACTCATCACTTGATTGTGCACTTTTTTTTTTTTTTTTTTTTTTTTTTTTTTTTTTTTTCCCAGGCTGCAGCTTCTGGAGTCACGTTGTCCCCGTGGCAGCTCTGTGCTGTGTCATTAGGCGGATGCAGGCGCGGGTGGCAGCGGGGTGACAGGCCAGGCCCGGAGGCAGCCGGGCCGGCCGGTCTGACCGAGGACAGGCGGGGCGGGAGCGCCTGCCCGAGGTGCCCATACCTGTGTGCGTGCCTGGGTGCAGCGCCACGTGTGACACACTTCCCTCACGCGGGTGCCTGGCCCTCGGCCCGGCAGCTCCGTGTCCGTGCTCCCCTGTGCCACGGCTCCAGAGGCGTGCGGGATCGCGGCGATGTGCTGGGCTCCTGGGAGGGCTGCTGAGGCCGTGTGTGCAGGGAGAGGGTCCCGCCGCCCTGGCCGCGGGAGTGCGGCTGTCTTCAGGGACACACAGGGACAGTTTTTCAGGGCAGGTTCACAGATTCTATGTCAGGTGCTTTTTAGGGTGGGGAAAAATATAAAATCACACGTAAAGATGTACGAAACACAGAAGAGAATAAAATTCGGATACTAATCCCGGAACGACCACGTGGGGCCGAGAAGGGGCTGTGGCGGGGCCGTCCTGAGCTTCTGGGGTGATTTTAAAAACTACTCTGTCCCTCCCTCCGCCCCCAACATCCGCCCGCAGCTGCCAGACGCGGCAGAAAGTCACTAATTACCTCCTGACCTGTTCTGCGCAATTAGGCCGAAAATGATGCCATCTAATTACTCTGACATGCAGGACTGTGCCCTGCCAACGCCGACCGGGGCCAGGGACGGCCCTCCCCTCCCCGGCCAGGGTCTCTCAGGGTCACCCCGGTCCCCCACACGGGCACGGCGGGGCTCCTTACAGGTTATACTATGGGGCCTCACACTGTCACCCTAGCCAATCCCCATGCGGTCATGGATCACTCCGAGCCCCCGCACGGCCAGCACGGGATCCCGCCCGGTGGGAGCGGTGTGGGCCGAGGAGGAGCCGGGCCGGGCCGGGCCGGGCCATGTCCTCCCGTGGCCGCGGCGGGGAGCGAGGCCGGCAGCAGGACCGAGTAGCCTAGCGGAGAAGATGCACACAGCCGCCTCGTTAGCGCAGTAGGTAGCGCGTCAGTCTCATAATCTGAAGGTCGTGAGTTCGATCCTCACACGGGGCAAAGGCGGGCACCACTTTTGCTCTCGGCCGCCTGCCCGCGCATTTAGCGGCGACAAGCTCGCCCGACACCGCGCTCTGAGCCCGTCGGTGACTTCCAAGTCGTGCTTGTCGTGATTTCCGAAGCGGCAGTGCAAGGTCAAGGGCCTGTCTCTCCCGCTGCTGGGCTCGTGGGAATAACTCGTGCGATTGTTCCAGCTTTTGCCAGCCGGTATTCAGCCCGTGGGCGAGCCCGTACCGGGATGTGGGGATGGGGACGTGGCTCCTGCGGTGGGCGGTGGAACACCTGGGGTCAGGCTGCACCAGGAGCTGCTCTGGGGACACGGCGGGACACCCGCCCTGCCTGCGAGCTCACACATTTACTCCAGTTCACACATTTACAGCTTTACCGTTTTACAAACCACAAGCACATACACATATAGCCCACGCTGCAGGCCAAAACCTCAGTGGGTTTATTATCCCTTTAAATATAGAAATAATCATATGTAAACTCAAAGACAATCATCAGAAAAAGACATTTTTTCTCGTCTACTCCCTCTGCCTCCGAGATGATCCTGGCTCGTTGCATTTTTCTGCCTTTGAAAAGGAATGATGCTTCTTCTCCACACTCTGCTGAGGGCTGCAATGAGATTTCCATGGATCCTGGTTGCTGCTAATGGGATTCTTTCCACTTCCAGATGCAGAGAATGCTAAGGCAAGGATAACTAAGTACCTTTGTGCTTTTATGTTTTCATGTAATTTAATGAGAAGCAGAGGCTGTTCCCAGCCCCAGGTGACAAAAAGTTGCTGGTTAGAGGGATCATCCTGAGTCTGCCCGGTGCCTCAGCCCCCAGGGCCAGCACCTGGCAGTCCTGCTCCAGTACTGCTGCCCCAAAGAGCATCAGCAAAACCCCAAGGGAGGCAGAACAAATTACGATCCCAGTCCTTGTATTTTCACTGGGCCAGGTCGACCCCTGTATCAGCACTGTGTAGCAATTATGGATGATTCACTTTAATTTACTTTGCCCTGTTCTTTTTTACTGTAACACCCCATAATGTTCTTGACTCTTGGGTCAAAAGCATTAGCCATCAGTACCACAAGAACTACGAAGAGCAAGGGATTTGTTTAGATCCTCTCTCACCATTCTTTCTCATGAAATAAACCTGCCAATATGTGTAACAACTACACACATGTCCAGCAGCAGGTGCTCCATACCCTCTCCGGGCCTTCGTTTCAATGTTTGGCTCTTGCTGGAAATGACTTTTTTCTCTAATTGCAAATTTCCCTGCTGCAACTTGTAGAATCCACTTACACATCACTGACAAAACCAACATTTTAACAGTGGTTTGTTTCTTCAAGTCAGGGTAGCAAACAGAAAAAAATGAAATATACCAATACTGCGCACTCAGTAACTTAATGGTAAAAAATGAGTTTATTTTAGAAGTAAAAAATAACAAGAAAGTTACAAACAAAAGATGCATTTTCTACCTAGGATTTTATTCTTATATTAAAATATAGAAGCATCTCCAAAAGCCTTTAATAAACAGTCTATGATCCATCCTGAATCACACTATACATATTTAGCTTTTCACTGATTAATAATATGAAAGTACAGCTAAGGTCCAGAGCAAATCATCTCAAGGTGACCACGCTGTAGCTGGGAAACGAGCTGGAGGGTGTCTGGCTTGGGCCTGTGAGATGAGCCTTTGTCTGAGCTGCCAGACTTCTGCCATCAGCTCCCGCTCCCGACGTGCCAGTTCTGCTCGTCCTCTGTTTGAAGACACTGAAGTACAAGAAACAACATTGCAACTAGTGGTTTTCCATAAACACTACAAATACCTGTTGGAAAGCAGACATCTCTGGCAGAGAAATGCTGGTTTTCAGTACCACTGGATGTGAGGCAGCCCTCAGACTGGTAAGAGCAAGTTCTTTGAAAGCGGTGCCTCTGTTGGCTACCAGGTCAGATGCTAATGGGGGCTGCAGCAGGTCCAGAGGTTCCCATTGCCTTTTTGTACATAAGGTGCATTAGAATTTAAACTGTGCTTTCACTGCCAGAGTAGCTAAGACAGGCCAGAGGAAATTAGACTAATTCTTGACTATAACTCCCAGTCAGATTTTGATGAAAGACAGCTCTAGATCCTCTCAACATTCCCAAATCATAAACTGCTATGAAGATAGGAAAAGCATAGGCAAAACGGTCAGGTCAGAATGCAACTAAACTAGGCTGAGGTTTACTAGAACCACTCTCATAATGTGACACACTTCAGGCACTTCCTACCTGTGCCACCTGTGGTAGCAAAGACATCTTCTGTAGGTATGAAAGAATACAACAATAAACTGGTTTACTATCTGCTAAACACTTACACAACTAATGACTCAATCACACAGCCAGGTGTTCCCGCAATGCTCTGAAACTAAATGTGAAAGAGACTCCTAACTTAGAAACTTACTGTGTGGTGATGATGCTAATGTAGACAAATCATTGAGACAGACATTTCCAGACCCTGGCACCTGCTGGACTTGTACCTCTCTTTCTGTACACCTGGCCTTTAAATCACGAAGTCTCTCTGTGGGAAATGGAAAGAAGGGTTCCTTGTAAATTAAAAATATTGAAATTTCTAGTGAATTTTTCTAGCTGGAGGTGAAACAGTTTTTCTCCAGGAAGCAAAACTAGAACAATCACCCACTCCAGTTAATGGCAAGTACAATTTGCTCAGAATTAGAGGTCAATGTTTCTACTCTTCGGGTCAAAGCTATGCATCACTGCATTTCATTTTAAGGAATTAGAGCTCTGTAATTTCATTAATTTCTCAAAATTCCCTTTAAGAAATTACAGCTCTTTAAGAAATTACATGTGCTGTTTCTTCCTATATAATTAATCTTCTGACAAATAGGCCACTAAGATCATGTGGAATATGGCTACTCATGCTTGTAGTTTTAGGAGCCACCCATTTTAATTATGCACAGTTGCAAATTACTCCATACTACAACATTAGGTAAGTAAGGACAAAGGCTGAAAAAGTTTGCCCAAAGCAATACTAATCATCTAACCCTAATATTAATCACTAATTTTATGTGAGCCTTGGAAGTATGGTGGGGGAATAGGAGAAATACCTGCAAAAACACACAAATGCTGCACCTGAGAAGGCTGTACTGGCCAATTCTGGAAGCACCTAAATGTGTTGGGGTTTGTTTGGTTTCTTTTTTTTTTTCAACAAACACTTGGAAAAGCCATTTCTTGGTATAATACTGTATGTCATCCCAGGACAACATTATTTGACTGAAAATTTCTAATGGATGTGATTTTACAATAGCTTTAAGATGAACTAAACCTGTGCTCCTACCAAAAATGCCGTTTATATTGCTGCATTTGATTGATATCAAACTGAAACTTCTTTCCAAGTCTGGCCTTGGAAAACAGATACCTTTGTTTCATGAAAGAATATTGCCAAAAAGCACTTATGGAGTGCTTGGTAAAGGAATTATGCTCAAGTTTATTCCAAATATTGGACAGTTCATTTGTATTCAGTCATTGAATGCTTCATGCCAACATCCACACAGAACTGTATTATCTACATGCTCACCAAAAGAGCCATCTTCCCTTTGCAGCTTCTCAGCCAATTCTAATGCATCATTCATTTTGTCATCTAAGAACTGCTTCCTCTGCCCATCTGCAGCAGCAGCCGCCTTCTGCTCTTCCTCCAGTTGAGCTTCATTGTGTGCAACATCTTCCCACTGTGCAAGAGAAATATTAAATGTCTTCAACAGATGTATTGCAAGGAAAAACCAACAAATAGAACCACCTGGATTATTACAGATTACACTTCACCCTAAATTCAAAATATTTTAGTAAGCTGTGTGAAGGTTTCATTTTGAAAAATGTCTCATTCAAATATCTGGAGAAAGGTAAAAGTCCTGGGTCAGAGAATAAAAATGAGAGCAACTTACAGAAATAGGAATATGCTTTCCTAAGGCTAAAACATCCTCACCAATTCACTTGGGCTTCCAAAAACTTCCAGTCAAAACAGAAAAGGAGAGCTCTAACAAAATATTTCTCTAATACATTTCAGCTTTCTGCACTCCCTATTACAGGCAAAAGACAGTTATATTTTTGCCAGACCCACTTAGAAAAATAAATTATGCAAATACCTTTTTTTCTTCTGTCTCCCTCATGGTCTTCAGCAGTTCAGCTTCTTTCACCCTGTTGTCATGCAGGAGCTTGACAATCTCTCTGTAGGACTTCTCCCGGTCCTGGTCATCCCGCCTGAGTCTCCGCTGTGCCTGCAGCTTCCAGTTGGTGTCAATGTGCTTCTGCTCAGCTTTGGCTAAATTTTCTTCAGCCACCTAATAAAACACCTTTCTTACCAGAAATCCAGTCTATTCCAACTGCACAGCCTTACCTCCAGACCAGGCAGGACAAACTGAGTGTCCCTGTCAGATGTCCCTGCTAGAGCCACTCACCAACAGGTGCAGCTGAGATAAGATTGAAACCTGAATGCCAATACTTTCACCCACATCTATCTGCTTCCAAAAATTAAATGCTGTTTACAAAAATTCAGACCCATATGTTTATTTCTAGACAATATACAAATGCAGATGCCAAGCATATGGGCAGTGGGATAGCTGCAACTATTTTTCCAACTGTGAAGTTAAAAGTTCTGAGCTTGAAAATCTGAGCAATTCCTAATGTCAAGCTACATACATTCATTACAGTGATCTAGAAGACAGCTTCTACAGCTCAATTTCCTGCCAAGTACTACTAACTGAGATCTCCTTTGAGGCTATCTTTTATTTCGTTATGGTTACAAACAAAACATGTTCCTTATCAGGAGGATGTCTTGTTTTGTAAAGCACTTTTGAGACTTATATGCTTTCTAAGTTTTGAGAAGTGTAAAAAAATAAAAGCTAATATTTCTGGCAGGTCCAGAGAATTTCAATATTATACAGATGTTTGGACACTTCAGTCAGATTGTTGGAAATCTCAAAACTTTAAGCAGAATCTTAATCTATTAATATAGATATCTAGAAATTAGATTTCTTTAGAAAATATTTTCATATTAACTTGAACTAGTTAATTACAGTAAAAATACTATTTACCAGTACTACTTGTATAACTCAGCATATAGACTTCCCAGAACACATGTTAAGATCCAATCATCTTACTGTAAGAGCTTTCTGTATTTCTTCTCTATCTATTTCTATCAATCTCTGAACATGCTGGTCTTCCAGATCCACCTTTCTTCGATAGGCTTCCACCTCTTCTTTCATTTCCTTTGTAACTGCCTCTTGGTCTTTGATTATATGCTGCCAAGCACACAAACAAGAATTATTGTTGCTAAGCTACTAGCTCACATTGGTAATTCCATCTCCTTAACATTTATTAAAATTTCATTAAACTAGTATTTGAATATATCCACACATCTCATCCCACTACATATTATAACTATCCAAGAAAGTCATAGACCCTGCTGTTTTATCCACTTGGAATTAGATGAAGCATGAGTCATAACAGTGGCCTGAGTCATGAAAGGGGATGTAATTCCATTCTCCAGATTACTGTGGCAAATAAAAGCAGAATTCCAACCTAAATGAACTAGATTCATCATGAAAATATTCTGCAATTTATGGCAAATTTTAACCAAAACCTCAAAATGTTTCATAACTACAAATTTTGTTTCATGTCCCTGCACTTACAATAAACACATCTGCAGCTTGAACACAGAGATGATTTGCCAAAGTAGTACAACCCAGCGGCAGATCTAGAAACAGCATTTTAGCTCACCACCTTTTCTTCACATTCACCAGGGCACATCTACACAATTTTCTGCAACAGCTGTAACCCCTTCCCAGGCGTGTAGGAATCTATTGAGCAACTGAGGCAAAGTCAACATCCTTTGAAGCTGGAGTAGGGACCCTCAACAGTGCAGGCAAAGCCTGTCTGCACAGACTCTTGTGGGCAAACAGAGATCCTCAGCTAGTTAAATAATTGCTACCTTTCTAGCCTAGAGAGGATGATCACTGTAGAATTAGTTCCCCCAGAGAGCTGACTTTACATGTACTGGAATACAAATGAGCTTACCCTGGTTTGTGTTATGTAGCCACAATACAGCTGGCTGTGTATTGAATAAATAATGCTAACAGAAATTTAGCCTAGTCATACTCAGTATGGATTATAAAAAGTTTATGACCAAAAGCTTTAAAAAAACCAAATATAAGGTGATACGTTTCAAAATGAGGGTCAGAGAGCTGGATGTCTACTTCTCCTTTATTCCATTGCATCTACACATACTCAAGATGGGTACATATAGCTATGATTTCTGAACACTTAACTGAGTACTTTTAATCAAAATGAACATTTCTAAAACCTTCCACTGGCATCCTTGCTTTGCAGTAATTTATAATAATTATTTATAATAATTAACTAAATTTTTACTTTAAAGAGAATTACTGATTAAAGCCGTTTATTACTGAATAGCCATATTTCTGAATAAATCCGTCATTTCAGAAAGGAACTGCACATTCCTGATGAACCATCCACTCCTTTTTCCTTAATGATGTTGTTGGCAACTAGACATTTTTTCATCACCAACATCAATCTGCTATACTGTTCTCTCCAGAAAATGCAGATATGTCTGGATATCACAGATGAAAAGGTGGGAGTTTCTGGATGAGGAACACATTGTTATACACTTAACTTCTTATTTACATGTTCCTTACTTCCCTCAAGCAGCTGAGCCCACACCTAAACCTTGCACCAACTAAATGATACCTCAGCACAAGAAAAGAATAAAATGGGGAGGATAGGAGTATTTTCACCCAAAACTCCTCAAGATAACAGTGAGTTGTGGTCACATTTTTATCAACAGAAGATTTATTCTAAAACAATTAAAGAGAAAAAGAGAAAAAAGAGAAAAACAACAGGCCTCCATTTCTTCTCGCAAGGTGTGGTTGAATGAACACAGTCAAATCCAAGAACTTCAAAGAAAGAATCATTACATATTTGTATTTAGTATAGTTCTGCAATAATTACCTGTTCAAAAAGCTGTTTTTGTGATTCAAGTTCCATCCATCGTAGTTCTACATCCTGAACAGCAGCAGCTGTTTCCTGCTCTCTCATAGATGCCTTGTGGAGAAGAGAAACACATGGAAATATGGTAGAGAAATTCTTCTGCTTTAAAAATCATTATAAAAAAAAAATCGAAGCCCCCACACCCCTAAGTTCTGCTTAACTTTCTGTCATACGAAGAATGGAAAATACTGCATAACAAAAGCAAAGGGCAAGGTGAAGAAGAGGCATAGAAGAGTTTTGCATCCAAGCTGTTAGGGAATACCAGTCTTGAACTGATGATAAAAACCTGCCAGATGCAGCTCTGAATCGAGTAAGGAGTCTGTGAAGCCAGAATGCTGTGGAGGACAGTAGGCAGAAGGGGAAGTGGCTGTTTTGCACCTGGCAGAACCTGTGCTGTGCTGGAGCTAAGGAGTGTTACAGTTTCCTGACTGCAGAAAAAACCACACAGCTGCACTGTGCTCTGCAAAGTGTGTTGTTGAGACACAAGGAATAGCCCTGCAAAGGCTCAATATGTGCCCCTGAGTTGCAAAAGCTTCCATTCCCAGCACCTGCATACCATGGTGCCCTGGTTAGTGATTTGGAAGCAGAGCCAGGCCTGGCCAGAGGCCACTGTGGAGCCTCTCAATCAATGGCAGAGTTAATTTGCAATCTGGACATACAGCCCACAGACAGCTGAGTATTCACTAGTCCTTTAAGGAGCTCATTTTATTTTTCAACACTGCCACTAATCAGGTGAATCTGGCTTTTCTCAGGAATTTTGCCAGTTAAAGCAAGCCAGTGGAACATACTAAGTGCCAAATAAAACTGTTAAATTATGCACTTACCACTTAAAGCAGTCTGCCTCATGCTAAATACACCTCTGGGCTCACAAATCACAGTATATCAACTACAATTTTAGATATGCATTTTTTCCTCGTTTATTTACCATATTAAACCTTATAGAAAGGAATTGCTTGAGCAATACTCAACCTTTCTTGCAATTTCGTTATCGAGACGTTTCAGTTCCATTTGAAGCTGATCTTGCTGGTAGTTCAGAAAACGCCTTCTTGAAGCATCTAAAAGTTGCAGTTCCTTTACTTTCAGTTCTCTTTTCAAAACAGCAAGCCTTTAAGGCCAAAATAAACAGAAATAAACAAATAACAGAAATAATACTGTATGTGTAAAAGTCAGTACCAAAGAGCACAAACATGCAATGCAATTAGCCATTAATTACTATGAGCTCATCTCCAACTTAACAAAGCTTAGGACAGTTGCTTTCATTCCTGTAAATTGTCCAGTTTTCATTTATGAGACAGAATTAAATTCACATCTTCACATGTGTATTAGAAGATACACATCTTCCAATGGCAGTATCTCCAGTTAAGCTTTGAAGTCCTGTGCCCTGTTTCTGCTCCACTTTAGTAAGTCCTAGTTTAATGTTGCAAGGATCCAAAACTGGAAACTAGTCCTTGGAATAGCTGCCAGTGTCCTGGTGCCTCTTGCTGCACAAAATTAGTTCCAAGTTTATTTGGTAAATATCAAACTCTTTCAAGGAAGAAAACCACAAACTCAAGGATTAGTTTATAAATAAAGGCCTGCTGTCCTTTTTTAAAAAAACAACTCTGTAGGCTACAGAGGTTTAGGAGATGTGCTCAAAAACGTGGTGGTTGGGGACATGGCTTAGCGGTTGGCAGTGCTGGGTTAACCGCTAGACTTGTTGATCTTAAAGGTAATTTTCAACTTAAATGATTCCATGATTACCTGCTGTTCATCTAAGAAACTATGAGATGTTGACATTCCTTTAAACCTTCACAACTGTACAGTTCAGCTTTATTACTATCACAACTCTTTGCTTATCAACTGATACACAAAGCAGTCGTTTTTCTAGATCCACTAGAAATCCAAGACTGGGTACAGTCACTGATCCTATAAGCCACTCTCATATCTGCAGTGTGGGTCTGCCCACAATGCAAGTCTGAAGTCTCAGTGTGCAGGCACACAGCAATTGACTGTTTAAGAGACTTCCCAATCCGAAGGAACTAGACGAATAGCTGGGAGTTGAGACAAAAATAAGAAGTGATTTGACCTCTAATCTGCTGCATTCCCTCCAGGGAGTAATAGGTGAGGCAGTAATACAGCCCAGATCACTTAATTTCCACACTAAAATATGACCCACCAGACCACAGTTATCCCACATTACAATTTATACGAATTAGTGGTTAAAAATGTAATAGCAGGCTACAGTAGCCAGACCCCTAATGCTTCCTATATTCTAGTACCTCTGCCTCTCTTCTGCCAACTTCTCTTCTTCTTCCTGTAGGATTTTTCGCCTCTGTTCTTTAGCTTCTTGAAGTAATTTCTGCTTTCGATACCAGACTTCATCTTCTGCTTTCTGTTCCTGTGCCTTGGCTTCTGATTCATGTGCTAATTGTCTACATGGAAGGAGGTCACATGTTAATCATTCAAACCAAATATCAAGAAATTACTTGATTACTTTGAAATCGATGACAGTACTAGCTAGTAACTGTTGAAATGAGATGACATGAAAGAATATGGCATCCCCTTTGTAGTGACAAAGTACATGAGGAAGAGTTACAGTATTGACTGTTAGAGACAACAGGGCATGAGAGATGAGTGCAGGTACTTTCTTCCTCACATTTTTAACAAAAACTGGTTCCTAAGGGTGCCTTGGCATCATGGTACCCACTGATTTCAATAGCAAGTTAAGAACTCCTGGCCCTTCAAAACTTGGACTCCACAAGGTCAACAGAGGCTTAGGCTCTGGCTATGAGCTTCCAAGTTTGGTGACCTGTGGTCCAAAATCTTCTGCTAATTATCAACCTTTTTTTACTTAACACTAATGATTTAATGTAAAACCATGTCAAACCAAGTTGCTCTCAAGCTTTAGCAGCTATTTAAAGTCCTTTTCCTGAATCATCTTCTCTCTCTTCTCAAGCATACACATTACAACATACAAAGGCAATTATGTCCACCTGTCCTTCCCAGTCTGTCTTCAATTTCCCACTAATACCTCTCTCGCAAGTATTCAATTTCATCCTGTCTGATCTTCTCCCGTTCCTGAGCTTGATAATCCACAATGAACATGGGATATTTATTAAATATAGGGTACTGTCCTTTTGTAAGTGGTGTGAAGTCATCAAGCATATGCTGTGGATGGATATCCAGTGGTGTGGCCTCCATAAGATGATAGGCTTCCTTAATCACAACATTTATGTCCACGTTGTTACGATGATGAAAGAAATACTGTAAGAGACATGCTGCCATTTACATTCTACACAAGATTATGCACTTTTATGTATTTTTACATAAATATATATTTATTTTTAATACACGTATTTGGGAATAATCAGGAAAATTAGCGAGATCTGTATTTCAACAGTTAATTTTAAAAGTTTTTCAAGTTTTCCCCACGAATTCATAAAACATCACCAGCTCAAGTGACTTGAGCCAAACTTCTTTAAGGTGCGAAAAGATGCTTTGGTTCTTTTCCTTCTCTTTAAACGGCAGCTGTATAAGGGATTTGGGAAGCTGGGTGTCAATTTAGAGTGTCCAACAGTGACTCCTACCACTGGATAAACCTGCCTCAACTTTCAGTGTTCAGCCATGAAGCTCAGAAGTTTCTCCTCTTGCATAACTATCCTTCCTGTCAAAGATCTTATCCACCAAGAAAATCTCTAAATGGTCATTATTAAACATAGCAATAATGTTCTCTGCTTGATGTCAGTCAAACTGCTCATAAGCACACTTTAGAGGTGGAACTCTTTGTTTGCCTACAGAGATATTTCCATAAGAAAAAGAATCCTCTTCCCAAGGAACATTAAACATAAGGAAGCATTTTAATTTAGCTTCAGAGAACATCCAACAATACTGCCTCATTTTGAAAATCTGACAAGAGGATAATGAAACAACATCACAGAATTATTGTGTATTGTCCCCAGAGGCAGAAGTCCATACTAGATCCTCAAAAAAGAGACAGAATTATTTTGTGCTTGATGAACTACTGACATTTTAAAAACGGCTTTTAGTGACATTAGAAAGCTTACAAGAGCTTTTAAAGTTCTCCTTGCATGAAACCGCAGGAAACTGCTCAATGTTTTACTCATTTATTGTGTATTTGTCAAGTACCAGATATTAATGTGGAAAATGATCTCCTTGTAACCTGTCTAACAACAGATACAATGTTTTATATATCTTTTCCATATGACTGACTTAAACATGAAGATGTTTACCTCAAAATCTTCTGCTTGATTACAGTGGAGCAATGGAGCTCTGGAACATATAATATAGGCAACAACAACCATTAGAAAGTATGAAGGATGGTTGGAGAAAATATTGTCGAAGACTTTCAGCCATTCTTCTCTTGTTAGAACCTCAGATAGTAGTGTTTCTAGGAGAGGCCAAGCATAAACCTAAATTATTGGGGAAAATTGACAAAATAATCCATTAGTACAATTCTACTGTCCCTTTTAAAGAAATAATATGATTTTTCTTGCCTTATACCAAGAATCTATTCATTTATGAAAGAAAGAGAAAATAAACTAGAACATTTCAAGATAAGTTTCATCACCCACTCTAAACATTCAAAGTTAATCAGGGGTGGTTACAAATACATTTCGTATTTCACTGGATGTCTAAATATTCTGTTTAGATTTCTGAAGCTAAAATCATCCCTGATTATAAACAGGGATTATAAAATTAATTCATCACACTTATGTCTATGTTAAAAAAAGGGTCTATTTTTAATGTTGATGAGTAGATTTTTAAGCAATGTGGACTTGAAAGCAAAGAACTTCTAAAGAACTAAAGTAGAATACATATGATCATGAACAAGGAAAAACAACAGGAAAGCAATGATATATTCTTTATACTCCCACATAATTCACTGTTATTTAATGAAAACTCTCCCAAACTAAAAATATATCAAAATTAAAGCTAGCACACTATTTTTCACTACAGTATATTTTTTGTATACAAAAACTGTCTAGAATATTACCTGTGAAGTCACATTGTATTTTACTAAATGTTGAAGTAGTTCTTTGTCATGATGTGCCAAAACATTTTCCATCATACTAAGGACATTAACTGGAGGATTGGGAAAGTACTCAAACCAGTGCTGACAAAAATTAACTGAAAGAGAACAAGAAGCTGAATACAATCCACTGTAATCCAGAGCAAAAGACTCATGACAATCTTGAAGTTTGGCTATAAAACTGATGCCTTTAAGATGTTATTTCAGGCAGCAAAACCTATTTAAGATACTCCCATCTCTTCTCTTTCTGAGTATTCCTAAACCATTCCCACAGTACACTGCTTCTCCAGCGGTAATGGCATGAGTTTTTGTGTCAGTACACTGTGAACCAGACTGAAGAACTAATCTGGCTCATATATAAAGTGAAAAAAATCTGTGGGACTAAGGCATGGGAGGCAGATGGGAGTACTTCCACCAGTAGTTCTGTCTCACAAAACTACAGTGTGGATCAAGTAATTTTTAATGTACTAAGAATAATTCGGGTAAACTTGGATTCTTATTAATCAACAGCATGTGGCTGCAAAGTGGGTATGTATGCTTGGCAGCACATATCTTCTGTAGACTTAGCAGCAGCTGCAACAACTACAACTTTAATTTAGAATATTTCTTCAGAAGATAGCCACAGCCAGTGTTCAGACAAATGTCTAGTCTTGAGTTACCACATGCTCAGGACAACTAAACAGGGTAAAATCTTTAAAGAGATCATTCTCTGTTGACTGGGAGCAGGTTGCAGGTGGGGTGCGTGGCTGTGACTACTCCCATGTCTCAGAGACTTAATTATTATGATATAATTATGCAAGATACATTTGGTTTGCAAATTCTAGGTATATTTCAATCAGACTTTACAAACACTGTTAAAACTGGTAACTTTTTGCTAGAAACACTGCAAAAGGAAATCTCATATTTTGAGGTTTTTGTTTTAAGCTCCATATTAATTCCTGGTAACACCTTGGTGACCTCTAAATAAGGAAATAACTTATTCACTTCAGGAGGAAAAGCTCTTTTGCATTGGAAAACTTAAACATGTTGCAGAATATCTGAGTTTTTAAAATCACTGCTTACCTACTACTGTAGCAACAACTTCAAAGCAGATCATCTGGTTGTTCTGGAATAATTTTACAAATGGGAATGCTAGCAAAGGTATGTAAGGTGTCTCAGCAAAGATAGCAGACCAGTGAGCAAGACATGACAAGGTCCTGTACATAGAGGCAAACAAATGGATACGAAACATTGATCCAAAATAGAACAAAAATTTAATATGTACTTTACAACCACAACATAGAAAGACTGTGAACTTCAAGATATGCAGGATTGTACAAGTTACCAAAACAAAATTGCATGAGGGCACTACTATGTCATTTTAGAATTTTTCTTACAGCTGCTTCCAGCTACTGGATACATTTCAGATGACTGTATGAAAATAAGAATCTGTAATATTTAAATTAATAGAAATATATATTTTACCTCTGTAGAACTCTCAGCAGTTTCCTGCTTTTGATAGGATACTCTTTCTGAATATTTATGAATGCACTGTGGATTCCCCTATCTATCAGGCTACTGAATGCCAAGTGGTTTTCAGGAAGTTGTAATAAGGAACGCCAAACAAACATCCTGCAATTAAAATGTAGCCTTAGTCAAGGAAATTATTTTTCATGGGCAGTAAACACAAGCAATTTTATTTTGTACAAGCATGAACATGCACACAAAAAACACCTGTACTTAGCTGGATATTCTCCAAATCCTTTCAATAAGGCCTGCAGACGTTTCTTGTCCAATCCACCTGGCAATTCGTTCTACAAAACAGGGGATCAACAGTAAATGTAACCACTTTCTCTTTCTTTGCACTCTCCATGAGAGCAGCTAAATATTGAAGTTTATCACATAGTATTAAAAAAAAATCAAATGTATATTGCTGTCTGTTCCATAGTCCTAGGAACTTTAACAAAAAAAAAAAGATAATTCAAAACATTATTGTCTCCTGAACTCAAAGAACAGCTGCCATTGATTTCAGTCAGAAGCAGATCAGATCCAAACTGACTGAACTGTGTACTATTAAATGATGGATATAGCAAACCAAAAAGTACTAACATAAGAAATAGATTATATGGTGACACATAAACAGGAATATATATATAATATATAATACATGAATATATATATATATATATATATTCATCAAAGGCACAAGATACAGAGAGAGAAAATGGTGCTGTGATGACAGACAGGAATAAATGTAACAGTAATTAATCTTCTAAATAATGAAGGAAATAAGGAAATGGATTCTAGGCAGACATTTTAGAGGTGCCAGTTTGCTTTCTGCAGGGAAGCAGATGAGATCTAGCAAATACCAAATGTGTCACAAGTTGCCTGAACAACTGCAGAGGCACCCCAGGCTGGAGGCAGGGCAGCTCTGGCTCTGTCACATACTGTAGGAGTAAATAAATAGAGAGAGAAAATGGTACTAAAATTTCCTTAATGCCTGCTCTGCTCAAATATCCAAGTGCATCAGTGCCTAAATTTATTTTTAAAGCAAATGGCAATGAAATAAAAACATTGCAGACTGAAGGACAAAATATTTGCAACTTCTTCCTACCTCTTTATTTTCAAGTGATGTATTTTCTTGCAGTTTTAGCAATCTAGTTTGAATTTTGCTTTGTTTAGATTTCCATGGTCCCTCTGACCTTCCTGAAGTCACTTTTGTGATCAGTTTAGTTGCCTCTGGTGTGTACTTGGGCCCATCTTCTACAACTTTGAACATGAATGGTGGAGGCTAGTATTAAGTACAAATAATTTAGTTAAAATCTTGTAATTCAGATTACACAGAAATATAATTTACTGTTTATTTTATATGCCACATTTTTGAGTCTGATGGCCATAAAAAGAAGACTAGAAACACATTTATACTGTAAATAAACAGATCTAGATTGTACACTCCTGAAAAATAATGTCCATGAATAAAACTGCTCTAAGTATGAGAAGGTTTATGTAGCTTCCAAGCTAATTCAAACATCATGTTATTTCCTTGCTTAGCAAACAGTAAAAATATAATTAGGATAGTATAGATGTGTATCATGTACTGTTCAGGTTATTTACTTTAGTGTGTTTCTCAATGTCATTAAAATACTTTGCATTTCTATAGCACTAGTTAAAAGAATACAGAAGACCTTTACAAACTTTAATTAGTCTTCAGTGTCAGGCAGGTATTAATTAATTCAGTGCTGGAGATTGTGAAAGCAAGTGACAAAGTGGATATCCCAGTTCATGTCAAACCGTCAGCAAAAGTGCAAATGGAATGCGTGTGACATCTTTACACATCCTTCCTCAGCTCCAGCTCCATCATTATCCAGAGCTGGTTACTGTTTACTTCAAAGACATGGTGATTAAAGATATATGGAAGTCTGTATTTAGAAACCTGACTCTCATTAATAAATTAATATAATAAAATAAGAACTGGTATTTAGAATGTTTGTTATTCAGGAAGGATTAGGAGTGTATGATTGTGCCATAAATGATGAGTGCTGGTATCCAATAACACAGTAAGAAGAACAAGACCACAGTAACAAAAACACCATTCATGCCCACAGTTTGAGAGCATTAGTTGCAAAACGTTTCCTATAGGAAATGGAATAGAAGAGGCACAATTATTCTGTTTCTATCTCCTCAAAAACTCCATTACAAAAAGAAATTGATACACGCAAATTGGTATAGAAAGAAATACCATCTCCCCCTTCCAACACCAGTAACACAATGAGATATATATATATATATATATATATATATATATATATATATATATATATATATATATATATATATATATATATATCTTAGAAACATCAAATTACCTGACAGGCTGTAGGAACTGTGAAGGAAACTACAAATTACTTTATTGTTAAATACAGCACTTCAACACATATCTGCAAACTACTGCTGATGTAAAACATATGCAGACAAATGCCATCATTAAGGGGACTTACTGCTATTTTAAGAAATGTAAAATACTCTACCTTATTTTCTTCTTGAGTCAAAGCTTGGACACTGTATAAGTTAAGGCTTCCATTTTTCATTACTGAGGCAATATACCGTCCATTGGGGCTAATTGCTGCTGTACTAATTCCCTCTTCAGGACTCCCAATGTCAAAAAGAAGTTTGCATGTTTCTGTATTGATAAATCTCATAATATTATCTTGACTTAACACTCCAAGGACCTATAAGTTAAAAGGATTCATCCATTAATACTGCCAACATAAAACAAAGTGGAATACTCAATTCAGCAACAACATTCCTTTAAGCTAAAGGAGCAACTGTAACAGCACAGTAACTTTCCTTTTGGAAAGTATAGTTCCTCTATATCCCCAGTGCCCCCCAAAAGCCCTCCAAGTACAGGTGTTGAATCCAGTAACCAAATGCTCTTGTCTTAAGCTTTATGAAAAAACTGACCTGATTGGAGCCCCCATCAAAACTGTCAGGGAGGAATTCCAGGTGACGTACAGCTCGCACTTTCTCAGGCATCTGGATTATTCTTATCAACCGCTTCAATTCCAAACTCCACAAGTGAAGATGATTTGATTTCCCACCAGCTACCAAAGTCCGACCATCCCTGGATCACAGGTAAAGCTTCCATCAGCACAGTATAATTTAAATTAGTGTTAGCTAAAAAGAGAGATTGTTCATTTTGTTCTATGCCCTCAAATCACTTTTGAATCAGCCATTATTCCTGTGATACTCTCTTGAAAGAACAAAATAGTTCCTAAATAATATAATTTGCTTCAGTAAAGGATAGTTTAAACCTTATTTTAGTGGCTACTAAAAATCAACCTAATTTATTTCAACTGTTAGGGGACTATAATAAAAACTACTATTGATCCTTGCTGAAAGTATCAGTCACAGCAGAGTTCAAAAGCTTATCATAGTATATAGCTCAATACTTTCACAAAGTATTACACAAAAGGAAAGAGAACCTGTTTAAAACCACAATTTTTATAGTCTGCCTTTAGAATGTTTAAAATAGTAATTTACCTGGTAACTGCAAACACCTTATAAAATAATACAGAACCTTCTATAGCAGTTGGCAACTGGTATTTACAGTGAAGAGTATCAAATTCCCATGCAAAAACAGAATTATCTTTGAAACAGCTGAGAATGGTGTTACTCAATGGAAGAAAAAAAACCTGGAAGAATATGGAAAAGAAAAAAAAATGGGATGTTGTCAAGGAAGTACATTTTAAATTAACCAACGTGCATGGCAAAATAAAACATGGCAGGTGTGGCTATTATTGTAAGTGTGCAAGCCAGTCCCTGTCCCCTGTGACAGCCTAGAGAGGAGTAGGTGTGCTCTCCCTGCACTGGTTAAAACGTGTTGTACCTTTGCTAAGCCCATTTAACTCACTGAAATAACTTAAATTTTATCTGTCTTGTTTTTATGACTGTTAAACTTCATTGTTTCTGATGACTGCAGAGAGGACACAATATAAACGCTGGGGATATCACTGGCTGAGATTAAGTCAGTGCTACAAAGTTCATAGTTTTGGTCAGAATGATTTCTTGTGGCCTTAAAAATCTGGAAATATGGATATGTGGGCTGGGTTTCATCTTAGTGACTGAAAATTGGACATTCAGGCCAAATGAGCCACTTGACAGGGAGCAAAAGTAACCTGTGGGGAAAAGAGTCAGCTACCAGAGTAATTTATCTTCAGACAGACTGAGCTGTCTGTCCTCCTTCAGGGACCCTGAGGAAGACTATACAATGAATTGAGAGCAGATGAATTCTGGTGAACTGGAGTAGAAGTTGCTAATCTTCTGCTTTGCCATAGAAAAATACCACAGGATGGTCACAAGCAGCTCTTGAATAAACAGTGATGCTTTGGAAACAGTCATTGCAGAGGTGCTGTATTCTCATTTGTCTCAACTGCTGTCTGTTCACTCTGCACCTCAGTCTCTATCCTTTTAAATTAGCTTTGCCCCCTACCAATCTAACAGAAGGTGTAAGTTGGAGTGCAACTGCGCTTAAAAGGCATCAAAAAGCACAAAAAATGGGTGTGACGCTGCTACACTGGCTCAGAGAGCAAGCAAGAATTCAGCTTTGCACACTGAGTGTCAGGCCTGTGTGGTCCAGTAATAAATCTAAACTTTAGTAAAGCACTTATTATTGGTATGTCTTAGATCGTGGCATGAGAATAAATACCATTATTCTAAAGACAGGAAAATGTAATCTAGATCACTTGCACAATGTCCTATAAGAAACAGTATCACCAAACCAAGAGAGCAAGCTTTTGGTTCCCAAATGTGATCTATTAATTCAATAATAATCACTAGTGTTTGGCTTTAAAGGTTGTTTCCATACTGCAACTGATCCTACCAAATTCCAAGAGCCACTTACCAATAAGAAGTCCCTACACATAGCCTACACAAAGAAAGATACTGAGCAGTAGAAAAATCTTGTTTACACTACAGAAATGCATTCATCTTTGGAGGGAAGATGTTCTAATTATTTTAGCAACATACACTACACAACAGTTTTAATAAAACAAACAAGTAAAAATTTATGGATGATCTTCCACAGAGTAATTGCTAGGTGACTATTTTAAGCTGACAGGATTTCTGCCTGACCCAAAACTGGGTGAGGACACTTAAATGAATAGCCTTGTTCTGTGCAAAAGCAGCATGGCTTTTTAGTGGCCAGCCTGATGAGAACCTTAGTTTGAAGTGGTGTTTGTCAGACTATTCACTGCAGGGCAGCACGTGTGCAAGACATGCTCAAGCACTTGGTCAGGACTTTCTCTAATACTTAGACCAAAGTGTGACATTTGGTGGCGCAGGCAGACCTGTTTAAAACAGTATAATGCTAAGGGAGACCTACTTAAACCACTCCCTGACACAAACATGTCATCCTTCTCATCCCATGCTGTTTTCTGTGCAGTGTGTCTGTACAGCAAAGAAAATACTGGGCTAAAAGCAATGATTTTATTTTCCTGAGTTCCTTTTCACCCTCGTTTGTTTCCACATTCAGCACTTTGCATGCACAGACAGAAGAGCTTTGGAATAAGAAGCTGAATGGGGCAGGTGGTGGTGACTGAAGTTATCATTATGACACCAAAAGAGTTTTTTTAACAACACCTTTAAATTCCACTACCATTCAGGTTGGAATCAATTTACACAGGTCCTCTGAGCCCACCCTAGGCTAATGCAAGATCAACCTAGAAGATGGTTCCAACTTCTAAGTTAAATTGGGTTAGTCAAGGTCATGTCCAAGCAAGTTTTGAGTATCGCTAAAGATGGAGGTTCCTTAAAGGTTCCCAGCAGATCTCTGCAACTACTGAGTCATTATTTCAGTGGCCTGAGTGATGTGATAGGATGACAGTTGAGATGCCCAAAGATGATAAAAAAGATTCAGCTGTATTTTAAAGACTATTTACAAGCAATGTGATTTTAATATGTATGTGATGGTATACCTACTGTGGTGTGCTTGTTCACTCTTTTGCAATTGCTCTTTACTCA
Source organism: Acridotheres tristis (assembly GCA_037013685.1). Classification (NCBI taxonomy): domain Eukaryota; kingdom Metazoa; phylum Chordata; class Aves; order Passeriformes; family Sturnidae; genus Acridotheres; species Acridotheres tristis. The sequence goes on along the minus strand of CM072886.1, from coordinate 138,102,274 downwards.
CTTTTTGTATACCCACAGACTGACGAACATTCAGCTTTCTTATTCTTTGAAAGGTGTCCAAGTCCCACAGCTGAGCTGTATCAGTGGAAGTAGTGATGGCATACTTGCCCGAGCCATGGACAGAGATGGAAGACACTGAAGATTCATGGCCTCTCATCCAACTAACTAGCTCCTGGGTTTCTGCAGAAGTTGATGAAAAAGATACTAAAGTCATTCAAAGTGAAACAACTATTACTTTATTGTCAACACTATGCTGTGAAAGAGACTTCTAAACATAACTAGTGTATACCCATCTGCCATCACAACCCAACACACAACAAAGCAAGCTATCAGTCTTCACATAGCTACTATACTTTAGAGAGGCACTATCTTCTCATCTCGAAATAAAAGATTTTCTAAGTTATGCTCAGTTCTGCACAGAAAGCCAACGTGCACAGACTTGTTTAATTTAGCCTAAAACTCAGTCTTAAAAAGGCATGAACAATGTGATCAGTTAAGTTCAGCATGCCTCATAGAATATCTGATGTGAACACCCACAGAAGCTGACTGAATGTTCTAGTCAGAATGCTGCACTTGTTTTTACTTGTGGACAGAATGCGTGAATGATTACACAACTATTTACAGGTGCAAAGAAGAAAGGTTTAATGACAACGGGCTATGACTATAGAAAGGCAAGAGTCAGAAAGCAACAGCTAATTAATTCTTTTGGACCATTTTTGTGCTGTGCACTGCATTCTAAGGAAATGGTTCTCTGACTACAATGTCTCCCACTTGTGACTGCATGACCACTAATCTTCCCTCAGCAACCAAATTGCACTCGTGGCAATTACACTGTTTACACTGGCTGGTTTGCCTGGCAGCCCATGGGGTGGTTCCAGCTACTGCTGTGGCATCAAAGATAGGAAATGGCTGTAAAGCAGCTCATAAAGACTAACAGCCAAACTTTCTGCTGTGCTTACAGACAATGGAGTGCTTAAAGCCATCATCACTTGAGAGGTGACATGGGATTAGAAAGTATGTCTTCTAAATAAGGGGATGGAGCCCATCAGGTAAGTATTGTCTAATACCCTAAGGAACTGGACTGACTTAGGTGAGTACCATTCATATTTTAGAACATTCTTCAGTATGACTTGATATCTGGAAACAGTACCATATAAACGTGCAGTACTCTCTGGAGTAATAAAGATTTCTCTAAGTGCATCCAAACATCTAAGTTTGGTCTTGCTGTTGTTAAAAGTAAGAGAAAAAGTGCAGAGGATTTCAGACCTTAACTTTGACTCTTCCTGTATTTTGAGGAACATTGTGCTACACTAAAATCTTGACAGATAATCTCAAACTCAGACCCTAAAACTGTAGATGAGTGATTCCTACAGCTTTTCAAAAATATTTAGATCCAGATAATATATGGATATAATGGAGACATTAAAACTGCATTTTCTAATAGGTAAAGAATAATTTATGAAGAAAGAATTGTCACTGCCCTTCACTATTTAGCTTCTAATCAAGACAGAGACATAGAGCTGTGATGTTCATTTTTAATACTGTTTTTGAATAAGGATATAGAACTACTTGAATATTCAAAAGTATTGATATTTCTTTTACTGTACATTGTCACTTTGTTCAAATATTTTACTGTAAATATAGTTAAGAACTTGTTCAGTTGCAAACTATCATACTATCAACTGGTTTTGGCTTTATTTTAATAGAATACCTCATTCTAAGTAAACATCTAAAAAATCGTTTAAAAAAAGGTAACATACCTTACTACAATCCTGTGGTGGACTTCAGTTAAACAGATGCCTGCATGACTCAGTGGGAATAAGTAACTTTGGCAAAGCAAAGGGTTCATTTAGGTTCATTTACCCAAGGACTATAACCAACATGAGCCCAAACTTTTCTTTTTCAGACAGATGGCATGAAATACACAGCATAATTTCTATATAACAAACTATCCCAAAATTTAAGATCAAAACTAAAATTAAGTAAGTTTTCTTGCCAGTGCAGATAGCATTTAAGCCTTGAAATTTCTCCTTACCTGTATCAAAGCACTTAATAGAATAATCTGCCAAAGCCACAAGGAACTCTGTCTTTCTGCGAAGATTAAATGCCAAAGCAGTGCAAGCCTGCATTGTTCTCTGAACAAGGTTGAACCTATTTAAAAATAAGACATTCTGATTGTGTTAGGAAACTTTGGTGCATTTAATGCCAAGTGAAGTAATAACGTAATCAGTTTCAATATATTTCAGAGAGAAAAAAACAAACTCCAAAGGAGACAGTAAGGAAATCATATCCAATTATAACAGATCTAAAAATCAGTGCTAATATTTTAAAACTCAGTAGTAAACTGCTAAAAGACTGGTGGATGTATTTCTGCAAATGCAAACACTAGGTCTAGTCTACTGTAATTTCTGGCTCATTCATTGATCCGTACCAGCCCGAGAATAACTTCTGGTGGTAGCACTTCAGTTCTGTGGCATTGCTGTTCAGTTTACAGTTGCAAGCCTTTGATCTTTTTGAGCAGCTGAACTAATGAAATAACATTTAGGGAGCCTATACGAGACACTGGGTTGAAGTTTCAGACCTGAGCAAACTATTACCTATTTAAAAACTATCTAGTTAAAACCTGACTGGTGGGATCCTGTCCAGGCAAGTTCCACACCCCTAAATGCTACAGGCAATTAATAAGTCTTGATAGAAATATTCTTACCTGTTCCCATTCAAGTCAAAAACATATATATTTCCTTGGCGGTCTCCAGCGAGGAGAGAATCCCCAGAACGGTTGAAAGCCACATTCAGGAAATGTACTGTCTTTGAATGGTACCCTTGGACACTATGAATGATGTTCACTATAACTCTGTGAAGAAAGCCAGCAAAACAACCATACTTACAATCATTTTATTACCATTTTTATCTGCAAGGTATAGGACTAAAATGTTTCTGATTTTTCATGTTCTCTGAAAAATCTTCCATGAAACCCATGTATTTCTAATATTGAAAATATACTACAAAGGAAGTAATTCACTGGGTTGGAAAGTAGATAGGAGACATGTAAAGCAGACTGGGGAAATTCACCATTCACAATCCTTTTGTGTAGTTCCTGGTTACCTGATTTCTATTATTAATGAATAACACTAATACATGCTGATATATCTAAAAGCCCAATTCAACACTCTACAAGGAACCTGACTCATCATTACCACGACAGAGAAGTGTTCTAGAAAACTGAGAAGCTGTGCATTACTGTAAGAAACCACTCTGATTAGATGTGGAGAAAATCAGCTTTAATATCACTTCTTTTCAGTCTTCAAAGCATTGGGATTGTTAAGCTTGGAAAAGAAAAGGCTCTGAGGTAACCTAATTGTGGCCTTCCAGTACCTGAAAGAAGCCTACAAGAAAGGTGGAGAGAGACTTTTTATAAAGGCCTGGAATGACAGGACAAGGATGAATGGCTTCAAACTGAAAGAGAGTAGGTTTACATTAGACATTAGGAAAAAATCCTTTATTGTGAGGGTAGTGAGACAATCAGGCTCCCTAGAGAAGTTCTGGATGCTCCATTCCTGGAAGTGCTCAAGGCCAGGTTGGATTGTCCTCTGAGCAACCTGGTCTAGTGGAAGGTGTCCAGGCCCATGGCAAGGGGTTGGAACTAAATGATCTTTAAGGCCCCTTCCACTCCAAACCATTCAATGATTCTATGAAGAAAGCCTTTTTTATTTCTATTAATCTGAGCTATTATAGAACAAAAGTTTCCAGTTTTCCACTTTTATCCTTGTATGGTGCTGTCCACATAAAATGAAGCCAGATGCAGAAATGTGCAGAATGAGCTATAATAGGAAGGTTTTTCCAGGAAACAGGACATTGAGATTTGGAAGATCTGCTATTCCTGGATTTACTGCCTAACATTAAGCAAGCTAATCATTTTGTATTATCATTTGGATGTAAATTCATAGGTAAACTAAACAGCAAAACTGTGCTGGATATTGGCAGGCTGATTAAAGACTGCAGAGCACTTGCAGAGTGCTCTGACTATGGTTATGTAAGATGCTGATAGCTCTCTGAGACACAGAATATGCTACCCAGCACCTTCATGGGACTGTAGAGGTATGTTACAAAGGCTGAGTGAACACCAGAATAAAGTCATACAGACATGGTACAGACTATAGATAAAACTAATTGCACCTCACTCTTAAGCCCATTCTTTTCTTCAATAAAAGGGCCGTAAAACTGAAACTAGAAAGATAAAATATTTTAAATTGTAATCGAAATCTAGTGATGTTTGTGTGGGATTATGACATTAAAGACCCTAACAAATGCAGTATGACTTCTGCTTCTAAAACCACCCTGAAACATAAGTACTTTTATCACTGCAGCTACAGCACCTCCCAAAACCTTCTCAATGTCACTCTCTGCCTTTCAAAACTTTCCCTGCCACTAAACTAAGCCAGGAGAAGAGAGTCAGGAGTTCATGGGGCTGCCTCCAGAGTCCTCCAGGGCAGAGGTCCTCAAAGCAGCATTTGTGCTGCTGCTCTTCAGCTTACACCAGGCAGTATTTACAATTTCTTTGAATTCCCCCACGGCATTTTATTCAATACAAGTAGAAAGGAAGCACTGAACAGGACTAAGTGCCCAGCCAAGCTGAGCAGCCTGAGCACAGAGGTTTCACAGCATCCTTGGGGACCTGCTCTGCCTTCAAGAGAGCGTCTCATTAATAAATATCTCAAAGAGGATTGTGTCAGACTCTTTTCGGTGGTGCTCAGCGACGGGAGGAGGAGCAATGGCCTTAAACTAAAACATAAAAGTTTCACCACAACAGGAGAACCTGTTCACGTTGAGGATGGCAGAGCACCAAACAGGCTGTCCAGGGAGGTCGTGGAGTCTCCCTCTCTGGAGACATTCCAAGCCCGCCTGGACGTGCTCCTATGTAACCTGTTCTAGATGACCCTGCCTTGGCAGCAGGATTGGACTGGATGATCTCCAGAGGCCCCTTCCAACAGTAGCGGTTCTGTAATTCAAGGGGAACGTGCTCCTTTCGTTATCTGACGCGGGCTGCCAGTTCAACCACCCTGCAGAGGCTCAGGTGGGCCCGGGCCGGCCCTGCCCCGTCCGCCCGCTCCTCTCGGGCAGCCGCTCCCCCCGGCCCGGCCCCGTTACCCCCGCGGTGCGGCCGCCCCCGCCTTGCGGGTCCAGATGCGCCCCCGCCGCCGCTCGCTCAGATCGCAGCGCTCCATCCCCGCCCGGCGCCGCCGCTCCCGCGCTGCCCTCACGGCTCCGCCCACGCTCCGCGCCGGGGGGCGCCGCGCCCGTGGTACAGCCCGCTCCCGCTACACCAACGGGGAAAGAGCCGGAAGGAGAGAGAGACCTCCCCCCATATATCGGGGAATGGAATCGCTCCAACTGCGGCCTCACGGGCTGCTGGGAGTTGTAGTTTCCCTCGCGGGCGTCGCGCGGAGGCCGGGGGAGGGCGGAACGCGGCCAGCGCCTAGCAACGAAGTAAAAACGAGTGAAAACGTCGCGTCCTCGCAGGCAAATGAGTTTATAACGCAGTGCAACAGGTCACTCAGAACATGGCTTTTGCAGGCTGTCGCAGGCGTTGTTGCCGGTTCCCTCCTGTTTCCCGCGCCGCCGCATTACAAGCCCCCTCGGGAAAGGGAACGCTGGCTAAACCGACAGCCCCATCGCCCACCAGCGGCACCTCTCTCCCCGCCCCACCCCCGGGGCGGGACTCCCGGCCGCCGAGGCGGGGCCGGAAGCAGCGGCGGCGGCTCGGCCGAATTCGGTGGCGCCACGTCTGGCTCGGTCCCCCTCCGTGACTGGGCGGCAGGAGCGGCTGAGTCCTCGTCTTGTCTCTTCTTCAGGGGCCGGTCCGTGGCGAGGCCTCGGCGGCGGCCAGGCACAGCTGCAGCATGTCGGACCTGGGGGACTGGTTCCGAAGTATCCCTCTGATCACGCGTTACTGGTTCGCCGGCTCCATCGCGGTGCCGCTCGTGGGAAAGCTCGGCCTCGTCAGCCCCGTCAACCTTTTCCTCTGGCCTGACGCCTTCATCCACCGCTTCCAGGTATGGGCCGCACTACCGCTCCCGGCGTGCCCCGCGGCGCCCGCACAGTAGTTCACAATGCTCGCTGCGCGCGCTGGCTTCTGGGAGTTGTAGTGCACGGCCGCGCTGCGTGGCCTCGCTGGGGCTGCGCGCAGGGCCGGCCGCTCCCCCGGCCTCACTGGAGGCGCCGCGCACCGAGACAGCGCCAAGGGTGACCGGAGCCCCTCGACGGGAGTGGAGCCGCCGTCCCGCTCAACCTGTAAAGGCCTGCGAGCTGGGCCCGGATTTACCGGGTGCTTTGCCCGCAGGCCCAGGGCCCCCACCGCGGTGACAGGCTGCGCGTCCCTGACAGAGTGACAATCCCTGGCAACTCCGAATCCTTGTAGTTCGTATTGTGCCTCATTGTGGTGTGTTTTTCCTACATTTTTTATGGGAGTTGTTCTGGTGGGTTGTTGTGCCAAGGAGCTCTGGCTGTAGCTACAGGTGACTTGCTCAGCTCTGTGTCATCGTGCGGCCGTGACTTTGGGAGCTGTAACTTTGGGCTTGCAGGGTGTGCAAACATCCCAGGCTGCAGCTGGCCCAGGAGGTTTTGAGGCAGAGCTACAAGAGAGACATGGGGCTCCTGGAGCGGGTACTGCTGGGGGCAACAAAGGTGATCAAGGAATTGGAGCATCTCTCGAATAAAGAATGGCTGAGGGAGCTGGACCTGTTCAGCCTCGAGAAGAGAGTATTGAGAGGGGACCTCATCAATTTCTGTAAGTATCAGAAGGGTGGTGTCAGAGGATGGACAAATACCAGCGGGCAGAAACTGATGCACGGGAAGTTCCACCTGAACCTGGTGACCATGCACTGGAACAGACTGACCAAGGAGACTGTGCAATCTCCCTCAATGGAGTTATTCAAGAACTGTCTGAGTGCAATCCTGTGTCATGTGCTCTAGAACTACTGCTTGAGCAGGGAGGTTGGCCCAGATCACCCACTGTGGTCCCTTTTAACATCCTATTCTGTGATTCTGTAACGGAGTGTATCTTTTTCACCTTCTGGTTTGGAATTTGAAAAAGCTTCTGTTTGGGATTGTCAGCTTCTGTGCTTAGGTATGGTCCATGTAAACTAACAGCTGATGTCTTGAGGTGTCAGACATGCAGTGTTTCTGGGTGCAATAGCAGTATCAAAAGTGGTCTCAAACTGGGCATGTTTTCCTTGCGCTGTGATGTTACAGGTTTGGTGTTGGGGGAGAGCACTCATTGGAGGAACTGAAAACAAAGGAAGAGAAGAGATTTCAATTTTTAAATTTCTATTATCTCATTATATCTTCACTGAAGAAAAAAATTTAAAGCCATGGCTCTCTCTGTATCTTGATTCATGTATTGTTCCCACAATTTAGTAGCATAAGTGACTGTTTTTTTCCTCTAACTCTGTTATTCCGTCTTGAACTGTGATGTTCAGGATTCTGATAGTCATTTTGGAAATGTTGCTGCTTGAAGAGCTTGTTCATGAATGACAAGACATTTTTTGTCCTTGCTACGTGCTCCCATGCAGTTGGCTATGCCCAATATTCACAGCAGTCAGACTGTCCCAGAGCAGATCCCAAATGCTCAGAGTAACACGTGCTGTCTGGAATGGTACACTAAAGGCTGTGAGTTCCTTGGCCTCTGTTCAGCAGGGAAGAATGGGTTTTGTATGGCTGTTTTTTAAACAGGGTAGCATCCTTGCCAGTGAGTCTCTTTTGCACTACATTAAAGATTCACCACTGCAAAGATGTGATGGAAAGCAGTTTGAAAAGTTGTGTGTTATTTCTGCTGTAGTCTTAATAGCTTTGCTTACTGGATTGAAAAAAAGCCATAAATATAAAAGCTGCTGAAGCAGCAGCAATCGATACTTGGACTATTTTTAATCTTCTTCTTGATGTTCCAAGTTTTCATTCATTATCAAGTAATGAATGTGAATTAAAAGCCTGTGCACATGAGTTCATTCTGCAGTTTATAAGTATATCTTTCTCTTTGATCTGGACAGATCTGGCGGCCGATAACAGCAACTTTCTTCTTCCCAGTGGGACCTGGAACAGGATTTCTCTACTTGGTGAATTTGTATTTCTTGTATCAATATTCGTCACGATTAGAAACAGGTATGTTGACCATTAAGTTGTATGCACCTGGTGAGCCCTGCCTGGAGTTTATAGCTCTTCTCTGTGCCAGTTTGTGTTGGTCAACGTGAAACTGCTCTGAAAAGTGATTTTCTGTGGCTGGCTCCTTCCCTTTGGCCATTTAGGATCTGAACTCTTGATGCTTGTTTCAGTAGGAGGGCCTGGTGCTTTTAGTTGCTGGATTTAAGGAAGTGAGTGAGACAGATTAAAATATGATGTTTACCTCTCTTTTTTCGTATCTGATATTTTTTATCATAGAAGAATGGTAGAGCATAATGTAATAATGGATCTTTCCATTGGGAGAAAATAGCAGTTTTTTCTTGTTTTAATAGGGATGCTTATTTATGGTATTCTCTTGTCTATGCTGAATTGAGAGATATCTCCTACAGAGGAAATCTACCTCTCTGCCTAACAGATGTGTGGAAAAGTTAAGAGACTAAAAAGATTTTCAGTTAAGGGGAAAATCTAAGTGAAAAAAAGGAGATCAGATAATAGACCATTTACCTCAAAAAAAAGGATTGTTGGTACAAGGTAGCTGCAAAACTGGTTTCCTTTTGCACTGCCCAGTTCATTAAACCTAGACAAAAATTGGTTCAATTAACATAAATAATTAAAGTATTTGTAAAGCCAGACTACTCCTGAAAGCCTTTGTGAACAAGAATTTCAGTATAGTTCTAATGGAGTCTTAAAACTGATGGTGTAAAGGGGAATGCATTGGAAGATGCTGTTTGGGAAGTCCCATGAGAGAGAAGAGATCCCTGGTAGACCTGCCATCCAGAGAGTATTGTGGAAAAATCACATATAAGTCTTAAGAAGAATAGCAGGGAAAGGGAGGAGTGGTGCCAGATTATATTTGGTTGTTTTCTTGGTGGAAGTTAAATACTCGTTTAATAGCTAGAAGTGGATCCTGCTTGCTTTTGAACCTTTCTGCAGTAGTTTATGAGCACATGAGAGTGCTGGCATTTCTGCCTGGGCAAAGGTAGGTGCAGTAAGAGTTCCTGGTTAATTATGCAAACTAAAAGACCTTGCTGCTTGCAGATATACTTACAGAATGCTCTAGTTGTCTGTGCTGTGGCATAAATCTCATGAAAGGGAGTGAGAGGGAGTAAATTTCTGCTGTACAAGAGATCCAGATTTTGGAACTGGGAATCATCTGTGTTGTTCGAACCAATGCATTTCTTTTATATTGCTGTCATTTTTCTGGGTATAAATTAAGTCCTTGCTAAGGTTTGCCCTTCTTTCTGTGAAAAAGGCCTGAATCCTTCTGTAGTTGTAAGATGTATAAGTTGCTGATAATGTTTACAGGTGGTGGAAGTCTGCATTGGTCTATGTCTCCTTTTGTCTGTGAAACAGAGAAAGGGAAACGTCTATTTTCAGCATTGTGTATGGTTTTTGAGCATACACTGCTGCTGCCTGCCAGCTTCAAATTTAGCTGTCAGAAATATCTGTATGGCTTTGTACTGTGCTTGTGCTTTCCTAACAGGCTGACCTGTAACTTCCAGAGGAAAGGGAGATTGATGTGTTTTTGTTTTGCTTTGGTTGGAGAAGAACATAACAGCTATCAGCAGAGTAAGCAGAATATGCAAGAGTTCACTCCCCAGCTGTATGAATTATGGGATTATGGGTCTGTAGCTCTTCCCAGATGACTGGATTATGCCCCAGGCATAATGGACCCATGGGATAGAGCTCACCCCATACCTGTGCTGAGCTTTCTGGCAGTTTATAGTCCAGTTTTCTTAGATGTTCATCAAAAAGTCAACTTAAATGGTTTGTCTGATATTCTCACTAGCAATCTTGTAGATAATAGAAGAAAAATAATTTAGAAGAATAGCTTTGATTTCTTCCTGTTTTGGAAGGATTCCTGAGCTGGCATTTCTACAGCTTTAGTCAGCTTCTTCTCTTTGTTTGTTTTTATTTGTTGTATGGCAACAGTAAGGGAAAAACTTTCAGTTTTTGTAGTTCTACAGCTGTAAAACTTTCTGATATACTTTTCAAAGAATGTTTTTTTCCTGTCATGCAATTTGTACGGCTGAACTTAAACAATAAAACTGGTATTTTAGTAATTTTGTTTTACATAAGCTGTTCTAAAAAGCTAATGCTTAAAAGATTTTCTTCCTTTAAGAATACTTGTATGAAGCTGAGCAGTACTCACATTAAGCAGTGGCATTCTTTCTAGGCATTTTGATATTTAATTAGGAGCATGTAATTCAGGTTGTCTGTGATGTGCTGTGTGTTTCACTGTCATTCCTGCTGTCACTGTGTTCCACTCTCACTGGTCTGGGTCTATTTCAGCAATACTCTCAGCAATACTTCCTTTCCTGCCTGGGTTTATATCACAGTTGATGGGAGTCTTGCATAGATGCTGAGGTTGCTGCAGCCTTTTGCCACATTAAGCAAGAGTGAGAGCTTCAGCTTTTCATGTTTGCAAGGAGTTGCTAGGGGGTTATTTTTTAGTCCTTGTCTCTGTCAGGTCACAAACTCAACTGAGCATCTGAACATCATATCATTTAATATGATCTGCAGGGAATGTTACTCTACTATTTTTGTTTCCAGTGTCCTGAAAAAATTGACACAATATTTGGAATGGTGAATTAGACAAGCAGTACAGCTTAGAAGGATCAGAATGTACTGCACATGTATACCTTCCTTGTCATGTGTGCTATTTTTCTGGAGTATAAAAACCATTGCATCTCTTGAGTCTGATGAGATGATGCAAAGAGGTTGCAATTTGCCTAAGTGAGGGCTGGTTTTCACATGACTCAGTCATTAAACTTGGTATTTCTGCTTTTGCTCTGCATATGTATTTCCTTATTCTGTGCTTCTAACCCGCAGTTTCACATGAACGATGGGGTCCAACTCCACTTTTGAAGTCTTATGTTGTTAAAACTACTTATCTCCAAAGTCAGTGTGTTCTTTTTTAAGTATAGACACTGCTTGTGCTCTAATGCAGTAGGCTGAATGTCTTTTTTTTCAGTCCGTAGGTTGTGCTATTCTAAGGCTTTTTAAAATTAAAAAAAAAAATCGTAGACCACAGACTGCATGCAAAGCAACTGTTATTAACTAAGCTTTCTTAGACTTTGAAAAATAAAAGTTGTCCTAATTTTTAGTCAAAATTTCAATGCCTTTCATAATAATTCTTTTTATTTTCAGGGGCTTTTGATGGAAGGCCAGCAGATTACATGTTCATGCTCCTGTTTAACTGGATCTGCATTGTTGTATCCTTCTCATCATCAAACTTTGAGAAATATTTTGGTTCTCCTGTTTCTGCCTGAAATATGTTCAAAGACCAGGTTTTATCAAGGAACAGTTTTAAAATGTAGCCAATGTCCCTAGGCGAGTTTGTAAAGTTTTAAAGTGTGTAACCTTCCTGAAAAGGTAGTGAGTGGCTTGCAGGGAGAATGTGCTTACACGAATGTGCAGTGTGGGGAATTGAGCTCTGCCTACACAGAGCTGAGCATGTGCTGAGTGAGTGTCCCTGGTGCTGCCTGGGTTGTTTTGCTGAGCTGCTCTTGTGTGGGCTAGCACTGAATTTAGTGTGTTCAAGCTGCCATGTGCAAATCACTGCCATTCCCTGAAATTCATGGAGAGATCCTTTACCTGCTGGCTACAAGTCATCTGAATCTGTGAAAGCTGTCTTGTGATATCTTCACTGAGACAATTTCCTGAAGAAGCTGGGCTTGTTGGTTTGGGAATGCTGGGAAACATTTCTGTGAGCTGTGCTGTACAACCTGAATTTTCTTTTAGATCTTGAATGCAAAACTGGGAGGAGTTGTTGATAAACCAGGTGGTTGTGCCACCATTCAGAGGGATCTTTAGAGGCTGGATAAATGGGCTGGCCAGGAATGAAGCTCAGCAAAGGGTAGTGCAGAGTCCTGCTCTTGGCAAGGAACAGCCTCAAGCACCAGGACAGACCAGGGGCTGACAAAGCAAAGCATCTTCCAGAAAAGGCCCTGGGTGTCCTGCTGGACACAAAGTTGACCAACCAGCAATGTGCCATTATGGCCAAAGTGGCCACCAGCCCCCTGGGCTGCCCTAGGCAGAGGATTGCCTGCAGGTTGAGGCAGGTGATTGCTCCTCTCTGCTCAGCCTTTGAGAGATGTATGGGTTCCCAAGTCCAAGGGAGATGTGGATGTACTGGAGAGAGTCCAGTGAGGAGTCTCAAAGATGAGTCGAAGCATCTGAAGAAGCTGGGAGAGCTGAGATTGTGCAGCCTGGGGTGTTGTCATAGAATCATGCAGTAATTTGAATTGGAAGGAATCTTGAAAGATTATCAACCCCACTGCAATTAGCAGGGACACCTTCAACTAAATCTAAAACTAAGGTTGCTCAGAATCCCATTCAACCTGACCTTGAATGTTTCTAGGGGTGGAGCATCCACCATCTCTCTCTGGGTAACCTATGCCAGTGTTTCACCACCCTAATAGTAAAAAATTTCTGTGTTGCACCTAGTCTGAAACAACCCTTTTTTAGTTTAAACCATTATCACTTCTGCAATTGCAAAAGGCCCTACTAAAAAATTTGTTCCCCAACTCTCTCAGCCTTTCCCTAGAAGAGAGGTGTTCCATTTGTCTAGTGTTCTGTCTGGTCCCACTCCAACAGGTGCGTGTCTTGTCTGTGCTAAGGATTCTGGAGCTGAAGCACAGGAAATTCCATTTAAATGTAAGAAAGACTGTTCTCACTGTAAGGGCAGTGAAGCACTGGTATGATTGGCAAGAGAGGGTATGGAACCTCAGTCCTTGGAGATGCTCCCATTCTGTTTGTGCTGTTGCTGCCTCCTTGCAGCAATTTGCAATGGCACAGCAGGTGGAACAAAGGGAGTGATGACATCGGTGTGAACCAGATTGAGCCAGAAGAGCTGGTGTGTAGAAATGCCTTATCAGTACATTATCTCTAGTAGCATTCCACTATGTGGAGAGAATTGCTAGTCCTGCTGGTCCTGTCCAGCCACAGCTGTAAGGAGGTGCATTTATTTACGTGGTTATGAAGATGAAGGTTTTCTTTATGATTGCAGGCTGTTGGCTGTGAGCATTTAATTAATCTAATTGTGACGTGACTCAAACTGGTCATTTAAAAGCTTCTTGTTGCTTGTTCCCTGTGGGATGTAAGGACCAACATGGATGCGTGATCTGGGGAAATGCTGGGTGTCATTTTATATGTATTTATGAACTGTTAAAAGCATCCTGATCATATTAAAATCATTCAGTGATTATTTCTACTCAGCAGTTACTACTACAGGTTATTGGAGCTCCAGGGTGGGAGAGGATTATTAAAAGTCTGCATTGATGCACTTTCAGAAATTGCTTCTTTTCTATGACTCATTGGCAATATATTGGTATTTTTTAAATGATCTGGTATTTCTGTAGTTAGAAAACCAAAGTGTCAGTGTTAAACTAATGAAATAATCCAATTGTTAAACTTTAATGTGCCTTTCTGCAAGGACTGATCGAGTCTGTAGCTAGCCAGTGTCATCAGGGAGGAAAAGCCAGTGCACCCATCAGCCCTTGGGGTAATGACTTGAAGTGAGAACTTGAAAGGCTGCCAAAAAGCAGTTATTGAAACAAAGTTTGTACATCTCTAGATCATTGGAAATTTTAACCTAAAACAGTGTAGTATTAATTTTGACTATTAAAAATCTTTGCATGTGTGTTCCATGTGTCTGCAGCTTTTTATTGTTGTAGTCTTTCAGGTTTTTCTGCATTTTCCTATATGGTGCAATGACAGATAACTGGCTTGGTAATGGACATGCAGGTAAGTGTGGTGGAGTTTCTTAGATAATAATTGTACAAAACAGTATGACTACTTAATGACTTTATAGAGAGCCTTATTGACTTAGCTTCAGAACATAGTTAACCTAGGTTGTTCAGATTATATCAGAATGGGCTGCTGTGTGTGTATTTTTAATTTTTCAGATTGGATTAGCCTCAGCTGAAGGTATTAAGCTTGGATCTAACTGTTATACCTAACCTAGTTAGGGAGCCAAGAAGTAAAAACTGTGTCTTTGTGCAGTCAGGAAATGCTCAGACTTTTACTAAAAAGGACACAAGATATCACCTATGCATTATTTCTCTTAATGAATGTGGATCTCCTTTCTTATTTTTCTATTTAAAAATGATTCCTGGGATTTTTAATCTTCTCAAATTTAGTTCAGTGTGCCTTTTAATTGCCAACAGAAGATTTTTTCTTTTTGAGAAAATACAGCTTAATGTTGAGACCAGAACTGTGAAGTACAAAATCCTCAGGAATGATTAAAATAGTGGTCCTAAGAACTGCTTTCAGTGAAATAATTCTTATTTCCCCAAATACTAAGGATGAAAATTGGGAAGTGTTTTTTGGACACAACAGTGTGTCCAAACGGCATGTCTTCAGTCTGCCTCTGCTAGTCTCATCTTCATCTGTCTCCAACACCTGAAGACTGCACCAATATCTGTAGTATTCCATAAAGAATTACTTTAGCATTTATTAGATCACTTCTTTGGCTCCTTGGTAGACAAAACCAGTGATCATGCATCTCTGATCTGGAGTGAATTGTGTTAGGGCTGTCCATAACTTTATACCTACACTTTTCTGTGGGGAAGACCACAAATTTTTGAAAAACATGCTGGAGTTACCCACACATTATACAAATTTTAGACTGATTGTATTGATTTATATATTTTTAAGGAGGTACTTAATTTTTTTTATCTGCATACAAAGTATTAATTAAAGAAGAATCAATATTTTTATGTAAAAGTGGGTTTTTTCTTTAAGGGAATTTTTACTTGTCTTGAGTGGCCTTTGTTGAAATCAAAGAAAAATCTATCAGAAGATAGAGTGGAATAGCTAGACTTCTATTCCTAAGTCAAATGTGTTCAGATATTAGATACTGCCTTTTTTTTCAGTAAAATAAAAAGGGTTTTAATAAAGACACTAAAGTTCTTGTGTGGGGAGTCACAGTGCACTGTGGGGCTTCTGAAAGGCTGGACTGATGTCAGGATGCCAGCTTTAATGTGGAATCTGTTAAATAGCAGCACCCCTGAAGGGATGAGTTTTAAGTACTTTCCAAACACAGGAGCTGGTTACAGGATCCAGCCAGTTCATGGAAATGTTACTGGTGCAGCCTGCCTTCAGTTCAGAAATCTGCAGATAGCTAAAGCAATGCTTTGTCTGTCTTTCACTAGAAATAGTCCCATCAGCTGATACAGTCAGTGTAAAGAAGTGCTTGAAAGAACCTCAGCTCCTGGCATGGAGCACAGGTTAACTCCAAGCTCTACCAAGGCTGGCTGTGGTACCCTGAAATTGGGATTGACTGGAGCACCTTGGCCCTGTGGTGCTCTCATGAGGATGGGGACATAGGTGGCAGTTGGATGGATAACACTTCATCTGGCATGTTAGCCTGGCCCAGATGAGAGTGTTTGGGTTGGTGCCATGAAATGATTGTGGCACAGGTACAGGGCTCGCTGCTGTAGGTGCAGGTACGAGCAGAGGAGTTCCCTGCAGCTGCTCCTTCGCTTGGCACAGGTTGGAGCCCTTTGCTTTGGCATGGCCATGCAAAGAAGAATGACCAAGTAGATTCTTCTTAACTTTCTAGTTTTTGAACAGATCCAGGGCATGTATTGGAAAAGGTTCTGGGACAATCTGCAAAGACTTAAGTGATGTACCATACTTACAAACTACTTCCGAAACATAGCTCCTCTTGCCTGAGTTTCTTGTGCTTCTGTGAAAGTAATGGTAACTTCTTCTTTTTTAAATATTGTAGTTGCTGATGATTCCACTCATCATGTCAGTACTTTATGTGTGGGCCCAGCTGAACAGAGACATGATTGTATCATTTTGGTTCGGAACAAGATTTAAGGTATGTCAGACAGTATATTGGAAAGATTTTTGCCCACAAGGTGCATGTGTAGTGGGGGGCAAAATATAAATATTTTCTCTTATTAAAGGTATCCTGTACTCTCACATAGAATACTCCTTGAGATGCAGCAAAGACAAAGTTCATAGTCTTCCTCGTGGACACTCAGCGTGTCTGTACTGCAAAGATGTCCTGACAATTCATTGTTCTGAAAAGAAGGAAAAAATTCCTGATAAACATTAGCCTGGATAAAAGCTGTAGTGACAAAATGTTGGTATTTTAAATTGGTTTTTTTTTTTCTGTGTGACCTTGGCTGTTTCTGTCAGATCTTTTTAGAGAAGACTTGCTTGATCATTTCTAGACCTTTTCAAAATCAAAAACTGTAGGACTTTGTTCCAGATGCAAACTTGCTGTGGAGCATAGGGTGCAAAAAGCACATTTGCTTATAATGTTTGAATGAGTATGTTTTGTCTAAAAATGTTAGTGGTTGTTCAGTTTGGAGTAACTTTTTTAGGTTGAATCTGCTTAAGTTAATAGATCAGGACCTGTGTAATGCCTAAAGCATTGAGATTATGATCATGTTTATTAGTGCAGTGGGAAGTTGAGAGCAGGTTTACATCCTTTACTTGTACTTACTCTCTCCACTGCATTCCTTTTCAGGCCTGTTACCTTCCATGGGTTATTCTGGGATTCAACTACATCATTGGTGGATCGTATGTATTTACTTATATGGCCAATTTGAAGTTATAAAAGCTTTTACAGCTACTTAACTTGCTGCTGAATTTAGGAGTAATATTAAAATAGCTTAAAACTGTGTGATCTGACTCATAATGCTCAGTGTCACGTGGTGGTCATTTAACATAAAAGCAAAGAGGAGATGTGCATGTGAGAACTAGAGAACAGAATGTAGATATGGGGAGAGTAATGAGAGTTTGGTGTGTTTTCTACTAACTCTGTGCATTAGGCCTTCTCCATACTAAGAAAGTAACATACACACAAGAAAGATGTCGTCCCCTGGAACCAGCCATTATTTCTGGTTTTAGAAACAAATTTAGCTTGACTCTGATAGCGTTGTTACTTCTTTCCCTCATAGACTTGTCCAACCTGATCTTTTTTTCAGTTTGTTAAACAAGGGGAAATGGCAATAAGCCCACAGCATGACATATTAGCCCTTGTTGAATTTTTTGGTCTCTCTTGTTTTGTTTTTTTTACTAAACCCCCTGATGCAGAAATCCTCTCTGTGCACAGTATGGGCCCCTTCACTGGGGACCTGCATTGATTGGAGCCTCTTGGTGCCGCTGTAACATAATTAGTAACAATAACAAGTTTGTGGTTGAGTTACAAAAGGAGGAGATAGTGCAGCAAAACCAAATTGCTTTTTCTGGCTGTGCCTCCTCCTGACTCATCTGTCACTTGTGAAAACTGCTTGCTGTTAGATACCTGCTGTTTCTATGCATGACAGAAGATACTCAAGGGCCTCCAGTCGGCAGTGCATTTACAAAAGTGGGAACAAAACAGTTCAGTACAGCAGGAGACAGGTTGTCCAGTGAAAACAGCAGTAACTTCTCTAGCTCTGCAGATGATTATTTTGGGCACTGTACGCTCTAATTCCCCAATGTAAACAAGTATTTAGTTGTGTTTTCAATGCAGAATGTAGAGAAGGCTTGGAAGGGAGACTGGAACAGACTACTGACGTGTTGGCACAGGAGACTGGCCCTTCTAAAGATGCAGCTGCAAAATGCTGAGGGAAGGGAAGTTTTCTGTGTGTCACGTCCCTGGCAAAGCCTGGTGGCAGGTGAACAGAAAATTGTCACTCATTTATTTTCAGAGAAGACAGTATGTGAAACCATTCTTTTTCTTTTGCTTTACAGAGTCATCAATGAGCTGATAGGAAATCTGGTTGGACACCTGTATTTCTTCTTAATGTTTAAATATCCAATGGATTTGGGAGGAAGGAATTTTCTGTCTACACCTCAGTTCCTGTAAGCTGACTTAATTCTTTACCTCATTATTTGTTTGGTCCAATTTTTTGTATGGTTCATCAGACATATATTTGGTGGGATTGTAAAGTGTAAAATACTTTGTTAAGTCAACCTTCTTTAGACTCTCATATTGACTGAGCTGGTGAGTCATAAAAATGTACTTGTAAATGGCCCATGTGAGAGTTCTTTGTTGCCCCTTGGGATGGCTTATGTCTTAACTTATGTCTCACTCTTAAGAGTGAGAGTAAATGTCATAGATGTGCTGCTGAATTGAGCTGCAGTGAAGAGAACTCCCTAACAATTATCAGATGGTATATAAAAGAACTTTTATACTGTAAATGATCTGTTTTCTGTATCCCCATGTATTGTTATAGTAGCTAACAGTTCAGCAATGTTTAACAATAATAGTTAGTTGTAGACTTGTTCAGGGCTATAAATGATTCTATTTTGCAGTCTGTACTAGTCACTCTCACTGGGACTGCAAGTCTTGGTTTTTGAAGGGCTTTTTCCTGAGATATGTTCATTGTTTTGGCACTGAAATACTATAATCAGAAGCCAAAGTTTATATTCAATTGCCCTTGTCTGCATCCTTTTGGGCTGCAAATATCCCTCTTCTATCAAACTCTAGTTAGCAACTCAGTTAATCCTTTTCGTAGCATAAAGTGTTGAATTACAGTTATACTTTCTGTACCAGTTTCAATGAATGGGGAAGCTTTATATTCTGATTTTGTGCTTGCAAACCCATCTAGTAAACCTAATTTTCCATAAAGATTAGAAGAAAAGATTGTTTTAAAAAATGTCTTTCAAGGTAGTAACAGCTCTGAAACTGCCCTCAATCTTGTTGGTTCTGTGCAATTCTCTTGTTACCATACACATCCCAGAGATGGAAGTTTCCCAGTGTTTCCATTTGTCAGTGTGCTGAGGCCTTAGATTTGGAAGGAATTCTCTGAAATTCTACTGGGAAAAACTACTTTTATTACGAAGTGTATCAGCTTAGAGGAAGTGCATGGAAAAGTAGAAAGCACAGTCTTGGCATTTACCTGTAAAGTACAGCTGTTTCTCTAACTCCTCCTCCTCTGGTTTCTCTTAGTTACCGCTGGCTGCCAAATAGGAGAGGAGGGGTGTCGGGCTTTGGTGTCCCCCCTGCCAGCATGAGAAGGGCTGCAGAAGATCAGCAGGGTGGTGGAAGACACAACTGGGGCCAAGGTTTCCGGCTAGGAGACCAGTGAAGAATTCCTGTCCTTGGAAAACAGCAACTCTTCAGTTTCAATTGGACATAGAGCCTACCGTTCCTGGTGCAGAGCATGCTTAAGAACTGAGCTCTCTGTAGTACTCTTGGATTTAAATGATTCGAAAGAAAGAATGTTTCTAGTTCAAGAGCAAATTAAAAATTCCAGAAGGAAAAAATGTAGATCTTGCTCCAGGTTAGCCAGTAGTGTCCAATGTGATTCTGACATTAAAAATAAGCCTTCTTTATATACAGTATTGTCTGTCGCAACAGGATCCATTGGCTGTCCTGTTCCATGATGTGATGGAACAAGCTAGTGGTGTTCTGTGTTGCCTGGTATGTTAAAAGCTTTGTTGACCACAGTAAAGTAAGAATCTAGTATGAGGCAGATGTCTCAAACTAGCCCCCAGGTTTAGGAAGCTGACTTCTTCCATAGCTGTGCTTAAGTTCCAGGGTCTTTGGAAACATTATTTAAGTGATATCTCTCTGCTGCATTCATAAAACAGATATTTCATTTTCGTTATTAAGCTGTGATTTGAGCAAAGCTGTTTCTTGCCATGCAGCATTTGTCCTACGTGCTACATCATGGGCTGGGCAAGGATAAGGGTTAGAGAACTTTCATTTGAAATGGCAATAACAGATACTCACAGAATTGAAATCTGAACTCTTCATGGCATGTTACAAAGCTTGTTCTGGTGAAACTGAAGTCTGGCATGTTTTTTTCCCCCCCAGATGTGTGAATTCTTGGCTTCAGGGTTTCTCTTTTATTGCCAAATTGGGTAGCATAAATACTGCTTAAACTAGAAAATGTAACGTTGTGGTTAAAGGTACTGACTGCAGCATTGTTTAACTGAATCTTTAAAGCTTTAAGGTGTTTAAGAATCAAAGCTGGAAATAATCGTTTGCAGGGTAAAGATACAATATAACAGGTTACTGCAGGACTCTCATTGACAAATAAGAAATTGCATACACTGTCTATTAGCATCTGTACTATTTTCCAGTAAAAAAATTTGATATGGAAAAGGGAATGATTCTGTACAGTAGTTTTCCTTGCACTGGGTTCCCATGGGCAGAGCATGTGGCTAAGATCCAGGAAGCTGTAATGCCAGCCTGTTACTAACTCACTGCATGCTCTTGAGCAAACTTCTTATCTCAGTTTTCCCAGCTGTAAGGAGGACCCGTGCATGTCTCACAGCATTCTTACAAGACAGCTGTCCCTGACCTCCCTAGATGGGAGGTGCTAGTGAGCAAGTAAGGCTTAGGTTTTACATAAACCCAACTTCAGCTAGGAACACAATTACTCTAAGCTTAGCCAAGACTTCTTAAGTCAGAATGTAGTTGCTCACTTTTTGTTTTATAGTTGGAGGAGGAAGAGCGTTGTCATTAGGATAAGTTCAAGTCTGACGGAATTGCCCTTTAGCATTTGTCTGTTGTTTTACTGGTTAGGTGGGGCACAGAAAGCTCTTCTGCTCCAGCTTAGGTATCTCAGGTAACTGTAAGTAGGTGAAGCGAATCTGGGCTGATACATTTTTATTACTACTTTGTTTCTTCACTAAACTTGGGTTCTGAAGGTGTAAAAACTCTTGTAAATACTAAGTGATGCAAAGCTGAGTAGGAAATAAGCAGTTAGACTGGAAATTTTAAAAAATGCGTGTTCTGTACCTTCACTGCAACTCAGTTTATTGATTAGGCTCATGGAGAAATGTAGAAAACTGGTAGTGATCATACTGTGTGCTTAAGTTTCACAAGAACTTGAAGTTTAGAAATCACCTGCCATTTTTGTCTCTTTGGTGATGAGTTTTAAAGATGCTCGTCTCTTTCTTTGTGTAAAATGGTAGGTAGAAAAGAGGAGTGCAGTGTTGTAAATACAGATTTATCATTGACCAACAGCTGTTATTTGATGTGGACTTGAATAGTCTGAGAATCATCATTTTGATAGGAGTGTTTTTAGTCATAGGAATATAACAATCTCCAAAGCATTTGTCTTCATTTTGAGTCGGGACCCAACTTTTAAGTGAAGATTCAGTAGTTTGACTCAATCCCCTGGCACACTTAAACTGCAGAATATCTCTGCATGGAAGGCCCAAAGGAAGGCTTGAATGAGAGAAAGCACAGCAAAAGGCATGGTACTGGCCCACTGCATGGGGTCTTCCTTTCTGCTATCTTCTCTAAAATAAGAGGAAAAGGTTTGCAAGGAAAATAGACTTCTTATAAACCTTGATTAGCTTTTGAGCTGCTTCAGGTCAATTTACTTTGTTTATGGAAAATTCACTTCAGAAGTCCATATTACGAGCTCAGTTTGTTTGTTTCTCAGTTTGTCACTTGACCTGAACTGCTATTTGTCCTCCCACACACATTGATAATGGCAGTCTCTTGTTAAAATGAGTACCTCCTTTCTTATTTTGTACAGATAATTTCCCTTTTTGTAATCAATTTTTGTTGGCAAAGTTTTAAATTAAAATTTTAATCTCTGTTACTGTCTTTGTTTTGCTAAATTGTATTTCAGGTTAAGACAAGCCTTGTGATCTGCAGGTCTGTGAGTATTGTCTGCCAGCTGTACTGTGACACACCATCTCCTGCTGTTGATAAAAGTACTCACAAATATGACCTGCTTTTGGGTGGGAGTCTTGTCTCCTCTGATCAGTTGCAAAATCATAAAGTAATTTTCTTTGTCTCTGTTTACACCATGAATTTTGACAAATGGTGTCCTTCCTGGGCTATTACCATTTTACAGCTGGTTTTTATATACTTGATTATTAATCCTTTGTCATCTGGGAGAAAGCATCCTTTTACTCACCCTCAAACTTTGTGGGATTGATACAGATCACTTACTTTTCCAGAGGTAAGCTTGGAATTCTGCAATACCCTCTCTCTCTGGACTGATATGCACAGCTGCCAGAATTCCTTTTGAGGCTCTTACTGAAACTGATTTGGAGATGGACACATTGGGCATCCTCTGACTCTTCCAGCCCTCAGCATTCATCTGACTGCAGTTTTCTTGTTTGTTACCACTGCAGCATCAAAGAAAATCGTGGACTTGGTACATAAAGCACTGTATGAATTAGTTGTGCTCCTTGAACTGGAAAGGCTGGGTCCATACTAAATGGAAGAGTGTGGCAAGTGTGTGCCTTTTGATTTTGCTCCAGCTGCATAAAGAGTCAGAAGAAGAGCCAAGAATATGAAATCGAATACTTCATCTGTCATTCCTGTCACTACTTCTTGGCAACAACTCCTCTCTCAGCACAGCTCAGTGATGTGGTATTCCAGTGACTTAATAAGAAGTTATCTGTTGTCATCCAATGGTTGCACTAGGAAAACGGAGAGTCTTTCATTTTCAAGGGAGCTCATTTTTTGCACTGCAACAAACATAAGATTCTTCCTGTGTTTATGTATCACGATGTACCTTACCAGGGAGGAAGATTGCTTTGCCTTGGTGGTTCAGGTAGTGAGCTGGAGAGATGTACTCCAATTTACAGTCTGAAGCTTCTGATACAACAAATCACTTTGTAATGACTTTGTAATCCTCTTCTGCATCCATAAATTAAGATGATTCATACTCTCCCTTGTTCTGTGCTAGACTTGGG
The DNA here is from genome assembly GCA_037013685.1 of Acridotheres tristis. Taxonomy (NCBI): domain Eukaryota; kingdom Metazoa; phylum Chordata; class Aves; order Passeriformes; family Sturnidae; genus Acridotheres; species Acridotheres tristis. The sequence goes on along the minus strand of CM072886.1, from coordinate 138,079,477 downwards.
ATGATGGATCCATCTGTACTTGCCATAGTATGACAGAGCACTAATTTTGGTGAAGATGTTCTTAGCATTGCTATTGCCTGCACTAGTAAATGGATTTTCTTGTTCTAAGCATCCCTAGATTTTTATTTTGCCATGGATGATAGTAACAGTGTGAAGTTCAGAATTGAGTCTGTTGTTATGAGTTGATTAATTAAGCTAAATATTGTAATATGTGCATATTAAGCAGAAGTACTGACTTCTAAAAGGTGATGATGTGCTGTTCTCAAGAATTGAAAAGATGAGAACACTTCAGCTGCTTGTGTTTTTCAAGCACACTGTTCAGGTGATGAAAGGAATTCCATTTGCAGCCATGGCTCACCCTTTCATCATCTGGAACAGGATGCAGGAGTGATTATAGTACTTGGGAGCAAAAGTGCATGAAAGAGCTGTAGCTGTGGGATGCTGGCAAGGCCTCTGCCAAATCTTGTTGATGTTGGGCGAGGGAGAGAGGGAAAGTGATGATGAAACCTTAGTTCCGATGCTTCATTTCTTTTTATTTTATCCCTTCTCCAAAGGACAAGGCACTTCCAAAATGCCATTAGAATCAAAAAAGATTTTAAGGCCATGTTTCTCTGACTGCCACAGCAGTCCTAACCCTTTGTGATGAGGATCATGGCCACTGGAGGTAGTGTTCAAAATCAAAACCATTGACAGTAGTCCTCTTGCATCTCAATATTTACAAGTATTTCTTAAGAGGATGTGTGTATGTAGTCCTTGGACTGGGTGTGGATTAAAGGACAGTAGGTGGAGCCCTCTATTAATGGTTTTATTGACTCATCTTTGCCTCTGGAGGTGTGAGGATGCCTGTGCCAACCCTTGGCCTTGTCAAGCTGCTTGTTAGATCTCTTCACACTACAGAGTTCAGGTCACCTTTTAGTGCAGCATTTAGTTAAATGGAGGAAGTTTCTTTGCAGTTTGTTTCCCTTTGGTTTCAAGTTAGTGTATCAGTTAGCCCTCCCTAATGAACCCCAGGCTAGTTAGTAAACCCTAACAGACCCCTCAGCCTCTTTTAAAATCAAAAGCTCCCTCACCTACTCCAGCTGGAAAGGCTTTTTGTAGCACTTGTCTTCATTAAGACTGAGTGGCCTGGCACTGTTCAGTGTTGGTGCTGTGAAACCTCCCTTGGGCTATGGGGTACAGAGTTCACAGAGGGCACAGTGTGGTTCCAGTAGAACTGATGATCTTGGATCAGTGCAATCCAAACTGCTTCAGTTCCTGGTGCTTGTGCAGGTGTGCTCATAGCCCCAGGCTGTGGGGAGCAGGTACTGTGATAGAGAAATGCAATTTGGGTTCCATCATGGCTTCTTCGTTTTTTGGGAAAGTAGTGTGGCGTTGGTGTATGAATGAGGTAGAGAAGCTTAAAGGTACTGTTTTTCAGGTGAAAAAATATTTTTATTCAGGAAGGGATCTGAAGTTGCTGAGAAGTTGTGTTTTTAACTGGACTTGAGAATGGGAAAGAAAAACATTAATCAGGGATTGTACTCATTGCTCAAAGAATGTTTTCCGAAGTGCTTTTTTATCTGCAATATGGGCTCAGAAAGTGAGTCTCCATTCAGAAAGAGAGAAAAGCAACACCTGTCTCTGTCCTCATCTACTGCATCCTTAACCCCACAGAAGGTGGAGGGGCAAAGGGAGACACTGCTTAGTATTTGTACTCCCAGCTGGTCTCAGGGATGTGCCTTTGGCTGGAAGGAAGCCTTGATCATGTGCCTGTTACACCCCTTTACCTACTGTTCTAAGCAGTTGTCCATTGACTCTGAACTCCCTGTGCTTACTGCTATTAAGAAATAAAGCAACTGCAAAAAGAAAATGGTAAGTGTGTGCCTTGGGCATTGGCCTTATTTATTTTAGGGGCTTAGGCTAAGGAGTTAACTTTAACTAATGTTAATGTTCTGGTATTTTCACTCTGGAGCTTTTACATAATTTTCTTAAAATCTGATTTAAAGCTTGGCTGCTAGAGGGTTTGGGGTTTTGGATGTATAAACGTCTAGGAAAGTTAATCTTGTCATGTTTTCTTTTCTGTCTCGCTTTTCTTCCCCAAGGTATGCAAGATCAAAATCCAATTAATGTTGAAAAAGGAAAGCAAAGATTCTGAGAAAGCTTCAAGAAGCTTGAAGACCCCAAAGCTTTATGCATCTGATGGCATAAAGAGCTTTTATTGTTCTTTCAGCCCTTGTGTTGTGTAAATTCAGAAACCAGATTACATCTTTAGGGATTGATGTTTAGAAAAACCTGGTTGGGATCTACAATCAGGAGTGCAAAGGTTTTTTGAGTTCAACTCTTGCTGTAGTTAGAGGTGCTCTGGATCATCCAGCACAGCAATATTTGGGTTTTTTCCTACTCTACAGCTCTGTCTTAGTAATATTCAGACTGAAGTGCTGTCATTGCTCATTCACAGGGGCAGACATTCCTCTCTAGCTATATCAACATCTGCTTTGGCTTTGGTAGCACAAGATGAACACAGCCAGGGGCAGGGGATCCCCAGGGAGATCAGGACCTCAGTGTGCCTAAAAATTCCACAGGAGCTAAGAGGAAGGGGAACAGTGGGAGGTGTGACCTGACAGTAAACTTGATTTGACTTTCCCTAGTTGGCTGGGTTGAACTGGTGGGGATGTACAACTCAGAAGGGAATAGGACAGACAAGGATGAGGAAGTGGCCTTATCCTTTTGAGGAGGTCCTGGTTTGGCATCTCTTGGGTACAGCCTTTCCCAGGGTATTTCAGGAAAGCCTCTTGAGATGAAAACTACTGTTCCTAAAGGCTGTAGAAGAGAAGGCTCCTAATTTGGAGTCTTCAGGAAATTTCAGATAATTTCCTTTATATGAAAATAAAGGGGCAAAGCCTCAGTGTGTGCAGAAGGGAGGTTCTTAGCTGGAGGTCAGATCTGTATTTGCCTGCAACATGTACAGGTTTCACTGGAGCAGGATTGCAAAGAAATTGGGGGGGGTGGGGGGAGGTGGGGTTGCAACATGAAAGTATTTTATTTGGGTGATAGTGATGAGGATGAAATGCTTCAGGTTTTTATTTTAAAATGACATTTCCGTTATCTTAGGAGGTATGATGGGTTTTCTGTTTTGTTTTTAAAGTTCAAGTCAACCCTTAAAAGCTGAAATCAGAGCCTACTTTATTGACTGAGGCAAAACATTTCTGCAGCCTTTGTTTCCATAACTGTTATGGTGGTGGTGGCGGCTTTTCACTGCAATAAATTTTGAAAAAAAAAATTAATCTTGTCTGAGATGCGACTTGCATGTTGGAGAAAAGGCCTGACTTGAACCATTGAGTCAGTGGGTTTCTATCTCCTTTACTCCCTGAGCAGGGAATACCTGAAAGGGTTTAAGAACCTGTAGCTTCTGGGCAGTTTCTAGATTCATGGCGAAAGCTTCCTAGCATGTCTGTTGCTCTCACCAGGGTACTTAAAACTACCTATTTTTTAGTTTTCCTGTATGTTTTAGTTAGAACAGTATTATTTAATTTAAATCTACCTTCTTTTTCATCTGAAACAGCACTCAAAGCATTAGGGCCAAATTTAATATTTTACAATAGCACAGGGGGAAGAGGAGGGCTATTCTCAGCTCTACTGCATTGGACCCACACCGCTGCCTGCATTTTGCAGAAGCAGACAAGACTTACAGGGGCATCAGATGCACCTGCAGAATGTAAATCCTCATTAGTTCAGAGAACATGGGCAGACTGTAGCAGGGACTCTTCACCCATTGCCTGCTATGACAGCCATCATATATAAAGAACACCAAACCACTTTCAGAAGCAGAGCCTTGCTACTTAAAATCATGTGCCCAGTGGCAATACTGGTTTTATAGCAATCTATAATCTTTCTTGCCTCTTCTGCTGGCTGTCATGCAGGCAGTAAATTGCCAATCTCTATTTTTTTTTCACCCCTTTAGGTGATAACCAGTTTAATACCTCTTCCCTTGCTTGCATCCATCTCTGTTTTCCAGATATCACCTACTTGTTCTCTCAGATGATCTGATGAATGTAACTACTTTAACTCAAGAATTCTTGTCCTTAAATGCCACACAAGCTTTTGGAGTTGCTACTTCAGAAGAAGACTTTTTGTGCTTTCTGTCTTACCCAATCTTTTTCTAGCTGTTGTGACTGAGCATCTAAGGTTTCTCCAAACCTTCTCTTTGTTTCTGTACTTCAGAGCTACCCCATGGAGATGTGCACAGACTGTTTTGGGAGCAGAGGGGAGTGTGCAATCATTGCAGTGTCATTGCAGACATGTCACTCTTCCCAAACAGAAGGGAAGCTGTGATTATCCAAATGGTGAGCTCTGCTTGCTTCTCAGCTCACACTGGGAGGTATCACCAGGCTGTAAGTCCTTGGATGAACCATTGCCTTCACAAGAGGTGAATTCGTGGGGTTCAAAGATCACCCATTAAGAAATTACTTATCTCTAACAAAGCATTTCCCCCCATCTTGCACCCATTATTCTGTCCTTTTCAGATAGTGAATTCCTCCGTGTAATGCATCTTTTAAGAAAATAAGAAATAGTAAGAGACATTGATATAAGTTGATGTCATTTAACCTTCCTGGGCAAGGTGATAGTAGAATTAAAGGAGAAAATCCTCTGCTGGAGGTGTAGGTGTGGTGATACTGCACCTTGAAGGTCTGGTAAATCTCTAGGAACTGTATCAGTCTGATTTCTTGAAAGCAGACAGATAACAACAGGCCCTAGGGCAGTATTACCTGGGAAAATACCTAAGTGGGCAGGGGGATGTTTTAGCTGGCTGCAGTTTCTGTGCTGAAGGATCTCAGACAGCTCTCCAGCTGCTATTAGGGCACAGCTCATCGGGCCCAAATATTTACTGTATAATTTAATACAAACATATGCTAATGTGTCTGCTCCCCTATAGAAAGTCTTTGTCCTCTAAATCTGCTGCCAGTTCCTCAGAGTTCTCCTTTACCTGTGTCCCCTTGTGCATCTTGAATGAGATCAATGACTTCCAAGGCTGGCTCTAGTGGGGTGGTTCATGAAGCCACAAGGAGATCCTGCTGAGTAAGGAGAGTTTGTGTTAATGTGTAATCCAGCCATGATAAGACCAGCTAATAAAGATAAGGTTCCCAACAAGTAGCACGGGACAATGGGCAGAGAAATGGAGTATGGAAAGCTCTGTGATTAATCATGACTCCTGGCTGCATTGTTTAGACGAAAAACCCTGCTGAAGAGGATGCATGGGCATGTTACTGAAGGGGAGGGAAAGGAGGAGGAATTCAGGGAAAAGAGTGGGAAGCAGGAAAGTGATTGTTCCTCTGTGACCATGAAGGCAGCACTCTGACCCTGGGGAACACTTTCTAAGAGTAGTTTATTCCTAATGCCCTCATAGCTGAAAAGCCAGAAGGAATTCAGTCACACTCTATTGGTTGATCTGGGTTTTAATGCATGGAGAAGGGCTCATTCCTGCTCGCTCTCTGGGGACTTTGGTGGAACACCCTGCCCTGGAAGTGCCAGCTGGGCAGCAGGGTGTGGGACAGTAGGGTAGGGCTGTGAGTCCCCATCAGCCAGGGGAGGGGCAGGACAGCACATGGCATCTCCCTCACATTTGGTGTTCTTTAACCCGGCACAGTTGCCACTGCCAAGATCGTTTACACTGGATATGTATCTCACTGTATCATTGCTTTGCTTTTTTTTTGACCTTTTTCTGAGGTGTAAAATAATCCGTGGGCCAAATCACTCACTCTCTGACCTATGAAAATTTAGTCTTTTTCCCTTTCAGAGTAGTATCTTAAAATTGCAAGCTTTGTTATGTACATACCAAAAGGTAAGCTTGTTCTTAGGTGCTTCTGGGCAGGGAGCAATTGTAAAGCAAATAAATGAGGGTAATTTTGTAGACTTGCATTTTTTTATGAGTATGCCACTGTGTGTCAGGCTTCAGCTTTGCTATGTGTTTGCCAGAAAAACAGCCACTGACTGGCACTGCAGCCCTGGTAAAAAGCTGGGGAATAAGGGTGGGAAGGGACTTGAAAGAAAAATTATTTTGGTGCCTTAGACCTGCAGTCTTTTTAAATAGCAGTTACAACAGAGACCATTTGGGTATAACTGTACATCTGTCTTGCAACCTGAATGGTGATGGGTTTAAGAAGCTCTTAACCTGGGGTCATATTTGAAGGACTGATCTAGTGTTGAACAAGCATGAGTGTCAATTAAGAAATGGTTACCTGCATAAGATAATTCAGGGAGGACATGATTGAAAAGAAGTGCTGATTTTTCTTGTCTGTCAGCTTAATCCTTGACTTGCTTAGATGCTGGTGACGGTGTTTCAGTAGTATCAAATTAATATAAGTTATACAAGGCATGGAAATAAGGCAGTTCTAGCTGGCATCAAGAAATGGATGATAAAACCTGATAAGCTCCAAGTAGCTTTTATGTGTAGTCTTATGTTTGACATGTTGGATTATTTTTTAAAATTATTAATGCTGTGGCTGTGAAGATGATTTTAAGAACTTCAGTGTGCAGGATGCTGAGGAGATACTGGTTTTGGCTCCACAGAGAACTGGGATGAGGTTCACTGAGTATTGCTGCAAGAGTCTGTTTAAAACAGGCAGGAGGAGTTCTTAATTTAAAAACTGCCCCATGCCTGTGTCCTTAGGTCCTTTTCCAGCTGCTTAGGTAAATCAACGGCTTTTGCCAAAAAGCTGGGATGAGGAGGAGCACTAGGAGTTAAGACTCTGGCAAGCTGAAGCTGCAGATGGCCACAAACAGTAGCTTTGGGAGAGGTGGGAGCTGCTCTTTTTCAGAAGGGGTATCAGCACTATGGCGAAAATTTAAACATCATGTAATCTTGCCTGATGAAGGTCAGTGCAGCAGCATCTACAGATACCCTGAATTAGTGGGTTGTGCTTCTACTGAGTGAAAACATTTCTCTCCTGCTAAGGGTCACCTGGAAGATACTTGTAAGTAAAGGAGGAAAGCTTCATCAACCTGTATGACTTCAGTTCCCAAGTCTAAAAAAAAAAAAAAAAAATCACCTTCTAAATGAATAAGTAGGAGTGGGAGGTATAAGAGACTCAACAAAATAGGCCAAAAGGCCAAACACATTATCAATCAGCCTATTCTGCTGCTGCCTAGTTGAGGACAAAGTGCTGAAGACATTGTTCAGTGCCACCCCCTGCTCCCTGAGAGAGAGGTGTAGTTCACTTTTATTTAGATGCTGAAATGCCCTAGAAACTCAGCCACATGATGTGATTCTTGAGTGTCCCATGCAGGGCTAGGAATTGGACTCAATGATCCTGATGAGTCCCTTCCCATCAGCATGTTCTATGATTCTGTGAAAGCAAATCCTTTCCAGAGGAGGTGATTTGGAGATAAATTCACGTTTGGAAAAGCCTTGTCTGGGCCATGGGGCTGTGATGGGCCATGGTGGCAGCAGCCCCACTCTTAAGACAGTGCTGAGCACAGTGACACCACGGCATTTTGTGGCCAGCACAGTGCTCAGCCCAGTGTCCCTCCCTCAGATGGCACAAAATTGCTCTCTGTGAGTCCGAAAGGAGAGTAGTGATGTCTAGGTTCAAGTGCAGGCCAAGTATGAAGAAAACAAAACAAAGATTCAGCAGCCTCCTGTGATTTAGATGGGCAAAACTCCCACAGCAGAGGACAAAACTGTGCTCTTTGGATAAGTGCTTATCGTTCTTGGAGCTGGCACAGCAGAGCGGAGCAGTCCATGCTTCAAAAAGCAAAGTAATTAATTCTCCTTGCTCTCAGCCACAGCAGTCTCCGATGTGCAATGCTGCACTGCAACCAGGCATGGAGAAACTTTCCTCCCAATCAAAAGAAGTATTCATTTTTTTTCCTCTGATACAGCAGGGTTGGTCTTCCTTCTAATATTAATGGAGACAATGTCTTCCTTGCCTTTCCATGACCTTCAGTGTTTGTGCTTTGTGTTAAAATTTCCATTCCCCCTCCCTATTCAAATGCTGGCATTAAAAAAAAAAAAAAAAAAAAAGATTAAAATTCCTTTTGTTTAAATCCCTAATAAGGGAGCCTTAGAGCATACCAGCCATCAGATGCAGGGATAGGTCTTGGCTTGCACTCCTGGCTCTGGACTCTTCACCTGGGCCATGGTGGCTCAAACCTCTGGACCCTCACTCCAACACAAGTGCTCTTTGCCTGCTGTTTGTTCAGTTGTGGTTGAAATATAATTGTAGCTGAGTCTGGGCTGGAGATTTGGAGCTGTGCTTTTCAACCTGGGGTACTTCTACTCACCCTCTGTATAATGGGGATGACAGTGCCAAAACCTCTGGTGTCTTATTTCTGTTGCAAATACTTCACTTGTGTCCCCTTGTTCTTAGCATGTGCAGTGGCCATCTCCAAATGTGTCACAAATAATAATGAATAACTTTATCAATCAATCAATCAAAATTAGTCCTGATTTAAATTCCTGCCCAAGCATTGAGATGACAGGGACTGCTGGGGTTATGGGAGCGTTTAAAAAGCAAAGTATGTCAAATTAGAACATTTACGTACAGATAAATGTTACATGCCACGCTGTGTCAAAATGCCTTTTGGTATTAAGGATTTAGTGTGAGTAGTTCAGGAAGGCCAAAGAGGCTGAATGGTTCCATGCTTCTTGGTCTGGGGAGATAACAACACTCCTTAAACCCCATGAGGGGTTTAACTGCATGTGCTGATGTGTTTATAAAGCACCCCTTGGCACACTGTGACCTCCTGCTATAATGGAAAAGGAAATTCCCTCTACGTGGGAATAAAGCAGCAGCTGTAGCAATGGCCAGAAATGCTACCCAGGTTGGAGGGAGCACCTGGCACCTTCCCCTGGGGTCCCCTGTGCTGGTTTGGGTTGTGATAGAGTTAATTTCTTTACAGTAGCTGTTTCGGGAGGATGTTTTGGATTTGTGCTTCACCGAGTCCCTTCCAACTCAGGCTACTGTATGATCCTGTAATATCCCAAACCATTGGCCATCCTCAGCAATAAAAGCTGGGGAAGAAGAGTGGGATGTTTGGAGTGATGGTGTTTGTTTTCTTCAGTCACTGTTAGGCGTGGTGGGGCTCTGTTCTCTTGGAGATGGCTGAACACCTGCCTGCCCATGGGATGTGGTTAATTAATTCCTCGTTTGCTTGGCTTGTGTACATGGCTTTAGCTTTTCCTATTAAACTGTCTTTATCTCAACCCACGAATTTTCCCACTTTTACCCTCCCAATTCTCTTCCCCATCCAGCTGAGGGGCAGTGAGTGAGCAGCTGTGCAGGGCAGAGGTGCCAGCTGGGGTTAAACCACCCCACTGCCCAAAATGGATCTCTGGGATCATCTGAGAATGCTCAGGAAGAGACTTAAAGGTGGAAGGAATTAAGGCAGGAAGGTAAAGCTTTGCCTGGAGACTTGGGCTGGAGAAGACATATGTCTTGGCAAGATTGTGTGGGATGAGGGTCTTGAGAATCCCCAGTCCTAGGCTGCTCATTTCTGCCCTTGTGCCTTTGCCCCTTGTAGAGGGAAAGGCTTTGGGTGAAAGGCTTAGAAATGCCACTGAAAGAGCAATGATTTGATACAAATATAAAATGAAGCTTCCTTGCTGGGAAGTCAAGACTAGGCAAAGCTGAACTTAGCTCTTGCCTTTGAAGTATTTATTCAGCAGTCTTATGAATACCTACACACATCTCAGTTTCTCTGTCCATAAACTTGGGTTAATGCTATTATTCCTTTAGCTGTCTTACAGATGTTTGTAAAATTAATTATTTTTTAGCTCAAAATTGCTGCACACTAAATCCTACATTATATATTGCACTGGGCTGATCCAGACTTTTAAGAAAGATTTAAAAAAAAAAAGAGGAAGGTGAAGGTGAGTTTGTGTACTGAGGAAATGACAAAGATGTCCTATTTACTGTGCCTGGGCCAGCTTGTTGGATGTGTTAGGAACATGTAAATTATAAGAATTTTAATATAATTGCAACTACCATTTTGGTGTATCAGTTTGAGGGAAAAAAGAAAACCATAACCCCCCTGCTTTTGCTTGCTGTGCTCAAGGCGTGCTGTGTGATTTGCTCTGACAATTACCCGGTCACTCAGCTCTTACCTCTGTCCTAGCCAGAGCTTGCAATAATCTGATTGGGATATGGTTCAACTGCATAACACCCAAGAAACCCTGCCTGGTGCTTTTTATGCTGCTTTTTCATTCCTTCACTGCGTATCTCGCATTCTCTTGCTTTCACTAAATGCATTCACTTTTCCTGCTGTATTATGAATATTTTCAGAGTTATGCTCAAGAGCCACAGGCTCCATTCGTATCTGCTTTCCATTAGTCTCTGACCAAATGAGTAGAGAAGATTTCCCACTCAGGTTTCTCTTTTCTTAACCAGGAGAATGTAAAAGAGTTCCTTTCCATCACTGGTGTGCTCTTTCTTTGCTAACAGGAAACATTTGGCAAAATGGACTTCCAGAATGTTGCCTTATGTGCTTCTGAAATTTATTCTTTTCCTCTTTCTGTAAACTGGTAAGATTTCAGGATGCATCTTTTTGCTACCTAAGAATATCCAAGGGCTACAACAAGATGAAGAATGTTTAAGTGGTTAAATTTCTGCTGATGGCAAATATAATGCATAAATACTCCTTATCTTGGTTGCCATTTTACCTGTGTGTATTTCTCAAGATACTTAAGTTATCATCACATAATTATCATTATGCTCATGATCACTCAGATTTCTTGTATAACCCAGCACTTTCCTTCCAGTCTGTACTGGTTCACATGGTGCTGGGACACTCCTTCTAGAGTGATCCCTGCAACTGCTGAGTTTCACCCTGCAGGTGCAGGTTTCTTGCACCACTCACTGTCTGGCTTTCAGAGTGGCATATTAAATGAAATTCCCAAAGGTGAGAACTGGAGATTTGAGGTTAGAAACGGTGCTACTGCAGAATTAAATTGATTAGATTAAATTAAATGTGATTGAAAAGTGAAGAGCTTTTTTTTCCTTTTTTCTTCCATAAAAATAGTATTTGAGAAATCTGAACAGAATCATTTAGACTGCAGTTTATAGTTGCTTAAATTCCTGCCCCCAAAGTTCCAATGTTTGGTTAAATGGGGCTTTGAGCCATCTGATCTAGTGAAAGATGTCCCTGCCCAGTGCAGTGGTGATGAACGAGATGATCTTTACAGGTTCCTTGTGATCCAAACCATTCTGTGATGTTCTTCTCTGTTGTCTGAGTGGTCTCTCACTATTCACATTTAAAAGGCTTCTGACGTGTCTAAATTGTCTGTTATTATGTACTTGGAGCTCCCAGATCTCTTAACCAGCAAACCAGCATCTTATGGACTAAGCAAGAAGGAATGTGTGTATGTAATGAAAATCCATCCTATTGTCAGCAAAAACTGGACAAAATTTAAGAAGTAGAGGCCACCTAATTCAAGTCATTACCGACTTCACAGTGATGGATTTTTCTACAAGCCACATTTAAGTCTTGTACAAGTTTAAAAATCTGATTTATTTTTGTGTTTACCTTGATTTCTTCTGCTTAGAAAACTACACCACTTAGGTTAAAATGCTTTGTGCAGGACACCAATCAACACCTGAGCACCAGGGCCTACGGGTGCTGGGGGCCCCTGGCCCCGAGAGGCTGTCCGGAGCCCTGTCCCTGCTGCAGGCCTCTGCCGGGACAGGCCCTGCTGGCCATGGTGCCAGGCTCCAGGGCTGTGTGGGAGGAAACTCGGTGTCAGCAGCCTGTTTTCATCGTGTGCAACGCAAGCCCAAGGCCACGGCCGTCCCCAGTGGCTGCCGTGCACAAACAATGTCCCGATTGTCCCTCGTCGCTTGGACTGTCCCAGAAACGCAGTCACTGTGTCTGTATTAATTAAAAACAAAGCCTGCTTCCAGTGCCCAGCTCCTGAGCCCATTCCGGCAGCCACACTGAAGCAGCCTCTGTGGGGACCTGGGTTGCTTTAAGCTCGGACTAAAGGGGTCCTGGGCTGGGCTTTCCTGGGCTGAAGGTTTGGTGCCACACCAGGCCCTGCCTGCACAAACCCCCTCAGTGCTGCCAGGCTCCCCGCGCTGGCAGAGGCTGCGCCAGTCTCTGGCCAGCGCGTGTGCTGGGGACAGCTTCAGACTTATCTGTGTGATGACAGACTGCAGGGCCACTGCTATTGCTTTACTTGAATTGCAGAGGTCTTAAAGAGTCCCAGTCCTGTGCCCTAATCCACCGTATCTGGGATACACAAATACAAAAAAACCCAGGTGGGTCTTGTTCTTCCTAAGCTCCCTAGGAACAATGCTAGTTAAGCAAAATAGGTCAGTGCTCCAAACACATAGATGTGTAACACACACCAGGCAGGAGAGATGCAAACAGGAATATTAAACCATCAAGTGGCTGTTAAAAACTTCATAGGGCATTTAAAATATTACCATCCTTTCATACAAGCAGGGGAAACAAAAGTGGCAATTAGTTTCAGTTACAGCTTTGGAATTCTGGACAAGCATCTTCAGATGCATTTTCTTTTTGGGTTCCTGATCTGTGCATCCATGACTGCACAGGTATCTGCCTCCACCCTGCAGCTGAACATCTGAGCTGTGTGATGAGCCCTGTGCATGCTCTCTGCCTGGCAGCCTCTGCCCCATGGTGTCATTTCCCCACCTTTTACTGTTGACTTATGACATACAAATGCAGCAAGCAAAGTACTGCCCCATCCAGTCACTCCTCTTCAGCAATGAACCAGACAACGTTATTGCAAGGGAATTCACTTTTTGCCACCCACTGCCAACCTCCCTCTACACTTTTATGTTGTGGTGATGATTAATAAAAATAACTATAGAGGGGTGAAGTACAGGGGTGGTTTCATTCATTCAGTTTGGTCAATCTGCAATCAAAATAAAAGATGTTCCCCAAAGACTCATGCCCAGGCACTCTCTGCATCCTTCTTGCAGGAAAGAGGTGACTGACATGGGGGAATAAACATTAGTATTCATGGAGTTCACTTTAACACAGTTAGTATTTGCCATGCTAAATACTGCAAAACCAGTAAAACCCTCACTTCACCTCTAAAGACATCAAGCTCCTGTGCACAAAGTTTGGGCTGAGGTTGGGTAGGGTTTTGTTTTTTTTGGGTTTTATTTATTTTAGAGTAAAACAAAACAGTTGAGAAAAAAGTTACCAAAATTTTTAGCCTTTGTTTTATTGAGTTACAACAAATGAGCAACAAGTTAGAAAAGTTGGATTTATTCAAACTCCCTAGCATCCTGTTTGTGCAGCGTACTGAAAGGTGGGCAAGTTTCCAACCCCAGCTCATCAGAGGAATGCACTGGACAGCTCTTGCACCCAGGCTCCTGCTCTCCCCTCCATTCCCTCCTCACATGTGCACAGACAGACATCCCCACACAGATCCAAATTAGCAGTATTTGAAAAAAAGTGCACTCAGGAACCTAGGAGTGACCTAAAAATTTGTGGCAAGGGTTAATAAGAAACTTTTGTGCGCTACAATGTCGAAAGCAGGACAGCAGACTGCTGGTTATGGTGTCCATCACTGCACCAGCCAAAGAAACAAATCTGGATTATGAAGCATCTTAATTTCCTCATCCCAATCCTTCTGGGAGTTGTACTGCATGTTTAAACAAAAAGTGCTAAAAAACCTCCCAAAACCAAACCAATAATCAAAAAAAGGCATTCTAGCCAAATGTTCAGAGACCCACAGCTAGGGCTGGCTGGTGAAAAGTGAAGTACAGGAGCTGGAGAAGACTTGCCTTGTAGGAGCATGGAAAAGCAGAGATTTAAATACTTCAATCAGTAGCAGATGGCCATAGAACAAAACAAAAATGTCAGAACAAGAGAAAAAAAAAAACAAAAAAACAAACCCCACTGCTCCAGAACATGTTTAACTGGTCTGAAATGTAAACTGGAGTGGGGATCTGGGCTCAGGTGTTGATCTGCACCAAGATAACTCCAAAAAATTGGAACTCTTTCTTAAAACACTTTGGAAAAAAAAAGATATCCTTCCTCCACAAAAGACACTTCCCTCCCCCCACAACCAACCCCAAAATTTCTCAATTGCATTATATGCAAGAATAACTTGCACCTATTAAAAAAATTAACAAAATTTTTATGTTGTACAAATCTGTTCCAGTAGAGGAAGAGGTTGGGCAGGAAAGTGGGTGGGAGATAAACTAAGAGAAAACTATGTACAAGGACCCTTTCCTCTTTCTTTCCTCTCTTTTGTAATGCAGTAGTAGGACTCTGGCACTATCAACAATTCCACGATGATGATGATGCTCCATGAGAGTATTTCTCACGGTGCCTCCACAAGCGCGGTTTGAGACTTGGAGTCACAACATACTCTCTCACCCAGGCAGGAAAATAGAGTTTTCTTCTATTTTCAGACAGCATTTCCCCTTCAACATCAAGACAGTGTAGCTGAGGAGTACCCCTGCAAAAATTATAAACAGCAGCATATTATTTTTTAGGACATTATGAACTGTTAACTATGATAAGATCTGGTTTACATCCCTGCACAAAAGGTAACACTATTTTGTGTGAACTGTACCCTGAGGTCTATCCTTATCACAGCCTCATGTGGTAGGGTGTTGCATTTTTTCTGCATGTAACACCCAGCTAATAATCCCCCATAGACTTTTGACAGGGATATACAGTGCAGCCTTGGCTCAGGCAGAGTCTCACACTGAGTCAAAGATGACGTGTGCACATATTTGGGGCAGGTACTTTGCAACCACAGGACAGAGTGCTAAAACCAAGAAGACTTCAGGTCTTTCTTCTCCAGTAAATCCTCCCGTAATTCCTTTTGTTTTATACGATTTTAGAAAATTACACAGACTAAAAGACACTGTGCCTGTGCTCTGCAGAGCAGCCTCCTGGTTCTGCTATGACTCCTGTGCCTACATAAAGGCTGCACAATTGGACCAGAGATTAAAAAATGACCCCTCAAAACCCAACCTTCAAATAGACACCAATTCACATGTATCCTCAGTTTATCCCCAGTTGCCAGCAAAAAGCAAAGGCTCTATGACAGGGATTATGCTCAGTTTTTCCACACTGAAGTGTGAATGTGCAAGAAGTGCAAACATCCTCTTTGCCCACCCTGCAGCAGTGCTCACTGAAACCTGAGCTAACTCTATTTCACACCTCTTAGGGATGTCACTATCTGGTCTGTTATTTCCCACAAAAGCAGTGAGCTCTATCTGGCATCTGCAGTGCAGAAAGCCAAGTCCAGGAAAAGGCCATAGGCTTGCACCAACATCAAGGGGAAAAGTTCTTCCTCCATTCTTGAGACCTTTCTGCACAGGCCCCTGTTCATCCTGACTCACTGGAAAATTTTAATTGCTGCATTGGGTTTTCCCTCTGAAATCACTCATTATATTAGAGCTTGGGTCTCTAATGCACCTCACTCATTTCAGGGGAAAAAGCATATCCTCCCTGCTTCAGCCTCATTCCCTCAAATGTTTTAGGGTGACCTGAATTCTGCAAAAACCACTGGTCAATCTCATGCTGAGTTACTTCAGGATGCTGACTTGGAGCCCAGCACCAGTAGCAGACACTAGTGTGAGCTTTCTAAATGAAACCCTAAACCTCAAGAAAAGTGAGAACTTGGGCAGAAAAATGAGAAACCGCAGTGATACTCACTTTTGGTGGTTTTGGACACTGAGGAATGCACTGGGTCACAGCAGACAAGTGATCTCAGCTCCTGCAATAATGCAGAAGGGGCTGGAGATGCCAAGAGGACCCAGACTACCTCTGATGCTCAGTTATCATGCATTCAGCAGATGCAATGGATGATTGCCTTCAGGCTTTTTTTTTTTCCTACTGTGCAACCTTCATGCATGGTTTGACTTTGGCAAATCTCCACAGAGCAGTGGTCACAGCCATCAAGATCCAGGGGGTTCAGTTACCTCGTTCCCACCATGAGCCACAGGCTTTGGTGCCTGCATCTTGCGGGGTTTGTGCTTAAAAAAGGAAATAACTCCAAAAAAAGACTGTTTACTGTGGAAAGGTGGTGATGAGGGAAGAAACCAAATCATTCTGAGAGAAAAAACAAAAGCTCTGATCTTGGGAAAACCCCACAGGGAGACAACACTGAAGAAAGCCAGCAGAAGCTGCCAAACACTCTGGCACGTTCTGGTCCTGCTCTCCTGTCTGAGCTGTAGTTTGCTGTATGTAATTCAGAACCAGTTTCTGTTTGTCAAGTTTGCACAGAAGAGGACAAGGGATTTAATTCTGACCTGTGCTGCAGGACGGCAGGAACCTTTCCACTGATGGAAAGGGAGCTAAAGCTCTCTCCTGACAGAGCAGTTGGGCCTCACTACAAGAGGGACACAAAGCTTCGTGACAATCTCAGGACACTTTCAGAGATGGCTTTAGTGCACCCTACAGGAGTCACTCAACATCTGGAAGGCCCAGTACCCTATGGGGACAGGTCTCCCAGTCTCACTGTTCAAAAAAAGCTGACCTGCTTCATGGAATAAATCCAATATTGCTAAAAGCTTCAGACAGACTCAGCAACAGAGCCTCTTCCTAGTCCCAGGATGGCACTGCAGAGCCTGGCATGAATCCTGCTCTCACAGAGGCCCAGTCCCTTGTGAAATTCCCTCTAGCTGCAGCAGCACAATCTGCCAAACATAGATCAGTTCTAGAAAAATTCAGTTTTCTAAGGCATAAGGTCTGTCTAGGCTATAACACAAATGCTCTCCAATAGTTCTAATCTCCTAAAGCTACATACTGGAGAAGAGAGTGACTGAGATGGTCTGGAAGAACTGAGGTTTTACAAAAGCTGCACACAAATTCAGTCAAGAAGGGTATGAAGGTCAGTCCCCAACAAACATTCATTTCAGACTATGTAGATCAAGCTGGCAGAACACCATGACTATGAAAAGAGCATGCTTCTGCCTAGTGCACAGTTCAGTAGTGGAAGACTCCCAAAGTAAGTGTGGCTGTGTGAGACACAAGGGGAATCCTTTGTCAGCTCTTCAGTCCACCTCTTACATGTGGCACCTGAGAAGGATGTTAGGAAAAATCAAGCTTTTATGACAACTGACAGGAACAAGCTCTCTGACAGGTCATACAAAAGTCTCTGCTCTTGAGTCATAACCTGGATGTCACTTTGGTGTTAAATTAACAAAGTGTTATCCTAAGTTTTAGTTGAAAATCTCTAAGATTGGCTGCTCAATGAAAGCTTAGAAAAAGTAGCTGAGATTATTCTGTGAGTGCCATCAGTGTGGGGTATAAAGATTCCAAATTTTGTGTCACGATGACAGTGGCAATGCCTCCGTGTGTGTGCACGGTACTTTAAGTCTCTTTAATTTTCCTATATTCTGCTTGTAATTCTCAACTGAGAAATGTAAGTCCCCAGATCAGCACATTGAGAAACTGGCAAGGAGCAGAGGACAAAATGGCCCTCTGACCTTACTGCAATGCTCTTTGCAGCAGAAGTCCTGCTCCAGTGCACTTTTTCTCAGTAGGAGCATTTTACACACAACCACCAGAAAGCTCCTCATCAAAAGGATCACTCAGCAACAGTTTAACTGAGATCAAGGTTCTTATAAAAATTCCTCTCTGATAACACTGGAGCACCTCCAGAGCCCTGAAGCTTTATGGTGAACATCTGTACCAGGGCACAGAGGCAGGAGGTTCACTCCAACATACATGACACTGCTCACAAGCACAGAAAGCCAAGCACCAAACCTACACTGCTGGAAGGGAGCTGATACAGCTCTTAGCTTCACAGTATAAGAGATCTGTAAGAAACAGGGGTTTCAGGCAACTCCCTCTGCTCCTGCCTTCCTCCCCATCACCTCCCTGAGCCCCTGATCTGCTCCCTCTCCTCAGAATCAGTATGTGTAGCTGGAAGGGGAAAGTGTTCTGGAATAACAACCTGGAGAAAAAGAATCCCACAATGCATTTATTCATCACACATTTGACTTTAAAAAGAAGATAAGGTCCTGGCTCTCCCTTCTTATGTGGCTGCACAAAAGTGGCACCCCAGTGTGCCTCTGGCTGATATTCCTCCATCCTTCTTCCTTTAATCCCTGCCTCTGACACACAGGTAACACCTGTTCCTCACATCCCTAATTACCAACTTTTAAAAGGACAATGCAGAACAGTGCCTTACAATGCAGTCTGAATCTTTAAGATATTTTGTTACATAGATGTTGTCATAATATTTCTCGAGATTAGCTAACAGAATTAATAATTAAAAATAATACCACTTCAGGGTTTTGATTTTTATTTTTTTTCCAACTCAGAGAATATCCAGGAGTCTCTTGGACAGGTATTGCAAATGGAGAAAGTGGAGTGCTAGCCAGCAGGGCTCACTACCAAAAACTGCACCTATGCAAACAGGTAGTTCAATCCAAGTACTGGTACTATAGTAAGTCTTAAATACAAGTGTGGAGGCACTTCTGTCAGTGCTGGCACTTCTGTCAGTGCTGGCTTTTGTATTTCCTTTTTTTTTATTATTATTTTTTTAATGAAATGCTAAAGTATATTTTACTTATTCGATGCCAGAAAATTACCAATTTTCTCAAACAGGAGTTCTCTCACTATGGTTTTTAATGCAGGATGCTGAGCTTCCTGTAGGATAAGCTCTAAAATTGTGGTTTAAGGAAACTCTGGTCTGGGAGAGACAGAGTCAGTTATACTGAGCACAAAATGTTACAGGCTCCAGTGAACTCAATTCCACATACAAGAAATACTGACAGTGCTTGCTACAGATTTACACCTGTGCAACTGTGATCAGAAATAGGTTTCAGCTCTCCAAATAACAAGTCCTTTCACATTGGGAAAGATCATATAACCACCCCCCCCTTAAAGCCAGGCCCTGCAGCTTGCTTTTAAATTCAAAATCCTGTGAGAAGAAGAGCTGCTAAACACCCACACAGCTTAGTCTGGGGCATTTCCTAAGCCTCTAGTGAGAGCAAGCAGAACAAAGCAAGACTGAAGAGAGTTCTCACTTGCAAGAGGAAGAAAACACATTTGCATGAGCCACTTCAGTCCCCACTTTTTTTTTTTTTGCCTCCTTTTGCATAAAGAAGCATCTGTGTCCTAGGCCCTTCCCCCAGTGACCTTTTGTTTCCAACATGGCAGGATGCTGCAAAGGAAGGACCTGAGATGCAAAAACAGGCACAGCCTCTCTTCAGTGATCTCTCAGCAAGGGGGATATTAGCAACTAGTGTTACTTATTATTTCTTTGTGTGGCTCAGCTAGCATGTTTTATGTGAAGTACTGCAGAGGTTACATAGCTTGTTTAAAGACAGAAGGTTTTAAGGTTTAATCACTTTTTGCAAAAAAAAAAAAAAATTATGAAAACCTCCCTTATCCAGGACCTGACCTACAAGGAGACAACAAGGCTAATAGCATTAAACCCTCCTCTATCATGCAGTTGGCTTTAATTTACAAGCAGAATGGGTCTCCCTTTTGTTCAGGCATCCAGCAGGCACAAGCATCCGGCAGGGATGGGCTCCAGGGATTTACTCTGAAGCGGGGCTACAGAATGCTGGAAACACAATCTTACAAAGGCAGGCTCAGAGAATCAGGGCACCCTCAGCATTACCTGTCTATACGTGGGAATTGTCTCCAGATATACTTTCAGAGTCCAAGTCTGGCAGCTCCGTGTGGCCCTCGGGGGCCGTGTGGCTCCAGCTGTCCATACAGTCCGAGGCAGCGTCATCCTCGCCCACCGTCACCTCCACCCAGCTGACCTCTGCTGCCTCCTCGTTCTCCTCACTGCCCTGGCCATCGTGGCTGTTGCACTCCAGCCTGTCCACACCCTCTGCCTGGTTCCCCAACAAAGAGTCTTTCAGTGGTTCACAGTCTCTTTTTGCTCTCACCACTGGTTTCCCCCCATTCTCTTCATTCAGTTTTTTATGCTCCTGGTAATGCTGCCGAGACACCTCATTACCATTCTTTGGACTCTCAACGTGTTTTGAGCTCTTTTTCTGGCTTTGCTTGTTATGACCATCACCAGCATACTGCTGCTGGTACTGGTCAATCCATTTAAGTGACCCTGTTCTTAGTGAAGACCGGTTTTCCTTGAACCAGCGAACTATTTCAGTCCTTGTGAGCCCAGTCTGCGATGCTAACTGGTCATACTCCTGCGGTGTTGGCCACTGGGTCCTTGCAAATGTGCTTTTCAATAGATGAATTTGCTCTTGTGTTTTCTTCAGTGTGGTGGAGGACCCAGATAAAGCACCAGGGAGCTGAGAGCTACTCAGAAGTTCTGCCTGGCTTATTGCACCATTGGGAGTTCCTTGATCCTTAGTTTTTCTGTATGATCCCATTGAGTCCAAGACAGCTTGCTCCATGCTGTCCCTTATCTTTCTCCGCTCAGAGAACCATGAATCTATCTCCCTCCTACTCAGCTTAGTTTCCACTCGAAGCCTGTCCAATTCTCCCTGGGTAGGAAAAGAGCATTTTAAGAAACTCTCCTCAAGTGCCCTAAGCTGCTCTTGAGTTTTCTCTTTGAATCTCTGGGGAGTAAAATCTGTGTATGGGTGAAATGACCGACCATGTCGACCAGCTGAAGGTGCTATATGATCTTTCCCTAAAGCATCACCAGGAATTTGCACAATGCCCCTCTGACTTCTGTACCTGTGGTCACTGAACCACTTTTTGATCTCACTCCTGGAAAGACCTGTTGCCTCTATAAGTCGATAGACTTCTGCATCATCAGGGAACTGGCTTGCCATGAAACTGGCCTTCAGCTCTGCTATCTGCTCCTTGGTCTTCTTCCGCTCACTGGCCGGTGTCACAGGAACAGCAGTCAGCTTGGCAGGAATCTCAGGCACCTGAACTACGTGGGGACGCTTGGCCTCTGGGGCACTTGACAAGGTCTGTATTGTCCTCTTTTGCCCCTGGTTTGGGGCAACAGCAAGTGTAATTGGTGAACAGGAAACAGTTGAGCCATTTGACACAGGAGTCAACACCAGGCCAGTCTGGCCCAGTATCTGACAAGGCAAAGCTGTCTGGATGATGGGCTGTGGCATTTTTGCAGTTGCCAAAGGAGCTGGCAGGACAGTGATGGTCTGGGGAACTGCCTGGATAGTACCATTGAACATTTTCTTCCTTGCTTCCTCCACTTCTTCGGGAGACCAACTTATACCATGTTTCAAACGCTGTGTAGCAAACCAGATTCGGATTTGCTCTTCCGGATGTTTTGATGCTGCTGTCAACCATGACAACTCTGCTTGTGTTGGGTAAGGAAACTTATTAAAGGAGTTGATCATGGTTGCATTAGTGTCCAGTGCAGAATTGTATTTGGTACTGTTCAGAGGGACTGGGACCTTGGGGACAAGGTTGATATTTGGTGGCAGCTGTACAGAGGGCATAACATGGGCTAACACATCATTGAGAAGGTCTCCATTTATACAGGCAATAGCTTCAGTGGCTTCAGTTATGATGCGGGGGAGAGCGCCATCCACGTGGTTTTCCGTAACTCCCTCCTCTGGCTTCTTAGATCCCTTCTTGGTTTCCCCTTTAGGCTTTCCCAGTTTCATCACTGGCACTTTATTTGCACTGATTCCCCCGTGAAGTGAATCGTCACACTCTGCATTTTCTAGCCCACTGCTTGTGACAGTGACATCATTAGTAGTGGTCTCAATAGACTGCTCTAAAACAGTCTGATTATTGCGTTTAATTAATTTCAATTTAAAGTTAGTCTCTCCTGGGTGGTATTTTGTGTTGTGGTCAGATAACGAATCATATTTTTTGGTTGTGAAGTTGCATTCAGCACAGACATACAGGGGGTTGAGAATGACATTTGGATGCTGAGTATCAACATGCTCTGTAAATTCATTTAAGTTTTGTGTTGAGTAAGGGCAGTACTTACACTCATAACCACCCTGGGGCTTCTTAGACTGATTTTCAGCTGGGGGCTTCGCCTCCACCACTTCGCAGTCTTTGACTGAGTTTTCTGAAGGCCAATTTTTTTTTGAGTCCTGCTGTGATGCACCAGTGCCCTTCTCTTTAGGAGTCTCTACGCCCTCAGCACTTTCCTGCTCCACGACTTCAGAAGTTCGCACCATACAGGGAGTTGTGGACTTTCTTTTGCTGGCCATGGCAGCTGCTGGCACGGTGCTGCTGTCCCAGATGGTGGCTTCTTTTGACAGGCTGAGCAACCAACTTGGTAGATCTTGCCAACAGCTCCAAACTTCCCTGATTATTTGACTCTGTTTTGTTTAAAGAAATTCTGCCCTGGCTGTGACCATCAGCTCCACCAGTAGACCTGTCAGCTGCATGACACCTGTGAAACAAAGCACATGTTGTTAGGCACTGATCAATAAAACACAGATTCAGCAGAAAGCCACAGCTCAAGGTGTGTGCATTTGCAAGGCATGTGCATATTTTGGATATTGCCAAACTCTTCCTCCTCCCCATCATCATTTTAAGAGCCAAAAATCTCCCCACAAAGAATAAAAGCAATGAGTAATTTGCAATGAAGTGCACCACAGGAAGAAAACGACTGGAACAAATAAGATGAAGAGACAGAGGATTTTAAATTTCTACTAGACTCAGTTTGTTTAGTTAGGAAAAGAAGATACTGCTATAAATACTGCATCTTTTTATAGAAGCTGCAATTCTATTAATTACTATTTTGAAGCCTGCAGATTTGAAATTGAGTGTGATTTATATTAAACTTAATTACTTCCCACTGTCACTTACCTTGTAAATCTGTCTACTAAATGATTGTGGTTACTAATGATGGGTGATTTCTAAATCAAGCTATAGGATCTGCCTTGGTTGTAAAAGTAATGGCAGAAAGAGGAGTTAATGCAAACCAACACTTCCAAAGGTCTGTGTTTTGAGAAAAAGTGAACTCAGAGAAACTCATCAGGAAACTACAACGGAATTGTGGAGGCCTATCAAGTCTTTTCCAGAAGAGAAGTTTCCTTAAAACACCACTTTTTCCTCAACATTGACAGAAATAGCTACCAAAGACCACTGAAGCCCTCAGATACCTTTTAAACAGGGTCCCTTTCTGTGACCCCACTGATAAAGTCCCAACTTGTGCATGTCACTCCCTACAGAATTAAAAAAAACCAAACATTTTAAAGCTTTCTTTTTATACTGAAGCACTTTTAAAAGTTCCCAAATGCAAGAATTCCATGAAATGTATTTTTTTAAGAATCTGAGTTGTTTTGAGGCAATTATCAGTCAGAACAAGCACAAAGAAAAATTACACCAGCTTTTTTAGGATGTACCTGCACTCATCAGGATTGGAGAGAGGAAAAAAGAGGAATTTAGTTGTAAAAAGAGTTTCATTAATGAAAAAAAACAGAAAAAAGCCACTTTCCTATTTGACAAGATGCTTTTTAAAATTTATCACTGATTCCAATTTGCTATTCTTCCTGATTAGATGGTCTACGGTTTCATAATACTTCTACAGTCTTGATGGAAAACTCAGATTTAATAATCAAGAAGTTATTGGAATTGAGTGGGAGATGCACCGGTGTTTACTAACCAGAGCAGGACAAAAAGTGGAGATTTGCAGAGTGGGTCAGGTCTGCACTGAATTCTGCAGAAGTGCTCTAAATGGAGAATCTGAACTAGTTATCCAATGGAAGATACCCCTACCCATTGCAGGGGGGACAGACTAGATGATCTTTAAAGATCATTTCCAATCCAAACCATGATCTCCTGTCTAACCAAATGCACATATGTTTATTGTGAAGATTGTAAATGATAAGCTGCATCCAGAATCAAAGACACAAAGATCTAAATAAAATAAAATATCACTGCAGTCACATCTGGACACATCCAACATCAGCAGACACTTTATAACCACCTGAGTGCTGTCCCTGTATCTGCTCCTCCTGCTTGAGCCTTGGCATGAAAAACTGTGAAAGCAGCTGCCAGCTACTCTTGGTTGTGTTTGCAGCTGAGGAATTCTCTGCAGGTCTCCAGAGCATAGTGCTGCTGGCCTGACCATCACAGCTCATACCATTCCCATACATATGAAACTCAAAATGATATACTGCCAGAGGAAGCAGCTCCAGCTGGGGATAAGAGCAAGGATGGCAGCTTCCAGCTCTACACACTCAAAACCCAGCATGGAGCAATTCCCCATAACACAAAACACCCCATGTGCCAATTCACCACACAGCACCTTCACAGATCAGGCTCTTGTGAAACTGAAGCTGTGAAACACCAAGCACACCATGCAGAAGATCCCATGCAGACACTATTTACTATGGTGCTGATGCCTCTGCATAACTGCTTTGTGTTCACAGCCACTACCACCCCTGCACCTCCCAGCCCTGGCACAGCCCAGGTGTGCTCCTGCACACCTGGTGAAGCTCAGAGCATCTGGCTGACTTTCAAGGGTGCAGGTGCTTCCCTGGGAAACAGAGCATATCTGCTGAGCTCTGTGAAACAGGGATGGGGCTGCCCACAGGCTTATGCCTCTGCCTCAGTCAGGATGACCCAGTGCTGTTTCCCCTTAACCTAAGATCACCAACACTGTCCCCACCATTCCCCAAAAAGCATTCGCCTCTGAGCCAATATTTCTTTTTCTGTTTCCTTTTTTTTCCCCCTTCTGCCTTTTACTGACAAACAAATAGAAGAACAGTGAAAGCAGTCATGCCTGGTTTTCTGTACATTTGTGTAAATTGACTGTTAAACTGGATCACACTGAATGTTCTCTATCATTTCCACATATTCCTTCAAAATTCCCCTTCTACTTCACCTCACAATCGTCCTTCCACAGATATTTTGGCTGTGATCTATGACTTGCTGCATCTCACTGCAGGTAGGATCTGAAGCTAGAGACAAACACATAACTGTCCCAATGCCCATCTTCCTGATCACACCTATTTTCAACTGTGCTTGCAGAAAATTAATTAGCTTTGAAGCTTCTTCCCTTATACCAAATTTGGCTGAAACAGGCCAAAAGATGAGAGACCGGGACAGAATGAACTCTGTAAGCCCAGTTGTTGCTGGAAACAGGGTAAAGGTGATCAGGTTATCTCACTCTTCCCTGTAAATCCCACAACATTTGTGATCCTGACTTTCCTAGATGAGGGAAGGGAGGTGCAAGGCAGCGTCCTGGGCCAGGGTAATGAGTGTCAGTGTCCCTGAGCCATGGCTCCTGGGATGCTCCTGAGTCTTGCTCTCCCCCTCCCAGGCCACAGCTGCACCTAATGGTCTGCTCCTGTTTTAATGCATGACCTCGTGCAAAATTCATGTGGCAACATCAGCCACAAAGGAAGAAAATTCGAAGGACATCAAAAGACAGAGCAAGGCTTATTTATATTTCACTGAACTCCCCCTTGCCTCTGCAGGCAGAAAAAGCTAGGAACATAAAGGAATGCAATGGAAGAGAAAAAGTAGAGGAGAAACATCTAGGTTACAGCTCTGAATCAATCAAAGGTTTGTTAAAAGTCAGATTAAATGTTTTCAATTCCCCAGTCTCTGGAAGTTCAGCAAGCTCTCAACTCTTATGAGGACAGGAGGACTGGCCTGAAACAAGGATGCTCCAACACAGAGGAAGGGCCAAGACCCCTTCAAAACATATCTAAGTGTGTGGAAAGATGAAAATTTGTCTGGTAGAGTTTTTCTAGAAAATTGTACAGACTGTTGCTTCTCTTCCGTCTTCCTTTTCACAGAGTGGTTTTCTGCATGTCTAATTGTTGGCTTTCTAACCCTACACTTTGAGTAGCTCATTTTCTGCCACGTGAAATCATGATACACCACAGAACTTGCACAAGTCAAATGCTTTGTTTTAGAGGTCAGTGAAAGAAACAAATGACTTTTAATCGAAGATGGGTAGTCTTGGGCACTCATAACTAGCTACAGACTGTCTTTGTCCCTTCGACCCACACCCTGGGCAATGGGGAGGAGGAGAAGCTCAACACTTACCTGAACAAGGAGAGTTTATTGGCATCTCCAAGCAGTAGTTCCTCCAAGACCTCAGGAAAGAGGTCATTTGGGATAAAGCAACAGAAAGTTGCAAAAGAGGATTGGACCCCCCCAAAAAAACCCACATCCTTGGGGTACATTTGCAGGGAATGCCACAACTTATCCCAGAATATTAGAGAAAGTATCAAGAGCATCTCACAGTTTGCAAACATGAGCCACTTGCCAGAAGATCAAAGCCCCAGCAGACAGCTTTAAATATGCAGTGTTGCTCCTGACAGAACTGATAAATGGTGCCACTTCAGCTCCTCCAAGGCAATGGCTTAGCAATCTGCACATCCTGATGGGAACCTGAGCTGCACTTTATCACCTGAGCCCAGTCCACAGCACATGCATTCCCTTCCAGGGACAAAATCCACATCTGATATTCACTGTGGGGCTGCACCATGGACAAGTCAACTTCTATCCCTAAAGCTGTCCCTGTTCTCCTTACATTTTGTTATAAGGACCGTGGACAAAGAACCTCTTTTTTTGGGCTGCTGCCACTGTGGAGTGCCCAGAGGAGTGAAGGCAATCCTCATCCCTCCAAGCTCACCTTCCAACAGCTCCTGCTTGTCTGCCCATACTGCAGGGTGTTGAAAGGAAAAAAAAAACCTTCATTTTTAGAATTTTCTTTTTAAATGAGCAAATGCACAAAGCTGCAAAAGGCAACCAGGTGAAAAACAAAAGTGCTTGGCTCCAAGCAGAATCTGTCATTGTGAAAGAGGTTTAAACCAAACTATAGAGAACCTGTGTGCAGGAACAAAAACTTTTGATTTGCTTCAGCAAAGCCATCCAAGACAGGAGCACACAAGTCAGAAGCAATGCCTTCTTTTAAACTTATCTCCCCAAAAGTGTGTCACAGCACTTATGAGTGAGCCCTAACTCGTCTTCATTTAATTCCTGAAATTTGTTTAAGTAATGAAATAATCCAGCAACAGTCCTCTGATAATCGACCCCCTGTTAAAACAGCTACAGAGCATGAAGTGGGATCTTAATGGCAACTCTGTGCATGACTGAGGAAATGCCAGATTTCCTATCTGGTCACCTGGCCCCAGACTGGGGAAACTGCAGAAAATCCCACAGGAAAAATAAAACATGTTTTTAGGCCTGGCTGGCACTGGAAAACACTTGCCTATGTAGCAATGCCACTTTCTATCAGCATAAGGTTACTGTACAGCTCAAGCTAAGGAACAATAAAAACAAATCCAAAAGGTTTCTTTTACTGAATACTGAAATCTTTTCACTCTCATCTTTATCCTGTGCACATAGCTAAATTTTACACCCTACTTCCACCACAACAAAAGGCAAATATTTGGGTAGAAACTGAACTCCTTTTCTGCACTGCTGTGCCCACAGGCTCCTCCAAGGTAGTGGCAGAGCAGGAATTTTCCATGGCACCTGGACACAGCTCAGTTGCACAAAGCATCATTGAAAATTGCAAACTGTGGCTGGGGAAGTGGTAGGGCAGGGGGGAGATAGGGAGAGATGCTGCTGGTTTTCCCTCATACTCCAAAATATGACTGAGTCTGGAAAAGACTGTCTAAAGACAACCATATTTGAAGGTATGTCTAATTAAAAAGCATGGAAAACTTTAATTTTAGCAGAAAGGAAAAAGTACATCAGAAATATCACTGCTTTGTGTTGCATCTTGCTTTCAGCCAAGGGCTGGAATAAAGTAAACAGAAGCTGAAAGAGGTTGAACCTCCCAGGCAGTGCAAATGGATCTTTACTTTTCACAGATAAACCTTACTTTTAAAAACAAACAAAAAACCCAAACACTTTAGGGACACTTGTGTAATTTGCCAGTAAAATCTTTCTTTACTTTTTCATCTTGCTGCATTGTTTGCTCTGCCCTGTGCTGGCAGAGAGTTCCCAGCACCTGGCCTCATTTGAAAATGAACAGTGGGAAAACCACCAGCATGAGGCTAACTGCAAATAAGTACACAAATATATAGCAGTGTTCATTTGCAAGGGCTGGCTGATATTTGAAGAGGGTGGAAACATTTGATTGCTTTGCTGCTTAGGAGCTCAGTCTCCACAAACAGCATCCTCTGCTACACAGGACAAGCAACAGCAAATTACACCCTTGTAATTTAACACCCACATCCCCTTGTCTGAGCATGGCATTTAATATCACAAAGGTAAGAACTCCTCCTTACAGCTTTCCCACTCCCCTTCCCCAGCTTGAGGACACAGCAGAAGTAACAGGAGGAACACAGCACAGAGCTCACTAGCAAGCACTTGTTGGGCACAAATTGTTCAGTCCCTGGGCGCCTTTGGAATATCATCCCACTTTATCTCACAGTAAGTGGATCTCAGCAAACCTCACCACAGATGCCATGCTCTGCCCTTGGACACCAGCCAGGCCCTGCAAACACTGCAGGTTGCTTTTAAAGCAGACACCACCTGCACCACCCTTTTTCCTGAGCTGAAGAATTTTCCACCCCTTCCAGGACATGTGGCCACACTATGATGGACCTCATTGACTCTGCTCATTCCTGGATATCTTCAGCCATCTCATAACGTTCCAAGCCTGTGGACCCCTGACTTCCCCAGGATGTAAATACTGTATTCCTCTGAACATGTCAGATTCTAACCCTCAACTCCAGCCTGGGTGGCTGCCCAGAAGTCATGCTCAAGTTCAGAGCAGAGCAGAAATTAACTGATATTACCTTGCAATATCATAAGCCCCCCTTGACCACCTACTCTTTGTCCATGAAGGCTGCAGCAATGCAAACACAGGCAGCACAGGGCAGAGCTGTCATCCTGTTCCCCCATCAGATGCTGAACTCAAATTCATTAAAGTTGCAGGAACATTTTTCTCCAACAAATACAAGGATGAGAGGGGAGATACACACTTCGAGGTGCAAAAAAAGGCACGTGCCTAGGGTGATGTTCTTCCTTCCTTGCAACTGTTTTCAGCATGCAGCTGCTACAGTAATATCAAAAAGCACATCAGCTAGCACAGCAAAAAACATGCTGTTGCTCTCCTCTGTGATACAACACTTAAAAACATTGCTTAATTACACACAGAAGAAGAAGCAGAAGCAAACCAGGGCAAATAATCCCTGCATGATAGATTGGGACTGTAACAATTTACAAAAAAAACCAAAAAAACAAACAAACAAAAAAACCAACAAAAACCCAAACAGAAAGGCAGGTTTTGTGAACTAGGATAGAGCTTTTAAAACAGCATTTAAGTCAGACCAGCACAGAGCTCCAACACCTCTGCAGTTTTTTGTAAGCTGAATAACTTCCAATTAAAGGGGTGGTGTACAGATTGTTATAGCAATAATTTTTGCAGACATGAAAAAATAAAATTGAAAGTTTGCATATGCTGGTGTAGACATTTCTAATTATGAAAAAATTCCCACACAGATGTCTGTAACAGGATACTGGGACCATGAATATTTTTCTACAGGAAAGCAGCAATTGATAATTTTTCTTTTAAGGATCAGAGGCTCACACCTTTCAAAGGTGATCAGCAAACCAAATTGTCTCTGGGACTCCTGACTTCCCCAGCAACACGTCCTGTGAAACTGGATGACAACACATGAATGGAGGCAGAAGCAAACCCAGTGCACATCCCACCTCTGCCCTGCACCCCCCTACAGCAGAGTCACAGAGACTCTGTAAAAACACGAAGATAAAACAAGAGTCAGAGGGCTTGGTGGGCTGAGGGTAGAATGAAAGAGTTTTTAAAAGGCACCAACAGCTGTAGAAAAATCCTGGAGAACTGCATGATAAAATTAACCACATGAAAACTGCCTCTTAACATTAATAGTTCAGCTGTGATGAGACCACTGTGTAGAGAGAGAAAAAGTTACTCTGAAAAACACAGGTATTTTGAGGGAAAAAACCCCTTTGTAGGCTTCACCAGAATGGTTGTGTAGCAGCACCATGCAATAGGATTATTTCAGAGTACACTGCTAACAGGCTGTTCTTTTGAACTAAAATGTTCTCCTTCAAGCTGCTGCTAAGCCAAAGATGTGGGGAAAATGGTGGTATGAACAAGAGGCCAAGCCCTTCCCAGAAAAGAGGAAGTTGAACATTGCGTGCTGTGAATTTTCTATTATAAGTACCGATCTGCAATCACTGGCTTGTACTTTTTCCCCCCTTCTTTTAAATGTAGGCTTAATTCAGTTGCTAAAAAATCGATTAGGCCTGACTAGCTTTTTGCTTTCTGAAAAAGTGCACTTGTGATTAGAACCTGCACTTCACAAACTGATTCATGCCCTGAAAAAATACTTATATTGTAGCAAGTCACTTATTCCACCTAAGACAGTGGCCTTAATCTCAGTGAAGACAGGAGAGGATCCTTCTCCAGGAGGGCACACACCAGAGCAGGAGGGAGAGCGCTGGGGTGCCACGGTGGGGACCAAATCCAGGTTTCCTTGCTTCCCAGGCACTGCTTTCTCCTCCAGAAAAAGGGCTGGCAACCCACAGCTTGCACACGAAATGGGACATGTGGGTCACTGCAATCCCTGCAGTTCTCAGTGGTTTGTGAAGCTGGCGCGGTCTGGGAAAAGCTTTTTTTGTTTGTATTGTGTGTGTCATGTCCTGCAGGAATGTGCCTTGGCTGGTGCCCTGCTCTGGAGCCACAGATGCTCAGGGACACGAAAAGACCCCAAACCCCAGCAGCACCTGACTGTGCACTCAAAACCCACAAGGGGAGAGTGGATGCCCTGGCTGAGGCCTTGCTCTCTCCTTTGGGAAGGAGCAATTCAAACTGAGCTCCTCCAAGCAAGGTGATGGATGCACGAACAACCCATGCAAGGTACAGTCAGATACAAATGTTCTCAACATCAGCAAGTGTTCCAAACACTCACAGAGGGGCTGATCCTCTGTCCAACACCCTCCACGGGCAGCAAGCTCCAAAATAACAGTCATATACCCAGTCTAAATTATCTCCTTTAATCAGTGGTGTGTTTAGTGTTTACTCCTAGGGTGGGTACTTGCACGTTCAGAAGAGAGAAATAAAGACCAACAGACTTCTTATGAGAGAAATAGAAAAGCTATAAAAACATTCATTCTAGTAAGTTTAATTACTTGTCTGTGCAACTCATTGAGTTCTCATCATTGGACTAAATTAAAGTCACTGGATAGAAACAATTTTTCATATTGAGTTTTCATCCAGCATCATGTGGTAGGAAGACAAGAGACTCACAGACACAAAGTAAAAAATTATCTGTACACACTACCTTCAGCTTAGTCAGTTAAACTCTGGATGTATCAGTCTTTTATTTTATGCAAAAAAAAAAAAATAGTTTATCGTGTTAGAATGTTCAGTTGAACTTCTTTTTAAATACACTTTACAAGTTTTTTCCTAGGAAAAGGTTGGTATGTTAAAATAAGTATTCTTTGCTTAGAACAGTTTTTAGTAATAATTTCTTATTTGTTTATATCAAATATCTTAACAGCAACATCTGGTCCATTTTCTCTTCATGTTATCTATCATTCCATAACACTGCCACTTAGACAAGGAACAGCTGTACACATTTCCAATGTAACTATATATTTTATATATGATCACATATTTTTTTCTCTTCAGATTTATTGTTACTATAAAGACACTCTAAGTTAAATTCTTCCAAAGCAGAAAGAACACGAGCTGTGACAGAATCAAGATGTTAGTTTTTTTTTTTTACTTTGCTTACAAAACTTAAGCAACAGAGCAGAAGTTTTCCTGCTTTAGTCCTCCTTACACTACTTATCTCCCTTCTCAAATTCTGTTCTGGGAACCACAGCACCCTGCCTTTAGTCAGCTGAGTGTCAACTTTTTCCAAATAAAATTATCAAGGCACTCAAACACTTTGCAAGGGAGGTAAATTGCAAAGGGGAAAACAAAAATCACATGCAGATTCTAGGTGTCCCTCTTACAAGGCTGCAAGGTAGAAATGAGCTCAAGAAACAACAAAAAAAAAAAACCAAACCCCAAGAGCTTCCACTTCTCAAGAAGTGGCCCCTAGAGGCTTACATGTCTTGGCTCTGACACACACCACAGCAGGAAACAGGAAAGCACCAGAGGAGCTGATGGAGGGGAAGGAGAGAAGGCTAAGGCCACAAGACTGCTTTGGTGACCACTTCTAAAAAGTGTTTAGATTTGAAGGCAAAAGAAAAGAAAAGAAACTTCTATCACCAGCATGTCATGTCTGAACGACATAGCTGTGGGAGGTTTGGGACAGCTGTATTTGTCCAATATGGGTAGCAGCCTCTCCATCAGCCTCATTCACCACAACTGCAGTGCTGAAAGAGTCTGTGGAGCTCCCAAGAGAGAGGAAGGAGCTCAATAAACAGAAAACATTAGTAACCTGTGTGTCTATAGCTGCACGGCTCCCCATTTGACTCATTCATGCTGTATTAGAACAACGCAGATGGTTTGTGAGCTGTACAGATGATGAATCACTGCATCTCTTTCCTCGCTCCCCAACAGCTTCTCTGTATCTCCATGCTCCCCAATGAGAGCACAGACTGGAGGAGAACACACTGCAAGCAGAGCAGCATCATGTCTCCTCCCACAGGATGGTTGTACCTGTGGCCCACAGGCACTGCTGTTCTCTCCTGTCCCCACTGCCCTATCCACTCGCCTACACATTGGTGAACTCAACAGCTATATCACTTCCAGTTGTCTTGACTGACACTGCTTACACAGTCTGAACCTCTGCACTACTGGGAAAGGTTTCAGTACACAGTAATTTTCCCTTTTAAAACACCAGGTCTGGCTTATAAACTGTAACAACCAAAAATACAAATTTCCTGAATGGAAACTCTTGAGCTACAGTACCAGATGCTATTGAAGGAAGAAGTCCAAAAGCTGGGTTTGGGGTACAAAGATGTGTCTTGAAGCCCAAACACTGAATACCTGCACAGCAATGAAATGGAAATGGTTCACACCTCAACACTTCCATAAGCAGGAATTAAGACACACCTCTTTCAAAAGAAGACCACTCCTGGAAACTGCCACATGACTTTTCACAGGACCTGAACACCCACTGATCTCCAAACTCAGCTGGGGATACCAAACAAATCTGTTGTCCAAGGCACTTCAGGACAGCTCCAATTTTCAGCATACAAAGAGTCAGCTGTCAGCCTAAATCACACAGTCCAGTGACCTACCCTGTTAGGAGACTTGTGATACAGATGAACCCTAATACTGCTAGGAAAAGACATCTCCTTTCTCAAACCTGACTAAATTTTTTCACTACTATAGCTGGACCCCAATCTCTTAGCTAAGACAGAGACAACAAGCAGCACGTGGGAAAGTTGGCTGCTGCTGGTTAAGAGAAGTGAGATGCTTGGGAGGATTGCATAGGCAGTGCTTTGCATCAGTCTGATCTCTTCAGCTTCCTGGTGATGAGCAGATTTGGTTCAGCTGAGGGGCACTGCAAGTATCTTGCTGTAAATAATTTTCACTCATTCTCATCTTGTCGTATTTTACATCACCTTTTGTTGTGCTCTACTTGCTTAAAGAAAAGGCTGTTTTAAAAGTGGCTTTGTATCAGACTCTGACAAACCTAAGTTCCACATTTTGAGGCTTTTCTTCTCCAAAAGCAGTGACATGGCTTCCACCCACCATGTAAAACAAGTGTCTTTGTTAGGTCCTTTTCTCTCATGCAGGAGTCTGCCTTAGATAGTTAATGACCTGTGGTGATCAGAGGATCCTACTGGTCCAGTATTTGGAGTCTTTAGAGCTGTTAAGATACCTATCCTCACAGCAGGCTTGTGAGTTAAGGCACTGCTATTATTCCCATTGCTCAAATGGGCAATTAAGGCATGAAGAGAGCATGGCAGAGGCTTTGCTAAATAGCCAAGTCTATTTACAGCTTGCTGCCACCAAAACTGGGTATCAGAATGCAAAAATCATGCCTTACCCGAGGTCTTCAGCAGAGCTGGAAATTGCATCGAGGTTTTTGGTTACTGCTCCAATCTCCAGTAAACTCAGGTTACCCTTTTAGCTCACAAGTGGAAAATACTTAAGAGCCCCTGCGAAAGTGGCTGGTACTCTTAGATTAGGTCCCAGCAAAAAAGCACCAAAGTCACAAAACCACCACAGCTTTCACCAGGAGGTTCATGGGAGGAAGTCAAAGTCTAAAGATAAAAGGTCTGAACTCTTCTGCCTTCTCTCAGAAATCACTCATTGGGTCAGGTGCACATATACAAGAGAGAAGCTTTTCTACTGAGCTTGCTAAGCCTCCCCCTGTCCTTACACAAAATAAAAGTACCTTCCTCTGCAGCTGCTGCAAAGCATATCACTAGCAAACCACACCAATTCCTCCTGGTCTTCCTTTGCTTGAATCCTACAGTTCAAGAACTCTTCCCCTTTCCACTTTTTGCCAAAATTCTAGAAAAAACAAGTATTTTATGGAGGGTTTCCGTGTGATGGAGATCTTCTCATGACAATCCCTTCTCACACAAAGTCTGTGGGCACCATCAACACTTGCTCCCTTCACTTTTTCTGGAGGCCCTGGATGAGCTGACCCACACTGTTTTCAGTCAAGAGTATACTTTTTTCCAATTTGTTGGCAATATAAGCTGAGCATTCCTAGTATGCATCACATTATTCCTTGGGCAGTTCCTCAGTCAGCTGTGAGGTCAAATGCTGAAGAAGTGACCATCTAAAAGATGCTTAGTTACATTGCTTTCTGTCATTTTAATCATGTGCTGTGCCTGTACTTGTTGAAGTTGTTTTACTACATCTGCTGTACTTCATCTCTTGCAATTCCCACTCAGATCACCCCTACGCATAATTTCCCCCTTATTACCTTCAAGTTTTATCTCAGCACTTTGTTTTCCAAGGTTATTTTATTATTTCTCCTCTTAGTTAGCACCCAGGCCTCACACACATACAAACCACTTTGTATTAGTGTAACCCTATAATAAACTGTGACAGAGAACCTACCACATGTTGCACAGAAGAGCTTGAGAGACAACAGCAAGTCAGGCAAGATCCTTCTGAAACATTTGCATGCTTTCCCTTCACTGCAGATTACATAACACTTTGCTCAGTTTAGTGGGATTTGAAGCATCCAATACAAGACCAAGACACCAACTCCTGTCTGCCAGAAACAACCTGAAGCATCATTGATAGTATAGAGACATCTGGAATAAGTCTATACCAAGTGACACTATTTTAATTTCTTCAGTTGTCCAACAAATCAAATATTTATTTTCCTTAGGAAAATCACTGATTATAAATACAATTTTTAATTAAACCCCCCGCAAAAGCCAAACAAAACCCCCAGAGTTAGCCTTTCAAAACTGTGCTTACTTATGGGGGGAAAGGCCTGTCTTGCCACACAGGACGCTGAGGTTTCAGGTGGGTATGAACAGTTTATGTGTCCCTACAGGCATCTACCAGGCAGGCACACAAACGCCATTTTTCCCTTGGAGATCACGGGATCAAACAAGCTTCCTCTTCCTCCCTGCAACACCCGTGGCTGCTGCAGTTTGTCACAGGGCAGAGCCATTGCCCTCTGTGCACAGTAACAGCTTTGCTGCCAGGAGAATTTGGCACGGCCACAAAGGACCTTTGTCCGTGCCAGAAGTTGAGCACACAATGCAATCCTTCCCCCTTGTCACACAGAGCTGGGTTAGAAACAGCCCCCAATGACTGCAGCCCACAAACACAAACACTGTCCCCCTCCCCAGCATGAGATCCTCCTTCCCATACCGAGTGCTGCTCGACCACAGCAGTCGCTGCTTTTGGGAGCCTTTAATTCTGGCGACCTCTATCCAGACTTGCTGCAAGGATGAGTCTGAGTGAGTGCCAGAGCTCTGCCCTCCAGCTCTCTGCACAACTTCCTCCACCTAGATACTGCAAGACCACCTGAATATAAGGGTCTCCAATTTCCAGGTATATTCTTGTCTTCAAGAGGCCATTGGCAGACTGATCTGATCTAACAATAAGTGATTCCTTTGTGCAACTTTCTCTGTTTGTGTTTGATCTGCCAGCCTGTGTGTGCATGTATATATAACTTTTTTCAATACAGCAGCTCTGAATCCAGCCTGTCCCACCTTTCCCTCAACTGGTCCTTGAAATGAGAGTCCCTAGACCAGGGCAGGAGCTGCCAGCACCTTGGAGCTCTGGGAAAGGATGCTGACATGGGATGTAGGAGACCGAGGATGAGCATGCCCCAACACTGCTAATGGAAAACAGTGGGATTTAGCAGGATGCAAATGTCTCTGCATTTTCATTTCACTACAGAAATACAAAGAGGAAATGATTACTGAATTATTCACAAACTAATATCCCAATTCAAAAGAACCAGGGATTATTCTGGAAATATACAGTGGAAGAGTGAAAAGGATGTTTGGAAGTAAGACCTGATATGTATTAAAAAATAGTAGGAATTGACACAGTTGTAAATACAATGAGATAAGCACAATTCCTGCCTTTGGAGACTTTTTCTACAGCACATGATATAAAGAAGGACATGTTTTGTTTCTTCTACTTCTCATTGTAAGCATCAGGTGATACTGATCAAACCAGTTCCTACCTCCATTACTGAATCTGATCTGGACCATCCATAGCCTGGCTGTTTGGCACAAAACACCCCTAGAACATCTCTCACAATCCCAAGCCACAAAAGGAGCCATGTTTCACATGGAGAAATTATTACTATCTTGAGGAATAAAATGCCAAGGAAAACAACAAGCAAGGAACAGGCTAAATCTCCCATTCATTTATTTCTAACCAGTGGAAGGGTTTGCCATCAGAACACCTAAGTGTGACAGAGTACTTGGCAGTTGCCTCCTCCCACTCATTTTAATCCCAGCATAACTCACTATTCCCAGCTCTGGCTCAGAGCCGGAGTCAGCACAAGCATCAGCCTCTCTGTCTCCCTGGTGCTTCGATTTCCCCTAGGGCTACTTCAGAGCTCCTCCAGATGAAGAAACTGTAACAATGATGCTTGAGCAATACTTGAGAAATGTAGAAAAGGAGGAGAACTGCTCCATAAAACAGTTTCTCACTGAAGGGTATTCGTTTAAATCTTTTTTTTTAAACAATTTTTTAAAACTTGGTTTCTTCTCCTCCTGCCTCTGCAATGCCAGGACCAGGCTTGCAGCAGTGTGCCCAGGGCTTATGCTCACCCCTACCATCTCTATTAAACCCTCCTCCTTCCTGCTCTCTCCTCAGAGTTGCAAAACAGGCTCCAACCATCCAGTCATCAAAATCCAACTATATACTTATATAAAAGTAGATAATATTATATGCACTAATATCCAGTATTTGTTTGCCTAAACACGTGTGCTCCTTCCAAGGGAAAAAAACCCCTTAATGACATAATTTCAAGAGACACTGATTCTGTGACCAGCTTGTGTTAATTTAGATGGTCACCTTTATAATGGCTTGTGAAAATTCTTTTGTTGAAAGTAAACAGCCACCAAACACTCCACTATGAACTCTGTGCAACGTGGCAGTTCTTTCCATGGCAACCCACCAGCACCAAGTGTGCTTCTCTCCACAGACTCCACTGCACAAAAAAGGCGGGCAGGGAAAGAGCCTGCTGCAAAGCTCTGGCTGTCTCTGCCATCCTGGCAATCCTGGGAACCAAATTCACTGGGGAAGGGCAGCACTTCCACAGCCTCGTTGCTGAAACAGTGCCTCGGCTCCAGCTGTTAACCAGCTGCTTGGTCATCTGCAGGTTGGTTGGTTTGCTTGCTTTGTAAACAAAAGCCCAGTCAATGTATTTTGTTTCCTAAACAGCCTGAAATATTACCTTTGTAGTCCCCAAATCATTCTCCACAGCAGAAGGGAGTGGAACTAAGGCAAGTAGGCCATGCTCTCAGACCGTCTCCATGTGCAACAGCAGGATGCTCACAGAGGACATCTCCTCGTGGAGGACAGACAGATGTGCCACTGCTGAGGGCAGCCTGGCCAGTGTGGAGGGCAGGGCACCCACAAGCTCCCTGATCTTCTGCTATGACCAACTGGACACCAGCAAGGCTCTCAAGCTCGTCTCTGCAACTACACATTTTCTTTCTAAACACTCCCCCTGCCCATGCTCTTTGATGAACTTTAGCAATTCAGCATCCCCACACATGTGGGAGCTAAGATCTTGTCTTTGGCTAGTCCCCAAGTTCGCCATGGAGCCAAACCTTTTGTGTAACTACAGGCAATCCCAAATTGCCCCACAAGCCAGCTCCCCAGGACCTCCTCCCCTCCACCTCATCTCAGCAGCATTCCCTCCCTGTCTTATCACCTGCAAGGATGCCTTAAGCACTGTGACAACCCAGACTGGAGTGGTCATGGGTTATTTCTCCTGAAGCTTTATATGAAAATCTAATTACACAGCAGTTTCTGAAGTTTAGAAAAAATATGTTCTATCAGCAAGAGCTGATGCTATTATTTAAAGTCATCTGACCACCAAAATCCAAATAAGAAGCAGGGAAGGGGACAAACAATCGTGCCATCAGTAAGGCTGGAGATGGCAGAGATTTAAAACCAGATCTCAGAGGAGCATTCATCAGCCATGACCTCTCATATCTAGCCTGGGTTTCAGACCTCATTCCCAACAAAAGCATTGACAAAGCAGACACTTATGTTGAGAGCTTCATTTCCAGCAGACCAGCTGCCTTCTGGCAGGAAAACACTCACCCATGAACGAACATTTCCTGAAGCAATTTCTACCTCAAGACTTTTATATTCAGGGAACTAGTCAAGATTTACTACATGCTTCTCACCTCAAAGAGGAGCCCCAGAGAAAAAAATTAAATTACTTTTGTCTTTTCTCCCCAAAGTTCCTCTCCACTTCATGATTTCTTTGCCTTGAAGAAGTGATTTGCTTCTCCTCCAACACCTTTTATCTTCTCTACCCTTACCAAGACATTCACTGAGTGAAGGCAGCTTAGTCGGAAGAAACAAGACAGACTGTTCACACAGCTCCTGGCTTGTGTGGTCTCTAGAAATGCTCCAGAGAGGCAGTCCCTGAAGAGGAGAGATGCTTTGGGCATGAAGGGGAATTGGGCCCAAAATGACACAATTAATTCTATTTCCCTGGTATGTCCTGTCGACTCACAACAGTAAATTAAAGGGTAAAAATGAGAGGGGAGAGAAAGGGAACAAACAAGAAATCCTTAAAATACGATCCTGCTCATGTAGGCCATGGGCCTCTGTTGCCTTTTTGAAAAAAAGTATCATTTCTAAAGCAAAGTTATCCCATGTTGCAGTGCTGCAAGAGGAGGAGAGAGAGCCAGGAAGCAGGAAAAGACTGCAGAGCCTGCAATGGAAAATCCTCACTCAGTCACTGAGCAGTCCTCTTGTAACACTTACTTTAATAAAGCAAATATGATGAAACACAGCCCAATTGTACACAACACTGCTGAGAAATTGGATCCGGCTGCTGAAATGGGCTCTCAAACCCCTCCTCTCCAAACACTGGCAGTTCACATCACTTAATTGCATCCAAACCACCCCCAGACAAGGAGGGACAGGAGAAACGAGACAGGATGGGTCACTCCACATTTGATTCATCTTCGGAGCAGGGCCAGTGTATAAATCTTTATTGGTCTCTTTTGTCACTCGCCAAGGTTCAAACGTAGCATCTCTGGCTGTTCCCTAATGATCAAAGGTGACACTAACTAAAAGACTTCAAGGGCAATGTCCATGGAACTTGGCCTTAGCTGTTGCATGTACAAGTAAGAAAACAGCCTTCATATTAGGTATAAGAAAGCATATTTTAAAAGAGTCTGTTTCTTCTCATCATTTGCTTTTAATTCTAGATTTTATTATTTTAAAATTGAATTCAAACAAGAACAGACAGATTTTTCCTCCTTTTGTGGAATAAATCAGCCCAGCTGCTGAGGTCAGTGTTTTCAGACCAACACATGAAAGCAGATGTGTCTGAGGAAATTCAGTGCTGCCTGATTCATCCTTTAGAAAGGATGAAGAAAACGATCCTGGCAAGTCAGGTTTATTCCTTTGAAGGAGAAACAATTTAGTGTAGGTATCAAGATGGCAGGAACTGGAGAGGGAAGGAAAAAAAACAAAACAAAACAAAACAAAAAAAAACAAAACAAAAAAAAAAAAACCAGGCAACCCTGTCCAGACTGCCCTGAAGTATCTTTTCAGGCTTTAGATGCTGAACAATAAAAAAGCCCCCATGGTCCACCAAGTTTGCACTGAACAGGAGTGAGGTGAAAGACATCCTTCCTGGATCACTTCTTGCATGGTGGCTGAGCATTGCTGCTCTCCTCATGTCCTCTGCCACAGACATGCACACAGAGACCAGGGCAGCAAAGAAAGACAACCACAAATTATATGACCCAGTGAAATATTTCTGGGTGGAATCCACACCTCGTGTTCCAGAGGAAACAAAGCACAGCCTGAAACTGGTGAAAACGAAACTGCACAGCAAAAATTCACCAAAAGCACAGTATGAGAGAAAGAGTAAAGAAAACAAGTGCAGTCAGATTTCATTCAGATTTGGAGTAATCGAGAGACTGTTGGTGAAGGGGAAAAAAAAAAAAAAAAAAAAAAAAAAAAGTCTTTCCTCCTTGGACAGCCCCATTTCAAGATGCACATACACACAATGTGTATCAAGCTACATAAAACCAGCACGTGCCATCACTGTTTCCTTAGAGTGCAAATAGCACCAGGAAAGAAACACCTTTCAACCAGGCCCTCTGCTTGCTTTGAGTCCCAAGTGACTCATAACAAGGGCTGTCTGAAGATGCTCAGTAGCAGGTCAATCTTTCCCAGCAGGTAGAAGAGCTATAAATCAATTGATTTAAAAGACAAGAAAAAAAAAGAAAAAAA
Source organism: Acridotheres tristis (assembly GCA_037013685.1). Taxonomy (NCBI): domain Eukaryota; kingdom Metazoa; phylum Chordata; class Aves; order Passeriformes; family Sturnidae; genus Acridotheres; species Acridotheres tristis. The sequence goes on along the minus strand of CM072886.1, from coordinate 138,038,835 downwards.
ACCAAACCAAAAAACCCCTGAGGCTTGCTGGGAAGAAGTAAAATCAGGTGGGGGGGGGAAAAAAAAAAAAAAAAAAGAAAGAGGTAAGATGAAAAGAACCTGTAATCTCTTTAATGCAGCACTGAACAACTTCTGAAGAGAAAGCAGAGAAATGATAAGAACAGGAAAGAAAGGCAAAGAAGAAAGGAGACTATTGACCCTAGGTACAGATATATTTTTTAATGGGCATTAGGTCAGCAGGGCATTTTCCATCTGCCCTGCTTAAACCAGAGCTCTGATGATATTACATATGTGATTTTAATACAGCATTTATCCTGGTGGGACTAAGTTTGTTTTGTGTGTGTGCACATGGATATTTTGTTGGGTTTTCCTGAGGAGAAAAGCAATTTGTAGGCAGATGATGAAAACAGCAGGTGCTGGGTTGCACCTCTACTGATTTTGGGGCTGCTTAGAAGAGAAAACACCATCAGCAACAAAGGGCTACAAGGGCTTGGAGATGAAGAGGAGAAGGGAGAAAAATTCAGAAGAGCTTCAGGGCAAAGTTGTTTCTTCTCCAATGGCCAACAGGGCAGCCTCGCTGCTGTTCCCACAGGGGCAGCTCCCCTTTACCAGCAGAGCCCTTGGTCAGGGACTCCAGGCTTTCTTCTCCCATGCCAAATGCACAGGAACTGCAATGACCCTCACTCCTGCCCAGTTTTTAGCTCAACCTCTAGGCCTGCCCATTTCAACTCCTGGTCAAGGCAGCAATGATAAAACACATTTTTTCCTGTATTTTTCTTAGTCATTTGATGATTCACATAGATAAAGACATCGCAGTCTTCGTCCTTCAAAAAGTCTACATAAAAAGGAAAGATCCCAATTCCACATTCTACTTTTCTTTCAAATTCCACAGTGCTTTTCCAATCTAATTCAATAAGGACTGTGCAAACTAACTGGAACCTGCAAGAGTTCCCAGTTAGCTGCTTGACTAATACAGTGGAAGTTAAAGAAGATTAGTTAGAAGCTGAAGTCAATGTTTAAAACATATTAGAAACAGATAAGTTTGGAAGTTAATACCAATACCCTACAACCTCTGTAATCTCTTGAGTTTAATTACTACAATTTTAGGATAGGTTGCCATAATTAGATGGCACATTCTCTTAAGGTGTAAAAGATCCCTGGAGAACACCACCATTAGTGCCAGCACCAGTTCCCTACACACTTAACTACATGAAATGCCTTCTAGCTGCACATATTCTAAATAAACCCAAAACAAGCCCAGTCTCTTTCTGCCCATTGATATGCAGCATGATATCACCCAAAATGGTCACTGTTAGAGGAAACCTGAAGACTTGAAAAACATCTGGCAGATCTGAAGAAGAAAGCAGAAAACATCCATATCTCTATGGGGAACCTCCATCACATGCAGTACAAGTGTGTACTACAATGGATGGTGCAGGGACTCACTTTGTCCTTGGCATGAGAAGCTGGGGTAGGAAAACAGACCCAACAAGAAGCTTAATCTTCACAAGCTGCTGTAAGAACCACCAAGGAGTTAACAATTTCTAGTGGTTTTATTTTACAAGGGGCAAGATAGAATGGACTTGCATTTTCAAATTTAATTTTACAATCCCTGAGGATTATATTCCAGGAAATTACTCTCTTATGTGAGCATCGTTACCACATGACATTTTGGTCACATTATCTCAGACTCTTTTTGGCACATCTGTCAGATGTGATTCACCATGTATTTAATGACATGCAACATTGGTTCAAATATAATTTACTAAAAATATAATTTACTACAACAAGTTAAGAAAATGTTTTTCTTATGCTTCAGGTTACATCTCAACTCAGAAGTGCCTTCACACTGTACTCATCCAATTTTAAGTTCTCCCATGCAGATTTCTGGAACTTTAAAAAGAAAAGAACACATGCCCCTGCCCCCCCGAAGACAGATAAAACTGCTTTACATAAGTTAGAGAAAGACAAGATACAGGTTGACGGCACTAAATCATCCCAATCCTAATACTTCTTCAGCATTTTTGAGTTATTCATGCAAAGTCATTTCTCTGTATGATTCCCAGGCAGAATTTTTATGTCAAGAAGGTTTACCCAGATTAACAGTTTCTCCAATCACAATGTCACTGCTACAAACCCAAACAAGCCCCACTGCTTGTCCCAAAGAATTCACACACTATGTCCCTGCCAACACGGGAGTCCGGAGGGCTGTTAGATGTAAATTGCTCTGAAGGTAAAAAAAAAAGGTGTCAAATATTACTGTCTTCACCAGTCAATATACTTCAAAACTCTCTGCTAACACTATGGTAAAAATAACAACTGTGAGCAACAAGCTAGATGTTCTACAATTGGTGGCTCAGGAGCAACAAGCAACACCAAGCATTCCTGACAATAGTCCCATGCAGGCAAATTTGTTTTAGGGTTATAACAAACAAATTTCAACTCATGCAGCCAGACAGATTTTGCTCAAACCCTTTAGGCAATGAGCTGAGTGTGCTTGCACCCTGCAGAGGGCAAAGAGCAAGTGGTATCCACCAGGATGACAGCAACCCTTGCAAAGGGAGGACCACCCTCCTGGGCTTCCAATGAAACATGGCTCACTCGGGGTCAACAGCTGCTGTGTTGAAGGTGCACAGAGCAATGTGGCACCCAGCCTCTGATGGGGAGAAGGAGCAGCAGAGGAACACCAGGCATCTCCAGTAATCCACACAGGGAAGGATGCACAGACTGGCAGCATGCATGGATCTAACCATGCTGTCAGCCACTTTTTTGATCAAGTAAAAAAAAAACCCAACAAACCCACAAAAAAACAACTCACAAAATTCACTCATAGGAATACAAAGCCCTCCCATCCCCAGCTTGCAGTTGCGTGGAATAAAACCCAGCTTTTGTAAAGCAGAGACAACCTTATTTTCCTTTGTGTTCCATACTCTGATCTCCAACGTTACCTGGGGCTGTGATGCCATCCCAGCTGAGGCTCCCACCAGCAGGAAGAAGCAGGGAAAGCCCCAGGACACACAGTGACATCTTTACAGAATGCCCTGGCCAGCAAACAGGCCAGCTGGCTCCTTGGCTCAAGCAGATTTGGGAGTATCTAAAAGTGCAGCTAATGACATGAACTCTTTGAACACCTCTGTTTCCTGTGAGGTGACTCGGGGTTGTCCTGCCTTTCAGAGTTCTCAAGACTGAGTGTTTGAGGAAGAGCAGAGGCACAGAGTGTTGTCAAGCTTAATCCTGCTAGAGTCCTCTGGAAAGCAAACCAACAGCAACCAAGGAGGCTGCACAGAACAGGAGAGGGTGGCTTCTCCCAGAAAGAGACCTGGTGCTCCACGGTCATAGAGATGACAAAGTGTGGCCACACTCAATGCACAGCCCAGGAACCTCCACCTGAGTGGACACTACACCAGGACCAGCTGAGACCACAAACATGCACTGCATGGGGCAAGAGCTGATCAAGAGCTGATGCATTTGAAATGTCATTTCTTGCAAAATTCCAGCATTAGAAAGCAATACAAAAGCAGCACGTGTTGAAGGAGACATTCAGTCAGCAGCCAGTTTGTATAACATCACCTCAGTGCTCAGGGCATTGAGAAGGGGTCTTGTAAGGAACAATTTATGGAAAACTGCAGAAGTGTGCTATTGGTGCTGCACATTGCTCAGAGCTCATTACAATCATGTTACCACCACTAAATTTACTGATTTGTTTCAGCAGCCACAGAAGAGGATGCAACACCTGAGCCCAGTGCTCCATTCCCCTGACATATCCCAGAGCACAGTACACAGACTGAGGAGGCAAAAACACAGTTAACAGGTATCTATCTATGACTAACCTCAGACACCTGATGAGCATAGCTATGTGTTTGCTGGCAGGTAAGTGATGTGCTGCAGAAGCCAGCTGTCAGAAGCAGGGACTGTTATTTGCAAGGGTAATTCACCAGCTATACCTACCAGTTGCTTTGTTGTGGTTTGTTTTTTAAAATATTTGTATTTTAAAGTATTTGCTAAGTGGGAAGCTCCAGTCACTGGTAGTGGCACAGTAAGCCTCCTTTCACAGACCCAGCACCTTTGGGCAAGGAGAGCAGGGATGTACAAGAAGAGGGAGATGTCAGACAGGTGTGAAACCAAGCCTCCATAAGCCTGAAGCTAACTAAGATACTGGAATGATCACACAGCTCTCCTAACCCCGGGATGCTGCTGAAAGATGCAGCCTTGAAACTCTCTGCCCTTATGAGATATTTTTTTCATGTTTATTACTTTTGCAACTAACTTATGAAGCCCTCAAAATACCTTCTACTTGTTTTGCTATTTAAATGCTCTCTGGAGTCACTTACCCCTCTACCAAGAGCAGCTAAATCACTGTTTCCTTCCCCTCTGCCCCCACTGCAGCTTTTTGGAGGTCACTATCTCCCTTCTCTCTATTTATCCTGTCCCTGAGTGCACAGCTTTGCGTGTACCAGATATATCACAACTGCAGAGTGCTGCTGGGGCCATCTCAGGGGCTGAGCACAGGGTTTTTTTTTTCTTCCTGGTTAGCTTCAGGCTTAAAGGACACACTGAAGCTGTTCTCTGCTGGCAAAGGAAATGAGCAGCACCATCCCCTCGTGCTTGCCAATGCCACCACCAGGGTGGCCTGTCATATCACATGCCAGGGGATGCAAACCTGACCCCCTAGCCTACCCTGTCACCTTCCTGTGCTTGAAACCACTCTTTGGAATCCTCAAAGGTGATGAAAGTTTCAGCAGGCTCTGGAAGCTTTACACTGCTTTTAACATACAGGGTGTACCTCTGATTTCACTGCCACCTCTGGCAGTCAGAGCTAGCATGAGGCTAATGTATGCATCAGGAGTTTGCCAAATGACACAATCACTCATCCAGACTTAGGTGGAAAGAGCTGTTCAGATATCTTCATGACCTGCACAAAATGCACCCCTCAGATTTTCACAGACAGCAAAGGAAGAGGCTTTTGGATCTTCTCTTACAAAAAAGTGGCAGAATCAGTAACAGATCAAAACTTACTGCTGCCACAGACAGCCCTACGTGTTACACTACCACTGCAGAGATTTCTTTCCTTTTGATAACACGCACCAAAAGAAACATATTCATAAAGAAGCAACCTATAAATAAGGGTGTGCTCCCCTGCCATCCCATAGGTACATAAGTGCTGCTTCTCACCTGCTCACAAGTGCTTTCCCCTAGCTTTCCCTCTTGGGAGTGTTTTTAGAGGGCTGATCCTGGCTCATTGAAGTCCTCTGAAATTTTGCTACTGACTCCAGCAGTAGCAAGATCAAAGAAGAAAGCTGCTTCTTCTCTGCACTCCTCCAGTATCAGAGGGATGCCTGTCCATGGTCACTCAAAGGGCTCTTTTCCTGAAGGTAAAACTATTGGAGATGTTGAGGAATACGTTCAGTGGAGCTGCAGATTTTGGCTCCGGGTGCAGTGAACCCGAGGCAAGAACTGGCAGCCACCCTTTGCACAACAAAGGGCACAGAGGACCGTGTGCAGCCGGGTGACCCAATACTCAGAGACACAGCAGGAGCCAAAAACTCAGCAGGAAGAGCCCAGACCTTCATGCACATAGACTATGGGGATGTAAATGCCCAAGGATTCTTTTGTTTGATGTCCCACCTCCGGAGGCACCAGTTCAAGCTGTTATTCTGTTACTGCACTAGGATTATTTTAAGAATCCAGACATCTGAGACTCTGCTATGGGAAAGCCTGGGTTGAGCTGGTAAGGAAACCTGCTCTGACTGTCTAAGTGTATGGAGGGAAGCCCCTTGGCCCACTGGAACCACCCACAGTGAAAAGGCTTTGGTCCCAGCTCAGGTGCTGCGGGTGCAGCTGCCAAAGAGAATCCCGGATGCTCAGACAGGAAAGTTTCCTGAACAGGAGAGCAAGGTCACATCAAGATGGGAATTCACTGAATGCTTTATAGAAGAGCTAAAAAACCCCTCAGTTCTCTTTGGATTCACATGGTATGTAATAGCCAATATATACTCACTAAATACAATTACATATATAATGTAAGTAATATAAAACACATTTTAATCCAATTATTAATAAAGACAATAAATGCAAGGCCATTCCCTGTCCTACTAGAGCTGGAGTCTCCTCCTGTAGTAGGTGCTCTTCTCGAGCACTGCACGCCCTCCTCCCCTTCCCACACACTCAGCAGCATCTGAAATGCAGCTGCCCCAAGCACTGTAGGGTTTGATTCATCTCTTGCAAGCCTGGCTGGATTTCAGAGCACGGCAAACACAGCAATAGTCTGGTTTGAGGCACGCAAGCAGAAGAGTGTACTCGGAGACCTGCAGACAGGAAACGTGCCAGATTGTTTATACCTGAGTCATAACTAATGTTGACAATGAAAACTGAGTCAACTCAGAGACCACCACTGTGCTCAGTGCCTGTGGGATGCTCTACCCTAATGCCACTAACAGGGAAATTGGAACTAAGCACAAATTACCCATACAAATACCACAGTTGTTTCTGTGAAACTCTTGGTGATGCAAAGCATGCAATACCCAACTGCATTGTAAGGAGACAGGAGCACATTCTCCAATACACAAGCACACTCAGGTCCAAGTGCTCCTGATTTCCAACAGACATCTCCATGAGCGAGCAGCCACTGAGAAAACAACATTACCAAAAACTACTGATGGTAGCAGAAAAAAAGGACAGGTCTGGAACTGGTGGAGTTGGAAAGCTCCAGGGAAATTCATTGCAATTTTTGTCACTTGCAATCTCTCTCCTTTCAATTCACTGAACTTTATTCTATCCCTTGATGTTCTTGGTTATCAGGGAGACATGGAAGTAGCAGCATACTTTTAAAATCCACTGGGACCAGTGAAGAGGAAAGCTAGCAAAGCCTGGTTTAGCTGTAAATGGAGGGAATGAGGGTTTAAGTGAGGGGAGAAAAAAACATGTTTGGTTACATGGGAATTTGTGACAGATCACAGACTTGCAATCCAAGGTGTGCACATGGATCCCAAATACCATAAAATAAAAACAAACCCAAGACAAAATCCCACAAGCTTTGGGCTTCATTTTGGGAGAGTCCTTGTTACTGCAGTATCTCTGAGCACTTGCTTGGGCAAGATGTATCCTTTGCTCCCACACAGGACTTTCTGCCAGCTTGGATCCACCCTTATCCTCAGGGGTGGGAAAACCAGACCTGCCTGAGTGCATGTCATACCTCTCCAGACTACAGGCAAGTCCCAAACTACCGTAAATTGAAAATCTGTAGAGCACATTACACCCATACAGGGAGGCTGAGTAGTTGATGCTGAGCTGAGGACCTGACAGGTAAACTCTCTCACAGCAGTCTGTGTTCACTGTGGAACATTTATTTCCCCTTATAAATAACATTTCAGCTTTTCCAATACAACTCCCACGCACATGCACCCAAACAGAAATACAGACTCCCTTCTGCTTTTTTCCCCCTCCTGATGATCCCGATTTCCCTCCTTGGGAACAGCTTTCCAGACCTTCCACCTATCCCTGCACCCAGGAGCATGATGCATCAGGGACTCCCCCAAATCACTCAGCACCAGGTCTATTCCACCACACAGACTCCTGGCACAGCCATCCCACCACAACAGCCCACTGCTCACCTCTGCTCAGGAACAGGGACAGCTGACTTTCTCCACTCCTCCATCTGCTGTACTGTCAGTGTTTTTGCTATCAGCCACATCTCTCTCACCCATAACCTGAGAGCATTTCTCTTAGCATGTAGCCCAAGCAAGATGGCTATTCTGCAGCACTTTTCTCTGTATCCTTGGCAAAATTGGGCCATGAGATGAAAATTTCAGGTAGAAGTGTTATTTCTGTACCTTCTTGCAACAATTCCCATTTCAGCTACTTAACCCACTGCCTTTTGATATTCAAAAGCATCACTGCTCAGACCTCTACCCCTGTCAGTCAACATCAACCAAACCCTTCCCACCTCCTCCCGAGGAACAGTTCCACAAGTTTCCTTTGGTCAGGGCATTTGGCTCAAACCTCTCAGCCCCCCTTGTCCCTCTGAGGTAGCCTGATCACATCTGCTAACATAGCAGTACTCACCTCCTCCACTCACTGGTAATGCCAGCTTCATCCATCTGCTTGTCAGCTTCCCCCACAACAGCCACTGCCTGTCCCCACCCCATGCTGCCCCTCCAGCCTGGCAGGACCTCCCACCATCCTACTGCAAAGCCTGTCCTGGCTGCTGCCTTGCAAGCCCCATGGAGACCCACACTTGCTATGAAAACACTAAAGTTTGGTTTTTGCAGTGTATCAGGTCATTGGCGCTAGAAAATAAAAAGGATTCCTTCCCAGACCTCTCAGGAAGCAGCAGCTGAAACAGGTGGCTGTGAGCATGTGCTGCTCTGTGGCTGTCACTATCCACCCAGAGACTCTGCAGCCACCACAGCTCCCACCATATCTTGGGATTACCTTCGGTTTGATGAGGTTGCCATCAGTTAGCAGAGGGGTTTAAAAGGACATCAAAGATCTTAGCAAGAAGTACGGGATGCAACTCAAAAGGATTTTTTAAAGAGCTGCCTAACACAGCCATACTACTTGCTGTATTACTGCAGCAATATTATCACTCTAATTTTGGTCATGACAACACACCTTCAGTGTAAATAGGAAGGAAAGCCTTAACTCTCTTCCTGGCTTGCTAGAATATTTTAGACAAATCTTTAGCACCTTAGTTTACATGCCTGGGGACTGGTTTTGCATATCCTTCTCAGTTGCTAAGTCCCAGATGCCCAGCTGTGAGCAATGTGTAGCAGAGATTAGCTGTGCTGCTTTGGAAGGGCCACCTGACACTGAGTGTGATGAGCAAGGACATCCTGCAGCCTGGAACATTGTTATGGACCACCTACAGAAATTGTATAGGCCATCTTTGGTTAGGGTGGCATTCCTTTTGTCTACTTGTTCCCCATCTAGTTTACACCTCAGAGTTGAATGGGAGAGAGAGACAATTCTGAGGGCTGTGCCTGTGACCTGCCTCGAACATCTGTCCTAAAGCAGGGTGAAACATCTCTGGAAACTGTGTAGTGGAAGTGGTTAGACAGCTACTATAGAATATATATATATATATATATATACATACACACACACTGCTTAACTTACAGGCAGCTGGGGTGAAACACATCCTAATCCATCTCTCCAGGTTTACTTTCACTCACTTATAAAATGGGATAACAGCACCATGCCAGACTCTCTCAGAGTGAGAGGCTGAGCTCCTGAATCCCCAGGTCTTGGCCAGCCACCACACTGATACATGATGGAGGTACATATAGCCTCAGACCCATCTGTGTAAAGGTGTTACCTTCCAAACAAGTTTTCACTATAATATTATGGAATGTGATGTGAATAGAGATGAAGTGTGCAATACTGAAGTTAATCACAGGAAATAGGGGCTGGAAGGGAATCCCATGAGAGCAACACATTTATTTCATTATTATATCACAGACAACATTAAGCATCCACTGAGTCCCTCAAGGCAGAAATCTTGCATAAAAAGCATCCCCATTTACCAAGCATGATAGAACCTGCAACTGTTCTATAAATAAAGGTTATTTACAAAGAGCTGTTAAATATTTATTTTTCTCTGGAGACTGAGTTCTCTGTTCATTTGTCTCCGTTGCAGAATCATTTGGTATCAGGGAGCTCACCTAAAAAAAGACTCGGAATCTGTCCAGAGCCTGATCCGGACACAGCACCAGCCTCCTCCACAAGCTGGCAAGGAAAAGCATCCAACCTGACACAGAGGGAACACGAAGCAAACAAAACCAGAATGATCTCATTCAGGAGGCAGAGGTAGAAGAAGGAACACCAGTGATACAGCAGCAATTAATAAATGCTACCACACTGCTTCATCCTTACAGGGCTGCCTTGGCACTGTATATTGAAATTAGTGACAACCTTCAATTGTGAAGAGTAGCTGCAGATTTGCATTACATTTGCTTTGTGTCTTAGGAACAAGAATACATTTCTCACAACCAATAAATTAGTGATTTTTTTACTTTTTTTTTTAATTTTTTGAAGCTGACAGATCAGGGTGGGGGACACATGACACAGGCTCAACAGAAAAAATCCAACAGCATGGCTCTGGAATACACTTCACTGCTAACCCTTTGTAGTAGTAATTGTAATAGTTCTTACTCCAGCTTGCCAAAAGCTGAGTTTTAATTAAATATTAAAAAGCTATTTGTTAAAATAATGTTTCCATAGCAACTAGAGAAAGCTAAAATACCCTGGCACTTCTGACTCACAGCATATTAATCAACCACCAGCTATTATATAATGAGCACCTCCCTGCAAGCACCAGCAGGAGCCACGGCACCAAATGCCTGAATCCAGAGCCAGACTGCTCTGTGTGCTTGCTGCCTGCTCTCAGCACAGGCAGGCATGGGGAGTTACCTGGGCTCAGCCCAGGAGTCACATGCCCAGATATTTTGGGGAAGCCATGCTGGAGTCCCCAGGGTCAGTACATCCCTGTGGGGGCACAAAGGGGGTGGCACTGGGCAAGGAGAAGTTCTGGCAAGGCTCCCCACAGCCTGCAGCAGTGAGGGGCTGAGGTGGCTCCTTCCCACCAAACCCCAGCAACCTGCCTCCAGTGCTTGTCTTGCAAATGCAGTGCTCATACCACATCTATTTCTGTAACTTATTTAATTTTTTTTACATTATTGGAATTATTTTTTGTAGCAGGCACCTTCCTACCATCAGGCCAACTGTGCAAAACTGAAGGAGTGATTAAACCTTGCAGGGACAAACAACCTCTGCTGCTCAACCAGAAAAGCTTATTTTACAGATTCAAGAAACAAAACTAAACAAAGAACAGCAAACAAACACTCCCCCATCACATCTAATGCCCCAAAAGATGAAAAAAAAATCTTCTATACTCTATCCATGCACTTCAACAATGGCAGCCTCAGCCATCCAGCAGTTAAAGCTGCCTGATACGTGGCTGCTGCTGGCCCTGCCGCCAGTCTCTGTGAGGCTTTGCCCTGGGGACACAGCTTGTGTTAGAGTCTCCCACTGCCTTGTCCACGAGGAGCATCACCATATGGTCCAAAGTCATGGGAACAATTGCAGATGGGAGTTGAGCAGTTGAGGCCAAAGCAGTATTACCTCAGGGGAAGAGGACTGGAAAGGAAAAGTGCAGCTACATTGGTCAGATGGAGTTGGAAACCACCTTCTTCCTCCTCCTCAGTGACTTAATTTTTTGCTTTTAAGCTCCCTTCCTTTTTTCCAATGGAAAATAAATACTTAACCACGCAGTTATTAACCAAAAGGAATGTGATAAATATTACAGCATCTGTATGCCAGCTTCGGTTTCCTGCTGCTTTGTTTGGGTGTCACAGACTGTGGCTATGACAACCACAAACAGTTATTGGACTGATGTCATTTGTGACATCATCCTCAATGGAAAAGAAAAGGAAGCAGAGACAGTATCAAAAATAAGAATGGAGCAAGATCCCAAAGGACCACCACACTGGGGCTGCTGGAGAGCCAGGCAGAAGCAATCCTGTCCTTACCAAAGCCCAGGCAGCACCCAACTCTTGGGAACACCTGCCCTGGGCTGTGATATGAACTGCACATTTGCAGTTACATGAATGAAATCTTCTCACTCCTTCTCATCTTGGAACTGTAATGGAGGCTTTTGGCTAAGCCTTGTCTCTCCTAACTAAACTTCTCCTGTTCTCCAACCAACTTCTCCTCTACATCGTTATCCTTCAGTGATAATATTATTTCCCCTCCTTTTAAAATTAAAATAGTCTGTCCAAAATTTTCAGACAGTCGTCCAATTGAGCACTGGGAGAATGGGTGTTGATTTTGTGAGGAGTGCACTGTTTGAAGAGGTGGCTTTGCTGGTGACAAGCACAAGTGACAGTTTCAGGGGCTGCCACAGCTAGAGCCCAATCTCTTGTCCCATGTAAAGGCAAGGAGGCAGCACCACTGTTGCATTTGGCAAAGCCTTTTCTGTAGGTACCTCTGGCATCCCTAAGACATGCTGTTGTCATTTTCTCTGCAGAAAATGTTTGCAAATTCACTGCTCAAGCTCCAAGAAGTAAAAATAACCCCAAATCCATCTAAATCTCATCTGATAAGTGAGCAGTTTACTGCAACAAGTATATTTTTTAAAAGTTATACATTCATAAACCCTGACACATGTGAATTAATTTTTTCTAAGCTCCTTTTGCCCAAAGGACAGCTCCTCTGTCCTTCCTGCTCCCCTGCCAGACCTGCTGTGCCTTTGCAGTCCAGCACTGCAGCCTGCCCTGGGCATCCTGTCGTCTGCAGCCTCCTCACCAAGCTGTCCTGACACAGAGCATCCCGGGGTGGGACAGCAGCACACAACCACAGCCAGCTGAGGATGCTTCTCCCCAGGCACATACAACCTGAAGGAACCCCTCCCTGCATCCTCCCAGGGCTTAGTTCCCCACCAGAGAACAAAACTCCATCAGGTGAGTATTGCTTTTAAATAGCAGGACAGAGATGCTGCCTTACAAAGGGATGGTGAATTAAAGCCTAACAGGTGAAGCAACCACCACTCACAGCTTGCTCATAAATGTCCCCAGGCCCACTGGAAGTGGCAGGAGCTGCCCAAACCAACACCTTCCCTGACAGCTCATAACACAAGGTGCCAGCTCTTCATCTAGGCCCCTCTGTGAGGATGCCAGTCAGAGCTACCCCAAGCCACTGCTGACACCCACATTGCCACCCCTCACAGGGCACAGGCACCCCTGGGAGCAGCCACTGGCAAGTTTCACCTCCAGATGCTGACAGTCAAACAGAGAAAGGGAAATAACAAGAAAGCCTTTTTTTCCTGCTCTGCATCAATTCTCTCATAGAACAACTGAAACATTTTGCAGGGCAATGCTGCAAGAGGACAGAGAGAGTAGACATAGAGGAGCTGAATTCTGGGAGCTTTGGGTTTTCCTGAGCAGGAGGTAAGTTTCTCAGCCAGCACTGTCCCCCTGCAACCATCTCATGCTCCCCAGTTCCTGTCATACAGCCAGAAAAGAGAAGACAGGGAAATGGGAACTTCCAGTCTCCTTTCATTACTGAGCTGTGACTATATCTTGCTGCAGTAATTTCAGACCACACACCAGTTGCCTGGGGAGCTTCCAAGGAGGCTGCTCTTGGCTTTCTCTCTCATCCTCTTAACACATCTATAAGGTATCAGAGGCACCTGTGGATTACATGCCCGTATCAGCACTGCTGTTTTACTTTGATTTAATGACACAGACATCTACATGGGACCAGCAAGTCTTCAGCAGGAGCAGGTCCCCATGTTCAACTCCTTTGTGGAACCAACCACTACAGGGGTGCATTAGGACACAGATTCATTATGTCCTGAGAAAATGCTTCCCAGATTTCAATACTGCCTACCTAATAGAAAAACAATCAACTTTTTGTTTTGAGATAAGCAAAGAGCTTTTCTAGGATGCGGATATACTTTAAGAGACACAATATATACACATGGCATACTGCTACTGAATTTTCATCAATTAAATTGGTATCTATTCATCACTCTGAAACCAACACAGCTGTAAAAAAAAAACCAAAACAGAGGCCAGAGCCCACCCTGTGCAATGCTTTCTAAGTGATTCACAAAAAATAAGCCCCACAGCTCAATTAGCAGATCTTGTGTGACAGTCTAAACACCAAGGAGTTAGAAGAAAACATTTGTGATTCAGAGGAAGAATATGAACCATGGACCTTACTGAGGGAGATCAATATAAAACACTATCATTGTTTCACATCCCTTTTTTCTCCAGTAACTGTACTCATTGCCAGTATTCTTCACAAAAGGCTGGAAGAAGGATTCAATTTTTTGCTTAACAGTTTCTGAATGTTTGACAGGTGTTTATTAGGGAATTTTTATCACACCTTTACTAAACATGGATGGACTCATCTTTTCTCCTTTAACAAAACTAGCCATTTCTTTTTCAGACTGATTTCACTTTGGGGTTTAATTCTGCTCTAGCCCAAAGAGATTTTTGTTGTTGTAACAGAAAACAGGCTTAAGCTACTGAAATGAAAATAGAAACAAAAGTCTGCTGATGTCCAAGTAACCACAGATTGCCATTACTACAGAACAGGGTAAAAACAGGACAGGAGTTAATCTGATTATAAAAACCTCAAAAACACCCCTTATTTAACCCCTTTGCTAATAAAGTTTACTTACAGAAAGCAACAAAGCCCAGAGCAACAGCATCCAAATTTTAGCCCTGTTAGCCAGCCCCAGAGCAGAGAAGCCACCTCAGGAGCCCACAGTGTGCCAGACACACAGCCAAAGGCTGCAACCACCATTTCCTGAGGCTCCTTTAGAGCAGCACTGGCTGGCTCACCTGGAGAGCTGCAGACTAGCCACAGCTGCTGGGAAATCCCAGCCCACACCCTTTAGCAATGCATAGGAAAAGGTCGTAGGGCAGCTGCTCTTCAAATAATACATTTTCAGTTGTTTTGGTTTTTTTTTTTCATATATATAGAAGCTCCTGGCTAAGCTGCTTTGAAGCAAGTGTGCAGGTGTCTCCTGTGATATAAAACTTCCTTCAAAGCTACTTTATCACATCAGGGAAGACCCAAATATTGCATAGTTTCCTATTGTGATGACAAGGCTGGGGTGTTGTCCATACACACAAAAACAACCTCACAGCCAATCTGTGCTCTTTTTCCCTTGCAAAAGATGCAAGCTCACTTCCCAAGGAATGCCTCAACTCTTCAGCAAGATTCTGTCTTTCCATAGCTGGTAAAGCTTGGAAACAACAAACGAGCTTCAGATGGTGCTAATGGTCCATTCTGCTGACCATATTTTCAGTTAAATGCATTCATGTGGTTTATATCAGTAGTGAGATAATTATTCAGCCTATGTGGTAATACAATGCTGGCTGTATTTTGTGGGCTGCAAAGAAGTGTCAACTGATTCCAAAAGACTGGATTTACTTGCTGTAAACATTTCTTGAAATATCTTTAAAAGAAAAAAAATTAGAAGATTCTCCTTCTGTTTGGACAAGCTTGGATTTCTTATGTAAAGGAAAACAGAAAGAAAGAGCTACTCACTCACAGCACTTGATTGCTTACATCCTGGTGAGCAGTATTTCTGATACCTACAAAAGTGGAAAAAAACATGTAAGTCAGGGAGAAAAATCAAAGATCCCTTCCCCTTTATGACTGGTAATTTAGTTTTTTCACCAGTACCAGGAACGCCAGCAGGAATTTCAGCAATTCCCTTTTACACTGACCACCACTGACAAGCAATTTGAAAGATTTGGTCCTCCAGCCCTTTTACAGTAACATGATGAACCTTGGGAGTCTCTTGGAGGGGGAAAAAAAAATCCACATTTCTTAGGCCAAGCAGAGAGTGGAGAGCGCTCACATGATGTCCTAAGATACCACCACTGTGGTTTGCACTGGAAATACCCACAAAACATCTGCTGCAGCTGCCACGTTCCAGAATAAACTCTTTGGCTATTGGGAACTTCTACAAAATGCCATCAAAATTTTCCTTCTCCTCCTTAAAGGGATTCACCTGCTGTCTCTCAAACCTCATTTCTGCCTTTTTATTTTTTTCCCTAAAAAACAGGAGAGGAAGGTTTAGCTTCAGCAGCTGCAAGAGCAGAACTGAACAGAAAAATATTCCCCTTTGGCAGTGGCTGTTTATACACCTAAAAAACACTATGCCTGCAGGTCTGCAAGAATGGCTAAAGAGATAATAAACAGTCAAGGGACTGCTCTGAGTAAAAGAAATACAATCAGAAAACCACTCCACAAGCCCCCCAGGAAGAGGCAGAAGCTTATTGATTGCTTCAGCAGGGCTGTGAGCACAACCTGCATTTTCAGCTCAAGCTGAAGTATTTGGGTTTGAAACTCCAGACTCCTGTTATCTGTCCTGAGGAAGATCGGCTGACAAAACCAAAAGAAATCACTTGGAGTCTTTTGCTGTTTCCCAGCAGGTTAGGTTGATTTTTTTTTTAATCTTTCCAAAGGAAGATATGACTTGATTTCCTGAAAGAGCACACTGGCTAGTGGAGGAGCTGGGAAGCCAGAAGCTATTACACAACCATAACTGTATTTTAAGAGCTTAGGCTAGAAAAAGCTGCATGTTTATTCACAGATAAAAGGGAAACTGCTTCCTGCTTTGCTCCATCTAAGAGTAAGGCAAAAAAATGCTAGTTTCACTGAATTGTAAAAGAGAAATAAAACACATGGGATAGGTGCAGATTTTGTGCTATTTATATCTCCAACACTTTGGGACCCAGCAGGCCACCTTCTGCTGCTCTTCCTCCCTCTTTTGGGTCAAATTCTCCATTCTCACATAATAGGCTTAGGATGAAGCTGTTTCTGTATTTAATGGGTTTAGTCTGGTTATATTTTACTAAAACTGCTATCTGAAATCCTGCTTTTTCAGTGCTGTGTCCAACACACAAAAGTGACCCTACAGTTTGCCAACAGAACTAAATCCAAACCTTATGAATAAAATACTTCTAAAGAGCAACAAAATCACCTACAGTGCAAGACAGCCTTGTCTTTCTTCAATCTCAAACCTCTGCTTAGAATGTTAAGTAAAATAAATATCTACGTGTATGGTTGCTTCTTGGGACTGTATACTGTCCCTTACATTTTTTGGTACTTCTCCTAAAGACCCAGCTGGTTAAGGTTCTGCAAAGATCTTCTCCACATGCCTTGGAAACATGAAACAGAAAGAAATCTTCAGGATCATTACATCTAATCCCTTGCTGTTGTAATTGTACTGCACGATCCTCTTCAGAAAGTACGTAAAAAGTTTCTGCCCCTCGTGGCTATGAGAATACGATTTGGCTTTAATATAACAGCTCAGAAACAAGTTGGTAATATATGTGTGTGTATATATATACACACACATACATATTTCAGATCTTTCAAACTATTTCACAGTTCTGAGAGACTTGCTACTGCTTTTGAATGCTTGAAGTTAAGCAACAGTGAAATGAAGGAGTCACAAACATGTTTCATATAGAAACATGAAGTTTTTTCAACAGGTAGGTAATTACTATTGAAAACTCTTGCCTGAGTTTGTTTGTCTTGAGCATCCCTGCTGCAGGCAGCTCTTGAGCAGCCTCCCATTGGGACATGCTTATTCCAAGGCAGCACAAGGCAGGAGAAGCAGCTTTCCTTGCCATGAAAACACCACTTCCCTGAAATGCATCACAACGCTGGGATCAGGCAAATTCAGACCAGACCATCCCTCTGGAGGCATTCATACAGCCATCATCATTTCACCCACATGAGCTGTGCCACACCAACACCCACAGAGTAATGGACAAGATGTGAGGAGATCTGTATCTGCTGGCTCCCATGTGGTGGCATGGTGAGCACATGCACAGAACAGTTAATGGTGCTTTCAGTTACCACACACCTCCTGGCTGACAGGAATTGCCTGTTTGTGTGTTTACATGGCCCACAGCATGCAGTGAATAACTTCAGCTATCCCAGCCAATCTTCATTCTCTGCACACTGAGCAGGAGACTCAGCCACCAGCTGCTTCGTCATTCCAGATTCTTTAAAAAAAAAATCTCATGGCAAAACAAAACAAAATAAACAAAAAGGCTTTTACATACTTTCATAAACACCAGCACTCCATATGGTTTCTGCAACCCAAACTACAGCACAAACCACCTGAAAATGGGATTATTTTGCTTTGTTCACCATGGAGTTTTTTACAAAAAAGAGAGATTGTCAAGATATCTTCAGAGAACTAGAAGGTAAATCTCGAGCTGCTGTTACAACAGGAAGAGAAATAATGGTACTTTTTAGATGCTTGACAGAAAAGTTCCTTTGAGACTCTCTCAACCTACAGAAATTATCAATTTTGCAAAAGCGTATTTTACAGAGAGAAACTGAATTGGGAGCCCTGAAAGCACGTGCTTTCCCAAGCTGTGCTTGAGATAAAGGAAAATAAACCCCACACTCCTCTAGACTTCTTTTCCTGGGGATGCTGGTTTGGTGGTTTAAATCCTGGCGTCAGCCAAAAGCATCCCCATGGAGCAGGTTGTGCCAACTCTCCACAGCTCCACCAGCTTTAGTGCTCTCCCCACAACACTGCTTATCCATCAAATGCCCTGACTTCTCCAATGCCCAACCTTGGTGGTACAGGCCAATAGGTCAGGAAAAAATTCCTTCACTAAGCTAATGTGCCCAGGATGTTTCTTTCCTTTGCTTCTGGCTCAGCGAGGCAGGAATACAGCAAGCCCAGGATGCAGGGAGGGGCACTGGCAGCCACCCACCATGTCCCTGCTCCTCACTCCCTGGTGTTTGTATTATACTGGGCATTTATTAACTTTTCAGTGTAGCTTACACCTATATTTCCCTAAAAAACATCATGATCAAAATTACCACCTTAGCGATCTGAATTACTTCTAACAGCAGACTAGCAATGCCTTCTATGGAATTAAATATGCACAGCTGTGTTGGAAATGGGGGGTTTGCAGCTTCTCAACTGCAGACTGTTATTACAGCATGATTAGCAGATACAAATGTTCTTCAAAGTAGTCTGTTCTCCACAGACTGAAAATCGCAGTTATCCCAACAGATCCCAAGAGCCCCAACAGCTCCTGGCTGCTGGTCCGGTCCTGGTTAAACATTCACCAGACCTGTCAGACCACCACGGACTAACGTGCTCATGAGCATCCTTAACTTCAACACCTTTTCATAAGGCTATTAAAATTAACCCATCCCTGCCCCCATCCCTACAACTGAAAGTTTACATCAAACCCCTAAATCTGCAGTGAAAAAGCCACTAAAAACCTGCAGAGTGCTCTGAGGTCTCCGAGGAAGTGCATACACACTGTGCTGATGGTGATGCTTGGACAGACCACGGGCTATCTCCTACAGCACTCCATCCCCAGAGGTCTTATCCCTGTCCCACTCAGCACTCAGCTGTCCTTCTCCAGCCTTTTGAACAAAGCTTAAAGAGAG
Source organism: Acridotheres tristis (assembly GCA_037013685.1). Classification (NCBI taxonomy): domain Eukaryota; kingdom Metazoa; phylum Chordata; class Aves; order Passeriformes; family Sturnidae; genus Acridotheres; species Acridotheres tristis. The sequence continues at coordinate 138,019,884 of CM072886.1, read as the reverse complement.
AGGGGTATTTCCACCCCACAGCAGCTGCTGCTGGCAGCCCCTGAGCTCCAGTGGCAAACACAGAGTAGAAGGCCCCTGCCAGGAGTCACCTACTCCACCTCGTTAGGGTGACAACCACTCGCGCAAGGTCCTCATCCATGCTGCACAATTTTCAGGGATCTGTGAGCAGAAGCTGTCCCACACAGTCAATCCAAGGCTGCACCATGCTGTGGCTCTCCAGCCTTAGCTTCTTCCAGGAAAATTTCTATAAACTACAGGAATAGACCAAACCCCCCTTTGCAATGCCTTCTTGATGTTACCAGCTGCTTTTGAAAATATTAAGAAGCATAAAAACAAGCAAAGGGAAAATAACAGCAATATAAGGAGTAAATAAGATCAAAATACAAATTAGGTGTCTTTAAAAAAGAACAAAAAAAGGGAAAAATGTCATAGTTTTAGGCACATTTTCACTGTGCAGCACTGTCCCAGAAACTATTCCTCCTCTTTTAGAGATTAAAAGATTTCAGAAAACACATCCTCTCTGCCAGGTTGAAACTGATCTCATATTCCTCTAGGGAGAAGCAGGAGCGTGATACTCCAGGGAAGAGGATGGCTGAGCCAGGCAGCCTGGCTGCCATGTCCAGGGGACTGCTCCTGCACAATTCCTCGGCACAGGCTGCTCAGGGCCACGTTGTGCCCATCCATAGTTTTACTCGAAGCTGGTAAGAAGTGGCAACAGCTACAGTTGGCCTTGGCTACAAGGTGAGAGAGGGGCTGGCAAGGGTCCTGGCCTGGCTTCCCTGGCACTGGACAGACAGACAGACAGACAGACAGTGATCCTGTCATTTCTCATCCCAGTGCCCTCTTGAAAAATTTGGAAACGCACAACAACATTAACCCCACAGCCCCAGCATGAGGAGATGACCACCCACTTCTTCACTGAGGCCCTACAGCCTTTCTGCACCTCACTTTCCAATGCTAAGTCTAGTTCACTGGGAACCAGAGCACTGAACCAGAATGAAAGAGAATGGGAGAGCACTGCTCAAAGCAGATTATATTTACTTTTCAACACATCCCCCAGTTGCAGATGTCAGCACAGAGAAAGGTATATTACTTTCTTTCCCATCTCCTTAACTGTTCCTAACTTCCTTCAACAAATCAAAGTGTTTTCTTGAAGGGTGAGAAATCTCAGTGTTGTACTATTTTAAATTGGCAGCAAGGGGTTTAGAGCAAGGAGAAGAATGTTTGATCGCATAAGAAAATTCAGCCAGAGAGAGAGTGATGTCCTATAGGGTTCTGACTAAGAAAAAAATTCATTATTAATTTATTTGGCTTTTAGTAAGGTTAAACTATTTCATGTCCTTCCTCTTAACCCTTGCATTTCAGACTGTCACCCTCTGGTTAGTTACCTACATACCCATAGTAATAAAGGTGATGGAAAACAGTTGTCAGACCCGTCCTATGCCAGGGCCATGACTGAGAACTGTTTGCTGCACTGTTGTTGGACACCTTTTCTGCCCCACATATGTACTTTTTATTTTTAAAAAAACAAGCTGTGGACTGTTAACCTGCTAATTAATTTTCGACACCATGGGATGTCCCCTTATATAGTCACAGCATCATTTATGTTGGAAAGAATCATTATGCCAAGTCAGCCACTAAACCACTTCCCTAAGTACTACATCTACATGTCTTTTAAATACCTCCAGGGATGGTGACTTCACTGGATAGCCTGTGTTAGTGCCTGACCACCCTTTCTGTGAAAAACTGTTCGCTAATATCCAATCTAAATCTCCCCTAGTGCAACTTGAGGCCATTTCTTCTCATCCTGTCATTTGTTACCTGGGAGAAGAGCCCAACGTCCACCTGGCTCCAGCCTCCTTTCACGGAGTTGTAGAGAGTGATAAGGTCTCTGAGCTTCCTTTTCTCCAGGCTAAACACCCCCAGCTCTGTTGCTCTTCTCTGGACACACTCCAGTTCCTCAATGTCTTTCTTCAAGTTGAGGGGCCCAGAACTGGACACAGGATTTGAGGTGTGGCCTCACCAGTGCTGAGTACAGGGGGACAATCCCTGCCCTGGTCCTGCTGGCCACACTGTTTCTGATCCAGGCCAGGATGCCATTGGCCTTCTTGGCTATCTGGGCACACACTGACTCATGTTCAGCCACTGTTGATCAGCATCCTCAGGTCCTTTTCCTCTGGGCAATCTTCCAGCCACTCTTCCCTATGCCTGTAGTGTTGCAGTCCCTGTGTTCAGATCCATTCAGGTGTCATACAAATTTGATGGAGATACATGGTATAAGTTGTACACTGGGGACAAAGCCAAAAATCACACACTCCTTCCACTACCCACCAAATACCCAAGCTCATAATAACAGCAGTGTTAAGAATAGGAAAAACCAGAGAGAACTGAAGTGAACACAACAGAAAAACATGCTACCCCACATCAGTCCCCATGGTCTAAACAGATGTGCCAATTCGGGAAGGACAGGGGTCATCATTCCAGGCTGCCTGTAAGAGCAGGCAGGTGGGAAAAATGTTGTGAGCAGCAACCCATCAGCACAACTTCACATACGGATCATGCTAGACTGCAGCCAGAAACATCACCACTATTGTCACTGCTCAGATCACTGTCAGAGTGACACAACTCAAGGCCTCCCAGTATGACTGTTAGGTCTGGCCTGGTCTCTCCAGTTTCAGCCTGATTTCCTCACCACATGACAGAGCCCGGCAGCAATCACTCTTTTCCCCTGCTCTTTATTCATTCCCTCTTTTGTTTCCTTCAACCCTCAAGCTGAAAAGAAAAAAACAAAGGGAAAAAACCAAGACTGATCAAGACCAGACAGTGACTACATTTTGCTGCCATAAAAATAAATACAAGAGGAAGGGGTTTCCTTTTTCCAGCTGTTTAGACCATTCCTACTTTTGGCTGTAAGCATCGATGTGCAAATTCCTGCTGAACACAGCAGCCATTGGTGCAAAAGTGGTGCAAGAGACGAAATGAGCACAGGATATAAACATAAAGCAAAAAGATCACTTTGTTCCTCTCAAATAATTGTGTTCGTGCTTCATTTCCTCATGAAGACCAGCACTGTTAAGTGTTATCGAGTCTCTTGTTTTCATTAAGAACATCCATGTCCCTATATCTGGAAAGTTCAGTGAGAGGTATCTGGGTCAGCTACAAGTACTCACAGAGCCACAAACAGACCACAGGAAAGGTTGCCCAGAGTCCCTTATATGTTGCCATACGTTGCTGCTCGGTCCTGAGCTTCAGCTGCTCTCCTCACTGCAAACTCCTGGAGCTCCTGTTTGACGGGAGCATCTCCCAGGGAATGTTCCTGCCCACTGCACTTCTCCCAGCTGCACAGCCCCAGCCCTCTCTCTTCAGTTTCCCCACGCTGCAGTAAATGGAGCAAAAGGAGGAAAGTCTGCATACACCAAGGCATTAAAAAAAGTGACTGACCCCAAGGACTGGGAAGGGTTGTGGAAATCCCCACAAAGCAGTTGCTTTTGTGGCCTTTTCTCCCTATCCTGGGGATAGTCAACACAGCCTGGGCAATGTATCTGCTCATTCTCTTCAGAATCAGTAACTTTGGGCCCATCCTTCCCCTCCAGCTAGACTTTAACTTTTAAGGCCAAGAATACAAAAGGAGGGAATGAAACTCTCCTACAGCCTGTCAGTCTTGCTGTCCCACAAATTTATCCTATCAATTTATCTCCTTCACTGCACTGCTGTCTGTATTGAACACTAATTTGTCTGGGTACACAGCCCTGAACAGCCTGGGATGTTTTTGGAAACCAAAGCAACAGAAGTTCACTGAATGTGTGATTCCTTCAGATCTAAGTGCTGCATTGGAATAAAATTAAAGTTTGGATCTGCCTTAGTTTGAGAAGTGAGCCCATGGGAATCTCATAAGTTTTAACAAGACCAAGTGCAAGAGGCTGCACCCCCGGTATCAACCCAGGCTGGGAGATGAACAGATCTCAGCCCCGCTGAGACCTGAGGGTGCTGCTGGATGAGATAGCAGACACGTTCCAGCAATGTGTGTTTGCAGCCCAAAGACAAACACCCTGGGTTGCATCAAAAGCCCCATGGGCAGCAGGTTGACAGGAGTGATTCTGCCATTCTACTCTGCTCTGGTGAGACCCCACCTGCAGTGCTGTGTCCAGCTCTGGGGTCCTCAACACAGGAAGGTCATCAACCTCTTGGAGTGAGTCCAGAGGATGTCACAAAGATGATTAGAAGGATAGGGCACCTCCCCTATGAGGAAAGGATGAAAGAGTTGGGATTGTTCAGCCTGGAGAAGAGAAGGCTTCAGGGTGACCTAACTGCAGCCTTCCAGTACCTGAAGAGAACTTACAGGAAAGATGGGTCAAGAATATTTACAAGGGCATGCAGTGCCAGGACAAGGGAGAATGGGTTCAGATTGAAGGAGAATAGGTTTAGATTAGATATTATGAAGAAATTATTTTCTGTGAGGGTGTTGAGACACTGTCACAGGTTGCTCAGAGAAGCTGTGGATGCCCCACCCTGCAAAGCATTTAAGGTCAGGTTGGACAAGGCTCTGAGCAGCCTGGTCTAGTGGGAGCTGTCCCTGCCAATGGCAGGGGAGTTGGGACGAGATGATAATTCCAACCCAAACCATTCTATGATTCCATGATTCTACTGGAATACATCTGGAGCACCAGATATTTTTTACATCTTTCTACTCCATTCAGGATCGAGGATGTAATTACATTTCTGAGAGAGAATCCTGCTACTACTTGGATAGACCTTTGCCACTCTAAGGAGATAAAAGTGCAATTCACATCCTGCTGTGAAGACTGTTCAGCAGAAATGCGCTTTCACCTTTAAAAAATCAGAAAAAATCAGATTTCATACAAAATTTATCTTATCCTTCTGCATAACCAGCAATAGGACATTACATTTCTTCTGTCTCATGATATATTTAATGAGGGGGAGAAAAGCAGACAAGTTCACACCCCTTTCTCCAGCACTCCTTGTTATTCTTCCAGAACAATTCTTCAAAGCTACTGAGATCACTGTATGTTACCTCCTTTTTGAAGGTTCAGATACATTGCATCAAAAAGCATGCAGGAAAAGTTCTAGGGCATGAAACCAATTTTTGCGCACTTTTATCTGGGTCAGCTTTTCTATTGATTCTGCAAATACTGTATCATTTTCTAAAGTTAAGGGTTTTTTTAGTTTAAAAAGAAGAAAAAGAGAACATCAGAACTTAAGTCAAACATCCATCTGAGCCAAGGACTGGTTTTGTTGGGTGACTTCAAATCAAAAAGGTAGATTTTTTTACAATAAAATCTAACAGTGGAAGGGCATCTGGATCAACTTCTAAACTCAGTAAATGCCCTTTTCCCATACTGTGTCTGCTTTCATTAATACCATTAATACAATCTTTGCTGTTAGGTGTACATAACTTAACAACAGCTGACAACATCTAAGAAAGCTAACATCAAAACCACTCAGACACATGTTTTAGCATTAATTCCTCCCTTCCTTTCTCTGCTCGTCTGCCAAGTTTTCCTCCATGGTTATGAACTATTTGGCACAGCCTCCAGCTTTGCTTTATGTTGTTTCATCAACCAGTGTGTGTCTTGAGGTGCTCTGAAATAGAAATAAGTAAGAACTAGCCTCAGGTGATGTCCTGTATTAGGATGAGATGACTTACTGCAGACATCCTGAAGATCTTGTATCAACTTCATCTGTACACACACACGGTACATGGAGAAAGGACCCCTCTCAGAGTATTCCTACCAACAGGTGACAGCTCATAGTATGGACGATTCAGAAAATTTACTTACAACTTCAGACGACAGCAGAAAAAGTAAATAAAGTAGTTGGGAATTCCAATTAGGTTGGTGAAAATAAAGAGCTAATGAACTGTCTCTCAAGTGTTTTTCCAGAATGAAATGCTTTTACTTCTGCGAGATGCTTTTTGCATATTTTGATGGTGGTGTGATGCTGGGAACACCACCACATTGTCCAAGAGCCTGATTATCAAATGTGCTTCTGCTGGAAGTTGACTGCCTGCTTTGACAAAACCTTGTTTCACAGGGATCTGGGAAGACACATGGGAAGACAGCCTGTGCACTTCCAAGTCAGAGCTCAAGAGGGGTCTGACTAAGATGAGCATTTATTCCTTGGCTCTGGGACACTTGTCTGGCTTACTCAAGATCCAGAGGGTTGTCTGGACAGATCCATCAATCTTTTTATACTCATTTTTCCCAGTCTGGAGAGCTTGGATGGAAAGATGAGTAATCATTTCCATCACATCCACTGTGTGACACAAACAAAACCCCCAGCCTAACTAATTTCTGATATGCAAATGATTAAACCCCAACACTTTCTTGCCATGATTTTACCCCATTAAGCCTTGTCCTGTTTAGGAACCTTGCCAATCTTGCACGAGGCTGCTGGATACTGCCTCCAGCATTGCACATCCAGAACTGAAGAGCTGCAGACAAGAGAGCTGCCCTCTCTACAGCAGGGCTAGAGCCTCCTTTGCCCAAGGATGGCCCTGCTTCCAGAACCCCACACTGCTGTACTCCATCCATGGACCAAGTGCAGTTATTAATATACTTCTAATTGCAGGAATTATCGCTCTGTTACACTATGTCTTCTCTCTTCCCCCATGCATTAACTGGTTGCTTGGAGCTTTGTAATCTTTCAAAGAAAATGCTTTGAAAAATAAGACTGAGGAGGCTCATGTTAAATTGGGAAATGAGCACGCCTTGCTGGCTACCTCGAGAAACTAGGACAGGCTTCTCTCGACCAAATCTCCAGGTATCTCTGAGGCAGGAACAGTCGGCACAATTCTTAAAATACACACAGGCTGATTAAAGGCTGGCTTACAGCACTCACTTAGACTTGGCAGCATTAGTGCAGACTTTCAAAATCAAACAGACATGACAGTTTATGAAAGAAACCTTCTCCAAATGCAAGGCTGCTTGCTGGACCCCCTTCCTTGCTCTCCCACCTCACAACACACCTAAAGCTCCCCTTGGGAAAGCCTGAAGTACCGAAGTGGCAGGAGCAGAGGGTACCCACATCTTATATGTCACTCCAAATTCAAATCAGCAGCTGTTTCAGTGTTAAAGTCGGGTTGTAGTCCACACTTTTCCAGGGCTCCTGACAACCAGCCACCATCCTGCTTTATCCCTTGCTGGGACATGCAGCAGAGATGTCTGAGGGGAAAGTGGAGGGCTGAGCTGGGACAGCTGGCCAGTGGATCTCCGAAATGTCAGAGGAGACAGCTGCAGAGCAGAGTTTAAAACAAACATCCCTTCCCAACAGGACGCTTTCCCTGGGGGAAGAGTTTTCCCCTGTGTGCCACATCCCAGGGCCTCTCATTCATGTGCTTGCCTGCTTGCCTGACATTGAAAAACCTTCATTAGTGAGAGGTGCCGAGTGCTGCCGGGCCCGACACTCCACCCAGTGACTGATAAAAGCCAGACTCAGTAAGCAGCAGGTACCTTCCCCTCCTCTCTCACAACAGGGGAACAAGGGCTGCTTCCTTCCACTACCTTCCCCACCTTCCTCTCAAGTATCAGAGCACCCTTATGCCAAAATGAATTTAATATGGTGTTTTCATCCTCTTATTACGGATGAAGCAAAGCAAGACTAATAGTGTGGATTTACTCACGTCAGTTTAAATTAAGGCAAGGTTGCAAATCTGGCTTTGTTGCACCCATTACTCGATTGAGCCCACCACATCCCAGCAGTGCAAAGTGCTGCCTGGTTATGATACCCAGCAGACCCCAGCCCTGGCAGATGGTGCCCTGGCACAACATACCCTGGCAGGGTATCACCTGCAGAGTATCCCCCTGGCAGGGTATACCTGGCAGGGCATCACCTGCAGGGTATCCCCCTGGCCATCACTGCTGGCTGCCATTCCCTCTGCACTGACACTCACCCCACAACACTGCGTGCAATCTAGCCAGCTAACACCTCCTAATTTAAATATTTAGGCCACTTTGCCACAAATGTAGGTGCTTTTGTTCCTCTGCTCTTTCACAGGGAAGTCAGTAAACAGCTTTTGGCCACATGTCCCACAGGGGGACAGTTCAGCATCTTGAACAGGACTATCAGGCAAACAGGTTAATGGATGAATGTTAATGTACAAATATGCTGAACCTAAATGGTCTGTCTGAAATAACTACAGGAAATAATAGTCAGAGGTCACCAGAGAAAACTACTGGTAATGCTCAAATTTACACAGAATCATAGAATAGTTTGGGTTGGAAAGGACCTTTAATTATGCATTAATTACAGTTAAAATGGATCTTAGTCCAATCCTCTGCATATACACAACCTCTCAGTGAGGGAAACATTGGCTCTAAAGAGTCTCCTATAAAGCAAATTAAGTAAACACCTTTAAACAAAACTCAGCAACCCTCCAAATCCAGGCAGGGTAGTTACACCTCTCTTCAGCCTGTCCTTCATGAATCTTCACAGCAGTCTGTGGAATCAGTCATACTTTCCCATTTGTTGTTTGCAACATTATGACAACTTCTCAATAACTAGGAAGCAGCACAGCAGCATCAACTGGAACATCGTCCACTTTCAAAGGCAAACGGCACAGTTTGGATTTAATCTGTATTTATATGGCTGTGTTTTCCAGATTAAATGTGTGGTCTAAGCAAAAAACACATCCAGAGTCTTCACTGCCTTCGTCCAAACTCAGCCATATGCTCTCACACGTCCCACTGAAACAACCAGGGCCCCAAAATCCCTTAGAGCACTCTGCCCTTCAGGAAGCTCTGTAGTGCTCTATTGAAAGATGAACAGTGCTCAAAAATTTTATTCTTCATGGAGGCTGTATTTAAAAGGATTTTTTATTTTCCTTGGTGGAGGTTCACATTTTGGATGTGTGACAAAGCAGACATTGTGTGAAGGGAAATATAAATTCTGACTGCACAAAACTACCCTAAAGCTAGAACTTTAGGACTGGGTATGGACTGAATTTGACTCCTTGAATCAAATTGCTCAGATCTTCTCTGCTGCTAAAATAAAGGCAAAATTTTGTCCTGAAAGCTTCCTGTTGCTCCTCAGTTTGCAGCAAAGTTTAACTAGAGACCTGTCAAGTTTCTAGTCCACGCCTCAAATAGCCTTGTCAAGTCATACAATCAGCAAGCAGCAGTCAAGGCAGGGTTTTATTGTCAGGGAATGTAAACAAACAACAGGTAGTGCTGTTCATCTATCTCAAGTTGGTGCATATAATTTTAATTAAAGCATTTATGTAAATACAGATGCAAATTAGGTTCAGTATAGCATCTGACAAATTACTATCAAAGACCTGAGGCTACTGGCAAATTATCAGCATGAGCTCTCATGATCTGAAGGTACGAAATCCAATCTTGGTCCAGACACTGCATATTTTATTTGGCTTAAATTGGCAGTAAAACACCATACTGATACATACAAAAGAAGTTAAATAGTTTTCCATATGAAAAAAAGAGCACTGAGGAGGTAAACCAACATCCTTAAAACCTGTCCTTTAGACAGCCTGTGTCTATCAAGAAAAAAACCCTTTCTGCATTTCTGCAACACATACCAAAGAACTCAAAGCATCTCTGAAATGTTAATTAATCCATACTCTCCCCAAGGGATATCTATTTTAAAGATGGTTATATGGAGCCTGCATTTATCTCTCATTTGCCAAAGGCTCACAGGGGAAAAGCCACAGAAATCAAATATGGACCTCGGCCCTGCTCCTCCACGTTCTCATCACAAGACTTCCCCCCCACAAAAATCACAAGAACTCACTCACACCAAAGAGCTGTGAACCTCTTTGGCCTAAATATCACTGCCTCAAAGTAGTTTTAACTTCAAAACCTTGTTTAACTTGCAAAGACGATTACAGGACAAGAAAAATAAAGGAAAACAAATTACAAAAGAAAAAAAAACAACTCCCAACATTTGAAAATTGAAGGAATCTTTAGATCATGATGAAAAAAATCTTATCTTTGGAAAATGAAAAGGTATGACTAAGGTAATCTTCATAGTAGTATCAGCATCAACTTCTGCTATTTCTTCCCTCCAGGTTCAATTCCATCTTTAGGGCCTTGGAAGGGGAGAGCAATTGTCCTTCATTCAGAACCACCCAGTAAGACCAATGCTTAGAAAGAGGCAATAGCTCCGAAGGTTTTAAAGCAGACTTAACTTAATCAACATCAATGATGCTTAAGGACATGCTTAACATTTTCCCTGCAATACCCTTGCACATTTCCCAGGGTATGAAATTCCCACTGGCACAGACTGAAGTGAAATCACATTTCCAATTTGGAACAGATGCATTAAGTTCCTTGGAAACAATCGTTATTACTGGTGATGAAGAAAACGAGAAGGAAACACAGTAAGGTTTGGAGTTACACAGGTACATTCACAGCGTGACAAAATGTGACATATACATGTCATATCATTACTATGACAACAGTGTTTGGAAGACGTGTAACCAGCATTTTGTAAGCATATGGTCACATACTGGCCCCTTCCTGTGCTCAAAATTAAAAACAAAACAGAGGGACAGGAGCTAAAGGCATGAAGCCACAGACTGGCCAGTTTGCATTCCTTTGCCCTGATATCAGTTATAATGACTGCACAGTCATTCAAATGCTTTGCTTATTGACGTGTTTATTTGTCTTTAGCATCTTGCTTCCAAAAAACCCAAAAAACCTCCAAGAAACACATAGATAGCAAATGTTGGTTTTAAACATTGGGACACCAGTGTGAATTCCTACAGTAAATGTGATTTTGTGGCTGCAGGGAGTGCGTGGAAGAGGGTAACAAGAAATGCTGATGTAATTAAGAAAATGATACTGAGGTCACACCTCCTATTATCTGTTGGAACAGGCTAAACGGGAGAGCTTTATGCTCCTGGAAATTGGACATCCCTGCTTTCCATGGCTATTAAGGGAACTGGTACATACACACACACAGACACATACATACATATGTATATATATGAAACTTGATGGAGAGCAGTTAACATTTCAAGCTCTTCTTCTCCATAGCACATCTGCATCTTTAATGGAATACCTGCTCCAGCAAAATAATTTCCTGAGTCCCCTTTGCAAGAAGAAAAATGCCAAGTTTCACTGGGGGGGGGGCGGCAGGGAGGGGTCAAGACTGTTACAAAGGATGAGACACTCCCATACTCATTTTGGGAGAAAACCAAGCCAAAATCACAGTCTTACCATGTATTGGTTCCAAGACAGAGCCCACATTCCTAAAAGAGGCCAGGTTGGCCATCTTGACGATTTCTTGTTGATAATCACATCTCAGTAGACTTTCTCCTTATCTGATCACTTAATCAGGCAATTTCAACAGATCGAATGATTGCACTAGTTTTGCTAAAAGCAGTACGTGACTTGCAACGTACAAGCAAACAGATAAATAAGAGACTTGCAGGTTTGATGTTGTCTTAGCTGGCACATCCTTAAGGAATTGTTTGGAAATCAGTGGTCCTGTACTGTACTGAAAAGCTGAGCCACTCAGGCAGCAACTCCCCAGGGAGACATGGGTGCACCAGAGGAAAAGGAGAGGGCAGCAGGGTATGGCTCCAGCTAGGCTATGGGAGAGGTTTTAATTCCCTGCCTGAGCTTGTGTGAACCATTTTTACTCCCCAGAGCTTCTTAACTTAATTATTGTAACAAAACTTTTCTGTATCACAAATACTGGTATGGTAAATAGCCAAGAGGATACAAGGTGCTTGTATTTTAAGAAATATGAGATCAAATAAGTACCAATAAACCACTTTCTCCTCTGCTTCTCCAGGGAGGCTTGGAATAACCCTGACGTGTTCTTTTTGAGCAAAGAAATGTCTAACTCTAAAATGCTGGGGAGGAAGAGCGGTGTTTCATCAAAGGACCTATACTAGCAGTCTAACAACATAATCTCGTGAAGGGAGCTAAGGTTTAAAAGTTGATGTGGAAAGACATAATAGGTAGTAAAAATACAACAGTATCCATCTTTTGAAACTCAAGAGGTCTTAAAAGAGGGTGCTAGGACACAGGAAAGCAGTTGCTCTGCCCAAGAGGTAAGCTGTGCCTTGATTCCTCTGTCTGCATATTTTTCCACCTTTTATTTTTGGATCTCGCAACATTATCCAGCACTAGATGGCAGACAGCTAGAATAACAGTGCCCTGCTCCAGAGTGCAGCAGGAGCACTGGAACCACCCTGCAAAGAAGGTGGCTAAGACAGAACACGGAACATTAAAATGCATCTCTCACCTCTGTTTTACTTAGGAAAGTAAACACACCTTTAAAAATTTACAGGAACTAACTTCCCAGAAGCACTGCAGCAGCAGAGCAGCACCTGTGTAACCTCATAAAACGCTGCACAAGGGACAGGGCTACAGCGGCAGGGGCACAGGAGCCCAGCGAGTACCGAGCCCCTGGCACGCTGCAGCAAGGGCAGCACAGCATCCCCAGCACAGGCACGATGTGCCCCAGGGCTGTGCCTGCACACCCTCACCCTGAGAACACACTGTGAGAACACCCTCACTGTGAGAACACCTTCAGTGTGAGCACACCCTCACTGTGAGCACACCCCCACTGTGAGCTCACACTCAATGTGAGCACACCCTCACTGTGAGCTCACCCTCAATGTGAGCTCACCCTCAATGTGAGCACACACTCACTGTGAGCACACACTCACTGTGAGCACACCCCCACTGTGAGCTCACACTCAATGTGAGCACACCCTCACTGTGAGCTCACACTCAATGTGAGCTCACCCTCAATGTGAGCTCACCCTCACTGTGAGCACTCTCACTGTGAGCACACCCTCACTGTGAGCTCACCCTCAATGTGAGCACACCCTCACTGTGAGCTCACACTTGCTGTGAGCACACACTCAGTGTGAACACACCCTCACTGTGAGCACACACTCTCTCAGAATCACACCCTCACTGTGAGCACACACTCACTGTGAGCACACACTCTCTCAGAATCACACCTCTCCACACTTGGCCAGGACAGCTCTGCTGGCAGCAGTCTGGAGTGTAGGCATGGCTCAACCCCGAGCTATTTTCAGCAGAAGCCTGAACTAACTTCCCAGCACACACTACAGCCTGTGTGGTAATAAAAAATCCCGCCTTTGTGCCTTGCCACACAGAGCCGCTCAGGCCACTGGAGGTGGGGACCATCAGATGCTGACAAGTAAGAGCCAAGATGCTGATGCCATGAAATAAATAGTTTAATAAACTCCCCAACAGGACAGTTTTCATTGATACACAAATTCTAGATGAGTGCTGTTTTGGGCCCCCTCACATTAGGTTAGTGCAGAAGGACCCACCTATACAAGCAGGGCAGTGAAAAGGCCAATTTGCAGTCTTTAAGCCAAGGAAGCACAATGCATAAACAGCATCACTGGAAAAAATGTGGAACTAACACATCTCAAAGGCGGTTAAACTCTTCTGAAAAGGTTTAGCAGGTTTCCCAGGACAGCCTTATCACAGACTCAACCAGGAGCCATTTAATTTGGCTGGCTGACCTGTTCCTTGTTTCTGCCCATGAACTGGTTTTTTGCCCTTTTGTCTCTTAATTTTAGGCTTGGATAACATTTTCCTGTCTCGGAATTTACTATGACCCAAAGTAGCTGATGGCTGGAGTACCCACCAATCCAAACACACATGAAAACTTTAACACTTCCAACCCTGTGTATTGTCCCTGAGGACACAGGCAAACACAGATACAGCTAATCAACAACTGGTTTCTGCCAAAAATGCTAGAGACCCACAAGTCCCAACGAATTCCTAGTGGAATATAAGTGACCCCATGGATCACTTAGATGCCAAGACATCACTTCAAAGGCTAGGCTTTAGAAACCACTTTTTACAAATCTGAACAATCATTTTTATCTTGACATAGCTACATTGCCAGAAAAAGAAAATTAATTATGATTTGAGGCATCTTCTAAAGCACAGTCCAGTTCTCAATCCGAAAGTGTTGAAATCAGGAATTTGCCCGACTGCCAATACATGCTTTCTCCTTGGAAACACAGCTCACAGCTGAGCAGCAGGCAGGAGATACATCTGGAATTTCTCTGCTGCCGGCCACTGTTTTAGTTCATGTTATGATACCAAGAACTGAAAGCTGTTGTTTCTACTGAGAACTCCTAAGTTATTTCGTAGGATACATTAAGTTTCTACTTATTGGAAGTGTTAATTATTACTATGTTTTCTCACATAATTGATACTTGATAATTAATGCCTTTGGCAGTGGTAAGACATGGCCCTCCAACATTTTGAATTACACTGATCTTCCCTCTCCTCAGGAAAAGAGATTTTACATCTCTCACCTGTGATTCAGCCTCAAACTGAGAGTAGGAGGAATGGTGTCTGTTTTGGATGGCAGACTCCTCCTAACTACCAAGGAAAAGGTGAGGAAAAGGCTTCAAAACTTAGGTGAAACTTTGTGCCTGTGCTGAGAGGTGTACCTTGGTCGAGGAAGGGAGCAGCTCTACAAAAGGAGAGGTAATGGCACCCAGTGGTAATTAAAAAACACCAATGTTCTGCTCTGCAGCCTCCACTGCAGCTATCTCCAGAAGAGCTGCACCAGCCAACAGTCAGGGACTCAATTCTCGCATCTACCCATTTTCCAGCTTTTGGAGGAATTGCCTCAATAGAGTCACAAAAGTAGCTTAAGATGTGGATGTTATTCTTGTAGCAGTAGAATCCCAGAAGTCTTCCCCAGAGACACTTATGCTAGTTTTGAGGGCAAAACCAGATAGCATTCAGTGTGCTGCTGGAATATTCCTGGAGATCAGCGTGACAAGGGAGTCCCACCAGCACCTCCTGAAATCATACAGGGCACAGCATGACCACAAAGTTGTGTCTACCACATTCACCTTGCCATAGCGTGAAATAAGCATTAAACATTGTTTCATTGGAGGGCTTTGAAATAATCAGCAAGTTGTACCAGAGAATGCTCTGATATGGATTTTTTTTTGCCACCTGGCTCCACTTCAGCACTACCTTCAACCCCAGACGCTCAAAGAGTATTAAAGGCTGGTCATTCCTGATACATCCTGCATCTTCCAGACACAGAGGACCTTTTTTACGCTGAAGGACAGCTGCATATGGGAGAGATATTAAACATTGTACAAAGTGGTCCTCATTCCTGGAGTCATACCTGTTCTCTTTAAAGTATATCTCTCTACCAAAAAATGCATCTCACATGTATTTACATCAGTGTTTGCTCTGCAGATGGCTGTGGGAAAGAAACAGAGATTTTTATCTGTCTGGTGCACCACCAGCTGAGCTGCAGTTGGGATTCAGTGGACAGACTCTTTATTGCTGGTAGACTTAGGCAATGAGCACAGTTTTATCTCCAAAATCTGGATGGAGGGGTAAAATAGCTTCCCTGCTGTTTCTTGGACCAGAGAGAACTAAAACAACTGGCTCCTTCCCAGGGAAAGCACTACTCACTGCTCATCTCTGTGGTCATGTAGGAGCTGTGTTTGGAATGGGACAGGAATGACTTGTAGCAATGGCTTCAGATGAGGCTTAGTGAGTGTCCCCCCTCTTTCACACTAACCAGACTGCAATTAAAGGATCATTACATTAGTTTTGGGCAAAATATTTCCATCCTCTGCTGGCTTTCTACTACTTGGCTCCAGGCAAAATCTTCAACTTTTGTGCCTCAGTTTCCCCACCTGAACAAGAGTGATAAAACCTTTCATAGAGGTATCAATTACACCTTAGTGCTTGTAGAGGAGGATGCACAGGAAAGCACTACAGGAACCAGAGATCATCAATAAAGCATCCAAGACTCTGCCACCGATGCTTCAGCAAACCACCAACCCACTCGACCCCTAGAGACAGATGTGCAGCACTAGCTCAGAAAGCCAAAGAACAGGAAGAAACTGCCAGGTTCTTCATATTCATGAGCTTTTTAATAAAGCTCAACAAAACTTGGAGGCATGTTCTCTGCTGTTGCTCCTGCCCTTTTGCACAGTGAGCAAATCATAAATATTTCAGGGGAAGAGTCCAGAAAATTTGCAAGACTGGTCCTAGCCTTTTACAGCATTAATGAGCAGGCCATTAATAGTTAATGAAGCAGCTGCTGGTGATCTCAGAGGTAAAGGCAAAATGAGAACAGTAACATTTGCCCATTCACTACAATGTGAAAATGTGAAGGAATGGCTTGATCCTTCTATCAAATTCTCCCCATCACAGCAAGACCCAGAAGCTGATCACAGGACTTCCAGCAGAACCACACACAAGCCCCTGCCCCACTGCTGTCACCCAGCAGGAATGGAGGCAGCTGGAAGTGATCTGAACCAACTGTCCTGCTGCTCTGGGCACATCTGTGGGACTGCAAAGGCCTCAGTGCTGTGTCTTAAATACAAGACTAATGTTCCAAACAATCAGACAGGACCATGCAATGCCTATGCACAGGTGTGTGCATGCACCCCACAGCCACACATATGTAAAAATGCCAATAAAAAGAGTGAGGGTTGGGGTCTTTTAAAGGTCCCAACTGTTGGTTCAAAGCTGCCCTTTGAAGGCCAAATTCCCAATACAACTGGACAGCCAACTTCAAAGAACAGTTTCTGTGATTTCAGCCTCAGATGCAGTGAGGACTTTGGTGAAAAGGTATTTTTGCTCTACTTACTGTTTTATATATCTGAACTGACATCCCTTGACTGTATGTTTGCAGACAGGAAAGCACCTTGCAGACAAGAATTCACATTTTGGCAACTCCACTTGCCAGGAACTTCACCAAGGACGGACACCACTGGCCAGGCTGCTGGATGCAACTGCAGCCCTGCAGCCCAAGCAGGGGCAAAACAAAAGGGCACAGCAAGAAGAATTGGGTAAAAGTTTGGACGCTGCCAAACTCAATTTCCTTTGTTTTATCCCTGCCAGTATCACTGTTTTTTAAAGGATTTGTGAGGTTTGTTTCTGTCTTCCTCCACATTCACATGTATGTGGGTCTATCAATCCTAGCACAGCAACTTCCTACTGGTCTAATGGAAACATAAGCTGTGGAGATACCCCCCCCACCACTTGTGTTCTGCAGTGGTTACTGTGACCCAGTGCAAGCAGGAATTCAACACCACAGACCAAACATGCTAAAAGCAGTTTGAGTCAGTCCTGCTGGCCCCAGGAATAATCAGTCTCCTGGATTTCAGCTCACATCACATCTGGCTTGTCACAGATTAAGCCTTTTCTGTGGTTTTCTAATAGGGGTCTGCACAAAAAGCAAGGACTGGTAGCAGAGAGACCCCCAGATGGATAGGGACAGCACAGACCCACCTCCTCCCACAGACACTGAGTGGGATTTGGATGCAATCTGAGTATCTCCCTTTTATGTAAGTGTCCTTAGCACAGAGTGCAAAAGTTCATCTGTTCCAGCCATTCAGGACTGGCATTCAAGAGCCTTGCATTCAAAGGGAAGAGAAAAAGGAAAAGCAATGCTTAATCTCAAAGTCTGAGTCTTAATTCCACCCTCCAAGCCAGAGATGTTTTAGTAGTACAGGAGTCAAAGGCAACTGCATCACTGGACCCTTTGTTAAATAATTAACTATGATTTTCCTAATCTATCTGAAGATTCTCACTGAAGAGACAAAAAATATCCCCATCAACACCCCACTCTCACCTAAGCAAGAAGCCTCCTACAGCACCTCCTGGGATAATCCTCTCGTTTTTAACAAAACTAGCCCTTGACTTTTTTCACCTTCAAACACGATTCTGCCTGCTGCTGTCAACACAGATCAAAGACGACCTTAGTAGATCCTTAGTGTGCTAAGACGTAAAACAAAGGTATTAAGTTAAAATCCAAGTAATTATGTTATTCTGTAATTTTATTAAAAACTATCACTTGCCAAACATGCTCTGGAAAAAAAAATTACTACTCAGACTTAATAATAAAGTACATAATTAGCAATGAATGTACACTGCCTCTTTTTAAAATCCATAGCATGTAATGCTCCTTCATGCCTTAAGTGGGGAGTGTCTTAAAGCCATCACAAACATTGCTTTAAAGACTTTAATACCTTGAACTAATTTAAATCATATTAAGAATGAAATGTCACATAGGAAGAACCCTGCCAAATCCAGACGTGTGTTGGGGTGTTCATCACTCTCACACCATATATTTTACATAACTTAAGAACAAATATTTGAAAACAGCAGACAAGTAAAAAAAAATCTTCAATGACCAAAACAAACCTACCCAACCTCAAATGTTTCTTAATCAACTTCCTATTAGCTGTCTGTTTCATTTAAAAAAGAAGGAAAAAAAAAGTTGACATTTTACCCTCTCCAGCTACACTGCAAAACTTTTAATGCTAAGGGTGTGTTACCTTTTCTGTTTCCAACCCTCTGAGAACTTATTTTTTACCGATTTTACAAGACAGCAAAGGGACATGGGCCATTCACATACTAGCCAAAAATTTATCAAGCTGCAACCCCAAACAAGCCAAGTGGCCACAACAGAAGCTGATGTGTGTTTCAAAATGAGTATCTGTAGGCTGCAAAGACCCGTAATAAAGGGTTGCAAATCACAGTACTTTTCCACTGCTTTGCAGACCGGCAATCATGAATTTGAACAGGAGAAGGGTCCCTCGGCCAATCTGTGCCAGAAGCTCAGCATGGAACTCATCTGGGAGATGCTACAGCAGGGCCTGGATACACAAGCCAAGCAGTGACCTTGCATCACACAGAAGCAGCCTCCACTCAGTAAAAGGATCAGGACAAGAGAGAAGGAACAAACAAAACCCCTATCTACATAGGGATGAACAAAATACAGGTAGATTAAAGAATAAAATAAAATAACTAAAGCATGTTAGATGAAGACATGAACCAGTGGAAGTGGTCTTACTGCTTGTGCCAGTGAGAGGCAAAGGAAAGGATGCTTTGAGTGCAAGGCAGATAACTGAAAAATACGATCAAATTCCAACCCTGGCTGCAGAAATCAATACAGAGAGGAAACTTAGGTATGAATTCGGGTTTCCTGTACAAATACACCATTTAAAATGCATCAAACTACAACTCACACCACTCCACACAACATATCTAAAAGCTAAAAGCATGGCAGAGCCCAGGAGATAATTCCCATCCCTCTTGCTATCTGCCACCATCTGTAAGTAAAGCAGCCTGCAAACAGCCACAAATCCTTTGCCATACAGTACTGCATACCACTGACATCACCACCAATTTTGGGATGCAGCTTGTGTTAAATACCTTGCAAAGTACCTTGCACACTTTTCTGGGAGTGCCTCCCATTCAACAGCACATTTCAAAGCAGATCCCTCTCTCCATCAAGCACCACAACAAGCTTTGTCTGCAGATGGAAAGGTGTTCTCTTTGTCCTGTGAGCACCCTGCCACAGCAAGCTCCTTGTTGGGATGTGGATGGAGCCCTCCAAAAAAATGTCAGGGTGGGAACAGACTGTAGGGGAAGAGGTGAAGGAAGAAGATACCATAAAGAAATTAAAAGTGCAAACCATGTGCTCAACAATTATCTTCCTCCTAAACTGGACACAGGATGCAGACAGAGATTTGTGTACTTTTTTTCCTTTTTTAATTTAAAAGAACCATATATTTAAGTCCCCCAGAATTTCTGTGGGAGAGTTGCAGAGGGCTCAGCAAGGAACAGGAGCCAGCTGGCAAAGGATGTCTGGTGCCTGCTTGCCCCTTGCACCCCAGGGTGGTGGACCCTGAGGCTGAAAGCACTCCCCTTGAGCACTCTGTGGTGAGAATAAGACCATTCACTGCTCACCAAGAGGCAAGAACAGAGCAATGACAAAAAGAGTTCAGATTTCAGGAGATTAACTTTAAATCCACCAGCTCAGTGCTCTGATTTGCTGCTGGGGAAGAGACGGGGCTGGAGCTAAGATCATTCCCTATGTACAAGCTCTTTTCAGCATAAATAATATATTGTGACACTCCTCTCCTGACTTGGACACATACTGAGTGTTTGCACGCTCTCCTGGACCATCATACAGAGGGTAAACACATAAAAATAAGGTTGATAAGGCTAAGATCCAGGATAACAGAACAAACAAACAGAATCTAAGGCACTTCAAGTACAGTTAGGATTGAAAGAAAAATCTTTCAGAGAGCTAAGATTTTTTTTCCTTTATCTGATTAAGTGTGGATCTTGAAACTTGTGTTTGCCTTGAGCATTATTTCCCAAACCACCTCACCCTATCACCAAGGCACACAGACAAGATGCAAATGCAAACAGATACACAGAGGAGGGGCATCCTGTGAAAACTATTTTAGCAATAGTGAAATTGTGAGGATGCTCTAAAAGAGATACCAGTTTAAAAGCAGTTAAGAAAACAGTTCCCTCCAAACACATCATTCCATCTTGTCACTCCAATTGTTTTAAAACACACGTAGAGCAAACTCCTTTCTTGTGCTGAAGAATACCAGACCACAGTGGAGCTGGTAGCTTCCTGGCAAGATACCTGTACCTAAGCACAGGCTGGGAAGACCTGTGCCTTAGGTTAAAGCCCAGGTAAAAGGGCTACTGTCTCTCAAAAAAAAAAAAAAAAAGAAAAGAAAAAGGATGCAAAGCCCTGAGACATGAGAAACAGATCCCAAAAATCTGAAACTGCAAGGTCATGACTCCTGGTACTGAGTATCACTTGATGGTGATAAAGGACTCTGTAACTACCTTTGGCTGAGCAAAAGGAGGGCACTGGTGTACTGGTCCCATGGGTGGGAGCAGTGACAGTCATGTGGACTTTCAGCCAGGCAGCCAAGTGCTCTCCCTGGGAGGGAGCTGAGCACTCAAACAACTTCCTTGCCTTTCAATCACATGGAAATAAACAACACTCTTCACAGAACACCAGGAAGGGGAATCTCTTTGGAAAAATGCAGAAAAAAACAGCTTCCGGGGAAACTAGGATTCTTTGGGATAACCCTGTCTTCCACAATTTTCAAGAAAGCTGTACCAAAGCCCGGAAAACAACAAGCACCAAAGCCTTTAACAGCAGTGTGCTCCCAGCATATCATTTAAATAAATCAGTTTCTGGAGAGACAAAAGACAAGGAAAAACTCCCTGTGGTGCCTGACAGTTTGTGCTCAAGAGGATGCTGAAAAAAACCCCAAAACCTCAGAACAAGACATATTTGCTTTTGAGGTGGGTGGTAGAAGAAGGGCGGGGAAGGAATATCCCCAGAAACACTTGAGGCCAGAACCATCAGGACTTTCCTTCATTTTGTGTGAAAGTGAATCAGCAGTGCTCTGCCAGCACGGCGGCAAAGCTTGGAGATGCTGCCGCTGTCTGCTTCATACTGGCTTCCACTGGCAGGAGAGGAGGCAAAACCCTCCCTGCACCACTTCCCAGGCCACCAGCACACTATGAAACCCTCCAAACTTAACTGCTTCCAACTGGTATCCTCTTGGACTTTCGTCCTGCTAGTAGGATTTAAGAAAAAGAACAAGTATTTTCCCACTTTTTCTATCTAAGTGAAGTGCAAAATAAAGTAAGTGAAAATAACAAGCATGAAATTAGTTTGAGAGATGTAAAAAATAAATGTCCAAAACTTAGAGCGAGAAGAGGGAATACATCCATCAGAGGCAACAGAAGGGGCCCAGAGTCCTTGAGACATACTGGTATTTCATTCAATCCCTTTGAGAGTGCATTCAGCAGCAGCTCAGAACCTGCTTTTTTGGGTGGTATTTAAAAAAACCCAAACAAGCTACAAATAACAAGATTCTGCTTAAAAAGAAAGGAACCACATTTTTCCCTATACAGTTTTGCTCACAGGACTTCTTCCTCCACTCGTTAAACTGGACAAGAGGTTAAGTAACACTGAATCTGAGGCTTCCTAAGTTATGGTCACTGACTCAAAATAAACAAGAAAATCTCTCTCCATTTGTTTTTTTGTTTGTTTGTTTTAAGCTCCAGTGAATGAAACATGCAGCTTTAACGCTTATTAAAAATTGTGGGAACAACATACAATCAACTACAAAAGAGAAGCCAAAATAAACAGGTAATTTGAGGTTGCAAGTTTAAAAAAATATTTGGTATTTAAGAGTGGAAAAAAGGTCAGGACAGGAAGAAAGGGGGGAAATTAGAAGGAAAACCCAAGATTTCGGGCGTCTAAGAGGCTCAATAAATAAATGAAAAGCAGTGCAAGATGTTCCCATCCCATCCAACCCACTGCTCACATGAAACGAATCGTCCTCTCCACCAATGCCAACTAGGACCACACTGAAAATCACAGCATCAAAATGCTACAGGTTAAAAGCTAACACTAAGGAGTTGTATCTCTACATCTCACTTATGAAGGGAGGGACAGAAGCAGAGGGCTGTTTCTCTGCAAAGCCAAAGCTAAGGGTTTGCTAAGAGGAGTAACACAAGGCAAGTAGCTTTGCTTTTCATCTTGCAGCATTCTTCCATGAAAGAAGAGAATTTCAGGCTGTGGAAGTCTACCAAGTGAACTGAAATACACTGCGAGCAGGTAATACTGGTCTTGAGGGAACTCTGTGACTTGCACAGAGCCATTTGCATTTGCCAGGCTGTGCCCATTCCTGTGATCCAGAGCCTTCAGTGCCTGTACCTGGAGGAGGGGCTGCACTTAACTGGGACTTAACTCCAGCAGTAACAAAGGCTTCCCAGAGCAGAGGGCTGATGTGCAGACACCAAGAGCTGAACAAGCACATGACAGCAGCCATGTATGTCTGCACGGGCACATCTCACATCAGGTCTGTACCACCAATGCTTACCATGTGTTGGATCAGCCCAGGGCAGGACATGGCACTGAAGCAGCTGTGCTGGCAAAACCCATGAGCAAAAGGGCTGTTACACCAGCAAAGGGCCATTATTGCCAATGTCACGTACTGAGACAGGATTGGGATGATAAACCTACACCAAGGAGAAAGTTCTTGATGTGGCTGTGGGATGCTGCCCAGACCAAAGCACTTGGTACCCTGCCTAATGAGATATGAAACATACACAGTCTCACTTTTTACCAAAGCCTGTAGTGATGGGACAAGGAGCAATGGTTTTAAACTGAAATAGTGTAGGTTTAGATTGGATATCAGGAAAAAATTTAAAGATCCTTTTCAACCTTCAGGCTGGGCAATGCCAGGCAAAGGCATCACGAGACAGAGACCTACAGGATTTGACAGCTTTTGAACCATGCAGACAGAAACTGAATCCAAGGCTGAGCCTGGACTATGGTACTGTTTAACCTGTATTCTGTGTGGGTGGGAGTTGTGGAGATGTGCAAATTCCTCCCAATAAGCCTGTAATAGTTTGAGAGGCAAGCAAGTGGTCAGCAGGCTCCAGTTTTCTAGATCAGGTCCCCACTGGACAACAACCTGGAAAAGATATAAACTGCAGACGTTGTTGGGGAGGCTTGTTCTTAGAGCAAATCTGAAATCCCTGCCCTGCCCTGCTTTCAGCACCCAGCATGTGCCCATGCCCCCAGCCAATTTGCAAAGGGCTGTCAAAACTCGATGCAAGCTCACCCTCTCCACTCCTGATGTACAATTTCTAACCATGCAGGTGCTCCAGATCACCTTCTTCCCCATTTGCTTCCCAGCCCTTCCTCCCCTGTCACCCCTGCAGATGACAAACACTCCCCTCTGTCAAACACTGACATCAGCCTTCCCACTGCCAGTCCCACTCGGGGCACTGCCCACTGCAGTCTCATCCATGAATTCAAGGAGATGTTGCAACATAATCCACCTCCTCAGCTACCAGAATCTCCCCGGATGACTTTAAAGAAGTCCCATCCTAGCTGCCAATATCTAAACCTTCTCTCCTTGCCTGTGTCCTCTCTCTGCTCACTAACAAAACCAAGCCATCTGAGCCCTCTGCGGTGATAAATACACAAAATCATTTCACACCTCTCCCTCAATTTCACCAGCAGACTCACAATACTGGTCATTCTACATAAACTCAGCTTATGGAAAATTCAGTTTTCACTTTAGAAACCGGTGTGGGGTCCCACGATTCTGAAAAAAGCTTGCCAAATGCATTGTCTTACTTTGAAGTTCACAACATTTTTACAACAACTCCAAACACTAATTTTTAAAAACAACCAACCAAACAACCCTTCTGCCTTGCAAAGGCATGGCAGTTTTGGGGAGAGGGCTGGCTTGGTGATTTCTGAACTGTCTTTGGAAGGCAAGGCTGGAACTGAACAATCTTCCCTTCATCTGCCAAGCACCCAATTTATTGTATTTCTATTTTGCTCACCTTCACAAACCAAACTCTCAAATATTATCCCATATGACAATAAATTTGAATAATTCTGGAAATCAACAGCTCTTTCAGCTTTTCAGAAAAAAACTGAGACTGAACTGTATCATTACATCCCACAAACTTCAGATCTATTTTTGAAGAGTTGATAAAATAAAACTAACCATAAATATTAGTTCCAGCTGATGTGAGACATGTAAACACACCTTGACAGAAGACCAGCAATTATCTTAATGGCTTTAAGTTAAAACCTTCATAGATTATTTTAGTGCCAACTTTAATTTATTACTTACTTTCAGTATGAACAAATACGATCATGTAGATGTGCAGTAACTTTTAGGGAAAGAATACATTTGCTGAATTACCCTCACACTTGAAAGAAAGTCAAACTACAATTACACTCCATGCAAAATGTAAATGCAGCTTTACCTGACAGCCACGCTGAAATCCCAGGGAATTCAGGTGTGACACTGCATGTTTCTGAACAAATTCTAATTAAAAAACTGTTTCGATTTATTTTCAGTGGATGTTTCCATTCCTTAAGCAGACACAAAGAAAAATAATTGAGACATGGGATTGAAAAATCCCAACCAGAAGAGACTCCAAATAGTATTTCTGAGGATCAGCCAAGTTAGGGCAAAACAAAAAGAAATACAACCTGAAGATGTCACACATGCAAATACAGTGATGTCATGTCTGGCATTAAAATCTTTGTCTTTTCGGAGGATGAGCAAAACCTGCTGTGTTCTCATTCCCGCCTGGAGCAGTTTGAAACTGGTTTGAAAATGCAAAAAGAAGCCAGTAACCTTACTGTATTTAATGTTGGCTTTTTTGGACTTTTTTAGTAAAAACACAATAGAACTTTCCCCTCCCCACAAGGAAAAACACAAACGTGACACTACAAACTTGAGTTTTTCATATAATGGATTATTAATTTTACAGATACTGACTAGAAATTGCTGATTGTAACTAGAATACAAACGAAAAAAACAAGTGGAATTTTGAGAGAAAGCGACTGGAAGGAGTGTTGTACTTTCAAACACTGACAGCAAGAAGTGTCTTGTGTGACGAAACTCTGCTGAACTCTTGGGGTGAACAGGCAGGAAAAATGTCATTTTACAAAGGTGAGTAATCACAAGGTCTTTGGGCTGATGACTGAGCTATGAACACCTATCCATGCTTTCTGGCACTGAGTTTACCACGGATACAAGAGAAGACACACACCACGGGAGAGCTCTTGGCCACTGAGTTCTGTAGAAGCCTGGGGAGATAAACATGCATACGGGGGCAAAATAAAGTAAGGACCAGCCAGTTCTTAGCATTTATATTCTTCTCAGTTGCTGGCCAGTACCTTACTTTCCCTGATTCAAAAATCGACTTGCATTTCTGGTTCAAAGAGCTTCTGAGTTCATACAACATACTGAAGCTACATCTACATTAGAAAGGCTTCACTGCTACAGAGATACATTACGCTGGCAAAGCGCTCTGGTCACAGATACCTCTTAAACAATAATATTGCTCATCTACTGGTCTAATAAGTCCACGGCAGCACACACCACTCTTAATTCACATGTCATTTCCCAGTAAGGCTGCACGCATGAGGTTTCTGCTAGAGACATCAGATCTCCTCTAGTTATATCCGTGCCTCCACGACCCAGCCCCGGCCAGGAGGGAAAAACCCCGCACAAAGTTTAATCTGTAGTTTAGAAATAAAAGGCACTTCATTGACAGCCTTGTGCTGTGACCCTGCTATAGCTGCAGAAGTATGCCCTGTGCTGTCAGACACTCTCTCTCCACTCTGACCCGCTGCTCCCCGCGCTGCTGCCGCGGGATCCGGCGGGCAGGAGCTGCTGATGCCCAGCAATCCTGACCACCAGATCCCCTTCCCACCCAGCCAAGAGTCCTCCACTTCACTCCCATTCCTACTTCTTTGGATGTTTCCTCCCCTTTCGCTCTCCACCTTCCAATCCAAAACTTTTGCTGCGCTCCCCTGCACGGCAAGGACCCTCGCAAGTTCACAGGAGCACCTGCCCCAAGAAAGGACGGGGAGCCGCCATCGCAGAGCTGCTTGGGCAGCCAAGGGGGGAGAAAATCAGAGCCATGCCCCGCCTCCCCATCTCCTTCAGGAGGAATTCCCAGGCTCTGATCGAACAAAAGTGCTCAGGAAAGAGCTGGGTATACGGATACCCCAAAGTCAGACAGGTACATCCCTGTATCATTTCCAAATTATATTCCTAGCAAAAACGGAGGGGCGGGGGAATCAGTATCCTTCCCTGTCGCCTTCGTCCCAGAGAGAGAGAGAGAAGGGGAAAAAAGACGGTTCAGTGATGTCTTTGGAAACCGGCTAAAACAAACGGGAAAGTCACCCCTCATTAAAAAAAAAAACAACTGGATGCAGCGTACCAAAGCCCGAATTTTCCCAAATCTCCCCATTCCGGGGAAAATAAAATGCCACGGGAAGGGCAGAGCCTTTCACCGAGGGTGGAGGAGGGATGGAGCGGGGCGCCCGGCTCTGCCCCGCCGCGGTCCCGGCTCGGTGCCGCCGCTCCGCCTCGCCGCTCCCCGCAGTTACCGGCAGCGAGCCCCGCGCCACGACCACGGCGTCACGGATGGAAAGGGGGCTGCCAAACGGGGGAGGGAGGGCAGGAGGAAGGGGAAAAAAAAAAAAAAAAATCAAAAATTAAACCAGAAGAAACCGCTGCCAAGTGCGGCCGCGGGCGCGGAGCCACGCGCGGCGGCGGCGCCGGGCCCCTCCCGCGCCCCGGGGCGGCTCTGCCCCCCCGGCCCGGGAGCCCGCGGCTCCTCGTCAGGGACCGCGCTGACAAAATCCCCTGCTCGCCTCTACGTAACGCCCTGTCGAAAGCGGACGCCATATTTTGTGTTGCTGATGTCGACATAGACAAACGTAGACATGTTTCCCCCCCCCACCCCTCCTGCTTTTCCCCCCTCACACAAACTTGCGATCGGGAGGCAGCGGGGAGCGGGAAAGGGGCGAGGGGAGAGAGGCTGCACGGCCAAAAATGAAAAATGTAGCTAAAATAATTATAAGCCCACCCCGAACAACCCTCCCGGCTCCCAGCCCCGGCGGTCTCCCCCGCCCTCCCCCCCACCTCCCGGCCCCCGCCGAAGTCCAGGGAACCGGACAGTTTCTTGCAGGAGGAAAAGTTGGGTGCGAGCGGTCGGGGCGGGAGCGCCGGCGAGCGTCCGTGCGCAGGGAGGGGGCGGTTGGGGAGCGCCGCGCACCGGGGGAAGGGGCCCCGCCTGGGAAGTTTCCTACCTGCGCCCAGGGCGGCGGCACCGACTGTCCCGGGCGGAGCGGCACCGGGGCTCCGCTCCGCGCCGCTCCGCTCCGTGCGCCGCCCGCGGCCGCGGGACCCCGCGCCCCCCGCCCCCGCCGCGCCGGCCCGCGGGGAACACGCGCGCCCCGCCACGCGCGCACGCACCGGCCCGGCCCCGCCGCGAAAAAAAAAAAGGGGGGGGGAGAGAAAAAAAAAAAAAAAGGAAAGAAAAAAAAAAGGGAGAAAAAAAAAAAAGAGCCCTCGATCGGCGGGGATCTACGCCAAACCCCACATGATCTCTGACGTCAGCCTGCGTATTTGCATACGATACCACCGCCGGCGCGGCCGCCGGGGTCCCTCGGCGCGGCGGAAAGTTGCGCGCGGGGCCGCGCCCCCCCCATCGCCCGCCCGGCCCGGCCTCGCCTCCCGCGGCTCAGCCCCACCAGTTCTGCCCGACCCCTGCCCCTGCCCCGAGCGTGGGCTCTGCCGGGCGCTCCGCTGCCCCTGTGGTGACACCGCCGGCCCCTGCCCGGCCCGGCCCGGCCGGCGGCATCGCCGGTCCCCGCCGCGCTCCCCGTCCCGCTCCACGGGCGGAACCACGCGGACCCTCCCGATCGTCCAGGTGGAGCCGGGGCTCGCACCGGGGGACCCCTCTTCCCGACCCCGGGCGGCGCGAGCGGTGGCGACGCCGAGGGGGATATGGACCCTTGGTAGAGGGGCTGGGAGCGAGGACCCTCGGACCAGTATCCCGTGGGCTGGACCTCCCCGTGTGGGGATGGCAGCGGCTGCACCCTCGTTCTAGGACGTGGGGACGGGACCAGCATCTCTGCATCGCATCCCCGCTGTAGAGGCGGCGGGGGCTGACCCCCGCTGTGGGCACGGAGACGGGATCCGGGGGGTTTGCGGTTCGTGAGACTGCCCCTCCGAAAGGGGCAGATTACCTGGGGAGGTGGGAGGCACTTCATCTTCGGCTTGTGATACAGGTTTTCCAAGCCACAGTGTTTTGGGTGGGCTTCAGGCGGTGGTTTTTTGTTGAAGAAGGTGGTGTGTATTTCCAAGGGATGCTACCGCAATCTCAGCTACTCTGCTGCAACGCAGGAATTCTTTCCCCAATCTAAAAATGCCGTTGAACTCTCTGCCTTTCTTCCAAAAAGATTTAGACAGATAGGACTCAGGCTATTTTCTGTTTACTTCAATGAATTAATTAAAAGAAATAATTTACCGATTGTATCTTGCTACTAGATAGCAGATCTTCCAACAAGTCCAGGCTAATAGGACTTAAGAGTAGCATAATCTCACCGTAACTTCAGGGATGTGCTATCTAGATGTGCTATCTTTGATTAGATCTCATTAGATTAATCTTTTAATTGTGTACTTTGTGCTCTACAGGCTTTAAATCTCGGCTTGCTTCGGCTCTCACCCATGACACCAGCGGGGCTGCATCCTTTAACCCAGCTGAGTAACTTCGCTGGACATCGCTTTGCTTCCCTTCCCCGTGTAGGGCTGGGGACCGGGGACTGGCTCGTGTTTGAGTGTCAGACAAGGAGCTCTGAGTTACTGCAACTGAATAATCGCAGAAGAACGTAAATATGTCAAAGCAGTGTCAAGAGATTTCTTTGCAGGGATACCCTTATCTGAGTAGGCGTGTTTTTGACTGCCTGACTGAGTATAGTCACTCTCTGTAAGTATTTGATAACAGGATGGATTCCTTCCTCGCTGCCACCAGCCCCGAGACTCCTGCTAACTTTGCTTTTCAGATGGAAGCTGTTAGGCAGGGACAAGCTTGGGCATCTCTGCTTTAAGACGTCCCTTAAAGCTTGCTGATGCTCATCAGGCTCTGGTGTCCATCCCGAATGCTGTTGGTGGTTTTGATATTTTTGATGGAAATTTCTTTCTCTTTTTAATATTACTGTATATATTTTGTTTAACTCTTCAGTAGCTCTCCAGCCTTGAAAATGTTTCCGATTTTTGAATACTCGGGTGCAAAAAAAGTTATTTTAGGACACAAAGATTTTCCCCCAGGATACACTTTTTTTACTGTCTTAAAGTCTTAAATTCCTTTTCTATGATCTAGAAAAAGAGACAAGCCTAAGTGTTTTAATAAGACTTACTATACTTTTGAGTATAAAATGTTCTTGATAGGGCAGATCAGTGGAAAAGCAGGTGAAAAATCATCTGCTTGCTGTCGTCCTAATTGACACGTACTTTAAGGCCTGTTTAGCTCTTTTTTTATTTTTTTCATTTCCAAATGCAGAAGGCTCTTTGACTGATTAGGTGATATGGCAACTAATGATGCCTTTCAAGTGCAAAAAACGGGCTGTTAGTGGGAGTTATGTGCAGGATTTCAGACCTTAAGCTCAGGTTGTAACAAAGGCAATTCTCACCTGAGGCCAGTAAGATCCCTGCACCAAGTAAGGCCCGAAGTGAGGCTTAGCTGCCTTCCCCAAAATCGTGGATGGTTCCACACAAATTAGGAACTGGGAGGTCATTAAAAATGAGACATAATTCACTGTATTTAAGATTAAAAGGATGTGGGTTTAAAATTGGAGCAACTCTTACTACTCTCCTAAATGAATAAACTAAGGACAGCTTTTTGAGCAGCTATGTATTCAATGTTACTGCTCGAGAAGCTGCTCACACTGTGCCATCTAACTCTAAGAATACCTGCTTGTGTCTGACTTGGCATTTTCCCATATGGAAGTACAAAATATAGTGCGCAGAGATTGGTTTGTGAATGTTTTTTGACTTGTCATCAAATTCCTCCTCTGAATCTTGAGCAATGGGACAAACAGGCTGGGCAGCATCTCTACCCAGCTGCTGTCTTTTAGGAAACTTGTAGTTGATCAGTTAGCTCTGATTCTGTCAAATTTAATTGAAGTGAAACGATCAAAGGTTTACTGAAGGATGGGAGAACGGTGTTTAAGATTAGAGTTTATAATTACAAAAGCCTTGATTCCTTGGGAAATCATGCAATAAAAGAAGTATCAGTGATGAATGCAATTTGAATAGTCTTACTAAGTCTCAGTATTCATTTATAAAAACCTAACATTAACATGACGAAGAGTAACATAGCAAAATGGAAATTGCTTTTGCAGAATATGCAAAAGGAAATTTGCAATTTTAAATTTCTTTTGCATAAGGTCTCTCTTTTTAATTAATAACACAATGAAAGCCACGCTGATTACAAAGCACAATGAACATGCATGCACAATTTCACAGGAAAGTGAGGGCAGAGTACTTGCTTGCTTTAAGTCTAGTGCCTTCTCTGTTCCTTCCGTGCACTGTCTCTGGCTTTAAAGTGACATCTGCTCCATAAAGTCCTCAGATGAAGTTGAAGTCTCGTCTATGAAATAATGCCTTTGGTCAGACATAATGAACTGTGTACTGATATGTAGTTTTCTTATGGTGTGGATATGAGTATCTGACATATGTATTGTCAAATACATTTCAGTCTTTTTCAGCTTAATGGTTTCTTTCTGACTGTTTAATCCTGTGAAATTGCAGGCTGAATCAGCGTAACAGATCTAATTCTCTTAGAGATGCAGCTCTGACTTTTGCTCTGAAGATACTACATAAATATCCTAAAAGTGAATGTACATCCTCTAAGAGCCACAACAGAGGCATGCAAATAAAAGAAGCGTTTTCTGTTGAGTGCATGGCTACATGTTTCTCATTTTTATGCTGGCCTAACTCTATGAGATCAAGCAGAGTTTTGCCTACAAGACATAGCAGCAAATGAGTAGGCTGAGCTTTGGAATGGGTGTGTTTTCTTCTCCCAGGGCCCTTGGCTGGTGGGCCAAGCTACTGCCTTGGAGCTGGTTTTGAGAATAACCAAACTTGGCTTCCATTGCTAATTTTACACCTTGCTTCCAATCCATTCTTCTAACTCTGCATGTGCCCAGTGATTTGCTGGCTCTCTGTTTTCAGTGCCAGCTCAGTAGTGGAATTAGACTTTTTATACAATCAGAAGGCGAAACTAAAGTACAAACAAAAAAGAAGTCAACTGACGAACACTGCTGCCTTTTTTCTCTATCTTGTGGAGACCATGATCTCTGCTGAGGGCAGGAAGCAGTGCTTGACTGGTGGTGTGCACATCAACGGCTGAGAAACAAAGCTCTTTAGCCTGCTGGGGTTTTTTTCCCACCCCAGCCAAACCAGCTTCCCAAAGCAAGATTTCTCTCTTGCTAAAATGCTTTGTCGCTCCTATCAGTGTTCTCAATCACTGGCGTGTGCAAATCCAAGCTGAAGTAGTAAGCACCGATCAGATGTGCTGTTCTGCAAAACGAGATGTTAGTATGAATGCACAGAAAAGGAAAACAATATCTAAGTCTGATCCAATTATAAGGCCTGATCTTATGATTTGTAGTGCCCTTAAGCTGGGGGAAGCTGTCAGAAGGCAAGATGCCTCCTCTCCTGGAAGAAGGGCTGATGGGGAAGATTAGTTGCTAAGCCTGGATGGAGAGAATCCCCTGAACACAACCTCCCTAAGCATTTGCACTCATCGCCTGAGCTTAAGATGGGTCCTGGCAAGAGGCACGCAGGCATCTGTCTTTTTCTGTTTCAAAAACTCCAGGAGAGCTGATCACTTATCACGGGAACCATCTGGCTTATTCTTAGAGAGATCAACAGTTAGTCACTGAATGAACAAGGAACAAGCTGCATTGAAGTCTGCTCTCCCCATTAAATATGAGGACTCAGCCCAAGGTCTCTGAAACATCACGTGCTCTGCCTGCTGCAGGCAGAAGGGAGAGAGATTTAATTCTGCCTTGAGGTTGCTGAGCTGCTGTCATGTGGAAGAGAGCTTCTGTGGCGAGCCGGGGACGTCGGCGCCTCTGCAGTGAGCTGTGGTGGCCATGGGGATGGGGACCCGAGGCTTTGCTTCCTCAAGGTCACCTCTGCCAGGGATGGAGGAACCCGAGGAGGGAGCAGGGCTGCACCATGGCTGTCTGGAAAGTTTGACACTATGTGCTCTGCCCCCAGTGTTCACTGTTGATTTCAGTTCCCAGGTGCCAGGGCAAGAGGTGGGAATGGGCTGTCATTCTGTGAGAGTTGCTGAGGATGCAGAACAAGGCCAGTGTAGGCTGCTGTGGGTCAGTGAAACTAGAGCCAAGGTGTTTCACTCTTGCCTTTGAGGAGTGAAACTCCACCTTGTTCCTGAAGGGATGGAAGCACATCTGTGTGACTCTGTGCTCTTTGTGCTTCATTTATACAGGACTGTGGAAATAACTGAGCCAGCTCCTTGCTAAAAACTTGTGAAGTCAGGCCACTGTACCTCCCGTAGTGTCAGGAAGTTAGTGTTTTAATAAAGCCCTTGGCAGCCTCTGCCTGCCCTCTGCCATTCCTGTCAGGTCCCTGTGAAGGGCGGCTGGCTTTGAAATGCACTGATGGGCCAGGGGGGCTTTGCTCACCCACTGCTGCCCTGGGCCTCCTGAACCAAGCACGTTCCAGACTTTTTTGGACCTATCAGTGACCTGACAAGCTCAGTGAACTTGGAGCAGCAGCTTGGCCTTTCTTGTGGATAGCCTGCAGATCCCACGTGGATGCTATAACCTTTGCTGAGAGTGACAGTTTGGGGATTTTTCTTGTCTTTTCAATGTTTTTTTATTTTTTTCTATTGCTCTTGCTAATTACTAAAGCAATTTTTAAAATTTAAATGAGGGCTTCCTCCCTCACAGCCCATCTGCTGTGAAATCACAGCGCACATCCTTTGTGACAGTTCAAGCATTGCCATGGCAACGTGCTGTGATGTGATCAGCCCTGAGTTATGACCTCACTGCGGGACCAGGCAGGCCAGGTTGCTTTGGCAGAAGGAATAAAAACCAAGTTCTGTATTAACAAAAGTGGTATCTCGGCTACAAGCTGGTGGGATTTGTCCTGGCCTAAAAGCCAGGCTAAATCCCTTTCTGGAGCTTTTTACAGGACTTCAGTGCTAGGGCTTGGCGGGGGCATCCACTTGAGAAATCGTCTATTTGTTTCCATAGAGAAAGTTTCTTTGAGAAGTCTTTCCCACCAGTTTATGGCACTATTTCAGTAGAAATTCTTTGAATTTTTAAGACTTTTTTGTCCTGTTTTTTTTCCTGCGTGTTTATCCATAGTGCTGGAGACAAAACTCTCTTTCTATTTGGAAGCAGGTGCTGCATGGCCAGTGGCAATGCATACTTCACCTGTGCTCCCCTGTGGCTTTGCCTCGACCCCATCCAGAAGATAACAGGGCTGGGGTGAGTGGTTTGACTTGCTGAGGCATTCATCTCTCACCTCCCTGCTGAGCCTGGCGTGAAGGGTGACAAGTCTCAAGCCTTTGTGGACAACTGGAGTGGATTAGTGACCAAAGACTGCCCAGCAGGTGTCATATCCAATGTTATCCATTTCCAATTAACCAAAGACCTGCTTCAGAGCCCCTGGTTCAGGGGATTTTTTTTTTTTCTTTTGTGACTCCTGCTGATTTTGGATCAGATTTTAACCGTCAAACTGAGCCTGCTCTTCGGGAAGCTATTTGCACATGTAACTAATTCACCGAGACAGCTTGTATATTTATCTCTACTGTAGAATGTGTTTCAGAATGTGTCTTTATCTGTCCCTTAGAGTAGAATACAGTGTCTTTAGACTGATGGTGCAAACAGAATTTATGAGGATATTTGGCAGTTCTAGAGTGACTGGTGATACAATTTGCCACCTCTCTGGAGACCTGGAAAGTTTGCAGACAGCCTAGTTTCTCTATTTTATTTCATGCTGTTTATGAGGGTTTAAACAATACACGGCTATTAAATTATATGTATTAGCTGAGAGGTGTTTTGGGAAGGGGGGAAGGGAGTCTGGGGAAAATAATGTAGTTCCAAATGGCACACTCTGCAGAGAAGTATTTCGCAGTGTTAGACTTTCAAGTGTTAAAACGTTGTGGGCAGTTCTATGTGATGGTGTTATCTAGGGACCACAGTGGGTCTGCCATGCCAAGGTCTGTGTGGTGATAGAAGAGCACACAGCCTTTGGTTGCTATAGGTTTCTCTGTCCCTTATGGCAGAGCTGGTACATAAGACTGACAGTCCCCACACATCTATTCCTCCCCTGTCCATTTCTGAACATATGCAATCAATACAGCCACAGTGCAGTATTGATCAGGCCATTTAACTTTGCACTGATGACTGCTTTACCTGTTGAGTCAGAGAGCTGGAAAATGGTTGTTGTAGTTTTGTCTTTAAGCCATTTTTTAAAGACAGCCTTGAAGATCTCCATAATTTTAGGCTTACAACCAAAAGGGGAGGACTCAAGTATAATAATTTTCTCCTTCCAAAACTGTCTTAAAAAATACTCCCTGGTTTAGCCTCTTTATGCCATTTGACAGCCTCCAGCAAGTTTTTACAGCTGAGCTACTTTCCAGCCCCAGAAATTGCGGTACAGCCCCTGAACTATTGAAGTGCAAATGACTTGACTGTAATCTAGGAAGATTCAAGAGAAACAGGTCAGATGTTACACTAAACACTTATGGCAGCATATTTCAACAGCAGGAGGACAGCAGCAAGTTCTACCCTGGTCAGGTTTAATGCGAGGAGATAAAAATCTGTTTTCTGAAGGTGAATGTTACCAGTTTGCTGGTCTTTGGCTGTGCAGGCTCAAAAATAACAATCCTTCTGTAACTCTGTGTAAACTAGGGTCTTAAGGTACTTATAATATTAACTTCATAAGCTTCACACCACACTCAAATAGTATCAGCCCCTATGGTTATCTCAATTTATTGATGGGGAGCCAGAGCTTGAGAAAACTGGAGACAAGGTCTCCAGCAGCTTTGGCTGTGGCCAAGCATTCATAAAAATCAGTGCCAACACTGGGGCTCCTGGGACTTTTGGCAACCCCATGCAAGGGAGTCACGGCACAGCCAGATCCCTGGAGTCTAAAGCCACTGACTTGGCTGTGCTGCACATTGTTCACCCCGTCACTGACACCAGGAGGAAGGCTTCTCTGGGCTTTCTGCAGGCTGAGGTAAACATTTATGAGATGGACCTGAATCTCAGCAGTGGCAGTAGAAATTTTCCTGCTTTCACAGAAAAGTGCACCTATACCACTTTCAGAAATATAAAAGCGTATCACAGTGATACAGAAACAATTTGGAGTCTTTATCCTGCTGGGGCTCAACCAAGAGTTTGTATCGTTTTCTTAGTAGGACACCTGCCCTTAGGTCCTCAGCACACAGATTTTCCCTGCATGCTGGGGTAGCTCCAGAATTTTGTTTTGCTGCAAGGCCGTGCTAGTAATAGCTTCTCTAAGTTTTGGAAAGCTGGATTTGCAAAGCTAGCTCCTGGATAACATGGTAAATTACAGGTTAGGCTATGTGTATTTACTGCAACTAAAAGGAAGTGTTTTTTTCTGATCTTGAAAATCCCAAAAAGGCAGCTTTCTCAGTGACAAAAATTTGTCACAGTAGCCACCTTAAATGTCACCCTAGGCCAGTGACAAATATATGGTGACATTTTTCAACAAAGATGGTTAACTCATGTGCTCCCTGTAAAATACTGATTTTCCTGCACTTTGAGAGTCTCTGGAGGAAAAAAGATACTGTATGTAAAACTTGATTTTTAAAAACAATGTGCTTATTGCTTCAATCTCTGGGTGCATTTACATTACAAGACACAAATTAAATTTAACATCATGCTGCCAACAACTGTGTCTTATCCAGGACTGAGCAGACAGGATAGGATTTAGCTTTTCAATAAATGGGTGGCATTTTAGGAGGAAGCTTGGAAAAGGTGTGGGGGGGCACACTAAGAGAGTAAGATATAAAGGTGTATACCTCTATAAAGGCATGGAACATGCATTTTGCTGCCTATGAACTGTAAATTACTATCTGGATTCAGAAAGACTCTTTCCAATATTAAAAGGGACAAACATAAGGGAACCCTTTGCCCATATAAGTGAATTTATTTGCAAGAGTTTTTGGAAGTCAGTAATAGAAGGAAAAAGAAATGTTGATTTTCTGTATGTTTTCCTTAATGCTCTAATATTGGTGCAGACCTTTCAGAGAAATGCTGGGATCTATTGTCTGGTGGGGAGGTTGGAGAGGGGTTAATTCCTGTCCAGGTCTATTCACTGCTTTTACTTATGTCTTAACATATTAATGAAATATATTTAAAAATAATTAGTATGCAAAGGATGGTGTGATGGATACCAAATTTGATGCATAGTGGTACAAATGAAGATTAATATTAGTCATATCTGTATGATTTAATGAAGGATATAATGCCACCTGCTGTGTGGTGGAATCAAATTACTGCTTTTTTGGTTGTTTTTGACTAGTTGTGGAAAGAAAATTATTTTAAACTAAGCTAATTTCCCTTTAATGTCTTAGATTTGTAATTAAAAATTCACATGTTGCAGTTAAGCATAAATACTGTGTAAAATCACACACAGGAGAGGCCTATGATGTTAACCCACCATTCCCCAGAGGATACAGCACCCAGCATCTTCTATTTGAGATTAGTAGTAGTTTCATTTTCTTCTCTGGGGGCTTGCAAGACATTCCCATAAATTTCTCTGCTTTTTTACAGGTACAAAAGAACATCCCTTGGAGGCCTTACCTTGGGCTTTTATTCACAGAGCAGTGCCAGAAGGAGAGGTATGTATATTCATCCACTTGGTGTATGGCCCTTGCCAGCTCCAGTGCAGGGCCATGCAGGGTTGGGACATCTCTTTGGTGGCTGCTGCCCCAGCATCTCCCAGGCCAGGGATGCCATGTGAATCCCAAGAGGGAGCAGTGATGCTTGGAGCAGGAGTCTGTGCTGGATGCAGACCACAGGTGGCATCAACAGAAGCCATTAAAACCCAAGGCATAGCTTGGATCTGTTGCCACTGTGGACCTTTCTGAGGACTTGGAGTTTTTGGCTGATGGGTTGCTTTGAAGCTCAGGATGGCCAATGTAGCCAGAGCTGCTGTGCTGGAGCGTGCTGTGCCTCCTTGCTGTGTCTAAAGGCTGCATGGCCTAACTGCTGGATGGCATATTGGATATGGCAGACTGGCAAGCAGCAGTAACAAAATGATTTTGTCCCCCAACAAAGTTAATTGAATGAGATTTAGTGTTGCTAAGAGATTTGGACTGCATCCCTCGAACTTCAGGAGATTAGGCTGCCAAGCAGGAGGCACTGCAGAGGGGCTGGCACCATGCCAGTAAACAAAGCTTTATCAGGATGATATGTTAATATTTGTGTGTACTGTAAAATTAAAAAAAAATAAAAAAAGGGAAGGGCGGAGTGGTGGACTGCCTCATCTGCTGCTCTGGCGTAGAAATTCCCATTGAAGCTGATGGTAACACATTAATGCTTCTGCAAAAAATGTTAAGTGATTTCAAAACAGCTTGGTTGCAATAGAAAACAGATGCCTAATGCAGTCCACCTTCATCTGTGGTCCCAGCAGATCTTACATGGGGAAATATTTGTCTTATGAGAAGGCCCAGAGGACCCAGCTGACATTAGAGTTGAGTTTTGGTGAGGGACTTCTTTGGGATGCAGCAATGCTAACTCAGCAGGGTGTGGATGGATACAGGATTTCACTGCCTGGGCACCAAGCTGGACATATTTGGGTTTACCATCATTCAAAAACTGTGTGACCATGTGAGTGTAAGACTGTACTTGATGTGGCAAATCACGAAGAAAAGCTCAGCCTGCATGGAAAAAATAGTGAACCAGCTGATAAGAAATGCAGGCAGTGGTGAGACTCTTGTTTTTTTTTCACCTGACACAATATGGACAGGGAAAATCCCAGGAGCACAGCACTGGATCCTGTGGGCTGCGAAGGTGCTTCTGAATTTCAGCTGAACTTTGGACAATTAAAACATCAAAGCTGGTGCCAAAATGTATTTTTCTGAATTAGTTGCTGTAAAGAAGATAATGGGAGAAGATGATGGAGTAGATGCTGAAAGTAAGAAACAACAGGATGGTCAGGAGGGAGTTCCCTGTTGGCTTAGCTAGTGATGTGTGCCATGGTTAGAAGGAATGCTTTCTGGATGTAGATATGTGTGAGATGTTTGAGAAGGGGCTCTGGCAGTACTCCTGCCTGGTTCTGACTTGCTTACTGCTAATAGGTTTTCACCCTGGGGATTTGGGGAAAGTGGATCTGAGTGTGCTGGATGCTGGAAACACATGGATGGGTGTAGAGTGTCACCACTTCAGTGACAGCTGAACACAGCTGAGTCTTATCAGAATCTGTAGTGATATTTTCATCTGAGGACCACTGCAAATGTGGTACATCTGGTGACCATAGCACCAAAGTGTAGCATGGACTTTTCTCACCATATGAAAACTGCAGGATCTACATAGGTGTTGGGAAAAAAGGGAAGACCTTGGGGTTTCATGAAAAAAGGACAGCACAGTTTCTGCCCACAGAGTTTAGAAGATTTAGCTATGGTTGTAACACAGGAGCTACAGCCAATAGACAGGTAAAGCCTGGGCTGGCCAGACCACACTTTTCCCTCTCTTCCAACTTACTGCCTGCTTTCTAAAGCACTTTGCCTGAAATCCTGGTCCCAGTGAAGCAAAATGGCAAATATCTCATTGATTCTGGTGCAATGACACACTAGCCTTCTTCACTGGCTAAACTATGAACCTACACATCCAGAAGTCACATAAAGACAACACTGACGACATGGGAAATCCACATTTTTGATATAAAGAACAGTCTATAGGCTGACACAGTTTATTTTAGATCACTGACAGGAAGAGTAAAGCTTGTCTTCACTTCTTCAGATCTTAATAATTATGTGGATCCAATTGGTTGTAAGTTTTATATTCCTAAATGAGGCGTTTCCATCTCAATAGTCAGTTGTTTGCACAGAAAAACCCTACTTCACATTATTTTTTATTGCCCTAGGCTGTGTGTGTCTAATTTTTTCTGTATCCCAGAAAGGGTCTCTCCAGGGTCTCTCTTCTTTTGGGAAGGTTCAGCTTGAGTGATGACCTGCCTTCTTGAGTGCTCAGGCTTGCACAGAACAGCACTCTGTGCTGGCATACAACAACAGGAACTAGAAAGCCTAAAGCTAAACTCAAATTCATCCTGGTGGAAACTTTGTTATAGTGGATGAACTACATCACTGAAGAAAAGCTGGATTTATCTCCAAACACCACATGCCCCAACTCCATAGGAGTTCAAATGAGCTAATCCTACCAACTTTAAATGATGTAAGGCAACTTTGACTCCAAAAGCCTTTTCTCCTGTCAATTTTCGCCTGTGACTTTTCTCCATATGTGTGTCTTTCCATGCTCAACTGGCATCAGCAGCAGAGGGAGGAAAATAATAACTACAGCAGTCACTGCCCGAGCAAAAAGGGAAGTGTGCAACTCTTTTTTAGTAACATCCAGAGAGGGAAAAACTATGAGCACAAACTTATGTGCTGAGTTTAATCTTAACATTCCTTCTAGTAAGCACTGATGTTATATTAAAAAAGTTAATCTTAATTGATGAAAACAGGCCTTATGTTAAAAGTATTAAAATTATATTGAAAGTATTTTCTCTGGTTTAAGAAACACCAGCAGGAAGTTCTTTGTTCATGTTTTTCTTTGTCTCTGGGTTGCAAGGATTGATTTATCTGTTCATGTAAAATGCTGGTACTGAGACCATTGCCAGGTCTGGCCTCTTGAAATAACAGCTCTTCATTTCTCTCCTCTCTATTTAGCTGGAAAGGCACAGGGAGCTCCTCACTGACAGCCTCCTTCTGCTGGGGCTGATGGAATGAGGGGGAATGGAGACGCTAAACCTCCTTCTCTGGTTTTAATGTCATTTACGAATAAAGTATCGGAAGTTCTTAGTTTCACATTTTGATCTCATTTCCCATTCGGCAGCTCAGTACAGATGTGGATTTTCCAAGCCATCTGATATGTTTGGATAATAAAAGCCTGCTAGGTCTTTTGGGAAAAAGCTGATATACATTTGCCAACATTTTTGTAGATGTTTTCCAAGCACAATTTTCCAACTGAACCCCAGAGGGTGGGCAGGCTGGGAGCTGCTGGAGGGCTGTGTGCTTATTTTCATCCATTTTTAATGTGCTTGAAAAAAGAAAGAGAGAAAACAATGCCATTTCCTTGTGACCAACGTCTCTAAAATGATATAGTTCTGGGGTTTTTGTACTGAAGGCTTTCTGATAAAATCTTAATTCATATATTCGAACGTAGTTTTCTGTTTTTCTGCCAAAACATTGAAAAAGTTGAAAAACATTGAAACTCTCTTCCCCATGCATGAAATGATGATTCTCATATGCTCTGAATCAGGAAAAGCAAATTAAAATCTTATACTGTGTTTTTAGAAAGCCCTTAGAGCAGTCAGTTCCCTTTGAACTCTGGAGTGGTGGTAAATGCGTAGCACTTCTAGAAATAATGTCATGGATGCTAATCCATGAACTCCCAGCTTAACTTTCCTCTCCTGTGTTTTATGGATTTCTCCCAGTGAACCAGGCTGGTAATGTGGCACCCACCCCCTTCATGAGTAGTCCTGGTTTATGTCACATTCGTTCTGTGGGACTTGGGAGTAGTGAGAAGCTCTGACCTCTTCTCTGGCATGTCTGGATATACTCACAAGGTAGAAAAGAGTGAGTGTTGGTAAGAAGCGATTCTGATTCCATTCTGTTGGGATGCTCTTGGCACTTGGTTCTTGGGAGACACAGCTGGTATCCATGGGGAGCACCCAGGACATGATTTACAGTGTATTTTGGGCCATCTTGCAGACCTACTGTGAGATGGTTACTTGTCCAAGAAGATGTTCTCTGGTCCTCTGTTCTGCATGCTTGCTTCCCACTCCCTTCTGACATTCTGAGTACCTCTACTCTTTCTCTGAGAAATATTCTTTCCGTCTGAAACTGATCCTTATCCTTTCAAGTTTCTTCTCTTCCTTTGTTTTCAGTAGTTCTACGGAATAAAATAGAGGAATGTAAATTCCTCCTTCATCTTTTCTGCCTTCTTTTTCATGATATGTTCTCCCACCGAAAGGGCAAGTGCAATCTTTAAAACTGTTCTTCTTGAGCTGGAGAACTTGCATACAAGGTTTTGAATGGATCCAGTGCATATGGATCTAGAAATCAGCATGTTCAAGTGAATCCAGGACTCAGCACACACTGATTTTTCAAGACTAAGACTGAAGATACCATTGCTTTATAAAGCTGTGTGCAGTGAGACCCACTAGAGAACTCTCATTGGCCACAGATGTCAAATGCAAACTTCAGCCTCATCACAGCAGAGAAAATTACACAAAAGCAGGTATCTGTTCCCCAAAAAGCTGCTTTGTTTTGCTGTTATGTGTGAGATGAAAAGCCTCCTGTGCTTATTGAAGAAGGAAGATTTTTTTCTTACAACTAATATAATTAGAAGATTATTCTCTTAGAACCTAGAAACAACAAAGAAAGTTTAAACAGTAGGTAAGAAGAATGTTACAAGTGACATAGCTGTAATCTGCAGACATTTTAATCAGCACAATAGCACTGAAGATCATGATGCTCTGGCCCGTTTATTCTTTCCTCAGCTGTTCAGTTAATGGACAGATTAATTGGTAGCTGTCAAGCTTGTGCTGAATGTACTGAAGGTTTTTACAACACTGCTCTGTCCACTTGAAGGCAAGCAATATGGTTGGTTTCAGAAAAATGTCAATTAGAAAATAATTTCCATGCGTTCACAGTTTACTCAAAGTGTTATAATGTCACCCCATGCTTTCTATGCTGCTTGCTCTTTCAATGCTCATCTATTTATTTCTGTTATCTACTTTATTGTAAACTCCAAGAGAACAAAGTGTCTCCTTTATTGTATACATGCAAAGTGCCCACTGCAGTCTGGCTTTCCTTCTTGCAGGAACTCACTCCAAGGTGCTGCTGCGATTAATGTGAGGATGGAAAGTTTGAATAACCTCCCTGTAGCTGCTCTGAGTAATGAATGTGTGTGAGGAAGTCTCTGAGGATTTTTCCTATAATAAAGTATTATTTTTCACATTAACAATTCCAAAATAACTGAACTTTGACTTGGTCTTTTAAGTCCATGTTTCCCAGCATTTGTGTTCACTAATCTGTTCTGCTGCTGAGAGTGAAAATCTGGCCCCTGTGAGCCTTGCAC
Source organism: Acridotheres tristis (assembly GCA_037013685.1). NCBI lineage: Eukaryota > Metazoa > Chordata > Aves > Passeriformes > Sturnidae > Acridotheres > Acridotheres tristis. The sequence continues at coordinate 137,977,365 of CM072886.1, read as the reverse complement.
AGTCCCAGGAAACCATGGCCAACCCAAGCTGTCTTTTGCTGCTTGATTTTGAGGAGCAGATTTTTTTTGCTTGTGCCTCTATAAACTTCCAGATCACACAATTGCTTGAGTGCATCTCTTCAAAAAGCATGTAATAATATTTCAAATAAATGAAGATGCATTTTACAAATAGATATTTTTAGCTGGTCAAGGAAAAACTACTAATTAAAGGACAATGCTCTTTTTACAGCTGTATCACGGTGGTGGGGGTGTAGGGATGGACCTGGTAAAGTTTAGTGGCTTTTAGCTTAATTTACAGTCTAACACTTAAGATAAAGTGTTGGGACAGGACCTCAGAGAACTGGACTCTGAGAACAATAGCTCTACCCCATATTAGTTTTGGTAAATCGCTCATAATCTCTTGCTACATGAAAATCTTGTCTATAAAGTGAGGACTGCAGACAGGAGTGGGAGAGGTCTGTGCCATCCTGACTGCCACTGCTGCTTCTGGAACTGCTGTGCCACCCTGCCCTGGGTGCTGCCTGTCAGGAGGGGGGAGAGGTTTGAGCATCTGTCAGGCAGTTTCTAAGGCAGAGCTTGTTATCTGGTGAGCAGGGCTATGTCTTGTATCTGGTGAGATCTCTGCTAACTCTCTTGTTTTGCAACTTATTTTACCTGCAGAGTGAAGTAACTGATTTCAGCTTCATTAAAACATTAACAGTGCAGTGTCACAGTGCAATATGTTGGATGACTCTTGCAATATTATTCTCTCAGAACTTCTTTCTGAAATCATTTAACAAAGGCAGAAGAGCATGATGGAAACGTGATGACATTTGGGAGCTGTACTTGTCCGTAGGATTTGATCTTAGCACCTATTTAATGTTCCTAAACTGTGCCTGGATCCCTCTGTATGACCACTGTAAAGGATCCAGCTAATCTGCAGAACCACATCACTTTTAGCTGTTTCTCATTGAAAGGCTGAGAGAAGCTGAGATGAGAAAGCCCATGGTGGTGCAAGCACTGGGTGTGGTTGAGTGAAGCCCAGTTGGATGTCCAGTAGTACAGAAAGTTTGAAAAACTTTGGATTGGGCCACCACAAGGATATGGCCTAAATCACCAGATGTGAGGAAAACCAAGTGATATGTAATGAGTGCTTCCTCAGTCTTTGCCTTACCCCACGGAATTTCAAAGCTGTGGATGGTCATGCAAATTATATGTGTTGCAGAGAGGACAAATCTGAGTTACTAGAGAAAGAGATTAGCTTCCTGGGGCCTGGGGTCAGGGCTCTTCATCCAGATTAGCCAAGAAAGTTTTTTTTTTTTTTGTATAGAATAAGGATTATACTTAAAAATATCCAACAGATGCTTAACTGTCATGGTATGAATGGCATCACTGTAATTAAATGCCTCAGTTTCTTGCCTTAAACAAGTAGTTTCTTTGAGATTTCGTCAGTGATAAAAAGTTTTTAAAAACCAAATGGTGTGATATGGAGAGGGAAAAGGGGAAGACTGTGCTTTTTTTCCTCCTAATCTTGATTCAGCACCTAAAACCCCCTCTAGCAGGACCTGCTGCCTCATATGTGGGGATGATGTGGGCAGCTTTCCCTGATCTTGAGCCCCATGTTCTCTCAAGAGCTTTATGGTGGGGTGTGAATACCTTAGCCTAGCTTTACAGATGGATGCATCAAGACAGAAATCTTAAGCTTCAATGCCACAACTCAAATGCTGCATCACTGTGTACCTGTGAGCCTTGTGTTGAGGTGATCTGCTCTCCTGTGAACTCAGACCTCCCACTTGGGAATTCACAGTGGGAGTGGAAGCCTAAGGCTGGGATTTGCAGACATCTGCCCAGGCTGAGGGAAATACCCAGGTGTCAAGTCATGTTCTTGTGCAAAGCCTCTTTCTTCTAGTAGTAGTTCCTAGCTGTGAGTGGGGAAAGGCTCAGCTCTTTCTTCTGCCATACATAAGTTGCTCTTTGAAGGCACAAAGACTCTGGTCCCTGTTTATTCTTGTCTGCTCAACCACATCTCCAAGGCAGGCACTGATCAGTGGGTCTTCAGGGCAGCCTTGGTTTCCCTTCTAAAGCTGGATGTCCCCAAGCCCTCCAGCTGCTTGCACATGGTGTTTTGTCTGTTGCTGAAACACACCTTGAAAATACAAAAAGTGGAGACAACTTCTGGTCTGAAAGTTCCCTATGGAGCTATATCCCCATTTTGGGACTATTAAAGGGCTGAGTGTTACAGCTGAGGCAAAATATGAGGGTCAGGAATACCTGAATGTTAGATGCTGCTGTTAGAAAAAGTAGGTTAGAAGCTCTAATTTCCTGCAAATCTCTATCTAAAATGACTTTCCAAGGTGAGGAAAAAAACAGTCAGGCTCGGTTTCTTGTAGGTGCAGAACTTGATTTCCTTCTTCACAGTGTTTTTTTTTTCTCCTTTCTTTCTGTCACTATTCAACCAGGGCCAGCCAAATCCTTCCAGTTTCCCCAGAGAGGGCTGTCCCAGGTCTAACACTCATGCCTCCTTTGGTTCAATTAAAACCAAAGGGCCTCAGGCCAAACATCTCAGCTTGAGACCCTCAAAGTTGTTTGGGTTCCCAGTGCTCAAGATGAAGAATGGCTTCTTATCAGCAATGCTGTGCTTAGGAAGGAAGGGCTTTGGCACACAAGAAAGTTAAAACTTTGGGTGAGAGGTGTTTAAACACTTGGGCAGGATCTGTGGGGATCACATGCAAACTTGCAACTTGGGGAAAGGCCCCTAACCTATAAATCCCCAATTTCAGCCCAATTTCCATCTTCTCCAGGTCCTTCTGAACAGCAGCCTGCCTTCCAGTGTATTGCTGTGCCTGTTTGGTGACTGCATCCTCGCAGAGCATGCCTCCAGTCCCAGCAGACTACCCAGTAGGGGACACAAGACTAGCAGTACTAGTCCCAGCACTGGTCTGAGGGATGTGTCCAGTTCCTGGCTAACAGCTGGACTTTGCAGTGCTGGTTACACTTCCCTCAGTCTGGTGGCACAGCCCATTTTCCACTCACCTTATTGTTCTCTTATCCAACCCACATTCTACCACTCTGGTGATGAAGACACAATAGGAGACTGTGTCAAAAGTTAAGGTGTGCAACAACACCTTCTCCTTCTCCAGACTGCTGGTTGTCTTATCATAGACAGCAGGTCTGTACTGATTTAGGCATAGTTTGGCTTATACCTGAATTCAGTCAGCTTTGTACTGCACTCACTCCACCTTCCAGGTTGTGGTTCTATCTCCTTGCATCCCCTGGAGCTGACTTCCCTCCAACATCTCCTCATGCTGCTGTAAAAGCAATTGAACCTGGTACTGAGCAACTGACTCCAGAACATTCCCTACAATGATCCAAACAACTTGGATTCTGGGAGAAATACAGATGATGACATTCAAGATGGAATAATTACGTAGTGGAGTCTTGCAATATTTATGGGAAAGGTTATTACACCAGAGCTCCAAATGTTAGCAAAATCTCCTCAGGAAAACAGCATGCAGGGTTTCCTTGTCTGTCTCCTGCTCTCATAATGCTCACTCATGTTTATGTGCAGACTTATATGGGTTTTTATTGCTAATAACCTTCTCATTAATAGCCCTTCTGAGTTTTATGGTATATCTTTTTGGCACAAAATCAATTGAGAGTTTCCAATTACGTTTACAGAGAGAAGATGCTGTTTACATGTTGCTGTGTAAATATTGGACAAAGAGATCTATGTGGGAGCATCAGGCATGGTGCTGGGTCAGAGACACCAGAGGGCTATTTGCAAGACTTCTATGCCAAGAGAACAGAGTTTGCTGCCAGTTACATCATCTTCTCTCAACTGGATGCAACAGCAGGACTGTAGCTGTGGGAGGGACAGGAGCTTCAAACCCAGTTTGCCCTGAGGCACTGCGGGCTGGGAAATGCAGGAACTCAGATCCAGTGTTTAGCTGAAGAAGGGCAGGAGCACTGCAGGCAGTGATGTGGGTCTGTGGCCCTTGGTGAGGTGGGAGCTGCCCTAGTGCAGAGCTCTCCCTGTGCACTTGTGAGACCTGTACGGGCACACAGTGCAGTGTTAGGCAACATGCCACATGAATCACTTTGCAGAGGCTGGAAAAATGTAACAACATATGGAGCTGAGTTTGAGGAAAGAATTGAAAACAAACGTCATAACTGGAGCGTTTTCCTGCCATTACAGCTATTCACATGTGCTACTGATGCTTGATATGGGCCTCCCTGCTCACTGGGGAGATATCTGGAAGTTGTCAGTGGAGCACTTGCTCTCCAGAAGCCTTTCACCAACTCTGATGAGGAGTGAATTCTGTGCTGACCTGTGTAAAACACAGTATCTGCTTCCCTTCACAGGCTTCATGAACTTCTCTCACATATCCATAGCCTCTGAGCTGGATTACATCTAACCCCAGCAGCTATTAAATAATCTGTACTGAAGGTGTTCAGCATGACTTGATGAAGGACCTTATAACCAGGCATGGACCTCACAGGTTCTCGTGGACACATTCATAGGCATGTACACATCTGGTTAAAACACCATAATGATTCCAATGTAGTCCAAGCAGGCAACACAGCTTCAACCAGGAGATCCTGTTCTTTCCCCCAGGAAGCACAAAACCTTGCAAGCCAAGTAGAAACCAAGTGGGTGGCAATCCTTGCTCTGGTTAAGATACTAGAGGATACGAGTCAGGGGGAATATGTTATACCTGCTATTACACACTTCACATGTGACACTGGCTAACATGTTTCTTTGGACCTTGGGTCTCTAGCTGTGAGAGAGGAACAGTGCCCTCTGCCTTAGCTGTTTGCACTTTGACTTTTGCAATGGTCATGCTACCATAACTGAGGAGATCCAAGCCTTACTCTAGGAACAGAAGCTGCAATCTAGTTAAATCATCTTAGAAAAAAGCAACTTCAATACAGAAAGATAAAACACAAGAGTTAGAATAGAATAAATTCACCTGAAATTAGGAACTCAGCAAGAGGTTGGACAGACTAAACCCACAGCATTGCCAGCATTAAAGCTATGTCTGTTTAGGGCTGTCAAACAATTCCTGTTGGGGCGTCTCCGTTGATCAAGCTGCCACCCAAGCTGTGTGCATGCACGTCTGGCTCATTCCATCCTGGAGCCCCGGCAGTCACAGAAGCAATCCCTGTAGGAAGACCATGGTTCTTCATTTCCTGGCTGTTTTTTGCATCTTCTCTCAGGGCATTGTCATTGCATTCAGCACTGAATTCCACTAATGAATGGGGCTGGCAGTGGGGGTTCATTGACTGCACTCAGGGGTTGGTTTTAGGTGTGGGAGCCCTTGGGAGTAAATCACTAATTTCACCATTAAAACTGGTGTCCATTCTCTGTCTCCTGAACGTGAAGTTCATTATACAAAGCCAGCCGAGCACATCCTCAGGATGTCCTCAAAATGCAGCAATGTGCCACATGGTGACATCATTTAATGTGTCTGTGTCAGATGGGACCAGTGGAGACAGTTTCTGGGACTGCCACGGGGCCCAGGGCTGTGGAGAGGAAGCAGGAGGGGGTTCCCCAGATTTGCCCTAGGTGGGCATACAGGGGCAGAGGTGTCTCCCAGGCTCTGCTGCTGCCTGGGGGCCCTCTTGTGGAGCAGGTGCCTCGTTCATCCAGGGTCAGGATTTGCCCCTGTTTGGAACAGGGCTCACTGGCTTCTTTTGAGTTTAAGAGTGGCTTTTTTGAGAGACAGATTTTAGCTTAGGTTGCTCCCCAGAATGTGATGTGGCAGCTCCAGTTTTACGGGGCCAGGTGAGATTACCTGATTGACCCTCACAACTGGGCTGAGTCTCAGCTCCTCTGAAGGACCTGGAGGAATGGACAGTCTCTGCCTCTTAGCAGATAGGTGGAAGGATTAATTCTCTAAAGATAACTTATCTGTTGGAGCTGGCCCTTTTATGAATGCTACTCAACAGGTGTATGGTGAACCCCCTGGAGAGATCCTACAGTGAAGAACAAGAACACATTATTTCTCTCCACTTCCTATAAAAGGAGCTGGAGGTGATGAGCAGATGTCAGCACCTATGTTGGAACTATCTGCCATTAGGTGAACTGATTCCCACCATTGTGCCTGAGAGCTTGGTGAGGTCTGAGCAAACTCTGCACCTCGTCTCACTGAAGAAGAGTCCTTCGTGCTAGAGGTCCTGCTGCAAAGAATTAGGTGTTGATTCTTTCAACTACTGCTATATCCAAGAGTATTCTTACTCACTATGGGCTCTGAGCCAGCAAAACTTGAGTGTTAGTTTAATGCCTAAATGGGAGTGGGATGTACTTAAAGTTATTTAGTAAATGCTCTGATGGAGCGAGAGGTGCACATGAATTAGTTGCAAAGTTGGTTGCAGTAAATAGAAGCCAAAGTGGAATCTGGCCAGGGATTCTCTCACTCATTTCCTTGTCCCAGAGCACTTCACTGAGGTTAATGGGCAAAATATGGCCAAGATTATTCTTTCCATAGTCTAAGTTTTCAACTAAAAATATCTGTGATCCAAGCACATTTTCCTTTAACGCAGATAGACTTTGGCTTCTGCCATCTGGGACACGAACAGACCTGGTAACTCTGATCATGGTTGTTGCATATTTTCCTTTGTTTCCCAATATAAATCTCTGATTTCTTTTCCCCAACCACCTTCTGTGTCTGAAATTTGAATTTTTGCAGGAAGATGTACCATCTTGGCATTTTGGAATAGGGCAATTGATCCTTCTGGTGTCCAGCTTATTTTCAAACAGTTGGAAAGACTCCCAACACTTTTTGCAGGAATGGCTCAGCCATCCATGCAGCAGCAGCTGAACTGCCATGAATTACAGCCTGATATAGTAAAGATTCCTGAAACTGAAGCCATTTGATACTAGTACCCTGTGTTGCAAATGGTGGTAATTCATGCTCAACAGCTTGTGAAGCAGCTGCTGGAGCTTCATGTTTGGGCTGTGGTTTGCCAGCAGGAGAGGTGGTCCTGATTGTTCCCCACCTCCTCAGTGCAGCTGTCTGCAGGTGCCATAGCAGTGGGAGGGCAAAAGCTGACTGCCACGGCAGAGCCCTGACCCACCAGAACTGCAGGAATCATTTTCCTGATGAGTGGGAAAACATATACATATACATGTTTGCATATCCAACAAGGGGATCCTGTCTGATAAACAGAGGGCTCTGCTTTAATTCTTTGAGAGCAAACCCAGCTTTCACAGAGCTGTCTCTGCTCCTTGCAGGGCTGTGTTGGCCTCAGGTGTCAAGGCTCTGCTGGTATAAAATGAATGGTTATTGCACCAGAGGCCTTCAATCTGCAAGTGCAAATGTGACATAAATGGGTCTAATGAGCATGGGGCTTGTAATGGGTGACAGCTTAAGAGCTGCACTATGAAAATATGTTCCTCTGTGTCCCGTTTTCTTTACTTGGCTTTCGTTTGCTTTCTCGTACATATGGGGGAGATTAAGAACAGAGCACTTACTACTCTCCAGCATTTGTGCATGGCTGATGCCTTCCCTTTCTACACTACAAAAAAGCAGGGGCTGCTTCAGAGCTCCACTGTGGATTAGCCAATAGGCTACAAAAAATGGCAAGGAGGTTCCTGGTTTTCTGCAGTGCTGCAAGTCAGATCAGATGATTTTTATCATCATCTGAAGTCTCAAATCTGTACATCTGCAAAATAACTGGGGCAGACTATGAACAGTTTTGAATGGTGCTCTGCATATACACTTATCTCCCTTTCTAATGCCTTGTGAGCATCAGTGAAGAGAGAACTGACTCAAAAGGGCCAAATAACAAAATGTAAGCTTTTCTGAACACTGGAAAATGTCTATGCTCTCTGCTCCACATCTTGGAGCAGGCACATGAGAATGCTGTGCTTTAAAGTGCATCTGGAGACATTTCACATGAGGAAGGGGAAAGAATGAAGTGTATTTCACTGAGCACTTTGCAGGTGTGAATGAGACAAGAACAGTGTTTAATTGTTCTCATGCCACATGCTTGCACTTTCTGTTCCCTTTCAAAGACATAATTTCAAGCTGTCACTAGGTACACTTTCCTAGAAAGGTCAGTTTGGTGAAAAAGACCGAAGCTATGTGGTGCCTTCCCACCAATGCCAGAGCAGCTGTTCCTCTGATTGCCAGTCCTTCCCTTGCCTTTTCTTCCAGAGAAACACAAACACGAATATTACAAGTCCATATTACTTGCAACTGTTGAGACAAATGTCTTAAGAGGAGTGGTATTGCTTTTACCTCTTTGTATGCTAGTTTAGGGAGGCTGTTGATGCAAATAGAGTTGCTACCATCTTTTCCAATAATGAGGGAAAACTGAGTTTATCCATGGAGGTTTTTCTTTCAGATATCCTATTAGCTGTGCTTCCATCTCTGTGGGCCCCAGTAAACCTGTCAGCTTGGCAGAGGATCAAACTGGAAGAATGGTCTGCCTGTGCAGCCATTGAAGCAGGGGATCCCAGGAAATTTGATGGCATGAAGTTCTGGAAGTCTGTAGCCCAAGTTCCTGCTCAAAGCAGGAAAACTTTAGTCCAGGTCTGCTGTGGTTTTGCCTATCTGAGTATTGAAAACATCCAAGTACAAAACGTTCCTGGGCAGTATTCTCCACTCTGCCTACACAGTCCAGCCTGAGCCTCCCATACCTGTCCCCTTTGTAACTCCCCAATCAGGTATCTGCTGACCTCTGTTAGATTGTCCCTTAGACTCCTTTGGATCAAACTGAACAAGCTCATCTCCTCCTGGATTTTTCTTTACCATGATAAGTCTTCATCTTTCTGGTTTAGAAGTTTAAAATAATCCCTCTCTCTATAGCTTGTTGCTATTCTGCTCAGTAAAATGAATGTTATTCATTAAATTTAAACAATGTTCAACTTGTCATTCTCATTAGTTATTTTGGCAATTATGCCATGACCCCTAGTAGTACATGAAAATTCACATTTGCAGTATCTAAAGGTCCATGCCAAATTTACATAGGCAAGTAAGAGAAGCATAGTATGAACTGCTTTTGTGATACCCTTAATGACCAAAAGACTTCTCCTCTTAAGACACCTCCCACTTGCAAAAACATTAACAGTGGATCTTGAAATAAGTCTTAGGTATTTATATTAAATTCACTTCCTGGAATGTAGAATTTGTTAAATGTCTTAATTTTTTCTTTACAGATTTCAGTTCAATATTGAGATGCTCATTTTAATGACTTAGTAATGGGATGTCATTAGTTGTTTCTCTGCCAACCTTCCATTCAATAATTAGCCACACCACTCATAACATTTTTGCTTGATCCTATCAAGCTTATATTCACTTTGATTGCATAGAATGTTCACTGGCAGAGGCTATGAGAAGGCCCATAATTCTATTTATGTTCATCCCTTAAACTGTTTCTGCCATTTAAGGGATCTAATAATTCCAGTTCTCTTTCACTCATGATTCTAACTTAATTTAGTACATTCTTATGCTGTATTTTGTGAAAAAATTGAAGACTTTCACTCCTGAAATGAGCTGCTCTATTTTTTACTGCTAAGAAAACATTCTGCAGATTGAAAGGTATTCACAACTTTTTTTATGATTAAGAATATTAGAGTTTAAACCAGCCATGCAAAAATAACCATTTTTGTTTTATACAGTAAGAACAAAATCTCCCAGGAAACCCCTGCAATATGAGGAACTGTGTTCCTTGGAATGTTTCTCATCTGATCAGGTGAAGATGTGCATTGCATTGAGATCTGTATCTGAGCTCATCAGAGCCCCTTGATACCCAACAAATAGCAACAGACATATCTGTGATGCAATTTTGTCATCACAAAGAACCTGTCTAAAGTAGCTGGTGTGAGCTGTTATCTTCTCTCCAGTGACATAAAGGCTTATCATTTGTCCACATACATGCACCAAGTGCCATTGGAGGTGCTGTGCTGCATTTGACAACATCTGCAGCGAGCTGTCAGATATAGTGTAGGACCAAAAGGAAACCTGAAACCTTTGGGAACAGTAGCTGGAGACAGGTACCTTAGGTGGCACTCGGTGCCTCTGTTAGGGACTGGATCAGGACATCTGCATCAGCCTGGTCCTCAGTGCTCTGGGATATCAGCTTAGGAGATCATGCTTGTCCTCTGGCACTGCTCCCTGAGGAACTGCACATCTCATGGGTACAGTGTCGGACATCCAGCCCTGTGTAGATCTCCTGGGTGCCCTGGAACACACAAACATGGCACAGTTACAGTTATTCAACAAAATCAAGTCCTGGAGCAGACTGCTAGGTGAATACAGCACTGGTGCACATGTGGACGGCTAAACTTCTGCCAATGAACCTGGAGGTGAATTCCACTCCAAAAGTTACGTACTTCTAATAACCAATCTTTGTCACAGATGATTATTATTCAGGGTCAGGTACAATTGACATCCTCACACTGATACTGCTTCAGAAGGTGTCTGCAAGTAGAGCTCAGTGCAATGTGGCAGTGCTGACATATCCATTCCACTGGAGAGATGCCTGCAGTCATTCTTGGGTGGTGACTCACTGAAAAACTCCCACAGTCGAGACTATTTGTCCGTTCTAAATTAAACATCTTACAGTAAGAACAGAAACCCTCCCTTAGGATCTGCTGGAGGCTCTTACATGGAAAGGTATGTGTGACTAGTTAGCTTCATACCTGGGAAGGGCTCTCAATGGAGACAGAGGGACTATTTGTAGCCCCGGTTGAGCAGCAGTGTTGGACAGATGACCCTCAGAGGTCCCTTCCAACCTCAGCTGTCCTGTGATTCTGGGATCCAGTTTTTATACAGAACTGGACCCTGCCAGCCTGCAGTGGGGTCAGTACAGCTGAGGTTTAAAACTGGGTACTTACATGAATAGTTCCTGAATCAGGATTCAGAAAAGCCCAAGGGGAACATAAGACTTCCATCAACTGGCATAGAAGGAGCAAGACTGTGCTGACTTCCACTGAGTACTGAAATCCTGCTGAATTCACGGAGACTTCCATATCTACAGAGCAGCTAATAATGTAAATTCTTGTTTGGATCTGGATCTGAGATCAGAAATTATGACAGCTGGAGCCTACCTATTTCTTGCTAATACTGTTTTTATCCATCACTACTAAATTAGTTTCTACATTAAAGCCATTGCGACATTTTTTTCTCTCTCAGATTTTAGCGGTTTATTACTAAATCTTGCTCTTTTGGGATAATCCAGTCATTAAAATTAGGTTTTAAACTGAGATTTAGCACAGAGCTTAGTGCAACCCATGTCTGACTATTGTGTGATATTTTAAAAGGTTTCTTCTGAAGTGCATGGGACTTGCTGTGCTAAAAAGCCAGGACAGTGAGTGTAGAAGCCTAGAAGATAAGGGAGCTAATGTGTATGGCCAAGCACTGATAGCTGAATGGCTGTGGGCCCAACCAAGGGTTGTTGGTATTAACAAACAGGGGGTGTAGGTAATACCACACCGAGAGAAAGAACAGATGTGGCTGGAGATAGGGCAGCACTTTCCTGGGACAAAAGTTCTTGATCTGGCTCCTGGTGATAAGCACAACACAGTACAGCACAAGTGCAGGAATGATGTTGAGGAGTGGGCATGGACTGTAGGAGGGGATGGAGACCACCAAAGAACCCAAAGCCTGCCAACCCATTTCCAGAAAAGTCTGGAAGAACAGACTGCACATGGTAACTATTTAGCATAGAAAGCAAAAAAACTTGTTTCCAGGGTGGGAAAAACTTGTCTCTACAAGGGTACCCAGAAAGCCCAGTGCACTTGCTCCATGAGTGTGCCCCAGGACCCTGGACGCCCCAGCTGGATCGAGCTGGAGCCATGACTGGTGATCTCTTTTCCTTTTCTTTGTCTCTCCCCCTTTTTAATCCCCCTTTCTCTCTCTCTCTTCCCTTTCACCCTACCCTGTTATGCAAAACCTACTGCTGTGCGCTTAGATAGATCACAAACTAACATAGCCATGCCAAGTGTGTAATTTACTAATGGAACTTTGTAAGCTTATGAGGATCCTCTGGGTTTTGTTGTTCCTTTTGACCATAAACATCTATGAATTTTGCATGCTCCCTTCCCCTTAAAAGTGGAATGTCACAGTGAGCTAATGGACTGCTGCTCTGAGCTAGGATAGTAGCCCTAGGACAATTTTTGACCAGCCCACTGAGATCCTTTATATGTCACAATTATATCTGGACATGAAAATGTGATTTGTATGTGGCCCTGTAGTCTGTTTGCCACTTTGGCTTGCACATAGCAGATGGAAAAGACCAATGTGATCTGCATTTGATTCACAGCAGGTTGTGTGGGGTCTAACACTGGTCTGGAAACCTGGAACTAAGGAGTGGTTTAGTGAAGAAATTCCAATAAATCAGACACTGTGGGCATAAATTAATTCTGATAAATTAATAAATTAATTCTCTTCTGCAAAACTTCCAAATTAACATGTACCGGTATTAATACACAAATAAACAGTAACTTCTTAAATAAAAGGGTGTGGAAAACAAAACTAATGCAATTGGAATATTTACACAGTTTCACCTGGTAAGTTTTTCATGTTAACTTTTATAACATTGATAACAAAATCTCTAGCCAAAATTCATGTTCAACCAAGTAATGACACACTGCAACTGATATGGGATGCTGCAGACCTGCAGTATCAGTTGGTTTGGATGAAACACCCCTGTATGAACAGTGAAACTGTCTGCCTGGGGAGCTTCCTTCATTGGGGAATTTCACAAATAGGTCAGAGAAAGATGAGCTGGGAGGCTTCTTATGCAGGATTGCTTCTACTTCAGTATTGAGTCTCCTGGGTTCCTGAAGGCTCTCTGGGAGTCACTCCTTGCAGTCTGCAAGAGTTTTTGAACTGTGGCATTTCTTTGAATTGAGGTATTTGGTGGTGGAGCCCCCAGACTGATAACCCAGTGAAGGCCAACACAGTTGGTTTCTAAGTCCTGTCACAATTTTGATATTTAATGAATAGTAATTGAGTTAAACATTAAATTTTCTTTCATTTTACTGCTATTAGACTTGAAGATTTACAGTAGCATGCTGTTTTCATAATTTTTTCCAGTCGTTGCTTGTATACGTCAGTATACTTTTCCAGTTCTCCTTTCTTACACCACTTTTCCCTTCATGTTATACTTCTGTAACCATAATACTACACTGATGATATTGGTTTTGATTATTCAAATTAGGATATGAGCATGCAACATCCAGGGGAGCTGTGAGCAAGAGTACAAATGTGAGCAGTACAATTGAATTCAACAGGGCTCTTTCACATTAAGCACCCTGGAAGTTGTCAGGGATCTAATGCTGAGCCTGAAAATACTTTGACCCCATAGTCTGAGCTTTGCCTAAGGATTCTACAACCTCAGGGGTCACACTGGACTCAGGGGTCCTGCCTGGACATGGGGATCTTCAGGCAAGTGCTGGGCAGTGGCAGTGGGCTCTCGTGAAGAGGAGAAACTGGGGAAGAAGGAGTGTAATCCTCTTCTCAGACAGGGGTACTTTTAAGTAACATGCAAAATCCATTTTGTCTGAGCTTGGTGTGCTTATGGCAAGGGGATTGCAACCAGGTGATCTTTGAGGTCCCTTCCAAGCCATTCTATGATTCATTCTGATTTGTTAATGATTCTGTGATTTGATGACAAGAGACTGTGACTTTTTCTGCAAGCTGTGTACCCTTTCCCTGGCACTTCTGCTTTCCCTTTTACCTTGTCATGCTGGTGATGTTTTTTAAAGTTGCATCCATTGCATTTCTGTTTCCTTTGATCTCTCTTTTTATTGCTTAAATATGCATGTTTACAGAAGAATAGCAAGTAAAACTCTTTTGCCTTTTGTATGTGCTTCTCTTTTGGGTGGTGGCATGTGCTATTGTCGGGCTGGCAGTGACTATTTCATCTATCCCATCATATAGAAGATCTAGCTTTTTTTCTTACAACTTCTAGAACATAATGAAATTGTTTCTACAGACTTTTAATCTAACACATAATACCAAGGTTAAAATAATCAATATTGGCTGTTTTATTGAAATATAACAATATAGAAATGTATTAAGTTTTTTAAAAAATTCTTTACTGGATTACAGCTCTTATGGAAATTAATATACTTAATACGCCTATTACAGTGTATAAACTCTAAAGCTTATTTAAATAGTATAATAAAACATAGTAATGCTGATAACATCTTGGAATTTGCAAGAAAACCCCTTTGACACATTCAGTTTAAGAAGTGGTCACAATTCTTAGATTTATTGTAGGTGTTTAAAGCTCTTTGTGAATTTCTGTGGAGGGAAGGATGGTTATTCCTGCTTTGCTGATACTACAAAATGCAAACGTTTCTCAGGACTTTTTAGAGGTTCCACTTCATTTTTTACATAATTCCTGATTTGTACTGGATGTAACACTGAATATTTTGTTTTATTTCATTATTCCTTGGGGTTCTCAGTTTGCTCTGATATTGCTGGAATTTCCAAAGTTCAAATTACAGAGTAGACAGAAACATGCATAGTGCTGAAGGGGTGATGGATTTTGCTCTGATTCATTTGAAACAATTTTCTTTGCCCTGAAATCTTAGACAGATTAAAAATGTTGATCTAGCTAATTCTCCTCAGGAACTGAAATTGGTGAGTTGTCCTGATTAACACTTGTGAAAGAGCTTCCTTTAGCCCTTGAAATGAGCAAGAGGAAAGTCCCACCATCCAGGATTAGTTCAAAAGCAGACTGCAGTAATGAGGGAATTTGTCATCATGTAACTCCAGAGACCTTTTGGAGGTCTCCCCAAGTACATTAATTTTAATCTATTAAAATTCTGGGATAGGGAAATTATTCTTAAAATTAGCCAGAGAGAAAGTCAATGTCCCTCTAGTCTAATAAGAGAAATCACCAACTGCAGAGGGAGGATCCAACAGTCAGTGATAGCAATAAATTTTTGACTATGTCAGGACTGGTTCTTTTGCTGTTAATATTGATTGTTTGATAGTCACCTTCAACCAGGACACCCTGCCTCACTTTGCCATCTTTGATCCCAGCCTCTGTTCAAGAATGTTTTTGATCTTCTAGTTCATTTATTTGGGAAACACGGTGAGTAACAAGCCATCCTGTCAATATAACATGCTGTACAGCAGGTGCTCATTCTGGTTTGCTCTTGTACCTTGTGTGGTCAAGTTTTCACTGTGGCCTTGTTGGTTATCTTTATTTTATTGTGGGCATAAATCAACTTCTTTAGCTGGTTTAGCTTCTTAGTTGTTCTTGCCCAGTAATGTGTATGTCACCCAAAATGGAGCATGTATGTCCTGCTGCCACGTGCACCCCGCAGTCATCAGCTGACAGCTAGAACACAGCTCTCCTGACTTTGCTCTTCATCAGTGTGTGGGTAGCTAGGCTGAAAGGATAGGGCAGGAGGGAATCTTTCCCAATGACTTGCAGCTGTACTGATTACCAAGGAGTGGAAACATCTGTGTCTGCCCAGTGGCTTTGGGTGTTATGAGAGAGTGGGTTAGCTGGCTACCAGTTACAGGTAGTTGTAGTTTGAGCTGGGGCATGGGACTGAGAGTCTGCTGGCTGTGGTAAGGGACATGTGGTTGTGCAATGGGCAGATAAGGTAAGAAGATGTTGTGTTAGGGACAGCTTGGGGTTTAGCCAGTCACGAGGAGTGAAAGGAATCAGCTATGTGGAGCTGCCTGTAAGACAAGGAATCAGTACTGCGTGAAGCTGCTTCTAAGAAAAGGAGTCAGAGTTACCTGAGAGAGGTCTTCGAAAGAAGTTTGTTAAGAGAAGAAGGCACGTAGAGCTTGCAACTAAAGGGCTGGTGGTGTTACCAGCTGTGTCTGTCTCAATATAACTGCAACATAATTCACTACTTCACTGTTTTACATTTGTCTCTACTATTGCAATGCACATGGGTCACTTCATGCTGGAAAGAGTTTATACTGACACTTTAGTCAATGGAGAAATTATCATTGATCTGACTTTAGTAAGGTTAGTGTATAAGCAGAGGGTTGACCCTCAGCAGGCTTTGGTGGGTATGCATTTCTTATATTTGTTCCTAGCAAGATCTTCTACCTCTTCCTAATCAGCATAGCGTGACTGATTTTCTTGTTCTTGCCTTACCACATGGTGGTTTCTGTCTTGTGTTGCCTCTTGTTCTCATGAACTGCAGAAAAGAAGAGAGCTGGAGGCTGCTGCTTCTAGTTCCTTCTTTCTGGACAGCATTTTCCCTAGTACAATGAGAAACTGTAAGAGACTTTTGATAGGGTAGTTTTCCACTGCTGTAAAGAATGAGTAACATATTTGAACTGTGTGCAGCACCCTAACCTGTGGGCTGTGCATGTGGAAACAGAACAGCTCAGCTGGGCATGGCAACATGCAATCTGCCATCGATGGAATGTATTCTGGAGTCTTAGGAAGGTGAACATCTGTCCCCAGGGGACCTCAGGAGGTTGTGTCTGCATCGTGGCATGGTGGTGGGACACAAGGTCCTGGCTTAGTGCCAGTCTGGGTGGCCTAGACCCCTCTATCAATGGCAGGCTGCAATGTGAGCTGCTGGGATGGGGTCGTGAGGTCTTGTCTCTGAGGGATTCCCAACCCAGCTCCATTTCACCCACCAGGGAGTGGAATGATGTCAGATTGCTTGTGTGGGCTAGAAAATGGATGTCAGCTTACTGCATGGCCAGTGGTTAAGTTTTCATATGTCCCTGCAGATGAAAGGGGACTCTTTCATGGGATGTCTGTGTACCTATCCACATTGCTTCTCTCTAGTTTTGTTGGCAAACTGCTTTCTCTCCAGTGCCAGTTCTACTTCTCCATTTATAATTTTATGCTTGATTCAGTATATATTGGTCTTTCAGAATGAACACTGTCTTTTTGTTCCTCATTTTTCTTTCAAAATATAGTTGGAGGCTGAGGGACATGCACAGTGCGCTTGCAAAGCTCTGGAGGAGAAACAGTCCCAAGCGAAGGAAGTGGTTGTCACAGAGAGTCCTCAAGTCCTTGTGGGAATAGAAACTGCTCCATCTCGCTGGAATTACCAAGGGAGAATTACTGTGCTCCTGCTTCAGTGAAAAGCTGGCACACTTCAGTATTTCTATGTACATCAAATCACAAGTCTGTATTTTTAATTGCTGGAGTAGAAAGAAGCTTCCCTCTGATTTAGGAGGATCCCCAGCTGGATAGAAGCCCCACATTCCCAGGTGAAGAACCCACCGATGGCCTTTCCTCATTGAGCCACTCTACTAGGTTGGGAGCAGGCAAACATTTACACACCTGGTTAGCAGAAGTCTGCAAAAAGCTCCTTTTATTCAGGCTGCTGTTTAGTTTTGTAAGTCCCAGACTTGGCTATCTGCAGTAATGCATTATCGACCTTGCCCATACATGCAGCTAGAATTTATTATTGCAACTGTTACCTTGCTGACTTGTCCATTTGTGGTGTCACACATGACAAGGATTTTGAAGGACAGCAACAGCCCATCTGGGAACATGTGAGAGCTGCATTTGCAGCAGTACAGCTGACATAGCAGTAGTGACACAGCCAAAATTAAATCACCACTCCAGGAATACTTGCAGCACAAGCCCAGATTGGAAGTACCCAACAAGTTTGCTGACATCACAGGTACCTTTTTGTTGTCTTAAACTCCAGAATTATGTGGAATCTCATGTCATAAAAGGTGGCATTCTTCAAAGTGTTGTTCTGTGATTCATTTGTTTTGGATGTGGTAAGAGTCCTCTCAGTGTATACGCACACATTAATCTTCTCTCAGTGGAGAATTTCCATCTTCTTTATAATTATTCAGGGATAGAAAAAAAGACTTCCAGTTATGTCATTTAGTAGGACAACTATTAGGGATGATGGAGACCACAGAGTTTTAGCACAGTGTGATCTGAAGGCTATCAGTGTCAGTGAGTTCATTGCCTTATTTGTGCAACAAATGCAACCTCCCATCCTATTTAGTTTTAGAAGTGGTATCATTAGTAATTACACTTCCAGGGCTATGGTAAAAGTGACTTTCAGAAGTGTCTCCTTCTGAAGCAGGTTAAAGTTTCATCACATAAAATCTCACTATTTGCAAAAGCTGCTACTTTCTTCTGCCAGTGTTGGATGTGATCAGTCTTTTCATACTTAACTGTGAAAGCTGGGTGTTACTTTCTGACACCTTGGTTCATCTTGGAGTTTTCTACTGGAGCAAGGCACCAGGAGAGACCTGACCCTGGCACCCATGAGCTCCTCTGTGGGACTCTGTGTGATCACTGTGACCACAACACTGTTTCCTCTGCGTAACACAAGTGAACTTCTGAGCATTTATAGTTTGTTTTTATAATTTTAAAATCCTTTCCCAGAATTTATAAGGACATTTGATGGCAAGTAGAATGGGTGGAGACTAGGCCTTCTGTTGCAAGGAAACTGAATTTCTTTTCTGAACGGGAAAGGAAAAACTACCCTTTTCAAGTGAAATTTCAGGAAAGCAGATAAATGAGACAAAATGTTTGGTCTGAAATTAAGTATTTTGTAACTTTTGTAACTGAATTTTGTTCAAAAGTCCACTTCAGGAGAAAGAAAATAAAAACTGCTGTTCAAAAAGAACCAAATAGAATATATGAACTTCACAATGTGTTCAATTTCTTTCTAGGGCAAATGCTATCAGAATAAACAGATTTTTGAAAATGCATAAATTATGACAAATCCAGATTTTTTTGGTCCCCAAGAATCTTTAATGAGATCTTATTAACCAGCTACTACTGTAAGTAGATATTCACCTTAGGCTGAATATCCTGGCAGACCTTCTGGAATGTGCTTGCCACATGCACCTGTAGACCCCAATCCTGAGGTCAAAGCAAGAAAACAGTAGCAGAGTTATATCAGACTGGGATACTTTGGAAGAAAACCCTGTTTACTGTTTTAAAGGAGGGTTTAAAGCTGTTTTCAGCTGCCATGAAGGCTGGATCCTACTTTTCAAGTTTTTTGGGGATTGTCATTCTCCAGTTCCCTCTTAACTTCCTGAACCAACTTATGTGGCTGCAGTAGAGTAGGGATTCTATACCAAAGTCATTTTTATTGAAGAAGAGAGATGGAAAATTTAAGAGAATTAATAATTCCATTTCTAGTGGAGTATGCTATGTCTGTTATTGTGGTGTTGCATGTGATACATGATGTTCTCCCAGTATAATGTCTTACAGGGATTTTAGTACAAATACCTCAGGCTGCTTGTCAGAAGCCAGTATGAGTCTGAGAGACAGGAAAATGGGGTTTAAGTCAGCTGAATAAACATGGTCAAGACTCTGTCATATCTGGTGTTTTGGGTAGGTTGAAGTTGTGGGATGGAAAAGTGCAACTTGACTGCTGCTTTTTGTGACAGAGTGAATTTCTAATGCTTCAAATATGAACATAGCCTTAGAAATATGTAAAATTCAAGAGTATTTAATTCTGAAATCCCATGAGTTTTGTATTTTAGCGTCAAACTTCTTAATTTTCTTAATGCTTGTTCGTGTGTGTATGTGAACTACAAGTAGAATGTCAGCAGCAGCAAGACCAGACTTTAGCTTTGGTAATCAATTTTGAAAATGATTATTTTATAGCACCTGAAAATAAATTAAATTCTTGAAAAGAAGTTGTATGGAAAAGGAGATTACAGTGCAATGAAGGATTTGACAGTTCAGTGAGAAGAGAGAGTGGGGAAGAAAATGGGTTATAGAAATTGGAATATGTGGTTACTGAAGCTAGTGTGGGTGGCTAGAAATAATTTTGCATGTGAAGTGTATGTACAACCCTTTTCTGAAAAGCATGTGAAAAGAGTGAATTTTTATTTTAAGTGTAAAGACTTCTCTCAGAAATTGTGTTTGAAATCTGTAGATGAACAAGAACTCAGAATTATTTACTGAGGAAAAGATTTTTTTTGGGAAAAGTGAAGCAAAATGCACTCCTCATGATTGGTTATCTTTGTCTGACTCTGGAGCTTTTGTGTCTTGCAGTGATATTTCTCCTTTTCTTTATTGGACAAATATGTGAGTTGCTGAAGCCAGTTGGAATATTCCTTTGGAAATACCACTTCAAAAGAAATCACTTCATTTTCAAAATAAAAACTGAGGAGAAAAATTCCTGGTTTTATTGAAACAAACAAAACAAACCATGTAATGGCCACATAATTATTTCTCTTTGGTTCTTGATAACTGTAGGCTCAAATGCTTTTGTCTGTGAATTCAGTTGAGAGCCAAAGATTTCCCTTGCTTCAGTGGATGAAACCTGGATCCTATTGTGTAAAACAAAAAAAAATCTTTCTCTGGACTATTTTTTGACAGCACAAATATTTGGATTTCCTAATAATGCAAATTCTTATGCATTCCCTGCAGAAATGGGTGGACATGGTCATGCAAACAGATAACCTAGCAACAACTGTGAGTTCAGAGTTTGTCTGATGTAAATAATTAATTGCTAATCAGACAAATTCTTTTACTTTACTGAAAGATTTGACTTGGATGCCATAAAGACCATAAAATATGGTGCAAAACCTCTCAGCTGTTTCTTTTTTGTTTTGGGCGTGTTGAGGTGGCTTTTAAATTTCAGTGGACTGAAGTAAAGGAGACCTTTATGTGCAGAGCTCTTGGGTATCTCTGGTCTGCCTAAGCCAGGCAATATTAATTGTATGGGAGGAAATTGAGATTCTTTGCCCATTTAGAGCTCATCCATCATTTTCTGAATTAAGCATCCAAGCAGTTCTCACATTAAATTTAAGGAAGGGAAGGAGACTCGGCTTAGTAGTTGGTGATTGCAGGATAATGAAAGGTTCTGGGGCTTACTACTTAATTACCAGAGGTTTATCTGCCTGCCTGGTAAGGAGATGTCTGCCATCCAAGGTGCTGACAGATGGCCCAGCACTCTGCTGAGAGTGCAGTGCCATTCCCATGGGAATGGTGGACTGATGGAGCTTGCCAATGCAAAGAGCAGGGCTGTGTGTGCCTGGGCATGGGGTTTGCAGGTTTGATCAGTCTGGGCAGTGGCTTAGCTGTGCATGCCCCTGGCACAGATGGAGCTTGTGAGCCCTGGAAGTGTGGCTGGAGCTCTCCCTGCCTGCATTCCAGTGCATCCAGAGGATGAGGCAGATGCAGGCTCACCAGCACCATGTGAAGGAGGAAGGCAGAGCTTGTGGGGCTGAGGTGCAGGGACAGCCAGGCTATCTCAGCTTGGAGAGGTGTCCCTCACTTATCAGTGCTGGGTAAGTCTCTGCTTAGGCTGAGGGGTGGGTCCAAGGTCGAGATCACCCCCACACCCTTGAGGCAGTGCCTGTGATTTAGCTGCCCTGGAAGAATAAGAATTTTACTTCTATGACTATTATACCTCCACACACATATAGCTGAAACGTTGAAGCTTCCATTTCAGATGTTTGTTCTTTGCTGGATTAATTATACGGCCTTGTAATGACTGATTAAGCAAAAGAGCCATTTAACACATCTGGCCAGACTGAGACAGCTGAGGTGCTGCTCTTAGCTGTGTCTCCAGTGCAGCTGTCCTGTGTTTGGAGGTGCAAAGGCCATGTTTCCTCTTAGGAGACTTCCAGCACTTTGGGACCAGACTTCACCTGTGTGCTCTGGGTGTGCAGAGCAGCCAACCTGCTCCAGGAGTGGTGGTTGTGGTCAAAGTGCCTCTTCAGGTTCCACTGTTTTGAGCTCTCCTGCTTGACAGTGTGAGCTCTGCATTGCCCCTCACAATCAGGCTTATAACCATTAAATTTTGGTGGCAGTCAGTGTCCTTTCTATCACTTAATAAATGTTGTTTTGAGGATAGGTGCAGGGAATTTGCACACTGTCTCTAAAATACAGTATGCTGCCCTTTGGGAAAGGGCAATGCTAAGATGAAACCACATCAGAACTCTTTTTGTCATTGTTGTCTACAGTGAAGAGGTTTTTGTTACTTCTTGATGCATGTTGCTGACAATGTTTTAGCAGGTGTCACCCACCTCTATTTGGCCAGATTTGAAAAGTGCACATTGGTGCTGCAGGTAATGGGGTGTAAATCTTAGATGATGGTCTCTGTATTACAGAGCTGGGTCAGGCTCTGGAAAGAACTAGTGATCCATTTTATAGCTTTTTAATCTCTATCACAACTGGCTGGCTGTTGGGGGGAAAAGATTTTGAATTCTAGAAAAAAGTGTGCTACACTTCATAATACCTAGACGTGAAGGACCTTGAATAGAGCTGAAACTTCCCAGTAACTGTAAAAGGCACTACTGCTCCCCATGTTGGCTACAACTGAGGTATCTGAGCAAATAAAATAATAATGAACAGCAGTTATTAAAAGTAATAAAAATCACAGCTGCTGTCATTCAAGAGCTGTGTGGTTCTTGAAAGCTACAGCCCCCCAACGCCACCTCATCTGGAGATTCACAGCTCATATCAGGGTCAATCCTCCCAGCCCACTGCAATGTGCAAAACACAGATTTCTACAACCAGCTGCTGGAAGGACCAGAAATGTGCACTGGGGCCAGGTAAAGCCTGGAGCCTGGGAACTGCTTTTCTTCCTGACTGATGCTGTAATGACCAGGATATCCCATCTGTTAAAACACCTTGATGGATACAAGGGGACTAAATTAAGTATTTCAATTTTTCAGGCATAAACAAGTGAAATTACTTCTGCAAACAATATAGAACTAATAGGGGCAAATAAGTCCTGAGTTATTGAACTTTTACACTGTGCTTAATCCTTTTTAATCCAAACAAGAACAAATTTTATAAGCAGGTGGCCATGAACCTCATCTCTGTGTTGGAAACAAGCTGTGTCTATTCACTGTGAACTACAGTTTTATTATTGACTTGGGACTTATATTACTGACACTTGACATGACCACATAGCAATACTGGGTGCCAGGCCCTCTTCTGATTTGCTTTTGCAGCACATATTCAGCTTCATTCTGGTTAGCTCAGGCCCAGTTTGTGGCGGCTTCCAGTCCTGTCAAGGTATTATAACATCACTGCAGCAAACAGCTTCTCACTGGCACTTAGCAGCAGAGCACATGCCCAAGATTCATGTGAATCATGAGGAAATGGTTCCCACTACTGAGTATATTAACTTAAAGGAGAAAGTGATTTCCATAGTAACCACATATGGTAGGTCAGATGGTGACTTTCCAGATTTACCACCAGTGGTTTTGATCCTGAATTATTTATACAATGAATTTAGCTTCTTTGGTCTTCTTGGCATGTTGCCTATGAATCTCCATGTTAACATGTGGGAGAAAATGCAAGTGTTATATGTAGGGCTAGAAAGGCTTAGACTTGATGTTTTTATTCACAAATATGAAACATTGCTATTCTCATGGTAAGTATCAATGCAAATAATAGTGGAAACTCTTGGGCTAACTATAATCTACATTTTACTAGGAACTCTGCAGTACACACTAATTTGAACGTGTTATAGGTGGAGCTGGTAGCAGTTGTATGCCTTTATTGCCAAACAGTTTTCCACCCTAGGGTCTGCTTTTCATACTTGCAACTCCTTGAAACCTAAAACTCTTTGGCTGAAATTCATCAGTTCTGTTTCTGTGGACTGTGATTTTTTTGGAAGGAAAATTCATTCAGTTGCAGTCTAAGTTTGGGGGTTAAATATTGGTTTATTCACATCAAAGTTTCTGTAAAGTTGTTTTCCTGAAACTTGGCTACATCTAAGATTGGGAAAAAGCACCCAAAAGCACAGTAAAGTCATTTTAGGATCATGATTTCCCTAATTTGTTCTCAGAAATTATAGCCAAATTTGGTTATACTGTTATTTTTTTCTTAATTATTTGCTGCTTTACCAGCCCTGTGAGGTTATGTAGCCCAGCCTTTCAGCCTTTACTAATAGCAGATCTGGAGTAATGAGGGATATATATTTTATAACCTTGTGGACACCCCTTGTAGAACCTGGTGTAAGATAGTCCTGAAACACCTATTGTTGGTAATTATTCCCAAAACTCACTGTAGTAGACAGCTCTGCATGGAAGAGTTTCCTGCTAATGTGGTTTAAGTCCCAGCAGAGCTAAGATATTTCTATAGCTCCCCAGTATGGCATTCTGGCTTTTGCTGGCTAGGAGGTGGTGTTTTGGTCAGTAAGGGGTGGCTGAGAGCAGTTCAGGTGCTTAGCACAGCATCAGCACCATGGCCTGAGAGTTCATTTGGCAGAATTTGGCACTGTTAAATGTGAATATCCTTCATACTTTGTCATATCAGACGCTATCCCTGGGCCACAAAGACTCCTTGCACAGCTCCAGCATTCCAGGTGTCTCCTTTGCCCAGGAGTTTTCTGCCAGGGGCACTCCCTGCCAGACTCTTGTACACAGGGAAGAGTGGGTGACTAATTCCCTCGAATGAGCAGAGGCTGCTGAGCTTTTCTAGATCACTCACCATCACAGGAAAAAGCAGTGCCACCATGGAGATCCCACAGAGATGGGCAGAGGTTGAGGCATGGACCAGTTTCTGCCGGACAGCAAAACCTTGGGCTGGGGAAGTCCTACCAAAGCACATACCCAGGATGAGAATGCAAAGTTGTCCCGACCATTGTGAACCTGATGTATGTCAGTTGTGGGCAGGAGGTAAGCCAGAAGACAGCCATGGAATAGGTGTGCTGGGACCCAGCTGTGGGGAACTACCACAAGAGCAAACAGCTGCTGAGAATTCAGGAATGGACATCATGGAATTGTGCTTCTCTTCAACTGAGGCTCACAACAATGTTTGAAGCCAATAACATGTGCAGTTACCAGCAAAGTCTATGTGCTGCTTTCTACCCCTTACCATGAAGCTGAAGGAATTGGAGCCTCATGACAAGTTTTCAGTGAGCACAATTAACTTAAAGATCATCTAATTTGTATTTTAAGGTTTCTTCCTAACCCATTCCATTCTATGCATCTGAAGAGTGGCATGCTTTGATTTGAAGCACATAAGAATTTTTCTCCAGTGCTGCTGAATTGCTGATGAAAACATATCACTGAATTCTTCTGTGCTTTAGCTTCTTTCTTCAGTGATGGAGAGATAGAAGGTTGATTCAGAATGGGTTGAGGCTGGATGACCATACTCCTAATACAGGTATCTGAAGCTGGGTAAGATGAATGCAGGTTGACACTTGTCTTTCAGATACCAATTCTGTTCCACAATCTCATATGTTGGGTTACTCTATTTGTCTCTTTACTCTTTACTCACCACTCCTTTTCAAAATCATCTTCACCAAAGCCAGGGTCCAGGTGAGTTTATTCAGTGGGCAAGAAATACCGGAATAATTTGGATTGGAAGGAACCTCTATACCTCACCTTGCTCAGTCTCTTCTTCCAAGCAGAGCTGAATTTGAAATCAGAGCATGTTGCTCGGGGCCTTGTCCACCTAAGTCCTGAATATCTTCAGTGCTGGAGAGTCCCCATCCAGATACTTTCTCCAATGCTGAACTGTGCTCACAATGAAATATTTTTCCCTTTTGTCTCTTTAGAACTCGAGCCAGAACAAGGGAAATTCTGTGTCTTTTGTTGCCTTGTCTCTTCACTGCCCACCTCTGTGGAGAGATGGACTTCATCTGTTCATTAGATAGTTGTGGACAGCACTAATGTCTTCCCTGAGCTGTTTTTTTTCTGGCTGAACAAAGCTGTCTCAGTTTCTCCTCCTGTGAGGAGGGACAGTGTGCCATAGTCTCCAGCATCTTGGTGACCCACTGTGGGACTTCATCTGGTCTGTCAACATCTGCATTGTGTTTGGAAGCCCCAAGCTGGCAGCTGTTTTCTAGCTGTGACTATACCAGTGCTGAAGAGAGGGGAAGGACCTCTCCCTTAACCTGCAGGCTCCAGCCTGGTGGCAGCTCTGAATGAGTCGGGAAGAGTGCCCTGCTGGCTCAGGTTCACTTGGTGTCCACCACAATCCTGTGTCCTTTGCTCCAGAGCTGCTCCCGAGCCTGCTCTGCTGCCCCCAGTCTGTTCAGCTGTGTGGGGCTGCTCCATCCCAGCACACCGTATGGTTTAAGAAAAGTGGAATAGAAGTCCTGCTATGTCCTGGAGGAGCCCAGAGCATGGAGGGCTGATACTGGGCTTCTGTCTGTCACCACAACAGCTTAATCTGCACGAAGCCTCAATGTGACCGTGTGTTAAATGATGAAGCAAAGGTGCAGAAACGCTGCTGGTTGCAGATCCTGAGGTTCTGTAATGCAGCACGTCCCGGCCAAATTTTGCAGCCGTCCTCGGGCTTCTTGCTTTTTCCACTAGAGGGACCCAAATGCAAATAAAAGCTCTAATTTAGCAGCTGGGGAAAAGTGTTTGGGGTCAAGTATATTAGCATTGAATGAAAAGCAGTATTTTCTCCTTGCTAATATTTGTATTAAGGACTTGAGTCACCATTCATTGTGTCCGAGCTGGACATACTTGGAGAATTCCAGCTAACACCTGGGATCCCATTCCAGAACCGGTTTTTAAGGCTTGAATATCTCAAAAATAATAGTGAAAGTAGCTGTAAGCCAAAGAAAAGCCTTGGCCATTACCCAGAGTGTGTTCTTTTGTGGGCAGTGCATATTATTCATTTTCCAGGTCCGTTTTATGAGTGGCCTCTCTGCTGTGGCTCCCTGGCACTGCTCCTTTCTGCCAGATGACGGCAGAACACGATTTCTGATTTAGTGACTGAGGGCATGGGAATAAAAAAATCACCGCTCTTCAGAAAAGCTTGGAGGGATGGGGATATGGATATTCTATCCCAGACCTTTGGAAAAAAGGCAAAGGGGAAAAAGAAGTCATCTGATATTTTTTTGGTTTCATAGTGGAAAAAGTGTAGGATTAACTCTTTGTCCCCCCACTCAAACAAGATTGACTAACAAAGGCTGCTTTAACTTCAAAACACTGCTGATTAGCTTAAAGTCAGCTGAAAAAATTTTCATCCTGGAGAACTAAGGAAGAATAAACTGAAGTTATACATAACTCTATTGAAAATCTGAGTTCCTCTTTTTATTTTTTTTCTTACTTGGGAAAAAAAAAAGCTAACACTTAACTTTATGCACCCACTGGCTCTACTAAAACCCAGCCTTGAACATCTTCGAACTACACATTGTTTAGTAGAGGAACAAAGTTTTATCACTGCATGGGCTGCACAGCCAGTTTGGCTGCAGAAAGCTGTGACCATTTGTCCTGGTCCTGCAGGACTGCTCAGGGTTTTCCCTTAGCACATGATCGTGCTTGGAAGCAGTTTCCCTGGAGGAGGCTGGGAACAAAACACTCTGGGTTTAATGACTGGCCACCTGAGCAAGCAGGATGGGAGGGGAGCAGGCATCTGGACTTTAAAGCAGCAGATGTTTGCTCTGGTGTTTTGTTGTGTCCCTCCTGATGTGCTTTTCTGAATTGCCAGGCTCATATCTGTCCCTTTCTCACTCTTCTGTCACTGGCAGGTTTCCCTTTGCACTCCTCCAGCAAAGGCTTCTCTACCCAGCCACTTACTCTTCTTCTTCTCCCTCTTATCCAGGTCAAAAGGGGAAGGTGTCAAAGGTTGCTAGAAATACATCTTCTGGACAGTGTCCTTCCTGTCTGCCATATTATTGAAACCAAACCTCTTTTTTGTCCGTCTTGAAAAGTCAGAGAAATTATCTTAGCTGGGAACTACAGCTCCCAGCTGGGAAGAGGAGGGTGCTCTGGTCAGTGGCACAGAAGCTGTGAAGGGAGGGAGGCTTAGGCACATCTCCCCTGTGGTCAGGCACAGATCCATCACACCTATTTTCACCTGCCATGTCCTCACCCACAGACAAAGCCAGAGTGAAAATGCTGGAGTATTCAGAGGGAAGGATGTTGGGCAGTGCCTTCACACAGCTCCTGCACTTCTCCCTGCTGACATTCAGACCCCATCACTGCACCAGGGAAGGACTGGTGGAGTGGCTGATTTAGTACACTGTGGATTTAGAGGTAGGTTCAATCAAAAAAATAGGCATTTAAGTTTTGTGCAGTTTTTCTAAGTTTCTGGAGCAAAGAAATATATATTTTGATGCCGGTAAAATTGCTTTGGCCAAAAGAAAAGTGCTGTAAAAGTGTGATATCCAGTTATGTGATTAAGCTAGCAAAAATGCCAGGCCTCAGTACCCAGACTCACTGCCTCTTCTTTTGTTTTCCTGAAGGTCTTTGTATTTTTCTTCTGCCTTATCATTATCTGTCCCACACACTTCTCTCATAATCTGCTGCTGACAGTTTCCTATTAGACATGATTTCCTGACCATCTTGTGTATAACTTAGACATGCTGTAAATTTTGAGATTTATATGGAGTTGTATGAACTGTGCTCTTGAGACACTTGAAAGAAAAACATTGAAATGAACAAACTTGGCAGAAGTGCAGTTGGAGAGCTGTGAGGTCAATCCATAAGAAGTAGTTAAAGCTAGTCAGTGTGAGTTGGTTAAGATGAAACAGACCTTCAGCTCTGTCACTGCTTGGGACTGAGCCATTAGTGACTTTAAGTGCTATGATGTGGATTTGGGTGGATGCTCGATAAGAAAACCCTCTGATTTGCAGCATTTTCTTGCTTGAAATTCGCCAGTGTCTGGAAGCCAGGTGAGTTTGGAGAATCTTTAGCAGCCAGGATTTTGCAAAAAACTCTCTGACCTAAAATACTTTCAAGCAACAAGAGTGAACTCTGCTTTTGAGGCATGCCTGCCTTAAAACTGGTTTCTGTCTCTTTCAGTTTTCCTTTTTTTAAAGTGTGCTGGTTTGCAGAAGAATTTGGACTTAGCAGTCACAGATGTACAGACAGACTGATTCTTCACCAGTAAAAACAAACAAATAACAGTCGTTAGTGGTTTTAGGGTGAGGTTCATAGTCCTAACACCCCCCAGATCTGCAGAGCCTCTTGGCATTGGTACAGGTTGGTACTGGCACAGTCCTAGCTAGTGTGCTAGGACTGGTCTTGCCTGATTTTACAGCAAAACACTTCACTTACAGTTGGACTGTCTAAGTTCCATCCTCACTGGTATGTCCTTGCTACTAGCTTTGCTGTCCTGGGCAGGAGAGAGTGAAAGGACTGATGGTGACTGTCTCTGTCTGCAGAGTCTTTTTAGATGCTGTGACCCACAGTCTCCAAAATTGAAGGGTTAAAAAATATCCATTTTAAAAGAAAAAAATTGTTAAAATAAGGATCTTCTCAAGAGCCGTGGCCATGCTGAAGCCTTGGTTTCAGATAGATGAACGTGTGATTATGTACATTTATGTGCATCTCTGCCCTTGCTGGGTCAGCAGAAACTCAAGGGTGATTGTGGAGTCTGCACCCAATTAATTGATCAGCCATCACAGACCCTTGCTAAAACGGCTGACAGACATGCAAGAAAGACGATGTGAAGGGCTCACTTGGTGTGTCCTGTGGGTCAGTTCTTATACATGAAAGCATAATTGGAGGCTGACAGAGGCACTGGGTGTAGGTGAAAGCTGAGGCTGTGGCCCTTCTGTGCAATGTAGTGTAATTTGACAAGGCAGGGCTCACTCTCACTTCCTGGGACCTGCCCTCCACCCTGGACATAACATCTGAGGCACTACATTTCTAGCCTTCTGTAGCATCTCAGAAGTGGAGCTGAAAGTATTTATCACGGATCCATTCAAGGATTTCTACTGAAAGAAGAGTGCATTGAGATGTTTAAAGACGTGGAAGGCTTGAGATGAGTTATTCCTACTTAAGTTCATGTAATGAGTTAAATCTTTGGAGCAATTTGCATGGTAAAATACTCATGCTACTTTTTCATTTGCAGACTGCAGTGAGAGGTTTCTTTGAAGGTTTAGTACAGTATCTTCAACATACCTGTGACTGGTATGTCACTATGAAGTACTTTTGTCATGGCCAGGGGTTTGGCTGATTTTTTAAAAAAATTAGCCTGCATCAGACATCTTCCTATGTCATGAAAGATTCAAAACATTCAGACCATGGAAAGAGCAGCAACTCAAGACACTCTCATGACAAAGACTTCAACATTAAAATAGCCAGTTAGTAACACAAGCTCCGTTGTCAAGTGTTTTTATTTCTGAAACTGTATATCCAATGACAAACATCACTCTTTCCACAATGGATGCTATCTCACAGAGAACAGCAAGATCGCTTCTTGGGAGAGATAGACAAACTCAAAGGAAGCAAGCAAGAATCATTCTGTTTAGATTTTCTAATGTTCATCAAAATGAAACATATTTATCATATTGTTGATTGCCAAGTAGTTATGTTGGCTTTCATTTAATGTGGTTACTAGGATTGTCTCTTTTTCAAGGGTCAGCAAATGAAAGAGGAATCTTTAATTTCTCCTTTGCTGAAATCAATTTAGAACTTTCTCTTGATCTTACTGAGAATAGGATGAGGCCAATATTAATTCCATGTGATAAATAAGTAAAACAAGAGTTCTTTGAAAATGGTTTTTGGGCTGGCATTGTTTTGAAGCTTTGACAGAAAATAGTCAATGGTGACTGATGTGCTGGACCATTGTGCATGCTGTTCATTATATTCCTTATTGCCAGCTGAAAGCACAATGGTATTCCTGGTTTGGAGATCCTTTTTACCTACTGCTATTCATAGACAAAGAAAGATCATTGGAGCTTCTCATAACTGAATGCCAGGAGAGATATCAGAAATTTGCATTTTGTTGCTGCTTTAGATTACAGAATGAAATTAGTTGCATATGTAATAAGGCTACTGGTGCCATGAGAAAATGATTTGTGACTCATGAGAAAACTTCTTAGCCAAAAATATACAAAGATAATTAGGAAATTATTTTCTCCCACTATGTGGCAAGACGTGTCAGCCATATATTTCTCACCACATAATTGGCAGGAAAATAAAGCCGTTTTATAGTCTTGTATTGTGCTAGAATATGTTGATTACTGTAAACCTTTGCAATCACTCAATTGCAAGGTACCAAAGAGAAATGAGATTCACCAACAGTCGTTCAGGACTTTACTCAGCTCATACTTACTTCCAAAGTTCTGAAACTATCCCAGTTTTCATGTCCACACATCTATTACTTTTCCCCTGAAAATGGTGAAGCTAACAGCAATTGGCTCAACCCAAATGTTTGAGTCTGTGGGCTTAGATCAATTAAGCATTATACATGCACTGCCTATTTGTCCAGAAATTTCCGTAGATTAAACCATAGTCATTAAATAATTTTAAAGGTACTAATCTTCCAACTCAGACATTGCCAGAGGCATTTTCCATATTTTAGTAAAGAGCAGCCCAATCTCCTTTTTGAGAGTGCCAAACTCTTAAATGTGTGGGAAGTACCAGCTCAGTGCTAATATTGCCAGCCTTTGGATGATGCAGGAGGAATTCTCCTAGGAAGTATGTTTGGATAAAGTTTTGTTTGGCATTGCAATACTTTGTTATCTGGAATAACAGCATGTACTTTGATCAGGAGGATATTCTCATGTTTAGCCCATAGAAATGTGACTAACAGGTAAATAAGATCTGTAAAACGCATGTAGCACAGTGAAAGCTCAGAACTTAATGCGATTTTAGTAATTTAAATTTATAATAAAACTAGTCAGTTGAGAATTATGGCCAACTGCAGTGACATAGCAGGCTTAAAGTCCACAAGATCATCTGTTACAAAATAAAAAATCATGTTTTCTCTTATTAGGATAGATGTACATAATTATTTAAACTCATAGTAATACAGCTGTCTTTTGCTGGGCTGGCTGACGAAGGACCAATAATGAAGGAGAACTAATCCATCTTGGGATAGGGATAGTTAGCAGAAAAAGATTATACCCTGTTGTGTATTATTTCTTTCACAGAGTCCTTGGTCTATGCAGTGTGTAGGTTGAAAAATATTGAGATAATGTGGGACTAAGCCTATTGTGTGTGGGGTCCCAGCCTCATTAGCTGCAAAATTTGGAAGGTGTGGAGGGAGAAAATAAAGGGATTTCAGGGGCAGAAAGTGTTCAATGCACTCAAATATCACCTTGAAGATTTGGACCCTTGTCCAGCATCCAGGCACACACAGCACCGAGCTGAGCTTCCTGCAGAGGAGGGAGGCACTGGCACCTGCTGCTGGTGCCAGAGGTGGATGATTGTTTGCCAAGGGCTGGGATCCTGGGGGTCAGGTCTTCCTGCTGCTTGAGAAAACTGAAAACTCTGCTTCCTTCATCCAGGATGTTGGGATGCAGGAAGGGAGAAGGGAGCACTGGGGCCCCTTTCTGGTGTTATCCAAAATGTCAGGGCAGCAGCCTGCTTGGGTCAGTGCCACGGGTCCAGAGAGCATCCATGCTGCTGGCCTGCATCAGACAAGGACTAAAACATCCAGTCTTTAGATAATGTTACCTGATGCCCAAATCTGGCCAAATTTTTGCGAGGCACTTTAGCCTATGAACATGTGCAGGTGAAGATGAAGTGGGTTGATTTGCTGGAAAATTTAGGAACAGCAGCTTAATCCCACCATGGTGCAACAAAGCTGGGAATAGAAGCCAGATCTCCCAGATTCTCCTATGCCTATGCTTAGACAGTGAATCCTTAATTGGAAAAATATTGTTTGTGGTCTGTGTCCATGCAGCACCTTGCAATGGACCCAGAAGTGCTGGTACTTTACCCCCTCTATTAACTACTGATAGATGAGCCATCTCTCACCTGAGATAGCAGGACTTGCACATTTGAAAATCCATCATTGCATACATAAGAAAAGCCCTCTTTTCTCTGATTTCTGCTTCATTTTTTCTGAGTAAGTGGAAAGTGAACTCCTCAGATTGAATATTAATTAGACCAAATAAATGCAAAGCAGAAGGGAAACAAAAAAAGAGCTGCTAGTAAGGATCATCCACCAGTCAGTGGTTGGATACTACATTTGGAGAGTGTTGTTGTCTCAAAAGAGTTAATGAAAGATACCAAGATACCATTCATGGCTGTGGATGTGTACTGAGCAGTCAGCAAGCTCTCACTCAGATTTACTGAGGAAAATCCATAGGAGTCATGGAGAAAGGGAAAAAGAAAGAACAACTTAAACTTCTGCTGCGAGAGCTTTTATGCCTTTTTACCAGCTCCAGGAGTTTTTTTGGCTGCCACTGGTAAAATTCTTTGGATATCTCCTGGTATTTCTTCCCCCTCATCTCAGCATCATGGTGTTGCACCTACTGGTTTTACCATGTCCTACTTCTGCCTTCGTGCTGCCTCTCTTTGACCTCCACCCATGTCTGTTACACATCAGACCTCCTTAAACAGAATGACCATGCATTTTCTTTTGCTAAACACTTTTTCCTCTGACCCTGCTTGTTCAGCTGTGCTCAGGTGTCACTGCATTCTGGCTCCAGGGGTCACTCCTTCTCTAAGAACCAAGGATTCTCTATATTTTCAATTAGGCACCCTCTATCTGTTGAACTGAGTCACTCAACTGAGTATATTGTCAGGATCTCCCTTCAGGAGCCCATACATAGCTCTTGAGAGGCACCTGATACTTCAAAGAATTGCTCCTGCTCTTCATCTGCCTTTTCACTGTTGGTCCTGCATCAGTGCTGGAGGATGCTGTTCTCCACCTCTGCAACAGCCCTGCCCAACCATGGACCCCATTCCCATACCTATGGCCCTGTCCAGCCATTGCAGAGCTGTGCTAACCCTGGTTTTCCTCACTGGTCCTGTTTCTGTCCTCATCCCAGACTGTGCCCTGAAATCCCAACACGGCCTGGACCCACCCTGCTCCCCAGTTAAAGTCTTTGCTGTTTGGTTTAAGCCAGTGTTGGGGTCCATGTGTCAATGAAAAGAAGCTGTAATGTAAATGGCCACACCAGAAGCATTGGCCTGAACACAAGTACCACAAGCAGCTTTAATCACAAATCACACTCAATGGGGCAGCACAGCAGCCAAAATGGAGATAAACTGAGTAACTTTGTAAAAAAAAAAATGAGCTGTTTCAAATACAGCAACTGATTTATTATTACTCATTTTCTATTCACTTCATTGAACAGATTTTTCTGTTTATGAATTCTGTTTTTAATATTTTTATAATACTGGGAAACAGGCCTGGCCCAGTCGTTATATTCCAACATTCCCACAATTTTAGCAGTATTATGGACCTATATCTAATTTCTGGTTTTCCAAAAGACCCCATCTTTGCATGGGAGTGAGGCAGCATTCCAGAGCCATACAGACTTCAGTCTTGAAGAGTTCCAAATGTTGAGCCAGCTCTGAATGTGACTAACTTAGAGCATAAGCCCCTTCCTTTTCTCCCTCTCTCTCTCTCTTGTATGTCTGTATGTATATGAGCACAGTCCTATGAGGTGTAATGAATCCTTTGCTCCAAGGAAAACAGGCACTTCCAGGTGCAGTTTGGGTTCCTTCTCTAGCTGAAAAGCTCTGATCCTCTGTGCTTCTGCATGGGATTAAGTCAAGGTGAAGGGCAAGGCTTGGTTTCATAACACGTGAAATACTTTCAAATACTCAAGGTGTTTGGATGGATCTGCAAAACATCATCCTAGGAGAGACTCAGGCTGCTCTGCAGTGGTGCCTGAAAGTCACGTGGGATCTCCTAGGGCATTTCTGATGGCAGCAAAGTCAGCCCTAGATCATTCCTGACTGAAGATGCCAAGTGTACCTGTAGCCACATGAGGACAGGCGTTCCAGCCTGGAGCTGGATCTCCTCCTTTGTGCTAGGTGAAGTGGATTTGCAGGGCCTAGACTGGATCACCTTGGTATGATGCTGCACAGAAAATGTCCAAGGGATCAGCCCAGCTGTGGAGGGGAGGGTGTGGGAGCACCATGCTTGGCATGAGATGCTTGGCAAGCCTGTAATTTATTGTCGTCTGGTACAAAACTCTATTTCAATATGGGCTGTTGAAACTACTTAGGGAAACTGTAATGTGAGTACAGGCCAAGCAGAAGAGTCAAGTGATGTTTAGATTAAATTGATAAACCATTGAGTTGTCTCTTCCTGCACCTTGAATGAATGGAGCTTAACAAATAATTTTTTAATGGGAAACAAATCTGTGCATTGCATGCAGTTCTGAAAATTGTCAGGCTAGAAGCCAAGCAAAATAAGTTTTAGGATTTTCTCAGCTTCATAATTGTGTTATTACATTGTATGATAGAAATTGGGCTGTGACATTAATTCTGCTCTCTGGCATTAAAAAGAAGAGGAAGTATTTCTTCTTTAATTGACAGATAACATTTCATTTATGGGGCATTAGCAGAATTAGCTTTTTGCCTACTGAAATCTTTTCTGTGTTCCTGATTATATATGACTTTACTTTGGTAATAAGGAACTCTTTTATTTGTGAAACACTAATCTAATGTATCAAGCAGAGAAGAAGAAAAAAATCATTTATAGGAGACAGGGAAGAACTGCAGACTTTTAAACTGAAGATGTGAATCCGCTATTTAAGTGCCCTGGATTGAATATTTGGAATCACCTCTAAATTTCCTAAAACGGCTACTGGTATTTTATGGTCTCCTTGCCACTGGGTTCAGCTCTTTACAGGTTGTTTTCAGGATCAGAAGTCTGGGATGCTGTGCAGCAGGGAGCTTCCCTGAAATCATTGTTTGGAGGTCACTGCTGGATTGGTGCTTTAGTCTTATCAGCAAGAAACGCTTTTCCTTCTGTGCTCAGTATAGTGTACCCATTTACTATTGTTATTATAATACTCTTTTCATCTGGGCATGTTTGTCTATGTTTGCAATTTTCCTTTGTTCAAAGAGAGGATAAAGCCAAATGGCTGCTGTTTATGAGAGTAAGGTGGAGTTTCTGGCAGATACCACTTGGATCTTTGTTCTTTAGGAATGTAGATAATTTTGGCAAAGATTTTTGTGAACATTTCACACCACTTCAGTCGTGGCAGGAGAGTCAAAGTATCTTGAATAAACGTGGGTAGGTCTCATCTCCCAAGCACAAGAGTTTTGGGGGGGCCTGATTTTTCCATCACTCTTCTGCTTTAATCAATGGCCCAGCCTTCTGAAGGTTGGCCAGGCCATGGACTATGGAGATTCTCTCATAGTCAGTGTGGTGTGAGTTTGGTGGGGAAAATGGGTTCACTCCTGAAAGATATTGGCAGTGTGCGACATTATTGTATTATTTAGTGAGTGCTGCAAATTGCTCTGAAGACAAAATTGTCTCTTCCAGCCTTGGAGAGAAATTAACCTGAAATGTCAAAGAACAATCATTGAAGCCTCTGCTCATCCTGTCAACAGGCTGATTCTCTGTGCTATTTATATAAGTTGATGTTCATTGTTTCCATATCTTGCTCTACCTCATCGTGATAAATTGTCCATAAAAGCAAAAGAACCCATCCAAATCTGTTACACTGATTTCTTCTTCCAGCACAGTGTCTAGGGATGGTAGAGAAAGGTACTGATGAGTTGTACAACATTGTTTCTTGTCAAAGTGCTTAATAGCAGCTGAATACCTTGTCAGAAAATATGAGCTATCACCTGTGGAATTAAACAATCCCGGGGGGAAAAATATCTTTGTTGTTGTAACTCATCCAGATAATGTGAAGGTGAAACAGAGCTTGAGGTTTTACCATTTGCTGTACCTATTCTTTTCCTTTAGCAGAGGCTGAGATAACTGAGCAAGCACTGGAAAGTCATGTTTGCAAGGCAAGAATTTGAACACCCTCTGGAGTAAAGATCTACCCTGGCTGCTGATGGCTCATTAGCAGGTTAAAACATTTTAGCTCCGACCACGTCCAGGGAGTGTGACTGCTTTTGAAGTGGTGCAGGGCTGTGTTCATCACTCCAGGCCAATGAAGATATCCTGAGGCATATTGCAAGGGACATCACGTCAGACCCCAATTCAAGAAGCATGCTGTGCTTCACTGCATTTTGATTTGTCATGTGGCCCCTGTTTAGTTTAGTGATGTGTCATAGATCAGAACTTTAAACTGAATAAAGAAATTTTTGAATGATAGCAACTTTCTCTGAGATCTCTAAATACAGATTTCGTTAACTAAAAGCAATTTTTATGCTTCCCAATCACATTGAGAAACCAAGAGTTTCTAGTAGTATCACTTGAAGTTGCTGAGCTGGGCTATTTAGGTGTACTGGAATTAATTAGGAGTTTCTTTCCAGTCAACTTTTCTGACAGAAACACTGACGACAACTCTTCCTAGTGAAATATCAATGCAAAAGGACAAGGCACATTCCTGCAGTACTTCCCATGTCTTATCCTGAACTACTTTTTCCTAATTTTCTGCTTAAACAGCTGCCAGGCTTTACCAAAGAAACAACCGCTGGTTAATGCAGGGTTATTTGATATATGTTTAAGTGTGTGGGGGATCTATTCTGCTGTAAGGAACATTTAAATTCAAGATATTCTATCTGGTTATAGAATAGCTCTGAATGTATATTAGTTGTTCCCGAGGACATTAAACAAGCAACAGCTGGTGTACTTTTAAGATGGGCTAACAGATTTATACACCCCTTAAGTTTTGAGGGCTAAGCTGAGTGAAAAGCCCTGTATCATTACATAATATTAATACTTTAAAAATAGTAATTATATATATTTTGATTAAATGAACTCTGAAGTTGAAACACTGAGGTTCTGACTTGAATAAAACAAAAATATTTTCAGCATGAAGACAATCAGACATGGGAGCAGGTTTCCCAAGAGAGGTTGTGCCATCTCCAAGCTGAATAAAACACTGAGCAACCTGGTCTGGTCTTACAAGTGTCCCTGTTTGGAGCAGGAATTTGAGCTAGAAACCTGCTAAAGTGCCTTCCAACATGAATTCTCCTAGAAGTCTAAGATCCTGTGTACTTTGACGGTGCATTAAGGTTTCAATTAAGCAAGTTTATTTGTGCTGGTGTTGTCAAATGCCCTCCACAGAGGTTTTCCCAGATAAAAGATCAGTTGTAATAGCTGATCAAGCAGATTTTCTGGCGTGTGGTTTGTGACATAAATCATTAGGTAAGTCTAAAAGGATGCACAGAACTCTCACTGCTTTAATAGCAGTTCTGTTCCACAGCTCTGCACACCTGCTTGCCTGGTTAAAGGCTGCTGGGTGCATGTTGAAGGGATGGTTGGGGGTTACATTACACATTTTTATTGCACACCTTCCCTGCTTGTTAATGGCAAGGTGGGAGAGTATACAAGACAGAGAGTTTATGGCTCAAGTGGACACAGAGCTATTTTAATGCCCTGCACAGAAATAGCACCT
This sequence comes from Acridotheres tristis, assembly GCA_037013685.1. NCBI lineage: Eukaryota > Metazoa > Chordata > Aves > Passeriformes > Sturnidae > Acridotheres > Acridotheres tristis. The sequence goes on along the minus strand of CM072886.1, from coordinate 137,939,351 downwards.
TTAGGGGCAGTGGTTCTGAACATCTCAATGTAGTGGTGCACTAAAGGGCTTCCTGGAGAAAATGGGTTTGGGCTGTTGCAATTGGCAAAGCCTGGATTTCAGTTGATCTTGTGGTAATGGATTTGGCTTATAGGACAGGACAGTGCTTTGGAGAACTTTCAAAGCAAGGAGACAAAGCTTGTGCTTGTAAGGAAACAAGGAATACAGATGGAGATTAGAACAATAGGATGGACAAAAGAAATGCCTATTGTTTTAAATGGACTCACAGAAATAAACAAATGTAACAGAATACTACTGGCCTCCTTTTAACTTATTCAGCCTGTATTTTTACTGCTAATCCTGGGCAACTCTTTGGTAAAGTCAGTGAGTGTGCCAGCATTGATCTCACAAGAAATCCCATACAAATAAAAAAATCTTAGTTTTGAAATATTTGAGACCACTCTCCAATAACAATTTTCACCTTTCACATTCCCATCCCAGCTTTGGGATGGATCATGGGAAAGCTGGGTGAAATGACTGAGTCCAAATGGATGCCTAAGGTCTCCTGAAGAGACACAGATGGTTGTAACTGTGGATTTGCTTCTGACCCTACTTTAATATCCATTTACTTTTAGCAGTTTTGACCACTTGCTTGGGAAGTTTCCCCTCTGAAGTGCTTGTGATGCTTTCAGATCCACCATCAGGAACATTCCAGGAATGGCTCACATGGTCCTGGCCCTAGATTATCTGCCCTGTGGTAGAAACACAAATGCAGTGAGGGAATGTTGCTACAGTGGACACTTTTTTATGGTGAGGGTGTCTTTTAGGGGGTGATTTGATGCCCAAAGTGTCTCAGTAGAATTGGCTCAGCAGTTACACAGTCTTTGTGCAGTTAATGCTGCTCTAAAGTACCTGTTAACAATAAATACTGAATTGATTTTCTTTATTTGTTTCTGCAGAATATGTTTAACCTTAAAAATACATTCCTGTATGGTATGAGACTATCCCTTTTCTCCAGCTACCCTGATTTGAATTCACTAATGATCTTGGGTACAAGTAATGCATATAGTTCTTAGATTTCATTCTAGATTCTGGTCATTTACATGGACCAACTTCAGAAGAAGTTTCTGCTAAAAACTTAATGTCACCAAATCAAAACCATGTCTGTGTACATTAAAATCCCTCAAGCACAGTGTTGACTGCCAGGCTGGCTGGGAGAACAGCACTGGTCCATGCAGTTAACTGGACAGTTTCTTTCTCACTGATTCTTTTCAAGATGGGTATTAGTACAATGGAATGTGTGTTGCTGAAATGCATAAACACTGAGCTCCAGATGCAATGAGATTGCTCGATTTTTCTCTTCCTCAATGTGCCCTGATGATTTGGAGTGGGATCCAGTAATTTAATTTGTGATATCTTTTAGATCACTGCAACTACTCAAAAGCTATGGACAGAGGCAAATAACATTTTGTAATATATTTATTGTATGGTAATGTAAACCAGAGAAATCTATAAAGAAGGGAGGAAATCATATTCCCTGTCTGGGAGGTGAATTTTAAACCAGAGAACCAGACATGGTTGAGGCTGAGAAGGGCAGAGAAAGAGTTCAGCTAACTTTCCCCATAAGATCTAAATTACTGATGAGACCACATGGTATTTTTCTACTTTTCTCTACTTCTGACCTCCCTTTACAAGTAGACATGCTCATTTGACAGTCTCCCCCGTTTTTGGAAGCATTTGCCTTGCTAAAGGTTTACATAAGATTCTTTTCTTTTTCTCCCCAGAGGATGAGTTGTTCTTGCAGCTGAAGTCCCTTGCCAGAAAGTTCCACTGTCTGATTGCCTCTAGTGTGTCAGGATTAATGGGACACTGAGACAGTAAAGCTGTTTTTACTGTGTAAGGCAGCAGTTTCCCTTTTCATACCACCATGGCTGCTGAATAGCATGGAATGAGAGAAGGCTCAGCCTCTGTAATGAAGTCAGTATCTCTTCATCTCTGAAGAATAAGAGGAATTTCAACCAAGAGAGCAGATTGGCTTGCTTTATCTTAATTTCTCATTTTAGTTTCTACTTTGTGTTCCTCAACACGTCCAGTACTGGCTTTTTTTGCAGTCACCAAGGGATAAATTAGATAAATTAACTCAAGATCCTGCTTACTACTCCACTTCAGCATTTATATAATTTCTGATCAACCTATACTTGACATGTAACGTATACTTCTTCAGAATTTTTCATAGAGATTTCCACGGGGCTTGTGTTCTCCAGACCAGATCCTGTTTTGTTATTTTGGTTTAAAACCACAGCACTTGCACTGAAACCCTAACATTTTATATCTCCATCCACATCTATGAAATTTGTGATTCACTTGAAGTATTTTGAATTTGCACTGGATAAGCTGAATATGACTGTAAAGAAATTTATTGTGTAGATTTACTCCACGAAATAACCACAGTGCTTATAAATCTTTTAAAACTCAGGTTAAATGAACTTATAGTCTGATGCTGATATTTTAAGGCACAAATTCTGGAAGCTATTTTCTAATAGACCTCAGGGTTATTGTTATGTAGATTTTGCTCATATTTCCTTGACTGTAATAGGCAGACTTAATTTGTGTCTTCTGAATTTTATGTTGTATGCAATTATATAGAAACTTTACCTTTGAACAGAGTAGGGCTTTCAACTAAGAGGAAGGATAACTTACATGCAATAAAAGACAAGGGCATTCAGATAGTTTCTACCACTATAATTCCTCAAAAGAGAAAATTATCCTATCAAATATTTAAACCTGCCTGAAATGTCCAACAAAACTGTATGAGACAAAACTACAGTTGACTTTTGATTAACTTTGTAATTTTATAAATTTTTCTCCCATTAATTCTTCATATAAATGCACTTAGCAAAAAGCTAAGTTAGATTAATTCAGGCAGGCATATTTTAAGGTAACATCCATATTATAAAAGCTTATTATTTTCTCAACAATGTGAAAAAAGCTTTGGACAACAGAATAAACACTCTAAGTCTAATAAACAGTCTAAGACTGTTGATGGGCTGACAGCCCTGCTAGATGCCAGCCCTCTGTGAGGAGCACGGGTTCTGTGCCCCTTGGTCTTATTCTGGAGACTTTGACCCCAGGTTTTGACCTTGACCCTGCCATCATGCTGTGCTTTCTGTTTTTTACTGTAAGATGTATCTGTAGCTTTGGGAACAAGGCTGTGCTATGTAAAGTCTGATCCTCCAAAGCACAAACACCCTGCCCTCAATGGAGTACATGCACAACATTAACTTGCTCGACATTTTTTGTCCCACAGATTCTACATGAATAAAATCTATACATACATTTAAGCGTTTTCCTGGATCCTGCCCACAATGCTCAGACTTTGAAAGTCTGAACTGTGTTCTGTCATTAATGAATCACCATGCATATTGTTGATACAACTTTAGCTGTGATGAACCTCAGCTTCTGGCATGAGTCACTCAGGAGAGGTCAGAGAGGATGATGGGGACTTTGGAAAGTTAGTCTCCTGAAAGGACAGACACCCTTCACCCCTCTGCCTGTACCACACTGATCATTTTTGAGACCACACATGGGTTTTACTCAGGCTGCAGAAGAGTCAGAAAAATGCAGTGGTCAGGGCTGAAGTTCACCCATCTGTGCCCTGGTGTTGTGTTGAGAGATGTGGTGTCCTGCTGCCATTCCCATAGGCACAGCCAGGCAGTAAATCTCAACCCACAGTGTGAGAGACAGCCCTTCACTTGGCATTGGACCTCGTGGGAATGAAGGGGTGTTCTCACTGAGGTGAAAAGGTCTGGATGATCCCGAGACTGACAAATATGTGATAAACACATATTTGAAACAACTTGGTATTTATTTGCCTGTTATTTTATGGTAGGAAGGCCAGACAAAGATCTAAGAATACCTTTTTTTTCAAGTCCAGACATATTTTGCCAATACAGCTCTCTGACTGGAAAGATTTGGGCAACCTCAACTTTCCTATACCTATCAAAAATAACTCCTTCTACATTCTCTAGGAAATGTCTATGATTGTAGTAAGGCAGCTGGAACTCAAAATCTTTTCCTAAATCTCCCCATTCCTTACAGCTTCTAATTCTCAGTTAGAGATGGAATATTCAGGTTGCACCAAACCCAGGCTGTGTAAGCATGGCATCTAAATCCTCATGGCCTGCTTGATTTCTCTATGGTGTTAGAGGTTCCTATGCTAAACTGAAGGAGCTACATTACTTTGGTATCTAGGCTCAGACCACCAGTTCACAGGCTATGAAAGGATTTATATGCAAACTTCTAGTTTTGAATACCCGTGTATTCCAGGACAAAATGGGCCATGATATGAATAAAAGCAATATGTACCGTAACTGAGTACAAATTCTTTGAAAATTCACTATCAAGGAGATGTCCTAGAAAACTGCCAAGGAAGTTCAAAGTTTGCTTGTTAGCAGAAGGTTCTTGAAAGCACCATGTAAGTACAGTTCCCAAAGTGGTTAAAGTGCTTTTTAGAGCTCCCACCTCTGGCATAGCTTAGAAGGAGCAGTAAAACTACACTCCTGGAAGTGAAGAGGTGACCTCTGTTAAGCTTGCTTTGAAAATAAGGTGCAATAGGAGTTCAGTTCCTGAGAATATACTCCAAACAGATCCAATCCCTAAAATTGTGTTTCCTGATAGAAAAAGCTGGCAGAATTGATTCAGATTTATAGGGAAGTTGTCTGTTTATATAGTTGCAGTGCCTGAGGGCAAAACTATCTTTGTATCTGCTTTTCTACAGAAATAACTTTTTAGTGCTCTATTGTTGCATTGAAGTGTGATTACCCTTTATGTAGTTAAAAATGTTTCAAGAAGGTACAATAATCATGGAGATTAGCAGACAAGAAAGAAATAGTTGTATGTTTGCTTGTGCATGAAAATTTTCCTTCCTGAAAACCTTGTAACAAATCTTTTTAGCCATGGCAGGAATAGGCAGAACTGTAGCCTTGAATCAATACCTGTGGGAGATGATGACTAACAGACCCAACAGAGTTTTTTGTTTGGAGGGGAGTGCTTAAACTTCTGGAGTTGGTACCAGCTGTTCCTTTGAACAATGCTGTACTTATGATTCAGACCAGGGCAGTTGTGTTGTAAGCAAGCAAAACTGATTATTTCCCTTCATATGCTTTCTAAAAAAATATTTTAAAAAATGGAAAGAAACTTTAGGTGGGTCTGAAAGATAGAGGAGCCTCTAAAGTACTTGTGAATCAGTTTTCTGGTGTAACTGCAGCCACATGTGAAGTTATTGAAAACACATGTGACTTGGATAAAAGATTACATTTAAAGAAGGGACTAAAACAGAGCTACAGACAACAGGGTCCTGTGTTTCATCAAATACTGAGCTACACATTTTCAAATGTTTCATGTTAAGAGAAAATGTTTGGATGATTTTAAACAGGGCACTTCTCTATTTCCATTCACTTGCTTATCACAGACCCCTTATGAGTGTTTCTGTTACAGAGTAATCCACCAAGGCCATTCATCTGGTTGCTTGCTTGGGGGAAGAAAATCCAGTTACAGTATGTTTACTCTAAGGAATGGTAATATGTATTTTTAAAGTTTTGAGCTGGGTGAGCCATCTGGGGAGAGGAAACAGCAAACACAAAACTTGCCTGAGATTCATTATCATCATTATCTTGCTCTATATTTTCAGTATACACACTGATAATAACTAGTATGTGGTGCAAATCATCTTAATAAAATTTCTAAGAGAAGCTGATATGAATTCAGAAAATTAGGTATTTTAAAAGGCTGAGATGCTTTAAAGTAATTAATAGGCAATACAGGACATGATCCAGTTCCATCTGAAAAAAGATGATTCAGATATCTAAGAGTCAAATAATGGAAACTGCACTGTAAATTGTTTGTTAGGATATAAGCTGCACTGTATTTTAAACAAAAGTAGTTTGGGGCTGGATTCTGCTCTCCTTGTGTATATGAAGTGCTTTTAGCATATTATATGTAGTTAGAGTCTTCATGGACTGAATCCTCTATGAATTTCAAGTCTCTCTCCAGCTATTCTAAGTTTCCTAATGAAGCATACAAACAAACTCTACCAAAAACATTTAGTATATTATTGGTCCAGACAGGTCTGGTTCTGTAAGTAATAGCTACAGGCATAAATCTTGAAATGCATCTTTGCCATTGACTTCTGCATCCCAGTCATGAAGTGTTTTTTGCTGGAGGCAGTGGTGTTACATAGCCTGAAATAAGGCCTGCACTACTGACTTCAGTAATGCTGTTTTCCTACTAAGCCCTACTGGTAGGGATGTGAATGACATATTGGTCCAGAAAGAAATTATTTTAGATTCATGATGAACAGTGAATATGTATCAAGATCAATAGGAAATATAATTTATTTTCACTACTGCATTTGGCAATTTATTCTGTCTCAAGCAACTAATAACCACAATCTGAAAAAGCTCCAGTGATTGTAGGATGCAGCAGCAGCACCTCAGTGTCCCAGGCAGCCTGTTCCCATTTACTGGAGGTGAACCTTTGTCCAAAAGTCCCTAAATACAGAAGTGCCATTTGAGACATGAAAGGCTAGAATATGACTAGACCTTTTAAAAATTGTATTTAGTACTTTATAAGGAGACAAAACCTGACCAAACTATTTTTCAAAATGAATGAGATAAGCAGTGACGACCACCTGTGTCCTTATAGATTTGGATGAAATCAAATCCAGCTGTGAAAGTACCATGCAAGCATCTCAGCTGAGCTCTAGACTGCCAGGGAACCAAGCAGATCTCATTCTACTCCTCTTGTGTTTTCACAGAGTTGCTCACCTACCTCAGGAAGAAGGCACAGGCCTGATAAACACAAATGGGAATTTTTAAGGAGACAGCAGGTGGTCAAAGGGAATTCACAGGATGGGGACATGGCCTGCTATACAAAAGACTGTAAAAAAGTAAAAAAGATAACTCTTATCCTGTGCTCTAAACCCCATTGTCAAACACCTATTAATGTCACCTGACACAGTAATTTGAAGCACAGGCTGCTCCCTGTGGTTATCTGGTGGCAGTGGGTCAAGAGACCACTGTGGGGGCATGCCTGTCTAGTCACACAAATATTGTAGGAATGGAACAGTTTTGAGATTTCTTTCCTTCTGTGCAATTTGGCCTTTAGACTCATAAGTTATTAAGGAGAATAGATGATAGTATCATAGTATAAATCAGTCTAAAATAACCATTGCTTAAATTGGATGAAATACAATGAATAATGTTGCAACACACTGATAGCCAAATTGTGAAGGTTTGATTTCCAATGAAATGTACATAAATGTAGACAGAGAGATTTGCAACAAGAAGGTAAACTTCAAGTTCTGAATTTCAGCTTTCCTCTGAACTGGGGGAAGAAACCATCCACGTATGCAGCACTTAAATTATTCCCTTCTGTTTATTATCAACATTATTTTCAAGAAATCTGGTTTATGATTATTTGTTTTGGATAGCAGAGTAATCCCTGATTCTTGAAGGCCTTCAAAGTGTCTATCGTTAGCAAACATAACATTCATTAGAGGTCATTCTTCAAATCCAGAATGAATATTGCTGTTTTCTTTTGCCAAATGAAGATACAGCCTTCAGGGCTTCAGTTTCTCCCACAGTCTTCTTCCTTGTTCTAGTGGGGTTGGGCGAGTTAATATTTATACCTAAATAAAAAATGTCTGTACAATAGAAGGTATTCTAAAAGGCATAGGAACAATTAAACCTATTTTAGACATTATAAACGCAGCCTTCTTCCTAAAGCATGGCAACAAAAAAAGGACTTGCATGTCATTTACATTGTCATTGTCTGTACTGTCATAATATTTTCTAGTTCTGATTTCTGCCAAAATCAGGTCTCACTATATCTTTTCTGCCTGACAGAGGAGCTTTCTACTGTCAGTGGTGCTGTCCCAGAGGTACTTTTTGATTTTGAGTGTCCCATTGATATCACTCGGTGTTTGGCATGTTAGACATCATGGATGTACTGTGCAGCATCCTGCCTAGCTGTGGACACACAGTATTGTTGCATATGTGGGGACATGTTTGTTTGACAAGGAAAGAGTGGGAAAAAAAAAAAAAAAAGAAAAATAATCTCTTTTTTTGGGCCCTGAGGAGCCCCAGGGTGGTTTTCAGAGGCTGACAAGCCTGCTATGCCTGCCTAGAGCTCCTGCTATGGAGGGCATTGACTTCAGGGCTGGGCAGCTCAGCTCTTGACAGGTAGGACCAGGATGGAGGACACTCTCTATCATTGTCTTCTTTCTCCCTGCCAGCACATGCTGCTCCTGTTACTGCTAAGTTTCAACCACTCTTCCTAGTGTCTGTTGCTAGGGGATGTTAAAGATCCAGTAAATAATGTAGTCTACAAACAAAGGCTGAGTTGAATTTTTCAGCTTTTGTGTTTAGGGAAAATCATTGCCTTATATTCTGGCTATTTTGTCTGTGTTTATACTAGTAACTAAACTAAACAAGGCTGGGGCATAGCATAAGGACTGTCCTTCAATAGCCTATATTGTGTATTTGTTGGCATGCTTTTGCTATGGTGTTGGCCCATGCAAGCTAATATTCTCCCAGACAGAACCCTGGCGTGGTCAGGAACAGGTCAGGCACTGTTTGTAATGGGAAATTTGGATTAATTTCTCTCTTCTTTTTTTTTTTTTTTTTTTTGGGGAGTGGGAACACTGTAGCCATATGGATGCAAACTGTGTTATGCTACTGCATGCAATGCCAGAAAACAGCCCTTGTGCCTTGTTTTAATTTGTTTAGATGTAGCTTTTGATGCCTAAGAAGCAGACAGTTGCAATCTGTGGAGCATGGGCCAGACTCTTTTCTGACTTTCTCAGCCCCAGTGTTATGTGGTACTAAATGAAACTAGGTAGAATACCACACTCTTTGTCAAACAAACCTAGAACAATTTGTGTTGCCAGGAGATTCCGAGATGCAAGGAGCAGTCTGGTATAATCAAACTTGCACTTAAAGCAGAACTCCATCAATAACAGCATATGATCTATATTTTACTAACACATCAGCATAATTAGTATTGTGCTGCCCACTTGTCTTGTGGTGGTTAAGATTAAACTATCCCTATAACACCCTTTTACATTGGTCTCCTGAGGAGGTAAATGGAACAGGAGAGTTATCTGATTTGCATCTATCCAGCATCTTACTGGCAAGTGTAAGAAGTCACAGTTTAATAAAGATGCAATATAGAACTACAATTTCCAGTACATTTGCATGGGGATAAGATAAATCTCATGTAAATTTGGTCACCTAAATGGTAGGTTCTCAGTCTAACTTTCCAGTCTAGTTATCACCTCTAGAAGCTGATTCATTCCATGCTCAGAGAGGCAGGAGAAATGTATTGTGCTCTGCTGAATCCAAATACCATCCTTTTGGGTTGCTGTTATCCAGGCATCATTTATTCATCATTTATTTGCTCTTTTTTCAGTGCTTTATATTTTTTCTTCCCGTTACAAGCCCAGATATTTCTTTCTCATTTTTGATTCTACTTATCTTGCATGGCTTTGTCTTACTCTCTGACAGCTCAAGAATTTGTTTCAGGACTGGTCAGTCAATAGACAAGTGCCTCTGCCTCTCCCATCAGGGAGCCCCCCTTTACAAGGAATCATCATTTTGTCCTCTGAGTCTTGCCTGGGTTAGGTGGATTGGGTCCTTTTGCCGGTCCACCTAACCCCAAATTTTTACAAGCAAAAGATGTGTGTTTAGATTAGTGGACGCTCTCTGGACCCCATACCACTGTTAAGCCAATTTCTGGTTAAAGGCTTTTCCATGCCTTCTATTCTGCTACAAACAGCTGTGGGGTGTTAGACCATACAAGGAAAATAAAAGTTTAGTTTAGGGGCAGCATTGAAAAGGTCTTTCTCAATTAGAAAGGCTTTTCTCAGTTAGTCCTTGGATTTAGACACTACTGTTGATTAAAAATATCATTCCAGAGGCAGAGCTGTGCTTAGAAATGTGTGTAAAAGAAAAGGCAGTATTTTCATTCATAAGCTTCTATGAAGAAGATAGGGTAATAGGAACCTTCCAGCACATGGAAGAAGGCAATTTGAAATCTTGAAATTAAACCAGAATCATCTAAACCATTGATAGAAATAAAATTCATCAAAGAGAGAAAATGAGCACTGTAAACCAGAGAAAAGGGAAAAAACCATAATATAATCCAACTTTTTCATAGTTGTGAGGCAGGACAGCGAATGAGAAAAGGGCATAGGACAATTGAGTAAATGATTAGGTCAATTGTTAAAGCAAATTCATAAGGAAACCCTGCTAAGTGAAACTAAAGAAGGTCCCTACTTGTCCTTCTGTTTGCTGATTGCCTGCATTTGTTGTTAATTTCAAAAAACTCTTTGAACAGAAATCAAGAAAAAATCCAAACAAACAAAGCAAAGACTGCTTTTTATTCCAGCTAATATATAGAAAGTCAGCAGAAGATTTAGGAACATTATGAATGCCAAGTAAGACTTGTAGTTTAGTTGGCTTTAGTGTTTTGAAGATGACATTTAAATGTCATATTACTTCAATTCAGGAGTGGGAGCATATATTTACAAGAAGACCTTAAATAGAGCATTCATTTTAGGTTTGTTTAAATTTCTTGCTGTCTATTTTTTGAAGGAAACAAAACAAAGCAAAGCACAGACTATAAATTTCCATTGAATATGTTTGATCTGTTACTTTTTGTATTGTTAATGCTCAGTTCAATACTGCTTATTTCTACAGCTGTTTTTGAAAAGGAAAAAATAAAAGGCAAAGATGTAAATCCTCAAAAGGCAATGGCTTTAATTTAATCTTTCTTACCAGAGTAGAATGTTTGAAGTAAAAGACTGCTGACAGTCCTCAAGTTTATAGTCTCTTTCTGAAACCCTGGGAGACGTGGCTTTATTTTGTTTTGCTTACTCAGGTGAATAAACTCTTGCCATAAGGTCTTGGCGAGACCCAGCAGTGGCAAGCAAAGGGTTAAGATATTGTGAGAAATGGTGTGGCTGAAGTCCCAGCACACTGAAATCCACCCTCCTAATGGTAGGCTTTTGCTTTAATGTTAGCTTTACCTTAAAATCATTATCTAAAGGGTGAGAAAAAAAACCTCTTCAGCCTGTAAAGCAAGGGATTGGTTGGGAATGAAATCCAAGCCACTTCGGTAGGCCTGATTCAGTCACTCTGATTCATCAAGTGAAAACAAGCCATTTGCCATCTGGTAATTACCTTGGGGACAGAGGTGTAAATCCCTGTTCCCTAATCTTCCCCTCTTTAGGAAAACATTTTCTCCTAGGTGGTCCAGATGGCGAGGGGCCTCCAGACAATGCATAGAGGTGGCCAGTGATGGGTTGGTCCAGCGCAGCAGGAGGTCCTTGGGGTGAGAAGGGAGAGGGAGGGAGGGATGGAGGGATGGAGGGAAGGAGGGAGGGAAGGAGGGAGGGAGAGCTCTCCTTTGCAAAGGGATTGTCAGATGGCTGACAAGTGCCACACAAATCTGTGTGAGAAAGCTCTTGGTGGGATCCCACAGCAGCCCTGCATGAAGCACCCCCATCCCCAGGCTGGTGGAGGCAGTTGTCAAGGATGAGTCTAGGTACAGGCAGAACTAACCAACATGGCTGTTCTTTCTCTATATATTTATTTATGCATCTAAACCAGGCTGGAATGCCTCTTTCCAGTCATACTGATTAAATGACAACCGTGTTGATCCTTACCTTCCTGCTTCAAAGAGAATTGCCTTGTTTTCTTTAGAAATTTAAGCTGAAGGGAAGAGAACTCAGCCAGGCATCTGAGCTGGCCCTCACAAGAAAGAAGAAACAACATTATTTTGGAGGCTGTTTAGTAATGATATCTGCAGTGCTTCCCTTTGAGAGGGAGACTCCTCCTCCTGTGACTTTTAAAGTAGCCAGATGCTAAATTAGGCCACTTGAGGAGGAAGGTTTCTGCTTCTTAGATTCTGACCTGGTTGCTCACTTAGTCCTTGGCAGATGTCAAAGAGCTCAGTATGGGTTGTAAGACTCCTTTTAATGGCAGCTTACCCTGGAGTGTAGGGCTGCACCAAGGCACTGCCTCCTGCTCTGTCACTGCCCTGGCTAGTGGAGTATTCATTGGCTCTGAAAAAGAACTGAGGAAGCAAGTGGAGCAGAGACCACTATTTTATTTTTTCTATGCTCATATCCCTTGTACAAGCATGGCTTTAATTCCCAAATCCCATGTTTTCCAACTTGGAGACAGTCACTAGGCGTGCATCAAAGATGCAGCGCTGGATGAACTAAACTGAACCAACAGGGAGGCAGATAAAAGTATCTTGGAGAGCTGCAGTCATCAGATGGGAAACCAAAGGTCCTTGACCTCGCCAGGGTGGGAATCAGACATGGCAAATGACTCAGCTTTAAGATATTTTCCCCTATTCTAAAGGGCCTACAATTGTAAAGAAGTGATCACATAACCTGCACCCACAGACAATCTTTGGATAACCTCCACACCTCCAGCGCTGCTGCACAAAATCACAGATGGAAGCAACAAGGCATCTCTGGGCCAGGAGAGCTCAATGGGAGCTACAACCAGAACCTGGGAAAAAGAGAGAAAAGAGAGGGAAGGCAGGGCTGAGGAGTAAACTGCCCCTCCCATTTACCCCAGATGGATATAACCCACATGATGCAGAAAACCAGATTTTCTTATAGACATTAGACTAGGCTAAAAAAGTTGCCTGAAAGGAGAATTTAGACCCAGAGGTATTTGTGCAGCTTTGATGGCCCAAGAAGAAGAAAACAGAGGGCTAATACTTGTGCCTCAAACTCATTGCTCTTTCTCCACCACAAATTTAGGTGCCTAGAAAGACAACCAAGGAAAGTAAAATGCCATTTCATCCTCTTGCAGGGATCTTGGCAAAGGCTTGTTCTACTTTGAGTAGCTTGTGCCTTTCTAGCAGTGTTGCAATGGGAATACACACCAAAGGTTTGCCAAATGGTATGTTTTTTAGAGCATTTGAATGAACTTCTTCAACCAATTGTGAAATGTCCCTTTCACATTCTACTAAGAATTTTCTTGTGTGTTCCCCACGAAAATGCCGTATTAGAGCCATTTATAAAACCATGCCATGAAAATGGCACACAGGAACGTCTGCCTATGGTGAAAATCCATTGATTTCAACAGAGCAATCCACAACATCCTGGAGAAATTATTGATTGACATGGTTGAAAAAAATTAAAAGTTGTGTACTCTAGCCGTTAAAGCTGAATTAGAAGTCGTCATTATTTGCTAGTGTTTTTAAAATTAAATTAACAGTATGCAAAGTTTTAAAAGCAATTCTATCCTACCTGAGTTGATATTGACTTTAGAATGATCTGAAAACAAAAGCTATTTTGTTAGATATAGCATTGGGAAACAATTTTAAAACTGTGTTTTCAACTTCCTGATTCTGCAGTGTTTCCCTTTTTCCTTTCAATTTCAGCAACTTGATGTAATGGCTGAGGTGTTTTGTTGTGTTTTGGATTTGTTTTATTTTGTTGCTTGTTTTGTTGGTTTTTGTTTACTTTTTCCCCTCTGTTGTGATGTACCTGTAAGGAGTGGAATATTCCCAACCTTCATTAATTAAGATGGATTGTACCTTTGCTAAAATTAGTATTTAAAAGTACCAAGGGAACTCAATTTTCTAAACCTAATTATGCTTTCTAAATATCTTGTCTTTTAAAGAAAATTTCTTCACTATATGTATAATGCTAAAGATTGAGCAATCCCAATTAAAATTACTTAGGACCACTGCTATACTTCTGGTTAGGCATTAACATCTGAGTTGGGATGAACTAAGCCCCTAAGTGATAATCTTGCTATTGACTGAGATGTGTGAATGACTGAATTTTGACTGTATTTTTAAAATCTCATTGCCGTGCCCTTATCGTTTTAGATTGAAAATAATTTAAATATATAGAATATGGCAAATGTGGAGTATGTAAGAAAACATCCCGTTTTTTCCCTTCTTCAAAAACCCGTGAAAAAAAAATAGGCTATTGCTGGAATTAGAACAATATTCAACAGTAAAGAATTAAAAAAGGCTAATCAGAAAATGCTGAAAGAAACTGTTAGAATTACTGAGAAATTTTTCCAATTGTTTTTGCCAAAAAAATTGTATCTTGAGTTTAACTGCAAAACCCTGTGCTTCAATACTTGGCAAGTATGTTAGATGTCTTTAAAATGTACCATAAATTCACTGTTGACATTGCCTATTACAATAGCACATGCTAAAATGGATTTTCCCCTTGGAAAATCAGCCACTAATTTGGTTTCAACACTAAGTCTCATTCTTCTCTCACAGTGTCTTTGGTTTTCACCTCTTCCAGCATGGTTATTGGAGTAGCACTGGACACTTGGTGGGTTTACAGAAGGTGAATTTTAAACCACAGCAGGAGGAGATCTTCCACCTTTACAGAACTCCAGTTTTGTCAATGGGTACAGGTTATTTCCCCATTCTAGGCTGTAAAGCTCTGATATATTATATTGTTGTTTTTTGCTCAATTCAACCTAGTTTCCATATGCTGTTTGAGGGCACAACTTTCTCTTTTGCAGTTTCTTACAGAATTCACACATACGAATTTCAGGTCAAATATATTCTCCCTAACCTCAACATCCAGAATGTGATAATTATTAGCTAATGGAAATGGATGCTGATGGAATTTTATTAAGACTTTCAAACTTCAAGTACAAAAAGTTTCCATCAATATTTTACAAACCCTACAGCCCAGTTTCCAGCAGTCAGCAATGAAGTCAGTGTTCATGGTTCTGGACCTCTTTCCATTCAGTTTAGTCACTTTACAAAGCCCATACCTTTGGAAGTCTGAGAAGGCATATATACATTTAGGAAACACTGAAGATGCATTACAGACAGTTAGTAATGCCATGATTACCACTTGGTTTGTGAACAATCTTAATTTCCCTACATGATTTTTGCAACTCATTTATCCCTCTTAAAAGGATCACACAGTCTGAACTGAAAGGGGGGAATATGATCTTAACCTGAAGGCTTGTTAAACTGCACTGCAGTTATAGATTTTGTGGAATTCCTTTGTACTTACAGTAACTGTCAAAACAGATTTAATCCTTTAAGGATTCAAGATATACATTTCTTGGCTTGTGTACTGGGACATTATAATACTGGAAAATTACGTATATTTTCCATATACACAGTGGGCTTCTTAAAAGGATGGGTAAAATCGACTTATTTGGGAAATACTGTAAAGACTGAGAAGGCAGGAAAAAGAATGGGAATTCAGTGGTATGATAGACTCATGGCCCAGACATTGGATATGGATTGAAATAAATGTGGGCACCGAGAGTTAACAACTAAGTGTAGCTGAGGCTTTCCCTGAGCTCAGAAGACTTTCTACTTTCCCTACGTGTAGCTACAGCAGACTAACAAAATCTGTGTTAGCTGTGAGCTCTAAGAATGCTCATACCTGTCCAGCTTGTTATGAGACTTGCTTGGGATAGCAAATGCCAAGGCATCGAAGTGAAACAAGCCTCATAGAGAAATTGAAAAGTAGAAGGAAAATGTTATTGTGGTAAAAGGAAGCTGCAGGTTTTTAACATTGCTACCCTTTGTGGATTAAGAACTATAGGACTGATTATATATTAAAAATCTTTTACTTTGCTAGGAAACATAGAAAGGATTTGCAGGTTTCCACTTAAATGAAAACAAGCCCAAATGTGTAACTATTTTTGTTGATTTAATTCTGAGGATGATGCTGGATCTTGTGGGAGTCAGTGGGACTTTTGCCATTGACTCACACAATGTAGATGCAGGATATACAGTACATTTGCATTGTAAGTCCAGGCTGTTATAATTAGAAGTGAGTTAAAATGATGGTATTTAACTCTGCGTTGCAAATTTCCAAAAGCCTCATATTGTCTGAAGCCGAGATTTTGGTTTGGGCCCACCTCCAGGGCAGGGAGAGCCTGATTAGCTGTACAGTCTGTCTGAGATCTTGGTCAGCGATATTTTCATATTTTTGTGATTCAAATGATGTATGATGTAGTATGAAAGCAATACTTTTCACTCATTAATCATATTTCAGAAAATGGGAATCACATTCCCATGACAAGTAGAAAACCAAAGTATGAAAATGAAGACAGGAATTATGGTAAGTTAGCCAGTGCAAAATCTTTTATTGGTCCAAGAAATGCAATCAGAAAAAGATTAATGATGAAAATTTTCACAGACTTTTTGTTCTTGTTTGATGCTGTTTTTTTAATCATAGATCTCTATAAGTTATTAGTCTAATAAACTTAGTAAAGTATTAGCTAATACTAAGAAAAAGAACATTTTGGTTCTAAAATATTTGCAAAAAAAGCATATGCATACATAAATAAACTTCTTAAACTGTTGATAAATTTTTCTGCTGAAGATTATGTGGAGTTTTTTAGGGAATTGAGAACTGAAGTAGAATACATTCTATTGAAGGACTTAAAAGCTAAGTAACTGAAACTGTGCCTCTACTTACCAGCCATAACTTGATTTTAAAATTTTGAGATTTTGCTGGTAATGAGAGGATTAAAAATAACATGGAACATGTATCTCCCACTACCACTGATGACAGAAGCAGCTGCTGCACTAGAGAAAGTTAGTTCTTGACTATTCTTTTATGTGATTATTTCTGCAGTTTATCCTCCCCACTTCTCATGAGCAGGAGTTTGGAGATTCCCCCATCCAAGAAAGGATGAGTTTTAGCAGTCATGGATCGATTCAGGAAGTTTGAAGCATTTCTTCTGAGGATCCAGTTAGTGCTTTTAGTCTCCACAGTGCTCTGTGGTAGGAATCCCACAGTGCTTGTGCTCAAGGTAAAAGTTGCTTTCTTTGGGTTTATTCTAAGCCTGGTGCTTGCTGGCTTCCTTAGGCACCCTAAAGTGATTGCACTGTGATAAATGAGCAGTATTTTCTTCCTCTTGGATATTACAGACCCTTATTCATAGTCTAGTGTGCTGTCAGACAAGTGTTAGCTCAGAATCCAGCACTTCTGTGATGCTTGGGAAGAGAAAAGCTCCACATGTCTGCAGGGGGATGTGGAAAGAAACCAGCAGGTGTGTGTGGGGATTTACTCTGAGAAACTTGGGAGATTATTGCCATTTTTCTAGGTAAAATATGTAGCTATGGAAAAGTCAAGTTTAGGAAAACGGGCCTGAACTAACACATTGAATATGAGCATACTGACAGGTTTTGCTTTGTTTTGTAATGACAGTAAAAGCTGTGTTTTTCAGTGGTGGATGTTGCCTTTCTCTGATTTCCTTCTTATTTCTTGTCTTTGGTTGTGAACAGTAAAAAACCCACTAAACCTACTAGAAAAATAAAGGAAGAAGTCACTGTTTGTGAGGTTCCTGAAGGCTGAAATAAAACTACTTCCTGTGATTTAGTGGGTGAAAATCCTGGGTAGGAACTGATATACTGCACTCCCTGAGAAATGATGGAGAACAAAGAAAGCCTTGGATGGAAGGAGGAGCTATGAGCACGTGTGTGCACTCGTGTATCTGCAAAGCAAACCTCCGAGCTCTGGGGTGATTTATTTATTTGCAAACACTGCTCATTGGGAGAGCCTCCTGAGATGCCCATCTCATCTTCTTGGGGGTCTCCACCCTGCTTGTAAAATGAAGAATGATGCATAAGGCTGTAAAATGAGGAAATAAATTTCTTTGTGAAACAAAGCCTAGCCAGGGTGCCTCATTGCAAGACATGCTCCTGGCACAATCACAAGGACTGCAATCACCGGGAATATGGACAACTTGTTAGGAAATAGAAGGAATCTGGAAGTGCTAGGATGCAGTGGTACGTAACATTTGCTTAATAAGCAGTTGAAATGTAGCAATTATGACTTTCAGAAAAATAAATCTTCAGTGAATTTAAGTTTCAGGG
This sequence comes from Acridotheres tristis, assembly GCA_037013685.1. NCBI lineage: Eukaryota > Metazoa > Chordata > Aves > Passeriformes > Sturnidae > Acridotheres > Acridotheres tristis. The sequence continues at coordinate 137,921,462 of CM072886.1, read as the reverse complement.
ATGCACATATTAACACACATGTACAGATCTGCTCAAGCTAAAAACTTGTATATTAATCTTTGCTATGTTGTAGTGATGGAGTATTGTTTCTGTGAGTTCCATGAGAAAAATCAATGAATTTTAGAACTTGATTTTACTGATCCAAACATCTGGGTATAGTGATCAATCATCAGATTTTATCATCACATTTCTGTTTCTAAAGTATAGTTGACAAACTCACTTTTACAATGATTGCATGCTGGGAAGTTTTGCCTTGCAAAATTAAGGCTATCCTCATCCCTTAGGATAGGCAAGCACTTACAACACTATAAAACTGTGCCATGAAATACTGCCAAATATCAAAATCAGGCCCCTAATTTTTGCAAAGGAAACTGCATTCAAAGAAAATTTGGATACCTATGCAAAAAAAATTGCAGCAAATATTCTTTGGATTTTATGACTCTTAAATCCCATTATTCCTTGAGATAGCCCATTGAAGTGATGTGTTTATATAAAAACATGCAGTTATTCTTTCACAAGGATGCTTACTATATTTTTTTCAGTGATTGGTTTCCAAAACAATTTCAGCAATTATGAATATCTGGGCTGAAGTTGTCTTCATGTAACAGCTATATTTTGCAGTTCTACAGACTGGCTCCACGGAAACCACTGTGGTCTCTTCATTCCCAAGGCTTTAAGGCTCAGTTGATATGATAGACCATAATGATTGAAAGGAGGATTGTGGTCTGTCACTAAATAGCATGGTATTATGCATGTACCATAATGCATTTACTACGATTTTTTAAGACATATTCCTGGAAGCCTCAGTCATTTGTGTAACAGTAACTCACCCCATCATAATCTATGTGTAAAAAGAGTAGGATTGTGCTTTGGGAATGCAAACAGAATTGCATTGGTACAGGTTGGAGGTACAGAACACCAGGAAGCAGAGGCTGCATGAATCTTAATGGTGCCCTATGCATTTTATTCTGAGCCTACCTCTGTGTTCTTAACAGCACACTTCTGTAGCCACCCAGAAATTCAGGTTATGTATAAATAAGAGCAGGGTGCATGCAAAAATGAATTGCCAGAGCTTCTTTTCCTCTCAACTTTCCTTCACCCCCGAGAAAAAGATCACTAAAGCAATTTTAATCTTATCTTACTCATAGTTCTATTGCTTTTCTTTGGCCTTTATGCTTTCACTGAACATAAGAAGGAACTTAATTCCAGGTGATTTTTTCCAGATTTCCACTTAGAGAAGTCAGAAACAAAACTGTATGTGGCAGATGGTGGCTTAGTAAGATTTAACCACAGTAAAGGGAAGGTTAAGATTCTTTAGAACAAGCAGAAGCTCTAGGGCATTAGGTTTCAGTTGTAACATCCATGTATATTGCTGATATCTTTTTGAGAGTGATCTCATGGCTCATTGACACCAGTAGTTTTCTTATATTAGCTTTTAAGGATGCTTTCCTCCATAAAATGGGAAATGTCTGTTGATGTACCACAAGGGTGCTTTACAGAGAGGATATAAAGCAATAGAAGAGATGTTAGGAAAAAGGAAGCTTCAGCCATTCTTTTCTCTGTTCAAAGAAAGAATGAACAGGAAGTCTGATTTGTTTAGGGAAAAAAAGAAGGAAGGAGAATTTAAAATAGAAAATAATTGTGGTTGTGAATGAAAGCAGGATTTTGGCTGGAGCCATAATAGACAAGTTCACTACCAAGCACAAGCAAGGGAACCTTTCTTACTTAACTGCACTGGCTCTCACTTCCTTCTATGGTCGGAAAGAAACAGTGTTTGCAGAGTCCTGGTGCTGGGTTTCCATAAACAGAAAGAATAAATAATTATTTTCAACCTACATAAATAATTGTGTAGGAAGAAACAAATCTAGAAAATAGGGCATGATGTGCAAACGAGAGCTCAGCATTTAAGTGTGCCTTGTCTGCAACCCTCTGCCCAGCACTGTGTTAACATATGGCTGTTTCTGCCCTCAGTAGAGATCTGTATAGAAAAGAGGTCAACTTCACATCTCAGCTCTTAACAGGCTCTTAGATGTGCAAACAGTCTTAAGGACTAGAAAGCCAAACTCTGCACTCAGCTACAGTTCAGCCAGAGAGAATGGTACTCCACATGATTTATGTGACATTGTGTGTGGTAAGTGAGTGTGTTAATGTATTTTTTCACTCCATATTTATTGCCTGGCTGGACTTCCCTTGTTCTGACCATGTGCTCTTCTCTGACAGATCAGGAAAGCCATAATAAGCAACTGCTCCTTTTCTACAAACACTCTTGCATTTGGAGCCCAGCAAGGTCAATCTTCTGTCTATTTCTCTTCCCGTGGAACAATACCATGGAAGAGGCGAGACTGAGACAGAAATTGTGGCCCATTTTAAAGATGATGGAACATAATGTGCAATGTTCATCCTCTTTGATAGAAAACTCTTATTTGTTTTCCACAGCAGAAAATGGATGTAAAACAAAAGCTAGTGGTGTGTTAGGCTAAATTGTTTCTCTTTGGAGAAGCAGCTAATGGAAGCAGAGAAGTGGAAAAAAAAGTCAGGACAGCTGAGCCTTCAGTGACACAGCCACAGAATCAACAGAAAAGGACAGGGCAGTAGAGAATGACAATCTTTGCTAAACTGATCACACTCTGAATGATACTTCATATGGTAAAGGCTGGGCCTTGGGTTATGTATTATGGATTTAGGCTTGATTTCCTATGACAGATTGTGGCACTAAATCTTCTTCTGATGTTATCTTGAAATATTTGGCTTTGACTAAATTGTGCTTAACCTGAAACCAGAACTGTTGTGCAGTGGCAGCTTACTGCTGTAGTACAGCACAGTCAAAAATAAAGATGCAGTCCACTAACTCAGTGCAATCAGTCAGACTGATCAAACTCTATTGATAAATATGCACCTATTCTTACATATGGATGGAAATCTGCTCACATGTTGGTGTTATCTCCTCCTCAAAGCCCCAGTGCCCCATCTTATCTATCACTTGATGCTGCCAATGGAAGGTGCCTTTGTGAGATGGAGGCAGTGCTTTCCTGCCTGTAATCGCCACATTTAAAATACATTGTGAGGAGACATGTTCCATTTAGGAACAGCAGAGGCCTGTGGGTCACAGTTGCTGTTTCTTTGGGTGTACATTCATCACCAAGACAGAATTCTCTGGGCAGGTTTCTTCTCAGTATGAAAGTATTTGGGCCTTGGTGTGTATTTGTAAGTGAAGTCTCCAATTGCTGTTATAGGAGACTGAAAGCTTCTTCTAAGCACACCTGAGATGTCCAGGTACTCTTGGTGCATGGCTGCTACTCTGGATAAACACTTATCTGTTCATAAGCCCTGTGTGGATGTCTCAGACACTCTGGACAGCTCCAGTGGCACCAGATACTTCTGCTTGGGCAACTGAATCACCAACTGACTAAACTCTGTCATTAAACTTCAGGCACATTCAGCTCTCTAGGCAGTAGCTGTCTCTTACTGAGAAGGTTCTCCTTATCTGTAGCTGCTCTCTAAACCGACTCAGTTGTTTCAGGCATTCAGTGTCATTTAACATGACCTCAGGCATCCAGAAGTTTTCTGGCTCCATCTGTTGCTCCAAACAAGTATGGGTCTCCTATAAACTTTGTGTTGACTCTCCAAGCCCACATGGGCCCAGATATGGGTGCCTTTGATGGCAGAAAATCCCGGTGTTTAGGAAACTGAACTGATAACTGTTTCTCTCTGTAATGGAATTGCTGGCCCACAAATATCTGTATTCAGAAATCTGAACTGCAACTTGCCCAGAGGGTCAGTTTTTGAGTCTCATTCTCCCAAAGTACTCTGTTTGTCAATCTGAGGTGCATGTTAATCTGTAGATTGGTCTTGACAGGTCAACAAAAGATGATTTAGTGAAGCAGGTATATGTATGGCAGAAAGCTGAACAGGTATGTGAACTTTTGAAATTCTCTGCATCAACACTGGAGATTCAGTAGGGCTCCACATGTTGAAGTGCTTACAAAACTTGTATTGAAATTTTAGACACCAGAGTGTGTGGGTGTGCATGCTGTAGACTTTCCCTTGACAAACTTTTGAAGACAGAGGTTTTTGCTGCATGGAACTATTTTGCTAGGCTTAACTAACCACAAATAGCTATGAATTATAACATAAGGAACACCATACTGTTTAGACCAATGGGCATTCTAGTCTAGTATTTAATCTCCAGCAGTGGCAAAGAAGATGGTTTATTGGGAGAGCATTTAAGTCTAGAAATTTTAATATCCTGGTTAGTCTTTTTAGTTTCGCTTTATGGACCTGATTTTTACAAATTTGTCTGTTGCATTTACGTCTACGTATTACAGTCTGTACCAAAATGGCTGAAAGCCATTTATTAACATAGTGTAGTCAGCTGATATCTTAACAATAATGTTTGTGGATATTATTTACTAGTATTTAAAATTCATATTTCAAGTGTGTCTTCTGACCTCTAGATGGTTACAGACTTAGAGTGTCAGGCTCTGTAAGAAGCTGGAGTGCCCATAATCTATCTGTTGTGCAAGGGTTTGCTGTTTTTCATGTTCCAGGAAAAGAATAACATTTAAAGGGAATGTTATCTTTGTGATTTGGATTACTTTTCCCCCCCCATTGATAAAAGGAAAAAGCATGAATGCTTTTATTTTAGAAATATTTGAGTGGAACCTTTGTTAATGTTGTGAAACTCTGAGTGGTAACTCTGAGTCACCAAGCACTTAGTTGAGATATACAATTGCAATTTGTATCAAGTCCCTCCTTCTAATTTTTGTCTGCTCCCATTTTTCATTTTGACTTGACAGGGTCAGGGTGTAGTCTTAGAAATGGAGCATTTATCTTGTAGTGATAAAGTTTATGCCTTTAATGTTACCTTTCAAATGTAAGAGAAATTGGACAAATTGTCTGGGTTGTTTCAGGGTTTATTTGTTGTAGTGCTCGCTGGTTGTGAGCATTCCCTATTTATTTCACACAGCTACTGATTCCAATTCATTAAAGCTATTTAGTCAGCTATTTATTTCAACAGGACCAGACACCCACTAAGGGTTATGCATGTGCTCAGATGTTCTTCTGAATCAATCTTTGCTTGGAGAGCTGTCAGGGACAACGCTTGGGAGTTACTGAAAATGGCATATGATTATATCTAAGTCAGATCCCTATACATTTATGTAATATAAATAATTATGCAATATTTACATTATGTAAGGCAATTTGTCCTACCTCTGGCTGTCTGCATCCTTGGTATTTGGTCATAAAAGCATGTTCAAAGCAGAGTCCTCTCTACCCTCATCTTTTTAAAGTTACCCCTACCTGCTGCATTTTTTGAGTTTTCTTTTCTTGGTCTAGGGGTTCAAGGGGAGCAGAATCTCAAAACATCAGCCAAAATCCATGGTAAGTTTTGGGAATAAAATGATGCGTTCTTCCTTTTTCTCATTTAAACTTAATAAAATCTTCTCTTGTGCAAATTCTCAGCGAATGACAATTTGACATTTTCCAGATGATGCAGGGATAAAAACTGGGGATCTGTTCCTTCTTTTTAAGTCAAAATACTCAAGTAAAGCCAGCTGGAAATTTTGCCAGCAGGACCTGGACTCATACAGATTTGTCTGAGTGAAATGGGCAGTGGGAGGAGAAATGGAACCATGCTTCCAGAGAGGAAACCTGAAAGAGTAAATTTGAAAGAAGAGCCTGTTCCTCTAGTAAAAACTCGGAAGTTGTGAGTGTGGTTTCACAAACCCTGCATGCAGCAGAGCATCTGAAGGGCCTGCTCAGGTGTCTTGCTGAACTGGTAGCTAAGCTGATGTCTTTGAAGGAAGAGCCTGGAACAACAAAATTCTATGGTGTTGAGCTATGACTCTCGCAGTGAATCTGCCTCCTGCCTTCACACGTCCATGTGGATCTGTACACCAGGCTCATGGGGTGGTAACTCATAGATGAAGCTGATGTTTCAGTCTTAATTTGAACATAGCCTTTTCTTTCCTTTTTTTGCAGAAGGTAAAGGATGTGGCCTTATCTTGGGTACTCCCTGACTCCTGTCAGTTGGTGTCACAGTTGGAATGTTATTTCAATCCAATTTCTTTTATCTGAAAGTATTTATGTGAGCAGATAAAGCATTAAGCCTTTATCCTAAAGTGCCCTGTTCCACTTTAGTGCTCTAGATAACATTGACTTGTGCTGGAGCTGCCACTCTGTGGGCAGGAAATCAATTCTCTCCCCCATTCTCTGCTTGATCTTTCATGGTGGATAATGGGAATGTGTGTGTGATGCTACTGACAGACCTCAGGATGCAGTCCATTAAGAGGTTAAAGGGAATCTCATCTTCAAACTGTAGGAATCTGCTTTTTTTCCCCTGCTGTAGTTGTATATATTTGAGGTGGGGAGAAGAGTGGGACGGTTCAAACCTGTGTTTTCTGTTTTTCTTAAAGGCTCAGTTTAAAAGCCAGCAGGTCTCCTCTCACTCTTCTCTCCTCTCATAAAGAGCTTACTCAAACAGGCCTGTTAATGTAGCTAAGAGAAAATACTGTTCAGCATGAGTGAAACTATCAAGAACTGTCCTGAAGTGGAATACATGAGATTTATGGATTTGAAATGCAAAAAAACATGAACTAAAATGCAGTGAGCTGCTTTCTAAGCTGACAAAGCTATTTTTAGGAGAAAGCAGAAGAGCTGGGAATGAAGGAGTGAAGCTGAGGGTGAAAGAAAGGGAGCAAGAAGAAAAGTGTTTTTAGTTTTGCTTTTGTTTCTCACTATCCTGCCCTATTTTTAAATTGACAATATATCAAACTATTTTCCCCCAAATTGAGTCAGGGTTTTTAAATTTTTCTTTTATAATTTTTTTAATGTGACAATAATTGGTAAATGATCTCCCTGTCCTTATCTCAAGCCATGAGGTTTTTAATCTTTAAATCTTCCCCTGCCCTGCTGAGGAGGGGGAGTGAGAGAGCACTCGGGGCTGGGTGGCCCCTGGAAGTCAGCTGCAGCTGAAGCACCACAGCCATGCATGCACTCCCTGAGGTTAGTGGCAGCAATCTCCATAAGAAATTCTGGAAAGTTAATTCAAATTTGTGGACTGCGAGATGGGAGGTTAGATTAAATTGTCATATGCAAAAAAACTTCTGGACACAGAGGTTCTTATGGCTGCAGCTAGTTTTATGAATGTCCCTGATATAGGAAGAAGGACATGACTCATATAAGATCTGGTGGAAACACAAAGAGGAAAGCATGCCTACCTACATAGGTCTATGTATATCTGTACATATATGTGGGAATGTTTGGCTTTGAATTTTAACTAGTAATTAAAGAGAAACAATTAAAAATACTGTTGTATGCAATCACAAGCTTAAGAAAAATCTTTAAGAAGTGAACACTGACTCACCTCCCTTAATCATCTGAATGATGCATGCAAGTGCCCTTTCACGTCACTGGAGAGAAAGGAATATTTCCAGCATTTAATAAATCTGATGTACCTCTGGGAAAAAAAAATTGGGAGGCAAATTTTACAGGCTGTACAGTGAACTTCAGGAACATGCTGCCATTGGAGGGCACACAGTGTCTGGAAGCAGAGGGAAGGCTCAGATGAATTTATGGCCAAAAATGGATATTACAGAGAATGGTCAAGGCTGAATCTTCCATTGTCCCTAATCCAGTGACCTCGGACACTGGCAGTGTACAAGAGCAGTGCCCTGCAGAAAATGTCCAGAGCTTTTCCTAGCAGCATCCTCTAATGCTGCTGCTGCAAGCAAAGCACTGCACTCTAAAGGATGTTTCTTGTACTCCATAGTGCCTGAGGCCCCAGGAATTACTTCTCCATTTCCACCTGCCTCTGGGTACTGCTCCCTCTCCTGCTCACTCCCCCCAGGTCCAACTCTCCTGTACATGTCACAGGGAAAATATAGAGGCTGGGACAGGAGGACAGGTGAGAAATGTACAGACCTCACTAAAGAATAGACACTGTATTTTTTGTCTTTTACTCCTAGGTTACTCTCTGAGGTTGCTCTGCTTGGAGAAACATCTAGATGTTGTTTTAATCAGTTATAAAAGAATGATATTTTGTTGTACTGGTAACTGGGAAAGTTTCCTACTTACCAGCCTTGAATATTATACTCAGCCTTGAATATCTCAGCCTTGAATTTTTCTTCCAAAGAGTTAATAAGCACAGCTCTTATTACTAATGCTGTGTAAAGAACAAAGAGCCACTTAAGGGACACTCCTGTTTTATGGCCAAAACTGGAAGAACTAGAGCTGAACTAAAGAGGTTTATTCAGTTGGAGTGGAAATTAATCTGGAATAATCCAGACCACAAAGGCCATACATGTCAGCCATTGCTCAAAGGTGCTGGAGTGCAGCTGGGCAGCTCCTCTTGGTGCAGAAACACAAATTCTGTAGTAAGGGCAGGTTACAGGGGTGGTGTTTAGCTCACCTGCCTTGTAACCCTGGCATGTTAGAAGGAGCCATCTGAGCTGGTTTCTTAGAGGCCTTTTATAGTCAGTGGGAGAAATAGGTGCTTCTGAGGTGTAATTTGTCCAAGGTATTTCCCACTTTTCTGCAGAGTTGAGCCTTATGGAGATGGAGAAATCTGCCTGAGGGCTGCTGATAGTTTGGCCAGAGAAATCTCTACCCTCAGGACTGAGTGAACAGTGTACATTGGATATAGCAAAAGCAGGGAGAAACAAGATAAAATGGTCATAGAAAATGGCACCAAGATTCCTTTCCACGTGTTGAAAATTTAATTTTTGGGCTTGCCATTTTTAGGCAGTATTTCCATTTGAAAATAAACATATATAGAAAGGTTTATAAAAGGAGTGAAATAGCCTGAAAAGAAAATAAGGTTCTAATTTAGGTTAAGCAATTATTTTCATTTGGCCCAAAGCTCACTTTTCTAATTTCATTTCTCTTAATAACAGTAAAATAGTATTTGGGCTGAGCCACACCGAGGTGATTGTTTGGGCTTAATCACCACACCAAATAGAAAAAATGTCCCAAACTTATACTTGCTTGTAGACATTAATTTTCCTGTGGGAAATAGCTGTTATTACAATGGTAATACCTTCATTTCTGCTTTTGCTTCTCATGATAAATTGATTGCCATACTGGGGACTCAATCTTCATGTGATATCCTTGATGCCTCCTTTGTGCCCTACTTCATGTGTAGATGTTTCCATTGTCACTCAGGAGCCCCTGCAAGTGCACAATTGAGGGAAAAGGGTGAAGCTCTGGAAAGATTCTTAAGAGTTGAGATCAATTGATGACAGCAACTTTTCCCTGGATTTTCTGGTTCTGCCTATGGCATGGAAATAGAGACATATTTCGACATATTTTGTATCCTACTGACTTTCAACACAAAAAGCAATATTTTTGGGGGGTATAAGTAAAATAAAATTTGCCAAAAATTTTTTTTGCTCATGTCTTACGAAATTAAATGAAAGAGTCCTTCACCTAGAATTTTTAGAGTAAACAAATTAAATCCTGATATGAATATGGGGTTTATCTTTGGAAGGAAAATATTTTTATACAGTTTTTTTAGAGCTATGTTTTCTGGAAAACAATTTTTTCATAAATTCCACTTCGTGGATGAAAAAAAATAAAGTATTTTGTGTTATTTCCAAACCCAGAAATACATTGATTTAGGAATGCTGCTTTGTTGTCTTTTCAGATTTTGTAGCTGAAATGCATAGTTTTTCCTTTCCTTTTGAGCTGAGCTCCCCTGCTGGGCTCTCTCTTTCCTCACCACTCCCTGCAAGGTCTGTAGCATTGAATCTGAATCTGAAGAAGGGAGGGGAGAAAGCAGGTCACTGTGAGTGATGGAGGGTGTTGTGCATGTAGAAAAATGTGTTATTAAAAGAAATTCATAGGATGAGGATCAAGCTGCATCAAGATTGTTTTTTTAAATAAAATATTCATTCTTCACCAAAGAATTTTATTTTTTAATCACTATTTCAGAAGTATGCATTTCCCCCCTTTTTTCTCCAGCTCCATTTTTAGGTCATCATTCATAATAGGGGCTTCTACACTTTCAGTAATGGGGAAGGCAGCACAGCTCTTTCTGGGGCTGAGCAGGAGTCTGTGTCAAAGATTATTCCTCTCACTTCTCAACAATGGTTCTTTCTGCAGTAATGAAGAGGTGAACCGCCTTCATTTTTCTGTGAAGAAATGCAGAATAACAACAGTTCTTAGAACTCCACAGACTTTTTGAGGTTTATACTGAACTCTCGTGAGTCAGTCAGGGCAGCTTTGTCTGCATCAGTCACTGATACCACTCAGAAACATATTTTGTAGGAAACAGGCCAGGGCCAATCTACTGCAGTTTGTGGTGGTCAGCCAGAATTCATCTCAACACCAAAAAGCCCAAAGAACATCTTAGTGCCAGATCTTAATTCCTTAGAAACATCACATATTTTGCATTGACATGGAACAAATTCTATGATCTGATAACTCACTTTTAAAATCCACATCTTTTTTTGAATTGGTTAAAACTGTGAGTTTATCTGCTCTTAATTTTTGTTAATTTAGGAAGTCTTTGGGAGAGAGGGATAATTTCCTTCAAGTTAATCTGATTCCTAGCTCCAGGTAGAGGGATCAAGGATCAGCTTTTTAGTACAGTCTCAGTTGTTCTGAAATTAATAAATGTCCTTAGAAAACACTATAATTTCTTCATTAGGAAACTAGTTATATTTGTTGATAACCCAAGGAGGTTTGCCAAGAACTTCTACGTTTTACACTTTTCTAATTAAGAAAATTAGGGTGTGCTGTTTCTACATGACTGAAATCAAGACCATTCAATACATTATGTACCTGCTTTCCTGTTTCTCACTAGTTGGATGATTCTTATAGGTGCTTTTGACTGTATTATTCATTATCTACCAGTTGCGTTTTCAGCATTTTATTGCAGTTTGACAAACTAAACAGCTGTTTAAGTACAAGTATATATTTTTCTTGGTCTTTGTTCAGAGTTGCTTTAGCTCTTGTGAAGAACTGATTTCCAGCTGGGAGCCAAAGCAGTTTGAAATGTCTGCAGCAGACAGCTGAGGATACAGTTTAATTAGCCTACTTTGATCTCTTCTATGGTGGCTGATGATTTACTACAGCTTGCAGCATGGTGAGGCAATTATATTCATGGTCATTATGGCAGCATCCTTTGAGCCAGAGTTATTGTAGAAGTAAGATTAATTATAACGGGATTTTGTGGGGCCAAGATAAAGTAATGTTATATTTAGAATACTGCAATAAAGGAGGTCTTCAAAATCCAAATATTGGGTAAAACTTTGGCCTGGATGAGGTTAATAGCAAATCTCTTTGTAACTTTAGAGAGTAATTCACTTGGAGACTGTGCCAAACATAGAGTAACTTGGGCAATTTTCTGGAAGATCTTAACTATGTTCTCTTGCTTGGGCTGATGCCACTAACATCCCAGGATATGGTAGCAGTGCTGTTCTTCCTTGCCTTTAGAAATATATTCTTTCTTATAGAAACACAGAGGAAAAATTTACAGAACATAGTCAGGTACATTGATAACTTGAGCATTTTTCTTTCTTTGGCCCTTGTTTTTTACTGACAGCACTTCTAGATTATTGTCATCCACTGCTGAACCAGACTTTAGGGGAGGACCTTTCCTGGCAGCTGTTGTCCTACCTCACCTGCCAGGGATCACCTCTCCATGATCTGGTGCAGTCTTTCTGTTTTACAGGCATTTCAGGTCCATGAATTCCAGCAGTGTTCAGTTTATAGATGGCAGCAAGTTCAGGGGAAACCAATGTCAAACTGCAAGGCAACATGCAAATTTCAGATGTTGAAGTGCTGAAAAAGTGGAGACTTATCCTCTAAAGTCCAGCTTTGGGGAAATTACTGAAATGAATGGGCTAGATAAGTCCATAAATAGGACCATTACAGTGATTTTTCTCTAGATGTTTATATATATTCATATAAAAATAATACTATTTTTGTAAGTAATCAAATACTACAGCTGCTATGGGGAAGAAGAAAGGAACAAGGGAGGCTGGAAGTAGGAGCTGGCCAGAAGGCTGCTCTGCAACTCACATGTAGGCGAGTCTTCACCTGTGCCACCCAAAGGAAATGAGTATGTGATTTAGTGCAATTCCTGGCTTTGGTTTGATTTCTGTTTCAGCCAGCATTTTTACAGGTTTTTCCACTAAAACAAGTTTCTGGTGGGTGCCAGACCTTGCCCTTGTGGCTGTGGTTTGGCTGCTGTGTGGTGTTCTCTGCCTTGGCATCCACAAATCTCAGCTCCTGCAGCTTTTGCTGCAGTTGGACACAGCTATTTCTGTCCCTGTCCCACGAGCTCTGCCAGCACCTCTCAGCAAAAGTCCTGGGCATGGGAGGGGGTTGCTGTTTATTATCTTTCAGCTGCCCAGGATGAACCATTGCCTCTTCCACTTGGGAAGGAAGCTGCCCTCACTGAGCACCCTGTTTTCCCAGGAGCTGCTGTGTTTGTGGTTTCTCATCAGCATGCTGCTCTCTCCTCTTAGTCACTGATAGCAGGTGGCTTAGTGGGGTTTAAGGCCAGAGATGAAAGGGCCATAAGGAGTGAAATGCAGCAGTCCCACTGCCTCACTGCTTGGGCAGTGGGGTGGCAAGTTTTCCTCTTCCACTCTCTGGGCTGGACAGCTATATTGCAAATGTTTTGGCTTTGTCCATTCATACTACTTCATTCAGAACAAGTGAAAATCTCAAAGCTTCTGCCTTTGACTGCTTTCAATTAAATGCCTGAGAGGAATCCTTTGTCTTCAACATTTCAGACCACATGAGCAGTCATGGGTTAAAACTTCCCCAGGCTGATGGAGCCGCCCCAGTCAGTGACCCTCGGATAATGAGGTCACCGGGAGATTTCGGAGCCATGCATTTGTCTCTGCCCAGGTGCTTTGAGGATGTGTGGACATGTGTCAAGGATATGTCAAAGCTCATGGACACTTCTACAAAGCTCAAGCCTTCCCAAAGTGACTCACTTACCAGACTTACCCATTTACCCTTCCATCTATCAGAGCAGGGCTCAGTGTGGCAGCTCAGACCAGGCTCCTGAAATGATTTTATTTACAGCTTGTATTTTTATTGGTCAGTGTTAAAGAGGAATATTACTGCATTCCTTCCATGGTTCTTGTCTTTTAAAGGATATAATTTTAAAAATTATTGTTAATAATATTACTATTTTATTGTTATTGCAATTTTTCTACAGTTTTTTTTTTCTTGTGGTTTTTGGTAACCCCTGGTGTCTGTGGCCAACATTTATCTTTTTTGCTATCAGCTGTTGATACAGATGAGTTGCTGTTGCAGTACAGTTATACTGCATTGCTTTGTGGGATTGCCCTCTCGTTTTCTTTGGGTTTTACTTTTGCCAGACTTTAAAATAAGAGGAGCCCTCTGTGCACAAGGGCTGGCATTCCTGTTTTGAGGGTATTAAATACAATTTAAATGAATTTAGATGATGTGGACAAAGGAGCTCAGTGCACTCTGCCAAAGTTGCAAGCTGCAAGTGTCAGACTCACCTCAATGTCTCCATCACTTTGGGTTGAGTGCCTAAACAGACAGGATTTCCAAATGTACCCAAAACCTGACTCCTACTGCTTATAACACATCTTGTGAAACCAGGTCTATGGTGCTTCAGTTCTTAGAAAAGACTCAAGTCCTGTGCTCCATATAAGAGTGGGAGGGGGGATTTACACATGGCCCTAAATTTAATGCCTCCTATCAGCTTTTGACATGCCTAGATATCCAGCCTTATAGGGGCTGCCTGAGTGCTCAGCACTGATGTTGGGTGTCACGCTGGGGATTGTCCTCTGGCAGTGTGGCATTGCCCAGGATGGAGGTGGCACACAAGACAGCTTGCCCAGCTTGGACTCAGGATCTCTCACAGAAGTGGAGCTTAACTGGATTTGAAGCTCTTCCTCTTTACAAACAGAAAAATCTGAAGGCACTCTAGCAGGATGAAACTGCAGTTTTGCAAAGTTAGCAAGTATTTTGCCAGACATGCCTGGAGGGGGAATATGGACTGTCATCATTTCCATAAACACCCTCTGCTCCTGCCCTGCTCCAGTGACAGCTCTCATTTTTCATGCTCCTTGGAGACAGGGTGTCCCTCGGTGTCCTCCACATAGTGTTTGAAAGCCAGAGATCTCCCTCCTGCTCTGTCTCTTTTGCAACTGGTTACTTTTGCAAGGCCCTTGCAGATCCCTACCTTCTGAACCTACTGCCAAATGTTAGTTGGAGACTGAAACTCCTCATGCTGGTCCCAGCGAGGGAACATGGTCTCACAATATAATGATAATAATTATTCTTCAAATTAGACTTTGCACTCTGCAGATTTGCTCATTGCTTTCCCTCTCTGTTGGCTGGGTGCCTGAAATAACAAAGCCAGAGACTGTCTGCAAGACAGTATTACATCTTATTTTAATAACTATAACTCATTGCTTTTTTTCCTTTTTCCTTTTTTTTTTTCCCAGATAAAACTTCTGAAGAACCCCCTGGTTTTGATCATATTTTGTAGATCTATTGGATTGTAAAAGAAAAAATTAAAAACATTCACAGAAAGGTGTCGTGAGAATGGGTAACTATTACATGCCTGCAAGGTGACAAATTCTGGCTACTGTGTGCACATGAAAGGAGTAGGAAAAGAGTCTGGAGACCTATCTAAGAGCATGAACTGGTATGGAGCCAGGTGGTTTTGCTTGCTGCGTGGGTAGCTTTGCAATGGGAAGAAAATTGTTCCTTTTGGCCTCTGCTTGGTGATTTGGATTAGTTTGATTTTTTCAGGTGCCAAACCCTGCTGGAGCCGGGCGCTGTTGTAAACGTAGGAGGGATGGGGAGAGAGGTACTCCATGAGATGCTTCCAGTATCTGGTTTTGTGGGATCAATGTACCATCCATTAGGACAGTGCTGCCAGTGTGTTTTTTTTTTTTTTTAAATTTTTTTTATTTCATGGGGTGTAGTGTTGAAGCAGAACTAGCTCTAACCAGTACCTTGTATGCACCTGAATGCTCTTTCTCTTCAAGGGGATTAATGCTATGGCTGAAGCAAAAAGCAGCCTTTAGGGTACAACATCCCAAAATGTTCCACAGTAGGCAGAGTTTACAGAAAATTTGTTAAATCACCAAAATCTTTGAAGATCTAGCATTCAATCACCTTTATGCCAGATCCTTGCATCTTTTCCATCCACACACAATTTGAGAGTAAGAGTAAGCTACAGGCTGTCTGATTATCCCTGATTTTGAGATCTTAGGTTATTTTTGTTTTGTTGAAATGTTCTGTGCAAGTTGTTTTTATAGTTTCCAATGAGGAAAAGGCTGTGTAATTACACTTTCTGTCTGTAATTCCTGAAGTCGTGAGCTGATTTGATCCAGAGCTCAGTCAGGGTCTTTTCTATTTGGCAGCACCTGGATAGCACGGTGGCAGGTAGGGACTGGAGGGTGTCAGAGCAGCAGATGCTGCTTCCGCCTGAAGAGTTGTTGCAGAAGAAAAGGACATGGAGCTGAGATTTAGGGTGGAAATACAGTCAGTAAGCTCTTTAGCACAGCAGTGAATATGAACAGGTGAAAATAAGTAACTTAAGGGCACTTTTACTCAAAATAAGTGTAGAAATACCAGAAAGGATGTGATGAGGGAAAGATAAGATAGGGAGAACAACTAATTATTCTCTTTTTATTTTTCCTCTTCCTTGTGTCATATGATAGCTTCTCTTCCATAATAGGATAAATATTTTCCTGCATCTGGTACTGAGATTCTGTTTTTTCCAAGAACATATTATAAAACCAACATCATCTAATGACTTTTTCAGCCTGGGCCATTTCAGACAATGCACACTTGTCAGTTTACTGGAGGTGCCAGGGCTGTAACAATCAGTGAATGAATTCCAGCAATGTTTTGGACAGGTTCCTGCTTCCAGTTGGCATTCACTCTCCTAATTCTATGCTTGAACTCCTGCATAGGAGTAAGGCAACAAGCCATTACTGATTTTTAAAGCTGGTTCCCTTTGGCACCAGTTGCACTTCAGCTGACTTCTACAAACAAACAAAATATTTTTCAAAGTTTTGTGGAAATTTGGAGGGAGTCTCCCATTCCTTACTGCCTGTACTTTGAAAATAAATACACTCCTGTATTTTCCTCTACCTA
The DNA here is from genome assembly GCA_037013685.1 of Acridotheres tristis. Lineage (NCBI taxonomy): Eukaryota > Metazoa > Chordata > Aves > Passeriformes > Sturnidae > Acridotheres > Acridotheres tristis. The sequence goes on along the minus strand of CM072886.1, from coordinate 137,905,355 downwards.
ACAATGCATGGTCTTTGCCTCTTATGGAGCTGACAGTAGTTTCCTACACATGATCCTGGATGCAGGGTTCCTTTCAAACTGTTTTTCCCTGTTACCTGATGGTATCCCAAGTCTGAAACAATCAGAAAGACTTGAGTTGTGAGACTGATTTATTTCTTTGTTGAGATACTAATGAAATGAAAAAGGCACAAGCCGAAAGTTTCCATAATTAAGAGATTAATATTTGGCTCTGACATTTGTATTTAGGCTAATAAATAAATAGGTATGAAATAATGCTGAATGACTCCTAGTAGTTGTGTTTAGGGTTGATGGTTTTGAGTGCCCAGTTCCTAAGAAAAATAGAGAGTTTTACCTACATGTATTAAGTCTAAAGGAAGATGTGTGTATGCTGAATGTCTGTATTTAAAATCCTGGCCATTGTTTTATTCCAAACAGCCTAATAGGTAGGCATATTCCAGCTGCCAGTGTCATGAGTCTGATGCTAAGATCATGCTAAAATCATGGCTTAGAATTGATTAATTCCAGTTCTGTTCCATTAAGGAAATCAGAAGATTGGGGTCACTTTCAGATCTTTGGCTTTCTACTTGATTTTCCATAGCACCTTCTTTCAGCTGCCCAAGGGCTGTACATTTCCCTGTAAATATCATCATAGCAACTTTTCATCAGGGTGAAAAAAGCCCAGTCTGTCTGCAGTACAAACTAGAAACCTGCTTTACCCCACTTAGAAGGCAATCCAAATCTACTCAAAACTTTATGGGCTGCCACAATTGCTTCATGGACAGAGCTAATGGGGGGATTGGTATAGCTAGAAAGGGTTGTGCCATGGTGCAAATGGGATGCATGTGATAAAGTTTTTAAAATCATATAAATTTTTTTAATGATATTTCTCTGGAAAATATTTGATAGAAGAAAGCTAGAGCATTGATTCAGAAAGGCTGAGATTGTAAGGTGCCAGAACAATCTGCTGTGCTGTGAGATTTCCATGGAAGACTTCCAAAACCTATGATCCAATCAGTAACATGTGATTGCCTCCTGCCTGTAGACAGAAACTACTGATTCGGGGTCCAGCTTTTCTTCCTGATTTCCAATAAGCCAGGAAGTGATGTGGGCCAAATGGTCAAGGGCTGAGGAGCTATTTTAATGAGGATCACAAGCTGATGCCAAGCTAACATAGGGATTCCCAAAAAGTGATGTGTCAAATGGAAATGTGCACATCCTGAAGGAGTTACTGCAAATATGTGGTGGCTTTGGAAGATGTAGATTCTAGAGAGACTCTGGGTTTTCCAGCCTCTGGAGGTATTCAGAGCTTGACTGGAGAGTTCTCTGAATCCAAACGTGAATTTAGCCCCATTTTTCAGCCAGGTGCTGGACTAAATGATCTGTAGATGTCCCTTCCAAAACTTATGATATTAATCTTCTTTTATTTTGTGTGTGTGTATGTGTAATTTCCTGGGTTCTAAGTTGTAGCCTTGTCATCTTGGTCAGTAGTAAAGTGCCACAAAGCCACCTATAAGAAAGACAAAAAGTATTTCTCCATGGTGGGTTTCAGATAAAAATATGTTAAAATGGGAAGGGGAAGACTACAAAAGGTTTTGTTAGTAGTCAGTTTGACAACTGGGAGAAGGAGAAAAGGTAACTGAACAGGACACACTTTGGGAGATAGGTCACCATGTTCAGTCTCTCAATTTTCCCTATCAAATCTCTACTGTAGTCACCTTTATACAGAGCACACATGATGTAATTCAACCAGGGCCTTGGGAGAATGGATGAGCTCAGTGCTTTTCCAATTGTATTTTCTCTGACATTGGTCAGAGTGGGGCATTTCTACAGCTGATGTCTCCACTGGATCCCCACACAGCAACATGAAACAGCTGAGTGCTTCAGGTCACTAAGGCTCTTTGTTGCACAAACAAATATCAGCTTAATGAACATTTCCAGGGCAGAAAAGAACAACTGGATTTATTTGTTTGGAAATGTTGACAACTATGTTTGTTGGAAAATCAGTGACTTTGAGAGTGTCTTGTCTTTTTTACTTTTTTCCTTGAGATTCACAGATTACAAGTTTGGAAGGCACAATAGTGCTGATCTAGACCGATGTCATACGTAACACATATTGCAGGAATTCCCTGAATTCATTCTCATTTTCCCTCATCTCTTTTGGGAAAGACAAATCATAATGGAAATATTCCCAGTAAAAAAATCCAGTAAACTTAGTTTTTCAATAGCTACTTGCTTTTCTGGTGAAAAATCTGTGTATTTGCTTTCTAGTTTGTCTGTAAGCTTTAAGCTATCAGAACTTTGTTAAACATCTCAGGAAGTTTCCATCCTCAGCTCTTGTTCCTCATGGAGGTTGTTACCAAAGCAATTAAATTATCACTTTGACGATCTGATCAGCTGAAGCTCTATCCTGCATGATCCCAAGACTCCTTCAAAGTTGCACCTGGAAGGCATCTATATGTAGATGTCTACATTTTCTGTCTTTGGGTATACTACATAGTGCGAGTTTCCTGCATTACTCTGATGATATTCACTCTACCAAAAGATTGTCCTACTCACTTCCTCTTTTTTTTTTTCAAACCTGTATACATATTTTTTTAAGGTGTTTTCATTGATTTATTAAGATGCTGTAACCACCAGAGCTTACAGAAATGGGAACATGGTATGGCTGCTCTTATTCTTTCTGTATTTGGCAATTTGAGCAGTTGTGGCCTATAAAGAGGGCAAGGGGGCTGACAGGAATGAACCCCTGCACTAATTTCAGGGCTGTCTTTGAAGGTGAAAGTAAGTCTTGTCAAATTTCTTAAATATTCAAGCCTTGATGAAGCTTTATTCATACCTTGTGACCAAAAATAGCAATTGCTCCAGGGCAGGAAGTCCAACATCTTTGGGAATTGCTGTTGGAGCTCGTGGTGCTCATACAAAGTTGTTTGGGAACAGGTAGAGGTAGCTGTGTGAGCTTTCTCTCTTACCTAGGTCTGTGTCTGATGGTTTGTTTCTCAATGCTTCAGCAAGTGTCCCAGATCTGTTCTTGGAGCTGTTATCCCAGTAGTAAGAATAATACACTTACAACTATTTAAATTTATTTTTTCAGAAGAATCAGGGTAGCTGTACTTTATTCCTTCCATGCAATTCCTTTGTTTGCTTTCAGGTCTTGCTTAGATTTATTTCCAGGCTTGTAGGAGATGAAGGCACCTACCTTTGCTCTAGAGAGAAACACACAGAAGGATGACAAATCAGGCAGGGTGAGGAGCTATTCCTCCTTGGCCAGAGGAACGTGTCCTTTGGGATGCAAAGGGCAGGGCTGTGGGCAGCTGTTGTTGGGGTTCACTCCTGCCTGAGCAAATCTGGGTGAGAGGTAGGAAGGTGCCCAGCAGCAGAGAGAACAGTGCCTGGAGAGCACAGACAGCTTCTAGGGAAATGGGCACCCTTCAAAGTGGTGCTTATAACTTCTGTGTTACCTGTAGGGTTATGGAAGTAATAAAATTTAGATGAGAAATCTTTCCTACAGGGAAAACTTAGGAGCCAATGGAAAAAAAAAATGTAGTTGCTTGAGAAATCTCTTAGAGTTCTTTATACTGGAGTCTCCCACTCCCAGTTCTTTTTTAATTTGAGTTTTTAACATGACTTGATTAAAAAACCACAGCCAGATGGTGAAATCAGCATTGTGAAGAGGTGTCAAGTGAAGAAAAATGAAAGGAGGAAAGATTCTATGTTAATTTACCCAGGGAATATAACTGACATTATTACTGTCTCTTTAAAAATATGATGTAATTCTCATAAGTTTTCGTTTTCTTTTTTTAAAATTCCTCATTTTCTCAGCTGCAGCTATAGAGGATTTGAAAGATGAAACCATTGTTCTGATCAAACTTGCTCTGGTAACTTTGGAATTGGGCTGCTTTGTTGAGAGTTTAGTATAAAAATACAGCGGCAGTTCATGTATTAGAGAAGGGTTTCTTGTTTTGAGAAGAGTAGTTGGCATATTATGGAAATTACATTTCTCATTTGAGTTTTGGCTTGTGTTCCATAGTGACAATACTTTTTGGTTGTCTGAGTGAAATAACCATGTTTTATATTTGCTTTGTTACTGAATTAAAATCCTGTCTTATTATTTCTTTAGATGATGTCATGGAATGGAAAAATTATGAGAAGGTCTGGCATATGGTCATTTAAAATCAAATTCATGTTTCCAGATAGGATTCTGTTCATGTACATGTGAATGCTGTGCCTAAGCGAATTGAGCATTAAAGAAATGTTAAATGTTATTAAGTTTCCTATACTGTAGTAGCACAGGAAAGGCTGCAGGGAAAGGAAGTGAAATGACTGCAGAGACAATACAGGAGATAGATAGACAACATAGGAAAAAAGAAGGGTCAGAGGAAGGATGTACTAGACCAAGTACTAAACTAGAGCAAAAGCAAATGAAGAACAAATCCTTCCTTTGAAAGGAGCTTGATTTTAGGGTTCCTAAATACCAGTTTTGACTGACAGGGATCTTTAATTAGCCTTACCCCTGGATCTTAAGGGTGAGAGAAGGGTATCAGGGATAGCAAGAGGTATGTGTAGATGTTGTAACAGTGTTAAGGAGATGCAGATTACTGGGGATTGTGTTAAGCATTGTGAGATACCCTAATTAGTCTGGAGTAGGCTGAAGGACAAGTGGCACTGATGACAGCAGCACCCACCTATTCCAGGGTGTGAGTGGCCACAAATTCCTCTGTTGAAGTGGCAGAATTCTCCATTCCAGACACAAGGAAAATCTTACAGAGAAACTCTCCAGGTTCAGTAAGATAAATAACCGCCTTAAATAGAGGAGAGATTTCAAAGTGTGGAAAAAGGGCCATCAGCAGTCATAGAGGTCAAAATGGGGTGGGATGAAGTGCAAATTGCCAAACACACCTAACACACCAGAAAAGGAGATTAAAACAATTACAGAAAGTTCTTTAGTGGCATAGGAAGAGAAATGACTCTGCTATGAAGTGAGAATTTGACAAGGGTAAGGATACAAAATGTGACACCAAAATTAAATGATTACTTGGACTAAGTTTTCAATAACTATGGCACTGATGATGAGGTAAAATATAACAACCAATGGGAAAGAAAACAAGGTAACTTTTACTACTAAAAAAACTACAGCTCTGATAATACTGAGGATGGGAGAAAATGCAGTAGCAGCTGTATAAATGGATTTGTCAGGGTGTGTAGCAGTTGTGTGAATGGATTGGCTCCTTTTTTAAAAGGAAGAGATGTAGTATGTCCCTGATTTCAGGTTTCTCAGGGATCTATCTGGGAAACACAGGCATGCTGCAGGATGGAGGGATGAGCAGAGGGTTTCCAGGGTGGGTGAGCACTCAGGCAGGCAAGAGAGGAGGGAGCACTCACAGAAAGGGCAGTGCCTAGGCAGTGACACCGTGCAATGTATTTGTATTAAGGACAACAGGATAAAAAATTAGTATGTGCTGGTGACATTTTGTAGTTTCTTGAAGCTGAGAGATATGTCCAGTATTGCAGGGCACATTGTTACCTTGGAGAAGAGCTGGGTGCCCTGGCAGACTGGAGTTACAGAAAAAATGACACTCAACCACTCAACTAGACAAAATTCAAACCTTTGTCCTTGCAAACTAAGCGAAACTTCTGCTAACAAACTGTGAATTTGTTACATGTGTGGATTCATATATCACTTATAGGATGCTCATGTACAGATAATCTGCTAAACCCAAAAAAAAAAAAAAAAAAAAAAAGAAAGGGAAACTTGTCCTAAAAGGCATTAGGGGATATATTTTCAACTGATTTATTATACACACAGAATCACAACAGAATAATGAGACCTTTAGGCGAGAGGTTCACTTCTGGCCATGGTGTTCAGAGCTGAGCTGTAGAGGAGGATTGCTAAAGATAATTGAGTAAAGGGGCATCTGAAGCAAAAAAAAAGCTAAAAGAAATTGTTCTGCTTAGTATGAAATATTGAAAGCTTGGGAGAGGACAATTCATAACAGAGACTGAAAAAACTAAACAGCTTTGCTAAAGGCGTGAAAATGGGGGTCAAGTGAGTATAATGAATATCTTTTCCCTGGAAAATGGGAATGAATTCCTAACTCTAAGAGGTGCTGAACTCTGAGAAATCATTAAAAACCTTATGACTCTTAAGATGGAGCTGGCAATTTCTGAAATGGTTTATAGAATGTTGCTACCTACACCAGCAAAAGGTTGGATAAAAGACTGTGAGATGAAAATACAAACATAAGAAAAGATGAGAACATGTTTTTACATCTGTGAAAGCTGTCAGATCAATCAGAATAATAATGAACACAATTAATTCCTGGGTTTTTTTTCCCCTTAAGTTTGAGGCATTATGAAGACTGTGTCAACAGTTGTGGCTAATTTAGTTGAAAAGTATGTCTGAACTATTGTGACACAAGGAGAGAATGGTGAATAACATTTCCTTTATCCAAAAATAAAAACCAAAATAATCTGCAATACTGCTGGCCATCATTACCAGCAATAAATCTCTACTTGTGCTTAATTATGCCCTGACATTAAATGCCATCTTGTACACACCCTGCCAGCATAGGATTGCTCTTCATTTGGCTTCTGCCCTGACAGAGTTCTTGCACCAGGAGTGTGAAGGAGTGCTACTATCAATTGCAGCATTGTTTACTAGCTCTCCTCCTCATAGAAAAAAACTGGTGGGATAAATTTGTGTGCTGAATGTGAACCTCATCTCACGTAAAAAGTACAAATCCTCACAATTTTAGGTGAAAAACAAAATTCATGAAGGAAGTATTGACACGTCTCCACCAGCAGAATTCTCCAGGCAGCTGAAATGTTGCTCTGCAGATTTACAATCTACTTAAACAAGATTTCTCTATAATTTGTATTTTACAAAAAATTGTATCGTCCATAATGTATTAGATATTCTAATCACTTTGTATTGCATTAACAAGTGGGGCATTCCTTAATTATATTTTTTTCCCTTTCTAACAATGCTTAGTGCACATTTTGTGTTCATAATGTCTAGGTCTCTTTATAGCCAGAAAAAAGCAAGTTTTCCCCGTTCTTTGACTCCTGTGATATGATTTACTCATAGTTTTTCCTTCTCCACAAAGTTCAACATGGATTCCTCCCTTTTGAATTGATAAAACACAGCTGGTTATACTGCAAATATCAATGCAAGCTGGCTAATGGGGGAACTTTAAACTGAAAGAGGAAGACATTCAGAGAAATGTGCTTTCAAAATGTAGATTATACCTGGACATACTCTTTATATTCTTTGTTCAGAGCTTCAACTTTTACATTTTTGTTCATTCCTATATGCAGGATCATAAACACACAGAGATTCTGTCTGCATGCAGCAGGTAGAGATACATATGCTTATATTTTGATTAATACCTCATCTCCTTTTGGGACTGTTCTCTTGTCATGTGCTTTCTATTATGTATTTTCCCTCTCATCTAAAAACTTGTATAACCTTTCCTGCTGCTGCTCTCAAACTCTCCTGTTCCCTCTTTAGTCCAGCCATCCTGGCTCTGATCTTTCTTCAAGGGCAAATTTCTTTCCCCTCAATCAAAATCACACTTTAAATGGCTCTTCTCTTGTAAATTTGTGTTTTGCCATCATGTACTGCTCACCAGTGTTGCCTCCAGGACATTGGCTGTCTTCTGCTTCTTTAAACATGCTACCTCACAAAGAGTTGGGACTTAAAATCTTCTGCTCTTTCTGTCCTGAGTTTCTAAAATTTCTTCCTTCCCTTTTGTTCTATTTTTATTTCCTAACTCTTTCTTGAGATATTCCCTGCTGTGAGATATTCTCTTCTGTGGTTTCACTTGGAAAAAAAATAATTCATATAGGATGCACGTTACTGACTGCAAAGATGTCATTACTGACAAAATTAATTGCATTTTCAATGTCTTATCCAACTTCAGAGGTCTAAAGGTAGCTGTCTCTTCTAAGGTGAGATGAATCCACCCTGGTTTTGAAAAAGCTATACTAGTTTTCTAGTATATAGAAAAAATTGTTCACAACATTATGTTCCTCCCATTCTTGTACAGGATTGCTATAATTCAGATCAGAAGGATTATGTTATTTAAAAATCTATTAGTCAATTTGTCCCAGAAACTCTGGAAAAAACCCTCTATGATTTCCAGCAGCTCTGTGTAAAAGAGGAGACATGATTGTTTAATGGGTTGTCCAAACTCTAAAACAAGCTCTGTGAACACAGATGACCATCACATCCCTTACCAGGCTATATTCTCCAACAAAGTTCCCCAGCTTTGCCTTTCTTGTATATAAAAGGAAAAAAACATGCATTTGGAAAATGAGCAAAACAGTTTAAACTATTCAATTAATGATAAAATTTATGATTAAATTAAGTCACTCCCTTTTGCATTCTTCTTTGCTTTAGCTCAGCAATATAAGATTCTTTCCTAATCTTTTTGTCTATAATCTGCCTGCTACTCTTCAAAACTTCCTGTTGAAAGAGGAGTTTCCACACAAAATTATTTTAAATTCAGATACTTCATTTTTTCCCCTTTTTCTGCAAGTTAGGCTTTGCTGCATACCTCAGATGACTTTTTGCATATTTTTATCTGCCAGATGATTTTGAAGTAATTTTTCTATGTAAAGAAAGATTACTTTACCTCTGCCCATTTTTAAATTTTTTTTTTCAGACAGTTGTAATAGAAAGGCTAGGACTGGTGTGGATGCAGAATGCCTGGGTGTGCTGCCCCTCAGCTGAGAGGGCCTCCCAGAACAGCTGTGTTAATGGCATCCAGATTAGTAGTACATCAAGACCCCATCACATCCACCTGCAGTTTCATGATGTGCTTGGAAAATCCAGCTTGTAGGAAGGAGATCAGTGCTATACAGTTCTGGGATGTTATGTTTAGCAATTGTTTTCTTTGCTTTCTAGACCTGATGAGGTAGTTCTGGGAGCAGTTCCAAAATGAAGGCTTTGTTGGGGTTCAGTAAGAAAGGCTCTGTGTTTCACAATGTGGTTTTGTTCTCTTATAAAAACTTCAGAAACTCACAGTAACAACCTCAGATCATGCTGCACACAGTATGATTTTCAGAGCTCCCTCTGGGAAGACCTCTGCATCATTTTCCTGTGGCAACCAGATATTAGTGAAGAGCCCATGCAGTGAGTGTTTCTGCAAACTGTGGACACAACTCACAACAATACATCAGTCTGCTCACTCATGAAAGTTGCATAAAGGCAGGGAAGCCTTCAAACGACACAGTATGATTAGTCTTTGCTGCAAAATACCCAGATTAGGAAGTTATTATTAGTGAATACACAGTGAAAACCTGCCTTTCTAAAAAAAGTGTAGCTTTTGCAAAACCTTGTTTCAACACAGGCCTCTCAGCATAGTTAACAAGTCTTACAAATAGTTGGAAGGAAATTTAAGTGAGACTCAGGTGGGTGCTTTTTTCATGCTTATGGGCTAAAATGAGACCTGGCTGACATTCTGCTATCCAGAAATACGAGTGGCCCTGCTGGCTTTCCTTCTCTGGGAGCAGGTGAGCTCACTTGGAGCTGGCAAGAGCCAGGTGTCCATGAGAGGCAAGAACCAGGTGCTCACCAGAGGAAAATACAGGGTGGTTGCATAAAGAACTTGGCCAGCACTGCTTAGAGAAAAAGGGGGAACAAGTAACTCTGGAGCCCATTCTGTACTCCTTGGAGAAGATTTAATTCATGCCACTGATTACAGCATTTCCAGGCAGCAGCAAGCCTGAAATAAGTAAACCCTTTACTTTATCTCACCATCGGTGGTGGTCTCAAATGCCTCTTGTGTGAGATAACAAAAGGCTCTGGGAGGGCAGCTGGTGGGAGGTCATGCAGTAAAATGTGAGTAATACAGGTTGAAAACTGTCTGCAAATAGCCCAGAGACAGCAGCAACTGGATGGAGTGTTCTGAATCGAATGCATTTCTAATTGTCACTTGAGGAAATTGTGCTGTTTTTCTTTTTGGTGGATCTTGTAATGTTTCCTGTGCCAAAGAATTTGGTTTGCATGGCCTGTTTTTTTGGGAAGATGGAGGGGGACACACAGAGATGGTTTCTGTGAGAAGTGCTAGAAGCTTCCACCATGTCCAGCAGAGCCAATGCCTGATGGCTCCAAAGATGGCCAAGGCTGGCCCAATTAGAAATGGTGGCAACACCTCTGTGATTGGTATCTAGGCCAATTTCCTATCTCCAATACTGGTAAAAACAAAAAGAAGAAATGATTCCTATTGGACTCCTTTGGGAGACCTAGCTTGGCTGTGATACTGTGACTGTCTAACTTTTTTTGGTCTTTACATATTTTCTTGCAGATTCCTACAGACGTTTGTCCTGACTGACACTTTCCTACAGAAAACAACCAGGACCACCACTTGGGCAGAGCTGGGGCACACTGGCAGCATCTGGGGAAGGCTATTTCCTGCCTTGTATTATCAGCCTGGCACTGGATGATTGATGCCAAATTATTTTAATTGAAAAAGGTCCTTTTTCATACCATTATCATAACTATCAAGAGGGTAAACTCTCTGTTTGTCGTTTTGTGCTGAGTGAGCCAATAAAAACATAATCAGCTTTCTGTTGCCCTTATGGTGCCCTCCTCTTCAGCAAACAGCAGAGTAATGTCCAAACACAAGTCAGTGTTGTGAGGAAAAAGGAAAGATGATTTGAGTGTAATGGTCTGTGATTTTTTTCTGGAGAGTTTCAATCCCTGGAAAGATTAAAAATGATTATGTCTCTACTACAGGACTGCAGAAGGGTTTAAGGGAATTACAAACCAGGTTTTTTAAAGTAGGTCCTTTTACAAAAGGTTTAAAAAGCCTGTGATATTTCTATTATTTTATTCTTATCACATGGTGAAATACTTTTCTGTTAGAGTGGAAATAAGATCTTCTTGTTACCATTTCAGTACTAACTCTCAGCTGGGCTGTCAGTTCAAACAGCAGGGCAAACAAAAGCACAGTGCTGCCTCTGGGAGGTCCCTCATCTGAGAGATATCTGAGGGATTATGAATCAAGTGAGCAGATTTACTGAACAAATCAAATTATTTCTCTCAGGAAAATTTGTCATAATCTTTAAAGTCTCTTTCACACAGTGGAAGATCAGGTAGGATTGTAAGAATTGTACATTCTCTCAGTTTTGGCATCTCTTTTTAACACTAATTTCATTTCATGTTAGAACTTTTCTTTGCACAGCTGATCTCAAATGTCAACAAAGTCTCCCCTGCTAACAGCTCTGTGCTGCCATAAATCACGTGGTTATTGCACTTTGGGGATGTTTGAAGCTCAGTGCCCATGAACACCCATTTATATATGAAAAAACTCCACTATTTTCACAGGCAATCTGACAGATGCATTCTGTCTCCATAGGTATCAAGTAACCACTCCACCACTTAATCATTTACTGCAACAATATTCACCATGAAAACTTCCCAAAGAGAAGCTTCAATTTTTCATGTCTGAAGCCACACCAAAGGAATTGAATCTGATTTTAGTATTCATGTCTTCTAATGAACTGTCCTCTGTATCCTTGTGCTCACAGATAGGCATGAATGAAAATTAAATGAATGAGTACTTATAAAAAACAGACTTTAATAATGTACTGAAGGAGGAGGAGGAGGAAAGGAAATTAAACCAGAGAAAACTCTCAGTGATTTCTGGTGGCCTGAGAAAGAATTGTGGGATTCATCAATGAATGTGTTTCCATTGTACCTAGGTTATTTATCTGAAGAGAGATCGTGTAGAAGATGTTTTCTTAATTTTAATATTTCATATCTGTGAGCTTTTACTACTGTCCAGACATGTGCAATACAATATTGACCAACAAAGACTGAGCTAGACTGAGCTGCAACCTGCAGGTCACAAGTTAATGTGGTGCCATTTGCTGGTCCAGGTGTTATTTTACAATCAGGTGAAGCCTGTGCATGTTACGAGTGTCCAGCACGGGATGGAGGGTGCTTGGGGACCCAAGTATTGTATAGTATTTGGCTCGGGACTGTGACACCTCATGGTGATCCTGAGGCTCTCCACAGCTGTTGCCTTCGGGAGTTCTGGTCCATGTGAGCATAGGGGATGCTCAGCCACTGAGTGCAGAAGGGTGAAGATTCCTCCCTCCCTGATCCCTGAGGTCAGTGAAGTCACTTGCAGGGTCCTGTGGGAAGCAGTCTTGCCCCTGGGACATTTCTCTTTCTCATATGGAAGGTTAGCAGCAGCCAGACCCTTAAATGAATTGTTTGGGTTTTTTTTTTTCCAATTCTTTTATAATACTTGGATATTAATTTAATCTTTTTAGTATCTATGGTGTGTCAAGGCCACTTAACTATCATGGGATGAATTCAATGTCCCTTGTCATTGCAGAGAAAGACAAGTGTTCTGAATTTGATCAGTTTTGCTTTGGTGACTGATGTCTTCTGGGACTAAATGCCTTTTTGGAATTTGACTTTTGAAAGCTTGTTTGTGTGAGCAGAAGAAGGTACAGAGTCTCATTCTCTTGGCTCATTTGTTCTCACCTGGATGATAGCTGTGGCAGAGATCCAGTGCTGGCTCTTGGTGCTGTCCACTGTGTTTTAGCCCTCAGGGGTTCCCATGTTGTCAGTTCTTACTGGAACCAGATTTGTGCCCAGTCATTTAAGTTGTAAAATACTTGGCTTCAGCAGGAGCAAATTTCAACAATTTGTTTGAGAACAGATTACAAGAATATTTTTCTCCTTTTCCCTTGCTTCCCTCGTGTGTCATCTGATTCATAAGACATCATCAAAACCCCCTACCTTACCTGCACATGGAGAGCTCATTTCCTGAGAATTTAAAAGCCACTAAAAGCCAGTCACACACTGTAATTTTATTTTTGTGTTTTGTGCAGTACAGATTGAAATGTTTGGCTTTTCCCCCAGAAGTTTATTATTCCATTGTATAAGTAAAGTTGAATGAACAGAGCTATTAGTTCAAAATGAGGGGCAAAGATCTCAACAATGAAATCAGAAAATTGCTCAACTGAAGGGAGACAGAGCCAGCTCTCCCTGGAAGCCAGCTGGAAGCCAGTTTTGCTCTGTAATGGAGTGGTGGGCTCTGACAGGATCCTGATGCCTCCTGCCTGCAACCTCCTCCAAGAGGTTTGACTTCTGCAAGGCTGTGCATGGTGCTTTGTGCCTGATGGCTTTGAGCCATAGGAAGCTGTTGTTGTGGGAGCAGGGGGATTGGCTCTTCTCAGTCCCGGCATTGCCAACTCCCTCCTCTCTGTGCAATGCAAAAGATGTTCCCTAGCTTTAGTCAAACCAAGACAATCTCAGTGGATGCAACTTAATATAGTGAAAAAAGCATCAATTTTCACTGTGCTCTTATCTTAATTTTTTTTTAATTCTGGGTTTATAGAACTATTATTTTTGACTAAAATGCATAGCATCACATTACTAAAAACCATTTTTTGCACTGCCTGAAATAAGATTTGCAGAGGGAATGGAACAGAGGAAAAACGGGATCTACCTGTTTCCAGCTGGGAAAATGGACTGCTGGATGGGTGAAAAACGTGATGGACCACCAGGCTCACTGGGTCTTAATCAATGTCTCAAAGTCTATTTGGTTAATAAAGCATGAAGCACAAACATGATTAGTAAGACACAAAGAACTTCATACAAGCAACTTGGGGATTCACACTGACCCTGATGCTGGTCATATTTTCTGAGCTCTGCATGAGGAAATGGAGTGTAATTTTAGAAAGTATGGAGATAGCACAGAATTAGGAGGGATTGATTTGCTTAATGGAAAAGATTCAAGAAGAATGCAAATGATTGTGATGTTTCAAAAAGTTCATCAGAGGGGTAGAAACTCTGCACATGGAATAGTATGATCCCCTGTCCCAGCTGACCTGACTGAAAAGCCACTCTGTGAGAAAGGACTCAGGGCTGTGATGGACACCACATGCAATATACCAGTCAAAATGACACACTGGGAACAAGGCAAGCTGCCCACTTGGCTCCATCAGTGGTAGTGTGGCCAGCAGATCCAGGGGAATCCAAGTTCCCATTTGTTTAGCACTGGACACAGAGCTGTGGGCTCCCCTGCTCAGGAGGGATTTGGCTGAACTGGAGAGGCTCCAGAGCAGAGCTCCCAAGGTGGTCAGAGGCTTTGAGAAGAGGCTGGGACTTATGAGCTGAGCCTGTCTGTGGTGGCCACAGCTGCTCCAGGAGGAGTTACAGGGATGACAGAGCCAAACTGCTCTCTGATACAGCATAAGGAATGCCCAACACAGCCTTGGTGGGAGTTCACATCAGTTATGAGCAGAACACTGGTCCAGCAGGAAAGCAGTGGAGCAGGGACCCAGGGAGCATCCCTGGAGGCTTTGGAGCTGTAGCACACCTGTCCCAGCATTGGCAGTAGCCCTGCTTTGACAGGAAAGCTGGGTTTTGATCTTGCACTTACTGGAGGCAGTAGTAAGGCCCTGCCAGCTAAAGGACTGGAAGCTTTTCCAGCTTCACCTTCTAGCCCAACTGAAGTTTTTGCTGTTCCTCTTGCTCATGTGTAAAATGACTCCAAAATTATTTTATTGTGATTGGACAGAGTGATATACCTGTTTTGCAAATCATGGCAACAGATTGTCAGGCTGGGAGACTAAGTTTTACTGAAGTGCTAATGGCTTTTGAAGCAGCGAGAAGTGCCTGCAAAAGGTGGGAGAGGCAATGAGGTGAAGGGGCTGAGACCTGGCCAGGGGAAGGGATTAAGAAGTAAATAAATGAGACATAACTATAAAGAGATGGGGTGTGCATGAAGTGTGAATAGGAAAACCATAACTCTGAAACAATCATGTGAGAAAATGGAAGGGTTTAAGGTGTGTGAAAGACTTTCCAGCTTCAAGGAAGTATTTAAGGCAATTGGGAAGAAGGACTTCTGTTCTTTTGCATATCAGTTTTTAGTAATTATAGATGTTCCTCTAAATTTGCTAGAACTATTCATATGTAATGGCACGTTGCAGAGTTTCACAGGGATCTTAGGAAGTATGCTATATTATCAGATTATGCACACTGCAAGTCAGTGTTTAATGCTGGCTTGAGGAATTTATCCTAGAAATTTGCTTGTGGTTACTGAACCCAAGACTCGTTGAGGTTTCTGAGTGCTGTGGCTCTCCTCTGGAAGAGCTGACATACCCTGGGAGCTTTGCAAGGCTGTCGGATGGGAAGAGACAGAAGGGCTGGGGCTGCCTGGGAAGGGCACCAGCCCAGCACTGTGCCCATTGCTGGGGCTGTGCTGAGAACTGGCACGGCTGTGGCTGTGGCTATTGTGTGCCATGAATGGCTGCTTCATGCTAACCAGTCTGCAATGGCTATTTTTAATCCCAAATTCTAACATGTGGGTTTTAGAAAAGTGCTTGTTTTAAATGTGAAAGAAACCACAGAGCAAGGGACTAAAAGACTGTTTTGAAAAAGTCTGGAAGGGAAGCCACGCAGACTGGAAAGCTGCCCTGATAAAACCCAGCTTTAAAGAAAGAAAAAAAGAAGGACATCTCCCAAAGAAAAGGGAATAATCCTTTTTAAGGTTGCCGGCCAGAGTCATGGATTCAAGGCTGGGTCAGATGCTGGGGTTGACTCTAATTATGTATAACGATGTTACATTTTAATTAAAGAGTTGTTAACCCAACACTGCCTTGACCTAGATGAATAAGGAATATAGCTTAAAGAGTAGTTATTATGAAGTTAGGGATGGCTAACCAACACTATGCTATTTCAGAGCTGAGGGAGGGAGCTGTAACCTGTGTACAACTTGTGAGTAAGAGGCATTCTGGAGTAGGTATGTAAATGACTGTGGTCCTGTCAAAGTCACATTTTGAAAAGGGATCCCTTACTCCGTCCTGCTGGCTGAGAAGCTCTTCTCAGGCATCTCCCCCTCATTACAGTTTGTTAAAAGTTAGTGACTTCTTTGCACCCTTGCAGAAGTCTTTGTGAAATTCCATCCCTGACTGAAAGGACCTGGATTGCAGCAAGATGAAAATGAACAGAGAAGGGTGTTGGTAGCATCCAGTACTGCTCAATTATGAATTTAGTAGCTCCTTTCCAAATTCAAGGACATATGTCTTAGCATTGTGGGGTTTTTTTCTTAGACATTTATGTACTTCATTCTTTTTAGAAATGGAGTCTACAAAAAGAGATTTTTTTTCTCCATGTATAGGTTGTCTGAAATGTTATATTTGTCTATGCAAGTAGCTTAGCTGAGGCATATCTGGAACATATGTGTTAGGAACATCTTGGACTGCTGCACAACTTTCCTATTTACAGTAAGGGAAGCTTTGGCCCCAAGTGCTTACTAACAAGTTTAACAATGGATATAAATAACAATTACTTGGATAACTCAGTGAGACCTGACTGTACTCATGAGCCTTTAATGTTTCTTTTTTTCTAATTCTGTGGGATTCTTTTTTGTAATGTGACATCCCAAAAGAAGGTAAAAATGTCCTATGCTTAATAATATGTAAACATTACTGATTGGAAGAGAATTTGTCATTAAGATAAAGACTCTTCCTTCCATGCCTTGGGTAATCTTTACCTCCCATAGGTTTGGATCTGATTTTTTTCCCTAAGACCTCTTGGTGATGTTAGTACACTATTTTGAACCCCATAGTTAAGATATTACTTCATTTTACACTAAGAGAAAAAGAAGGAATCAATATTTTTTTCTTTTTTTTTTCTTCTTGCTCTAAAGAACACTGTGACAAATGAGATGGCTTCAAAGAGAGGTAAAGATTAGTGCTATAAAAGAAAGATCTTTCCTCCTTGCTAAATGGAAAGATCTCCTGAAGAAAAACTGAAGGCAGCATGATTGAAAGTGTGTGTAAGCCACAGAGCTCCTTCCATTGCCTTCACTGGGTTTTGATTTAGGCTCACAGAGTGTCCATTACATTTTATTACCCTTTCTGGATACATAAAATGTTACTTTTGTTGTCTAAGACAAAGAAATCATGAATGACTTTAGCATTCACTGGAGTGAGTCATTGACTTGAGCCAAGTGTAGCGTGACTCAGGGGTTCAAAGGAAATCCCCACAGCTCTGTGCTCCACTCCACTTTATGAAGACCCCTGAACAATTGCTGTGCCAGTCCTAGTTCACAAGCAGATACCTGAAGCACGGGCAGAATTGCTCCTTGCTGTGTGTTCACACTGGGGTATGATGTGGATGGGACAACACTTTCCTGAAAATCATTTCTGTTGGTGGCACACAAAGCCTTTTCTCTGGTGACTTCTGTAATCTTGAGTGCATCTCACAGCAAATACACAGAAGCCAGGAGGGAAATGCTATCCCAGCCAAGTGGCTGCTGCTGGATGATGTGAACATGGGATTTTCCCTCGAACTGGATTTGCTGGAGTTAGGCAATCGAACCCAGAACCAGAGCAGGTGTATGTGGGTCTTGCCATGTGCATTGCTAGTAGGCACTCTTGGTCCTCACTACCCATCTGCTGACTTCTACTTGGCCATGCTCCTTGGTACAGGTTTGCTGGGCACAGCAAAACTGATGTGGCTGACTTGAAAGAGTCATTCCAAGCTGTCCCTTCCCCCAGAAAGTGAGGAGAAGTAGAGGGATCAATCCTCCCAAATGGCTACTTTCCCATGGCAGTGCACATATCTGATGTGCTATGCCTCATAATAGGGCAACAATATGGGGAGATCTGAGAGCTGTGGGATCCCTGCCCACCAAAAAAAGCTGTTGATTGCCCTTGACCTTCCATAGAAGGCACAGCCAGACCTATAAGTTACTACAGTACTCTAGGGTTTAGCACATTTTCCCCTTGCCCCAGTAAAGGAATGCTCCAGTCAGGGCTCGACAGAAAGCCAACACACGCCTTGTAAAAAGCCCCATTCTGCTCTGTTCATGAAACACTATAAAACTGTGTCTGGTGACATCTGGGACAGATGGAATGACCTCAAACTGAATACCCTACCAATAAACCTTACAGGTCACTGCTGGTGGGTTGTATCTTTGGGTCTGACAATAACCAAAAGCAGATGTGCTGAATATCTTGACAAAGAAAAGCTCAAAGAGAAGCTGAAATTAGTGGACAAATCTGCCCCTGAATGCATAGGCCCCAATGGGTAGAAGTTGTCATAGGCACATGTGAGGCAGAGTAGAATCATTGCTGTTACTGAGACCCTCTTCAAATGGTAGCGCTTTCTTTAAGCTGTCAGTTCTTTCTCTTAAAGCATTGCATCTACACAAATTGGTATTCTGGGGATATTTAGCGTTTTAGTGGTGCTCAACCATCTTTTTACTTGGAACCTATTCTTATTCACTTTATTTTTGGTCAGTAATTCTAGATAGTCGCAGGAAATACTTAGTGGCAAATTCTGGCCTGTGGAGAAATCCTGAGGTTATTTGTTGGAAATAAGCATTATCTTGAAAGGTATTAATTTCCTTTGAAAAGGAGAGGGAGGTGAAGGAAAGTCACTGTGCTGTGTGCAGAGCTGATTCTGGGATTCATTCTAGAGTGTTACCATTGTAGTTCACTGTCCCTATCACTGGTCCCTGGGTTTGTCACATCCCATCCTGTGCCATGTTTGGCTACCAGTTTCTCATGATAATTTTACACTTAGTGTCCACTCTGTGCTCTGTCTATCAAAGCCATTCTCTTAAAGTCTCAAAGTCTTGCTTTTATGTGAAGAAATAGTAACTAGACAAGAAGTTGTTCACATGATTATGGCTGGTAGCCAGTACACAAAAATGCACTCTAAAACACACACAGTTGATTTTTGTTGTGGTAGAAGTACATCACAACATGGTATGAACCAGAGTACACATTGCTGTTGGTGCTGTTGTCCCCACTCCTGATCAGCAGCCCCTGTTGTGGTTTCTGTGATGTATGATGGCATCTTAGATCTGTTCCCATCATGGTTACACCCACTCCTGCATGTGCCCAAGAGACTGCTGGGCTGGAGTACAGTAAACCAGTGTCTTGTGGCAGCCTCAGGCTTTGATCCATCCTGCAGTCTCACTGTCAGTCCAGCTTTGCTTTCACTGGGCAGGTTGGCTAAGCTGTTGCAGAGTGGTTTATGATCATGGGAGAGACCTGCAGTGTCACAGGATGATACCAAGTCCTGATGGATACTCATGCATAAGGTCCCCAATATAAGTGCCTCTTACCTATCACCCTTACATAAATATGTGTTTACATTGACACTTATGATTTCAATCTTAAAGTGCTGCCAAACCACTGTAATTATTTTTGGAAAATGAACATATGATTCCAAAGCTTCATTGTTGCAATAGTGGAAGTAAATCAAACATTGTCATCGTGTTTTGTTTTTCTGGTGGACAGTGCCTGGGACCATTAAGGTGGTGTCTTTAACAACTGCATTTTTGAATTAAGAAATGCTTTTCCTTTTACTCCCTCGCTCTATTTTTTACAGTTATACAGTTGTTTTAGCTTTTCCAAAGAGTTGGCTGGGTTGTGCATTTGTTTTGGATGGTTTTTTTTTTGTTTCCTCCCTATTTTAGAGTTTTAGATACTTATAGCATTTACAAGTGTCTCACTGGGCCTGGTGCATGTGTCCAGCTGACTATGCATTGGGCTTTGCTGACACGTCAATGTGCTTTTTGAACATATAGGTCTAGGCTTTGTTGTGCTTCTTTTCAAAACTTTTGGCATTTTCATCCTAAGTCTGTTCACCATCTGGGGGCCAGTGCTTGTAATGTGGAGGAGACAGAGCATGATGGAAGGCAGCATGGCTTTACATGTGGATAGAGTTGTGAAATAATGAGCACACAGATTATGCAAACGCAGACAAAGGCCCTTTAATTGTCCCGTCATACTTCATTTGGACAAATTGAACTGGAGCTGGTACTGATTCTGGCTCTGAATGAACATTTGAGGGGCTTGCAGGTAGCTTTGCCTCAAGTCCTCTGCAAGGGGCAGTCTGTAATTGCCCAGCTCTGAGAGTAGGATTTTGCATGGTGTGATCAAAGCAGTCTCCTAATCATGCAGCTCCCCAACACTTTGACTGAAAATAACAAACCTATTCAACCTGTGAGGAGTGAATGCGTGAGAGATTTTCACCTGCTTATGCAGGCTTGGAAAAAGCACTTGGTAGTACCATTATGGTTCAAAGCTGGCTTAAAGTTTTGTCCTTTGTTTGGGTGGTGGAGGTGCCCCATCCTGCCTTTTGATGGCTTTTGTGTTCAGATCTTCCCATTATTTCACTAAGACATATGAGCTTGGTTGCCCTGCTTTTATCTGTGCTAAATATAAATGGAAAAACAAACTGAACACAGCAAGGTAAATAAAGAACAGGAAGTGTAAGACAGACCTCTTGAGACCTTCAGTATTCCCACATGTTTTACGTTATAAACCAGCAGGCGAGCACTGGCCTGCCACACAGGTGGAAATGTGTGTGTGGAGGCCACTGAACACAGAATATTTACCCTGTATCAAATGACAGGAAAGGGTGAGTGAAATAGCATTGTGCTGAGCTGCTGTGAAAGGCCGTGAAGGTTCCAATACTCCCCAAATTTCTCTAGGGTGGGCTGGTGTTTGCATAGTTGCTTGCAGTATAAAAACATAGAGGCAGTGACTCAATCTACTAAGAAAAAGATGTTCTTTACGTTGCTGGTAATTAGAGGTGCTGTGGAAATCTTGTGAACTTTTATTGCTGTGCAAGAAATTTGGGTAAAAGTCTGGAGCCAATTATTAAAATTAATATTATTTTATGATGAATAACTCTCTTTCAACTGCAAGGAGACAGTCAATATCTGATATTAGACCAACTGATGCAACTGGACAAGGCAAAAAAGCACTCTTCATTTTGTGGACAGGGCCATTCAAATAATGTCAGTAGCTGGCTGTTAAATTTTTAAGCCCACAGAAAATTGGTTACTCTGCTGAGAGCAGAGGAAGATTGTCAAGGGCTGAATAAAGATGCAAGTGTTGAAAAGATGCAAGGGAAGAGGCAGTGGGAGGGCATTTCATGGTACCACTGGAAGTTTACACCATTTCTCAGAGTATGACCTGCTGCCAGTGAGATGTGAAGGCCATCAGCATTTTGCAGGTTTTAGCCTTTAGTGAAGATTTCTGTCTCTTCCCAATGGCAACATATGATGATGATGATGACTTGATGTTGGAGTATTTTATAAGCATGCCTTTTCTAGAGGAGGTCTGGAAATGGGATGGTGTGCTAGGGTAGAGGTAGAAGTTTTCCTGTTCTCATAAAAGGAGAGTGAAGATGTAAAATATTTCATAGACTTTATCAGATGTCTCTGGCTGCTCTTATCCGTTCCTGCGAATTAATGGAGGATATTTAGTCTCCACAAGTTAACATCTACAAATTCAAAGCTCAGGCTTTGTCAAATCCAGAATCTTACATGACACTTGCAGGTTTCCTCGTGCTAACTAGCTGCATTGAAGGGCTGTGACTAAAGTCTGCAAGTTAAGAGCAAGCCCAGGGTTATTAATTTTCTGGCTGTGGTACATGTCCACCCCACCTCTGTGGGTGCCTCTCTATCTGTGTGTGTGCCTGAAGATCCTTCTGGCTGCCACTAAGTTTCTGATCAACTAGAAAAGATAAAAGAAGGGATGACTCCTCATCCAGGATAGATGCAGAATGGATATGTAAGGTGATATTCACCTCATTCTTTTGTAGATAGCCACAAGTGGGATATCCTGCCACAGAATCACAGAATCACAAAATAGTTTAGATTGGAAGGGACATTTAAAGGTCACCTAGTCCAACCTCCCTCCAATAGGCAGGGACATCTTTAGCCAGATAAGGTTGCTCAGAGCTCTATCCAGCCTGACCCTGGGTATTTCCAGGGATGAGGCATTCACCACTGTCTTGGGCAATTTGTTTCAATGTTTTACAACGTTCATTAAAAAAAAAAAACAAAACAACAAAACAACAAAACAACTTTCTTTCTTATATCTAATCTAAACTGACCCTTTTTTAGTTTAAAATCATTACCTCTTGTCTTATTGCAACAGGCCCTGCTAAGAAGTCTGTCCCTGTCTTACAAACCCTGCAGTAAGGTCTTTTGGGAACCTTCTCTTCTCCAGGCTGAGCAGCCCCAGCTCAGCCTTTCCTCACAGGAGAGATGCTCCATCCCTTCAATCCTCTTCAGCAATGACCTGGCTGTGTGGGTTGTCCCAGCAGCCAGTGGTGAGAAGAGGCAGGTTCACTTTGTACATCTCCAGGGCATCACCATGTCAGCTTTGAGCCTACCAGGAAGATACATGACTCTGCTGCACAAGAGCAGACAAATGCCACCCTCAGTGACTTGTCCAGCTTAACACATTTGGTGAGAGCTGGGAACTGAGCTGAGTCTTTTCAGGAACAAAGGCAGAATCTCCAGCAGCTGTCCTCTGTTGTGTTAGCCATCCTTTCTGTCCATCAGTTGTGGTAGAAAGTGCCAGTAACAGGTTCCTGTGAACCTTAGCAAGTTCTGCTATAGATCTGCACTCCCCGAATGTGGCAGGAAGAAAAGTCTATGTCTTCAGAGTTCAGACTGCACACACAGCTTGGGAGAAGGGGAAGACACATCACTACCAGTTGTTAGACCAGTAAATAAAAATTTCTCATATTAGATATCTTGATGTTGGCATAAAATTGCTTCACATCAGACAACTGAAACTGTATATGCCACTTTGCATCTGGCTTATTCCCCAGATCAGTGGTGGGAACATGAAGGGAGTGTTTCAGAAAATGTCCATAAGGATTTGCTCTTTAGTTTGTCATTGCTCATCTTTCTCTGAGGTGCATTTCCCCCGTTTTCTCAGGAACTGTGTGTAGTACAAACCAATCACCTTACATTAGCTGTAGGTGGCTGGGATTATAGCTGGATGAATTGTTACTAGGGAGATGACTACATACTGTGGGTAGCTGTCAATGCTCTTGTTATATGTTGCTGAGGAGTTCACAGAGAGCACTAAGCTGTGCATCACAGATTATTTTCCACAAATGTATTGTCTGCACAGAGCATCTATTGCCTTGCACTTATAGTGACTGGAAAAGAATGGAACTATGCCAATTTTCTTTGTAATTCAGGGAAAGGCCTGAATATTGTGGATGGTTGTTCACTCCTTTTCCTAGTTTTGAGGTTTGGGTCCTGTTTGTGTTTCTTTTATGGGAAAATTTCTGTAGTTTATTGCAATGTTTCTTGCCTTGACACCTATGTAAGGGTGTGAACCTGAGCTGGCAAGGCAAGCTTGTTCTTTGTATTCTGGAGTGTCTGAGGGCTGTTCTCCATTCCATTCTGCATGCAGGCAGATGGTGGCCCTTGGGTTAGAGAGTGACTTTGCACCCAGACAGGGCTGGCACAGAGGCAGGAGCCTGGTGGGGATGTTGCTGGGTGTGTGTTCCTCAGCTCCCCACATATCTGGTTGCATTAATGCTCATGCTGGGAATGCGCAGGGACACAGTGCCAGAAGGTGGCACTCCAGGTCCTGGGATTGCATCTGTGTGCCTCTCCTGAACTGGGCTTTGAGCCCATTTGGGACCATCCTTTCTGCCTGCTCAATGCCCCTCAGGAGAGCCTTGGCTGGTGCCTTTAGCATTGTCCAAGTGATGCCCAGGAAGGGCTGGAGGCAGTGCCCTGTCCAGATGTTCTCCTTACACAGGCCTTAAGGATGAAGGCTTGCTTTTGGAAAGGAGAGAGTTTCCCACTGTAGGAGGAAGTCATGCTGTGATGCTTGTCTTGAGCCAATGAACCAGCCTTGCTCTTTTTAAATTCTGTGTCACAGAGGGAACTGATGAAACTGCTGATCTTGCTTGTGTGCTGGGGAGAGTGGCCCTGGCAGGTTGGTCTTGCTCTAATAGGCAGAGAGGCATAGAGATTTTAAAAGTAATTACAAAGCAGGCTGCAGACTCAAAAGAATTAGTGAGCTATTAAAGATTTGAACTTAATAACAAGCTTGACTACTTCCCTACCAAAACACTGTTCCCATCCTCATGGCCAATTAGTGCTGCCACCTTTACACTCAAGGGCAATGGCCCCTGTCTTTTCCTCCCATGCTCTTCCTGACAGTGCATTCTCAGCTAACAGAGACATCTCAGTATTTGGTCATCCTGCAGCCTTCCAGCACGTGAAATGTCTGGCCAGCTGGTGTAAACTGTCCCTCATCTGTTGATCTGGCTTGTCAGTGCAAGGATCTCCTCTGCTGTGCAGAGAGCTTTGCTGCTTGAGGTTACAGAAGATCTCTGACTTTCCGAGTCTGTATGGTTATTTGCTGGGTTGTTGGACTGACTGTGTAACAGAAGAGAATATTTTTACAGCTGAAGATCAGCAATTCCCAGTTATGCATGTTCCTTGAGAACTAGAATGAGTTGCACCTATTCAGCACTTTGTTGTCACTGAACTTTTCAATTGCTCTGATGCTTACAAGGTGCACATAGAGCTCGTGTAAATATTTTCATAATTTCCTGTTAGGGGTATGATGCAGGTACTTCATTGTCAAAAAGTCTTTAACAACAGGCCTGATAATGGCTTAAATTATAATTTAACACACACCCTTTGGCTTGCCAAAGATGAGTGACTGAGCCTGTCTTACTGGATTATGATTAAAAAAGGTATCTCTGATAAATCTCTACATGTTTCCCTGGAAAGCAATTTTCACTTTGTTATATTACAGTAGCTGGTGCCTTATGAAGTAAAGAAAAATATTTGTCTAGTAGGACATCATAAATTTCATGACAGGCTTTAAATTTTCTTGGATGAAATGTTTAAAGTGGAGCAAACTAATCTAAAAAGACACTGGCCTTTCCTGAGCTCAGGAGAAGCTGTTTTGTCTCCTCCATTCACAAGTGCATGAAATTCCCTCTGCAGAGGAAGCCTGGTGGTAGACGGAAGCAATATAGGTGTTGGCTGGGTTTCAAACCCGAGGAAAACCAACACCATCTGAAAGCCAGTATTATAAATAATTAGTTAGGATCATTTTTGATAAGTTGATTGTGCCCCATAAAAGAGTGATTGTGGAACCCACCATAGCCCCAGCAACTTGGACGTAATCCAATTTTTACAGTGGAGCAAGATTAAGTTAAATCACTTTTCCAAATAACCATCATTTGTTTGATTTGCTTTCATGAGGGCTTTTGGTTATGTCAGTAGTTGTCAGATGCAGACTGACGCTTGTGACGTCTCGTGCCTTTCAACTTGAGAAAGTCATATAAACTTCAGTGCCCTCCAGTTAGACAGAGCAATGGTCTTTTGAAAATGAATGAAATCCTTTAGCCCTCAGCCCTGAAATGTGATGCTTGGGTCAACCTTCAGTGTTGCAGGAAGTCTGCATGGTGATGTTTTACGCTGTAAACCTACCTTCCTTATATTAAAGGCATACTGAGAGTGGTGCTTAAATAAAGAATGACTGAGAGCCTTTATGTGCAGCTGCTTTCTGACTTGCTGAGGAAAAATTTTATGAAAAACATTTAGGTTTATATACAAACATCTTCCAGTAGTACTGAGAAACACAAAAGTTGGCTTTTGGTACTAAAAGATGAGAGGGGTTTGGTTTGAGAACTACAAGCTAAATCTCCTTGTCAAATTTTAGTCATACATTTCAGTGCATGAGCATTTTCTCTGCACAGATTGCCATGGTACAAAGATTTTTCTTATAAAGGATGAATACTGTGGCATGCCACAAGGTGCATGTTGCCAGGAAGAATGTGACTAAAATAAAAATAAAAAAGAAAGCAAAATAAAAACTCCTATGAAGTGAAAAGTTGATATCTCAACAGCATTAACAAAATACAGCCACCATTTCCTATTAAATAGAACCTAGAATAAAACACAGTCTTCCTCATGAAAAAAACCCTTTCACTTCAGGACAATATATTTTTGTAAAAAATTAATGGGAGCTAGGAGATTTTGTGAAGAAAAATTTTCAGCGAAGGAGCAAGGGTTTTTATTTATTTTTTAGCAGCTGACAGCTAATGCAGGCCCCTGATCCCACCTGGGTCCTTTTGTCACTACTGAAATGCAACTAATCCTTCATTATGATCAAAATGTACAGGGTATGTGCTGTAAGACTTCATAACAATCAAAGTGTCCAAAATGTGTCCAGTTTTGCTTGAGCTTAAGCAAAACCAATAAGGTTTTCCTTATAGCCCTTCCGTCAGAATTGCCTTTTTATTAAAACAAAATGAAAAAGAAAAGAAAAACAAAGACCCAGAAATCTTTTCTGCAGAGAAGTGCTGAGATTTCCAAATCAGCAAATCTGTGTCTTGAGGCCCTTGAAATGTGGGAGTTCCAAGTAAAATTTTACTCCAAATGCTATCGGGGACTGTACATGGGTGACTGCAAAACATTCGTTTTGCCTTTATTATTCTTGCACTGTAACCTGACTTTGGTTCAGGAAGAGGAAATCCATGGCCTTAATTGAAGCCAATCAGTGAAAGGTCATGGGGTAATACTTAACAGACTGGGATGGGGGAAAGGAAAAACAAGGAAAAGGTAAGGTCTCCACTTGCTTCAATGACTTGGTTGGATCCTGGAGACAGACCACACCTGGAAGGAGAATAAGCTTGAACCCGAAATATACAGATCAACTGGGAGTCATAAAATTAAATGGAGTTTGTTTATGTTATTTGCTTCCTGTTTCTGCAGTGACCTGTGCAGCAGTAACCCCTGCATGGGAGGCATGGGTGCCCACTGCAGATGTTCAGGTGTTGATCACCACACTGGAGCCTCAGTGTCACTGCTAAGGACCAGATGTGGGGGTCTGTGGTTTCAGGTAGCCCAGAGGCTGGATTTTAATGAAATATTGACAGACACTATTTCAGAGTGTGATTAGTTGCTTCTGGAGTTTTGTTGTTGTTGTTTTCACTGAGGTCCGGTACAATCACAACTTTCCCTGCATTGTATAGTTAAGTCTCTAGTTTATTCTAGATCTTAAGTAGCCCCAAAGTCATAACATACTTTATGATAGCTAGACTGTATTTCCTTGTATTTTTGAAGTCTGCTGTTCCTTATGCTAGCTACAGTGGACACAGAAAGGAAATAGTTTTATTTTTTACATTTTAGAGCTGGTCTAAGTCTAAGCAAGTCATGGTCCCAAGTTTTTCTCATCTAAGAGGTAGCTGGTCATGATCCTTTTTGGTTTGAAATTGACATGGCCATGGTCTCTAAGTATTCATGGTCTAAGGTGGCTGTCCGAGTAGTCCAGCATTAACTTTTTCAAGCTCCAGGTTTATTTGAAAACACCCAAGTCAATTAGGTGCTTGCTTAGATTAGAAAGTAGCACATGCTTGGTTTAGCACAAATTCACAGGCTGAAACAGTTAAGCCAGATTGATTCTTCATAATCTACTGGGCTGCTTATTTTGTGTTAAACATTTCTAGAACTCATGCCATCTTTTATGATCTGAAGTGGGTTTCCAGATTATCTGCTGATCTATGTCTGCCTAATTGAGATGTTACATCTGCCCAGGCCAGGACAACAATGAAAGATCCTGAACCAGCCTTTGTCCAGAGCCAAACTTTGCTTCAGGACTTGCCTTACCCAGGCCTGCAGAGAGCAGTGCAGGCATGCTTCACAACAGAAAAAAGCTGAAAGACATTTTTTGGGGAACATGTGCTTTTTTTGGTACAAATATCTGTGATTCAAATCCTTAGACCTGAACAACTAGATTGCTGTGTTCATGGTGTGAAAGAAAAAGCTTTTACAAACTGCTCTGGAGGATAAGTCTTCATCCTGGCTTAACCATGAACACACAGTAATAAACAGTGTTGGGGGCAGAATTTTTGCCTTCGTGCAGACAGATACTTTTAGAGAGAGACTCAAGGACAATGATGTATTTTCAAAAATAGGTCTTGCTTCAGTCTGTGTAAAGAAGCATCTGTTTTAAAATAGCAAACATTGAGAGATTCTGTGAGTCTTAGAAAACTATTTTTAAATGGTTGTGATGGATAAAAAAAGAAACATGCCACAGCAAGAATAACTAGCTTCATTTTAAGTCCAATCCCACATCACCAATATGGCAAAGTTCATCTCTTTCCCCACATATTCTGGAGTTTACCCCATGTAATGCAATCTTTGTGGCCTCCTTAGCTAAACTGCACAGCAGGATTAAGAGTACAATGTGTGGGTAGAACTAGGAGATCATCCAAATGAAAAAAAGATTGAGGAACATTTTTCTGGTTCAGACACCTACAGAAAATAATTTTGCTTCTCAAAACTATTTGGCATTTGTGATACCAAGGAAAACCCTGCTTTCAGAGCTAGGCTGCTGAGACTACCCTTGATTTTTGCAAACTTGGAGTATTTTGGCAAAGTTACAGGTTTTTTTCTGGGCATGCAAAGGTACATCTATAATTGCTATAGCCCTTATTACTGCTGTTCTTTATACAGTCTTCGTGCCCTATTTTCTCCATGCTGATTGTAAGTTTTGTCATATTACAGGATTTATCCTATGTGTGATAGAATTCTTTGTGCATGGGATCATGCACAAAAGATTCTTTGTGCATGTGATCTCATTCTATATCTGGTGTGTGTATCATATTTTAAGTACAAATATGTAGTTGAGAATACATCTTTAGTTTCTGATTTGTGAAATTAAGAGACTAACTATTCTCTTTCTTCCAGAAGACAGCCTGTGAAAAAAGCTTGGTACAAGTTTTTATCTGCTCTTGCTCTATATCATGGTAAACTCAAGCCATGCCTATTTAGGATAAAAACCAATGCTTTGATCTGATCTTGTTTCTGCTGCTGCCACACCATTGTACTCACAGAGATTTAGCAGAGAAGTCTTGAATCACACTTGTGTAAGTAGACAGAAAGTTTGATGCATAGTATCTTCCTTTTTGAGGACTCTTTTTTGTGACTTCCAGTGCAATTCTCAATTTCCATATGAAACCTAAAAGTTTGCGGACAAGTCCATCTGATTTTTTTTGTTGTTTGATTACAGATGAATTGGATTTTTTGTTCTTAGAAACTTTATTTATTCCTCCAGATCTCCCAATATTAACAAGATATTTAAACTTCTAGCCTATCTTTCCTTGTGTTCAATTGATATTTCAAAGGATGTACCTTTGAAAAACAACTTGAGATTCTCAATATTTAAATTACTTACTAGCCTTTTATTTCTCTGTGTGAGTGCATTACACACTGCTGTCCCCAAGCTTGAAGGAGAGCTGAGATGTTGTCTCCCTCAGACATTATGGCTTTTTGCATCAAATTTTCTACAAATCTTAATGTTGCTGCTACAGATGGTAAAAAATTAAGGTGGTCAATAAGATTCATTTTAAAGCTAGAAGAATTCATTACCCAGGTATTGGAACAAAAAAGAGTGCCAAATGCTTATGCACATCCTACACAACTAGAAACGTTCTTCTGCAAAATGCCCGTGCTCTAATAGGAATGAACCCGTAATGCTGCTCCCATGTTATAGAGTGCAGTGTATCTGTGCCTTAGACATCCCTTTAAGTTGTGCAGTGGATAGATATGTTCACAGGGCTTCAGTGAATCACAGAGATTTAGTGAAGAAGTGTATGGAAGTGGAAAAACTCAAAATAACTGAAACATGAAGTAATGACAACAGTAGCCTCTAGGGATGTATTAAGTGTGGAGAGTGCTTACCACAGAAAATTTGTATGGACATTTGCTTTCCTGGCATTGGCTGGGCCTTATGGTTGTCATTTTGAATATTTATTAGAACAATGCCACATGTTGATTGCTTACAGTCTTTGAATTAATTCTCACCCAATGTAGTGAGATGAAGGTCTGAGTCTTTTCAACAGTTATGTATCGTAGTTTCACTTACCACTGGCATGATTATGGGATACTGCATTTAAATGATAAATTGTCTGTCTGTGAGACCCTCATATACCCACAGAGTGATTCCCAGGAGGGAAAGCAGAATAAGCTGGTTGTTTAGAGTCTGTTAATGCAATGCAGAGCATGAGCTGGAAATCACAGAGCAATGTTTTAGCAAACCTGCTGAAACCAGAGCAAGTAGGGCTCTGTGTGAGCTGCACACGGGGAATGGGAGGAAGTGGCAATGCATGCTTGCAGCCCAGAAAGGCAACTGCACCCTGGGCTGCATTGAAAGATTCATAGCCAACAATCATGGTTGAAGGAGGTGATTCTCCCCCTCTGCTCTTGTGATATCCCACCTGTAGTACTGTGTCCAACTCTGGGAACCCCAACACAAGAAAGACATGGTGAGTTCATGTTGATGACCAATTTGCAGGTGAGCTGTGGAAGACCTAAGTAGTCTTCCTTGCTCTGAAGGCAGTGGAAGCTGTGATCTCCATCAGCAAATGGACATCTCCATACATCCTCCTGAAGGGCCCAAAGTACAAAACAGTTGCATAATTAGTAGATGTGGTTCCTATATGATACCCACCATAAGTGATCAGTTTTGGAGAGCTATAGTGGTTGACACTGGCTTAACCATGAGGGCAGGTTCCTAATAAAATGACCATGAATATTTCTTCACTTTGACAGATATCTAGCACCTTTCAGTGGTCTTAGGACAGTTCTTTCTTTTGAATTCATCATCTAGAATGTCTACAGTAGCCTACCCGGCCCTCCTGGTCTGCTTTTGGCCATCTAATTTGAAATATCTGTTGTAATGCCCCAGTTAACATGCTAAATTGACATATAAGTCAAGGGAAAGTCACAGTAGTCTTATTGATTGCTATTGCATGACTTTCCTACCGAAGGTGCCTCTTTTCCTGTAACTACAGAGGGAAAGTACCATAGAATCAAAAAAATTTCATGGGTTGGAAGGGACCACAAAGCCCTTTTAGTTCTAAGCCCTCTGCCATCATCAGAGATCCCTTCTACTATACAAGGTTTTTCAGAACCCCATCCAATCTGACTTCCAGGGATGGGGCATCCACAGCTACTCTGGGTGACGTGTTCCAGTGCCTCACAGTTCTAAGGGTGAAGATATTTCTTCCTAATATCTAATCTAAACCTACCTTCTTCCAGAGTAAAGCCATTCCCTGTTGTCCTGTCACTGCATGCCCTTATAAACAATCTCTCCATGTTTCTTGTAGGTTCTGGAAGGCTGCAATTAGGTCAACCCAAAGCCTTCTCTTTTTCAGGCTGGCATAAGAACTACAGTTTTGTGTTTAACTTCATTACAGGAACTATGGGCTCCATGATAGTGGATAAACATAGAAATGGCACCTAAAAGCTCTTTGCTGCATTAATCTGTTTTGTTGCCTTTTTTCTAATCTGCTGTCTGTGTCACATAGAAGTTTCTACCCATGTATTGATGGCCATTACCAAGATTTCCTGTTCTCACAAAGCTTGTCACATGTGTTTGAAGTTTATAATCTGCTTTCTATTTTAAAATTGGTATTCTCCCAGAAAACAAATTTTCCCATATTCTTTCATTTCCTGCAATGTTCATTAGGGACACTGATGGGGACTCTGCTCATTGGGTGGAATGACACCCTTTATGGGTCAGGCCAGAGTAACCAGTTATTGGTTTTTAGTT
Organism: Acridotheres tristis; assembly: GCA_037013685.1. Taxonomy (NCBI): domain Eukaryota; kingdom Metazoa; phylum Chordata; class Aves; order Passeriformes; family Sturnidae; genus Acridotheres; species Acridotheres tristis. Next base: position 137,873,963 of record CM072886.1, on the reverse strand, counting down.
TGGGTAGACAGCTCAGCCCCACAGAGTTGCTTGCTCACTCTTCCCTCAGTGTGTTGGGGGAGAGAACTGAAAGGGTAAAAGTAAGAAAATTCATCAGTTAAGATAAAGAAATTTCATAAGTAAAGCAGAAGCTGTGCATACAAGTAAGCAATGCAAAGTAAACCAAGGAATTCTTTTGCCACTTCCCACATGCAGAATTATGTTTAACCATTTCCAGGAATGCAGGGCTTCATCATGTGCAATGGTGACTTGGGAAGAAAAAATACCATACCTTTAAACATTGCCTTTTTCCTCCCTCTTTCCCCAGGTTTATATGCTGGGCTTGGCACAGTATGGTATGGAATATCCTTTTGGTCAGCTGGGTCAGCTGTCTTGGCTGTGCTCCCTCCCAACTCCTGGTGTACCCTCAGCCTTCTCAATGTCAGGGCAGCATGAGAAGCAGAAAAGGCCTTGATGCTGTGTAAGCCCTGCTCAGTCATAACAAAAACATCAGGGTGTCATCAGCACTGGTTTCAAGCACGAATCTAAAACATAGCACCATATGAGCTACTTACTATGAAGAAAAAGAACTATTCCATCCTCTACCAGTGCACCAGCAAAGGGGGGTGTGCAGCTTGAGTGCCAAAGTTGGCTTGAGATGTGCTAGTAGTGCTGGAAAATGTTGTGAGGCTTTAGTGTGCCAGCACAGCACCTTAGCTAATGAGTCAATGCTGTGAGCACATGGTAGTAAGGGAAGTGCAGGGTTTCTTAGAGCTCACTACTCTAAGAAGCAGCAAAGGGGCAGCAGCAGATTGTCATCTCTGTGCTGTAAGATGGTGTGCAGGGAAGGCAAATCCTTGAAACTGGCCTCCAAAACTGGAGGTGATAGTCCTTGGAGAAGATGTGTGCTTCTCTTGAGGGACCATCTGGGAGATGGGTTATATATAAGTTTGATGTAAAGCACCCATTCAGACCACTTACTCCATTGAGAAGAATTATTGTCAGCAGCATATTGGCAAATTTCTTGTCTAATCTGGTTCTTAATACTTGGGTACTTAGGGAAATTTTTCTCTCTGGTCTGGGGAGGATATTTAACAGTCTAACACACACTATTGCATGACTTTTTTTTAAAGAGATTTAGTCTAATTTTTTTTGACTTAGGTTTTACCCTGTTGCACTTTGCTTTATCAACAGAAAACCATAAGCAACATTTTTTCTTCCTCAAAACTTCAGCCTTGGTAATGCTTCTCATTCTTGCTAGTAAGAAAACTGTGGGGAAGTAATTTATGGGGCACATACACAGCAGAGCTCACTACACAAAGGCACACCAGTTCAGAGTGGAGCCACAGGCCTTTGTTTCCAGATGATGACTTTGGATCAGACCCATGGGGAGCCACAGTTAAAATAATCACTTAAATAGCAGAGTTAACGTATAATTCTTTCAAATCCCAACAGCTTTTAGAAGCTTGCTTACTACTGTCTTGGCTGTTTTATTCATTGCTGGTTGTTTTGTCTCCATTTGGAGATGATCTGATTTTCTGAAGATCTCATTTTAAAAAGGCTGAGTGCAATTAATCAATGCTGTTGGGCTGGTTTTCTGGAGTGCTCATTACATTTCAGCTGTGCTTAGTTCCTTTCTGTAATGCCTCCTAAATGCATTCCAGATTCAATTTTCTGTCTCCTTTGGGGGCTCTCACTTCACAGACTAGGCCAGATGAGGTAGGTTCATGTAGCACCACTGGGGTAAGTGCTGCCATGGAGGACATCACCTGGTGGGTATTGGGATTCTATTTTTCTTTACTAGACAGATCATGTGTGTGTTGGGTGTGGAGAGGAAATCTCCTCTCCTCTCAGTCTTCCACTGGTGTTGAAGAATAGAAATACTTTAATAAATTGAACCTACAAGCACGTAGACTCTCCCCCCTCCCACGTGCAAGGCACCATACAGAGAGAGAAGAAAATAGACAATATATTAAATAACTTAAAAATTCTCACAATGGTCAATTTCAGATAAACAAAAGCAGTAGCAAATGGAAATTCAGAGGAGGACTGGTCAGTCTGGCTTGCAACAACCTTTCCATATCATCTGACCTGGCTGTTGTCAAGATACTTTTTGGGAAGTTCCCATTCTTCTAGTGTGGAAAACTCCATATACTCTTCTCCACTTACATCTGCAGTCCTTCTGGATGAAGAGAAAATTCAAACTCCTGACCCAAGATATGTAGTATGGCTATGTATTCATCAGTGTTTGAATAAGCGACTCAGGAGTTTCATGACACAAATTTTCCTTAAAGGGAAAGAGCCATGGTTAGCATAACATCTGGCAGTGTTGACGTAATTTACTGTTTAATTCACATCATCTGTTGCCAGTCAGAGACACTCAGAGATGCAGCATTATAAAATGCAATTATTCTAAACTCTGGGCACAAAATTTCACACTGAAGATTTGGGAAAAGTTCCTTTTTCTGCTGTGCACATGTGACACATCATCCTTCTGGCTCAAACTGAATGTCAGTGCTCTATGATTTGGCCGAACACAATATCATGTTTCCTGGTACACATCTGTGACTTTTTCACCCAGGGAGATAAATGGAAAAAGGTGAAAGTATCTTGACTGATTTTAGCTGGTCATTAAAGCACTCATGAGATGTAGAAGCCTTTCCATTGATGCCTTGGAGTGGCTACCTAGAGCAGAGGCTAGATAAAATTAAGAGAATAAAGTAGGTGTTTATTAAAGGCCTTCAACAGATACATCTTAGGCAGTCAAAATCCTCCCAGAGGCTACACCCAAGATAGACAACAGCCACGAGTTTTTCAGACAGAAATAAGTTCTGTCTATTCGCATATCAGGGGTTAATTCTCCAATTACAGATTCAGGTAATAAAATCATATTCCCCCAGTTCGCTTGCCCCCCAGTTCACTTTTGTTTATACTTTTTGGGAGCTGGAGGATGTCCTTGGAATTGTTTTGTTTGACCAAAGTGTGAAGACAGTAGTTAACACTTTATATGAAGTTTAGAGTTATGCACTAATGCAGCACAGGATTTGAAAAATATAAAGGCCAAAATCTTAAGGCATCACCTTGAGTTGTTTTCCTGCATTCACTGGCTTGCTGGTTTGCATAGATGTTGTGTAATGAATTTGTTCTTCCACCATATTTAGGGAGTTGGAAAGAATCACTTTCTTGGGAAAGAACTGACATAGCATGTTATGATGTGTTTCTGAAACATTTTGTGTTCCCTTCATTATGAAAACCAGCGTTTTAAGATCGTATGCACTTAGGGAAGATTTGAAAGCTGTGATCTTTCAAGTGATAGGAAAATACTTAGAGGAGGCTCAATGAGACAAACTACATGCAAGGAATCATGATGCTCAGGTGAAGGAATGGTCTGTGAATAGAGGTACTAGGGAGATGCTGAATCCTAACTTTTCAATCAACCTTATGTCCAGCACTGAACACTGCTTAATTTAATGAGAATTATTTAATTTTTAGTATTTAATCTTTAGTTCACAAATACCAAATATTTTTGAGGACACAGCATTACACTGTCTCTCTTTGAAACTGAAAGCCTTGAATCTTTCTCAGTGCTTCGGTTTCCTTTGTGCTTAGTTTGGAGTCCTGAATCTTGTTTTTCCAGGAAGGAGTAGATAAAGGCTATCTACACTGAGGGGGTCTAGCTTATTTTTTCTTGAAAATCTTCAATGTTTAGTGTAATAAAAAGTTGTGGGTGTTGTGTAGCTTCAGCTTCAGAAAGAGCAGCTTTTGCATAGGAGTCTGCTTTTAAAATCCTGCCATGACAGACCTTTTAAATAACTGATGGTCTTGCAATTGCCACTTCTAAAGAGAGCAGATAGAGTACATCTGAAGAGAGGAAGAAAAATATTACCTAGACTGGAGATCAAAGTACACTTCCACTGGGACCAAATCCAGTTAATGCTATATTTACTTTAATAACCTCCAAGGAAGGGTACCTATCCATTTCAGTCTCACTATCATTTTATGAAAGCTACCAAGGAGGAAATTAGAGATTTGAAAAGTCAGTTGCAGGAATTCATCTCATGCTTTTTCAAATAATGGCTTGCTGATTACTGAAGCTTTCATTTCTGAAGCAGAAAAGATAATCTGCACTTTGAATGCCACATGGAGGGGTATGAGATACAGAAGAGCACTCATGGGCTCAACACTGATTTAACAGACTCTTTAAGTGGGCATGATCTACTTCCCCCTCCTTGTCAGCTTCTCAGTGGACCCCTGACTGCAACATCCCAGTGTCCCAGCTGTGGCTGCCAGTGAGGCACTGTGGGCTGCACATGAGCTGTTGGTGTACATGCAATGTGCTGGGGAGTGCATGGGCTCTCAAGGGAGCAAATGATGCCAATGCAGCAACTGAATGTGACTGTCCAGTTCTTCTGCAAACAAGCTTTTAATCCCAAATACACTTCCAGAACGGATTCGAAGACAATTCACTTTAGTGTGTTTTTATGGTGTGCTCTGTGAAGAGCAAGAGAGGCAATAATTCAAATGCATTTTAGATGCAGGCTATAAGAAAAATAGAGAGGAATGCAGTGTTCTCATCGTTTGGCCACACCTATGCTACTAAAGACAGTAAGTCAGGACTGTTCTCTGACCTGGGAATATCCTCATAGTATGGCTCATGAGTATATGTCTAAACTCTTCCCTTTATATTAGGTGGGTCAAAGATGTATATTGGGATGAATTCTCCATTGTGGCCAGCACTGTTATTTCGGGTTGATAGTAAAGGTGGCCACAAGATATCACTCAAACCTGTGCCCTACCTGGTTTAAATTTACTACTGCACGTGTAGTCATAAGGCCAGGGATAGGCTTCACCCACTAGTGCTGAAGGAATTTGACTGTGCTGACTTGATCCTCCCCTCTCCTTGCTTATCCTTGGGTTTTCCTGTCTCTCTGCACTGTTGCAGCTATTGACAATTAAGGTGATGACTTCTGTCCAGCTCTGAGAGACCCCCATGTACCATCCCTCAAAGAGAGTGAGCTGCCAACACAATAATGTGGAGCAGGCACCTTCCAAAGACACAGTGGAGAGGCTTCATGGGCCACAGGAGGCCAGTGGGATGTAGTCAGAGGACTGCACAACCTGTTGCCCAGGTGGTGTGGAGGACTCTGGATCTGGCAGAAACTGGAATCCTGTTTGGGATCCCAGTTCCTCACTTCTGGTGATGGGAGTAGTAGATGGCTGCTATATATCCTTTGGACTTCTAGTATAACTGACCAAATATTTCACTGAAATGGTGTCTGTTTGTTACAGATTCCTCCTTTCCTTGGAACTGTCAAGGCACAGAAGAAAGAAGAGCTCTGAAACAGGGCAGATTTTAAATATATTTGTCACGAAGTGCACCAAGTCCATACTGAGGGTTGAACTCAGGGCTCAAGTTGTCCATCAGGGGCAAGAGAACCTTATTAAGGACTCAATGACCAGAACAATTGAAATCAAACATCTGGTTAAATGAGGACTCTTGATATTTTCTCTTCTCCTTTCCTAGTAATAAAACAGGTAAGTATATAAAACCACTTTTATCAGTAATCTTCTCCAATTAGTCGTGTGAGTTAAAATCATACAGCTGTGTGCAGAAGAGAAATCGGGCAAAAGGTATTATATATACATATAGAGAGACAATGAGTGAAGTTACACACAAAGCATATGTGGAAATAGACAAGAATGTTGAGTTCTTACATGTTTTAACTTTATTGTGTGGTCCCAGCTGGAACATGTGCACAAGAACGGTCACTTCTCTATAAACAGCTGGTACTTCACTCTGTTCTCACACACTAACAAAACGTTGTCATGCAGGAGATTTGGTGAGGAAGACCTGCTGTTCTTGCCACTGCAATTAATCATGCTAATTATGGCTGGAGATTAGAGAGAATCCAGCAATACTTTAGGATATATGGGTTATAGGACTTGAAATATTTGCTATTTTTATTCCTTCCTGTCAAGAAGGAATTGGCAAGTATCCCACTTAAAAATCTTTGAGTGGATTAATTTTCTTATGCCAAGCTGAGGGGTGTCAGGTCTCCTTCTCAGGTCAGGAAGTGATAATATCACATACTTCACTTCAAGTGGTGTTGCCTATTGCTCCGGGTGCTAGCAACAGAAAAGAAAAAACAGCCCTTTTTCAGAAATTCAGGCTAAGGCTGGGCTTTAGAATTTAACAGCAGCAAACAGTAAGATCCTAGTGGAATGTGGAAAAGGCTTTGGTATGGAACTTGGAAGATCTGTATTTTATTCTTCACTCTAGGGAAAATTACTGCATCTCCTGACTTGTTTTTCCTTTTTCAGTTTTTGTTTGTTTGTTTTGTTTTGTTTTTTATCTCCTTTCTCACTTCTGCCTGTCTTGTTTATGGGAGCTTTGGGAGCTTTGCTGTGTATTTGCATGTCTGGAGGTTTGCTATGATAATACTTGCAGAAGTTCTTTCCATAGCTACACCTGTAGCTGCCCCTGTGACATGTCTGGGAATGGAGGCTTTCCCAAGTGCTGCTATCTGACAGTTTATTGTTCCATTGTTATTAATTCAGAGAGTCTGGTAACTGTAAGTCAATTGGGAACAGCATTTTTCTCTGTGGCACTGGCTTCAAATTTTGGCACTTAGAGTGTGTATCCAGTCATAAGTAAAATTTTACCCTGGTTATTTTATCTGGGAAAAGATTTTTGCTTTCTTTCAGCATCTGGAACATGAGTAACAGTCGTCAGGATGGAACCAAGAGAACATTACCTGAGAAACAATATTTTTACTTTTCTTCCAAATGAATTCCAATTTTTTAAACACCACTGAGCTTTTAGCCAATTATGCAGTTGTGGGGGGACTCAAGACACTACATTGAAGTCTGTCACTCAAATCATTGATAGAGTTTAATAATGTTCAGCACAGGCTTTAGGTCTAGTCTGTGGGAAATGGAGCCTCCCCTTGCAGTTGTCTTTTGTCATTGCTGACATCAGATATGCACATGCAGCTTCCAGTTTCCCTCCATGACTGGACCACAAAAGCCAATGAACATGCTGAAGATGATAAGAATAGAATTTCCTAGGAACCAGGTAAGAGAATAAGGAACAATACAAGCAAAAAGATTGCTTAGTCCATTGAAAATGAGGGTCTTTGGCCATTATTTTTGTAAAACTAAGTCCTAGATCACCATTTTATCTGTGTCCCTGCTTTTTGTGCTTCTGTTGATCCTCTTCATTAGCGACCTCCCACCAGCTTCTGCATGGAGAGCTTGAGGAGCTTTTTGATTGATGTTGAATCTGAATGTTGATTCCAGATCTTCTAATTTGCTCCTGGCTTGCAAGCAGCATGCTATGCTCTCCCAGCCACCGGCTTATAGTCTTAATTTTTTCTTGTACTCTTCCAAGTCCCAGAGAATTTCTTACCTTTCCCCATCCTCCTCAGGCTCCTGCCACTCACTCCACTGCCATGGTCCCACACCCTTTCCTGTGTACAGAAGCACTATCCATGGCAGGAGGAAGTAGCAGAGCATGATGATGTCTAAAACAACAACTTGCTTTGGAAGGAAGACGCTTTTTCTAATTTTGCTGCTGCTTTGCTGCCATAACAGACAGTTTGGACAAAAGTGCCAGAGTTAAACTGATGGCACTGAGCTACTGCTGCCTGCTCAGAATCTGGGAAAGGAAGTTTGTAGGGCAGAAAACCTCTGGTTGATAATGGTATGGATGTGGGTGAACAGAAAAGTGGCCATCAAAGCTAGGATGCATTTAAATGCAATCCCAGGAATGAAGCTGGTGTGCATAATATTTGAAGTATTTCCCCTTATTCATATGACAAACCAGGAACAGTGGTTTGTTTGTTTAAGTGGTACTTAAAAAAATCTGCTTAGGAAAGAGTATAGAGTAGGAGTTCATCCACTGGCAGGGATTCTTCTGATGCTACCACTAATCACAGTGCTGCTTGTGGTGAGCAGAAACTTCTTGTTTCCCATGGAATATTATCTGTCTGCTCTATGGTGTGTGGTGGGAGGGTTTATGTGTGTGGGATGGTGGCAGTGCTGGCTGCTCGTTAGCTCCCCTCACTTTCTTTGATCATAAAGGATGAGGCAATGTGCTGAACTCCTCCAAGGCTGATTCAGCAGCACTTACATTGATTCAGCACCAGTTCTTCACTTTCTCAGCATGTTCACAGACAGTGCAGTTTTGTGTCACTGGGTCATAAATATCTCAACCATACTAGATTAATGAGTTCATATACTGAGACGTGTTTATCCATCTAACTTTGTATTCTATTCTACTGATCTGTCACAATCAAGATTTCAAGAAAAATTACTTGAATCTTACATTTGGAGAATGGTGTAGCTGAGTGACTTGCACAAGCACTGTGCAACATTGCTTGAGAGCCATTTCCAAGCCTCTTACCTGCAGCCTAAACCTGGCATTAGGAAATCAGAAAAGGCTCAGAAAAAAAATTTATAAGTCTCTGAGACTGGAAAAAATTCCTAATAGTGCACTTTGAAGCAGTATGTCCTGTTGCCACTGGGCTAGAAGACCTCTTGGTCTGCCTTCATGGGAAATATCTTAATTTCTGAATTAAAAGAAGCTTGCTGACGAAGATTGGGATGGACAATTGGGGAAGATCACTAGAGAGGATGACTGGCTCACATGGCCCAGCCTTGCTGAATGTCCTGGATAAAAATACTTGCTATGCCTGGAAGTGCACACAGTGTGTGCATTGATCAAGTATAGAAATCTGGGATGGGTTGCTCAAATATATTAACACTAAAGACAATGAATGTCAGCTAGACTAAAAAGTAGCTGGACAATTACAAGGACTTTGATTACTTTTTGAACAAAAAAGGAGTCAGCTTGAAAATAAATAAAGAAGAAAAATAATTTGTGATGTGGGGAAAGAGCCCAAAGAGGAAACTGCTGTAGCACCAGTTGGACTCTCGTTGTAGCACCATGGGTGACCCTCCTGGTGGTGACTTCTGCCCCAGCCAGAGCCAGCACTCTGCTTTGCTCTTTATTTGGTAGGGAGGCACATGGGCTCCCTAACATCTCCTTCAGGAGCAGCAGCTGAAAGTTTAGTCCCTAGTTTACAACAAATCATTCTATAGGCAAAACCAGCAAATGTGTTTCCCTGGAGATGTGTGGTGAGAAAGAGCCCTTTTCCAGGAGTCCCACTTAGATCAGTTTTAGGGTGGGATGAGCAGTCCTCTGAGAAATCCCTGCTGGGATATAGCACTCTTTTTTATAGTAGTGACAATGGTAGAGCAAACCTGAGGTTCCCCTCTCACCTCTCTCCCCACTACAGTCTGCTTTCCCTCCATTTGAGGGTTTACTCAGGGCACCCAGGTAGCCACAGACTTTCTGACTTGGCTCTCTGAAAGATTTTCACAAACAGTGGTGACTAAAAAAGTATATTCCTGTATTAAACAAAAAGGCATGATTGTAGATGGAACCTCCCAGTCTAAAACTTTTTCCTTTCTCTGCTTTATCTGTACTATAGCATGTGAGACAGCTTAATTCAGCTGAAAGTATAAAGGTATAGAAATTTTCACCTTTACTATATTTTACTTTAAATGAGATGCAGAAAATGGTTTAATATTATGGTATTAGTATATACATCTGAGACTGAATATCTATTTCTCATACTTATCTACATAAGATATGATGGTACTTAGCAGTAAAATTATTTTAGGGGATAGAAAAATATGCATGTTATAGTGTGTTTTTGTATGTATGCAAGGAAGTAAAGTAGAAAACTCCAGAAACTTTAAATCATTGAGTGTCTGGACACCATATGGAATTGATTGTTAGCATATTACACAGTAAAATACACAGACCAAAAAAATCAACCCCACAAGTAATGTTTTTCAGACAAATTATTTAGCTATAAAATGATTGTTTCAAGAAAATATGTTTGAGTCAAAACATCCTATACCCGGGATTTATTTAAAATCTTGCTCCCACCACAGATTTGCAGCTAGGGGATCTGTTTAGAAATAGATTATTTTTTTCCACCGGAAGAACCACTTCTATGTTAGTGTAGTGGGTTTTCCAGCACAGAAGTGGATTAAACCTCCGCATTAATGCATCCATAAATTCTTTCCCAACTATGGTGTAACTGTTCTGGAGTGCTTTGATTTTTTAGCATTAATGTAAAGCCTCTTGAATCTCTGTGTCCTAAGCTTAGATGCCTGTGTATATTGTTTATTTATATTTGTTGTTTTAAAAAATATACTTGATATATTAATTTAATCTTAAAAAGATAACTTCAGTCTTTCTAGAATAATTCCTCTGATAAAAAATGCAAGATTGGTGCTATGTGATTACCTCACAGCTGGGTGCAACCTGTAGAAGGTGTGAGAAGCACTGACACAGTTCCACTTCAGGGAAGGCAAAGAGGAGGGCTTAGGCCATTGGGTCCCCTCACATCATGGGATCATAGTGACATATGGGGACACGATTTAATGAAGTCAGAGATAATTTCTAGGATGAAGAGAATGAGATGTTCAACAGAAGCATCCTGAGAAGCAGCAGGAAGGAAAGGGGAAGGGAGGCAAGTGAAGTTTAAATACTCCTAATCTGCTGCATGTACTTTATTCTTGGATATGCCAAATGTATCAGAATTACCAATGCCATATAGCCAGCAGTGTTCACTTACTGAATTGATTTTGGTGATATGCAGGTAGTCTAACAAAGAACAGGTCCAGCTAAAGGGGAAGAAGTTGTTAGAAAGGCAAAGAATTTCTCATGAATAAACGCTTACCTGTGACAGAAATGTGCAGAAAGAAATAGCAATTCAAGAGAGCCAAGTCTTACTTAGGTCTTGTTCTCTTTGTTCTGGTAAAGGCTCAAGGGTGATAACAACCATTGCCTGTAAGCTCTGCTTTGTACTGGGATAATACAGCTGTGATGGTAAGACATGGGAAACCAGTGAATCCCTACCAAGCTAAGCTGTGTCAGAGGAGCTACATGCTGTGTCACTCAACCTCAGTTTCATACTGGATAAAAGAGGATTAGGCATTGGTGCCAGTTCTTGCTTTAACCCTAATATTATTTTAATAATACTCTTATTATCAGGAGATTTTTTTGGATGCAACTTATTAGGAAACATAGTTCATATTATGGTTTTAATCATAACATTGAGATGCAATACCTCTGTGGTAGTGGATGTTTGTTGTCTTGGTTAACATAATCCTAATGGGTGTAAGTAGCAATCAGGGTTTTCTGGTCATGTGTTTTAATGTGATGATTAGAAAGAGATTTAGATTTTTTTCTCTAATCATGCAAACATATTTGACTCAATGATAGATGTTACTCCAAGTATTCATATTACAACATAACCTTTAGTTCAATGCTAAGTCAAGAAGTGTTGCTATGTTATGCAACCAAGATGGGCTTAAAATATTGGCTCTAAATAGGGTTGTTTCTAAAGTTTTGGTACCTGGTACTCATTGACACTGAGTCAAAGAGAAGCTGATAAATCTTAATTCTGTTGTCAGAGCTTTCAAAAGATGATCATGCTTCCACGTAAGAATTTGTGGGCTTTTTTACCTCTGTAATTTTCTGAGGCTTAAAAGGAATAGATACTAAGATGATGAAAATTTAAGCTGTTATTGAAACATAGAGCAGACAGCCCTTCTCATGCATGCCTTGTTTTCTCTAAAGCCAGCTCAGAAATGGTGCTCCCACATGGCTTTAGATAAAAACTACAGAGAGAAATGAACTGCTGTTCTGTGAAAACTTGGCCAGGTGACAATGATAATATTCTTGATGCCCTAGAGGTCCTTGTCAGACTGAGCCTTTGCCACCACAGTCTAGAGGCACTTTTGCCCACACATGTTATTTGATAGTAAAATCACTGCAATACCTCTTGTAACATATATCAATCTTCTGTCAGAGGGAGCCCAAGACAATGAACAAAAAGGGCTCCTGCGAGGACTGGAGCTGACTGACTAATTTAGGATGTATCAACTTTTACTTATATTTGGCTTGGAAATAATTTGCTTGTAAGCCTGGTTAAAGCTTCTTCAATGTCTGTATTGTATGAGTATTTTTGCTTGTAGATATCCACACTTCAGTTTGGGTTGTCAACTATTTTGACTGTTCTTCCTGATACTGTGTATGATCTGGCAAAATATTCTATTTTTTATTCCCAAGGGGTTTGTAAAATAGTTATTTTTGTGCAGCTAAGAGGAACTGAAGAAACTTTAGGGATTCATTAAAAATATTTTTTCTTTCAATATCCGGACCTTGAAAATTATGGACAAGATTTTCCTTAGTTTGAATTAATAAATCAGAATGGTTATAGCTCTCCAGCCAGGAAAAGGAGTGATGGGGAGAAAGAGTAGAAATCTCTCCTGTCATTTGAGAGCCTATATGGGGAGAGGCTGTGTAACCTATACACAATCTTCTACTCTCTGTGGCCCATACATTGGGTGGCAGCAGAGGAGCCTTGCAGCTCAAGGAGTTTGAGTGGAAAGGTACACATGATATTCAGCCTTTAAAAACAAACCCAGATCCCATTCAAGGGCAAATTTGTGCTTCTTATAAGAACCACATAGCTTCCAGCACTTCATGGCTATCGAGTCTATAAAATAATGCTTAAACCATCTTAAAGAACAGGGCCAAATCTCTGTTTGGAACCCAGTGAAGTCAAGAGTTGCTTCTTCAGATGGGTAATTAATGTTAGGCTGTGCAATGCCAATACACACACCTAAAGAGAACAGGTCTTACGAGGAGTGGCTGAATGTCCTGAGGTTGTTCAGCCTGGAGAAAAGGAGGCTCAGGGGAGATCTTACTTCTTTCTACAGCTACTTCGAGGGAGATTGTAGCAAGCTTTAGATTGGATAGTAAGAAAAATTTTTTCACTGTAAGGGTGGTCAGGCATTGGAACAAACTGCCCTAGGAGTGATGCATTTCCCATCTCTGGAGGCATTTAAACGATGTGTAGATATGGCACTTAGGGACTTGGTTTAGTGATGAACTTCTCAGTGTTGGGTTAATGGTGTTGGGTTAAGCACTTTTTCCAATCTAGATCATTCTACAGTTCTAAATAAGAATGTCATCAAAGAAAGGAATTACAAGATAAGGTCTGGATTGTTGTAGTTGAGACTCTGGTGTGGAAATCTGAATTTAAAAGCCTTAATTCACATGCTTGTTTTGAGAAGTTTGGCCTCTTGATTCCATAATGCCTGTATGTCATATTGTATATCTGCCTTCAGGAGCCTGCCTCCTTCACTGTACATTGTTTTTGTGTCTGCAGCATTCAATTAAAAACAAAACATCTGATGAGTAACTCCTGAATATTTCAAATTATATGATCTCCAGCATTAGGAATGAATAAAAGGCTGAAGCAGCAGGCCTTAAAGAGTCCCTGGCATGAATTTGTTTCACTAATACTTATTCTGCTATGTATGTATAGTATATGAAAGAGAGTAGGAGTGACTGAAGTCCTTCCTGGTCTTTTATTGTGCTCCAGAGTCTGTCAGGTCTACTTCACAGATTGAAAGCCCAGTGAGAAATATTTTTGGGAGGCTGTAAAGATTTGTTCTAGCTTCTTCATCCAATTAGTAGTTTACTATTCCATGAAGAGTAGAACAATTTCAGGCACTGAGAACAAATGTAGCATGTGGGAGCCATCCTGGGGTGCAAGGAGGGAGATCCCCTTGGCAGTACAAGGGAGATGTTTCTCTTTCTGTGTTTGCCATTGATCCACAGCAGTGCTGGTGAGCACAGGGTGCTGAGGCTGGAGCCCTCGTCTTCTTAGGGCTAGCCTTGAATGTTTGATGCCCTAAAGATACTGTGAGGAAGCCTACTACATTGAGTGCTGGATGCACAGCTGGGAAGTGAATGTCTATTCTGTAGATGTGGGAATAATTCAGGCTTCGCAGGCAGGCCAAGATGTTCGGTGCTGCCAAGACAAAGATGCTGTCAGTGTTGGAAACCTCAGTGCCTAGAAACTAAAGATGTATCTATGAAGAGAGGGCTGCTGAGTGATGTTTTTGATGTTCTGACACGACTAAATATCTAACCTTGTGTCAGGGACAGTGGAGAGAAGCAGATGCTTGTAGTCTAAACCCAGGTGCTGCTCTCCAGCAGTGAATTTTCTTGCCATGGGCTGCAGAGGGAATGTAAGTGATGAGTCAGGTGTGAGACCCACATTATCAATAGTTACAGCTGATGATGGACCCTATGATTTCCTTCCTTCTTTGCTCTACAAGACTGAAATCAAGATTCTCGACATCACCTTGAGGGATCCTTCCTGATTTATGCTTTCTATATTGCTTGATTTATTTCTTCAATTTCTCTTTTTTTTTTGCCTTGGAATATATTTCTTTTATGGAAGGAAAATCTGAGTGCTCATGCACTTATGGCAGCAGATTCTCTAGAAAGACCCATAAAGGAACAGATCAACAGATCATTTTTACCAACCTTTCAGAAAACTGCCAGTATGAAAGAGAAGCACAAGCCACCTTGGTATTAATTTTCATAGGTCAGTGCTGCTGTGAATTCTTGAGGTTTTTTAGATTTTTCACTCTCATTTACAAAGAAGTGTCAACTTGCAGTCTCAGAAGAACACAGGCAGTTTCCTTAATCCCAAAAAAGAAGTGTTCTAACTACAGTAATATATGGGAAGTTCAACAACAGATCCTCCTGCTTGGTAAGAACTGACTGACAGCAAACATGTTCTGTGGATCATCTCCAGAAACTGCTGAAGGAAGAAATGCAGGGCAAATGTAGTGGCACAAAAGTATTTCAGGGTGAAACTGAAAACCCCAAAGATCTTTTAACTGCTTTTGTCCAGCCTGTTCAGTTATAATACTGCTGCTACTGATTCAGGCTATGCAATTTTTTTTTAAGCCAGCGTTGTTACTCCTGGGTACTTTAGTAGAAAGCATTGAGCTCGTGGAGTCAGAGAATTGACTGTCTAACCCAATTTTAAGTTCCTTAAAGTTCCAAATCACTCATGAATCACATTGCTATTATTTCAGAGGCCACACAGGACAAGCTGTTTTCAGTTTCCTTTCACCTTCAATTCAATAATGAAAAATAGTATGGAAAGAGCAAGAATCTGGCTATTTTCCTTATCTGTGTGAAGAATCTGGCAAACTACAGGGTCTCAGGGCAGGTTTCAGGGTTTACTCAATTGAAAGAGGAGCCTATATCAGGAGCCCTCATGAATATTTGATGGCTGTTTCTGCAGACAACATCTTTTTTATTTTTACCTGCTTGCTAACCCATTCCTTGCTTAGTGGGGGTGAGTACAGCTCCCCAAAGTGGTGCTGATTTATGTCCAGAAGGAATCTGGTTCGACACATCTCACTTGTTCAGTGGAGTGGGCAGGTGGGTGAATGGCACTTTGTAAGACTGTTGAAAGCTCAGTGAGAAGCACATGGTGTGTGAAAGCATCAGATCTCACCAGCTGAGCCAGCTTTGCCTGGGGCAGTAGCTGGGACAGAGGCACTCAGGAAAGGTTCTGTGCTCCAAGAGTGACACGGCTGGGAAGCTGTAATTGACCCAAGATGTGCTGGCACTGCCCGCAAGGTGCTGCTCCCGGTGAGCCGGGATTAAAAGGTGTGATCAAAGTAGCCACAGCTCAAGTTAAACAAAAAGGAAATAACTGCTAAGAACCTTTCTGACAATACAGCAGTTATGTGCTTGCACAGGGTCTGAATGGAGAAATAGTGTGTAAGAAAGGATTCTAAAGGATGTAAGGAAGTACCCTAGTGATTGCATAATGTGCCACTTAATATGGCAATGCCTCAGCAGGAATGGTACAAAGTCAGCTCCGTATTTTCAGTGGGAGTTCACTTGCAACCTTGCTGAGCATTTAATTTCCTTTGATTTTGGCAAAATAAATTGTAAGGCTGTGATCTTCTGCATAGGGCTGGACTGCAAAATTCAGGGAGTAATTTAGAAGACCTGCGTTGATATGCTTGGTTTCAGCAATATTTGTGAAATTTAAAGAATTGCAAAAGAGTTTACAGGAGATAAATGGCTTCTAATGAACTTGAATGGTATCTAGGGCCAGTGGTCCTTAGACTATTTTTATAACCTCAATGTCAGCATTTCAGAGAGGATGAAATCCAGGATTCTTTGCCTTGCTGCTTGGGCAGCATGCAAAAACCAGTATAGGACCAGTCGTTCTTATAAGAGAAACTGAAACAATTGTATTACTTGGGTAAGTATTTTACTACAGAAAGAATGACAAGAAAAGCACAATCACATAGCTTAATATTGTGAACAACTAGCTTGACACGTTAAATGAAAAGGAAAAATTTTAAAAGCCAAGTTCTTAAAAAAAATAAAAAATAAAAAAGAAAAATACTTCCTTTACAAAGAAGACCTATCAAAGAAATGAGTCATCTAGGGACCAAGAAGGAGTTTGGGAAACAGATGTTCTTACATTTAAGACAGATGTTTTATGATAACAGTGCTTTGATAGCAGTTGCAACAAGAACCTACTCTAATTGAAAAATGTTGTGGTATTTCACAAGAGGAAAGAAGAGGAAAAAAACCAGCAAGTTTCAAACAGACATAGGAAGACAGATTTTCACACTATCGTGTTGTAGTGATTATGTCTCCAAAAGGGCAGAGAACAGGGAAAGTCCTGTTACAATCCTGAAGACTGGAAAGAAAAAGTAAGCACTGGTAAAGTAGGAGAATGAACTAGGCTCCCAGAAAAGGCTTAAAAAGGGTTAGGGGAGAGTTGAGAAAGTAGATTTGAGACTTATGAGGGCAGTGATAGTAATTATTGACCATGTTGTCAAAAGATTAAATGATAGGCACATGTTGCCTATAAAATACTTCAAGGGATATGAGGATAAGGAGTGAGTGCTGCTCCAGGTGAGGCAGAGAGCATCACTTCTGTCCCTGACATTTGATGTCAGTGGAGGGACTGTCAGCTTTGAATCTGGCTCAGCTGCTTAAAAGTTTGAGTAGATTCTTGCGAATGTGATAAAATAGAGAGATGTCATTATCATTGATTAATCTTTACTTGATCTTGCTACCTGTTTAACATTCATTAAAGGCAGATTTAACATTCCTTAAAATCTGAGTGTGTGTAGGGAGTGGTCTCTAGCTCTCTTTTAGCTCCTTGAAAGCTAATGTAACAAAAAATGAGAGACCTTTGACTGGCCCCTGTTTAATTGGGAAAGCCTATACAGCCCCTGGAGAAAACTGACATTTTAACAAGTCTATCCCTAGATCACCTACGAAGTCAAATAGAAGACTGGTTTCTTCTCAGACAATGTGTCTTGGAGAAGAGTTTTTATTATAGGAAAGAAGGACAAATAGATTGCCAGACTCTGTTACTAGGTCAACACCTCTGCTCTCTTCAATTAGCAAGAGACATTTCATAGTTTGGGTGAAACAAAAAATGAAGACTCACTAGATTTTAAGCAATTTTATACAAAATTTGGGGTTTGTTTGCTTATGTTAGAGTATATAATTCTTTTTATTCCAGTTTATCGTGTCAGAACTGTCAAATAAAGATAGAGTTTGTTTTGTTTTTCTGGAAGCAAAAACAATAGCCATGAATGCAGCACTGCTGATGACTTTTAAAACTTCCTTTGCAGGTGTTTATTTTTTTAGTGTCTATTCTTGTAACCAGACACCCTGTAAATACAGTCAGGGGACACTTTAAGTTCAAGTGGCAATCCCTAACTGAGGGGTTGTTTCTTACCTTTTTTGAGATCAGGAGAGATATTCCTTTTGGACTTGTCTGCCATTTACCAGGTAAAATGCTTGCAATTATCAATTCTAGACAGTTCTTTTTTTTTGAGGAAAACAGAATCTTTAGCAACAATTTTTGGCAATAGCCAACAGCATCCTTCCCTAAACTGGAAAATCTCCTGCTACTTTTCTCCCTCAAAGCCTGGCATGCCAAAGTGAAAATTGACCTGGACTGAACCTCATTCATAGGATGTAACTACATATAATCTATTCACTATTTATTCTCCATGGTTGGTACCAAGGTCTCAGAAACTCTTATTTCTCATCTCACATTTTTTCCTATTGTATATTTCAGTTTTGTCGTCCACAATATCCACTTTTTTCCCTCCCTAGTGGCTTGTGAAGATTTGTCATTGAAAGCTTTCTTCATATTTGGGCAGGTGTGAACACAGAGATGAGCTTTGCTGCACACAGTGATCAAGACCTACAGCACCAAACTGGGTAAAGGTTTTAAAGCAGATATAATAATTTACTGCTAGAATAGTCCATGTGACATGGCAGGTTACACCTACCATGGGGTTATTATGGGTTTTCTAATGAGCTTTAAGATACTTCAAGCATTTATCTTGCTTGACTTTGACAACTGGGTCTGCTTTTTAGGAAGCAGCCCTTTAGATTTGCATCTAACAAAAGGCAGACCATGGCACCTTAATTTTACAATATACTTTTAATTGGATGAGCCATAAAAAAAATTGAGAAAAAACTAATGATGTGAAGAAATTTCCCACTAAATGAAATACCTTTTCTCACTGAAGCATTAGATTAAATGTACATATCAGAAGATCTTCATACCCCTTGGGTGTCACAATGTGATGAACCATTTAACAGAGTAAAGGAACAGGAGGCTATTGTAGAGCAGAGAAATTAGAGACATTAAAAAACCTGGAGTCTGAAGACATAACCTTTTAAAGATCCTTTCCCTTTCCTTTCCTTTCCTTTCCTTTCCTTTCCTTTCCTTTCCTTTCCTTTCCTTTCCTTTCCTTTCCTTTCCTTTCCTTTCCTTTCCTTTCCTTTCCTTTCCTTTCCTTTCCTTTCCTTTCCTTTCCTTTCCTTTCCTTTCCTTTCCTTTCCTTTCCTTTCCTTTCCTTTCCTTTCCTTTCCTTTCCTTTCCTTTCCTTTCCTTTCCTTTCCTTTCCTTTCCTTTCCTTTCCTTTCCTTTCCTTTCCTTTCCTTTCCTTTCCTTTCCCTTTCCTTTCCTTTCCTTTCCTTTTTTCTTTCATGTAGCACTTTATAGTCATTTCCACGATCTCTGGAAGTTTTTTGCAACTGACTAATGTTAGACTACTCTTGTTAATGACTCATTTTTGTATGCTCTTTGGCCAAAATATAATGGATTAGAGACAGAAAGTTATTGATTAAAACTTGTCAACATTTAGCTCTAAATTAATTACTTCTCACCTGGACTGATTTTCTGTAGGCAAAATAGAAGACTTTGGGAAGATGAAGGTCAATTTAGGGTTTGCTAACACAAACATACATATCCTAATTGATTCACAATTACTGTAAAATGTTCCCATTAGCAAACAATAGCTGAAACTAAAAGGAAGAGTTGAAGTATTCAATGTTTTGCAACATATGGAGGTCTTCAGAACATGGGTTACATTAATTTAATAGTCAAGAACCTACTTTTTGATTCTAGAGAATGCTTTTGCATTTTACTTTTATTAAAAAAAAAAAAAGGAAAAGGAAAAGAAAAAAAGATGCCTGTCTGGGCTGAAAAAGAGTTTATCCAAAACAAAGTTCCCTTAAGCAAAGATGCAATATGTGGAGATGTATGCTAACCTCTAAAGCAAGTCCTTTTTTATAGTGGTGAGAATCCAGAGTCATCTTTTGGGTGAAGTAGAAATAAGAGAAAAACTTGGCTCATATATAAGAAAATGTTGTCATGCCTCTGGGTTGCTAAGTCACTTAGATTCTGATCTGTGTCTATGTGAACAGGAGGGGTGACATCCTGCACCACTGAAGTCAGTGGCAAAATTCCCACAAATTAATTGAGTCAGTGTTTCTCTTCAAAAACCTGGAACAAAGTCCATTAAGTAAATTCCCCACAGGAAAGACTCTACATTTCTATGTGTTTCTCTCTCTGATCTTGTTTCTTTGTCTTTCCCAGCAACAAAATTATTCCTAGATTAATAAGAAGTACTCATGGACTTCTTTGAAGGACAGGGACTTTGATAAGATTGCCTGCATGGGTTCCAGGTACTGCAAAGACATTGATGACTTGTAAGAAGGCACAGGCTTGGGTATTTAAATACTTCAGTCCATTTGCAGACTACTATAGAGCCATTGTATGGAATCATAATTTTACCTCTATTGTTCTCTTCCACAGCTGGATTTGAAAATTAGATGGGTTCAATTGTTTTATTCTGTTATTGCTAAGCACTACTAATAACCACATCATTTAAACAAAATATTAGTATTTTTAATTCAAAGAGTTTTTTTGACTGTGGAAATGTTTCCTTTAATATAAGGCTGATTAAAAATGAATAAGGAACAAGCTGGGGGAGATTTATGTGTTTAATTGAGAAAGAGAAGTATTTATAAAAAATGAGCTGAGTTTTCCTCTGCTGATCAGGAAGAATGGGGCAGATTTTTAAGTAATAAATCCAAGGTATGCATCCACCAAGGGGACTACATAACAAGATGGTGTAATAAACAATTTCTGACAGAGGTCAGAAAGGTTACCAACAGTTTATGTGACTTGAGAATTTGAATAACAAGATTTAGTTTTTACAGGATAAACTATATATTGTCTGAGAAGAGGTAAACATGTGCACAGGATTGGAAGATAATGAAAAATCAATGAGATCAGCAAAGGGGTTACTTTGTATAAGAAGAAGAGATCCTATGGTGTAGAAAGAAAAGCTGTGGAGATGTAACAGACCATGAAATAAAGACAAGGTATCCCAAACCAGTAGATTGTAGAGGAAAGAAGTAATTCTAAGGTTATGTCAGTGACTGAATTACAGTAAATATTATATTAGTACTAATGGACAATGACAGAAAGGTCATATCATATTATTCTGGTGAAAGACTTTTGGAGGCTAGCAGGTATAACAGATGTCCTTAATTCAGAATAAATGTAAGAAATAAGTATACTCTTTAGGGAATTAGATAGCTGCAATGATGGGAAACATCATCCAAAACTAAGCTTTATACAAGACTAGTAAGTAATCCAAGCTGGATGGAGGGTTTTCATTCTAAACTGAATTCAAACATTCAATTGAATTCAAAATTTTGCTTCCATGAATTGATGAAGATGTGAATAGACAAGCCAAAAATACAAAGATGCTGACAAAAATTTATCAGAAAGTCAAGAACATAAAAAGATTGGGTACTTGGATTATAAACATGAAAGGAGCCATAATGTTAAGTTTTCCTTGTAGTAGCTGAAAAGTGGTTGAAACTATCTCCCCACAGTGTTGCACAATCATCTCAGGGCCTCAGGTGGAGACCTTGGCTGCTGGTGGACACAGCCAGAGTGGAGCACTCACATCAGCTGGCCTGGAGCTCCTCTGTGAGCTGTGGGCACTGCTGGGCTGCTCAGCTCGCCCTCTGTGCTCTGCTCGTCCTCCAGTGCCCTCACAGCCCATTCTGAGCTCTCAGCTCAAAAACCTTCTTGTTTGATTCTTTGTCACCTGTCAGCAGTAGTTTTCCCTCTGTATTCTCTCCCAGGTTCATCCCAGGCTGGCAGTGTGGTTTGGGCTTGGCCAGTGCCTGGTCCTTGAGGAGGGTGTCACAATACATCACCTGGCTTGTAGGGAGCACTGATTCCTGGGCCAGATGTCACATCCCTCTTAGAGATAACCTTATTAAACTTACTGCCTGTAATTCATTGCTTTGTAACTTAAGATACGTTCTTTGTTTTTTGTCTGATGTGCTCAGGAGAAATTTTGAATAGTTTTTGGTAAAAATTTCCTGCTGTAAGATTTCAATTCTTGACATTGATACTGTATTCCTCCTTGGGTAGGAGGAATTTGTTCCTCTGGAGTTCTACCAGGGTTGTAACAAAACAGACAAGACCCAGCATCTTACTGGTATGTAAAATGAACAGGGAAAGTGTCTTCCCCTAAATCAGCAAAGAAATATGACCTAAAGAACACACTGTTTCCCTAGACCCGGAACAACCTTGGCCCTGTGGATGATTAGGTCAGTGAACTTTTACAAACCAAGCTTATACAAAATCCTGGGCTAGTTTGTGAAACTGGAGGTTTGCAAACACTCCAGTGCACTGAGGGGTGTATTAGGCACACTGTTGTTTTTAGTTTCCCTGTTCAGAGAATTATGGTTCCATAACAAATTGCTGAAGTTTA
Source organism: Acridotheres tristis (assembly GCA_037013685.1). Classification (NCBI taxonomy): domain Eukaryota; kingdom Metazoa; phylum Chordata; class Aves; order Passeriformes; family Sturnidae; genus Acridotheres; species Acridotheres tristis. Next base: position 137,851,943 of record CM072886.1, on the reverse strand, counting down.
AGACTGGTTATATGTTTATATACTTCAAAAGTCAGGAGTCACCATTCATGGAGAATGGCCACAGAGCCACACTTCAATTTATGTATCAATTCTTTGTATATCTTACTAAAAACCATGGAAAATTTCTGCTGAAAGTGTTCAGACATGTCCATGAATTTACTAGGAATCTTGTTTTAATTATACATACTCAAATGTCTATGATTTTAATTCAGGTCCCAGTCATAAACCTCTTCCCCAAGGCTGTGGGTGTAATGCCAGCTAACATAGAATGGTATTGCTTTCTTGATCATGTGAGGCTGTGCTGATATAAATTAGTTAAGAATTTAGCATATTAAGCACTAGACTATGTGACTTTGTTGTGCAACTTCAAAACTACTAAACAAACTAGAAACTGATACCATGGGAATGCTGATAACTGCATGCTTGAGATTTTGGTGAGTGCTTCTTGAAAAATACTGTTAGAAAAGGGACTATAAAGCTTGCAATTAAGATAATATTACAGAAAATCCCACAAAGAAGTGAATACAGTGAAAGGGAAACCACAGTAAAAGTGGGAGTATATGTCTGCAATTCAATAAATAGGAAGAGAATCTCGTTTGAAATGTTTTGTTTATAATCATGAAGACTTTGGGCAATTCCATCATGTCAAGAGCAGACACTCACTGTCTATCAAAAGCAACAGCCTAAATTCAGTTTGTAAGGTAAACACAAAATGGCAGTGTAAGTGAGCCAGCAAGACCTTTTACATGTTGGAGACAGGCAGTAGAAGACCACACACAAAATCTACAAAAAGTAAATTTTGTCCTTTCAAAAGAGTTTCCAGGCCTTCTTCTGTGGCTCTTACTCTTGCAATAATTAAAATTTGGAAGACATGTAGATGATCAATATCACTACATGGCTTTTTCAGAGAGAAACATCTTGTGACAATTTAATTTCCTGGTCCCTTTCAGTGGTCCTCACTGTAGTCTTCTTGCATAGATTTTTCTTTTTCCCTATCATCTTGACTTCATGAATGTGACCCTTCAAATTTGGCAAAATCAAAGTTGCAGCTCTACCACAGTTATTTTGTAAGCGGCAGCAATACTTTTCCAGCTGGTAAAAATGTGTCGTATATTGCCTAAGGCTGAGAAAATAGCATCCTCTCACACTGTATCCTTTTTCTTTTATCCATGGTAAATCCATTTTCACCTTCCCAAGAGGATTTCTCCCTGAGTCTCAGTTCAAGAGGATGTGGTATTCCCTCTGCCTTCCTTCAATGTTTATTATTGCTGGGACATGCCATTTTTATTTCTGTGGAATATAATATTTAATACTGTTTAGTAAAATCTGTTTAAAGAACCTAGTTATTTGTAGATTCTACACACAGAGTTTCTCCAAAATGTTCAACTGGAGTAAATGAACCACAGAAGGAAAATGGTTTGCAATGTAAAAGTAGCAACAGGCATTTTGTCATCATTACTAACAAACAGAATTCTGTCTGGACAACCACTGGAATTTGGAACATGGGTCATCCCAGCTTCCCTTCCATACTTAATGCTATGAGAACTGCTGCATTTCAAATGTAATATCACCAGCATTGTATGTCAGCAATGCTGCTATAAAATATCTTCTTTACTCTTTCATTAGAACTAGATCTGGTGAAGGAAATGTCTGTAGACTTTCACGAACTGGTAAACTATTAAAACTTCATCTAAATAGAGGATAATGAAATGCAAATAACTATAAATAGGTGTGAAAAGGAAATTATTTTCCCAGAAATTAAAAATGCATCTACCTCTTGCTAACATTAGGTTCTGCCAAAATAATATTAATAAAAGTGTTTGGATTTGGGGCTGGGAGTAAAAAGTTGCTAATCATAGATCAGTGGCTCTAAATGAAGCTGGCTGAAAGAGCCAGGAGCCGCTTAGGAAAGGTATTTTGCTGCTTTCTTTGCCATCACTGATTTTTTTTTTTGAATGAAGTCATCATATCACAGCATTCCTGCATTTGTTCCTTCATCTAGAGTATTTTCTTAGTGTGATCCTCAAGGAAAGCATGCTAACTGATACAGTTAGTGGCATCTATAGTACATTTTCTGAATAATGATTTGTATAAGATCAATGTCTGTGTAGGCAACTAAAGAAAAAGTCATAATTGATGCTTAAGACTCAAAACTAAAATAAAATTCAATTTTATTTTTTTTAACAAAGCCAGGATTTATTTTCCTCTGTGCAGCACAAGCTGTCCTGTTGAATTCAACTGCCTATTATGTATAAAAGGATACTGCTGAATCCTGGAAGCTCAGTTTGGAACCATTCTGTGAAAACACCACAATTTCCAGGCAGTGATTACTCAACAGTAATAGTTTCCCCCTGCTTCTAGCAGCATACTGTTAATGCTCAGGATCAAGAAATGCTTGACGGTATCCCATCAAGGAACAGTGAGGAACATTAGTTTAATTTCATCTTATAGTAGTGCAAATCAACTAATCCTTAAGCACATCACAGATATGGCTGTATAGTTTCTATGGATTTCATATGTTCCCAGTCCCAAGTATCTGTCCATTTGCAAAACCTTAAGAACAAATATGTATCCAGCAATGAAAGTACACACATTTATATCCAGGTGCCAGCCAGACTCGGTCTCTGCACTTTTGGTATTAAATACACAAATCATCTTGTGGGTATGTGAGAGTCAGGATCTTGTTTATTGGGTCTCTCTGCTGCTTCTTGCATAGTCTACACTCAGAACACAGTATATTCCCTCAGATTATTTTATGATGTGAATAGCTTTATCTTACCTATTTATAAAAGCAGCTGGACCTTTACTACTCCCCAGGTTGGAGGCCACAGTAAGGGCTGACTCTTCACATTTGAAGGGCCCACTCAGCCTGGAACATCACCCAGTGATGTGATTTGTGTGGCATTACATGTGGTTTGAAGTTAAAGCTGTGGGCAAAGGCAAATCTCAGATCCTATGACAAATAGCAGGATCTATTACCCTTAACTGAATAGATTGGTACTGACAATCCCAAGCAGTTATGAGCAGAGCAGATATGTTCACAGCTTTGCTGGCTGAATCAGAGAATGTAAAGCCCATTGTATTAGTGAAAATCCAGCAAGGAATAAAAAGGCTACAAGGAGTGAAAACCTTTTTTTTTCAACTGGACTGTTTTTATGACATTTTGTTAAAAGTGACAAGCTCTGTCTCTGGGCAGCTAAAAGGAATAACTTTTGGTTCTGGGAAACAAAGCTGACAGTCAGCCAAGCTGGCTGGCTGCACAGATAGCAGGGCCAATCACAGAAACACAGAATGATGGAATGGTTTGGACTGGAAGGGACCTTAAATATCACCTAGTTCCAACCCCTGGCCTTATCAGGGGTGCCAACCTCCGGATCAGTTGTTCAGGGGACCATCCAGCCGGGCCTTGAACACTTCCAGGAATAGACTCTCCACAGTTTTTCTGGGCAACCTGTTTCAGTGCCTGTCTACCCTCACAGTGAAGAATTTCTTCCTAGTAACTAATATAAAACTCCCCTCTTTCACTTTGAAGCTATTCCTCCTTATCCTGTCACTACATGCCTCTGTCAAAATTCCCTCTCCAAGTCTCTTGTAGGTCCCCTTTAGGTACTGAAAGGTCTCTTCAGAGCCTTTTCTTCAGGCTGAGCCATCCCAACTTTCTCAACCTGTCCTTATAGCAGAGATCCATCCCCTGCCATCCCCTCCCTGTCTCTGAGATGTTTGGCTTCAAGGCTGCCCAGCTGCAATGGGAGTTTTGGACAGTGGAACCAGGCTACCAGCACAGCAGCCTTTCTGGCTCCCAAGGGGGAGCCAGTCATGCATAGACGACACACTGGGACCCAGATAATGTTTCACAGTAGTCCTAGCTCCATGCGAGTAGGAAATCTGGTAGTCCCTGCTAGCCGACAAAATGACTGTGCATCAGCCTGCTACATTATAACAAAGAAATGAAGAAAATGACTGAAAATTACTTCCAACTTGCATGTGGCCTGAGATCTGAAATTATATTTCCTAACTCAGATCTTAGAACAAATAATTCCACTGTTTTTGTTCTTTTTTATTGAATGAGTTTTTCCCACTATGCTAACATGATTTAATTTTATTTTACTTGGCAGTAAGTAGACAGTCTTTAATATGTTAATGTTATTAATAATATTTGGCACACAGCTAATTCCTTCCATCGGACTCTCATGGCCCTTGATGAATGAAAGCCTAAAATATTTCCCTGCAAAGGCAGGCTTTAGCTCAGTGCTGCACAGAGATGCTCTGTGGGTTCTGGGAACATAACTCTTATCAGTGATTCCCATAACTTACAGCTAGATTGCAAATTGGATTAAATGCTCATTCAAAAGAGAAGAAGTAGGAATGCCCTTTGTGTCTCTGTCTGCACAATGGTCACTGCATGGTGGGTAATGATTTACTGCTTTTTGGGATTTTAGTAGATTAATATCCTTCATCGGGCATGAGAAGGGAGAAGTAGCAAAGAGGTGAGAAGCTTGAAAACCAGCATACAATACTATTTCTGGCCTGAAAAATCAGACTCTGACTCTGAAACCATGGCCCTCCCAATTCATAACTCTGCTGTGCATTTAATAATGTATATATTATACAAAGTATATAAATAAAATAGCAAATAAATATAATGAAATCTAATAATAAACCCAGATACTATTTAAATCCTTTTAACTAGGCCAGGAGGACACATGGATTCATGGACAAGTAACCACATGCCACCTGACCCACAGTAATTCTGTGCATGTGTCTCTTGGCCATGGTGAGACTGAGATTCTGTAGCTCAGTCTAGAAGCGAGCAAACCTGGGTCAAGGTGCATCTTTGGGTTTTCAAAAGCTGCACCCAGGTCACTGAGGCAAGTGGCTTTATGAACTGGACTGGAACACAAGACTAGTGTTGCTTCTGGTAGTCTGAGGAAAATGTAGCTTGATTTTTTATTATAAAATCACTTTTTAATGAAACCAGTAATTTTATCTCACATTTTCACCAAATACAATTATTCCAAAGAAGAGTTGGAATGGTATTTTTATCTGTGTGGGTAACTGCCCATTCACTGCATTAAAGCCTTCCTAGGTTTGAAACTCTCAAAAACTGGGACAGAGCCTTAAGTACATCTATGTCCATACTTTGTGCAGCCTCGTGGCTATAACCATGTCTCTTTCATGACTTGTTTAAAATCAGACAGTTGTCTCAATCTATTTCTAAAGGTACAAGTGTCTACCCTGAGTAAATAAATAGCAGTGTAATTACAACTGACAGATGTATTTTGCATCGCTGTCGTCACAGCATTTCCTCTCTAGGGCTTTGATACAGGAGCTATTGAGCCAGACAAACTCTTGATCACACCCTCTGCAAATAGGTCAACACATGCACAGGACGGCTGTGTGTGGATGTGGTTCAGGAATTAAATTTAGTCTCTGCATTTACCCAGTGATTTGACAATAGCTTAATTTTTCTGGGAATCAAATCTGGTTAATTAATGTATAATTTCGAAAGAAGACTGGAGAGATTCATACCCACAAGGTGGCTTCAAGATAGACATTGTATATACCTAGAGTCTAAATAAAATTGTATGGTTTTTAATGAAGACATAAAAAGGCGTAACTATTTTAAACACCTGTTCTAGGAACTGGTTAAAGTTTCAGTCCTTTTCATATAAGCACCTTTATTTTATGTTGCACCTCTAAAACAGCACCTTTAACCAGAATATCCTCTCTGTGAGGTGCTCAGACTCCTACCCCTGTGAACTTTACAAATGGCTGCAGTGCCATTAGCTATTTAGCATATGTATAACACATCGTCTTGCTTATATCTTGTCAGTTGAGAATGAAAAAGAATACCACAAATCTTCGGAATTCATCAGAAGTCAGGAATAAGGTAGAGATATCTTTAGGTTTAGGAGTCTTTAATGTGGGTATTGCAGTCCTGCATGTCTAGATCTGCAGTGGGTTCAGTCAGATGAGCTGACAGAGTTCAGGCTCTGATTCACATCCATCAAATATTAAAAACTAATTTAGGATAAGATGAGTTGCTCCAAACCCACCACTGACTTCACTGCCTGGCTCTGCACTGACAGCAGTGAAGAGTAGGGTGGCCTACTCTTCATACACAGGTATCAGGATATAGTCAGAAAGATCCCACTACTACAGGCTAGTAGACCTAGTTTTGAGGTTATTCTTTCTTGAATTATTGTTAGATGCCATACTACTGCTCTAAAGTTTTCGCTGTGAAAATATAGAAATCAGGCTTTTAAGGTTTCTATGCACATACATGCTTAAGACTCTTTAGTCTCATTGAAGGAAATGCTTTTCAGTCTTATGGTTTACTGGAAATGTAAAATGATGTGCTGTTACAAATATTACCCTACATTAAAAACCAAACTGGAAAAACCCATAAAAAAGCAAACCAAAAAACCCCCAGAAAAGCCCCCTTAAAACAACAACAACCTCCCCCTCCACTCTCAACCAAACAAAACCAAATGAAATTCCCCAAACAGACAAAAAAAGAACTGGTAGTGTTTCTATAGCTCTGTCCTGTCCTTTTAGGGTTTGATCCATGGCATTCAAAGCCACAGAGGCTGCATTACACCAATCACTGATGAAACATGACTGACTGAGGATTACAGTTTCTTATTTTCTGGGCTTGTGTTTGAGATTTCATCCAAGGTTTCTCTGTGTGGCCTATTTATTCATAAAACATTAGGAGAGTTTGTGGGAAAACATTTCAAAGTGGAAAAAGGATATTCAAAAAATAAGAGTGCGTGATGATGTCTGAAAATATCTCTTTTCCCTCATGGTCAGTATTTTCTTGTACATCTCAGAGACCAATCTCTCAAAGAACCCTCTGTGCCTATGTCAGTGGAGTATGTGGGGACCAGGACAGTCATCTGGCTTCTTTCCAGCAAGACCCTGCCTTGATGGAAACTCAAAAAAACAATGCTGGGCTTGGTTATTCTATTTAATTTTTATTTCACAGATAAGAGATCACTTTCTTTGCTCACATAAATGCAAAGTGATGTAGCTGAAGAGACTTAAAAACAATGAAGAAAATGCAAAGTTAAATTAAAATGTTATAACATTCATTTTTTTTAGAGAAGACACAGTCATGGACTTATTGTTGTTACTATGAGATGGTTATAAAATGCACCTTGTGCCTCAGTATTTTATAAGGCTTCTCATTACTTTCCATTGACCCCAGTTAAAAAGCTAGCTTCCATAGAGTTTTGATAGCCATTTGACACGAATACTTGTTATTATCACATAATTTTTATGTGAACTCATTTATTTTTATTTGAATTTACAAGTGCAGTGTTTTGGCAGAGATAATCTTTGAAACCACATCATTAAAATTACAATAAAATTTTTGTGATGGGATATATTACTGTTCAATAACCATATTGATGTCACAGTTCAGGAGAATCAAATATACACATCCTCAGCAATCAAATACCTGTAAGACAACACTCCCAAGTGCACAGTGGTCTTCATTACTAATGCCCATGACTTACACAGGGGTAATGAGATGCTGTGGCACTTCTCCATTAGTAGAGAAGAAAATAATACCAAAATCACTGGAAACAATGCAAAAATAATGGCTTTGATTTGTTAATTCTAGTCTGTAAACTTGCTCTGATGAGTATAATGAGGTAGCCAGCTGTTGCTAATAAGGCTGCAACGTTTAATATAAAGATAGAGGTGATATGTTAATGTGTGTTGTCATTCTGGTTCACCTTATCTGATGATTTTGACATTGTCTGGAAAAAGAAGCAGAGGTAATTTACTTTCCCGAGCTGGCAAGGATTATGTCTATGTAGTACAGAGGCTGAATGTCACCACCATTTCTTCATGGGTTTATCTTGGGTCTGATCCAATATGTATTGAAATTTGCAGATTTTTAAAAAATGTTTTAGTAGGAGCTGAATGAGGCTTCTTGTTTAGGGAAAAAAATCAGGCAACCTATTTAAATCTTATAGAACAACTCTTGTAACTCAGATGGTATTAAAATACAAGAAATGGGTTTCTGGTGGCTATACTGGTGCCTAAATAGAAGAATCCAGAAAGTTCATTCTTACATTTGCACAAGGCAATGGTTAGGCAAAGATTAGGAAAATTCTCAATTCCTATCATAGCTTCACAATGAAGTTGTTATGGAATAGGAGGTGAATGGCTTGCTCGACCAAAGCATTTTAAATATATGATTAAATTTTAGGTATATTAATGGTTTTACTGACATCAGTGAAGCATGCTTTCAATTTCAGTAGAAGGAAAGAAAGAGAAATATACAGACTTTGGGCTAAATAGGGCAACTATTTGCTTGTCCGTGGTGGCCACTGATTGCCTTAATACCATCACAGCACAATTGTATTGTGTGTGCTTGTGTATAACCTGTCAGTGGTGGCAGGAAGATTTTAATGCTCCTTGTCAGAGAGACAGAGTCTCCCCAGATGATGTGTCAGGCGAGTTTCTTTGAAGACATGTATGGCAAGTAGATTTCTACACTAGGGATGTTTTTTCTGCACTGAAAGACTGACCTAGTCAGTATGTACATGATGAGAGGCTAAAAGCAATTATCAAAATGGTGATACATGAAAGGACAAAACACAAGGTTTATGCCTTGTCTCTCATTCAAATCACACAAGTGCTCTGGAACTGCCAGATAAACCAATGCTGATAGCTAATTATTATTGTCTGAGTGTGACTGAATAAAATTACATCGTTAGAAGGTCTATAAACTGGCTTAGCTGCATTTTTTGTCACTAGATGGCAGAAAAAGATGAGTTATCCTGTATGATTAAACTAGTATTTTAACACATGAACACGGTGAACTAAATTAGTTTATTGTAGCAGACCACAAACAGCGTAAAAGCCGCTCACTGAACTCTGACTTCCCATTGCCATATTTAAAAAATACATTCTATCATCATGCTGGTAACATGGGATTATAGTGCCCTCTTCTAAACATGCTTCCCAGATAGGATCATTAATGCTAAACCAAAACAATGGCGATCCTTTAATGTAGAAAGTGGCAGAGAACAGAGGAAGCCTGTTTAATTACTAAGTGTGGGAAAGCCCATTGCTTGTCTTTACTTTGTTGGTTAATATTGACACTGAGTAACTGAAGGACCAGCAGCTCCTTCCTTGCACATCCAGACACCCTGCTGAGTTCAATGGGAACACGAAGTGTGGAAGATTGTGTCTCTATCCAAAGCATCCTCAAGCCGAGGGGAAGATTCCCATCAACTTCTTCAGGGCTGGGATTAGCCCTAGCAAGGAGCCATCCTTTGAATAATAAGCATTCAGCACTGAGTAGCCAGCACAGGGTGCTGGGGGTCTGCAAAGAACTAAACAAATAAATGACACACATTCCATTTCTTATTTGCCCCACAGTTACACACACGTGCTGTACTAGGAAAAGATCAGAGCTTTTCCCTGGGAGGCCAGCCACACAGACTGAGAAAGCCACACTAGATAATCTCTGCTTGCCCTTTCCATCAAAAGAGCTCAGCTGTAAAAGCTTCTTCACATGTGCAGTAGATGAAACAGCATTGTGGGGACAAGCTTTATTTTGTGCCCATCACCAGATTTCTTTATGTTTGATCCTCCACATCACCCTGCCAAGGTCAGCTCCCAGCAGACTAACACAGTAAAGCTCATCCTGACTGGCACACACACAAACCAGCACGAGGCATTGTGGTGTTCTGTGCCTGCCTCAGCCCTCCAAAGAGATGTATTTTCCACATATTCCTAGCAGACTTTTGTAGGACCAAGGGCTCATGGAAGCAGTCTTACTCCATGGACGGATCTGTCCCATCTGGCTTCGATTGTAAACGTCATCCAGATAATTTTGTTAGTTCAGCTTCTAACAGGCTTTCAGTCATGTTCAAAGCTCCTGGCAGGATGGCCAGATTTGGTGCATGGCCAGTTGTGTGGGTCAGGGAGCTGTAGAAAAAAAGGAAAGTGACATCCCATGAAACTTCAGGTGCAACAAAAATACAGGAAGTTTTCACTGTACTGGTTGATAAATGGCCAGCCCTAACTAGATTCACAAGAAGGCCAAGAATATAATGCACTTAGCTTTTTGTTATTATTATTATTATTATATATTGGAAGAAATGAACTTGTAATAAATTAGGAAGTTCACAATGTCAGTCAGCATATGATATGACTATTTTTTTCTTTTACTATGGTACTTGTGACATTTGGGTTCAGGTTAGTACAAAGCCAAACAAAAAGCTTGCTTATAATCTTTGACTAAGATAAGGATGAAATGAATACTCCGGGGAATGTGATGAGCATACAAAAAGTGCCTGTTTGTAATGTCAAGCAATCCCAGCTCAAAAATACATGTCCCTTTTTTTGGTGTAGTTTTTTATAAAGGACTTAAAAAATACTGAATACAATTCTTTGGAAGAAAGCACCAAAAAGAGGTAATGAAGGGAAGACAAATCAACTTTTAAACTAGAATTTAGTATTTCTGGTCTACAGTTAGGATTAACACAGTTTTCTGGTTTCATACTAAAACTTTATTGCTAATTACATTTTTCCATCTGTTTCAGCAGCTGCAATAATCAAGCAAATGAAACGTAAAAGCAGAGAGTTCCCAGGGCTTAGATGTGGAAGGGCACAAGAGAAGCTCATGGCTGGTAGTGAAGGCATGGTTACTGCTGGGAATCACAGTGTCTGGAAACCTGCATTGCCATTAGGTAGGGATGTTGTAGGTGTCTTAGAATTGGTATTACAGCATCTCACTGGAAAAAGACAACTATTTCATTGATTATAATTCCTGTGGTGCTTAAACCAGGCAAATACTAGTACAGAGAAAAATCAAAGTCTTAATACCGTTTGCACCATTGTATCCTAAAACACTCAAACAGTTAAAAATTGACTGAGTTCTGTCCTTTGCATGTCTCCTCTGTAGAGGTGTGTTAGAAGTGTAGCTGCAAACAATCAGATATGTTGTCCACAAAGTAATTCTGATGCAATTTTATGAACATGAGGAAAGATTTGGTGGAGTTTCTTTTGCCTGCCATGGAAAAGAAAAGAAAAAAAAGGTTAATTTAACAGGGTGGCTACACTGTTCTTTAGAAACTGAGGAGGATGCAACTGGAAGTGCTGGATGCTGGCATGGTTCTGTGAAGCAAACAGAAGCTGAAACTCCTGTGGTGCATCTGCAGTGCACACTGCCTGTTGTCTCCATTCATGAGTTTCTTTGCTCTTTCCCAGTGTGGATTAATTTTGGAAATGACAGTCACAAACCACTTAAGTACCTTCTCCTAACTGCAAGGACACCTTTTGGAGCTTTTCCAAGCAGAATGGGACATACCTTACAAATCATAGATTTAAGGAAAACCTCTCGTCTTCTTCCAAGCCAGATCCTTCTTTTTTGTACTGTTCTGCCATCACCCTAAGCAGAGAGCAGTCACAGTGTATGAAAAGCTGGCAGCTTTGAGCTCTTTGAAGCATCCCTAGAGAAAAACACAGATTGGAGAGGTGAGACTGCTCAGGTGGTCACATCAATCAACACCACACTTATGAAATTTGCCATTGGGGAAAATGAGAAATAGATCACTGCCCCCCAGCTTAGTGATCTTTGGTAACTATATGGTTTCCAGACAGTGATTTCCAATCACTAATCCCTGGGTCACTGATAAAGACAATTTTTTGACCTGACCTATCATTTCAGTGAGGCCAGAGATAACTCAGATGAAGATATAAAGCCTTTTTTAATACTTGCTAAAGGTCTGTTAAGATGGAGTCATAATAAAAAGCAGTAGTGAAAAATCTTGTTTTGTTTCTTGATTCAAGTGTTATTCCGGTCTGCTCTCTCAGGGTGTTTGAAGCTGAAGTGCAGCTTTCTCCTCTGAAACTATGGGAGAGCAAATGCAGCTTTACTGCTCTCAACACAGATGTTTACAATTAATTTATACTTATTGGCATTAATTGCTGTAGTAGATGCAAGGAGAGGGTACATTATATGCTTTATGGGATTCTGTTTAAAGATTTTGCAACCCTTTTAGTCATACTCAAGCTACTCTGTCCAAAGCACTGGAATCCCTGGTGGAAGGCAAGTTCTCCTCTTGTGTTCAGAAGCGTGTTACAGGGCAATGTACACTGTGCCTTTTCAGCTAGTTAAAGAAAACATGACTTTTGCTCAGACTATTGCATCTGATAGAAATGTGATTTTATTCTTGCTTGTTAGAAAGGCATGCAGGTAAAGGAGTATTGTGTTTTCTTGTGTGCTGTCTATTATGCTTCTGATTGTCACATGCTGGCAGTTCAAAGTGATATCTTGTCTAAATAATTTATTGATTTATAAAGGAGGCAGAAATTTCACCACTAATTTCTCCAGAGGGTGTAGAAATAATGGGAAGGCCAGACTATAGTCGTAACAGTAATTTAGATAAATAAATTTTGTTTTAAAACAAACTCCAATTACTGAGAGACAAACTCAGAACCAGACAAAAGGAATAATAAGTTTTGCAGACATTTCATGAAAGGACTGGCTTGTGTCAGGTTCATAAGGGTTGAACCTTGACTTTGTTTGTAGTGAGACTTCCTAAGAAACACATACATGACCAAAAGCATTGCTATTGATTTAGAACATTATGTTTTCCTCACTGGATCCTTGTATCCCCAGCTCGAGACTGGCAAGCTGTGAGGAGGGAAACCAGAAACAACAGAAACTTCTGAGTGTTTAAAGCTCTGCAAAGTCCCTTTGTCACAGTCCTGTCTTCTTTGGCCACATACTATCATAGGCACTTTACTGACTCCCTCTTCTCCCCTCCAGATTTTTACTTCCAAGCTTCTGTGCCATGTCTCATTGTGTACAATCTCTTTTCCTGAGAAGTCATTTTTGTGTATGGCAAAGCCAGGGTATACACTCAGCCAGCAGGTCCAGATAATTTTATTTTCAAATACAGATGTTCTCTATTTTTTTGTGTTTGATTTTGCTTTGTTTTGGTTTCCCCTGGTGGGGTATTTCCAAATAATGACATAGCTGATTATTTACTGTGTTTCCAATTCTTTTTCACATATGGTCATTACAAAAATTCAGCTATGAGCTGACTGCTGGTGGCTCTCCCACTGCCTGACACTGCCCTTGGTTTCTTCACCCTCTCCAAACTCTTTTTATCTGAATTTAGGATAAATCTGTTAACACTTTAAAGTAGGCTTTAACTTTTAGTTTTTATTTAGTTTTTATTTATTTTATTTGCAATAGGGCAGGAAGGTTTCCCATCCTTGAATTAGGTATCGGAAGAAATTCACAAACCTAATTAACTGAATGCAAACCCACAAGAAAGAAAATGTTCTATACAAGCAATATGATATAAATTGCCCATGCATCTACTAAAATATGGAATGGAAAGAAGTTCTTACAGTTTGAGCAGATAGACTCTGGAAGAGCTTTCAGCTCAGGAAATTAGTTAAAAAGAGGAAGATGTGTATTTTTACAGTGGTGATTCTGATGCTTGCAATGCAAGTGTCTGACCTCAGCAGTCTCTTACAGATATATGTTAACAATGTATGTTATATTCCTTGACTTTCACATGTCTTAGAGACATATATATATATATATATGTATATACAATCACATCTTCTCATTTTCTCTCTGTTGCTTGCAGGCAGTGGATGTGTCTGAAGGCAGACCTGAGCTCCTGCACTCATGTGAGAGTTGTGTAGCTGGAGCTGCATGTGAGGTAGCAAGCCTGAGAGGCAGGATAGACTGCCCAGAGAGCAAACTCCATGGGAAGTCATATAGAAGCTATAAAGCTTCTGGGCTGGGTTTGGTTTCCATCTGACCAACTTTGATCATGGGCAGGGTAGCTCATGTCTGCCTGTCTTCACCCATTCCCATAGTTAAATTGCAAATACACACACAGCATCCCTTTCTGCTGTGCTGCCAACAGGGCACTTGCTTTTGTGAATGCTGGTATACATCAGGCCCAATCTCTCTTTTCCATCAGTTCATGTTACAGTGCTTGGCCACCAACCAGATCTTGCTCTATTGTCTCACTGAGGCCCTGTGTATAAACAAAATGCATTAGGAGAGGAACTCACTGCAGGACTCTATTTTCTGCCTATTGGAAACCATAAATGCAAAAATGCTCATAAGCTTATTTCTGTTCAAAAGAACAAATTGCTCTTAATGTTTTTCAGCTTTTGATCAACTTATGAGGCATTTTTCAAATGAACCCTGTATGGTAGATATTCAGAGCAGATCTCTTGCTCTCTATTGTGTTTTCTGAGCACAGCTGACATGGGACAGTCAGGAGTCACAGGTGGACAGCACTGAGACTTTCCAGATGTTTTGGAATAACTTCTCCCCTGAGAAATGAAGAAGCAACATAAGTTCACAGCTTAGCAGAGGATCATTAGAATGAGACCTACATGTATTGGATACCTTATGAACTCTCCATGTGGCAGAGCAGAAGAAGGTAATACAGCACATAATTTCTTCCAGTTCTTCAATGATTCTGAAAAAGACCATTAAGCCTTCTCAATAACTTTGTTTAATTAGGAGAATTTTCTTTTGCCTGGCAGGTAAAAAACTTCAAATAGAAGATCATCTTAGGACAAACTGTAATGATTAATGTTTTCTTTCTGTAGAAGAACAAGTTTACTAGACCAGTGAAGTAGAGAAAGTCTACGCCACAGAGGCAGTATAATGAAATACTTATCTCAGTGAAAAGCATTTGCTCCCAATCTACTTTGGCCAGTCAGGAAAAGCTTATTTTTCATTCTGTTGTGAAAGATCAATGCAGTCTGTCTGAAATAAAAGTTAAAAAAAATAAAAAAGTATGAACTTGGAATGAATGCAGCACAAGGAAACCAGACTTAATAGTCTCACCAGGGTCTGCCTTTGCTCTAGAGCCTCTGTTACTCCTGCGTGGGTTGTTCTGGAGACAGTGATTTTCCACAAAATGCCTGTGAAACAACACATGGCATTTCTAAGCTGTGGGCTCACCTGTTTGCCAACCTGCTGGTGGACATCTGGAGATGACTTTGGTTGCATGAGTGCCATGTACCTTGGCTGAAATGGAAATCACTATGTGGAGCATGTGTAAGGACCAAGTCAGAAAGAAGTCCTCCATGCTCACATTCAGGAATGGATCCATGGCTGTTGACACCCCCACTGGAAGTCCTGGGAGTATGTCCTAATTTCCTTCACAGGAATTGCTGCACTGCAAACAGGAGACAAAAATTGTGTCATAGTTCTAATAGCTTACACATGCTGGACTCCTTCACACATACAGAGCCTTTTTTTGAGCCTCATGTACGGAAATGTGAGAAGCCAAGAGTTGACAAAAGACCCAGATCCATAAGGCACAAACTAGTTGCATTTGTACTTCCTTTGAAACTGTCTCTTTAACTCATTTAAATAAGGCTTCAGAGAGATCTCACTGAGATGTGTGGTCAGCCAGGTTTAATTTCAATTCTATTTTTAACACTTCTACATCTAATTATAACTTTTCCTAGGTGTGTAATATTTTAATTCAGAAATATCTAGAATACTGTTCTCTTATATTGCTATTTTCTTTGAACTACTTTGTATTCATTACTAATTTATAAAGGTCTCATTCTCTCTGTGCATGTATCTAGAAAAGAGGATTACTCTGCATTATTACATACACAACCCATGACAAAATAGCCACAAGCATTTTAAAGAGTATCAGAGCATTCAGTACCAGCAATTATATTGCACAATTTTAGAGAGAGGATATAAAGGACTCAGATGGCCTCTCTGGAATTACAAAGACTCAAACCAGCCAATGAAGAGGAAAATTAATTCCTCCTTATTACGCAGAGTCATATGAACATCACAATTTCCAAGAAACAGAATTTGTAACTAAAGGAAGCTAAAATGCTCAAATTGTAATGGATGGAATAGGAATTTATTCCATGTTATTCCAGGAAATTAAGAGTGCTGTTTGATTTTTTTAAGGGGAAACAAAGTTTTAGTCATTGTACTTCAAAGAGGAACATGGAAACGTGGTAGTCATTAACATCAGTGTTTATGTGTTAAACTTAATCATTCAGTTATGGATCATTACATTTTTTCCCATATGGTGTCTAAGCTAATATAGTGCTTGAGAGTCAACGATGACATGATAGGAAGAGATTTTGATTAGACAAAGAATTGGATATTATCCAGCTCTGAAGGTATATGATCAATAAGCTAACTGATGAATGAAGCATATGAACTCTAAAAATGGTAATCAGTATTTATACTTAGTGCTTGATAAATGCTGTAAGATGCTTTACTACAGAGTTGGTCTTATTATGTAGTGCCACTGCATTAAAGTTTCTTACAGGTACTGTCACATTTACCTATGGGAAGGCATTGATCATTCCTGAAGTGGTGGCAGAGCACAGGAAGCTCCAAAATACTCATTGTGAAGAATGAGTATTTCCACAGTTTGGAAGAGAAAATGTAAACTGTGGTATTGCCACAAAAAACATTATGAAGAGCATTATGTGCTCATGGTAAGCCTGCAAATGAAAGAGATAATGCAAGATAAAGAAGAAAAGGAGAGATTGTCTCTCTCAGAATAAGAAGTTCTCAGTGCAGTTCAGTGAACTAGATCTTACCCAGAAAAGTTAATATATTTGTTTTTGTTACCCACTCTGTGTTTCCAGTGTGGTCAGAACCCTCTGAGCAAACAGTAACATTTGTCTGCGGATTATCAATCTTCGGCTGAATCTCCTTGGGTTTGGCAGATCTCAGGTTGCAAAATTCACCTTTGCCTTTGTGACCCAGTACTGCACTTGTGACCCAATACTGTCCTAAAAGGAAAGAGAAGGTGTGTGCTTGTCCAGAGGTTCAACACATCCAAGTTAGAAGTCCAGCAATTCCATTCCTTACTCTGCACAGGAGCAAGTTGACGATTGGAGCACAGTGACATTTACAGGCAGTGAGTGCATTGCGTGTAAACAGTGAAAGGGAAATTAAATTTGTAGTGGCCCCTCTGTACAGGCCTTTGTGTCTCTGCTCTTTACAACAAAAATAGCTCCTCCATGGATGGTGTATAATTTTCTTTTCTGGGAAACATTAGAAATTAATTTTCCATCAGCAAATGTGAAGTCTGAGAAGCTCTGGAGATGCAACCAGCCGAGAGCTGATGGAGACTCCAGAGTCAATACTGTAATTCCTCTGACTTCTGGCTGATTAAATTACTGAATCTTCATCTTATTTTACTAACTCTGGAGTGCCATGAAAGCAAAAAGCTGATTTCCAGACTTACTGTGGATCTGTGTGACTTTCTTGTGCTGAATGAGAAACCAGCTCAAAGTTCAATGAATATCTAGTGATTATCCTAGGGTAAGGTGCTGGTCAGTCTTTACACCAGGTTACAACCACTCATAGACCAGACTTTATTTCCATCTGAAGTCTTCAGTTGCTGCTGAAGCCTGATTAGATCAAGTTAGGACTGACATGGCACATCACTCTAAGTTTCTTTTGAATTCTTAACACACGTCTTGTTATTCTTATCCTTAAGATTTCATTTTCATTTTTTAATCAAGACAGAGAAGATAGTATGTTAAGATGAGGTAAAATCCTCCAGGAGCAAGGTTAGATAGATGTTGGAAGATCTGATTTAAGGCTAAGGCACCCACAGGGTTTACTTTGACCCATGAACCTCTATGAAAGCCATCAACTACTTTGTCTTCATTAGGGCTAAACATTGTGGTAGCTAATTCAAGTTAAAAATATCTCTTTTTTCCTAGGGAAGATACAACCTTAGCATCTCTGACTTGCTGTTGATTTAGAACTCCTTTGTTGTCCAAGACTGCTGCTTGTCTGCCTACAGGGGATCACTGTTAATATAGTGCTCAGTAAGGATTAGGAAAAAAAGGTTTAAACTGTGCACACTTCAAGTAACTTGTTTTTTCTGTGTTATCGTTTGAAGCAACAGTTTGGATCTGAGCATAGCTGAGTTCTTGGATTTTGTTTTAGTCCCTTTGTGTCTGCAGTTTTTCTGTTTGCATCTCAGTGGTAGATTTACAGAACACGCAGAGAAAAATTCACATTAAATAGGGATTTTGGCAAGAGTGAAGGAATCATGACCAATGCAGTACTGAATTTATGTTTTTAATCACTGGACCATAGACAATCCAAACCCTTTAGCAATGTGTCTTCCTTATCACGTTTTGGGGTATTTTGATGTTCAATATCCTGTGAAGCCAACATTTGCTACACTGAAAGAGAGATGTATAACACACCAAAAAGCAATGTATTTTTAAAATATATGTTTTAAATTCAAGTAGTTATGATGAATTCTAGTAAAGAAGTCTTTGACTAGTTCCCAGCACAGAAAGGATAGAACTGATATCCAGCCTTCCCCAAAATATAGTAGCAAAAATGCCTTCAAGGAAAAAAGTGAGCATAAATCTAAGGTATAATTTAAATCTTTAAATTTATAGTTTCAGAGGGATTAAGTAAGTGACTGGCAGTTAGCAATCCCTTTGCCTGGGACAAGAATCATGTCCTGCCAGGAGCAAGGTGAACATGTAACATTTCTTGTTTATAACATATCAAATCCTATTTTTTGCCTCTGATTTTGCATCAGAAATATCCAGCGACCTGGTGGCCCAGTAATTCAAATAACAGGTGAAGCTGGTATCATTCAGACGTCATGGGGTCCATATCAGATGTTTCCTCCTCGTGGACCATTTAGGAAACAACCCATTCAGTATTATGTATTATTATAATTTATCAGATTTTCTAATTTTTCTGTTTCTCCACATTGGCAATTTACAACTCAATTACAGCCCAGTTGTTAGAATCACCAATAGAACACTACCTGGTGTTTATATATCCAGGAAAAAACTGTTCTCCAGGATTAGAAGGAAGTAGAGATGGTTGTGTGACCTTTCAACTTCTTTCTTTTTATGCAGAGAAGTTAAATAAGTGGATTTATTAAAAGAATTCCTCACCTCCAAAAGAAGTGTGAGGCTGGGAACATGAGTCAACAGTGTTTGGCTGTTTATTTGTCAGAGACCTGCCTGCTCATAAATCCAGTGACCACCCGGAACTTCTCTTACACCATGTGTGCAGCTTTCCCACAGGCTGCAGAGCTTTCCCCTTTTGCTTATGAGTGGTGAGGTGAACCCTGAAGTGGCAGTAGGCAGCATGCTGGCTACAAACTCACTCCTCCTCTAGTGGGAGATATGTAGGGTATAGATTTCTTAATGATTAACTTTTGGATCATCTATATACACAGTTTTATTTGAAATGCCTACAGTAAAGTGGGAAGGAATTTGATAGGTTGTCTTGTGCCTGATGTTGATTTTGGGCTGTGGTCCATGGCATCCTGGCAAATGGGAGCATAAATTATTTTTATGTGCCCTGTGAAAGGTCAGATGTCATCGTTGTCATTGGGCCTAAATTTGCCCTATATAAGGTACACTTCCTTTGCTGTTTGTTCACAAATCTGTTTACACAGAAAAGTGGAAAACAGGTTGTTTAGTCCATTCTCCTGCTCTGAGGTAGGTTGGACTCTATGAGGATAATTCCTGACAGATTTATCAAATTCAGAGCAAATCTGTTGTACACAGAATTGTTACACGAATTGTTTAGGGATGTGCTGTGTCTTTTTATTTCTTACTGAGTCATACAGGTAGAAAGGAACAGTTTTCAAAATGTTAATTTCTTGTAGTAAGAAATTCTGGCACTGACAAATATAAGAAAAACGAGTATAAACTGTAACAACAGAAAAACCTGACATACAAATATGTCAAGCCTGTGCTTGTATTTGCATGAGAAGGGCAGTGTGACTGCCCTGAGTGAAGCTGGAGCATTTGCCTTGTGCCATGGACCAGTAACCCAGAGCAGGGAGTAACTCACGAGATGTGCATGCGGAGCAAACCTCAGCCTTATGACAGCTTTTGTTTAGTCAGCAATCAGAGTGGTTAATTAACATGGCAAGGCACAGGAGAAGGGTAAAACATCTCCTTGTCTCAGGGGATCCTGTATTTGCTGTGATCTCTCTGAACAAATGGATTTCTTCTTTCCATTGTGTCATCTCAGCCTGGATACTGCTGTCTGCAATCAGATGCACAGTTCTTGCCTGATGCTGGAGCTTGTATGGTCTAATAATAATTAGAGAACAGTGCACAAGAGACCCAAGAATTATTTCTGGCTTGTGGAGTGACTTTGTGGCATTTTACCCCTCCATGTATCAACTGAAGGTGAACCCACTCTTGTTGCAAAGTGTTTTTTTAATCTACCCTAAATTGCAGCTAGAACTCAGTGTCATCATGTACAGACTCTCACTTATAGTAAGTAGGATTTTTGCTAATTGAACCCTTTTTCAATAACAATTTTCAACTCGTGTCTGAAAAATATGCATTTCTTTCCCACTGTTTAGAGAAGGGTAAAACCTTCCTGTTCCCTAGCACAGGAAAACAAACAAAACTTCCAGTGTGATTGATTAGAGAAACACAATTAGCTGTCATGGCTATAATTACTACATAAACACAGTCCTGGGGTAGAGAACAAGTGTGCTGGAGATCCCTTCCTGAGATCCCAGTAAACTGAGGTAACCTCTACAGCCTACTCAGTGAGTGATAAATGGTGAAGAGGTAATGCATGGGTGTCCCTTCTGTGAGGTCTCCAGGCCCTGATGCTTGGTGTGAGTTCCTTAACAGAGGCTTTAAATCACTGCTTGAAAAATCCCACAGGGCAAAAATGTAAAAATGGTTGCAGTAATTTCTTCAATCAGTTAGTATTTTCCCCTCTGAGAAAATCCCTTCATACTTTGGATCTCTGCTCTCTTCTTGAAGTAGACTTTGCTCCCTGAGCATATTAGAAAGCATAAGTTAGGCTTCTAAGAACAAATTCTACATTTGAAAGGAGCTGGTTGCTTTTGTAGTGTTAAATACTAAGTAAAAAACCACAGTTTTGGAACGAACCTTCCTTCCTTCCTTCCTTCCTTCCTTCCTTCCTTCCTTCCTTCCTTCCTTCCTTCCTTCCTTCCTTCCTTCCTTCCTTCCTTCCTTCCTTCCTTCCTTCCTTCCTTCCTTCCTTCCTTCCTTCCTTCCTTCCTTCCTTCCTTCCTTCCTTCCTTCCTTCCTTCCTTCCTTCCTTCCTTCCTTCCTTCCTTCCTTCCTTCCTTCCTTCCTTCCTTCCTTCCTTCCTTCCTTCCTTCCTTCCTTCCTTCCTTCCTTCCTTCCTTCCTTCCTTCCTTCCTTCCTTCCTTCCTTCCTTCCTTCCTTCCTTCCTTCCTTCCTTCCTCCCCTCTCTTCTAAGTGCTGCCTCTTCACTGAATTTACCAGCCTTAGAGCAGGCCCTAAATAGCAAAAGGCACCTAAAAGCAATTGTAAGATGACAGGGTTTCAACACTATTTCAGGAAAATATTGTCAATAAGATACAATTAGCACAGTGCCGGCACATAAGGGGGGGTGGGCTGTAGGATATGTCTGTGGCAGAGGGGCTGCAGCACAGATTTGCAGGTAGCCCCCAGTGAAGGTAGCCCCTGTGCTGAGCTCAGAGTGGTGTGACCCACCAATTGCCCTGTAAGCATTTGCAGGATGCAGCCATCAGTTGCATTTGGTACTGAGGTGGTGGAATTTCTCAGGTTGGTAACTCTGTGATGCACCACAAATAACAAGCATTCAGTGCAGGAGATTACCCTGATTGATGTAACAGAGGAATAACTTCCTTGTAACTCGGATGTAACTCACTGTAGCATATCAGAAAGCACTGGAAGTAAAGCACAGCTGCTCTCAAGACATAACTCTTTCCAAGGTTACTTGAAAGCACAGTTGATTTTGTTTATTTTTCA
The DNA here is from genome assembly GCA_037013685.1 of Acridotheres tristis. NCBI lineage: Eukaryota > Metazoa > Chordata > Aves > Passeriformes > Sturnidae > Acridotheres > Acridotheres tristis. Next base: position 137,830,145 of record CM072886.1, on the reverse strand, counting down.
GTTCAGACTCCAAATGCAGGTTAGCTTTGAATTTCCAGATGTGTAACGTGGTAGAAAATGCCACATGTTTTCATCTAGCATGCAGCTGTGCAGTGAGCACAGACATGATGTTAGAAATCCTTGTCACTGATGTGACTGTTCACTGATGACAAATGACACCGTTTAACTACTTGACAATCAGCTGGTGAGTTCACCAGCTAAAGGCTCACCATCCTTTGTGATTCAGAAAGCTGGAAAGAGTCACAACATATCCAAACTGAACTCTGGTCTCCAAATCTCATTCACCCTGAATAACCTTTCTTTAGCTCTGCAACTGGACAATAAAACTTTTCAATGTCAATACGCTTGAAGAACCTTGGGAAGATTTGTAACAGCATAACTGTTGTGGGATGTGTTCAGCATGTCTGCTCTGTGGGTTGCTTTAGGGTGCTGGTGTGTGCTGGTGTTCTACAGCCAGGAGAGGGAATGGTGGCCGACTCCCTCCAGGCTTCCCAGGGGCTTAGGGTGCTCCTGGGGCCACAGGAACTGGTGGCTCATCCAGGAGCCACAGCTGAAGTAACTCAGGTTGGATAAAGACAGTCTGCAGGGCTTTTTGTGGCTGGTGCCTCACTTTTCCCAGTGAGTACTTTGCAACTTGAGTTTTAATATTATGGATATACTGAACAGTAGGCTGACTGTCATGGTAGCAGTCCTTTCTTGGGATGGTCACTGCATTCCTTATGTGGCTCAAATAAAATCACCCACTTTTTAAATAATGCACTGATTTATAATCAGGCCTTTTGTCCCAAAGGGCAGACTCCCATCTCCTTCCCCTCCTGAAGATACTCTTTGCACTCCAGAATCCCCCCTAAATTTTCCATTTCAGATTTCACATTTGGGAACTGTTCAGTCACTTACATTTAAGCAGAGAAATCATCACAACAGTTGAGAGTTATTAACACAGGGAAAAATTCACAATCCCTTGCAAATGCTGAGGGTAGGAGGGAAAAAACACAGCCTTTCCAGCTTTCATAAAGAACAAACAGCTTACATGTTCAAAAACTGTGTCTCTACAGCTGTGTTAGCTGACTTAATTGCATATATTCCTTTTTTTTGCAAACCCTGAGAATACAACAGTTGTTTAGGTGATGTGGGAAAGACTATTTGTTTTTGCTGCTTATTTAGTTTATTTGCACTATGGTGCCTAGTTAAAGTAAACTGAAACAGGAAAGGGAGGGGAGTTTCTCTTATTCCTTTTTTTAAGACTCCAGTATATGTCAACTTTCAAAACTCTTATAATTTCTTGCCATCAAGTGTTTAAGGCAGAACATGAAGATTCCTCTTCCACTGCAACTGCTATGACTAATCACTTCAGATGAGACATTTAGTAATGTGAACTGGAGTATGCTGAAAAATAATCAGTCATTAGGGTCAATGTTTTCAAAGATGTCTAGTAATTCTAGGTGGTGCCATTTTTCATATTCAACTCATAACACATGAAAGTGTCCAGTCTTTCGGTGGGCAGCAGTGAATGTGGCCTCTATTTCTGATGTCTGTATTTGAAGATTGATGCTGCAAAATTGGAGAAGATTCCTGTGAAGAGTTTAATAGGGAGAGCAAAATTCATGCATGCAAGCAAAGCAAAGCAAAGAATTCATTAATCCTTTCCCACTGCATGCAGGTTTTCATCTCCAGTAAAACATGTTTAATCATGTTTAATGGTGACTTGAGAAGACAAACAGCATCACTTTGAATGCCCTCCACTTCCTTTCCTTTTTCCCCAGCTTTATGTGCTGAGGATGATGCCATATGGTGTGGGATATTCCTTGGATCAGTTAAGGTCAGCTGTCAACGGTGTGTCCCTTCTCAAATCCTTGTGCATCCCCAAACTCTTCACTGGTGGGATGGTGTGAGGAAAGGCTTTGAATCTGTGTCAGCACTGCTCAGCAATGACTAAGAAATCCTTCAATTATCAAAACTGTTTACAGAAAAAATCCAAACCACAGCTCCATACCAGCTACTATGAAAAAAATTAATTCTATCCCAACCCAGAGCAGGACACTTCAAGAGGACTCTACTTTTGGGAATCAAGTCAAAACCTGGAAAAACTCAGCAGGGTGAAGTGTCTCAGCTGTTTTAAATAACCAGAACTATCTGGTGTTTCTCTATAGGATACATGTTAGTACATTCATACCTATGGGATCTGAAGTAAATAAATTAGAAAAGGTACTCAGGAGGTGAGCCTAAGCACATGGCATTGCAAGTTCATATTCTTCTTATCCCGTCATAACTGGTTCATTACTTTTTATCTTTTCGAGCTTAGAAACTGGGGAATCTCATTCTGTTGAACTAGAGTTTTAATTACATCAGTGAGAAGCTAAGTACTCCAGGATTTGAAGACTTTTACCTAACTTATGTAAATAATAAACCATAGCCAAGTGCTGCATTTCCGAAATGACAATTCTGAATGGCAAAACCACATAAAAGCACTAGGAGTAGTTTGTGACTTGGAGGGAAAAACGCAATAAGCAATTTTCCAGGCAGGAATCGCTATGTTGCAAATGAGCATTTATCCAAATCCAACTAAAACACCTTAGCAGTTGCAGAGGGTAAACAAAATTTTTATCGCCCTTAGAAAAATGGATGCTATTTAAATAATTATTAGCTATTTTTTATGATCTGTCATGGGACAACAGGAAACAGAAAAGAACTAAGTTAACTTTGCACGAATGATCAGAATGAAGAACATCGTGTGACTTTATAAGCACAGTAGGAAGGCTTCACTAGATTCTTCATCTTTGGCTAATAACAAAAACTAAGCATTTTTTTACTAGCAGGTGTCCTTGACCTCAGTGAGCCTTAATTTGTAAACATCCTTTCTACAGCTGTGTGAGCTTTGAAGTATCCAGCTTCTCATCACTATCCAAGATTTGACTTCAGAGCTTTCTCCTGTTCATCTTTGGACTCATCCAGCAGCCCTGAAGTGCCAGTCAAATTCTGTGTTCTTGATTTGACATCCTCATCATCAGATTTGTGCTACAAAAAGGAGTGATTTTTCAGGGATTTCAGATTCTAGGAGGCAGAGATGATATAAGATACTTAGATTTTCTGTAGTGTGTAATCTGAAAGTGGTTTACAAATTGTTGTATTTAGCATGTGCTATTCATGCCGTTCAGTGATGTTTTTCACTTCTGTGATCTAATTCATGTCTGTCTCTTTTTCATGTCTTTTATACCACAGGGAGCAGCACCAATTCTTCTTCAATATTCCAAATTGCTCTTTTATTCTCAAATTCCATTAAGAGTGAAGAGGTATTACTGTTGTGCCTGATGAGGAAGCTATATTCTGTGCTATCAACTAGATAGCTGACAGAGTACTACATTAATATCTGTGGATAGATGCACTTCCTTGAATTTGGGAGCAAAGAACACACAGATTTTCCTCTGTAATGCAGGTATTGTGTTGAGAGTGATACATATCCAGATTAGGAAGACATTGAGTCCATTTTCCCTGCATCAGTCTTTTGTCTTTTTCACTTTCTTTAGGACTGGAGATATAGAGAAAACAATGTGAGCCTCATCACTGTCATTTGTGTCACCAGTGTGTTCTTCCATGAGGTGAAATGTATTTTGATGAACATATTTTTCTATACAATGTTTTTTGGGCTGTTCAAGACTGGGTTAACCAGTGCAACCAAGGACAAAGAAGTACAAATGGATCTGCCAACACAATGGTCTTCTAAAATTAATTAATTTCTCGCCAAGTACATATTGTAGCAGGTCTCACAGTGGCTACTGAAGCAAAAACAGACTTCTAGTTTCTATAGTTGTATTTTTGTCTACTTTATGCAGTTGTATTTTTATCCTTTGTGAGCAGCAAAACTTATTCTGTACCCAGAAACCAGCTGCTGTAGAGCTAGTATGTCCTCTAGTTCCACCAGGACACAAAGTAGTTTTTGAGCCACTTTGGGGGTTTGAATAGTTGTTGATTTTGAAATGTGATGGCCCTCCAAGCTCACATCTATTTGCCAGTCTAAAGTGAGGGCCATGGAAATTGAAACATGGAGTCATTGGGATTGCTTTTATCACCTGTCTCAGATCCTGTTGTCCCACCATTCTCCACATTGTCTTCAAGAAGCATAATCTCAGGGGAAATCAGTATTGCATAGGATATAGTACATTTGTAGCTTTGCCATGTGCTAATTTTCTCACTCTTTTCTTTTTAACCTGTCTTGGTAATAGATAATAAAATCCTTATCATTTGGTTTGCCAGAACTGTTGCATAGCTGATCAGCAAAAAAATCAGCAGAGAATCACAGAGCCATCCACATTAGAAGAGGTATTAAAGATCATCCAGTCCAGTGTAAACCCAGCACCACCTTAATCACCCCAAACCATATCCCCAGGTGCCACATCCGGATGCTTTTTGAACACTTCATGAGACAATGACTCCCTGGTACCTAATTAGTCTTGTAGAGAGAATGCCTAACTCACCAATGCCTAACCAGTCTTGAAGTGAAAAGATTTTTCCTAATGTCTAATCTGAACCTCCCTGGTTGGACTGTCTAGCTTGGTCTAGATTGTTTGGAATGCCTAAGTGTGACAGAGTAGACAATACCTATAGTACATCAGTTTGTGTTACATCACAACTGGGTGGGATTTAGCCTGCATCAGTAGAATTCCCTCATAAAACCATGAGCAGTTATGAAATCATTTGGTGGAAACTGCTGCCAGAAAATTCATCTATTACCAGTGCTGGACCACAACACATGTACCATGACAGAAGTTTCCTCTTTCTTCCTCCCTCCCTGCCCAGTCACAGATCTAGAGGTCTGGGCTGTGATCAGGAAATCGTGATCAGCACATACAGATGTGCTGATCCTGTTCTGGGATTGTGTTTTCTGGCCTCTGATCCCAGGCCTGGTTGACATCTGTTGGGCAGCAAAGCTCTGAATTTGATTTGGATTATTCTGATGGAAAACAAAGAAATCTATTGAGAGGTTTTATACTTGGGGGTCTTAGGAAGAAAATTTTAGAATTAAAATTTGTGGGACGAGTTTTTGAAAGGAATAAATTAGTCTTACTTTCTTTCCAGTTATGTTACTTCACATTCTTGGTAATTCAACATACAATAAATCGAACCAATGCATACTCACTTATATCTCAAATCAGTTACATTTGTAAAATGTACATTTCTGTGCAGCAAGTCAAGTGTGAATCTAAAAGATATAATACATTTTGCATTATGAACTTCATAAACAGATCTATGAGAAACATTCTTGTGGGACTGTCTGGTGTTGTAGCAGGATATTCCACCCAGAATGTGGTTGGGCAACTCAGGTCATGCCCTAAGGCTGTAAGTGGTGGACTGAGAGAGGGTGTGTCATGCTGTTTTGATGCTGAATTATACTAAAACCAGTCTGACTCCTTAACTGTGGAAGATATGGTAAAATACCCTTGTGTAAAAATGCTGATCTGCCTGGAGATATATAACTGACAGTCAACCACTTTATACTATAAAATTCCAGTTCCACTTCCAAAGGGACAGAGTCTTCTTATTTATCCCTTCTTGGAGTGTGTGTGGGGATCCTCCCTTGAGCAGGGATACCTCAAAGTTACACCTCAAGTTTGAGTGAAAGAGAATTTGTCCAAAGTCATTGGTATCTGTGACTTACATCAATCTCTAATAATTGTTTCTCTTTGCTAGCTTTGATAGAATTGCTGTGCTATAGTGCCTTATCCTGTGCCTTATCCTGTTATACTCGTAGTTTTAGCTTCTTTACTCTGATAAAGATCTTTTGTCTAATCATTTATCATAATAAATCATCAATTTTTATATAAATATACCTGCTTTGCCATCCTTAAACCTGCTGGAATAAGTTGTACAAAGGCTCAGTCACACCTGTGTAATTCCTTAAACCAGTGACAGTCTGGGCTAAGATTGGATCCAGCTGCCCCCAAGCTCCTCTCTGAGCAGGAGTTTAGAAAGCAAGGGACTCCATTCTGCACTGTGTGACTCAACAGGAGGGCTTCCCCAATAAACTTTGTCTGAGGCTCCCACTTCACTCATGAAAGGTGTGTAGATGTGAGGTTGTAGTAGCCTGTTAAACATTTGAGATAAAAGAAAATGTTTAAATGTAATTGCTCTGTTGATTTGTCTATCCAAATTTTCAATGCATTTCAGATATAATGTCAAAAAATATAGAGAAAGATATTAACATGAAGATTTAAGAGGCTTTAACAATACTGTAAAAAAAAGAAAAGCTATAGGCTGCTACAGTGAATGAAAGTTCATTCTTCAGTTCATGAAGTTCTGTGGGAAAATGAGTCTGTGAGTACAAAGACCATATATCTCTAAGTCCATGTTCCACAAAACACATGCTGGTATTCTAGCAATTCTGGCAGAAACCATGACATCATTCTTGCAGCATTCTTGCAAAGAAATATTTATAATCTCTTCACACAGGCTGTCCCTGGAGGTCCAATTTTCTTCATTATTTAATTTTAACAGAACGCATTATACCATGTTAATTTTTTTTTTTCATCTTTCAGCTGGGCTGAATTTGGCTTTCGTTTTCTACTGAACAAGCATCACTGAAGTTTTGTCTATACTATAGTCCCATGTGCCCCAGTTCTGCATGACTGGAAATTTGTACTCAGGTGAAGTAATGCTGAGTAACAAGAGTTTTCCTGGTGGATACAACTCATTATGTATTTCATGCCGACTAGTTTCATCCATATAAAAGTTCGTTATCTAATTGAAGTTTCTGCTACAATCAGTGAAGACTGTGAGGCTCCTTTATTGAACAATTTATCTTATCATAATGTTGAAGTGTCTGAAATAAGGTGGGTGCTTACTGTATTTCTCTACATCCACTCAGTGTGAAGGACATCCAGAGGGCTTGTTTCATCTGAGCATCCACATTTAAATGACTGAAATTAAGTCAGGAGTTCTGAGGGTTTGAAGGCCAGACTACATGACTTGATCAGTCCATGACTAAAGAGCAGTATTATATGTTTGTTAAGACACATTCAGTACTTCTACCTATTTAAGCCACCTTCTGTTCAGCAGGTCCTGTTTGTAACTGATTGCCCCCAAATGAGTTGAAGACAAGCTGCTGGAAAGGCTCTGTCTATCCCACAGGATCCCTGCTCTGTCCTAGACTTTCTCCTCTGTACATCAGTCTGGATGTGGCCAGGCAGGGGAAGCACAGTGTGGACTCTCCTTTGATGGGGGTACACAAAACCTGCACGTGCAGTCCAGCTTGCACCACATCTGATCAAGAGCACCACGTTGTTTTATTACATGTGCAGCAATACAGCGTATAAATGTAAAAATTGTACTCAGCTTCTAGGCAAACCCTTAGATGGTGCATCATGGCTGATTAGTGTAAGCCTTGCGATTACATCTTCTTGAAACATGTTCTTACTTACTATGCTGGAATGAAAGAGTAGATCCAGCCTTCACATATGGGGTACATATGCTGTAAAAAGGGCAATTTTGCTGAATCGGCTTAGCTGAGTAAATTGCAAAGGCATGACGCCGATTATCTAGATGGGAACGCTAGCCTGAAAATTAATAATGTAACTTTACAGGCTCATTTGCTGCCCAGGTGAATTTCACTAGAGGGGCTTCAAGCAGTGAAAGTGCACGTGCATGTGATATATAAAATGCACCTGTTCAAATAATGTTTCTTTTCCTAGATGTTATATTACTGGGGCATGGAATAATTTCACTTAAAAAAATCCTACTCAATTTTAATGCCTCCCCCCTGCACCCTGCTCTCCTGTTGATCTTAATAAAAATGTCTTCATTGAGGGAACTGGTTATTAGGGGAACAAATAAACTGCCCGTAGTCAGAAGTACACATAAAGCACTTTTCATCCATACATCTCAAAGCAATTTGCAGTAAGAGGGTATGTATCATATTTTGCACATGGTGAAACCAGAAATTCAAAGACTCAAGAAGAAAGTCATCACAGAAGACTTAAAATAAAGTGCTGCATTTTTTTCCTAGCATTTATTTTACATAGCAGATGTAATGTCTGTGAACAAATGCAATAATGTAAAGAGTCTCTTTAATGTGTACAGCCAGTACTGGGAGGGGTAAGTGACGCAGGAAAAAGGGAATGGTTTTTGCTTAAGTTTTGATTACTGTTAGTTCAGTGATACAATCTGTTCGTTCCTCCTTCAATTCCTCTTTATGATCCTCACGCAAAATTAGTAAGAACAAATATATTGCTGTAAGCAGCCCATAGGAATGAAAGGGTGGTAGAACAAATTATTATTCCCCTTGATCTTCAAAAATAACTAATGCTAAAATTTGATTGCTGTATGTTCTTGTATCAGTCTTTGTTGGAATTTGGAAAGCATCACATAGAGTTTGAATGACAGATGCTCATCCATTGCATTAACATTTTTATTGTTTTCCTCCTCAGGGCTGATGCCTCACATTTCTGAAAGTTCAAGGATCATCTCTGCATGCTGAAAAGGCTCTATCTTATTGCCTATCCCAGGCTGGTAAAATAGTGGGTACCTGTTAGTGAATCCATCTGTGGGAGGACAGGTGGAGTGAAAAGGGAAGTCTCTGCTCATTCTGGTACAATGATTTGTTTCAGTTGCAAAGTGCTGTTAAACTGCCAGTGCACCAAGCAGGAATTTCACTTGTACAAGGAGGCTTTTCTTTGAACCTTTCCAGGTGGGAATGTTTTCTAGTGCAAGGCTCTTACTTAATGTTCACATTGCCCAAAGGCCTCAGTCAGCACCTCTGTGCAAACTTCATAAGAAATAATCCCTGCCTTAAACACCTCATGGTCTGAGCACACAGCAGTGGAGTGAGCCCATGGATGTCACCAGGGTGACAGCTGCCTGTCTTACTAGGTCCAGTTACTTCTTTTATTAATTCAGTGATCTTACGTATTTAGTTTTGGTCTCTGGTGTCTGTCAGGGAAAGGGCAGGAGGCTGGAAATATCAAGAATGAGGACAGGAACAGGAGACCACTACCAGTGGGAGGCAGAAGATGAGGAACAACATAGGAGAGAACAGAAACCATTCTTCCAGAAAAAGAAAATCCCTGTTAATTTTCAGGTTTCCACTACTTGTTTTCAGAGGCAATGACATCCACTGGACTAGAGAACAAAGAAGGCAGATGTCTTGACTTCTTACTGGCTAAAAAAAAAGTCTAAAAAGTCTTATGGGAAGGTTGTGAAGAGCTAAGAGAGAATCCAGAAGGGCAAAATGTTTATAGTCTTGTGATACTACAGGAACCAGAATATCTTCAGAGACCTTATGACCTAGAGCTAGTGGGGTTAATTTTAAGTTTAGGGTCTCTGGGGCATGCAAAACAACTTTATATTTACTCGTTAGAGTAAATTATGACCCACTGCTTTACTACCTTATCAGAATTTTTTCTGGCTGTAATGCCACATCTCTCTTGCACATCTTCCATGTGGAATGTTACTGAGAGGTTTGGCCACATGACAGAGCCAAGAGAGATAAAGAGAGCTGAGATGGTGACATAATTCACACCAGCCTGAACCTGGAGGCCACTGCCCAGCCCTGCTGCCTCTGCTGAAGAGACAACACACCTGTAGATATTGTCCCCAGGGCTGTCTGGAGCATGCACATGCAGCTAGTTAGGGAACAGGAACAGACATCTGGATGGACGGGAGGCTCGCCAGCCCAGCCCAGCCCAGCCCAGCCCAGCCCAGCTCAGCCCAGCTCAGCTCAGCTCAGCCCAGCTCAGCTCAGCATTAGCTCTCAGCTTTACACTGAAACATGTGAGACCAGGTTGAGGTGGTCCACGGCAATGTTCCCAGATGATGTTCATGCTTTGAGGGTGATCTTTGCATGCCTCTGCACTTCCACTGCACAGCAGAGCGCAGCTTGGAATCATCTGCTTCAGTCCCTAATGGGAAGCCAGAGTAAGTGGGATTTGGCCTGGGAAAACAGTTCCCCTTTTGGCTTTCTCCTTTTTCACTTTTTCTCTCTCCCTAAGCAGAGATTTTATTAGAGGCATGTAAGGGGTGAGGGAAAATAGTGAGGGCAGTGCAGTGGCTCACATAAGGAGCTCCTTCATTATGGTATTGCTGAAAAATGTTACTGAAGTGGTGCACTCCAGGGGGTAAACAAGGATAAGGATCTTAGCTGGAAGTCTGCTTCCTTACTGCTTCCCAGAAATTAACAGAATTTATGCAATAATCAAGTACATTCAGTACCATATGTTAGAGCCTATGGTAACACACAGAAAAGGGGGCCTTGTTATGCTTCATGCTGCAGTGTCTGAGGCATTTCAGTTCAACACCTTTCTTTGCTTATTCACATCACATCAGAGAAGGAACAAAATTCTATGTCAGCCCAGGGCCAAAAGTTACTGGCATTGGTTTCTGTACAGTTCTTTCATGTGGGAAGGGTGTGGTGACCTATTGGTGGAAACACCCTGACAAACCTTGAAGAAATGAGTTCAGCCTTGGGCACAGATTCCATTTTCTCCCTCCGCTTTCCCCTGTGCATGACTCAAGTGTAAAAGAGTACCTGGACACTGTGGGGTAAGGTGGTGGTTGCCTCTGAACTTTCCCTGTGCACTGTTGGCTTCTGAAACTGCCTTGGGTTTCCTGACAGTCTGTCAGGGCTCTGTTAAACCTTCGACTCTCATGTTATGCAGCACAGTTTTTAGAAAGGGCTGTGTAGTCTCCAGTGGCCAGGAGTGCCTTTAGCTTCTCTGATATTTTTATAGCTATTAGAGAAACTGTTTTGTCAGGAAACTCCAAACACTCAATGCAAAGGGAGCTATAATTAGGCTCCTCTTTGCTGGTAGCAGTTCTGGATGGTAGGATCACATCTAGGTTATGCCATAGTGAGACAGTGTAAACTGGTTTTATGGGGTTTATATACTGTTAATCTGTAAAAGCATATCTCTGTGCTACACAACCAGCAAACCACCAGAGAATCTGTGTAGAACTGGTTTTTACATCACAGAGACTGAGTTCATTGTGGCCAGGAAGAAGAGGCTGAAAGTAGTGATGGTCAAAACACAGCATCTGGATGATCCTTCTACTTCATTTGGCACATAAAGTTTTTTATGTGGAAACATATTTTACTTCAAAAATTATTTGTGTCCTTGTTGGAAACATCACCTACTTAAATTCTGTTAAATAGTTCCCCTCCATGATATGATCTGTGCTCCTCAGGCCAAGATGTTTGTGCTGAGACTGCTCTGGCCATTTGATTCTTCCAGAGCACCCATCCCCTCTGCTTTGCATTTGACATTGTGTCTTCTGTGGGCTGCATGTAGTGTCCTGTAGGACAAAATTATAATTTTGCTTTCTCCTTTTTTCTGTTTTCCTTCTCCCACTGTGAAGTTTCCTTGACAGTGAGACATGTACTGCAGCTTACAAGAAATGTGTTATGGGATGCAAATGAGAGGCTGCAGTGCATGCCCTGAGATGTGACATGAAGCTGTCCAGCCATCTGAAGAGCTCTGCAGGACCTGGTAAGGCAAGGGAAACAAACCTGCATCCACTGTAGGGCCATGGTTCAGAGGGATCCTTAGTTTCAACTTGTCTGTTTGTAGAAAGTTCCATGCTTTTTTCCCTGGCTGGTTAATTGTAAAATGTAATCCAACATTTACTCATTTTGTAAGATTGGCAGTTTGAAATCCAAAAAGGAACTGGGGAGCTCTTAGTTATTTGAAGAGCAGTGTAGGGTGATATGGGTACATCTATCCTGTTCAAGGTCTCAGATGTTCTATAGGCACAAGCTGGCCTGAGCTGCCACATCCCCTGTGCAGCAATGCCTGGAAATCCCCCTGAAAGTCAAATGTGAGTGGCAGGATCCCTTAGCTCAGCCCCACTGATTTCTGCACTCAGTGGTAGCTCTGGGTATACATTGTCCCAGGTGTTCCCTGTGGATGGTACCCAGCATAACTGGGTGTTCAGGCTCAATATAAAGATATAAAACCAGATTTTGGGCCAGAGAAAATAGCATTCTAGCCTGGTATTTTGTTTTGAATTTTGCCATATGGATGCACCTAGGAAACTACAAAATATGACAAAAATTGAGAGATAATCTCTCAAATATCATTCCAGTCTTCTGAAATGTGCTCATCATCTGTATAATTAATTGCCCTGAGAGATTTCTTTTCTGTGAATCTCTGCAGTCTCCTTTTAAAAAGCTGAGGTCTTCTGCCACCTGTGAGGAGGATGGTGAGGAGCTCCACAGATTAAACAGATTTTGGTGTGAGTAAAAATGTTCTTTGTTTGGTCTGAACCTGCTTCCAGCTAATCGCATTTTAGATCTTCTATGTCTTGTCTGTGTTCAGCAGTGGATGTATATTTAACCTGCCTTTATCCTCTCCCTGATTTTTCAGAGCCACATCAAATCCCCTTCTGACTATTTCCAGAGTGAAGACTATCGCTTCTTAGGCACTGCTTGTACAGAAGCTGTTTTGTGCTTGAATGCCTTTTATTATCCTTTTTATCCTTTCTGAGCATCCCCTAGTTTCTTATACCTTTCTGTGGCTGAAGACCACACGACAACAACTTTCAGAAAACTGATATATAAACACACAGAGTGCCAGATTGATGAATTCCGTGCTTTCCCTTTGCATAATAATTCTGAAAACTTGGATTTCTTTACAACAGACCATGGCACTGAGATAATACTTCCATGGAACTATCCAGTTATAGCAAGCTGCTGTTTGCTTCTAAGAATTTTGAGATTTCCACCACCAGTTCTAATTATTTTAAAATGTTAATTACAAAAAATATTTTGACACAGGAAATATGAGATAGTTCTCTAATAAATTCACATTTCTTGTATAGTAGAACAAGGTAACTCAGGTAGAAAAGAAAATGACCAAGTCTAATCAGCCATAACTGAAAAACTACAAATTGCTGGAGTGCAGATACCTCAACCAATCAGGCAGCAGTTAATCAAAATGGATTTCCCTAATCATATTTTTGTCTTCTTTTTCTATGAATATAAACTTTTGAAATTATTTGACTTGAAAAGGGGTGGTCTCCATGGTGTTAAGATGTCAATTTATGACACATGGTTTTCCAACAAAGGCTCTTTATTTTAAACAGATGTACAGAAAGTAGAGAAAAATAAACTCACAGACACTGGTCATAGAAATGGGTAAAATATCTCTTTGGAACTGTTTGTCAGAAATCCTGAACTCAGAAGTCTTATTTCTGCTATTACTGCCTTTCACACTCCTGCAGGCCATATGAGGATACTTGATGGTGGGCCCTATTTCCCTTTATTTTAAAGAAACTTTCATTTCTTGGTGATGGGAATATCTACCCTGCACATTTTATGACAAGAAACTTGTCTTCAAGGGTGGCTATGCTGCTCTATTTGTCACAGATGAAGACAGGAATTGTTTTGGAGGTAACCATGATCCAGCAGCGATTATTTGTGCTGACAGAAGTACCAGAGCTAGCTTTCACTCAGTGAGCTAAGACCACTTAAAAGCCTCTAGTGGTTCCATCTTCCCTGGGAGCTGCCCAAGATAATTGAGGGTGTTTCCCAGGAGGAAGTTTCCTTGGTTGATGCTGGTGCCACGTGTTGCCCTCAGTGCTCAGGTCTGTCATGGGGACACCCCTGCACCTGAGGTACATCCATCCACTCCTGCAGGCTCAGCTCTGCCCCTTCCCTCTGCCAGCTGGGGACAGAGCAGAGCAGCCACATTAGCAGGACGTTCAACCTGGAGCAATAGTGTCCTGCTGAGAAATAAGGTGTAATAACTGTGAGCCAGCATGAAGATAATGCAGCCATGGGGCTCCGGGTGCAGCTGGCTCACAGCATGCAAAGGGCAGACACAGCTGCTGCCATTCTTTGCATGTCACTCGTGTGAAAGGATCTCCAAAGAGCTCAAAATTAGCTAAAGCTCATTGTAAGTGCTCTAATCACAGCTAGTTATGGTCTGGCTTTCAAAGAGCTCTAGTTTTAGTTCTGAGCTAGTTTCAGCTCAGAATCTCTGGACACTGGGACTCCGCCTGTTCAGACAATTTCAACCTTTACTAGGGATACAAGGTCCTGTTATCTTCTACACACAGGACAAAGTTGTGGGTCACGTCTGTATATGGGCTAAGTCCATAGATATCTGCTTCAAGCATCAGTTTGTGCCATAAGAGCTTTGCTCTCTTCCCTATTAGATACTATTTCCAGTGCAAGAACAGGTAGACTGAGGCAGGAGGGAGTAGCTGGAATGGGGAATTATTCTGACAAAAGGTGACTTTATCTTGGATAACCCTGATTTTTATCTTTCATGCTCTTTACTGAACGTAAGAAGAATAAAGCTGTTAAATGGAACACTTGAGAGCCTACGTTGATCATTAATATTGCTGTTAATGTACATTAGTACTTCGGAGTCCTCTCAGGATCTGTTTAATTATGAAAAGCAAAGTCCCTGTTGAAAAACATCTCACAATCTCAGCCCCAGTTTTGCCTGAGAGCCTGCACAGAGGCAGGCAATGCCTGCCTAGGGAGCTGCATTTACCTGGGATTGGGCACACATGGACTCAGAGAACTGGTTGGTGGTTACAGCCCCAATAGGAAGATCCTGGAAGACAGGAACTGAGAAGAGGCAAACATTGTCTGTGAAGAGAAATAGGCAGGAGATGTGTGGGCAAATGAAAAGCATCTGCACATCTGACACAGCTACAGCAGCCTGCTCTGTGGCTCCTCAGTGCTCTTTGTGCAGCGTTTCTGAGCAGTTTGGAAGCTCCCTAGGTGCTAAATTTGTCAATTGGTGTTCTACAAGTAAGCAGGCAATCTATAAAGTATTGTATGATTTCCTGGGTAGTTTGAAAAAAGAATTGGTAGGTTTAAACATTTATAAAAAGTTTTTTCATTCAAGATATCTCCAGTTCTGATGGCTTTCTACAGAAAACTCATGTTGAGAGCCCAGGAAGTATGGTAGTATCCAAAATTATCACCCATATTTGAAATAATGGCTTAGGAAGTTCTGGTTATGGTTACATGGCAAGTCAGTGGCCAAGGATGGAACCTGTCTTTGGTGTAAAAGCAGCAAACTGACTTTCTATATGGGACATGTTCTGCAAAGAGCAATTGCCATTTTGCTTCCCTCCCTGCAAGCTTGATTCTTAGGGGAAAAGGGACTTGGAGGGTTGTAGACCCTGTTTCTTCTGCTCTTCTTTTTCCCAAGTATCAACCAGCCCCAAGTGCCTCTTCCCGTTTTTGTGATGTGATTGCACTGGCCAATTTCTCCCCATTCCTGAGGGGAGGTCACATCACACCACTGCTCCTTTATATACCTGAGGGACCTTTATCCGAGCTGCTGAGACCTGAGGCCAGGCTTTCGTGCGCGAGTCCAGCCTTGTTTCTCTGACCTGTTGCTGGGGGCTGAATTTTTCCTTTTTCTTTCTGTGGAATTTTCCCCATTGTTATGCTAAGTAGTTTGGGCTACACCCAAGCTCAGACAGCTAGTAAGTTTCTCTTGCAGGAGGTGGGGAGAGGGGGAGCACGGGCAAAGGAGAGGAGGGGTAGGGGCTGCTCTCCGGGGCTCCGGCTCTCCCGCTGCTCTGGCTCGGGGAAGGACGGTGGCTACAAACTCCGCTCTGCCATCCCGACACAGGGAGCTGCCCGCCTTGGCTGTGGGGTCCCGCAACCTCCCTGCTCGGACTCTCTCTCCTGCATCTCCTGCCGACTTCAGCACATCCCTTTGGAGCATCGGGATCCGTGAGCAGCGTCTCCGCTCCGCCCTTCCCGTGTGGGCCGCAGGCGCCATTGAGCGCAGGGCCCCGCGGGGTCGCCGCGTCTCCTCCCTGCTCGCCCAGAGCCGGCAGCGCCGGAGCCGAGACTGCAGCGCAGGGAAAGGTGTCCACGGCCGGGAGAACCGCTCCCCGGGCTGCCTGCTCTGCTGCTGTTGGCCTCGCTGTTATTGCTGTTGTGTTTTGTTTCCCTTGTTACGTATATATTTATTTCCGTAAAGAGCTGTTACTCCTACCCCCATATCTTCGCCTGAGAGCCCTTTAATTTCAAAATCATAGTAAAGTGAAGGGAGGGGGGTTTATACTCTTTCACAAAAAAAAAAAAAAAAAAAAAAAAAGGAGGCCTCTGTCTCTTTTAGCAAATACCTGTCTTTCAAACCAAGACACCTGTGCAAACCTTTGATGAGGCAGAGCTGAGAAATGTAGCACACAGGGGACAGGAGTGAGGATGACATGCCCAGGACATGACCTTCCTGCTGGCAAGTGCCAGCCAGGTGTGTCACACCTTCCTGGAGATAAGGAAACATCCAGCTGGAGTCTAGGTCAGTAAGATTGTCCCCAAGCAAATGTGTAGGAATGAGAGTGATCATGTAGAGCACGTTTGTAATTGATTCAGTACTGTTGTGTGACAAAACACAATAGCTTTGTATGAGGCTTTAATATAAATCTCTTGCACTAGCAGAGCCTAGTAATTGAATCAATATACAAGCAAGGCTGGGGAAGCATGATGAAAAAAGTTTGGTTCCAGGTTAAATGTGAAACAGATGTTCCTCAGCCTTTTCCCCTTCCTACCCTGCTACCTCCTCCTTTGTCCCTGCCAACTGCAGGCATGAAGTGCAGTTTAAAATGTTTAAAATGAGGAAAAAGTAGAAAAGAAAGGAAAGCCAGAAAGAGATTGCATGATCCTTTGGCAGTGTTAGCAACAAGCTGTTGGTTTTGAGAGCAAGGCATTGCATTTGTCAGGTGAAATGACAGTGACTTTAAAAGTGTTGGGAGGGTGTGGGTGTCCCTGGATGTGAGGTGATGAAGGAGGCAGGCACAGCCCCCCAGGAGTTGTTCCCCTCACCCAAAGTTTCAGAAGGGGCTTGAGGAACCAGTGATGGCCCTGCCCAGCATCACAGCAGCAACATGAAGAGACCAGGCTCTGCAGGTCCTCAGACCTCCCCTGGAGTCCAGGATACACCAGCTCATGGAAGAGGAGCAAAAGTGGAGTCTTCTGGCATGAAGATCTCCCGCTGTGGATCTGCCAGGAAGTGCCAGGGAGTTGGGCTCCCCCACAGAAGATGGATTCTGGCACGAGTCTGGTAATGCCCCTGCCCAAAACAGAGGCAGAGGCATAGAAGAAGGTGGTAAACATCAGTGATTTTGGGGATTTTTGGGTGCCTGTTTAGGAGGGTGTAAGTAGATGAAAGTGACCTCCTTGTCTGCATCCAGGAGTGTGAGTAGGAAACCTGAGTGTCATGTTTTGAGAATCCAAACATTCCCTTCCAGAATAACCTATGTTTTATCAGTCATCTCCATCTTGAAAATGTTTAATTAATCTCCTTATTTGGATTAAAATACCCTACATGACAATGTATGCATTAATCTTCTGCTATTAATGATCTTTGTATTTTCTTCAGCTAAAAAATCAGCCATTTTACTGAATAAAAATATCAGATTTGGGTTTTATAGTCAACCTTTAATTGAAACATACTGATTTCATCTGTGCTTTCAGTCACTTAGATAACTCTTCTTCATGCTTTACCTCCTATAAGCACAACATACATTGAAGTCAGAGTAACAAATCTATAATATTTTAGATAATATGTCTTCTATTTTTGAGCAGTTGCAAGAGGTTTCCTTCACTCACTTTCAGTATCCTTAATCTGTTAACTCTCCTTGATGGTGGACCAGTACTTTGTTTGCTAATTTCCGTGCTTTTCTGTGGAGACTGTTTGCCCTCTCCACACCCAATTGGACTTTATCAAGATGTTTGAACTAAGTGTCTGTTCTTGATATAGACTTTTCCTTTTCCATCTAAATGCTTCATCAGGTATTCTGACTTTGTCATCATGCTTTGTATCAACAATCATATTGAAAATTGAGGAAAAGTTTAATTTAATTTTCCAGACTTGCTAAAATTATCTTTTATCTCAATCTCTAGCCATACTACTACACTGTATCTCATTTTTATTCCCTTATTTTAT
Source organism: Acridotheres tristis (assembly GCA_037013685.1). Classification (NCBI taxonomy): domain Eukaryota; kingdom Metazoa; phylum Chordata; class Aves; order Passeriformes; family Sturnidae; genus Acridotheres; species Acridotheres tristis. Next base: position 137,812,239 of record CM072886.1, on the reverse strand, counting down.
TTTTTTTAATTTGTATGGAAGATATAGCTTTTATTTTTGATTTTATCATGTCTGGAAGATCTGTGTTACCTTTTGTTTTAGCAAAAGTTCTTGTGCTTGTAGAGCTATGATTCTGCCATCCTGCACACACACAAAAGAAGTGTGAACCAGTTAACAGGAGACTTGAAGTCATAAACCACAGTTTCTAAAAGTCAAGGACACAGAAAAATCCAATTGAAAGTATTTCAGATACAAGCTTGAAAACCAAAGTGTTTCTCAAATCAGAGTTTGTAATAATCCCATGAAAATCACACCTGCACTTCAAGTATATACTTCAATAGCTTCACAGTTGCAGTATGTCTAAACATAGTGCTTCCCCATATGATCAGTGAAGGTTGGTTTTATATCCCAAATAAATCCATAAATAATCCTTTTTATCCTTGGAGTATATTTAGATGAACATCAAGTCTCATTCAAAATATCCATTTCCCTTTTCTGCCTCTTTTTCTTCGGGAGAGCAGAATTTGCCTGCCACCAGAGGTAGTCTTGAGTTAGAGAAATATTTCATTTGAAGTGACATGTTTTGAATTATTTCTAATGACCTTCTCTATATCATAATGCAATTACAGATGGGCCATGTACTCTGTGAGAATCAGTGATTAGATAGGGCTCTGCATGCTTTTTGTGAACAAACACTCTCCAGAAAGCTTCATTAATATAAGGTTAGGGCACTGTAATTTTTGGAAAGCCATGAAAATTAGAAGTCCATCATGACAGGATCAGTAGCTCTAGGCCTTCACTGTATACAGTCTGATAACAAGATCCAACCCTATCTATCCTAATAGCTGCTCAAGATCTGTTTGAATAACTTTTCAAGTGCCTTCCCTATGCTCGTGCTGATAAAAAGGACTCACTGTTTGTATAATGATCATGTAATCAAAAAACTGTTTCTGCCTCCTGGAGAAAAGTTCAATATCAGCTTTACATCAATCAAATGGACAATACTAAACCAAACTATCAAAAGGCATTCTGCAACATTTGGTTGCCAGCATAGAGAAGGTCTCAGCAGATGTGTCATTTTAGAAAGAGCTGGAAATAAGGAACTATAATTTCATATTCCTTCTGAACCTCCATTAGATTCAACATGTTCCAATGTAATGGAACTAGAAATTGTTTTACTTTCCCATTATTTACTTTCCAGCTGGCTTTAAAACACCTGCACATTCTATCCAGGGCTTGCTTGTCTATAAACAGGAAAGCACTGTCCCTTTATCTTATAAGTTTTATTGATATATACATGTATTCATACACACATACAGAACCATTGGATCAGAATTGTTACGTAGAAAAGACCCTCAAGATCATTGAGTCCAACCATTAACCCAGCATTGCCAAGTCCACCACTGAGCTATGTCCCCAAGTGCCACATCTACACATCTTTTGAACATCTCTGGGGATGGTGGCCCAAAATTTTCCCTGGAAAGCCTGTTCCAATGCTTGACAACCATCTCCAAGAAGAAATTTTTCCTAATATCCAATCTAAACCTCTCCTGGCATGATTTGAGGCCACTTTCACTGTCACTTGTTACTTGGAAGAAAAGGCTTAGGAGGCTCCAGCCTCCTTTCAGGGAGCTGTAGAGAGTGACAAGGTCTCCCCTGAGCCTCCTTTTCTCCAGGCTAAACACCCCCAGCTCCCTCTGCTGCTCCTCACCTGAGTTGTGCTCCAGACCCTTCCTCATCTCTATTGTCCTTCTCTGGATATACTCCAGCCCCTCAGTGTCCTTCTTGTAGTGAGGGGCTCAGAACTGGACACAGGATTTGAGGTGTGGCCTCACCAGTGCCAAATATAGGAGCCAATCACTGCCTTGGTCCTGCTGGCCACACTGCTTCGGATAAAAGCCAGGATGCCTTCTTGGCCACCAAGTCCCTCCCCTTGTTTTTAACAGCAAACAAAGACTCTTTCATTTAGATATATAAAATTTAAACCCTAAAATCCTGATCAGTACCTGCTCCACTTTTTAGACATCTTCAGAGAATATAGCATAATTTCTTAGTAACCAGATATTTAACACATACAAATTCTGCTGCAAACACCATCGATATATGTGACATTTGAAATACTCTGAGTAACTTTCAGGCAAAAGTTGTTAATTAGAAACCCTGCTGCTGTTCCTAAGATGGATATCTCATGAGGTTTCTTACAACTACATGGCTCTGCTTTAGCACAGAGTACTGCACTTTTTTTTCTCAGAGATTAATTTTTAGACTGAGCCATGCTGTCCTAATATTTTCTGCCGGTCTGGGCTCTGCAGAGCTAAGGAGAATGACATTTCTCCAAAACATTTGCATTCCCATCAGAGATCAAGGGATATCCTTCATCCAGTCCCTTTCCAGCCTTTGTCTGGTGCCACGTGGGTTGTCACCAGTTGTGGAAGTAGAAGTCTCTCTACCCCATATCAAGACTGGCGTGTTCTTCCCCACAAGCACATGTCTTGCTCTTGTGTGTGGTATGTTTAACCTCCACATTCTTTTAACATCCTCTTCCCATCCTCTGACCCCTACTCTAGTTTCTGTGCTTGTGGGAGGGCAGCAAACACTTCAGTATCACCTGTGTGTGTTGCCAGCATTACTTAAAGGTTTCACATTTCCATACTGTTACAGCAAAACACTCTAGGAATTGACCCAGATTGTATTTTAAATGGAAGAAATTTCCCATGGTGCCACTTCTGGAGGACTCTTATTTCTCTCTTACTTCCTGAGAAAAGCCCATTACTGGGTATGTTCTCCTTCTCAATACAACCTGTTTGCTTACCTTAACTTTCAGCCTGGCTAACAAAGCACAGCAAGTGAGCCTTATATGATTCACATTGTGCTTTTCTAAGCATCTGCTGTAAATCACTTATCTGAGAGTCTGAGACAAAGCTCAAAGTGGCAAGGTGGCAGCCAGAATTACATTTCACTAATTAATTGGCTCAAAGCTCAGGGGCGGATGTGAAGTCGTTCACATGCAGCATTTTTCAGAGCTTTTATGTCTGTGTGTTTTCCAGAGTTGGCCTAAAAGGATCTACAGGAAAAACAAATGCAGCAAACACCACTCTCAGCACAACCCCACACAGCTCTCCATAGTGCTACCAACCCAGAGAGAGAATCTGTGCTGGGACACAGTTTTCCTGAGCTATTGGAAAAGAAGATCATTGCCAAGAGATGTGGAAAACAGCATTTTTGTCAGCTCCAAGCAGTCATGGAGTAGGAGCAATTGGGAAATCTTTGTATCTGACATTTCTTATGTAAAGCTGGTGTTCCTGCTTCAGACTGTTAACATTGCCACCAAAGTGGGACAAGGAAACCCCCTTGGTATCAGCCTCAGAACTGACCTATGAGCCACAGGAATCCCAGGAGTTATCTTCTTTCACTTGATCTGCAGCCACTGCAGTGCTAGGATTCCTCATAACTATTAGGGAAACATTCAGAGCTTTTTCCTGTGAATTTTTTCATTGTTGTAATCTCTAGAACTCAAGCTAGATAGCAACTAAAGTGCCTTCCTATACATGTAGTCTGACAACTTCCACCAGATGACCATAAGGATTTGCAAAATCTTATGTTATATGTGTGGGTCCAAGTCAAAATGATAAATATAATAATTTTCAATGGCATGATACAGCAACTGGGAAAAATATTTAAATTAATAGTGTTTGTATAATTTTAAAGCCTCTGCTCCTCTTTCAGGAAATGAGAGCACCTGTATAAACACTTGATCTAGAGAAGTTAAAGGTCGCATTACCACTACCTAGTCCATGGCCTCTGAAGGTTAAAATATCTTTTTACAAAAAAAATATCCCTGCCTTGAAGAGGTTGGGCAGGTATTCCCTTGCCTGCTGTTTCAACCTTTGGCCTCAGTCCTACAAGCACTTACACACATGCTCAATTATGAGCATGTGAGTGTCTCTACTGTACAGCTCTGAGGGGTGTTATGAGGTTCCACTTATTGGTGTTGTGGGGTGCTCTGATGTTGTGATGTTGGATAGTTGATGCTTCCCTGTTTCATTGGAATAACCATTTATTGGAATTGCTGTAGACCCAGAAGCAGCCAACACAATCTACAGACTCCCTGTAACTCAAAGAACGCCTCAGCTGGTTCTGAGATGGTGCTTCAATGCAATTGCCTCTTCCAGCACATAGTTCTCAAAGGAGATTTTTTTCCTAATGAGCCTTATCAAGGGTATCAGCTCTTTAAATGAAACATAAAGTACTGTAGTTGTAAAGTTGTCATTTTGTTATTAGGTAATGAATACTCTCTTTTCTCATTTTTGTTTGATATTTTTATGTTCTTTCTTACTGTGTTAGTCTTGAGGTGTTGGTTTTAGCTTCTAACTGCATAGAAGCACCTCTGCATCAGTTCTTCCTCCTTCCTAAAGTGATATGATACAAATGCCAGAGTGATTTTAGGAGTCAAACTTCCAAGTGGCTTGGATGCTACTGCATCTATTGTGAACTTTCAAACCTTATTTGAAGTTGGATGATTTGAGAATATATTCAGATCTGATCTACAGTTTATTGTATAGGATCTTCCTCTCAAATCATCATATTTAATCCTTCTGGATACATTTCAGATACCTTATACCATCTCACACCTTCTCTTATAACTTTTATTTCCTCCTACACACAGCAATAATAGAACTGTGATGTCCTACTACATTTCTGATTTCCTAGAATCTAAGTGTTTGTGATACCTACACTGAAGTTCACATCATTGCACTCAGCATGAGTTGAGCTTTCTAACCAAGGCGAGAGATCTTAGTAGTCAAGTTTTTCTCCTGGGTGGCTCCCTGGCTCTAGCCAAACTGTGTGGTCAAATACAGGCCAGAAAAAAATGTGCTTCAATTTAGTAAAGAGAGAAAACTCATAGATGAGGTCATTCCCCCAGTATTTGCAAGAGCCCACTCTGATGCCTGAGAACTCATCACTGTCATGTTATCTGTCTTTCAAAAGGGGATATCAGCCATCTGCAATAGGCTGCAGGTGGGTGCCAACATTGGTGCTGTCTCCAGTAAAGTTATACACTATCAAAAGATTTCTGCTTTGACAAACAATATATCAAAATAAACTTTTCTTGTAAAATTCCTGAGTATTGTTTCTCACATTTATTTGCACAGGTGAAATGAACTTTCTAAAGATCCTGTTGGCAGGCTATAATGTGGCTGGCTTGGCCAGAGTGTCTCCTTACAGAAGTTGCTGAAGCAGCAGGACTATCAAGTGTTGGATGCTGCAGTTTTTGGGCTATCAGGGCTGAATGCTGCAGTTGCACTCTTGGAGTGTGGAAGTGACATGACAGTCTTAAATGTGTAATGAAATGCTTCTGGGTGGGAAGGAGACGAAAGGCAGCTGCTCTTAGCTCAGCTGGTAATCTGCCTCTGGCTGTTGCTCTTCCTGCTCCTTCTGCCATTAACATCTGCATAATTTCTGAAGGACTGATATATTTGCAGTATAAAATGTACTGGTGGTGTGAATTCAGCTTGTGCTGGGGCTCTTTGCATCTGTTACTTCAGGAATGATCTTGCTATCTCTTTTGTGGTGTCTCTGCCACCTCACATTCATTGCCAAAAAAAGTAATTGCTGACTGCAAACATCTGCCTATTCAGAGTTTCACTGAGGAAGTTGACCTTTACAACTTCACATTCAGTGTGTTGCTGCAGTGAGGATCATGCTGGTTTCTTCTTTGATATCTGGAAGGGGTAAAATCAATTTTTTTACCCTTTGGTCATAGTTACATTATTTTCATGGTGATTCCCTTCAGCAAGTGGAACAGTATGTCCCCAAAGAAGTAATCAGTTACAATATGAACTGAGTTTTCCGGTTTGTAAGAGTCTGGCAATGAAGATTTCCTGTAATGCTGCAATTTGTATCTCAAATGATGCCAGATTTATGCATATCTCAATTTGGAAGGCACAGGCATTCCAAATCACAATGTAACATAGAGAACTATGGTTTTTAGTCATCAGTATACATATTTCTCCCATTTTTCTGAGTTTCAGGAATGATCTAATAAAATTCACATTCTTAGAAGACAACTGTCCTCTCCTGGATATGATGGTTTAGAAAGGATCTCCAAAAATCTAATTTGGGTCTCTAAAACCCTAAGTTGTTTGGTTTGTTAGTGTTTTAACCATCTTACAGGCCTTTTTACTTTCTTGTAGATAGGTAGAATTGAAGAATGGAATTAAGCTGATTATTTCATGAGAGTATGAGTTGTTTTAAAAAATATATATAGGAAAATATTAAGGAAAAAAAAAGGCACATTTTTAACCTTCAGTTTTAGTGCAACCCCCGAAAAATACATGAACTTCTGAATCTAGAAAAACCTCTGTCAGACTTCAGAAGTTCTGTATTAACAGGTCTACTAGTGTTTCTTATCTTCTGCAGAATTTAACTAGTGTATCTATCATTGTGGAATCACTGAACCATTGAGCATCAGTTTTCAATCGTACTGAGAGAAAAAAGAAGAAAATAAGTGCAAGATTGTACTTTCAACTTTGTGTCTGTTAACATTTATCTCAGTGGTGACAGATCTTCTCTTCCTTTAGTGAGGGATTGATAACAACCATGGGGTTGATAAAAATCAGACAGATCAGGCTGTTAAGCATTATGGAAACCTGCTGGGATTTTTTATTCACAGTAGTCTCTCATTTGGTGACTGTCATTTGGTGGACAGGGCCACAGGGAGTAATTTCTGTCACATAGTAATTGAGGGGAAAAACCTGCTCTTCATTAAAGTGGTGTGGAATGAATTTTGCGGGCACTGATGTATTTTTGTTGGTAGCTTCAGCAGCTTTTCTGCCATGTAATAGCAGTGGTGCCTTGAATAGTTCTCTGAGCCACAAAGCCCTTGATTTAACCCACAGCAGCACCTGCTGCTCCAGAACATCTTTCCAGGTACACTGAATCCCTCTCACTAATAGCTGGGCACTGCTGCACTTTCTTTTCCTGATTATGTTATTCTGTGTACTATTTTCTCACAGTGGTCAGGGAAAAATTTATTCCATGTTGTGGAAGCAGTCACTGAGCTGGAAATGCTGGTTAAGAAAGAAAAGTGCACTTTGTTTTCATGGGCTTTCTGTTTTTGCAAGAGGGGGCAAGTTTTCACAAATAGTAAGTATAAATTATCTTGTAAACTGAGCCTTTCAGAAAGTCTTTGCTCTTGAAGCTCTCAACTCATTCCTGTTTTTGAAACTAGAAACCAGCCTTTAGTTCCATGCTTCTGAATCTTGGACACGATATAAAAATTTAGGCACCTGATGTTAACTATCATGTGAGACCACCCTGACCTGGAAAGCCATGTAACTTCAGGCACACCAGGACATCCAGCTGGCCAAATGTCACATCTGTGCAGAGGCCGAGCTCTTACACATTCATGGTTGTCCCAGAAAACCAGGCACACATTTAAATGGCTCATAAATCTTCACTTGAGTGTCTGTGTGGTAGCAGATTTGGGCTTGCACATGAGACAGCTCCAAAGGGTACAGATAAAGTGGAAACTGGATTTAAAAGAAACACTTCCAAATCATGCATTTGTTGTATCCCAGATGGCTGGAACTATGCATTTGTCTCAGTAGCATATCTAGCAAAGGACAAAGACAGACTAACAATAATAATAAAACTAATGAAAAGCACATGCCCTAAGAGGTGACAATTGATTAAAGAGGATAATTTTGCAGATGTCTGAGAAAGCTAAAGCTTTAACACAGTTTTAATGTAAGAAAGGATTAATCCCAGTTACATGATTCTGCATGGATGCATCTGGAGAAATATTTCCTGATGTCCAGAAGAAGAGATTCTTTGGTGCATCTCCAGCAGGGCTCCATTCAAGGGAGATAAGCCAATTCCCAGCACACTTGCAGTGCTGAACAGGCAGTCAGAAGTTAACAGCAGATAAATCACTGTTGGTAATTATCAGTTTGTACTCTCAATTGCTGGCTGCAGGTGGTTTGCCTAACCCCGCTTCCATTCACATCAGGGAAAACAGATTTGATCCTTTTACTTCCAGTGGAACTGCAATTTATTGAGACTGGGGGGCACTCAGCACTTCTCAGCAGGGCCTCCTTCCTTCATCACAGCACTACCTTTGTCTGCATCGTCTCTTCCAGGAAGCATAAAAGGCTCAGCAAACCTTGCTGGCAGCACTTGCAGGATGTACTGTGTGGCCCTAGCGTTTGTCAGACAAGTACTGAAATGTTGCAAAATGTGGAGCTTTGAAAAATGGTCTCCTAAATATGCAATTGTAGTGATGACAGCTTCCTAGAGACATACTTTACAACATTATGATGTCTTTGTGCTTTGTACCAATTTTTTATGTGTACCTAAGCAAATTGTGATGGAAGAGGTTTAAGTATTCATTGGAGAATAGGTCATTATAAGTACATCCATATTTATGATCAAGATGTATAGGACTACATTGTTTCTGACTGCATAGCTATTATTTGTCTATAATTGCCAAAATACAGCCTGACAGTTTTTCATTTCAGTTACAAACTTTAATGGAGCAACTAATTTGATTTACCTTTTAACAGCTGAGAACTCAAGAGTTGCATTAAGCACTTTCTGTTAAACGCTTTTCTGTTGGAAATGTTTTTTCAAGACGGTGGCTTTTCTGCAGACCTCTGACAGAATATGAATTTTGAACAATTTTTTCAAATACCGAATTATACTTACTTCAGGAGTTCTTTTTTAAAATTTGATTGACTGCATAAATAAATGTCCTATATGAATAGAAAACATCTGTCTTTATCTGTAGTCTGAAAAACTGTATATTATTCAAAATGCTTCAGTAGTTAAGCTCAAAAGTGTGAATACAAGTATTACTTTAATTCCTAAATTCATAATCTACTTCTGTTTGATTCAGGTGCACAGTACATGTAACCATAGACTGTGTTGTTAGAGATCTGTCAAGCCAAGTGTGAAGAGGTTTAGCAGCTAATTTTGACATTAGGAGGATGTACTCTCCACTAGTTCGGAACAGACAAGTTAGTGTTTTATGAGGATTCAAACTGATTGAACTTTCTACTATAAATGTCAGACATAAATCTGAAGGGAGTTAATAAATTTAATATAAAAGCCTTATCTTCATGATCAACCCTTTCCTTCACATTAAATTATTAGATATAACAAAGCTATATGCCTCTTAGAGCCACCCACTGCCATTCATCCAGAGAGCTACAGAACCTGGGTCACATAAAACATTGCTGCTTATTTCATGAACCACAGGAGCAGTGAAATAAATGACATGCATCTCTATCTATATGCATATATAGGCTATTTATGTATGTGTGTGTGTGTGTGTGTGTGTATTAATAGTCATTACATTTCAATGGTATTTTAACGGGTAGTAATTGTTAATGTTAACTAAAGGCCAGCTTTATGATACTGAGCTGTAGATCATGTGGTGCCTTTTAAAATGCACGAGTGCAACTAATCACTGTATGTGCATGTGGTGTTAGATCTGTGGAGGTGACAGAAGCAAAACTCGCAAGGAAATTGTTGAAACTTTCAACATTTAATGGGTGGGGTAATCAGTTGCTAGTTAAGAGATTGTGACACTTCCCGACAGACTAGAATCATCCAAATATTTCATTTCATTCACGCTGAAAAATAGAGCAGAGGGTTATTTTATATTGGTGGTTTGTGGCTGCTAATCTTTTAGGGGAGACATGGACCCTTTGAAATCATCTAATGCAGATAGTGGAATTGAGAAGAAATTACAAGCATCTCCCCAAAGCCTATGATCTTAGGTTAAGTTTCATCTGCCATCCACTTCAAGAAGAATTTCTTTGGACCACTGAACTTGTGAAATAAGCACTGGTGCTCGGAATCAGTCAGGAAATGTCAGCAGTATCCTAGAAGACATGGGAGATGACTGGTTTCAAGTGGTATCAAAGAACTGAATTCCTTTTGAAATCTTGCAAGATACACTTGCAAAACTGTTCTGTTTAAGAGTAACTGTGCTGTATCATTTATAAAATCCAGGAAAAAAAGGAAATCACAAGTCATATCACAGCAGTCTCACATTTCCACTGAGACACAGATTCCCAGGAGAGAGACTTCTCTAACTCATATAACTCATACAAAAGAAATTTCCATATAAAGAGGGAAAATCTACAAATTGTCCTCTGCCAAGTTTGAGCAATCACTGTTTGGAAGCTCCCACAGGGTGTGCAATAAAGAACCCTGAGAAAAAAAACCCTTAAGGCTGGAGCCAGAGGAATTCCTCATATTGGAAAAAAATTGCATGGAAAGTCCCTTCAGTGATGGGACAGGAAAAACGAATCTTCAGTGGAGAACTGTGACTGAATTTCACTGCAACAGTAAAATCCTTCCCATTTATGCAAGTTCAAACAAGTTTCCAGCTGTAGTCCATCAAACTGGGAAATGGATATAAATTCATAAGAAAGTGAGAAATTATGGGACTTAAAATTTTCTTTCCTGAATATTCTAAAAACGGGTTTTTTTCCCCTCATTAACTCATTTGCTCCCTTCTGTTAGATGATAACATTTGAAACAAAAATGCATTAAAAAAAAAATAAAGGGAGAAGGGTAAATTGGAAAAAAACAATCTCAAGATAAACTACATCTTCTGTTTTCCGTTTCTCTTCAGGTTTCCAGACTGGTATTGGGAAATTTTGAATTTGCTCATTCTTCCAAAGTGATCACTTGCATATCTTTAAAAAGAGATTTGCACATTTACTCAGAAGAGACATTTCTCAAAAGAGTCATGAACAACTTTCCTCCATGGAGTTGCTATTGCATGTGTGTGCACACACAGCACGCAGTTCCCAAGTAATTTGCAGTGTCCCTCTGTTTGGAAGATGATTATCTGCCACTTTGGTACTCTCTACTTGTGTGCTTTGCTCTGTGTTTGTGCTTATGGAAAATGCACAGTACTGACAAACACATTGTTCTGTTTATCTGCACGACATAACACAAGATAAGCAAGAGGATGGGATTCCTCTTTGCGTCCTGGTAATACAGAGGAAAAACAGGAAAAACTGACCTAATGTAGAGACTAATTCTCAAGTGGATGAGCAGTCTGGAAGCTCCTGTAATGGCTCAGGGCAGTGCCAGCTGCAGTGGAGTGTGTATACTGTAAAAAAAGGGGTGTGTGTGTGTCTGTGTGTGCAAACAGATGTAGGTGTGTGTAACTATCCATCTGCTACTAGGGATTATCTGTTGGATACCAGGATTGAGTTTTGGTTGCCTTAGCATAGGCATTTAGTCTAACTTGAAATACTCCACAATGTCCTGACATCTGGATGTGATTGGCAGAAGAACAAGTATCCACTGGACATTCAGCATCCTTCTGGGCCAGTAGGTGGAAGTCAGATTTGAAACCTGTGGCCATACAAACCAACATGTTTGGTTGGCTAAATTTGTCAGAATTTGATTGTAAAAAAGACACAGATCTAATTTTGTCATTACTGTGATAAACTTGCTAAAATCAGTAATGCTTCTCCAGCAAGTACAGATTTTTGTTTTCCACCTTCCACTTCATGGTATTACATTCTCTGTCACTGAACTCTGCATTTGATAGAACAAATAAAAGAACTTGCATTTAAATACTATTTGTGCCAAAATCCCTATAGAGGACTGAGAGGAAAAATGTAAGCTTGCCCCAGTTCCAAACAAGAGAAAAGGAAAGTGAATAATACTACGAGAAATCTCGTGAGACAAGTTTTTAACCATTTGCCAACAATAAAATAGGTAAAGAAATGCAAGAGTTTAGATCAAATTATTTTCAAATAAGTATACAGTGTCACATCTGCACATTACTGGTAAGCTACCATATTCATGAACGTTGGGGTAGCTTGGAGACTTTTTAATTTCAAAATTGTGCCTTGGAAGTCTATCAGACTGAGGGAAACGTGCTTGTTTCTACTGAGTATGAAGTGCCAATGTGTCATCTCAGCCCTGGTAGCTGCCAGCTTTACTCCAGCAAGACAACTATTGAGAATTCTTCCTGACAGTGCTTTGTGAAGGTGAAGAAATCCCTCTGTGACTTATCTACTTACCAATTATTACTTTACAAACTCTAATCAAGGTTTTGTGACCTGAGATTTACTCAAAAGTGCTTAGCTAAGGAAATAAGACCTCAGCGAGGGTGAGAGTTGAGCTACGCTGTAGTGACAGCTGTGTAACTCATGATGTTCTTTATTCTGTCAGTGATGTTCAGACACTTCTATTCACATAGCTACTGCCATTTTAAAGCAATAGAAGGTGAAAAAGCAAATAAAACTTTAAAAGTGCTTCAGAATCTGAAGAATTGTCCAGGAAAACTGAATTGTAATCCTGTATTTCAAAGAAGTGTTTGCCACTTTCTACATTTTTCAGAGTAGCCACAGCATCTGTCACTCCCAAATCTGCAGTGTTCATGGAGTCCAAATGTCTGCTCAAAACTTTCATGGGCTTGTGTTGGTGAAGTGAAGGGGCAGCACTGATCATTATTCCAGATGAACACCCACTGGTTTTGTTATCTCTCCTGCAAATTGTGGCACTGGGGAGTAAGGAAGGGTTACCAAGTGTAGTCTTATGGTACTGTTCATATCTTTAAAAGTCATTGCCCCTGGGATGGGAAACCCTAGAAGAAGTACAACATATCAGACAGGAGGAGTCACTGTAAATGCGGCATGCCAGAAAATTTGACATTTCCTCCCCAGCTGTTCAAGCCACCTGGATGTTTCCATGCAGAATAGCAAGATTTACTGGCAGTCTGCTGTCACATCGCACAAGAATTTAATCTCTGAAAAAATCCCCTATGTAAGTTCTAGGCAATCTCAATTCTCAGATCTTTTTTTTTTTTCCTGGAGCATTATAAGAGTATATCTGAAGATTTATGACTTTTCAGACAGAAGATAAAAGGGGATTCCAGCAAGCACTTAAATATCATCTGTTTAAACCCAGAAGTAGTGGACTCAAATAGATTAGCTGTGATAGTTAACTCCAGAGCCTCCCAAGAGGGTGACATATTTTCAGAATTCCCAAACATTAACTCTGATGCACTTCAAGAGAAGTTTGTTTTTTCTTTACTGAAATATCTTTAAATGTAACCTTCTTTTAAAGCCAATTGTAACAGGACCTGGTACTGAGTGATGCCAGGAACTGACCACCTGCTCCCCAGCTCTCTGTGTGGGAGCTGGAAAAAAAAATGACTCTGTCTACCAGACCTGTAGAGTTTAGGATATGGTAAACTGGACACATCAAGGAACAGTGCTTTTGCATTTTGACAGTGTATGAAGATCAAAGGCAATTACTTCAGCAACCAAACAGGGATTTAGAAATCCAGCTTTTAGCATGTACTTCTGAAAAATCTTGGCCTATGTTAAGTATAACTGAAAGGAATGCAGCTCTGCAAAACAGAAGTCCTTGCACGTGGGAATATTGCTTTCCACATGCAAAAAAATGTGTGTGCACAGACTGGTGTATAGTTACTTGATCAATGCAGGGCTTTTTTTGGTTGGTTGGTTGGTTGTTTTTGGTCAGAGCATCAGTGAATTTCATCATGGATTATCCTATGTATTGTGTGTTAGACACCAGGGCTAATTAGTTTTCAGTCTTTTTGCCTCTAGTTATCTCCTAGTTGAAGTTCTACGTCCAGTTTCCAAGTGCACATTTCTGTGAAGTGGACAAATTGTAGATAGTCCAGAGAAGGGGAGCAAGAATGACAATAGTCTTGAAAAACATGACCTTTGAAGGAAGGTTTAAGGGACAGAGTTTGTTTAGTCTAGAGAAGTAGAACCTACTGGTGACATGATAACAGCACTCTGATTTATTTAAAGCTATTATGAAGAGGCCAGTGAACATTTGGAAACTGGACAAGAAACAATTGACCTTTCAGCAAAGAAGATTCAGGTGGTATTTTAAGAGAAAAAATTTATAAGCACAATTAAGCATTGCAACATGCTACTGAAAGAGGCAGTGAAATCTCCTGCAGATTTCATGACAAACATCTGTCAGAAACAGTCTTGGCAAGTGGGAGATTTGGCATCCAAGTGAGGGGATTGTCTAAACCCCCTTTGAAGTCCTGTTCTAGTTTGCTTTCCTGTGCCTATAAATTTTTTTGTGCATGTATTTTGCTTGCACACTGTAAGAAATATGATGGTCTAAAAGTTGGTGATATGAAGGTGTGCCTTTGGATAGCTTCAGTATTGATGTGTTCAACCCCTGATGTGTTTCTTCATCTGGTATTGAAGCCATCAGGGGACAAGGTGACCGGGCAGGAGCCTCCTGGTGTCTTAACAAGCCCTGGAGCTCTTTGTGCCAGCTCCTGAGCCACCAGAGCCCTTAAGGCTGGGTGCCAACAGGTCCCTTAAGGCAGTTCAAAGTGGTTTTTTAAAGTCATCCTCTGCTTTTGCATGTGCTCCCTACAGCCTAGTGTAACAGAATGAGTCTCTGGAGTATGAGAAACAGAGCTACTGCAGGTTTTGCTGTACTGAAAGAAAACCAAAACGTTTCATTTCTTCTTGTAGGAGAGTGTGATTTGAGAAGATGAGGATGGAGGGGACTCAGATGCATAATGCTGAAGATGTGTGGGGTTTTTTAACCTCCATCCACAGGCTTCAGTGGCTCTGTGACTTGCTAACAGCAGAATGCCAATGCAAACTGCTTTTTATCTTGCTGTGGGATGGGAATAGGGGAAGATCAGTACTTATATTGCTTTGACACTCCAGATGATTCTTTGAGGCTCTGAAAAGGTCAATGACAAACAAATGCTGCTGGTTTGGTTTCACTTGAAGGTTCTTCAGAATTTGAACAGGGTAAGTCAACAAAACAACATATGTTTTACATAAAAAATATGTTGCTCATAATAGTTTATTTTTAATAAGAAAAGTTACCCATTCAGGAAAAATTTTTGACATTGTCATGCCTTCTAAAATTTTGCTAAAAAAATTATAATTTCTCAATTTATTGTTTTGTGAATATTTATCATTCCCTCCCCCAGCTTCTCTGTTCCTTCATATTGTATATCTGAAAAGCAGGGGCTTTTCAGACCCTGCAGTACCCCAGCAATGGCTGGTGTGAAAGCACATGTGCACATAGGTGGTGATTATAAGGATGCCACCTAATCCACTTGGTCCTTTAACTGGTGGGTTTTGGTCATGTTTTTAACCTTTCAACTCCTCTCTTATATATTGTTCTGTTATTACTCCTGGTGTAGAGCTGGATTACATTTTCTTTTTCTGTTTTTTTTTGTTTTCTGTTGGAGGGTTACTGGCCAGGGAAAATGTATCTTTTGCTCCAGTGGATGTTATTTCCTTTGATGACAGCACCTCTGTGTCATTTGATCTGATGAGCCCAGAGAAGAGGAGACTGAGGGGAGACCTCATTGCAGTCTGCAGTTTCTTCATGAGGGGAAGGCGAGGGGCAGGCACTGATCTCTTCTCTGTGCTGACCATAGGGAATGGCCTGAAGCTGTGTCAGGGATGTTTATGTTGAATATTAGGAAAAGGTTCCTCACCCAGAGCGTGTTTGAACACTGGAACAGGCTCCCCAGGGAAGTGGCAAGGGGCACCAAACCTACCAGAGCTCAAGAGGTGTTTGGAAAATGTTCTCAGGCGCATGGTGTCACTCTTAGGAATGGCATTGTGCAGGGCTGGGAGTTGGTCTTGATGACCCTTGTGCCTTCCAGCTCAGCTTATTCTGTGAATTTGTAATCCTGAGATTCTGTCTCAGTCCTCCTGGATCTGACCCTGGCTTTGTCTTTCCCTGATTCCTCAAGAGCTGTGTTTAGACTTACCTCTATCAAAGGAGCAGTTACCCTGAATGACACATGACAGTGGCACCTCACCATTTCTCTGTAGCTGTATGAGACAGGATTCAGAAACACGGGCTGCGTGTTTGCCTCAGACCTGAGTCACCTGCATCATCCCATCATCCCAACTTTTGATATGTACTATCAGTCAGGGTGCTTTAAAACCTCACTGTCAGGTACTTGGGAGAGTACCCAGCAATACAAAGTGGTTTTGTGAGGGCTTTTTGGTTGTTTTTTTTCCCTGTATTTTGTCTTTGCAGTCAGACTTTTTTACCATGCTTTCTTCTTTCCAATAGCTTTGTTAGCCTTGTTTTGTGCTGAAATTCCCACTTGGCACTAGTGGGTTTAGTTTTTCTGTGCTGCTCTGTGGCCTCTTGCTGTTACAAAATAAGGTTACAAAACTTCCTCTCAGTTTCCTGGCCACAGCTGATTCCTGCAGGCTGCCAGCAGACCACTTTTCCCGACCAGAGCTCTAATCCACTGCAGCAGTATTGCTTCCTGACACAAAGAGAGAGTATTCAAATTCTGATATTTTCTCACAATATCTGTTTGAGATTTCAGAAATCTGTCAAATCTTTGCTTTACTGCAATACCTCTTTGTTAATGCATGACGTGCATGTGGTTTGCTTTAAGCTGAGTATTCAGAACTACTGAGTACACACATTCCTTCCACATTTATTTAATGATGCCAAATCTTAAATTTGGTGAGATTACTGCTAAGTCACCGTGGAATGAAATCCTGTCTTGTACATACATCCTGGCATCATCTACATGGAGTAAAATATAATGTCTCAGAGTAGGTTTTCTTGTAACATATCCAGGCTTAGACTTTAAATTGTTTCAGTTTGTAGAGCCTTGTTCTGGACAGAGCCTTACTGGTTGCCCTAAAGCTCTCAGCAGCAGCAGCAGTTCTCAAAGGCACAAATCTCAGTTCCTCTCCTGGCTCCACAGGCTGCATAAAATATGTTTGCCTGAACATGCTTGTGGTTGACTTTTATACAGTATTTAATAAAACTTATGCCATCCACCCAAAGGTGAGTAGAAGGGATCCCTCAATTCTAAATATGGCCATGGATATCCCAGTATCTCTCTGAGTGTATATCCTTTATCTCTTGGTGGATGCCATAGCCTGACTTTATTTAGGCCCTGATCCTACACTCCATGTTCATTCAAGCTGTTCTGTAAGGCTGTGGTGTTTTATGACAAATGCTTTCCTTTTGATCAGTTTTACTCTTCCAAGTATCTCTTCTGTGGTCTATGACTTTCACCGTATTTCTTCACTTTGCTTTAACTGTGTGAAGGCACCTGCACTTTTGATAAATGTGCACAAAGTCCATACAGTTGGCTGCTCCTGCTGGTTGCTTAAGTTGTTTCACAGTTTCTCATCCAGGTACTTCTCAGTTGCTTGTGTTTTTCAGAATTTCCTCAGTCTTTTTTTCAGTCTTGATCTTGGTGACCTTAGTCCTGGTGGACTCCAGGTCGTTGCTCTTTATTCTGCCATTTGCTCTCTGGCAGCTGGTGTGGGTTTGTCAGCCTGGTCTCCCCTTGCCACGTCATACATAACAGGCCAGATGTGAAATCTAACTGACCCCCACAGATTGTGCAATGTTTTCTCATTCTTCCACTCTTCTTCTGGAAGAGCCCTCGATGAAATCTGGATTTTCAGTAAGTATCTCTCTCTTTCAATGGGGATTGCTCGCCTGAGGTCTGTGCAGACCCTTTACTGTACACATTGTCCATTGTTTTATTTTGGTTTACAGGACCTTGCAGACTAGTTCTGCTTGCTTTCCCAGTTTCTCCGGTGAAATAGATTGTGTCCTGTCTCTTTTAAGTGAGAGGTTTATGACAAATTTTTATAACATTTCATTAGGTATGACCATAGCAAATATTGCCTCTTTTAAGCACAAATGTCTCTAATTCTGTTCTGCTCTGTCTCAGGACCAAAGTTGAACTTACTGGAATGCTGCAGCCTTGAAGTGCTTTGTTCCCACATGCACACAGAGTCCTAGTATTTCTCCAGACTCCTTCCTCCAACACCTACTTCTTTTCCCAGTTTCCATGCAGAGGCTTAACCTGTCCTGCTCACTTTCAGCCAATGACTTCTATAGCGGATGTAAATGAACCCTTTCCTAAAGAATGTTCTCTGTTTGTTTTATGTAAAATAAAATCTGTAATAACCTCTTACATCAGGAATACAGGAGCTTCCTGTGGGAAGTGAAGAATCAAAGTTACCCGGAGCTCTGAATTGTCACTTTATTTGAACATGATAATGCCCAGCTTCTCAGTCTTTTCTTCTGAATTCAGTGTATCCTTCCACCCACCCTCTTGTCCCTGAAAAGATGTCTCTGTGCCATTTATTTCCTCTTTCTTTTTATTTCTCTTTCAAATCTCAGTGGTGAGAATGAAAACAAAGGCTTTTTTTTAAAAAAAAATAATATTTTCCAACAATTACACTTGGGCTTGAGTTTGTCTCATTTAATTTGCATTTCAAGCCCAGAAAACTCTGTGACTTCAGATGTCACTTGTGATTTTGCTTAAATCTGAGCACAGATTTAAATGCCTTCTCAGAAAATCCAATTTTAAATGAGATGTGTGTATTGACTGCCTAGAAGAGACATAGGTTCAAGAAAAATACTCAGAGATGCAGACATGCCTCTGAAGGAACTTCTTGCAGCAGGCCCCAGAGCCCAAGTGAGGAACCCCTGTAGTCAGAAGGACATTGTTTAAGTGGGAGGTTTCCCACAAAACATTTTATGCAGGATTAGGGCCTACATAAAGAGCAGGATGTTTTTTTCTGCATTTATGTCTCATGGCAAAATTTTCACAGCAATGGTTTCAGAGAGTGAACAGAGACAAAGAATGAGACAAAGTATGCACTTGCTGCCTCTTTGCTGATTGGAGACATGGGAATGGATGTTGATATCTGGGAGACTATCTGGGATGCTCCCTAACCTGAATTGCTCCCTGACTTCTGTGTGATCAGAAACAACGAAGCAGATCTTCTCTGCTGGTGCTCCAGTGGTATTTATATTACTGAAACTGCACAGGATGGTTTAAATTATCTCTGAACAATAGAGCCTATTCAGGCTTTTGGTGAATCCACTAAATCCTTTAAGTCTGGTTATAAGGAGGCTATATTTGTAAATGAGTTGATGTTCCTGCTATTTTTGAAATGTTAATAACTGAAAATACTTTATAAGACTTTATTTTACTACAGGATTGTGGGGATTTTGTTCCAATTATCAACTCTCCATTAGATATTTTTCCTAAAATTGTTTGCCTTATTCTACTTTCATGCTAATGAAATAAAATCTCAGAAGTACCAGCTGCTAAAGTGGCAGATATATATTGGTGATACAAAGTCTGACATTATGCTGGACAGAATATGAATTCCTGACTGGACTTTGTGTACTTCTGTTGCTCTGCAGGCTGCAGTGTGAGTGACTGACTTAGTGGTATGAAAGGTAAGAAATGGGAAGGCTTCCTTGAACTATGGGTTCATTTCCTTAGCCTCTCTCCTAGCTGAAGTGTAAGAAATGTGTACCACATGTTAGAGAAAAGCGGGATCCTGTTCAGCACAAGTATTGTCCCACTGATAATGTCAACATCTTATTGAAGGAAACTAACCAGTGTGAAAGGCAGTGGCTATGTGTCAATTTAACACAGGAAATCTTAGAAGTCAAGAGCACACAGCGAAGTAAAGGATATTTACATACATTGGATAATTCCTCATGCCAATTGCCAGCCTGCCATTTGAATAATTGCTTTAATGTGCAATTATTTGAGTAATTTTAACTGAATTGAAAATAAAATGTTAAAATTTTTTTTCCTGGTCTTTTTGTCCTGTTCAATGGACAGCTGAAAATGTGGATAGCTGTGCTGTTGTTGTCCTTTGCCCCAAAGCTGACTATATTTCTGCTCTTGTTAGTTATATTTGGATAATGCAGAGCCTGAAGGATATCAGACTTAGGACAGCTAGTTCGTATAGCAGTGGAAAAGAGTAGCAACAATTGTCCTCCTTTTAAGTCTTTTGTTAGAGAAACCTATTGTGTCTGGTGTGAGAGCAGGAACATGAAGTGAGAGCCCACATGGAGGTTGCAGTGGATATGAAACAGAGCCCCAGAAGACTTGGGAGAACCAACCAAATGTCAAAGGTTCTTCATACACTTGTAATTTCACTGAGTTAGAAATACATTTTAGACCACTAGAACACCCACTGCTTTCTGTCATGCTTTGAGCATGACCTGAAAATCATTACCTCCAATGTGAAGGATTCCCAGATGCTTCTGAGGAGGTTCCACTTTCTCTTTTACTCTTCCTTCATTTGTTGTTGCTGCTCTGAGAAGACAGTCTTTCAAAGTGCAGGTTTCATCACTCCTATTGTAACCACAGTGGGAGGTTTTTAGTGGTTGGTGCTGCTGAAATCATCAGGCTGTTTGAGAAGACCTTGGAGCTCTTTGCAGCTGTGGGCAGAAAGCAGCTGCTGCTGCAGAGGGTAGGGATGGATGGATGCTCCTGCCCAGCAGCTGGCTGCAGTGGCTGCCAATATTGCTGTAAATTCTTACTCTGCCAGCAAAGCCTCCTTCTGGAGATGTGGCTTATGTCAGCAAAATTTGTTCTGAGATGTACTTGTCACCTCCATAAATACATTTGCTATGCTACTATTATGCCATAGATTTGGGAAGAGGGAGAGATTATATTTACAAGTGAGGGTTTGATGGTATAAATGTATTGGGTTGAAGTAGTGAATGTTTTTGCACTCCTGAGTGAGGGAATTAAGCTGGCAAAAGCACAATGTCACTGTCAGAAACAGAAGGCATTGATAGTGCAGGAACTTTGATTTCAGGACTGGAAATAAATATACATACATATGAGCACATATGTACATACATGTAGATATATTTTATAATATTGATATGTGTATAAACCCTTTATGTAATATATATATGTATATGTTCTAAACAATAGCTATGCCAAAGTTCATCTTTTGCTGTGACTTTCTTGAAACCATCCAGAAATATCAACCTATCATGAAAGCAGAGAAATGGCATACAACATTAATATAAGTTATATGTAGATATACAGGTTCATATCGTGTCTAAATCCTGGAGGTGCAGTTAAGCACTGTGGTCATGCTCCACCGGTCAAGCACAAAGACAAAACTATTGTCTGCAAGAGCAAATGCTGAGCCTAGCCCCATTCTTGATAGAAAGGATAGCAAGGACAGTTAATTTTTTTTCTTAGTTGAAATTAGCTAACTGGGTCATTTCATATCCAGACACCAAAGAAAGGGAAAACAAATCAGAATTGTTTGGGAAATCTATTTATATGTGGAATCTGTCTTGGAGCTTTTGGGACTTTATCCTTTATTTAGGTTGACTTTCTACATAGTGTGGTCTTCTGGGATTCTGAATGACCATGAGAAATATGTATTTTTTAGTGACCCCCTTATGATCCAAAAGACCATGTCATGTCACATTTTGGCATGAATGCCTTGTTACAGAGCCCAGGAATGAAGGGGATTCTTGCCTTAGAGAGGGCAGGGTGAGATTTTAAATACTGCTGCAATTAGTTTCTGTTTGTTGCGTGATCTGGCTGGGAACATTTACAGTTGTGCTGAGCTGCAGTGTCACTCAGTGAGACTATAAGATGTTTTATCTTCCCACCATCACCAATTCTTTGACACTGACTGACATCCTGAAACAAGGAGCAGAATGGCCAGACAAGAAAGTTGCTTATTGAAACAATGAGTTTCCTGAAATAAACAGAGCAGTTTTGCATCAGCAGGCCTGTTCCCTCCCTGGAACAATGCTGGGCATTTGCATCAGCTAAATGAGGTTAGTGTTTTGCAAAGTCTTACGGAAGTCTGTGTGTCACTATGGGCACTGGCAGATAAAGCCAACACGATAATCACTGAGGTCATGGAGAAGAAAAGGGAAGGAAAGTGCGATCTGAAGCAGATATTTAAACTGCTGCGATAGTTAATGAAAATGATGTAATTGCTCCAATATTAATTTCCCTTTCCTTTGCCCTGATATTTACCTCATAACAACTTTTTGTTATCTGGAGCTGTTGCTCATTTTCTCATACCAACAGAGTAGCTGCACTAACACCCTGAAGCTACTCCAACTGTCCTCAGAGTGGAGACAAATATCTTCAGTTTTTAAAAAGAAAGCCAAAGGCATGGCAGGGGGAGAAAAAAGGGCACAAACTGGGAGTACCTTGTTGGGTTCCTTCCAGAGACAATCCCCAAATTGAAATAGTTTTGTGAAAAAAAAGGTGGCAGAGACCTGATAAAACTTTTCAGTTTTGTTTCATGGCTGAGTTGTTCCTTGGTGGCTTCCAGGAAGCAGCCTTGAGTTACTTTCAAGAAGGAATAAATTCAATTTAGTTTTCTTTATTTGTCAAATAATAATGAAATTTGGTCTCCTTTTTCTTCCATTGTCTTTATTGCTGATGGCTGCTGAATAGTGGTACATGTGCATGTGAAAAAGTATCTATGTGCTCTTTGCAGATTGGTCACAGATATCCCACACTAATGGTGTTTCAGCAGAGACCTTTGGTGGCACAGGTTTCCCATTCATGCCCTGCTCCTCCTGGCCTGTGCACACAAGCACAGACAACAACAACAACATCCTGATGTAACCTGCTGTTCTTCTGAACAGTCACACATCTCCTCTCACACATCTGAGCAGAAGTAAGAAAAAGCTCTGTGACTTATCTCCCCAAAGCTGAGAAGGGATTGTTTGCAGGTTTGTTTTCTGAACATTCCTATCTCACTCATTTCCATGACATGAGCAAAGGTTTCACCTGACAGATTTGGTGTTCGGGCTCTGGGCTGTCTTTTCCAAAGGCCAAGCACATTTGACATTGCATCCACAGCTGCAACGTCCCTCCACTGTGCCAAAGCTGGGAAATTGGTGATATTGGGTAATGTGTAAACTGTGTTAGCCGAGAGAAGTCAGCACATACAGTGTATAAACACAGTTTAAATAGTTTGATAAATCTCTGGAAATTTTTTGTTTTGTCTGTTTGTTTGGGTTTTTTTTTAATGTAAAAGGTATATGTGAGAGTTGAGAAAGTGCAACAGTGTCAGGAATTAACTTGCTATCTTCAAGAGACAATTGGCCTTAATTACCAGATCCAAAGAAATGAAGTTAATGTGATGCAACAAGGAAATGCCATGTCCCATTAGCAAAAGATGTTTTCAGTTAAATCAATGTTGTGGTGGCACAGTTGCGTGGGCTTACATGAATAAGCCCTGACCTGGAGGAAAAATCTGGTTAAAAAAGGAAAAATCTCAATCCTGAAACTCTTGCTGGAATAAATTACGTTATACTGATCTAAAATGTTCCTAAGGACAAAATTTGTGCAAGTATCTGTGACTGAGAGATGGTATTTGGGTAGTCTGATGGAGTTTAGGTAGTAGCAACAACTTTAAACCCCAATTCTATATTTCATCATTATTAAGCAGAGCATTTTGGCAAATGATTCTCTTCAGATACACACAAGAATATCTTGAAGTCATTGCATGATAAAACACAAAGCTATACATAAACTGTCTTGCAGGCTGGGTAAGTATTGTTCAAAATGTACTTAAATGCCTTTTCATATATAAATAAATAATAGTAATTAATATTTTATATATATTATGTAGTGTGGACATGATCATTGTATACTTTTATATAAGTAAATATAAATATTATTGATACTTATACAAGTATTTTAAAATATGGGAAGTTCATATTTCTTTTATGATGGAAAAACCAATGAGTGATATAAAAGAATCATGTTTTGCCAAGCCATTGAATTACAAAAATTATTCCAATTTAATTATCTTTAATCTTTTGCTCTGAGCCACAGAAAGTTAATAAACTCAAAATAATGGTCATCATATGGCTCTAGAGTTAGAGCAGAATATATATTCTATTAATTTGGTATCTTTTCTTCCCATATAGCTGTACAGCATATGTGATTGCAAAACTGGTGCCTTCCAAACATATTGGAATAGGCTATAAAAGGAATGTGGAGAACTTTAGGCCAGTCAGCCTCACCTCCTTCCCTTGGAAGGTGATGGAGCAAATTATTCTGGAAACCATTTCTAAAGCTATGAAGGAGAAGATGATGGAGAGTAGTCACCAGGGGTTGCTGACTGGGAGGAGGAATCCTGCTGGATCCATCTGATAACCTGTGATGAGATCACTCGTTCAGAGGGTGAGGGGAGAGCAGGGGATGTTGTTTAAATTGACATTAGCCAGACTTTCCATGTCTCTCATAACATCCTCATAGGCCAGCTGATGAGGCACAGGGTAGATAGCTGCATAGTGAGGTGGTTGAAAAACTAGCTGAGTTTCCAGGATCAAAGGGTTGTGATCAGCAGCAAAGTCCAGATGGAGGCCAGGCACAGGTGATGGACCCCAGGGGCCAGCACTGCCAGTATTCTAACTTTGGGTGAGAGGACAGTACACACCCTCAGCAAATTCACAGATAACACACAAGGGAGTTCAGAGGCTGACACACCAGAGAGCTGTGCTGCCATTCAGAGTGTCCTCAGTATTCCAGAGAAATGGGCTGACAGGAAACACAGGAAGTTCAGCAAAGGAAAAACCCATGTCCTGTCCCCGGAGAGGAAAAAGCCTCCTCAGATCAGGTGGAAAGCAGCTTTGCAGAGTAGGTCTGAGGACCTTGGTGGACAACAATTTGAGCAGAAATGTGTCCTTGTGCCTAAAGTTGCCAACAACCATAGGTAGCCTGGAGGGGCTATGGATTCCCCATCCTTGGAGACATTTAAAACCTGACTGGACACAGCCCTGAGTAGTGAGCTTTAGCTGACTGCTTTGAGCAGAGGGTTGGACTGGTCGATGTCCAGAGGTGCCTTCCAATCTCAAAGATTGTAAATCTTAATGTGGGAAGAAAAGCTGTGAAGCTGAACACGGAGAATACACAAAGTGCTCCATAATTGTGATGGAACAGTTGGAACAGGAAACTTCACTTTTCATCTGATCACTAAGAAAATTCCACTCTAAGGTGTTTATTGAGCAGAATCCTTGAGCTGATATGACAGCATTGTGCAGGATAGATTTTTATGTCTCTTAAGGCATGGGCATTACAAACTTTGTTGCAATCCAAACCACCTGAACCTGTACATGTGGAGGACAGTGGTTAATGTGCAGCTTCTGTATTTGTCGTGAATCTTATTTTCTTTTCTTGTATAAACTGTATAGGAAATAGATGTATGTCCTAGCTTCGGCTGGGAGAGAGCTAATTTTGTTTTTAGTAGCTGGTACAATGCTGTGGTTTAGATGTAGTATAAGAATAATGTTGATAACCCTCTGATGTTTAGTTGTTGATGAGCAGTTCTTACATGGTAAAGGACTTTTCAAGTTCTCACACCATCCCACCAGTGAGGAGACTGAGGGTGCATGAGAATCTGGGAGGAGGACAGGTGACCCCAAAGGGATATTCCATACCATGCTGTAGAATAAAATGGGGAAATTGGTTGGGAAGTGGTGATCTGCTGCTCGGGGATTGGCTGGGCATTGGCCAGTGGGTGGCAAGCAATTGCACTGTGCTTCACTTATTTAGTATATTATTATTATTATTATTCCCCCCCCCCCTTCATTTTCTGTCCTATTAAATTGTTTCAACCCAAGGGTTTTACTCTTTTTTTCTATTCACTCCCCCATCTCACTGGGGGAGTGAGCAAATGGCTGTGGGGTTCCCTGCCAGGTTAAACCACAACAGCATCATCCCTCATGTTCCAGTCTGGTCTTTAAGAAAGAAGGGTTTATCATACTAAGGTATAAATACACTTCTCTGAGTGTACAGTCTATACACAGAAACTAGTGCTGTAATATAAAAACCACAGAGTTTACCTTTCCTGTAAGGACCTACTCTGTTCAACTGGCTGGTCACACCAGAGTAATGTTTACTGTTTACTTCACTGTTTGCCTAATGCATAAGGTCAAGTATAAGCCTGAGAAGGTAATAGGTTAAAATCTCTTTTCCAATGAAAGCAATGAGACCTTTCATATTCACTTCAGTAAAGCCAAGATTTTACTCTGTCTATGGCATAACAATCTAATAGACCTTTGAAAGGATTCTCTCTAAAAGAGCAGTGATATCAACAGGATTCCAAATATTAGAGGAGATTCAGAGTCTAATTTATGCCAACAGTATATTACTGTAATTCTATAGCCAGTGACAGAGCTCTTTCATAACCACAATAACTTGGTCATCTCATTTTCCCCTTTGCTTATTTTGTGCATGTTTATGGATGTGGGCAGTTAGGCAAAAAAAAAAAATTTAGACTATAACAAAGCTGTTTTCAGTTAGTGAAACAGCAAAACTTACACTTCTGAAAAGGGCACTGTAGTGTCTTATTTATTTATTCCCTGGCTAAAGTGTGGCTCCATCACTCTTTCTTTTTTCTGGTGGGATTTTTTTTGGTATCCATTTTGTGAAATAAAGTTGGCTGCATGCTGAGAATACACACATTAATTTCAAACCAAAGTGAATTTATCCAGCTTATTTATAAATCTGTCAGGATCAAAAACTATGGAGAAAAAATTATTTATCTGATGCTACATTATTGTATAGCTTTAGGCAAAACAGAATCCATAGGATTGCAATCAGATTTGGGGAAGAGGCGTGCTGTGTCCTTGGATTTTCTTCTTCCCATTGAGCTTTCCTGCAAGTAGATATTTATCCTTTTTAAATAGAATCTCTGCCACCATCTCCAGCTTAGCTGTAACTCTATCTCTTTGTAGACTCTTCAAGGGTCTCAAAGGAGCCTTGGGTTTTTGGCTGCCAGTTCTTCCCTGCAGTTTTCTTCCTTCAGACCTGTTTCTTAGGCTGTTTCCTTTGACCAATTGCAATTGCTGCAGGGGGTTTAAATTTGTCTTAACAGCTGCAGCTCTTTTCTCCAAGATCAAATGAGGGCTAACCAATTCATTTTAGATTGGGAATCATGAACTCAGAATGAAAGCATTTGAGAGAAAATGCAGATGAAAGAACAAGCAGTAAGCACAGTTGGCTCCCCCAGGTAGTCACCCAGCTCTGTCCAAACAAGCTACCATGTGCAACCAAGTGCTTGCCAGCAATCCTCTATAATTTCTGAGATCACCAGCATTTGGGGTAATTTATATATGACTGACTGTATGAAAAAATTCAGTTCCCTATGCTTTGGGAAAGTATTCTGTGGTAGGCAAAGAACCCTCTAGCAAAAATGAGTTAAGAGTTTCCATGTGCTTTGTTCCATGCTCTCAGCCCTGGTGCAGGTTCTGCCTTTCCAGGACAGTGTTATCTTGTGTCACCGCTCGGTTCCGGCCTGAGCTGGCCCCTGGTGACACAGTGGAGGAGGGAGCCCCATGTGTCACCAGTGACCCCAGGCTCACATCACTGAGCACTCTGTCTCCAGCTCTGTTCATGCCAGCCTGGAGATACCATCGTGTGTTTCCATTCATTCCTGCTCCTGCTCACTTTTGTAGCTCTGCTGAGCACTTCAGTTTCTGTTGTGCATCCTCTTGAGAGGACAGGAAGAGTTTTTCCCTGGATATGTTTTGCTACCTTTTGACAAAGGACATACAAAATGTAATACTACAAACAGGAAATACTGAGCATGTAAAAGTAATGCTTCTTAGCAATACCAACATAAACGTTTTCACCATAAATATAAGTTCTGTTGCTTAGTTTTTGCTTATTTCACACTGACACAGGATGGATGTTGGAATCTTTAGCAGTTCAGCATTGCAGAAGCAGAGGCTGAAATACCTCAGTTGCCATCGGCACTTCTGTCCTGGCTTTGCTGTAGATTTTTCAGGCAGGTTCACATGGATGATGCTGAACACACTCACGTGAGTAGCACCCTTAAGTTTTTTCAGGGCTTTTTTAGACCCTATTGATCAAATGGGGGCTCTGCTGGACTCGGCTTTAGAGTTAGGTTTTCTTTTGAATTGGAGAATCTAAATATCCCTAAACTTGTTTAATCTGGAAAATCAACACTTTCTCTATCATCATTACGATAGAGACAACATCTTTTTGCCATTACGTTAGGACTGTACCGGAATATATAATTATATATTTATGTATGTTTAAAGCACTTAAAATTTTATGTGAAGTCCTTGAGAGGTGCCAGACAGCACGTGCTACTAAAGAAATATTTTGTGCCGAAATCTCCAGTATTGTTGTGTTGCAATCAGGAAATTGGTATTTCTCCTATTTTCTGGTGGCCTCAGTGGGGATCTTCTGGAGGACTGGAAGCATGAGGAAGCTGGCAGCATCCCTTACCAGCCTGAGCTGCAGCACTGCCCGTGCAGTGCTCAGCAGTTTTAGAGCAATGGATGTGTGTGAGCTGCCAGAAACCCCTTTCCAAAGGGACTCTTACAGCTGAATGTGCTCAATATATACCTCTGGTCACCCCTTGGCCCTCATTTTTGGGATGTTAAGAAAGGTATTGTCAAGGACAATAGAACTCTGCAAGATTTATAGGGATGTTCTTGAAACTAAACCTGTCAGTGTCCCATCAGCTATTTTGTTCCTGCTTTGTGCATGTGTGAAGGACACCCCACCAGCAACAGGAGCAGCCATCTGCTGTTGAAAGTATTTCCAGTATGCCATGCTGGTAGTTCAACACTGAGATACAGTCAGGATGCACCGGAATTTTCCCCAAATGACAACTGCTGAACGGAGATCTCTGAGATATCATCTGATGCAGAAACTTTAAATTTCTTCCCCTTTGTGTCATCATTACCCTTCCCTGTAATATTGGAGACATCATACATTAATCATTTGGTCCTGTTCATATTTCATTTATGTGATCACCGGTGGGATCTTCTTACCTGAAGCACATATAATTGAATATTCCAGATACAGCAAATCTAGAAAACTAAGATTTTGTGGAGTATGTACCTGAGTGTCATTAGTTTGTTGTGATGTGTTTTGATTTCATGAATCACAGCTGTGATACTTCTTTCTGCATAAATGCATGAATCTGTATATATTGGTAGCTGCCTGGCATATTGAACAGTGTTTTTAATGACAAGGTTTTAAAGACATGTATAAACAGAATTTTTAAACATGTTTGTTTTTCCTTCTACAGTTGCCTCATGACAGTGTTTGCATTGGCTTAACTAATTCTGATCATACAGTCTGTGTAAGGTAATACCAGCAAAATACTCCTGTGAGCAGACAGCTGGGGAATGGCCCCACATAGATAGAGGAGCAGTAACTTGGTAAAATACATCCTTTGAAAGTACCAGTTTGCACATTGTTTGTGGGATATGTGAACAATGACATAAAGAAACTGAAAACTGTGAGTTCAGATGTCAGACTGGAGTTAGATCTAAGAATTTCCAGTCTGCTGATCCAGTCTTTGAATCTGTTTTGCTTCACTGTTGCTGGGAAGCAGATGTAGAGGGCATGTTTACACTATCAGATAACAGTTTCTGACTAGTTTACACCTGGTCTGCTGCCTAAATGTTAGTGCATTCCTGAGCTTCCTTTTCCGGTCAACCAGCCTTCTTCAAAACAAAATGTAGATTTGCTTCTGGGGAGTTTCTACTGGTTTCTCCTATTCTTGACAGACTCTGCAGGTCATACCTGGGCTCCCTTTTCATGGTGCAAACCCCCAGCACTCCCCACAGGTTTCATACCCAAATCTGCTCCTCTGAGCTTCCCTGGGAGTACTCTCACATTATTGTCCCATGCTATTTTAGACACTTTGAAATTATTTCTTCTCCCACTCCATTGTGACTTGGTGTCCAAAGGAGAAGCTCAGTCAGATGCAATGCAATGTGGACACAGTCAATATTGACTTGATAGGCAAAGATTGCTCTCAGGGATGGGAAGTGTAGACACAGCCAGTTACCTGTGTCCACAAGTGTTACTGGGGGTTATATCAATCTTATTCAGACTCACATTTGAGCAATGCTGTCCTAAACATCATCCATCTTAAAAAAATATGGCAGAAAAGATCCACAACATCACTTGGAGGGTGAGCAGCTGGACTGGGAATTAGCAGTGAATTTCAAAGTTCTGTGGCAGCACTCTGCTGCCTGCATAAGTAACTAGATAGAAGCTGGAGGAGAGGCTGTTACTCAGATTCTGAATTAAAATCAGACAGATACTATGTCTCAAGCTTTTTTCTCTTCACATTGTCTCTGCTTGCAAGCTTTTCCTCTCTGTTTTCCGAGAACACCCTCCATTTTCAGTCTGACCCTCCTCTCAGTGCTGTTCTGCTCATTCATGAGCTGCCCTGACTCTGGCAGCAAGTGAGGCTCGGTGGAATGCAAGTCTTGGTGCTGCCTGCGTGGTCAGTACTTGGGATCATCCTTCTGATACTGTGTGCTTTCCCTAGAAGCACACTCCTCTCCACCATGTGGAGCTGGAGGGGGGCAGGAAGGGAATATGGAAAAAGCAAATCACTCTACCAGATAGCAGACCACCACTCAGCTGAAAGAGAGATTGTGAACTATTGAGGATTATAACTTTCTTCATTGTTAATTGCCATATTTGTGCTGCTCCTCTTTTAGTTTGGTCGAAAATGCAGAGTTTCTGATTTAACTATCCCACACATTGGTTGGACATTCAGATATTGCTGTTGTTCATTTGTTCACTGATTGCTTTATCATAAACACAACACAGAGTACAGACATACAGAGATGGGAAAATGTTGTGTGTATGCACGTACATATGTAGACAGACACAGCTATGGATATATCTGTATCTATGTACATGTATACATAAACATATAAAGGGAGAAAAACAAGAAAGAGAAATAAAATGACCATAAATATTTCTTGCTTTGATTCTGCACTATAAATGTTTGCACTTCTTGTTTCATGACATGATTTGAGACTGTGACACAACTTGGGCTGTATCTTTTGGCAATATTTTTCCCAATGAAGGCCAGGCTGAAAAAATACAGTAAAAGATAATTCTGCCTAAGAGGAAGCAATAATTCACACCGATGTGAAGTTTAAGAAACTTCAGCCAAACTTGCTTCTACAAAACCTTACTGTCTACTTTATTCCTGGCAATCAAAGAGATTTGGCTAGCATGCAACAATATTTTGTTAAATGTTTATTGCTTGACTTCTGAAAGTAAAAAAGTGAATTTCCTGTAGGTAAAAAGACAGATAAAGAGCTGTCCCATGAACCACAGGGATGTGTTGTAAGATTCTGCGCAACGATTTTTCAGGGGATTTCCCTAATCTTTTTCTACAGTTAATCACATGAGAACTCTCAAACATATTTAGAATAAGAGAAAAACGGCATAATTAAGATTGTGAAGTCAAAAACTGAGAAAAAGAATTTATGTTGCTGTCACTAATTGAGTTCTCTTTGATTGAAGTGAATTTTTTTTTTCCCGCTTTTGGCAAGTCTTTCATCCATGAAAGACTCAGCTTTTAGGAGGCTAGAAGGCTTGAGAATTCACCCAAGCTGAGTAATTCTATGTCTGAAAACAACATCTGAGGAAAAAAAATCAATGCAGTTTATTAAAGCATTTGGAAATGGAAAAACTTGTTGGGGCAGGTGGGTTTCAAAGTAGGCACCACTTCCTAAATCAGGCACAGAAATGATGGTTTCCTCTTTTATTTCTTCATTCTGGTGTTCTCGTGTGTAGGAAAGCCAGAGTCCAAAATGCTGTTAGGG
Source organism: Acridotheres tristis (assembly GCA_037013685.1). Lineage (NCBI taxonomy): Eukaryota > Metazoa > Chordata > Aves > Passeriformes > Sturnidae > Acridotheres > Acridotheres tristis. Next base: position 137,780,814 of record CM072886.1, on the reverse strand, counting down.
CCCAGGAATGAGGAACTGGCCACACCAGGAGCCTGAGGAAGCCAAAGAGTGAAGTGACTTTCTGGTGATTTTATAGTTCCCATCAGGAAGGCAGAACTCCATTCCCATATGGAGAATTGTGTAGGAGTCTCCTTGCAAAGGTAGACCTGAATTTTGTGATTCACCTTTCAGCAAGGAAAATGCCTGGAAACAAATAATATAACCTCTGATTTAGGAAAAATATTTCAAATAATCTAAACTATTTTATACTCTTCTTATTAAACACCCTACTCTTTCCTAATTAATTTTTGAGTATTCTAGACATATTTAAACTGAAGCTTTCAGGACCTGTGCTGTTGGTGGTTTTCTTGGTTTTGTTTTGGGTTTGTTTGTTTGTTTGTAGAATCTTTCCCTCATTGCTAGGAAAATGTGGTGGATAGCCAAACAAGAGAATGTGAATCCTTATGGGGTAAGGAACAAATATCTTCCCAGCCTAAGCAGACAGAAGACAAGAACTGAGGAGAATCAGCAAGGGTCTGTCCTTAAATATCTCTTTTGAATAGAGCCAAGCTCCCTGGAAACATCCTGAGAGAATGTAAAAAATTATAAATATGGTAAAGACAGGACATAGAGGTGTGGGTAAATCCTCAGCCTGACCTTGGTGATGTAAGGATGTCCAGTGCTGCCCTTTTGACAGTAGGTAGAGTTTCACAGTGACCTTATTTGTGTTCTCAAGCAAACTGTAAGCAAAACCAGCTCTCTTGTTAACTTGAGCATTATGTTTGTTACCCCTTCCCATAAGAATGGATGTCTCTCAGCTTGGGAAAAATCTTCCTCTCCTAGGTACAAGCCTTGATCCTTTTACATCTTCAAGGGCCCTGGCCAGTCTGCTCTCTCCCCATTCAGGAACACAACTGTGCTTGAGATAACCACGCTCTGGAAGCCCAGCACTGCTCTGCTGTGTGAGGGCACATGGGCCCCTTGCAGACCCTGGATTTTCCCTTAAATTCCTCCAGTCTGTGCAGAGGAAGGGAGATAGACTTCTAGGGAGATATTTCCTATTGCAAAAAATGATCTTACAGTGTGTGTATGTTATCTTGTAACCATGGAAATGGACACGAATTAGTCAGTTGCCTACAAACAGATTGTTTTCAGTTTCTAGGGAGGCAAGAGGCTCCCTTTAATCCGTGGTGTGGAATTGGCAGTCCTGCCACTGGCATGGGTCAAGGTTATGTTTAGTGCATGGACTATTTTTACCATGACACTAGATCCTAAAATTCACCTAACTTCAGGGAAGTTTTCCACTCTTGCCTTGGGAATTTCCTTCCTTTTTTATTTTTAATTGTTTTATCTTGGTGTTCCAATTTTATGGCACACCAGAAATCTTCCTTGCTGTTTACTCAGTCAAAATTCGATATTTAGTTGCTGTCAGAGACTGACTGCTTGCAAGGATTCACTTGGAAACTCTCTAATCCTGAGTGTGAGTTCAGAAAGTGAACTCTAATGAGCCCCTTCCTCCTCAATTAACTCACCATGGAAAGAATTCTGGTTCTGGCCTCTTTGTCTGCAGTTCTGCAGTCATAGGCAGAGATGAGGCTGAAAGATGTGCATGGTATTAGCACAACTGCAATGCTTGGGAAAGCTCTTTTCTGAGGTAGGCAAATGCTCAGGATATCTGTGAAGGTCATCTTCCCTCTGCAGAAAGGCATATTCCTTATTTCAAATAATCTGTCTCCTTTGACAGGCGTAGTGAATGCCTCTAAACTTGTACTGTTCATTTTGGGTGTCCTGCTTCCAACAGAAGGGAAAAAAAGTCTCAGAGAATGTTATTTGGCAAGAAGTAGAGCTGTTAGTTATTAAATGTGTGTGGATTTAGCACTAATGGGGTTTGGAGTCTAGGCAAACATCAGAAGCAAATAAATATTGTGACCTTCTGAAATGCAGCATATTTATTTATTTTGTTACATTCTGTCCATTCTCAGCACTTCAAAAATGTCAAGAAACAAAGAAGCTTGAATCATAGGCTGGTTTGGGTTGGAAGGAACCTCAAAAATCACGTAGTTCCAGCTCCTGGCCCATCATGTGCAGGGACATTTTCCACTATCCCAGGTTGCTCGGAGCCCCATCTAGCCTGGTCTAGAACACTTCCAGGGATCAGGCAACCAGAACCCCTCTGAGACATCTGTTCCAGTGCCTCACCACCCTCACAGTAAAGAATACCTTTCTAATATTACAGAATCACAGAATGGCCTGGGTTAGAAGGGACCTTAAAATCATCTAGTTCTAACTCCCCTACTGTGGACTAATCTAAATCTCTATTTACTCTATTTCTGTTTGAAGACATTTCCCCTTGTCCTGTCACTACATGCCCTTTTAAAAAGTCCCTCTCCATCTTTCTTTAAGCCCCCCTTCAGGCACTGGAAGGTTCTGTGAGGTCTCCCCAGAGCTTTCTCTTCTCAGCATTCAGCCTGTCCCCACAGCAGAGCTGCTCCAACTCCCTGAAAATCTTGGCAGCCCTCTGGATCTGCTCCAGCAGGTCCATGTTTGCTTATATTGAGGACCACAGAGCTGGAGGCAGCACTCAAGGAGGGGTCTCACAAGAGCAGGACAAGAGAGCGAAAGTCACCTCCCTTGCCCTGCTGGCCACGCTGCTTTTGCTGCAGCCCTGAGCAGGCTTGGCTTTCTGGGCTGCACAAGAACACACTGCTGGGTCATGTTCAGACACCCCCACGAGTTTCTTCAGTTCTCAATTCGTTCACCATCCACCCTGCCAATATCTGGTGTTGCTCTGACACAGGTGAAGATCCTCTTTCATAGAAAGGGAAGGAGCCTATTTGAAGAATTTAGTAGTTGGTTGGTAATTTTTTTTAACTGTCTAAAGATGTGGACAGAGATGTAAGATACCTTGAGATTTTTCCTAGTCATTCATTTTCTTAGTGTCAGGATCAGCCAAAACTATATAATTTCTGACATGTAATCCTGTCTGTGATAAACAACTTTGGTTGTGGAGAATCTACATTTTCCCCAGGCAGCTTATTCCTGCATTAACTTTGACAGGAGAAATTTTTTTTAATATTTAGTCTTAGTTTTCCACAATTTTTTTTATCTCTGACCAACCAGATGAATAGTTGTCTTCCTGCTTGTTTTATAGAGCCTTTTATGTATTTATATCAGCAAGTCTTCTGTTGCCTGGAGAAAACCTAATCTTCTTTTAAAACATGAAGATTCAGTGGTGCAGGACAGCACTTATAACACTGTCTGGGTCTATGAGAAGCTCTGCAGAGTGTCAGGAACTCACCTGCTCCTCAGCATGGCTTCACAGGCCAGGTGTGGATCCCTTACAACTCATGAAGCACCCATTGCTCATAGATCACATTTTGGAAACCATCAATATAGATTACTTTTCGGTGAGAACTCCTAGGTGGGGCTCCTTGTCATGTGTTACTAGTGATATTTAATGTACATTCTTCTTACCATGTGCCATGTAGTGGAAGTTTGCAAAGATTTTTTTTTCCTTCACTACAGGTAGATGGGAGGCTAATCTTCAAAAACAAGTTTTGCAGTTAAAAGAATGTGTATGAAATTGCTTTAGGTTAAGCCTTACAGTAGGAAACATTTGAATATTGTCTTTAAATAGCAGAGGCTAAACACTACCTGTGTCAAGAGATCATCCTAATGCCTTACATTTGGTAAATTACTTATCATAGGTCTGAAATATGAAATTATTTGCAGGTAATAGCCTAACTGAGAAGGTAGTTAAAGGAGTTTGAGCATAGACTTTTGCCTTGCTCTGAACATGGATATTCTGTTTGACTGGTCTCAATCCATTTCTGAAGAACATCTGTTACCATCATATTATCTTCAGAGCCTCATTTGGATGTTTTATTTTCAATGAGTAAACTGTTAGGTTAAATTATGTTGTGTCTTGGCGTTCCAAATGTCAACATATTTGGGGTTAACACATAGATAAAAAGCTAAACTCTCTGCATCCCTGTGTTCTTGATAACACACTGTGACAGGACAGACACTGAGGCCTCTCTGTTTTGGTTCTGGACAGGGATCTTTGTTCAAACACTAGGTCTGCAGGGGACCTTGCATTCATCATTCATTTATTAATTTATTCATCCATCAACTAACTTTATGACAATTGTTCCTGAACAGGGACTGAATTAGATATTGAAAGGTTTTTGAAATTCCCCAGAATTCTTAAGACTGCAATACTTTGTGTCTTCTGCCCTTTTAACAACCATCCAACATGTTTCAGGCTTACTGTATAGTGAGTCATTTTTGTAAGAGAAATGTGATTCTAATATGTTTTAACTGGAGCTAGAAGAATACTGGCTGAGGTACATTGAAAAATAGCATTACATAACATCAAATGAAGTGGGAATAAAAATGTATCTGTTTTTTCATGCTCGAATGACTTCTGAAATAATTGAAAACTGTGACTTGTTGGAAGGCAAGGGCCATGTGCCATAGTGACTCTTGATCACTTGAATTTAACAGTCAGATTGCAAATCTCTCCTCTTTCCATATCAAATTTTATTAGGAGTATTAGAGTTAATAATGCTTAATGCAGGATTTGCCCCTCATGACAAGGATCACTTCCAAATCCAATTTGACTATGGAGAATACAGTATCATAGAAATGGATGAGGATATAGGTAAATCTGGCTAAATGTTGTTAAATCATAAATATTTGACCAGGAAAAAGCCTGGTGACTCTGAGCACGGTACCTGGAATCACCACAGAATCAGCTAGGAAGAATCTACTGTAGAACACAGAAATATGAAATTTGAATCTATTCAGAACAAATCCACATAATGCTCTAAGTCTCAGAGCTAGAGAAATTCGTCTTCTAATTCAATTAGGTCAACATGAACAGTTTTTTACCTTATTTGACAGAAATATTTTCTGTCTACAGTCAAATCTGTCATTTTAAGAGTTATCGTGGGGATTTTCAAGGCACTGTGAGAATGGAAATATGCTTACTTTGAGGCCTTTTACGGGTGTGGAAATTTGATTATATATTTCTGCAAATATAAGTCTACAGTCAGATATAAATTTACAGTTACCTGCTCTAGGTGAGCTGGTTTTAGCATGAGGGTTGCACTTGCTGATCTTCAGATGTCTCTGCCAACCCCAACCATTCTGTGATTCTGGTATCACAGCTAATCAAAGGCCTTGGGTTATTTGCTCTAGATAGGGCTTATGTTAGGGCTTATCCTGTCCAATATATTCAATAAGGACCTGAAAAGTGACAAGTTGCTGATGAAGGCAGCTACAAAGAGTTACAGAAGGACCTCATGGTGCTAAATTACTGGATGATGAAATGACAGGTGAAATTCCGTATAATGTAAAGTGATGCACAAGAGAAAGAGAATCTTATATTTATGCATCCAATGATGAACTTTGAACTGCTGTTGCCATGCAAAAATGAGATTCTGGAGTTATTACAACCAATTTTACTTACTCTTAGCAGTAGTCAAATACGAAAAGCAAGTCTAAGGATTATTTTGCATGAATTAAGAAACAAAACACACATCGTTATGCCTCTCTACAAATCCATTATGTGCTCTCATCTTGAATACACAATATAATTTCTTATTACTTCACACTTTTTCACTAGAAAAATAGAGATAGTAAAAGAAATAAAAAACAAAAGGGTACATAAAGGGTGTCAGAAATAATCAAAGATAGTCAAAGATAGGAATATTCTGCTCTAGAAGAAACAAATAAGCAGACTAAGATTCATCAGCCTGTAAATTTCCCAAAGGAGTCTATAAAATCATGAAATGTGAAGAATGGCAGTATGAAATGACCTCCCATAAGATGATCAATAGAAGGTATCAAATGAAACTTGTAGAAGTCTGGTCCAAAATAAAGTGTTCAAAAACTCTGGAAGTGTCCCCAGAAGATGCAGATAATGGCACCTGAAGACATGTTTTAATGGTGGGCAGAGGGGTGGTACTGTGTTGATGGATGGACTTGATTTTAAAGGTCTTTTCTGACTTTAGTGATTCTATGATTGATTAAAAAAAAAAAAAAGGGTGTTTCTCTAAATAATGTGATGTTAAGGCTGTGCTGCAGAACACTGTAAGTAGAAAAAAATATATGGGTTCAAAAGGTGGGTGAACAAATTCGTTCAGAAAAATTCGGCAGAAAAATCCAAAATCCAAGGCATAGTCAGTACAGAGATGCTGTCTTTGACTCAGAAAGTTAATGAACCATAAATAATTGAAGTCTAGTGAATATTTTGGGGTAATATCATTATATCCTTACCCTGTCTTTTTAGTGTGTGCTAGACATCCAGTGCTGGCAACTGATGGAGGCACATGCTGGGGCTTCATGTCTTTGCTTGGCTCTTCAGAAGCCTTTATAATTTATCAAGACCTGAAAGGTGACAGTGAGGATGAGAAGCCAGGAATATTTGATAACAGCTGGGCCAGCATCTGAGCTTCATCCATGTGTCATTAAGTACCTGCCTCACCAGTAATGCTGATCTAAATGTGTGTGAATAGTCATATGAGTCAGGTGAAGAGAATGACCATCAGATATCCAGCATTGTTTCTTTACAATTTGTGTAAACAAACTCTCCTAAATTTCCCCAGACAATAGGGTATTTTCAGCATACTCCCTCACCCCTTGCATGCAGTCTTGTTTCAGGCTTCCATACCTCGTCACCAATCTTTTCAACTAGCTTAGTATATTTTGTCACCTTCGACTCTTTCCACAGTGGTAATAGTGACAGTCAATATCTGCATAATACCGTGGGAAAAATGTTGTTCATATGAATTCCCATTTCCATTGAGAAAGATCCCTCAGGACCTTCATGGCTAAGTGAAGACCTTAGTATCTGTCTCTTGAGACCTAGGGTTTTAAACCAGGTCTGCATATCTCAGGCAAATATAGAAAAATAGGCTGAAATCTACCTTCTATTGTGAGCTGTTTTGTGTAACTGTACAGCCAGTGATTACCCTACTCATGTAAACAGATCTTTCTGTCATCATCTGGCCAGTGATTCATCCACATGAAAGGTTATGTGATATCTTTATGTTCATCATTTTGTTTAATTCATATTTATATTGTTCCATATCCTACTCCTTCAGAAGACAAACATCTGTGCTTTTCCAGTCCTTCTCTTGACACAGCTTTCTCATTCAGGGATATATTTTACTATCAGGTCTTCAAGAAGGGATTTTAACAAGGCTTTATCATAGGGCCCTTAGTTTTGCTCCAATGCTTGTTGTCTGTGATAACCAGCCAAAAGAATGATTGAATCACACTGTGAAGGCATTTATCCTTTGGTATATATGACTTTATTCTTTCCTTTTCCACTTACACCTCATTGTTAGATGTGATTTCTCACTGTGCTATATATAAGCTTGAATTTTAAACTCTTTGAAGTAGGAACTGCTTACAAAATTTCCCTCTTTCCAGACATAAAGGAACGGTCCTGGGAACAAATAAACAAGACTTTTAAAGTGTAAGTCACAGTAAGTTGCTCCCTTGAAATGGAAAAGGGAGGAATGTAGCCCTTTATTGGCAATGCTCCTACAGGTAAAGTAATGATGAGTAAAAAGAAGACTTCAATATCCAGAGCAGTCATTTTGCCTACTCAACAGAAGCAATTCAGTTAATATGTAAATTGCTTTTTAAAACCAGGAATTCCTTGTTGCTGTGTGGCTGCTTTTTTAGCGTGTCTCCTTTTCCTGCTGCCTAACAGCAGTTAATGGAGCTGCAAATTGTTATCAGCTTGATATTACCATAGAGCCAGCTTACACAAATACCTGATAAGCACTGTAACACATTTCAGTGGACGAAAATTCATTATATAGCATTATTTCCTTTTACTTTAATGTGTTCCAGACCACTTGGACAGCTCTCTTAATGAATCTCATTTTGCAGAGGACAGCCACGTTTGAGGGGCTGCCAGCCTGAGATGCTGGTGCCTGCATATTGAAGACTCAGGTGAGATCCTTTGACATCTGACATGTCTATGCTGACTGTCTTGTAATGAAGTGAAAGCAGACACTGAAAGGATGATGGTTTTGACAGGGATGAGGCATTTAGGAGTTTTATGTTTTGTCAGGCTCCTGTGCACATTGTGTTGAGCAACAGCATTACAGAAAATATTTCTGCAGCAGCAGGGGCTGCTGATCTTCTGTTTGGACCTTTATTTGTATGTCTGACCCTGCATCAGCACAGTCACTTAGCAACACAGCATCCACCATATTATTTTATGTGCTGAAGTATTGCATTATATGCACGGAGTGTTCTTCACATCTCCCAGGTTGGATAAAAGGTTGTCTCTGTTTACTGGTGGGGACCTGAGATGGAGGCACCTGAATTGGATCCAGACACCTGAAAATCATTCTTCAAAGCTTAGCACTTAGCCTGTCTGAAAATCATTCTTCAAAGCTTAGCACTTAGCCTATCTATGGAAATTCACAGGCTTTTCTTCGTGATAATGTAGATATTTAGTTGGATGGGATCTGTTGTTTTCTGGCTGTGCTTCTCTCCCTCTTAATGAGAGCTGAAGTCAGTTGGGGTGAATGCAGGAACATTTACAGATCTAATTACTTTCTGAAGGCATTTAGCTATCCAAAGATGCAGACCAGGTGCTTAGGAAGGGTTTGAAAGTGCCTTCTGCAAGTCCAGCTTCCAGGAAAATGAGCGTTCCAGGAAGGTCCAGAGAAGCTGTGGACTTCTCTGCTCTGGGATGAGTCCAGGATGCCCATCCTCTGTCACCCATGCAAATGGCCTGAGTGATTATGGAAGACATCCCTCTGCTCTGCTGGATACTGTGCCCATTTGTCCTTACTTCATTAAATAGTCTCTGAGGAAAAAGGGAGAAATACCTCTCTTATATGAAAGGAGGCAGGTCCACAAGATTTTTCTCCAAAGGTGGGAAGACATTCTTGAGATTGAGGCAGAAATTGTTAAATGATGTAGGAAGCAGTTCTAAAATTTGTGGTAATCTTGAGCAGGATTAAGGGTTTCTGAAAAGAGCCAAAAATTCTGATAATTTGGAGCTTTTGAAAGTAGCCTGGACAAATTGCTGTATAAATAAAATTTGGGAAAACAGCCAGCATTGGCGGAGAAAAGAAGTGCTGTTTCCAACATGTGACTCTAGGATTCTGCCAATTCAAATCTTTTTGTAGTTTTAATTGCCTTCTATTGCTAACTTTGTGTTCATGCATAATGTGTATGATGGCTCAAGTGCTAAATGGTATCAACATTTCACTTCAGATGTGGCAGTTCTCCTGGGGAAGCAATGCTACTCCTGTAGAGCTGTGGGGAAAAAAAATTGAAGATAAGAAAGAAATTTGGCACATGACTTACAAAGGCTTTTCTCCATGGCAGGGTTTCTACCTGACCTTTTTGACTTTGAAACTATTCCTTCACTGTTGCTGAAATTAGCCTGTAAAAAGCTAAAATAGATATGCATAGTTCTACTGTTAGAATAATATCATGAGTTTATTTTCTCTTTTTAGGAACTGTACAGAACATCAGATTCTGATGCCATTCCTGGGCTGTAGGCTCTTCCTTGGGCCACCCTTCATTTTTATTTGTACAGCACCTAGCACTAAAAGGACTCACTTTCCCTTTAGCCCTCAAACCATATAAATACATGTAAACAGTAATAACTGGCCACCAATGCACTTCAAAGTGAACCACAGAGATCAACAGAGGTCAGATCCCCTTTAACTCCATGAAAACAGCAGCAATACCCTTGAAAATTAGTAATGGTGGAAAATGATAGATATTTATTCCTGAGAACCAACTGTCTGTTTCCAGAGTAGAACTCAACTCATACTTTGTAAGAGAAATACTCTACTTCTCTAAACTTAGATTTAAAAGTGTCAGCCTCTCTACTCATGAAAGTGTGCATTCATTGCTAAGGTACACAGTGGCTATATGAAAATTTTCCTACCATTAAGTTGATATTTAATTTACCTCTCTTTTGGAAGTCACTTGAAACTAACATTCAGTAAATTGGTTTTGGGGGAGATGTGGTAGGGACAAACTGAGTATCTAAGTAAACACTGCTTGTCCCTTGCCTAAGTAAATTAGGACTACTAAAAACCACAGTGCTCTGTGATGGTGGATGTGTAATAAAAATAATAAATAGTATCTAACATTTTAAACATTTCACCCATTTGTTCTTTATGGAATATCAATATGCTATTCATTTGCTGAAATTTGACTCAACTGTTTTTTTAATAACCCTTGACATATATGTCCTAGAGGTGGAAGCATCCAGGACTAAAAAGGGAGACAGAAAGGAGAGACCTCACCACAGTTTATCAGCACTAACACCAGGGAAGAACTCTGGATTGATTATGTGCTGCTCAGTCCATTAGATAAAATTATAATGTCATAGGAAGTTAGTGCTAGAGAGTTCATAGCTGCTCAAGACCTGTTTAACAGTGTGGGTGTTTAGTCAGTGGAGTTGGTGAAGCTGTTTTTCTAAAAGAATGAGATGTATCACCAGGTGAAGGAGATGCAGGAAGAGTGAATAGAAAATTCAAGAAAATGAGCAAGAGATTGATAGATTGTTCTCAGACACTCTACAGTCTCAAGAGTCGCAAAGTTTGATTGTAGTGGAGAGCCAGGTGGCCCTGGAATCCTGTCGAGTAGCTAGTCAAGGGTCTGTTGAACAGAAGGTTGGAAGCTGGTCACCATCTCTACCAGGAGAAAACCAGTGATAGGCAGTGGAACCTATCTAGTAAAGATCACCTAGCCACAACAATGACACTGATGAATTACTGCAGGAACTAAGGGACACCTCCAAATGAACTGCCCATGTTCTTATGGGAGACTTCAACTTGCCAGATGTTAACTGGGAACCATAACTATACTGCTGGCACAAACAGGGCCAGAAGATTCCTAAAACTCCTGATGAATTCTTCATGATACAGGTAATAAGAGTGCCATCTAGGAAAGCTGGTTGCTTGATTTGTTTCTTGTTAACAGAGAAGGTCTCGTGAATAAAAGAGGGGATTGGTGACCACAAAGCAATTGAATTTAACTTTTGGTTAGGAGGAAAAGTGTCAACAAAACTTCCATCCTGAACATGAGGAGAGCAAACTTCAGGCTGCTCAGGAAGCTAGTGAGTAAAGTCCCCTGGGAAAATACTTTTGAAGGTGCTGAGGCCCATCAGTGCTGGTCACTTTTTAAGCAAAACCTCCTAAAGGCCCAGGAACAGGCAATTCCTAAATGTTGGAAGTCAAGCAGATGAGACAGAAGACCAGCTCGACTGAACAGGAATCTTCTCTTGGAAATAAGACAGAAAAGGAATTTGTATGCCCAGAGGAAGCAAGGTCAGGAGACAAGAGTAACAAAAATGCTGCTGGTATTGGTACAAAAGTGAACTTGTACTGTTTCATTTCCTCTTCTCACTAACTTCTCACTGAATTGTTCTTCCCACATGTGCTCTCTCCCCCATGGTCACTGACTTTGGGAAAGCTCTATAGGAAGAAATGCCCTTCTTTCACATACTGGAAAAATATATTCTTGTTGTCCCACTTGTACGTATAGGTTGTGTGAAAGAAAAACAGGTATTAGATTTTCCAGTGGTCTAAAGCAGAGTAACTAGAAGTGCAGCTGTGCTTGAATTAATTCATGGTGTATTTCACAGTGGTTGCAATTAAATTTGAATGAAGCAGTTCATAAATCACTGGTTTTTACTTTTTTTAGATCATAAGTGTTAGACAAGTTAATCTGCTGTAAATTCTTCCAGAATTAGGCATGGGACAGGGCCAAATATGCACCACCTCTGACAAACTGGATCAGTGTCATGGCTTTTGTAAAATGATTCATTATGTAAGGTGACTAACATGCACAACTCAGCTACAGTATCCAGCAAGCACAACTTGAACTGGAAATCTTGCAATTCAGAGGTGAAGATGGCAGCATTTTGTCTGAAGACTCTTTTGTATGCTAATGATCTTCCATTTCTATCTCTTTCAGACTGGAACAGGAGCAGGGAGGAACTCATTCTTTATTAGAGATTCTGCAAGCCAGATGTAAGCCATGACCTTAAAGTGTGCAACTCTCCACCATACCCTGCTGCTGACATCTGAGCCTGTATCAAAGCTGCACCCTAATCTTTGCAGCTGGCAGCTAATTCATCTCATCTCGTGTGTACCATGCTTACACATATCAGGCCTTGACTTTTTACTGTATTTTCAGAAACACCAGGGCCGCGAATCTGTATCTGAATCCTGCATGTTGACATTTAACATAATTGACACTATGACATGCTCAGTGGTCTATTCAAAATTTGCTCAGACTCAAAAGATTGTTATATTCCAGGGCTCTGAGCATATGCCCTTGTTTAACATGCTATATTTGTGTATGTACTGACATAAATGAAAAAGTGCATATATAGGATTAATCCGTCTGATCCTGGAGTACCTGTTGAGATAATTATATAATAGAAGTTACTCTCTATACCCTCTTGAAGGACAGAAGTGATTTCTGTTCACTCTAAATCAGAAGCCATTTATGTGATTTCTGTGTTTCTAGAATTGGTGCCTCAATGTCTCATAACACTAGATTAACTAACTGAAATAATTAGGAAGCCTGTTTATGTATGCAGAAATCAATATTGAAAATTAGTACAAATACTATTACAAACCTCGATCTTATCAGCAATTTTTAGCATTTTCTTGTCCTTGACTTGCCAAGTAAGATGACTAGCAGATGTGAAAAGTACCACTCTGAGCCAGTGCAGAATATATTTCCCTGAAATGATAACACAGATACTCATTTATGTATTTGTGTACAACTAATTTGTGTAAGACCATTGTAACCCACAGAACATGGGAATCATATTTAATTAATATATTAAACTTAATTTGCCACCACCATCACCCTGAATGTCTCACATGCCTTGTAACCACCCTCAGGGTTAGATGGATTCTGTCTCACCAAGTGTCTCATTGAAATATCCTTATCATCCACTGTACCCACATCAGTCTAACCTGGTAAGTTACTGTCCTATTCCTTCTGTCTCAGTAAGGAATTACTACACAGATTTTCTGACCTCCATATTTGTCCTCTGTTTCAGGGTCATACCTCTTTCTCTTTGCATTACACCAGTTTGTTGCAGGGGTTAATGTGGTAAAGTAGTTTTCATAATCTTTGTAGAAACAAATACATCAGAGATGAAAAAGCCCTCCTAGGTTATTTGTCTCTCTTGTCTTATTTTGTGACAGGTAATTTATTCCCTACCACATTGTCTTGTCTTGCTGTAAACGACTTGAAATAAAACTTTCACCAATTTATGCAGGAGACTGGTCCTCATTGCTAGCTTGCAGATATTTCTCCTACTTTTGCAAAAGGAATATTAAGGAATTTTTTGTTTTGTGCTTTTCTTTTAAAAATAGAGTGGGTCAAATCCTTACATTCTTTTCTTGGTGATTTAGTATCTTTTGGAGGTGTGAGTTAAAATTTGCCCCATTTTGTGGGTTTGATTTTTTCTTTTTTGACCCTAACAAAGAGCTATAGACATTTTCCACTTTGTGTCTCATCTTGCCTGTATAGTTTCTGCAAACTCATCCTGGTGTGGATGGTCTCACCCATGGACTCAGACGTCCTTTCCAAAAGGCACATTATACAATTCTCCCACTAAACTGTGTCAATACCCCCTGCTATACCCTCTGGGCTCACCTAAGGCATGTAACTGCTTTGCTAACATTTTGTTCTTCCCTTCAGTCATACAAACTTGTAATTAATCTGCAGCCTCCCACATAAAGAATTTCTTATCTGGAAGATGGGACTCTCTCAACTACTAAAGTTAATTGAGGGTTTTGTCCTTTGACTGTTCACTCTCAAACATGTTAACAATTTTGGCAGCAGTGTCACGTCTGCGAGGGCCATGCTCCTCTCTTTTCAAGTGAACATTTTCACCGCAATCCACCTGGTGTGAAACATTTGCACTTCCTTTCCCTGAATCTTCTGAATGTTTCATTTGTCTCAAAATTGATATTGCTTTGATGGGAACACTACCTCTGTAAACATGGATGCCAGATATCTGAATACACTGAGCACAGCCTGGCTGCACAAGCTGAATACATGAGCTATGTGTGTATGTACACATATATATTGATAAATAGATGTATATATATAAATACACACAGACGCGCACACACACACACGTGTATAGAGATTTGGGACTTAAAATCTAATGTTTTGTAGGAATCAAAATCAGACTGAAAAGGGATCAGTCTGGAACAGCAAATAAGTTTCTGAGGCTCTCCTTTGTATCCCACTGATCTAAGCTCTGTTAAAATACAAACTCCCTTAAAATGGAAGCTCTGGTGAGTGCAGTACACCCTGTGGAAATCTAAATTGTGATTATACAGTTAAGGAGACACAATCTAGAAACATTAACTATATGCCATGCATTTTCCAGCTGGTCCTGTGAGGCTCTTACAGAACTACCATGCCAATCAAGTCTAAATAGCAGTATAAAGTTAATCAGCCACACAGGTCCTTGCTTATGTTGTATAACATTGCATATGTCATACAAGTATAATTGCTAATGTTGGAAAAGACCTTTAAAATCATCAAATCCAACTATGCTGGGATACTTTTGAAAGAGCTTATCTAAAGTTTCTCTATATTTGTGCAGTTGCATCCAACCAGGCTGAGCACTGATCTGCTTTGGGTGGAAGTAGCTATTCACAAAGGAGACCTCTATTCCCTGAAGCCTAAGTCAGCACTATGGAATTCTTGCAGGTGGGTACTTGAAAGTCAAGCATAGTGGTGTTAAGAGCCATTGCACCCAAGTGTCCTTTCAGTCTGGCCTTCAGTGTTATGTGATGTGACCAAGGAAATGTGAGGCAGATCAAGCACCACCAGGTTCTGCTTCACAGCACTTCAAATTGCTGTTGTAACCTGTGGAGTATCTTTCTTCTTTACACCAGTACTTTGTGAAATGCAATTTCATCCAATAGAGGCTAAAGTAATTAAAACAAACTTGAATATTTGATTTACTTTAGGAGTTTTCCGGAGCTCTGCCACTAAGTTTGTTGTTTCTAGGAAGAGTTTGGATTACTTGCCATTATCATAATTTTAGATTTGGAGTCAAGGATAAAATGCTGGACAGCTCATCCAATTATTTGTTTCAAAAATGATGCTTGTATCTGTGGTGAGTATAATAAAATATAATAAAGCCTGTGTTACAAAAAGCATAATATGTTTTCATCTACCTATTGCTTTGGCTATGTGTTATAAACTTTGTCTGGCTATTCACAGCAAACAAATCCTACCACTGCAATACTGAAATTGAAGTAGTTTACCCTTCTTTCACAGGGGTGGATTGAATGGAAATATCAGTGTCTTGCCATCCTGCCACAGATATAGCAAATCTTTCTTTAGATAAAAAAAGATGAATATTAAGAGGTACAGCACAGAAGGAATCAATTCCTGATTTTTTCTCCTGATTTACTCACTTTTATGCTAAGTAGAAAACAGGAAACATTATGTTGACTGTGAATAATTGACTGCAAGATGAATTAAAGCAGAATTTTTATTATATACAGGGGCAAAGGGTTACACTGGATCAGATTAAAACAAGCACTACAGTTTTTGAAAGATTCCTAGGATGAAAAAGTAATGTTGATTTCTGTGTATTCAACCTGATATGCCTTCAGAATGACCTGATTTTGGGTTGGTATCAAATTGTGCAGTTCTCATGGAAATTATTGCAAGCTCCAGCATTATATGATGGGTGTGTTAAGATTTACATCTGATCCAGCAGAAGCCTTGCCTCTTTAAAAGTTTATGCTCTCAGCTCAAGGGATTTTATAAAAAGGAAAACTTTAATGATGGAATGAATGAAGTATTTTATCTTAATAAAGCTTTAATTTTCATGATTTGCCATCTTCTGGGCCTTTCTGATATTTTCTGCAGCAAGTGTTCAGAAGTGGCACAGAAGCTTGAATGTGCAAACACATCTCCCAGCTTTGTGTCCTTCCCTGGTTCTCTTTCTTGTAATTGAAAATCAGCCTGAAAGGAAAGACAAAATGGGTTCCTCAGAAGGCCCTATGTAAAGAACAAGGACTCCAGCATAACTGAGCTGGTTGTAAAGTCCATTTCTAAACTCAGACACTTCCATGGCTTGTATAGGATCATTCTCAGAGTCCAAATTAAGTTACACTGTTTTCTGAGCTCCTCTTTGAGTGGGATGTAGACATCACTGCAGAGTTCAGCTTGAATGAGAAGATAAGACAGAGAATGGGTGGTGCTATAAGACAGTAAAAGTAACATCCATTGATAGGAATTTGTAATAGAATTTTCAGAGTCTGAAATTTAGATTAGTGATGAATAAAAGTTTGAGTTTCTATAAAGAATTACTTTAGGAGTGTTTTAATTAAACCTCCTCTCCTCTTTTGTAATCAACATTTATGTCACCCAGAGAAAGCTGACCTAATGCACCTGTAATGAAGTCCTATTCCATAATTTATATGTAGTGAAAATTCCATGTTTTGAATTCAAAGTACTGAACTGTCTTTAAGTTGGTGAATTTGGATATTGAATGGAAAGAGATGCTGACTGACATTTCACAGCACTCACAGTTTGAACGGCTCCGTATTTCCAAGAACTCCCTGTTTTTATTTAAATTATGAGTGCCAGCATGAAACTTAGAAACTGTGCTGCATGTTTAATGAGAGCTAAATATTCCTTACTGCCTTGAGAGCTTTTAGAGGAAAATAGGAACTCCTTGTTTAGTCCAAGCAAACCTTTAAAATCAATCCTGGCCACATTTGGTTTGAGGAGTCCCTGTGATGGAGCTTGACTAACATCTTGGCTTTTAAAAATATTTTTGGCATCTTCTTGTTCATCTTCTGGAGATTATTGCAGTACCTATAACACAAGGGGTGTTTTATGGGGAAATTTTGCTGTGTGACATGCCTTGTGCCTCTGCATATGGTAGATTTTTTTTTCCAGGGGACAAGTTCAGTCTTTCCTCAAGCATGAGGAACTCTTTGTAAAAATTGCTAAAAATCCTCTCTAACCAACACTTTTTTTACATTTTATGAGCCTCATTAGCCTTTGTTTGGCCATCCCTTTATGCATTAACATATGGTATCAATAAATAATACAAGTGTTCACAGTTCATGCCATCCTGTGAAGCACACACAAAAGGATGTCAATTACATTGCGATAAAACTGCATGAATTATCTATATAGACAACCAGAATCATCATCATTTAACCAGCTGCTGACAGTTTTCAACTCTAGATGAGTTTCGACTGTGTTTTGTGCTATTCAGTTGGGGACAAGGCCATGTATTCAAGCACAAAGGTTTTTGGGTTGCCTTGTGGCAGTTAAATGCACTTCAGTCTTAGGCAGCCTGCTGCTATTTCGTGGCTGTATAAGACTCTGGCTAAAAGTAAGCCATTAATTTTTATTTTCATATAAAACATTCAAATCACAGTGCTGAGGCATTGTTTAATGTTGGGATGCTGTTGATACCACATGTGGTTGTTACCTCACCAATTGAGTTCTGAGTTAGTTAGCACTGTCAAAAAGACAACCCTGAACTGGCAGGGCCTTTGGATCTTGAGGTCTGTTGGAGATGGGCAGACAATCACATCCAGCAGTGAGGGGAGAAAGCAAAGGGCTCTTGCTTGGCCAGTGTGGGCTGTTGATTCTCAAAGAAGCTGAAGACTGAATGAAACTCAAAGTGAAAATCGACCATTGTATCACATCTTTCCTCTTGTTCAAATGTGTGATGTATTAACAAGACAGTTTGGGGAAGTGGAAATAAATGGCCAGGCTATTTCCATTCTGTATAGCTTTGGGTGATTACATCCTGAACTACTCATATTTGCCCATACTAATGATACTGAATTCAGCACAGAAAATACAACCTACCTCAAAACATGCCTGGTGCTGGTACTGCCTTTCACAAAGTGGTTTGGAGCAATCAGATCAGTGGTGGCAGGAACTTGGATATCTCTATTAGGTGAATGCCCAAGTCAGTATGTTATTGCACAGGATATTTAAACCAATATAAATGAAGTAGGCAACAAATTTTTGGAGAAGGTTTTAGCTTATTAGTCCACATTTTACCCAGACCCTTTATTTCAAAGATATAAGAAATGAGACTTGGAAAAATGTTACCTTTTCTCTAGTAAAAGTATCAGGAACGTTATTTAGTAGTAGTTATCAATTTTCAAAATTAAAATAGTCTCTTCAGATGAAAATTCACTACCTCTTATTTTAAAAGTAGTACTATTCAACATTCCTAATGGCTCTATGCTTTCTATATTCCTTTTTTATCTTTGTTTCATTTGGAGAGGGAGGAAATTAAATGAGAATTCATGGACACTCAAGAAGCCACCTAAATGATATTTTTCTGCAAGTACATGATTTTACCCTCTACTTCGTCTACTAGGCTGCTGTACTAGAACTCAAACTTTATTACAAATTAATATGTTTTTAGAAAAGAAGATGTTATCCTTTTCATTCAGATGGGACTAATGATAAAGGTAGCTACTACTAGACTAAGCTTTATAGAGAGGTTTTCCTTGTGGTGTAAATACAAGGCTCAGCAAATGTATAAGTGCTTTGAAGAAGTGGCCAGAATATATTCCAGGTTTCTGACAAAAACTCTTAAGAAAACAATATATATTTTTTTCACTCATCCTAATTGCAATTTGAACAGTCTTAAGACAAAGAGAGGTTGGAAATTTTTCCTAGTATTTATGAGCAGATTGCAAGATTTTACAAACTGCTGGGTCCTCATCAGGGCAGAATAAATGAGCTGCAATAAAGAAACCAAAGTCTTTACCATTCCTGCATGCAGCTTTTCTTTGCCTAGTTGCATTTCTCGGACATATTTTCTAGAGATGTTCATGTTACTTTGTCCAAAATAATCAAACCTGTTAAGATATTCCAGTAAGATTCAAAGGGTGCTTAAAGCACTGCAGTGTTTAAACATTGGGGTGTGATGTCACAAGTGCATATTCTTGTGTCATGTGCAGTGAACCAAGAGGTCTAGGCTTCCAAGTATGTGATTTACAGCAGGCAGGGAGCTAAAGGGGTATGCTTTGCCAGTTGCAGGAAATGATGCAGAAATTGCTCTGCAATTGCTCTGCCTGCCTGAAACAGAGATGAAGGAGACAGAAATGCTCTTCTGGCCTTTGTATATAATTAATGGAATTTAGAAGATATACAAAGCTGCAGCTTAGTGCACAAGAGAAAGGAGAAAATTAATTTCTGAGCATTCCACATTCCTCCTGGGCTGTTCATTGTTTTTGTTTGTTTGGGTTTTTTGTTTGATTTTTTTGTTTTGTTGTTGCTGTTGTTTTTTTTACATAAAGATTCATAAAAAAAACAAAACCAAAAACGAAACAGTAGAAGCACTTCAAATAATAAAAGCTCATATCATTCATTGACCTTTCTGACCAAAATGATAAAAATCAGATTCATCCCTATCTTCAAATTGTGTTTTGTGTACTTGTTTTAGCCCAGATTGGAAGCATGCTTTCAATACTTTGGTTCACAATGCAAAGCAGTCTTAGAGACCATAGCCTAGACACTTTTAACTGAAGTGAAATCCAAGGCAATTGTTTAGTTGCATGCCAGATGCTCTTTAGAACTATAGCACAGCAAATCTCTGGACTTCAGGAAAACAGATTTTGGCTTGCTCAGGGCACCTGATTAGAAGAATCTCATGGGACTGTTGAGAAAGCAGATGTCCAGGAGAGCTCTATGTCTATCAAGGATCACCTCCTCCAAGCTCAGCAAAGGTTCACCTGGCTCTGCAGGGAGTCAGGCAAAGGCAGCTGGAGCCCAGCATGGATGAACTAGTGCCCATGAAAACACTTGGACATAGAAAGAAAGCCTACAGGAGATGGAAGCAGAGCTGTGAGACCTGAAGGGTGTGCTGGTTTGACCTGGAGAACACAGACTGACAGAGAGGTTTTCTCTATGAGAACTTCCTCTGGGAGTTGATGGGATCAATTGAAGCTGGTTTGGTTAGTGACAGCCTGAGAAACCAATTGGAGAAAGTTAGTATGCTCCGTGAGCACACATTTTGAAGGAGGTAACCTGGGAAAGAGCTCTCTTATTTCTGGTGGCTGAGCAGGTAACACTGACCCGAGCTCCCTCCCATGGTGGTGGGAGGGGGGGGCTCAGGAGGCCGCTGGGCCCCGTTTGCAAACCAAGGGACCCGATGGCCAGGGGAGAGGAAAGGCTCATTGATGAGACCTTAGCCCAGCTCCCTTCCCCGTGGGCCCGCGGCTCTGGGGGTGCCTGGCTCCTGCTGCTGCCTCGGAGGGGCCGAACCTGCCCAGCCCCGCACGGTCTGGGGGAGGCAGCCGGGCCCTGTCTGGGAGCAGGGGCGGCCATGGGCAGTGGGTGCTGCAGCCCAGCCCCAGAAAGGCTGACTGAGATCTCAGCCACCCTTCACCCCGCAGGCCTGGGCCTGGCCCAACTCTTGCAGCTTCTGTGTGAAACTTTAACTCTTTAGTGCTCAGATAAGATTTGCAGACCTCCGGCTTTCCTTTGAATAGGAGAGGGGAAGAAGGAGATTCTCCGAAGTCAGTGAAGCAAGAGCTATTTCTTTAGATGGAAGGAGAATGAGGAGATGCTGTGAAGATGGTTGAAAATCCTTTTTTACGTTGTAGGGATGAAGTGATATTGCACTGAATAAACCATTAAAAAAGACATGGGGTGTTGGAGTGTTCCATTTGATAGATTGTTGACCAAAAGCACCTGTGTTAAAGATCCTTCGCCCCAAGAAAAAAAGGGGATCTCTGTTTCTGAAGATGAAGCACGAACAGAGAGAAAAAGTAATGAAGAGAATATTTTAGTTTAGAACAGTTCATTCTTAAAAGTAAATACTCCATGAGTTTAACATGACCCATAAGCATGGCTTTGGGAAAGCTGTGAAGATAGAAAGAGAAAGAGACTCACAATTTGTAAGTTTACAAATACGGATACAAATCGTGAAAAGTGAAGCCATGAAAAACTATTTTTTCCCTCCTTGTGGGAAAGTCCCTATGGCCTGAAAAAGAAAACTATTCTCTCCAGAGTGAACTGGAAAAGACTATTTAAGTTGAGAACTGACTAAAGTAGTTTTTTGTATGTTTGTTTTGTTGCTATGAAAGTTAAGAGAGGGGAGGAAGAAGTAGTCTGAAAATCTTATATAAATTTCTTTCTTTCTTTGTGTAGTTAATAAATTTCTTTCTTTCTTTGTGTAGTTAATAAATTTCTTTTTGTAGCCTTTTAAGTTTTAAGCCTGCCTTGCTCTTGCTCCTAGTTCTGTCTCACAACAAAAAAATAAGAATATTTAAATTAGCAAATCAAAACTATAACAAAGGGATACACAGACACTCTGAACATTCAGGGATAGGATGAGAAATACCAAAGCCCTCCTGGAGTTCAGTCTGGTAAGGGACATGAAGGGCAGTAAAAAAGGAAGGTGCATGAACAGCAAAAGAAATACTGGGAATAATGTCTGTCTGCATAGCTGGAGCTGGAAGGGAAGAGCCTTTTTCTTTCTCTGAAAGTATGCACCTGTGAGAGCACAGGCTGGCACCAAGAAGGTTTAGAGAAGCCAGGACAGAGATATTGAGTAGTGAAGGGGCTGCTGCTGGTGCCAGTTTTATTGCTGGTTATTGAGTGCCATGGTAGTGGCAAATGATTGATTGCTGCTTTCTGTAAGAGTTTTGATTATTCTCTCAGCCTAACAGCCACCAGAGGAGGAATGGCCATCTTGGTCCAATCCAGTAGGACACAGTAAGATCATAAGAGAGAATTTGAAAAAGCCACCAAAACTGAAGGTCAAAGGTAAATGGTCAGAACAAAAAGGTAGGCAGAGTTTAGATTTTTCACAGATCCTCAAGAAAAAAAAAAAGAAAAAAGAATATTTACAGGATCATACTACGAGGATGTTTCGATCCACTCAGATCTACTGAGTTAATATTAGAGTCCAGGAGCTAAAAGTAAGAAGGGGAGAGAAATACAAGGATCTAATGCATCCAGAGTAAACAACAAGTCACTGTTGAGAAGTGAGAAGGGATGGATCACCCTGCAGAGGTGCCTCTCTCTCCTGACTGTGGAGGGAACAAAATATGAATAGATTCCTGCCTTTGGAATATCAGATCAGTAAATAAAATTCAGAAAAAGCTGGCTCAGACATACACTCATTTCCAGGCAACAAAGGAGGTGATAAACAGAATTAGCACAAACAATGCAAGATAAAATTATTGCACTTACTTTACAAAGATGTGTTGATATAATTCATCCTGTCTTAAGGTAGAGGGGCAGCTTAAAAAAGGTGCCTTCTTGGCTCATAAACTGAATTCTACATGGTCCAAGTTTTCTTGGAGGCCTCAGTGCTCTTGCAGGTCTAGGCTGCAGAGGAAAGTTAAGGTACTGCTGGCATACCTGTAGTGCTAGGTCAGATATCAGTTTAAAGCATTTTTTGTGTGGAGCAGTAACTATATAACTTACAGCATGTGCCCAAGTGTCTCATCTGTGACTATGCCAAAACCAGATGTCTAAGGAACAATATAAGAACTAGAGATATGTATGCTGTTATCTTCCCATGGTATTTTCCCAGCCTTTGACAATTTCAGGCTCAGGAACTTTCTGAGCCTGACATCATATTTAATATTGTTCAATATACTTTTGTTCTATGAATCAGCTTAATTATTTTTGGATCCATGCAAACTTTAGCACCCACAGTGTCTTCTTTCAAGTCTTTAACTGCCTGGTTTGATTTGAGGTCGTCTAGTCCATGTATTAGGATGAAAAGCAAATAGCTGTTCTCTACTGATTCATCCCTCAAAAGATAAAAGTCATGGATATTTTTTAAGGATTTCCATACCGGAAAAAGTAATATTGGCATGACAGTGTTATTAGATTTTTGACCTTTGAGATTATCCAGTATATCCTCAAACCTGAGAAATTAAAGCAGAGTGGTTATGGCACCTAATATACCTTCAATATATTATGAAAATTTAATTTTAGATTTTTCAAGGAGTTAAAAGACAACTAACATTGAATTTTGCACACTGTGCTTCTGAAAAATTTCTGCTTAGCTTTTTTAACCAGGCTGCACAAAGAATGGAAAATGGTTGTTTACTCCAGATGCAAAATGGTACATTTTATCTGATCAAAAAAAGGAAGATGTTTGTAAAATTTACTACGTCTGGTAATATGAAACAAAAATATTAATCTTTTTATGATAACTTTTCTGTTAAGTCATGGACTTTGTGTTTAAGTGATAGAAAGCTTTGATGTGTTTGGAGACTTACTGTCATACAGTATGAGTTCAAGAAAGAGTGATTCCATTTCAGTGATAATGAAACCAGTTCATATATGAAAGTAGCTGCTACTCCGATTGTATTTTGACTGGCATATTCTCTCAAATCACTTCCAGATACAAAGATCTTTCTGAAATGAAATAGCTTAACATCTCATGGTCAGATTTACAATACTTCACAGGTTCTGGACTGGATCCTAAGCCAGGATGACATTGGATGGGTTCAGGCACTAGGAGGGCCAAGCTTAATTTTGTTTCATTTAGAAAGTAGACACAGTGGACAAGGTGAAAAAACTCCTCTGAGGTAAAATCTAAGGACAGTATGTCACAGAAATAGTACGTGCAAAAAAATTTATTGTTATAGGTTCCTTAAAAAAATCGTAAGACACTAAAATAAGACTTAATGTAACTTTTTGGCCTTGGTTTCTAAATTTTCTTTAATTTTATTGTCAAGCAGAATACGCTGTTGTATACTGTGAGCATGGAAAACACTTTATATTTAGTGTTGCAAGGACAGCTTTATTTGAGAGACTTTCATTCATATGAATACCTCCATATTTAATCCTGGCTTTAATCCATTTCTTCCAAATGTCCATATTTCATTTTTGAATAAAAAGCCATTACTCTCTATAGTGAGCATTTAGTATGCTATGGAGTAAAAATTATCCAAAGTTTGTATAAGTGATGATGCTTTCGTGATTGCTGTGCATTGTCTGCTTTTGTCTCCATTTTGTTAACATTTCAAGTTAAATGAAAGAAGAGGAAGAGTTCAAATTTTTACCCAATGCAAGCTATAATTGCTTCATCTAGGTGGTAAAGTGTCAATGCTATGAGAGTTTACTTTGATGAAGATGGGATATTGTATCTTGAGGTCTGTTCTGCAGCTGTTTTGATGTTGTGGATGTGCATATGCATACATGGCCAGTGAAGGGAGATAAATACTGGATACCCACTTGGATGAAATTATTGTATGGAAAACATCTTATTTCAGGTTCTGCTGAAGCACTAAAAAAAGAAAAATAAAGATTTAATATTTCTCATGTTACAGAACACCAGGAAATCTGATGTTGGGGCATTAGACACAGATTAATTTGAACTGCATGACCATAGTAGTGCATGAAAACTTCATTTCTTTTCTGTCTTTATATAAAAAACTGGTTTAGGGTTATAGCAGGAGTGAATGAACAATATAAGAAAAACAGACACCCCTCTAAGTCCTATAAACTTTAATTCTCATTTGAAAAGGAGGTCTTTTTTTGCAAAAGCTTAAACTTTTTTTTAGCTACCAGAAGGAGGACTGCTAAAATATTTCAAGAAAGCTGATTTCAATGGTGTTTCTTCATTTGGGATAGAAATCAATTATAAATTTGTAGCCTCAAAACAAGAAAGCTACTTTAAATCAGTAATTTTTATCAAGTCTAACACCCAAAATAATTATAATTTCACTCAGCATAATTTTGCTGAAACATATTGATTAGTGATTATTTTTGATTTATCTCATGTCATAACAATTTCATATTTCATGAATGAGTAGATGTTTGATGATATGTTTGAACCAGAGAGTTGAAGTGAATAGTCTCCAAGGTATCTGGCTACAGCTGAAGTTGATGGTTATTTCCATCCCAGAAACAATATTTGAGGGAGACCTTTAAATCTGCAGCTTTCTGTGGTGTCAAAGTTTATGGAGTATTTTTCTATTCAATGAGAATGTAAATGAGGAAGGATAAGAGGGATTAAAGGAAATGCAATTCAAACATTGATGTGGCCAGGACAGATATTGCACGGAGTTAAAAATGTCCTTGGAGATGAATGAGATTTTATGGAAATCATATGTGAAATTACAATGAGATTTTTCTGAAAAATAGCAGACGTTTTTAGTTTTACCTTTTTTTTTTTTAAATCTCAAACCCTTGTGAAGAAAAAGAAAAATGGTGAAATAATTTGGTAAGCATTACCCAACACCACAAAATTTGAAAGAATTTATGCTTGCAAAAGCATAGGTTCTGAGCTCCAATAAAATAAGTCAAAAGTGATAGTTCATAATGAAATTATGCAAAGAAAATACTCTTTTAGGAGCTGCTGATTTTGTATTAATTATTTTTGGCATATTTATTCAAATAAAATCAATTCTACCTTCTGAGATCTTGATTGGGGAATTTATCCAACTGCCATTATGCAAAACTTTAATTATTAATATTATTTTAACTCAGTAGAAGCTGTAAGAGTTAGACATGATCTGAATACACTCATTAAATCATGCTCTTGCAGAAATTTGCATAGAAAATTTCCAATTCTAAATAGTTTTTGTCAGGAGACTGGAGTAGTCATTTCAGAAAAGACCAGGATATCATGGCATATTATTAATACGTCTCTATTAAACCTTTAAGTACCTGAGGAATGTTTTGCCTGAAATGTTATACATATAATTTCAGGAATATAAACCTGTATTTTCCTATATTTCACTTCCTAATTTTGGCTTGCATAATAATGATAATCTGGCTATCCAAATGGTTTCTTGGAAAGCCTGTTCATTCAGTCAGCATGAATACAATCTACTCATTGATTTTCCATTGAATCGAGCATTTTTGGAGCATTGTTTTCAATCACCTCTCTCAGGACAGAATGTTTTTGAGATTCACACTGGCAGATCTTGGTGAACTCTGAATCCATGGACTGTAGCAGCTACCTTGGGCTTGCTCATGGCAGCTGCCCTTGGAAGGTAACGTGCTGGCCAGGTGCACGATGATGCTTGCAGCCTCAGGACTTTCAACACAGGTTACTTTACTGCTTGGTAGCACATTCTGGGCAATGGTTTTATCTCGGAAATTTCTAATTGTCATTAAAAAAACGATAGTGTATAAAGCAATTAAAGAAATTATACTTCTCTTGAATGTGAAAACTTTTCACTATTTTACTTCTTCCAATAATAGCCTTTTTGCTTTAATTCTTCTTTTGATATTTATGAGAGATTGATGATGAATATACAAGAATATAATTGGTAGGATTTTGTTATTTTTCTCTCTGATTTTTTTTTATAATTTTAAATAATTTCTGTGTGTCATTGTTCTAATGACAAAGTAATAGTGATTTCTAGGTTTTTTTTATCTCAGAAGTGGGTTTTGTGTTTCTGTGATTTAATGTTTTTCTGAACTGGGAATAAAGAAGAGCAGGATCTTTTTTATGAGTGAAGATTTATTGAAGTTTTTAGAAACAAAACTAGAAATTGAGCCTTTCTCAGAGCTCTTTCAAGTGTACTCAGAATTGCTGAAGATATCAAATGAACTCTATCCAGGTATTTTTATTGACAGAAATTAACTATAAGATAAAACCTACTTATCCTAGATATAGGTAATGTAGCAAAGCATCAGGCCCAACTAGACAGACTCAGATTGCATTTCTATGTAAATCAACGTTTCTAGCTTTATGAAATTGTTCAGATAAAATTCTGAAATCCAACGCCTCCACAAAAATTAGCTTTTCTTGGCAAGAAGAACATGATTTTTTTTCACACAGTATTTCTTTGTATGAATGTGTTGTAACCTGTCCTGTCTTATATACATATCCTAACCATTTCTAATGGCTATCCAGAAGAAAACACTTATTGTTAGAAAATGACATGGAGATCTGTAATATAAAAACTATCATTATGAAAAATGTGTTTGCTGTATACAGGCCTGGCAGATAAGGCATTGATGAGAAATCATCAGAATTCACTATTCAGATAGGTAGAGTGAAATATTCTAGGGAAAAAAAATAAAAAAGAGAAAAGAAGTTCCATGAGCTTCAAATTGCAAATACTTATAAATATGAGCAAAAATAATAATGTTTTTAACATACACACTATTGCCTGTATTGCTGCCAAAATAATTTGTAATTCTAATTCATTTCATGTAACAAAGCTTATAGTCTTCAGTTTGAGCTATACTGGGCTTTCCTTGGAGTGAGACAGATTTTAGTTGTGTTTCTATGTTGCTTATAGGTAGCTATCAGCTATCATATTTATAGCTATCAAGACTCATTAGTTGACTACACTTCCCCAAAACACAGTCAGAGTTTACTTACATCAATTAAAGCAGAGGCTCCTTGCCAAACTATAACTCTCAAAAGGTACATGAAAGCACATAGGGTATTGTGTAACTTCCAGAATGCTGGTTCCTACCCAAGAAAACTTTACAGGGATACACTGTGATTTTTTTATTGTGTAGTCCAAGATCTGAGTTCAGAAAGGCTTAGAACCGACTGATGAAGTCTCCTACAGTAAGCTCTGCACCAGATGCAGAACAGCTGAAAGGGCCTTAAGACACAGAACTTTGGAAGGACAGTGAGAATTCACAGTTGAAATAATTTGGAAGGAAAGCCACTTTTGCAATAAGTAAGCTTCTGAAAAGCTCAAGTTGCAATTGTGTAAAAGTGTAAGATTTACATTCTAACTGTGTAGACCACTAATCCATGTTGGCTGTCAAATGGATGGAGGAAGCAAAAGCTGTGCTGATTTTCAATGGAAATGTCCCAAAAGATCTGAAGGTACTTTTAGAAGGATGGGCATTCACAAAAAGACTAGGATTATACAGACCCTTCCTTAACTTAATCTTGTCCCTTCGTTTCCTTGTAAATCCTCTTCACTTTAAATAATTTCCTGTTGTTCTAAATAAAATGAGTTGCGAATACCAGCACTCATGGATTCATTTGTGTGGGTTTCATTGCGTTTTATATTTGTACCCGTTTTATTTGCTTAAATCTAAATAAATAGACTTGCTGCACAATGAGTTATTTGCTGTAAATCCATGAATCCTTCCTGTAATTGACATGTTTGCAGTTGTTTCACAGCCCTATGTGCTTTAAGCTGATTTTCCACTTTCATCACTTGTAATAGATTTTTTTACTTACAGATAAGGTAAAAGTAAGGTAATTCCAGCAGTGCCATCACTTAATTTACCTACACATGGCTCTTTCTGTGTAACTCATGTCATTTCAGCTCATTCAATCCACATTTTTGGCCTTTTTACCATATTTTTGTCTTATCTCAACCATGCTCTAACCTCTTTCTCAGCATCCCTCCAGAAACATCTCCTCCAGCCTGACATACATGTGCCCAGAAGTGAGGGCACATATATCTCCTTTCTCTTCCCCAGTAAATCTGTGGCTGGAAATGTCCCTTTCTAGCCCACCCTCCTGATGTTTCTCTTTTGTACTGCTCCAAGGGCAACTGTCTGTATTGATCTACCAGGTAAAATGCTTGTAGAATAATCTGCTTTTAGCTGCAAGCAGTGCTGCTTCTAATGTCTCCAACAGTGCCTCTGGCTTGAATGGAGAGAGGGTAGGGAGCCTTCATCTGAGCAGAGCAGGAAAGCTCCTAGCAAGTGTTCAAGAGGAGCCTCTTCAAAGGCTCAGACCTTTGCAAAGGACGAGGGCTCACAAATAAATGACAGTTTCTAAAAGCAGGCTAATGAAGGTTAAGTTGAAAACATGCAAAAAGAAAAGTGTTCAATACTCAGCTGTTCTGCTTCTGTTTAGGCCTTCCCAAAGTTACCATCTCATTTCCAAAGTGTTGCTGAGTTCTGTCGGATATTTTTACATTTTTCAAGCATCAAACCCCTATCCATCAAGCGCTGACCTCAAAATAAATCCTAAGTAAAATCATTAGCCAAGCTGAAAACATCCAGCCCAAGCCCTCTCCTAGTTTTCTGTAGCCTGCAGGCTCTCAGGGATACCCAAGCTCTGGGTTTTCTTCCCTTTTGCACATAAAATAAATCAGTTATTTTCTATTAGTAATATAAAATATTACTAGAACTGACTTCATTTTAATTGAATATATTCTTTTATGAATGAAGAAAAGGAAAAAAAGAAAGGTGTGTATGTATTTTTTTAAAATTTTGCTGAAAATACTAGGGTCTTTTTCCAACCTGACTTGAAAACAAACCAATCCAACAGTAAATGACAAAGTGACAAGAATGGATTTTGCCTTCTCTCTGTTGACTTTTTCCTGCTTTGTCCTCACAACTCTTACTTGCTTGCACTAAAAAGGGATTGGGTTATTCAAGCAGGTAACTTTTAAAAATCCTGTGCAGAACCAGGAGTTGGACCCAATGACCTTTTTGTGTCCCTTCCAACTGAGCTTGTTCTGTAATTCTGTGATACTTGCCTCTGGAGGATAAAAATTATTCTAATTGGTAACCAGGAGAGGTTGATATAGGGTACCTTAAATGATCCACATTGGAAATAGAGATAGCTAGATTTTATTGAAGCTTGCTGGATGCTTGTAAGTTTAGCACCATGAAAAGCTGTATTTTAGCTCCGATTTTTGCAGAAGAGTCTGGTACTCACAGTCATTCTTAGCTGCAATAGTAATAGCAAGTGTTTAAGAATTTACTGAAGACATCCTTAAGCTGAAAAGAAAAGGAAGCACTTCAGGGTCTTCTTTCTGTATTTTTTGTCATTTCACACTCCTCCTTCCTGTTGGAATTACTTTCACATCATCAATGAAAAGGCTGTTTAGCCAGCATTGCAAGTAAATTACCAAAACAGGCTGTAAAAGTTTTAAGCGAACTGGTAAATGACACCACAAGGTGTTAGACAGACTTTTAGGTACTTGAACTAAAGCATTTTTCTGAAGGAATTTTAATAATACTGAAGTTTGTCGGTAATGTACATAAAGCCTCATTTCAGCCTGAGAGACTGTCTCTGTTAAGTAGCCATTTAATACCCTTTCAACCATAGTTCAGGATCACAAAGAACTTGAAGTTATTACCAACTGGAAAGTGGTTATTGACTGCCCGTGGGTCAAATGTGTTGGTGGTCTGTTCTAACAGAGAAGAGTTCACATCACACACACATAGTCTGGGTCACACACACATGCACACCACCCCCTCTGCTACCTCCAGCTACCAGAGCAGACACTAACAGCTTCTTCCTGATGGCCTTACAGGAGAGACAGGGATTGAGGTTTATCAGGAAGTTCTTGCAAAAAACTGCAACTCTGAAAACAAGAGTGTTACAAGAGAAATATCCCAAAGGAAGGGAAAGAGTATCTTCTTTGTTCCTGTGTCAGCTGCCTAACTTGGTCATTGCTAGCATTTCACTTTCACCCTGAAGAGCAGCTAATTGTTTATGAAATGGCCTTGTTATTCCTGCCCTAGTAACCTTGTCTGGAAGGCCACCACATGCCTTTATTATTCTCCAAAGGAAAATGTGCTTTCTGACATCTGTTCTGCATTTGTTTTCCTTTAATTTCCTCTAGTTTCCATCACCCCCTCCCCAGATTGCTCATCTGTGCTGCTCTGCACAAGGTGGCATGAGCTCTGCTAGTCCTACAGCCCTGCCTGTCCTCAGTTTGATCTTTCTAAGGTTCTTCAGTCCTGCACAGTAGTCAGGGAAGGGCACTGTGAAATTTCCTTTCCCCCCATCCTCCTCCTGAGACTTTACATCCAGGCTTTTACACCAGGCTTCACATCCCCTGAATTATGTATTCCAGTTTAAGTTTGTAAGAGTTTATGAGAGCATTTTGAGGACAAAGGCTCCTTCTCTCCTAACCTACCCTGGGGATTCATTCTCCTCTTACACCTAGTGCCAGAGAGTGCAAAAGCACTGGCAAACCACAGTCTCTTTCCATGTCATTTTTTCAGCCAGCAGTAATGAGAACCTACAGCATCAGTTGATGAAGTTCTAAAAGCATTAAATGATTTTGCAAGAAGTGTAAGTGACCCAAATGTCCTTCTCAGTAAAGGATCTTTAATGTTGGGCACGATCTTTTTCAGCCTTTTCAGATTTCATCTAATAAGCAATCTAAGAGAATGGCCTGGCTGTTCCCCAAGGAGGATTTGGGCATCTATTAAGTGACATTTCTTCAGCAGTACTAGTTAAGTGACTGGCACCATTGCCTGGCCTCTCCCAGCAGTGTGAGCTCCAGCCCTGGCCATCCTCTGCCTTGAGCTAGTGTAAGTGTTTGAATGGTCATATCACAAATCTGATTTTGGAAGGTTTTTGGGACAGGAAGAAGGGGTTAGAGGAAGGTTTTACAAAAGATCTGGATCAATAAGTGGTGACACAAACTCTCATGCTGGCATTTGGAAGTGAGTGGTGGGTAAATAGGAGCAAACAGCACAGCATGACAACAGTTTCTACCAGCATGAGCAGGACCTTCTAGCACTACAAGCTTAATTCTGGGTTCATCTCAGTGGGCACAACAACAAAGGTACAGATTTAAGATGAAAGGAAAAGTACCTTTATCACTCAGTCTTACTACAAGAGAGAATGGTGGAGGGGAAGATTTATACACATTTTGTCTGTCTATTTCATGAGACTATCGTAAATAATAATTATTTCATTATTACCCATAGTCTCACTAATCCAGGTTATTGCCATGAGACTGTGGTCACACCTGCAGAAATCTTGACTCTTCACTTTAGCCTGTAAGCCTACCTAACCTTCCAAACATGTCTTTTGGGTCCAGCCTACCCGAGGTCACTCAAGGAGCATGTCCATGAAACCGAGGGGAGGTGACCATCTCTCCTGGATGGGTGACCATTTTTCCTGCCTTACTCACACCTTGTCTGGTGATGGGAGCTCTTATGGGTTCTTAAATTAGCCTGTCTATGCCTCTATTCTCATAGGCTTTAGCAACAAAGACCATGCTCTCAAGAAGTAGGTAGCCTTTCTTCTTTTACACAGTCAGTGAGATAGGTTAAGCAGTCAAGTAGTTTTACTTCAGAACACCTGCACTTGAAATCTGCCTGCCCTTAGGGAATAACACAGACTTTCCCAAATGGTTCCAGAATTGTTTCATAATCTCTTATTTATGAAAGCACTATACATCTGGCCTTTCATGGGGATAGTTGTAAAAATGCTACTTCATTTTTGTGATGATTTAAGCTGGTAGCTTGATACGGTTGTATAAAATGGCAATCAGTTTTCTTTTCTTGTTTGTTTTGGCTGAGATCTATTGTTGGTTTCTGTGGATCAGCTACAGGACTTGGCAATGCAGGGCCAATTGGTGTCCTGAATATATCAATTGATAAGACACAGCACCTGGATGATTTTATGCTTTTTATGGTGCTCTATTGACAAATAAAGGGGATGACATGGAGAGAAATATACGATTACAGCTTTCCAGGCAGGTTCCTTACTAGCATCATAAACAAAGTTTCAAAGGGAAAGTTCTCTGCATCCATCACTGTTGGATCTCAGGAAACTGGAGTTTTTGAGCTTTCGGTGCTTCCAGGCACAGACACCCTGGAAAACACTGTTCTGGACCTGAAACCTTGGAGAAGATTTGTAAACATAAATAATAAGTTAGAAATCATAAATGTGTAGTGGGTTAGATGTATGTGTTTTCACTGGGTGATGGGTTTTAAATTTGGAGTTTTTACAGTATAGTGGTAGCTATGGGACAAGATGGAGAATTTTGGGTGATGTCTTTCTTCTTGTTCATCTTCTTCTCTTCCTTCTTCTTCATGGAACTTAGGTAGTAACCTCTGGCTGGTCAGTCTAAAGTCACTCTAAGGGTCATGGGAATCTATTATTGGGTCAAAATTATAAATAATATAGGTGTTAGACTTTTATTGGTCTTCTTAGCTTTAAAAGGCCTTGAAACAGGCTCAACTGAGAGCCATTTTTCCTACTTCTAGCAAGGAGCTAGAGGTGCTTTCTGTAAGTCTCTGATAAGATATAATAAACATCCAAGCCCAAACACGAGAATCCATCTCAATCGCCTTTCTAATAATCCTGGCTCCGAACAGAAACAGACGAGACTGATGACAAACCACTAATTAGTGGTGCAAAGCCCAGCACACCCTCCTACACATCACAATTTGCTTTTGAGGCAAATCCTGTATCTTCCTGAGGACCCCTCCAAGTTCTTTGGCTTTTTCCTGTTTTGCTTTGTTTCATCTTCTGAGCTCTTTGCTGCTGCATATCACATGTCCTCAATTATGCTTGTCGATGCTGAATTTTATTTACTGCATAGCAGCCTGATTTCAGAGGAAACCCAGTTCCTTTTTCTGCTCACCCACTTGATATAATCAGTGAATGCAGCTTGCATACTGTTTTCCATCTGTCTCAGACATTTATATAGATCAAAACCAGCAGAGGTCCAGCTAATGGCTTTGCAGGGAGGATTCTCCACAGTGGGGTGGCTTGCTTTACAAGCCCTCGGGTTTCACTTGGTTTGTTTACTCTCTCTGGTCTGTACAGTCACCACTTGCATGTTAATAGTTTTGAAGAAGACTCCTCTCTAACACCCTCACAGCCCCATCTGAAACCTCAGACAGTGTTGTTTGCTTATTCTCTTTTAAAACTCAGCAATTTGTGTTTCGTGAAAAACCATTATCCTTGGTTATTTTCTTAGAGAGAAATTTTCTTATAAGATTATAACAAATTGATCTCAATGAATTCCTAATGCACGCCTCTAAAGCTATTTTGCGGTAATAATATTTGGAGATAATGAGTATTACTGTTAAAATCTCATAAACACTTAACCTCTTTGAAAGCCTTGCAGCTGTACAATTATCATTTCAGGAACAATTCCATCACATCAGTGAATACACTTTATCTTGCAATGTCATTTCTTCAAGTTCTTGGTGTCAGAGGCTGTGGGCTGTACTTTCACACATTTTCCTAGCCTTTGTGCTTCAAGTGTCTACCTTACCATTTTATACAAAGTATTATATAAAACTTGATTTGAAAGAGCAGGCGTATTATCAACCCAAGTCTTTTCACTATCACAGGTACTCCTTTCTCCGTTAGCAATTCAATAAGAAGGAATGCCTTAATCTAAAATTAAAGCTGAACATTTTGTCCCATTCCTAGCATGGCAAAACTGTGTATGATTTCAGAAAATCATGCCATGAAAATGACAGATTTCAGAAAATTTGTCATAAAAGAACAGTACTGTGTCCTACCTCTGTTGCAAATGCCTACAGTAGCTAGATGTGTAGGTATTTAGGTTGAAGAACTGTCTTTGATCTGATGATCATTCTTCTCTTTCACCATTTCATATTTATTAAATTAAAAGTGTCAACACATTTTTCATGTGAAACTTAAATATAGTTGTGGCCCTTAAGGCAGTAAAGTGACAGTATTAGATGGTTGACAAATACTGGCAAGCTGAATAGTGCCTAGAACTACAGAGTTGTGAGGAAAGAGAAAAATTAGATTTAAGCAAGTTGCATGGTGGTAGGGTTGTGTGTGTATAAGAAACATTTGTTCTTGACACAGCAGTGAAGATAAATATTCCCACTGCAGAGGAGAGTTCATAAAGTTCCATTCACAGTTCATTTTCTGCTTTGCTCAAACCTTGTAATGTGCAGAACGGGGTCAAAAGATGTCTTAAACGTATTTCAGATATAGTGGGGTTAAATACCAAAATTATAAAATTACCACATGAACTAGCTAGGTCTCTCCCCGTTCAAGACCTAGAATCATAGAATCTTTAATGTTGGAAAACACCTTTAAGACCCAGCTGTCAATCCAGCACTGCCAAGTCCACCACTGAACCATATGCCTGAGTGCCACTTCTACACATCTTCTAAATACCTCCAGAGAGGGTTCACCACTTCTCTGGGAAGTCTCTTTCAATGTTTAATAATCCTTTCAGCAAAGAAATTATTCCTGATGTCCAATCAAAACCTCTCCTGGTGCTACCTAGGGCCATTTCCTCTTGTCCTGTCACTGTTACCTGGCAGAAGAGACAGGTAGCCCCACCTGGCTCCAGCCTCCTTTCAGGGAGCTGTGGAGAGTGATAAGTTCACCCCTGAGCCTCCTTTCTCCAGGCTAAACACCCCCAGCTCCCTCTGCTGCTCCTCATCAGATTTGTGCTCCAGACCCTTCCCCAGCTCTGTTGCCCTTCTCTGGATGTGCTCCAGCCCCTCAGTGTCCTTCTTGTACAGGATTTGAGGTGTGGCCTCACCAGTGCTGAGTACAGCGGGACAATCCCTGCCCTGGTGCTGCTGGCCACACTGTTTCTGATCCAGGCCAGGATGCCATTGGCCTTCTTATCCACCTGGGCACAGCTGGCTCTTACAAGGTTCTTTTCCCAGGGCACATTTTCAGCCACCATTCCCCCAGCCTGTAGTATTGCATGGGATTATTGTGACCCAGATTCAGGACCTGACACCTCACCTTGTTGAACCTCATACAATTGTCCTCAGTCCATTGATCCAGCCTGTCCAGACCCCTCTGCAGAGCCTTCCTACCCTTCAGCATATCAATGCTCCCACACAGCCTGGTGCTGTCTGTGAATTTACTGGGGTGAATGCACCTCAGGCATCTTAGTCCATGGGTAGTAAAACAGGCATTAAAATAGGGCAGCTTCAGAGACTTGCTTGCTTTGGTAGATATTTTTGGAATTCATAGGTGTGTAAATTTGAGTACAGCTTCAAGGTTTATCACTGGAAATAAATACTGTTGGGGCAAAGGTAGATGGAATAGTACCTCTATAATACACATATGAATAAGAGATTTTATGTTAGCTGTTGCCTTAGGAGTCTCCCTAAGGCCCTTTACAAAAGCTAAACGCCAGTTTTTGACCATTGCCAGGCTATCTGGCTGCCAACAGGAGTTACTACGAAGTAAAAATTGCTTTTAGCATGCTAAAAACCTGGTAGTGTCTGCTCTGAAAAGGATCATACTAATTTATTGTTCTTAGTTAGATCAACTCTTAAAGCATTTCAGTAGATCAAGAAAAGGTCTTTCAGCCAATTATCGTTCTTTGAAGGCCTGTTACAGTGTCTATAAATCTGTTTCTCAGTTGCTCAGTTAGAACTGCAATCAGTTACCATACCAGATGAACTCTGAAATCAGATCAGTTGCACATTCCCAAGAGGATTTTTTCTGTTTTATCTTTTCAATTTCTCTGAAAGACATATAAGACTTCATATATTCAAAACCTATATTCATCTCAGCACCTACTGTATCAAATGAAAAAAGCTAGGGAAGATAATGAAGCACAGTTTGGTTTATACTTATCAATCTGGTTTTTCCATGCCTGAAATCAACTCCCTGTGGAAGAAAAGCCTTGTTTCTCTTCAGTAAAGAGATTTTTTCTATTATGGACAATGTGTTATGTCCTAAAGATTATCAGGAAATGCTGCCATGTCCGTGTGTTTCATTCACTTTCCATTGCAATGAACCTCATACAGAAGGAATAACCTGCAGAAGCAGCATAAAAATAATGTGAAAGAGCCTCGAGTACAAAAGAGATATCAGGAAGTATGTGGATAATATTTAATAACCTAAAAACCTATGTTTCATGTTCTTTAACCAAAACATTGCTGAAACTGTCAATGCAAGTATAGCACCATTCTACTAATCCTGTCTGGCCTTGTGTGTAACTGGAGGATAACCTTATAAAGACTGAGTACCTAAGAACTTCCAGAATCTCTTCAAAGCATTGAAATAAATGCCTAGACTGTGCAATATTAGCTTCACAAGATCCAAGGATTCAAATAACAAATAAGGAATAATCACAATACTTTCAACAGAACAATGTTGCTGAAATATTAAGAAACTGCAGTTCCTGGTAGCTTAGACAACAGATCCTGTCAAAGCCCCTGAGTGTGTTTCAGACGACACCAGTTAGTGGAAGGCAGCTGACATACTGGAGGACAGAGGTGCTCTGCAGATGGATTTAGGGAGGCTGGAGGAATGGGCTGATGGAAAACTCATGAAATTCATCAAAGACATGAAGGAAGACCTGCAAATGGTAGGGAATAAAGCCATGAGATAAAACAGCCTAGAGCAGGAGCTTTGCTAGAAAGGATTTGGGGATTCTGGTGGCCAGCAACTCGAACTTGAGCTGGATAGCTGGACAGTGGGGTGGATTGAGAAATGAATGGCAGATCCCAGAGCGTTGTAATCAGTGGCACAGGTTTGAGTTGGAGGCCTATCACTAGTGATGTCCTTGAGAGTTCAACACTGGGCCTGGTATTGCTTGACTTATTCATCTTAGATAAAGGGGGAGATGCCTCCTCAGCAAGACTCCTGAGGAGTCAAAGATGGGATGAGTGGTCAATACTCCAGAGTGCTGTGAAGCCCTTCAGAAGGACCTCAACAGGTTGGAAAGATGGCCAGAGAACTGTCTGAAGTTCAAAAAGGCAAATGAAGGGTCTTGCGTTCTTGCACCTGGGGAAGAAGGTGCAGCAAAGATGGTGAGGGCAAACCAGCCAGAAAGCAGCTCTGTGGAGAAGGACCCAGAGTGCCTGGGGACAACAAGCTGTCCATGAAGCAGTAATGTGCTCAAGAAAGCCAAGAAGGACAATGGTATCCTAGGGTGCATTAGGAAAAGCACTGCCAGCAGGTCAAGGGAGCTGATCCTGCCTCTCTGCTCTGCCCTGGTGAGGCACTTCTGGAGAGTGGTGTCCAGTTCTCAGCTCCTCAGTACAAGAGGAGACATGGAGCTCCTGGAGCAGGTCCAGTGGAGGGCAACAAAAATGACTGAGGGTCTGGGGCATCCCTCTTATGAGGAAAGACGGAGGGAGTTGTGCAGCCTCAAGAAGGGAAAACTAAGAGGTGACCTCATCAATGTCTGTCAGTGTCAAGAGGATGGACTAGGCTCTTCCCAGTGGTTCCAAGCAATAGGACAGGAGGCAACAGGCAGAAACTGAAGCACAGAAGGTTCCACTTTTACACAAAGAAGAACTTCTTTACTGTGTGGTGACCACGCACTAGAACAGATTGACCAGAGAGGCTGGGGAGTCTCTGTTACTGGGGATATTCAAGAACTGTCTGGGCACAATCCTGTGCCATGTGCTCTGAGATGACTGTGCCTGAGCAGGGAGGTTGCATCAGATGACCCAGTGTGGTCTCTTTCAATCTCACCTGTTCTGGGATTCTGTGAGATTGAAGCAGCAGTGCACCCCTGCTGCAGGGAAGAGCAACCACATACTGGACTGTGCAAGAAAGAATGCAGCCAGCAAGTCAGGTTAATATTCCCTTGCTTGGAACATGTGAGTCTGCATCTCTACATCTACTACAGTTTTGGGTTCTTCAGTACAAGAATGGTAGTGATGGGCTGGATTGGATCCCATGGACCCCAAGAGGGCCATGAAGCCAGAATACAAGATGTATAAAGGAAGGCTGAAAGAGCTGGATTAGTTTAGGCTGGAGGAGACATAGCTCAGATGGACCTTACTGCTGTCTGCAACTCCCTAATGGGAGAATATAGGGAAGGTGTTGTTCTCTTCTCAGAGGCAAACAGTGAAAGGATACAAAGGAAGGGAACTCAAGTTGAAGTGAAGAATATTTTGACTGCCTATAAGAAAAACATTCTTCATTCTTCACAATAAGGGCAACAAAACATTGGAACAGGTGCCCAGAGAGGCTGTGGAATTCCCATCCAGAGGTATATTCAGGCTGCACTAGACACAGCTCTCAACAGTGTGCCCCACAATTTCCTTTGAAGCTTATCCATTCTGTGATTTTGTGTTTCTCAGAAGAGCTGTGCTGGCCTCACTTCTGGGAGGGGCCTTCCTTTATTACATGCACTTGTAACCTCTGTTGGTGGTGGAGTCTTTGAAGGATTCACCAGGTTGTTGTCTTACTCTTGAGTAAGTGTCATAAAAAAGAAACATTCTTGGGTTTGTTTAATTTTATATTCCTTGGCAGTCTTTGGAAATCTACACTGTGGGCAAAAGACAGAGAAGAGACCTTCATGATCCTGGAGTACAGGACACTCTTACTTCTAATTCAGACTAATTGTGTGATGCTGGGATGGTTAATATGACGTATTTTCAAGTGATGAGTAATTTTAGGCTACTTTTATGGGAAAATAATGATCAGTCCTGACTTTCAGCGCACTGAAAAATTTGGATTCTCTCAGATGTTAAAAGCTGTGTGCCCCAAAATCCCAAACCTTCCAAAAAAATTGGTCAGTTTGAAAAATCCATCTTTAATCTCCTCTTGGCTTCTTCTGCATAATATAAAAGGTGGAGAGGGTGTTTGGGTTTTTTTGGGGGGGGATAGTTTTTTGTTGGGTTTTTTTTCTTTTCCTTCTGTTATCCTTTTGTTATCCTTTGTAAGCCATAAAAATCTTGGATTTCTACACTAGGTTCCAATTGCAAATTTGGACTACATCAGTAGTGGATCAAGTCCAGAAAGGCAATGAGAGACAAATCAGCATGGGAAAATCTCTCCTCCTTCCCATTCTCCAGGGATAGGTTCCAAAAACACATGGCTTCTGGCTGTCAGCTCTCTTTTGGCATCTGTATTCCAGCTGAGAGCTTGTTTGGCCTTGCTTGCTTTGATGCAGTAACAACACAGCCCACATTTCTGCTGGTTAATCATTTGGCCATTCTGTATTTTAACCAGTTCTGATCATGAGCTGTTTTATTCTGCAAAGATTAGAGATGTCACTGTTCATCATCTTCATATTCTTCACTCCCTTTGTATAATGGCTAAGGGCTCTCATCCTAGCAGGTGCTGAGGGTCCACATCTCCACTGGAGACAGGGAGGGGTGCAGATGTCTGGCTACACTCAAAATCAAATATTATCCCTTCACCCTTCAAAGATCATAATAAGCATTTTTAAATTCAGTTCATGAGGAATTATGCTGTGAGCCAAATTTTATCTTAGGAGTAGGAATCCCCATGTCTCTAATTTGTGTTTCAATTTTGGCATTTGGGGGCTGTAACCCACTGCTGGCAGATGGCAAATGTCAACCAAATGGCAATCCCAGTATGACTCATGCAGTCTCTGCAGCATGTCACAAGTAAACCCTCTGGATAAACTGTGCTGATAAACTGTTGCAGCTTTTTTGATTTCTTCAGGAGTATTTCAGTAATTCTCACTACTGGTTTTAGTCACTGGGGTGGAAGCTGCTAGCAGTCTTACATTAAAACAGAGAAGTTCAGGCTTCCTCCATGGAAATGGCAGTGTGGTCTTCAAGCAATTCCCTGTGCAGCTAAATGAATGTTGAATGCAAGATTAAGTTTTTCTAATCTAATATCTGATTTAGCTGAAATTGCCTAATAAATAGTGAATTCTGGCATAAGAAATAGTATTTTTGTCAACAAAAATATATATTGTCCTCTCGTTGATCCTTTATTCATAACAATAATCTTTTCAGGAATACACAGGTTAATTTTTTGTCTTCTATTTTTTCCAAAGTGACTGGTTTCACTCTTGAAAACTGAGTTAATTAAATTATTTTTCTAAAGAGAAACAGAGCCTGTAAATCTCTAAATAATATAAAAGGCCAGTTAGTATATTCACTGTGCAAACTAGAAAAGCATGTATGAAAATACTCTGTCCCTCCCAGAGAATCTATAAAGAATCATCTGTCATGAGAACAACATTTTCCCCCTGAGAAGAACAGAAAAATGCCCATCATTAAATGTCATTCACTTGGAGTCTTTGTTTAGTACTTTGGCTAGTTCTAGCTGCAATAAAAATCACTTCTTTGGACTATGTTTTTCTTTCTATTTTTTTCACACTCAGAGAGACCTCCTTTCTACACTGGAGGAGCAGTGATATAGGAGGGTGGCTGTAAATGTAATCCAGGTTAGCTGAAGAGCTTGATGTTATAGTATTGTCAGGTTGATAGGTAGGGGAGGAGTGAACATGGCCTTGAGGAAATGCAAGGGAGGATGTTGAGAACTGCAGATTCCATTCTCTTTGCACGTGGATTTACACAGGATTTAAGCTTTGCAATAATCAGTCATCGTGCCACAAGAGGCCACAATTGCTGGCCACCTGTTCAAGAGCCAACTTGAGCTGATGCCTCAACTCTGATGTACATAACACCTAAGTGGGCCTCAAAGAGGGCTGCTGGGTATTAACACTGCTCATTTCTCTAAATCAGAGACATTTCTGTGCTGAGCAGAAAGCAATCCTTGCTGCTATACCTGTGGTAGGAGAAGGTGCTGGAAGAGACACACCATGTCACCCTCCCTAAGAATGAGCAATAAAAAGCTAAATTATGAACCTTGCCTCTTCAATCATTCTTGAGTGATTTGTAAGAAACTCAAACCATTTTGGAAGGCATAGCCATGGCTATAAAGACTTTGGAAAGGGTTTGGAATGATATTTAGTCCTTTCATCTCCCTGAGAGAAAATAAATCTTCCAGGGACAATAAAA
Source organism: Acridotheres tristis (assembly GCA_037013685.1). Lineage (NCBI taxonomy): Eukaryota > Metazoa > Chordata > Aves > Passeriformes > Sturnidae > Acridotheres > Acridotheres tristis. The sequence goes on along the minus strand of CM072886.1, from coordinate 137,739,468 downwards.
TACCAGCTTTAATTTTTAGTCAATATGCTCATGTTTTCTGTCTGCCATATCAGTGAAACAGCAGGAAAAATGACCTTTTTTACGTAGCTGTTTCTGGAGAACCTCCCTCAATGATCTCCTAAGATATCAGAGTCAGCATTTTGGGATTTTTGTTGAACCATGGACAAAAAAAACACAAAACAAAACAAAAAACGTAATAAAGAAGCTGAGCAACAGGCCTTCCTGGTCAGGCTGAGGACAGGAGAGGAGGAGGCCAGACTGTTACTCATCTTGAGACATCCTCTTTTTGCCTCCCATGATTTCTTTGCTGTTATTTTTGCAGAAAGAAAAGGGCAAAAAAATAGCACAAGGGAAGGCACCTAAAGGAGCCTGCAGAAGGAAAGATCAGTGAGCAATGTACACTTTAATATAAAAATGAACTTCATTACTTGTCAAAGAATGCTTGTATTTGTCTGTAATAGTATTCAGAAGTGTTTCTTCTCTCCATTTCAAAGAAGCTGTACATGATCACGCATATTTAAAACACCCATTGTAACACTTGTGGTTTATGTTTTGATTGATTTGTGAGCACTAGTCTGTCTATTTAGGTGTTTATGGCAGTGTTGAGAGTGCATATTCTAAATCAGGGTTAAAATATCTGGAATTAACTACTCTCTTGAAACAATAAAGGGCTGTTGAAGAAGGCTTTGAGTGTACTTTTGACAAAGGTCAATGTAAACTTCTGTATAATTTGAATGGTTTGTGCTTTGATACATGGTGGTGACATGTTCCTGTTCAATCTATCTGAAATGTAGATCAGTAAACAACATTTTATGTTTATATACATTATTTTTGTCAGTGAACAGAATATAGTTTGGTAGCAGAGGGCTAGTTCTGGACCATCATTATGAAAACTAGACCTTCTCAGATTTAGTGTATGAACTCACAGCATTTACCTGGAAAAACTGGTGGATGTGCATGCTACTAGCTTTAAAAGAAGAAATTACTACAGTCTAATATATCAAGAAACCAAACTAATGATTTTAGCCCACTGCACTTGATAAAAAGAGAAAGAGCCTGAGTTTATCATTGCAGTAGTTTCTAAGGATGTACAGCAGCTGCTACTCTAACTGGAATTACTTAAGAATTTGAAGTAATTGCGGGTGAGGTGATTATGGCATAAGGAGCAGTGAACAATCTAAACCATCTCACATGAGCTGTACCTCAGCATGCTCTCTTCTTACATACCTAGAGACTAGAGTCTAGGTAAGGATAGGAATGTTTCTTTCATTCTCTTAATAAGAATTTTATATTTTTTTATGACTGAGTAACTTTGTTTCCATAAAAAAGACTGGTTTACTATGATTTCTTCTGACATAAAATATAATCCAAAAAGTCCAAAATAATTTCGTTTTGATATTTGCAAAATGAAACCTGTCTTTCCTTGCTTCATCACCAAGGGCTCTGTGAGTATCCTTCAGTGCTCTGAGTTCTGCATTCTGTCTCCACTGATAACTCTGCAATGAACCTTGCTCTAGTGTGTCATTTACTGTCTTGTGCAGGGGGCCTCAAAATTGGACACAGTCCTCTATATTTGATCTTATAAGTTTTTCCATGGAGGAGAATGCCTCTAAGATGGCCATGGCTCTCAGCTAGCCAGCTTGAAGTGAGACAGATTGAACTCATGTCAGCTCAAATCCACACTGCTCTCTCCTGGATACCTCTAAGAGTTTTCCTTTTTCTTTCTCTGCATGAATGCAGATAATCCAACCATTATTATATGTCTGTACAGTGTTGCTTTTCACCAAAACACATGGTGATTCTGCTCTGCTGGTGACAGTGAGCCCTGGCTGGAGAACTCTTGCAACACTGGGCGTGAAAGATGCAGGGAGAGGCAAGAATAAAGCAGAGCTTCAATAAATAAAGTTTTGAGAAGAAAAATGGGCAGATCTGAGCTAGTTTGTTTTGGAATAGAGGAGATGGAAGCAGGATGTGTAACTGTTTTGCAATATGTAAAAGACTTCTGTAAAATGAACTGTGATCATTTGCTTTCCTTCTCTGTAAAGGGAAAGGCAAGAAGTCAGTTCCCATGGTATTTTTTTTTTCTTTCATGGAAAAAATTTAAGAGCAATCTGGAGTAGTGCTGCTCAGTGGTGCTCCAGAAACCATACATGGACTTTCAGATCCATGATGGTTTTACCTTGCAAAGATTCACTGAAGGAAGATATTTATCTCAGCATAGAAATATGGAATTGATTTTTTTTTTTCCTAATAGCAAATTATGGAACTGTGCTTTGAAATATATCCTAGGGTGTACATGTGGTTTTACTTTATCAGAAACATCCAACACTTTTTTCCTAGCCCCAAGGAAAGCATTGTTGTTGTTGTGAAAGTCTGTGGTGGCTTGGAGGAGAGATGGACACTCATCCTCCATTTTAGAGGAGCATGCAAAGTCTCCACAGTATTTTCAGTTACAGAGTATGACAGAATCAACTGTTGGGGTTTTTTTATTATTTCATACTGTAGGTAGAATAAACAACATAAATCTTCATTGTATACTAGATGTACTTAGCAGCTCTTTCTTACTCATTTCATGATAACTTTTCCAATCATAATGTCAGTATCCCATTAGAGAGTAAATAAAGATTAATTAAATGGGAAGGGAATTATAAAAACAAGCAGAAAATACATAATACTATAAAGAAACAAGATACTCCTATTGGACTCTCATAAGGAATGAAGAAACACAAAAAGCCTCCTGTGAGGGGATACTTTATTTTTCCATTTTGATGTTAGTCAATAACCATTATGTGTAGAATTCAAAGATCATAGACATGGTTGTGATTAGTTCTATGTCCTCCTCTTCTACCATCAGATGACACCTATGTTCCTATAAGAGCTAAAAGCTTTCCCTTATAAGAAGCTTGTGTGAAGCTGAAGTGACTTCAGCACTTTGGCACTTGGTTTTCTGCTTCTCATTATTTGTTATTTCTTTTTTGAAAGTATCAGCTGCTTTGCTCAACAGGGAAAAATCTTCAAATTAAGGACAAAGACTAAGCAGTCAGAATCATCCTTGAGAAGACCTTGAGAGGATTGGCTTTAAAACACCCCAAAGATTTCCAAGTTTGGAAGCACGCACCCCTAGATTGTCAGTAAAATATTCATAGTGTTTTCTTGGAAATAAGAGAGCTAAAGAGTAGTAAGCATTTTACAGATTTACAGTAAAATAGAGTGAGAAACTTATAGCAGGTAGCCAGAGGATTTTAGCATCTCTATCCAGTCAATAGTTCTCTGGGATTTGGCTCTAACTTTGAATTGCTACTAACAGCCCATACATATCCAAAGTAAACAGAGCTTAGGAGAAGCACAGGAACTGAACAGAGAGAAGACAATGTAGTAACTGCTAGCATATTGCTAGAATTTGCAAACTCTCAAAGAGGCCCAGTTAAAAGTGACTTTTCTATTGTGTCATGAACCATGCAGTTCATGAGATCAAGGACAGCAAAATAATCTGACACAATGGGTGTGATTTTATTGAGATTTCTTTGCATGTGTATTTACAAAGACCTCTTTCTTTCTTTAGGAACTGAGGCCCATGAGGCCTCTGCAGTTAGATTATTGTAAAATGTACAATGAATTGTGTTTATTAAGGCAACCTCACAGTCAGAAGTTGTTTTGGCAATTCCACAAAGATGCTCCATTTTCATTAGTAGTCTGAGTACTTGAAGTAGCCAAACTGCTTCTATATCTTAGCTTTTCTGATGATTTGTGTTTGTACTTCCACTGTTACACAGTGTGAATAGCCAAGCTTTACTCACTGAGTTGAAGAGCCATTTTTAATTACATACCTGTGTCTAGGTGCCAGTTCATGGCACGTGGTTTTCTTCCTCCTCATTCATATGATCCTCTACCAGTGTCCAAACAAACTCTCTGAGTATCTGGTGAGATAGCTACCATATGTATGCTGGTCTTCTTACCAAAAGTGCTTAATTCTATATGATTTCCTGGACCTGGGAACACAGGTTGCCTCTGTCCCCCTGAAGGACTCATTATTCATCAGCCATTGTAACTGTGGCTGCAAAATTTAGAGGTCATGCATCTGCTAAAGGGGGACCCTAGATATAGTTGTACATGCTGGGATTTTTTGAGTGGTGAATGAATTCTGCCAGGGCACAACATTGATAAGAATGAACTTTTGACAATTAATTTCAGTTCTTACATCTAGCTTGAAATATCTTATTCATCTCTTTATGAGTAGACACTCAAAAAAAATAAGGAGATTTTCTAAAATTTCCACTAGGAGGAAATAAAGACAAAAATGTTAAGTGCATACAGCCTTTGTTTTATGGTAGAAGAGATGAGCCTGCTCATCTGTATAAGCTGCTTCAGTTTGATGACCAGTCTGAGCTATTCATCCAGGATCTCATCATACTTACTGGAGGAGATAAGTACTTTCAGGAGGTGAAGCATCTTATTCTAAGGAAAGAGTTTAAGTTGGTAGACACAATGTAAAATAAACAGTTTTACAAGAGATGACAACTCTATACCTTGTTACAACATCAGAAAATCTCTCTGTTCCTTTGAGAGAGATATTGTCTTGGAGCCGAAACAAAAGTATGCCAAATACTTCCATTTTAAAGAACATTGATTAATAATATTTTCCTGGAAAGAAATTATACCAGAAATTAGTTTTCACATGGCCTAAGGGTACTATTTATGTGCTCATGTGTTTTTCATTCATTAAAGCCATCCTGAGGCAGAATAGACAAGAATGGTCTTATGCAAGATCATCTTTGTTCACTGAGTGGGCAGGGCTTTGATGTATTCAACTTATCTTTTGCATATGGAGTATGTAACATACAGTGATTTCTCCATGTCAAGACATTTTGTCTATTAAGGGTAGTGGCTGACAGGACTTTAAGTCCTTAATAGTGATCAAAATAATTTGTGACCATTTCAAGATGTCTTGCACCTCAACCCCATCCTGCATGTCAGTGAGTTGGAGGTCTCACTCCTGAGTGAAAATGACATCTGGAAATGTTGGTCTGATTATCTAGATGACTAGACAGTTCTCACCATTCATGTGATCTCTTACTATACAGTGGCAGTATCATCCTTCTTCCTACCTCATCATCTTATCATAGGATTTGAATATAGTACTTTTAAAGCCTGGTTGTTTCGGGAAAGGAAATGAATGCTTTCATGAGGTCTGTTTGTGTGCCTCTTAGTCACTTCTCTCTCCAAAGAATACTTGGACCTGTTGGGCCACTTCAATCCACATTGAAAGGTAGTTAGAAGTCAAAGAACTTGATCACCTGTATTTTGTGAGAAAATATGTCTGGCTAGAGGGAAATAAACACTCAAATAGAAGCTTAATTTGCTTCTTAAAAGGACATATTTAAGGTACTACAGGCCAAATTGTGAGATGCCCTTTAGTTACAGATCACCTCATTGAAACAGAAGGAAAGGTCACCGACTTTCCTCCTTTCAGGATAGTTTCCTGTTTTCCTTTAGCATAGGTCACTTTGCCTGTTATTGTTAGCTGTGATCCCTCACTGACTGGCTGATACACACTAAAAGCTGCCTTTTAGCCCACAATGCTCAACTTCTAATCAATTGTCTGAGCATAAACTTAGACCAACACAGCATCATGTTACATGAGTTGTGCAGTGTACTTGGCATCATCAGGGCTGTACTGTTAGGCAATGTAGACAAAAGTCAATTCTAATCTCAAATTTGCAGTCAGATGTTTCTCCTTTTGACCCACATCCTAATTTTGTGCTTTCCTATTTGACTCAAAAAATGACACGTTATTTTGGCAGGCTGCCCACAGTATAAGTAACAGAGACCCCTTTGACTATCTGCCCCTTCTCCCTGAACTTGTTTTAGTTAATAAGAGAATTACCAGAAAATGCTATTTTGAAATAACAACATTAATAAATGCAGAGGCAATTTGTAAATAGCTTTGAGAAGAAATAAAATGTAAAAGGGAGAAAACATTAAGTTATATTTCACAATTTTCAAAATGGAACATTTTAACTTCTCATAATGAAAAGATGTTTTCTTTTATGAAATTACCTTACTTAAGAAAAATGGTCATTTTAGATATCCAGAAAGCAAAGCAAACATTTAGTTTTCAGCTATACATTTTGCTTTAAAATAATTTTTGTATTATTCTATCTCCATATTTTTCCACAGAAATAGAGCTTAAAATTTCACTATGCCCATGGCTCTACTATTCTCATGATGGGTATTTACTCAAGGTAGAAGCCAATTTAGGAAATCTATATGGACATTTTTTAATAAATAAAGGACAACATGCACAAAATAGATATGGGATGATGAAATTGTCACGTCCTAGCAAATTGGTCTCTTCAAGGAAAAATTTGCTACAGTAAACAGAAAACATTAAGTATTAGTATACATATTTTTAAATCCCTTGTGTCCCTCAGAATGTAGTGGTTAGCAACACATTTGTGCCAGTGACCACATTGCATGGTTGACTACAGATGTGAGGTATTTTAATGAAGCTGTTACAAGGTAAATAGCTTAGTTATGCATTTAACAATCTGTAGTTGGATTTTTGTTTTACTGCATGAGGTATATGCAACTGAAATTAATATATTGCTTTTGAAGGAAAAAACATGAACTGGGTAGGGACTGTTTTCAGTGAATTAATGAAGGTGAACTTATAACTTCTGCAAGCAGCATATCAAATATAGGTGAAGGAAGGAAAATAACTTTTCTTAAATAGAGGGTGCATATTAGTCATGTCAAATCATATTCTGATATACTCATCTTCTAGAGATGAAATAATGCAGCTTTGTTACAGGGCATTCTAATAATTAGTGACTGTGTTTTTTCATTTTAAATGCTCTCATTGGAATTAGGTTTAAGTTGTGAAGTGTTGAGCAAAGTTTTCATCCACTGGGGGTTATAATGAGAGGGTAATGCCTCCTTTGAGCTTACACATATAGGGGCAAACTGTATCCTGAGGATTTTGAATGGGTGTTAAAGGAAGAGGCTTGGGGATGGCTATGGAGCTTGAGCACATCATCTCATGTGCTGTGCCACACCACCACTGTGTGACTGGTATGCTGGCTCCCTTCTACTGGACAGTATTGTCATAGTAGTTATACCAATCTTTTCTACTGAAGAATTAAATTATGCCAAAGTGGGAGCACTGGCACTGGAGGCAGCCCAGTGAACAGTGCCCTGGCACTAGGATGGGTTTGGCTTGGTTAGATTTGGCCTGGACTAGCCAGCACCTACCCAGCCCTTGTAAGCAAGAATTAGCAAGAGCCAGACACCATTCCCAACAGATATTTGGGTGTAGTTCACCTGTTTTGAAGGACAGCAGCCTAATAATACAAAGAACTTTTGTGTAAGGTGGCCTCATTTCTAGAGAAGTGTTTTGAAAATGCTTGCTTTATCTGCATAGGTGTATCCAAATTGAAGAGGTCTTCATCAGCAATACATGACAGAAAAATTGAAGTGTTATAAGAATAATATCTACAATGGTTCATAGATCACGATTACTCATATGAAGTTATCCCAGATAGTCCTCCAGGAAGATTATCTTCTGCATTGAAGCAATATAGATGGCCTTTCCAAACCCTCTAATTTTTTAATAAATTAATAAACTCTTTAATACCATTATTCTGGTTAACCTCATAATCCACATAAATGTCCCCTTCTCTTTTGGCCTTTCCAAACATTTTTGGCTTGATGTAATGGCAGAATGCCTTGGTCCTGTGGCAATGATTTTCAGACTGATCATGAAGATGGTTGACAGTGTCAAACAATTTAGGAGATACAGGAACAGAAATACTTGCTTGTAAAGATTTGACCCTCCATATCAGAATGGAATTAGTCTGTTGTCTTCAGGTTTTAGCATTCTTATTTTCCCCTACTATTGCTGTCATTCATTTGTCTCTCCCTTGGGATTAAAAGAAACCTACCCATGAACATAACTGTTTTCCTAAAGTGCATGGTTGTCCTCCCAATCTCATTATTTACCCTGCAATATTGCTTTTTAGTTCCCACTGGCTCGCTGTGAGCAATTTAAGATGTCTCCAGGGCAGTAGATAAACAAAGCCAGCTCAGTGTGAAAAATCTTTGCGTCTCTGAGTATTAATTTTTTTTTTTTTTTTGGCGGGGGAGGAGGTGCAAAAGTGAGGAAAATATTTTCTGCAACAGCTGGCAGTAAACAGCTGGGTTTGCAATGTATTGTTTCATTGCAGCTCTCAAATTATTTTTGAATCACTGTGTGGTTCTACAGCATGGTTTTATATTACAGGCTTTCATCTCTGTTTTCAGTTTCAAGAGACTTTGATACTGGGTGTCAGAGGAGCCCTACTCCTGGAGAGGGGCTGTGCTGCAGTTGTGTCTGATGGAAGAACTTTGATTTGCCTATGGATGTAACATGCAAGGTGTTGTCTCTGCCACTTTTCTGAGAGGTCTTGTACATGACTGTGCTGAATCCTTTGCTGTCATTAAAGCAGGTGGCAGGTTGTGCCAGGTGCCATAGATTGACTTGGGATTCTGCTCCTTCTGAGCATTGGCTGGGAGGACTGAGGATTTTTTTGCTGAAGTAAGCTGATCAAAACTCAAAAAAACATTTCTAACTTTTCTTAATGTGGCTCTGGTTTTCTCAATAAATAGCCAGTTTTGGAGTTCTTAGCAAGAAAGATTTTTCAGTTAATAAATTAAAAGTCAGCTCAGTGTCAACATCATGAATGTCAAAAACAGTAAATGAAAATGAAATTTCCTATAAAAATAGTAATGTTCCTAGGAAAACTGCTTCTTCTGTTGACTTTGCCATTTGAAATACTTTTTTTCTGAGAATATGTAAGCATATCCCTCTCTCCTCTCTCTCTCTCATGCTTGACTCATCTATTAAATATATTTGGAGTATAAACCTTTAGGAAAGAGTTTTAAAGGGTACCTGACCTGCCTATATCTTTCTTTGACTTCATTCAACTGTGACAACAATTTTTCTGTTTTGCCACTTGTCTGTAGCTAACTTTTCAAAATTTTAATTTATATTTATGTTTTTTTATAGGTAGCTAGATATGTATCAGTAACAAGAAGGTTTTTTAAACAGAACAAGATATTTAGAACTCTGACACAAGGACATTGTGTAGAGTACAGGTTTGGTACAAAAAGAGTCATCTACAGAGGTAGAGACACTGCAGGCCTGGAGCCTGACAAAACTGGTTAAGGGCGTGGCACAGACAGGAAATAGTATCTAATAGATGCAAACAACACTATATGGATATGTGGATGTAACCTGGAGAAGCACCAGTGAAGAAAAAGAAAGCTAGAAATGCGTGTTAGAGAACTTACATAAATGGCACTAACTTGAAGGAAAAAAAAAGAAAAAAAGGTTAAAAATTAAGAAAGAAGCAGATGGAAAGAGGAAACTCTATTTGAACATTTTATTCCTCCTGGTGAAGGATTTCAGATGCTGACTCCTTCCTGCAACATCCCACTACAGCCAACAGCAGTGTGAAACCACTCATCATAGCAGAGAAGCAAAAGGGTAACGTTAGCAGCAAGAAAAGCCACGCTCTAATCAACTGACTTCAGATTCTCTGGGTTTATCTAGGGTTGAGTTTTATTTTTTGTATGTAATTATGTTCAAAGTAAGTCACAGAAATCTGAGTAGAGAGGTTGCTTGCATTAAAATCACATAATAATTGCTGAGTGGCTATCTTGATCTCCTGTGATGAAATGAAAGGAAAGCCAAACAAACAACCAGCAGACATCTTGGCTTTGCTTGTGTGAAGAAGAGATAGCAAATCTTAGATAAACATGTTGCTTATTATTACCAATAATGAACGGTGTCATGTTATACACTAAACAGACTTGGTGCTGATATTTAAAATCCAAGATTCTTAAGAAATTCTCCACCAGTGACTATGATGACAACTGCGTGTAAATGACACGGTGTGCATGAAGATGGACAACAAGCATGTCTGTTTTTACAGTTATAGGTGAATAAAAGGCAACGAGAAACTAGTTTGTAGGCTTCTTATTGTGTCAAGTCATATTTGTATTGGATTTTATCAATGTCAGACAAGAAAAACACACTTCAGTGTTTGCATTGTTTGAAAATGGGGTCTGAGTGCTATTTGAGACTTAGAATCACCACAGAATCATACAATATTCTGAGCTGGAAGAATCCCACAAAGATCATCAAGCCAAACTTCTGGATCTGCACAGGCCAACACCTTCTTGTCTATAGTGAAGGTAGAAGCAATATTTACCTTCTTCCAGTCCTCAATAACCTCATCAGCTGCCATCACCTTGCAAAGGTAAATGACAGTGGCCTTGCAAAGACATTAGCCAGCTTCCTCAGCACTGTTTAGCAGCATGCCCACTTTATCTCTTGTCTTTCTTTTGCTGCTAAGGTACTTGTAGAAGCCCTTCTTGTTGCCTTGCATGTTCTTCACTGGAATGAACTCCTGGTGGGATCTGGAATTATTTATCCCAACTTTGCATGCTCAGACAGTGTCCTTTATTCTTCCTTAGCAACATGGTTCTCCTTCTGCCTTCTGTAAACTTCCATTTTAATGTCCAAGTTTGGTCATGGACTCCTTCTCCATCCATGCTGGCATCCTGCCACCTTTGTCAGACTTCCTGTAGACCAGATGGAGTTTTGTTGAGCTCAGAGGAGGTAATCATAATCCCTGAAAACCAAACAGGTTTCCTGGACCATCTCCCCTAAGATTCTGCTAAGCAGGGCCCCAAATGGGTTAAAATTCTCTCTCCATAGTCATGGTCCCTTTTGTTTTACTTGCTTTGCTCCCTTCTTCTGGGATTCTTAGCTCTGCTATTACATGGTCACTGTAGCCTACCTCTAGTCTTTGTTTTGAAAAGCAAAGAACACTAGTAAGTAAAATAGCTTGTTATTGTGATAAGGATACCGGATGGCAACTTCTCGCCACAAAAGTAATCTTTGCAGTTGTGACCATTCCTTTGTCCAAATATTGCACAAATCATCATTTTTGAGGCTATGCTTGTAAAAGGCAAAACATTACACTAAAAGTTGGCAGATGGGTGTTTGCTTAGCCAGAGACAAGATAATGACTAACATTGCAGATATGAAATACTGTTTTTCATTTTTTCTGCTGAGTAGTTCATCCCAACGAGTGCTATGAAGCTGGCAAAAGGCTCTTAGAAGTCATGTCCCTGAACCAGAGTAGAAATTTCAACAATCTTGTTGGTAAACTTTTATATCATGGAGTGAAACTGTGTCTGATAGTTACACAAAGAAAAATATAAAAGGATATCATTATTTTTCTATTTGTTTTCTACTCAGTGTATATAAAAAATCATAAAAGCATAGATAGGATATGTTGGAGCCAAAAGGAGAAATGAATTTCAAAGCAGTCCCTGAGGCCGTTAACATTAATAGCCTGATTGAAATGTTTGGCTTAGGGTATCCAAAAGCCACTAATTGCTGGGAGCTAAAATAGTCTTCCAAAAGAATTATAATTTTTAAACTTGTACTGTCCCTTTTGTTTTGGCCACTGTAGGGAACAAGATAACAATCAAGGAGGACCTTTGGTATGGCACAGTTGGACTACACTTACATTAATGTTTGGTGTTGCAAGAAGTGCTGTTAATAACAGACCATCATGTCCTCCAAACACTGGCAGAACCACTAATCACAGGGCAAAAGTCTTCTTCAGTGTGTAATTCTCACCAGCACTCCAACAGCAGAGTATTGAATCGTGCTATTGTGAAAAAGAGACTAACTGTAAAATCTTCACTAGGAACTGTGGCTCTATCCCACGTGCTTCTCTCCCCTCCTCTCCCTGGAGTCATTGGAAAGAAAACATTGCAAATGATACGTGAGAACTGCTCCTGGCATGGTCACCAGCTGTGGCTGAAGTGATGAGATATTGTGAAATCCAAATACATGTTTTATTATAAGGAAAACTTTGTTCAACTATTATGCAGTGCTGAGGGATCCACACTTCATTTGCAAGGGAAGAAAATGTTCTATTTCAATTCCTTGAAGAGATGTTACCCACTTCTTGTGGGCAATCACTTCAGTGCTACAGCTTTCTTCTAGATTCCAGCTATGTAAAATATGTTGCCCATATCAAATTTGCTGACTGCTGTATTACATGGTCAAATGTTCTCTGCAAGGAACAGAATTCTGAGGAACAGTTAAGGATCTCTGGATCCCCTTGTCTGATTACCCAAGACTTGTTTATATCGGAACATTCTGTTACTACAAACATATATCAAAGAAGTCGTAAATATCTTTAGCATGGGCATTGTTGTCAGAAACGTGTAGATCCTATAAAATACCTATTGTCATTTTCCTTGGAGTAGAAATTGAGAGATGAACTGTTCCTTTTCCAGGGCCAGAGCTTTCCAGACTAATACATGAGTCTTTAACTCTTGTACCTCTATTAGGTAAGCTGTATCCAAAAAGATTAAGGAAGTGTAACTTTTTTCCACAATTAAACTCAAATATGCAGAACTAGTATACAATATTAAAGTACAGTGTAAGTTGATCTACAGTATTTTTTTGAATGGCTTAATTATGGATTGACTTTGTCTCAGTTAACATGGATTATTTCTGAACTGTTTAAACCAGACCAAACTTCTAGTATAATTCAACCCAGCCTAAGACTGCTCTCTGGGACAGCATTGAGTTTACCTCTAGAGCTGCCTTACTCTGTTCATTGACCATGGGATGATCTGGAAGTGGGATCTATCTAATTTATCTAAAAGTTAATCATCAACATATGACAAAGTTGATACAAGTTGTACCTTATATCTCCTGACAATAGGTAATTTTTCTGGGGAACAGCCACGTTGAACAGGAAATGCAGATGTCAAAAAACTGAGAAAGAAATTAAAGGAATTAAACCATGATTTACCAGTGACTGTAGTAGGGTCAAAACTTAGCCTCATGTTGCCATAATCGACATTTAGTCTTTTTTACCCTGAACATAATGTAAAGGATGTTGATTAAGCAGCAATTCCATTACAAATATTCAGACTGGACACCTGGATATTTGTGATACCAGATGTTACTCAAATTACTGTGATAGTCTCTGCTCTGGCTATGTTGGGAAAGTTTGTGGAAAGTCTCTGATGAAGTGACCCAGCAGGTTTGAAAAGGTAGCTGGTAAAAGCAGTGCTGTGTTCCCTCCTTAACTTGGACAGACCTCATGTCATATCTCTACTGCACTGAATTATTGATGACCTTCAGCCATAAGCTTCATATAGACATGTTCATTTTCATCCCCCCATGTCATTTGCTAGGCAGTGTGCCATTAAAAGAAAAAAGAGATAAAATTTATGTTTTCCCTCTGTCCTCAGATGAATGTCAGCCCAAAACTCAGACTCTCTCCCCTTTGTCAGAGATCTGCTTTTCACCCATATCCTTTCTCCAGTCACCATATTTCAATTTCTATAGTCTCCAGGGGACTTCTTCCCTGAACTTGTGAAAATTTTGTCACCTATATATCTAATCTAATCTAATCTAATGTCTATGTTGTGTCATGTTTAACACTTTATCCCTTGGAGCTCACTGGGCTACATTTCTCACTGTGCAGAGGCTGGAGAGAGAAGGTTCTCTTGGTAAAAAAAGAAAGTACCAGAAGGAGGCAACTAGGAGTGAAAAGATCTTGCTACACCTGGGATGTTGGAGAAAATTTCATATGCCTACAAACTTTAGAGTTCAAGTGCATTGACACAAGCAGTCTAAGAAGCTTTTGTATTTTTTCTGTTTCTCTGTAAGCTGCCAGCAGTTTTCACTCTAAAGATGTGCAAAGATAGCAATGAAAAAACTTCTATTCTTCAGTCAGATAAACTCCATTAGCTAAAAATTCGACAACTATTATAATAAAATTAAATACGGCTGGATTTTCAGAGACAAAAGGAATATGCTATTTTTGAATGTAGCTTATAGCCTTTAGTTTTGCAAACATTTTTGTTTGTAATTATGATAAACATTGTTAAAATCATAATTAGCCCATTTTATCCTAAGGGAAAATAAAAGACAGAACAATATATGTATTTAAGTGTGGCTGGCTTAAATGAATTTTTTTTTTGTTCTTAGTTCCTTACTTCTAATGTTTATATCCTCAGGACAGGACAGGTCAAGATGCAATCTGTGGTACTTACAAGAGTCAATGAATATAAAAGCCTATTATTTTAAGGGGCTCCTTAGGGTTTTAGCACTCTTAACTAGCCTCTCAGGGCTAACATTTAACACGTGTGCCCTATAGAAGCCTGTAATTTACCACGTGCCCTCAATTTCATATGGTCCAATATGTAGCTGTCAACCAGGTGCAGCTCAAGTATTCCAGTGCAGCCCGTGGTGCTTAAGTATGCTAAATAGCTGCTGCTCTCCTGCTTTGTTGAGGTTACACGCTGAGACCAAAGCTGGTAATGCCTGAAAATTGTTTTGCACAATTTTCACTCCCTCTTTCACTGGACATACAAAACAATGATGACACAAAAGCCAGCAGTCTTGCATCCTGAAAAGAACACATGGCTACTATTATTATTATTATTATTATTACTTGGTGGAGTTTGACATACTACTGAAATCTCTTCATCTGAAATCCCACCTTTAAAATTTGTTGAGCATAAGAAATCTGGGCTCTGTGGGTTGGGTATTTTGAAAATGATTACATTGGAGAATATTTTCATGGCATGCAGAGAAAAGAGGTATAGAGCAGCCGCCACATTAGGATGACAAATGAACAGGAGCACAAGCTTGTTTAAATTGTTGGAAGAAAATGTGCCTGAAATTGTCCATACTTTTGCTTTTGGAATTACTGAAGAAAGTGAACAAGTTTTGGGGTGTTTGTGTCCTAAAAATATTTTGTGTAACAATAGTCAGCTTCTTCATTCTCTAATGGTTAATTGGGAATGAAATTGGCTAAAGTTGAAGAGGGAGGAGAACCAAAACTGACAGAGATTGTAAGCTTCAAAATTAGCTTTTCTTTGTGTGAATAGCAAAAACATGGAGCGTTTTTTTAGAGAAAAATAGCTGGCCAAGGCATTGACATTTTTTTAGACAAGAGTGGTAGAGAAAAGAAAGGCTGGTCTTCACCTGTGTTATGTTTTCAAGGGTGCTTTGAAATCCTGTTAGTGTTGTACAGATTTTAAGTTGCCTTTTATGATCCTGCTGGTGTTGTACAGACATGTTATAGTTTATTTTTGGGAAACATTCCATGTTAGTTTACATAAAGCACACTCTGATTACTGTTGTATTCACTAGTTGTTTATATATAAAATTGCCTCTGAGCCTTAGTGGTTTGACTTGGGTATTTAATTGCTTTGATTTGTTTATTGTATATGATGAACTAGTGTTTGTTGGTTTAAACTCAGCCAGGGTGCACTTTATAAAAACGCTGGTTTAATTTTTAAAGTACAAAGATATATAATTTGTTTGAGATGCTAAGGTGGCTTGCAGTGAGATGGTACATACAGGTGCTGATCTTTCTGTGACACTCCATGACTCAGTGGACTTCTAAGGCTACTTCTGAAACCATTGAAAGAACCACCAGGGGATTTCTTACTGGAATCTACTTGGGCCAAGTAGAACTATATGCTGTATATTATTAAATCCTTTAAATATTTTAAATGGCTAAATAGAGCACATTTGGATTGGTTGAGACAAGTTGTCAGTTCCTGTTGAGTCAAACAGATAACTTTATCAAAGAGGAAATGGTCAAAGAAAACAAGTTATGAGAAAAAATACAATTAAACTTCCCTGACTAATCTTTTTGGCCTTTTAAAATATTTCGTATCTGGTTTTTTCTTTTTAAAGCTCTAAAAAGTAAAAGGCTATACCCAACATGTGATGAAAATATTAATTCTAATATTGATATTGTAGGTCAAATAATGTAGGATTACATATAAGTGGAGCACTTTTCTACAAAGAAACATTCAATTTGGTTTGATCAAAATAGACTTTTTCCAATCAATAAGCAATTTCAAAACTATTTCATATAAAAACATCTTTCTTTATAATTGTCAGTCTTTGGCTTACTTTTTAGAGGGAACTCTGCAGGCGCCCTTTAAGTTATTGATGACCACCCCAATCTTAGAAAGAGCTTTTGCTAACATGAATGCTGTATTACTTAGCCCTGAAATGGGATATATTCTACCTTTAAAAGTGGAATTTCACCCAGGGTGCTATGCATGTGTGTTGTCATATCACTGTGATCAAACCTGTTTTTTTAAAAAAGCAAAAAGGGATTGAACAAAGTAGAAATTAGTGAGATAATAGAACTGCATTTAGCTTACAATTGCTGTATATTTTCACTGCTTTGTTGTTTAGTCAGTATGAAATATGAGTCTGTACATAGTATCAAAAGTCTTCACCACAGATGTATTGTTTCACAAATAAAGGCCTGTACATGAGGGAAATGTATTGTGGTGAAACTGATGTAAAGTTCATATACATAATTTATTTTCCTGGCTTGATGTGTAATTCAGATGTTAGATCATTGGTTTGGTTTGTTTTTTTTCCAGAAATCACTGGTGGGAACTAAAAGTGGACTGAGGACATGCTAGCAGCTTTATAGTGTTTGATAGAAATGTAAGTTTGTCAGGTCCTGTCATACAAAATGTGATTCACCTCTTCTCCTGAACCAGCTGTTTTTTCAGAAAAAAATTTGGGTTTTTGTCCCAGGAAAAGCATATTGTGTTAATTTTTCTTCAAAGCTGTTCACATTGTGTTTAGGAAAACTTGATGCACAGCTGCTTATCCCGGAAAACAGGGTGGAGAAGGTCCCTGTCTACATTTCTTGTTAAATGAAGATTTCTCAGAATGCTTTTTCAAGTGGCAGATCTATGAATAATGGGTGATGATGAAAATGCTGAATTGCTACAATAGCGATATTCTTGTACAGACCTTCTGGCTTCTGTTTCACTTCTTAAAGCATTCATATCTAAAAATCACAGAAGGAAAAAGCTGTAATTGATGAGAAAGCAAAAAATCATTGGCCAATTTATATCAGGAATACGAGGTAAAGGAAAATTTTGTGGTATAACTTTTAATATTGATTGGCCACTTTTCTATCACAGCTGTCCTCCTCTGGACTTGTCCTTTAGAAGAATTGCAATAAACTACAAATATTAATTCTTCCTCATGGCAGCTCAATGGTAGCTAAGTGTTGGCTTTATAAATGGACACAACCAAATGATGTTAATTGCATGAGTTGAATTTGGGTTCCTCATTATAGATATTTATTTTTAATTGAGTTTGTTTAGCAGAAAAAGTAAGGAAGTGTTTATCCCAGAATATTGAATGAAATTACATAATGTACTGGGATATATTGTAAAACACTTGCTACCTGTACATCTCCTCCTGGTGTGTGCTAGGAGATCTCCTTTCAGGTAGGACATACTGGAATGGTAATAGACTGCAAGAATATAGTAACTTCTAGCACTTTATAGTCTTCCTCATGGCATTAAAAGGAGGTATTCTTTAGAAAAGAGCTCCTCTGAAAGTCTTCTGAGATTTAAAGTGCAAAGTAAATTTCCCAACCCGGTGACTGTAGTTCTTCAGAATTCCCCAGAGATTTGCCTGATTCGTATTTCCCTCATACTCAGAAATAATAAAAAGGAGTAAATCACTATGTGCTATTTACTATTCATTATAAGTATTTTAACATTGATGAGATAATCAGGGAGTTAGGCTTTGCACCTTTGAAAATCTAATCAATAGAGTGCCTAGGGAAAGAAGACAGCTATTCAAAAACAACTTTAAAAGAGCTCATTTTTTTGCAGCAACCTTTTGAAGCCATTGTAGAAGTCTGTCACTACCTTATGATTATCTTATATTTGCAAGATTTCTTTCAGTATACACTGGCAATTGGGGGTTTTTGCAAAAAAACCTCTTGAACTGGACAAATTAACTGGTGCAGCTACTGTGTGTAGCAGGGTCCTGTAAATATCATCCCAGGCAACGCAGAATGCATGAGCCCATCTAAGTATTTAAAAACAAAGAAGAGGATGTTTAAATTTGGCAACACTAAACAACTGAATGCACTTAATTATGCAGAAAAAATATTGCTAAAATGTTAATTGCAAAAGAGATGGAGGACCTGTCATGCTGAAGGCTCTAGACTACAAGTCTTATGAGGAGCAGCTGAGGGAGCTTGGGATGTTTAGCCTGGAGAAAAGAGGGCTGAAGGGAGACCTTATCACTCTCTACAAGTTCCTTAAAGGAGATTGTAACCAGGTGGGGATCATCCTTTTCTCCCAGGTAACAGGAGAAAACAAGAAGAAATGGGCAACAATGAAACACAAGAAATGACATTGTGCTATGGGAGGTTTAGAGTGGACACCAGGATTTCTTCACTGAAACAAAGCTTTAGAAAAGGCTTCCCAGAGAAGTGGTGGAGTCACCATCTCTGGAGGTATTTATAAAACATGTGCATGTGGCACTTGGGAATATGGTTTAGTGGTGAACATGTCAGTGCTAGTTAATGGTTGGATAAATTATCTTAGAGGCTTTTTGCAACCTTAGTGATTCTATGTTTTTGTGACATACTGGTATTAGTTGCTCCATTTTAGGGTGGGGACTCCGACCCACACTCCTGAACAGGAAATAACTCTGCCTATCAGCTACCATTAAGTGGCCATTCCTCTTGGCCACATCCACTGCCTCAGGACTTCCTACTAAGTGGGTCAGATTTATCCCAGGTTAGCATCTTCATTTTCCTGGGTCCTGTCCTCAGTTTTCTTTTTTCCAAGTACTGCATGAGGAGTCATGTATCCTAGTCTAGGATTGCAAATCCGTCAAGCCACAGGGGGCCATTCAGACCAGCATTCTGGCACTGCACTTGCAAGTAATTCTTCCCCTGAACTTTGCCAGGAAGGCCCAATTCACTTTTGAAATACCAGAAAATGCTATCAGATATAATCAAGAGTAAAATACTTGGCATATGCAATTATTTTAAAGCTGCTAAAAATTTCCTTGTTATGGGCTGCATCATCACTAAACATAGGAAAATTGTCTTGCATGATGGAGCACTGGAGAGTGAAACAAAAATTTTTCTATGCTGGGAATCTTCATCCAAAACACCTGGCCTTGACCATCATGGAAGATGGAATTTCAAGGGAAGATGGCCACACGATATTGTGCTTTTGGAGTATTATGGTCATTTGCAGGTAATCTAGGTACCATTTTAGATGGGAGATGATGGAAGAAATTGGATGAAAATAATTTTGCCTCAGGAATGGAAAACTTCCTTTACAAGCCCTGAACTTGTTGTTGGCTCTGCTGGGTTTTGCATTTAGATAGCTACCATACCAGTTTATCTGATATTTTTCAGTCAATTTGGCAGTCATGTTTTGGGTGCTGGTAAAATAAAGATAACTCTATCTCATACTATGCAAGTGCTGCAGGATTCCTCAGAACAATCACAACTCAGATTATTTTTATAGTGTGGTTTTTATAGTGATATGCTTCACCATTCTACAAGGCTGAGTAAACATCCACTCATGCTAGACAATGTTTTTCTGTTTGTTTATGTCAATTAAAGAGCTTGAATATACAGACAGGGAATCCTACATTGCTTCCCTTAAACCAACAGAATTTGAAATCAGCTGGGCTCAGTGCCTAGAAGCTGATTTCTGGTGATAAACTGAAGTAAAATAAAATCTGCTTCATATGGTTCAATTGTAAACTTTGCAACTACAAACAAAAACGTGCTGTGTGACTAAATATTGCAGTACAAAAAGCAGCCATAAAGTGCTATCCCTTAAGGCATACCCAGAGTCAGCCTTCCCACTTTCAAATGTACTCTTGAATTAAAAGGGAGTGTGAGAGACCAGGTGATGCTTGGTGTGTGTATTGCTGGGGGAAGGATGTGGTGGTTCAGGTTTCTGAGCCCAGGTCATGAGCTGGGACATACCTTGGATCTGGCAACAGCTACCCCTGCCTTTCTGCAAGAGCTAACCTGCAGGAACTAACATGATTTAACCAAACTCATGTCAGAAATGAAACTCCCTCTCTTTCTATCTACTGCATGGTTGGTATTGCATGCTTTTATCCTCAAAGGGCATGCAAATGGGGCAAGGCTAAATGTAATAATTCTTCAACTTCCTGAAATCCTACATAACTCCTACATATTATAAATCCTATATATGTCTGTTCATTTCCAAGGAGAGTGAGCAAGAAGGCAGGTTGAGGTGTTCAGCAGACACAAAGACATGTAAATGATCCCCACATGCACTCACCAACCTTTTTCAGACCTGCTCCAAGCCAGTGCCTGATCTTCTCTTAGGAGGGCAAAAGTAAAGAGAGTTTGATGAGATCCCTGGTCTATCAAAGTGAATGTGTTTTGTTCAAACCTGCCAACCAAGGCCTGGTTTAATACACACTGCTGATAGATCTCTGAGCATCTGTTCAACTACAGCATTTTTGGATTTCACATCACAGCAGAAACCAAATATCCCCATGAGAAAGGTTTGAATGTTTCACCTGATTTTGGAAGATTTTGATAGGAGCACATTCAGGACACTTTGGTGCAGAAACACAAAACTGTTCCTTAAGCTGAGATAGTTTAGCTGTGTCACAAATTGGAGGGGATTAAACCACTTCTCTGCAGCACATTCGATGGTCTCTTGAGTTTAGAGTTGTGGAAGAAAAAATGGGAAACACTTTGCCACTATGAATTAACAGCAGACCCTGTAAACTGTCTTGCTAAAGGAAGGAGCAGCATGCAAACTTTTTGCAATGTTTGAAAGAAATTATGGGAAGGAGGCCAAAAAAACATTACCCCCAGCTTCAAACTGTAAAAGTGTTTAAAGTTGTTTAAGAACCCCATGCACTCCCCTTATACTGTAAAACCAGAACCTTCAGGGAACAGAACATAAGGAACTGGAAAGAAAGAACTGAAGATTTATTGGTGTTTTCAGCATAAACACTCATCAGTCCCATTTTGCAGAAAAGGAAACAAGCCTGCTTTTCTCTTTCAGCTAAATGGAGGTTTTCTAAATGCCTCCTTGCTATGTAAGTATGAAAAAACACACCCAAGTAAAAATATATCATATTACTAACTGCAAAATATATAGACAATATTTTTTAAACTTAAAACAAACAGAAAGTGCCCCACTGTTTGATTTCAACAGTACAGCTATGCCTTTGGGTTTAGATCAGAAAGTGTTTCCAACTCTATTGTTGCAGGCGTGCCCTAAGCATCAGCAAAGGGCTTCCAATTTTTAATAGAAATTCTCAATAAGGCAGAGATTATTCTTATTCTTTATTTATTTTGCTTTTGTTTTGATTAATCCAAAAGCCATGTAACGTTTGGAGGTGGCCTGGGGTAAAGCTGTAGCTGAACAGACTTTGCTATTGGTTTCCAAAATGTAACAAAACTTCAGTTCTCTCCTGAAAGGGGATGTGTGCATCAACTGCCTTTTTCAGGGTTAGAAGGAGCAGCTGAGCTTTCCTGGTTCCCTTGAGCCTCGTTTGGCATCTGGTTCTGCTTACTCATCCAACAAGAAGCAAAGGTACTTGGCAACATTGAAAAAGGGAGGAGAAGGTAAACGAACCAGGACAAACTGAAAAGTACAAGGAACCTGAAAACTTTAATAGAAAGCACAGCTATTTCTAGTAATCATGGGAAAGGTACCAATAATAACGTTTTCTCTTAAGAAAGTCCTGTAAAACTGAGACAGAGTGTAGAGTGCATAAGTGCAGTTCAGACCCAAACATGACAAGGGGATGGCCACAGCAGCACTCGTGGCTGGCTTCCCCTGTAGAGTGGTCAGCAGCCAGCCTGCAGTGCTGGGAGCACTGCCAGAGGCATTGAACAGTTATTCAAAGGGCTATAGATGGAGGAGTAGAAGCCTTCAGATGGTTAAATGGATACAGAAAGACATGATGGTGTCTCCTGTCCACCCTCAGTGTTAAGGTCTTGCTGACTTTGCCCTTCCCACTCTGGTGTGTTGGGTCTTGCTCTTCACACCTATGTAGGATATCCAAGTTGCTTCTGCATCTCAGAAGACCTCTATTTACCTCCCAAAGTAGGTTTTGCCTTCTTGAAAACACATACAGGTGTCTGTCCTGAGACGTTTAATAAAATCACACAAAACTGAGAGGCATACCTGTTCCTGAGATTGTTTCTTCAGCACCCCGAAACATTCTTTGGTAGGAACCTGGTCCTCTGGCATTGCTTTTGTGCCCCTTGGTATGTTCTGTTTCTTCCCTTACTTCAGACTTTTCATCCCTCATAGGCAATTCCTGCTTCTTCCAAACCCTATAATTGCAGATGGATAAGATAAAGAGTTCCTTTCATTCTTCCCATTTCAAGGTTCCAACAAATAGAAACATTGAGGTTAGATACTATTCACTGCACTTTGATTATGCACATGCAGCAGCAACTACATACTGGTCACCACAGTTTCTAGACTGTAAATACAGACATTCTCCAGGCCCCAATCTCTTGCTCTTTGTTATGTTCCTTTATGTGAAAAACTACTTCTGTGCTCGTGACTCATTGAAACACCCATGTCCTTCTACAGCACTTCTGTAAACAAGGCCCACAATATCTTTCAGATTATGTATTAATTCATTACAATTAGGAATATTCTGAACTGACCCCCTATAAATCTTTATGGCAATAATCTTTCTTTAAAAAAATCAATTTAACTTGAAGAGCCCTCGGTAAAAACAAAAAACACCAAAACCCATGAAAAAATAAGTATCCTTTTTCATTTGCTTGGAAACTTTCATAAAGAACATAAGAGTTAATTGCTAACACCTGAATTGCAAGTGACCTGATCAATGCACTTAGACTGCTATTGCATATTGCAACATACTCTTTTCCTAGAAAAATAGCAGTACAGTCTTCTGAGCAGCACACTATGCAAGTGGAGAAGCAATTTAGGTTAGTCAATAACTTCCATCTGTTCTGAAGCAGTGAGCATGAAAAGAGTTTCTTTATTCTGGCATTTATTCGTGGCAATGCCTCCTCAGTTTTATTTGTGCCAGAGTGTACCATTAGTGTATTCTGCAACTGTTGCTTGTCCTGTACATATTTCTGAGTGACAGCCATACAAAGAGGTGGACTGTTAACTGGGATGCTCTATCAATTCTTGTAGGATGTATATTTATTTCTTTTCTGTGGCCTGACTGAATAACACAAATCTCCCTCAGCTTTGTTTTTTTTTTTCTTTGAAATATATATGTTTCCCTGTTTTATCATAATTTTAGAGTTTACTAGCTTCAATTAATGTGTCTTCCTGAGGAAAGAATTAAAACAGTTAAAGTGTTTCCTGGTCTTTACTCTGTCTTATATTTGAGTGAAACTGTTTTCTCCCTTGCTTATTTAAAAACATACACTATTTGTTTTTAAAGTTTTATTTAAGCAAGGGCTGTAACATACTTAATGGAATAGGTTAGGATTTTGAAAATCTAGAAATTGTAACCCTTTGGCCAAATGTTTGGAGAACTACCTATTAATTCAGGGTTCTCAACTTTGATATGAACAATTTTGGATGCCAAAGTTGAGACATCAAATATTGTCTCAGTCTGAGCTTTCATTGCAGACAATAACCTCTGCAGGTGTTCATCACCTCCAGAAAAGTAAGTATCACTTCACAGTGACAAGATGAGGCAACAGGGTGACATTTTTGAATCCTGCACAGTTCAGAACCCCAGATTTTGTTGTCTGGTTCTGCCCTTGCAGCCTAGAACAAGTGAAAAGGTAACAGGTTACAGCAGGACACATTGTCCTGTGAGTACTTTGAAATGGGCTTTAAGGATTTCATTTTCTTGGCTCCATTTCTGCCTGAGAAGCTATATAGTTTTGGGCATTATAGCTTCACAAAAAATTAAGATTTCTAGGCTCTTTTCTCTCTTGTAGAGGGACAAGGCATTTGACCTCCTCAGACACTCCAAGCCTCTAGCTATACAACCATCAAGAAGCACATTTGTCTGATCATAGATGCTGAAATTTTAGTCTCAATTTAACAATTAGATAGAGATTTTTTCTATATGCAAATGGTACATGTTGTTTGGAATGATCCTGGGATATTGCTTTCATAGAAACTTCACTATTTTCCTGTCTAAATATATAAATACCTGAAATGTATTTCTTTCTTCCCACTTGGTTATTTTACATATTCTCTGCTTTAAAAAGTGAGATGTAAAGTTTGCTCTCTTATGCATGCTAAAGGATTTAAAATAATTTTGCCTATTGCAGGATCCTATGAGTTATCCCCACTGGACTGTGCTTGAAGAAAACTCTTTCTTCCCTGTCAAGTCCATCTAGAGCTGCAGCCATCAGGAGTGAGCCATATCAGGTGGCTCCACACAGGATGGAATAATCTAGGACTGGGAAGGAAGAAATGTAGCTCACTGTTGTAGTTTCAGCTCCTCTGTGGCTCTAAACTCTGTGTTGAACCTCTTAGAGTCACAGCACAAAAACATAAATTAAGTGAAACACAATTTTAATTAATTGATTACAGGAAGTTCATGAGTTTGGGAAAGGACTATACAAACATACAAGAACAATGAGCTTATATGTTGCCCATACAAACACAATGAGCTAAATCATTATACCAGAGATGGCTGGGGTGACAGGAGCCCTGGGAGCCCCAGGCCAAGGCTGTGCTGTGCAGGGTTGTGTCTGGCTCTGGGCTGGCTGCCTTGAGCTGCACAGAACAGAGGACGATGGGCTAAGTCATGAATGTGCAACTGCAGTCCCAGGAGGAAGCTTCTGCCTCCAGGATTTACCAGGTTGTGACAACAATACAGAAATGCTCCTTTTGTGTCTAGGAAGATTTTTTACCCAGTTTCTTGAGAGAAGACAAAATTATTGAGCTACTCGAGTAATTGTTGCATGCTGCCAACTACCCTTTTATGGAAACAGTTTTAGGAGAACTGGTTAAAATGGTAATGCTAAAGGTATTTTGAATATCCCTGTTTAAGAGTGAAATTAACTGTGAAAAATAAATTCTGGCAACCATAAAGTATTTGTTCCTAGATATGACTAGCCCCAGGGTAATTAGCTTGTGGACTAACCTTGAGTTGTGGACTCCTGAAAGGGTTGGGGTACAGGTGGTCTTGCATGGTCAGAGCAAGTAGGCAGAGATAGACTCAGAGCTAAGCTTCTTGTACACAAAAGACTAAGAAGGAAACTAGACTCAGTCCTTTTAAACTGTTTAGATAAGAAGGTAGAAATAAGATTAAGAAATAAGCAAGAGCTTCAGTTCTTAACAGCTGCAAAATGAACATGAGAACGTTTTTACAGAGGGCCTGTGTTTGCAGAGAGTCTTTCGTGTATCTGAGTATTGTCTTTCATGACAATGGCATCATTCTTAGATTTGTTGCTTTCCTGTCCTTAAATTTGGTGTCATTCTGTTGTGACCAGTCTATAAGCAGATTTTGAAATGTACCCTTCAAATCTGTGCACATGTACTTAACAATAGAGGAAGTCTCATAATATTGAAAATAAAGGTGTAAATGAGTTGTCCAAAATCACATGCAACTTATAGTTTTTCTTTTCTTTTTGCAGTTATACCCTGGACAGTTGAAAAGTAAACAAAATCAGTCTTTCCACATTTCCCTCACTCCAATTGTCTCCAGGAGTCATTGACTCCTTGTTAATATATTTTGTTGGCTCCAATGGGACTCAAGCTGTACATTTTGTTTAGTAATGTAAGAAGACTGGCAGGCATGGAGGTAACTTTCCCTTCAGCAGCCCATGTAGTGCTCTGCTTTGTAGCTGGACTGATGTTGAGAACACACCAGTGTTTTTGTTCCTGCTCAGCGTTGCTCCCACAGCATCCAGGCTCTCTCCACCCCCACTCTGCTCCCACAGGCAAGTAGGCTGAGTGTAGGCAAAGGGCTGGAAGGGGGCATAGCCAGGAGAGCTGATCCAAACTGACCAAAGGGATATTCCATACCATATGATGCCATGCTCAAAAAAAACCCCCAAAAACAAAAAAATCCAACCAAACAAAAAAAAAAAAAAAAAAAAAAAAAAAAAAAAAAAAACCAAAAAAACCCCAAAAACGCAGCTAAGAGAAGGGAGGAGGTGAATTCATTAGTACCAAAGCCCTGTTTCCCAGGAAATGGATGACCATCTCCTGCTGATGAGAAGTAGAAAATAAAACTTTTTCCTTTGTCTTGCTTCTGTGCACAACCTTTGCTTTTATTACTCGAACTGCATTTACTTAACCCATGAGTTTTTCATCTTATTTTCTTCACCTGTCGTCCTCAGGAGGAGGAATGAGAATGGCTTGGTGGGCTCCTGGTATCCAGCCAAGGCCAACCCACCATTGTATGATCTGATGGACAAAGATTTTACAATGAATCTTGGGATTTATTTGCAGCTTTCAAGTGATGTTGGATAAGTCACCTATCTCCTGTGCTTCTGTTTCATCCTTACCTTTTATTTGTTTGTGTATTTACTTCTAAAAAACTGTCATCTCCCCTTTGAGCAAAGGACTATGATTCTATATTTGGAGCACTTATCTCCACTCAGTGGGGAAGAGCAGGAGCTCATCATAATGACGAAATGAATTTGTGGCTCTATTGTTATGGCTGTTCTTCAGGAACCTCCTTGACTTATTCAGAGAATAAGTGGCAAGACTGAAAAACTCTGCTAGTTCCTTATTTTCTCCAGCCTTCTTTCTTGAAGGGCTCTGCAGCTGTTCAGGATAGGACATCACAGAATATCTGGTGCATGGTGTTCTCTCACTGCCACCTGGGACTTATGGCCCAGGCTTATATGAAGGATATAAAGTGATGAGGGAAGAGTATCTGAAAAAGGTTGTCCAGTGCGTTCATAAATATTAAACATTTCCGCTTTTGCAGATCAGGATTTTTTTACTTGTTTTTTCCTTGAATAACAGCCCTCAGTTCTGGTCAGCCAATGGGATTTGTTACTCTTCTTCATCACAATGGTCTTGTCAACTCAATTCTAAGAGTCAGATGAGTGCAGAATTTATGAATGCAACATGAAAATAAATATTTTAAAATAAAACCCCAGATAAGTAAAAGCAACATAATGAAAAATATTTTTTAAATGTTGCAAAAATCAGTTACATTTGGCCCATCATGTTAACTGATATAATTAGTCCAATTTTCTAGAAAGAAGTACAGTCAAGGGAAAATGCAGGCCTTGGTCTTTCCTGCTGAACAGCCCTACTGAACTACCCCTCTTCAATGCTCAGTTATGAAGGAACTGTTAATTTATTTTATTTTTGTGCCTGGAAATAGAAATACAGCTTGACAGGCAGAAAGGTTTTTTGCATTATTTTTTCTGCATCTATCTTCCTGACAATAAATCTGCTAAAGTAATTGGAATTAAATACAAGACATAATAACCAGCAGGGGCTGTTGCAATCTCTGCCTTCAATCTTCTCCTTAGGATAAAGATTTAACATAAAGAAGCTACAACCAATAAGAGCACCAAATTTAATAACAAACCCAACCACTGTGAATATTCTTCTAAACAAAGAAGCCTTCATTATCCAAAGTGTACACATCCAGCAAGATTAATTTGCTTATCACTGTTATCCTCACAGGTGAATTTAATCTATTTATAAGTATCTTTAAAAAAAAGAAATTCAAGATAGAAAACATTTTTCCAGTGAAACTTAGTTTTCCTGCAATGGAATACCCTTTCCCTGAAGGCTGCTAGCCTGGTTTGCAACTGTCATTGAGAGACAGAGATGGATATGTATTCAAATGTTATGATTTTATCAGCTTTTTATTTTCTTGCATGAAATCTGGTGAGGGAAGCTACTTTTTGTTGGCAGCACCCTTGTAAGTATCTAACATCTACATTAAAACAGAGTAAGGCTATATGTTTACTGCTGTTTCCCCTGTTCTGCCTCTTTTCAGAATTGTTGATATCCTCATATTCCTCTGGGAGAAAGAAGGAGAGAATCTGTCTGGTTGGAATGCTATAAAGCACACTTTACACACAATTACCTCCTACAATTGGATAAAATGTCAACTCAGTCTTTCCCCAATACTCATAAAGCATAATTTTTACTTAGAACATCTTTTGGCACAATCCAGCTTACTAACCAGTCCTATTATGTGTCAGGCCAGATGTTGGCTGTCAAAGTAATCATCAATTGACTACAGATATTCTTGAAAGATTTTGACTGACACGTTTATCTCCCTGCCAATTGGTGAGTCCATCTCAAAAACCAATGAAGAAGCAGATCCCAATCCAAGAACTGGTGAACATAATATAACTTAAGCTTTAATTTAGGATCCACAGTAGGTTTTTTTTCACTTCTGAGCATTTTCATTTTAGGGTCTGTAGTCCTCCAAGGCACTAAGCATCTCTGTGTATCACAAGTGGAAAATGTGTTTAAATCTCAGTAACTCCCTCAGTGTCTGAACAGAAACTAGTAAAGGTGCTCCCCTCTCTGAACATAGTGGTATTCTGCTTGGGGAAATAGGTTCAAATATGGCTTGTGGTTGTAGTGAGGGTTGATCCCATATCCCATATCCCATATCCCATATCCCATATCCCACTATTTTTCATAGCTGAAAAACATTTTTATGAAATAATCAAGTGCATAGGAGACAACGTCTGTTTGGGTTCCCCAGACCTTTCACTAGACAAGGATATTCAATCTTTCTATGCTTTAGGATGTCTCAGGATTTATTTAGCTTCATTTTTGTTGGGAGACCAATGAATTATTTTCCCCAAAGAACTAAAAGTATTTAATAGAGAATTCAACACCTACTTGTATGACCTGGAAATGTGTAAAGGATTTGGAAGAGAATAAGAACAGAAAGTTAAATGTTTTTTTCATATAAGTTTCAGCATGTTTTCCTAATAATACTGGACTAAAACTGTAGGATGAATTCCAGCAAATAGAAAGTATGTTGAGTGGGTTTCAAAACATGACATCTGAAATATCACACAGTGGCTACTTGTTTGCTACGTTTACACAATATTGCAAAATGAAAGGGTAGCTGCTCACACGACAGTGTATGACACACCGTCTTCTTCGATAGCAATTTTCCTACCAGTCCCTCAGGAATCTGAGTAATTTGTTACTGTAAGGCATTTTTCCAGTGGCAAATGCTGCTTCTGGGTAGCATATTACTAAATAGAGCGTGAAAAGACAACTCATTCCTCCCATTCCTCCATGGTCACACAGCGTTCCTGGCAGGGGAGCGATGCACGCTTGCATGAGCGAGGCTGTGGGTGTGAGCTGCATCGAGGAACCAGGGAATCTAAGGCAGGATCCACCCAGCAGAACACCCAGTTACAGACACTGAATTTCCACCTCAGTTCCCAGCAAAGTCCTTCTAGTTTTTTTTTTTTTGTAGGAAACAAATTTGCAAAATGTAAATCTGAATGACTAGTGCTTCGCCTATCCCTTGAACAGAAATAATAATAATAGAAATAAAAGTATCTTTAAAAAGAGATGCTTGCAGTAGATGTCACGGAAAGCATGACTCAAATATCAAATTTAAGTAATCCTGCACTAAATATTATATATAATTAATGACTGCCTAAAAATGAAACCTGTTTTATTATGCAATTACTTTCCAAGGGAAACAAAGAAAGTGTTTGGGGCTTTCATCAATGACCTGGTGGAATCATCAGGAAACATTACAAATACTAATTCTGTGTAACAGAGATATAAATGCACTTTACATTTTTCATTTTAAAAGTCTGTGCTTGAAGTTCACAGTGTGGCAGCTCATAATAGCTGTTCCTAAAAAATCCTTTGACCCCAGGTAAAGAGGAAGCAGCTGCCCTTGGCCTTGGAGTTAGACACAGTAGATTAAATGAGGTTCTTCATCTCTCAGAGGAAGATGTTTCAAACCCAGGACTCTCGTTTTTCAATGAAGTGCCGTTATTTCCCAGACTATAATTAGACTCCCAGACTAGGAAGCAATTCCCTTCCTATTTCAGACTGGACATGTGCAGCCAAGAATATCAGGTTTATGTCCATGAAGAGGAGAAGTAGGATTATATCCAGGGCACTGATAAGGTGAGGATGTGGGTAGAAGAGGGGTTTAGGGTCCTAATGTGGTTTACACTTTTTATTTGGTAATTTCTTTCACTCTTTCTGAAGGTATATAGGTGAAAAAGGTGAAATGAAGCAGCATGCAGTGTGACTGGGGGGAAACTGGTGGTGTGATTAAGGGTGGGACAAGACTTAGTAGTATTCTCTGCTGTTGACTCCAGATCCTTCCAAGTTGTTTAACATTTCTTCTTTTTCCCAATTATACTGCTTGTTTTCAGTCTTGGGACACCGTGTCTGCCTGCAGGGAAATATTGTTTATCCTCATGCATCCTGATAGTATAACTTACTGTTCTATATTGCCAGCTAAGACCACAAGCTGGAAAAACTTAAATTTTCAGTAGGAACCCCAAAACCTGAACTTGCTACATTTCACTACAAAAATAGAGCACATCAGGACTATGGAACTCCTGTCAGGCTCCCTTCTTTCTTTTCCTTCCCTCGCGGTGCCTCATTTAAATGAGTTTGTGTTTTGCTGCTTCTCAGTATTTGCAGTGCAATATGAGGAACTCTGGCATGTTTGGCCCAGCTGTAGAAAACAAAACTGAGTTCTTCATTAGCCAAAAGCCAGCAGTTCCTCCATATTCTTTATCTGCATAGTCTAACACTTGAGGACCTCTCTTTTATGGTCCTAGCCATTACTTGCTTAGCATTCCCAAACTGTTATACCCAACTGTTCCACCTTTAATACTGCTTCAGTTCTCTTTTCTCATTATCTTTAGAATCATGCATTGTTCTCCATAATAGTGTCTGTATGTGAAGTAAAAGCAGGTAATGAAATATACCTATGGAAAAGCATTGCATGAAAGTGTTGGGTTACATTAATCTCTTGGAGACTAAAAGGCCATCAAAAAATGGTAAACAACAATATACATACAGAAAACAAGGGAGAAAAAGAGTTGTCTAACTCAAACTCACCAATGTTGCTCAGCTGCCTAAAATTACAGCAGATTTTTCTTTACTTATCCTCAGTCCATGCGGAATGCTTACAAGACACAGAGGTCCTATGGACAAATGATATTTAGATAACAAAAATACCTTTGCAGTCAATTAATTGCAGACATTATCAAGTTCAGTGAGGACATCAAGGCCTACAGCTGTCCCTACATCTTTTATGTTCTTTGAACTTGCTTTGGTGCCAGTGGGCTCATTTCTAGCTTGTACAGCCCCAGACATCAACTCCCTGCTATCCTGGCACAGTCTCATACAAAAGTATTCACCTTTAGTTCTTCAGACATTGCTCAGCATACAGTGGGAAGCACTGCAGAGCATTTTCACCATGACATCCCCTTGTCTTCATCCTAACATATATTCACTATAATGTAATATATAATATATATTATATAATATATAATGTATAATGTAACTATAATGCCTCTGAATTGTTTTCCAAGGCCAGAGTGTGACTCAGAGCTATGTAGGGGTAAGCAGATGGAATAGAACAGTCTGTTTCAGCTGGAAGGAACATACAGCTATCATCTAATCCAACTGCCTGACCAATTAATGGTGAACCAAGTTAAAGGACTTTATTAACTGCATTGTCCAAATATCTCTTAAATACTGACAGGCTTGGGGCACCAACTAGGAAGCCTGTTCCAGTATTTGACCAGTTCCAGTATTTACCTCTTGGTAAATGAATCCTTCCCAGTATCCTGTCTAAGCCTCCTCTGGTGCAGAAGATTTGATTTGATTCATGTCCATGCTTCCTATCAGTGAATACTAGGGAGAAGAGTTCAGCACCTTCCCCTCTGCTTCCCCTTCACTTGTAGACTGCAGTGAGGCTCAGATAAATGCAATTGATTCCTTTTTAATGACAATAATAACAGAAAAGGATAAGGTACTAGGCTGTCCACATAGTTAAACACTGGACTGCCATTACATTTGGGCATCCTAATGTTTCTTTACTTCTGGACTCTTTTGCACAGAAAATGTGGACCCCAAGTTGGACCTTTTCAGAGTTATGCAAGCTGATTTGCCTGTGCTAGCTGTTTCATTTTGGAGTGACTCATCTCCATTCGTTTTCAGTCACATCATCGGTTGCATCTGTGCATCTTCTATGTACAGATCACCCCTGTTCAGCCCTCACCCCTCCCTGGAAAAGCATTTTCTCAGATATTTGTTCTGCAACAGAAATGAGTGTCCTGCACATGTGTGTCAGTGCTTAGAGGGGCTGTGCTGTGCATGGGATAGTCTTCTGGGATACATGGCTGTGAGTCCTAAGGCCAAACTGATGCACTGGGAATAACTGTGTAACAGAGACTCAAACTCTTAAACGCAGGCAATAACGGATGTTACTGTGAACATCCTCTGGCTCAGTCTTGCACCAGTACGGCATAGGCACATTCTTAGATTTTATTAGAATCTTCTGTTAACTTCAGATGAGGATATTTGATTGGCCTGAGGGCTAGCTGGAGGCAGATGATGAGAGGAAGTGGGTATAGTTGCAACATAATGTTTAGATGTGGTAAACTGAGCTTATTTCACCCCATGTCTTAAAGGAATACACACATGTGTTTCGTGCATTTGGCAGAATTGTTTCACAGAAATAATACCCTAAAATTCACTCTGTAGATACCATGGGTAACTTACAGTGCCTGAATCCAGCTAAGTAAACAAAGAATTATTGTTTAGTTGAATGACAATGAAACCCATACTTCAAGGTAAACAATTCAACATGATCCACCAAAAGCTGATATTTGCTAGAAAACAACTGCCAGAATTAATCCATAGACGAAAGAATAATATAATGCAGGCAAGCTTTGTTACATATCACTGGATGGGCATTGGAATATTCTATATTTCATCACTTTAAGTGGTTCCCTTATAAAGCAATTCTTGCAAAGCAAAACCAAAAACCTGGAACATAAGGGCTAAACAGAAGGCATTAAGTACATATTGTCCTCATAGCCACTGGATTTCGCTCACAAATTAGAAGTATCGTAAAAAGTGAAATTCTTTATTTTTTGGCATGTTCTAATGTTTTTTTGGAAAAGGTTTTTCTTCTTTGGATTACTGCTTTTTCTGTTACATATCCTTATTTCATCATTTATATGCACTGAATATGATTCCAATCTTTTTCTCCCATGTTTGTTGGACCACTGATCCATGGTAAATGAAGGCACATGGCCAACCATATGGTAACAATAACATGAGTGCTGCAGTGGAGGAAGATCAAGAGTTGCATATACATAAGGTAATATGGAATATATTTATACAGTTTTGAAGAATAGCGCTAGTCTGTTTTCTTCAGTAATATTTATGTTCTTTGGAGTGACAGAATGAGGTCAAATCCAAGATGCACTACAATAAAAGTACCAGTCAGAAAGAACTTGTCTCTTTCATCTGTTCTAGAATTTGATCTTTCATATAACTTTGTGGAAATTATAACATATCAAGCACTATCGGAATTTGCCTAGAAAAGATGCAATTTTCTTTTCATAAAATTGATGTAATTTAAAAATATTATTTAACAGAATGACTTGTGTTTCAAACAGTAGAGCTAAAATTTACATCCTGTACCACTTCCCATGATTTTCAGAATGCCCCGTTTATTGGATCCATTTCTTACGTCAACTGGGGTAACTGAAGTGCCCAGAAAAGTGGTTTGCAAACATCTAAATCTAGTTAAAATTATTAATTAAAATTTTCAGCTAAACTATAAAATGGTGTGAAAATTCAGTCATAAATATCTTCCTGTCATTTAAACAAATCTAATCTTAGTCAATCACCAGCAGCAGCTCTGAAAGCTTCTCAGTTATGCTTAACCATCAGTCTCAGTTGAGTTTTTGATCTGCCTAACCTGAAATTGGTTTATTGCTTTTAAGTCATGTTAATAGGTGAACAGCTTAATAGGAAAGGTAGCCAAAAGTAATAAATGGAATTTATCCTACCAGAATTGGGTGGGATTGCAGCACTTTAAAACACTTTTTTGATGAAGTGGGAACACCAGAGCTTTCATGAGAAATGGGAGAGAGCATTGTTTGTGCTAACTTCAGTGAAGAAGGAATAGGTTAATTCCCTTTAAATATTTACTGAGTCTGTTTTAGATACTAAGCTAAGATATAGGCTGTGTTCAAACTCGAGTAAACAAACTGAGACTTCTGTTCAAATAACAAACAGTATTTTTCACTTTCCCATGCCATTATAACTGTCATTTACAACTTGATTATGTACAAAACTGTTTATCAGAATATATTTTAATAGCAATGACATCTTAAACTATCTGATAATATTCATAAAGGTCGGTATTTAATGTTAAATGAGGAGAATTTTCCTTTTCCAGAAATTTTAGTTTTTGTCCTGGATTTCTTGAGAGATTTATAAGAAAAGAGTCTTTTGAAGTTGGATTATAATGAAGTATTAGTTTAAATCTATAAATATTCTGTGATGTTCTTAAAGGCCACATTCAGGCTGCACAGTTCTGTGTTACCTGAGCTATTACCAAACACACAGAGCTGGATAGCAGAGTCAGCATGAAGCTATAGGGTAAAAAGCTCCTGGAGCCTGGCTTGGTTTCTTTAGGGCTTCAGGTCACACCACAGCATGCTATTTGCTTTAAATATTTCCTTGTGTAAAATATTCTCCTCTCTTTTTTGGTAGAGAAATTTTATGTCATACCAAGATTTGCAGACTCACGTATATTCAGACTTACTTCTTGAGATTGAACGATAGCTCTTCTTTCTGTTTTTTAAATTCAGGCATAAATTTCCACCATGCTGTGTTACCAGTAGAGCTCAATGAAACTGTCAGAGCAAAAATAAAAGACTATAGGAATTACTTTTGGATAGTCTAGGGTAACCCATTTAATTCCATGCTCATCCACATAAAGTACCATAGTTTCACCAAAATGTTGTCACAGAATCTTAGACAACAAATAAATATCAGATATATTCTTATGATTGAACAAAGATTTGACACTGGATATACATGTATGAGTCTCAAATACAAACTTCCACTCAGTCTGCACC
This sequence comes from Acridotheres tristis, assembly GCA_037013685.1. Taxonomy (NCBI): domain Eukaryota; kingdom Metazoa; phylum Chordata; class Aves; order Passeriformes; family Sturnidae; genus Acridotheres; species Acridotheres tristis. The sequence continues at coordinate 137,704,504 of CM072886.1, read as the reverse complement.
TACTTCTGTGGGTAAAGCACTGGTACTGAACTGTTATTTCTATGTGATTAGATGGGAAGAGGAAATTTTTCTGGACCAACCCTGATTTAAGAGATTAGTTTTCAGTTTACAGGATGGGGATGCAATCAGCTGCAGCTTAATGTGCTGGTTTATTAAGGCAGCTGAACCTCCACAACTGGCTCCACATATGTTCTTACTCACCTAGACATAAGGGAAAATGTGATGTTTTAAGCTAACACATTTATTTTGCTGTTAGGACAGGAGGGTAGAGATATGGGGGGGGGGGGCAGCTGAAGAATGTTACTCGTTAAATTAACGCCAGCTTTAATAGTTCCACCGTTATGTGTAGCAAGTGTTAGCTTCAAGAAAAGATTTGATACCAAGGTTGAAGACAGCCCTTGTCTTTGAACCTGACACTGAAGCGTAGAAGGTATACTACATGTGAAGGTAATAAGACTTCCTAGATATAGGAGGGATTGAGAAATTAACAAGAAAAGCAGTAGAGAAATATTAAGATATCAGGCATGGAAGGTATGGCCTTCCTTTCCTAATATATTTTGCTCCCTTAGCAGAGATGGCCAATAAGTAGATATTTCCCTTTTTATACTCCCAAATGAAGAGCATGTTTCATGCAGCTTTTTTTCTTTTGCTTCCACAGTGAGTCTTGATAGGTTGAAAAGAAGTTCTTTCATAGAGCTTTTTGCTTCCCTAGATGATCCTGGGGTTATATGAAAATGTCACTGGTGGAGTTTCTGAGGAATATACCACCTGAGTTCAGGCCCACATATATATATATATATATATATATATATATATATATATATATTGCTTCAAGGAAAATTGATGAAGCATCCTGTCTTAATAGACTGGTTCATGAAACACACATTAAATCAATTTTTCAAAATTTTTTGTGGTAATCCTACTGTATCATGTGCTGTATACAGTATGAGCCATCTCTCAACTTCCTAAGACAGAGACACAATTTCCCATACCAGAATGGGCAGTGTGACCTTTGTGGGCTGGTTTCAACAGGCTGAAGCTCAAGTAACTCCTCTGTTCTGAAAAAAAAGGTATATTGAAGTTTTAACTTCATGATCTGCAGTCACCAGAGCCCGTGCCAGTGTCAAACACTGCACAGACAGACAGCAACACCACTGCACCCGTGTGAACTTCCACTGCTTTTACCTCCTGTAAAGGGTGAAACACTACAAAGTTTTCACCCTCCTAAAGAGCTCATCTGTTATTTAGAATAAAAAAATATTCCTTGTTTAACTTCTCTCCTGCCACATGAAGGGCTGGATTATTTTTCAGGGACAGCAGCAGCAGCAGTAAACTCGTGGGGTTTTCCTGGTCTGTGCAGGTGCAGGATACCTTTGCTTTACAGCAGCAGCTGACAATCTCCAGGAAGAGAGGACACTCAAGCAGTAGCTACTTTTCCCTCTGCCATTCCCAGATGATGCTGCAAACAGGTGAGAGTGGAGTATCCCTCTTCATCCCCAAAAGTTGTGACATTCCTTCCTTACACAAAATCTGTGGCTGGAAACTCCAGCATAGCACAGCACAGCATAGCACAGGGTGGAACTGCGTGGGTCGGTGAAGAAAGAAGGAGTTCTGCAATTCAGACTCCCTCTGGAACAGGACAATCTTTCAAGCTGGAACGGTTTCAGGATGAGGTTGCAGACTCTGGAAGCTCTTCAGCTTCAGAAGAATCCTGTCAACTCATATTAGAAAGTAACAGTCAACTTTTGAAATTACTTCTATTTGTTTAAACAGTCTCTAGTTTGCTGAAACTGTTGAGATAAATCCTTGTCCTTCTGGGGAAAAATTGCACAAATTCAGTGCTTTATTTCTTTTCAAAGCATTTTATTGATATTAAATCATATTCAAATTGATTTTAAGTTAGAGTAGGTAAGTGATGCCGCTTTCACAAATGTGGGGTGAAAACAGAGGCTGAGCAGAGATTAGCATTGGAATGTGCTATTACAGAGAGGTTTCAAGGAACTTCATGAGTCTCCAGCCCTAGCCAGGAGTAATATGAATAAACTTCTGTCAGCTGGCTAATGTGTGAAATATAGGAGGCTAAATTTTATGAGTTTGGGTTGACTGATTTAAACAGCAGTATTTGGGAGAACACTTTAATATTAGATCTACTCTATAGAATTTAGATCGTATTCTGCAGGCTACCCTAGGTAGTCATTGGCTGAAGTACATAACTGTGAAATGAACCTTTTACACACTAAATTCTTGTCATGCTGGCTCATGCAGGAGTCATCGCTTGCTGCTGTCACAAAAAAACTGGAGTAAGAAAGTGATGAATCAAGGAGGGGATTTTCCCTTCCCTCCCTAGAAGGCTCCTCTCGATTATGTGGGAGTCTTCCTCTCTGCTCACAGATCACAAGCCACTCAGTGCTGCCAGGAAACCACAGAAAGGCAGCAGAGTCATGCAAAACTTTTTTATGCAATCGCAGTGTCTATCCTTTAATGACCCAGTGAAGTCATTCCAAACCACCAGAAGTGCTTTTGTACTGCACATTGGGAGACTCCCAGCTTCTGATCCCCAGAGAATCTGCTCATAACCGTAAGAGATACGTCCTATGTACATGCCATAGAATTCTCATCATTTGTCCTATGCAGATAAGTTCTTGGAGATAACGTTCCTTTTCATGTCTCTTGTACGTTTCCCCCCTAATTTAAACTGAAAAAAAAGAGCAGAAATCAAGTTTCTTCCATTTTAAAAAAATACTTTCCCTTTATTTCATGTTTTTTCAAAGAATTTAAAATCTCTCTTCCCAGAAAAAAGCTTGGCATCCCCTTGTGCAAAATAAGTTGTCCTATAGCTATGTTGCATGATAAAGGAAAATTAATATGGTAAATCTTGTTTTTAAAAGAGAAATACAGGAACTGTAAAAGTAGAGTCACTTCCAAAATGCTACACAGAAAGTAGTTGATAATATGAGCAGGCTTGCAAAACCCTTAATAATTTTCAAAAGCTTTTTATCCACATCATCTGTAGTGCATCATGAAAAATGCCAGTCAATGAAGGAGCAACAGCTGATGGAAATGAAGCCTTGGGTTTGTGTGCTCCTGCTCAGCTAGACACTTTGCTGATGGAGGTTATGTGCTGTCTCACATCACAGTCCTCAGTAAATTTGTGCCCTGATTGCCTGGCTCACAATATTTTCTCTCTTAGACCAGGAAGGGGTGGGTGTCAATTGGGTATCTCCCACCAGCACAGCACAGCAGAGCTTCCCATCTCACACTTTGTTCAGGAACTACAGGAGTGAGGAAGCAGCCTCAGAAACTGTCATGACATGGTCACTATTTTTGTGTTTCAGTCTTATATTACATCCCAGCACAAAGTACTGGACTTCAGATATAAATAACTGCCTTGAGTCATATTTCACACTGGCTGCAGTCTGCATAGTGATGCATCTCACTTTCTACCTGACCTGTGGATGTGTAAGTTATACAAAGACTGACTCAGTCAATAAATCATGTGTGGAATCTACAGCCCCAACATGGGCTCAAAAATACTTACTAGCCCCCTGTGAGGGATATATTTAGAGGAAGGAGGGTAGAGATGGCTTTTGGCACAAACTCAAAACCTATCTTTTCAACTAACATTTGGCTTACTGGATTTCATTGTATGGCTATATTAAGCTTCCTTTTAATGCTTTCTACTTCTTATTTGTAACTTGCAGAGCCTTTCATAGAAGATCATGTGTTCCTCACCTTTTGCAGCAGTATTATTTGGGGGCTGTACCAAGGCCAGGCCAACTTGGTTTCTAGCCAAGTCACCTCCTTGAGGCCTGAGCAAAAGTTTATTTTAATAAAATGACATAAATTATGTCAGTCATTCTCTTTCCTCGTTTGGGAATAACTTTTTTGCACTTATGAAATGCACTTATGCAGCTTCCATCAGCTTTGGTTGTTCCTTGTAGCAGGGAGGTTTTGGCTGGTGGGTTGCCTGCTGCCCTGAGTGCAGTTTCTATGCTGTTGGTTATTTCACTCTCAATTTCCTATTTAGTGACACATCAAATACTCTCTATAAAGGGCAGAAGGAATGACAGACGCTTTCTTCAAGTAGAAAACAATGTCCCATATGTGACCTCAGCAATACCACTCCATGTGGCATTTTACTAGTTATGCCTTAAAGAACTGGATTGTGTCCAGGCCCTGGTGTGGTGCTAATTATCACAGCTTTTGGCTAAGAATGAACTATAAATCTTTGAACACCAACAAGTCTGATTAGGCTTGATTTTCTTTGGCACTCTTGTGGTACCTCCAAACAGAAAAATATTTTTGCAGAACAGGTTCAGTGTATGTGATACTTCCTTGCGTGCAACACTTATCACACTCAGGTTTATTGATGCAGGAAGTTAGTTTCCCAGTCCTATTCTTCAAAAAATTGAGGTAAGGCCAGATCTTCAAGTGATAGAAATCAGCATAACACTGTTGTCCTTAGTCATGTTTTCAATAGTTCAGGATATAGATCTTGGATTTCAGTCCTCTAGTCTAGTGGTAGAAAAGGTCTATCAGGTCATGTTGTCCATGTCCTTATCTGTGAAAAATTGTTCCCTTGTGTAGAGAAATAGGAAGCAGCCCAACATTGTTTTTAAACATTTCATTTCCACAAACGGTGTCTTTACCACTTTCCCTTGGGAGTCTGGTCCACTCAGATTGGGATTTTCCTGGCTCTAAGCTCTACAGTTTTAATTTCATATTCAGATCCATAATTTCTGTACCCAGGTAATAATTTTCCCTCTGACTATTTGCACTCTTCAAATATATATAGACCATTGTCATGCTCCAGCTTTTTGATTTTTTAGACAACTTGCAAATAGCTAACTCTTACTTGTTAAAAAAACAGTTCACTTTAAAACCATAATTGTTCTTAAATGTCTTTTTCTGAACTTTCTTCTGTTTGTCAGGAATCACCTGCTGTCCAGCAATGGATGCAGCATGCAGCTGCAGATCACCAGGATGGAGCAGAGACAGATTTGTCTGGGGTGAGGGGCAGAGGTGATGCAGCCTCTACATGGATGGAGATGCTTGAGCAGTGGGGTGCTGAGCAAGTTTCTACATGGTAGCAATCACAGGTCCTGTTTGACTTCCAGAACAGAGCAGGGGAAGCACATTTCAGTTCTTAAAGCATTCACTTTAAAGTAAAACCCAATATCCTACCCAAGACTGCAGCCCTGCAGGGGTCAGTTGAAATGATCATGCCAAGGGAGGTGACCAGGGCATTATCCTGTATCTGGGATTTTCAGTCATTTCTAGGTGTTTTCCAGTGAGGATGATTACTCCAGCAATCACAGAATAGTGAATATATGCCTAGCAACAAACAAGTCTATACCAAGAGTTACATTTTGCAAACTTGACAGTAGTAATCTAGGGACTCTGAAGCACACCAGGAATACAAGGAGAAAACTGGTGTGGTCTATAAAATTGTGCTTCTTTCTTGTACAGTGATATTTGAAGGTGTTTCCTTTGGGACATACCACAAAAATCAATGTGCCTGCCATGAAGATTGATGGGAATAGCAGACACTCTTTGACAATGTGTCTGAGAGTGGGAAGCACCTTCAGAAGAACATGCAAGGCAGTAGGGAATTCTTACAACAAAAAATAGTGGTTAATATCCCTAAATTTGCATAGCATGAAGAGAAATGGCTGCAGAGCTGGGTGAAGCTTTAAATTAACTTGCTCAGAAAGCTCTGAATTACCTTCCTGTTGGAAGTGAGTAAACTTGTGATGAATTTACCAATGTCAAAACTTACTAGTCCCTTTTTGACATACATTATAATTTTTCTTAAAAATATTCAATGCATTTTTTGCCCAGGTCCAAGAATTTGGACTGCACAGAAGTATCTCCAGTTGGCTTTTTATGCTGCTGTGAGGAACAGCCACCATCTCCATAATAAAGCCCCTTTTCCTCTTCCTGTGATTATGCTCTTTTCTCATTTCTACAAATACTACCTGCTGGACACAGTGCTTCCTCAAGTCAGCTGTAAAAGTAACTATTCTCTTTCTAATGGCACACATAAAAAAAAAATCACAATAATACAACAGAGTAATTTCAGACTTCCCAAGTGGTAGCCAAAGAGTTTTCAGCTACATTTTCAAATAGATGCTGAGACTCTAAAACCCAGAAGAAGGAAACACTGTCAGGAAGAATGCAAATGTCACAGGGTTTCTCTTGCAATGCCACATGTGACAACTTGTGACTGACAGTGCTTGTGTCTACCCAGTTCATTAAGAGATTTGGTTGATCTAAAGGAGGTTTAAAGAAGTTTGCCCCAAAGTGAGTAATCTAAGTTTTTCATTAAGAACCAGCACAAGAGAGGACAGGATTTGCAGCCTTTCCTTCATAAACTGAAGGAAGAAATACATCCCTTTCCAGCATTTAGCTATGTCTTTCCTAGAAATACCTTTTCTTTCAAGAATAGAAGAAGATTTTGCCCTTTCTTTTAAGGAAAGAAGTACAATTGTTGTATTCCTTCCACACTGATGCAACCTAATAGATCACATACATATTTATTACCTCACCTTTTGCTGTTTGATACTCTCTGAATGTGTCTGCTGTGAGTACATAGCTACAGAAAGGGCAGTAGCTGAAGAATTTCTGTGAGGCAGGGTTAGCCATGGGCATCTCCACAAGAGGGTAAGGAGAGCCCTCATGGCTCTTGGAGATCTGCCTCACACTGCACAAACAGTGAAAATGCTGAACCTGAGAGCTCCCTGTTACAGACTGATGGCAAAACTAACAATTCCATTAGAATGTGTGACTGCCACAGCAAAGGTCTCCAGTTCCTACAGCACCACTTTATGAGGCACTCAGAAGAATCAAGGTATTGTAGCAGATCTCTTACTTTAAGGATGAAACACAGAGACAGAAACATTCCCTTCACCAGTACTGATGTGCCCACAACATGGGAAATACTTTCATATTGAGAAAAAAAGAATTATATAGTCAGTCCGTAGGAATGTTCTGATAATAGTTTGCAGGCAAAAACAGTGCCATTGAATATTCCAAATCTGTCTTGCACATCTATGATGACTTAGGTAACAAATCATTTTGCCCTCATTTTTCATGAGGAAATAATATTAATTTATTCCAAATAAATTTGAAAAGTGGACCTGGGGACTAGTAGATCATTTAAAAATTAAAAAAAATATATACCATAAAATCATATGAAACAGCCTTCCATACTGTGTCTTTTATCAGTCACATTGTGTGAATTTGACATTATATGGTTTATCCCAAATGGTTACTATTATTTCTACATTGATTTGGCTGAAGACAGCCTTGGAAAATATGAAATTACTTGTAAACCCATTACCAACCAGATGGTTGGGAAAGGTCATGAATGAGATGGGAAAAAAGTGGCCTGTTGCATGATCCAAACCATAAATATGGGACCTCTCAACAGACACTCTAATAAGTAGTTGAAAAGAGGAGAAGACAGTATGATGGAGCTAAAGAAAATAATCTTTATTAATGTTGAAATGATTCCTGTATGTGTATCCATCTCTTTCATTCTAAAAGAAAAGAAAATACTGCAACAAAACTGTAGTTAGATCTTTGTTTTATACTTATCCAAGCTTATAGAAACAAAATATTCCCACATTTTTTATATTAATGTCTCTTTTGAATAAATTCACAGAGGCAATATTTTAAGTCATTATAACAATAATTGTTTTATTTCATTCTTTGTTTCCAGGGTACTCAGGCACAACACACAGCCTGAGCTGTTTGTTTTGTTTTAACTCAGTCTCTGCATTGCTTGTCACTGTTTAAACACTGATAAAAAAGACAATAGATTTATTCAATGAGACCAGGTGGTGTTTCAGATCAGACACAATCATGTCCAGAAATGTCCTCATTCCACTGAAGCCTTGCTGTACAGACTTGTAATTCCCTAACTGGTAAAATGGACAACAGCCCTCATGAGTCATGCAGGGCAATAACCTCTGAACACTGCATTTGAATCTGGGAGAGGCACTGCAGGCTTCTCCAGCTGCTGGAAAACTCGTGAACAGAAATGTGTGTAAGCTGACAGCAATAATGTGATGTATTTGGTCACATATGTAGGCTGAAAGGTCAGTTCCTAAGTGTTTTGAAATTTACTGTCTTGTTAAAATGGAAGTGATGGGGCCCACTCCTTTGTTTTGGTAATGGGATTTTTGATCCACAGCATGGATGTGCTCTTTGAAGAGCAGACATGGTCAAAAAATACCACAGGGCTGATGGATCCTTCAGCCTCTTCTTTTGCAGATATTGATTCTGCTCTCCAAGATTTCCTCCAGCCCTGGGAGTGCCAGAGTACTACTTCTATTCAATAATAATTGTGTAAGAACTTATCTAAATGTAGAAATCCTTTCTACAACATTGACCCAGATATTCTGCATTGCTTCTACTATGTTCCATTGCTTAGTCTTCATCTCTAACAGCAACCAAAAGTCAAATCATCAGTCTGATATCTGTGTGCTTTCTGAATCACATTTGCTAAAATACCCACAAACTATTGGAAGAGAAAAAATATCAAAACATCAGGAAATGAGTATTTCTTACAATTCTTTAAATTTTCTGCAAATATTGTATAAAAAGCATCTGTGACTGATTAAAGGACTCTTCACACAAATGCTGAAGGACTGCAAAGTCTAGTTTTGAGTCTCTTGTATTGAGTTCATACTCGAAGTAGAAGTTTCTTGAAGTTGTGATTTGCCATTTTTTATGTTGCATCTCACTGCTTGATATCCCAGATAAAACGTGGGACCAACCGGAAATAAAAATCAAAGCTATCTAAACAGTTCTGACAATTTGTCCAACATTCATCATTCATATCTACACAGAAATTTGAAACAAGCTTGAATATCTAAAGGCTTTGTGTTTAATAAAACTGTAGATTAAAGGCTGCAGCACTACCACAGGCTACAGCCTATTGACTTTCCAGCAGGCAGCGTGCCATAATGTTTGAAAATGTTATGGCAACATACTACATTATCACAGTGATGTTGCAAGATTCTGTATTATTTTTCTGGAAGTAAGAGAGCTACTATGATCTGTTAATATAAAATCCAGCAGTCTGAGCCATCCATGTGGCTGTGTACAAACCCACTTCACTCTTGTAACCCTAGCTCAGATATAGCTAACACTGCAGTCTGACATTCCAAGTGTAGCATAAATATTGTGCCACTGTCAGAAGAACATCTCAGCAATTATCTCAGCTTTTCTGTGCTCTGGGCACAAAGTGCCTTGATAGAACCACAAATCTAAGCAGAAATCCACTTTTGTATTTTAGAAATGCATGGCCAATCTCAAGTGAGACTCTTCTGGAGCCCTGTCAGTGGTCTTGCCTAGAGAGAGAGGGCTGGTTTGTGATTCTTTATGGACAAGGGCAATGCCATCCAGCACTCCCATGGGTGAATTCCTCCTCTGTATTTCTACCATCCCCTGACTCTTCACCTGAGCATTATTTCATACCATGAGTGAGTGTGGTTTCTCTAACAGGAAAGAAGTGTTGCCTGTGTCTTATGTACAGGGACTGGGACACCCTTTTGCACTATGTCTAACTAAGATAGGATGCCCTCCATGTGTTGAGCACAGGAATATTCTTTCAGATATTAAGAAATATAAATGAGTAGTGCCCACATCTACAAGCCTAGTTAAACTGCTCAGCTTTTTTTAATCAATACTGATGATTTATTGTAGCAGACAGTACCATATCTCCTTCCACCATTTCTCTCAGCTGTTTATCTCATAAGAAAAATAATACCATGGTTATTTCGTGTTAACTCACATTTTTGTGGAACATTTTTTCACAGAAACATGTTCAAATCATCAGTAATGTCATTGGTGATTAAACAGAGGACTATGCTATACTCTTTAATGACAATTAGCTGCCTCTTTCTACGTTAATAAACTTTACTTTAAAGAGATTTTTCTTTATGAGAAAACATTACAAGATGCAGCCTACCTTGCATATTACCATTCCTTGAATCAAAGTTTTTTCAATACTGCTTCATTTGGACTGCAGATATAGCCAATGAGTATTTAGTCTGTCTCAGCATACAATATTATATGAAGGAAAAAGCAAAATGTGAACCTGAAAAATTACTGAAAATTAAAGGTAAGCTCTCTTTAGATGGTAAAACTCCTGTGACTTAAAAGAAAAATAAAGAAAAACATGTATTTAGCAGAATACTTACACTTCTTTTTACAATTCACTGAGAGCAGAGCAGATATGCTTCATGCACCAAGAAAGCACTGAAAATAATAATAAAAACCCTATCATTTCCTTATGCTAGTAAATGTTCCCTCTGAAGTGTAATAATATATATGTCATTAATATATATTGTAATTCCCTGCCTGTAGTTTTTCTTAATGATGATCTTAATGAAAACTGAGTAGTTTATTTAGCAGACAAACATCAAATATTAGTTCAGAAGATTTCTCTAGGCCCTGTGTGCACAGCAGTGTGGACTTAATCTTTGTCTTCAAACAATATTTCTCTCTGTGTTTGGCTCTGTTAATCAGGTTTCTGTCTTTGTGTGCATTAGGGTTACCAATCTCAATCTAATGAGAAAATGCTACAAAATGCTCTGCTGTAGCTAACTGAAATTCACAGATAATCAGAAAAAACAAGCTGGCCGATCTTATTTTTGTTCCCTGTTTTGTTTAGCTCAAGAAACAGGATGCATTTGGTAACTGCTTCAGTGCTTGGAGGGTTCTTTCATCCTGTGGTTCAGGTGAAGGCAGCTTTTTTTACCTCCATTTCTACAGCTAACGGGAAACAAACGAGGGCACCCATTAATTCCTGCAATTGAGGCTGGAAGCTCAAGAAAACTTCATAGGGAAAGGTAATCCCCTTCATCTTCATCCATTGCCATGTACTTCATCCTGTGCCAACTATTTTACCTTCTCTGGATGGCAGGACAAAGGTGTAAGTGACCTCCTAGGTGTCCTGTTCTTCTGCAGATGGACAACCATTTCTTGCTGTGCACAAAAACTATCATGTTTGGACTTAAATGGAGCTTTGAGGCTTCCTATAAAACCTTTTCCTGATGCCCAACACCTCTTTCTTACAATATAACTGAAGAAATAACTTGAAAACATGTAAATGGAAATTGCAGACTCCTGTCTCCACAACCTTCTGCATTTCTGCATATTATTTCCTTATTTTTTATCATCCTTTTTCCGTTTTTTTCCAAATCAGACATCCCTGTATGACTCCTCTGAAGTCAGACCCCACTGTAGAAGTTCACACAGCTCACAGCGAGGAATGTTCCAGCAGTAACAAGGGGAGTCTTCTGCTACTTGCCACAGAAAAGAAGTGAGAACAAAGCAACAGGCCCCCTAGTAAGCCCCTTGATAATGACAGATGAGTGTAGGAGAGCTGTCAGAGCATGCTGAGGGAAGAATATATACATTTATATATATGTTTATCCAGTCTACAAGACACTCCAGGCAGCTTCCTATTTCATCATAAAACTATTTTCATAACCATAACTGTTGACAGTTACAGTCTTCATAACTTAAAATTCCACACTACCAAGCAACCCAGATTTCCAAAAATTTCCAGTTGTCAGGAGTTTTCTGGAATTCTCCTGACTTGTGTGATGCTGATTGCCCTTTCTGCTGGAAAACTTTTTCCTGAATTACAGCTTAAAATCCAATATCAAGGGTCTAAACATTTTCCTTCACCATATTTTATCCAGATATGAGGGACTCATCATTAGAGAGATTTACTGATCAGATGTACATTACAGCTCTGGGGCACTGCTTCCCTTAACATTTTTATTACAGAGTGGGCTTATGAAATAGCTGGGGTAAAATGGATATTTAAAAACAATCTTAGCTCCTAGCTGCAATTTTTGTGATTTCAGGACCTCACTCAAAATCTCATGAGAAAACTCCAGCAGAAGTGTCAGAAATGCCAAGCAGTGGAGACAGGGAGGTGTAAAGTCAGAACTGTGGAGAAAGGGCTTGAGCACCCTTTAATAGAAAGGCAGAGCCCCAGTACCATGTACCACTTTTAATCCTGTATAATTGTGCTTCCACTGGCCTCAGTTCGTGGTGCTGTTATAGTTTTCTTGAAGAGTATTGTTCAGATGAACCTTAGAGTTCAGCTCAAAATGTGCTGAAAGATGAAGGAGGCAATGCCAGAAAGCAGCTGTGCACAACGTGCATGAGACAGGCAGGAGATAGGAGAGGTGAACTGAACCACTGAACAGCTACATTTCTCACCATTTCACAGCCTTTTGAACATTATCAGGAGCCTCAGCAAAAGTCATCTGCCCAATTTTAAATGTTTATTTCCTCCCTATTAAAGCTGGCCAAATGGCTTAAGAAAAGGTTTGCAAATAGGTTAGAAATTTAACACTATTCACAGGTCTGTTTGATACTCAAACCCATCCGACTGTCACTGACACTGTGGAGGCATTCATAGGTATAAACTCTTTTTGAATTTTACTGTGAGTGATTGTAATGGGAATTCATTGTGGAGAACTTCGAGTTCTATTCCATGAGGAGTAGAAATATTGTCATGATTCCCATGTGAGCAATTGCACAGCAGGCAGAAAGAGTATCCCATAAATGAAAGGAAAAGTTTTCAACTATTTGGTCAGTACTTTCAAGTCCCATACTGGGTTCAAAAATGAGGATGAAATGAGCAAAATGAAATCATTTTCAAAAAGAAGAGAAATATTTCCAAAGTTTTAAGTAATTTCCTTATTATATTGTAGTTCACACAACAATATTTTAGGCCAACACTGCAATTAAAAGGAATGAAACAAATACAAGCTATTTAATTTTTAAAGAAAAAGTTGATACATGGAGCTTCTATTTTATTCCACATGTGGGTTTCCAAATGACATTATTTTTAGAGATACAGAGCATTGCAAAACTCATGAGAGATCAATTCAGTTCAATTTGGTCAGAATGCAATCCCCACTGTCTTTTTCTCATTCATTCTCCAATTCTCTATTAATTGAGTTGCTGTTTTTATAAAAAATATAGAAATAATTTCAGATGGAAATATCTATGGAGTGAGTAGGCTGGAGTCGTAATAAGTGTTTGCAAGAAAACAGGAACTAAATATCTCCTTAAGAATACTTAAGAACAAGATCTCTATCTTAAATTTTAATCTATGTGAGTTTACATGTACTTAATGTTGTGAATCACTTTAGAAACATTTTTCCCTTGGTTCTGGCCCTAAGATGGAATGATTCTGCCTACAGTAATTTACCTTTCACTGACAAAGGCAGAAAAACGGAAGATGGCTGTTCCTTTCCTTGTTAACTCATATTTTACATATTTTAGTTTGTCTTTGAAGTAACTATTCTTGGAAACCATTCATTCTTCTGTCCTTTTGGATACTAGAGTTGTCAGAAGGACTGTAAAATAATTCATATAATGAACCTACTTAAAGTAATCTTGTGGTTATGATGTGCTGCTGGAGAGGAAGGCTTCACTTTCTGACTTCTGGTCCACACTGTGGAGGTTTTCTCTCAACCCCTTCTCTGTGCTCCTGCTCAGGGTCAGTTCATTGGAAATCTTTTGCTGGGGTCCATGCCTCACCCATCAACACAGCTCTGCAAGGCAAGCCTCTGCCTGCTGTGGGGAGCAGGTGTTGGCAGCTCAGCCCCTAAACCTCTGCAGCGACCTTGCTTCATTTTCTGACTCTATATGAGAAGAGTTTAGACTAACAAGCCACCTTACAGGAGCCTGGACAAATCCCTTTGCTAAAGGCTCACTACAGCCTGGTTCATAAACACTAATCTACACCAGGCCTGCTCTTATTCATTGTTATAAAAGAAAAATGGGGGAAAGACCCAACCCTCTTTCAGTCATTGCCCTCACTCTATGGTCCCATTCTGACATGTCCCTCTGTGTTATTTGTCAGCTTTTGACTATTGGCAATGGAGATCTGAGGCACTGGCAACATCCTCATCACACAGTGGCTGCTATTTGAACACTGCCTGCAATTGGCAGCCCAAATCCTTTCTTCTGTGTCCTTTACTAACATGAAGTGCTATAAAGTTTGACGTGGCAGCAAATGGAAAGTTTCTGAGCATGACTGGATGAAGAGTGCCATTGCTGCAGAAGGAGAAATGCAACCCCCCTTCTTGAACCTGTCCAGCCAACAGTGACAGACTATCTACTGCAATTTCATCCCTTTGTAAGACTGGGTCAATAGCTAAGGCTCCAGCCTACAGACTAATGCAAACACAGAGCCCAGCTGGCAGACCCTTCTAACGATCTCACTAGAAGGCTGAAGGTTGATCTGATGGTGGGATCATATACTCACCCTTCATACAGAGGTCGTGCCCCAGGATGGATGAAATCCAAGCGCTGTCAGGAGCTTCAACTGAACAAATCACAGCAGTTGCTTCCTCACAATGTCACAGTTCATGAGCCACTTCCTTTGCAGTAGCTTTTTGAAAGGGTTAAATGAACCCTATCCTATGCAGCAAAGTAGTAGATATAGATATATAGATATATAGATTATATAGATATAGATGATATAGATACCTGCTCTCTGTGATCTGTGAGGAAAAACCTGTGTTTCCCATAGAGCATAAGGAACCACTTTTCCCTTCTCCTTGAGCTCTGTGTGTGTATCCAGGGCAGGAGGAGAGCTGGGGCTCGGTCTGGGCCCCTTTTGCTCTCTGCTGGCAGCCTGCGGGAACAGCAGCATCGCTGCGTTCAGCACTCACCAAAAAGGCCCTTCCCACTGGTGTGAAACAATGACACTTTATATTCCTGAACGAATTACAGAATATCCTCATTTTATGTATTCTTTCTCTCCGTGTATGAATTCATGCTGGTAGGTTGCATTTAGAGGAAAAAGAAGTTAATGTGTGGTGAAAAAGGATCATCTCCGAGTGGCTATGTTCATGCATGTCTGCCTTGTAAATTAATGTAAAATTTAGGTTAATAAATTGCAAGGGAGGAAAATACTTAGGAAAACAATGCCTGCATTAGAAACAGTCAGTTGAGAATGATCCTGAAATCAGGTATATCTCAACATATGACCACCCAAATGCAAAAACTAAAAAAGAAAAATTCATTTTAATCATGGAAATAAAAGCCTAAATTTTTGTTTACAGATGAAAAGGACTAGATGAAGTAATTACCTTTCCCACAGCAGTAGCTGAACACCTGGTAATGGGGTGTATGAATGCAGCTGCAACCTCCACCCATAGCTCAGCTGCAGCTTCTGTAGGGCTGTAACTCCTAACACCAGGCAAGCATAAGGGGTGATTGAGTTTAACTTGGAAATTACAAGCAGAAGCATTTAGTCATAAAGGAAATGAATCCTTGGGGTAAGAAAAAAAAAAAGAGATGGGTCTCAGGAAAAGATATAGCCACATAAAAGACATGGTGCATTTGCTTGGCAGAAAAACCGTAACCATGCTACACCTTCAAACAAGAAGGGTAAGGAGGTATTTCACTGAATTCACCTGGAAGCTGTGCTCTATCTTCAACAGCTTCATTGGGTACCACACACTGACTCCTGGTGAGGTGATGCATCCAACATTGTGTGGCTTCTTGGTCACCTCCACCCTGTGTCAGCCCGTGTTGGCTGCCAGGAGGGGATGGTTCTGTGCTATTTGAAGTGGCTTTATTACCCAAAGTGAAACATCGCTGAACATCAAAGTGGACAGTGGGACAAAATTAGTTTCCTGTGGATTCCTAATTTTGAATTCTGGAAGACAGCATTAGACAGGACTTCTTGAGCACACGGTATTGACTGTCACCTACCTGTAAGGCAGACACCCCTGGCGTATATGAGGGGCAGAGGCAGGTAATAAAATCCATTCTCTTCTCCCTTCCATATGAAAATATGTGTATCTAAAGAATTTTCTTCAGCAGAAAGTTGTACATTTGTACCTCTCTTCCTGCTGATAAAACATTTCAGTAAACAGACATGAAATCATCTACACCGTAGTAGGACAGGGAAATGAGGAAAGAGAAAAGGGCTGACTGCTTGCCCTTTGGAGTGGGAAAGATTGCTTTTTCCCCAGTAAGGCAAGAAAAGACTCTGTAGAGAAGTTTGATTGGTCTCACCCTCCTCTACTTTTCAATGTGCTGAGTTGCAACACAAGACACAGACACTAGGTAAGCAAATCCAGTGCTCAGTGGTAGTTTTCTAGTGGTATTTTAGAGGGTCTTGTATATCTTACTCAGCCTCTGGCTGCTAGTCCCAAAGTTCCTGGAGATGCTGTGTCCAAGTGGACAGCTTCCAAGCAAATGTTCTGGGTACCCTCACAGTCACAGCCATGCTCATATCTGGACATCTGGCTTTCAACTTAGGCATGAAAAAGTTTTTGTGTCCAGAATCAAGCATCCTGAGATAGTTGGTATGATGCTGAAGATCTTGCTTAGGCCAAAGATATTGTGGGTCACTGCCCACAAAATCTGATTCAGTGAGAACCTCTAAGGACAGGGAGCCTGAACTTCTCAGCCTTGCTCCTGCCTTGTCCCCACCTGCAGTGATGATGCACAAGTCCCAGCCCCTAGCTGTGCTGCCCTGGAAATGCCCTCCTGCTGGGATTAGTGAGGTAGAAAGAGTGGCCAGCTGAGATCTTGCTTCAATTTACCAAACAAAATGGCAAATGCTTTTGGGTGGAGTAGATGCTGAAGGTGGGTGTTTTCTGTGTACAGAGACATTGACACACTATTACCCATCATGTCCTCACCTGTGGTCATGTTTTTAACATCTGTGGCTTGTTTGAACATCTGAACATCATTGTACAGCAAACTCTACACCTCAAAATTGAGGGATTTTTTTTCCCCCTGTGGTTCCTAACATCCTCATTTCATTTAATTTCACTGCTTCCCTGCAGTGATTAAAATAAGCTTCAAGGAAAACTGTAGTAAAGAGTAAAGTTTTCCATTTATAGCAGCTGATTAACAAGGAAACAGGCAACTTTCTCCTTCAAACACAGAGGCATGGGCTTGTTCTTGAAAAGCAGACAGATTTTTGCAGTCCTGGCTGGCACACTGTCAAAGGCTTGTGCTTTCTGACAGTCAGTGCACACTATGCTCTGAATAATAGTGACTGTGTACCACATCTTGAATACCCACCAGGAAAAGCCCTGAAAATACAGTGCATGTCCCCTTTATTTCTGTAACAGAACTCCATGAAACTAAACCTGAGAACAAATAAAAGACACATCAACATCCAGAATAAGCTGAAAACCACACACTGAACTTGCTAATTGATACAAGTTTTTGACAATGTTTTTGTCCTTCTAGTATGTGGGAATTATCTTCTTCAGGACATGGAGTTGTTCAAAGATTGGGAAACATCAAAAAACACAGTAATTGCTGGAGCACATGCAGAAAGCTGGCACCATCTGTACTGTTAGATACATTCCTTAGGGCTAATTAAAGTAATATTCCCCGTTCTAGTAATTAAGTGAATTTGACAGTGTGTCTTCAGCTATTGCTATGGGTGTCTTTCCCTATCTTTAACATTGTGAGCTAAGTTGTCTGTGCCTATCTCTTCTTTCACTTCCATTGGAGGTAAATCCTTCACCACAGTGTGAAGTATCATAACCTACTTCATTTTGCTCTGCTTCTTAGCCCAAGACATCCCTGGGGTACCATTAAGGTGCCAGCTCCAACTGAAGGAGTTGTTGGCATCCTTCATGGAATAAAAGCACTGAAATAGCAATTGGAATGGAGAAAAGTGAAATGGACACCCTTATCTCAGTAATATTTTTGGGGAGGACCTGAATCTCATGTTGTTCTGCTATAGTCTAGAATAACAGGCTCTTTAATAAGGAAAATGGGGGAACTCTGACTCCAGCATAGGATTGAACCTCTCAGTCATGAAAGAATTGCTGCAATTTCCTACAGCTGAAGTACTTACCAGTAGCAAGCTCATTACAGCACGTTGTTTTAAAAATAGTCTTTCCACTGGAAAATTCAGTCCCAAGTTGTCAAATGGGTCTCACAAGAAAGAGGAGAAGCAAAGAGGAAAGAACCAAGCAATCACAAACCTCTTCATGTCAGAAATGCTGAATTTTTGCATTTGACACTTCATCTCAGCAAAACTAACCCTATTTGATATTCATCTAAGCAACATTAAACCAATCTTTAAAAAAAAAACGCAAAAACAAACAGAAAAAAACCTCAACCAAAATTAAGCAAAAGAGTTAAACAATCTGTCAATGAGAGAAAACTTTCATTCCAGATTACAAGAAACATTAAAGCTTGAGCCAAAACATATTTTTTCACTTTGTTCATTTCCTTAAAATCTTGGATAAATTTAGTTTTGGTTTGTCCCAAACCAAATTTCTTTCGTCTCTAAAAAGTCCATTACTTACTGACCTAACTAATCACATTAGTTTCCTTTTAACAGAAGGGCAAAATCTTATATTTTTGGGTCAGTTTCCAAATGATAGTAGGTGATAGCAGAGAGAAGGTGAGGGTCCTGCAGGAGGTTTTGAAATAATTCATCCATGTTTGTAATATAATCCAAGGTGCCATTAGACCACACACAAGCAAATAAAAAGCAATATTTTAGGGGAGCTACTGCACAGGACTTTTATATTGAATAACATGATTACATTGCACACATGTTTCTTTTATTATACTAGTTTTAAATTTCTATTTCCTTCTGTATTATAGTATTGGTTCTCTCAATAATAATAATAACAATCCCTACAGAAGAGATGACTCTGTACCTAGTTTGGGGGAAGATATACTTTCATCCACCTAGAAATGGTTGTTCATATCTAAAGCTGAAAGGTCATCTCCCTGCCAGTCTGCAACTCTGTAACAAATGAACAAAATTTCTGTACTTGACCCTTTGAATTCCTACTGGAAAATGTGAAATGGAGAAAAAGACAATGATTTCATTAGAGGTCCAGGGGTCTGTCAGTTTCTATTCAAGCTGGAATGATAACAGAAACTGCCAGAATCATCCTGGAAATTGATGGAAATTTGGATACAGATTAAACAAAAAGCTATGTTCAGGCCACCAAAAAGGTGCAAAATTTGTTTGAAAGTTTGAGGTGTTTCCTATCTTACTGGACTTTCTTAACTCCTTGCCACTGCAGAGCAAGTAGAAATCTGACAAATCCTTACACTGTGGCTTACAGGACACAGAAAGAACTGTATCAAGGCAGCTTGGTAATACTTAATTAAAAGAAGATGTGGCAGCATTTTAACATGCATAATTATTTCTGCATCTGATCTCCCCTCTTCAGGTAAGCGTTTAATTTTCACAAGGAGTATTTTCTGAAAAATGGTCCTAAGCCTTTTTTAATATCCATGAAGCAGGGTTGAAACCTCTGTTTATCTAAGCTGTATATCATGTAGAGGCATCTTTTTAACCTGCCTATTATCATGTTCACACCTTAAGCATCTTGGATACCTTTTACTTTTGTTTTGTAGAAAAAAAGAAAAAAATGAAGGAAGAAATCAGGAAATTCTACAAAATGCTTGGAAGCAAATGTGTGATGGGCATAGCAGGGGCCCCTCTGAGGTTGTCTTGGGAGCTTTTTGTATTCATAATCACTTCCTACTGTGCCTGCGGCCACTCTGTCAGCCAGTGCTGGGCAGCTGGTGGGTGAACTGGCCATGACTCCACTTCCTCTGGATCCCCTTGGGATGCTGGGGTGTTCCTGGGATGCTCCACGGCAGAGACAGAGGGTGGGACAGCTGCCTGCACAAACCACTGCTGCTCTGTCTCATTTGCTCGCTGCCTCGTCACCAGCAGCCTTTAGTCACTCCTACTTTTTCAGCCACCTGCAAACAATTTGTGGATGGTGCTCAGAGTAAAGGGAGATGGAGAGGTTTCCTGCTCTGAAACAGAGTGGTCGATGGTGCTCTCTAGCTCACAGTTTATCTCCTTGATCTCCTGGAGTAGGAAGAGAAGTGGATTTCTGCTGATACAAGAAGATCTGCCCAGTAAAGTAGCTTATACTTATCACATTTACAGAATGAGTGGCATTTAAGTGCCAGTCAGTCTTCCACACAAGTATCTCAGTGAACTCAGACACACAGGCACACTGCAAAAAGTATCAGAAGCAATTTTAAATGGGGTAATCAGCTGATACCTGTGCAGATGATAACCAGCAGCTCTTTCTTACTGGTATCTTGCCTACCTGATTTTAAAATATATCATCAAAACTACACTTCATTGACTTTGTATTCTTGGTCTTCTAGGTCAAGCAAAAACATCACTCTACCATTAACTGGGTACCACTCTTCTGTAGTTTTGTTTTCCATATATGTTATATAACACTCATACTTAGAAGCATTTACAATATCTTGGTCCCTAATTTGTAGAAATGCATTTGTTTGCAACTTCAACCATGTATCCCTGAAAAGCAATGACTTTTCCAGACATTGGCCAATTCCTTCCAGAGGACCTTGTTTTCTGAGGAGAAAAAAGAGAGGGAAATTCATCTAAATTGGGGATGCCATTAGTGAAGGTCATTATTTCTGGTTTAGTCACCTCAGGTTCTTTTTGTATCTAGTGAAAATCATCAATAGAGCCACCATAATTTGAGCTCAGGAGGTTCCTCTGGTCCTGAAATGGCCATTGGCCATTGCAAAGTACTTCAGGCTGGATTGATGGGCCACAGACAATAAAACGAGCTTCAACAAGGCCAAGTGCCATGTCCTGCACTCGAGCCACAACAATCCCCTGCAGTGCTATGGGATGAGGGAAAGTTTCTGACTGGCAAAGGACCTGGAGGTCATTTTCCCATTCAGTCAGCAACTGAACATGAGCTAATGTGTGCCCAGGTGGCCAAGAAGTGGCCAGCAGGACCAGGGCAGGGATTGTCCCCCTGTAGTCAGCACTGGTGAGGCCACACCTGGAGTGCTGTGTCCAGTTCTCAACTTGAAGAAAGACATTGAGGGGCTGCAGTGTGTCCAGAGAAGGGCAACGGAGCTGGGGAAGGGTCTGGAGCACGAGTCTGATGAGGAGCAGCTGAAGGAGCTGGGGCTGCTTAGCCTGGAGAAAAGGAGGCTCAGGGATGACATTATTGCTGTCTACAACTCTCTGAAAGGAGATTGCAGCCAGGTGGGGATCAGTTCTCTCAGGCTACAGGGATGGAACAAGAGGAAGTGGCCTCAAGATGTACCACGGAAATTAATTTTGGACATCAGGAGAAATTCTGTCATGGAAAGGATTATCAAGCATTGGAATGGACTGTCCATGAAGGTGATAAAGTCACCATCCCTGGAGGTGTTCAAGAAATGACTGGACATGGCATGTCTGATCTAGTTGAAAAGTAGGTGATTGGTCAAATGTTGGCCTCAGTCTTGGAGGCCTTTTCCAACCTAAATGTTTCCATGCTTCTGTGATTCTGTGATCTTTCTGGGTGGACCTACATTGTCTGGAGAGTGAGTCATGACAACTAGTTCATGAGTAGACACCCAAAATTGAGCAATTTGGTTCCCATTTCTAATTCCTGCCTAGAAGCTTACTGAGCATTATCAGCATAATTAAACATTATATACTTGCTGTACTTTTCTATGCGTGTCTGAGGAGCTGGACCTTTATTTTTTACTTCAGGCACAGGATTGGCTCCACCATGAGACTGACTCACAAATGTATATAAAGGTCATGCATCTGTGAAAAGCAGGTACAGGGTAAAGTTCTTACTAGACAATCACTTGCTGGTTTTGAGAAAACCAGAATGAATGGGTGAATGCTGAGATTTTTAGGTTATGTTACTGTATCAGCTCTGTCTTATGTGCTACAGATCTTGGTTAAGAAAAGAGGAATGGCTTTATTCTGCTAATTTCTCAAGCACTTGTTACAAAGTTGTAAAAATCATTAAACCTTGTCATAGTTGGAGAAGGGAATCAGTTTTCACTCCATATTATCAGTATCAAAATGCTAGGTGAGGGCCTGTTCTCTTATTCCTGCATACTCAGAAGGAGCTTTATTGGTTTTGATTAGAATATCCAAAGGAAGAAAATAATAAGAAAAGCAAGAAAAAACATGACATAAACTACAGCTGGTACCAATTTCAGAAACAGGGAAAATGTACATCTGAACTTTGTAACAAAACTTGCCCCTGAACTTTTCTGACCTCCTTCTAAATATCTTGCAATCCTTATAGAAACACTTTATTTACCTGCTGAATAAGCTGCAATATGTAGTTTTCTTTTTACCTGTGCCTGGTACAGTCTGTCCTGTCTTCCAGCTTGGGGATGATCTAGAGATGTCAAACATTCCTTTGAGGCTCAGTATCTTGGGATAAAGCTTTAAATTGGACAAGTTTGACTTCTTCATGAACCTTTCAATTTACCTTACAAATGTCAGGGTGTATATTGTTCCTTTGTTTTGAGAGCATTAGAGTAGATGCAAACTATATGTGCAGGGTATTTCTTTGGCATTTGTTCCTTGCTTCTGCTTATTTTTATATCTGTTGTTTTTTTTCCCTGACCTTTGTGATATGCAGATATCACACATGCACCAGAGAAAATAAATGCAGCAAGACTGGGATGTAGTGGAGTCCTTGTGGATGCTCCAACCCAGAGGTTCTGCAGTTTTCACATCTCCTGGGTTTGCAGCAGTTTGGTTTGAGCAGCAGCCTTGCTCTCCCGTGGTCCTGGACTCTCCCATGGCTGGGAAGCTAACTCTCTCCATATGTTCAGGCACTTCCTGAGATGGAGCTGGCCAGTGCTTGATCAAGGATGCGAGTCTGGCATCCGGCTCAATGATGCTCTTTGTTTAAACCCCATTTATTGACAGAGAACACCAAGCACCCCTTCCTCCTTATCAATGGAGTGATTTAAATAATCCAAACATTTAGCATGAGGTATTGCCTTCCCCTACCCCCTTTGGCATTAAATGGCTGTTAAAGTACCAAGTGGAAAAGCAACAGAAGTTATTGGTCTCAGTAGTGTTAAGGCAAGATATGATCCCCCACACAGGAAATGTCACATTTAATACAAAACAAGTTTCAGACTCAGAGAGTTGCCAAATTATTTGAAGTGATTTGTGTTTCATGTATTCAGCTACTCTAAATCAGTGCCAGACAGATAAGGGAGGCATAATTCTAAATGCAGATGAGCTGTAAACAGACACCAAGTCTGGAAGGAGTGTTATCTGAGTTGTGATAACTTAGACTGTTTCCTACAGGTTACCAGAATTCAATATTAAAGATGAAATAAAAATAGTAGCCTTGCTTATCCTCCTTGGACAGAGTTAAGGAGTAGAGAGACATCTCTTGTTCCACCCTACTGTAACGTCTGACACAGTATAGGCTAGAAATAATTTGTATCCCACCCACAAGACTAATAAAAAAAAAAGTAAATCTGACTCAGAGATGTGTCACTGTGTCAACAAGCTTCAGTAGTAATGTATCTCGTGTATGTCCTGTCTGTGACTTGAGTCGCAACCCAGGGTTGTGTTAAGGGTGTATGATACACCCCAAGGTGATTTGGAAGGTTTGGGAAAATTGCAGAAGTTGCCGTAAGCCAGTAAAAGTTAGAAATTCACAATAACAGTGATAGAACAGCAAAATTGTTCAAATAATAAAAGCATAAAGTGGGAGTTCACTTCAGAAATGAATATTTAAAATATTCTTAGAGTAAATTTCTTTCCCTACTCTTTCTTTCTGGTTAATTATCCTCCCTTTCTGAGCTACAGGGAAGGTATTAAGTGACTTCTGATTAACACAGGAATAAAATAGCTTTCTTTCATGATTATGGCAAATATGGAGCAATCTTGCAGTCTGAAAGGCAATCAGTAGCTAAGATCATAGAATCATGGAATGGTTGAGGTTGGAAGGGACCTCTAAAAATCTTCTGGTCCAGCATCCCTGTTCCAGAAAAGCCACCTAGAGCCAGTTATTCAGCATCATGTCCACACAGTTTTTTAGTATCTCCAAGGATGGGAACTTCACAAATTCTCTGGGCAACGTGCTGCAGTGCTCCATCACCCTCATAGTCAAGGTCATATATTTTGATTTGAGAAGACGTATACTTAAAGGAGCTAAGAAGAGTCAAAGTGCAATTATCCAGGAACAGCACCAATCCCCCGCCCCTCCAAAATTAAAAAATTATCTCACGTCTATAAAGAACATGTTGCAATGCAAGAAAACCATTGTGACCAGTGGATTCACATTTCAATGGTTATGCAAGGCACACTTCAACAATTTGTACCAGTTTTCCTGTGAAAACTCAAATGAAAAAACAAACAAACAAACAAACATTTTCAAGATCCCTCAAGAGCCTCAATACAATATTTTAAGAAAGACTTTCTGTCAGACTTTGACATTTTGAAAGGAGACCTGGTATGGCATGATTTTTATCATTAAGGTACAAGGCAGGAAAGACAATCATGCAGAAACTGTGTGAACTGAATCTTGCAGAAGCTGGTAACAAGACCTTTCCACCATACCAGCTAGCTGGTGTCAAATCTCATTGGCTCATACCCAGGCAATCACAGTTGCAGTTCCTTCCCCACATTCGGAGTTTGTAAAATGTGTCTCTTAGTACTGGCAATTCCATTCTTGCATATGGGAGGATAAAATATTTATCCTAGAGTCAACTGCTATAATTGCTCTGGATGGAAATCATAGGACTCCTCTGAAGGCCCAAATGTATCTTTTCAAGTTACTGTGCATAAGGTGAGCTGTCAGGATTTCCAACAGTTGCTTGGGAATTTGCTCAGAGCCTCTCCAGTGCTGAGACAATACAGCAGGAGTTACACCAGCAGAGGTCTGGCCTCATGTCTCCATTTCAGGAGAACGGAAAATCCTTAGTAGGACATAGAGGAATCAAGATGAGCACAGGTCCAATTTTCCTTGAGGGCTGTGCAGCAGCTCAATCACAAAGGAGGTGACATGCCCCTATGTCCAGCATGAAGAAGATGGGCAGTGCATCAGCTTTAACTTGTGCTTAGTCCATGTCAAGATGAAGATGCTTTCAGTCATGTCTCTGACCCCACTTTGCAGGCTTGCATCTTTTGAGTGCTGAGACTTCAGCCTGTGGGAAGCTTCCAGGCAAAGGATATTTCACTTCATTTTTCTAACACACTATTAAGGCAAACTCAGCCAAGATTATACAAGTCATATGGTATCAAAAGGATATGCCTTCAAAAAATGGCCACAGCTCCCCTGTGATTGATATGACAGGAGGGAAACAGGGTAATTAACAGTGTGGGGATTATGAAGGCTTTTCACTGACAAACAGATGCTGTGGGTGATGTTAAGGAAAATGAATTATTTAGGATTAGGAAATGGGGAAAACATGAACAGATCCTGTATCAAATTCAGTTTTCATAAAGTGGCTTTTGTGGTTATACGTAGTTATTCCATTTGTCTTTTTGACCAGAAGCTGATTGGGCTCTATGCTTTCTAGTTGCTGTGCTCATACAATGCTAGTCACTCTGTCTACATCTAACTTGGGGGCCAGGAATACTTTGCCTCTGGGGTCCTGTGGTGTGGGGTGATGACATGATATCTCTCCTCATAGCTTGGTTTTTGGTAGCCACGGTAACTTGGGCAGGAGGCAGCTGCAGTAAGTTCTCATGTCAGTAGTAGAGCAGGAAGGCCCATCTGTGTAGGATGCACACCCAAGTGCATCTGGTACTGTTTTTGAGACTCAGTCCAAACTGGGACCTTTAGGCAATACTAAAATATAAACAGAAAATATGAACTGAACACTGATGTGATGCACCCTGGCAATAACTACCCTGGCTGATTTGTTAGTTATTTCTGAGATTTTCCTGGAGTTTTTTCTTTCAGACTGAAGCTTCAAACTTTTAAACCCCCACCAGCTTCACTTTACACTCCTGAGCCTGCCCACTGCTCTCAGCAGACCATTTTCACTGTATAATGCCAGATACTAGGACAGCTGTCCACAGCATCATGGCCAAAGTAGGAATGCAAGCAGATCTTCTGAACCCAGCACCTTGTGTATGGATAAAAGCATTTTGACTAATCCTTCGCTGGCTCTTTGCCTTTTCCTTGAACTGCTCCTGAGCAAAATCCTTCCTCTTTTGCCCAGAAAAATGCTTCATTAAAAGTGCCAAGTCCAAATGAAGAAAAGATGCAGTCTGAAATCAAAGGTCTTAAGGATTAATTTTGAATGTTTCCTTTTTATTTTTCTGCTTCAAGAGTTCAAGGGAAAGAAAACCTTCCTTCCTTCCTTCCTTCCTTCCTTCCTTCCTTCCTTCCTTCCTTCCTTCCTTCCTTCCTTCCTTCTTCTTCCTTCCTTCCTTCCTTCCTTCCTTCCTTCCTTCCTTCCTTCCTTCCTTCCTTCCTTCCTTCCTTCCTTCCTTCCTTCCTTCCTTCCTTCCTTCCTTCCTTCCTTCCTTCCTTCCTTCCTTCCTTCCTTCCTTCCTTCCTTCCTTCCTTCCTTCCTTCCTTCCTTCCTTCCTTCCTTCCTTCCTTCCTTCCTTCCTTCCTTCCTTCCTTCCTTCCTTCCTTCCTTCCTTCCTTCCTTCCTTCCTTCCTTCCTTCCTTCCTTCCTTCCTTCCTTCCTTCCTTCCTTCCTTCCTTCCTTCCTTCCTTCCTTCCTTCCTTCCTTCCTTCCTTCCCTCCCTCCCTCCCTCCCTCCCTCCCTCTCCCCCCCCATTTTCACCCTTGTCCCCAAATTTGGGCTTTCCAGAGAGAATCTGAAAACTTAAGTTTTCCAAAATGGGAGAACTAAGAAAGGCAGCCTGTCATGCTTCTCTGATAGCTGGAATGTCATGTTTTACATCTGTTTCCTGTACAAGGAAGCTCAAGAAGCAATGAACTCACCAGGAACAGAAATGTGTGTGCTTTCTTTTTATCTTTAAACAGAAACAGCATGGTTACGCCTGCACTCTGTGTCCATGTAACCAGTAATTTCTCATTAAAAATACAATTGGAAAATAGTTAAAATGTTCTTGTGAGCATGATTGTATCTGTGTTAAATAGGAAGAGTTTAAATCACGTTGCTACTGAACCAAGATATGGGTGGGATTATTTTTGGAGTTCCCAGAAGCTAAATGTCATAAGTCAGGTCTGCTGGCTAGTTCATCCCTGGGACCACATGGGTCTCATGAACTCACATGAATCAGAGTCTACATATGTTGCTGAAGGTGACAAGACATCTGAGATTACCAAAGCAACTGAGGAAGTTGCAAATTTCTTAGAATAAAATATTTTCCCCCACTCTAAAGCAAATAATTAATTCATTTGAGAAGTTTTATGGCTGAGTAGAGAAATAGCTTTTAGGAAGTTCACCTTGCTGAAGAAAATGTTCTTTTCCTATAAGTAAGAAGATAATAGGAATAGCAAGACCTCCTCATTAGCATGATCTCTGACCAGCATTAGGGAAAATCAGTGATGTGCTTTATTAGTGGAACAAGAATGGTTTTGTTTTCTCTTTGTTCTGAGCTCTGGATAGATAAATGAATGAAATGGGTACAATCTGTAAAGGGTCTTTTGCTCTGTACTTTTTATTCTATCCCGTCACCATGGAACCGACATTCACATTTGTCAGAGCAGCACTGAGCCCTAACATCAAAACATCTTTTATTTTTGACATCTGGTAAGACTCTTTATAAGCTAACAGAGAAACTTTCCTTTTTTGTCCATTTACAATGTATGTAGAGACAGAAACCACACTGAACATACTGGCATTTTTTGCCTAAACTACCCATGGGGAATTAATCTGGTTAAGGGCTGTTTTTATTCTGCCACATGAAACAAAAATAAACCACTATAAAATGGTCACCTTAGTTTTAACAGAAAAGGAGAGTAGTCAAAATGTTCACATGCAGCTGCTGATTTTCAGTAGTCCAAACTGAAATACTCTGTAAATGCCCAAATTGCAGAAGGCATGTGCTCTCCCAGCCACTCCAAGCTTAGGCTATTTCAAAAAGTTACAGACATCTCTTCAAACTACATTTGAAAATCTCATCAGAGCACGTTTCAGAGTCTGAAGGGACCCAATGAAGAGCAGCAGGAAGCATCTATGTGTAACCATGCTAACTTCATCTGCCAGTATAGATAAAAGCAACTACATTGAAGCTTCCCACACTCTGCTGCGTTGCTTCTCAATCTGAGCTTGGTGTAGCAGAGGGCAAGTACCAGACATTTCTGAGGATGCTGACATTGTGTAGCAAACCCAAGGTAGAAAGAGAAACCTTTTCTTCTCCCTTTGCTCAGAATGCAGCTGGTGGAGGCAGAATTGTCCTTATCCAGTCTCCTAGGGGTGATCACAACAACAATTTCTTTTTTTTTGAGAGATCTACTTTTCACCTCTCACCAAGACAAGAACATTAGAGTGGCTCAGAATACAGCTACACACAGTGGTTAAACTTTGATATTTTCTAATATTTGTAATTATTTGGGATTTATTTTAACACTATGAACATTGTTTATTCAGCACTATCTAATGTGCACTTACCTAAGGCACTTAAGGCTTCAGAGAAGAGAAATTTGTCTCTAGCCTAAGTGGTTAAAACTGTTCTGTGTCTCTGCTGACTTTTTTCAGCAGCAAATTTAGCATGCCAAATGTATGAAGTGCAGCAGCTGAACATCAAATCCAGTCCAGGCTTCTCCTGTGTTCATCAGACTCCAGGGTTCACTTTGATGTCCTGTCATTAGAATGCTGGAGCGATAGCTCGAGTGCCATTACCTTCAGCTCACCTTTGTTCTGCAGGATAACTTGTATTCTCAGTTAAATCCCTTCCTGTACCAATCTTTATGATAATATATGCAAGACTGCAATGTCATCTGGTTAAGTAGATGCACTGCCTTTTGGGATCACACATATCCTGTTACAAGGGTCACTTGTTCCTCAAATGTTTCTGTCTGAACAGAGAGCTTCACAGCTTCTATGTATACAAAATATTGGACAGCTTTTCCCTGCCCCAAAATTGCTACATGGGAAATTTCTATGAACAAAGGGCTGGAAGACATGGGTTGTTTAAGGCCATGTGCAAGTTAGATTGGACACTTTGCAAGCTTTTGTCTTAGGTCCTGAGACTGCTTAACCTGCTTAGAGAGTTCGCATTGCTTAGTTTTTTCCCAGAAGTAAAATACATCCACTGAATGTTGGCGTTGTCTTTCATTTTCAATGAAGACCAAAAGCAGTTGGCAAAGAGATTCCTCAACTGGCAGGAGGATGCCAGCAGCAAGAGTGGAAAGACAAGGCAGGGAATAAGAAGACCACTAGCACAGACATGCTAAGAACAGCACCCTGGTAGATAGACAAAGCAGCTCTCTGTTTCAGGCCCATGACTGAGGATTTCACTGCAATAATCTGTGTGTTCACAAACACCCTCAGAATCTCATCAGTCTGTTTGCAAGCTGGAATTTTCAGGTAGCTTTCTGTAGGAGGAGGCATCAAAAGTACAAATCATTCATGGTATTTCCTCTTAAGCACAGGAGAGGAAATAAAGTGAAGGCGGCCAACATTTTTGAAGGGATGACTAGAGGGAGTATGTACATTTCAAAGTAAATAGTGAAGCTACTATGGGTGAGATTTTTTGCACATATAAAGCACAAATTTTAAGAGAAACAAAAAAAAAAGGGAGTGAGCAAACCAGAAGTACATTTGAAAATATACAATCAAGACAACCAAAGTGGAGGTTTTTAATATGAAACACATTTCCTGTCAGGAAACAAGTCTGTTCCTCAAAAATACCAAGCATGCTGCTCACAAGGACAGATGAGAAAATGAATTTGGTGGATAGAAGTAATTAGAGTTTCTAAGATGACAACAAAGCATGTTGTTAGGACTGTAAATGGGTTAGGGATTTTTCAATATCAAAAAGGTGTAAAAGAAAAAAATTAGTCAAGCTGGTGTGTGAAATTTTGTGTTTTCAGGTATTGAAAAAGTATTATGATATCAAATATGCTTAATTTTCAGGGTTTACCTTTGACCAGACATCTTTATATGAATGTTTGGCTTTTAAAAATGAAAGAAATACAAAACAATCATATCTTCCACTTGCTGAGAACTGTATCGAACCTTAAAATGGCTGGCCACAACAGCCAGCTAATGAAGGTCATCTTTCAAATGATTTGCTTAAACACATGTTCCTCCAGCACCCTGATTTAATGTATTAATCTCTGTATCTTTGTGAGTATGTATAGAGAAGTATCTAGCCTTTGTAAAGTTAGATGAAAGAATCTAAAGCAGCTACAAATCCTGTCTGGATTCCAGACTTAATTTTTTTCCTTTTCTGATATCTGAAATGCTGCCTGAGAAACCAAATAACTAATGGACATAAGCAAATTTTGGCAGCAGCTCTTGCTAATAACTCAAATTCCAAGAAACTTTTCTTCTAATAGTAAGAAAAAATTGTAATTAGCAAGTGTAATACAA
Organism: Acridotheres tristis; assembly: GCA_037013685.1. Lineage (NCBI taxonomy): Eukaryota > Metazoa > Chordata > Aves > Passeriformes > Sturnidae > Acridotheres > Acridotheres tristis. The sequence goes on along the minus strand of CM072886.1, from coordinate 137,674,207 downwards.
TAAACTCTTATGCTGCATCCATAATCACAACACCTGACATTTTTCTTTAACTTCTCATAATTTAAGTCAGTACAGGCTAATAGCATGTCTGTTTAGGTTTTTCTTTAAGACAACAAATCCTGAAGAAAACATACAGAAGTGCAAATTTTACTCATATGATGAAAGAATAATTGCTGCTGAACACTGATTTGGAAGTCATAAAAATGCAATATTCAGAATCATTGCATCCATTAGTTTGACAGATGTTCTTAAAAACATTCCCCTGGTTCTCAAATTGGTATAATTACACTGTCAGTGCTGCATGTCCCTGACAAACATTCAGAAGCTCTTATGACTTTTCTGATTGCCCTTATGTTTTCTGAATCCAATAGTCATATGTTTATTGCTTGTTCAATTTTAGCCAATATGTGTAATTCTCACTGTAGATCAGCCTGGGTGTAGCTTGCGATGCAGACTTGCTTTGGTACCCATTACTCGTCTGTTTGTGCTCTTGTGACTCTCTTTCCTGGCAAAAACCCGAAGGGATTCTGAGAGTTACACCCTGGGCAAGATGGTAGGTCATGATTTTGGGTCCCAATGAAGACACTCCTTAAAGAGAGGAGTTCTGGGTGAAGATGTCTGGGCTGTGTTGCACCTGTGTCTGCTGGAGACAGCATGCACCGAGTGTCCCTTCAGCCTGACATTCAGGGGGTTCTCACCTATTTTGGCAACTACCTACAGGTTGCAAGGTGGTCTAGCTGGTGGCTTTGTGCAGTGTCCTCTGTAAGGAGAGCACCAGGTCTGCCAGCTGTCATGCAGGCACGATGCCTGACGGGTTTTGCATTTGCCCATGGAGGAAAGCAATCACCCCTTGGTGGCAGGGCACCTAAAGACTTCATCCAGGCAAGCTGCAGGTTGGAAAGAAGAGAAAAAGCCTTTAAAGCGTTTTGCTTTATGAGCTTTATTGAACTAGCACAATCTGGACTAATTATAGTCCTAAAAAGTAGTTATGTCCTAAGAATGCCTGGATGTGCTGTCTGTGTGTTCATGTGTGAGCACACCCCTGTGTATGAGAGAGAAAGACACAACCACCATAACAATCATAACCCAAGAAGCCGCAGGACTGGCACAAAAAGAACTTATTTGACAATGAATCCATTTTTGTTAAATATTGTGGATTATCTCCTAGGTTCTTTCGGGAATATACAGAAGATTCCTGTGCAGACCTGAGGGAAAATCATTGTACTGATCTGTTAGCACCTCTGCTGTTAATATAAATATTGGCAAGAGTTATATAAATACTGGTGGATTCTGGAAGGGCTATGAGCAATTTAACAGCAAGAAGCTCCTTTTTAAATACAGGAAAATAAAATGCTTAATGTGTCCCAGGATGTGCTGTATGTGAGTGATTACATACAAATGCCATATAATGAGCAACCTGAGAAGATGCTAGTTGCAAATTAATTATTCCTCAATTAAAACCACAGTAGTGTACTCGGTCTGGTTGGGATTAACGTTCCTGCTCTGACATTATTCACCTGCTGCTATGGAAACAAACACATTTAACATAGGAATCAGTAAGTCTGTTTTTCCTAAAGTTATTGTTTTCCTGGGTAAATTAGGCCCAGATTCTCCATTTAGCTCTCCTGTGGCAGCTCTCTGAGCTGGAGTGGATCGTGGGTCACCTCACAGCAGACCAGCAGCCAGGAGGATGATACACGTCACCTTCTTCACTACACACATTTTCTGTTTTTTACCAAATCTACTAAGGCTTGCCAAGAGCATGTAGAGTCTATCCCAGGCCTCCCCACCCTGGGAGAGGTTATCCCTCTGTCTATGTTTATAATTTACACTGCATTGAGATTTCTCATCTTAATTTAGAACTGCCTGTGCTTTTTTAAGCAGTTCCTTAATAAAGGGAAATGGGTCATGCTGTGAACTTAGGGAGGTGAATACACCCAATCTTCTGAGGTTCTCAAAGGTGGGGATTGGGGTGATATTCAAGAGCTCTTTTCAGAAATGATGGGTGCAGGTGAGCCCTTGTTCTCACCTAGTCCTGTGGCCAGTATGTGGGGCACAGGGAGCCCTGACCCTGCCACCTCACTTCTCAGGGAGCAATGTCATGGCAGCTGCCTGAACTGGACAGGTATTGGCCTTGCTTTTTTTTCCCCCCAAGTCCAGTGCTTTATCCTGCATGCTGGTGGTACACCTGGTTACTGCAGAGCACAGTGTGAAAATCAGACTGGAGAGGTGTAACCCTGGTAGCCAATTTCACAGGCACATGAACTAAAGGCAGGGTCTGAGTGTTTGCTGACTATCAGTCTCTTCACTCTATCTCAAAATTTTCCACTTAAATCACCCCTGATTTTGCAGTGGAGTTTGCACTTTGTGTGGTTGATCTAATGTTCCCTCAGGTTCTGTTTTACAATGGGTGGGACTGTAGAGGAAGGGGCAAAGCCTGTGTTGCTTTCCTCTTTGGTTCCTCTTCTGCTAAAATATTACAGGACCTTACCTTACAGTTCCTGTTATGCTTTTCTATTTTGTTAAAATGCCCAGAGTCTTTTGGCATTGTGTGCCAAAAAATATCTCTACTAGTCTCCTTCCATTTCCATTTCCTCCAGGGTCAAAACCCTTCATTTAATTTGGGCTTCCCACCCACCTCATTGCCCAGCTAGGTATAGAGTGGAGAAAAGTACTATTGTTATTTAACAACTTTGAACAAGAGAAATAAATCACAGCTACTTTAAAAACAAGCAATTAGAGCAATATTTTCACTGAAAAGAATAATCTGAAAACACAGGCATTGTATCACCAGAAGACTTGGAAATGCAAAGAAATTAAATGTCAGTACGCTTTCTGCAACGGTGTCAGCTGCAAGAGATCTTTTGCAAAACCTTTCTTTTATGTGACTGTGGCAGAATTGGTTTCCTGGGCCTACAGAGAGTCTGAAAAGTTAGTTTGGGATTAATTTAGCTTAATTAGACATCAATTTTAATACTAGAACATAATCTAAAATTATGGAACTTAAACTAGAATGGTGAAATACCAGCCTAGTTAAACCAAAGTGTTAGTGGAGGGTGAACTCTGCATGTGTGGAAACTATGTCAAGTTGAAATCCAGTTTAATGGTTAACCCTGAATTAATAGCTTTAATATGATAATAGCTCTTATCTCAAGGATGGAGAAATGAAGTATTTCTTGGTTCATGGTGGGAACTGATAGCTGTTACAGGGAAGGAAATACAGAAAGAAGAGATGGGTGGGAAGAAGGAGAGAAGAGAACAGGGATGGAGGAGATGAGGGACAGAGCACAAAGACCTAGAAGGGGAGCACATCTTACTCAGCAGCACTGACCGTAAGAAGTCATTAAGCAGATAAACAACAATTTACTACTTAAAAGTCATATTCTACCCTTGAAGTATGTGCAGACCTCCCCATGAGGTCAATGGGTGTGCCAGTCTGGGCTGTCAAAAAATATGTTGTCTGAAATTTATACCCTGGCCTTATGGGAGTAGCTGGATGTAGAATTTGGCACTGGCTGTGGAACAAGTTTGATATTACTGTACAGAGCCACTGACGCTGGTGGACACATGTCTGAGGTGGGATTGTGAAACGACACACTTTTCACCCTCAGCTTACTGGAAAGCTGACCAAGCTGCTCAGCATGAATAGGTTGAGGTTGTCTATTAATTTTAGTGCTTATTAATATTATCACTGTTTCTGTGATTTCCTATGTACTCGTTCTCACACTTTCCTGAAGGTGATAATTCCTCCTTGAGGCAAGGAAGGAATTTACCTCTTTCAACAGGTGCAATGACTTGTATGTTCTGGTGGACTAATGGGGACTCTTTCTGGTGATGCAGAGAGTTCACAAGGGAGAAAGGAATGGATCCATGGCAGAGGATTGTCCCCTTCATTGGTGTAGCTGTGTTTACATGGACTTCAGAAGGTGCAAAATTCACTTCTGTCCAATATTTTGAGACAGTGTTACTTCAATTAATAATAAAATAATTCTGGTAATTAAATACCCAACAGAGTTAATGCTTAAGTCACTATGTAGTTCTTAGCACTGGTTTTGATCCTTTGGCAGCAATGTGCTCCGAGTGGGAGAGCCTGTACACAGCAGGAAAACCAAGGAGACAGCCACCCTTTGAGCAGCATCCTTTGGGGTAAGGGGGATTTCCAGGCTTGGTGCTGGCACCAGCTGGAATTGTCAGAAGTGGAACGGAATAGGACAAGTTCGATTTTTTGTGTGCCTCAAATCTAGACTAACACAAACCTCTTTCAGTAAGATTTACAAGAGGTGAACTTAATGGCAGTATCAAGTTCCTGAAAGCCTGGCTAGTCAATGGTTCTTTCTGAGAATGATCAAGACCAGTTATACCTGACAAGTTATCAACAATCCCCTTTAGGTATCATCTAAAACCTACAAAATCTCCTAATCCTGAAGAGAAATTAGATAAAATCTTGAGGCACAGGGTTTCTGTCTTTCCCAAAATATTCCTGGCATTGACTTTCAACATCTGCACATTCGTGTCTTCTTCCAAATATATTGCCAAATCCAATTCTGTTTTAAATCTTTCCTTAGTCTTAATCTTTTTGATGCTGTGTCAAGACCTGTATATAGGTGCCAAAGTATGAAGAAATATTTTCTTGCTTCCATTTTGGACCTGCTATCTTTGAATTTCTTTTATTGTCTCCCCTTTCTTAGCCCATAGGACAGAAGAATCAAAGCAAACAGAAAAACCCTCTGACTTGCCCCACTTTGGGTAAATGAGATGTAGGAGAAGAAAGTCACCATCTTCTAAACTGTTACAAACATGAGTATGATCACTGACAAGTTGTGCTGGAAGAAAGACAGGTGCTAGGTAAAAGCCCAAAGAAAATCTGGCATGTAGGCAACAACTGCAAGCCAAGCCTTTACAGATCTAAGGATCCCACAACTTCTTTTTTCTGCAGTACAGAGTCTGTCTTGCAAGCATCAAGCTTCTTTTCACAAAAGATGATAGCTGTCCTCATCTGGTGTATATATTAAATATGTTTTAGAATCTGCCTGGGCTGGAATTTTTTCACTCCCTTAATTCTGAATTTACATCCTAGTGGGGCATTTAAACTGGAGGTGACAGTGTGTCTGTCTGTACCCCAGCCCTGTCAATCCAGTTGCTGACAAGGAGAAAAAGTGAATTAGAGAGTCATGCTGCTTCAGTTCAGCTTCTCTCTCAAAAATAGATATCAATGTGAAGTAGCCATGAAAGGATTTTTTGTGTGTGGCTTTATCCTGTCATAGCAGGGGTTGCTGTAATGAACTGAGGAAATGTGAGATGAAGTGGGAATACAGGCATAGATGAAGAAACTGACAAAATGTCAGGAATCCTTTTCTTGTAAATCTAAATATAGCACTGAAACAAGAGCTGAAATGTATTAAATAACTGTCAAGTGGAGAATTACAGGGAGCTGCCTTCCAACCTGTGTAGAAGATGCCTTTCAAAATACTAAGTAGCATCATCTTCATCTGATGTTTCACACAGCAATATACAGTAATGCCCATGTGGGATTAGATGCACAGCCTAGGTAGAATGACAATCCTGCTACAGGCTTTGGTGAGCAGCACAGATTAACACCCAGTGGAAACCTGCCCCCTGCACAGAAGAGCTGGGGAGGTGCAGAAATGTTCAATAACTCCTCTGTTGTGGCCTTACTCTGGGACCTTGTAAAAGGGAAAATCCTGATCAAAGCTGTCAAGATCTCAGCACGCAGGGAAACCTTCTTTGACATTTCAGGTGCTAGCACAAAAGAAAGAAGGAAATATGCACAAAAGGAGATGACTGAGTCTTGGGAAACATTGGGAGAGCAGCCCAGTCAGATACGATGTCAATGATCTCATGGATCCTTATCACCAACTGGTCTGTTTTATCCTTCCCTCTCCCCCACCACCAACAGCGAGAGCTCCTCACCACAAGTTCCACAAACAAAATGTAAGATTGGAGGTGAAGTCTACAGCTCTGCCGTGCCTGGGTCACAGGTTTTGGTGTGTTGTGCTCAGACAGTCACACCTGTGTCATGGTGGTGGCCACAGGATGAACTGACATTGGGAAAAGAAAGATGTGAAGAAACTTTGATATACTGTATACAGATTTTGATACAGATTCTCACAGAAATCTGTAGTAAAAGGTAGAGAACACAAGAACAATAAAGGAAAATGTTTGAATTTTCTGCTCCACCTTTCCTGGTGGATGGCTGAAGTGAAGATGTGTTTCTTGAACAGGATTCTCTCCTTGGTCAATCACCCAGCCTGTGAGGGCACTGCACTCTGAGGCAGGTACCTGTGAATCTGTCTCTCTGACTTTGCACTGCATGAAAGCACTTCATAAATAATTAATTTATCATATACCCTCCCTACCCACTGGTACCAAGAGAACTCCTCCATTCAGCAGAGGATCATCAGTGGTGCTTGATTTTTCTGAGCTTTGTATGATTAGTAAAGGCACAGGTCAGCAAAGACTATCCATAGTCTAAAAACTGTGCCAGACGTCACTGATGGTGTTGTCTTGTGCTGACCCAAAGTGGGACCATTGCAAAAACCTCTCCTTCATTTTGACAAGGCATCTCTCAAATGCCCAATCTCATTAAGCTTATTACTCTACTTGATGAAAGAGGTACAAAAACTTTCTGCTACACCAACTAATCCCCCTAGTAAACGTGAGCCAGGCTTCAACTCTGGCTCTCTCGAAGAGTGTGGCATTGAATTGCAATGCTCTGTCTCCTCACAAGAAACTCAGCTGCTGTGCTGGTGGAATCTCACTGCAGGGATCACATTCAGATCATAAACCAGACGTGTGGCATCATTCAGCCCAAGGCATTTGCTTCAGAACGCTTGTCCTTGTTTCTAGACCACTCCAAGGCTGTGGGATAACTTCTGAAACAAATCAAGGGCACAGTAGTGAATGCCAACTGTGTTTGCCTAAAGGCAGTGGTTCCAGCCACCAGCCCCATGGGCCAAGCCTAGGAAGGATGCTGAAAAGCTCCAAGCTGGCTGTGGGACACATCCTATCTTCTGGGCATTGCACAGTTATGCTATCCTTTACTTACTTTTGTTTTGTTGCACTTTGTCTTAAATGCAAAAACTAAGAAAAGAAGTGAGAGGGTGAAGACAGACTGAGACAATCTTGCAAACACTGTGATTTCACCTTTTATGGTAGGTATTGTTTCATTTAGCCTACATTATGGCTTTGCCTACCATTTGATCTCAGACTCACTACTTGAACAGATTTGCTATTAAAAAATACTGCTTTTAAATTATGTTTGCTTTAAGTGAGTCTGAGTGTGATTATTGTGACTGGATAAAATAACAGACTGTTTGTTTTGTTTTAACTGAATTCATAACATATGTTTGTAATAAATGGACTCGGGCAGTTGTCCTGATGATGAATGGGCCAAAATTTGAAATTAGTGCAGCCTTGATGAAATTTCATCGCTGCAAAATAAAAAAAAATGAAAAAAATCATGTGTGAAAGTTAACAACTGAGCAGAGTGAGGGACCTTGGGGGCAGGATTTACGGCTGCACAGTATACTGGGGGACAGGGAGCAGTGGAAATGTGTGCTCAGAGGGAAGAAAGGGTTTCTGAGGCCCCCAGCGAGTTTGTGCCCCGTTGCTGCTGGCAGGACTGCAGACCCAGCTCAGCCCTCAGCCACCTGCATTTCTCCTCAGGAGCAGCAGTTCCCACTCAGACCACCTACTTTGAAACCAAAGCCAGTTAAGGCAACATTTAACTGCTCTGGTTCAAGACACTGATGCAAACTGCCTGTTAGCCAGGCAGCCTGAGCTGAAGGACTTCTTTGGGCTGGCTGTGCTTCCAGCTTTGTCTGGAAAGTTCAAAGAGTAGCCCTAAATGCAGTGTGTTGGTGATGGGCTGAGCTGGTGGACTGAATTTCACTGGGGAAATTTCATCTCTCAGCTCCCACCATCTCATAATATGATGACAGAAAGTCTAGGTTAGACAGTAACAGCACTCACCTGTGATTACAGAAACAGGGCTTTTGGATTTCGTACAGCCAAAGACCAGCTTGTTTATTACATTTGCTTTACAGTGCATGTGCTCTGCTTCTGCCTCCTTTGACTTGAAACAGAGAGATTTTCACCCTGCGTCCTTCACATTTGCAGGGTATACAGAGTCTGTAAGTCCTGTGGACTCCCCAGGTTCGTCTCCCCTGCTCTGCAGCCATCATAGCTCAGATGGGACAATTTTCTCCATTTCTTTATTATGATTTCCTCAATAAACTAGACTAAGCCTTGGACTTAATCCAAGCACAGTAAGCACAGACTGAATCACCAAATAAAACCTTAAGGGACACCCCCACAAGAACATTTTAGAATCAAAGCTTCTAAAAGCAACTGAAATTATAAAACAATAAAGTCTACAACATAAGGGCCCCACCCTCCAGCTTATCTTTTTTGAACTTGTGCTTGCAAAGAGCATCCTTGGAATTACTGCTTTGTTTCTTCCTCTGTGAGAAAGGATTTGTAGTACTTTAACTCTCTTCTGATTTCTTTATTTCAGGGGTATGCATGGACAAAACAACTCTGCTGTTTCAGCCTGTGGCCAGGAAACATGCAGATGTTCTGAAATGACTCTCTGATTCAATGTCAAGAAGTTTTTCATCTTGATACATTTTATTACTTCCCAGATTGTTTTTCCAATTAAGCAAGTGAAAACATTCGTACAGAGAATAATTCTTTATTATATAGAAACTGATTCTTTCTGTCAGTTCAGGTCAGTTTTTGGTGTTGTTACACACAACGAGCCAGGTACAGTCTTTGGGATGGTGAGCAGGGGGCCAGGGGAGGTGAGGGGTAAGTTAATGTGACCAGCCACAGTCCCATTTGCACACACAGCAGCTCTGGGAACACCTCATTTAATCTATGAGAGGTTGTCACTGCTTGGGTTGTTGGCCATGGCCCTGCTAAATCCCTCCATACCTACCACACTGAAAGGACAAAGACAAAATCTCTCAGCAAATCTATCTGTTGGTTTGGACACGTTTCATCTGCCAGGGGGTGAAACTGCAGACAGGGCTGATGGGTTTTCCTTCTGGGTAGCACATCAGACACTGTTCCTGTTGCAGGATATCCCAAGCCTTTTATTTGCATTCCTATTGACTTCTGGGCAAAGAAATTATGCAACTGTTCTTATAGACCAATATTACACCTCAGCTAGACCTTTCCAGCTCCAGTCTAAAGTGTCATTACCAATACTGCTTCACATCCTTACAGTTTTGTTTAGAAATGGCATTATTTTAATATATTTTTACTCACTTCTACTTATGAGTAGAAAGAAGAACATAACAAAGAAATTATGGTGCAACTACAGACAACTATTATGTTGTAGTGGGAAAAGCTGCACTTTTCCCACTTTTTACATCATAACCCAAATGGGGTCAAGTTATACTTCTAACATGTATGTGCTACAGGATACACTGTTATTGGGAGGATATCTTCAACAGAAAACACAGCAGTTCTTAGTAAAGACAGTAACTGCACATGGAAGAGGCTGCAAAAAGAGCACAAAAAGGATTGCATAACTTCAGGCTGTTGCCTGTGCTGAGCTGCAGTTTATGGGGGAAGGACTGGATGCAGTAATGCCATGCAGTGCTCAGCCAGGAACAGCACTTGGTTGTGTGTTTTTCTTAGGATACACTGTAAGGAAGGCAACACAGACTGTGGTGGGTGTGCAAAGGATATATCCTTCATTGTGACCACACAAGCACACTAGAGCCAGGTACTATATCTTAAAGCAAACTCTTTTGATGGCTTCCAGTTACATTTCCAGTTGACATTATTTTTGAATCATGATTGCAACGAAATCCTCTGAAGGGTTGTGGAAAAGGTATGCCTCTTCTGCAGTATCTGAGGGCCCTAAAGCTGCCCAATATACTGAGAGACTATGCAGCCTTTTATGATTATACAAGTAATTAAATTTAAAATTTTATTAAACTTGTTAATAAAGACATAAACATACAGCTTCATACTTTACTTTGATTTGTTGCAAGTTTTCACTAAATCCACAATATTCTGGTACATGAATACAATTTGTTTAAGGCTACTTTGGTTTAACCAAGTAAATGCAAAGTAGTGATGAGAGAGCTGTGAAGTTCATTTCTGGAGATTATTGTGATCTGTTTCAAAGCTGGAAGGGGTCAGAAAGGGGAATAGCTATGAGAGACGAACTCCTCAAAGACAATCCAGAGGGGTCTCTCAGTCCTTTGACTCCTGGAGGAGCCAGAGAGATATTCTAGATCCAAGAAACAGCCCACCATTACTTCTTTTTGCCTTATTCCTTCAGACATCAGGCTTTAATTCCCAAAGGGTAGTCACTGAAATATAAGCTCAGGTCCTTATTTCAAACTTATTTCAGTTTTTATAACATGATGAAAAATAGAATTCAACTTAAGGCTTTCTCTTGTGAGCATCCCTGTCTATTTAGAGGAAAGATGAGTTTCAAATACTGAGGTCTTTCTTTCTCTCCTTCTCCAGGAGCAAAAGTCAAAGATCCACAATCAATATAGCAACTGGAACATTTCTGTGATGCCAGCAGTAAAGAAAAATGTGCTCCAAAACAAAAGGCCAGTGATGCTGACCTTACAACTGAGGCCTTATAACTTTTCTTTGTAATGACATCCTTCACATGATTGACTTCACAGAGGTTAATTTGCAGAGGTCTGCTGTGATCACACATTTTAGGAAAGACATGCAGAAAATGTCATTCTCCTTTCAAATAAGAGCTATCATATGCTCACACTTGTGCTGTTAAAAGCACAGATCATAAAACACAAGCACTACAAGGTGGCCTCCTTGGCTCTGCTATTCTATAGCTTACTCAGTTCATTTTTAAACATTTACATTTGTTCCTCAGACATTAACATACCTTTTGCTCTGCCATGCACTGTGAATAAATTTGTGTTCCTAGGACAAGCCAATGAAGTTAAGTTTCATAAAACTACTCAGACTCACAGCTGTAACTTGAAGCAATTTTGACCTTTCACAGGAGGAGAGAAAACAGAGAGGAAGAAGGGTATGTGTATATTCATTATAGGCCTTAAAGTTTACAGAAACACAGGTTCCCAAGAGCCTTCTCAATAATGGTTTTAGTCAAATATTTATATTTCTATACCTTTATATGTTTAATGATTTTCCCCATTAAGGTTTTTGTGGTTTACCAAGGAAAATCCAAATATTCTTGATGATGATTGGTGAGTTAAAATTTCTTGTAGCAAGACAGTGTATAAAAACCTCTCCAAATAACTGTCTTTTTCACACATCTGGAAAGACTCCATTTTTTTATCTGCTAGAGCCTTACAAGGGCAGTTTATTACATAAATAAACAGAAGAATACATGCAGTCACAGAATGACTGAATTGAGTATAATCTTACAAAAACAAACCCTGTCTCAATACTCCTTTGTTTGTTTCTTTTTGGCACTATTATTGACTCTTCTGTGTGTATTGTATAATCATTACTGCCCCCACTTTCTCCCTGATGTGAAACATGTCCAGGTGGTCAGCAACAACAAGGCCAAGGCTTGCCTAGTGCTGAAACCTTCTGGAGCTGAGTGCATCCTGGAAATGGGATTTCTGATTCTCACTTGCTTTCCAAGTGGGTAAGACTACCATCACTGTGCAAGGACTCATTGAGGAGGTATATAACAAATCTGACCTGCTGGAGCACAAGTTATTTCTTCTAAGAGACTCTGCAAAGAAGGTAAGGGATCTGAACCATGGAACCATAGAATCATTTTGGTTTGAAAGGACCTCTAAGGTCATCGGGTCCAGCCATGGCCACAAACATCCCAAAAAGTACTTTCAGCTGGAACACTAATTCTATCAGATGAAAGGAGAAAGTTCATGAACTATCATAGGGGAGAGAATATTCCCAGAAAGCAGAGAGAATTCACTCTAGTGTGAATTAAAACCATTTTCCAGTCTCTTGCAGGTCTGTCTATGAATGCCTTTTGCCACTGAAAGAAAATGCTGTCACATCACTCCCATCCAACTGACAGCCCTGTAGGATGATTTTCTCCTGCTCAGTCCTTTGATGGGAAGGGAACTGTGCTGCTGCAACACACCAAGACCAGCTATAAATGTCTGCTTCATACACTCATTGGTGAAATACCACTCTGCTGGCCAGGACTGCATTACAAAATCTGGTACCTTCTGGCACTGAAAAGATTGGAGCACTCTGAAAGCATGGGATGTACTTCCATATGTAGAAGGTAAATGGCATTACAACTGTGGCAGCAGAGATACTTCAGTTTCTGTGTATATTTTTAATTTCAACAATTACATTTAGTAGAGCAAGCCAGAAAATTAAAGGCATTAAATGTATTTTCTTATTGTTATCTATCTTATCTATCTGGTCTAGAAGTAATAAAAAGGCATGCAAAAAACTGAGTAATCTAATCAGATGACATTTAGTGAAAACATATTTTCATTTCCATCTGTAAAGATATCTTTTCTCTTTTGAGTCATGATTTCTGTGATACAGACCTATCTATTCACCCTATTGCAACAAATACCTATCACCTACACAGATAAAGGCTTATCTCCTGCATTTCTTGAAGCTTGGAAAAGCAAGGAAGTTACTTGCCAGTAATGCCTTTGGCACAGATTTCATAATTCAGGAACATTTCTGTGATGCTGCCACTTAAAGTGAACATAAGGCAGGAAGTGTGTGCCTGAAGTTCAGTCTTTTCTAGAAGTATTCATGTGTTGGCTGAAGGAATTAAGTTTCAATATGTAACTGAAGTTCAGCCCAAACACTGGAAACCCGAAACTGAAAGTAATTTTTCATCTTGGCATTATCTTATCTGTGGGGTCTGTGCTCCTCCAGGCACAGCAGTTTGGAAATGAGAAACCTCAAGCTGCAATTGCTCAAAGCTTAGAGCTCCACATTTGGGATGATGTGGTTCTCACTCTGCTTCTGCCCTGGCTCTGACAAAGGGGAGATGCTGTGGTAGGATGCTGCATCGGGGACATCACACATTCAGCTGCCTGCACAGCTCTGCGGCTGCTCTGGTGCCCTGGGACTCTGCAGCTCAGAGCAGCTGGTGCAGGGCAGGGATGCTCAACACACATAACACAGTGAGGGAAAGCAGAAGAGAAGCCACGTTGCTTCACAGGAGACCTGAGCTACCCCCACAGTCAGCTGGAAATGTAGGAAGAAGATGGGAGGGTCACAAAATCTGGCAGTGCTGGGACAAAGACAAAAGATTGTGAAGTGGAGGACCTAGACACATGCAACTGCAAATGTCATCTTTCATAGCCAGCCAACCCATGTCCAGCCAGAAATAAACCATAGACCTCAGGGACCAGAACAGGGGCAGAGTGCCTGGCAGTGCTCATGAACACCAACTGGGGGACACAGGGGCATAAAACACCCAGAAGAGTAACACATTGCTTTGTTTGTCGTTGGACAGTTAAGCCAGTTCCAAAACAGCAAACACTTACATATATTGAACTCATCTTCCCACATTTACAGAGCTGAGTACTAAAAAGTCCTCATTTAGGGGAGAAGACAGTGAGCTATTTTGCTAGGATCCTTCAGATGCCATGGTTTAAATGCATTCACCATGTTAACCCAGCTCTGCTTTTCTGAGCTGTGTGCTGCAGTCCTTCCTCTCACAGACGCTGATCAACCTTGTCATTAAAATTTGCCACACGTCTCAATTCGCGTCTGGTGTTCTATAATGTTATGTCCTCCACATATTGCTGTAGGCTACAGCAAAGCATCAGTGGGGGTGGGAATGGAAAGCAGGAATGAGAGAAGGACAGAAAAGAAGGAAGTTGCAGACTTTAGCAACTACCAAATTTCCTCTGGAGTTTTGACATTTCCAGTAGAAATATCAGTGTCCTGACAGTGAACACAGTATAGTAGAGACAAACTCAAGCTAACTTTAAAGGTACTGTCAGCATCCTCAAACCCAGGGGAAGTGGAGCTGGTTACAAAATCACCAGAGCAGCATATCTAATGCTCAGCTCTGGACCACTATGGAAAGACAGCTGTCAACATCTGCCAGTCTAATGTTAGCATGGTCACATCACTGCAACATAACCAAATGGAGCATGCAGACATATCCAAAATGAAAGATGCATCTTTACTGCTTCTTCTTTTGAATCCTAACCTGTTACCTGCCACTGTCACATACTTGTACATTCTCTTTGGGGCAATAAATCCAAAGCATACAACAAAGGAGACATAGTTTGGTTTTTTTTATTATTATTATTATTTTGTTGGGTTTTTTTCCTCTCTTGATGTCAAGTCATTCCTTCAAAAAGGTAAAAAAAAATCTGTGAAGTAAAAATTGCTATGTCTTTGCAAAAAATTTAGCAAAGTGTTGTACTCAAATTTATGTAAAATGTGATACTGGTTCCAGTCCTAGGGCATCCATGCAAACCTCTTTTTTAATTTTACTGATCTAATACCATTTACTTTTGCCTTGGAAAAAAAGCTAGTCATGAGAAACAAAAGGAACAAAAACAAAACAGAGAAAGGAGATAATTTCCATTCCTCAAGTAATATTGCTATTTCATGCTACATTGCCTGAAATCAGAAGACAACTAATTTTCAACTGATGTTAGATTATTTAAAAAAATATCAATTCTACTTTTCTGGTCACTGAAAGAGCTTGACTTCAAGAAAATGAAAACAGTTCAGTACAGACTGAATGTTGTCTAATCAATATTTGCTTCAGTTCTATTCAATTTCTAAAGTGAACACTAGAAAAATAATCAAGCGAAAAACAGAATTTCAAGTTAAGTGTTTGATTTCCCCTCATTTCTCAAGAAAAACACACTGAAATGCTTTTCCAACACAGTAAAAATCTTAATGAACAGCTTATATCCATAATGCAAAAGGCAAAAAGAAAGACAACCAGTCATATAAATATAGGGCTTGAGACAATTATCCAGACTATGGAAAGGTTGCTAAAAACAGGAAAAAGTGTTCTGCTGTGAATAGCTGTGGCAGAATCACAGAATTATATAATAGCTTAGGTTGGAAAAGACCTTTAAGATTGAGTCCAACTGTAACCCTAACACTGCCAGGTCCACTCATCTTCTAGCAGCATTCTTAGGATAATCCTTTTTCCCTAACATTCACTTTGACTGAGAAAAATAAGCTGTCAGTAAGAGCACAATTTTTCCCAGAGAAATATGTGGGCTTTCGTTAAACTGTCTGTGTATGAAACATTTAAAAAACCTCTCATTGTAAGCCTTGCTTACGGCAAAGTGCCTGTAGTTTTTGTCAGCAAAACACGCAAGCAAAAAAAAGTCATCCTAGATAACTCTACCTAATGGTCTCTCCTGATTTTGTTACCCAAACAAAATCCAAAACAAATCCCTCCTCCATCCTCCACCCGTTCCCCCCTACGTTAAAAGAGAGGCAGCAGCCTGCTCAGGCTATAAAAATTCCCAGTCTTTTCACAGCCCCAGTCCCCAAGGACAGGTTGAGCAGCCAGCTCCCCACTAACCTCCTTCCAAAAATCGCCCCCGCCCCTTGTGAGTGAGTCATTTTCATCGGGCTCCCCGGGGTGTTCCAGGCTGCTTTTGCCCAGAAATCCAGCGCCTCTGCTCTGGGCTTTCCACCTGTGAGGAGGTGGCCTGTGGGAGACTGGGGCAGAGTTTGGTCACCTCCCCACCTACCAGATGTAGGGTGGGTTCTCTCACACTCCTACATTGCACGATGTCAAAGCTCTTTTTTTTTTTTCCTTTTTAACTTAAAAATAAAAAATCCTCTGTGTTTACATTTCAGGAATTTTTTTAATTCTCCTTCTCAGGCTTTGCATGTTGTATTGAACTAGTGAACCTTTCTCATTCACTGAAACTGATTGAAAAATCTTTGATGTCACTTGTATGGGCTTTTTCAATTGCAAAACACAGTTCTTTTAAAATCAAAATGCTGTTTGTGAAATCATTGAAGTTATGTCTGAATCTCCATTTGAAAGTGGACCAGGACTAAATGGTCTGACTCAGCTGAATTCTCTGTCTCACTTCAGCATTTTTTGTGATGAGTCTCTTTCCCATTTCTGCATTTTTTATGATGAGTCTCTTGAGGATTCCATTCAAAATAACCTTGAGTTTATGATATTTTCTGTTTCATATGTTATATGCCTCTACCAAAATATCCCAAATCAAAATGAAACACTTTATCCAGTCCAACAATATATTCATATCCAATTTCGTTTAAACTTGATGGTTTTGTCCTGAACTGACAAAAAAGCTCTATTACAGAGATAAAAAATATGTATTACGACCATATGACTCTGTGAGAAGAGTGCTTGTGTAATGCTTATTTTTGAAGCTCCACTTGTGGAAAACCACCTGTGATTGTCTGTCTGTGGCTGTAATTATTTGACCAACACAGGAATCTGTAGCACACAACCTGCAGTCTTTGCTTTGCATCCCTTCCCCACCAAGGTTGATCTCCAGGATTTCGTGCTTTGAAGCTCTCAGCATTACATCACTGAATTGCCAGGCCTGGACCACATATCCACAAGCCTGAGAGATGTTTGTGCCCTGAGTGAGGAGACTGGAGCTGACAAGTGTGAACAATGGAGCAGAATGCTGGCTAAAAGCAGTGCTTTGGGGAAATAAATCCACTAGAAACATCAGAGAACAAGGGGATTTCTGAAATCCCTCTGCACTCCGCAGTAGCCTTGGATAACTACTTTCCCCACTAGATGATGTTACTTTCCTTGGAGGATTCATGCCTTGAACTCTGCTGAGAAAGGGGGAAACTATGCCACTGAAAGTCCAATGTTAGCAGCAGCATTACATTTTCCAGATTTATTTTCAGTTCTTATTGCTCTGATTTTATTCAGGTCAAGATACAACCAGACGTGAACTGGCATTTTGCAGCCCAGAAAGCCTGGGCTGCATCACAAGCCCCATGGGCAGCAGGTCAAGGGAGGGGATTGTCCCCCTCTACTCCACTCTCATGAGAGCCCACCCTGACTTCTGCATCCATCTCTGGGGTTCTCAGCACAGGAAGGACATGGATCAGTTGTGAGTCCAGAGGAGGCCACACAGATGATCAGATGGCTGGAGACTGGCTCCTATGTGAAGAGGTTGAGAGAACTGTGATTGTTCAACCTGGAGAAGGGAAGGAGACCATATGATATCTTCCAGTACCTGATGGGTGCCTACAAGACACCTGGAAAAAGACTTGTTGTAAAAGCATGTAGTGTTACATTGAAAGAGAGTAGTTTTAGAAGGGATATTAGAAAGAAATTCTTGACTGTGAAGATGGTGAGGCACTGGCACAGGTTACCCAGAGAAGCTCTGGATGCCCCATCCCTGGAAGGGCTTAAAGCCAGACTGGAGCCTTGGGTGACCTGATCTAGTGGAAGGTGTCTCTGACCATGCCAGGAGGGTTGGAAGTGGACGATATTTAAAGGACTTTTCAAACTCAAACCATTTGATGATTATAATATTGACCTGTTTTCCTGCTGTTGGATTAAATTCAGCAAAAATCTGGGAAGTACTCACATGCTGAGACTGATCTAGATTAATGGAACTGGGGAGTACTGTGGTGTGCAGCTCCTGTGGTAATGATAAGGGAAGCCACAAATGCTAGTAAAATTTTAACTAATGTCCTAATGACAACTGAGTTCTCCTTTGGACTTCATTTTAGCAACTCTCTGGTACACAGGTGGGTGTCTCCCCACAGACCTTGCCAAGCCCTGCTTTCACAGGATCACAAGAATCAAATAACTTGGAAGGGTCCTTCAAGATCATGAAGTCCTATAACCTGTGACCATGAAGTCCTATGACCGAACACCACCACCATCTCTTTGCATAGTGCACAGAAAAAGGGTAAGAAGTTCATTATAAACTCGGGGTTCTCTTCAGAGGATGAGAATGTTTCAGATTAAAATCTAAACTGTTTTCATGCAAAGATATGTTTGGGAGATTTTGAATGGTCACAGAAGTTGATTGCATAGGAGTTTTAACACCACTGGAGAAATTACATCTCTGACTGCACAGCAGAACTAAATCATCAATTTTGCTTCACAAAGCTGTTTTTTATTGTGCAAGGACAGCAGAGAAAAGCCTCAACGAGCTGCCCAAGCAGGAAGTGTCCTGCGAGAGGGAGATGTTGTGACTCATCTCCGTGGCAACTGGGGTTGATGACGTGAATGGACACTCTGGCTTATTCTTGTTTAGCAACAAGCATGCAATCCATAAATACATGTTTGGTGACTAAAGTGTTACAAAGAAAATGACCAATCGTCTGCAGATCCTTATCTATGGAACTAGCCAGTAAACCTGTGAGTGATAGAGATTACTGGAAACCAACAGGGTTAATAACAGGCACTGCTGTTCTGCTGGTTTAATTTCCCTTTTAATATAAAGATAAACAGAAGGAAGTTATAGTATCCCTCAAGAATTTTGTTCTGGAAGAATTGAGAGGTTACTTTAATTCTTATTTTTTAGGATCCTACACTGACAAGTGTTAAAATCTCTCCCTATGTGATAACCCTCTCCTGGGCTGTGACAGAGGTGTGATGTGGGAGCCCAGAGCTGCCAACTGTCCACCACCATCTGTCAGCAAAAGGCAACAGCTGTTGGGTTTGAAGCACTGGGATGTTTTTCACATCTGCATGAACTGTACACACATAGTTGCAGCCCTAGTGTGCACTCAGGCAAGAACAGGCTTTTCACAAACTACTCTAGCCATTGAATTTCTTTACTGAGTATGGAAAATGCATATAATGGGTTTTTTATAGACCCATTTTAAGTAAAGATTAAGAAATGCTCCTGCCATGTAGCAATTAAATGTATTTTTTTTTCTTTTTCCCTGCAAAAAGAGATTATTTCCTGTTTTAAAAGGACACACAGGATCTTATGCACCTCACCTGTATTCCTGTATTATCTATTTAATCTGTAGCACTTTCCCATGTGTCCAAGGAATATCACTTTTCTTCAGAGTGCCCTTACCAAGCTGTGTGCACATCTCCACCTGGGTGGCAAACCAGACTCCTTGGAGCAGCCCTGCTCTGTAATGAGTCATAGCAGACAGTAATGCTGCCATAGGGAGGATGTCCTTTCACTCAAGTAGCTGTCACTGTCTAACTCACACCTATGACCAAATTGGAAGTCTGTGAGATCAGACTGAGATGTCTGAGATGAAATATCTAAGCTGACTGTGACTCTAGAGGCAGGAAACACAGCTAGATGAACCATCACTATGACATTTTCTTTGTTGCTGTGATCTGTAAGCCTTTATCTACTAATAAAAGTACTTTTCAAACTATTTTTCCATACCACTTTTTGCAATCAGGCAGGGTCTTCCCCTTCCCCTGCAAGGGGGAAGCCCCCTACCCCAATTAGTAAAGTGGCTTCCAGCTAATAACACAGAACAGTTACATCCATTTTGGAAGCATCTCATGTGAAACAGCAACTCAGAATGGGGAAATCAATTCCTTTTGCTGAACTGTAGATCAATTAGAAAATGCATCTTCACCAATATTAAAACAGAATTATGATAGGGAGAGAGTGAGCAACAGCAACCTACTGTAGCATGAGACAGCCTCCCATACATAAAGCCCTACTGAAAGGCACAGAATGCTAAATCCTCCACCATAGCTAGAGGAAACAAAAGTCACGTCTGTGCTGAAGGAGGCTGTGTCCAAATGAGAGCGGTCTGGCAGCTCTCCTGGAGAGAGCAAGTATCTGGCTGCACAGCAATTTGGACAGCTTAACTCCCTCCCTGTTTGCCTGGCAGTTGGAGATGCAAGACATGCTTCGCTAAGAAGGATAACTAGATAGGGATGGGTTTGTTTTTTAAAACAAAGTAAGCAACATTCCTGTTACTTTAAACTATTGGTTTTCTTTGGAAATTTAGCAGAGGCCTGGTAACAATTACCGTATTTTAATAGTTATCAAAAAAGGGAATATATAAGTCACAGCAAGATTTTAGAAAATAGTTGGTTCTGAAAACACAGTTTTGGTGCATGACTTGCATCAGTTCTCCAATGTCTGATTTTTAAAGGTCCAGATGTTCAGTGCTTTCAGAAAATGATATGCATTTATTGCATCAAAAACCAGCAGGCATTCAAATGCATAAATTTGCAAATCTTGGCATTGTGTGGGCTATTTGTGCCTGCTTATCCAATTAAGTTCCACTTATGTGTACAGCTACCAAATGGACTGTCAAAAATTGTCCCTGTGGTCCTACCACTGTCCTCTTGCCAATCCAGAGAGTTCAAGTATCACAAA
This sequence comes from Acridotheres tristis, assembly GCA_037013685.1. Lineage (NCBI taxonomy): Eukaryota > Metazoa > Chordata > Aves > Passeriformes > Sturnidae > Acridotheres > Acridotheres tristis. The sequence goes on along the minus strand of CM072886.1, from coordinate 137,653,958 downwards.
TCAGCTTCTTCTCTCCACAAAAAGAACAAAACAAAACAAAATAAAACAAAAAACAAACAAACAAACAAAAACCCAAAAAACCAAACCAAAACAAACAAATTTGCTAAAATTATAGATGTTTTTTCTCCAAAAAGTTTGAGTTGATCTAGTTGACCTACAAGACCTAATGAGATACCTTCCAATTCAAACTATTCTCTGATTGTCCCATCCTAATCATGTGTGAGTTTGGTCCTTTCTTTTCCTTTTTGTACTGTTTACCATTACCAAAGTCATAGGAAAGAATTCTTTCAGCTTTCTCCTGAGCATGCTGGTGTAAAGTCGAGCTTACCAAGTTCTCACAGGCTCCTGTTGGCTCTCAAAGCTTGTATCAATCTGAACTACTTTCTGTGTGTTGAAGCAATTTTCAGCTCTTGTGCAGATAAAAAGTTGGCATCAGTTGGCATCAGCTGCCCATCCCTTCCAATGCCTTCCTCGTCTATTGCTGGCACTAATTTTATGCCTGAATGTCTCAGCTGAGACCACTGATCTGAGCCTTGGACAAGCAATGACCAGGAAGGAATCCCTCCTCAAGCAATTGCAAACTAAATATAAGACCAGGATAATAAATAGATATAAACAACCAGAAAGAAATGGTGAGACAACGTTGATTAGAATATCCATGATTTTAACAATCTAGCTGCTTTCATAGTGGGACAGGGACTGATGAGTTTAACTGGCAGGAGTTAACAGGAGCTGTTCTTGAGTGTAGGCACACATATTGAGAAAGCAAGAAAATTACAGCCTGAAAAATATTCCAGGCTGGAGCTTCTCAGCTCTGTTCCCTGCTGATAAGCTGGTCCAGCTGAAAGCTAGGGAGAATTTCTCTCAGAGTAATAACTTGGTCAAAATAAAAAGGAATTAATAGCAAAGATAAAACACCTGTTGTAGTATGTGACAAAACCCTAGGAATAAAGTGTCTTCTCTCTAAATCAATCATCTTTCTTCTGCTCTTGGAGTTGCGAGTCATACTATAAAAACAAACATGCTTCTGAATAAACTTGTCTCTTTCCTTCCTATCATGAAAAACGACTATATAGCTGTGCATCTTATTTCCCCTGCACTTAAAGGGTTAAAATCCCTTTCCACAGCTACACCTGAGACTAGAAGGAAGCTTGGGGGGAAAATGCTGAAGGTTCTACATGAAATTTCATAAATAAAAGATGGGTTGGTTCAAAGTTGGAAATGGATCTTCCTTCAGGGAGCAACAGATGATAAACTAACCAGTTGAAGATAATGGAGGTCCCTGAAAGCACAGGTATCAGTGTGGTGGGTGAGTTAGAGAAGGATGGTTTGGAAAAATTCAGAGAAACAGGAATGCTAACTATTCACACCCACTTCAGCTCCCAGTTAATTTCTACAATTTTTCATTTATTTATCCCACACTTGCTGTCCTCAGTCTGCCCACACTTGTCGTCTGTGCCCAGCTTCACTCCTGTGCCTCCAGTGTTCCCCATCTTTATAACTCGTCTTCAGCCCTCAAGCATCTGGTGTCAGGACTGCTCTTCCTTTCCCTGGCCATAGCTCATTTCAGTTTCCCTTTTGCACTGTATAAGATTATCACAATCGTTTTCTGTACATCTAACAGAACAGTCAAACGAGATAAACAAAACTGATATCTTTCCACAGCGCTCAGGGACATTTGCCCACTGGTGGAATGGACTGACCTCTTGCAAATGTGTGATATAATATGGACATTTCCAACCTCAATTGTTAGAAAATAAAAAGTAAAAGTTTAACATTTTCCAAGCTCATAAGAAACAACCTTGCATTTTTTTTCACTTTTCATTACGAGGAACTCAAATCCTTTTGGCTGAAGCAGGAAGATGTTGGGATGATTTGTTTGAGGATCAGATGGCTGCAGTCAGAGAGCCAAGATGTATAGGCAGAGGTCACAGATTGGTATTAAACCAGTAAGTATAGCTGAAAAATAGCAGACAAGCTTTCCTTGCTCTCAGATCTGAAGTGAGAACAGTGATCTTCCCAACTCAACAAGAAGTTAATTATAACTGTTCTGGTCTTGACTTGACCATTTGAGAAATATAGGGGGACAAAGCTTGTGGACAAAGATGGGTAAGAGATTTTCAAGCAAAGTTGAATAAGAATTTTGAGCAGTTTATGACAGAGAAAAATATACAATCATTAACAAGACCAGTGTATTATCTAATTAAAAAAAAAAAAACACACACAGAAAACCAAAAAAACAAAACAAACAAAAATACCCACAAAAAACCCCCCAAAAAACAAAAAAAAACCCAAAAAACCCCAAAAAACCCCCAAACCCAGCACACCAAATTATGTCATTGTGTATTTTAATTTTCTCCAGAAAGAGATTGGAAAGATTGTGGTGAGGGAAGGTAACCAAAACAAATCTTCACTATTTTAAGAAAGTGAGGAAAACTAATACCCCTGTGTCCACTAGAGCTCTCTCATATCCCAGATTTCTCATGTGTATTTAATTCCTGACAATGAACATAAAGGTATCTCAGATAGACCAAGGTTAAGAGAGGAAGGATGGCTAAATATTTGTTTTTTGCAAGATTTTTTTCATTTTTTTACAAGAATTTTACATATTTTACATAAATAGTCTTTGAAAATCATGTCAGGGAGGTCTAAATAGTATTGTATCCAGCAGTTAAGGAATCCAAATTTTTTCTGAGCATAGGTCAGGATTTATCACTATATCCACTTTGGAAAACTAGTCTGGGTGGGTAGCTGACCCCTGCCATTTCATGGCTCACTGGCTCTTTGACAGCTGCTTCTGGGTGGCTGTAGGTTATGACACAAATGTTTCTTCAGCAACCATTTACCTGCTCCCCTGTGCACTTCCCTTCCCTAATGTCTCCCTGGCTCCACTTGAAGGATTGGAAAGTCAGCCTGTGTGAGTTTGTAAAATCATGGGGCAAGGAGAAGTGACTGACTAACAGAAGATCCCAAACTACTTCTAATTCTGCTTTTCTGTAAGGGACACACATGGAGTTTGTTTCTGGAGCTTTTTCTAAAGGAAGAGAAAGCCCCATGTGCTCATGCTGCCTGTCTCATCTTTATTCCTGGATTTTGCACTCAAATACAAAGATGACAAAAGAAATGTTAGAACCTTTAATTCTTATTAGGCTTTTCAGTGCAAACTAAAAAGTAATTTGTCATGCTCAGTGGCTTTGCTTTGTTTAATCAGAACCAGGTGAAACATTTGCTGAGATTTCTGCAGAAACATTGTGAAATTTGTGTCAATTTGTGAAAAAACTTCAGTGTTTCAAAAATTAAGCCAAGAAGGTTCATTTATTACTTCATTCTATGTTTCCCATAAAAGCTAATCTAGAAATTCTCAAAAATATATTGTATATTAATTATATTTTATTAATTTGGGATATTATCCCTTTTTACAACTGTAGGAGCTGTTTTGACACATCAGAAAGAAGGGATTCTGGCCTGAGTAGGTATCTCTGAATTGCTTATAGGTGAGAATTGCTGCTTCTAAAAGCTGTGCAGTGGTCCTAAACATGACATTTGATTTAGCATTTTTCACCAAATGAATTCAAATAATGTTACTTTATGGAAAAGAAATGGAGCAGCGTCTGCTTTAAAAGGCTTTGTGCACTGCTTTTCTAAAGAAAACTCATGTAACAGACACAGACCCCCAACCCACAGCCCTCTCCCTCAAGACCAGATTCATGTGCTGCACCAGTGATCTCAGTTGGACTTTGTACATCTCTAAGAAGATGCATTTGCAGAAAAGGGGTTAATTTTAAAGCCACTGATAATTTGCCATTTTTGCATACTCTTCACTTTCCCCAACATCTGCTTTCTGCTATTGTGTTTGCAGAACTAATAATTTAGACTGTCACCAAATTACATCTGAAAACAAGTAGGTCTCTTATATTTTCTTTTTGCATTTCTTTCATAAAATACAATTCCTTAATCGAGACAAGGAGGAGAAGTACAGCTATTATCCCACATCCAGGTCAGTGTCCAGTTTACTGACAATGTAGCCACTGGTCTACCGACTAGTCCATTGGGAGAGGGTTTTTTTTCAATGAAAATGGGTTTCATAATAAGTCCATATATGGGAAAAGTCAGATTTGGATGAATCATCTTTTTTCCCTGGGGAAACTTTCAACTGAAGAAATCCTGATCAGGCCTCAAGCTGCAGCCATAATGTCATATAGGAAAAAAGTTTTAGGTAATTTTGTTCTTAGCCCTTTGTCTCACTCTCTCAGGTTGATCAAAAACATACAACTCAGACCAGAAAAGCCCGTTCAGTAAAAATGCTGTCAATATCAAGATTGTTTTAACATTATGTACCTTAGTTCTTAGACAAACAACATTAAATCCCTTTTTCTCAATCATGTTTTAACTAGACTGTGTTTTTCCTGTAAGGAATGGAAAGGTACATTCTCACTTGGCCAAGTCAATAAATCAGCAAAGTTGTCATATTGTTAGTGTTCTTGCAACAAAGAAATTACATGATATCAAACACACACACATGGTTGTGCCAGAACACTCTAATTTTAGGATACAAGCTTCTTGGGCTTTCATCCAATCAAAAATCCAGAGAAAAAAAAAGAAAATGGATGTCTTGGACACTTTATGGTTAATTATAAAGAGGCCTAGAAATACTAACTTAATAAGCAGCCTTTGTAAGGAATACATGCTAATAAAATACACTTGTCACTGCCCAGTTCCAATGATGAATGAATAACAATTCTGTGATGTATGAGGTGATGGCAAAAGGGAATGATAAGAAGGATATCATAGCTAAAGGATTAAATTAAGTTGTTTGAGGAGGGCTACACCACACAAAGAAGCCCCCCAGATGCTCTGGCTGCAAAGGAGGACAGCTATCACCATTCATACCTACTTTTCCAGTCTCTGCTCCCATGCAGATCCTTGCACATGTCTAGGATCACTTCCAAAGACCATCCTAATATTTTGAGCATCCAAGTATGGTTTTTATTTTGTACAAAGCTCACCAACATGTTTTGAGATTTAATTTAACTTGTAAGTTTTGTGTGGCACTATGGCAGGGGAGTTGGCAAGCTTTGCTTTTTTTTCTGAATAATTTATAAGTCTTTGGTGAACATGATTTAATTTCAAGTGGATAACTAAAGGTTCTGCCCATCATCATCACGGTGGCTTTGAAAAAATAAGAAATTATCTGAAAAAAACCCATACTAAAATGTGTTCTTGCAGAGTCATACATGATCATAATATCAAAACAATTAAAATTATTTATTGTCTCATCAATGAATATACAAAAGACTTAGTTATGGTGGATTGTCCACCTTAATGATTTTAAGAGGAGCAACATTTTCTTCTTGTTCAAGGCTGGCTCTGATTCACCTCAAGCCCCTTTTATGTCATAAATATCAGAAAGACTAGGTTAGGATTAAGCTTGTTGGTATTCAGAAATTAGTAGATAATATCTGAAAATATTTCTTGGCAAATGTTTCCAGTAAACTAGAAATAAGAAGTTTAGAAAATATAATAAGAAGGTGTTTAATTTTCTATATTTAAAAATAAAGAGGGTCAGATTTTCTGATGATGATGCTATATCAAGCCACCCATATGGCTGGGTCCTTGTTTTCCCCTCTCTTCCCCCTTTGCTCTGTTCCTTGAAGCCCTCACCTTCTGAATACTGGTCCCAGGCTGGGCTTTGAATTAATGAAATGCTCTGGGTAAAATTATTGTGAGGGGTTTTTTTTGTTTGTTTTTTTTGTTTGTTTCATTAAGTCTGAATAATTTAACTAAAATGGTTTCCACCATGCTTAGTTCCAACAGAAGATCACAAGGGGGTGGGACTGGGGTGGAAGGGTGGGATGCAGTGCCTGGGGACAGGGAGCCAGCACATGGCTTTGCCATTGACTGCACAGTTTGAGCACACCTTCATGTAGGACCTCTGGTCATCAGATCTTCTGGGAAAATGCTTCAATCTTGTTTCATTAACAGAGCAAATTATTTAATCTGCAGTAAATGAAGTAATCTGAAGTGCATTGGCTCCCTAAAATACAAATTTCTTAGTCTGATGCTAAATCACAGAACTTTCAGCTGCGAGACACTCTTGCAGTATTCAAATATCATTGCTGTATTTCTGGCTGGCCCAATGAAAAAATCTTGTTTTGAGAAGATAAAGAACCCAAATGGTCCACAAAGACTGGAAATAATCTGCCAGTCTTTTGTACTGCATGCAGCACATTCTTCTCTGTGAATATGATTAGGTGCTATCATTATACCAAACTGAAGTGATACAAATGTGCAGTAAATATCATAAAGTCTAAGGCTTTGGAGCCACTGTAAAATAACCACTATCAAAACTCACAAAGAACACAAATATGATTCCCTAAGAAATATTACTACTACTGTATCTATGAAACTAGAAACTCCATTTCTTACCTTGTTACTGCAAAGCCAGAGGAATCTTTTCCTTCTCTAAATTAAAGCAAAAAAAACTTTAAAGAAAAGCAAAAAACCCAACCAACCAAACAAAAAAACAACCAACCAACCCCCAACAAACAAAGAAACCAAACCCAAAACCCAAATATTATAAATAAGAAGAAAAGCTGTGGAGACATGAATAAGAGGGAGAAGGTTCAATGAATAGCTGAACAGGAGAGTGGCTTGATTAAATTTTCCTGGACAGTCCCAGAGTAGTATGACAGTGCTGGTACAGCTGAAGAGCCACTTGCCCAGCTATCAACATGCAGGGATCCACATCAAGGAACATAACAGACTATATTTTTTCAGTTTGTACAATTGTTCAACCTAATGTCTATCCTTCTGTGAAGAATTTTTTTCTTTTGAACACCCCCTTTTTTCCCTTCACTTTCTGTTTGTAGGATTACAGTGGTAAACTTGCTGTATAGTCCATCACCACCTCTACAGGACAGAGAGTGTTATGATGTAGCACCTTGAGATATAGCAGTTGTAGGAATGGGAAAACATTTTCCTTTAGACAAAGGCATAAATGGTTCACGCTGCAGCACACTAATAGATGGTTTAAAGGTGCATTTGATTTTTTTGTGGCTTTGTTTTATATATATCACATATGCACAAGCCCTGGGTGTTGTAAGCTAAATTTGTGTGTATGTTTCAATAAAACAGGTTTGTCTAACGTAGGAAAAAATGAACAACTTGCCCATCTTTTTCAGTAATCTATGTTAAATACTGAACACTACCACCTGTTCTGGAGGGAGAAAAAAAGTTGTTCACAGAAATAACTTGCCCTAGAAGAAAGTCAGCTGCTGACCCACTATTCATTAGTGGCTGATTTGTACACAAAAGCCTGAGGGTTTCTAACCTTTCCAAAAGTCTTGGGTGTGTTGGTTCTTATGAAAAAAAAAATCAATTCTGTTCATATAGCTTACCTTAATAATGAGCCTATTTGCTGAGATTATATCGCTAAAAGGTCTGGACAAATCTTATATAGTGACTTCTATTTTACATTGTTGGAAAGGCATCTTGTTTGCTTGGATCAAGCCCCATCAGGATGCTCAGTGACTCCATCTCTACCAGAAAATAAAGCACTACCAAACAACCTCTGGAAATGGGAACTCAGTGGTCTGTTTGTGTGGTCCATGGCACTCTGTTGGGTTCAATTCCTATAAAATCCCCAGGCAGTGCTCAGAGATTAGTGCAGGCCAAGAACATTTCCTTTTGGTGGAGGCAGTATGGACCCCTTGTGTCCAAAGTTTTCCTGGTGGTCTTAGACCCACTAACTGGTCCTGGGCATCTACAATTAACCATTGTCATATTAGGCTCACTGTTTCTCTGTGTTTGCCTGTGGTGTTTCCCAGGTTATAGAGAGCAAGTATTTTGCAGCAAGGACTTTGTTCTCTTTGATCATGCAACACACTAGGATTCTAGTTCATGGCTGTATCCTCTTCTGCAATCCAAATAATAAATAATTCTAAAAATAATTCAGAATTATGCTTCAGACAAGGGTATAGTAAAGAAAGGCATAGGACAGAGTTAAAAGGCAGAGAAGAGAGCAAACAGCTACCTTATTCATGGTGGAAACCATTTATTAACTTACCTTTGTTATCTGTGGGCATTTATGATCACGAAACAAACAAGTGTTTGTTTTGTAAAGGAAGGTGAGAATGTATTTTTTAGCTATTACTAGTGTTGAAATTATGTGCAGCTGCTGTCATGTAAGGCACTTGATGCAGTCATGAAGTTCCTCCTTACACCGTGTGTTAGGAGGCTGGAATGAGGGGCTGGCTGCCACGAGATTTCCTATCATAATTTTCCTTTTTCCTCCTGACATTTCTGAACACAAACAATTATAATGACTTCTAGAAGGAAACCCTGTGTTCATGCAAAGCAACAAGGGATTCCAGCAGCAAGATAGATACATCTGGGCAATTTGGTAACCTCCCAAGCTTTGATTTAACTATTAAATTGTTGACTGTATTTCTTTCCAGTCCATGTGGAAATCTTCAGCCTGGAGCTTTGGAGGGCTGGTGTTGACATTTTTTTGATGCATTAAGGGCACTCCCAAACACTGCAGATGTTCTGATGCACCAGTAGTGCATGTTCTGACATTAATGAAAATATAAAAATATTACAAACAATCTCATTTTAAAACTCAGAGATAAGACCAATTCATTTGGGAAGTGTTTCTTTACTAAAGGCAAAGATATAATACCCCAGAAGTAATTTGGCATGAAAAAGTGTCTTGAAGCATACTGCAGTGTGTCTGAGAAAACATAACAGTTTTTGAAAGTTTACTGGGGAAAAACTCACCCATTTTGCCTCAGGGATAAAATGTATTGGCCAGGTCAACACATGACGAAAGCTCATTATGTCACACATTATGTCAGTGAGGGCCCTCTGCTTCAAACATGCAACCTATTATCTTCAATAGAGAGGAAGGCAAAACTTTTCCATGGGATTTGAGTTAATGAAAACAAATACAGTGTTGGGGTTTTTTTAATTCAGCTGGAACCCCACTCCTAATTAATTAATTATGTTAATTCAATGTTTTTCATAGTGTGTAAATCAAACAACTGTGTCTTTTGCTCTAAGGCAACTCTAAAATCTAGCTTGCAGATTTTTCCTTTTCCCCTTTAAATCAACCTTAGCTGGTTACAATCCAGAGCAGTGCCTTTGGGAACAGTTGGTCAAAAATAGAAAAAAAAACTCAGGAGAGAAATTTCAGGCTGTATTTTTAGCCCTTTTGTGTTTGAACACTTTCATTGACTTCAGTGGTATTTGCCTACCTGTATGTGGCTCACAATGTTTAAGCCTCTAAGACTGGGTTTCCCAGTATTACCTGTGAACATAACTTCCATGGCAGAGACTGCTCCAGGCTTTCCCTTTGGTATTGTGTCCTGGATCTAATAAACCTTCTCTGCCCTTCATGGACTTCTAGAGCTACGAATCTGGGCTTTCCTGAAAGTCAAACCTCAAACACAAGTTACAGATCTGAAGGAGGGATTACTAAGTGTCACTGTATGCAGTAAATCCAATTATAATAGTAATTCCATTTACAAAAGCGATATTGGCTCCCTGTCTTTTGATTATGTTCTGAAGTTTTAATGAATATTTCTAGGCATCAAAGATAAAAGGTATAAAAATTGCTTTAAAAGGCATGCATATCCTACATCTGATCAAATCTGTAAGGTCCAAGATTTACTACTCTGAAAGACCTCAGAAAAATTACACCATGAAAGACAGGTGAGTGTGCCAGATAAAGATAACAGAGATTTTTGGCCTCCACATTCAACCACAAAGATACTTCAGAAGGATCACAGCATGGGAAATACCCCAATATGTTCATGAGACTCCACAGAAAAGTATTCAAGGGACTATTATTATCCCACATAAGTCACATATGAAGTGACTTAATCAAATTTTGTCAAAGATTTTAGACTGCTAGATAACTTTTGAGTAAATTGCATAATTTCGAATGAGACTTGACCTCCTGAGGGGCTGAAAAAAAGGTTTATTTGCTGAAATTATGGATATTCAGCAGTTTTAAACTTTTTTTCCAGTGCACAATTTTTGCAAATGTAGTTTCAAAAAGAATATTAAAGGAAAAAATATTTTTTTTAAAAGCTGTGGACAATCAATATCTATCCTGATCTTCTTCCCCATAATCTCTTAACTTCTAGTCTCCTATGAAAATTAGGAAAATTGAGATGTGATTGTCTATCTTGGAAAACTACTGTGATTCTTTTCTCATTTTCCACAACAGCATGAGTTATAGATGGTGTGTCAAGTACAACAGCTTTTCTTGGCTATATCTCAGATATGCCTCTTCTTGTACTGAACTGGAAATTAGTATTTAAGGTGCAGAATTTTCCTCACTGTCACTAGTAAAAGGCTATTGAAAAAAAAGTTGGTTTTGCTTCTGTCTCTTGTTGGCTGCACCTGCTGATTACATTGGCCTGCTGTCCTTGTCAGCCCAATGGCTGTGCTGCTGAGGAAGTGAAGTTTATTTGTTTCATAACAAAAGCTTAATAACATTCTCAAAGGGCATATTTTGAAAGCAAACAGGCCATTGTGAGATCAGAGTCAAACAAGTGGGCTGTTTGGAACAAGTATTTGCCTTTTTGGTCATAATGCATATGCCAACATCTAAACTGGAAAACTCCTGTGAGCCCACAACAACGGGAGGACAAACAGCTGCCTTGCTCTGCCCTGCAGGCAAAAAACAATAGCACAGGAAGTTTAATTTTGAGCTTTCATCCACTTATTGGAAAATGCAGTAAAACAAGCTCAATTACAAATTACATATTTTGGCTGAAGTTTTCACATCTGCCTAGGAGATCTGGTTATTAAGTTCCTAAGCTTCAACAAGGACAATGGTCCAACATCTTTGCACAACTTTGGAAATCTCAGAACATGTAAGATAAACACACAAAACTCACAGATATTAAAACTCACAGATATATCTTTTTCTACCATATCCCGAGAGTCTCATGTGCTAAGAGATCATCCTTTCCCCTCTTTTTCTTCTCCTCTCTGTTTTGCATGATTGACATAGTTGCCCAGTTCATCTGAGCACTTTTCTCACATTGCCTGGAGATCAGGTTAATATCCCACCTTGTTTCACACAAGCAGAAATATACAGTTTGAATAATCCCAGGATATCTGCTGACTACTTTTTGGGGGTAAACTGTCTGTGTTCCTGGTAAAGTTAGCAGATAAAAGGATGTGCCTGGATCTGGCTGAACTGCAGGAATTGACGGTGTGGTTCTCCCAAATGGAAAGTACCTTTGGCTACCTTGAGCATGAGTTAGTTTAGTGTGAGAATTTTGGTTGTATCAGAAAAGTTGTAAAACCAGGTGTGTGGTCTGTGAGACACAGACCATTCCTTAAAGTGCTTTGCCTAAGGATGTGTCTGTATTTAAGGAGCTGCTGTAAAGGCCCCCACAGCCCCATGTGGGTTTGTGCAGCCCACACCAATCCTAGAGCTGCCATTCAGTTACCTCAATCTGTGGGATGAAAGCTGCCTTGGGTACAAGTAGCCATGCTTTTCTTCACACTGCAGATGGCTGTTGGTGAAGAAAGAAGACATTTGAAGAGACCTAACTCACCAGTTTGATGTTCTGGGTCAGGCAATAAGAAAGGAAAAACTGGCCTTCCTCCACATCAGAAATGGGTAAGAGCTGGCTCTACCTCTACTGACATGGGGCTGTCTCCAGTTTCTTGCCCCTGGCTATCTTAGTAAGGCTTTGGCCAGTGTCCACTTGTTTCCTTCTTGCCTGAGCTCTTGCTTTGCTCCCTGTGAAACCAACCCAAAAGGGTGGAGAGCTGGGACACACTTAGGTCATTTCCCTGCAGGGCTTACAGGATGGTGGAGGCACATAGCCAAAGTCCATCATTTTACATGGACCTTCTGTTTACCAGGGCTCATTCTTAATGGCACCATGGCATTTGGAATGGGCTTGTCCACCCTGCCTCAAGGCCAGCCTGCCCTTCCACGTGGCAAATCCTGCAGCTGAAGCATGTCCAGAGCACACAGAGCCATGAGGCCAAGCACATATGGATGTTTAGAGTCAAATTTGTGCCCAGAGACTGCCCAGCAGCTTCCAGAGGGGTGTCAATAAATCAGCCAAGAGTACTGAAGGCAGATGGGGACAATCCACACTGTGCTCACCACTACTTTGGGTGACAAAACAGGAAATTATAGGCAAAACAGGAGGACAGAAAGGGTAAGGAGGCTAAGCCTATCCTTCCAGGCAATCCTTCCTTAAAAACCAAAAAACCTCAGCTACAGGACAATGTGTCAGGAAACCTGTAAGCTGTCTTCCCTGTTCTGTATACCTTGAAGCTGAGTCCAACTCCACATTTTGCAGCCACTCTCATTTCAGCAGGTCAAGCACTCTGGACTTGCTGTAGCATATGGATCTACAGGGAAAAGCTCGTTTGCAATTTTTTTGTACTTCTCTGTAAGGTTTGTATAATTACTGGAAAATGTTGTTTTAGACAGAGGGAGAACATGGCACTACTCTCCTCCAAAACAGCCATACCTCTAGGAGACTTACTTAAAAAGTAAGAGCACATTAAATTCTTAAAAGTAAGAAAAGTGCAACCTTAAATGCCCGGGGAAGATTTATATAAGATATTAGAATTGTGGCTTTCCTCAGGAATTTGTTCTTGGATCTACTCAAAAACCTTTTTTTCACAGTTTTGGACAATTTTTTTTCACTTGAAGCATTGGATGAGAAGTGGTGATACCCATGCCAAATGGTGCTGCCATGTTTTTCTTATTGATCTACTTTGGTAAAACATATATGGACATGCTTAATGCTATGATTTAAGAACCTGACTGCTTAATGCTTAATGCTAGATTTAATGAGCTGACTGAATCCCAGTTTTGTTGGCTAGGCTTGACTGCATCAGTCATGCCATCAGAAATGCCTCAGCATTTTATTCTTGCCAATAGGTTGATCTTGATATGGCTTGATAAAGAAGTTACAGTAAGAAAAACATCACATGCAGTCTTTTTTTGTTTGGTTCAGTCTTTTTCTGTGTTGTGTCCTGTGAATTTGTTTCTCTCATTTTTGTTCCCTTTTGCTCCTAGAAAAGAAAATGGTGATCCTCTGTTCTGAGCAATGTTTTTCTTGCTTGTGTTTCAAGTCTTGTGAAGTCTTGGGACATCCCTGGAGACAAAGTACCAGCTGGGGTAAACCAGTAGCAGAAACACTACAGAGTTCCCTTTGAAATGTGTCATTGTTGGGTGTTCTCCCTTGATTTGGGTCAAAGTGATCACCAAATACGGGTTTAACACATTTACCCTTAGTATTCATTGCTTCCTTGGCAGTGTGTGGCATTGGGCCAGCAGTGGCAAGGTGGATCTAAAGTGCTGTTTTCACACCAATGCATGGCTATGAACGTATTTTACATGTTTTTACCCTCTCTCTGCTTTTGGCAGAAGAGACTACCTCCAGATCCACTGGAGTTCTGAATTTATGGTAACAGATAAACAGATTTAAAGTAATGCTTTTGTATATGTTCTAAATCTTATTAATGTGTGACTAGACTCCTGTGGTGAAATGTGCTATGTGCAATCATCAATACTATTTTTATTCTGAGGCAAATTAATAGTAGCTGTTTTTGCACTGACATGCAAACATTTCCGTCAGACAGCTGCTAAGTATACTTGAAAATCCTATTATATGTATGCATGTGGACACCTCATGTGGAAGAGCAGAACTCACTGATATTTTCTAAAGTTGAAAGATATCTTTTAATCCTCAAAGCATTAAATATGAAACATGAAACATTTCCCAGATTGTTTAGTAGCCTTGATCAAGATGAAAACATAACTAAAATACTGGTCAGGTAGCTGACTACCTGCATTTAATATGAAGCCATAACCAAAGCCCAGGGGAAGACAACATAAATTTAATCTTACTTTCAATTTCAAGGCACTTAGAATCATAGAATGGTTTGGGTTGGAAGGGTCCTTAAAGATCATCTGGTTGCAATCCCCCTGCCATGGGCAGGGATACCTTCCACTAGGCCAGACTGATCAAAGCTCCATCCAGCCTGATCTTGGACACTTCCAGGGATGGGGCATCCACAGCTTCTCTGGGCAGCCTGTGCCAGTGCCTCACCACCCTCATAATAAAGATTTTTTTCCTAATATCTAAACTAAGTCTATTCCCTTCCAGTTTGAAACCCCATTGTCCTGCTCTTGTAACTTATGGACAAGACATCTGGATTTGCCTAGAATGCAAAAGAAACTCTTTTGTACTACATATCACTTTTTTCCTAAGTCACAGAAAATTTATAGATATAAATGTACAAATAAGTAGCATAAAAAGCCAGAATCTGTGCTAAGAATGTCAGATAAATGTCAAGTGATAGAGAGTCCGTTCAATATTCTGGCTCCATGTCATCATCTCAGCAGACCAGAGTAACTGAAATAGAGGGAGGAGGTGTTGCCCCATTTCTGTTCCAGGACAGCTGATACTTTTTGCCTGCAGAAGGATGGAAAGGAAGTGGGGTTTAGCACCCTTTCAGCCATGGCAATGAGAAAACTCCCTCCTTTTAACGTCTCCAGATCCTACCAGCACACCTACAACAGTGAAATCTTTGAAATACATCTAAGAAATATAAAAGCTGTGTACCAGTAAGGTATTAAAATGTCATTAAACCTTAAAAAGCAGAAATCCTTCTGCTAAGAGGAGTTTCCACACCTACACATGTGGGAAGATAGTTTGTAAGGATAGTGCAGAAGGCAATTTTCCTCAATGAATTACAGCTGTACTGATTACAAGCAGCAGAAACAGCCTTGTTTGTCCAATGAGGATGGCTGTTATAAAAGAGGGGGCTAGCTGGGTGAGAATAAGTTGCAGTTTGATGCACAATGTAGTTTCAGGTGGAGGCTGCTGGCTGTGCTGTGGGGAGGTAAGGGATCAATAGGGTTAGGCAGCCTGGTTAAGGGACAGCTTGGGGTTTAGCCAATCGTGCAGAAGAAGGAAACTTGCAGGGGGAAGGAGTCAGAGTTGTGTGGAGCTGCCTGAGAGAAGGCATGAAAAGTTTGAAATAAAAGACTGGTGTTGGTGCCAGTCGTGTCCATCTCAACATAATTACCACATACACCCACACTAAGACGGGGAGAACGCTACAGACACCGTGATGCACAATAAGGGCCTGGAGTTTTATGTGGAAGATATTTGTATGACATAGTGATGGGTAACAGTGAAAAACATCTTGGAGAGATTAATAGGCAGTGACCTAGACAGACAGATTACACCATGGGAGCTACAAAATGTTTCCTAAAATGGATTTATGATGCTGCAACTGAGTGCAGAATGACTGGTGTAACTCACCTGCATCTCCGGAGAAACACGTGGAGCTGTTGGTGTTGAAAGGGTCTCTGAACTAATAAGCACTTTAAACATTTTTCCAAACATCTTTCTGATGTGTGTGAATGACCCTTTCTCGTTCCCTCATGTTATCCCACAAACCACCGTTAACCCCTCCACGGTGTCCAAACAAGAGGCATCTCAGGTGGCTCCAGGAGACCGACTTGCCATCACATATATCACCAGACTTTTCCAACTCTCAGGCTTTTATGATCCTGACAGTTGTTTGGGCTTAGTTTCCCCAGCCGGTTGTGATGAATCTGAGCCTGCCCTTCAGCTGAGAAACCCAGTGGCTGGGTGGGCCCGGAGGAATGGCCCTTCTTTCCCCTCCCTGTTTAAGCCTCTTGTGAGTAACTCCCTGCAGCTGTCTGTAAACATCACTTTCTGAATGGAGTGAGAGATGTCTGGGGCAGGCCAGGCTCTCACTGCTTCTCAAATGAAAATAAATAGTGCTGTCAGCCCTGCACAGAGCATTGCTCCCTTGCCCCAGGGCTTCACAACCACCTCCGTTTTTCTGTTTCCAGCATTTACTTTCTGAACCTACGTGTCCCAGAAAACCATGAATTTACAAGTAAACACACACACACCACACAAGCCAGGAGAGAGCCAAAACCCATAATCCTTATCGCCTCTGATAAACCACACAATTAATGGCAATTATCAGTTAATGACTTACTAAAGGCAAAGCAGAAGCCTGTGTGTACGTGGGGTAGAAAGCATGTCTTTGCAGCAGTATGAATTTTACCTCCTAGCAAATTGTTGTTAACCTGAAGCCGTGCCAAGGCACCCATCCTCCACACATCTTTGCCAGCTGAGGAAGCCACCTCCTCTGACTTCTCTTGTCCTGCTGGGGACTCTGCTCTTCTCAGGGCATGGGGGGGTGTTTGTGTCTCCGGTTACTTCACATTCCCTTGGCCAGGTTTGTACGAAAAGGCGACAAGCTGCTAATGCACCACCTGCTACCTCTGTGGCATGGGGAAGTCCAGCTCCTTTTCCTGCCCTGGCCGCTGGTTCTGTGCCTTCCCTGCCAGCAGTGGTCATTATATCTCCAGTGTCTTGGCCCCAGAATTCAACATGGTGTTTCCTCATCCAGTGTGGTCACATAGCCAGACAAATCTGAGGTACATGGACAGTAATCCCTTTCTTACACAGCTGGTTTCAGCCTGTTGTCTGTCTCGTTCAGAGGATCTGAGGAGCAGCAGCCTCCCTCAAGGGCTAACAAGATGTCAGGGGTGGGCTGGCAGTGGCAGTGTCCTCAGCTGGCACTGCAAGGGCTGGCCAAGGATGTCTAGCCTCAGCCATATTTTTCAGACCCAAATGTAGAATGTTAAAGCAAAGCCCACTTTTTTTTTTTTACCACTGTTTTTGCTTTCTCTTTGATCTTTCCAGCTCTGCCATTTGGGTTTGCTTGCATTTTTGAAAGCAGGATGAACTGGTTTAAAAATTGGAGATTTATTTTTGCTTGCATGCTTTTATGAATTCTGTAGAACTGAAACTTTATTCCCATCCTTTTAATTAGGTTTTCAGCATCCTGGACTGCGGAAAATTTTCAGTATGGACCTGAGATCTTTATTTGCTATGACACAGGAACATAAATACTAGTCTAAGCACTCAGGGTCTATCAAGCCCACATTCACTGTGTCTAAAAGCAACCCAACCAATAAAGCAACAACCTGTGTGGAAGTAGAGAATTAAAGTGGGATGGCTTTGTTCAGGACTTACCAGGATTTCAAACTGGGGCAGAAAAATTCAGAAATCTTTCAAATAAATCCTACTAGGATACTGTAATTATCACACCATTTCGAACATTGATTAATTGTAATTTTAAGAGTGGAGTGTTTGATTTCAACAGATCAGTAATGTTATTACTAATATTACTTTCTTTTACTTTGACCTACATAACTACCCAAGATTTTTCAAATGTCCAACTCATAATACCCAACTAAACAACCCCAAAACTGTATTGTTTGACATTCTGTGTCACATGGACAGGGTACCAAAAAGGTTGGAACTGTTGGATCCCAGCTCAGAATGATGCCCAAAAAAGCTGATAGCACTCACAGACCATGAAAACACCCTGTAACCTCAAGGTGACCTTGCAGTGTGAATCCTGCTTCATTATTTGGTGTCTATGCCCAAATTCTTGATTCACCTGCTTGATCTTGGAAATTACAATAAATTTTTTTCTTGACTCTTATATTTAGTTAACTTTACTGCAGAGATCTCCAGGTGATTTAACAGAGAAACTTTTGTCAATTCTGCTGTTATCGTAATCAGAATGCAACAAATATGCTGCATAGCAAAAATAACCAATTTTTACCAAAGATTTAGTGAAATAAACTTGTCCTTTCCTTATATTTTTGCTGGATGTCAGGGCATATGGAGTTATGATTAGATAGATGATTTTAAGGCTGTGATAATTTCTTGTTTTCTAAAGAGAGCAAAGAATTATCTTTGAACAAAAGCAAGTCAGTGTCCAATGAGCATCTCCTTGTGGCTGTCTTTGTTCTCAGTGTTCGACAATCACTTTGAAGACTCATTTTACTACAAGGGCACTTGTGTGAAGAGTAGCCCAGAGGACCCTGCAATGGTGATTAGTCTTTGTATACTCCCGGATCCTTTGTGCCAGACCTTCAGCATGACAGTTCAAATGGGTTAGGAGTTCACTCTCACTTAATTAATCCCAGATTTTGCTCATATGGCACACATCGTTGGTGGTAGGACTTGCAAGCAGCACTGCATAGGTATGAAATCAGCAAACAATGACTTCATTTTGCTTTGTGGTTCTTCATGAAGTAGGCCTCAATCTAGCAAAAAATCCTAACCAAATGAGCTAAAATAACCCCAAATATACAGATACATTTTTCAGAAACAATATCTAGATAAAAACTTCAAATGTACAGTTTTAATGTTATTTCTAAGACTCAGAGTCACAGATTGTCAGGAAAAAATCTAGAAGTGTTTGATTTTCCTTTAATATCACAATCTTTCAGCACAGGATTTTAGGGAATCCACCTCCTTTACTGGTGGAGAAACCCTTATAAAAATAGAGTCATCTAATAGGCTTGCAGCAGTGAAATGTCATTAAGGTCCTGGAGGTAGTTCCTTAAATTATTATGTTTAGAAGATGTGGTCACTGAGACAATGTCCAGAGGCTGGCAGAAGGAGCACTGATAGACAAGTGTTTGAACATCATCAGTGTGCAGAGGACACATTACCTTCCTCACATCTGCAACTCTTCCACTGGTGTTGCCCAGATCTTGGATAAATCAGTTTTTGGTCAAACAGAGTTTATCAAGATTTAATCCAAGCAAAGCAGTGAGGAGGCAGCTAGGCAAGCAACAACACCTTGAAAGATTCTGCAGGATTAGTAAAAAAATGCATTTAGATTAAAGATATAGAAAGAAAATTGCTTAATTTAGGGATTAATTTAAGAATTCCCAATAATTTTTTGATTGTTGTTAATGCTATGCTGCACAGCAGCTCCAGCTCTAATTCTGGTGGACAAAGAAGTGACTGCACTTATAGAAGCCTTTGCTGTCTGGGCTATATGTATTATTGCACCCAGAATAGCTGAAAATTAAGGTATCAGGAAGTAGGTAAATTCAGCAAGCTCTGAATGTTGGAGGCCATCTCTGTGTGAATGTAGACTTTGATAAAAGAAGTGTCTAAATTATGTATCAGCATACCCTAAAAATCTATAAAAATTTCAAAGGCACGTGGTTGATGACCCTTTTCCTTCAACATAAAGGGTCTTTCTCTCTCTAGTACAATGCCTTTCACTTTGGCCTAAGCTAAACTTTTGTCTAAGAGCCAGAAAAGAGCCTCTCAAAGAAGGAAAGGTCTTCATAGGGCTCACTGCATTTCCTCAACCTACACTCTGGAAAGGAACAATACATGTGGAAGAGCAATTCTGCCAGGTCTGCTGAAGGCAAAGGTTACAGTTCTCTTGAAGAATTAATGCAGCTATAGATCATAATATCAGTTGTGCAACTTAACATGCAACTATTGGGTGCTTAGATGCAAAGGCTACCTCTCTGATAAAAATTAAGTGCAGCCAGGACTCATATACCTGGTATGGAGCACTGCCAAAATCAATACTGCTAAATGCTATTAAATACTACATCAGTATATTAAAATCTCTTGCTCTGCAAAACAGGGCAATTGCCCACTGGGAATGGCTCCTGCCATGTGCTAATCTCAGAACCATGCCTGGGAACAATTTGAGAAACTGCTGAAGTGGGCCAAAAATATGCCAGAAACTTCTCTGATAATTTAAAACTGTAGAAAATTGACTTGCAGAGCCTGGGAATATTCCTGCACCCTGCTAAATTTATAGTGTAAGTGTAGCCTATAGAGATTAAGGCAGTCTAAGAACCTATAGTAAATAGGGCTTCAGGAAATATGGACCACAGCAACCCAATTCGCCCAGTTATCTGCAACCCTACATTAAGTCTATGTCTACTGAGGTATGTTGCCCTAGAAAACATTTTATATGATGAAGTGTTAATTTCTTATTTTTTATTATTCCATTGTTAATTTCAAAGTAAAAATTCACCAGACTCAAGGAGAAGAATTGCAGTGTTTATAAAGTAGGGATTGGCAGGTAACACAGGAATATATCAGATCATTGGGACCAGGGATTAGCTTCACAGAAGCTAGATGCAATTAAAGGTGTTAGGATCCATGAGCTGAAACATTCTTTCATTTGCATGAATGAACAGTGTTTGAAAGTTCAGTTTTCCATTTAAAATCTTTTAATAAACTTCTTTCCTGCATGTTATAGCAGCCTCAGTTTGTCTGTGTAAGTTTTTTAACTGTTCTTTGTGGGTGAAGATACAGAATAATTAGTATTCTGACAGGTTCATATTTTTATTTAAATTATGCATTATTGAGCATAACAGGCAGTTCATGTGCAATTGCATGAAATCATTGCTCCATCAGGATACTCTTTGCATGACAATATGCACCTTGTTCTCTTGACTATGAGATGTAAAAATTCTTTATGAGCTTACCACATTTAAAGGTGAAAGGAAAAAGCACTAAATCAGGTGAATACTGAATTTCATCTGGCCATGTGTTGCAGATAAAAAAAAAAAGAGTTAAACCTCACAAAGTTAAATCTTTACAGCTTCAAAGAAAAACGGAATTTTCCTTCTGAGGCTATTACATCTTTTGTTATGTAATATTATCACTAATAAAGATTGTGTGTTAGCAAGCGAGGCCCTGGGTAGGTTCAAGCAATAGACAGTTTTGTGGTTTCTGTTGTTAACAATCTGTCAAAGTCAGGCTCCCAAAACAGTGTAAAGGAAGAAATAGAAAGAGACAGAAAGAGAGAAAGGAAGGAAGAAGAGAAAGAAAGAAGACTGGTTGACTTAATACAGGGGCACAAATTAAAAGCCGAGAAAAAAAGAGTGAAAGGAGACCAGGGCTCAGGGAGGAGAGATGAAAGTAAAAGAAAAGACAAACATACACAGCTAAGGCCAGAGTGCAAGTCCTTTCAAGTCCTCATTAACCCCACAGTAAAGAGTTTCCTTGTGAACATTTAGCCTTTTCATTGAGCTCTTCTTTTTCATTGTCAAATGTCAGCTGTGAAACGTTTGGACGCAGCATAACCCTTTAAAAACCCCTTTCATAGAGTGCAAGCCAAATCCATTACTGTGTTTTAGCTCCACGAGCAGATGCACTAATGTGAATAGTGTATTAAACCAATGTTTGGGTGTGAAAATCACACCCATGAGTGAGCGGCTGTGCAAGAACTGAGAAACTAAAATTCCCTGGTTACAACCTGAGCACCAAAGTCATGAGGGCAGCATAATTGTGAGGGAAGGATGAATGCTCACTCATGGCTGATTTCTTCAAAAACCCCCTCCAAGAGACCATGACTGCCTCATTCATCTTTGAGGGCCTCGGGAGCAGCTGCCACAGAGGGATGATGGCTCTGCAGCCCATGGCTCCTTCCCTGCAAGCACAAGGTCAACAGCCAGGCTCTCTCACTGAGACCTTACACATGTGCTTAACTTTTCAATTCATAACTAAACCCATTGACTTCGGTGTGGCTTTTCATAGAGGTGGAGCTCAGCTGAGGACTGGATTTTTTGAAAGCCTTGAAGCACAGATCCCTAACAGAGTCTGAAGTATTTTGAATTGAGAAAGTTCCTTCCCAGGGCTCCAACTACTCTGTAAATAGGTTTGATATAGGGTGTTATATGATTTAGAAGAGACAAAAGCAGAGTGATATTGACAAAAAACTTGTAAGAGGTTTTTGTTTACTAGAAGTTCTTTCCTTGCCAATGGTAGTTAGTTTGTTCTTTCTACATTTATTGATGCCAAGGAAAAAAGAGGGGGGAAAAGCCAACTATTTAAGAAGGTCAAATGTGTCCCAGCGTAAATTGTGAATTACTTAAATAACAGGACATGTCACAAAACTGACATCAGTGTTTCTCTTCAGTCCCACCCAATGATAATGAGAAGCCATTTGAACAATTTCAGCCGAGCAGAATAAACAAAGATTTTGTGCAGACCCTGCTGAGAGCTTGATCCAACAAACCTGTATCCAGCCAAATAACTCTTTGTAAAATTAGAAATCTCTCTAATATTTTCTTATTCAACAAGTAGGGTATGTCTGGATTACTGAAATGATGAGCATGTACAGGATCAGGTAAAAGAGATTAGTCCATATTTCTCTTCTGTATATCAATTGACATCCCACTGAAGACAGCTATCATCTTTACATTTTACTTTGGAGGGGATGAGATACCACTTTTGTGGGAGGGGAGGAGAAAAGCCAAGAATGTAACAGGGAGAAATTCTGCACAGTTTAGCCACTAAGAATAGTTACCAATTATTTTATTACCAAATAGTACAGACAGAGAACAACAGGGAACAATGAAAACATCTCTGTGAGAAAGAATAGGAAAATATTGTTTGTAATGAGAAAAACGTAGGCAGCACACTTGGAAGAATGGTTTTCAAGGAAACCCTTTTTACTGAGATGAGAAGCAAATGGAACAAGGCTCTGAAGTGGAAGCATATGTGCTCACTGAGGAGAGCTGACGTAATTGCTGTGGATCTTGGCCTCCTCCAGGAAAGCACGTCTTTGTGGAGGATGGCAGAAGGGTGTGTGGCAGCAGCAAGGGAGGGGTGTGACAGGGAGTTCTTACAGCAGAGGTGACGTTGGCAGCCTCGCTGCTGCTGTCCTTGGAGTCCACACCAACACCTCCCAGACACTTCTGTCTGCAAGAACCAGCTGCAGCCTCCTCTCTGCTGGGTGACATGCTGGCTGTAATGATTCCATGGCTTAGCGTGGGTATTTGTCACACTTTGTCACCAGTCTGGCCAGAAACACCCTCAAAATGGCTCATGGTTGTCCGAGCCCTGAATCCATAGGTCTGGACCAGGACAAAATCCAGACAAAGAGAGAGTGTCCAGGGGATAGATGCAAGGTGGAGTTTGCCTTGGCAACAGCCCCTTGTGGCAGATCTCATCTTCTAGGTGGGTCACATGCCTGCCTGGACATCTCAGCCCAGGTACCAGGCAGCCCCCCGGGGGTTCCTGTCCTCAGTTCCACACTCAGTAATGTCCTTCCACTCTGTACATACAAGGTACAGTTTCTGGCACATGAATTTGTCCTTACTACTTATTTCTCTTGGCCTTCCCAGATCTGAACCCTTAAAATAAACAACTTTGCTGTCCTTTAGGCATTCCCTGAGGAGTGTTGGTATTACAGAGGTTTCCATTGCCATAAAGATAAAAGCAGAGGCTCAATGCAATGAAAAGGTTAATGGATGTCAGTATATTTTGGAGAGGGATGCTAGGAAGGAGGAGTATGTGGTTACAGCAATAAGCAAGACAAAAGATCCAAGCTCTTTCCCCATCTGGGCAGCAGTCCTCTTGCCTTCTGCTGATGCTGCTATTTTGCACTGTATCTGAGTGTGCCCACCTGACTGCAGCCATGGGCAGCATGAAAGCATGGGAAATTATTGCTCAGTCTGGGTGAGGAGGAAGGAAAGCAGTGGACATGCGAGGCAGAGCAGAAGGATAGAGATGTTACTTTGGAGCAAGTGAGGCAGCAGAGAACACAGATCACCAGCTGCTACTGAGTGTTACAGCAGAGGTGAGTTTTGAAGAGACAGTGTTACAGACTTGGGGACTGGGGAGCCCTTCCTGTGCACAGGATGCAGCAGAGGATACCACCCAAACTTTTTAAGAGAAAATCAAGGTAACAGGTAATAAAAAATGGAATAGCAGGCAGGGGAATTAACAGCAGCATGCTAATAATGTCATTGGCATATATTCTTTTCAAGTTCCAGATGTAATGGGTGAAGCAGATACATCCCCAAACATCCCCTCTGCTCCTCACTTCCCACCTAATCCAGGGCATCACCTCCTCTGATGTAGGGACAGAATAGCTCTTGGAGGATCTCATTCTACTATTCTAGTCAAAGCAATCTGCAGAGTAAATGGCTGTTATTTGAAACCTAGTCTAAATAGGCTGTCTTTATTTTAATAAAATGGAATAAAGCATGAAAAAAGAGCCATTTAAATGACATTTGTAAGAAAGTGTTACTTTTTGATGATGAGGTAGTTGTAAGTATTTGGAGCTTGTAAACTTTTTCCTTATACACTTAGAAAGTATGGGTTTATGACCTAAGAGAGGACAGGCAAGTGGGGATATAACATTTATAACCTACAGGAGGGTAACCAGGTAAGACAGGAAAACATTTAAGTAGTGGCACTAAAATGATTAAGGCTTTACTGAACTTCTCTAGCTGGAAAGCAGTAAATGATTGCAAAACATTATTATTTCATCCTAAAAGCTCACTCAACATATAAGGAAAAATAAATACTTAACTTTGTACATTTAATTCAGTCATTTGCTTGTTTACATTGAAACTGGCTGCTTTAACTCCCCAAATGTTTAATATCAAGTAGGTTCAAAGAAAAGTGTAACTCCTCAGCAATGAATTTCCTGACTTTGCTCTTTCTGTTTAGAAAAGATGATAAAATGGATTGCAATGTTTTACAGAATTTCAGTATTTATTACATATCAAAGCTATTGGCCTAGCATTTTAGAAAGATTTACAGGTTTTTGTCTTCAGATGTCACATAACAACTTTAAGACTAATCTCAACCAAAGATGCTAAATTGCCAAAGTAGTTTCACAACTGTCTGGAGTCTTAAACCTTTCACACCGGAATTTTGGTCTGCGGGATCTAACAAGTATGTGAATAAAGAAAAAAAGGAAATAAGTGAGCCAGCTAAATCATTTGTACAGTGATTAAGTGAAAAGTCTACAGTGACCCTTAAGCTGATGAAATGAAACTCTTCAGGAAGCAGAAAAGCAATAAACAAAATGGCAGTCGTTGTTGAAGACTATGGACAAGGTGGTGTTACCAAATACCAAGCCCTGGGGCAGACCCTGCCCTGCAGTAGAGGCACTGTTTCCCTGATCCTCCTCTAATGCAGAAACATTATACTCTACCAGGGTTTCCCCAACATTTACAAAGCACATTTCCCTTTGGATTCATCTTCTAGTGAGTGCATCTTTCCCAAATCCACTGCTGCTCCCTCTTTTCAGGGTGAGAGACCAAGAGTGGAGGTTAAATGCTTGTCCTCTCCTCCCTGCTCCTGCCAGGACTGAGTGCTGATAGCAATTAAAGTTGTGTAATTAGCAATTCCCTTGCTATGGCAAGCACTGACAGCCAATACTTACAGCCGATTCTCACTTTGCCTCTCTGGAGGAACTGAGCTGCTGCTGATTTCTGCTGTCTAAAATTTCATGATCCTTTTGAATGCTCTTGTGACCTTCAAGGGGTTCATGACCCTCACTGAGAAACACTGGGCCATTTCTATAAAACACAATTATTTTGGGTGAATATTCCTGTGTTCTCAGGTGCTCTAACAGCTTGCCATGGGCCCCTGCAAGTGTCAGACACTGGGGATAGACTTGCATGAGCCTGGCACCCCAGACAGCACCAAGTGCTACCTCTGTAGCTACTCATTGATGCTGTGCAGCATCCTGCCAGTCCCAAGGGCAGAGGCAGCCCCAGGCTGAAAGGACAACGAAGGAGAGTCATGTGCTGTGACCACAGAGCAAGAGGCAAGGGCACAGAAAGCATCAAAGCATCATCTCATGTCAGCTGGAAAGCCACAGCCAGGCCCCCAGGCCTGACTGACACCTGCACACAGTGGACCTGTGTGGCTCCAGGAGCAGCAGAAGGAGATTTAATCATGATATAACCTAAACCAGCACTCTGTTGTGAGGTGAGTGGCTCCAGTGCTGGCGTGATCCACTGTGGAATGTTCTAGTGTGGTGCCTGGGGTGGTTTCCCAAACTGGGAGGACCTCAAAGGGAGTTGAGGGAACTCCCAGAAGCCTCCAGCTCACATGGCAGCAGATGTTGGGAGCTAGATGGGATTGGAAGCAAAGGTAGCCAAATGCCCTGATGCCTGTAAAAGGACCACTTAGGCAGCCCTGGTGATCCACAGTGATGCCAACAGGGAGACAATCTGCACAGAAGATGGCACAGAAGGTGTGCAGGAAAGGCCCTGAAGACCTGACAACTTGTCCAGGGAGCAACAGAAATCCCCCATAGAAAGTCATAGACTTGTTAACTCTGCACCCACTTGTAAAGTCTGTGGCCCTGATGAACATGTCCATGGGTACAACCAAGGGCAAGAGCTTGCCAAGCCACTTTCAACCATTTACCAGCAGTCCCAGCTAACTGGAGAGGTCCCAGTTGACCAGAGTGAATAAATGTCACACCCATTTACAAGAAGGGCAGGCAGGAGGATCTGGGGAGGCACAGGCCTGGCCTCAGTGTCAGGGTGGTTATGAAGGAGATCACCTCGAGTGCCATCACATGGCACATACAGGACAACCAGGGCATCAAGCCTGGTCACAGTGGGTTTATGAAATCTAGGTTCAGCTTGAAAATAACATCTTCTTGAATCACAGGGTGACTCAGTTTGTGGATAAGGGAAAGGCTATGCATGTTGCTTACCTGGACTTCAGTCACCAAAGCCTTTGACATCATTTCCCACAACATTTTCCTGAGAAGCTGGCAGCCCATGTCTTGGATGGATAAACAATTGACCAGATAAAAAACTGGCTGGATGGCCAAGCCTGGAGAGTAGTAGTGAATGGAGTTAAATCCAGCTGGAAGCCAGTCACAAGTGGTGTTCCCCATGGCTCAGTTGTGGGGCCAGTCCCATTTTATATCTCTGTCAGTGATCTGGATGAGGGGATCAAAGGAACCCTCACTAAGTTTGTAGATGAAACCAAGTTGATTGGGAGTGTTGATCTGCTGGAGAATGGGAGAGTTCTGCAGAGGGCTCTGGACAGGCTGGGTTAATGGCCCAAGGCCAGTGGTATGAGGTTCAACAAGGCCAAGTGCTGGGTCCTGCATTTGGGTCACAACAACCCCATGCAGTCCTACAGGCCGGGGAACAGTGGCTGGAAAGCTGCCCTTGGAAAAGGACCTGGGGGTGCTGGTCAACAGTGACTGAACATGAGCCAGCTGTGCCCAGGAGGATAAGAAGGCCAATGGCATTCCGGCCTGGATCAGAAACAGTGTGGCCAGCAGGACCAGGGCAGGGATTGTCCCTCTGCACTTGGTACCTTGGGTGCTGTGTCCAGTTCTGGGTCCTCACTGCAGAAAGGAACCTGAAGTGGTGATCCAGAGAAGGGCAACAGAGCTGGGGAATGGTCTGGAGCACAAGTCTGATGAGGAGCAGCAGAAGGAGCTGGGGGTGCTTAGCCTGGAGAAAAGGAGGCTCAGGGAAGATTTTATCACTCTGCAATTCCCTCATAGGAGGCTGTAACCCAGTGGGGATTAATTTTTCTCTCAGGTAAAAAGCAATGGAACAAGAGGAAACAGCCTCAAGTTGCTTTAGGTTGAATATTAAGAAAAATGTCTTGACCAAAATGATTTTCAATCATTTGAACAGGCTTCCCATAGAAGTGGTGGAGTCACCATCCCTGGAGGTATTTAAAAGTGATATAAATGTATTGCTTAAGGGCATGGTTTAGCAGTGAACCTGGTTTAGGAGTGGACTTGGCAGTGTTGGGTTAATGGTTGGATTTGATGGTCTTAAAGCTCCCTATGATTTGCATTACCTCTGGCTGACTCCTTCCTTTCCATGGGACAGAACTGGACAGTGCTGATGGGCTCTACCCTGGCACTCTTCATCCTGCCATGGAGATTTTCCCTCTGAAGTTTACTTTGTGCCAAATGGAAAAGTAAAAATTTATAGGAAAGCAGTATCAATCTGCAAAGTCACCTAATGCAGAAAAAAGAGTGAAGAAAGGGGCAGGAGACTGGCTAATAAATTATACAGAAAGACTAGGAGTAAATTCTGAATACCAGTCCCAAAGCCACGCACATGAAGTTTCCTTCTTCTAACTTTTACACCGCAAATTTCTTTGTTTATCATCTGAAGGTGATATGAATTTATGTATTCAAGGAAAGATCCCATGAAAAATACTTACAGAGTAATGGTGAGAAAGCAAGCCTGAGTCTCCTTCAGAGAGAAATTCAGCACAGAAAAGTAGGAACAAGCATTCCCATGAAAGTCTCTGGATTGATTCATAGATCCCATCGTAACTGGGGATTCCTGTTCTGCAATATCAGGCTTTGGAATCAGTTTTGCACCACTCAAGCACAGAACAGTGTTGAGCCCTAGGATTACACTCACACAAGGCAGGCAGGCAGGGTAAGGCAGCCTTGGATTTGGTCCCAGCTTGACCTCCCTGCTTGATTTTAAGCAGCCTGTGAACAAACATTTACTACAGTAACAGCAAACAAGCGAGTCTCTGTAAGGTGTAAAGCTGGGATGCAGATTACAAACATATGTAAATCGAAATAGTTTAGGTTAATTTCTTGGTACTGAATTCAGTGACTAAGTGCTTATTTCAGAATGCTCATTCCATGCCTTGAGCTACTGCTTTGTCCATCTCTTCAGTGGCAGAAAGCAATTTAGCATAATCCTTCTACTGTAATGTCCAGTTTTTCCATAAAGATTACAGATGAAACCAAAAGACCTCATTCTAAAGAAGGCTTACTGCTTTGCAAAGCTGGCCACTGTGTGTTTAACTGCACCAGAATGGTCCATTGGAGAACAGAGGGAAATCTCACATTTGGGAGGATGCAATGAAGGAGTCCCAGACAACCTAAACAATCCCTGTTTGCCAAACAATATGTGTGAGGCTTAAAAAATGATGAATTCGAAACACATTTCTCTGCTTCACAACAACTGGAAAGCACCTTTCAATCAAATGAATAATAAAACTCATTGAAAGGCTGATTTTCATCTAGCTTTAATCACTGTAATGCTGCTCGAATGAATGTGACTGCACCCACCAGCTGATATCATCTGAGGATCTGGTCCAGGGATCTGTGTAAGGGAGACTGCAAGATAACGATGGGAGACCTTTAAGTTTTTGGCACACAGGCCTGGCTGTTAATCTCAAAGCCAGTTCCCTTACCTCCTCTATTGGAATAGTATGGGTTTACTTTTTTTCTCACGGTATTTCTGCTTCTATCTTTGACTTTCTTTGACTTCCAGCTGAAATATAGACATTAAAAGAAGCACACAAATTGTTTTTAAATGTGGCTCAGAAATGTTGCTGCACTGAGGGGGATGAAAATTCAAGTATTTGTTAATTTTACTCCAACTATTAAAAAAATTATGAGACACTATGTTTCTTTGGAAAATATAAAATGTTGAGGTCTGTTTATCTAGAAGGATATTCAACATTATAAACTTGGCCTCATGAGATGTGGTCCATGTCCAAGTGGGACATTCAGCCTTTTATTGAACTACTCTTGCTAATTATATAAAAGTAGTTTTAATCAAAGATTTCCTGGTTTTTGCAAAAGAATTTAAGTTACTGGAAAGTCAGTCTTTGTAAGTTAGGGGAGAAGAGGTTAATGTTTACAGTCAAAATTTTAATAAAGCATTTTAAAAGTACACGCAAGCTATCAAAATTGCTTTAAAACCTTAAGAATTTAATGTAATTTTTTTGGGGAGGAGTTCAGTCTGTTTCACTCTCCTTTTAATTGTGGATGATGAAATTATTTAAACACCTTTCTATCCCCATTCCCAAAATCTGCAACTTCCCAGCATGAAGATGGAAGAGGTGGATTTACTGTAATAGGGTGACTTTTTTCCCTGGAAAAGCTGAGCTAATTCAGAACTGGTTCCTCTGGCCCTTTGAGCTTGAGCAAGTAGGAAAGGCTATAATTTAAGTGTAGGGGAAATGGTTCTTTGAAGCATAAGATAATATATGTACTGCAGACAGGCCACCCAAATCTCTTGGGAGTTCACCACCTCTGTGGTTCCCAGAGTACTAGCAAAAAGTTTTTCAGCACTTCTTTTTAAAATCATTGCTGCTACCATGTTTGTACACTTTCCCTGGAGAGGATGTAATGTGATTTAGGCCGTTTTAAAAAAGATTCTATTGGTTTGGTTCACTCCAGCTGATTCCAACATTTCACTAGGACTCAATAGAATGTATTTGCATCCAGCTGTAAGATCTGTCAAGACTGTAAGAATTTAAGTGTTGGGATCAAGTCAAGCTGGTGTGGGGTGAGCTTGGAAAAATGGCTGAGTTTATATTCTGCCCGTGCTTTAACTTAGATTGTTAAAAACACAACTTCTGCATTCACAGCACACCCTAAAGGACGTGTTTAAGGATATTGATTACAAGCACAGGAGGATAGAGCCCCTCCTGCAGGAGCAGCTCTCGCTCCCAGCTGTGGCAGCTTCCCCCCTCTCCCACTGCAGCCTGCAAGCCTGAACTCTGCGTCAAGTTGCTCCTAAATGATGTGACCACGGTGTGCTGGCCCAGCCCACTTGCAAATTCTATTTGACTTTCTAGTTCAGTGAACTACAGGCATTTACTTCTACCTGTGATTTGCCTGCTCTTGCCACAAAAGGTGGCAACAGACAGGAGTGAGGCACTCGGGGAGGCTGCTGGAGACTAAACCAGCTCCACTATTGGTGTTTCGTCTGCTGTGTCTGTGTGTCAGCACCTGAAACCTAATCTGGGCTCAGCCAGCCCGAGGTGGTGCAGTCTAATCTAAACTTCCAGCTCTGCCTAGCTACTCCTAATGAATCCTGATGGGCAAGAAAGGAAGGTCCTGCAGCTGAGCCAACAGCACAGCCAGGGTGCCACCAGAGCTGGGCGCCTTGACATAATTGTCCCTTGTATTAGAGCTCCAGCTCTGGAGTGGGTGAAAGAAGACACCCTTCCTGTCCTTCTGCCTGGTGGCTGCGGGCAGAACAACAGAGAAGGTGGCTGAAATGGCAAAATATCTCCTAGTAACCCACCGAATTTACACAGAATTTGTAATCAATCTTCAGCCGCTTCCTCTAATCTAGGCAAAACCCGAGCTGTGCATTTTTCATGTCCAGCTCTCAGCTGGACTCTCCTTGAACTACCACTGTCAGACAATGTTATTATCATTGCCATTGTTTGATAATTGCATCAACCTTCGTTTTTCAAAGATTGGACACAAAATTAGCATGGAGTTTACTGCTAGATTTACTGGCATTATTTTGAAGTCATGTACAAGAGGACCAAGAAAATGAAGCAGCAAAACACCCTCTTGCCTTAACTTGTTAGAACAGTTACAGTCCTGAGACTAAATTTTCTCCTCTTATTTTCTGATTATGCATTGAATATATGCAATACAAAAAGAAATTAAAGAAAGAAAGAAAAGAAAGACAGACAGAAAGAAAGAAAAACAACCAGCTACTTTAATGATAGTCCTTATAAAAACAATATTATGTTAAATTATTTAGTATGTTTTATTTAATAAAAAGGAAAAAGGAAGATGAAATAGGGCATTGAGGAAATTCCTCTGTTTATTTTTGTCTCTGTGGTGGTTCATTTTACCCACCAGTGTTTTTTTCTTCACTGCAAATCCCCCTTCCCTCTTGATTAAAAACAGACTCTAATAAAAGTGGTTTAAGATCACAGTGATAACTTCAATTCAAGAACAGGAATAAAGAGTACCCTTGGAGGAAAGACCCCATCTGCTCACATATAATATTAGGAAGGGAGTGCATAATGCAGAGTAGTGATTGCTACCATGTGTAAGATTATTCAGGTCTTCCACGTATGGCTTCTAACCTATATGGCCACGTAAAAAAAAGAGGGATTCAAGTATCCCATAAAACAGGTCCTATGTTTTACATTTGACCTTTTCCTGAACATCAACCTTATTAAAAACAAATAAAAAAATGTCCTGAATGGAAGCTGTAGTTTGATGTGGAGCTTATGGAGGCTGACAGCAACCCTGCTATTGGAGCTGGCCACTGCTTCATTCAAAAAAACCCATATCAAACTGCCTTGTGATGATCACTCCACAACTGGTTTTTATTTCATTTTATTCTAATAACCTTACAGAAATACATTTTTCACCAAATTGAAAGCTTGTCTTCCCTGAAGCCATGGAAAGGATTAGATAGCATTACATCAGACATTTCGAACAGTAAATTCTGAACTTGGAAGAAGCACTTCAAAGCATGGTTATGTGAAGCCTCAAGTGCCCAGGCAGAACAGCAAAGGCGAAACAATTGTAATCTCTGCAGTGGAAAGCAGTGACTGAGTGAGTGTAAGCTATGAATCCTATTATTTTAATCTAAAATATGTATTATTGTGAGGTCTGAAATCCATGTTTGATATGCTGTGCTAGTTGTTGTAAGAATGTATAATACAGGGCCTGGACTCCAAGACAAAATTTAATCAAGATAAAAGCAGGTTATGAGCAGAGATGGAAAGATTTTGCACACCATTTTTTGCAAATCTTAATAAAAGTGCAGCACCTGGAATTGGAGAAGGTACAGTTCGGGTTTTTTTAGTTAAATGGTTAAATTAAAAATGTAAATAAATTTCAAAGCCCCAAAACCCCCCAACTAATATAGAAGCAAATGAACATATAAAGAGAAACCTTTTTCTTGTGGAGCTTGCTCATCTGAATTTACAATGATAAATTAAATCTGAATTACTGTTCTATCTATGTAAAGCCAGAGATAAGGGCTTGCACTGCCTTAATTAGACTGGTATAAGCTGGCTAAGAGCCTCTGCCTATTCACACAAAACACTTTACCAGCAATGGAGATGCCTCTTTTGTTCCCCAAACAAGGCATCAGTGAATTAGTAGCAGTGGCTACATTTCACTGCTTGCCAAGTCATTAGCAGAAGGCAGAAATATATGCACTTAAGGAAAAGCTTGCTTTGGAGGTAGTTTGAAGTGAGACGAAGAGGTAGCTTATCAGGTTTTAACAAAGATTGTTTCAGGAAAATGTCTTTTTGGGAAAAAAGGGTTTTTTGTTATTTTTAAAAATTTTTTTTGTTTGAGGCTTTTTTGTGTTGTTTTTTATTTTTTGTGGGGTTCAGGAATTTTTTTAGGGTTGTTTGATTTCATTGGTTTTGTTTGCTTTTTTACATTAAACACAAATATTTAATTTAATATTTAATTTACTGTGGGGATTGATTTCTGCCAGCTTCCTCAGTGGTCTTTGCTCATCACTCTTCCTGGGCTGAGTTTCATAGAATCCTACCACAGTTTGGAAGGGCACCATTCTTCTGCAGAACAGGAGCTACTCGGTGATCCAGGAGCTCCCTTTTTGTCAAGCAGCAAAAGCACAACCAAAGCCTACTGAAAAAGCTGATAGGAACTAGACCTTTTGGCATTAAACTGAAAAGAATTAGTGAAAGTTTCTGCTTTGGACTGAAGCTTGTTTCTAGTCACAGAAAGTCCAGATAGAGTCTTTCCTAGATGTTCTGCATCCATGGAAAATAGTTAAAACAACTTCTCCTAAAAATACTTTTCTTTTTATATCTGGAAGTACATGTATAGTATTTTATGTTTTTCCCATTGCTATATGCTTAATAACAATCCTGGCTTATATTCCTTGCTAAACTTGGACTAGAAATGCTAGATTGTTTGCCCACAGTCATACCAGAATGTCTGAAAATGACATTTGGATTCCCTCCAAGTTATTTGGATGAATATACTGCTTTGCTACCAAAAAAAAAAAAAAAAAAAAAAAAAGAGGTTAAAAAAAAATCTTCCTTGGCTATGAAGTTCCCATACTTACCTCTCCTACCCTATGCTGTATAGCTGTGTTTCTGCAGCCCTGTGACCCTTGTCTCATAAGCACCTCTGGAAAGGTGCGACAGGCAGGATATTGAGGACTGTGAGGAATTAAAGCACTCGCCCCAGATGTGTGCATGGGACCTGACTGTTTTGCTAATGGTGGGAGGCATGAAACCTTCATGTCCTGTGCAGCCACAGGCAGCAGCTTTGTCTCAGCAGCTGCTGGGTTGATGTTGCAGCCGCTGTGACAAAGTCATCAGACCACATTTTTAAGTGAGTTCAGATGTATGAGGAGCAGATAATCTGACATGGACTGACACCCTTACACTTCTCACACCTTATAGCTCCTACTTGCTTTCCATCACAGGACATCCACCATAATCCCAATCTCCGCCCATACCAAATCATACTTCAATCTTACATCCCCTCCTCTTAAAATAGCCTTTTCCTC
Organism: Acridotheres tristis; assembly: GCA_037013685.1. Classification (NCBI taxonomy): domain Eukaryota; kingdom Metazoa; phylum Chordata; class Aves; order Passeriformes; family Sturnidae; genus Acridotheres; species Acridotheres tristis. The sequence goes on along the minus strand of CM072886.1, from coordinate 137,620,036 downwards.
TTTCAGGCTTCTGTCTCCTGCAAAACCTACCTCTCAAATCCATTATTTTCTGAATTTTATGTTGACCTCCAGCCTCAAGCCCATATCCCTCTCAGTCTCTTTTTGGCACCTCCTGAGATATCTCACAGGCATCCAGCCCAACAGCATCACCTGGAGCCATCCAACACCAAAAGCCTGGATGTGAGAGGCAGCAACACTGACAGACCTGCCCCTACAGGGACTCAGAACAACTCAGAGCAAGGGAATGAGCTTTAACTGGCTCCTGGTGACAGCCAACTGTATTGCATGCTGGATGAAGCCTAGTGCCTAAGTGCAAAGCAGGTTTATTGTGGACAATTGCTTCTTTGGGCTTGGGCAATGAAATATTGTGTATCTCACACCTCTGTTTATGAAACAACTTGAGGAATTTCCTCAGCATGAAAATGGCACAATCAGAGGGCTATGGAAATGCTAAGTTACTAATATAACCACTGAGTAGGTGGACCAGAGTTATGTGCTTAAGGCTGTGTATTCACTGATTTATAACTAACAAACAGGCAGCCTTTTTATTTTCAAGTAAATATACATCTGTCTCTTATCTTCTTTCTCAATTAACCTTACTCCTAGCTGTATTGTAAATGCCTTTGAAACAGAAGATGGAGAACACAGGTGGTTTCTAGGATGGGAGGATGAATAAAAGAGACAGATCATGTGAATTATCTCAGCTGAAGCAATAAAATGTAAGTGACCTGGGAATGTCCTGTGTGTCTGGTTTTGGATCATAAAGTCTGCCCAGAAAGGATGCCATTTATCTGCATTAGTCCCTGAAGCAGTCTTAGAAGTCTTTTTGCAGGCCTGAAATTGTGTCTATCTATCATTGCTACTGTAATCTTGAAAGCAGAAGGCTTAATGGCAAAAGCATCTTAAAGCTACGAACATGGTAGGAAATAAAACACCACCCTTGTACAGAGAGGGAATTCCCAATCAGTAGCTGTGCTGGTTGCTGCAAAACCATTTCAGTTGTGTTTCTCCATTAAATATTCAGCAGTCCTGCAGCAGTTCTTCAGCTCACAATAAGGTCACTTGCTGCTGTCTGCATCTCCCATACATGTAGGTCTGGGCTAGGAGCCCAACTTATAATTGCTTCAGTACCAAGAGCTCAGCAAAAGCACTGCAGGAAAGGGCCTCTGTCCCTGTCAGCTGTGATTCTCAAGGACACCTTTAAAATTCACTTGTGAATAGCTGATTAAATGTATTAACCTGGCTCTTTGCTTTATATACCCGAAGGTGAATTTATTCCTTTGTAGGCAATATTTTTTAAGTAAATAAACAAAACCATATATGGTGGTTTACATGTTCAATTACTATTTTATTGTTAATTATTTGTAACATACTCTCAGAACTAGTTCTCATGATAATAGATAAAGACTTACCATGGATCAAGAAGCTGATATTTGCTGTGGGACCAGTGTTTACCAAGAAGAGTATAACAAGTGCAAAAAACAGTCACAAAATAGTCACAATATATATGAGATAGATTTATAAAGGCTAAAGAGATTAAACTGAGAAGGGTGGATGGGTAAGGAAAATGTACCAGTCAAAAATTAAAATCTGTAGGGAAATGGCCATAGATGTTTTAAAGCAAGTGAAATGGAAATTATAATTAACACACTTGTAGAGACACTCCTAAACAACGCCAAAGCTGTTATAGAGAAACCTTTCCTTGGTAGGATTAGGGACAATAAGTATGTTAAATGTGTTGGTAATAAAACAAATCCCTAAGACAACATAAGCCTATTACCACACAAAGATGGTAACTTTATCAATACTGCTGCAGACAAGCTGTGTTCAGTAAATATCTGTGCTGTATTTAGGAAGCACAAGACGAGGAAAAAGTTGACAGATTTTCCAGGTCATTAGTAGCTGAAGACAACATTAGGCAGCATTTTCTAAAGATAAATATTTTAAAGCAGAAGCTCAAATAAGAATCACCCCAGCGTACCATGAGAACTGACTAAAGTGGTCTTTGCCATGCAAATGTTCATTTTTAACACATTTTGGAATACCAGGGAAATACCAAGGAAGACAGATAATATTGTGTCTGCATGGAAAAAAGGGAGTGGTGTGACAAGAATAGGCTGGTGAGCCCGACATCAACACCAGGCAAAAAAAATATTTATTGCTTTCTCTCCTCCTTTTTCACTCCTGACCTTGTTCCTTTTTGAACACCAGCCCAGTGACCTCGAAGCAACCTTCTAGTTGCTTAGTTTTCCTATGCATTAGGAGTTGAGACTGATTCCTACTGAGGTCTCTGCAAGCCTGACTGGAATTCCAGTACCGTCCCTGCTAAATACAACCACACATGGTTCCCTAAAAGACTTGGGGAAGCAGCTGGCCTGCTATGCAACAGCAGCACACAGGAGCTGGGAGTCAGCCAAAGAGTCAGAGTACCAGCTGATGGATTTAAATAAGGACTCAGCTCTGAGGGATCAGAGAGAACCAGAGGTGCATTTTGGAGGAGGGACAGTTCTGAGTGACACAGGCTGCAGGGACTCTTCTCTGGTTTTTCACCTGAGAACTAAGTGGGAATGCCTGACCCATGCAAAATGGTGGGTTCACTTGTGCCTTTTTCTTTCTGGTTCATTGTGACCTTGAAAGGCACTCCCAGTTAGAAAGATAGGAGAAGCCTCTCAGTTATCTCCTTTTGATAACGAATCCTGTTCTATCGGGTCAAGACAACCCTTGTTCTGTTCCTTGGACAGCCCCCTGCCCTCTCTCTGTCTGTCAGCCTTTTGGTCACTCCCAGCCTGGTTCCCTGTTGGCTCCTACACCGTAACCCCATCCTTGTACAACCCCCACGTACTTAACCTAAAGCCCCAGACCATTGCTTTTGCCTTTGCCTCTGAACTCCAGGACTGTGCTCTTGCGTGGCTGAAATAAACATCTCTGTGAAACCCTTGCAAAGGCCATTCCTGTTTCTTCACCTGTTTCACCTCAACAAGAACCCCGACCACAACAGTTCATTTGTGGGATAGAAGTGTGGGCCAGGCTTCTCTGGTTTTAACAGTCTGCAGCCAGCAACAAGAACTGTCAATAGCTCCTAAACTTTGTGTTTTCTGCTATTATTCTGTCCCTAATTTTTCTGCCTTTACTGCTTACTTTTTTTTTTTTAAACTTCAAATGCATATTTTTTGGATAGTCCTGGTGCTTCCCTCAGCCAGACACTTTGCCAAAAACACCACTTGCCTTATAGGGATAATAGGAGCAGAAAAAGGCTTGCACGGGTAATGGAGGGCTTACTACAATTTCTGAAACCTGCTGAGTTAAGTATATCATGTCTCTATTACAGAGGAAAGACTTGTGGAAAGATTCACTGACCTCTGTCTGCTTCTACATATCCCAGGTACTTGGGCTTAGGTACAGCTTGTTGCACAGGCCAGCCTGAGAGATGTGCTTGATGGTACAAATGTCTTGGGTGTGCCATTTCTGGTGTTCACCCACCAGCAAAGGAGACCTGCAGGGACATTTAGGGGGCCGAGAACAAACACAAAAGGTAGTATAACATCTGGAATTCACAGTTTCTCTTTCTTTACATCTTCTTTTACAAGCATTTTGCAATAGACATGAGACTTGAAGGGCAAAAAACATGAGAGCACTGTTCCAAGACAAATTAACTGAAGGAACAAGTTGAACTAGCAACAATCCTCAACAAAGAGTATTTCAGTAAAAAGAAGAAGGTATATAAACTGGAGACAAGAAAGGATAACACCACATTGTGTACAAAACCATCTTATTTTCCTAGGCACAAAATTAGGATTTCTTATTGTTCTTATACTCAAAAAAGTTAGATATTCTGCAGTTGATAAAGCAAGGTATGACAACTACAACTACTGGTTCCCTAGGTCTGAGTTGGCTGTAGGATACTTCTGAAGCTTTATTACTATTATTTTAATAATCCCAGATACAGACTCCAGAGGACAAATAGGATGTTATTTCTCGTGAAAGGCACCAAAAAGAAGGACCAATAATTTAATTTACTTCAAAAAGTGAAGGGAAACTCTTTGCCCTGATTACAGGTATATAAGGGTTAAGAGAGGAGCAAAGGCTTGTAGTATCTGCCAGTGTCATTGCACATGTGTCCCACCATAGACCAAAAGATGCAAAAGGGCAGAGAAAAGCACCTTCTACCACCCCCTCCAATGGGCCATCAGTGGGACAATGTGCATCATCTAGTTGGGAGAATGTGGATGCCTGAGTGAGAGTCCTGCCAGTCTTTTCAAGGCAAAGGGATCCTGACTTGCTTGCTAATAATGGAAAGCAGTTCAGTATCACATATACACTTCACCCTTACATAGCAAAAGTTATCAATGCCTCTCCTATCGTTTCTCTTGGAGGATCAGTGATGATACTATGAATTTGAGAGTAGCATCACTGTCTTAGGTTGCAATACAGGATGTAACCAAAAGTATGTATTCTATCCCATCTGTTAAAACCAGGTGGGGCAGTCATCTTTATATTTTCCACAACCCATCCTTCCTCCAGGAAGATATCTTCTGTTAATGGGCCATTGAGTCCCACTGCATGACTGATAAAATTACATCATCCCATTGGGAGATGCTCCACCCAAGGGGAGGAGCCAAGAATTTCCTACCTAGAAAAAAATCTGAGATTTGGAACACCAAGGCAGCCTTTTTCCACTGGATCCCAGAGGGAAACTGGACCTTTCCACATCATCACCAGACCTTTGGAGGAAAACTGCACCCTTCTACAGGACCACTGCTTCAACTGAACTGAATCTGTCATCCAGGAGGACTGCAGCCACCATTTAATGGGACTGCTACCAACACCCTGACTGATGGGGTGTCAGGTTGTATTCTGCAGTATTTTTGGGGGGGGTTGTTCTTTGTAATACTGTATTTCCATTTTAATTTTCCTAGTTCCCATATTCCTATTCCCATATCTTTGCCTGAGAGCCCCTTAATTTCAAAATTATAATGATTTTGAGGGAGGGGGTTTACATTCTCCATTTTAAAAAGAGGGTCCTGGCTTTCTTAGCAGACACCTGTCTTTCAAACCAAGACAATCACTTAGACAGGTAATTTGTCCAAGCAACATTCATTAGAGAGGTAATGTCTTCATGCTTTAAGTCAAAAATAGCTGCTCAGCAGTGGAGAGGCATCTACAAAAACTTTATAAAAATAACACATTTCCTGGTTTATAGCCTGAGGACATGTTAGCTAGACAGACTTCCCGTCTAAATAAAATCAATTGATGTTAGCTAGACAGGCTTTCTCATCTTAGCAAATGCAATTGCTGTTAGCTAGACATATTCCTAACTTTAATAATAGGAGTTGCAGTTGCTGAATACTGTTTGTGGCAGGCTTGTGAACAAATGTCTGGTTTAATTTATGAAAGAGCATTGTGTCAACAATGGGAATTTGTTTTCTACATTTCATGCCTTCTGGAGTTCTTGGTATATGACACATTATGGGAAAGGACTTGTGCAAAATGCAAAGCTCTGAGTGAATCCGGGGTCACACATTTACAACCACAAGCATTAAATGTCTTGAGCTGTAACACCCCAGGAGATGTTCAAGGCCATGCTGGATGGGGCTCTGAACAACCCAGTCTAGTGGAAAGTGTCCCTGACCACGGCAGGGGGTTTGGAACTAGATGACCTTTAAGATCCCTTCCTACACAAAGCATTCTATGATTCTTTGAATTCAAACAGGCTCCTTGCAAGGCAATAGGTAGTGCTCGTCCTTGCTCATCTTTTTTTTTTTTTTTTTTTTTGAGATATAATGTGTGTGTATTGGAACACAACAATTTTTCTTTGAGCTTTCCAGGATCTCTATAAAAGAGCTGAAAATTGCAGCATTTCACTAAGTAAATACTATTAGAAAACTACTTTTTTCCATATGTTGTCTTGCTGAATCCATGAATAGTTTCAGGAACCCTAAAACTGCATCTCTCAATGAAATTGCTGATGGCTGAGGGTATTTTAGCAAACTCTTTACAGGCTGAGTCTTTCAGCTCACTCTTCAGGCTATGGTCACATTTTTTGTTTCTGCTGGAGCTCTGGCGATTTGTCCCCTGATTGCCCAGATGTGGCAAAGGAACCACTGCATAAAGCATAAAGCAGAAAATAAGGAGTGAGAATAAAACTGCGTGTCCTGATCTTTTCCTGATTGTCCTTAATCTCTCCTGGACCTGAAAAGATGGAAATGTTCTGGAGTTTTGTGGTCTTGATAAATAACCTGTGTCCAAGTCCAGCTCGTCTCAAAGGAAAAATCTATCTCTAACTTAAATTTTCATGAGGAAACATCTCTAAATGTGACACACCCTGTTTTCTTACGAGATAACTTTTATAGAAATGTCCCTGGTGGGCTACTCAACTCTGCAAAAATCATTACTAATTTCAAAATGTAGGTCATTAATGTGACAGAATCTTCTACTGAATAGATGTTTCTCTGTAGAATTTCATTACCTCTCTTTTGACTATGAAAAAGTAACTCCTTTTAAAATTTAGATATAATGATAGGTATTAAAGGAGAGGACTTTTGATAAGTAATAAAATATCATACCTTGTGTATATATTGATTAGCTTTGCTCTGTTGTGGTATACACAGATCATGTCCAATATCTCTTGTAAAACCCCTAACAAAGCAATAGCTGAATGTTTTAAATTCTCTAATATATTTAACTTCACAGCCACCGTGACAGGTAGGGAAATGTTATAGTACCCAAGACCTGTGTACCTCTTCCTACATGTAAATACCTCACTGAAACAGCTACATAAATCCTGCCATCTTGGGGTCCTCACCTGGCCAGTGAAACACAGGCATTGTTGGAGTCAAAGTCGCCCTGAGTGAATTCTTAATTTCCCAGTCAGGCCACCTCACCAAGAACTGAAGAAGGATGGTGAAGGCCATCATTTAAAGGACAAGACCTAACAATTTACAGTAGTTGCAATGAATTTGAGCCTGACCTCATCACCATGGAGAGGTTGAAAAGAAAGTCGCTGCCACGCTGTGCTTGCAAAGTCATTGTGCTGCCAAGATGTGCTGATTTGCACAGACATTCAGCCTACTGCCCACCCACAGGCTTACCACCTTGTCAAAAATCCCTCTGAGGTGTGAGACTAACAGAGACAGGCCCTGAAAACAGATCTAGCTTCCAGCAATCCATCATCATCCAAGTCAGAGTTGTTTGCTCCTCTGGAAGGGGTTAATATTTGTGTTTTGCATCTCCATGTTACAGCTGGTAGTAAATGCTGACTAGAACTGGTCTGTAGCACCAGGAAGGGAACAGCTCTCGCCAAAAACAATGGGTTTGTCATGGCCACCTATGACAGGAAAAATCCAAGTTGTTTGTCAAGAAACATTTCTTAAAAAAATTTCTTTTATTTTAAAATGTGTTCGGGAGTGTTGCAGGGAGTTCTGGTTCTTTTCAAGGATTATCTGATACAGTAGTAATATGCAGAAAGAGAGAGGCAGGGGTAAAAAAGTCACACAGAAAGGGATAGATAGACAGAGTTATAAGTGGTAATGTGATAATATTCTTATATATGGCACCATCATTTCTCACAGCAAGACTGTCTGACCAGATGTGGATGGAAACAGGAGGAAGGAGGCAGAGAACATGTGGTGGGTGAGGGAATCCAGGTCTTTGAGGATGGTCTGTTAAGTGCTGGTACATGTATTGCTGCGGGAGTGGGAGGAGCTCCTATTGTATTTCAAGCTGAGAAAAGAAACCTAATACCAAATTATCACTTGCAGTAAGTGCAAGGTCAGCCACTTCTGAGAAGGCAGTAAAACATTCCCAGGGAAAGTTTCTTTGCACTCCTGGTTGATTTCAAGAGCTTTCTGAAATTTTGAAAATTATTAATAGTGTCAGGCATAAATAGGTGCCTGGGAAGAAAAAGTTTTCCGAGGAAAATATATGTAAAAATGATCCGAGCTCCTTTTTTTGCGGTTTTGCTCAGACAACGAGAAGACACCATTTCTTCAGGGAGGAGCTGAAAGGAGGGTTTCCCCTGCACAGACATCTGTTTCAGGCTGAATTTTCATGCCTGTGTTGTTTTCTCTGCTGGCAGTAAACCACTCTGCTCAAATGATCATACACCCCTGTGTTGAGGGACTTGAATGAATAGGAAGAAAAAAGCTCTTTATGAAGCTGTGAAATGGCAAGAGGGATCAAATGAATATTTTCATTGGCATCAGCTAGTCCCCCTTTGTTCAGAGCAGGAGCTTTGAAAGTCCAGTGCCTGGAGCATCACAAAGTCATAGACCAGCACTTGGAGATCACCAAGATGAGGGAGAATACTGGCTCTTTGGATTCCCAGGAACTCCTTAAAAGAAATAAGGAACATACACAGCTGGCACTGCCACCAGCTTTTTATATTCAATATTCTGCCCTGCTCAAAGGCTTCTGCCCTCACCTGATGGGAATAGTTTGCACAAATCCAATCTTTGAAGCTAAGAATAATTTTGAACAAAATTCTTGTTAGGAAATATATAACAACACCACAGCTGAGTCCTTTGCAGAGTGAGAGCTGAAGTCTTTGGATCTCTTCCTCTGCCCACCAAATCCCATGTGAAAAGTGGGATGAGGTTCCCACAAGCAACTCCAATTTCAATCCTTTTCAGACTTTATTTCTTCAATTCTGTACCTCCTGTGGTAGCAAACTATGCAGGCTGGCTACCAGCTGTGTGAAGGCCCGATTATTATACATTTTAAATTTACCTGCTGGCAGCTACATCTATACTCAAGTGCCAGAAGAATGGAAAAAATAATGTAATGCATCTCAGTTGTTACCCAGAATTGCTACGGGGACAGGATGGGTCTGGAAAAGAGTATCAGAGAAGGGTCCTGCCAAAAAACAGTATCATGTCTCTCAGGAAGGCTCCCCAGTGGAGTGTTTAAATCTCAGTCTGGGATCTCCCAGTATGGAAAGTGCAGAAGGGAAGGAGCAGATTGATTTGTAAGGATCCAGAAAGGGATGGTCTGACTCTCACCTGCCCAAGCTGAGCAGGATGCAGAGGAAGAGCAGAAACACTGAAGAAGAAAAGAGACAGTTGGAAAAGGGTAGCTGTGGAAAAAGGAGCCTGCTGCCTGAGAACTCTTCACCAGTTTCACTAGCTCATGCTTCTGAGGAGTTTAGTACTAAGCACTTTGGGTTTCACTCAAAGCCTGCTAAGTCAATGGGAATCACTCTAGTTTTCCCTGTGTTTTGGATTGAGTCCTTTCAAAACAAGTGAATAGAAACATAGGCTTTCTTCTTCCCTGTGGCCAGGATTTTCAGCATACCTCAACTTTTAGGATCATGACTGAGTTTTCCAAAACAATTTCCCTGGGAATGGAGAAATGATCACAAATGACTGAAATACCCCGGCTCTCTTCAGGTGGTTCACTGGCCAAGACAGACTCCCTGCAGCCCCTCACTTTGCCTGGTGATCACGAGACAGGGGCAGACAGGCTGGCAGCCAGCACTGTGGTTCTGCAGCACAACCAGGAGCAAGCACAGCCTTACAGGAGCTGAGCTTTGCTCACCCATGGCAGCTGCCTGACACTGCACTTCACCTGCATTTAGGAAGTTTCTGAGAATCTGGACTTACCCAGCTTGTTTTGTTTGTTTGTAATTATGGCCAGGGTCTCCCAGTAAGAGCTCCAGGTTGCTGAATTCCTTCAAAGGCCTTGTCTTGGTTGTGAGTACTCAGAATTTTGCCAGCTCTGCCTTAGCACCCAGAATGTCTTGTCTACTTTCTGTGGTAGCAGAAGGATCTGCAACACCAAAGGGATGAGTTTTTCACCACATGCTGGAACTGGAGTCCCCTGAGCACATAAGCTGGCCAGAAGTGGTGTTAAGACTGATGAACATACACATGTGCAGTTGTCTTTCAAATAAATTGTCTACTTAATTAAATTTGAGATGAGATTTACTGCATAGGACATTAGCCAAAAAGAGGATTTTTTTTTTCTTTCACTAAATCTTGGACTGTTGAGTTGTTCTTGTGTGTGGTATCTCAAAAACACCTTGGCTGGCTTTTGATTTTAAAATAAATACATTTAGAGAAGCAGAAAATGTTGCAAATGTTTATATTTTGCTTGCCTTTTATTTGAGTTCCTCTCATTCTGAAACAAGACATAATTTCTTGTCCTTAAGTGGAACAGGTCTTTTTATGGCATTTGTGTTTTCTAAGAGATAAATTTTTTTACATGTTATCAGTCATATTTTCCAGCTCACAAAGGGTAAATAGTTAATTTCCCTTTTCCAAAGGACCTCCATAGGTGTTTTAACATCTGCAGGAAAATAGGCACAATCATTTCTGCATCATGAGGGAGGTCCTAAAGGCACTAAGATAAAATAAAAGGGTATCCAATCTGCTTAGAATCTCTTATATAAAAAATTTTTTTGCAATGAAAATTGACAAATTGTCAAAACTTTTTGGGGAGGAGGCCATGAAGTTTTTTAATTACTTGGATTTTTTATTTATTAAAGAATAAAATCTGATTTCATTTTCCACAGTCAAATTTTAAGCCAAGTTTACAGCTGTAAATGATTTTTGCAAAACTTATAATGGAATTAGAAAAATTAGAAAAATAACAGTCAGATTAAAACAATGTATCTCAAAGGCATTTAAACAAAGCATAGGGATTGCCACAAAATTCTATTTTGCTTATCCTTTTGTAACAAGGATGTAGTCAGAATGTCTTTGCGTTATGACACAGGATCAGAAAAAATGTCAAAAATCTCACAAATTTTTCTGAGACAGAGGAATTGTCCCCACCTGACCATATTCTATCCAAGACTTGCAAATCACATCCCTTCCTCTGACTACCACATTCCATTGGCACAGGGTGTGTTTCTCTCCCTGATTCTGCACCACATAACCCAAAAAAACCACCTCTGTGGGGAAGGACCCTCAGCTTGGTGAGAGCTGCAGGAGCATCAGTTATAAACTGTTCTAGAGGGGAACAGGGCTGCCAGGCTGTGGCTGCAGCTCTGACCTGCACCAGTGACTAAACCCACAGAAAGGTTCTTTTCCACACCCCAGCCAGCCCAAGCAGTTCACCTTAACTGCCCCAGGGAGAGGCCTTGGAGTGCTCACTCCATCTGGCTCATTACTACTGCATGTCCTGTGTTTGTAGGCTTGTGGAAAATTCAGAATTATTGGTGGGGCTCTGCAGCTCATGTTAACAGCAATTGTACCTGGTTTTCAAGAGTGTCACCAGCTCTGCTAGGCTGCTACTGCTCCTCTCCAGCTCTCTGAGGAACAGCTCTGTGCAGACTGCCCAGGACACAGAATCATAGAAAGTCAAGGCTGGAAGAGATCTTCAAGATTGCCCAATCCACCCAGCACTGCCACTGTAACCCCTAAACCACTAAAACAAATCACCCAGCTCCAGATGCCTCTTAAACACCTCCATGGTGTCATTCCATCACCCCCCTGGGCAACCTACTCCAGAGCCTGACCACCCTAAGAATGAAAATACTTTTTCTAATGTCTAATCTGCGTCTGCTCTATCTCAGTTTAAGGCTATCTCCTCTGGCCCTCTCGCTGCAGGCAGGGCAGAAGAGACTGGTCCCCACTTCACCACACTTTCCTCTCAGGCAGTTGTGGAGAGTGATGGGATCCCCCCTGAGCCTCCTCTTCTCAAGGCTGAACAAACATAGCTCCTTCAGATGTTTCTCATGTTTTCTAGTCTTTTGTGAGACCTGTTGCCCTTCACTGGATGTGCTCCAGCACCTCAAAGTTCCAGAACTGAACACAACACTCCAGGTACAGCCTCCCTAATATCAAGTAAAGGGAGACAATCACTGCCCTGGTTCTTCTGGCCACATTATTCTTGGTACAGGCCAGAATGTCATTGGCCTTCTTGTCCACAAGAACATGCCAGCTCGTGTCCAGCTACTGTCAACCAGCACCTCCCAGTCCCCTTCTGCCAAGCTCTTGAACCAATCCTCTCCAGGCCTGTAGAACTGCATGAGTTTGTTGTAACTCAGGTGCAAGACTTGGCTCTTGGCCCTATTAAATTGTGAACAAGGCTGTTCTGCCTGTCTGTCTGCAACATGATGTTCCCCATTGCTGCAGTTTAACCCCAGCCAGCAACTATTTACCACACAGTACTCACTCACTCACTCACTCACTCACTCACTCACTCCCCTCTGCTTCACCCTGTTGGGATGAGGAAATCAGTAAAAAAGGTAAAACCCATGAGCTAAGAACACTGTAAGAACTGAAAAAAATATTAAAATAATAATAATAATAAATAATGTAAGGAAAAGAAGAGAGAAAGGGATTAAAGTGCAAGAGAAACAAGTGATGCACAGTACAAGTGCTCACCACTGCTCCCCATCAGTGGTCAGCCCCTTGGCCAACTCTCCTCAATTTATATATTGGGCACAACGTTCCATGGAATATCCCTTTGGCCAGTTCAGGTCAGCAGTCCCAGCCATGCTCCCTCCCACCTTCTTTTATACTTCCTTACAGGCAGAGCATGAGACACTGAAAAGTCCTTGACTCAGGGTAAGCACTACCAAAATAGCTGTTTTCCAGCTGGGACCAGGACACCCATGTTAATGGCTGAGTATTCCACAAGACTGGGGTCTGTTTTGATTTCCTCAAATGGGAAATAGAGAGATGTCACATTCAGACTTTTGAGTTTGCATAGGCAGAAGAGGCAGATTCAACCCCCCTTTACCAAATGTGTATTGGTGCAGCAACAGAGGTGAGAATTTGGAGAGCTACAGTTAGCATTGGTTAGGACTGCTCACCCAAAGGAGACAGGAATGCTCCACAGGGTGCTGAGGAGTCTCACCCAGTTCACAGGCCCAGCCACAATGGGGTGAGCACAATGGCTGGGTCACTGGGAAAGGGAACTGCTTATCTGAAAGAAAGGGATGCAGAGGACAGCTCAACCATAGCATTCCTGTAAGACCCTGTATCCTTTGGAGATGTTGAAAATTGAGCTGAACAAGGCCCTGAGGAAGCTGCCTGAGCTGGCCATGCTCTTAATGCAGTCAGTCAGTCAGTCAGTCAGTCAGTGGCTGGAGCTACAAATACCTCTTTCAATTTGGATTTCTCTCTGATTCTGTGCAGGTACTGCAACACCAGACACAGGTGTCACACCAGACACAAAGAAATAGTGAAAGGTAGGGAGCACTGAGAGAAAAGAATGACCTATGGAAGTCATGCAACCAGTCATATTCTTCAGCATAATAGTATGGCCTATGTGACCAGTGAGGATTCTGAATATTTATAGATAAGCCCAGACAAACCAGAATTCACAACACAGGAGATTTTTTTTTTTAGTTTAAAATAAATCAAAACAAAACAAACCCCTGAAGCTTGATCCAATCTCCTGGAAACTGAATTTGCTTCTTTGACTTCACTGGTTGTCTGCAAGATTATAAAGCTCCCATCCAGCTGTCAGCCTGAGGGATGTATTCATATAGTACAGGACCTAAAGAAACTGTAATGATCAAATTTGATTTCTTTCTAAGATATGCCATAACACTACCCTTCAGTCACTCTTGTAGTGACAAAAGTGTATCTTCTGGAAAAAGCTCTGAGACTTAATGGAAGGAACACAAAACGTTCCTTGGAGCAGAGGTAACTGAGACAACTGAAGTCCCTGCCAAATGTACCAATCATTACAGCAGTGCCTGACAGCAGCCACTACATGGGATGAAAGGATTTTTGTTGGACCAACCATGACTCTGGAAGCAGAGAGCTGTGAGAGAGAAGGCCAGAAAAAATCCAGAGATGCAAAACATCGAATTTTGAAAAAATCAGGCAAAAAACTTCTGGCACATTTGTATTTCTCAGCGAGGAAACCACCTCCTGCTTGCTTTTATTTTTTATTTATTTTGTGAAGCAAAGCGACCTGGCTCGCACTTCTGGCAAATAAATCAGATTGCACAAAGACTCTGCATGACTCTATCAGCTCCTCCTCCCAAAAGAAACATGACACAGAAAAACCCTGAATAGCTGCTAAGCATTCAAGCCAAAGGAGCATGGGATTTCCTGCAGCAGAGTTTTATGGTTTCTTTGCAGCATTGAAAGAATACTTGGTGTGGGCTGTTCTGCCAGAGGGGCCCATGTGACATATAACTGCTCCTCAGAGCACACAGAAATCACAGAGAGCACAGCTTTCTGCTGGTGGGCACTATGGTCACAGTGAAGAACAAGCTCGACACATGGAAGTACCCACATGTGCCACCACCAGCGAGTTGATGTTGCTGGTAAGTGGCACTGTCAGTGTGCAGCAGGAATGAGAAAGCAGTGCAGGAGCTTGCAAAGAAATTATCTACAATCCTTAATGCTTGATTTATTATTAACATATTCAGGAAATATGGGGATGAGCTTCAGATGCTTAATGACAAATGTCCCATGTGGTGATTCCTTGATTGTGCTGGCAAGAGAGAGACAAATGAGCAATTGGGCCCAGGGTGAACAGGGATATTAATTAATAATTAATTAATTAATTAAGGTGATTTCCAGCCCCCTGAGGCCTGTAGATCCCTCTCTGGCAAGTGGTTCAGAGTGTAAAAAATTCGTATATTGCCCTTGGTTTATGTCGATAATGTAAAGTGTGTAACATCATATTCTCCTTAACATGCATCTAGCAGAAAGACAAGAGAGCAGCTGGAGCAGGAGATGCCTGGAGTACCTCACCAGAATTTCTCCAGCTACTTAGAGAAAGCATCTTTCTTGAGAAAGAAGGTGTCATTTATAAATAATTATGGTAGGATATCTATTACACTTCAATCTCCCACATTTAATCTTTTTTAGCTATTCACATCCATATTACTTTTTTACATTGCATTGATATCTGACAGGGACAGGCAAGTTCTAGAGAGACAACATCCTCACTGTCCAGCAGGCCCTGTAAATCTGATGGATGGACATCACCATCATGGGCTCTGGTTTCAAGAAAAATTCAACTACATCACATAGCTGGTGGTGAAGTGCAGTTAAAATTCAGATGCTTGCCATACATCTACAGGTCATGGCTGAGAGTGCGATCTATAGCAAAAACCAGGAGATCTAAGTCACAAAAGTACTGAAACAAGTTCCCTACTGATTTTAATGGGACTGAAGTGCCTAAATATTTCTACTTAAAAGCCTTCCTCTCTTTGTTCATCCCTGTCCCACTGTGGATAGCCAAAAGGCTGAGGTAGAGGCTGCCCATCACATAATGATCTTTGTGTACCTCACTCAATAGAACTGTGGTGCCTGCTGGGTGGTTTGGCACTCCAGTTGTATAAAAGTACCAGTAAATCTACAGTTCATGGGGTACATGATTGCTAGGCAGATGAGGTGGTTGAACTAAGCCATGGCTGGAGCTGAAAGAGAACATTCGTCCATTTCATTGTGCAGTCTCCAGTTTCTCCAGTTGAGGAGATTTCTCTCCTAAGCTGCCTGCACTACTGCATCTGCATGTTTGTGGTGTCTTGGGCCTCCAAGGAAGAGGAGGAATCATTCCAGAATATTTTTACTTCCAAGCAGATGTTTGCTTAGACAGTTTTAAACCCAGAACGGAGGAATTCAGTTGGCTAAAGATACATACAGTGTCATCCAAATGCTCGGGATATCAAGGCAGATGCAACAAAAACCTATGGAAAACTTCCATGCATGTGATGCATCCTCACAGGACAGCATCTGGTTGGGAAAAGACATGAATTCACTGAAATGGTACCTGGTGCCCATATTCAGGCCATTGAGCCAGGCTCCAAATGCCATCTTCAGAAGTAAAACTTATTCCAGACAAAGGTATTTGTCTGGAAACCTTAGACGACTTCCATCTTTATATTATGGAGTTATCAAGACATACCATAAATTTTAAAGATGAAGGCAAAAGACCTTTCTTAAACTATATTCAAGCTCCAGGTACATGTTCTGTGATTCAAGACTCACCAAGCAAATTAGTCACAAGTGCTGGAGGCAGTGGGGAGCTGGGCCAAGCAGGGAGGCCCTGTGGGGCAGCAGGATGCCCGGGGGCTCAGCAGCAGCAGGGGACTGTGCTGCCTTCCAGTAGGTACAGGCAGTACCTGCAGCAGAGCCTCTCGGGGCTCCCTGGCACACTCGATTGATGAAGGCTCTGTTCAAGACACACATCAGCCAGGAAATTGCAGTGGTTATCGGAAGGTCCATCAGCAGGGCTCCCCCGTGGAGACATCATCCTGCAATTATGTGGGAGCACACATCCGGCTGCAGGAGGAGTGTAACGGGGAGCTGTTTGGGAGTGTCTTTTTTAACGCAAGAAACTCGAAAATTTTACGTCTGAAGGAATCAGTCATCCCTTAGATGTCGGGCCATTTTGTCCAGAAATGAGCCTCCTCCCAGGCAGGGGAAGGACAGAGATGTTCCCTGTGTCATGAGCAGGGTGGGGACTCACAACTCATTGGTGTTTGTCCTGGTTTCCCTAACACAGTCTGAGTCAGGGAAGCTCTGCTGTCGGAGAAAGTGCTGGCTGTAATAGCAAGGTGAAAATTCCTCTGTTTGCATCATTGCACTTTATTTTCTCATCTCTAGCAAATGAAAGCTGTTATGAAATGCTGTTTTTCCTTTCACTGTCTGAAGAGTTAATAGGAAGCCCAATTAAATGCAGCACAAGACAAATCAGTCATATGCATCTCCCACTGTCTGACTCCCTTTCAGAACTGTTACATCACTTTTAAGTAATTTCCTTCCCCAGATGAGGCAGCTTCACTTACACCAAAGAGCTTGATTTAAACCAAATAGTCTTACAATAAACCAGACAGCCTCATTTTTTATATCATTGGCCTTTAGCCTCAGAAGGGCTTCTTCAGACGGAAGCTGAAACTTCTTACAAAATGTTAAAAAATTTTCATCATCAAAACCACAAGTGACAACTTGGGGCTGAGTATTGTGAGCTTTGTGACAGTATTTTAAATGACAGAACTTTTTATTTGGTGTGGCAGTGCCCAGGGTGGCATAAGGAAAGAGAAAAGAAAGTATTTCAAAAGCCATGTCACAACAGAATCTAAGTACTCTCAACCTGATGATTTAGCCATGGGATTTCTCCATAAACTGCCAGTCTGTGGTGTGAAGAAGCAGCATTCGTGGGTTTCCTTAGAGAAAAGCAGAAGTGGTCCACATATAATAATGAGTAGTGACCATGTGACTCAACTCAGATATTATCCAGGAAGGAAATTTTCAGCAAATGCAGCCCAGGTAGAAACAGATCCATTGTTTTATATCTCAGACAGGGTAGACCAGATGAGATGGCTTTACTTTGAGCAGAAGAGAGACTTAGAAGAAGCAACTGTAATTCTCCTTACTTTCTTTATGAAGTTTTTATATTACATGAATCAATAGTTCCACAAAGCTAAACATTGCTATTGGAAAACTGTAGCTGTTTTTTTACCTGTTGTCTTGAAAGGAGCTGAAAATGACCCAAAGGAAAACCTGGGTCAGGAACTGTATTTAGCAAGGCATAGTGATTGTATCCCTAGTACACAGTAATCTGTATTAGTAATTCTTATCAGAGCCATCATATGGCCTTCCACACCAATTCATGACCTAAGCTTCAGACAGCTCTGTGAAAAAAATCTTGTTTCTTTAAGAGACAGTTATCCCTTGGCTTCTTTCAGGACAATGCCAGAACTCATGGATTTATTCTGTATAAATGAGAAATTCCACCCCTCATTAAACAGATATGGTCTGTAGGAGATAATTAACCACTTCTTACAGTTTATCCAACCCACAAAATTTGGGTCAGATATTGGTCGCCACCCACATTAATTGCCCAGAACAGACTGACTGGTTTTGGACCAAATAGTGTCTCACAAGCACTTAATATCCCTGGCATGGCATAAAAGGAAGCAGAAATCTGAGAAGAAGAGAAAATTAGAACAGTGGGAAGAAAAACAGTTTTTAACTGTGCAATGGACTTTGTCTGTCTAATGAATCCGCTTTGAAAACCACCCATAGTAATAAATTAGGATGTAATATATTGCAGATGGATCAGCAAGAGCACAGACATGGTCTTAAGTATCTGCCACAGGTGTTTGATTTTACATTTGACAACAGGTCAAGGAGTAACCATGCAAGGACAATAGTGCTATGCTTTCCGGGCTAAAAACTTGTTCTAGACTGGAAGGAAAACAAAGTCTCTTGCTTGATCTATGGAGCAGAACCAGTTGATATAACTGGCTTTTGATTGAAAACATTATTAAAAATTTAGATCTGGACTTTTTTTTCTGCATATAATATTTAGAAGACTTCTAAACAGAAGCATCATCATGATTCAGTAACTTTAATATAATGTTTTACTCGCACAGAACAACACATGCTGACAATATTACATTAAAAACATGTCTGGACCTGACCAACTTCTGTGAGGTCCTTCATGCAGTCTGTCCCATTGGCTTAAATGCTGGATGGTCTCTAGAAACAAAACTCAGATCATACAGTCTTTAATTACATGAAATGGATCTTCATAACCAATTGTGAAGATATACTCAGTATTTTTTTCATGCCTACAGATCAACCAACCAAACAAAAAAAGTATACACAGGAGAATATCCTGTTCTTCCAAAATATATTAAAAATCTATAGTGGAATAAAAAAAAAACCCAAACACCCAAATGTAAGGATGTTAGAGACATTTTCATTGAAACTTGTACCATTTGTCTAGATTCCTGCTGCTGTAAGTGTTCCAGTTGTCTACAGCTTCTCAAAGAAGTCTGGAATGATAAGCCATTTCCTGAGTTCCAGTCATGCTTCCTATCCATGTAAACAGTAAACTTCCCATCCATGTCTCAAATCATTTAGCTTTATTGTTCCTCCCATCCATGTTTCTGTTTCTCAAAACAAAACAAAACAAAACAAAACAAAACAACAAAAAACAAAGAAGAAAACCCCAAAGCCCACTGCAGTAGTTTTGGGAAGCTCCCAGTTCTTGCCCATGTGCAATGTAGCAAAGGTATCTGTGCACCAGTCACCCCAGTGCCCAGCACACAGGAACAGAAAGGCAACACCTGGGAGATGAATGGCCTCAACTGCAGTGTCTTGTGCAATGTAAAAGGCTTTACCCTCTAGTCCAAACAACTGCTAATAGTCACCCTTGGAGCTGAAGGACTTACCCATCTGGACCTGTGGTCTGACTTTTTTCATTCTTACAGTGCTTATTCCTGAGTTTCTCCAGATGCTCTTTACTGTGATCTTGGAGTAAAAAGTGTGCAGAACAGTTTTTGCTTGGCACCAGATATGAGTCTTATTTATTTAAATTATTCTCTCCTAGTTGCAGCTGATGCTGCAGGTAGGGTCACACTGGAGCTGTTGTGGTCTCTAACATTTTGCTGTGTCTGGGACAATATTCCACAGACAGAATGCTGTGGAAATATCAGTGCATTCCTGCTCCTGACTCTGGTCAAATGTCATATTTTTAATTGTATTTCGACAGCTATGGTCTAGTGACAAATGTCTATGCTCTGCATTAGGCCTGCTCATGACTTAAAACTGTGAGAGCTACAGCAGAACTTCTGCTAATAATAAGCAGTATTAAATGTCAGCCAGACAAAACTGAAGAACGGAAAAAGAATAGTACAATGCAGGGAGGCTCTCTTTCCACTTACTTTTATTTTTACTGTATTTAGAGGACTTTCACATTTTCTCTGCTTTGATTAATATTTTTGAATGTAGAAATTAACTTCTACAGAAGGAAGTTCACAAGTCTTCCTACTGACGCGAGGAGAAGTACCAATGATTTGGTTTCTCCTCCTTACCAACTTTCCCGGCCTTTGTAGTGTTCTTCTGCTCAGAAATGTTTCTATTTTGAGTTTTTTCTTCTCCACAGATCCCTGCAACATGCTGAGGATAGGCTTCAACTGCATCCAACATTTTGCCATGAGAGGAGATTTGTTCTGCAAGCAAGGAAGAATGTTTTATTGTTCTGGCACTTTTTCCCTTTGGATATGGTTTAGAAATCAAATAATATGTTGAAAACATGCTTCAACAGAAATGAACAAGAATCCTCATTTTTGTTTATTTTATTCAGTTATTGTGGGACTTCTAGCAGAGCTAACACCTCACAGCTTTAATGGAAGACCTTCAATAAAAATGAAGATTGACAAACAGTATCCAGGGTTGTCACTACAGGTCAGAGCTTGTTGTAGTTCTACTGATTCTGTGGAAGACTTTCACTCTTTTTAACTCCTTCTGTCCTTTGAAAAGACCAAGCACTCTTCAGTATTTCTGTGCTAAAAGTTAAGACCCATGAAAATCAGAAACTGGCTCAGCAGATACAAGCAGTTATGAAGGAAGCTTACCTCCAAAAATTTTGCTTGCATTTGCCAATAGAAAATAAAATTGCTTTCAAAAGTTACACCCTCAAACTCTGCCCTTTTTTTGGTGGTATGAAACAGACGAATAGAATTTGTTACTTAAAACAGTAGGTCAATAGTTCCCAGAAAGTCTGTGGAGTTTTCGTAAAAGTAAAGGCAAAAGTAAAAAAGATAAAAAATTCTATAAGTGAAGAACATGGTAAACTGTTACAAATTTAAAACTTCAAGTTTTGAAGCTATTTAACCCTACAGTAACAATTTTAGGGAAAGTTAACTGCTATTTCTGGTATTTTTCTGGGTATATCTGGAAACAAACAGTCTGGCTACTCTGTCAGCATGGGCTGCATTTTCACAGAAACAAAATTGAGGCAATTATTTTTGTATGTTCAAAATAATGGAGAGGATTACACTGACAACTAATATCACCTCAGAATCCACAGGATCCATCATCATGAGCTTTATAATTAAGGCCTTGTGTAAATGGAAGGAACTTTCTCTGCAGAACCTTTCTCAGCTCACACAATTTTATTTTTTTTAGGAAAATAAATGTACCAAAATACTCAGATTTTGTGTAAGGGCATCTTGAAAAGTAAATGGGACTGGAAAATTCATTCCAAGACTTGAGCACAAAAATTCTCAAGAAACATTTTCCTGTGTTAGGATGAATATCTTTAGCTCAAGTCACAAAAACATCAGTGTATCAACCACTGTGCAGAGATGAGGTCTATCATTACTGGAGCCAGAATAAACCCTTGGTTTTTGCATTCCTCATTTCCTTCCCATGCACACAGGGAAAAATGCATTCCAGGTAAAATGACATGCAGTGGTGACCTAAGTGACAAGTCTCCCACAGAAATATTGCCTGGCTTCTTCCTTCGTGGATTTCTTATCATTATTATTTCAGACAACATGCTATAACATCATACGTAATTGGAGGAAAGAAGGAACACAATCTTTCATAACTGTAAGAAAAAAATGATATCTTGGACTTTTTAAGAATCTGAGTGGACAGAAGTTTTATTGTGGATGCAGAGTGGGAACCAAAATAAAGCCAGTTATGCTCTTTTACCTGTAAGAAGAGGGAACAGTCAGAAATAAAGTCACAACCAAAAGAAGGTTGAGAAACCAAATGTGAAATGCTATTGGTCACTAACACTTACTATACATGATTTTTGGTTTTACAGGATAAAATTCTTGCTTAGTGAAACCAATGGCAAAATTTCTGCTGCTGAAAAGGAAGAGTTAATACAAAACTCTGATGACTCATGAGTATGTGTCAACAGGCAAATTACATTTTCATATTCCAAACTCAGATTAAAAAGCAATGCCAGTAAGTGATTGCTGTTTTCCTGAGTGATGCATTAACTGAATTGCTGGTGTTCACATCACACTTTGAATAACCTGTGATGGCAGATAGAAAATTCACTTTCCATAGAAGGCCATTGTCTGGTTTAGAAATCTCTGAAGTTGGATGCAAATCAAAACTTGTGGTTTCAGTCCATCTCTGGCATATTTTGCCCTACCATTTCAATTCCCTTTCAACTAAGCACCTTATATACAAGGAAACACTGTCTAAATCCAGCAGCCTATTTTGGAGGAGTTATTCAACTCAAACCTTCAACAAAGTGAAATTCATGGCACTGAGCCAAACGGTGGTTTATTCATGCCTTTCTATCAGCCATCTATTTGAACTGCTTGAGACTGCCTGAATAAATATCTGGCCCCTGCTGTTTGCCACCGAGATCAGGCTTCACTCCTGGCAGCATCCACGAGCCCTGCAGAGTTCACTCCTGTGCCCACCGGGCTCCCCCTGTGCTGCAGCTGGGCCCTCTCTGCCCCACCTCTCATCCCTGTGTTCTCCTTGAACTGCTGTCCTGCACTTTGACTTGTGCTGCTGGAGTACGTGGCTTCATTCATCCACCAAACTTCGTGCATTCTTCCTCAAAACACAACAATATTGCACCGTTTTTAGCCATGAGCACTGAGGAGATATATACTTGGTAATTCACCAGACAAGATGTCCCAGACCTTCCCAGATTCTGGGTGTACCATCTCATTGTAACTTTGTAAATTCTTCTGACTCTCATTATCTTTATTTATTCTCCTTTTGTAGGCTATTTGTGATTTACTTCTCTAGTGATGGCTTGTTCCATACATTTTTCCAGTGCCTACTTTGCTCCAAGCACACTATTTTTTTTTCTCAGACCAACTCTGGAAAATAAAAATATATGTTTGTTTGCATTCTATAACTTTGTACTATGTTTAAAGTACCCATTTCAGCTTTAAATGATGTGTAGATTTAAGATCAATGTCTTTACTTTCTGTTTTGTTTCTTCTAGTCTCTAGGCATTTACAGTCATGCTGATTCTGGCTTTTTATCAGGAGAGTTACTGTTGATATTTGTTGCAACTCTACTCATTAACTTTAGAAAAAACCCACTCACTTTAAGTGCTTTTGCAAGACTTGCCTGTTCTACACCAACAATTGAGGTTGCCAGGTGCTTTTGTTTATTTAATTCCCTCCTCCTTCCTTTTTCTTTTCCCAGCAGAAACTGTGGTAATTCAGGCTTTTAGAAAATACTTGGAAACATTATATTTTGCATTAAAAAACTAGGCCATGCTCATATTGCCAGCAATGCATGTTTGAAGTATTAACACAAAACACCTAAAAGAAACATAATATTAATAAAGAACTCTGCATTAAAACACTCTTTCAAGACAAGCCAGCTGTCTTTCTTATCCTGAAAAAAAGCCAGGAAACCCAGATGTGGAGCTAATCAAATTGTTCATTATAAATGAGCTACCTGGCAATATTAGCTATTTTCTTCCCCTAATGATTCAGAAGAAAACATGGTTTTTACATACTTATTTATTATTAGAGTTCATCCAATACCTTGAGCAGGCAACTGCTTTGATTCACTGTCTAGCCATTAGTGATCTGATTTAACAAAGCAACGTCAGGACTGAGAAGCCAGTGTAGTACAGGATTTTCCACTGTGCTTCAGTGTTATCTGAAGATAGATAAGAGGCAGACTATCATTTAGGAAAAACTTTTCCATGGGGAAATTGGTTCATGTGGCAAATAGCTCTTCAGTTCTTTGGTATCTTGCAGCAGATACCTGGCACCAGGTGGCTGCTGGAGCTGGGAGAAGGAGCAATGGCTCCAGCTGTCAGTGCTGACTGGCCAGACACTTGCTCCCTTGCTCCCCAGACACTCAGTGAACATACATGGAACTCACTTTTTATTTAATCTGCCTGATTTGCACATACAAAATTTTCACTGCATTCCTTGAGAGGAATGGACCTGTGGTCATTGTGCTCTCCATTGTGGAGACCAATCTGCCAAACCACTCTTATGAGTCTTTGCCCGTCAAAATGATACCCAAGGCATGAGTACAGCTTAATAACTTCAGGATCATAATGGTCACTAATTAGCCAATCAATTAATTGATAGCTTATATTAATATTTTACAGCTCATTCTAAACACTTGAGGGCAATCATCTCCATCTACCATGTCTAGGAGGGAGAGGAATATCAGGTGGCTCAGGGCATTAAGGGGATAGAAACCACTCTGAGGAGACAGAGTATCTCACTAACCAGGAAATTTTTCAAGTCTGAAAGCAATGAAGGTCAGTGAATGTCACTTGAAGAAACCTTTGTTTCCTTTCCTACCCATGTTTATTGAACTGTAGTTCAACTTCATCACAGTTGTACCACACTTATTTCATGGCTACACTATTCTTATCTTCAAAAGAGTGCTGAAAAAAAAAGGGCAGTTTTATTACACATGAGTGTTGTATGTACATGTTTGGTTTAACAAGGTATCCAGCATGAAGATGATTCTATTTAAGCTTTATATATGGCCACAACTGAGTATTCAGCTGGGACTAGGCTGAGCTGTTGCCTGGAAAGTTCTAACATGAGAACTGAAGGTAATGTTTTTTCTTCTGAGTGCTGTCAGATAGATACTCCTGCTATGCTTTTTTTTTTTTAAAGCAGTAGCCACTTAACCATTTGTGACTAAAGTATAATCAGTCCTATTGCTGGTGGAAACACTATCCCTGGACGTGTTTAAGAGGAGTCCAGATTTGGTGCTGGGTGATGTGGTTTAATGGATGAGGGGTTACCATGGCAGTGCTGGGCTGATGGTTGGGCTGACTGATCTTAAAGGTCTCTTCCAACCTTGATGATTCTATGAAAGCATCAGCAATTCAACTGTGTTTTTGGCAATACTATAACAGACCAGGAACTCTGCAGTAGGTAAAGTAAAATCCCTTTCCATTTAGGGCAATTTTTTAAAAATGCTCTAAAATTCACCGATTTTTCATTTCCTAGAAACTACATGGTACTTCATTAACAGAGAGCAACATTAGCCTACCTGGAGTCATTGGAACATAGGAATCATGCGACACAGTTTCTTTTATCTCTTTTCCCTCTCTCTTTACCACTTGCTGGAGCTGGGAATCAGTCTCTCAGATTCTCCTCACAGTTGACCAGCCATTTGTTCCAGGCTACTTGTGGCTCCCACTGCTTCACAGGGAGGGAAAGGAGGCATAGTATTAACAAAAAAAAAAAAAAGAGCTGGCAATTGTAAATAGCTGTGAACCTGATTCACAACCCAAAAGATCATCTTTTGAGTGAACAGTGTGAATGCAGAGGGGTCTGTAGACTGACAGCTTTCACTGTAATTGGAGGATTTCTGAGGATATCCAATATTCAGCTAACATCCTTTCAGATCCAAGTAGGACAGACATGAAGGGAGCAAAGCACCTTGCTAACGTCTACCTCTGTCACGGTTGGAGTGATTGGATAATTGGAGTGGAGAAGTAATTTGAAAACAGGCTGAAAGTCGGAAAACAATCAGAATGTCCAAAAGGAAAACAAACTTCGCATGTAGGCCTGGGATCATGGAGAAGGGAGAAAGTTTGAGGCCTTGGTGACGAGAATATGGGAGTGAGTGGAGAGGGAAGGTGATGTTGGAAGAGGCTGAGGAATGGGGATTCGAATGCACAGAATGAGCAGAAAATGGTCCCTGACTGCTATGAGCAGGTAATGGTCACACTGCCAGCTCCTGAAGGGCAAAACTGAACAGCCTCTCACTACAATAATTCCTTCTGAGGATCTTTCTTTTTCTTTGGATAATGAACTCTGATGAATATGCTTTATTTCAAAGGCAGAGAATAGCCTGAGCTCTGCATTAATCAAGATCATCAGGGAATTTTTGGCAGGATTATTTTTACTTGGAAGAAATATTGACATTTATTCAGGGAATTTTTTTTTTCTACTGGGTTCAATCAAGAATTTCTTGCAGACACTAGATACAGGCCTGATATCACTTGCTGAGGATCTACCTCAGATGTATTCTCTTACATAGCAAATTCTGCAATATATATATATACCTGCTTATATCTATCTAGCAAAACAGAATGGCAGCCTGTGGCAAGGCTCCTAAATAAAATTTTAAGATAGTTGTGTGATGCCCAAAATTATTTTTCCCTTTGCTATCTGAATAATTCGAGTTCAACCACTGCCTGGTTTCCTTCTAGACAACCAGTCAGAAACAGCCCAAGCTTCTTATGTGTCATCATGAATGAGCAAAAAAGCCAGCAGGAAATTATTCACAAACCTTGAGTTATGGTCTCTTCCTCTCTGCTAAACCAGAGAATGATGAACTCAAGGGACCTTCTGCTTGCTGAGGATTGTACAGTGAATGCTGGTATGCTGTGTCTGGCTTGGTGGGATCCTCTGTAGAGCAGACACTGAGGATTTAAGAATCTTTGATTCACACTTCATTGGTGGTCACAAGTCAGTCTCCGAACTTGATATAAATGGTCTCCATAATTCCAGGTTATTAAGCCTATCAGGAAACAATGTTTTTGGTTGTTTTTTCTTGTGTATGTGGCTTGGTTTTTTTAAAAGGATTTGCTTTGATCATTAACCAGATGCTGGAATGTATTTGATTTAAAGTCTTCATGATAGCAAGGATTGATAATCTGAGTTTTCTTGCTTCTGTCAAGGATATTTCTAAGTCAGCAAGTTGTGTCTGCAAGCTGTTACCAGCTGGTGATAGCTCTCAATTTGCTATGGGAGGAACAGGACTTTGGCAGGCTTCCCCACAACATGGAAATGTATTTATGTGGCAACAAGGATGTCAAGTAGTGTCTGTCCCTCTCCACTTGGTGTCGAGGACATCAGCCACTGTGGAGATGGGGAGTGGGGCAGGAAGAGCCAGGTACCTGGGGAAAGGGGAGAGGAGGTCAGCAGGGAAGAGGCTGGGGATGGGATGAGAAGGGTAATCAGGGAGGAGGACGAGGAGGATTCAAGTGCAGAGATCGATAGGAACTGATCACGGGAGAGAGTCAGGGGGGCAGGAAGAAAGGAGCTCATTACCAAGATGCCAGAGGAATTTGCCATCCTCCAGGCTCCATGAAGGGCTGAATCTCAGCTGAAGAGCACCTCCCAGAAAAGGAACAGATCCTCTGCTCTTACCTTCTGACATGAACAGGGTTCCCTAAAGTCCACAGATTATTTTACTTACTGGTGAAAAAATGAGGCCAGATTCTGTCTCTGACTCCTCCATACAGCAACACAGAGAGCTGGCTCCAGGCCACCCATAAAGTTCCATCAACAGTGAGCCATAAAATTATACCAACTCAAGATGCAGGCTCCACATCTTGCTCTCATGATGATACACCATTATGGACATTTGCAAAAAATTTATTTGGTGGCTTCAGAATTAGCTGTGCATGCTGAGATCACACACATTGGTCACTGAGGTAAAAGTAGTGGAAGGAACAATGAGAAACCATGATTTCTTGAAGTCCATTGTGCAGAATGAGTTTCTCTCAACATCAAGAAAGAAGCAATACAAATTCATCAGTTTAAAGTGGGGAACCCTAAAATTTCATAGCAGGAGAAGCTTTCTGTTGGTCCTGCAATTGTAACATGATGCAAGAGAGTCGATATCCTTGGCAGGTAATAAATAAAAGGACCTCTTGATAAAAGTTTTCTTTGGTGACTCTGAATGATGTTACAGCTCTGGCCTCACTGTCAGCAGCAAAACACCTTCCCAGTGCTTTGTAAATGGCAGATCTTAACTCACTTCTGGATACTATTAGAGAACAGATTTACCTTTTGCTAATTTGCAGATTGTCTGCACATCTTTGTCCATGTTGTCCAATCCAGTTCCAGTCTAATCCTCCCTTGGCGATATTTCACAAAAGTCTTAGTCTGATCATGTCCTAGTATCCAATTCAGTTTGGGAGACGTTGCTTTTCAGACTTCCACTACATTACAAAATGTTTTAAACATTATGTTTGGAAAATATTTAGAAGCATTTCTCCTTTCCTACCAAATAACTTCACAATTAATATAGCTTTTGTTTTCTTTGAAATCAACAATAGAGTTTCTGCAGGTAAAATACCACTGGTGGAATGAAAACCATCTCATGCTACAGGCAGAGAAAATGTTAAGAATAATTTATTGCTTGATGCACTTGTGTGGTGCACAGAAGTTAAAGACAAGAAAACCCCAAACTTGCTGTTTTAGGTTTAATCTGGTATGTGACTACAGTTATCTAAGGGGAAAGAGCAAGGAGCTGTAGAAAGAATGAAGTGGAGAAAAAAGGAGAAAAGGAGCTATAAAACCTTTTGCCATCTACAGAGAGAAGTGCTGGCTAAAAGCACACAGGAGGTCTTTCAGGCCAGATCCCAAATTCCTCCTTCTTTGAACATTTTGTAAACAGATGTGGAATTTTCAGCACAGCAAGGAGTGATGGATGAGAAGCACTGAAGACCATGAGTGGTTTAGGAGCCAACAGCCCCTTTAAAGAAAGGATCTAGGCATCCAGAAGAAGGCAAGACTGAATTTTTAACAGATTTAAATATCACCTGGTAGAACACAACAATGTATAAATCCGATGAGCCAATGCCAAGGGGAATTCCCAGTGCTATGCACCCTGGCTCCACTCTATCTGACTCTCTGGGGAGTGCACGGGGAGAATTCAATACCTGTAGAGGGATCTCTTGGGGCCTGGCCAACTGTGCTGGGAACTACTGAACTAGCCACAAGCTAAACATAGTGAGCCAAGGGCTTCATTTTACACCCAGCCCAAAGCGCTGCTGCAGCAGCCAGCCCTGGGTCTGATGCTACAAACCCGTGTATGCCACTGTCATCCCTCCTCTTGCTACCAGTTTGTCTCCTCCAACCTCTCAGGAAGATGTCAAGTCTTCAGGAGCTGACAGGAATACTGAGACAGGCTCATTCACTGCATGTCAGAAATCCAGGCAATCAAAATCTTATGCTTAAGATGCCTGTTTTTCTTGCTGTTTCATATTTTGACATCTTCAAGCTATTCCAGACATTTGACCAGTCATGCAGATGAAAACAAACAAAAAACAATCAAAGCAACCCAAAGACCTGTTCAAAGTAGTTTGCAGGCGAAGGTTTGGGTAATACAGTTGCTGTTGCTAATTCTTTATTTTCCTCTCATCAAAAGCAACAGTATGTTCTTTATCTTCCCAATGCCATCAAAGCAACTGAGATAAGAAGGAAGAACCACTCTTTACCTTCATACACATCACAGTGAGCTCACAGTATTGCTTACAGTCTGTGGAGTCAAAGGGATCTATGAAAAAAGATCTCTACCCCAAGCAGGTATCAACAGAGTTTAGACTTGCCAGACATGGAGATTTTGGGGGAGGAGGAGACAATATTATTCACTTTGGAACTCTATTAAATTTGAAAGCATTTATATTATACCAGCATGCCTATATGTGTTAGAAAGAGAACTTGAGGCCAGGCAACATACACGGATAAAACCCTTGCTTAGAGTAATATGTTGACAGAAACTGATAGAAAACTTCATCATTTTGGTATAGTTCATTTTGTTCTGTAATATGCTAGGCCAATATAAACAATTTGCCACCAGTATAATTGCCTGTTCCCTTGAGTATCTTCTGTGTTGCTGTTTCAATTATACCACTGTAGTTAAAGTGGCAAAACTATCAAATGCAGACAAGCCTCTTTAGAGGAAACTTAAACTGCCTGCCAAATAGGGATTTGTATTGCTCAAATAAACTCCACACAGACAAAATATTCAAAGGCTTTCAGTCAATAAACGTCAATGATATTAGTTCATAGACTGCCAGCCAGTGCGGGCCAGCTGTGCAGGGGCAGTCAGGGGCTCAAATAAGGAGGTGCAGCAAGTGGAGTCAGCAAAACTGCCTAACCAGTGCAGGAGGCAAAGTGCCACCAGCTGTCCCCAAGTGTGTGCTGTTACACACCTTTGTACCCCTGCCCTAAGAGCATGGATTTCAACAGACTATGCTAATGCTCTGGTAAAAGCAATTTACCCCCCTAATCCTCACAATTGAAAGTATTCTGAAGTAAAATACAAACATCATTTGAAGGTTTCTAACGCTAACCAATTAAAATTTTTATCAATTTAAATTTCTAATCCATTTAAAATTTCTCATCAACAAAAATGCTTGGGTATCAACAGAAGGGCCATACCAAGCCAGGGAAGATTTAACAAAAGGATGTGACTCAGATCAAGTCTGGACTCTCCCACTCAGCTCCCACCTCCTGCTCCCATCTCCAGGCCTTGCATGTGCTCCTCTCTTCCACACTGAACCATCTGCAAGGCAAGTCTGAGAGTCAGCCTGGGAGGTCCTGTCAGGACACAGAATCTGTGCAAACACCTCAGTGCAAGCTGCAATTTCAGGTTGGAAAGGGCACCTCAGCTGAGTAAAACACAGAGGATTAGGAGCCAGGCTTAAATTAACACAGAGCTGCAGCCTGCTGTCCTGTGGCAAATGTTGCACAGACTGGCATATCGTGGTGCTTGAAGCAGCTGAAGAGAACAAAGCAATAAAGCATTAAGTTTTGTGTGGGATGGACTAGGTATCCCCTCAGGGATCCCTCCAATCCTACTCAAGGATTCTCCACTGTGAGAAGTAAATGCTGGCACACACAAAACAAACCCTGGGCTGTATTTGCTGGCAGAGTCTGAGCAATCCTGTTCCCTTCTGTGTAACAGCTCATGCAGTCCTGACAGCAGCACTGTGGTTCTCAGGTCCCAGCTGTAACCCAGCATTAGAGGTCACAGTAAGCTTTAAACATTGAAGGATCAAAACAAAACCTTGACTTGAGATTTATTGAGTTTTTTAGAAGGTATTCTCACTGGAGAGGTGGATCCCAAGGGCAATGTTTTCTCATATATTATGTTGTGCATTTTCTTGGGGAAGGGGACCCAGACTAAGATAGTTCTGAAAAGATGTTCTCATTTTTATCCTCATCTGATTTTTTTTTATTTGCTTATTCCCGAGAAAATTCTGTGGTCTGAGGAAAATCCTGGCCTCTCTTCAGTAATGGATTTGGTATTACTGAAGATCTGCTGGGAGATTTTTGAAGTACACTGATTGAAATGTTCTTTGTGGTAATGGTTTAGCAAGAGTATAGCTTTACCTTTGCTGCACAGCTCTGAAATAGAACAGACTCATTCTTCTGCTACAATCTCCTCATAAAGCTGGCATCAGGCTCTTGAGATAAAACACAGAAAATACTTTTTCATGAAATCGTTCTATGTTGCAGGCTTGCATGTCACATTAGTCACATTAATATTTCATGTTGTAACAGATTTATAATTTTGATGTAAATCTCATCTTTACCTCGTACAGCAACCTCAGGTGGAGTGATTCAAATTCTGTTCACTTGAGCCTGGGTTGCAAGAGATTGTTCTGGAATTATCTGCTCTGGTCATTCTGTGTGCTGTAGGGGCAAACTATAGCCAATGTCAAAAAATTCCCCTAAATGCAACCAAGTGTAGGTATCAGATCCTCAACGCCAAATATTTCACCATTTCACCCATTTCTGTTCCAAGTGGATTCTACTCCATGATATTACAGACACTGCTCTTCTGGGGTTCCACTGTGTCTCTCCTCTTTTTCCCACTCTTTCCATTTCTATTTGTCACTCTCTCTTTAATTGCCATTCATTTAAAAGCAGATTTGATTTAAGCAAGCTTTGTGGAGTGATAATTTCTGGTGGGTTTTTTTGGTGCTAATTTTTAATATTTTGCTTTGCTTTAAAATATATTTTTCAAATTATTGCATTTTCACTTTTTTACTATCGTTTTTAGGCACATATTTTTGTCTGATTAACTCCAAGTCTTTTAATAACATAATTGCAAGTCCGATTTTAAATAATTTGCAGTATTAAACAGTTAAGGACATCAGTTATATGAGAAATGGAAGTACTCAGGGGACTCTTCTCTTGAAAGAAGATTTGGGGCTAAATTGGAACACTTCTGCATCCCACATATCTGTAATATTTGATGACCCACAATTTTAATCAGGTTAGGGGGAACATGGGCCTTATCTATGTGTGACAGAGAATATTTTCCTCAGACACACCAGTGGCAAATTTTAAACCACACTCAGTAACACAGAATTAAATTAAAAAATAATTTTAAGTAGAGACTTCATCCTACTTACCCTTTGGCAATTAAATTAGGAATTTGAGAATTCTATGGAGAAAAGGAACCCATGTCTCCAGGTAGCACTTTGGCCATTTAAAATCCAAATCACCCACTGGAGATGCCCATATTTCTTAGTGGAGCACTCTACTGCCCACAGCAGCCTATCCACTTGGAAATACAATGACATGATAGACTTGCACCAACAAGAAATAAATAGTTTTCTTTTTTGATACAATATTGTCCTCTTTTTGTATAGTAGTAAGGACAACAAAGTCATTTTGTCAGATATGTATTCTGTTTACTTCAGGTTTACTTCAGACTACATATTATCATTCAACAAATGATATTACAACAACAGTTGGAAGAGCTTTAAAGTTTGCGGTTCTTTTCCTTCAGGGATTTCCAGGGATTCCTCAATGAGACCTTTTACATTAATTCCTTCTAAACAGAAGTCAATGCTGCACCTTTGGGAATATCCTTCATGTCAGAATGAGAAAATACCTACCAAAAAGATATATCCTTCTGGGAACACCGTGATACTAATGGAAAAGTGCTTTCTTGCAGGAGGCCAGAGCCTAGTGTGCCAGGGTTCTGTTCTCCAGTCTACCAGAAAAACTGGTGTGGCCATCTGTGCTTAATATATGCAGTCTTTGAAACACACAGATAACTGACCATTACTGAAGGCTTTGACTCGAACCTATGATGTTTCAATTACTCTTGTGTAAAGTGTAACTAACAACACTTCTCTACATAAGAAGGGTGTTTTAAGTGGTTCCATTCCTAAGGAGAAGGGCAGTAACATTTAAGTCAAGGAATCACTCATTGCATTGTGACTGTGATATTATGACTCCATAGCTGACAGACATAATAAAGATCTACATGAAATTTGACTGTGCCTGCCAACATTCATTCAAGTTGAAAGTGAGTTGCAGTAGCATTATCTGAATAATCAAATACTTATTCTTTGGCATTAAAACCCACTGTGACTTAAAAATATATGTTTTTCTCAAGACCACCAAGAGAGCAGGATCTGCATGAGGGCTAATTACTGATCTCTGACACACACAATTGTGCAACAGCATCTCAGCAAGGTTAGCCAAACCTCATGCTTTTATATGTTTCAAACAGTGCCAGAGATTCCTCTTCCAAGTCCAAGTTTGGCCTCCTCTTTATTTTACAATAATTCTGTGCTTGGGAATCTGAACAAAGGCCACCAGAAACTTGAAATCCAGAAATGAAGTCCAGAGTAAACAGCAGACCAGAGTCAATCTCACTCACACTGGCCTGTAGCTGGAACAGACGTGTCATCTCATTTGCAAGAGTCCAGACCACTGCAGATGCTCTTACTTCTTTATTGCAGTTTTCAGGTATGGGTATGTCTTTTAGGATTGTTTTAGACGAAGATCATACCCATGATTATTGAAGGAGTTTCTAAGAGACTGCGAATTGAACACTTTCTCCCCATAGAAAATTCTTTCTTTCTGTGAAATGCAACTTGCAGAAAAGCTGGCATATGATATTACAAAAAAGTCAGTGAAATGTCCTCTGTCCATTATCAGATTCTCTACCTACCTACTCCCTTTCCTTTTCTTTATCCTCTCTCGAAAATGACATAATTTTAATCACTGATCCTTTCTGGAAAGTTTTGACACATTTTATCAGATGAGTCAGGCCTTTGTACCACTTTCACTGCAGACTGGCACTGAGGGATCCTCT
Source organism: Acridotheres tristis (assembly GCA_037013685.1). Taxonomy (NCBI): domain Eukaryota; kingdom Metazoa; phylum Chordata; class Aves; order Passeriformes; family Sturnidae; genus Acridotheres; species Acridotheres tristis. The sequence continues at coordinate 137,586,545 of CM072886.1, read as the reverse complement.
GCCTTACAAATGAGCCAATTCAGTGAATTCATTCAGTGAATTCTTACAATTCAGTGTAAGATCTTGTCAGGGCAAAGCACATTATGTTTGCATCAAACACTCTTCCTCACAGGCACTTCCAACTTTCCCACCATTCCCATCACAGCAGATACATTTAGCATCTCCTCCCTAGAAGCTGTTTGTTAAGAAAATACGTATTTTCTTTTTTTCCAGAGTGATTTAAATGGCCTTGTCCTACTGAATGCATTGCAATGGTCACACTACTAGAAGAATAGAGGTTACTTCCTTTTGCACTTCAACATCTCATAGCTTATGGCCTGTTGATAAGAAAGGTATCTCTTTCCTCTGCCTGAAGCAGCCATGGGATTTATTTTCAGCCTAGGGACAGAAGTGGCTATAAGGAACTTGACATAGCCAAGAGGTTATTTGTATCTGGGGTTTTTTTTGCTGCTTGTTTGTACAGGGTGAACATATGAACCTACCACCTTTGTATCACAAATCCTGAAAGAACGTTCACCTTTTCCTCTTTCCTCAAAGGAAAAAGTGGTTGTAACAATTAACTTATGTAAAATAATGACTATATTTGTAGACAAGATCACATTTCATCAATGCAAAGGGCTTTGAAGCTGACATGAGAAGAACCTAACTGAATGCACAACACTATTGCTGTATATTAATGCATCACCTTTGCTGAGTAAAACTTTTATTTCTGACCTGCACCAATGCTACTGGTCAGGAAACAAACTAAATGGCATATGTTTTCCAACACCAATTCCAAGGTAATATGTGTCCATCTATCTTTGCAGAACATTTTGGGCAACATCAACATGATGGCAGTAGAAGAAAAAACATCAACTGATGGGCCTAGCTGAGACTGAGAAAGAAAATCTCTGCCAAAGGCAGAGCATTTTGTGACTGCAGTTCACAAAATATTGCCAGGTGTTCTAAAACTATTGCATTTTGACACAACTAAAAAATATAATGGAGCTGAACTTAAATTAGGACTGGTATTCCTTCATGTTTGCTTAGGAAAAAGAGAGAAAGCTGTTCAAAGCATTTGTATCAAGTCAGTGTGACAGAAAATTGAGTTTGACTAAGAGAAATGGCCACAAAAGTCATTGCTGACAGCAGGTACTTTTGTATTGTTCTATATAATTTCTTTTTTTCAAACTATACTCCTAAAGAATGGACATTTTCTTATTTGTCTGAAAAATCTCTTCTTTTGATTAAATATCCCTGCAAATTAAGACAAACCTTCACATACTCATTACATCAGCTTTCACATACTTAGCTCTTATAACTATTCTTTGTAGAAACATTCATAACTTTCTGTCTCTAGTACTCCTCCCACTGTAGTGAGCTGAACTGATTCTATACAAATTTGGCTCTCACTGATTGGTTTAGCAGCCCAATTAGTACCAGTTAGCCCAAACCTGAATTCTGAAATTTTCATCCACAACCTCCAAGTACTTCTATGAGGAGATGCCAGGTCTTTCTTTGGTTGTTCTTCCCCATCAGTGGCCCTTTGCTTTATCAGTCAGATGTGGGAAACACATGCTTGGGTGATGTCTGCACATTTTTGGACAACCTTAGCACTAAGCCTAGCAGTCCCAATACCTGGACTGGTTGCCCACAAATTTCTGATTTCACGGAGTTACACATACTCTGGCAGGACTCTCTATAGATGTAGGAGTCTGTTCTAAAACTATCATGATGATTATCAGAGAATATGAGAAAGAAGTCTTGTCATTCAACTTTGTAAATACTTTTGTTACTACTAAGAGGAGCTTCAAATGTAGAAGTTGCTCTGCCTGCAGCTCTGTCAGGGCAGTGTAACACTGCTGTTATGTTTTCCAGCACAGCACAGGTACTGCAGCAATGCACCAGTGAGCCAGACACCTTGAATACAGTACCCAGAACCTTGCCTCAGAACTAACTGGAAGGAAAACAGGGTAGCTCACCAGTGGCAGCCACTGCAATTGTACTGTTGTATTGTCAAGATTTCCCTGGGTCAGGTGAGCAGTGGTCTGCTCCATTGCATGCCCCTGAAAGGGATGGGAAACCCGAGGTGGGGAAAGGCTGGCATAGCTGCAGCATGAGGCTGCTCTCTCAAAGACTCTGGAGAGCAGCACTAACAACAAGTACTGGTGAATATATGATTAGCTATTTACTGAAGCTATGGGAAATACTTTCCAGGCTGGTCCTACAAAAACAGATGGGAATATAGCATAATGGGAAAGATATTAATTTCATTTAATTAATTCAGTTCACTGAAACAGACAGAGCCCATGAGGAAAGACTGCAGAAGCAGCCTGTGCCATCCTGTGGGCTCCTTAGCACAGGTCCACAATCGCTGAACCCTCTAACTCTTCTCTCTGATCTCTATGGATTAAACAAAGCTCATCAAAAGATGAAAGCATCCAGAGGCCCGTGACAAGGACAGAGCTGAAAAGAGGCCACAGCGGGTTCATGAACCCTGTTTGTGTCTGCATGGTAGCATGAAGAGGAAATCAGCTGTCACATTGAGACGAATAAAACCCCTTATTTCACTCTGGCTTTCCATTTCCAGAATATGGGTAGTACTGCTCATAACGACTCTCCCTTAGCTTTGCCCTGGATTAAGCCAGGCAGCTGCATACATTACATCATTATCCACAGAAAAGCAAGATTCTCCATGTTCTAATAATATATTTTTAATAAATCCACCAATCCCTCACCAAAGGACCTAAGCAAAGATCTGACGAATAAGAAGACTTATTTCCACAAGACTGACTCACATGGTGCTATGCCTTTTCAGAGAGGGCAAAATGTTCAGACATGAACTAATAAAGCAATTCCTGAAACTAGTGGGACATGCCTTCGTGGTCCTGGGTTCATGAGGACACTGGATATGGGTGGAGATCAGCAACAAACCAGGGGTGAAGGGACGGGAGAAGGTGGGTAAAGGAGAAATGTCTCAGTGGCAAGGCAGGAGATGAAATTCTGTTGCAGAAAGGCAAAAGAAAGAGCAGAGCCCTTGCTTCTCCACTTCATCATTCTTCCTACATTTTTGATTATATTTATCACTGAAATATCCAGCTGACAGCATGACAGGAAAATCCACCCAGTTAACTCATGGATCTCTGTGACTTGTCACCCAAGGGTTATGTCTGCACTTTTCAAAGGTGTCACTTGAGTTCCTGATGCCAAGCCCCAGAGCCTCTGCCAGCATCATCAACACTTCCAGGTAGATGGGGCTGGAAAAGCTTGACAGCTCAGCTGAGTGTGCCTGCTGAGGTGAAACCTGCAAGGTTCAGGAGCAGTAGGGATCTCGCTTTACCCCAGCTGCAAATGGTTGGAGAAAATGTATCTCTTTCCTTTGTAGTTCTATAAAACACATGAGAACAACTGGACATACTCACAAATTTTCCTCTCTCACCTCCAAGTTCAGACTCACCCCACTTCCAGCAGACTGGCTTCCATGAACTGAATTAGTGATGACAACTTGGGGCTGAAAAACTTTGGGGTTTTTCTCATTACTAATCAGCCCCATCCATGCCACAAATTGTCTCGAGGAAGATCCCACATAGATTTCCTGCACAGCTGGTCAGCTAAGGCACAACAGTTCCCCAAATGTATCAACAGATGTGTCCTTGCAGGCGTACACATAACATCTTGGACATTAGTGTTTTGTCTTCAAGGAAGTAAATCTTCTTTTAACAATTTTAGGTTGGATAAAAACAACTTTAAACTGGATTAAACTCTATTTTCTCTAGCAGTCAGCCTCATCAGCTCTGTAAGCAGTTAACTCATTCACTTCTGTGATGCCTTTTGGGCTAAGGTTTGTTATTTCTTTGTGCTGTTAATTAGCTGATAACAGTGGCAAGGAGCTGAGGGTGCCGAGGACTGCATTTCTCATGTATTTGTGAGAGATAAAGTCTGCACGGCTCTGCTGAGGCAGAACAATAAAGCCCCAGAGCAATTAGGGAAATCCGATCAGTCCCACAAATATAAGGTGCAAGACCTCCTTTTGTCCAGGGCTCTGGTAAGTGTTTCATGCCTTCATTCAAGAGAATCCAGTGGGGAAGCTGTCACCTCAAGAAAATGTTTATTAGTTGAGCTACTGAAGTTATGCCTGAGTAACATCCCTATTATTCCCCCCTAAAGCAAAGGGGACATAATTTGCTAAATTAGATCTATGGATTGGACTGCCAGCTCCTAGCAAACATTAACCAGCACCCAGGTTCCTCAGGCAGCATAGACTGCCTGGCTGCACTGGTTACAAGGCTGTTTCCATGACCTGACAAAGGTGAGCTTCACTTTTCCCAATAGCATAATCATATTTAAACAAATGCCTTGGGAGTGTTCAGATTCTAGGGCTGCAGTCTTCTTCCTCTCTGTTACAAAATGTCTCAAGCTCTCAGGACAGAGTTCAACACCTTCCTGCAATCCACTCCGGGAAACCACCAGCATGCGGAATATCAAAAGGTGGTAGCCCAAGGTTTATTTGATCTCATCCAGCTCTTCAGGTGAAAGACTCATACTTCACAGCCCACTTTCTTGTGGTATTTAGTCATTAAAAGCAGACAATATTAGAGGATTTCTTCTTAAGTGTCTCCAATTCCCTCAGAAAGTTATCTCTGACGTTCAAATTTGAAAACTTACACAACTGTCTCATTCTAGTTCTTGGAAGTAAACCCTTGTGCATCACAGCTTTTGTGCAATATATACATGCTAAAGTAAAATTAATATCCTCTGTTTAGTCTGAATTCACTGGCTCAATGCCTAGAGTGACTAAGGAGAGACAAGCTTTTACAGAACAAAGCTGGAATTAATTTTGCTAGGGAAATGGACTGTGTTGAGAAAAAGACTGTGAGAGGTGGAGAACAATGGGACTCTCACTATCCAGAAGTCAAGAGTTGTCACATATAAACTGGAGTCTGGGAAGCAGAGAGGACATAACATGCAATAGCTCAGAGAATAAAGGATCTGATCCAAACTCCTTGACTGCCACTGGAGGTTTATACATTTCTGAGAATGGGGCTCAGATAACATCTGTATACATTGAGTTTTTTACAGTTGCAGGGCCAAATTCTATTTTAATTCATCTAGTATTCAAACGGAATTAATCCATCAGAATATAGACAGAACCACACTTCTTACCGTGGGCCAGACAATGAGTGGCTCCCCTTCAGTCTGTGTAGCTGTTCATACCCAAGAGGATGTTCCACCCCACCCATTCAGAGTGAAGGAGAAGAAAAAATTGCTTGGTTTATCCATTAAGTCCCCAATATATATCTATTAAATGTTTTGATCATGATTTTGAAACATATAAATTCAGTTTGAGGATTTTTATGGCAGACATTTTAAGGCTGTAGTGAAGACAATCTCACTGTAAACTAGGTCAATGCTGGCAAAGAGCTTTTTGCTATAACTTCAGCAGCAAAAAAAATTCACATTCCCAGAACTGGAAAAATGTTTGAAAGAGATAGACTAATTAAGTGCTGCTAATATTTAAACAGCTTAGGGTTGAAATACTTTTGGGGTTTAATAATGAAAGAGAATAATGGATATTATGATTGAACTTGGGAACAGTTTAGCTTGAAGGAAAATGGTATAGATTAGAGGGTGCTTATACCTGTCTTGGAACCAAAACTTAATCACTATTCCTATAGTAAATATTTCCATAAACTAATCACTCCAAAGTGGTGAGCTATGTTTCTTTGGAGTAAAAGAATGGTGTATGAAAACAGCAGCAATACAGAACAGCCCACCTACTGAGGACAAACTGTTTTAGACACTACGGGCTACAAGACAATTTGTCTTGATGTTTGCATTTAGACAGACTGACTCAAGAGAATGTGATAATTATTTATTAACAAACTCTGTAGAATAAAGGGCTTTCTGCAGGAATTAATATAACTCACATAGTTAACTCACTGACAAAAATGCACTGCTTGATGCTCATTTTTACTGGTGAAGTTATCCACTAATCGAACAGATTTAAATCTTGGTTTCCTGTGTGGCCATATCTTGTTGGAATCAGAGTGTTTTTAAGAGCAGTAACAGTCAGCAATGATAGCTTGGGAATTTATAATTGAAAGAGTTTAAAAGTTTAGAAAATTGGTTAAAGACATCCCTCAACCCTTGAAAGAGTTGATAAACAAGACCACAGGTAATTTTATGGCTCAAAAAGGAAAGCAAATGTGAAGGAAAGGTTTAACCATTCATAACCAGTTTGAGCAGGTCATAAAATTTCACCCATCATTAAGCTTTGATATTGCAATTAATAAAACCACTGGGCACCAGATCTCAGTGTCAGTAAGACACTCCGTGGATGCTGTTATGGGAAAACTGTTTCTAGGTCCCAAAATTATGTTTTTCAGGTACTTTGTTGTTTGCTATCAGTAGTTTAAAAGTGTTTGTAGAGATGATAATATGTGAGGCCTAATTCTTTTCAGCACTATTTCATAAGTCTGTAATTACTGATTTATGTATTTGTTTCCCTCTTCTCCCCCCGCAAAAAAGTGCTGGTATTAAAGATTAACGAGCATTAATAAATCTCATTTCATTCATTTTCAGTTATCAATACAATGTGAACACTGATGAAGCAAAACTCTATATAAAGGTAGATTTACTTGGTAGTTTAATACTTCCCATTCCTTTTTAATGCCTTGGGAGGAGGCTTCAAGAGAAAAAATACTGGCATAGGAGATATATGCCCCCAAGGAAAAAACTGAAAGGTGAAAGATGGCAACTCAACAGCATCACTGATCCTGCTGTGGGTGGTAACTGCCAGGCCACCTTCAGGTGCCTTCTAGGTGGAAATGAGCACATTTATGGATGCTTGCTGCTTTTACTTACCTGTCATGCATTATGCAATACTTCTTACTCCTAAATTGTGTAGATGCTGTTTGCAGAGTCTCCTGATGCAGAGTGAAAGTGGTTTGGACAGACATGACCCAACAAGCAGAGAGAGATGTCTGCTCCATACCCTGAAGTAAGTTTACTCAGTTAACAGAATATTATAGGCATGATGTGGTTTGTCTGTTTATTCACATGCATATGACTTGTTTCCTTGCATTTTACCAAACTATTTACAACTGACAGGCAACTTTGGGCAATTTATTTTTTTATTAAATAGTGTGGGTAGTTTTGCCAGCTTTCTGACATTTTACTTACGCTATAAAGCAATATATTCCTCATTTACTTGCTGAGCTTGTTCTAGAATGCAGTCAGTCTGTCTTTTCATGGGTAGTTTGCTGCCCTACCTGTTTCTGTTCTGCTGCATTCATCTTGGCATAGCTTGTTTCTTCAGTCTTTGCTTTCAGCACAAAAGCTTGCTTGCATGTGAGGCTCATGGTCATTACTGTCCTAGTGTTAACTTTTACCTTGAGTTCTTGCAAGAAGTCTGAAATCTGTTTCCATTTGCTGTAGTGCTTTGGCAGACAGTCTGTTTATTGCCATGACTAAAGTTTGCATATAGAATTCACTCCTAAAAGATTTACTGAACTCTCCAGATATACTTAATTCACTTGTTTTAAACATAAATTGAGTTCACATAAGTAAAGTGTCTCCAATCCATTTCTTGAAACTACCTAATTTCATTTAGCACCTTCAGACAGTCACACTCCATTGATTTAGATTTTTCTTCATCAAAGACTGTAGAACTGTCATTTTTTTCCAGACATATTTTTTTATTATGATGATCATGATTATAGTAATTGATGAGAGAGTTTAGCAACTACAGTCTCACTTCAAATCCATTTTGTTCATCTCTGTGAAAGAATAAAAAAGGAAAGGTTATGATTCGTTAATAGCAGAAGCTAGATTAACTGAAAGGATTTTTGATCCAGCCATGACAGTTTAAGATATTGTGTGCATCGTCAGAGTAGTGGAAACTGCGTGTTTGTGGATTGAGTTACAGCAAAAGAAAGGGGAATTAGGAACGAATTGTCATTTGTTCACGGGGATGAATAACATTAGCACATTGCTGTCAGCTCACTATGTCTTAGCTACAAGTATTGCACAAACATTTACTGCCAATAAGCTCATCTGCAGGAACCCATTAAACCGAGATAACAAGTTGTCTCAGGCTCATCTGCCTGCTCTGATGTGACATACCAATCTTGAGATAAATCTCAGTAGTATATACCATCATTTGTAAGCATTCAAATGCATTGCAGAGATCATCACCATACAAATGGAGCTCAGAAGAGTTTTTACTAGCTCTCAAGTCAAATAAAGATTTGAGTCAATGGAGTCTGCAATTTGAGCCCACAACATATATCCAACACTTTTTATATCTACATTAAAATATTAAAAGGAAACGCTGTGATGTGAATATGCACACAAATCTCAAGGGCCATATATTACTAGTGGTGTCTTTTCAGTGATGTCTGAAGCATTTAGAAATTCTTCCCAGGCTGAGTCAACTTTTAAAGTAGGCCCAAAACCAAGAAGAAAACTGCCTGTCCTAACTCAGGAAAGGATAAGCAGGACTGTATTCACTAATTAAAGATGACAGCCATAGGTGGATACTAGAGATAACTGTGACCTTAACGATGGTCACTAACAGCCAGGGCACCCAACCTCCTTGTATGGGACTGAAAAGGAAAATTCTGAGGCAAAACTGGGAAAAAGGAGTCAGAGTAGGGCTGCATTGCCTGCACAAGCAGTCTGAACTTGACAAGCTAGACAAGTGTAAAGTAATAGCAGTCCTGCATTTTGTTATGGCCCAAAACCAAAAAGGCTTCTGCAGAAAATAGCAAGGTTTGGGGAGCAAGGAGATAACCTTTCTGCCAGAGATGTGTTTAGACTTGGAGGTGGTCCTAATGCTGCTTTTGGAGTCATTTTGGTCAAGCAGTTTGTTTTTCCCAGGCCTCCCTCTTTCCCTGGACTGCTTTTTTAGAAGACAATGCAAAGCAAAAACAAACTGCAGTTAAGTTCAGGTAGCACTAAATGTCTGACCTGAATCCACAAACACAAGGGGTCTTTCAAGCTGAAGCTGGAAACTTCATCCCTATGTCAATGGTCTCAGTAATGCTTCGAATGCCAGCTGAGATCATCTAACAAACTGAGACCACAGGTAATTGTGTAAAGAAAACAAGGTACCCTCAGGATGGAGTCGGGACTTTAACTCTGTGTGGTCTGGTTTCTGTTGGTTTAAATAAAATAGAGTATTTCCTATGCCTATTGCAGGGTCCTGAAAGGATCGGTTATAACAAAATCTTTTCCTAGTTTGACAAACAAACTGTAATACCCAGCTTTGAAACCTGGAAAAGCTCCATCTTTCAGGTGTTAACTGTTCAAACAAAAGGTCAGATCTTAAAAGGTGAGCTTATACTGTTCTATTTGCTGTAATTTGCATAGGTACAATGCAGGGGAGACTTTTCTTTATGCTACAGGAAACAAGGAGTTTACATCAAAGAGCACTGAAAGGTGTTCTGTAAGTTCACAGAGCAAGAAACCCCTTTGGTCTACATATCTGGATGGAAATCTCATGAAAACAGGCTCTTCCATAACATTTCCAGTCATTTCTAATCCTAGCTGGCTCAGAAACATCAGAGTGATAACATTCTCAAGTTATTTCAGTAGCCCTGGTTTTGGTCAAACATGGGAAGCACGTAAACTTCACAAACAAACAGAAGTCTGACAGACAGAGGAAGCCTCAGAAGAAAGGCTTACTTCAGATTTAGTTCATCTATGGGTAAAATTTTTTGTAATATTAATAAAGATGCTTTGTACTTTCATCCCAGAATCATGGGATACCCCAAGGCCTTGTCTGTGCTTCAATTTTTAAACTATGCAATTCTGTAAACTCAGAGCTCCTTACTGCCATGGTTAAATCTACTTTTTCAGCTGCTCTACCTACGTGAGACATTTTGTACTAACATAGATTATCTTGTTTCACTGAACTAAAAAAAACTCTATCTGGAGTAGGCTGCTGTGGCTGGAGGAGAGAAATACTTCATCATACACATAACTTCCCACCAGAAGGAAAAGAATTAAAAGAAATAGCAAAAAGAATAGCTCCTCTCATCCTGGGCAGCTTGTTTTCCTTTTGCTGTTGTTGTTGGTTTTGATTTTGGTAGTTTTTTTGCTGTGATCTTTTCTCAAACAGCAGTGCCATGGGAGGTGATGCTTTGGGTGCCCTTCTCTCCTCTTTGTACATACCCCAAAGACCTCATCTCTGCTTATTGTTGTTTGATTTCTTATCTTTTGCATGCCTAAATTGGGAGTTTAGAATTCAGTTCTCTCTTTGTTATTTCCTAACTTTTACTAATTTTAAAATTTTTGAACCTTTGCAATCAATCCACTTGCTTCACAGTAGAGCCCATGAAGCCCTAAGAACTGAAGACACTGTCACAGTATTAAATGATCAATGAACTCTCTCTGTCTTGCTTTTTCAGAGTGGAGGTCAGTATGGCAGATATTGTGACATTCAGCAGCAGTCACACTGAAACACTAATATCACCTTTTCTACATTTTCACCCACCAGTTTGTGACTTCACTTAGCAGTTACATTATTACAAAGGAAAACCGTGTGTCCAGCCCACATCAGTCCAGTCAAGACAGAAGACAACTGCTTACACAAAATAATCTTGACAGCTTGTGCTTCACAGCAGTTATCCTTATATATTTAAAGAGAACAAATTGCAATCTGCAGGTCGGTATCAAATTTGCCAATAATATTAGCAGTCTAAAGAAAGCTGAGATGTTTGCTACTGCTCAGCAGTATTGTTTGCCTGGCTCCTAGACTTCTCCTGTCTTAAGTAAAAGCAATGAAACATTGCCAGAAGGAAGAATGCCACACAGGCCTTCGAGGCACAAATATTCCACAACCCAGGAGGTTTGTTTGAAGCCCCTTCATGGAAGTACAGCAAGACAATGACAAAGGAGAAACTCTGCTGACCTGTGAGCAGAGCAGGAGACTGGGTCTGTGGCTGAAGAAAGACTTCCCCTGAAAATCCCTTTTGTTCCCCCTTGGCCTCAGCAGAAATGGATGGATCTGACTTCTCAGCAGGGCACTGCCTTCTAGCCCGTCATGTCACTTCTGAATCTTTCAGTCTTCAAGACCATCATATGCATTTACACATTTATAGGTAATATACTTGGTACAAGGATATTCCCCACTCTCATAAGTGAAAGCATTTTTTTGAGTTTTGGGCTTATTTCCCATTTAAGATGGCATCAGAGTCATCTGACTCTTGAACGGCTGAGGATTCCTCATAACAAAGAAGGAGAAGCCAGAGTTTGGAAACTAGCAGCTATAGGCAGACCAAGTGCAAATAAAGGGATCTGAACCTATTAACAGTAAGTAAATTTTCCAGTGGTAGTTTGCTGTTAAAGTATAAACCATGAGCTGAGTAGTGCTTCTACAGCAGACACTTGAGCTCCAGGCATACCTTTCCACCTAGAAAACCCAAGCAAGAGAAGGAAACATGATCCCATTCCCCCTTGAGGTACCTGCTCACTCCAGAGAGGCTACAAGAGACCTCTGAAAGATCAGTGCCTTGGTGTCAGCCATAGATATCCTCTTCTTGTTGCATCTCACTCTGGTTTTGATCCAGACTCAGGCAGATTTCAGTAGTAGGATGGTCATTCTCAGCAGAATCATGCCTGAGCTCTACCCCTGCCCTGGGGCAGCTGGCTGGCCTCAGAGGCAGCTCTGGGCATTGGCAGCAGGCAGTGCTCCTGCTCACAGCTCACAGCCAGGCACAGCCCCATGTGCAGAGTCCTTCCCTTGCTGCCTCTCCTGGCTGCTGCTTTCTGCTGGCAGTGCTTGTGGCTGGCTCTTCCCACTGCCCAGGGCTGGTGCTGGCTGCCCTGCTAATTGCTCTTAGCTAGTTGTTCCAGCAAGGTTTGTTCCCAAGTAATCTTTCCCACCACCTATTTGCCGCTTTCCTTGTTGATTTCCTGGCTGCTGCCCTGGTTTGCATAGAGGCTCTCACAACAACCCCTGCAGTGATCCAACATGCAAAAGCCATCAAAACCAGAGGAAAACCCTTCAGGCTTTCATCCTCTGAAACCTAAAGACTGTCCAGCACCTTCTCTCCCCACTGTGAAGAACAGTACCATGTTTTCTACCTCTTTAAGATCTGATTGTTCATAAAAGAAATGGTCCCTAATACAGAAAAAAAAATCAAATTATATCCTCCATCCTATTCCATTAGCCTCTTCCAGATTAATTCTTTTAACTTTTCAATACATACCAACCAAGGGTACCTCTTTAATCAGGGTATATCCTCTACAATCAAATCAACAGACTTATACTGACAGTGTCATTGCTAGCATTACTTTTGGTTACTTAGCTTCGATCAGTATTTTTATACTACTATGCTCTTTTCCAAATTATGTAATACTTTTCAGCACTGCAACATCCTTAAATAATGAGCATTATATGTGTGCAAAACATTACCAGAATTATACATCTCTCATTCAGGTAACAATTGAAGACTTTTTTCTAAGTGGGAGCTAAATTTATTTTGCAGATCCAAAAACAGACGCTTCCAGTGTGTAACTAAAACTTTCTTTCCTTCAAAGTTTTCAACCTTTTTTCCAAAGTTACAAGTCACTAGAGAGTGGACTCTCCAGCTACTTCAGCTGAGTACCAAAACTGGTAATGGGATTGTCTTCTTTTATCTGTGAGAGAAAGAGAAAAACGGGCATAATTCTACATGGAATTTCACAATAGCTAAACTTTATGTCCAGACCACAAGAGGCAACAGAATGAATTACAAGAAAACTCTGGTAAGAGGCTAACAGTTTGCAGAAAACATGTACATCGCTTAACACTAACTAATCTGTCAGGCGTATCAAGGAAAATCAAAGCTTATTACAACACGTGCAAATAAGGAGTTGATAAAACTGTTGAACAGTGTTAGACACGGAACAGCCCACTGGGGAATTTCCATGAGAAACACATCCATTTGGTAACAACTCCCCATCAACAAAAACTTTTTGAAATCTGCCAGCTGGCCAGCTCTTAATCCATTTAGTGTGTGCTATACTCACATTTTAGCTACCATGGTGCTAAACCAAGTGACCAAGTGACTTTGCAGGAATATACCTATACTAAATCTGAATTATTATGTTTATTAACTTATATGTGATTTCCAGAAAAACCAAAATAGTAGAAAATCTTTTTTCCACAAAATCATTTATGGTGTGTTGAACCAGACTGGATACCACATGCCCACCAAAGCTGCTCTGTCACTCCCCTGCAACAAGAGAACGGGAGAAAGTAAAACAAATGTTACTGAGTTGAGATAAGGACCAGGAGATATCAGTCACCAAATACCATCACAGACATAACAGACTTGAATGGGGGAAATAAAGTTTAATTTATTACTAATCAAAATAAGAGCAGAAGGATAAGAAATGAAAAAAATCTTCCTCCCACTCCTCCCTCCTTCTTAGCTCTACCTCCTCCCCCTCAGTGGCACAGGGAGACAGGGAATGAGGGTTACATGGCTCATCACAGGTTGTTTCTGCTGCTGCTCAGGGAGAGGAGTCCTTCCCCAGCTCCAGTGTGGGGTTCCTCCCACAGGAGATAGCTCTTCATGAACCTCTCCAATGTGTGTCCGTCCCATGGGCTGCAGATCATCATGAACTGCTCCAGTGTGGCTCCCTTTCCACAGGGTGCAGTCCTTCAGGAACAGACTGCTCCTGCATGGGAACACCACAGGGTCACAAGCCATGCCACCAAACCTGCTCCAGTGTGGACCCTTCTGTCCAAGGGTCCCTGCCAGGAGCCCTTTTCCCACAACCCTCTTTTAGGCATCCACCTCTTCTGGCATGGATGGATCCCCCATGGGCTGCAGGTGGATCAGGGGGCACAGCTGCCTCACCATGTTCTGCACCAGGGGCTGCAGGGGAATCTCTGCTACAGCACCTGGAGCACCTCCTGCCCCTCCTTCCTCACTGACCTTGGAGCCTGCAGGGCTGTTTCTCTCACATATTCTCACTCCAACCTTCTCTGGCTGTAACTACTTCTGTGCAATAACTTGTTATTTGCCTTCAAAAATATGTTATCACAGAGGCATTGCTACTATCACTGATGGGCTCAGCCTTGGTCAGTGGCACATCTGTCCTGGAGCTGGCTGGGATTGGCTCTGCTGGACATGGGGGAAGCTTCTGGCAGCTTCTTAGAGAAGCCACCCCATACAGACCCGGCCACCAAACCTGGCCATGCAAAAGTAACACACATGGTGATTGGCATCAGTGTATGATACAATTCTTTACTTATTGATCCCGTTTCTGCTTTTGTTTTGCTTGGCAGTGGAAGTTCCCTGGGTTAAATTTCAAACTTTCAAAAAAATTAGAATTTCAAAATTTCAAGACAATAAAAACTCTTTTAAAAATGACAGAGAAGAAAAAAAAGCATTGGAAGAATCTGTATATTAATCTTTATATTAAGCCTCTTTACAGAGGATGCTCAATACCAACAACCACTCTTTGTTCAAGATGGCTTAACAGTAGGAAAATCAGTAATACTGTAGTCAGAGGGAAAGTTTTTTCACAGAAAGGGCAGGACAATCATGTGTCATCAGAGAGGTAAGTTGTGCTACTGTTTTGCTGGAGATAGTTCCATCACTCATTATCTGTTCCAGTTTTGCTATAAATGGAACGATTTTTTAGTATGATTCAGATGTTTAGATGTATGTTAAGATGATTTTTAACCTGTTCACAAAATGGTGTATTTTTCCATACATAAAGAAAACATATTCAGCACTGATTGAGTGTTAATTGTGAGACATGGTATGAGACGAGGGTATGAAAAGTTTATGGTTATTTATCACAGAATCACTGAATGTCCTGGGTTGAAAGGAACCTTACAGACCAGCTAGTCCATCCCCTCTGCCATGGGCAGGGATGCCAGCTGCTAGATCAGGTTGCTCAGGGCCCCATTCAAACTTGTCTTGAGCACTTCCAGATATGGGACAATCCCAGCTTCTGTGGGCAGTCTGCTCCAGTGTTTCACCACCCTCTGATAAAAAATTTCTTCCTAATACTTAATCTAACCCTGCCCTCTCTAAGTTTAAAACAGTTGCCCCTTGTCCTGCCACTGTTTTCCAACACAATAAAACCCCTCTCCCTTATTTTTCTAAACCCCCTTTAGGCCCTGTAAGGCTGTGATGGGGTCTCCCCAAGGCCTTCTCTTCTCCAGGCTGAACAATTCCAGCTTCCTCAGCATATCTTTGTAGGAGAGCTGCTCCATCCCTCACACACGGAGCTCCTGGGAGGTGGTAGTGGTGTTGCTCTGGTTCCAAAGGCAAAACAGAATTCAGCTCTTGTCTGTGGTTGTGATCACCAAAGGTCACATCTTTACCCATCAAGCAAAAATGAAGTGTACTTGACAGATGGTTGTAGGTCACTGATAAAATCCATAAAAAATTAGGTATATGGATAATACAACATAAATAAAATACATTCCTTACAGCATGTAGCAGCATAAACAAACTTTCCTTAAAGCCAACTATTTTTTTCTTCCTGGATATGATACTGATGCTGCTGTTATGAACAACTAACATGAGAGATTTTTTTAGAAAAGATTTATAAAAATATGGTAAGAGTGGGAAACCTAAAACCCCTTACAGTCCATGTGATTTGATGTCTGAGTAGTGAATATATATTTATAGTGCTAGAGGATTATAGAGGGAAAATAGCCTGGCTTGTTAACACCTGATCAGAGGGATTCACATCAAACTGATAAAATAAAAAGGAGGCTCTTGTTAAAGTTCTGGAAGTTGATGGAGTGTTTTGTTATTGATAGTCTCATTCTCAGCAAGACTAACAGTATTTGTACAGTCTAATAATAGGAGAAATTGGATACAAAACGTAATCATATCTTTAATGGGGGACTCAGGATGAGTTAGTGGAAGTTTCAACAGGCTGGGCAGGAAAATGTTGATTAGTAGCACTTATGTGACTTGGAAGGTTTTAGTTCTTACATTTAGGAAATAAAAACTTTGAAAATAGTTTAACAAAGGCGTGGGGCTCACTGGAGTTATTATTGCTGCCTTTTCTTGTAGAAAATACTTAGGGGAGCACTGAGTAAGAATGGGCAGAGGAAGTGGAGTGAGCAGGCCCAGGGAGCAGCCCAAAGCATTGCCAGCTCTGGTTCCCTTCTGGACTTTGGAAAAGACACCGTGCTTGCCTTGCTCCTGGAGCCTCACTGGGACCCCAGGCACCATCCTGGATGTCAGAGCTGAAAAGCTCAGTGGTGACAATGATCACTCCCACAGTGAACACCCAGCTAAAGAACACAGAAACACAGACATCTGGTGATACCTCAGCCATCTGGGCAGTTCAAGGAGACATGTTTTAGGTGACACTTTACTCAGAGGAAGGGAAAACCAGACAAAAGGCTACCAGCTCAGACTCCCAGTGGTACAGTCTCATTTATAGCACTGTGGCCTCTCTGGGAGCTTCTGTGTCCCATCCAGCTGGTCAGATCCACCTGGGGCACACTGAACACTTGCACAGAGCATGTTGGTTGGAGTGTGGGAGCTGGGATTAGGATGGAGTGCCATATTGATGCCCTCCTTGGAGGAGGAGCCCTCCCTGGAGGGAGAGCTGTCTATATGCTGCCCAGCCCTGACCTCATCACAGATTTATAGATTTCCCACAGTCAAGAGAGGAATCCTTGTGATCTGGGAGAGCAGATATTTGGGAGGTGTGAGAAAGAACAGAAGATCCAGTACTGGGCTTGGAAGGTAACTTTGGGGGCTCCACATTCTCCTGTAAAATGTTGCTTCTGCACCAGAGAGGGGCAGGACTGTCTCCTCTTGTCTCTGGTGGCATGGTGTGGTTCGTGTGTTTCACACAGCTGGACCCAGCTCAAGAGCCCCACACAGCATCATCCAACCAGAGGAAATCTGTCAATGTTCCAGGGCAGCACACTTCTAGGTCTGGCCAGTCTGCTCTGCATCTTTCACTGGGCAAACTCTCCTCTGGGTGTGTTTAATCAGCCCCTCAGCCATCCTGCAGCAGTGATAATAATGTTATTGTTGACTGACCACAAGAACTGTAATTGCTGTGTCAATTTAACACTTTGCAGATAAGGATGAGATCAAGATATTATGATAAGATATTAAAATCACTTGAGGTTGTTGAAGGGTATATATATATATGTATGTATATGTATATGGAGAGAGAGAGGTGTATGTCCATTTCAAAGACTGTCTAAATCAGTGGAGAGTTTCCTATTTAGCACCATTAGCTTTAGCTTAAACCCTGTGGGACTGACATTTAAAGGAGCAAACAACTGGGCAAGGACTCCAGAGACCAGTTGACCAGTTTACACAGTAGTTTTTTCCATTTGCTTCTAAATGACCTCAGACACCTCTCCCTATGACTCAGTTTCTCCATCTGCAAAGGGGGTAAACCTGACCTTCCTTGGAGAAGAAAGAAAATCTACAGAGAGAAAAGGTGAGATGAGCTGGATATTCTTATTTTGAGAGAAGAAATTAAAAATAAAAGATGAGAAACTTAATCCATTTGAGTAAATGTGTTTCCTTCTGGTAAAGGAAGCTGATCTCAGAAGAATTTGTTAGCTATTACCAGAAAATTTCTCAGCAGCAGCTGCAGAGATTAATAATCTGCAGCTACCCAGAACTCAAATCTATACTGTCTGTATCCAGAGGGTGCCACTATCAAATTCCTGTTAATCACTCAGTGCAATAGTGGTAGCTAAGGCTGATTCCCAGCCTCAGACCCTGCCCTTGGTGAACATAAAAAGCAAAACTCTCCTTGCTATTCCTTCAGGAAGCAGCTTGAGACAGGGCTCAGCTAGAAATCAAGCTGGAAAAAGAAGTCTGGGCTCTAATCTAATCAATGGAAACTCTCCTCACATCTACAAAGCCAGGGTTTAGCCCTGTATCCAAAAATAAATATCAAGGATTTTCCAGTGCATATCTGTGACTTTTTAAGAACGAGCCTGGATGAGCTTTCTCCAAGCAGCAGCAGCAGCAGCAGCCTCGGCAGCGGCGTCTCTGAGCCCTGTGTGAAATGTGCTCAGCAAGGCTTGAGCCCTGCACTGCCTCAGCCGAATCACAGAGCTGCTGACCTCAGAAGCTAGAAGAAGTATTTTAGAACATTTTTTAGCTATAGCCAAGCTAAGGGTTGCTTGGCTGGAGGGTGTTTTGGAAGATAGTGCAGCCACATGCTTTGAATAACTGAATTAGCTGAACCTCACATGTTCAATTATATTTCCATTGGTTTCTACAGCTACTGGGACAGTGCAGGGCAGGACAGGAGCTCCAGTCACAAAGCTGGAAATGCAGAGAAAGACACAGGATTCAACAATACCTCAGCTCTGCACAGTCCAGTAACAGGAGTCCTTTGGCACATGAATATTCCATTAAGCACATTTTTGGAATCAGGCTGATGGTCAGGGAGGGGTTTGTGTTTGCTTGACAGATTTACAATAGGATCTCATTGGTCTTCTGCTCTGTGTTTATCTGGCTCTAGCTTCTAGTTAAGCATTCAAAGCAATATCCTTGGGCTTTGACTGAATGAGAACCAAACCTGCTAAAGTGAAATGGCTAAAATTTGAATATTTTTCCTAGGGTTCCATGAATCCTTGGAGATAAGTAAGGAATTATTGTCACTGAGAAAATACGGCCACTCAGGCTGGCGAAAGCATGAAAGTGAGTCTCCATGTGCTGCCACAAAATGCTTGGGGTGATTTTTTTCTGTCATGATAGAGGTGCAAAATACAGCTGTTTGTGTAAATTAGGACACATTTTAAAATACCTACAGCTCTGTGTTACCAGCACAGACAAAGTCCAGAGAAGGACACACATCACTGAAAGTCAGTTGGGAGAAAAATGCAAATGGAAATTAAAAGCATCAGAAGGAAAGTGACAGTAGGGTTCGGGGAATTTCAGAGGAAGGGTGGGCATCCACGATGCAAGTCACCAGGGCTGACCTCAGACCATGAAAGAGAAAGATCATCACAGATGCCAGTAATGAAAGCAGCTGGGGATGTGACATAACACTGGCTTCCCAATACATCACTGACTAATTAAATGACCAATACCATAAAGATGATTTTTACCACAATAATCTACAAGTGTCTAAAGGCTTCAAAGAAAATAAATTCGTTTTGTAGATGACAAATATTAATGAATAAATCAGTTAAGAGCCTCATAACTCTCCACTCAAATTTAAAGCCATTTGCCACAAGTTACTCAATTAATTGCCCTGGTGTATTGTGAAACTTACTCCTTATTTCAATAAGGAGATATTTTCTTCTCCAATTACAGCAGTAATAATCATGGCTTTGACTTCTTTATGGCGATGTTAATCACAAACAGTGGAGTACAAAGGAAACATACTCAATATATGTCAGTGAAAATAATGGTAAGATTTAGCTACTTTTTTGTTCTTGAAACAAATAAACACAATTGTAAAGATAACTGGCTTGGGGTCTTTTTTTTTGTATAAGGTTTTTACATTGTTTCATATCTTAAAACCCCCCCCAAAAAACAATGCCTATTAAAAAAAGTTAGTTTTTCCTGCCTTCTAGCCACAGCTGCAAACCACAGTACACATTACAAAAGTGCCTAATGTTGATGCAATTGCTGATCACAGTTGTGTTGGTCATTTTAAGGATCCAGACCCACAACTTTGGTTAGGAGTCACTGAATCTGCCAATTCTAACAAATTCAGCCTTTGTCACATTCTGCTGGAAGTGTGGCTCAGGAAGCCACCTCAATAACCTTGCTTATTCATTCATTTGGCTTTTATGAATGGAAACCAGAGATCTGGGGTATGGGTTATAGTGGGGTGGTTTGGCTGTGGTTTGGTTTTATTCTGAACAGAATACTGCTTTTTCTACTGTGGATGTTTATGTGATTTTATATAGTCTAAATTCATTCAGATTAGGTCAGGGCATCCTGAATTTGTTAACTGACAAACATAAAATTACAGAGAGATTCAAGAACCACACTTTGGTATCCTTCCATGTGTATTTTGTGCAGATAAACATCACCTAAGCAAAGGACAACCAGCTTCCACAGAATTGCAATAGATTTTACTAAATACAGAAGCTGTGATTGTAAGAGTCTGGCTTAATTAACGGAAAACTATGAATTTCCATGTTATTGTTCAGTTATTTATTTCCTCATTGTCAAGCATTCTATTTTTTTATTGTTGACATCTGAAATTGAACCCACATCTGTTTAGCAAAAGACAGCTACTTTTTTTCAAACTGTCTGTTTATGAGACTTTCACCCCATTGTGCAAGTTATAGTGTATTTCACACAAAAAGACAAGCTTTATACATTTGCCAGAAAAAAAGAGCTATTCAGCTATATGAAGAGGCTTATCTAAAAAAATACAAATATTAATCCCTAACTAGACTGCTGCAAAATCTGCTCTCCTTCATGTTATCTTCTGGTGTATTAGAATACACATTTAGAGAGGGAGGCATCTTTCAGGTGATCTTCTCTTCCCTTTTCTTTGCTCTAACTCAAACTAGCCAGTGTTCAGCCCAGTCATTTTCACATGGGAAACAGGAAACAAGGCAGAGATTTATCAGCTGTGCCCCACTGGCATTTGGGAATATCAGATATTTTATGTAATAATCATGCAGCATTTTAGCTAAACTGGTTCTGCTCTTAATGAAGCAGATTTGGTTGCTGTGAAAGCCAACACTGAGGGTATGAAGGATAAGCTTCTTCTCATTTAGCTGCCTAAGAATTAGGCATTTCCTTTTAATGACCACTCCAGATTCCTCACAAAACAGTAATCCAAGCAACCTCAGGACGGGATGAACAGTCATTGTCAGTGCCTATGTGCCTCTGTTGAAAAGTGAGAGAAGCTAAGTGACTATCTTGAGCTCAGTATCTAATACATAAATACATAAAGCCAGCAGAAATTAACTCAAGCATGAAATGTATATGCAAAAATTACTTAGCAGCTTTTAAAATGATAATTATATAAGCAGCACAAAAGAGATTTGACCAGATACAGATTAAAAGAAACTATCACTCTGCTGTAAATCTGCATCTAAAAATTGTTAGAATTAAAAATCTAAGACAAGAAGTTAAAAATAAGTGTGACAGGTGTATATTTAGGTATCTAAAAAAAGGGTAAGGTTTTTTTTAAAGTGTGTCTACTGGGCAGAGCCATATGGGCTCAAGGGGAGCTACTAGAATTTGGTGGTTTTGAAATGAAGCTATGTGTTGAAAGCTTTAAACTGACAGAGAAATCTACTTTATGTCATTAATTTTCTTACTATTGATTTTTTCCTAACTTTTTTATTGTCCACAACGAAATTATCCATTTTGTTTACATTTTTATAATAGAACTAAAAGGCGGTATTCAGATGTCCTGAAATCTTGCCTCAGACGAGACACACAGCCCAGGTGTTCAGGCTTACAATTGGACAGGCAATTCCTCAGCATCACTACACTGCCAAGGAGCCAAAATTCACCTTGTAATCACTTGCACATGCTCAGAAACACCCCAGCCTGCAGTGACTGTAACTTAATTTTACCTTTATTTATCTGCAGACTCTGAACTCTGCAAGAATCTGCAGGAGCACCTTGAACAAGTATGTGTATCCTGAACACACCTAATAAATTCTGACAGCAAGGGTGGACATTACCTGGAGGCAGCTGGTGGAAGTGGAATAGGCCCTGTCTCACCAACCCTTCGAGTAATACTGGAGCTTTCACTTGAAAATCTCAGAAATCATAATGGATGATTTTTATCTGCTTCAAGTCTCTGATGCAGAACAGCCCTCACAAGGAAGAACTCAAGCCATGTTAAACGTGTGTATCAGAGAATTAGAAATCATGTAATGAGTAATCTTGAAAAGGAAAAGACAGCTAAGATCACCGTGTCCTACTTTCTGTGTGTGTCAGTGAAAGCATTTATGGTCTGTGTGGAAATGGACTGATGTTAGAGACATTTTGCTGTGCTTGTGCAGAGCAAACAGGGCAAGAAGAGGATGAAGAAACACCTTCAGTGCTCTTTAGCTGCCAAGTGATTAAACACGGTAGATCTATCCTAGTAGGTGCTAGATTCCTGTCCCGAGAAGCACCACTTACACCAGAGCAGCTTCTGAAAGTGTGAATCTGGAAATACCTTGGAAGATGGAGGCTCCTGAGGAGCCTTTTGGTCTTATCGTGCAAACAGAGAATTGTCTGGAAAAACAGAAAGGAAAATTTTTCTGTTCTCGATACTGTTAAAGGCTTAGATCTCTTAAACCACAGCCAGGGACAGGAACCAGTCTAACTCGGGTGATAAAACTCTGCACTACAAGAAAAACGCCAAAACAACAAGAACCACATTCTTAAGACTAAAAATTAAAAATAAAATATAAAAGGGTAGACAGGGAGAGATATTTGCCACCTCCTAAGAAGATTTTTAAATCAAAGGGGGACACCGTGATTAGATTATGGCCCCAGAATGACAACAACTCAACTTTCTCTTTGAACTCAGAGAGGCTCCCAGGATGAAGTGGTGTTCAAAGACAATTCCTTTGCATGAATAATATGGGGGAGGGTTTAATTACCACCTCCTCTCATTCTTCATCTTCTCTAGCCAGAAAGCTCAGGTTTCAGCAGTTTTGTTTCTCACTGACACTGTGGCAGACTGGGGGAAGGGAGAGGAGGGTGGAAATACTACAAGGCTGGGAAAAAAGGGAAGCAGCCAGTGAGCTGTAGCAAAAAGAACAGAAAATAAAAGGGCACTGCCTCATTCATATATAAACCAGTTAAAAAAAAAAAAAAAAAAAAGAAAAGAAAAGGAAAGAAAAGAAAAGAAAAGAAAAGAAAAGAAAAAAGAAAAGAAAAGAAAAGAAAAGAAAAGAAAAGAAAAGAAAAGAAAGCACTATCCCATCGATATTATAAATCTCTGGAAAGGGTAGTGTCAGAAATCACAACTCCTGTGTGAAACAATCCTTTGTCTCAAAACTCATCTCACTCAGAAGTGTTACATTATCGCTGTAAGGGAGCCACAATGCATCTGAAACCTGGTTTCGCTCTGACTGTCAGCTTAAGTAGGGCTACAACAAATGCAGACCAAGAATGAGTAAATCCTAGTGTTTGCCTGTGTAAATAAAGACTGAATTCATGTTGCCTTTATGTTGTCACTTATCCCCATTTTAATAGATACAATATTAAGCACTGCTAATGTTATTGGCCAGTAACAACAAAGAGAGAAGTGTGAGTCTGTTTTAAACAGATTTCAAATATTTTCAAATACAGTTGATCTGAGCTCATATAATATTCACAGCTTAGATCAAAGGTAGGAAATGCTCTTAATTAATACTAGTAACAGTTTACAATCAGCCATGCTATCACTTGCTTCTGCAGATCTCTTAAAATACCTGCAATAAGAGTGCCCTCTCTGGACAGAGGAGTAAGCCCTCCACACACAATGCAGAGAGAGGGATCTGCTCTGTTTCCTTGCTCAGAACAGTAAGGATCTGGCTGTGTTTCCTTACTCAAAGCTCTCCCTGTGACACTCGGTGGAGCATCACCTCTGCAGTTCTGTGCCCAGCTCCTTTGCCAGCTGAGGACCTCTGCGATGCCGTGTCCCCAGCAGAGCCACACGCCCTTCCTGACGTGAACTTTTCCCCGCCAGCTCTGCTGTGAGTCAGTTGGAACCAATTACTGTGTTGTGCAAAGCTCACGTTAGGCAATAGCAGCTGTTTGAGGGAGCAGATTCCTCCCAGGTTGCTCCGTTTCCAGTGGTTTCTGACTAACTATCCTTGTCCGTGCCAGGTGTTGATGGGACGCCCACCATGAGGGAAAGGCTTCAATTGCTCTTCTCCATCCTGTCTTGGGTGGGGAGCAGAAAGGTGAAAGGGAACAGAGCAGGCAGCTAAGAGTGCACTTGGCTGGGTCCACCCAGCCCAAGGACACCTGGAACCAGGAGGAAAGGATTATCTCATGCCTGATGTCTGAATTTCCAAATAGATTCAGCCTAGAGTGTGAAAACCACTCTCAGGAGCTTGGTCTGAGCACAGGTTTTCACATTCCATCTTCTCCTGAGCTAAATAGCAATGGGCTTTCCTAGAAAAGTGCTCCAGCAGCTTGGCCTGCTGAGCCAAGGTCATATGAAGACTCAGCATATGGACATAGAAGGTTTTGGCCAAGCATAAAGTGCTGGAGCCCATTCACACTGTGGGGAAGTGTTCCCCCAAACCTCCAGGACTTACCTAGCGACCTGCATGGGCCAAGTCAGAGGCAGCCCCACAGGTGCTCATATAGTCAAGAAACATGAGCAGAAAGAGAATTGACACTTAAACATGGTCTCAGGGCTATTTCTATATACCCTGTAGAGATCCTGTGAGCCCCTTTTGCAGTGTGTACAAAGCCTAACCCTGCAAACACAAGGTGATGCTTGTGTGATTATCCCCCATCAAGAGGGTGAGAGGGAAATGAGGAATATTCAGTGGGGCTCCTGGTTTCTGTAGGAAGACAGAAAGCAAGAAAAATTATTTTTAAAAACCCTTTTAGATTTTGCTTCAATGAACTATTCCTCTCTGTTTCTGAGAAAGAACTAGAGATGAGCAAGTGTAACGTGTCTCCACGAACTAGCTCTAAGCACCTCCACACCTTGGGGAATTTTGTTCCTGACTTCATTTACCAAAACAATGTCCATTTGCTGAGGGGTCTGATAAGCCACCCAAAAGATGATGAAACAAATGACAGCAGCTGAGACGGGAGTTCCCTTTAGCAGACACATGATAAGGATTCAGGGCACTGTGCAGCCCTGCCCTCCCTGCTGCAGCCAGCTCGAGCAGCCCACACAACTGCTGAGCTGCTTTGGGGAAGACCGGCTCCTGGAAGAGAGAAGATAAAGAAGAGACGTGGACAGATCATCCAAGATTAATGATGGAAAAAAGTGAAAATACTTGTAAGAGGAAGCTTTCACTATGCCAGAATCATTATTAATCGCCTGCAACTCCCTGTGACTAAGAGTTGTTAAACTTCATTGGCATTTAAAAATGTCGATATTCCATTACACAGGCAAAAAACAGCTAAGATATTGGGATATGAAAGGGGGATTAACTGCAATGGGCACTTCTAATTCATTTTTTAAGAGTAGTTTTTCAAAAGAGTGTTTTTTTACCTTGTCTCTTTAATGTCTGGCAAGTTGTTTTTACCTCCTCAGTTTTAACTTTTTCTCTAATTTGGCAGTGTTTTTTAACTCTGATGCCAGTTTCTATAAAATTAATAAGAGTGATAGAGAAATTTCCAAAATATTAAGGTATTTTGAGCACTGTCTGAAACAGTGTCCAAAAGATGACTAAAATAAATTTCCTAACTGAAATCAGCAGAGCCACAACCTTAGTAGACATCACAGAAGCAAAACTTGACAGGAAGCAAGTCTTGATAGTCACAGCATCATTTGCTTTGATAAAAAATGGTATTTTTTTTTCACTTTTTTGTGACCTTTTCTCTTCAGGGTCTTCTCAGGTAAATCTAATGTAACATCTTTGTCTTTCATTGCTTTGCACAGCACACCATCTTTTGCACAACATGAATCTGAAATATTTGTGCAAAGAAAGTCTGGCATTCAGGTTTCCCATCTGTTCAGCTATAAACGGAGACCATGGAGACAAGTCTTTTACCTAAGAGGGATGACATCACAGTAAGCACTACCAGGCTGCTTATACAGCTCATATTCCAACCTCAGGTATTCCCAACAGATCTCAGACCACTCTGCTTTTGAGGGCAGAACGGGCACTGGAGCTGTAGAGGGCTGATAAGGCACCAATACGTGGAAAACCATTTGCAATTCTTTTGGCAATGGACAAAAAACTGAGCAGGGCAAAGGACTGAAACCTCCCTCTGAGGCCACAACACCCACACGAGTTACCATCACTCTGAGCCTCCTCAGTTCTCAGGTGCACCTGTAAACTCCCTTTGAACATGCAGGTGGGGATTTCTGATGTCTTTGGTAGCTCCAATAGGAAAGATGTGATTCTTCCTCTT
The DNA here is from genome assembly GCA_037013685.1 of Acridotheres tristis. Lineage (NCBI taxonomy): Eukaryota > Metazoa > Chordata > Aves > Passeriformes > Sturnidae > Acridotheres > Acridotheres tristis. The sequence goes on along the minus strand of CM072886.1, from coordinate 137,560,599 downwards.
GAATCTTCACGATTGCCATAGGCTTGCACTGTTTGTGTGAAATGGAGAAAAGGGGCATAAATTCACCTCTTACAAGGCAAACAGTGACAGTTCATTGAAACACATGGCCCTTTACTTCCTCTAGAAGAGAAAGGCTAGAGCAGCTAAGCAAACTTAAAGGCAGGATGCAAGATAAAGGCAGCTTTGAGAAGGAGTTGAGGTTTTGGTTTTCCATTGTTCCATTCTAAAAATAAAAATCAAACCTCAGGAAGGGGTGAGGTGGTACTCTGTTTTTACGGACTGTGAGTGTTGGTGCACAGATGCTATTGAAGTATCCCAAGCTAAGGCCTGGACTCGAGCTCAAGTCCCTCAGGAATGGCTTTGTACTTTTGAGGAAGCAGTAAAAATGTCACAGGTCTCTTCAATGACTAGTGTTCGCCTGCCTTCACAAATCACCTCAATACTTTCACCCACTTTTCTTGAATAAAAGACACAATCAACGTGCCTGTATTTTTCTTTGTTATGAGTAATTCTAACTAAAGGATGGATACAAATTCCTGCTGTCCTGAGTACCAGGAGAGAGAAAGCATTGGTACATCCATCAGCTGGGGACACCAGAGGGTGAACCTAGGAAAAAGCCACCAGCTGCTGTTCCAGAGCACTAGGAGGAGGCAGGCTGTAGGTTCAAAGGATCCAGCAGATGTGTCTAGAAGAGAAGTGGGGAAAGAAATTCTGGTAGCTGTCACCGTTGTTGGACCAGAATGCAAAGGGCATTGACAAAATTTTCTCTTATTCTTTTGAGAATGGAGATTTATGAGAAGGTGTTTCCTAATTTAGTTCTGCTTTTCCCAAGATCTCTTTGTCTCCACTCAGGATGGGACTCCTTCCAGCAAGGAGCAAAACTTACAAAAATGAAGAAAACCCCTGATCTTCAAAGGGCTGCAGAACATTGCCATAATACTGTCATAGCAAGGACATAGCTCCATCTATACAGGCAAGATCAAACAGAATCCTGCAGAGTCAGGGTGCTATTGCATTACAATATGATTCCTCCCCATGACATATTTGGCCAAAATCCAGGCAATTAAATAGGTCTGCTAGAGTGAATGGACTTGGGGTCTTAGACAGCAGTTGGAGATTTATGCTGCTGCTTTTGCAGAAATCAAATCAAGACGCTGTTCCCCAGCATTACAGGCTTACCCAGCCATCTGCAGCCCAATGGTGTGAAATCCGTGCCTTGTGTGTCATCACAGTAGCTAAATATCTTGTGTTTTTCTTTCAGAAAATGCGTTCATTGAGTTAATTGTTAATAATAATTGATATCAGTTAATACTAATCTTCAGAAAATGTGGGAAGGAAAATCCTTTGAGAATATCCCTAGGTGAGCCCGTCAAGGGATCATGCTGTGCTCTCATTTGCTAATGTAACTGCCTTTTCAATGATAGCTTGAAGTGGCATAGATCTTTTCAGTGGCACTTTGCTGCTAAGGTGTTTTAATGAAAGGCAATCAGCAGGACATAGAAGTACTGAGCAATGCTACAAAATCCAGAGATTTTTGTGAGGAGATTTTATGTTTCTTTGTACATCTACACCTTGATTTTGGTCTTGAAGTCATGGATATACTTAATATTCCTTGCAATATGCAGGACAAATCCATCAGTACTGTGGATTAGAGAGCAGAGAGTGAGAAAAATGAACCTTTTAAAGCTTGGTGACTCTAGCAGGACTAGCAGAGGGACCCAGATCCTTAATGCATCTACGTTAAAGGGGCTTGTGTCTGCTGTAATCTGTTTGCTTCATGCATGTCGGATTGTACATGCCAGAATTTATGGTGCATACTCATCTGAGTCACAGAATATGATAAGTTCAAACCCATTGCAAAAAAAAAAACCCAAAATTGCTCAAGGCATTTGCACAAAAAATATAGATAAGCATGGTCTGAATGAGTGTGTTTGATTGGGTCAACTGATAGGTTGCAAGATCTTAAGCTGCTGTAACATGATTCCCAGCAATCATATGCCTAATATGTTATAATGTCTGTGTTTATTTTAGTAAACGAAAATAATTAGAGTCTATCCACTGTTTCTGAAGGATCATGTTAAGGGTCATGTTTGGGTTCTCATGACCAGACTGGAGCCTGAAGCTCATCCTCCCTGGTTTGGGGCAGTAGGACAGTAGGGACAGCCTGGCCTTCTATCAGATGAACACATTAAAAAAAAAAAAATCTTTCTTGACCTCAGAAAGCTAAAATCTCTGCAAGTGGCATTAAATGTTGTGGGAGGACAACAGGCCTCTCTAGAAGGTACTTTCAGACAAGGGACTTTTTAAATGTTAAGTCCAGAAGGACCCAGAGTTTCAGACAGATAGGTGATAGAGGATGACATGTTTTACCATTGGTCACAGAATACGAGTGTTTGCAAAATCGATGTTAAATTAATGGTTTAATGGTGGACTTGGCAGTGCTGGGTTAAAAGATGGGCTTAGACATCCTTTCCATCCTAAATGATTCTATTTATTTATTATGCTAAATTGTGTGTTTGCCTGCACAGTCCATTGTGCAATAAAATCAGTAGTGTAACCTATGTTTAACATCTAGAAACAGGCACATGACAGGAGCACCAGAGTTACTTTACCAGCCAGATCACTGTGTGTCCTCCAGCACAGTGAGGAAAATCCACTCACTGAAACACAGGAAGATGCAATGGGGGGATGTCTCTTTAGCCTCTCAACTCCTTTAAGAGTCAGTCCACATCATAACACAACTGCTTTTAATTACTTCAGGAAGATGCTGACTTTCTGGAAAGATCTTGGGAAAACCATCCAGCCTTTACAGCACTCCACTCCTGCCAGGGATGCTGTTCCCTGCCTGGGGGTCAGAGGCACAGTGGCTGCCTGTAGCAGCAGTGGGGACAGTGGGTAGCAAGGCTCACAGCTCTCCCTGACAGATGTACATGGTGTTCACATGTCTTCTCATGACATTGCTTCCATGCTGGTATCTACCTGGACAACTTCCACTTCCCAGCAGCAGAAAGACTTTCCCCTACGAAGGCCAGGGAGCTGATGTCACTTCAGAGCACAGCGAGCAGCAGCAGGAAAAGCTGAACTCTATGTCAGGGCACATTAATACTCCCAGACAGATCTCTGTCAATTCACGGGTAGCTCTGATGTGTCACCTACTCCCGTGGCTTTGGTCAGGGAAAGACCTCATTGTCAAGGCTTCAGTCTGACAACAGGCATAAAGCTGTGCCTGAGATCTGCCCTCATAACCAGAACAGAAAACATTTCCAGTGAAAGAGCAGAAGAGCCAGTGGAATCAGCAGGCTCTGCAGACTGTCACTGCTCACGTTTGCTTTGTCATCAGCACATACATTCAAAAGTACATTTGTCAAAGGGCTGTGGCACAGTTGCCTGTGCAAATCAAATCCTAGTGGAAAGCCAGAAAAGTGTTTGCCTGTGATGAGATCTCACCTGCTTTGTGTGAAAGCTGCTGGAGGTCATTAGTACTCTCTGATACTTGTTATTTTTAAGCAGTCCTGCTCTCTTCAGGTTCATTTCCTGCTCCACAAGGCAACACTGCCAGACATTTGCACACATTCTGGACGCTTTGGGTAACATGGAGCAAAAATCTTCAGCTACTAACTGCCTGACCATTTAATAACCTAAACAGCTCAGCTGTTGTATGCTGCAAACCAGTATTCAACCCAGACCTATGCCACGAAAATCCATGAAGGACAGAGCTCCACAAAATGGAACCTGCACACTTCCTAAAGCATAAATGTATATGACAAGCAAGAAAGACACCCTTCCTTGGTAAACTGTGTATGTCACAGCCAAACTTCCACACAGCCATGCTGCTCAGCAGCCAGCTGGGAGGTGCACAGCAGGACACAAAGTGTTAGTTTCACTCTTGATTTTTAGCTACTTTTGATGAAAAATGTGTCATTAACTGAGAATTGATGCTCTGATGTGGGATTTCCAGAGAAAGGAATAAGAGATACATGTAGGCTCTGATTTTTGGTGAATTCTCATACAACGTGGGCAGAAAATGGGCCCCTACCTTGTGTGAGTGCAGCTGCATTCCTTGAGGTCTCCTGGGGTAGTTGTACTCACAGGCCTGCAGGATGGTGACCCATCCCTCATGGAGCTGGTGATTGCAGGGAGGGATTATCAATTTAGTCATATTCACCTTCCTAGCACTGATCTGCAATATGTATTCATGGGAAGTAAGCAAGAGACCCCGTAATTATTGAGGTATAGTGGCAGCTTTGATTGAACTGTTTGGTAAGTACCAGCAACAGATAAAAGAGCATCCTAAAAATTAATAAAAGGGGCGTCCTATGCCCCTGCCTAAATCTCATACACTCTAGGAAAGTCTCATTCACTCTTTTCTTACTTCAGTTAATGAAAATTTCATTCCAAAGGAAATTTAAAGTCAATGAAAATTTGTATTTCATGTAAATTGTTTTTAAATGTTATTGTTGTTGTTGTTGTCATTATAAAAAAATGACAAGTGATTACCTTAGAGGTCCCTGTGTCTTGGCTCCCATGTGATGGCCAGGAATTGCACTGCCACTATTGGCATCACTATTGGGAGGACAGCTGCAACCACCAGGCTGTCAGTGGCCAGGGCAATGCTGCAAGCAGGCTGTGACTGGCTGCACACTTCAGTGCTCTGCCCAGGAAGAAGGGAGATTAATAAAGGCAACTACCTCCAACCAGTTGTGGAGGCTTCTAAAAACCACTATGCTGGCATGTGTGAAACCCATTACTCATTCCAGTTTCTCCATCTGACGGTGTCTGGGAATGCAGAGGAGTATTTCCCCATCTCGTGAACAGCCCACTGTTGAGATGAGAGCCTGAGCATTCTTCCAGGGGGAACCTGGTCCCCTTCAGGGGTAGTCAGACTCTCCAGACTGGTCAAGGTCAGCCCTGCCAGGAGCTTGGCAGCAGTGAAATTGTGTGGATTAACATGTGCCAACCTTGAGCAGCCTGGCTCTGGTCAGTCTAATTCACTAGCAGAAGTCATTGTGTATAGAACTACCTTTAATTGCATGTGCTCTTTGTTTCATGTGGTGTTATCTGTGGATCCAAAGAATATAATGCTCCTACTTTAACACTGAGACGCTCTAAACTGGACTCTTACTACTGTCACATTAGACTATAGGCATGTGATTAACTAATTTCTTTTAAATTAGACTTCACAAAAGAAACCTCTAACTGACCTGCTTTTCCTTCTGCTCCATGCTGGTTGCACATTAAAGCCCATTACTTCAAACTATCCTGACAGGCATTTTTGCTGACAGTCACAGGCCATTCTAGCCAAGAGTTCTGGACACATCCAAATGTGCATGACTTGTTTCTAGTCTGAACCTGTCTGCTATTAACTTCTAACTTGCTTCAACTTATGGCTTTCTCTGTTATATTAAAAAGAAACTGTTGGAAAGTTTCAATTTTGCAAGAGTGATTTAATTTTAAAGACCAATGGTTTTCTCTGGACCCTGTAAATCTTTGCATATAAATAACCTTGGATTTAAATTCCCAGAACACTGAAAGCCTCTAAAATGTCACTATATATGGTGAAAGTAACCACAGTGTTAGGTCTGTCTGCACCCAGTCTTCATAAGCCTTAAACTGCCCATGATATTTATACTAACATCTGCAAGTGGATTCTCAGTTACCATAAAATCATAATTTAGGGCATGATTCTGCTTTCACTTACACCCATATGAGAGTTACAGAAACTCTCCCACTTCCAGCAGAATTTGCTACATGTGAAAATAGGTGTGGAACACATCTGACATCAGTCTGGTTGTCGATAGCTCCATGGAGTTTAGAGGTGGGAGGAACTGCTAGATCACTTTGTCTGACCTGCCTGTTATGGAAATCCATTCATTATTCTTGTACTCGGCCAAATAAATTTCACTGAACTAAAATGTAGCTTCCAAAAAAGCATTCAGAGGATTTCAAAACATAAGAATCCACCACTCTCTTTCATTGTTCAGATAACTATTTAAAGAAAGCTTGCAATATATTAAATGTGCCTTCTGTCTAGCATGAATACACCTACCTTCCAGTTTTAGCTTTTCACTGTTACATGACAAAGATCATTATTTTCTCTCATTTTCTTACTTGAAGACAACTATGCATTGCAAAGAGTCTGCTTCTGGCTTCTCTTTTTGATAAACCCTACACAATAGCTATCTGCAGTAAAAGAGTGTGTGTAAATCCTTACCTTAGAGACAATGCAAGATAACAGCCTTCAGAAGAGGGCTCAGCCACCTCAGCGTCACTGGGGGACCAGATCTGCTCCTGCCACCCTGGCAGCAATGCTCCTGAAGAGGCTGTTCAGGGCAGTCCTGCTGCCTGCCAGCACTGCCTGCAGGAAATGGCCACCGTGCTCTGCAGCTGCCTTCAGCACAGGTCACTGAAGGGAGCAGGGAAGCACGGCAAACTCTGCCGGTCCAAGCATGTGAGTATGCTGGGGGTGAGTATTCACATACTTATGGGTGACAGGAAAGAAGAGAGAGGAAAAATGCACATGGAGCCATTACCTCCGGGTAAAAGTGAGTACTCAATAGTTGCTGAAGAGTGGCTTACATGCCATCAACTCATCCACTAATTTACTCTGCAGTAACCAATTTACTTAACCATAGCCTATGCTAATCTCCCCCAAAATATATCTTGTCTGACCTCTCTCAAACAAACCCATTGTCTCATTAGAAGATTAAGTCAAGTTAGTTCATTAAGATTATTCTCCTGTGTCTGGTGACAACCTATTCCTGTGGACAGTGACAGCCAATAACTCCCTTCTCCTCACTACTTGTGACTATAAATCACAATTAGGAGACAGGATTGTTTGATAATGGTAACCATGTAGACATAACATATAAATGTATATGTGATATACTTCTAATGAAACACATCTACATCTGGTTTCTATACCACTGTGTGGATTGGCATTAATCATATCCTCCTACTTTTAATTCCTTCCTGGTAGGCAAACTGAACTTCCCGACCTACGTTATCCCACTTGCCCTGACAGTGTGATCACACATGAGCTATGGTTGAGAAGGAAATAGCTATAGACATGAGAGACTCACCATTCCCATTATGTCATTTTCTAAAGCAAAGTTTTGGTGTCATTTAAGTGGTGTTATTGAGGCATAAAGATTTGTGCCTCATCTACTGTCTCTTGATCCCTGTTCAAACCTAAGGAGCATGCCAATGGGATACTGTGTATTTCCAGAGTAATGTACATTCATCAGCAGAGGAGACATGCAGTCTTCAAATGTAACTATTAAAAGGTGGAATTAAAAAACAAACCCCCAAAACAAATAAACAAAAAAGCTCTTTCATTTATAATAAATGCTCACTTGAAAACATTAATCTGTAACATTTAGTTATTAACCAAATCAAACAAATCCACCCTCTTCCTCAAATCTCATTTCAGAAATTATCCTACATGTGAAGTCCCCTGAATCAAGACAAGGCCACCAAGTGCCCAAGGAACACAAATGAGGCTGGCAGCAACAGTTTCCCGAGGCACAGTGTTGAGAGTAGCCACGGATGGATGGACTAGGGACACCTGTGTTAATCCTCTCTTGCCTCTGACAGTGCCAGAGAAAGTCTGATGCCAGGAAATCACACCTTAGGACTCACACAGGCATCAAGCTTGCTGAGGTAGCCCCTTGCCTGGCTAAATGACAAACATTCAGTATTTATCAGGAACTGGAGTGATAGGACAAGGAGCAATAGGTACAAATTGAAAGAGGGGAAATTTAGGTTACTTATTAGGAAGAAATTTTTCACTGTGAGGGTGGTGAGGCACTGGAACAGGCTGCTCATGGAGACTGTGGATACCACGACCCTGTCAATGTTCAAAGCCAGGTTGGATGGGGCTCTGAGCAACCTGGTCTAGTGGAAGGTGTCCCTGCCCACAGTAGGGCAGGCTGGGACTAGATGATCTTTAAGGTCCGTTCCAACCCTCAACATTCTGTGACTCTGTGATCATGCTATAAGCCTGGCTTACACCAGATAATTGGCTAGTAGGGTGGCTCCTGTGGAGAGGGGGATCAAGTAGCCCTCTTGACACCCTTCTGCCCTCTGCCCCTGTTTGCAGCAGACAGTGCCATATGTCCCTTGCCTGATGACAGAGGTGCGCAGAGCTCTGTATCTAAAGGTTTTGTGACATAGATTTGGAGGTGGTTGCAGTATGGGAATGGAGCTGCCATGAGAGGAAGGTCTGAGAGGAATACCTGAAAGCCCTTGTTAAGTCATGCTGTACTTTTAAGGACACACTAAACCATCAAAAGCCAGATTGTTGCCAAAGCAGCTGTTTTGCTTTCATGAAGCCCAGATTATATCATACTTTATTGCTGCTCCCTCTCCCCGAACAACTAATTTCTAACCTAGGACAGTTCTCCTGACATAGGAAAAGGGACGGTGAGGAGGAGACTGAAACAGTTGCTTTCCCTGGCAATGCCAGGTTAAAACTGCCCACAAAACTCTGGCTTAAACTGTCATCAGATTTGTTATTCGAGACAGATTGATGGTTCAAGGATCTCGGTTTCAATGCGCATCCTAAAGCCACTCTCCCCGTGGCAGTGACTGAACACACCTGTAAATGTAACCACTTCCCCAAAGTAGGTACTCAAAAAATCTCCAGCCTAGATGACCGCCGACTTTAAACCATTTATTACACACGAGAAGCTCCCAGAGTGCTCTGGAGTTTTCCCACACCAGAAGGTAAAGAGGGGCGATAACTCGACGAAGAGTCATCTCCGGATTTCCCAACGGTGTCTGGATACGGTTGCCTTTGTGGGCTCGACGCCCCAAAGCGGCGACCTCTGCGGTCCTTGAGCAAACAGCGCGGGGGAAGGGGAAGCTGATGCCGCCATCCTCCCCCGCGGGTCCCCGGCAGGGCACGACGGACGCGGCAGCGCCAGCCCGGCCCGGCTCGGCCCCACTCGGTCCCGTTCCGGCCCCACTCGGTCCCGCTCTGGCCCCGTTCGGCCCCACTCGGCCCCGTTCGGCCCCACTCCGGCCCCACTCGGTCCCGTTCCGGCCCCGCTCCGGCCCCGTTCGGCCCCGTTCGGCCCCACTCGGTCCCGTTCCGGCCCCGCTCCGGCCCCGTTCGGCCCCGTTCGGCCCCACTCGGCCCCGTTCGGCCCCGCTCCGGCCCCGCGACTCCCCGGGCTCCGCCGCCTCAACAGCGCCACCCAGTGCCCTGCTCTGTCGTCGCGGAGGAAGCGGGGACTCGGAGCGGGGAAAGCCTCCCTGCAGGCAGAGCGAGCACCGGGAGCGAGGGAAAGCGGCAATGGAGTGTGCTGCGAGCTGCTGGTGCCTCTGGCTAACCGGGAACCATCGACAGAATTAACACTTCTGATTTATAACGAGACAAAACAAGCAAAAAAAACCCACCCCAAAACCAAAACAATCCAATACACCGAAACAAAGCCCACACGACAATTTTCCAGTTTTTAAATGGCCTAACGTGTTTCCCCGCTTGTTTTAACACAAGAGGAATGGGTATGAATATCAGTGTGAGCTTCCTTGGGTATTCACTACAACAAATCTTCCCGAGAGTGAACGGGTAAAGCAGGATTGAAAACTGCGAAGTTCATCCATTCATAGACGTAATTCCCTTATTAATAAAAACCAGCAGCAGTAAAAACTGTCCCAGCCGAATAGTGGTTGTGGGAGGGACGAATCCCACACCCCAAGCCCAAGGATGCAGGGAATGGGGAAGGTGGGGGGTTCCCCCAACTGCGGGGCACGAAGAGGAAACCAGTTGGTGGCAACATATGTGTATTGTATTTCTCTGAAAAAATTTGCAACTTGGCTAATTAAATTCCTGGCGCTGAACTGGTCCTTGGCTGAGATCATGGCAATTGGGAGGGTTGGGTTTTTTTTTTCCTCCTTACAGGAGTTCCCTCCTTCTTCCCATCCTCCGCCTATTAAAACAAGTCAAGTCTCCCTTGTTAAAAGACCCCATAACGTGGAAGAGGCAGAAAAGCAGCAGCAGCAGCAGGAAAGAAAAAGACGTCTGGAAAATATTACCCGTTTGCTGCTGCTGCTGCTGAGAAACCTCATTGAAACAGTTATTCGGGCAGCAAGGTATCACCAAAGAGACTTTATCTGATGCTGATCTCTCAAACTTTCAGACGCTGCCTTGCAACTTCTCCAGGCTCCTGGCTAGCCGAGTTTGAAATAAGATCTTCAGCTTCGACCACGAGAAACTAACTCCTAATTTATTATTCCTAACTTTTTTAATTATTATTATTATTATTACTATTATTTGGGGGAAAAAAATCCCACAACTTTGAGCTAGAAACTGAAGCAGAGAAAGACAAATACAAGACTAATTGTGAAAACACGTGGGAGAAAATGAGTAGGACTGAATAGCCTTACACGATTTTTTTATTATTTTCATTTTTAATTATTTTTATTTCTGAGCGTCTCAATAAGTTCCTGAAAAGTGCGATTTGTTCTTTTACCTCAAACTTGGACACTATTCAGCGGGAGCAACGGTACGTGAGACCACACAGTTGGCTGGAGCCCCTCTATGACCAAAGGACAGAAGGACAAACAAGGTAGGTGATTTATGATTATGCTTCTGTCAGCTCAAGAGCAGAAGACCCCCTCCTCCCATCCCCACTATTCAAGGGAGGAAAGCTGGAACAGATTCCCCAAAATATGAGTGGGGCTGGGGGAGGATCTTACCGGCTCCTACGCTACACCTATTTCAGCAATGAATAAGATCGTCGTGAGGATGAATGAGGTTTTCAGCTTCAACCCCTCCTCCGTGTAATCCGTTTAAGACATTGCTGAGCTTCAAGATCTGGGGGAAAAAAAAAACCTCAAAAAACCAAAAAAAAACCAACCGCCCCATAAACCCGCTGAAATTAGAATAAAATCGAGCAGAGGCTGGGCAGCCGCTCCGCTGATGGCAGAGGGGAAGGCGAGACCCGCTCACAGCCCAGTCCGGATTCTCTCCGGCCGCCCCTCGCCTTTGCATCCAGGGCCGGGCGGGGACGCGACAGGAGCGGAGGGCGGGCGGGGACTGAGGGAAGGGGAAGGCAGGCGAGGCGGCGGCCGCGGGGCTGCCGTCCCGCCTCGGACAGCGCTGCCGAGCCGCCCGGGCGCCGCGCAGCGCGGGGAGGGGAGGGCAGGGCGGCTTCCCGAGGGAGGGCCGGGAGCCGAGGCCGTGGGGCGGGGGCTGTCCGGAGCTCCCCGCGCCGCACGCCCGCGCCGGGCCCGCCCCGGCCGAGGGAGGGCCGGCCGGGGCCGCGGCGGCGGGGGGCGATGGCAGCGGCAGCGCAGCCGGGCCCGGGTCGCTGCCGCGGGCGGGGCCCGTGACGCGCCCGCGCGGGGATCCCCGGCCCCGCCCGGTGACGCCGCCGCTCCGCCCCGTTGGCCGCGGCGCCGGGCCGGGGTTCCCCCGCTCCGGCTGCAACCTGCGGCCAGAGCGGGGCCCGGCGCCTCCCGACTGGCTGCAGAGCCCGCTGTCCGCAGCACTGCCCGCTGTCCGGAGCAGCCCGGCCCGGCACCTCCTGGAGCCGCGGTTCGTGTCTCTCGGACACGGCCGAGGGGCAGCTCCTCACAGCCCCGCCAGACTCCGTAGGACGCTGGCAGAAGGGGGCATTGGCCCTTGGGAGAGAATTTACCCCATTTCTCGGCCCCGAGAGGACTCTGTTGTAGTACAGCATTGCTGATGGGCATTGTCTTAGTCTAGAGAAGACGGAGAGGGGACCTCGTTAATGCGTATGAATACCTCAAAGCTGGATGCCAAGAGGATGGTGCCAGACTCTTTTCATTGGTGCCCAGAGACAGGAGGAGGAGCAATGGCCTTAGAAAAGTTTCACCTCAACAGGAGGAAGATCTTCACATTGAGGATGGCAGAGCACCAAACAGGCTGTCCAGGGAGGTCGTGGAGTCTCCGTCTCTGGAGACATTCCAAACCCACCTGGCTACATTGTTGTGTCACCTGCTCTAGGTGACCATACCTGGGCAGGGGAGTTGGACTCCACGATTTTCACATGTCCCTTCTAACCCTAAGGGTTCTGTGATTCTGCAGGGCTGCACTGACCCCACATCTCTTAGGGCACAGCTGCTTCTCCATGTTTCACTCATCTTCAGTCTCCTGCATTTGGGATAATTTTTCTATTGGCGCCCATGCACTTACTTGAAAGCACACACTGTGTGTAAAATGGGTGCCCTGGGGGCTCTTCTGAGGACTAGATAAGGGTAATAAGTCTTTCTTACCCTGCATCCAAGTACAGAAAAACCTGGGTCAAGGTTTTCCCAGCAGGAAGAGCAGCTCTATTGGATTCAGTGGAGTTTTCCAGGCAAGTTCGCTAGGAAAAAGCTCCAGTCTTCGTATTTGTGGCATGAAGTATTTCCTTCATTTTTTTGCTATTCAAGATTAGTGTATAGAGCAGCACGGTATTCCTCCATTCAGTGTAGTGGGACTTAGTCAAACAAGGTGCTTTATAAACAAATTACAAGATAATAAGCTGTGTACCCCAGATAATTATTTGCTAGATTAAGGCATGAAATAGGTTTGTGCCAAAAGCATCCATGGACTAACCAGCAACCAAAACACATTTCGAAACTAGATTTTCATTTAAACACAATCCAAAATATCTGAGTACAAATATGATTTACTTGTTTTTTTTTCTTGGAGCATTTGTCTGGGGATTTCTTGCTTGGTTTTCTTTTTTCTTTTTTTATTTTCTTTTTTTTTTGTTAATTTAACAACTTGTGTATTATTGTGTACATTGGGGTCAAATCCAACCTGCAGCCATTGAATTCATTCCACGTTGGTTACCCAAACATGTAAGAGATTAAATTTGGGCAGTTTAGTGGGAAACATATACTGAACAAATAGGAGATTCTTGATTTGCTGATCAAAGCCTGTGCATATAGAAAGAGTTTGCCATCATCGGTAATCCTGTTCTTTGCTTTTAATTTAACCTCAGAATTAACTTAAGTCTTATGTAAGCCCTTTCCAGAAGATCAATAGCATAACAAAATCTGGAAGTTATAAATAACCAAAAGTTCCAGATACGGTAATTGTGCTGCAATAAAGGTGTACAGATGTAGAATAACTTTTCACTTTCCTCTCTGAAGGCTGTAGAATAGAAGAGGGAGTCTGGACAGCTATCTTATGCTTGTGATTATTATGTACCTAGAATCATTTGTACTCTAATGACATATGATTTGATTTGCCGCCAAAATAAGGCTAATAATGAATCTAAATATTGTCTGAGAAACTGTAAGCCTCGAACATTATGTGCTCCTAGAGAGCGTGTGTACAGGCCCAGATACAGAGTGTGCAGGCACTCACTCGTGCACTCCGACACACTCGTGCCATTGAAGCAGCTGCTCTGTGGCAGCCAGCACTATTACTCTCATGACTAAGTGGGTATTAAGGCTTATAAAGATTACATTCTTCCTATGTTTGTGTGCAAAGCAGCCCTTGGTGGCTGTATGCACTTAAAGCTGTGTGTGCTGGCTTTTAGGGTGCCCACTTCACTGATCTCAGGCATCCTGCTGAGTTAGGAGTTGTATGTTTGTTACAGGCAAATCCCCACAGACTATACCTTCAGCTGAATATAGACAAGGAAAATAGCAAGGGGTGTGTTGGTGTTTCTTGGAGTTTTTTGACTAAAAATGGTTATCTGGAACTAGAGAACAGGTGGATCTCATATAGCACTAAAAACAGTAACCTAAGCCTTATGAAGGGTTTTATAGGGCTCCAAAAATATCTTGCGTGATCATGATTCCCATTTTACAGGTGAAGAAGCTGTGACAGAGAGAGGTGAATTCACTTATCTAAGGTCACCCAACAGGTGTATGACAACACTAGGAAACAAATTCAAATTGTCTAGGCCCTGATCCACTCTTAGATTCCCTAATGTAAGAAATGCAGTGGTTAAACATTGACATGTTCAACAACCTTCACAAGGGAGGTTAATCTCCATAATAAATTTGTCAAAAATGTACTTGCATTTATATCTTGAGTGTCAGAAATAGCAGCTTTTCAGAGAAATATTTTTTTATGCCTTTCCTATAGAACTGCATGATCCACTGATTTCCCTCTTCAGCAAGATACCTAAGTGCACACTTACCTTTAATGACACACGTGCTTTGCTGAATTTAAAGCCTCAGAACTAAGGTTCAATAGATATTCAAGAATTCAGCTTCCATACAGGCATATAAAAATGAGATGTTTTCAAAGATTTTCTGTGCTCAGCATTTCTGGTTTCCACAAAGGTTCCAAACAAATCTGATCTGCAGATCTAATATGTGAGGTTGATTTGTATTATCAATTTATTTTCAATGAGGAGGTGCTATTGAAGCTGCTGCTACAAGTGCCCCCCCTTCAAAGAATTGGTTGAGTTTCTATTGCAAAGCAGTAACTGGACACCCAAATTGGATTCCTCTTGAATCCAATCCTCTTGAATGAAACTAATTGCAAGGTGTATCTCTGGAGGATGCTTTTCAGTTGTTCGGTCCATTGGGTCTGACTACACTTAGTTCAGAGTACAGCACAAAAATGTGTGGAGGGTGGAGCTAGGCCTAGCACCAGGTGTTTCTCTTTGCAGATCTGTTCATGTAGTATTCCACTATTTGCTGATGTGACCACAGCCCTCGATGTCTAGATAGAGGCACAGCTCTTTGTAACCTTTAAAAGTGAAGGAGACTGTGGTGGGTCAGCCTTGCTGGCTGCATGGTGCCCTCCTACCAGTTCCATCACGCTCCTCCTCATCAGGATGTAGATGCATAAAATAAGAGGGCAAAACACCTGGTATGTTGAGATAAAGGCAACTTAATAAAGTAAAGGCTGTGCATGAAGCAGAGGAAAACAAAAGATTTATCCTCTACTTTTCATCAGCAGGTGATGTTCAGCCACTTCCCAGGAAGTAGGGCTTCAGTACTGAAAAAGAAATATCATAACAAATACTTCCCCCTCCTCCTTTCAGCTTTTGTATCTGAGCAGATGTCATATGGTATGGAATATTCTTTTGGTCAGTTTGGGTCAGCTGTCCTGGTTATGTTCCCTCCTAGGGCCTTACTCACAATAGCATATTAGTGTTGGAGAGACATCCTCGATGCTGTGGGAGCACTCTCAGCAGTAGCCAAAACACTGCTGTGTTATCAATACTTTCCCAGCTACCAATACAAAGTAGAGCACTTGGAGGGCTATGGGAAAAAATAATCCCATCTCAGCCAGGCCCAGTACTGGGACAAAATGAGCAAATTTGTGATCGAACATTTATTACTGGCTCCTGGATAGATATTGGCTTTTGCAACTTATTGTTAGGGCTTTTCTATATGTCTTCAGATGTTTGGAATTAATAAGTGCTAATTCTTTCAAACAACCTGCCAAATCATTACATGTTAGGTGTTAACTTTCTGTGTCTCCCTATCTCACTTTTTAATCTTCTGAGGAAAAGCTACCCAGAATTATTGTGTGGCAATGTTTGAGTGTTACACATGAGAGGAGATTTCTGCAAGAGATGATGTAGAGAGATGCATCCCATGTGTTGCAAGCAAACCCGACTTCAGTTTGACCTCCATCAGTTTGACCCCTGTCACTGGTTCCATGTCCTGTATCAATAGATACCAGGCACCACCTGATTGCTTCCTTTGTCCTCATAGCAGCTACACAACAGAGGGTGCAGAATTGAACAGGCTATAGATAATATTGATATCTTCTGGCGCCAGTCCATGTTGGTTTTCGGGATATCTATTTGCCACTATTCAGTATTAGTAACAAAATAAGCCTTTTCTTTCTCTTTGCCTCCTGACTTCATAAAGGGATGAACTACCTTCAGACCCTGTTACTCTCAGAGATGCACGAACACTGATTAATAGCCATGTGGATGAACTTTGCCACAGGATTTTGGAGGAGGAAAAATTGGTACTTTACCATGGAGGTCACCAGTGCTCTTTGCTATGTAAAGACCCAGTTCAAAACAAGACATAAGAACCTGTGGAATTTCAGTCAAGTGTCTAGATCTTATAAAAGTTAGATCTATGTACCATAACTACAGTAAATGCTAGCCTAAATATTTTTCAGAATAGAGGAAACTGAAGCATATTTTGCTATGTTCTTCTAATTCAAGATCTAAGGCATTATTCAGCCTGAGAAAGGAGTGTGAGCTCTAGTGCTACACTTAATACCCCAAATCATTAGATGTACTGTGTAGGTATCAGTCATTTGTTAACCCGATGTTTTTCATGAAAGCATTGTTAGAATACTGCAACTTTTACTTATGCCAGTTATTAGTAATAATGTAGATAGGGTAAATTCACCTTCATCACAAAGGAGAAAAACTCTTTTTGTATATGTATTTGGCTTTATCAGGATGTCAGGAGACACAATATCTAACAGTTCAGTGGGTGGACTCTGATGTCAAGTACATGCAAGGGTTAATTTCTTGGTCATGCTTTTCCGTAGGAGCCTCCAAAGGAAGGCACTCCTTGCCTGCTACTGTACAGTCACTACAAGACACATATATATACTTGGCACTGCTTTGTGAATCAAAATGTGTGACTGAATCAGCAGCAGCCTACACAGCATTAGCATTTGGCATATGGCTTTGACATTTCAGTTCTACTAGATGGGCTGATGAGCACTGCTCAGCTCCATCCCTGAGAGGAAAGAGCTGCAATGTCATGACAACAAATTGCTCAGTAGTAGACTTTGAAGGCTCTACATACACTCACCTTGTGCATGCAAACCTTGAGTCTGCTTGCTGGAGGCTGTGTAAAACTCATACTGGGTTCAGCACCACAGGGTTAGGTGAAGGTGCCTGCAAGGGATTTAGATGCCCAAATTGCAGCATAGAATTAGTATATTTCACTGTGTCAGGCCAGGCTAGATGTTCATAACAGCACTGTCTGATCTGAAAATCTGATGCAGCTGCTACTTAGCCTCAGTATTTGACTCAGCAGCTCATTTTTGGTCCCAGACTTGTACAAGCATAATTTCCTTTTAACTTCTTGGCTTAATTATTGGAGATGGGTGGAGAGTTTTTGGCTTCTTTGCTATTGTTTGGGCATGTTAAAGTTGATAAAGATCATTTCTGCTGGGCAAGCTATCAATACCTACTGTTAAATCTTGAGAATATCGTGCAACTTTTCAAGTTTCCCTGAGATTCAGTCAATTAAAAGACTATACATGAAACTCTCAATTGCACGTACAAAGAGGAAAGTCTCTTTGATGAAAGCCAGGAATTTAGATCAAAACACTGTTTATTTTCCTAAGATTCACAGTGAAAGGAAAGAAGAAATGTTTTATTAACACCAGAAATTAATTTCTTTATCTTAAAAGACTGGATTTTTGCAATGGAGAGGATCTGTTCTGTAATGAGAAAATCAGAGGATTTTGTGGGTTTTTTACCTTTTGTGCAGAAGCACTTCATAGGTAGAACAAAACAATAGCAAATTAATGTAAACTATGCCTGCTACAGTATATAGGTATTCAAATGTAGCCACTCCAGATGTTAATGTAAATCCTGTTTATTTCAGCCATATAATTCTTAATGTAAGCAGACTTCAGGACCCCAAATGGGAAAGCAGAGTACAAGTGCACCATTAATGAGACATTTACCTTGATGTTTTTGACATTTTGCATGCTTGAGGGATTAGTAAACACACGGACTATTTTACTTTGAGGTAATCTAGAGGGGATCCATTACTTAATCTGTTTTCTAAAGCAAGTCTGTTTTGGGCACTGAGTTTCAATTCACCTATAGTGGTGGTTAGTGTAAGCTGCCTTTTATTAGGCATCTTTATGACCCCTGCTGTGAAAGATTTTCAGACAGGCCAGGACAGGGAGGGTCTCTTTTGCTGGTGGATGATTACAGCACCTGTCAGAGCCCAGCCTTAAGTATTTAAGGAAGTCCTAGAGAGAGGGTTCAATTTCTTTAACAGTGCCTCCAAATATACATTTAAGAGGCTTCCTCCTGTCTTGAAATTTAAGACCCTAAATAGCCAGTGGAAAAAGACAGAGTCTTTGTAACCTCAAACTTCATGCTTGCCTAGTTTATTTTTATGTAGTAAGTGATTCTATGTTGACTTGTTTGTTCCAAGCCTGTAACTTTTCAGACATGTATATATAGTTGATGACAGTTATTCTGCTGCGTCTTGGTAGTAATTTTTCAAGGAAGAGTTAATAACATATATGATGTAAGGAAGTCCTGTTCCAACTTCAGCTTTGGCCAACAGATGGTGAAACAAACATGAGCAGCAGATGAGTGAGATGATAACAGCAGGGAAAATATGTATAATGCAAAAAACCCCACAAATTTAAAATCCATTACTCTGAGAGAACCGAATTCAGCAAAATATTCAAGCATGAGCTTTATTGACTTACAACACACTTGCTGGGTTAGCCTTAAACAGACATAATCTGTTTTATGTCCTTCACATAAAATGCTTCTATTGACAGAAAATGTTGTCATTCTTACAATTCTTACAATTCTGAGAAAGCTATTGCATAAAGTGGGTAATACAATGGTTAGAAAAGGTATTTAAGTACCAATAGACTCCACCTGCCTGCCTGCCCATACTGTTTATTTGTTTCGAGAATGCCAGAGCACCCTCCATGCCAGGCAATTGCTCCATAGCCCAGAGTTTAGGTTAGAAGATTTTACAGCCAGGTAACCTAAATATGTACAAGTGGTAAGAATCAGTTGATGTCCTAGCAAATTTCTAAGTCCAGGGTGGAGCGTTGGCTCTGTTAAATTTATGCATATTTTTGCCACAGACTTAATCTCACTTAAGCTTTAGCCCCTATATACACATGCTCACGTGTGCATGTATCTATATACACAACTATATGAATAATACATTTTTGCAATGGTATTGAGAAGACCTTTTAAAGCAGATGTCTGATTATATAAATATAAATTATAAATATAGTCAGACATCTGTTTGAAAAATTATAAATACATTCAGGCATCTGTTTTAAGAATGTCTTTCCAATATTTTTGCAAACATAACTAAGCGACAGAAAAAATTCAGGGTGGGATGCAGTCATGACATGGATGGGGGATGAGGAGGGGCTGCCCAGACTTTCAGCTGTTCTGCTCTCCTGTGACCGTATGAAGTGAACAGTGGCCCAAAAGCTCCTTCTCCAACCTTCTCAGAATAATATGACAGAGTGTCTTATCCAACCAGCCCAGGGTGCCAAAATAAGATCCTGACACAGACAGCACATTCTGTGAGGGCAAATAGCAGAAAACATCTCTGCTGCATTAAGTCTGTTTGGATTGCACTTTACATAGAGGAAATACTGCAAAGAGATGTTCATTTGAGCAAGGGGATGCAGTGAGACTGTGAACCAACAGCTCAGGGTGTACCTGTTGATGCTGAGATCTGTGTTGCAGCCACGTGCACCCCCTTATGATGTCTTATATCAGCAAGTGGTGGCTCTGCTAATGGTTTCCCTGCTTCTTTGCAGATGTATTGTGAGAGGTTTATATGCATCCTGAGAATACTTGGAACCACACTCTTCGGGGTATCCCTCCTGCTGGGAATCACCGCTGCTTACATTGTGGGCTACCAGTTCATCCAAACAGACAATTACTATTTCTCCTTTGGACTCTATGGTGCTATCCTGCTATCACATCTCATCATCCAAAGCCTGTTTGCCTACCTAGAGCACAGGAAAATGAAACGGTCACTAGAGACTCCAATCAAACTGAACAAAACAGTTGCCCTTTGCATTGCTGCCTATCAAGAAGATCCTGACTACTTAAGAAAATGTTTACTTTCTGTAAAAAGATTGACCTACCCTGGAATTAAAGTTGTTATGGTCATTGATGGGAACTCAGAAGACGACGTTTACATGATGGACATTTTCACTGAAATCATGGGTAGGGACAGTTGTGCCACTTATATCTGGAGTAATAACTTCCATGACAAAGGTCCGGGTGAGACAGAGGAGTCTCACAGAGAGAGCATGCAACACGTATCTCAGCTCGTCCTGTCCAACAAAAGTGTTTGCATCATGCAGAAATGGGGTGGAAAAAGAGAAGTAATGTACACAGCATTCAAAGCACTGGGGAGAAGTGTGGATTATGTACAGGTAGGTATTAGAGCACCAGGTCAGTGCCAATTCAAACACACTTTGAAAGAAAGCAGCTTTTGTATATTTTGTGCAGCATGTTAGAGGCCATCCTAGTCCCTGATGAACACAGTGCTCCTTTCAGTCTATTTGGAAACAGCTTGACCGTTAAAAGGGTATTTTGCTACCTTTTAAAATGGCCAGTCTATCTGTGACTGGTTTAAATCTGGAGAAATCTGAAATCCTTCCCCTACCTTCAGTACTGCCCCCTCATCCAAATGGTTTTGCTTCAGACAAAGCCAGTGACCTCCTGAAAGCCCCATCTCTGCTCATGTAGGGGAAGGTCTTGGATAAGGCTTTATTTTGTGTCTTTATTTGCAGCCCCATATACGAGCAGACAGGTATTTGGTCTCACTAGGGAATATCTTGGAGAAGTGATGAAGTCTGTAAAAAAGATGGGGATATATTTTAAAGGCTTTGAAGACCATGTGAAATATTCAATAAAAGGGTCAAATGTGTAGATTTGAAAGAAAATTTCTTCAGCTAAAGCCTGAAGGAGGTTTTGCTTCATCACTTACAGCTGCATTACCTCACTCACTGCAACTTGGCCTTTAAGGCCCTTATGACACACTACTCACTTAAAAATGAATTAGGCTGGGTTCTCTCTCCCTGTTTCCAAAGCAGCAGAGGCACATTTCTTTCCAGCTGCCTTGGATCCCCTGAAAGATTGTCTGTTTTTGTCTTACTTACATGGAAGCACTCCTTGCTCCTCCAAACAGCCCTGCTGACTGTGGGAAGGGGAAGGGGTCATTTGTGGAGGAAGGTGGGTGGGATCAGATACTCTGGCGACACTGAGGACTCTTCTTTAGAAATCTCGGGCAAGAAGGCTCATTTGACTAATCCCACTGAATAGGAGATGATTTTCCTAATGAACCACCCTCAGTTTTTCCCAGCTTCTCCCACACTCAGAGCATCCAGCAGGCTCCTGCAGTGGAGCAGCAGTTCCCTGTGAGGTGCTCTGTGCTGGCTCAGGGCAGCTGCATGGCTGAGCCACATGTGTTTCTGGGGCTTGTGCCCAGCCTTGTGTGTGTGTGTGTGCACACTCTGCACTGCACAGCATCCACGTGCAGTGTCCCAGGGACCTGGAGAGGCTGCCAGGAGCTCGGCTGAGAGAAGCGAAATTTCAGTGTACAGGAGGGGCAGAAACTGAAGGGTGCCAGGAACCACTCTGTTATTGGAGCTAGGAGAGTAAGGCCAAGATTTAAAACCCATCCTCTACCACTTCCCAAACTGAAACTGATTTATTCTTTCAAAACAATGGGCTTAAGCTCTCCATTGTCTGCGCTTTGTGCTGTGAGGAACTGTGACGGGATAAAAATTATGTTCTTGATTAGCATCAGTTTATAATCACTTTGCACAGACATACCAGATTGCAAAGAAAGAAGGCAGAGTGGAAGCAGATTAATTGCAAGTTTCCTCCCACAATTCAGCTCTTGTATTTTTCAGGGAACCTGGAAAAAGTATTTCTATTTCAACAGTCATAGCATAAACTCAGAAAATAGAAGAGATATTTCTGTTCAGTTAACACTCGTGATCTGGCTCAGAAGTTCTCATGAATTTGTCAGGGACTGTAGTGCTGCTGTGAGCACAGTCTGCACTAGTGACTGATGCCACCGTCACATCAACAGTCACCTCTGTAGTAGAAATGCAGCCCCTTGGTGGCCCTGGCTACTGCAGAGTCATAAAAAAATGCAGCTAAAATGTGGCTCTGTTTTATGAATGAATAAAAGTTGAAATATTTCAAATGGTCCTTTGGGGTGACACAGGGTAAATTACTTTAAACCAGAAATTACAAATATTACTTTTAGCCAAATATTTCAAGCACTAAGCAATCTGCATCAGTTATTAAGCACTTTAAAAAGTGGCCAGACAGCACCACTGCTCACCCCCCAAAATGCAGGCCTTACAGTTCTTAGAAGACACCCTGGAATTATGAACAGGTAATCATAAACAGCCAGACCAGTGCAGATAACGAGCTGTTACTCATTAGTGGTGTCTCATTAAGTACTGAAAACTGCTGTGAAGGCTTGTTTCCATCCTAGAAGAGTTTAGGAGTGTGCAAGTGATCATGGAGGAGTTAAACTGGCAGGTATTATCAGTGCAGAGTTGTGAGGTAACCAGGGTGCAATTCATCTTGGCTAGATGAAAGTGCCTGTGGGGACAGTCCAGTGCAGTCTGAACTCAGAGCAGCGTGGATAAATTGTCACTGCCTACAGCAAGTAAAAGAACAACTCCCTTAAGGTCAGCTGTCCCTTTCATGTAACTCTGTGATCCAAGGCAGTGATGTTTGTGTCACTCGGCCCTTATGGGGAGTGATGGCAAATTGTCTTTTGGGCTGTCCCAGGCACACCCTGGTTAGGCAGGTGTCAGTGTTTATTTGGGCTCCTAAGTATCTGTGTTTCTCTGGGTGTGTCCTCTGTTCACCTGCAAAAACCTCTTCCAGATGGAAAATGATGGCTTGTTAGATTTGTCCCAGAAACCCAGACATACCCACTGTGCTGACACCCCATGTGCTGGACATGTGATGGTACTTTGTTTAAAATTTCAGTTTTGAGGATTTCTCATCTCTAATATATTAGTGATGTGGCTCATGGGCAGGCCTTTACGCCATAGGTAAATACATGTGATGGGGTGGAAGTGCACAAGTGACAGGTGATGGAGGGAAAGCAGAGAGGCTGGGAGGCAGCTGATCCCAGCCCACCATGCATGGTCACAAGAAATGGCTTGCCTGTCACTGCCTGAGCACACTGAGAATTTAGCAAACTATGGATTCCTTGTGCAAAACACTCAGCAACAGCTTTGTCCAGGAAGACCCAGGTAAAAGTGCAGGCATTGTTTCCCCTCTTCAGGAGAACTGTTTTGCTCCCTATCACCCAGTGCTGCCACAGATGACAGCTTTCCACTAAAGCTGGAGTCACGCCTTGGCCAGGTTACAAAGATGCTGTGGGATGAGGCCATTGAGGAGAGGAGATGGATGCATCAAGTTAGTGGGAGCTGGAGATGCTTGTGGGTTTTCTCCTGACGGAGCTATGAGAGCTTGCATCACCTTTCTCCTCTTGGCCCCCTCTGAGTGAGCATGGAGGGGAGCATGTTGGCAGAGTCCCAGCTGCATCCCAAGCTATGCAGTCCAACTTTCCTGGGGAGCCTCTCCTCTTGAGTCTGGTCCAGAGCAGAGCCCCAGTGCTCTCCTCCCCCTTCACAGAGCAGACATAAAGGTTACCTCTCCCCGGGAGTGAGAGGGCTTAGGTTGAATTGAAAGTTTGCATGAAAAGACACACCCATTACCCATTATGAATAGGATACCCATTACAAAGCCTCAGCAGAATCTGTCTTAATATGCTGTTTATGCAGAGCTACTGACTTGCTCCTACTGACTCCGAAGTCACAGGAATGCAATGTGGGGGCAAACTGGAGGCAGAATGAGAATTCGAAGGGTGGTATTCAGCTGGTCAGAGAGGTGTTTCTGGGACAGTCTCTTCTCCTGTTCTGGGTGTCTGTGAAATGAGTTCACACATGCAGCAACTGCAACAAGGAGACACCCTCTTGTTTTAAACAGGCTGCAGCCCAAGTCATTTTCCTCAGAGCAAACGAAAGCAATGCCAGCTGTCTCAGACCAGCCAGCCTGTCTGAGCCCTCCTCCTACTCTCCAGGGGAAAGCCAATTTCCTAATGTACACAGTGTTTAGTTGACTAGGAGTGTTTGTGTAGCTGAAATGCCTTGTGTGTCATCTACTTCTGCCTTGGTCTTTTGGAGTACTGAACTTCAGGACTCACGCCTTCTGGCCTTACATATTTTTTTATAAGAATGCCAGAGAAAAATAGCTAATAATTTCTCTACATCAAATGTCAAATCCCTGCACTACTAATAACACATCATGCATCTAAAATTAAAAATGAGTTTGTTCTGAAATACAAGATACGTATTTTACATGAGTTGCTAAAGCCTTCTCTGAGTGAAAGAACTATTAGGTTTCTTCCCAGACTCCTACTTGATTTTTTTTTAATGTTTAATAATAAGTGCCTGGGATTTAACTCCTCCCTCCTTCCTTCATATAGCAGTGGGAAACATTTGACCAGGTTGCTCCAACTGTGCAGCTGATGCAGGGAAATTCCCTGTCAGAGCACAACAGGAATCTGCTGCATGCCCACAAACACTGTATTACTCTGCAGTGCCCCATATCTTACTCGAAGAAGCCAGTCCAGTGTGCCAGTAAAACAAATGGAGCTGATACAGAGGATTGTTTGTGTGCACAACCTTAACAAGCTCTCTGTTTTGTGCAGCACTATGCCTTGCTGCCTGGTACAAGTGACCTTTAACAGAAATATCAGTGCAGACTTCAAAGTCAGATTTATTTGCATTCAGGAGTCATTATAGCCACTTGCATGATCTTTATTTTCTTCTGTAGTGTACTCCTTAACCCATTTTTGTTCTTGTTTTTTCTTACTTTTAGGTCTGTGATTCCGATACAATGCTTGATCCAGCCTCATCAGTGGAGATGGTAAAAGTTTTAGAAGAAGATCCAATGGTTGGAGGAGTGGGAGGTGATGTACAGGTGAGTATTTTCAGATTAACAGAGATGTTTCAGCAACTATTTGCATTGCAATAGATTTATCTGCCTGAAATAACATTAAATATAATTTATGTGTATATTCTATATGCATATATATATAATGTGTGATGCCACTATAGATGCTCTTATCATATCTTAACCTTTTTGTTCATTGAATGGAAATTCTTCTTGGATGTGAGCACTGTATGGTTTTAACATCCATAGAAAGCAAACAAATAATATTCTGTCTCGTATATGTGAAAAGGGGGCCACTGGCATTATCAGGACTGTTATGGCATCTTTGAGTCTCTGGGTATAGCTGCTTGCTCAAGGTACCAAAGAAAAGCTATAGGGGAGCAGGGAATTGACATCAAGTCTCCCAAAGCCATATCCAGCAACCTCAAGCACTTCAATTATACTACCACCAAGATTGTTAGAAATAAAAGAAATTTTGAAACACTATGCGCTATGCACTCTGTGTGTTGCTGGGTCTCCCATCTCTGTCAGGCAGGGCAATAGAAAACTTCCAAGTCAGACCAGCTCCATGTGTGGTAAGATTTTCAGCATTACTGAGTTTGGCTGATTGCTACAGCAAAAGGGTGTTGGTTCCTTTTGACACAGCTACTTCTGCTGCCATTTATAAAGAGAAAGATGTATGAATATTTCAGTTGGCCTTAAGATCAGTCCCCTATACTCAGCTGGGCTTTTTATGTGAGACAGAGGAGAAAGAGCCATGTAAATGAACAAGAACTTGCTAATGAACATCCAAATAGTCAGAAGTATGTCAGGCATGTGGCTCATAACTCCAGAAATTAGGATTTCCCCAGAAACCTGAATAACTTTGGAACTCTAGACTGACCACTAACCAGGCATACACAGTGTATGCCTCTGAAATTCCAGGCATCTGTGAGTATAAGTGAAGGGAGGCAGTACAGGTTCAGCTGTGACAGTGAAGGTTCATAAGCATCTGCATTGGGAAGAACATGTGTCCTCTGTGAGGAAAGGCAACAGAATGAAGGCTCTAGCCTTTTTTTTTCCCCCCAGTTCATTTTCCAGCATACACCAAATACATCTGAGTCAGGCTTGAGCCTATCCCCAAGCCCTGCTGCTTATAATATGTTCTGGAATTAAAACTGACAGAAATTAGGAGACCATCAGAGGAAAAGACTATTTTTTTCTAGTTGCAGGGCAATAATTTATACTTGTAGAAGGCCAAAGAGCCACACACTTCCCTGTCACATGCTCTGGCACAAGGTGTGTGTTGAGAACCTGGATGTGAAGCCACAGACTTGCAGGTCTGCATGTGCTCATACATCTGCTTGAGTGTTCAGACTGGTGTGCAGTTGGGTTATGCAGAAGAAAAAGACTGAGACATTTATGTGGGCCTGAGGAAGACTCTACTGGAGTATCACCATATGTCTTGGGACAAGGTAACGGGCTGGTACTGCAGAGACAGAACAGGTTGTTCCTCAGAGGACCTAATGCTGGATATGGGGACACAGTCCAGGGTTAAACCTATAGGACCAGCCTTATCATACCAAAAATGTAGGGCAAAGACCATGTGCTCAGCTTTTTCTCATGCTCCAGCATAGTTTTGGGAGGGCTGGAAGGAGTTCTGTGAGTCCCAAAGATGTGCATGGGCAGAAAAGCAGCAGGAGGCCATGAACTCACCAGTTCCTCTTGGGAAAATCTAAATCCAGCAGGTCTTTAACTGGGGGCAAAAGGGAAAGCAGAATGACAGAAAATAATGAAATTTCTTGGTGTAGAATTGGAAAAGTTGGAAGGAAAAGGAAATTGAAATGGAAATGGAAATTGGAATGGAATTGGAAAGGAAAAGAAGAACCTCTCAGTGAAATAGACATTTGAAGGTTTCATCTCAACCTTCCTGTCAATAACCTGGCTGAAATGCTTGCATATCATGGGTTTGCCATGAGTTGGACACAGGAGTGAGGTTCCTACCACATTTCATCTAATGGTGCTCTAGTCTCAGCAAATTCCTTATTGATCCAGTGTGCACATTTTCTAAGAGCTCATCTAAAAGAAAAACTGTTTTTTTTTTTAATTTTTCAGATTTTGAACAAATATGATTCCTGGATCTCCTTTCTGAGCAGTGTGAGATACTGGATGGCATTTAACATCGAAAGAGCCTGTCAATCCTACTTTGGCTGTGTGCAGTGCATCAGTGGACCTCTGGGAATGTACAGAAACTCTTTACTCCATGAATTTGTGGAAGATTGGTACAATCAAGAGTTTATGGGTTCCCAGTGCAGCTTCGGAGATGACAGGCATCTAACTAACAGAGTGCTAAGTCTGGGCTATGCAACAAAATACACAGCTAGATCCAAGTGCCTCACAGAAACACCGATAGAGTATCTCAGGTGGCTGAATCAGCAGACCCGCTGGAGTAAATCCTACTTTAGAGAGTGGCTCTATAATGCCATGTGGTTCCACAAGCACCATTTGTGGATGACCTACGAAGCTGTAATCACTGGATTCTTTCCTTTCTTCCTTATTGCCACAGTAATTCAGCTCTTCTACAGGGGAAAAATCTGGAACATCCTCCTTTTCCTGTTGACAGTTCAGTTAGTTGGCCTGATAAAGTCTTCCTTTGCCAGCTTCCTTAGGGGCAACATTGTCATGGTTTTCATGTCACTCTACTCAGTGTTGTACATGTCAAGTTTACTGCCAGCAAAGATGTTTGCAATTGCCACGATAAACAAAGCAGGGTGGGGCACGTCAGGAAGGAAAACCATTGTAGTTAATTTTATAGGACTCATTCCAGTCTCCATTTGGTTTACAATCCTCCTAGGTGGCGTAATTTTCACTATTTACAAGGAATCAAAAAAGCCATTTTCTGAGTCAAAACAGACAGTTCTCATCATTGGCACAATACTCTATGCATGTTACTGGGTTTTGCTTTTGACTTTGTACATGGTTCTTATCAACAAATGTGGCAGGCGGAAGAAAGAGCAACAACACTACGACATGGTGCTAGACGTATGATGTTTCCGTGGGAAGTTACCCAGAGTTGTAAAGCAACCCAACGACCTTGTAGTATCTGTGGCATCAGACATATGTTGCCAAGGGAAATGGATCACTGCTGCTGGGAATAGGACACTTGTATTCCTCTGGGTTCATTTTCATCCTGCCAAAGTAAGGAGAACAGAAAAAAAAAAAAAAGAAAAAAAGAAAAAGTAAAAAAAGAAAAAGTAAAAAAAGATTTTTTTGTTTCCAAGGGGGAAGGACACAAACCACACAGTTACGACCTGTTCACAAGAAAAGGGGAGAACTTCTGTGTTTATGCACTTTTTTTATTGTGCATATGCCTGACAGTGTTATGTTCTATATACCTCACTGGTCATGCTTATGTGTGTGGACAGAAAGAAAGGGAGTTTGGAGAATCAAGAAAAGGACTGTACAACCCCTTGCAACCTAATTTATGAACTTCTCTTTTTTTATAGTTCTTTTATAGGAAGGGTCTTTTGTTTTAGGCTGCCAAATGTAATGCCAAAGGTAAATTTTAAGAGGCCATTGGCTGAGCTGTATTTTTATATTATTGTATTATTTGTGTGTGTGTATTTTTAAGCCAACTTTTTTTTAAATCACATATTTTATATTTTACTATCTGCCAAAAAAAGCTGCCTCCCCAACATTTTGTTCTTTAGCCTTTTTAAATATATTTGGGGACAAAAAAACCCATACATTCTCCCCCTAAATTTCTGCTGGAATTATATTGTTCTCAACAGAAAGAATAAAAAGTCTCTCTGCTTTTTTGCAACTAATGAATGGTTAATTCTGTGAAAAAGCATTTAAATGTGCTCTTTTAAGACATTTATTAGGAAAGGCCCAAAATTGTCACGTTTTGCATACAAGCATATTTGTGTATAAAAAAAGGCCAAAGGGGTAGATATGTGCAATTTGGGGTTTTTGTTTTGATAACATTGTAAAAGGGAAATTTGCTTCTCTGCTGAGAATTTAATATCCCTGGCATGCACAATAAACTAAGGCAAGGCAGACCTCCATGCCACTGGAAAAGACATTGCTGTGGACAGCCTCCCACTGATTTTATATGGGACCTGAGCAGTCAAAAACTTCTGACCTGGAAAAATCTTGGGCACATGAAACTGCTATTGAATTCACTGATGGTCCTAGTTGTTCATAATCTGCTAGTACCAAGCAAATAGTCCAGGTTTTTTGTCAAAAAAAAACCCCAACCACGGAAGGAAAAGCTTATCAACACTTTCAAAATGTGTGTGTTGTACTATAAAACTTCTTCAGAACCCTTCATACAGTTTACAGGAAATAAACACATCACCTTCTCTGACATCCAGTGTAATACAGACCCCAGTACTGAGCCAAATCATTTGTTTTTGACTACAGCATATCTACCAGAAAAGAAGCCAATTTTTTATCAGAAAACATCAAGCCTTAGCAAATGCATCACTTCCTTGGTGCCTAATAGTCAGTCTTGGACATTTATTTTGGACCATGGTTTTGGGAAGTAATATTCAAGACTAAATTCTGCAGTCCTTCACCAGCCAAAGGAATGTGGCATTGAGCCCTAATATACTTTATAAAGAGCAACAGAAAGACCAGCTGCCCTTTTTAGATTCTGGTATTAAAAGCACTGTGGTAAAGCAGAAATCAGCATATGATGCTTAAAGAACTTAGAAGCATTTTCAGCTTCTCTTTTTTATGCAGACATTAATAGATTCTGCTGTAGAATGAACTGCACACACACTACCTTATTGAGTGATTATCTTGAGGTACATGATTGCTTGAAAGTCATACTAATATTATGTTAATGATTGGAGAGTTGATTCATGTTGATTACAAAATAGAACAGTATTAAAAAAAGCAAGACAAACAGTAAAAATCAAAAAAACTTGACTATACCTTTTAACTATTTATGATGTAAGTTAAAGCTTGGGTTAACATTCAAATGTCAAATAAATCTTCTCATTCTATAAAAAGATTGAATTAATTGCCTGTATTTATTCTAGCAATTATTCAATGTATTTCCAATATAGGTTGTATAGTATAATTGTTACTTTCATAAATAAAATATTTTTGATAAGAGTATGACTAATTCATGGTATTTCTCACCAGCACTTGTACTTTGAAGCCACAAATCTGCACGTTTGAAGGCTGTTGTTCTCATGTCACCAGCCTGATTTCCAAGTGGGATTTGCCATGGAGCACCTGTGGAGTGCAGTGCATGCCTGAGGTGGCTGGGGCTGGTCCCTGCTCTGAGAGGCAGCACACTCAGAGTCTCTGCCAGCAGCTGCTACATCAATCCACTCAAAACACTTCCTTCCCTTTTTCCTCAGCTTCCTGATTTACAAAACAGGAGTAGCAATCCAACTTCCTTTTGGGAAGCACTTTGAAGTTTATGGCAAAAGTACTTTAGTACTTTACATAGAAGCTGATGTTTTCCAGCCCTCCTGTCCACTGGAAATTATCACCCTCCATAGCTTGGGAAGCAGAGGGGGACAGGTCCATGGCCCTCTGCTCCTCATTAGTGCTGTTTGTCAAGCCTCCTTTACCATGGCACAGCTGAAGTGCAGCTGTTTATTTTCTGTCACTGAAGGTTATGGGCAGCAGCCACTGCTGCAGGGACACGGGGCAAAGTGAAATCTCACAGAAAGCTGCCACAGCTCAGTTACTTAGGAGAGTTTCTCAGCCCTCGGTGCTTGTTAGCCTGTGTCTGTACATTGTGCTCAGTATTGAGTTCCCCAGTACAGGGACATCACTGATAAACTGCAGCAAGTTCTGTCCAGGTTGGTTTGGGCTGGAGTGGAGGGACTGAGACACCTGGGCTGGTTGGCCTGGACAAGGGATGGCTTTGGCAGGAGGGCCCTAAGGTCACATCAAATATCTCTAGGGAGGTTTTCAAGAAAATGGTTCCAGGCTCTTCACAGTGCTGCTTGGTTTGACGACAAGAGACTGCAAGTTGAAAGGGGAGAGGTTCAAGGTTTAGGGTTCAGCCTGGATATGAATAGGGTATTCTTCCCCATGAAGATATCTAAGCAGGTTGCCAAGACAGCGCATTCTCCCTCCATCCTGAGGGAGCTTCAAGACTAAACTAGATAAAGTCCTGAGATGCCTGGCCTGACCTTGGAGCTGTCCCTACTTTAAGCAAGGGGTTGGGGTAGAGATATGAACTCTCCTGTCATCCTTTCTAAAGCAGGTGCTGACAGCTCCCACCCGCACAGAGGCTCATTCCATCTCTGTTCCAAAACATCCATCCTGACCCCAGGCACAAATGGCTTAGCAGCAACTGGTACTGAGTACCCAAAAAATCAGAGCCCTTCTTGTGACTGGGTCACCCTCCTCAAGGTGTTTATGGCTGTTTAAAAAAAGATTTCAGCAGAAAAATAGCGTATGAAACAGTTCTTATTGAAAGTGTTCTCAAACAAATATTTTTAATAACATTGCCTGATTTTCCTTAATAGCAAATATATTTTTGAGATCCCTATCAAAAGAAGAAAACATGTTAAAGGAAATATTCATGGTCTATTTTGAACATTTTTAAAAACACAGATTTTTTTTTTAGTCACCTCTTGATAGACAGATGGTGCTGAAAAAAGTCCCACAAATTATGAATTCTATATAAAAGTTTAAAAACAACCTTTCAAAAAAATGCCATGAATTGGCAATATCTCAAGTTATAAATCATTTCCATAGTAGACTCATTTGAGTTTGAGAGCATCTGTTTGCAGAGACCAGGTGTGATGCAAAACCTACAATAATCAGAGGTGCAGCAAGGAGGAAGGACCCCTCCTCTTCTGTCTGCTAATAAGCTTCATTTTGGCCAAGAATCAGGTTTCTTTCAATGGGAAATGCATGAATATTTAGCAGAACTTTTCTAGGAGGCAGAAAAATTCCTGTCAGACACATACTGCCAAACATGTCCTGATGCACAAGCTGTTGTGAATCTGTTAAAAAAAATGGTCTGAACATTTTCTTTAGTTAAGATGTTAGAGTTAAGATGGTAAAGAGGAGACAAAACTACTGAAAGTTGTTGATGAGATTTGGTATTACTGAGGCTTTGTTGCAAATGCCACTTTTCCCTGGAGTTAACACAATTATTTTAAATAAAGTACATTTTCCCTACAACTTTTATTTAGCCTAAATTTACTGCTTCAGCTTTAATTTGGATGGATGGATGGATGGATGGATGGATGGATGGATGGATGGATGGATGGATGCGTGCCACAAATTGTTCCTGTTTCTTTCAGCTATGGAAGAAGCATGTTATACTTTTTAGAATAAATATTATACTTTCTATACTTGTCTCAGCCAAATAAATCCAACTTATTCTCCTAAGACAACCGTAAGATTTTTATAAGTTACCAAACTGCCTAGAGGAAAATAACCTCGTAGATACATTGTCACTAAATAAAGGAGAGATCCAGGGCATATTTCTGAGCTTTGGTACATGTAAATACAATCTGTGGCATGTTTTTGTCATAGGCTAGACAGTTCTGACCCAGAAAATGATGGACACAGATGGGATTGATACATGGAGCAGGAGCTAGCCTGGTCTGGGAGATTGTACAGTTTAGGTTGATCCCTGTCATCAGATGATGACCAGATTGAAGAGAGTGCCTGGCTTTTTTTTACTAGATTAAATACAAGCTATCACTACCCCACTAAGAAGCAAAAGGCAGGTCAGCTCACTCCTGTACCAGACATCAAGTAGGATCTTATTCTCTCAAGAGATCTTTAGATGTCATTTAGTTCTGCAGTTTCCACACTTTTCTTTTTTCCACACATTTGCTAAGTCCTTTGGTCATGTGCAGGAAGCAAGAAAAAACACTAACCAGGGTCTAGGACCCATTGGATTAATACTTCCATTGCTTCTTTTACAGCATCCCTGCTGGGCTGACTGTCTTCTAGTACTTCAGTTGTTCCAGTTGGACACACTCTGTAGAAATTATATGGTTATGACAGGACCTTCTTTTGACTGCTTCTCACAAATATCAGTGAGAACAGGAAGCATTAAGGGCTTGCTCATGATCAGTGCTGCTTTATATAACCCAAAGGAGTAAAGTCTGGAATTTGACATCATTAGGCGCACTATTAGAAATTTCAAAACCCACAGAATGAGCATGTGAAAGAATGACAGCTAGCAAGTGAATCACAGGAAATTAGATTATCTAAGTTCCTCTGCCCATAAAATTATTTATTTCATAGCCTTTATGAGTAAAAGTAGCACTTATTTCTATGTCTTGACCCTACAGCACTTTAAGTACATACTACATGCTACGTGGAACACTTAGTCATGAAGAATTGAGATGAATGTGGCTAAAAATAGATCAAGTGGGCAGCTTGCTCTAAATTAATTATGACATTGTGGCCTCTATCTGCTCACCAAAATTGTTCTTAAGTTTTCCATACTGATCCTTTCTAATGAATGTAGCTGGTAGGGTGAACCCATCCAGTGAGTTGATGCTGCAGATACCAGTGAATTCTGTCTGTGCTCATTCTTCATTACCTTCCTAAGAGTTGGTCCTGACCTGGATTCTGCCACCATCTATAGTACCTGGATAATCATGACATCACTGTGATATGTATTAGGAGATAGCTCAGCATCGAAAGAGAAAGTCTGTGAAGATCATAGAAGAGGGCTCCTTCTTCAGAAAAGGAAACATTTTATAAAAGATATCCCACAGTTAGCACAGCCTTTCCCTAGATGCTGACTTTTGTAGATGCTCAGATTTGGTCAAATGTATAAAAACATATGCACTCTGAAAGCCTTGTCTACACGAGGAAGTGTGATGAAATCAAAATCGTTGTGATTTTACTTATTGTAGTCTAAGTGTTATTATATTTCATTTGATTTATGTTTCTTGGGAAATTATGCTCACAACTGTAAAATTGAAACTTTTGTTTACTAGCTTGTACAAAGAAAACTTTACTTAAATTGTGGTAATAAATTGATTTAATCAAACTGGCAGAAAAACATGACACTTTTATGTCGACCTATGCCAGATCAGTCTCACAAGATTTACCATGAAATAAGCCAAGTGAATTTACAGCATTTTTTTTACCAGAGGTATGCCCTGGGCAAATCCTTGCTCTGCAGTAAGCATGAGGTAGCTTAAGCCTGCAGTGTCAGAGTCATTAGTTATATTGCATTGGCCACAGGGCACGAGAGGAAATATGGACAGATAATGTATGATAATTAAGGCAGTGTAAACGCATGCCTTAGGCTATTCAAAGCTTTTAGATGTGTATATACGTTAAACTGCTCAGGACTGCTTTCTAGGTGAGCCAGGGGCCTGTGCCATGTGCACACAAAGACAACTGGGACTTATGAAGTGAATTACCAAAATTTCACCCCGGTTATTTAAACTGTTGGAAAATTCCATGAAGAATGTGTTTTCAGAATAAGGGCAATTTTGATTTGACTTAGGAACACCTCCTCTTCTCCATATATTTTTTTAGGTAGGACTTTAAGACAGTTTACTTCTTGCACATTAGAAATGCAACCAAAATGTGCTCACTTGATCACAAGTGTAGAATATGGGGTTGCCCTCCTGCAGGCATTGGAGAAGGTGCTGAGGATACCACCTACTGCAAAGCAAAGGAAGCTGAGGTAGTGGCAGGTGTGCCTCTGGACATGCACTGTCTCTGCATGGGACTGCACAGGCCAGAACCAAAATACCTGCCTCCCACTGCCAGCACCCCCTGTGCTCAGGCTGAGCAAGAACAGGTTGTTGGCTGAAGGATGCATTATGCCCTTCGGAGGCAACTCCAGCATGACAGATGCACAGCTTGCATGTATGTTGTACCTGTGGTAGAACAGAGCATGCTGTACGTGCAGCAAACCCAGATTAGCCAGGAACCACAGAAGTCGGGTGTGCAAGTCAGACATCTGGTCCTGGCAGCAGAGGAGGAATAAGAGGGATTTCATCACTAAAAGAAGCATAAATAAGCTGCAAATAAGCTAACTCACTGCATAGCACATCCCTTTGTGGCCAGATGAGCATTACTGTGGCTGCTCTGCCAGCTGGCATTGGCATATCAGTGTGTTACCACAGGGGGAAAAGAGTGTGAATTTACAGTGCCTTGTGCTGGGTGCAGCTGTCATGGTGCATGGTCTTCCCTCTTGGCCCACTGGTAGCAGTTTACTCTTTTCCTGACAGACTGTTTTATACATATTGCAAGATGACAGCATGATCACAGGCAGCTGCCTGTGATCCATTAATTTCAATCTTTATAATTATTAGTCTTTAATTCTAGTAATTAATTATTTGATGGTCATTTGGCTTAACACAGTTCCAGTTCTAAAACATGCTGTAATCAATTGAATTCATCCCGTGGAGAATGAATCAGTTGCCCACCCCTAGCAGGGTGTACTCCCAGGCAGCCTGATTGATCTCACATGGGTGTCTTTACCTGTTGGGGAGCCCATATTGTCCTCAGCTTCCAGCTCAGTCCCTCTCCTGCTTTGTCACTGCTCTGATTGCTTCTTATGTTCTTAATTAAATTAAAGGAGTGTGAGGTTCGGGCCAAATTAATCATGGCTGGGAATCAACGTTCATATTTCTCTTGCAGCTTTGAAGTCTGTCTAATCTCTCCTGTTATCACTATAATATCTGAGATGTGATGAGGGCTTTGTAAGTACACAGATTAGACAGATTGCAAAATTAATGGGGACATATGGGCGTTTTTTATCAGCCATTATTCTCTCTCTAATTGTGGTGGAAAGAATCTGTCAGCAGAAATGCACTCCTCATTAATACATTGCTGTAGCGTGTTGGTAAATGTTGGGGAGAGTGCTGGTCCCTGCAAGTGTGTTCTGCACACACGATAGATCACTCCATACCCTTTGTTTGTTTTGGTTTTTTTAAAAAAACTAACCTGTGAAGAAGTCATTTGGAAATATATCTGGCATTGACTTCAGCTTGCCAAGAACTGTGGGAAGTTTTCTGATCAACCCAATGTGGAAATAAAACAAAAAGCTTATTATTTTTGTGGGTTTCTTCCTGTGAATTTTGGGTGATACTCTATGTGCTAACAAGCAAAGCCCCGGGAAACTCAGCATCATGGCAGGGGACACCTGTATCCTTCTGTCTTCCAGCCACTTCCTCAAATCTATTTTGTTACTTCTCTATTTAAATCAGCTGAACCAGGAAGGTAAAAGCTAAAGTCTTAACCACCCATAGCAATTACACATGTTTCATAAGATTAGGCAGGAAACACTTCATAAATTCCAGTAGTTAACACTTGTTTTAATTGAATTGCTCCTGAAGCTTGAATGGAACTGGTATTTCTCTGCTCTGAAGGTTGCTTTTCCCAAAACACAGCTGCATAACAACAAACAGATGTTTTCTAAGGGAGATAAGGCAACATTTCCAGTATAGGCAAAATGATGCCTCTGTTTTGTACATTTATCATGTACTTCCACATCTAAAATAGTTGGAAAAAACCTTTGGTTTGATTCACCTACATTGAATCCCTTGGCATTAACAGAGGTTTAAAGAGATCATGCAATTAGCTTGAGTTTAATGCATATTAAATAATTTGATCTTGATTTGTCTTCTTGACCACAGGCAGAACAAGTTATCACAATGCAGGGACACGTTTTTCTAAGAAAAGCAGAAAAGGAGCTAATGGATCATTCCTAAGATCCATTTAGGCTGCAAAGCATGATATGCTGAGGGACTGTATCCTAGCAGAGCAGTTTTTACCTGTTTGTATGAAGTAAACTACTAAAATAACTTGCCTGGGAATATTGTGCTTTAGAAGACTTGCATCTAGACTGATGATAAATAGTTCATATCGATTTAGAAATAGGTGAGGCATGCAAGATGCTCCCACCTTTATACCTGTTCCTA
Source organism: Acridotheres tristis (assembly GCA_037013685.1). Classification (NCBI taxonomy): domain Eukaryota; kingdom Metazoa; phylum Chordata; class Aves; order Passeriformes; family Sturnidae; genus Acridotheres; species Acridotheres tristis. The sequence goes on along the minus strand of CM072886.1, from coordinate 137,524,079 downwards.
TAGAGATTTTATGCTTTGCATCCTCACCTGCTTCAGCACGAGGTCAGCCAGGTTAATGCAAACCATGCTCATTAATGCTTATTCAGGTAAAAGATTTGAATAGCATTATCTAGGCAAATATCAATCTCAGTCCCTTTTATGACCCCAGATGTGGAGGCAATAGCAGGAGCCAACAGCCAGGGTTATTTACTTCTTCCTAGAATTACAGCTCCATCAGAAAGCACTGTCTGTCTTTACCCTGATACAAGTAGACTGTAATCCAGCTGGCATCATCCTGTGCTGCTGCTGCCAAACTTCTGAGAGGGAGGGGCTGCATATTTTAAAAACCTTGTCTGCACATGTCAGTTTACTTAGTATATGTTAAGTCATTTATTTTAATCAAATAGATCAATGAAACTCTTGAGAGTTTATTCAGGCACACCTGTTTTGTTTTTTCTTTTAAGCCTATGTTATTTGGAATCAAAGCCAAAAACGCCATTCTTACACCACTGTAAGTCTGTTCAAGAGTAGAAGAGGCTTCCTCCATGGATTGTCCTATTATTATTATATTAATGCAGTAAAACTCAGACAGCAAAATTCAGACAAGCCACAACTCATTGCAAACAGGAACATACAAATACTAAAATGCTAGAAGGAGCAGTCTTACATTACTTACATAAGAGCAGAATACTCTGGGAAAGGAGGTTCCAACCCACAACTCTGAGAGTCCTCAAAAACTGGTTGTTTTCAGAGGAGACTAGTTGAAAGAAGAGATCAGCAGCAGAGCCAAGCTTGTAACTTCTGCAGTTTTGTTTATAACTTCCACCCATGAGCTAATTGCAAACTGAAGAGAACTGAAGAGAGCTTTTTTCCCAACTCTAATGGCTATAAGGTCACTGTTGAATTTCTTCGTGTTATATTCAACACTATTTTTGCTTTAGTATTTAGCAGAAAGGTAAGAAATTCTCCATTCAAGGAACTCTGAAGCCCAGTGAAATGCATTCCCATTTAACATACCTCTTTTAAAAATATGAGTCCTCAGAAATTGTTTTCCCCTTAAAGTTCTGAGTATGTTTGTTAATTCTATACAGATTCTGTATATGTAAGTGCTCAATTAAACTAGATCTCCTCCGATGGAATTCTAAGATTTCAAGACCATTTTATAAAGCTGTGTGAAATGTTTCAAGGATGTGTAAACTAGCATCATTCAATGCTGAATAATGGCCAGTTAGATAGGTTATGTTGTGACACCATTGCCACATCTTAGAGCTTGAGTAAAATTTCAACCACCATTTGACTGATCCCCAAATGCCACAAATATAAAATGGATTCTAGGCGAATTGTGACTGTATCCCTGCTGAGACATCCTCTTTGAAATGCAACCTCTTTTTTCAACCAGGTGTCATATAATTGTTATCTATATATTTTCACCAACCATGTAACTTACAGTGGTTCCTTTGGTTCATAGGTCCTTGCTCAAGACATGGTCCTGTGAAATGTCTTGAAAGTTTAATCAAAATGAGAAATTGATGTCTACAGCTTCCCTCTCTTCTGTTCTCTCTGCTGTTGCAGTTTGACTGTATTTGCTCCCAGAAAAGACATGTTAACTAACTTTATCACTTACTGTTCTCTATCCTCCTTGCTTTTTCTTCTGCCTTTTCATGTCAGCCTCCAATCCACTGGAGGCTCCCATATCCCAGAGAGCTCCTGCTGGTCCATAAAAGGTTTTGTGTTAACTCAGTGAATGCTAAAGGCCATGTTCACTTGTATAAAAAGCTTTTTTAGCACAGCCTTTCCTTTTAGGCCAGACAGTAGATATTGGGTAGGAGTCAACAGAAGGCATGTGAGGCTGGACTACCTCCACTCCTATCAACTATGCCCTCTGCTCCTTGCCCTGAGGTAGTTCTCAAACTATAGTTCAGAGTCACCTTCAATATTCAGGCAAACACAAGCACCACAACCATGTCAAAAAATATGGAGGTGAATAATGAGTTTGAGGCCTTCTTGATCTGTTCTCTCAAGCCCTAACCAAACTTAATTTTTCCTTCTACATTTATTGTGGCAATCATATATTTCATTTCACCTCTTCTCCCCAACAAGTCTATCTTACTTCACTTGTTTGAGCTACCAGAACTGAAAGCAGGTGGTTGCCACAATGTTTTGGAGTGGTTCAGAGCACTTTACATCTTCTATCTGAATGCACTGTGCAATGATGAAAATTTGAGTCTGTATTATTCTTAAACCCTGAATCAGTTCTATCTGTAAGCTAGGAGAGGATTCCCTTCATTTTCTTTCCTAGACCAACACAGGACTTAATGAATTCAAGATGTGTATATTTAAGTCAGCAGGGACACTAGGATAATGGGAATTACCTAATTGACACATACCACCACCCACACACTTCACAAAATCCAGTCTCAAATTTACTAGTATTCCATTCAGAAGCAGGCTTTTCCCAGTGTAGCTCCGTATAAAACTGCTACACGTTTCTGGTCCAGTGTTGCATAGCTACGGGTCTAGTCTTGTGAGGTACTAAGCTCATACATATTGGAGGAGGCAGTGATCTCTGCCTGCATCTACAGGTCTAAATTCAATGTGCATTTTGCCCGAGGAAAGACTATTACTTTTTATTTTACTTGTCTTAATAAAAATTCTTTGAAGTGCTAATTATCCTTCTGCTGCCACTTGTTGGTCTATGCAGCATGTACTGCTTTGTGATATTTCTATCTTATCTGTTTACTATTTTCTAGTGAGTGGCTTAGTATGAGCAATTCATTCCTTCATTTGCTCTTTTACCTCCTTGTAACAACATTTGAGTTCAGGGTGGAAACTTCCACTTCTCTACTGGAAGAGATCAGACAGCTGACAGAATTTTTGCCAAGGTATACAGAATTTCTACATGGGCTTTTCTACCAACTTCGCTATTTGTTGCCCACTTGGTCCTCCCATACTTTTGTCAAGATACAACTGGTACTTTCAGAAATGTTGGTTTTTTTAGATTTGGTGTTGAGACCAGGTTTTAAACCCCCCCCACCCCAAATTCTGTTAGCTGAGCTACATGCCCGAGTGCAGCATATTTTAGCAACTGTCTTTTATGCACTTCATTAAGTGTAAATGTAACAAGCATCTCAGTGTTCTCCATAATGAAAGGATTCTTTGAGCGTTAAATACTCCTTTGGTTGTTTTTAATCAGGCTTAATATGTGTGAAATTTGTGGGAACACAGTCCCATAGACTAACAGCAACAACAGGTACAGCCAGAAATCTCAACTTGCATAACATATGCATAACATACCACCACTTTCCTTACTCCTTGGCCTACTCAGAAGACCCTGCTGATGTCATGGACATTCAGCTGGAGTGCTCCTTGTTGTCTTTCAGCAATGACATCCACAGGTGGCTTTTTGACATCAGAACTTAAGGAGAAGGTGTAAATACCACTTTGCTTCCTTATGCAATTTAATTCACTGTGGAACCCCATCTGTACTTTCACAGGTGGCAAAATGGGCAAGAACTTTTCACAGCTGGACAGTGCCATGTTAGCCATCCACAAGTATTCTGGGGGGCTAACTTGTCACTTAGATAATCAGATTTTAGCAAAAATCTCCCGGCTAGGGTTATCTTGAAGCAAAGACCCAGATCAAGTGGGAAAGGTTTATAGGTTTGTTTCAACTTCACTTAAAACAATAGGCTTGAGGTGTTATTTGCCTGTTCATTTCAAAGGGTTGTTAACTAGATGGCCAGTGCTGATAAATGTCATCACACTATGTCCTTTTTACAGTATGTTCCAGATCAAGAATCAGGACTGAGCACGTGTACCCTTCTTGTGTTGCCTGCTTACAGAGCAATTATGTCCTGGGCACATTTTAGCCACTGCAGAGCCAGGCAAACCCATCTCAAGTTGCCCGTCCCAGGGGAAGTTTTTTCAGGCTGACTTGGGAGCACTCAAAAAGCATGGCAAAGGGAAGAAAAGGAGAGATGGGGAATCCTAGGAAACTCCAGCAGAGAGGAATACAGGCAGGAACATCCAGCAGTCTTTTCCTGTGATGTGACTCAGGCTGGGTGTTCACCTCTCAAAGAGCTGCACTCAGATGTGCAGTAGAAAGAGTATTAAGCAAGTAATATTTACAGCCTATTCAGTGCTATAGCTGGTCTTATAAAACTGCCTGCAGACATAATGGGCTGACAAATATATTCCAAAGACAGCACAACAGCATAGCTTAAAATGAATCGTGACTGCCATGGAAATCAAATGCAAAATCCATGTTAATGCTCTGAACAGCATTACATTAATTCCCCCTATTTTTTTTTTATTCTTTCCCATTTCATCTTCACTTTTTACTCTTTTTACACCTTGCAGAGCAGTCTCCTAGACACAAGGATATCTTTGGTTGTTTACTCACTTGGTAGCAGTGAAACATTTTCATATATCTCCTTGTCTGGTGATATATATAGATATATAGATAGATATAGATATATTTTTTTTGTATAGAGTTTGTATATATATTTGAATGTAAGAGGAAAAAATGGTATCACTTTTCTAGACATCATTCAATAATGAACAGAACTTCAACAGCTTTTAAAACTTGAACTAAAATCTGCAAATTTCATTTTTTCTGGTCATGCCCTATCTCATCCATCCCAATGATTTCCAGTCTTTCTTATCTGTGGTCTCTCCCCTGACAGCTCCAGGCCTGTCCATTCCCTCTCTTACCACACAGATGCTTTAGTAAAACTTGTGGTTTTTCCACACACCTGGCAAACTTTTGCTTAGGTTTTAAACACAGAAGTGGGGAAAAAAAAGTTCAGGAAGTTGTTTTCACTCCCAAATTCTCTGAATTCAAGGAGTGGAAAAGACATATATTCGTAGAAAAAAACCCACACATCCTGAGGGACAAGGCCTGGAAACAGCTTTTTTTGCACTGAGAAGATGGATCTACTCTTCCTTGCCCACTGCACTGTGAAAGAGGTTGAAGTGAATTTGCACTGTACCAGTGCAAAAGCAAAGTGAAGCAGCAATGCCCCACATATTCTTATTTCCAACCCACTTGAGCAAAATCTACATCGGGCCTTACTAAATCAGAGCCCTTGTCTTTTGTTCCTCAGCTCCAGCTTGAATGATCCCAGATTTTCCCCAGATCTTCAAACACATCCCTGGCCTTCACAGAGAAAGGAAAGCTGGCAACTTCAAGAGCAGCGGCCGCTCCTCAGCTCGGAGGCCGCTGCACATCCCGGCTTTGATGTGGCTGACCTCGCCAGAACGGGAGCAGGCTGCTGCTTCCCGGCTCGCATTTGCCCGGGGCCATGAATTATCCTGACAAGCAGCTGGTGACAGCAGACACCTCCCGAGGGGCCTGTCGTGCTGTGGGAAGCGGGAGAGTTTCGGGCGGACTCGGGGGGACAGCCCAGGCTGGGAGCGGCGCGGGGCCTGGTGAATGTTCCTGTTGTGCCGGCACACCCGCAGGCCTGGGGGCCTGAGCGCCATCTGAACCGCTCAAAGTGTTCCGATGTGAGGGCTCGGCTGCTCTCCTGACTAAACAGAAGCCGATTGTGAAATCTGGAGACATTTCCAAACTTCCCCAGTTTCTAAATGGGCATTAAGATCAGTTCAACGTATAACTTCAACAGGAAGCCTCCATGGGTCATTGGTTTGTGACTCCCTTTACTTCCTCTGTTGTGCCATCCTTCCCATGCACATATCCTCTGCTTTCCACTTTAAAGAAATAAGAATTTACAAAATTATTTTTCTTCTTTACAAAACTCTGTTCACAAAAATTTTGCAAAGTGAAAAGTGTAAACAAACAGTGGCCATAGTTATTTATAAAATAACTTTTTAAAATACCTATATTTTTGTCCTGGGGAATAAACAAAATCAAACTGCATAATGAAAATCGGATGGCATGCTAAATCCACTTACATTCTGCCCCAGCTGCAAGTTTACACAGGGACAACACTGTAACACATTCAAAAGATCACTGATAACATGTGATTTAGGGCTGGGACATTCTATGAATAAGGGTTTTAGGTAAAGAGCCTTTTCTTTTTTTGTTCTTGTATATTATACTGGGAAACATGCAACTGAAGAAATTCACTTGGATTATTAATTGTAGCCCATAATCATAGGTAAGTCTGTGAAGAAGTGCAGGTGACTTGAGACAGATCAATCAATCCACCCTAGCCATAAAATAGCTCCTCTAGAAAGAAAAGGAGAATAAAAAGACATCACCAATGGTCTGAATTAGTTTGGTTAAAAGCACAAGGTGTTCTTTAAAATTTGAGCACCTATACATAAAACCAAAATATCTCTTTATCTGCCAGCATTGCCTGGGACACGCTCCTTCTAGCCCCAGACTCAGTAGCAGGTGAAGTAGAGCAAAAGACCTGAGAGTAGAAATATTTTGGAGACCCTTTGGGAACAGCCTATTTATCAGGTGTACTGGGACTAATTCAATAAACTCAGACATTTTTTCATCAAGAAGTGTAAAGAAACATTAAATAGAACATAGCAAAATCTATTTGAATAGATTGGAATAAATTCCAATCATTAATTGGAATAAATCAGCCTTATTCGGCAGATTAATGCCAACTTACACCAGTTAAACTTGTAATGCATTTTAGATTGCATTCTATGCAGTACTCACATAAATTAGGATATTTTACTACATTTTTACTTTTTCCAGGAAATCGAAATGGGCTTAAGCTGTCCTTTTAAAACAATATAAATACTTCTGCATGTCTCAACTTCAAGAATGTCCTCTTCTTCCCTGCCGCTGATGGGTAGCAAGTGATTGTAGCTGATAGTTATCTGCTTGCCAGAGGATATGAATGTGCTAATCTTACTTCCAATATAAACAACAGTTGGGGCAACTTTTTGCAATGTAAATGGTTTGTTGGGTGTATTTTATGACACAGCTTGTGTCATCACAAGTACTGGTCATTGTTTGCTTTTCTTTAAAATTAAGTCAAAGTATTTCACTGCATTGTTTGGCACCAAAATAAATCGGGTCCATTTGTGTATGGTCTAGGTGCAATTGTGCACGTAGGCATTTGCACTCGTTTTTAAAAGGGGTGCAGTTATCAAGAATTCAGAAGACCTGAACTGCATGCAAGGACTTAGGGGGTTTTATCAACAATGTAGAGGATTAAATACACAGAAAAAAATATGTAGGGCTTATGTTTTTCCTCCTCAGTTACTGAGATGTTCACGAACATTGTATTTTCGGGCAACTGTTCATGTCAAGAAAAGATGGACATTTACCCTGCTTGGTTACTGTTTGCTTAAAAATTGCACTTCATTTTTTTCATAAGAATTTGAGACCTATGAAGGTGCCCAAAACAACCCCAAAACCTACAAGCCAGAAAAACTGGATTTGAGTCTTTCTGTTTGTTTATCCAGAGTAATTTTAAAGGACATTTAAAAACTGCTATTAACTGAAGTGAACTTCACATTTCCAGTCACTGAGCTCACTGGGAGATGAAAGGATCCTCCTGGCCATTGCTCAGCACTCCTTTCACGCTGTTCTGTCCCATCGTGGAGGTTATTAACTTTTTACAAGCACTGCTCACATCCTCTCTTTGATAGATGGTGCTAAGCTTGCACTTAGATTACAGGACTTCCTAGCAAGGCCATTTTGTTATTGAGAGAGAGGAAATCTTAACACAAGGTGATTTTTTCATATCAATCCCTTCATTTTCCCCATAAAATTTTGCATAGGGAAATAGTTTCAAGGAGTTTCAGACTACACCAGCCTGAGGCCTTAATGGATGGTCATGGGTGTCCCAAGCACAGGGTGCAGTGATAGGTTTTGGGCTAGTCCTCCCCTGATTTTTGTGTCCAACTGCAAGTTACCCTGGGACTGGTGCTGTCTTGCGATTCCCACTGGGACACAGGAAACCTGGGGTGACCCGTGGGAAGACTGAATGAGAATAGAAAGGAGAGGGGGCAGAAAGAGGAGAAAGAAAGCACCCTTTTTCCTTTCTGAAACAGTTGTCCCTTTTCAGAGTGAAAAAAAAAAAAAAAAAAAAGGAGACGAGGTGGAGAGGAAGGCCAGAGGGGAAGAAATTTTCCCGCTACCTCATTACTCTCCAGTCACTCTAAGCTCCCAGATGTGGCCAGCATAGCTCCCGCCCTTCTCGCCCCTCTGGCCTCTGCACCTAAATTTCTCACAACGTTCTTCCCAGCTGGAAATGTAAATCAAGACACATTCAGAAATTTAAAAAGAACCAAAACCAAAAAAAAACCCCAAAAACCCAAAAAACAAAAACAAACAAACAAAAAAAACCAAACCAACAACAACAAAAAAACAAACACAAAAAAACCCCATCCAAACAAACATGAATAAGAATGTACCATTCTTCTTTATGGATTATGTAAAACAAATATAGCTGGTCTTCACTGTCTCTAACTTTCTGTGATTTCTAACTGAAGTTTCATGACTCAAGAACTTACTTTTCTATCTAAAAAACTTACTGGATTTATTTTTTTTTCCTTAGTGGAAAAAAGCTGACACCAGATGTTTCTTTAGACTCTTCCCTGTCCTGAGTGAGTAAACACCAGAGCAAACAGGCTGTTCTGTCATCTTGCTCCTCTCCAGAACACCAACAGTTTTAACACTTAGTTCAGAAAAAGAAATTTAAACTGCTACCAACTGCATTTCCAGCTAAAGATATGTAAGTCTTCACTCTTAAAATTAAATAAAAGTTTTTGCTCATGAATAATCTGACTGTTTATGAGCAGTGTGGTATGATGCACAGATACAATAAAGCTCTTGTGCTGTCCAAGCCCTTGGCTCAAATGAGTGTGTCTCCTGGCCCAGGAAAGCAACAGCCTTTTCTAACAGCCGCCTGTCAGTATTTTTAAACCTTCTATCCTAAAATAACATGTCGATGTTTGCCTACCTGAACTTACAGGAAGACTGAATGAAAATTTGTGGGCACACCACTGTAAATGGATTTTGTCACGGTTTTTATGATGTCATCAGATTATTTATCCTGCTGTGCTGAGAAACTGAGAATTGCATTTCCCCCTGCAGCCCATCATCTCTGAAGGCATTTTTGAACTCTTTTTTTTTTTTTAACACCTCTGAAAGTAAAGGGTTGAAATTATGGAGAGCAAACTACCCCTCCTGAGGTGAAGGGGAATGCATTGGATCCATTCTACCAGCTGACATTCAAGCTTGCCATGTTGCTTACAAATATATCCCAAAGCAAACCTCAAAAAAAAATACCACACAGACAATTTTTAATTCCTTCCCTGTCAGTAACACCACTACATTTGTTTAGCAGCTAGGCATGAGACTGTGGCACTAGCTGGTATTTTATCTTCTACTTATTTTATGCTAAGACATTTGAGAGAGATGAAAGAGTAAACAAGCTCTCAGTCCCAAGATATTTTTGTACTGAGACCACTACATCTGCAAATTACAGGTATTTTAAACTTTTTTTCAATTACACACACATAAAATATTAGATCACTGCATGGTTAGCTAATATTATTTTAACATCACCTTTCATGTAGAAAAATGTTACTTCTATCTGAGTCTTTGCTTAAGAAGTAATTCAAATAAGGGGTGTAGGTGTTTTCTTGGCTTACCAAAATTATTTAAAATTAAGTCTCACTCTATCCTTGTTCAGTTGTCAGAAGATAGAGTTATGTATCTTCTGGGATCTTCTCATCCATTCAAAAATAGATGCCTACTTTCACATGGACAGAGGCAGAGGGTTTTTCCTCTAGGATCCTGGTGTGCTCCAGGGCAAGACCTAATAGTGTAAGCCATTGCTTTCACTACAGGCAATAAAACACATTTATGCATATGTGCATTTTGCAGCACGAATTCAGTCATTTGCATCATAATTCCCGGAGCAGCTCTTCGGCACAACCCCAGGGGTTGGGGTTGCAGCACTGGGATGAGTGGAATGTGTTTGTGGATGGTGCGGAGCAATTTTAGACTGCAAAAGCTGTCTGATACAGGTCTGGGGGACATCTGGGAACGAGGAAAGTAGTCTCCTACTGTCAGTGGGAAGCAGACCCTGGAGGGAACCCTCTGTAGCTGGGAAGCCAGTTACTTCATGCTGGGAAAGGACCTGAGTGAGAACTAATGCACAAAAACTGTGGGTGATGTGGGGAGAGGAAGCTGGGACAAGGGAGGGAGCACGGTCACTAAAACAGGCAGGAAGTCTGTCTAGAAACTACTGTTTCGTAGTGCAAATGTCTTCAACTTAGTCTAAAATCTGATTTCTCCTTTGATTCCCAGCAGTCTGTGCAATGCAGCCCTTCCTGTGGAAACCATGTGCCTGACTTTGTACTTAAATAGCTTGCAGAACTGAGGGGCAGCCATAGGGAGAAGGACACCTTATTAGAAAATGATATTTAGGAAATATTAAGATAGAACATGATAATTTTGGGGGCTGCATCAGAGCTGGTGTTTTGTGGCAGGGTGTCAAAAGCTGTTCCTTGTATCGTTTTGGTTTTCTCTGAGCTTGCAGAGTAGCCCCACTTCCTTCAGTGTTACAGCCATCCAGATGGATCAGGGTGATAAATGGTGACAAATTACTCTGCAATTTAGCTATATATGGAAAACATGCTTTGAAAAATCTGTTCAGTTGTCTTTTTAGAGGTGAATGTGGAGATTTTATAATCTTAGATGTGTTTGTGGTCTTTAGTTCAGTTTCCCAGTATACATTTATGTCTTGGCTCCACCAGAGTTAAATTTAAGATTATATCAGTTTTGCAGTCAGGAAGAAAACACTTTAGACAAGCATTTTGACCACAAGAGCTACTTACTTGTTTCACATTTCTGCACCATTAATTCATGGTAAGGTGAATTTTTAAAACGTAAATTGACTTTTTTGTTGTCCTTTCCCATGTAGTACTTTATGACCATGACAGATTGAGAAGTGAAAACTAATTCCTGTCCATTTAGACAGAATTAGACTAATATCTGTTTCAACTTACACATCCCGACCACATTACTGCAACTGGCACTGAATCACCTGTTGCTCACCTGAATCACTTTGCTGCTGAAGGAACCAGGGTCAAACAGACTGGAAAACTCCACAGTCTGAAATGGTCTTTTAACTTTTGAAGGATGACAGTATTTATGTGGATGATCTGGATGTGGCCTACATCTCTGATGATATAATTACTCTCTAAACAGAGAGCCATTAAACACTAATTTTTGGATAGAGATGCAAGTTCTTTGAATATTAGTTTTCTGAGTGTTTAGAAAGAGCATATTAGCACTTAAGAGCATAATTTGATGTCATAATGTGTGGCAACCTAGTTCATAGGCAACACGAATAAGGATAAATGAATGAGGAGTGACTTTTGTGCTACTCACCAAAACACTGTGAGTCAGATGCAAGCCATTCACTTTCCCCAGTATCCAACAAAATGCCCATGTAGCGAGCAATTTCACACAGTATGAGGAACCTGCTGCTGTTTTCTTGCATCTCTGCATACTAGCCTAAAAAAAAAAAAAGAAAAAGAAATCGTGACAAAATGTTGATTTCTTTATCAATCCAAATTCTGAGCACCAGAGAAATAGCAATAGTTTCTCATTAAGTGTGAGGAAGGTTGAAGTGTTGTCCAGGCACAGTTGCTCTGGAAACTCATGCTGTTGTTTCATTCTTTGTCATTTCAGGGGATGCTGGTTCTTAGTATGTGGGGAGAGAGAGTTTTCTTCTTGTTGAAAGGTGCATGGTCTTTTTGAGCAATCTTGGGTGTCCATCCTAGCACACAACACAATGTCACATGCAATTAGTGCATCCATGCAAAACATGGCCACAGGCCTTAAAGAAGTGGTGGGAATACCCAGCCATGGGCTGTAGGAACCCTATTTTGCATGTGCAGCCTTAACCATCTGAGGACAGTCTAAGGCATTTTGTGCGGTGCCCTGTACTGAAACAGGGTGTCTCAAGAAGTGAATACACTGAAGAGCATTCAGGATACATTGACTTGTCCCTGGCATTATCAGTCTTAAAATTGGTAATTTCTAGAGAAGATTTAGTTTAAATATACAAAAGAGGAGATTATAAATCAGCTTTATGATGTTTATATATTTTCCTTGTGTGATAAAGTCTGTTTCTTGCTTCATCTTGTCTTTTCTCAGTTACTCTTAATTTTCCATATGCAGTTGACACCCAGTTAATCCAAATACTTCAGATTCCTGTTATGAAGACATTACCTTCCAGAATTGCTAACTGCAGAGCTGACTGTATTTAACTAATTTCAAGGTTTCAGATTTAGGGGGTTATGAGAAGTATGGTCCACACATGCAATATCTTCCTTCAGGATGTCTGAGGTTACATTAATTATCAAGCATCCAGGAGAGGAAACATTAATCATTTGTCTCTGTACTTGCTGGGATTATTCCAAAACCTCCTTCCTTTTCTCTGTCAATATGAATCCAACAAGGAGAGAAGAGGAAAGTTTAACATATGGTCAGAGATAGAGTGCATGTCCTTTTCTCCAGAAGCAAACATCAAAGATTTGCAGAGTTCGGGCTGATTCATCTGCAAAGCTCTTAGGCCAATATAGGGCCAAGGATGTGAGTTAGTCACAAACAATGTGACTTTAGCCTTCCATAAACAATTTTTACAGATGATAAAATAAATTTCTATTTTCCTTGCTCTACTCCCCCATTCAATAGTCTGCTATACTCCCTTTATAGCATTTCCTTTTGCCCTTATCTCCAAGACAGTAGGAAAAGCCATGGATGTAAAACCTGAAAATCTCCATTCTTGAGGAGAGTCCAGGAATCAAACTCAAAAAGCCGTATCATGAACCAGGATGCAAGCAAATGTTTTGTCAAATCAGTGTCCTTAGAGTTCATGTTCATGGTGTTGATGACATGAGGGAACTGATAATGTTATGAGGTTCTTGAGGCTTATTGTTTGTTCATGTCAAACACAGATGAAGTTTTCCAGAAGAAACACAGCTAGCTAAGAATAAGATTGGCAGTTCATAGAAAGATCAAGCTGAATGCCATCTGCATGGAGAACTTTTCATCTAAAACTAGCAGTCATACTCTCTTCTCAGCTACATGAGAGAAGCCCAGGTTACTACAGCTAAACCAGTGGAGCTGCTCAAAATTGTTAATGGTGTAGATGTACTTGATTTCCAGGAAAGTGCTGGGAGTCTTGTTATTCATTTCCTTTTATTCTCTTGATATGCTCAATTTCCAACAAATTCTTCTTAGTTCACCTTTTCAAACTATAGGCAGTAATCCAGGTTTTCCATTTTTTAGGGAATTTACAATACCACAAGAATCTAAGCCATCTGATCTCCTTTTCTTAATCTGAGTAACACCATCCATGTGAGTTTGTTTTCTACTACTCTGTTCCGAAGAGCTAAGGTATCCTGAAATTATCTCAGTGTCTAGAATTGCATGGTCTAAGTTAGTCATAGGCCAAAAAGATCAGTCAAAGTCACAATGGAGACATGCAATGTATCACAGTTCTCTAGCTTTCTTACATTAGGGCTCTTTCCCAGGAATGCAAAGAAAGGAGGGTAACAGAAACTTGGGGCCAAAATATATTCTCCTGCTCTCTGTGGAACTACAGTGAACTAGAAGAATAAATACTATATAATTAAAAGGAACAACAGGCTTTGAAGGAACAATGTCCTTATGATCAAAAGGCTGTATACTAATACCCTAAGCTAAAGAGTAGTTCTGTTTATACTGTTGTTTAAGTTTAGCCACCTGAATTTGCTTTTGTAAAGAAAATACTCTATGTCCCTGAAGGATAAAACCATGTGGGAAAAGAGCAACTGCCTGAGTTTTTGTTCTGCTTTGGAATTGCTGCACCCTTGTGCAGAGAGTTAACCTTTCCTCAGGCATGTTCCATAATCACTGGGCCATTCTCTTGGTTTCAGTCCTTCCCTGAGGCATCCAGTCCACATCAGCAGTCAGTGTGCTTTTGCAAATGAAAAAAAGGTGATTCCATTAGTCAAGACCCCAAATGCACACTGAAGCAGCAGCATGCCAAAGTGCACAGATGCTAGTAAATGTATGCATAGTTCCAGTATTGCTTCAGAAAAATGTAGTGTAACTCATTACTTTTCCTTCCCGCAAAAGAAACTGCTTTGAAAAAATAGGAAACAAACACATGGCTTTAAATGGAACTGCTGATTTTGATGCTACTTATAAGGAAAGAGTCAGAACACACTGGAAACAACATGGATTTTTCCTCATTTGATCTACAGGAGAAAGGAAGGGTTTATCACCTCCCCTAAGAAATTTAGAGCTTTTCATATAAAATACAAATCTCCATTTAAATTTTTTGTGTTAGTGAATTCTTTTCAGTATGACATACAGATAGGGAGAACTTTTTAGTTAGTATTGTTTTGGAACAAAAAACTAACCATTTTTTTATAAGTCATTTTGGAAATAGCCCCACTTTTGCATAAATCTCTGTCCCGCCTCATCCTGTTTTACAGTTCCCTTTCTGTGCAGATTCTGGCAGAAGTCATCTTGCTAATTCCCAAAGACTTGAATTAGCCACATGATGGTTTTCATAGAGCTGCTAAAACATTTGGCTCCATTAATTGGCCGATAATATGTTTACATTTACAAATGGCTTGCTAGAAAATTCCTAAGGAATAACTGATGCATTGAAATAATTTTTGCAATAGATCCAGGCTCCTTTGCTTCAGTTTCAGGCGGTTTCATGTAAAGGCAGTGCCTGCATGCATGGGCCTGCATGCTTAGATGTAGGGGACTGCACCAACAGATGTTTTCAGGGAGAAGAAGGCAGAATTGAAATGTCTAAGTCTAAAACTACGATCCACAAAACCTTGCCTAGCCCTGCAGGAGATAAAAAGAGCCACAATCAGTTATCATTTCCCCTGTGAAGTTCACTAGGTACTTCCAGTGCTTGACAGCCTTGTTTGCTGCTATCCTTCCAGAGCTGAACATTTGGGTACCTTTCTTATGACTGCAGTCCTTTGAGACTCTCAAACTGGCCAGTCCCACACTCATATCCCCAGAGGTCCAGTCCAGCCAGTGTTTCCTGGAAAAGTTGGATGTGTATTGACAGCATCACTTCTGCACAAAGCACAGCCAGCCTCGGATGAATGCTGCATCTGGAAGGGAAGCAGAACTGTTGCTTTTATCTAACAATTTAGAGGTTTAAAGCATTTACCCAGGAAGCTGAAGCTCAAGGCTTTACTCCCCCTCAGCCAAAGGCAGTTCCAGCTCAGATCTGCAAGGTCCCTCAGGAGCACTGGGAGGGAACATCCTCCTCAGTATGTCAGAACTGGTGTGGCTGAAAAACACGAGTCAAAGAGGCAGGAATAGAGTAAGCCACAAACGGGTGATGTTGTCCTTGTGTCTGGGAAGCACAGACTTCAGGCTGCACAGCACAAAAAGATCTCAAAGAATGTTGATATTTTTAGGCTAGAACCCCGGTGAGGGAAGTTGCCCCCAACACCTAACTACTGTCCTTCTGCTGTCTCAGCTGCTGATCAACACCATTTTAGGCAGAAGACTTCAAGTGAGCATTTCTCAGTTTGCAGGACACTTGCTAGAATTTCAGCTAAAAAATTAAAAACAAATTATTGGAAATAAACTTTTTCATGAGCTCTAATAAAAAAAGCAAAATAACAGAGCCATGTAACCTAGCATTTTCTCATATTTAAAGCAGAACCATGTAACCTACATTTTCTTGTTGTTAAACTCAAATATATATAAATTCTTTCCTTATTTATTAAAAATTTATTAAAACAAGGGGTACACTGGAACATCTAAGAGAGTGTAGTGATTTAATTCTATTCTTCCATATGAAGAAGAGAAATTAATTATTTTTATATGCAAGAGAAAGCAAAAATGTGTAACCACAAATTGTTTTTCATCAGAAGGACTTCATTGATGGCTTCTAAATCACTAATTGTACTTGCAAATTAATTTCCTCCCACTACAGTGGAAAGAGATTAGTTATTAAAATTTGTCATATTTATATAAATTATGTCTGTGGTGCTTTCTAAA
Source organism: Acridotheres tristis (assembly GCA_037013685.1). Taxonomy (NCBI): domain Eukaryota; kingdom Metazoa; phylum Chordata; class Aves; order Passeriformes; family Sturnidae; genus Acridotheres; species Acridotheres tristis. The sequence continues at coordinate 137,508,115 of CM072886.1, read as the reverse complement.
GTAAATTGAATATGCTTTTGATGTTGTATGTAGAGATGGAAGAGCATTTCAACCTGCCCATTTCTCTAATAGACTGAGAAAGACATTAAAACATCTGTATAGTCATGAAGCTAAGGGCAGAGTGATAGGCAGTAGGGAAGATTCTATAAAAACTGATGTTTCTGATCTACATATCTTTTTAATCAATGGAAGAACTATGTAAAAGCCAATCAGACTTTTAAAATTAACCAAACTACATTTGTATGAAGACTTTCAAGCATTTTTGTCAGCTCAGCTCATTTTGAAAGTTAATTTCATAAAATCATAGATTTGTTTAAATTGGAAAAATCTCTTGATATCATCAAGTCCAACCCTTAACCCAGCACTGACTAATCCACCACTAAACCATGTCCCTAAGTGCTACAACTACACATCTTTTAAATACCTCCAAGGATGGTGACTCTACAACATCCCTGGGCAGCCTGTTCCAAAGTTTGATAACCCTTTCCATGAACAATCTTTTCCTAAGATCCAGTCTAAACCTCCTGTGGTGCAACTTGAGGTTGTTCCTTCCTGTCTTATCACTGTGACTTGGCAGAAGAGCCAGACCCCACTCAGCTACAACCTCCTTTCAGGGAGTTTTTGAGAGTGCTAAGATGCTCGTGGAGCTTTCTTTTCTCCAGGCTGAGCTTCCCCAGCTGCTCTTCACAGGACTTGTGCTCCAGACCCATCACCAGCTCTGTTGCTCTCCTTTGTGGATACCTTTGCAATTTCAGAAATCTTTTTCAATTTTCTACCCATTTATTTCAGTTAAATAGTTAACTTCCCTAGAAGAAGTACCTTTTCTCATTCTGAGATCTCATTCTGTATCCAGAAGCAGTTAGAGCAGTGCTTTTCCTACAAAAAATATAATTTTAGATCACAGGGAAATAAGTTTGTCCTATTAACATTTATGAGGTAAAAAATTGCTTCAAAATACCTAAAGATCTTACTACATGTTGGAATTCTTTGAAGGAGGAAGTTAATAAATCATTTTCCCATATTATACATCTATAATACATCTATACATGTGGATTTAATTAGCAAGTATGTAAAACTTACATTGAGTACTGTAGTACTTAGTCCTACGACAATCAGCCTGAAAATCTGTTTTTAAATTTAATACTTAGAAAGTGTATAATCTGGATTTCCATCTCTGAAGTATAATTTCTACATGGAAGTCACAGGTGATCTGTGGAAAAAATAGCAATATTCAGAAACTGAGTAATGTTGTAGCAGATCCAATTTCGAATTAAACTTTTCCTTGAAACTAGAAGATGTTAACTATGCATTTGATAAAAACTTAAATCATATTTTCCAGAGAGGGAAATGGAGGGAAAAGAAACATATGGAGGTCAGTCTGGGTGTGACATCCATTACCACATAGGTCTAAGTCCCATTAGTCATTTCAGTGTATATTTTTTTTTAATTCTAATATGTTGACACTTTGAGTGCTTGTGTACATTGTGGGAAAGGAAAGGAAAAGGAAGAGAAAAAGGGAGAGGAAAAGGATGAGAGAAGGAAAGAGGAAAGGGAAGAGGGAAGGGAAGGAAAGGGAAGGGAAGAGGAGGGGAGGGTTTGCAGGAATACACACTATCTCTGGGAAGATGGCAAGATGGATGAACAGGATACAGCATGCAAATAAACTTCTTAGACTTCATGAGCCCTCAGAGGCACAGTTCTTAACTGGGCAGGTGTTCTGACTCCTTGTTAGTTGCTCTCAGCTTATACGGCATTGTTGGCTACTTTTGAAATGTGATCTTTGTAGTATTAATGTGATAACTAAGTGATGGCCGTCTCTTATTCCCAGGTTTCCCCCATTTTCCCAGTAGAAAGGTAGAGCCCATTCCCAGTCTGGGCAGAGGAACGATGCCTTCACTGAAAGATTTTAGAAGTATCCATGAGGAGAAGGTACCTGCTTTGCAGGACAGCTCACAGAAGTTGCTCAAAGAACAAGAAAAATGTCAAAAAACAGTGTTGTGGCAGTGATGCTGTCACTGAAATGGGTGATGATATGGGAAAGAGCAGACTCACCAGAACTGTCTACAGGGGTGCACAAACTGTGACAAAAAGAACTGTGGGAGGATTTAAATAACCTTGTCAAGGAGCATGTGTGCACCCCTGCCTTCACCTCTAGATCTCTCAAGAAAAAAACAATCTTTAAATTATGTTCCACAGAAACATCAGAAGTCTACAGGGTGCTGTAGACAGACTGAACTTTGTCACCCCAGTGTGACAGCACATCCAGAGATTAGCTGGAGGAGGCCTGGAAAGAAAGTCCTGCTTTGGTCCCATTCATGGAGAGGAGGACACAGCCATGGGACTTAGCACTGGCACAAGCCACCTCAAGAACCTCCCTGTTCCTCACTTTAGTTTCAAATGAGGGAGCATTTGACACATAGAGACTGATCACAACACTGATCTGAAATAATGCTTTTGACTTTGCCCTTCCCTCTCCTGAATTTGCTTTACCTGTCTGTGGTGCTTTATCGTTGATCTACAACCAGAACCTTTTGTAGCAGAACACCATCTTCTTCCTGCACCTTTGTGCAGCACTAAGCAACTGTAATATTTATAATGTCAGATTTTGGGTGGCCTGAGGACTCTTCTGGTTTTCATAAAAGGGGTAATTAGCGACTTCTGTAGTGTCAAAACTTGGAAACAACTAAAGTCACTGCCCAAGGCAAGTGGGTCAATCATCATGAACAGGTATTAACTGTGCTTCCCTATAGGAAAGCAGCAGAATATGAATATGGGTTTTCAGGGATCACAAAGCCATAGAAGCAGCTGCAGGAGGTAGTCTGGCCAACAGGATGGGGAGAGATTTGCTTCTGCCTTCTCACTGGAAGTAAACTACATGACAGCAAAGATGATGCCTTGTTCATGGTACCAACGTTTCCTCCTGAAGAGGAAAAGAAACCAGAATAGCCCTGAAAGTTCCTGAAATTTCCTGTAACACGTTCATGGCACAAAGGGTGGAAAGACTCTGAGGGGGTCTGTAAGAGTTAATGGATTAATTTGTAAACGGTTTGAGATCTTGTCCTAATGTACAGAAGGAAGCTCAGAACACTTGCTCTGCATATATTTGTAACTCCCTAAATAAAGACCACAGTGCCAGGTCTTAAATTTCACACATTAATCCACAGAGACCTGCAACCCAGACAGATGGCTCTGAGGCAGCAAGGAAAATAATTCTTTGTTGTTTTTCAACTCTTTTTTATTAGGTGGATTTCTACGGTATGAATGACCTTACAGCAAAAGATCACTACTTTAGAAAACAGCTACAAGCAAAACTTAGATACATTCTCTTAGAAAAAAGGTAGTATCTGTCTGCGACCACCAGGAGGAATAAATCTGGGCTGGTTTGGGTTCTGTTTCCCACAGTAAAAGAGTGGGAAAATGATCTTCCCTTGCTCTTGGGATAGAAGTGGTATTGGATGAATCAGCCTGTTACCAGAACTTTTTGGACGAATACAGAAAAATCTTCATATGATTTGAATTTGGTTAACTCACAAGTGTTATTGTTTTACATTGTTGGCAAACATAGCATCATTAATAATAAGATCTGCCAAATGCTACTACTTTATGGGACCTATGACAGTTGAATCTATGCCTCAGTAGCTTAGAGAATCACACACCTCTTAGCAGGACTCATCCTGCCCAGCAGCAGAGACCTCGCTCATGGGTGCAGAGTGTCGTCAACTCCCACAACAGCCAGGCCAGTGTAGGGCTCTCAGCATTTTGCAGGACTGATTTTTATATTTCTGTTCTTTCCAGCAGACCCCTGGGGTATTGAAAAGAGCCAATAAACAAAACAAAACAATACAAAAGCCAGCAAGCAAAAAAGACCAGCATTTGCTGAAAATGCTGACCAACATTTGCACTGATTCTGTTAGTGTGCCCCTGAAATTTCCTGCATGTCCTGCTGTGTAAGTGCAAAAATGAAAGAGGGAAAAAAAGCAAAAAAAAAGTGCTTTATTTCTCCAAGTATTAGGGAATATTTTCTTTGGCTTTACTCTATACACGTCATCATTCCTCACATCCTACATTTCAGAGCAGGGTTTGGAAAGGACTTCCCTTGGGAGTATTTCACTTTACGTACTCTGAGATTTGAGCTTTTATCAGACAGAATTATGTAGGTTGGAAAAATTCTCTAAGATTGTTGATTCCAACCATTAACATAATAGTGCCTAAATCCTAAGGATCAGGTGAATTTAGCAGAGTGTTTCCATTCTCTCTGTGAACATGGTGTGCAACATTGCTTACAGATCATTACCTACTGCAAGCATCCTTATTCTTACCTACTGAGTCTGGCAAGAGAATCATGTGAAATTGTTTTTCGCAGGCTGTGGCAGGCTTTGGGGTTTATGATAGAGTAAAAACTATGATAGAGTTCAAACTGTGGATTGAAATCACAGAGTCAGGCTTGCCTGTGAGCTTCTGGGCTCAGTAAGCTGTGATCCACCCCAACTGCAGGCCTTCTCCACCATCAAGGGATTGGGTGTTCAGATCCCATTTATGGGCAGTAACTGAAGTAGTTTCAGCATTTAACTTGGAAAACCAACTCATTACCATGCAGCCTGTGCCATGCATGCTGCTGCTGTCATAAGCCTTATTTTAAATTTGTCATTCTTGGCTGTCAGCAAAAGAACAGAAGTGCAGCACGCAGAGCAGAATAAACTCTGTACTCCAAGTTCTGGGCAAAGCTGCTCCAGTATGTTAAAAAAATGTAAGAAGTATCATAGCCAGTCAAATCAAAACCTTGTCTAGCCAAGTATCCTGTCTCTGACAGTGATTATTAGCAGATACTGATACAAAAGTATGAGAGTTAGGGTATATAGAGTCCTTTACTGCTTTCCAGCCTCCAAAAATCAACCATGTCAAGATTTCCTGAGACTGAAATTACATCCAGAACATAGTATCTAATAGTCAACAAAGCACTCATCCGCCATTAATTTGTCAATCGCTTTTGGCATTCATTTATTTATTTAATTTATTTTGCCTCAATGTAGCTACAAGCCACACAAAATTTTTCCCTTTTTGCCTATTTTTAGTTGTGCATGGCAATTTTATTGAGTGCCCCCAAAGATTTTATATTCTGAGTGACTGTGAATGATCAGTTCCTGTTTGTTTTCCCTGCACCAGCCAGGGTTTATGGAGCTGTGCTCTATTCTGCCTCCATTATAATTTTTCCAAACTGAGAAACCCTATGATTTAGCAGAACAGAGACATGCCAAAAACGAAAAGAGACCTGTGGAAGGACCAGTTGTGGAGGAGTTTCTGGAGGCAGGACTTGCTCTAGACATCTTCTCATCCACACTGTAGACCTATGAAGCTGAAGAACAGATATTGTGTCCTGACAGCAAGGAAGCATCAGGCTCAAGTGTCAGAGTAAGGAAAAGCCAAGGACTATCCCTGCTCTGCAACTCTGACATTTCTCCCCAGGGCCACTAAGATATGATGATGGATGGCAATTTTCACCTAAGGGTGGCTTGAGAACAAGGCAGTAAGAAAAGAAAGGAGATGTCACCATCTTCTCTGATGTGTGACTGCCTGTGTTGAGGGTCTGAAGGAAGCTAGGCAGCTGAGTGGATGAGGATGGGAGGGAATTTTCTGTGTGATTTCACAGGGGAGTCTTAAAACTCAACTGACTGGGAATATCAGGTTGATGATACTTTTTATGAGCAAAGAGGACATTGATACTAAACATAATATTTAGTGTCTGGGTGGGGTGAAGATTCGAATTGCTGGGCAGGAAAGGAAGAAGATCATAGGTTGTGCACAAATTTGGAGAAGGGGCTGCACAAACTGTTTTGACACAATGGGAGTAAAAATTCACCTTGGTCTGATAGCAAGACACAGAGAAAATAGATGATGAGTCTCTGAAAAGAGAGAGTTCACAAAAGAATGAGGAGGAAAATAGAAAATACCAAGTTTCAAAAAGAAAGTCCAGCAAACTCTGAGTCCATGGCAGAAGTTTCATGGTGCTATAGCCAGAGCAAAAGACAGCGGTGAAAGGAGGGATGTAGAAAGCTCCTGTGTGCAAGCTGAGATTTGTTCCCAGGAACAATAGTAATAATATGAGCACAGCTTATCCCAAAGCAGAGAAAGGACAAGAAAGCAAGCATGAGATAAGCTTTCCTGACCCTTGCCTTTACTGTCCTTAACAGATTGTATTACTGCTATAGATAAAAGTAGGTCTTTATAGGAAAACCTCTTTTCCCTTCTCTTCTCAGTTCAAGTCTGGTTCTGAGTCATAAACTCATAAACTTGCAACTTCAGCTTCAGTCCCTTTCACAAAGATCCATGTTATAATATAGGCCTTAAGGTCATTAAACCCAAGGGTAGGTGGAGGAGATAAACAGCAACAAGCACATTGCCAGAAATAACAGCCTGTACAGATACGTATACTCTTGTTGTGACCTTGCAGAAAAGGAGGGTGCAAAAGGAAAAAATGTCTAAATGTAATTATTTAACATCTTGTATACAAGATGAGAGATGTAGAGGGTAGGACAGGCCAGGGGAGGGGTGATGCCAGAGTTGCATGTGCACATGAAAAATCCAAGGGAACAAGTAAGGCACAGTGTGAGGCAGCTGCCCTGGTGCCCCTTCCCGCTGTTGTCAGAGCTGCCTCCAGAACGAGCAGAGCCAGGGCATAACGCCCCGGGTCTGCTGGCCAGGAACAGCCTGTTCTACAGTGTCACACTAAAAACCCTGCCTGCACCACAATCCATCATTGAGAATTTTCTAACTGTTCATGGAAATGTCTCCCTCACTCACAGATTTCAAACAAAAACCATCATCAGTGTGAACTGGAGGCCAGAGTCCATGTTTTCATTAATCAAGATGTTAATCATGGAATCACCAAGAGCTCTGCCAGACAAATAAACATACTCAAGACATCCAGGACTAGTAAACTTTGCCCACTTTATGACTACTTTTTCCATGATTCTTTGTCTAATTGGGTTCAACAGTAAGCCTTCCTATGATAACTTGAATCACTAGGTTTTTTTACATAGAAAACAGTGCCTAGAGAGATGCTTGCCTTAACTTTAGGATAATAACTGCTAAGAATTGAGTGTTTAATTTGACAAAAAATAATAGATGATACCCTAATCTGGAAATAGCATTACAAAAGGAACTTCAGCCTTGTGACCTTTAGCTGTAAATCCTGTAAGTTTGGGCAGGATGTCTGGTTAACAGAAGGAGAGTAAAAGCTGCTTTCTTACTCACAAATTTTCTCACTGCTCCTCTGCCCTGCTCCTAGCCTGTGAGCTCATCCCTATGGAAAAAAAACAACCTATCTCCTTCATTCAGCGCCACTCCTTGGTCTGTGATTGGAAATAGTTTAAATAAAAATCACAGTCTGGGCATTCCTCTTCTCAATACTACTACAGGTTGCCCTGCCCACCTCTGCATGAGCAATGAAGATCTGTACAGCAATGCTAACAGCTTTGACACGCACTCTGCAAATCAATAAGGTTTGTAAAATATCTATTCTCCTGGTGCAAGTAACTTATGATCTGAATTCTTCATTTTATTGGAATAAGCTCTTTAGCATCTACCTCAAGGTCATGGTGCCTGAGACCACTGGATGTTGCAATTTAGTTAGCCATTCTATTTACAGAAGTTGTGGTCTCTTTCCTTTGGCAGCCATTGTCTCTGCTAAAACCCCCTTCCCTACAATTCTTATACAAGAATATTTTACTCCACTTTGCTATAGCAAGGAGAAGACAGAAGATTTGATCTCTTATCTTGCTGTTGCCCTCTCTTCAATACAGCTACTCAGTAAACATCTCTTGGCCTAGAGAGTTGCAGTTCTGATTTGCTCTCCCCTCCCTGACAAGCCCCAGGGAGAGGAGAGCAAGACATGGTCAGGGGCTGCCTGAGCCAGCCATGGATACTGTGCTAGCTCCTGATCCTTGTCTTTATTAGAGGGGTGTGTCCAGTGAAGATACAGAAAGTATTTATAGATGGTGGAAAGACTACATGAAAACAATAATACTTATTTGATTAAAAAAATAAAAATACTTGTTTTCATTTCATATTGTAAAGGAATTGAGATGTGGAAAGCACAAGAGGTCAGACAGGCCCCCAGAATAGCTCCCAGCTCTGTCAGAAGAGTCCTCATGAGGATATTGCCAGCTCATGTAGGTGATCTAACTCTTACCTAGAGCAGCAGTGTCCTACAGGCATCTAAAAGAATGTTGAAATATCTTCCTGTGTCCCATCTGCTGTTTCCCACCTCAAAAGAGAGACCCTGAAGCTTAGGCCTGTTTAGAGTTATCCTCCCTTTGTCTCCAGAGTTGCTTGTGAGCTGACTGCTTGTTCTCCCTTGCCTCATCCATTTTTGTCCATTGTCACCCACAAATGTCAGCACTTCCTGCAGTTCCCAGAAGTTCTTGTTTCTCAGATAAGAAATATTCCATAGACAAATCCTGGCCACCATTATCCAGGATCAGGTTTTCATTTATGTGAGCTGCTTCAGGGCTATATGGATGAACCCTGTATTTGAACCAAGTATTTGACTTACAGAAGTGGTACACAAACCTGCTCAGATCTGCTCAGATAAAACAAGACTCACTCAGTGAGGACTGTGTTATTTTAAGTTCAAGATCCAAATTCATGGCCAGCTGAATATGACTAGTGTCAGCAGAACTGTCCCTGATGAACCAGCCTCATCTTCTGCATGAGATGTAGCCAGTCCTCCCATCTAGGCGTTTTCTCACCAATGAGCAGAGTGTTTTGCTGTACAGCATCATTCCTCTAAGGTTCTTCACAGATCTTCAAAACAAAATACTGTCTTAGAAAGTTACCTAACCTGAATTTCATTCCTATTGGGTCTACAACCTCCAATAGTGGAGGTACACAAAAGCACAATGTCCAAAGCTAATGTTATAGCTTTGAAGAGCAGGCATTAAACTCAGTTTTGTGGCCACCATGTGTTTGTGGGCTGCATGATTCAGATCTGTTTGGCTCTGGTGTCTTTAGGCCACTGAGATGAGTTGGACAGGGCAGGATGCCAATATTCCCCAGGCAGGGCACAGGGCACCCATAACAATGCATCACATCACTGACTTGTCCAAATACCTCCAGACCCAAGAGACAAAAATCTTGTCACGCCAATACAGTGCTCATCCACTTCCAACTTCCAGCTTTGTTGGCTCCCATACTTGGAAACCAGTTGAGCATGAAGTTATGACAAATTCCTGATTTAAGCTGTTGAAAATTAAGAAATGACAGAGTGGTTTTCTGGACTAACCACATTTGACTGCTTTTGGTTTTTTCCTTTGCAGCAAAATAAGAAGAAATGATAGGCAATTTTTAATTTGACATGTTCCTCCTGCCTTTTCAGTTCACTACTATTAACTGTAGAACAGCTACAAAATAAGAAACTAATTAAGCAGGAGACGGTACTTTGCAGTTGAAAATGATCTGATTAGGACAAGCAAGTCTGGAATCCAGCAAAGCACACACACGTTTTTCCTCTGCCTAATTTCTTGTGCCTGTTCATAAAGCTGTTTGCTTCTGACTGTAGGCAATGCTCCCCACAAAATGTAAAATCAAACAAAAAATAAACATCACCTCAAGCTGTTACCAGAAAAATTTACAATTTACTCATATTCCTTTCTCAGATATTCTCCTTGTTTATTCCAGAGCTGTCTGGATGAAAAAAAAAAAATAAATCTGTAGAGAGAAACATTTTTCAAAGGTTAGTTTAAACAGGTCAATAAATGAACAGGAAGGAAACGTAGGATCTGCTTGTGCTCTCTGTTGCTGCATGCAAAACCATTCCAAAATGTTCAATTAACTGTTAAAACCACATTTAGCAAACTTCACTCTCCATCACTTCCCATACTCTTCACCTCTGCTATCCTGATTTAAGGCAGCACAAAAATGTCCTGGCAGAAGAGCCAAGACCTGTTGTCTCAATAATCCAGGGGAGTTTTCCCTTTAAATTGTGGTTTTCAAGGTGGACCTTCAGCTGTGACTGTCTCTATAGAGTTTCCCTCTGGTACCCTGACAAATCTATCTTCTAAGTTTGCACACCTCATTTCCCTGCCAGTAATATGATAAGAACAATAAATAAAAAGACTATTATTGTAGTTTGCTGAATTAGCTTTTTATCATTTAAATTAAAAGCTTAACTTATAGTCACAAATGGCTTAAATATTTAGCCAAAGTAATAGTTCAAAAATTACTTCTTCCTTAAACCTATGAGGTAATTCATAAGATACTGCCTTTTGGGAACTAGAATAAATATTATGAAAGTCAAAAGATGTCAAATCTTCTAGGCAATGGAATAGCCTAAAATTAATTCTAGTAATGAATTTTGATACAATGATTTCTAACATGTCTCTCTGGAGTGATAAACAACTTGACTTCAAAACCAACTCCAAAATCCAATATTCAATACATTTATGAGTAACCACATGGTAAAATGACAGCCAGTTTTTTTCAGTCCTGGAGTCTGCCTCAGCATAGCTGCTTGTGGTAAACTTTTCAGTTCTTTCTTAGCAGGCTTGTTGGAAAATTGCCAGTTACAGAAATCTCTGGCAGTTGTGAAGTGCAGCTGTGGTGATCTGCTTAATTTTCCATAAAATTTATTTGTATCAGGCAATCTCTAACATATGCTGAATAAAACACACACAGGTACATATTTCAAAAGCACTACAGTGATCTCACCTGCACCATATGAATAATTTTCATACACTTTTATTGCCATGACAAATAATGTAAGGCCAGTGATTATGGTTTTTAACTCCTTCAGAGTTCATATTAACTTTTTCACCATGTAGCCAAAAGAGAAACAAAGAAAATTAATCTTATGTAATTTCTGTGCAGTCAAAGCCTGTAAGTCAAAGTGGATAATTGGAATATATTAGCTCTTTTACTGATAGGAATGCACCTCTCTCAGTACACACAAATAAACTATAAATATATTTTTAAATTATTAATTCACTGAAGTCTTTGAAGCTTGCAAATGTTCAAGGGAAAGGAAGAAATAGAAAAAAATCCTTTTTTGTCAACTTTCAAGTCTTCTGCCAATCTTTAGCTCATAGTACGAGCATGAAATTAACTACAGAAGAGATTGGCTACTTCCACCTGTACATTTATTTTAACTGATTTAAGCATTATTTCATATGTTTCTCTCTTTATTTGACCAAGCCTATACTTCAACCAGTATACAGATTTAGTTAAAATTGCAATTTCTTCTGTGATATACATATACCAGCAAAAATCCTAACACAAGCACAAACTGTATAAGCATTAATGTGTCCTTGCCAATACTGTCAGCTCTCTGTTATCCAGGCTAATGGGAGGCTGGAAATAGCTCCCCATACAAGGGATCTCTGTCCCTGCACCCTCCTCTGGCTGCACATACATTGCATGGCCCCACAGTTGTGCTTTTGGCAAGTGCTGCCTACTGGGAGTCAAACTGCACGTGTGTACCCATCCTGCAACCAGGGCCAGCTGCTCCCTGCTCCCTGCACAGCCCTGTCCTTGGGGTGCTGAAGTTGCACCAAGAAGTCCCACTGAACTCAAGCTGGGCCTGAGCACGGCTGCTCACGTGCTTTCGCATCCATGACGTGGATCAGACCAGTTAATTAAAAATTTAGTTTACAATAAGTTGGTTTATTTACCTGGGGAGCTGTTGCAACTTGCATCTACACAAGGAAGGTGTGTTGAGGCAGCAGAGCAGTGTGAAGACTTCAGTAAATAATTTGAAGTCCTGAATACCATCTTTGTTTATTTTGTCTGGATATGTTTCATTCATCTAATTCACCTGTGAGTGTTTGATTCATCCTGTCTTCATCTGTTAAGGCTTTGATCTAGTCTATACTGCTTGTCCTGCCCAGTCCATGCATAAAAGAGTTTGAAAAAGTTTATCCTGAACAAAAGGTTACTCAACTACAGCTATTGAGAAGAAGAGGGAATGCTAAATATTTGGTAATTCACTTTGGCTTCCCCTTTTACTGCTACTCAGCTGGTCTTTCTATCCATCTCAGCTATCTCTAGCTACAAATACAGAACAGTTGTTTTATACTGTATGACTTTTTTCAGACTTGTTAGATCACAACATCTGTTTTACATGTGAAGGTGCTCAAAGCAAGAGAAACAGGATAGTTTGATGAGGTTGTGTTTCTGTCAAGATGTTCTTTGCAAAAAGGATGAGTATTTTTTGTTCTAAAGAAATATTTTGATGACCTATGGTATCACAGAGGGAGTTCAAGGAAACTGTTAATACATTTTTTTAATAGACTGCAGCTTTCCAGGACCTGCATCTGTTCAAACATATCATTTAGTCTATAGAGATGGGCTAACACAGGCCACTGTGCACCAGCAGAGGCTGGGAGTCCTCAGTGAGATGTGTCTACTGTATTTGTTATCCAGTAGTAAGGATGACAGGAGAGCTATGATATCAGAAGTTAAAGAGCTGGACTCACTAACTCCCTCACTTTCTTACATATTTATGTTCACTTTATATTAATAGGGGATTAATTCAGTTGCCAGAAGAAAAGTGTCACAGGGTATTTTTCATGACCTGCTGCTGCTGCTCCAGGAAGATACATCTTGCACTGGGTGTGTCACCTTGAGACTGGACACACTACAATATCTCACATTGCACTAGATGTTTAGGCATAGGAAGTGGCACGTAGATATTAGCCCAAGTTCTACAGCAACTCAGAAATTCAGCATTGAAATACCAACTTCCTGAAGGAAAAAAGAGATTTTAGGATTTGCAATACTGAGCATAACAACACCCCAAATTTAGGCAGCCCTTTGAGAATTTATTCTACACAACTTTGGGAATATAACTGAACCATGTAGATTTCAAGGCCATTTGCAGCAAATTCTCCCTGCAGTTAATGGAAAGAGGCCAGACACCTTCAGAGATGACAAAGACCTTACATGTAGATGACTCATGTGGCCACTCTGAACTGTACAGTCATTAGTTTCTTACTGTAAATGCCACTGTCAAAGGAGTAAAATTAGGTGGGATGGGCCATGGGCCAGGGCATGCATCATGGCTCACAGCCACAAGACAGGGATCTTGACTCCTCTCATGGGGAAGGATGGTCTGTAGAAGCCAGCAAGCTGAGTGGAAGCCTCTTTGAGCAAAGCAGGAGAAATTTAAGAAATGCAGGGGCAGTTTGCATACTGCCATGGGAGCAGCACTCAGCCTCATACTCTTCTCTGAAGCCACACATTTGCCTAAAGGGCTAAGGAGGTTTAGGCTGTAGTTACCATCCCTTGCCAGGGGGTGCAAACAGCTGGTTATTTGCCCAGGTTTATCATGGCCTAGAGAAAGTAAATACATGAAATATCTGATGAAAGTTAGCACCCAGAGTCAAATGGTGGAGAGACCTTGAGTGATCTCCCAGGCCTTGTTTGAAGAGATGCTATTGCTGTGGTTTGTTTTGTTATCAAAGGAAAAAATAGACAAGGAGCACAAGGAGAGGTAATCTATTAATTATTTCAGATATATACAAAGGGTCCATCCTTTTAAAAATAGCATCTTCTACACTTCAAGTGCATGTCAGTTAATTTTCCTTATAATGAGAAGCTCACAAACATTGAAATTTTAACTGATAATGTGGACAGTGAGAAAACAATACATTATCAGTGACATTAGCCACCAAGGCTAATGCTGTCCCAAAAGGCCTTCTTCTACCCCTCTTCTGTAAGTACAGTACTGGTAGAGGTGAAATCTAGCATATTTCCTGGTTTTAGGTCAGGATTTGTGAATACAGTAGCTCTGGCCAAGCTCAGACACCAGCTGTATCTCCTTTTTGAAAATCTGTGTGAAAACTAGGGACTAAGCAGACCAAAATATGGTTTAACTTAACCACAGTATTAAATTATGTTGAGGAAAAAAGCATGTTAAAACCCCCAGCATGCATTCTACATCCTTTTGTGGCTGTCCCAGCCCTCTCAGACTCCCAGTTATATGACCAAAAGGAGCCTTATTCCCACAAACACTTTACAGCTGCTCTTGTAGGAGTTCCCTTTTTAAACTGCACTTCTTTTGATCTCTGTTGGGCGTAGGCTTTCTCCTGTCTTGCCAATGTCTTTTAATATTCTCATTTGCTTTTTTTTGCAAAAAAGCAGTCTGGTGTCAGCTATTCAGTTTTGTTCCCTATATGTCTTTTGTCCCTTTTATAGCTTCTATGAGACTCTGACAAGAATTTTTTGTGAACATGCTACAGTAACCAGGTGGGCCTTCAGTACTCACATATCATCATAGGAGAACATCTTCCTTGCCTTCTCAGGGCTGATACGTGAAAACTTTTCTCACAAAATGCATCTGTTCCAGATATCATGTTCTCATGCACATTTCTCATGCAAATATGGGCACATGAGGGCATAAGCTCATCCTTCACAGGCTCCATCCAACTCTCTCCTGAGCAAGAGGGTCATGGCAGAAGACAGAGATGGGATCTGTGCCTGTGCACAGCAGACACAGCACTGTAGACAACTACATGTCAGCAGATGATGAAGTGTTATTATGCAAATTTCTTCATTAAACTAACATTTACTTTCTGCTCTGGCTCAAGTCAGTGTGTTCTACTCAATTATGTCTCAGCTTCCCAACCCATTCCAACATAATTAAGATAAATATTGTTGCACTTAATTAATAAAGCATGGCATTTAATTTAAACGATCTCAAATTCAACTACCATATAAAACTGGCTGAAAGAACTGCTGTAAAGATGGTGACATTCAGACCTGAGTATTTCTTAATTATGCACCAGTTAGACATTTAGATGCTTCTTATTATAAAATGGAGAACTTTAATATGACAGACCTTTCCAAAATACATTCTTATTTAGTTTGCAAACTTACTATGGTTTTGCTTATCGACAAATGCTGTTGGAAAAATTTATACTGCTATCAACCACCTGTAGTCTACAAATCGTTTTTTAACTCTATTCATTTAACCATCAGTATTCCTCACTCTCTATTAAAATATGCAAGCTGTTTTTTTAATAACAACACTCTGGATGGTGTGTCCAAGGTTAATATAACATGGTTAATACCATATACTTGTACTGATTAGAAACCATTGGCAGGTTACAATCAGCAGCTCCTAATCAAATGGAACATATATGCATGCAGTGTTCTCTGCACACAAATCCTGGTTGAGTTTTCTTCATTCAGTGCTAGTTATACTGTACTGTATTGCTGCCTCAGACAATAATCCTTCATTTAACATTTTTATTATACTGTAATTATTTTTAGGAATTTAAATTTAAAGATGGAACAGGGGTATGTTTTACCTGGTATGTTTCCAGATTGCAATTGGCAAATCCTTATCATAGTTTCTACTGCCTTGATCAGTTTGGTATTCACACTAATGGTCTGTAGTTGGAGCTATTTGTAGCAGGATGTAGTAAAGGAACACAATCTGGATAATTATGCAGTGTGTTTATGGCTTGGGGGGCATGATGATTATCTGTATGATTTTCCAAATATGTGTTCCACTTATAAACCAATTTGATATTATCTTCAACAGGATAGGGGATTAAAGTTTTCTGAGCTCCAGTGGACTAAAAAAACAGATCTCTGCATAGGGGAGAGAGACTTATCAATACTGCAGTGGGAGCTGTCCTCCTGCTTGATATCAGAAAATATACATGATGAATCTTTATGAATAGTCCAGACCTTAAGGCATTAGAAAAGAGGTAAAAAACATAATCCTAAGATTATGATTATAAACAAATTATTATCATAAACAAATCATTATTTGGTTATTATTATATAAAGATTATTATTATAAACAAATTCAGTGGATGTAAAGCTTAATTAGTTTCACTGATCATGGAACAAGTTCTTGCATTCCCAATAAAACATTTGGTTCAAGTCTGTGAATTCATTCCAGGTCCCTCTTTACAGGTTGAAACATCATGATTTAAAGAATTTTTCCGTATCTCTGATTTCTCTGATTTTAAGCACTCCTGCCAATGCAATTACTTGTGACTCAATTAGTTACCTCTGGAAAAAGTGTCTCTACAAACCATTTTGCATACTAAGGTAACATCAAAGCAGGATTTGTCTGCAAATGTCAGACTTCAAAAAGGCTACACCTACAGTAGTGAAGGTTTTACATTTACACAGAAAACCTGTTAGGGATCAATTCCAGTCTACAGAAATCTGATTAAGGCTTCTCGTTTTACAGTTTACCCAGCCCCAATTCCCATCCAAAGAATTCACTTGAATGAGGACTGCAAGACTGAGCTGGACATTCAGATGTTTAGTTTGACTGTACTTGACTTCATTCCAAGTGTTTCCCCATTCCTGGCTCCTACACACAACTTTTATATTATGTCATAAATACTGCCATCAAACTAAATATGCTACGTTGTAGATATGTCTGCTGGAAAAAGGTTATCACTATAAATGGTAGAATGTTGTGTGAAGAGCTGGAGCAAAGATGGCTGATCATCTACTTAGTAAAATATTTTTCAGTTTTTTGTTTAGTCTCTCGTCAGTGGCCACTTCAACCCCAAAGGAAAATAAAGCAATTTCAGCAATAATTGGGCAACAAATGATTTAGCATAGCTGAAGGCACTCATTCTTTTTCGATAACTGTGAAGGCATGACAAAGAGATGTGAGCATCCCTTGCACAGATTTGTCTCTTTGTGGCTGTATATTTTCCCCAAGATAACCTCAATTACCTTGAGTCCAAATTCATTCCTTTTTTTGATGAGTGCCCGAGATTGGGTAAAGCTCTCAATAGAAGCAGTTCTTCTCAGCAAAACAAAAGAGCCTGAATTGCTGTAATCTGCCTGCCAGGGAGGACAATGGCCAGGAAAATGCAGCACCTGAATGTTATCATCTGCTAATAATAGGGTTCACATGCTTTAGAAAATCTGGCAATACACTTTATTTAAATGCTTCTTCTAAAGCTTGTATGGTGTCATTTTTACTGCTATTGCCACCTTCGTTTGCCAATGCAGGGATGCCAGGGATATCTTGATAAAATCATAGGATGATTCTGCTGTGTAGACAAGCCCTTTATAATGCATCGTCTGAGAAGAGCTTGGGGTGATGCTAACCTCCAAAAAAAACATGATTGTAATGTACCATTTCAGTCCTATCTAAGCCCAAAAGAGTAGTCTCTTGTCCCAGAAGAAATTTCATACCCTGTGCTGTTTAACCTTGTTCTTCTTCCCATGAAGGGTTGTAAATGGGCTCTTTATTCCACCTACAAGCCTTAGAAAACTTTTTCATAAGGCTACCTCTGCCAAAGACATAGTGATCTCATTGTTGTGGCTAACACTGAACAGATCATTCTTGCAATGACACTTCCACTTCAGAGCCCTACAGTAGCCATAGAACAGGATTTTATAGAAGACACTTCAGTTTGTATATATTTAATTTAATTTAATTTGTTTGTTTTGCCAATAGACTGCAAAGACATTTTCTGTATGAGGCTGTGATGATTTGTCGGCAGCAGCTTGGTCCACATGGCTTTTTACAATGACAGTCATTGTGTTCATATATTTCAAAGAAAAACTGTGGAACCATCACTGAAATTTGTGTACTATGGGAGGGGAAGTTCCCTGAGCTTGCAAGTTCCTAACCCAGGGCCAGGAAGCCTGGAAGCCACAAAGTCCCCAAGCTGAAGGCTGAAGTCCTACATAGTAGTACTAGTCCAAGCCTGTATTTTGAGGAAGCCCAGTCTGTACGTAAAGTTGCCCTGGAGTCTTGCACCCTGACCATGAGCCAAGTGAGTTGTCAAGAAACCAAGTAATTTTCTGATGGCAACTGATTTCCTGGCAGGAAGGGTTTCCTCAGAACTCTGCATGGGTCCTGTCTGTTTGCCAGAACCCACCCATGTCACAAAACATTTTGATTTCAACAAATCAGTGGTTTCCAAAAAGCCAGGGGAAAAAAAGGAAAACATAAAGAATAAAGAGTTTTTTAAAGACAAAGTTCCAAACCAATTCAAATTATTTCACTTAGTTTTCCCAAAGCTATAAATCAGTGTAATTGCTGTATTTCGAAACAGGAGCCTCCAGTTGTGTTAGCTGGTTTGGAAGAATCTTACACACCAAATCCTGAGATGGCTGAGAGCACTGCATTGTACAAATGTCCTGATCAAACCATAGCATTGTACCTGGATAGAGCCTCCTGCTGCCTAGTGAAGATCCTCCCACAGTCCCCAGCATAAACTCCAAGTGCCTGTTCCCCAGGAGGATGAATGGCTGCAAAATTGTGCTACCACAGAGCCCTTCATTCAGAACAGAAATGTCAGTCTCTATTCCAGAGAAATATCTACTTCACTGCCTTGCTGTGTCCTGCCACCTTAGAGTGTAATTTAAACAGGACAGGTAACAAAGAGTAAAGGCTTCCAGGTATGTCTGGCTGTCACTAACCAGCAGAAGACTGTCCAGCCAGGGTCACTGAGTATCTCATCTGGTTTCTCGCCTGAGCTAGGTTACTGTCACAACTTAATTAGGTAAAAATAATCCGAATTTAAAGCACTGGTAGAGCCAGCCTAGAGGATTCTTAACCAGCTTTCAGCTGATTGCCTTTTCCAGTGATTCCTCACATTTATTCTCAAAATTAACCTCTTGGGATTGATACCTCTGCTGAGTGATTGACCAAAAGGTGTTATGCAGAGTAAATGAGAGACCTTGGCACCTGACAAGATACATGCCACAAATGGTCGGCAAACTTCAATCTCCAAAAGCATTTGTGTGTCTGTGAGTCAGAGACAGCAGGGTTGCTGTGCAAGATTTATACCTAAATGACCTTCTGCAGTTGTGATTGCTTTACACTGGCATGCTTTGCCTGTGTTCAGAAGCACAGTTGTCTGTTCCTTGAGAGCAAGCCCCTGCTTCCATGTGGTATGCATTTCCACCAGCTTCAGGCCCAAGGGAGGTGGTCCTCTCCTCTGCACCATGCATGCTGTCATCCTCCCTGTGCTGTGCCAAAAGATTTGTAGCAGAAAACAGGTGAAAGTCCCTGCATTTCACTTTGAATAGTTAAATCAGAGTGTCTGTGATAAAACACTAGGAACACACTGTTCTTTTACTCAGGCAATACAAGTCGTACAGCCAGTCCTTTCTCATCTCCACTGCCCCACCCTGGAACCCATGCCAGGATATCTCCCTGATGCTCCTTGTATGCATGGATGCTGGCACCAAGGGAGCTATGAGGAGGGTGAATTAGGGGAGGTTTGAAGCTCAAAGAAGGACATTGGTATTTAACAGGCAGTAACACATTGCTAATTAAAGCAACTGGCTGGGACAGGTCATAAAGTGAGAGAAAGGCAGGAAGGAGAGCACCAAAATACATGGGAATGAAGATGTGACAACGTAAGTATTACTGTATTATAAGTCTCCAACAGTTCACCAGTCATACTGTTATAGCAAATCAACAGTTTGTAGAATTATAAACTGCCCATGCAGACAGGCCTTTAATGTTTCAATGAGAAAAGCAGGAACTGGAGTCGCTCAAAAAAAGCCAGAGCCTTGTGTATCAGTATTTTGCTGCTTCTCTAAGTCTCAGCAGCATTAAACTGCTCTATTTAATAGGTTTCCTCCAATTAATAGAACTAGACTTACAGTTTCTGCAAAATTCCTGAGTGCTCAGATTTGTGCTGGGAAAGATTTCTCTTCATTCAGTATAATTCAACAGAATTCTCTAAGAATACCAGGGAAGCCTGGCAGCACTACCTTAGCACTAACAAAAACAGTTATCCTGAGTAACCACCCTGAAACAAGAAAAGACACTTTTTATGATGACTGTTTCTAATAATGTCCAAGTTTCTTTGCTCAGATCTTTTCCGTCTGTCACAATCAGTGGGGCACTCAGACTGTGCGAGGCGCTGGGATTGCAAGCAGGCAGGCATTGCACAAACACCAGGTAGCAAAGCTCTGGAACAGCAGAGGTAATCCATGAGCTGGTTTGAAGACAAACTCTCTGCTGTATCTCTAGCCTACTTTCAAACTCAAAAGAATGTGGGGATGTTTACAGACTCGGCATGCCGAAAGCCAGCACAGCTGGAATTTCAGCTCCGCTGGCAAAGCAGTCCCACTGAGAGCCAAAGTGGCCAACGTGCTGCTCCCAACAGCCAGTCTGCCCTTAACGTGGTTTATTGGCTTCATGTGTGCAGCAGCTTGGAAATGTGGGCACAGCAGAACAAGCACATCTCAGGGGAAAGCCAAAGATGGCAGGAGAAGCCGGGACAACCAAAACCTGGACGTGCAGCTGGAGAGAAACGCCTGGCTGTGCCTGGATGGCTCCTCTGGGGGTTTCCTGAACAGGATGAGGTGAGCACAAGCCCTGAGCTTCTGTGCCCTCTGGTGGCAAACAAAGGAGTGGAGACAGAAGAGGCCACTCCTGTCCCACCTGCATCAGCAGGACAGCTGTGCCTGTCCTCTGCAGAAGAGGCCACGGGACTCACCGTGGGTAGCAAAGATGGCCAGGTGGGCATGGCAGGTGAGATGGCTCCACTCCCTCCTCTGGCAGAGAGTGTGTGACAGCGTTCTCTCCAAACAGCGAATGTCCCCAGTGGAGCTGATGAGGGAGGAAAAAAATCCACTTGGGAGACTTGGAGGCTCCTTCTCCACAGTCCGTTCTCCCGCCAAAAGCATAACACTGAGCTAATGGCCCTGTAACTTTGTTTTGATTTCCCGAGCAGTCTGAAGTTACCTAATATCTGGCAGGTTTCCCTTAGTGGCTTTCCAACAAAGTAATTCTTAAACAGTTTTCATCAGATACCAACTATCATGAAGTTAGTTATCATGAAACTCCTGTTCATATTATCAAATGTCTTGATGACAATCTTGTCTTCCTTTCTTTTTTTTTCTTCTTTTCCCTCCCTGCCTGCATTGATTATCCTCTTTAACTTAAATAGACAGAACATAAACACACACGTATGTTTTTGTTTACACACGCACATGTACATGTGTATATATGAATAGAATCATAGAGTTGTTTAGGTTGGAATAGACCTTTAATACATCAAGTTCAACTACTGTGTATATGTAGGTGTAGATGTAGATATGTAGATATCTGTGAAGGAACCATGAAGAACCACAAACCCCTGGGCCAACCCCTCTTTCTGTAGATTGCTTCTCAGCCACCTGTAAAGGTGACAGGTAAGCTCAAGGATCTCAGAGACCATTCACTTTATTCATTTCTGAGAGAGCATAAGACCATTTTAATGCTTATACAGCATAGTCTTGTAGTAATGATTTTGTGGCTAAGACACAGCTGCTCCCAGAACTTTTTGGGAAGCGGAAAAAATATGAGTAACCTGTCCTTAAGCTGGTGTCATGCCCACTTCTGCATGCATCCAGCCAACACAAACAGTGAGAGGACTGGGATAGGCAGTTGTTTCACCATCCTTCTTGTCCTCTAAATTATTTTAATCTCATGGGGAACTAAGAAGAAAGATGCTTATGCTTAAGCTATGAAGGAAAAGGGACTGCTTAAAATCTAATATTCCTATATTTCTTTGTGCTGACTATATAAGCTGTCAAGTCAAGATGACAAGTCACAATAAAGATTTCAGTACATTTCCACAAGGTAATATTTCAGTTGCCAGAATTAAATCAGTGCCCCACTCTCTGAGTTTATTTCAGAAGGCATCAGTAATTTCAGTGGTTGCTTTTTTATCAGAGGATTTTAGAGCAACAGTGCTACAGGGCAGCTCTAGCTCTGCATGGCTCACCAAAGTTCCTTGTTCTCCACTCAAATCTGAAACACATCTTTATAGCTCAGATTGGAATGAGATTGTTCCAGACTACCCAACTGCACCTGAGCAGAGACCACATCAGTCAAAGCTTACACTCTCCTGGAAGTCTCTTTTCTGTTTCATTAGGAACCACAGACAAGGAGTAAGAGGTACAAACTGAAAGACAGAAAATTTAGGTTAGATATTAGGAAGAAATTTTTTACTGTGAGGGTGGTGAGGCACTGGAACAGGTTGCCCAGCGATGCTGTGGATGCCCCATCCCCGTCAGTGTCCAAAACCAGGTTGGATGGGGCTCTGAGCAACCTGGTCTAATGGTCTGGATGACCTATAAGTTCCATTCCAACCCCTGAACATTCTATGATTTTAAGACGGAACTGTTTGACAAGTGTTCTGGCATCAATCTCATACAACCCTCAAATAGATCATGTGGAGGAAGAAATCTGTCTCAAGGATGCTTTGCTACCTTATTTATAGGTACTTATATCGTTTATTTGAGTGGGGCATAAAAAGTAGAAGGAAAACTGTATTCTTTTTTAACAGAATACCAGTTTTTCTGTGACTGTTTGAAGAGAAACAAGCAGTTAATAAAATTTTGCTCAGCACATCTAAAGAATTTTATCTCTGCAGACTTTGAAAAAACTGATTATTTGCTACTGTTTTTTGTAACAGGAATGTCTCAAGTGCAGATATGCCGCTTTCAAGGAACTGCTTATGCTGCAAATATGATTGAATCAGGGAACTGTATTTCAAGCAGTGCTGACCAGATTATGGTGCAAATTCTTTAGATTTTGTTATTGTAGTATATTAATGCATTAAGGCCACATTAGATATGTTAGGAGCTCCTATCCATATAGAGAAATCAGTCTCTCAGCAGACATGTAAATTATTATCAGATTGTCATGCGATGAGAAAGGCATCCTAGCTGTTTTGTTATGCTATAAACAAGGCGTTAGATTTACCTGCATGACATCCCACAAGCATGCATAAGACAAGTTTATGAATCAGATTAATTTTCATAAGTTTTAGCATGAGGAAGAACTTGCTCAAAAGTTAATATCACTGAGTATTTAACTTTCTTTTGCTGTTTCAAGAAGCCTGCAAGAAGTGGAAGCAGAGCCTGCTGTCTGGAGAAGCAATTAGCTTGGCCTATGAGCAGTATAGCAGAATGAAACTGTAAATTTCTCAGTGCCTGAGAAAAAGAGGACCTGGGCAGTCCATGATCAGCTGCCTATGGAAAAAGAATTGGATTTAATATCACCTTAATCCTTAATCAAGGCATTTATCTGTCAGGCAGATAATACTGGATAAGTATCTTGTAGTAGGATTAATCCAATCTGTCATACAATGGGAGCTGGGGGAATATAAAATTCTAAATAATCAATTCACATGAAGAAATCTACTGTTTTACTGATGGAATTCTGTCAGCAGAAAGATAAGACCTGTTCTTAGCTGAAAGACTTCATCCCCTGCTTCTAAAGCAATTGTGACTCAGGCTGTGTCCTCAGCCTGTGTTCAGAGCAGTGTGGTCTCCCCTCTCTGCCAACTCTTACTCAAGCAGGACCCCCTTGAGCTGGGCACGGTTCAAGGGCGTTTAGATGACTGAAAATGCAGGTGACTGCTCTCTGGGGCACAACCTGTTAAAAGCTCTCAGAAATCTCTTGGCTTTAGGACCGGTTTGTTTTGCTATACAGAAAGAATGTGGCCAGCAGGACCAGTGATTGTTCCCCTGTATTCAGCACTGGTGAGGCCACACCTCGAACCTTGGGTTCAGTTCTGGGACCCAGCAATAAGGACACTGAGGGGCTGGAGTGTGTCCAGAGAAGGGGAATGGAGATGGTGAAGAGTCTGGAGCACGAGTTTGATGAGCAGCAGCTGAGGGAGCTGGGAGTGTTTAGCCTGGAGAAAAGGAAGCTCAGGGGCTCCTTATTGGTCTCTACAGCTCCCTGAAAGGAGGCTGTAGCCAGGTGGGAATTCATCTCTTCTTCCAAGGAAAAAGAGGAAACAGCCTCAAGTCATGCCAGGACAAGTTTAGACTGGATACTAAGAAAAGTTCCATCATATAAAGGGTTGTCAATCTTCAGAACAGGTTGCATGAGAAAGTGGTGAAGTCACTATTCCAGGAGGTGTTTCAATGACATGTAGATGTGGCACTTGGGGACGTGGTTTAGTGGTGGACTTAGCAGTGCTGGGTTGATGGTGAGATTTGCTGATCTTAAGGTCTTTTCCAAAAACGTAAAAAATATTTTGAGCCTATGATTCCAAATATCTTCTAGATGTGTATTTGAATTCTCTCTGGCTTATCTACCTATATTTTTCTGCTCCTGGATCAGCACTAGAACTGGTCTGTTTAAGTGGAAAAGTGAGAAAAGACAATAGTCACAGGCTGAAAGTGTTCACATTGGCTTTCTTGAAAGAATGGGTGAGATAAACAATTAATGGATTCAACCACTCCCTGTACTTTGCAGACTCCCACCTGTAATTACAGCCTTTTCTCACTGTCAACTTCATAAGGATGGGAATGCTCCTGACTACTCCCTATAGCTCCTGATGGACCCTTGCAGGATCTCAGTGAGGCTCATAATCCACAATTAAAAAAAAATTAATATACCACATATAAGTGATATATACAGAGTGATTTAACTATAGAAATGGAGAAGTAACACAGCAGTTACCCTACACTTCAACACCATCCAGAAAAGATCAGATTTTTGCGTCTTGGACTTAGTAGTGAATTCAAATATCAAGGCCTAATTCTTCTTTCATACCTCTGTAATTCAGAAGTAACATGAGAGGAGAATTTTACAACTGAAGCTAAGATGAAAGTTAGATATTAATTGCTACTACTTTCAATTTTAAAAGAAAATATTTTAATTATGATGCAACATAGTGGGTATTAAAGAAGCTAACATTACTGTTCATTTTATATGATACCCAGTCCTTTTCTATTTCCTTTTTCAATTCCAAGGCAAAGCACCATTGACTTCATTATAAGCACAGTGTGATATGCCACAGATAACATGGGAAAGTGCAACAGATCCCTGTGTGGTGGATATCAAGATAAAGCACTTACACAAAGAGAAAACCTAACTCTGATCACACAGAGGTAAAGCAGGGCAGTTTCCAGTTAAATTAGGGATGCTTCACTGGTAAAGTGTCAGTGCAATTCTATATATTCCTTCAAAAAGGGAGTTGATCACATTATTTTACACTCACTAATCTGTATCTTATCATAACTTGAGGCCACTAAACAGACTAATTTGCTGCAAAACACACACGCCCATGCCTAATGGCACAGCACAAACCAACTGGAGTCCAAAAGCATTTTGTACCAGCACCTGCACCAGTAAATCCTGACTCTTGGTGGCCTTGCTGCCAGAGGTCAAGTGCTGGAATAGCAAAGGCACATGGTTTCAGTGCTCCAAAACTATCCATTATGGTTAGCCTGGAACTTTCCAGGGTCTCATAGTAATCTGATAAGAACCAAGGCCATAATCTTCTTCTTCAAATGACATTTTGTATTTGTTCATTATGCATTACAATTTTGAAGGTATTCAGCAAGGAAAGTCTTAGAAATATTAGAAATATTAGAAATATTAGGTTAATTTGAACATCTGTAAACCAAGACTTCGTGAGTCAGATTCTCCAGCACAATTTTCAGCAGAGACTAAATTATTTAAAAGCCAAAGATCTGTTTTCAAAGAGACAGGTGCTTAAATATCATTGAAAGTCAAATGAAAATAAATTTGTGAGTCCAATTCAAAAATAGTATTTAAGTCTGTGTGAAAGCTTTGCATACATATCCTTGAGAACATATTTTATTGTCAATTTAATGAATCCAGCCTCTGGATTTTGGTCTGGACATGTTCACATATTAAAAAAAAACAGAGAAGAGAAAGTTCTGCCTCCCGTGGGAATTAGTGGTGACATGGTGTGTTTCAGACTGCAGGTATTTGGAACAGATAACACAATGTTTCATCCTGGCCTGAAGCTATTGCACAGGGAATGAATAGGGAATATATGAATAGGGAGAGTTCCTCTGCAATATGGAGCGGGTGAGGCTGGGCACTATCCCTGTACAAGGTCCGTGCCTCTGCCATCAGTTCAGGGTTTGTGGGAGGAGGAGGTCTGATGACACTCCCCCTAAAGACCAAAGCACTCACACCACAAAAGCAGTCAAACCACAAAAACTTTCTCAGGGAGAGCTGTGTGGAAGGGCTCTGCCTCCTGGTGTCTGTGGCTTCCCCCGAATCAGCACAGCCTTCATGTGGGGCACATTGGAAGAGACCATCACACAGCATCACTAAGTCGGAAGAGATCTTTAAGATCATCGAGTCCAACCCGTGCCCTAACGCCTCAATTGCCCCTCCTGCATGAGAAAGGACATGTAGTAACCTCCTGCCACCACCCTACTGGGTGGAATTAAGTCCCCACTGACTACAGGTTTGTTCATTCCTCTGCCAGCTCCCACCCATGCCCATGCAAAGCCATCCACATCTCAGCCACTGCTGGCTGTGCTGCGCTGGGAAGAGCTGGAGGGAGCTGATTGCCAGTGGTATCAGAGCAGGTGTGCTGGGAAATGAGCCGGCAGCGATTAAACCCAAGCTTAGATCACTGCGACTGTATTTGTTTTAATTTCCTGGAAAGACACTGTTTAACCTTAGGGAGGCACTGGGAAGGATGGACAACTACTGTGTTTGTCAAAGGAACACAAAGAACAAACAAAGCAGGAATTTTTTGAGACATAGAGCAAATAATACGTCATTTCATAAAGATTTCTGTATTGTTGGAGCTCTCTCTCACTGTATAACAAAGGGTGACTCTTCTATTTACACCTAAGCCTCTGAAGGACCCGGAACTCCTGAAGGTGCAAATTTCCCTAATTTGGGACTTTCCCTTCCTCCACTAGAAGAGATCAAAGGAGACAATGTGGCTGTTTATTGGTGTCCTGCTTTCACTATTTGACCTGAAGCTGGGTACAGCCTTCATCCCTCCTTAGCTGGAGTTTGTTCTGATTAGATGTCACCACATTTATTCCTTTAACTTAACATAGGTATGTGACTGTAGGGAGCTGACTTCCACTGTGTTAACAGTCCTGTAATGCCTAGATTAAATACAATAAAATACACAAATCATTACTTTTCCTTTGTTTGCATCCTATATACATTTGAGCAACGTTTTGAAACAATTGCATTGAGTTTTGCATTTTCCCCTTCCCTCATGGTGGCACCAGCCCTTGAATTGTCATCATCCCTTCACAGTCTCAAGACAGAGACGTCAAGCTGAAGAACCCTAAAAACCTGCATCCCCCAGCACCACATGCAGCCTTTTTCAGGATGGGTAGTGCTGAAGGTCTGTCACAGCCCTCTGCCCGTGCTAACACTGCCGGGGATGCTGTGCCCGCTGTCCGTGCTCACTGACACTGCCGGGAATGCTGTGCCCTCTGTCCGTGCTCACTGACACTGCCGGGGATGCTGTGCCCTCTGCCCGTGCTCACTGACACTGCCGGGGATGCTGTGCCCTCTGCCCGTGCTCACTGACACTGCCGGGATTCCTGTGCCCTCTGTCCGTGCTCACTGACACTGCCGGGATTCCTGTGCCCTCTCCCTGCTGCAGACACCACAGGAGGGGCTGGGCCCTCCAAGGCTGGCAGGTGGCCGCCTGCCAGGCGAGGCACAGTATGGTGGCTACTGCCAAGCCAGCTGGGTTCTCGCTCTTCCAGCTGGTACAAAAGTTGCCAGGCAGCCTCCACTCCAAGAATTTAAAAGCATTTGGGGCTATAATCTATGCCATGTGTTTCTCTGTTTTTACTACATAGTAGAAAATAATTTATTCAGATATGCTAAATTATACTTTTAATGTTCCACAAACACTTCATTGTGATACTCGGTTTTGGCATTAACTGGAAAATGCGGTACTTTGCTCATTGTGTATATTATTATAATGGTTCTTTTTTGTTTAATCTAAATATTGTAGCTCATTTATCTTCTGGGACGTCACAATAAGCTCTAGACTGCATAGTTCTGTTGCTGTCTATCACTTAAAATGATTAATACTTAAACATTTTATAAATAATTAGTTGATAACTAATTTTTTGATGTATGAGATCTACACTATTTTGCCCAAAAGAATCCCTCAAATTCTTTCCTTTTCAGTGTATATTGAGAACTTATAGAATGCTGATCATTGTCTTTCTAAACAAGAAATGCTGAAGAAAGATTCTTCTGAGTATTTCAGTATCACTCAGTTCTTGAAAGAATTTAAAATGTTTTTTTCCATAAATGAGACATTGTCAGCAAATTAAAAATGGGAATAGAGCCCAGGATATTCAGTTAGAGATTCAGAGATCTCTACTGCTTGAGCTCAATAAGAATTTTCTACTGTTAGAACTGCTGTGGAGCTTCTAAGCTTTTTTTAGTTCATAATCAGACATGAGATAGTAACTAGATATGTCAATACATGCCTTTATTTCTAAGCTTCTCCTTGAAGAAAAGAAACTGATGGGGTTTTTGGTGCAAGTTCAGAAAATGAAAGTGAGTGAGCAAATGGAGTTTTGAGTTTTGTTTTATGTTGTGCATTGTTTTCTAGGAAGGCCTTTTCTCCATTGGGTCTACCACACAACCACCTAAGTATATTTCTTCTTTCTGGAAAAAAAAATTTGAAAAAAAAAACCCCGAAACATTTAATTTCCGTCTCATTTTCTGTGATATGTCACATTCTGCAACCATTCCACAACAGAAATAATTATCATGAATGTCCACACAGTCACAAATAAATAATCTCAGAAAATCTATTTACACTTTACACCCCAGTGGAATATGATTTCCAAATTCCTTTCAAGGCAAAATTAAAAAAAAAAAAAAAAAGGTTTTATCTTTCCTGTCATTTTGTTTTAATTGAAGTTTATCACATTCTTTATATTGGCTTCCAAATGCCTCACCCTTTTTCCGTCAGGGGGGGCAAGTCCTAGAAATGTGTGATATCTTTCATTTGAACTACAAAAGCCTGTAAGCAGACTTGCTGTGAATTCATCCTACATTTGCAAATTGTCAGCGAATCGTTAAACTCGTGTGTCTGCTGCGTTGGCTGCAGGGTTGTGTCTGCTGTCACTGCACAGGTGTTGCTGGCTCTTGTCCTCGGGGACTTCCACGTCTTGTTCTGGGGCCTTTCCAGGGAAAATGTGGTGTACCACTTAAGAGGCCATTCACAGTCTTTCGTAGTTGTCAGACACCTGTGCATTGTGCTGGAAGAAGAACCTCATGCAATCCTTCCCTGTGAAACTTTAGGGAGTTTCCTTTCCTGGTAGCTTAAGCAGTGCCCAGACGTGGGTTAAGTCCCAGGCTCCTGGGGTCTGTGTACACAAGTGTCTGATGATTGCAAAGCTACTTCAAAGCAAAAGCAATTTTGGAACCATGCTAAAGCTGACTTGACATAGCAAAGTGTGACCTGAAGGAGTGAGGTCCAAGCATAGATTCTCCCCTGCAGGTACAGGGATATCAACCCAGCAGACATCCCAGACTGGAGACAATAACATCTGAAACCACCCCAGCAGGACTTGGCCACCAGCACTGCAGAAGACACCTTGCCCCTGCGATGAACTGGGAAGTTGTGTGGAAGTGGAAGGCAACAGGAAAAACTAATTGTGTTTGTGGATAATATGGGAAATACTCTATGTAGAAGAAAACCTGACATTTCTTTTAAAGGCTTGTGAGCCTTCAGACCTGATCACAGCAGTGGTCACCATCCCATAGCAATAAGCTGAGGCAGCAGCAGCTATTCCACTGCCTGCATTATCCATGAGACCTGTCTGGACAACTTCAGCAATGCTTGGAATTTAATACTTATTAAATACTTGAAATAATAAAAATTCTCTAATATTAGTAAATAATATTATTCCTGTAATAGGAATGATATTATTCCTGTAATTCTTACTATAGTCTGTATTTAAAACTTCTAATCATCTGTTGAGACATCTGAGAGATTTGAGCACATGAGCTCCAGCAGATCTTGCTGAGGCAGGTGGAAGCAGTACCTCTGTCAGGGTAGGAGTCAGCCATGGATCAAAACATCTGGATATCTAAATCAAAGTATCTGTGCTCCCATTGTCATCAACAGACATGAAGGGCTTCATTCAGTTGCTTAGACACAAGCACCAGGTACCATTTGAGGAGTCCCAAGTGCACCCACCTCACCTCTGGCTGCCCCCCCGAAGAGCACGAGAGTTGTGAGCCCTGGGTTTCATCTGCCATCTCTGAGTTGTATCTGTGACCCTGTGGTCTTTTCTGGTATCCTGGCATCTCAGATGCCTGGTCCTTGGTTTGGGTGGCTGAGTGAACCCCAGCCAATACACCAGAGAGCCTGGGGAGCAGATGGGAAGAATTAAGTGGATTTATTGGCAAAGCTATGACACAAGGAGAAGATGGGACACACCTCAGTGACAGCAGGTCCTCTGACCAGAGCAAGTATCATCCCAGAAAGCCTCATCTCCTCTCTCCACCTCTACTCCTGGTAATCCTAATGTTATTTTTGAGTTTAATGCTTCTTGAGTTAATTTAGCTGGAGTAAAAGAAGCCATGGTTGTGAGGAGACACCATAAATTGTGAATGGATTAGCAGCATCCCTACTTGAGCTGTAGCCTAAAGCTCCCAATGGGCCAGTTAACTTGTGTGCAAGAATATTACCACATTGAATGGAAGGGCTTAGTTTGTAGATGGAATTCAAATTAAGAGCAATACATTGGTTATTTTTGCAACAAAGACAAGTTCTTAATATATAAAGAATGATTTAATTTTAAACTAGATTTGAAAATGCTTCAATGAAAGGAGTTAATTCTCTGTTTAGGTAAAATTCACATAAGCTTTTAATTCCATACTCTAAACATCAATAGTTTTATTATTATTCACTGTTCATTTACTCTTCTCAATAGCAGCTTCATAGTTGGTAAATTCAAGCAGATGTTTCTGTTTCAGTCTCATGCCACTGAAAATGGCTACAGATCAGAGAGCTTCTTTAGAACATGCATTTGCTTTAAAATGTGCTCTTACACGGACTTACATTTGGGTTCTTGTTCTGAAAATGCTTTAATCAGATTTTGTGCCAACCTACCACAGATAATCAAGTAGGTTTTAAACACGTGGATCACAATTCAGTTGTCCCTCACAGCTCTGCAGACTTGCTGTCTTTGAAAGTAAAGAATAAGGCAAAAGTCTCTGAACACAGGAATTCATGTCCTTTACAGTGAAATCACAGTCCTGATCTAACATACATGCAGGAAAGTGCATCCTAACAGTCCAGTCATTTTGATTAAGACCTGATCTTGCAAAACTTATAGACAGGACTTTTTCCTAAGTCCATTCCCTCTAAACACTTCAAAGCTTTATTTCAGAAATACCTGTGAGTTCCTGCTACATCAAGGCTGCATTGATAAAGTGGCCGTGCTGTGGTTTTTATTAAATGCTAAGATGTGACATTTTATTTACAGCCCTCTGACCCAGTAAAAGATCCATGCAAACACTGGGCTGCTTGATATAGAGAGAACTTGCAGTACATTTGAGCTGTACCATTATTAAAAGCATTTCTCTAGACATTCCCTTTCCTTCTTGGATTGTTCTTGACATTTCTGGAATATTTATGAATATTTATGAAGGCAGTTTCTTGTGTACTAAATGAAGTCTGTGAGTAAGTCATCAATTTCTCTGGAAATAGTTGCTTTTTGTGAAAACTTTGTTAGCTCTTCCACACAAGTGCCACTGAGGGACTAGAAAGTTTGAGCACAGCATTGTAAAGCACATCCTATAGAATGTATGTAAGCCTTTAATCGGCACAACCGCAGTGCAGCAGATTGAGGAACGTCTGAAGAAACTCCGGGAATATTGTGCTTTAGTGCAGCTAGGCAGGAGGCTGTTTTGTAAGACCTTTGCAGATGTGTTCACAGCTACCAAACCCGTGCTAAATCAGCTGCTGAACAGACTTATACCAGTTAATAGATGACTCTTTTTTTGAGTAAGTAAAAGATCTTAATAAATTCAAGGCTATATGGAGAAAATGCACTGATTTATTGGTCCGATACAGCTAACTCTGAAAGCAAAAGGGGTTTCAAATTTGACTTCAAAGGAAGAAAAGCTGTACTCTAAAACTTTAAACAGTATAATAAACATTAGTAAAACATAATACTTACTAAAGCAGCTTGAATCCCAAAAGGTACACATTTACTTTCTTTTATAGTATTTGTGCAACTTAGTACTAATGAAAATGAAATATGGTTGGTCACCGAGGTCACACCTGAGTACTGAGAGTTAAACAATCTATCAGAAATGATACTATGAAATATATTTGCATTAAGTGCTAATAGAATCAACCTGACTGCTCAGTTGCAAATTGATGAAAACCAAATTCACCAACATGCTTCCCAATAAAATGAAAGACTGCACACTGAGTTCTAAGTTTTAATATTCGTGTACACTACAGAGCCATACATGCATTTACAGATTGTGTAAAATTGACATTAATATCAATTGAAGTGGAAATAGGTCAAGATTGCTTTGTTGGACTGAATGCTTCACAAATTGCCTATTTACAATAGCTCACTTAGCTCTGCTAAGTGGTTTCACAACATAAGAACATTTTTTCTTTCTCTTTCCTTAGTGTTCTTACTTATTCATGGTTGGTGTGGCACAGAACAATGGAAGTCTATCACAGCAAGGACTAAATGAAGCCTAAGTTGAAGGTGTCCTGATTTATCTCTGTAGGAGTCAAATCACATTCCTCTTTTTAAGACCTCTGGAGACAGATCTTGCATGTTTGCAACGCACTTTCCCAGTGAAGCCTGGCATATCAACACCATTCTTTTGCTGTTTACAAGGAAATTGAGCAAAGGAAAATGATTTTCAATTTCAGCCTCCAGCCAGCTGTGCTGTCAGACAATGATGCTAAGTGCAGAACAGCAGCTTGTCTGATAGACAGTAAGTAATTAAGTATTTTTGGTCCGGAAAAGGTTTTATATTGTCCTTGGGCTTTAGACAATAATTTCTTTTCCTAAGCTGCATTCATGTAAGAAAAAACCTAAACCAAACCAAAACCCAGTATTCACCCTATTTGTATTTACTGTGAAAAGATGATGCTCTCTCAGCTCTGTAGAGCAGTGACCCTCTAGGTGTAGACCAGATAATGGATGTTTCATTTAATTTCTTCCTCTTTGTGAAAGAAAATCCAGACATTGCCTCTAGCAATGCTGCTGGATGTTGACCCTGAAAGCATATCCCGAATTACACGAGTCTGTTGTTCGTGTGTACTTCTTGAATACAAACAGAAAGAATAGACTTTCCCTTGCATTTCTTATTAATAAGATAGAAATATCACACCTTTACAGAGTCTCAGCAAAGACCTTCAAATATATAAAGAGAAATCTGGAACAAATTGTTGAAGAGGTACCATTTCCTTTTATTTCCACAATTTTAGCTAACAATGAGAAGAAAGCAAATAATAACCATTAGAAGTAAGCACAGCACTTACAGAAGGCTATACATAAAATATCCTTCATTTACATGAATCAATTTTATATATATATATGTGCAATAAAAACTCCTTGGGAAAGACAAATTCCTGATACTGGAAGCTAAGTACATTGAATTGAAACTTCTTTATGACCTCCTAATACACTGTCATTTGAGATACTTGCACAGTTCTATCACCAAGGAATCCCTATGTCTCACTGATTTTGGATTTACTACCCCTTCTAGGTGGGACATCACTCATTTCCTCATTGTGTAGATTCAGAAAAGAAGGTCTGATGTGACTTTTGCAGGTCACTGAAAATCTGGGACAGTGAAGAAATGAAGAATTAATGTTTGGACTGAAATCAAAATAATCATCCTTTATGAAGTCTTCCCTTTAATGAAAAAACAAACAAACAAACAAATCAATACTATGAAGGAAATGTTTGTAAGTTATCACTCATGAGACTATACTAACACAGAACAAAAGAAACCTTGAGACTTCTCTTGGGGCTAGAGTCCTTGTTGAGAGAATGTGGGAAATACTACTGAAGGAAAAAAAATGATGGAATGCTAAATTACTGTGCAGACTTTCATGTGGTATGATTGTGCCTCTGCACATGTGTGGATGAAAACAAATTCAAGTTATGGTTACAGAAAAAAAGATCAAATGTTTATTCTATTGCAATTTGACCAAGAGGTATAATTAAAACAGCTGTATCATTGGATTTATTGCAACAAAAATGTAGGAAAAAATCAGATTATAAATTGTCTTGCTTTGTGTCTTAGATTGCTTTTATAGTGAACATCCTGTTCTCTGCTTAATCCTACAATCCTACTTACCAGAAATGCCATTATTTGAGTCAGGGTCATGTTCAGCTCTAAGTGATGTTTGTATAACAGAACCATCTGGTTTCCCCAAGGCCACACAGCTCAGCAGGACTAAGGTGATTGGGACACATTGCTTCGCTAGGAGTGATTTGTTCTGTTTAGTCCAACTGAACTCTGTGGCCTTGCACAATGTCCAGGAATTTGGGTCCTGTACAACTCAGTGGCCATATCACACTTTTCAGTAATTCATGTTTCAGAACCAATGTACTATTATTCTTCATATTCATATATGTTGACAAATATTTGTTTCCATGCCACCTTATTTCAAAATTAAATATCTAGTGTATGCAGCATTGCATATGTATAGACTACACTTTATAATCTGAGTGATCCTAAGATTACTTGCTTTGGCCATATTGTCTTGAGCAATATCAAGATGAAAGAAATTGTGAGCAAACTGGATAAAGGAAGAAAGAAGGAAGACAAAGATGCCATGACATGTTTTTTGGGTGTTTTTGGTGGGGTTTTTTGTTGTTTTGTTTTGTTTTGTTTTGTTTTGTTTTGCTTTGCTTTGTTTTGTTTTGCTTTGCTTTGTTTTGGCTTGGTTTGGCTTGGTTTGGTTTTTGGTTTTTGTTCTTTTTTAAGGAGGAAACTGAAAGAGAAAACAGGAAACTTACAGAAACTTTTCTCAGGTGAGGTTGACTGGATGGGAAAGCCTAACTGAGGCTAAAGGAAAGAAACAGCAAAACAGATTTAAAACTCTGACATCAGGGCAACAGGAAAAGCATTATGATTACTAAAAAATATTGGTAAAGAAAGAAGATAGAGCTGAAGACTCAATGAAATGTAATCTACAGGATGAAAAACAGAAACAACATGAGCATTTAAATCCTCAAAATAATGGTATTTTCAGCCAGTTTTTATCCAGTGGTCACACATCCTTAGCCCTGGGAAAGAACTAAGACATCTTGGAGATAATCAAGGAGGAAACTGAAAGGAAGGAAGTGTTGAAAGTAGAGAAAATAACGTATTCACAAGTGGCAACAGTAATGAAAAAGATAATCTGGTTACAAACAGCTGATGGGATGCCTGAACATCAAGAAATGAGGAAAGAGGGTTCCATGAGAAACATAGAAAAATGGCTGAGACAGATCGAATGGGCTCATTGCCACTAGATCCTACGTGTAATGCTGAGAAAAAGAAGTTATAGAACGAAGAAAAGTTGAAGTCAAGGATATGGAGTTGAATTACATTTTCCTTTGGTCAGCATTCCCCTATTCATTAGGAGAATAAACCAGCTGAGGGAGAACTACACACGACCTAGTGCCTGTGGGTTTTACTGCCCAGGCATTTAAATCCAGAGGACATATACCAGTGAAAACTACAGATGAATAAAAAAATAAATGCTGCCAAGATCAGAGACCTAGTCATAGCTGTGTGGGGGTTCCGTAGATGAATGAGAGAGAAAAGGGATGATGGTATGGATGGGTGGGAAGCAGCCAGAGAAGGTCCAGAGGGGAGAGTGGGAAGGAGTGAGTACAGACAGGTAAGGGAAAGAAGCAGTGCTGAGGGCAGTACCCAAAGAGATGGGGTAGCTTCAGAGCCATAGAGGAACACTATAAAGATAAAGGCAGTGAAGGGGATGAGATGAGGGGAATAATGGGGAATAAGCATCCAGAATTAACTAAACTAACACACTGGTACAGTGAAAAGGAAGAAGTGAGGCCAGAAGAATGGTAGAAAGACGGATGGACACCACTCCATGGTAAAAGAAGGAAAGAAGGTGATTCAGACAGCAGATACAGGGAACTAAATGTTTTACTGCAGAGTCTGATCTTGGACATGTCTGTGAGAACAGCAACAGTTACTAGCTGGACTTTGAAGATTGGAAGCTGTTACATACATGAAGGAGGGGAAGTAAATGAGAAGTTCATAATCAGGGTAAACTAAATTCTTCAGAGAAGGATTAAAAAAGTGGAAAGCAATACTTGAGAAAAAAAGGGAATATACGAGCCAAAGCAAACCACAGGTCAGGAATAAAACTCATCCATCTGAAGATTATAAGAGCAGTCAGAAGAAACGACCATAGGCTTTCAAGTCTGCAAAACCATTCTCCCATTCTTTTTGTTATCTGAATTGCCCATGTCTGGAATGATAAAGATCATTCTTTATTGTTGCAGTGAATCTTGTAAAATGAAACTTGAATGTATAAATTATCGAAATACTGCTTGCTCAGAATGACTCATTAACATCACAGAATAAATAAGTAGATAACATTGCTAATTTAATTCAAAGCCTTTGACTATACATCCATAAA
The DNA here is from genome assembly GCA_037013685.1 of Acridotheres tristis. Lineage (NCBI taxonomy): Eukaryota > Metazoa > Chordata > Aves > Passeriformes > Sturnidae > Acridotheres > Acridotheres tristis. The sequence goes on along the minus strand of CM072886.1, from coordinate 137,471,741 downwards.
CTCTGACTTCAGTGAGTATAAACAGCTCTGCCAGTGTCCCCATAGGACTGATATTAATTCACAACAGAAAAGCTTTTATAACTCCTACACTTGGGAACTAAGCATTTTTACTTCTTCATTGTGACTGTTCATGAGCTGAAATTCAAATGTCAACGCATGAATTATATATTGAAAAATATTCTAAAGTACTCATTAAAATTTTAGGTGGCATTAAAGCTAACACCACACTTCTTTGTGTTTGCTTCTTAATGCCAACCTAACGGATTTACGGATGAGAAGCATCAGGAAATACAGTGAGTATTGCATGAATAGCAAAACCAATCACAAAAAGCAAATTCTGAAACTGGAATTTCAAACCTCAACCAGCATCCTCCCAGGTAACCTCTAAGTCCATCCCAAATGACTTAGAGTCTTAAAAGACATCCATAGTATCAGGCAATAGGTTTTAAAACTTTGTTGAATTAGGGTCTTAAATAGTTCCTGATGATAAACTGCACTGGCACTTCTCCAAGAAAAAAAACAAAGCATGCTTTTAGTCCTCTTTCCTTTATTCTGTCCTTCTCTTTTGAACTTGGGTGGAGGGTACAATCTGTGTATTGGGAGGAAAGGTGAAAAAACAAGAGCATGATATCAGAGAATTTCTTGGAAGACATGGGAGCGAATAAAACATAAGGACAGACAAAGGGAATTTATTTTTTTCACAGCGAAGTTGACAGCTGTTATGTCATGAGTCTATACTTGCCCACACTTTGCGTGCTGTCTTTTTGCTCCACCTCACATTTGTCTTTCTCTCCGTATGCTGTACATTTTCTCGGCAAATCACTGTCTTTCCCTTTGTCTAGAGAGAAACACATCCTTTTTTTGGCGCCAGAGCAAGCTCAATAATGAACACCGTGATTATAACTGATGAAGGATACGGATGCATCTTTCAACGTCACAAATTATTTACTATGATTCAAAGTCACGAATTCCTTTGGTCCAAGGCTTTCTCTCTGAAGCTGCTGCAACAGTTACCATATATTCTTGATATGACTAAAATTGGTTGGGAGGAAACGGGGGCCAAGATTCTGAAGCACCAAGCAACTTCCCTAAAGCCAAATCCTTTAAAATGTCACATGTTGGACATCTAAAACTGGGCATTTGTCAATTTTTAATATTATTTAAGTTTTAATTACAATAAAAATAATGATGATAAATGTTGCAATAGTATCTAATACTTATATACTACCTATAAACCTAAAGTTTTTCCCAAATAATTTTTCCCAAATGAGTCATCAGAGTTGGAGTTACTTACATTCTGATGTTCTGTAGTCAGTTCTGATGTTGTTGAATAAGGAGCTTTTAAAAAGCAGTTACAGTTTTTGTAGCACTTCAAATGTTTGAATGTTCAAGCAGCTACAGCTGTCTGATGTTAATTAGTCACAAATGCAGAAGTTGCTTCAACATTTAACTCAAAAAGCTACACTAATTTTGAGATGATGATGGGGTTGTGATAGTGTGTGCTCAAACCTATGGCAGTAGGAACCCCTGACAGCAGCAAGAACCTTTTCCACAGTTTCCTGAGGACTGCCAGGCCCAAGCCCAAGGACAGCAGTCATGTCTCAGAAATATCCAGTACAATGATGCCCATGAAGGAGTGGCTGTTCTACCAGCTCTCTCTCAATACTGCATGCTGCACTGCAAATTTCCTGAAAATATTACTGATCCAAAACACTCGATGTCTTTCATCCTTTGCATATGCCTGACAGAAGACAGGGATAAATAATTCAGTATGCTCTATTCAATTTCCTGGGGAAATTTGTTCCACACCCAAAACTATTCAATCAGAAGTTCTTTCTATGTGTTCAAATCAGCACAGAAGTATTGGTCAGATCAGGTCCACCATTTAGAGTGAAAGGAAACACCTGAATAACTTATTAAGCACACTCTCCCTCAGGATATGTAGGACTGAAAGCAACTTACTTCATTAAATAAAAAAAGGAGATTATCAAGAGGCTTCATAGCAGAGAAAGCATTTATTTTCAGGGTCTTTCTTGTAGTCTTTAGAGAAATGTTGAAAGGTGACATTTTAAATGTATCTGACAGTTGTCATCAGGAAATTTGTTTTCTTTCCATATTCTTAAATTACTGAAAAGACTTGACCCTCAATAAAATTGGAAGATATTTTCCTTTATGCTGTCGCATTTCCAAATGTCTGGAATCTGACTTCTGCCTGAATGTAGCAGCCAGGGTTTTACACAACATCAAGTAAACTGTTGTTCTCATCCCAAGCTTGCAAGATCCATGATAATGAAAGCAATGGATTTTTTCTGGGAGAGCTTTGCCAGCATATACAAAAATCTTTCTCAGTCTCATTGAATCCTTTGGTGTTTAGTTGTTGCAGGCTCACAGTCAGTGCCTTTTAGTAGTTTTTCTATTAGGAGCTCTAAGAGCTATAATGACTTATATCCAAAAGAGCATTCAACATTACCAGATCTTCTGTCCTGGCTGGAAACTGAAGTTGTCACTCATAAGCTGCGTATGTCAATGGCATCTGTCTTGAAGATTTTCACACAAATAGGACACGAATGCTAAGGTTTAAATGCCAGATCCATGAAGAATCAAAATAAAAATCTCAAAACCTAAATAATTTGTTGTTATGTATCAATCAAAATGGCAGATGAGTTACATCAAAGAGACCAAGATCAATCACACAACTAGCAAAAAAGTTACTCTACCCTTATACCAGCTGCTCCACAATTAACAGCTAAAAAAACGTATTGTTATATAGTATTGCCTCCCTCACTTGAACATTTACCAAATATTTATAATACAAACTGTTATTTTCAAACAAGCTGGAGAGGCAGAGGTCCTCTTTTCTTGTGTGAGCAATGTTTCATCATATTTTCCCTCAGAAGGAAATAACTAAAGCAAATGTGGAAAGCAGTGAAAGCCTTCATGGAATTTGTTCATCAAGCATCAGTCTTTCTACAGTACTGTCCCCACGGTGAGTTTAAACTAAGTGTTGATTGATTTATCTGCTCTTCACCTTGCAAGCTAGGAGATGTCAACACCAATGGAATGTATCATATCCTGGTGCTGTTTGTATATCATTTGTCTGTGCCATGGCATTCATTTCTCCTGGTGACTTAAACTGAATTTCAAACGTTACAAATTAATTTAAGTAAAATCACGTATATCTCCCATGTGTATTCCAGAACTTATCAGGTACAAGACTGAAACATTAACATTCCCTACTAGTGAAATATTAGGAGCATTAAAGAACCAGCTGGAAAACAAAGGAGGGACTCTCAGTTTCATGGCAATGGTGTGAGTGAGCCTTGGTGGTGCATGTCAGCCCTGCAGGAGCCCCAGGGAACTCCCACCCCCGCCTTCACAGAGCTTTCATTGCTCACCAAGGACCTCACTTTCCTTACAGTCAGTGGGAGTTTTGCCATTGCCTTTCTTGAAATAAGCCTTGACACGAGCAGGGCAAACAATGGGAAAACAGAAGCCAAGCCCTGGGCTGCTGAGCCCATGGCGAGTGTCCATATCTTTAACTGGCACCCTGTGTTGGTCTCCTGAAAGAATGTCTCTGTACCTGCTCTTTGTATGCATAGCACAGCTTTTACACTTGCAAACAGAAAGAAATATATTTATGCATATTATAGGTTCTCTCTGTAGTAAGGATGTAAATCTGTGAGCTAGTCATGATAACAGTGTCTACACATTTTGTGGAATTTAAGGCCTATCCTAAATGTCAAATCTTCTATCATTCTGTTTTAAGCGAGTCATAAAATTTCTTGACTGGTCTGTCACCTTCAAAGAGCCTGTATTAAAAAAAAAAAAAGTCAGCTGAAAAAATGTTAAAAGTTAAAAAGTTAGTTACTTAGTTAGTTAGTTACTTAGTTAGTACAAGTTTAAAAAGTAAGTTTAAAAAAAAGCAAGCTAAAAGACAAAAAAGTACCGCAATACTGATTTATGCCATGTGTTCCCCAAACCTCAGATGTCAGTATTTTTGAAGGTTTTAAGATATCTATAACTCTCAAGATTCATATAAAATGAACTAAACATATTACCTAAAATAATAAGAGCAAGAAAATTGTTGTACAAGTTCCATTCCAACTTCTAATCCTCTCTTTTCTAACATGTTCATTGTACTCAGTGTATACAGTATACAAATATAGTATACAAATATAGTATATAAATATATGTCTATGCATTTTCAAAAAATAAAGCTAAATTCTAGTGTGTTTAGGACCTCATGATTCAATTCTAAATGAACATGAGAAATGGAGTCAGTCAGATCAACATGAAAAATGAGCTCAGTACTAGCACACTTTTAATCAAGTGGTAGATGATAGAACTTTGTGGAGAGCACAAAATTGCTGGAGAGTTATTCTTTATAATGGCTTTCTTATACTTTAATAGAAACTAACTGAGAAATCTAGGGAAACTAATTTACACTTTGATTAGGAATTCAGATTGAGGTAGGGGAAAAGTGCACATGCATCTAGCAGTTTGTCATCATCTTTTGAGCAGCATTCAAGTCCAATTGCTGCAGCACCAGGTCTTTGGCTATGGCTGCAGTACAAACCAAAGTCACCCTCTGGAGTGTGCACAGCTCCCTGTATACACTGTGTATATGGGGGCATATATGTATATATAGGGTGTTTATGGGGGCTCAGGTGAGTGCCAGGTGTGCTGGGTGAGGGCTGCCCCAGCCAAGGGCAGCACAGGACGCGAGGTGGCTGCCACACATTTCCAGCTGGCTGCCACCAGCTACTGGGCTAACTCAGGCCCCTCAGAGGACAGAAGGATTACTCCCTGCCTTAGGCAAATCTGACTCCTAAACTCTTTCCACCTCGGCTGTTTCTGAAAGCATGACTTTGTGGTTATAAATGTTATGATGGCCTCCGTCCACACATTCTCTTTACATGATTCTTACAACATATTGGCATTACTTCACAGCTCACCTTTTTTGCCTGCAGTTTTTAGGAAAGCCAGAGCACCTCTTTGTTTACTAGAGCATTTATTATAATGTGGTCATGTCAGAAAGCTTGCCATTCCTCTCTGCAGCAGAGCTGTATGCTTTAGACCTGAGGTCATGGAGCTATTTGCACTTCCAACAATTGGTTGCATCAGGCTGTGTTGCAATACATGAAACATGTCACATCAGGATTTTCTTTTTTCATTCTGCCCTCAATTTCTCTCTTCAGTCCTTCCCTACCTCTCCCAGAGAGCAGCAAGTAATTTGGCAAGATGTGAAATTAGTTTTCAGTCTTTGGCTTTCATGGTTTATGAAGAAATTCTCTGCCTAGAGTCATTCACAGGAAGGGCCTATTCACTGTGAATTTGAGATTTGTCTCATCAGTGGATAATCTACCTTGATAAGTCTTCTGACCTTGCACATAAACCTTACCTCAGGTTACAAAACACTTGACCCATTTTTCTGGACAGCACAATAGCAGATGTAACCCATGTGCCTTTGGGTACTATATTCCATCTCTAATTCAGGTCTAGTTATGGCCCCCTAGTCATTTAGTTATTCTATTGAAACTCTAGGACTACAGCTAATTAAAGGAAGGGAAGGTGGTAATGAAATTCCCCATGCTGACAAGAGCACTTTGAACTGTGAGTACCTGTTTGCTTTGCTTCATGGTTTCCAGCAGTAGCGTTTAAGCAGACTACTATAGGGCATGGCATTTCAAATCATGGAAAAGAGAAAGCAAATTCTCTAGGGCTGAATCATCGTATCTGGAAATTCAGCAATGTCCAATTTATACAAACTACATTCATAAATTTGAATCACACACTGTGTAAAGAGACACTCATCCAGTATGTACTGGTAGAAGCAGATGAATGGAGCAGGGCAGGGTTCCAAATGGAAAGCTGGAATCTAGAGGAAAAGAAGTGGTGCATTGGTTGTTTCTGTTTCGTTTCTTCTCTTTTTGTAACAGAAATGAAACACAAGACCTTTATGTGCAATGATTATCTTAGAGAGTGAATTGCCAGAGGGATGGATCACACAGACTTTGCTCACACAAGAATTCCCACTGAAGAGAAATGTTGAATCAGACAAAAATCATGCCTTGGTTGCACAAGGCACTGTACCTGTCAGGTGATTTAAGACACATAGTAACCACAGGGGGTTTGTTTGTGAAGCACTGGATGCTAACCAGAAGTCAGGTGCTGGGAATGGTAGGTGTCCTATGCTGCTCCTTTCCTCTTACAGGAAAATGTAGTCACTAAGCCTGGCTGCTTCCAAGAAAATGTAATAATGAATCCAGCCTTTTTTCTTTTTGTTTGCATAAGGAGATAAATCCCATGTATTTCATTTTTCTATACTTCAGAGTACGTTGGGTAACACAATGGATTATTTGTACAGATTGCCTAACACTCCCATGGAATCCATTCTTCTGGTAACATTTCTGTGCCTAGGAAAATGACAATTTAAACAATTTACTACAGAAAGAGCAAAGCCATCCTGAATTAACATCCACGTGTATCATCCAGGGTAAAAGTGTTTCCCATAGTCCCTGATAGTCTGAGTTTACCAGGGGCCTCTTTTTCATAACACCTCTGAAAAGCTGATGCCTCGACCCGACAAGCTCAAACCAAAGGTTTTGTTCTGTTGAGGTTCATGTGGTAACCACATCTAACCAAGAATTCAGCTTTCCATTAAATCAGGTGCTAGAAGCCCAAACAGGAGTTGGAAACCTGAATGCTTGTCTGGATCTGAGCCAAGAACCTTCCAGTATTACATTAGGTAACACGATTAACATCTGTCCTCCACAGAAGGCAACAGCACACAGCATTTTTCTGAATGTTGGCCTAAAATAGCAATAACTGTCAGGGATTTCTCTTCATCAGGTTTCCACTGGTGGTAGCCAGTATATTTTTAAGGTGAAAGGATGCAAACCCATTTCTTCTAGGCAACTATATGGAAGACTCAGAATGATAGAGAGCAGCAAAAACGATTGGATTTTATGATCCTTAGGGTCTTTTTGGACCAAAATGATACTGTGCTAAAAGAAAGATCAAAGACACCAAACAATTTTGATAGAATGAGCAGCTGTAGACATAAGAAATCCTCAATCTTGGAAAACTTACTAAAAAGTGTCACGACAGAAGACTGAAAAATCAATTATAAGTAGAATGGAAAAGGTGAATAGGAAGTAGGGAATTACATATCCCTGTTCCTCCCAATAGAAGACTGAGAACGAGGACATTACCTGATTATAATAGGTCAAAATATAAATTCAAAACAAACACGAGCAGGTACTAGTTTTTTTTTCCACAGCTAGCTGCTAAAGTGTGAAACCTCCTGCCACAGGAGACTGTGGTATACACAAGGTCAAAACACAGCTGGACATACGCCTGGAAGAAATGAAAAGACATGCTGGTGGCTCAGTCAGTCTTGCTGTTGCCAGCCAGTGGAAATGGGACCCCATGCCAGGGAGGTATCACTGCATTCCTGCTCTGTTTGGACCTTCTTCCAAAAATGACCACTACTGGCAGTGCTGGAGGCAGAGTTTTTCAGTACATGGACAATTTTGCTGTTTAATATGATGCAGCTATTCTTCTTTCTCATAACACGTGTGTATGAAAATCACCAGAAACATTGTGGAAACTTCCTAAAAGATTATATCTGGCATAGTTTAGCCTTCTTTTCTCTTTCCCTAAGTGTCTGCTCAAAGCCATCATTTATTTCTCCAACAGACTTTACAAGTGTCTCAATGTTGTAATATCTCTTTGTGCAAAACCTTTGCCCTTTTCTTTATGAATAGGTCGTTAATGTTTACAAAAAGCTGGAAAAGGCTTCTTTTCAAGGGCCAGATCTGCCTACTTTTTCATTTTTGAGGTGCAAAGCTATGACTAGTCTATTGTGGAAAACAGCTTGCAAAGGCTTTAAAAATGCAAATGAAATAAAGTAAATCTGTCTCTTTTTTGTTGATAGGGATAGAGGAACAATACAGATTTGCAATTTTAAAAATTAAAAGGGTTATTTGATAATTTTTATGGCCAGGGCAGCTTCCAGAGGGAAATGGAGCCAAAGGAGAAATTTTAAAACATAATATAACTAAATCAAGGAAACAAAAAAGTTCCTTTTCAGTTACACAGAAGCCTTGTTGAAAGAGAAATACTTGTGGGACATGAGGAATGAAAAAAGTCAGCATGCAACTGCCCAGGCTTGCCCAATTTGTAGCTCCCACCTCATGGCAATTGCTAAGAGTGTTGTAAAAGGGCTTCTTTGTCTCTGGAGAAAGTATTGCTTTCAAAGACAAGAAAAATCCACAAGCAACCTCTCACTTTGACACACAGGTCATGACATTAAAAGAATAATGTGAAGAATCACAAACCACCGGTTTCAGTTAGGAAAGCAAATGGCTTGGTAGGAGGGAGGGAGAGATATTTATGTTATGATCTGCTAACTTTCTGTTTATATGTATCTAGTTCCTTCATAAAAAAAATCCTCCCAAAACAGACACCTAGAAAAGTCCTCCAGAATGACCCAAAAGAGGTAAAATTCTTTAACTTTGTGAACTGTTTGCAAAGTGTCCCCAGTTTGCAAAGGGGGAAGTTAGAGCAATATAACTTCTAAAAGGATGTGGGGTTATTTTGCCATCTCGTTGCAACATTTTGGTGCAGAAGGGAGATGCCAGCAGGACGAGTCAGTGCAATCCAGACACTGGAATGAGCACATTTCCTGGCGGGCATTTGGGGAAGCTGGAGATGGTGCAGTGAGCCTGCCAGAGGGAAGGGACAGAGGCAGGAGGGCACCGTGCCAGCTGGGCTGGCACTCGGTCCCACCTCTTGACAGCTTTATGGATTTCAGCATTTTGCCAGAATCAACTTTAGCAACTAGCTTTGCTTGAAACGCTGAGAAAATTGTGGTTCTGGCAAGACAAATCAGTATGGCATTTCCTTGTACCAGAGCTAAGAGGAGGCAAACTTACCATGATGGACACATCCTTTAAGAAAACATTCTGAGCTACATCCCTTCCCTCTGCTGGCCATGGAGATGGCAGCAATAACACCAGGCTTGTTTCCTCTGTTCCCAGTTTGCTACACTGCTATTAGAGAAAACTGCTGAAAAGTGAATGATCAGCAGCAACTTCACTCTGGAGGAAACTGAAGGAAGCAGAAGTGAAGCCCTTAAACCAGTCTGAGACTCTCACGAGGAAATGCACTTAGGTGTGGATCTACATTTACAGCTAAAATACACCCTCAGTGGGGCTTCTCTCTGGAACTCCCCTATTACATGGGAATTCTGGTTGCTCGTCCAAGTGAATGGAGCATAAAAAAGACATGAAAATATCTTAGGAGTGATGAGCAACTGGGTATTTCCAGAGCAGAAACCCCAAATGCAGCCAGCTTGCAAAATTTGGTAAACTCTCAAGTTCTGTCAGGAAAAGCAGAAGGGGTGATGTGGACTAAAGAGGACTAGAGGAAACTGTTGAAAAGCAGCTATTCTAAAATATCTTGGGAACGGCAGTAGCATATGACATTGACATAATACAAAAATTTTCTTATTGTTGTTGCCACTGCTGCTATTATGATTTGTAGGAATTAAATTCGCCTCCAGGCAGGTAGCCTGTAAAAAAAGTCATGAAACCACTTTGTCTTAGTCCTGACCCCTTCAAAAGACAGGATCAGAGAGCTCCATCCTCCAGATCAAACTCACCATATGCAGTTAGAGCTCCAATAGCTGGATTCAGCCAACAGAGGTTTCTCAGCCAGGGCTGATTTTCCCAGATGTGAATCTGAAGCATGAGAAAAAAAAAGAGGTGCCATTGTTCTTGATACCCACTGTAAAGTTAATTAAAAATGGCAACAAGGACTGTCACCTTCTCCAGGCAATCAGCAGAAGACACCTGGACATTTCAAATTTAATGTCAGGGATAATTAATTGATTGAACACATATTAAATGGCTACCTAATTTTTATGGCTTGGAATGGAAATTAAATTATACAATAAAAAGTTTGATAAGCAGGTTTATTTGAACATTATTGAATCTTCAAATCAATCTGAAATCCAGATTTGATGCCAAACCAGATATCTGTGCATTCCTGGAAGTACTGTAGGAAAGAAAATGAGGTAGACTCAGGAACCATAGATTACTGAATCTGATCTTTGCAGCAGGATAGATCTTTCTGCAGTTAATGGAAATGATATCACAAAAGATCTGGAGAATGTTTTGGGGATTTTTTTTGATTGGTTTGGGGGATTTTTTCTTTATTTCAAAGAAGAAAAAGAGTAAGTGGGAAAGAAAAAAAGGAGCTTGGTTACCATGGCTTCAGAGAAGGGAATGGCTGAAAAATTTGGTGTAAATTTTTGAGTGACAAGAAAGGACTCAAAAGGGAAATTTTAAAATTTTCTACTTGGCATCCTAAAAATAATTCAAACTTCCCAATAGAGTTACCTGGGAGTTTCAGCAGAAAATAAAGACGTATGTAGTAAACACAACATTATCTAAGTATACTATAAAACTCTCAACATTTTTGAGAGCAGAGAGAGATTTCTAGCCTTCAGTCATGGAGACCAAACCTTGCTCACTGAAGTTGGTGCCTGTGAAATATCTTAGCTAATAGACAGGGTCTCTCATGTATAGCTTAGATGCTGTGACAAGTAGGCAAAAGTAAAATATAAGATATTGCTATTAGTTTCCATTGAATAAAAGAAGAAGCAGTCCCAGATTTCTTGCTAACCCATAGTAAAGGCCATCTCCCCTTCATAGTGCCATACCTCTAAGGAAAGCCAGATGATATCACTCAGCTGTTTCCCACTTCTTCCTCATAGTAAATTAATAAATAGAAATACAAGAATGATTTTAGAGAATCAAAGACACTTCCAGTTGGAAACTCTAAATTAATCTAGCTAAGAGCTGATTTATTTGTTTGTTTGTTTTATGAGTATGCAGTATGGCCTGGCTAATACATCAAGACCTGGTTTTCTCTGTGTACATCTTTATTTTAATCACTGCCACTTTCCAGCATTTCTGGTTTCTCATATGTATTTCAGTGTTGGATGCTTACTCCCTAAATCAGTCTGAAAACTACAGGTGACAAAGAGCATTCAGCTTCCCCAGGGATATGGTGAAGTGCTCATCCCTTGAGTTTTTCAAGATATGAGATGTCCTCAAAGCTCCCTTTCTCACAACAGCTTGGACCAGATTGTCCTTCAAGGTCCCTTCCAACCTGGCTATTGTCTGATTCTGTGATAACAACCACTGGCAAATCAAAGTAGTATCTTGCAGAAAAGGCCGGAAAGGAGAATTAAAAAAAATGTTTATTCCTTCTGTTTTGTATGGAAAAATATCCAGTTTTGTTATGTTATCTCGGATAGCTCGTGTATTTCATCCATTTTTCTTCAGTGTTGCTGCATATTATTTATTGTTACCTGCTGGGACTGTGTCTCCTTCACAGTTGTAGTCAGGGTTATAGGTGCCCTCAAAGCAAATTACCCAGTAGTTCCCATTTTCTGTGCTTTGGTTCACAGTAGTGCAGTCTGGGTGACCTGAACCCCTTTTGGATGAAACTGAATCCTATTCATCCTGTAAATGGGGTGCAACTGAACCATATAAATCAGTGAAAATAACGAAATCAGAGGGAGGTTAACACACCAGGCTGTGAAGCACAGAGTTAACTGCTGCTGCTTTCGCCAAAGGGGCTGGGAACATCTGGCAAAGTGATGGGGCAGTAACCCTGACTCATAACATCCAAAATCACTCCAGCATAATTCCCACAGTTTTCTTGTCAGCACCCATAATTCCCTTGTTCTTTGTAAATCAAAATAAATGATCGATGTCAAACATGAACAGAATATTGGAGTCGTTCAGCTGGCTAAAGAAGTGATGTTTGCTGGGGGGAGAGAGCCAGCATGATTTATCCTAATCTTCGTATGTTCTCTTTAAAGTTGCACTGCTGTATTAAGTTCTGTTTTCTGAAAATGGAAAACAATGAGAAGAGACTTTCAAGAACACCACTAGCCTCCATCTGTGAACAATTTGATACTTGCTTTCGGCAAATTTCTAAGCATTCCAGTTTTAAATAGACTTTGCACCAATATTCTCTTTTGCCTACTTGTCACTGCAATGCTGCAGTGTTGAAATATTCACAGAACTGAGTACAAAATATAACAAATACACTTGGACTGAGAAGTGGGGTTTTATGTGTGGTTTTTATCTGTGGTTATGCCCACTGTTCTCCTGCTTATAAGAAGATTGTTGGACATACAAAACTCTGACAAATAAATCTGACAAAACCAGGTGATTTATTGCTCTGAGTTGGTCAGTAGTCAAAAAAACTTTTCTTAATCTAAGTTACTCAAGGAAATATCAGTTGCTCTCAGCTGCAGTGGGAGCTGACTCAAATAGGTCTGAATTCAGTCTATCATTATAGAAATAACATTAAAAATACTATCTTCACCTGTTTCTTGCTTTCTAATATATAAAGTTTATTATAATTTTATATATGATGTAAAGGTCCTTCTAATAGGCAAGTGAGTCCAGTATGGATTTTGATATCAAAGCTTTGGATATCTTTCTTAGCAACGATAAAAGAAGATACAAATTTCTCTACAGATTTAAACAAAAATCAAAGGTGAGCTGCTACTCAGAGCAGGATCTAGAAGTTATTGCATATTCTTAGATAAAGCATGTCCTTCAACCCTATGCAACATGTTTTCCTAGCCTGGACACGTCTGTCTTGTTTCATGAAAACGTCTGTCTTGTTTCATGAAAGATAAAAAGAAGTTAAATGTATTACAACATCCAAATAATCAACTATTTCCAGTGCAGATATGGATTTTATCCAAAGGGAATACAAGGCTACACCAGCTGATGATATTCAAACATCAGTGAAGCAGCTCAGTCTGCCTCCAACTTGCTAACAATGAGTTATGCTCTGTGCCTTAGCAACTGTCAGATAAATAATCTTGCTCCTTTGTAAGAAAATGAACAGGCTGGTTCACTTTAATCCCCCACCATCCAAATGTATTTAAACAGTAACATGATTAGGATAAGAATATACTGAAATATGAAAAGTGCTAAGGCTCCGGAAGCATGCACTATAAATCAAGCATTTAATGATTTAAATCAAAAACTTCAAGCAGCTGTCCCTGGGAAACATCAGGAGAACAGACTGTGCAATGAAGCCTGATGAAAATTAATTTAGTAGGCAAACATTTTTATATCATGGACTTTAAGGAAATTATAAAAATAATTTTGTGCTGAATTTTATAATGTATTTACGTTCTTATGTTAAGAATGCCTTTTACAGGCCCTATTTTTCTTTAATAAGTGGAGTGAAAACCCTGTTATCTTAGGCAAAAGTTAATTTGGGAAGTTTTTTTCTAAGTTGGGTGACTAAGTTATGCCTTCCTGTCATTGCAGTAGATCTGTGGAAAAGGTCCTCATCCCTACAGGAACCATGAGCCTATATAACACCCAGGGTTGTTCTGCAGAAATATCAGCCTGTTTTAGGAAAGGAAGCACACTCAGCTGAGGAACTGTCCTCTTAGAATTCTTCTGGAGCACCACAGAAGCACAGGCAGTGTAAACCCATGGAGGCAGACATTGCCATCCAGATTCTCTCTCCTGCCATCCTGCAGCTTCCTGTGCTGCTCCCTCCAGCACAAAAACTGAGTTAGCTGCATGAGGAAGATCAGAGGAATAATCCCAGTTATAAACTCATTATTTATTTGCCAGTTTAATGTTAACCTGTGTCAGCTTCCTGTAGAGTTGGGGCAGGAACAGGACGAGGCAATTGAGGCTGGTAGAGCAGCATGGCTAAGTTATAGAGAATTAAAATGTTCATGATACTATAACCTTAGTCTGGAAAGTAGAATGACTCAACAAAACATTTTAAACTGATTTCTAGATCTCTGCATGTGTAGTGGTATTATGAACACGTTACTCCAAAAAAAACAAACAAAAAGCAGCAAGCCGTGAGTAAGTGTGTACTTTCCCACCAGATCTTGGAAGGCTGGTGGTGATAAGAGGAATTTCTTGCTGACCTGAGTTCATGCAGGCAGTGATCTACCCTGCTTGAAATGGTTCTCAGATCACAGAGCAGCCTGGAGAGGGCAGGGGGTACACCACCAAAATCCATCCTGAGACTAAAGCTAGCTTCTCTGGGCCTCTCCACTACAATGATAAACCAGCTAAATCCTCCTTAAATCTCTCTTAAAGCATACCACATTGAGAAAAACAAAACAGACAAACAAAACCCCCCCAAAAAACCCCATCCATTAGAAAGCAGGTACATTACGTGTTTCTGTGTTTACTGCACATCAGACATTGTCAAACTCACTACAGTTTCACCAGAAAAGAATTATCTGATAATGCACTTTATTTTATGTGGAGAATTATGATTTAGAAATTGGTTCATTTAATCACTAAAAAACACATGGTGATAAAGTTCCTTGTACTTTGTGGTTTAACAGCAAATAAGTTTATTTTCCTGTAAGTTTGCTTATAATGGCAGATATTCTGTGGCTTACATTTGTATTGTAGTCAGAATAAGTGTTTTCTTGCATCCATTAAAAAGAGAGGAAAGAAAATAAAAAAGAAGTGATTGGTTGAAAGGGATGTGGTTATGCTCATCTGTAACAGCCTGTATGGAATCTGGAAAGAAGGAAAAGAGTTTAAAGAAGAGGCAAATAACCCAGTCTGCACATGGATAGGATATAGCTATTTTTACCCTGCCTTTACAAAGAGCTTCTTATGTAACAAAATGTTGTTATATTTGAAACGTGCAGAGCTGTTATTTTATTATATCTGTGTGCATACTCAGAATGGGAGAAATAGGACCTGGGTTCATCCACCTGCAACCCACAATGACTCCTGGAGCTCAGAGGTGTAGGTGGATGCTGACTTCCACATTGAGAAAATGAGTGCTGTAGGCAGGGACTTTGACTGCAGTTAGAAAACTCCTGTCTTAAGTGAAAACAGTCCTGCATAATCTTAAACAAATTTCTTAAGCACTGTATGTAAATTCATCTTTGAGTGATTATATCCTCTTACACACATAAAAATAGAAATCAAGTAATTTCCCTTTTATTAGTGTGTTTTAAGCGTTCCTCACAAATTTGATGTAAATGCTAAAATCTTTGTAGTTGTGCAAGCAAGAATCATCAAGAATGAGAGGTAAGTGATAAAAGATCCAAAGCCAAGAGAAAAAAAAACCTACATCTTAGGAATCTTTGTTCCAATTGAGCCTTTTTGTTTTTTCCTCCAAAGCTATAGAGAAGCATAAAGATTATAGTTTTCATAATTTATGTAATACAACTGCTATATCCTAAATGTTATAGAACAATAGCAGAATCTAATATATGTTAAAAAGAATTTAGAGGTTACCTTAGGGAGCCAGTAAAGCTCCCTAAGATGTCTGTAACACCAACAGAAGATATTTTACTGACTCATTATTCACAAAAGCATGTATTCTACAGTTGTGTGACTCATAGTCATGCTATCAGAGATTCAAGGCCAAAGTTCTAAAACAAAAGGGCATTTTGCTGTTTTTTTTGTTTATCTGATATGAATATTTCAAGACTCTTTAAAGAAAAAGCAGAAGGTGAAGGGAATTACTGAAGTGCAGAGACTAGTATCCCTGCATTTGCCTGGATACACATTGTCAAAGAGCAACATAAATCAAGCAGAACTAATGGTAGCTTTGTTAACATTGCCTTACAAGATTCTACGTTTTGATTACTACACTGTCAAGCTTAAACCCTTAGTTAATTTAAATTTTCTATGACACTAATCCAGTGAAGCCCAGGTTGAGCAATTTTAGGAAAATTTCAGCCAAAAAAGTGGGTTTTTTCTGAGTTGGAGGCTGAGGATACGGATACACAATCTGCTGTCTTTAGACAAGTTTCTGTGCATCAGCTGCAGCTTCATGTCTGGGTGAAGCCAAAAAATTTAACTTCTCTTTTTGGGGGCTTAAGCACTCCAGCATGCTTAAACACCATTGCTCTGTAAACACATGATAACATACAGCAAATTGTGGTGACTCAGGCAGGACCTCTTCCATCAATGAGAAATTTGTGGTAACTCTGATATTTTGCAATATAGAAGAAAAGGGAAAAGGGAGGAATTTTTTCTCCGTGCCTGGTGGGGATAAATTCAAAGTTGTGGACTAAAAGAAAGTAATGGAAGTTTAGGTTAGATGCTGGGAAAATATTTTCAATAGTAGTAATGGTGAGGCCTGGAGCAGGTTCTTCTGGAAGCCATGGAATCTCATTTACTGGAGGACTGTAGGAAGGGATTACACAAACATTCCCCAGGAGTGATTCAGGACTGGCTGCATCTGCCTGGAGGAGGGTTATGAACTACAAGATCAACCAAAGTCTGATCCAGTCCTACTTCCAATCCCATATCAATCTTGATAGAAGTTTCTGCAGAATTTAGTAGAAGTACTTTTATCTCTCTCCTGAGACTGAAATTGACTTTGTGATAAAACCTTGTGCTTTTTGACACCATTGAAATAGCTATTGGGCACCTTTTCCCCCTCTTGATAATATTTCAATTACACAGGTTTCTTAAACCTTGAACAGTGAGCTCCTGACAGAGCTTAAGGTTATTAAAAAATAGCACTCACAAAAATTTCATTTTGCAAGCCAAGGACATATTTAGCCATCAGCCTAAAAAGTGGTTCACCTGAAAGAATACTGTGTTCTTCAAACCTTTAATAGTTTTTGATTTTTTTTCGTGATGATATAATTTTAATTGCTCAGATTCTCTGTGTGTTAGTTGAGATAACTTGGTTGCATATACCAGGTAGGCAGACACTTTCTATGGCACTCTGCCTTACACAGTGGCATGATGCAGACTGATCCAAGGATACCACTTCAAAATAATTTTTCTAAATGAAATCAGAAGTGCAAAGATACAGAAGTACTTGTTCTGCCTTGGAAGTTGTTTGGTAAGAATTTGTGGTTCAGAGCATGGAACAGGAATCACCATGTTCTCCCCAGATATTCTGCTGCAAATATTGAGGTGATTGCTGCTAACAGGAGCAAGTGAGGTCCCACAAGGGTGACAAGAGTGCCAAAGTCTAAAAGAAGAATCCACTGTGCTAGGATCTCACTCAGGAAAAAAGTAATCTCTAAGGAAAAATAATGTTTCAGACTTTAGGAGTAAGTATTGTTCACATTATAGCTAACTCACATCAAACTCTTTAAAAAATAGGGTAATTCTAAGAAATGCACAGACATTTAGAGCAAATGCTCAGAATTTAGGACATTTATAGAATTGCACAAAGTTTCATAAAAGTGAAGCTATCATCTGATTCTTCAGTCTGCTCTTTCTGAGCAGGTAAGGGATTTGGCTTCCTTTCATCTCCCAGGATCTACAGGAGCACTCTTAGTTCCCCTCTAAGTATCAATAATCCTATTTTAATGACAGAAGGCTAGAGGACAGGAAGAGGAAGAGTCATAACCACATTTCATGAGGCAAATCTGTGGCACACCAAGGAACAGATGTAGGGTGAATTTAAAGTGACAAGACCTTTCCAATAACAAAATCACTTTCTAAATTATTTTCTCTGTTTTTTTTTCTTTAAATGCTCAGTTCTTTCAAAAATGCTATGCTTCATTTCCAGTTACAATTATTGACTAAACCCATCAGCAATTAGCAACAACACTCATTGCCTGGGTTTTATTTCACCTGAAGGGACAGTCATGTGAGATGCAGTGCATACACATACAGGGAGAGAGAATTCCTGAGAGTTCTCTCCTGAGAACTTGAATGTCTAATTACACAGAAATGATGAAAGATTAATCATCTTGAACAGGGTCCCACAGGTAATCTGTGGCAGAGTGAGGAATCCATTAAAGACCCACTGGATCCCTGCCCAGTGCTCTCATCACCAGCCCATTTCTCCCTCCATATTTACCTTCTATTAAGCAAAGTTAAGGATCACATGTACTGCTAAGAAATTTTTGGCTGCTTGAGGTGTTGCAAGACAATTCAAATATATGCTATGCAATATTACCTGGAAGTATCAAGAGTCAGCCTTCATTTTTCAGCAATTTCCACAAGAGGCTTGAAGAAGGAGCAAAGTCTCTGTGTGATCTGTGCAGGTACAAAACAGCCTGGCACAATTTGGACTTCAAAGAACCTTTGCCTTTAGGGAAAAAAAAATAGTTTTACTGAACAGTTATTTACCTACTTTTAGAAGGTATGCTCAATCAGCTGCCTACAAAATCTGTCTGGCCACCCAAATTTGATGGCTTGAAGGGCTCAGAGGCAGATCTAAGACCATCATCTAAACAGAAGGAAGAGCACAGTGATATACTGTCAATGAAACTTGAGGGAAGAATTGCATTGCACCCACTTTTGAAGCTCCTCTAAGAGCTGTGCAAGGTGGTGTGAGGAATAAAACTAAGCTGTCACATGAAGAGAAGCAAAGGGAGTTTAGCTGGAGTGATGATGATTCACAATGCTACAAAAACTGTCAGTGGGAGACAGATTTTTCTTATTCTGCAGATTTTCTGTAAGATTTGGGACAGAGGCAGTTAAAGACTTCATAGCTTCCAGATCTCAATAGCTGCAGTGTAAGGCTTATTTCTTCAGAAATCTGGAAAAAGAGGGAAATTTGTGTAACTGCCTTTCTGCAATCAGTGGCTGTTAAGGTAAGACTGTGCCTGTTTCTGTTTTTACTGTTCCCATGAAATCTCATTGAAGGGAGAAAGGAAAATATACCTCAAGACTGAGTTCCAAAACTCTGGCCAGTTCTGATTCAGTCTTTTCCTTTCATTTTTTGGCCTGGATACATCCCCAAGCACAAGCGTTATGATGGAAACAGAAATGCTACAGTTCTTGTACATGGCACTTTTGAAAAGTTGCTTCTTTTTTTTTTTAAAGAAGAAAAAACAAAAAGCCAAGCCAAAGTATTTTTCATTTAACTGAAGAGTCAAGTTATCCTTAATAGTTTACAAAATAAAATATAAATGTAGTTCTGTGAAGCTGATAATACTGAATTTGCTCCATCACTGTCAGGCATGCCATGCTCAGAAATTAAACTCTGCTTCTGCAGACCAGAGCTCAGGGAAGGGCACAGATGTGCTCTGCTTGCCTGTGATGGGCAGCAACAGGGTGCTGCTGCTGAGGGGAGCAGGAAGGGCTGGGCTCTCACCTGGGTTACTCTTCCCTGTCCTGTCTGTGCACCCATTAAAATAACACTGGGATACATGCAGCTTTATGCAGTCTTTATTGACATTGTATCATCCACACAGAAAAGATTCCGTTCCTGACTCACGCCAGCTCTCCATCGCTATTTTTTGCTTCACATGCATTTATTTCAGTGACAAAAATGGCTTTGTCAGCTCTGTTCCCTCCTGCTCCTTCATCCCATTGCCAAAGCCTGACTGCTCATCCTTCTTCCCATGACTCCCTTGGCAGAGCCCATTCAGTCATTTATTTGGTCACTCAGTAAACAAGATCAGGGAACTGATCGGGGTTAAAAACCAAAAGATACAAAACTTGCTGGCTTATTTCTGTCTCAGATCACTTGCCCAGTGAGTTCACAGTGCAGAACAATACAAGAATATCTGTGCTGGATCAGAGCGTGGATCCATTTGGTCTGGTGTCCTGCCCCAGCAGCAGAGCAGGCACAGCAGATGTTATCTGAGGAAGGATGTGAGGGCAGGGCAAGCATCCAGGAATGCTCTCCCAGCCTCCTGTGACTTGTGACTCCGGGATGTCTTGAGTGAATGTTAATCTTTTTAATATTCATTGATGGGTTTTTCTTTCATTTATGTTTCTGATGGTTTTAGGGGTTTTTTTAATCAAAGGAAATATTTGCAACCCATGTAATCTGTGGAACATAGTAGAATTGTATTTGATGCAATCAATGAAGTGCTTTTTGTTGTTTGCCCTGGGAGTAGTACCCAGTAGTTTAATTCTGTGCCCTTTGATTTTTATACTGGAAGAAGTAAAGAACAGCTGTATACTCTCTTCATCTTTCTTGTTCCACTACTTATTTTATAGATCATTGCTGTAGCTATCTCATTCAGCTCTTTCCCAGCCTCCAGAGGTCTTAAAATACCCCTAAGAGTATTGCTTCTTACTGATAGACAGCAGAGACAGTAAAGTAATGTAGGTATAGATGTGCACAGCCAGGGATCCTGGTAGCTTAAACTGAAGACTGAAATGGTAATGTAATAAGCTTGTAATTAATAAGAAATATGTGTCTGGATAGATGGTCTTGTCTGGTGAACATAATTTCTGCTTCCTCTACCACTGCTTGCCAATGTCAACCAATGCCTTCAGCAGCTTTCCAGTTTTGTAAGTAAATAAAGAATTCAAATTAATTATTTAATACATTTCCTTTCATTCTCCCATTGCTCAGTCTTCAATTGCCTTCTCTTTAATCTTCTTTCATATATAAAATGCAAATATATTTTGAAGATTCTATTGTGGCTGGTTGAAATGGTTACTAAAATTCAATGTTCAGTGTTGCTTTTTGTCGCTCTGAATATAAAAACTCCTTCACCTTTCTTTGTCTTGTTTTCTGTAGATCTCCCATACTTCTTGCTTCCCATTTATTTATATTTCTTAAAAGCCTCAAAGCGACTCTTTATGATCTAACCTGCCCTTTGTCACTCTTTGCCCCTGCTTACAATAGCATTTAGCCTGCAGGCTCTTGCCAAATGTCATTCTTAGACATATTTTCCCATGTCAGGGAGTCAGAGTCAAAATTACGCTACTCATTACCTGCTGTCTTAAATACATCTCCATCCTCTTGAGTCCTTCACCTGACAAACTCTCAAATCCATGACAAAGCCAGCATTTCTTGCTGCCCTGCCTGCACCATGCTCACCTGTGTGTGGGCTGAGCTGAGTCCTGCATCCCCCCAGCCCCAGCCAAGCACTGCCCAGGGGAGCAGCAGCAGTTCCTGGTGCTTGGCTTTCTGCAGTCCCTCACAGACCAGCCTCATGGTGTGCTGCCTCTTTAGGCTGAGTCATTTCCAGAGATCCAGGCAGAATTCAGGCATTCAAGGATTGTCTCATTTCATGTCTCACCAGGCTGATATTTACCTGAGCATCATCCTGGGAGACACCAAACACTGCCTTGTGCGTTAGGAACAAGCACAGTTATACAAGGTCCTGCAGCTTCTCAGAGTGCTTTTGAGGCAGGGAAAGCAATGCTGTCCTCCAGGGAAAAAGCTTCCAGTAGGGCTTTGCTGGGTGCACAACAGCACCAAAGGGTCAGGACTGACACGGATGGATTTGAAATACATCTTCTCTTCCCTGAGTGGAAGAAACACAGAAGATGTTTCTTAAAATGGCATTTCCTGCACTCTTTAAGGGATCCTTGCTTTATTCAATCTGTTAGTAGGAGAAAGAAGGATGAAAATCTTTCTAAGCAATTCTCTGAAGTAGCTGATTTCTATTTTGTGCCATTGTGTCAGATGCAAGCAGTATGCAAGCATGGATCACTTATGGAGTATGGCACAGATACAGATTCCAGCTTGACGCAGTCGTCCCTGTTCTTAACAGAGTAAACCAGATGGTAGAGGAATACACAGAGAGAAATTTTCAATGCGGAAAAGAAAAAGGAAAAGGTTATTTTTCTTCATTACTATTGTTTTGATAACAATTACTCTTTTTTTTTTTTTTTTTTTTTTGCAAGCTCCATTGTGGAATGGTTTGTGGCAATAATCATACATTGGTGTGCAAATTAAGGTTTTATCACTGTGCATTGGGATAGAGAGCATACAGGCAGAGCATACAGCTTAGCCTCTCTCAGCTCTGGAACAGTTTTGAATGCAGCTTTTCTTTGAGATGTTTTCCTTTGCAGGATTGCTTTTTTCACCTTCCTTGGATTATGTGCTGTGTTCACATCGCACCATCAGTTTAAACTATGATTCATTGTGACACCAAATCAGAGCCAGAAGAGCCCTGAACCAGGTCCCACTTGAAGGGAAGCTTCAGTGGCATCTCACTCCATTCTCTTCTCCCTACCACCTTGCCTGACAGCGCCCATCTTCTTTTTTTATTTTTTGTGAAAAGGGGGAAGAGAGCTCTTTTTCTGCATGAAAATAGAGGATCTAAATGCATTTTTCCACACATGCAGGGCTACTTCCAATAGGTGGGACAAATACATCCTGTCCTGCTTTCTCTAAGAGTCTGTGTAAACATCTCACAGTCACCTGAGCCACCCACATTCCTTTTGTTGCCCTTAGCTTCTATTAAATGGCCTTTATTGTAGCAGGCAAAATATTTACACTATTTCTTTCAATTGCTGCCTTTCTCCCTGTCTGTCCCCAGGACCTGGAGCCTTGCATGACAGCGCTGCCTTCTGCTTCCCCTATTTGAGCACTACCAGCTGAGCTTTCAAAGTGGGCAATTCAAATTATCAGTCGGACAAAACAGGCTCCTTTTAGCTCTTTTAAAAGCTTTTTAGCTCTTGTCTCAGAGCTTTTCTTGCTTTACTTTCACATTGCCTTTAAAAGCAAGACTGACAGAAAAGATTAAGTTGCTTCTGGCTGCACTGGATAGAAGCAGATTAACGCAGCTGGATCCAGCCCTGGGAAGCCCAGCCTGGATATGTGTGTTAGCACAACCCCAGCAATGTATAAGCAAGAGTCGTTTGTGTTGATCTTTTCCAGGATGATGAGTTTGTGATTAACTCTTTTGTGTGGAGATTGCCTGTGTAGGAAGCTGGTACACAGCAGGATGCTGATGAGAAATCTCCCGAGGTGTCAGCCCTCCCTCTCACCCTCTCACCATGCATAGCTCTGCAGACACTGTGCTAGCTACAGCAGAGATTCTCTTTGCCCTCTATCACCTCTGATTTTTTTTTTTTTTTTTGAGCAGGATGGCTGACGAAGAAAGGAAATCTTCCGTCTGAGAAAAGTTTAGTACAGCCTTCTCAGCCAATGCTAAGGAGTAGGTCCAGTCCTGCATGGTGGATGTGAACATCCAAGGAAAGTAATTAAATTCTACAACAAATGCAAAAGAGATGTTACTGGGCAAATGGTAAGCTGTTTCCTTGTTCATTTATTTGTCTTTAGGATTGAAGATTTGGGCTTTCAGCATGGGCTTACCAATCTAAAATGACTGAATAAATAGCTAAATATCAGATAAAAATGCATCTGTTTTGTGGGGCAGCTATGAATTATAATGTTCAAGAGGAATCCAGGAGACTCCAAATTCAGCAAACTGTAAGTGAAGCTGTTAGCATCTCTCATGCCTTAATAAAGAAGAGCGCAGTAGATCCTGCAGTATGCCCATTGTCCCTTGAAGGGGCTGGCTGCAGGAAATGCAGCAAAGGGCAGGAGAGGGCAGCAGATGCATCAATTCCACGTGTTCTCCCTGCTCGTGTTCTTGCTCGAGATTCCCGAGGGTGGGAGGACTGACCCTCCAACCTTTCCATGCCCCCAGTCTGCCATTAGCTGACTTGAGATAACATTATTTTCCAACCTCAAAGAAGTGTGGTGAGGATAAAAGCCCTTGAGGGGGCTCGACACGGCATTGCTGAGAGCAATGAGAAGTTTCCTTCCTGGTTAGAATGGGGCATTCAGAACAAATCCTTGCTAATGAAGTGTATCTGCTAGACGAGCTCGAAACCAGAGAGAAATATCATCAATGTCGTTTTTCCAGGATCCACATCTGAATCCCAATAACAATATATTAAGATGCCTTTTTTTTTTTTTTAAACGTGGCATTAATCCAGAACATATTTACACATAATAGTTTTGAAATCACACACACCCCTAGGCTGCATGAAATATTTCTATGCAGCATAATTTTTCAGAGACAATAAATCACACCATCTCAGATATATACCTATAAATTTTGATGAATACACAAATCCCTGTCCCTTCTGCCTCCCTTGTCTAATGACACATTTTCTCTATTTCCATCACATCTCCTTCCATATCAAGGTGAAGGAATGAAACTAAACACTGCTGACTTAACAGTAAATTGAGCAGGAAAGATTCTACACTGGACTGGGGAAAATAATCATTCATTTTGCAGGCTTAGTGCCAACAGCACTACCTTGCAGCTCCAATTATCTGATATTTTAGTGATTACACTCAGTTAAGCAGGGATAATTGAAGCAATTTTCAGCATCTTCACCAGACAAGCCAGAGGCATGACCTTATCTTAGATAACAGAAAATTAGATTCAAATGAGCTTTATTTCCCGCCCCCCCCTCCCCAGCAGTAAGCAGGTTTAATTACAGGAGAAAATTGGCAAAGGCAGTGGTATCTCTTCTAACCTTCAAGGCTTCAGATGGTGTCTGGTGACTGACTGGAGGGCATAGCTAAGCACAAATTTAGAGACTTCATACAATTGCTTTGGAGCTCTGTGGTTGTATGTGAATTTTGAATGAGAGAATTCTGGAATTTAAGGATAATTGTAAATATCTGATTTTAATTGTTATTTTTTTAACTTTTGCTGACTAGAGGATGTTCTGCTTGGTATCATCAGCATGGGCTAAATGTCCATACAAATGCTAAGGCTGATTTCATCAGACCACCTGCAAGGGAATGGGGGAATCCATGGGGTTTATCTGCCTGAACCTGAGATGCCCCAGGGTGAACTGCTGGCACCATCAGCTGCTCCAGAGCAACTGAATGTGCTGTAGCTGCTGCTCTCCAGCTCTGAAAAACAGAGTATTTCATATGACTCCAGAGATCTACAGTCTGTCAACCAAATCAAGGTTCTAAATGGTGCTCAGAAATAACTTTTGCCTTTCTGGCTCAAAAGACAGGCAGGAAAACATCAGTGGTGCTCCTCACTTGCAATGGACATTGTCTTATTTCTGCTCAGCACAGGAGTTGTGAAGAGATCACTCCAGCACTGCTAAAGATTTTGGCTGTTGCCACAATAATCACACAAGGAAATAGGAAATAAGCTACACTAAGACTTTACCCCCTACCTCTGGCAAAGCAGCAACTTACACTGTTAGTTATATTTTGTATCGCTTTGGCTGTTTGGCTATAGCTCACACACAGCAGTTATTTGGTCTGGGCTTTTCCCCTTAAGTCCATAATATCACAAAGAAAGCCACTAGGATACAAAAGAGTTTCTCTTTTTATCTGTTCTATGAGAACAAGCCCTAGGAAAATGAACAATCCACAGAAACAGTATTTTTACTTGTGTTATACATTCCTGCACGTGTGGGAAAAAAAATCTGTTATTTGATTCCTCTTACATGAATGCATCAGTTTATTATTTTCAGTGTGAAGAAGAGCACAGCAGTTCATAAAATATGGCAAAGAATATACATATATTAATTTAGAAGTATTTCAAAGACTACCTGGGAAAAAGTTCAAAAGTTTGTTTGCAAGATTTTGGCCTTGAAAGGTTTCATTTTCTGGGACTGGAGAAGAAACTATTAGTTGCTTACATCTATTTTCTCACTTTAAATGAAACCTTCAGCATTTTACTCGCACAGCATTTGAAAACACTATTGTTTTGGTGGAAATGTCACATACCTAATTGTTCTATGGGGAGAAGCAATAGACTGCTTTAGTTAAAAAATATGCGTGAAATAAAATTACAAAGGCATAAATGAGGACTTCCAGCCCAAAGGAATGCAATGATGGGCACAGAGTGTCAGACTGGCCTGTGTGGGTAGGATAGCTTGCCTGATTATTTACCAACAGCCCTCAGCTCTGCTCCCACACTCAGAACACGAGAGGCAGTGGGTGCACAGCCCAGCCTTCTGCCAATGGGAAAAGAGGCAAGGGAAGAGGATTTACTCAACAGACAAGGAAACAAACCTACATGAGGCCATAGCTGTGCCTTGAAGAAGTCAGGAGATTGGTGCCACTGTTCATAAATCCAAGGGGAAGTGTTCCCAGAGCTATGGTTCAAGAACTCCCTTGCCAGATCCTTGCGGCTTCACCTTCCCTTTATACAGACTCAAGGTGCTCAAACCAGTGGGTGGGAGTTGGATGGCAGAGGTCTTGTAGGCATCCCTCTCTCTAACCACCAAACATGAAACTTCCATGGCCACATGCCCCCACAGAAGCAGAGCTGAGTAATTTTTTCAAGGAAAAACCTGAAGGGACTAAATGTAAAACATCTTAGGTCAGGTTTCCCAGAGAAACTGGGAGAGCCTAAGGACGTGCAGGGAGTACATGTGAGAGCAGGGTGCCTCTAGTCCCTGCTGTAATGCCTGTGGCCTCATTTCCAGCTCTGATATATTGCATCACTGCCCAGCATGATGGCCTGTCTGGCTTTCCTCTTAGATCCAGATTCACACATATCTCCTCTGTAAACAAGGAGTGATCTGGGAGTTACTCCCCATTGAGTTTGGTATGGGCAACATAAGAAACTGGTCCTTAAGATTTCTCATTGTGCAGAGTTAAAGACAAAACGTGTGCCTCACAGCTTTTAAATGCCAGCCATTTTAAGTGTGGAAACCTTTTTATTTCTGCTTATCAACACCTTTCCCACCTCTTCCCCCTTTACCAAACTGGAGGAGACAAAACATCCTTCTGGACTCATCCCAACTACAGACCTCATTTAATGTTCCTCAATCTAGCCACAGCTGAAGGTGTTTCAGGAAAACAGCACAGGCCACTTTCTCTCTGAAATCTCAAGAGGATTCCCGATTTACTTAAATTAACCTCCCCTATAGATTTCCCAAAATAGAACATCTCAAGTAGTCTTTGTCTCTTGTTTCCACATAGAGATCAAACTAAACCAGCAAAGACAGACAAAGATATTTTTCATGGTCCGCATACAGTAAGAGTCTCACAGAAAAAGATATTTGCTCATTTCCGAGACTGCCTTTTTAATGGCATTTATTTAGAAGCCCTTATTTACGGAGGAGCTTTGAGACCTTATTTAATTTATAGATCTTGCGTAGAACAATAGCAGTGGCTCAGGCTGTGAAATACCACTTTGTTGCTTTTTCCCACTGCTGCCCAGAGTGTGAATGCTCCTGATGGTTCCTATTTGGCTTGAGCATGTCAGACACGGACCAGACAGGATGCTGAAGAAAGAAACTGGTGTCCTTCATTTTCAAGGCCTGGCTCATTACACAGGGTGATGAATTTGCCCTGTTTATAAATTCTGCAGCTACCACTTACAGCCATACCTGTCATGATCTTGAGGAGATGTGAGCAGAGCTAAAATTATCTTCCAGGCAGTTGATGTTTCAGGAAAAATATTGCACGGAAAGCTTAGAAACCCACATTATGCATACACAGTAAATGGCAACAGTACAAACAGGATCCTACTTGTTAAGCCCTTTTACACACTGGAGCCACTTGGACCAGCTAAAATATCAGGCAAAGACTGCTGCAAGGGAGGAGCAGGTCAGATGTGAATATTGATCTCTGTCTGAGGCAGCACATTCCCCAGTGTGGCACTGTGCAGCCTCTGCAATGGGTTCCAGTGCACAGCATGGAGTGATCTCTGCCAGAGTAGCTTCTCTGAAAACCTTACCTGCAGCTGGTGAGAGACAGATGTGGTACAAGAAGGAAGCAGCCTTTTGTATTCAAATATTCACAGGTAAAGCTGGAAACACTTCTGGCACCAATTGGGGAGTTTATTATTCACATGTCTGTAAGTACCTCTGTTGGAAATGGGTCATTGACACCTGCTCTCATAACTGACCACTTAGAGGTCACTAAAGCAAGATCACCTTCAGAAAGGTAGCTCTCTTTCCAGGCCTCAAGTCAATGCCATGGCTGAAAGCTGGCTAGGACCAAGCCACACAGCAGAATGTTGACACTATTGACCACTGTGATGGCTGGTCCTCTGCAGAGAGCAGTGAGGATCTTCAGAGCTAACAGAGATAAAGAACAACTCGCTGATATTCACAATACCTGGATTAAGAATCAAGCATGATCAAGAATTCATATCAGAGAACTAGCCTGGTAAAAGCCAAGAAAAGCCAGGTTGCTCATTAGCAGGGTTTACTACCTCATGAGAAAGCATTTACATGTAGCTGGGGCAGCTTTGCCCTCTTGGGTTTTGCCAAATGCCAGAGACAGCTGCCTGTGCTGGCCCCACGCCACCCCACAGTGCCACATCTGGAACCACTCAGGGCTTCCAGGCAAGCACCACCATTGGGTTCAGCTCCAGTGCAGCACGAGATCCAGCTTGGTGCAGAGGGGACTCTTCCAGCCTGGCATCTCCCTCCTCCCCATCACAGCCACAGGAAGCACGTGTGCTTTGCAGACCCCGAGGGAACATAACAAGAATGGCTTAGGAAATGTTGGCCACTGCACTTTCTGTGCTCATACCTTCAAAACTGGCATGCCACGATTAAACCTCTGGGTCTGGGCAAGCTGAACCCCTCAGCTCTGAACTCCTGTGATGTTCAGGTTGTGGGTGCAGATTCACTCCCATGTGAAGTACAATAATCTTATTTCCCTTACCTAATGCCATGCTTCTGGTATAGGGTTGCAAGGAGGAACAAGCTCCATCTACACCTTCCCTGGCACTGGTCTGTGTGTGCTGCTGAGGAGTCACACAAAGACATCAGATCATCAGTCTGAGTCTCTCCATCCCAATGATCCCTCCTGCAGAGCAGTTCCTGGCTCTCTTGTGAGACCAGATTCTGCACAATGTAAAGGCTGCATGTCCCATATGAACTATCTTGTTTTCCATTTCTGCTGCCTTTCTGCACTGACACTCTTTGCAGCTGTCCTGCAGAGCTTGACTAGACTAACCTTCAAAAGAATTACAGCTGCTACTAAAGAAAGAGCATCTCAGAGAATACAGGTCAAGGTTTAAACCACAGATTGTGGATTTCCCCAGTACTCAGGTGGAGGCCCAAAATTGGAATAGATTATACATATCTCCAGACAGCAGCAGCTCTTACTTGGTGTGTCTCTGGTTTCTGGCACTACAGAGCTCAGCTGAGTTCAGCTGTGCATTTCTCCCTCTGAGATGTACTGCCTGTTTTAAACACAACCCTGTATATATTTTATTTCCTTCCCCTTCACCTCACACATGAAGTGTTTTTCTTTGGTTGGTGGGGAGAAAATTCTGCTGTGTGAAGCCACATGGGACCCTTGGATTTGCTCTTGACATGGTGGTCAAATGCCATTTACATTATTTCACATAACTTTTTATGGAGTTTTCCAGACAGATTCTTTCAGTAAGGTAAATAAAACAGGATATTTTGTGTTGCTAGCTATTGTCCTGTAATATTAGGGGTCTTTCTCAGTGTTCCTGATCTGCTATCTGCATTGGTATACTCTCATACACCAAAGTTAGAGTCTACAGCTTCCCTTTTCCATAGGAAAGTCTGTTCCTCACCTTAGGGTGTGTATCTCTAATGGTTTGCCTTTCTTCCAGCCTGGAATATCATACAAGTAAATGCCACTTCTGCTGCCCTTAGTGGTTTATCTTTCTCCTCCTCTTGGCCTTCAAAGTGACCCAACTTTCTGAGGTTAGGAGGCAGATGTCAGTCTCAGCCTTGTGACAGAGACACCTACAAATGGAATCAACTCTATAAAGAGTCATAGCAAGCTCCTCCCAGAAGAAGTGACTTCTCATTGTCAGGAACAGGCTCCTCTGCAGGCATCATCATCATCATCATCACCATCATAACCACCAGTGGCTGGGTCCTCTGCTTGTGCCTGCCAGAGTCAGCACAAACACTGAACACCATGTGAAAATAAATCACAAGGATGTCACATGAGGATCTGCTGGAGGCTCACTGGAGGTTCCATGGGAGTCTGAGACCACGTCCTCTATGCTGATGGCCTAACATCCAACAGCAGACTTCATCAAACCAGATTTTCCTGCAACTTTTACAATTAGGTTTTTCAGATGAAGAGACTTCACAGATATCATAGTTTGGAGATTAGGAAAGAAGAGTGGGAGGCTGAGCTGCCATCACAGGAAATGCTTCCAAATGGGCTCAAAGAAGTCATCCAGCCCACCCTTCTGTGCAAAGATGCACTTTCTCACATATATTTATTCTCTCTGGTAGTGATCCCCTCCTTTTTCCCCAAGCATTCTCTTCCAATTCTTCATTATCCTCACTGCTAGAAAACCATTCCTGCTGTCAACTTGAATGTTTAGTTTCACTGTTTCCTGTCAGTTCAGATGTTTCTGGAAAAGGATAATTTCTTTAGTTAATTACTTTAGTAGGTACACTGCCATTATGTCTGTACCAGGAACATCACTCAACATGGTTTTTCATATTTCACATGAACAGTGCAAGTTGCTGCATATTATTATATAGCAAAATACCTAGATAAGCAAATTATATTAACTATGACATTTTTTATTGTTCTGATAAAAAATTAATTGGTTTTGCAATTCAGGCTTTCTCTGTGATTATTATTTGTTATTGAATAGGTTTTTCTTATTATTACATTATCACCTGTACCAATTCTACTAGCTCTTCACCTGGATACTAAGAGTTTGATGGAAAAACACATTTCAGGGACTGTCTGGAAGAACCACAACTATGGGGAACGTTCCTTTCATTCTACCTTCATTTCTCGTAAGCTCTGAAAAGTCATAACAGGAAATAAATGTAAAGGCATCTCAGGAAGCCACTTAATCCATCCTTCTGCTCCAGGGCTGAATTTGAACTGAGAATTTATAAGAAATAATGGAAGGCAGCCTAGGGAATTACTTTCTTCCTGAGTCACCTAAATTTCCTTTTTCTAAAGGATTCCAGTGCTTTGGTCTAGTTTACCTTAAAAAGCCATTTTTCTGTCCAGAAACACTAAAATTATGCTCTTCCTTCTATTGAAGGATTTCTTTGTTATGCAAACTCCATTGTACAACTAATATTCTGTCAAGACTGTGAAAACATGCAGGTCATAAATAGCAACATCCTAAACCATGAGTGACACCACCATGCTGTTAGGAGACCAGAGATCTTCAGAAAATTTAATATGAGAGGTCTCCAGCTCATAGTGCTGAATTTACATACCAAACACTTCTCTCCAATACAACTGATAGCAGTTGTTATACACCTTCCCTGCATCAATATATTGATCCAAAAAAAAAAAAAAAGAAGAGGGGGGATAGGGATAGGCAGACATAGAACGTCTTCTGAAGTAAGATAATAATAAATGTTACTGAGACCCAGTATCCAGGAGTAATCTGGAAAAAATGGAAAAGATAGAGTGAGGGCAAAAAATATGATTCAGGATGTGATGTGACTCTGTGTGAGGAAAGGTGATGTACAGTAAAAAGCTGGAAGAGATGATTTAGGGTGTCAGCCTTCATACCCACAGTGAAGCATATTCTTTTAGGATGTGTCAAGTAACTTTCTACATCTCCTGATTATGCTGACTGCATGTGCTGGGGCTGAGTGTGATCCAGTGAGGTACAAGTGTTCAAACTGCAGTCACAGGAAACTCATATACAGAATTGTATCTATAAACAGCATTTCCTTAGGTTTCATTTCTATGAAATGGCCATGTGAAATAATGAGAATTACAAATCCCCTGGAGAAAATCAAACGTATGCCTACAACAGATTTTACAACCTAGGAGGGATTCACTGATCTCCAGGAGGCTCAAAACATTCATCATGGACAGAAAAAAAGGAACTTTTTTTCCTTTTTTTCCAGCACTTAACCACAGATTGTCCTTGGCTGATTTCCTTCTGCCCTTCTGTGGCTCACGGGGTCCCCGTCCCCAGACACTTTCCACCAAACCTCACACGCAGGGCAGAGTAACACACACCCAGCTCTGGGATGCACACAGGGTCCTGCAAGGACTTCAGTCTTTTTCCTGATCACTTCATGTCCCTATTTGAGATTTTAGAGGGAACAATAAAAGATTCTTTGCTTCCAGCAGAAGGGAAAGGGACAAGATATAGTACAAAGACGTGAGACAGAAAACTTCTCTGTTGTTTGCAAGTGCACCAGTTAATCTGGTAAAACAATGTTTCTCCTTACTAACCTTATCCCTCATCACAAACAATTGAACTGTCATTATTACTCTACTGTAATTTATAACACCCTTTAAAATGTTTTAATCCATCTGTTCCTGCAGGGATTATAAGACAGGCAAACTGATTATCACCTTGCCAACACTTATCATCAGGTGGCTGTGACTGTTTAGATTGCTGTCCAAAGACAACAAGGACTACATTACCAGAGAACAAAAGGTATTGTTTTAAAACACAACAGTTACCATTAAGCCCTCATGATATAGATCAGATAAATCGAGTGATAATGTAGAGATCATGACCTCTGGGTTCCCCACCAGGATCATTGCAATTTTATCTTATCATCACTGTATAACTTAATAAATCAGCTTGTGCACAAAAACACACCAGTTAGCATTGCCTTTCCAAAGGCTGCTTTGCAGCGTTGATTGCTTTAGCTGCACATTCCCTAATTGTTTTTGATTAGTTTAATTGGACATTCAGAGGTTGGGATTTTAAAGAACCCTGGGATGAAGTGGGCTCCTGCATATGAGTTTCACCAGCTGTGTTAACAGACAGGAGGCAAAACAGATGGGTGGCAAAAACACAGAGGGCTTAAAGCACTGCAGGCTATCAATTAGCACCTCAAAACTTACGAATGCTTAAATAAAGTGAACTTTCACATCTCTGTAAGAGCAGAAGGGGATCATGACTATTGTGACACACCAAGCTGTACAAGAGAAAATCTTTATTGCAGGGTATGGATTTGTGTGTCCGATCTCTCTGGGTTTTCCAGGATACTCTGCCTTCATGGCTATGGGCCTCAAATTCAGACATTTCATGCTGATTTGCCAGACACTGATCTTTGTTGGTTGCAGTGAACGGATTTCAGCCTTGACTTGGAGTTATTGATAGCATCCACTGAAGAGGCAAGTACAGAGACACAGGGAAAACTTTTAACTGGAGCTAAACAAAGCTAAGATCAGACAGATTTGCAGAGTTTTTTGGGGAGGAGAATAAATATTTTTTATGTCCTCTTGTAGCATTTCAAGTAATTTAGAGATGGTGCTTATCTTGTTTTCTGTGTTAGTGGAAAATTTTGATGATGCAATATTAAGGAGTACATTTGGGATTATCTGATCTTGATGTAAGCAGTAGCAAAGTAGAAACTACAATATTAAATTTAGGCATAAGGCTGTCAGAGACTAAACTTGAAGAGATTTGGAAGAGATAAGGAACAGGTTGACAAATCTGTCTACTGCAATTTAAGAATGAATCCTCTGCCACATTCCTAGAATTAACAATCTATTCCTGCAACAGAAAGGTATGTTCAAATAAATAAAACAATTTTAACTGAAATGGCTGAAGCCTGAGAAGACACTGTTTTTCCAGCTTTGCTTTGTTCATGAAGCAGTGCCTTAGAGGAGGAGCAGTAGTGACAGAGAACCATAGCATCTTTAACCATTTCCCTTGAACACATCTTCAGTGCCCTTCAGCAGAGTGAGGTTCAGCCAGCATCTATATGAATTGAGTATAAAACACGATGCAAAAATCAGGATTGAATCCTCAAGCCTTTCTAGAAATCAAGGCTGGCCTCTGAACCAGCTCAGGTGGTTCTCTCACCTAGTTTGAAGGGTTGTGACAAGGAAATTTCCAACCTTGGCATTACATCTACTTTTTCACAGTTGTGTCAATGGGCCACTAAGTAGTTTAGGTTGAAAGAACTCAAATTCATGGCTTTGCATATAAGAAAGTACCCAAATCATCTGGCTAGGTCAGGTCCCCTATGCTTTCAGTGGGATCTGTGCTCTGATGGAAACAAAACTACAGAACTTGGGGACCTACAAAGAGAGGAAGTTCTTTCCCAGAGTGTTTGGGATTAAATACTCCACATTCAAACTGAATAGGGAAGTCCTAGGTGAGTCTTCAGCATTGCCATGCATAAAGTTACCACTGAAGTGTACATTCTAGGACTTGGCTTCTTAAGAACTTTCTCAGATCAAATCCTTCTGGCCTTTTCACTTTCCCAAAAATTGTCAAGAACCCCAGGTTTTCTTACTGTAATTATATTATCAACAAGTATTTCTTTTATTTGCTTAAAGCAAGCTCCTGAAATCTACAGTGTGGGCAGAATATAAGCAAGAAAGAGCTTAGATTAAATAAATGTGAAGGCAATGAATTTAGAGTTATTAAGGGTGAATTAGGGTTATTAATAGAATCAGATGGTTAGGAATTGTATTGACTTGAATAACTTATCAAAAAAAAAAAAAAAGAAACCTCTAGAGGACAGGGATTTTTAGAGAGTTTTGACATCCCATGTTCCCAGTCAGGCAGCTGGCAGCCCAGTAGGTGCTTTTCTCACAGTGTTTGGGGTTGTCTTCTTCCATTTGACTGGGAAAACCAGTATTTGTGGATCCTACAGAGAGAATGTTGGTGCTTTCACGGATCCTTTAGCTGCACTATTTCAAGGTTTCAGAGGAATTTGGTTCAATCAGAATATATGAGGGGGTGGTTAGCTGACTTTTACTTTATCAGTGCATTTGGACCCCACTAATCATGTAACCCAGTGCTCATTGCCACTAGTAAAATCAGAAAGCAGCTGTGTGCTGTGTCTGAAGACCCTCGATCGGAATACTCCTGTCAGACATTTTTATTACTTGCTTCTTTCCAGGCTTGATGAAAAGTCTCACCTACTTCTGCATGTTACTGTGCCCTATACTGTGTCATCTTTGCTGTTTTCTTGCATTTAACACATCAGTAAATCTGACTTCTGGATAAATGAGGGCAAATTATTGCTGTGAACAGGGAAAAAGAGAGGGGAATAATGGGAGAATGTTGGAATTGGATCCACAGAAGAGCTGCAGTCCTGGACTTAGAATAGTCAGTTTATTTTTGCTGCCTCCTTAGCACAATGTTTTTCTTTGGGTTTCTTCTGAATTCAGGGTGTAGATAAATTCATTTAGTGAACAGATGATACAGCTCAAGATATTATTCCACTCTCCCCTAGAGCTCGTTCAACCCTGAGAGCTCAGTTTGAACTTCTGCAGGAGGTGGTTTGGAGCTAAGCCATCAGATCCTCTGCTGAAGTAGCTGAGGACTCTCCTCAAGGCAGCAGCATCTGACAGGAGAGCAGAGCTGAGCAGCAAAGGAGCTGCAATAGCCTGACCTACCACCACAGCTAATGGAAGCTAATGGAAAATTTGTGTCCAACTACTTTCTCTTACAATTCTTTTCTACTTGATTGTTTGGAGGTAAGGAGACTCCTATTATTAATGAAAACTGCCTGCAGAAATTCACCTGGCCCTAATTTAATGCATTTGCCTGTGTTAAGAGGCACTAAGAACCCAGTGTGGATAAGCCCAGCTATAAATAGCCAGTCACACATCCAGTTTAAATTTAGATATTTACTTGTACAACATCCCAGAATCCAACCAAATTCAGCTCAGTTGCCCCCAAGTTGGAAGCATTCTGAAGGCAGGGCAGAACTCAGGAGTATTCCCAGACACTGGTGCATCAACAGGAATGTGAGGACTGTATTTTAATGGAATAACACAAAGAGAAGCATTAGCAGATATTATTCATGTACTTAACAGCTGAAAGCAGAGAGCTCCCATGAAACCTATTAATACTGCTATGTTTGGGAATTTCCCTTCTCAGATGATGGATACAGCCTTAGCTGATGGATTAAGCCTCAGAGCCCTACACCTGAAATGCTGAGGCTGGAGATATTCCTTCTGGGCAATGTGGAAGGGATGGCCCTGCTGTTTGCAAAGTCTAGTCACACATCCCTCCTGTTGCAGAGAGGTGAGCACCAGGCAGGTTGGATTCCCTCACACGGGGGCAGAAACAGTCAGCAGCACTGAAGGACTGCTCAGAGCCAGGTGATGCAATGTCAGATTTTGGCACCCATCTTATTAAAACTCCTTCTTTACTTACCAAAACAACATTGCCAGATACAGCATTGCATATCTGAGTCACCAAAAATGCATATGTATGATTTACAGTGCTTTCATTACAGCCTTGTAAGTAAATTCATGGTCATGATTAGTTTTCCTACAGATGGCTAAAGACTGGCTACTAGTCAGAGGATAAAAGCAAGATCAGCATCACTGAGACCAGTTTCCCTTGTACAATCAGTGTGTTTTTTCTCTGCACGGGAGGTACCAGCTCATCACCAGCCCCTCTGTGGGGGCTGCTGACAAAGAGGCTAATCAGTCCCAAATCGTGTGGCTTCCTGAAGCAGACACATGACACTGAGGCTCAGACCACCAGCTCTCTTCTCACAAGCCACAAAATGTGCATCAGAGGGGTATGATGTTCTCTTCATAAGGCAGAGGTGAAAGGCTCTATATCCTATTACAGATCCCCTGGGCCAGCCAGTCTCCTTGTTTACATTTTTGTCAGAAAAAAATCAAGGATGTTTTTATATTTGTGAATGGAAAGGCAGCAACAGGAGTGCATGTGAAGTGGTATTTTTTAGTCCCCCGTCTGACTCAGTGTTGGATAGCAGCCAAGAAATGAAGGCAATTGCAAATTCTCCAGCTGTGAGAATGGGGACATGCTAAACCAGAGATTTCTCTGGCACCAGATGGAAATGATGAGGAATCTCTGTGTTCCTGAAGCCACCTTCTAAGCTGATTGCTGCATCTTGGTGACCTTGCAGGTCTAGGCTACCACACACAGATCCAAGAGCATGTGTCTCTTGGTGCTTCAGTAAAGAGTGTGTCTGTGGGGAGCTCTACAGCCTTGGCTCCTGCAAAGTGGTCCAGGTGTGGAGAACTTGACTCTTCAAATTCCCTGCATGGCCTCTGGAAATATGCTTATTTTTCACACTGTGGTGTAGGATCACTACATCCTGAGGTGCAAAAAGATGCCCAGACTCTTATTGTTGCTGGAGTTATAAGTACTTAAATAACCTGTGAATGATCCTTCTCAGAGTAATCAGTATGAGTAACTCATAGGAAAAAAGCATTAATGTTTCTATAATGCTGAGTTAAATACACTAAACAGTTCTCAGTCCTAGTCATTCACCCATCTGTGCTGTTCAGCCAGTAGACTAGTTTCTGGCAAGGTTTGGACCTGACTAATCAATTTTTCCATGATGAGAAAGTCAGAGGAGCTAGCACATGTCTGGGAACACTGCTGACCAAGCCTGGGTGCAGATTTGTCTTTGCTTTGGGAGTCAGGAGAACCTCTTTGCCTGTCTTTTGTAAAAATACATGTGCAAATCATTGCACACCAACTGGCCTCAATGCCCAAGGATGGTCCCAAATATGTGTCACTCAATGGGACAGTTACAACCTAAATATATGACTTCAAAGACCAGTGCAGTGCTGTGGTATTTGTTGCTGCTTCAGGAAGCTTCATAGCAGCATGCAAAGAACCACATCTTCTCTCATATGGTCAGAGATCATCTAATTCATATGCTGCATGCAGGTGTTCTTTCTTACAGACATTTGGGCCTTCAGTCCCACTCTTCTCTCACCTCTTTGTATGAGAAGCCAACATTTTGGTACAGGACACGATGGACCATGTGTCATAGGCTGTGGGGTCCTAAGGAAAGAGGCCCTCAGACACTGTCCTATGGATTGTACTTTTCAACTGCCTCATGGTACAACCCCAGTCCATCTGTGAGAGTTATGAAGGAAGAAGTTCCTTGGGAACAAGACAGAGGTGGGATGAACTGTTCTGGCAGGGCTGATTTGGACCCAAGTGCAATGGAAGGTCTTTTATGCCTGTTGTCTGTCTGAAGGCTTTTAACCCTCTCAGTTCACCCATCACACCACAGTCATTTCCTTGAAGGAACCTATTTAAAATATATTCCCTTCTTTGATCTGAAAAGCAACTCCACTTATTTCAGTTCCACTCTCAATTTTCCACACCCCTGCCTCTTTTCACAGCTGTCCTATTGCCTCTGCTCCATGCTCTACCTCCTCCTTGTCTTTAGTTCTTTTGCCTCCTCATCTTCATTGCTGTCACTTATCTTCCACCACCCTACAGAAATCTTCTCCAGCTCCTTCCTCGCCATGTCTCAATAGCCCAAATATTTTTTCTGTTTTGTTGTTGTAATTGCCAGCATTACAGTGAAAAGACTTCATTCTGCTGAAGCCTGCAGGAGTCTTGCCACTGACTGCTGACTCTCCCAGTAGAGTCAGATTTCTCCTGAAAAGTTCTGATGATTTCTTTACTTTTCTGCAAGCAAGAAAGGCATGTATGCAAGCCAGCTCCTCCATAGGATTCATCAAAAGCCAGCAATAGCTGATAAGTGAAATGCAATTAAGACGCCATTATAGAACGAAACTTACAGTTTAGTCCATTTCCTCTAAATCTTTCTGAGTTCTCAAGTTAACTTTGTTCATGTGTAAATAGTTTGATGTTATGGATCCCAGACCACCTCAGCTGTTTCAGTTAGTCCATGTGAAGTTATAGGAAAGGTACTAGAAAGGATGGCTGCAATCTGCTGCTTTGGCCCAAACATAATCTGCACCAGATTGCCCAAGCTTCTGAACTTCACAGCATCATAAATCTGTGCAATTATAATGTAGAGGCAAGAAGTATGTTAGTTCAATGAAAGCATTTGAATTAACATCATGTAATGATAAATAGATTCCCATAAAAGCTACAAGAGGTCTCTAGAGAATAGCTCTTAAACAATGACCAGAAAAAAAAAATACACCCCATACAGCTAAAATCTTTCTGTGCTGTATCAGGTTGTTTTTGCCTTTTAAATTATTTACATTCGATTATGACTGTGAGGTCTTAGGAAAACAGTGAGTGGAACTGTTTAATGCAAAGAGTCCAAAGAACTCTCCTGAGAACAAATGAAGTCCTGAGGCTCCTCAAGAGGAGGACTGTAAGGTCTCTTTCTCTGGCACTGGAAGACATAGCTAAACCAACTAGAAAAAAGGCTGAGCTATTAAAATATCCATTTGCTTATAGAAAACATTCATCTCCCTGGCTCTTTAGCCAGTACTAGGTAGAGAACTTCATCTGCTCCAGTTTAAGTGGATGGCTAGGTCCTGATTGACTTAAATGGGAAAAAGGCTGGTCCACAAATGCAGAACAGGAGGAAGCTGATTGAAAATAGCTTCATATTTCTGTCAGAGCAAAGGAAAATATCTGTAAACAATTTCCTTCTAAGACCTTTCAGAATAAAAGTCATTAATGGAAAGCAACTGTCAGAAAAGCAACAACTAACCTACTGAATGCAGAAAAATAAATAAAACATTTACACAACCATCTTCCAGGGCAGCCAGTATCTTTCTCACACCTATATTTACTTCTATTGCTATCTAAATGCGAATACATTGAACAAATGCAATTTTTTGCTTATTTCTAGACCATCGCCTTTTCTACCGTCTTTTCCAGCATCACTAAGGCTGCACAACATATAAAAGGGCACTTAGTAAGATTCGAACATTATTTATTCTTATATCATTCTGTTGTGTCTATTAAAGAATTGAGGCACAATGAGTGTGTAAGCATAAATATTAATTGCAAACACATTCTGTTTTTTCCTGCAATGTGTAAATGAATGAAGAAAAGATAGTGCTTAAAAGGAAAGCAGTCCTTTCTTCTGTAAAAAAAAAAAAAAAAAATCCTAATGTTCTTATCTTTCCTGTTCTTATCTGGTACAGAGCACTTTCAATCCATCAAGACAGAACTCTTCTTGTCTAATCGAACTGCTGAGAGATAAGAGGTTTTAGGGCTTCCTGACCATTGTTTGAACCTTTTTCTTCCTTGCTCAAAGAGGAAAGTCTTGAAAGTCTCTAAAGCTCCAACTGTAACTAATTAGGGAATCTGAGGAATATTCAGTTCAATGCAGAGGTTAACGAAAAGGAAAACTTCAAACCACTACAGAGATGACCTTAATGGGAGATTCAGATTTGAATTAAAGCCATAGTAAGCTAGTCACTAGAGATTCAATCTTCTTTTCTTCTTACTTGGAAAAGTTCAAAAGCCCACTCTTAAGCATGTAAAGAGGAAAACCTCCAAACCTTAAAAGGGCTGCCCATTTGTTATCTATTTTTATCTGAGTATTGAGCCATTTTAATGGAGATGAGCAAATGGCTAGGCAATTAGCAGAGTTAGTTGTGTAGACTTATAGATTGGACCAAAATGGGGAAAGACTCTGAGTGCAAAGGAAAAATTAATTCTGTTTTTAAAATAAATGTATCTAGCTCTTAGACTTCAAATTAAATGCCTCTTAAGGCATAATATGACATTCCAGAAAAAGAACATTACATTTGCTCACTTTATTCCTTTCTGTTATAATATTATTTGGTTATGTGAGAAATAATTTTAAGCAAAAGCATGCTTGGCAAAGACCAAAAGAGTGAACAACAGATTCCAGATAGTTGCATGGTTTTGTTTTATCCCAACTGACTTTCAGTTCCTTGTAGTATTGACTCAATAGACTAGCATTTAACTAGGGAACCTTCTATAATTATCACTTCTCCCTGGGTTTAATGGCAAATTAAAGAGGGAACACTTCTCAGAATTTAGTTTCCTGCTTTTAAAATTGGATTTTTTCTTGTCCTGTAGAATTTTAAAATGTCATCAGGCTTTTACTGTCTGCAGTTTGTTAGGAATCACATAAAACTCATTAAAGATGGCATTTTTCATCCTGCCGTGTATATTAGTGAAATCATTGCAAATGTGTTTCAATAAATCACCAGATCAACTGCCATAGAAAAGCCAACAGGAAAGTTAAAAATAACCTTTCTTTCATGGTTTCCCACAGTAATGGGACTGTCTCAAACTCTAGGCAATTTATTTATAGTCCTTTTTTAATAGTAGCTACTTAGTTGAATTTCCGCCTTCATATTTGGGTTGTTTCTAGACATGAGTATCAGTCCCAGCCTGATTGTTTGGACTCAACTCTAATTTCTCCCAGATTTTCCAAGGAGAGTGTACATTACAGAACTTTGTAGCTAAGAGGAAACACACACCAAAAACTGTAGCCCAATAGCCTTCGCTGAGGCAGGATCA
Organism: Acridotheres tristis; assembly: GCA_037013685.1. Classification (NCBI taxonomy): domain Eukaryota; kingdom Metazoa; phylum Chordata; class Aves; order Passeriformes; family Sturnidae; genus Acridotheres; species Acridotheres tristis. The sequence goes on along the minus strand of CM072886.1, from coordinate 137,430,943 downwards.
GGCACACTAAATCCTTCACAGTAGAGGGTCATCTGCCTGTTCTGGAAAACATGCAGTGAGAGGTTTTTCACACATAACTTGCCAGCCAGTGTTTCAGAGCCCTTATACAGGTAAAGGGTTTTTCTGCTCCAATATAAAGCCTTTGGTTATGAACAGACTTATTCTCTCCCCTACTGAACACGGAGCACAATGGTTTCCTGTCCTCCATGTAGCAATATTAACGTAAAAGAAACATGCCATGTTCTCCTCAATCTTCTTTTTTTAGGTACCCAGTCCCTTCAGACTTTCCATATATGTGCTTTTCATCTCTTATCACTGAGGCACAAGGCTTGACCTCCACCAGCTCAGCTACATTATCTGAACCTTACCGTGACACTCCTAACACTCCCAAAACACCTCCTTGATGAAGAAATGCTGAGGGACATGGATTGCTCAGCCTGGAGAAGAGAGGCCTCTGGAGAGACCTTATTGCAAACTTTCAATGTATAAAGGGGGCTTCTATGAAAGTCAGGGACAAGCATTTACCAAGGCCTGTCGTGACAGGACAAAGGGTAATTGTTTAAAACTGAAAGGTGGTAGGTTTAGGCTGGACATGAAGAATTTCTTTGCTGTGAGGTTGGTGAGGCACTGGAAGAGATTGTTCAGGGCAGTTGTGGATGCCCTGTCACTGGAAGTGTTCTAGACCAGGCTGCATGGGGCTCTGAGCAACCTGGTCTAGTGCAAGGTGTCCCTGGCCATGGCAGGATGCGGGTACACTAGATGACCTTTGAAGGTCTCTTCCAACTCTAAACATCCTGTGACAACATCCTAACAACAACTAGGCAACAAACAGAAAGAAATAGTTAGAAAAGAATGGTGCTGGTTCACAAGCAAATGACATTTTATATTCTTATTTTATTTTAGCTCTGTCATAATCTCCAAATTAATTTTGCTGTACTGCTTTCACTGCCAATTACTCCAGCCCCCCATTTGTGGGTTTGATCCTCACTTCAAATTGTTCCTATCACACTTTTTCTTGGAGAATTTCCACCCATCTCTTTTGAGTCACCTACTCAATTTGACAGACTTTGTATTCCCACAAAGCCCACTGGGCTGTCACTGCCAAAACTGATGGGGTCCACTCATGCTGACAAACCATGGTTCAAAGTCATCAGTGCATCCCACTGGGACTGCAGAAGTTCAGCTTGTTGCAGTATTGGTCATTCATGTGCTGTTCCCTTTTACCCGTACCAGCAGAATGCAGGAGCTTCTTTCCTGTACAGCAGGGGAAACTCCATAGCCTCAACTTTGCTGATCTAGTATAAAACATACAAGCTGATGCTGAATATTTTAAGGATTAGGAAATGAGGACTTTATTGCATTAAGTGTACAAGGCTTCTAGACCTTTAGAAAATGTTTAGAGGAACATTTTGAGTGCAGAAGCTGATCATAGGCACCAAAGGACTTCTTTAGCTGGAAAAGATTGAGACATAAAAGGAAAGAGACTTGGTTTTACTAAGTGCATTTAAACTGTCCTTTTAATAATGGAAAACAGTTGTCTTCAAGATGGGATAACTTTTAAATATAAAAAAAATAACACACCACAGGGAACTGAAAGGAAAAACAAATTTAATTATGTATTCAAGACCATCCAAACCACCCACCCACATAATAAGTGCTTGCTGGCTACACAGACACTCTCGTTGCCATGGCTTAGCCAATGGTCTTTGTTTGAAAAGTAAACACCTTTGTTAAAAAATAAAAATATTACTTGAAGTGAATAATCAAACTGCTTTGGCAACATCCTGCTCCCTCTGAAATCAGCGGGCTACTTTCAGCAGGATGGGTGTTAAATTTTTGCTTGTCTGATTAACAAAAGCTGGGGTAGCTGCAGGGAGCTATGCTGAGCTGACAGCTGGGCACTGATGAGGAGCAGCCACGGCTGACAAAGGGGCCAGGGAGGAACGGTGGAGGTTAAGTCAGAGGTGGCAGGACTACCAGGGGTGGGCTGTCAGAGCCACTGTATTCCTCTTGGTTAATTGAATGTTGGATTTAGTTGTAGAGACTGTCAGCCTCCAGTGCCTGGGAGTTTTCACTGGCATTTCTTGAGTTTTTTATATAGATGTAGCTCTTAAGAGACCATTGTCATTGTCATGAGCCATTTTATCAATGGGCTTAAAAGCAAACTGCCTCCAGTGCAGTGTGGCAGATGCACATGGCAAAGCACCCATAAATCACTTCAGCCTGACCAAAATGCTGATTAATATTCAGTCTGTGTGTCATCATACATGGCTGAGCCTGCTGGTACTTTGAAATTACAGACACTGAGAGCCTTAAGATTTCAATGAGTAGAAGAATGAATCGAACAGGGCTGTGCATAAAAAGCCCTTCCAAATACCCGAAAATGAGGGGTGTCACCCTTCTGCAGTCAGCAAAGTTTGCAAATGATATGGGAGAGCTTTGCTGAGTGGGAAAAGATGGGTTGATGCTTCAAGAGAGAGGAAATACTGCCTTTTTATCCATATATGTTTTATCTCTGAAGGTATATATTTTTGGGAGCATGGTTTTAATAACTGAAAACTAGAACTGATGGCAACTGATACCAGTTTGGTCCTCAAAAGGTGGATGCTTTGCTATGGTGCATGCAGACTAAAGCCTTTTGGAGCAGGCAGTTGAAGGGACCAATGCCAAGGGCCATTATCTGCAACGATTTCTGAGAGAATGCTGATTTCCATTTGTCATAGACATTCATTGGTAGTTGATATATTCCTGTAGTCAAGAAAATATCAAAAGTGACAAAAACCGTCTTGGAAACTGCCATTTATAGAGCCATGATTTGCAAAAGCAGGAAACACAAGAGTGCTGGGATTTGGGGAGTGCGAGATTTTGAAGGTTTGTAAGGATGCTGCACCAGAAGAAAGACAAAAGTAGCAACAACAACAACAACAATCTTGCAATGGCAGGCATTCAAAAGCCCTCATGCTGAGAGAAAGAGACATCAAGTCCATCTGAAAACTAGTGAAGGGACGTGGATGCCAGCAAAAATAATTACTTTGTAGAGACAGAGACAAATTTTTGGAAACAGACGACAGGCTACTGGAGGAATCATCCATTTTAACTTGCCATGGCAACAGAGTCCAAAATAAATGCCGATGCAAACAAAAAGAATAAATAAAAAATAAAAAGCTCTTTACAAACCTAATTGCTTGGGAAGAGCCAAGGAAAAGGCATGTACCCTTAACAGCACCCTTGCAGCCCTGCATTCCTAAAGATGCAGGGGACAAACTCCAGATCAACATAGCAGCTCCATACTGAAAATGCATGGTAATTCATTAGGATGTAGTCATTTCAATGAGAAGAGAACAGCTAGAAACATGGAATGGAGTAGAACTAGGGTGAACTAGTAGCTCTATATGCCTGTCTTGAGTGATCATTCAAATGGCTGCTTTAGAAGAACCTAGAAGAATTAAGAGTGTTGAAAAATATCTTGAAATAAATGAAAGCCATTAGGAGCTGTAACACAACTTTGCAAATTACACAATGCAATGCTGGTATGACAATGACTGATCTAAGAGAAATACTGCAGAGTGAATGTGCCCATGATGGTCAAATGTCTCCCAGAAGCCTAAGCCAAGCCAAATGGAGGGATATGCCCTCTTACATTTTTTCTCTTCCATTCAGGCACATGTGCTCTGTTTTCAGCAGTTTTAAGTTTCCATGTTGCCACAGCTCCTGATAAAAGTAAGAAGCTGAAGAGTGAGGAGCACTTTCAAGGAAAACCTTTTTGCCTTTGCCGGAATGAATATGCAGAGGTCTTGGGAGCACTGCTCAAGCCCTCTCCTACAGCAAGCCCCTGTTCTACTGACCTCCAGAGAGCTCAGTTTATGTTACCAAGGGATTTTGTTCAATTCAGTTGCTTATTTGAAAGATTTCAATACCTGCCAAAATCCTTCTGAGGTTTATACATGGTTTGTTTTACCAGGAACCCGGGGTTTAATCTACAGACATATATTTTTATGCCCTAAAATCAGTGATTTATTTGTTTGAGAGAGAAAGACATTTCATAGGAGAGATCTAAACAAATACCTAAAGAGCCTGCTGTCATAGTCCATACACAATTAGACAAAGATTCCCTGAGGGATAAGGGAACAACAGTCTGACCCTGTTAAATTCAACTTTTGCATTCATTCAGTATATGCAATGAAGATGTGAGTATCTTGGTCAAAAGTGAATTAAAGTGCTTTGAAACAGCTGGGCTCATCTGGTATTTTACCAGGCATTCAACCTTGTATACAACTAGGAGAGCAGTGCTAATTTTTTTGGTTTATTCTTAAAAGTCCTTGTAAATACTGTTATACAATTTTCTGTGAAAACAAATCCAACACAAACAAAAGCCCATACAATAGACTACAATAAAGATTTCTAGTTCTATATTGAGGTTTAAATCAATTGATATTAATATTAATTGCAAACCCAGTGAGGATTTTTTATGTCTTGATAGCATAATATCCTTTTGATTTTTTCTTGTAATTCATGAGTCTGAATAGGAAAAAATGCCATCTCACGACACAGCATTGGAGAACTGATCAGGTCGTTTCATCCAGAGACTATTTTTGCAGTAATTTTCCATATGATTTTTCCTTCTGTGAACATCTGGTAGTAAGTGTATGCTTTTCATACCAGGAAACCATAAATGAAGAAAGCACTTGGCCAGACTGTTATGTATTATGATAAGTAATAGAATGTGCCTCACGTTCACATGAATGCAGTGTGTGAGAGATGTTGACACAAAGCATCAGGTTTACTGTATATCTAAAATGTGCCCTTGCAAATGAATGCAGAACCACGAGGTTTTGAAGATAAAAGACTTCTTAAACATTCTAATTCCTCTCCATGCCAATACAAAATTGCTTTTTGATATATTGTCACATGTTCGTCATTGGTTTTCCCCTCCCGCCTTTTGTCTTACTTCACATGTATGTTAAATATTTAATTAGCAGCGAGAATCCTGTGAAACACAGCACTGTGGTACTGGAATGCAGCAGAAGCAACTCTGAATTTCCTGACTGCGCTGAAAGGAGCCCAGCTGGTCAGTCCCTCCTGTCCTCTTCCTCCCCCTTCTCAAATCCAACCAAAAGATTCAGCCTTCACATGACAAGATTTCTGTCTGCGAGCACCCGCAGGTTTCCAAGTAAAGCAGTGCCAAGCAGAGACTGCTGCAATTAATACAATTAACAGAAATCCAGCAGAATGCTGACTCCCAGCCTGACTTGAAGCCAATCTGTCCTTTCAGGAAAGGTCACCCCAGCTCCAGATGCAGCAATCCACGTGTTCCTGGGGCTTGCCCTGTCACAGACAGCGTGGCTCACGTTTCTGGATGCTGCGTGTGTCATGAGCAGGCTCATGCTGGGAAATTGCACAGAGCAATCAATATCTTCCAGGCGCCTGACCAGAGCCCTTCTAGCAGCTCCGGTGGCAATGCCAGCAATGATCCTGTGTGTGAATGGGGAGTTTGGTCTTGCTGGGAAGCAAGAACCACCATGGGAATTACAAGGAGGGGCAGAATATCTCAACAGGAAAGTCATCCAGGAAGTCTCATTTCCAAGAACCAGCTGGTAAACAGTTTAGAGCACCCTGTTCACATCTGTAACACTCAGCAATTAATGAGGCACTCATGTACCTATAAAATAACCATTTCAGTCCTGTTTATTTGTATCACTGATTGAGAATTTTGTCACTGGCTTTGAAGAGGGAAAACTAGGCTGAGCCCCAGATACAAAATTAGGGAGTTCTGGCCCTGTAAAGCGGCCTACCTCCCCAGTTTAATAAGCAACGGTTATGGTTTTAATTTAATGTCAAAGGTATTGGGAGTGGCCATTAACACTGGAATACCCTAATCTATGAGACTGCTCAGGATTATACTGTAAAGTTAGTTTAGAGCTGCCAAAATATTTGGCAAGCCGTCCAGAAGCTCAGAGACCTTCCCCACAGCTCTCGGAGCACGAGCCACGTGCACAGGGGCGAGCGCAGCTCCCACCCAAAGCCAGCCCTGCCCTGGGAAGCCCTGCTCAGACTGGGAATGAAGTTTGCTTTTCCACGCTGACCCAGAGCTCTTGCAGTGTAGAGACAGGCAACCTTCGGCGGGGTCCACGTAAGAAGAATACAGCTGCTCTTTTCTAGCGGGAGGAAGAAGGAGGCTTTTATGGCTGTCCCTGAAGAGAGCCTTCTTACAATGCTTCGCAGTGTCTAAACAGACCTACGTGCTGTGATCCCACTTGGCAATAATGAAGGACTTGTTCCTCCGGCTTCGGGGACCAGCTCGCCCGCCGGGCTGCAGATGCCGGCTCCGGTTACAGCGGCGGCGCGTTAAAAACCTGTGACATTTAAGCGGGGATGAAAATTAAAATTGTCTTTAGCCATTGTCCGTGTATTTACCCTTTGCTTTGCGCTGTTTCCATAGTAATGAAAAAAAAAAAGGATCACATGTGTCCCTCTAGGAGGGGGCGGGCGGGGGAGGGACGAGCCGCCGTTCTGCGGGCAACCGCGCCCCGCCGTGGCTCCGCACGGAGCGCGGCCCCGCGCCCGCACCCCTGTGTCCTGCATCCCCGCACACCGCACCCCTGTGTCCTGCATCCCCGCACACCGCACCCCCGTGTCCTGCATCCCCGCGCCCTCACCCCCGTGTCCCGCATCCCCGCACACCGCACCCCCGTGTCCTGCATCCCCGCACACCGCACCCCCGTGTCCCGCATCCCCGCGCCCTCACCCCCGTGTCCCGCATCCCCGCACACCGCACCCCCGTGTCCTGCATCCCCGCACACCGCACCCCCGTGTCCTGCATCCCCGCGCCCTCACCCCCGTGTCCTGCATCCCCGCACACCGCACCCCCGTGTCCCCCATCCCTCTGCTCCCCATCCCCGCACACCGCTCTCTCTGCTCCCCAAGCACCCCCGCACACCGCTCCCTTCTCTCCCCCCGCACCCCTCAGCCCCGCTCCGTGCAGAACTGAGTGCACCGGGTACTGACGATGATGCGCTTTGAGCAACGAGGTCAAAGGAATTTGCTCCGAATACCGCCGGACAGCGAGGGGTTTTGTGTTGCACTTTCAAGTCACAGGATCATGGAATGGTTTGGGTTGGAAGTGGCCTTCAAAGGTCATCCAGTTCCAATCTCCCCTGCCGTAGGCAAAGACATCTTCCACTAGACCAGGCTGCTCATATCTCTGCCCCACCTGGCCATGAGCACTTCCAGGGACAGGACATCCACAATTTCTCTGGCAACCTGTTGCACTGTGTCATCACCCTCTGAGTCAAGAATTTATTCATATTATCTAATCAAAACTTATCCTCTCTCAGTTTAAAGTCATTAACTTTTGTCCTATTACCACATGCCCTTGGTACTTGGTACCAGTGCTATATGATCTCCCTGGAGCCTTGTTCCAACCCTCTGACCGTCTTTGTAGCCCTCCTCTGCACTCCATCCAACAGATCCTTGTATTCCTTATGTTGGGAACCCCAGAGCTGCATGTGGTACCCCAGCAGGGTTTCACAAGAGAGGAGCAGAGGGGTAGAAATGCTCTCTCTCAGCCTGCTGGCCATAATGCTTTTGATGGAGCCCAGGACACAGTTGGCTTTCTGGGCTTCCAGGAGCACATTGCCAGGTCGTGTTGAACTTCATCCACCAGCACCCTCAAGTCCTTCTCCTCAGGGCTGCTCTCAATCTGTTCTCTGCCCAGCCTGTATTTGTACTTGGGCTTGCCCTGACCCAGGTGCAGCACCTTGTACTTGGCATTTTTGAAATTCATGGGGTTCCCACAGGACCACCTCTCGAGGGTTTTTCTTTTTCCCAGGGGGTTTCTGTGAGATTTAGCAATTTTGTACCTAGTGATTATTTACTGTTATTTTTCATATGTGGCTGTTTTGCTTGTTAGTAAATAGTTATTTTTTTTCACTTACATCTACATCATCTATTTAATTTCTCCTTTTTGGTTGAAGGAATTGGTTAAAACTATAAGAGGAGGCAACTCATTCCATAGTGTCTACCTCTTAAATTGTCTTAAACAAAGATACTCTAGTGGGCCAAATTAAAGAAAAGCTGTTGCCTGACTGTTAGTTCTGTCATCAGCCTTTGCCCCGAATATTTGGTGAACTCCAGGGAATTCCTACCTGTCTAAGGACAAACACTGCAGTTAGTCAAGACCAAGAGAGCATGACAGCTCTCCCATTATCTGTCTACATACCAACAAGTATTTTATTCTAGCATCATAAAGGGTAATATGTGGTCCCTATGACTTAGAAGTTAAACTTAATAGATACGTTAGAGAAAGGACTGTGAAAAAAAGAAAAAACTCCCCTCAAAATAGGAATTGCAATTTTCAGAACTTTTTAGCATTAGTCATTTTCAAATTATTAATTAAGCTAATTTTACAACTTCATTATTATAAATTCTTAGCAAAATTTAGTTGGAAGAGATCTCAGAAGATCATCTAGGCCAGTACCCTCTCCAAAGCAGAGCTGACTTCCAGGCTCTGTCACATTGTCCAGGACCTGATATCCAGGACACATCAGCAAACTCCAAGGATAAGACCCCCAGGGCATCTGCTCCAGTGATGAACCAAGCTCTTGTTGAAAAACTTTCTCATTACATCCAATTTGAAATTTCCTCTTGCATTTTGTGACTGTTCTCCCTCATTCTTTTACTTGTCCCATCTTTGCAAATCCCCTTTATGTTGGGAAAAGGAGCTCCTGGCATGCAGGACAGCAACAAGTATGGGCTATCTTCCCACTCCCTCAGTCCATGCTTTTAGACCAGATATTAGATGGATGTAGGAAAGGAGAAAAACCAATTGCAGTTGTATCTCAGATCTGCCTTTTCAAAACCTTTAGCATACAAAATAATCAAGAAATCATGGTTTCTCCTAAATAAAAATGTTCTTTATGTTAATGGTCATTGCAAAGGAGTTGAGTGCTTTTATAGAAGAGAATGGAAATATAGCTTTTCTCAAAATATGAAAAAGATTTAGCATAAGAATCAGAAAATAAACTTTCCTAACCCAGAATTGTCTTTTGCCTTAGACATAGTCACATGGTGGGCAGCAATATTGTTGCCTCTGCTCACTTTTAAAAGTTTGTTTGGGTACCAAAATTGATAAACTGCCCTGATTTTGGCTGGGATAGAGTTATTTTTGCTCCTAGTAACTGGTACAGTGCTATATTTTGGATCTGGGGTGAGAATAATGTTAACACACTGATATTTAATTATCACTGAGCAGTTCTTAGACAGTGTCAAGGACTTTTCTGCTCTTCACCCACGTCAACAGCAGGGAGTCTGAGGGTGCACAAGCAGCTGGGAGGGGACACAGCTGACCCCACCTGATATTCCATGGATATTCCATGGCATACAGTGTCATGCTGAGCAATAGAACTGTGGGGAGCTGCCTGGGGGGCAGTGACACTCTCAGGGATGGGCTGGGCATCAGTCCATCAGAGTAGAGAGCAAACTGCACTGTGCATCACTTGTTTTGCCTATTTTTCTATCATGATTATTATTATTATTATTATCATCCCTTTCTTTTCTGTTGTACTAAATAGTCTTTATCTCTACCCATAAATTTTGCCTTTTTTCTGATTGTCTATCCCATCCTGTTGGAGGAAGAGAGTAAACAGCTCTGGGGTGTTTAGCTGCTTGCTAGGTTAAACCACAACAACAATGCATCTGTAGTCATCAAATAATTTTTCTTGTTTCTTGGAGCATTAATTCTGTGCTGTCAGAGCTAGAGTGCAGCTGGTTTCACAGCTGTCTTCTTCAAGGCTAATATGGGGATCTTTATAGTTCACAACTCGTAGTATCCAATTTATGAAACATTCAATAAATCAAGTACATTGGTGGGAAGAAACAAGCTTTGTATCTAATAGAAAAAGCTTATAGAGACAGAAATTATAAATAATTCATTGTTTGAAGTGGGTAGAGAATAATCTAGGTTTGGAGCATGTTTAAGAAATTTTTTGTTTTAGAAGATGTTCTTTGCTACAAACATAAATGTAGTCTTCAAGAGCATTGTTCTCTGGTTTCAGATGCATTTCAAACTAACATCTTGTCAGCACTTATTTTAGTGCAGGGATACAGTGTAAAAGTATAAGGAAAAGGGTATTTTCACTATTATTTTTCAAGTGGGGGATCTAATAGAAGTATATTTGATAGCTGTGAATAGATCCAGAGCCCTTTATAAGCCAGAAGTCTTGCACAACTTAGAAGTGCCAGCAGTCATTTATTTTGTCTATATTTAAACAAGAAAAGATTCAAATTGCATAGAAAGCTTTTGACCTTCCTTTGAATAAACCGGGGTAGTTTTTTTCTCTCAAACAGCAAGAAATTTTGCTGCAAGACATGATAAAGAAGGGAATAAAGTTTATTGTAGCTAAAAATAAATTTTATTAGTTGATCCAGGGTCTTTTCCTAAGAATTGAGAACAAAAAAGCACATGGCATTCATAGCTCTGTGATTTATATGGTCATACATGAATGTAGACATCCTGAGGACCACACAAATTTTTGCCAAATCATGATCCCATTTTTGCTTCTGTAGTCATATCTGCATGTGCTGGTACCTCACATCAAGCTTATTGATTTGCTGTGAATGTGCTTTCAGGAAAATTATTCTGGTGAGGGCATTACAGATCAATATTTAGGTCTTCTAGGCAGGGATGAGGGAAAACTCTGAATTTCATTAAACATCAACTCTGCATCCCGAATGCGAAGATAGATTGATGGAAAAAATAATACAATTTCAAAAAAAAAAAGCAATTCGGGAGCAGGGCAGGGATTGTCTCCCTGTACTCAGCACTGGTGAGGCCACACCTTGAATGCTGTGTCCAGTTCTGGGGCCCTCACTACAAGAAGGACACTGAGGGGCTGGGACAAGTCCAGAGAAGGGAAAAAAAACTGCTGAAGGGTCTGGAGCACAAGTCCTCCAAGGAGTGTCTGAGGGAGCTGCGGGTGTTTGTCCTGGAGAAAAGGAGGCTCAGGGGAGACCTTATCACTCCCTAGAGCTCCCTGAAAGGAGGCTGGAGCCAGGTGAGGTTGGTCTCTTCTAACAGGAAACAAGGATGAGAAAATGGTTGTGCCAGGGGAGGTTTAGATTAGATACTGGGAATAATGTCTTCACTGCTATGATGGCCAGGCACTGGGACAGGCTGCCCAGGGCAGTGGCAGAGTCAATGTCCCTAGAGCTGTTTAAAAGACACGTAGATGTGGCACCAGTGGACATGGCTTAGTAGTGGACTTGGCAGTGCTGGGTTAGGAGTTGGGATGAATGATCTTAAAGGTATTTTGAACCCTAAACAATTCCGTGATTCTATATTTCAAAGATGGTTAGTATGTCTTAGTTTTGGGACAGGATAACCCCAAAATTGTCACCCGTACCCTGTGAAAATTCATGTTGGAAAAAGAAGACAGATGTACTCAGGCACACCAGGGTAGTCCAGAAAGTCTTTTGGTCCTCATGTTCAGGAGAAGGAAGAAGAACCTCGTCATTTTCTGCCACTTTTCCAGTCAGGAAATATCTAGCCAAGCTATTTCTGATCCATGCAAGACTGCACTGCCCATGACTGGGGCTAAACCTACCTCTGTTTAGGCACTGCTGGCAATCACAGGCCAGGGCACTGTGAGAGCAGGCTGCCAGGAGTATTTACGGGTAGAATTCCCCAGAGAAAAGGTGTTTCCTCAATGAATAAAGCAGAAAGAGACCAAGACAAATAAGCCAGACAGCACATCCAGCATTGTGGCCCATATAAACACCCTGCCAGACATGCAGCCAGATGCACTTTGATAATGTGGCCTGCCTGTCTGTGTGCCTCCAGACCAGAGCACCCGCTTCTGAAGAGGGCCTCAAGTTTTTTCTTTTTTTGACATTTTTGTTCCTTCGGCCTCCTGCCATTTGTCTGAGGCTGAAAGACTCCTCTGCCTTGTCTGTATATATGATGGAAACAGATGAGTCCCAAGGGAGAGTGGAGTGACCTTTGCACTTCGGCAGCTTGGCAGAAGTGCAGCAGAGCCCTTCAGATCCTCATCCAGAGTCTGGAGGAGCCCTAGGATGTTGACACTGTTCACAGGGGTTTCCTTTCCAGTTCTGCTTTCTGCAAAAAGAAAGTGCTGATGATCAAATTTGTTAAAAAAATTATGACACTCCCCATTCACTGGCAACATGCAATAGACAGATTAATAACTCACTGGCATATTTTTCCTTCTTTATTTTCTTCCTTTTTGCTTATTTCTCAAACTTTGACACAACAATAGAATGGAAGAGAGATGAAAAAATTGTCTGACTGTATTTCTTTACAAATGACCTGTTAAAAAGCAAGATGTTTCTTGAAAAATCCCAAAGATGATACTAAAGTCCACAGCTGGTTAGGAAATTGGAGGGAAATTGCAGTAAATTCACTACAGTTTTATTCCATATGGGGTTCTTTTCTCTTTGGTTATCAAATATATATACACACACTTCTGAAAAACTCCTGTTTCATTCAGCTCGTGGTCATTCCTGCAAATTCAGGGCCATGTTTTTAAAACTGAAGACCAAAATACCAGAAATATATCAGTAGAGCTAACAGAAGTTACTCCAAAATCTCGCTGTTCACACCTTGTTTATTCTGTCATGAAGCGTAATAAGTACACTAAGTTATTGGTGGAATAATTTTGGAAGAAGTTGTGAGGGACTTGATTCAATGGACAGTCATGATTTTCATGGAGAGTTGATCACATCCCTTTCTCAAATGTCCAATGAAAAAAACTTCAGCAGAGGGTTTAGGAGAGTTCTGGGCTCTCAGGAGGTGGTCTATGTAACAAAAGGAGTTGAAGGGAAGATAGAACAGAGCTCATATTATTCCTTAATTCGAAGAAGTCATAGCTGAACCCAAGATGCCACTGTATAGGTCCTCAAATATTTGTGGAAACTCTGTCAGAAGTCAGTCATACAAATAGGAGAATGTGTTTAATCATCTTTGAAGCTCTTGGAATTAAATTCTCCTAAAACTGACCTTGCTCTAAATCTGATCCTCACGTTAGAGACTCTTATGACAAATATCCTTGAAATAACATACAAAGCTGGACTTTATGGCCATTTATTAATTACCAGCAGAGTGATGAACAGTGATGGAGAAAGTGCTCACATTAGTAGTAATGCAAGTCAGGATTATCTTCTGTATTTGCAGCTTCTCTCTAATTCCTGTGTGGACCAAGAGGATATTTAATCAATACATTGAAGTGTGGCTACTCTATCATGCACTAGATAAACTTTTATCTACACGGCCCAGTTTTTCCTCCTGTTAGTCTTCTGCACTAGAGGAGGAGGGGAAGGAGACAGGCTCTGAGTGAATATGAGCAAAATCTGTGGTAAGAATCCAAGAACACAGAAGGAGACAACACAGGAGTAGAAGCTCAATGAAGAACCACCATGTGAAGCCTCAAGCTGTGCTGAATTTAGCTGGCATCCAGGCCACAGACAGCTCAGAGAAGCCCTTCAGCTCCCCCAGAAATTACAGTGGGCTGATCTTGTCAACAGCTTAATAGGAAATCCTGCCTGGAGTGGAAATTCACTTTGCATTTATTGGGAAGTCTGACAGAGCAGAGATAAAGTGTTTTTACCATGAGGCAGCAGCTGGGCCAAGGTCGGATAAAAGCAATGCTCCTGTTTCTACAACAAAGAGATCTTTGAGACACTGTGGAGGATACTTCCTATGATATCAATGAAAGTCAACACAACTTTTCTTATTTAAAAAACAGACATCTCCATTGAGCTCTGGGAAGCCAAAAGTAGCTGTAACAACCAGGGTCACTGACAAAAGGTCCTTCTTTTTCCTGTTGCTAAGCAGTTATGGGCTTTGTGTCAGCATCACCCACCTCTTCGTCCTACTCCTCCTGAATTCATGCCAAAAAAAGAACCAAAAATAACTATCTGGTGAGAACTTACTATATAGAAAATAGGTAAAAAGGACTTGGATTTTTGCATTTCTAATGCAATTTCTGTTGAGCCACAAAATGGAGCTGCCATTCAGTTGCAGCTGTGGGCCAAGTGATGACAGATGCTGTACAAATGGATTGAAAAGGACAATCACTAACCAGAGCCACCATTATCCTTCCCAAAGTAAGACTGAATAAAGGAAAGAGAGAACACCTGGGTACAGGCAAATTGCAATGACAGCAAGACCTTCACATCACTCTGCTGTATGCAACATGACCACCTTCTCCTATCTGTGCAACTACATTCAAGATTTAGGGAGTTTGCTGGTTTGGGTTTGCAGAAGGGTTGGCTGCCTGATTTGCAAGAGGTGAGATTGAGACCAAGCTGTCTCCAATTTTTAAATTCAAACTAATCAAACATAGTATCGGGATTTTATGGAAGCAGGAGCAATATTAAGTAATTTTAGAAACTTAGACTTCAACAGCTTTGCTGGCAATTCTTTTCACCTCATTTTGGAGAAAAAGCACAAAAGTATGAAAAAGAGAAAATTATAACCTTAGAGGTGGGCAGTGAAAGATGTTTATTTTCACTTATGCAATGAATAGATAGAAGTAAAAATGTCTTGTGAGAGGAGCAATGAAGTGATGTGCTAGAAAGCCCAGGCTCTCTTTCGTCTAGTCCTGGGTGGTTGACAAGTGATTTGCAAAGGTACAAACCAGTGGTTTATTCTAGACAATTGTTTTATTCTGTGTTTATTCTAGCTGTCTAGATCGACAGCTAGTTTACTCTTGAGGAACAGCTGTTCCCTATAAAATGTTATGGATTATGTCCTCTGGAAAAGGCAGGCAAGTGACACCAGGAGACCTCTGGGGTTGTGGCAGAGAAGGAAATCAGGGTACCACACAGAACAAAAGAAGGTAGATAGTGAAGGGAAGGGAAATGACAGTGTGGGGGAAACAGAGCGGGTTAGAAGAGGTCTGGGAAGCTTGCAAATTTCACAACAAAAGGTGGGAGAGACATGAACCCTAATTTTGATAAACCGAACAGAGTAATAATTCATCATACTGACAGGAGCTGGGGCCTTTAATTTGTGCTTCTGGGAGTGTTTGGAAATTTCTCACAGTGTTTCAGAATACAACAGATATCAGATCACAAAACTGTATATAACAGATCCAGTTGAAGCTTCAGGGAAAAGAAACAGACTCTTCAGAAAAATAAGAAAATAATCTAAACCACTAGAGTAATTTGAAAGTATTGAAACAAATGAACCATTGGTCCAGACCTGAGGGATTAAAATGTGCATGGTAAATACATTCAAAAGACACTATGCTGGTGCTGCTTTGTAGCAAACATATCTAATATCTGGCATATCTTTAAGACACTGCACAGCTATGACAGAGAATTCCTCTGATGAGCAGCTGAAAAACGGAGAACTTCAAAATGAGGTGCTGTTACAGCAATATAGCAGAGAGGACTGATGTAACTTAGCAGAGAGGACTGATGTAACTTAACACTGACCTTTTTTAACACTTCCTTACACTGAAGAATCCAACATAAAATACCACTAAGTGTCAAAAGATTGTTTGGCAAGTTGGCTTCAAGATGAAGAAAACAGCTTGGTTTGACTGAAGCTTGTCAAATATTTCAGCAATCCTTTTCAGAGAACGAGGAGTCTGTGTTTTCTGTGCAGTTTGTCACTTGTTAGTGCGTAGCAACATATGGAGAGTTAAGGCAAGATCAGTTTTGACACACTAATTCCTGCTTTTAAGATGATGTTATTGCCCTACCTCTGGCAGTGGTTTGGAGAGAAGCAGCAAAGCAGCAACAAGGCAACATCCCCTAATAAGCCCCCTAATTTTCCTACTAGGAGAAAAATGACTAGACCACGTGAAAAAACATACTCAAAAAACATACCTCGTTTAAACCCCCATTTGTCTCACAAACAGAATGGAATTTTTCATGGCCATGTATCTGCATTACACAACCAGCAAGGAGTTCAACATGTGGGCTTTGCTACCTGAGGACAGCTCTTCACCTCCAGAGGCTGTGAGCAATTCCCAGTGAAGCCAATGGGTCCAGATTTCATCTCAACACACATCTGCCTATCTATTTTTCTCCAGCCACTGGAAAGACATGGATGAGTTTGACTGGTCTGAAAATGTACCACTTCCTGCTCTTAACACTTCTTTCTCTTAGGATGAATGGCTCTCCTCGAAATATTTATTTACTGACTATAGAATGAACAATGGATACCTTTGATTAGAAGCCTAACATTTAAACAGATTGAAAAAGATGATGTGATTTCCAAGACTCATTAAATCTTCTGAGTGTGAAACGGCCTGGAGACATCTTGTAACAAGTTTGAGTGAGAATTGCCTAGCTTTTGACCACAGAGACTTGAACCTGGCAGAATGGATCAATTGCACAGACAAACAGCAAGAAGACCGAACAGTACTGGGAAATTTCATGTTGTATTGCATAAAATGTTCCTTCCACATGGTTGTGTTGCTAATGGCTGTGTGCACATATCTTGAATGGTCCAGGCTCAGAGTGTAAGATGGCTGATCTCATACACAAAGAAGGATGAGTGTGCAGCATACTGAGATGTCATTTTAGTCCAGCTTCCAGGGGAACAAGTTTTGTTAGGTCACACTCTATGTGTGTCTGTCCCTACAGCTAATTTTTGAATGACTGACCAATTTTAAGAAAACATGGCAGCAGTACTAGTTCAAAGAAAATAGACAGGTTGGTAGGGTAATTCTAGGGGCAGAAAATCTTCAGCAGCACATTAGCCCTTGTTAGTTATCAGCAGATCCAGAGAGCACACATTTTGTAGGACACATATGAACAACTGTGAGAAAAAATATGTAAAATATTTCTGCTTCACTGGAGGAGTAGAATAATCCAGCCCTGAAAACAAAACCAGTTGCATGTATGTGGACTAACTGGATAGGAATATAGGGCTCAGTATGAAAATAGGCACGCCTTGAAGCTTGAAGGCACAGATAGCTCTATAACATATTGACAGTTATGACTGCAGTACAAAAAAAAGGCTCTCATTGGATTTGGGAAGAGGAAGATGTTAAGGCTGACAGCTGCCAAATGCTTGCTGATCATGCAGAGCCTGCAGCACATCCCCTACATGATGCACACACGTGCTTGCTTGCACACAGTGGCTTCTCACAACTCTACTGCAGAACCAGCAAGGGAGTGATAGGAGTGGTTATTTGAGATAAAGCACTTCTACCACCAGCCCTGAAAATTCCACTGGGGTTTGGAAGTCAGAGTGCACACTTGTATTATCCCAGCTGATGTATCACTTCCAGCAGTGAAAAAGAGAAGATGGGTGGAGACAAGTTTTAACTTCTATAAGTCTTGCTTTGCTTTCTTCTCTTTTGATCTGACCCAAGAAACTTTCTGTCCTTGCAGAAGGACAAGTCAGAGAAGTATTTGGCCTTGCATCTACAACTCACTTAACAATTAATTCTTTGAACAATAAATGACTTACACCCCAATTTTATTTTCTATAGTATTATAAAGAGAGCTCTGAGGAGTTCACTCATGAGTACTGATTTCATAAGCAGAGCTGAGGAAATGCACATTCAGAGGAATACATATTTTACATTGAAGGATAACATTTCAAGCCACATTTTCCTTTTAACTCCACTGTGTCCACAAAGCACTTCAAGAATCTGCAGAAAGCAAGGCTGAACAGGAAAACTACAGTTTTCCCTAATTTACAGCAACAAAGGGAAGTTATTATTAACTTTGCCTTCTTTCTTATTTTATGCCTAAGACTAATTGTCCACCTTGGCCGACACTCAGAAAATTACAAATTATCCAGAAGCGGATTTTCTGTTGTAAACTCCTCAGTGTAGAAATCACCTATAATTTGTTTTTGTCTAAAAACTTTTAATAGAAGAACAACAATAAAATAAAAATCTCAGGTTTTAGCTTGGTCTCTCTTACAACATAAAGTTCCCTCAGAGACATCTTTAGCATTTTAGGTCAATTGAGCAGGAGAGTGTGAAGAAATGAGAGAGGTAAATCAAGGTCTGTTGCTTTGGGCAAATTCAATTTATCAGTACCCAGTTTGACTGGGGACAAATCCAGCAGAAGAATGTTTAAGTTAGGTCCACATTTAAGATACTCCTTTTTTTTTAATAATAATAATAATAATGATGATGATGATGGTGATGACAATGATAATGTGTGGAAGCAAAATTCCACTTTCCAACAGCACCTTCTCCCTTTTTCTTTTTTTTCTTTTAAAGAGGGATGGAACCTACTGTTGCTCTATTGCTTGTTACTTGGTTGGTTTGTTTGGGGTTTTATTTATTGCTGCTGTTTTACAAGGCAATGCCACAAACACATCATCTGTTCCAGTTTCTCTAGGGCAGCAACCGACCCCAGTCCACGTGTACTGGGGTAGACTGGCTCTGGCTCAGGCTTTCTGTCCAGTGGGCTGGAGAGGACTGGGCTGAGGTGCAGCTCACCTGACTCCCCCTACAGCCTTGCTCTGACTTTTCTACTCCTTTGGTGAACATGCAATGTCAAGGTGGTCTCACAGGGAACAAATGGCCAGGATGTTACAGACAGGAGATTTCTGCTTTATATGAAAGTTGACCTAATTATCTAATTTTAACTTCTCCAAATAAGGGATTTTGTTGTATCTAACATCTCCCTCTATATTCTTTCACTATGTGGCCTA
Organism: Acridotheres tristis; assembly: GCA_037013685.1. NCBI lineage: Eukaryota > Metazoa > Chordata > Aves > Passeriformes > Sturnidae > Acridotheres > Acridotheres tristis. Next base: position 137,412,297 of record CM072886.1, on the reverse strand, counting down.
TCATGTTTACAGAAATTAAATAGATGTAGAAGCTTTCTGTGAAAACACACACAGCCTTCAACATTGAATGTAACTCTTTTGGTGCCCTTTTGCTTTGGAGTCTTAAAGAGAAAATAACATATTTTCATTCAAGCATTCCCTCAGTTTTTTTCTATGACTTCATCATTGTTATTTTTGCAAAGGGCTAAGACAATATTTTTCAGAAATATTATTGCGATTTTTGGACAGGTTTTCTGAGCTCCTCTGAGATTTTTTAAAATTATATCAGATGAATTATCTCAAGACTCAACTCTTTAATATTTAAATATTTCAATTCTAATGAGTTTGTCAGCCATGAAGGTCATAAAATAAAAGCAAAATCAGGAAAACCACAGGCATTTCTACTAATATAGTCAGAAAAATTGTTTCTGATACTGTGGTTCTAGTTATCAACTTCAAGATAACTGTCCTCTCCACAGTTCTTTTTCTTTTGTGGAAAGTTGTTCTAAAATTAAATAGATTTATTTCACAATAGAGAAATTATTTAAGACATGAACCACTTGTCAATCCTTGTAGACATTTTTATTCAAAACAATGTTTTAGAAACAAAATTGCACAATGGTCTGAATGGTTTCCTTCACTGTTTTTGTTGTTATTTAGGTACTGACGTTTAACAGCTGACAAAGATGATCAGAAACTTTTACCTTTGGTGGAATGTTATCTGCTATGTATACAAATTTTCCTTTAGAGGCAAGTTTTGCAAGTTTTCCCCAGCATTTCTGAGTATTTAGGGAGACCAACAACAAAGGGTGTGATTCCTTCCAAAAACATCACCTTCCCAAAATAGGAGATTAAACTGGAATTCCAGCATTCATCTACAAAATCTATTTACATATCTAGATACTACAGTTGCAGAGGAAAGATGAAAATCTTGGCTCAAGGCAAGAAGCCAGACAAGCACAACTGCTTGCTAATTCTTTTGTGTTGGCAGTGCTTTGGAGAATAAACTCGTAATTTTTAAGTAGCTGAGGCTGACAATGCCAGTTTTGGGAAACAATATATAAATGCAGCAAGTGTAAGGACTGCCTGCACCATCATGTTCTGGTTATGTGCATAGCAGCATAGGAAAAGGAAGGGGAAAGTATTTCAGTGTTGAGAGCTTTTGCATCATAGACTGAGACATATTTTGGGTGTGAATAATTGCAGTTGGAGGCACGAGCAGCCAGGGTAATAACCCAGAGCCCTGCTGGGTTAAACTAGGGACATGCACAAGCCATCTGCTGTGCAGATGGGAGCAAGGATGGGCCCATGCCCTGATCCTCCCCAAATTTAAGACTATCTCTGGTCATTGAATAACAGATGAAAGGATGTGCCTATAGGTCTGAAACCACTGCTTCTATAACCCACAATAAATCTTATATATAAAGCACAGGGTAAGTAGTGCTTCCCAAGGACTCCTGTCTCTGAGAAGTGTAAAAGGGGGAGAGAGCAATCCAGCACAAGGTCATATGCCCAAATATCTGGACTTCTAGCCCTAATTTACATCAGTAGAGAATCCAAGATGCCATTCCAAGCCTTCTGTACCCACTCTGGAGCAAACAGCAAATTTCTTCAACTCTGCAGACCTGAGTTTCCTGGTCTAAAATGAAGACTGCGATAGTGATATAAATCTTTGAGCCTCTTCTTTGAAAGGAAGGTGCTAAACACATGCATAAGAAAATCTAAATAACAGGGAAAACACTGATGGGAGAGTGTGGCTGAAAACAAGGCAGAAAAGTTACAAATGAGGATAATGCAGTAGGGAAATCTACAGCTGTGAGAGGGAGGGGGTGTGTGAAGAGAAGATCGCTTTTATTTGAAACACATGTGTGCTGCTTAATCATGGCTGGAACCCGGGATCGGGTGAGACTCTAGTGGAGAGAGGGTGGCAGACACAGGGAAATTATTTTTTATTTCAAACAGATGTATTAACAATGGCCTTATGCTGATGAAACTCAATAAAGAAGAGATTTAAAAGGGGTATACCATGATGGGAATTTGTAGCTGGGAGGCAGAAGGGAAAATGATCATTTGCAGTAGATGTGTGTAATCACTGTGCTCTCGCTGCTGGGAGGAGGGTGGGACTGCAGCTGCCAGAGCAAGTGACAGGAAAAGCCTGGCTGCTGTTGCAGCAGAAAATGGGAAGAAGGGATAGGCTGGTCCAGCAGGAAGCGAGGAGGAAACATGTGGAAGAGGATGTACATATATGTTTGCAAATGACTCCTCACAAAGCTAAAATTCTTACTTTAATTTGCCACATTAAAGAAATGTTCTGCTCAGTTCTGTAACTGTTTTATCTCTAATTATGGGATGTCTTATGCCTTAGCATTTATAGATTGATGCCTGAATATGATCCTTGTGTTTTCATAAATTCAGGATCTTTGTCACTCAATGTGAAGCTAGAATTTTGCTTCCTCTTCACATTTTTTTTAATTTACTTCCTTGGTTTTTTTTAACACCGTGTTAGAAATTTATGTTCCTAATTTGGATTAAAGTAAAGCTGTTATCAATTTTGCCTCCCTAGGGAATCTCAATCACAAGCAGCAAGAGATTTTACTTAAAAACATAAACACATATTACCATAATGAAAACCAAGTTCAGTACAGGCCTGAATAACATACCTATAACCATAGTAGAAAATTAGTGAAAATCACAGTTATGTAGGTAACATGTTGAAAATGAAATAAATATCTACACCGAATTTAAATTTTATCTTTGAGAATGCCAGCAGACAAAATGAAGGTGAAAAAACCTCCCCAAGTTCAGAGGGAATGATGAGTGCAAGGAGTCTCAGCCTTCACGACCACCAGTGACCATCTCCTCATCAGTGTCACTGCAGACGAGGGGGGGATGCCATGCCATGCCATCTGCAGGTGTTTAGGTTGGGATGAAATGAGTCCCACTGCATCCCCTTCACCACATTCACTTTTGCCTTCTCACAAAGCTCTGTTTTCTAAGATAGGAAGACAAAGAACACTAACACTTTGAGGCACCCAAGGCCTCAGTGCACAGTCAATTTTAATAACAAAGAGCACATGCTCAGCTACTGTGGCTTGATGTATATGGTGACTTGCTAGACCTAGAAAAGTCATTACATCCCCAGCTCTGTCATGAAAATAGCTAGATTTTCAAAAACTTTCAGATAGGCCGAAGACGTAGAGCTGCACAAAAATAAAACCATGATCCAATTAATGCTGCTTCATTCTCATCCAGGGGCAAAAAGTGAATTTTTCCTATGACTCGCTACTGACTCAATAAACAGAAGGAACTGGAGGTGCATGATTCTGGGCTGCCCTGGAACAGGTTATAGCTGCTCTGACTTTCCAGGCTGCAGACTCCACTTTGGAGACCCTCTGTTTTGCTCCATGCTCTAAAGAAAACTCTCTGAAGGCTTTTTTAAAGACAACTTTTTCCCCATGCTTTTGAATCTCAGAGAGAAAGTACAGCTTACAAAAATAAATTAGTATATAAAGGAGATTTCTGAGTTTGATTGTTTTCCTGTCTTTTTAAATAGTGCTGCCAGCTTGCAGCAGAAGGCAAAAAAATCCATGGGAAAGCAAACCAAAATTACATTTGAGAAAAATTGTTTGATATCAGCTTCTGCTGGTTTCAATACGCTGCATGACTAGAACAAGGCCATTTTATGCTCTAGGTTTTCCTTTCAAACTCCAGACACAAGGGAAGTGCTTGTCAAAAATTATTAACATCTTAAACAGGGTTTACTATAGACAAGGACATTAAGATACTTTGGAAAATGCCCATATAGGTTATAAAAATTGGTGAAATGTGTTCTTTCCAGTGCTCTTGTAGGACAGAAATGAGAAGTGTATATTGCATGTTTCTCTTGGGACAGCAGTGACTTGAACCAAAAGAAATCTCCATCACTTCTGCAATCTATAATGAAGGAAAACTGAGCTGTTAGTTAAAGATGAAGGTAAAAGCCTGACCCCAATGAAATTGGGAATTCTGCCATTGATTTCAAAGTGGCCAGTGTTTCAACCAAGATATAAACTTTGTTTTGTTCTGCCTCGTTCTGGGAATTACTCAGGAGCAATGCTATGTAGGAAATTAATCATTTTTTTTTGATGCACTGCCCAAACTGAACGAATAAAAAGAAAATAATCTTCAGTCAACCAAAACCCATTGTTTATTTTGCTAAACCAACAGAAACTCAGAATACATTTTTTGTCAGTAGAGGTATTTCTTCAAACACAAAATGTATTGTTTGTGCAACTCAAATCTCTGTCTTCTGTCTTCATTTATTATCAAAACCAGTTTTTCAAGCAAAACCAAATAAATGTCTTTGTTTAAAGATGTCAAAACAAATGGTTTAGGATTTTCTAAATCTTTTATCACCCAATGCTTTTGTCCAAAACCAGTCACTAATATCAAAAGAGAGTCCTTTGTGTTCTTCAGGAACATCACGTTTTTTGAATCAACCCTTTTTGTTTGGGAACAAACCAAAATAAAACAAAACAACAAAAATCTCTTCAGGATTACAACATGGTCAGGACTGCAAAGAGAATTTAAATTAACTTTGAAAGAATGATCATATTAAAACTACTTACCTGATAATTAATTGCAAATAATATTTTCAATATTAAAAATTAGCATTTATTTTTCATATGAGCCCCAAATAAGAGAGGAGAGTGGATGAACATTTGATGCAAACAACAGAATCATTTGAGATCCTGGTGCTTCTAGTTCTGAAAATATACTTACTTCTAATTGTGTCAAAAACTTCCCTAAAAAATCTCCCATTTCATTCAGTTATGGACTTGAAGGAGCAATGTCCCAGCAGCAGATGGACATGCACAGGGTCATAGCACCACTACACAACCCAACTGCAGATATGTGAACTGGCATGAGTTTAGAGTTTCGGACTGACAGGGATTTTTGACCTTTCTTTTTTTTTCTTTTTTTTTGGGGGGGGTTGGTTTGTTTTTTTCTGTTTTGTTTTTGTTTGTATGTCAGTATAATGTAAGTTTGAGCAGTTCAGACTTTACACAGCTCTAGTAGAAATGGAAAGTCCTAACCACAGATTAAATCATCTGTATTGTATTATGAATAGTCAGCTCTGTTGAGAAAGGACATTTGACTTTGCAATGTGGTAGATATTAGCAAACACTTAAGAGAAACCACAAAACTTCATGTATTTGCCTGGAGTAAGCCTGCAACATCTGCTTGAACCCTTCTGGGTCTACACTGTTAAGAACATAAGTCAGCTTGTTGGTCATTCCTCTGAACTTGAAGCCAGATGAGCAAATCCAAGCCATTTCATGGTACAATCACTCTAATCATTTCAGCATGGTTACTAGGTTTTTTTGCAGAGGACATGAGCTTCAGAAAAGTATTAGGCAGCATTTGCAACTCTTCTCTCCCTTACAAAGATTAAGTTGTGTGAGTTGCAGAGCTCTGAGAAAAAAGCACTTCTTATCTGTCTGTCTGGTTTATTATTCCTTTATTAGGTCACATTCCCAGGCCTTGCAGTCCAGTTTCATGTATTTAGCACCACTGACTTTCTCCTTCGTGACCTGAAATTGCCCATTTTGCATTTTTACTCAAAGGACTTGCTATTATACATACATATGCATTACAGTTTATAAGGATGCTTTCTTATTGTGTATTTTTCATAACTGTTCTTGGTGTACAAATATCTCTGTTGGGTGGAACTGGATTTTTCCAGCTGGCAAGGCTCAGTCCTGACAGGTGAATGAGAAATGTTTTCCTCAGCTGTTAGTGTTTGTTGGATGCTGTTTCTGAAGTCATGGTAGACACAGAAGCCAGAGACTACCACCCGTTACACCTGTGAATGTAGAGGCAGCCATAATCATATGGCCATATTTATACACAATTACTGATATCCATGTCAGCCTGCAAAATTTTAAAGACAGGCTCCAATTCTACAACCTCACAATCCAAAAAGGACACAGGGTGGTAAGGGATGATCACAGCCAATTATGTATGGCAGGAATGAGAGATTTACAGGAGATAAAAAACAGATTTGTTTTGTATGATTTCAGCTGTCTCTTTAGCTATTGTACAAACCTCCCTTTTATTCTGCTTATCTGTTTTGGAATATTCATGTTTCTTCCTCATAAAGGTATAAATTAATGATAACGGGAACAAAATTTGTTGTCCACTAAAGACAAAAAAATAAATTCTCTGAGTAAGGAACGAGAAGTTTTTCTAGTTCTGTGTCATTTTGGAAATAATATTTTCCATGTTTCCAATATTTTCAAACTTTCTGGTTTGAAGCAAGGTAGGCAAAGTGATGTTATGTTTCTTGAAACCTGAGTATTGATGTATTAAACATATATTCTCAGGGAAAACTTTAAAATCTGATCCAAACACTTTATATGGGAATTTGGTCAAGGTTTCTACAGGTGCTGAAGTCAAATTAGAATTTGATTTGTCAGGAAAAATCTTTCTGTATTAAGTAAAAATTCCTAACCCTCCTTAAGTTTTCTTCTAGTGTAGCAAAATTAAGAAAATTGAAAAAATTAAAAGGACCTTTATTTCTCCCAGAAAGGAAAAACTGGGAGAGGAAAAAGGTTGAAAACAAATTTGAAAACTCCAATATATTTTAAACATTCTCTTGTAACTAAAATATTAAAGCTAATTTATATTTAAAAAATGCTATTCCTCACAATGACTACTTTAGGAGCTCTGCAAGTGGGTGTCTAATACAAACAATAGCAATGACTGGATATGAATGAAGTTAACAAAAAATTCTTCTATGTTCATCAAAATCAAAAGGAGTTCTTACAAAAAGTTGGATACCTTTCAGTAAAGTAAGAAATCTTATATTTTCCAATTATCCTTTGTCAAAAGGAGGAAGCCAGGACCATTTCTTTCAATGCTTTCCAGAAAAAAATAGTTTGGGCCCAAGTCTAAACAAAGGGATTTTGCTGAAAAGAAATTGAGAGAAGCTGTGGTTAAATGAATATAAACTTGAGTTAAAACAAAAGAGATTTGGCACACAATTATATCATTATACCACTGCAATTAGTGACAAAAGTTGAAAATCTCAACAAGTACAAACTACTGACCAGTATGATCAAAAGGGAAGGTACAGAAAGACCCAAATGTGCTCGCTTGTGCTGTAAGGAAACAGCAGCAGAACCAAGTGCTGAAACTGTGGTGGTGAGTGACATTCTGCCAAGCACAAACCTCCAAGAGAATTTGCACATTGTAGAGAGGAAAGTGGAGTGCACTGGTGGCTTCTGTGCTGCAGCTGGCCTGGGGATGCCCTGGGGCAGCACAGGAGAAAAGCCCTGGGGAGGGGGTGCAGGGGGGACAGGCACTGTCCTTCAGTGCTCCCAGGATGGAGAGCTGTGCCTGATGTGCCAGAGAGGAGCCCAGGACACATCCCCTCCTCCCTTGGGCATTCATGAAACCTCAGGACTGGAGGGAACTTGGATTTCATCTGTCAATCCTGTTGGTTTTGCAGGAGTCTTGCATGATTTTTACAGAGGAACATCTGAAGAACTGAACACAAATGCACGCACATTCTGGTTGGTTTTGAGTTTGGTTAGATGTTTCCTTTTATCACATCTCATGCCCTATTTCTGCCAACTGAGAGAGCATATTTCACCTATTACAATTGTTCCTTGACCCTTCACAACTACAGGAGGAGAAGAGGAGGCCATTTGGTCCCCACATCATTCCCTGCAGAAGAAAATTCACCTGGAACTTGTGGAAAGGTCTATTCCAGATCCTTCTCATAGTTTCGAGAGACCTACACTGATAGCTTGTTTTTCTTCTGCACAGGAAAAAGATACAAAAATACAAGTGGAGAGAATCAAATAAGCAGCTGTTTACTCTCCAGTTCTGAAGGCACCTCCCAGTTTATTGCTCATTGTTTTTGGACCACTGTATCTGTTCTTATCACCCCTTCAACACCACGAGGGAATCAATTGCAGACAGCATCCACAGCTGTACTTCCCATATTCCTCTCACAGCTTCAAATAAAGCCAATTCCTAATAGCTTATAAAGAAACCTTATAAAGAAACATTTTCCTCTGGTGAAATGATCCTTAAATGCAGGTACTGGAGCTGGAGGTCCAAAAGAGAAAGAAATTAAAACTTCCCCCAGGAGGCAATGCAAAACCAATGCTTGATGATAAAACAGGGTGGATGAGCAGTCTCAAAATTAATGATTGGATGTGCTCGTTGATTGTGGATAGCCACAATATGATGTGATGCTGTGCTCCTGTGATCAGCCCAGAGCACAGCAGGTAATGAGGGAACATTGTGCACAGGTGTTTTGTGCTGCAGGAGTGAGTTACAGGCCCTCTAAGCATCACACAATTGCTCTAAAATTAATGGCCCTCCTGGTCCCCTAAGGGCTCCCCTACTTTGATTGCCAGCCACCACCTCACTCCAGAGCAGTTCCTTGAGCTCCAGGAGGAGTTTTAAGAGTACAGTCCCCTTCCAGTTCAACGTGATTATCTCAGCAGGTCTCAGTTTAATTTGGCAGATCTGCTCTTTTTCAAAGAAAATAAGAAAGTTAACCACCGATGAACTGCTTTTCACAAAGCAGGCTCTTCAGTTAGAAAAAGACTGGAAATAGAGCTTACATGCATGAGGATCAGGCACCACCCTCAGCACAGGTCTCTCAAATATAGGACAAAATTTTGTAAGCATTCAGAGTCAATATAAGACATTATGGAAGTCTTTAATGCATGTCCAGTTCTTCTTTTTTTTTTTTTTAATTTTTATTTTCCAAAAAAAGCCAATAAAAATCAAACTCAACCAAACGAAAAGCTAAACGAAAACAAAACAATTTTGTTCGCCTTCCCTTCCTTCAGCACGAAGTTTTCAATGCCTGGTTACCAGTCACATGAGGCTTCCTACCTGTGAGGCCAGGAACACAAATCCCCAGTTAAGGTTTTTGCCATTGACACATTAATCTGCAAATTGCCTGTTACAGGAAACGTGCCTTTACACAAAACGTGTTTTCTTCCATGTATATTTCTGTATACTTTTCTTTGTTTGCAGAACAAAACATGATTGGGAAGTCATAAAGACACTGCCTGAGACGTTTCAAGGTCTATTGCTGTAAATTAACCAGAAATCTTCTTCTCTCAGATGTTTGAAAGTTAAGTTTGAAGTTAGTGCCTGTGTGCCCCTACAGCCAGCAGAGGAGGAATGGCCTGCCAGTCTCCAGAGGGAGGATATATGCAAAACCTATAGAATAAGGCCAGATCCCACCCTAGACTTCTAGTTTGATTTTAGCCCAGCCCAAAGAGTTCAAACAATTTTAGGATAGAATTAAAATTAGAATTTATCCATTTTTTGCTTCATGACCCATGTATTTACCTTGGTGTAAAAGACCATTAACAAATGCTTTAGCTTTCATTTATACAGCACTAAAAGCCACCAGATTCTCAAAAAACTTAATGAACTTAAGCTTTAAAAGAAAAGGAAAAAATTTGTCTGAGGGACAGTGAGAAATTGTAAGCACTGAAAGTCTCTGTAATTTCATCCCTAAAGTTACATGTCTTAGAGAAAAGAATCAGAATCTTCTTAATGGTTCAGTTTCATGAATAATTCATGGTAAGAAACTTGTCGGAACCCAAACTACTGTTTTCAACACACCCTGACTTTGGCTGATTTTGCAGTCTAACTGATCTCAATATCTGGTTTTGTCCTAATTCCAGTGGAATAATTCCAAATTTCATTTTCCAAAAGGTTCCAGGTTACATTCTGAGGTTTAGGCTGCCTTTTACTTCTCATGCCTATGGCAGACTGAAAAATACCAGAGTACAAATCAGATTTCTTTCGGGGCAGACACGATGTAACCTAATGTTTAAAGAAATTGAAAATTGATACCTGAGCCAGCAACATGGGTTTTACTTAGCCATTGCATTTTGCTTCTAAACATAAAAGAAATTTAGGAGAAGGTCTGAAGTGAGACTGGGGGGTCTAAAGCAGGTAGATTTTTTAGGTGCAAAAAGCCAAACTGTTTAGAAATTCCCTTCCCAGCTGGTTCTGTGTTAGCTGCTGCCTTTGGCTGACCCGGGAGCATCAGGTCTGTGCTGCTCTGCACCACCTCATTCTCTGAGCCCTCTCTGAGAGCCATCCCCAGGCTTGGGGAGACAGAGGGAAAAGCATCCAAAAATCAGGTTCCTCCAAACCAACCATCATGCAGTTTTAGCCCCTCTCAAGTGAAGACTGCAGAGAGGCAGAAAAAGCAGTAAGTATGCATTTCTGAAACCAAGGCAGTGCTTGGCCTTGATTTGGCCAGGAAAAGTGGGAATACTCTCATCTGCAATGTAGTGCAGTGAGCAGGCAAAGCACTTCAAATCCTTTACGAGTGTGTGCATTAAAAGCACTGTCTGTAAAGTCCTGGTGCTCGTCAGAGCTGAGACTCAGCTTTTGAGATCCTATTCATCTTCCAAATACAAAAGTCTCCAACCATCATTGGTAAGTCCTGTGCCAGCAATTGAATTGGAGACACCTCTGTGCACTGGGAGCTGCAGCCAAAGGGGGAGCCAAGCCAGGCCTTTGTACCTGGAAAGATTTTCATTAGGAATTGAATTACTCTTGGACAGATTTACTTGCTTTGACTAAACAGTCATGCTGTGCAATTTATTCTTTCCAAATGCAGTTTCCATGCACAGCCTGTTATCAGAGAAGTGCTGACACAATTTCTGTTATCAGAGATTCAGAGGAGGATTCAGTGTTGCATATGCATAAAAACAGTAAGAAAATTTCCATCTGGATTGGTTGGACTTTCATATAATAGTTAATATTTAAAAAGTGGTTCTCTTTACCCAGTCACTTATAAGTATCATAAGGGTCCTCCTGATGAGTTTCATTATTTTAAATAGCCCTTTTCAGAAAGTAATTGGGTTACATGTGTAAGTCCTGGGAGCATGGCAAGTACTAGGCCTGCGTCCATTTGTTAAGGTTTTATAATTGCTTTAGAAGAACCAAGAGAACATCCACACATTAACTTCCTTGACAAGGTTACTTTTTTTTTCCCCCAGGCTAATGAAAATCTACAAATGCTCTGACATGTTTTTTGTGTGAGAGATTATTTGTTGAGATCTAAGCAAAGATAAAGCATTTATGTACTGGGACCAGTACCTGCAGTTTTGGTAACCATAATGATCATTACAAGGCTTAACAAACCTTCTGCTTTAGGGCTTAAATTAAGTGGCTCAGTAATACCATCTTTTAATTAATTGAAAATATTTCCAGTAGCTTCAGATGGAGTTATTTAAACTCCAAGCCTGGAAAAAGCTTTTCTCCCCAAACTAAATTATTGTTGGGCTGTAGAGCAGCTTTACCACAAGGTAATGTTTCTTCATTTACAATTACCACTACTGATTACTTGGTAAGTGTCACAACATGAAACAATGACCTTATTCACTAAAATATGTTTTCCAAATCAGAATAAAAAGATTTTATCTAAGGTAAGCTATGGAAATGTGTCATGACGAAAATCCATTTTCTATTTCATGGCTTAATTATTTGATAAAATATTTGTTTCCCATATATTAAGAAGAAATAATGAATAAACAAGAAACTGCAGCAAATTTTGAGCTGTGAATAATTCCTAGGGTAATCCAAAATTATAACCTTGTAAAAAAAAAATCAACTACATTTTTTCACAGTATTTAGATGGTATCATTGGAATAACAAATAATAGTATTTACTGATCAAACAAGATCAAATAATTTCATTACTGCTTTGTATTTTTTCCAATTACACTCTGAGCTCTGTTAATGGCAATGAACCATACAAAGATGCTGAGGGTGTTGTTCATGGAAATCCAGGAGTTGATGTGGATAAACTGTGAGGTTACAGAAGAAATAAAAGCTCTTCAACACAGAGCTGGTTTCTGGCTGTGTCAGTGTCTGGCTTATCTCTGTTTCAAGCTGATGTAAAATTTCTGTGATTGTAACACATGTTAATAATCCAAGCACTGCTGATGTGTTTCCTGCCAAAATAGGAAAATGCTGCTTCTCTGCTCTGTATCAGAAGACCAGACCTTACCAGAACACAGGAGGCAGGACCCAGGCCACCAGCCCCAGGCAGCTCATGCTTCTTATCCATTTCTACATAGCCCTGTAATACTAAAACTAACTTTTGAAAGACATTTTAAAGGGTTGCTTTCCTGTTTTTTTCTTCTACATTCAATATAGCAATTTTTCATCTTTGCCAGATTAAGATCTGAATTCTTGATCAGCTTAAATAGACATTTAATTTCCTTATAGGCCACAGTATGTTATTAAAAAAAATAAAAAAGCGAAACCAAAAAAATAACAAATGAAAGTTGCAGGTAAAACCTTTCACATTAATTAAGATTCATGTTCAATTTCCCTGTAAAAATTAATCATCATGGAATCATAGATTCATCAAAGTTGGAAGAGACCTATAAGTCCATCCAACCCAACCATTCACTCAGCACTACCTCTCTAACCCCTAAACCAGCACCAGATCCACCTTTTAAACACCCCCAGGGATGGTACTTCAACCACTTCCCTGGGCAACCTATTCTAATGCCTGATCATGTTATATTATTCACAGAAGAACAGAATATACTGCAGGGGCTGTAAAGTCCTCCTTAATAGAGTAGGGTTTGTCACTGATGTTCAACCAACGTTTTCCTCTGGATTTTTTAAAGCAGAATGTCAGATGAAATGAGTAGCATAAACTACATGAAGCAATTTATATTTAAAATATTTTTTTCTCCATAACTTAAGACAGAGTAGCAAAAGAAATTCAGAGTTTACCATGACAGTGTTTGCAGGCACATCAGAAACCAAAGTAATCTGGGTGAATCCGTGCACATATGTGACTGATAGACCAGGATGTCTTCTGAAATTACCGATTTTGTAATCCCACAATTTCTACCACAATGGTATGTGAGCACCTCCTAAAGTAGTTTTACATCCAGAGAGGTGGAAAAAGGCAATCTTCATTCCCTGTGTGGGAAACTACAGAACAAGCAGCTACTTTCTGAAAGATTCACCAAGCTGATACTCCCTTTTAAAATGTATATAATTTTAGGGCAATAACCTGAATATTTCCAAGAATACAGAGTGTGTGACATGGACCAGGAACCATATGCTTTAATTCTAGACCCTTTCCCTAGAAATTATCATTATGAAGTGAGTCTAAGCCATGCTGTATCAACATCTCTTAACTCTCTGTTACATGAAGTTACGGATTCAACATGATATTTTCAAATTATAAAATTATTCATTACATTTATGATACCAGGTGATGGTATTTCCAGCCAAAATAAGTAAGATTTCCATCAGCATTTATACCTTAAGAAGCTCATGCCTAAACAAGATGAGCAGGAACCAGGCAGGTTTTCAGGAAGTGCTGTTACAAACAACCTTCACCAACACAGACCCTTCTGCCTCCAGAATGGCTCCTTCTCCCTTCAGCCAGGACACTTACAATGAATTCTGAGATCCTAAATATAAAGAATATAACATTATTAAGAATTTAAGTACTAGAGAAATTACTGACATGTTAAATATTAAGAATTCATAGGAAATCTTTATTATCAAAATTGAAGTTCTAGTCAATGATGCCAATGCACTGGGGACATTGGTCTCTGCATTTGAGTGTCCTAGTGAGTTTGAGAAGAAATATCCCCAGACAGTTATGTACAACATGAACATATTTCAGTGCCTAACAGAGAGAATGGTGCTGCTGCCCAGCAAAGGGTCAGACCCAGAGCAAAGCACTCACAGATTCTGAATTTGGTCCCATGACTGTCTCAAGAACACTTAAAAAAATTGTACAGCAGTTTACTAAAACAGAGTCAACAAAAAACAAAAACACAAACCAAAACCAAACAGAAAAAATAAACTCAAGCAGCAAACCACAACCCTCAACCCTGTAACTAATCAAATCAAATAGAAATTCAAGGAGATGAATTACTTTCAGATTTAAAGAACACGCAGGCAGACAAAAATCCAGACTCTTTAGCCTGAAGGTAGGGGGCTATTCATCCTCTGCATTTTAATGATAATTTCAATGAAAAACGAAGAAATTATTGGTTTTCAGTCCCTCTTCTACAGTACTTTGCAAAATTAGTATAGGTTTTAAAAATCTTTTAATAAAAAACCTGCCTGCCACAGCCACAGTAAGAGCCGCTTTAACAGACTCATAGTTAGTCTGCTTACTGTCAATTTAACCACTTGGAAAAACAGTCATCCAATATTAACCATGAATCACCCTCAAATCTCTGTGGTATGAACAGAAACACACTTATAGTCTGTGCTTGCTAATACCAGATTTTATGTTCAGAGAAAAAGAGTCTGCTCTCAAAAAGGCAATAAACTGCACCACAGCAGAAAAATTATGTGAAATTTTTTTCACTCTTAATTGATCTGTGAGGTTTACCTGGATAAATATTTTTGAGAATGAAGTGTCTCACCTGGTAGGAGTTTTCAGAGTCTTCCATATTGTTCTGCTTCTGTTGCACTTGTTTGTGTTAAAATTCTAATTTTTTTTCAATTTTATACCATGCTGTAAACCCTCATCAGTTTCCTGCATGAGTAGAAAACCCAGTGATTTGGGGTTTTACAGAAATAATTACCCACAGAGAGGACTGCCCACACATTATGAAGGTCACACCCTGAAAATTTTTTGAGAGAAACTTTTCCTTTTATACCTATGCTATTCCAGTTTCCAAGCAGTGGTGTTGCAACCTATAGCTGATGCCACGGGGAAAGAAAATGACATATTTTGTTAGACCATATGAAAGGGATATTTCTCTGATTTAATACAATGTAGATGCTCTTCATTGCCTTAAAATAACTAGATAATAATTTCTTACTATAGACAATGTCTCTCAGTTGACCTTTTCCCTCCTCCTTCCAAGTTGCCTATTATAACTTCGTAGTTTGGAGTAATTAAAGTGTGTTTTCACACCCCCTTAACCACTAGGATTTATTCCCACCTGTTTTAGGTGCTTAGGAGATCTTGGAACACCACTGTAAAGAAGTGGAGATGATGGAAATGACAAAATGGAAGCAATGGGGTGCTCCTCAGGTCACTGAAGAGGAAATCTTGGCAGTCCAAGGTGTGTGGAGAAAGTGCAGTGCAGGGAACCTTCAGAGATACCAAATACAAGTATTAAAACCTTGGTTGTTTTTTTTCTTTTTTACAATTTCCTCCAGCAGACATAGCCAAGGTAGATCAATTTGAGCTCAGGTGTTTCAGAGTTATAATTTGCACTGTGCCATGTAGATAAAGCCAGAAAAAGGCTTGGAGATGGATTTTGAACCAAGACAAAGTAAAGGTAAGTCTTTATTTCATTATTCACAGTAAACCTTCTGCATGAATTTGTCCAAAATTCATGCTGGACTTGAGGAAATGGACACTGCCTAACTTTAAAGACTAGTAAGCTGCTCTGTAGGCACTGGCTATTTCTCCTGCTGGTTGTAGCTGTAACTTATGGAGACTTCACAAGGCCCAAGACATTTCCATGTTTGAAAGCACTCAGAAAAGAAATGCCTTCCCCCAGCTGCACTGTGGGATCTGTCCTGCAGTTCAGGGAAACCATTTTCTCTGCCTGGTGATGGTTTTGAGCATTCCAGTAATAGTCACCACTACCTATTTTCTTTTTCAAGCAAGACACAACTTCTCTCCTCCAGTTTTTTCCAACTTTGATCATCCTTTCCACTATTCAGTCCTCTCTTTCCACAAGTTCAGCTAGTGAACTACATTAGACATAAAACTTTTTACTCTTCCTTCAGTGGATCAGTTCAGTGTTTTTTCCTCTCCTAGGTCCTCAGTCATAGAAGCAGGAAAAGTCTTATTTTTGAGCCATATTAACACAAAAAAAAAACCAAAACCAGATGCCTTAAAACCATCATGGTTTTGAGAATTGCAGAGAAAGTAGCTTCTTTCCACAGAAAGTAGGCAACTGACATAATAATAATACAGCAGAACATGTTAAGTCTAGTTTGTTTTACAGAAGTATTGGTATTGAACAGCTAAGAGTATCTGTAAAAAACCTTTCCAAACATGCTGAGGCAGCTGAACTTGCACAATGCTCTCTTTACTTGTCACTAAACCCAGCAAATGTGTAGCATTCAATATGGAAAGGCAGGTCTCATCTTAACCAGCTGGCAAGCCAAAGCAGCAAAAAAGTCTGTTATTGCCCCAGGACATAATCTCAGCTTTCCCCCAGAACTGTGTTAAAGTCAGGGAAGCATTTGAGAAAACGCCTGCACCCACCCACAGTCTGCAATCTCTTCAATCCATGACATATCTGAGATCTCTTTTAACTACCCTGTTGTGTAGAAGCCATGGACTTTCTTTCGAACAGAGAGAAAATACAGTCATCAAGACATTAAGCTCACATGAAATTTCCATTTCCTTACAGGAAAGACTGTAAGGGATCTGAACACTCTCCAAACCATGCAGCCGTTCTGGAGTCACACTTGAACATTTGAGCTCAGACCTATCTGTCCTTGTTGAATATTTTATGTTGACACAAACCACATATGTTATGTATCTGCCTCCTTTTTCCCTTCTAAATTGGTTTCTCTGATCAGTGGAACAAAGATACAAAAGGAAATAAATCTGCTGCACATGAATGTCCTTCATGGTATTTAAAGTCTTTCCCAGATCTTACTCTGAAAGGGCATGAAGATAAGCCCAACGTGAATTGCAGCATACAGATTTGGGAGGATAAATTTTGAGAAAAGGAAAACATTAATTTTTTTTAAACTTATTTGCTGAAAATGAAGGTTATCAGCTCAGTTTATGAATCTTAGGACATATTCTTCAAATTATCATTTATAGTCGCAAATCTCAAATTAGATATAACATTGATTCTGATTGGGAAATAAAAATTCTGTACAATCTTTTATTTACAATTAGTTAGTTGGGTTAATACTGCTTTATTCATTTCATATTTTTTAGGCTTTGAAACATTTATGCTTAAAGTCTATTTCCACAAGAATTTCCAAATCCAGAAGGAAAAATAAATTCTGCTTTTCCCTAGGCCTTTGTGAAACTGAGAGTCAAAAGAATTATTTACGAAATTGAATTATTAGACAGAAATTATTAAAATATCAGAAATTTATTATAAACCTTTTTTAAAGCATAAGTTAGGGATGACAGATGAAGAACTGAAGCTGATATTAAGAATTTCAAGAACTGTTTTGATCATTCTTTGCATAAACATGGAGTTAAACACAGGAATTTGTGTACATGATATGGTCACTGGTTTGAGCAGTTATTGAATGATTTGTTAAAATATTTGCAGGTAACATTTAAAATGCTTAGAGGTTGTTGAAATTTAGATGGAAGTTGTTTCAGAGATCTTATAAATATGTGGGATCACTAAATAAGCAAAAACAACATTCCATAATTACAGATACACATCAGTGACCAGAAAGAAGTGTTTTTCCTGTAGTTTCTGAAGCAATGATTTATTTGGAGACTTTTCTCTTGAGGCAATCTCATTTCTCTTTCCCATTTGTGAAAAGTGAAGGATAAAATCAGATAATAAAGGTGGAAAAGCAGCATGTATGTGATGAAATACCTGTTCTGTAATTTTCCATTGTTGTGGGAAAAAGCAAAGCTCCAGTCTTTGGCAAGGGAGGAACAAATCACAGCACATAACTTTCCTTCTAATGTATTAATCGTAGAATCATAGAATCACTGTATTTGAAAAAGACCTCCAAGGTCATCAAGTCCAACCTTTGAACATCACCATGCCAACTAAACCTAAGTGCCATGCCCAGTCACTTCTAGAACACTCCCAGGTGACACGGCCCGCCTTCTCCACCCCGCTCCGACTCGCCCAGCTAGCTCCTGAAGGCGAGACCAGTGCCGAGAGTGGCCCACTTCCAGGATTCAGGGGAACCCGGAATGTGGGTAGGGCTCTGAACCCTCACGGCCGTACACGCGTCCGGGGAGGAGCAAAGGATCGAGACAGAGTCCTTCTGAGGTTCCGGGGAAGCGGGATTTATTGAGGGAGGGAGGACAATCCGGATCGGGGGAAGGGAACCGCAGAAGGCAGGGAACACAGGTGTACAGCAACTTAAATAGGGGCCCTCCCCCAAGGGAGGGTACAATACAGCACCAATGGCTACAGTTTGGGGTGTAACATAAGGCAGGGCTGGTTATACATACAACGAATAGGGGGAAACATAGGCGGGGAAATACATGTAACATCAAATCATATGCTAAGAAGGGGATGACTGATACAGAAGATACTAGAAGGATGGGGGGGGCTAGGAGGGATTGACAGTCTTCGGGGCAGGGACTAGAGTGAGGGACAGGGAAGGTACTGGAAGGTGGGTTGGGGCTTGGGTTGATTGATCAAGGGAAGGCGGGAATTAGGGCAACTGAATTATAACGGGGGGGGGGTACAAACAATAGAACAAACCATCTAATAACAATGAAATAACGCAATACAACATCCGGGGATGGTGACTCCTCCCTGGGCAGCTGTTTGAGTGTTTCATAACCCTCTCAGAGAAGATATTCTTCCTGATGTCCAGCCTGAACATCCCCTGCCACAGCTTTGAGGCCATTTCCTCTTGACCTGTTGCTAGTTGCCTGGGAGAAGAGCTTAGTTGCCTAGGAGAAGACATGGAGAATGTAGGGGGTGCTTTAATTAATTTATTTATTATGCACATTATGATGCTCATTGCACCCTGCATTTGCCAATTTCCCCATGTAGACAATAATTCATTACCTGCACTTAAGTCTCTAGCTCCTGGCTATTGTGAGTGGGTTTATGAAGATCCTGAAACTTTGGTCAGGCTACAGAAACAAGTTTTAAGGTAAGCCACAAGCCTGAAAAATGTCTTCCAGCTTCTGTTTTGTGACTACTAGATAAAGAAGATTGTAGCCCTTGCTGAAACACTGTGGCTCTTTTTGACCCAGGTGGGGCAGTATTGTGAGGCAAACCATGCACCTTGGCCAGAAAATGGAAGTGCTGGCATTTGTAACATATTATGTGAAACATCTTCAGAAAATTATATAGACCAGTCTAAAGAAAGCATAAAGGTGGGTCCAAAGCTGACTCCATGGGCCATACAACGTGAGTAAAGGATATTAGAAGAACATAAAACAGTCCGATATAGACCCCTTTGAGGTGACAATGACACCAAGCATAGAGGCCTCAAAAATGTGGACTGATAACTAGACCTGTAAATGTAACTACTCTCTGTGGTTGGTTTTCTTGGCACATCTTCTAGAATTTGGGTTTTTCACATTTATTGCTTAACCCATTGCAGATAATTCATCAGCATAAGCTATTTCTCCTTTCAGAGGCCCTACTAAATGAAGTGAATAAAATACAATCTCCCTAGAATACAGAAAAATCAGTTTCTTGTTTATAAGGATCAAAACTATTTTTTTACATTCCAAGTAGTCTGTTTTCCATTTTCCAATTAGCATGCATGAAGTTGAAATCATATCTACATAAGTAATGTTCAACCGCAGGAGTTTGGAGGTATTTTTAGGGAAAAGAAGACCAAAACCAATTAAAAATTTATCAAATAGACACTGTCCTTGTCTACAATAGTTAAAATTGAGACAAGTGTGAAATAAATATCTGATTTGTAAATAAGTTCATAGTTAAATGGTGGGTTAAAAAAACACACGATCAAGAAACTTTGGCTATGAGCTTTGTTACCTCCAGCTTTTCTTATTCTTGGCTAAAAAAAAATATATATCTGTATTAAAATTAAAGCAAGGAGTAGCCCTGCAAAAATAACTGTTCATCACTTTTTAAAGGGAGGGCTTTTACAGTTTTACACTAAGAATGGTGAACTCAGTCACCACAGCTAGGATGCTGGGTACACCAAATCATTTATATTGGAAAATACCTGTAAGATCATCGAGTCCAATCCTTAGCCCATCATTGCCAAATCCACCACTAAGCCATGTCCCTGAGCACCACACCTCCATGTCTTTTGAACATTTGAAGGAATGGTACTCACCACTTCCTAGGGTGGCCTGCTCCAGTGCCTGACCACCCTAACAGTGAAGCCTTTTTTCCTAATACTGAAACTAAACCATCCCTGGCACAGCTGGAGGCCATTTCTTCTTGCCCCATCATTTGTTACCCAGGAGAAGAGACCAAATTCCACCTGTGTCCAGCCTCCTTTCAGGGAGTTAAAGAGAGTAAGAGGGTCCCTCTGAACCTCCTTTTCTCCCTCTGCTTCTCCTCATCAGACTTGTGCTCCAGACCCTTCCCCAGCTCTGTTGCCCTTCTCTGGACACACTCCAGCCCCTCAATGTCCTTCTTGTAATGAGGGCCCCAGAACTGGACACAGGATTTGAGGTGTGGCCTCACCAGTGCTGAGTACAGAGAGACAATCCCTGCCCTGGTCCTGCTGAACACATTATTGCTGGTACAGGCCAGGATGCCATTGGCCTTCTTGGCCACCTGGGCACACAGCCAGCTTGTGTTCAGGTCCTTTTCTGTCAGGGAGCTTTCCAGTCACTGGGAAACTGTGCATTTGTAGATGCTGCATAGTTGAGTACATTTGCATGCTATATAGGCAAGTAGCAACAGTACAAGGGGCAATGTTTTAAACTGAAAGAGAGCAGGTCTAGATTAAGTATTAGAAAGAAATTCTTTATTCCAAGGGTGATGAAGCACTGGAACAAGCTCCCCAGGGAGGTTATGAATGCCTCATCCCTGGAAGTATTCAAGGCCAGGTTGGGTGGGGCTCTGAACAACCTGATATAGCAGAAGGTGCCCCTGCCCATGGCAGGAGCATTGGAAATAAATTATCTTTAAGGTCCCTTTCAACCCAAACCGTTCTATGATTCCATGGGGTTATTGTGACCCAATTGCAGGACCTGGAATTAACCCCATGAAATTGACCTCAGCCCATTAATCCAGACTGCCCAGATTCCTCCATGGAGACCTTCTATCCTCCAGCTGATCAGCTGGGTGCTGGCTGTAAATGCACTGAGGGTGCCCTTCATCTCCTCATGCAGATTGTTGATAAAGATATTATTTAAGACTGTCCCCAATACTGAGCCCAGGGGAACACCACTTGTGACCAGTTGCCAACTGGATTTCACTCCATTCACTACCATTCTCTGGGCTGGGCCATCCAGACAGGTTTTTACCCAGAAAACAGTGCATTCATCCAAGCTGTGAGTAGCCAGTTTCTCCAGGAAAATGCTATAGGAAACAATGAAACACTACCAAGCAACATAAGCAGCTAAAACAACTTCTGCAGATCTTGGCTTAGATGTATATCATGTCCTTTATCTGCATATTTGTATAGAGCAATTAATTTTCTTATTAGTCCTCCAACGTATTCATGTTCTCTGACATTTACAATCTTTTGTGTGTACAGGAAATGACCATAAAGTGTGCATTTATAGAATCTGGATAGATGAGTACATTTCCATGCTATGCAGCTTTCCCTACAATATGAACAACTGCTATCAAGTAAAAGAACAATTGTTAATCATTAACAGTGGGACTTGTCTGATCAAAAATTGATGGTTACATTTGCATTACTCTGCCAGATTGATTTTATTTAATACCAATAATATCCAATCCTGAGTAAAGGACAGTGGTTTTAAACTTAAAGACAATCAATTAAGGCTAGATATAAGGATGAAGTTTTTTACTGTGAGAATGGTGAAACACTGCAATAGGTTTCCCAGAGAGGTGGTAGATGCCCCATCCCTGGAAACATTCATGGTCAGGCAGGACAGGGCTCTGAGCAATCTAATCTTGTTGAAGATTTCCCTGCTCATTGCAGAGCTTTGGACTAGATGAACTTTAAAGGCTCTTTTCAACCCAAATTCTTATTTGAGACTATAATTCTAAAGCAGACACTGCAATAGGTCAGAAGAAATGTTTCCTAAGAGAGTGTCATTCCTATATGGATGGCATAGATCCCATCAGAGACAAGCCAGATGTGGAAAGGTACTTTGTGGGTAACTAAAACAAAGTGAGATTAATTCTGTACTGCTGAAAGTAGTGCAAGATTTGCATTAACAGACCTGTAAAATTAAAACTTTGGACAAGTATAGCTTCTAGAAAATCCAGTCTGTGTCTTCCTGAGAAATCCAGTCGGTGTTACCTGACACTCTTTAACTTATCAAGGGTTTAATACATCCAGTTCCTTCTATAAACCCTACAATAAATTCTTAATCTCTTGAGCACAAAAAGGGGGGGAAAAAGGACAATAACCTTTGTTAAAACTGGCCATATTCTCTACTCAAGGTCTTTCAGGAAGGCGTCCAAAGGATGACTCAAAATGTGGCAGCACAACCATTACCTGTTCCCTGTTGCCTACCAGCATCCATGTGCAGAAATTCACAGTGACACCAGACTGATGTGCTGGTAAAGGTCAGCATGCAGGACTGAGACAGAGCTGGAAACTGTGTGAATATGGTTGAGACTACAAAATAAGATAAATACTTATATACTTATTTAGCAGTAGACCTTTTGCAGTTTACAGTTCTGATTGAAAAGAAAAATCAGCAATTGTGGCAATTATAGCATTTTCCTGGGGCAGAGAGGCCAAAGACCAGAGATCATTGGTCTTAGCAGTGAAAAGGACTTTCCACAACTATGTTCTCCATTATCCATTTTTCACTCATTTCAGTGGACAGAAATTGGCCCTTGGGTATGAAATACTGACCTGAGCACAGGCAATATGAATTCATGTTCTCTCAAGGCAGAGAGCCCAGAGGTGGCTGCCCCTGCCCCAGGAAAGGGACCACAGCATATGGCAGTCATAAAGGGACTTGCCTCTTGAGAGTGAAGACAACAACTGGTACTTCATGGAGATGTCCCCACAGCAAAGTTCAGATTTAAAATAAAATGAGCTTAAAACCCTGTCAGACTGTCATAACTTCATTGATACATTTTGGTGCTCCACAGTTTTGTCCTGCCCTACTGAACTTGCCAGCTCATGTTCCTTCAGTTCAAAACACTTCACAGTTATTGTATATAGTGCCTTTCATCAAAGGATCATGAGTTACTTTGCAAAACTGATTGTGCCTTTCAGCCTTACATGAAGAATAATCCTAGTCCAAAATCATGAATTAGTCAATAAGAGAGAGAGAAATATTGTCTTGGTTGCCAGCCTCATGCATTAGACACTACTTAAGATCATAGTTTTGCATATTCATCATTTAGACCTGAAGGAGGAAATAAGAAAAAGTATTCTTGAACACAGCAAAGACTAATCAATGCTGACACTAGATAGGAGGAAAACATTTTTCAAAAAGAACAAAAGTTCACTTATTAAAAGTCAAAATAATACCCTATTACAAGGTGTCAAATCAAGACAAATAAAACAAAGAAATGCATCTTAGTGGTTTTATTCTTGTAGCTATAGACCCATTACATATCAGAAGTTAAAAGAAATAAATATGATTTAGAAAAATACACTAATGATTGGAGTTTTTGCCAATATGCCACAGGTATAAATGGTGCTAGCAGTATAGTTGAAACAATATAGATCTCAATGCATGCCAAGTATCTACCCTGTTTTTGCAATGAAAGCTATGTCTAAATTAATGCATTTTAAACATCTGTGTACTATTTAAGACTTGTATTCTAAAAAGAATTTTGAGCATGCCTACTTGGTGTGAATTATGTAATTTCTTCTTTTCTAGAGGAAAAAAACTGTTGCATATTGCCTTGAGTGGATGTCATTCTTCCCTTAAAAGAATTAGAAGAAAGTAAACCATCATTAGAAAATGTAAAGATTTCCATCTGAAGCCCAGCAGACTTTTCATTCCTTGACTTCTTCTCCATAAATGAATCAAGTATATTGAGTACCATGTCTCTAATCCCTCAATTTTAGCTTCTTACATTCACAGGGCAGACATTCCCCTTCAACTTGAAACCAAACAACTTTTCATCACCATCAGGATTCCCTCTTGTGAAAAATCAAATGGAGCTATTCATAAAACTAAAACTGAATTTTGCCCACCTCTCTATTTCCTTATTACATGCCCCACAATGAGCCCACCCTTTTGGGTGAGCAGCTCCCATGCTGCCCAACCTCTGTCAAAATTTGCAATTCTGATGCGGAGAGGGCAGATTCCAGCTGTATGTGCCTCGTGGCCAGTTGTGGATTTTTACACGTCTCTTTTTTCATGTCCATGATTATCTGAGAACTTATCCTCCATATGCACTTGCAGCACAGTTGAGGTGAAAAAGCAGCATGTTTGTGTTTTCACACTATGTTGCTAAGGAATATCAGAACTAGGACTGTTATCTAAGCAGTCACTATGTTTACAAGGAGAAGAACAAAATGATTGAGATCTTTCTCTCAAGTACCCTAAAAAGACACGATAAGAAATAACAATGTCATTGTTTGCTTTCAGTACATTAATCTCTCTAATGTTATGTAGACATTAAAAAGTTTATCTTCATTGAAATATACCATTTCAGTTCCAACATTATGGACTTGGTGAAAATTCGGTCATGAAATTGCCATTTTATTTCAGTTACAGTTACTTATTTAAAGCAAATTAAATTTTATAACACATCTTTTTCAAATGCAAGTCCCTTCAAAAAGATATATTGATTTGCAACCTGAAACATGATGGTCTGACGTCAGTATTCAGGCACTTTGCATTCCAAAACACTCCCCTTTGTGTTTAGAGACCTCATGATGTTATCCCAAGTCACAGACTAAACACCCGATTTGAGATTTAAAAAATAATAACACATCAATTAATTTGGCAATTTTAACATATAAATCTACACATACAATCTGTAGTTCATAATGGAGCAATAATCTTGTGATCTTTTGGACTAATTCCTAAAGGCAAAGGTTTTAGTTACAGATGAGAACAATAGAGGACACAGTTCAGAGGGATTAATGAAGTTATTGTTTTGTACAGATGTGAAATCTATAAAAATCTTTGTTACATGCCAAAATATCAATTAGTGACTTTCCTTTTCACTTGCTCCTCTTTTCCTTCCCTTCATTGTACATCATACTTTCCCATGTTCTCACCAAGTTTTTGTTCCAGCAGAGCTAGAGAGAGAGAGGAGCACCCTCTGCAAGGAAACATCCAAACTGCAATATTGTGTGTACAACTCACTAACCAGCTGGTAGCACAAAACATTTGAGGTCATATCCAGTCCATGCATACACAACCTCAGAGCATTGTCCAAAGCTTTTCCACCGGCCCCAGGACACTGGCTGGTGAATATGAGTACATAAACTTCTGCCATCCACCCTTTGGCCAGATTTGACTCCTCAGGGCATATTCCCTCACCCAAGTCTCACCCAAAAGTCTGGAAGCCAAGTGAAGAAACAGTGCAATTAAACACACATCACACAAAGCTGATTCTGGTAATTTTCACTCTGATTTTCAGAAGGGAAAAATCAAGAGTTGTACTTTCTAACTAGCTTATGCTGTGTACTTTACAAAAAATACTTCAACCAAACTGGTCATTTCATAGAACAATAGAGAACACTGGCCAACAAGGCTCCTCTCTTGAGAAAGGAAGCACTGATTAGATGAATCTTTTCTTGCACTGTGGACACACAGGGAAGACAGGGGACACGTGAGATCTTTAACCTTCCCTCCTGGACAAGCACTGAAAAAAGGCACCAGGGACCCCAGTTTATAATAAACAACTCCTCCATATTACACTGCATCTAACAATACACCACACACACTGCTGCTGCTGCTGCTCTGAAATGTCATTATTGGTCACAAGCCCAAATCCCTCTGTGGGACCTGACCATCTGTTAAGGAGAGCAGGACACAGTTTGATGCACAGTGTCACCTATGGACGGGAAACCAAAACCAAAAGAGCAGGATGAGGTGGTGCATAAACCTTGCAGTGCCTGTAAAGCAGGGATCTGCCACCTTGTTCTTTCATTTCATCACCTTTTAACTGCAAAGGGGAGATGTCCTCAAAAGGAGCCTGTGACATCTTTCAACATTTGCACCCACGTAATACCAGCATATCCATATGAAAGTTTTTTCACTTTCCCAGACTGCTATCCCAATCCTTTGATGTGCAGCTGGTACTTTGAGAGGGCAGATCCTCTTCCAGAGATACTATAAACTCATGAAGCCAGGTGAGGTAGAAAAACATCTATGCTAGTTTCAGGCAAAGTTCATAACAACTTGCTTTGGATCGATGGGGAGGATGGAAAGGAGGTAGTGGTACAGCTAAGCTTGTTGAATTACTGAGTTGCCTTCTATAGTTTAAATTGTGAATTTTAGAATTGACTTTGTAACAGTCATCTTTAATAGACTGGGAGATTTTGAAGACAAATAGGTAACATTAGAATAATGTTAGGATAATTGCCAAGAAAAATTGCTCTCTTGGAAGAAGAAATGTTGACTTAAAGCAATTTCTTCATGTAAGAAACAAGTAAGAAATCAGATTTCCTTGACCACATTTTCAATTTTTCCAGCTCATCTAAAGCCAAAATTGCAAAACCAGAAAAGTGTTATCCAGTGCAAAGCCAAGATAATGGGAGGTGGAATTGCATCCAAACTTTGTGATGATTATGACACAGTAAATGACAAATATGATGAAGTTTTGCCATCACTAATTTGCATCACACAACATGAAAATAAAATATACAGCTGATTCATGTGGAATAAAGAAATAGCATTACCCCTCATTTTTGTTTCATCAGATTTGAAATAATTCTGCTTTGTTCTTGGTCCATAACCAGGCTGAACTCTGTTTTCAGCTGATTTGGGTTTTAAAATTCATTATTTTAATTGGACATTGACATGCTAGAGTTCATTTCTCAGCTACATTGCTGTATGTAAAAGCCATCACAGACTCTCTGATGGCATATTTCTGAATAGACCCTCCCTAGGCAGACCACAAGTGTTTACCAGCCCTCCAAAGGCTATCTACTAGAAAACAGCATTCACTGGCCTGCTTTAGACATGTTGTGCATGGGTTTTGAAATATCTTTACTTCTTCTGTTTCAAATTTGTCCTTTCTAATCTTGCCCTTTCCTACAGTAAAAAGGAAAGAAATGTTCAGAGTCCCTGCCTGCCAAGGAGCCTGCCCTGGCTTCTGCTACCCCTGTGGGACTCCAGCCTGTCATCCAGCCCAGGAACACTTGTGAGGCTTAAAAACACAGTCCACATCCCTCTAGCTGTGTCACAGGATTCATTCACAGCCTGGCAGGGGAAGGGAGGTGGGGTTGAGCTGACAGCAGCAGCAAAGTATTGCTCACACTGAGTATGCACTTTATTCATACAGGCTCTCACAGAAGGGAAAGAGTCCTTGCTTGACCACAGTCCTGCTTACCTTACATTTTTTCTTTATTCTCTTTCTTTCTTCACCTTCATTCAATCAAATTTTTAGAATATAAAATTGCAGAAAAATAAGGCAACAGTGCTGGGTGAATGCTTTCCTTCCTACATGATGTATTCAACTCAAACAGCAGATATTAGAGGGGAATGACAAGTTTATTATCATTGCATTATCTCACTGACCACTTCAGAGTCTTCAAATTTATTTAGAGACATCTGATGTCTGTCATCTGTGCGATGTCCACCTTTTGTTCAAGTAGGTCAGCTCTTTTCAATCTTGATTATAAATTCATAAGATCACATAACCATCGAATCATTTATACTGGAAAAGTCCTCTAAGATCATCAAATCCAACCATAAACCTAGCACTGCTCCACTAAACCATGTCCCTAAGTGCCACATCTGTATATCTTTTAAATGCTTTCAGGGCTGGTGACTCCATCACTTCCCTGGGCAGCCTATTCTAATGCCTGACCACCCATTCAGCAAAGAATTTTTTCCTAATATCCAACCTAAACTTCCTCCAGTGCAACTTGAGGCCATTTCCTCTGGTCTTGTTACTTGGAGCATGTGTTTTAAAATCAGCTCAAGATCGAAATAAACTATTGATATATTAATGGCAGAAAGCAACAATCATTTGAGAGAAATATGAATACTCAAGAGAGAAATCGCAGCACTGCAGGGTTAACTCTGGCTGTTAACAGCCTGCACTCTGCTAACCACCCGTGTAAGGAGCAGTAATTGATGGCACAGACACACACCCAGCTCTGCACACCCCTCTGGCCATGCAGGAGCAGGAGGTGTGAACAAAAAAAAAAAAAAATAAAAAAAAAAATCCTTATTTGTCTTTGCACTGACTTCTCCTTTGTTAAAAAAAGAAACAAAAAAACCACAAAACCCAAAACAAACCTCTGTATTTTCCTGGTTAATATTCTGTACATCAGACAATCAGCTTCCTCTTGAGCACTATTGGGTTTGCAAGTTAAGGTTTTAGCAAGAGGAGGCTACAGGGGAGACTTACATGAGGAGCTGCTAGAAGCTTCTGACATGTCCCATGGAGCACGTGGCAGCTGGCTCCAAGATGGATCTGCCACTGGCCAAGGCCAAGTCCATCAGCAGCAGTGGCAGCAACTCTGGAATAAGATATTTAAGAAGGGGGGGAAATCCCTGCAGAATTGCAGCCAAAGAATGGAGAATATGTGAAAGGAGCAATTTTGCAGACACCCAGGTCAGTGAGGAAGGAGGGGCAGGAGGTGCTCCAGGTGCTGTAGCAGAGATTCCCCTGCAGCCCCTGGTGCAGAACATGGTGAGGCAGCTGTGCCCCTGCAGCCCGTGGAGGATCACAGAGGAGCAGAGATCCACCTGCATCCCATGGAGAACCCACGCTGCCCGTGGGTGCCCAAAGGAGGCTCTGATGCACTGGAAATCTGAGCTGGATCAGTCTCCTGGCAGGAGCTGTGGAGAGAGGAGCCCAGGCTTTGCTGGCAGGACTTGTGGGAGTCACCCACACTGGAACAGTTTGTGGAGAGCTGCTGCCCATGGAAAGAACTTACATTGGAGATGTTTATGGAGAGCTGTTTCCCATGGGGGAGACTCCAGACTGGAACAAGGAAAGAAGTGACAAGTCCTTCCACTGAGGAGCAAGGAGCTGCAGAGACAACATGTGATAAATTGACCATTGTCCCCATTGCCTGTCCCCCTGCACCACTGGAGAGAAGATAGAGAAAATAATGAGCAAAGTGGAGCCTGGGAAGAAGGGACCAGTGGGGAGAAGGTGTTTTTAAGATTTGATTTTATTTTCTCAATACCCTTCTCTGAATTGCTTGGCAAAAATTCAGTTAAATTCCCCAAGTCGAGTCTGTTTTGCCTGTGATGGTAATTACTGAGTGACCTGTTCTTGCCGTTGTGTCAGCTCATGAACCCTTTGTTCTATTTCCTCTTCCCTGTGCAGTGGAGGAGAGGGGAGATAGAGCAGCTTCAATGGGCACTGGGCATCCAGCCAGGGTCAACCCACCACATCAGCTTGGACAGGTGTGGATGTCCCATTCCTGTCACATCTACAGGCCCTTCTGCCTTGACAGCCACTGTTATCCAGGCTGTTTTGCCAAGGGCAGACTTTAGTGCCATCCCTACAAGAAGCCCTAAATTCAGGAGTATATTGTATTGCACATACTCTTCCCAGGGCTCTGCTCAGGCTAAGAACATTGCTGTCATCATCTAAAAAGGTCAGAAATAATTTTCTGTCACTTGGTGTCCAGCATAAGCTTTGCTAGCAGGAACAAAAGACAACTACCATGAGATTTAATGCAACAGATGCAATTTTAGAAGTATAGGAATATTTCTAACAAGAATAATCATTGGAACAGCTGATAAACTGGTTGTGCATCATCCATCTGTTCATATCAAGACAAGCTGCTATTCTTAGAAAACATACTGTAGGTCAAATCAAAATTCTAATGTAGGAAACTGATTTTTTTTAATCTATGCTGCAGAAGTCAGATTAAAGGAGACTAAATACAATCGCCATATGTTTACATTTTCCAAATATGTGCTATTTTCCACCTGTAATTTAAGTAAAATCATATTTGTAATGAAAGGATCTGTGTCTTTTTTCTACTCCACTGCACATGTAGAAGACTGATAACTTGAGTATGTAACATAAACCCAAAAGACCCTATTGAAGTCTGACTACACAGCCCCAGGTCAGCAATACCTTTTTTATACAGCCCTTCCCAGATGTGTCACATTCACAGGTGCTGTAGAATGTATATTTCTGCCTAGGAAATCCCAGACAAAGTTATGGGAACACTTATCATAACAGCTATTTCCACCCTTGGGTAACTGACATTTTAAATTCAATCCTATCCTTTTAAGAGAAACTTTCCCGAGACTTCAGAAAGTGCTGTCAGCCATCGGTGAGGGACTAAAAAGAAGTACTCTGTGAACCGAGTAGAAATTTTGGGGACAGCATGATGTCATTTATATAAGCATAAACCAGAGAAGTAAGATAGCACTCAACAGTTTAAAAAAATCAAACAGAACCACCTTCCTGGTTCCATTTCCTCTTGGCTGGCCCTGTTCAGAAGAGTGCAGAGCTCTAAAGAATAGGTGAGGGTACTCAGACAGCTCTGCTTCTCCAGAATAAGTAGACTTAGCTGCCTGACTGGATCTTCTTGTTTGCTTTTTGTGGGTTTTATTTATACTTTCAAGTTCTTCATTCCAGCTGTGCCTGAAAGTGGAGGGGACGGTTTAGTCCCATTTAAGCCAAGTTCATGTGTGGTATCCGCTCCTACTTTCTCTTCTCAAAATGGGAAGACAGCCAAGGGACATCCAATCAGTAGGAAAATGATCTTCAGGGTTGCTTGAGTGAGAACCCATCAAAGTAAAGAGCCAACACAGCTGGAAAAAATAGGAGAGAGCAAGACCTCACTGAAAGCCAGATGTTCAGTGCACATTTCCCCTTCTATTATTTTTTTTAATCAGAATTTTTTAACAACGACAGAAACACATCCTATTTTTTCTTAAAATACAGTCAGGAAAGGAGACTGCTTATGAGTTTAAGTTCATGGTTTTTATTGCTCTAATTCCTTTGAAAAAGGTTTAGACATAAAATATTATTGATTGGAGGAGAAACATATGCTTCTTGGCTCGGCAATGCTCAGTGCAGTCAGTACTGGATTTTTTTCTTTCTCTGTACTTTCACAAGATGTCTGTTAGTTTTGAATTAGTTGCATTGTAGAGTTAAATTTATATGATGGGATTTAGCAGACAAAACAAAGACCCTTTACAAAAAATGTTTTCATGGGGGTTTTGATGGAAGAAGAGATATAAAATAATGGGAAGGAGTGTAGCTGAAGAATAAGAAGTCTAGAGGGAATGTTTCCCGCACAGCTTAAAAGCTTGGTAAATCCAGCACTGAACTAATTTACAAGGGACTGTGACTGAAGCAATGCCAAGAGAAAGAAGAAGGGAGGCTCAAATGTCAAAAAACCCCAAGTCCTATTGAAGAAATCAGTTTAGGGGTAGAATGGTGAAAGAACTTGGAATCAGAGATGCCTTGTTTGAGCCAGATGTCTCAGTGCCTCTGTACAGGTGTGACTAATATTCCCCCTGGTGCACAGCAAACTTGAGAAGAAAGACCACAGCAGGGATTTGAGAGTTCAACTCTTGGCTTCATTATTAACTTTTCTGTGTGTACATCAAGTCCTGATCCTCCCTCTTTATGTGAGCTCTCCTGGAAAGAGACTGAGTCCTGTCATGTTTGCAGCTACTCGACCATTGTGTTGATGAGAAATGTTTTCAGAAGCATGGCTAAACAGTTCTATTCAGGAAAAAAAAAATAATAAATTTCACAGTTTTTCAGTCAAGATGCAGACACATACTGGCACAAAACTGGACATTCCTCATCTACATGGATGTCAGTAAGCTGCTTTTAATGAGAAAATACTAGTGGCCATAGTAACAGAGGATTGTATAGGAAAGAGTTGAGGGAGAGTAAGAGAATTTTGAAAGCTGGGAAATGTAATCTGAAATGAACATATTTTGAATTCAACTACAAGTTTCCTTAATTACAGAATGAATTAATATTTTAAGAAATGCCAATTAGGAATATTTTATAAAATCTGCTGATGAGACCTTGAAATTTTGTATAAATACATTCATGACAAACATCACACCTAAAGCTGGTTGAGAGTAAGAATCACAGATATGCAGTGAAATCAAATTCAGTAGCAAAAATGCATCATTTAGGGAGAGTTGAAGGTGAGGAAATATGTTCAGTTTTTTATCAGCAGATTACAGTGAGGTGGTAGGTCACTGCTGTGGAAAAGAGATGCAACCCTAGGACGAATGGAGGATCTTAGTATTTTAGTCACACATAAGGGAGTATTAACAAAACTAAACTGCTGAAGATATCACCTTTAGGAAACTAGAGGAACAGAATCATCAAGGTTGGAAAAGACCTTTAAGATCATCCAGTCCAACCATCAGACCAGTACCACCACTAAAACCCCTGACTACTGAACCACATCACCCAGAACCAGACCCACATTCCTCTTAACCACCTCCAGGGATGGTCACTCCACCATGTCCCTGGGCAGCCTCTTCCAGTGCCTGACCACCCAGCAGTGAACGTTTCTTCCATAATATCTAATCTGAATCTCCCCTGTCTTGGCTTAAGGCCGTTTCCTCTGGTCCTCTCACTGCAGGCACAGCTGGAGTGACTGGCTCCCACCTCACTACAATCTCCTCTCAGGTGGTTGTAGGGAGCAATGAGGCTCCCCCTGAGCCTCCTCTTCTCCAGACTTCTCAAACCCAGCTCCCTTGGCCATAAGACACATTTTCTAAACCTCTCACGAGCCTTGTTACCCTTTGCTGGACATGCTCCAGCACTTCAGTGTCCTAAACTGTCATCCACCTATTCAGAGAGAGATTTAATGAACAAAAGGAAGTAGGAAATTTAGGGGTATAAGGAATATACAGCTTGCACGCCAAATGGCAGCCTAAAGAGCTTAAAAAGTTTGCTCTTGCAAATGAAAAGCCCAGTTAACCAAACAACCCTATTACCACACGCCACACACACACTGAGTGAAAAGATCTACTTGCATTAAAAGCAGTGTCATTTTAAGAACAATGACATAAAGACTAGTGGAGAACTGGCAGCCAGAAATTAGAAATCAGAAGAATAAAAATTAGAAGGTTCCCAACTGTTAGAAAGAGCAATTTCTAGCAAGCAATTAGATAGGTCATAGTAAAAATAAAAATTAAAATTTATGATATATGCATCATCTGCTTCTAAGATATAATTAATTTCATGTATTAAATGGAATTAGGATGACAGGGCTAGAGAAGAGAACCCAGAGGATCTCACCCCAGACTACTTTTCAGCTTTCTGCCACAGCTCCTTTTGTCTTCCAGGAAATGTTCCACCGTCTTTTTATCTTCAAATCACATCCAACTCTTAAATTATCATTGGCTTCCTTTCAGTATTTTTATAGTCCTTAAGCTACACAATTATTATTCCAATTTGTCCACCTTGAGATCCTCATAGTCCTCCTACTCTGACTGAAGATTTCCAACTTCCACCCCATCACCCTTTAACCCCTTCACCAAAGAGAAGGAGCCTCTCAGCCCTTCCCCTGAGACCTGTACCCTGGCTGAGGTTTCCTTCCCCCTCAGCAGCTCTCAGGCTAAGCTCAGATTTCCCTGAAGAATCACCTGCCCATTCAACACTTTCAATCTGTCTCAGGTGATCTAGCTCCTCCAAAAGGCTTTTTTTTTCTTGTGAGGAGGAAGGGCTTTCCCAAAGCTTCAAGTCCTGAAGCCTTGAAGGTTTCTTTTACTTCTAAAACCCATCTTTTCTTTAGAAATAAATTCTTCTTCCCCAAGAGTGCAATTTTCTTCTCCAAAGACACTCCCAAAATAAGCAGTTTTGGGTTTTCATGTATCCTTCCATAACACAGGGAATGGGAATCATTGGTGTCAGACCTCCACTAACTTCAGAGAATCAGTATCTTTTTATAGCACATTAACTAGTTCATTTTATGAGAATATTTGATTTCATGTTTACTGAACAATATTTTTCTTGTTTCAGCCCCTGAAAATGAAAATTTGAGGTGCATTTGATACAGAATTATAAGATATATTTTACCCTTCATCTCTCGATAAACACTTCTGGCAGATTCTAAGTGACAATCTTGCTAGAAAGAGCAATATGGTTGTATGTAGAGTTTGGATTGTAATTACTTTAATTAAGATCAGTTATTTGTAGTAACTGGAGTTCTGTTTTCTAGGGTAACACATAACCTGGACTGTAAGTTTAAAGAGCTTGTTTTATAGATGCACTAAGTGTGTACAGTGTTACAAGAGTTCTGAGATTATTATTCTGAACTAAGTGATTCATTTTACTCCCCAACCCCCCCCACCCCAAAAAAAAAAAAAAAAGTACATGGTGGGTATTGTGAGATTCCAGGCAAAAAATAAGAAAAGATAGGAAAAAATAAAAATTATGGTGGAAAAAATCTGAGGAAGAGCAAGGGCTCTGCTATCTCCTGCCTTGAGAATTAATCAGACTGTGCAAGGACTGATTGCAGATACAACAGCGATGGAAAGTTTGCACAGATCCTGGTTTCTCATGCTCTGTGCTGCACGTGCAATTTTGTAGATGTTTGTCAGAAGTCTTCAGCATCTCCTTGCATAGCTCAGTCCTCTAGATAGATATTTTATTATATGAAAAAACTGCAGTCTTAAAAAAGAGTAATTTTGGTCTCAGAATCAATGTTTCCAGCCAATTTCTCCAAATATTGTTTCTTGAAAACCTCTCAATCCTATTAGTGCTACTGCCTTTTCATTTCACTTGGATCACCAGAGCTGTGATTTCATATAGTGCTGTTTTTGAACTTTCTGTTTAGTGAAAAGCATGTGCCTCACTCAGTGAAAAGCTAATTATTTCGTGGAGTAAGAGAAAAGATAGAGTAGAAAGAACAAGATAAAAGCATCAGGTTGACACCAGCAGGTAGGGCAGGGCACAGGGACCCTTTGTGTCATCCCTTGTAAGTTGGAGCTTTGAGAAAGTCACCTTATATCTCTGGAGTTTAGTGTTTCTAGGCCTGAAAATAAACATAATGTTACTCATAATGAAACTACATTTTCATGACACATTAAATAAAAAAATGTTGTATAAGAGATTATGATGTACAGTTGTGAAAACTGAAAAAATGTTCATATTTTATTGGTATAACCAATGTAAAATCAACCATCCTTACACTATTCTGTAAAATATGTCACACAAAGGACTTTATCTCTTGCTTATGCAGCACGTATAAGGCCTAGACTTGCTGTTTTAAGGAGAAAATTAATCTTCCCCTCAAGGGAATAGGATGAAAAGGAGGATGAGAAGGGCAGGGAACCAGTGGAGCCTTTAGCAAAATGACAGCTTTACTAGAGACAAGTAGATTATGCAGGTGAAAGAGAGATAAACAAATCGTCTGTCCCATCTAGCATAAGTGTTTCTAGAGTGCCTGGCGTTTTTCTTTGTAGGAAGATGCACAAAATGATAAATCTCTGCTGATAAATCCCTCCTGTGCAGAGAGGGTTCCAACCCTTGCAGGATTTGAAATTTCAGGATTGTATCATTCAAGCACTTTACGAGACATAGTCTCAACTATATAGCTCATGTAAATTATTGTCAAATATAAGGCCCCATGGAAGATATCAATAATTCTGTGCAATCAATACACACACACCTGACTTACCTGTGTGATATCACTTTTCATGACCAGAGCAGTCCTAGCACCTCCAACTATCCTGTATAACTCTGAAAGCTCAGACTGACTTTTCCCACACCTCAGTTGGCTCCTAAACCTGTTTTTCATTTTTTTCTTAATTAAAAAACCAACCAAACAAACAAAAACCAAACAAAAACCAACAAAACCAAACAAAATGCAAAACCACAAACAAACAAACAAAAACAAAACAAAACAAAACAACACACACAAGCAAACAGCTTTTTTATATGTATTCACAAATCTTGATGCTCTCTGGGATTTCTGAGATGATTTATGGTTTCCCACATTAACAGATCCAGCACTGAACCATTTCTTCAATAATCCAACATATTCATACACTAGCATCCTAATAATCAGGCCAGTTGGGCACTAAGTTATCACAAGATAGCTCCAAATAGATTTCAAATGGCAGAGAGATTTTTTACTGTGGAAAATATGTCAGTGGTATCCTTTAAATGACAAAATATTTTAGTGTAGACAGGGTAAATGTTTTCATCCTTCTAAAGCTACATGCAGTGCAATGTACCATATGTGGGTAGTGCAATATTTCCAAAGTGCAAAATCCTGAGTCACTGCACATCCCCATGGATTGGCTCGCACATCCTGCTATAAAATTCTCCCTTCCAGCACTGAAAGTTGTCACTTACCATACAGATTTGGCTCTCTTCAGTGTGATCACATAAATGTCATCTGAATCATCACTTGATTGCCTGGAATCTCTGGCAAGAACTGCTGGTGATTCCCTTAGAAACCTCTCCTTGGATGGGTAAGTGACCACAAATGATGAAAGAGAGGGCAAGGACAGATTTTCCTTTCAGCAGCAGTGCTTGTTGGCACATGTTTGAGGACTTGGTAACACATTGTAAGCAGAGCCTGCACTTCTCTGCTGAAGTTGGTGCTTTAAGCAATGGGGAAAAATTGCTCAGGCAAACAGCATGCTTAGTACTCAAATCTCAGTTTCTTCCATAATCTGAATTCAGCAAATCTGTACAAAATCCAAGGTGCTCTGCTGCCCACAGTGGAGCTGAGGCACAACTGAAGTGCAAGGACCCTTTCACAGAATTCCTGCCCAACAGCTAGGACCTTGAACCTTCCCTGGAAAACTTTACCGTGCTACAAGTTATGCTGTGGCACATTCCCAGAGATGCCATTATCTTGGTGAAGAGGTTACACAAACTCACCAAACTCCCAAATCCCTATATGTTTCAGACTTTGCATCCTGCCCACCAAGGAGTTCATCTTTGCACACAAGAGGCGTCAGGAAATCTCTATACAATGTTTTACTGCACTGCCACATAGATCTGTGTTCCTATTCTCATGAGACAGCAGCAGTTCTTTCACCATAAGAGTGTGAAAACCAGCAGTCATTACTATCTGCAAGTGCTCATGCTGCCAAGGAATGGTTAATTAGCTTTAACTGCCAGCATCAGCTCAGCTGGGGCTGGGGGTGTCACCAAAATTTACATTAAGAGCTAATCATTGTAGCTGAGTTTTGCCTTCAGCTACACTGGAGGAACCAAGGTCTTCCAGTAATTATTCTTGACCTGAGCTGAGCTTTTAATTTAAACATGCAGATGTGGGGAAAATTGTATGAAAATACACGAGCCAAAAGAGTGTAACACTTTCAAAATCTGGAAAGAAAACTTAGGTCTTTGGTGCAGGACTGCAAAGTCCATTGCCAAAACAACAGTAATGTAGCAGTGTTAAGGCTGTTACGTGCAAATCCCTCTATGAATCTGGATTTTTGTGCCTAAGATTTGTCCATAAACCATAAAACAGAATATTCCTCTGTAAAAAGTAGAGAAGTCTGAGGTTTCACCTTACTCTTTGCAAATTATGCTCTAGTCCTCTCTAAAAGGGCAACTCTTGCAGGCAGTCTGGTGTCCACAACCAAAATGTTTCATCATCCAAACAAGAAAACCTTAAGTGGGTCATAATTAAGTAAAAATAGTCATTTACTGCATTAGACCAATTCAGAGGTTACCACTCATAATTTTAAACTACAATTACCAATTTATAATGGAAAGTGAAGTACGTCTGAGTTACCACATGGGAGTATCTCTTTCACAGAGGATACATTTTTATAATTATTTTAATATGCAATAATGAAACATGACTATAGTAAAATATCCACATAATAGAATATATATGCCCAGCATTTTAAAAATGGTATCTTAAACTCCGTAATTTTCCTTGTTCTTCTTGATATTCATTGTATCATATGCAGGGGACAATTTTGAATAAAAATACTAATGAGGAAAAAGAGACATACTGGGAGTTATTTTTGCTAATATTTGAACAGGGCCATAAGGATACATTTGTCCTCATTTCCTAAGTAAAGTTTTAGTGGGTCATAATAATGAGGTTCATTACTGCAGGATTCATTTGTGCACAGGGGGTCTCACATGCCCCAAATACAGCTGAGATCCTAATTGGACTACATGCACAAGTCAAGCTTCAGAAATCTCCACCAAAAAAAGGGGAATTTCCTTTACCCTTTAAAGTTTTTCCCCTACAACCTGCTCAGACTTCCCATCCTCCAGGCTCCTTGAGTTTTGGCCCGGACTCACTTAGCCCCTGCCTGCCTCTGTTCTCAAATTTAAAAGCTGTAGGTGTTATTTTCAGGTACTGCCTGTGTTGAATATCACTATACTTTTCCCCACCCCTTGTCTGTAAAAGATTCTATCCTTTCAGGGTTTGACCTCTGTTTTCTCTTGGAAGAGTTTCTATCCCAGCAGGAGTTCTGGTGCAGAAATAACCTAGCACTGCTAACACTGGTGTTCAGCTCTGTATTTGACTAAACAGCTCAGTGATGATTATTTCTATCAGCATGAAATCACTTTGGAAAAGCCCATTAACACTAATAAAGACTTCCCGTAGATTCAGTGGCCCATGATATAATTACTACAATTAAAGGGTATGAAATCTCTTATTCAGACTTAAAGCTAAACTAGAAAACAGGAAACTTTCTAAATGACCACCAATTCTCTCACCTATTCTCTCTCCAATCTGATGGGGGTAGGGGGGATTTATCAAATATTCATTGATAGATATTTTTCCTGTATTTGGAGTCTAACTGCAGGTTCTTTTGATTTTTTTTTTCTGGAATCCTGTGCAATTAACTAGTCTTGACACAGAGTGAAGCAGTGAATTGCACTGTGCTATGAAACATGCCAGCAATAATTGCACTCCATGTTGTGTTTTCAAATGAAATTTACCCTTTCAAATGCTTTCCTGAGGAAAAAAAACACAATAAAAACTCATTTGAAAAAGATGCAAACAACAGTGGTCATTTAAGTTTCTTCATTATCCCAAGCTAATTCCCCAGAGGCATTTTCACAAAAGAGTCAACAGACACAATTCATGAATGTGCAACCACAGAACCACAACTGTATCAGAGCTTTGAGAGCATCAATCTCTCTGAGTCTGGACCAAGCAAGCCTGGAGAAGCACCAAGAACACAACCTTTAATCGTGACCAGAGATCACTTTTATCCTCTTGCCTTGATTTTTCTTCTTTCCATGAAAAAAGCTGTAAAAACTCCACACTCAAGGAGAATTTTGGGTAAAACCGTTCTTACCTTTTTTCATATTGTTCTTACTGACGCTTATTCTTCCACTATTAAAGGCAAAACAAACACATAAATCCATTAAAAAATTAAGTAATTTTAATCCAGTCTTAAAAACTTGGATATCTTTTGTCCTTCAAAACATAGGTCTCTCCATCAAGCAGAAATACTTACTAGCTATTTATACATGTCTGAAGAAAAGATAACAGTAGGTACTCTTCCCATTATTTTGCAACATATACAGAAAATTTTGTCATATTTACCACTTCCCAAACAATTATATTTTCTGCTGTTTGTAAATAATTCTGTTGTTATTTCTGTTTTTCTAAGGTTTTATGCCTAGCCAATGCTCTCAGAAACAGGCAGCTAAATATAACTTGTCATATTTTTTCTGCACATGAAGCAGATTGAAAGGTATCAGTAATTCCCTATTACAGAACTCATAATGTTAGGATGCATCTTTAGAAGCATTTGTTAATTAAACTAGAGTAACTTTTTCCTTAATGTTATGTCTTTAAGAAAATCAACTTTTGTCACATACCATGATAGGGTGTGTCTGTGTCATGGTTACAGGGCTAATAAATAACAATAACACACAATATATTACATAGCTATATGTGCTTAAAAGACTGTAGTTTCCAGTTCAGGGACTCTCTTCCTGCTTGTAGTTACTTTTCTTTCCAAAGGTTAGTAGAGAACAGTAGTAGCACTGCAAATGGCTGATGGTTCAGCTGCTGCACTAAACTTCCCCACTAGATATTGTTTAGCTCCCCTGAGCACCTTTGGTGGGTTTGGAGACACATTACTAAGATTAATTTGGCTCAGGTAACTTGGACCCTCATTTCCATGCTGTTGTGTTAAAGAACTATCTCAAGAGCATGTAATGTGTGTGGTTAAACTCACATATATAATATGTAATGAAATGTTAAAATTTGTGCAGTTTCTGAGAAATGTACTTTTGTCAACCAGCCAACACCCAAATAATGGAAGAATGGAGTGTAATAGAAATGAATGTGTATATACAGTAGCCTAAACATGTTGTTAGGTTGTTTCCTTCTGAAATGATTAATCAAGGGCCAGTTCATTAAATGCAATTTAGTACTAGCCATAATTTTGGTTAGCCATAACAGCTGAAATATCTTCCTCTCAAAACTTTGAAACAAACACATTAAGTTCCCTGCTCTTAGCTTATTAAAACAATTTTTGTCTGGAAAATTGAGGAAGCAAGTAAATAATGAACCTACAAACCAAATGGTTGCAGCATGCTGAGCTATCATGGGGCACTTTGGGACATTATCACAGGCAAAGGAAAATTTATCTCCTGAAGAGCATGAAGTGTGCTGTAAAGAGGATTTGGGCACCAACAGCTACAAGCACAATGCACAAAGGCCTCACTTATAGGTAATTCAAAAAGGAAAATGCACCTGAAATCTTGCCTCAAAAGTTGCATTTAGCAATTTATCATATTGTAAGAAGACTCTGTGCCTAAGCATGGATACAGCAGCTTGAAATTTGTCTTGGAAGTTTATCAGTGATGGCCTGAGCAAGAAAGGTCTGCTGCTCAGTGATAAGATGGAGCAAGGAGGATCTGCTCTTTTAGTGTTGAAGAATGCTGAGACCAGCCTGACCAAACTATCAGACCCTGCCACGAGGAATTCAACACACTCCCTGACTGAGGCTGGGAGCAGCAAGGATGTGCTGGCCCTGGCACGGAACTGAGGGCCAGGAGTGTTGAGCAAAATAAGCTAAAGAGCTCCTAACACCTTTTTCAGCACAAAGCATATTTTTCTTATTAAGTCTGATATCACATAATCTAAAAATTCACATGACTGACTATCAATCACTTTATACTCCAAAAGGCCAGTCCCACTTTTGCACAGGGAGGACTTCTAACACATCACCCCAAGGTGTGTGAAGATTCTTCCCTGAGTGGGAACACTCCTCAAGGTTACTCCTCGAGGCTGAGCAGAAGGTGTCTGCCCATGGTGTAGGTATGGGGGTGAGTAATATCAAGCTCTCCTTAAAAATTTTCTTGCTAGCTTTAATATAATTGCTTCCAAAATGCTTCAAAAACAATGCATTAAACTAGTGTTATAGCTATGCATACTGTGTAGCAAATAATTCTGATTAAGCTCTTTTCCCTCTAATCTTTATAATTATTATCAGTAAAAATAGACAATTTAGTATATTTATATAAATAGATTAGGTTTGCTATCCTTAGTCCTCTGGACAAAACTCTATAAAGGTTCAATTACACCCGTGTAATCCTTTAGACATAAACTATTGACAAGTCTGGGGCTAAGATTGGATCCAGGTGCACCCAGGCTCTTCTCTGAGGGGGAGTTTAGAAAACAAGGGGATCCTTTCTACACCTTGTGACTCAAGAGGAGAGTTTCTCTAATGAATTTTGTATGAAGCTCCCACTCTGCTCACAGCACATATTCAGCACAGCCACAGACAACCCTTTCTGCCATGAAGACAGATTTTTCTGGCCTTTCTAGGCAGCAATCTCACTCAGGCACTGAGACATGTCAGCAATACATTATTTCGGGTTTCAGAATTCACTGCTTGTGTCCCCCAAAAAAGGTGCACTAACTAAAAGTGGATCCCAACTCCTTCAGTGAAACTGTGCCTATCCAAAAAAGATACTGCCTCCCTTGCCCAGGAATAGAATTATTTTTTAATTAATTGTGTAAAAAATTACACTTCACTAACAGATGGAAAATTTAAGTTATATCATCCTGATAAAGCTCAAAACAGCCACAGACATTAAACATTATTCAACAGACCTTGAAGTAATGACATTGGGTATTGGGGTGAATTATGGATATTGCAGTTGGTTTCCTATATCTTCTCTATGCTCACAGTACTTGGTGCAAATACTTTGGAAAAACTCCCCATGACACACACTGATGTTTGTGGATCTTGTCAGAAGGGATTTTACCTAGATAGCTCCATTAGTATCAATTAATCTTTGATATATTTTCCTGTCTGCCTGAGGGACTTCCAAATACATGTGACCCTGTGGGCAGCCTGTAAAGCCATGCCAGGCACAGACACCACGTGTCTCAGGGACACAGGCACTTAATGGTGGAACAGTGTTGAGAAAAGGGAGGGGGAAGGATACTTTGAGGAGGTTGTGCCATCAAAAGTAGTAGTTGAAGAAATAAGACAGAGAACAAATCCGTCCCAGACAGGGCTAAAGAGCAATTATGCCTAAATTATCATTGACTCAAACTGGTCTTGACATGAAAGCTGGTCTGAAATAAGAGTAAAATTCTGCATACTGTCATCACAATTATATCATTTCACAAAGCATGATTAGCAAATTCTACTTTTATATGCAATATACACTTTACTCTGACTGAAAAAAAATACTACCTTGGGATTTTTAAATTGCTCCACCTAAGAGAGGTTGACCTCACAACTAATCGACAAGCAATTCAGATTGTAGCCAAAAAAGCAATCCTTAGCCAAAAGAACATTGCATTTCCAGTGCTGAAGGTGGGAGTGCTTCGGGGCATTGTTAATATGAATTGGTAATAAATAAATGCTGAATAAGGAGGAGGAAATAAATTCTGATTCTGAAGAGATCTCCAAACATGATACTTAAAGGAAAACATGATTCCAAGGTGACATCATCTTCTAAGAAAGCAAAGATGAAGGAGTCAGTTGCAAGGTAGATCCATGTCTAGAAAGCTAAATAATATCTTAATGCTTTTCAGCTGCAAAGAGACTTCTAAGGTACTCAGAGTGTTAGGGTGTGTAGGATACATAGTTTTCTCTTCATTCACTTTCACTCCTCCCAAGACATTCACAACAATGTCATTTCTATTTCAATTTGTAAATGCTTTCCCTATTTTATTTTAGTCCAAGTTGCCCTGGGTTCAGGGTGCTTTTATGGTGCTAGGGAAGTTGGATAATGGAAATTCCTCACGCCTAGTCAGAAAAAAAATCTACTTAGGCGGTGTGTAAGGAACAAAAGCTGTTAAAAAGAAAGGGGCAAAACATGAAATAGAAATGGCAAGGTGGCTCTGATAAAATCTAAGGGAGAATTAGGATTTCTAGAATTAAATAGAAAAATTCAATGAATCTCATTCTAGAAGTCAATTAGGCAAAATGAAATAAGAATATTAGGAACGTTAAATTCAATCAGAGAATTAATTTAAAATTAATGACTATAATAATTATCATTAATTATCAGGATACAGTAAGATAGATATTCACCTATCTCTAGTCTGGTTCTTTTCCTTGTGTAACTCTTTTTTTCCTGCATACATTCTTTTCCCACTTGTGTATTTCTGTCATTTTGACTGTAAAACCTTTGGGATGGAAGCCATCTTCCATATTTTGACTGAAAACCCTGGGCTATGTTAATGTAATGAATAATCCCACCAAATTAAATAAAAAATTATGTTCCCTCTGCAGAAACAATATTTTAAAGGGCATTAAAATCATAAAAGAGAATAAATTATTTTATTCTAATTTCTTAGCTGTCAAGACAAAAAGTGCCTTTTCTTTCAGTAAAACCAGAATCTCTCTTCATTTACCTGAGAAGTAAGTAGCTCTGGATTCACAGGTTTTCATGAAATGATACAACTGGGAAGCCTAGAAATCAGATCACAAATGTCCTGTGTTTGTGTTTCCTGCAGACAGAAGGGCTGGATGAGGTTGCAGAGACCCCAGACGTGTCCTTGAAGGAATGGGGAAGGCACTGGGGCAGGGCTGGGATTGCTGAGCTGTGCACTATTGGAGCCTT
Source organism: Acridotheres tristis (assembly GCA_037013685.1). NCBI lineage: Eukaryota > Metazoa > Chordata > Aves > Passeriformes > Sturnidae > Acridotheres > Acridotheres tristis. Next base: position 137,368,415 of record CM072886.1, on the reverse strand, counting down.
GCAGCTCCCATGTTTCCAGGCTCCCAAATGAGAGTGAACTGGCCAGGAAGTTTCACAAGGGAGGGATAGAAGTAGGATAATTTGGCCAACATAACTGTGATCTCTCTGTATTCATGTTCTAAATTACATTTTGAAGTGCATTGAAAGAATAAAGGAATTACTGCTCCAGCAGTAAAAGTTACCTAGCTGGATAACTTTTCCAATACATTTTCCATTCAAGATTTTAAAAAAGTTGTTCAAAAATTTTGGAAAAAAAAAACAAAAAGAGAAGTCAAAGTGCTAAGGAATTGGAGAACAGTAAAGACTAACATTATTTCCTCCACCAGCTCACTCCTGATTTGCTGGCAGTCACCAGTGCCATAGAGACTGGTTGCAGAATGGTGATTTTCCAGCTTACTGAACAAGTTCCATTTGACATGACAGTCAATTGTGAGCCATGAATACATCCAAAAAAGTCCAGGTCATTTTTCCTCATGACTAAATTGGTCATGATTTTTTCCCTGTTCTCAGTGCTCAGCCAGTTTCCAGATCCATAAAACAAAAGGACATCATCAGCAAAATTCCAAGTTTACCTGCAGCTTGATTATGGAAGGGATCCCAACAGGTCGTTTTGTTCATTCCTCACTGGAATAAATGCATCAGTTATCTCTTTGGCTTTCCTGACACTTCTGTCTAAGAATACTTAAAATCCTTGCATGATGGAAACTCCACTATCTCTTTTGGCAAGTAATCTCAGTGTGTATCTCAGAAGTTGGAACTTTCCTTTCCTTGCTCCTCCTCAGTCTCTTTTTCTTCATCCTTAATAGTATTTTTCCCAATTTCTCTCATAATTTATATTTTTTAGAATTTTAATGTTTCTGCAGTACTCAAATTATTATAGTGAGGACCTTCGAACTGAGCACAACATTCCAGCTGAGTTCTTATCAGTGCTGAGTAAAGCAGAAGGATTACTTCATGAGTCAACAGCCTGTATAGCATGAAATTTTTTGATTGTAGAAGATACGTGACCTTCTATAGCTTCAGATCCTTTTCTTAAGAGCCACCAGTTAATGGGTTGTTCCCATCAGCTTTTCATATGCAATAGACCATTTCAATGGAAATATAGTATGTAGAAATTGCCCCTCAGTTTTTCATTATTTGGAGTTTTTTGGGTCATTGAAGCATCATGTCCTCTGCAGATTTATTAAGTTTAATCTTTATTTTGTCATCTGTATCATTAATGAAAACATCAAATAGAAATAGAGAGTCCTGCAGATACCATTTCATAGCAGTCTTGCATCCTAATAGTGAACAATTTTTAATATTTTCTATGGTGCCATTTTATTACCAGTTTGCCATCCACTCTGTAGCTGTTCCACAAAGAGCACATTTTTATATGGCTTTTGAAATAGTCAAAACTTTACTGAAGCCAACCAGGCATGTTTGTTGAGGAAACAAAAGTGAAATACTGTGTTTAAAATCTCTGGTTCCCAATGAATTTGTGTAGTTGTCAATCATTCTTACTTTATATTTCTAAGTTTTTACAAATTATTGGATCATTCTTTCACAGAATTTTGCTAGGACGTCAACTTCAGTTGAATGATCCAAAATTTCTTGGTCTATTTTCTTTTCTATTTTAAAGGTAAGTTCTATATTTGGCTACATGGTTTGGGTTTGGGAATTTTTTCTGTGTTTTCCTAACCATTGTGATAAAATCTCTAATCATCTCCAGTCCTAGAATTGTCTCTCCTCCTTCTGCTTTGCTATAGGCTCCAGCATTTGCTATTATTTGGTCTGTTTCAGCTCTCCTCTCAGTGGTGACCATGTCTATACCTCCCACTGTAGAGTAGTGGAATTACTCTTACTTTTCTTTCCTCTGCTCCCAATGGGTATATAGAATAATTTCTTATGCCTCTTGCTAGTTATATCTCAGTTTTGTGCTTTTCTGGTTTTGTCCCTCCTTTCCCTTTTATTTTTTATTTTGTATCTTTTGCATGATGAAGTTTTTAGATTTTATATGCTTCAGTTTTGTAACTGAGGTCAACAAAGCACTCATGGTCACATAAGATGCTTTTGGTCCTTCCTTCCATTTGGGATGGTTTCTGTTTATGTCCTTCACCTGGGGGATTACTGCCAATAATGGGAAAATATTAACAGTCATTTGCTTCTATTTAACTTTCGTGTTTGATCCCGTTTCTCTTATAAATGCAGCCTCTCCTCCTGAGCCCTCATTATGGCAGATCCAGTTAGTTACATCCTCCTAATGTATCCTTCCCATACATATATTTGTGCAAAGGTTAGATAACCAGGGAACTGTCAGCCTGTTGATTTCCTCTTTCCCATTTATCCTTTAATTTCTTGACAAAACATTTCAATAGTCTCTTTTTTAATCCAGCAGCTAAATACTCAGTGTCCCTCCCTCCCCTCTGAAAAGTTGGTTGCAAGACACAGAAATGCATCCTGCTGGTATCTGGTATAATCTTTAAACACTCGACAAGGTGGGCACAAACCACAATAATATTTTTAGCTATTTACAGGGTCTGATTCTGGTTCACTGTGGCAGACTTGCTGATAATTTGGTTTCCCATGATCCAAGGGCCCCAGCAAAGTGCAGTCACCCACAGCCTGCCAGGCTGCACTGAACTCCAAAACCTTTGGGTGACACATGCAGTGGAAGAACCACACCACAGCAATTAGGTGGCTGAAACCACCCAAAATTAGTGCCACCCATTTCCACAGGGATCTTCTGAACTTCCCAGGAACAGAATGTTGTCCTGCTTTGTTAAGGGATAAACATGCAGCCTCCTTCCTGTGACAAGCTGAGTCCTGAAATGGGCACAGATTTGGGTGCAAGATCAAGAACCTAGAAAGTATGGGAAAAAACCATCTAAAAGAGATGAGCATATAAAATTAGAAAATTCTGTGAGTCACAAACACACAATTTATAAAAGCGAAAACTTACAGGGTTCATGAATTTGTAGGTGTATTTCTAGCTGCAGATTATAAATAGGTTTTACTACAATTATAAGTATAGAAATAAATACAATAATCTGGACATTTTTGTATTGAGGATAAAAACAGTGGAATTGGCAGAACATTTCATTTAGATTCAAGAAAAATATTGGACCCTTATGTCCCTAGAAAGGGCACCAAGCACATAAAATATCCAACCATCTTCTCCTTTCTTTGCTTCCACAGCTTTTAAAGAGTGACCAATTCCCACAGTCTTCAACTGCCTGTTTCAGGACCCTCCCACAAAAATGGTTATTGGTACAGTCATAACAAATTAACTCATTGATAGCAGTTATACCTCGATCAGTCCATCAAAGACTTTAGGGGAATCTTTCAGTATTTCAATATCTTCTTTCAGACAACTTCCATAAGACGAATTATTATAGGGTTATGCTTTTAAAACTGTTGAGGGACCTCTGCAAATCCTTTCTAAATATCTATGTCCTTATAACCCCTACCTTTGTGTTGCTAAAGTTGTTACTAGCTTCATTACCAGCAATTCATAGAATTGTCTTTCCTGGATAAAAAAGCCTTTTCTGGTCAGGCATTTTTAGAGTGCCTCTTACTTTATTTAAGTGTTACAAGGCAAGCTGTGAAACCATAGCATTTGTGAGTCAGGTTTTCATTGCCATCTTCTGCATTTGTGTCTTTATCAAGGCATAGCCTGCTCATATTTTCCCATTAATACTCTGTATACTGAACATTTTAAAAATTCTTACCATGTCCATATTGAGTACAATAAGAAATTTGACATTCTTCCTTGTATTTTCATGAGTTAAACTACTCCCACACTGCCTTTTAAGAACAATAGCTAAAATGGTGGATTTTCTCCTTCCCTTTCCCCAAGCTGTTAACCAAAAGACATTTCCCAGCTAGAGGGAGTGCAGAATTTGCACAGCTAAACTGCAGCTGTTTCTCATATGGGTGAGCTCCAGAGATGTTATGAGGGATTCAAAACCTGGGAGGAGTCAGGCACAGAAGGAGAAAGCTCTATCTTGAGTAATTTCCTGCCTTCCTAGTTATTATAAAATCATATGAAAATTATTAAAAAAATTCTTCAAGGTTTCTTTGAGTTTTTTAATCTGTGCCCTCAATTTTTTAATCGAAGAATTTTAAATACATGCTATTTTTTTGATTTTAAAACAGAGGACTGTAAATGTCACAGAAATATGTTGGCATATAATTTTGTTTACCATATAAATTATATGTGCTTCATAAAATAAGAGATTTTCAAACAATATGCAACAATTGCCATCTGTTTGCAACATAACAAGTACTAGGAAAAAAGCAAATTGGATGACTTCTTCCTAGTTTCACTAATTATGTTTTTCTAAGTGCAGTTTCCTGAGAGAAAAAGGCTGATATTATAATATCTCCCTTATCTCCCTCCTCAATTTGGAACCCATTGCCAATTTCAAATAAATTTAATCGAAAGGGAGAGGTTTCAAAGGTATCTCAGCTCCTCCAGGTTGAACTGAAGACTACAGTGAGAGAAACAATGAAATGTATATAAAAATTGTGATGAGCTTTACCACTACCCTAAATTCCACTTTTCCTTCAATTGAGGAAAGTGAGAAAAGCTGCAACCCTGGGCTCAGAGGAGTGAAAAATAGCAAGATGGTGAAGTGTCAAGGGCAGCCCTTGTTCCTTGGGTTACAAGGAGGAAGGAAAAGGCATCCAGGCAGGGAGATGGGGTGAGAGTTGTCCCTCTTGGCTTATGCCTCATTTCCCAGCATGAAAAGGAAACATCCCTGGGTGACACATCCAGCTTTCATCCTAGAGCAATGAAACATTGGTTGAACTCCAACACAAAGCAATCAAGAATAGGACAGGGGGATCACCCTTTTGAGAGTGCATCACTTAGAATGGTTGGCTTTGTGAAGTTTTATTGTAAAATATTTCTTATCCTACAAAGCAATGATGGAAAAAGGGTCTTTTCCACCTCCACCCTCTCCCATGACAGAAAGTAGAATTCTTTAATGAACACTTTACACACTTTCTTTGTTTGTAACAGGACCAAAACCCTGATCTCCCTGAAGTATACTAATGGCCAGTGACACCATCCACTCCCATTGAAGCAAATGTTGCAGTTTTCAGCCTTCTTTCCTTATTTGTCTCCATTTAAGTATGACACATGTCTCATTTCCCATAACTTCAATATACCTCAAGGAATTAATTTGCAGAAAATAGTGGAGAATAAGCATCAATGATCTCAGAATCAGATTTTTTAAAAACTATTTATTTAATATAGAGCATAAATTATGCATGGAGGGCTCATAAGTGACTGCCAGAACCTGGAGGTTACTGATATGTGAGACATCCCAGCAGAGCCCTGTTGAGGTCTATATTCTCTCAGTGCTTGCTGACCCACCAGAGATACATGAGGTTGTGCTTTGCTGACACCTACAACCTACTTGGCATTTATTTCATATGTAAGCCTGAAGAACATCAGAAGAATAATAATTCTTTCACCAGCCTCAGAGAGATAAATCAGATCCAGGATCCATGTATTTAGCAGTTCATGCCTTTATCCAGAATATGGGAAAAGTAAAAATGTGGAAAGCAAAAATGTGTGCTCTGATGAAAAAAATAAATTTGATATGCCTTGATGTAAATGGCTGTAGGAACTTGATGTAGGACTTTCCTCTGCCCAGGCTATTCCACTTGAACATTAATTTGCTGAGGGCTAAATATGCATCTGAAAGTAAATTCATGGAGTGTTGTATTTGGCCCATTTACCATGTGCTGTGGCAATAGTTTAGACCCTGCCCCAGTGACTTGGTATAATATTGCAAGATTTGTAGGTGAACAGTCACCTTCCTGGTGACTATTCAGGAAAAAATAAGCAGAATTTTAGGAAAAATAAAAAATCACAAAACAACACCTTTTGGTGTCCAAAATAGCTAGCAATTCATAAAAGGCTGGAACAACTTTACCAGGATTATATCAGTGTCTGTAATCTCATATTTATGGAGTACTTCAGAAAGACAGGGGTAAGTTTCCTAAAATGAGTCAGTTGGACAAAAGAAGGAGGAAGGTGACATTTGTACATCTAATAATCCTGTAAGAAACCTGATCCTCTTCCCAGTTGTCTGCATGCTTACAGAAGTGGAGATTACCTTAATAAGTCAGGTGGTCTACTTTCAGACATGAAGGGATATCAGTGTTTTCCTTCCTGGAAGAAAGGATTATTTGAGCTGATGATTTGTGACAGGACTTGGCTGCTCATATTTTATTCCCTGTAAGTAGGAGGCCCCAGTGCAGGACTGAGAAGGCAGTGGAGAGCAAGCAAGGTTGGACTATGTTGATCAGCTCAACATGTTACATGCTAGCCATTCTAACATTCTTCCAAGATCAATTAGGATTCTGCACTCTCAGTTTTGGTCTTGGAAATTTTCCCAGGCATATGTAGAAATCCCTGAAATTGTTTTTACTGTGTGTTTTTCACCTTAAATATATTGGGGTACCTAAAATAAAATGCTATGGAATTGCAATGCCTAAATCCTCATTAGAGTCTAGCCCTATCTCTTTGAAACTTCTGCTACCAAATAATAAAAACACAAAACTGCACCTCTTAAGGCAGATTGGTGCTCTGTTGATTTGTCAGCCTTATGCCAGCATGAAAAGCCCACACAGAGAAGGTTCTATTTCAGAAGCCTGAACAAAAAGCAATATATAATAGCAAAAAGTTTAAAAAAAGATAAAAAATTTAAAGAAGAAAACTTAAGCCAAAATAGCTACGTAATTTAGATATTATTTAAGACAAGGAGTGACAAAGTAGAAGAAAACAGATATTATGAGGGAAGAGAATAATACATGATTGGACCAAAGGGACAAAGGAGGGTATCTTTGGGAAGGCAGAAGTTTCCAGGATGCAAAGTTGAATAGCACTGGATTACTGGAAATCACTGTCATTCTTGCCAAAAAAGCATAAAGCATAATTTTTTACCCATTTTCATGACTTTTGTTACTGCCACACTCTCGTGGAAAGAGTTTGTACATCACAGAGTCCTCTGAGCTCATGGCAGCACAAGTGGGGACACAGCAGAATCCCCACAGCAGAATTGCCTCCCAGCCAGCAATGCAGCTGTTTGCTTGGTTTACAGCTGTCTGTGCAACAATATGGTTGTTATTATTAATTAACTACAAATTCAGTAGATGGCTTCCATACAGAGTACAATACTCTATGAAAAGGCTGAATAGTCCCAGATCCACAACAGACAAAATTCTGGAGCCTCACTGATACACATTGACAGCAAGCTGTTGCCAATAATTTTCTGAGCACTGATTTTTATCTAAAGACATACTATGGGTTTTGCCCAGACTAAATTTCTGCAGCTTGTTTGGCAGTATAAAATACAGGGGAGCTGTCTTTAAAGAGAAAAATGCTTAATATTAATTTCTTATTTTTTCCCATCAAGCCTGATATCAAACCAATCTTAATTCATGAGGAACAGTTTGACAAATCCATATGGAAAGAAAGTATCCCTTCCCTTCTTGCAGATAAGCACTGTGTTTCAGACGGCTTGGAACAGATGTGTACATGGCACTCAGAATTCTTTGTGCTATCAAACACTGCTGAGAATGCTCTGGTTTAGGCCCTGGTGGGGCTGTTTTGTGACGAGTGCCTTACACTCACCTTCACCTTGACAATGGCTCAGCTCTTTGAGCCAAGGAAGGCTTTTGGGAACAAAAATCACCTTTGCACTTGAGATAAATTTTTAACTTAGACAATGAATAAAACAGATGACAAACTTCCCAGTAAATTAGAGCCCAGAGAGCTTCAGTGCAGAAGTGCAGGAAGATTTGAATTTGATAAAACTAACAAAATAATTATTCCTTCTTCTTTAGAGTACTTATTTGTGTCAGATCAGAAGAGGAAGTGGTCTCATAAGGCTGCCACCTTTGAAAGGGCACTGCCAGGGAGATTTTAGGCATCTTCAGTCTAAGGCTACACAGAAGAACCCTTCAGAGTAATTCATCCCCTTAGACAGGACCAAATATAAATAAGTAGCTGGAGACGTTAGTTGGTTTATGCCCCGAGTATCCTGTGCAGGCATATGTGTCTTGCAGGGAGTAGAAATTCCCAGTAAAAAATTAAACCAGTACTGCTTGCATTGAACCAGGTGGAGAAATAAAAAGTGCCCAGTTGGCTGATTTCTTAAATGCTTTGGGACCATTTTGCCAATTTTCAATTTTAAAAGTGTTTAAATTCAACTTGACATTTTTCTCAAGTATCCCTTTATGGCTATGTGAATACACCTGCAGGTCAAAAATAAATGCAAATGGTTTAGAGGACACTTCAAAGTTTAGAGATCCATCTAGAAAACCCATCTATTTCTTTCATGAGGTGATACTGTCCTTGTGAGTCTGACCTTTGAAAGTTGCATTTCTTGTCTGTCTGGGATGAAACCTCCATGCCATTAGCCCTGCACATACAATAGAGAGCATTGTACAGTCCAAATTATCTTATGAATTTTGTTCCTGTGACAAGCAGGGAATATAGAATATGTGATATTTATCTGTGCCTGGGCAGAGAGAAAGAATCAATAAGATTTTGCCATGTCTCATCATTTTGCCATGTCTCACATTTTTGCGCTTTCTTGCAGCTGCAGTCTGGAGCAGCCCGCTCTTCCTCGGGTAGTGACAGCTTCTGCTGCATCCTCTGGAGGAAAAAGTATTATACACAGAGAAATATAGTCCAAATCAGGGGAGGCAGACACCATAACTTCTGTTCTTATTTAATTCATGATGAGTTACTACTTCGGGTTACAAAACAGGTTTTTTGGCAGGAGCTTTGTGAGGGAGCAGGTGAGAGGATGTACAGGGTCAAACGTGATCATTAGAATTCTCTGTTCCAAAAGGAAAAAAAGGAAAGAAAAAAGGAAGAAGAAAATGAACAGGAAATAGAAAAATTCCTCTTCTTGAGGTAGTTTAATTTACTTCTTCTAAAAGAAGAGGGGGAACAAAAAGAAAAGTAAAGACCCTAGAGCAAAGAGCCTACCATAGACTTGAAATGATAGCAAATAACCTCCATATGGATATAATATCATGTAATTGCTGGAGTAATTAATGATTCTTTATGCAATACTTCAAAACCTTTTTTTAATTAATTTTTTTTGTGCACATTATTTTGCTTTTCCCTTTCAAATTACTTGGCTTCTCTGTGGCCCTTAGTAAAAAACATGAATCCAATTTATTTTCATCTGGCAACAAAGAGAAGCTGCAAAAGAGAAATCCTTTCTTCTGTGAGGAGATAGGAAGGTTGCTCCTAGATAAGTGTTGACACAGAGAAGTGAACCCAATGCTTTGAAAACCTCAAAATACAGCCAAAATTACCATTTATTCCAATGGGATTTAGTTCAGAATCCTAATGCTGTTGAAGTCTGCTAACCTGGGGTTTGGAGTTCCTGCCCAAACCCCAGCAAGGGCTCCATTCACTTGTTCTGTGAATGCTGTGAATGTGAATTCCTGTCACTGCTCCATCCTATCTGTGATGTGTTCCTGCCTCCTGGGAGCACAGCAGCCTGCCTTCAGGAGCCATAGCAGGTTAATTTATAATCAGAAACATTCCCCAGCACCAGCTATGAAGCCTCCAAGACCTAAACTCCTCCTGATGTAGGGAGATGTGCATGCTGGGAAACGTGTCAGAGAGGTCCAGAAGGATGTATGTCATCCCAGACCATGTGGATTGTGCTTTGACCTGCTCAAGAGCAGCATTATATTCACAGCTGGAATGGTCATGAAGTGAAACTGCTCTCAGCTGCTCAGGACAGTGTCCTAAAGGGAATTAGGGGGTTTCAGCATCAGAAGGCACAGTGTCCAGGTCATGATCAGCACTGGGCAGTCTTCCCATTTGGGTAGGGATGAATCCAAAATGTGTGACTCCAAAAGTGCCAGTTACAGAAGGAAGAGAAAAAGCAGAACATCCAGGTGACCCAAACACTGCAGCACTGGGACACATTATAGAGGAACTTGCAGCCTGGTAGGGGGTGGCTGCTTACCTGGGTATCTGTAGTGTCAAGACTTAAGAGCCAAAATCTTCCTGCTTTTGAAGATCTCCTGCCCTTTCTGAGGTGTAGGGAAGGACAAGGATTATACTCCTCCGTTGTGAAAAGATTTCAATAAATATAAAATTGTCTTAGCTCATCCTTACATTGTTTTTGCTTGATTGCCCTATGTTTATTTCAGTAGTAAAGAGCATGGCAAGGTGAGCTGTTAGAGCCTTGCACCAGCAAACTCCCCATGGCTCTGTCAGGGACTATATGAGAACATCTGGAACAGCCTGCAAGCTGCTCTGAATTGTATTTAGGCACAAATATCACTAGAAAAAAAAAGCAGTAATCCCTTTTGCTGACCTTAGAGAGATGCTAAAGATGGGAAAGAATACGGCTTTTAATCTTTAGCATAACTTAATAATATGTAGGGTATGAACAAGCACAAAGTCAAGGTGATACTGCACTGAAATATAATGCTAAGACATGTCAGCTGTTTTCCTGGTGTATGGTCAACAGGCCAAGACAGTTTTGATTTAAACTGTGTTGGCATGCAGCCTTTTGGAAAAGGACCTTGGAGTCCTGGTGGACAATAAGATGTCCATGAGCCAGCATCGTGCTCATAAGGCCAAGAAGGCCAATGGTATCCTAGGGTGCATCAGGAAAAACATTGCCAGCAGATCGAGGCTGCCCCTCTGCTCTGCCCTGGTGAGGCACATCTGGAGTGCAGCATCCATGTGTGGGCTCCTCAGTACAAGACTAACATGGAGCTCCTGGAGCAGGTCCAGTGGAGGAGCATCTCTTTTACAAGGAGAGGCCGAGGGAGGTGGGTCTGTTCAGCCTCAGGAAGAGACAACCAAAATAGGACCTTATTAATGTCTGTCAGTGTCTGAAGAGAGGGTGTAAAGAGGACAGAGCCAGGCTCTGCTTGGTGGTGTCAAGCAATAAGACAAGAAGAATGGGCAGAAACTGATGCACAGAAAGTTCCACCTGAACATGTGGAAGAACTCCACCATTGTGAGTCACCAAGCACTGGAACAGATTGCCCAGAAAGGTTTCAGTCTCTCTCTTACTGGAGAAATTCAAGAGTTGTGACCACAACTGAAGTGTGGCTATTGATGGCTGCAGGCTGCTCAGCAAAGACAGAAGAAGTGGAGGGAGGGAACACCTACATCAAGAGGTGGATTGAGTGTGAAGAGTTGTCTCTGAAGAACAGCCGAAAGTCAAAAGCCTGTGGGTAAGAATCAGAAACCAAAGCAGCAAAGGGAATCTAGTGTTTGGTGTCTGCTGCAGGCCACCTGATCAAGGGGAGCCAATTGATAAATCCTTCTTGCTCCATCTACGGGGCTGCAGTGATGATGCATTTGTGGAGTTTGCATCCTGAGGAATATGGGTCAGGTAAGGAGTAAAGTTAAGCCACTGAACCTTAGGAAACTTCCAGCTCTTCAAGGAGAGAGACTGCCCTCAGGGAAAAAGGAGTGGAACAGAGCTCGAAGATCTTTAAGAAAGTCTTCCATCACAAGAGCTAGCAATCCCTGGAGAAAGAAATAGGACAAGAAAAGCAAGAGTTGGACTGTCTGAACAGGGAAATGCTGGTCAAACTAAAGGGAAAGCAGCAAATGCACAGGCAGTAACAACATGGACAGGTAACCTGGGAAGCATACAGGGTGGAATTCTGTTGTGTAGGCAAAGTTGGACCTCAACTTGGCAAGGGATGCCAAAGAAGGCCTTCTACAGGTATGCTAACCAGAAAAGGAAGATCAAAGAAGGTGCACGCCCTCTGACAAAAAAAAAAAAAAAAAAAAAAAGGCTAGAAAACTGGTCATAACCCATGAGGAGAAGGCTGAGGCACTCAGCAACCTTTTTTCCTCAGTCTTCAATGGCAATCTCTCTTCCCACACCTCCTGAGTGGATGGACAACAGGATGGAGACTAGGGGAGAAAAGTGCTTCCCACTGTAAGAAAAGATCCGTTTTGTGACCACCTGAGGAACCTGAACATACAGAAGTCTATGGGACCCAACAAATGCCTGCCAGAGTCCTGAGCTGATGTAGTTTCCAAGCCAGTCTCCATGATATGCAAAAACTCATTGCAGTTAGGTGAAGTCCCATATGAAACATTGTAACTATCTTAAAAAATGGTAGAAAGGAGGACCCTGGGAGCTACCAACCCATCAGCCTCACCTCTGTACCTGGGAAGGTCATGGAGCAGATTTTCTAGGTGTGCTAAAGCACATGGAGAACAGAGAGGTGATTCAGGACAGCCAGAACAGCTTCACCAAGGAAAAGTGCTGCCTGACCAGCCCAGTGGCCAGAAGGCAGAGGGAGGTGATTCTGCTTCATTCTGCTGAGATCACATCTGAAGTCCTGCATCCAGCTCTGGGGTGCCCAGCACAGAAAGGCATGGCCCTGTTGGAGTGAGTCCAGAGGAGGCCACCAAGCTGATCAGAGGGACAGAGCACTTCTCCTGTGAGGAAAGGTTGAGAGAATTGGAATTGTTCTGTCTGGAAAAAAGAAGGCACTGGGATGACCTAATTGTGTCTTTCCAGTACCTGAAGGGAGCTTGCAAGAAAAATAGAAAGAGAATTTTTACAAGGGTTTGTAGTGACAGGACAAGGGGGGATGGGTTTAAACTGAAAAAGAGTGAGTTTAATTAGATATTAGGAAGAAAACCTTTGCTATGAGGGTGGTAAGGCACTGGCACAGGCTGCCCAGAGAGGTTGTGGATGTTCCTTCCCTGGAAGTGCTCAAGGCTGGGTTGGATGGGGCTCTGAGCAACCTGATCTAGTGGAAGTTGTCCTTGCCTATGAGATAGGGGTTGGAACCAGGTGGTCTTGAAGGTGCCTTCCAACCCAAGCCATTCTACGATTACCCACTGTGGTCCTTTTCAACCCAAAGCATTCTGTGATTGTGTATTTTAATCCCTTTGGATTCTGTATCATTGTGTCCCAAAGAGATTTTTCACCAACTTGGGAAAATCACGGTATTTTCCAACAGAATTAAGATGATTTCAGGTACTATTGCATGGACTCTAGTGTCTTTGGAAGTATTGGAAAGACAGACATCATATTAAAAATGAGTGGAAAGATGCCACATTGAGTATTCACAAGGTTAGGGTAATTAAAGCAAGAATTTTAAATCATGCCAGGTGTTCAGGTGTTCTGTGTATTCAGGGTTTTGAGAGAGAGCAATAGGGAGTTAAGCACAATATATATAAAATGGAATCCCTTACGTGGATATACTCCAGGTTTAGATATTTTGGAAGCATAAAGAAGAGAATTGAGATTAAAGAGTATATACAGAAGAGTCACATTGAAACTCAGCAGCCTCCTTATAAATTTTAGATCAGAAATACAAACTTGTGTTGAGAGAAATGCTTGTCTGAGGTGTTGTTTGGACAGGATCTGAAGAATCACTGACTGTGATGTATGAACAAAGAAACAGATTACAGACTCACAACACTAATTGCCAAGGCCTCCGGTTACCATTCCCCATGTTTTGATGTATTCTGTAGATTTATAATGGCCAAGGGCCTGATTCCCATTTGCATCACCCGACAGTATAAAGTGAAATAACAGCCGAATAAAAGGATGTGAATGCAAGTGAGAATCTGGCCAAATACCTATATCTTTTGAAGCTTTGGCTGGCACCCAGAAATAATCTGGAGACTGACTCTTCCTGGTTATTATCCGGTTGTTGTAACCCAGATGTGCTCAAAAAAGGGCACAAGCCTCCAGCTGGGGGAAGGACAGTCTGCAAAGGGGTGGCAAACCTGGCAGGAACATATTGATTATGGTGATATTGATATTGATATTATGCTGATTATGGTATTGATTATGGTGGTGTTCAGCTGGAGAGCCAGAGAGATGGGGGCTAGTACCAGGCGTGGGGGTGATCAGAAACAGCATGGTGCTGTGGACCTTGGGTGAGTCTTCATCTCCCTTACAAGAAATCAGAGGTGATTTGAAAAACTGACCACCACATTTTCTCCCAGGATGACTGGCCTTCTGAAAGCACTGGAATCAAGCTGTAGCACAAAAACAAATTTATCAAAATCACAAAAGCCAGTCTACAAGGTACAGTGAAGCTTTTTCCACATTTGTGAAATGTTTCCAAACTAAACTGCTGCATATTATCCTATGCAACAGTCTTTACAATAATTGCCTGTTCAAAAGTTGCCTTTTTCCCCATCTGTCCTGATAAATTCAAAATTTGAATCTTCCAATCTCAAATAGTAGTTGCATATACATCGTCCCAGCTACCTATCTCAGGAAAGCAAAATATTTTCTTCAAGGTAAAGTTTTATGAGTTAAAACCAACTCTGAGCTCATAGCTCTATTTGATAAGGTTCATATTACTCTTCTGCATGACCAGACAAATTCAGAAGATTAATATTTTCTACCTGGTTTGTATTTTATATCTGCAGAAGGGCCTACTTATAGAAAAAACATATTTTTGAGTTACAGCCAATGCAGTGATAAAAGATCCTTGCTCTTTGTACAAACTTTAATTTGAATTCTTAGATCACCACAGCAAAGTGGGGATTGAGGGCACCCTCAGTAAATTTGCAGACACCACCAAGTTGGGTGTCAGTGTTGATCTGCTGGAAGGTGGGAGAGCTCTGCAGAGGGATCTGGCCAGGCTGGATCAAGGGGCTGAGGACAGAGGTGTGAGGTTCAACAAGGCCGTGTGCTGGGTCCTGCACTTTTCAGCAACCCCATGCAGTCCTACAGGCTGGGGGAAGAGTGTCTAGAAACTCATCACTCTCTACACCCGTTTGTAAGGAGGGTGTAGTGAGGTGGAAGCCAGTCTGTTCTGCCATTCCTGCAGTGAGAGGACAAGAAGAGATGGCCTTAAACTGAGACAGGGAACATGCAGATTAGATATTAGAAGAAAAAAATTTTCCCTTTTAGCATGGTCAAGCACTGGAATAGGCTGCCCAGGGACATAGTGGAGTGACCATTCCTGGAGATGTTTAAGAGGAATCTGGATTTGGATCAAGATCTGGTTCTGGGTGATGTGGTGTAGTAGTTTAGGGGTTACAGTGGTGTGCTGGGCAGATGGCTGGACTGGATGATCTTAAAGGTCTCTTCCAACCTTGATGATTCTAGGAAAGCAAGACACTTATTCATGTTCTCGAATAATCTCTGCTTTACCAGGAAAGAGTGCTCTGAGTCTTTCAAAATAAGCTACATTATGTCTGCTAGACTATCTTAAGCACTTCAAGTCAGCTATTTCCTGTTACACAGTGTTTGAGGTTCACTTTCCGCTGCCTTCATCATATTCAGGGAGACTACAAGATGCCCCAGTTCTCTTTCCCCATGTAGTGTCACGGGACAGAGACAGGAGGTGACCCTAAGAGCTGAACCCTGTCTAGATGCCCTGATCTATCTGGGCCAGAGTCCCAGCCCCTGCTGGGACACTGTATACAAGACCAATAACACCAAACATCAGGCTACATATGTACACCAAAACTCATTCAAAATTAATTTATTGCCTAGTTAACAACAAGTAAGAAAAACAGTGACCATAAGGATTTTTCAGGGAAAGAAACTCTAGTTGATAAAGCATTTGTTTGCTCTTCTTTCATCCACTCCTGTGAGTGTTTACTTCTGTTATCGTTTGCCATGGTGACACATGCTATAATGTGAAGCACTTCTTGCTGAGAACTGTGTTTCCAATTTGTCTATTTACTCATTTCCCAACTTTGGGCCCAGATGACCCTACCAATGAGGAATTAGTCTCAGCAGCCCCTGTAGGGAAGCAAGCATGTAAATGTGTGTGGACTGTATCAATCTTAATTGAGTAAAAAAAAAGCGTCAGAACCTTCATGCAGTGTCAGTGATGATAAAATTCTTTAATCTCATGTGGAAGGAGAGCATATGGTGGCCACAACGCTTAGCTTTGTTTAAACTAAAGGAAAAAATTAATATGTGTTTATGGGAGAGAATAAGAAATTGATAGGAATTCCCAGCACTAGTGGTAGTGACTCCTAATGTTCAGAAAAATTAAGCCATAGCTTTTGATCAGCAAAAGACTGATTTTATCCCTTAAAGTGGTGAGTTTCTGAGACACGTTCCATGGACTGCACTGAAAAAACTGTCTTGAAGAAAATGCTGCCATATTTTGGGAAACTAGCCTGACACTCAGCAGACCTAATATAATGAAAGACCAGGAAAGAAATCCCGTTATAGTTCAGCAGGAGAAGGTATCTTGAGTAGTATTTTGTGATTGCTGACAGAGCATGACAGGTAATGCCAAATGCTTTCCCATAGCCTACAGTAGGATAGCTGTGATTTCAAGTGTGCTACACTGCAGTGGGGAAACTGCAGGGGATCCCACAGGCCATGCAACACCAGCTCCAGAGGAGAAGAAACACATTCTGCTCTTTCTGCACTTGTCCTCACAAAAATCTATAAGGAGAAAGCAGATGATAATTGTATTGACAGTTCAATAGTTTTTGTATAACTAAACAAACATTAACAAGGTAAATATGCATAGATGGTATTTTCAAAAACTATTTATTCCTTTACATTAAAAAATATTCTTCATATGGAAACAGATGAAATTATGGAGCATGGAATATATGAAACAGGACCTCCTTTTTGAAAATCCTGAGGATCTGAATGTCTATGGCAACCTCCTGACTGACTGCTGTGTTTAATGGATTTTATTTTGGGGATTGTTTTTGCATGGATTTCTGGTTTGACCAACTATAACTTATAAATGATGATGAATTGATTGAATATCATTGCAGTGGTAGACAAGTGAGTTTTATGTGTCAGGGAGCCTTTGCAAAATTCAAACATTCATAAATAAAAGAGAAGTTCAGATCTTTGGTTTTGGCTACAGTCCAAACCAGTTATTTTCATGGAGCTATCACATGCAGAGAGCTGGACTCTGATCTCATGGCCAGAGGGGCAAAAAGAGCAGAACTTCTTTTTACTCTAAGGTAAAATCTGTATTCCTAACAAGAGTTGCAGCTTAGTCTTGACAGGAGTTGGGACACCTTGAGTGTGGTGTCCAGTTCTGGGCCCCTCCATTCAGGAAGGATGTTGAGATCTGGAGCATGTCCAGAGAAGGGCAAAAAGGCTGGTGAAGGGTCTGGAACATAAGTCTTATGAGGAGTGGCTGAGGGAACTGGAATTGTTTAGCCTGGAGAAAAAGAGACTCAGGGGAGACCTTATCACTCTCTCCAGCTCCCTGAAAGGAGGCTGGAGCCAGGCGGGGTTGGACTCTTCTCCCAGACAGCAGTGACAGGACAAGAGGACACAGTCTTAAGCTGCACCAGGGGAGGTTTAAGTTGGACATCAGTAAGCTCTTCACAGAAAGGATGATTGGATGTTGGATTGGGCTGCCCAGGGAGGTGGTGGAGTCATTGTCCCTGGAGGTGTTTGAGGAAAGACTGGATGTAGCACTCAGTGCCATGGTCTGGTTGACAAGGTGGTGCTGGGTCACAGGTTGGAATTGATGACCTCAAAGCTCTTCTCCAACCTGGCTGATTCTGTGATTCTGTGAACAGCAGATCCCCTTCTCACAGCTGAATATCCCAACCACTGAACGTCAGCACACTCTCACCACACTTTTTTTTTTGTCCTTTATTAAAAGTGAGGTCTGCCCATCTATCCATAAGTAGTTTTGAGCAAAAGAATGTGGGTAGGATGTAAAGCTAGGGAGAGGCATGAGCTATTCAGGGGGCTCCAAATCCAGCAAGAAGAAGGAATTGGATCCTTGTCCTTGCCCTTTGTCTTCCTGTGACCAGCAGATCTTTGTAAGGTCTGCACCGTGTTTTGTGGATCACACAAATACACACCCAATACACACACTCTATCCAGACATAGTTCCAGATTTTCCCATTACAACTAGATGGTTAACAATTTGTATAATCAGACTCAGAGCAGAAGCATGTTCACAACACACCAAAAAAATGCTTTCAGCTTGAAGGTCACTCTTTCACATTTCCTTTTCATTTTGACTTCTCTATTTACCTCTGTTTCTGTCTTGAAATCAGCTTTTGCTTATGGTTAACCTGGCTCTCAGTTCTTCTGCTGCATCTATCTCCTTTTTTTCTCCATAACAGAAAGTAAAATCATGTTCAGTGCTCTCTCAGTGTTTATTAGCAGACCTCCCAGTGCTGTCTTTGACTCACATCCCTGATAGAAAACTTTTCCTAGCAGCCTTGCCCTGCACACATAGTGCTATTTTATTATTCCTGGTGGGTTTGCTCTTTTCTTGCTCCTTATAAATGTCACAACATCCCTGTGCTCATTTCTTTCATGTGTGGACTGGGGCCAAGGCTGGCTCAGGTGCAGCTCTCTCACAGGGCTTGCCCTTCCTCCTCCTCCAGCCTGATTCATTCAGATGTCACAATCCAATGTTTATGAAACATTGCCATGGCAGTGAGTCAAACGTCACTGACACTGCATCATGGAGTGAATCAGGCAGAAGGATATAAAAGGAGAGAGCTACTATTTATATACAGGCATTATAGGAATCAGCAAAGATGAGAACACACATGGAAAGCACTCACTAGATGCCTTATACATCACCTTTGGGTATTTTCCAGTAGGTGCTTAGAGCAGCAGGAGAGCTCCCCTCCTGCCCACCAGACTCCCCATGCAGCCCTTTTTTAGGGAGTTTGTGAGAAACAGAAAAAACAACCAACTCAAATGAGCACAAAAGCATGCCTGAGCATTGGGAGCAGCTCAGAGGGAGGCAGGTGCTGGGAGCAAGGGGGAAGTGTCCTGCTGGACTCCTGGCTGCCTTGTTTCGTGGTATCTGCTTCTGAGAGGTTTGTTTCAGTTTGGAGTGCTCTGATTGTGACAGAGGGACTCTTCTCTCTTTTGTCATCAACATTGATGGTTAAAACATGTAAGTCTGTGGAGGAAGAGGGAAACACACAACCCTTTCAGAATTTGCTTTTCTCAGTTTAACTGGTGTCAAACTGAAGTAGTGCCACCTGACTCCATGAAATTATTACTGAATTATACCAGGACAAGCCAGAACCAGGTCAGCTGCCAGTAAAAGGTGTTGTTTCAAATTTCATCCCTCATCTGTGATACACAAGATGTTTCTCTCACAGTATTTGTATGGAACACAGTGGAAGGGATGTGACAGCTCAGAGGTCCACCCCAGTTCCAGGTTTCCACGCTTGTCACCAGGATTATTGATGAAAGAAAAAGTAAAGAGAAGAAACAACATTCAGCATCATACATAGCCAGTCTCATGTGCTCCTTTTGGGAACATCTTTAAGCTCACAACAGTCTCTCCTCCAAAGCAACTTTGAAAGGGCTGATAAGTCATGCTTGTCAAACAAGGGTTGCTGTTAGCTAAAAATATCAGTTAAATAGACTTTTCAAAATTTTTTGAAAATTCAAATAGAAGGAGAGTAAGACAGTCTTTTTGATGATTTTTCCTGATACAGACACTAAAGGAACCAGGTTGAAATTAAGATTTTACTTGATAATATCTTAAATCAGAAAAGAATACACTATATAATTGTTCTTTGATTTAAAAATTATACCACACCTGACCACAAACATACAAGAAGAATTTAGAGCTTGAAAGGAAATAATATTTCAGCTCTGACACGTGCCAGTGAGCATAGGAGTGGTCCATTCTAAATTCAAATCTTGTATTTATTTAAACAAAATCCTTTTGGATAAGTAATGCAACATTCATGTTTTCAGGCAAACAACCTTTGTCCTGAATTCCAGGCAGAAGACCTCATTCAGATACAGCACAAGCTGGGATTGTCTTGAATGGAGTTTTCTTTGTTTAGAATAGGACTATAAGGTCTGTCCCCTCAAATTATATTCAATTCTTTTAGGAAAAATAAGTCAGTTGAAATAAAAAGTCCTTCCTCATCCAAGATAATAGAATTAGGCCTGATATCTTTAATGTCATTGGTTACCCCCTTGCCCAGTCCCAAGTGTAATAAACTTACGTTGTTCATCCCGAAGTGGTACAGCAGGATGGATGCCAAGTTGAAAGAAATCTGCCAGCAGGCAATTAAGTGCAAATGGAAGTGCCATAGATAGTTACAAATACCTAGCTACGTCTCCTGCTGTGAACTGAGCAGGAACAGAGCCATGCTGCTTACCTTTGAAAGTGCAGCACAAAGAAAGCCACAAGGCACAGCCCGATCCAGCTGTGGCACCTCTGCAGAGGATGTGGGACATTCCCACCTGCTCTCCCCATGCACCCCAGCCTGCAGCACTCTGCAGGGAGGGATCCCGGGCAGCCATGGGCAGGTACCTGCACTTTCAGCTTCACTGTTCCACAGTGGAGCTGCCAAGGCTCCTGCTGAGGTGTGCCCTGCCAGAGGGCAGTAACTGCATGAAAACAGGCATCATGCTGCTTTTCATTCTATTACCTGGCTCATGTAAGGCAGAGTAATGCTTCTGTGAGCAGGTTTAGGATTTATCCAGTGGCAATTTGCTCTGTAGGTGAGTGTGAGCCCTGACACGGAAGCCATGGGGCTCAGCACAAGCCTGGTCAGTCAGCCCAGCACACACATGAGCTGGGCACCATCACTGCTCTACTGCTGCTGGTAAAGCTGCCACAGCACGGCAGGTGATGGGAGCTCTTAACTGGGCTGTTGGTGGGACTGCTTTTTGTCTCAGTTCTTTAGGTTTTGTCCCCTTACACAGGACAGCCTTGCAAGAGCAAGTGGACAGGCAGCCAGGCAGAGTGACCCTGAATCCATGCAGATATGGTTGAACACCTTGCTATAGTGAGTCCTTTTACCATCGATATCCATCAGTCAGGTCTCCAACCCAAAAAAGGACATCAGTGGAATTCATGTCCCCCCTTCTAACCCTGCAGCCTGGGAGTGTTTCCATGTACACACAAGAGCTTTCCTGTTTGCTGGGCAGCACAAGGAGTGTGTTTAGGAGAGAAATCCTTCCTGGAACACTTCAGTGAAGGACATCCTACTTGACTGATTAGACAACAGAGGGTTGCAAACACTGGCAGAGATCTTGATCTTGAGGGAGGACTTGCAAGGTCAGCTCCAGAGAAGGAAGTGAACTAACTCTCAAGCACTCAGGAGATAAGGGACTTCAGAGTACTCAAAAAAGTGGAAAATGCACTCCAAAAAAAGTACATATGGATATTTAGATGTGTACAGTTCTTGTTCAGTGCTTGCCTTAATAAGGAAATTCTTACTGATATCAAATAACCGGAGACAACAAATTTTATCAGCAAAAATAAATCTATATTTAAAATATTTGCATGGGGGTTTCAGCTTTCTCCAATAAAACATAAAATGTTTCAGTAGGAAAATTAATCCCTCTCAGAAGCTGACAACAAGCTGTAAAGATTTTTATCAAGTTCTGAGACTTGGTCACAGCTGCAGAGTATCTTCTGCAGCATCTCTGTCTTTCCACAGATCAGCTTGCTCCGCAAATAGAAGCACAATCTGTCTTTTAGGTTTCTGAAGGAAGATAACAACAAAGATTTTACTCAGAATTCTATTACAGTTTTACCTGGGTGCTTTCTACAGCGTTGATCTCAATTTTTCAGGCATTTTTCTCCACACATTCTGGGATTTTATACATTGCTCAGTTTCATCAGTTCAGAGGTTGTTCAGGTACATCAGCTGAATCATCAGCACCTCCTCTGGTACTGGCTTTCCACTTTCCAGCAGCCAGATAGAGGGAGTCCCTGGGAAACTGTTGCTTTTCACTATGTGTTTGCATTTCAGGAGATCAGTTTCAAGACTCACTTAATCTTCTCTAGCTGTCCTACCCCTGATTTTACAGTGAATCCTCCAAGTTACCAGAAAGCCTTACTTCTGCACCTTTTTCAAACCTAATCTTTTTGAAGTTTGGGGGGTTTTTTAATGTGCTTTAATTTTAGTGTCATCTTCCTTTTATTTACCTGGAATAGTTTTTCTCAGATATAGAAGAGAGATGCAACTCTAAACCATTTTAACTAATTGTATAGGTTTTTCCCTTTTTTTTGTCATGTAACAAATACTGTGATAGTTTCAACCATTTAAGTGTTCATCACCAAGTTAGTGGATTAGTTATTATCATACAAAGGCAGTGAATATTTTGCCTTACTCAACTTCTCACTAAAATTCCGAATTTTTAAAGACTTTTATGAAAACCACAGCCATTATCACTTTTCTAATCTGAAGATTTCAACTGCTTCTTATTTCAGTTCTCCCAGTCTAGAAAAAAATCTCTGCATCTGAATGTCTGTTGCTACTTTTCTGAGTACCTCTTCAACATCTATGTCTTTCCTGGGGACAGAATAATTACAACCATTCTTTGAATCCTAAATTCTGATCTATTTTAGACTTGCAAACAATTTCCTTTTTTTTGCTATTCAATCTTAAATGCTTTTGAAGTCTATTTGTCTTTATAATTGGTTATGCTTTCAGAAAATGATCAACAATCCCTTTTTAACTTCTTTGTCAAGCAATATTTGATGATCTTATGTTTGAATGTCAGTGGTATTTTTCTAAATGTGACTTACTTTGTTTTGACATTTCCTCTGCTTGCAGACACTTATAATTGTAAGATTATTCTGAATCTTTTGACACTTTGCTTTTGGTTTGACTATCCAAACTCACTTCCTAAAGTGTTTGTGTAACCATAAAACTGAAAATTAGTGCAAAGGCCTGCCATGCTGCTTGAGATAAGAAGGTCTCCGAATTCACAGAGAATGAGCACAACTGAGACATAGGTGCCACCTAAAAGCCAAACCATCAGCTTAAATTGCTACATAATAGCTGTTATTTAAATCTATTTTGCTATACCTGGTGGTTTTTAATTTGTTTATTTTATATAGTTGCTCTTCCTTTCTCTTTCACATAATTGCTTTTGATTGCTTTTTGTTATACTAAATGCTTAACAGGTGTTACATTTTTATGAATGTAATTTTCTATTAAAGATTTAATTGCAGCTGTTCTTCAGGAGTAATAGTGTATACAAACAATGGTAAGGAAATTGACATTTAAGAAAACAAAACTAAATTGTTATATTCGCCTCGTATGTAGCAGATCATAACTGTACCCATATAGCCTAATGTTTCAGCCAGATGATGTTTATGCACATGGAGCATTATATTATTCTGAGAGTATTTTCATATTAACACAGTTCAGTGGATATCCACTGCCAAATTGCACACAGATAAATGCAATATGTAAAATATTGCCACCAAAATTTGGTGATCAGATAAACTCAGAATTTCTCCTACTGAGAAGCTCAGAAAAACTATGGCTGTAACAGTACCAACCATCCCTGTCTGTCATAAAGCATCAGAGATTTTCTTGAAATTTGTCTATTTGCATGTTTTTCTCACTCTAAGAAACAGATGTAACGAGCAAACCATGGACATCTTCTATCCACGACTGATGAGGGTGATCTTTGTCTCCCTGGCATTGCAAATTCAGTTTCGTCCAGTGATAAAGAATTTCTGAGAACTGCACATTCAGAGTCAATTGGAGAATCTGGTATAATCTGCTGTGCTTAATTTCTGCAAGATTGGAGACATTTCCCAGACTACCAACCTTTTCTTTACTTGTTCACTGAGCAATCACTCCCTTCAGTGAAGAATCCCTAATAGGCTGAATTTTTTTCTGTGCAGATCTGCACACAAATTGTATCCCTACAGGATAGGGGTGGGGAATATCCAGCACACAAACTTTGCTTCACAATGAACATGGACTGGCATGCACTTTCCTTGAACCCCACTTGGAGAAAGGAAGAATTTCAAAGCTCAGTTAACAACTCAGAGGAGGTGATGTAATTTGTTTTGGTGATATTTCTCAGTTACCACCTATTTAAGGCTGGCAGTTTCAGATGATTTGTGGTGAACAAATGGGCTTTAATCAAACTTCCTTTTTAAAAAATAACAGAATCAGGTATAGCAAGTTGACAGGGAAAATATATAGGTTTAATTCTCTGTGTATAATGCTGGCTGGAACACTAATTCACTTCTAAGCAAAAGACTATCATTTGTGCACAATGGTTCAGCGTATAGAAAAGCTGCCAGAAAAAGCACATTTGAAAACATTCATTTTGGGGTAAAAAAAAGATACACATGTCCAAATCATTCTGCATTTACAAAACATAACTGAATTTTATTTTAAGTTCAAAATCCACAAGCTGGTGGACTCAGAGTCTCAGCTGTGCCATCTCCATATTTTGGTCAACTATGAGGAAGACAAGCTTATGAAAATCTGGTTGCTGAAGGCAACCCCATTGCTGAACCAGTTGTAGAAAATCAGGGTGGTGGTCTGGAGGTGTCTGCCATCCCTCCAAGGGCTGCACTGCTGGGTTCAGCTCAAAGGAAAGCTCCCTGCACACTTCCTCCCCTGCCCCTGCCTTGCTCTCTGCTGGCCTTTGCTCTCTTTCTGGCCTGGGGTCAGGTCACTGTGGAACCCCCACAGCCTTGTCCCCACACTGTCCACCTTCCACTCCTGGCCCCTCCTTGGGACAGCGTCTTGGTCTTTTGGCAGGACACATCTGGCCACAGAAGAGGAACATTTTCTAACTGAAGAACTCATGACCTCCTCATGACTTTTCAAGTCTCTGAAGAGGTGTATTCACAAAAGCACCTCTGTGTTCTATTATTCATTTAAAACACAGTTGTGCAACGTTTAGATCTTCAGCCTCTCACTTTCCTTCCTCAACAGCTCCTCAATTCTGGAATTGCCTAAAATTTCAGATGATTCTCCCATAAAATTCCCCAGACACTAAACTATCTCTTGCCAGTCACACCCAGAATTGCTTAATTCTTGAATGTGCTGAGAAGCCAGGCACTGAATTCATGGCTGAATTTTGTCAGAATTTATAGTCTAAGCTTATCCCCATGTCTAACAGCACAGCAATGCATTTTCTGGGTGCATGCTAACACAAGCAGCGAGGTGGGAAGGTTCTACATCCCTTCTCCCTTTTTCCTCTTGACCCCAGCACCCAGGTCACTCAGCTAAGAATGGGAAGGTTTCTCAGCAAACTGAAGGAGCTGCAGTTTCTCCTACTCTGCACAGAAATCCCTGGTGCTGCAGCACCACCCAGCCCAGCCTAACAGCTCCTGTAATACGTGATGCTGTCAGGGCTGAGCAGCTCCCCCAGCCACGCAGGCTGTGTCTGACTCAGTGGTGCAATGGGAATCCTTAACCCCAGACAGGTCACAGACTTTCCAAGTAACTGCACGGGGAATTCTCCCACTGGCTGCCCTCAGCCTTTCTTTCCGAGACACTGGCACAGCTCCTATGACAGCCTCAAGGTTCTGGAGCACTTGGCACATTTGTGCTCTCCTTGTGTCTCATTATGTACTTCATGGTTTTCCCTAAAATTAAAACTGTGCAATTATAAGGCAGTACTCTGACTTTAGCAGGGCAAGAAGTGCCTGGGAGCTAGGTTCTCCAAAGTCTGTCCCCGTTCATGGGTCTAGGCCTCCATTTCAGTGCATTAGTGCATTTTGAAAAGGATGTTTCTGTCTTCACGGGTGCAGTTCAGAATTGGGAAATGGGGCTTAATCTCATTAGCTGTTTTTGGAAACTTGACTGGGCACGTCATCTGGACTTTTTGCTTTGCATTTTCACTCAGATTCTTTCAGGATCTGGCTAAGGGCCATTTTTGAGCATGTTATCCATGCAACTTTTCACCCTGTAGACCAATTCCCAAGCGTGGTGTGGCAGTAAAAAGGTGCTCTTGCTACCTAAGTGACTTAAAGTGCATAAAGATTGCTATACCTGGCTGGCTTCAGCAAGAAACCTCTGCTTTCTGACGCCATTATCTTACCAAGGAAGATACCCACAGGCATCTTGGCCACCAGTGCAGTTTCCTGCCTATTTCAGACAGACACCAGCTTGAGATATTAAGCCTCAAAAGCAGTAAGTCTTTCACTCTGTTATGCAGACTTATGTGAAGACAAATGTATTAAATACCAAATTAACATACTGAATTTTTTTACACAAAGGCACACAGATGAATGGAGGTATTCAACTTTCGCTTCCAGGGCTGCTGTGCAAGCTAACTTGTGGACCTTCACAAGAGAAGTGTTTCCTGCAATAATACTGATGTTCTTAATTAACTGATTTATTGGAGTTCTTCCCCCTGTTTCATGTAAATTCTTCCTCGGCCTTGTGTTTTATCTTCTTTTATCTGGATTTCTCAAGATTTCTCATCAGCAGCCAGAGGGTATATTTGTTTGCAGTATGAATGAATATGTAGCGTTAGATTTATCTGTTTCTGTACTGCTGTGTATTTGGTCAATTGTTTCTGGGTTTTAATGTGTTTTTAGTTTGGTCTTATTATCCAGTGCTTTATTATCCAGTGCTATGATATCTGTAGTCACCACATAATCATAGGAGTGTTGTTTGGAAAAAATGTCTGAAGCTCATGGTCCAGCTTTCCACTTGCAGCAGAGTATCACCAATCTGATGAGGTCAGCTGTAGTTTTCCCTAACACAGCACTGAAATCCTCCTAGAACAGATTTCACAACCTCCCTGGGTAGCCTGTTCCACCTCTGCTCCACCACACAGCAGAAGAGGACAGGAGCTTCCCTGGATCTGCTGGCCGAGATCCTCATCATGTATCTCAATATGACGTTTGCTCTGTTTGCAATGACACTGCAGCTGAGGCTCGTGTCCAGCCTGGCATCTGCCTCCTCCATCTGTCACTGAGCCACAGCTGCAGTGAGCAGGGGTTACTCCTCTGTGCTGAGCTCACAGGGGCTGTGCTGGTGCCGCCAGCCTGACTGAGGTGCCTGGGCCAAGGGGCTGTGTCCATCAGCCACAGCTCAGGTTTGCTGCCCAGGCTGCTGGGACAGAGCAGCCACAGCACTCACACAGTGCCTCAGCAGCACCCCTGCCATGTCCTCCCCTTTCTGACACAAGATATACTGGGAGACCTTACCACGGTAACTCAATGAAAGAATCAAAGCCTAGCAAAGCAAGAGGGAATATTTTCAATGGTTCTGCCAGTTGTCCAGTGTTTGGGATCCGCAGATATAATTAAGCCTTGTCCTCTAGTTCCAAGCTTCCTGAGCACAGGCAGAAGCAGTTTCAAGCAATTATTCTCATGATTGAGCCACAGACAACAGTGCATAACATATTGGGCCAGAAATTTTACTTCTCTGGGCTAAGGGCCAGGTATTTAGCCACTAGAGGCACCTTGTGCCAAAACACATCTCCACCTATTATGGAAGGTGATAGAATGAATATTACACTAGAGCTTTGCTATTCCTGACTGAAGTGTGGAGCACTCTAAGATTACATTTTGCTCATTACCAGATGAAGTTCAATCACCAACATCTGTAAGAGGTTTTTTTACTCAGTTAAAAGAGAGAGCAAGATCACATCATAAATTAATAAAGCAACAGTTAATGCATCATATTCTAAACCGTCCTACTTTATTTTTTATGACAAGTTCATTTTGATTCTTCATATGTATAGATAAATCTGAACTAGTATATATTGCTTGAAGTGATAAAATTTTGCTATGAGGATATCATTTAGATATTCCTTTATCTTTTCCTGGAAATAAAAATTTTTTTGTGTTGTGAAAAACCCCACGCAGTAGGGACAGCGCTGTGCTATGTCAGGCACTATGAGTTAGTTGTTCCACTTCAATATTCTCTATACTTAAGCTCATATGCTTTGACAAGATGTCTAAGTTTAAAAGAATGGGGCTCTGCAATTCTATACATGAAATAAATACTTATTTGTTACTCATTTGCCATTAAACAGAGCATGAGGTAGAGTGCAGCAACTCAGCACAAAATTGTACCTGCCCGCTCCCATTGTGAACCCCATTTTCTGCGGCAATTGCTTGATCTCAGTAATTACAATTTTTCCTGTCCCCCTACAGGGGAAAAGAAGAGAGTGGCACACCCGATCGTGGATTCACAAAATGAGTCCTATCAGGGCAACCTTGAAACCAGGCCAGTTCTGAGGACAGTGATTTGTTGGGGTGGGTCCATCTGGTGGCTGAAATTCAGCTGTTTGAAAACTCTGGAAAAAGATCAGCAAAACAGAGTTAAATTCAATAAGATAATCTGCCTGATAAAAGAGAGCAATCAGGCCACGTGCCAGAGGACCAACCTGGAGGAAGGAAAAAGAGAAGCAAACCTGCCAAGCCTAGGACAATCTCCAAGGAAAGACTCACAGGAAGAATGAGGTCAGAATTGGAGCAGGGTGTGCAGAGTCTAGGAAAGGGGTCTGCAGCTTTTCTAGCACTTAAAAAAAAATATTAGTGAGAGTGAATGTGTTTCAGTAACTATTCTGGTAGTATTGTCAGCCTCATATCTCTGGCACAGCCACTGCTGATCAAGAAGCAGGAGATAATGAACAAATCTCTGGCCTTGTGGTTTTAGAGTCACATTCCAAAAACACCTTAGAAACCTGGACTAAGCTAAACTGACCTGGCTTTTCCCAGGCCCACTTGGCTTACAAGTACATGGGATTCAGCTGTGATTCAGAGCACTGATATTCATACAGAGCCAAGCTGCAACTTCTGCACATCATGTTCCTTGGATGGATACACGATCTACTTCAGTCAGTTAACAAACTGAAAGCATCATTCAGCTCATTGTAACACTACAGCAAAGCTGGGTGAGGCTGCATGGACCCATGCCAGCTCACAGCCAATGCATTCTGGCCCCTCTAAGTTCACGGGCATGTAAAATTTTATTCTGTTGTTTCAAATCAGCTAAATTCGGATTATTTTATTATTAGAAGTATTAATTACTATGAGCACTTGGTACTGAAGCTTAAAATTCTTAAAAATTTAACTAAACCAGAATATTTCAAGCTGCTACATCAGCATCAGACAGCCAAAGACAGACACTAACTACAGACAACCACTACAGACAACCACTACAGACAACCAAAACTACACTAGCATGTATTCTTCTCTCTATGCTGTCTTTTCTTTGAATCATCTCAGCCTAAAGAACTTAGCGTTTATCAGGATTGCCCATAAATTGTTTCCTCAGTACTTTGGAAATTTTGGTAGTGTGGTTCAAAGGGCCGTGTTCTAGATCATAACCAATATCCTCACACCAGATTTTTTGATATGCAGTAAGGTTATCCATCCAGGAATGGACATTTCTCAGGAGCTGATCCAGGTTAGCAGAATAAGTCCTAGGACATGCACTAAGCTGCAGGTATTCTAAAGTCTTATTCTATGGAGCTATTCATGGAGCAAAGAATTTGAGACTGGGTACACGACTCCCAAATCAGCTTTATAAGAGACAGTGAAGTTGCTCAGTTGTGAAGTTGAAGTTTTCTTTTTCAGTTTTTATTTTGTCCTCTTCCTTTGAAACCTGACTGGCAAGGCTGCAAAATACTGCTCATATGCCACTCATGGAAAAATTATTCTGCTCTCAACATATTTTTTTTCCATATTTAAACCATCAGCAACATTAAAGTATGTCTACAGTATCCAGGTGTTTCCTACAGCAACACATACCTGATACAGATCTCTGGTCCCACAGGCTGCCACTTTTACATCCAGAATGCAGGGGAAGGATCTGGACCAACAATACCATTTAGCACAACACTAAAATCTATGCTCTGGAGAAAAAACAGCTGCAATGTAAACATCAACCTGGCTGCCAGCTGGCTCTACTTGTTGAAACAAGAGCAAATCCCTTCCAATGTGATCTTTACCTCAGGAAGGGTGGAAAAAAAGAGACACAACTAACATCAAACAATGTGATATATCCCTGCATTGTACTTTCCAGCTAGCCAGGGAACAGCAATGTAAAGCTGGTTATCAACATTTCAGTTTTAAATACACACTAAATTATAGGAATACAAGCATGGAAAAAATGCTTTTCTATTTTTTTTCTCTTGTGTCTCAAAGGAGTGATTGCCCTTTTCATTCAGAAATAACCTGAAACGAGCAATTCCTTACACATAGCAAAAGCATCATATTTCACAGGTGGCTTTGGAAGGGTCTGAGGATGTTTATAAGAGAGATGAGTAGCTGAAAATGAGGACATGAGTGCTGAATATATTTAATGGACTTTGATTCCACTGAGCTCCAGGCTGCCTGTGATAGCTGAAGCTCACCAGGTGTGCCCTCCATCACCTCCCTCCCAGAGGCCACTCTGTGATGGGAAGCAGGGCTTGGTTTGCTGGGACAAGCTGGAGATAACCCTGGGATCTGTGCTCCTGACCCAAACTGGAATGCACACTGCTGTGGAATATGGCACACAAATACCCTCATTTCCAGTGGAAGAATTTGCAAGAAAATTAGGAGAAGTATCTGCTGCAAATCAATGAAAACATTGATAAGAAGAAGCCTTTCCTCACTCCCCCCTTTATAATATTTTACTTCCATTGCTTTGTTTTCTTCCTATACATCCTAACAGCAAAATTAAGGATGTTCACCTTTTCCTTAGCAAAGAATTTTTAACACAGGAAAGGACTGTGAAATAAAATTTTAACAGATAGCAAAATCTTCTTTTTATACAATGGAGACACATGGCTAGGCGTGATTTTTAAACAAAAAAGGGAAGGAAAATACTTTATTTGAGTTAAATATTATTTTCTATTCAGGCATTTCATTTCTCTTAGTTTTTAGCAGAGAAAAACTATTAATGTCTTTGCAAGATACCTATACAGGTCATTTAGAGCTGACCAGAGACAGGCAGTGGTGAAACCAAGCAGAGCAACACCAGCTTTAATGTGTAATTGCTCAGGGTCTGACACCTCTCTGTCCCATTGTTGCAACCTGGCAGGAGTTCCAGGAATCTCTGAAAGCTCCAAGCCCCAAATGACGGGGACAGGGCCAGAAATTCAGGCACTGATGAGACCAGAAAAGCAGCTGGAGAAAATCAGACCCTTAGGGGATCCTCAGGTTGGAAATGTAGTTCTTCACATGCCATATTTTGGGTTTGACAAATCCAAAAACTTCCAGGGAGAAAAAATGGGTTTGTTTCCCTAAGCCTACAATTGAATAGCACTTTAAGCTATGGCAAAGACACTGCCACAGGCAGAGAGAAGCAAAGAAAAATCTGCTGCTTCTCTTTTTCTTAATTTTTGTGCTATGATTTTCACTTTTCAGGGCTTTTATTGCTAGGAGGTTTCCCCCAACTTGGTAAGAATGAATGCATAATATTTACCCCAAAATACTGAATGCAAATAAAACAGAAGATGACACTCATCAGTGATGTTCAAAACAAATTGAAGATTCATGTCTCGACATAGCTTGACAACATTTTCAGTGAATTCTCAGAATAATTTAAAAAGAAGACTCCTGACAAGGTTTTATTGCTGAATGGATTCAACTGCAATGCCAGCTTAAGGAATTTCATTTTGGCTCTCAGAAAGTTTCTCCCAACTCTACTGATTTCAAAATAGTTTTGGAAGACATGGAAATGTCAGAAATAGATTCCGTTGCTAAATGTATCCCAAATACCTGTTAAAAGTGATTAACTGACTTAATGTGCAATAGCCTCCCATATGCAGTGTTGGATACTATTCCACTATGTATTCATGCATGAGCCCAGTTTCTTTTTTGGAAAGCAATTTTTCTCCCAGTACTAACTGGTCAGTCAGCCACAGGGCTTGGGTAAGGAACTCTTTAATGTTTTCAAACCTTTAAACAAAATTAAATGTAGACTAACTCAATTTAAAACAGAAAAGGGAAGGAAGAAAAATAGGAATTTGCCACCAATGCCTGAAAGTTATTGTTTGGTGCAACCTTGTTGAAGTTATTGTTACTCTATTTTCATCAAGTTGCCTGACAGGGCTCTCTCTGCAGCATGGAGCTGGCCTTTAAACAGGCTCTGTGGCCCAGTTTGCCAAAATTTAAAATGCCATAACTATCATTAGTGCAATTGTGAGTGGGTGAGGTGGTGGTTATGAACTCACAGCCCTTCCACCCTCTAATACAGTTCAGATGTTTGTTTTATCAAGGGGATTAATTTCACCCTCTTGCAATTTTATACTCATCTGAGCAGAGAGAAGTAAGGTTCTCTTTCCTTTAGCCTTTTAGTGCTATTATACTGGCCAAAATATAAGGTATCTTTTTTAAGATAGAATGTAAAAAATGGACAAAATATAAATAAAATAAAATTAAATAAACTTTGCATGACAGTACTTAGATCGCTTCCATCCCCTCATAACTCCTGGGCCACAGAACCACACTGATTTCTTTCAGTCCATATGCTCACATCCAAAAATCTGCAGAGCTCAGACATCTCCAACTGCTCCAGGAGAGCCCAAGCTGACTCTGACCACAGCCCAGGTGACTCTGACCATCAGAGATCATGACAAAGTTAACCTATGCCTTGGAATTATGAGCAAATTTATAGTTTGTGTTGGTTTTTTCTTTGGGTATTTTGTTTTGTTTTGTTTGAGGGGGAGGGGGTTAGGATTTAGGGTCTACAGAAAAAAACCCTGCATTTAGGAAACTTTGGAAGGTTATTCAATGGCTGTTTCCTACTGAGAACTTTAATCTGATTGAAAAAGTGAAGCAATAAAAAAGTAACATGCATCCATGAAAAAATGACAGAATCATGGAATTCATGACTTTTCTGCTCTTGTCTGGTTGTGGCCACTGAAAAGCAATGTTACAAAGATGTCTTACTGGAAAAACATGACTATGACCTCAGTGTTCTTACAGAACATAGAATCATTTAAGTTGGAAAGGACCCTGAATCTCATCTAGTATAACTGTTAACCCCTCGCTGCCAAATCTACCACTAAACCATGTCCACAACTGCCACATCTGCACTCTTTTTAAACACCTTCAGGGATGTGATTCCACTACTTGCCTGAGCAGCCTGTTCCAGTGCTTGACAATGCTTTCAGTGAAGAGATTTTCCCTAATATCCAATCTAAACCTCCCTTGGTGGAGATCATTTCCTCTGATCCTGACACTTGTTGACTTGGCAGAAGGGATCAACCCCACCTGGCTCCAGCCTCCTTTCAGGGAGCTGTGGAGAGTGATAAGGCTAAACATCCCCAGCTCCCTCTGCTGCTCCTCAT
The DNA here is from genome assembly GCA_037013685.1 of Acridotheres tristis. Taxonomy (NCBI): domain Eukaryota; kingdom Metazoa; phylum Chordata; class Aves; order Passeriformes; family Sturnidae; genus Acridotheres; species Acridotheres tristis. Next base: position 137,335,467 of record CM072886.1, on the reverse strand, counting down.
CAGACTCGTGCTCCAGACCCTTCCCCAGCCTTGTTGCCCTTCTCTGGACTCACTCCAGCCTCTCAAAATAGCTGAGACAGCCAAGTCAGCTGGGCAATTCCCCTCAGGCACAACAGTTCTGTTTCCTCCCATAGAGCCTTTGCACCTTCGCTTGCAGAAGTTCAAATGGATTTCAAATTTCAACCTGAGATACTAAAATTTGATGTCCTGTGACTTAGGAGCACCAGAAAAAATACACAAAAGTGACATTTTAAATTTGATGTAACAGGAAGAAAGAACTACCAGAAAACCTGCACTGAGGAAGCTTATGTTCTCTAGTCTTGAGAGCTCTAGGGGAACATCAGAAATTGTGAGCACATTTATGAGTTCTTTTCTTGCATAATTTGGCTACATCTCACCTCTGCTTGCAAAAACTAGACTCACTCTACTCCCCACACTGTGCTCTTACCCCTCCTGCAGCATCCACGTCCTGATGAGCACCTTCCACCCTGGGGTCATGCACTGGGGCAGAGCTGTGGGGTCTCACACTGCCATGCACAGTCACCCTCAGAGCAGTCTGCCCCATGCACAGAAAATGGATGAGGCAAGTAGACAAAACGATGCTCACAGCTGCTCCAGGGCCAACATCTGTGCAGGTGATGGTTGACTGCCATAACATTGTGTTCCACAAGCACAGGAAAAAATATTGGTGGAACTCCTAGCAGGACACATGCTTATACATATTTGAGGAGACAGGGTCACAAGCCTCTTCGGACTTTTCAAAGGCATCTGGGAGCCTTTTGGGTTAAATTGGCAGTAATGTCATATTCCTAGTGGACTTCCCATAACTGTAAAAATGTTTAGATTATCTAAGGTAATTCCATCTGTACAAACTTGATGCTCACTATCTTTCACTGGTGGGATACACTTTGGAATTTCAAGGTGTGATTTATACTCTGCAAAAGTCATAGGGCTATTCACCAGTCAACAACAATTTATTGTACTCCCATATGGAAAAATAAAATTTGGAAAGAGAAGAGAGAAGGATGATCTCAGAATGGAGCCTATTAGAAGATAAGGATCGTGATTCACCATGATCCTCCTGAGACGTTTCATTCAGACCTGCATTTTGTACATAACTCACAGAATAAGCATGAAATTGGAGCCAGTCTCATTGAAGGAAAGGAAGAGGGAATTGGAGTTATATCCCTGGAGTAAAATTCAGTCACTCTGGGCTTGTATAGCTACATTGTACATAGCAGTCCCAGCCATCATTGATCCCAGCAGGAAGGGGAGGATGAGTATTTCAGAGCAAAAGGGGAAAGAAATCAAATCCAGATAGAACAAGATCACACATTTCAATTTGCATCTGTATCATCTTTGAAGTTGTGGTTGCAATTATTGAACGGAGATGACTGGAAATGTCTTTCATACCAAAATGTCTTGGTTGCACTGGGTTTCTCTTTTAGCATGTCAAATCAATTAGCTGGTGTTTGGACAATGCTTTGAAAAGAGGAAGCGAGATATTACATACACACACACATGCACATGTGTAGCCCCACAACCTTCTGTGCAATTAGTATTTGTAAGAAATGGAAATTGATGTTTTAACTAGAAGAAGAAAGATACAAAACAGATATTTAAAGCTTAAGTTACTTTGCAGATCTTATTAAACTCAACAGAACAAAGAAACCATATTGCTTGGGGAAAGAAACCAACAAAAGGAATGAGAGCAATAATCTGAAAAGTAAAATATTTTCAAAGTTTCGATTTTAAACCTTGTTTAAGACTGTATAGACACCAAACGAAATCTGTAGCTCACTACAGCATTACAGGCATTAGAATGTAATGTTTCTGTATCTTATTTCATCACTCCATTTTGTTCTATCAATTTTCTAGTTTGATAGTACCAAGGCAAATGTATCATTTCCCTTCAATTACCATGTCATAATAAAAAAGTAAATGGCAGTGTGAGTAGCTATTAATCCAAAATGTCAGCACAAGTCAAATAACAAAATAAGAAATATGTAACAGTTCTTGATGACACCTATATAGATACCTCTTTTTTTCGCTTTCTGTTCTCCCCAGTTTCATTACCATTCATGGCTGGCTATGTAAGAGTCAGAATTTAGGTAGGTGAAAACTATGGTGAAATTTTGAGAGAATTAAATGTTGTAGATCTAGATTGCTACAAAATACCCTATGATTCAAGAAGACTAGGAAAATATTTGAAAACTATTGCATTCAAGGTGCTCTAGGCTGGCACACTTTAATGTCTTCTACTGTAGGTTTAAACTAAACCTCTGACTCTGACAAATCTCTCTAGACTGATAAACACGAATTTATACTTCTCATTTCAATTATAAAAAAATATCACCTTGGAGTAATATAAAAACGTTTTGATAATTTGATGTCATAATGAAAAAACTGTGCTAAAGATACTCTGACAATGAGGGGGTGCCTACACAAGCACTTTGGTTTAGCTCAGGGGGCCATGTTTGATGTTAACATACCAATGCCCCCCAACATCCCTTGAATTTCACCTCACAGAGCAGACTCAGAGCACACACTGAAACAAAACCCAAATGAAACAAAACCAGAAGGTGAGCTCCAGCTGTTAATGAGCTCCCAAACAGTGGGGCCAGACCAGAGCTATCTGGAACAGGCCCCCCAGCTGGCACACACTGCATGCAGCAGATCCACAGCACCAATTCTCTGCTTGTCAGCTCCTGCTAGGCATCAATAACAGTTAGTGTGGAAAGCCTCGGGGTATTACTTTAATTCCTCTCAATTCCCCATCCATCTGCATAAGACTGTATTTACTAATTCATATTTTATTAATTTAGATTTTTAAAGAGCCTGGATCCCCAGTGGAATCCAGTATATAACTGCATTAATTGCCAACTGAGAAACAAGAGCTTCTCCTTGGAGAGCTTCTAATGAGCTAAATAGAGGACATGGGATTAGGTGGAGATGGATAGACCAGTGACTGTGAAGTGAATGCAAGAATATGAGTCAAACTGGGCTGATCAGAGAAAGAAGACATCTTCCTAGCACTGAAATCAGATAAGTGATGGAGATTAGGCCAAGAAAAACTCTCAGAATAAAGAAAAAATTGCATTTGATGTGACAGAGAAGTTGCAGCAGAGAGGACAGAAAGAGGGGTCAAAGCTATGCTTTAGAAAAATGTGTTTTACAGCATTAGCCACAGGGATATAAATGGTCCAAAGCTAAAAAACACCCAACACTGTACCCAAAATGCTATCCAAGTTCTGCATGACCTGAACTAAGACACCAACCTTCAGCACGTGATAACAATTCTTTCTTCTATCCAGAATCACTTCAGAGATGGAAACATCCCCTTTAACACTTCCATTACCACAGATATTCCATGTCAACAGCGGAAACATAATCTTAAAATAAAAATAGAAATTTCCCTTTTCACTTGAAATACTTGGACAGTGGTGCTTTCAGCTGGAGAAATCTTGTGACAAAAAGGGACCTGTGAGCACTAAAACAAAAAAGACTATGTAGCAGACAAGTGAAAGAGGATATTGATAGTGCTGTTATCACCACAGTGAAGTGATTTAGAAGGCATGAATTTAAAGTACCAGCTGTTCCATTTACTTTTCCTGCTTTCAACACAGCACACATTAGTGAGGACACTGGGGAGCTGTCTTCTCCTGCCCAGAACAGGAACATGTCCTGATCTAAGAACAAGGGAAAACAAGAACTCCGAAGACACTGAGCTAGCCTGGGCTTGTTCTGGTGACTGAGCCTCCTTTAAACTCACAGCTATTCAGCTAAGGAGATCTTTAGCAAAATGAGCACTTGCTTCAAGTGCTCAGTATACTTCGAGACTCACACAAAAGAGCTTTAGTACAAACAAGAATCAGGACTGTAAGTGCACAGCACTTTAATTGGTAGAGTATTCCTTATTTTCAGTGCACATCAATGAAGAACCATATTATACATATTCAGCACAGGAAACATTTTTCAGCTGGCCAGACAGCTGCCAAAAGGAAGTCACATCATTCCCCACTTTGAATCCAGACAATATATCTGGTCTATCTTTTACAACTGCAGAAGAAGATCATCAGCTTTATCAAATCGCGTTTATTGCTTTGGTTCTTGATTAGCACTTTGTGGAATGAACAATTGAATTTAATTTATGAGTTAAGGATGAAATTCAAGTTTGTCCTGTAGTAAAAGCAGTGCTGCAGCTGGTGTCAGGATGCACACTTAGGCATTAGTTCCCTGGATGGTCCAGAACTAGTTTCTGTAGAGATGATATAAGGTAGTGAACTGAGATACAATGACGGATCTTTCTGCCCGTCTCAAAGCAAAGCCTTTGTCTGATTTCTGCAGGAGGAGTCCAGGTAGAAATTTTGGACAGTCACAGAGATTTCACTAGACAGTCTCTGCTGTGCTTAGACCACTTGAAATGCACTACTCGTGCTGCAGTGTGTTAGCATCCAGGATGGAGAACCTGGCCAGGCTGAGGGACTCCCCCAGGCAAATCCTGCTGTAGAATTAGGAAAAGTGTACACAGATATTTGTAAATAGTCAATAGAAACCATTCCTGCAGGTGCAGAAAGGCTCCCCAGGGAAATGGCCCCAGCACCAAGCCTGACAGAGTTCAAGAAAAGTTTGGGCAGTGGTCTCAGACACGTGGTGTGATCCTTGGGGCTGTCCTGTGCAGGGCTGGGATTTGGGCTTCAATTATCCCTCTGGGTCCTTCCAGTTCAGGATATTCTGTGTTTCTCTGTAGCCCAGCACAGTCACATGAGCAGAGCAAAAGAGGGGCAGAGAATCTCACTCTGTCTAGCTGAAGATACCCTTGCAAGGACCCTCCCAGAAGAGACTATCATCACAATCTAGGCAAGGACTAGCCTTCCTGTTCAACAGATTTGACTTTTTGGGTGCATGTTACCCTGTGCAGAGGTCCCAGTAAGCCAGTTTAGCAAATGTTTTGCCTCTGGGTGTCTATGTAGCAACTTAGTCTCTCTGGCTGTGCCCCCTCTCCTCCTGGCAGCTCCAGTGATTCACTGGAAGGACTGCTCTCCCTGGCCTTCCACTTCACACAGACAGGCTCTACAAGACATCTCTGGAGCATGGCAAAAAATATCAGATATTCTTTCTTTTGATACACCCATAGGAATTTTTAATTCTTTTGTATGTACACAAAGTGTGCCACCCAATCCCCTCGCTGACCCTAAATTCACATTGATAACCACAGAAAGACATACATAGCCTGCAACTGAACCTTTAGCTCTAGCTCTGTGTTTTGGACAAAGATAATTATTGCTCTTACTGATACTTGATGAAGATGTTTATCTACTTTATGTTGCCATGCTGAATGAAAAGGTACAGGATTACTAAGCAAGTTTCACCCAGTTCCATCACATAAGTTCAATGAAAAATCCAATAGAGAATTTCTTCACTGAAGTCTAATTAACATTATGCTGATTTACATCACTGCATTATTATAATTGACAAAGGATAATGGATCAAGTTTAAAAATTAAGGAGTAATCTTGACTTTCTTTGGCAACTTTAGCTGGAACATAACAAAGGTGTTTGTTGTAAACATTAGAATCGCTAAGGATTGTTTCTCAGGTTAGATACAGATTAACTCATAGACACTATTTTATAGGATATTATTGTCCAAAGCAGTATTTCACCTAAACTGGTGCAGTAAGAGCCAGTTTGCCTGTGGAATTTGCTGTAAAGCAATAGGGTAAAAAGCATTCTTTTGTGAAGCTGTCTGTGTGTGGGAGGATTATGTTCACTGCACCCATCTCTGCCACAAAGTAAAGGCTGCCTGTATAAAAATCTATTCCTCTCCAGAGCTCCTACCAGCCCTAAGAGCCCAAAGAACATAAAGCTTTCCCAGAAATTCATTTTGCCAGTCACCCTTGTTAGTTACAGCAGTAGTATCACAGTTAATTACAGCAGTTTCACAGTTAATAGCTGTATGTCTATTGTCCTGGCAGCTCTCATCAGCAGAAGTGGTTCTGGTTTCACGTTACCCTGTCCAGCATGAGAAATCACCAATTTTAAATGCTAGTGTCCTTACAAACAAAACAAAACAAAACAAAATAAAACAAACAAAAACATAAACAAACAACATTTCACAAATGTTAAGTCTTAAAGCACAAGTATTTGAAAACACGGCACCTTAACATGATACAAGAAGCACAGACATTCCACACCAATGGCTGAATTCCTTCTGAAATGAAGTTCACAAGACCTTTATTTACCATCTCATATAAAAATGACAGGCTTAATTTATCTTTTGGAAGCCATCTAATTTGCTATTGTATTATTTTACATTTTAGAGGGTATTCATGCAAAAGAATTGTCAATTAATAAGGTGTAACATAAACTTTTTCTGATATCTCTGTACAGCTATGTATCTTATCATTCTGAGCAGTGTGCATTTATTATAGGAGATGAAGATTCTTGTGTCTCCAGAAGATCAATTCCTATGTAAAGTGTAAAGTTTCAGTCAATTCCAAAAGGAAAGTAAAAAGAACAGGGATCTGGTAGAAAAGCAGGAACCAAAGAAGACCTTAAGCTCTGTCCTGTGAAAAAGACAGGATTGATATCAGCACAACTGCCACCACCACCCACGTACTAAGGGAGTGTACATACTTGTGTAACAATACCACTAATTGCTGGAACAGCCAGTTGACCAATAATACTGTAATTAATAACAGATGATCACACAAAACAGCTATCACAAACAAACAAAAACCCCAGTGTGCTTGATACATGTAGCTTTAAAAAGAAGCTTTAGAGTAACTATTACATGTCACAGTTTGTTTACCATTGAATTTTTAACCCTTAAGAGACATCAAGCCAAAATGAAATCTAGGAGCCATCTGATTTTTAATTCTTGCATTTCTGTAGGAAGTAATTTAACTACTTTGAAAAGCTAGTGAAATTTTTAATAAAAAATGTATGCATTCTGCAATGTGATAAACTCAGGATCTTCCCCAGTGATTAATGAGAATATAAATATCTGCCCTAATAGCAGGTTACAAAGGAATTCACACTGGATTTAAATTAGCATCAAATTCAAAACATGAACTTTCTTCAATTTCTCATATTTTCCCCAAGGGTCCTATCTTCACTGGACCATGCTTTGTCCTATTGTCCTTATGTTACAGTCATCTTTGGTTTGGACCAGAAATTTCATCCTGGAAACAACCACCTTTTCTCCCAAAATCACATCTACATATTGGTCTATTCCCACACACAGAGAAGGAAAAAGGAAAAGAGTATTGACTTTATTGATTTCACATTGCACAGAAATTTCCTCAGAAAAATCTGACTAGTTCCTAGAATTAGTTCACAGCAGGTGACAAAATAGCGTCATCATCATTAACTCAGGGTCTTCCTCTGGGCTTAGCAAGCAGTCTGGCAGAAGTATATCCTTTTATAACTAAGCTATAAATCATCAAGGCAAGCAGCTTAGTAATTGTTTACAGCTGGTCATAGAAACTAGCTAGTGCTCTGAAGAAATAGTAATTTTGTCTTACTAAAGAAACAAGGAAAATGGATTCTTTTCCTACATGTAAGACACATGGTATGATCCTCTATGACTTTACAACAGTTTCATATTGGCCTAATTGTTGATGTCAGCTAGCTGACAGTGGTATAAAACAGAGTGCTCAAACAGGAATGGCTTGATGGAAAGGTCAACACTAAATGTGGGAGAAATATTTCTGATAATATAAATCAGCAGGATAAACAGTGGCATACAGTAGGTAAGGGAGCTGATGTGGGCTCTACCTTCACTCCCATTACTAGTTTCTAACCAGAAATCACATGATTATTTATTACAGTCAGATTTTATTATGGATACAGAGGGAGAAGGAGGGAAATGAGGACCTCTTTCACTTTGTGCACCAGGGTACAACATGTTCTTGTCACTGATGGTCACTTCCAGGCTGGAGTGTTGGTGCTGTCATTCTGGCCATTGGAACAGAGGATGACAGCACAGTAATGAGCTTGAAGCACAGGCAACCCTGCTTATGGTGCAATTCCAAGCATCACTCAGGCCCTAGTGGCCAGATGCCCCTGCACAGTCCTCATCTTCCAGGCCAGGTGTGTATCTCCTCTTTAAAGGTGCTTTCCTCACCTTCACGCTCCACCACTGTTTTTTGCAAGTGAAGGTTCAGAAGTGTCAGCCTGAGAAGTGTTCAGTCAGACATGCCTGAGTGTGTATCCTTGGAGTCCATTTCTCAGCTATCACATTCCTTCATTGCATGGGAAGTACCAAACAAACTGCTCTCAGGTGCCAAACAATAAACTTTAAGGAGCTCATCAACCACTTCACCAACTCTTACCTTCTTTCCAGTACAGGTCAAGGTCTTGCACCAGAAGGAGCCTTTGTTTGCAGTGCAATCTCATTTAAGAAAGAGGGAACACAGAGGGATATCTGCATTATGAACGTATGTTGCTGAAGAAAAGGTGGTAGATTAACTCACTGAAGATTCAAACATTCTCTGTCTGCAGTATGAAGTATTGCTAGTATAAAGAAAATTTAAATTGGTAAGGCTCAGAAGTTCTAGATAATTTGTTAAATAAAGAATGTGAAAGGCAATCTTTCTTGCCCATTGTGTCCCTGCATGGTAGAACCTTTACTCATCTTTGATCTGCACCCCATCATGTTTTGATATTATTTTAGCTTGGATAAGAGTTGCACAATCCTCTCTGTGTCCCCAGAAAATTTCCTCCTCACAATTCATTTGTCTCAGAAGTTTCTGGGCCCTTTTCCTGAAACATTTCCACTGCTCTAGGCAGACTAAGCAAACAGGTGATGCCTTGAAAGGCTGACCTGGAACAGAGACTAAGCAGGGCAAAAGGAATAGAATAGGTATTTATTGAAAGGATCCACCTTGGACAGTGCAAGAGCCCAGCCCGGTCTACACCTAAACCAAATCCAGGATGGATCCCCGTCACGAGTTTTTACACTTTTATAAGCTTTGGTTGGTCTGCATCTTGGGGTTAATTATCCAACCACAGCCCCAGTATCAGCCCTCTGGCTTGCCCCCTTTCCCTCGCTGCTGTTTGTGCTTTTTGGGTGATGGGTGTCCTTGATTCTGTAGCCAGGAAGGGATTGTTTTGTCTCACTACCCAGTAAAGAGAACTTACTAACACTTAATATGAAGTTTCAAAGTTACACAGTAAGCAGCAGAGATTCTGAAAAATACAAAAGTTAAACCTCAAGGCATCACAGGTAAAAGAAAACCCCACCAACGCATCTTTATTAGAACATTCAAAACAGGGTACCTGCACAGCAGGCTGCAAAACAGCACATAAAACAGCTACAGCAAACCTTCTGTCTAATGGCTCCTTCATGAAATTTAAAGGCTATAGCCAAATACTTCAGTGGATTCACTTTCCTGGGCCCAGTACAGAAACTGAGATTATCTTACATTTCACACAAAGATGAAGCTCAGGTATGTTGCCCATTTGCAGTGATTTAGAGATCATTGCAAATGACAGCAATGGAAACCCCTGAGATGTGCATGTCCAGGCTTGTCGTATACAAAATAATTTGATAAAAGGTTTTATCTAAATCACATAACTTCATAGTAATTTGTGCTACATATGCAAGAATTATGACTTCTCAGCTGACCTGTAGTAACTTTTTAGATCTGGTAACTTGATCATGTGTCTAGGTTTCTACAGAGCATAAGAAGTATCCAAAAGCTTCATAAAAATTCGAGGAAAAACTACAGAAGTCACTAATACAAACATTCAGAAGTTATACTGAAATTTTACTCAGTCTACCATTTTCTCCAAGCAGAAGTATTGCAATGACGACATCAGGATGAAATTAGGAATTTGGAATTCATACAGTAAGCTTTTCAGGGTAAAAATGAGATGACGACAGAGATGGATAAGATCCAGTGCTATTAGACAGTAAAACAAGATCTGCAAACATATAGGTCTGTAAAATATACTTTAAGGGTGCCTACAAATATATGTAGCCAAGTTAGACCTGTTGGATAAGCACTAGAGGAAGTTTAATACAGATAAATTATTATTTTAGAAGACAGGTTTTAGTAAACATATATTTACAATGAGTTCAAAATTCAGCTACACAAGAGAAAAAAACAAATTAAGCCCCACACACACACACACACACTATTTACTCAGGCAAGCTTTGCAGTGCTGAATAGATGTCCATTCTGGAGACTATGTGAATGCTGTCAATGTAAGCAGTGTAAGCAGTGTCTGTGTCCTAGAACAGATCCTGCTGCTCCTCCTGCTTTCCGGATGTTTCCTTGACTGCTCCTTCTGGCAAACTCCAAGGCAAAGCCCACTCCCTGCACTCTGTCGTGTGTGCAGCACCCCAGGCACCCCTTTACACAGCTGCCCTGATGACCCAGCCAGGGGCAGTGGGCTGGGCTGTAAGATCAGCTTACCAGAGGAAACTCCACGGGCAGGGGCTTAGGTGAAGCAGCACAGTGTTAGTAGAATAATATTGCTCCTGTAAATAGGCTGGTAGGTAATTCAGAGTTGTCTGGGGTATTTATGTGTGGCATTGCACTGGGCCGTGTCACTCAGGGGTCACAGCATGCCTCTGGGTGCAGGTTCATCCCCATCTCTAAAGAGCTTTTTCCTGAACAAGGCTAAATGAAACTGGTAATGTCCAAACAGAAATGTTGACATGGATGTAGGAAAAGTGGCTGTCTTTTCAGTTTACACTTCAGTTCTGAACCAAAAATGAAAACATCTAACTTTGGCAGGTTGGAAACCACTTACAGATAAGTTTCCGAATAGAATGGATATATTTTAACAGTAAGGAGAACTAACACCTGCTACAACATGACAAGGATGCTGGTGCAATGTGCAATACACCACATGTGTAATGGTTTTAAATCTAGGTTTTGGTGAAAGCAGACAAGAATTCAAAGGATTTGTTCTGAACCCTTACTGGTCCTTGAGGGGCCTCCTGGCCATCCAAGATATTGATTAACATACTACAGGCAGAAGCTTCAAGACTGTGGCTTGGGTGTGGTGCCAGAGGAGAGGGAGATCATTTTAGGAAAGGACAAGTTGGAGTTTTCAAGGTTCAAGCTGACAGGGGGAGTGGCATGCAGAAATATTTCTTTGTCCCCCAAAATTCCATACAAAAGTTCAAGCCTTTAATCCAGTCCTTCCAGCAACTCGCATCACTCTGGCATAGGAGATACAGTTTTTGCTTTTCTAGTGAACCTTCTCCCCTCCTTTCCTAGTTTTCTCTCTTTTTTTTTTTCTTTTTTTTCCCTGGTAATTAGAAGTTCCATTTTGAGATTTTCTTTTCCCCAGTACAATGGACTGCTCCATCTGGCTGTGCCTTTTACACTTCAGAATGAAGCATAGTAGGCTGAAAATTACTTCCAGGCTGTCCAAGAATCAGGTGGCCCTAGCACATTCAGGGGACTCTGGCTAGGACTGAGTCAGCAGAAGCACCCAAATGTCTTCCTGGGGGGAATGCAGCTGCAAAGCAGAACACAAAAACAAAAACACCAACAAATGAGAGCTTCCATGTCAGCCAGCTGAGTAATAGGAACATTTCCATAGCACACAGGACACTCTGCTCTTATTCACAGCATCCAAGAAACACAATATTCAACAGGTCTCAGTAATTACCATGTAGTATTTTTGCTGCTTGATGCCATTTTAAAGACAAAGTTTCTGCTGTTCAGATTAAAAGGATTAAAAAGAGTTCCTTAAAAGTGTGGGAGAAATTGCAGCTTTTTCTTTAGCATGTTAAGACTCTGAAAGCCAATCTCTCAAAGTTACACACACCTCCTATTTTAGTTAACTCAGATACCTTGATAAGTCTTTAAGAAACTTCTCCGTCCCTGAGGGGAATAATGTGATGAAGAACAAACACTGGTGAACAGCATTTGGGCTTGATGCCTTGAGCTTAGGAGGCCTATGTAAAACTTCTTTCTTCCCTCTGAGCCCTGACATTTTGGCAGCAGAAGTATTGCTTCCAGACGTGCCACAGGACAGCTCCTGCCTCCAGAGACATCAAATGACACCTAGAAGTTCTTCCAAACGAAATCCATGCTGAAGTGTGAACAGACTGATTTTTCTTGATAGAGGCCAACCTTGCTTCTTTGTCCTCATTTTTTTGCTTGTTATCTTACTGCTCCTTTTCTTTTCTTGAGAATTTTGGGGGAAATGTGCACGCTCAGCTGTTTGTTTGTTTCTTTCCAGAAGCAGAGTAACTCCCCTAAGGCAACCATTTCCTTCCTCTTTCTTGGTCTTCACAAACCTGGCCAGACAGCCAATCTCCAAGTACACAAATTCACCTGGGACCACCTCGCCAGCAAGTATTTCACTCTCCAATGATTCTAGTCAGTGAATACTCATATAAATCCAATTATTTTTCCTCTAAAACATCTGAAAGTCCCATGACTTATTTATCAGATTAAAATTTCATATATATTTCATTATTTCTACTATGAGAATAAGAAATTGCTGCCATTATTCCTTTAATTCCCAGTGAAGATCATCAGTAAGTCAGTGAAACTTATGAAAATTACCTGTTAATAAAATAATTTTTCTGACCAGGCTGTCAGCTCTTACTGCTTAGATAAAAAGAGATTTCTGTGTCTAGGTTCTCACAAAAGAAGTTTCGTTCATCTGCTATAAAGTACAAGGTAAAGCCACTACTACAGTGATGAGAATAAACACCAGTAGATCCAAAGGACTTACAACTACAAATATTTTGACTATCCCGTGTACTGCTAAAAACGAAGGAATTTCTGAAAGTGTTAGTGTTTTTATTGTGTAATTATAAAACTAATATTTATAATAATAATAGTCAATAATATTTATTGACCGTCATAGGAATAGCTGCTATTCTGCATGTTCTGTGCAATAAAACTGAAAATAGTTAAAACTATATGTATGCCGATTATATTCTTTGTAAAATATTTCTACGAGAATATTGAAACATTTACTGTTTGCACTATATTCTTTATGTTGTTGGCAAAATAATAGCACACATTCAGGCTCCCATGAGCTACATGTGTCCCTAAACTCCGCTGACATCCCTGTGTGTTCTCTGGTGGCAGAACTAGACAATAAATTGCTTGCTTGTAGAAATGAAGCAAGTTAGCCTTTCGTGTAAGTTCGAAGTGCCTGAGAAAAAACAAGACTGCAGCACAAATGTTTGTTCAGCTCCCATGGTTTTCAAAAACATTGACCTAAAAATGAGGCGTTTGCGCTGGGAACAGCAGCCAAACCCCACAAGAGAGCACAGCATAGGCAGCGGCCGGACCGAGCACTGCCTTTGCATAACTGCAGGCTGGGGAAGCCAACATCTGTGAGGCAAGAGAGATCCCTGGAAACACAAATGGTTTGGACTTATTTTAGGAAGAGGGAGACATCTCCTGGACGGACAGTGAATATGCGACTCACTCTTCTTTATCCTTAATAGCACATGAAAAAAAGTTACAATTATGTGCAATAACCAGATAAGAGGAGTTCTCCTGGTTCCATATCTTTTGATTTCAAATGGATTTCAAAGTACTGAGTATTTGATATCAAGGAGATCAACAAAGAAAAGGTAAATGGGTTTTAGAATTCCATAAGATCCTTGGAAAGAGACACTAGGTCCATGTCTGAATTACCTTGTCTCATGGCCAGCATTAATGCAGAACAGGAGGTGAACATTAATATTGGGTCTAGAGTAAACTAAGGAGCAACCATGAGAAGTGACTCTGCTGTGCGTGGCAATTCCTGCAGAATTTCCAGAGATTTACAAGTTAAAAAAATGAGCAGGCAAAGACACATGAACAACGAATTCAGAGTCATTGCTGATCAGTTGTGGATATCAAGGACTTATACCCAGATCCCTCTCATCAGGATTTAACAGAATTAAGTTACTGCACTTTGAGGACCCTCAAAATTCAAGACATCAAGGCAGACAGAGAGGCACATCAGCCTACCTGTGTACCAGCTGGTTTCCCTGAGGTGTATCAGTGTGCTCAGTCATCCTCCACTGACACCACCCTATCCTCACTGTGGCTGTAGCCTGGGAATCCTCCCTCTGCGTTAAGATATTTGGTCAAGCATCTAAATCATAGTGTGAAAAATCACAGCTTTTGCTGTCAGTTCAGAAACAAAAGCACACAAAACAGATGCAGACAGCAAGTTATTGCAGTTTTCTTTGAAGTTTAGTTTTATAATAATGTTTATTTATATTCTCTAAATCCAATTATTAGATAAAACACAGTAAGACTAATGCTGTGGTATTCACACCACTCATCTGACCTAAGTGGATCTGGAGTGTAAATGAAATTGTTTGCAATGAATTCAGATGTTAGAGTGGGAATAATTCATTAAGTAACACCTTATTTTTCCAAGAGCTTTCAAATTCATGTGTAGTGTTGAGATTGCTTCAAAATTCTCTGTCCCTCATCAAACGTCCAATCGGGCTTCACAGCCTTGATTTATTACAATGTTTCTCAAGGAGTTTCCAAGATACGTTATGGGCTCAGTGCATTGGATATCAGTTGTCTACTTGTGGCTCAAATCTCTCCAGTTTAGTCACTCACTATGCTTTGATCTTGGCACACACTGACATTTGTCAAAAGACTACTTAAAAAGTCACAAATGTATTAGCTGCAGAAGATGTCTTTCTAGTACCTCTTGCCACAAAATGAGTGACAGAATCAAAGCAATTTGTGAGGGACTGATCTCAAGGTGGTGTGCTGCAGTCTCTGAAAATTTTATCCATGTGTTGGCAGAGCAATTCCTGCCTTGCCTCTATCAGCATCCTTAAAAATTCTTCTCCTGGATACACCTAAGCTGGTACACCCAAGCAAGGGACTCTGGCCAGACCCTGCTGCCTGGCTGTGATCCAGACTCATGAAAATCCCATTTCTTACCCCCTTATATGCAAAACCAGGCTATTCTGGGGAACTCAAATGAGACAATCTTTTTAAGAATCAATTGCAATATGGAACACTGGAACAGTTTCCCCAGGGAAGTGGTCACAGCACCATGCCTGACAAAGTTCAAGAAATGTTTGGACAATACTCTTGGACACATGGTGTGTCTCTTGGGGATGGTCCTGTACAAGGCCAGGAGTGGGACTTGATGATCCTTTCCAGGTGGGTCCTTTCCAACTCAGCATATTATGTGATTCTGTAATTCTGTGACAGACAGTGAGGGATAGTTCTTTTTGGGCACAAAAAAAAAAAAAAAAATTATAAATATCAATATCAATATCAATATCAAAATCAATATCAATATAATCTTACAGGACAGAGAGGACACTACTTAGTACCAGAACTTTTTGTCTTCCACTTTAGCATACCTCCAAACCTTTCCAAAGCCAAGATTCATAGCTCTGCAGTGCTCATAGCTCCTCTACAGAGGTCCCATTCCTAATACTTGTTGCACGAATCTTCCTGGACCTTTCTTGTTGCTGTTATTTATCAATCAACAAAGAAAAATAAAGGTGTCATTCCTTATCCTTTCCCTGGGACTTCAGTCCTTTTAGATCTATTTAATAGTAACAGTCCTAACAGCAGTTTTGCTAACTGCAGTAATTGTCAGTTTGGGGCTCTTTTGCTAGAAGAATAGAAGTGTGAAGGATATTGTAGAGATGTCTGTGGTTTTCTTTCTTGCATAACCATTTATCGTTTGAATTTTATGATTTTTTTGATTAATGATTTATTCTATTTGGCTTGTAAAAAGTTGCAGCAGTTTCCAGACTTCATTCTCTATATGCCATTAAATGTCAAGCTGGCTTTCCATTTCTCTGCCTGATAATGATTGATTACTGTAGCAAAGCCTCATAGTGAATTAATGCATTGGCCATATTGGTTTGTAATTCTTAACAGGCCTGTAAATGCAACAATCCTGGGTTTCATGACTTTATGAGTGACAGGATATTTTTAAACATCATGTAGTCTATGAGATAGTATATATGTGATTTTAATAAAGCCATTATACTGGACTGCAACATTCTCCTGATGAGTCCCTTACAACTCAGCATATTCTATAATTCTATGATCCTGATTCTGACTACTCAATTCCTTTTCTTCTCTCTGGGAATATACAATAAAAACTCATGTTCTGAAGACTTCAGAGTCAATCCTCAATCGTAGAGGAACTGTTGCTTTCGGTGATCAAGAAGAATATTCAGTTTGCATAGAATGGAGAGAAGCAAGCAGATCTCTTTCCTCAAAATGCTGTCAGATCTCATCCAGATGTGACAGAAGTTCAGTTATCTGAAAGTCACAATTCTTACCACCTATGACCAGTAATGGCCTCATAACATTTTTCTGCAAGGAAACGCATTGATCTCGCTGTGTGGCTGTGACCCCAGTCCTTCACTCAGGTCTGTACAGGACTGACTGTGTTCCTGTGCACAGCTCAGCTCACTGGGTACAGCACCAAGCACCAGGGTGGGGCATTCTCAAGGCTTTCTTATTTTAATCCATTTCCCATGCAAGCCTCTTTGTCCAAGTGTTCTCTTGGAGAGCAGGTAGACTGCAAATTACCTGTAAACTCAGAGTTTTGAGCTCCCACTAGCTCTCTCACAAACTCTCATTGTACCTCACTTGGAGCCATCCGTCAGTAGGTCTGGCAGACCAGGACGAGGGTCAGCCCACCACGAGACACTGGCTGTACAGGGTGGTGGCTGTTTTTGCACAATGTCACCTTGTGCAGGCAGGTGACATTCCGGGGACACTGCTGCAATTGCCACCCATCCAGCAGCAGCAGGAGCAGCAATGCTGTTTGACCCTCCTGTCTCCCTGGCAGGAGTGGCTGACCCCAGCCCCTCATCCTTGTTAAACTCAGGAGTCTGAAACCAGCTTCATTCTCCATGACTCATTATGTATAATTGAAACCATTCTAGGAACTATAGAGTTGCCATGAGAAGTAGCCTGAAATGTTTTACCAGTCACACTGAATGCACTTTTTTTTAAGTGGTCCACCCAGTAATTTTGAAATGGTGTTTGTTCTAACCAAACTGATTCTTAGGGACAGGTTGTTCTCAAAGCTTGGCTCATTAATTTAATTTCATGGGGAAAAATGGCATATCACATATAATAAAAAAAAATGCTTTCAAATCTGCTTTTGAACCTATTGCTTAACTAAGGAAATATTTGTGGAAAAGTATTTCTTGAGACCTAGCACTTTCCCTCTAGGCCCAGCAAAATCCCATCAGAGCTGATGTCACTCTGAATTGATAAAGTGCATGTTCAGTCATGTGGTTACAGACCCATCACTGAAGCATTCCTATCACTGTAGATCTCTGCACCATCTTCTTTAATCCTGCCTCGGTGGAGTGAAATCTGCTTTCCAGGGAGCACTTCATTTCTAATGGCTCTTTTTTTACTTGGTGTGAGATACAAAAGATAAAGAACAAGGGGCACCATGAAGGAATCCTGCCCAAATCCTGCTCAGGCCAAGCAATTCATTGCAAACCAGAGAAACTGAAACAACAGTCTCCTGCTTTTAAAATGCTCCTGGGGGACAGTGAAGAGCAGTGTCCATATCTGTGTGTCAGTCAGTGGCTCTCTGTAATGCCCTTCCAATATCAGAATCAATGGGCTATTTCAGAGCTGCAGAACCACGCTCATGCAACAGCCCAGATGTGGAGTCACATTTCCCCAGCTACTGTGCCAAGGCAATCTTGAATTTCAGGCACAATGTATCAAGAACTTATTTCTGGAGTTGAAAACTCTTAGTTACTTTTTGTAACTTGGCATCACCTTGGGGCAGGAGTTTCTGAATACCCTTGACAAAATCTAAATAAAATCATATGATGAAATATAGAGGAACAAATGTGATAGAAAAAGAGAAATTACTACAACCTTGAATTTGATACACAGAAAAAAATGCCAGACAATACTTAATACATCACCAGGAGAAGGAAATAAGAAGATATTTCTTTATATACTTGTCATGTTTCCATATATGTTTATCTCTATGTTACACATAAAAGGATCCAAGATGTCCAAGTCATGGATTAACCAAGCATACAGCAGTTACAGAAACATACATGGAGAATCATATTGCAGAGCTGTATTTGTTTCTGTACTGTGCTCCCCAGTGCTCCAGGCTTTTGACTGCGTTCTGGTTCACTTGAATGCTCTGTGCACACACAGCCAAAGCAAATAAATCAAGCTGGGCCCAAGCTGCCTGTACAGAACCATCTGGAAGTCTCTTGAAGGTGTTCCCTTGTGGTCCTTTTCTGCTCTGGCTGTGTGCCAGGATATAAAGGATTACTGGGCAGATCACCTGCACTTCATGACATGGCACCTGAGTACAGACCTCCTGCAGACCACGCCTGACCCTGCACAAAGGCAATTTATGTTTTCTCATCTGCACAAAATTGAGCTGAAGACTGGGTAAAGTGTCTGTTAGTAATCATATCTGAACTGTACGAGAAAATGCAATTGCATCTTCTCTGTTGATAGCCACCAGAGGCAGAGATGGAGCTATTTGGAGGGTTTAGGTTCCAAAAATGTTGGTACTTGCTAATAACAATTTTATTGCTTACTTTCCCATGCGTGCCTCTGTCAACACAAAAGTCAAAAAATAACCTTGAACTCCTGGTAGCCTGTCTTTTTCAAGGATATTGAATATAAAGAAGCACATACTAAATCTCAGAGGTAACGTAGCTCTAGCCCAGGTCCTAATCTTCCAAAGAATCAAATAGTTTTGAAATGAGAAATGCCAGTTTCTAACTGAGCATGAAACTGCAGGTTTGAGTCCTTGATAAAATGTGACTATCCAGGTGTGTCAACATTTCCCCTCTGCCTGAGGCAGGACCTATCAGTTCAGAGTATCACAGCTGCCTGACTCACTTGCCTAGACAATAATATGTGTCATATCTGATTTAGTTGACATTCACAGTCACATTTCTGCTTCAATGCTTTGGACAGGAAACAGGATACCTTTGAATAGAAATTATGACTTGTAGTAATACATCTTTGCAGTTATTTGGCAATTTTAATACACAGTGTCAACAAAATTCTGTAGTGCACAGGACAGTAAAAATAATTTCTTGTTTTCTCAACGTTTGAACTATATGAAATGAATCTTTCATGAGAGTTTTTAAGGTATCTCTCACCATGGTGTGTCAGTATAATTTAGGAATTATGACATAGGAACGAACTAAACTAAAATCATCTCACAAACCGACAACTAATGCCTTCACATTGGCAATACCAGCACTATCAAACATGTCAGACATTATATTATCACCAGAACAGTCTCGACCAAGTTTACTAGAAACAGTACAAACTCTCCATCCTGCCATCTGGAGTTTCTCAAATGAAAAAAAAGACCTGAGCATGCAATAATTCAATAGGGCAAATTTACATCTCATTATGAGTAAAATCTGGGTGCATTTTAGCAGTTTTCTCTAAAGGAGGCACTGGTATTAATGTCCACACCATGAAAGACTTGCTCCCTCTATCCGTTATAGAAAGAATGATGTCCACAGTGCATTAGGAACTCTGACCACTACAGAAACCAGTTAAATAATCCTATTTATGAAATGATAAAGAAGATAGCAAAGGCTTTCCATTTCTTTTTCTGATGAACACAAATTTGAGAGCACAGGAATACTCAGATTAGATTGATCTCAAGACGCTTCAAAGCACTTGGTTTAGAAATCTTATTTATCATAGAATGGTTTGGATTGGAAAGGGCCTTAAGGAGCACCTAGCTCCAACTCCCTTGCCATGAACAGGGGCAGCTTCCACTAGACCAGGTTGCTCAAAGCCCCATCCAGCCTGGTCTTGAACACTGCCAGGGATGGGACATCCACAGCTTCTCTGGGGAACTTGTTCCAGTGACTCATCACCCTCAAGGTAAAGAACTTCTTCCTAATATCGAATGTAAACCTACCTCCTTTCAGTGTGAAGATATTACTCCTTAATAGTACACGTGCCTTAAGAAAGTCCCTCTCCATCTTCCTTGTAGGCCTCTTTAGGTACTGGAAGGTGCCCAAAAGTGTCCCTGGAGCCTTCTCTTCTCCAGACTGAACAGTCCCAAGTTTCTCAGCCTGTCCTCATAGGAGAGGCGCTCCAGCCCTCTGACCATCTTCAGGATTTCCTCTGGACTCACTTCAACAGGTCCATGTCCTTCTGGGGACCCCAGAGCTGGACACAGCACTGCAGGTGGGGGCTCACAAGGGCAGAGTAGAGGGGCAGAATCCCCCTCCTTGACCTGCTGCTCACGCTGCTTTTGATGCAGCCAGGACAAGTTTGGCTGTCAGGACTGCAGGAGCACATCGCCAGCTCATGTTGTGCTTCTAATCTGCCAACACTCCAAGTCCTTCTCCTCGGGAATGCTTTCAATCCATGCTCCACCCTGTCAGTATTTGTACTTGGGGTTGCCCCAACCCAGGTGCAGGACCCTGTACTCGGCATTTTTGAACTTCATGAAGTTTGCACAGGCTCACCTCTCACATGGTGGTGGCTTGGTGTCAATAAACTTGCTGTGGGGGCCCTGGATCCCTCTGCCCAAGCCACCCACAAAGGTGTTGACAGTGCCAGTCCCAACACCAGCTGCTGAGAGCAGCACTTGCCACTATCTCTACTGGGACATTTAGTAGCCTCTATCTTGGTTTTAATGTTAAGGGAACAAAACAGTCTGAGGAGAAAGAATTGGAATGAAGGTCTCTTTGGCATGAACCCGATGCTGTTGGCAGCATTTCAGCATGATTTAAGCAAGATTGAATATCTAAGATGCTCATTTGAATTGAAATGATATCTGCATATTCAAATTTCTAAAGGTTGAACAAAGAATAGAAGACAAGTCTTCCTCCTCTGGGGTGTGCACCACTAGGTCGGTGTATCAGTGTCAGGCACAACCCAGCAATGTTTTTTTAAAAACAATGAGTCATTCATCTAAATCCAGACCTCTGATTTAGATCTCAAAGTGCAGGAAATGCATTGGATTTACCAGTGACTGTCTCATTGAGACACCTAATCCATAATCCAGGGGACAGATGGACAACCTCTTTCAGGTTAAGATATCTGCCCACCAGTTGAATCTACTGAGACTGTTTTAGACAATTAATTTCCCAGCAGTGACATCAACATAGATTCTTGGCACTGGACAATTCTGCTGTGAAAGCAGGACAGATACAATTCAGGGAGATCTTTGTTAAGCCAACAAACATTAGCAGAAAAAAAAGGAAAGCTGCTTGTCTACTCCTATGCAGATCCTAATGCTAAGGTTCCTTCAACCAGAAGCCACACTGAGGCCCCTGGAATACATCTCTCAAACTTGCTGTCAAGATATATGTGGGTTTTTTAATTCTCCCTGTACTTCTACTCAGCATCCAAACTTGGATGCAGATGTGTTTTCATTATTCTGGATTTCTTTCCATTTGCTTTCCAACTTTTGTCTTCTTTTCTGCATTGAGTTCAGCCAAAATCCACCATAAGTTAAAGTGTTATCAGCTGGGGAAAAGTCGTATGGTGTAAATGTGTTGATGGTTCTGGTGACTGTATCACATTACAAATCAATTTGCTTCACTCATGGAGTTGAAAAATTATAGCATCAAGTCTAAAATCACTACTGTCAAGCACATCCTTGAGAGGCATGTAAATTTCCTATGCACTTTTACAATGTTCTTAGCCATAAAATTATTTCAAACAATGGTAAGTACATTTTGCATCTTACATGGCTCTTCAGTAAGATGCTAATTATTTGCCACAAACTCAGTCTTCAGACTTTTGTGCCCTTTTTTTTCACAGCTGCAAACCTGATCACAGTCTACCAGCAGTGGGGCTGTGGCACTGTAGCAAATTCACTCTTTTCTATTTTTCTTCCGTTTCTGTGAGGTACTTATCATCTCCCACTGTAATCCATACCCTGGCTACAAAAGCAAGGAATTCTCTGCTTTGGGATCATCCCTTAAGTTTTATTCCTTTGGATTTCTTCACAGTGCCTAAGTTTGTTCTTGGTTGTAGACTAGGTCCTTCTCATTTTCCCACATTCTACCCAAGTCTCAGTGTCAGAAGCAAAGACATACAATGCTTTTTCTGTTTATTTGAATTTAAGCATGTTCTGAACAAAAATACTTATACTGTGCCTTAGAAAGTTTTGTACCTGGCATTTGCAGCTGGCTTCTACCAATTTCATGGCACCTAGGGCTGCTGGGGCTTCAGAACCAGGAAAGGGCAACATGCATTTAGCCTGGTGAGGCTGTAGTGCTGGGAGAGCTAAAATGCTGTTTAAGATAGCTGCCACTACACTTGACACTAATACATGGAACATCATGAAGGTTGCCTTTGCTAAAACTGTGGCTTTATTTCCCTACCACCCATGCTGTAAAGGAACATGAACCTTCTGAAATACCAACGGTGAAAGTTTCTTGGTCTCCCTTGGCACCCCCATGGTAAATGAGGGACAGGTAATTATTACAACATATTTTCAATGAATTGTTTTACCAAAATATCTTACGTGGTTTAGAAATTCTCTTTCCACCCTGGACAATATGACAAACTGACTGAAGTTTACTTTCCCCTGTTCCTATTTCTCTGCCAAATATAAGCTGTGTGATATGCACTAATGAGGTCTGAGAAAAGCTTAGCAGTAATGTCATTTGTTTGCATGATCCCTTAGAAACACGTGTTATAATGTAGTCCTTTACAATTTCAGCATATTCTTCAGGAAAATACACATCAGTATGTTCATTCATTTCACTTTTTCTATTCCTACACCATTTAACACAGTTAAAAGCACCACTGTATTTTGCAGCAACTCCATCAGGATAAATGTACAAACCTATCCCCAGTGTTTCCCCACAACACAAGTGGTGAAACAGCCCTAAAGAAATTTTGTTCCCTTTCCAGCTATGTCTATAAAAGTTCCCTACAGGCAGGATTAACAGAACCGACTCAAGTTCTCCCACTTAAATCTGCCCTTCGTGCTTTGGCATACACTTGCAATTTCGGTCTGGGTTTGTCAGGCAAAGAAGTTGTACATATTCTGGCCCTTTATGTGAGCCTTGTATGCCTGGACTGGAAATCACATGGGAAATTAATGTCTATATTCTTATGAAGAAATTGTGAAATTCTGGACAAAGTTCTTCTCCCATCCTGTGTTGTCAGTTTATCTGGTATAATCAAATGAAGAAGAACTGTATAAAAAAGCTTGTATAACTTCCCAAATGAGGGGGAAAAAAGTCAAAGTCCAGGATGAATTTGGAATATCTGCAACAATCCAAACAGGCCAGGCATAAGCTGAAAGGAAGGCCATGGCATGATTTATACAGTCACATTGCTGCTGCAGAGGACAAAGACAGCATGTGCCAGCAGCTGGCATTGTGAAGATAGGAGGTCACAGATTTCTGCTGGTATTCAGGTGAACTCCAGGAAGGGACTTCCCAGCAGTCCATGTCAAACAGGAGATCCCAGGCAGGTCACAGAGCCTGAAATGGAAGCTTAGCAGCATGCCTGCACTTTCAGGAATCACAACAAAAGCAGAGTCTTTTATAAAAGCTCTGCCCCAGCTTGGCAGTGAGTTAGCTGAGCTCAGGATTTGTTATTCCTGCTGATAGCAGCTGTTCCCAAGCAGCAGTGGGTAGCATGTGGGAGCTCACTCACGCTTTCCTGGTGACCCTCTGAGCTCTTTGTGGTGCCGTGCTGAAGGACCAGATAATCTTCAAGCCATGGCTCTTCCCAGGGGTGGGAAGTCAGGTGGAGACTGGTTTGGGGGATTCAGAAAGCCATTTGCTAACTACATTTGTCAGGAATTTCTAGGGTGCAGATTTCCCCCGAGACATGTTTTTTAAAAATGCCACAATTTTACCAGAAGTGATAAAGCTGTCATCGAGCAGAGCCCGGCTGCAGTGTATGCCCAGAGGTGCAGCACAGCATGGGCTGCAGGCACCAAACACAACAAAATACTCGGACCTGGGTACCATTATAGCAGTATAGTCAATAGTATAAATGAATATAAATTAACAGCTGCAGCCATTTGTCCTAAACAAATGGATATTCCACTGGATCATTAGCTGTTCAAGTGGAAAAGCTACAGCAGCTACAAGGACAAGATGAGAGTGATACAAAAAAATAGGCTGGGAGAAGAAGACTATTGGGATGTGGATTTTACCTTTTCCTTTATAAACACGGGTGTGTTAGAACAGGAAAAGTGAGAATGACACTTTCATATAGGGAGACCCTTTTAGTATATGTGAGATGGGAGTGATGTTTTTTTATAGCAGTACTGCAAGGCAAAAATTTAATTTGGTGGGGAAATTACAGGAAATTACTAAAAGTTTTCATTCTTTATGGGTAATTATGTTTTAGCTCTAACTCCGTGATTTGGAGTAGATTTTACTTTGCACTGGAATCTGCTGTTAATGTTCCCACTCTGATTTTAAAAAATTACATTGGAAAGTAAATAAATAAGTGGAGTCTAGTTTAACTGTACACTGAAATATCACGGGGAGACTGTTCCCTGTGATTAATGAGTTTTGGCCTGCTGAATAATTCCACTAAACCACTTATCAGCACAATTCACTGTCACTTTTCTCAGCACTGGTTTCAGATGCATATGCAAACTAATTGCCATGTAGAACAACAGCCTGTGGTGCAGACACTGAGACTGTCTAAACCAATTCAGAAATTTCCATCTAGTTTTTACATCTAACTTTTAAAGAAAAATCTCACTGTCATGAAAACTTTTTACATCCTACAGAAAATATGTTTAGAGAACTATAAGGAACTTTTTAACCCATTTTTTGCACAAGAAATAAAAAAAGTTTTAAAAGTATCCTCTACATACTATATGGAAAGCAGGAAATTAAACATTAGCCACAAGACATTTTTTACAGTTTCATTGAAGTAAGAGTTTTAACAATGTGTTTAACTATGTAACACGTTCAGCAATTGTTAGCATGAAGCTCCTGCTTTTCTGCACAGCCTTTGCTACCCCCACTTTAGAAGTCTCCACATCACAGGGGGTGTAAATGTTCTTTTTAAATTTAAATTATGCTTATTAAAAGCTTCAGAATTGCCAGGAGAGCCACTGTGATGAAAACCCTATTATATATTTTTCCAAGAAGATTTACAACCTGCATTAGACACAGCGCTCAGCCATAAAATCAAGAGAAATGTGCAGACCTGACACACTTCCTCTGTGCAACAGAAATTAAAATATATATCCCATGAATGTTGTCATAGCAACATGTGGGAAACATTAGAAGAAGTTAACATGATGAACAGGTAAAATTTATATTTCTCTAAAATCTTACCCCACACATCGCTCATAAATCATCCAGTGTAAGTCTGTGTTACAGAGTTCAACTCTCCATTTTTATTTATTTAATATTTAGTCGTATTGTTCCAACTCACAAAATAAGTGCTGGAAGAAAGGGCTCAGCATTAACTGGGTATTACAATCTGCTCAGTAATAGAGATATACAAACTTAAAGGCAAAATCAAAAAGGCTGATGCCAGTTTTATGGTATTCATGTGTATCTGCAAGAGAGTTCCTGCAAGAGGGGAACTCAAAACCTGCAGCTCTTGAAGCCTAGGTGAGCAAATATTTCCCAAATTATTTAGCTAAATCATTGGTTCCTTTAGAAAGCCTTGGTTTAATTAGCTGTTCGAGACTTTCCTATTTCATAAGAGCCTGTGGTTTATCCACCTGGAAAATTAAAATAAAAAATTAGTCAAATGACCTGCAGCCTCACCTTATAGGGAGTTCAAGATGGTCCTATAAGTTCAAAATCAGTACACTGACAGGATCAAACTGGGGTCTGTAATGGTCCCCCTTGAAAATAAAAGTCTACTTCCTATTTTTGTGCCCAAAAATAATTTAGTCCAATTTAATTTCAATGTACGTCATAGTCTATATTTATAGTAAAATAACTTTATACAGTTATTTTACAATAAAAACTACTTACTAGACTATCAAGTGAATAATTTTTTTTAAATACTCAGCCATTATTTCCCAGGCTGTAACAAATCTTAAAAAACAGTCAAGCACTTTTCACATATACAGAAGTATTTGAACTGCTTTGTAGAGGATACTTTGCATGTCATGTGTAATAATAACTATGGCAATTTTTTCAGTTTTTAAATCACTGTGGGGCTAAAAAAAATGAAGAAAATAATACCAGCAGAGATACAGGGAAGTATTACAAAAGGTCTTCCTTAATCCAGCTGAAGTCTGGCTGTTCAAAGCTGAGCATGAGAATCCAAACTCAACTCAACCTGTTTGAGTTAAGGTCATTTTTCAGAAACAGAAGGGATGTGGACAATGGGAAAGGCTCAGGACCAGTGGCACAGCTATGGAATATCTGCAATCTATAATTTCCAATACATGGAAAGGTTGTGGAGCTGCTGACCAGACACCAGCCCAAGGGAAGGTGAGGACAGCCCTGGCGGACACGGGGCCAGGACAGGTCAGTAGTGGAGTCACACCAGTTTTGCCCCAGTGGTATTTGGGGCATTTACAGCAAGCTGTGTAGTGAGGTCAGGTATGATTTTACAAGGCAAGGGGACACCCCTGAATTTAATTTAAAATGGGAGAGGACACTGCAATCATTTCTCCAGGGCAATACAGGTTATGCTGCTGCTTGCTCGTGGTGCCTGTGGCATTCAGGGTATCCTGAATGCACAGAAGCCCCAAAAGCCATCCCAGGGTTTTCTGAAGGTTCACCTGAATTGGGTGGGAATTTAAACACTGACCTCAGCAGGATCAGCAGGTCTTGTGTGCAGAAAGCCACAGAGGTCAGATCAAGACCCTTTTTCATGTAATGTCCTTTCTACAATAGTGGCCATCAGCAAATATTAAGAAATGTTTATAGATATAAGAGCTTAGGAGTATAAGAAGGGTACTCATAAAGATACTCCCTACATTGCAGTGATCAATTTTCTGAGTAAAACCTTGGTATTTTTGAAGACATTTTAGCTTAAAGTTGTAGTATTTAATGTGACTGAATATCTTTAGATTACCTTAAAAGCCATTTTCTCATACAATATAAGGATTGCAAGAAGTCAAGGAATATTTTTGAAAAAAATCCTGAGCAAGCTATCTCAGGCTTTTAACCATAAGTGCAACATAAGTTTGGTCTTTCCAAAAAAAGCCTGTACTAAAATCATCTGTAAAGTAATTTTGTCCTTAAATTGCTACACTTCTCAATAGAGAGACCTGTATTTCTCTTCTCTATAGTCTATTGAAGCTTACAATAAATTACTTCTACTGGATCAGTGTATTAAAAAAAATAAAATTAAAGTAACTATAAGCCTTCCTTATGCTTTTCAGTAGCATCTAATATTACTTTAATTTTGTGGAGAGTCTTTCATAAGGCATTACTTGTGCTATGGAAGCACACAGTTCTGCTGGATTTTTGTCTTTTTTTTTAAGGAGTTCTGCTGGGGTTTTGTTATTTTTTTTAATGAGTTCTATATGCAAATGTCTCTGAAGAATATAGCACTTCATACAATGTCTTATACAAAAGTACAAGCTTTAAATGTGCTGCTTGAGCTATGCTCTCCAAAAGAGACCCATCTTCTCCTGGCAATCCATACTGAAATAAAATTATTTCCTGAGAATTTAATTATGTTGAAAGCAATTAACCACAGAACATTTCTACCTATAAAGATGAAAATCCTAGAAGACCACATCACATACACATGATGCAATTCATTAAGCTATACTGATTTATATCATCTAAACTGCTTTGCTCTATTTTGAATGTTTGTGTCCATTTTCAACAGGTTTGAAGTTCTCTTTCGTTCTTCCATAAGAAAGAAACAGAATTATGCAATTCTAATTTTCATTCAATTGGATATGTTAGAAAATATAGTGAAATGTAAGCCATCTAATCATTGGGATCTTACCCCTTCTTGCAAGGAAACCACAGAGTTTGGAGAATGTCCAGCCTTAAAATTAATGACTAAGTGTGATCCACAGAGAAATAACTTTAACCACAATTTGGCTAGACCTTAAAGTCTGCATTTTTATTGGTTTTGGCATCTGGAACCTTGTTTCTAATAGAATCACATCCCTTGAGATAAGCAGTGAAAGAAAGGTGGCTAGTCCTAAACTTGAATGTTTTGTGCTTTCTCTGCTTTCTTTTCTGAGATTTCAATAGCATTAATTACAGTGTAAGCAGAAAAGTCAACTGTTTTACAGTCTGACAGGACTTGGGTTTGTTCCCAAGACGTGAGTCCCTGTGCTAAGAAGAAATTATATTCAAATGGGACTTGTTCCAACACTGACAACAGCCGTGGGATCAGCACTGTAATGGCTTTTGGCTCTCCCTTCCCTTGAACGTGGCTTGTGTGAGCACAAAGGACCTGATGAACACAAGACAATTTACCTTCAGCAGCCATGGACATTAATCAGACATAAATGAAGAAATCAGAGTAGTGTAGAACAATTAATCTGGTGAAGCCTTGACCTTCTCTTCCAGACGGACAGCAATGCTGAGAAGGTGATAACTGCAGGCAACCACCATGCTTTGTCTTCTACATCATTTTACATAGCAACATGACCATGGAAAGAAAGATCAGGGAGACCTTTGAGACCAGGACCTGACCCAGAAATGGACTGCAACCACTGAACCAGCACACAGGGAGATCAGTGGATCTCTTTGGCAAACCTGGCACTGGATGGACGAAGCTTTTTTCTTTCTCTTCAGCAAACAGAGACATGCAAAACACAAGGTTTGGTGCTAATGGGACTCTCCCTCCAGGCATATGTGTGTCATTCCCATTCTTAAGGTGGGAATTCCTAAGATTCCTAGATGCTTCTGATCAAAAAGAATGACAAAAGTCAGAGGGTCAACAAAAGCTTTCAATATTTTATTAGTAAATTATATACTTGGCATGGAAATTGGTATGTTAGTCCCCTATCTCCTAAAATTAGCAAATAATATCATGAACTAGCAACCCATGACTTGCCTTGTACTTTCTGGTAAGAAATGGGCACTTTTAGGGCATCATTCATTGATTCAGATGCCAGTTTAGAATGGGATGCAAAGAAAAATTACTATTTATAAGTGCTGTTTTCTAGAAATTCCTATTTAATACTGCCTCTAATACATAAATACACAAAGAAAATCAGTCTGTGATCTGTGCTTACATTCATTTACTCACATACATCTCTGTTGGGTTTGAAGAATCTCCCCCAGATTTCCCAGCAGGTGTTGTGGGTAAATTTTAGAAAATACACCTGGAAAACAGGCTCTTTTAGATCTGCTTTCCACCAGCAGGAAGTCATGAAAGTTGTAGGCAGGGGGTTAGAGTGGCTAGGAAGGCTTAGGGGGTCTCATGTAGAAGATATATAGAATAAAATCCTTCAGGAAAAATCAGCAGAATAAATTCAGGAAGCTGGAAGTTTACATTCTATAGGAATACCTGTAAAGCAAAGAGAAAATTAGAAGCACTGGAATAAATTATCCTGAAGCAAAGACAAAAGCAGAAAAAGCAAAGGAAACAAAAGAGACACTCAGCTGAATCAGTTCTAAATAACTTGAAGCATTAAGAGGAACCAAACGGCAAAGCATAGCTCAAACAACTAAAGACAAGGACAAAGCAGAAGCACACAAAGACATGAAAATCTTTATGAAATTAGCACCAGGGTAAGAAGAAATATGTAACTGTTAGATAGTCCAAGGAAGGTCAGGGAAATGGTCCCTCAGTAAAAAGGAAAAGCCAGGAACAGGAGGTATCAAGAGCCAATATCTGTATGGCTTGAGCTGCACAGCTGGCTCTGAGCAGACAGCAAACCCAGGGTAAACCACTGCAACCAACCTGGTGACAGATTAAAGAAAGAGCAAAGCAGAGAGAGCCCAGATAACTGAGGATTACCTAGATGAATTATGTTCACACAAGTTCTGAGTGATAAGGGAGGAACACTCGAGCTTCACCCGTGCTCTGAGCTGACCCATCACAGAAGCTGCAGCCTCAGACACTCCACGGGCTGATCAGCTTGAGCTGTGAGCCCAAGACTTCAGAGACCTAACCTGAGAAAAACACAGATCCTCCTGCCTCTTCTTATCAAATACCCAAGAGGAAAGGTATGAATACCTCTCTTCTGGCTACTTTTACTTTGGTTCAAAAATTCAAAGTGAAGTAGTGCTTAAAAATACAAAGTACCTCTAAATATCTTTAATTTCTAGAAAGCTAATAAACTATTTATACCATCGTATACATTCTAGAAAAGCTTTCTTCAAGACATTTGTGTTAACTATCAATTTCAATACTGTTTATTGTTTAGAAATGCTTGGTCTTCGTGCATGTTGTCTTTAAACAGGAAGCACTTTGTTGCCTGTAACCAGTTCTTATTTAAAAAAACACAATACTTCACCCTGGCTAACTTGATACAGTGGGGGTTTTAAAATTCTTTTATTTTTTCTAGAATGTATTTTCTGAGTCTGAACTAGCCTTCTATCACATGTCCTTGCTAGAACAGGTCAGAAAAGTTTTGTTGAAATTCATTTAAAAAGCTCAGGTGTGACTGAAATCCTTAAACTAAAACACCTCAAGTTTCTAGTGCTCTTGGCAGGCCTTGGGCATCTCTCCCACAGAAACCTGCATGGCTTCAGACAGGAATGGCAAGGACTCCAGGCTTCTGCAGGACTCTGGAGACTCAGGCACATCCATCTTCCCAGCCCTGCCCTCCAGAGCCCAGGCAGGGTCTGTGCCCTTGGAGACTTTGGGCCCCCAGGGCAGGTGGGAGCCCCTTGGCCATGGATGCTCCCTGGAGCCATGGAGGGGTGAGAGAGGGCAGTGCTCTGAATTTGGCTCCTGAGAGCCAGGAATTCCTGGCTCCAGCCACAGGGCTCCACGTTCCCACCTTCAGGTTGCAGAACCAGGGTGCTGAAGATGGAAGTAGCTGCACAAGCTCTGCTGGCCTATTCCAGGAAAGAAAATCAATTTCTTGATCTTTAAAGCTTCACAGCCTACCATACCAGCCCTAAAATCAGAAGATGGTGTTCCAGGAACCAAGGAGTTTTTTATCCTGCCCAGGGAATTTGGAGGATAGTCAATCTGGAGACCTCTGGAGCCTGTGCATTCAACCAACACTCTTCTCTTGGCTGTTGGAAAAGAAGCAGAAACTCCACTTTCTTTCACACCACAGGACTTCTGTGAGCAATTTTTGGTTTCAAAGTTACAGGTCATTTGATATTTTCTAGCAATTATTATTATTGTCTGCCAACTTGAAATTCTGTAATTTGTCCAACTCTGAATAAATCCAAATTGACGTAATATCTGATGACAGAGAATATGTAAGTGACAAAGTATATCTAGGCAATGTTGGAGTCATTGTGAAGGCAGTGGACAATGTGTATGGTGACAATCATGCCTACCAATTTTCAAAAAGCTATGGATGGCTGGTAACAATAAATTGAGGTCTTCAAAGGGCACTGAAATTATTCAGATGCCTCTTTTCCCACCCCTCTTTCACTTTGAACATCTATTCACAATATTATGTGTCTAAATGGAAGCAGAGACCTAATTATGTGCCAGAGTTCATCTACAGTACAAGCAGCACACAATTTACATCACCAGTTTGGTTATTACTAACAGTGCAAAATTGCTGTAAATGAGGCAAAGTAAAAATACTCTCACAGACTTTTCCATTTTATTCCATTTCCTGCATTTATCTTGGAGATGAATTCTGCTGTGTTTATAGCTGAATCTTATGGATAATTATATACTGCCAGCATTTAGTTTCATTATTTAGGCACAAATCCTTCTAGCACTTATGCATAAGCATAACTTTATTCATTTTGAAGTTCTGTGGGATAATCCATTGTACATGAAAGCAGGCATATGAATAAATCTTCATAAGATCAGAGCCTTAAGTTGTACAAGAAGAATTAGATGCTAGAGTAATCTATTGCTGCTTCAGTAAATGTTAAGTTCTTCCCAAAATACCAGATGTGAGGAAGAATGTCTAAAGAACAAAGCAGACATGACATCACCTAGTTGTCATTGTAGAAATAACATCATGCATGGAACATAATCCAAAATGTGGGAGATATAGACAATTTGATTTAATATTTTTGCAAAACCAAAGTAAAATGAATGTAAACTGTAGCTAAATAGACAACTCATTAGCAAGTGCACCAAGTCCATTGTTAAACAATGGCAGATTGTCTAAAATCAGAATTCCTTCTCTTAAAAGTGAATTTCAGTTTTCTGAAAACACCAGTTTATTTCAAACCAGAATGCTGCCCTTGTCCAGAGCAGGTCACATATGTTTTAGTGAACTAGCAGCCCAATTGCCCCCAGGCAGCACCACTTCACCTCTTGACTAGGAGAAAAGGAAAATATTCTTATTTAGAAGTCATGGGGCCACCTTGAACCCCTCTACAACCAACCTCAAGTTCCTCTTTATAATTTTTCCCCATCCAGTAATCATTGGAAGCACCAACTTCTCCTGAAGAGAAAGCTGAGCCCAGCACAGGGGCTGAGCCCTGGATGCCTGAGAGAGTTAGCCATGCTGCAAGTCTGTCTCTCTGAACAAACAGTACTGGAAAATGCTTTATCTAGTTCTGAATCCTAATTGGAATGAAAATATTTTTATTTGGCATTAGCCTTATCAGAGCAGCCTGAGCAGGTTTTGTCCTATTTGCACTGAACAAATGGCAAAGTTGCCACTGAATTCATGAGTGCAGGACCTGGCCTGAGGAACTTCTGTGCTGTGAATTACAACAGAGCAATGGAGCTATTACCTGGTATTTTTTCCTATTTTAATTAATGAGTTGACCAAACTGTCTGGTGCACTTTTTCAAAACACATAATTTAGTCACTTGATTATATACCAAAAATGTGAATAGTGACTGGTATTTCCCAGTTGAGATTTCAGTTCAACTTTCTCCTTTTTAAATTTTGCATAATTTGGCAATATTTCATAGCATTTTGGAATTGAAAAATAAAAAACACTGTATTGCTATGATAAAGAAAAAATCTATTGAAGCCTTATAGGCATCCAAAGTTGTTTGTAGTTCTTTTAAGTTTTAAACAACAGGCCATAGTAAAATTAGAGATTTAAATTATTCATATAATTAAGGCATCAAGGGTTTAGTAATATTCAGAATAAATTCCCCCAATAAATTGTGAGCAATGCAAAAGAGGTTTAAAGCTTTTATTTAAAAGACACATTTAAAAAGATTAGTTTATACCTGAAAGTTTAACTTTTACCATATTGATGTTGTTAATTTTTTTCACTTTGGAAAAACAATTATTCACTTCAATAAACAGTTAGAGGCTCATATGGACATGTATGTGGTTACATTGAGGGCAAAGCAAAGGTGGCTGGAGTTGGAATTACAGTTCCAGCCTGTAACCTACTGGGCAGATCTGCAGTGAGTTCATGGTGGAAGCTTATTATAATTCTGGCTGGCGGATTGCACCTGTATCAAGACAAATATTTCTTCCCAGAGGTAAAGATAACCCAGGGACACCATCCCAAAACTTGGTCCCAGTTTGCACTCTCCTTGGACACTTGGGTGTCTGAATCCTCACTCCTGATGGTCACCTTTCCTGCAAAAACACAACTAAGTCTCAGGGAAACTTCTTCTCAATGTGAAAGCCAAATTTTGTCCATTATTCTCATTCTTTAACTTTATGTCATCCCAGATGAATATTTTGCTGTCCAGCAGCTCCTCCCTCCTCTGAGCACACACCTGGCCACAGGCAAGAGTGTGCAGGACACACATCTGAGAGCACACAGCCCCACAGAAAAGTGTTGCAATAAACAGCTTTCAGAGTTCCTGCTCTGTCTGTCCTAGTCAAGGGCTGTTTAAAATAGCAGCCTCCCATTCTGAGAATCGTCTTCATTTCTTTTTGTTTTTTAATTTCCAAAAGCTTGCAGAGATGTTCCTATCCTTTGGGGAGGCAGCCTTTGCACATGCAGCTGCTGTGAACCCATTACACCTGTAAAGGATATGCAATCTCTGTTTAAATGAGCAACTTGATTCTTTTAGGGATTCTCTGAAGCTAATAGGTGATTTACAGTCACTTCAACGGCGGCAGGATCAGGCCCTTGTCTTCATCAGGCATGTCATCCATCTTCACATGAACAGGCTGACAGGAGAGGAATTGAAATTTCACAGTCTGTGATATATTTAGAGATTGTTTAGATTGCATTAGGCTATGGAAAATACTGTGCTGACCAAGATAATCATCCTTCAGATATTGATCTAACCCCTGTCTGCTCAAATTTGTTCTTCCAAATCACACTGCCTGCAGCTACCTACCACTATCTTAAAGTAATATTGCAGTGACACTGCTGGGATCCTTGGTTTTTCTCCAGTGGAAATCAACACTGGAACTTGAGCCAATTTCAACAGTGAAGGATTGCATGTTCTAAGACGAAATGCTGAAAATCAGACAGAAATATCCCACCTCAGCCCAATAATACTTAGTTTAGGTTTGGGGTGTAGGAAGGAGAATATATCCATAGAAATCATACCTACAAGGCTACATAGGACTACCTAGAATAGACCTGAACAAATTAGTGGGAATGATCAGGGAATGTGCCAGATTCCAAAAACATTGTAAGAAGGGTAACATACCTGTCCCCAACAAAGCTAAGATGTCCCCAGGAGACACTGTACTACCATGGCTATCCTGCTTCCAGCACAGCATTCACTTGTTCCAAGACAGCTCCAGAACCTCTGGGTGGTGCTGCCTTGCCACATTTTGATTTAGACACACTTTCAGACCTTTGCTGTGATGGCTCTAAATATATACAAATGTATGGAACAGCTCCATAACTTGGATCTTCATTACAACCACGGATTTGGAATGCAATTCTAAACACTTGGGATGGCTGAAAAGGTCACACAAAGTGAATGACTACCAACAGCCTGGAAAACTGGGGATTTTGCCAGCAAGGCAAAGGTGGAATAAGGTACGGTGGAATAAGACCAACAGGACTCTTAAAGCTTTGCCATTGCCTTTTAGGTGTACAGGAGGCCTAGCAAAGAACTAATTGCAGAAAGAAATAACAAAATATTTTGTCAGGTCTATAAGTGCACTTTCTTCAGCAACAAAAAGATACAGATCACAAGACATGGAGTTAGCACAGGACCTCAATGAACAGTTCAAAGGATGCTTCGAAAATTAAATTCTGTTTGATTTCCACAGTGTACTTTGACTAAAATGTAATGCGAATTCAAAGTGCCCTTTGATCTGAAGGGAGAGAATGGAATTAAGGTGAATTGAGTTTATTCTTCTAATACCTTACACATCACACAAAATAAATACAGGACTCTATGAAAACTATATAGATTTGGGATTTTGCAGTATTGTAAATTATTGCCCCCAGAGCAATGGGCTGCCTGATCCTTCTTCCTACAGTTTTCTGCTAATTCAAATAGCACTATTCTCCTAAGTCATGTTATTTTTTTCAGAATCCAAGATTTTATGTTTAGCAGACCGCATAAGAAACTAAGGATTCTTTCTTTTTCTTTTTCTTTTTTGTTTTTTTTTTTTTTTTTTTGTTGTTGTTTTTGGTTTTTGTTTGTTGTTGTTGTTGTTGGTTTGTTTTTGGTTTTTTTTTTTGTTTAGTTTGTGGTAATTTCACAAACAATTCAGAGAGGCAGCCAGGCAGCAACAAGTTTTGGTGTAATATTACTAGGTTTTTACTCTGCTAGTTCCTGATTCTGTGATCTATATTTCTTTGTTGCTGGAGGTGATGAAGCCTTTGCTGTATTTTGGCCTCTTATTCCAGTTTGTGGAGTTCAGGGTCCACATCAGCAACACACACAGGGCAGTTCAGTGCTCCAGGTTCAATAGGCTTCGTCAATACATCATCAATATCTTTTGTTCCACAAGCAGCAATATTCCTCTCAAAAATCTCAGCATTCTCCTACCCAGCATTACTTTAAACTATAAAACCTCGTGTTCACAGTTTCTGTTTTCATGGATTCTGTGACAAGGATAACATGTTCTGCCAAAACACAGGGTTTTCTCCTAAAAGCCTTGTAAATACATACAAAACCGCCAAATTTTCTCATAATAAATAAGAAAGATATTTTCTTACAATAAATAACCTCCTCTCTTGAACCATTGCTCGCCAAATTATCAATGGCTTGGCAATTTTCATCAATTCTTTTAAGAGACATCTCTTTAGCTTCTACATCCTCCCAAAACAGTGGCAAGGAAGGAATATTCAGACAATCCTTTATCTAGGAAAAGCAGCAAACTGTCTATGTTAGGGTGAAGCAGATTTTAGATCACATTAATAACTTTTTAAATAAACTAATAAAAGGTTTAACTACAACACTGGCACACACTCATTTATGAGTTTGACTATTTCTGCATGAAAAATTAATCCAAATCAGTAATTTTGACATCAGAAAAAAAATTAAATGGAAGTCTAGAAAGTAATCTTAGAAGTACAAAAATTCATATTGTATCAATTATTCTGAAATAAGGGTTTAATTACATGCTATATTTTAAAGTATACTCACAGTATCTCACTTCTGAAATTTTTGGTTCTTATATTTTGCAGTAATGTAACAAATACTAAGAATTTTCTTCATTGGTTTATGTACTATTAAGTTACATATTTGAGATAACTAGCATAAAGTTTTAACTGTATGTATTAAAGAAAGTGTGTTATTGGAATGTAATTTAGGAGTTTGCTACTGCTAAATAGATAGGATGCCTGAGGTCATAAAGCTGTGACAGGAGAGGCAGACAGACTGAAATGAGAAGCTGAAAATATTCAAATACCTATCAATTTAGCAATAAAATTTACATAAAACTGACAATTATCTTTCTCTTTACTTGAGCTTTAGATGGGTTGGTTGCTGTTTTCCTTTGTTCTTGTACCATTCAGCTGTCAGAGTGCTGAATAGCAAACAAGCATCATCCTTCCTCAAAGAGTGTTTGGTGTCAGAAACGGATCTTGGTCTATAGGAAAAAGTCCAGAGCTCCTGGGTATGACTAAGAGAGACAGAATAAGATATACAAATACTCTTGGGATGATCAGCATGGAAGTTTTGTGCCAGGGAGCTCCGCAAGGCTTTGATCAAAGATTTTGGATCTGTCACCGCTCCATCAGCCGCCTTAATGTGGCTCCGTACAAAGGATCCAACATCCAGCTCCTGCCACTGCCTGTCCAGAGTGAAACCAGACCCAGCTCCTCTCACTGACCCTTCAGGCATGTCCAGGAGCTAAAACCTGACATCTCCTGTCCCCACATCTGACAGAAAGCAGGTGCCTGCCTCATTCTGCCTCCCTGTGGGCCCCAGCTCCAGCATCCTTCACAGCTCACAGCTCCTCTAAACAGGGATAACACTCCATGCCATGGTGAGGCTCCCTTGCCTTCAAGTGAGAGCAAAGACACAAAAAGTGTTTAAAGCCTCTGGGAAGTCACACCAGAGTCTTTCTGAGCCATGACCTAAGTGGCAGAGAGGAGAGGACATTGCAAGTAGGTGAGGCTTAGAGCCACACTCGTCCTTGGTGGGAGCACAGCTGGGCCAGAGGCTGAGGAACTGTGAGCTGCTGGAAGAGAGAAGGGGATGTGGCAGGTCCCCAGATCACGGCATGACCATGTCAAAGACTCAACTCATCCACATATGGGTAAAGTGTCACCCTGCAAGGCCTGGCTGAATGGTGAAGAGATGTTGGGTTTAGGACTTGGCATCCTTGGCTAGGGTAAAGAAAAAAGCACTCTGAAAAATCAGGGACAGAGCTGAAGAGGTCAGCAGCCCCGAGCTGAAGTTTATAAATACAACCTTATCTTGTTCCCAGGCTTGAGCACTGAAGTTGCTCATGCTGTCACACAGCATGTCCCAACGCTCCAAAAAGCGATGGCACACATGTACCACAGAACACAGAATTTCACAGAATACAGAATTTCACAACAAGCAGGACTGCTGCTCTCTTCCCACAAGAGGGCCCTAAAGCTTTACTTTCCAGACTGAGGAATTTGGGATGTTCAAGGCTGGTGCATAACTAGTCCCACTTTGCCACCATGGGCTGTGGATTGTCATATACTCAGCACGAAAAGAGTCCTGCCTGCTATGAATGTGTAAGTCACCTCTGTGACTCCTTCTAAGTCAGAGGGGCAGTATGTAAGCCACAGTAGGAAAGTAAGCCTTGAGTAAAGATAAAGAATTATTTTCAGGGACCCCCATTAGAGTTGAAGAGTTCAATTACACAGCACCCATTCCCCACGTGCCAATGTGAAAGGGATCTGTCCCAGCTTGTTTTGTAGAGCTACAAATAGAAGCAACCACAAGCTGGAGATAAAACACACAGTACAAGCAGGATTGATTTCAGCAAGGTGTGTTGCAGAAATGCATCCACTGGTGGGATGGAAAGCAGAAATCTCAGCCTTGTGAGCAGATGGCAGCAGCCAGACTCATAGGCAGCTTTTCTCAGCTGGCAATGCCGATGTGCCACTGAATGGAAAATGACTGGAGGAAGCACAGACTCTGCCTGGTCCCTCTCAGCCTCCCAGGGCTTCCTGGGGAGAGCTTGGCTGGGAGGATTCCTGACAGAGAAGAGCAGCAGGCAGGGTGAGACACCCAGAAGAACCCCCTAGGAAAACTCAGTCCTGGGTCCTTGCAAATTATAGACACAAACCTTGGCTGCTGCTGCATATCCTAGAGACATCACATAGGAGCAATGTCTTAAGTAGTCTGATGCTGGTAAAGGCTTTCCATTTCCCCAAGTGCTTCTTGAAACCAAGAGCTGGGTGCAGGCCTTCCCACAGTGAGCTGTAAGTGAAAACCAGCATGACATATTTTCACCCTGACACTCCTTCTCATTGGTGTGTTTTGGTCTTGGTTTATCTAAAAGGAAGCAGCATCAAACTTCGAAAATAAGCTTCAAACCATGGCAATAAACTTACTTTTTTCCTCCCCAAGTGCACTTTTTTACTGCTTTTAATAACAATTATGTGATTCTCCTACAATTACTTTTTTGTCTGCTGGAAAGAAATTATTTTTTGCAGAAAATATGTCAAAAACACATTCTGTACTTTATATGTCAGATTCTTCAGTTAGTTGGTTTTTTTTCTCCCTTAACTTCAGTAAACCATTTAAAATAATTTTAAGGATGACTACCACAATTGGAGTCATATGCAATCACCTGACATAAACCACCAAACACAGTCACACCACAAACTCCCTGAGCCCTCTTGAACCTCAGTAACTCCTTTTCAGAAAACCAAGGGGATGGCACAGCCTCAATCACACTATTAAATTTCTCTTGTTGCCTAATAGTTACAAAGAAGATACGAAGGGAGCAGCAACAGTGCAATGGGGAGCTTTGGGGAGTTGCAGCAACTCTTAGGAGCACAGATCAAAAGAGATACTTAAGAGTGTTTGCACAACAGATGAACAAGAGACTCTTGAGGAGTAAAACAAGCAAGAGAGCAGAACAGTCAGCCACGTTCAATACACATCAGTCACTGGAAAAATAAATGTTTGCACAAAGCTGCACAACCAGCATGGTCAGTGAGAGGTTTTTCATCAAGTGTTTTGATTATTGACTAATTCCAAACATATTTCTCTGGGGTTCACTTCCAGGTGCAAGGATGGAGATTAACTTACCTCAAAAACAACCAAGGGCTCACCTAGGCATGGTTGAAAATGGTCCCAATTATCTCCTTGTTCAAAGCTTGCAGAAGTAATATTGTTGCCAGAATATTTTTGTGGTGCATTTGCCAACCATTTTCTGCTGCATTGCTGCATATCAAGTATTTATTTTGATTCTAAATATTTTTTGTTTATCAATCATTGAAATGTTATTGTGGAGACACACTCTGAAAAGAAGTAGGCTAACAACAGCTCATGATGAAGATATTTTAATGCACCATTTGCTTCAGACTCAGGTTCCTGTTTCTATATAGTTCCTTTTACATCAGCCAAAGGCAAATGAAAAAAAATTTGCAGTTTCCTTTTTGCATTGTAGTCCAAATTTAGGAAGTCGTGTTTGAACTACCTCTAACCAGCAAAGAATTTAAGACAGCATTTGAATCTAAATGCTTGTTAATGTCCCACTGAAAGAAAAACAAAACATATAGTTATGCACCGAGGTGGATCATCTATATGGCTACCGAGGGGTTTGGCCATTTAAAATATAATGTCGAGTTTAAATTAGAGATTTCCTCAGCCGTGAGGGAAGAGACATTAAACAGTTCCCTTGACCACTCATCTGATCCACCTGCATCAGGCAGGCTGAGGGTTCCCTGGATGTCCCTGCATGTCCCTGGGAGACAGGCAAGCCAAGGCTGTCCCCTGTGCCAGCTGCTGTCTCCAGTGTGGGTTATGCAGCAGCACACATCTCTGTCCAAGGCCTGACATGGCTCTTTCTGCTCGACACACTCCTTCTCTTAAAAACCAGAGCAGCCACCATAGAGGAACGGAAGTAGCAGCTTGTTCAGTGATAATGTCAAAGCGATTGCTATGCCAAGTCGTGCCACTCCCAGCATCCTCTGGAATTTGGGCATGGGGTCATTCCCGCACAGGCAGTGCCTGCCACAGCCCCCTCCAGCTCTCCATTAGCTTTTCATAGAAATAACATGGTACAAATGATTTTACATTTGCCACTACCTAACTGAAAATATAATAGGGCAGTTTTGAGGCCACCATTTTAGTTCAGAATTTTCTTCCACTTCCAATTTTGTCTTCAGCTCCTACTACTTTGACTAAGATTCAGAATCCTACTGGAACAAATGCGTTGTAAAGAGAGATTTCCCTGGCCCACGCTGATAGATTCAGAAGGTTATTAGAAGAAGTAGAAGTGGTTGGTATTTAGAATAAGTTTGCAAGCACTTCTGCCTACTTTGTTACCCCTAGACACTTTCTGCCTACTTTACGGTTCACTGTTGGTTATTTAGGTCAGGTTTATAAGCTTGTCTCATTTCGTGCTTCTCTTAAGCATCCTGTGAATTCTGTACAGGATTCAATTTGTTAAAGATTTATGAGTCCTTCCCACTCCAGAGTCATATACATCATATGGAAAATATTGTGCAATGGAGAGCTTCAAGGAAGTCTCTCCCAGGCTGTCTCCAGAAAGGTGTTCCAAACTAATAGCTTCTGAAAAAAAACATCATAACAGTACCATAGTATTTTTTCTTGTGGATATTTTAAAATTTAATTCAGGCCCATTTTGTTTTTGCATCTGAAAGTTTTCTAATCCAGTCCTTGAGCATTAACTAGGAAGAAGGAGAGGGAAAAAAAGAAACTGTTCCTTGGTTTCAGCACTGGCTCCCAGTTAGAGTAAATGGACTGAAATGTCCAAAAATGGAACCCCTTGAGGTGGTAGTCAGAATACTGGGATGTGTGTATTCTAGCACATTGTCTCTTTGAAAGGCACAGTACAAACACAGCTTTTAAATTATCCAACTTCTTGCAACCAAGTTGTTACCTTTGAAAATATAGACTATACAGCACAAAAAAAGCAGTAGATGAACTGCATTCAAGTGGAGTTTGTCCAGCACACAGGTATAAATACAGACACCTCCTGTACTCAGACAACAGACCCACCTCGTTCAGCAGCCAGCAGTGATCATGAGCAGAAAGCAAATTAGAAAACAGAACACATATAAAGTGGTTATTGCCTGCTTGGCATTACAGCTTAAAGCATTCAGAAGGGTGATACTGAAACCATTATTTTAGTAACTGCAGACTGGTGTTTAATAACAGTGTTAAATCTTCCTTAAATTCGTCTTTACCCATTTTCAGCTCACACAAACATCTGACCTAAACAAATGCATTTTCAAAACACAGTAAAATGTACATTTAATTCTATAGTAAGTTACATTAAAAAGGCTGAAATTTTGATTTTTCACAAGATCTGAGTTATTTTGTGTATTAGAGTACAAGTATAACTCTTGTAAGATTTGGGATGTTTTTGAAACACAACAATATCTCCTGGCAATATTTTACTAGAATATTTCAGAACCTATTTTAAAAGCAGAATTAAACCTTGTGAAATCACTGTAATTTTTTCAAATGTAGATAAAATTGGTTTTTCTCATTGCCATCTCATTCAAAGGTAAAGCAGTGACTCATGCAAGAGCACAAGAGTCAGTCAGAGCCAGGAATAAATATAGACATCCCATCACTCAGGACCTTGCACTAGACATTAGGCTGCATTTACTTTCCCAATTTATTACACTGCAAGATTGAAAAAAACTGGAAAGCCTTTAAATGCATCCCTGTTTTACAACACAATGTTTTATGAACCCTTCTTTCTATTCATGGTTGTGGTCATTCAAACTACACAAAAAAACCCTTCAACTACTTTAATTTCTTGTGCACAAGACAGCCTTAATTAAATAACCCGCATCTAGGAATTGCATTCTTTCCTAATACCTAACATTTTTTAATTAGGCTGACCGAAATTTACCTCCAGTGATAACCTGGCATATGGTTAATACTTCCAGCAAAGTTGCTTTTTGGCTGAGACAAGGTATGAGCTCCTTTTGTCCCAGACAAAAGAAGACATGTACGTAACCTGAAAAGTCTGGGACAAAATGGGAGACTCCCTGAGAATTAATAAATGGAATAGCAGCTCTGATTCTAATCTTGGTGCAAGAAGGGTTCTGATTAATCTCTCTCTTAACCTGGTCAGAAATGTGTTCTTACATGTGTTTGATGTAAAAAGCTTATAAAAAGAATTCTCTGTTTGCTGAACAAGGATATTT
Source organism: Acridotheres tristis (assembly GCA_037013685.1). Lineage (NCBI taxonomy): Eukaryota > Metazoa > Chordata > Aves > Passeriformes > Sturnidae > Acridotheres > Acridotheres tristis. Next base: position 137,292,838 of record CM072886.1, on the reverse strand, counting down.
GGCATTCTCTTGGTAATGATGCAGAACACGTGGAACAAGAAGTAAATCAGACTGCATTTTTAATGGGATTCTTCTCAATTTGACATCAGTGAACTATTTACAAAATTTCCCTTGGCTTTCTTCATTTGTAATTTACCCTGGAATTTCCAGATGCCCTCTATTTTGTGACAGAAAGCTACAGGTGCTCTGCTGAATGCTGGGTTCTTTTAATCAAGCAGAAGGTATTTACAACACATATAAAAAATGGATATATTATGGTAACTTCATACTAGCATTCCCAATTTAACATGCTGACCCTTTTCCAAATGGTGCAGCAGAACAAGTACATTTCATATCAGATTTATGGTTTGCCCACTCTTTACATTATTAACTGTCAAAATATTTTTTCCAGGAATAAGAGACCACAAGTAGCACTTGCACAAGATTTCACATGCAATAACTTGATCTGCACAGTATTCTGTATGGGTTAGGATATTTTCTTACTGTTTAGACTACCAGAGGAACTATTGCTTTTCTAATTATTATTACAGATAGGTAGAGCACAAAAAAAAGGAAATTATTACTAAAATAGCTCTGTCTGTGTACAGGTTGTACCCTGCTCCTAAAGGCTTGTATTTGAAGGTCAGGAGCTGGTATGTCAAAACCTTTTGGCTTTTTCAATACTTGTAAACACTGCTCTGGTATCCCTGTAATATACACAAGCAAAGGTTGCCAATTTTTGCAATTCTATATCCAGTCTCATCCTATTCTGTAATTTCTTGCCCAAAGGCCCCAGTGGTAGAACAGAGATCTTCCCCAAAGCTTCAGTTTCATTCCAAAGGAAAATTTCCATCCCCCATGACTAGAGAAAAAACCTTGAAGTGGAGAAAGAAGTGCCACCCAAGAATGGGGAGAGATTGGCAACTAAACAGAATTCAGAATATGCTATTATAAAATAATTGTGTCATTTTGCCAGGCTGGGTTTGCTCGTGCACATCTGCAGAGCCCACTTGGCATCTGTCAGTTAGAAAATGTACCTCAAAACATGAACAGTCCAGAGGTGTCCATCCCCTCTTTTCACCAAGGAAATTCATCTCTAAAAGTATGGGGAGATAAAGAGGTTATCTAAAATATCATATCACTTCAGTCAAAATTTGAAGAGCATTCAAGTTACTGGGGCTAGATCAGGAACTACCTTCAAATGTCCCTTCTCACTTTAGGATTTTGGTTCATATCTATCATCTAACTGGAAAGCAAGCTTTTCAATCACTCCTATTTACTGCCTGTTGTTTTGGTGCACACGAATTAGACTCCTTCCAGGACAGATCAAACCACACCAGAGTTCTCCAGCCCCTCATGGATCTGGGAAGTGTGATCAGCCCTGCAGACAAAATCAATTCCTGCACACAGGGCACCAGTCAGTCCAGACCACAAGAATGAGCCTAGTCCCAAACAAAAGCCCAGAACTACACAAAGTGCAGATGAAAAGCCTCAGCACCCACTGCTTTATACACTGAACCTCTCTCACTGCTCTCAATTATCTTCCACCACTAAGAATTATTTAAAAATCCAACATATTATTCCATCGACCATTTAAATCAAGGAAGGCAAATAAGCTAGCCAATAAACCCACAAAACCATGCTGATCCCAATCAAGCTTGCTCCTCTGCCCACCTGCTCCCACCCTGGGGTCAGCAGTCTGGCAAAGGCAGCACCGGGGCACTCTCAGAAAATTATCCAAGAAACACAAACCTCCAGCTACTTTAGACATCTGTCTTTAGATAGCTAAGTCCAGCCCTACCTGACTACTGTGACAACGTTACAGCCATCTGGAAAGAAATACAGCTGAGTTCTTTCTTCCTCACTTGGGACTATTAAAAGAGTAGTTAATATTTTGCTTCAAAGCTCTTACAGCATGAGGAATCACCTGTCCCTCTGTGCTGTACATCCCCAGCAGTCCCACTCTGCCCTCCTGCTGCTTTATCCCTGCTCCGTGCAGATGAACCAGGTGCAAGGAGGGGGACATTAGAGAACCAGGCAGGAAAGCATCTGAGCCATTAACTCAGATTTTCTCTTCCAACATCAGAAGATTCAGCCAAATAATTACACTACACAGCTGGTGCCTGCTAATATACTTTAAATTTGATAATCTGTCCAGAAGCAAAGAACATTTTTATTCAGCACAGGTTGGAAAGACAAGGCAAGAGAATTGAATGAGACAAGGTATTTTCAACATGATCTTTTTCATTACTGTGCTTCAGCTCTTTTGACTTTAAGACTAGAGCACCAACTAGGCAAACAAAAGACTTCTCTTTCTTCTTCAGAAGTTACGTAATTTAGCAATACTGTGTCTTTTTTGTTTCCTCCAGACTGGCAGAGTCTTAGCAACTCTTCTTTGTCAAAACAGTGTCTGCTCTCAACACCAAATTTTCTTAATTGCCCCGCCTGAAGCAGAAATGTGCCAATTACATTCTTGTCCTGATTATCAGACAACTCATTGGAATATGTTGTACCAAGAGAAACTAACTTCTGAAGACAAGAATATGTGATGAACATTTGAAAGAGGTATAGATATACAAAGATACACAGAGATATATAGGTATACAGATATAAGAAAACATGCAAAATCAACATTCATAGGAGAAGCTAGGAAAGAGAAGACAATGCAGCTCTGTTTTAGCATGGAGCTTGGTGCTCAAGGAGGATGCTATGGACCTCCCTGCCCTTCTGGAACCTCACCAGATCCATGCCCTGTCCTCACAGCCACCAAAGACTTCAGCCCTTAGAGAGGACACATGAACTAGAGATCCAGAAAGCCTTTGTACAAAAGTTTATCCAGTGTCCTGGCACTGCTGGGAAATACAAACAGGTGCCACATTGCCACTGGACTGATGGGCAAGCAGCAGTCAGAGAAACAGAACCAAGAAACAGAAAAGGCAGCATTTCCCATAGAGCAAAGACTCACACCTGCAGATTGTGTCCCTTTCTGTGTGACACATCCCACAGGATGGAGGTGCCCCTGGTGGGGCTGAGAGGGATCTCCTTGGCCTGAGCTTTCACACTTTCACAGTATGAATGAATGCGCAAAGGGAGTTTTGAAAACAATTGGCAAGCTTCAAAATTCTTTAGTAAACTGTGTGAATAAACCTTCCAGGATCCTTTTCCTTATAAATTCAGCCATCATGTAGCTGTAGTTGCATGCACAGAGAGTGAACTATGTGTGGAGAGAGCAGAATTTGCTATCCCTTTATTAAGGCAGTGCTGTTAAACAACATAGTCCATATGAGAACACTGGTCTAAAACTATGGAGAAGAACGAATATTTATTAGGATATCCAGATGCAAATTAAATGCATTAATATCTCCACTTAATATGAAGTGTCATGGGGTTATGTTGGGAACAGCCCAGTGCAGAGTCATTCTCATGGGAGGAACACGAACTGATAACAAACCAATATTTCTTGATGCTGATCCTCTGCAGACTGACCTGCCACGTCTTCGGCTGCTCCTGCTCAAAATGCTACAGGATGAGACGAAGCTGAGGGTGAAGGTCACCCCCAGAAGGGTGGGCAGGATGTGCCAGCATGGCATCTGAGGCATCTGAGGCATCTGAGGGTCCAGCAGACACACACAGGTTACAGCAGCCCCTCCACTGAGGAGGATCTGATCACACTGAGCATTGCCTTGCCTGGCAAGATGTTCATTCACTGGGAAGAGTGAAAAAGCATTGTAAAGTATTAGCCTTTGTGTTCAGGCTTAGGAAATGTTTTAAAATAGATCAACAGGATATTAAATGAAAGTAGAAAAGCCTACTAAAATGCATATAATAAAATGGAATCTTTGCACGAGAAAAAGATTTGTGAAGTTGCAGCTATTTAAAAATAGGCAATTTTATATCTGCATGAAAGTGCTTCAATCTACTAAGGAAAAATAAAGATATTTTATTTCATTATATTATATATTTAAAGGTTTATTATTAAACAGTTATTTTAACCAGCCGTGCAAAACAACAGGATATCAGATGTTATCAGGTACAAACAATCTGTAGAGAGGTAAAAGACATCCTGAAGCTGCCTGGTTTTGTTGTAATTGTTCAAGCCTCAGAACTGTTCCCAGCTTGAGAGACCTGCTGACCTAGTGTTCCCCATCTTCGGAGGGTGAATCCCTCCTTAGATCAGACAGTTTTTTTCCAAACATTCTTTTTAATTCTTCTCTGCAGCACCTATATTCTAAACCCCATTTGCCAGAGACAGCCCACATAAGGGGGCACAAACCAGCTGAGAATTTTTGTGGCACAAACCAGCTTAGATGTGAAGCAGTTCAAGCTTCTATTGCTCTGACCTGGGATATAAAGTTCAGTGGAGCACAAACACTCCCTGTCCTTCCTTTGGCATTTCTGCACTTGAGCCCATGCACACAGACACAAAAAAAAATTTAAAAAATTAAAAAATAGCGAAAGAGAACTTACAGTAGCAAACACACATGCACAAAAAACGGACAAGCAAAAGCAGATGATGGCATGGAAAAATATTTTCCACAAAGGAGTGGTGAGACCATTTGAAACCTGGGGTAATAAAGTAGTCAAAAAAATATGAAGCAAAACTGGGGAAGTCATCTTCACAAGGAAGGAGAAGTCAGGCTAACTTCTCTGATCCTACATGTAGAGACTAGCAAACCCCAGAAGAAATAAATATATTTTAAAACCAACTTATTTCAGATCACTTTTTCCTTTGCTTATCTGTCATGATCAGAGAATGGACCTAAGGCTATCTATCACAGAATATAATATCTTTGTTAGTGTCTGAAGTAGCTCCACAGGCTCTGGAAGAGAGTGCTGCACTGATTTAAGTGTTAGTGATGGGCATGACACAGATCTTGGCAACTAACAAAAATTTTAGTTTGCTTTCAAGACGTGCTTAGAAGTGAAGTCAAATGCCATTTATCCTGCTAAACAAGCTTCAGCTCTCTTGATGGTTTCTCTGCTCCACTTTCATTATTTATTAGTATACATTACTGGGATATAGGAATGCTTAACAACTTGAACCAAGAAGGAATTCTCATTATAAGAGGTGTTGGATGAGCACACAGCAACAGAGCTCCTGCTCAGAGAGTTCCTGATCTGACCAGAAAAAACTGGCATGTGCTGGGAAAGGCAAATTGACACAGGGATGGAAAGAAGTTTGTTTTGCAGCAAAGCCAGGAATGGTGACTGAACAGTAAACATTATTTTTACATTTAGGCAAAGGGTTTTCAAGTATTTTCTGCCTTTCTGAGGAAATTTTAATGAAAAAGATCTCACCTTTGTTTTCCCACCTGAGACCAACCATGATTATGAACATCATTAGTGAGTTGGCTAAATGTTTCAGCATTCCTCAGTGCATTTTTGGGCCAATATCCAGATGAATTATGCCATTAATTTGTGTCTGTTGAACAGGCAGCTCCTCCCAAATATTTTTTTAATCTTTTGGCTCACAACAGTCAAGTTTAGTAGAGGGATAAAGGTCTCAACATTACTAAACTTCTGATGAATTCTGTAAAAGTACTAAGTAATCAGATAGAGGGGAGAGATGTCATTAATACCCTCACCAAGACAAAGACAATACTGTGACTTCAGCTACTTTCAGAGACTGGATAATTCCCAAAGAAGTTCAGCCTCAGGAGATAAACCCTTAGAAAATGTTTTGCCATTAGTTCTGATGGTGTTGGGGCAATCTGGCTGTTCAAAAGCTGATATTTGGATGATTGGGCTGAAAAAAGCAAAAGAACAGAAAACCCATGTCATTCTTGTTGCAAAGATGGCATTTTGTTTTCTCTTCTAAGGGTCCCACCCTTTCTGGAAGAAGATACCATAATAAATCCTTTTTTGGCTGCACAGGGACAATGAGAGCTGCCTAAAGGCTTTCCAGCCATGTATCAATAATTGATTTTCTCCCAGCTATAAGAATAAATATATACAGTCCATATCCTCAAGAAAGCCCTCTAATTTCCAGGCTGTGAAGGGAAAGGGAGACTATGGAGACGGTAGCTCCACTGGGTATTGCAGAGCTGGGGTGGTTTAGGGTTTCCATCCTTCCCTGCTCCCCAGTAAGCTCTTCCTGATCCAGCCCCTCCATCTGGAGCCAGCCCCAATTGCCCCACATGCTTCCCACCAAAGCTGGCCCCCTGTGCCTGCTGTGTAGAGGTGGTGCTGGGACAGCTGTGCCTTCCCACATTCCTTGTCTCATGCCTGCCACCATTTCCCTCACAGGGTTTGCTTTGCTGAACACTGAACTGGTCCTGGGTGCAACCCCTGTAGGAACTAATCAAAGTATTCCAAAGTACAATTCAGCCCAATGTGGGAATAGCTGCTCATATGGAATTATGGCCTGAATTTTGATTATCCAATGCCATGCCTTGCTGCCTTACAGAGCACCCAAAAATACATCCTCCAGAGTGCAGTGGATGCAGCCCTGAAAGAATGATGTAAACACCACATGCAAACCACCTGCCTCCTCCTCCACAGCCAGAAGCGCTGGATACTGGTATCAAGGCTGATGAACATCTGTTCTGTACTTCCACTATTTTCTCAGATGCTTCATGTGCAGTGGTGAAGCAGAAGAGGAATGTTTTAAAGATGAGCCAGCTACAGATGGAAACTCCTGAGGGTCACAGAGTTTTCAGCATTTCTTCTCACGGATGACTGCGCAGAGCATTTGGTGTGGAAAGCAACAGCTCATCTTGGCCAGAAAAAGTCATGCCTTGTGGGTGAGGTACAGAAAAACTTTGTGTATGGGAGACTTTGGGAGGGAAACTGAAGGGTTGGTGTGGCTCAGCAGAGCAACAGAGACAAACAACATGATAAATATATGCTGATTTGTTTAAAGCTACAGCCTTAATGATAAAGGAAACTTCAGAATAAAGGCACCTTCTTGTTGCTTGACCGTCCCACAATGCTCATTCCTCTCCCATCTGTGTAACTGGGAAACTGAAGTCTCTGTGACACCAGGAAGATTTTGTGCCTGTGTTTCAGGAGAGTGGGACATATTCTGCACACTTCTGAGTGTAAAATTCAGTACACAGCATCACCTTTTCAGCTCAATTGACCTTCCTCAGCAAAGTATTGTCCTCGCAAGCAAACAACAAGTTTCATTTCTGAAAAATAATGGATTACATCTAGGGAAAGGATTATGAAAAAATGAAAGGTAGATGGATTTACTTGTACAAAATCTGCTCAGATGGGTATTATTTTTGCTCTTTTTTTTTTTTTTCTTTAGCTTCAGCATTTGGGCCAATCAGAGGGGCACTCTGGTAACTGAGGGATTTGGAGTGAGAAGTTCTGACCTTTCTTCCAAAGGCAGCCAACAGCAAGTGAATCAGCCACTATACCAACAAAAATGACCAAGAATAGAAAGTAGATTTCTAGCCATCCTGCTTTGCAGCAGTTTTGTTTTTCATTGCAGTGGCAGTGGTGATTACCTTATCTGTACATACCAGCCAGCTGCACAATACAGGAAAACCACCATCCAAGAAATACCCATTTAATAAGCCTTGGCATCTTACATGCAGACCTGGGAAGGAGGGATGCTGCACAAGAGTATCTCCCTTCAGACACACTCCATGGTGACAAATACAAATCCGCACATATGAAGTAAACCAAATGCCCAGGAAGGGAATGTAGTGTAAGAAATCTATCCTCTCTGCCAGAGCTCTGCAAAAGTCCTCATTTCTCCAGTGGTGGAAGTTTCTTTCCAGTCACTGTCATAAGATTTTGGTCTCCAAAACCTTTTCCCGAGGTTGTGGCATATTTTTGAGTATCCATGGAGACTCAGTAGATGGGTGTGTGAGCTGTATCCTCCTTTCCATGCCCCAGCTCATCAGATATTCCCATGGTATGACTATATGAGCGCTGAGAGATGTCTTCCCCTATTGGACCTTCAACTCTTTTATGTATTTGGTAACCAAAATTTAACAGTACCAAGGGACCTAGAAAATTCCTAGGCTGGAAATTAGATGAAGGATTCCATTCATTAGGAAATAGGGATCCGAAACAACCCCAAAACCAGAAGACCAAGATGAAAATCCCAAGACAGTACTTGATCCATTAATGAGGGGATTACCTAAAATGAAATGCTGAAAAGGGCTTAACCCACAAGGTCCCTCCCTTTCCTGTGCTATTGTGCTCTTGATTCCATTTTGCAGGGAAAAACATACACTCCTAACTTTCTTATCTCAGTGCTATGGATATGCTGGGAAATGCACAGACGGGACTTGCATCTCAACAAGGAAAGCAGAGAAACACAGAGGAGTGCTGTCACAGTCTAAGGATGTGCTGAACCTTCTCCTCTTGCTGGTTGCATCCCAAATGCACTTTGTAGTGGTCCAAGACCACTGTAAAAACACAATAGAATGAGCACTCTGATTCCTGACTACTCCATTGTACAAGGGACTACCTATTTATGGAGCTACAATGCCTGCATTTCACAATTATCATACCATTGAAGTAGTCATTTTCCTTCATTACTATTCATCTTGGTAGGACATTGTTTTTCTATTACTTACCATTTATGTTGCAGTGGTACCTAAATATCCCCATTATGTCAGAATCCCCTGTGCTGAGCTCTATATAAACACAAGCAACAATTTTCCCTCTCCCCACAAATATCTAAACACTCTAGGATTTCCCATCCCTAACATTGTACCATTTAAAGCTCAACCCTTGCAAACATCTCTGCAGCTGTGAAAACAGAAATAAATCTACTTCTGTTTCACAGAACAGTAGGATGGCATGGGTTGGAAGGGACCTTAATCTAATGTATTTCATTGTGGTATGGCCAAGCAGTCACTCCTGCTCAGACAGTTCAGTGCTGAACAACTCTTGGGTTTCCCATCTTTGGAGCTGCTGGTCCTAGCAAAGCCTTTAGCAAAGACACTTCATTCTGCAGTGGCTTAGCAGTGTTATGTTGTCTCTCAGAAGAGCACAGCTCACAGGCAGGACCATCACATGTTTCCAAACAGTTCATCTGACCTCACCACTGGAGCTGGAGCCCTTCTGAGCTAAGGCACCATGTACCCGAGAGCTCAGTGCATGCACAGGGCTCCCACCTCTGCATTTATGTGTTTGCATTGATTAGAGCTGAACTAGCACAACTTTAATTTCTGGTTAGATCAGAAAAGACAGAGTCAACAAATGCATAAATGCTGAGAGAACAGTGCAAAGGTTCTGCTGGAAGTGAGATTCTCCGTCACCTTGTATCTTGCTGAGTGTCTCAGGTAAAGACTGTTTCCCATTAGGCACTGTTATGTACAGAACTTTGCCCCGGAGAAAATGACTGCAGGAGTGGAGATCTGAATCTACAATGTTATTCCCTAGCAGAGTGTGCCTGAAGCCTTTAATAAAGCCACTTAATCCCACCTGCTATCTGCCAGCAGCAGGTTTCCTCCCCACTTACTACAGAGGTGAACTTTAAATCCAAGCTAAAGCTTTACTGTATTTTTACCAGTGGTGATTATACCAGGAGCCACTGTCACCAGAAATTGGCTGCCTAAAGAAAGCATCTTTGAGGAACAGTGTCTGAGACTGAAACAAAAAGCACAGATTTCTCAGAGAAAAAAACCTTAATGTAGCTCGTCAGGGAGACAGATGGCAGCTTCACTCCCGACAGGCACCGTGGGGGCTGAGTTTGCTCAACTCCCTCTTGCTGCACTTTGATGTATTCCAGCAGCTGTATGAAATTAATTCCAATAAATTAAACCCCTTTCAGTAACAAATGATCTGGATGAAAACTATAGTGCTAGGGGCAATCAGCCATTTGGAACTTGGTGATCTCAGCGACAGGGAAGCAGCACCCTTGTTGTCTGTATCATAGGCATTTGCTGAGGCAGCCAGAAAAGGCTCTTTCAGCATAAGAAACCAAATCAGGATCCAAAGCTCCTTCCCTATAGCCACAGTAGTGCCAAGCCAATCATTTATGGTGATAAAAAACTCACCCAGCACATGCAGACACTGAGAGCTCCATTCCTAAGCACCTTGGGAAGGCTCCATGCCATAAATTCACCCAGCCCTTCAACAGCCACTCCAAGATGAACCTCAGCAGGAGAAAGTACAGCTCAACCTAGTTTAAACACACATGCTATTTAGCTTAAATATTGTTAATTTAACTTGGAGCCCACCATTGTCTTTACTGGGCTTATCCAGCTGGTTATGTCAGTTGTTTGCTCTAGTTCAGGACCACTCCAACGAACATGACAATGTACAAAGGCTCTGGGTGTTGAACAATAAAAGCAGAGCATCTGGAGCAGGTGCCTATGTGCTGTATTTTCTGTGCTGTCAGCAGCAATCTTTCCTAAGCCATGCAGTAGGCAACCCTTACACTCTACAGGGGTATTGCTGCTTGGCTTTTCTCCTAAACTTTAGGAGTAGGACAATTTTTCGAGAAGCTGGTGCCTACTAATTTAAAACTTGTTTTTTGTGAACATTACAGTAATGTGCCCAAGGATACCAAATCTTTAAAACAAGCAAGAATTTCTATAGATTTTTTCCTGGTATTACTTAGTATCAATCTGCATATTTAAACGTCCTTTCATTTTTCACCTAGATGACCCTTTATAACTATAGAATTTTTTAATATACTATTGCATTAAATGCCTTAAATGGAGGATATGTTAATTTCTCAGAGCAAAAACACTAATAGAGTGACAGCACACAAGGACTGGAAAACTTGGATGCAGGTTGTGTTTCACCCCAGCTCTGATTCAGTTTGCCTGGCTATTAACTGGGAGCAAAAACATTAAGCATCCATTGATGATATGTTCTGTCCCTGGTTGTATGATATCCTAAGGTTCCTTGACTGTTACTGAGAACTTATTACTCTTTCCTGTTCCTTTCCAAGAAAAGTGAGTCAAATATGCAAATTACTTCTTATAGCCTCTTCTATATGGAGGATATTTTAACTCTTTCCTTTCCTGTAAGAACTAAAACAGAGTTGCTGGGAAATCATGAGGGTTGTGCATCTCAGGGCCAAATGGCCAAATAAAGTAACCTGCCAGAGACAAATTTAGCCTAACAGACCCTTACAGAAGCACCTAAATATAAACTCAAAGGCTATTTTTGTTATAATTTATCATCAACATGGCAGGAATCATAAACACAAACCTTTAAGAGATAGAAAAAGGGAGTTTGTGTACGTTAATGTGAAACAGCATTTAAACCTGAGACACTGATGGGATCTATCTCTGCTTACAGTACCCTGGCCCACATTTTTAGAAAAGTCTAGACTGCAAATTACCAAAGTTTTTAAATAGGTCATAATTTTAAGCACCAAAGTCTAGATTTTCTATGTGGGTAGGAATTATGTGCTTTTAATCATCTGCTTCTGTAACTCACCTACTGATGGAAGATTTTATTTATTGGTGCAAAGTGGACGTAACAGTCTTGTTCTCATTCAAGTGATCAGAGATGTCACCCTGAAATGACAATCTGAACAAGTATCAGAATAGTCTAACTGTGTGAGATTATAGCTTGATTATAATCCCTTTGAAGCTTTCCAGGCCCATAATTCAGCCTGGCTGCTCACTGGAGTAGATTATTCTGGTACCAAAGGAAATGACCACCCTTGGTGTTGCCAAGTCACACAGTGGATGCAGACACAGCAGAAGAAATATGAGTCAGAGGGACAGCAAACATGACACGTGATGGGAAATAGCCCCATCCAATGACCCCCATCAACAAATGAGTGCACAGAGATCAGTGGGTAGGGTGTACTTGTGCAAACAGCCACAAATTACACAACTAATTGCAGTGCCAGCAGGAAAGCTCTTGGCAGCACCTAGTCCTGTTCTGCAACTTGTCCCCTGCCCAGCAGGGAAGTGGTATCGAGCTGCAAGGGATCACACGTCTGTGTCCCAAGAGCAATGAGCTGTGGGCAAGTCTTCCTTTCAAATCTTTCCTATCATCTCACCATTCCTCTCCAAAAAGGAGAGGAAAAGGTATAACTCTCCTTTTTTCCTTTCCATTATGTTTCTTTTATCCTAGGAACCACTAGAATGGCACCACCCCAGCAGTGGGAGATTTGCTTACTGTGGGACAGATGTTTAGGGAAACATTATTTCTGGCAGGCAAATCTGAAATTTGGAGCTCTCCTCAGCTCCTTTCTCTGAGAGTATGAGTGCCTCTCAGAAGTTATTTGATAACACGTATCTCCTAGCCATGCTGCGATAAATTAAAAATCCAGCTATGTCATATCTTTGCCATGGAGAGGGATCACCTGGTGTGCCAATCTGAGCTGCATCTGACCCTAAGTCTTAAAGGATTTGCTATTCCACCAAATTTTGACCCAGCCAGGGCCTTTTAATGTTGTCACTAACACCTACTTGTGTATGGAAAGTAAATCACCCCAGAATGCTGATGTTCATTTTTGCATCAGTTCAAACACATCACAAGTGATGTGATGCACTTTTCCATAAATGTTCACAAAATCTTCTTAATCTCCTGTAATTTGTATTAATTACTTTTATTAATTATTATTAATTACTTTTATTAATTATCCATCTTCTCAGGAACCTGCTAGGACCAAGTTCAATAACTGAGTCTACAGGAGTGAGATGTGAGGAGAAATTCAGAGATGAGATGCTGGACACTGGAAGAGATTGTGTCCCCTGTAACACAGCAGCCAGGAGGGCAGAGGGCTCACCAGAAAAACAGGATGTCACACAACAGCCATGTTACCCATAAAACCTATCTGCATCTTGGTTTTCAGATAAATCCCTACATGAGACCTCCATTATTTTACGAATTGTGACTTTTGGAAAGGAACTGTGAAGAATCTGGCACCAACACTAGTGTAATTCATCCTCTGAAAGATGTCACCCTTTGCTACCAATAATTCCAGCTAGGTCTGAGGGGAGAGGTCTGAGAAAGAAATTGAAATGTTTGATAGGTTAATCACACATGAAAACAGGGAGATAAGTGGATATTGAGCAAGAAAAATTAAATCTGTAATTGCCTTTATTCCATCTAATTACATTTGGGGTGTAGGGCTATGAATATTCTTAATTTGGTCCCAATTTGCTGAATTAAGTTAAACAATGAATACCCACTCAGAGAGGTACTGTGAATGATGAAGCAGGGAGAGAAAGACAGGGGAAGGGAGAAGAACAAAAAGTCAGTTTTCAAAAGCTTATACAGGTTCTATAAATCTAGTATTAATCCTCCTGCCTCTTTCTTGTGTTTTGGTACCCAAATTTACCAAAACCTAAGCACTGAGTGCTGGGTGGGATTTAGGACTAAGTAAGCCCCAGTGATGGATATGGGGGAGGCAGAGGCAGACAGCAAGACAGGATAAGTGCAAAAAGTAGAGCCCAGTGGTCTTTAAAAGGCAAGTGAAGTACAAACAGGAAAGTTTAATCAACTAAATATTTGATACAAGATTCCAGGATCTATCTATCGAGATGCAGGGGAAAAATACAGAATTTATCAAATTCAGTACTAAAAAAAAATAAAATTAATAATAACCATGAGGATTATGGAACAAATACTGTGTGTGGTCAAGGGTTTATAAATGAACCCAAAAATTCTTTTATTTCTAACAGTTCATCATTGACCCTGTGAAAATTGCAAAATATTATTTAATTTACCAGCCTCTAAAATAATTTTTTTACTCATGCCTCATTCCTATACCTATGTTATTTCCCTCCCCACTAGAAATACTACAACATTCAACTTACTGATGCCACCACAGAAAATTCAGTGCAAATTCTACCGGAATAAAATCCTCAGGATTTAGCCATTTTGACAGTCTGACTATGGCACTTTCAGTTTGACATAAAAGCTAAAATTATGTGGACGTAATCTATATAAATGATGTAATAACAGATGCAGGGAAAATAAAGGCAGAAGAAGAAACAGAAAAAATCTCTGGGCTGTTCTCCAAGAGAATTCACTATGGATGAAGCTATTACAGGAAAATAGAATTAAATATGACAAATACATACTTTAAAACACTAGGAAACGGGAAGAACAGAAATGTCAAGAAAAATAACCATGAGATGAAAACACAGAGAAGGACCTGATGAAACTGCCTGTGCTTTGCTGCAAGGGTGTCTCTTTAGTCTTCCTGCACCTATTGCAACACAGCAGACAATGTTTGCTCCCTGGATGGGAGTTGCAGAAGACAGGCATGTGTGGAATTCCCAGGCCATCCTCAGGGCACCAGCCTGCCTCACTGCTTCTTTTTATTTTTTATAGACAAAGTGTGGATTAGTAACTTTGCATGCTTGAAATTGCCAAATTTAATCCACAGGGCCCTAAATCCATACATATTACACAGCATTACAAAGGCCTTCTTCTTTATGAGAGTATCATGGTGTTTTCATTCCAGATGACTTACAGCAAGTAATTAAAGGGATCATTAGCAAGAAGTGTACAAAAATCCTTAAGCCTCTCATGAGCAGTCTGCTTTCTTAATAAGTGGGATTGATGCTTCAACTGCCCCATTTAATGTAGATTGTTTTGAGCATGTGCCATATTTTTTTCCTAGACGCAAAACCAAAACATCTGATTAGATCTGAGTGTCTCCACCTTGCTTGAGTAATGAGTCCATCCTTAAAAAAATGACAGTTCCATCAAGGACTTCCTGAGTTACAACTTCGGGTAAATCATGCTTTTTGTCATTGTTGCAATGAAGTATGATCAGCTTTTTCTGTTCAGAAGCTCTTCCAGGCAGGGATAGTCTACCTAAAATTATGTCCTGAACAAACAAATCTGAGTTTTGTCACAATTTGGGTCTCAGGATGCTTCTGCAGTGCATACAGTAATAACTGAATGATCTGCTGATGTGCTAATAACAGCATCTGCCATTTGCCCAAAACCAGAAAATTATGGCCTTGTCCTGTGTTAATGAGAAAGGAATGAATAATCACATTATCCTTGTCCTGCAACAGTGCTGCCACGTGTTCACATGCAATGGTTCTCAGCGGTTTCCCTGACTTCTAAGGAGCTCAGAATAAATAATCTGAGTCTACTGAAGTTACAAACCTCCTATATTGGTACTTTCTTCAGGGTAGTCTCGTCCAAGGAGTTGAACTGTGGAAGCAGCCCTACCACATCTCTCCACCACTCTTCACCTCCTCAGCTGGTGACAATCAGGTTGTCACCAAAGCCACCAAGGAGGGGCCATGGTCAGGCATGATCAAGAACGAGGCTGCATGAAGGCTTTCTGGGCACAGTCCTGACCATAGCAAGGAGCCTGTTCAGGATTTATCCCTCTCTTTGAGCCAGAGCACCCTTAGCCTTGCTTTTGTTCCTGTTCACTGCTCTAGGATCATCTCTAGTGAGCCTGTCTCATCCCCTGCAAACCTAATTAAAACCCCTCAACCAGCCCTGTCAAGCCATGGGGCTAGAATTGTTTTGCCCCAATTAGACAGGTGAAGCCCATCTGTCTCCAGCATGCCTGATGCCATATAAACCACCCCATGATTGAAAACCCCAAAACTCCTCAATGGCACCACTCATTTTCCAGCTCCTTTTGGCATTCATCCCTGCTTACCAAAGGAATTGAGAAGAACACCACCAGTGCTCCCTTCTGTCCAAGTAGACAACCTAGTTCCTGCAAGTTCCTTTTGCTTATCCTGGTACTTCTCTCATCAGCCTCATCACTGCCAACCTGGACAACCAGTAATGGCTAATAAACAGAAGAGGGGAGCTGAAAGTCCAACCCCTTTTCCAAGCTGGACTCTCCTATGCAGAGGGGATGTTCACTGGAGAGGGTGCAAAGGCAGGAAGGTCTGTTGCTGACTACATGAGAGAAGGGACATTTTGCCCCTGGAAATTGCCCTGTATTGTTATAATCCAGTGCTCATTTGGACAATTTCAATGGCCACGCCCCATAATCTCCCTGCAGCAGCAAAGTCTGACTGATGGGATTTTGTACAGTGTTGAGGGGAAGTAAAAGCTCTGAACAAAATGCACTTATTTCTCAACTCAGGCAAAACACCCACCCACTTCCACTTGACCCTATCTGGCAAAGTCCACGTTGTCCTCACTGAGGATTTCAGCTGAGTAAAGACTCCCTGCAAGTTTCAGCTCACAAACAGAGAGGAATTAATGACAGGCACTTTTCAATGATTAACTCACACAGTTAATACAGTTGATAGTCATCTCCCATTCCTGTAATTAAAGAGATAAAGGTGATATGGTTAATGAGTGCTTTAGCATGAGCTTAATTGCAAATCCTCTCATCAATGAAGTGATTTATTGAAACACTTGTGGAGCAGTGAATAACTTGTCTTCCCTTTGGAAGTGAAAACTCTGAGACATAAAAGAGTTTGGAAAATTCACATCCACTGTCAATATTCCCATGCAGCCACTCCACATCCTAGGTCTTGCACAGCTACCCATTGAGTACTGAATATATTTCTGCAATTATCAGACTTTGCATAATGAGGTGAAGAAGAAAATAAAGAAAAGAACTTACATTAAATTACTAGTATTATTCCGTTCCTATTACTGTCTTTCCAGTCTTCAGTCTGAAAAAACATGGTTCAAACAAATTCAGAACAAACCTTTGAAAAATCAGTGTCAGCTGTATATAAGCCTTTGGGAGAAAAACTACTTTTTTTCCCAGTTTTCACAGAACACATGAGCTTCCTTAGCTGTCATATCTTCAGACTATCTTCTAGAAGCCTTAAAAAGTCATTTGAATGATCTCTGGTCTGATGTGCATTTGAAGTAACCAATAAAGCACACATTTTTCATAAAGAAAATCTGAAAATGAAGGAAAAAATGTCTCCTGGTGAACACCTCACAATAAAAAACTAAGCAGGAAAGTTTAGACACATTTCTTTTCTGCAGGGAGCAGTGTTTATATTTGTTTATATTTGTTTATATTTGTTTATATTTGTTGTCTAACAAAGGCTATTTAAATAATTTGTCTATGAAAATTTGTTTGAGCACATTCAAGCCTGTGAGCTGCTTGCAGACTGAACATTTATTTCTGGTATTCAAATTCTGTCCTTGGTCACCTAAGATAGATGATATTAACTCCTTTCCTGACTGGAAAACTTAAAATCCACAAAGTCTTACTACGTCTACTCAAAACAGATTTGATTTTTGTCACCAGAGTGAATAAGTACCAGGATTGAACAAGTCCTGTCTGTGAGCTCAGGCTGCAGGTTTTCTCATGCACCCGTCCACACACAGAAGTCTCGTCACAGAAATGGCCATGAAAAGTACATGGCCTGAGAGATAACAGCCACCTGGAGCCTCCCATTAACCCTGGCCAAAGACAGGCTTCCAAAAGCCTACCATGAAATCACAAAAATGCCCGTGATTAAACTTGTATCCCTCATAAGGGAAATTAGGATGGCACTTACACAGAGGAGTTCTGGAATTTCTCAGAAAAGCTGAGAGTATATTCAGCACAGACACTGGAGCAGTTTAAGGCTGTTGCAGCATAAACAGTTTTGCAATACAAAACTCTGTACAAAACTCCAACTGAGCCAGTATCCTTAAACACTCTGAAATTATTATAGAAGATACATATACCCAATGCCTTTTTTTGCTATAGAGAAAAAAAAGGGAATATGACTGAACTGAGCAGTGGATGCTGATCTGAAATGAAAGAAAAAAAGTTTTAAAGATAAAAAAGTTATAAAACAAAGCAAGGGAAAGTTTCACCAAAAAAGTTTCATCTATTGCAAGCAGCAGAAGTAGAGCTATGGTCCCCAACATCAGGGGATGGGGTTGGCCTTGACCAGACTTGACACTGAACACAGAGCACCAGCTGCAAAACCAAGGCTCAGGGCCGGGGCTGTGGGTGGAGTTTGGGGAGGCACAGCACCAGCACCCAGCACCTCCATGTTCCCTCAGGGCATTTGCTTGTGGAGGACCACCAGCAACCTTCCCTGTCCCTTCCCTTTGTTTTTCTCTTCTCTTCAACTTCTTGTGAAAGTTAGAGCCTTTGCTGGTTTAATAATGGAAGAAACAACCCCTCCAAGCATTTAATTAAATGCTTTTAATCACTTGGAGGTTGCAGGATTTTCTGGCCTATAAAAGTATGAAAAAGGGGAAAAGAAGCATGAGACTGTCCTTTACCTAACATACACAGTAGTCTAGGACAGATGTCTCAGCAAAAGGTCAAGGAATGATATTCTTTTCACTTCCCTAAAAGGCATTTCACTAACCATGGCATCCACCACTGCAAAATGTCACCAGCCACTGCCCAGGGCTGACCTGCTAGGTACAGCACAATCTGTAATAATAACCAGAAAATAATAAACCAAAGGAAGAAAAGCCATCCACTTTTTTCCTCTGGAGCCCATGGTTCCAGCCAGAAGCTGCTTGCTATAGAAACAGCAGCTGGCAACTCCTACTTCTTGATCCTGCCTCCACAGATGCTTCACTGCACAGACCTTAGCAAGCTGCTCAGCCTTTCTACACCTGTCATTTTTCTTCATGTCTTAAATTTTAATTTTATTTTGTGCCCATGCTTCCCACTATAAAAGCCCTGCACTACCCTGCTCATCCTCATCAGAATGCCCCTCCATGGCAGATGAATATCATTGTTCCTGTTTCAATAAGATGGAGAAATTGAAGCATGAAAATTAAATTTCTACTCCACGGTCTCAGACCTCTCTGAATCAAAGCAATATCTTATTGGTTTGTAGAGGTGTCCTCTCGCTACAAGATCATTTCTTTCCATCTAGTTCAGAGATAATAATATCTCTGTAACTAATCCCTATGGTTGTTGTGAGAATCCTCTGTTCATTGTGTTGAAAATGCAAAGCTGTATAAAATATATTACTGATTAAAGATATATTACTGATTAAAGTCATAGTGAAGGTGGAAAATGAGAGTTATTCCTCTTAATTTCTAGGTTTTCATCTGCAGCAACATGACATGCCTCCTGGAGCCTTGTTCTCCATTTTGTTATTGCTATAATGCTTTTCCAGAGGAACTGCACAGGTGGACACTGCTTAAGGAGAGGACATTAAAAGACAAAGTGTTATTCAGAACAGAAATGGACCATCACAGTGAGGTAAAATTTTAAGATACAGACAGAAGAAATGCATGTCCTCAACTGGAAGGGATGGTGGTAAGTTTTCATTGATTTGAAGTAATTCAAGAAAAGTGTTTCCATAGTGAAGAAAATCCATTCTAAACTTTCCTGTCCTTCTCTGCTGAGTCCTTCAAAGGTTAAACCACCAGCACAGCTCTGCCAATAGGACCAAATTCCAGGGAGCTTATGTAAAACCCTGGGGACTCAAAATATTAGAGGCAGTGGTTTCAAACCAAGGAGGGCTGGGCTGTACCAAAATGAAAGGATGAGGGAAGAGGCTGGAGCTCTGGTTGGTGACATTTAGATCCCAGACTAGAAATCACCCTGAGTTTCTCCAGATGTCAGCCAGCACCTGGACCTGCTTACAGCAGCTGTCCCCATGGACAGGGAGGGGCCAATTTTAGCACAAAATGTGGAGAAAACTAGGCAGCTTATTGTACAGACAGCAAGCAAGCAAACACACAGGATCCACAGAAGTAATGTGAATTTGCTTTTCTAGCCAAATGGTGTAAAAAATGTGTAAAAATTTAAGACAGACAGATGGTGTTAAACTTGGCTCAGAGTTCAAGACAGAGGTTTGTCATGTTTATGGCTAAAGTTTTTGCTGGCAAGAACTATGTTGTTTAAAAGCATGAATAATTCATACCCCTAAACAGCACATATTTGTATAAAAGTCCTTTAATAACACAAGTAAAAACTTATTTCACAGGAGATTGGACTTTTTTTTTTTCTCCTCACTCCCCTCACTTATTTCCCAAGTATTTCATTATGGCCAATTACTTTCTTAGAATCAGAAAGTGTACGGGGACCTTGTATGCACCAGGGTATGTTTGCCAATCAGTTGAACCATGTAGGCATTCAAATCCTCTTAGTGGAGACACAGTTTACAAAGGCAAAGGAGATGTATATCTAAATGGTCTGCTCAAAACAGCAAACTCCTTCTAATGTAGACAAAACTACTGTTTATTTTGTTATTCGGATAAGCACTAGTGATAAAATACTGAAGTATTAAACTTGAAGTTAATAAAGTTTGGCCTCTACTTGCACTGCCACTTGAGAGAACAAATCTGAGAGATGTCAATTAGGAAGAAAAATAAATCAGGCACCCAAAATGAGTTAGATTCCAAACAGTTCCATCATGGATGAAATATAGCCTTTCATCATTTTTGGAAACTTCCCTTCCCAATTAGAGAATACAGCTGCTCGAATAGTGTCATGTCTGTTCAGCAAGTAGCAGGCACAATGTGTAAGCACTTGTAGCATCAATAGGGACCATTGTTCAGAAAATATTGCCATTGAAATCTTGTAAATGTGAATAGAATTAACTTCCCATTCATCTCTTGCTGTCACACTCTGTTTATTTTACTGCATTGTCTGAATGAATATGCAGCCTCTCGTATGCTCATAGGTCCTATTTCACCTAACAAGCGTCTGATTGTATTCGCTGCTCTTCCCTTCCTCCCCGCTGGGTTTCCTGCAGAGATCAGGGCATTAATAAAACCCCTCCCCAAATTGTCCTTTTCCTGCCGACAATGTTATACAAGGCCTAATTCTTCTTTATGTTATTCTGAGCAAAGCTCTTTATATTACTCTTCTGCTGAAGGAGCAAAAGACACTTGTTCAGCCACAGCCGAATCAAAAGATCATATTCTTTCAGGTAATGGCACATTTCTGCCGATTCGTCACTTGGTTCTTGCTACAAAAGAAAGTAACATGCCAGATCCCAGGAGAAGTTAATCACACCTAACTACACTCTGTTCTGAATTAGGACTATCATGAAAAAACACAAGTTGATGAAACCAATATTCCTTGATCACTTCATATCTTTTATAGCCTCAGCCCTCCAGTTTTCCCATGGTGTTCTTGAAGATTTAAAACATTTTTATGTGTAGTGAACAGTCTCATTCTCCTTTTCAGAGTAGATATGCATCTCCCTTTTAATTAATTTTGGTGCTGTAGGATTTACAGTACAGAACTGCAGATAGCACAGAGGAGGTTGCGTGTGTGTGGGAATGAGTGTGTGTATCTGATGGGGCACTGGGAAAGGGCAGAGGAAAATTCTGTATGAGCTACTATGGCTTCTGCCTCTAATGCTGCAGCTTTTTAAATTATACTGTTTTTATGGCACCTTTATCAAATCCCATTATATGGGTGGGAATCTTACAATGCACTTCAGTGGGAGGTCGATTAGATTCACATCACTAAGCAGTGTTGATGGACAGTCAGTGTGGTTGTATCTATCCCTTACTCATTTCCCAGTATTTTGCTAAAAGTAAGAGAGACACAGCTGATTTTCATTGGGGTGTGCTCTGCTGTCCTGCTCTCTGCAGAGAACAAGCTGACATGGCTAGGAAAGCACAGGTCTTTCCTGGCTCTATCTTCCCTTCAGCTTTGTCAAAAAATCACAGAACTACTGGAGGTGTCTGCTCCAGCCTTCTGTTCAGAGCAGGGTTAGGGCGAGTGCAGCTTGCTCAGGGCTCTGTCCAGTTGATATCTACAATGTCTAGAAGGACAGAGATTCACAATCTTTCTGGGTCACTGTTTAAATATCTGACCACCCTTGCTGGGTTTCCACCCTGCCCCTTAGGAATCCTTATATCAATTTCCCACATTTCAATTGTGCCCATCACTTCCCTGGGCACCCCAAGAAGAGTCTGTAGTGTCTACTCTACACCCTCCTGTCAGGGGGCTAAGAACCCCCTGAGCCTCCTGCAGCCTGAACAAGCCCAACTCTCTCATTTCTCCTCTTGTACCATATGCTTCATCCCCTGAACATCTTAGTGAATCTCTGCAGGACTTACTCTGGTTTGTTAATGCTGTGCTTGCTCCAGGAAGCCCAAAACTGGTCACACTGCTCCAGATGCAGTCTTAAAGATGCTAATTAAAGGGGGAAAAATCACTTCCCTCCTGCTAGCTACTGTTTTGGTAACACAGCCCATGATGACATTGTTACAAGGACACATTCCACACTCCAGCCAGACTCCCAGGTTTTTTCTGCAAAGCTTCTTCCATGTCAGTCAGCCTCTAGCCTGTGCTGCTGCAGTAGGTTATTCTGGTCCAGCTGCAGTAAAGTGCATTGACATTTGCTGAACTTCACAAGTACCTGTCAGCTCACCTCTCCAGCCTGTTCAAGGCCTTCTGAACAGCAGCCCTGCCCTCTAGGTTATTGATGGCTTGTCCACAAACTCAGTGAGAGTGCACTTTGTCCCCATGTGCCATTAATAAAGACATTAAACAACATTGGCTCCAACATCAATCCCTGAGATACACCACTAGTAACTGGCTGACAGTTATTCCAGGTCATGGATCACTAACAATTTAATTTTCTACCCCCCTTTCATCTGCTCATCCAGTCTGTATCTCAGCACTTGGGCAATTTTAGTGATAAGCTGATCACGGGTAACACAGGAAAACCTGCTGTATGCAAAGATGTATGGGGGGAAAAATTATGAGTGTTTTAGGCCAGAAAAGCGCAGAAAGGGAATTTGCTTTTTTTATTATTTTATACTCCCTTCTGCAACACTCATCTATTTAAGACTGGTGTTCCCTTCAAAGCCCCTCAGAAGTTAAAGTAGTGTTTCAAGAAAATTAGTATGAACTTTGAATTTTCTTTTTCTACTGGGGTAAACCTTCTGAGAATAATTCCAAGGATCAGAAGAGAAGCATAAGTCCTCCATGTTTCTCAATAAGTGAGTTTCAACAAAAGCTGACACATTTCTTATCCAAACATGTCAATGCACTGGGCCCAGATGCAATGGTAGATCACCACAACCAAAGCTGGATTTCAAACAGAATTGAAAAGTGGTACAGTGACCACAACAGATGCATTTATAGTCTCTCTGCTTTTCCTAACTCATTCTTAACACACTAAATGACTTGTCTTCAAAACAATTCCCAAGAAACTCTTGCAGCAACGTGATGGAAACAGAAATTTTTTTTGAGTTTGCCACTAAAACTGACCTAAAAGAGAGTGCAGAGAAAGAGTCCCACTTCTAGAATCTTTGGTTCTTGTCCCAAGGTTTCATTTGGGACTTGGAAGCAATTTAAAATGCCAAGATTTCCAGATCTCCTGCTATGGAGCCAGAAGCCTTATATGCTTGTGAGTAATGGAATTTAAATTACAGACATTCAGGTGTGTCCTATAGTTACATCTACGGTTCTGCTGGTGTCAGGGCTGCACCTGGGTGCACACCCTGCACATTTAGACATTGGTTCCCTGGGTGGCCCCAGAGCTCTCAGCTGGTCCCTGTAGGGGTGACACAAGGGACTGATCTCACACAAGGTGGTTACCACAGTAAAGTCTTTGTCTAATTCCTTCAGGAGGAATGAAGTGGGATTACATATGGGAATTCTGAACAGACCCAGAGATTCTCCCAGGCAGTTCCTGCTGTACTTAGATAATTTTATAGACAGTACTGAATGTGTCAATTTGTCAGTATGGGATGGCAAATCTGGTTGTGCTGGGGACATCCCCAAGCCATACCCGCTGACAAACTTACACATTGATGAGCTACTTCTAACTACTCAGTAGAAATTTTTCCTGCAGTAGCAGAAATGGTCATGCAGAACAGCCTTCTGCACACAGTAAAGAGAAATAGGGGATGTTTTGCTCATGGTTTAAGAAAATCTACAGTAGATTATGTAGGACTGCAGCACAGCTGGACTACAGGAACTGGGCAGGATGGTGGTTCAGGAAGTGCCTCTTGATCCAACAGAAGACACTGTTGCAGGGACCCTCACAACAGCCACTTCATTTGCCATGTGGATAGCAAGACAAACATCCCATCCAAGAGACGTGATTTCCCACACGAGCATTACCCTAAGCCAGGACCCCAATAAGTTAGGGATTTTCTTAAGGAAACAAACACTCTCCATAAGACAACAGATGTTTCACATTTGTTGTGCAGATGTGCAAGGCTTGAGGAGTTAGAGCTCTACAGTTATCCCCATCTAGACTTTCTGGTCCATTACTGCCCCAGGGACCATGGGAGCCCCGCAAATGTCAGTGAGGCGTGAATGCTCAGAGCTGCTGGACTGTCTGCAGAAGGGCACACAAAATTCTGTGAGTCTCGGGTCTTTTGGGGCTGGGGGTGCCTGGTTTGTAAAAGAACATTGACAGCTGTTTACATCTATAAATGTTCACACTGATTTAACAAATGCTGCCACAACAGTGGGCCCAGAGAGTTTCCTGGCAGTGAATGGAACTGGAATGCAGTATTGTACGAACAAAATGTTAAAAAAAAAAAGAAATAGAAAATATTCTGCCGCCAAATAATATTGGTTTCCAGTAAGCTGCAGCTGCTACCCTCAGATAGGGCAGGGGAGAGCTGTTAAAGACTAGCAGGAGTCAGACATTTGACTGCTGACCAACAAATGGATCTTCATTCTGCAGCATGTGGTGCATGTCCCCATTCAAGTCCTTCTCCAGGCCTTTACACTGTACTTCAGGACTCACTCTCCACTGCCTTGGACTGGTGCTACTGATCACCACATGGGCTCTTCCATGAGCCTGGAGTTGTTTTTCCACACTGCTCCCAGCTCTGCTGGTTGCACTTCCCTACATTTATTCCAACCCAGCCTTGAAACAACATTAAAGAGTCTGGATTAAAAAAATAAATTCATTCCCATAGGCTCAAAACAGCACTATCTTTAGGAATTTTGTGTTCTCTGGCCAAGTATATACTACAATTATACAAGCTTATCACTGTTATCATGAATGCATTTTTACTTTTATAGTAAATGTACAGCAATCTTGATTTTATTGTTATGTTTTAATAATGGATTGCCACCCAGAAAAAATCAGAGTTGCTGTAGGCAACTGGGAAGCAGTCCAGAGTTACCCTCCTGTGTGTTCTTGGTGCTGGATTTCAGAGGCTCATGCTTATTTGTCTCAGTTCAAATCTAGTGAGAAAGTTATTCTGTATTTACATTAGCATAAAAAAGCATATTTTGCTAAAATCACCTCCTTCTCCCCACTGTTTGTTGTCTAATTATATGTGGTAGAACCAGATTCCCAGAGGAAGTATACTTGCCTAAATAACTGTGCTGACTATCCCACCAATTGTTAAACACATTATGCAATTTCTATTACTAGCTTCATTTTAGCAACCTATTTTTAATCTATACTAGATAAATACTAAATAAAACCCCAATACTTCAGAAACCACCCAGTCTTTGAAGTTATGTTTTCCATTAAGTGTGTTTCACCACAGTCCAACTAATAGTCAGTATGTTTCAAACTAAACATGTTTTTTAATTCTGGAGGAGATATTAGTTCTGGGTTAAATATACAAAAATAAATCTGGTTAGTATGTCACATCCATTGGTCATGTACCAAAGAGCTCCAACCACCAAGAGCTTCCCATCTAGGTAGACTCTTTGGGCAGAAGCAGTGGTAGTGGCCACAGTGATGGGAACATAGAATGGATAGGGAAGGGTAGGGTAGGGTAGGGTAGGGTAGGGTAGGGTAGGGTAGGGTAGGGTAGGGCAGCCTGTTCCCTTATCATACAACCCAGAAGTTTGCACTGTGTGGAAGAGCTAAAGGGGATGTGGTTTGGCAGTACTGGGTGGTAAAGAGATAACATCTAGAGGTTCCTGCATCCTCTGTGACTTTTTCACCTCTTAATTTCATCCTGAATACTGAGAAATGTGATTGTGTAGCTCACATGATAATTTCCAATAAAGAAAGTTAAGGTACTTTAAAAAGAAATGCAGTATTATTGTATCCATTAATGGATAGAGAACTAGGACACAAAGCAAGGATTTGTCCAACAGTGGCTGTCAGAACTTGCAGGACAGGGCTCATACACAGAAAAATACTGACATAAAGGCAATCCACAACCAAACCACCAAAAACTTTGCTTGATGAATCTGTCAGGCAGATGGCAAAAGGGCTCAAACATCTGTCCTAGAATGCACTGTGCAACGGCTAGGATTAACAAAGGATGCTTAAATGTCACATTACCAGTGCCACTTAGATGTTAGTGTCAAATGCCTTCACAATTTCTTAAAGTGGAATTTGAAGCAACTTTGTCTGTGATTTGTGAATACGGTGGGTTTACCTCCAACAGAAGTATCTGATTTAACAAAGAACTCTGGTCCATTTGACAGTGAAAAATCTATTGTGTGTAAAGGATCTGCTCCTGCCCTGCCTTGCTTGAGTCTGTCCCTACATTTCTTTCAGGTGATTACTGACAACAGAAAGCTAACTCAGAGAGATTACACTAAAATAAGAACATGCTTCAACATTTCCCTCCCAGACCTGCCTCATAATTTGGTCTGTCATTAATCCCCCAAATGTGGTGATTCCCATCTGAATTAACTGTAGACCCTTTGTGTCTTATTTTCTAGACCACAAGAGAACCACCCAAGAATAAAAAATATAGTAAGGCTGATTTTCATTTCTCTGAGATCAGTGTTCCCTTGCCCTCCCTAGACTTATACCTGATTTACAAAGCTGTGAAAAGACAACCAGCACAGATATCACCTGAAGCAAGAGATGCAACTCAGCCATTGCAGAATTCAGAAGTGAAACAAGCAAACAAACAAAGGCAATTCCACACGCACGTGCAAAATAATATAATAGTGTTACAGAAGACCTGGAAGTGAGCATTCCAGTGACAGTTCTATACTCTCTCATCCCTTGGTGGAGCAGACTGTCTGTGCAGCACAAGGAGTTTCTTGGGAAATCCTCTCTTTCTCTTCTGAGCAGGTCCTGTCCTGCCGTGGGAGGGAGCAAGTGTCTGGTTTGCAACTCACATTCACTGCCATGGTGCAGAGCTCCAAGGGGCTGCTTGAGCTCCTTGCCCTCTCTGGTGATGGCAGTGATAAAGTAAGATGCTTTTGAAGCACAGAGAACCTCTCCTACTTGGAGTATCAAGTTATAGTCCAAGCAGGGACAGGCAGGTAGGGGAGCCTTGCCCAGGTCCTGGAGGGCCCTCAGAGAGCTCTTCTTTGGCAACCACGAGGGCCATGGCACTTTCCTCTCTTGGGTTTGGGGATGCTCTTGGGAGACAAACTTGTGCTGAAGTCACAGTATGAGCTCAGCAGCATCTCTGCAGGACCAATCTTGGAGAACAGCCCGTTTCCAGATTGCAAACTCCTCTCTTCATTTCCCTTCTGTCCGAACAAACCATCTCTGCTTCTCACCACAGTAATAGGTTGATTTACGGCCTTGGAAGTTGCATGGAAAGAAGGACAATGACCTTATTTCACCTGTAAGAGGGTACAGCTGGAGAAAACCAGCGTTTCTAGCTGAACGACTTTGCACAAAGGAAACAAACACTTCTGGCACCTGCACAGCAGCCAGCTTCTCTCCTTCTGTGGGCGGCAGGCTGCAGGCACAGATGTCTGGTGAATACCCCACGAGAAGTGAACACCAAAGGGGATTCCAGGGCAGGAAAAGTCCAAAGACCTCGTGGACAGTGTGTTTCATAGGCACCATGGCAGGAGAGGAGTGGAAGGTGAGGCACCTCCAAGTGAGACTTGCAGGAGTGTAAAGGATTTGACAGGTTGATGACATGGGCATGAAGTAACTGGATAGTCAGGTCAGAGTCGCATGGTTGTAACACACGACACATCTCACACCTACAACATTAAAAAAAGGTTTAGACCAAGGTTAAGACCAAGAGGAAAGAAAAAGATGGTAAAAAATGCTTTTGTTGTTTTGACACCCAACCAGACTAATGTGTTTCTAATGGAAATGAAAACAAAATGAAAACCAGAGCTGAAACATGTTGGATGATATCTGGAGTTCCAGCACCTTTTTCATTATTTATTATATGTTCAAGAATTACTGCAATGCAAACCTCTGATCTTGTCATTTGAAACATGCTGGGCTTAGCTTACAGAGTGGAGGGAAATCAGTATGCAAGAGATAAAAAACTAATTCAAGAAACTGCAGGATCAAAGTAACTTGGAATGAAAAAGTTAAGAAACTAATGCATTGAGAGATCTGCAAAGCAAGTGAAGGACACAAAACCAGGAAAAATTCTGCTACAGTGTAAACAGTGTAGCTATGAAACTTTCTTTTCAGAGTCTTTTGAATTTAATTCTTTTGTAAAATTGCTTGAAGTCAAGGCAAACATTTCCAGAGTTCCTGATCCTGTCTAATTTAAAGTAATTTTAATGGTAGAAAGAACTAGACTCAGATCTGTATGCACAGATCTGAACACTTCTGGCACTCGCTTCTGCATTAACTTGTGCCAGAGTTGTGTTTGCAGTAGGGAGATGTTCATTTGCATCCTGGCCCATAACTCCACGGCTGTGGGAATATTTGCTCAGTTTGCCTAGTTAACATGTGACTCAGGTAGGTGCACATACGGATTTCACACACATACTTCTTTCATGTACACACAAGTAAGTTCCTGCTTTGAAAAACTGAATGCATAAAGCATTTGCTGGCAAGCATTTATACATTCATTTTATTTTCAAATGTCATGATGTGTGGCAAAACCTGGATAGCTTCAAACTAGGAAAAGAAAAACAAGTGCTTTTGTAATTTGGAAAACAAACCATAATGCAACCTCTAGGTTATGAAGACTTTCAGGTGTTCTTGACATCTTCATAAAACCCCACCAGCACCAATGTGCAATGATTACTGAATGCTGACTTTAAAGCCAACAGGCTCCCTCAGCACTGAGGAAAGGAGGATTACTCCTGGGGACTAGGTGGGCTGCCTGCCCTGCACCAGCAGTGCCTGTTGGAAGATGACACAGCCCATGTTGATGTCCCCCCACCGTGCAACAGGGACATCTGCATCATGGCTGGAGCTTGCCCTGCTGCATCCCATCAGGCACAGACATAGGAGGGGCTGCCATGGGGGAACGGGTAGTTCAGGCGTGTTCCCCAGAAAGGAACTTAAACTTGGCTGCTGCCGTGTTTGGGATCACTGAAGGAGCTGAACTCCCTTCCAGCTTGCTCATTACTTGTCGGGTTTCCAGCACCGGCCTTCCGACACTGGACTTCCTTCCTATGCAGATCCGTCTGCTGAGCTGGTCGGTGTCAGGGTAACAAGATGGGAACGTCATTATCCAGATCTGATTTTGCCCAACCTCCATCATCTGAAACATGTTCAAGGATCACAACCCTGTTGTTTCCAATTTAAAGCAGTTTTGGTTGAGCTGGCTTTGAGCTGTTGTAACACTGATAATGCAAAAAGGAAGAAAAATAACCTATGAGAAGGGTTTGAGCATATCCCAGAAGTCCTTCAAAAATTACACCTCTGCTATAGAAAAGCACAGACAGTCATAAAGAAGCCACAGCTATAGAAAGGCTCTCTTGTGTCCTTACCTTCTCTGCCTGTGAGAGGAAGGGGAGCTATGTTCCCTGCACCACTGAGTGGTGATCTGCATATGTGGCCTTGCAATGATTTTGCTATCAGGAAGACAGTTTATTTGCAGCAGATGTACAGAACACTGACCTCTTTGCTCAAAAAGAGAGGGAAAAAAATCCCCAATAACAGGCAGTGTCCTCATTCTGTCTCCAGTAGCCTCTATAGCAAAGCTGAGATTCAAGAACATCCTCAGTGCCATACCCACAACTCTTTCTACACAGTTGTTCTTGCATTTTTTTTCTTGCATGCACACACAGACCTCAAATCCCTTGATCTTGCTTGGGCACCCAGGCAGCTCCTCAGACATCACTGCTGCATTTTATGACCTGGCCGTGCTTCTGTGCTCCTTGTCCTAGGAAGCAGCTTCTGTGTTTTTCAATGCCCTGACTTTTTCCAGTTCACTGAACTGCTTCTTCCATTTAGGCCCTTGACTTTAGCTGAGCCCATAGGCCCCTGCAGGTCAACAGCAGCTATTAGCATTATCTTGCCTAACAATTTGTTTATACAGCAGGAGTGAAAGGGACACTAATCTAGATCAAGCCTTTAAGTACTGCTAAAATACAAAAAACAAAAAATTATTATTTGGCTTGTTTGAAAGATTCCATCTTCACAGCAAACCCTTTCAGAAGGACAACTAAGCTTTGTCTGTGCTGAAGGGCTTTCTAGTGATTAGAGAGGGAAGCTTGGAAGTATCGAGTGCTTTGCCCATCCCACCACTCACCACACATCCCAGTTTCCTTGCAGAGAGTCACACTGAGCGCTGCAATTGCAGTGTGAGTAATTACAGATGCTGCCAGAAACAACACTGTCAGGAAAATTTGGAGTTGAAATTAGGAATTTGCTTCCTGCTATGTCCTGGAAACCATTAGCAGCTGACTTTGGAATAACAATTTTATCTGTGGTAAACCTGGGCCTCTAATAGCTGGACACCGAATTAAACACCTGTTTTTATCTTCTGTTTCTGCTCCTGTTGAATAAACTTGAATTTCACACTGCAGGTGTGACTGGCAGACCTAAGGCAGAACCGAGGACAGTAATGTTGGCAGGGATACCAGCAGAGAAGTCTCAAGACACCTTTACCTTCTCACCCTCAGTTCAGCAGCCCGCAGTTGCTCTTGGGTACACAAACATAATTACGAGCCTGCACTCCTAGGACAGGGAGCACAGACATCAGGTATCAATTGCAGTCTCCAGGAGGAAAGACAATCTGGGACACTGTTTGCCTCAAGCCTGTGCCTTAGCATCTCTTACACTATCTTTACTTTTATTTTCAAGACTAAAACATCATCTCTGTTTTCTTTACAGATCCAAGGTGGGCAGAAAGGGGGAGGAGGAAGCAATGAAGGCTGCTGTAGAGACTTTTTTGTACCAGGGATCCATATCTCAGATGCTGGCCCTGGGAAACTTTATTATTTACCTCTGTTGGAATGGGAAAGGAAAATAGCTGGAACAAGCACAGCTCTCAGATACATGCAGTGCAATTGTCTCTATGAGCGAGTGCCATGGGAATCCCACTGGAGCACCAGACACTCTCAGCAAACATGGCCCAAACACACAGTGTGCCAAAGAAGCGTGAGGCATTAAACATGTACTTTCATTTCTCTATTACCTTTGCACAACAGGACAGAAACAACCTGAATATCTCTTCCTTGCAAATTTTCTGAAACTACTTTAAAAAGATTCTATTAGATCTATTAGAAGCAGCAATAATCCTTTATTAACTCATGAAGAAGAAACATGAAATAATTGGTAGGAGCTGATTGCTTGAGAAACAGATGTCTGATTTTCTAACTTGGCCTGGACACTTGGGCTTGAAGCTACACAAGAATGTGAGTGCTACGACATCTGACACTGTAATGCCTGATTTTTGCAAGCCTGTCCTTTCCCTGCCATCCTTCTCTCACCTACCTGGAGCTGCTGAAACTGAAGGAGCATATTCATTATGCTTTTCACCCGGGAATGGGATCTACAAAAACTCCCCAACCCAAACATTCAGGGTATTGCACATGAGCTACCCAAATCAGCAAGGGAGGAATCAGATGGAGAAAAGGGTGTACAGCAGCCTCTTCCTGTATAGGCATCAGGTGCCTTGTTCAGGTTTAGCGGGACATGCTTCTTTTCACTCTGGATTCACAGCCCTGAAAACTTAATTATAGCTTTTTCTTGCATTGATTAACATGAGAAATGAAGAGACCTCTCTTCCCCCACCCACTCATTATCCTTGAATAACCCATCACCTGTGGATTCTCACTCTCCATAGGTGTAGGGTTGCATTCCTAGTGGGGAGGATGAGGCTGCAGACGAACCAGGGTAGAGGCCTCCTTCGGCTGCCTTTTGGAGGGAAGGGAAAGTGTTTTGTGTAGTTTGTTGCAAGCAGCATGGTTTGGGAGACCCTACTAAACCAAGACAAGCTTGTCTGAGGATGATCTCATATACAGATCCCACCCCACACTGAGGTGAATCCAAAGTTGCCTGGCCCACGTTAACCTGGGGCACATGTGTGTATCTGGAAGCAAACTCCCAGTGTCATAAATGAATGGCATCACTTTAAAAAAGGGCAAGATGTGGCACTTAGGGAGCCACATAACTCACACGGCCAAAATTACTGGGACTAATAACTTCTCTGGCTATCCCAACCTCCACAAAGCATTGTTCATACATACACCAAACAGTCCAGAACCGCTGGAGTTTTCATTCCAGCTTAGGAAGGAGGCAGAGCTGCTCTGCAAGAAGCAGAAACAAAGGCAGTCCTGGAGGTGCTTCCTGTCTGTAGATTCTGTGTGGGAGCACCTCCAGGCCTGCTGGGGACATTTCCGAAAGGCAATGTCAAAGTGTTGCCTTCTCTGATGCCTGGGCTGGAGCTTCAGCCTCTTGTCAGGCACCTATTGTTTCCTAGGAGGGAAGGGAGTATGGGAAAAACTGCAAAATGGGACATGTAGCCCCCACGAGTCTTCAATATTTGTAATCAAAGGGCATAGAAAACAATTACAAAATGTGCAAAAGTACCCACACAAGCACTTAATACCTCTATCTTACAAAGCCGTGAAATAACTCGTATTCTACTTCCATACAAGTAAGAAATTTAAGTACCTGGGGCCACCCGTTAGTTTTAATTCACTTTATATAAAAACCCTGGGAAAAAGACAGAGCTGGGTTTTCCTTATCTCTTCCCTGCCGTGGGTTTCCTTGAGCTCCCCGCTACACCCCACTGCAGACGGCAGCTGCCGGGGCTGGCACGGCCAGATGCCACGGCAGCCCGGGCTGGCAGGGAGCCGCGGTTCGGCGGGGGCTGTCCCGGCCGTGTCCCCGCGGGAGGGGCGGCACAGCCCGGTCGCACTCCGCCCGCGGGCGGTGCCGCCAGGTGCGCCCGCCCCGGCTGCTGGCCCCGCCCCGCCGCGCCGGGAGCTGCCGCCCCCCGGCTGAAGTCCGGTGCCGCCGCACGGTGCCGTGCCGTGCTGTGCCGTGCCGTGCCGGGGGTGCCGTCACTCGCCGCTTCCAGCATGCTCCTAAGATGGCGGTAGCGGCGGCGGGCGGCGGCGGGGGCGGCCGGGCGCAGCGCAGCGGCTGGCTGGAAGTTTTGGTGCGGGAGCGCTGGCACAAAGTGCTGGCCAACTTGGGCGGCGAGGCGCTGGTGCTGAGCGGCGAGGAGCGCCCCGACGGCGCGGCCCACAACGGGCTGGGCGGCGATGGGACGGCGTGCCGCGGGGCCGAGGGCGGCGGAGGGACGGCGGCGGTGCGCACCGCCTTCACCGACCCCCCCGAGCAGGTGCCCGAGGCCATCTCCAACAAGAAGCGGTGCGTGAAGGTGCTGAAGCAGGAGCTGGGCGGACTGGGCATTAGCATCAAGGGGGGCAAGGAGAACAAGATGCCCATCCTCATCAGCAAGATCTTCAAGGGGCTGGCGGCCGACCAGACCCAGGCTCTCTACGTGGGCGATGCCATCCTGGCCGTGAACGGCACCGACCTGCGGGATGCCACTCACGACGAGGCGGTGCAGGCGCTCAAACGGGCCGGCAAGGAGGTGCTGCTGGAAGGTAGGGAGGGGAGCGGGGCGGTCCGGCCGTGCGCGGCCCGGCTGCCCGAGAGGCGGCGGAGCCGAGCCGGGACCGAGGGGTGACCCCGCGCATCCCGTGCTGCTCCTCCGGGCGTCTTAACAGCGCGGGGAGCTCGCACCCTGTACCCCTCGACGGCGTGTGTATGGACACAGCCCCTCGGGAAGGGACGAGCGGGATGCCGGGGAGCTGGGCTTGAACTTTCCGCCCTCGTGTCGCCGCAGCCCCGTCTGCTCCTGGGCTGAGGCTCCCGGTGAGAGCCTGACCGAGCCTCCCGCAGGGTGAGCCATCTTCTGGATCTGCTGTCAGGACGTTTTCACATCTTTTCAGCCCAAGAGAGGTGGGGAGAGTTGGGTACAGTGAGAGGAGGGGTTAAAGAAGTAAAAGAACCCCCCCTCCTCCCCTGGCATAAAGGGAATGACTTGGGTGACTTTGCCCATGTCATCTCGAAACGCCCGACACCACGACACCACCCTCTTTAGAGGTCTCCAATTCCTCCTTCCACCACCCTGCTCCCGGTCAGGGATGGGAGCAAAGCGGTTTAAATGAAGCCGGCGGTGCCTCACGGACTCACTTGCCATCCCTGAAAAGCAGCGACTTTTCCTTTCTCAAGGGTGGCTGAAACAGTTTTGTAAAAAGTAGCTTTAGAAATTGACCTCAGAGAGAGGAGCAGACGCTGGTGTGTGTGTGTGGAGGGAGGGTGTCCCCCCAGAACGGGACGGGTGTTGCGGGCAGCGAGCAGAAAAGCAGAGCCAGGTTCCCCCAGAGCACCAGTTCACGAGGAGAGGCGTGTACAAATCCCTGTCTTTTCACAAGGACTAATTCACTTGCTCCACCTGAGAGAATGAACAGCTTCAGAGCTGCCCTTGGCGTGTGTGAGATAACGTGATTACATATTTGCCCACAAGTTCATTTAACTGGAGGTCAATGACATCGAGGCAGCGCTGCCTTCCCTGTTCCGCGGCTTTCCTGCGAGCCGCGGGCATTCATTCCCACCTCGCTGTACCTGTACCCTTTCGGCACCGCAGATTTCTTCACGTGTGGTTTTTTTGGTGGCTGTTTTGAGCAGCAAAGGAGGTGCTGCTGCTGGCGGGGAGGTGCAGCTGAGGATCAGCCGTGAGCAGCCAACTATGGCATAAAGTTACAGAAAAAGTTTGAAAGGGAGAGAAGGTGAGAAATGTATTCCGCAGAAGTGTGTACTGAGAAACTCTTTTGTTGTCCCTGGGACAGTGAAAACTGGAGGAGTTCGTGCTCCATGAGGATTTAAGAAGCTGAGGGCAATTGTGTGTCGTCTCCCTCTGTGCCCTGCAATACCTGCAGGACCAAAGTGCATCTTGTCTTCCCTCCCTGCAGCTAAATTGATTACAGATATACCTCTGAAGTATGAATATGAACTTCTCTGTGCAGTCCAAAGTGAGGCTGTTGCCTTGAAATTTTAACACTGATTTGTTTATGCAGTTTAAGGGTTTTCTGGGGTGCAGGCCAGGTAGTGGCTGAGCTTTGCTGTGACCTGATGAGTACTGTGTGTATGTAGTGCTTGCAAGAGCCTCTCTCCCTCCCTTTCTCCCTCTGTGTGGTGCCTGCAGCAGCGGCCCCTGAGCACGGTGCTGCTGCTGTGCGAGCCTTAAAAACCCCTCCGTTTTCTTCCAGGCTAGGAGTGAAGATGGAGCCGTTTCAGTGGGGACTCTAAGCACCCTCCTTCATTCCTTTTGACATCACAGCTGTCTTGCATTTCTTTGCTCCGTGCAGAGGTGCCTCAGTAGTTGTTTCTGCAACTGACTTTGTAATTTGCAAGACGAGAGTATATTTCAGTAGTGATCTGTATGTAGAGTTAAAATATTCTGACATTGCACTCAGTATTTTGTCCTGCCTTTCTCTTGCTATTTCAGCAAAGTAACCAAACCAAATGTTGGCTCCAGCATTGCCTGAGAGGGCTACTCCCTTCAGCGGGGACCCACTCCAAGTGAATGGCTTGTGAAATCAGGCAGCTTAGAAAATTCTCTGTGATTCTATTGCCCACTTTGAAGCTCATTCTTCAGCAACAGAGTCTAAAATGGTATTTTTATGATGAAAGGAGGGAAAATCCAAAAGTTCTTTTTACTCTTTAAAGTATAGAAGGGCAACACTTGATTTTCTTTTCCTTACAGACAATAGAATTTTGCCATTTCCTGACTTCTTAGAGGGTTATATATGGCAAAAAGCAGTCTGTGATGAGGCAGGGCAAGACCGTTTGCAGCTCCTCTTTAGACTCTTTCTCCAATTCACAGAGCAAAGACAGCATGTGTTTCCAGGGTCAAAATGTAAGATTTACATTTTAGGGAGATTCTGAAATTTGTTTGTGACTTCCAGCCCAGGAAAGCTGAATTTGCAAAGGCATGGAAAGGAGTAAAGCCCAAGAAACATATTTCATGGTGCAGCAGGGCTCTGAGTATTGCCCAATACATTGTGCATTCCTGGAAAGGGTCTTATCGTTGAGCATTTCCTAGAGGTTATGTCAGGGAAGATGTGGCTCAATGCACCCAATATCAGAGTGCTGGAGCCTGCCTGTTATATAGTGTCCTGCCTAAAACTGCTTGCTCAGTGAAATGAGGCATTTACCAGCTCAGCACTACACTGTAGTCTCTCCTGCATTCCTGTGCAGGGAGGAAGGGAGTGGAAAATCCCTCCCCAGGCCCCTGCACCCTGTGTGGGAGGCAGGGCTGGCAGCCGGGTGGGTGGCAGGAGGAGGAAGATCTGTGAAGAGCAAGGATCAGGCAGTGCTTCCTTTTGACACTTCCTGCATGGATCACTGTCTCTGAGCTGGTGCAAAGAGAGATTTGCTGAAGGGTTAGGGGTGGTGTAGCTGCAGCAGCTGTGCTGGTGTGGGGGGCACAGCTGTAAAGCCTAGTAGGAGAGGTCCTACTCTAACAAATTTAATAGATATTCTGGGTTGTTCTGTCTTCTCATTTTTTCAATCCCTGACACTTGTACAATTCACCTACTAAGGTAAAGCTTCTTCTTATATGTGTGGTCTGTGTAGTTGGCCAGGGTGCCTTAAATCCAGTAGAATTTGATAAACAGAAGGGAAATAAAGCAACAAGTGATACTGTCTTAAGAGGAGCTGTAAAGCAGAAGGTTCCAGAGGAGAGAGGGAAGTGATGAGGAGGAAAGACATGAGCCCTTAGAAATCATTTTGTCTCCTCACCTTCAGGGATGGACCGCTTCTGCCTGCAGGGTTTAATTTCCTGTGAGATTTTCATCACAGCCTGGGTGTGGGGAGCAAAGCAGGCAGAGGGAGCAGGGAGGGGTAGCCCTGATGTTGGCTTGTCAGCCCTGGGTGGCTTCTCAGGTGTTCAAAACCGCAGGATGGAGCTTCTCACCAGCATTCAGGAGCAGAGAGAATTTCCCTATGTGAGAGACAAGGCAGCCTCCTTGCACAATACATATTTGCAGGTGTGGAAAGAAGCTAAAATTATCCTGACAGCTATTGTTTGTACATATAATTTCCTAGTAGTTCTGTTAAATTTAGGCTTCTTAAATAAGCACTTTGGAAAATCAAGCAGCCCCTCTCGTGCTGTGTGAAGCACATTACATTCAAGTGACTCTCAAGACACCAAAGGTGTTTGTTTTTATCAAAGCATCCTGGATAAGAGCAGTCCCTTGGCGTGCTCTGTAACCAAGCTGGTTGTGCTTTGCTTGTACTCTCTATGTGTGCAGTGAAAAAAATTAAAACTTGAACTAGCCTATGCTAATGTCAAACAGGACCCACCTACAGGATGCTGTGAAGAAAAAAAAAACCCCTGCATTAATGAATTTTGCTATCTTTCTGCAGGGTATCTTTCCTAAACTTGTTTAATGTGTGTAGGTAAGCTAGTAATGATGGTGGTGGAAAGTACGTAGTGGGAAAAGGAGCATCTTCTTAGTATTGTTGGAGTTTTATTGGTTTTGAATGATTCCCAGTTAGCACAATGGTAGGGTCCGTGGAGAAGTGGTTTTGGCAGCCTCCCTGAGTTTGCATAAATTTCCCACAGAGAGGCAGCCCCCTGCATAGTGAATTTTAGCATATGGATAGTAGTCATCTTCTGTGGCTTTCTTGGGACTAATACACAGCTTTGAAGCAATGTAAGTGTAGGCACGATGCAGTTTGTACTGTAGTAACGTGTGTTCTTTTCCAAACAAGTTCTGTAAGAATTGAAAGGATTCTCCTCTCTCCACCTTTTTAAAATTTTCTCTGGGTGAAGCAAAACAATCCTGTGTGAATTACATGTTGAAATAGTGTAAAATAGATGTGGGCTTCTTGTTGGCTGTAGTTTTTGTGGTTCTCTCAGTAAAGTAGTGAGATTTCTGAGGGATGACAAAATACAGTATTTATCCAAAAAATGTTTTTCCTGTAAGTATAGGGAAAAAATGGGGCACAAGGCACTTAGTAAGTGTGTATGTGACAAAACTAGTTACTACAGTCAGGTCAGGACTGTAAATCTCAGTGATTGCAATTGTATGCATAGTTATTCTTCATATTTCCAGTATATGTATGGACAAAACACTTTTTTTTTTTGGGTGGAGGGGTTGTATCAGCAAATATGCAGTTAGGGAAATGCCTTATATTTAAAAGCTGTATATTTCATGACTCATGTAGCTACCCTTGGAACACATCGGTGTGAAAGTGAAATCAAAAGGGAAAAGAACAGGTATAACTCTTACTGTAAGAGTTCCAGGTCTAAGCAGTTCCTAAGAATCTCAGTTTTGATTGAGCTGCCTGCATCTGATGGAGAAGGTTGAGTGGCAACACTTGATGTGTTTTTCATTGATTAGATTAGATTACTGGCTAATTTAGCAGTCCAGACAGCTTGTATCACCCTTCACAGATAAAAATCAGTACATCCTCTTTGCAATAATTCTTGTATGAGTCCTCTGTCTTGGTTACTCTAAAGAAAATAAGGCAGTTGTGGGCAACACATTCCTGGATTTATTTGGACCAAGTGCAGGGTGCCCTGTCAACTTACCCACCCTGGAAATCATGTACGAAGTCGTATAGAAGCAACTTACTACCATCTCCTTAAGGGTGCTTAGAAGATTAAATATGTCTGGAGACCTGGAATTCAATTGTACATACAGATTATACATGTTAAGTATCATTAGAAAAGAAAAAAGCATATTTCAAAAGCCTAGTAGTAATTTCTTTATTAAAATTAAATTTAAAACTTGGTATAACTCTTTAAAGAATCTTTAAGCCATGAGAGTAAACTTGAAAGCTGAAGGCTTCTGCTATGGTTAATAAAACGATGTTTGTATCTTAGTTTTGCTAGGGCAGGTGCTCTTTCACTGAAGGTGATTTCCACCCTCCCAGGACAGCATTTCCACACAGGTTATGCCAAGGGCACTGGCCTCTTCCCACCCCTGCTGCCCACTGGGTTTGGGTCAGAGACACTCACTGCATATCTGTCCTGAGGGAGCTGATGAGGAGTGTCCAGAATTAAAACCAGTTTGGATTTGGGACAGCCCAGCTCAGATGCTGATCCCAAAAGATTGATGGTTTCAGGTGTAAATTGGTAATGAATTTTAACTTTCTTTTATTCCCTTGATCTCATTGTTTTTATAGTACATGGTGTGGAACTTGCCCTGCTAGCAATGTATCTTGTAAATTTGGCTGGAAGTGTAGCATCTGTTTGTGTTCATTCAGAGTTCATAAGTATTGGAGAGTTTGCTCTATTTGTAACCTGTACAGTAGTCAGTCTGCTTCCAGGCTTTAAGAACACATTATTTCAATTCCATTTTTCTGATTTAGATTTCTGATCATAGGATTATTTTGTCCTTTATTCTGCAAGATTATGTTGCCATGGCTACTTGTTAGAATTGGTACAGCTACTTCAGTAGAAGGGAAATTGGAAAAAACAGTAGTTCAAGAGAGCAATAGCATAAGTGAACAAAATGTGATGGGAACCAAGCTGCCCCATTACAGTATGGAAGACTCTGGCTTTCCAAGTCTGAAACAATTCCTCAAGAATCTCAGAAAAATAGTGAAGAAGGAATGGCAGCAGTATTTCTAGAAAGTGCAGAAAGTCCTTTAGCTACTTATCATATAGAGTTTGTGAGTAGCCCATGGGACACAGCTTTGCTGGCCTTGACATTGTGGGTGGAAGTGAGCCAGGTTCTTTTTAGCCCCTCCCAGCCCTACACTGGTGTCCCTGCAGCAGCTATAGCTGTGATGAAGTGGGCTTCACTCGGCTCAACTTTGTCACCTCTGCAAACCTTAAGCTGTCGAGCAGAGAAAAGTACTTCTGCCAGTATAAGGTGTGCCTGTGCTAAGGGTCTTTACCAGGACATCTGTTCTTAGAGCAATCGGGGAGAGCAGTGTACTGTTATGGCAGATTGGGAAAGAGTTAAGACTTGGAATAGCAGGAATAAATTGGCTTGTTATGGCAGAGGCACAGGGTTTGTTGTAAAGACGGGAAGGAACATCAGGGGAGTGGCAGCATTTGGTACATGCCTTGAGGAGTGTCAATGCAAGCAAGGAGGCAGTTTAAAGATGTTCAAGGTGAGACATGGCTGATTTGGTCTAGAGATGTCTGTGAGAAACTACAAAGTATGTAGAAAGCATGGAGTGCTACTTGTCATTCATGCTACATGTTGGAAAGTGTGTTGTGAGCCTCCTTCATTCTCTTAAATAAGTGTATCAGCTGCTATTTTTCAGGACCAGGAAAGCTGCTCAATGGGACCATATCTCTGTGCTTTAAAATATTGTTAATAGCTCAGCCTTCTTTACCTTGCACTTCTGGGAGAGAGGATTAATTGAAATTATGACATCTAGCATCTTGCAACATCTCAGAATCCAGCAACACTGGGTAATGAATTAGGACACAAAAGTTTGCTAGTGGGGGAAGTTGGGAAAAGACAGAATTGGTTTGTTCATCATCCAATTAGCAGTCAAAACATAATTTTTTCCAGAACATAAGTTAATAAACTTGCTTCAAAATGGTTTAATCAGCTGTGACTAGTTCATCAGATTGCTTCAACACTGGATATTGCCTTGCTGTTAGGCTAAGTTTTTCCTTAACATAAATTCAGTTAAGGGACATAATTTCCACATAACTCTTTGGCAGATACGGATTTCTGACTGCTGCTACTGTACACTTCTGTTACAGTCTGGCATTAATTTTGTCTGTCTAGAACTTGAACTACTGAACTGGTTATGGATTTGTTGCACATATGGTAAGGGCACAACAAAATAGGTCACTGCCAAAGCAGCACATCTGTATTGTACTGTTGGGTAAAACTGAGTTTTTAATTGTAAGGAAATGAGCCAGAAAAGTACATGTGGAAAAACTGTCTCTGATTAGAAATGATTAACATACAGCACACTGCTTCTAAAAATGATATGCAGGTTTTTGCTGAACTATTGGAAGTTGTGCTTGTTGGCAAAGCTCTGGAAGTCATCAGAGCTAAAGCTGTGGCTGTTCATTCCTCTCTGCTGTGGGATATTTCCTTCTGAAGATGACCTGTATTTGATCAGTAAGGCAGCACACAGGTGAGTACCATGTGTGTGTGCATCTATACGAACAGCTTCTGTTCACTTTAGTGGCAGACTGAAAATTGGTAAATTCCCTGTATGGTGTAAGTACCTGACAAACAAAACTTTTTTCCCAAGCACCAGAAAGCTAGAAATATAACATAAAATAAAATGTAAAAAGCCAGTATCAGAATATAAATTCTTTTCTGGCAAAGGAGACACAACTTACCTGATTTGCTTCAAAAAGTACATGACCTCTTGGGAATATTTATCAGCCTCGTGTGCCCTTTCAGGGAAATGGGACCATTAGTTAAACTTTATGTTCCATTTTCCATAGGCATATACAGCTGGTGCAGTACCTATTTTGGCTTTTAGCATAATCAAGAAGTTATGAGAGAGCATGGAAAAGCTACACCATGGAAATAACATATCTCCACTTTAGTCTGAATTATTTCAAGAGCAGCTATTTCCAAATGATTTACTGTACTGGCATGTATTTCAAGTGCCATTGGCTCTGATTCTGCAAGGGGACCAAGAGACAGCTGTGTGAAGGTGCTGGAGAGGTTTAGTTATCTAGCATGTATCTTATGAGGCTGCTTTAAGCTAAAACTTTTAACTCCGACAGTGAAAGCTTCATCTGTTTATCTTGGGCTTTGGGCTTTAGTCCCCACGAAACAGCCTGGAAAGACAAAGCTAGCAGAGGGACTGGCAGGATTGTCGTGGCAGATGTGATTTCCCTTATAGCAGGCAGCTTCCCTTTGGTCTTACTCTTCCCAGGTAGGAGCCAGAAGGATCCTTCTCTTGCTGATGTGAAGCCAAAGGAGATACTTAAGTATTGGATGTTCAGAAGTATTTTCCAGGAACAGGGTGAGCAGTATTTGCCTTCAATACTTGTGGCTTAAGTTCTTTGTGAGGTTTTTTGTTTGATTTATTTTGTCTGGTTTGGGGGATTCTTATTTGGGTTTTTTTTGTTGTTGTTGTTTGTGTGGGGTTTTTGTCTATTTGGTTGGGGATTTTGTGGAGGATGCTGTAAACAGAAAAAAAGGTTTCCAAATTACAATTATTTTCCAAAGAATACATTATTCGTGGTAACTATCTGTCCCTTTTAAGCTACTTGTCCTGTCTCATGCAGTGATAGACTTCTCCGGTGCCCAGTCTCCTCCTCTATCAGTGATGAGTGACTGGGATGGAGAAGTGTCTGCAAAGACCCAACAGGATTCCTACTACATAAATATATACTTTGGCAGAGAGACACAGACCATGAGATGTATTGATATACATACTTCTGTAATGAACAGTCCCATCAACAGGTATTCCTTGTTTGGAGCTTGACCTTCATATATGCTTAGGGCCAGCATGGACACTTTAGGCTGCTGGGGCTTTGCCAGGTCTGATGAGGCTGAGCTGATGCCTGTTACCCCTTGGGTCTCTCTGCTTTTAACATGTCCTGGTGGGCTGTTCTAGCTCAGCACTGGAGAGGTGGTGGAGTCTGCCTGACTGGAGATACTCAGGAGCAGTCCAGGTGTAAGCCTGTGCAATGCACTCCAGGGGATCCCGCCTAAGGAGGAAGGTTGGACTGGATGCCCTACCTGTGATCCCTTCCAGCCTTAACTGTTCTGTGGTTCTGTGATTCTTACTTTGCATCTCACTGCTGGAAAGACTTTTCCAGAGCTGGGGATGCAGCTGTTTGTGAGCTCTGTCATATTAAAGTCGGGAAGATGAACTTATGCAAGAGAAGGGAAGCAAGCTTCAAGCTGGAATGACTTTGACAGCAGGCTCTTCATTAAGAGCTCCAGGTGTTATTATTGTGTTTTGTCCAAATTAAGCTCTTCCAGATTTTTAGAAGCTTATGTAAATGGCCAAATAGTTAACATAGCCCAAATTTTTGAAGTCCTGAGCACAATGGTGAGGAGTGACACAAGCAACACTTAAACCTGATGAAAGACCTGAAGGTGCTGCAGATGTCTCAGCTAATAAGCTTGAAGCCACTGTTGCTCTCATGGCTTTTGTTACCCTTTTCTTTGCTGGAATAGTGATTGGATTGCAGGCTGATGCTCTTGGGATGTTTGTAAGACACAGCTCTCATCTAGCTCTGCGGAGGAAATCTCTATTCCTGCCTTAAAAGTGATAAAAAACCTCATGGTAGCTTCAGTCTTCTTTGTGAAATTCTGGAGAAGCATCAGGCGAAACAAACATACAAGCAAATAACGTTTCAACACAGGAAGAATGGAAGGGAAAGCAACTAGTTTTTAAAGAAGCTCCCTGTTGTTCAGTGAATGGCTGCGCAAATAAGCCAGACCTAAGTGATATGTGAGGACAGGTCATAAAGAAAGCACTGCAGAAACAAACCAGTGGAATTTCCACTTAACACGTTAAAATCAACCCTGAAAGTCTCCATTAAGGAGGGTCATAAATTGAAGTTCTAAGAGATGGCATATAAAATATCCCTGAAACTAAAAATTATCATCTGACAGTTTTATGTTTGCCTTTCACTCTCTTATATCTCTTTTAATAAACATGTGGGATAGATTACCAAAAGAGCAGTACTTTTTTTTATGAAGTCTTGAGGAAATAAATAGTGAGTCTGAGCATATTATAAATTACACCCAATAAAAATAAACTGAAATTGATTCTGGGCTTTGCCTGTGTTCAGACTGCATTGCTAGGATCATTCTGTGTGGATCTTTTATATATGTATTGAACTTTTCTGC
The DNA here is from genome assembly GCA_037013685.1 of Acridotheres tristis. Classification (NCBI taxonomy): domain Eukaryota; kingdom Metazoa; phylum Chordata; class Aves; order Passeriformes; family Sturnidae; genus Acridotheres; species Acridotheres tristis. The sequence continues at coordinate 137,249,247 of CM072886.1, read as the reverse complement.
TAGGCATACCATGAAATGTTAGTATTTAATGCTTGAGGTTTTGTTCAAGAGCTTTTTGTCTATGTGCATAAATTGTGTTAAGACCTTAGAGAGGTTTCAGGGTTCACTCTCTTTACAAAATACTGGGGAACCTTCTGGTTTTTGAGGGAGGAAAGGCTGACTTGAAAACATGCAGGTTTCTGTGGGAATTTTTATGATGTTTCAAATTGAGATGGCATTTTATATCTAAAAGTCAATTTTCTTTTCAAATGCTTATTTGAACTTGCATTTAAAACCTTTTATAAATAGAATTTTCTGTGTGGAAGAGCAGAGAATTACCCAATGTACCATCTTTTCATAGAAAACCTTTACAGTCGCATCATGTTTATCACAGGAAATTCTCATAGCCAAAAAGTTTTGACCAACTCAATGTAGTAGTTTGTTCCTATTTTGTTAAAATACAGTTAGTTTCAATAAGTGCAGGTATTTATTCAGTTCTTTGGAAAATTTAGATATGCTGTTCTTCTTAATCACTTTGTTCTGTTACTTTTCTATCAATATGCACACTGTATGAAGTGGATAAGGATATATATTTGGTGTGAGCCAAGACAGATGCGCTTCCAGTAGAGAAGTCACAAGTGATACATTGTATGAATTCCCGTAAGACATTTACATTTGATCTTTTCAGTTAGTCATACTTCTGGGGGAATGCTTCCTTGTTTCTCTGAAACTCACAGTGGAAACCTGGAATACAGAAGGAAATGAGGAAGAGACTTCTCAAGTCTCTAAAACTTGCATAAAATAGCTCTTTTAGGTGTAATTTTAATATCTTCTCAATGCAGCTGTAAATTAAGTTGGCCTCACTACCTTTTTAGCTTTTGCTATATTAAAGACTTCATGTAGAACTCTGTATGTGAAGGAACCAAGTTGATGAAACCATAAAGGCTGGGAAATTTCTATGGGGGAATATGCAATATATTATTTAGTTCCTTTATTTTCTTTTTCCTTTCTTTCTGTTAACTATTGCATTGGCTGATGGTGGTTTAGGAATACCCTAAAGTGTAGCTGTTAAATTCCAGAGCTGATCTAGCCTTGGTGTGGGCACAGCTATAAATGTCTGTCAGCAGCATTACATAGGCACAAGGTGCAGGTGGACACACACACACAGCTTTTGCTCATATCCAAGACAATTTGTTGTCAGTGCAATGTAGATTAAGTTAATTGTTCTTTGAAAACAGAAATAAATAGAGACTTGATTATACCTGCACCGAAGGAGTCTGGGGTTGATTCTTTTGCTGAAATGCTTTACAGGAGGCCGCACCTGCAGTTTTGTTTTTTCTCAAGCTCTGTTTCACATGCAGATCCTGCTTTCCCTGTTGGGCTGTCAGTGGCTGAGCCTTTGGTGGTGATGGCCCAGGCTGGTGGGGACAACCTGCCCTCTGCTAGAGAGTGCCAGGAAGGGGAGTGAACATGGAGAAGGAGGAGTGAGAGTGAAAGCCTTGTCTTCAAGATGGTATGACATTTCCCATTAATTTCCATGGGATATTTTTAGCAAGCAATAATGACATAAATCACTGATGGGGAAAAAAAGATGCTGGTAGAGCTTTATCTTTTCCCCAGTACCTACTGTATTGATTCCTCTTTAAAATAGTATGGACAGGTCTTTGGTCCTGCCTGGGTGACTCACTTGGCTGGCTTTCTGCTCCAAGCTGTCCATGGCACCTCTGTTGCTGTGGTGCTTTACTGTGCTTAGCAAACCTGGCTCCATACTCTGCCTCCCCAGCCCTGTCAGGTTGTCCCTCCTCCCTTCCCGCTCCTAAAATACATGTGGCAGAAGTTCAGTCTCCAAGTTCAGTCACTTTGTGCAATAATATTTGATTAAACAATTGTTGTTTCTTTATTTACAGTTCTGTGCTAATCACAAAGGTTGAGTAGCTCTGCACAGTCAGGTATGTGCTTAAGTTGTGAGTACTTGTTATCAAAATGTTAAATTAGAAAGTATCAAAATTTTTGTTCTACAAACCTCCCTGCTTTCTCTTAAATTCCATGGTGACAGATACTGTATCAACAGCTTTTCAAAGGATGTTTCGGGTCTTCTTCCTTGTTCAGGCCTAAGCCCTGACCTCTTCAAGAGCAACAATACGCTAAAAATAATGTTTCACTGGAGCAGAAAGTGGTCACTGTTTGTGGAGACAAGAAAACTGTAGTTTAAGGTGGAGGCTGGTTTATGAAGTTTTTTTTTTGTTGTTGTTTCCCAAAAAGCTGCACCCAGCAGAGATTTGATCCCTTCCATTTGAACTGGAGGTTTGTAAGTGCCCTCATGTCCTCTCTATAGAACTGCCCGTGCACAGATGATTTTCCAGGAGAAATTTGAGTTTGTAGCTGCCTTGGTGCCATTGCAGTATATAGTGCCAGACTGTGACAGTCATCAGAAGTGTTCTGGGTGTGCAGAGTGCCCCAAGCCCAAAGTCTCTGCATGGCTTGCCCCTGACCCAACAACACAATGCTTCTCTTCCCACTGGGTTTTCTAGATATCATTTGTCTTCTTTCTGACTTCTGACCACATCATTTAGGATGCGAGGCAACACCAGAAAAAATTTGATGTTTGTCAGCCTGATCATGCAGGAAAACCTGCAGTTGTAGCTGAATAATTAATTGCATAATGAAAACCTTGGCTTGCTGGCTTTATCCCGGCTGGCTGCTTTGTGTGTCTGAGCGCTGGCACATCCCTGCTGGGGATGAGCTGTGCTTCCAGGCAGGCTCCATCAGCTGCTGATGGCCACCTGGCTAACAGCCAGACACCATGGTTTTCCTTGTCTCTAAAGACCTGCAAATTTGTGACCACAGTTTAAGAATGATTGAAAAGTGACAGAGTTGGTATCATCACAATAAGGTTGAAGCTGCAAGTTTGTATTTTGTGCCTGAGGTCTCAGGGGAATTTGGGTTAGCTCAGAAGCCCTGAGGTTTCCAGGCCTGGAATGAAACTCAATTACCTTGTGAGATTTTTTCTTTTAAATACAGGCATCATTATAAAACATGGAGAGTTGAAGCTAAGCCTTAATGTTAAACCTGTAATCATAGCTTTGGAGGGTGCTGCAAAGGAATCTCTTACAGTATTACATGAAGAATACCCAGTTAAATATAATAACTGATTATGAAAAGTCACATGAGACAAGCTCTGCAATAATAGTGCCCTGTGTTTTGAATGTTATTCTTTTATAAGTGATAGAATAACAAAAAGTAAATGTGATTCAACAGCACTTTAGCTGCAATGCCCCTGGCATTGACTCCTTTGGGGATCAGTTCTGGTGGAAGGAGCCCTGAGGTACAGCTTGAGTCCTCTGAATAGCCCTGCTGAAGGACACTTGTGTGTGAGCCACAGTGGCCAAAGAGGCTGGAGAAAAGAGGACATGTTAGTCTGCTTGCTCTGGGGATGGCAGTGGTTTACAGAGTCACAGAACTGTTTAGGTTAAAAAAGATTCTAAAGATCATTGAGTCCAACTGTTAACCCAGCGATTATAAATTCACCACTAAACCATCCCTGCATTCCACATCCACACATCTTTAAATATGTTCAGGGATGGTCTGACTCCACCACTTGCCTGGACAGCCTGTTCCAGTGCTTGATAACCTCCTTTCTGTGAAGAAGTTTTTCATACTATCCAATATAAACCTCTCCTGGCACAACCTCAAGCCATCTCTTCTTGTCCTGCTGCTTGGGATAAGAGATTAGCCCCCATCTTGCTACAAACTCCTTTCAGGGAGTTGTAGAGAGAATTGAGGTCTCCCTTGAGCCTCCTTTTCTCCAGGCTAAACACCCCCAGCTCCCTCAGTCGCTGATCATAAGACTCCTGCTCCAGACCCTTTCCCAGCTCCTTTGCCTTTGGACATACTTCTGTCCCAGAACCTCCTTCCACCATGTCCCAGTTTAGTACAGCAGGGGAAGGGGATGGAGCCTGTGGCACTGTCAGCCCCGCCTCGGACCAGCTTTCCTTCCAGCTGCCTCTGCTGTGGCTGCATCCATGGTTTCTATGCACAGGTACTTCCTGAGAGTAAGGGAAGCCCTGCAAACAAAAATACTCCATTTGTAGGCTGAAGCAGGATGGGCAGGCAGCAAGGCCAGGCAGAATGCCCCCGACCTGAGTAGGCTGAAGTTTAGTGTGTATAGATTCCTCTGTCCCCATCCTGATCCTGTAACTACATAGATGAGGATGACATTTGCATATATAATGTCTTTCATGTTGTTTTTATTAAGGCTAAGTTTGGGTAAGGCTATGCAAGAAGAGCCATGACTTTTGTTTCCTTTCTCCTGTGGGCACACGAGTGCTTATTGTACTGTATAAACTGCTTGCTGTTGAGCCTGTCCCCGTTCAAGGTGAGGAGAAAAAGTGTTCATGTTTTTATTATCTTTCCTCCCTCCCTCCCTCCCTCCCTCCCTATCCTGCACCAAAACGAACAAGCAAATTGTATCAATTGCCAAGGAGAGAAGCAGAATTTTGCAGATCATACCTTTTTTTTTTTTGCTAGGAAACACGTAGCCATGTTTAACTTCTCTTTAAAGAGTGGCAATGTTGAATATACAAATTAAACTCCAATTTACACAGTCGAGATTTCCATGAGCACTTCACTCAAGTATTCTCAAAGTGCAATGTTTTGCAATAATGACATTTGCTAGGAACAGTCTTGGGGGAAATGAGACTTGTGTTTGCACCCTTCCCCCTTTGACGCCAGCCTGTGTCAGCCAGTGCTGTGGCCAGCTCTGAACAGATCTGCCTTTGTGTCCCCAGCACAAACATCCCTCTTCTTTCTGAGGGAATGGGCAAAATGGGTTCTGACCAGCACAGCCAGCTGTTTGCAGCTTGTTGGGCAGCAGAACAGAGACAAGTGGCTTCTCTGTGTCCCTGTTAAAATGCTGCTACAGAGCAAACTGAGGAGCAGGCAGCGAAACAACTTAAGTCTTTACAAGTCAAAGTTTAATATCGGCTGTGAGTTACTTCAGCTGTGTCATAAGACTCCCCAGCTTGCTCTGCAGAAGTTTTCTGCTCTGGTTGGAGGCTTGGAGCTGCTTTGCTGCCCTAGTGCTCTAAGTGGTGCAGAGGTGCATTAGTGCCCAGCAAAGCTGCTGCTGGTTGTTTCTTTCCTTGGCAAAAGAAACATTTTCTTTCCTTAAATCTTCAAGTGTTTAGTGGGAACAATTTAAAATTTACTTTAAAAGCCAGTAACAACGTCTGCCGTTGTTACTTCAGAAGGGGTGACCTTGTGAAATTTCGGAGGAGATCTGGAATGATGTAAAGAGTCTAATTCTACCCTTTTCATTTAGATGAAGCCTTACATTGATGCTATTCAAGTTCTTGGCATTTTTACTACTCTTAAGTAAACTCAGACTTGAGTTACTTCCCCTGGCCCAAGACTTAATCACCATTCTTCCTGAGTGTGGTGTAGCTTGCAGCACCTTTTACCTTCAGCAGCAGAGAGGTGGGGTGTCTGGGTCTGGAGTTGCAGCTTTGCCAGTGTCCTTGCATCTCTCCTTTGGCTTTATCTCAATAATGCATGAGAGGAAGAGTAGGAAGAGGAAGAGGCTTAAAAACCACTGCTGTCCTGAGCACTGCTCAAATGCTGCACAGGTTGGATCCCTGCTGCCTGTCCTTGCCACTCAGCCTGGCACTTTGCAAGCTGCTGAGGCTAATGGGGCTGAGCCTCTGTGAACCAGGAATGCTTTTCACACCCTGCCTGTCATGTGTGCAGCGTGGTCTGATTTCTGTGCACACTAGTTGTGCTTCAGTTCCTTCTAACTCAGTTAATGATGTGGAGCCAGGCCTGGGATGTGGGCAGCCATGAAGCTGGATCCTGCAGAAAATGTGTACACCACCTCCAAATGCCTGTCTCTTTATTTGCAGCAGTGGTGATGGACTGTGAGAGGTGGGCCCAAGCATCTGGCTCCCAGGGTAGGCAGTATTATTAATGTCCAGTAATACTAATTAAAAACTGAGTGCTGAAAAACTTTGTGCCAGAGCCAAGGTCCATTCTTTGTTCCTCCAGCTCCCTTATGCTGATTCTTCTCTGCTTCTCTGTGGTTTTGGGCTGGGCTGGGCTTCAGCAAATAAAGCCAAGTGAAACCTGTCTTTTTAGGCCTGGTGTGGCACGTTTGCTTTTGGGTCATGGTATTTGTTCATGCTGTAGAGGTAACAACACATCTTGATGCTTTGGTGTGTGGGGTCCTGGCATTGGTCTTCCCTCTGGGGCAACACAGTGTGAGGCTGGATTGTGGCTGGGATGCTGTCTTCATACACTGATGTTTTTATATCCTGTGGGGCAGGAAGAAAAATGCCCCACTGCTACTGTCCATGTACCACAAGTGCCCAAGAAGTCTGTCATAGTTTCAGGCCTTGTTGGGCAGCCAGACTGCAGCCCAGGCTTCTGGGTCGACTTTAATTTGAGGGAAATGTATTCCAATGTCTGGAATACAGCCTTTACTCTTAAAGGTATGTTAAGTAATTACTTTAGGATTTTGGTTGAAAGGATAAGTCATTCTTCCTTTTTATCTTTTTCATTATTCCTTTAATTTATAAACTAAATATTTTATAAATAAATTGTTTGTATCTTTGAGTGTTGCCTTTATACTGTAATTTTTGACTCATTGTGTAGTGACCTTTGCCACTCACAAAATCTTAATTTCTAATTCTGAGCATTAGAGGTAATAGGCAGGGAAAGGTGCTTGTAATTTTGGGGTTTTTTGCCCCCTTTCTCAGGTACATTCAGACCTTTAGAGGGGATTCTTCTTACTTTAGGCATTTAGGCCGTGCTGAGAGTCTCTCCTCTCAGGATCAGCAGCAGAAACAGACTGAGTAATTTTTTGGGAGAGGCCTCCTCTCCTTCCTCGCTTACTGCAGGGATACTGGCTTGGCTTCCAGTTACACATCTTAGGTGATTAAAGCTATGTGACATATATTCCCTCCCTTAAAGTGCTTTTCAAGTTTTTCCTCTGTAACCCAAGGACAGTACTGTATTTCTCAGTTCTCATTCAGTTACATGGTTCTCCAGAACTGGAATTTTGTGTAAGGCAAGATATAGTCCAAAGAGCAGAAAGAGCTCTATATCTTCGTTATAATAATAATAATGCAAAAAAACATATATACTGTTTGAGAATATTAGCATGTAATTGTATTGTGTGCTGGCCTTGGCAAGAGAGTTACATGAGTAAAGCCCATCCCTGTGCTGTAGTGCATCTCTCTGTGGTTGCACTGAATTGTGTGATGCTGTGCCAGAAGCAGATTATTTAAACTTGCATGGGTTAAATAGATGCTTCAGAAAAGATGTCATCTCAAATGCATCCTTTCTCCATGATGGAGCTTGCAGAGCAGACTGGAAAGCAGTTGTGTCTGCAGAAGGGAGTCGTGGGCTCCAGCATAAGGCAGAAGTGCTGAGGCTGGAGGAAGAACCCAGCAAGATGGTTTTGTCACTGAAGCCAATGTGTTGTGAAACTGCAGCTGAGCTGATCAGAACTTTCCTGCCATCCTCCTGGCCTTGGCAGCCCATTCCTGCTTCTCCACTGCTTCCCTGTGGCCATGCTGTGTGTTGTGTTCCAGGTCCCCACGTTGGCTCTCTGGGTGGCAGCAAGGCCATGAGAAGCTTGAGCCACTGGAGGTTCCTTTGTGGGACAGCTCATATTTAAGATGCATGTAAAGCCTTTGTGAAATTGCACCCAACATGCTGAGGCTTGTCCTGTTACTGTCAACGTTCAGTGGATAAAATCTGGCCCCAGTGAAACCAGCTTCAAACACTCATTAATGGAGCAGGGCTGGGATTTCTCTTAGTGTTGCAAGTTGTGCCACAGTTGAGAAAAAAGCCCCCTTTCTCTTTTTTTTGAAGCGCTAGACTTCTAAGTGATAATCTTGAATTTTCAGTGTTAATTGTGTCACCTACAAGTTAAAGTGCGCTTCTCACCTGCTTTGTATTCTGCATATCACAGCTTTTATATAACCTTGTGTTGCTGTACAAAGGATGGATATAAATCTTTTATACAGAATGTCTCCTGGATTGTGTGAGGAAGTGGGAAATTCTGCAGAAGTTAAAAGTACCTGTCCTGAACAAAGGCTGGGTTGATTTGACAGCAAGAGCAATGACCTTACAGTTAAAGTGAGGAGCAAGATCTAGAAAATTAGACACCCTCCAAGACCTTCAGTGGGCAGGAAGAGAGAGACTTGAACCTTGTGCCAAGGAGCAAAGCACAGACTCAACCCAGCCTCCAGAGCTGGACACGTTAAAGTGTTGGTTTGCACCAACACAGGAAAGGAGACTGAAGTGCAGCAGATTTATTTGTATACACCTTGCTTAGAGAAAAAAAATACATCTTATTCATGAGTGGGTTTCTGTGCCAGCAGTCCCTTAGTTTCATATTCTTGCTAGCCATTCATAGACACGTCTTGAAAACTTCAAATTCACTGTGTTCCTGGGCATGCTAAATTTGGTCCACGCTGTGCAGTTGGACACACTTTAAGTGTGGGAATCCTGTGATTTGTTTTAGTGTTTTCACGGATCTCAGTTCTGGATGACTTGTCCTGTGCTGTACCCAGCCAAGCTGTATTTACTGTGCCTGGAGGCCATTTAAATACATTGATTTTTCTACCCATTTCATAGCTGTTTGAGTTATTTCTCGAGGTCTGCAGCCTTTCTAAATGCTCTAGCTTATTTATGTAAGGGGCTTTTTAGAACACTGTTTCTTTCTGTATTCAGTCCCTTTTGTATTAGTAACAAATCTGATTTTTAAAACTTGTTGCTTGTCACTTCTGTTGTTTCTGCCTTCTTATTTCTGAGTTTTGGTGGCTCCAGCCTGAATATTCTGGTACTTTGCACCTTCACCAGTATTTGTTCCACTGCATGCTCTTCCAACATACTAAATTAATCTGGTAACACTATCCAGAATACCAGGTGTTTGAATATTTAAATACTTCCTTTCCTGAAAATATATATATATATATATATTTTTAATTAAAAAAAAGACAAAACCAAAAACAAAACAAAAAAAAAAAAAAAACCAAAAAACCAAACAAACAAAAAAAAAACCCACACACAAAAAAAACCACACCAGGAAACACTCTCAGATTTGTAAGAAGCTTATCTTTGGCACCTTAATTAGAAAATTGTGAAGGTTCCAAAGATCTGCAAAAAACCCCCACAAAACACAAAAAAGAAGCCAAAGCAAAACAAAAAACCTCCAAACCAAACAAAAAAAAGAAAAACAAACAAACAAACCAAAAAAACCCAGAAAAAATGGGATTAGTAGGTTTGGAAAGCTGTTGGAAATGCTCTTGAGAACCTGACTCACCACTTCTTGGATTGTGCAAAAGGATGGTGACCCTTAGGTTTGGTTGCAAGACTGACTGCCTCATGCCTGTAGGATGGCTTTGCAGTTTCTTATTCAGAAGTTACAATTTATTTCTTAGCATAAGGCTGCTTTCCAGGTCCTTGGCACAGCTCTTCCAGAAGACTGAGTGCTGCAATGTGGAAATATAGTTTTGCATGATCCAACAGCTTTAGTGTATTGATCTGGTGTGAGTTAATGCACGTGTGAGAACTTGGGGTGTTGGTTGCATTGCACTTAAAACTTCTCAAATGCTTGTTGCTGTGGCACTGATCTCCTTCCTTCCCAAGCTGTGTGTTCCTGACTCTTCTTCACATGGTTCAGGCCTTTAGCTGAGTTTCTAGGGGCCTGGCTCAGAGAATTAAACCAGCAGTAGTTTGGGGCTGTTGCTCTGGCCATGCAGGCCCGAACTGTCTCCTATACAGTGTTTTTGCAATCAGGCAGGGAGTTGGTTCACACTGGTGAACATGAGGAGTGTTTGTGTTATTTCATCAACAGGGTGAAATGATTCCCTACCTGAATGTCTTTTCTGACTTCTTCACTGCCTTTGGCCCTGCTATAATTTTTCACGCAGTGTGTTGTCAGGAGCCCAGCAGAGAGGGTGGCAAACAGCAGTTCGTGGATAGGACCAAAAGTTTGGCATGACACTTCTTGAACCTGCTGGAGAAATCATTACATGCTAACTCGTATCAGTTTTCAGGAGAGCATGTGTTTTGAGCAGTTGCTAAATGCAGTGCTTTTGTGGAGGCAGCAGCCTTCACATCCTTATACATTGTTCTTATTTGGTGGGGTTTTTATTTCCCCTTAACTGATACGGTTTAGCATATCAGTTTATCTGAAAGTTTCAAATTCTGTGAAAGTATGAGAATAAGAACTATTGTGTCTGAAACAGTGATTATCTCATTTTGGAGGGTTATTTGAATTAATCAACATGACTAAAAAGCCCTAAAATGGGGAGGCCATGGAAACCCTTGCTGTAGATAGCCCAGATGACATCTCTCCAAACTCACAGTCTGGGTGTACAGGCTGCAATACCTCACATGTCCCTTTTCACGCTGTTTTATACTGGGGTTTGAGAAATATGCACAAAAGCTTCCCCTTTGAAAGGGAACTGAACTACATCAGCCTTTTACTGAGGTTTTGTTTGAAAACATGGTCAACAGTGAAAGCTGGAGATGAACACGGCTACATGAGTTCCTGGATTCAGATTACCTTGCAAATATCCCTAACCAGTGTTGGGTCCAGTGCCCACGAGGAAATACAGAGTGGAGGCAGTCAGAAAACCTTCAGGGAGTTTTGACTGTAGAGCAGATGACTAGTGGCACTGTGTCAGTTTATCTTAACAATTGATATGGTAAAATCACCTGGTTTTCCCCTCCTTTCCTTTCCTTGTCTTCTCTTCCTCTTTCGGGTCCTGTTGTGAGCTGCCAGTGTCCCTTTTGTTCAGAGATGCTATGGGGTGGTGGCAGTGACACATGGCACAGGGTGAAGGGAGAGGACCAGACTATACAGCTCTGCTTGATGCACCCATGATGTTTTTCCTTTTCTTTTAATTTCTTTTGTATTTGAACATTGTATCTTATACACTGCATCTCTGCATGTATTCCTGTAGTTGTTCTTGCTCTTTCAAGCTCTTGTACATGGCTCTGCACGTTAATTTTTCTAGATCTCACAAGGTCTCTTTCTCATCTCTCCTTCTCCCTTTACCTTTTTCTTTCTTTTATTTTTCCCTTTATGCTACCACCAAGGTGCCTAAGCAGCAATTTTCAATGAAAATAATTGTATTTTTGCTTTCCTGAAGTTGCACCCTTCCTGTGACTTGGGCTGGTGGTGGTCTCTGCCTTTTCCTGGAGGGCGTAAACACAGGTCTCAGCTTTAGTGGAGGTAAACCCAGATCTAGCTGCACATTTCTCACCTCCTTGGAGAGAATGAAGCTATTGAAAGTTCAGTGGTACAGAGCCTGTCAATTTTGCACAGAACAGAGGAGGTGGGAGGATTTGGTATCTTTCTTGCCACAACAAAGGCAGCAGGAGGTGCAAAATGTGAGGTTGACCCAATTTTCTTTTTACTTTGTATTGAAATTAAGCATGCTGAATCTGGAAAGGAGCTAAAATACTAGTCTGCTTTAGGTTATTTTTGCAAAGTGTGGGCCCTCTTTACACCAGTAATGGTCCTTGAGGAGTAGGATGGACATTAGAAAGTATGGTTTCATGTACCATAGCAATTAGAACATTTTAAATTTTGGGTGAGCAAACTTAGCTAAGAAATGCTAAGAAATGTGTTCAATATTGAAGTATTTGTAAATATTGATGTTTACTTCTGCTGATAAGGCTGCAAATCTCCTGAAATGGAGGGACAAGTGGAGAGGTGGTTAATGTATCCTTCATATAAAGAAGCATTTCTGTGAAAGTAAAAAGCACATCTCCAGTCCAGTAGAGATGAAAAGTCATCTGTCATCTAATCCCAAGGACCTGCCACAGCAGTGAAGTTAACAGCCCTCGCTTCAGGATTCCTGATGATGTAGCTTGAAAATACCATTCTTAATTTCCATGACAGAAGAACGCTGAGTTTCATATATGTTTCCAATTCACACATAAAAATAGATAAATGGAAATTTTTACCATCTATTAAAGTTTCAAAGGAAGTAGTTATGTTTAGTTAATTAGCTCTGCTGTTTGAATATCTACAATCCATCCTTTACTGGCATGTAGATTTTGTAAAGAATCCATTACAGAAATGATAGCCCAAGGGGAGTGTGTCTGTCCTGTAAACCCTTTTAGCTGATGGGTATTATGAATGTATGTGAAATGTCAGCTTTGTTCAAATGCAGGAATAAAGAATGCTTTTGTAATGTGCCTTTTTTTTTTTAATCTGGTGCTTGATCAGAGGCTTTGGCTTCACAAACCAAAGCAGTAGAGGGACTGAAGAGGAAATAGTGTAGAAAACAAAGAGGAACCAAAGCATTTGCAAATCTTTGCAAAATATTCGAGGCTGATGCCTGGAGAATTTGGTGGTGAGGGTCTGTGGTCAGTTTAACACACTGTGGTTTTCATGTGGTCTGCCTGCACCTGAAGTATAGAATACATAGAAGTTTTCTATGAAGTGAACCTTCATCCACATTGACAAGGAGCCCAACAATTCTCTGTTTGTTTTTTCTCTCTACTTTTGTGTCTTCTGGGTCAGCATTCCATGTATATATATATATGTATCTAGATATATATATGTATATATGTTTTTTTCTGGTTCCCCTCCCTGTGTCACCTGGTGGAGCATCCTCAGTTCCACAAGCCCTCATTGTCTCCTCCACTCTCAGGTGTGATTACACAGCCACTGGAGCGTGGGGAGGCTGCTTGCACAAAGGCACAGGAGCTCTTGGCTTTGGGTTTTTTACTCAGAAGTTGAACTGCTTCAAACACCTGTTCTTTTGGCTCTACAATGTAAGTTAGGAATCTTCTTGCTATTTCTGTCATATATTTGCTTCACAGTAAATACATAGTTATCTCTGTCTTTCACAAACCTACAGAAAGTGCAATTTATGGACCCAGTCTGTGTTTAAGGATTGGGTCTTCTACAGGCTGGCTAAGAAAACTGTCCTCTTATTCAGAACAGTGGTGTTTCTCTTCCCCCAAGTGTCTCAGCTGCTGGAAAAAATAGGGAGAATGCCTCCATTAAAGCAGCATATGACAAAGTCAGTATTAATTGAAGGCTGAAGTTTTGCATACAGGTGTTTGTGCATTTCTGTGCATAGTTTAATGTCTTTGAAGCTGAGCAACAGAATTTTTCCCACTTTTAAAATCAGCAGTCACTCTCAAAAATATCCAATTTTAATGGGACTAAAGCACATTGGGGAGAACAAATAATGAAAAATGAAAGCAAGAAATAAAGTCTGCAGAAGTTGTTTTGGCAAAACCTTGCATCCACTGTGTTTTTAATAATGAAACAATTCTTTCTTAAATGGCAAGGGAACAAATATTATGGTTAGTTTCCGTGGGATCTTTAAATATGGTTAGCGTTAATGTACTTTATTTGTTGTAAGAATGATTTTTTAATTGCATCATTAGCAGAAGATCAATTAGATTCCTTTGAATGCACTATGTCTGTAGAAGATTAAAAATGAAAGAGACCATATGTGTTTTCTTGAGTCTCAATGACATACTGGAACCTAATCCAAAGCCTTCTTAAGTTGCTAAGTAGAAAGGAATCTTTTCATTGACTTCAGGTTTCTTTGGACAAGTCTTCAGAAGAAAAATTCATTTGGACAATTTCTTGTTCCAAATATACAAACATAAGTACTATATGGAATGGGATTTCTGCTTACATGTTTCAAAACATTTTGGTTGTTGTTTGAATGATTAGGAGATGAATAAGATTTTATGTGTGTAAAACATGTATGTTCTTCAGCTAGGTACCTTTGCTGGTGAATAGGATTTGGTCCATTTTTTTTTGTGGTTGCATAATAGACTGTTGGAATGGAACACTCCATTTCCTTGGCAGGTTCAGTGCTCTGAGCTTTAACTGAAAGACCTAGTGAGACTGTTCCCTTATTTGTGCAGCTCTTAAACTGAAGCAAGTTTTGAACAGTTGCAAACTTCCTCTATTTACTCAAGAGAAGGTTGTTTGAAAGTAGCCCATCTTTATGTGGGACTACTAAGGGTATTGGTATTTCAATCACTATTATTGTGGCCTGGAGAATACTAATAGCAGGGCCAATTTGATTGATTTTGTAGGTACTTTTTTACTACTTGAAGTAACAAAGGCTTATTTAGAGCTGTAGGGGAACTAACAGAAAAATGTTCTGCCTTGCAATAGTTTTCAATGCTTCTGGGAGATGCAAAGTGTTTTGTTGACCCCCTAGCAGACAGACCAGAGATGTATTTTCTCTTGATCTTGTTGTTGTGAAGGTATGAGATTACCTCTGAGAGGAGGAGAGCTAGAGAGAAAATTAGTCTTGGGGCTTACTCAGAGTCATTTATATTTGTCACTACAGTGTTGCCTTGGGGATTTTTTTGCACTTGTTAAAAATAAAGACAAACCTCAGGGGGGTGGGGAGTCTGGACAGCATCTCATCAGTGTGTGGGAACAGCGTGGGCATTTGGCTCCTTGCGACATCCTGTTTCCCCAAGTTATCACAGCAAATCTTTACTCTTTTTCCAGCCAGGCTTCATGAGTCCCTCCTCTCACCATGCCCTCCCATCTTTTAACTCTTTTTCCTCCTGCCTTGGCTGGGGAGGAGGAGGACTTGGCTGCTGTGTGCAAGGATGTTTTTGCTGCTGTTCCTTGTGGAGCTGCATGATGGAGGATGAGGAACTTGCCTGGTGTGAATCCAGAAAATGGTGGCTGGGTCGGGCCACTACAAAAGTGTGGGCTGTTGGGGGAAGAGAGATCTCCTGCTACTTTGCTGTCTGTTGGAATCACATCTTTCTATAGGGACAGAGCTGGTGAGCATCTCTGGAGTGCCTCAGTGAGTGAAGGCTTCACCCCTGGGCTGGGGTGGGGTGGTGAGCACACCTCCAGCTGCTGGAATGCTCTCTGAAGGATTTGTATTGGCAATGTGTAGAAAGCACACAGGGCTGCTGCTCACGGGCAAGCTACTTTCCAAAGCTGTGGTGAAGACATCCTCATCCCACAGCTCCCTGGGCTGGGACCATCCTCAGATGTGTAGGCTTGATCCTGTGTGTGTACATAAACACCTGTACAGATATGGCTGCATGCCTGCCACTCCAGGATTCTCTCTTGTACTGGCCAGTAACCTGGTATTTAGGGGTGTCATTTAATCCCAGCCAGCAGCTCATCCCCACACAGTGCTCACTCACTTATCCCTGTCGGATGGGGGAGGGAATCAGAAGAGTAAGTGAGTAAAGTCATGGGTTGAGATAAAGACAGTTTAATAGGTAAAGCAGAAGTCACACATGCAAGCAAAGTGAAACAAAACAAGGAATTAATTCACCACTTCTTATGGACAGACAGATGTTTCTCCATCCCAAGGAAAGCAGGCCTCCATCATACATAGTAGTGACTTGGGAAGACAAATGCCATCACTCTGAATGTCCCCCCTTCCTCTTTCTCCCCCCAGCTGTATCTTCTGGGTGTGATGCTACATGGTACAGACTGTCCCTTGGGTTGGTTGGGGTCAGCTGTCCTGGCTGTGTTCCCTCCCAACTCCTTGTGATCCCCCAGCCTCCCCGGTGGGGAGGTGTGGGGAGCTGTGAGGGGCAGAAAAACCCTTGACACTGTGTAAGCTCTGCTCATCAATGACAAAAACATCCCTGTGTCATCAACACTGTTTTCAGCAAAAACGTAAAACACAGCCCTCACAGCTCCTCTGGAGAAAATTAACTCTATCCCAGCCAAAACCACCATGGTGGGGAATGTATAAAAATCTGCCTGAGTGTGAGTTGCTGTTTCTTCCCTTTGTATCCTCTTCTGCTCTGGACTGCTGGATCCAGGCATTTTACTCCATTCACTGCATGTCATAACCATAGTCACTGGCCTCACCCCCATTAATTTGTTTGAAGCTTTTTTTAAGCTCTAGAATACCCAAAGCTATGCCTGCAGTATCTTGCAGCAAGCAAATGTAGAGCAACTTTTCTTTTAAGCTGTCTAGCTGATAATTTCACAGCATGATCATTAATTCTCTGGCAGGAAAAAATGATGAATAGTTGTTGTTTTCTCTGTCATTTCTATAATCAAACACATTTTTTTAACATGTTCTGATATCCTCAGTCTACTGATGTATCTGGAAGCCGGCACTTCCAGCCATCCTTTTAATCCTCACTGCCTTTTCTTATTTTTCTAAATCCTTCTTGAGATGGGGTGACCAGCAGAGAAGGCTGTGTTGGAGATGTGAGTGTATTGTCGATGTATTTCTCTTTCTTGCAGTCCCCCATTCTGATGTTCCCTGAGCCTTTTCCACTGTCACCTTTAGATTTCCTCACTGACTTGTAATAGCTAATGTTAATCTCATCAGTAACGCCTTATGGGAGTATCTTGATGTCTGTCCAGATTGGTTCAAAGTAACCTTGGAACACTTCTTGTCTGGCATAGGGCTGGGAGACAGATAGAATCTCCACAAAAAACTGAAACCCCAGAGTCCCTAGCAGAGTGAAAGCAGAAGGATTAAGGTTGATGAGTGAACTTAAATGTCTTGTGAAGAATTGCTGCCAGCTCTGTTTGATAGACAGGCTACAAATAATACATTTTTTCACTTCAACTCTGGAATAACCTCAGTGGCCGTGGCAAAAGGCACATGGGGAGGTTTTATCAGTTCTCTGTGACTCCCTGATGTACTTCAAGTGTCAGCGATTCCCCAACTCAGCCCTTTTGCCTCTGACCAGATCCTTAAACTGTGACCCTTTCCCTGGTGATGTGGCAGTGCATTTGTCCTTGAGCTGTATTTGAACACCTAAATTACACGGAGAAGGAACTGCTCTTGAATTCAGTGAGTTGTATGGCACAATTTCACCTTCTGTGTCTGAATTTTTTGAGGAACAAGGATGGAGTTAGATCTGAGATGAGGTGAAATCCTTCAGCAGACAAGTGGAAACCCTCTGAGCTGGAGGCCAGGTTTGAGGGCTGCTGTCTGCTTTTACCTTGTGGCTGATTTCCAGCTTCATCCTCAAGTCCAGTGGCCTTAAGAGTGTTTGCTTCAAACCTTCAATAATTTAAGTTTCTTAATTAATCAATTATTCTAACTGGAGAGAGTTGAAGGGGAGAAGCAGGACAGCCTCTGTGGAGGTCCAGGTAAAAGTGTTTAATTGGAACAGGATTTTTTTCTTGTATCTGGATCCTCAATGTCATCCAAGCCAGGAGTGATACAAATAATTTTAGTAATTAGAGTACTTATGCTGTATCTATTAATCTGCTGACAAAGAGAAATGTACCAAATGTCACAGTATATAGCTGCATATCCATATATTTTGATAATTCAATGCTCAGTTAGACAACTTTCTTTAAGAAAGTTATAAATTTAAGATTTAACTTTATTTAAAAATATAAACTAGGATAAAAAATGTTATGTTTATTTAAATCAAGGCTTCCCACTGCCTTCATTACACCAGCCAACCTCTTCTCATCTTTTCAGCCAGTTGAGTGTAATAATCTTTAAGCTTGTGAACAAACTGTACTTATTTATTTGCAAGCCCTCACTGGCCTGTACTGGTTTGTTTTGTAACATCTCTTAATTAATGAGTAAACCCTTTGGAGAGTCTCACTAGCTTATCCATTGACAAATGTCTGACCCTGTTTAACAGCACAGCCTGCCGTGGTGCATGGTGAAATCTGGGGTGTCAGCAGCCAAATATAGAGAGAAGTGTCTCTTCTTCAGAGTGCCCATAGTCTAAATAAACAATACCAGGGAGGCAGAGGGAGAAGGGAAACTGAAACAGTATGTGCTAACATACTGTGTATTAGCTCCACAATTTTAATTTTTTATATTAATATCTCACTTTATGGCTTTACCCTTGAAGTAACAGGCATGGGGAGCCCACGTAGCAGCCTGTGCTCCAGCTGCAGCTCTACTGGAGCAGGTAAGGCCACAGATGGTGCAGTGCCTGTAAAATGTGAGGCAGTCACCCTTCTTCTCTTTAGGCTGATGCATGCAGCACATCTTTGCTTGCAATGCCTGGGACTTTGCAGAAGAACCAGATACTTCCTTTTCTGTTCAAGGCATGTGAGTTTATTACTGGGCAGACTGAATGCCAGTGATGGAATTATCTCTGGTTTCTTTTTTTCTCTCCCCTTTTGGCTTTCTAGTGATTTCAAAGTAATGGTTTGAAAAATACATCTCCTTAAAACAGCGCTTTTCCTTGTAGCAATGCTATTGAGAAAAACTTGAAAATAAGCACTCAAATCCTTGCTCCCAGACTTTCTGCAGTTGCAGCAGGTAAATACACTCTTCTAAAGTGCATCTTAGGCACTGTGTAAGGTAAAACTCACAGCTCCATTCCACTCCCATTTCTGTCTACACTAATCTGTCTAATCTTGCCTTTACTCACAACTGGCAATCAGTTTTTTCTTCATGGGAGTTCTATTGTGCTGGTGATCATGGCTGTTTTGGGAGGGTCTGTCAAAAGGTGTTTGGGTGTTCTGAGGATGGTGCATTTCCTCAGCCTCATTCCCAGAAGACTTGTGAGGATGCATGCAACGCCTGATTGGGCAGAGGATTTGCACTAAAAGGTTCTTGAGTGTCTGTGCTGGCAAACAGTGCTGAGTTGACTGTCCAAGAAGATGAAGACTTTCACCCCAAAAAACACTCACCCTGGACTGATATGGTACAGTCTTTAGATTTTTCCCTTTAGTGTACTGCAGACTTCTTGTTCCTTAACCTTAGGTGTATCCCTGTTCACTTCCTAGTGCACCAGCAGCCTTGACAGCATTTGGTGGTTTGTTCATGAAATTGAGAACACAAAGTTAAGGCCTTCCACTGGTGTTTGAAATTCAGTTCATGTCAGTAGTGATTGAATCCTGTTATCTGATGGTTGTTCAGTGACCTTTGCAAATTAATAGCTTGTTTGCTCTCCTTGTATTTCTCAGTAGATAAATACTTATGTTACAGGGCATGCTCATTGATGAGACTTTTCTGATTTGTCTTGGGATTTGGGGTTTTCTTTCTTCTCCCTGAAGGATTTCTCCTCTTTTGCACTTCTAGAAAGAAATGATGATTGAATCCAGTTTTAGGAATGGCTCCCCTGTGTGTGCTGAGCCATAGCTGTCTTGCTGAAGTGCTGGTTACATTAGTAGGGAGATGTGGGTATTTATTAAGGATGTGAGAGCTAATTCAAAAATACCATCCTGCTGAGCACAGAGGGGATGTGGGACAGTACCAAAACTCAAGTCTTAGACTAAGGAGTGCTTAAAGTTCTGGTCAAATATGCTGTGCTGCCTCAGAGGCAGTTGTAAACTCTGTCATACATTGGGATTTTTTTGGTTTTTGGGCTTTTTTGGGGAGGACTGCGTTGTGGATTTGAATCTCATGCCTTTTTTCCTGCCAGTTGCAGATGTGCTTTTTTCCTGCCTTTTAAATCCAGGAGGCAGCCAGCTGTTGAGTTCTTCTTCCAGTCCTGTTTGCAGCCTGTCTGCTGCTTGTACCAGCTCCTAGACTGCTTGCTGGATTATTTAGAGCAGAGAAAAGCCTTGTTGTCAAAATGTTACATA
The DNA here is from genome assembly GCA_037013685.1 of Acridotheres tristis. Lineage (NCBI taxonomy): Eukaryota > Metazoa > Chordata > Aves > Passeriformes > Sturnidae > Acridotheres > Acridotheres tristis. Next base: position 137,229,755 of record CM072886.1, on the reverse strand, counting down.
AGCATTTGGAAAGCATACCTTCTAGCACTTAAAGTCTTTCAAGTGTTTTAGAAAAAAAAAAATTAGAGACTTGCTGCATTTTCTGCCCTGGCCTTTTGTATGTGGAAAGGTGGGATCCTTGGTAACATTATGTTCTGCCTTCCCAAAAGGTAAGTGGCCATGGTCTTTCTGCTGTATTCATCAGTGGCTTTGTATATTAAAAAACAGATATGAGGTGAACCACTTAGAATTGGAGTGGGTTGACAGATCATAGGCTTTTTAGCATTTCCTTTTTGAAGACAGAACTGGAAATATGAAAATTTATAAGAACTAAGTATTCTTTCCTTTTGCCTGTAAATTTTTGTGGGAAGTTTTTACCTGAATAGAATTTAGAGTATAGGATTTAAAATGTAGTTTAATTCAGCCTTGCGGCACAAGAACTTGACATTGTATTTCCGACTGAGAGACACAAGTTTAGGAGCAGACAGATTACTTTGGTACCACCTGCCAAAACTAGTTATAATAATAATAATAATAAAGCCCTTCAAAACTGCTTTAGTCATTTGATTGCCTGCTGTTTATTAATTTTTTTTTTCATTTTTTTATGCACAGTCTTCCTGTCTCAAGTACCAGACAATTCTGCTCATGCCTTGGCTGCAGATAAAACTGTGTTGGATTTTGTGGCCTTTAGCAGGGTTTTTTCATGAGCAGTTACTATTAAGAGAGCATCAAGATATTCGGTCTAATTCCTGCAAGCTGCATTAGAGGCATTGTTTTATAAGCAGTGTGAGGCCAGAAGGGCACAGTGAACAGTAATCACAAAGTCAAAGTGTCTGTGGTGGCCACAGGTTTTCAAAATCACAGCTGGCTGCCCTGCAAATTTGTAGATCTGTGGATGACAAAATGCAGTTGTTGATGTGACTGAGAAACAAAGAGATGTCACATGGAGGTTGTGTTTTGCCTGTATCACTTGGGCATGCTTATTTCTCTCACTTTCCTGTTTTTCAGCTCATGCTAATGAAATGTAGGTTCACAGAAGAAGCTTTTCTGAATAGATCCACCACATATTTTGGCAATTGAATCCTTATTCAATTTAGTACTTTTGTCATACTACCACCTAATGGTTGTTCTAGACCTACCATAACATTTTCATACCTTGAGTACCTCAATAATCTGATATCCCAAGATTTATTTTTCATGGGGATTAGAACAACAAGTCCCAAATCCATGGTTCTGGTCCCCTAACAGTCTTGACCTCAAAATATTCAGTTGTTCTCCTTGTAATCTACTTTGTAAATTTGTCTTGAGGTAAATTCATCAATATGAAATTAAGTTGATACCATGAAAAATAATTCAGGAGATGTCAAGAATTAGACCACCAAAAGCCAACATTTTGCCTGCTTTTCATCCTAAAGAATGTATTTTGCTGTTCCTATTTGCCTTATATCAAAAACTTAAGAAGTTTTCTGGAAGACTTTGATGTCACTTTCATGTCTTGTTGTAAGAGTTTCGAGAAAGGTCTTCAGTGTGTCAGTTTATTCTGCACATTCTTCCATACTTCAGTTTCACCTTGGGGATGAACTTGTTGACTTGTTGGCATTTATAATCACATTTTTTTACAGACACATCTTAACCAGAAGGGGAATCTGGACTAAGAGAGCAATGCCTTTGCAGGCCAAAACCAGCTTGGTAGTGTTGTGCTAGAATTGTTGGAGTCTCCTGATGAAATAAATGGCAGGATATGCATAAACCAGCAAGTGACTTTCCTGTGGAAGAGGAAACATCCCTATGCTGTTATGAAGAGGAGACTGTGGCCACCACTGAACTGAGTAACAACTTGATAGGCAGCTTTTGGCTTTTAATTTTTTATTTTGTACATGAATGAAGTTGTCATTTTTGCTTCAATAGGCAAATAGGATGACAGAACTGACTGGTCTATTTAAAGGTTATTCTAAAAATGACTCTCTGGTCTGACTGATCTGTAACAGAGACAACTGAAAGAAAAAAATAAGATCCTATCATGTGCACCTAAACATGTGATACACGATTTGGTGCTAGAACTTCCTCATGAAAATAAGGAAAGGAACCAATTGTCTACATCTGATTTATACAAATCAGTGTATACAGTTTGTCTATCTGACATCTCCCTGCTTTGAGATATAGCTTCTAATATTGTTTTTAATGTTGTTTTCCTGCTTTTTTTTTTTGTGCTTATTGCAATGAAGACAAAAATCTTCCTTTTTTTTTTTCCTTCTTTTTTTTAGAAATAGTATTGTCAGCTGGCACTGTCTTGAGATGAAAATATACTGGCATATTTTACTTGGGTCAATATTAAATCAGAAATTACCATCAAACTGTACCTTCTGATATACAGATTTGCAGACTGCATAATTCAACAAAACTTTTGAACATGTTCAGACCAACTCAAACATTTGTTCCATCTGTTGTACTCTTGACCAGAGTTTATTTGCTTTCTTTTTAAGTCTGACTTTTTAAAAAAAATAAATAGTTCTTCAGATGGAAAGAGAAACATCAGGGACCAATTTAATGGTGCTAGCAATTCAGAAGCATTTCCTGAGCTATTTCACTGCATCTGGTAATTCTTTGCATCCTCTTCTCTTCAGAAATTTATCTAACCAATTGTATCCAATATTTTGAGCCTTTAATCTTCAAAATCCACAGTTTTTAAGTGAAACTTAAAAGTTTCCTAAGGAGTTGATTAGTGGTAGAATTGGATACAATTACAAACAAAACAGATGCTCCTCATGGCACTGACCCAGACTCCAGGTTGGAGCCATGATCAAAAGCATCTTGGGCCCTTAGCCAAAATACCCAGATGAGATCTGGGAAAGGAGGGAATTGACCATGTGTGTGTGTGTCTCTACTAAACTTAGTTGATGTAGACTTTTTTTCCTTCCACTTTCCCATCTCGGTGCTGAGGAGTTGGGATTTGCCAACACTTGCAGTTCTGAAGAGTTCAAATAGCCATAGTCGATATGTTTTTAATCTTGCAGGTTGAAACAAGGGAAATTCCAGTTCAATATAACGCAGAAATTCTTCAGAATGTGAGGTCAAATACTGGGACAAGTTGCCCTGAAAGTCTGTGTAATCACCATCCCTGAAGGAATTCAGAACTTGCCTGGGCAGGGCCCTGAGCAGCTGGCTCTTGGCTAGAGGCTGGTCCTGCTCTGAGCAGGGCTGGACCAGGCAGCCTCCACAGGTCCCTTCCAGCCTCTACAGCTCTGTAGCTTTTGTTCAGTGGTTAATTAAATTCTTCTGGAGGCTTTCAAAATGAGTCCAAGGTAAGGAAGGTAAGTGTAGATTCTTTGGATTAATTTGTCATTACTTTCATCAAAAATTGAGCATCTGACTGCCAGTCAGAGAAGATGTTCTCAAAGAAATATACATGAAACATGAAAAGGGTGGAAATTGGTAGAAGGCAAAGCTTTTCTTTTGGTAATTTGCTGGTAACCACAGAATATTAGTGCAAATATTTTAAAGGGGAAAAGACTACTTTGTCTTCCTAGAGGAAATTGTATTTGCTGACTTTATTCAGCCTTTTCTTGCGATTAGAAGCATTTCTGTAAATAGACTGTGTATGTCCAGATTGTTCTTTACGTCTCTAATTTTGGTAAGCAAACCCATGCCTGGCAGCAGCCTGACCACAGTATATGTAAGCAAAGATTGTATCAAGAAGATATTTAAAGTTTTTAATCTTGTAAAGAAGTAGCTTACAAATGCATGCCCAAGAATTCCTGCATGGAACAGCAGCATTTCCCTGCAGGCTTGTTTGTTGGTGGCAGCTACACTGAGTTCTCCTTTCAGCTCTGGCTATGACAAAGTTCTTTGTATTAGAAACGTATATGGGTATTTTGTAAGAGGCCTTCCCTGGGATTAGTGGTTTTCTTTTTCCTCTGTGTACACCAGTTTCATGTTCTTGCCTTTCAGAATTACAGAATCATCAGGGTTGGCAGAGACTTTCAAGGTTTGTCTACTCCCACCGTCAACCCAGCACCACCACAATCACCCCTAAACCTGCCTCTCCAAGTGCCACATCCTAATGCCTCTTGAACAGTTCCAGAAATGGTGACTCCCACCTCCCTGGGCAACATTCCAATGCCTGACCTTTCTTTCAGTGCAAAAAAAAAAAAAAAAAAAGTAATCTAATCTGAGCCTCTCCACGCTCAATTTAAGGCCATTTCCGACTGACCTCCATCTCACTACAACCTTCTTATTAAATGATAGAGATTTTGATTCTTGGTGGAGTAAGGAAGGGGGTCAACAAAACCTCTGCCTTGGACTTCCAGAGGGTGGAGATTGGCCTGTCCAGGACACTGTTTCAGAGAGTCCCTTGGGAAACAGTGCTAAATAACAAAGGGGTCCAGGAAGGCTGGACTTCCTTTAAGAAGGAAATCCTAAAGGTGTGGAAGCTGGCTGTCCCTAAGTGCCAAAAGATGAGCTGGAAAGGAAGAAGACCAGCATGGCTGAATAGGGAGCTTACTCTAGAACTCAGAGAAAAGAAAGGGAGTTTATAACCTTTGGAAGAAAGGTCAGTCAGTTCAGGACGAGTACAAGGATGATGTTAGGTCATGTAGAGAGAAAATGAGAGGCAAAACTCATATAGAACTCAGTCTTGCTACTGCTGTAGAAGATAATAAAGAATGTTTTTATGAATATATTAACAATAAAAGGAGGCCCAAAGAAAACTCCAATTCGTTACTGAGCATGGGGTGGTAAACATTGTCACCAAGGATGAGAAAAAGACTGAGGTACTTAATACTTAACGTCTCTTCTACAATTACCAAATCATTTCCTTGGAGCTCTGTTTCTGACCATTATTTTTACCACCCATCCTTGACTGGGATTGCAGCAGAGACATCCGTGTCCTGTTTTTACTGCCAGGAAATTAAAAATATTTTCTGTGCAAACTAAAATACGTTTCTCCATGCTGCAGTCAGCTTAGACCTCAATATATTTTTGGGTATGGACTTGAAAAACTTTGGATTTTATTTTGGTTTTATTTCTACCTTGCCTGATTCGAGGTTGATTTCCTGTATATTTTTTTTCCCATAGGTTTGAATTTCTTGCTTGTTATGCACCCATGTAACTCTGACATTTGAAAAGCCAAGTCCTGTACTCTCCCCTTCTACATACACTTTTTAGCATTTGGAAATGCTAAATTTGGAAGATCTCCAAAATAACTGTTGGTCAACAATACATATTAATGTGCCTTCCATGAAGAAAATAAGTCCTGAAAGACCTCCATATATAGCTTTTACTTTTAACTTGTACCTTGAAATTTTGCATATGAGATTGGAAAACATGGAGTAATGTGATCCTGGAGAATTTATGTGATGAAAGCCTTGGGCATAGGGGCCAGTTGTTTAAAGTGGTTGTTCAGAACAAGGTTCCCATGTGGACACTAGTTTTTCTAGAGGGTGAGTGAGTTGACTATGATTTGAGGGTACTAGTCATTATTCTTGAATATAAATACAGTCTAAGTTCCCAAATAATTGTGTTCCAGATTAGTGCTTGCATTAGAGAAAATTAATTTATGATTGCTGAAATATTTTTGAATATGGAATAAAATGGTTTGTTTTCTCCTGTCCAGTTAAGACTAATTATTGTAATTTTACCATGAAAAAAAAGAATAAGGTAGTAGTTGATTCAGTGATGGAAGAGGGTTTAGAGTGCAGTTTAGATTTCAGTTGTATAAATAAAATATCTTTATTCTTTTAAAAGAAGAAAACATGAATTAAAACATGGGCAATACATTGTCTAATTCCTGCAACCTTTTTTCCCTTGTTTTTTGGTAGCACGAGATTCTGAGTTTAATTCTTCCCTACGGACAGTCCTCACTGTTCATTGCAAATGCGTGAGTTTATTGGTTTCAAAGTAAAAATTTTCACAATAAATACTGGTGGTAATATTAAGAGAAATTAGCAGTCAGATTTGCAGGACTCTGTGTAACTGCATTGTGTTTTGACAGCTTGGCCTTTAGTTTTAATTCTTGTTAATGTCATTGGGAGCCATCACTGAGCAGAGCAGTGGAGTGAAGGCAGAGGCTGAAAATCTGACATCGCCCCAGGGACTGGGGAGAATGCTTAGCAGCTGAGTTTTGCCTGTTCTGCTCATATATTATTAGGTGTAAATAGTACATTTCTGATGCCTCACTTATGATCTTGGATTTATGAAGACAAAAAGCAGGAGATTTGAAAACCCTCAGGCTTCCATGGGAGATTTCCAGGGAGAAGCAGGCAGCGCTGCAGGGGCTGCATGTGAAGGTGGTTCCTGAACTGTCAAGATGAATATTGAGCTGTGTAATATACTGCTCAGTGACAGGGAGGTGTAGTTGTGTAACTCTGTAGGAAAAAGGAGAATACATAGTTTATTCTTTGATTGTCATGATCTTTAAATTTATATTTCTATTTAGTTTTGCCTCACACAGATAGTTACTTTAAAAGATTATTCAATTTCACACCTGCTGAGAAAAACATTTTTTTTTATCATCCATTCCTTACTGTCTGTGCAAGATGCCATCCAAATAAACCTGCCCTGAGGAATTCCTGAATGTCTGTTCTATCTGCTTGTCCAGGCTTTGTATTGGAAACAGGATAATCCATACCTTTGATTCAGAATAGGTTTAGGAAGGAGTGGAAAAAGGAGGGATGGATGGGTTTGAGCTTCCTTTTTTTTCAAGATCCATTAGTTGGGATTGCAAAACTTAATGAACTGCCTTGCCATCTCTGATTATGGTGTGCAGTTAAAAGAATAATGTATATGCATGTGATTTGGGTATGGTAATGTAATCAAAAAAACCTTATGGAAACTCCAGAGCATTTAATTTACTCTTATTTTCCTGTCTCACAAATCTTTGCAGTACCACTTGAGCATTCAAAAATTATAATTGGATGATATGACCTTGGATTTAAAACACTGGATTTGATGCAAAATCAAATACCGGTTGATCAAGTGGAGTCTCTTGGTCTTCTGGGTGAAGTTCATACCTCTGAACTTTAGCTAAGTGCTTGACAGCTAGCTAAAATGAGATACTGACTCTTCATGCTTGTTAACGAACAAAAGGAGAAAGCCTGGCAGCTCCAAAAGCTGATTTCTTCCCACTTTACAATAACTGCTGCGTGAATTGCCCTCTGGAGAGGACTATTTATCTCTGTGAACTATAGAGATTGCCAGTTTCTAACATAGTAATTTTAACTCAGTGAATGCCTCCCGTGATGCCACATTGTTGGCTGTCTTCATTTTAGATTTTAACTTGTGTTAGATCACATTAAAGGCCTCCTTCTCTCCACTTCTCATTTTTAGTAATTTGATTTTGCTAACTTGATCACCAAGGGAATAGCAGCAGCATGTGTCTACCAAAAGCTAACTGCCAAAGCAGCAGAGACAATTAAATCATCTCTTGAAATCTTGGGAGCTCAGCCAGGCCTGGTTTCTGTTCTACAAGAAGATTTCCTGGTCTTTTTCATCTTAAAAGACCAATGTCACCATGCTTGGTTAAGCAAGGGGATTGATGGTTTTGGTGACTCAAATCCTCAGCAGGGCCAGGCTGCTGGTGCTCAGCGAGTGCCTCGCCTCTGACATGGACAGCATGTGTGGGAAGGAGAGGGTTTATGGCTCTTCAGGCCTCAGTTCTCCACTCAGCTTCCATCAAGGGTTCCATCTGGAGTATTCCAGTATGGAGCATTGCTAAGTGGGGATGACTCTTTGTTTATGGGTACTTTTGGCAAGGACTTGACACAAGCTGAAGGCAGCTGCGTGTCTTGTGCTATTCAGGCTCTTCCCATGGCAAGGGAACAGGTTCCTGCTCAGACAGACTGTTATTTTGGGCTTGGGCTCTCTGTAAATTCTTTGAGGAATCTAATGTTCTGGGTGTTTTGCTGTGCATGTAATTGGACTTCCTGGTTATTTTCAAAAAACATGAAGTCTGACAGTCCCGGAATTAATAGAGCCTGGTTTTCGGTGACTCCTGTTTCATGGTTGATTTATTTCTTAATCTAATTAATCAGCTAGAAATATTATAAGACTGTGGTGGGAACTGATGTCTTGTAAACATCAGAGTCCAGTGTCCTGAGTGAGAATTTTAGTGTCCTAATGCAGGAAACATTTTGCTGAGCTTTTATATCTCTTTACTAAATAATCTTCAAGAGAAGAAAATATTTCATACCACTTTCCTTCTGTAGATCTTCTGGTGTCTAAGGAGGGTTTGCCTCTGGTTATTTCCTTTAGCAGACTGTTGATAAAGTCTCTCTACTCTGCTGTTTGATCAGTGTTTCCAAGGAGGTACAGTATATTGTCCAAGGTTTGAGGTGTGTTTTCCTTCCTCCTGCCTCTCCAGCTTTTGGCAGGACTGCTTGGATGTCTGTAGTGGTAGCAACCCGAAAGTAAGACAGACTTTATTTCATTGTAGTGAACGTCAGGATCATACCACTGCAGTGCTGGGCAATGCAGAAGGAAGGCAGAGGAGACAGTGCATTGATTGAAGAGATCAGCATTTAAGGATAAGGTGTGACAAGTGTGTGTAACTGCTGACTAGAATAGAATAGAGATGAAAGGTGAGAATAATAGTGAAAGATGATGAGCTGTTACATAGACTTAGTTTTGTGGAATTACTCAGCCCTGACCCACGTAATTGATTGATTGTATGAAACAAATCAGATGGTAAAATAGACCTGATCTCTTTTCTTCTCCTTAGTGGTTACCGTTTGGGAAAGCCCCGTAGGTTTTTTTGTCAGAAACAGAGCACAAGCACAAAGGGGTATCCATAAAAAGGAATGTAGTGAGGATATCAAAAGCAGAGGATGGTAGGAAAAGGTAATTTAAATTGAAATGCCTGTCGGAGGCTGCATAAGGACTGTATAGTAGTGAACAGTATATTGTGTAAGAATATGCAGGGAAAAAATCAGTGCATGTGCCTTTGCTTCTGGTGATATTTCTATATCTGCTGGATGCCAGGAACAGGCAGGGTTGTGTGAGCAGCTGGGGCTTTGCTCCATGCAGGATGGCCTGGCTGCCTGTGCACTCTTCCTTTCCTCCCACTGGAAGAGCAACTGTTGAATTTAAAGAAAAACAATGGTTCTTCTAAAAGTGATTGCACTTGCAAAGGAGCCTGCTTTTTGTCACAGTACGAGTCAGAGGCTTGGCTTCAGACAGCAGAGCTCTGCTCCAGCACAGGGGTGAGGGGCAGTGGACACAGCAGACACAGCAGAAAGGGCCACTGGACCCTCTGTGCTTGGACCTGCTTTCCTCACCTCTGCCCTGGGGGACAAAGAGGCCCTGCTGCTACAAGAACACTGCAGGAGATTTGGGAAATGGTTTTTGGTAAGAAGTGTGGGACCAAGGCAGCAGCATAGCCCGTCATCTTTTCTGCAGCAATGTTGTTCAGGAGATTCTCATCTACTACAAAAGCCCTGATCACAAATTTTGAAGTAAATATATGAGGCTCCTTCTTGAGCCTCATGGATACATGTCAGCTGCACACTCCTGAGTGTGTATTTAAAAATATAGGAAGATCTGGGGGGATGCATGTCTGGCAGAAGAGCTGTTGGTGCCCATTGGGTTAGTCTTGCTGAAAGGTGGAACATGACTTAATTGTCTAAGGGTTTCTGTTGGTGTTTTACTTCTCCTGAAGAATTTCTTGAGCTTTCCATCTCCTGAGCACAGCAGGCATCTGCACAATTACTGCAGCATGATGGAAAGAGGAGGGGGGAGAAAGTGTTGACTGTGGGATCCTGACAAACATTATTTAAACCATTGGAGAAGTGCAGCAGATTGACTCCCTGGCAATCACTGCCGATAATGCTGCTCATAGAGCTTGTCAGCATTCCAGATCCACGTTTTTATAACCATTTAATTACTGCCTGTATTGAATGTAGCTGGAATTCACCATTGCAGCTAATGCTCTGGAAATGCACTGTAGACTATAAGAAAGTGAAGAATTTCAAGGAGATAGGCTGTAATGAGTTTGCTCATCCTGTTAGGTAACATCTCAGTAACAGTCCCCATAAACATTCTGTTTGTTTTGTGTTTGGGTGTTTTTGTTGTTTGGTTTTGTTGGGGTTTTTTGGTTTTGTTTTTAGGATACAGTGTGATTGATTTGATAAAGTTTTATTTTCCATTAAAATCATGATCCTTTTCTCAAAATTTAATTTGACTTTATATTATTGAATATATTTTGTCTTTAGCTTGCCTCTAACTCCCCATGCCTGCCAGAAGGTGGTGGTGGCCATGCCACGGTCCAGCATGGACACCTCGTTCCTGTTTTATCCAAGGCTTCCATTTGCAGTGAGTGCTAAAACCCCACTGCCACAACTTGATCTGACTGTGGTGGGTGCTGAGCTGCTGTGAAGTGACCTGAAAATACTGGTTAGAGAGTGCTATGAATGCTATAAAGATATTTTGTCAGGGAGACAATACTGTGCAATGGTAGATAGAATTCCTGACATGAGTGTGTTGGCATCATTCACCGAGTACAGCACGTAGCTCATGGGATGCTTCTGCCCCTGCTGCTGTGCTTTCCCACAGGGACAGCTCTGCAAGCTACACAGCACAGCCTGGGAGCTTCCTGCAGCACCTGTCCCAGCACAGGGCACTGCCAGGGTGGGAGAGGTGCTGGGGTCTGGCATCAGCTGCTGCTCCCTGTGTGCAGCCTCTGCACGGAGCAAACGGCAGCAGGCAGGGGCAGCCTGGCTCAGCAGCACAGGTTATCTCTGTGCCTCCTCTGTTTCCTCCCTCCCCTCCTTAGCAGAGGAGTTTAGATGCTGCTACCCTGGGAAGCAAAGGATAAAAGGGAAGGTGAGGTGTTTTGGGCAGGGAAGGAAGAGATTGGCACTCACTGGGGTGAGTGAGAGGGGTGTGCAGTGTGTGCCCGTGGGAGGCAGGTAGCAAAGGGGCTGGGACACATGCTGGCTGAAGGGGAGACTAGTGCTGCTGCTCAGTTCCTGACAGAGGAAAAAATGTAGAATTGGTCCCAGGAGTTGAGGGGTAGGTGATCAGGTAACAGCTGCTGGAGGAATGGGGAGCCAGAAATCTTTAACAGCACCCTAGGACATGGCACGTGTTGAAAAGATGCATGTAAATTTGTACATTTATAAATGTCTATGTGTTGTTGTATTGGCTTGTGTCTGTATAGTTGCTCTGTTGTATATCTGTTGCTACTGAATTATTTCATTAACACTTCTGTTGAAGAGGGCTTTCTGGTCATTGATCATTAGTGTCACTGCATGCTAAGCACAAATCCTATAAACCTCAGAGTGTGAGCCAGGTCTAGTGTTAGTAAGCTAAACTGAGATCCAGGGATTGTGCTGTCAATCTGCAAGAGTCCTACTAGTCTCCTAGTCCTGTCTTTGAAGGTGATGATGTTTTGTCCCTTCAGTCAGCTATGACAAGGCAGTGCAATATGAGAAACAGTGTGGAGGAAGCTGAAGTGACCTAGAAGTACTCTGCTTGCTGGCACATACTTCAGAACTGGTCTGCCCTCTTTGCATTTGATAGGCTTGTACATTCTCTAATCTGTCATGCATTTAATGAAAGAGCTACAGAATAACCCTTGGTTAAACAAAGAATGTATACAGCACTCCAATATTCTCAGCTCCTAACTTGGGATAACTAGTGAGCTGTTATTTACCTACCAGAATAAGTTTCTAACACTCCCCTGTGATGGAAGAGATGTAAATGTCACAGACATACCTCTGCCACCAGCTAACTTAAAATCCTCTCCCAGATCCCCATCTTTTTTTCTTAAATTCAATAACCAATCAGGCAGATTCCTCAAAGGTTTTGCTTTAGGGTATCAATCTGCCACCAACTTTACTTCAGCCTCTTATAGCCTCTAAAAGGGGGGCAGTTGCAGAATTGGTCTTTAAAGAGTTATAGATGAGTATGGTATAAATATTGAATTATCAGTTTCTGATACTTGCTGATATCTAGAGTTTCAAACTTGTCCTTTAAAAGCTGGAGCACAAACCCACAATAGTAATAAGCCCAAAAGTCAGCTTATTTATGTGAGTGATCTCTTTAGAAGTATATATTGATAATATTCTGGTGGCCTTTGGTGTGCAAGATGAGAGAAGAGTCACCCTGTAGAGACACAGGCTGGTGTTTGCAGTCTGCACTGAGATGTGGTGTCAGCACTAAAGGTGACATCAAAGCTCTTTTCCAGTGGTTTCATTTGGGATATCTCTTGTTGAACTGGAGTTCAACAACTACTCATGCTGCTGTATAACCTACCAGGGTTAGTTTTCCTCCTACTTCCCATTCTTTGCCTCTTTATAGACTATTCGTGTCTTCAGCTTTGACCATTTGACCTGAGCTAATTCCCACTGATGATGAACCCAGTGACTTTGGCAGAAATTGTAAGTGACCTTGAGATCAGAAGCTCTTTGAGGCAGAAATTATTCTTGATACATTCTTTCCCTGTCTGTGCCCATCAGTGCTGCTGCTGTTAAAATTTTTTTTAAAAAAAGGAAAAAAAAAAGCAGCAGCACTGATATAATCTGATTGTGCTCTGTGCAAGTAGCAAGAGACCTGCCCTTGAGCTAAATAAAGCAAACAAGCCTCAAACAGTTATTCCTGTTGTGTATCTTCAGGCCTCTGTAAATGCACAGACGATGGGGCTGAGAAAGCTGTGCTTTCAGCTCCTCATTTCAAAGGTACTCCCACACCAGAGCATAAAGAAAACCAGTTACACTAATGAAGCATACACATGTACTATCCTTTGCTTTCAGTCTGCAAGCCTTGCAAGTTTATTTACTCTAGCAACAGGATTATTCCCAGGCCTCACAGGACAGGCATACAAGCAGGGTATTTTTTTTTTGCCTTTTGTGTGAATTGGCCAGAGCATGCGAGGCCAAGACAGAGATTGTGAAGTTCAGCAGAGCTGCTGTTAATCTGCACATGTATTGAGGACTTTTCATTATATTTGCATCAAGGCTATTCTGCCTGCCCATACAGGCTCTGCTGGGCATCCTCATCTGGCTAACTGCTCCCAGTCACTCGAGCTGTCCTTGCTCCAGACAAATGCTTTTATATCTATATTTATATCTAACAGCAGAATTCAGGCTACAGCTCCAGTGTGAAAACCGTTTATGCCTGAGGTGGTGCTGAAAGTTTATGTCTTGATGGAATCCCTGCTTCGGAAGTAGCAGTGATAACAATGGAAAATTCTTGCCACTATTAATTGTAAAAGCATCCTAGCAACTGTATCACCCCACTCAGGTTTTTTCGGTATTTTTACAAACAGCACCTGCTTCCGCTGTGTCCCTTACAGGGAATGCAATACCCCTGTAACAACACGGGGAGATACATGCATGATTTTTACTGTGAGCTCTTCTGCCTGCTTATTTCCTTGTCATGTCCCTATTGTCCTTTAACTTGTACTTGAGTTCTGAGATCTTTGGGAGGGGAGCAGCTTTTTGTTCTGTGTTTGCACAGCATCTGAGGGTGTCATGCCCTAGTTCCTCATTAATCCTGGTAAGTGGTCCAGTAGTACAAATGGCAAATAAATTTGAGATACAAACAAATTAGCATTCTTCTCACTGATTAAACAAATGGTTTTCTCTGTGATGATTTGAACCGGGGTTATATTTTATTACAGCCCTTTGAAGCTCAGCTTGAAATTGCCAGTTTCTTTTCCAGCCCTGTTATCAGCCTCTTGTGCTAGTTGACCAAAAAGTACTTGGCAGGCAGTTTGAAGACTCTGAAAAACAATAGGTTGTACTATTTTAACCTGGCTTTGACCTAACCTGAAACAGTCAAAACTGGCATTTAGCAAATGGGTTTTGATGTGCCGAGTCAACTTCACTTGCTGAAAGCAGCTGCTGAGAGCAGGCTGTGCCTGTCCTGCCCTACAGAGAGGTGGGGGGACTTGGATGGCCCCAGCACCAGCACAGCACCAGGACAGACTCAATAGTTCCCTATAGTGGGGCTTGAATGAAGCAGGGAATTACTTTACCCTTAAATTGAAGGTTAATGTGATTTTTTTTTTTCTGTGACAGAAAACATTGCTTGTTTTCTGTAAGGATAAAGTGCCCACTGAAACGGGATTATATTTGCATTATTATTGCAGGGCAATCTGTGAAATAGGCTTTCTGTGTCTCAGTAAAGAGCTGTGACCCCTCACTGAGTTATCTTTTAAGCTTTGTGCTAAACCCAGGGGGGCTTATGGCTCAAAGCTAATGGGGATTTAACTTCTCACTGAAAGGAATTTGCAGCCTAACCCTATTTAGATGCTCTTTGCTCTCATTGATTAAATGCTTGGTCCACTGCAAGAAACCTAATAGAATCACAACTGTATAAATTTTCCAGCTGACAAAATGGATGCTGGGAAACTCTATGCAATATTTATTAGAAAAGGAGTTTGATCTTAAAAAGACATTTTAAATCAAAATGTCAATTCACAGTTCTGTTTTGTTTGTAGAGAAAGAAAAGAATTTGAATGAAGATGTATTTCTTAAACCACTTCACAAAACCACTTCATGGAAAAAAAAGCCGTTTCTGAAATCAGTATTTTTGTGAGGATTTTCATTGCTTCCCTTATTCACTGTCTTCCCTAATTAGTTTTTGATATCCTGTCTGTAAGATAGTTTTAGATTAGGCTATTTAAAAGTAATAAACTGCTCCTCCTCCCAAGTATTTCTCACCCCAAATTGCATTATGCACTGAAGTTCCAGAAGGACCATATTCCATCACGGATCATTGGCATTTTTTAAGATGCAGTAACTATAGCTCATCAGGGATGAGAATAGAGGAGCTGTCATCTTGGTAAGAGACTTTGAGATGCAAAGAGCAGCACACGATGCCATCCATGGTCCTCTGGCAGCACGGTTGGGTTTCAGTCTCAGTCTCTTTCTGTGCCTCAGTTCTGAGAATTTCCCATGCTTGCTCAAAGTGCAGGTGGTTTCTGGAAACCTTTTAGCTGATGCTAATGACTAGTGTGCTTATTCTTTAATTGTTGATCATTGTAGTTTGTTGATAGGATTTCAGTGGCTTATTCCAAGAGAAAACTATAATCCTTGGTAGAAAAGAGCTCCATTCAATTGGGAGCCAAAGAACTGAGGCACAAGGATGTGGTTTAATGTTTCACTGTCCGACTCTTTTCATCACCCTCCCTGCATATACAGTCCTGTTTCCTTTACCCCTTGAAATACAAGGGGTGGTGTCATGTGAGCTCTTCTCTCTCTTACAGTGCCTCAGCAAGCAATCTGCCTGCTTCATGTAGTTTTCTTCTAGCGTTAGATGAGCCAGGAAATAAGTGTACAGCCAAACCTCATTCCAGGTCTGCCCCTCTCCTGCAGGGTAATCTTGCAAATTACTTTGGGGAGAGTGGAGGCAGTGTGAGGCTGTGCTTGGACTTCAGAAGCAGGCAAAGGTGCTCCTGACCTATGAAAAAACAGAGTTACTACATTATGCCCATGTCAGAAACATTCATCCCAGTTTCCCCTAATCAGTTTAGGATTTGTGTTTGCCATTGAATTTAAATAGTGTTTGTATTCCTTCCTCCCTTCCTCCCTTTCTCCCTTCCCCTTGTGAGTAAGTATTCATAATCTCTGGTACTTGAGGATTCTGGATATGGCCATTGGCCTGTCCTGTTGGTAGGATTGCAAACTAAAGGATTCCCCAAAACAAGCACTTTTATGGTGATCTGATGCCCTTTGGTGCACAGCCCAACCACAGGAGTTACAGCAAGTTTTTAGCTGAATTCGTACCCTGAGTTTGTTCATTTTCAAAGCTCTTGGTATTATCGAGTGAAGAATGAGGGTGAACTGAAACCTTGCAAATAATCACAGCTCTGCTCTTCAAAATAAATCCTGGAGATCTTAGAAGGCCTTCAAAGGTCTTCTCACAGGGAGAAGACAGTAGACATTGCAAATCCAGTTTTCTGGCACTAGGATCTCTCAGTTGTTTAAACAGGAAAAGTAATATAGGTAGAAATTGACTGTAATGCTGAGAACTCTGTCAGTGACTTACTGCATGACTTTGAGGAAGGCAGTTTAACTTGCCTGTGTCAGTTTAGCCATCTGTAAAACAGGTACAATCATACACAGCATAATAATTTCCCTCTCAGTGAGTACCATTTTCAGTCTACCCTGTACCTACTTAATGATTTGTGTGCCTGCTGAAATAACAGCACCCTCTAAAACCGTAATACTCTTACGTATTTTTCACATAATCACTAGTGGTTGAAATATTTGTTCTGACACTTGAGATTACTCATGTAAATAGAAAAATTATAGCATGCTGGCAATGCCAGACACCTTGAATTCCATCTGAGTGTGTGGGTGATGGGAGAGGGATCTATAAATACTGACAGAGGCAGAGAAACAAGAATAAGCAGCACACAAGGAATTCTGAATCAACTTATTCTTGAGATTTAGTTCAAGGATTTTAAAATATAGCGTCAATTTTGGGTAGGAAAAGGCCCCTAGAAATAGAAGTGCTACAGTTCTATTGAAGACATATATTTCACTCAATTTCTCTGCTTAACATGAAGTTACATTTTTCTGTTGTACTTTTGAGTAGCATTGCCTACTCCTAATACCATCTGATTAAACTGACTTTTTTTTTTTTTTTTTTTTTGCTAAACTTAGGAAACATTCTGCCTTGGAGACAAGCAGAACCTCCAGTTTGGTTATCAGTGAGTGACTCATTGGTCCCACAATGCTTTTTCTCAAAATGTTACTGCTAATTTCCATGTGCAGCTCCCAAATTGCCAGTTTCAGATGTTTTCCACTTCCATTATGAAAGATCTGCACAGTTCTAATTGTAGAGTTCAGTGTCACATAACAATGTGGCAAATGAGCTGTATTGCATTTTACTTAAAAATCTAGTAGGTTAGATAGCTACGGCCTTCAGGTTTTGGCAGTAGTGTTTTCAATTTGTACTTTATTTGATAAGAGGCACTTGTGCAATGTAGCTGCTCCCTGCTCTCCACTGAGTCCTGGTTCTTTTGAGTACAAGCTCTTCAAGATGGCATCAGTGTCTCCTAGATCAAGCTATAAGCATCTTCTTTATAACCAAACATTGTACTTGGGATTTACAAGCTAAAATTTGTCTTTGAGATTATGAGGAGAGAGATGTATATGCATTTATTTTGCTGCAGTACGTAAAGTTTTTGAAAGATAGATAAGAGCTTATGGGACCTTGACTCTAGAATTCATGCAATTATTGTTAATAACATATCAAAACTCTGAGCTGAATACATCCAGTTGATTGAAACAGAAACTTTGAAATTTAGAATAAACTAAATTACTTGAAGGAAACTATAGCACATTCAGTGTAGTACGTATGAATAATGGCCATTATAATGGAAAGTATTGCAAAACACCCAATGGAAACAGTCTGTCTTTAGTTTATTATTATTATTACTTTGCCAGTTTGAAATTTTTGTGTACCAGGTTACTGACAACCTGTGACTGCTTCTAATCACTTCATCAGCTTATGTGGGGGTGTCACATATTCCATTCATCAGTTCCATTGTGATTCTGTGTGATGCAAGTTTGTGTCTGATTAGTTTCTGTTAATCTGTTTAGAACAGAAATACAGAAAACCTCACCCCAGCACTGAAATTCGTCCTGCTTCCTCGAGCATGCGTGCTGTTAACTTCAAACATGAACTTTATTATTAGACCATGGAAATGCAGCTCACAAAGGAGCTGAAGGGGGATGGATAGCAGTGACCAGCTCAGAGAGAAGGAGTGGGGAGTGCTGACTGGAGATGGGGCTTTCAGGCTGGTGGGACATGAGCTGTGTGCTTTGCTCATGCTGCTCTATGTGCAGTCCAAAACCATGGCTCTGTGGAGGAATGAAAATGAATTAATATTTGGGGGCTTTACAATTGACAAAATCGATAGGCTGCATAAGATAAGAAGACATATAAATCTTTCCCTCCCTAGAAAACCTTTATGCTGAGGAAACTCAGAGACTATTGAAGAAGTGTTTGCTAAAGGGAAACATCAGGCCTGGGGAATCAGTGGCTGAATCAGCCCCACATCACAGGCATAGTATCAGGAAAAGAAACTGAGGGTAAGTAATGGAAGAATTTTTGGTGTTACACAGAAGCATGGGGTGGCCTGGAAATGTAATCTCCATTTATATGTGTAAGCTTCACAAGTGCTGAAATCAGAGTGGAGGCCCCTGGTGCAGATGGGAAGGAGGAAGCATCTGCAGGGGCTGCCCATTGCTCCAGCCAAGACTGTGCTGGCTTCTCCCCTGCCATTTCTAAACTTCTAAGACATTTTTGGTGGTGAGTTATGCTTTTTGAAGCCTGGTGTAGATAACACAGTGTGACTAATCACTGTGGCCTATTCAGGGTATCAAAACCATGAGGTTTCACAAACTGCACCCTTGTATGGCTTCCTGAAAATAGTCTGTTTAGTCCCATTTTCTCCTGTTTGATGGGGCCAAGACCACAAGTCTTCTTTCTTTGTTGACAAAGAAATTCTCTTAACAATATAAAATTGCTTATTGCAAGGTACTTTGAAGGTACTGCCTTCATTTGTTGAGTCCAAGTGTGTGATGGTGCTTATAGCACTCCTTGACATAGCTTCACCTTTCCTATGAAAGCAGCTGCAAATTTAAAAGGACATTGTGAAGTATTCCTTTTATTTTTAAAATGGAGTTGTTGATCCTTTTAATCCAGCCTATTTGTACCCGACTGAACTCAAGCTTGAAGCCTGATTGCTTACTAGCCACTTTTTGGGACAAATTGCTAATGTGCTTCTTTCAGGCAAACTTTATCTTAAAGATGAGTTTGTCTCCTGGATTTTTCTGAAGTTACTCTTTCAAAACGTTCATTCTTGTGTTCCATATAAAAAGCATAAAAAGTGCAATGTATTTTTGAAAGGGCTTTAAAACAGCCCCTTATGATTTAAAACCAAGCCTGTCTCTTACGGAGATGAATAGGCAATACACTGAATTCAGTGAAATTTAAAAACAGCAGAAAATGGGAAACTGTGCATAGTTTCACTACAGTGTGAGAAATAGCCAAAGCATAAAGGGGATTTTTATTCTCACAAGGTGTTTATTTTAACTAATTTCTGTCATCTCCCAGAGATGGAGATCTGATGCTTTTGGCCGACCAAGAAGTTTACTATTTCAAGCCCATTTCAGCATGAGGGAAAGCAGATAATGTTAATGGATAATAATTGTCTGAAGGTAGTAACAGATGTTTCTGTAGGAAACGTAGTGAAAACACTGACAAGCAGGATTGTTGACTGTTTTTTGGTTTATGACCACATTAAAGCTGCTGAAAGGATCATGTGACACATCTTTATAGATGGTCTGATTCATAAATTCTTTTCTTTGGTTCTTAGTTTTGATGATGGCACCAGCAGCTCATCTGATTTTTATACAGTACTTCACTAAAAGGCATGCACTTGGCTTGAGTTTAGAGGAAATTTGATCTCTCACATAAAGCCTAGCAGGGAAATTCTGGTAATATGGTAGAGGACTCTCTGTGCTTTTCTCCTGCAAAGGGGAATTCCTTGATCAAGTGTCTTCAAGCAGATTCGGGTATGTTGTTCCTTTTACTTTGGTATTGTAAACCTACACATCCTGTCCTCATTCCTGTAGCAACAAAAGAGCTTTCCTCCAGCTTGCTGGCTTCCCCTTAGTGCTCTTTGTCTTCGCTCCTAGGAAACAGTTGGAATGTGTCAGGAGAGTCCCAGCTCTCAGAAAGGCGTCTGGCCAAGAACCTGACCAAGTTGGTCTGTAGTATTTCTCTCATTAAAAGCCTGCTTCTTCCCCCCCAAAAAGTCATCTGTAAACAGTAACAAAGGATTAATTGTGGAGTCTTGGGACTTGGCAGAAGTGCGAATAAATGAAGTGCTTTTTTGGAAGCTACACTGCCTGTCTTGCAGATCAAAAAATAAATCCGAAATATTTCAGTGTGTATCAGTGGATTGATTCATTTGATTGCCACTTCCCTTCCTCTTCTCTTTGTGGGGAGGGGCGCTCCGGAGATTGGAATTTTAATTGCTTGACTGAAGTTTCCTATTAGTGGTGCAGCAAAGGGTATGGATCATTAATTAGTACTGAATGTAAGGATCTCTGAACTTGAGCTATAGCATCAAACAAATGAGTTTAGACAACTCCTACCTAAACTTACTGTTTATAAGTAAATTGAGTTATAATAATGAAACTATTAGAATTTTTTTCTGAGTCCCTGCATGTTGTTTTCTGTGTTTGCAGTGTTCTGGTGGTCTTAAAAATTGTGGCATTTTTATATAAATATATATTTAATATTTATATATATGTTAGACATATGTGTATACTCCAAAGAGATATATATATGTGTACATGCCTATAAAATAGTTATTTATAATTCAGAGTCGTTATACAATGGCATGCTTTATTTATTTTTATGAAATGTTTCAAGGTTTTCATTCATTAGATAGTTTCATTGGCAATATAAAAAACCAGTGTTTTTGATAGTCGTTTTCTTTTTCAGTCAGTACCTGAATTTGTGCTACTGTATCAAAAAGAAAATCCAGCTCTTGAGTGTAATGCTCTGAAAACAGTATTATCCACATTGTTACTTTAATGTCCAACAGGCTGTGTAATCTTTTTTCTGGTTTTAAAGCTTGATGATGGAAGTGAATTGTATAACTTCAGTTTAACTTTGCTTTATCCGTGATTCTCAGATAGTGCAGTGTGGAACAGGAATATGCCTATAATCGATACTGGTAACAACTTGTTTTCTGCTGTGTGGATTAAGAACTGGTTAGTGAACAGGCTGCAAAATGTAAACGTGTGAGGTCATCCTAAATTGCTCTGTATGTAGTAGGGTTGCTGGTGTATTGTTATAAAACAGCATGTTCTGCAGTATTTGCACCCAGAATTTAGAGGTAAATAGGAAATAATTGCTGATAAAACTTATGAGTCATCTGAACAGTGTGTGCCTGGTTTCAGCTAAATTCACAAACTGGGCTTTGGTTATGGACATGTAATTACAGATGTTGATGAAGTAAATGGAAGCAGTGGCTCTGAAGTTTAAATAACAACAAAAAGTTATATAAATGGATCAAGTTCTGCCACCTGTTCCACTCCTATATTATATTTGTGCTTTTATATGTATCCATTTGGGGGCTTTTAAAATATGAAACACACCTGAATATGCAACAGCCATAAAGTCTGGGTTGTAAAACCCAGCAGAATTCAGCCATGAATCTAGAGAGCTATGCTTGTGTTTAAGTAGGAAGTGGGATGTTATTAGTAGAAGCTTTTTTTTTTTTTAAACAGAAAGTATGTATTTACTTCATTTTTTTTTTTCATTCTACCATGGATTTTCATATGAAGATGGTGTTAGCAGTTTGTCAGTGCATTAATAACTCTTTATTCATATCCCTGGGGCTGAGCAACCATCTTCTGTTGAGATGTAGTAGAAACTAGATGTCTGTGAGTTCAGAAGCTGAAAGGAATTTTCATAGGATGTACTTCCTCAAGGTAGTTTTCTTGGCTTTTACTGTGTTTGAGACTAAGTTTCTGGAAAGAGGATTGTGTTTCTGCTCTCCCTCTACTCCTGCTTCCTTTTTTCATGGGATTTTGTGAAACACTGCAGCTGTCTGCCGTGAATTCACCAGTACATCGCATGGAAACTTGGCTTTTGGCACATGGCAGGGCTGCCTCTTTTCTTCTGTCCCATCTCTGGGGAATTAAATTCACATTTTGTGTTCCTGCTTAGGTTTTCAGCCAAATTTTTTACTTCAGCTTCCTTCCTCCCCCTGCCCCTCTCTCCTATTCTTAATTAAAATATGCTAAGGTTGAATGGATATAGCTGCAGCTGGAAAAGGACAAAAATTGCACAGATGAAATAGCTACACTATTGAGACCTGCACCTTTATTTGGAATCACATTTGCTGGCATGTCACGGTACCAGGGTTCAAAAACTGACTGGATTACTTTTTTCAACAGATCAATCATTAATCTCTAGTTTTAAGGGGAACAAAATTTTGTTTGAAGTTGAACGTGATTTTCACAGCTTCAAATGTTCCGCCCATATAAATTAATGAGAGAGTCGTGTTCATTCAGTGTTAACAGGAACAGATTCACCACATCTGTATCTGTTCTCTTTCTTGGCTTCCCTAAGGCAATGAGTACATCCAAACTGAGATGACAACTGCTGAAACCAGTATCTCTATGATATGGGCAACAACTGCTTATTTTCAGCAGTTGTTTGGAAATTGTGTAATTTTTGGAGTATGCAAGGAGGAGCAGTGTTTAGGTTTAGGGAGCTAGGTGACACAGGTTTTTAGATAGTGGACTTTAGGTATATATCTAAAAACGTTTAAAAAAGTCAGTCTCATCTCTTTTTGCCTGAAATAGTTTCTGGAAGCCTGGCAGAATTCTGTGCCAACTCTTTCCTGAGAAGGGAACAAATTAATTTAAGAAAATACTCGGGATAGGATTGGACAAGGAAATAAAAACATCAGTGTTGAGTGGACAGCCTTTTCTGATAAATCACTAATGGTCCTTCTCAGAAAGGAATATCCCATAACATACCTAAATACAGAAGTTCTTGTGATTGAAGTTAACAGATTTTTTTAAAAGGATAAAAGGAACAATGGCAAGATGGGCACTGAGGTGTTTTATAGGAAAAGTAGCTCACAGAGCCTGGACTCTAGATTTGTACTGGTTTCTCTCTTGGTAAAATTTTTATTAAGTGCCTTGAAAATAGTGCTGCTGAAGCTAATCACCTGATCTGTGGTTTTGACAGGAACACTGTTGTTCTTCTCCACTCTGCTGAGTACTTCTCTTGCTTTCATTTTGAACTCAGAAACTTCAGTTGGCTTTCCCTAATTTAATATCCTTCACCACAATGCCTTTTTGTAATTTACCCACCTTTTTGTTATTCAGTCATTCCCAGCTTCTTCAGCTGAGCTGACATGATGATCTGCACCATTTCCTTGAAATGTTCTCTTGCAGCATTTTAATAACTTCCTCAAATAAGTTCACAATACCTGGGCCCATTCAGGTCATGTCACTGCTGTTTAAGTCGTGGGTACAATCAAGTGGCAGCAGCCAGTGGTGCAGCCACAGCTGTGTGCAGGGGGAATATTGGCTAAACTAGGGCTCTTCAATGGGATGTCTTGTCTTGTCTGAGCTCCATCAGGTTTGTGAAGGGGAAGGAGGCTGTGTCTGGCAGATTTGCCAAGCACATCAATAGCAAAAGCAAAAGTGAGATTAAATCACCAAAAGAGTTAAAAAACAAGAGAAAAATGTTGCAATATTTGCCTGCCTAAAGAGGGGGATATGAAGTATACATGTAAAAGAGATACTGAGTTTTAATGCAGTTAGATAATTTCAGAATCCTACATTCACTCTTCTTATCCATTCTGGAAAAAATACCTGGAAGAGGCTGAGATCTAATCTGACACCTTCACTCTCCCAAAAGGCTCAAACTCAATTTTATTTCCCCAAGAGAAGGCTAAGAAGTGAATTGGTTTTTGTTTATTCCATATATTTATATGTATAAGTCGATTAGGTTAAACTCCTTCCCAGCAAGCCAAAATAGTTGTTGAGATTAGTGGTGGGACACTGACAAGTATGAAATGGAAGCAAGATGCGAGTTGGAATCACTGGAAGTATTGGTGGAACATTTTAGATAAGGGAATAATAGGTTCACTGTCACTTGGCTGAATGTCTTTCTTTAAAACATCCCTGTACCTCAGACAGCTCGTGGCTTCTGTATGGAGCAATTGATGCATGACTGCTTACCCACTGTCACAGAAAGGTGGGATGGCTCTCCTGGCTTTACACTGTATGGCTGTATGATCATACTTGGCCTATTCTGTTCTTTTCCCTCATTTTACTCATAGCACCTCACTGACACTGGCAGTGGGCACATCTCCATCTTCTGTATTTGCACAGCTTCCCACGCTGAGATGCTTGGTCAGCAGAAACAACGGACAGCATCAAGGCTTAACAGCAGTCCTGAGACCTCACATGGGCATGCAACTCCTGAATATTCATTTATTTATGGTTTTCCTTCTCTCTTTCTCTCTCCCGTAGTGAAGTACATGAGAGAAGCCACCCCGTACGTGAAGAAAGGCTCGCCGGTGTCCGAGATCGGCTGGGAGACGCCTCCGCCCGAGTCGCCGCGCCTGGGCTGTGCCGCGGCTGAGCCCGTGTCGCAGCTCTCGCTCTCCATCCACAGAGACAGGAAGACAATTCCCCTCAAGATGTGCTACGTGACACGCAACATGACAGTGCCAGACCCCGAAAACAGGTGAGTGGGGATTTGCCTGGGGTTGGGATTTCACGTTGAATGGTTGTTGGTGTTTTCTGCACTGGGGTTGGTAAGCAGGAGTGGGGCTCTGGCCACGAGCAGTAACCCAGCAAGGGAAGCGAGCAGGGCTTTGGGAAGGGTGGGTGGTGGTGTCTGAGCCACGTGAGGTGTGGCTCAGCTTTGGGTTATGCTAGAGAAACTTTGATGCAATAATCCAGCACTTCTGTTGGAAATAGATTCTCAGGGAGTTTTTTTCATCCTGATTAAGTGTCTGCTTTTGAAGGAAAAGACACTGTACACAATAATTGGTTACATCCTCCAGGCTGGCTAAATCTGATTCCACTAAATTGCATTTTCTTTTCTTATTTTAATGAATATTGTTTTAAGAATGGTCTGGTTTGGGTATTCAGTTCTGGACGTTAAAGTCAAGAAGGGGAGAAAAGTTCCACTTAGCAGGCATTAATGGGAAGTTTTTGTGACTTGTTTTTTTCCTTAATGTTAAAAATAGGATGAGGTTTTACCAGCCCTTATTTATAACATATGTGGAACAGCTGCACTACACCAGCACACTCCCTGATCCCTTCTCTAACAGCTGCTAATAAAAAAGAGAACAGTCAAGTCAGTGATACAGATTGATTCTCCATCCAAATAATGGCCTTTTTGTTTTTCTGCAGTGCTCAGAAGCTGGGTGTAATGCCTTTGATTCTCTGCATTTGCATATAGGCATAAACAAAAGTTACATTTTCATTTGCAGAGAAGGATAAAGAGAAGTGAGGAGAGCAGAAAGTAGCTTGGGAAGGATGGGTTTCTCTGTAATCTCTTGCACTGCAATTCAGAAACTTTATTAGTATCTGTGTAGTTTTCCATCTTTCCTTTTTATATTTGTCTGACCTTTTAATTTTCCCTCTCCATGCTTTATTGTTTAGTATGGCTTTACTTTGCCTTGGCTCTTCATCTCACATAGTGGTTGCCACCATAGTCAGTGGTAGCTGACTGCTACAGAAGTGAAGTTGTAAACCAGAAATAACCCTAGCAGTCCTTCTCAGTTTAGATCAAGATGTTCATTGATATTGGCCACTTTCGTTTTCCACATATGTCTGCAGAGTTTAAGGTTTGACAGCTGTATCACTTTGTCTGAGAGTTTGTCTTTCTCTCTGCCATGGAGTGTGTTTTAAAAATACTCATACAGATCACATTTTTTTTAAATCAGTACAATGTAATGATACTTTGCCAGTGTTGACTTTATTTTCTTATATTTCTTCCTCTTTCTTTTTTGACTTTATTGTAGTTTTCAGCTTCTCTGGCCCTCAGTTGGTTTGAGAGCCAGGACTGATGCAGAGGGACACACATTCATTGCTCATGATACCTCTGCAATGGAGCTGACTTTTTTGAAGTATGCTACAAATGTGTGTGTTCTTCAGTGTTACTAGGAAGTAATGTGTGGGAGAGTCATATTTCTTTTTATCATGGTTTTCATTTTGTGTTGCTGTCATTTCCTGTGGAAAGAGTGACTTCTGATTTTTACTGTAGTCCAGAACAGTGCAGTCTAAGATGGATTTTTCCATCCAAGCATGCAGTATCTCACCATTGTGCTAGCTGCTGTGTTGTAGTAGGACCCCATGGATTAGTGTCTTTACTGGTTTCAGTGCTTTTTAACAATTCTGAACACTGGAACTCATATTTCCCAGTATAAATGCTATTACAATGCAGCAACCCCTTTCCCACTGGATTGCCTTCCAAGATAGTAATCTGATTCCAGAAAAATGATTTTATCTTTGCTCACAGCAGAGCCTAAGCCATGTCCTTGCATGCTTACAACACTTCTGTTTCATAACCCAGTGACCTGACACACATAGATTTTGTAACTGATGGTGTCTCTGCTGGATGGCTTTAAGAGAGCTCTGCTGGCAGGATGCCAAAGCATATGTTGGCCATTAAAGGGCTCCTTTGGACTATAACTGAGCTAATTTTCATTTAAGAGAAAGTGTGGGCATGGAAAGCCTGAGTTTTCCAGTGCAATCATTTCTTCAGTGCAGGCCTTCTGGGGCCAGGATGAACTGATTTGATGTTCAGCATGAGAAGATACCTATATTAAGAGACCCAAAAGGAAATACTTGGCACTGAATTATCTCCAGTTCTTAGAAAGCTGCAGTGAAATGTGGATTTAATGGACATAGAGGAGTATTATTTTTTCCCATTAGAGCTGGTAGCCCTGCATAGGATTTTTTCTCACATGGAAGACTGACCCCAGTTCAGAGATTCTCAAGTCCATGTCTACTCTCAGATGGTTTGAGGAGCTTGTTATTTTGGAGCAGAAGTGAAGTCTGATGCTTTTAGAGCCAGCAGTTCTCAGATGTCTTCTTTACCTAATCTGCCTGTGGGTTCACTGTGGAGGAGATCAGGAGTTGTCTTTTCTGTTACCTGATAAAAAAACCTGTAAGATACCAAGGAGAAGATCCTTAATAAAAAACCAATATCAAAATTAGTGTGTAGTAATTTTTAATAATAATAAAAATATGGCAACAGGAGAAAAGATGCAGAGCATCTATGCCATTCTTCTCTAGGTGCAGGACTTGTTATATTTTAGGCTGGAAGAAACTAAAAACTAGTTAAAATAATTGCTACTTAAATCAGTTGTTTGCCTGTGTTTTCACTGATAAGTGGCCTTTTTGGTGGCAGCAGCAAAGGTTAATGTCAGGCCTCACTGAGGAGCATCCCCTCCCAATGAAGGGACACGTAGAAATGGTCATGGCTAGTAATGCCAATAAGCATAAAATCTTGGTGCAATGTAGAAAGCTTTTCATCAGTTTCTGGTGATGATATTAAAGAACAGGAGAAAAAAAAAGTCTCTCAGATGAATTTTTTTCTGTTGGTGCTTTTAAAATGTTGGGAACATTATACAATGATAGCTCTGTGCATAACACAGGAGACACAACATTTCCTGGAGAAATGTGACAATGCTATGTGTATGGAAAAGGTTTTCTCATCTGCTTTTGAAGTCACCCTAAAATTCTGCTTGCACATCTTTAAGCTAAACCCAAGAGGTTTGGGCCCGATCCTGTCAGCCCTTGGTGTGCACGCATCATGTTCTTCCAGTGTCAGAGTCCAGAGCAGTGTGATCCCCACAGGGAACTTCAGCAGGGTCCAGCATGAATGATTGGGTTACTCATTGGCAGGATTTGGTCCTCTGATGGGAAAGGCTTGCTTTGGTCTGGAAGCTAGGAAGAATGGACTGAGACAGATTCCCAGCTGTGAAATTTTCCTATCATTGTCCATTTCAGGATTGGACTGTGAATTAAAACCAGAAGATAAAATTAAGCAGGTAAATTCTATAGGTGTATGTTGGGTTTGCATGGCCAGGTTCTGGTAGCAGGGGAGCTACAGAGGTGGCTTCTGTGAGAAACTGTCAGGAACTTCCTCCATGTCCTACAGTGCCAATGCCAGCCAGCTCCAAGATGGACCCGCCTCTGGTCAAAGCTGGGCCAGTCAGGAATCACAGTAACATCTCTGTGAAAACACATCTTAAAAGGAAAATAAGAAAGTTACTTTGCAGATGTAATTGTGCCTAGATAAGATTGGAGGGAGAATGTGTGAGAGACTGAACCCTGCAGACTCCAAGGTCAGTGAGGAAGGAGGGGCAGGAGGTGCTCCAGGTGCTGTAGCAGAGATTCCCCTGCAGCCCCTGGTGCAGAACATGGTGAGGCAGCTGTGCCCCTGCAGCCCATGGAGAATCACAGGGATGCAGAGATGCCCCTGCAGCCCATGGAGGATCACAGGGATGCAGAGATGCCCCTGCAGCCCATGGAGGAGCCCATGCTGGAGCAGGTGGATGCCCAAAAGAGTCTGTGATGGTGTGGGAAATCTGTACTGAAGGAGGTTCCTGGTAGGGACCTGTGGAGAGAGGAGCCCAGGCTGGAGCAGTTTTGGTGGCAGGATTTGTGACTCTCTGGGGTATCCATGCAGGAACAGCCTGTTCCTAAAGGACTGCACCCTGTGGAAAGGGAGACACACTGGAGCAGTTCATGATGATCTGCAGCCCATGGGATGGACTCACACTGGAGAAGTTCATGAAGAGCTGCATAAGAGGAACCCCACACTGGAGCTGGGGAAGGACTCCTCTCCCTGAGCAGCAGCAGAAACAACCTGTGATGAGCCATGTAACCCTCATTCCCTGTCTCCCTGTGCCACTGGAGGGGAGTAGGTAGAGCCTGGGAAGGAAGGGGTGGCGGGGGGAGAAGGTGTTTTTAAGATTCATTTTGCTTCTCAGTATCCTGCTCTGATTTTGTAAATAATAAATTCAATTAATTTCCCAAAGCTGGAGCCTGTTTTGTCTATGTTAGTGAGTGATTGCTCCTGGTCCTTATCTCAATTTAGGAACCTGTTATTTTTTGTCCCCTGTCCACTAGTGGAGGAGAGTGACAGAGTAACTTTGGTGGGTGCCTGGAATTAGGGTCTATCCACTAGAAAGTGGCAGAAGAACTGGCTGGTATCCATCCATTCTGGACTCTGCACAGTGAGCTGCATGTGGGAATTACTTGACCTTCCCAAGACAACAAGAAAGTGCAGAATAGGACAGACTGAGATTTATTTAACCCAAAGGCAGCAATAGATTCAAGCAGCTTCATTACTTTTTTTGTTGTTTGTTTAAATTTTTTTTTTTGCATTGAGAAATATAGATTCACTGAACTAAATATTCACAAGATTTATTGCAAAGCCATTGCTCCCCAAACTTCCTTTTGCACACATTTTTAAATAATAATTCCTTCTTACATTATTTAATAACAGTAATGTCAGTAATGCACAGTAATAGTGTCAGTGAGATTTAACATTGTGAAGTGTAGTTGGTGTAAGTTACAAGCATGTAACTTATGCACCATGAAATAGCACAGTGTGATTCTAAAATGGCATTTCAAAATCTTAAATATATTCTAGTGAATTTGCATGTATTTACTTCTGTTACAATCAGACATGAAAACTAAAGTTGAGCTTCTTTAAGAAAAAAACTGAGTTTCAAACAGATTTAATATGACATAGTAGAAACAAGTTCTTGCATCAAAAAACTTGAGTCACGAATGCTCACAACAAATATAAGACGTAAGCAGAGATTGTAAAAATGCAATAAAAAGACAAGCATCTTGAAGCAGGTGAGGGAGTGAAAGACCAAGGAGCTCCTGTACTTCTTCAAGGTCCTGCTTATACAACTTAAGGGGAACTGAGGGGACAGGGAGGCAACTGTTAGGCAGTTGAGAAGGTTCTGGATATCTTGTTGAGGAAAACATGGTCTGGCTCATGCACCCACCCTGCCTCTCTCCTGTTTAGTGAACAGGACCATACCTTGGTTCTGCCAGGTATGAGCAGGCCCAGGTGTGCAGAGCAGATGCCAGTTCTCCTCCAAGAGCAGCGTGGCTTAGGGGTGCACCTTTGCAGCCTGGGTTTTTCTCTGCTGTTGGGGGGAATGGTTTCCCTGAGTCAGTCATGTATGTTTGGGGCTCACAGAGGGCAGGGCTCTGCCACAGAGTGACCAGAGAACCAGAATGAGTTACAGCTGCTCTTGGAGAGCACAGTCACACTTAACTTGTTTCCTGCCTTAGGAGGTAGTTTGATAGCACTGAGCTGAGTCCATGACACTGGCAGTAGCAAGCACAGGTGGGGTTAGGTGCTGGCAAAGGCTGAGCCCTGCACCAAGGATAAGGAGGTGATGGCCCATTGCCACCACTGTGCTGGCACTGCTGCCACACTGGAGCTGTGTCCGTCCTGGACATCCACAGCTCTGTGGGGCTTCCTGGGGAGGTGGAAATTTTTTTTCCCTAGTGCACACTACAGATTTATCTGGATTGGGCTCTGGTTTAGGAAACTTGGGCCTTTTTTCTGTTACTCTATGTTGTAGGTAGGCAGAGGGAAGACAAAGAACTTAACATCTGCATGGGGGATAGAGCATAGATAAAAATAAAGAATGAGTGCATTACCAGTATTAAAAGTCACCCTCCACAGCTCCTCAAGTAATTTGTGCTTTGCTCCTTGTGTTGTTATTGAGCTGCTCTCTGGCTGTAAAGCCTCTGTGAAATGCAGAGACCATACTTAATTCATAGTGTTGTTGTGAGTTCCAGCTTGAGGTCCTTGGATGAAAGGCACATAGCAGTTAATTATCATTATTAGTACAGGCATGTTCTACTGTATGAATATCAATAAGTCCTTTGAAGAAGTCATTGAGCCTGCTCGAGTCAGTCTGATTTATATCAAGCATTTTTGTTAGCATTTGGTTTTTCTTCCTGGTGGGCTGTGTTTATTATCTCCTTAGATTACTATATCAACAATCCAACATTAAAGTGAAGGAACTTGAAAGAGTGTAATTCAAATCCAGAAAAGAACAAAAGTGACTAATCAGGGTGAAACTCTGATTGACTCCCCCCTCATCCTTAAATCACCCTGTTGTGCTATCACAGTGGACTTGGTCTGTTACAGCCTTGCCCACAAAAGGCTGCGAATTTAAAGTCATGGTGAACATGTGTTTTTAAACTTAGCTTCAAGTATTTTACTGTAATGGATCCAAATCCAGCTTTTGTGTGAAGCTGGATGTCCCTTGTCGTGTTCCTGTAACTGCTAATCTGCTTACAAAATTCCCTCTTTATTGGAAGGGATGAATAAGTAGGCAGCACTTGAGGTTTATCTACTGCTGCCTCTTTCAGGCTGAGAGAAGTTAGGTAATTTAGCTAAAAAGGCATTGGCTGAACCCCCTTCAGTATTCTGAAGGTAGGAGAAGGAAGAAGTTGGGGTATAGGCAACATACCCCAAGTGGGGTATGGGTGGAGTTGTGGGATGGGTCATGGGGAAGGCCTCCTCTTCCTCTTCCTCCTTGATACCTTGCATGGCTGTGGGAGCCTTCTCAGTAGCCAGGGTCAGTGCATTGAGGGGTAGGGTTGTCAGATGAGGAACCTGTAACATTGCATTTTTTTCTCTCATAACAGTATTTTGGGGGCAAGTCATTAACTGCTACAATTAATAATTCAATGACTGATTTAATAATTGGTTCTATAATTTGTGGTTTGACAGTTCTCTGTCATCTACATCATTTAGTTTTTTGACAGCTCTGCAATTGCTGGTGCATTTTTAAGCTGCAGTCATCTATCTCGATAGGGGCAGTTTTCCAAACCTGTAGGAGCTGGAGCTCTGAGGCCTCTAGGCAGTGATGCCTTGAGATTTGATGGTGATTTTTAAATTTGTTTTTCATTATGCAGAATAGTTGTTTTCTATCATTTGTGAAACTCCCCACCAGCCAAACAGCTTTAGTCTAGATCATACCAGTTTTTCTCTTAGCCTCAGTTTATTCTCATCCTTCTTGGAAGGCCACTGAGATCAGGCACTTCTGCAGGACTATCCCTCCCATAAAGATGAGCATTTTTGTCTTTTTTGAGACAAATCACCAAACCAGCGTGAATTTCATTAATTTTTTTTTCCTTCATTATTTAATTCTTATTCTGTTAAATCATGTTAAAATAGGTTTCTAATGTCCTAAAGACTGCTGTAGTCTCTGGGCAATGGTTTGAGAACTGAATTACTGGGAGATGTGCCAGGATCTGGGGACACTGGAAACCCTTGAATTTTCCTGCAGGGTGTTTGGGGTACCAGTGTAGAACTGGATAGTTACAGCATGTTGTGACTGACCTTCAATCTCTGCAAGTCCTGGTGAATTTGGGACTAAGCATGTGTCATTTTCTTGAAAAAAAAGATGACTCTTCTGGCAAAATGGCATGGGACTTTCCCCCCTTCCCCATCCTTCTGGGCCATGCAGGTGAGCTCCTGGTGTCCTTCCCATCTCCAGCATAAATCAAATAGGAATGGGCAAACCTCCTGCATGTGTAACTCAAAAGCAGTGTCTGTGTGTGCAGGCATATATGTGACTATAAATAAAACTTTATGTATATGTGTATGTGTCTGTGTGAGCTGGGCTGAACATGACCTGACAACAATAAAATGTGTCACTGCAAGTTGAGTGGTGAGGAAGGATGTGGTGATGAGGAGGTGGCAGTAAGTAAGGCTGGAAGAACGCTTTCAGCTGGATTTTTTGATTAACGAACTTTTAAGCAAAGTCTTTCTTTCCTGTGAAAATATTTCAGTAATGAAAACCCTCATATGCTGGTGTGTTTTTGTGTTACCTTTTGGGGTTTTTTTCAGCCACTGCTTCAGTTAGGGGAGTTTTGAAAAAGTCTAATAATTTAATTTTTCGAGTCAGCTTCAACTCTAGAAGGTTGAGCTGAGAAATGGAAATAAGAGCAAAATAACTGGAAATTAATCAGGTGAAGGGGAACCAAAAAAAAGGAACTGCCCTGAGAAATGCATGGAGGGAAGAGAGAAGCACAAATTAGGAAAAAGTGTTTAAGGAAGAAGCCAAACAGCAAGGCAGAGCAACAAACACAGAGAGCGAAGACTGCAGCAGACTTTACTTAACAAACAATTTGTAATAAAGAAAAAAAATAAACAAAGCTCTGGAGAGATGGAGAAAGATAAATGCTCCAAGAAATGTGACACAGAATAAAGGGAAAGGAAGAGCAGTGGGAGTGCTGCAGGGAAGAGGAGAACAAATAGTTAATCATGTTTTTATGTGCATCTGTATGTAAAGGTATGTAAGTGCTCACATTTCAAGCTGCTGCTAAATAGTGTTGAAGACCAGTTTAAAGACCCTTGAGATCTCCCAAGAAAGAAAGTTGATGTGCAAGGGTTTCAGTTTCCTGCTGTGCTCCCAGTCCCCACAGTCTTTGTGTTATGGCTTGGAGAGAGTGACAGCCCCGAGGCTCTTTTTCCTGCCTGGCTGTTGTCCTGTGTTCAGTGCTGAACTTTCCCTCACCTACCAGCCCTTCTGCAAATTGGATTTCAGTCTCTCAGCTCTGATCTGGCCTGATCTGCCATTAATTAAGGAGCAGGATTTTCAGCTGGTGTATTTAAAGCTGCTTCTTCTTGCACCTCATGTAGTCACAGGTGTGGCAGCAGTGACATCCACAGTGTGAGCCCTGGTGGTGGCTGCCATCAGTGGTGTCCCAGCTCAGTGTTGGTAGATGCTGAGGCTGATCCTTAGTGCTTAGGTTGTGTGTGAATACTTTGCTATTTTATTACCCTCCAGTCACTTCTAGCTTGCTTTCTCCTGTGTTTCTGCTGATGGAAATACCTGTTTAATTGTAGTAAGAGTTTTGCTGAATTTGCTACTTCTTCTCATCACTTACACAGAGCTTTTCCATCAGTCTCTGTGTCTATTCAGTGAGAAGATGGGTCTGCTGCCAGTGAAAGTGGCCCATGTTCACTGTCCCCAGAGAAGCTGGCAGTATCTCTGGGAGACTGGCTCCCAGTGGTGCCTCTCTCCACAGCACTCAGAGGCCAGCAATTGATCCAGAAGGAATTCCTGGCTTTGTAGTCATGGTTGTGTGGCTTCGGTTTTGCTTCGCTTGGCAAGTAAGCAGTGATCCCTGGAATTCTTGATCATGGAAGCCAAAAAGCAGATCCATAACATGAGACATTGAGAGACCCTGCTAGATAAGGTGCACCTGCTGTTTCTCTCTTCCAGCAAGACTTTCTTCTGTGCCAATTCACCCACAAGACAGAGCTGATCTGTCAGCAGCCCTACTGATTTTTCCTGTTTCCATATCAGTTTTCACCCATGCCTGGGGATCACATCCTCTTCTTTCCCCTTGGTCCTACTACAGCGCTTCCTAACAGTGGCATTCCTTCTCAGAAGATATCTAATTCATCTCCAGACCCATGATCTCTTATGCAGCAGCATGAGACCTTCCAACCTCTTCTCAATTTGAGGGGGCCATTTTCCACTATTAGCAGCTGCAGTCATATGCTCTTTGCCAAGCCCAGATGCAGTTCCAGCAGCAGAAGGTTTGCTTTGCTGCTGCTGCTGCTTGGAATTTGGCTGTGGCTTTGCTTCAGGGAAAGCAGCTGTTTCAGGGAGTGTGGTCAGTGTCAATCACATCTTATGTTCCTAAAATTTCAGTATCTTCTAAAGTTAAATCAAATTCCTGACATCTCCATGAAATAATGCTGTTTGTGGGGTTTTTTCCCAAATAATTGATGCCAACTGCTCCTTGAAACAGTACTTTTGCTGTTGTTTTGTGCTGAAACCACTGTGAAGAAGGCTGAACTCTATATTCCTGGATTTCCAATATTCAGTACAATTACAACTAGAATATAAAAGAAAAAAATCAAGAGAGTAAAATATAAGAGATCTTTTGGGCACTGTGGTGTAGGAGTCCTGCTCATTAATATCCATATACATTTAAAAACTATTCAGTTACTTTTGTGATTGCTCTGGGTGGAGAAGGCAGTGTGTGATGTATCTGCAGATTGGCCAGCATCTGCATGCAGTGGTGTGAGCAAGTCCATTGCAGAACCAAATCCTTTCTTTACTTGCATGTGCCACAACTCCCCTGATATCCCTTTTATTAAAGCCCAGCTGGTGGCAAATAGAAATTAAATCAACTGTGACAGCTCATTAGTGATATATACATCCCTCATTAGTGATATATACATCCTCTGGTTGGACATCAGTCTAGTCCAGCTCCCAGGAAAGTATCTACATCATTTTTAGCAGTGTAAGCTGAAAGTCACCAAGTAACTGTTAATACAGCAAGTAGCCTTCTGGCAGCGAGGGGACCAAGAGCCTTTCACATAGAAAAATTCCACTTAATTACCAAGTAGCACTTGCTTGGTAAAATTGCTTTCACTTCTATTTAGGTTCATCAAATAAAGATGCTTCTTTAGACAGTATGCTGGGGAATTAATTGCAAGCCTAACAGTATCTCTCTGGAATATTTTCCTTGCAGACTAAGCCCAAAGTTTCCATTGCTTAATTTTACTGTATTCTGTTCCTGGTTCATCCCCTGATCCTGAATGTAGAATTCAATAGAACCTTAACAGTTTTTTAAAATTTATTTTATAACAAAACCTTCAACTATTTAAATAGAAATCAGGTGTTCTTCTAAATCACCCCGTTTCCTGGAAAGGCTCCTATGTTTGTACATTCAGAAAAAAACAGAATTACTTACTGTGGTTTCATGTGCAGATGGTGATGGAGGAGACAGAGTTAATAGTTTGGCCTTTGATTCATCTTTAAGTTTGCAAAGTCAGTGACAGACTTTTGTTCCTCTGTGCCAGTGCAAAATCAAAGTAGTGAGATGGACTTCAATAACTCTGGCTCCAGCTTATCATTAACTTCAAGGCATTTACTCCACACTTTAATCAGTCAATGAATGCATAATCTGACCCAGGAAGAGTCATGAAGTGTAACTCAGTGCCTGATTTGGTCCTGAGCCAATGCTGGTGGCAGAAGTACTTTCAAGAGTTTTGATAAAAGGTATTTCTTAGATAATGAACACTCCTACAGAAAGAAGCTTTATCAAATGTGGAATGAGTATGGTCTACCAAACATTTGCTTTCAACTTCTTCTGATCCTTTGTGAAGTAAAAAGTCTGATGAAGAGAGGGAGGGAGTTTTCCTCTTACGTGCCAGGTTACAGCATTTGGAAGCACTGGGTTTTGTGTCACCCCCGTGTTCTGTGGGTGGAGAAGGGGATGCTGGAAACACTCCTCAGCTCACTGAGGGTCTTTGAGAAGGAGAGAGAAAATTACTCTTTTATTATAAGGTTTGCCAAATGATCTCTGAGAAAATGTGATATCATTCATATGCATTGCCAAGCTGGAGAGATGCCGCGCATCTTGGCAGTCATCTGGAGCTAACATATAATTCCTTTGGGTTGGTATGGGCTTTATCAGAAACAGCTCCATATGCAGTATTTACATAACTGTGGTGGAGTGTGAGAATAAACACAGCTGTGGCATTGCCCTAAATATTTCAGTTCAGTGGGGAATTAAGGGAACTTTATCACTGAACTGCAGATAAACAGAAGTCAGTAAGAGGTGGTCAGTTTAGCCAAGGAACAAATCAAAACTATAATGGCTAGACTGCTGGAAACATTCAAGTGCTTTAGTCTTGGAGTTTAGTAAGGTCACTGCTATTTTTTTTCTTTTCAGAAAGTATGGAAATGCCATCAGTCAGCTGCTATACAGAAATCATCATCCAATTGGACTGGCGAATCAAAGCAGTGTGGGCTGAAAGGCAGAAAAGGAAGGAGTTTATAGGGATGCAGCACTTTCAGCATCTGATTGCAGTCAAAGCTCCTGGGTTTCCAGGAAGATTTAAAGTTTCTTTTAGTATTTCCATCCCACTTGACTGTGTAGACAGGAGTCCTGGGTTTTTGGTGGAAATCCGCAAGCTCAGTTTCCTGACGTTTTCTAGTCCAGATTTTACAGCAGCTCCCAGTAGCAAAATTCAAACAGTTGAGGATTTAGACTTTAGGGTGTGCAAATAAAAGTTGGCCTACGTAGCAGCTAGCTAAGGAATGATGATTGCAGATGTATTTCTGGGAGCGCAGAAGTGCTGTGAATAAAAAGAATAATTTTCAATGGGTTAAAGCAGCATGTATTCCTGTTTGGAACTAAATTTTGAGAAGTGTAGTAGTATTGTCTAATCATCTTGTTAGCAGCCCAGTGAACAAGGAAGACTTTCTGCAATTGTTAGTGCATCACCCTCAAATTTTGGTGACTGGCAAGCATTCCCAAACTAGTTCTATTGGAAGTCACTAAAGGATGAGTGTTTTTGCAAGCATGGCTCAGTATGTGTGTATGTGTATTTATACTAGAATTTAAACTTTGATATCACATTTGAATATGTAGATATTAGAAAGAGTATGCAGGGTTTAGAACCCCTTAAACAGAGCTGTTAACAACTGTCTAAATGTTCATTATTTTAGAACTCTTGTACAAATACTTAAATAGTCACCATCAAGAAAAATACACTTTGATGAAGGCCCAAGTACTAAAATCCTTGTTTGTATGTTGATCCACTTTTTTGAAGGAAGAATTTACAAATTGGAGGTAAACAAGTTGCCATTTGGAGAGCTTTGGAAGCTATTTCAGCTCTCAATAATTTAAGTCAAAACCTGCTACAACTCTAACATAAAGAAATCACACAAGTTTGCTGCTGTTCCTTTGCAACTGAAAAAGCAGCACTTTCTTCTGACTCTTCAGAGTCTGTGTTCAGCACTTTGTTTACTGCATGATGTGCAGTGAGTTTGTAGGTGGAAGTCCCCATGTAGAAACCACATGCTTTATAAAGAGCATTGTTTCACACAATCTATATGGCGTGTCAACATTTTTCAAATGCAGTACAGTACTGCTGTGTTGTCCAAATAATTTTTGTTTTTAAAAGACGTATTAAAATGGAAGACAGAGGACTGAAAATCCTGATTGCTGCTCCTAGCCTGTTCCCTGCCTTGTCTGGGTTCTTCACTTTTCTACTTTTTTGTTGGTGAAATGAGGATGCTGTCACTGACCTCATTAGTGAAATGCTGTAAGATCACCTGCCAAAAACTGTTCTTTAAGTAATTAGCAACACTTCACTGATTACCACAATGTATTTTGAAAATCCAGGCCTGTTTAGTTTGTTTTTGGTGGTGACTGCCTACAAGAACACACTCCAACTCCAGAGTGACAGTGGGACTCAGCAGTGGGAGAGCTGTGTTTGTGTTGGAAAGACAGACAGAGCACAGCACAGCATGCTAACTGTGCATGATGTAATGATCAGTGGACACAAATGGCTAAATCCTAACCATGAAGGAGATGGCTGTTTCTAGAAGTTCAGAAAAAATGAGAGTGTGATTTGGAAATCTATAAATAGAGTGTTCTAGTTCACAAGACTGCTATCATGTATCAAGGAATTTTGCTTTGGTATCTGAAACTGAAAATTTGGTGCATCCTGGAGTGGCAAAATAAGAACATTAATTTTCAGATAGTGCTGAACTGCAGCAGCTTTACTGAGGAAACATGCATTACTGTGTTGGCTCGGTGCTTCCTGAAAAATTAAGCCACTTCTTAAGCTATCCAGTGATTTAAGACCCTGAACAGTTCAGCTGCTGAGTTTGGAAAATCATGACCTTTTCTATATTTAGAACAGTGTCCACGTGGAAACCTCCCCTTCTCAAAATGGACAAACATGAAACCAGGGATCCTTCCTCTCTGAGCCACGGAGAGCTGTGCAGATCGAGTCACCCTCTGTTCTGGATTTTGCTCTAGTTTAACCAAATAATTAAAACCTCTTAATTGTTAGTTGAGCTCCAAATTGCTGGATTTTGTAATTGCACAACAAATATTTGCATTACAGCACTGTTTTGAACTTCAACCTGAATAAATTCCACTGAACTAATTAATTTTCTGCTGCAGAAAGGAGTCATTGTGTGTCCCAGAGGCTGGGCAGCCATACACAGGACAGAAGTACATGCTTAGGCTCAGATCCCAGGTCGAATTTGGGAGGGTAACATTCAGGACTGTCACTGTACTTTTATAATAAAAAAGCACAAATGTGATGCAGAGTTGAGAGATGGGCAATGACCAGGGCTTTGTTTCACAATTGGCACATAAAGAAAAACAGGCTATTACTTTGTGGGTTATTTAACAGATGTTCAAGTAGAATGGCCCACAAAGCTGTAAAGAGCACACAAAGCCCCACTAATAACTAATAACTTCACTAAGAACAGAGCTGAAATAGCTGCAGCTGCCTGTCAAAGCACTTTTGCTGTTGTTGTTAGCAAAGGTGTTGGCCCAGGTCCCATTACCACAATGAACAGGATTCATTTTCCTGAAAACTGTGTTCAGTTGTACTTTTCAAACCACAGTGGAAACCCACAGGATGGTCCAGTAGGAATGTTTTCTTTGAAACGAAATTCATTTCCTTCTCCAGGAGTTTGAAAATCTGTAAAAGGTGCCTGCCAGCAGCAATCATATGATTGTTGTTAGCACTTTCTTGTTGCCACTTGTTAGCAGGATCTAAATGGAGCATTGAGGATGCTGGTAACTCCCAGAGAAGGCCAGTTGTGCTAGATCTGTATTAATGTGTAGTGATATCACTGAAACCACAGAACAATCCTAGGAAAATTCCTCTCTTTGGGATGAGGATGATTTTTATTTATCTCTGCATGTATAAAATAAACACACTGAAAATCTCTGTGCCTTGATAACCAGCTAAGGATGGCAGCAGCTTATCCCTGGCTTTTCCATAGCCATCTTCCATGCAGTTTGCAGTTCTGGACAGTGTCCATGTCAGTGAATGTTCCTCTCGCCTTTATATTTGAAACTCCTATTGACATGCTGTATGTGGGATTGCATCAGCACTGGCAAATCCCCTTCTCAAGGATGTCACCATAATGCCAGTACAGACCTGGCTTTAGTTAACATCCGACTCTATTCAGGTGTTGTAAAGGTAAGTTTTTAGTGCTAGGTCTCAATATTAGTATCCTTTTTAAATCATTGCATTCACTAAACAAGGTAATAAATTTAGCTGCCTGTTAGTATATGAGTGAACATAATGTTTTTCCCCCCATTTTTCTAGAATTATTGAAGTTCATTCACCTGATGCCAAGCACACCGTGGTGCTCAGGAGTAAGGATTCAGCTACAGCCCAGGCCTGGTTCAATGCCATCCACTCCTGTGTCAATGAGCTCATCCCCAGGGTGATTGCAGAGATCAGAGACCAGCTGGGTAAAACAGGGATTGCTGGAAGTCGAGAGATTAGGCATCTAGGCTGGCTTGCAGAAAAGGTAATGAAAACATTCTTATTTTCATTTCTAATCTCTCTGTCTCTTGTTCTCTGTTCCTGAATTCAGCCTTGTCTGGAAGTAGAGAGACTAAATCAGATTCTGGGGTTTGATTTACCTTTCCTTGAAGACGTTTATTTTCTTAACATGCCAATTTTTTGTTAAAAAAACAAGCAGAAAACTATACTCCCCACAGTCTTTTCTTCTACATATCAATTAACAAAGACTTTCCTGGGAGATCAGAAAGTCTCATGTCAAGTTCAAGGATGGGACATGAGTCACAAAAAATGATACCAGCCCTTGAGTTCACCTGCTGTTACAACTGCCATCATGTATAGGAGGTGTCACCTTCCTACTCCCAGCTTGGGAAGTACCTACTTACTTGGTCCATGTGCCACCCCTCTGCTGTGGTTGGCCTCTGGAGCTGGGCATGATCTGGAGCTTCCCATAAAGGCTGGGAACTTGTTCTTTAATTGTAACCCTGCTTTTGAGATGAGCAGCCTATCAGGCTGAGTTTGAAATTGCAGCTCTTGCCCATCTTTCAAAGTTTGAGTCTTAAAATGTTTTATGCACAGAGAAAACCTGGTGTTCAGTTTGAGAGTAGTTTGGGATCTGTTGACCTTTGGAAAGACAATCCATGAATGCACAGGGGTGGTATCAGTATTAGATGATCTGATTTTAAATCAGTAGTCTCAGAATTCATTTTAGGCACTGTACCAACTGATAAGTGTGGATTTGCTGTGGTAGCAGTGTTAGAATTGTGCCTAGAAGTAATTCCCATCCATCTATTGCCTGGGCATCCATTCAGAACATCTCTGCCCCTCCAGCTGGGGTGTGTGGAGAAATGGCCACTGTGTTCACACTGCCCTGTGCATCCAGCACGGATGTGGAGAACTGACTGCAACTGCCCTAAAAAAACAGTGCATGTTTTATCTCTTTCTGGGATTTTGTAAATGAAAATATGGAAGCCACAGGCACAGGTGCCATACTTCTATCTAGTGTTCTTTAAGAAGTCACACCATTAATTTTTAGCAAAACATGAGTCTCTCTATGCCACTTGCAGTGACAAAAAGATTACAAAGCCTTTCAGGCAGATTTTGTATATTTTCCTATCCCTTCCTCCAAGCTCACAGAGTGGGGACAACAGCACAACTCTTTAGCTTAGTGCTGTAGAAAATGTTAAAGTTTGGGGGAATAATTTGGGATTAAAACACCAAAGGATTGGTAAGTAAATTTTAGCAGTATTAAACTATACAGCCGTAGGATCTTTAATCTTGTTTCCCTTTTTGTATTTCTATAAACTTATATAAAGCTGAACATAAAGGGCTTTTCCTGTTGCAAAATGCTTTCCTCTGAAGGGGTAACTGCTCTGTAGTGGATCACAGAGATCTTGTAAGTATAATATTCACAGGTCATCTTAAGTGGACACATGGCTTCTGGTTTATGAATTACAGTTAGTACACAATATCCCATTCACATGCTTCTCTCTTTCTCCTTTTTTTTTCTTTTTTTCTTTTTTTTTTCCTTTTCCCCTTATGGTCTGAAATCTTATTTTGTGTTACTCAGTATGGACCATTTTGAAGTCCTTCTAAATTTAGTGGTGAAACTTATTTTGCCTTTGTTAGGGGCAGGCTGTGGCTCTGTGCATGTTCCAGTGTATTTATGGTGGCTGTTACCACGAATTAGCCTTGAGAGATTTGCCTTGAGAGAGTGACATTGTTACTGAAAAGGCAACTTGTTTATTTTTCACTAAAAACCATCCAGAACCATGCAGTAGTAACAGTGTGATGTCAAAAGTTCCCACCTTTTTCTCATGTTGGAAACCTGTTGAAAAGTGGAGAAAATCCCAAAATGTGGCAAAATGGCAAAATGTGATGTGAAATTATTTTTATTTTCTTACTGGACTGTGGGCTGTAAAGGCTGGATGAAAGAGTTAACCTGCATATGTTGTGTATGCCAGTTGTTTATTTACTGTTGCAGAGAAGGTGTTCAAGGCAGCTGAGGGAGGTGCTCACCACAGATGCTTCTTGTGAAAAACCTGGGTTTGTTAGTGGGAAGAGATTAAATTCTGCAGTGATTTGGGGAAGTCCCTGTGAATACAATGTGGTTGTTTGATTCTGCCTGGATGCCAGGTGCCCACCAAAGCCACTGTATCATTCCCCCTCTTCATCTGGACAGGAGAGAGAAAACAAAAGGCTTATGGGTTAAGGGCAGGGAAATACAACTCACCAATTACCATCATAGGCTAAAAAGAATCGACTTGGGGAAAAATTAGTTGAATTTATTACCAAACAAACCAGGGTAGGGTAATGAGAAAATAAAACCAAATCTTAAAAAAACCTTTCCCCTGCCCCTCCCTTCTTCCCTTACTCGTGATGTTCTCTACCTGTTTCCCCTCCCTGTTGCACAAGTGGGTGGGAATGGGGTTGTGGTCAGTTCATCACCTTGTCTCTGCTGCTCCTTCCTCCTCAGGGGAGGATTCCTCACACTGCTCCCCTGTCCCAGGGTGGGGTCCCTCCCATAGGACCAATCCTCCAGGAACTTTTCCAAGATGAGTCCTTCTCATGGGCAGCAGTTCCTCACCAAGTGCTCCAGCGTGGATCCCCTGCAGCATCACAGGTCCTGCCTGCTCCAGGGTGGGCATCTCTCTCCACAGGGCCACCAGTCCTGCCAGGAGCCAGCTCCAGCATGGGCTTCCCACAGGGTCACAAAACCATCTTAGACTGTAACTTTTGAGACAGCTTTTATGGCATCATATTATGTTTACTTACATAGCATATCCTTAAAGTCAATTCTCAGTAAAATGGGAAGACTGTGAGCTGAATTCCTCTGCTTGTTTGGGGAATGCAAAATGTAATCCCATAGAAATTTCACTGTAATTTGCTGTGATTACTCTCTGCTTCAATTAAGCTATTTCCTGGTTTGAATTTTTTTTATATGACTCTGCTCTAAACTTAGCTCTAAACTTTTCAACCTACATGACACTACAAAAATAGATTCATTAGGGGAGCCTCCCTCAGGTGGGTAACATTAAAATAAATAGTAGGTTATCTAAGACACTGAGCCATTGCATGCTAACAGGATTCTACCACCTTAACTGAACTTCCCTGTGAAGAAAGCACTAAACTTGTGCTCTTCGACTTGAAACTTCTGTCTTGTGGGTGAGTCCACCTTCAGGTTCCTGGTGGGCAGTGAGGGTGTCTGCTGGTAAATAGAGAGCTCTGCATCACTTTAAGAAAGCAAATGTTCTCTGTGGCCTTCTTATAGGCAAGGAGAAAAACAGCCAGAAGCAATCATTAGAGATGCCATCTTCTCTCTGTTATTGAGGAAGTAGCCTTGTCCTGACCTTGGCCTTATGAGGAAGTTTTCTAAAGCTGCCCAAGGATTAGGGAGTTGTATTAGTCACCAGCATCCTAAAACTTCTCTGTAACTAAGAGAAATACCAAGTGCTGGTTTGTAATGAAGTGTGTGCACACCTCATCACTTTGTGTTTCCTGTATTTGTCTTTTCATTTCAGCAAGACCTGAAGTTGTGCAAAGCACAAGGGAATAGTTACATGTATGTTTTAATCTTTTCAATGTGCCTTTTCATAATGTTCTCTGTAGAGATATTTTTAGCAGCCAATTAAAAAAAATAGAAGTTAGTAATGTCATCTAAATTGAGGAGCTTTTCCAAATGTGTATTGCTTCTGCTCTTCCAGAAACACTTTCAATCCTTGTAGAAATGTCTTCTCCAGCTTCCCCCCTGCCTTTTTTTAATACTTCTGCACATCTCATGACTTACAGAAGAGCTGAAACAGGCATGGCTGCTCTTCTCCTTACGTTTACCCACCCCACCACTGAGTTCCTTCATGAGGAGCTAATTCTGCTCTGAAGAGCTAAAGCACTGAGGAAATGGTAGATTATTTTATCACTCTGTAATGTCTGCTCCAGTTGACCAAAATATTGTTGGCAAAAGCTTTATCTAATTTTTTTCTTCTTTAATGCAAACACAAAAGGGTGTTCTGGCAAAAGGGATTTTGTGAAGGTAGCTTTTGCCAATTCAGTCAACCACACAAGCAGAATCATGGCTGGCTTCAGGGGCAACTGAAACTGTAGCCAGGCGCCAGCCTCAGCTGGGTCAGTTAAGAAAAAAAAAAAGGAAAATAAAATGAAACCCTGTGCTGTTGCATCTCTCTCGATCCTCTCTGTGCCAGTGATACTTTTCTTGTCCAGTGATACTTTTCTTGTAGGCTTGGAAGAAAGAAAAAGCGCTTCTGCAGCCAGAGGCTGTTCTCCTTTCCGGATGTCAAATGTCTTACAGGCAGTGAACTTCTTAAAGTTATCTCAAAGCTCCTTTGAGAAACTTTGAAATAGGAATTGCTGCAAGTTGTCTTTTAGAATGTTAATTTTTGAAGCTGCAGAAGTGACCTTGTGGGCTTTTCTCACTAGATCTTAAGCCCAGCACTTAGTTCCTGTTCACATTGCTCTGCCTGTGCAGGGCGAGGGTGTTGCTGCTCCCACCAATCTGGTGTGGGTTTCAGAGGGAAGAAAAGACCTGAGGGGAAATAACCAAAGCAGCGTGGTGAACCAAAGTTGTTTTTCAGCTCCTGACACTATCTCTGAAATGAAAAGTGTGTTAATATATTGCAGGCTGTTCAGTCTCCTGAAACCTTAGATAACCATATCATT
Organism: Acridotheres tristis; assembly: GCA_037013685.1. Lineage (NCBI taxonomy): Eukaryota > Metazoa > Chordata > Aves > Passeriformes > Sturnidae > Acridotheres > Acridotheres tristis. The sequence continues at coordinate 137,185,226 of CM072886.1, read as the reverse complement.
GTGTTAGTGCTGAAGTGCAAGGCATGTCACAGCAGAGTGATCGCCAGTATCGAGCTGTATATTGCAGTATTACATTTATCTCCCTGCTCTCACTCTAATTCAGAGGAGCTAGTGATAACAGGAAAATTGTGAGACATCCAAGCTGTCCAAACAAGATTTAGGCAAATGACATGAGAGTGTATTTGAGGTTATTTTTCTTCCCCAGTATGAAATGAAAATGTTACCATTTCCTTAGGAAGCACGTTCACAGGTTAGCAAAATAAGTAGACAGCAACAGAGCCATGTTGTTTTTCTCAGCACAGACAAATGAGTTTTCAAAGAAATGGAGATCTTTAGTTAAAAAAATTTACATAATTTCCGAATTGTAAAAGCGAGCTGAAAATGTCTTTGCACGAGAAAACCACCAGCCCACCACGCAGTTAAACATTTCACCATTATTTAACATTATGTGTCTGATGTTATCTGATCTTATTTATTTATGTCTGACTTTAACCACCTTCCTATGAAGCACAGCATCTGCTAGACAGCATTAAAAAAAAGTGGCGTGTCTGTGGTTGCAGCAGCCACTGTTCCCCTTAGCACTCCCAGCTCTTCCATCATGGTGGTGGCAGTTCTGGTAGAAAAGTCATTACTTTTGGAGGGACACCATTAATTTTCTGCAGGTTTTGTGACAGAGGCAAATCCCAGTATAAGGCAAGTAGTGAGAACCTGTGGCAAGGAGGAGGGGATTGGGGAGCTGCTGCTTCCTTAGGCAGTGTGTCACTGTTTCTCTGGGGTGGCTGCCTCATCAGGCTGCACAGTCTGAACCAGCAGCATTTTCAGGAATAAAATCCACATTATACTAATCCCCAGATCACTCTTCTGTGCCTGGAAAGTACCTGTGCATGTTTAGGCTGAGCCTACAGCAAGCTTTGGGTTATACTGTGTGTTAACCCAGTACAAATCAATATGTGGTTTAACCAGATAAATAAACTGCTAGAAAAATGGGTGTTTGCTAAAAAAAACTATTACTGAAATGCCTAACTTATTTGCAAGGGATTTACAGACAAGTTTGGAAATACTACCCACCTATAATATCCAGAAAGAAGAACAAGGCAGTTTGGTCCTGCTCTCCTGTTTTTTGTGGTTAAAAAAGGATACAATTTCTCATATTGATAATACACATCTGGTCACAATCTTAAAATTGATCTGACCTTTTAGAGATTACACATACCTCAAATGGAAAACTTTCTCTATGTCCTAAATTAGAAATTGCACTTTTAAATGCCAGCTAATGACTTGCTGTGGAGAACTTATATCCAAATGAAGAATCCTGGTTTTGCCCTGTGTCACTTAACCTTGCAGCTTATTAATTTCGGAACTTATTTGTTTGCTGTGTAAAACACTAGAACAGAGTTCTTAATTACATTAACAGTCTTCATTATCTGGGATAACGATCAGCCTGTTCTTAGGAAAGACGTAAACCTGAAATAGCATGAAGAGTAATTTCCTCTTCAAGCTTCAGTGAGGTTCCTCCACAGGCCATTTTTACCAGCAGCGACATCGTTCTCTCCTTGCCTTCAGTGCCTTCAGTAAATGGTTGCATTAAGGAAAACTCAGGCTGAAAACAGCCTTTACATTCACTCTACTGTTTTAAAGTCTCTGCCAGTCTTTATCTGTAACACACATGCTATTTCTCCCCATGCCAATGAGAGACAAGCAAATAATAAAATTAAGTGAAGTGCTCATTGCAAGGGGACTGGAAAGAAGAAAAGGTATAAGCAAATAATGAAAAATTATAGGAATATGGTGGTAAATGCATGAAGGACCTGAAATCGAAAGTGTGTATTTTTGCAGTACAGTTGTTGTAGTGAAGGAAAATCCCTGTATCAGATAATTATGGAGCACAGTTAAATCGCGAGTGAGCACTGTTGTGCCTGTGGCAGCCTTCAGGTATTAAATTACTCTTGCAGAAGTTGAGCTGCAGTGTGAACTGGGCCCTGCATATCCCCGTACCCTTCCCATGAGGGCTGCATTAGTTCTGGTCAGATCCCAGCAGAGGTAATCACATCCTTCCCACTCTCCCTCTGCCTCAGCTGTCTTTGCAGATCTCTTAGCTTTCTCCATAAAATACAGCATGTGTCTATCACTGTTCCCATGAACCCCAGGAATGATGAGAAAGTTCCTTTTTATAATCATTCCTCTCCATAGAGTTTTATTTAACTCCTCCCTCCCTGCGTCAGCAAGAATTCTGAGCCCGAGGTGTGGCTGCTGCCCTGTCAGCTGTGCCTGCACAGGCAGGGGACACCAACCACCGGCAGGATCCACATGGCTCTGCTGTGACAGGGAGCTCTGCAGATGTCTGGTCAGCAAACGTGGATAGAGTTTGAGAGGGGAAATGCTGAGCTGTGGCTTGAAAGGAGGGAGAGGATGCTGAAAGCAAACAGGGAGTTCAGTGCCTTCCTGAGGTGTGGGAGATGTTTCTCTTGGTTTCTCCAACAGAACAGGGTGGTAGCTGTGGGACCACATCCTAGTGTGATCTGGAGCACATCCTGATGTGGTTCTGAGCACTGGCTACTTTGCACAGTGTGTCTGTAATGGCATGAGTACTTAACTCTTTGTTCTAGATAACCCAAACTGGAACTGCTATTTAGCTGGGTTGGATTTTGCTGGACGAGGAGCTTTCTAGATTTTGGTAGATGAGGTATTTTCTTCCTAGATTTTGCTACATTTTCAGAATGTTGGGCCTTTCTATCTTTTGCTTTACCAGCCACAGTTGATCTGTCCAAAGGGGTCCAGCTCCCCTTGTGCATGTGCTGGACATCTCACCTTTTAGGGCTGCACAGGTTTGAAACCCTCGTGTTTGAACATATTTGCAGTACAGTTCATTTTTAAAAAAAGACCAGCAAAGATACAGGTGTGATGTGAAGGAAGGCTTTGATCCCCCTCCTTCAGAAGCTGGGAAAAGGGTTCCTTTTTACTCTCAGCCTCTGACAGAAAATACTGCAAGACAGATAGTAAAGGAATTGGAGGCAGTGATGCTCTTTGATATTCAAACGTGATTTAAATGCAACATGAACCTCCTTTATAAAACACGTTGCATGAGGGAGCAGAAACCTCTACTGAACCCATATCCTGTCAGTAGAGAGTGACCTTCCTAATTATTTTGAATGCTTAAGTGCCAAAACAACTGATCTGCTTTTGCCCCAGCGTGTTTCTGCCTCCTCTCACTGGTGCAAGCAGGGTGCCAGCAGTGGTGGGTTAGGAAGGGGAAGTGCCTGTTCTTGCCCAGCTGTGGGATGCAAGGTGGGAGAAATCAGACCAGCACCATGGTTGAGGAAGGTGTGGAGCTCATCTTGGGTGCTTGGAGATGCTGTGGTTATTCAGGGTGAAGAAGCTGCCATTAAGGCAGTAGTTTGGGGCAAACTCAGCTGAAACAAAGAGCAAGGCAGATGCAGTCTGAGCAATAGGAAAGCCCTGAGCAGTGACCCGAACAGAGCTGAGGACACCCTTCAGCCCCTGGATCCCACTTCACTTCTATGGGCCAAGCAGACTTAACCTTACATCCCCAGGGCTGATCCACCCTGGGTACACAGCCGTGCAATGTGGGGGTGCTGGCAAACACTGTTTTGCAAGAGCTATGCCCTTGCACTCTCTCTGTTTGCTCATTTGTCTGCATTTTTCTGCTTGCAGGCTGCATGTTAGAAGCTTGAAAAGAAAGGGATTGTCTGTCTTAGAGAATCCTGGATTTTTGGGCATTAAGTTCCCATCAAGCTGCATTTTCTCTCTTCAAAGTTACCTGGTTCTCATTTACTGGTGTTGTCTCCTGAAGTTAAAAATCACCTTCAGGGGAATGGAGGGGCCCGTTAGGGGAGTGTTGACCTTCAGGCTTTGCCCAGTATGAATTCCTCTCACCTCAGTCATCGTTTCTTTGTTTTTTTTCTGGCATAACAATACTCCTATTTCAGCTTTTTGATTAATGGCATGAATAAATAGATCAGAAAGCAGCAGAACTGGCCATAGAAAAGCCTCTTTGCTCTGCAGCCTTTCTCCCTGCAGGTCCTTCAGCTGATCCCCAGAGAAAACTTCTGGTAAAAGTAGAGCTGTTAGTAAAAATACCCTAATTTAGAGGGAAACATTTAGATATTTTCCTTCTAATTTTGCATATTATTGCCCTATCACGCTCACCCACTCAGCTTGCAGTGAGAGGAGTGCTGTCTCTACCCACCAGTGCTTTTAGGACAGATGAGCTGGTTAATGTTGGAGGGCTGTTGTGGAAGAGCAGAGTATCACTGCTGGTACAAGCAGGAGAATACATGCCTTGAAAACTGTTTTGCCAAACAACTGTTAACAGAGAAAAATAAACAGATTTTCTAAATATAACTTGAGGAGAAGTTGTGTTCTCTGTTGGAAAGACAAATTGACCTTTAGAAGAATAAGAGAGTTTTAAAAGAACAGTGAAGAGGGAAAAGTTATATGGGTTACAATTTTCGGTGTGGCAAGACGCTCAGTGCCTATGCTACAAATCCAGTTCAGTTTTAATGCTCAACCTGTGTTTATGTAATAAATTCCTAAGCTATTAATACCAGCCTTTTACCTTATTGTCGAATCTTGTAAAAATAAAATTATACTTCATAATCCCATGAGAACTCTTAAAAAAATGTGCCATTAGACAATTACATTGCAACACAGCAACTCTGTAGACTGCAAGGAAGTATTTCTCATACAGTCTAATTGTTGTATCAATAGTATTTTCAACACCCTTCGTTACCGAGGAAGAAAGAACATGCTGATACCATATGTAAAATAGCATATTTTGAAATTGTGATTTCAGGGCTTGAATGTGGCAAAAGTGCTTGAGTATGAGTGAAATCCTTGTAAGAACTGCACTTGAAACAAATCCACAATTGAAAAGGTTTCATGTATCATTCTTCTTCTCTCTCCCACTCTCAAATTAATGATTGTTTTATTTTAGTTATTTTAAGATGGGAAATGTTTTGACAACGGAGCTTTAACATTAAAAAAAATATTGCTGATTAAAAAAAATCCTTTTATTCCCTTTACTCCAGATTCTTCAGTTCCAAAGACTTATTCCTGCCTGCAGAATTACCCTCTCTTCTTAAGTGGACAGTAATTGATAGTGCACATCCCGATAATTAGTCTAACGAGTCTCCTAAACCCCAAGCCCCACAGCTATCTTTAAGCTCCACATTGTCTTTACTGTAACGTAAATAAAAGCTTTAGAAAAGGACTGAAAATAAATTTGATAGCAAGGGAGCCTTGCTGTCCTCTCCAAGGGGTTTCCTCTACTCCTTTTTAATGAGGCCCATATTAGTTGTCATTTGTACCTTCCCTGATGAATAGTTTGGAAGAAAAGCTTTCTCCGTGCACAGCGAAATCTGTGCCAAATTGCTGACCTTTGCTTTTGGTGAGACCTCATTTGAGTCTTAGTCCCAAGCCCAAACATATTGTTGGATCAATCACGTTGATTTTTGGCTCAGATAGTAAAGCAGGGCTAATGAGTTGTGCAGTGTACACATTAACCTCAGACCCGGAGCTTACGGCGGGCTGGGAGCTGAACGAGCCGGGGCTGCAGGAGAGACGCTCAGCGCTGGCTCCTTAATAGAAGGAGACAGCTGAAAGCAGTGGGGCACTACCACGGATTCACTGCTTGTGGGATGTAGGATTTAATCAAAGCTGGAAAAACAAACTGCCTTCTGTTCTGTTTGGGGGAAGAAAAACAAACACCTCAGTACCATAAAGGTGCTTTATGAACTGTGAAATAGAGAGGAAAGCCTGAATGTTTAAACAGTAAGACAATGATTCTACTACCTAAAGGGAATCTGCTTCGGGGAACAGCCTTTGAATAACATTAGATTTAACCTTGTCAGAGCACACAATCTAATGGCTATAATGGCACTGCAAGGAATTTGGGAGCATTGAGGTGTTTTGTTTTGTTTGGGGTTTTTTTGTTGTTCTTTTTTTTTATTAGTAGATAACTTATTTAGCAATACTTTAGCAAAATTCTCCTTTATTCATAAGTAAAATTCTTAAGACCAATTACTGAATTACCACAAACAGCCAGCATCCCTGGTTTTGAAAGAAGGTGTTTCTGATCGTTTCCAAAAGCAGCACTTCCCTCAAAGGACAAGATTTTTAACCTCATTTTGCAATTTTTAATCTGAGGAAACCTAGTATTTTGCTAATCATCCTTATGGAGAGATAGGCAAAAATCCCAACATGTACAATATCCTTGTACTGACTGTTTTCCTCACTTGAAGGATTAGGAAAGGAAGGGTTACTCAATGACTAGTACAAAAGCAACATTTTAAATTTTAATTTTAATTTTAATCTTAATTTTAATGTAAGCTCTAAACAACCACATGTAAGGAACAGAGAAATAAAGACAGAATAAATTTGATTTCTGCAGATCACACACAGTTTTGTGTCCTCTTTGTGCAATGAAAACTGAAAAATAAGGCTGGAAGACCATTACTGGTTCAAACCGAAAATCCAGTGAAATCAAATGGAAAAGCCCAAGGTACACACAGATCCAGTCTTTGATGTTCATGTTAAACTTTGGATGCAAGATAGGAAACAGCTGAAAGGGGCAGAGTGAGAAGGGGAGTATCCAAACAGGATCTGCTAGAAGAGCAAAGTTCTCTGCAGGTATGAGAAGCTGCCCCATCCTGCACTGTTGTGGCATTGTTGTGGCATTGTTGTGGCATTGTTGTGGCACTGTTGTGGCATTGCTGGAAGGGCATTTTGGCTTGTCCAGTGAGCCTGTTCAATAGTCAGGATAGAAAAAGGGGATCTGGAGCCAAAGTGCATGTGTGGCTGTGTCTGAAGGACATGTCTGGGGGTTTGGACCTTCTGCTCTCAGTGTAGTGACTCTGCTGTTGAAGACAGATGGACTTGCCAAAGGTTTTCTCAGATGTTTCTGGATTCCCTGAGTTTCAGGTGTTCCTGCAGTACCAGTAGCCCTGCTGGAAGGAAACACCTGGATTTTAATTACTAATGACTGATAGCTGCAGTGAAGATTCCTGAAACTGTGTGAACATACCTTGTTATTCTTGGAGCTTTTTTGTTTATACATTTCTGCTGAGCAAATGCTGCTGTGTAAACATTCATTTGTTGATCTTGTGCTGAAAATAGTTGCAGGCATTGGCCAGAGTAGCTGCAAATGTGTAGTGTGGCTATAGCTGCTTTTTTGTACTTCATGCTGGAAATGCCAGTGATATTTATGGAAATGGCTCTAAAAGGTTCACTTTGAGGAGAAGCCTGCTACAGGAATAGAAGCTTACCTATTTGTTTGTAGAATGAAAAGCTTGTACATTATTATTAAAATAAATAGTTTGTGATGTCTCTGGCTTCTGTCACCCTGGGAAGTTTAGTTCAGGGTTCTTCAGGTCGGGGAATACATTAAAACTTCATGTTTAAACATACACATGTATTCATTCCACATAAAAAGCACTTATTATTGCTATGTTCTTTGGATCCTTGAATCACAGGGTTAAATAATACATTAATGTTCTCCCACATAAAATTTCAAAACAGGTTTAAATCCACTTGCCCAAAACTGCAGGCATGTGTTAACAAGGCAAAGGCAACTGGAAGTAATGGAAGAAGCTGGAAGTTGCAAAGAGGAGCAGACTGGAAAAGGGTTGCACAGCTTAAATGGGGCCATGTGAGAAACTGTTATGTGATGTTTTTGTCTGGTTCTGTGGGTTTTGGGAAGGCTGGCTATTGAGGATGAGCTGCCTTGCCATTGGATTGTTCTTTTGCTGTTGCAAAAGTTTGAAAGAGAGCAGCATGGATTCTGGGGGTGGTTGTTGTGGCTAATAACATAATATTAGTAATTAAGTTAGTATGAAAGTGCCTGGGGTATAGCCAGTGATGGAATGCCATGGTGTGAGATTGCAGCAGAAATAGTAGCAATAGGAGCAGACCCTGCTCCAAACTCTAACCATGTGAGTAGGCAAGAAGAGGAAGAAGGAAATACAGGAGCAAACATCTGATATGTCTCTGCCGTGATTTTTGTTCCTCTGGGACACAGGCCAAATGGATGAGTGCAGAAAGACAATTAGAGCTGGGGAAAAGAGTGGGACAGCAGTGGAAGATTCTGAGCTGGGGGAGCCTGGAGGAAGGTGACAGTGGAAGGAGCAACTCACTGATGAACTGCAGAGAGCTCTGGGTACAGACAAGTGTAACAGAATGTTGAGTGGGTTGGAAGGTATTGAAATCTTCTCTTCTGGCAAGAATAAGACCAGCCTTCTCTGAACCTTTCATAGCCACATAAGATTCTCTCTTCACAGCTGCAAGAAGACTTCAAAGAGAGGAATTTTAGCTCCTCACTCTTGTTTTCCTTCAGATTGAACTCAGAGTTTGCACTCATCAGAGGTCATGTACATCATCAGTTTCTGTTAGCCCGGATACATCAAGTAAAACTTCAGTCTCTGCCCTCTTCAAATAACTTGAAACAGCTGCTTGGATATTTGCAAGTGCAAGCAGAAGGAATGGGTTGTGGTTACAGGATCACATTCAAGTGAGTGAAAAATTCTGAAAAACAGTGGCAAGGAGGCAACCACTAACTGATAATGGTTACACACCTGTAGCCCTGTGTGGACTTGCAAAGTGGTTCACAGTTTTGGAAATAATATCTTTACAGAGTGTTCTGCTAAAAAATGAATTATAATACCAGTCTCAGAGGTAACAGAGATCTCAGACTGCTTTTCTTCTAGGGAAGCAAACAGCCACCATGTTGCCTTGTGTCAGCCCCAGACATTATCAGCTCAGTGCCCAGGATTCAGCATCAGCAAAGGCTGTGTGCATGTGCAGATAACAGCGAATGAAGTTTGCTCCACATCTCCTCTTTCTCTTTCCCTTCTATCACTCTGCAGCTCAGCCTCAGCATTCCTCATCACTGACTGCCCCTGCCTCTGATGCTGGCTGGGCTATCTGAACATGCCTGTGGATGTACTTTTGAATAAATGATGCATTTAAAAGGATGCTAGTTATATGCATTAAAATGTTGTAATAACTAGCCTGATTTCCATCTGGCATAACTTAGGAGTAAATCCACTGATGTCAGTAGAACTGAAAGGATATAAATATAATTGAAGTCAGACTCTATATTTTTAAGGTTAAGCCTAAAAAACACTGTAACTTACTCTCCCTCCTCCCCCTTCAAATCTTTCCTCTGTCAAGATCTGTCACAAATTTAAGTGTCTTAATTGGTATTTCGTCTGTTTCTGCCCAGTTTAATCAAGGATCTGTCAGTAAAGAATTTTAGGAGATGTAGAGGTGGAGCTCTCTTGACCCGCTACCTATCTTTAGGAAATCTCAATGGCTGCTGGTTCTGAAAAACCGTGGCAGCAGTTGTTCTTTTGTGCCTTGGTCAGTTGTGTCAAGCTATGTATCTGTAGCTATGTTTAGTTCAGAGCACAAACATGAGGCAGAAATGGAAGCGTTTTGGCAAGCAAAGAACGTGATTTTCAGCTCATTCACACAGAATGGTGTTAATTAATAGATTATTTTCTGACAAATAGTTAATTGTGCCTGACTGTTTTCCATATGGCTAAGGAAATAAAAAGGCAATGAGGACAGGGTATTTAAAAATCCAGAAATTTTGGTATGAAACTGCTGATATGATAGCCAGTGCAATCCCATTTGCTCTACTTCTAAAATGAGTTATATGAATATTAGCATATAACTATGTAATGAAATACATAATTCCCAATTTTCTTTTTGCAGTGTTACTCAACTAAATTATTTAAGATTTTTTCTACCAATATATTAGATGCTTGGGCCAGTACAAACTACAAAAGAAATCTCAATGAACAGACAAATATTCATCTCTGTTGTAGGAATAAAAGCAAGAGAAATAATTATTAAAATTTCCTAGTGAAATTTTCCTTCAGGGCAAGTATATTTCTAACACCAAAGGTGGAATTGGGTGTAGTCACTTGTTGATATTCACACGTTTGTCTTCTTGGAGTTTCCACTTTCTTGTAGGTGCAGAAGTTATAGCAGCTCTGTGATGTTCAAGTTATCCTGAGCCAGCTCCTGCTGTAAATGGCTGGCACTTGCTGGCTGGGGTGATTTATTAGCCCACAGCAGGAAAGAAACTTCCATTGATCAAATCAGTTGGTAGGTGAGATCGTATGTCTCTTGTGCCAAAAATAATTTCTCTTTGGGTAGGTGATATGTTTGTTAAGAGATCTGAAAGTCTAATGCTTTTACCAGGGAGTTCCTTATTTTATTAAATTATGTATCCCAGGGATATTTCTTAAATCTGAAACTTGAGTTTCTTATCCTGGCTCCACAGGTAGATAATCTGTAGCATGCAATCTGGTTACACTAACTTTGGGGTTTAACTTTATTCCTCCCATGTTTTTCTTCTAGAAAGATGTTCAGTTCTCAGTAGAATTTTCTGAAAGTAGTTAAATGCTGTAATTATTTTAAAAATATGAAACACTGAGAATTAGAACAGATCGAGAGCATTAGCTTTAAAAATTACATAGCTTACAGTATGTAATTTGCTGATATTTGTAGGATTGGGTCTGTAGATTGATGGTCCTAATTGTGTATTTTAAAGTAATCTAGATGAAATAACATGGCACAGCACTAAAGCCATTTGTCCTATGTGGCTAATTGAAAGCTCAGCATAGGTAACTTCCAAGTAGAACAGTGTTTGTCTTCCCTGTGTAGCTCTGTTGAATACTCATAATTTCTGTTAACACATGACCTTCAATATTTGCTTTTTTTTTTCCTTGTTTTTTTCTTTTTTTTGGTCATAAATAGTAGATTAATTAAATAAGGGTTGTTGCTGTAAACCCCTGGGCTGTCATCTTGCCTGGTCTTGTAATATAAACAGTCTCAGATCTGGGAAAGTCATGCCTCTTGGGAAGTGGCAGCTCACATCCTGAGTATAGGTGGCAACCTCATAGCTTGAATACTTTTACTTTAGGGATATTTCTTCGACTCCATCTTCTGAAATAAATAGGGTTTATGAAAGCTGAGCTCTCATTTTTATTGTATGTTCCTAGCCACAGAAAAAAGGTTGAAACTATGGAGTGTCAGCCAAGCAAAAAGGCTTGATGTATCAGCAAGAATTAAAAATGTATTTTAAATACCAGGCAAACCTCGGACTGATTTTCGAGCCCGTTGACATCCCCAAGGGAAATTTGGCTGACTACAGTTGGTAACAGTGGTTTCCTATTTAAAGCTGCCTTGCCAGTTATTTTTGCATCATTAGGGATGTGTGTGTTTCTTCATGTGCCACACGGTTAGTGGTGACAGCTGTCCAGCAAATCACAGACCAGTGACAACCTGCAGTTATCCTCTAGCTCTGAACTTCCTCTCCTGCATTCTTCCCACTCTCCCATTTCCTCTGTGACCATTGCTCTCCTGAAATTACTTTGGCAGGGTTGCAGTAAAGACCATCTTAAAACTACTTTTAGCTAAAACAGCAAAATCAAGTTTTCTATTAGTCTTCTAAGCCTGTAGTGATAGCTGAACTCACAGTAACCCCAGGACCACAGTGGCATGTGCTCCAGAATGGGCAGTGATTTCCTAATGGTGAAACTGGCCTAGGACTACAATAGAGTAGCTGAGGATTTCTGTAAGGAAAGGCTTTAAAGAACAGGCTAGACAAATCTTGGGAACAAAGGCTGTCCTCCCCTGAGCAATGTTCATCTTTCAAGTCATCTTAGGAGGTTCCTGGAGTGACACAGCTGGTGAAGGAGCCAGCTCAGGAAGGCACCTGACTGGACCTGGTGTTTGGGAGCAGAGGAGTGGTGTGATGTGGTGTGGTGATGTGATATGTGTGATATGTGATATGTGTGATATGTGATGTGGTGTGATGTGATGGCTGGAGGCCCTGGGATCCCCTCGTGCCAAGATCCACCAGGAAGTTCTGCTGGATGCTCTCCCAGCTCTCCATGCTGTCTCCAAGGAGTAGCAAACTGAATACCTCTTTGGTGAACAGAGGTCTCTTGGAGCTCAACTTGCTCTCTGGGGAAAATAAAATAATCCTGCCCATCAGAAAATGTTGAATATGATAAATCAAAATGAAAAGTGCATGTTGAAGTTTCTCCCTCTTTCTCCCTCCTCCCCAAAAAACAAAAGCAGATATGTTGCCTGAGTTTCTTAGATAGCTTGTGGAAGTCTGTCGTTGTGATGATGGAGGTACAGACTTTGTAACCATTTTAAAAAAGTTCCAAATAATCAAATGGCTTTGAAGCTGACAGCTAGGTAAATAAATAAATCAGAAAAAAATACATGTGTAAGATTTTTTTTTTGTGGTAAATCTTAATAAGTAGATTTGGATTCCAAATTGTGACTAATTTTCACCAAATTTTTCAGACATCTGTGGCTGCTCCACATTCTTTCAAAAGTAAGTAAAATTATTGAGAATTCTAATTGATTTTTTCCTTTTTAATAAGGCTTCCAAATATTTCTCAGCATGCTCAAAATTCCAGTTGAAGTATAGCATACAGATTTTTAATTGTTTTTTGAAGGTAACACATTTTTGTGCCAGGCATGTAGTCAATTCAGTCATTTGCTTGAGGTCATTAGTTGCATTGCAGTCTATCAGTATTACTGAATATTGATCAATGACACATGGACTGAAATGACAGTACTCTGGATTGTCCTTCAGACAACATAATAACAATGAGGATGAAACATCTTGTTCTCTCGGTATTGCTCCCCTACTATTTTTTCTTCCAGCACTTGTGATTTATTATGACCCTTGAGTAAAGTAGTCATATCTGTCAGTCTTCAAAAGATACCAGTCATGATGGGCCATTATTTCTGAGACTGAATATTAGGGATGATGATGTGGTAGACAAAGGCACAGAACATCTCCTGGGACAGATTTCAGTCACTATAGTTTTAATGTAGACATTGATGATTACCTGTCCTTCACCAAATAGGCACTGTAACAATTTCAGATTGCATTTTTCATGTTTCAGCCATCATTAAAAACGGCAAGCTGCTTTCAAATCAAAAGTCCACCTCCAGCATTCACATCTGATTGGATGCTGTTGAAAAGTGTCCTTGAGCTGATATTTAGAAATCCACACACTTTTACTGAATTGAAAGATGACACGCTTGTACCTTTTGAGGCAATGGGTATTATTACTCATTTATCTCAATGTGGAACCCATTCGATCAGCAGAGGTCAGATTCAATTGCAAATTATAGACCTTTCAGGGACAGTGAGTTGAAACTATGGTGTCTGCACATGGATTCTGCTCTTGTGCAATTACCATTATGCCCCACTGATGATGATGTACTCCCTCAAAAATGCTTCCCCTTGGCTTGAACAGAGCTCTGCTCACAGCACAGTTCCAGCACACAGAAACCTGCAGGGCATAGCAGGGATCAGTGGCTGTCCCTGGTATCCTGGAGCATGCCTGTTTTCCCCACCAGTGAGTAACAATATCTGTTCTTGGGCAGTTGCACAGGAGATGTGGTAAAGCCTCCAACACAAAGTAGAATAATTCCTTTCCTTCTGTAGCTGACCCTGATGTGCAAAGTAGCTCCATGGACTGAAGCAGAAGACACACAGCTGTGGTATGCTCCTTGGTTTTTCACAGGGAAAGCCTGGCTTACTGGAGGGAGGAGACTGCTCCATTTTAAAGGGAAGTACAGGTTTTTCCCCTAGCACTAGGTTTTTAGTGCTTTGGGGTCCATTGATTATTTTGGAGACACCACAGCTGCACACTTTTCCCAAAACTAAGCTGCATCTTAGAAGTATAGTTTCTACCACATTTTAATTTTGTGATTTTTATTTAAATATTTATTAAGTTTCAGATAGCTGCTGCCAGCAGCTTTTTGGTGATATGTTCATGAGAAATGTTTCAGAAAGCAAGTTTATAGCCAGTCTCACGTGCAGTCTGAAGAGCCCAGTCACCTCACAAATAAGTTACACATGCACACACAACAGATTCAAAGGTGTCTGCTAATAGCATCTTCACTTCTATCCTGAATGTGTGGTTATGAACCTGCTGGAAGAGAGATAGATTGCTGTGTGAAACACTGGTGCTGGCAGATCAAACAGTTGCTGAGAGGTCATGAAGGTAAATACTTGTGATTGCCTCCACTTTACAGTTTTTTGCTTATAAATAGCAGGTTTGTGCTCAGCCCCACTCTTCAGGCTTTCTATTCATTTGTTCTATCAGTATAACTGATTAGAAAAGCCTGGGGTTAATGCTCTTTCCCTCCCTTTAGTCCTCTCTCCCTGTGCCTCTTGCAAGCAGTGCTAAAAATGTGACCTCTTCCAGTCCAGGTTTGTTGCCAGCCCAGCTGTCATTGAAGGTCAGTTGAACTTCAGCTGTCCTCTATGTCCTGATGAGCCTCAGTGGCCAGTGCAGCTGTGTGACCTTCCTTTGTGTCTGACTTGCATCTGTCTCTGTCCTTGTGACTTCCAGGTTGGCCACTGCCCTTGTGTGATGAAATGGCCTCTTACCTTCCCTGCTCTCCCCTGGAAATTTCTGAGAAGCAATAAAAAGGAAAACAAGAAAAGATAGCGAAGTGCAGGTTTTTCTAAGAAGTAATTTGGTTCAACACTATCATTTCAGGAGTGGACCTTTGCTATTTGCAAAGCTTTGCTATCATAAATTACTACTATAATTTCACACAGTGCTGTCATGGCCTGAAGTTACTGCTAATAGAAGAAAATATGTTTTACCCAGGAAGCAACACATACTTCTTAATTCACAACGGTCAGCTTAACCAAGATGGAAAGCAATCAGTGTCCTAACAAATGGTGTGGGGCATTTGCCATCTCCTGTACATACTGCCTGTTTGGTTTTCCCTGGAAAGATTCCTGACATTTTCAGGAAGTTAGAATCTTGTGTCTCACTGAAGAATATGGACCTTCAAATCCCAAGTTCATGCATAGCAGAAGGATCGTGGTTCAAGGTTGAGATGTCAAAAATAGATGAATTACCATTTTGTCCCTTTTTTAGTCCCCTGGACTTGGATTTCTGTGTATTTTGTTAATCAGTTTCTGTGGATCTCAAGACAGGACATCAGCCATTTGAAATTTTTCTCATGTTGTGTAGTATATTTTTACTTCAGGTAAAGTGAATAAAGTTTATGTGATGCGGGGTTTTTCACCCTCGTATGTTTCTTATCTTTAATCTGCTGCAATGGAAATGCAGAGTGTTAGACTTCATCAAGATAGAAGGATCAAGGATGCACTTCTTATACAGCTCTAGAGGATTTAAGGCTCAAGGCAAATCATCCTGCAAACCCTTTAGCAATGATAACTATTTTATGTTACTACTGCATTCATACTGATGCAACATTCATGGAACACATGCATGAAAAATTGCATGTGAACAGAATAATTATAGAGCCATTTTTAACTCAAGGGAAATCTATATGATGACGCTTTGATCCAAATCTGGACTTCTTCATTTTTTTCTGGTATTTCATAGGCTCACAGTATAATATAGGCTGGAAGGGTTTCAACCCCCCTACCCTAAATACACCCAGCTAGAACAGCTTGCTCAGGCCCTTGCTTAGTCATATTGAGAGTAACTTGAGGGGTGGCAATTCACAGTCTGTCCCAGTATTTGACCACTGTGACACATGGAAAAGGTTTATCTGAGTATCAAATCAAGATTCCCCTTGCTTCAATTTGTGTGTATTGAATGCCATCCTCTTCCAGTGCACCTCCAAGAAGAATTTGTCTCCATCTTCTCTGTAGTGTGGAAGACATTGAACCCTCCAGATTTGTTTCCCAAGGGCATGGTCTAAAGAGTTATTAGGAAAATACCAGCTGACTTCACTGAACCCTGAACAAACCTCTATTGCAAAATTGAGATCAGGCATTCCTGTTTGGCTGTAGGGAAAGGTCTCACTCAGATCACCTGCTATTCTTGCATGGGTGAGTTCACAGCACTTAGGTACTTTTCTTGCATTTAGAGGTCTTTGGATATGAGCCAGATCTGTTTGAAAATCCCATTAGTCTGGAGAGTAAGTACATTGTTTGAAAATATTGCTGTGTTGATGTGTTTGACTGTTCATTTTGGCAAACGTTGGCTTGTGTCCAGTCATTTTAAAGGATAATGAGAAGGAGTTCAGAGTTGAACAGACCTGTCTTGAGAATGAGTGTCTTGTCCATGCCCAGCAGTGCCTGTGCCTGAGGCTGTCAGTGTATTCCAGGGCTCTGCTCGGGGAGCTGCAGGGGTTGGATCAGTGTGGTCCCTGCTGTGGTTCCACCTGGCCCATGTGACTCTGGCTGCTTGCATAGCTCTGGTACCTCGGCCAAGTGCATCACTTGCTCACTGCTTACAGGAGCAATACTGTGCCCCTTGGGGGATTTTCACGTGTGCATTGAATTCAATCCAGATCTGATAATGGCACAAGCCACCTTTGAGCCATCACTGAGGTCAAAAAAAGAGAAAAACAAAACCAGACACGTTTTCATTACTTTTTTAAAAATCCTAAACAGCGTGCACATTATTTCCTGTTTAAAACTACAAAGTTTAGCAGCAAAACACATCCGCATGTGGTATGGGAGGTGTTGATATCCCCTGCCTACGGCTGTCACTTACACCCACTCCTGCATGGCAAATTGCCTCCCATCAAATGAGCTCGCTCAAATACTGGCGTTGTTGCATATGCTGGGGTTTGCAGGATGTATTTCTGCATCCCTGCTGTTCATCTTGCAAAAACCCTTTTCAGTCCCAGCTGTTATTTTCAGGAACTGACAAGTGGGTTTCTGTAAATTAATCAAATTTATTCTGAACATGGATGTAACCCTTCATCAAAAGACAATGAAAAGGCAAGACATACATAGCAGAACATATCCTAGCCTGTGTCAAATCTGACTTGTCAGCACAGAGAGATTTTAAGGAAGAGGTAAAATAGCAAGAAGGTTCTTTCTTGGTTGCTCCTCCTGTGCTCAGTGTAAAAGGATAGTGGAGGTCTGGGATTTTGGAGGAGGTGTTGGAAAAGGGGGTTAAACAAACCACTTACTGTAAACATAAACTTGGTGTCTTCACAGTGGTCTCTGAAAAGACACATTTTGGATACTTGCTGCAGTGGAGTCTGCTGGCAGTTTATAATTTGTTTACTAAACAGGGAATGTAATTGAAATGTCCCTTTTGAGGTAACAAATATAAACCGGCTTTTCAGAGTAGACCAAGGCCTCTAATTTAATTATCTGTAAGTCTCACAGATTAAAAGTATTTTTTCATCCCTTCCTGACAGCCTGAAGTAGATGAATAACTGAAATCCAAAGAAAAACGTTTTGAAAAGGAGACCTGGCAGGTGAAAGAGCAAAGGTCCAAACAGTTTGTAAAAGGATTTATCTCCATTGAGATGCCCATTGTCTTTATGGCAACTAATTATATGTGAAAAGAGTCAAAGGTTTGGAAGCTGTGACACCCATTGGAGGGGACAGGGGTCTCCATCACTTCAGGCACAACCAGGTAGCTCCTTTGAAACGCTGCTGTGTACTAAGGGAGTTACTCCTTAAGGGTACACTGTGAGCAGTAGCCAGAAAGCAGCAGGAGCAGAGCAGCCATACAGGTAGTGGTGAGCTTGTGTCACCCCGTGCAGTCAGTCCTTGGCACCGTAGATCTGGTCCCAAAGCAAAGCCTGGCACTGCAGAGGCATCCGGAGCTCAGGCATGTCCTCAGTGCCGTGGGGTCTGGTGTGTCCCAGCCCTGCATGTCCAGCCCTGTGTGTCCCAGCCCTGTGTGTCCCAGCCCTGCTTGTGCCACCCCTGTCCTGCACTGAGGCACACTGCCTTTGGCCAGGTCTCCACGTACCTGTGGAATCCAGCAGCTGTTCTTGCACACGTTTTGTCTGCCCCCACATTCCTGTCTGTTCCCACTGAGTGTTACAGGAGCACTTGCCACCCCAGCAGAGACTGCAGTGTCCCTGTGCAAACACTGAACACTGATCCTGGCTCTGCAGGGCAAGTCTGTGTCTGAGCAAGTCGTGAACACAGGTCTCCTCTGGTGGTGTCTCAAGCCCAGCCATCATGTTATTATACACAAAAAAATTAGATGTCATCCCTGCAGCACATGAAATATTTTCTGAATTTGGAAAGGTAAACCAAAGAAGTACATACTGGAAAAAGTGGCAATTTCCACTATTCCACTTAATGGGGTGACTAAATGAGGAGCAAAAAGGTTTGGAGTAGCTAAAACAATTCTTCACTGCACTTGGGTTATTTTCTTAGAAAATGTTCTCCCTTTTCAAGTTTGTGCTTTAAGCTTTGATCTAGGGACAAAGTATGTCTTGGAAACAAAAAAAAAAAAAAAAAATCAAATTTGCTTCTGGTATAAACATTTACAGCTTCATTGACTTGAAGTGGAATTTCACCTGGGAATATAAGCAGTGACCCCTGTGACACATAGAGGGAACATGGTACCTGTTTGGAGGTACTTGATCAGTGCCCAGAACACCAGCAAAATATTTGCTGATTCATTTTGTTGTGGAGTACTGACTTTTCTTTTCTGTAGTTCATCTAGAGTTGATTTAACAATTTTGACTTTGAGAAAAGGTTGAGTTTGAAAAGTTTTTTAGAGTGGATGGTGATTTTATTTGTCTGCAACACAGATCAATGCACTTTGAATTGTGCATGTGCAAGTGGGAACTGGAGCGAAGAAACTAGTGCAAGTGCCAGAATTCTGCAAAATTCTGGCTAAGGAGCTGGCCCTAATCATTATCTAAAACCATGCCTCAAATTTATCTCAAACGATATTGAAATTTATTCTTACACAGGCATTTCATGTTATCTTTATGGTATGTCATATATTAAAACCTTTAAAACTTGAACAAATCCTTCACTTAGTTGCCGATAAGCAGTGTGTTTTTTGCTTTTGTTTTGTAGTTTGCTGTTATACCCATGCTTGGTATGACATTTGTTGATTTGGATTAATTTCCCATGCTGATTTGTGATAAATGTGTCCTGTAGGCCTATGGTATATTTGCAGCCTCTCTTCTTCCTTTTTTAAATTTGCTATTATCATTTACAGGACAGCCTGTTCTCTTTGACACCTTCCAGAAATGCCAACTGCCTGTTGAACAGCATGGCATCAGCTGTTACAGTCTGATCCAAACCCTACAAAATAAGGGAAGAGTGATGCAATTCAAGGTTTTTAAGGAAAAGCAATATCTTTTATTAGATCAGCTGTTACAGTTGGGGAAAAACAGACAGGCTTTCAGGCACACAAATCCTTCTTCAGGTCTGAAATAGCAGCAGTGTTGCTTACACCAGCATTCCTCATCAGTGAGGCAGCTATGGTCTCAGTAAGGTTTAAAAACTGTGCTTACAAGTGTGTGTATTGCATGGCCCTTCTCACTGGGGAGAGCTTCAGAGCAGGACACAGGCAAACATCATTCTCCTCCTCGCCTCTTCCCAGTACACACCCTACAAACAAGGGATACATCCTACAAGGACAGGTAGTGTAAGGGCATTTATTCTTGAGAAAAATCTTCAATAACTTATGACCAATCCACATCTTCTCCACAGTCACCCTGCTGTTGGGAAGGACTGGGGCAAAGCTGTGGGCTTCACAGTGCAGGTCGTTACCTTCAGGATTCATGCTGGAAATTCTAGCATTTACAGCTGTCCAGCAAAGAGTTGTGGGACCAGCTGGTAAAATTAGCTTTATTCTCTTTCCTATAATTGCTTTACAGGGAACAATGTTTCCCAGAGTTTCTGAAGTCACTGTTGACTGACCAGCAACCTGGTAGCAAAATATATGATTGAAAATGCTACACAGGCGAGATGGTTCTGCAGAAAAGCTGTGAACAGCTTCCCATAGTCTTTAGATTGTGGTCACAGAGGTTTCTTATTTATCTTCCTTTTTCTTTTCTGGAAATCTTCAAAAGTATGTACTAAAGTCTGTCTAGTTAAAGAACACAGGTGAGGTGGTCCAAAATTAAATGTTAACATTTAATGAATGTTAACATTAAGTGTGACACTCATTTCTGTATTCCCACTCTAGGAACTGGGGTGTTAACTGTAGTTAATAGCTGTGGTATTCAGAAGCTGAGGATGCTTTTTACTCCTGTGAATATTTTCATGCTATGTGGACTGTGAGAACTCTGGACTTTGCATTCTTTCGTGAGTGTAGTAATAGGTGTGTTAATTATGTGGCTTCTCTATTCGGCCCTATTTGAAAATAATTGTGTTTCAAGAAAGTGTCATCACATGAAAATTGTAAATAAGTATTAATGCTTCTGTAGAAGTTGAAAGGATGAACTGTTTATGACTTCAAGAGACATGAACAACCTTTGAGCAAGTAATGCTGTAAACAGGAATATGATTTTTGGAAAAGCTTAGTTCCAAGGGAGAAATACATCTTAAAAATTACACAAGCCAAAAATCTTAGTTTAAGATCTGCTTTTGGGATTGGTGTTCTGATGTAAAGGTGTGTTACATTGGTCTTGAAAGCTCTTAAAAGTTTAGAGATGTGTGGGAGCCTAACTTTGTAAAAATACAAATGTTTCAAATATGGTTCTGAATTATCATACCTGGCTGTGCCACTCCCAGCCTGGCCAAACTTTGATCCCTTTGATACATTTCTCCACCCAACTATGTGCCCAGTGACACATACCCATGGCACGCAGGCTGGCATCAACTACAGAACAGCACAGACAGCTGCTTCTCTATCCCAGAAGAGGTTTTAGTGGAGGAGTCATGAAGACAAGCAGATTCTCTGATGAATTTCAGAATTTGTTTCATTCCTTTTAGCACCCAGCCAAGATGTTTGTGTTTGAATGCATGGCTGTGAGTTACTGTGGACCAGTGTTTCTTTTTCTTTATGTGCACCAAAAGGAAAGTGATTCGTTTGTCAGTGAAGGAGTTTCATTCTTACTTGAAATAAAGGTCCTTTCATATTCCCAAGTATTTTAAGACATTTCTATGCTGCCAGGGTAGAAGTAAAAACCAAGATCCATACTTAGTCCCCATAACAATAATTGTGTTGCCATGTGTACATCACACATCTAACTCACAAAATATAATTCCACATCTGGATTCCGCAGCCAGTAAAGGGCTCTGATGCTCTGGTCTTTAGACATTTTTGACAGAAGGGTTTGAAATGTGAAGGCAGATCCATCACCAAATCAATGCTTGAGATCAACCCCACATTTAGATTGGATCTCTTTATTAAGGCATGAACTCTTCTAAAACTGGAAGAATGGTATGAAGGAAGAAGCAAAAAAACAGTGAACTACTGAGGAAAAAAGCATCTACTCCCAAACCACTAGTTTTTGCTACCTGTCACTCTTCTTTAATAGTGATGATGTAGCTTTTTTAAATGGAAACAGCAGCAGTAGTGTCCAGGACTCAGGTTAATGTGCCAGCTACACATGAATGGTGCACATTATAAGTATACATATAAAGTCCTTTCATGCACACCACAGCTAACTAACAGCCAGCTCCACCTCAGTGTTTTTCCAATACTGCATTTATGGAGTAGCCAGAAGTAAAGGAAGGCTGGAAATGGCAGTGCTAATGGTAGCAGCAGATGACTTTGCACGTTATTCCATTTCTGGTGCATCTGATTATAAATTCAGGTGGACATGTCAAAAAGCCACAGAAGTAAAACTGTGTGTTCATTTTCTCACCCAGAACTCAATATGTTCGTCTCATATGGCTTTGCAGGGTGGTAACTTTGTCTCTTGTTGTTTCACTGAGACTTTGCTCTTTTCCAGGTGCCAGGAGATAACGAGAAGCACTGGAAGCCAGTGTTAGTGGTTTTGACAGAGAAAGATCTCTTAATATATGAGAGCATGCCACGGATGAAGGAAGCCTGGTTCAGCCCTGTGCATACCTACCCCCTGCTCGCCACCAGGTACCTTTGCTTTTTTATCATGACAGCTTTCAGGCACAGTGGGAACAGCTGAGTCAGCCAGGAATGGGTATAGCTGGTTCACAGCTGTAGTCACACTTGGAATGTGTTGGAGAAGCAGGTTCTTCTTCAGTGGGCTGATGTGCTGAGCTTAACTCCTCTCTTCTCCTCCATTTCAAGTTCTGGCTGAGGCTGATGACCAGAAACTCACTGGGATTTTGGATGTGGCCACTTGGCCTGGATACAGAGGCAGGAGTGCTAAAAAAGCCGAAAGCTCCATCTCCTGAGATTCCTATCTCAGTGTGCAGACCTGTGAGTTTGGCAGAAACACTCTAACCTCCAGTTGCTCCTCCAGGCTGACAAAAAGTGAACTTGTTGCCCTGAGTTGAATGTTCTGGTGTGGCAGATCTACACCAGCAGTTTGGGCCTTTTGGAGGATTCCACATGTGATGGAGACACTTTCAGCACAGCTTCTGTTCCTGCTCTAGCAAATTAATTCCTGTCTTTTTTTAGCTTAAAATGGTAAGCTGGGAAGACACATTCTTGAATCTAGGTTGCAAATAAGCATTTGCATTATTTTGAAGGTATCCATTAACACTGATTCAGAGCCTTCCCATGGTTGCCTTTATGCAGTGGAAACTGTGCTTCTTGATGTGAATCTTAATCATGTTTCTCTGCCAGTATGGTCAAAGGGCTTGAGAAAGAGCTGTTGTTCCTGGTTTCAGCCTTGCTACAGGCCTCTATTATACCATTTTCAATGAATTCTCATTCAGAAGGGCTGGTTGCCCCAGCCAGAAGCAGTGGGTCTCTTACAGCACTCTCATTAATTTTTGTTCTCTGTGTCTCCCCAAATGAACTGACGCTTTGCTGCTAAGCCATTATATTAAAAAAAAAAATCACTGATTTACACTGATGGTTGATTTTTCCAGTCTACCTACCCATGACAGGGCTTTCAGACTTCCTGGGAAGTCTTCCTGGGAAGCCCCCTTCTGACTCCCGCTTTGTTAACCTAATATGGTGAGAGACACCAGCTTTGCAGCCTGCAGCCCGCTGCGTGGTATGATGCTGGATGTTGACAATTCCCAGTGAAAGCTGGCCAAAGTATTGCAGCCTGTGTCCAGATGTGTCACTACACCTTAGAGTTTAAGAAGCAATAGCACCACAGTAGAAGGTGATGCATTTCCTCCCTTTTTTTTCAGGGTTTCATTTTCACATGAGCTCAAATCCTCCTTGAAGTGACTGGATATCTTGTAGTGCACCCAGCCCCTTCCTGGCCACACATTGTCTTGTGTAAAGACAAGTCCTTGCTGAGTATCTCCAGCTCCCATCATCAGTGAGACCAGTTTACTGCATTAAACAATCTAAGTCCATATCTTAGGGCCTGTTAATTATTTTTTCTCAAGAGGTCACACTGGATAGCAGACAGACTTGCCTTGGGTGGGGATGGTTATCTCCTTGTCTGATGGGATACCTTCCTGAATGGAAAAACATTGGTCTTCATGCTGGAGGGGAATGAGAAGTTGCACAGCACATGTGTCAGGCTGCTGAAGGGTCTTTACACACTGAGAAGAAAGAAAGCCAGGATGATAAGAAAGCCAGGGTGCAGCTCAGAAGGGACATATGCAAAGTTCAGTGCTGGGGAAAAATCACCTCTGCTGTTTTGGGGTGGAATGTGAGCAACAAAGTAGTTGCTCTGCCAGGAAGCACCTGAGCACTGTGATAAAATTGCTTGATTCTAAGGTGTGATGGTTTTGAGCGGGGAAAATGAAGACAATCATCTTGGGTTATAGCAGAAGTGTTGCATTTTGGGCAGATGTAGTAATTATATCTAAGTACAGAGAATGAGTGAAGCCTCAGGTGATACTTCATGTTTATGACAGGTATTGCACTTCCAAAAAGATGCCAGTTAACTGTGGAAGGTCTAGAAGAAAGCAATGCAAATATATAATATAGAAACACTATCAGGAGGGGAATACTTAAGAAACCTTAGTAGCTTAATCTAGAGAAGTCCATGGAAAACATGCCAATAGTTTTCAGATATGAAGATAAGACACAAAGAAAACAGGGGAGTATCTTTTCTAGATCCCTCCTGACAACAGGACACAGTTGACTGCACTTGTGGCAGGGAATTGGTGAGGTACTGGTTTAGATTCTCTGGGAATGGTGTGTGCTCCTTATCACTGGGGACATTGAAGGACAGGTGACACACAGCACAGTTAGCCCTTTCTCTGTGAAGGGGGATGTGCTGGGTGACTTCCTGACAACCATTCTAGCCATTCCTATTTCTGTGATTTTTTTACTACTATCACTGAATGTAACATCCAGATAAAAAGACAGCAGCTATACAGAATTTGGCGTTCAGAATGGAGTCACAATGTGATAAATACACATGTATGCATATGTATACAGCAGATTCCATAAATGGACAGAATCCCTACATCATTACATATGCTGTTTTGGATGAGTTTGATTAAAACCCTGCAGGGTCCTGCTTTTATGATCTGCCACACTGAGTTCAGTTATAGCAAAAAAAATACAGCAGGTTTTCTGTTGGTATTGACTGCTGTGTTCATTCTCGGTCAGTGATTCCCCTCCTCGTGACAAGTTTTTCAATCCCCTCTGTGCATTGATCAGTGCAATTTAGAACTTTTCACCTGGAAACTTTGCAGAGCACATGTTGTAATCTTAGCTGCTCCCATCTTTCAGATTTTTATGAGTCCTTGGGAAAATATTTTTGCTTAGCTAATGCATATTTGAAAAGCTGCTGAAACTGGAAAACTCCAGTGCCAGATACTGTACAGAGTCATGCTTAATCTACCCAAGACATAATGAGCAGAGAAAATTGGAAAGTGGTAGAAGGATTACAATCTTCTCACAGTCCTTTAACAGCAAAATTTTAACATGCCCTTCTTATTTGTTGATAAGTTTGCCTACAACCTATGGATGCCATTAAGACCTAAAAGTATTTTCCAGTCACTCTTTCCCAGCTTGCAGGGGATATAAATAATAGCTCAAATAAAACTGAGATCAGATTTAAATTGTTCTTTTAAATCTCTGCACAGAGAGGCACAGCAGCTGGCACACAGCCCTGACTCCAAGGACCCTTTTGTCATAATCTCTGTTTCAGTGTTTCCTTATGTCTGAATAACAGTGCCTCCCTCTAGCATGGGAATGGAGCTTAAGTAATTACATCTTATATGTTTGCAATCAAATTCCATTATCTATCATAGCCAGATATGAAAGGAAAGGGGAAAAAAAAAAAGCAGCCCATGTTGGGCTCTGATTAACAGGTAAGAAGCTTCTGTGTACAGCCGAGGTCTGTAACCAGAAAGTATTAAAACAGTTTGATAGCTAATAACATGGGAAAAATGGGGAGGGAGTTTGGGCACTGATTAATCATCTGAGCAAGTGGGCAGGGGGACAGGCAGAAAGCACTGAGTGCCCCAAGAAAGTTTATGAGATGCTCTGCAAGTTCTCTTCTTGTCTTCCCAAGGCAGTAAGAGGGGCTGTGGCTGCCTCCATGCAGATGAATTGAGAGAATGTGGATGGTTTCCAAGGAGTACAGCCATTCCAGGGCAGGTTTCAAATGCTAAGTCAGGGTGCCATAGGAAAGATCAGATGGCAGTGGTGTTCTAACCAGCAGAGCTGTACGGGTGTTGATGTACTTGTACGTGGTCTCTTCTCAGCTAAATCTCACATGAGCAGCTGAAGGCATCCTTTGAGTATCAGTGCTGTTTTCACTGTCCTTCCTGAAGAGACCATTAGATATGGCTGTTGCAGTAAATTGTTGAAACTCTTCCCATAGCATTAGGATGAGATGCAGGTCCCAGTGCATGTCACCCTGCACCAGCTCTCCATGTTAGTCCATACCCATCTTGCTATCACACGTTTGCAAAGAATAAGGGTAAAAAGGTCCCCGAAATACAGAGAGATAAAGAAGAAAAGACAGAAGATTAGCAGTGTCCCTGTGCTCCCAGGAGCTGCCTGGGCTGCATTTTTCAGGCACTGCACTCTGAGCAGTGTGCGGGCACTCCCAATCTGCCCAGCCTTCTCCTACCCAGCCTTCTCCTGCCTGGCCTTACTTCTCCTGCCCAGCCTCCTTCTGCCCTCCTTCTCCTGCCTGGCCTTCCTCCCCTGCCTTCCTCCTCCTGCCCAGCCTTCTCCTGCCCTCTTGCAGCTCTGCTGGGCCCCAGAAGCCCTCGGTGCTGTTCTCGGGCTCCGGTGCTCACAGATCCCCCCAGAAACCTCCAGAGAGCAGAGGAGCCTTCGGGGGCTTGGTGAATATTGCCAGAGCCAGGCCTGGGCTGCCACTTTGGCTCTGGGGTGCAGCACACACCACACACACACTGACCTGCAGGCAGGGGATGGGAGACAGGAGCCAGGGGAAGCCTTCTGTGGGGTTTCTAAGGCTATCTTTCACCTTTTGAGGTATGTTTAGGATAAAATACCTTCTGTGTAAATGAAATGGCCCACGTTAATGCAACTTTATTAAAGCATGGGAATTCTTTGACCTGTATCTAAATACATCAGTACTGACAGCTGGTACATAAATACTATCAAATGTCTTCCTCCATGTTTGTCTAGTTCATGTTTAAGTGCACAACTTTCCAAAGCATGATTTGGACTTGCTCAATGGAAATACGTTTTTAAGTAGTGAGACTGGATTTTTAATAATGAAGAGATAATAAGAAAAGGCAGGCAAGAATCAATGTTCATGCTGGATGTGTCCACATACTATAATTTGTAAAGTACATCTTCATTCTATCCATATGCTGAAAAACCTACAATACAGTACTATGGATACAGCATGAAGGTGTGGGGGAGTGGGTGGTGGTGTGTTTTGGAAGGAAACCAAACATTGCAACCATCTGTTTGTTACGTATTCAGTAACATAAGTAATAGAAGATGATTTTTAGCACAGTTGATGAGCACTGCAGAAAGGAGATGACCCAGGGAAAAAGTGGAGTAGTTTTATTTATAATGACAAACTTGATGTGATTTTCCAGGCTGCTTTTCCACAGCCCAGTAGCTAAGGCAGCGTGAGAGCAATGGCCATGCCTATGTCTGGGTGACCACCCAGGGACAGACAGCAGCAGATGTCACTGGAGATTTCAGTTCCCTGATTCCTGCCTTAATTGCCAAGATGTAGCTTCCCCTCAGAGTTTGCACCCTCTCACATCAAATGAAAGGGAATTTAAATTTTTGGCAGTTTTTGCCACTCAGTTCCTGACTGCAAAATATGTCTATAATAGAGACATGAGGCCCTGAGTATCAAAGCTGAGTGGGGCATTAACTCAGCCTTTCTAGAGGGAACAAAGCCCTTCCTGTCCTGCCCAGACACAGGCAGGGCATCTCTAACCAGGATATTGTGTGTCTCGCTTCCCAGGAGCTCTTGGGACCATCAAATCAAGAGAAAGTTTCATGAAATTGAGTATGAACAAATCTTGCAAACCTTCTAGTGGGGTATGACAGAGGGGTGCATCTGTTTGCCACAATGTGCATCACAAATGTTAGCATGGAGAAAATTTCAGATGCCCCGTGGCTGGTGTTTCAATAATTGAAAAGTTAAAGCTGTGCTTTTTCTTTCCCTTCTGCTTTTTTCTTTTCTACTAAAACATCCCTGTTTGGTGGCATACCCATACAGTGTCAGCTAAAAGGCAACTATTCTTGCTGATGCAAAACAATAATTTGAGGGTAAATTAGTATTCAGTAGACTATTTGAATCTAATGTTTTATCCCTTATCACAAGCGTTCTACTACCATGCCACATGCTTTATAGACTCCTATGAAGTATACTGTTTGCCTATAGAAAGAAAAACAGAAGGCACAGGACAGAAAAAAGCTTTTCAGACAAATTTCATTTTGTGATTGCCTCTGAGGGTTGGTCTCTGAATCTCAGAGTGATGAGCTCCCCTGGATTATTCTTTTCAGATGAATCAGTGTCGTGTCCCTGAGTGAATTCTGTGTTGACTGTCCATACTTTTAGAGGGGAAAAAAAAACAACATAAAGGGCAGATTTAAGGAAGAATAAATTTTTATGAGGTATTGATTTTCTCACTCAGAAATATTCCCTGCGATTTTTGTTTGCCCAGATGAACAAACCTCTCCTGGCCACAGGAGATCAGCTGTTGATGCTGGGCAAAAAATGTTAATTGCAGACAAATGTGAGAGAATTTCAGATTACAAGTAGCTGCAACATTTTGCGTTTTACAGGTTCCCTGTGGGAAAAGTAAGTACAAGACAGTACTTTGGCATCTGCATATTTTACAGAGCTTCATACTTTATTCAACAGTCTTTATCATTGAATTTGACAGCAGATGTTTAAGCTTTAGAGCAAATGCTTGCTTCACCATGAAAGTTGGAATCAGCTGCCTCATCTGAGCCAGCACTTGTATCTGTGGACCAGATTCCACCACCACAGACCATTCAGGGATTTTTCTCAGTTCCTCAACCAAAGGGATGTTTTGTACAATTCTTTAAGTAGTTTTGGGACATCCATGTAATCATCTGTGTGTCCAGGTGCTTCTGTGCTCACTGCCTTGGACCTTCACTCTTCTGAGAGAATACAGAGGAGATGCAGGTTCTCATGCTCCCAACCACATGTATTAGGAATGTGCAGAGCAGAGCTGTGCTCACGTGGGGATTTTGGTGCAGTGCACTGTTGTTAGAATTTCCTAAAGTGTTTTGAAATCCAATTGCAGGTTGGTTCATTCTGGCCCAGGAAAAGGCTCACCGAAGTCAGGGGTGGATTTGTCTTTTGCAACCCGTACCGGTACAAGACAAGGGATTGAAACTCATCTGTTCAGGACTGAGACCAGTCGAGACCTCTCATTGTGGACGAGGAGTGTAGTGCAGGGCTGCCACAACTCTGCAGAGCTCATCACAGAAATCACCACATGTGAGTAACACCTGCAGTGCTGCCGTCTCTACACCCTTCCCGTGACACTTGTGACAATTCAAGTTCCTTCTGCTAGAGGTGATTTATTTTAAAAATGTGCATGTTTAGGATTCTACTTGTTTAAAATACTGTCAGGTTCTGAGCCAGCCCTAGCTGCTGTGGTACCTGTGTCCAGTGACACACTCATTGTCATGCTCACTTTTGGGTTTGTTTTCAGCATGTTGTTTCAGAAACAAGTCTGTAGTCAGCCATGTAGGCCTGCATGTCACAGAGGAATGACTGCCAGAGGTTTGTCCAGAAACGCAAAGAAAAGAGCATTTTTCTGAGATTCCGAAAACTCCTATGAGCTTAGCAGGAGTTTTTCCTGCAGAGGGAGGAGGCAGAAGAGGAGTGGCACATTCACAAGTATGAGTTGGTCATTTATTCACCCAACTCTACACACTAGAGGAGAGTGAAAAAACACAAACCAGTCTAATAATCACATTTTGATGGGTAGTAATTTCCTTTCTTGAACATCAGGGTGTCACTTCTCAGTGCTTTTGTACATGCAAAATCGATTGGAATAAA
The DNA here is from genome assembly GCA_037013685.1 of Acridotheres tristis. Classification (NCBI taxonomy): domain Eukaryota; kingdom Metazoa; phylum Chordata; class Aves; order Passeriformes; family Sturnidae; genus Acridotheres; species Acridotheres tristis. The sequence continues at coordinate 137,155,946 of CM072886.1, read as the reverse complement.
AGTATTTGGTTGCAGATGCTCTGGAGTGATGCTCTGTTTGGCCAGGTACCTGCAAGCCTGAGGTGGATCTGGGGTCTGAGGCTGGGCTTTTCTCTTGAGCACCCCCAGGCTTGGCAGGCCTTCCCCTGCTAGTCCTACAATTAGCAGGGCTGTTAGTGTTGAATTTCATCTCCATTCATTTCCTAAAAATGTGAGAGCAGAAGCCAAAGCACAAATCCAGCCATGCCAAAGGGCAGTTCTGGTTTCTCAAGGCTCAGGTAGAGCCAGGTGGCTGCTTGTCAGGTGCCAGGCCCCAGTCCCTATAGGGAGCTCAGGATGCTCTGTGAGGTCCTCTGATGTGCAAACCAGCCAGACAGCTCAGTGGGAACCATCTCAAGAACAGGTTCATCCCCTCTGCACTGTGACATAGATGCCATTCTTTCCAAAGGAAGAAGGGAAATCAGCCCCTTCTTTCATCACAGTGCTTTTATCCCACTGCCAAGGATCCTTCCTAGTAGATTTGTTCCAAGAAAGTGATGGAATAGTGAATTTGGAACATGAACTCCAAAACTCTTAATTCTTTAATTTGGACCATGGCCTCTCTTTCAGAGCTATGGGCAAGACTTTCTGCTGCAGCAGCTATTACATACAACTATCTGGGCCCTTTTTCAATTACCACAACACTATTGAGGACTCAGGAGCGTCTTCATCTTTGTCAAAATACTTTAGGGAAACCCTTTACAGCTCCTAATTTTCTCATGGATTGTGTGCCATGTCTATTGATTCTGGCTGTGTCTATCAGATACAAGAAGAGTAGTTGTGACTTTGTCAAGGTTTGGAAGGAGGAAACACCAGTCTGAGCCTTCTTAAACTTCACTGTTTTTGTCAGCATGTAGATGTATGATACAACATTAAGAACTGCTTTAAGAATTTGAGAAATTAAATTTTGATTTTTTTTCTCTAGCTTGCACATACAAAAGCCAGGAGTGCCGCTTGACCATCCATTATGAACATGGATTCTCTCTCACAACCAATCCACAAGATGGTGCCTTCTCCAAGACAATTGCACAATATCCTTACGAAAAACTGAAAATGTCCTCAGATGATGGGATAAGGATGCTTTATTTAGACTTTGGAGAAAAAGATGGAGAAATTGTAAGTACTGTATTTAGCAAAGGGATGCATGTTACCATCTCTTTGGTTGTCCTACAGGCTATGGGGGTGGAGAAGCACTAATGGAAGTTGGACTAGATGAGCACTGTAGGCCCCTTCCAACTGAAATACTTTATTCCATTCAGTTCCATTCTAACAGTTGGCCAGTGCCAGGTTCCAGTACCAGTATTCAGACACTGTGCTTTCTAGCACAGCATATGATCAGGCTTTAGAAGGAGATAAACTAAAAAGACAGTTAAAATTGTAAAACCAAACAAAGAGAGATGGAAGATTTGTTATATTTAAGAACAAACCATACCTCTAAATAGTCAGATGTTAAAATTTTTGTATGTATAAGTTTCACTTTTTAAATGATTGAGAGTGAAAAAACTTAAGAATGAGACCTTAGTAATTCCAGTGTACACAGAGGGACTTCATGTTATGATAAGCTATGTTTTAGGTGGTTTTGAGCATGTAGTTGCTGAAAAAAAAAAGCTAAAGATGTTGTGCAAACTGTCTGCATAGGCCTCTAAGCTGTCACAATGCCTAAAAATAAGGTGCATATTCCAATGAGCAGTTTAAATCCATTAATTATTAATGTAAACATGGTCTTTCCTCCCAGATTTTTTCAGCAGTTCCTAAACATGGTGGGTGCTTAATTCTAAACATCAACTTTGTTAACATATACTTTGCAAACTGCTTATTATCAGGCTTTTGAAGAGAATTTCTTACTAGCTGTCAATAAAATGGATTCATGACTGTTGGAAAGGTGTTATGAACGAGTGTTTCAGATTGCTTAAAAAGTTACCAGCAAGGATATCAGTAAAAACCAGATTTAATATTTAGTGAGAGCGTGACAGAGTTCATTGGCAAGATTCACTCTACTGCCTACAGGACATTTAAGGCACACTAAGGAAACAAAGCAACAACAAAACTAGGCAATCAAACCAGAAATTAACTGAGAACTATCTATGGAGCTTGTGTGTGTTAAGGTGTGCATATCAAAAGAATGGTGAAGGCAAGGATAAAAAGGAACAGGTCTAAAATCTTAACAGCACTCAAACTTTTCCGTACTTTAACTTCAATTATACTTTAAACCTAACAATTTAACAAAGGAATAATACTTAACTTATACCTAACTTTACTTATCACTTAACAATTTAACAGAGGAATAACAGCATTTAACCCAATTTATGACTTCAAAGTTGAACTTAGCAACTCAATAGAAGAAAAACACTAAGCAGCATTTAACTTCGCTTACAACTTATGACTTAACCTTACTTACAGGCCTAACTTACTGAGATATCTAAGATTCTTAAACATCTAAGAAAACAGCATTTCTCCCAGATTTGCTAAAGCACATACACAGGTGCATGCACACAGACAGAGTCAGTGCAAGCAAGGTACCTGTGGAAAATTCCCCACAGAGGTCAGGGAAACACTCACTTTGGATGCCTTTGCATTTCCCAACGGGTGAAGGGTCAGGCCTTGAGGAGTGAGGGTGCCAGCCCAGGACTCGTTGTTTGGTGATCCTCCACGTACAGCAAACCTGAGAGTTGGCTGGTTCTGAGAGGGAGGTGCTGGTCACAGCCTGCTGCAGTTCAGGAGAGCTCAAAGGGTCTCATTTTGGGCAGCTGTTTATAGGGCCACAAGAGAGTCAGCTTTAGTCAATACAGTGTTTCATCCTGGCCACAGTTTGGGTCGGCACTTTCTTTGAAAGTGTCAGAACAGGAATATTGTGCCATTCAGGCAAGGAAAATAGTTTCCAAGGTTGTTCATAAGGAAAACAGGAACTCCTTAGACAGCTGTAGTTCCTGGGAGCAAGTGGGTGTTTCTGATAAGCTCAAGAAGGGATGAGCCCAGGTGCTGCTTTTCAAGGCCAAGCCCTAACGAGCATTTCTCAGATTGCAGTGCAGCCTGCAAAAAAGAGGAAGCAGGGCAGAATGCACCACCACGAAAGGCAAATGTGGTTTGTTTTGATGTGACCCTGTTGTTGGGCCTCTGCACGCTGACATGCTTAGAAAGTGTGTGGTGAGATTACCTGAACCATGACTGTGGAAAACAAAGTCTGAGTGGAGTTTCACTGCTGTCTGTGAGAGCAGAGAAGCAGGTGTGCAGCACTGGCTGAAGGTACTTCAGCTGTACCTACAGCAGATGCACTGGGCATTAGACAGAGCAGTCCCACCATCCCAGGCAGAAAGGGCCAAAAAAGATGGGGTTGAGCCTCTTGGAAAAGTGCTTGCAGCATCTGACTCAGTTTTCTGCTGCTTACCCAGGTGGATACAAGGCCAGAGACACTAGGATCTCTCCCACCTGCTTCCAAGATGCTTATTAGTTTTAGTAACCTAAATATGTGCAGCTGAATGCAAAGAAAAAACGATAAGGTGTAGAGAAGGGTTGTTATTAACAGATGCCTGTCCAAAATACCAGACAGCAGTTTGAGTACTCAGATGATGAATTCTTGTTTGAGCTGTAATTCTGTTTGATTTTTTTTTTTCTGTACTTTCAGCAACTGGACCTTCATTCCTGTCCAAAACCAATTGTTTTCATCATTCATTCCTTCCTGTCAGCAAAGATCACAAGACTGGGCTTGGTGGCATAAGTGGGATCCATCTGTTTCTTCAAAGAGAGACGGGGTAACCACACTAATCTGAAGTACAGTCAACAGCAGCAACCTGTCCCAGCTGGCAGCAGACACCAGCTTGGAATTCAGGACTGAGCATTGGTCATTTCTGCAGTCCTCCAAAGCCCAGGTTTCATTTTGATCAGCTAAAGAGATGGCATAACAAGGAAGACGGGGGATTTCACTGTAAATAATGGGATTTTAAAATCCCATGAGACCGTACAAGCGTGTAGTACCATACATGTAAATGTTTCAGAATCATAAATTGTGCCTATTTCAATGTACTTATCTATATAAAGTAAAGGGCTATGCAGACGAGCACTTGTTGGTTGTGATGCAAGCCAAGGTTGGTTGGGGAGAAATCCTCTAAAGATTGTCCCATCACCTGAAAGTAAAAGTTATAATCTGTGCACCTCTTACAGAATTTTCTTTGGGAGCACTGCCAGAACCTGGCATGAATACCCAGCAGAGCCTGCAAATACACACCTTTGAGTTGGACACTCTGAAGCAATCCAGATGTGGTCAGGTAACAGCTGGAGGGCCCCTGCCAAGGGCAGTTTCACATCAAGCAGTAACCATATGTCACCCACATGCCTAGTGATGGAGCCAAAGGGAGACCTGCCACAGGGATGGTACTGAGAGCCAGCTGTCAGGGTGGCACAGGCACGAGTGTCCTTGTTAATGAACACAGGAAGCATTTTTGTAGTGGCTTCCCAGAATAATTTAATGAATTTCAGCTATCTGGGAGCCCCAGCTCAGGTAAAAGTTACCTGAATCCATTTTGAGGCATGATGGTGCTTCTGCCAGCATATCTCCCTAGCAATTTTCCAGTAGAAAGCCATACTAAGATTCTGTCCTCCTACCCCTACTGAGTCATCCCCCTTTCTCAGACAAGGCTGGCTGTATGGTCTTCATAGAAAATCAAATATAGGGAAGGAGGAAGACTTGATTTTATGAGTTTTTGAAAAATTTATTGAAGCAGCTTCACAACAGTGAGAAACATACACCAGGGCAGGAACATGAGCTGCACTCTTTGACATGGAACTTCTTCTGTGGGCATGACTTGGCAAGACCAGATTTCTTGCTGGGGAAATACAAAATGTTCATCTCCATGCCCACAACTTGCTGGTGACTGTTTCACACCACAGCTTACTGTTGTGACTCAAAATGTGATTCACTGAGTTTCAGCCTTATTTACAGCTATTTGGGCAGCAAAAAGCAGGCAGGAACACTGACCTTCAGCACCAGAGACGATACAAACAGTTTGCACCTGGAAGTAATAAACTGGCATCATGTGATCTGGTGGGAATAGGAAGATGCAAAACGGATGCCACTTATGTTGCTCTTCCTTTGTGAAAAGAACAGCTTCACACAGGGGTGGGGTACTGTCTGCTTTTAGAGTTTTGCCCTAAATTCCCACTTTGAAGGACAGGAAGTAATATACAGTAATGTACAGGTAGTAATAACAGTAATGTACAGGTAGTAATATATTCAGTGTTTGTGGATGTTCAGTTTTCATATTACAACATTTCTTTTATTCCTGGGAAAGCACACAGATTTCAACTTCGCATCACTTGGCTGGCAAAGGGGAAAATTAATTTTGGTTCCATGCTGTTTTTAAGCTAAGTTTGACAGTTAAGCATAAGTTATGTTGTCTATTCACAGCATAAGAACATGTGATTTCCATAGGTATCTTAATCATCAAAACCAGTTAAAATATTAGGATGATGGGCTGAATTCATAAATATAGAAAATAATCATTAAAGAACAGCTCAATGCCCGTCTGGAAGAGCAGCCCCACTCCCAGCACCTCTCACCAGTCAAAGGCACACCAGAGAGGGATCCACCCAGCTCTGCACTTCCATTTTCTTGTCATGGTACTTGCACTTAAAAATTAATTCCTCATGTAAATTAAGAAGGTAGGAGGTAACATGTTATGTAACTTACCAGTAATTTCCAGATGGACATTTCTCATTTAGGCCCCACTGCCATTCACACAACTTTCTGTGGCAGTTACCTGGGGCTCCTTGGGCTTGGAGGCTTCTGGGAGATCTGAGAAGTGAGAGCAGTCGGTACGCAGGGGGACAGGACTCTGAGGAGGAGCTCATGTCACCTTATCAAGGAAACTGTTGTGTGAAGTCTTCAAAACTAGTTCAGGACCTTTTTTATTGCTGTTCCAAAGTACAACTTAAAAATTTGGAGACAGGCTCCTATAAAAGTTCCAGAGGTTGAAGTGAAAACTTGCATTCTGGGTGGGTAGGTTAAATACACATGTAAACTATACTGCACTATTTCCTTATTCCTTTTAACATTTACAAATCACTGGAATGTTACACCTAACATGTATGTGCATTGTAAATATTACAGATTCCTGTATTAGTGCCAACAATGAAATGACACAAAATGTAATCTAAGGTGCTCAGTACTCTATGAAGTCTAAGTGAATAACTAAGAAGTTTGCAAAGAAAATTCATATTATATATATTTATAGAAAAAAATAATGATAATTACAGATGCTATTTCTTCATTTTCAGATTTTGGACTGATTCATATTTGGATGGGATAGATAAATGAAATATGAACCTACTCCACATTTATAAGAGTATAGTGAATATTTATATTTTAGAGGAAAAGAATATATTTAATAAAGTCATTTATTGGATTTTTGTGAGGTGAGCTTGCTTTGTATCCAGACAAACTATCTGGAAGGCTGTCCTTTGGTTTTAGGCTGGGAGAAATACATTTAAACTTCAGTGCTTCTGTTAAGAATTCTAAGAATGTTAATTGCATTGGTGGAATGACTTAAAAACTTAAAATTTAAAAAAACCCCTGAAATCCCACAGGGATGTTTCAAGGCAGGTCATTCAGACATCTCTGCTGAAGTTGCAATGCTTTCTCTGTTGCTTATATTGGACTAGATGGTAACAAAACACATTAAAAAATTAGGAAAAAGCAGAAATTTCTGCTCAAGCTTCTGCATTCAAGGACTGAGGCCAACACGTGCCTTTTTTTCTCTTATGAATGGTTATGAGTAAAGAGATTTTTTTTTTCTCCTTTGATTTAGTTCTTAACTTAGTGGCCCAAATAGAAAAGCTAACTGTGGGAATTTAAGCCTTTTCTTTCAGACTGACCCAAGTTATGACAGAACAACCTCATGGAAAGCCTAAAAAGGGATATTCCAGAGTTTCACAATTTTCACAAAATAATGACTAAATGGAACGGTCTTATCAGAAAGTTTGTATAGTAGCTTCACCATGAGAAAGATTGGGATGCATATTGAGCAAAAATGTTATTGGAAAAATGTGATCTAAAGTGTTTGTTAAAAAGAAAAAAATAAAGCTGATCTGATTGTGTTCAGGGAGTCATACTGGTGTTTCTAATAGTGCTGCCCTTGAAAGGGAACGAGCATCTCCCTTAAGGTATTTTAGAAATCAGAACAAGACTCTTGACATGCTACCAAGCAAATCACCACCACAAACACCATTAGAATTGATCCTTTGCAAATAACAAAACAAGTGTTTTCTTTCTGCAGAATGTTAGAATTTCTTCCTCCCACAGGACATGGCAGCATATTTCATCCTGCTCTTTGCATGGAGAAGCTCAGCTAATTCGAAGGAGAGATTGATCTGATTTCCACCTGAAAGCATTCTCAGTGTCCTCCTACCCATGCTTAAAAGTTAATTGGAGCTTCTTTGCTTTCAGTGGAAGCAGAATTAGAGCCTAAAGAAATTATGTGCTCCAGATCATTACACTGCCATTGATTTCTAAATTTATGTTATTTTCCATAAAAGTCAAACTGGCAGATTGATAACCAGCTATTTACTGAGTCTATTTACTATAGAGAGAGACCATTAATACAGTATATATTACATATTTATATATATATACACACACTGTGTATATCATAGATTCTTTTTAATTCAGTGGTGACTTCAGTTTTAAAAAGTAGGTATTAATAATAAGCTCGCAAAATTTTGAAAAACTCAGCCTGCTTGCTATAACCCAGAGTGAACCCCGAGACTAACTAGGGCAAAAATTTAATTTAAAAGAATGAGGGGAAAAACATTTCAAATATTTAACAAAGATGATAACCTCCTGTTGGACATAATCACCTGCTTTTCCCACATGGGATTGACTTCATTTTTCTTCCTTCATCAGAATTTCCATGCTTGTGTAAACAATTAGAGGTATTAAGAAACAAATTTAGAAAACAAATTCCAAGGGAGAACTGTGAATTGGGCAAAGAAGTTTGTGAATTTGCATTAGTCCCCAAGCTAAGTTGTGTGGTAGCCCAGTGATATTCATCATATAATTGCTGTAATATTACAAGTAATCATATCACCTGTCTTACCCCAGTCCTGTGGGGAATGTAAGCACATAACACGGATGGATGATGTGCTTCTACATATAATGCATAATGTTATTGGATTATGCTATGTTATGTTATGTGCTTATTATATAGGATGGATGAATTGTGGGTAAACCAGAAATGTGTACTGATGAATATGACTTATATCCTGATTTGCCAAAAACATGAAAGCAGGCGCCCAAAAATACGGATTTGGTGTTCAGCAGCAACAAACAAGAAAATAATTTGAAGTTCGGAGGCAAAGAGTAAATGTTGCATTCTGCATCACTTAAGTTACAGCACATCAGCTGAGCTGCAGGAACTCTCAGTGTGGGGTTTTGGAACTACGACAGATGTAAAATAATTTGGTTTAGTGCTGTTACAGTGGACCAGGTCAAATTATTGTGCCTGCTTTTTTGTAGGTTAAGAGCATGGACAGGGACAGTCATCACAGCTCAAATGGGGCACAGTGTTATTAAAGCCACAATAATAACCCAGCTACTACTTGCCCTAAAAAGTCAACAACACAAAGAGCAAATGAGACATGGGTAGCAGTGTATTAGTTCTGCACTGGGCATTGTGCAAAAACCCAATATATCAAAAGGCTTATGTTTCCCTAACTGCTTTCCTGCTGATTATTTCATGCCAGCCTTTAAGTCTACGGAATTAATTAAACCAATAACCATTGCGTTCTACTTGAAGTATAAGAAAACCAGTTCAAAGTATTAATTACTTTCCTGAAGGTATTTTCTTTGCTCATGGCAGCTAGCCTCCAGGATTTATGTAGAGCTTCTGTACTTTTACTTATCAACTCATGTATAATTACTAACTACAAAGTTTTTCTAATTACAAATATATAAAATTCCCCAAATTAAGCAGAAAATACAGCTTTCAGTGGCTTGCTTTAGTATTCAGACAAAAGTATCAGCATTTAGGCTGAAGAGATAAGACTACAGCTTACAGCTTTTCTCTCTCTGGCAGTAGACTTTCTTGATTCACTATAAGATGTTAAGAAAGGTTAATGTCTTGATTACTTTCCTGTTTTCTATATTGAATGCAAAGAAATGTGAGCCATACACAGTAATCATTACATTGGAGAAATTTTGTGCATGCACTTATTAAATGATTATTTAAATAACTCTCTTCATTGCATTTCTATTTCACCAAATCACTAAAACTGGGAAGCTGTGGATGTGTGGCATTCTGCAGACAAATGTAAGCCATCTTTACAAGTAGTTATGTTTTTCCTGACACACACAGTACTCACTAGAGCTCCCTGTCACAGCAGAACAACTTCAGAGCTCTCCTACTGCAGCTCAGTTAAACCAAGTACACACTCACCCAGAAAAGGTCTTGTAGAGTTCAGGACAATGGTAAACTTGGGAACAAAGGAACAGAACAATTAAACTCAAGATCCTGTTAGACATTAAAAACCTCCATAGGGCTCAGCTTTACACCAAATAGAATTAAGCAAAGAATAATGTCACAAAATCAGGAAGGCTCTTTAGAGAATGCATAGATTTTACTGTATTAAGTCTAACCTCCACATGGTTTAGTTCGATTACTTTTCCACAACATTATGTTTCATTTATATTTGTATTGCTTAATCTATTTTTCTATTGGGATGATACAGCAAACAACAGCCCTGCATCTCTATCAGTTTTAATCTCATTAGTTTATATGATAAATAGGAAATCCTTAATATAGAAAGCTTAATAGGAACTAATCTCAACAAAACACTAACTTGAATAATTACATTAGTCCCAGCCAGGTACATGCCAGAGACTGAAACAAACTGAGGCCAAATTTAGTATTTTACTGTGTTTGCAACACAGCTAGAAATTCTTTTTTCCCCTTACATTTCAGCATAGCACGCCAGCTCTTTTCCAGTGCTCACCATCCTCATTACCACTATTGCTTTGATTTTCTCCTCTTCCAGGAAAAGAAATCTCAGATCTCTCCTTAGATATTTTTCAAAGGAGTGTTACAAAGAGCATGCAGGAAATTACACTGAAAATTCAGCTTGTAAAACAAAGAAACTTTGTTTAATGGGACCTTGCATCAGGTTTCAATCCATGCTTTTTTCCTTCCTCATATTACAACACAGAGATAATTATGATTCAAATTCTGATTTTGTTAGTTTTCACCTGCAGAATAGGAACTGTTCTTAATCAGTGTTTAAAATGTTAATGGCCGATGCTGTAAACAGCTGTTTATACAAGAGCAAGCTGTACTAAGTAGAATAGAGATCTTCACACAAAAAGGTAAAACAAAATAGTAATTATCAAAATTAAATATGTGGATTTTTTTATTCATATAAAAACCAAATACACTGGCTGAAAAATATACAAAGCTTTATAAACCAAGTCAAGCTATATTCCTTTTAACAAACATAATAAATACACATATAAAATACAACCTTTTTTCACTCGAATTTAAAAAGAAATTAAAAGCTTTCATTATAAAAAGTTTTCAACCTTGCTCGTGTGCTTGAAGAATGAGTCTATAGAGTTACACTGACCAAAGTCCTCCCAGTGTGCAGATCTGTGTGTGCATTGGGCAGTATAATGCTCCTCTAGTCAGAAGTGCTCTGTCTCCACACTCCTGGGAAGGTGTGAATAGAATCCACACAGTGCCTCTACTTGCCAGTCTTCTCCAAAACCCACTCAATCACCTGGGCAGATAAATGAGAAAGCAAACAATTTAGATAACTCCTGGTTTTGAAAGCAAATTAAGAACATGTCACAGGCTTTATCAATTCTGTCTTTAAACCTTTGTCACCATCTGTGTGGTATTTACTAAACAGGATTTAAAAGCAAACTACTCAAGAGGAGAAAGTGTTGTTAATCTGAGAGGAAACAGCATTACCCTAGAATTGTATTTAATCTTGCAGAATACTTTGTCTTTAGGAAAAAGCATTTTTAGAACCCCTGAATTGAAATACGTCACCCCATTCTCTCCATATACCAGCAAGAAGGTGCAAATAATGCCAAACAGGTCACACTTCCAGCAGTAAAAGTTCCTATGCCAGAGAAGAAAGAATAAAGGATAATTTGTGCACTGCTGTATCTACAACCATTATCACTGCTGCTTCCCAAACTGAGCAGTTGTTCAGACCAGACTAGTCCTTGGCAATTACATTTTTGTAAAGTAATTTTAAAACACTATCTTAATACAGGGAGATGTAAGCAGTTTAGAACACAAATTTTAATGCCCTTTACCAACAGCAAACATACAAAAAACTACCAATTTTCTGACAATGATGGAGGTGAGAAGCAGTATCAGCACAACAGCCAAGTTCAACACCAAACATCACAACCCATATAGTTTTTGAAACCTTATCCATACAAAGCAATCCACAAAGGAATACAGCACAGAACACAGCAAATATTGCTCTCATAGAGTAAGTTCTCAGGGGATCTAGGAGCTTTCTTGAGAGTGTTCTATTACTTACCTTCCTCAGTTCAAAGTCTTCCATTTAATTTATGATTATGCAAACTGTACTGTAATTATGCTAATTATGCATGACACTATTTTTCTTTTTTTTTTTTTTTTTTCCCAAATCATGGAGTCACTTCAGTGTACATCTCAGAACTTAAATGAGTTACTTAATTTCTGGGGGAATATTTACTTCTGTCATTTGCTCTGTGCTGCTGCTCATGCAAGTCCCATGTTACGCACAAAATAACCTGACCTGATATCCCTTGTGCTTACAGTTACTCACAAGCTTAAAATAAATGATTTTCACTGCTTCTTTTAAAAAATTTATTTCCTTTTATAGACCTGTTTATTACTTCCTAACCTTTGAAATGTTATTTCCTTCAACACAAGAAAAGAATTCCCTAATGATTCTAATTAAAGAAAGATCTCATCTCTCTTTTTTTTTGTTTGAGTGATGTGGCAACATTTATTGTCTTCATTTCCATTTCTCACTGTGGCACATCATCTCAGGAGCTGTAACTAAAATACCATCCAAAACCTGGAAATTTTGCCTTGGGACTACTCACTGAGAGTTTGTGTGAGAACAGAGTGAAACGAGACCCAGAGCCACAGCTATGCACCTCTTCATCTCTTAAAGCTGTGGACTAAACCATCCTGTGGCTATGTACAGGAACAAATAAACACATGGTCTTACCTGTTTAGCATTGCTATTTGCTGTTTTCTTCATTTCATCAAGAAGTCCTCTAGAAGTTTTAAGGTCCTAAATATGAAACAAAAAGCCACAGAAGTCAGCAAACCCATACAGTCACTCTAAATTGGATTATAAGAGCCCTAATAACCAAGGTGGTGTTACATTTTTATCACCTTGCTCAGAACAACAGAAGAATTATTTGACTTTGCTTTTTCAATTAAGAAAGAGGAAATAATTTGAATCTATTCCAGGTTTGCATGGTTTCAGGTTTCCTTACAGAAGTCCAAACCTAGTACTCAATTATGAGTGAGTCTTCCTAACCTTCTGCACAATTTCCAAAACTTTTTTCTTCAATGATATTCAAAGTTCTTAGTCTTGATTGAAATCTTGTTTCTATATAAACATAGAAATCAGATGTGAGCTTACCCTGTAATACAGAGTTCTGGCAAAGAAGCAGACATCAGAAAATAAAATCAGTGCAGAAAAGTGAAAAACCTAGAATGGCTTTTCTATTTTACAGTCCATTTAATGAGTCCAACCTAATCTATTCTTTTAAAGCAAGAACAAAACTTTGCCTGAAGAGAAAGAAAATTCATTTACTATTTGTCTCCAGAGGAAAATGATACCTATGTTACCATGCTTTTGAATTATACAGCACACAAAAGGATTCAAAGGACTCCCACGGACTTGGAGCTCCAAGACAGTTCAGGAGAAGAAAATCCCATGACATTTCTCTCTAGAAAGGACAGGATCACTGCCATATTTTTCCTTTTCTACTTGGAATGGAACCACAAACCCTGATTTGCTCTACTCACACATCCCTACAGTAGCCCTTTCTGATTTTGGATTAAGAGATCTTCCTTCAGGGCATATTTCAGGGAGATTTTGGGAGCACTTACAGAATGACTGCACAACTGTGTTCCAATAATTTAAGAAGTTGGTGCTCATCAGCAAGATGTTCTGACTGTGTAAGCATCCAGTCCTGTTCAGCTTTCATTTAGCTTAAAGCACCATTACTGAAGTTGACTAAACTGGGCTGGTTCACCCATAGTGGTAGGTTAAACACATGCAAATGAACAGAACATCAGCTCAGCTTGTGAGCAATAGCTTTTAATCACTCCATACTGTAATTAACTCGATTTTGTGCTCAGACCAAGTAACATGGGTTTCAACACTAATTCACAGTCTCCTAGGTATTATGGAAAGAATTCTCATCTGCCCCTAAACATGAGGTTGATGTAATTCTACAGGGTGATGCTGAGCCAGTATGTCAGATAACAGAGCACATCATGTCAGGGAACTGCAATTTTTGAGTCAGTTCTGTAAGCTACTTATTTAGCCATCAACCTTAGAACAAGGGAGAAGCTGAGCTGTCACAGCTACAGCTGGGAGATACTCTCTTGCTTCCTTAGCTATTTCTGCTCTAACAGTGACCTGACCCAACAGGCCCATGCTTCAGTACATTATTTCACTATGTATAAGAGGCTGCTGCTTTAGAAGGTTTCAAAACAAGCACAACCCCACCAAAATATATTGTATAACTACCTTCTGCTTTTGACAACAAGTCCAAAGGTTTCTCCACACCATCCACAGGTTACTAACACATCACTGGGAAATATTAGCTTATTCAACTCTGCATATCCCACATGCTATCTCAAGTTTTATTGAGGAGTGGCTTCACTTAGCTAAGAATAAAGAACTGTAAGTGTGTCTTCTAGTTACCTTTAAGTAGAATTTTGATATCTCAAATAGACGCTGGCTGCATGATGCAAAGCACTTATGATCCTCTGCAATTCCATGTTTCTGAAGAGTCTTAGCAACCACCTCCTTCAGCATCTTGGAAACAGAAGAAACACACTCAAAAGTTCATCCCAACTATTGACACGAAAAATTGTCTAAGGGAAGCAAAAGAGTCCAAAACAGAAAAGCTGATCTTTTGTGATCTTGCCTGTCTTTAATCTATTGCCAAACACAATCAGCTCACTGCCTGAATTTGAGCAGAGTCATTTAACAATCTATTTCCATTTCCTTCATTTAAAAAAATTAAGAAAATGCTTACTTGTCAAGGATCAGTGAGTATTCACATGGAGCTTGGAAGATAAATAAAGTCAATACTATGTTGGGTTTTTTCTTCTCCAAAATAATATATATAAAAAGATCACTTTTTGCTATACTGATATTCCCTTGTTTGATGCATACATATTTTTTTAAAAAATTAAAAATCTGATGCTAAAGTCTCATTAGAAAATTTTCTCTGACATTCTTGGTATCAGAGATGTTTAAACTCTGCTGTAGGTCTGAATGAGTCACACCAATTTATGCTTCCTTGGACCATTCCAGCTTGCCTTTGACAGTACATTAACACTCTTGCAGTGTTCTCCTTGTACCCTGGGATTAGTTTAAAATTAGTATCACCAAGCCCGAAACAGTCTTGTGTATTGTATTTTGGAAGAGGCATTCCTAATATACACAGCTATTAAACATTATCCCACCAAATTATTTTAACTGCTATCATAATTAATGAATTTATAGAACTATCGAACTCTCTTTATTCTCAGAATAGGCTGTTCCTCCACAATGCCTTTGACCCTTCCAGCACATATATTTCTTTGGTGCTTTTAGTTTTATATTAATTATCTATATTTCATAATTCCTATTAATTAATTTCCACCTTTTGTATCCCTCATTGTTATCTCTCTCAGCCTTAATTCCCTGGGCATGATAAAATTTCCTTACACACTTTCTCATCCTTTGCTTCTGCAGCACTCTCCTCAGTACCTTCAGGATTCACTTACACAAGTGAACAGAATGAAATTCAATAACAAATACAGATGAAGATAGCACACCTTGAGTTAAAAAATTTTTACAAATCAAGTTTCATGGAAAGAAGTTAAACAGCTGCTTCTTCACTAAGAGAACAAGGTAGATTTTTACCCTCGTGTGTTTCTGGGATCTCGACTCCTTGTCTTGCTTGGCGGCCTCAGGCTCTGCAGCTGAGCCAGCCTTGCTGGCTGCTCTGTGGGCTTGGCTGGGCAGTTTTGAGGGCACTGCAGCCACAGAAACTGATCTCTCAGAGCGTTTCCTCATCACAGCAACTGCACAATGACTCCTGCTGCTACCACTTGCCTGAGACACGAGGGAGTCTGTACTCTCAGATTTGGTTAGCCTGGACAGAATAATAAAAAACCCCAATAAAAATAACTTTCAGGTTTTGTACCGACTCTTTTAGTGTCATTGTTTCTGCTGTAGAGGCTGCTGGTTTAGAGCAGGAAGTACTGAGCATTCCTGCAAACATCTGAAAACACAGACAGGAAGAGAGGATTCTATTCTATAACATTTTTTGTATAAGAGGAACACTGCTGAATGAATTGGGCTCTGATATGTAGACCCATTGCAGCTCTGATTAAAAAGGTCTAGAATCAAATTGAAGAAATCAGGTAACCAAAAAAGTAAAACTCTTGGGAAGAAAACTGACCTCCAGCTCAATTTGGATGAGACAAAATTTCTTGAAACTATCTAATTTCTTTTGGCCCTATAGGAAGGTCACAACTCGCCTTTAACTACAGGAAGTTTGGCCTTGTAATTCCATGGGAACATTGTAATCCTTGATCCTTCAACTGTAAGAGCATTAGTAATTCCAAACTCCAGTTTACAAAATGTTAAATATAATCACATATTTTCTAACTATTCAGTAAGCTGCAAAAGATATGCATATTTCTAAAACCAAACCTCTATTAAAGGCTTATTGTGATTAGAATGCAAAGACTATCAAACTGGAAATAAGGAAGAAATGAAGCATTACAGTAAAAAAGTGAATTTGGAAATAGTGTTACCTAGCAGTTATTTTTCAGTGAGAGTTTGCATCTTCACAGTGAGGACAAGGTACAAAGGGAAATCTTAGAAACTAAACTTCCAGAAAAGACTTTAATAAACAGGGCTGACAATAAGAATGAATTTTGGTAGGTCGTCTTATGCCAGCAGTCCTTTGGATTAGAAATTAAATTATTCTGTTTGTACAATCCTTGGCTTTCTAAACCTTTAGTTGTTTATTCGTAGTGCAGGAGCACTGACTGTTTCAGTCCTAGATGATGCTGTCATCTTTTCAAAGGCACTTGAGACTGCAAGATATAACCCCAAATCTGTTAAATAAAGTGTGCCTGTGCTGCATGGTTCGATTAATCTAATGCCATCCATGAGAGATCACACTTGAGAAAAAAAATGAACCCACAGAAGAGGATTAAACAACTAGAACATTTGTCTAGATAGCTTCACTAAAACATTTTGAGATGAAAGAAAAGATGCAGTTCACAAGAGACTACTGAAACATTTCATGCTAAAGATTCATTTTATTCAGTGCATTACCTTTTCTTGGGATAAAAGTAATCCAGGTCTTTTGATCTGCGTTTTAGCCTTGATGTCTCTGTTTTGAGTTCGCTTTGTAAAGACTCTTCATCAGGGACACTTCCAGGTTCTGACAAGACTGCAGGAGACGGGAGAGGACTCAAGACAAGTGGCACAGGGCAGCACTCCTTGGTGCAAGTAGTCTGAGTTTCATAGCGAATAAGACGAGTTTGAAGTTCAGCATATCCCACATCTCTCTCCAAGGCTCTTCTGTCATCTAGACAATACCTAAAATTGAAATTGAGTGAGAAACCTGTGAGAGAGAGCCTCTGCTTTATTACAATCAGAAAAACTTTTGACAGTCATGTGAACTCCAAAACTTTTTTTTCTGTTTGAACTGGCGTACTGTTCTGAAAGACAACTTTCAGCAGCCCAGTAAATTAATACTTATTTGCCTGATGGATTTTGCTATATTTAAGTCCAACTCCAAACAAAGCTGAATTATACACTATTTGTAACTCTTCACCTTGTTCTTATAAGATTTCAATGGACATGCACAAAATTTTTTCCTTGAACAAACTCTTTGAAATGCAACTTTTAGCTTTATGATCCAGAAATTCTCCTGTATGAGAGATTTGTATTTTTAAGAACTAAAAATACAAAAAAAGTATCACTGAACAAGCACAAGCTTTCTATTGACTACAACGAGTAAGTGGTTTAATCAATCAAATCAAAAGAACAAATTGAATTAACTACAGGGGGGCTGAAAAATAACATATGAACAGTGCTAACTCAGTGAAACATACACATGAGATAACACAAAATCATTCTTAACTTTTCTCTGGTGTAAAAGATTTCCAGGATGCCTTGCAAGAGAACAGTATTTCATCACCCAGTAACTTACTGCAGTGAAAGGAAAGGTAACAGTAAACCCTGTATTATTTCAGCCTCTTTGTTACAAATTGCTTTGAGCAGTGTGAGCTGTTACTCAGCCCACCCTTCAAACTGCTCAGCAATGTTTCCTACTGTCAGGAATGCGATACACATTCTTTACTTTTATCTCTTAACATGGAGTCATGTTAAATTGCTAGTTCTGATGTTTCCACTTTCTTCAGACTATTTTCATATTCAAGAAGAAATTAAGTTTTCTAATAACTGGCTGACGAATCCATTTCCACAGTTGAGGAAGACTTTCCACTAGACAAACTCATTACCTGATAAGAAAGTAAGTTATCTTAACTTAAAAATTTCAAGGTATTTAATTTTTCTTATTTATATTCTCAGTCCCCTTAGTAGTCACATACCCTACAAAGATAAAAAAAATCTATTTAACTTTGGAAGTTAAATTGCCATTTTACTCAAGGCTTTAATGGCAATTGTTTTCTCTTCGCAAAACAGCATTCAAGTGTCTGGCACGTGTTCGTTACACCAAAAATTTGATTTAATCATAAATAGGAACTGCCTTGCATTCCCAAGTTCTGGTCTTCATGGGGGACTTCAGCCACTCCAATAATCTGTTGGAGGGCCAATAGGTAGGGCAGAGGCAATCCAGGAGGTTCCTGGAATGCACTGGTAACTCCTGAGTGAGGTGAGGTGCTATGCTGGACATTGTGCCCACCAACAAGGAGGGGGTGGTGGGGAATGTGAAGCTCAAGGGCAGCCTTGGCTGCAGTGACCATTAAATAGTGGAGTTTGAGATCCTCAGGGCAGCAGGGAGAGTACACAGCAAGCTCATCCCTGAACTTCAGGAAAGCAGTTTGCCATGGACATCAAGCTCTGTGGCATGGCCAACACTAGAGGGAAGGGATCCCATTCACAGGCAAACCTTCAGGTTCAACAAGGCCAAGGGCAAGGTCCTGCACCTGGGTAAGGGCAATGACAGCATAAATACAGGCTGAGTGAAAAATTAACTAGGAGCAGCTCTGGGGGGAAAGATGTGGGATATTGGTGTGCCTGCCCATGGCATGGAGGCTGCAACTAGATGATCTTTAAAGTCCCTTCCAACTCAAACCATCCTATGATAACTGCTACTCGTTTTTTTGACAAGACTTTACCTCCAAATATAAATACAGCAGCTGGGCAGATGAAAACTGCATAGTACCAAACACATCTGCCCCATAACCACTATTCTCTTGTTACAACATGCTCTGGGCATACACTACCTCTCACTCTACTGCTTCCCTCCCATACTGCTAAGCACATTGCCCCTGCAATATTAATATGCCAAGATCTTCCTCTTCTCCACAATTCCCAGGCCTCCCTGTGGTCTGTATCTGTCATATTTTACTAGGAAAAGAGACAGCACGAGCTCTGCTGTACCTGATTTGAAATCTCAGGCACACTCCTTGCTGAGGTCAGGCAGGGCAGCAAGATATCACATAGCAACATTCAAGTCATTTCTTCCCACACCTACCATATGCATTTCTCTTTTCTACTCAGCTGCCTCTCTGTGCCACTTACTACAAATCTAAAAAGGCTAACAAGTTCATGAGTTAGGAGTGCTTCACTGCCCTAGAGAACCTGGCTAAAATTACACAGGCTTAACCAAACTATTTGTAAAATTGATAGAAAAAAATACCAGCAGCACTGTTAGTCACATTCTGATAACCTGATAATCTGAAAATGTGATTTTAGGAGGCAGTAGAAGTTTGCACAAAAACTGAACTATGCTTGGTATCCACTGCATTTCTTAATATATACTGCACTAAGACTGTGTGGAAGAGTTATGCTTAATTATCTACTCCAGCATTTCTATAGCCTTCTTCCTTTTCTCCTCAATGTCAATATTTGCAATTTTCTAAGCTATTTTTACACAGATACATTATGTGACAGTTTGCCCATTTGCTTGCTTTGACAAATAACTATTGCTGGCTGGCTGAGATTAACAAACAGTCCTAACCATATGGATTCTTTTGAACATTGTTACCACTAACACTTGCCTGCTGGTGTTTTCAGGTTCCCTGAACATACAGATAGCAGCATCACAGCAGGTCTCATTAAATCTCTTGGCTGTTAGTCTGAAAGTGTCTACCATTAAATACACAAGCAGAAACGATGTATGTTCTTATAGCGTGTGCTTCCCTAAAACCTTGGTATGTTCGAATTCCCTTGCCATTTTTAGTTCTGAATTAAAACTTTCAGAGACACTGAGAATAGATACAACTGAAAAAAAAGGCCTTCAAAGTTTCTACATTATTATCAAGGCAGGAATATTGCAATTTAAACCAGTGACATTTAAACCATAATTAACATACACTTACCATCTTGCTTGAAACATTTCTAATTATACCTAGACTGGAAACTAAAAAATAAATCTGGGAAAAGAAGCCAGGAAACTTACTCAAGTCCATGATAATGGCAGCCAGCTGCTTTTTCAAAAGGCAAACCTCTGAGTTTTCGAGGAGTAAGCTCTGGTGTCAAAAGAAATGCATTTTCACTGAAAGGAAAAAAAATAAAGATCTATTTTAACTAGTTACCATTAGAATAAATTATACTTCCAAAAAGCCAGAAATAAGTGCCTTGACATAGGAAGACCAAAACAGCAAGTCTTGCAGCTATGCCTCTAGGATAAAGCATCAATGGAAAATTAAATCTCTTTTGAAGTGAGAATTTAAGTTCAACTAATTCCTACTGAGCTATTATTGTTACAGAAGGTCTTAGGCATTTCGTAGACAGTTAAGGTCACTGCTCCAAATAATTTACCATTAAAACTAGGCAAATATCACAGTGTCACAATGGGACACCTGAGTAGTAAAATGAACTGAGAGGAACTGGGAAGTGACCTCCCATTTTTCAAACACACACTGTAAGTAGTGAATTCTTTCCCTTTAGCTTCAAGTTGTTGTCTCACCTAACATTCATCTTTCCCAGACTTCAGAACTGATGGCTTGTTTCCTGGGATATTTGAAATCCAGCTAGTAACTCTCTGCAGCTAAATAACTTAAGTGTATTTGTTTGAAGGTATTTCAACATAATAAGCCATAGCAAGGCAGACAGAAAGATCATGCTGCCAGATTTCAACATACCCTGACATTTATCTCTATAGAAGGGAAGAGACAAAGGCAAGGATGTAACAGAACCTGAAACTTACACATTGGTTCAAATTTTATTCATATAGACTGCTTCTGCACCATTACCACTGGAACAATCTGAGAAAAACACCCAGGAAAGATGTGATCCTGAGTCTAGCAAGATGATAATTTGGAAAGACTGTCAGCCAAAACTGTAATCTATCAAGCTTCTATCTAAGCTCAAACATGGAAAACAAGTGAACATGCCTTTAATTCACCAGTCTCTCTCAAAACCTCTTCAATTCTTCTGTTGGTCAGGAAGATCCTTGGATCTGTATTCACTGTTCTTGATCACCTACTGTGCAAAGCTCCTCATTATTCCAGAGAATTTATTCAGAGCATCTGCTAGGGGAGCGAGCAGCTCAGAGTACAGTGTTCTGCTGGACTCGATTCAAATTCAGATCTCACTCATCTGTAGCTCAAAGCAAATCATTCAAGACACTCAAGGTATTCTATGCTACACTGCTTCTCTGGAGGCTTTGAAAAAAATCAAAGACTAAAAAAATAGACCTGTGTAGTGAAAAATTATTCATTTCTTTCCCACACAACTAGTTGGAAGGAAAATATTTTAGCCAAAATTCTACATCTTCTGCACTCATTAACAACCTAGTAGAAGATTCTAAATCTTTACTGCATATTTTCTAATTTACTTGAATTCTCTGCTCAGAACGTATTAAGTGTAGTTTCAAAACTTCAGTAACTATTTTACAGCAGTCTCAAAAATCCTACAGAAATTCCAAAATACTACAGAACTTCTCCCTCTCACAAGCACTTTTATTACATATAACGAAGTCTGAAAATGATCAAGGGCTATATCAAGTAATTGCATCATAGTTTCTATTATTCAGTATTAAAAAGGTTAACAAATATAATTGTAGTGACTGCAAAGACTGTCTTGCTTACCTAGCTGTCTGTGACACACTGCACAAATAGTATAGGCTCTGCTTCTATAAACATTATGACTCTGTAAGAGTCTGGCCTTAAGTCTAACAGATGTTCAGATCCTGAAAATTACTCCAGTAACTCCACTCCAGTAACTGCTGAAAAAGCAGTGGTTAATATACTAATACTTACCAGGAGGAACACTAAGAATGAACACTTGCAAAGCCACCAGAGTACATAAGTTTCCTTCAAGAAGCACTTTACCACATAAAAAGCATGACAGGAGACAAACACAGTTAAATAGGCTTAGCTATTTCCTTTTCTTATTTTGTCTTCCCACCTACACTCCCCTTCACTCAAAGAAATCACACCAAAAAAATTAAAGCTCTGCCACAGTACCTTCTGCTTTACTAGAAAAACTCTTTTTGAAATGGAGACCTAAGGCAGCAGCAGCTTGGCAGGGGTCTACCAGCACGTTTGTGCTTCAGGTGATTATTTTGTTATTTAAATGCCTAGGACAAAAACCATCATCTCCAGCCATTTCAGATTCTGAAAGAACTAAATAGCAATACTGACTGGAGACCAAAACAGTTCATTTCACTGGCAGGCATGTGATGAAAGGCTGTTGCAAGTTATAAACTCAAATCCAGCTAGGCCATTCTGTGACCCATCCCACCCTTATTTCCATCCCCCTACACCAGCTCTGTGTTCAGTGGCTTTAACGTGCTGCTCCTACCGCTTGGGAACTTGGAGTGGCTGGAGATCCCCCACGGGGAGCCCTTCGGGGGTGAAATACTTCAGCAGCTCTTTAGCATCCAGCAAGGTCAGCGACTCCCGCTGGCTGTCTTTATGTCCCAGCAATTGCTCAGATGAATGTGCAAACAGAGGAACTCTGGAAAAAAGAAAGCAAGCAAAGACCAAGCTAAGATTTTTTTTTTTCCTTTTTTTAAATAAACTCATGGTATTTTAAAAAGATATTACATCATCGATACTCTGGAGCAATTAAACTAGCACCAAAGTAAAATGAAGAAAGTTGCTCTTTGAGAACATTCACACAAACATTCATGATAAAGAACAGGATAACTGGTGAAAATTCTCAAACATTTAACTGAAGAAAGTAATTTCTTCAAGAATTTAGAGCTTGGTTATGAAATACAACACGGGAAGAAGATTATTCACCATTTTTTTTCTATTTTAGGACCAAAAATTGGTTCCCATTTAAAAAAAAAATACAATATACAGGAAAGAAAAAATAAAGCCACTGCTGCATGCAACCCTCCACTCCTTTCTTAGTGTCTTCAACCAAGTAAATCAAAGTTCTCCCTTTTCTACTGTTAAGCAACACATTGTATCCCAATACAGCATAAGAAAGATAATCAGTTCAGATTATGAGCAATAAAATAAACACTATGTAACAGGTCCTTTAGGAAGCTTTTCAACAGCTAATTAAAAGGAAGAACTTTGTCTGTTTGAGAAACAAAATCCAATAAAATAATAATAATGATAATGATGATGATGATGATAATACCACCATGAGAAAGCTAATGTGAGAATTTATCACATGCAGAACTCCAATCTAAGTCATGGCCAACGGTGGTACTTCAAAGAGAGAAAAGGGATGGAAGTAACTTAGAAAAGGACAGTTGGACACTTGGCTCTACAGGTCTGTCAGCATGACCATTAACACCACCAAAGACCATTAAATCACAGCATCACAAAATAAGCTGAGTTGAAAGGGACCACAAGGATCATTGAGTCCAACCCCTTGCCCTGCACAGCAAGATCCCCAGGAGCTGCCCAAGAGCATTGTCCAAACCCTTCTTGAGCTCTGTTGGGCTGGTGCTGTGACCACTGCCCTGGGGAGCCTGTTCCAGCGCCCAAACACACTCTGGGTGAAGAACCTTTTTCTAATATTAACCTAAACATTCCTTGACAAGTCTTACATAAAGCGAGAGCTAAACTGAAATCAACAGGCTGTCTTAAGTGACAGAAAAATCTATGGGTTTCATTTGAACAGCACTGAAGGCAAAACATAACTAAATATAAATTTCAAACAAAACCAACAGGCTCTTCGACTTCAAAATTACTTGATATATGGTATTATATTTAGGAAATATGAGGAGATTAGAACACATTGTACATATTGACAAAAACAGCTGAATTATCTCTCTTCCTTAGGGTATGTTGGGAGAAGGAAAAGCTTCTGTATGTTTTCCTACCATGGCTACTATTTTCTAGAAGTGTCATTTTGGTAATTTAGTTTAAGAACTATTCTACTTTTAGCTAGCTTCCAGTTGTATTTAGTCAATAAAAATCAAAACAATACTTCTTCAAATACCAAGAAATTACACCTTTGGAGATCGACAGAAGAACAGTTTTAGACTTAAGCAATATTCTCTTTGAAAGATTATTAATACATGCGAAAACAGTTTACACAATATTTATCAACATATAAAGTTCAATGGCTACTCCAAAGAAAATCCTCAATACTTCATCATTACCTCATTTTTTGTTTATTTTTTTCAAAGTTTTCCAAATTCTGAAGAACATGTCTTTCTGGCCACTCCAATGGGTTTGGCTCTATTAAATCAGATTCTGCAAGAAAAACATGTTGAATAACCCTAAATAAAGAATCTTATTCCTTAAAGAAATAGATATACAGTCATTCATATACAGATATTCCTTAATGTATGTCTCTAAAAGTATGCAAATAAAAAAAAATAAATAATAATAAAAAAAAAAAAAAATCTATCTGGTGATGCAATTAGAAATGTTTTCTGAACAATTTTTTTGGTCAAGGAAGAAAAAGGAAGTAGGTAATGCAAGGGTAATTTCAGTTTGCAAAATAAGCCTAGAAAGCTACTTTACTTTTCCTTCCATCTTTTCCTCTTCTAGCAAAAAGACTTTACTCCTTTTACTAAAAGATTGACAAGCAGTATGAAAAAAACATCCAAAGAAAATAAACAGCGTTATTTTGTATATAAAAATACTTACCACACGTCACAGTGCATGAGCTGGTTTTATTGCAGACCTTCTGTAAAACTGGCTTAGGAAGACTAGTGCTGCACAGGTCCAAAAAACATTCTCTTGTAAGCTTTAATAAGCTTTTAAACTCATTGGTAGAAATAACTGCAGGCTGCTTGGTCAATTCCTTTCTATCTATAAAAGAAAAAATAAAAGGCACTGCATCTGCTAAGTAACAAAGAACAACGGGAGCCTGCTAAAAAACAATTAAACAAGAAAATGCCCTCCCAAAACCAGTAACACAAGTAACTTGACACTACTGTATCAGTAAGACATGGGCTGTTTATTTCAAGGACAAGTGAAAAAACAGCAGTGAATAGCTAAAGTCACACGTGATTCATGTTTTTACAGTCCTTTAATTGCTGGATATATGCATTTCTGAGTATATCCAGGTTTGAATCCCCCAGAGACAAACACCTGGACTTGCTGAGACCAAAAGTGAAGGGCTCCAGTCTGCAGAGCCTCCCACCCACCTGTTTCTACTGGTGCTGCAGGAGTGTGGCTCCAGTATAACTGACAGCCTGTCCTGGTCTCTTTGGTCATTATATCAAGGGTCAGGTAATTCTGGTATGATTTAGGACAATCAGTGCATCCCAACTGCTCCTACTCAGTCTCGTATGGAAATGGGTGACCCACTCAAAAGAAATTAAAAACGTAAGTTCAAAAACAGGCCCAGCCTCAGGGTTGAAGCAGACCGGAATCTGAGAACGACTGCAAGTTAGCAAAGGGCGTGGGGTGGGAGACACTACTTACAGAAATCTTGTCTTCTTTAAGTGCTATTCGGTTAATGATAATACACTTAAATTACCTCCACAGCATGCCATTTTCAATAAGCCAGTCAATCTCTCTGAGGCATTTTTTCTTTTAATTGCAATGGACTTAAGACGGAAAAAAAAATCAGGACACGCAAATGTACTTCTCTGCAAAGTCACAAAAATCTAAGGAGGATGACCCTTCAAGTTTTTATTATGAATGATGCATCATGACAAATCTAACAAATCTCCAATACATGGTTTTCCTCTGCTGCTTAAGCCTTTTCAAAGAAAGAATAAAATTTTTAAAAGCTGAAAAATCCAAATCAGAATTCTTATTTTTATAGGAGGCATATCCAGCAATAAAGAATTTTGGGAAAATCACCACAGAATTGCATAGAATTATTTCAATGCTATGCTCAAAAATTCAGAGTATTCATGTAACAACCACTAACACAAATTCAGTGTTCTCTTTTCCATTATCTGACAGATAATCATGGATGTACTTCAAAGTTTCTTTCTAAACTTCTGTTATTTCTTCACGAAGTGATCACCACACTTTGGCTGTCAAGCAACTTCGATTTTGTAAGGTGAGCCATCCCATCCAATTTGAAATAAAGACCTTTTAAATACTAGTTTGAGAATTATCAGAGCTTTCCCATTACTTACTGAGATACTCCTTTAAGGCAAACACTTGGAGACGAGACAGTCTTGTTTCTCTCTGTACAATGTCCTCTCCACAATAGCATGGCAGAGACTTTATCAAGCCAGAAATACGAAAGCCTGTACAAATTAGGAGAAATTTTTATTACAAATCTCTCTTTGGAGTTATTACTTAATAGAAGATATAAACATAAGACACATAAAAATCTTATATTCAAAGGAAACAATCAGACTTTCAAATACGGCTAATCATTGAAAAATTAAACAAATTAATTCCAATTAAACACCAGGAGGATCATTTCAAAGAGATGCCTGACTAGGATTTTTGAATTTCTGTAAAAACCAGTATAATGACAACACAATTAACATGCCTAACATTTAAAGAAGGTAAAAAGATCCTAAGTTTGATACCAGGAAAGAAAAGTTTTCTCCCAACATATGGTCAAGGACTTTCAGTCTTCTGACACTGTACTAATGGGATTTTAATTAGGATAAATGGCAGAGTAGTCAGTCATCTTGCACAGATTTATTTCAATATAAGGAATTAAGCAGATAAGATGCAGGTCACTTTGCTCCTTTTCTTTGCCAATGTTATTGAAACAAATACAGGAATTAGTAGAGATATCTGGTAGGTGTAGTTGTAACATGACAACTACTCCATGATAAATGGCTGCATACCTGCTCTTCCCTATTGGAGCAGTCAGGATAGGAGTGCCAGCTCATACCCTAAATATTCTGCAGTAACATGGACATCAGCAAAGGAACTGAAGGTGATAACAAAACTCAATTTGTCTACTGGCCTTGCAGATTTTATTTTAAATCATCAGTAAAACAGGATTTTCAAGAGATATTCACCTAGATTTTTGGCGTGGGCTGGTCACTCTTTACACCAACAATAAACACTTTCTAAACTTTAAGCTTTCACAAATTTGTTTTGCATTAGTATTACCTGTAAGTCCCTTTACAATAAGCAATTTTCATCTAATCTCAATTACGAGAAATGACTGACAATAACCTTGCATAGTTAATTAAAAAAATATGGTAGCGGTAAATTCTGGGAATAAATAAGCTCTTATTGTATTTTCTTACGGATTCGGAAAAATATTCTTAAAAGAAACATTCATAAAAGATGTAATATTCCTCCTTGTTTTCTCCCTTTTAATACCAACTGGAGTGAATATAAGGAACTTAGGACATTTAGTAGTATTTGCCTGCATTCAGATACTCATTTATAAGTAAGTGATTACTCTTACCTGACTCTGTTTCTTCTCCTTTTGCCTTTAGCTTTCCATTTACTGCAGCAAGAGTGGCCATCCCATTGATCTGGCCAGCTGCATGAATCAAGGTTGCTTTACATCCTCCAGAGCCATTCCCTTGTAGCAAGAAATAATATCGGCAAGATTCTCCTTTCAGTTCAATTTCTGGAACTTAACAAATATCAGGACATAACTGTGAAACACCCTCAGGAAAATATCTTTGAAACAAACCATAATCCACCATCGAAATTCTTTCATTTGCATTCTTCTGTTCAGTGAGAGATCTTACTAACCATCAACCAGGAGAAGTTCTTTAACTGGGCTAAGTAACAGGCAAACCTTTAACTGGCAACTTTGCAATTTTACTATGAAACAATAAAGAGAAGTTTCTGTTCTGCTAGGTAAAAACAGGCCTTTCTGCATATGTGCATTGAAATACAGTAAGTGTTCAATGGACAAACATACAACTCTAGAAGAAAAGGAAATATTGCACACACTCTTCCCAAGGACACTGCATTATTCATTAATAAAAGCTTCATTCCCTGCTTTACCCTTGTGCCTGGATGAAAGATAAAGACATTCTATTTATAAACACTGGCATATAGTATGCAGTTTTGAAAGTAAATTAATGTGGGACCTGAGAGTAACAATGAAAGGATGGATTTGCTATCTTTTCACACAGAAAAAATTTTATAGCACCTTGGTAGACAATTAAGATAATGAATACTTCTTGATGTACTAAGTTTCAAAACTAAAATATTTTAATTTTTTAAGATATTTGCAGTACTGTCTCAATAATTAACCCTACGGGAACTTAATATTTATTAGTATCATAAATTTTTATTAGCAACAAATAATATATTCCTGTGCTTGTTGAAAATTTATAGTTGGACACAGAAAAGAGGGAAAACCCCATTACCTCAATACATAAATTCAGAGAAAGAACAATAAAGAAAAAATATTCCAGAAACGTTGTCATATTGCCCTGTTTCCCATGTCATTTAAATATATTCCTTTTCCAGTTTATCTTGGCATCTCAAAACTAATTCCTGATGGGTAACCTTTTATTTCACAATTTAATCTTGGCATTTGAGAACTACCAATATCAAGAATTATACCTTCCTACAGATGGAAGAGATGAAGGATTCACAAATCCTTAGTAAAGTCAGATTAGCGGTAGCCACTACAAATTAGCAGTTTTCAATTAAACAAGAAAATACATTTCAAAAACAGTGTTTCTCCTCATATTGTAAATTTTACTCGAGGCTTTAATAAGAACATGTTGTGTATTACTGATCATGTTATTATTATAATCGTTAATAGTATTAACTATTGTGTAATAGTTAATACTTGTACAAAACCTTTCCACTGGAGCACAGGACAAATATCCTGCAGCCACTGCAGATCTTGTGCTCATTTGACTGCATTAGTAGCATCTCTCCAATAAATACAAATGCTGCTGCTGTGACCAGCTCTACACCTTCTGTATTCTACCCCTTCCAAACATGCAGAGATAACTTTAAATCTATATACTGATGCCGTCTGGGTTATGCCTTTTATTTTTTTATGTTCTCTGTATTCTTCACACATATATTTGTAACTCTGTCACCTACTGTATTAGTAGCTAGTTTTCCCAGTGCTTTTCCATGGCCTTTCCCTAAGCAGAATAACAGAACTAATTCCAGAGCTCCAAACCCAGGGAGGTACAAGGCTCTGTACTGTCTTAGTTCTTCCTGGGAACCAAGGCCAAGAACAACTCTTGGAGATGCATTCTCGTGGACAGAGTACAATTAGTGCTGAAGGGGGGCTCCAGAGAAGGGGGGAGGAATTGCATCACCACTTGTCCCCCTAATTGGTGCTTTTTATCAATTATGCTAATTTCCTAAAACCTATAAATGTACTCACCCCTAGGGAGGGTGGGCTTTTGGGGACATCTTTTGATAACTGCCTCTGAGGGCCTTCATTAAAGATACTCTTTCATATTACCTCCTTGCTAAAATGATCTCTAGTTTCATTTCCAGGTCAGGAAAAAGGCAACACTGCCAGCATCCATTCCATAATTAAGTTTCTTAATAAGCTTCTTAAGCTTCTGTTATACAACCCTTCCTAATTCCTCTCAATTTTCTCCTCTCTCTAAACCTGAAATATATCAGTCACCAATATGAGCCATCCTCATTTGCAAATTTGTTTGAAAAAATTGTCTTGAGTTGGCAACAGAAATAGTCACTGTTCCTTGGAATCTACATTAATTATATATTAGACGACGTATAAAGGAGATTATGAAAGAAGGCAGAATCCAGCACTTCACTGTGTCCTAGGTAAGTACTTTCAGCACTGGGTTACCACCAAGCTCCTTTTTAGCCTGATGGTTTTCAAGTGCCTACAAACCTCACAGACACTGCTTATACAGTGCCTCCACTTGCAGGACACATTTACCGGTTGACTGAGAAACTTCCCCCAGCCTTGGTCTGCACTGATTCTCTTCTCCCACTTTCTGAATCAGATTTTTAAGCACTGGAACAGGGAATGAGAGTCAGCTGCCAGCAGTGCAGCCATACAGGGAGCACGTTCTCAATTACAGGTTTAGAACACTGGCTCCCAGGAGAATGGAGGCATTCAGCATTTCTTAATAGTCTGTATTTTCCCAGGAGAGACTGAAATTAAATGCAAGTGCACTGAAGAACCTCTGGAAATGCTTAAACAAGAAGGGAAGCACCTCAGTGAAGCAGACTAGAATTCCATCTGCAGAAGTAAATCTGTGCCATGGATTTTACAATCACCTTAGACAGATGTGTGGAAATTGGATCCTAACTGACAGACAGGACACAAAAATGGTTAAAGGAGATGCCTTGTTTCCCCAAAGCTTGCCATGATGTTACCATATTTCTTCCTACAGGTTTGCATAGCTGAACTTGCATTCATCAAATCTTCTTGTGTCCATGAAGATTACAGTCACTGATTCATTTCATTGAAGTTAAAAAGAGAATCCTAAATGTACAGAAAAAGCTCACCATATATACACACACACACGTATATATACACATATAACCACAACAAAATACACGTACCAGAAATGACCTTGGGTTTCTTAGCCATATATTCCTTCCATTTCTTGGTGCTCAGCTGGGCAGGAGATGGGATCACTACATTGCTTACATTACATGGCAGTGTAAATAAAGCTCCTACCTAAATAAGGAGAGCAAATATAAGACATTCAATATTACTGAAACCTGAAATTCCATTCTTGAGCTACTGATTTGGCATTATTTCAAATCTACTTGAACTGAAGAAAAACATCTCCACTTAACATATCTGTCATTCACATCAATCAAAATGGAACTGCATTTGACACAAAAGCTTTAACAAATGTGTTTACTTTTCAGTCCAATTGAGAGATCATTATCTGCTGAATTTCCATTTCAACATAAAAAGGTATTTATTATGTATTGCAAGTGTCTCCATAATCTGGCTACAAACGTTTTTGTAGAGCAGTATCCAGAATGAAAAGAGAATTCGAAGATAACAGTTGTCATCAGTGACTCTGCATTCCTATGAAAAATATTTTTTTTTTCTTCCTACATATTACCCTTGTCCCTTAGCCAGATACTGGACTATGTTTATGTTTCTACATAGACTTCAGGCCAATAAGCACTAACAGAAAAATTGCAGACATATTTGAATACTCAAGCAATAAAGCAATGCTATTACAGGTATTAGAAAAGCCTATGAACATGCAATATTTCTAGTAGCAGACTGACAAAAATCCCTATGAGAAACTGTTATTTTTAAAATATATTCAGTTCAACATGAGCAGACTCTAAAAAGTAACCTGAAAACGTGTTTTCACTGTTTGGGCTTCTTTAAAAAAACTAGTAGAAATGTGAACCTTTTGATTGTAAAAGGTGGATAACGAAGTGTTCAGTGTTCTTAAGTAAAATGAAGACTACCTGGGATATTTACCAATATAAAGCCATTTTAAAAGATACACTAGGAAAAGGACCTTTTCCTTTTCTCAATAAGTGAATGGCGAATGAGTAGCAGGGGAGAAGAAGAGTTACTAAAAACACAAATAAACTGAAAATGAAACATACAGCAAAACATACATACAAACATAATGGGATACCATCTTCACAGTAAACGAAAAACATGTTATTCATAATAACTGTATCACCACTTTCAAAGTGCAGGTTTTGCTTTGAATGGCATAGATTTCTTTTATAAACACTAAAAAAAGTTTTCTAAACAAGATGTATTACCTTGTATGTAAAGGTGATAGAATGTTCAGGAAAAACATCTTCAAACTAATACTGTGGCTATGAATAATCTCACTATCATTCCAAGGCACAGGAGGGAGGGAAAAAACAGGACTGTAAATGTTTCATGAACTCTTTTTATCCAAAATCAGAATATGCACATATAAAATATAAAAAGCTTACCATTTCACAGTACCTAGATAAAATTTCTAGGCTGCATACATGCCTGCCTTTTACTAAAAAAAAATCAATAGCTCAATTATGATAGTACAGAAATTATCTGTCAGGATAGGATTAAAAAATTTAGGAGACTGAAACTTAGCTGAGACAAAGAGAAAACTGTTCAGTGGGTATGTATAGCATGGACCATTGAAATCCATGTTTGGTTTAGAATTAAATACTGAAGAAGCTTAGACAGAGACTAGGTTCAAAAACATTATTCCTGTGTCTTTTATAGGCAATATACATTCGTTCATTTTTCTGCTATACATAAATTAAAAGTTTTTACCTTCCCAGAGAGAAAAGAAATCTGGTCCAAAAGCAGTGTAGATGCCTCCTTGGTATTCTTTCTTGACAGGCTCCTGAACAGAACAGTTTAAGGAACATCATCTTCACAAAGAATTATGCACCTCTATTTTACAAATCAGGTTACCATCACATTTGAAAGAAGCACTGCAAGCATCTAATTTTTGATACTACAGTATTACAAAAGATAAAAATTCACCTTTCCAGATAAAGGGATACATTTGGAAATGTTATATAACAAAATACTCCACGGACATCTCTATTATAGACAGACAGAAACAGATATTTATATACTCAAAATCACAGCAGGCTTATACATCTTATACATATTAAGGTCTAATTGGTACACCAAGACTAGTAGCAAAAGCACATACTTTTAAAAACCAATAGTAATGTATCTCAAGATCTCTGCAGCACACACACTCAAGAGAGAAATCTGCTAAACCTTGTCACAGATTGTGCCACTGCACAGTAAAAACACGGTTTGTAGACAAATGTACCTATATTGTGAAGCATGCTACACTCATTGCTTAGAAAGGCTTCAGGTTTTTTTTAAACTTACACAGAATAAGCATTTCTCTATTCTTTTCCCACAAAGAGCATGCACATCAACAGGCAAATTATATATGCAACAGTATCAACACATGGTTATTGCTAATGTAATTCGAATTTCAAAATCAAAAAATCCAGTTGTGAAGAATCACTATGACTATTTTTGGCAGGCTAGAATGGAATGAACCCTTGCCTATCCTCATCTGTCTATTGCTTGCATGGGTAGATGCTGATCTTGTTCTTTCTGCTACAGAATTATCAGTAGTAGCTTAGGTCCTTAAAAAAAGGATACAGCTCAAACTCCAGATCTGATACAAAAATGGAAGGTAGATCAGAAAGCATCACCATCTGTAAAAATTCTAGTGCAGGACCATAGTAATGAAAAACCTAAAAAGAGATCAAATAAAAAGCTAAATATGTAACACTTGTATGATGTTATATCAGCAGAAATTCCTCAAGTGTTTTGCTGGAGAGATTAGCCTTGCAGATAACATCTGAAAGAGGTATAAAGGAATACAGAAACATTTCACAACATCATATCAAATTATATGAAAAAAAATAAGCTATTTAATTTTTTTTAATAAATCTGACTTTGTACAATGTCAACACAGTGATTCAAGTGAGTTCCAACTCTTACCCAAAATAAAATATGATCTACCAGGAACAGACTAATGCAATACAAAATGTACATGTTTTAACAATGAAAATAACAAATTCCAAACTGATACCAATTTTTGTTCATTTACCAATAATGCTCATTTTTGTTTTCATCAACACATGATACTGGAGTTCTCATCAATTATCTACTTCCAGAAAACATAAAACAGCGAGAATGTAAAAAAAAAAAAAACAAACTCAAACTTTTAAAATTAAGTGGGAAGGGTTAAATAAATACAGAATTCATAATTTAACTATTTGGAGTATTAAACTGAACAAAGTCTCAATTTTTACTTGAAAAAAATCTGGTATTGTATTTCTAAGAACAAACAGATTAAGTTTGAAGGATCTGTTTTGACAACATAGATTTACAAAAGAAATATTCCTCAATTTTATCCAATCATCACTTCTATACTGAACTTTCAGTGCTGACTAAGGATTCCCCAATTACTAATTTTCTCCAGAAAGTAAAACAGATGAATTCTAAAACTTGAAGAAAAATCAAGACTAATACTTACTTCTGGCAAACTATCAGTATTCCTCGACTGCCACTCTTTTTTAGCAGCAAAGCAAGACCTTAAATTTGCAGTCCTGAATGTCTTGGCTGAAGTGCTCTTTATACAAAATTCTGGAAAATCCACTCCTGATCCAAACTGGAAAAAAAAAAAAAAAGAAGATAATAAACGTGTCAAAAAGAGATTAAAATTATTTCTCTTCAGTCATTTAGATGTGTTATTATTTTTAACAATATTATTTTTTCAGAACTGTAAAACTAAGAAAAAATACTAAACTTAGATAACCAACTATTAAATCCAAAACAGTAATACTGAAAATGTAAACAATGTCAAAAGCTCTCAGGTTTTGCAGAAACATTAGACATATGCAGGCAACAATGACTTACACGACAATGATTTGTGATAGATACAAAACAATCTAATTTTGAACAGTAAGTTATGAAAAAATATTTCAGAGGGGAGCATCTGGATTTCAGAAGTTCAGATCCTGATGCATTGATCTTATTTATCATTTCATCCTGCCACCCACCCAGACACATTGCACATTACCTTTGAATTACATGGTTCAAATCAAATTTGGCTTAAGAAATAAAATGCACTGCACAATAAATGCTTTAAATGAGGTACAGAGATGCTTTAAGAAATAAACACTGCAATAATAAAAGTATTTTACCTTTCTTTCCCATATCTGAATCTTTCCTCTCCACAGTTCATTTAAATCAATGATATTTGTTATATCATCTGAAGATACAAAGTCTGCTGACAGATAGTCTGCAATCTTTTGCCAGCTACTGTAAAAATATCAAAGAATTAATCTTACTGAGTTTAGTATTACAAATAAACATGCAGTACAGCTTGACAGAATTTACCTATGACTCTTAGCATTGAACAATCTTGTGTATGTCAAGACATACAATAAAGCTTTATAAAAGCTTTATATCCCACAAAGTAAAAAATATTATAGAATTGCTCATTCAGGCTCTATAAAGGAAATTGTTCATGTGCTCCATAAAAGTGACAGCAAAGAACTTTGACATCAAATAAGATTGGCAAGAGCAAGCTGCAAGCACAGCATAGTAATGTTGTGTGCTAGAAGCTGCAGCAAAGCCTGGTAGCCATCAGTGGGGCTATGGTTTGTAGCTAACCTTCTGAATGGAGATACAACTGCAGCACAAGCATTATCCTAATTCAACAAGAGAGTGCAGCCAGAGTCTGTGGGTTCTGCTGGCAGTCTGTCTACTAAGGGAAATCAGCACCATCAACAAAATAAAGTGAAGTAACTTTCATCAGAGATCTTCTATATCCAAATAATCTCACTTTACATAAAAGGCAGCAGAAAAATTTATCCAGTCAAAAGCTGGCTCCACAGGATGATATCATGAGATTAAGTGTTTGTGGAAGCCACCGAGTAACTTTCTTGTCTTCCACATACCTCAGGAAATACTGTATAGTAGTTATGCTGCTTATTCTATCCAAGGACTGAACATTCACCTTTTTATTAATTTAGGATTAAGCTTAACCACATATTCTATGAAGCAAAATTCAATCTTTTGGGCATGGAGGGGAATGAAAGAGACCTTGCCAGGCTGTTCAGTATCCACACAATCATTCACTTCATGGGATAAAAACCCCAAATCATTGTAGTTTATATGGTGATATATATCATGGCCTTTATATGTCAATTAGAGGAGGACAGTAAGCAGATTACTAGACTTAATTTCAACTTGAATTAATAGGCTCAGTAACTCTTCATAGTAACAGAATCTTGGAAAACATACAGGAAGTAATGGAGCATTTATACTCCTTTTTCAAAAGGGACAAATGAGGCACTCTAAATTTTATATTGTGTTTGGTATTACATTTCAGGGAGGAAAAGTAAAGTAAAACCAGCAGTAGTATGGATTCATTTAAAAAAAATCTGGAAAAATAGAATCAGTATACAAGTTATCCCATAGCATAATATAACGTGAAAACATTGTATGCACACTGAACTCATTGAAAGAGAAGAGAAAATATTTTACTCTTTGCTCCCACAGAAAACAAGAAGTGCAGAGGACTGGTTTTTTTGCCTTCTTCTCTGGTTAGGGCATTTACCATAAATCAGGATGAGTAATTCCTCCCTGCATACAATAACAGACTAATTTATGCATTTTCAAAGTATACATGTAAAGTACTCAATGCTGCTTTTATTTCAACTCACTGATCTATGCTAACACAAAACAGAAGTGATCTTTTTTAGCCCTGAAATAAATGCCATACCCTTTAGCATCACTTGCTGCAATAGTGATCTGTGCAGAGTGCCACTCTCTCAGGTGTTTCAGGGCACCAATAGCAGGTAAGCAGTCTTTTAACTTGGGTCCATCACATTCAACAGCATGCAGGATTACATCAACCATTGCTCTGCCTATAAAATAGTTGTGTATGACTCAAAGTATCATGATTCAGTAAATTATTCACTCATTTAAAGATAGAATAATATTGGTTATCACTGATTACATTAAAACCGGCAGATAGATCAAATAATTTCAAGATTTAAAACACTTCACACATTTTAGCTCATCTCTTCCTGCTCTTCTTAGATGAACACAAAATATTTCACCATTCCCTCAGTGGCAGTGGTTCTGTACCTTTCTCCTCTCTCTCTCAGCAATGATTGATGAGATGTCTCCCATACAATTAAGCTACGGCATTTTCCTACTTTTAACACTAAACTGCTATTTTTCATTCTTCTTGAGTTCCCTTGTTAGCCCAAATTAACTTCTGCAACATGCAAGGTGACATGTATCTCCAGTTTACAAAATCCGAATTCAACAGTTCTGATGTATTTTCCTTCTAATTTCTTTGGCTCCCACCCACAAGCAAGCAGCTGTCAAATCAGATGTAAGCCTGATATGAACATCTCCCTTTTTTAATAAGAAAATTTCTGTGTTGAGTCTTTTATTGTTTACTATGATTACTTTGGTGCCATTTCAGATAGATAAATTTGTTATATAAATAGGTATTTTAAACTCTACTGAACTACAGCCTGCCAAAGAAACAAGCAGCAAACTAGTCCTCAAGATGATCTGCAATGCCAACCATGCTCAAGTTCATAAACCACCTTCAAGAGCTGCATTAAGTTAATTCAGCTACCAAACTAACATTCTCTGAACTTTTCCATTCACTATACTTTTACCAGATGAGTTTTTAGATCAATAACTAACAAGATAAACTCCAATGAGATTGGTTTTTAAAGACAGATTACCTGGGGCAGGCAATTTATCAGCTAATTGATGCAGACTTTCAGCAGCTTCATCATAGATACTAAAAACAAAGAACAACATGTTTGGATCCAAAAAATAAGCAAAGTTATTTAGAAACAAAAAGTTACAACTAATGAATGGCACCTGATGTAAGTATCTCACATCTTTAAAACTCTGCACAAACATACCTAGGCTATGAGAAATCATCTCCTCTTTTACTAAGACAGAAGCAGGCCTAATGACACCAAAATAATCTGCAGTAAAACTAGAAGTAGGATTCAAGTGGAATTAGCAAGAAATTTTTGTATATATAACGTTGACTGTAAGGAAACTGTTCAGTTATCCTATAAAAATCATCTGCAAAAAGTAAAGCTTTGCTAAACAAAATAAAAGTATTTTCAGTTCTAGTAGGGGATTGTTCATAGTTAACTCTTGCTTTGGTAGTAACTCTCACTTGTTAACTTTTTTGATCTTCTTGGGTCATCACTGTTAGATACCAGATCACTGTTCTTTAAATAAAAATAATAATACACATACTCAGTCAGAGACAGTGATTCCCGACTGTTACTGTCATCTTCCTCAAAATTTTGTGTGGTTCCCAGGTTCTCATCAACGCTTGCTTGGTGAGAGTCGTCATTTTTCGGTGTGTCAATATTTACTTCCTCCCAATCAGAACTGCAGAACTAATCAAACAAAAAGATAATATGCAAATAAGCAAAAAGAGTTTTGAACATCACAGTTTTAGCTTGTTCTACAGTCAGGCAGATGGTTGAGAGAGTTATACTCTAAAAAAAGTTAGTCTTACCTGATAATAACCACAAATGACATGACTTGCAAAATACCATTTCTTTGCACCTGGAATACCAGCCACTGAGCACGCTGCAAAGAAATAAAACAATTATTTAAATTAATCAATTCACTACAACCTATTCATCCTATTATAACAAACACCTATATTAAAAGACTCTCTAAGTAATTTAATGTGCAACAATTAGTTGTGTTCTACTTTCCTTTGGCATCATAACTAAGTTCTAAACATCTTAAGGTGTAGGTAAGTGTCTTGGCAAGTGCCTATTTCTGACCCCCTGACTGTTAGTAAGAAAACATTGCTTTCTCTTTGCATGATCTGTGTCAGACTCAAACTAAATAAGACCTTTCATAAATATGATTTAGAGTTCACAAAATGAGATGCTCTATCACCATTTCTATGCAATAAAAAGCATAGAAGTTGAAAACAGCTTAACATTCTCATCTCTGTGAATTTTAAGAGCTTATAGTGGTTTTCCCACATGAATCCCAATTACATGACATCTGTGACAAGATGAGCTTAAAACAGAAGATATCCAAACCAAGTAAAGAACTAAGAATGCATTTTTAATTAAAAAAACACAAAACAACAAAACACAAACACACAGCCCTTAAAAGTACTAAAGCAGATCTTAAGAAATCTATACTAAGGTGAAAAAATGATTTAATATTAATGGATTAAAGGTCTGAATTGTTACCCAACAGACAAGTCCTGCTTCCACTGAAAAAATTATAACACATTATAGGAGAAATATCACACTTCCCACTGACTTGAGAAACAAGTCCTTTCCTACTTTTCCCTGCTCAACTGGACTGAAACTTGTCAACTCTTCAAAACCCTTCCCCTTCATTTCTCACAGCCAATCAATCTAATCATCTCCTAACACCTTAGCTGTTGGAGCAGCAGGAACACCACACCACACCACAGCACTTTGGTTTACTTAAATTTCTAACTTGTTTCCCCTAACAGAACATGCACAGGCCAATTCCATGACAACACCTGCCCTACCTCAGTGTGAACTGCCATACTTACCTGGGAATATGCTCACATCTGCATTTATAGATGCATTATAACTTTCTTTCAGGAACTGATACATGTCTGCAGCAGTCCCAGCTAGGAAAAAAAACAAACAAAACAAGCCAAACTTAAAAATACTGAGTAATGGAAGTCAAATATTACTTTCTTGCAAATACAGTATAAATTTCAGTGTGATATTCGAAAGTGAATTTAGGGAAGAAGGGTGAAAGGGGTTCGTTGGGATTTTTAAGAGAACTACCACCTGCAGATTTGCAGTCTAAAAAGGCAAATTTTCCTAAACTCCCCTCTAAGTCACGCTCAGGAACACATCACGGAGTTACACGGCATCACCGCAATAAAGCAGGAACCCCCCCGAATTTCCTGCAGGTTAAAGGCACCAAAGATCGCAGCCTGAAGCAAAGGCGTGCTTAGGGAGGCAGGAGCCGAGAGAGCCCCGCGGCCGCCAGAGCAGCGCCCGCCCGCCCGGCCCCGTCCAGCGCCCGCCGGGCCCCGCGGCCCCGGCCCCGGCCCGGCCCAACCCGGCCCCGGCCCTGCGGTACCTGCGGCGGTCGCTGCCGCGGGCCCGCCCTCGGCCCGGCGCTCGCCCCAGCTCAGGAGCAGCACGTAGCGCTCCATGGCCGGCCGGGCCCGCGGCCGGCGCCGCTCCGAAGGTCCCGCGCTGCCGGCCGGGCCCGCCCTCCGCAGGGCAGCGCTTCCGCTTCCCGCGGCCCCGGCGCGGCGCTGGCCGCGCCCCCTGCGCCCTGCCAATGGCGAGTTACAGCAGGGCGGCCCAGGTGAGCGCGGCCTCATGGCCGGGACCGGGCTCCTGAGGGAGCGGGCGGGCACGGAGGGTCCCCGGGCCCCCAGGGGAGCGCCCCGGGGCTGCCCATTGGTGTCCGTGCTGCTGGCGGGAACCGCTGTGTGCGACATGTCTGGGGAACCGGGACTCCCGCGGCCCCGGAAAGCTGCGTCTGGGGGAGCCGTGCCCTTCACCGGGAGGGAAGGAAGCCTTGGGCGTTTAATATCCTGCAGCGATGTTACGGTTCATGTGGCGATAATGGAAGCTTGCAGAGGAGATCTGCATGTTTGAAACAAAGGCCTAACCGGTGACCTATGGCCGGTCACCTGTCAGTGGTGTTGGACATGTACATCGCACCGCAGTGGGTGTATCGCGCTGCTCCGTCCTTTTAAAGGTTGTTTGAAGGGGATGCTGCTGCGTGTCAATACTTCTTCTAATATTTTTGAATGTAAAAGAAATGTTGATTTAGTTGAGGAAGGTAGATTGCGGTAGGGTGGGCTTTTCCTGTGATGAGTACTGACCCTCTTTCTTTTCAGCAATGGGCTACTTTTGCCAGAGCCTGGTACCTCCTCGATGCGAAGATGCAGCCCCCAGGAAAAATAGCAGCTGCCACTGTAATCAGACTCGAAGGCAGACATAAACCTATTTATCATGCACTAAGTGAGTATTGCAATGGATGAAAGCAAATTTGCTTTTCTTCACATGTGTGTCTCTTACAATTTCAGTTTTAAAATCTAGCCTGGTATAAAAGATTGCATTTCTCAGTTGTTTATAAATTATAAATTAATTGCTTTTCTTTCTCGTCTTTTTCCATCATACCCCTCCAAAACCTAATGTTGTTTCTTTACCAATACATATAAAGGATGTTATGAATTTGTAATTTATTTTGAGTAACTGAATTACAGTGGGTTGTTCTTTCATTTTTTTTAGAAACCTCAGAGCTTGTTTTATTGATCTTAAATGTTAAGATTTAGTTCACAGTGCACATAAAGAAACATCTGAGTGCTTCCTTTCAGTAGGTGTTCAGGACCAGAGTCTTGGAGTGCTTCATTCTGAATAAGGTGGAAAGAAGTCCTGTTTTCATGAGGCAGTGGGTACAAACTGAAACACAGGATACTCTGAACATCAGATAAGATATTTTTTACTGTGAGAGTAATGAGAAGTCATTGCCCAAGAGGTTATGAAGTCTCCATCTGTGATTTTCAGAAGCTGGTCCTACTCTGAGCACAGGGTTTAGATGGCATGACCTTCAAAGGCCCCTTCCTGCCTCACACGTTCTGTGGTGAGGAGGCTGGGACCGGTCTGATTCTTAAATGGGCAACAATCATTATTGAAAGGTACCCTGTTTAAATAAAACCATCACTTTGTTTTTCTGAAAATTAGAGATTCAGCTATAAAGATGCATCTGTAATGCTGTTCATTACTTGTAATGATGTAGTGCCTGTCTCATGGGGATAGGCATTTTATAAGTAATAAAAAGTTGATCTTTCACACCATTAATACAGTGTTTCCTGTAATACCCATGCAATTTTTCCCAGAGACATTACTGAAACGTAAAGGAAGCCTTGAAGTTAGATCATATATGTTGAAGTGTAGGTAGTAAAATTATACTCAAACTATTTCACAGTAGGAGGTAGGATTTGTAGTGTTGTAAAGGCTTTTAAATATCAGTTCTGCTGTTGCAAATTTTGTTGTATCCACAAGATGTCACTGGAGACTTAAGGCTGTCTTGAGCAATAAAGCAGATGCTGAGAGGAGAATGTTTTGGTTACTCTGTGTGAATACTTTCACGTCTGTGAAGTTACAAAATCTTGGGAAGTATTTCAAGGATAACTTCATTTTGTTTAAAATATTCTGTAAATCAGTACTAATTGCTTTACACCACCTTGACCCCAGTTGGTTGGTTACTACTACTGAGACATTTAGGAAAACGAGCAGGAGCTTGGGGTTTATGTACTTGATTCTTCTTTTGCTTGTTATTTTGAGCTAACAAATATTTCAGTGTCTGTGAGATAACGGCTCCTTGGACAGAGTAACATCAGGGGGATTTTTTTGTTGTTTTGTTTTTAATTTGGTATTAATATTTGTTAATTCAGTATTCACATAAGTGGAAGACTATTGGCAGAAATTTCCTTAAGATGAGCTTATTGTGTCATCTTCCCAGCCAAAACACCAAAAAGTCACAAAGTCCAGTGTCAGTTCCCTGATGTTTATGAAGACATACAGTGTTTTTAGAACTGAACTGTCAGCAGTGAAAGGCTGCAGCAACGAACATGTGTAAATTGCATTTGCACTTCAGCTATAATTGAAAGTGGAGTGTTTAAAGAATACAAGATTAAAAAATAATAAAAACCTTAAGTTGTGAAACTTGCTTTGATTAATTACGTGCTCCTATAAAACATGCATGGTTAATTTAAGCCCTGCTTTGTATAGCTGCTTTGTCACCTACTCAAAAATGTTTTAATCAAGTGAGCCTCTTCAAATACTTGTGTTCTAATATGGTGATGCAAATGAGGCTGAACTTCAGGCAAATTTTCACTTTAGTTGAATGGGTGGTTTTAGCTTATACAGCTGATCAAGATCATTACTTCTGAAATTAAAAACTACATTTTTTTTCCTATTTATGAGATATTTTTGAGATAATAGAGGTTTTGTTAGCACTTTATTACTACAGAAGCCCTATTAAACTGTTTCTGGCAGGGTGTGGGTGATAGGTTATAAACTTTGCAGTTAAAGAACTTTTGATGTTAAAGTTGCTGATATAACTCTAAACATAGGTGTATATGCTGGAACATTTGCTTCTGTTTGATAGATGAAAATGTGGGGTTTTTCCCAACAGGGCTGTTGGGGGTGGTGTTTTTAGAGCTTTTTCCCTCTGCCACTTCCCTCATTGCAATAGTTTTGTTTGTTTTATATATTTAGCCTGAGAGTGTAACTATTCAATAGAAATATGTTACTTACTCAAAATGTTCATTCCTTCACTAAACACAGATACTGTTTTTATGAGAAAGTAAAATATTTTTTTTTAATATAGGTGCATATGCAGCATAATGTGTTGAATTGAATAGTCATTTTCCAGTAAGCCTGATTTCCAAATCTTAGCTGAATAATTGCAATGGTTTAGTCATCTGGCCTGATGGTATTTTGCCTGCTTACCTGCCTTCTAATGCAATAGTACTAAAAATAGTAATTAAGGTTGGTATTCAAGTGCTGATTTGGATGTTGTGACTCAAAAAGCTCAGTTTTATGAAAGCTGTGTTTATATGCTACTGTTTATGTATTGCACACATAATAGTTGTTGTTTTGATTGATTCCCTCGGTGGTTTTCTTTAATATTCTCCATTTATTTCTACCTTGTAGATGACTGTGGAGATCATGTTGTCATAATAAATACCAGACATATTGCCTTCTCTGGGAACAAATGGGAACAGAAAGTATATTCTTCACATACTGGGTAAGCTTTATGGTAAATAAGGCTTGTGGTAATGAGCTTGTGAAAATTTCATGTCATATTTTCTTAATAGTTGAAGTCTTTTTTAGCATATTGCTTTAAAAGGGAATTCCTGCTTTAACTTTTAGGGATTTTTTTTGTTTGCATGTGTTACAATGTTTAAAATGGTGTAAACCTTTTTCTCTTTTTCTTTTCTTTCTTTTTATTGTTTTGTTTTTGGTTTTTTTATACCCAGTGTATGTTGCTAGGCAAATAATCTAACTCAAAAGTAGTCAGAACAATGGAATAAGTTAATAGATTTGGTGAGAGAGGTTGTGTCTTATGTTAACCTCTGGGCTATTCTGTCTACTGTGTAATAGAAGATATTTCTATTGACGCTGCACATTTAAGATATATAGTCACCAACTTTAATTACTTTGTCCTACCAGGACCTATTTACCTAACCATAAATATGGAATCAGAGGATGAAAAAAAGTTGGAAGAACAATTAAAAAATGAAATGCTCTCAAGCTGTACTGATGTACAGTACATTGTTATATATAGTTGTGTAAAATATATTATTCTGGCACACAACTTGTTTATAGTAGAGAGTGCAGTAATCAACTACAGACAGGGTATGGATGATCAGTGCTCCTGTTTTATACAACATAATAATCTCTGAGTGTCACAGTGTATCCAACTGAGAGATGAATAAATCACTGAGAAAACTAATTTTGCTAGTGCTAATGGTGCAATCCTGAAATTGCTGAGTTGCTGAAAAATTCTTGTTCAGACGTGATGGAAATTATTGTGTTCTTCTTTTTTTCTCCATCTCCCCTATAACCTAAAATTTTCTCTAAAAACTTACATGTTAAGTTAAAGCACTTGCTTAAGTATCTAAGTTGGTTTTGAATAAGTAAGAATTGTACATTTAAAACCAATACTTAAGTCCATGCAGCTCAGTGGACATGTCTTCATGATGCTGGGCCTATTTTCATTTCACTTATGCAGATTCCTAATAATATAATTCAATCGAAATTAAACCCAGCTTTACCTGATTTCCATGTAATTTCTTACTCCATGCTATCATTCATTTAAAGCTTATGCATAGATCTGAATTAGTGCAGCTTCAACTTGTCATATAGACTTTAGAAAGATGGATGCATTGCATTAAAATTAAAATTTTATTACTCTAGATATGCCAAGTCTTCCTAGGATTTAGAAAAGCAAGAAAATAATACATACAGTTAAAAATGGATGTCTCTCCTGTCAGCCACAGACTGATTGTGGGTCTTGATCATCTGGAAATATTTCAGAGTTCTGCATATTTTATTCCTGTTGTATTCTATAACTGTTATGGTGTATTTAATAAGCAGTTTTAAAAACACATTCCTCTGCTTGTGAAGCACAAAGGTTTTCATACTCAAGTGAATGGATAAGAAAGTACAAATGGTGTTGAAATTAGATAGTTGACAGGATAAATAAAATACAGGTTTTGGGCTCATGAGAACAACTTCCTTTTTTGAAGGGCTGTAATACCATACACCCTTGTTCAAGATGTAGTGATACTTTTGTTAACATCATGCTTGAGCGTGTAGAATTAAGCTTATATGTTTGTTTCTTTTTTCTAGTTATCCTGGTGGTTTCAAACAAGTCACAGCAACTCAGCTCCATTTGAAGGATCCAACTGCTGTAAGTGTTTTTCCTTCTTCTCTTTAATTTGTGAAACTGGTTGGTTTCCTGTTAATTAGTTCCCCTAAACAAATGGGA
Organism: Acridotheres tristis; assembly: GCA_037013685.1. Classification (NCBI taxonomy): domain Eukaryota; kingdom Metazoa; phylum Chordata; class Aves; order Passeriformes; family Sturnidae; genus Acridotheres; species Acridotheres tristis. Next base: position 137,111,156 of record CM072886.1, on the reverse strand, counting down.
TCAGTTACCTGCATGTCTAAAGCTAAATTACAAACATTCTACTAGGGGATCATAGAAGCTTGGCTTGTGACACCATTTTTGTAAACAATGTTTTCAGGATTAGATTATAAATTGTGTATTTTTGTCATTCTTCCATGCTGTCCAAAGGAGCAAATCAAGCTTGTTTGCTTCACTAATTTTTCACTTATTTACTTCCTTTTAGTTTCAGGGGTCTGACCTTTCTCATAAGTGTACTGTCTCTAGTCTGAGTGAGCTAAGCTGTACTTGAGCTTAATGACCCTACTGCTTTTTTTAAGAGCCATCAAGAATAATGCTAATCTTAAAAAAGTTATAAAGTGCATCTGCCACTTTTTCCCAGTGAAATTCAACAGTAGGTTTTAAGTGATGATGTTTTTTAAAATCTTTTCTGCAATGTTGTGTGTTCATGGTCTGTGAAAGAAATGGAAATTATGATTATGTTGAACAGAAGCCTCTTTCCTGTCTGTATATTCTGAAATGCAGTGTTCATGTGTTTGTACTGATTAAAAAAATAGGGAGCCAGGTACAAACATTTTGATTTACACCATTATGAAATTACTTCTACTAGAGATTTGAATGGACAGCATTGGAGGACTGAGTTCTTTAAGGACTTATGTTTCAGAGCATGATATAAGACACAAAGAGATTAGTAGACATTTATGTTCAGCTTTGACTTGGAATGCTTTTGTTTGGTTCACTTTATATATAAAATATAGAAGTGTTTCTTCCTTTACCTAGAGAACTTTTATCTGCTGTAAAATTCATGGGTTTTATCAATGATTTGAAAATCTTGGTTTGTCCCAAGTCTGCTTTATACAAGTGCAAGTACTCAATGAATTTACCTGGTTTCTGTTTTTACTGTCACAACTTCTTTAAATAAAATTAAACTAAATCCTACATTTCCAGATAATGTTCTGTCTAGAATTTTTCAAAACAAATGCTTTTGCGAGCAGCCTCTAAGATTGTTGTAATTCCCTTCGAAATTACTGATAGCTCCATGTCTAAAATTGATTCTTTAACCGATTTCATTTGAGCTTCAGGCAGATGCTGAGCACTGGGAGGCAGTATAACACAACTTCTTAGGGCATGAGACTTGGATGTTCTGTAAATTACCTTCTGGTATTCATTCTGAAATACCTCTTTTATTGCCAGACTCAGATGAATTTCTCTGGAAACAGAAGAGGATTAAATGCATTACCAAGAACTAAAGCATGTTAGACAGGCTCAGCAAATGGTGATGTGGCTCAAGTCTTGGTCTAATTTAGCAGCAGACACTATTTTTTTAACACAATGGTGGAGAATCTTCAGCAATTAACTCTGTCATTCTATTGAAGATGAAGTATTCAGTTGCCTCTCTCATAAAGATATTTCCGACGTGTTTTTCTCATAATTAGTAGTAGTGGGTGGTAATTTGGCAAGATGCATTCTGTGTGTGTAGCTGTAATGGGTTTTTATTGCTAGAAACTTTTGTTTGCTTGTTGAATTGTGTTAGTGTGAAATGCATTGGGATATGACAAAAATGGGAATTACGTGATGACGCTTTATTGACAGGCTTTATTTTTAGAACTAGCTTTTAAAACTTGAAAAAGTAGTACTGTAAAGAGAACAGTGTCAGCCTAAGGAACATACGGATCTCTAAATCATAATCTAAGTGACACATAGTTATTATGGAGACTTTTATAAATCACTTTATTTCACTTCCTTTCTCTTAATCTCATTAAATTCAGTTCCTGTGAAGCCAGTGGAATTAGGAAGATTGTAGGAAGCAGGCTGTATCTTCTTGTGGCATCCAAACCTTCATTTTGTAAAGTGCTACTTCCATCCTGGAGGCTACTGCTATTTCTCTGTGCTTGGACTTACTGCCTCCTGCTCATTCATCCTGGTGGTGCTACATCAGATGAGTCATTCTTGCTTTTGGAAATAGTGCTGTTACAGAAATTAAGGCAGTAAATTAATGGAAGAGACTACTTCCAAGGAAAAGGATGTTGTAAACTTGCATGGTGCTGCATAGAGATTTTGCAATGGATTTGAATATTTTCAGTTTATATAAGACTTTTCTTGAGTGTGTGTGTATATAGTATATAGCAGGAATGCTTAGCACTGTCTTTATTTACATATATCTAAATTCAAACATGCAAATCCCCAAGATAAATATTTTTCTGTTAGTTTTGTTTCCAGTATACAGAGTGTTTTAGGAAAACCTGGTTCACAGCTAATGGCAAGTTAAAAAGATTATGAGTAATTTGTTGCAAAATGCTGTAGTTTATGCTTACATGGGAGGCTGAAAGATGTAAGTATAGTTGTCAGAATTTAGACGAGGTTGCTGTAGTATCATCCCTGATCATTTCTAGCTTCTTCCTAGGGTACCACCAAGATTAAGTGATATTCTCACTTAATGGGGGACCTCATTGTATCTATTTTACTAATTTTGTAGCTTTATGTTCCTTGCAGATCGTAGTTGTGCTTCAGAGGGATTGTGCTGAATTTGAATTTACATGTGCCTTTTTTCAGAGGGCCCTAGGATGATTCAGATTGAAGAGAACCTGAGGAAATCTCTAGTCCAGCTTCCTACTCGAAGCAATGTCAACTGTTGGGTCAGATAAGGCTGATGGGGATTTATCCAGACAGGTCTTGAAAGCTTCCCATGGCAACTGTTTGTAATCCATGACTTCTCTTCTTTGTTGAAAGGAATAAAAAGCCTCACCTGCCCAGTCATAAGTGTCTGATCTCTGATGTATAATTTTGTATCTGAGATTAGAAAAAGACTACTTTTTAACCATTGCTAAGTATCTTTCATGTTAATATGGGGCAGTGAATGCAAAAAGAAGTCTGCACAGTTGATGTTTCATATAGCACTTAAAGTTCCTTGTTCATTTTGCCAAGTTTTTCAGCAATTCAGAAAAAGTTGGGTTTATGCAAGGGTGAAAATTAGTGTGTTAACAAAAAGATACCAAAAGTATATATTCCAGCACATTTTTACCTTAAATACTTGTGAGTTCATTTGGGAGGCATGAGGAGGAGCGTATCTCTGAATCTGTTTAAAATTTCTAGTGTGTTTTCAGTTGTCTGCTCTTCTGCAAAATAGCCAAGAATAGAACTCATCTATTGAAGTTGGCTGGGCTACTTTAAGAAGTGCTTACTGAATAAAAAAAGCCCAGCTTGTTCACATTTCTCTGACTTAGATTAAATGTGAATTCTTGGACCACCCATAAGCAGAACTATTAAATGTGTTCTTTAGGTGCACCATGAAACTTTGTTGCTGTAGTTCCAAACAGCCACTCTGTTCACGGTTTAGTTTAATACTAATATTCTGTATGGTAGCAATAATCTCTTAGATGTAAGTGGGCAGACAGCATTAATTTCCATTGGAGGTTACTAAAAGAAATTCTGATTGAAAGGTTTGGTGTGCTTTCTTTGCCAGGACAATCTTTTGAAAATGAAGGAAATGGGTAAATCTTTGGATTTGAGGTGTTGGTGTTTGGAACATGTAGAGGTTTGGGATTTTCTTGGCTTTTTAAAATAAAACTTGCAGGATTTTGATTTATCTGGAAAAGTGCTGATGGTCATGAGACCAGCACTTTAAAAAATAGACTCCTAGGTACTTGATACAGAAAGACTAAAAGATGTAGTTTTAAATCTTGGATTTGAGAGGGAGCAAAGATTACTTGAAGAAACTTCCTGGAAAAATCTTACGACTTTTCATTGAAACGTCTGTAAAATAATATTGTCAGATCTAATCTGTAGAAGTAGATAGTAATCCTGTGAGGACAAAGTTTGATTTGTGATTTAAAAGGTAGGCAAAACTCAGCTTAATTTTTTTTTTCTGGCTGCATCAGAAACTTGACCCCAGAAAAGAAAAAGAAGAAATTACATTTGGCTAAGACCAAATGCTCGGTGAGAGGACTGACCTTTGCAGTATTCACAGGCTGTATTGCCTATGACAGAGAAATAAAGGGCAATAATTGTTCAGAATGAATGTTACCTACTAGGGAAGATTATTAAATGAAGCAGGGTAGCTCTATGGAAATGAGCCGGGAGGGAGCCTCCAGGGGTGTCAGGGTTTTGGTTTGTTCAGCTGCTGGCACTGAATATGAAGGGGTTTAAAATGTTCTAATTCTCCTTTTGAATGCCCTTTAGTCTTGCACGTACAGACTTGCCATTATATCTGCCTAATAATGGTCTCTTGAAGAAAAGCTCAGCACAGTTAAATCTTGCTGTTTGTATTTGAGAACCTATTTTTTTGCATCAGAAAGGGATAGTTGATAGAATAATATTTACATGCTAGGAGTCAGTTACTGAAATACTAGATGTAGTAGCATTTTCTTCTATTATCTAGGGAGTAATGTTTTTTAAGTAAGTAGAACAAAACTTCAAAGACTGGATTAATAAGCTCACACGTTAGTTTCACATGGGGAGGAGAACATGCTATCTTGAAAACTTAGCTTGAAACCTCTAGGTGATCTGACTAAGTCTTAGAGCTGACTTGGTCATTTTCTTCACAGTACGCAAAAATAAATGCTTGTATTAAAAGTCTCAATCCATTCCTTGTTCTTGAGTCAAGTTAATAATTTAAAGAAAACATTAAATTTCTACGTTTTTGTTAAGTGGAAAGCCAAATGACATACACATATATGGAAGTTTAATTTGTCTGTGACCAAATGATTCTTACGGCAGTATTGAGTACATTCACTCTTGCTGTACTGCTTGTACAACTGTCAGAGGTAGTTATATTTTATAATGTGTGCTAAAAAGAACAGTATTGTATAGAGAACAGAAAACCATGGACTGATAGAAGGAAGATGTGGTATTGAACTGCACCTTCAAGTAACTGCTGTATCTCTTGAAATTCTTCAAGGGTTATTTTGGTATGCCTTGTAATTAATCACTTTGTTTTCTCTGGAGCACTGTGGCCTTCCCATGTTCTACAGTTGCTTCCTGTTGATTATTGGACTTAATTCCGCTGTTAGGGTAGACTTTCTCCTGGAAATTCAGCCAATTATTTTGTGCTTCTCAGTAGTAGGAGTGGTATTGCTCTGTTGATTTCCATCTTTAAAGTATGTTTTATCTGGCAAAGAATCTTTCTCAGAATCTGTCTCCATCAGACATAGTCTGCAAGTTGCACGTAAGCCAAAGCCTGTCACAAAAATTGAAATGTTTAAACCTCACAGTGTTTAAGCCTCACAAATAAATATATTTTAATTCATTTGTACTCATAAAATGTATTAACGTGTTGTAAGGGACTGGAAGTGCAAGAATTTTAATAGAGCTGCCTTCAGATTTCTTTCCTTCTAATTAGCCCTTTAAATTGGTAACTAAAAGAATAATGTCATATAACTGTGTTACTAAGACCATATCTACACTGTGATGTATAAATTAGCCAAGCTGAAATAAAGGTATTGCAATATTCAAGATGACAATTGCAATTAGAGCCAATGGGAACTTTGTAATTAAAAAAAACATGGGGCAAACAGCATTCCAGTAGTATAAAATTCCCCAAATACTAATGCTGAGGTGGCTGTGTACATATGATGGTGGATGTCTTTACCTGATGGAGAAAGTGTCATGGTCTTTAGGAGTCAATATTTATGAGGATATGGAATTGTACACATTCCCAGTACTAAAGGTAAAGGACTGGGGGAGGAGGCAGTGAGAGTCCATGAATAATTGAATAAGCTGTTAAGCTGTGCTAATCAATTTCAAAATGAGATCGAGGTTGCAGTGATAGCTGTGGGTGAGTCGACCTCTCTGCCAGTCTTTAATCCCACAGAAATCACTAGCTTTTCTAAATTTCTTGTAAAATTAAACTCTTACTATTTTAATCGCTCAAAGTAAGCATAATGACATAGAAAGCAATAAGGTTTGTCTTTTATTAGAAGTATATTACAAGTGTGTAAAAAAGGGGGTTTTATTGTTCATTCCTGGAAGAAACGCCATGTTCTGATGTGTGTTTTCAGGGAGCATTGAATCTGGGTTTGAGTTTTGCATGAGTTCAGTAGCAGATTTGCAAATCCATACTTTTTTTTCTATTTCGGGTTGGTCTATTTTTAGTAAAACTTGAGCATGTTCAGGTAACAGAAGAGCCCTTACTTAACACCCTGCAAGTATTGCTGGTTGGATCTACCTTTTCTGTTGCACAACCTTACCCAAGGTGCAAAAGCAGTCTGTACAGCTTCATTTAAGCCTGTGCTTTACTGGTTTCTTTGACTTGATACCATCCAGTGAAAGTGAAGTTGTAGCTGTAGGCAGAATTTTGGGCAAGAGGATGGATGCAAACTTGGTCTTTCCAGTAGCTGGGTTTGGATTTATTTTGGCTTGTAGAAGAGTCTTTGGAGCAGGAGTTACAATGAAGGAATTTTTCCAGCACTACCTTCTGTGTCCTGGCTCCCTGTTTAGCCTTCTGTTCTGTAGTTGGACTAATGACCTTGCAGTAAATCAGAATCCTGGGCTGCTTTCAAAGCAGCGTGGCCAGCAGGATGAGGGAGGTGATTCTCCCCCTCTACTCCACTCTGCTGAGGCCCCACCTGAAGCACTGTCCAGCTCTGGGGCCCCCAGCACAGGAAGGGCATGGACATGTTGGAGCAGGTCCAGAGGATGACCACAAAAATGATTGGAGGGATGGAACACCCCTCTTATGAGGAGATTGAAAAAGTTGGAGTTGTTCAACCTAGAGAGTAAAGGACTCAGGTGAGAACTTATTGTGGCCTTTTGAGTATATAAAGGGGACTTGAAAAAAGATGGAGACAAACCTTTTGTCAAGGCCTGTAGTCACAGGACAAGGAGTGATGTTTGTAAACTGAAGAGATTTAGACTGAAAATAAAACATTTGGTTTTTTATGTGAAGGTGGTGAGACTGAAACAGGCATCCCAGAGAAGTTGTGGATGTCCCATTCCTGAAAGTGTTCAAGGCCAGTCTGGATGAGGCTTTGACCAGTCTGGCCTAGTGGAAGTTTTCCCTGCTTATTGCAGGGGGTTGGGTGAACCTTAAAAGGTCCCTTCCAACCAAACCATTCTGTGGTACTGTGGTTTGCCTGGCAGTAAAAAACTTTCGTGCTTCATGTGCACTGATTTTTCTGTTCCAGATTTTGTGGTTATGAACTTCCTGCATGTGTGAGGGGGCATGGAAAGGCAAATGAGTTCTTAAACAGCATAGAGAATAGTAGGTGTACCACAGTATGCCTTGGATTATGCTTATTGCCCTTAGGATACTTACCTGCAGAAACTGTTACTGAATATGAATATACAATTGTCTGTGATGATTCATTATCCATTATCATTCTTCAAGTCCTGTTTTCCTGGTAGTTTGTTGGAACCTGAGGTTGTCAGTACTGCAGTGACTTTACACAACATTGAAAATATTTCTTCATTGTTAAAACTTGAGTATATAAACCAGTCATTCTTTACAGAGTGATTTAACTGGCATGTTTTTACTACTGAACTGTTCTTTTTGTAATGTAGATAAAAAATTCGGAACAGATTCACTAATCAGAAGTATCTGCAAGCAAAATAGACCAGCTGCTCTACCTCACTGGTTTGTTTCAGCAGATGTCTCTGCCACATGCTGCAGAGGAAGATCAAAAATCAAACATGAACTTGGTTGCTTGAAGAAGTCAAATATTTAACATAATGTTCCTTAAAGTATTTTAAAGTCTCTTCTCATAGTACTGAAATAATTAAAAAACTGGCTCTGTGTATCTGTAGGTCAGAGGTCATACATTGGATCATGTGTATGTACAGTTTATTAGTCTAAGAAATCAACACTGTGTCCTAACACAACTCGAAGTTTAAAGTAATTTTTAGATAAGAAAAAAATCCCCACAGTCAATGTGTTGTGAAATCTCGGGATTTGTTCATTTAGATCTGATTCATTTTGATCTTTCATTGGCAGTAAGGAAAAACGCTGGATAGAAAGGAACATAAGCATATGAAATTAAAATTGTTAGTGATAAAAGAGCTTTTCAGATGAACTGCTGTTAATATCTGTATATTTTCTTTCATTATTATGGTATCTCACTTGATTTTTAGTATTCAGTGAAGGTTCATTTTCTGTCTCTGCCTTGCTCTTGTCTAAGATCATAGTATGCTGACCTTAATTAATTTGTAGTTTGATCTACAAGCATGAATAGTTTTTATCCCTAAAAAGCATTAGTTTTCATCATTTGTTTTTAATACATGCTTATTAATTTTTATTAAAGTATCAAAACTGTATATTAATCTGCATGACCTAATATATTTCTCCTGTCATCTTGATTTATTGCATTTGTCCACATATTTATGGTACTGGCTGCATAACACCTGAAAATCTTACCTTAGTGTGGTTCCACCTGGGAACTTGGTGATTGTGTCTAAAATTTCAATTTAATTCCTTTAGTTAGTTTTGTAAAAAGAAGCCGTTTTGCTCAATACACTTTGGAAAATAAAAAGGTGCCTGCAAGATTTGTTTGTTCTTAGTGCCCTGCATTTCAATGTGGTTCATTGGCTGAGCTACCCATGCCTGGGTAGTTTCTGATTAGGAGCTAGTTTATATCCGGGTGTCCTGGAGGAAACATTTTACTTGCTTATGACAAAATTGCACGTAGGTCTAGCTCTTAAGTGCTTTGCTGTCCTTTATGGAACCTTTTTTGTCTCCTACAGTTGTGTGCATTGTTTTACGTTTACAAATGTTCCCCTTCTGGATGAAATCCATAACAATGTGTTTTGTATTTAAATAAAATGCATCTTTACTAGGGTCCAAGAGAAAATCTTGTTGAAATGTTTACTTTACAATGAGCATCATCTAGAGTAGATGTACAAATTCTATTCATTCCTGATGTTTAGAAGTGAGATGGTTCATCTGGAACTAATAGCAAGGGAATATATTATAAATATAAATAGTAAGTTCATAATACACTGTTTTGGTATGTCAGCTTTGCTTAAGGTACAATGCCTTAACTATAAAACTGTTTTAAACACAGCAAATTACACTGTTGAACTAGTTGCTGGGAGCCCTTGGGAAGTTTATTAGAGCATTTTTTTCCTAAACAATGTATGTATGTAAATGGGCAATACAATATATAGTTAACACAAGCTTCTCAATTCTCTGAAGTTGAATGATCATATGCAGTCATCCACAATGCTAAATATAGGTCTTAACTTTCTAAGCTGAAATTTTCTTCATGGTTCTTAAAATAAGTGTTTATATGATGAGGAGTAAGTGTTTCCTTTTTTTAAATTTAAGTCTAGAGCACCTTCTGAATGTGGTGCCAGAGTTCTTTGGCCTGAAAGATGACTAAGATTAACATATGACAATGATAAACATAGTGGACAGAGGGAAATACAGTTAACCTATGTCATGTTATGGTAACCTCCCTGATTATTTGTTACTATGTTACCTTTCCTCAGATTGTTAAACTGGCTGTTTATAGAATGCTTCCAAAAAATCTTCAGAGAAGAACTCTGATGCAGAGGCTCCACCTGTTCCCTGAAGATGTGAGTAGTCGTGCAGTTACATTTTCATCCTTGTGTTATATAGAGGTAAAGAGGGACTGTTAGCAATAGCACTCATGTCATAAGTAAGTAAATGAAAACAAAAATCAAACTGCTTTTTTTATAGATGTAGTTGGATGTTTTCCATATTATTTCACAGAACTGTGAAATTCAAGACATATGAGATTGGTGTATTTAGGTCAAACACTTAGCATGAAGAATGCAGTACTATTGAAAAATTTTGATCTGGCTTTGTGGGAAGGGGTGGTGTTTGTTAAACAGTCAGATATTTAAGACTATTCTCACCTGTCTCAGGTTATTCCAGAAGATATAGAGAAGAACCTTCTACAGGAGATTCCTCAGCCACGTGCAGTCCCCAAGAGGTTAGATGAGTATACACCGGAAGAAATTGCTGCCTTTCCGAAGCTTTGGACTCCGTAAGTATTGTAGATTTTTTTAAGAGGACACCTTGACTGAATATGTATTATTTGTAAGAAAAAAGTAGCCATTCTTCTCTTACATCATTGTTTTTGGAGAGAGGAGGTCATTCAAACAGTAGAACAATGGTTGCTAAAATTTTCTATTTCTGTTTTGGTTTTTTTTTTTTTTTAATAAGAAAACTTTACTTAAAATCATGTTTTCAGCTCTTTGCTTCATCAAAATGAATAGAGTAAAAACCTTCATAGCCTCGTTTGAGTTGTATTTGCTCTATAATGCATAATGGTTAGCCATCGCCAAAGTAAATGCCACTCAGGCCTGTAAACTTTCAAAAGCTTATTAAAAATCACTTGTACTTAACCTTATCACCTGTACTTGCACCTAGATAATTCTAAAATAAGTCTACATCTGTTCTGTGTAATGGAGGCACCTCTGTGTTACAGTCTCTGTTAAAGGAAACAGAATCCACAAATACATTATGCCCTCTTCTGAGCTGAAACTGGGAGATAGGTTAGAAGTCATCAAAACCAGTGTCAGTGATAAAAATTGCTGTATTTGTTTTTATCCTCACTACTGAATGAAGCTGAAATCCCTGATAGCTCCTGGTTTGTATGAGATTTCAGTGGATTAGCCCTGAAGAAGTTTAGATTCTGCACCATTGACCAGAATTCTGCAGTATATTACAGTAAAGCTGATAAGCCTGTCCTGTTGTATGGTATGGTATAGTCTTCTGTAACTGTGTTTTGTATTAACACTAAAGGTTCTCCACAATAATTTAGCTTGAATGAGGAGCTGGTTCTTAGTTTTAGCTAACTAATTGGGAGTATCTGTATTATCAAAGGGTTGTGCTGGCACAGCTTATAAAATGCATTTCTTTGCCCCCACACACTACCATAGTCTTGGTTGAGTTAATCTCCTTAGGACTCAGCCACTTTAATTTCTTTGACTTGCAGGTGTGTTTGGCAGATAATAATGATGATAATAATAATAATAACAACCTGATGCCATCTAATTTAGTCATTGCTGTCAAACTAAGTTTGGTAATATCTTCATGTCAGTATATTAACCTTGGGGGAACTCTGCAGGTAAGAACACTACTGCAGTTAGAATTCCATAATTTCTTGGAACCATTCCTTCTGGAGGATTCAAAGCACAGAGAAAATAAGCATCCCCTTTTTTTTAATATTTGTCTTTTCTGCAGTCTCATCTGGATTGATTGCTGGTAACTGTTCTCTGTATGCAATCGTTTTACTCCTTGCCAGTTATGGGGGCTGGGGAGTGCAACTGCCTTAGAAATCCTGTAGCAGATTTGGAGGCTTTCAACTCAGAGGATCGTAGTGCTTCTCCTGTGGGAGAGCTGGGGAGCTAGTGGGTATTATGGTGAGAAAAAACGGGGCACAGGTGGGCCTGAGAGGAGCAGAATTCTGGGTCTAAAATTAGTGAGAGAATGCTAGAGAGAAGTGGAGCTAATGGGCTCTGGGTGGGGTAGGGGAAAACAGATGGGAGTTTGGGAGAATTTTAGTGCTCTGAATGTAGAGGCTGGGACATAAGTTTCCCTTCAGCCAACTACTCCATCTAGAGCCACATTTAAAGGCCTGGAGACATACCTAACCCTTGCTATGTTGGACTTTGGTCCCACCTGCTTTTCTTCTCTCAGGAACTGGTAAGATCTAGCAGAAGGATAAGAATGAAGATGGTTATCTTCCATCTCTCTGCTAACTGCAGGGCTCATCGCCAGTTGCAGGACTTCATGTCTTGGCCTGCAACCAGACCATTTTCGGTGTCAGATAAGATTTAATTACGCCTTCAGCTTGCTTTTCTAGCAGTTTTGATCTTGGGAAGAGCTTCCAGTATGAAGTAGTTGGAAAAATAATAATGTTTTTCCTGTCTAAAGGAGAAAGTGTCTTTTGATTCTGTGGCATTCCGATTTCGGGGTGAGAGGGGAGGAGGGCTTAGTTGGGAAATAAAAGATAAAGAATTGAGCAAATTTGGTAAAATAACTTTATGATGTGATAAGTAAAATACAGAGCTCTGTAAAAGTGTAGTTAAAACGAACCACATAGGTCACTGTTCTGATTAAAATGACAGCAGGAATGTCTGAGAATAGACAGCTTTGCACTAAGCACATTAAAAGAAAAGGTATATGAATATGCACAGGTAATAGAATCTGTGTTCTGAGTTTTTTCAATGTGTGAACCCATGGAAGAAGTAGTGTTTGCATTATTACCGTATTCCTGTGAAAGACTGAAGAAGGAACAAAAATACAAGTATCTACATATTCTTCTTTTTAGAGGCATATAGCACAAATATTATTTTTAAAAATTCCAAAAATGAGCAGCTTTGTTCAAAAAACGAAAGAGAAGTTAGGTTAAAATATTGTTGTATAAATCTGTTAATTTGTGGTGTACTGAAAAAACAACTACCTGACATGAAAATCATTTCAGAAGAGAAAACGTAAAGGGAACGTGAGTTGTTTTGTAGAAATCCAAATATTGCAGAAATATACATTTATCTTTGAACACTAAACTGACTTTTTGTTTAGGTTCTTTGTCATTTCATTCTTTTCAGATGACAGGCTGTCCAGGGAGGTTGTGGAATCTCCAGCCCTGGAGATGCTCAGAACTCACTGCACAGTTTCTGGGCAACCTGATGTAATGTTGAAGTTAATTCCTCTTTGAGTGTAGTCCTTATTAGATGGTTCTTTATATATGGGGAAAGTAAACACACATAGTAAAATAGGTTAGTATTTTAATAAACTGTATTTAAAAATCCCAGTTCATAGGTTGCTAATATTATTAGTCCAGTTTGGCTTTTCCATGTGCTGTTGTTTGTTACTCTGTACTAGAATCTTAGAAATCTGGATGAGAACACAGTGCTAAAATGAGTAGCCTGTTCTTGTCCCCTGCATTCTGCATTTGGGATATAAAAAGCCTCATGGTGGGCTTGGATTTGTGAGCTTCTGCAGAACCTATAGACAGCTTCCATGCAGTATGAGCAGTCCTTACAATAAACCTGATAATGAAGGACACAGAAAAACTTTAAACTCTTTTTTTTTTTTTCTTCAGATGGTTTTAATAATTCTTCCTGCCTTTTATGACTTTCAGTTTTAATTATTATTTATCTTCCATGAAGTTTTGAGCCTGGTGACCAACCTGTCTACCAAAGGGTAGATTTTCAAAAGGAAATTAAATATCTCTGAAAGTGATTAGAAAAAGGAGTTAGAGGGACACGGCTTTAGTGGTTCATTTTCTTCTACAGCAAAAGAAATAGTTGATATTAGCCCTTTAAGATACCTGTATGCTTTAAGGGAAAAGCAGAGCTTGATTAAAGGTATGTAAGGTTATAAATACAGATAAACACAATTATAAGTAGAAAATTAATCTTTGAGGTTTTACACTAAAACTTAAGAAATATACCTCACTGTATATAAACAAGAGGTAATATAGATAACAGAGGATGAATGTAAATACCTGAATTTATAATATCAGGAGGAAAATACCCTTTTTCTCTTTAATTGGAAATAATAATGCAAATTTTCATTTGGAGTGTGAAGAACTTGTTCAGTGCTGCTAATGATGTTATTGGAGATTTTAGCTATATTTTGTGTTAAAATGTCTTGCTGAAGAGGATTCTTTAAAGGCTGTTTTCCTGGTAGCTGGACACTGACCCACCACAGAGAAAGACACGGTATGCAAGTAGGACACTAAAACAGAGAAATAGTTTTTAAGGAAAGCACAGGTGTTGAAACCCAATAAATGATTTAGTTGCCAGAGTGACGAGCCTTCCCATCACCCCTCCTTCCACGATGACAGGACATCAAGAGGAATCCTGTTCCATGAAAGTGGAGAATTAAAAGTCAGAATATTCCCAGTCAGAGAAGCTTTCTTCTAGCATTCTTTCCTTTTATTCCCAATCGGAGCCAACTGACTTCCCAACTTGTGCAAAGGTTCTTACTTAGATCCTCCATGGAGAGGTCTGAAGTAAGTGGGATGGAAAACCATGTAGATTCAGCAAAGTAAATTATGACTGTTCCAGACATATTTCAAGGTGAAAAAGAACAAAAACTAGTTCTTTTGACAGAGTTTGATTTTGTACTATGAATGAACCTTTATTTCAAGTGTGTTTGAAATTTCAGATTGTATGTCCTTTAAAAGAGTTTTAAACAGAAATCATCACAGAATTCACCAGTCACATATGACTAAGCAAACAACTGTTCCATAAAAGCAAGAATACATCAGATTCGTGGGTAAATTTTCCTGTTATATACCATTTGAAAGTTATTTAACTGTCTGGGAATATATATGTTTTGAGACAGTTTTAAAGGCAGGAAATTGTGTTTCAAGAAGTATTTGAATAAGAATGTTACCAGATATATGGAACAGCAGCCCTGTGTTGTTCCAGTGAGATGGATGCATTCCTGGGAGTTTCCCTTAAGAAAGCAGAGCTGTCTGATTGCACAGAGTGTGCTCAGGCTGGTGCTGGTGTGCAGACTGAGTGCCTGGTCCACTGCCAGCACTCCTAGGAGCTCCCCTCGGGCCAGACAGCTGCTTGCTTGTCCTTGGGGAAACAAGTTCTTCTACACTTTCAAAGTTTTTAAAACTTGATATATTGTAAACTCTGCAATTTGGTTTTTGAAAACCAAACACCTTCTTAATGTTTATATTTCTGAGTAACTTTCCTGATTTCTGCCCCCACTGGTACCTCCTGCTTTGAGGCAGGGGATTGCAGAGCCTGGTCTGAAGCTGTGATTTTGTTCCAGCCGAGCAGTGGGTTTGGCAGGGTCCCAGTACTGACACTGCTTGTCATCCCCGTGCCATGGCACACAGATTCCTGGAAGTTCGTCAGCAACACTCTGTGGCTTTGAAAGCAGAAAATCACCATGTTCTCAGACAGAAAAGTTAGTAGGTGATGAAACACAAGCATATTGGATGCCTGTGAACTGCAGATGGCTCTGATAATCCTCTTACGTATTCTGTGCTACTTCCAGTTGCTCCCCAGTTTGATGTCCTTAAAGCCAGCCTTGCCGGACTCAGGCAACCAGAAGCCACCTGTAATGTTCCCAGCAAACAAATTTGTGGGCACTGGTAAACAGAAAAGCTTTTGGTTTAAGAAATCCTCTCAGCCACTGCTTCCTTTTCTGTTTGTTTTCTTAGAAGAACTGCAGCAGTACTTAATCTTGCACAGTTCTACAATTTCTAGTATACGTTTCTATTTTTAGTCACACAAATTATTTCTGGAATGCAGTAACCAAGCAGAGGAAGAAGCTGTAGATATGCTGGTTATGTGGCTGAAATAATGTTATAAACAGTGCTTTTATACATGCAAGATACTAACAGGGTTTATTAGGTTTTTGTGTGTTAATTTCTTCACATAACTTAATGAGGAACCAACAGCAAAAGACACTTCACATTTTATTGCATAGAGAAATTACGCTTGGAGTATTTACAGTGATGTGCTGTGTTTCAAATTATAATTTGCTGTTTTTACTAAGTTTATAAAATGTTTTTTTTCTCCCTACAATGAAACGTGAGGTAAAATGCAGGAAAAAATATTGTAGTGGTCACTCTAGTTACCTTGAGAAGAGCAGAGGGAAAGCCATAAGGCCATCTCTGAAGATGGTGAGGTCTTGAGCTATTTTTATAAGGACCATCACAAATTTATATGTTAGCCTTTAAAAATTCGGTACCAAATTAAATTTCTCCAATTTTTTATTAGTTCCTGTTCAGTTGTAGAGTGTGTCTGCAGCCTCTTGGGATTTGTATTTGTTTTGTATTATGCCTCACATGGTAATATTTGGTTTTTATATTGGGCTACGTACTGCCCCTCCAACCTGAGTGCTCATCTTCTCTCACAAAGCAGGGCTAGCATGTAGCAGTGTTGAGACAAGACTTGGCCAACACAAACTTCTGTAAAAGACTGAAGCCAGTCCTACTTTTTCCTAAAAAACAAACCGTATAAATCAGGAAAAAGCTCTCCTGCCAATACAGCCCAGTTCTGTTCCAATGTACTCTTTGAGGAATCCCTCTGGCAGTTCATTTTCTGTCGCTTTTTTTGCCTCTTGGTAGAAATTACATGAACTAACTGGAGATCATTAATCCCCAGTCAAATCTAGGAACTATCACTGGTAACATTTTTTTTTTTTAATAGTAAGGACATAAAATGTCTCAGGATTTTGTGTAGCATTTCATTTAACAGCAGATTTGGAGGTAACCAAGTCTCAAATTTCAAACTACTAGAGCTGGATCTAAATTCCTGTGGGCAAAAACCCACACAGATACTTAAGAAGAAAATTGTTCTCCTCTACATTAGGTTTTAGCTGCAGGCAGCAACTGGACACTAATCAAGAAGGGTCAGTAACTCAATCATCTTAAAAATCCAACACATTTATGTTCAGATTGTTTAACCTCTTGAACTGAATTACTGGCTTTTCTCTGGCGTGCCTAAAACAGATTGGTGCTACCAATTCTCATACCTTTTACCTGGGGACAGCTTAGGTTGTTTCTAAAACAAGAGTTGAAGGTAAGAGATAATGAATGGGTAACTGGGCCCTTTTACTTGAACTTTCTGAAAAGGCTCCCAAAAAGAAAATTCCAGAGCTACTTTCCCCTTCCCTTAAAACCTGTTTATCTCATATGTGAGAATAGAAACTAAATTAATGGAAATTTCACAAGGAATAGGAGTATGGTTGTATATGATACTGTTGAACTACTTGCCCAGATGAAATGCGAGTTCGATTAATTTTTAATCACTCTTTTATAAATGACTAGATTTCCTTTTTTCACTCCTGTGGCTGACAGTAAGTCTGGAAAGTATTTCACCATTCCTTCACCCAGTTCTCTATTTATTTGAAGAATAACGTAATTCTTTGTCCAAAGCCAAGTGTACAGTGCTGCTCTGTATACAGTCCTACAGTTTTTAGCAGACTATATCACTAAAAGAGAAACCTTCTGTTTTCAAAAAGCATAATCTTAACATGATGAAGCTTACATATATATTCCATTGATTTAACTTAAATATTTTTCCAGACAGAATTCATATAAGCAAGGTCAAAATCAAGGAATTACAGTAGGTTTAAAAAAAGCTTAGATTTATTTTGCTTAATTTGTTTTTACAGAAACTGAGGTTTTAACCACTTTATTTTAAATTTTAATAAGCTGTTCTTCATTTCACTAAGAAGAGCACCTAAATGCATATCTGATAACTTGATTTAAGGATACTTTTTAAAAACTACAAGTGCTAGTTTGATATAGGAAAAAGCAAACGCGTTGCAGTTGAGGACCACAAAATACACATATTAAATTTTATTTCTGCAGAGGAGGATAGTCACTATAGCTGTACTGTCATAGCAGTATCAACTTTTCTTACTCTTGTTACAAAATGCAGCTTCTGTTACTGTGGTTTGTTCTCCAAGCAAAATGAGTTATACTTGTAGAAGTGCTTTTTAGGCAAGACAACAGTCTGCATGAGAACAACACCAACATGGAAACAGTTCCTGTGCCCCAAGCAGAGGAGTTGAGGGTTTAGAATAGGCCACAGTGTGAATTGGAAATTTAATGATAGTTGAAATATCATTAGCTGTTTCACTGATTATTTTACCACAGGCATAGAGCTACCAGGGGATAATAGGTACACCTTGAGTAGAAGAATGATTCTTCTCCCCTCCCCAGCACCAAACTGATGCTTGATAATTTGGTTTTACAGGGATTTATAGCAATGTCTCATCCTTGGGTTTCAATTTACTAGTGTGGTCAGTGAAAAAGATGAAATGTGTTCAGAAATCCCCTTTAGCTATAGTCCTCTTACCTAATAGCTATTGGCTTTGGCACAACTTGTGAAGCATTCCTGAAAAACACATACATTCCTCTTGTTTCACAATTTACAATAAATCTTGTCTCTCTGTTGAAGTTTTCCTATAAAAACAAATCTTAAATACTGAAAGTTTCATAATTTATTCATAAAATAATCTTAAAATGTGTACCAGATAAACAACAAATTTTATGTTGTGTGTATTGTGCACTAATTTTAGACAAAACCAAATTATTTGGAGCTTTTTGTTGTAAGGAAAGGCTAAAAGTCACCTACTGCCCTTAGTAAGCAAATAGGAAAGATGAGCCACAGAACCGTTCTGTCTAAGCAGACAACTATCATCAGTTAGCAATAATTCCACATTCCTGTGATGGTAAGTACCAGAATTATGGAGAAGAGCATCACAGTAATACAGATTGAGTGTGCCTGCCAACATAGAGTAATGGGATCAAAGAGTGGCTGAGAGCTAGTGACTAAGTGCATGATCAATCCACAAAACCTTTTCACTAATTGGTTTTCCCCAGTCTGTTATCTGTTCAAAACTGTTGTTTATACACTCCCCTAAATGAGACCTTTCTGAGCTAGTGGATATCACTTGCTAAGTACTTAAAAATATAGGAATACGTTAGAAGTACTTTAATACCAATTATTTCTTCATGTGTTCTAGTTTTTCAGCCAAGTTTGGGGAGATTTTATCCTTGTTGTTTCTTGAAATTCTTGAAACTTGTGTAAGAAAGTCAGGGAGAGTCTCTGAAGACGCCTTCAGCCTTTTGGGGAACGCTATGCTGTTCAGGAAACAGGATAGGAGAAAAAGCTGGATTAAAAAAAAAAAAAGCTGTATAAAAAGCTAACATAGCAGCCACAGACCTAAAACCTTCTGGGGTGAGTTACTCTAAAAACAATTTTGATAACTGAGTTGAGACCAATATTTCTTTGGTTTTGTTTATTAAATTTTTCAGGTAATACAAAGTGTCATACAGACTGTGAATGGAAGAGATGGATGTGCCTTTCCTACAGGATGGTTATTAATTTTAAGGGGGTTTTCATGCTTCTGGAGTGCTTTCATTCATGGAAGCAGTAAAATCTTAACAGAATTCTAAGCCTATACTCTTCAAATTTGGCTCTTGTACCACTGCTCTCATCTCAGTCTGTGACATTAGTTCACCTTAAGGCATCGACCTTGTGCAGTGCTGATGTAAATCCTTTCTGAACACTCCTTGTTACTACAGCTGAGAGTGCAGAAATTCCAGAGAACTCCAGCACTCTGGGTCATGTGCTCCAATGGTGAGATGATTGCCTGCAGGTGAAGAGAAAGTTGCAATTTAAGACAGAGCTTCCATACCAGGTGTGCATTGCTGAGTCAAGAGCAGGTATTGACAGGTCAGTTCTTGTGCAGCACTGCCTGTCTTACTCCTCAGCAGAGGCAGGTCTGAAACCATTAGCAGTCATTAACACAGGCATGCAAGCACACAAATGACTGTAACAATTCCATGGGATTTGACTTCATAAAAGTTGTTTTGAAAAGTCTCAGACAATGCAGTGTAACATCGAAGCAGTGTGAGTAGGGATTGTTTGTGGAGAGATGACTATCCAAATTTTTTGAGTTTGTAAGAAGATAAGGTCATGTTATCAAATGCTGTTTATCAGCAGCATGGGGTAGAAGAAACTAGGGAGGTGTGTCACTTCTTTTAGAAGAAGAAGGAAGGGCAATGTTGACTACAAATGATATTGTTATAGCTAATCCTAGTGTATTTAGAAGTTCTAAAAAGCAAAGTCATTTGGATGAAAATATTTGAAGAGGTATTCTGAATCATTAAAAATTAAGAGAAAATATGTTTTAAAATATTGTCTGAATTGTAAAATAACTGCTGTACATATAGAATAGACAGTGTCATATATTACTCTACAGCCTTACCTTTATTTTTTCTTTGAGGTTAGTAATGCTAACCTGTTCGCTCTAAGATGCTACAATATGTTTTCCTAGAAATAAGATGGTGAAGTTGTCCTGTGTATTTTTTAAATCAAGTTAGTTGCAGTCTAACACAGACTAGTGATTACTTAGATTTGGCCTCCATAGAATAACACACACATCCCCCTTATTTTATTTTTTCTGAGGCTGTTTTACCTCCACAAAACATTGCTAGGCAAAGGGAAGCATCATTGCTGGAATGTGCTGACAAGAATTTAATAATGATGGAGCTGTGCAGCAAATCTCTTCAGAGCTGATTGAAATAAATATTCACTCCAGGAGTTGAGAGTTGAATACATTTAACTGTTGCAGAGGGTCTCTGTCCCATCCTTCCTCACAGGAAAAATACCCTTGGAAGAGGATATTTCACATCACATTGAAAGAGAATATTGAATATTCTGTGAAGCGGGGGGTCCCATCATAGTTGCAAATTTGCAAGTAGGTCTTTTTGTGCTGTTAGTTTCTGTTTGCCATTTGAGATGTTCAGAGGCTGAGGTCATAGCTTCATGAGCATTTTTCTGGCAATAAGACTCATTTTAACCATCATCCATCACTTTTCCTGCCTATCCATTCTGCTTATGTGGCAACAGAATGGAGAATCAGAGGACTGACCTAGATTAAAGACAGCCTTGTTTTATGCAGCTGCACAAAGGGGTGTATGCTGGAGTTGGTTGGAGTTGCTAGAGAAGCACATGTATGTTCACCAAATTTCAGTATTAATTAATGACACAGATGCCAGCTCTACAGTGTGCAATGCTTTTCAAACATAACTGTAACTGTGAAATCAGCAGAGACACTGAAGAGGGAATTTACAGAGGCAAGCTTTAGCCCAAGGACACAAGCCTCTTTGAGTCATCTCTAAAGTTCAGGAAGAAAGGCAGGACTTCTCCGTGTCCTAGGATTTATTTTGACCTCAGTCTTATTTCATGAAGTGGGGTACAGAGCAAAGAAGTTACTGCTTACCTGTAAATGGGAAAACTCTCACAATCTATTGGTTATTTTCAGCACTGCAGAGTGTAGGGCTGGCACCTGTATCAAAAGACAAGATTTATATAAAATGTTTTAATTCTGCAGAATTTTGGGAAGCTCTCTACCAGTTACAGTGGGGACCACTAAGACCCTTTTGTTTTCCATCACAAAAGCTGATCCTAGGAGCTGGACATATATGCAGGTTTATCTGTTTTGTAACTTTCAGTGGCTGTGGATTCTTGGCATTTTTCATCAGCTGTATTTCTCTTCTGATAGCTGTGAGTGTGCATAAAAATCAGGAGAATTTACAGAATTGTGAGGGTTTGAAGGGACCTATGGGGATCATCCAGTCCAAGCTCCCTGCCGAGGCAGGGTCCCCTAGAGCAGGTTACACAGGAATGCAACCAGGTGGGTTTTGAGTGTCTTCAGAGAGGGAGAATCCGTGACCTCCCTGGGCAGCTTTAAGGGATTTAAAACTGTAATCAGAGCTTAGGACGAGCTCTTCAGTGCCTTTTACTCAGTGGTAAAGTATTTGTTAAGAGAGAAACACTGAGAGGCCTCCTCTAATGAATGGATTGCTGATTTAATTTGCTGAGTATTTTGCCTAGAACTCACAGAACTGTCATAACACTTTTTATGTGGAGTATAAAAATGTTAGTGAGACAAATATTTTACATATTTTGATGGTAGACATCTGCTGCACAGACTAATGTTGCATATTTTCAGTGAACCCATAATAGTTTGAGTTTCAGCATCGATTGCAGAGACATTGGTTCCCGCATTCCCCTATTTCCCCTTGTCTTGGAGTCTCCTGACAATATGCAGCAAAGCTTTTTTTTTTTCCTCCAAGAGTGTTACTTTAAAAATAAAAAGAAGAGAAGCAGCTAGAAGTCTTGCCTTTGGGTGAATTTCTCAACTGTCCATTCTAGGAGATAGCATTTCCTTTGTTCCAAGTGCAGAAACTCGGGCCTTTGCTGAGGAAGGGCAGAAGCACTGCCATCAAAGAAGACTCACATGGATTTATGTCACTTATCAATGAGCAGTTACCCATTGATGCTTACAAGTAGTTCATAATTCTCTCTGAGTTGACAACGTTTTTGTGGATTCATATTCTTCATCTGACAAAATGGCTACAACACTTTTGCCAAAGGCAGTGTTTTTCAAGGCTTAGCTTTCCTGGTGCCAAGGACTCTTCAAAAGCAGACCAAAAGCCAAGTACTAGTGGCATAAAAAGCCTACTGTGGCAATAGAAAAGGCTTTAAAAACTTTTGTATTTGTTCACACAAGTGTTTCAGTGTGGAAAATCATGTTTGTAAGCTTCATTAACTTCATAAGACTACAAACTAAGAGTCCAGTGTTTTGTGCATTTTTACGCATTTAAATTTTAAGACAAAGAGCATTAAATTTGAAATGCAGATTACAAGCAAGCAAGGAAAAAAAGGATTTTCACCCCAGAACAAAGTGCTGTGAGACCCGTAGTTCTGCAGCACTACAGCATAACCCTAGATTGAAGTTTTGAGTGAGCTGTTCATAGAAAAATGCAAAATCCTTTGAGCAATGCACAAGAGGATGGATTGGCCTATAAAAAAAGAGTGATTACTGTAAGCTGCAAGACAAGGATGTCTTTGCCATGCTGTGTTGCCTCAAATCTTCCAGCACTGTCTACCTGCCTAGGATGTATGTAGTGTTAAAACTTCAAAGTCATTGAGAATTTTTCAAAATCCCATACTCTTACTACTCCACAAACAGTTTGATATAATGAAATGCCTGTTCTGGCATGCAGGGTGAGATCTGAGTGACAAAACGTGGAATGGCAGAGAGGCTGGAAGCAGAGGAGGTTTAAGGTCCCTTCTGACCCAAACTGTTCTGTGATTCTATGAATATCTCCAAGTACTGAAGTCTGGGATTCTAGGAAATGTGACTTGACTTCCCAGCACACACCAAACGTTGAGTACGTTCAAGTTCAACATTAAGCAAGTATGTAAATAACATATATGGTGCTTGCAGCAGTTCTGTCATGCACAGAAGATACAAGTCCAAATGTTAATACAGAATATGCTATTTAAATGGGAAACAAAGCAGTGATTTATCACAGTATGAACACCAGCTCTTCTTTATAGTTGTTCCATAAAATTCACACAATTTTATATGCTAGTCTTGAAATAACACGAATTGAATTCCAGAGTTGCTTTCATGTGAGAACCTATGGGCTTATACAAGAGTTATGTGAATGACTTCACTTTGCAGTGCTATTGCTTGGCAAATTCTAGAACTGCAACATAAGATTCAGCAACTGTTGGATTTCTGTGTGGCATCTCTGCAGCCATCTAAACACTCAGTCTTTAAAGTAATCTCTCTGCTTCCATTGCTGTCTGCTTTTCATTTCCGTTATTGAGCTAAATTACAGATAAAATTTACCACCTTTGGAAATTTAATTTGGTTAGCACAGTAGTTTGCAGGTTTTCTGTAAGCCAGGATTTTTCATTCAACTTCACAGCAAATCTGACCCTGCATTCCTTCAGATGTCTCTAAAACCTTTGTTAATACCTCTCCTGTAGAGTCCTGGTGAGTTCCCCTGCTTTGATTCACAGATGAGAGGAGCAGTGAGGAGCGTTGTGTTCCCACAGCTGCAGGGATGGGGGCTGCACCACTCCGTGCTGGGCACACCCCGGGTGTGTCCCAGGCACCTCGGAGACCACTGGGCTGCACTTGGATTTGGGGAGGGACTGGGCACAGTCCAGGATGTGCAGGACATGTTAGGGATGTAGACATGCATCTAGTCTGCAGACTCGGCATTCTAAAAGCCATGAGCTGGTCTGAGCTGTGTAGTTTCAGGGAGAATGTGGTTCTTGCAGCCAGTGGCTGTGTGGCAGGCAGGGAGAGAGATGTGCCTGAATAGGAAATCACAGGCGATTGCAAACAGCAACCTGCTTCTATCTGAATGTTTTCCACGTTTGTCATCTAAGCAAAGGGGATTGTAGAACTTTTAAGATTCAAATTAGGAGGTTTTTTAAATCATCAGTTTTAACTATTTGAGTAGTGTTGTGGTGGACTGTACTGTTAACTAAAAGTTAACCACCTTATGCATGGATTATTCCATTTCTAAAAGTGGAGACAAATCAGTGCTCGTGTTTACAGCCCTGTGAGACTGCATTCCATTCAAAATGTTTTTTGTTTTGCTTAGGAAAGTAGGAGTGATCAACTAGTCCTGATATGTGTAAATTCTTAGAAGTCTTAGTAAATTTCTTTAATTTGTTCTGTCTTGTTTGTGTAATCTAGAAAATATTCATCTTTGTCAAAAAAACTTCACCACAGTAAGGAAATAAAACTAGATGAGGCTGCTACTGCAGCCTTAAAGCAAAGCCACTGTAGTGCACATGTATTTCTTAAAACATTTTTTTTCCCCCCACAGACCTAAAGATTTTCGAAGGAAGTAATAACAAGGAAAGAAGAAGTGCTATCAGGAGTGTCTCTCCTCCTTCAAAGAAAATTCTTGTAATATGGAAGCATCTGTGCAGCTCAGTCAACCTTTCTATGCTGAATGTTTCTGACAGCTGTTAGCAAACTAGACTTGGCAAGATTATAGAAATTACTGTATTTGAAATAGATAAGAATAGGTATTATCTTGTTAATACCATCTGTACCCTGCATTGTGTGATGTGATATTTGTTAATGACATTTGATTTGATACTGTTATTAAAGAATTAATACCTTTGTAATGAGTATTTGTGTCTCATAGAAACAATATATTGACTACTGCTATGAAGTAGCTCACTCTAAAAGTTGCAAAACTTGAATTCCATGCAGGAGGAGCAGAGAATAATTTTGGTCACCAGCCATAAGTTTTCATCCTTGAGCTTTGGCTATCTTGATACATTGTGCTCTAAGAAACAAAATGACAACTACTCTTGCTCTTTGAGACTACT
This sequence comes from Acridotheres tristis, assembly GCA_037013685.1. Classification (NCBI taxonomy): domain Eukaryota; kingdom Metazoa; phylum Chordata; class Aves; order Passeriformes; family Sturnidae; genus Acridotheres; species Acridotheres tristis. The sequence goes on along the minus strand of CM072886.1, from coordinate 137,086,568 downwards.
GTTCATCTGCATCAAAATCTTTGGTGTGCTGAGTGACAACAGCAAGGGTGATTCTACTTTCTAGCTGCTGAATGTCATTAAATGTGTTCCTAATGGTGTTTTATTCTTGATGCTGAGATGTTATATGGTTGTCATTGGGAGATTCGATATCCCTGCAGTTCTGTCTGCCTTGGAAAGCAGGCAGGCAGAGCATTGCTCCAGCTGGGCATGGCTTTTGAAGATGGCACACTCTGGACTCCAGTGTTGGTGATTCTGCTTGATACCAACCAAAACACCCATCTGGGGCTGTGCAGTGCGTTTTCTGAAGTGACTCTTCCTCACTAGGAGGAGGTCTGCTGTCAACCCAGCGGAGAACAGATTTCATTAAAGAGCTTGTTGAAATAACAGGCAGTAAGGGCAGATCACTGAGAGATACTTTTCCCTTTTTTCCACCTTCAGCCTCAGTCTGATTTTCATTCAAGTCACAGGAACATGCCTTACTTACTTTAAGGAACATGTTACAGAATAAAGCAGCAACATTTTTATTATGAAAACCAAAAGAGGAAACCAAACTTAAGTGTTGAATGATGCCAAAAAAAAAGTTTAAAAATTTACTTCACTTTAGCAAGCTACTTTCCTGAAATTCCTTTCTGTTTTCCTGCTCTGAAAACCCTCAAGCCAAACCTATTCTGTAGATAAGTAAAGTGCCTGTTGTTTCTTGTGTTGCAGGAAATTGGTACATTTTTTGCCAAATTTTACAATGTTTTGTGAGGAGAATTTGAGTGTTCTACACCTGTTTCATACAAGCATCGTACAGGAAGAAAACCAGTTGCTTATTTATAACCATATTTCATTACATGAAATAATGGTTTGGTATTGGGCTGGCCTTTGACATTCAGATGGGCTTATCCCAGGAAAAATTCCTGCCTAGTGAATGTGCAGCCTTCACTTCCAAGTCAGTTACTACACTGCAGTAACTAGTGAAATTATTTTTAAAAGTCCTAGGTTGCACTCTTTTCTGTGTAAGGACACAGTACACAGTTTATTGGTAAGATCTGTGTGGCATCAGCTGTTCATTATGTGCTGAATAGTTCAGTCAGCAGCTTCAGTTTCTTAGGTGGTCTGGAAAAAATATGAGACACTCTTGGTTATTCAGACCGGATTTTGGAGAAGATCTTGGCTGACTGTGTCTTATTTCTTCTGGCAAACACACAATTCCTGAATAGTATTTTTGTAATTGGGTCGTGCCCACTAGTAAGTTACTCTTTACTACTAAGGTATGTTCAGCAAATGACTGATTATATGATTAATGATACCAGAAGCATTCTGGTCAGCATGGTGCCAGTAAATGGCACAGTAAATAGAAAGTTAAAACAAATTAACTACTGCAATTGAAGCTTGTGCTTTAGTATATAAATTGTTATAAAATTGGAATGAATACAGCCACTTTATTATTCCCAAGTTATTTGTTTAATTCACTCCATGTACATCCCTGTGGTGTGAGGAGGTGGCAGTTGCAGCCGATTGTGCAGGTGTCCCACACAGGGGATCCCTCAGGCCGAGAGCACCTGAATTCCTGTGAGCAGAGGGGTGCTGGGCTGCTTCCAGATGCTCCCCCAGCCCAGGAGTCTGTTGGATCAGCAGAGCACAGGTGACATCGACTGCACACCACAAGCACTCTCAGGGATTTGGTCAACATCAGGATGTTACATGGAATAAATAACACCAATTGCCTTATTTTGATCAGTTTGATTATGCTGTCCCTACATTCCTGGTGTTGCCTTATCACTCCTCGTGGTCCCACAAGAACTTGAGATTTGGATATAGCATTGCAGGATGGCCAGTCAGGACTAATATATTGTGCACTGTTAGCAGGAGACTCAAAGTCTTTCAAAGACAACACGAGCAGAATTGTTTGAAATCAGTTCATCAGTCATTTCTCAGTCACTTCCACAGGACCTGCAGGTCAGCATATCTCAGGCAGAACTCTGAGCTGTGTCAGTAGAACATGGATGGGAGTGGGCTACCCAGGGAGGGGCAGGGGGAGTTTGCAGTGGAGTAAATTAACACAGGTATTCACAGCCAGTGCCAGCAGGGGAATTAATCCTGTGACCCCAGGCATTACTGTGTTTAGTTTTAATAATGCCTCTGAGTATCAGTTGCATGTGCCAGGCTGTGGTACCTGCTTGTGGCCAAGAGAGCCATGCTCACATGAGGCCTCAATGTTCTAGCTCAAGTGGGGTTAAGCTGCTAAAAAGTCCATAAATTACATTATACTTTTCTACCTTCTATTTGAATTGCAAGTGCAGGTATTGAAATTACATTCAACTCACATTCTATCAACTTTTATCACCTTTCCCCAAGAAAATGGTTGGAGTCAGAGGTGAAAGAAGTAATGGGAAAACAGAAAGAACTTAGGAAGGCATCCAGCCCCCCAGCCAGACCCTGCTTGTCATGTGTAAATCGTGTGTGCTACTAATGAGGCCGAATTCTAGGTGAGATAATTGGAGATTACACAGTAAAGGTACCCATTCATCTTCCTGGTGAGCTAAGGGAGCTGCTGGCAGTGGTCAGAGGCCAAACCTGACAGGTTTTTACTGTAGAATATGGCTAGACCCCCTCACAGTCAGGGATGAGCAGGAAGACGTCCTAGGATGTACAGCACAGCCTCTCCATGTCTGTATCAGGCTGAAGAAAAAGTGTTTCAAACCTCTGCTTTCAACTTAAATGGCCATTTTTGAGCTAAATCTTGCTCAGTCTCTAGTGTTCAAAACTGTTTATTGAGTCTTTATAACTTACCTTGTTTGTAGATGATGAATTGCTCTGTGCTCAAGTGGTTGGGTTGGCATTTTGCCTTCCTCTCCTTGTTAGCTGATCCAAGTTGCCATCCCAACTACACTTGCCAGGCTTTTGGCTTGGGCATGTTGGCATGTGGAATCTCACAACCACAGTTGGTACAACTACCTCAGCTCAGATACTTTCTGCATTTGTCCATATACAATTTTAAAAATAAGGCTAAATAATGTTTTTAGTACATCCTTTAAAATAAAACCATTGCCCCAAAGTGTTGAAAACAGGAAATTTATTTCCTTCTCATTACATTCTATCCCCTGAAGGTCTAATGTGATTGTTTTGAGTTAAAAATCAAATGAATACAGAATTACCATACAAAAGCTTGCCACTTTTATTTGCATACAAAACAGAAATGAAAAAGGTTCACAATAAATTATCAGTGTGCTCCCACAGAACATTCTTGTGTATTTATTTTAGGTGAGTTAAGAAAACAATTGTCTGTTAATGTAAGAAATCTTTGCAAAAGGATAATAAAAGTCGGGTTCAAGGACACTTGATGCATTGTTCTCCAGTGGATTTAGTCAGGTTACTCTGCTAGTAAAGCAATTCATCCAAAACAAACAGAAAATAATCAGGGAAAAAATGGATAACAAAACATTAACTTTTGTGAATGGTTCTAAGTACACCACCTAGCCAGATGCATTTTTTCAGATACAGTTAGAAGAGTGAACGGAACAGTAGAGAAGGATCTACAAGTGACCTTTCATCATCAGCTAGCACCAACCCACTAACATACTAAACTTCTGGCATGCAAGATTATTACCATTATTTGTTGTGTCAACTGGCCATGTACACTTCTTTCTCCTTTAACATAAGAGCCTGTAAACATCTTTAGTGACAGGTGAAGCACCGGGACAAAAGGCCGAAGACAGGTGTGCATAAAACGTTTCCCTTTTTTGAAGAGTTCATTGAGAGGGCCTCTTTCCGTTCGCCTTTGTGCGTCCTGGGCTCTGGGCGCTCCTTTTGGCCATCCTCCTCGTGAAGCGACTGATTCCCGGGGATCTCAGCTCAACGGCTTCCATCTCTTCTTGAACAGGAGTAAACTCTGGTTGAGCAAGATGAGGTGATGGATAGGACTGGGAGTATGGGGATGGTAAGGGGTAGGACCCGTGAACTACGTACGGCTGTTGCTCACCATCATAAAGGTCCTCAGGGTCATAGATTTGGTAGGAGTTATGTGGCAACTGCACTACTGGGATGTCTTGATCAGTTGGCTCACCGTATCCACCTTAACCCACCACCACCAAGAGTATTCATACGGTTAACACAGGAGAAGGGGAGTAGAAAATTAAAGCATTCATTAGGAAATTGACATTTTATATATAAGATACATTTCTATATCATGTGTGTGAGTATATAATATATAATCTTTAAATACACATCTTTTATTCACATAAATGAACAATGAAAACATTTAACAAATAAGCCGGAGCAATTGGAAACCCACCAACAGACAGCCAAGTTAGTTGGAAACCACCACCACAATTTGTCAAATGTCCAGTTGTAATACTGTGCTCATTATACACTGCACACTCTGCCTGCTATAGCTTATTCCAATTATGGGCTAGAATATATGATTAGCAGGCAAAACTGGGTCAGGCAATAATTTTTAGCAGTGCCAGGAAGCCAAGTGCATGTACAGCAGCTGTAAGTTCATTAGTGGTAGTCATTATCGTTGCTGGAAAGCACAGAGCAGTTCAGCATCCATCTCTGACCTTCAGCCCAATGAGACCTGAACCAGAATGAGCCTTTCACCTTCTGGATTGGTAGCCATTGTAAGGGATTGGGCCTTAAAACAGGAAATGAACAACGGGGAGGGGAAGTGAGGAGAAAGGATAGGAAGAGACGACAACAAAAACATTCAGGTAAGTAAAACATACAAATCAGCTCAGGGGCAGATTAAACTGTAAACATCAAACAAATATGCTTTATGCATAACATTTGTAGTTTAGTGCTTTACTGATAAATTTTGATTTTAGGTTGGGTGATATAATTTTTGGTAATTTTGTTAACTTTTTCCCATGGCCTTTCCGTGCTATAACAAGATGAGAAAGTAGGATACAGAGAAGATATAGAAAGAATAATTTTCTCCAGATGGCTTCACTGGTTAATGATGGACACGTGCATCCCTGTGCCAGGTTACACTACACTACTAGGTTTAGTAAGGGTCATGCTCTCATGCCACTCAGAGGCACATGGAAGGGGAAGTTGAGCAACACGTTTGAAAAACTACAAGTGTAAAAACTCTGCTGTCACAAACATGAGTTGGCAGGGCTTCAACAGAGACCATTGAGATGGAGCAGGCTTGTACAACTACACAAACACATACAGGACAAAACCCACTAGGCAGGATCAGTTTTACAGGCTGGGATCAGACGGTGGTCACTTCCCTTTGGTCACTATGCTGGGTCGCCTTCTCTTCATGCTGCAGTCCCACAAAGTAGAGCCACACTGGACACGTGGGTTTTTAGGGAGCCACCACACTTTAGTGCAAGGTTCATTGGTAGCCTCCATCTCACTTGGGCTGTTAGAAAATGCCACCCACACCTCTGCAAACGGCAGCTGTCCCGACTCCTCACTACTCACCTCCCATGCCATACCCAGCGCAGGAGGATGGGTCACAGTACCCTGGAGGCCCTGCAGGACCCTGAGAGCCCGGGGATCCCGTGTGACCAGCAGGACCTCGTGGGCCTGGAGATCCTGGTGGTCCCGGGCTGCCAGTTCGACTTTCTCCTGGAGGTCCTGCATAGAACAGGGAGACGAAACATCTGAGTAGTGTCTCATGAAAGCAGGGATATGAGGCCATCCTTCCTGGCCTGGAAAACATGGCACTGAGTGTGTTATAAACACTTCCAGCGGACAGCTTGAGCAGAGGAGCAAGGCATCCTGGCTCTGACTCCCCTGGGCAAGCTGAGGGAAAGACTTCAGCCTCTGGCAAGAAAGAGAAAGCAGCAGCCTGAGAGGAGACCCACTCCAAAGGAGCTTCCTCTCTGGCTGCTGCTTCACAGCTTCTAGCCAGAACTGGAGCAAATGTTTCACCAAACATCAGACTTCTGGAAGGGGATTTTCATGGGGAAAGGACAGTCCTGGATGCCTGCACAGCTCTTGATTCCTCCTACTCCCTTTCAATACAGTTTCTGGGTAATGCTGTGACTTGATACCAGTGCCTAATGGCCAGGATATCCTCATGAGGTCAATGCAATTTTACTCCTGTTTCAATAGGACCTGGTTATCACTCTCTCTGCTTTTTCAGGACCTAAATATAAATCCATGTGATACAATGTGCTAATTACCATACATTTCTCTGTCAACCCATGTTTAGGTATGACAATAAGTGAATGAGAAAACAAATGCAATTACTCCAGATTAATTTTTTCTCCTTCCAGAACCCATGTCTGAAAAAAAACCCCAAACTTGAAACATTTTAAAAAAAGGTGGGCTTGGAGAAGCAGTTTATCATAGGGAAAATGAAAATACTTGTGTGATGGGGGACATCATCATGTGGCACATCTCAACATGATATTACATACATAATAAGAACATTATGAGAGTTAAGGTGCCTGAACTGCTACTCTTCTGCTACTCTCCTTAAGGAGAAGGACAGAGCTGCTGTAAGCTTCTTCACATGTGGGTCAGAGTGGTCTAAGACAGATGCCTCAAATGTAAGTTTACCTGTGGATCCTGGTGGGCCTCGGGGTCCCTGTGTTCCAACACCTGGATTGCCTTTTTCTCCTTTCTCACCTGGTAAACCTAAGGAAATAGTATTCAGTCGCATTTTGATCAAAAGTGTGAGCAGTGCTTATTATTTAACCAGGATTATCGTTCCATATGTTATTTTTCATCTAAAAACAGATGGCAGAGAAGGAAGGAGATGAAAATTAAAAATTATTTGGTTCTTTTTCTGTCCCTCCCTGGCAGCCTCTGAAGGGCAATGTCATTCTTGGGGTCTTAAAGATTCCTGCTGCTATGGTGGTTTCATCAGGATGGTATGTAGAGGCATCAGCCAGTTTCCAGGCTGCAGTTCCTGTGGAAAGTGCCTCTGGACTACACCAAGGTGCAACTATTGTAAGTCAGAAGAGTCTTCCAATCCTCGTAGCTATAAATTACTGTGTGGCCCAGAAAAGTCAAATTTTTAGTGGTACTGCAGATTTTCCTTCAAACATTCACCCACTAAAGAGTGGTTCAGCACAAGATTGTTCATAGAGTTGTTACCTGTTACGCCAGATTGTTGCTAAAACATGAGAAAGGAGTTTCATCACAGTCAAAACCTGACTCCCAAATAAAGCCCAATCTGAGTGTTTCCCAGTCTTGAAACTCTGATATTCCAACAGGCAGAGCCAGTGAGTTGTGTTCCTGCACTCACTCGTGGGACTAAATTCTCTCCTTGTGTCTGATCCATGGAGATCCCAAATCTAGTAATTCAGAAAAAGCACTACTTACTTCCAGCTTTCCATCTCCTTCTGCACTACCTCTATGGCATCCTATAAAAACACTTTCTATATGTAGCCATCACAATAAGCAGTGTTGAACTATAGTAGGTGTAGAAACTATAAATTCCAGACCCTAAGTTTCCACTGGTGACTTGGAAACTCTCATAAAGTCTATGTTTGATTTGGATGGTTCAAAGACACCAAATCCAGGCTGGTTTGTGGGACTTCCCCCCCATTTTCCAGACCTCCCTCCCAGCACTGGTAATTGCTCTCCTGGCTTCACAGTTTCTCCACTTTCAGAGTCAAAATCTGTACATGGTACCTTCATCAACACAGAGCAGAAAGAAAACAGCTGCTGCCCTGGATGGGGCAACATCTACAGCTCCAACTGACTGGGCTCCTTCCTTCCTCTCTGCTCAGGTAACTGCTACCTCTTAGGGCAAAACATCTGGAGAACACCTCATTTTTGCGAGGAATCACAGAATCACAGAATAGGCTGAGTTGGAAGACAGCACAAAGATCATCGAGTCTGATTCCCAGCCCTGGACCATTCCCAAGGGCCACACCACGTGCCAAACACTTTTCCAAATGGTTTTTGAGCATTGTCCAAATGCTTCTTGAGCTCTGTCAGGCCGATGCTGTGACCAGTTCCCAGGGGAGCTGCTCCAGTGCCCAAACACCCTCTGGGTAAAGCACCTTTTCCTAATATTCAACCTAAACCTTCCCTGGCACACCTTCAGGCTGTTCCCTCGGGTCCTGTCACTGCAGACCACAGAGATCAGTGCCTGCCTCTCCTCTTCACGAGGAAGTTGTAACTGCAATGAGCTCTCTCCTCCGTCTCCTGGCTGAACAAACCAAGTGACCTCAGCCCATTCTCATCAGGTTTCCCCTCAGGGAGTCACAGAATATCTTTTTTACCTTCTTAAGCTAATTTGTAATGGAAGCAAATAAGTAAATAAGAAGTCTAAGTGTGGAAAAAAATTGTAATTAGAACCCATCAGTGGCAAAGAATGGCTCACATCAAGTTTATCAAATATGAGTCCACTAAAAACTGAACTGGATTCTCTATCTGTGGAGGAGTTCTGGGTCTTCTGAAGGAACAAGAGGCTTCCAGGACAACATATTGCCTGACCTAGCCACGTGGAAAACAGGCCACACCACTGCAACCTAAATCCACAGTAAGCAAGTAATTTTTAACAAAAGCATGATTTCTTTATCTTACCTCTACAAGGTTCTTTGCCACTGTCCTGGCATAGTTAAAGCATTGCCTGTTTCTTTTTATTGCCTTTTATTTCATTCAGTTGCAGAATTTTGAGGGAAGTGTGGTGGTTTTTTTCTTCCAGATGCCTGAAATTTGCTTAGCCCTGGCTTTTTTCAAACATATGCAGAAACTTATCTATTGCAATTCTCTACTTGTGCTGCAGGCCTTGTAACAAGGTAAATGTATCCAAATTACCTCTTACACACAGGACCGGCAAGGAAAGGCTTGCCCTTTGCAAAATCAAAGTCTGTTTGTGTGAATTACTTTTTTCCTAAGAAGACTGACCCATTACAACCATCTACAATCTACACAGATGTTTAGTACAAGGACCATTGCTTATCCTACTGCATGATAACATTACTTGGTGACTTCAAAGGCAACAGCCACGATGGTTTGAAATCACAGCCTGCCAGGCACTGTATTATAATTATTAACACACATAAAACTACACACCCATATGTGATGTTCACAGGATGAAATGTCAGTAAGAAACGCTAAACATGGAACAAATCTACTCAGCCTAAGAAGAAAACATTCCTTCCAGAATAAATAATTAATCTCTTGTGCAGGAGAAACCTTCTTTGAAATCAAACGCCGAAGGCCAAGATAAAAGCCTGCATCAGGTTTCTTTTAATCTGATTTCCAGTAAAGTTTATCCAAGTTAAAGAGAACATAAACACTGATGCAAAAATATCCTACTCCTAAGGCAAAATGCTCATGAGTTAAAGCCATGGGCTTCCCTAAGGGATTTAAGAGACTTACAGACCTAATAAATGGTCTCACTCCTAATAAATGGCAGAATATTCAAAATTCACCTAAGGCATCTTTGGTGCCAGCAGAATATGGCTTTACAGAAAGCCAACCAGACAAGCCATCACTCTTGTAGGTTACTGCACTGTAGGTTGCTGCACTGTAGGTTACTGCACTGTAGGTTGCTGCACTGTAGGTTACTGCACTGTAGGTTACTGCACTGTAGGTTACTGCACTGTAGGTTGCTGCACTGTAGGTTACTGCATTGTAGGTTACTGCACTGTAGGTTACTGCACTGTAGGTTACTGCACTGTAGGTTGCTGCACTGTAGGTTACTGCATTGTAGGTTACTGCACTGTAGGTTACTGCATTGTAGGTTACTGCACTGTAGGTTACTGCACTGTAGGTTACTGCACTGTAGGTTACTGCATTGTAGGTTACTGCACTGTAGGTTACTGCATTGTAGGTTACTGCACTGTAGGTTACTGCATTGTAGGTTGCTGCACTGTAGGTTACTGCACTGTAGGTTACTGCACTGTAGGTTACTGCACTGTAGGTTGCTGCACTGTAGGTTACTGCACTGTAGGTTGCTGCACTGTAGGTTACTGCACTGTAGGTTACTGCATTGTAGGTTACTGCACTGTAGGTTACTGCACTGTAGGTTACTGCACTGTAGGTTGCTGCACTGTAGGTTACTGCACTGTAGGTTACTGCACTGTAGGTTACTGCACTGTAGGTTGCTGCACTGTAGGTTACTGCACTGTAGGTTGCTGCACTGTAGGTTGCTGCACTGTAGGTTGCTGCACTGTAGGTTACTGCACTGTAGGTTGCTGCAGTGGTTAATTGCCCTCAGAAAGCAAGCGTGTATATCCAAACTTGCCATTTGAGTTAAGAATGCCTTCAGGTCCCAGGAGCTGCTTTCATATTTGTGCTCTGGATATGCTTCAGCAATACCATCAAATTGTCCCTCCCCTTCATGCTAACCATGGGTTTATGTCTTGTCCCCATCCAAAATAAGCAATGTCTCAGTTCGGCCCCATGGAGATCACAAGCAACTGAATTCAATTATTTCCAACCCTTCACTAAAGATAACTTTGCTAGCATCAGTTATTGAAAACAAAACCAAGGTCATGAACACATTCTCTAGCAAAGAAAAATAAATTGCCTGGTTTCTGCACAAATGGAAATCTCAGGTGTTCTTTATCTAATTTTGTCTTTAAGAGACTACTGTCCTGTGAGGAGAACTATGTATTGCACTTAAGAAAAATTAAACTACTACCAAAAATGTCCTCTTTTCAAGATGTTCAGCTGTGAACATTGTGTATAATAACACAGGGTTGTGACTTTTTTCTTTTTTAATCCAGATGAAGCTAAAACTGGAAATAAAAATATTTAATTGACTCAACTGGCAAAAGTTCCATTTAATTCCACAGAAATTTTGCCATCACAGCTGTAAACGTGGCTTTTGATAACACATGTTTAACTGGCTCTTTCATATGAAGCCAGGAAGCAAATAAGGAGGAAGCTGTGCTTGAGAACAGTAACTTTCCCAGTGACAGTTTAGGTATTTATTGTACTTTAATCATAGTGGGATAGGCTGAGTAGCTCTAAATTTTATTCACTACTAAGTTTTATTCTTACTAGTAGTAAGAGCTACTTCAGTAAGAGCTGAAGTCCATTCAGTAGTAGAAAAACTGCACTTTCATGGCATCTGAAAGCTAGCAGTGTCTCAGAATAATTTTTACTATGGCTTTTCCATTTTCTACAAAGTTGAGAAAATGACTCATATATTATAAAAATAACTGGAAACCAAAAAGAATAAAAAACCATGTTGACTCTTTTGGTTTCTATACCATTTTGCAGAGGTGCAACTATTTCCTGGGCACTCAGAAGCCAGACACTAGTTGTTTAAGCCCCAGCTCATAAACAAAACCAAAATAAAATACGCTCAAACTAGCTGAAAGAGAAATAGAAACCAGTGCTGTGAGCTAGCTAAAATTAAAATAGAGATGAGGGCTGTGAATAATCAGTGTTTGGTTTTTTTCCAAACTCCTATATTTATGCAAATAAGCAAAGAGCAAAATTCTAGTAATTTATCTGGGATTGTGTACTGTAGGGGCATGGTAACACAACGTGGCCTCTCAGCTGGCAACAGACACTGAGAACTGAATCTGTCAAGGGAATGACTTGTCCTTTCTCACTGAGGTGGTCTTTCTTGGAAGACCAGCTCAGTGTGTTACTACTGAGAGGAATCCCATCCAGGAATGGGACATCGTGGACCTACAAGTTCAAGTGGAAGTTTCTAACAGAACTCCATACACTCTCTCAATCCATGTCTCCTTCCAAAGCCCTGATTAATGCTTGGCAGAGTGACAAGGTAAACAATGGAAAAGAAGTTATTGGCCAGGCAAGTTAGCAGGCAAGTTCACTGATGTCTCTCTCTGCTGACATTTTCCAGTAAAGCTCTCTTTGGTGCACCATTTCTAACCAGTTCCACACACTGCTTTCTGAAGTGCCCTCTCCTTATAGGCTGGGATTGAATAGGTGGTAGGCAAGAGAGGTGAGCTGAAAGAAAAATCTGGCCTTCCCCACCTTTTTATCTTCCTGCTCTACCAGCACATTGCCACTCAGCTCAGAGCCACTAACAGGCTCTTGCAGCAATTCCAACAATTTGAGAGGGAAAAAGCAACACTACTAGATAAGCAAACAGGTTTTCTTGGTTCTAATGACTATTACTTCTTAGCACACTCTGTTGCAGGGCATTTTCTCATCTTAGAGGTGGAGCCTGACTTTCAGAGTTGCTAATCTGGCACTGTGCTTGAACATTAAATTGGCTTCATATACAATCAAAATGCTGGTGACATTAGTGAAAAGAAACACATTTTTCATAAAGACTTCCAGGTGACTGGCTGGAGATCTTCAGGACAGGACTATACATTGTGTTTGCCAAACAAGTTAAATGCAAACAATGCTTCAGAACACAGCAAGGGATGAAGTCTGACTCCATTTACCCTCCTCTCTTAAGGTCCTATTACATGAAACACACATCAGTCTAAAAATTCAGTTGCTTCTGACGAAATTAAATCCTCAAGGAGCAATAAATTATTATATACTTTTGCCTAGATTCTGAAGGAGCTCCTTCCTCTTTCTTCCAGATTCTGCTCAAAGCTCCAGTTACATGAATGTCCTAAAGTCCATTTTCACTCCAAATAAACCAGCCAATTATTTTGTCTTAAAGTTTACACACGGATTCTTGATTCTTGAAACAACCTCATTTTAAGCTGAAAATATTGTAAAACACTCCTAACATTTGGTATCACATTTTATGAAAGTCTGCACAGAGGTCTGGCTGACTGCAGTTCTGAAGGATGCTTGATTAGAGCTTTCCCTCTACCAAGTATAAAACTCCCCATAAGCACTACCTGCCAAAATCAGTCCCTTCTAACATCAGTTATCCATACAGAGAAGAAAAGAGTAATAGAGAGGGAAGGGGCAATATGCTTTTTAATGTCTTTTTAGCCTTTCTGTAGTCTATGGCCAATGCTGCTTCCCAGACATTAATATTGTCTGCACTGGGCCAGCCCACGTCGTGTTTCATTTAAATGCATCTAATCACTCTGTGATTCCAGCATGTGTGTCTGGACATCAGCACAGCAAATACAATGGGAAGTAAAGGATAAGTGTTGGACATGCTCCTTTTCTGCAGCCTGGAATTTTGATTGTCCCTTTCCTGAAGTCCTAGCTTGAAAAAATCTCTTCCCAAAAAGGGAAAGATTTAAAATATGCTAGTATTAGTGTGGAATCAGGTATCCTGAAATCTGTATTCAGTGTCTCCAGATCACCCTTTTTAAAATCAGTTCCTCAACTGCTGTCTCTTCCAATCTTTTTTCTATTTGTCTCACACTCCCTCATTCCTCCTCCTTTCTGGACAGTGTCTGGTTTTTGCTCAGCTGGAGCAGGCAATAGCAGGACTGAGGGTCAGTACCTGAAACTTTGCCTCTTTTTTCAAAATGCTAATGGGAATTACAATCTTGAGGGCAAGACTCACAGGTTTACTCAAAAACTTTCTGTTAAAAACAATGTTTTAACTATGGTCCTAATGGCTACTGTGAACTGTAAATATTAAGTTCACGAAGAGCCTTCACAGCAATTAATTTTTAAAATCCCAATTAGCAGATTTTGTGACAGCAACAACAATTCACTGCTTCTGAATATCACATTTATCTCTTGGGGTTTTGGTCACCTTCTCATGTGATGTTCTTCAAAGCACTTTCACAATTATAGATCTACTAAGTATTACCTTCTGAGGTTAGTGCTATTCTGGGACACAAAAGATACCCAGGGTTGCACAGAAGGAGAGTAAATTAAACATGGAGCTTGTTTCATTATTAGACAATGCTCGTGGAGGAAAGGAGAATGGGATCTAGCCTACATGTGAGAATGCAGAAGAGAATTCTTCTAAATGTTAAGTGTATTACTTCTCTCTGACCTCACCATTTCCTCTTTATGATTCTGTCAACTCCTCAAACTAGGAATTTTTCTCTCTTCTTATCAATCTTGTTTCTTTCAGGTGATCATGACTCAAAAATTCCTAGACTGCACATTTCAAGTTACCAGAAAAGCTCAACATTTCCCCAACATACAAGTCAATTTTGCACCTGACTTTCTCCAATTGCTCTTTTGCTTGTACATTTAGAGATTCTGCTCACATTGGAGTCTTACTAAGATGAAACATGATGTGATGGGATGTGTACAATTCGATTCCACCAATCTTCAGCAGTTTAAACATTAAACCTCTCTCTGATCCTGCCAAATCACACTCAGCAAAGCCTGCATGACCTTCATGACAGAGTCTCCAGAGCCTTCACTATGGCCTGTGTTAAGCTCACCAATTAATTAGTGAGAAAAATGTTGCTTTCACATTTAGACAGGAGACAAAAGCTATTAGAATGTTGTGGATACACACATTTAGAGAGCTAGGAAATTGCAGCTTGGCAATTCCTTTCAGGCCTGGATTTCTCCTGTCTCTCAGGTCCATTCCCAGGCTGACAAGCTGACTACAGCTTCAGTTAAGGAAGGTAGTCTCCCAGAGTGATAACTTGGTGAAAAACAGAAGGGAATTCATAATAAAGGTTAACACCTGGTGTCCTTCCCATGGGACATCTGGACATGCTGTCCCAGGGGATGTTTGTCCCAATCATCCAATGAACTACTGCCCTGTCCTAGCTCCATGTAACACACTTTAAATAGGGGCTGTCCATACAATAAAGTTGGCCTTTTTTCCCTAAAGAGGTCCATGTGTGTTGCCGTCCTTTCTCTCTCTTTGCAGCGCAGTAACCACAGAATTTATCAGGAAAGGGAGGTATAATTTTGTATTTGTAATGTATGAAGCCTACCTCTTTCTCCTGGTCTTCCTGGTTGACCAGGGCTTCCTGGAAACCCTTGCATGCCTGGTGATCCTTGCTCACCCTGTGGCCCCGGAGCCCCTGGCCGACCTGGCTCACCAGGAGGTCCTGCAATGGTTCGTGTTGAGACAGACTGGCTTGGAATCTGGTTTAGAATCGAGTTATATCTTGCCATATGACCTGTCAGGAAAAAAAATTCATAATTTTCAAATAGCAGCAGAAAATCTGGTTCAGAGAAGTTTGAACAGAGTACTGGCAGTTTCTCAAGGCTGTGGTCTGTCATGCTTTGGTATTATGAAGTTGTGCACTTGTTGAGGGAGAAACAGTAGTTTAGAGAGTGCACAGAAAATGGAAGAACTATTGTGCAGGATTTTATTTTCTTACTTTGGTAACGGTTTAGGGGGCTTTTGTATTTTATGTCTATAAAAATTTAAAATTGTTGCAGCATAAGCTTCTGCATATTGTAATAGCTTGGAGACAAGTCCAGGTTTTTTTTTTCAGAAGGCTGATGCTAATCAGTTCTAGTTGGATATAAATCCTGTTGAACATAAGTCTAGTTGGAACATAAATCTCAGCTGTCTAGTTTAAAACAAACAGATCCCCTCAGATAGTTTGAAAAGTGTCATATTTATCAGTAACTATGGCAGGAAAAGATCCATTCTAGAGAGAGAAGCATATGGACTATGTGTGTACTTGCCTTGGATGAGCTGCTCACACACTTGACGAGCAACAGCCCGGACCATTGCTTGGGACTGGAGATCACCCTGGATAACAACAGCAGCAATGTCATGAAACAGTTTCTTGAATCAGTTCTGTGCTGAAAGCACTTTGAGCAAAGAAAGATATTTATTATTGCTGGGACATTATATCCTCACAGATGAGAAAGAAAGCCAAAGAAATTTTGTTATTTCACTAGCTCCCCATTTCTCTTTTTGGCCAGCAATCAGAGGTCTGAGAAGATAACCCTAACAAGAGATTTGGAGACATGCTTACTGCCACATATTTCCCACCTTCAAAACATTCATGTAGCTATATAAAAGACCATGTCTGGAAAATAAGGAAAGTTTGCTTAATTGCAAAGAGACAACTACAGTGCCAGTAAACACAAAGAAACATAAATTTTTTAGGAAAAGCTCTTTATGAGACAGAAGGCCAGGGAGGAAAAAAAAACCATGGCTAACATGAACACAGACTTACCCGTTCACCTCTTTCCCCCTTAGCTCCAGGAGGACCCTGTGGAAAGATTCAAAATTTTTAACACCTAAACTTTGCCTGCCAACTGGATTCATCGTACAGAGAGAAAAATTAAACAATAAACAAACTTTCAGGAGGTTATGTGACAGCGACAAATACCATTCTATCATTTCAGTTCTCAACAAAATGTTCACCTTTGGTGATTACATGGGAACAATGACTTTCACAAGTGTTTGCCACACACTGAATTCCCTTATTCAAAATGATAGCAAGGACAGGCCAACACATGATGCATTTCACATGGCTGAAACAGGTCTAATTTTTGAAAAATAGCAGCCTGACATTTGCTGTACTGAGACTCTGCATCCACTATGAACAGAGCAAGTAATGGGATTAAACTGCACAGAAAGTTACGTTTGACATTAAGCATAATGTAATACTGTAACCATGGTGAGGAGGATTATAGATTGAAAAAAGTTGTCTAGGGCAATTACAGCTTCACCAATGTTATTTTTTCAGGTAGGCTACATATTTCTCAGGAACTCCTGAAGCAAGGCAAGGTCTGTTGGTCAGAGCCTGGTGCTAACAACACCAAGGTCATGGGTTTGATCCCTGTATAGGCCATTCACTTGAGAGTTGGACACGATGGCTCTTGTGCTTCCCTTCCAACTCACTGTTCTGTGCTCCTGTATAGGGAACCAGCTGGCAGATACATGGTTAAGCACAGCTTAGTCTATCCTTGGAGAGAAGAAACTCCTACAAAGACTAAAAGATTATTTCTAAGGCCTCTATTCTATAACTCAACGTTTTGGAATAGACAGTTATTGAAGCTCAGTAATTTTTCAGACACCTGGTTTTTTCTGCACTATTAGAGTCCAAGCATGCACAGCAGAGCTCTTGCATGACTCACAGGAATATCTATGTTCTAGAAAATTTAGTTCAGTATCTGGAACATATGTTTGGACAGGAACTGCATAGTCAACATGTTATATATTGATAGTAGAAGTTCCATAGCTCATCAAATCTCCTTTGTAGATTCCATGATTACACTTAGCAACTATGTAGAACTGGGCATTAGGTTACCTTTGCTTTTGTGTTATCTGTGAACTTAATTTCATTTTCACTTAAACAAATGAAAATGCTTGCATTGGCCTAAATCTCCAAATCAAACTGGATTTTGGAAAATAATTTTCTATTCTACAAATAGAGTCAGAAATGCACACTGTCTCATTCTGATGTCTTTAAAAATTAAACAGAATGTTTACTGCAATAGATGGGAAAAAGCTGAGCAGGCTTTATAATTAAACAAGTAGTCAAATGTTAAAATATGAATACACAATATTGTCTGAACTCTTACAGAGACAAAGAAGTCCACTATAAATATTCTCTTTTACATAATTTACACACTTATTTCATAGTTGTATTCCTTTCTTCCAGTCAAAATGTTTTGTTCTGAGGTTTTTTAATAATAATAAAAATAACATCTGAGAGACAAACTTAGTATTGTAAGTTCCTAATACTAATTTTAGTATAGAGGACATAGTTTTCCACTCAATGAAACTCATAGTCAAGGCTATAATAGCAATCTAGAAAAAGTCCTAGTGATTAGTCATTTGTTCTGATACAAACACAGAGTAACCCCAAAAGCCAGGTTTTTATTCATGCATTATTTTCACAGTTTGGAAATCAGAATAAAATTTGGGAAATATTCAGGTTAATAAATATTTGAATTTCCAGAGAGTCGCTGGAAGAGCAAAGGGAAAAAAAAGAAGAAAGTAATTACACAAAGACTACAAATTCACATAGTTGTGTTTTTATCTTCTGTGTTTTAATCTTGTGTTTTGACTCTAATCTCTATATTCCAAACATTGTGTGTAAGACCAACAAATATATTTAATTACAAAGAATGAACAAAGAAAGTTCAATATGATGTTTAACTTAGCCACTAACTGCAAACAGATCATAGGCAATAAATATTGAGGAGTTCTGTTGAACAGTGAAGCCAGGCTCACAAACCAATTAATTCTAACAGCAGACAGAAAAATATTACTTAGTTTTACTTACAGGAGCTCCAACATCACCTTGTGGCCCCTGACTTCCAGTAACACCTGGAACACCTGGAGCACCAGGTATGCCCTATGTGGAAAGAGAGTAAGAAAATAGTGGTGATGACAATCAACATCCATGAGTCCTGACAAGAAGTGCACAGACAGTTCTGTCAGTCAAAGACTGGAGATCCCCAGAGAGAGAACTAAAAAATACAATTTGCAGGGAAAAGAGCACCAAAAGCACAGCTCTGAGAAAAGCACTTGAGAAAAATAACTTGGGTTGCTTTCTGGAACAGGCAGAAATTACTGAACTACTGGACTAAATCCTGTGATGTCAATATTGTGTTCAGGGGGGATGACTCAGAATGTTCTTTGTAAAAAACAACAAGATGGCTTGGAGAATGCTCAGTACAATCAGCAGCTCCATCTAATCTTTTAAATCTATTAAGAAGGCATTAACTTTGCCTAGCTGCCCTAATTGAGAAGCCTGAGACTGGTTCTGACATCCTGCATTAGAGGCTGGATGTGGCCCCTGCTGTCTTCCTTGGTTACTCTATGAGAGCACCTCTGCTCACCTTCAGCCTCTAGACCAAGTAAAACTTGGTGGTTCACTTCAGCTGACAGTCCTAATTGGAATTTTTGACAAAAAGAAAGTCTTTTTCCAAGTGTTCAAAGCAATAATTTTCTCTTCACAGTGCAGTTACTTGACTAAGAACAAGCTATCAATCTATTGACAGAACAACTCTCTCCTCTTCCTATGGGAGACATTTTCTTCTTGAGCAAAGTAGGAGTGGAAAGAAATTACACTGGACAAGCAGCTCTCTGCCAACTCTGTGCATCATGAGAATTCCCTTGGCCTTGCTCTATCCACTGGAGCATAGATAAGTGTGACCTATAATCCCCCAAAATCCTGACTTTTGCTGTAAGAAATTCCATAGACAATACTCACCATTGGACCAGGAGGTCCTTGTGGACCTGTGGGTCCATCCTTGCCAGGAAAGCCCTATGAAAGATAAATAGATGCAATTTCATCAGCTTTTTATATGCACTTAGTGAATCTGTTGTGTTTCATCCAGAGTAAATTCTTTACTTTTGTTTTAATTTTGCTTTGTTGTATTTTTTTGGCTTTTTTTCTAAATCAATACCTGTTGGTAGTGGTCTCTTAGGAAAAAAATTTCCTTATTTGCACTGGGGAGAGTTGATTTCTGAAAAGGAGCTATAGTGTCACCAAGATTTAAAAAAAACCAAACCCAGCTAGTCTTACAATATTTTTGAAGAAAAAACAATACAAAATTCTTCATACTGGCAATTTTCACCTCTGAGTAAATTTGACTTAGAACACTTCTGTAGGGGAATAAATGAGAGGGTTTTCTGTCAAACCTCTCTACCAAGAGGTCACATTTCTACATCTGTTCTCACTGGCTGCAAATATTCACAGCCCCACTGATGAGGTGCTGAAAGATGGCAATGGAGAGTGGATCTCTCTGCCCAGCAGTGCTGTACATGAGCTCCAGCTATCACTGAGGTCCTGATTCAGGAAGCAGTGGGAATGCTCATGTGGTTTACATTATGAACGTGCCTCAGAGCTTCCAGAAATGAGAGCCAAAAACTAAAGATAACTTGGAAACTGGAAAGCAAGTACATCACAGCAAAAAGACTGACCAGATGTAGAAGAAAATACACGATTAATAAAGGATTCTTACAAATTAACCAATATGTGCATTTTGTATCCACATGCTATGAAGCTTGGGTTTCTGACCAGCCTGGTGATTAGGCAATTCTCTAATTACTACACAGCCTGAACAAGAGAAATATGGTTTTACCTCTGGCTCAAGACCAGTTTGAAAGGTTGTTTATGCTGGAAAGTGTTTGATTTATTGCTGAAAAGTTTGAAAATGTTTATGGTTACAAACAGAGTAAAGAACGTTCCAGGCCTCAGTATCTCATGGAGCTTCAGAAGAAAAATTTACAACTTTTGTTGTTTGTACTTTTTTCCAAATCTTTGTTTCTGTTTTAGTAATGAATATAACATATTTTACTAGTTTTATGCTTTGCATAATTTGGAAACTATTATTGAAATCGGCAATCATATGGCATGAAAAATGGCTGGGGAATAATATTATCTGCCATACACCCAGAAAGATTTTTTTTGTTTACAATTCTACTGGACAGGTGTTTCAATGATAAAATAAGCTACATAGTCAACTCACATTATGTTATCTATGTACACTTAAACTTGATAAGGAAATACCTTCCTATTCCACAATGTAGCCAGATGAAGCTGATGCCTTCATATTTATGTTTCACTTTTTAACGTAAAGATATAAAACCTCTTTTTATTTTTGCTCGGTTCCAAAGCAGGATGAAAACTGATTCGACCCTTTTAATGGCTTAATTTAACAAGGGTGAGGGTGAGTGCTTTCCACTGACTTCTAGGATCTAGTGTGGATTCATACAAGCTTCTAAAGAAAAATAAAACTGTATGTCTTTCTCTTCTCCCACTCCAGTCAAAGAGTAGAATTAACAGTATGATCAGAAATACATTTTCTTGGAATATATTTCACAATTTCTTTCTTCTGAGCAGTGTTCTTACTCCTGGCTGCTCAGTAATCACCTCCTGTCTAGTCTCCTAGGATTTATTTCTCTTGGCGTTGTGTCTGTATCGCCCACAAAAGATCACCTCCTACTGTATTTGCTAGATGTGAAAATTGCTATATATAAATCAAGTCAAAGAGATGCCTGTTTCAAGAAAGAGTATGGTAATACTTATTCTCTCATGTTGATAAAAGACTAAAGGTATTTGTTTCTGCTGCCAGCAGCATTTGAAAATGAAGATGATGACCTGATGGCCAGAATGGATCTGACTCTCATTCTGAACTTTTGAGCTGAGAGCAGAGATTAGTAAGTACCAGGAAATTGGCAGGAAGACTGGGAATTTATTTCTTCTGGCTCTTTCTCCCATAATTTTTGGTGTGTGTAATGTAGAAGAAAATAGAGCACAGTAAGAATTCACAAAGTTGTACTTTGAATACTGAAGCCTTGTAGATGCTATTTAATCTCCCATTTATTGAATTCTCCTCTTTGCTTAACCATCTCTAATCCAAGGGGAATGACTGGAGGAATTACATAGCACAACAACTCTTTCTCTCTGTCACATCCAGGTTAGAAATGACTCTGTGGATTCTCTCCCATGGAACCGCAGGGTAGGACAGATTTTGATGTGTAACCTAGGATGTAGATCTTAAAATCTAGGTTTATATCATTTCAGAAAGTTAACTTAAATGAAGATATATTTTGCTAATGGCATGACAGAAAGATTCTAGAGAAAGACTGTAGCTCTGACAGAATTTTTATAAGGGATTTTATTTGCCAAAATACAAATGGTATCACCAGTAAAATATGAAGTCTGCAGAAATCAGTACTGATGCTGACCTCATTATAAACTCTTGAACTTACTGTAGACTGGAACTTGTTTGGGGGAACTTGTGGAAAGGTGACTTTTCAAGTACGACTAGATACCAGCAGAAACTTAACTGAAGCTACTGAGCCAGGCTTGAAAGACTTTCACATAGAGCCTTTTAAAACCCCCCTGCAGCCTCGGACACATGACTGCCAATTCAAGATCTGCCTTTCAACACTATCAACATTATCTGTTCTCTTTAGTAAAACTCCCCTGTACTGCTAGCTGCAAATATGGGGCAGCAAGAAAGGACACCAAACAACCACAGCTACAGTCATACAATAAAAATAAATAATTTTACATTTATAAAATCTTTCCTGACACTCTGGAAGCTGATGAGAGAGGAGAGGACTGTTCCTCATGTGGAGTCTGAGATGTAGATTTAACCAGGTTACCAGAGAGGTATAAAATATTATCATACATATTCAGAATATTTGCTATGTTAGCAAAAAATATCCTTTTTTTTACTCTGATTCAACCTTCACAAAGTATTTTTATTACATCCCATTCTTCTTTATAGGGATGGTATGTCATTATGAAAATGGCCTTTTCATGAATTCACATAACTGACAGGGAAGATGTTCTATTTCTTTCTAAAATCCAAGAAAAAGCAAATAAGTCAGGATTAAAAACCAAGTTTAGAAATACAAAAAATGAATTTTACAAATTATTGGATTACAACTTTAACAAGGGAAAATCAAAACCTTTCCTCAATTAATTTCAAAAAGAAAATCAAAACAAAAAGAAGGGAAAACTAACTGTAAAAGTGAAGTGATTCCAATTATCAGGAACTGAAGGAAAAAAATCCTCCATTCCAGCACTTCATGTGTCTAATATCACATTATACTCAGTTCAAAGTTCTCAGAGACCTCCCAGCAAATATCAGCTCTGTGCTTACCACCCATTAAAATCAGTGTGATTTAGCAACCTGCCTAAGTACACTACAGCACTAGTATCATTATAATTAAAATATTTAAAGATCAATAAATACTGAAGAGGAAGGGATAACCAAGCTACGAAAAAGAGAAAATATCAGTTCTAGTAATATAATGCTTGCAAAACAGTTTGTCATCTTGGCTAATAGGAGGCAACCCAGCAAAAGGAACATTATAAAAAAGGCAATTTACTTCTCAGGAATTTTCTAGTTCCCCTTTGCTGCTGCAGTTATGCCCTTCATAATTATCCCTTTTTCAAGTGCTGGGTCTTCAAAGAGACTGCGGTGAAATAATTGGATTGGATCTTCGCCCATTAAAAGCAATTTTATGTTGTCATAACTTCGCAGGAATTAAATGAGTTAAAACACCATAAAATCAGTATAGAATAATTATTTGTTGCCATAGAACTAATTACAGCTGGACAACATTGCATCAGGGTCACACAGAGACAATACCAGGCTAACAGAACTAATTTGATGAGCTCTAGGCTGTTTATCCAGCTCCTGTGATTAACAGCAGATGAAAGGGAACACATGAACAAAGCATTATTACTCTGTGTATAACAACAGGCAATTTATGTAATTGCCCTATCTTTTTATAGACAACAGTGGGGTAGTCTATGGAATAAACACCACATGACTTTTCCAGGCTGTATCAAAAGTCTTTGCTGCACTAGTCTTCCTTGGCTTTTCTCTGGAATACCATCACTCTGCAACAACCTGGTAACTCCCACGTGTGGGAGAACTAGACCACTTCTGAACTGCTGGCTGGCATCAAGGCATGGCTGAGGGCATCCTCTGCTAAATCTGAACTCAGCTACAGAATAACATAAAAACAGAGAGTTCTTTTCTCCTTGAACTGCAGGCACCTCAATGTCCCTCGTGATCAGGAATGTAGAGGGAGGGGGCACATAGCAATCACTGGTACAAGGTTTAGCATCAAGTCATCTCAACTTGTCCAGGACCAAGACTAGACAGAAGATGGCAGAAACCCAAATGTTCATCAGGGTCTAGGTCTCTATTAACCTGGAGATGAACAGGTGGCATGAAAGTTGGGCAATTTAGAGGGAAATATTCCAATGCAGCTGAAAAGCAGACACAAAAAACATGTAAAACCATAATGCACCAGTAAACCATGATACATACTATACAATACACACAGTATTATATAGTAGTAAAAAAATGCATTTACTTACATATTTCAACACAATTTAATTAAAAATTAGAAGGCTATTCCTCCAATTAGGTTATTTATCTGATATTGCATAAATCTTTATCTTAATGAAATGCTTTTCTTTTCTTGATTTTTAGAGGAAAAAAACAAAACACTTATCTATTGCCAAATTCTACAGTAATTTCAGTGGCATTACTTCTACACATAAAGATATGCCAATGTTTAAATTCATAACAGTGAGTTCAAATATGTGTTTTGCTATAGGGTTAGGGTTTTTTTTTTAACAAGGTCAGAAAATCAATGAAGTTCCAGATTTCTCTGAAGTTCAAGGTACATTAACATATCCAAAAAAAGGATCATGAATATGGAAATCTTGCTCAAATGAAACTGAAAAGTTATATTTCATATGAACTTCTGCTGTGGACAGAAATCTATTACTATGCTAACAATAACTTTCCAGTGTCTGACCAAGAATGAAACAGAAGTCTCCCCAAAGAGACAAAGAGGAGGACTTACAGGTTTAACTGCACAAATGAATGTGAATTTTCTTTTACTGGCTCCTAGACAGACTGTAAACATCTTCAGCTGTTTTACCAGGAGCAGAATAAGGTTGACTAAGTTTTGGTATTGTTTTTCACCTTTTCCTCATGTCAACTGTTTCTGCAGGTATCGTTGTACATTCAGTGTTAGATTTCCTTGTAGCTGTCTCTCTCTGTTCATTAATTAGCTAGAAAGCAAATGTAGATCATTGCCTTGGATTGCATACTAATTATAGATCATTTAACAACCATTTAATTTTAAACATATAAGCCAAGAGATTAATGGGCAAATGCTGAACACAAGTGACATCTACTCCTATCAAATGCATAAAGCACAGGCATTGAGCAGGGCTGCCATTACACATCTCAACCCTCACCAGCAGACAGAAGGATGTCCACCCTCCTATTGGCACAGAGAGATGATCTCCAGCAAGGACAGAGGTGGCATAAATGATAATAAATCAACCACGTTGGGAAATATTTCCATTACAGAATGGAAACAAAACACATGTAAAACATACACATTTTACCTTACCCTTTGACCTTGAGCTCCATCTCTTCCTGGTGAACCTGATGCTCCTGGGACACCCTAAGCATTATAAAAGGAGAGCAAATGATGAGATGAAATTAACAGAATCCAACTAAATAATTTTCGAGTGACACTGTATGACATGTTTTGCACAATGGAACTAGGAAGCTCAATAATGGGTGGTGCCATAGAAGGGATTCGGTAAAGAAGATATTTCTGTGAAATGAGAGGTGAGCAAACACACATTGCTAAAAAGCAGAGGTGCTGAGTCTACAGGGGCACAATTGCAGCATTAAACAAGAAAGTCACCAGCTCCTCAGGTCTAAGTGAATCGGCTGCTGCACACCAGCATACTCTGGATTCCTTCTCTTTCTAAATCCCTGTTTAAACTCACCCCAACATCACATCTCTCAGTGATTTAGAATATGTGCCCTAAACTAGCAATGACATCAATTCAACATTCAAACTGAGTAAGTGACAGGGTATACAACAGGGAATACCTGCAGGCCAGGGAAACCAAGATCTCCCTTCTCTCCCTTTTCACCTGGTGGCCCCTGCAAATAAAGAATCACACATAGTAAACCAAATATATGGTTACTTTTCTATTTTTAATAGTTCCCTTCAGCTACTTTAAAAAAAATCAACGAAGCAACCAGTAAGAAAACAGACTATGTTTCTTTCTGAAAGCAAACATGCAAATGCAGAAGTTATAAACATCGAAAATAAAACTAATTTCAAAAGATTCATAAGTAGCCTGATAAAACTACAGCCATTTTGTTACCCAAAACACAAAGGTAGCTAATTTCTTTTCCTCTTTAAAGAAATTTGTTTCACTTCAGACCTCAGCAGTATCTCCAATGATGATGAAAAAAGGGTTTTCTGTGGAAACTAAGGGTGTTTCTATGGTATATATGCATGAAAAAAATTTTTTCTAGGTAATAAACAAACTTACTTTTATAAAAAACCAATTACTCTATTAAATAACTGCTCTTATAATTATTCTCTACGACAACACCGTCAAGAATATAGCTTTGGTATACCATTATATTCTACATTAGTATCATATAGGCTGGAAAAAAGATGAAATTTTATTGCACTGTAGTAAGTTTTGAAACAAAAACTAACAGAAAAAATATATTACTACTTTTCTAGACTTGTCTGTACCCATCTACTGGAGAGGTGCATGAAACAAGATAAGTGCTACTGGTTCATTATTCTAGCAATGCTTATTTATGATGAAATTCTGTGACCTATTTCATAATAGCCTTGCAAACTCCAGGCCTAATCATTTCCTCTGATGACAGATTTTATTATGTAATTAATATTATTGCCTAATTTTGGCAGAGAATATGATGTTCTTGCTTGGGTACACCTTTCAAGTCAGAACTGATCTGTGATGAGCAGTACAGACAGAAAAAGAGAAAATATCAACATTTTGGTCTGGTGCCATGTCACAATCCCCACTGGAATTTATTTTCACTTGACTCCAGGCTTGGATGCTAATACCCAGGTCATATGCAACCTGCAGTCAAATATTTTCAGCTGAATAAAAATTCAGATCAAAATTAAAAACCAGAAATGTTGGCATTGAACCCACGTTTCCTAGAGGTCAAACCCACATCTGTGATTTCACCTCAAATATTGAAATTCAGATTCTGATCACAACACCAAAAGATATTTCAGTCTAGTCTAAGCCATTTGGTGTTTAAAAGATCACAGGAAAAAAGGCTATTGATTTTTTAAGTCTCACTGGAAGCCCTTGAATAGAAAGTCCACTGGGTCCTTGTGGTCCTGGAGGTCCTTGTGGTCCAGGAACACCAATTTCACCTCGAGGTCCATCTGGTCCCTAAAGTAGCACAGGACATAAGTTAAACTCTTATCATATGGACAAAGGCAGCTTCTGTTTGAAGACTTAAATACCAATAGATTCAAAAACATCTGAAATATGAGTTAACATGATTGAGCAGTTAGGGTTCAATTTAAAACTGTCTGGTTCATTTATAAGTACTATAAAAAGAGAATGATTTATGTGAAAGCAGCATTCTGAGTTTTATATCTTTTATCAAGGAACAAACAGGACGAGTAATTGTTTTAAAAAGAGCCATAGCAAATGCCAATGACATTTCAATATGCTTTTTCCTCAAAAACACCAGAGACAATCTGGAGTTCATTTCAAGGTTTCCATGCAGCAGAGATAAACCAAGAACCCATGCATTTATCAAATGTAACGTGCTGTAAAAAGTACCTTTGGACCTGGATCACCACGATGACCTTTGGCACCTCTGACACCTGGACCACCCTGTAAAGCACAAGCACAGGACTCACTGAAAACCAAAACTCTCAAACAGAAATGAAATCCAGAGAAGCCCAAACAGATTCTTCCTGTTCCTGAATCAGCATTCAAGAAACAGTAAATATCCTGTCGATATCTTTCCACTGGAGTAATTAAACTGGGAACATACTTAAGTGTGGCCATACACAGACAGATTTAAACACAGATGTGACTACTTTTTAGAGCCAAGAATGCACACTACGCAAGAATCAAAATAACACTGAAAGCTACAATATGGATGGAAATGTGGTCATGGGTTCCCTTCCAGTTGCTGAAACCTCCTGCACATCTGTCTGTTCTCACCAAAATCACATTGTTAAAGGCTGAGTTTCCAGAAAGGCCAAGAGCATTCTGGCCTGGATCAAAAACAGTGTGTTCAGTAGGACCATGGCAGTGACTATTCCCCTGTACTCAGCACTGGTGAGGCCACACCTCAAATCCTGCGTCCAGTTCTGGGCCCCTCACTACAAGAAGGACACTGAGGGGCTGGAGCACATCCAGAGAAGGGCAACAGAGCTGGGGAAGGGTTTGGAGCACAACTCAGGTGAGGAGCTGCAGAGGGAGCTGGGGATGTTTAGCCTGGAGAAAAGGAGGCTCAGGGGAGACCTTATCACTCTCAACAGGTCCCTGAAAGGAGGCTGGAGCCAGGGGAGGGTCAGGCTCTTCTCCCAGGTAACAAGGGACTGGATAAGAGGAAATGGCCTGAAGTTGAACTGCAGGAGGTCTTAACTGGATATTATGAAAAATGTTGTCAAGCTTTAGAACAGGTTGCCCAGGGACATGGTGGAGTCACTATCCCTGGAGGTGTTTAACAAACATGTAGATGTGGCACTTAGGGACATGATTTAGCAACAGACTTGGCAGTACTGGGTTAATGTCTGGACTCAATCATCTTGAAGGTCTTTTCCAACATAAACAGTTCTATAATTCTGTGATTCTAATTACTTAGGAATAGTTTTCAGCAAGGACAACTCCAGAGGCTACCAGATCTACGCCATGGTTTAATTTGGAGCTATTCTTAGGTAAAACGCTCTTTTGGACATTTTTCACTTTTTTGTTTTCTTCAGCAATGCTTACATCTGCTCATCATATATTAACCAACTTTTGCCTTCTTTATTAGTATCATCTGAGACACTGGAGTACCATATATCTATGGATGGCTGCCATTAACGTGCTTTGCAACATCTACATGTGCTTTCTGTTCTAGGACAGCATAATTTTATTTTTTTTTTCATATCAATTTCCCTCTTCTCCCACCTGAATATATTGCCTAATCACTTGGAATATGAGTTTTACAGGTATTCTACCTATCATTGTATTCAGAAAGGACCTCATACAACTAGAATAAGTGAATAGAACTCTTTAGGTGCTACAATAAGTACTTAGAGAAATAACAGCAGTTGAATTAAAGCTATAAGAATAGAAAATGTGCTTATATGCAGTATCTATGAGACTTTAAATAGGAGAAATAACAGAAATATCTGGAAATCCCAGAGTACTGTTTCTCTTCAATGAAGGTATCATGACATGGTCTTCACATGTGTGATCGCAAAACAATTTTCCACTATCTCTCCCAGCTCCCTCAGGCTTCTCTCTTCCATCCCACATCTCTATGGCTATGATTCATTCCACCATGGCCAGCTGTGACCCTAAAATCTCATCCCATATTCTCCATGGAACCAAGTTCCAATTGCCAGTTGCAAAATTCCAGATATTCATATTTCTGCATTCCAATCTGCTGTCCTTTCTCCTTCTGCCTTACTCCTAACTCTGAGATTAAAAATTCCTCAGCACAATAACTGCAACTTTTTAACATAAACAAAATCAGTTTTCTCCCATTTTGTTCCCATAAGTGGATTGCATTTTTACTAAAAATATAGACTTTAAAATAGCCCCATGCTGAGCCATTAAGTCACATGCTTTCAGAGTCATGCTGAAGTTGGTATACTTGTCCGTGTTTTGAACCCAGTAACCTTGCTTGGCAAAAGCACAATTTCCAGAAGAGCATTTATTTAACATGAAAACATCAGAAGAGGCCCCCTCATTTTCTCATAAACTTGTTTTGGTGGTTATTCCCCAGCACTACTAAGCCTGTGTGATTAATTTCAATTTTTTTTGTGCTAATTCTTTTTCTCGCCAAAAATTCATGTTCTGCCTTCTTCCCTTATTTTAAATAACTTTTTAGTAGCCAGTGCTTTCTCCCAGATATGGGTCTTAATGTACTGTTATCAAGACACCTCCTCATTTCTTTTTAGTAGTCAAAACCTTTGAAGTATTGAAAGCTTTTTTATTTGCAATTAAACTTCTCCAATCCTTCAATATATTTATCTCCTTTACCTTCTTCAATTCTGCAGTATTCCTTTAAAATGCAGGCATTAGTATTCTGTGATATCTCATTTTACTTTGTGTGGGGAACTTCAGAGAGCAGGAAAATATTTTGCCAAAAATGAAGCCATGAAAACAGAATCCCATGATGAAAATTGCCAGATAATCTTAACTCTAAATAACAGTTTGTCTTACCCGAAGTGAAATATTTTCTAAAAGGTTAAAAATTCTTTCTAGAGTTACTATCCCAAATGGAAGCATTTTATTTGGAGTGTTTTTAGCCTAATGTCTAAAACTGGCTACATGGTAGGATCCTGATCTCTTAAACAGAAGAATCTTTGGCTTGGATGAAAGTCACATGACATTTTAATGACTTGGAACACTCCTGACCAGACATAGCACATGTGACTTTCTGACTTTTGGTTGGCACAGAGATGAACACTGACTTTATTCTTTTGCTCTGCTTTTTCATAGATCTTGAATTTTTTTTATTTTTTTGGCAGAGCTCTGCCATCTAACTGTCTGGCAAAAAAGCATCACTTACAACAGGGTGAGTTCCAGAATCACATATTTCCCTGCCTTGGCAGTGATTTTTCTGCTTGATTTTAAGCTTTCTCTTGCCTGGCACTATGCTATTCAAAACATAGTTAATCCTAAATGTAATATATAGAAGTACATTATTTTACTGATGGGTTAAGCCTTAGCAATTCCTGATCCACCTATCCTTTGAATTATAGTAATACACATCCTTCCAGTCAAATAATTTTCATTTTACTGTGAAATGTGGTCAAACTACTCAATTTAAGTGACATTTTTATGTGAATTATCCCATTGTCTTTTTTACAGAACACAAACTGGACGCTAAAATGTGGAAATTAAAACTTGAATCCACATTTGTTTAATAACCTATATTCAAATGGGAGAACAGAATAATTTCTCCTTGTTCAAGAAGCAGGTCTTAAGTGAATTTCCTCTTGAATTTCTTTCCAGGTTTTGTACCAGAGCTTGAAGAGCAGTTCTTGCAGAAAGACTAATCTCTGAGTTGTCAGGAGGATTAATGTCTGCTAGGACCTTCCATGTGAAGGCCTTGTGTGCAAGTCAATTTTGTTCTTAAACATGCATCTCATGTCACTGGTGTACACCAAAACCATTTTCCTTTACTTTCTTCTCTGGCTCTTTGATTTAAAAACATGCCCTTGGAGCATCCAGGATACAGTATGAGCAGAGAAATATGCAGTTCAAACTTTCCATAGGAGAGCCTCATCTCAAACTCATTCAGCAAGCAGCCCTAAGATACCAATCATATTTATCTAGTTGTAACAGAAAAAACCATGACCATTCAACAAATGTCCCAGTCAGGATTCTTGTTAAACCAATGATGGACCATTGCAGAGCTTTTCTAAATTGATAAAAATCAGCCTTGGGATGCAAGATTGAGTTCTCAAAATTTAGTGGGCCTGTATCTCCATTGTCTCAGTTTTCACAAGACAAAGTTCATTGCCAATAAAGATTCATTATCTCAGTTTCCACTGGCACAAGACAATAAAGAGAAAAGAGATTTATTCCATCTAAGATACTACATTGACAAAGAGGGAAAGTTAAATGTCTGTCTTCTACAAGAGACTATCTAGTTCCACTGGTTACACAAGCAATTAGACATACACTTAACATCTACACAGCAAACTCTTAATGAGTGCCATCAAAATGACACCACTAAGCATATGTAGAAGTTGTAACAGTGTACATATCATAATTCACTGGAAAATTTTAAAAAATTAAATTTAACTTTCCACAAAGGCAGATTATTCCATTATTTTTTCCCTTCATGGCTCTTGGATATCACTCTGCCTCTAAGAACTCTCAGAAGAACTTGTACTTCCAGTACTACTTTCCAATAAATATTGTACTTAGGTAGGGCTTTTAAAACAGAAAAGTCTTCTTTCATCACATAATACACAAGTGGCATTGTCATGTTCCATATCTTTAATTGATAAGAAATCTGTAAACTGAGCATTTCAGAAATGTAAACTCCAAGCTACATTTAATACACGTCTGCTAGAGTAGACAGAGAGCAGATGATTAAAAATTTAAAAATAAATAGCACCACCTATGACATATCTAATGCTACAGAGACGTAAAAAAGGGTTCCAGGCCTAAAGAATAGACAACTGCTTCAGCATAATACTTCTTTACATAATTTATATCATCTTCAATATCAACTGAATAGAATTTTATCTCTTTGCCAACATTTGAAAGTGTAATTTAACCTTATTAGTTATACAATGGCAGTATATTCACATGTTTGGAAATAAAGGTGGCCAGTGGACTATTTGGTACAGTTCACTACAAAGCTGAATAAAACCTTACCGGTGGTCCAGGAGGTCCAAGGGGACCCTTATTGGCTTCTGAACAGGAACAAGAATGAGGAAGGGCAGGGCAATTTTCCTCATCTCTCTATGAAAAAGTTAAGATAGGAGAAGAATGATGTCCAGAACTTCAAGTGCTAAGTTTTTATCAATCTAAGATACAGTATTTTGTACAGTCTAAGACACATTACTCAAAAGTACCTACTTGATTTAGAAAAAAATGTGTCATATTGACTTTCAATAGGACAAGTAATCCAAGCAGAGAATGGATTTTTCAAAAACCTTTAAGCATCCATTTCCAATAAACTTTGTCTCAACAAAGTAGAAAATAAAAGGTAAATTCTACAACTATGGAAAGAGGTTTCTTACCAAGCCAGGAAGTTCACAGCATTTGTCTCGATTGGCCCATGAGGTAGCACAAATAATGTCAAACATCTGTAACTGCAGCTGTTTCAAAACAAGGGTGATGTACAATATGACTGTTAGATGTAAGATCAGTGCAAAATGAAGCCATCAGCAAGAAAAGCCAACTTGATTCAAGCACTCAGATTAGACAAAGGCTTTTTGACTTTGAGCAGCAAGCCACAAACACCACACTTAAATGGTACATCCACAGCTTTTACCAAACCAACTCATCTGAATTATCAGATGTTACATGAGCTGAGCAAACCTGTTCAAGGTTAAATGTTGCATGCATTTGTTGAATTTTCCCCCACTCCTTGCTTAAATTCCTTATTTTGCCCAATGGTGTCTTCCAATATCTTTCTATAGCAAAATAGACATCAAGAGTCAGGCGAAAGAAAGTTTAGCTTCTGTGAATAATTCCTCTTAACCCTCTGGTCTGCTGTTCAGATTTTATCTGGGACAAGGTCTTCTGTAGACTATTATTTATACTGGAGCTGAGCCACAAATAATA
Organism: Acridotheres tristis; assembly: GCA_037013685.1. Lineage (NCBI taxonomy): Eukaryota > Metazoa > Chordata > Aves > Passeriformes > Sturnidae > Acridotheres > Acridotheres tristis. Next base: position 137,054,073 of record CM072886.1, on the reverse strand, counting down.
TTTCTCTTTTTTTCCAGTTTAATTTTACTTTAGAATATGCCCTCTCTTATCCATATTATCCCTAGGCAATGATAGCTTAAGAATGGGGAAAAGCTTGCTCACCACGTGACAGCACTGGGCAGAAAAGAAAATTCCCATCACAGGTCTGGGAACATGGTTTGGACAAGAATTTAATCGGCAAGAACACACATATTTGCTAAAAATAGTGGCTGCTATATATACAGAAACAATATACAAAATAGGACTCAATGGTAAAACCAATTATCTCCTTTACAGCTTTGACTGAACAAAAGGATCTAGAGAGATGAAGCTTTCTTCTGTTACTATTTCTATTCTTTTTCCATGCCTTGTTTATGTGCATACTGAATAGAGTGGTATGGAACAGAACATCCCATTAAATTAACCCCACATGTTAAAAAATTCGAGGAACTGCTAGAGATAGAACTCTGGGTTGTTCCCATTATTTTCAGTGGCACTATTTTAAGATCAGAACAGAGTATGCATTTTAAAATTTTCTTATAACTGCATTACTTCTAAAGCTGTTAAAATGAACTACATATGTGCATCTCTTGTTTTACCTCATTTTTTCTTAAATAAAAAAACATCAAATATTATATTTTAAATAAAGGCATACTTCCATATAAATAGACATTCTCCTCACCTTCCAGCAGATTAGCTGTTTTGTAGATTTGCTGTACTACAGATGCAGACACAGTGAGCTGGCACCATGCAAAACACCTCAGACAGCTGAAGTGCAGCATGGAGGCAGCATTTGGACTCTCAGTTTGGCTCCACGGAGACTCACCCTGAGTCCAGCAAGTCGTGTCCATGTCTGTGTCAAATGGAAGCTGGCTCCACGTGGAGCCACTTAGATGCCTCCCTCCTTGCCACACATCCCTAAGTTCCTGACTCCAGAGGTGTCACTAGTTTGAGTGCAGCAGCAGATCAAAGTGCAGGTAACACACTGATCTGGACACAAAATGCCTGGGCATTTGCATGGTACTGCCCTGAAGCAAATCAGACATCCCAGAAATGGGGTGCCACAACACCCAGAGCTGGTTCTGTACAGAGCCTTAGGTTCAGAAGTTAGAGTTGTATTGCCATTATTTTCCATAACCCAGTCCATCCCAAGATACTCTATTATCCTGAACAATGGTAGGATGGCAGCACTAGCTGAATTTATACATAGGCGTGTGTATGGGCACTCCTTTTGTCTGGACTAGGCAATCTGGACATCCATAGCAATACAGTATGTTAGTGTAAATTAAAGAGCAAACAGACACTTTCTGAAATGCTGTATTCACCAACAAAATGTTAGATGACTCAGTACCCTTTTTTAAAAACATTATGTGGGTTGTTCTGACTCAAGCTAAAACCTAAAACAACGCTTTCTTTGCGACTGCTAAACATTTATTCATAAGTCTCTGCATTCATAGCAATTTTGCTTTCTAAATATCCAGCCCTGCAAGCAGAATCAGTAAGGTGGAAAAGTCCTCATCTAATGAGTCTGCAGTTCTGCAAATGTTTCTCAACAGATCACATTAGACAATACTATTAACAGCACATTATACACGAAAGCAAACAAATTAAAGTTCAAAGAGGAGGAAGCATCAATAGAGAGAAGGTCTGTGGATTGTAGATAATGTTTTAAAAGCTGGACTTTTAATTAAATCCCACTGAAGGAACAGAAAACATTACTTGCTGCAGGCCCTAGTCAGGTTTCACTGCTCGGGCTACAATCTAATCCTGAGATGACGCATTCAGGAGTGTTAAAAAGATTAGGCACCTTGAGCCTAATTCCCTTTCTGATTGATCAATCTATCTAACTATCTCTGCCTGTTCATTTTACCATTGCACACTGTATACATTGATGGGAAAGAAAACTCTGGTACAATTATACAATTAATTTCCTCAAAACTGAAATGTCCTGGAAAATTCTAATGAATGCCCTGTATTGATTTATTTTAAAAAGACACTAAAAACATTCTGAAAATGTTAAACTGTTCTATGTGAATACAGTTAGAACAAAACAACCATGATTTTGTTCCAAAGTAACTGACTACTTACTTTTATTTTATGTAATAAGAATCTCTAAAATTAAGAGACCTACTAATCTAGTGGCTGTTCTGAGAACCTCTAGCCTGCCTCCTACTAGATTCCTTTGATGTCCTCCAAATTTTGGAGTAGGAAATCAGCTCGTTCACATCTTAAATGTGACTATTCAAAGAAGAACTACTCAAATAAATTGTGCAGAATGGAGACTTCAGAGGATGGTATTTGAGTGCTTTCTTGATTTATTTCTGATTTGGTATATATAGTACTGCTAGAAGACAGCTTAACACTACTAAGGAATTTTCATCTTCATCTGCACATTTCTAATCTTATATCAGCTTTATACTTCATTTGAACAAAATCAAATTTTTCAGTGAGTGGGCAGTCTGAATTTTTTTGTATAAATTACTGTCCTAACAAAAGACACATTTCTTTCCACTTCTTTACAAAGCCTTCTCTAATTCCAAGATTTCCTAAGTCTGTCTTTTTCTGTTTCTATTGGAATGTGACTACAAAGGTTTCTCTGTATAATTGTCTTTACAGGCTTCACATAATCATTATCCATCTGTTTGAGTTCTAAAAGCTTTTTTTTTTGTACAGAGACATATTCTGAGGGCTTATTTTTTACTAAACAAGAGTATTTTCATATATTAACAAGCAAATACATATTTGAAACCTCCTTCCTATTCAAATCAATCCTTGGTTCAAGGTTCACATTCTCTGCTCTGGGGTCAAGAAAGTTCAAAGAAAATTAGCAAACACACAAAAAAGTCAAACCCCCCCCAAACGAAACAAAATGGAAAGGCTCTCATTGGTTGCCATCCAAAAAGAATAACCAATTACTTCTTTTAGAGAATAATTTCAGAGGAATGATTGAGCACTTAAATTGGGGGAGAGGGGAGACCTTTCACACTGAAAATGTCTTATATTATAAAAGAGCTGGGTATATTAAGATGGGAGCTTTTGAGGACAGTTTGTGCCAAAATAGTTCAATTTTTTAGTGAACAGACAGTGAATTAAGGGGCAAACAAAGAATCAGAGGGAGTAACAGAAACGAGGAATAATAACAAAAAATTTAAAATCCCAAAGTTTAAATAATTTCAGGCAAAGGAGTTATACATTGTATTACTCTATGTAATTAAATTTGGAACATAAGTCATATCTGAACGTATGAACTGTGTTTACATATGTTTTTGAGAATAAAATTTCAACAATGATGAACTTATGATTCCATTTATTAAAATAATAAAAAATCGATTTTACCAAGTTGACAACTACTGCTGGCTTTTGCAGAATTTCTGAAATACTGAGACTTTATCTTCTAAAATACTTAGCTTCAAGATAAAAGTAACTGCAAAGTTCCCAAACTGTTGTTTTTTAAGATATTGATAATGTTAGAAAGAGTTGTTACTGTTCCACTCACTGGTGCAGAATTGTCTCTTGGTCCTCTGGATCTCACCATCCTCCCCAGCACTTCTATGCCATCAGAACTAATATTCCCTGCTGCATTAATGGTCTTCTCACCCACTTCCTTGCAGTCAATAATTATCTTGGCCGTGGTCTTGCTGATGACAACATGCAACTAAGCAAAAGAGAAGATGCTTTAACATACAAAGGAGCATATGGGATGTATGTGTTCTCTCCTTGGGAAAAGGGGGGCATTTTTTGAAATGAGCTCCTAACTCCATGTTTGCTAATGAAACTCAAAGAACACTCCAAAGCAAATAACCTAGATGAACTCTAGAGGTCAATTCCAACCTGAGTTATTCTATGATTGCAATCTGTTTAATGAATTTAGTTTATTTTTCTACCTCTGGAACATCTGCAAAGAAATTTGCAACTTACATAATTTATTCAATAAGTAAATATTTTGTCCCAACAGAAGATGTACACAGTGTTCATATACCACTCAGATCCCACAGAACCCTTGATTTATGTGGTCATTCCTTGCATAGAGCAGTGGATTTTCACCATTACAGCCATTATAGCCAGCCACTTGCAAAAACCAAAACTAAGCAGCAAAATTTAGTTTGTAAATTATACATTGACAGCAAAAGCTTCATAGTGAAGTTTCCACACTGAAAAAGTCAAATCACATCAAATGCAATACAGAAAGCAAAGCACAACAACTAAATTATTTCCTTCTGCCTTGATCATACTCTGTTGTCCCTCACTGGTGCAGCAGACACTCCCAGCAGGGAGGACTAGCCACAAGTGTCCTGTCATGAGCAAACACTCAAGGTTTGTTTTGTTTAGGAAAGATCCAAACATCAGGAAAAAAAGTCAATGACAAAACTACCTTCTACAACAAATAGGTGCTACAATCCCAGCACTGCTTCACCTGCTTTCAGAAAGAATGTTAAAAATTCTCAAATAACAAAGGAAAGTTCAACATGGCATAGCTCCTAAAATATATTTTAAAAAATTACAGCTGATGAAAAAACTATTTTTTTCCAGACATTTTATTTTGAGTGACACTGCCAACCCAAATCTTAAAAGGAAAAGCTGATTTGTTTCTAAATTACTTTTCAAGATAGGTATTTTTAAATGAACTCTAAAACAGGCAAAAAGTATGAGATGAAAACTGAACACATCAGCTTCATGATAAAAAACTATGATTTGTTTAATGTTAATCTAATACTGCAGAGACTTATGACAGTAAGGTAGGTGATGCAAAATACACTTTTTTTGGCAGTAATTGACCTCGTGAAACATTATTTTGAAACATGAAAAACTCACAAGCTTTTGTTCACAGTGCTTTTTTCCCTACTGTCATTACTAACCTTATGAAAACTCCCATAAAATATCTTCCTTATTTCAGGACCTTCAAAAGTTACAGTTTGAAAATCTCCTTTGTAGTCATAGTTAAAGAAAGTCAGAGTTTTTCCACCATCTGTGTGAGATCAAAATTAAGGGCTCTGTGTTAAAGAAAAGTCCTGATACAATATTTGAAAGGATCAATTTGCATTTAACAAAGCAGATAAAAAATAACAGCTCAAATGTTAGTAAAACAAATTCCAAAGCAACACACTGACCTGGAAGTAACAGCTTATATCAGAGAAATGCTCTTTCCTGGTTTTACAGGAAGGATGGACCAGCAGTTCTGAGTTTACCTCACCCATGTCTACCTGGTTCTAGTCTCCCATTAGCTCTCTGTGGGAGCTGGACATGAAAAACTCTTCCTCAAGCCATCTAAATGCCTAATTCCCACCCATTTCAAGGTGATAAACTGGCAGCTATGAAGAACAGGCATCACAGTAGCTTCATCTTCTCAACAGTAAAACCTTGTAAATTATAATCCCTGTTTCACAATTGTGAAAGTAAAACCAAGCAGAAACGAAGAGCCATCAGGAGTTCATGTCTGTGGTTCAAACTCTGCTTTTCACCAGATTGCTTTTCCTCTACATATGCTCCCAGGACCACTGGCTTGTATCAAGACAGATTGGATCAGAATCAGATTCAAAGCACTGGAAATTTTAAAAGCAGATGAGTACCTCACATCAAATTGCATCTAGTATAGATAGATCTTTGGAATTCAGTTTAAAGCAGTTAAGTCAAAATTTGACTCTAACTCCAAATTAATTTAAAGTTAAACTGAATCTACAAACCGTGCATTAGAGATCACCTCCTGCCAGATTCAGGTGCTTGTTCTGGTAGCAGATCGAAACATTGGCAATAATAAAACTAGACACAGAATAAATCATTTGTACAGTTAAAAATCACTGCTAAAACACAAAACACATACTATCTAAAATAACTCCAACCAGCGGTTCATATGCTTCATTTAAAATCTCCCACAGAGCAAATGGCTCCTGAGGTGTGTCCGGGAGTATCCGGAAGAGAAACGTGATGGTGTAATCAGAAGGGAGACCTTCAGGATGCAAATACCTGTAAGAGAAATAATGTCTTTGAAACTGAAACAACATGAAATCTGGTGATCTACTTGTCAGAATTTCATTTGACATGCTTTCTATTACTCTGTATACTTCCTTATAAATCGAGACTGAGAAGCAGTAAAAGTGTTTATAAACGCTTTTATAAAAGCTACTCAATTTGATAATGCTGAAATAATGCTTATGAAGAAAGTAGAAGTTATTGTTTCCCTTGAAATTTACAAAATTGACCTTAAAAATTTAACTTTCTTTTTTAATTTGAAGGTCAAATCAGAGGTCAGTTGGAAATGAAGTTGAAATTAATTAAATTTAAAGCTTTTAACAAACAATAGCCACTCTCAGGACCTTTGAAACTGTCTGATTTTGGAGACAATTGCTTGGAAGACCAGTCTCAATACACGTCCTTTGTCATTAAACCATTATAAATGGACTAAAATTAGGAGTGACAGACTGTTATAGGAAGCTTTATAAAATATAGAGAATAGAGTCTATATATTTCAAGGCCAAAATAAAAGAAAGTGAGGTCAGAACAGATCACATACTGAAATACAATCTGGTTTCCTAGAATTTATGCAGAGGAGAGAGGAAGTTTATCATATAAAAGAAGTACTTAATTTTAAGTCATTTCCAAAAATTCATTATTTCTTACTTCAAATTTAATTTAACATTTTGTTGCCAAATCCCAAAGTGAAACATTTGGACAAGTGTCTGAGACAACTGACTGTATGTTAAATGTTAATTAATCTGATTCCTTAAAACCATGGTAAGGAGATCTGAAAGAAGTCTCAAGATTTATTCAAACAATTTATTTTCCCCAAATACGACCCATTCCTTCTTAAGTGTTTCTGGCACATAAAAAAGCCTAGATATGAATCATTTGAAAAGAAAGTTAACATGATGTATCATCAATATATTCTGCACAGTGTCAGTAGATGATCAAATGTAATGTTACACTGCCCATTTCCCAAAGAGAAAGAGAGGGAACTCAATAGGTAAAAGAAAAAAGCCTTTACAGTCTGTCCATTGCACAAGAATGAAAGTCAATTCAATAAGCAGGGTGGGTTAAAAACAAGGTTTGAGGACACAGAGCTCAAAAAGGAGAATAAAGCCAATGGCATTCAGTGCACAGATGAGGTGACAAAGCCAAGTGGTATTTTTCAGACATACCTGTGGATCATGCAGAGAAAGGTGTTCTCTGAACCATAAAAGGAGTGAAAGCCTAATGAAGCAGTAAGACTGGGCTGGGGTGGAAGCTAGAGAATAGTATATAAAGGCAGAAGATCAAATTAGAAAGAAGCAGAAAGGGAAAAAGAAGGGAGAAATGTTAATCCCTCAACATCTCAGTCCATCGAGGCCCAGGAGGAAACATAACAAGGAGAATGTGAAACAGCACCAAGAAGTACAGATCCAACTGGGACACAACAGGATAATCACACACTGATATAAACCTTCAACTTCCCACTGTTTTTCTTTCTTATTTATCTTAGCTAAAGAATATTTTTCTTTACACCTTCCCACGTGTAATACATCACAGCCACTGCTTCTCTCTGGTGTCACTTAATACAAAGTGGGGGTCTGGACTGAGAGGAATCCAACACAATATAGACATTGTTCATACAAGAAACAGGGTTTCCATCACTTCCTCTCTGAGGAATGACTGTAAATTCAGTCAGGGGATTCTTCATGGCCTCCTCCATAAGCCTCCCAAGATATAGTCCTTGTGACTGAAAGATGTACCAGGAAGGTACTAGATGGGGTTCACACAGACTCACTTCAACGTAAGTGGATTAATCTTCCTTTGTAACCAATGGCTGGACATAGACTGCAGTAAAAGTGACTGAGGACAGCTGAAGCAGGTTCTCATTCTGACCCTTGCTTCAAGGACAGGCTGAGTTCTATGAGACTTCAACCTGCATTCCAGAGGTGCCCTTCACAAAGTGCTGCAGACTGGAATCTGCCCAGACAAAGGCCTGCATGAAATTGCCAGGTGTTACACAGACACAAGCCTGAAAGGGGCTCATGGGAAAACCAAAATAACCAGTGGGCTTACCTACTTCTACCTGCAACTGTTATTTTTGAATGAAACTGATTGAAGGGTCGGAGCACCAAATAGATTTCCTATTCATGAGTATATCACAGATATACAATAGCACCTCTGCTCTTCTTACTTAAAAATACTAGTCCCTGAAATGGATAATTGCCTGCACGAGAAAATTATCTTCATGTGTTTTTTGAGTATTTATAGATGATTACATACTTGGTAGGCTGGGATACCAGAGCATCCTTGTGCAGTCTGTAACACGGGAAAACATTAAATGTACCAGGTTCCATGGAAACCCCTTCCACAGCTGAAAACTCCTTTTCAACCAAACCAAACATTTCCATCATTTTAAATCCTGGAAGATATCAAAAGGTATCTTTTATTAATTTAAATTAATACTGCATTAGAGGATACAAAAAAAAAGACTACGCCAATTGTATCTAAGAGTTTCATTGCCTGTTAGCACAAAGGGAAATGTATTTCCTAATACTGTGAAAATAATGTAATGAAAATTATTCCATAAACCAGAAACAAAAATGAACACAAAAATACTGTACCTGCAAAATTATTGCCATCTTTAACTACCAGTGGGCAGGCTGGAAAAGAAAAGAAGATATATTTAAGCATACAAGAAATGTCCCACTGAGTCAGAACAATCATGCACTCAGCCCTAAACTCAGCACTCTACCCTCAAGAGCTGCAATAGGAGATGTTGGGGAGAAAGGGCAGGCAAACCTGACTGCTTTCTACTCCATTCTGTTGATGTTTCTCAGGATCTCCAAGGACAGTAGCAAAGATATTAAGGGGTTGTCCTTTGTGCTCCATATAGTATATTTTTATGGATTTCTTGTCTGTTAATTTGTCTAATCCTCCCTATTTACCTGCCTTCACAACCTCTTCAGCAATTTTAAATTTGTTGAAAAAAAGGCAACAAAGTCATTGCCTGCTGCATAAAATGAAGGACATCTTATATTGGGGTTTAACCAAGTGTTCCCTGATTCTCTGTTTGTGAGCTTCTCCAGCCTAGCCCATGTCAAGTTCAAGTACTGCAGCTGACATTCTATGTACCTTTTCAAACTCCACAATAGTTTTCATGAGCAAGAGAAACCAGAACAGTCCTTAAGATGTGCGTTCACATTTTAAATAGCTGTAAATCTGATTTATACATTTCTTTCGACAGGGAAGCAAGGTCGTTAATGTATTTCAGGAAAGGTGCCCTGGGAAATCAACAAGCCTAAAGCAGTATATCAACTACATATGGCACCCCAGGATACTCGTATCTGAAGATCACTTGTAGAAAACAAGCACAAATGACCAATAAATGATACTGTTAAGTATTATCAATGTTTAGCATTCTTTCTACCATTACAAGTAGAGGTTATGGTCAAAATCTCAGAACCGATGGCTCACAAGCAACATTATTTTTGCTAACCTGCTCTGACAATTCACAGTCTCATGATAATTCACAGCCCTATGCACAAGGACTCCTAACAACCACAAATGATTCACATCAGCTACACAGTGCCTGCTTCCTGGCTTATACCCAAGGAAATATATTGTGGGCACACACCCAAAGCATGTAAATTTCTGACCAATAATCATTAAGTGTTGCTCTGGAATGTCTATTCTTTAATTTTCATAAAGAGACAGAAGTGTGGTTTTCTCACAGATTTCAGAATTTTGGTTAGGCTACTTTCTCTCTACTTTCTCTCATAATACAAACATTAATGACTGGATCTCTAGTAATAAATTACCATGTGACCTGAGTAAGAATGAATGTAGCTAGCAGCACTCTTAGAGAGGGTTAAAGTAGCCTAGAAAACAAAATATAATTAACTTCTATGATTCTGAAATATCAACATCTGAAATGTGTTTTTGACAACCAAAGGCTATATTTTGGTTTTATAGAAACAACCATTAATTATTTTGAAGTCACAACACCTCTATTTCCTTATCTTCAGTGGAAATAAAATTAGAATTATAATGTCAGCAGTAAATTATATTAAAAAGATCAAGAATATGTCTTAATAGAAAATTAATAGTTACAATCTCCCCAGTATTTAGCAGCTGTTTTAGAAACAAACAAATCAAAATGGCTAACTTGCTGATGCAGTTTCACAAACAAAAGTGATCAGCTCGTCTTCAATCTTTGTAAAGGCATCAAAGTCATCCACGAAGAAGACATGTCTTTCACTGGGCTTGCTGCCAATACTAACTAACTCTGAGTAGTCAGCATCAGCCACTCCAATAGCAAAAAAGGTAAAACCTGTAGAACAAAAAAGAACACATCTGTGAGTCATTGATTTTGAGAGTGGAAACACAGTATGAACACAAGTATATCTGTACTGACTCCTTTCCTGATTAAACATGGACATTTTATTATTATCCTATAGCATGAGAAAATTCACTTATGTAACCTAAAATAAAAGTAAAATATTCTCTGTGAAATATTTCTTCTTATTTATGTGAAACATTTATGCTTAATTAGTTATTTAAAGTCAAACCTTAAGCGCTTTTTGAAGATATATGACTACTCGGTAGTTTAAAGTTTTAGCATATGTTTGAATACTTTTCTAATTTAATGCTAATACTGTATTACACAAAAATATCCATGTATGAAATACAGAATAAATATAAAGTAGAAAAATTAATTTCCTGCAGGTCCTTTACAGATTTTTTGTGCTATGTGTTAGTATTTATATGATTTCAAGCTCAAGCTGTCTCATGAGTGAACACTGAAATAAATACATTCGCATTTCATCAGCAATTTAACTGCACTGGTTGAATCTGTTCTATATATTTAGCATGAATATTTTTCAAAATTTGAGCCTGACTTAGAAGATGTAAATAAAATAGAAACAGTATCCTACGTGTTTCAGGAGCAACAAATGAGCCATTAAATTTTTCAACATTTTCTTTTCCATAAGAGATGATGGAAAAAAAAATCTCTCTGTATCTGGCTGGATATTTTTCCTTTCCATAAGAGATGAAGGAAAAAACCTCTGTATATCAGCTTGAATATAGTTAATGGATATACTGTTCTAGCATGGCTCAGTCACAAATTTATACCAGTCAAGCAACATTATTTTAAAATTTGAATGAGGAAGAGGGGCATTCATCACCTTCTGCAGAGCTTTTAGCATAACAAAACTTTGACTTAATACATTATAACAATGTCTTCATGTCTCATCCGAGATCAGCACCTCTTTGTGCCAGCCTCCATCACAGATGCCCATCAGTACCTGCTCCAGCCTATCTGCAGCCTCAGTGCCCACTCCAGAGGAAATGGGAGAGGGGAAGTTCTGTGCCACATCCCAGCAACTGAACCCTCACAAAGTGCCACCTTCTCTGCAGGTCATTCCCAGTCCAGGAGCTAATAATGAAACTGCAAGACTTACTTGAGAGATGAACGTTTTTTGTTCAGCTTAGACACAAACTCCAATTTATTCACAAATACAGTTTCCTTGACTGCTACTTAAAACAGGTTATGGAAGTCCACTATTTTGTCATATGCTTTATTCATGAAGCTCCTACACTCAGCAACTAGCAACAAAACAAGGAGGCAGCCAAGCTGGACAATTACATTTGGTTTCAGAAATCAGTGAAATACACTGGGAACTTCATAGCTATGAAAGCCAAAAGCAAATGAAAGGCACAAATGTAATTTCTCCTTAGGTCACATCACATTAAAAGGAAGATATTTTTTTTCTTTCATCCTTTAAGTTCTGTTCCAGGTGGCACACTGTGCCCTTTGGGTTTCAATACAAACTTCTACAACAATTAATCCAGTTCTTATACTTAGACTCACAACATGATGTGGCTGCTTAAAGCTCTAAAATTGAAGCTTTAAAAAAATTCCTAGAGGTAATTAGTGTAACATGAGAGCAGGTCAGAAACAGTGTAAGAATTTTCAATGGACCTCTTATGTAGAAAACAAAATAGTTCAATTTGCTCATAACTACAGGACTACATTTTATAGATGACAATCCAGATTCTCAGGATCATATTCCCCAACTTCTTCATTCTGGGAACAATTCCATTGACTACTACATGATTTTAGCACTACTGCCAAAATGAAAAATAATTCCATTAATTGCCAAAAATATCCAGAATCCAATCACATCCTAGCGATATTCTGTGTTTCTAAGCAATTGTTGTTTTCTTCAAAACTGAAAATCTGGAGCAAAAGCTATCCTTACCTCATACCCACACTTATGTACATGCAATTAATGAGAAAAAAATAGCATGTGAATTGTTTTTAAAACCACATATTTTACCGTCTAGTTGCATTTCTCTGGAGACTTTGTTCACATCATCCTGTGATCGCCCATCAGTAATGACAACCAAAACCTTCGGAATGCCCCTTCTCATGCCTGCCTCTCCTGTAAATAACATTTCTCGTGCATGTTTAATGGCTTTGCCTGTAACACAAAAATTGACATTGATTGTGAGTTAAATCTGATTTCTATTGGCTTCCCATATGTTAGACATATATATAATGAGAAATCTATTGTGTCCTGAGCAGTCTGTCAATTAGTTCATTCTGTAGTTATTAAAATCAAGATTTAGAAAAGTTTGATTTTGACTGTAACATTTCACCTTCCGATGCCTTTGGCCATCCATTTTTCAATCCAGAAAGTGAAGCTTGCAAACATGATTTGTGTGGGTGTCCTGGATTCAGCTGGGACAGACTTAATTTTCTTCTTTATTGCTGGTACAGTGCTGAATTTTGGAATCCCTCTGAGGCTAATGTTGATAATGATGTTTTGGTTGTTGCTAAGCTGTGCTTTCTACACTGAAAAGTCAAGGATTTTCAGTGTCTCACTCTCTGCTCTTGAGCAGCTGCAGAAGAAGATTGGAGGAGAGTGTGCACAGGACAGCTGACCCAAACTGGCCAAAGGGATACTCTGTTCCATAGAACATCCTGCCCAGTGTATAAACTGGAGGAGTTGGCCAGGAGAGGCCAATCCCTGCTCTGGAATGGGCTGGGCATCAGTCAGTGGGTGGTGAGCAACTATATTGAGCATCATCTGTTTTTCTTGGGGTTTCTCTCCCTCTATTTGCTATACCCCTTTTAATTACTATTATTACAATTTAATTTTACTTTATTTCAAATATGAAACTGTTGTCTCAGCCCACGCAGGCTTTACCCTTTTCTGATTGTCCTTCCCATCCCACCAGGGCTAGGAGTGGGCAGTGAGTGAGCACTGTGTGGTATTTAGCTGCTGGCTGGGTTAGAGATAACAAATCTTTCCTTTTCTGGATTTGTAGGGTACTATCTACATTAACAACTGACAATGTCATTGTAGTAAATGGAAAGTTATTTTGATAATGCTGAAAATAGGTGCAATGCAACAGCCACAAGACATTTCTGTGCAGTCTGAAAATAATAAAACCTATAGTTTCCTACTAAAGCAGATTTTAACCCTTTACACCCTCATCTACAATTTCTTTATATTAGAAAGCTATCTTAAGGGATTAATTAAAAGGCAACATTAACAGTCATGTTTCTCCTCCCAGTCTCAAACATCCCACAGAGGTTTAACTGTCCTGGCTTATAACCAAACAGACCCTCCACTCTTCAGTTTTCTACGTGCCCTGCAAGCTGCCTCCCACCCTCTCTCTCACTTTTCTGCTCACTTGCCAAGCTGATTTAATATTACTACCCATTCCACCTTCCACTACCCCAAAATTAATTTGCTTTGCCCTCCTGCCCCTCTCCCTGCCTCCCTGATCCTTGTCATTACTGTTGGTTAGTAGGGTGAATATGCAGCAGTAGGGGCTGAAATGTGTAAACTACAGATTACAAAGACTTTCGTATTTCAGAGCCCAGCCTTTCATCTCCAGTGTTATCACTGAGGATAGCATGTTATCTGTTATCACTGCTTTTGCAGTGATTAATTTAACCACTTCGCAAATGGAGAAATACTGCTTAGAGAAGTGGGGGGGGGGGGGGCGTGTGTGGAGAGAAATCTGCATTACAATCACGACCTTTCTCACCTGTTTTTGTATTTCCTCCTTTGTAGGCTATTTGCTGAATGGCTTCAAGAAGAGTCTCTTTTGTTTTGTATGCATTCAATTTAAATTCTGTCCTGGGATCATCACTAAACTGAATTATTGCCACCTGTGCACATAGAAGATGTTCATTACCAAAGCACCACCCACTGTGTAAGCAAAAAGTAAGTAAATCTGACCACTTAAAACTAGGATTTATCTTGTACCTTTGCTTCATCCTTAAATTGAAGCCAGACTTTTTTTCTCTTTAAGAAAGCCTTCACTAAAATAAAGTTCAGTTTTACTCTCCGCAATTTTGGCAGCCATCTAACACTTTCTGGTTTCATTTTGCAGCAAAGAGGATGAGAACAGTAATACCCACTTTGGCAGAAGCCAAAGCATAATCGAGCCCAAAAGCAAAATCCTGGTTATTGCTGCTCACATGTGTACAGTTATTTGCACTCCAAACTGCTGGGACTTAATTCAGTCTCCACGAATTAATAACTGCACATAAGTAACTTAAGCTAGGGAGCAAGACTGAAGCAAGTAATAGAAATATTCAGGAATAAATTTTGAAATATTGCCTCTGTCAAATATGACACTACAAGAGTTAAGACCCTGTATTACAATACTATACACTAAACCCCTAGAATGCAGAAAGCATATATTTATCTTCATATTCCATAAGCGTGCCCCTGATTTAAAAGGAGCTATTGTGTTTAAACTTGTGACAAAGTTTCTGAAGCACCATTAACTTTATTGTGGGAAAATAGCTGTGTAGCAAGAAACAGTAAAAACTAAGTATTCTTCAGAGTTTGGACAAGTTAAAATTAATTTCCAGTGAGATCCCAAACCACTTATTATACAGGTAACACTTAAAACAGTAACATATTTGCCAATAATTTGTTCTGGAGCACCTCTCTAAACAAATACACAAATTGAACAATCATTGTAAATTTTATTTCAAGCACTGTAGATCCTGTACAGCATGTGATTTAAAATAACAGAACTTTCATTTTTCCTTATCAATGCCATTTTTAGCTTATTTATAACTAAACACTACAGTGAGTACCAAATGCATTAAC
This sequence comes from Acridotheres tristis, assembly GCA_037013685.1. Taxonomy (NCBI): domain Eukaryota; kingdom Metazoa; phylum Chordata; class Aves; order Passeriformes; family Sturnidae; genus Acridotheres; species Acridotheres tristis. The sequence continues at coordinate 137,039,008 of CM072886.1, read as the reverse complement.
AAACTTAAGTATCATTAGAATTAGAGGAGACTGAAATGATACATAGCCCTCGCGTTACCAAAATTTATATTGTGAATTTTAACATATGGTGTGCATAAAAAGGTATTGAAGAAAGATACTGACTTAGAGCACTTTGTATTTTCACAGAACTGTGAAATTATGTCAGTTACTTCTTGATTCGTTTAACTTTTGGTGTAGTCTAAAATACCCTGTCAAGTCCATGCACCCTCCATCTCTGCAAACATTGATTACCTGTGTTCCATCAGGACCAATCTTATCCAAAGCTCCAACAGTGCTATAGAGAAAGTTAATTATCTTATTGAAATTGTCATCTCCAATACTCCATGACCCATCCACCAGGAATGCCAGATCAGCTTTGGCTGCTTTGCACACTGAGGAAGAAAAGCAAGAATTTTGGAATGAGAGCAATGCCTCAACTCCTCATGAAATCTCATAAATCACTTAAGAAAATGCAACCATCATGAAAAGCCCTTGTTTAATGCTAGCTAGTTATATTTCAGCCAACAGACGTGCTGGCATTGACAGGGCAGGTGTAGAACGAGCTGAGCTCTGCAAGGGAGAATTGTCTGCACCAATAGATCTGATCACAGAACACACTTCAGTTGTTCTTTAAAGTCTGGCTAATAATTTCTACTTTTATTTAGGTTTTTAAGTAAAAGTCACACATGAACTTATACAACGCCAGATTCCTAGCATGATACAGTAAGCAAGATGACAGAATTTCAGATGTGGAGGCTCCCACTGGGAAACTATTCCACTCCAAAAGTTACCCTGAGGTCTGCAGTGTCTAATGCACTTCAACAGCACTGTGTAGGAGCAATGCAGGTTTCACTCATCTCATCTTATTCCAGCACCTTCTTAGGCAAAATGGCCTGCAAGAGCTCACACAAGTTTCTCACTCCTCTATGGGAACTGGGAACCTTCAGCACTCCACATAATGCAAGTCTCTTGGATAACAAAAACCCCTCATTTATCTGCTCCCATGCAGTTCTAAGCACACACAAGGTCTTTTTTCCCTGTGCTTCTGGGTTAAATTCTCTATTTCAACATGTCAGTTTGGTCCACCGACTTCAAGCTGATGTACTTGATCCTCAGTCTCCACCAATAATGCTCCTCTCACAGAAATATCATGAGCCTCTATACAAAACACTACACATTTAAATAATAATAAAAAGAAATCCACATTTAAAGAGGAGAGTCTGAACATGGCCCCTACTTTTCACATTACCTAAAGTAGACGTATTTTAAGACATATTTTTAGACATATTTTTGAAGTTGAATTACCCTAGGATGTCTGCTTCCATTGCAAAATATGTATGGTTTAGGGATTTTGGAAAAAGGAAGTGTCACATATACTAACCACTCTTTCAGCAAATTTTAACAGTACAATAATGAGGTCAGATTTTTGGCTCATTAAATTTAAGCCAGCTGCAGTGTTTCTGCAGCAAATGTCCTGTGAGATTTGCTCCCCACAGGTCTAAAATACCATCAGAAGCAGAAAAACATTGCATCAACACTTTAAAATTACTAGAAACTCACACATGTAGCACTTACCCTCTTTTGCAGGTGGGATTGTAGGTGGAGGAGGTGGTGTTGAAGGTGTTGTTGGTGGTTGAGTAGGAAGTGGTACTGGAGAATAAAAGAGGGAATAGTCAAACATGCTTAAAGCCTGATATCTGTAATATACAGCATTTTCTACTCCACATTAAAAAAGATCATTATCTCTAATCAACTAGTTATGCAGTTGGAAATAAATGTAGGTGAGTGCACACAAGAAATGACACCTGAAAGATGATACAAAACAATTAATGGCTGTATATTCAGGTGAATGACACAATAATACTAATAATAATACTAATAACACTTTGAACTACTACTGGAACTGCCCCTTTTTGAGATTCCTCAGTGGAGTAGACCATGTGCCAGCACTATTCTTGACTTAGGATCCATAATTCGTTTTGAAAAAGGTCTATGTCCTTTTCCTTTCTCACCAAAAGTCCTCAGTAACAAAATATGCTTTTATTCACCCTGGAAGTGTCGTGGTTTAACACAGTTTGGATTTTAGTTGGGAAGGGACTCCACGACTTCCCTGTAGGGACCTTGGCAGCTTCCTTTGGGCCTGGCAGAACCAATCAGCTGGCTGATTTTGAATATTGACACCCTGTTAAATCACTTAAGAGAGCTGAATACACCTCTGTGAAATCACATGTAAAGGTGAACAAGTCCCAGGAAAAGCTCTCTTGCCTTTGAACTGGGCAGTGGCCAGGCCAGGCCCTGCTGTGCTGCAGCACTGGCCAGGCCATGCTAGGATCTTGTCTTCATCAACAGCTGTGAGGGGCTTCTTTTGCCTGTCTTGTATTACTACCACTAATAATTAAAAAGTCTGGTTGGTTGGTTGAAGTTAAAGTTAAAATACTTAAATAAATTGGGTTCCGATGTCCCATTTAACAGTAAATTACTTAAATACTAGTTTAATTTTACTAAATAACAAGAGCTGCAGGAACAAAACTTTCTCTGTTCATTTTTTTTGCATTTTTTTCCCCAAAGTCACAGATATTGTGAGTATCCCATACTTTTTTATGGGTGGGACTTTTTATGAAGAAAACTAAGCAATCCTTCCTGTGTTATACTTATTAAGAAGTCCAATAGAGTTGTTGAATGTGACAACAATTAATTGAAAGCAGTGGTGTCAGAATCCTGCACTTCTGTGGAGGAGTCACAATGTACTTGAAGAATTAATAACTCAGCTAAAGGAAACTGTGTAGGAATAGCACATGTGTGGGCAAAGGGCAGAACATGAGAAGCAATCGAGCATTATTGCTGCTGGCTGAACTCTGTCTCCTCTGTTTTACTCACACGTTGTCTCCATGATGCTCACAGCAGGGCCCTCCAGCTCCTGAAGCTGTGTATGAACACTGATTTTATATTTGGTTCCAGGCAGCAGCTCAAAGAAACAATGTCTAGGCGTCCCTCCACCAAGATTTACTTCTTGCTTTTTTCCATCTGGAATTACGAAAGATACGAAAAAAACATTGGTTTTTTACTGTTTTTTGAATAATGTAATTTAAAACATAAATAAGAAGGGTATGTGACAGCAAATGAAGGGTAAGAGGTTGACATAAGTTAATAAACTACATGCTACCTTACTTTTGGAAATTGACCTCTGTACAGACATCTCTGTAACATTTCATTCTTCATACTAAGTAAGAGCTGAGGAATGTATCAAACATCTTCAGGAAAAAAAAGATGAATTTTGCCCCATGAACTGAAGGCAATAAAAATCACTCTCATGAATGGGCTTTGGATCTAGTCCTACATTATCAGAGCCTAACTAGGAATTGTTGCATTATGCAATTCTAAGGCATCCTTTGTCTATGCCCCTGGTTCTCAGCATCTCTAATGTGCTTGGTCACAACAAAAGAGACTGAACTAGATACCATGTTTCAGTTTTCACTAGAAACCACTTTGCAAGATGGTTAAGGAATAGCATTTACAGGGTTCCAAAACTGATTCTGCTAAATTCTGAATTGGAAAATACATTGACAATAGAAAAAGGCTGGGTACTGGAAATAGCATAAGACATATTTTAATAACAAGAAAAAAATTTATCACCATTTAAAATCTGCAGCAGGAAGAAGTGAAATACAAGTAACAGATCTCACATTTTACAGAGTATTTAGAAAGACAGTCATTCAATGCTTATCAGGTATTACACTAGTATAAAAACATTTGATCACTGCCTGACCAGACACATACCTGATTTGACAATCAAATCCCTTCAGATTTATTAATAAGAAATATTTGTTCACACTCTAGGTTATTCTGCTCACATTTAGGTGCTTTCAGCTCAGCTAAAACAATTCTGGCAGTTCTATACGAAGAAAGTAGAATGTTGGCTAGCTCCCAGATGAGAAGGATGTCTGTGCTGTCTTGTGTAAGCCAAGATCTCTGCTATCTGAATAGCTTCTCTGTATTTCAGGGCTTCAAATAAACCTTATCACCATCTCCTTGCCATTCCACAGAAAGGTCATTACTTTTTTGCCACAAGATTGGTGTTGTTGTTCATGATACCTTTAACATAGCCCATTATGTGTTACTAACTGCACTTCTCTCAAGTTAGCCAAGGTTTTAATTTGCCGCCAGTCCAAACACCACTGATGTCTACTTGGGATAAGAGAGCACAAATAGTGCTGGTCTGCATAAATAGTGACTTCTCCATAATGTCTTCTGGCTACACCTCACAATCAGTGAGGCTGAAGAGGCTGTAATTTACCCTTTCTATGCACAGTGCTGAAAGCATCAAGACACCTTGTGTGACTGCATAAAACTGTGTCATGTTTATCCATATGAGCAACATTACTACTATAAGCTACCATGAAGCATCAATAGAATGAGAACAAACAAATCTGGACATTGTTCTGATTCTGTGGGCACGGTCCGGATTAATTCAGAGCTTTTCTACCCTTCTGCCCTCTTCTCCAGTCTAGCCTAATCCTACACAGCTACTGCTGGTGGTATATTTACAAATTTTGAGGAATTCAGTTCATCCTTATCCATTTTCTGTTCCTCACAGCAGTGAAAAATTCAGATAATCACCTTCCCTCTACTGATAGATGAAAGTCCCTGACATAAAATGCACAAGTCATCAATGTGTTTGACATAAAAGGACAGGGATGCTACTTCCATTCTGAAACTGTCAGTGTGTACACACCTCTCTTCTGCCCATCATTCACAGTATTTCAGGAGCCAGTCTCCAGGTCTAACTGCATACACAGAATTTCTATGCAATTCCATTCTCTGGGTTGGGCTGTAGCTGCATATGGAATTGTTTAGTAACTTACCCTCGAGTGACTCTATAACTACCCTGTAAGCAGTAGCATGTCTGTGAAGCTGCCACTGAGCACACAGACTTGTCATGCGGACTTGGTAGGAATCCAAATTCGTCACACCCAGATACACTGAAAATTACATGTAGAAAAATTAGTTTTATACATCTAATAAGACATACAAGAAAAAAAAGAAAATATAATTATAGTGAAACCTGTGCCAATTCATTTTTAACATATAATGTCCATAGCTACTTAAATACAAGAAAATCTAAAAGGAGAATTTAAAAAAGAAGTAAGCCTTCAAAGTAAAAGTTTAGAACTTTATGCAATTTACCTAAAACTATATAATGAACACTGCTAAAAAGTTCAGTTATTACTAATAAGTATAAAAGTATCATAACAGCAGTATTTATGTTGAAATCTATTTTAAAATTGAGCTTTAGCTATATAAAGAGCAAATAATCCTATATATGGAGCTGGAAAAAATACACTAGATAGACTTTTCACTAAGGAAATTTACATCTACTACTAGACAAATATATTTTTGACTAATAAATAGTATCTGTTTTATGATTCTTGTTTTGCTAATGTCCAGCGGATCACTTTAAAGTCTGGTATAGTCTCGTAGAAAGAGAGACTTTCATTTCAGGAAGAAAGTTTGCACATGACTGAGAAAACCTTCCATATGAAAATTTGTTCAGGGAGCAGTAGAAAGCCATAGATGTAAGGAAAACCAGCTTGTAGAGAATTGAACAGCATGAAATCATTCTTACAGGTTTTGGCCACGCCTGTTAGGGCATCACTGAAGCCTGTTGAGTACGAAGCAAATACATTAACACTGTACTCTGTTCCACTGAAGAGATTTAGAATGAGAATGGTATTAATATCATCCCCTACAAACGTCTCCAATGCAGGACCAGGAGCTGTAAAAAATGAAATAAATTAGAAAATCATTTGTTCATCTACTAAATTAGAAAAAATTACATGTGTTCCTAAAGTTCCTGCTATTTTTTGCCTTTTTCCTTTTTTTTTTAACCATACACGAATACAAAGACATTCTCCTCAATCCTTGCATGGATAGAAGACACAACAAACACACTTGGGAAATTCAGCAGTGGGATTCATTAAGGCAGAGCTAGACACTGGCATCTGTTAAGACCCTTTTGTTCTGCTTCAATGACTTACTAGTGCTCTAAAGAGGCAGCCAAATATCTCCCCAGTTTGATTGTGTGCCAGGACCAGCAGTGGGGACAGCAGATGCCAGCCAGCACTACAGTCCCTCGGGATTTCTTATAAAACAGCATCATTTAATATTGTGCAAAAAAGATAATGAAAATAGAAAAGAACGAAACTTTCCCAAATCAGAATAGCAAACAGCTCCTTCATCACATCCCCTATTTGTTCTGGATACTCTTCAGAAACCAGGCAGCAGTATTGTTTCTGGACAGTATTTTAGTCCCTTAATGGTCACACATCTGTGATGTGCTGTCAATAGAAGACCCTGTTTTTCTAAAGAAATTTGAAGAATTCTGGATGTCTTGTCTAGCTGCAAGGTGGGCAAAGGATGCAGCACACACAAAATGGACAATGAATAAAATGTTAAATGTCTGAGAAGAAATTAAATCCTTTTATTGTGAGGGGAAGTAAGTTAAAGAACAAGAGAATACAGAAGAGAAAAACAGGAAAAAAGCAAACAGTCTCTGAAACAGAGTCATGATAAAATGAAAAAACAGACTGAAAGAGTTGCAAAAAGATTAATCAGCCTTAGGATAGAAAGTCTAAGGGGAAATCTACTGCTGCCTACACCTACCTTATGCAAGGTGGTAGAGAAGATACAGACAGAATGTGTTCAGAGGCAAACAGGAAAATGTAGGAGAAAAAAGACAAATTTTGCAACATTGGAAATTTTTATTATGTATTAGCAAAGACACTTCCAAATGACAGTACTCAAAAACTGGGAGAGATGCTTAGAGCAGTTTTAAAATCTCCATGGTTGGAGATATTATAAATTTAGCTGGCCAGGGTCCACTGAAACCTGTTCCAAGCTGGCCTGTTTTGTTCAGGGAGGTGGACCAGATGATCTCCAGACATCCTCTCCAACCTTCATCAGTCTATGAGTATGAAACTTTCATATTCAAAAATGAGACACCAAAGTTAATAACACTTTAAAGGCTGTAACTGCAATTGATAGATTTAAGAGCAAAATTGAGCAAAATATGACATTCAGTCAGAAGTCCACAAAGAAGACCACAAAAAAATCAGTTTAAAAACTCACTGTTGACAGGTTTGTAGACAACTCTGTAACCCATTGTTGCTGAAGGTGGAGCATCCCAGCTGATACGTAATCTATTGTACCACTCATCTGAGACACGTAAATTCCTAGGAGCAGACAGGGGCACTGAAAAGAAACCAAACTCGACTTTTACAAGGTTATCTCATATAAGCTTATGCAGAAAAATTAAAATAGGCAAATAAAAAGTGTGTGATACCCAGCACTCTCAGATTTATAGGTAAAATTATCAGGATGAAACTCTTAATCAAATTATCCTTTGCATTACTCAGTGGATTAACCCCAAACTTTGATCAACAAATAATGAATTTTTTAATTAATTCCAAAATTTGTCCCTAAATTTCTTTTAAAAAAAACAACTTACTTCTGTTTCCTAAAAATGTGAGGTAATTTAGAGATAATAATACATTGTATAGTTTCTTCCAATTCAAGGCATTAACGTTTTTAATGTATAAATCATGCTCTTTTGAACACTTAATCCTGTAGAATGGAATCAAAGGAATTATTTAAAAGTGATTTAAGTCTCTGCACAAATAGCACTTCATTTAAAACAAATTATGTAAATTAGGAGAACACTTCAATAAAATTATACTATCATTACTACAAGTGCACAATGAAAGTATTTTTTACAATATACAGTAGAGAGGAAGCTTAAGCTACAGCTGAGTAATCTTATGGTACTTGGTCAGAACTCTGGAGATAATGCAATCACTTTGTATAAAAGTTCAGCAGCATTTCTAATGACCCTTAGAAAATAATGATCTCACACAAAAGAAAATCTAACAGTACAATGGTTGGTTTGATACCATCTCAGCAGGCTTTGTTTACTTTTTCTGTATTAGTTGGCTTGCCCTTGGTGGGCTAGTTATCAAGCATTTACCAGCTTTATTACTGAACAAGTTTCTGCAAACTCAGAGTATTTGAATATAAATTACAGCTCGTCTGTTAGAAGAAACCCATTGTTTATAAATCAATCAACTGAGATTAATTTGAAGTTCCAGTCATATAAGTCATGCAAAATAAGCCCACATTTATACTAAAATACATTCCTACAGACAAGGAAAAAAGGCCACAAAGAATAAGTCTTTAATTCATACACATCCTGGCCAAAGACAGGAAGAAAGTTTGTACTTACAAGTTTTGCCAGGAGCTGAGACACTGACTCCCTCCCCATCAGAATAGATGGGGGTTATGGTAACCTTGTATTCTGTATCAGGCAGCAGAGGGTGAAGTAGAAGAGTGTTTTGTCTGCCAGGCACCATAACCTAGAGGGTCAGAAAATGCAGAAACAACCAAGCTTAATGACTGGAGCCAAACCACTTTATCTTACATAGTCTCTGACAACACATTCCACTAGTATTGCTGTATAGCTTGCATTTTTAAATATTATTGATGCTCTACAGTAAAATAAATCACTACATTATTCACCCTTTTAACAGATCTACTGTTACACCAAAACAAAATAAAGGAAATGGTCCTATGGGATAACACTGTTTTATATTAAACCTATGAGCCACTACAGGTCCATAAACCACTCTATTGTTTGGATCATAAATACTTGAACTATTTTACTGTATAGACAAAATACATCCTCTTGATGTATTTATTCTGGACATATTTAGATTTTCTGAAGCTCGGTAATAAAGGCTGATTGTTTTGCTCTTTGGAGACAAAAAATCCTCCTCCCTGGGAGGAAGGAAAATCAGGTTATGAGCTCTGGAAAAATTGAACTGAGCAAGCAGGAATAAAACATACTTGTCTTGTCTGCATCTAGTGTGGAGACAAGCAAATGAAGGAAGCTATTTAGGAGAGGAAGTAGGATGACATCCCAAAAATACCACGTGATCCCAAACTGCCATGAAACATGGAAGATCTGCAAGAAAAATGCAACCAGGCAACCTGGTAGTAAGAGAAGCTGTAGCAATTTCTCTGGGCAGTTTTTGGTTCTAGAGTACATTTCAGTCTGCTGAATTAAGCACAGTGAAAGGTTTCCCTATAAGCAGCTAATTCTAAAACTCTTCAATAGATTATTGTATTTTAGCCAGAGCCTCAAAAGCCAGTACCACAGTAGTGGTGGTGGGAGTACCAAGCAAAGTCTTGCAACTGCTTAACTTGCCAGTAAAATTTAATCTCAGAGAGCTTCCAAAGCCTCTTATATCACATGGTATGGTCATGGTAAAAAAGAGAAACAAATCCTGTATTTCCTGTGCACAGACCTGTGCTCTGAAGTGCTGCTGTTGGAAGCAAGTCCCAAGGTCCAGCATCACATTTTGGACATCCCTTGTCCCATGTCTATTGTGTGAATCTATCACCTGAGCCAAGGACTACACGTATTTGGCAAGAAGTTGAGAGAATCATAAGCCCTTTAAACTCACGTGGGAAAAGCAGAAAGTAAGTCTATAAAAGTTGTTTCAAAGAAGACTGATGTACGTGATGATGCCAAAGTTTTGAAGTGTATGCTCAGGAAAGGTGTCACCAGTTTAACACTCCAGGACACATTCAAACTACTTCTAGTTTTGGCAAGTGATACAAAGAAGGAAATTTATCTAGTGCACCCAGGTGTTGAAACTTGCCAAAGTGCTTTACTCTTTGATCAAAACTGAACTTCAACCACTAATAAATGTTATTGAAAGATTTTCACGTTCCTCTTATATACACATGCATTCAATACACAAACTAAGTTTCTGGAAAAATCCAAGAATTTTTTTGAGTTTTTTAGAATAGTGGATGCAAGCATTGAGAACTCTCTCCTCTCCATATGTGCATCATCTTCCACAGATCAATATAGCTTTCAGCAGTGAGAAACATTTTTGGATTTAAAGAAGAGAAAAAATTTGAGCTTTCCAGTATGTACAGCACACCCAAGAAACATACATGCAGTTTAGAGCTTGACCCTTCTGTATTCTATTACATTTTCTAGTCCCTGTTTTTAAGCCAATTGCATCAAGAATTATGAAGCTTATTAATATTTTTATGGAAAGGGAGGAGTAACTGAAACTTATATCACTGAAATCAGAGCCAAAATCTTAAGCACTCACCACAGAACTGTCACGCTATAGTACATGTAAGCCCAAATTCCACATAACTTTTGGGTTCTGCCTAAAAAATGTACTTCAGCATATAAACACTCCCCTAAAATTTAACATCTGTGTTGTTTTATTGACATCCGTTGTGCACCTCTCAGGTGCTTGAAACCACATGATTAAATACACTCCTTTGAATAAAATGTGCCTAATTCTAAGTATAATCTTACATAATTACTTTTCCAGCAGTGTTAATGTATGTGATTAATTTCAAAGATGAAATGTGGTTAATCTGTTTCATGAATTGTGACCAAAGATAATAAAGCTTGAGAGTGTACTTAAAATTAAATAATTTATGAGAATAGAGCCAAGATACCTACGTAATCATACGTTTTTAAAATTTTATTTAATGAATTTTTGAGTCAGCTCTGATATCCTTCTGATAGCCACAGTTTTAATACTTTTCCTACAGTTTTAATTTCATTTTAACATAATAGTCATTGAATACTAAAGCAGAATGACATTTATATCATCCAACTGAACTAGAGAGCTGAATCAGTAAATCTGGGATTTGAATTTCAGAAAATCTAAGTTATTCTCAGAAGAACAGTACAATTTATGCAATTATACCGTGCAAGTTTTCCACTTTATGATATAGTATACTAGCATATAAGTAAGTTCATAGAGCATATTTCCTATTCCAAAAGGACACCACTACATAGAAAATTAATTTTCAGGTCATAGCTGAAATAGATGGTTAAAAAGTACATTTCTAGCAGGTTCTCATAAACATGAATAAAACTGAAATGGAAAAAGATTCATATTTTCCTAGAAAAAAGATATTTACCCCCTTTTAATATTTTTTATTGAAATATCCTGATATAGGGCTAAAAATGTCAGCTGCTAAGCATCAAAAAGAATAACCCATATTTTTGCTATAACTGCCCGATGAAAAGCAGTGACTCAAGTGGCAGACAGAGGGAAAATGACAGGGAATATTTTTGTATTTTGAGTTATTTACTAAGGAAACAACCTTGAAATATACAACCTAATCTTTTAAATGTACCTACAAGCAGCCATCTCAACATTTTAAAACAGATTTTGTGGAAACCAAGCACTACAACTCTAATTTAAAAACACAATTTAAAAATAGGTTTTAAAAAAGGCATTTAGCCTAGCTGAACTCTGAAAGTATCTCAAGATTGTGAAATGTTAAAATAATGGAGCTCAGAGGATTTTTTTTGTGGGGGAGGGTGTGTGCTTAGGTTTGTTTGCTATACGCTTAAAAGAGTACCTGCAGTACTCTTCATTCTTTCAAATATTTTCCAAAATCTTAATGACCAGAAGTTTTTCTGTGTAGGACAACTTTAATCTTGATCATCACAGGGCATTGGAAAAATAACAAATAGTCTCAGGCACTTAGATTAAAAAGTGCTGTTTTTATGGTGATATGTTTGGGTTAATGAGAAATATGAAAACTCTGCATTGGAACTTTAATTTCATTGCTTCAGCATAACGTGAGGGGAAGAGGGAAGAGAGAAAATTGCTGAAGGAAAACAAAAATTGCTTAAGACTGTCCTGTACCAACGTTTAAGTGTCATTAAAACAATCTCAGGATAGAAAAATGCCTAGGAGTAAAAAATAAAATTAAAAATAAAAAACCCAACTTGGACGAATTAAAAAAAATACAGGAAAAAAGAGACAGCCAGATCCTTTTTTAACTGTGAGCTCATTAAACGTGTATGACTGGGCCTTGATCTTACATTCAACTGCTGTTGCCTGCAGTGCAACAGGTGCTTTAAAATTAGAACTTTGAAGTTCAAGCTCACAGTAATATCAAACACAGATCCTTTACTAATTGCAACAGAATGGTCATATAAGAAGATATCACGTCTTAGCAATTATTAAACAAGCTTATGAAGCCAATAACAAAACCCATACAGACCATTCTTACCGCTTCCTCAGCACGGTCACCTTCTGCAGTGAGATAGGTCACCCTGAACTGCTGAACACTGTGGTCAGAAATGTCCCATGTCACCCTCAGACTTGAGGTTGTTTCGTCATCTATAACAAGGTTTCTGACTCCTGTTCGAAAAACTGAATCCAGAAATATTTAATTAATATTTTCTCAATTATATTTTTAGATATAATACAATTTTTATATTGTGATGATTATCGCCAAGGAGCTGCAAGGTCCACTGAAGTCATGGTGGCTCTGAAGATCCACAGTGGTGCAAAACAATATAGCTCATAATATTTGGGCTTAATAATATAAAAATTGTAAGCACTTACTAAAATAATTGTTATCTTATACTTCTATTAACATATAATATCCCATCTGTTTTGTTTATCTTACTCAGTTTATGAGTAGAAGCTTTAAAATAATCGAAGCTAGAATGCTACAGAAGAGAAACAACCCAGAAATATTGTTCCTTAAGAGTCAATTGTCTAATTACAGGGAAAAGAAAGAGAACACTCAAAACTAAACAAAATTCTGAAGAGTTTCCAAGCCCACATTTATAAGGGGAAAGAGAAATTCTTGGTGAATTTTCAAAATTAGTCTCTGTGATAATTGATGAAAGACTCATGTTAATCACAAAAGCATTGGGGTTTGTATAAACCAGAATACTAAGCTCTGAAGTGAAGCATGGACACTACATAATGGAAATTATATGATAAAATCATTCTGTTTAAAATCACCTTGTTATGTTATATTATGTTGTATTATGTTACATTATAATATATGTTTTCCAAATAAGTTGTATCGACTACCAGCTTGCAAAATCAGACTTCCCAATAGCCCTTCCTGCCTTTGTCTGATCAATACTGCTTATCTCAAGGACCAGACTCCCAGAACTTCTCTTGTGGTTATCTACAGGGACCAGATGGCTATCTGTGACTGATTATCACCCAAAATCTTTGTGTAAGGATGTTTATTCAACCACCACTGCTTACGACAACAAAAATCCAAAAATTATTTATTACAGCGAGAACCCACAGTATAAGAAGAAGCTGCAAACCAAGGTTTGGTGGAGCGTGTAGTGGGCGGTGACCCCTCACGTTCCCCAGTGCACTGTTTGCTCTTTCTATATCAAATAAAGCAATCTAAATTTGGCTGATTATCGAGACTTTTGTCTCTCATTTATAACAGTCTCTGTACTCCTAAGTAACACCACTGGTATCACTGAGAGTCCCTACCCTGTGTAAGGGGTTGGCTCCTCATCCCTGCATGGCCTGTGCAGGAGCCTGGCCACACACGGAAGGGGGTGCGGAGGTGTGAACCTTTGAGCAGGAACATCAGCTCCTCCATCAGCAGTGTCACAGCTCTGCCCAGCCCTGGGGGTGCCTGTGGGGAGCCTTAGTGCTTTGCACTCAGCATTTAAACTGTTGGCATTTGCTCTGCTTACCTGCTGTGGTGGGCTCAGAGGTTGTGGCACTGGTGGTGCTCACCCTGGAAGGTGCTGTGGTAGCACTTGCAGCTGGAAAACAGGGCTTGGCTCACTAACAGCTCAACAAAACATGGAAGTCACAGTATTTTTCTTGAATGTCTATGACAATGAAACTATGTGCTCACACCTACAAGTAACCCATACACTTCAGACATTTCAGAGACTACAAGGGAATTATTCATTTAGTTTACTTTAGGCACATATATTTGCAGGATTAGCACTTAGATGTGCAGATAAGACATAATTATAAACTGTATAATCAAATAAGAATGCATTTATTTTCACAGATTTCTGGCTGAACGCTGCACAATAGACTTCCACTTTAACCATTTTTTAAGGTTGTCAGATTAATTAAATTGTAAGTTTGCTAAGGGTGTTTTACTTCTCTCCAAGTAAAAAACCTGAAGTACACTCAGCAACACTGGGAAATATCAGCATCATTTGGAGGGCTGTGGGCTTTTTGTCTTAACAGAAGATTTAGAATTAACTTGCAGTTCAATTACTACTAACAAATTAATTTTAGAATTTACACATAAGAAATATAGTTGTTTACTTATCCAAGTAATTATCCATAAAAAAGAGAATAGAGCAAAATTCCTGAAATACAGGCCACTGTTTTGATAATAAACTATAAAACAAACTGGATGTGATTATCAAGTTTTATCTTTGGTACTTTCATCTCAATGTCACAGGAGGCCTGTGTAAGTGTTTGGATCCATTATTTCAGCCAAGAGTGAATCCACCTCTAGGGAGCATAAATTACATAAATAAGAAAAGGGTATATTGAAAATGTCAAACATCTTAAATGAAATTCCTGTAATTATTTACTTTAAAACATTTAACACACATCCCTTCCAAAACCTGGTCTATCCTCTCCCTGTTCAAAGACTAAATATTAAAATGTAGGATGGAAGAATATCCACTCAGAACCAAAGGTTATTAATACCACAGCTCATATAGGAAGCCAAACCACTATTTTGATTCAATGCCACCTATCACATAATATTAAATAGGAAAAGCAGAAACTAGTCAGCAAAGCCCTGGTGCTAAATCACCACATGCTTCAATAATCTAGCTACCCAAGATGAACTATGCTGTATATATAAGGTATATGCATCAAATTTAAATCACTTAAACATTTTTTTTAATTACAATCAAGAGTTTGTCTTACTTGTAGCTCCAAGAATAGCAACAACTTCGCTTTCACTTTCATCATCAAAAACTGCCAGCAGAGAAACTTCATATTCTGTGTCAGGCAACAGACCCTCTATAACATGACTGTCTGCATCTCCATTTATGACAACCTAAGTTACGCAGCAAGATTGAAGAATATCAGTTCTGCATCTGATTATTTCACATTAATTGACAGAAATAAAAATAGGAAAATTAATTCTCCTTTAAAATAAAAGAAATCTACACTCAGATCTGCCCTAAAATTTACTTATATCACAGAGTACATCTGGAAAAAACACTTAAGAATGTCTAAAATGTACAGTATTATGCTTTCACTCACAGCTAATTAATTGCTAAAGCTAACCATATGTTTTGGTATTTTTTGTAGTGAAAAAAAAATCAGTACAATTCAAAATATTAGTCAATAAAAACAACGTAACAGGAAGATTAACTTCCATTCATATTTCTACAATTCAAACATTGTTATGACAAACGCAATCAGTATCTCCCCTGCCTTAAAAAAGGCTGTTTCAATACCAGAACTGTAATCTCAATTATGGTTCCACACTTCTGAATGGAACTTAAAAGAACACATGCTTCAGACTTGAGGACTAGGAGAGATGTGCTGATGATTAGTTTGTTATATGGTGTGAAGTTTTAAATAGTCATTTTTCCCATTTCTAGCTATTACAGCAGAAGAAGATTGATGTACAATGTGAACTGTAAGCAAGTTTCACTTCAGATTTTTGTGTGTTTCATTCATTTTATTAGAAGGGATCACAGATGGGGAGGAGCTGGAACAAAAGGACTATAAAACAGAAGGTACAGGACCCTGAGCAGTAATTCTGGTGATATGGGGTGGCCAATTTTGGGAATAGTTTTCAGGTTACACAAACAGACACTACAATAAAACAACCTTTCTCTGGGTTAACACTGACAAGTTTCTAAAGGTGATCACTTTATAGTCAACATCAAAGTTAGACTTATAATGGAAATCAAAGAACAGATATGTCCTGTGTAAAATCTGCCATAGAGGTTTGCAGAAACAGTGAATCACATTTCATTCTTTTAACCTCCACAAGAGATTTCCTGAGTTGGTCCTAGGGGAAAAAAGCCCATAATGTAATCACAGACCTTCTGAACTCAAATACAAAAACCAAAAGCAGATTGGGGTTGTGCCTTCTACAACAATCAAGTAATGAATGAGGCATCCCATGCTGCACACTTTCTGGCACAGATTTTCTTGGGAAAATTTCAGGAATAAGCTTTGAGTAAATCTAGCTGTGTACTAAGTAGATACATGTAATGCCTTCCTTTTCAACTCCCCAGTGCCTCTAGGTCTGTATCAAATCATTACAAAATATCTATGCATAATTTCTCTCTCACAAGTAACTTTGGCATACTTTCTGAAGCATCAATTCCTTCGCCCTCCCCTCCCTGCTAATGTAGCCTACAAAAAACAACACAAAGTGCTGAACTTTCAAGTGGGCAGGACAAATAGCAGCAACAAGCACACAAGTACAACAGCATTCTCTACTGTAACCTAGAAATAAAAGGTCTCTCTTGAATTTTTTCGGGTTTTTCAGTGCTAACACCCAACTGCACGCTCCTCACGGGTCAGCAGAGTGGGTGAAGTGAGATGAGAGGTGTGTGATTAACCACCATCCCCTGACCCCACTCAGCTAATTGGCAAGTTGGATCTTGGAAGAATGAGGGAATGCATGTCCTTTGTCTGCATGACTGATCACTTAGCTGGGAAAGAAGCTTAAAGAGGCAACAGCCCAGAGGTATTGTGCTATCCTAGACCTGACCCCATTAGAGAGGTCATGCAAGGAGAACAAGAAAGCAGCTTGGGCATTTTTAATATTTTAATGTTCTGAAATATTAGAGCCTCCAGCAGTTCTTTGTGAATACAGTGAACACGTAGAACCCTGGCAGTTCAAATATTTCTTGATAATTTATTCTCACACTGAAAGAATACAGATACCTCACATCTCACTTAAAAATGTGAGTCAAGGGCTTTCACTGGCAGCTACTCACTGGAACTGAAACAGAAACAAATCAGTTCATCCAGTGCAGAAGAAACTGCTCGTGGATGACCTGTGTCCACTCACTCATTTGTCAACTCCTCCTTTTCCCTGCTAACTCCTCTAATTTCTCTCTTTCTTGCATGACTACCTCTCACTAGTTGAAAGGGAGGAAAGGAATCAGGCTAAGCTAAATTTACAGAAAAAATGACATAACCTAAGCTAAAATGACTGCTTTCTGCCCTAATGGATGGCAAAATAATGCATGACACCTAGGGCCAGTTGGGAAATGTCATCTTTTCCCCTGAGTTCTGTACCCAGATAAACAGTTTCCAGATGTGGCCTCCCCACACACTACTGATGCCAAGAGAGCAAGATGTTTGAGAGTCACTAAAGACTGAGAATACAAAAGAAGCCAAAATAATGAATTAATAAAGAAAGAAAAAGAGGAAATGAGACAGACAATGAAAATTTGGGAAAGGAGAGAAAGTATATGTCTTTTTCAAAAAAAGAAAATGAAAAAGGAAAAGCTAAAGTGATGAAAATTAAAAATTTAGACTGATGGAAAGGGTGCTATGTACGAGATGTACAAGGGCTTAATGCAAAAAATACAGCATGAAAGGAAAAAATATAAAGAGGAATAGATAAACAATTTAATACATTTTTATTTTGTACACTTTTCCCTTTGTAATGTTACCTAATAAGGCTTCAGAGGCAATTTTACTGTGGCCATCACATTAAACAAATTTGGAGCTTTATGTGAGGATATCACTACCCTGCTCAGCTATCATCATCATCTTCACATCAAAGTGAAGAACATAAACCTCTAAAAACTGAAGTGGCCTCAAACAACAATGCTAGTTCTATGGCTGTTGGTACACTACAAATTAGATTGAATATTCACAAAATATCTCTTCCTCTTTAATCCAAAACTGAAATATTGGTTTGTTTTTTGTTTAGAGAGCTTTGCAGTGGGGCAGATTTTTCTGTAAGTCAACTGGCCATATTTAATTAGCAAACTCTTCCACATAGTTGTCCTCAGAATGGAATTCTTCCTCCTTTTCACCTCTCAGAATATCAGGGCAATTTACCTCCTCAGATTCACCCCCATCCAGAGGAATCCATGCCAGTCTGTAAAAAGCAATATCTGATGAGGTGGGCTTCCAGCTGACCCTGAAACTCTCTGTTGATACTTCATCAATTTCCAAATGCTGGGGAGCTGGAACTCTTTCTGGAAAACATTACACACAAGAAAAGTGAGAGTGAATTATGTTCTGATACTTCCATAGATGCAACATTAGGCACATACCATTTTACTTGCAGTTTCTTAAAAGAGTATAACATGGGAGATAGACAACAAAGGTACTACAGAATTCTTTGCCCACTTATTTGGTCTTAGGGAAGTAGTTTTGTAGTTCAAGGAAGGGAATAGACTCTTTATTCTAACTGGACAGGCCTCCTTGTCCTCTCTCCACTGAAGGAGTGCCATGCAACCCTAAGTCTATCTGCTTTTCTCAGAGCTCTGTGCACTAGGCTCTTTTCTTGTCCCAGTCTCTGCCTTTTCTAGACAATGTGTGCATTTCCTTTTGAGCTTTTGCATGTGTCAACAACTTGCTCCATACATGTATGTTCTCCCTTCCTCTTCTACCTCACCTTTCTCTTTTCTCCCCTTCCTCCTTTCCCTTCCCAATGTTGTTGGAAAACATTAATGTGTGTCATCAGCCATTCATGTAATGCAGAACTACAGTTACAGAAACTATAACTATGTTAAACACACTATAGGAACTTCGAATGTCTTATATTTTCTCCTTTTGATGTAGTTCCTCTGCATGTATATAAGATTCTATACCCTAGTATCTGGATAGTTGACTGGTTAAATGTATGATTCAAAACTCATCACACTTCATTTGGAGATACAAATACCATAACACTGAATAATGCTTCAGAAAGCTGTGGAGATGTTTTCGTGATGTCAAGAGATTACTCATGTGAGTAAAGAGGCAATCAGCCCCATAGTAAGGGAGCAAAGAAGCCAAAAACACCGACGAAAATAACAGAAAGCATTCCATATATCTGAATTTACAGCCAGAGACCTTTGCTGTAACTAATCTTACTTTCCAGTAACGTAGGAGAGTATAAAATTTCTTCTTGGAAAGCCTTCAGAAGTTCAGCAATACTTACTTGTGGTAAAGCTGCCAGTAAGTGGCTCAGATTGTCCCTCATCATACAGGGAAAAAATAGCAGCAGTATACTCTGTAAGGGGTGCCAAACTTTTCAGAGTATGGGTTGAAACACGACCAACTTCAACCTAGAGAAAACATAATTTGCAGTAGATATTGACCATACAATATCAACAACAAACATTATCAATGTGTGAAATTTTTCTGGGTAATAATGATACAGAAAGAGAATGTCATACAATTAGTAGAGAAATCCAGTGAAACTATGAACAAGTATAAACTCAGGTCCATCAAAGCTGACCACACCAATTACACTAGACAAATTACAAAAAACAAGAATTTTGCAATTATGACAAACCATGGAAAAGGAGAATTCGGCCTTGGTAAGCCCAGCTGTCCAGCTAACATCAGCACTGCACGTTCAGGCACCCAGAAGGGGAAGGAGCTTTTTGGGGTATTAAATCCAACCCCTTTTCATAGACATTACAGCATAAAACCCTTGTGTTTAACATTTGTCGAGAGACAGATGAGGGTTTTCTCTGGTCTCTCTCCAGGCTGCATTTAAGTGACTTTGCCAGGGACATAAAACTCAAAGCTGTATAAACAGTTTATCAGTCCAACTATTCAGTACCACGTTTACTCAGTACCCCAGGGAAAATGCTACCACTGCAGAGCAATCAAAAACATGCCACCTGTTCTTTGAACAGACAAGGGAAACGTGAACTGAGCATGCAGTCACATTACAAATTATGCTATGATGAGCCCGAGATGTTCAAATACCACTGTGACCAGTACAGGCTGGCATATTATCTACATTAAGGGTAATCAATAGGAAGAGGTCAAATGATTTCTAAATTTTAAATTTTAAGGGACCTAGCAGAAAGAAAAGAAACAAAACATTGCACAGGTATGCTCCCTTCTAGAGATGTGAGCAGTTCCTTCAGGTTCAATACAAATATTCCACTTTATACAGATGAAAGGCCAAATATGTCCCAGAAGAAACATAGTTACAGACAAGTACCTTTAAAGAATTCTTTTTCTTGAGGGCCAAGTTATCCACAACAACTTATTTCCTAAGGGATCTGGACTGTTTTAATAATCAAACCCACTTACTGAAATGGGGTTTTTTAAATCTGTATTTTAAAAAATGTCTTTATTAATATTTCAGCATGAATCATTCCATCCTATTTTGCATTCTATCACAGAATTCATGCTGCTAAAAGGTATTACAAAGCACCCTTTGTAACAAGGCAGAATTAAATATTGCAAATTATTAAATATAAGAGAATAAATAAGAACATATTAGTATTGCCTTAGCATTCTGTTCAAGCCAAATCCTATTTCTAGAGAGCTCTCAATACATGAACAAAGCAATAAATGTTGAGAAAATGCAGCAAAGCCTTCAGATGGTCTTTTTGAATGATATTGAGTCCATGTTATGTGATACATCAAAAGTCTTATTATCTGAACTGAATCAAGAATAAATGTTTCCATACTATACATTTAGTCAAGATCCTGCTCCTAGCAAACCACTCTTCTCTTGAGTTGTCTCCCTCAGTTTATGTGCCCCAGACTGTTCAGAGTACTCTCCCCCACACATACATATATCCAATAGTAAGCAAACTCTTATTTACAGCAAGTTTCAGAATACTCTGGCAAATCTTTTGTTAGAGTTTGCATGATAACTTTTGTTTATAAACCTTATCCCTAATAATTACAGAAGTTTGGAAAGGTTTGATATTGGTTAAGGGAAAAGTGGTGCTAATAATTTACCTCATTGGTTTCTGTTCCGTCTGTTTTAACGTACATGATGCGATAGCCATTTACATTTTTGGAAGCAGGATCCCATGACAGCTTAGCACTATTGTGTCCAACATCAGAAAATTTCAAGTTTGCTGGCGGACTTAGAGGCACTTGAAAAGAAAATAGATAAAACCATGAAAGTGATCCCAGGTTTTAGCTGTAGAATTTTTCATGTCTTAATAATAAAAGTATGTTTTCCATTAAAAAATGTATATCACCAGTATTTCTATTCAAAGGCCTACATCAATGGAGCTACAAAAGTACTTAAAGGCAGGTAAAAGAGCTTAGATCTTTACTGAAACAGAACTTCCAGATTTGCTAAACATATCTCAACTGATACTGAAAAAGAAATAAGTTATGATGTTGTTCACTGCAGACATCATAGCGAGATTTAGCCTACACAACACTTGCAACAGATTTGGGGCTGTATTTGTGAATTAAGTTAAGCCAGCTCAATCTTTATGCTATACACATTTGTTTTTTATGTGTATCCCAGAAAAAATACTCCATGATAGTAGAATTTGGGCAAAAACTATTCTGAATCCTGAAAGACCCTGACATAAGAGTTAAGTTTGTCCAAAAAGCATAACCAGCTAAGATCTCCAAAGATGCTACTTCTTACCTCTGCCTACCCTTTCTGTGCAGAAACCTTACCTGTTTCCCAACAACAATCCCCGTTAAAGCTGTACTTTTATACTATATATTCCTTGCCTGTCACGAGCTGAAGGAAAATGAGGTCATGCAAGAGACAGTCTCAGATTACATCCACTTTTCCGTCACACCACAGAAAGCAATTTGTGCTGTCTGTTACTCTCAGCTGTAGGTTCTGTATTAGCCCAACATCTGCTACTTTCCTCTGAATTATAAAACCTTTCTCTATCCATCCTGCCTTCACACACTCCTCACCAGTCCACGTGGACAGATAAATATCAGCACTTCAGAAGCTGCTTCCCTCACACAATAGCACCTGGGAAAAATCAAAAATTTTAAAGGTCTCATACATTATGTGAGATCTTCGGCCAAACCGTTTATCAATCTAGAATCTGCAACCAGCTTAGGAACAGTGAAGTCAACTTGGCTCTGAGAAAAGAGAAGACGGGAACACACTGGAACTGTAGTAGATGGGTTTGCCACACATTCTGGCATTCAGCATATTCCTCTGAGTCTAGTGAAGGGAGGATCACGTGCTGGCTTTCCTTTCTACTTTCTGTCAGTCGTGAAATGCACTTCATTCCACCATCCAGGTCGTACAGCAAAATGTGTCAGTCTGAGCTCTTTCCTCTTGGAACCAAGCTCCTGACAGCATTGCTCTCAACCAGACAGGCAGTCCTGGTGCCAGACTTACGTGATATTTACAGTGAGTCTTGGATGAATCCCGGCCCCAAAATGAAACTACACCCTAGAATGAGCTTGCTGAGCATGTCTCTGTTTGGCATAGGGAAGGTTTTGCTGCAGTAACCAAGATGATACAGTGAATAGAATATTATTTACTAAACAAAGATTATCAGATATTACACCTAATACTACTACAGCAAATTTGGCAGATCACTCTGCAGGCAGACATATGTTCCAGGAAGAAAACACTAGGTAGCCTATTCATTAATTGTAAGCCAGAAAAAATCACACTGAAAAAAAGAAGAAAAAAAAAGGAAATAAAAGAAAAGTAAGCTTAAATCAGATTCTGGACAAGTAAGACATTGCTGCTAAACACCAACAATGTGGGACAGGTGTGATCACCAGGAGCTTTCTCCCTCCCAGATTGCTCCACTGCCTGATTCATCAAAGCCTGCTAGCAGAGGGCTTATTTTAATAGCTGCGTGTGACAGAATCTGTCTTCTTTCAGTCCTATAGACAGAGATGGCTACATTGTGTCATCCTAAAAATAAATGAAGCTTGCAGAGAAGGGAGGGTTTCTTCTTTATTCTCTCTGGTAGCAGCAGTAGTGATGATGGGCTGACTAACACACTACAAGCTTCTGTGATCAGACAGTGGTCATGAAAGCTCAGCTTGTGCCAATGTATCTGGAATAATGTATCTGGAATTTGTATGTGATCTTCCATCCAATGTGTTAGCCAGGTTCAGAGCTTTGCATTCCCCAAGATCATATGGTATGAAGTGAATTGAAGCAGGCACAGTCAAAAACTACATAAACTACTGTTTAGCAGACATGAAAATCTGATACTGGGTAGATATTGACCAAAGGCCAGGGTGGGGGATATGAGCAGGGACGGCTGTGCAAGAGGAGGAGTGAGGCATAAAGAGACAGAGAAAGGTAGGGAGGGATAAGAAGCCAAAGATTTGACTCTCTTTGTTGGCAATCTTCTACACTCACTTCAAGTCAACGAATATACCCAGGTTGCAGTAGCTTGCTACGGGAACTTGTCTGTCCACAACTGCCCACCTAGAGAAAGACCCAACAAACACCATTCCTAGAGCTGCTTCCACTATTGCTTGCTGACCTTACAAGGAATTGCTCTGGGGTTTCTTTCTCCTAGCATTTGCATGCCTGAACTTCTCTCACTTATTAAATAAAAGTCACTTTCACCCTGACTGGGTTACTCATGCCAGGAGCACAAAAAAAGAGGATTCACTTACTCCCCTGCTGGGAGAAATAGAAATGTCACTGAATGCAGTCTCAGAAATGTCCCAGAAGCACAATTGATTATTTCAATTTCTTTGTCTTCAAATGCTGGAGTTATTTAGAGAGCTGACATACAGTCTGTGTACAGTTTGCAGAGGACAGAATTTAGCTGGCAAAATTCTTGCTGCTTATTAAAAACACACCATCTATCATGTGTGCACAGGCACTTTCCAACCATTTACCAGATGTTAGGCAGCAGGGGTTGGACAGAAATCTTCACTTTGCTTCTTTTCTGTCTGTACTACTACTGAGCCAGAGGAATTACTTTCTCCATCTGAGCAGGCTCACACACACCTGTTTTTCTAGCTAAAGGAGAATAAAACAGAGCATGTTTCTCTTTTCACCATGAAGGTCTACGTGGTGACCTTCATTCACTTTCAGCAAGTTCAGAAAACTGTCAGGAATTTTACCAAGATCAATAAGGGCATCCATAGTACCACTAACAATGAGCGAGAAGTTCACAAACCTGTTGCAAAAACAAGCTGTTTTGTAGAAAACTTCAGTCTCTGCTAATTGAGTATCCACAGTGAGAAACTTACATAAAGAGTTTGCCCAATTGTTCAAATCAGATAATCAGACGCCCGCTCTAATATGTGCAAGGACCATTCTGAAGCTTTATTAACACTGAAGTGAACATAGATTTGAGCTACCTACATGTAGTTTCTTGTCCTGTAAGGGGATCACTAGCTTCTTCTCCAAACATGGCATAAACTGTGACTGTATACTCTGTATTTGGCAATAGTCCATCCAGTTCAAGATCTGTTGAGGTCTCCCCAATTTTTATCTAAAAAAGCACCATGAATAAAAAAAGATGCATTATTTCTGAATTAGCTTATAATGAAGAAAAATACCAGTAAAACACTTGAAATTAGATACATGATCAAATGCTCTGCTGAGTATTTGTCTGACACTGTGCCTACAGTGCTTTGCCCAAGATTTTGGGATTTTGCACAATAATTAAAAGATTAAAATTTTCAAAAAGCCAAAAGCCAATACAGAGGTAAAAGGACTTGAGAAGTGAATTAATCACATTAGCAATGACAAAATATGCCTCTCCAGAATGAGGAGCTACTAAGGCATTTTCCCATCTACATTTAGTTATTCCCACTCCCATCTACAATTTGGTTCATCTTCAGTCACAAACCTGAAAATCACAAGAACTCTATGCACACTGAGGCTCAGATTTGTTGTTATTTGTATCATTTTCCTCTTCTGCCTGTTGATGGAGACCCACATTAACATGGTCTTATTGTCCTTATTTCTTTGGGGCAAAGCTCTGTCCTCCTGAAGCAGCCAGTTCTGGGGGAGGCCCCACTTTTAACAGAATTACATGCCCACAGCCACTGCTTTAGCAATTAGCACAAGTCTGTGCTGGCTTTCAGCAGCCTCATGCCCCCTTCACAAGTTCACATGCCCCTGCATGCTTTACAGTGCTCTTGCTTGAACACAGATATTGTACATAACCTTAACTATACATATATAAACTTGAGGGTAGAAATTTTTAAATCCTAGAAGTTCCATTGGTTTTACTATGTCAGCGGCTGAAGACTAGACTTTACTTTGTCCTCCCTTCTTTTCCTTTGAAAGAATGCCTTCTAAAATCACTTTTGATGAAAGATGTTATTTTTAATTTAAAAATAAATGTTGAACAGAACTAAAAGAAAGACTGTTTTCTTTCAGACCTACAGATTTTACTTACATTTAAAAGGCTTCATATTCTTCTGATAGCACACTTAGGAGATATCTTTGTTTTACTTTATTTTTTCTTTGAGTGTTAGCTCTATATGATGATACAGTATCACTTTATATAAAATTCCAAAAGAGTCACTTACATTCAGTTAAAGTTGTTGCATTTTTATGGCGATGACATAGAAATAACCAACTGGCACTTGCACTTTATTCATAGCCTGTTACACGTACAGCGCTTAATAAAGTCATAGAAAAAAACCCAAGTATTTGCTGATCACTTTGGAAGTTAAAGGACATGTACTAGTTTGTCCTTTAAAAGACTGATTTTTTTTTTAGTAAATGCTATTCAAATGAAAGGACAATACATCACCTCCTTCTCATCTGCTGCCAATCCTTCAGTGAGGGGAGCATAGAGGATCATGTACCCTGTGGCACCCGGGACCCCGCTCCACCTCACCCTCATGCTGCTCTGGGACACATCGTAGAGCTGCAGGTCCGATGCCATTGGCAAGGCAACTGCAGTGGAACAAGAGACACACTTCAGTTCTCTCACTTGAACAACCAGCTTTTATTCAAACAGTTTGTTTTGCCCCAGAAACACAAAGGAATACAGCTGTCTCCAGGCGTGGAAGTGCTGTCTGTATCCGACAAATAAGATCTAATTGGTGCATAAAAGGACTCAGAATCAGAGAAACAAGGAAACGCTAACCCAAACCAATCCTAATGCCAGGGCAGATTAAAGCATTTCAGCATAGCTGCTATTAGGAACCAGTAGCAGTTTTAAGGGATAGCTCTTTCAGGGAGTAATTCCCAAGCCAGAGTGTGGATGTGACAGGCATGAGGTACAGCACCCTGGAAAAACCCTGGATGAGTACATTGAACACATTAAAATATTTTGGCTGTAAATGTTGCCTGTCTAAGGTCTGGACTGTTCAAACCGGCAGCTGTATAAGTGGGATTATGCAGATATGGGTAAAGTCAATTGCAAATCATGGCAAATGCTATTTTGGCAAGGGAGAGCAGGTTGAGTGAAATTCAAACAACATTAGGAGATTTACTTGTGGATTTGAGGCACTGATACCAGAATATAGCACCAATCTGGGTTTCCAAATGTTTATTTGCATTTCTATAACTCTTTAAAGTAGTATTTTGCATTTTCCTGATTGTTCTCACTTAATTCCTCTCACAGAATAACTTTGAATGGCCTCTCCACTGCTAGTACATCACTGATGAATCTCACCAAAAAATTCAGGCATGAATATGGAGAAATATTCAGGCATGAATACGGAGAGATATGAAGGAACTTTGACTTCTCCTTTGGAATTTATACACTGAGAATAATCCCCAAAATGACTGGAATGGTCTGTAAAAACAGAAGGCAATTGCTAACTGATACAAAACCTTTCCTATTTGAAATTCTGAAGAATTTGAGCTGCACACAAATATTCTGGAACAAATTCTAATTTCAGTCACAGAGCTTCTCTGAACTCCTTGTCCAAGCAAAAACTGCACCCTGTCAAGTTGGTATCTCCAAGTATATCTCTTACCTTATGTTCAACAAGCTCAAAAAGAACTCTAACAGAACCATGCCAGCCTCATCCTTTCTTGTTCATTAAGGCTGTTCATTCAGTCTGTCATTCACGTCTGTAAACGGTGGCAAAACTTGAAACCAGGCTTCTCTTGAGGTTTCCACTTCCAGGTTACCCCACCTACCCCTCCAAACCTTTCACAACATACCTCCATCCTATTTAAACCCTTGTTCTTGTATTGATTTATATTCCCATGAATTCTCACAATTTCTCTAATTACAGGGAAAAACTCCCCATGAACATTTTCAAATGTACTTCAGGTTCCTTGCTCAGAATTCCACTCACACTTCTGATTCCTGAAGTAAGAAATTACATATTGAGATATCCTGAAGCCACTTTGCACCACATTGTCTCATTCCTATTCAAACTGCCCCAGGGTCAGAGTGAGAGTATCCATCACCTGTTCTTCCCCTTATTTTGATTCTAAAAAATCTATAGGCAAAGTGTCCCCTAACTGTACCTTATGACTTGCATTTTAATTCTCAACAGGAAGGGGTAGATACTCTAACAATATATATAAAAACTGACAAAGAGGTGACTGGAAATGAAACATGGTGTTTTCTACTGGAATTTTCAGCCAAAGACCTCAGAATCTCTAATATAAATATGTAGTACATAATGCTGGCTTGCATCTTAGACATTTACCAGACTATCCTAATATTCATAGGGTAACATAGGGATAAATTAAAACAACTAAAACCAGCTGGAATAAACTAAAGCAGCTGGAATAAACTAAACCAGATAAAAACATATTTTTAGCATATTAATAGGTGAATTAATTTCATATTTATTTCAATTTAGAAGTGACTATGAAATCACAAAACTTTCTAGTTATCCATACATTATGCATATATCTGTTTGGATTTCACATACCTGTAAACTATTTTCAATGTTCTTTATAAAAAATGCAACTGGTGACTATTTTAATCTGTCAGTATCTCACATACAGGCAGGAATGTAAACTACAATTTTACATAATTCCCCACTAGAATAGTAAAAAAAATTACTTTAAAATTGCAAGTATTTTTAGCATGTGGAGTGATTAACACTTGCATATATCAGACTATTACTTCCAACACACTATCAACGACAGCTGTATAAGATGCTTGATGCTGCATGACCGTGGGGTGTAATCTGATCAAATCTCACAGCCAGCAGGGCTGGGCTCTGTCAGAACTTGACTAGGTGACTTCAAAGGAATACCAGGTGCAATACAAAACAATCTTGTTGGCTCAGTATGTGACTGTTCTCTCAGCCTCAATAAATTAAACAGGTCCTAACATTGTCTCATGGGGTATAGCATGGCTGGAGATGACATTTTAGGGGACTGAGACTAAAAGAAAAGTCTAAAATAATTTTATATTATTCTATTTTCTTTTCAGATTGAGAAGATTAGCACTGACACAGAATCAAAGAACCACCGAGGATGAAAGGCACCTCTTGAGGTCATCTGATCTAATTAACTTCCCTGTTCAGTCAAGTTCAGATAAAGCAGATTGCTCAGAACCTTGTCCAGTTTGGCTTGAAATATCTCCAGAGATGAAGACTTTACAACCTCCCTGGACAACTTATCCCATTGTTTGACCATCATTAAAATAAAATTGTCTCTTATTCTGCTCAAATTTAATTTCATGGGCTTTTAATTTGTGCCCATTGACTCTTGTCTTGTTAATAAGCACCACTGAGAAAAGTCTGGCTCACTCCTTCATTTCCTCAGATCAGGGATTTTAACACATTGACAAGCTCACCAGAGCCTTCTCTTCTCCAGGCTGAACAGTCCAGCTGTCTCAGACTCTTATGAGATGTGTCAAGCCCTTAATCATCTTTACAGCCCTTCACTGAAGTCCCTACAGTAAGTCCACATCACTCCTGTCTTGGGGGAACCCAGCACAAGACCAGGTATTCAGGTGTGGCCTCATCAGTGCTGAGCAGAAAGCAAGAATCCTCAGCTCCCTAAATCTGCTGGCAATCATTTTCTAATGCAACCCAAAAGACTCTTGGCCTTCTTTGTGACAGAAGGGTGCTCTGCTGGTTCACAGTCAGTTTGTTATTTACCATGACCCCCAGGTCCTTCCCTGCAGAGCTGCCTTGCAGCTGGTCACCCCTCAGTGTGCAGTGACATGGGCTGTTATGAGGGTCAGGACATCGCACTTCTCTTTTTTGAAATGCATAAGGTTAAACTTCTTTTCCTCTTCACAACACTTGCCAGATTCAGCTGCAGTTTGGCCTTGGCTTTTCTAAACTTTTCTAAACAGCTGCAAGATCAGACATCAGCTTTATACTTCTCCTGCATCATTTGCCTCTTCTTACACATCTCTTAGATATTTCTTTTTGATGTCTGAGTTCTGTTACAGGCTTCTTGATCATCCATGCGAGCTTCCAGTCAGCTGGTTACCAGCTGGTCAGTAGGGACCCTCCCTGAGCTGGTAGGATGTGATCTCCTCCTCCACCATCAGTTCTTCCTTGTTTCTATGTATGAGCTACAGCAGAGCACCTTCTCTTGCTGGTTCCTTGATCACTTGGGTCAGGAAGTTGGTTGGAAGCACTGTAGTAATCCTATAGATTTCTGGAGCCCTGCTGCTCTGCTCTTTCACCAGATATCAACTATTGATATACCATATATGGACTTCTTGTCTCCTATTCTGAACTATAAAGTCACTCTTTACTTCCATTCCTAATATTTGTCATATTTACTAAAAAAACCCTGCACTTTGTATACAAATGCATAGAACTGTAAATGTATTAAGTCTTACAATATCCCAAGCCATCATTTTACAAATAAATGTAAAATTTTATATTTACATTATTTACATTTTAAAAATCAATTCTTATTTTTACAATAAGAAAATAATTAAATCATTGAGAAAGAAACTTACAGAGTTGCCTTGAAATCTTTGGCATTGGCAGGAATCATATGCAGGTATTTCAGGTCCCACCTAAATCTCCACACATCAGATCATCTCCAGCTACAAATCTAGCTTGTAAAACTTGGCTCCACACCCAAAACATAGGAATGTTCTCATTTAGGGTTCAATGCAACCGACTTCAAAGTTCAGCCCAGAGATAAAACCTTTCTCAGTGTCTAAATATCCACAGAGCATTTGGACTTAGGAGCTTAGCCCAGAATTACTAAAACAAAATTTAATTTAATGCAAATGGACTAAAAGAAGGTAAATTGAAAAAGACTCCCTTCTGTGTTTAATTTTGACAAAGACTAATGCCTATTCAGTCTGATTAAATGCAGACAAGTCAAATCTGCAGCAAACACACCAAGGATACTCACGTGTGGTTTCTGTTCCACGGAGGCCCTCACTCGCAGCATTGGGGTAGATAGCAAATACAGCTATCTGGTACTCAGTTAAAGACATCAGGTTTTTCAGAACTGCTGTTGATACACTTCCATCTACCACTACCTGTTTAAAAGAAAATGTAACTGAATATGCATAAAGTGAACAAACTATATTACCATCAAATCAAGCAAGCCCTCTTTGAGGCAATATTTCCGCTGTACTAAAGTTCAGATCGTGCTGCATTTATATACAGTAAAGTATTTGAAATGAACAACAACCATATACATAGCCAAAATGGTGATCTGATCTAAATAGCCATTCAGAACAAAGGAAGAGCTCAGCTGAATAAAGTGTATGGAATGCAGTTTAAGGGTGTGTATGTGGAACTTTTTTATATAATATCATCATAAATATTCCTTTAACACTACATATATACACACACACAGAGTACTTCAAAATTCCATCAATACATATCCATCCTAAACTAGTTTCTAGTGCAAGAGGAAACAAAATATAACCTTAGTTAAAACCTTTTGCTCTTCTACGTTTCCATTCTATTTGATAAGTTGTCTGCGGGAGCCAAAAGCTTGTTCCACTGCATTTTTTCCATCTCCAAAATGTTGAAGTCTCATCCAAATGAGCAGTTCTCTCCAAATTTTCAATAAACAGTTGTAGATGTCCCAAAATGTACAATCTTCCTTTTATTAATAGTCTTTCTTAGAACTGAAAATGTGGCTTACCATCACCTCCTACCTGTTCTGTTCTTGTAAACAGAGTGGTGCAGGGGGTAATGGTAGAATTGTTTCAAGTAACCATATGTGTAAGGAAAAATGCAGGCACTTCAACCCACCCCTGAAAGTGATTATTATTATTAAAGCACTTAATTTACCTTAAATTGTATGACAGATATGTAGCCTGGCTACTACCTAATCTTTGTCACCATCCAGTGTGCCCAATCTCCTTTCTGGAGCCCTCATAGAGAATTTCAGGGTGTATTTAAACAGGACCATGGATTTCCTGTCTGGTTAGTTGCCCCTGCTCCATTAAAAACTTTGGGCAGCTTTTCCTCCTCTTACCTCTTCTGGCTGTCCTCCTCGAGTGGGGTAGTACACAACCCTGTATTTTTCCACTTTGCCTGGTGCATGGGTCCAGCTGACCCGGAAGCCTCTGGCTGTTACCTCTGATGTGACCAAATCCGAAGGAGTCCCAAGAGAAGCAATTGCCCCTAGGTTGGAGACAACACAAATTTTTAGTCCCTCTGCATAATAATTGTTTGGTTTGTTATAGTTGCTGAAGCTCTAAATATTGTTCCTCATCAGAAAATAAAATAATTGGCTATTGCACGCTTATTTTCAATGGAAACAAAGAGGTAATAATGAGTACTGCACATCAGACTAAGCGGCCCTGGTCTTTCATAAACCTTTATGTGAAAATGACAAAAATACAGCACTAAGTCTTCTTGACCTGCTTCCCATCACTATTTCCAGACCTTTCTGCTGGTTTAGTTGTTTTTTTTTTTTTTCTGGTTTCCTCCCAGTCATGCAAAACATACAAGTACATATACAGCTGTGATCTCCTGTGCTCCTCAGCAGGCTGGAAACTGATACTGGCTGCTGAAGAGACACAGTGAATGGTCATCTTCTTTGGCAATCATTCTTTTCCACAAAGATGTCTCATCTAGCCATGGTTTTTCCATTTTCTTCTGCTCAAGAGAGCCTTCCTTATTGATATATATTACATATATCTATATATGTAATATAATATATATATATTATATTCAATGTGTATATATATATATATCCTATTCCATATATCCATATCTATCATGAGAGAGAGAGGGAGAAAAACTCAGCATTGATATTAAGGAATCACAAACTAATAAATAGAAACAAAATCCACTGAAACCTTTCAGAAAGAAAGGCCTCAGGTAGAACTGTATTTCTGGTAAATTGCAATATTTTTTCATTGCCATTTATTTCTTCAGAAAAGCCAAAATAATTGTAGTCAGAGAAGGCTTTTTCATACAAGAACAATTTTCTTTGCTGGCTTCTTTTCCTGTGAACCAAAATATATTTTTGTGCATTAAGTATGAAAAAGAAAACAATTCATCAAGAGGAGGGACAAAGCAATCTAAATAGTTGAAACACTTGAGTACTTATGAGACAATAAAACCATTAACTTAGGAGATAGAAAGCACAGCATGAACATAATTCCATGTGCAGCTGTTAAACTAATTCATCCCCAAAACTCTGTATTAAAAAAAGATTTCCTAACCCGCCACTTGGAAATAGTTACAGCAGAATGAATGTATTTTTTTTTCTGTACTACCAAATACCATAATATTTACCTCTACTAAAAACAAAGAGCGAAAGATCAGAGATATCTAAGCAAGAATAAAACAGGAAGATAACTTCCCCGACAGTGTACTTTCTTTCAAGCAAAAGAATATACAGCAAGAGTCTAGTGCCAGAAGCCAGCCTAGAACTGCAGGTATTTGATTTACAGCTCTAAGTTCATGATAAGTTATATTAAAATTTGTTTCTGTTCACCTTTGATTTCCTTTTCCTGTTCCTCTACTCGTGAGCACACTGTTCTGGTAAGACCTTCAACAATGGTATGCATGAAGTTAAAGTCAGCCACGTTGTAGACGTGTGTGCTGTCAGGCTCAGAGGCAATCTCTTTGAGTTCATTTATATCTGCATTCTTTACACCTTTTATTGGAAAGGAAAATAAAGAAAATAAATGAAAAAGAAAAAAGGAAAAAAGATCTTGTATACACAGGTGACATATACCTACTTTATAACTCTCATTTCTCACAAGTTATAAAATCTTTTCCACGTATCAAAGGGATTGATAAAAAATTGCTAATAAAAAATTCTATTTGTTTTAAAGATCAGCTACAAATTGCTCTATTTTTAAGATCTCAGTTCAAGATGCTAATTTCTGCCAGTGTAAGTGGCATCTTTTCAGCTGTCTCATGAAAATGCAGCATCCATGTATACTGCTAAATTCAAGTTATAACAACATTATAACCAATGCTTATAAAAGATACAAATTAATGATGGTACTTATTGGATACAGGCAGAAAAGAAGTAAACTTCCTTAGTTCACTTAGTTCAGCAACAGATGCAAATAGACCAGAGTCCAAGGGGACATGTACATGGATATGGCAGAATACACACCAATAGCAAACAGCTCAATGCCAGCATCCCGCAGGTTTTTAGCAGGAGGGATAACATCATCCTGGGACTTCCCATCAGTAATCAGTATCCCAATTTTAGATACTCCAGGTCTTGCACCTGCTTCAGGCTTAAAGCTGTTTTCCAAAATGTAAGTTAAGGCGAGACCTAAAAAAGAAAATATTTTAAAATACTTTTACAGATGAAAATGCCCACTAGTTTTGCCAGCATCACAGTGTTTGTTTTTCTACTCAATTTGAAAATCTAATGCAGAATAAGCATAAAAGAAGAATTTGTTTACTTAAAAATTTAATTCCAACAAGCAGCTTAAACTACAGAGAAGCTGAAATTTATTTTTAGCAGTCTTTTGAGCAATCAATGTATTTTAAACTATGAAACCTTAAATAGATATTTCCTGCAAATGTGTAATCTTTTTTTTTTCTTCCTCTACCAAGTTCTACAAAGTTAGAATAGGAAGCTCCCTCTTCTTCTACCTAAATTGCTTATATGAAAGCACATGCTCTGGATAGCTCAGTAAATCCTTATGCTACAGATAATCTAATTTTTGGGTTTTTTTATTATTTTTTCTAATTTTCAAGATGAAAAAAAAAAGCTTTATTTATGCTCAGGGAGAATCTGATTTTAATAAATACTAATTATTTAAAAGGAAATAAGAACAACAGCTCCAGGACAAACTTACACATCACAATGAGATCTTATCTGAAAACTCTTTTAAGTCTCCCACAGCAAACATTTCTAACTCATTTTCTTCTAACATCCCTATAAAACAATCATGATAATTTACTACTTCCTACCACCCAGTAATCTCATTCCTAGAATCATACTAGTCTTCTGTCCTTTGTCCCATTGCAATCACTCCTTCTACCAAAATAGACTGTTGCTTATTGTTTCTCCTTTTCCTTACCCGCTAGAAAAAAAAAAAAAAAAGGCTTTGTCTGAGTCTTTGGATATATTATTCCAACATTACTAACTGCTGCTTTGATGACACTGGAATTGTATTCAGAGACTGTATTTTTACCAGATTGTCAGGCATCCCCCCTTTATCCATCACTAAGTGTCTCTGGGGCTTCAGTGCTTTGACTGCTGAAAGGTCAAGGAAATCTAAAAGCCCTGGGTGGTCATTTGTAAAGTTAGTATTTCCAGTTGTCAAATATTGAACCAACATTCTTTCCTTCTCCAGAATAAAGCTCTGTGCATGAACATTATAAATGGATTTTGCATTTTCTTCCCAGCAGGTAAAAGATTTTACTTCCAGTACAGAGAGTTAGGTAACTTTGTTTTATGTGGCCCTGTCCTGATTCCCAGTGAAGGCAATGGACAAGCACTTCAGAAAATACTTAAATGACACCAGATAAAGCCATTGGCAAGCTGCAAAACCCCTTTTCACCCTTCATAATAAGCACCAACACTTCTTGGGCCGTGCAGCAGAATATGTTTTTTAATAAAAAGCAAAAGCCCAAACATACACAGTACCTGTTAATGTATTCCCTCCCTTATATGGTAGATTACGGACTGCATCCAGAACAGCATCCTTGGTGCCATAGGCATTCAAGTGCCATTCAATCCGGGGATCACCACTGTACTGTGCAAGACCTAAAGAACCAGAAATTAAGGTAATCCATCAGACAATAAAGCAGGTTTTTTTCAAATATATACACTTTATGTAGTTGGTTACCAGCACCTTACCAATTAGATTTCTGCAAGTAACTTTGCTACTGCACTAGAAAAACTGCATTGATTGACAACAAAAAGTAGTATAAAGTTGTTCTGAGTGACAACTCCTCAATTAACTTTCAAGGCCTTTTCCACAAGTACTAAATAAATTAAAAGCAAAGAAACACAAAACTTTTTCAGAGTTATTAAGACTACAAGAATTTCTTTTAAGAACAATTTTACTTAATGTACTTTTGAACAGTAGCAGATCAGAAATATAACATCTCAGCCAGTTTAAAGCACAAGAAAAGCCATCCACACATTCTGCTCGCAAAAATTAAACTGCAAGTGTTTGAGGCTAATGCTGACTGAAGCCAGTAAGACTGTTTCCACTGTTTTTATTTTTCTACTGACATTGCAGTAGAGTCAACTAAGTTGAGGATCACAGTAAACTTTGAGGAATTAATACTACAAACATTCCAGCAGCATTACTCTAATGATAGAAGTGCTAGTGCTAGATGAGGATAAATCTTGCACAAAAATCGAAGCATTAAGCTGTTAACTATCCTGAAATGATAACACCTTTACATTGCTACAGAAATATTAGGAAAAGAGTGCAGCTCCTTACCTACTCTTGTTTTCTCAGATCCCACATTGAAAGCAGAAACCAGGTTTTCCAGGAACAGTCGAACGAGCCTGAAATTGAATCTGCCAATACTCCAAGAACCATCTACTAGTATCACAATATCTGCAATTGCTGGAGTTTTACAGGTAAACAGGCTTCCTGTAAATCATTAAAATTAAATCAATATTATTAATTCAACTATAAAATTGTAATCTAATAAATATATACCTTCCACCAAGCCATTATCTACTTGTGTTCTTTCATTAAAGCATTCACAATTACTTTTGAGAGACCTATGAAAAAAACCCTTCTTCTAAAAATATTTGAGAAAGAAGAAATTAACTGCCATATAGAACAGCCAAACCAAGAGTTTTTTCATTCCCAATGCACATATACAATTTCAGTCCCCATACACAGTGCATGACACCATTGCCTTAGGCACAGACAATACAGAGAGCTACCTAGAGATGCAGACACATAAAACAGTTATCAAGGCCCCTTTCACGGTCAACAGAGAAAAACAGGTGCTTCTATACATCTCAAAAGCCTTACAGAAAACCACTAGGCACCTCTGTAGACTCGTAAATCCAGAAGTTAATCTCACTCCTGGGAGTTGAGCAAAACTGAAGGCCAATTGAATACACTGTATTAAACCTAAGCAGGAGGCACTCAATACAGCAGAGGTAAAATGCAAAGATCTCAGATTCAAATTCACAGTTTCTATGAGAACGGGCATGAGAATGAAGCTTAGTCTTACAGATACATGGAAAACAGAAAAATACAAGATCATTTAAAAAACCAAACAAACTAAACAACAGAAAGTATCTGATGAGAATTAGCAGAAATACATGTTAGTGGTCTCTAAGGTTTAACTAACCAGTGGGAAAATCAAAGGAAGGGAAGCAGAGATTAGACACAAATTGCACTATAAGCAAACTGAGAAGCCTAAACTGAAGTGCCACATTCAGTTTGAGAAAACGCTAGGAAAAGAAGTAAGGGAATGGAAAAGGTTTTCAGAACCTCAGACAGAATTGCTATATTCCACAGAAGTGGATGTGTGAAATTGAGGTTGCTGAAACAGTAGACTCATATTGTCAGGAAGGAAAAAAGGGATGATGTTACACAGATTTAAGAAATAAGAGCTTATGTCTGAAGTACAAAAATATTGATTGCTATAGAATAAGGAGGGAAATAGGAAAGACAAAGCAAAGCGAGTTTAGTAGAATAGACATGATGTATCACAAACCATTTAAGGATGAAAATCATGTCCCTCAATACAGTAGAAAACAAACACAGATTAGTGAACTAAGCTGCAGCCCAGCTTTTATTATGATTTTTGTCAGGATCCACTACATAAGTCAGTTCACAAAGAATACTAACAGTTCAACATGCTGCTAACAGCAATCACTAAGTCCACTGCCAGAAATAAACTGATTTGAGCAGAGATGTTCAGTAAATAAAATAAGTCAGTGAGAAATTATCTAAAAGATGTTTGCATTAGCTCCCAAGAAATTCTCCTGATACACAGAGAAAATAAAACATATGGTTAGCAACTTTAAATTTTCACAACATAATATTAATGACAATCTTTCCATTAAATACAAAATGATCATCTCACAGGCAAAACCAATCTGATGTGCAGAAGGAGTTCAATTGGTAATAATTAAGGGTTAGATTCACACTATAGTGTAAATCCACTGAGCATTAAACTCAAGCCATAAAGTTATAGTTAATGTCTTAAACGTGTACCACAAACGTTTTTAGAAGAACAGGGAACATTTCCTACGTGCAGCTAGCAGTGCAAAATAAGTTCTAAACACATGACAAAAATTCCACTTACAAAGATGCCAAGGCAAATATTTTATTTTAGCTTTTACAGTACAAGGCAACACTATTTGAATTGGCAACATATTTTAATGTATTGACACTGGGGAACATTTAGTAAGCATCAGAAAAATGATCTTAAATTGGAACATAAATCCAAAAGAGGTCCAAATCTTTATGTCACTGAAGTCAACAGAAAAACTTCCCTTGATTTCAGTGGGACTGGAATCTGTTTTGTGATTTAATAGGAATCTACTAGTCATGGCAAAATTAATGTTTTAAATATCTTTGCCAAATAAACTTCCTGTTCATCAGTCTGCATTGCTTGCAGTATCTGCCTTCCATTAACACGCAGTTCAACCGTGCCATTCTCACACTGGCCACGACTAGCATTGCAAGCTTCAAAAGAACTACTGCCAAAGTAAAATGCTACTCAACTCCAGTAAGAATGAGAGCACAGGACCCCTGATTCACATCCAAGCAGCTGTACAATAGCACAGATGTACCTTTTCAGTGTTATCCCAGCAGTTTAATCATACAGCCCAATGAGGATTTGTGTGGTTGTATTTTCCTTCTCTACTTCTAAAATCGTATGCTGAGTATGAAACCCAGTTATTATCCTTGGTAATATTTCATATCACTTCATATCAACAAGTTTGGCCTATAAAGCTTCTTTAATCCTGTAGTGATGGCTTTGTAGTGAAAGCTTTTATCAATTTTAGTAAATCCATTCAGTGAAGCAAAATCCAAAGAATAAAGAAAACAATAACAACATTCCTTTCAATGTTTTATTTCCACATCATCAGATCAATGCAAATAGCATAATTCAATTATTTTTTTGTTAAAGAAACGTGTGGTTTGATCCAAGATTGTACTGCAAGGTCACATTGTGAAAATTTGTTTCGTTCTTCGTAGGAAGGAGATACTTGTTGCCTCTTTTCTGCATAAAATATTTAGGTTTTGTTACTTCTGTACACCCACTATTTTGCTTATGCTTTCTCCTTGTTGTACTTAATAGAACTGTAGAAAGTTCCCTAAAAGGGAATAAACAACAGTGAGATATTAAACAGAATAACACGGTGATAGAATCTTTAAAATCTGATAGGAACACAAACACCATGACATCCCAGTTAATAAAGTTAGTCTAAAAGACACAGTGTGTAGCAAATAATTTCGGAACCCCACTGTGTTTAGCCAGTTTCCATTGCCAGTTCTTAAAATGTCTTTTTCAATAATCTTTCCATATAATCATATATGGTCATGAATTCCTGTAGAGTTTGAGGGCAATTTTGAACATTTCAAGTATCTAAACAATTTTCATAGGCAATTTTCCCAATAACCTTTCTTAAAGGAGGATGACAGCACATCATTCCACATAACAAAAGCTTTCAACACTCAGTCTTTTAGTCTACTACAGGGTTCAATAGTGTGATCAGGTTCAATAATGTGCTTATTTCCCTTTTACTTGGTCATCAAGAACAGAGTAGTGAGAGAAAGGGTCCCACTTCCCTCTGAATTATACAATACTCACCAGTTTCAAAGGTAGGACAGTAAGGAAGAGACCAGTTACCAAATTTTGTATCATGTTTCCTAATGTTATATAGAAACCATAATTGTGATTCAAGTGCTGCATTCCACAACAAACAATATCAGAGCCTGTGATCTTTAGGCAAGCAAAAATAACAGAATTGCACAAATTTTAAAGTCAGAATAACAACCTGTATATTTTACACCAGCAATTGTCTTCAGTTGCTTCATTTACAATTGGTGGAGAATTTTTATGGGGAGAAAGTAAAATATTAATGCACTTTCTGTAACAAATTTATAATCTTCCTAGTACTACTTGGCAGAAGGAACTTGCCACTCTGCCAGAAAGCTGAGGAGGAAGGGACTCTGCTCATTTCTGCTTTTCACAGAAGACACAGGCTCAAAATTTCACCTTCAAAGGCACCAACATACAGGAAAAAGCTACCAACAATGTTTTGGGGTGAGGTATTTGCAGAAAACCTGCTTCAGTATCACCAAAAATCAAATCATTGTGAAGAATTTTGGTTCCTTTGTTTCAGGGAAATTTTTCAAAGAGCCAGCATTGAAAGGGCTTCACGTCTGCCAAACAAAGTTTTCTGATTTTGACTGCTCAAGCCCCCAGACACCAAAGGTGATTTGCTGGCACTTTCAATATGCAAGTGTTAAACAACTCTCAAGACCATGTCAAAACTGGCTGAGAGTGAAGCCAGTGATGGCAATTCTGAAAGAAAGATCCAGA
Organism: Acridotheres tristis; assembly: GCA_037013685.1. Classification (NCBI taxonomy): domain Eukaryota; kingdom Metazoa; phylum Chordata; class Aves; order Passeriformes; family Sturnidae; genus Acridotheres; species Acridotheres tristis. The sequence continues at coordinate 136,999,436 of CM072886.1, read as the reverse complement.
TAGAATTTTCTGGGATAGAGGGAGTGTTATCGGAGCCTGCAAAACAGGACCTTGAGTCATCCCACTGAAGGGAAGGGAGTGTAGAGAGAGACCTGAGAGAAGCTCTGACAGTGTCGGGGCTGCACAGAACACAACAGGCTTGACAAGGAAGCCTTGTCAGGCTGGAAACACTGACCACCTCTCCATGGCTGCATTCCCTACCTGCGGCTATTCTTCCACACGCCTTGTGAGCAAGTGAGCAATGGCAAAAACAGAAGTTCAACAAAAAACCTGCAAACGTTACTCACACGTAAACACAAAACTATGGATTTTAACCTAGAGTAGGGTTCTTTGACTCTTGGAGTTAATACTACTAGTCTTCGAAAGGTCCTTGAAAGGCAAAGGGAGAAGCAGCAAATACAGGCACTGTCACATGGGAGGACTCAAGGCTTTAGACAAACCAGTTCAATTTGCATGCAGTTATGATACGTTTTACAGAAACACATTTGATATTTTGCCTACCCTTGGTACGAAACTGTTCTCATTTTCAAGAGCCAAAACACACACCACTTCTTCTAGAAGTTAAGACTATAATTCTTTCTGAGTCTGCAATATGTCGTTTCCTTTCTTACTCCCTGTCACAGTGGAAAGTCAAATAATATATGTGGAAGAAGAGGAAGAAAGTTCAAGTAGAGGTCAATACTAATACTACAGTATGAACAGAAGGCTCGTTCATGGAATAACAAAGCACAAAAGGCAAGAAGCTTGATGACAGCAGTGAGTGAAAAATACCTTGTGAATAAAGCATGAATGACAGAGAACAGAATCACTCCACAGTGATTGACAGCACCACACTGAGCAGAAGGACCACTGAGGACAAGGGCAATGCAAATCTACATCACTAAAATGCTACATCTGTTTTTAAAAAGGGTTAAAAAAAAATTAAGGAACATGAGGCAGTGTCTAACTCCAAAATTCAGCAACTCACTAGTCCACGCTTCTGACATTGATATTACTGTTCTGTGCTGGTGATATCATCCTTGCACTTGGACCTCAGTTTAACACATCCCATATGTCAGGCCTATGGACCAGACAAATGCATATAACATAACTGCTGTTCTTTAAACTAGATCCAACCACAGCTTGAATTTGAAGGACTCAAATGTTGGAACATTAGGTTTAAAGAGCTGCCCAACAAGGTTATAAGTTTGTCCCTGGCCCCTAGGAAAAAAAGAAAAATCAGCCAGCCCTTTTCCACGTGCCTTATTCCTCTCCAGGAAACTAATATAGCCCAACTGGCAAGCTTACAAATTTGTTATTTGGTAGAGTTGGAATATTAAGATTTACTGAATGTGTTGTGTCTAATCACATCACATTTGACTGTGAATACTGTAGTACAAAAATTTTCTGCTTCCAAAAAGTACACAGCAGTTACTAAATACTATTTATAGCATACCTCCTTAATTTAAGACCATAAAACTAATCAAAGCACTAGTTGATAACACATTAATTGCCTATATATAGTGGTAATAATTCTCAAGCGTTAGAGAAGGCAGCATAGAGCTATTTTCTATGCACTTTTCTATACACACTCAATGACAGTTTTACTTCTTCAGTAAGTAGTCACTAGTCAAGCAAAACTTCTAGAGCTTTCTTTCTAAACCTGAACTTTTTAATTTGAGAGACAAAAAAAAAGTAACTGTGAAAGAAAGTGCTGGTGTCTCCTTATAGACCATTGTTGATTGATAGCACCGAAGAACACAATATCTGCAGCAGCTTACCAAACATCAACACTAGGTCTGTGTACCTAGATAGAAAAATATGTTTTTAAATTCCCCTGAATTTAAATGGAGAGTTTAAAACATTTGTTATAATTTCTCTTCCAACAGGCAACATGTCAACACAGAACAAAGCATGCTGCTGAAGTTTTTCCTGAACCTGAAGCCCAGCCTGGCAATATATTTCATCAATTTAACCACAATTTACACTGAAGATGACCTGCAATCCTCCTGTAAAGTACACAAAACCTAAGAAACTCTTCTGCAGATTTTAGTGATAACTCTCTATTTCTCTTTCCTCTCAGTTCTGCATCTGAGTACGTGAATGTTTTAAATGAAACAGCTGTCTCAAGGTCTAAATTACTTTTCAAGACAGAAGACTGTATTTTTTATTAATATGGTCATACTTATCCACCATTCCTATGAAAAAATATGCCAGAATTTAAAAGACTTATTTCTCCTATTTCTTTAGTAAGGTATGAAATCCCTGACAGTTTTCTTTGGCTGCCTAGAAGACAGTTAATCAGGCCACTTCAGACAAAAGTGGTACTTTTGTGTACAGAAATCCTCAACATTAATAAAGGTGTATATCTAAATCCCTCTAAACCATGACAGAGAACTGGTCTGTGCTTGAGCTTGTAACACAACAGGCAAAATAACAGAAAAGAGTCTGCTGAGAGAACAATCTGTGTACTTATGAAAGTAGGTAACATAGAAATAATTTAAAAATACTTGAAACAAACTGCTACAGCACAGTTAAATTATAACTCACCATAACAGATCTAAAAGAAACAAAAGAGGTTGGTGCAATACAGTTAGAGTGCAAAAGACTTCCAAATTCAAGGCCCTATATTAACTTCATGCAGTTCTTGAAATAATATCTTCATAATGTAACCAGTGTATATGCTTGTATAAATACAAATATGCAGTGATCTTTAGAAGTATTGCTAATTTTGGACGTCACGTGTCAATCTACAAAAACTCAGGATGAAATTTGTGCCCTCTTGAATGTAGCAATTCTTCCATTCTCTAACTAGCAGAGATGTCTAAGTGAATACCTAACTCTGAGAAATCTTAACTCCCAGAATCACAGGGTACTGGAGATGGGAATGGATCTCTTGAGTTTAGTAAAACTGCCCTAATCAAAGCAGGGGCAACAACAGCAGATTGCTCTGGGCCATGTCCAGTCAGGTTAAAGAGTCTCCAGGATAAAGATTTCACAACTTGAGTAACTCACTCCAGTGCTTTACATCCTCACTGCAAAATAAGTGTTTTCTTTGATTAAATATAATTTACAGTTACTTTAGTTTGTGCCCACTGCCTCTTGTCCTATGACTGGACACCACTGAGAAGAATCTCTGTCTTCTTTACTCATTCCAGAGTGTATTTTTACACAGTGGAAAGATATCTCTCAAACCTGCTGTCCTCCAAGTTGAACACTCCGACTGCCTCAGCGTCTCCACTTATGAAAGATGCTCCAAACCTTGAAACATCTCCATAGCCTTTCAATGGACACTTTTCACAAAGTCCATGTCTTTCTTCTACTGGGGAGCCAGCCCAGCACCAGAATTCCACATGTGGCTTCACCAAGGCTGGGCTGAGGAAAAGAAATCACCTCCATCAATCTGCTAACAGCTTCCTTCCCAGTGTAGCCCAGGAGGCTGTTTGCCTCCTTTGTGACACATGTCTATGCTGGTTCATGGTCACCTGATTCCCAGGGCTTTTTCTACCAAGCTCCATGCCAGTCGGTGGGCCACCAGCATGTGCTGGTGCCTGGGGTTATTCCTGCCTGGGGCAGGACTCTGTGCTTCCCCTTGCTGATCTGGCACTGTTTAACACCACAGCCCTGCCTATGCACTGCGCTAAATTTGGATGTTGAGTTTGAAAGGTCTTGAGGGTATGGAGAGACGAGATATGAGTGGTATTTCACAAGCCACAGGAGTCACCATCCCTGTGCTCACAATTTACAGTTCTGCCTTTCCTTTATCACACTGAAAACATCAGTGCAAAAGACCAGAAATTTTAGCCCACATTTTTAACCACATAAACCAATCAAAGCCAAGTGAAGACACTGCTGACATGAGCTTTACTTCTGAAATAGCTGTCTGCACCACTATGCAGCCCTAATTCTGCTAACTTTCCTGCATAAATGGAAACTAAATATTCTCAGTCACCAAGCTGGTGTTGGTGCTCTACAAAAGCCTCCTCGGATGTTCCAGAAGGGCAGAGTACAAGAATACCACAGCTCTGGAGAACAATGAGCCAAAGACACACACACCAAACTCAGCAGTCAGATGAGGAAGCAGGACTCCCTTGTTCCATGCAGAGTAGTATGATCAGTACAGCCAATCAGACAAGTGAGAACACCTCTGAGGTGGAAAGTGTGGTCCCCACAGCCAGGTAAGTCCCATTTTAGCTACCACCTGGCATCTTTTAACCAAGGGATATCTCAGCTGTAACACCAAGGCTTATTCAGCACACAGGACACCAGGAAAAGGGTGCTGACAGCCCAAAGCCAGAGTCCTGCATCAACAGACCCAGACCTCAGACCATGCAGTGAGGGTGGAAATTACCCTGAAATCATTTCTCCTCAGTACAAGCTCAGTCTTGCTGTTTAACAAAAGATGAATGAGACTGATTATGAAACAAGACTCTCCTCCTCTCAAAGGGGGAACAGTAAAGAACAGCCTTGAAAGGGAACTTGTACAGCAGACAACTAAAACCCAAAAACTGGGTATCTTATACTCGCATTCAACACAAGGCCATCTCACCGTACCTGAAAACAGATACCAAAACTTTAACCTTTCTCTCCCATTTTGCTGATCATAGCATAAAGCAAAGAAGAGTCTTCATCAGGGTATGCAAACCCTTGATGAGTTTGCTGATGAATGCATCAATCATTTCTGATTACACATTCCTTAAAAAGGTTCTTGGTCTTGCACCTCAGCCATTTATAATATATCTGTCTGCTACCACCTCCCCAAAGCTTTTTTTGGTTCTTCTTCCAAGTTTAAAAAAGTGGCCCAGAGTTTCAACTTATTGCCATGTGGCCTCTGTGTTATATCAAAGACAAGCATCACTCATGATATACCAAGATGTTTACCTAGAATATACATAGTCCTGAGCAAGCCTAAAGACTTCAGACTGTGTGAATTCATGCTGCCAGATGATGAACTGTTAAGCAATGTCTCAGCAGGGTAGTAATGAAAGTGTTTCAATAAAGAAACATGTCCACATGGACCCTGAATCTGACTTTAGGGAACATGCCTTGCTGCCAGCAGAATTCAGTCATGCCAGTGCACTGTTGATTGGATGGATATTCAAGAGCTAATGACTTGAAGAGATGAAAATCAGTCTGAAGATAATGAAAGACCATTCATTCAGCTGAGCTTCTATTAATCCATCATTCAAGAATGTGAATAGCAGCCTCCCACTTCCACTAAGAATAAATTGCACAAAAAAAGGTCAGTGCCTCAGGGAAAGCTACCAAAGGAAAAAAAAGAGGCCAGACAAGTTTTCAGTTGGTAATAGTTCAGATTTATGAACCATTACACATATTTACTGTTCAGATATGAGGAGAAACATAACTCAAGGGTTATAAATATGAGGATAAGCATCTTTTAAATCAGGCTGTCAATCTGATATCAGGAGCTGGATCACTTTATGAAACAAATGAAACTCCCATTTAGGTCCAAGAGAGGCTAAGTCTCTCTTTCTACTCAGAGAGCTGTTCTTTTTCCAAACTGTAGATTCCCTAGATATCAGTGTCAACACTGTCTCTACACTTCAATGAAGCACATGCAGTCAAGGAGAGCTCCTAGGGAGGGACATTTTGGATGACAGAAAGGCAATCTCTCCAATCTCCAGCTTCAGGAGCACTTCCAGGCCAGGAACACTTATGAGAGGTAACACACAACCTTAACCAGATATTAATACACTGATAGACTGACAGGAAGAAATGCATTCTCTCCTACAGAGCCAGGAGAAAAGTCAGTGGAATCCCTTGGTAAGAATGGAGACTGGTTATCATTTCTAATGCCAAGCTTTCCATTTTCAGAATAAAGCAAGGGTTTGTCATCTGGAATACACAAACTGAAGTAGACATCCAGCAACCTCCAAATTAATACTCATTCTCAACCTAGACTAATGCAAATAAAATTTTACACCTATCCAGAACAGACAAGTTTGTCTCTTATAAACACATAAGAAAGACTTCTTTATGTTAAAATTAACCCCTTGCTCCCAATCTCTCTTTCTCTCTCTTCCCTGGGATTTTTTCTGTCAGGATCAAAGTATACAACTCAGTATGAACAATTTCCCAGCTCCAGGCTTCACAGTAATTTCCAAGTCTTCAGTTTCAAGCTTGCTGTCTCTCAAAAGTATATTTTTCTCTTATTCAGATTATATAAACACACTTGTGTGCTATTTAATTTGGCCAGATGGCAGATGTAAATGCTGCAATATCTAAATGTAGCTTGCTTAGTTTTCTCCAAAGCAACTGCCAAATGATGGCAAAGGTAAATAAGAATTAAGAATTCTGTCCATGTCAGTCCTGATACTTCCCATCACATTTTTCAGTCATGAGAGACCAGAAGGAGTCTTCTAAATTACCCTGGCCAGGTCCATAGAAATACTGCCATTGCAGAATTAAATCCAAGTTGCAAGTAATACTCAAAGGACTCAAAAGCTATTTCCTCCAGAGCTATCCTTATGATGAATTCCTGGAATAAGCATTGCTCATCCACAGCAAAATGAGCTAAACTTTCTGGGCAGTAAAGAGGAGTTTACCCAAGAGTTTTCCTTGTGTCAGAGTCCTCCTGTAAGTCCCCCAGTATTAAATAAGGAATTTCTAATATGAAAAGCTCTGCACAGCAGCTCACAGGTTTAGAGTCTGGCTTGGAAACCTAATGGATGCCTCTCATCAAATTCTACGTTCTGAAAAGTGCAGAAGTCAACATGGCCTGGGTGCAGCATCCAAAGTTCACATATCAAAGAGAGCAATGGCATATTCTGACAAGTCTTCATCTCCTTAATATAACAGATATTTTCATCAACTAAAGCTGAGAGAGAAAATGAGGAGTCCCAGAGAAGAATGGAAAGCCATGACATTTTGCACAAATTAAAAAACAATCACTGTCAAAAAAAAACATCCTCTGATGACCTAACATGGATGGGGACAGGATTGCTGGGCAGGTTCTACGTGGGGTCCAGTGCAGACATCTTTTAGCACACATCAGGATGGTGATCTAACCACAGTGAAAGCTCTGAGACCACTGGCTGTAGGCATTTAAATAAGAGCCCTATTGGCAAAGTTCAGATGGGCAGGCGCTGCTTTCACTAGAAAAAGCTGAGATAGGAGACATGGCTCCTCTGTTTGGGTTAAGGTTGGGAAGAACAAAGGCAACTGAGTTCAAAGGCAAAGAGACAGAGTCTGAAACCAAAATCAGGTCTAAAAAATAATGTCTGGGCTAAGTAACCTCAGAGTGATCAGAAGAGCATGGTGAGGGGAACATGATTAAAAATGCTTGCCAAAATGGTCCAAGCATTACCCTGTCTTCTCAAGGGAGGCACAGGGATCTGAGGCCACTCCCCTTGAAGAAGCATAGAAAACAGATTAATTCCTATGTTCATATTGCTTTTAGCTGATTAGTAAATGCTAGAACAAGCAGGTATACACCACACACACAAGAGCTATTGACAATCAGGTCAAAGGACTGCATGTCACTGAAAATGTCACCGCACACCACTCAGTGCCAAAAGGCAGCTTTTGCTAAAGACTACAAACATATCTGTCAAGATGGTAAGCACAGAACTGAAAAATAAACCAAAAATAATCCTGAAGTAACAGCCTACACAGAGCACATGGCCTCAGGTGTGGGGCAGCTAATAACAGTAGATATGCATCCCATTTCATCCATTACAAGGTAATGCATCCCCATACTCCCTACAGATACTGCCAAGGTGGAATATTAGCCTCAGTATAATGCATAGACATCTTTTAGGGAAATGTAGGCAGTAAACCTAGAATTTAGACAAATGCAATCAATAGTTCAGAACTTCACTATATTTTCTGATGCAGACTTTCATTTACAAATATCCAAAAATAAAACCTATCACATAGAAGTACTCCACAATGTTCAAATAACCTAACATGTCTCTGAAGTAGGTGATGTTCCCATTTGGGAGCATCAAGAAACTGATGCTAAAGACTAATGGCCAGGGTTATCTCTACACTTTGGAATGGAGGATAAGGTAGAAGATGTTGATCTAGCTAGTTCTGAGCAGGGAATTCACCAGGGAGAATGCTGTACTGAACAGGATTGCTGCAATGCTATTAGTTTTGGAGCAAACTTGGTTGCATCTACTTCAAGCAACCTTTCAATATTATATTGCAGGGCACTGGAACAAAAGAAAACAAAAGGTATGCAGAAACTTTGTGTTTGCCTCTTGTGTAATTCCAGCATAGACCCAGAAACTAAATAAGTACACAGGTTTCATCCTGCTTGAATCTTCTGAGGTCAGCAACACATTTGGATAACTTGTTCTTTCTTCATTACATGGGCTGTATGGTTCAAATTGGTGAGGCACAGCCTAGGGGGGAATGAGATAGAGGATACAGGAACAAGTACTTGGGGATTGTGCATGTTCTAATAGGATATATTTAGGAGAGGAACCAAAAGCATTGAAAGGTAGTGTGGGGAAGAACAAGCATGGGAAAATAGGACAATAAATTCATCAAGGGGACCAGTTCCATCTGCACAAATGGCAAGTTAGTACTTGTTTGGCCAAGTCCTGTGCTTGATCACCCCAGACCTATTGGGATTATGTGCTCACTCTTGCTACTGGCTGGTGCTGGGGCACTGGGATAAAGGGTTCAGTGGTCCCCAAAGCAAGACAAAAAATAGCATTTAAAGTAGAAGAGCTAAGTGCTTTCCAACAAACTTTGCTTTTACTCTCAGATTGCAGAAGCAGAAAAATGTTCAAGAGCTGAGAAAAGACAAAGACTGCTTAGGAAGAACATAATGGCATAGAGGGAAAATGCCCACACAGCATAGTTACCATTTCTTTCTTCTGCTGCTCATAATCAAGACTTAAAGTGTTCTCCAGAAAGCTCAAGGAAACCCTGGTAGTAAATCAAATTATAGGTTGTGTAAAGTCATAGTTAATGAGTTCCATAGCCCAGGAGTTCAGCGAGTAATAAAAAAAATCATGACTAAAACCAACATTTGCAGTTACATTAGCCAGGCTGAAGTGAGTAAAACTATGAAACACTGCCAATGAAGCAGAAGTTCAGAAGGTATTCATTCCTGTGGCTTAGTCAAATACCTCACAGCACTCATTTCACACTGTCTAGTAGTACTTACTGAAGCATCTGACATTAACTAAACAGACAACTTAATAAATTAGATAATTAGTCTCTTCTACTGAATAGTACCTTAATATACCTCTCTGTGGATTTTTCCTACTCTGCTTAAATAGTGCCATTCAACAGCTATAAAACTATGAATGTCAAAGCTCATTTGCATCAAATGTAGTAGGAATGCTGAAAGAAGAATGCAAAGCAGTATATATTTTAAGCTTACCACACCACTCATTTCTATCACTATCAGAAGACTGATTCCACCTCACTCCAAGAGCTATTAAAATTGAAACCTCAGACAAATATAACATAGCATTTTGAGGAAGGATATGTCTTTTGCATTGTCTGATAGGTGCATAGCACTGAATCAAAAACGTTATGAAAAAAAATCATTCAGAAACATTTACATTGAATGATTATAGAAGTTATGTAAATAAATACCTCCCTAACAATGTACAACACGTTAGGAAGTTCAAAAAATTATCAAAAACTATCCCACCACAAAACATAATAACTTTGGATATATCTACACAGTTTATATAGGCAACTGAGCACTGGCAGATCACACTCACAAAAAACAAACTGCAGGCATACTTATTGCTACTTAGCAGGTAGGTATCACATGACAGATTGCTTCAGGCCTCTTTTCAGAACACTTTATGATACTAAACCCTGAATGCGCTAAAACCTCAATATTTAGTACAATATAACCAAAATCTCTTCTTGGTGCATCACTGAGTATTGAAGAAAAGAAAAGGAAAGTGGAAACAGCATGTGTCAGAGGTAGCTGTGACTAAATGAGCAGCTATTCTTCATTGTCTTTATAACTTGTATATGTATATATCTGTGTGCATAACCACAATCATCATAATAATATCAGCAACAATGTTAAATTCATTAAAGGTCACTAATAATTTTAAATTCTTTCAAAGGAAACCTTTGTTTCTCCTTACAGGCAATTTTTTACCTCTTCCTCAAAATTTTTTTAATTTAAATTAATATACAGTGCAGGACTATTGATCAAGGCACATGAAGTCACTATTTGCTATTTTTAACATTAGTTCAGGTTCTAATGCTTATATACAGATAATGTAACCAGACATCTGCACCTAATGCCAAGTTATGGCATTACACAGCTCATTATATAGAGCTTCTGCTTTTCTATCTCTAAAGCTCACTACAATTTCTATGCTGTTTTTCACTCACCCACTACCTAAATGTTCCATTGCCAAGTTGTCCATTCTGTACTTATGGACAATAGATTAGTTATAAATTCTCTGTCCTAAATTTTTACCTGCTTGTCCCAGTCATCCACACTGAAACTCAGATCTAGCTTTTATTGTCAATCAATTTCTCCTAGAGCTTTCTTTGTATTCTGTTTGGGCAGGGAACTGGGTGGCAACACCCATTTTCTCAGAGCTTCCAGTTGGCTCCCCACCAGCCCAGAGAGATCAGCTGATGTTGTACCAGTTTCACTCCTAGCATTTGGTAAAGGTAACTCCCATCAGAAAGAGGCACTTAAGGGATTGAAAAAGCTGCAGTTCCTCCAGGTATTTTAACTCTACACATTTTCATAAAAATCGGTGAAAAAACCACACCTGCTCCTAATGGACTTGCTCTGGGGTGAAACACAATTTTGACTTGGGAAGGTTGAACAAAGGTTGAACTGTGCTCTGCTGCGCAGATCCCTGATCTCCCTAATCAGTCAAAATTACTGTATGACTCTATTACATGCACTTTACAATGAGAAAGTAACTAACATTGTGATACACAAATCACAGCCTTTTATGGGAGTTAATTTCTCATTGTTTGGATGCCTACAGACTGTGTAAAGCTTATCCTGCAACACCTGATTCAGAAGAGAAATCTGACCTGTACATGCATTGTGCTGTCCTCAGTCATCTTGATTTACAAAAGGAAATTTCCAAACAGGTTAAAGACTGTGCAACTTCTTTACTCTAGTAAAGCACTAATGGAGCACCTTTAGTATTGAGTGTTTGTGGCCAGGTTTGGCAGGATGGAGGCTGCAAGGGTGGCCTGTTTGAAAAGAGCCAAGTGTCAATGGACAGGTGATGGCACTTCTGGGAAAACATATTTAAGAAAGGAAAAAAAAAAAATGCCCAGCAAAGACTGAAGGAGAGTTAGAAAGAGTGAGAAACAGTGAGAGAACCCCAAGGTCAGAGGAGAGTGTGCTCCATGGCAGAGCAGATATTCTCTGCAGCCTGTGGATGATGTACATGGAGAAGAAAAGAATGGAAGAGAGAGACCACTACGCCCTGATCACAACCTCTCAACACCCCTCCTTTTGCACCACTTGCTTCCTCTCTGAAGGGACTTGGACCGAGTGTAACTTTCAGTGATAACAAGGGAGGAGGAGAGGAGTCTGGAGGAGGTCAAGCTGAGCCTGGGAAAATGGAAAGGAAAGCTGTTGTTTTAATGTTTGTCTCTTGTTTCTCACTACCCACATTAGCAAATTTTTTAACTGGCAATAAATTAAGTAAATCTTCCCCCACTTGACTCTGTTTGCCTACCATGGTAACTGGTAAGCAGTCTCCCTGTCTTTATCTCAACCTATGAACTCTTTTCATTCCTGTTCTTCCTCTTTTCTCTCCCATCCTGCGGGGGAGAGGAATGAGCAAGCAGCTAGGTGGGAGTTTGGCTGCTAGCCTGCATTAAGTCACCACACCTCTCAACTAAAAACCACCCCAATCAAGTCAACAGGCGTGCAGATAAAACTGGCCTCAGTGTTTTGTTGTTTATTTGGAAAAGAGTTGTTAAACCGAGTTCAGATACGTGGAAAAATACTCTGCAGAAAAAGATACAGTCATATATTTGCCAGAGAATATAGTCAAAGCACTGATTCTCCCCTCCCCAAAGGGATTTGATTAGAGAATCAGTCATAGCAGCTCTCTGAGAAACTGTAAAACATCCGAGAAGGCACAGAATGTATTAACCCATGTCACTGTACAAAAAAGAGCTTTGTACATGAGGAGTTGGAGAGAAGCCAGGGTACAAGCACTCAAATATCAGTGTGTGCTGAAAGAAGCTGCATATGTGAGTTTTTTCTCAACAGACAGAAAGAGAAAAGGCTTCTGACATTATTAATATGAGTGTGCACAGCAGTGATAAATCACTAAGTTGAAAAATGATAGGTAAGCTGCATATGTGAGTTTTTCTCAACAGACGGAAAGAGAAAAGGCTTCTGACATTATTAATATGAGTGTGCACAGCAGTGATAAATCACTAAGTTGAAAAATGATAGGTTCTCAAAAATATAGAAAGGAGATTCAAGACTTGAAAATGGTCATGCAGAAGAATTACAGAAAGTTTCTGGTAGTCAAAGTGAACATTTGACGGATGAGTCAAATAGACATTAAGCTTGAATTAATTTGACACCATGACATTATGGGATATACACTGGAGGTTTGCTTGCAAGAAGAGCACAGTACTTACAGCAGAAAAGGAGTAAATATTTTTCAACTACTTGAATGAGTAGGAGAGAATAGGTGCCAAATTTTAATCTAGTTTGCTGAAGCTGCTTTCTAGCAAGCCATGCAAGCTGTTGACAGAGTTCCATAAAGACAGAGGAAAACCCTCATAACAATTTAATTTAAGGACAGAAGAAGAAAGTAGATTTGGGAGTTCAGGAGAAGGCATTTACACCTCCCAGCACTGCTCAGAGCCTTAGACAGTTGGAAATTAAATAGGGGACAGTATTACATAAACAATCCTCCAAACCACAGATGAAAATAAGAGTGAAATGCTCTGGAACTACCTGGAATCATGAGTACAGGTATTTACATGTTGCATTTCTTAGCAAAGAACTGGTTTCTAGGAGCAGAAGGGTTATGGTGAAATCTTTGTCCCATTGAAATTGCAAGAGAAATTTTTAATTATATTAGCTAAGCATTTATAAACAACAAACTTATACAACTATGTGCCTGTACTGCTTTCAGGACAATCAGTAGGATACATGATTTATCATAATGCACAAACTGGAGCTTGCAATATTGAAATACTTCATATTCTTTTTTCATACTCACTGACAAGTACATTGATACGTTTTATTAGTTTTGTCCCAAAACAATAATTTTGGATTTTCTGGTTTACTAATGCCAATAAGCATCATTCTGTAACAAGTGGTGCACATGCTCACAGAAGGCATCTCATTACAACAAAGCTTGACATAAATAACTGGGGAATTATGCTCCTTCACTCAAGACCAGAGCAGAAGCCACAACCAATGACAATAATAGTCTGGACAATGGTTGTTTTCATTTTTTCTTATGGGCAAAGATTGCTCTTGCTCTCAGGTAAGATATTATTTTACGTAACTCAACCTGGCTGCCATAAAAGTTTATACAAACACTTTAAAAACACCCTTAGTAAGATCACAGACAACACCAAGCTGGGCGTCAGTGTTGATCTGCTGAAGAGTGGGAGGGCTCTGGACAGGCTGGGTTAATGGCCAAGGCCAGTGGTGTGAAGCTCAACAAGGCCAGGTCCTGGGTCCTGCACTTGGGTCACAACAACCCCATGCAGTCCTACAGGCTGGGGAACAGTGGCTGGAAAGCTGCCCTTGGAAAAGGACCTGGGAATGCTGGTCAACAGTGACTGAACATGAGCCAGCTGTGCCCAGGTGGATAAGAATGCCAATGGCATCCTGGCCTGGATCAGAAACAGTGTGGCCAGCAGGACCAGGGCAGGGATTGTCCCCCTGTACTCAGCACTGGTGAGGCCACACCTCAAATCCTGTGTCCAGTTCTGGGCCCCTCACTACAAGAAGGACACTGAGGGGCTGGAGCACATCCAGAGAAGGGCAACAGAGCTGGGGAAGGGTCTGGATCACAAGTCTGATGAGGAGCAGCAGAGGGAGCTGGGGTTGTTTAGCCTGGAGAAAAGGAGGCTCAGGGGAGACCTTATTACTCTCTACAGCTCCCTGAAAGGAGGCTGGAGCCAGGTGGAGTCTGTCTCTTCTGCCAGGTGACAAGGGACAGGACAAGGAGAAATGGCCTCATGTTGAACCAAGGGATATTCAGATTGGATATTATGAAAAATTTCATCACAGCAAGAGAGGGTAAACTTTGGAACAGGCTGCCCAGGGAATTGGTCAGTCACCATCCATGGAAGCACTCAATAACTGAATGGATGTGGCACTACACGAGATGTTTTCATGGACATGGTGGTATTAGGTCAAAGACTGGACTTGAGGATCTTGCAGGTTTTTTCCCAACCTTAATGGTTTTATGATTCTAATAATTTCTTCTGTAGTGTTAACTCCCAAGGTCTAACCAACTTGACCAAAGATATAACCAGACATGCAATGTATCAGGGTTGCTATTAAATCCATCAAATTTAACCAATAGTTATGAAACTAATTAACTGCTGGCCTGAATTCATTTGGTGGTACTCAAATCATTTCCTATCAAACATCTGCAGAGGATCAAGTTATTATTCATGGTTTGCCATAAAATTTTGCACTTATTTCTTTAATCCATTTCTTTCAGACTTTTCCTTATTTCTTTGACCCAATTTCAATATGAGTCAGAATGGTATTTATATATTAAACTAGGAAAGCTTTGATACCATTACTGTCTGTGTATAAGTTCTGAATTCACTTCTATCCCAGTTACACATTTTTTGCTGATGCTGTTATTTTTGCAGAACGTTTTCACTTGAAATCTCACCCTACTCCCACTGTAGTCATTCAGTTGGAATCTCCATCACTTTGAATAATCATCATACTACACAAAGCAGAGAAATATGCAATAGTTAGAGTAAAAAAGGTCTGTTACATTACAATAATACATAGCTGAGTTGGAAATAGGGATAAATTCAAGAATTCATAAAAATTAGCATAATTTTTCTCTTTATCATCAGGTTTGCTGATTGAGAATTTTGTACATTTTGCCTTAGTTGTAAATGCATACCCCAGTTTTCTAAGTAAAATCAGCTACAGTAATTAAAGGCAGTATCTTTTCACAAGTGGTGGATGGAGATGTATTTCATTCTGTTACAAACTGCCCTGATAAAACTGAAGAAGTTCAGATGAGTAAAAAGTGGTGCAGGGATGAGGAAAGTTCCTAAACTAACGACTTCAAAAGTCAACATGAATCCTAAAAAGAGAGGGACAGCAGATCCAAGCTCCTCTCGCCAATTGTATTTTTGCCCTTACACCATGAAAAAAGCATAAATTCTCTCCCGCAGTCTGGCAGACACTTTCTTCTGTCTGTATTTAATCAACATTTTCCAAGTACAGGCCCAGTTTTCCCTCCTTCAACTTTTATCACTTGTCCTTCATTAAGAAAGCAAATCACATTTTCCTTCTCAGTCCTGTCATTTCTTCCAGTTCAGCCTTCCTCTAGACATGATGTAGGAAAGATCACCTATCCACTACCCTGCCTGCCCTAGCAGTTACAACTTGTCTCTTTAGTGTTGCAAACATTAGCTAACATTCTTCCAATGCACCCAACGGAATTCAAGGGTGCTTTGGTTTGAGAAATGCTGTATGGAAACAAACTTGCATAGTGTTAACAAATAAAACATGACACAAAAATGTGTGGTAAGAATAAAAACCCACCAAAGAAAATTTTGCATGGGCTTTAAAGAGCTTTGAGTGAGGTCTTTGATACTTGCATCACTGGAGACAGATTTATATGGAAGGGGAAAATGGAATCCTTTAAATTGTCCAATTTATTCACAGAGACTATTTAAGGTCATACCAAGCTCTTCTTGTTCTATATACCATAAATAACCACTGAATGGAATAATTACTGTTGGGGTATCAAAAAGAAGATATTTGAATTTTGAAATAACAGGAAATAGAGCTGTATATTAAGCTTGAAATAGATTTTCATCCATACTAGACAAACTTCTCATGGCAAGCGGTATCACATTTCACCAGAAGATTGGCTCCTTGCAACAGGACAAAATTAACTCCTTCCCCCCTCCCCAAAATGTCTCAAATGTTTTTATATATACAACCTACACTAGGACAGACTTATCAAGTGGCTAATTATACAATAGTATTAATTTGACTTTAGGTGGGAATTAATACTGCCAGTCTGTCTTACAGCCAAGATAAGAAGTTATTACATACACACACACCCGTATGATTCTTCCACTATGCAGTGGGGAAGTACAAGCAGCTTTTAATAATTTTAATATTATCTAAAATTATTTTTTAATAATTTTCATCTATTCATGATGGCATTTAGGACTTTATAAAAAAAGCAAAGCAAAACACAGAACTAAAAGCTATACCTCTGTAGTAACCCTCCAGTATTTCTGAAAATACTGTTTTTCCCCTCTAATTTAATCCTGGGAACCAGATTTAAAGTACTGACTTACAGAAAATCACTACAAGGGCCAAGTTAAATAAAGAAGCTGATTATTTTCAGAATATCACATAAGTCGTTATGATCTGACCTTCTGGAGCTGGTTTACTCGCATTTGTTTTTTCTGGATCCTTCACCTTGGATTTATTTGTGTCTTTTCTTCTCTCTATGTCTTTAACTGTAAAGTAAGGGGAAAAAAAATCAATTACTCTAGAAACAATGCAGTTAGAAGCATGTAATTTTCTTCTTCCTGATAAAGTAGTTGCACAAAGCATCTGAAGATATGCTTAGGTGATGAGCTACTGTTTCTGTGTTTTCCCTCCCTTCCTTTGCATTTATTATTTTTATCGATCTTTCTCCATTCTACCATCATTAAAGCTCTCAAAACTGACTCTTTTCACACAGGAGAGTCCAAATAGTGACATCAGCACCTAAGCCCATGCAGACAAGATCCCACACTGGAAATATAGTCCAGAAAATTGGCAAAGCTAGTTGGGGAGAGTCCAGCATTGCAAAGTTCCACTCCAAGTCAGTCAACACAAAAGCACATAAGCCAGCTGTTACACTGTCCTCTTCTATCAGCTTAGAGCCCATGCCCAAATCTGTATTCAGGGCACCAAATACTCCCAGGAGTGCAAGGCTGCTCCAGAGCTGACACTTAGACAGTTTCCTGTTCCACAAGTGGGTGGGATACCTCCCTTACTATGTCCCAAATCTCTCACAGTAGCCAATCAGAACCCAATTTGGCTAGCAATTCCTAATATTACATTAATAGCCAGTATTGCTCTACTAACAGTCTGAAAGGTTCTGACAAAGTCATTGCTAAAGTCACATATTGGGAAGAAAAAGCCCTTCCAGAATTTTCTTGGAATGCTAATTGGTATCCACACTGTCCACTGTCTGCAACAGCCAGGAAAAGCTTAAAACAGTGAAGCTGAGAATATCTTCCACAGAAAATAAAATTCTACTCCAATTACACTTCTTAGTTTATGTAAAATTGGATTATGACTGACATTCACCCAAGCAGGCACTGATCCTCAGTCAGGACCAACGTCTCTCTGTGCTACATCATTCAAAAACAACCACTGTGAGGGTCTGAAAGGAGGTTATCTGTCTCTTGACTATGTAAGACAGTGGAACCAAATTCAAATGGATTTCATTAATTTACCCAACAGTATGTGGAATATCTGAATCAATCAGGAGTGTTCCAAGTTCCAATCCAAAATATAATCACGAGACTAAGTTCTAAGGAAGACAACAAGCCACTGTCATCAGAAACATCTGAATGGGATTTTCTCAGTATGACAACCCTTTGCAGAACCTAAAGTGTTCACATTCCAAGTACAGAGGTGAGAACAAAAAACCTGAAATTTTGATTCCTCTTCTTACTAAGACAGCATGTGTGACTGTGTATCACCTCTGCCTTGAGCAAACAATTGTGAAACTTTGACTTGAGATTTGGAAGCAAATTCAAGTCCACAAGCTTGCTGAGGAGCCAGCTTTTACCAAGGCAGATCTTGGTTATTAGCTGGGTTACAGATAATGCTACAATGACATCAGGTCTTAGTCAGAAGTCCAGGTTTAATCCTTAACTGATCAAGACTCTGACTAAAATGAGAGGTGAAATATAAGAATAATATCAGCCAAAAAGAATGCTGCTGCTTATCCTTCTAGGAGCATTCCTTTGAGAAAAGGCCAAGAGTGAGGCCAATTAGCTGGCCTCCTCTAATGCTAGTGCTATTGAGGGGCAAGTCTTCAGAGAAAACAGTCTGAAAACATTCAAAGGAGTCAAGCTGGTCACATCCCGACAGAGATTTCTGGATTTGGGAACTGTCAAAATTCTAATCACATAGGAAGAGTCAGTTTTACTCAAGTATTTACATAGACAAAGATTTTATGTAGCACATGTTTTTACATCTGCATTTTCAAAGGAAAAAAAATCCCCATTGATCTTAGTTCATTAAACACTATGTATTAGAATAAGAATGCACACCTCACTATATAAAGAGAAATACTCTTTTGACAATAAAATTTTATTGTAAGCTTGAGAATTCTTAATACATAAGTTACAACTCCACAGCATTAAAACCATACTTCCAATGCACGAAACCAGATGATATTCTCAAAGCTCTTTATATATTTGACCTTTTCTCATCTCAAGAATTAGTGGCCACATGTCAGAGAACGGGGGGAAAAAAGCTATAATACAGTAGAGAAAAAAAAGAATTTGCATATATGCTGTATCTGGTTTTACACATGAAAGGCATAGTGTTGTTAAATGAAACTCCAGCCTTAAATGCAGCAAAGAGTATACTAAACAGAATACAATCCCCATATTCTTAAATCAAATTGCCAACTCTATTTTTCCTAAATGCCATATCAAAAACAGCTACATCTAATATTATAGACCTTTCTGTAGCCTTCTGTGGGCTTCTCTTTATTGCTAAAGTAATCTGTGGTTTTGTGGGTTTCCTAACCAGGACAGAACTTAAAATAGCAACTACACAGTTGTAGTGATGAAAAGCTTAAAGTGGTGTGTGTAAAAAATACACACCACGTCAAGTACTCAGCATATTTTATCTTGTGCTTTAAGAGAAAGGTAGTTTAGCAAAGGCAGTGAGAAAAATTTGGTGTCAAAGAATTCATTAGGCTTTCAACTGTACTACACTGCCACATTATCAACCAAATCTCCTCCAATCATATTGAACATGTTTAACATGAATATCAAGATAAATCAGATAAGATGTGTATATATCACTGTGATCTAGACATTAAGAGCATGTCTTGATCATATAAAAATTTAATTTTGAAAAGATATTTGACTGCTGAAGACCATTAAGAAATCAGCCTGTCATACTACTGAACTAGAATCTAGTTGCCAATCGGCACAGCTATAACTTTTTAATAATAAGGAAATTTTTAAAGTATCAGAATATAGCACTTTCTTTCTACTCACTGGAGATTCTTGCCATGAAATACCAGCTAATTTCCTAATGAATGAGGAAGAAAGGGATGCCAATCCAACGGAAACAAAGATAGCCCAATGCAAGAATGTACTATGCAATCAATTCAGGCCTCCATTTGTATTTACACCAGTTAAAATACATGGCTTTGATTTTCCTTCCACCACAGGTAAAACTGTTTTTCCATCATTCCCCTTTGTGTAAGTCTTGTCACCATTTTGAAAGTAACATTAAATATCTGATACATTCTGTATGTCAGCCATAAAGAGACACATACTTCTGAACTGGCCTTGTGCTGGCTTGCTCTCCTTGTCTTCATTGAATGCAATGATCTGAAGGGCATAATTTTGATCTGGAATGAGACCTTGAATAATTGCTTTGGTTGCAGTATTTTGAAGAATTAATTGATTTGTTTTTCCACCTATAGGAGAAAAGATAAAAATCCAACAAATACATGACTTTGTTTGCTTTTCTTATAGTCCAGTAAACAAAATGACTGAAAAATATCTCAAGCTCTACCATGACCTAAGCACTCCCATTTTTTCCACAGCACTCCCACTTTTTCCACTTTTGGGACTACCTATACAGCCCGGCCAGAGAACATCCCAGAAAAGCAACAAGATAGGTGGTCTAACCAGTTTTCTTAAACAGAAACTCTCTTAAGATCAGCATTTGTATCTGGGCCTTATGGATCAGCCATGGTGTCCAGAAAAATCATTAAGAAAAAAAGAAACAGTTTACAAAAATCTGTCAAGTTTGGTAACATCATACCTACAGGCTTTCACTGTGATTGGCTGCCAGTTCTGACCCTACTGTACCCAAATCACCTCTGAATTATCGCTTTGCCAACATTCTTTGGGCAAAGAAATTCTCATGTATAAATACAAATATTAAACATTTCTACATCCATGTACTTATAAAGATTGCACGCCGATATGTACAAAGATGTATTTTCGCTGTATGTTAAAACTGTCTCCATATCCAAATTTAATTTTAAATGTACTCAAGTAGGACCTTTATAGCTCTATACAGCCACCTTGTTGTTTGTCTTTTCAAGTTTTCTTTTAAAAGAACTTTTAAAAGAAAGCCACTTTAAAAGTTTAAAAACTTTTAAATATTGCTTGTCTTTTTATTTCTTCCTAATCTTTTCTGGAAAGCTCACTAAGGGACCAAGGGTTACTTCTTAAAGGTTGACTGAATTAGGATTCCAGTGCTTTCCCTTGAATACTTCCTAGACTTCTTTACACCCCACTGCAAGAAAGGTAAAGACAGATGGTCAATGACAATTCCAAAAGACTGCACATGAAGCATAACTAGCATTGACCCACTTCTGCTACCTTAAGCATTTTCTGTGCCTGACCACCCTCTAGTGAAATCAATCTATCTTCTGTTGACCAGCCAGTACTTCATTATCCAAAGCTCGATCACAATTTCTTCATTGTGGAGGATGACACTAAACTCTGAAAAGCTTTTATGCCTTAGGAAGACAGTTCTTTCGCCTTAAAAGAGAACATACAGACTTTTACCTGAACTTGGAGTGACAAGAAGTTTATATCCAGTGAATTGCCCTTTGGGGGCTTTCCAAGAGATCTGTACACTGTCGGGACTCACTACATTATATCTTAGTCTTGTTGGTGGGGACACTGCAAGTTCGGAAAGAAAACAACATTTTAAATTCACATAAAGACTAACCAATTTTAAACAAACAAAAATAAACACATATAGGAAGACAACACAAAATTTTAATGGTAAAGGATGCAAGTTATTTTAAATGTGACATACATCAGTTTATTAGTTTGTAAAATGACATCCCCAAGTGCACTACTTCCCTCAGACAGACCTTTTATTTATCTCTTTACAAAACAAACTAAACAACCTAACAGCAGAGGACAGAAAGACAAACAATGTTAGATGTTAAGACACTAGTTTAGCAGGCAAAGCTGGCAATAAAAATGCTCTTTGTTAATATATGAGAATTAAAATTGCTCTCTTGCTAATACTGAAAATATGCATGACCTACACTTCTTGACCTCTCATTACTGTGGGCATTTCCACACAATTAATGTCACCCAGGGCCAAATTTTCAAATCCTTGTGAGGAGAGAATAACCAAGAGAAAAGACAGGCATGCACAAGGCTAAGGGAACGTCAGCTGCCCAATTTGCAAACCTGGCTTAAGCAGCACAAAGTTTTGCAGCTGCAAACACTGCTTCAGTCTCATCAAAACTAGCAGGCGTGCATAGGCAAGTCAAGACTTAAACAGGGGAAATCTGGATGGTAAGTAAAATTTGGCTTCTGTTTATATTGTGCCATCACCTAGGTTTCAAAGTGAAGCAGCAGGTGAAATGAATAAAAATATGAAATGATTGAACAAGAAGCCATATATCAGTGGAGCAACCCCACAAGAACAAATGGAAAAACTGCCCCACGTTGTTACCATAATATCAGCAACTTTGTGTCTCTGCACATAAACTAGTTTTTCACAGTTTTGCATCCAACTGCTTGGTCAAACTCCACTGATGCTGGACTATACAAAGCCTTTCCACCCTGCTTCGGGGAGGCACATTCCTTCCTCACTGAAGAACTGCAGCAGAGCAGCTGGCAGTGCAGCCTGGGGTATCCAAGGCTGTCAACAAGGGGAAATCTTCAAACATTTGAATATAATCTGGCTCACAGAGAACAAACTGATTTACAGGTAAAGGCAGCCAGGGAAGATACCCAGAGGCTGAATGACAGAAGGGCTAGAAAACTCTGAACACCTCTAACCTTACTCTTCCTCTTCACATTGTCCCCACAGCCCCCTGAAGAGTCTCCTTCATTTTCCAAACCCCTGGTGCCTTTGCCACTACATCCTTAAGAAACGAGGAAAATGAATCTGAAGCAGGCAAGTGGCAATTTCTTTTCCCCAAGGCTAAGATTGGTCTTAATTGACTAGGCTCATGCCCACAGATTTTTGGTCCTTCAGATAAAATAAACCAACAGTCTCATGATATTTCTGAGGTTTAAGGATTATAGCACATGGAGCATCTGAGTCAACAAGCAGAATGTGCTGGTCAACATTTTCTGACCTCTCCATTTGACCTGCTACAGCCAATGCAGCTCTGGCACCAGCAGCAGCCAAAGACCTGTCCTGAACCAATAACTTTTTCCTATGTGCTACTTTTTCCAGCAACTTGGGGGAAGAATGAAGGAAAAAGGCAGGCTGTAGTTTTTTGAGATTTGGAGGTGTGTGTTTTTTCCATGTCATCTCCTATTAAATACATTTTGGATCTTAGAAGTAAGAATCTGGAGGTCTAATAAAAGAATGGCAGTTTTGTCAGACCAAGGGCAGGTTCTGCAGTTATCTTCCTTGAAGGACTTAACACCAGAACACAGAAAAGAGAGTACATAAGTACCAGAAACAGCTTCACAACACCTGTCCATTGTCAAAGACCTCAGAGAACAAGGTCAAGAAGACAGGCAAGGGGACAGAAGCAGCACATGAACTCCACACACTCAAAGCTGTTCTGATTCACAGCACTGGGCTCACACCCAACCCATGCATTTCTTTAGTTGCTGGGCACAAACTTGTCAGACCTCATCTTCAGTCTGCCTGTCACCCCCAGGAAGTTTAGAAAGAAAGAGGCTGCGAGCAAGGTTGCATGCAAGAATTGCTGTAAATATAACATCAGTTCTTTGAAAATTTGGCCCTCATACTGCAAAATGTTTTGCTAGGCAGGCTTCTGCAAGAACATTCAGCATGCTATAATTGTAAAAACATGACAGAGACTACAGCAAAAAGTTTTTAAAGCCAAGCAGACTGTAATTATGGATTACAGCTTTTAATTCATTCTCAAGATTCATTGTGTCTTTGAGCTATATGTAAATCACAATAAATTGGGGCTGAATGAACAAGAGTGACAAAGCATACTCAGAAGTTCACAAAAATACAATTCCTTTTGTTATTTTGCCTCAGGAATAGAAAGTAAACTTTTTAATAATGGCTGTATGCAAGTGTGAAAATATGGCAGATTTTACTGGGATTAAGTGGTAAATTTGTATGAGGATTAAGAAGCAGAGCAGAGAGCAATGAAGTAGCATCAAGGACTGACAAAAAAAACCCCCAATCTGGTCTTAAAATATCAGAATTCACGTTCTCTGCCATCTTCTTCCTTTCTTGTCACTTCTTTCCATCCTACTTTCAACTTGACAGTTTATGAAATCACCTTTTAGCAAAGAAGCATAGTTCTGGCCTAACTGCTATTAGCCATCACCAAAACAGGTAAATTACATGAGCCCCTAAAAACAATCACAGATCTTACAAGCAAAGAAGGACACAATCACCAGAAGTTTTTTTGTATACTACAGAGTTACAATGTGAAAGACTAGAAAAGTTGTGCCAGATTAGTCTTTACATAACTGGTCAATTTTCACTGGGTACTTTTTGTATCAAAGGCAGCAGTGCAGCAGAAGGGACATTCCCACACAGCAATAAGCCATAAGAAAGAAAATAATTATTCACTAGGCAGATAATCAACTGTGTCTTAGTTGTGCAAAGACTAATGTTCTGGCATAGAAAAGTACATATAGCTAAGGAAGTTAAAAATCTAACACTCGAACAGACAACAAAATATTGATGGGAATTACTACGCATTCACCAACCTGAAGAGGATATCTTTATTTCTTTGGACCTTTATTGTCTGTGGAACAAAATCTCACTTCTTGCAGAAAGGGAAAAAAATTAATCCAAGCTGAGTCAGTTCACTGATAAAAATCAGTAGCTAGATCTCTTTAAGCGGTTTTACAGGAATGCAAAAGAGAATGGCTGTCAGCAACATTAGAGCAGTCACCCAAAAGAAAACTGACAAGTTCAAGGTTTTGGTTTATGCCACCAGGTAAATTAGCACTCCAAACACATAATCCTTACCGGCAATGAAAAATACAATAAATTGCTTATGGACAATTCTCCAAGACATCCAATAGTCTAAGTTTGGATACTAACTAAATACTGTGGCTTTCAATTTACTGTTGTCACAAGAATTGAACAAGTTAATATGCACTGCAATTACTTAGCAATTACAGTAGTAACACATGAAAATTATTACTACACAAAGTTTCCATCTTTAAATAAAGAAAAACTCCCAAAGCAAGTTACTTTATGAATACATGAAAAATTCTCAAGTGTTTTGTTTTGCTCAGCACTGTTTTCATGTACTATATAAGAACACAAGTAGACAAAAGCTGTTATTTATACATTATATTGAATGGGAAAGAAACAGCAGTGCTGAAAAAATAATTGTTGTTGAGTAAAAACCAAACCGCATTATGTGGTTTATAAGGCAATAGGACAAAAAATGAGATAGAACCACATAGCTCCTTTGAAGGGATAATTTGTAGCTTCAGGCATGTTGGCGTCAGTCTCACAAACATATTCTCCTTTCCAAGAAGTCACATTGCACACCTTTACCTGAGCATCTTTGCCAAAGGAAGGAAACACAAGCTGGAACTAATGCCAGCTCTTCCTACACCTTGGCAGAATGTACAGTTGATTAAAACAGACAAACAAACTGTATGAAATTGTAAATAGTTAGCCAGCTGCATGAAGAGCTTACTTCAAGAGGTGGCAACCTTGAGAAAAGAAACAATTTGAGAAACATCTTATTACTTTTAGTGTACCAAGAGATTCTTTTTTCTGTGAATATGAACAGAGACTTCATATCACCTAATTCAATAGAATAACAGTCGAGTTGGGCTAAGGCAATGATCCACACAGCTTAATATCACACTGCTGACAGCATTCCATAGCTGATGCTTGCTGAAAGAGTCTAAGAACAAGGGAAGTATTGTCCTTTATTCATCAAGCACCAACTCTAGCTTCTGCTAGTGTGATTACTGTGGAAGAAAAACCCCTCTCTGACCTTCATTTCATTGTATTGGTATTAAAAGGAGAAAACTTTCCAACTGTAACTGATTGAATCAAAGTTCAAAAAAGGCAGAGAAGAATACAGTTTTCCAAGACTGAGGAATTTCACAAAATTTTCTGGAGATCTCAATCCCCAGTCCTGTTTTGCAAATCTTAACCATATGTATTAGGACTGAAATACAGAGAAAAAGACTAACCATATGCTTTGTTTTATTGGCTCATTAAGTCACAAACATTCTGGACCTAGTTTCTGACCAGAATGATGCACTGAACATTGGGAACATACACTTCTTGATTCACCTCACATCGCCAACACTGAATATGACCACTTACATGTGTCCCTAAGTTCTGGGAGAAGCTTGTAAAATGTTCAGATTTCCAGACATGCAAGGAGAATGCTCCCCCAGCACTGGAGTGCCACGCAGACTGGACAACATTGCTACTTGCATTATCAGGATTGCGAAAGCCTCAGATTGCCAATAGTCTCCAAATGCGCTCATGAATAACACATTACACAAAACACTTTAAAAGACCCCATGATCCAATTCTACTTCTGGTTATGCCCATGCAATCTCATATCAAAGGATTACATAAATCTAAAGTTGAGAGAAATGCCTTTCTTTAGAAATCATAAAAACTCATTGGTATTCTTCCTCCCTCCTTCCCCAAGCAATAGGATAAATTTTCTCTAGCAGTCAAGCTACTATCAATACAATCCAACAAGTATGTAAGCCTAAAAACCCCAGGAGTATCCTTTAATACTCATAAAGGAGATTTTAATTTTAAAAGCTTCAGAAGTAGTCTATGATATTTAACAGATATGTGCAATATGGAATGATATAAGCACCACAATAGATAGTGTTCCAAAAGAGAAAAAAATACATATTGCATAAAAGCTTCACGTCATAGCTGATCCAAACTTACTTGATTATGTAGAGGACAATAAGAGCAATTCCTGATAAGTACTTTCATGTCAATAGGAGTAAAAACATGTTTATAACTCATTTTGAGATACACGCGTTTGCACAAGTATTTATGCTATTTGAGATACTGGGTTCAAAGAGCACACATGAAGATGTAATTCTACTCCCACCTGTTCCCCAAGCTCAGCAGCAAAATTCCTGCTTCTTTTCAGTATTATTGGATTCACATCCTATAAAGGAGGAAGTAACACCTGCATTTGGAATAAAAGGTCTATTTCTGCATATCAGAGTGAAAAGCTCCATCTTCTTATTTATGGCTTACCTTGGCCCTGGACATCACTGATGAAAACAGCTGTGACAGCTAGAAAAGCCAAGAGAAAACAGCTCTGAATCTCGTGTCGACAAAGCATCTTCTTCCCCTCAATACACACAGTATCAGCAGGTCTGAAAACACATTGGAATAAAAAGACTTACTAAACAGGCAAAGAGAAGGCATCCGCTTTATTGAAAATTGTGGGGGAAATCTGGATTTGATTAAAACAAACAAAACAAATAAACAACAAGGAATTTACTACAGACATCAGTGGAGACAAATTTTCCTGGCAGTAGTTTTATGACCAAAGCACATTTTACCTGAAATGGACAAAGAAGCCCACTTGGGCTACTCAACAGTTTTGAAAACTTGGCCCACATAAAAAGAAACTGTATATGTTTTGCCAATCATACACAAGCATTGGAAATAAAGTAAGCTATAGATAACAAAGAACAGCATTTATTTATGTACAATCCAGTTTTGTAAGAACCTTATCAAGATATCTGTGGCAAAGAACTCTGAAGCTTTTTCAAAAAGGCAGAACTTTGTTCTGTGGGAACTTGCATCCTCTTCCCATTGTCCATTTTCCTTTTTATACTTTATTCAGCTTATCCTGTGCTGTTGTACTATCTGCACCTACAGTAGGCAATATCATGGCCAAAATCATTTACACTAACTTAACCAGTTAGGAGAAATCAACACTTTAGAATGCATCAATATATAAACACTAAAGGTAGCCCTAGGTGAACTAGCTGTGTTACAGGAAACAATTCTGGTGCCAAAGAGCAAGTTTCAGAGTGGTTAATTTACCTGAACACAGAAGTTAGTTTAAAAACAGTACCAATCTCAATATACATCAATATGTGCCTAACACCCTACTTAAAAAGATTTATCTTTCACTCAACTTTACTGCATTAGTTTTAGTCAATTTTCTGGGCCAAAATGTTTTTCTGTCCTCTCCTGTTAAAATTCTACAGGAGTAAGAAATTAAGATAATTAATAGAAGATTTCTTGCTGTCAGCAAAGAGCATTTGAAGGCTTACTTGGTTAAATTTTGGTTTGTGTATTTCTGTTTTGCAGGTTTCTCCCTTTGCCCCCTGTCTTTTCTCTTATCTGCTAACATACTGTGTTTGCTTGCGTTGGTGGGGGCGGGGCATAAAGGCTAAAAGAGAGGAACCCACCTCCCTTCTGTCTTGGATTCCCTATAGTTGCAATCAGGACTTGGTAGGTCTACTGTCACAAATCCCAGTCATGAATGCTTGATACTCCTAGAAATACATAGGAGGATTATACATTGTAAATTTCATCTCCAAAGGAGGTTATCACAGTTTTAAACAAATTAACAACCAATTTCACATCACTTAAACATATATTTTGAACCCATCTCTCATAGTACAAATCTCTCAAGACAGAGGAAAATACCTAGATCTCAAATCAAAGATGTGCACCAAGAACTTATATACTGCTATGCAGAGTTCTTATACCCATCCTCCATACAGAGTTCAGAAACCTGTGCAGAGTTCCCAGGTGTCCAACTACATGAACCAAAGTGTCAAATACCAGTCAGCAGACAGCTACCAGTGACAGGCAATAGGAAGAACTGAGAGTATTGCAAAATAGGCTGAAATCCACCTCTCGTGTATCTCATGTTGAGTACTGATGCTTCTCCCCTCACTCAGAAATAAAACCCGGATCAAGTAAATACAGACTCTTCAAACAACAGCAAACAACTCGTTCTTCCAGGCAGTTACCACTGCTGATGTGTGGATTGCCTCCCATACTAATCTAGACATTAAAATATTCACTCAGTGGTGGCTGACTTCACCATCTGCTACATTTGATATAAACGCTCCTCCAAAGAGTTATAAATACTAACTGACCGATAATCCTGTGTTAGAAACATTCTCTACTGCTGCTTTTAGAGAAAAGCCAGAGAAATGGGATTTATTGGAAAAGACACAACTGGTCCTGGATCAACTACACACAAGTTCACCTCTGGAATCATCCGCATGTCAGGGTTCATTTAGCCACGAAAGGAAACCCCCGTCTGCAGCCACCTTGTGGCTGACATTGTCTGGGACTGAAAAAAAAAAAAAAAATAATCCTATTCCTACTGCTTTTCATATATTTCATCTTTTAGTAAGTATGTGATAAACGAGTTATCTGCCAGACTAGCGCTAGGAGCAGACACCAAGCAAGCCAAGAACCCTGCCATGATGTGAGCACCTCTCGCCGCAGCATTTCTACCAGCCAGGACTCGTGGCACGGGCCTGGCGACAGGGCACCTTCCCCTGAGGGAAGGACGCGCCCTCGGGAGCTCCCAGCGGGACAAACGCGGCTCCGCACTGCCAGCCCAGGGCAGGAGGCTAAGCCGCCTCCGCGCAGCCCTGGCGCAGCTCCCGGGCCGGGCAGGTCAGCCGGGGTTCTTCCCCTATCTCGGTGTCTCGTTGCGGAGCGGGGCGGCCGCGCTGCTCGGGAACACGCTCACGTTCCTCGGGTCGATGTCCCGCTGGGCAAAGCCGGAGCGGACGTGGCCCGGCCCTGCAGAGGGAGGCGGCGGACGGGACCGGGACCGCGCTCGCCCGCTGTCCTCTCCACAGTCCCGCAGCGCGGCACCTGCCTGGCCAAGGGACCGCGGCTCACAGGCTCCACTCCTGACCCCCAAATCCCCATCATCTGCGCCCACCAGTGTGAAAGCGAGTGCCCCCCGCCCCGGGTTAAAGCAGGAACAGCGCGGAGCTCTCTGTCTGCTCCGAGCTGAGGCGCGGAACGGCCCCGTGAGAGCGAGGGGCTGCCAGCAGGGAGGCTGCCAGCAGGGAGCCTGCCAGCCCGGGCAGCCCCACGAAGAAAGCACCGTGCGGGGCCGGGGCGAAGCGACTGCCCCGACACCGCGCGGCACCGAGAGAGCGAGGTGGCACAGCGGGCAGCAGCCAGAGCCTCCGCCACACCAACAGCGGGACTGATTAGGGTTTAATTGCTATCAGCTATAAAAGTAAGGCCTTTGCAAGGGGTTTTCTAAAGGGGCTTCCCTGTCCTAGCCTGAGCTCGCCACCTTGCATTCCTCCATCGAGCTCGCCCCATTCTCCCTTCGAGGCTCCGGTCATGCCGCCGTGGAGGTGGCCGGGCAGGTGGATGGGAAGCGCTCTGGCCATGCCTCGATCCCCGCCCGCCTCGCCCTTGCCCTCGAGGGGAACGAAGCGCAGCGCACACCGACCTGTGCGGGCATCAGCCGGGGAGCGGCCGGCGGGCAGCCGCCGCGGGGCTGCTGGTGCTGAGCCGGCTGTAGGAGATCCGCTTCCCTCCCCGCTGGCCGCTCCGCATCTGATAAAGCGAAAGGGTAGAGAAAGGAGGCGGGCAATTATAGAGCAGAAGGTGGAAAGAAAGGGAGGGGGGAGGGAAGAGGCATAAACGATGCCTGAGATCCCACCCTCCGCCCTCCAGCCCGACCCCCGTGGCGGGGGCGCGGCCAGGTGCACGGGAGGCAGAGCCGGGGGGCGCGAGCAGCGTTCCACGGGCAGGTGCTGGGCTTGGCAGTGTCCTCGGTCTTCTGGGTTTGCTATCTGTTAACTCATTTTCCTCTCTCCAAAGTTCCTTATTCACTTCGTTTATAAGTTATTTGGAAGCTGCCTACTCCGCAGTACGGCTTGGAAAGCAAGTATTCCCCACGCCAGCTATTGAGATGTGTGGATTAGTGACTCATTGGGGAAATATTTATATAAAAGTGTTCCAACACTTTTCGGGCTTAGTATAAACCTTGATTAAAAGTGTTGTAGTACATAATTACATTTTTTGCCATATGGATAGACACTGCAATGGTACATGCAATTGCTGAATCTATATTCTATATTTCCATGGAAATTAAATATGAGTTGCCCTGTGATATATCCTACTGAATTTACAATTAAGGCTACTATTCACAAGTCTGTAAATCCTGAGAATTTAAGAGGTGAATGAAAATATTCGTTATAACATGCCTGGTTATCTGTATAAAATTACAAATGAAATTACCGAAGTATTGAAGCTAAGAATCAGTCATAGGTGATACAGAGATGTGCATGCTTTCTTAATGTAAGTAGGAGCCCCTTCTAGGGAAGAAGAAGGCAGTGAGTCACAGGGAGATGACTCTGACTAAGTGTAAAGCAAGACTTTCTGTTGCTGAGTAGGATTCTCAGTCCTGCAGATTCCTGTCCAAATTCATAGTGCATAGATGTCTTTCCTGTTAAACTGCAGAAGTGTTTGAACTTTAAAAGAACTCTTTAAGTCCAATTGTTTTCTATAGCAAAGGTTCAAAAACATTCCTAGATCTAAAAAACATCTACCAGATTCCTAGATCTTGTCACCTGCAGTTATTCTACTGCACTGCCAGCTGTGTGCAACAGCCAGCACACATACCAGTCAAGAAGAGTAGCTTGCAAGATAACAATTCTCTGAAGTAAAAATATGTTCAGCTCATCAATGTTAAATATGACATAGTTTGTACCTCTTTCAGTCCCAAATTTATGTATTTAGCTAAACAGTAATACCCAGAAGAACAAGAAACAGCACATAGAATTATAGAATATGCTGAGTTGGAAAGGGCCCATCAGGATCATCAAGTCCACTCTTGGCCCTGTGCAGAACTCCTCAAGACTCACATCATGTGCCCAAGAGCATTGTCCAAATACTTCTTCAGCTTTGTCAGACTTGGTGCTGTGATGACTTCCTTGAGGAGCCTGTTCCAGTGCCCAACCACCCTCCAGGTAAAAAACCTTTTCCTGACATCCAACTTAAACCTCTCCTGACTCAACTCCAGGCCGTTCCCTTGGGTCCTGTTACGAGCGTGAAAACATCATTACTTGACCTTCCACTTATCCTCATGAGTAAGTTGTAACTGCAATAACGTTTCCCCTCAGTCTCCTTTTCTCCAGACAGAACAAACCAAGTGACCTCAGCCGCTCCTCATATGGCTTTGATGCCTTAAAGCATCAGCTTCCCCTCCAGACCCTTCACCATCTTCATGGTCCTCCTTTGCTACACTCTCTAATAGCTTAATATCTTTTTTATATTGTGATGACCAAAGCTTCCCCCAGGACTCGAGGTGTGGCCGCCCCAGTGCAGAGCAGAGCAGAAAAATCCCCTGCCCTGCCTGGCTGGCCATGCTGTATCTGATGCTCCCAAGGACAGGGTTGGCCCTCCTGGCTGCCAGGGCACTGCTGACTCATGTCCAACTTGCCATTGACCAGGACTCCCAGGTCCCTTTCCACGGCACTGCTCTCCAGCCTCTCCTTCCCCAGTCTATACAAACAACCAGGGCTGCCCCATCCCAGGTGCAGAATCCAGCACTTTCCCTTGTTAAACTTCACAGTTGCTGACTGCCCAGTCCTTTTAATTTGTTGAGGTCTCTCTGCAGGGCTTCTCTACCCTCAAGAGAGTTGGCAGCTCCTCCCAGTTCAGTGTCTTCAGCAAACTTACTTAGTATTCCCTTTAGTCCTGCATCCAGGTCATTAATGAAGATGTTGAAGAGAACTGGGCCAAGGAAGGAGCCCCATGGAACCCCACCAGTGACAGACTACCAGTCTGATGTGACTCCATTCACTATAATTCATTTTGCCTGACCTGTGAGCCAGTTGCTTTCTTATCACGTAACTCAATTATCCAGCTGTGTGCTAAACAATACAGAAGGATTCTGTGAGAGACAGTATCAAAGCTTAGATGAAGTCCAAAAAGATTACATTTAGCGACTTCCCTTGATGGATCAGTCTATTTGCAGTTCCCCTGAAGACTCAGTAAATGTAGAGAGGTAAATCAGCCCAATCCACGATTTTTCGCTGGCTTATGTATTTCAGGGTAGAACAAGGAACAGCCTACCAAGGGGAGAGTCTGCCTTCCTCTCTTTCTCTTTTTTTTCTCCTCCTCCCAGATTTGTAATGTAGTATCCAAAGCCCATGAGCACCATCCGGTGGCTGCAGCTAGTTGGAGTACTGTGATTCAAACAAGAAAGGTCTTGAGGATACCACAGATGTATAAATAGATTCTATAACTCTTTGTAGCCTTCAAATGTCTTTATACTTCAGTTTTTATTTGTCTGTTTGCATCAGAATTGAAATTAATATTTTAAGATTATGCAAAGTATGTGCTTTCAAGTGCAACTTGGTTGATTTTATTACTTTCTTTTACTTTTTTCCTCATTTATAATTATATTTTAACATAATTTGAACCACTTTTAGAGCTAATGGTGCTTATTACCATTGAGATTACTCAGCTTTCTCTGGAAGGCACAATAGATCTCTCTGCATTATTCCAAGGAAGAACTATTGTTCACGACTTCAAGGTAAAAATTAAAAGGTAAGGTTCCTTGAAAGAGTTTGTATAATGTGCACATCTGGAAATAGAGTAAGAGCACAAATAATGTACAAATTATTTACCAATGTTTCCTTCTTGTCTTCCATTATAAGCAAGCAAGCAAACAAAAAATCTTTGTATTTTAAGAATGAATTTACTGATTGTGAATTTGCCCCATAAATTCATTTCCACTATTTTGAACTTACCAAACCTCAGTGATTTCAAAAGAACAACTATTTCCAGCCACCACATTTTAAAAGTATTTACATGATCAAAATATGGACCATCTTTTGCTTGGCTAGTGTAGATACAACAAAATTTCTATAAATAGGATTACATGGCAATGATGTTGGAAATACAGCTGGAATCAATTCCATTAATCCTTCACAAGAACAGAATTAGTGCAGGCTCACGACCTCAGAGTGAGCTGGCTGAATATCTAATGGTATGATTAAACCAAGCAATGGAACACCAGCAGCAGTACTTGTGCAAAGTGAACAGAAACCAAAATAATGGATGTTTTTGGTCATTGTGGGACAGAATTGCACTGTAATTATCAATCCTTATCTTTTTTTCACATATCTACTGTTTTTTATGATACACTTAGAATATTTCTCTGACTTTTTTCGTATACTAATGAATGCAATGTATACCATTTTTCACAAGATTTTTGAAATAAGAATATCAAGTTTGGGTGATATTTTCAAATGGCAAATTATCAAAACTAATCAGGTCTTGTATTCTTTTATTAAAATTGTTCTTTTATTCTTTTATAGCTAACTGGCATTTTTAACTCCAAAACTAAAATATGGTTTCCTTACAAAGAGATCTACAATTTTCAGTGCCTCTTCTCCTCCAGCATCCAAAAGTTTCAGTCACATTCAAAGATCTTGACTATGGCACATTTATTTGAATGACTCAAACTAGGCCTAACAATAATTTGTAGATTTTTCCTTTTTTGCTATTCAAAGAACTCCATAACACAGAGACAGAGATAATACTTGAAGTATAACTGAGTTTTGCTTTACATTTTGTTAAATATAATGGAACATACAACACTCTCTGAAAAGTGGTTTGCCAAGATCAGTCTGTCAACACTTGCAGTAATGAGGTGATCTATGAGGAAAATCATGCACTGACAGAGTAGAGGACTTAGGACTGTATTCTGCTCAAATTAAAAGAGAGAAAAAATATTTTAATTGTGATGCACCTTCTCCAACAAATAGCCATGCATGCTTACTTTTTAAATTTTCTCTTCATTAGTCAAGATAATTAGTTAAGACAATTAGTTTGTGATATGAATATACAGTGAAATTACTTCTGAAAAAGGTAGCTACCTTTTCTGAAGTATTTTTTTCTAGTGGCTTTCTTTGTGCTACAACTATTTCTCTGTTATCAAGCCCACAAATGTGGCTTTTTACATCTCTGTTTTTAGACAGGAACTGTCAAAGTAGTCCAGCTTTGCTTCATTATTTGTTGACATGTCTGATGAGTCATTTTCATTTCCTTGATACTTTTTTTCCTTGATACTTTCAGTGCTGTCAGCACTTTACTGAGCTGCTAGTGTATTCATCTGAAGCTTATTACACATAATGAGATAAGTGAAAGGGATGCAGAAGAAACCAGATTGATACCATGGCCATCGAAGTGTAAAAGTTCATGTTTAGAGTTGGTCTGCTCCTCCAAGCATGCAAGAAAGAGAGCAAAACTGGGCAAAGGGACCATAGGGAAATGGGAAAAAAAACCCCAAAATATTATTCAATCATGTATTTTTCTGTTCTCAGTATGAAGAAGACAAAGCATGAATGACAAGATTAGTGTTTTGTAAAGTTGGTTTTTCCTTCTACAGTCAAATTAGAACTCTGTATTTCAGAGGTGAGGTTATCTACCATGTGTGTACACTTCCACATCTCAACTAGTTTCTGAGCCTTTCTCTGGCCAGATCTGAGGAATAAATATAACCTGGCAATATGGTCAGGAGCTACTTTCATCATTCTGAGTCTCTGACAAGTGCAGCTTATTCAGATCCATTTAGGGAGGGAGCTCAGCCACTTATTAAAGTCCATGAGCAGCAGGGAGGTTAAGTTCAGCTTGCTGAGATACTGAAGGTGCAAATTCCTGCACCCACAGCTTCTTCATAGCTGTAGTGAAAGGGCAGAGCATCAGAGAGGTGATGTTATCCTCTTTGACAAGCTCACAGGCCAGGAAAAAAAGTAAGGAATAGTTCATCAGAAACCAAGGCAATGAGGAATGCCTGACATTTACATGCTTGCAAAAATCGGGAGGAGAGGCAGGCAAATGGAGCCAGGACTTGCAAACAGGGTGAAGGGTGCAAGGCTATCAGTGATAAGTGATAAATCCAAAACCCTAAACCAGCAAGAACTAATCTCAAGGTCTGGAATGTACCCAAATGGCTAAGACGCATGCTCCAGAGACAAAGTTGAAAAGTTCAAGTGCGATGAAGAGCTTGGAAGCCTTCATCAGAGACCCTGACGACCCCTGAGTTGGGGTGGCACAAGCGCGAAAGGACTTTTTGGCTCATTTGAATACGAAGCGAGAGTGGGCGGGGCTAGGACATGAATATGCATTAGGCATATTGTGTAATCCTAGGCTTTTAGGGAATAAATAGAGCAGTAGTTTGAAGTTTCGGGGTGCATGCTTTGGGAGGAATTATCCCCATGCACCTCAGCACTGAATAAATGCATATCTACTTTATAACTCATTTCTTGTGAGTTATAGAGTCTTTTCCGTGTATCACCTGCCACTCTAGGGCCTGTTCCACAAAATCAGTCAGCCACCAGTGTGTACTGGTGTCTGAGGTTATTCCTCCTGAAGGGCAGGGGCTTGCACATCCTTTTGCTGAACTTCGAAATGTTCCTATTTTGCATTTCTCCAGCATGGTGAGGGTGCTATAAATGGTAGCAGAACCGTCTTATGATTCAGTCACTCCTCCTAGCTTTTTTGCTATCTGCAAACTTGTTCAAGGTGCACTTTCCATCATTGACCAGTCCAGTAATGAAGACTCAAAGCAGTATTGGCTCTGGTATCAACCCCTGAGGTACATCTCTGGTGACTGAGCTCCAGCTGGACTTCATGCTCCTAATCAGAACCCCTTGAGCCCAGAAATTCAGCCAATTTTCAATTTATCTCACTGTCCACTTATCTAGTCCATGCCTCAGCAATGTGTCTATGAGGAAGTTATGGGAGAAAGCATTACTGAAGTTAAGTGGTACATTGCAGTCCTAATGTGAGCTCCCATTTGCTCCCAGGCTACATGCTGAGACATGCTGAGTGCTCCTGAGAGAGCACTGCATCTGATGGGTAGTTCTGGGACACTGCCAGTGTCCCAGGACTCCTGCCAGCAGGGAGGGAGGGTACCCTGAGTAAAGAGGAACAACCAGACTTTGTGAAGTTGGATCCACCAGCAGCTGGGAATGGATAAGTACAAATACATTAGCCTGGCAAAAGGTTTCACTGGATTAAGCTGCAGTGCAGATTAATTTGCAGCCCTCCAATTGTACAACTTAACCCAGTGAGGGAAAGATTCCCTCATATTTTACTGAATAAGCCTAAGAGTTACAGATTCTGGCTGTCTGTGCAAGAAATCATTTTCTTTGGAATGAAATCCTGGCTGAAATAAATATTTAAACAGTAAGAGCTGGAAGCAATACGGTGGTGGTCTCTGTAATAAATACCATAATTAATGAATGCAAGGGATCTATGGAACAAGAAAGAATTCTTTTCCAAATAATACATATCTTAAGCTATTTCCTAAAAGAAGCAGAGCTTTTTGTCTTTCTCCTACTGAGCTTCTGCACTGAGTTTCTACACTGAACACCCTTGAACAGTGTAATTATGCACCTCTGGTCTGCCTTACTCTACTCGAGTATTTTTCTAGTACACGTTTGACATGTGGAACAAGATTTATTAAATGTTGTCTACATGATAATCTGGTTTTGCAACATGTAGATTACTGAAAAACTGAATTTTCAGTTTTTCTAATTTGCAATTTTAAGAAAAGCATCTGTTCATTAGACTCTAAAAATAATTATAGTTGTCTCCTAGAATAATATCACATAACATTTTTATGCCACTGAATAAATACACAAACCAAACTCGTCTTTAAGATATTTCTCAAAATTTTTATTCACTAAACTGTTTCATTTGTTGCGTTTTCAACAGCCTGGTTCTCTTTGCTGCTTTTGTTTTAAGGGGTTTGAAGTGGATGATGAGATTCAAACATGGGTACTTTGTTCCCCTACTCATTTTTAAGCATTACAGTTGGAATTTTCAGGAATAGACTTGGTTTTCCAATATTTATTTAAGCATATGTTAAACATATAAATTTATGTTTGCATGAATAAAATACTGAATTGACCTTAGCAGAAACTTTATGAAAGACAAATGGTTCTGAGATTTGTCTTTGCCAAAGAAAAAGCAAAAAAAAAATCGTATTTTTTTTGTAAAAAATTGTAGGCTGTATTTTAGAGTAATTCTATACAAAATGCAAACAGAGAAAAACCAAGAGAAATATTAATATTTTTATTTGCTGCAAACAGCTCAATAAAATTACCCCTACTCAAATACTCACAGAAGAAATTCAGTATGCATTCCATGTTTATATTTCAGGAGTATTTAACTTTATTTATGTTTTTTCCAATAAATACTGATACTAAAAATCAATATACTGGAAATCTCACTTTATGAGGTATGAGAAGAATTTACAGCAGTTTAAAATATTTTTCCTTTTTTAGCTGTGAAGCAATAACA
The DNA here is from genome assembly GCA_037013685.1 of Acridotheres tristis. Classification (NCBI taxonomy): domain Eukaryota; kingdom Metazoa; phylum Chordata; class Aves; order Passeriformes; family Sturnidae; genus Acridotheres; species Acridotheres tristis. Next base: position 136,961,791 of record CM072886.1, on the reverse strand, counting down.
GAGGGGGGCAGTCTTGGATAAACATCTCTTCTGTGTATTCACAAACTTCTATCTTTTGTGCTTCTGCAGATCCAAATTCAAGTACTGTGTCTGTTAAAACACCACTCTTTCATCTGCATTATAGGAGTCAAGAAATTATTACCTGATTGCTCTCCTTCTATGCAGAAAGATTACACTCAGCCAGCCAAAGCCAACCCACTGAAGCTCCCCCGTGGAGGAAAAGCTGCTGCCGTGGGATGGACTGCAGTGCTGCTCAGAGTGATGGCTGAGGTCGGACAGTGGTACCTGCACTGCAAGAGCTCCTGTGCCTGTGGCCTTTGAGCTCCCCCTGAGACTGAGACGGTCATTTGGTTTGCCAAGGGTTGCTATGATAAAGGGGAGGCTGTTTTGTTTCTGCTCTGCATCTGTTGCAGAATTAGCTCTGTATTGTGTATGCACCCAGGAAGTACATACACTTCCCACTGAACGTGATTAAGCACCTAAAATATAAAGTAAAAAAATAACAGGAAATTACACAGAAGGAAGACAAGTGTATAGCCTTAAAGAAAGCGCCAGCAGAAACTGTGCTCCAAAGTGATTTGATGATTAAAAGAATTATAGGGTAATGTGACAAAGAATGAGAAAGCAGAAAAAAGGAGAGGCAATAGTCGACAACCACAAAAAGCAGATAACATCTCAAAAGCTTTTGGGTTAGCTTTTTTTTTTTCTTTTCCTTCTCTCACTCTCAACACTTAGAGACTGTATTTTATGCTGTAGTAAAAACTTTTTGCAGTATCTGGTTCTTGCCCTGAACATCACCTCAATTCATGTTCCCCACAAAAATAGGTAAAAATATTTGACAACCATCCATGACTCTACTTCATTTTCTAGTGTTTGTTTGTTAAACTGTAGTGACTGACTTGTCATCTCAGGCTTCTTGACCAAGTACCATAATCCCCATATCCTTTTCATTATCACTTTTTGGACCCTATTGTAATCTTTAACTTATTGGTATCATCTTTCATAAATTATAGTTTAAATATTCTTGTAATATTGGCACTGACCACAGTAATGTTCTTTGTCTTACAGTGCACAGAAAAAAGTTTATCTGTGGCCTGCTTAACATAGTGTTTGAGGTCAGACAGGTTACAAAAAAATAATAAAAATAATGTCTTGTTTCTTATACAGTGTTTCTTACAGCATAATCTTCAGAGATAATGCTGGGTTAGTAGATATTCTTCACTGTCTTACACAATCAAAATCTCTGTCCTGAGGTATGCAGTCTTGGAAGAACAGTCAAAACACCTACTTTAGGCCACTGGGCATTTCGCAATGTTGTTTTTTGTAATAATAAAAATAGTAGTTAATCATAAATCTATTATTATTATTGTCCAGCACATGGAAAGGAGTTACTGCTGTTTGACCCATCAGCCAATTTGTCCCTTCAAATAGCAAGGTTTAACCCGACAAATTAGTCCTTAAAATCTGAAAACTCTGAATGCTTTTGCACTGGGAAGTGAGTTTGTGATAACAGACTATGTTCACATTGCTTTTGCATATGCTGGCTTGCTGGAGCTAATATTAGCTGGTGTAAGAGACTGAGTATATGGACAATTAGACAGCAGTTCAACTACATCAAGATGCACCACAATCCAGTTTCATCCTGATCAATTATTTTTTCCTAAAGCCAGCTGAAGGAATAACTTGCCTTCCTGTCTCCCATGTGGCAGAGCTCACTCTTCAAGGGGGAATCACACCGTTAGTTGACTGATACAAACCTTGTCTTCCCTGTGCTCTGTCATTGCTTAGGCTGCCAGCCTGGAAAGTCTGGGAAACTGAACAGGAGAATGTGGGTTTGGACAATGAGATTTCCTCAGTAAATTAATTCTGCACTGGATCTAAAATATGCAAACTGTAGGAGTCTGCAATAGAGATTTGAATCTGTGCACTGATAAAAGCAGCTTGGTTGGGATTTGACTGTGTTCCATTACAATGAAGAGCACAACCCACTGGAAAGGGAAGAGGGGGATAGGAACAGCTTATTTCAAAGTGAGCTATAAGCACCTTTGAAATTCTGTAATCTTCAGACTCAGTTCACACCCAGAAGCTCTCCTTGAGCAGTTCTCCACCAGGTGATGCAGAACCATCCAGGTATCTGTCCATTAGCTGTTTCTGGACTGTATTAGAGAAAGGAATAGGCAGTCATGAGGCATTTTGTTACTGACATCAACTGTGAGTGCATAAATCTTTCCTAAAATCATGTTTCTGCCCTTCTTTACAGTGTGAACTTAATTTTCTTTGCATTATATCTGCTGATATTTTAAAAAACCTCGGTATTTATTACCTGCACTCTAATGAAAAAAAAGAAATAACTGGAAAGAAGTGAAGAACAGCTTTGTTTCTCCAATGTAGTACATTTTTACTATGTTATCTTTTTGTTTAAAAATCCACCTATGGCCATTTTGCCAAATCGAGAAAGTACAATCATATGACACGTTCAGATGCTATGTATATTCTGTTAATATTCGAAACTTTTTGTCATAAAACTTATAGCATGTAACGTTTCCTCAGCAGAGCAGCACAGTAAGAAGGCAGTGCTGTGGCTTGCTTCTGCGTTTGCAGGATTAGCTGAGAGCTTAGTGTGCCACACTAAAAGTGGCCCATTAAAACAAGGGTCTGAATGACACCCAGTGCTTTAGTGATGCTGACTCACTACCCTGAATATCAGTGGAACAGGTTCTTTACTGTCATAGTGAGCATCCAGTCTCATTTTTGTTTGCTTTTTTTTTTTTAAGATGTTGGTTTAGAGAATCATCATAGTCAAATCTGTGCTCATCATGTTGAGTAGCATTTATTTTTAAATAAAGGCTGCATTTGGTTATCAAGTCCAGTGCAAATTTAAAAAATAGCTTCCTAAATATGAGCTGTCTTGTCTTTCTGCTGTCAAAATCAGCCTGCCAGTAAGAAGCCAGACTGTGATTTTTCTGCTAATCTTATAGTCAGGCAGCATTTTTGTACACTTAATTATTTCACTGGAATTATTTCTGGTTTTCTAGTAGGTAAATAAAACAGAAGGTCGCCATAAATATTAATAACCACTATTGTCATTTGCCTAACTGCATTCTTGAAGAATTTTCAACACTATTTCTTAAACTAGCATTCATTTTCTTCTCTTGCTTAGTGAGTGTGTAAGATTTATAGGGCTTTCAGTGTGTGATTAATGTCAGTAACAAAATCAGAATTATTAATGGAGGTAAAATTACATCTGAACTCTTGATAATCTCTGTCTTTTTTCACGAATGAAACCCACATTTACAGCTCTCATAGTTCAAAAGATGTTAACCTGTCATATTTACTTATAAATTCCCACTTGTGTTATTGTACTGAAAACACAGTGTGAACCGTAGCAATACTCATGTGGCTGTGAAGTTATTCCTTTGAAAAGCCTGTGGGCTTCCCAGTACTTGCTTTGAGCGACAGGCAGGAATGTGCTGGACAAATCCTGCACAGCACACACTGCTCACAGTGCTTTGTGCTTGGCCCAGCCTCTCGCAGACCGCAGATGTTGTTGTGGCCTTGCCTGAGTGAACGTGGGCGGCTCTGGCTCGGCCTGCACAGCCTCCCTCACGCTGCTCCAGAGGCAGAGGGACACTCGGCCTGCACAGCCTCCCTCACGCTGCTCCAGAGGCAGAGGGACACTCGGCCTGCACAGCCTCCCTCACGCTGCTCCAGAGGCCACGAGCGGGGTCTGGGCCTGGGCCAGACCTCAGCTATCTCGGCCAGCGGGGCCCGGCACCAAGGCTGGCTGCAGACACAGCCTCTCAGAGCCACGAGAGCCTGGCAGGAAGAGGAGCTGGGAGATGAACTGGAAGATGACTGTGGAGCTGAGGAGGTCATAGGTTGACCACACATGATGGGCACCTGGCACGCTGGTGACAAGAGTCTGCCAAAACTGAAATACCAAGTGGTAAATAACACGTTTATGGCAGAAGATTCAAAATGCATAAATGGAAATGTTTTTCCACAGCCATGTAGCCTGTGGGGTGCAGTTTATGTGGGGCACTGCTGTCTTTGCATTAGGGGGTGTGGGTCTTGCTTGCTCACTGAATGGCCATCCTGCAGGCTGCCCACTGGCTAGGGGTTTAAGAGACTGAGTTTCAGCTCTGCTCCTCTGCAGGCTTCCTTGATGGGCTTACATATCCAGACATGGATTTTACATCGTGTACATTGGATCTAGGAGCTCATGTGGTAATACTTGGAGAGTGGTGGATGTGGGAGTGGGGGACTGTGAGGATGTCCTGTAAAACCATGAAGAACATGAATACGATGAAGAGGTATAAGCCAGCTAGTAATACAACATGTTAGGTAACTAGTGGTGAAATCTTCAGTCCAAATAGCCTTCTAAACACCTATGTGAGTTAACAGGGGTTTTTAAGTGATTTTTTTTTTTTTATGTCAGCACCTAAGCCCTCTATAAATTTCACTTTGATTTCCTCACTTGTGTCTGGATGCTGCCTGTGTCCCGTCCTGCTACAGGGGTGAACACAAACTCCCCTTGTAGCAAAGGCTGAGATGTCAAACACTGAGATGTGACTGACGGTTGAGCAAGGGACATAGCAGAGATAGCCATCACTGATGTAGGGTGGTATATAAATACCTCAAGGCTCCCAAGAACTACAATACCTGTCATATTGTAAGCAGTGCAATAAAGCTCGGGTTTATGTAGAAACACTCAGCTGCTGCTGCATCTGTTCTCATCTACTAGGTCTGCAGTAGCTGCTACTCATTCTTATGATCCCATTTCTCTAACGGGAGCAGTTGTTGCCTTGCTGTGACTCCTTGGGTGGAATTAGTACTTTCCAGGACAACTTAAAAACAGTAACACCCAAAAAGCAGGAGAATCTGTTGAAACACACTGGAAGTAATTATACATGCTCGTTTATATACACAGATTACAGCTCAGCTGACAAATGGCTCTGGTCCCCTTGACTGGCAATAGACAATTCAGAAGCAAAGAGATCTTGGGGTGAGAGGCCACTTGACTAAAAGCATGAGAAAAATAAGAGGAGACACATTTCTTGAGACATTTAATAACAGTACATCATCACAGTCAGTTCTGCATGATACAAGTGTGCAGCAGCTTCTCTGAGAATTGGCTGGATAGCCAGGATGTTCTTTTCCATCAACAGTGCTAATTGAATATACAGCTGGGTAACTCCAAAAAAAAATTACCAGCAGTGAGACAATTGAATTAGCAGATATTAAGTGGTGATTATTAGGGATGTCATTCAGTTATTCACACATAGGTGTCTAAAGCATTTTGAAGTATCCTATAATATTTAATATGTCCTCTGGGACTTAATCTCTAGATGTGATTTTGAGGGGTCACAAACTTCCCTGAAGCTGCTCTCTGCTGCAGAAGAACGTCTCAAATAGCCTAAAAGCATTTTCGATGGCACTTGACATTTATGTATGACATTTATGTCTGCAACAGAACCAAGCCCCTCGCTTCTGAGCTCTGATTCCAATTAGGTAAGTAGAAGTAGATACCATCACCCTGCTGTGATGTTTTTTCAGACTATCTGCAGTGCTGGGAAAAGAGCACTGCATTAACCTGTGTGCCAAAGGTCATCTTTGCAATCACAAGCCCATTGTTAGGAGTTAATCATGGTAACTACTGGAAAAGGGTATCATCAAAGAGCCTTTAAAATGTGGACAATTTGATGCTAATCATGAAGTTTTTATTCCTGTATTACACGACTTCCTGGAGCTCCACACATTAAGGCAGCATTGTTTGTTTTTTGAGAAAGAAGCAGTAATCAGCAAGAGTTAAGGTAAATGTTTTTTGTGCCTTCATCTTCCAAATTAAAATTTCTGAACCAGAAGAGATTTTTTCTTTCTCTAACTATAGGAGATAAGGTCGAGGGGATTTATATTTAAATGGAATGCTGAATACTATAAGGAATGTGAATCAATAACACCCAGAAAAAAATTTCTTAGGAGAATAACAATGATACAATCATGTACAGTGCGAAATGAAACAAAAATGCAATACACAATAACACATTTTATCATGAAAATAAAACATTAAGAGGGTAACTCAGCACTCTTTTGCAAATGCATCTTTTAAGCATTTAATAGATGATTTGCCTGATGGAGTGTAATAGAAAATGAAATACTGAATATTTTAATATTCAGCAGGATCTGTTTATTCTGGCAAAACAAACGAAACACACACTTCCCAGCTGCAGTTACAAACAAAGGGTTCGTAACATTATCTTCAGAAAGCAGTTGAGCTGAAAATGCTTACAAAACAAAACAGACATTGGGAAAATATAACATGAAGATCTTAAATAATTTCCTGTTTCTTCCTTTCCAGGTTAAGCCATAAAAGTTTGTACATTCCATCTACAATTTTTAATGAGTTTTAAGAAAATCTTGTCATAGTTCTAGAAATATTTTGCAAGCAAAGCAAGGCTGTTAGGGCACTTGGAGAAATTAAATGGGTTCCTGATCCTGCACACTACTAAGCACTTCTGAGTGTAATCACTTAATATTTCCCAAACTTTGCTCAATATTATGCTTAATTAAACTTTTGCTAATAAACCTGAAGCACTCAGTTTAGCCTCATTGCTGGACTCCATTGATAAAACAGTTTTCCAGTCAAGCCTGCATGTGTACATTTTGTTAGTTGATACATGCAGCGTTTGCATTCTACTTTATAAGTAAAATATATGGAAAAAAGTTTATATTACTTCATAATGTAAATGAAACTTATTTCGTTAAAGGTTATGTTTTGTTTGGTAATTTGTTATATTTGAAAGTGAGATATTTCCCAAACAAACATATCTTTACTATATTCTTATGTACTGCATTTTCAGTTTGAATATTCATAAATGCAAAAGCATTAATTACAACTTTGTTCTTATTGAAATGGCAGGCTTAAGAACATACATTTTAAATTTAGCCATAAAAGTGTTAATACTTTTTTTCTCTATTATGTTATTAAGAAACTTAATAGGACACTGTGGGTCTGTGTCATCCTTGGTAGTCTCAAGGCTGGGTTGGATGGGGCTCTGAGCAACCTGGTCTAGTGGAAGGTGTCGCTGCCCATGGCAGGGGAATGAAACTAGATGATCTTTAAGGTCCCTTCCAACCCAAACCATTCTATCATTCTATGACAGAACCTTTCCATGCTACACCCCTTCACTGCAACTGTCTGATGGATTCTCTTCTGCTATCTACATTCATTTTGCCCATACTTCAAAATCATCAACATATAATTTTAAAACAAGCTAACTTGTCTTCATTTTTTTCTTCTTTTTTCTTAATAATTATTTGAACATACAATGTATTTTCTAGGTATTATCTACTAATAGGCATCATATTGTGGGTTTTGCTTGGGTTTTCATGAAATTTTCATGAAATTTTCCCAGAGGAGGTTTGCCTTGAGAAGGGTAGATAAGAACAAGTATTCCCTGAGTCAGGCTTGAATACAAACTGAAAAGTATTTCTGTTCATCACGCATCCCACTGCAAACAAACAAAAAAAAATGCAGCACTTCTTTATCAGATAGATGGAGAAATTAATTGTTTTTCTGTTTAATAAGTGAAACTCTTAAAACCTGAACTGGAAAACATAATTTTTAAAATCTGCAGTCATTTACAGCTAGCAGTGAAGATAAGAGTTTATGTGATTCCAAGCCCAGCTATGGTTGGAAGCTGTGCTCCAGCTGGTTCGTGAGGAAGTCAAGGATAGCTCATCAAGAGACCCAAAAGAAAACACCACTCTTTGAAGGTCTCTCTTTTTTTGTCTCTATAACCTGAGAAAGTCCATGAAAGCTGTGGCCCATCTGTGTTATGAACCATACACAGCTTTGTTAAGAGTAGATGTGGTGTCATTTTATATCTAAAATGAATTTTATTCCATCATTTTTGGTATCTTTTTCTTACTTTGGTCTCTTGCCTCGAGGCTTTGTTTATACATGAGCTAACATCCGATTGTAAAGCAGCAGCCAATTCACCTGTTTTCCTGAAATATTAGGTTTGCTAAATAAGCACTGCTAATTTATGAAAAGCTAGTGACGGGGATCATGGTAAAGAGGCACTCAAAAACATACTAGTAAAAATACAAAGAAAGCAGGACCACCAAGATCTTCCAGAAATTATTTTTGAGCTGGAAGAATAATGTAGGACCAATGTCAGCTATGTAGCAAAATAAATAGAATAGGAAAGAAAATGAAATATATCCATAAATCACTGGTAATGGCAAAACAGTCTGGTGGGTGTGGGCTGTCCTTTTGACCAGTGTTCCTCAGCCTGGCCTGCTTGGGTGCATGCAGCAGCAGCAGCAGAAGCAATGGGAGCATTTCCCTGGAGAGGAGGAGTTCAGCTGCTGAGGCATGATGAAAATGACTATTTGAAGTGGTCAGAATACCACTAGCTGTCTATGTACTGTAATCTAGGGAGCAGTTTGTACACGTCTCTATGCAGAGGCACCTTAGGAACAGAAACAAGAGGTTGCACATAAAGGAGAGTTTTCCTCTGTAAATCACCTGCAAGTTCTGGAAAGAAATTATGATTATTATTTGACAAGGCCATACAAAAGCCAACAGGAGACTGTTGTACTCTTAAGTTCAAGGAAACTTATGGTGACACACGATGGGAAACCTACGGATATATGGCAGCATCTTTGTAGAAGAGGCATTACAACAATTTGTGCTACCTAAATTTCAGTGTCTGCTTCAAACCCCTGCTCTTAAAGCTAAGAGTTGCCTTTTAAATGTGTGCTTATGAAACTTGAGTTTCAACAGTACTGGAAATTCACAGCTCCCATGGCCAAGAGAGGGGATACCTAACTGCAAAACAACAGCCATTTTCCTAGAGAACATTCAGTCTGACAGTTATAGCTACTCCCTTCTGAATATTCAGTATTTTCCTGAGGAATTGCAAGTACAAAGATTAGGCAGCTATACATGAAACACTGTCTTTATAGCATAAATTAATTGTATCATTGATTGCTGTGACATCCTTTGACATTCTTAAATTGTCTCTTGCATTAGTTGCTCCTTTTAAAAATTAAGCTATAAATATTTATTTATGTACAAGTTTGTAGAGAAATCTAATGGTTTAAAATCACTCAGCCTCTCTGGAACATTAATGATATTTTTATCTGCACTGTGAGTATACAAAGGGAATTACTGAATTGGCAGGTACTTTTTTCTGTTTTTGTAAGTAACACATATAAGTGAAAAATATAAGCCACATCACCCACCAGATAAAGACATTTAAAAAGTGTGATCTATGAAAACCTTTAATGACAATTTTATTGTCAAATGGTAGAAATTCTCTCACTTCATTTGCAGAGTGGGGTGGTCTAACTGTACTTATGTTTGTGACATACACATGCTTTTTCACTTACACAAGTGGTCTAGTTCCAATTACACACTGGGAAGAAAATACTCTTAATTGCAACAACTGATTTCTCAGTCTGTCTTTCATTAGACAAACACTTTTGCAAAACATATTGTTTCAGTTTCTCCTGTCTCCAAAATTAGAATAATACTTATCTAAAAAAATTAACATTAAAAATTACTATTTAATTCCCAGAAATGTTTGAAATTATTAGAACATTACCCTATAATTTGATAAGAAAAAGGAAACCTCCATGCATTATAGCTGTCAGCACAGAAGAAGAAAGGAGTTAATTGCTGCTTCTTCCTAATCCTCAGACTATTCTAGTTTGTATATGTCTATGTTAGTACATCAAATCAGTACAGAGAATGTCTCTGGTCTGAAGGCCAAGAGGCACCAAATTCAGATCTCATGTTGTTCTTTGAACTGCACTGGGGCAAATTTCTCAGAGATCAAGACCATGCTAAGGGAACAAGCTCACCTTTGAACCAACAATTCTGGGACAGCATTTGACACATCCCTAGCACTCTAGTCATTAGTGAGGGTATGAGCAGAAAATTAAGAAAAAAATTAAGAAAAACACTTTGAAAAACAGTCATATTGAATGACCTTTTCATTCCAAACCTCTTCTGGAATGTAATCTCATAGAAGAAGGTACAGCAGGCCACACCCACTTTCAGATGCTGCTATGACACAATTTCTTTTTAATTCTGAAAGTTTTATTTTCAGCTTCTATGCAGACCTAAAATGCTGACAATTAAGTTCTGATACACCTGAGGTGGATTATTGCATCACTGTGGGAACGAAATGCCTTCCATGGGACTAGCTGTGGAACTGGATGTGTTCAATACTATAGACATGGTATTTGATCTTGAAAAAGGTAATGAAAATAATGTATCTTGTAGGAAATATAACAGGGGAAAATATGAGAAATTTTGCACTGATTTAATGCTCCAATTAGCTTAACTGCTACTTGAATTTAATTAAATATTACATTGCTTGAAGATGTCCATAAATTATTTGCAAATGTACATGTACAGAGGAATGGCACTAATTTGAGTGATTAAGGCTTAAAGATTTATTAGAGGATCTTGCAAGATTGACAGTAATCAAAAATGGGATCACAGAAGAGAGTAAGTCTTACAAAAATGCCTGTCTTTTAAATGAAGCTATTACTGCTGATGCCAGTGTTTTAGGTTTTTTTTTTGATTTCTGGTTTCTTGCTTCATTCTACACTGTGATATTCATGCATCTCCTGAAATGCCTCACTTCTGTGAATAATCTTACATTTCCCCTGGCACTTTGCAGGAAGCAAGGTGCTCTGTTATATTTGAAATGCTGTGCCCTCTGAAGCATGTGAGAGTTTGACACTGACTCCTGTGGGATGTCTCGGAGCATATGCAGCACTATGTGCAGACAAATTGCAATTTAATTGGAAAGTATTTCATAGCTTAATTGTTTACTTTCTATCCTTTTTTCCAAAATACAAAATTTCATTGCAGACATAATTTGAATATCTTTGTCATGTTGAAGAGGGAAAGAATTAATTAAATCCCGGATTGTCAGTCAAGCTGAGAACACAATATGGAAATCCCTGTTAAACAGAAGGCAAGTAGCTGTGCTCAAATTGTGATGGAGACTAATGTATCTTGTAAATCAAGATGCCATCTCCAATCTGTAACATAATGAAATGCACAGATTTCTCCCTGCCCCCATTGCTACTCTTTTTGCTTCAGTCTGAAGTGCACTCTATAATGCATTATTAAGCCAAATTCTGACCCAGTTTCTTAATTATCTGTAAGCTACAGACAACTTCTAGCAGAATATTAACTAAGGCAAGAGATGTATTAGAGACGAACCCATAATGGCATTAGAGAGAATCATTAGCATTTTTCTAAGAAAATCCTTCAATTGTCATATTTAACTTAGCCTAACATGCAGAATTTATATTTTCAAGGGGCTAAGCCACCAAAACAACCCAGGGGAGAAAAAAGAAAAGAAGAAAAAAAGAGAAAATTTTAAAAAAAATAGAAATTCAATAGAAATATTTGGAGAAGCATTCCTGGATTCACAAACTCAAAATACTTACAGAATACTAAAACATTTCTGGAACAAGAAGATTGTTTCCAACTGATCTGAGTGGATACCATGGACACTTATTACAATCTAACACGACATTATGTGCCCAGCTATTTATTTTAGATGACCTGTGAAATGTAACCAGCTATGGCTTATACATGTGTACCAAAATTCTGGGTAGTACAATTGGGATTAAGAACTGCCATAGCAGATTACAGTTTGAACAAACCTCCAAATACTCTCGTGCCTGGTTAGTATCGAGTAAGTAGCTGCAATTTTATATCCTCCTGCACTGCTGCATGTTAGTGGAATATGAGAAGTTTTCTTGGTGAAAATACAACCACAGATATACAAAACTAGAAACAAAGAGCACAAAGACTTCTTCCTACAAAGCTGCAGGAATACATGAGTTTGAAGACTTGCTGTATCTCTGAAGTGTTTGAATGAATGAAAAACATACTGAAAGAGCAATTTATTTAGTGAGAACAATATTTAATACAAAACATGTTTCAATATTATTTGAGGAAAAATACTTTTCCCACCCCATAATTGAAGTATTTGTGCATATAGAAAGTCAAGCTTTAATTGTAAAATTTAGACAGCAGAGAAAGTCTGTAAAATGTATTTATAATTTTGTGGAGCAGGATGTATTCATTCAATTTAAAGATCAAAGAAAACCCATGCAGTCCCCTTAACATTGAGTTGAAGAGTCACCTAACTCTCCAGAATACGGAATTTTTATATATGTTTTTAAAAAATATTTCTTCCATGAATTCATCAATGAAAAAATCCTACTGTTTGAGAAACAAGAGTCAGTTAAATGCAACGTTTTATTTGTAATAGTGTCAAATGCAGGTCATGAGGGAAGTTGGTTCTTTGCAAAACATCAGATGATTGGAAAGTGCTGATAAGCTTAATGTACATTCAAGTACATTGCTTCAATTTGAAGTGTACTTTTGCTACTGGAGAATATGAATGTATTCTTCCTTATGCTAACACTGTGAATTTCCTACTACAACCTGACAAACATTCTTCTGGGAATTAAGGTGTCCAAAATTTCTCCAAAGTGATGAATAGCAAGACTGAGGCACCTTTCCTTTACAGATATGGAAAAAACCCCAAAATCATTATTTTATACTCAAGCATCTAATCCAGCACACAGGCATTGAAACCAAAAGAACAATTTTCAAAGGCAGTTTCTGTAAAAGTACCACACGTTTTTCCCTTTTCTTTCTAGACTAACCCGTGTAATCAGTCAAGCCCAAACATTCATACCAGACTATCCTCTACAGAGCACAGACACTTTTCTCATGCATTTGCAGTTCATTTGTGTTTGACTATAATCAAGCCAGGATTTAGTCAGCTGTCCCTCAGCCCAAGGAGAGAGTAACTGTGACTGCACGTGCTCCAGGGACAAAGCTGGACACCAGGACAATGTTTATCACTGTCAGTATCTCATGGAAACCATCTGTGACATCCTGACCTCACAGAGCTTGGCTCTTTCACCTCCTGAAGTGCTTTGATCCAGTAGTGGACTGGACTGGAGGTCCACGGCCTCTTAGGCTGGAACCCATTCTGACTGATGCAGCCATGGCTGGACAGACCACCTAAAGGCCCTGATCTTGTCTCTGTTGGGCACAGAGAAGTCCGCAGTGAAAATATGCTGGTATCTATTGCTCACACCTTAGCATAATCACCAGTGCTATTATTGTTAAATGAAAGAGAACCCCCTCCCCTAAAAGCAAAAACATCAGACACAGTAACATTCTGCTGCCTTGTGTCATGCCGCTCCATGGCTGTTGCTATTTGTCACAAAAATGTCCAGTAATAGGGTTTTTTGCCTTCTCAGGCCTCCGTTTCTTCCATCACTTCCATCACAATTGTTCGAGGGCCAGTCAGGATGAGGTTGCTTACTGTCCTGTAATCCACATGGAGAACATTGAGGCCATTGACAGACACGACAAATTGGCAAACCTGAGGAGAAAGCAAGCAGCAAAATGAGTCATGCATTAGACTTTATTGTGTTTGGTTAATTACACAGATGTACAATCAACTCCTGGGCAGACAAAACCTCCAGAACTCTTCACATCATCTCATTTGCACCTCTTTAAAGCCCCCACATTCCTTAGAATTAATCTGGCAAGTTAATTTTCCATAATTTTTTATTTTAAACACCAACTTTCAAACTGGTGGAATTCAACATTCCAATCTTTGAGATTTTGAGGTCCTATATAAATCATTTTTTCTGATAACAGTGTTATTTTTTTTGTATCAGTGATATTTTATGGTATTGATGGTACTTTGCAAATAATATGGGACATCCAGCTAAGGGGTCCCCAGCACAGGAAGGACAACAGCTGTTGGAGGAAGTCCAAAGGAGGCCACAAAGATGATTAGAAGGATGGAGCACTTCTTCTATAAGAAATTAAGGCTAAGGGAATTAGGTTTGTTCAGCTTGGAAAAGAGAAGATTTCTGGGTGACATTATTGTGGCCTTGCAGTACCTAAAAGGAGCCTACAAGGAAGATGGAAAGGGACTATTTTCACAAGGGCCTGGAGTGGCAGGTCAAGGGGCAAAGGCTTTAAACTGGAATAGAGTTGTTTTGGATTAGATATTAGGAAGAAATGCTTTACTGTGAATGTGGTGAGGTACTGGCACAGGCTGCTCAGAGAAGCTGTGGATGCCCTGGAACTGTTTAAGGCCAGGTTGGATGGAGCTTCGAGCAATCTGGCCTAGTGAAAGGTGTCCCTGTTGACAGCAGGGAGGTGGTAACAAGATGATCTTTAAGGTCCCTTCCAACCCAAACCATTCGATGATTCTATGTAGACAGCTCTGGCTATTGCAGTCTGTTATCTTTAGTTTGTCTTAAATGCTTTCTTAGAAATAATTTTATTCAGCTTTTGGTAATCACAGTAAAAATGTGCACCATGTTTCCAGGCTCAGGGCAAGGTTTGGATGATGACTTCACTAGATTCAGTGCCAAAACTTCCAGTGGTATAATATGAACTAAATGGAGCCAAAATTTAAAAAATGATATGGAAGATTAAGTCAGGACAGATTAAAATGTCACTGACTTGTGACTGGTTTTGATTTCCTTCACCAAGTATGGCTAATTAATTAATTTCAAACGTGCTAGTATTTTGTTTGTAAAAGCTATAATAAATACAAAGATGGGCGGTTTCATATGATCATAAGCCATTTTCAAGCAAAACAGTCTTGACAGAAATATACTGACCAACATCACTGTACATCTTAAAACACTTAAACGAAGAAAAAGTCACATTAACATTGTAAATATATGCAGGAAAAGAAACTAATACTGATTCCTCAAAGACTTTAAGACTTTTCTATATCAAATCATAACATCACAGTGTTTGGTAAAAAGGTAAAAAAATGTGTGTAGTGTCTAAATCTATATTTTTTAATTATAAAAATAAGGAGCCTAAGTGAATAATATTATCGTCCTGATGTTTCAATGGAAACAATACATTTACTACAAGATTATCTTACCTGTAAGTCACCTTGAATCTGTAAGAAAAAAGCTATGAAACAAGTATCACCAGAAATTTTCATGCTTTATTTTATATGGACACACCTGATCAATGGGTTGGGGTCAATTTTATGAGGTTCAACAAGGCCAGGTCCTGGGTCCTGCACTTGGGTCACAACAACCCCCTGCAGTCCTACAGGCTGGGGAACAGTGGCTGAAAAGCTGCCCTTGGAAAAGGACCTGGGAATGCTGGTCAACAGTGACTGAACATGAGCCAGCTGTGCCCAGGAGGATAAGAAGGCCAATGGCATCCTGGCCTGGATCAGCAACAGTGTGGCCAGCAGGACCAGGGCAGGGATTGTCCCCCTGTACTCAGCACTGGTGAGACCATACCTCAAGTGCTGTGTCTACTTCTGGGCCCCTCACTACAAGAAGGACACTGAGGGGCTGGAGTGTGTCCAGAGAAGGGCAACAGAGCTGGGGAAGAGTCTGGAGCACAAGTCTGATGAGGAGCAGCAGAGGGAGCTGGGGATGTTTAGCCTGGAGAAAAGGAAGCTCAGAGGAGACCTTATTACTCTCCACAAGTCCCTGAAAGGAGGCTGGAGCCAGGTGGAGGTTGGTGTCTTCTGCCAGGTAAAAAGTGACAGAGCAAGTGCAAACAGCCTCAGGTTGCACCAGGAGAGGGTTAGTGCCAGGTCTAGTTGACTTGATGGTGTTTGGTCATAGCTTTGGCATGATGATCTCAGAGGTATTTTCCAATCTATTTGATTCGGTGATATGAGAAAAAATTTCTTCATGGAACAGGTGGTCAGACATTTGAACAGGCTGACCAGGGAAGTGATAGAACCACCATCCTTGCAAGTGTTAAAATACCTGTGTGGATGTGGCACCTGGGAACATGGTTTAGTAGTGAACACAGCAGTGTCAGGTTAATGGCTGGACTTGATGCTATTAGACCAATCAGTCTCTTCCAGCAGTAACAATTCTATCAGTCTATGATTTTTCACTTTTCCTATTTAGGCAGAAGCATAAGACAGAAATGGATGTGGGAGAGGTGGGAAGCAAGTCTGGTGTCCTAAATGCTAACTCTAAAGCAGATTTTCTCACATGTCAAGTCACTTAACTTTTGTTAAGTGCCAACTAACTTCCCTCTCAAATAAAATGTTTGGTGAAACTCAATTTGTGTTTCTGCAAAATGGACAGAATGTAGCTACCAATTTAAGAAAAGTTATAGAGGAAGAAAACCCAATCCAAAAATGTAACTTTTCATTAAAAATGTCACTGATTACATTAATATCTGCTACTTAGAGCCTCTGCACAGGAAGAGTGGCAGCACCAGACCCCAAAGGGATGGTAGACTCTTGTACCTTACTCCTTACCCTCAGAACTCCTCTGCAGAGCTGAAGATCCTGGAAGTAGCCTTACTGGTAGCCTAAATGATCACCAAAGTATGGCATTTAGTGATGCAACTGAATAAACTCCCATGGCAGTAATCTTTCCTATATATGAATATTTCAGCTGCAAGTAGCATTGGGAAAATGGTTCAGTTTTTGCATGCAGACAAAGCCTTCTAAATGTTAAGGATTTTTGTAAAGGTAACCCAGCATCCTCTGCAGTGTGTCCAATTAGTATTTAACTGGCATGCCTATTTATTTTAAAATGCAGATTATTTCAGTATCTGTAGGTCTCAGCTTCCAGTGGTATTTCCTAATACTTTATATGGCTTTCCTAGATTATATCAAGTTTTACTGAATTATAGCTCTGGCTCTATAAATAATATTTGGGTTGATTTAAAACAGACCTGCAGAAACAACATTGTCTCTTCTGGCTTAAAGCACTTTTTGGAAGTTGAATGGCTGATCTTTGTTTTACTGTTGCATATTCTCAGATTTCTTGAGTTACTGGAATCCCAATGCATGGCACTTGTGCTTGGCCAGGTTCACACATGCAATGGATAAATATGCCCTTTGGGGAACGTCCCTGCATTCAGAGGAACAGACTTTCAGACCAGCCAGTCACCCACACCAGGGCTGCAATGATGTAAATGCAGATGGTACAGGCACAATGTGAACAGCAATCTGGATGCCAAAGAGTGAATTTCTTGTGGAAGACAAGAGCTGACACGTCTGCATTCTCAATGTGTTTGTTTTATCATATGCCCTTGGCGGTACGATTAACCAGCAAAGCGTACAGGCTGAGAACAGCTCTCTTCGTGCCCTCCTCTGCAGTGGATCCACATGGCTTATTAGTTTCATCATTCCCAGTGGAGAGGATTAGATGTAAGAAATCCACCAGGCTGGATGAGAAGAGAAATGCAGAGGGGAGGGCAACACATAGAAGAGCACAGTCCCATCCTAAAACTCCAGGAGAAGACCCATGAGGAACAGGAGATAAACCTACTGCCCAACAGCCCTGGGGGTTGAAAGCTCTCTCCACAGTAATTGCTTGACCAGTGCTCCTGAGGGCTGTCTCTGCAAATTCAGTACCTGGCTCCCTCGAGGATGAAGAAATGTGGAGCCATTTGCTGTGTCCTCCAATCCTGGTGAAAGAGGTTTGCATAGTCTGATCCCTTTGTTATGCTGACTGCCCTCTACTCACTCCCCACCCTGATTTCCCATTCAGCACTGCATCCAGCGAGGGGAAATGAAATGCAGTGCTGCTTTGTGCATTTTAGTCATCATTAATCCTGCCCCAAAAATATTGTGCATTGCTCTACTGAAATCAGAAAACAAGCAAGAGCAAGATAGCATCCACTCACCAGCCCTGACTGAATATGTCAACCATATATTATTATCTCAGGAATTCTCTTAAGGAAACTGGTTTACAAAAACACAATGATTTAATGTTACATTTATAAAAACACATTTCAAAAAGCTGTGAGTGCTCAGCTCATAGCTGCAGCTGTTAAGGGCTTTGTAACTACAAACACGTAAAATATTTCTGTTGGTTTCCACACATCAGTAACTATAATAGATGATAAACTACAGTTAAAAGAGCCTCAAAGAACCTTTTATTGCTCATTTCCTCATTGCTCTCCAAGGAGCTTCACAAGAGATAACCATCCCTTTTTATCCCTTAGACTTCAAGAAATGACACAGCCGAGAATAAATTCCGACCGTTCTGTTGGTCAGGATGTGGTAATCTAAAAACCACAGAACTAATAATAGTTAAATAAAGCAACACTCAAATAAAATAAAAAACCCTCCCTTAACTATTTCAAATATTTAAATATTATAGCAATAAGCATTTATTGTTGAGTATTTCAATTTCCCACCATTGGAAACGGCACCTCATGGAAGCAAGTATAGCAGAAAAGGCACCTCTGTCTTTCTGTGGGTTTTCCATGGTGCATACAGAAGGTTTAACCAAATCCATGTGTCCCAATAAAAATATAAACATCAAGTTTGGGCTTACATTTGAACAAAAAGGATCTAGGAACCTGTAGTTTAAAGAAGTTAGCAAAGATTCATCATGCCATTTATCATTGGACTGAAGATGGCAAGAAGAAGTGAGAATAATTCGTTTTACCGTAACATTTAGTGGCCAAAATCAGGACTGTGCTGTACTTGGAACTGCACAACCCTTCCTCCCCCTCACTGGTAATTGCTCTTTCCTCCACGGCAATCTTTGGCTGCCTGCCCTTCCTCAATCTTGCCAAGCTGCCCTGCAGATGTACATCCACACCCCTTGATTTTCCTGCTGGGACAACTGCCTGCTGGCCAAACCAAAGCTCTTCCCTCACAGGGGGCTGCCTGCACCAGGGCTGGACAGCTGAGCTGGTGTTGATCAGGAGCTGAGATGAGGACGACTGTGGGATCCTTTTAAGGGGTGTCAGGGACTATCTGCAGGCATGGGTGTGGAATTGTGCAACTGCCTTAAAGCCAATCATTAAATAAAAACATTGCCTACCTGTCACTAATTCTTTGTTAGTTCTGCCTCAGGATGACCTTAATATTTATAAATGCTACAGGAATGTTCTTAGAGGAACAACTAGCCTAGATCCTTGGATATTCAGATTCTGTTTGCACTGTAGGTTTTAGTGTTAGCTCTCCCTGTGGAGCCAAGCCTTGCTTGCTGGACTTTTTTGAACCTAATATATTAAAATATCTTTTAAAAATGTTCCTTCTTTTTCTAGGCACACATTTTTAGAAGGGTGTTGTGAAAGTTTATGAAGAGCTGGAAATTCCTATTGTAGACTTTGACTTAAGTGATCACTGCTGTTTGGGACAGCCCTAAAAAAGACATTTAAATTTATAGATGCAGTGAGTCCAACTGTTCATCTCTGGTACAAAGCAAGTAACAGCCGTGCACAGTCAACAGATAATATATCTCAAAACGCTAAGATAAGACCATGATTACATGGGCACCTTAATTTGAAATAATTTTTTTTAAAACCCATCCAGATGAAGAGGCAGCTTGGCTGGGGATGGCAGGGGACTGCCCTTCCCACAGGAGCAAATGTGTGTGCCCCACTCCAGCAGCTGGGGGTGGGTGAGGTGCTAATTCTCAAAGGATTTGTCATTTACATTTCAGTGCCAGTACCAGTGTCTGGAATCTACTCTGCTTTTTTGTTTGTTTGTTTGTTTGATTGACTGCGGGGTTTTAGTGTTTTCTTGGTGTTTTGTTTGTTTGTTAACTACTCTTTCAGAAAGTACAAATGGTACTAAAATTGCAGATCAAATAGGTATCAAAGCAATCAATGTTACCAAATATAATGTAGGCTTGAAATTCTCAAATCCAAAGCTAGATTATGCAATTACACAGTAAAGATAGTGGCAAAAATACTGTTTTTCAGCAGTACTGATACTTTACCCCATTATCTAGGAAGCAATGGGAATATTCAGGGTCTAAAACAGCACAAAATCTATGCCAGTACACTCGAGTTTTCTCCTTCAACAGCAACAAGGTCAACCAAACAAAAAGGTTTGATGGGTTGTTTGGTCCTGATAGCAGCTCTGGCATCAGCAATTAACAGCATAAAGAGATGTTGGAAACACTGCCACCAATTAATTTCCACTGAAGGTGTGAATATTACTGTACACATGGCAACTGTATGAAAGAAAATACTAAAAAATGCTGGAGTATTCAAACAAAAGTGTATTTTGACAATTTTATAGAGTAGAATTCTTACCAGAATTGACAATATAGCTATTTCAAAAAGAAAAGTATATCCCAATGGTAATTGCTTTTCTTCTTGCTAATGAAAATTAAAATTAAATCCATTACAGAGACAGCCTTCTTACATTTCTGTTATACAGATACCCTCAATAATTATAAATAAATGCTTTTTTCATGTCCTACTAATCCGGCAGGGACAAGGATCAGCTGGGAGGTTTGAGTAGCTCAAACTTGTAATTGCTTCCTTACGGTATTCTGAAATTCACTGTGATCTTCCAGAGGAAAGTCCTCCACATGTGGTTAGTAAACCCATCTGTTTTCTATGTGCATAAAAGACCTACAAGATCCTGATTTCTATTAAATATCAGGCCATGCTGTCAGTAAGAACCCTTCCTTATGGGCATCCATGAAATCAGGACTGAAGGGTTAACATTTTGCAATTGTCAGTGACCTGGAGATGTCATCAGCAGGATACCCAACAAATCAAACTTTTCACACTTTAGATATTTTGAAAGCTCTGGGCCAGTTCTAAAATTGGGAACTTATTGGTTGATTCCTGTGGTATGGCCCAGCTCTTACCTAGGAAGGTTACTAAACTCCTGAAACTGAGAAGGAAAAAGCAAAGCAAAAAGAGAATTAAATACATCTTTTACCATTGCTTGTTTCAGGAGTCAATATAGATGCTTTGGCTTTTCTTGTCTTGCTGACAGATTTCAGCAAAATTTGGGCAAGGCTTAGGTGCTACAAGAACATAACATCTGAAACACAGCTTTCCAGCTTTCTGCAATGAAGAAGGGGACATCCAAGCTTCCACCATTTTAAAAGAAGAGGTATCTTTCCAATGGGATCCTTTCCCTCTTGCACTCCCTTGCTCTTCTGCAGATGCTGGGAACCATTCCTCCCACTCCTGCCTCTCAAGCACCACTGCCCTTCAAGCAAACAGATGGAAATCAAGGTGTCATTTTTAAAAATCTAATTTAGATATGAAATGTGAAGTTGAGAAATGAGTGAAAGTAAACACTTCCATTTAAGGTTGTGACTTTGTCACAAAGGAACAAAAAACTACACCGTTTGTACTTTTCATTGCTGTTACCAACTAGAAAGGAGCCATTTACAAGTGGATAACCACAAGAGTTTGCCTTGCCAGTTGTTAGATCTCTTGAATAAATCTTCCCAATTACCACATCACCTTCTACCTCACATACCACATCATGGGTTTGTATACAAAACCCCTAGTGACAACACCTGTAGTGACAATGAGGTTTCCCTCTCTTTAGGGTGTAAAAAGATAATTTTACTTTTAAAAGAAATGTGGAAAAAAGTGTTTGTTTATTAAAAGCTGGATCAATAATCTGATTAGGGACCTCACAACTCCTTCAGCTCAAAGAAGGGGATACACTGAACTTGAATTGCCAAGGAGTCTGTGGATCCAGATATGAAACCCCTTTCAAAGGAGAGGAAGGTTCATAGAAGGACTTGGTGCCTGCAGTCCCAAGAGGTGCTCCTGTCCCTTTGTGCTAGCTCTGCGAGCAGCACACCAAAGCCAGACACCACTCCCTTTTCATCCTTTTCATCGCATGCCAGCAAAAATAAATAAATGAAAGGACTTGTCTCCAGGCAAAGTAAGTTCCTTGACGTGCCTGACATGGATGGAAGAAGGAGGCAATAGATACATATCTGTTTGGAGGCAAAGGGAAAGAGGGAGATGAAAAGGAGGTGAAGATAGGATCAACCTTCCTGGCAGAGCTTACACTTAGACCAGTAAACTGCAGCCTTAAGTTTTCAGATAAAGTCCCAGTGAAATCAATGGCAAGATGGATGTTATGGTACCAAGAACAAGTACAGAGAAATCTGAGGCAGGAGAACAACAGTGGATGAGAGAGAACGCAGAGCTCAGTTTCTTTTACACACTTACACATGCAGCCTGCATTTATGCTGATACAGGATTTCTCTATTTTAAAAGGTCACCCATAGCCATAAAGCAAAGGAATCCACATGCTCAGCAAAGAGCCCAGGCTACAGAGACGCTGAATGTGGTACCACAGAAGAGCCTAAGACCTAAGACCTAACTTCTACATAAAAGCAAACACAGGCAGCACTGAATTTTTTGATCTCACTCTGCTGAGCTTTACGCTGTCACAATGGAATGAGGAAAAGAGATGAAAATCTGAGGTCCTAGAAGTTGTGTTTCCAGTTAGATTTTTATCTTTGGTATTTTATTTTTTTTAAAGAGTTCATGCAATCTTGATAGGATTAGTAAAGTAAAGCTGGAACCTCACAATTCACAACCAACTGCATGATGCCGTAAGGCTAAAAATCATACCATGGCCTTTCCTTCATAACTGAGGTTACTGGATGGAACAGAATAAATTGCAGATGTGTGTTCAGTTCTGTAAATATCTCTAGTGAAAGTGTAATTGGATGTTGAGTGGGTGGTGTGGGAGTAGGCAAGCATCCAGGCTTTGCATAAAAAAAGATTTTGTCTCTTGAGAGATGTGTTACTTGTTCATTCTTTACACCAGTGTGAAACTGGCTCACTGTTCCATCAGGGGGCTAGAAACTGGATACCAGCAGAGCACAGTACAACTCATAGCAGAGAAAATGAACTCCATTTACAAAATTAAAATATAAGTTCATAATTCTTGTGCTCCATCTTGATTTGTGACTGCAGAGTGGTGTGGATGGTTTGCCTGAGAAAGGCTTCATTACACACTTTCATTACATACATATTACATACTTCTTTCATTTTTAAAAAAGAGGCTAAATTTTTTATAGTATTCCAAAAAAACTGGTCTCCAACTGAAAAAAACCCAACAGGAATAAAACAACATAATCTATAAACTGCATAACAAAAACAAACAAAAAAAAGGCATGTGATAATGTCTATTTTATAACATACTACAGTAAGTCACATAATATAATATAAAAAGTCATAGATTCTCAAGGGCTTCATCATTGATTCAGATAGTTTCTGCCTCTCTTCCTCCCTTCCAAATGATGGGAATCTGTGGGAATTCAAGTCCTTTTTCTTCACCAGGAAGAGAATTAAACCATTGCTGGACAAACTCCACAAACAGAGTGGACAAATTAGAGGAGGAAGAGTTGACCTAAGAGTCCATGAGAACAACCCTTGCTTTGGAGGGCGACTCTTTTGGGCTGCACAAGTCTCAGCTCTGCAAGCAGTGGAGTTTTGCTGACAGATCCACTGAGTGGTCAGGCAAACACCGACACAGCGTACAGGAATTATCCACAAAGGTAAATTAACACAATCTGTACATATCTGGAGAGTAATAACATAAGAACCTAACACCATGAAACACAAACCATCTATAAATATGGAATAGGGGAATATAGGTCACTGCTTTTCACGGCCCTAATTGGGAATTGGTGTGTAAAATCACTGACTTAATGTGAGTCCCAGCGAGAAATACCCACAGGTAAAGCTGAGCCAGGCTGGGCCACATCAGGAAAGCAAACCAGTGACTGCATGTCTAACTTTATAAGCATTTTTATTGTATAGTGCAATTTGATACCTACCACAGAACAGTTCTGAAAATGTTAAATAACTCAAATGGCTAAAGATGGCTCTGGGTAAAATACTGCATCAGTGTCAGAAGAACACAGAGTCTGAGCTCAGAAATAATTTCTTTTAATGCTTGGGTTGACCTTTTGGTGTCTTTTTTTTTCTGGTATATCTGTAACTGAACTATATTTGCTACAACCAAACCACAAAATGAATAAAGAACTTTAAAACTATGTATCAGTTTACCTACATGGTCAAATATAATTATGCTGAACTGCAGTTCATTTAAGTCCCATATTGGTTAAAAGCAGTCACTAAGTGTGAGCAAGGGAATTACAGGGGCGGAGAGGCTCAGGCAAGGCACCCTCAGCACCCTCCGTATCCAGTGTGTCATGAGCAGGAACAGCCTGCGCTCTTTGAGACAAACAGCTGATCTCTGTTTGCACAGACAAAAGTGCAATTGTTTTTCCATGTGTTTGGCTAGCTAAACAGAGCCTTGGCTTTAATGCAACATGCTTCCCAAATCATTCACTTATACCATGAAAGGAAGCCACTTTGTGTCTTGAGCAGCAACAAGAGACGAAGAGACAGAGAAGTGCAGGCAAGAGTCTGTAGAGCAGCAGCTGGGGAGCAGCAGCATCCTTGGAGTGCTCAGGGCAGAGAGCTGAGATAGCCATGGTCTTGAAAAAAACCAACAGCATCTGAGGAACTCTCCAAGACATCAAGTGAAATGAGTACTGCAACTAAACCAAGTAATACAAAGTAATTTTCATCCTCAGTTGAGAGCAAAAGCAGTTCAAAATGAGCTTTTTGCTGTAGTGGCCTCTAATTCTATGTCTTTTTTGCAGACACTTAGGATAGCCTTTTAAAGATTTCAGGCATTCTGCAGATCAGTTTTTCAGATGACAGTACTCTCTTTAGAGAGCCTGGACTACCTGGGAGTGACCTGCAGTAGCCTGTGACACCTGGAGCATGGGTGAAATCCCAGCTGTTCCGTCAGGTGCTAGATCTCGCTATTCAATGGCCTATAGACCACGCAGGAACTTGGAAGTTGTATCAAAACACAAGCACAACCCTGTTTTACAGTGCTGCTGTGTCTCTTTCTGAATGGTTACAGCTGTAAGACTCCAGAAAAATCAAGAAAACACTTTCATAAGGGCAGGGTTATCCTGTCATAAAACACTGCTTACTTGAAAACAATTTTTAAAACTATAATTTATTAAAATAATGTGACTAAATTTAGAAAATCCACTGATCTCCAATAATTAAGTTGCAGAAATTTTTTTTTGTATTTGTATTTTTATTGATGAGAAAGAGCCAATGTACAGACATTAGTACATTGGGGCACTTACCCAACAGCATTTTAGGTGACTGGCCTACAAAACAAGGTCAATTATAATGTCAGCTACACTGCTGTGAATGCAGAAAAAAGAGCTCTGAGATATTACGAAACTTGCTGTACTCACATAAGGTTTCAGTTGTTATAAAGAGAAAAAAGTTATTTTATTGCCCAGTAAAACTCTCTCTGTTAAAAGAGTCTTTAGGAAAAATCACACAGAGGCATTGGAAACCTAATACTGCTCTGCAGGCCAAAATTTGGGTCTGGGATAAGCAAGTAAAGCCTTGTTAAACCTGTGTCCCTTGGAGGGAGGGTAAGATGTTAAAGGTGACATTTAGACTCAAAAAGTTGAACTCACTATTTTTATACTTCACCTGGGAATTCCCACTGTCTTAATTCCTTTCTCTATAGTGAGTAACATGGATCTTGTTGCTCAAAACCAGGTCTGACAATCACAAAATTTTTTTTTCTCTGTTTCCTTTTGTGTGTGCAGTTTGCAGTTCACATCCTGCTGGTGCGATGTTTGCGTCAATGTTCCCAACTGCCTGGGAGGGGGTCTTTCCCCTCGTACCTCAGCGTGTGACTTTTCACACGCCAAGTTTTGATTTCTTTATCAGGTCCACATAGTCACAGCACACACCTGGTCTCTAGTACAAGATAAAGGTGGCTGATTCTTTAGTCAATTTTATATCCACTGGCTCAGAAGAACACAGGCTCATGATCTACTGAAGCAGGCACAGTCCCAGACCCAGCCACCTAGTGGTTCACTCTCCAATCTCCGTGATGGACAATAGCAGATAAAATCTGAGGTCATGGTTACTGCTGCATAAAATGAAAGACAGAATGAAAAAAATCTTTGCATTTTCTTTGGTTTTGCAAAACCAGACTGATTTTATAGTAAAAAAATTAGATGTTCTTAAAATTAGATTTTTCTAAAGTCATAGATGCTTGAATATAGCTTCCACATTTCTCTGGAGGAGAATGGACCTTTATATTATAGTTTATAATTAAATACTATCAGATAATGAAGCACATTGTGGGTAGTACTATGCATGTTTAGCTCTGCTGCTTCTCTATTTATGGACAAGCTATGAAAGCAGTTTGTCAGCAACTTTTTCTGAGTGCTCACATTACCAAATACATCCATTCTCAACTCACTCTAATGTAATTATCGAATTCGGCAGCGAGCTGATAACAGAGCTAAAGGAAAATCCCAACCTGCTTCAGTGTTTTCATGCTGTAATTGAAAACAGATGGCAATTCGTGTAATTTATGCTCTTCTACAATTAGTAACATGTTGGTATAAGATACGAATTCTGAGACTGATTTGCATCTGCTTCAACAACACCATATGCTAGTGCACAGCATAAATATTTATCCAAGCCTACTCCATCTTCTCATTTAAAGCTCAATTCCATGAAAAAATGAAAGTACCCTTCAGACACCTTCAATTAGCACTGAAGCATCCTTGGAGTGCTTTGAAGGGCTAGAGGCCCAACATCAAACAGTGAGGTATCTTCTTTATGCTAAACTTTATGGAGAGGAGTAAATGGAGGCATGTACTTTGTGCCTTATTGATACAGTATAAATCCCAGTTTTCAAGCTCTCACTAGAGTGCCTTTAGGAGTTACAAAGAAGTTTCTCACCTAAAATATCCATGCTTCTCTACCTTTCTCATTATCCTCTAAAAGACTTGGAAATTAGACTTGGGATACTTTTTCCTGGGGAAAGATTTTTTTAAGGATTTTTAGACTGACTTATCTTGCTTGTCAGTTATACAATCCTCATGTCTGAGGTCAGGTTGGCAAGGACCATCAAATGCGTTTTGTGTTTCTCTGCAGCTTGAGGTACATTCAACTTCATGAGAATCTCACTGTTCAAATTTTTTCCAAGTGCAGGAATATAAGGCATTGGCAATTCCTCTGACATCACACGGTTTGGGGTTGGTTTTCACCCTGCTGGACACTTATAATGTGTGCCTTTTAATCTTCCATGTTACAAATCTGAAATATGTTATTATTCTGGCAGTACTTGAATTCTTTGGACTAATCAGATAGTACAGATGTTCCTTTGATTGCATGAAATGGGCTTGATGATCCTGGTAAAGTGACATCCATCGGCTTCTTGACACAGTGGCAACTCAACTACACTTGAGAGTCGGTTCTTATTCTGCTAGTGAAATCATCGTTTGTGAATAACCATTTGAAATGAAATAATCATTTGTGAATGCAGAAGACAAATGCACAGGCAGAAACTTTATAAAGCTGATCTCCTCCTCGTGCCAGCTTTTAGAGATCAGGAGAGCAGAACCATGCAGAAAAGGTCCTGACTGCACATTACAGTTGCCAAGCTGAGCTCCAAACAGAAGGCACTGGTACCAGTGACAGCATGTGGTCCTTCAAACTCCCTGCTACAAAAACTAGGCTTGAAAAGCTTAAATAGCCACTGGCAATTTGTATGATTTGAGGACCTTAGGTGTAACAGCTATAAATACTAATTTGCTAAGAATCAGTTTAAGGAATCAGATAGCTTTCTTTTAACAGTTTGAGTAGGGCACTGATTTCTCCAGCCAGTAGGAAGAACAGATGATCAGCAAAATGAGTGATTAATTTGTCTCTCTCACAAGCCTCATACTTAGCTAGGTCTGCTTGTTCCATCACACTTTGTTGCAGTTATGTCACACTAAATAACAATGTGATGCATAATTTAAGTCACTAGTTTGAAGTCAAGTTGCAACTTTTAAAAAAAAACTTTGCACCTTAAAAACAGAAATTAACTTGCAGAATAAATCACTGAAGAAAAAGAAATTTAGTTTTACTGACAACAACTGGCAATACGTAGCAATGTCATCTGCAGAGAACCAGACTTTTCAGCCAGTCAATAACGAATATTAAAGCAAGTTGGGAACTTCAAAATCCTGCTGTTCCTGTCTGCACTGCTGACGACAGCAGACAGCTAAAGAGAGCTGCAAATAACTCAGAAGAACGCATCGCAACACTGACTCCTTTCATAGCCTCACATCGCCTCCAGCTCCCACTTGTTCATGCACTCACAGCAACCACTCTCCTCACAATGCTATCACAGGCAAACACACTTCAGCAAACCAAAAATAATTAAGCTAATTGAATAGATATTTATTGAACTATTTTCTCAGCTTCACACCTGAAACTTCAGACTATGTGTGGTAATCCTATTTACCAGCCTATTAAGTCCTAAAGAGGTATCAAGTCCTAAAGCTTATAGCCTCTCACACATCTTCAGCAGATCATGCTACTAGGGATTTTGTCAGAAATAAATTGTCAGAAAACTCCCCCAGAAGAGGATGTCACACATAAGGAGATGGCAAATGCTGCCACGCTGAGGTGCACATGTGTGACAGAGCCCATGTGTCCCAGCCACAGCCACTGTGGGCAGTCAGAGCTCTGTCCTGAGCTCACTGAGTTTTCCACTCAGACTCCCAACTCACAGCACTCTGGAGCAGGCCAAGAGCTCAGACAAGCTCGAACTGAAAGCAAGCCACCAATAAATCCAGCAGGTAGGTTAACCCTGCAATGTTTACTGCTTTCTGTGAAACATGGTAGAATTTTAAATGCACAAACCAAGGTCCTACAATGAGACTGTAGGCAGCAGTCTTCTCTTCACAATATGTCCAGCATAATGCAAAGACAGGAAAATAGTGCCCTCCAAAACACGCAAGTGCAAAATCACAAGCTTTACAAATAAAGACGTTCTAAAAACAATTATAGTGGATGCATCTTCTTAGGAGGAAAATCCCTGCTGTTACTGCCAAGAACTTCTCTACAAACTGCAACGCCAAGTCTTGGCTCTTCTTCAAATTCTTGCCCTTTTGATCATAGCCAACTTTCCTTGTTAGCACTTCTTTGCGCTTACTCTTTTTGCAGACAAAAGCCTCTTGCACCAGCCCACCAGAAGTTACAGTGCCCAACAGCCTGTTTTCAAAGTGTCCTTCCTGCAGCTTCCACACAGGGGAATGCTTAATTTCAAGGAGCTGTCATCTAAAGCCTGTCATTTGATTTCTTTAAATTTTCCAGATTGAGGAGTTCTGTAAACAGATGGATTAAGTGACATAGTTTTGGGGTTTTTTTTTAAATTTCAAGTACCACACTATGATTTACATACTTATTGCCATGGGAACATCTAACAAAAGCCCTTATTTTCAAAGAAAAGCACCATCTCTTCACTTGGCTAAAGGTATTCAGCATTTCCAAAAATGGAGCAACAATTTTTGTGTCTTAAGAGGGGCTCATCTCATACACAAATTTTTATGTGCAATTCTGCTCTGAAAAAACAATTCATATAAAGATAACAGCTTTGAAAACAATCAGATCTGTCCTTCTGTAAAATCAAGGCAATATATTCCAGTTTTACAGCACTGTTTGTTCCTCTCAGGACAGTGAACTATTCTGCATTCTTCGATTTTGCATGGTTCAGGTAGACCTCTGCAACCCCACGGGATTACACATATGACACCACAGTGTTGTTTTCACAAGTCAGGCTTCAGAATTGCTCCACTGTACTGCTAGCTTCTATATTCAGAGAACAAAAAGTGCTGTAAAATACTAAACTGCCAATTTCAGGATCTAGAACATATATATATATATATATATATATATATATATATGGTAATTAATAAATATTTTTTAAATTTAGGCCCTTTAAATTTTAGGCACGATCATTATTTGAAAATTATACTCTTCATATAAAAACTGTAACAGTATATTATATTTAGGTGTTGTATAAAACATTAAAAATTCCAGCTCCCTCAGAACTCAAGCTTCTTTGCCAGCAGGTTGTGTCTGGGTGCTGCATGCTCCAATAAGCTCTGCAGCTGCCATTCCCTGTTTCAAAGTTTCAAAGACAGTATGTTCTTGAAAGTTCCATTAAAAAAAAGAATCAAGAGGCAGAGAGCAGAAACCCCTGTCCTGCACTTGTTAAGGAGGGTCCCATGGCAGGTCTGGCACCTGCAGAGGGCAGGATGTGCATCCCTGGAGCTGTGGCCTCCAGCTTGCTGGGTGTGAATAGACGGGTGAGAGACAATTGGGATGAGTGTGATGGGAAAGAGAGATGAATTAGAAGGTTGGGCAAAATTCATGGCAAACTGGGGTACATGCAGAATACACCTGAAACCCTCATCTGTGTTGCTGCCATACAAATAAAGCATGGCATAAATGGGTAGTTTAATCTTCCTGGCCATTGGAGCAGGTGCTGCAGCTAACTTAATTTTCTTGCTTTTATCTGTACTTAATATAATACTTTGTTTTTCTCGTTGTACAAAGCAGAGATTAATTCACAGATATATGCAGGATGTGATCCAAGCCCACAGGTAACTCAATGGGCTCTGCACTGCAGTGCAAAAGCTAAAAGTGGAATGTATATTTATTGATTCTTAAATCACTTATGAAGCTATTTCAGCTCTTCATGAAAGTACTATCTATTGTTCTTTCCAAATTGTCTTGAATCTTAACTGCTTTACACTGAACAATGGGCCATGCTACCTTCACTTCCACTAGGTAGTCTGACTTTGTGCCTATACAGGCAAAGTCCAGAAAGTGCATACCAGTAATCACATAAATTGGAAAGTAAAGAGGGAAGCTAAAATTGTGCAGAGTTGAAAAAAGACATGAAAATTAAGAAAGAAAAAAAAAATCCATCAAAAATTAAGAACACCACCAGCACCAAAACCAGCCAACCATGTGAAGAACAACCCACCTCAAAAAGGGAAAAGGTCAAGAAAGTGACTTGAAAAGGATAATCGAGTCTCATGTGAAAAAGAAACTTCAAGAATCTCAAGGACAGAAGAAAAGAAATAGGAGGGGGTTTAAAGACAACAGAACTCACTGTGCACAAATGCCTGAAACTGAGACAAAGGCACTCAAAACTGGAAACAAAAGCACCTCTCCCTCCCCATATACAGGCAGCCCAGACCTTCACTGAGCAGCACCAATTTCCCTGGGAAATCATCCCATTTTGAGAACCCACCTTCATCCCAGCTGCAGCTGCTGGCCCACTGGGGTCCACAGCCTGGATGTGGCAGGGTTTGCTCCCCCGCACCACGAAGCCCCAGCCCACGGCATCGCCAACGATCTGCAAAGAGGAAAGGACATGATCACTTTCAAGCAGCTCCATGAAATTCAAGGGGCAACTTCTATATGGTCCAAGATGTAATTTCAACATCTCTGTACTTCCAACACACAGTAGAGTACAGGCTGCTATGTCACTCATGGGAAAGGATTGATCCCAATGTTTCCTCTTGATTTTAATGAAGTTCTTTTGTTGAACTAGGAGGCTGTAAAAGCAATGCTTCCAATGACTTTAAAGAAAGTCTCTAGTAATGTATGTGAGTCAAATTTTCTGTCCCATCATACAGAAAACCTTGCTAGAGAACTTTAGTTTGGGTAGGTGAACCACTCTTGCAGAGCAAGAGCACCAAGTCCAGATGAGTTTGTATAATACTAATGTTATTGGCTTAATGTAATTTTACACCCCTTTTAAGTATCACACTGGCTTAAAAACAGAAAAAGCAAGTGCCGAATCAGACCTGAAATTTGTACTGATAATGGAGTTTGAGATTTTAAAGTATAAATCTCAGCAAATACAAATAAGCCCTAATTATCCCATCAGAAAATGTCTGTTTGGATTGGCCAATGCATATAACATGCAGAAAATAAAGAAGAGTACTGGAGACATACCGTAAAAGTTTTTCTAACATATGGGGCTCCAGGCATCAAGAGCTCATCAGCAGTCACAGGTCTCTTTAATACTGTGGAGGTACAGAAACAAATATTCAATAAAAACATTCCTCTGGAGTTTCTCCTAATAAATTAAATACAGTGATGAGATTAATCTTTTTGGCCCCACTTCCCTTACATGCTTTCAATTCTTGCAGATTTGTTTGAAAGCAGTAAGAGAATCAAGGAAATGCCTGCAGAATAATTCTGAGTATAAATTACGAGATCTTTGGAAAACTGGGGCGTTTAGCCAACAGACTTTGTTGTCTGCAATCAAAATCTTCTAAACACTATCACAAAAATCACAAGTAGCTTCTTCCTGTGTCCAGTGTTGAAATAAGTGACCAACCTTCCTGGCACAGAGCAGCTTTCATTCACAGCTCACTGTGTGCTTGTTGGATGCCCTCTACTATTTCATCTGAGTTGGGTTTGAATCACAGAACTGAATAGCAAGAAAATCCTGCTTGGGTGAAGAACTATCTCAAGAGATTTCTGCAACTGTAGGCACAGACTTATAATTCCCATCTTATCCAGGGACAAGGTAACCTACAGGTATCTGAGAATTTAAATGAAAGGAAACAGCAGTAAGTTTCTGCAGGTCCCCATTCTACAGGTCCCCATTGCCTTCCTATGTAATGGCATCATTTTCCTATGAGCAAATTAAATTTGAAATTCTGCCAGATCAAATCGTTACCATCCTGCATACCATTTTTTATCTGTCCATAAATGCTTCAAAGGACAACATAAAGATATATGCTGTTTACCCCATATGCCTGTTTCACCCTTAATATTATGCCTGTTTTTCTTTTAGTGATAAATAATTTTGACGGTGTCTGTCTTTTCAGTCACAGGTGGGAGATAAAATTTCTCACAGATGGTATTTGAAGACATTCTTTAGTTTCTTAATAACATTCATGGGAGTAGGGAGAATTCTAGCAGACAAACCAATACCTTTTTCTTTTTTTACTTTCCCATGCATTTTGATGAACTGTCATTTAGTCAGTGTCACACCTCGCAGAGCATGTTTCACGTTGCAGAGCAACGTGAAAAAATTAAATGATTGTACTCATTTGACAAGTCAGAATCAGGTAAATCATCCATGCAGGCCTCTCTTATGTGCCTCCCTACATTATACCTCCAAGATTTTTTTTTTTTTTTTTTTATGATTGTTTTTCTGCATGATTGGTCAAGTCATGACCTGGGTGTTTTTTAAGTGCTTGCCTGTAAGAGAGCTCGTCTGACAAATACCTCTGCCTTGTGTTTATTAGCACGTAGCTCAGCAACACTCTCTGGGTCTGGATAGCAAGAAGCTATTTGTGAACAAAGTCTCCTTAAAGTCAGCAGAGGATTAAGAATTCCTTGTAACATTTACATCTGACAGCCTTATGTTAACCTATGCGTGTGGATCTGTACTTGTGCTCTGGGAGAAATAATCCTACATTGCCAGTAATTGTGTAATTCGTAAAATTCAGTCTGTTTATAAGCCCACTGCTGTCTTCTTTCAAATATGAGTCTGTTAAAGCTATTCACAGTTTGAAAACTAGTCCTAAGGGAAAATTTCTTCTAAAAAATTTATGCAAGAGCAACGTCAGCCTATTCTTTTTCTTCCAGTGTTGTGTAATCAGCTGCATTAAAACAAACTTGTTCTCACTACTCATGGGCTGACACTTCATATAAAATCAAGAACCATAAATGAACTGAATAGTTGGCATACTTCAGATAACATACACATTTATGGATAGCACATGAATGCTGTTTTATTTGTCCCAGAAAATTTTCCAGGATGTTATTAATGTACTGGGGACAAAGAGCTCCCCATACAAAAGCTACCAAAATGTTTCTGGAAAGTATACCTGAGAGATATTCTGCCAAAACATGATACTGTAGCACCCTGTATATAGGTGCAAGCCTCTGCATGAAGGGGTGAGCATACTGGAAGGTGGTGCTGAGCACCCAACAGCAACACACTGCGAGGATGCAATGGCCACTAGAACTGACAGCATTTCATCTGCTGGGCAACAGGTCTGCTGGAGGGAATTGTGGCTTCTGAGCATATAATCCTACTGAATCCTTCCAATTATTTCAGTTCTGAGCTCCATACTGAATTCCCAGCAGAGCTTAAGCAGAGGGAAGGAAATGTACTAAAAGGAGAGAGAGGAAATATACCCTTCCCTTTCTGATGGCCACTCTGCACAGCAGGAATGAAACACACTTTAATTCACTCACCTCCAGAGTAAATGGTCAATGTTTTGAACAGCATTCACCTAGTGCTTGAGGCACTCTCTTATAATCACTTCAAATGCCAGCATCCCTCTGAAAGCAAAGATTACACATATCCACAGAAGCCTTACCCCGTTGTACAGTCCCCATACCACTGGCAGAGACTTGGTGAATTTGAAATAATAAGGAACTCAAAGGGCAGCAGGGGCCCTGTTTGATATTCAGGGCTATTTCTGAGGGAAACAGAGAGGCTGAAACAATATCTATCTTGGTCTGCTTTTCCCTTCCCAGATGTACAGTAAGAAACAATTTTAAGTGAACCGTGGAAGAATGGGTGTGTTTAACCTTCCGGCGTGGGATAGGAAATCCTTTCAAAAGGAAAATAAGCTTCAACACTACTTCTACCTTCTGAAACAGACCAGTGTAAGACTTAAAACAAACTGAAATGTTCAAATGGTCTCTGACAGGCTGAAACAATGCTGCCTCAGTATTTTGAGAGCCTTCTGTTTTCTGAGAGGTGTTATTCCATAGCAGCTCAAGCAGTCACTGGATAGTTAAACTCTCCTCTGACTTGCACCAAAGGAATGTTTCTAGGAGGAGATTTGAATTGGTTCAGAACTTGGCAGTGAAGAGGCAAATCTAGGCCTCTGACTGCACGTCCTCCTAAGAGATAAACTGCAGCTCAAACCACAATTATGGACTTGATGCTGAGATTACTGGAGGCAGAGGTCTGGCTTGTGTTCAGCAGGACTTCAGGCTAGATGCTGATAATAGTTCCCTCTGGCCTAAAAAACCTGTGACACTGAATTTTTAATGTATTCTTGGAAACAGAGGCTTAGGCGTGATGACAGGCATTCTTCATCTCGCCTTCTCCCCACAGAGATGTCTGCAGCCTGGCTGCTGTGCATCCTAAGCCACGCTGGTGCTCACCAGATTTGGGGTTGCAGAGCACGGGGGGACTGCTGCTGAGTGTTGGGCTGCTGCTGAAGTAGCCACTGCTGCCACAGCTGCTCATGCTGCTCCTCCGCACTGCCGACACGATCTTTATCTCCTTGGTGGGACTCACTGAAAGCAGAGAGAAAACAAAGAGAGAAAGGGACCCGATACCAGTTATTAAGCCATTTCCCTGTTTCTTTTTTAAAAAATCCAGCAACAAGCCATGCTTTCACTGACAACACTGGGAATGGGTATGTCCTACACTGATAAAAGAGTCACTGCATGAGAGTAATGCTGTAACTAACATAACTAACTAACTGCTCCTATTGTAGGGTCTTCTAAGAGGCATTTCAATACAGGGAACTATGTTTTTGCAGTTTTCCTTTCCCTTTTTTTCAGTTCTTACTAGATATTACTGTACACAAATGTGGCAAGGCCTCTTCCCCTCACTTTTAATCTTCTCGAAAACTCTCCAGAGAATGTTTGACAAATTGCTTCGAGTTTGGGGGACTTCAACCATTTCAGTTTGAACATTTTTTTGATCAGCATCTGAAATGCTGTTGATACAGATACACCCCAGGGAGCTATAGGTTTGGTGAAATGAGTGAAGGGACAATGCCTATGAACAGGGACATGTAATACTCAGCCCAGCATTTTTTTCTAACACTGAAACACCTTGTCTAAAACCAATTTTTTAATACTCCGTGGAGTCACTCTATAAAGAGCAGTATAATTAATGAGCCACCTGAGAGAAAACTGGTGTGTTTCCTGTTGTCATGGTTCTGCTTGCGCAGGCAAAAGGGGCTGTCATGGCTTTCTGGCATCAAGCGAGATTTCTCAGTGAGGAGCTCCATCAATCGCCGCCGCCGCCGGAAATTCATTCTGCACTGGTAAAGCAAGTCGCTGTCCATAAAATGGTGCTTGTTGGACACTAGCAAAGGAAATGGATACGAAATTTATGCCTGGTGGGCACAGAAAGAAAACCAAGCCTACCCGTGTGCAACTTGTGCACTACAGACCCTGCTGTACAGATGCAATGCTCAGAGCTCTCCTCTTCCCCTGTGCAGCCTCAGAAAGAGGAGGAAGGTGGTCAGCTTCACACAGGTGGCTTCAATATACACCCTTTATAACAGCAATAACAAACCAGGAATTGTAGTGGCAAATGCTGAGAAGAACCTTTTACACCACTTTGATTGATGATATGCACTTTTCATTGCCGAGTGGAAACAGAAGTGCTTTACAGAGAGCTGTGACAGGTTGCATAGTGGTCCAGCTCTGTGCACGATTCCTCTCTACACCTCTTGCTGCTGCTGGTCGCTACAGACCAGACTTCGCTCCTTATGTCAAGTTTTGTGTAAATTCATCAGTCTAGGACAGCCCCTGGGAGCTCTGCCCAACTACCTTATTCAGATCTACAGGGCAGCAAAGAATCAAGACCTGAGTATTTCCTCTGTCTTGCTCACTACAGACACTGTGTCCCAGACATTTCCTGCAGGCCACTTCCCCCCTTTGCACGGATACACAAGGTTTGGGAACAGGCACCTGGCCAAAAATCATTTCTTACATAATGAACAAAAATCTTAATTGCAACCTGTATTGACACTGACAACAAATCCCAGGCTGCTGGTGTCAGAGCAGGAGCACCGAGCCTACTCCCAGAGTGCGACATCACTCTAACATCTACATCTTCACTGCCACTGACGCTGTGATGAAAAACGCAGCAGTTGGATGGAGGCTTGTGCCAAGTGACCTTGGCACTGGTCACTTGGTGAAAGTGACTCCTGCAGGTCCTGACTGCAGGAAAGCTCTCTGGAATACTCTCTGCATTAGTACTGCAGCAACTAAAATAGCTGCAGTATGTGTTTGGCAGCATTTTTCTCAATTTTCACCCAGCTTCTGTGATCACATTCCCCAGAAATAATTTCCCACAGTTGACCTTTTCAATGAAGAATCCAGGTTCTGGATCTTCCTAGTTTATAAACTGCATTTCTTGCAATACTGAATTGTAAGAACTGGTGGGCTGTAGATATTTATGTGTAAAGTATAAACAACAACACAGGCATGTACTGAGGTCAGTCAAGCCTATGATTACGTGTCTCAATCACTTAGCCTCCTGCTGCAGACACAGAACTTTTGCCTTGCTCTTTGCTCTGCCCAACACATGGGGTCCAAAACCCAGCAGAGTCCAAGGTGCTACACAAGACCCAGAGCCTGGAGCCCTGCTGGCCTGCTTTCCTTTCATTCTCATCCCCAACAAGTCTTTCTTACCCTCATCCCTTCTGAACACCTCCCTGTGTCTCAGGTTACCCTTCATGGAACTACAGAACTACACCACACATGACAACCTTGCAAAATAGGCTGTATTTACACATAACCTGCCAGTAAGTAATTTGATGTTTGTGAGCTGAAGAAATAACCTCAAAGACAAAACAGTCCAGTCCAGTCATCTTTTCCAGGGATGTCAAGTCACCCAGAAAACAAGGAAGATTTGAGCCCTAGATATGATCCTTAGGGCACTGTCTTCTATGTGGATGCTTTATAAGGTCAGAACATCTTGCAAAGAAGCATGTCTCTTGCCTGCCTGGGTCTCTGTCAGAGAGACCACTGTCTGTGCAAACGGACTTCTACCTTTGGGACACAAGGAATAATCAGCACACAGGAGCTTTCTGAACTGCACATGCTGGTGCCCAAGCTGCCACTCAGGCCATCTGCTCCAGAGCTGCATGGCGTAGGCTGCAAGGCATCCCTTAGATTGCCTGGTTCTGTCAAAGATCTTTGGAAGAGCCAGTGCCACTTGGCTTTTCTCTGCTTCCTTTTGATGCTGAATTTGCTGTGTCCTCAGGGATACAAAATGGCTTTGTTAAGTCAAATTTAGCATCACAAGTAACTCATTACTGTGTTCTGACACATTAATTATTGCAGGCACACACTGCTGCTGTGCTCCCCATTTTGGATACACATCATATGCAATTCTATTAAACAACACTTCCTAACAATCACTATTTTTGAAGAACGGAAGTAGAGGAGGAGAGATTTGGCAATGTGCCTACATCCCCCAAAGGATTTGCTATCAGAGGCAGAGCTAGTACGTAGGTGTTCGCAGCTACCAGTTTCATTTTAAGATCACTGACATAATAAGTAAAAGTAGAAATATCTATCAATATCTTACCACATTATTAGAATAACCTGATTGAAAGACAAAAACAAAAATTTTGAGGCCATCTCAAACTCAGTCTTAAAAAGGCAAGCTCTACTTATTCAGCACTATTGTGATTCATAATCTTAAATGAAAGAGGGCTCCACAAATGCTTCCTACCAAATAGAACTGCTGTGGCCAACCATTCACAATGTAAAAAATATCACTAGCGTTCCTGAATCAAGTTAAATATTAAGAAGTCACTGTTTTTAACGAAAATTATTCTGTTGTTTGTGTCATTAAACTGAAGTACTCTGACAGTACTCAGAAATTATGATAATCAGAGATAAACACACACTCATGCTGCAGACATTGCCAAGCACTCTGAACTTCAAGAATTACTGACCATGAAACTAGATAATGTAAACATTTTTATGCCATGATAGTGAACATATTTTAAAATAACAATACTTGTTTTGAATTAAATATTGTAATATTTCTGTACTTGAAACAGCAAGGCTAAGATTTTCCATTGAAGTCATTAATCTCTGCTGTAACTATTTCAGTCCATAGAAGGGTAAATTTTTATACAGTAGATGAGTGCAAGTGGAAAAGCTAAGTCCAATGACTGTGTGTTGGAGAATATTTGTATATTATTTACACAACAAAGGATTTGCAGCCAAAATGCTTAGGACATGGAGCATCAGTATAGAATTTGGCATGCTCCTTGACTTTCATGTTTTAACCTCCTCATTTTTAAGGATAGTTCACATATCATGTGTTTGTAACATCATGTAGTTTTTTATATATTTAAAAAGAAGCTAAAAACATAAATAGGAGCAATACAGCTCAGACTGCCTCCTGTGCACATATCATGAAATAAAGTCTCTCACCAAAGTTATGACCATGCCTCATGGGGCTCCTTTTTTAATCATCTGAGTTATTCATGATTTGTGATTATATGTCCAGGCTGTGACTCTGCCAAAGGATGAGTGTATCTGGAAAGGTGTGAAAAAAGGAATTTCCAGATCACGGATCAGAAGGAAGAGGTTGAGGAGGGGAGGCAGATGTGGCTGTCTCTGGAAGCACTCCACGGGTGCAGTGGCTGACTTTGAGCAGGAGCCAGGGAAAGCTACACATGCCCTTGTCCTTGGTAAATCACAGCTCTGTGAATGCTGGATGAGAGCACACACAGAAGGCTGTGTTTGTTACTCTGCTGTACCAGGGTTTGTTACTGGTAGCTGCTGGTGAGAGGTACAGGTGCAGTCATGGGTGCTCACTCAACCACTTTAGCAGCCCACATTTTGCTGCAAGCAGCAGAGAAAAGTGGGAGTGGAAAGCTTTTCCAAACCGATGGCAGCATGCTGAGAGGGTTGCACAGACTTGCCCAGGAGCAGTTTCTTTAAAGGTAATTTAGAGGCTGTTACCTCTGGGTGTTGACTCAGAAGCAGCAGCAGACAAACTTGTGGCAGCTGACAAGGCTCTTGCTCCTGTAGCTCTCATGGAAGCTGCTGCTCTAGGAAGGGATTAACATTACTACTCCTGAATTAGTTCACTGCCCTTCCTAGCACAGCATAGAAAAGCAAACTGGCATCCATTTCAGTTTGTCTTTAACAGTCAAGCCATGGCTGATGAGTGTCAGGACCTGCATTTGTACATTTATGAAAGTGATGCAAAGAGCAAGGTGGGGTGACTTCATGTTTCTTGCTCCAATTTAATTCATGACTGTTCAGGTGGCAACATGTTCATGCTACAATGTGCACCTTATGCAACAGGAAGAAATGCACCGAAGAGAGTAAAATATGGCAACTGGAAACCTCCAAAACCATAAAACTACACAAGAGCATTTATTGTCCTGGAAGGAAAGGCACCAACACTCACATATACTCACCAATGTCAAACTTTGGAGGTAAGGTCATAACCCACCAGTCTAATCTCCCACATACACAGGCCACAAAATTTCTCACAGAAACAGAATTTAACAATTATTTTTTAATCTTACAAAAAAATTTAGCTTACTTTAAAGCATTTATTGACCACTTTACTCTTCCCTTTAGAAGCTATTCAAGTCTTCAGTCACTTGCCCTGCCAGAAAATAAAGATTCAACTCAAAGCTGAATTTGCTTAACTTTAGCTGCTAATCCCTGGATTTTGTCACACCTTCATTAGAAAGTTATGTATGATCTGGTAAAAAAATCTTTGCAAAGAAACCTATGAAGACATGAACCCAACTGTCAAATGTATCTTTAACCAACTGAGTAAATACTACCCATTAAATTCTGACCTTTTTTAGCCCTCCTGGAGTCCTCTTCAGAATTTCTTTCTTTTCTAAAAATCCACTTAACAGAACTGCATAGCCACAATTACAACCTCACTCCCCTTTCCTTACTGAGTGTTGTTCTTTTTGTACATCTCAGGCCCACTGTTACTACTGCACTGTACTGCACAAACAGCATAAAATGGGAATAATTCTTGCTCTGCACATCCTCCTTTTCCTGCATAGCACTGCTTCACAGCAATGAGTGGAGATTGTATTCTCATTTCCTAGATGCACTGCCTTGTAGTTATACCATTAGCTATACAAAAAACCCACCTATTTTGAGGTATTGACCATTTAATTAATAGAGTTCAATTATTTGTTTACTGTCTCATCTGTCCCTAGAGCTTGAAAATTTAATTGGCAAGGGTTTTAGCTGGCCATTCACCATTTATGTTACTGTTAAGATGAGAAAAATCACAATATTTATTTTGGATTTTCTCTGTTTGGGAGCACTTAATGTTGCAGCTTCGGTGCTTCTTGTTCCTGGCTGCTTCACAGTTTCTGTTCAGACACATAAAATATAAATAGTAACATCCATGCAAATCTTCTTTCAGCTTCTGATTCTGACATAAAATCCGAGGATCTGCATGGAGCTCAAACAGCCTTTTCTTTTCCACTTTTTCAAGGAGGCTGATGCACAGCGGAGATAGAAATACTAGCTTTACACTGATTTCATAGGACCGAGGAAGCTTTAGGAAGTACAAAAGCCTATTTTAATAAATGGTATGACTCATGCCTGAAAAATCAGGCCATTTTCATAACTGGCTTTTCCCCCAAATCCCTCCCACCACTTCAATTCCCCATGATTTTTAGCGCTGATAATCTGTGTACATCTCCACTGCAGTGATTAATGCTTTCTACCAGCTGAAAGCTGCAGCCCCCAGTAGGACACATCCAGTGAGGCACTCCAGCTGCTCTGCACGTCCCCAGAAACAACACTGCCACCAAGCAAGCTCGTGGCTGGAGCCAGGGTACGGCTGTTCCATGCTGAGGGAGCTGTGGGAAGGAGATCAAAGTTCCATGAGGAGCCAGATGAGCAGCTTTTCTCAAGAGAGCAGAGGACACACTGAAGTGTGTGCTTATTTGTGTGAGAGTGTGCTTGTGCTAGGGTTAAGAGGAAGAGGCTATAAAACATGAGCAGTGTATGGATTTTTCAGTGTGGGTATGTCATATCTTTCTCCACTTAAAGACACTGAACTCTTTCCAGCAGTGCACAACACATTACCAAGTCTCTGACTGCACAAGGCAGCAGCCCCAGTCTATTCAAAAGTACACTTTATCTTTTTAATGAGGTTGTTTCCTCTATTAAAGTGATGTGAAATGCAGTTGGAAGTTGCAGGAGATCATTCTAGACCTTCAGAGTTACTGGCTGCAATAGTCTGTGCCTTCATATAGCAAGTCACAGATGACCATATCAGTTTTGACCTCTGGAGAGGCAGGATATCACCCCAAAAGAGCAATGTCCTGCCAAGCACAAATGCAGGATGATGAGACATGCACTGACAGGCTGCAGGGGCTGGCAGGAGCTGGGGGGTTATCTGAAGGAGAGCAAAGCTGGAGCTGCTTCCACCTGCACCCAAAGTGTGCCCAGGGAAGGGTCTGGCTCCCACTCCATGTCATTTTGCTTTCTCACTCTGCTCTCCAAAGCAGAACCAGTCTTTAAAAGGGAAGGAAACAAATCAACACATAAAATACGAGTTCCTTAAAAAAATGCCTCTGTCTATGGATAGCACACAGCTTGCTGAGCCAGCCTCCTCTGTGCCTCAGGCCTTTGGCCAGCCCAGTTTTGGTCCCTTGCCAGAGAAAGTGGAAGTGTGTGTCCACTTTGGCTTTCAGAGACCAGTGGTGAGTCTGTGGGCTTGGCAAACACCCACAGCTGCTGAGCCCTGCAGAGAGCAGCTCTCAGCCAGTCCTCACCCCTCACTGCCCACCTCTGCCACCCCACCCAGCCAACCCCTGTGCTGCCCCTCTTCCACTCTGCCTTCACTGACACACGTGTGGCTGGCACTTTATTCAGCACTGGACAATGCTTTTCCCACTCCTCTCAAAGCCTTCCTGTTTTTCTGCTAATCTGGCACTGCAAATGCATTTTAATCATGGCACCTATTCAGATTAGTTTCCTTTTACACATTGATGAATTCCACCTGCTTGGATCTCCCACCAATCCAGGGAGAGAGATTACAGATGTTCAGTGAGCACAGGGCCCTGGATCTTGGGTCTTGGATTCCCTGCACTGCATAAACACAACAGTTGCATTTCCGCTTTTTATGAATGTTTATATGCTACACAGACCATAGATAAGCCCACCTGTGCATGTATTCAACCATCACATTAAACTCTCGGCAGTGCAGCTGTACTAAATTGTATTTTTTTCTTATTTGGATTACAAGGAATTGACTTTGAACAGACAATGGATCTCAGCTTGAACTGCTCTTGTTTCCACTGATCCCCTTGTATAGAACTGCAAGGCAGATTCTGGCTCTGAAATACAAAATCCAGAGAGCTGTTCCAGCTCATCCTACTAAGGGCGAAGTCAGTAAGCATGTCCAGAAATAAATTGGTCCTGGAACTGTAAGTAGGTCCAGAAAAAAAAGCTGTGCTGTAACTACAGCTCTCTGAGCTATAACTAGGAAGTGCTTTCTGATTGTTTTGATGAACTGTAGTACATCCATGTAGCCAAAAAAACATCTAGACAATTTTTATACTGTCTTTAAAGCATCAAGATTAAATAGAAAATAGTCAAAAGTTCCTTGGGAACTGAAATTCAGAGTATCCTGTTCTTATTAAGGTGGCATGTTCTGATCAGTGCACTAACATGTTATTTCTGCTGCCTTAAAATAGGTATGCAGATACATGTTTCTATATACATTTTGTCTTTTCAGCCAGTTTGCCATTTATTTGCAGTATATTTTCAAATACACATTACTTACTCTAGCATAAAAAGCCAGTGCTGAATCACACACATTTCAGCAGTCTTTTTGGTTTGTATATGAGGATTTATCATCTTTAATTTAGTAAGTTTACAGAACATAGCCAACTGCTTTTCTTTGCTTCCAAATAAAGTATGGAAAGTGCAGTCTGTGGCAAGGAAAGCAGAAGATGAAAAGGCCCATCTGGGTATCTTTTTTTTTGTTGCAGTTGTTAAAACTGAAACTCATTCTCCGTCAGAAAAACAAAATTCAATAGTTAATATGAAAAGAATTTTTCATATGTTATTTACATAAAGCATCGAGCATGTGGTTCTTTCAAAAACCAAATCAATTCCTGCTGTAGATAAAGACAACTCTAAGAAAAGCACAATGAGAAGCTGACAGACTAAGGAGTTGGAGGTTTATACAATTACATACAAAGTTCTTATTCTTTGACTTCTTGCAAGGGCAAAATCATGAAAATATGCAAAGTGGTCCCCAGA
Organism: Acridotheres tristis; assembly: GCA_037013685.1. Lineage (NCBI taxonomy): Eukaryota > Metazoa > Chordata > Aves > Passeriformes > Sturnidae > Acridotheres > Acridotheres tristis. Next base: position 136,918,077 of record CM072886.1, on the reverse strand, counting down.
TTTAGCATAAGCAGCTGAATTACTGTGGGTGAGGTTATTGTCCCTGTGCATGGGGACACTGCCAGGGAAGAGCTGCCACACAAACAACTGAGTGCTTCTGCCTGGCACCAGCACGGGGGCAACAGGACTGATAATCAAGTTGTGTTGCAGGACATCATAGAGTAACTGAAGGTTAGGTTTGTGTTTTACTGAGACAAATCAAGGCATCATCTGTAAAAATGTGATGCTTTACAATTTTTAGCATAATGAAAGCTTGGATATACCCCAGGGCTGATGTGAGTCAAATTTTAGATCAACTAGAAAAGAGTTTTAAAAAATATGTGTTGATTTTGGAGAAGAAAGCCTATGATCAATGAAGTCGAGGATTTATGGTATGCTTCAGTGATACTTGTAAACTGCTATCTGTAGTTGGTATTTCCAAGAAACGGGTTCCAAAGAGAAATCCTGAATGAAGGAAGAGTACATTTCACATACATGGCAAGTTTTCAGTTTGCAAGTGAATCATAATCAGCTAATCATAAGCAGTTGGACACCTACAGTAAATATAGCAGCATATACTTCATTATTCACAGCAATTTTGGAAGAGAAGGAAAGCTTTTCAACAAAAGCAAGAGAAATAATACTTTGTTAGATATTTAATCCACTTCCACAATTATAACAAACTTTCAATTGCATCGTGTGTCTTTGATGCTTAAAACTAAATGCATTGATCATCTTCACAAAGGAAATTCTGCTGTATAAAGGTACAGAGTCCTTGGAAAGAACAGGGAAAATTAAACATAAGACTTTCCTGCAGAGACAGGGACATAGCATGTGTCAACATCTACTGTTCTCACTAAGTCACTACAAAGTGTTTGTTTTCATCTCGGAAGGTAATTTGCACAGTGGAGTTCGCAGATAAAAGATTAGCTCTTGAAAGGAGATAAGCATCTGCTAATGTGCTAAGCCAGCAGAACATGTGTCTACTGTGAACATACCAGGTCTGATCAAGTGCAATTATCTCAATAAAACTTTTTAAAGTTGAAAGGTATTTTAAAGGAGGGTGGAGGCCAAAGATACAGATATCATTTCTAAGACACCTTACTACATATTTATTGCCATCAAAAAAACCTAGCACTGACAAAGTCATATAATCATTTAGGTTGAAAAAGACCTCTAAGATCATGAAGCTCAACCATTAACCTGACACTGCCAAGTTCACCACTAACCCATGTCCTGAAGTGTCACATCTACACATCTTCTAAATTCTTCTAGGGATGGTGACTCCACCACTTCCCTGGCCAGCCTGTTCCTATTCTAGAGAACCCTTTCAGTGAAGAAATTTTTCTTACTACCCAAACTAAACTTGCCCTGGTGAAACCTGAGGCTTTTTCCTCTTGCCCTGTCCCTTGTTACCTGTCAGAAGAGCCTGACCCCTACCTGGCTCCAGCCTCCTTTCAGGGAGCTGTAGAGAGTAGTAAGGTCTCCCCTGAGCCTCCTTTTCTCCAGGCTAAACACCCCCAGCTCCTTCAGCTGCTCCTCATCAAACTTGTGCTCCAGACCCTTCCCCAGCTCTGTTGCCCTTCTCTGGACACACTCCAGCCCCTCAGTGTCCTTCTTGTAGTGAGGGGCCCAGAACTGGACACAGGATTTGAGGTGTGGCCTCACCAGTGCTGAGTACAGGGGGACAATCCCTGCCCTGGTCCTGCTGGCCACACTGTTTCTGATCCAGGCCAGGATGCCATTGGCATTCTTATCCACCTGGGCACAGCTGGCTCCTGTTCAGTCACTGTTGACCAGCACCCCCAGGTTCTATTCCAGTGGGCAGCTTTCCAGCCACTCATCTCCAAGCCTGAAGTTTTAGATGAGGTTCCGTGCATGGAGTTGTTCTGACCCGAGTGCAGGACCCAGCATTCAGCTTTGTTGAACCTCATCACTCCAGACTGTCCAGATCCCTCTGTAGAGCCCTCCTACCTGCCAGAAGATCAATACTGCCAACCAACTTGGTGTCATCCACAAAGTCACCTTCGCTGCCCTTGATCCCTTGATAAAGATCTCCTTAGTAAAGATAATTAAGAGGATATAATAATGAGCCCTGGCCCCAATACTGACCCCTGGGGAATACTCCAGGCCTGACCATCCAGCCAATTCTTTGCCCTGTGAATCCACACCATGAGAATACACTTCCTGCAGAATGCCACAGGAAACAGTATCAAAGACTTTACTGAAGTCTAGGTATATCATGTGTTTCAAAGAAAACAGCTGCCAGGCTGTCATCTCTCTTAAAAGAGACTCTTAGATCCCTCAATCATTCAGGAAAGGAAAGCCTCACCACATCTATTCTGCTCCTGGTCTGAGTCTGAAATAAGAGTGGACAGCCATGCAAAGTGCTTCATGCTGAACTGTGCTGTGGCCAGTGCTCAGGGAAGATGCTGGGGACATGTCAGGAAAGAAATTACACCAAGCCCATGGACTTGAAGGTCAGCAGTAGCTTGGGAAACCACAACAAGAAAAGAGATAGAATGTGATCTGGCATGGGAAGATGAGTTCTGCTGCTCAGGCCCCCATTTCTCACAGGCTCAACGGGCAGCACACATGGTACCATCTGTGGATTGTACAAGGCAATCCCTGTGTGTTTACATTCCACAATATATTGAGAAGTGTTCATAAATGAGCTATGGTTTGGTTGCTGCCATGGAAGAAATGCAAATATTCATCGTGCAAGTTGTAGGTGCTATCCTAAGACAGCACTGGTTTGTTTCTCTTAACAGTATTAACCAGATTTTAAATTTAAACTATTTATCACTGGAGATTCCAGAGTTCAAAAATTTCTGCAAGTCAGGCAGATGTTTCTCCATCCCTCAAGCTTTCATACCCAATGAGTCCTTGCTCTGCTGTTGTGGCTGCAGGTGCAGGGTAACTTCTTCAGCAATGGCTATCAGCAAGTATGAGCCAAAAGCGACTCCATAGAGAGCTCTCTGAACACCCTCTTTTGTCCTTGGACATCTCAGTACCTCTGTTTTTCAGAGTGAGAAAGGGTTGTGACTATGTGTGGATGTTCACACTGACCATCCTTGCCTTGGCCTGATACCTATGTGGGAGCTGGCAGCTGGCAGAGAACCTCTCCTGCTGCACGTGAATTTTGACCACAGTAGCTGATCTGTCCCACCATACCCATATGAAGAGGAACTAAGAAAGATCCAGTCTCCCGGAGGAAAGTTCTATCAATTAATATTACCAAGCTCTACATACCCCACATACTAGAAATGGGCTTTTCTACAGGTGAGAAATGTGTTCTGTGCACTTTTCGTCCCTGCCTTTATTGTATGTGCATCACTAAACTTATAATTCTTCGCACAATCTTCATTCCTGTATTCTGGATGAAGGCTATCAGAACTCACAAGTGCTGAGTAACTACCAGGAAATACAATTCCAACACCTGCCTTCAAGAAATGTACCATGCATAATTCCCTGCTACCTATGAAGGCTTTACTCCTTATTATATGGGAGTACCAATACACAGGAAAGGATATCTGGGTCCTATTTGTGAAAATGGTGGTTTGTGGGTTATAATTCCACAGAATCATGGAATATTCTGAGTTGGAAGAGACCCACAAGAACCACTGAGTCCAACTCTTACATGAATGGCCCATATGGGGACCAAACTCACAACTTTGCATTATTAGCACCACGCTCTAACCAACAGAGTTAATCTCAGTGATTTGTGTGGGCCAGTGAGATTTTGGCAGGAAGCAATTCAGTACTTAAGTACATTCCATCATTTTCATGCTTGGCAGGGGAAACGTGTACAGTTACATATGTCTAAAGAGATCAGGAAGATTATTTTAAAATTGAGAATGTGATGCTTTTGCAGCGCTTATACAATTCCTCTTAAACCACTGTTTTCCTTTTTAAAATTAGCATCGGTGTTTGTTTCCTGTGTGAAACCTGGCTTGTGTCTGACCAATTAAAGTGAAGAAAAATGTGTCAGGAAGCCATTTTGAACACAGTGCCTCAGCTGCAGGATAGAGCTGCTCTGAGTAACTGAAATGAAAGTCAGTATTAGTAAAAAGATATTGCATAATTTGGTCATGGCTGGAAAATTACTACTGAGATTGGCAACTTGATGCAACTATTTCTATTATTTTTCATCGCATTAGGTGGGGTAATAAATAGCTCATGAGAACAATACAGCAAATTTTATTTTATTCCATAATCTGGATATCAAACAATACTGCTAGAAAAAGATTGCCATTAGGACAGGAAATGTTTTATTCTCCACTCCTGTTCAGTCAAGAGTCTTTCTGCTGGTTCTGCCAACAAGGATCCAAATTAGTGTCAAGTAACATTTTGGTACTGCTGATGAGGGACAAAACAAAGGAAGCACAGTATGGTGAAATTAATTTATCATACTAAGACACGGAAAAATAGCTTTCTTTTGTTTTTTAACTGGGTCTAGAACTCCATGAGATGGGTGGGAGAGTGCTGGGGAGAGAATACCTCTCCTGCTGTTTTACAGTTTATATCCCTAATTCTGTACTGGAAGCTCTCATTTCGAGCTCCCTTCTTAGAGCAACCCAGCATTACAAGAACCTTCAATGTGCACAGATCATTTCCAGTTGCTAAGATGAACCTCAAACCAGCTCCATGTTAATTCTGCCAGTACTTTCACCAATATTCCTAACACTAAACAAATTGTTGCAGGGAAATGAATGAAATCTCCTTCTGCAAAGGAGAAAGTGTGCACAAAGCATGTTCACTCATAAAAGATAAATCTCAAGGACATCATTCAGTTTCACTTTACTTCCAGCATCCCCATCAAGTCCTTGTGAAATCCCCACTCAGTTATGTTTGTATTAAAAACTGGGTGAGGAAGATGACACTACCTTGCAGCAATAACCTGGCATGGACAAGTGAGAAGACCACTTCCTCAGCAATCAACTAATTCCCAAAACTCTGTCTTTATTTCATGAGTTGCAAATCTCTTTCTAAGAGGAGACTTTGCATGTGCTCTTGACTACAAGAAAACGAAAAGCAGGGGATAAACCTGCAGAATGGCCAGGGCTATCCATAGAGGAGCAGGGCCAGTGTCACTCAGGAATGACCCCTGAAACCTGTCTGGACAGGGGCAAAATTATTTCCCTGCAAATGTGCCCTGCTGAGCATTTGCCTTAGCTAATCAAACAATGGTTGATCTGCAAGAAAAGCCACATCCTGACTTTCTTAGCTCTGCGAAGATTCCAGTAACTAAGAAAACCCAACTTTGCACCAAATGTTAAATCCTGACTTTATTTTCTCTGCAAGAACATCTGTGTCAGCATAAATCTCATTTCTATTTTTTTTCTTTTTTTATAAGTGTCCTGGTTTGGGACCCCAGGACAGTAAGGAAAGTTTGCCACATATGTAATACACAGAAAATGTTCAGGTAAAAATAGGAATGAAATCATTGTTGCTGTTCAGAGAAGGGAGGCATACCTTTCCTGTCCATCAAGCTCTGAGCAGTTGGCACCCTATAAATCATAGGAAGCACAGAAGTAATTATAGAACTGGAAACTGATCACTGTAAACATTCAGAAGTAGCTTCTAGTAATTGCAAGTTACCACGAACATGATTAAAATCATGACAGAACTGTGCAGGCCACTTACATGCCCATTTTCTTTATTCATTAAAACTAGGTTTTCTCATGAAGTAACAAGCAATGTAGTCTATCTAGCACCTTGTGTACAAACAGCCTGCTGATATTACCAGTTTGTTCTCAGTCAAAATTAGGTTTGATGCAACACTTGAACCACCAGGATCTGATTATTTGCCTACTGTGCACTAAGTAACGCAGGTGACAACTTCTGCCATTCTGTTGTCATCTCCCAGCATCTCTTCACTGCTCCCAGAGGCACTGCCACTTCTATGGTGGGAAATGCTCGGTTACAGAAGGGCGACATGCACGGAGAACAGATAATGGCAACATGTAAAATGGGGTTTCATGCCAAGGGTGTTAATTTTTTTCACCCTCGGGGCAGTAGAGAGAGAAAAGATTGTCTCCTCCACCCTTAACAGAAGGAGCCTCTTGGTGAAGGTGTATCTGCCAGACACATTATACTGGACCATGAAGAAGTATTTGATTCCTGCTTCAAAGAAGTTATACTACCAGGAAAAATACAGTAACACTTCAACCAAAAGTGACACCCTCTTTCTTGCCCAAACATACTAGAACAACTCTTACTACATGCCCAAGAGGGAAAGCTGCTTTTCTGGCATCAGATTATGCTCTGTTCTGCCTACAAGTAGAGAAATACACAGACCCTGAAATTTTTATCCTGCATCCATAATTTAACTTATTTATGGCTCTAATCCCTATTTGATCCTTAGAAATCTATTTACCTCAATTACACACATTACAGATAGCAAGTTCTACTAGTTAATTACTACAAGTGTAAGAGTACTGATTTTCAGCCACATCCTTAAGTTGTTATTAGTTTCAAATTTTTAGTTGTTGTAAGTTCCAAATTCCAACCATATTCTGCATTTGAGGAAGCATTTTCAGAATTAATACAATGCGCTTTTGAAAAAGCCACCCTTTTACTAAATAAAGTTACTTAGACTCCTATCTGAAATCATTTAGAACCTAGACATACTGTGATCAGGAAGACAAGGGCCCTTCCACGTGATTTGGGCTGAAGAAAGTGCTCCAGCGAGTGCAGTTTTGCTGCTGGGCAGTGCATTTCTCACCGTGCTGTATAATGCCGTGCTCCAGCAGCCGGCGGCCGAGCTGCTCCGCTTCGCTCCGTGTCGCTGCCTCTCCCTCCTGGACCAGCCAGTCCATGAACTCCGAGGCTACAAAGCTCCGCTCGTACTTGACTCCTTCCTCTTCCCTGGCTTGCAGAAGGGTGTTCTCAGAACTCATCAGCCTGGTGTGGTGGGGGGGAAAATTGGTAGGGAAAATGGTTCTTCAGAAAAGCAGTTCCAGATCTATTCCGGCAAATTTCATTTATATCAAGCAAACGTATATGAAGCTTTCACTTGTGGACAGGGGAGAAAACTCTGTTTTCCCAGGTGCTTGAAGGAAAACAGAAAGGAAAGAATTAATAACAAAAATGCACCTGCTGTTGTTTACAGGATGCATGCCTGTGAGATGTGATGTTTTGGTAAGAGCATGTTTGTAAGAGCTGTTGCCTTCCTAGCACCAATAAGCTGACTTTATTCTTGGTTCAGTGAAGCACTCTATAAAATGTGTGTACTTCTACAGTAAATCTGCTTCTTTCTACCTTTGAGAAGAAGCCGTGTTGTTGACATTTCTGCACCACTCCATACAGCAGACAGCAACATTCACTGACTTACTAAATCTTTCTTCAAGCTATCAATCTACTTAGGGAGTGAATTAAAACTGCTTAGTCAAGAAATTTAGGCTTTATATCCCTGTGTGAAGTTGATGCTTTCTTGTTTTTTTCCCCTAAAAGAAAATCAGATTTTTAGGTTTCGTATTTCCCCTATTTAGTGTTTAACATTCTCTAAAAGTTACTGTATAATCAGCTTTGAAAAAAAATTAACCTAAAAGCACCAGAATGTGACTAATGTGTTCAAAGCTTCCTAATTAATATTTACAGTTAGCAGGACTATGCCCCGAAGTCATTTAGATGACTTTGAAAATTCTCTCCAGAAGCTCTAAAACAGCTGCAGAAAAATTCAAGAGGAGGAAAAAAGGTAGTTCTGTGATTTGGGGGCGGATAAATATTGTGCATCCAACATTTGGTGATGCAGCTGCAGTCAGTGAGTCACATATGAACCTGAACATATTTTAACATCTGAGGCTCACAGTTCTCTGTGCCTCAGCTGGCTCTGTGTAGCACCAGTCAGAGGAACATCAAGAGATGTCTCTAAATCTCCTAGCAACTGGCATATGAGTGGCTGAAGGATACTAATAAAATTTGTCTCTATTCAAGATACCTAAATGACACAGCCTTTAAAAAAAAAGCCTCAATATTTTGTTAATGCAAAAGCCAGTTTGAAAGTCTGAAAGAGAAGACAGTTTTAAAGAAGAAATGAGAACTGTTTCTTTGTAAAAGAATTCCACTTTTTGGGAGGGGACACAGAGCACCACAGCATCCTTACTAACCTAATTTTTTCCCTAACTATTTTATTTATTATAGGCTAATAATAGGACTAGTGGAAGACTTTCAGAGTAACATTTCAAGAATGGAAAAGTTATTTTTTTCCATGTAAGACTAACAGGTTCCCCTCCCTTCACCAACTGTTCTGAAATAGGGGCACATCTGAACTACAACAGGCATATTCTGGAAGTGCTTAATCTTTGCCCTTCTGATAAAGGAATTGAAATTCAAGTAAATCCATACATGAGCCATCTGCTTCTTAAACTGACAGCATGTCCAGAGATTATGGAATATAACTTTACCTCCTTCGAGAAGCATCAGAAAAATCTGTGCCACAGGAACACAGAGAGAAGTTTCATTTGAAATTACAATGAAGAGGTTTGACAGGGTCCAACCTCTGATATTTCACCTAAAATACTCTTCTCTTGACTTTAATGAGCACTGACCTGGAGCCTGAACCTACTGGATCTGACCACCAGGTAGCAGATGATCGAACCAGGCAAAGGCTGCTCAGCCACAGCTGTGTGTCAGTGAACTGCTCATTTGGATGGTGTGTCACTGCCAGCATCTCTGAGCTGAGTAAGAACTGAGAAAGTCAAAATTAGCTGAGGACAACGTATTGACTACAGAACTCTTGCAGGCTTTATTGTTCTTTTAATATTTTCATTTACAAGCATCTCGTCCCACAGCATTTTGTCCCACACTCACCACATCTCATAAAAACCTACATCTTTAAATGTGTCTCTTTCACCTGGCTTTTTACCCCCAAGAAAAAAAAAGCAAACCCAAAGCTTGTGTCTTTTTGTACCATCTGCTGCATGGTTACCCAGAACTGGTTACCCAGGCTCTGCAGGCACCAAATAAAAAACCCTTAGGATTATGTTAATTGTTCTTTGATGAGTCTATAATTAGTTGACTGCCTCACTGAAGTCACAGATAGAAAGGTCCTTGAAAAGGCAGTGCTAATGGTTAGATTTTTACAGAGACACAAAAGCAATCTGGAAAAATATCAAGTGGAAAAACACTCAGTTTGACATTTCACACACTTCTGCATAAGCCCAGAATAGCATTGCGAAGGATTTGGACTTGTGAACAAACAGACACGACAAATTGCCAATTTAAGAAGTCCAGACACAGCAATCCATGGAGTTACATCACTCACTGAATTAAATCACTGTAACTCCATCGCTGTCAACAAAACTGTACCAATTTACATCAATCAAAAACCTCGCCTTTCATTAGGCAGAACTGGAAACTTCCTCTTACTCTTCCATTTTCTCCTTGTTAAAAAAAAAATGTGAGGCTATTAATGTCGAAAGTTTGCTATAACTGGTGTTGTCCTGCTTTAAAGGAATATATTTAGCTAAACACTGAAATTCTAGCTCAAAAGAAATCTTTAACCTTGTTTTTATCAAAATAACTGCACCAGATGATAAAAGCAACTCAACTGATGAGTTAAACTGAAAGTGATTCCAAGAATGCATTCTCAAAATTATCTGAAAGATTTCCTGAAATTAAAACCATAAACCTACACTTCTTTCACTGTGAAATCTGGTTCCAAAATCTCAGTTGATGTCAGCATCATGAAATGACTTATAGCTCCTATATAGAAATGACTGCACCAGAAACAACATCTTTTGTGCCTGACCAAACCCTACTGAGAATTGCAAACGTCATAAAAATAGGATGCCTGCACAACTTGATTTTTTTTTTTTTTAAAGCTATGAAAAGTCTATGCTGGATTATATAAGATCTGCAGGGAGAGTTTTGTTGAACAGGAAACATGTTTCTCTCATTCAATCTATTTGGTCAGTGCTGTAGAGCTCGAATGCTGATACCAACCTTAGAACTTATAAACTATTCAACATTTCAGACAAGACTGTAGGAAATCCAGTAGTTTTCACCTCTAGTTATACACCTGAACGTAAAGCATGTTCACAGAAAGGATTACCAAAGTTTGCAATGATGTGCAGGGAATCTGAACTGATTCATGATTTTCAATGCAAATGAAGGGAGAATACAATCAGAGACTGATTTTAGATCTCCTAATCCCACAGGTACAGCCACCAAAGATGCCCACAGTGGGTGAAGGGGGCAATGCACAAGAAAGGTGAGTTCAGGTTACGAGGAGCTTTGAGGTCATGCAAAAGAGAGACAGGAAAGGGATCTCCTCAGCAGAGGGACAGTCCTAATGTTCCCATGTCCCAGGGCAGAGAACAAGGCATTTACCCAAAACAGCTGTCTGAATGTAAAGAATCTGCCCAAGACATCCATGCCCCTTCCCATGCAACAATCTGCTGATCCTCCTAAAGCATTTTGTTCATTTTACCCACTGAGGATACAAATCTGCATGGACTGGTGTTGGGTAATGTCTGCAATTTTGGCAAGCACAAACCACGTTGGCTTCTGAATCTACTGGTACTCCAGCCCTAGGCAGAGAGTGGAAAAGAGCAGGAAATAATCATAATGTCTATCTTAAATTAGCAAAGCCTAGTGAAGATTGGCAAACTCTATAAAATCGGACACAGATTTTCAAAATGTGTTGGATTTGGATTTCCTTTGGCATAGCTGCATTTCTCTTGTAATCAGGCCCATAGGCATTTTGATAAACAAGTTGAATGCGCTGGTAAGTGACTTAATGTTTGTGCACGAATACTTTTCTCTGCTTGCCATTTAGTAAATATTTTAATAGCACTGAATTAATATTTTCTTTCTCAGGACTATCAGCAAACTGATACAAGAGACATTACACAATCAGACATTTCATTGCAGAACTCTTCCTGACTTTCAGTATTAGATTTTGAGTTTAAAGTGTAGCCAATGAAACTGTGACGGTGCTGCTAATAAAGGTGCACGGGCAAGGGAAGTAACAGAATCTGAAATCTCTGCACAGGGGAATTGCTAAAATAAACAAAGTGAAGCCCAGATAGCCCAGGTATGCCTTCTTATCTCCTATGAATATAAAATACTTCACATGATCCATGGAGAATTTTTACTAGCTTTGACTGTCACATACTGGTTTTGAAATGACAGGTATTTTTAATTTATACTATATTTAGCACTCAGGGCTGGGTTTAAAAGTTTCTGAACCCTTCAGACATGTTGCCTAGGAGCAAGCACCTCACGAGGACGCAGTTATATTTAGATTTAGGTGCTGCTTTTGGCATTAACTTCTTTGCCAAGATGGGATCACTCTCTACAGTTATGAATGTTTTTCTGCTAGTACAGTGTTAGACAAACTGGATCACAGACATTGCTCTGGGGATAGTTCTCCACTCAGAGAAACGGTGATGGAACCAGACACTGGTAGAACAGAGGTCTTTATAGCATGGCTCCTTTCATGGCAGACAACTGACATCAGCCTTGCCAACAAAAAATTATTTTTCTTATGGATAATTGAAATAGAAATATGGACTAAAAAAATTACTGTAGACACTCTAATCTACTTTTCAGAGTATGGGTCAGGTATCTAGACACTGCATATTTACTGAGTCTAAACAGCAAATATTGTGCTTATTAAGGCACAGAAGAGTTTGAAGGTGTCTGATTCATTTCACCTGTCCCAGTGCATAGAATGGAGGATTTTCTCCAGTGATGCATTTCTTATACAATTTATTATATTTTTACTTTAAATAGTTACAGTCACTGTGTCTTGGGGAATTTTATATGATGGGTATAACAAGAGGAGTAGGATTTACAAGTATTTGTTTATATTTTGGGTTCACTGCACTTTCACCAAACTGATCTTCAGAAGTGGCTAATCTTGAAAATAGTACTTATTATCAGCTTTTAAACTTGGGAGTTTCCTGAGTGCTTTCTTCTCACAAATTCAAATCTTCAAACAAATTTCCTTCATCAAGAAAACACATCATCTCTCCTGGCTGCTGCACACTTCTGCTCCAAGCAAGCAGAAGAGTGGGTGGAATTCAGTCTAGAGCAATACTTCAAGCTTTTTGATAAATAACACATCACAAATTTTTCATTAAATTGTAGCATATGCCAACATGCATTTTCTTCTCTCTGCTTAAAAGTACTATGTCAAAATCTCTACATCCTGAATAAAAATGTCTTTAATTTTATATTAGGAAGTATAGTTAAGATACTTAGTTACTTGATGGAAGTAATCCAGTGGGATAATCAGTATCTCAGCATAATAATCTGTTTAAAGTCATAATTAGATGCTCTCGGTTAGGTTGGTGTTTTTTTTGAAATTTCTTTTAACACAACTTTTCTGGTGTTTAAACTTTGCAGACTGGAACACTGAAGATTCATCTCACCTATGATTTAAAATTGTACCTCCCTGTGAAGCTGTAAATACGGAGTCTCCACAAACATGTAATTGCTTGTTGAATGCATTTTGGTGTAGTAATGTTTCAGGAATTATAATTATGCTTCTACATATCAAATAATAATGTAATTATTTTACTTATTTTGACAAATAACACTGTATTTTAACAGCATAGATTTCGAGGGCTTCAATTCACATTGAATTCTCATATAGGATGTATTTACAATCTGGGGCATCAGATTTTAAACAAAATGCCTCAAGTGAATATGGTAGAAAAGCAAAAGAAAAATAGGAGAGGGAAGGCCTCCCAGCTGATGTAATGGAATTGCCCAGACCCATTCCTGCATGAATTGAAAGCCTCTGACGATTCAAAAATAGATTAAAAAGTATCATTTGCCTCATGTGGCACTATTATCAACATATTATGAGTACTGAATGCAACATACTTTTCATAGAGTCTTTGTCCTCTCATGAACACCTTCACCTCATTGTCCAGTGGAAACGTCCCATCATCTTTTCTGAAGCGGTAGAACAGTTTGACATCCTTGAATTCTTTATGCTCATCACAGACTGAAACATAAAATAATTAAACAACAACAACGAAAAAAATATTCACATACATGTTAAGTGGCTGAGGACCCATTTAGCAGGCACCACTGCTGAGGTTCTAAGCAAGCATATATAGAGTCTAACCCTCTGTATTTCTCAGCACACTTTACTCCATTCTAATGAAAGGCTGGAGAAAACTTTCAGAGAAGTAACCAAATTTCTTGATGAGGGGGAGAAGGGTCCTTCAGTTTTGTGAGTACTACTGCAAACATAAAGAGCAAAAAGCATCCATCCACTACATACCCAGAAAACCTTTTGATGAAAACAGTCCATTGGCTTATATGTTTAAAAAAGGCCACCAAAATAGAATGCCCAATAATTTAAGGTTTGCCAAACTTCTTAAAGTTATTTGTATCAGTCAGCAGTGCTGTAGGAAGCCTGAGACTTCCTAAATAAACAGTTAAAACTAAAGCCTTCTGCCTTCTTAAAAATGTCTCAAGTGCTCTGCCATGCCAGCTAGCAAATGGTAGACACAACATGGGCACACTGAGAAATGCCAAATTAGGTCTGTAAAATAGCAGCTGATCATAGGCTCTTTTAAATGCAGAACAGAGCCCCATCAAGGGCATAAACTGATGGGAAAGCTCTCCCAAGCTAGCTGCTCCTAACAGAGTTATCAACCCATATACATGGAGGACCTTCTGCACCACAGAAGCAGGAACTGGTGTCCCTTTCACTTGACATAGGACTTGAAAGAATGTTCGAAGCATCCTGCAGAACCTCTCTGAATCTACCTGCTCAAGCTCACTTCACAATGTACTTTATTAGAGTGCAACACATGAACATTTTCAAGAAACACCTGTTCCATTTCTAATATATACACACACATACATATAAAATTTCTTCTACAGTTTGCAATTGGATGCTAGGATAGAAAATGCTTGAAGGTCGTTAGAGCTTTTAACAAGCATTCAGTAATAAAATATCTATTGCTCAATTAAATTAAGTCACTCAGGCATCCACGCAACTCTTCACTGACATTTTCTCAATAGAGGATTAAGTAGACAGATTTGAATAACCTATAATTACTTTATTCTTTAACTATCTACTGTGAGTCCCAGTTTCCATAACAACCCAGAATTTTCATTTAATAGCCAAGCAGAAGCTGTAGAAGTGGCACTCATTCAATATGTGCATTTCTGACTTTAATTAAGGTGTTGTTAATGTACTGCAGACAGCAGCAGCATTTCTGCACATACAACGACCTCTGCATAAAGTCAACATTCATCCGTTTGTAGTCACTCAGTTTTCTCTTGAAAAAGAAACAAATGGTACATTTGCTGTTTTAAAATGGGTAATACTATAGGCTTGAATTTGAGGCCTTGGATCTTCTTTGCTCATGTGCTTCTCAGCCTCTTTGTGCCCCAAAAGGCAACTAAATGCTACCAGTGAATTGGAAGTCTTTTCATCAACATGAATTGTTATTCAAGAAGCTGAAAGGAACAGATCTCAAACAGACAACAAGTTTAGGAGAAAATTAATCAAGGCACAGCCAGACCACTAACTTTCTTGCAGCTGTACCAGCACTAATGTTTGTGCAGCTGCTGTGAGGGCCAGGGCCAGGGAACTAATCCACGTGAGAAAAATGATCTTTTTTTTGCTGGCTGATTTTTCAGATGGGTTTTTCAGCTGGAGAACTGCACTCTTAGGCAGCAGGGAGAAGGGGGACATGATCCAGCTGGGGCTGCTCTGGAGACAGGGAAGCAACATCACAGTCTCCAGTAAGTTCCCCCCTGCCACGGGGAACATCACTCCACACCTCTTCAGGCTCTCATCTCCTTCAGGACACAGGTGACCTTGCACAGCAGCACAGTTCCAAAGAGATGCTCCATTTCTGGCAGGAAAAGGATCCTACCTGTCCTATACTTGGCTGAAGAGCAGGAGTGGGATTTCAGTTTGTCTCACAGCAGTCAATAAATTTAGCTCAGAACTTTTTTAGCAGGTGATGCTGCACTTACCATGGTGGATAATGCTGTGATCCAGTAATTTCTGCACCAGTTTAATGGCTGTCTCCCTGTCAGAGGCCTCTTTGTGGTCGATCAGCCAGTCAATCAGCTCTTTGGCAACGAAGCAGTTTGGGTACGTTTTGAGGTGGTGTCGCCGATCCTTAATGACCTTTTCTTCATGCAGTCGGAGCCTGGGGGTCAAATCAGCTTGTAAGTATCATTTGCAAAGAGCCCCTGTAACAGCAAGGTTGGGATGAGAGCAGAGCAGTGGCACCCATGCCCTGCTCACAGGATGGGCTTTGCAGGAGCTGGGCAGAAAAGTCACACATCCAGTGCTGGCTTCTCAGAACCAGGCAACACACAGCAACCGTTTTTAACAACTTTAAACCCCATAATGGGAAAAACTTGTTTTCTGCTCAGTGAAAAAGTTTAAAAAACTGAAGAACAGCACAGCATATTAAGTCCATTACAATACTTCCTGTAGGTCAATTAAACTGTCAATAATTTGGAATTCATTTTCCCACATTACCACTAATGGGTTCCATACTATTTTATAGTATTGCTGCTGCATTTTTTTTTTATCTCATTAGTTTTTGCAGCTGTAGCTTCTCCCTTGGTTGGGTAACTGCATTTTGCCTCCAATTGCACAAGGATAGCATTTATAATTTAAAATTCAGGTGTGAAGCTGCTCCAACACAATGTAATCTATCATTAAAAAGTTGCCTTCTACTCCAAATAAAGGAAACTGATTTCTTGCTTAGGCATCTGTTGACAAGTGCCCTCTGTTTGCAAAATCTCCCTCATCATCCTGAAAGCAAGTTGATTGAGATGCTTGGGTCAGAATGCAAGTAGAGTAATACCTTGAGGTTCTGAGGTTCTGCATCTTTATGTTTAATCACTTTTTCCCAAATAAACAAAATAAGCAACAATAGCAATAAATTAGCAGATAGAAGGCTTTAAAGTTGTTTGAAGTTTTATGCTTTTTTGTTTCATTTTAATGAATCATATCAGAAAATCTAGTTTTGTAATGTCTATACCACAGTTCTGAGGAAAGCACAGGAATAAGAGTGCTTGGGCTCCTATCATAAACAGAAACACTGCTGTTTATGTCCAAGTGGCCAGGATCCTACCTATAAACACTCTCACTGACTGCAAAGAGTCCTAAGCAATGCTATAATAATTGTAGGCTAGTAGCACAGAAGGTGTTAACATGAGCCTCAAGAAGCACAGAGCAGAAGTATGAAAAATTTTCCTCTCAATGACATTCCAGTATGAAACAATAATTTCTCTTTAAAATAATAAAAAGGGAAAATATTTGGCTGAAATCAATGAAGGAAATCTTATTAGGGCATCATACAAGACTTATGTAGGCTTCTACAGAAAAAGAGGAGCAAAGCAATGCTTTGTTCTGCAGCACTTAGCCTTAAAGTACACTGGAATTGCCAGTCTGGGATGTGAATTCAAAACCAGATTTGCAAACATTTAAAAAAAACCAACAAAAACAAAAAACCTTTTATATTAAAAATACTGATAAATCAGATCAGTATTCTGGAAAGAAATACTGGTAAATATCCCACAGATTGTGAAATTCTCTAAGCTAAAATACTTTTGCTTAAAGCATATTTTTCAGATGTGCTCTAACAGCTGTCACTATGCTTAGAAGGAAAAGCATTCACAATTTTAATTACAGAACATGCAATTATCAGTACATCTGATGGAGCTTTACAATTAAAATACATTCCAGGTCCTGTTAATGCTCATCTGGTTTTATGTCACACAATAACCTGCAAGAACAAAACTAGAAAAAGAGTGTATAATACAAAAGTAGACAGCTCAATTCAGCTTCCAGTCAGCAGTGTAAGTCTAAATGGATGGAGCTGATCTGATAGAACAGGGAAAACCTCTTCTACAAAATTTTTTGTCCACATGCTCCAGAGGAGTGTACCAGGACTGGTCTGACATTTCACAAACACATCAGTAGTCAAGAGCCCCAGAAACGAGCATTTATGTCTTAAATTCCAACTGCAGGTTTTCCTTCAGTTGGTGGGCTTATAAATATTTCAATTCCTCTGTCATGTCAAAAGACACAGGTTCCAACTACAATCTTTTTCCTTACTCAGAGAAATGATCTGTCTGTATACCTTTTTGTCTATATTTATAAAACTCATAGGTATTTCATGACCTGAATTATTTCTACTCACTTGTTAAAGTGGATCCAAATTTGCTAAGAGGATACAAAATCATTAAGTCAAAAAAACCCCATGACCATATAACCCTTAGCAGACCTGAATTTCCACATGAATGTGGGAATTTCTTCTGCAGTCTATACTAGTTATGAGCATACTGAGTTATGTCTAGGCTTATTTATCCAGAAAAACAAACACAAAAAGGAATTCAGAGTTTCTCTTTGGTGGTGTGCGCTGTTATCTTTGTCAAGGCTCCCTCACCTCTAAAAATCTTCTAAAAATCAAACTCTATGGAGGAGAAGTACTTAATAAATTGACACTGTACCTAGTGTAAACTACAAATATAGAAGCTTCAGGTAAAGTTATTCAGTATATATTGCTGTGTGTCAATCAAAAGCTCAGGCAGGAATTAAAAAAATGTGTCTGTGCTCAGAAGTATTTATCAGAAGCCAAATTAAATGGAATAAAAAGGAATAAAATGTACCAGTGAATACAATTATACACAATGCTCAAGTGAACTGGTAAATCTTTTATCCCTTGGCATTGAGAAGCAGGCTTCTCACCCAAAGTCCTTGATGTTTTCCCTTTTAGTAATGTTAATCATTTTATGTCAGCTAGTCTGCATGATGACTGAAAAAGACCTAACTTGAGATCAAACACATTTTTCTCACTAGAAGAAGTTTTTCTCAAGAGCTGCTCAGGAGAATTAGCTGACTGACAAACCCTGATCAGTCTGAGAGGAGAAAGGGGAGCAGAGAGGCAAACAAGGGGTGACAGGGGGACACCTCGATTCAACAAGCCTTTGAAATGTTGACCCGTTTTCTGCAACATAACAGGTTAACACCAGGAAAACATTTTGTGGGTACCACTACCTCATCCATACATAATTCCATACATTATCCAAGATTGCCTGCCAGATTTTGCATGTGAGGCCACAGTCTGCCCTATCTGAGGAAAACATTGTGAGCCAGACCCAGAGCATTTGAGCAATTAATTGCCTGTGCAGGTTAACAGGCGTATGCAAGCCTTTAGTATTTACAGATTTATATCCATGACCCTTACTCATACTTACAACAAATAAAAGCTGTATTTACAAGCATGCATACCAGAACAGTTTTCTTGGGGGTTTGTCTAAACAGGAGTTGCTCCTAAGTGACAATATGTAAGGACTCTTGCTCCATACAGAAGCATGGAACAAGATAACTTGGAACACACTGCTCCTGCTTTGCAGTAAATGTGTTCAGAACTTTCTGGAACAATGCTATTTGTTGAGATGCCATTAGGCATTTCCATGATAATGGAAAAATCTAAATTTTTGCCTAGAAATGAAGAATCAGGCACTAACTTGGGATGAAATTGCTCTTGTAGCTACATGAAACTTGCATTTTGGTTTTCACCAACAGGGGCATTTTTATTTCCACCAGGGATATTATGCATTCTGAAGTTCCTTGCCTCTTCTCTGAACCAGTGGGTAAGGATTTATGAGAGTCCCTGCACCATTAGCTTTCCTTTCCAATCCCAGAAAAGGCCAACATGCTGGATGAATACAGTAAGGATATCATTAACTGAACCACAATCCAAATATCTCACCCAGCTATTTCCCTCTATTAAGTCTAGTAGTTTGTGCTTGGCTAACACAAATCTTACAAAGCATTAGCTAATCTTGAGTTCTACGAATGAAAAAAAATTAAAAACCTCCTGCTCTTCCTGGAAATTTTCTGAATAATTAATCTGCCAGTTTCTACATTCTATGTAGTCCCTATGTTTATCCTAGCAAGGCTCAGAAAAATGTGCAAGGAACAGGTTGGTCCCTGACACTCTGAATAGACAACATGGTGTGAAGACTTTCACACTGTTCTCTTCTCTTTCACCTCTTTTAGCCTTCCTGAAACAATCACACACATGAAATGTACATATTATAGAATCATAGAATCAGACACACCAACAGTTTGGGTTGAAAGGGACCTTTGAAGGTCATCTAGTCCAACATTAGGAGGGACATTTTCCCTTACATCAAGCTGCTCAGAGCCCCTCCACGCTGACCTTGAATGTTTCCAGGCACGGGGCATCTGCCACCTCTCTGGGCAACCTGTTCCAGTGTTTCACCACCCTCATTGTGAAAAATTTCTTCCTTATATCTACCCATATATCTGAATTTGCCTCTTTAAATTTAAACCATTACCCCTGTCCTGTTGCAACAGGCCCTTCTAAAAAGTTGGTCTCTATCATTCTTCCAAGCCTTAAGTATTGAAAGGCCACAATAAGTTCTCTTCCCCAGGCTGCACAGCCTCAACACTCTCAGTCTGTGTTTCTGCTTTCACAAGGGGTGCTCTATCTCTCTAACCATCCTCAGGGCTCTTCTCTGCACCTGCTGCAAAAGGTCCATGTCCTTCCTGTGCTGGTGGGGTTCCACCAGAGTGGAGCAGAGGGGCAAAATCAATTCTCTCAACCTGCTGTGCACAATGCTTCGGATGAAACAGTTTTTTTTAATGGAACAACAAAACACCAGTGAAGAGATCACTTAAAATAGAAATTCCTATCAGAATTTACTAATTATTGAACAATGCACACTGATGATGCAATTAGTCATGGCACAATGCACGTCCTGCCTCAGCATGCTCAGCTGCTGCTGAGTTCTGGCATGCTCATGGGTTACTGCTGTGTTACACCTTGCATACACCCTTGGCTGCAGTGACTGTTCCACACTGAGCACTGCCTGGCAGCATTCATTGAACTACTACAGTTTTATCAAATTTGGGTAAACTGAACAAAACTATATTAGATCCCTTGGAAAAGAGCAGCTATATGTAGAGAGGCAAAGCCCTGCACGTGGTTTCTGCCATCTTAAAATTCTTTCACAAGTTTCCTGCATACACAGAACTTGTAAGAGAAGGATTTACTTATTTCCAAGGAAAACTAGTCACGATGTCCTTTGTGAGAAACATATGGACAAAAGAAGTATCTTGCCAAAGATAAGGACAATTCATGGTGGCCAAAGAGCATAGGTTTTTCACACCTCTTCTCAAGGGACATCCTAAGTGCTCCACTGGCAGGCAGAATTGTCCCTTTCTGTTTGAAATAGAACAGTTCTGTATCCTCCCAGAGGTCACATAGTTTGGTGTTTCCAACACAAGCATATGACCTGTCTACAGGATGGTAGATGGGATTCCTACTGGAAGATCACATTTTCCAAAGCATCTCAGAGACTTAAAAGCAGAAGTCCTACTGAAATTTAAAACTTACAAGTCAGTTACACACCTGATTCATTACAAAATACATTAGCATAAGGTATTTGTGTATATATACACACCCAGGGGAAAAAACTACTTAAAATATCCTTTATACCAAACTTCTGCCTTTGCACTGTCAGCAAAAAAATAAACTAGGTCAGTGAGGATATGAACTTTGTACACAGAGGCGATGGTGAAGGTACTCTGTGAATGCAGTGTGTGTTGCTGGGACAAGCATTTCCAGCTGGGCTTGCCAAGTCTCAGCTGAAGTGTCAGCATTTCACTGCTGCCTGTTCCTCTTTCTATTTATGCTTCAGCTCTGCAATCACTTAGTTCTGTCACTTGATATTCACAGGAGCTAAATTACCCTTTATAACATGGGGTCGTACTGGAAATAGGATGAAGACATTTCTGTTTTGATAGTTGTGGCAGAGCAGGAATTCTGCCATCTCAAATACATTTAGAAAGGCTGTCTTCAAAGCAGCTCCTGATAGCAGTTCTCATGACTGTGGCAATCTCCCCTTTTTTTGCCCACAGCCATGCATGTAGTCAAAGTGAGGACATGCCAGAACACAAAACAGATAGATTTCAAATAAACCATCTCTTGGTGCTCCCTGCAGAGGAAATCCTGTATCTTCCAAAGAAATGAGAGTTCATCAGTGTCCCTGTGGCTTTAAACAAAATATCGTGGCTGCCTCTTTTATGAAGTCTTTTTTTATACATTCAGAAAGCACTAAGGCCACTGAGCCTGCAACCAAAGATGCACAGGGACATCCCCAATACTCATAACATCTTACTAACACTGTCAGGTTCAAAGCAAACTCTGGGGAGCAGACACAGGCATTGCTCAGGGTCTGGGATGAAATCAATATGATGTCTCCCAGAGAATCTCTTTCAGTCCACAAATTCAGGCCAGAAACTCAGAGCCACAGCCTCTAGAGTACTCCAGACTGCAGAGGAAATCAAATCTGTGTGTTTGTATTGATCTGTCATAAAACTAGAGACCCCTTGTAAAACCTACAGAAGCTGTGAAGTGACTAATCTCTCTGCCTGCCAAGCCACTTCACTTGCATTTCACTTTAAAGAAAAATGTGTTCAAACATTAATAATATATCTGCCTGTGCACTTGAACCTTGAGATCTTGCTGGAAAGCGTAAAACAGGGTTTTATAAAGAGGAGAACACAGAATACAAGTTTTTATTTCACCTGCCTCTAGTCATATAAGGAAAGTGGAAGTCTGCCTGTCTCAGTCAGGCTGCTCACTTTCCGGGCTGAAGCTGTCAGAACTCAGCAAATCACAGCCCTCCTTCTCCAAATGGAAGACAGACATAATTGTGCTTCTCACTCAGTTATGGATGAGCTGGGATGCACTACGGGGACAAATGTATGCAGGTCAAAATCTATGGGATACTGCTGTGTGGTTTCCCAAAAGAACTGATGTACTTTTCACTCAAAAACAAGTAATCTTTGCTAATATCCATCAACTAGGTTTTTCATCCACATCAATTTTCTGTGTCTCCATTGCACGGATATTCTTAGGCTTATTAAATCAATGTGTACTATGAGGATTAATTTTTGCAAGGACATTTTCCCAAATCTAAACTGAAGACCACCAGAATTTCAAAGTACAGACCAGAAACCATAGCAGAACTGTTATTACAGACATTCTATGACTGGATTAACATGGTAATAAGCCCACTAGCTCTTGTACACACTTATGCAAAAATACCTCTCGATAAAGGAATTATTTTATGGATAGCAAACTCAGGAAGAGATAGTGAGGTCTCAAGGGAGGCCAGTGAAAATCAATGAAATTTGTCAGGGAATGAAGGCCTGTTATCTCAGTAACATGGCTGGAAGAAGAGAATGTTCCTTTGAAATGCTAAATGGGCTAAACAGGGCAAATACAGGTCAGAGAGTCCAAATCCTACTGCTACAGATATTCCTGCTAAATCAGGAACCTGGGGAGACAGAGCAGCAGCTGGGGAACAGGATGCTCAATACAGGCCTGCATCACTGGAGGCAAGAAGAGGGGCTGCACCAAGGACACAAACAGCTGTGGGTACCAGAAAGCCCTGCTGTGTGACAACTCCTGGATGCACCTGGCACACCATGGGGGTAGGGGAACCAAAAAAGTTACAGGCTGAGGTCCCTTACGCAGGAAGGCTGACACCTCTTTTATTCAGAGGGAAAAGCTGACTTTAACCTTGGTAGGCACTTGCACTGTGTGCACCAAGTTTCAGAGCACCTGAGAAACAAGGTCTTTTCAGCACCCATCTCTCAGCACAGCTGAGAAAGAGCAAATCTGTAACACTCAGAACACAGCACAGGACCCAACAAGCCTGGAGTGCAAACAGTAAAAGGGCCAGAGATAACCCAAGAAATCCATGGGAGAACTGAAATCAGTCAAGTGCCTAATCTTGAGGGCAGATGGTATTTCTCCCAGTCCTGTCAATAAGTGACAAATAGTCTTGCTGGGACATTATATGGGTAACTCTGAGCTCAAAGTCCTTCCAGGAATGACTGCTCTCAGCCTGAATACTACAGACCTGCAGGAGATTTTCCTCCTGATATTCTGCACTTCTCAGAGGAGCACCAACAGTTTGGACTTTCAGTGGTCCTTGGCAACCCTGTTGAATGCAAGAATAAAAAATCTGTCTTCACCATCAATAAAGTGTCATACTGCAATAATACATCACTTGCATTTAGCAATTGTGTTCCATCTCTACGCAAAACTCTTATCCAAATACTGTGCTGAATCATGACTGTCATTAAGAATAAATATCCAGTATCTGACAGGTAAGATGAGTAATAAAATGCTTAGTGTAATGTACTCTTGTTAACAAATTTGATTTTTTTACTGGGGCTATGACTCAAGATTTTTTATTCACTTCAACAAATATGTAGGTCCATCTTAAAATGAACAGAGATGCAATATTATTTCAATATACAATATGTTGTATTAAAACCATCAAACTTTGTTTATCTGTTCACATTCTAAATTAGTAACTTCCGTTCTTTCATGCTTAATATAACTGCATTTCTAGGATTTATTTTTATTTTGAAGGAAGCTGTGATAGCAGTAAGTGCAAAAGTACTCACTAGAAAAGGCACTTTGTACTGAATTTCTTCAAATTAAAAAAAAAATCTGCCCTGTTTTGACACTGATATATGCTTTTTCACCTCCTACAGCTGGCAACACCACAATATGCAGGATGCTACACTGACCAAAGACAAGATCCAAGGGAGTTCTTTCCACTGCCTTCCAGAAGTCTATTGAAATTCAGTGGTTGACCACTAAAATGTAAAACAAACCTGGAAAACTGATGCAGATTTTTAAACACTGAAAGTAATGATCCATTTGACTGGATTGCCTAGAGGCAATTAAATTGCTAGAGGATGACCTTCACAGTTCATAAGTAGGCATGGAGGAACAGGTAAGGTTATAAAATGTACAGCTATGCACTAAAAACAAAATGCTCTGCTAAAAACCCAGAGGCTAAAAGGAACAGAGTAAGAAATAGCTCACTTTCAGTGAGTACAGGCTGAGACCATGCAAAAACCAAGGGCAACCTCACATTGTACTAACAGTGATGTTTCCAGAAATGATGGGAAATCCAGTTGTTTATGTCATTGTACCTGATACTACAGAACATCATCTAAATACTATGCTTTGTTCATGACATCTCATTCAAGAATGATCAGCTCAAAGAGATGCAATGATGTAGCTCTACTCTGGTACGAGAAATGATGAGCAGTCTTGTGAGCAGAGAGAAAAAGATACTGGACTGGGAGTCTGGCCTTACCCAGACAAGAAGTGAGAGGAGCAGAATTGCTGTCTATAATATTTCAGGTGAGTGGAAAGAGAGAGCAAGAAAAGCTGTTTAAGGAATGCTGACAAATCCTAAAGTAAGAATCAGACAGTTTTGTAGAAAAGATAGTAATAAGTATAACAAAGAATTATGTATTGCAATATTCTTCAGATGACCGTCCAGTCCTGTGGTTTATAATTAAATGATTTACACTGCTATCTCCAAACAACCTTGGGAATACTGTAAGGTAAAAGAATATGAGAGGTTGGCCTTTGAATGCACTATATCAGGATTCAGCCTTTTTAAAGTCCTAGATCGTGTCAGCAGCAAAGAAGAAAAGTTCAAATGCTGCCTATACTAAGACACTTGCTGTTTATATCAAAGCTTTTATTACAAGTGTATACACATATAAACAGACATTCTTTGTGTGTTTGCCAAAACTCAGGAGCTGTAAGTACAAGAGATGTCCCCGTTTTGTGAATATGCTTCCTTGTTTTTGCCACAGGGTGTTCCCTGGTTTTCATTTTTACTGTGCAAGCATTCTTACCTGTTCTTACCTGGCTGATTGGAAGGATGGGGATTTAACTGACCAGTCAACACTAAACCAGTGGCATGTTTTCCTCCAGCATCTGAAGGAAACCGTACAACTTTTGTGGCATACAACTGTGTCAGGACAGAACTGGGGATCTGCTGTGGACAAACCCCATCAGCTGGGGAGCAGCGCACATAGAAACCAAGGGTCTGCTCTGCTTCCTTGCTAAATCAAAGTGCAGAAGCCAGAGGAACTGCAATAGCTGAGAATCCTTCTGTCAGCTCCACAGCCCAGCTCTGCATTTTACCCTTGGATGAAGTCTCTACGTGTCTGAACTCAGTTGGCTTTCCTGCCTCCACGTCCAACATTGACCCATCCTCTTGAGATCCAGACCACCAGGTCTGTAGGAACCTCCAGCTTCTAACCTGAGATCTTGTGAAGTTACTGAAAAGAACCTGTTTATATAGTCATAGTCAGCTTGGTCTTTTTAGCCTGGAATTTGCCTAATTTTATATAGCGGCACAAAACTTTGTTTTATTTATTGAAATAATATGGACAATGTAATTATTAAAATGAATAAATCAAAATAGGTTAGAAGTCAAAATCAAAAGGTGTTACAGCCTTTTAGAGTTCCCTTAAGTTATCTTGTCTTTGAGAGTAAAATATAAGCCAATATGACCCTTCCAGTCAGCTGGAGGCAACAAAGCAGCATAATCCAAATTAACATTCTGCTCATTTATACATTTTCTTCCTAAGAAAATCCTCTAACATTCAGTAAGGTTTCACTGCCAAAAGAAAAAGAAAAAATACACCAGTATGTGCAGATGAAAAAAATTAAAAATGTCTCGGAAATCTACTGACTGGCCCAGACTACGCTGAGTTCCAAATGAATGCATGCCAATGGTAACAATGATTTTACTCAACAATTTTGCAACACAACACTACTGCATTTATTTTTTAAACACAGAAAGGATTGCTCTCTGACACAAATGTTTTAATGGCAAAAACCATCCTATCCGCTTTAAATATCTCTCTTTATCTCGGTCATGCAAACACATAACAGTAAGAATTATGGTATGTGAATTTAAGGGGATTATTTAATGGGATGAAGTTGCTCACTGCCTAAATTCTGGTAGGCTAATGAAGAACTTCATCATGAGGGAAAATCTATTATTAAAAATCACAGTTACATACTGAATCTATTTAAAATATTTCCCTTTTGCAAAAATCTAGCCTGGGGATGATTTTGTTTGATTAGCTCAGCATTTTTCTACATCTCATATATTATGATACGAACAGACACACAGCTGTGGCACAATCACTCTTTATGTATAGTTCCTTCTGTCAGGATGCTATCAAGGATCTTGTCTTGTTTGATTAGGCCTTGTCAAAAGCTCACAAGTATTTAAGCTTTGAAAAGATTAATATTACAGAAGCATTCTTCCTCTCCTCTTAGGATTAAATGGAAATTTTCCTTTAAAGTAACAAATAAATCCCTAAGGAGTGCAGAGAAGTTCTGCTGCTCTACTGACAGCTTGCTCCCGTTGCTGGGCCACGTGTTTGCCATTCCTCCTTGTAAGCAACATTCTCTCTCCACACATGCAGAAAGCCCAGGGAACAGGTATTTATGTGCTGACAATAAATTCAAAATGTGACTTCTTACTGCTTTAACAACTCAGACCATGCACCCTGACCCTCATTCACCAGTAACAGCATCAGCTTTATATACTCATCAGCCCCAGTAGAATGCTGCTGGATTTAGATTATAACAACATGGTTATGTTTACAGCATATTCCAAACTTTGTCTTGGGCCTAAACTTGAATCCAAAACACATGTTGCACAGACAGAGAAGTCTTTAGATGGGCAACAAGACAAGAGGAGCTAAGAGGTTCAGGCCTGCACTGTGCCTTTACATGAACTCAGATATTCACCTATCATTGGTGTAAATGGTCCAACACTGTGTTAATGCAATTCATCACCCCAAGACCAGCCCTGACATCACCTGTCTTGAAGAACGGAAGATCTGCAGGAGCTTGGCTATGGCTGTTCCTCAGATGGTTTGAACAAGCACAGTTGGGCAGACAGACCATAGGCACTTCTTGTTGCAGCTACCCAGGATGCCTAGAGCACATACCAAGGTTTAGTCCCTTATCTGTGCTGGCTATCAAAGCACAGTGCAGTGTTCATTAGGTCTTAATTTGAACGTAACCAAAACCAGTTGAATGCAAGAATCACAGAATCATAGAAACGTTTATGCTGGAAAATACTTTTGAGTCCAACCCTTAACCCTGGCAAGTTCACCACTAAACCAGGTTCCTAAGTGCCCTATCTTTTAAATACCTCCAGGGATGGTGACTCCACCACTTCCCTGGGCAGCCTGTTAAGAGTGCTTGACAACCACTTCAGTGAAGAAATTTTTCATAATGTCCAGTCTAAACTTTCTCTGGTTCAACCTGAGGCCATTACTTCTTGTCCTCTTGCTTGTTACCTGGGAGAAGAGACCAACCCACTCCAGCCACAGCCTCCTTTCAGGGAGCTGTAGAGAGTGATAAGGTCACCCCTGAGTCTCCTTTTCTCCAGGCTAAACAACCCCAGCTCCCTCTGCTGCTCCTCATCAGACTTGTGCTCCAGACCCTTCCCCAGCTCTGTTGCCCTTCTCTGGATGTGCTCCAGCCCCTCAATGTCTTTCTTGCAGTGAGGGGCCCAAACACCAACCCAAGATTTGAGGTGTGGCCTCACCAGTGCTGAGTACAGGGGGACAATCCCTGCCCTGGTCCTGCTGGCCACACTGTTTCTGATCCAGGCCAGGATGCCATTGGCCTTCTTTGCCACCTGGGCACAGCTGGCTCATGTTCAGTCACTGTTGACCAGCATTCCCAGGTCCTTTTCCAAGGGCAGCTTTCCAGCCACTCAACTCCAGCTGGAGCATTGTATGGGGTTGTGAACAGAATGCAGGACCTGACACTTGGCCTTATTGTATCTCATAAAATTGGCCTCAGCACACTGATCTATCCTGTCCAAATACCTCTGCAGAGCCCTCCTGCCCTCCAGCAGATCAACACTCCCACACAACTTTGGTATAATCTGCAAAGCTGCTGAGGATGCACTTGATCCCCTCGTCCAGATTGTAGATAAAGATATACAGCATTTCAGTCCATATATAAGTAGGCTGTGCAGATATGAACTGCTGAAATTGCAAACGGTTTGTGGCCACCGAAGACATGAAACCATTGAACAAGTGGCCAAAGATTTTCTGTGCCTTTTCCTGCAGGTTTTTAATTTTCTGAGAGGGAATGCTGATATTTCACATTAAAAGATGCACTGTGTAATTTTCAGCCTGCAAGCAAAATTTCACAATTTCCACTCCACTGGAACTTTTCCTTAGCCACTATGTTTAAATAAATTCTTCTTTCCATTTTTATTGTGCTTTTCCTGAACAGTTTATTCAATCCTTTCTTTCTTCCTCCTTTGGTCCTATACTATCTTTCCCAAGAATACCGTTGTTACTGGCCCCATCTAAACTCAAATATTCCATATTCATCAGAAAACCAAGCAACATAGGGTACAAACATATTTCATGTGAAATTATGTAGGAAACATTGTTTCAGATGGCGTTGATTTACAGATTCAACCAAAAAAAGTAATATGAAGTTATTAATACTTCAGTTTGGAGCAGCTCTAGCCCCTCTGTAGCCCAACAAAGTGAATGCAAGCAATTATCTTTCAACCACTGGTGTTTGATTCATTACAGTAGGCCCAAAGCATAGCACTTGGAAAAACCACCACTGTACAGAAAACTGAAGAGACTGGATTTTCCCCCATGAGGAAATATTTTTAAAGGATCTAGGCCTTGCAAATTGTCATAAAGCACAATGGTATATAAAGAAAGCAAAAATCTCATTGTTTTGTGTGTGTTGAAAGAAATATTATTTTTTTAAAATACGTGGGATAATGGTTGGGCACATGATTGATATAATCCTATCTTTGATTGCAGGACAGACTACAGGATGAGATGTGTCCCTCCAAGGGAAGAAAATTTTAATAGTTCAAATACCTTCCTTCTGCAATATGTGAATGCAAATTCTTTTTTCACAAGCGAAGTTGGAGCTGCAGGACTATGCACAGGAACCTGGGCACACACTGTGCACACAAATGAACTCCCAAACTGGTCCCTCTTTTGTGCCCAGTGTGAGGGGATCTGAGAGTGTCCTGCAGGCAGCGAGAAAGAGGAGCAGGTGGCTGGCCCTGAGATTACTGCTCCTCCTGCAATGCCAACACAGCACAGCCAGCAGCACTGCTGGCACCGTGACCTACTGGCCTTACAGCACATAATACTCTCTACACTGTCTCCAATCTTTTCCCTATTCTCACTCTTCAAGGATTGCTATAAAACCAGCATGTTCCAAATATGTACATTTTAGTTTCTGTACCCCAAGTTCTTGAGATATGAATTTACAGATCACAAACATCTTGGAAAGAAATCTTGGTGGTGGGAAGAGGTGTTACCTCACGTGATCTGAGGTAAAATCCTAGCCTAACTTTAGACATTGAAGTCAAGGGAGTCAGGCTGTCACCTTCACATCTTCCTAAAAATCTCAGCTGAAACAGAAAGATTTCAAAAGTTCTTGGGATTTGGGAATAGATACACTTCTCATCCTTAAATTTGCTTGAAAAGCTGGGCAATGTGAGAGCAGTGGTACAAACTAATGCAGCTGATTTGGCACTGGAGTAGGTAAGGAGACATTCTCAGAAGCCCTCCCAACAGTCACTGAGTGGATAATCATCTCTGGTTACCAGCCAATAACAAAAAGCTGATAATATCAGCCACCACAGCTTAAAGAAGACAACACACTATGCCTTCATAAAATATTCAGTTGGAAGGGATCTCTGGAGGTCATCTGGTCCAACCTATACTGAAAGTATAACAAGTTGCTCAGGTCATGTCCAGGCAAGATTTTAACATTTCAGAGCTTCTCTGGACTCCTATTCTAGTTTTTTACTTACCCTCACAGAGAGTAATTCTTTCTAAATATCTGATTAGAAAGTCCCTTGCAAATTTTGACTACTGCCTCTTGTACCATCCCTGTGCACCTTGGAAAATTCTCTTCCACCTTCCCTACATCGTCTCATTTTAGTAGTTGCAACAAGAAGAATCCCCTAGGCCTTTTCTTCTTTAGGCTGAGTAGACCCAGCCCTCAGCACTTCCTTGCATATGGCCCAACCCCAACCTGAGAGCCAGCCCTCCTTGGGGCTTGACTCTTGTAGGAAGACAACTTTTTGCAGTCTATTTTAGAATTGCATAATTTTGCATAAATTAAAGATAAACAAATAAAGCTTATTAAAATAAAGTTTTTAATAAACCTTGCTTTATTTGTTCTGTTCAGTGTGTTTTTAAGAACCCATTTTCATCCCTTGTCTAATTAGACATGTAGTAACATGATACCAATGGACTCATTTTTCTTGTCACAGAAATCCTCTTACTAACCTAATTGAATCTCACCTATTTCTAGTCACTTCCCAAAAGACTTGAAAGGTCTTAGGTTGTCCAACATGCTATGAGTTTTGAAAATAATTGTCTAAGGCAAGTCTTTAAGCTTCTAGACACTGTCAAAATGGTATTTGTACAATCTCTTTTGGGATTTATACATGATAATGCTACTTTGAGCTTTTCCCGTGACAACCTCCCTCTGTTTGCACTGAACAACCAGCAAAAGAGCAGTTTAAGCTAAGAGTTACTTTTTCTATATGTTAGTAAAAATAAATCAATTTCAACTAGAGGAAAGTGTAAGTTAATTACATCCTGAGCATCAGGAAACAATTAACCGCTTTCTATTATATCACCCTAATTTCTAAGCTATACAATTATATGCTACTGCAGAAAAGGATGTATGATTATCAAGACAAGGATCTTTTCAGAAAAAAATTACAGGAAATTGTTCCACTGCTGACAATCAGTGCTATAAATAATGCCTAGCTAATACCTTTCCAGAAGTCATTTCCATTAGTTGCAATCCTAACTTTGAGTGATGTGTTGGCTGTGTGTTGTCAGATTCTCCTTCCAAAGAGGATGAGCACAAATGTTGTACTGATTCCTCAGATAAGCCCTGAAAAATTCAGCTTCCTGTGAATATTTTGCAATACTCATTGGAATTAAATTAAAAATCATTGGTTTTGCTAACCATATTGTAATTATGTCTTGAATTTCCTTTGCCTCTTAAATCAGGGCCAAGACTGGCCTGTAAAAACACAAAGGGCAGCATAATGCCTTGAAGACACAAGTCACAATGCAAAGAGCAACAGACACGACATACAAACACTTCTTTTTAACTGCCAATAAACCCATTTAGCCCAATACACAGGTGAGTGGTGCAGACACAGAGCCAGTGGGCTGTACAGCAGCTCAGCTGAGCGCTAATAGAAAAACACCCAACAGTCCTTACTGTGAGAAGCAAGGAAGCAAACCTACACAAACCTCCTCCACACAAACCTGTGTAACACGAAGTCAAAGGCTACTGTGCTGGATGGCCACTGTGTTACTGGGAGTGGGAGAATCTTCCCAAACCAGGAACAGCATATAAGATTCATACAGGATAAATATGATAGTGCTGCATCAGCAGAAGAACTTTGGTCTCTGCAGATTCCTTGTCCTTTCAGGACAGCTATACCACTCCCCCAGAAAGTTCAAGTTCTGTTTCAACTTCTCCTTCCCTATTATTTTCCACCTCAAGTCTTCTGTGCACTGTCCTCAACAAACATGATCTTGTTTGAATCTTATCTAGCATTACAGCTTGGAAATATAGTTGTCACAGCTCCTGAGAGAATAACAGTGTCCATCTCCCAGATTCCTTCCACTCCCTTCTCTTCAGTCACACCAAACACAGTATTACCATACCTGACTCTCAAGCTCCCATCTTTACTATCACCATCTCTTAGGTGCACTGGCTTTTGCTCTGATCAACCATTTAGTAACAGTTTGTCATTTTATTTTTTTACCTCCAAGTGAGCATCTCTGTGCTTTCTACCTTAATAGAGGAGGCAAAAACACTCAAACAGCCACAGACCATTCGGATGGAGTCACCCAAATCCTGTTTAGCATTGCTGTGATCTCTACCAAAAGCCTGACATATAAACAAGGATCAAGCAGGGGAAGAACAGGAGTGAAAAGAGTTCCTGGACTGGCAGAGCTGTACTTTTAACTTCAAGAACTGATTCCCTGAGAAGCCAATCTCACTGTGGGATCCCCATCCCCTGAGCTCAGGCCAGCTGATCTCAGCCCTTACAGCGTCATCAGTGCTAGTTTGACACGATGATACCCTGGCTGAGGCCCCCAGGCTGGTCACCATGGGCTCAGACTCACACCAATGCAGTGCACCAGCCATGCAGAAGAGGCCCCAGTCCAAGGGAACTGGGCTGCTCCTTTCTGCAGACATACTGGACCAGCAGTCAAAGAAAACCCATAGCATGACCTACCCCTGGTTCCCCACAAAAACCAGAAAACTCTCATCTGCCTGCAAATCCTTGTGACACATCTGTGGTAGCCCATGTACTCAACCACACAACTGCAAGGAAATTGAGAATTACAGCCTTGTGATGTGAGAACATGCTTCTATATTCGCTCGGAATTAGCAAGTCTAGGAACATTTTTTAATTATTCGTAACTGCACCTTTGAGATCTGAATGCATTTACTAGATTGAGGCACTGCTAAGAAGCAAACTATAAAAACTGTAAAAGGCTGATAATTAAGGTCAGGGTTGCATTCTGAATAGTGCTGTCACACTAGTGATAAGCTGGTCATGCAAACTGCACAGTACAAATTTCAAAACACATGACATATCAGTATTTGAACATCCATTCACGCACAATACTGTGACAGGAGTGCAGAAGTAAAGGTAAAAGCCTTGAAAGAAAAAAACATTGTCAAACTTAGTCTCTGTTCCCGCCCAGTAACAGCATGTGCACTGTGCATTTTAAACTCAACACCGTTTTTACATTCTGTCTTCTACTGGAGTCTGATGGTTTTTTAATGGGAATCCAGCAAATTAAGCCCTAAGGGGGTGGTCAAACAAACCCAGCAGTAGCTGCTGCCACCATTCCCTTTCCCTGTACTTGACCATGTGTTTCCACTGTCTCCCTCACCCCAGTGTGGGCACTGGTCTGACTTCATGCTGAACCCGTTTAGAAAGTTAAATTTTTCTTATCCGGCTTCAGCTGCTTCAGTTCCCTGAACTTCTGATCCCAGACAAGCACCAGTGTGAAGTGCAAGGGAAGTGATAAGAGTGGGGCAGTAGCAGCCTGCAGTTAGATCTGCTCTATCAGTAAACCACAGCCTCAAACTGTTCGTATTTCAGTGACATGGGGGAAGCCAGCATCCACTTCTCCCCCGTACTTCTTCAGAGAAAGCTTTTTTGTGGTCATGTGGTAAATTGGTTTGTAAAACTGACCCAACTGAAATACCAGCCTTCCAAAACCTCTGCTGATCACTTCCCCAGGGTAGGTCACCATATGTTGATGGTTCAGAGATGCTTCAGATAGTTCAAAGAAGGGAAAACACAAAGGAGGGAACCGGAAGGCAAGAAGACCTGTTTAATTCCAGAGGTTTATACATTTAAATTGTTTAAAATAGATGGTTTATATGTCCTTGTCTTGCTTAAGAACAAAGCCAACAACCCATGATTAACACAAGAAATGCATCCTTCCCTCAACAAATCCCAGTGGTTCTGCTGAGACTTCAAGCTTTACACTTTCTGTCTTTATTAATCTTTAGAGCCTCAACATAGCTCTTCTTCAAAGACCAGATACACAAACCAAACCTGATTAGCTCTTGCTTCTTCCCTAGTCTTTGATCCCCTTTGTCAATTCTTCATCAGTTTAACCTCTTTCCACTTAAATTTATTCTGAGGAGATGAGTGGCCTTGAACACAGGAAAAAAAATATTTGAGTTAGCAAAGGGACTTACACAAGCCTGCTCTCCCAGGATGGTAGAAGCAAGAGAATTAACAGAATAACAATACCAGGGTTATGAAAATAAAAATAAGTAGCTAGAGATTTAGAAGGGCCCTGAGCCTCAGAGGGCAATGTCTGTTTCTGAGAGCACACCCCAAGTCCAGAGCTACCACCAAGCTGGCACTCAGTACCTGGACACTTAATGATGGGGACAAAGAAGTCTATGTCAGGAACTTAGCTGGACTGCAGAGAGGCTAACATTTGCTGCTGTGACAATATCCTTCACTGTCTTAAGTTCTACATCACAGAAAGCACTGAAATTCTGTGAGTTTTACACTTCAAAAAGTACTGGAATATAAAGATAGCTCAATTAAAATGAGACACACTGATTCCTCCCTCATCCTTTTCCATCTCTCCAGTAAAAAAAGCTGCCTAACCTCCCTCCGGGCTCCAGTCTGGGCTCTTACTTTACTGATGTGACTGTGGGGGGCAAAAAGAGCAGATCATTTCCCAAAGAGGGTACCAGAGCTCCCTACCCATTTCAGTATACACCATATCCTCTCTGCATCTCCACACTTGGGAGTTATTTTCCTCTGTGCTTTCAGGAAGCCACTCTTGAGCTCGGGGCCTGACCTCTCAAACCAGAAACCCCGTTCCTGACAGAATCCCACCTTGGTGGCTTTACACAGACCATCCCTCACTGTCCAGAACCCACCACTGCTGCAAGACACTGCTACCAACCACAGCCAAGATTTGTGTTGCCAGGGCTTTATATTTCTTCAGAGCATACAGCAGCTACCACTGTTGGGACCTGATAAACAGCTCAAATTCCAAGGCACTGCCGCTACACAAATGGTAAATTATAATGACAAGTGATAGGAGGACTTCTTTGTCATGGTGCCAGCCTATGGCCAATGCTTCTACAGAAGCAGGGATTATATAATAAATGCAAACCTAGACTGATTTGGGGACATTCATTATGCCTTCCCTGCATTACCACCAACATTGAAACAAGTTTCTTTTGCTTTTTCATAGGCAGCTCCTCTAACATATAATAAATAAAAAATATTCCTGCACATGCTATGCACATAACGTGGCCTGCCAATCTCTGCTAACCTGAGACAAAAGTTAATGATTGACTCCATCTGGAGTGAAATACATAAAATATACAGCACCAACCACTCACAACATTTGCCTTCTTACGTACATTTGCCTTCTTATGTACAAAGAATGATCACTATTTGCACATGCGTTGTTAACTACTTGATCTCTGAGCTGCACTTGAGGAAAGCTGCTGAATTATTAAAAGGCATAGCTAAAAGGAAAGAACTAAGGAAACAAAGCCTTACATCTTCATTTCTAGAAATGTTGAATAGCCCAAATTTTACTGAAGGATATAAGAAATTGGAAATCCTGGCCTAGGAATTTAATATGTATATTTATATTTATATTTATTTATATATATATATATATATACACAAATGAGGTTTGTCATTAGAATTAATACCAACAGGCAAGATTGAAATACATGAAGGGCTGCATCAAGAATCAAAGATTCTAGAAAAATGAACATATAAATTTGAAAAACACTTCTTAAAAATTTAAATAATTTATAGTAATATAAATATGTAATTGAAATTGTTATAGAGTTGGTGGGAAAACTGATTTCATTTTGCAGCTTTACCAACCTTCACTTTGACAGGTTTTCTTTCAGTGTATCACTCTGGTGAATCCTGACAAAAAATCTGACAATTTTTTGGTTGCTTGATTTTGGAAAACAAATTGATGGAAGTGAAATTATTCGTACAGAGAGTTCTGGAGGAGTCTATTCCATGGAGATCTGATGATATAATCTCGGTGTTCTATCCACCCTGAAGAAGTGAGCATATGAGGGTCTTCTCAAGTGAGACAACTGAAAACTACTTTTCTCATGGTTAGTTTTGACCCCAATCAGTAGCTCTTGGGAAATGCAACCACTGTGAAGAATTAAGCGAGTTGCAAGAAAAATGTTCAGGGGGTAGAAAAGCAATCATTCCCTGAGGAGGAAGTACAAAATTGGATTGTCTTGGGCAGATCACAAAATCTCATTTTAAGAAATTCTGTCAATTCTTCAAATGGCATAGATGATTGTTTAACATCTAGGGATGTGACTTGAGAATAAGTCACATAAGTGACATAACGTAACATAAGTTCTAGACAATCATGTATCTCAAATCCTTTTAGAATCTAAGCTTACGCCAGAGTCTTAACACACTTTCAAACACAGTGATAGCATTTAATAAATTCTGCAACTATACAGTTTATATAAACCTGTATCACAGCAGTACATTAACACTGAGGGTCTTTTGATATCATTGCTCTAGAAACTGTTATGTACCATGGGCTTTCTGCACCTTAAGAGTGCTAATGAACTTTTCAATCCTATCACCATGAAAAAATGGTGACTGTTTATTGCTTAGAGTAAGAAAAAAGTTATGGATCTGTAGCTGTTGCCATCCTTCACAAGTTAATGACTCTGAAAGTTATGCACTCTAATATGGCTTCTGAAAGTGACAAGGTTCCTGAAGTGAAACCTTTGGAAAACAAGTGAACAGGTTTTGTCTAACAGCTTCAAAATGTGTAGCTGTTTACCATGTAAAACCTTTAAAACAAAGGTAAAACAAAACTTATACACCAACTCTGACAAAAAGGGAAATAAATTTCTGTTGAATCTTTTGTCTCTTCCAAAAGAAAGAAAAATCTCTAAGAAATATGCTTCATATTTCAGAAAGAAAGGTGATGCTGATTATAAAAACTATTCTGTCAAAATCACTGCCTCATATAGAGAAGTATGTGTAAGTAAAACATTTATTTACCCAACTATTTAACAGAAGTGTGAATAGGGAACGATGTAGCTTGTTGTGAAAGCTGGTGGTAAAGAGGGATCCAAAAATCTGCAGAGATATTAAAAGTCATTCAAGCTACACCTACTACAGAGAACTGCACACCATATACAACGACAATAAACAGATGTTTAAATATTGCTGCTTGGTAGATTGAAGCTTGAGGACTCCTGAATTACTAGACACATTCTCTGCAAAAAATGAGGGCAGTCTTGGGAGATATACAAGATCTTAGTGACAATCTGGTATCATGAAGCAATTAGCAGATGAGGCGATTTCAGACCACCCCTACCTTGTAAGATAGGCATCTGTATCAAAACATGCCCATTGAAACTGCTTTTGGTCACCAGAGGGCAAGATCAGCTCTATCCAAGTCAGTGCTCAAACCCAGACATAATACTTTAATCTTTCTGCCAAACAGTGCTGAAATGGGCACAACCTGTTGCCTTCAGTCGTGAGGAGAATGAGCTTGGAATTGTTCTGCCTCTGATAAAATTCGTAACAACTTTGGTAGTGTCGTTATTAAGCTTCCAACAACGACTATGGATGAGACACCTTCCTTCAGGCACTGCCAGCAAGGCCAAGGAAGCTGAGGGACATTCATTCCCTCAGGGTTGTACCAGGCATGGATTTGCAGGCAGGGATGCAGCAGGGTGGAGGCTTCAAAGGGCTCTCCAGTCCTGAGGAATCTGAAGGTCCCTGATCCTCTCAAACATTTTAAGGGCAGTGCTGTTGCAACCTCCTCAGGAGACAGCCCTCACCACTGAACAGCTATAGGGTCTCTGCAGCAGAACAAAGGGAAGAGTTGAGATTTTGGGTGGCTGGAGCTGTCAGGCAGCCAGAGCGTCACAGTGTGTCCCTGCAGGATCACCAGTGCCAAAGCTTACAGCCAGATCGTGCCCATTCCAGCTTCCACCTTGCTCTTGCTCATCTCTTGCACGGCAACAGAAGTTGCCAAAGGGTCTGTTGTAGTGTCACACTGCTGAAATCTTCAGCTTTCTTTCACAGTTCTCATCTTAATAATTTAAAGGCTCGCCAACAGCCCAACTTCTAAGTCCTCACTTTAAAAAATATGTTTCTATTAACCAAAAGTAAGAGTTCGGCATTTGCTCAGACAGCTACTGGGCATAGAGGCAAAGGATAGTACTGGATGTAAAAACTTACCATGTTATCTAACATTTAGCTCAAGATCTCATTTCTTTTTCTGTAAATGAACCCACCCATGGGCCAGTATTTGCATCACAGCCTGTGCCAGCAGCCAAGTTCCTGGGTGCCATCTGACATTACACACATCAGGACAGAGGCTCCTGACCTTGCAAAGGCAAAGCAACCAAGAGATAGGAACAAGGAGAAGGAGAAAAGTCTTTGTCCTACTCCTTTCCCTCCCCCACTCACTGTGCAATTGTCTAGGGAGTGGAAGAGGGCACAAGGCTTCCATTCCCACCACAGGCACTGCCAGTGTGTAAAGCCAGGCTTGCCAGGGTGCTGCTCAGACAACTTTAACCCTTACTGCATCAGATCCCTGCCAGAGAAGGACAGACATGCAACAGCCCATGGGAATGAGAGCTGTGAGGCAATATGTGAGGCCGGAGAGAAGCAGGCACTAGGAACTTTGCAAGGAATTTAAATCAAGCAGCTCTGATAAGTATTTGAGTTTTGACACACGTGCTGTTTGGTCTAGTACAAGAGTGCTTTAAATACCTCCATTTAGTTGGGTTTGTGTAAGTAACACCATGCTCACAGTTTCATTTTACACTTTTACTCCTAAGTTATGTGCTCATCTTGCATGCACTTTCACCCAAATACACATAATCACCTGTCTGGCTGCATCAATCCCACTGGGGAATCTTGCAGTTGTAAGCATCTAAGAATAGCGTATAGTATGTTGCCTTGAGTGCATGTGTGTGCTGGTTTTCTATCATCTGTTTGCCTGACCCAAAGGCTGCTGATAGAAACTGTCTTTGATCCCAAAGATCATTTTCCCATTTCCCATCATCCCATTTTCATTTCACATTAACAATTATACGCTTATCTTGGACAGGAAAAAGGAAACTTTAAATGCAGGGTTGGCTAAAACTTGTCTGCCCATCAGTTTTCTATCACTTATTTGTGGCTTTTACTGCCTGGAAAACTGAAGAATACAAATCCTTTGCAGAGAGTATCCCAATAGAGAAACAAAATGAAATTAAGAAAAAATTGGAGGGAAGTAGACAATTTTGGGTACAGTTTCACAATACAGTTCTAGCTGACCCAACAGCTCACTGCTATCCAAATGGAAATTTTCTGTCTTTTCCACCACATCCACTTCTTCCTCCCAGCTCCACATTCCCAACACCTATATTCTGTGGCTTCTGGAAGTCAGCAGATCAGAAAATTAACCTACCCACCAAATCACCACACTGGATCTGTTTTCAAGAAGTCCAAGAAGTTACATGAGCAGGCACAAAGAGGAGGTGGGACTACATTGCTAGGGCCAGAAGAAGAGTGGATCTCCCTGTCCAGCAGTAGCCAGACGTTATGCACACTGACTTGTTCATAAACTCCCAGTCCAAGCAGATGCAAGCAACTCCTTATAGATTCACGAAGGAAAGTCCACAGGTAACTTCAGAGGATGGGCAATAATTATTTTGTATATGCAGATCCACCTTGCTCAAAAAGACCGCTGTGTTTCAATACCTTAATAAATATAATGACAAATGTAATTCTTGATAGGAACACCGATAAGCTTATTCTAGGAGACTGATTTGATAACATTTCCTCAGTTTCTCCTTAGGGAAAAATTGCAAAGCTTTTTCTTTTACATTTAACTATGAGGTATACAGAAAGATTAATGAGATCCTTAGAGAAATTTTGTATTAGACTGAAATCTTCAACTTCTAGTAACATAAATTAGGAACAACAGGATTCTTATCTGACACTTAGATGCTCAACTCTGCACCAAATCCACAATGCAGGACCCGTGCCAGTCCACTCTGTTACCCTAAGTGTCACTTCAGGCTCCTTTGAAGCAGAATCTCAAGCTTGGAGGCGGCACAGGTGTGTACTGGAGCCAGATCACCAAAATAACTTTTACTTGCCAAACAACAGTATCACTGGTGTGCATCACAAAGTGACACTTCTCCTTATTTTTTTTTATTTTTTATTATGGATGCAAACAGTAACAGTGTCTGTACTAGCAGCAATGATGGCATGATGGCATCTGCCAAACTAGGGAACATTTCTGTCACTTTTCAATGTTTGTCTGGCATCTGAGAAAAAAGTTTTTAAAAACTGAAGAAAACTACTGGTAAAATATTTTTACCATCCCCTTCTAGTTACTCTTATAACACATTATAATGGGATTTTTCTTCCTGAATCACAACATGATCCATCACCAAACCGAAACTACTAAAATTACTTTTTTTTCTCCTCTGTACTGTATAGGTACAGCCGGCACACATAGCATACACCATAGAAATTAAAAATTAACTGAGTCAGGCTTTTTTTTTTCAAGGCTCCTGTACTGCTCACAACTCCAGTCACACAGCACTGTTAATTGCTGCTGGCACTGACAGTAGGGATCCCCTTCCATCTGCTGGGACCAGCTGATGCAAAATAAAAACAATCCTTCGGAGTGAGGCGCAGCTCTGCGCTCCGGGGGTCAGTGCCCGGCGCCGCTGCCAGTGCCGGCCGGGCTGTGCGGGAGCGCTGCCCTGCGCTCGCCTCGGCTCCCCACGAGGTGCCGAGACACTTTATCTCGTACGGTTTCCTGGGGGTTTTTCATCTTTAAAGACGCCAGTCTCCTGCAGCGTTTGATGCCTTTAGTGACGCAGCAGGCTCTCCCCAGCCGCCTCCTGTTCCGATCGGGGAGCAGCGGTGCCCGCGGCAGGAGCCCCCCGTGCCGCGCTTCACCTCCCCGGGCTGCGGCCCCTCGTCCCCTGTCGCTGCCGAAAGCGGGGCCGGAGCCCGGGGCCACGATGAAAGCAGGGCAGGTGCTCCGGTGCAAGGAAAGTCCTGGGGGACAGACCCTTGCCCTCCGCCCCCCAAACCTCCCCCCTCTCGCCGTCAGCGTGGCTGCTGCTGACCCCGGCTATGCGTCCCCGGCAAAGCGGGAGGAAGGCACTGCTTACCGGAGCTGCTCGCCGGTGATCAGGACTTCGGCCATGTGCTCCAGCTCCGCCGCTTTCTGCTGCATGCTGCTCATGCCCTCCTCCATCGCCGCCGGCCTGCGGGCACAGCACCGCCGGGTGAGGGGGGACCGGGACTCGCCGCCCCCCGGCCGCGCTGGCCCCGCCGGCAGCTCCGGAGCTCCCGCCCGACCCCGGAGCTCTTCGCGGCGGTGGCGGGCAGCGACAGCCACCTCCTGCCGCTCCGGCTCACCTGAGCGCCTCAGGTCACTTCTCCCCTCGGCAGGCTCGGATCCCTCCCGCCGCTTCCCGTGTTATTGTGTCACTGGCAGGCGGAGAAACACATGGCTGCAGCCGCCGCGCCGCAGCCGGGCTCGCCGAGGCAGCAGCGGCCCCCCCCGGCTGTCACACGGCAGGGTCGGCGCTGCCCCCGCGGGAAGGGGCCGGCTCCCCGCCGGGGGCTGCGAGCCAAGCGGCTCCTGCCGCTGCCCTCCCCGGCAGCCCCGGCCCGGCAGGCAGAGGCGGCGGCGCACGGAGGAGCGCAGCGCTCCCCGCCCGAGGCTCCTTCCCGCGGGTGCAAAGTCCCGCGTCCTCCCTTCAGCGCGGGGCTGCCGGGAGGACGGGCTGCTCGGAGGAGCACTGAGCTCGGGAGAAGCCGGTCCGACTGCGCGGGCCGAGATGCGACTGCTGCCCGCTCAGGTAGTGCGGGCTGCGCCTTTGCGCTGATCCTTGGAGATGCAGCGCGGGGCGGGCGGTAGAAAGGGAGCTGGTGATCTGGGGTTTCACCCTCAAAAACTGTTAGTGCCCTCCTGCTGTCCACATTTCCGCTTATCTGCCACCCAGGGGTTATTTTCAAACCCTGGTCCCCTGCTCACGTCAACTCTTTGTCTCCAGGCGACAGAGGATGCAGAATTCTTGAGGGCAGAGGAACATTTTGTCTTGGCAACGGGAAATAAATTGCAAGGTCACGAACACTGTCAACATTTTTGATGGGGGGGAAAAATCGTTCTTTTCTTTAAAAAACGTCCAGGAGGAGGCATCTTCTGCAGTGATCCAACCATGGCTTTCATTTGCAAACACATGCAATACCTTGATTGCCTACCCATTGCCTTTATATCTGTCTGCACATACTCTGTGTGCATGGAAATTATGTCTTGCAACACTGTCGTCGATTCAGAACCAAAGTTATAGAACCATAAGAAAAACTAAGAAGGAATGAAGTGAACCTGATAGCAACGAGAGTGCAGACAATGGGAAGGAAGAAGGTGTTGTTTGCATCACCTATAGTAGAATTGTGGCATTTATTACCAAAGGTGTCGCTGGATGTAAAAGAATGGACTTGGAACCAAGGAGAAAAATACTTGGAAAAGAAATCTACATAGGGTTACTAAGCAGACAGCATCCACATCCAGCTCAGGAAATTCTCTGTTCTAAAAATAATGGTCTCACAAGGCAAGCTCTTGTGTGACATTTCATATGTGATTTCCCTGCTGCTCCCTACACATCTGTTTATAGCCACTGAGATGAACATAGGACTAGATGGGCCTTTGGTCCTTTTAATGAGCACCTTTGTGGGTCTCAAAGAGCACTAGAGGTCCATGAATGGCAAAGGGAGAAAAACACAATCTGCCTTTGTTTCATTTGTGCTAGAGACAGGGACACCTTAGGACTGTAAACACTACAGCTTGAGATTACTTTCTGTAAATTTGGAAGACACACATTTAATCTGAATACTTGCAAACAGCCTCTAATTCCACTCATACTGCAAACATACAAAGTACAGATTCACGGAGCTGGAAACAAAAGGGGAATTGAAACAACCATCTCATCTGACCTTATTTTTAAGACAAAGAATGTACACAGCAATTTTTATCAAGCACTTTATCACATGACTGAAGAAAAGACATTTTCACGAGAATGTACATTGCAGACTATTTCTGGGTAAATCCTTGGCTCTATCACCTGGGTTGGGCTGATTTCATCCATTCACTGCTGCTAAAAGGAGATACACTGTTCCAGGCTCTGGCAGGACAATCTGCAATGTGTCTTATGTTAATTTCCCCACTTTTAGTATCTCTGCTTGTTGCAATTCAATTCATTAAACAGGCAGAAGAGTAACAGAAAGTGGAGAACTTTCTTCTGAGCTAGTAGGAAGAGCTGTGCAGATGACTGCAGGGTGCAATGAGTGCCAGAGCTGACACCAAGACAGAGTGAGCCTTGGCAGCTTGAAACAGGAACAAAAGAGGAGGAAGAGGGAGAATAAACTGTCTTTTAGCAGTGACAAGGTATCGTGAGAGGGTGCTTGTGGAACTGAAGCCTGAAATTCGTATCTTTCCCTATACAGTTTCGCAACTTGCAAAATGCAGGCCAGTGCAAATTCCTGTACTGTATTTAATGATTATAGAATTTCGTGTTGGCCTTTGCACACTGATATCCCCTTTGTAATTTGTTCTGCATGTTCACACTGAAATTTCTTACAGTTACAGTTTCCT
Organism: Acridotheres tristis; assembly: GCA_037013685.1. Taxonomy (NCBI): domain Eukaryota; kingdom Metazoa; phylum Chordata; class Aves; order Passeriformes; family Sturnidae; genus Acridotheres; species Acridotheres tristis. The sequence continues at coordinate 136,874,963 of CM072886.1, read as the reverse complement.
GAGAGGAGGGAATTGGCTATCAGTCATTCCAAGCCTGCCATCACCCAAAAAAGGGTAATGACATAACCTTGAAGGGTCACGTTGCAGCCAAGAGCCAGCTACACAAAATAACCTGACAGGATCTTTGCAACTTGTTTTTAATCTACAGACTGCTATAGAACATAAGGTCCAACAAAAAATTAGGCTGATCAAGGGAGAGGTCATGAAGATTAAAACACTCCTCTAAGAGGTGGGACAGCATGTGCAGAGTCGGAAATCCTACCAGCAAGAGAGAGAGAGAAACATCCCTCTGAGACAACCTCTGGTAAGTAGATTGATTTTCTTTTTCAGATATAGGATAAATTTTAGAATTTGGTGCCTATTTTAGATATGAATATCTGAGTTTTACTTTAGCATGGCTGAAGTTAAGTGAGATGAAGGTAGCTAACTACCAGTAAGGCATTCCTCAGCCAAAAGCATGACACATCTTTGAGATGGAGCCCTGGGACACTTCAAAACTCATTCTCCACAACATCAAGAGAGTAACAAAAGCTGCACAGGTCTGCTAGAGGGTTGACATCACAGGTGTGAGGGGTAGCTCAAGTGTCTTTTGATGACATTAGAGGCTGTCTGGCATGCAGTGAGTTATAAGGCAGTACACTTGAACCACCAAGGTCACAACGCTCTGTGGAACCTAATGCATGAATAGGCACATTGTATTAGAGTACTGGGTTTAGAAAACATGTTAGTAAGTTGTATAAACTTTCTTATCTCATTTAGTAAATGCCCAAGTGGTGAAACACTAGATGTTTACATAATGAAATACGAATATTGCTTTCACTGCTTTGAAGACTGTGGTATCTGTGGCTTATATTTTGACTCAATAAATTAATCTGATATTTGATAAATGAATTATTTAGTCTCACTAGTCAATTTTCTGCAAGCTTATTTTAACACAAGACATCTTACTGAAAGAATTATAAGTATTCATGTCTATACTTCTCATTTCTCCTACAGCATTATTCTTGGGTCCCATATAAAGTTGTTTGGCTTTCCCTTGCTGGGATGACTAGAGCAGCTTTTTAAACAGGAAAATGACACAGATGCAAAAGATGATGAAGCACTTCAGGGACAACAGGCAGGTAAGCTGTTGGATGGTTGTGGGGTTTTTTTCCCTAACATCATTTGTATAAGAGACAGCATTATGTAAACATCAAATTTTAAAATACTTGCCCACTCTCTTTGCTGAGAAAGACAAGTACAAAATGGTTTTTGGCTTTTAAGTTGACTTTTTATCTAAGTAGCTCTTGCAACACTCGTGAAAATTGGTGTGAAGGTTTTTTCCTTTATTCCCAAGCTTATTTGCAGAGAGCTCACTTGTCTTTGTGTTTCAACTGGTTGACTTCCTTAGCACTAGAGGCCTGGGAAGGGGCACCATAGGAACTACCAGGTATTGTCCAATCTCCCCTCCTCTTTTCAGGCTGTGTACAATAGTGTTTCCCATACATGGAAGTGCAAGATTACATTCATTGCTGCTCTACGTTTGAACCATTTAAGTTGTCTGTTAGGAACTGCTCATAAGGATCAGTGCCTGTGTGATTCAAAGAATGCATCTGGACAAGCTAATTTTAGTCTTGTGATAAACCACAGGAAAAGTTACTAAGTTTTCAACAAAAAAAAAGGAAAAAAAAAGAAAAAACAAAACACAATCTCCCCAAAAGCCAAGGATATATTTTAAACTTCTCTTTTTCTATTATTGCATCCAAGTTCCTGCAAAAGCTTCCATGGTGAGATAACAGAAGGAATTTTTCACAGTCTGTCCAACTTTTCAGTACTAGAGTGAGAACCATATCTGTTTATATTCTTATATTTCATGTGTTACTGACCTGGAAGTTGTTACAATAGTGAGCTGAAGTGCAGAGAAAAAGGCATTTTGATTCTAAGATGAACAGAAACAATCTGGAAGGGGTTTTCTAAGCTGGTCTCTACACAGTTTTTCCATTTTGCATTAAATATTCAAACACTCACTAGGCCAGACAGAGGTAGTGAGATTTCTGTGCAGACTAACAGCTAAGGCATGACCAAGAGATGGATACCTGCTTTAGTGCTTGCTCTTGTGAGCAGGCAAATATTTTATAGAAACAAGCAGCTTCAATAAGATAAAAGATTAGAAATTCGCATCAGACCAGTAACCCAAATAATTCCAGTTGACAGTATGCTCTGTTAAACCAGTATTTTGCACTAGGCATGTTTCCCCCTACTTTATTATATCTGAAATATTTTCTAATTCCTCCTATTTCATATATTCATTTGCTTTCCCGTGATTTCAAATTTTGAGCCTCACAAAAATATTTACAAGTAAAAAAAACAACTGTAAACCTGTTGGAAACCTCAGGTTTATCTTTGAAGAAGTTCATATGTATTTCCTATAGTTCTTTTTGTTTGTTTTCTCTTTATTTTATTGTGCATTTTAACCAACGGCAATTATGAACTTGTACAACTAGAGTTTGGTCTATATCATATGTTCAGTCCAGGCCATAGTCCTAGACTTGTGTAGTATCCAGCCTATGCATGGTGAGTCAGCTGGGAAGTGTGACTAAGAGCTGAAAAGGAACTGCTTTCTAAACCACTTCTCAAGTGTGAAGACAACACCTTCTAGCTCCGCGGTAAAAGCCAGCTTCTTAAGCCATCCCCCAGCCACATCTGAGTTCATGCACTCTGGTGTCTGGTTGCAAGATTCAAAATGTTTGCTTGAAGCACTGTGGCTTGAACTGGCGGTTTGACACTGAGCTGTGATCAGCCCTGAACACTCAGGCATGGGTTGGTTTTCTTGTTCTCTGGGAGACAACACCTAAGAGTAGAGATTCAGTCTAAGACACTTTAGTATCCTTTGCTATCTATTTCTGCTTCTCAGCGCAAGTTTCTGTTGACTGTTTCTCTTTCCACACTGCCCACGATCGAGCACGTTCTGCCTTTGGACTCTGCCTTTGGAGCATCACAGCCAGGGCTTGGGGCAGCGGAGGGTGCAAGCGTGCAGTGTGCACGTCCCTGGGGATTCTCTGCGGTTCTGGTGGCAGGAACAGAGGCAGAGTTTGGCAGAGTCCAAACAGCTGCGTCTATGAGCGCAGAATCACAGGGCTCCTGACAGGCTGATGAGGCTTCAGCACTGTCCTCCACCGCATCCCACCCTGTAGCTCATTAGCTGAGGCTGTGGGGCACACAGAGCCGTGCCGTGCCTGAGGAACCCGCTCCTCTGGCTCCCAGGGCTGGCTGGGGCACAGGCAGCAGCACAGCACAATGACAATGTGCCACCGCTGCTGCGGGACATGGGCAGCGCTACAAACGATGGCATCGCTCACCCACCATCAGTCACCGCAGCAGCTCCGCTGGCTCGCCTGCCTCCTGCCCGTGTCCGCAGAAAGAGCTGCTGCCAGTGTTTAATCGCTCTGCCACCCTGTGGCCCTTTCCAGAACTTAAGTTTGAAAATGCCAATTAGAAAATCGCAGCGAATCGATGCTCCACAAAAGAAAAAGACTGTTAAATTAGGCTAATTCTATAAAGGAATAATCTTTAGACAGTACAATCTTTGTGCACAATTAAAAACACAAACATCTTTGACTCCATCATTAATTTCCCTCCCCAGTGAACACCAAAAATAACTGCCCAATCTAGTAAAAATGAAAAGGTCAGTAAAACACTGGATAATTCAATATTCTCTTTCAGGAAGGCACTTTGCAAGTATTTATCTGCAACTTCCTGCGTTCTCAAAGTATTTCTGGATGTCCTACAGTGCTGAAGCAATGAGATTAACTCAGTAGAACATGATTCTAAAATAAATCAGAATTTACATTGTGCTGAGATATAGCAAAATGATCAGCTATGACCAGTCTCTCTATTGAACTAAGGAGAAAGTCTCTTCAGTGCTATTGAGAACCAGAATTCTTTATGGAGAAAGTGTTCTGCAGCTCTGCATCAGGCTAATTGGATGCCAAAAAACTGTTGGAAGGAGGCACCAAAAACAGAACTGGGATGAAAGAGAACCATATCAAGGTTCTCTCATAAGACCAAATTCAGGTTTCTTGAAATAGGCGAACAATATTGCCAAGGGCTGAACTGTAGTGGGAACACTGTTCTGCTCTCAACAGCTCAGCGGAAAAACATGTAAAAATCAGTCCTAGAAGAAAATTTCACCAAAGTGTGCTCCCACAGGGAAGAGGGGTGAAATGAGGATAAACAGGTCCAGGAAGCATCAGCGAAGAAAAGATGATTGGTGAGAAAAGCATCCCACTAAGAACACAAGTAACACTTGAGCTGGAGAAAACAGAGGGAAAGGAGCTGGAACAGCAGCAATAAAACCATGGTGAGGGAGGAGATGGAAGGAATGTTTTCCTTGTGAAGTCTCTCAGAGTTTTCTCCCTGTATTACACTGGCTTCACAGCAACTGTCAGAGAGACAAGACCTTCCCTCTCTATCTGCACTGACTTCTCTCTCTGGAGAAGAGCCCTCCAAATTGTCACTCTTAAAGATGTCAATATAGAAAACTCACCCAGAAGCATCTCAGAAGAACCACTTGCTAAACATCCCCACTGTGGAATAGGATCAACTAAACCTGTATTTTTTCTATAACACAATTTGGAAGACCCCAGTGTGCACTCCCCCAGGAATGGAACCTACATAGAATTTTTAATTAAAGTTTTTGAAGTTTTTTAATTGCCTTTGATGTTTCTCTCATTCAAATCATTACATTACATTACATTTTGGAGGAAAACTCATTTAGCTCTCTGAAGATCAGCTTAAAGGGCAGTATTTCGCCTCATGCCTCATACAGGATCTCTTCTGAAGCAGTTCATTATGAGAGTAGCCCCTTCATCCACTTACCAAGCAATTTCCTAGAGAGAAGCAATTCTGTTAGGTAAGGTCTGTATCAAAACTCATGACTCAGTCTCCAAGTCCAACTTAGACAGAAGCAGGTGAGAGGACAAGAATCTTTCCTAAGTGTAGAGGCAGTGAACTTTTCTGAGTCAACAGTGACTGGGGATCTGAGAGGCCAAAACATCCAGTGAATGGAAAATTACTTGTGTTATCCTAGTTATAGCCTACCACATTATGTCAAATTGTTCAACATCTCAGGACATTGATAGCCCTTTTGATATAGTCACTACTATTCACTACTCACAGAGTTGTAAGAAAAAAATTGAGCTACTCATTTACACAGTGATTACAATGGAAAAATATTTGTCCTCATGACAAACTCCAGAATTCAGCAGCAGGAGAAGAAAAATAAAGATGGTTAGCATCTTCACAGAAAAAATCAATAATATAAGAGATATGGGATGAATTAGGCATAGGCCCTAGTACCTGATGAGAGAGATAGCTGGAAATCTTCAGAACAAAATTTTTTCTGCAGAGATGTCTGCAGAGTTTTTCCATTTTCATCTCAGGTTGATGGTTTGGGGCGAAAAAGGGCATGGGACTAGAAGGACTTCTAGGCATATTGGGAAGCAGGATGGGAAGGGTATAACCTGCTCATCTAACGTTTCAGCATCGGGAAGAAAGTGGAGAATGACAAAATCAAATGAACTGGTAATTGTTGGATGGTTACAGCCCGAGATTGAATTATTCATCACGACTGAGAATTTAACTAGAAGGACCTAAAAGCAGAAGCATAAGAGACACCTAGAATGCAACAGAATCAGATATTTGTTCTGCAGCTCATTGTAGCATTAAGTTTGTTGGACAGAATTTTTATGATGTGTTCATTTGTATTGCATTTTATTCTTTCCCGTGTAAGGCTTCTGCTCCCTTTGTTACATGAGCTTTTCCTATATTGGCTTCTTCTCATTTAAGTTTTCATCCTGCCATTTTTCAGTGTCATTTTCCCGTGCCACTCTATTCCTCCATTGTATTCTATTTACAAATAGAATACTTGAGGCATTTTCCTGTTTGCGTATTTAAAAATATTTTGCATAAAATGGCTACGATTTTCACATTAATTTGATTAATCTATTTATTTTAGATTAATACAGAAAGTGTAAGTATGTATTTTGCTTGGATATATTTGTAGTGACTATCCCCAGCAATGTCTTAAAAATTAATAAGAAACTAAAAACCACGCACTCTCTGAGGTTATGCAGATAGCATCTAGTCAAGAAGGGAGATGATAGGATAACTTGCCAAATGACACATACTGATATTTAGGTTGTCAGTGTTAATAAGGTCTGCAGACTGAGCCTTGAAATTAGCCACAAAATTCTCTATACAGTACTAAAAAGCTACATTTATTTGCATTTTCTCATGTAACTCCTAGATATCAATGATAACATCCTTTTAAATATCTCTAGGAGCAGGTGTTTTATGTGATTAAATTTTAGGGCCTGCAGTAAAGTATTGCTGTTAATTTTCCCAACTAGCAAAATCATCTGGGTCTGAACCACAGGCTTTGCTTTGGTAGAAGCACTCTGGAGATCTACCCAGAAAATGATGTACAGGGAGCAAAAGATTCTAATGATGTACTCATGCATGAACTAACATGGCTGCCTGACATGTATTCTAAATTTAAAAGGGTACCTGTAATTATTACATTCATGAAAAAACAGGTTGCTCTTTCATGCCAATATGAACAGACATCACAGCACCTTCCCCCACCCATTGCAGCAGTGTTTACACTGGGAGGACATGCTGTGCAGCAATGAATGTCCTGGCTCACTGGCTGAGCCTGGGAGAAGCTCTGAACATGGGCTGGATATCAGCTTGCTCAGGTTTACCCCACCTTATCCTGAAATCAGTGTTGCATGACTGATCCTCTGCCTTTGTTTGCAATTATACATGCAGTCCCTGCAGAAAAATAACACAGCAATGAAACAGGTCTCTAATTGCCCGTTGTCTCATAAGCTTTGGGCATCTGGGTTCTTGCTTGTCACAATGGTGTGTGGTGAAATTCTCAAAATCATTTCCGAATTGTCTCGATCATGTTTGTGCTCCAGCTTTTTGGCGTATGTTTTTCAGCTTTGTGGTTGAGTGTCTCTTCTCCAGTATTTCCAGGCCTGAACCAGTTTTATGTTACTGAGATACTCCAAGCTATTGTATGATTTACATGAATATTTAGGTTTGGTTACAGCTGTTTGTTTTCTCCTAATTTGAATATATGGGTTTTGCATCTCCGTGGCTGCCTGCTAAGACTGACAAGACAGCCCTGTCTGAGGTAGCAATGAGCTATCTGGTTATTCTACTAATTGGCTGAAATTTCCCGTTTGAGTCTTGGACTCATTAGCTCCTGCTTTGTGGTGCTTTTCTGGCTGACATCATCAGGCATGATGGTTTTACTGAGGTACAGTAATACCAATTCATCAAGGTCTGCAACATAGAATACGCAAGCCACTGTTTCACTACAAAAAAAAAGAAAAAAAGTTAAAAAAATTAAAATATATCTCAATAATCAACTCCAATGGAGAGCAGAAGAGGGTATGCCCTGGTGATTTAGGGGGTCTGAATTTATTTTGAATCCTGAGTTATGACTAAAATCTGAATATCGTGATTAACAGAGACAAGCACATCTTTATGAACTTGCTTAACTCTTGTGGGTCACAGCCATTTTGACTTTTACCACATCTCCCAATCCTCTTATCCATTACTTTCTGTTCTTTTCATCAGTAATCTGCAATTCCTACATTTAAGACAAATTAGACAATCATTATTCAGGATAGGTGTGCACCATGGATTTATACAATAGCATAATGATATTTTCTGTTTGGTCTTTCTTTTCTCTTTCTTGTTTTCCTAGAAGGAAATGTTGTATTCCATTGTGTACAAACATTCACTGTAGACAGTCATTCTCTCAGTCTCATGGCGTCTGCAATGTGCTGAAACAGCATTCAGAGCTCTAACCCCAGTCACACCTAGAGATTCAGTGGTCACCTGTACTGAAACACAATGAGCACATCCTATGGCAGGTATTTCCAGACAAGGAGAAATTGTCATTTAATGAGTAAAAATGTAACACACCTGCTAATTTTAAGTATTGCAGATGGTATTCCAGCTGAAAAAATAAATCCTTGAACTGGAGTTTATGAGGCTTTAATCAAAAGGAGCCTCTCTTGTGAAATAATTTCCAAGAATTGTAACTGTGAATTGTGTAATTATCACTGAGCTGATAATGTGTTCCTATATTCAACTTTGGCACTACATTTTACTGTAGAGCTCCTAAGCACTTGAATTGCAATCACACATGGGAAGTCATCCTCCTAACACACTAGCTAATGACTAGAGCCTGACAGTGCTAAGGTGCACTGTTATCTCCTGCTTCATCATTCTAGGTTTCAGTTGTGGAGCTTCAGAGTTATTTCTTTTATTTGATTTGTCCCAGATGCCCTTCATTTATTTAACAGTTCACATCACTGATGTTTGAATCCTGGGAAAGATTATACAGGGGCAAGGACTTCAAAGGCAAGACTATAACAATCTTCAGTGATCCTTTTTTTGTTTGGCAACTTCACTCACCGATCATCAACCACATTCCATTAACATGAATTTGCATGTATATTTGTCAATTGAAAAACTATGTCAAAGCTTATCTTGCTTGAGGCTTGGCTTCATTCCAGCCCAGCTGAGGATGCAGAGGCTGTTTAGCTGTTCAGTCTACTTCTCCCTTATGCTGACAGGTATGCACCTTATACTTCACACTCACAGCAGCCTCTTAAAGCCTCCAGTGGGCACCTGGGTGGACTGATAGCAGTTGGTGATTAGTTAAATCAGGATGGCTGGATTTACTGCTTCCTCAACTCTTGCTTCCATTCTCCTACAGGTGAGTTTCACCCTTGCTTGTACCATGATGTTACATGCTCTTGAACCCTGACAGTCTCAGCCCACCAGACCAACTCAAACTGAAAACAGAACTGATTTATGCTATAGCAATTCCAGAGCAAATAAATAACCCCACAGCATCAATATAAAATAATTTCAGTGTCCTACCAAGCTCTCTTGCCATAGCATTCTCTTCCTTATAAATTGACAGCAATATTGATAGTTCATAATAGTTCTATTTTCTCTGCATTTCAAATTCATTAAATGATTTGTCCATGTTCCAAGAAACGAACATAAGGTCCTAGACAAACCTGGTTTTGCCAGGTCACTGCTCTAAAGCAATCTCAGTGAAAACAGATGCATCATACCAGTTGTTTCCTGAGAAATGAGACATCTCTATAGATTTATGTCCATGTATTTGGTGATAGGCCCATGGCTTCTTAGAATGGATCAGAGCAGCATTCCCCCAAGTAGGGGCTTCAATATATCATCCATCCACTGATTTCTACCAAAATTCCAGGAAATTTACCTGCCTTGACCTTGAACAGCAACTTCCAGAGGGGTAAACAAGGGACAGGCAGAGAAAGATGGCAGGCAGCACAAGCATATACATTTCAGTTCCAAAATATAGATATAAAATATATAAAAAGCATCTTCAGCCAGAACTACCAGGATAAAAAATCCTGATTAGAAAAATTAATAACTACTACAAATGTTCCTGACCACAGATCAATGCCAACTGCTGAATAACATCCAGTGATTTAATTCCTATTCAGTTTCTGTTACATAGCAGATCTCTTAAGATTCAAACTCCACGAACCCACACCTTGTATTCAGTTTCTTGGCTACACTAGAACTTTTTTATTTCACAGAATGAAAAGTAGAAAGAAGAAAAGGCAGGTGCGCAAGGTCATTGGAAAATTGCACAAATTAAGATATAAATTAAAGCTAGCACAAATAAGCTGCTATTCAGTTAGTAACTATTTACTTGGTAAAAAGTGATTTTCTGGTTTACCTGAGAGGTGTGCATGAAGAGATGTACATTAAAGCAAAGTGTAAATCTCAAATAAGGCTGTGCATGTATCACTTTGCACCTATGCATTAGTAGAAACCAGCCAAAGTTGGAGTGTCTCTGGTTTCCTGTATGCACAATGATGGCATTTCCACCTTCCAATAACTGAAATAAAACATGAAAACATGATAGATGTCTGAATGTTTGAACAAGCCACTGCACGTGTTGTAACAGAGGTAACAGCCTAATAACTTCAGCCAAAGTTTTCTCCAAGGCAAATTGCCTCACTGACACCACTCAGGCACCACCTTCTGAAGGCAGAAGATGCCTGACTCAGTCACATACAACAAGCTGGTCTCTGCCAGGCTGGGAGTGAACCAAGCCACCTTCATCCCACCAGCTCCTGCTTCTGGTTTTCATATAGAAGGGGTTAGGAGCTCCTCATCTGTACCAAGCACAGAGGTACTCGGCAAGTGGATAGACATAACTTAGGAGCATAGAGTAACTAACTCTGTTAGCTGATGCACACAGCAGACAGCTAGGGTTAACCCACTACCATGCTGAGAGTTAATACACCCTGCAGCAAAAGTCAGTGAGTATCTGAAGAGCCAGTTGTCTGGACAAGGCAGGGAAGAGGCATCCTGTGCTGGTCCTTGCAGAAGTCTGACTCTCTCTGCTGCTTAGCTGCTATGTTCTGGGCCTCCACTTCTGTTTTCTTCTTATGGTTTAAGGACGTCAATAGACTTCCCCTTGAATCTCTGAGCTGCAGACTATTTCCACTGCAATCATTGTGCATGCCTGTGGTTTCCACTCATTTATGTTAAGGCTTTAGCTCAAGCACTTCCTCACAGCTTCCTCTGGCAGATACAGCCCCATCAGGCCTGCAAGAACCTGAGCTGAGCCCTGAGTCACGGGGAGACAAACCTCCATGTGGAGGCTGTGCAAGCCCTTTCCTAAGGGGTCATGTGTGGATGAGAACCTGCAGGTAGCTGCTCTCGGTCAGACTGTCCCCAGAAGGACAGAAGGACCTCGGGTGAGTGACGCCAGTGGTGGCAGCTCCCTCAGCAGTGCTTTCCCACCCATGATCAGGCCCCATTGTGGTGGCTTGGACACTCAATCTCCCTCTCGCCACACTTGCTGTCATACTCTGGTGTCGAGGAAAAACTTTGAGAGTGGCACAGCAATGCTCCAGGCTTGGGACAGAGCCGCTGGAAAGCTGTCAGGCGGAAAATGGGTGCTGGCTGACAGTGGCTGAACATGAGCCAGCTGTGCCCAGGTGGCCAAGAATGCCAATGGCATCCTGGCCTGGATCAGAAACAGTGTGGCCAGCAGGACCAGGGCAGGGATTGTCCCCCTGTACTCAGCACTGGTGAGGCCACACCTCAAATCCTGTGTCCAGTTCTGGGCCCCTCACTACAAGAAAGACATTGAGGGGCTGGAGTGTGTCCAGAGAAGGGCAACAGAGCTGGGGAAGAGTCTGGAGCACAACTCAGGTGAAGAGCAGCTGAAGGAGCTGGGGCTGTTTAGCCTGGAGAAAAGCAGGCTCAGGGGAGACCTTATTGGTCACCGGCACTCCCTGAAAGGAGGCTGTAGCCAAGCAGGAATTCTCCCAGCTAAGAAGTAACAGGATGAGAGAAGTGGGCTCAGGTTGCACCAGCAGAGGTTTAGATTGCATAGTGAGAACAATGGCTTCACAGAAAAGGTGATCAAGCACTTGGACAGGCTGGCCAGGGAAGCGTTGGAGTCACCATCCCTGGAGGAGTTTAAAAGACACGTAGGTGTGGCACTTCGGGACATGGTTTAGTGCTGGATTTGTCAGTGCTGGATGAAGTGTTGGACTTGATCTTGGAAGCCTTTTCCATCCTAAACACATCTATGATTTTATGTTGCCTCAGAGCCGGGCAGTGACTTCTATATTGGGCCTGTTTTTGCAATGTTTTGTCATTTTATTTAGTTGTGCGCGTTTTGTATACTTTTATTGCACTTTTGGCATAACAAGAGATTTTACCGCAGCACAGCGCGGCTCCTGTGCAGCCGGCCAGAAATAGGGAGGTTTGTCCCAGATTAGACCCGGCGGAGGAACAGAGAGAGGCGATTCCTCCCGGTACCACCCCAACCCATTCCCGTCCCTCCGCCCGCCACCCGCGGAATCCAGGCCGGCTGCGCGCGCCTCTGCCACCTCCCCGTGGGCCGGGCCGGGCCCCGCCGGGGCGGGGTTGGAGGCCTTGGCGCGGGGTTCGGAGAGGACCGGGGCGGGGATGGAGGCCGTGGCGGGGATGGAGGCCGTGGCGCGGGGTTCGGAGAGGACCGGGGCCGCCATGCGGAGCCGCGCCGAGGTGGACGCCACGCTGCAGACGGCCAAGCTGAACCCGGCGGAGCTGCTGCCGGCCGTGCACTGCCTCAGCTTCGGCCCGCAGGCCGGCGGCGGCGAGTGCTGCCTGCTGCAGCTGGAGCCGGGGCTGTGCGCCGAGCTGGAGGCGGGCCGCAGGTACGGCGGGCGCGGGGGGAGCGAACCGCGGGGAAACGCGGGAACGGGGCTTAGTCCGCACTTGGGTTCTTGTGATGCGGTTTGCATAACTGCCCCTTAAATCTCTTAAACCTGTCTCAGTTACACTGGAAACTAAAAACTATTTACACTTAAAAGAAGCGTGGGGTTTTGGTGTTTCTTTTGTTAATGGAAAACTTCTTGTTGTGGAGACTTCTAAACAAAACTCAGAAGATGCTGGAATAGGCTCCCCAAAAAGTGGTCACAGCGCCAAACCTGCCACAGTTCAAGAAGCAACTGGACGGCGCTCTCGGGTACAGGGTGTGATTATTTGGGCAGTCCTGTGCCGGGCCAGGAGCTGGTCTCAGTGATCCTTGTGGGTCCTATCCAACTCGGGATATTCTGTGATTCTGTGATCAGAAATATAGATTTAGAAAAGAGATTATGTCTCTAAAAGAATCCTGCTGACTTTGAGATTTTCCTATTAGAACTCTCCAGGTCTGATGGATGTGAGAGTGCCTACAAGATAGACGAATTGGCAGGGAAGGATGTGCAGTATTAGCATGGGCATAAGGCAGGATGATTATGTGACACCAAACTCTGGACCAAGAGCAAGTTCTAGATAAGGTTTTGATACTGTTTTAAATTTCTTCCTTTACTGCAATGCCAGGGACATAAGGAAAATCTTCAAAGTGATACAAAATGAAAAGTCCCTCTAAAGAAGGTAGTTCTCTGAGATGTATGTTAGTAAGCCCAGTCCTATTTAGTGCAATACTGATAAAGTATTACTTGTTAGAAGCCTGAGTCGTGTTGATCCCTGGCGGCACAGCTGAGCTTTGTTCATGCATGCAGGCTTTGGGAAACAAGAGGAGCAGTTTAATTAAACTGAATCTGAGCACCTAGGTTAATGTATGTACCCTGGGAGGAACTGAATGTTCCCCTGTGATCATCACTATTTCTGTGCTGTTTTTTTTTTTCCCAGCCTAGTGATTCGTGGTGAAAAGGATGAACACGCAGTGTTGTGCAGCAAAGATAAAACTTATGACATGAAAATAGCAGATACCTCAAATATGCTGCTGTTTGTTCCTGGCTGCAAAACTCCAGAGGAACTGAATGCAGATCCGGCATCGTGTAATATTATTTATTCACAGGTATGTCTTTCAGGGTTTTTGTTCGTTTGCTTTAATTATCTGCTTTCTTATTCCCTGTAATTTCTTATATTTTGTCCAAGATGCATATGTGAAACCCAGCTGGGATTCTGTTGCCTAAATATAGGCTTCTAATGCCATTTTAGATGTCCTGTGGCATTGTTTAGCCACTACTGCAGGCTGCCACTGGAGAAAGGATGAGTCTCCTGTAGCTTCTTTGTGAATTGACCAGTTCCAGGAAGATGTCTTTACAAATATGCTTTTTATATAGGTCTATGGTATGCCTTAGGGTGTCCAAAATGGCTTTAGAGCCCTTCTTCCTTCAGGCAGCTGAACTTTGTCCACAATGTATGATTATTATTGTTTCCGAGATGTTAAAACTGTGGTTTATTTTCTGTGCATAGTAATGACTTGTGGTAGATATTAAAAGCTTGCAAAGAGAATCTTATTTCTCAGTGTTAGCAACTATTTTTAAAGTAAGCTATTTACAGGTTGATTTTTAGGAGTGCTTTCCCCAAAAAGGAGATTTCAACATGTCGTGTCTGAATACTATTTTTTAATATAGAAATGTATTCAAAGGTGGCTCTTTCACTTAGCATATCAAAATATTTATCGAAGTGAATGATTTTACAGTTCTCAGTTTAAAAATTCATTGTTCTCTGCCCTCTTGAAGCACAGTTAATAAAATTCTAATAATAACAGCTAGGCAAATATTAGTTAATTATTTGCTGTAACGGACATAATGGTGTCATTGAGGAATAATCCTACTTCAGCATCAGTTCTTCCAGGAGGTCTAATGACCTAATGTAAAAAGTTAATTTAAGCTGAAGCAGTTTAATGAAAAAGTAATATTCTTACACATACTTTTTTTTTGTTTTGCTACATTAATAATTTAACTATTCCTGTGAAGTTACACATCATAGAAATGTGATTTGTTTAGGAACTATTTAAAAAGCTTTATTTCTAATAGCTCTCAAAATTATTTCAAAATGTTAGGTGGACCATTGACACTGCAAATTGTGAAACATAGCAAACATAATGTGTACTCGGTACTTTGGGGCTTCAGTGCCCTTCATTTGTAGTTTTGGTGCTGATCTTTTTATGACTTGCACAGCTGATACTCACAGCCAAAGCATCTGTCATTTTATTCATCTCACACAGCTCAGCTCAGGCTATGAGCTTTGGAATATTAGTTAGAATTATTTATTTTCTTTTCTATGCAGAGTATCTACTTATTACCAAATTAATCAGAAGACAACTTGGCAGGAAAAAAGCTAAGCACTTAAGTAAATGCTAATTGACCTGAAGCCTGGGAGTTTATCAGGAAATTGGTATTTAGCTAAATTTTTTGCCAAGCCAGTTATGTAATAGATTAAAATTGAGAGATTTCTGTGTATTAGAATTTGTATACAATTTCTTCTGTGTATAGGCGGTTTTGCTTATAGTTGATTTAAACGGAAGATTATTTTAAAGTTTTAGTTTTTTGGTGGGTTTTTTTTTGTTGTTCTTTTGGATGGAGGACTTCTGAAATACCCCAAGTACTCTGGTAAAGCACGTAGGGTATTTTCAAGTACTGTCTAGAGGCTTTTTCGTGGAAGCTGTTTTAACATGGGACCAGTGATTGGGTCAGGAGTCACTAAGCTGGAGCCTGCTCTGCCTCTGCGATTCTGTTCCCATTTCTGTCAGTTTGCTAAGTAGCAGAAATGATGCTGAAAGGCCTCCAATAGTCCCTCCTCTTCAAAGAATCTTGCAGGAAGTCAAAGCTGTACCCCATGAAACCCCTCATGATTACTCTGAAAGTAAAGCTTTGGTAAGTCAGTGTTGTTGAATCAAGAACAGCCAAGCTTCCTGTTGTGCACTCTTTATTTGACTCAGGGCAAGGGATAGAGATGTCTTGTCAGTTGTGTGCAAGTGCAGCTTTCTGCCCTTGTTAATGTCTGCTTTGCTTGAGCTTTGGGCTGTGATGATTCATTAAGGTGTAAAAAGACCATGAAGCAGATCCCAAGCATGGGAGGATAGACACTGGTTAATACAGTAGGGCTTTTATGGCAGTAATATAATTTACTGTTAGGACAAAAAGCAGTTTTGAGGGGAATTGTGCAGAAATGTATCCCATGGTAAGTTCCTGTCATTTGCATGCAGAGTTGAGTTGTTACCTTTGTCTTATGCACTACGAACATATTTTAATCAATCAACAGTGGATTTTTATTCTTCATTGTCTACTGTAATTTTTTTTAATTGAAAACATTGCAATGATTGTTTTGTCTTTTAAGTAATTACCCTATTAATAGTTTATTGTTTTCAGTGACTTAAGATTAACACTGCTTGCTGATAATTTTTGGTAAGCAGCTTTGAATCCAGATGCTACATTAATGTTTAAAGAGTCACTGTTTTCTTTTGTAGATTGCTGGTTTCTCCAAGAACTATTGGGAATTAAGGAGATGTCGACCAAAATTGAAGAAACTGAGGAAGCTTTTAATGGAAGATCCTTATGAAGGGCCTGATAGTCAGAAAGATCAGACTTCAACATTTTCAAAGGTAAATCAGCTGTGTAAATTGCTTCCTTGTAATTGGTAATGAGCAAATTAAAGTGAAGATACATCCTTAAGTAGAAAAATCCCCTTCCTCACATGATTCACAGTACTTCTTTGAGTTAATTTTTTAGCCCTTCCATTCTAAACAAGTTGGTTGTTGTTAGCACTTCCAGTGAGTACAGGTGAGCAACCTTTTTATTAGTTAAAAGAGCAAAATGAAGGACATGGAAGGAGACTGGGCATTTCCCTTTTCCTATGGGAAGTTTCTTGGAGGACAGCCTTCAGAATCTTTGCTAAATTTCTTGGGAGTTACATGACTACTAAGGAATAATGCAGCCTGTCATGTATGAGGTCAGAGCACACCCCTGTGTGAGTTGGTTTCCAATCAGTAATTGGTGATAACAAGGAGAAGGGAATTGAAAAGAGTAACAGGGATTATATAAGGCATGGAATAAGACACACTAAAAGAAGGGAAAGCACAAATGAAACCCTGTCCTGCTGTCTTACCATGTTTCCAGGAAATTCCATGTGGGAACTAAAGAATAATGAGGAGATGTGGACTGTGTAGCATATGATCTCAGATAAAAGGTTGATAAAAATTCTGGGATTTTCTTAGTTTGGTTGGTTTTTCTTTTGAGTTTAAAACCAAAAGGTAATTGTTCCCAAGTATTTTATGCTGAAGGTTGATTGAAGCTGACACCAACAACCATCTCCATGTACTTGGATGTGCAAACACAGATGTTACTTTTCTCTAGCGACATGATGCCTCTCTCTTCTTGGATGATTAACAGGCTGATTTCTGATTAATTACAGAATATTGCCCCCAGAATTGCCTAACTGTGCTGATCTAGAAGGACATACAGCAAAATGAAGGATGGCAAAGGTTAAAGAGCTTAAATGGTCTGAAAGTTATATGCATTGTCAAGGGCTAGCAACATAAAAAAGTCATATGAAATAATATTTATTCATAATATTGAGTATTATTAAAAAGATGTCAGTGTCTCCCAAATGTTAATGCCTGGTTTGAGGATTGATCACCATTTATTTTTGAAGGAAACCGTCTGGATAACAACTAGATATATCTGATACATGTAGATCATTAGATTGCCTCTGGTGGAACTCCTAAATGAATCTGAAAGCTCTCCAGGGGAAAACTCTTTCCTGTGGGACTAATTCTCACTGAAATCCCAAACAACGAATGTGTAGGATACAATGATTTCCACTGTTTTGTTTGCTTACACTTAACATTTATCGTGTGCTGGGAACTAATAGGCCACCTTTAATCTGTTTGAAAATAAATTACTTTCTTTTGTTTCCTGTAAGCTAAGTCTCATGATTTTCAGGACTATATCATACGCAGAGAACCCCAGCAAAAGAGCCATAAAGATCTATGGCACTGTAGGAAACCTGTTGCATAGTGTTGTGATTTAGCAAACTAGAGGAAAGCTTACAAATACATAGGCTAGTACTGAATTTTACAGTGAAATAACAGGGCGTATTCAGATGATCATAGACATCCGAAAAGAAAAAGGATAAGAAACATACTAAATACAATATCTGGAAGTTGCTGGTGTGGACATGGTGCATTCCATTTTATGTTTGCAAGGGCAATGCAGCTGATGAAAGCATCAGAGCTGAGAGCAGTGATGTATTCAAAAAAGCTGTTGGGATTGCTGCACTGGCCTCAAAGCAGAAACGCATGCCAAGGACTTGTGTGCAAGGCATCTGAATGGCAGCGTTAAACTTTTAACACACATACTGCTTTGGGGATATTTTTGCTCTCAATTGCTAGCAGTGGGGGTTTTTTTAAGTACTGTATAATAGGGTCATCCCTCATTGACATTCTGACGGGAGCTTGGCCTGATGATATTTCAACATACTCTGATAGGAATAGCACAGCAGGAGGTGGAGGCCTTTCTGTATTTATTAAATGGTTTTTTAATATGTGGATGTTCCAAACTTAGAGTTGGTATGTTCCATTTGTGTCCCCGTAGTCTGATGGATCTCAAACCAAGACTTAATCCAATGTTTTCTTTCGGATAGGAAATATTCTTGAGCTATAATCAACAGAACTTTAATATTAGAGTTGATTAAAAAGTCTCTAATGTGAATAAATGAATTGATGTCCTATTTCCTGTGCCTTGAAGTCTGATATTTCTTCCATTTACTTCACTCCTCATGATAACTTCTGTTCCACCCACGTCTTCACCACAGTATCTCACAGCGCCTTCCCATCTCATCACATAACTGTTTGCAGGGAGGTGTTTGTGTTATGGCTGGGTCTGTGCTGTGTGTGTGCCAATTGATTAGCAGACACCAAAACACAACATGTAACTGCTGAGGTCATGGTGGAGGAGGCTTTCCTTCAGTGGAGGTGCTAAGTGCAGGTTCCAACTTCTCTCCAAAAGTGATAAGTGATTCTTGCTTTGCCTTTTCTTTGAATCTCACAGATTAAAATATGTGATTTCAGGAAAGCAAGAACACATTCACTTTTCATTCTTGTTGGGATACTTGACTTACAAGGTGTGCTTGTGCTAGTGTGACGTTTTGGGAATACAAATACATTATTACTTATGCCTGGTACAAAGGCTTTCCTGTAGTTAGACTGCCTTTTACATTGAATAACCCTTTGAGAAAACATTCTAAGTTAAAGGAAAAGTTTCAGAGAGTGTGGCAAACCTTAGAAAATTCAGAGTCTGGAGGGAAAAACATCTATCTTAAGTCTTTCCTTCATTATACCTTATAATGAATTTAGTGTGGTTGCTGAAGCAAAGAAGGAGTAAGAATAACCTCTTTTATTTCCTTTTTTCCCCTTGTTGCAGTATACAACAGAAGATTTGTTAAGTCTGATTCAAGCAAGTGAAGAAGAAATACTCCACCAATTGCAGGTTATAGATGCCTGCAAAATTGAAGGTATTCATATCTAAAGAATATTATTAATCTATGAGGAAATAACTGCTATTTTCCCCAAAATATATGTCTCCTTTTTCTAAGGCCCATTCCATATCCTCGTCTTTCAAGGTGCAAGTTACTTCAAAGCTCTAACACTTGGTTTCCATAGATCCATGTCCTCTGCTGCTATGAATCTGATCAGAAAGATAAAGCTGAGCAGGCACTGCCAGTCTCTCTCTTTCCAGGATAACTCCTTCCTTGCTGCTACAAACACTGGCATCAGAGTATCTCACCCACAGCATGAATATTTTTTAGCTGATCACCCTCTTCATGAATGAGTGGGTGCTGCTTTCAGCAAAAATAGCTGATTCTTAGGTAACCCCATCCTTTTCATAGTCCTTTCTTCCTCCCAGACTGGGTTTATCTCAGTGTCTTCCTACCATATGAGGAAAGGCTTGAGTAAGTACCTTACATTGAGACAGGTCCTACTCATCTTTTACTTGGCCATGGCCAAACCTCACTGGGACACAAGGTCATAGCAGTCCTAGAGTTATCTGAATTTCAGGATTTTTGTGAGCTTCTCTAGACCTGAGCTATTGCTTTGTAGGGCCAATGCAGCCAGTTCATGCAGTTCTGTTCCTGAACTAAATATTAGTTTTTCCACATCGGATTAATCTTGGAGTGATATTTGTAGTGTCTTTGTATCTATTAAGGTTAAAGAATTACAAACAATTGAGATGATTAAGTTTCATTCTCCCTTACATTTGCTGATACTATTTAGTTCCTTTTCTCCCCTTTTAATCCTGAAAAGGACACAGTGCTGCTGCTGCATGTTGTAAAGGTGTGACCTGAATGTCCAGACTCCAGTAATGTATCTTAATGGCAATAGAATTAAGGTGTTAATATTTTTCTTCTAACAGTGTTTTGTCGTGCTCTCTTTGGTAGGATATTGGCGAGTTCTAGACTTTGACTATGAGATGAAACTCTTGAGTCATGTGACTCAGCTAATAGATTCAGAGTCCTGGCCTTTCAGTAAGGTTCCTCTGTGTGCCTGCCTTGAAGAACTTGGATCTCTAGAACCCAGGTAAACAATTATTTTTAGTACTTAAAATTGCCCACATTCATTACTCACTAGTAGTAATTACAGTACTTGTTAACTGTCTATTAGAATTATAGTCTTGCAAATCTAGATTCTAGTTATCATGATGCAAATGATACATTTTCATTTCTAAAAATACTCAAGGAAATTTCTAGGCAGATATGTTAGTAAACTATTTTAGCGTTTATTGGTAGTATTTCCATTGATTCATAGTAGAAACATTACTTCTGAGTTGTAAATGATGGAAGTAGCATGTTAAGTTGTAAATTAAGTTGCAAATTGCTGAGCATCTTGAAATATGTGTTCTGAAGCTATAGCTAACCTAAAATGTTTGGTTTATGTTTGCATACTAGCTGAGGGGGTGTATGTTTTCTGGTGTAATTCAGAATTACCATTCCAAGAAAGCCTTTTAAGTTTACAATATGTAGCATTTTCCATTTAATTGGCTTTTAGCTCAAAAAGGTATCTGCAGTTAGGATATAATTTTATGACAGAGCTTTAGAAAAGTGCCTATTATTCAGTAGGGGATAACTAATTGCCAGATTTTTGACTTGCATCATAGGATCATTCAGGCTGGTAAAAAACATTGACCATTGAGTCCAACCATTAACCCACCACTGCCAAGTTCGGTACTGAACCATGTCCCTAAGTTATAGGGACATTTTATTTGCTAGCTATAACTAGAAAGTGGAAGAGACCTTTGGCGTTGGCAGGATAAATTAGCTCCTGTCTGTTATTTGTCCCCTTTTGTTCTCACTTTTATTCTATTTTTTACCAGTTTCTTCATTTCCCCACAAAAATGTCTCATCATCTATTCCCTCTTTTTTTTTTTTTTTTGTTCCATATCTGTTTCTTAATATTTGTGGTAATGGTTTCCATAGTGTCCTAGGAAACAGTATTAGAACTTGATTTCTGATATTTTTTTTCCAGAGAGATGATAGAACACATTCTTTTAAGCTATGGCAGGAAATACGTTGATGATGGTAAGTTTGGGAAAGTTTACATGGCTTAACTTTGCATAAAAGAAATAGTTACTAATGAGGAAATGTAGATTTTGTGAAGAATGGTCCAAACAAATGAGTTTGCTACAGTGCCAGTACAAGGAGGGAGCAAACTGGGCTAAAAATCAGTACAATTGTTAAAGGAAGTTTCATAGGAAAAAAAGACTATTAAACTGTACAAGACAATTGTGAACAGAGGTACTGGAAGTGATTTATTAGGTGTCTACAAGCCATAATTTCATGACTAAAGAGAGGTCACCAGTAAAATTTAGATAACATCTCTTTAGATAGCCTAGAAAATCTCAGATATTTAAGCAATTAATTGTGCTATTATGAGTAGTCAGTGGTGAATTCAGCTTGCCTGAAGTAGGTATTTGCCTTTGATCTCTTGAACTGCACCACAAGATCTGCCTGTTGTATTGATTACATTTCCATTGTCCATCTCAGACACAGATATAATACTGCACTGCCCTAATCTCAGTCTGAATTCTTCCCCACAGTGGCTTTCATCTCACCTTCATCTGAAGTAGCAAATGCACTCAAAGGACATAGGAAAGTAATTGGAGTGACAACAGACTCTTGTCTTAATACAGTTAGGCAGTTTGCACAAGGAACAAGTCCGAGTTACAGGCAGGTGGCTGAAACAATAGAAGGAAGTGTTTATATGTACTTTGGTTCAGAGAATTTTAGCCAAGTCAGTGTGAGAGAAAATGTAGTCTCATGTCTTCATAATCTTATAAGGGTGATTAAAGAAGTGAAAATGTTGTTAATTGTTTAAGCAGATGCTCTAATACAAGCCATTCAGAAATAGGAATGAGAGCTGTAGGAGAAACAGTACACTGTGAAAGGGAAGAACATGGAGGGCAAACACATTTATGGATACAAATTAATACTGTAGTTGGGACAGTGCTGCTGTATTCTGCATAATTTGTTCTTGAGAATGAGAAGATACCGTAATTTATCCAAATTAATACCAAGTCGCATTACTTCCCAAGGAAAAGAAAAAACAGGATGCTTGGTGTATAGAAGACTGTAGAAAAGAATGGAAATACAAGGCTGTTCTTTTATCAAAAGGCAAGAACCTAAGATAACCTAGTTTTTCCTTCTCAGCAGGGGAGGTTTTCTTTGAAATGCGTGAAGATAAAATATGCAGAGCTATAGCACAGATGCTTTTGCAAAATGCAGTTAAATTCAATCTATCAGAGTTTGAAGAAGTCTGGCAACAGAGTGTCCCTGAGGGGATGACAACAAGGCTTGATCAGCTTCAGGTAAACACATAAAGAAGTATGGATTCTTTTGTGAGTAGGCTGACTGTGTAATAACAGTAGTAGTAACTGACTTGTGTCATATATAGATTTTATCCATTATTGGGTATTGTGTTGTTTCTGTCAGCTTTTGAGTACAAGGACAGTTTATGATGTCCTCTATGAGCACCAGTAGTCTGCAATCATGATAGTTCAGGTTTCTGTTACTCAGGCATGTTTCACTGTTTGAAAAAAGGTTGCAGCTGTACTGTTACTACTTTTAAATGTGACTGGAACAGAAGCTGAAGCTGTTGTTGAACAGATGGTAGTGACAGCCAGTAGAGTAATAAACACTATGGGAATCCTTTAGCTCAAAGCAGGCAGAGAGATGTTGGAACCCAATGGATTCTCCCTTCCTTCTTGTCATAAAGGAAATTATAAATACTGCCTGTGAAACAGCACCTTTATTATAATTCTTCACTTCGCCTCTGGTAGTGCAGTTCTGGAAGGCTTTGGATCTGCAAAGAGAAACTTGTATGGAATATTGTCAGAAAGAAGGAAGTTTAATTGTTTTGTCATTTCCTTAACTGTTCCTTTCTGATGCTGATCTACAGGGCTTGGCTCTTGTGGATAAAAGTTCAAGACCAGAGACCATTTTTCTGCTAAAAGTAGAAGACTTACCAGAAGACAATCAGGAAAGATTCAACAGCTTATTTGGCATACGGGAAAAGTGGACAGAAGTGGATATTACCCCTTACATACAGTAAGGATGTATTTCTTTTTATTGAAGTATAATTAGTATTATATTCTTCCCTTTTTGCCTAGCTGGCTTCTGATACTGCCTCAGTGATACTACTATACTTTGCATTTTTAATTAATATGGATTCTATATGAATAGAATACCCACTTCTGGGATCTGTAACTCTCTTTTCTTGGATTTAAATGTGTGTGAAAAGCTGATCCTTCTGGATTTAATTGAGTGATAACTCTCATTTCATTAAGGCAGACAATTCAAAGGTTAACCTTCCTGACATTTACAATGAATTTCTATATTTACAACACTAGAACTACAGAGCAATAGTGCTTCCTGTACTGCGTCCTTTGTTCCTTTGGTGTAAGATTTACACTGCTGCACTATCTGGAATGTCCAGCTGTGATATATGTGAGCATGTATTGATGCTAACCCAAAACTGCATCAAACCTTTGAGTGGCTCTAAATTTACTGTAATATAACTGAATAGTTCAGAGCTGACTGTTTTGCTAGATTGAAAATTCTATTAGAAAATAGTAATAATAAAAACACTGCCTAAACTCCAAAATTCTTTTTTCTGAAATACGTAATGTAGTTTTGCCTAGTGCTTCAATGTCACGGTAAGTTCTAAATTTTAGGTAATTAAAAGCATTATGTGACAGTTACAATAGTTCAGATTCTTTTTCCTAATAACTCAATCCAGTTTATTGCTGTAGTTACAAATATTTTACAGATTCGTTTTGTGTGCAAGTATCTCTCAGTGCCAATGTCATGTGCTTTATTTCCTCTTTAGAGATTTGTGTGCAGAGAAGCAGACCGTTGGTGCTCTTCTGACAAAATATGCTCGCTCCTCTATGCTGAATGGTGTTAAAGTTTTTAATTCTAGAAGACCCATCTCGTAACAAGTACTGTTTGAAGAACTGAGGATACTGAATGTAGTAACAGTAAATGTTACTTGCTGCAGCCTTCTGGGGAAGAGAGTTGCCAACCATCATTATACAGTGGAGTTTAAGCAGCTACACTACTTGAACAAGTTGTGTTTTCTGCTCAGCTAAGGAGAGTGTGAGGGCACTGGCACTTGTGGCCTCTAAGGAATGATATTCAGCTCACCTTCCTTTGCCAACCTTCTTTTGCCCAACTTCTTTTTCCTTTGTGTCTAGTTAAGCCAGGAGCCAAGCTACTTCTTGAATACGCTTAATGTGTTTATCCGTAATTCTGGAATGAAAATTTAAAACCTCCTTGATAATAATTCAATCAATTGAATTGATTTGAATAGCAAAATGGAAATTTTAGTCTTCTGCCCATTAGTGGCCATTCTTAACGATTAAAGTTTCAATGCAGTATTCACATTTTGAATAGCACAGAGCTCATCACGCTCATGAACAAATCATTCTGCACTGAGACTACACCAGTCTTGATTTTGAAAAGTGGTTCTTTTTAAGGTCACGTCTATGAACACCATCAGCACAAGCACCTGACACTTTTTAATACTTGGCAGAATAGCCTTATATGTATTTAAAAAACATAATTGCAGTGAAGTGTGACTATAAGAGAGTAGTTGGATATTGTGTTACAAATTTCCTATAAACTGTCATTAAAATGTAGCTGAGGTAAAACTAATGCTTTATAGAAGACTACTTGAGCTTTTTTAAAAAGAACCTACAAAACAATTATTTTTTTAAAACTTTGTTATGGCAAATAAATTGTTCTGTGTAGAGCAATGAAACAGGATGTTTTTATGATACAGCCATGAAGTGGTGTGCCTGAGATGGTAATTTTGTAATCATTAAAAAGGATTGTTTGCATGTCAGTAAACCAGAGTTTAATATTAGATAGTTTTCAGATTTATATTTTAAACTTAACTGTTGTAGGTTATTTGATACAAAGCATTTTTTCCATCAGACTCAGATGTGAGGTATGAAACACCTTGGAACTACCAGCATTCCAGCTGTAGAATGAGTGAGGAGAGGAGAGAAACTTCTAAATCAGATGTAACTCTTAAGATGCAGTGTGTGTACTTGGAATTTGATACAGATAAAAAGCTGAATTAAAGCTATTTTCCTGAGTTCTGTTTATTGCTGCAAAGTCAGTGCCCTGTGCTGCACATTACTGGTGCAGGGCTGTGGTGTTTGACCAGCTGTGTGGAGACGAGGAGTGGCTTTCTGCTGGGAAGAGCTGCCTTGTTTGCTGTCTGGTTCCCACAGCTGCGGTCCCCCAATAGCACCAGAAGGTTCACTCCCAGAGATCAATGGCAATAGGAATGGAAAAGCCTTGGGAATTCCTTCCATTGCATCACAGAAGGCTCCTTGGTTAAAATGCATAACACAATTGCTACTTTTGTATGTTGCGGTCCAAGTTTGTATTTACGTAGGGGTTTCTTTGTAAAACAAATAAGAAATGAAGTATTTCATGAATAGAGCTTTATTACAGCCGTGAGAAGAGTTTGTTTAAATTAATTTTGTGTGTGTTATCATTAAATGTGTTCAGTCCTCCTGACTGGCTTTGTTAAGACATTCGAAATGAAATTACGCATTTATTTTAACCTAAGCTAGATGACTGTATAGTTACTTGGAACAGTCTCGGTTACGAAGGAACGTTATCCCGCGTCCCCTGCTCCTCCCAGCGGTGACAGCGGCGCTGGCAGCCGGACTCCCGACCCGCCTTCGGTTCCGCCGCCCGTTCCCGCCTTCCTCGGGCCCGCGCCTGCGCGAGCCGCCGCGCGTGCGCACGGGCACACGGCGCGGCCCCTCTCTCTGCTTTTGGATTATTTTCTTTTTTTTTTCTTTTTTTTTCTTTTCCTTTTTTTTTCTCCGGCTGCCGCCGCCGCTGAGCCGCCCTTCTGTAAAAAGCAAAACTCCAAAAGCCTTTCCGGCTAAAGCGACAGAGCTCAGTGAATCGGGCCGTGACCTCTCACCCCCGGGGTCGGAGGTGACCGGCAAGATGGCGGCGGCTGCGGAAGAGCTGCGGCGGCCGCGCTGCTGAGGGAGACCCGCGGGGCCGACCCTGCCCCGGGCCCAGCCACCGCCCGGCCCGCTCGATCCTCCGCACCTTTCCCGGCTCTCAGCGGACGGTGCTTCCCCAACGGGCGCTCCCAGGAGCGCGGACCGCGGTGCCTGCCCGGCCGTCCTGGCCGCGGCCCTGCTGATTCCGTCGCTCCCGCCGCCGCTGCCCGCTGAGCCGGTTGTTTGCGTATTTCCCGCGGAGAGGAACCGCCTCTGGACTGGTTCCGTAACCCCAGCGGACAGAGGGGCTGCGTGCACCCGTAGAAGGTTATGTACAAACACTACTTGGTGGTGGTGCTGTAGCGATGGTGCTCCCTCGGGCTGGAGTTCCGGACTGCTGGGGGTCACGCAGCCGCTGAGGACATGAGTGCTCACATACGGTGTGACCCGGGGAAAATTCGAAGGACCCGTTGAGTGAGGATGATGTTGATGCCAGTGTGACGGTCAGCAGTGTGTGTTTAGTGCTGCGGTTCAGGATGAATAGGAAGAAAGGAGACAAAGGATTTGAAAGCCCAAGACCTTATAAATTATAAGTATCTATTTTTTTTTAATTGCTATACTTGAAACCAATGCTCACTGAATCGGACCACAGGCTGATTAATAATGATTTGCTTAAGAACGTTGGAGCTGTTGCTTGTGGTGTAGCTTGCATTCATAAAATTCGTGTTGCAGATGTATGTTTTAATGTGGAAATAGGCAGCACGTCTGTCAGCCATTCAGTCTCACGAAGATATTTACATTATGCTCTTCAACCCTTGTACACTTTTTCACACAGTATCCGTACTAAAGACTGCGATGTTCCATATGTACTGCTGTGTCAAGAAGCCCTTTTGACTTAAGGGCTTTTTTATGTACAAAAAAATGCTTGCCTTTGCAGCAAACCGCTTTGTTAAGCAAATTGTCGTCTTCACACATTCACTCCTTGGGTTGTAACCAAGCTACAAAGCAGTTGATGGTGGATTTTAGTGCATTTTAATAGATTTCTTGTTATACCTCCTTGATCCCTTTATAAATCTGTTACACAAATGTATTTTTAAGTAGATCAGTCTTCTCATATACACTAAATGTAAGTGACATCCGAATCCATTTTTAGATATAAGTCTATTGTAAGAATTTTTATCAAACTTTTTATTTCATCTGAAGCACTGTCACTTCTTAATGCACAGGATATGTGCAGATAAAGTGTGATGTGCCATAGAAGTTGAATTATTTCAAGGTTTTGTCTTAAGTCATGAGACACACTACTGTGAAGATGACACCTACTATAGGAAAATACATAGAAATAACTTAATAGGTTTTTTAAAAATCGGAATTACTTTATCTCCTGCCTTTTAAATCAGAGTTTTAGTTACCAGGAGTTCCAATACGTCACTCAAAATATAAGCAAATGCATTTGACTAGTATGAAATACCTATTTTGATTCGTGTATTGGCATTATTTTAAATTACAAATTCTTATGGCATGCTAATTGTAAAAGTCCATACTGTATCTTTTAATGTGTAATACCTGCTTATATAAATTATGTACAAGTGTCAACTCCCCAGGTAAACTTTCCACAGCTCTCTGATTACAAGTGTTGGCTCTTGCCGTTATTGATCCTGCTCATCGCTACAGTTTTAGACCTTGGCATTGCCATTTGTCATTCTTTATTTTACATATAGATAAGTGTTGTTCAGAAATTATGTTATCTTCCTGGTTTTTTTATTACTGGTAATGCTCATACTGGTATGCTACTATGTTTGATTTTTTTGGGGGACTTTCCTGACATTGTCGGTAACTTCTATTCATTATTTGATTTAGACCGCATAAAAGATTGAGATAATCGTTAATGATTTTTATAGAAGTATATTCTATTTGCATTATTTATCCATATGTACATATATCCTGTGTGGCTCTGTTAAACTGGGTTAAAGTATTATTTTAAATGCTGGCATTTGTGCAAAACCTTACTTTTTTTTTTTTCCTTTCAGCACAACTCATCAGGTAGTTTGTATCAACAACATAAATTTTCAGAGAAAGTCTGTTGTAGTAAGTATTTCTTAATAAAATGTGAAGTAGAAGTTAAGTGTCTGGGTATTCATGCTTTTAGAGGTAAAAACTGCACTCACAAGCTAATTATGCTGTTCAGATACTTCATATGTTGTACTTTCTAATCTGATGCTTCTCATAAGTCTGTCATTGCTTGAGATGTATCAAATAAAATACTTTCTAATTGTGAGCATTTTTAATAAAAGATTACTGAATGAAGGCTGCTGCATTGTAAATATTACAGAGCAGTTTGCAGTTCCAAATTCATGCTCACACAGTGTTAGCTGATGTTAGGGATAGGGTTACAGAGTGCTACCTTGTGTGTGAGTTCACTTGGGCTTTGAAGAGGCTTTCATCATTTCAGGCCTAAAGTCTTCAAGAGTCTTTGTCAATTAACCCATTTGTTTAAAAGGACTCTGCTTAGGTTTTAAGAATCCTTGTCTCAAGTTCAGATGCCAAAACATACAACATAGTGATGCTAATAACTATTGAAATCTAGTCAATAGAAGCAGATTTTTTCCAGTAAAACAGGTATGATTGTCAGTTCACATTGAATTTCCTGTTCTGTTTCATTTACAGCTGTGAAGATTCACCTGTTAAATGGCATGAAAGAAAATGGAGAAAATCTTAAGGGCAAATAATTTTCCTTTTTAAATATGAAAATATCATCTTTATACCAGTGATTTTTAAAAATTGTATTAGTAATAATTTTTTATATCTCTCTATTTTTTGAGTTGATAACGATTTAACAGAAGATTTTGATTTGTGTTTTCATAGGGTTATGTGGAACTGACAATATTTCCCACAGTTGCAAACCTGAACAGAATCAAGCTGAACAGTAAACAGTGCAGGATTTACAGAGTGAGGGTCAATGATTTAGAAGCAGCTTTCATCTATAACGATCCAACGCTGGAGGTCTGTCACCATGAGTCAAAGCAGTAAGTGATGTATTTAAGACTCTGCAGATGTAGTGTTTTCTGTTGCTATTAAGTATAACCTTTTCTGTTTTACTGTCAGGTTGTATCTGGTAATTTCTAATGGTAACTTTTGGTATGGTGCCTTAATTTTGGGGAAGTATTTTGGCAGCAATTTTGACTCTTACACTAGTCTTCTTTAGAATTTCTTGTGCTAATATATCTTTGTATTGTTTTGTGGAAGTATAAAAGAAATTTTCTATAAAGTACTTCTTTATGGAGAAAAAAGCCTTGGATTTGATCTCTGTGCTGAAGACACACTGTATATTTCTTTATTCATCAGTTATGCAAGGGCTTAAATAATTCAGTTTGCAAATACAGTGTTCATTTATATAGGACACTGAATTTATTATCAGAGTTACGCAGTTTTCTTTTGAGTCTTGATACTGAACCACTTGAGTATATTTGTAATTCTGTTTGCTTTGTGACTTGCTCATTATGTCAAAAATTCAGAATCCTTATTGCAGGGATTCTAGATTATTGTGAAGAGCTAGAAAGTAAAGCTTTTGACCTTTCCTAAGGAATCAAACTTTCATTACTTATTGTTGTAGGTAACAGTATAAGTCCTAGAACCTGAAATCACTTCAAAATTTGAAAGGAAACGTTTCAAATTTTTCACCATCTCATACTGAAGAGTATGTTTAAAATCATGTGGCATCATGCATGTTCTAGGGAACTGATATGCAAAGGGGCTTTAGCAAAAAATCTTGCAGCCATTTCATTTTTGGTAAGAGCATGAAGTGCAAATATTTTCCCTAGGTATTCTCTTTTGATTTGCTGGAGCATTCATATTCTCACTCCTTCTTTTAGGTGGCTTGGTCGAATTTACAATTTGCTGAATTGTTAAAAGACTTCTAGTAAAGTGTTGTTTAACAGCAGCTGATAAAAAAAAATCAGAGTCCTTTAGGTTGCAAAAGACTGGCTGAAATCATGTAGTCCAATTCCCCTGCTTATATGGGGTCAGGTAGAGCAGGTTACACAGGGCTGTGTCCATTTGGGTTTTGAGCATCTTTGGGAATGGAATCTCTGCAGTCTCTTCAGGCAATCTTCTCCAGTGTTGACGACCCTCACAGTAAAAAGTATTTTCTTGTATTCTAGATAGAATTTCATGTATTCTAACTTACATCCACTGACAGGACCGGACACAGTGGGCACAAACTGAGACACAGGAGTTCCCTCTGAACATTAAAAAAGAGTTTTTACTGTGATGGTGACTGAACACTGATACAGTTTACTCAGAGACTGTGGAGTCTCTATCCTTGGAAATATTCGAGTCATCTGGACATGCTCCTGGGCAAGTGGTTGTAGGTGACCCTGTTGGAGCTGAGGGGTTGAACAAGAAAACCTTCAGAAATCACTTCCAACCTCAGCCATTCTGTGATTCTGTAATAACTGGAATCCTGAGTAACTCCTGGAAGCTGTGAGAAAGGAGCAGCATTTAAAATGATCAGAGTGAGCACTCCATTATGTTAAAAAAGGAATTAGGAGAGAGAATTCTGTCATTTTGTGGTGAAGGTGAGGAGTGTTTTGTTCAATCTATTCAAATTTAATAGAAAATATCTGTATTTCATAACTCCTGTGTTATTCATAGTTATGAAAGACAGAGGTCACCAAATATTCATTAGAAAAACTGGTATGCCTCTTTCTGTGTCTCAGAAGTTAGATGTATTTTTTCATTGAAATATCTGGTCACAATTGGGTAGTTAAATATAACATCTCTGCTCTTTAGGCAGGATTGCAGGCAGAAATACTAGAAATCTAAAAACTCCAGAATTAGTACCTCAAAAAAGTCATCAGTGTGTTCTCTGCCCTTCTTTACAAAGAACTGCTTCTAGAAACAGTGGTTTGTAGTAGTCTTTATATCTAATCATCTGGTCATCTCTTCCAAGTTCTCATTTGTTATGGCAAGTTTAGTCATAGTGTCCTTTGTACTCTTGCAGTTAAACTAGCTGCAGCAATTACTTTGAACGGGACACAGATGAGACATGATGGTTTGTTTCTGATCTTACAGGGATCATTACCTTTTGCACAGTTTTCTTAAGTAGTCTGTTGAGCTAGTAAATGGGAAAGTAAGAAGGTTCTTGCAATCTGTTTATTTAAAATACTTTGTTTTCAATATTATCTTTTCCCTGTTGTGTGTAGCAAATACAAGTTGAAGTTATAAGATTGTATATACAAACATTTTAGTTTTTTTCATAATGCTTTTAGTTTCTTTGGTGTTATTTTCTAAAAGAACATGTAAAATCATAGAAGCGTTGAAATTGGAAAAGACCCACAAGATCATCATAAGTCCAACTGTCAACCCAGCACCACCATGACCATTAAATCATGTCTTCAGGTGCCATGTCCACATGGTTTTTGAACACTTTCAGGAATGATGACTCCACCACTTCCCTGGGAAATCTATTCCAACCTTTACAGTCTTTTCTGTGAAGAAATGTTTTCCAAATAGCTTGTCTGGGGCATAAGTATTTAGAAAAGCTGTTAATTTAATGGACGCTTTCCTACCTTTTTATCAAAGTTGAAATAATCTGAAGACTTCTTACTCCCTTATTTAGTGAATTCTATTTAAAATGGAAAACTCTGTATGGAGTAAAAATTAGGAAACTTGCTATAGCATCTCTGACTTGAAAGGTTATGTTTGCTGATAGGAGATTAAGAGAAACGGTTCACTGTTATGTTGTGCAAATTTTGGCATGCAAGAAAACAGGTAAAAGAGGGTTGAGAAATTCAGCTTTTTGTATGACACAATTCTGTCTGCTTCACTATGCTGTTCTTTGCTACTTCTTGGTGAGATCTGTGAGATCACCTCTTTGTGTTCTGAATTGAAATATTCAACTTGTTTTCGGTTCAGATAGTACTTTTGGGTTTTAGCATCTTTGAGGAGAAAATCATTGACACATGGTCTCTGTCATTTCACGTTTTCAGTGTGGCTGAAGGTGAAACAATCTTTTCAGTCTTGTATATTTTCAGTTCCCCTGAACATCAGAAAAACCTTAACTAAAAACGTAATTAAAAGTCAGTGAAATTTGTAGGAAAGATTAGAAGCCATTAATTAGCACATAAAATATATATTAGCTTTGATGCCATTGCAAATTTATTCGTTAAACCATAACAACAGGTAACAAGTGAGAGAGTGTTTAAAGGTTTATCTAGAAATAAAGTTGGAATTCTGTCTCCTAATTTCCCCTGGAGGCTTCGGGACAGCATGGCTTTTTCGTATCAGAATAGATGTATGAACTTAGATAATGCAATCACTTCCTTCCTGGCCAAGCAAACACCTGAACAGTGGTGTAGGGTATGAAATAATTCACATTGTTTACTGTGTGTACACAACCTGGCAGAGAATCCCATTTTGCTCGTGCTTTTGAGAAGAGTTTCAAATCTTGTGAAGACTGCACATAGTGTTGGAGGATGTTTATTTGGGTCATGTTTTAGGGCTGCTAATTTTTTTGTGTGTTACAGCTGCCTATCCTCCTCGTCTTTCTTGTAAATTGTTGCTTTCTTGATTCTGTCAGTATAAGTGAAATGAGTTTGCTTTTTCTGGGCTATCCTTCTACCTTCTATATAGAAATCATAGTGCATATTCTGAATACTGAGACAACTGCTTGTATCTCAGCCCTATTTATTTAAAACTGGCAAAGGAGATTTTTTTTTTTCTTAATCTTATGGTTGAGATTGTAAACTGTTAAATAGGTGCAGCAAAAGTTTGGAGTTTGGGTGCAGTAGTTTGATCTCTGATAAGTGAAGTTCGTGATGATCCCACTGTGGCTGCTTACATGTTTCACATTTGTGGGATAATTAGAATGCCAGGCTGAGAAGCTGTTACATTTTACTGTTATTTATTTTTCTGTATAAAAGAAGCTATGTTTTGGTATAGCTAGCTCATGTGCACATAGTGCTTTTCTGTGCAATGCTGGTTCATTTGTCTTTTTTTTAGCTTGAAGCCTGTAGTATTTAAACATTACAAATATGAAAATATTTTGATATCCTCTGACTTCATTGTAGCTTTATTTACAAGCAGCAGTAAGCTGTGAGAGAGAGCAATGTGGTAGCCTTCAGGGCTTCAGGTTGTTCTCTATCACCTCACCTCATTTTCCAGGGGGGAGCAAAAGGCTTGCTTCCAGGTCCCACAGCATGGCAGAGGGGTCAGGTATTTTCAGGAGTTTTCCTGGAATGAGCAATACCATGTGAATCATTCACCTCTTTTCTCATACACTTTGTTGGTATTGTTGCTGTTGCTGTTCATTGTCTTATTTCATTGATGTCTCTGGTAAATTGCTCTTATCTCAATCCATAATCGTTACCTTTTGTGGCTCCAGTTCTCCTCTGCAGGCCACCACAGGGGCAGGGTGGAGAGAGAGACAGTGGCACGTGGTTTGAGGTCCTTTCAGTGGAAACACTAAATGGAAGAATTGCTAGACCATGCTACAAAGGTGCAGAACACTTTTGAAAAGAGATGACAAAGCTCTTAAATTTGACCATGACTGAAAATCAGGTTTTTCAGCGTGACAAAGATTCAAATCATTGCCCTATTAATAAATCACCTATATGTATTACGTATTTTAAATGATATATCTTGTATGTACTCCAATATCAAGTGCTTATTCTATTTGGGAAACAAAGTAAAGTAGTAAATGAATTACAGGTAATGAAGAGTAATGAATTACAGGTAGAGCAAAGAACTTACTTTACCAAGTTGAAGTTAATGAAAACAGTGAATGAAACAGACTTGATGTTTGGCACATACATTTGTAGCACTGGTACAGCTACTAATGAGGAATGCTATGGAAATAGCATAGTAATAGTAAAAAATAAGTTTCTGCAGAATCTCTATATGCACTTGGTCTGTAGTTAACAGTGTTTGGGGTGAATTCTGACAACAAAATGTATCTCTACTGGGAAAAAGCCGTGAATACACATTTGTTTTTCATTGTCAATCTACACTTATTAGGAAAATGTATCATTGTTCCTTGGGCTGTAACTTTTGGCATATGCTCTGTTTTTCTTAAAATGGCCATATTCAGTTTACTGAGAATAGTTCAACCTATGAAAAGATTTATCCATGGTACTACTACTCCTTTAATGGATTCCTTTTATGATGAATCACCCATTTGAAGTGGAACACTTCACAAAAATAGAAATATAAGAATAGACTTATTTTCCATAAAATGTTAAGCTCTGGAGTCTACCTTCTTTGCTGTAAAATCATAATCTTTTCCTGTCTGTGAACCCAGTGACGTTTAAAATGTAGCCACAAGGTCATCACAGTCCTCAAAGTTTGAACAAATTCTCACTGATGTGTAGGAAAGGGATCCCTATCAATAATAGTCAATTTTCAGAATCAGTTTGGAGTAAAATTAAACAGTTTGGACTTTAACAGAATGTTACTGAGGCTTTCTTTTGGTAGCTTTTTTGATTACTAATAGTTCTTAGCCATGCAGTCTCTTTCGAAATAGAGTTTTTCCAGTGGTGTTTGCCCTTCTAGGGTGCCATCTGAAGGACAGCTTAAAGCAGCTTTGCTTAGGGAGGTTCTTTGACCCCTCAGTATGACATATCAAGGGAGTAAATCAACTAAAAGCTACCTGTATAGAAAAAAAAAGGACTTATTTTCCCATTTGACACTTTCAGCTGCATCCCTACAGGATTAGATGAACAGTAATCTCCTTAGTGAGTGGAGTAGTAGTGGTGCGTGAATGAGAATAGGAGGCAGCACATCAGCTAGAGTTTAAGTGGGCTGGAATTGTTCTGGAGCCATTCCTGAATTTATACTATATTCCAGAATACAAACTCAGCCTTTTCCTTTTAAAACTGGTTGGCATTATATCTGACCTAAAAGTACAATTTACTGTGAAAAAGGAAAAGAAAAGTGTGTTAAAATTTGAGATTTGTGTGTTTCTCTACTGAAATGGTCCCATTTACTATTCATGTCTGATTTTCAGAAGCTTCCAAGCAAAGTAGAAAAGTTTACTGCTCCTGATATTCTCGGTCTTGGTAGTGGTGCCAGGGAATTTGTGCACTATTATTGCCAAAGATGAAGAGCTACGTGAAAATATGTTCTCAATATATTTCTGTGTTTTATCTAAGATTTTTGTACGTGGAAGACTCAGAATATTAAGCATGGTGTTTGACATACCTAGACTTACTGAATGGTGTTGCTGTCCTGGTTAATTATACTTTGTTCTTCCAAGTAAAGTACTGTAATTTGGGTTGTTTCCTCTGTGGGTGGTGAACAGAGAATGGTTAGATGAGAGCAAAATCCTGAAATGAGCTCATGTCTGCTTTGTGTGGACTTGAGATTCCACGGAAGGTGGAGTCCCCAGCCAGAAGTTAATTTACTCTATTGTGGTGCAGTAATCATGCACCTGGGTCAGGACAATCCCCAGTGTCAGTACAGGCTCAGGGATGAAGGGATTGCAGGCAGCCCTGCAGAGAAAGACTTCAAGGTGCTGATGGATGAGAGGCTCAGCATGAGCTGGCATTTGCACCCCAAAAATCCAGCAGTGTCCTGGGCTGCATCACCAGCAGTGTGAGGGAGGGGACTCTGCCCCTCCACTCCACTCTGCCCTTGTGAGACCCCACCTGCAGTGTGCTGCTTCCAGCTCTGAGGACATCAGCACAGAAGGACATGGACCTCTTGGAGCAGATCCAGGATAGTAAGAGGGATGGAGCATCTGTCAGTGGGGAAAGGCTGAAAGAGTTGAGGTTGTTCAGCCTGGAGAAGATGCAGCTCTAGGAAGATCTTACTGCAACCTTTCAGTACTTAGAGGGGGCTTTATAAGAAGGATGAGGCAGACTTTTTAGTAGGGCTTGATACAGTAGGGTAATGATTTTAAACTATTAGAGGGTAGATTTAAACCAGGTGCAAGGAAAAACTCTTACTGTGAGGGCAGTGAAACTCTGGAACTGGTTTCCCGGGGAGATGATAGATGCCCCATCCCTGGAGACATGGAAGGTCTGGTTGGACAGGGCTCTGAGCCACCTCATCTAGATGTCGCTGTCCTCCCCCAGGAGAGTTGGACTACATAACCTTGGAAGGGCCCTTCCAACCCAGAGTGTTCTGTGGCTCTGTGATTCCGTGACTGCTTTATGCTTGACTGTATCTTGCTTCCACAGTGCTTGGATTCATCAGCGAAATTCTGTGGGAAAGGTGATAAGTTAGTCAAGCGCATTCTCTTCAGGTATAGTTGTGCAAGCTTTTGAAAAACTGTGTGTACTGGAGAATTAGAATTAAGAAAGATTTTGCTCCCATGCTTTAAACAGTTTAGAAATCCATTTTGAAGAAGTATAAAAGCTATCGCATAAAGTTGTAAAAGCAGGGTTATTTTTGAACTTCACTGGTCATTCTCCACATTTAATAATAAGGTAACATCCTAGTCATAAGTACTTTAACAGAAGACATATGCTTGTTCCTGCTCATTTCAGTAGAATACAATTAATCTAAGTCATAACTGAAGTAATGATAGGACTTTGTAATGAAGTGAGGAGTTAATAAGCAACTGATACATAGTTGCTCAAACCTTATTACAAAAAAATTGTCTTTGCATCTTAAATAAATAACAGTACACTTCAAAAAAAATGTTTCAAATATAACTAGAAACTATAAAGTATAGCACGTATTTCTGTTTGCGTATTAAGGCCAAAACTCACAATATTTTAGGTGTCACTTATAAGTGCATTAAAAAAACCCTCCTATTCCTATCCATCAAGCTAAAAGGGAAAAAATGCCATTGCCAAGCTAAGATCTTACATTTAGGAAAGCAAGATAAGAGCAAAACTGCAATATATGAGGAAGCATGTCTTCAAGATGGAGCTTTAGAATAAAGATACAAACTTCATCCAAAATAAAAACCAGATTTTTAAATTTCTGTTCCAGTAAATGTAGATACTACTCTTACTGGCAAGAAAACAACACTGAGCATTTCTCAGTTTATTGGGAGTTACTACTGTTTAAGTGTTTTTGATCACAGATCACGTCTGCAAGAGCCATATTTTAAGTTCTGGTTGTTGAAATCTAATCTCTACTCCTTTTCTCTTCCATTCCTTTAGAAACAAAACAAAACGCTTGGTTGTCCATGCACTTCGAAATTCAGTATAGAAATTGTCTTGACTTCTAAATTGTTTTTCGTGGTTCGGCTCAGCTGTACTTTTAGAATTAACTGGGTATTTCTGACAGGAGGAATCTCAACTATTTCTCCAATGCCTATGCTGCTGCTGTCAGTGCTGTGGATCCAGATGCTGGAAATGGAGAACTCTGCATTAAGGTTCCCTCGGAGCTGTGGAAACATGTTGATGGTAAAGAGACCATGCTGAAAAATTAATTTAGGATGTCAGAGTTGTCAGCTACAAGTTTGCTTAGGAAGATAATAGCTTTGAAGAAATAGAAGTAGTGTTACATTATTTTATGAATTATTGATTACTGTTTCCTTTTTCCTCTCCACTTGAACTCTGAAAAATAATTTCACATTTTGGTAATATGAAGTGTTGCAAGGTTTCTTGACACTATACTCTTGGGTGGTCATGACCCCAGGAAAATACTTGAGGAAGTGGGAATAATGGAGTGTACTGAAGGCTAAACTGTAATTTTGAAACTGCTTACAATATATATAATATCCAACAAAGAAAATAATTTACAAGGATAAAGTAATATACATCTTTTTACAAAGCTTAACTAATTTTATGCTATCTGACTTTGAGGAATGGTAATTTTAAAATTGATTTGGTAGTGAAAGTATACTCCTTTATAAACTGGCATACTAGATCCTGGAATAAGGAACTATTTTAGTAAACACCTGCAGTGTTGATTATTTTCTTACAGGGATCTTAGTAGTTTCTTATATTATTTCTTGCATGGTTTTATCGGTTTTTCCCATGGATTTATGAGCCCTCTGAGAGAATAATAATTGTATCATGAGGCTGACTCATGCAATATTGTCAGATGCACCTTGATGGGAAAGACATTTTTGTTTATTTTTTGTGTAAGTTCCTGTTTCCTTACCTGCAAGCCTAGAAGGGAAAAATACTCAAACATGTACAATTTCACTTTTCAAAGTTAGAGAGCCAAAACATGGTGATACTTGTGGGATAAATTTCAGTATATGCTTGAATTTCTTTTCTTGCCTATCTGTTCATAGGTGAGATTTCTGTGAAACTAAACCAAAGCAAAGGCACTTAAGTTACAGGAAAAGCATTAACTATAGTAAGAGATTTTAAGCAATTGCAAATGACAATAATATGTCTTTTAAGAATGTGCCTGCTTCATAGAGATTTTGGAGAAAATTTTTTCAGCAGGGTGCCAAGGAGATCATGGTTAGGGTATAGTCTGTATAAATATGCTTTACTGTTTGGGAATTGGAAGATGAAATGTGACTCCAATTGCAGTTTTTATTAATTAATGAAAGTTCTTATAAATTCATCTCCTGTAAGTTGTGCTTAGGTACGTCTCAGTTTTGTAAGCTTTGAGCTGTACTTTGTAAGTGGATTGGGAAGTCCATGAGAATGAAGTTATCACATAATCTTCAAAGACCTAGAGTCCAAAACTGAGTTACTATTCTGAAATTACTTATGTGTAAATTGTTTATACTTACTCCAGTTTTGGTCTTTCTGTTGCAGAGTTAAAAGTCCTAAAGGTGCATATAAATTTTTCTCTGGACCAGCCAAAAGGAGGCCTTCATTTTGTGGTACCCAACATGGAGGGCAACATGGCAGAAAGAGGGGCTCATGTCTTTTCATGCGGTTATCAAAATTCTACAAGGTAAGAAAACTGTCTTTGAGTGTTAGATTTGTATTTCCTGTTTATTCTCAGAGTGTAGGAAATACAAATAATTTATTTGAATTCTTTTAAGTTTAAAAAATTCTACAACTTAATTTGTGCTTGAAAGGAGCTTACTAGTGTGAAGTAGCATCTGTTGACTAGTCATTAGAATGTCTAGTCTTCAGAGCTAAGCAGGAGATAAAGACAAAAAACACTTGTAAAACTTCATAAAGTTAATGTATTGTAGGAGTCAGTATGTCAACATTCATATATTCTTAAAGTATTTAGGGATATAGTTTGGAACTTGAAAGAAAAATCAACTGTGGAAAAGGTGATTGTTAAGTATAGTTGTTAACCATTTTCCCCCCAATCCTAACCTTCCTAGATTTTGGTTTCCTTGTGTGGATTCATATTCTGAGTTGTGTACCTGGAAACTTGAGTATACTGTAGATGCTGCAATGGTGGCTGTTTCAAATGGAGATTTGGTGGAAACTGTGTACACCCATGATATGAGAAAGAAGACTTTTCATTACATGTTGACTATTCCAACTGCAGCTTCTAACATCTCCTTGGCAATTGGACCTTTTGAAATCCTTGTTGATCCATACATGCACGAGGTAATAATCTTTACCATAGAAGCCTCCTTGTTTTTTTTCGAAAGAGTTACTGGGGTTTTTTTGTTGCAGTCATTGTATATTAGTCAAAGTATTTCTAGATCAACCTTCATCAGTACAGTCATATGGTAATACTTGTCTAGTAATGCCTGTATTTAAATTTATCTCCAAAAAGCCTTAAAATAAGCAGTAATTCCATTTATATCTGAATTTATGGGGTAAATTTAGTTGAAATTGGGTTTCTTCCCTGATACATAATATGCTTGATATTTATGTATTTAAATATATTCGTAGGTCTTGTAAAAAATTTTCCTTTGTTTGTAGGTGACTCACTTCTGCTTACCACAACTTCTGCCATTGCTCAAACACACCACATCCTACCTTCATGAGGTGTTTGAATTTTATGAGGAGATTCTTACCTGCCGCTATCCTTACTCTTGTTTCAAGACTGTTTTTATAGATGAAGCTTATGTTGAAGTAGCTGCTTATGCATCCATGAGTATTTTCAGGTTAGTGTTTGGGAAAATTACACCTAAATCCACAGGCCTAGAAGCTTTAGATCCAAGACTGTTGGGAAATACGTGAAACTCTAATTTATTTTTGTAGCCTGAGTTTTGGGCTTTCTAGTTTGAAAACGCTTGTTTTTATTGACATTACAGGCTCTTAACACATTTTGATTTTTATCTGTTATAAAGATGTTGGATTTACTTTAAGAAGAAACTGGCAGTGATTTTCCTTCTGAATTAGAAATACCATGCATGAAGTATTTAATCTCAAATTAAGTGCAGAAGTTTGATAGTGTTTTATTTTTCTCCAGCTGGAATAGGATATCAGGAATCCAAGAGAGTTTCACCAGTTAAACTACTTAGATTCTACACAGAGAGTTATGTATAGATTATAATACCAAGAGATCTGTCTGCATTAAGATTATTAAAAATAAAAAAAGTTAAAAGATTTTACTATCTCATTGAAAAAACAGTGAAGAAATTATTTTACTTGTTTTGGTTTTAAGGCTCTTGTGTTTCTTTGGAGCCAGTGCTCATGCTGTGTTATTTCTTTTTATGGGGGTCCAGCACAAATCTCTTGCACAGTGCAATGATTATAGATGAAACTCCACTGACAAGGAGATGCTTGGCACAGGCCCTGGCCCAGCAATTCTTTGGATGTTTCATATCCAGAATGTCCTGGTAAGTATTTTACCATAGTAGTTTCCAGAAAATGGGGAGGATCTAGGACACTCAAATTGTAATTTGCGAATTGCATTTTATCAGAAAAAAAAGTAAAACAGTAATTGTAGAAGAAAGGAAAAATGGAGGAAAAAGTAAGAATAATAAACCCAGCTCAATAAATGAAATTCATTAGTATTTTTTGTTGTTTTGAAAGGAGAATGTAAGAGGCAAAAGTTCCAAATATTGTATAGATTGAATATATCTTCCTGAATGTTGCAGTGTGCTTTGGCACCTGAAAATTTTGGAAAGGTAACTCTTTTGCATTATCATTCAATTTCTGTTAGATATTTTGAATGATCAAGTATAGCCTGCATGCAAAGTACTTGTAGAGCACAGAACTAATAAATTAAAAAGTTTTTCAGAGAGGAGAATGCAGAAATTGGTGTTAAGTAGGAAAATTCGTGCTAAGGTGGCTTTAACTTCATGTCTCAGAAAACCTCCCCAAACGGCTCTTGCAGTTCTGATCAGTATTTATATTAAATCCTTTTGCATACACTCTATTTATTGGAGACCAAATAAATAAAGTAACCCATTGCTTTTTTTTATGGCAAAAGTCTGTGTGCCAGAGCAACCTTGTCTTAAAAAAAAGGAAATCAACATGTTCTTAAATTGATGTTTATACTGTTGTAATTTCTCTGGCTCTCTTCTTTATTTCTAACCTACTTCTGTGATGAAGGCAATTTTTTGCATCCTTCATAATGACTCCATTTTCGTATGTTCTTGTTCTATTTACTTCGTCATACCCTGTGTACGATATCATTTTTCTGTTTAAGGTTCTAGTTCATGATCATGTTGTAGTTTTTGTCCATTTTTTCTCTCTTAGAGCATAACTTACAGAAGATGTGTTTAAAAGGGTTTCCACCAAATTATGAGATATTTTGTCTACTTACTGTCCAGATCTTCTGCACTGCATTGAGTTGTTTATCAAGAAATTAAGATCATATAGATTAGCAGTTGCTTTAACTTTTGTGTTCATTTCCACCTGTTTATTATTATTGTTTCAGCTGAAATAGTTTGGTTTCATATTTTAATCTGGATTTCTGTGGTAAAAGTTCAGTTTTCACTGACTTTTCAGTTTCATTAGTCCTGTCCAGGTGCCAAGTTCCATAAATTGGTTCACAGCTCATCAGACTTCTGTTGACTTAGAGATGTTATACAACCTCTTGAAATTTCTGGCTATTTTTGAACTGGTCAGAAATACCATCCCTTACAAAACATCCTCTGAAGTGATACAATTAATGTTTGTTTCTTATAATAGGTCAGATGAATGGGTGCTAAAGGGAATCTCTGGTTACATTTATGGCCTTTGGATGAAAAAAACCTTTGGTGTTAATGAGTATCGTCACTGGATTAAACAGGTAACATCATAGCGTTTTCTATATCCTTCAGACATTTTGCATCAAAGAAGTATAAAAACAATATAATATGACTTTGCATTGCAATCTAAAGACCTTTTTAGTAGTGAAAACCTCAGACGTAAAGTATTTTTACCACTTGCTGCAAGGAAGAGCACTGAACATACAAACCAAAATAGATTTTTGTGACTGCCATATGAATAATAATTATTGTTGTCTCTCTATGCAATTAATTTTCCTCTTTTTGTTTGGACTCCTGAACTAAAAAAAAGAGTCAGAAAAAGATAATACTTTTGGAATACTTAGAATAGAATATAGGATTCATAAGGATTCGTATTTGGTGGATTTATTATGCTGTGATGGCTATCCATATAAGCTCCAGTATTAGCTTGAATCAGTGGTGGTTCAGTTATCTTTTAGTATCTTTTAGTGCTACATGAAATAATGAAACAGTAAAAAAATCACTGCTTAAAGGGATTTCTTTTCTTGGAAAATACATTTCTGTCTATAGCTTATGTTTCCAAATGTAATCTTAGAGAAAATTTTTTTCTAGTGATAGCAGCAGTGACTCCTCATTCTTTGCCAGTAACATTTATTCACAAAAAGATATGTATCTTCTTTCTCTCATCACATTCCCTTATTCTCCCTATTCCAAAAAGTAAATCCTACCCCCACTTGCCCTGTTTACATCCCTTACTCATCTGGGAACCCAATACCATGTCCTTCTCTGCCTAGTGCTCCTTCAGTTCACCAGTCCTGTGTTGTCTAAAGGTGTGGATGCTGCAGAGAACGGCAGAACTGGATGGAGGTCTGTTGTAAGAGTTCACTGCTGTCTGCAGCAGAAGTTGCACATGTTGTTCCCCATCTGTCCACACTAAACTAAAGGTGTCCATATAGAATTGAGAGGTGCTACTGTCACAGCCTCCAGTTCTGCCCTTTTTCTAATGTATTATCACTGTATGCAAGTGTCTTAAGTTGATACGTACCAGTAAATCTCAATACATGAAAACATTTGGAATATCTTTAACACTGGGTTACAGACAGGCATCAGTTTCCATTTCCTGTGCTTCAGCTGACATAATTTGATTCATGTTGACTTTTGGGCGACAGTGACAAGCATCCTGCCTTAAAGTGTACTTGTTAACCTGGGCATGGCATCACACAAGTTCAGACTCAGTGCAGAGCTTGGGCCAGACATATTTATTTATTTATTTATTTATATATTTATTTATTTATATCTATATTTAGTACATAATATTTATTTGTGTGTGCGTGTGCCTGTAGTTGTTTTACATTGCGTGAAATGCTGATCACATTTCTTTCTTTCGGTCAAAAATGATTTATTTATTGAATATTACCATTCTGGTTATAATGTAGTTCAGCACTGTTGGGGATTAGCCCCCTGTTCAGCCCCTGAATAAGTATAAACTACCAGTTTCTAATGTTTTATTATTGTTTGTCTTTTGAAGTACATCCATGATTTTAAAATATTTCTCCCTTTGTAAACAAGCTTATTAGGAGGTATGACTTGAACAATATTAAAAGCTTTCCTGTCTTCTTTTAATAATTTCTCTGCTCTTCAAAATTTGCTAACTTCTGTATGTTGTTGTTAGGAGTTAGATCAAATTGTGGCATACGAACTGAAGACTGGAGGAGTTTTACTGCATCCAATATTCGGAGGAGGAAAAGAGAAAGACAAGTATGTTTATTTAAGCTGCAAGTCATTGCAGGGTATGTTTTTATGGGGCCATTAATGTATGCCTTGGGTGTGTGGTTAGCACAAGGCCAAAGGCTGAAGGTCTCGAGCTGCCCAAGGCATGTATTACCAGTCTCATAAAGTACGTCTTGAGTATATTGTAATACCTGTTGTTTTATTTTTCTTTTAATTTGAATCTCAAAGGAAATGAAGTATAATGAATGTTTTTAATGCTCTTACGAAACTGCTTTTCAGTAAGAGGGTAAGAGAGAACACAGAGCCAGAATTTTGACATGAGCTATTTTTGGAGTAGTTAGTAATTTTCAGGCTTTTTTATGGTATCATCAGCTTTATATTTCTTTGCCCTTTTTTCTTTCTGCTCTCAGATATCACCTTGTAGTCTTAGACTGAGATGTCTTATTATATTGAGGGTAGAAAAGTATTAGATCAGTAATCTGTGGAGTACTATTAGTTACCAATGTGAACTGGCTGGGTTTTTATTTTCCCTATAGTTTTGGCTTCAGTGTGTCTAGCTTAGAATGATTCCTCTTCCCTCTCTTGTAATATTCCAGTAC
This sequence comes from Acridotheres tristis, assembly GCA_037013685.1. NCBI lineage: Eukaryota > Metazoa > Chordata > Aves > Passeriformes > Sturnidae > Acridotheres > Acridotheres tristis. The sequence goes on along the minus strand of CM072886.1, from coordinate 136,830,792 downwards.
TACCCATTATTTAGTAATACTAAACACTGGAGGTAGAAAAATATTGCTACATGTCAGATGAGTAAGTTGATATGGGTTTCAGTGACAAGCTTTTGCTGAGTTTTTCTTTTCTTGCATAAATTGATCCTCTTTGTAACACAGCCTCACAAGGAGCTGCTTTTTGAAACACAAGCAGCATGTGCACAATTGCAAGGTTGAGCCTGTGCAGGTAGACTATTATGCCAACTTCTGTTCTTTACTGCAGCAGAAGCCCCTGTATATGAAAATACAACCAAAATTGCCTATAACAGTGTTTCTTCTGCATTTGATTGTGTGCAAATCCAGATTTTGTTCATTAAAAGTTAAAACTCTGGATATAGAACTGAATAAATTATGAAAATCACTAAATTCACAGTAATAAGATCAGATGAAACTAGAGATAAGGGGCACATTTTTAATGAAGGAAATTCACTAAAATCAAAATCTCTAACTGTTAATTTTATTAGTTTCACTATATTTTGTCTAGATTTGGACACAAATAATTGACAAAATCTTGTCCTAATGCTCTTAAAGTTGTGTTTCCTTGCTGTGATATATTGTTGGAAACTGTTTCTACAGTTATTTTACTATTTCATTGTATTACAGTTCGTTAGTAATAACCACAGCATCACTTAAACATGAATTACAACTTGTTGTTCTTTGTAGATTGTGGAGTTCCCTTGTATATAAATTATATGTTCCTGGCTCTGGGAGATAATCTGTATTTAAGGAAAGTATTTTCATACTGAGGCATAGAACATTTTTCTCCATATATTCTATGCATTTCATTTCTTTCTTTGGCTTGTTATGATACAGATTCCTGACGAATGTATTTGCAGCACAGCAGTTCCAATTAATAATAATATGAAGAAAATTTGTGTTAAGTAATGATCTCGTTTTTCAGCTAAACTAGAAGTAAAATATCATAATGAATCATCAAGGGAAAAAAACCAAAAACCCAACTTCTTTCAGACACATGAATTAATTTGTGTGCAAAACAAAGGTCTCAGATTCTTCCTGTTTATGTCTGGTGTAGCACGAACACGGCGCTCCAGAGTGCTTTTTCTGAAAGACAAAATCCCAGAGCCTGGGGCAATGAAGGGAGGAAAACTGCAGATTAACTGCTGTATGGATGAAAGCTTCAGAACAGAGCTTTGTGTGTAACCTTTTCATTTTGTGTCCTCCTCTCTCAGACTGTGCTCTCTTTGACTGTGCTGCTGCCACCCTACTGTAAAAATTTAAAACTTCTGGAAATTTATGTAGATATATTTTGTATGGAAGAAGCTTACTAACCAGGTTTGCATTGAATGACTGGACTGTGTTCAAGAGCATGAGCATTATAAAATTCTGTGGAAAAACTGGCTCACTTTCTGTTTCAGCAAAGGTTCTAGGTCCATATTGGTAATTTTAACACTGTTTTGGTGCCAGTTCAATAAAAGCTGTGGAATATAATGATTGAAGAAAAGTATAATCAGAAGAAATGTATTAATATTGAATGTCAATTAATATATATATATTAATATGTAACTGTCAAATGCAAACTTGTCTCAGCTTGTTTTGCAGTTAAATCTATCTGTACCAAAATCAATCAACACTTAGTAAATTTAAAAAGGGATTTTGGGATTGTGGGTCCTGGCTCGGTTGTAATTTGCAAGAAAAGAATTTTGCGAAAGTCAATCAGCTGTATAATTTGAAGTTGGATAAACCGTTTTTATTCTGAGACCAAGTTATTATATAATGTCTGAGCCACAGCCTCAATTTCCTCCTCGAATTTCAATTCTTTCATGGTTGCTAATCCTTCTCTACCTTAGAATAGAGAAGTACCCAGAATAACAGGAGAATTCTGATAAGGGGAACTTGAGCAACTGCTTATCAATTACAAAGAAGGAGTTAAACTATGTACTTCTCTTTCACCAAATTACTGTACCTAAGAAGGATAATACTTGGTTAAATTTAGAAATACCTCTCTTTTTGTGTCTTCTTAAAGATGTTTAAACAGATACTCATGAGCAAAGTCAAGTCCCAGTAAATGGAAGGATGGGAAAGTTACTAAGGTATTGCAGCTACCTTGGTTCTTTCCATCAGAAATATTGAGGGCTGCAGATAAGGAGCTAAGTGCTGGTACTGTCTTCCTGGAACACTTGCTAGCAAACCTCAGCAAACCTGGTTTCTTCAGATGTTTGTTATTCATTCATGGAAATCTCAAATGTCCTGTGAAAAATACTGAAAGAAAAAACATAGCAAAGCAACATGCAGTTGCCACAGACGCGTTCATCGCTAAAATGAAGTCATACTGTTAATAAATTCTACTTCTCAAATAAGTGTCTCCTTAAAAGGACACAAAAAAGTCCTTTTTTTCTCAAGGATTAAATATTACCTGCCTAGTCTTCTTTGACATGTTACCTAATTTAGAAGATACCAAGTTTGCCAAAATAATGAAAGATAAAATTGTTAACTAAAATAAAAGGAAAGAAATTCTTTAGACTCACCACATGAAAGTTTTCTGTGAATGGTAAAACTTCTACTTTTCTTGAATTGCAACAATTATTTATTTAAATGCAAAATATTTACTGTGTACAGTCATTCTTAAATGGAAGTGGAGCAGGAAGATTGCTGATTCGTAAGTAATTTCCAGACTCAGTCACAGGTTCCTTGCTCAGTTTGGTGGTGCTTCCACTATCTCTACAGCACTGCACAGCAGCTGTCATGTGCCATTGATCTCTGTACAGTACTTGCTGGATGCCAGGCACATACACCCTTGTTATCTCTCTACAAGTGACTAGTCTTTTTAAGTGTGCCATAATTTGTAACTAAACCAGTACAAGAAATCCTAAGTAATTGTTGGTGCAGCTCTAAGCTTGGTTGCTGGGGTACATTTTAAGTTTCATTCAATAAAACGCAGCATATATGTTGTTTTATGTTTTTTGTTTTTTTCCAGCCCTGCTTCACATTTACATTTTTCAATCAAGCACCCTCATACACTGTCCTGGGAATATTACACTATGTTCCAATGTAAAGCACATCTTGTTATGAGACTGATTGAGAACAGAATTAGCATGGAGTTCATGTTACAGGTAGGTATTTAGATGATTATGTGGAATATAAAAAACTCTTTGTCTTCAATTGCATTTCTCTTCATTAAATAGAGTTCAGAGAAGAACAGAACAGGTCATCATAAGATTCCATTTGTAGTTTCAGTTTTAGTAGTACTGAACAAACATTGGTCATTTGGGTTAGGATAAGGTTAGCTGTTATTCTTATGGCATAACTTAAAATACTTTTTATATGGTGCATATTCTCTTTAATCTTGAGGTGTTTCATTGGTTTGGGTTATTTTGATTTGTTGTTAACACTGAGAGCATTTTTCACTGTCCCTGATCGGTGTTGCTGTGAGCTAATCTAATGAAATTATAAATAATGACAATAATGAGAATCCAGCTCTCTCATTATACGAAGTGTTCAGTGCTAGATGAAACTTAGATGCTTTTGAAAGAAGCATTTGAATAGAAGATTGTAATTTTATTCTGAAGTACTGAACTTCTGCAGAACTGTCATTTCTCTTCTTCACTAATTATCTTTTGTGACATACCATAGAAAGAGTAGAGTGCTATAAATAAAGAGTTAAAAAATGAGTGATATTTTCATATCAGCTTCAGGTTTTTGGGGGGTTGATTTTTTTTTCCTTGGTTTGGGGTTATTTTTAAGGAAAACATGTATGTTGTTGTGCTAGAGCTATTATAGATAGTTGTCAGGTTGAAAATACTGCAGAGAATCTGATGAATGCTTAATTTCTGAAAAATAAGATAAAGTCAGTGATTTCTTTTACTGTAGATAATTTTTGAAAGTTGATGATCTTTTAATGGATTTTATATGTGCATATATATGTATGTGTAACTTGGAGGAAGATACATTTGGACTGAAAATTGCTAATATGGTCAAGCAAATAATTTCCAATAATGTCTTTATTTTGAAAACCTTTTTTTAAAGACAGTTATCAGAAAGTAAGTTTATAGACCTTTAGTTGCAATTCAACTGAAACTAAACAGAAAAGCTTATTTTATATAGAAGTATTTAGGGAAAGTAATAACTTTTTATCATTTTAGGTTTTCAACAAGTTGTTGAGTCTGGCCAGTACTGCTTCATCTCAGAAGTTCCAGTCACACATGTGGAGTCAGATGTTGGTTTCCACATCTGGGTTTTTGAAATCTATCTCAAATGTCTCAGGCAAAGACATCCAACCTTTAATAAAGCAGTGGGTGTATCCTTTTTATTCTTGGTCTGGATGGTTAATATGGAGAATGAATTTGCTTTTTTAATTGGCACTATCAAAGGAATGTGAAGAAGGGTATGAAATGTCCTTGCATAAAACAGTTAAGTACATTATTCTGTGAATTACATATATATTTGAGCCACAAGTTCACAGTCTTTTCATAGTCCTTTGAACTATGCTGGCTTTTTTTCTTTACTAGAAGGGATTTCATTATTTTAAGTTTTCTTTTGAAAGAAGCACAGGAACTCTGCTGGAATTTAAGGCCAAATTATACTAAAAGTATTCCAGAGGACACTGCCCATAGAAATATGCTGAAGTCGGACATGGAAAATGCTATAGTCTGGTGAATTTTAATATGTAATTTCCAGTAAATCACCATGAAATAAGTAACCTAAAGCACAGACTATTCGTTTACAATATACTTCAGTAGCTTGGTGGATTGTGCTAATAGCACAATTTCAGGTAAAATAAACTTCTGTGTATTGATTCTCCAAATTCAGGTGATATTTGTCAAGAAACAGGATTTCTTATTTTGAATTTATGGGAGGGGAAATTTGAAGTGGCTCCATTTAACAGGTTTAATTGTTAGTTTTATTTAATGTGACTCCAGGCTAGAATTGTACATGACTGCAGCAAAAACTTACCTTCCTGTTGTAGCGGACAACAAAAGTAGGTATTTAATTTCAGCTGAGTTAACAACGTTTATGCATCTCAGTATCTTAACTAAAAAGCACTGTATAATTAGTATTTGTAGAATAATTTGAGAGGTTAGTATTTTATTTGCATCAGAAGTGTTCTAAAGTATAAATACACATTATTCTAATTTCCTTACTTTGCTGTGCCAAGCACTTAAGAAAAATAGGAGCTCTGTATTCACACTGCAGCTACACCTAAATGTCAGCATTGCTGTCTGAGCTGGGTGAATCTTAACTACATCTGTTCTGTAAGGAAGAATTGTAACTCACATATTTGGGGATTTTTTCACCTTCTCCATACTTCGGCCCCAAGGTTGATCCTGTTAACTATAACTTGTATTTAATCCTATGATTGCAACCTCCCTACCATGCTTCAAACACTGCTATTCCTATGAAAATAGATTTTCCAGTTTGTAAGATCACAGCAGGTCTTTATGTTGTTTGGGAGGAGATCTTACAGCTATTGACTAGTGCTGTCTTATGCCATTTAAAAGGGCTGTGTTGATGCTGAGTGTAAACCTTGTGCTGAAGAAACCACTAAAAAAACCACTAAAAATGTCTTAAATTGTACCTGATGACAAAGTCCCAGAGCTTCATGGAGGCAGCCTCCATGAACAGAACCAGTCTGAGGTATTTAGCCAAATGGCCAAATTTTGGGAGGAAGGTTAATAACCCCTGTACAATAAGAAGTGTCTTTGAATATGGAAACTCTTCCCTTAAATGTTCCTCCCTTGCTTTTGTCTCATATTGTCAGAGACTCTTGAGAGTGTGCATTAGACTAAAATGATTCAATTTAGTGTTTACTATAAGTAAAGTGTAGTAATGACTGTCATACAGAAATGAATTATGAAATTAGTCACAGGAGAAGTTGTCTTGAAGAAATCTTTGTCTGGGCAAAAATTTAGAGTGAGATTGTTACTTTTGTCATTCATGTATATTCTCCTATATGTGAACCCATATACACACACATGTGAATGCTCACATGACTCAGTTTGAAAAACTGCGATAAAATAATGGAGTTAAATGTAGTGTGGGTAGAAAACAGAAACTAATGTCTACATTTTCCCCTTAGTTTTATTTAACCAAAATACGTAGTAAAACCGTATTGAAATTACTGAAGTCTTATACAATTACTTTTTCTGAGAGCATGCCAAGGACATTGGATGTGGTGGAGTCCAGAACAGTTTTTCATAATGAATTTCTTCATACTAGGTAGTTTTCATTGCACTTCAGTTTTTCTCATGTCTCAGAGACATGATTGGACATTAAAGAACTATTTAAAGAAAAACAATTTAAAGAACGTAGAACCCCAGATTTTCATGAATGAACATGAGTGATTTCATTTCCAGATTTTCTTGGAATGGGAAGTTCTAGGAATAAAGAAACACGAAGCAAGTGTTAAGAACTGAGAATTATAGCTTTTTATAATTATTGCATTGTTCACTAGAATTCCTATACTGCTTTTTAGAGATCAGAGTGGAGTGGTAAAATTTTATGGTAGCTTTGCATTTAATAGAAAACGGAATGTATTGGAATTGGAAATAAAACAAGATTACACATCTCCTGGGACTCAGAAATATGTGGTAAGATCCATTTTCCTTATTTTACCTACATGTTCAAGTATGATGTATACATTAATAATAAGTTCAATGATAGTAACAAAATCTTGTGAACTTGAAGGGTCCTCTTAAAGTGACAGTGCAAGAACTTGATGGCTCATTCAACCATACATTGCAGATTGAAGAAAACAGTCTTAAGCATGATATACCTTGCCATTCTAAAAGCAGAAGGTAAGAGCTAAAATACCAACTGCAGGTATTTTTACTATGGATTTATGAAAACGTACAGGGCATTTGATGAGAAATATATGCTTCTTCTTAATTTTACTAAATAAGATTTACCTGTGATGTAAGTGGAAAATTTCGTACTGTTTAAGGACAGCAAGAAACCTTACACGGTTCTTAATTACAAGTTGTTCTGTAAAAGTTTTATGAAGACCTAATTTAGGTAAAATGAGTTGAATGAAGATTCTAATTAATCAAATTATTCAAAATGCCTTTGAATGGAAATCACAAGTTAGAGGGAAGACAAATGTAGGCCAGATGAGTGCCTCAAGTGAATAGAGTGCTGGGGCTGTTTGGTTAAACCTAAGGAACAAGAAAAGTAGCATACTTCCCACATAGTCTCTCCATCTTCTAATGCATTTTAATGATTACTTTGAATTCTGCTTCTCAAACTTCTGTGTTTATGTGTAATTGTAAAAATGGTGGGAGTAAAAATTGTAGAAATGGATGCATAGCTCAAGTATGTGAATATTTTTTGCTGGAGAGAGCATTATGTTTTTGTGTGGTGAAATACACAGAGTACTTACGCAGTCTTAAACTTCATTTATAAACATATATTTGCCAGCCTGGTAAGTAATACTTTTTTTTTCTCTTTTTTAATAGAAATAAGAAGAAAAAGATTCCACTGATGAATGGAGAAGAGGTGGACATGGACCTTTCTGCTATGGAGTAAGTTGGCTTGTTGGAGTTTCTCAGTGTGAGTCTGAGCCACCTTTCCGTTGTCTAAAGCATGCTATTTTGAAGGATTGGATAATCAAGTTGTACTTTATTATATGACTGACAACTTTGAAGACTCTCCCACATTTCTCTGTCTTTACTAAGACTTTTCTGCTGTAGCTGGGAAAATGCTGGGGAAGTGTAAAAAGTAGGAGTTAACCAATATAATCAGATTTTATAAAATGTCTTGGTCATGGTATGGTAATAATAAATTACTTGACCCTAGCACCTTCCAGTGATACCTTTCAGCTGAGTTTATAGGTAAAGTGTCAACAAGAGTTTGTTTGAAACAAAGTGAAAGCAATTTTTGTTGGATCTTGATGAAAACCATTTTAACTGCCACTAATACAAGTTCCTGAAATCTGTAATTACAAAATAATTCCTCTAGATTTAAGATAATTACAAAGTGCTTCACACTGAAATCCACACGGACATTCATTTCAGTTGGAACTATTAAGCTCTTTGGAAGCAAATTGTTGTTCAGTGTAAATCCTGCCTTACCCTCTTTGACTTGGAGCCAGTAGTGCCCTCAGAAACAGTGGAGGTGTTGGCACCTTGTTTTCTGGCTGAGGGAAGTAAATAATCTGCTCTTGAAAGCCAGTGATGTCTCTTTGAAGAAGGATAGATTGCTTGTCACCTTAAAAGTGTTGCAGATTCACATAAATTTAACCTCATCTAATACATGATGAGAAAAAGCTTTATAAGACATATTTACATTGAGCAAGTCATTGCTATCATTTCCATATGACAGTTGACACATGAATAGTTTAATTATATGGAAGGGTAATTACCCTAAATATTTGTGAGTATTTTTGATCAGTTATGCTCAGGTCCCTCCTGCGCTATCCTGAGCTGAGACTTCAGTGATCTTAGAATGACCTTTGAACTGGGATAGGATTTTATGCAAGACACTTGCACTTTATGTGATAACCTGATCTGTGGTGTGGTCATTCTGTTGTCCAGTTTGGACTCCTCTGCTCCAAGCATGTATGTTAATACACATTCTATTTTCTAAATCTTGTGTATACTCTCTTTCACTTTTGTTTCTTCTCTAGCTACTAACTTGATGCTAATTCTCGTTTTTTACAAACATATACAGAAATACACATCACATTTATAGTGATGCTCTTTTCATCAGTCCAAACTCTCTCCTAATGCCATGTTGGTATTTTGGTTTTGTGATTTTTATGTGAGAAAATGACTAAGGGAATATATTGCATAATTTGTGCTTGTTGTTCCCATAAATTACTTCTGCAGTCATGGTGCTGTGTGAATACTAAAGTGTAAAATGTTTGTTTCGGTGGAATAGACTGAGTTATTTTATCTGTAGGATAACTTTAATCCTGATTTTTATCATCATTTTCGTGGTTACCCTTATCAGCTTTCAACATCATAACATGTGAGTGGTTGTAAAGGAGTTTCATATCTATTGATTAAAAAAATAGTGATTTTCTTTCTTGGATTTCTTTTTGTAGTCTTAACCTTTAGAAAGTGATAAAGTGCTTATCAGTTAGGAAAACTGTAGCATCTGAGCAAATAGAATTAAATATACTGAGATCATACAGTAGTTTACCATAAACAAAGATCTGTAGGTTAAAAATGCTATAACACTGTATTCATTTTGATGTATTAGAGGTTTGGACAGATTGCCCTGGGAGGCTATAGAATTACCATCCTAGGAGCAGGAGATAGGGGCAGGAGACTTTCAAAAATCTAGGTTCTCTCTAACCTATATTTTGTTATGGTTCTTTGAATTTAAATACTTCACAAGTAACTCATAACAAGTTAGAAGATCTTTAGAATTTCCATAGTCTTGAAATTTCGTAAGCTACCAATGTTTTTTGTGTGTGTCTTAGTGCTGATTCGCCCTTGCTGTGGATAAGAATAGATCCCGATATGTCGGTTCTGAGGAAGGTGGAGTTTGAGCAGTCTGATTTCATGTGGCAGTACCAGCTGCGATATGAGAGAGATGTGGTGGCACAAGAAGAAGCCATTCTGGCGCTGGAAAAGTTCCCTACTCCAGCATCCCGGCTGGCACTGACTGACATCCTGGAACAGGAACAATGTTTCTACCGGGTGAGAATGCTGGCCTGCTTCTGCCTTGCAAAGGTGAGGTTATGTGCGTGGGGATAAGGGAGGAAATCCACTAGACTTTGTAAATGGCTGAAAATGGGTCAAAACTCATCACAGTTCCTAAACTGGCTTGATATTTAGCTTCTTAGATGTATTTGCCAAGTATTTTTAACATGACTGATTTGAAAGGAAAGTTGTATTATTTTAGTCTGTAAATGGAGACTGCAGAAGGCTTTCATAATTGTCAAAATTGAGATGTCAGACACGAAAACCACAAGGGATTTTTCCAGATTTCATTAAGTGGCAGAAATAAAAGACTTTTGTTTAATTTTTTTTTCAGAACCAAAGTATATTTTTTATTATTTTAGTGGGCAGTTCCTTGGCGAGTCTTTTGAGAACTCTGAAGTGCTGAAATTCGTCTTTTTCTAAGTGGACCTCAGATTGCTACTCCATATCGTTTCAGATTGAATAGGGTCACAAAATAAACATCAAGTTGGGCTACAATTAAATATTAAAATGCCAAATAATTGCCTGAAAAGGGGAGATTTTTTTTTCATTAGACATAAAATTAGCATTAAGAATGAAAATTAGTAAACCCCTAATTTTACACCATGTGGGTAGAAACACAGAAGAAGAATTTTTAAAATGGCATAGTGGTGACTTTTATGGACAAGAAGACATATTGATTGACGATTTGTAGAGTTCAGATTATTGACATGTAGCTTGCTTTTTGCTGTGTACCTACTGGGAATAATTTAGTTCCCATACAGAAATAAAGCCTTCAGCCATACTTTGAAAATCAAATCCCAGTGTTTTTGACAAACTATTTTAATATTATGAAACACTGATGTGAAACTGCCAGTGTATGTTCTAGTATTGGTGCTGCCAGTATCTGACTTAAAATATGTGCTTTTCATAACAAATTCACTTGGAATATCTAATAGTATATTTCCCCAGGTAAATATTAAAAGAGCAATTGTTGCAACATTTAAATGCTATCGTTTTTTCTGTCTTTAACTTCTTAGGCAATTGGGCTGCAGATAGTCATTGTTGGTTTTGTTCAGTTTTAATTGTATGGAAAATTTTGGGTCAAGGGTAAGGTGGTTGACTTGCAGAAAAGAAGATAATAAGGCAAGCAGAAAGCTTGGTTGTGACATTAAATCAAGGTGAATGAGCATGGCAGGACAAAGTTGTAGATATGTTTATGTAAGTTACCTGAGAGGAAAGTGTAATACATTTTATTACAGATTCCAGAATCAGGACATTAATAAGAATAATTTCCTATTGTCATTGAGTTTAATTTTCTCAGGTTGTAAATATTCTGGATTTGTATTCTTTGTTGAAAAAAGTCAAGTCCCTTGTAATTATTCAGGTGGAGGGTTCTTTTTTGTTAATTTACAGTTTCTAGTTGGGTTGCCGTTACTGTTGTCAAATACTCTTGGTGTACGCATGTTGATACTGAGAAATAATACGTGACAATGCAATTATCGAACTGGATTTGCTACACTTTTTTGGTATACTTCATTGTAAAACAGGGCTTCATTCTCTCAGCAGTGAAGTATCCAGGTGACATATTAAATCCTCATTCATAAACTAAGAGATATGTGTGAACATGTGTGCATACACACTGTGCTGAGTCTTTCAGGACAAATCACACAGACAAAGGAGAAAATAATGTCACAATCTTACATCGTTAAGTACACAGGCTCATTTCCCAGTTCAGATCCATTACAGTGCTGGTGATGTGTTACAAAGTTTGTAGTAGGAACAGTAGTATCACAAACTTCTCCCTCCCAAATGTTCAGGAGTTTCATAGGTGTGCATGAGAGTCACACCTTAGGCTACATTTTTATGCTGTATTGAATTGAATGTGCAGAAATGGAGTGTGCCTCCTGCCTTTTTAAGTAGGAATAATGCAAGACGGGTTCGTTTGTGCTACTGTGTGGGGAATGTGCAGTTACATTTTGTTCAGAATGTGTAGTATCTCAGTAGAATAAGCAGAAAAATTAGATTCTGTCAGTAAAGAGAAATTCAGATGAGTCACAACATTTAAGACCAAAAAAATACTGAAAAGATGATGGCTTAATTGCTATTGATTTTAATTGAAAATAGTTGTTTATCTACAGACTTTATGAACTTAAATGCTTACAATAAGATGTTAATATTTTAAAATGCACACCCTGATGTTAATGGAATAGTGAATATCTTGTAAACATAGTACACTTTGATGTTTTGGGAATTGAATTTTATTGGACAGTGCTACATCAATTTCATATTTGTAGTTTTAATTTCTTTATCATGGTTTCTGAGCAGTCTTTGGGATTAATCTTCCTTTGCAGGAAGAGTTATTGTAGCTTTCAGACAGAGCAGTACCTGCATCTTTAGTTCAAACTCTTCAGTTACTGCAAGGGGAAGAGCAATTGCAGTATTTCCCCTCTCTGACTTTTCTTTGAAGCCTGGCTTAGTGGAAAATGGTTTTTAGTTATAAAGCACCACTCTTCCACAAAAGCAATGGTGAAGTGGATTGCTGTGCATGTTCAGATAACTTCTTGCTTTTCCTTCACTCACTGCGTATGCAATAGCCTTTGAAACAAGCTACATAATTTAGAAGGAAATCATCAAATTCACGTTTTTGTAATCTTTGTAAGAACAGATTTTTCCTTCGTTTGTGGTGGGTCTGTAAGCATGGGAATTCCTGGTACATTGTAGGGTGTATTGGTCCCATTTGGGTGCACACACACATCCGGGAGATTATCCATCAGCAGGCACAGGTAGTTTTGTCTGCAGGCTTTCACTGCTCCATTTCACAGCAGATGTGAAACCCAGGATGCTGGGAAGGCACAAAAAGCAGTTTTGTCTTTTTGGAACCTTAACTGTCTTACACCAAAGCAGACTGTAACAATAAATTGTTCTCAGTGCACAACCTTTTAGTAAATGACAATTAAAGTTAGAGGGAAGTGCCTTGTCTTTGACTTTAGGGGTGGTCTTTTATTCTTAGGGTGGCCGAGGCCTGTTTTAAAGTCTAGGCTGAGGTTACTGGCAGGGTGAATTTGGAAAGTCGGTATTGCAAAATCCCCTTCCATCACTGGCTTCCATAGAGTCAGAGAAGTTGGCTTATGAAACACAGAATTTTCATCTGAAATATATAACAGAGAAAATAATTAAGAGCAGAAGTTTATCGTGGAAGGATAGTCAGTTGCAGATGTCTTCCAAGTGGAACCATTTTATAAAACTTACCTTTAATGTAGATAAGATATATTGGGAATGACAGTGAAAACTTAGCTAATATAAGATAATACACTCATGAAAGTAAGTAACTATTTAAAGTAGAGAATGTTCTTGGCAATTACCCTTTTTGATTATGGGAAATGTGTATTTTTCTACAGCCAAGCTAAACTTGCAGTGGTCATGTTAATAAGATTTCCCTTCCCCCCTACTTACTCAGATTGCAAATTCCATGGTAAGTACGTGGACAGGACCACCAGCCATGAAGTCACTCTTTACCCGAATGTTTTGTTGTAAGACTTGTCCAAACATTGTGAAGACCAACAACTTCATGAACTTTCAGAGCTACTTTCTTCAGAAGGTAAAATTCATTTTTCTCAATAAATGTTTTAAAAGAATTGTAAAAAATACAGAAATATTCCTACAGCTGACAATTGCAGGAACATGGATAGCACAAACCTGATTTACTCTTCAATAAAAATCAAAGTAAAGAATTCTTTCTCATATGGCTTCAGTTTGTTCCATCTTATTAAAAAATCAATTAACATTTCTTGGCTGTTTTTTTCTGAGTAGCTGAAGTTAAATTAGCAGTTTATTCAGGAGAATGGAGAATTATGTATTATTATATAATTATTTGCAGTTATTTGTAAGCTCATTCTTAAACAGGACTGTAAGGAAGATATGAATTTTATATTGTAGGTGAATTCAGCAACTGCCTTCATTCTTTATTAGCAGTTACACTGCAAGTGAAATTATATAACTCTTTAAATTGATGGGCTTTTTTATTTAAGACATTGCATAATCCTTCTTGCCCTCTTTCTGTTGTCAACGTCACATATTGCCACTGTTTATTTAGGTATTAGCACAGGGTTTTTTTCTGTAACCTACAGTTTTTGGTTGTTCATTGGATAATGAAGTTAATTACAATATTTTTCTCTCAAGATTCACTTGACTGAGTGATTGAGTACTTATTTCATACATTTCATATTACTGATTTTATAGAAGACCTAAGTTTTGGGAATTTTTACTCTGTCCAAAAGTGCTTCATCCATCATATCATTTTTGGACCTTCTTTTTATATTTTTCTGCTTTTTTTGGTCATTGTCCATTCTTTACCACTAAATCTTACGTTTTTCTCCCTTTTTAATCCTGTGTGCCAAGTTTGTAGATCTAGAGTAAGATTCTTAAATCTGTGTTGAGTGGAGCCTAGAGATCTGCTTAGCTCATTCTAAAATAAATACCTAATCAGAGTAACAGCTGTCTGACTAATAATTCTTCAGGCTTCACTGATCCTTTTGGGTCTATATGTCTCAGTGAAAGTGGAAGCTTTGGCATTGTGTTCACATGGAAACACTCAAATTCAGTGTCTATCTCAAAATAAATTCCATCATCATTTTCTCTGTCTCACTGTATTTCATTTGATACCTTTTGACTCGAGAGTCTTTTTTTTAATATATATTTTTAAATGTCTGTATTGTCACTAATTACTGAGCAATAACTACATAGTTTATTTGATCTGAAAATTATATAGTATGTGGTCTGACTTTCAAAAAGTATGTAAATACAGCTTTTCAGACACCTGCTGTTGTAAATTTGTTAATTCCTGATTTTCAGGATGTACCACTTTTCAGGGTGTAGCTATCATTTTAATAATGTAAAGAGTGATATTAATTAATTTTATTACACAGACTATGCCTGTTGCTATGGCCCTTCTGAGAGATGTTCACAACCTTTGTCCCAAGGAGGTTTTAATGTTTATTTTGGATTTGATCAAGTATAACGACAACAGGAAGAATAAGGTACTATGTTTATTTTAATCTCTTACTGATTTTTTTAATGAAAAAAAGTTTTAGTTAGTACAGTGCATGGTGTTTGATGCTACTGCTGCAAATACCTAGCTCAGAGGTGGTGCAAAGGTTATGCAGTAAATGTTAGAGAATGTGGTGTAGCTGACATTTCTATGGCGGCACTTGGATGTTTCAAAGCTCTCTATGCTTGTTGTTACTAAGGACCTGCTTGTCTTCATTTGCACACATACTTTTCTTGCTTTACTCTTTTTCATTCAAAAGACCCAAGTCTTTGGAGAAAATGTAGCATGAGAAGTTAAGCACTCTTTTTTTGATGTTTATTTCACCTTGAGAGGAGTATTTGAAAGAGCAAGGAAAGGAAATAATCTTTTTTAACACTATACAGGACTCTGAAATTCTGTGTTCTGAGTATCAGTTCCAGCTCACAGAACTGGATTGTCTTCATCTGGTTAAATAACAGGTGAACCATAGGTTTATGTTGTCTATCACTAAACTGAACCATCTAAGTTGGAAATGTTGTCACCCCAAGTTCCTTCCCACACAGACTACTTCTGAGGATGATTAAATGACCTTTAAAATCCTCAGATGATACAGAATTCCATCTCTATAGCTAGGAGCTTAGCATAATCTTCCCAATTAAGTATCCAGAGTGAAGTGGAACCAGTCTGATGTGTCTTAAACTTCATTTTTTCTTGTGTGTAGAACACATACTGTAACAAGTCACGTGCTGCTTGTTACTGAAATAAGGATGATGGATAGGGAGAGGTGGAGAGTTGGACACAAGAATGCAAGCATCAGTAGTCACAGAGAAAAGTGTGATGTGCTCACATCATCTTACCACTGAGGGAGAGGTTCAGCCCCACCTTTCCATGTGTCCCTTCTACACGTGTTTGACATCGTCTGCTGGATCTGACAGATGTTGGGTTTGTTTAGATTAAAGTAACTAATATTCAAATCCAGTACTTATTTCTGCTTTTTGTGAATTTTATTTTTATATGTTTTGTTGCCTGCTAACACAACCAACAGATGCAAAAGACAGCATAATGGAAGGGCTGAAACTATGAGCCCCAGGTAAGAGGGGTGGATGAAGAAGTAAGGTTTTCTTTACTAAGCAGCATTGAGCTTATTAGTTCGCTTCAGAAGCTCATTAAGTTGCTGGCTGGATTAATGGTACAATTTTCAGAACCCTTTTTTCCCTGTTTTCCTTTCTCATGCAGGTCCTCCCATGTTCTTGGTTTTAAGATCTGTTCTATAACAGGGCTTTAGCATTTCTTAGCTTTGAAAGGATATATATAGTTGCATTTTCTTGTGTTAAATACTGGTTTTATCTAGTTTTCAGACAATTACTATCGTGCTGAGCTGATTGATGCCCTAGCCAACTCTGTGACTCCTGCAGTCAGTGTGAACAATGAAGTTCGAACACTGGACAACTTAAATCCTGATGTACGACTTATTCTTGAGGAAATCACGCGTTTTCTGAATATGGAGAAGCTTCTTCCCAGTTACAGACATACTATCACAGTCAGGTATGGTTTAATGACACTACATTTCTCGGGTTTTATGGACCTTTTTGTAGTTAGCTTGTATGTATTAATCTTAAATGTCAAATTCCTTTCAAATTTCAAAAGCTGATAATGCAAGTTTGTCTTGGTTGCTTTACTTTCCAGCATTAATTTCTGTCAATGTAGACCTTTAGTAACAGTCATAATTTGATCTTCCCATGCCTCTTTAAGAAGAGCATTTATGAAAGTTTTGCCTTGTAACAATAACTGTAGGGCATGCAATATCATCTGAGCTGTGTTTCTCTAAGTTATCATGTCTTTGTTGAAACCAAGCAGTGGATTTGACAGGGTGGAAAATTTTGTGTTTCTGCCTAATTCAGGGATAATAAGAGCTGTATGTTCATGCTGTGAAAGTAATTGTAACATATCAATCATGTTAATCATGTTAATGGTTCAGAAAATTTGCAGTACTTGATTTGGAAGAAAGTTTATTTTTCTTGGCTGGTATTCCATAAAGCTGATGTAAATGTTCTTCTTGTACCATTTCTAGCTGTTTAAAAGCTATTCGAGTTCTTCAGAAGAATGGTCATGTCCCCAGTGATCCTGCTCTCTTCAAGTCGTACGCAGAATACGGGCACTTCGTCGATGTCCGAATAGCAGCGCTGGAAGCTGTTGTTGATTATACAAAAGGTACTTTTTTTCCAAGTATCTGACATTTTCTAACAATTCTCATACAAATGTAATGCTTACCTCATAAGTATTGGGTTAAAATAGCGTCCACCAGAAGAGCTTGTGTGGTGATGGGTGTATTAATAAGAAACTGAGATTTCTATTATTGTTTTGTCCCAGCAAGCACAAGTGTTTATAGAGATGTGTTGAGCATTGTTTCTCAGTGCTTTGCAAATTGAATCAGATACCTATGTTTTGAAATAATGAGTGGCAGTAAGGGGATTTGGTAATTTGTCTTTAAGACTTTTGTGATTTCAGCCATAACTGTTAGTCAGAGTCATTGACTTTGCTTTACCTTCTTCCCAATACCTGAATTGTGCTTTTTTGCATGCATCTTGTGGTTATAAATTTTGGAAACTTAGATTATTGTAGAGATATTTTGGCTAATTCTGTTTTGCCATTCCTTATGCATAGCTTATGTTTGTGAGATGTTTACATTCTTTTAATATTGCTTTTATCCTAGTTGACTATTGTAGGTACATGAAAAAAAAAACAACCCTGGACAGTTTCTTAATGCTCTGTGGTTCATACTCAATCCTGACAGATTTCTAATGGCAGTTAGAAATTACAGCTTCAGTGATTTGCATTACACAAAGTTAATTTAGTATTATATTATCCTTTTCATTTATTTGGGTTAGTCTTTGCTTGTTCAGAGATTTGTAATACTTTTGTTTTTGGAGTTTGATATCTTTCAAAGTGACCAAATCCTTCAGTTCTTTCTCTGTAGCAGGCTGGTAGATCTAGATTTCTAATTATTCTGTGTCAGATTTAGTGGGCTTGTTTTGTTTTCAGGGTAAAGGAGAGTTTCCTTTGCTTGTTACATGAATAATTGTTTTCTGATTTTTTTAAAGGGCTGTATTACTTTGACATTAGTCCTGTTATTCTATCCAGAGACTTCTCAAACTAGATAAGCAGTGGGAGGTTTTAAGGCAATTGCAATCTTTGAGTGAATGCATTTGGTGAAACTCAGGCATCTAGTCACAGACTGAAACCAGGCTGTCATTCTGAACAGCTGATGACTGTGAGGGAGGCTGTGCACTGCACACAGACTACTTGGTGATCCTGTGAGTGATGCACAGCTGGAATTCAGAACTGTGCTAGTGCTATGCATATCGCTTTCCAGTGGGCTAATTGCTTTTTTCCATCCTTCATAGAATGTTAGTGGAAATACTTGCTGGAGAATAGAAAGCTTACTCATCAGCTCTTTTCCTTTAGAATAATCTCACTGTGGAAAGACAAACTGATAGAAATAATGTTTTGTCGTGAAATTCTTGACCTGTTATGGATGGTATTTGTAGTTAATAACTGGCTCGAATAAGGAAGTGTTTGTACTACAAAGTAATAGAGTACATCTTTACAACAGCTTATCAAAAGAAGTGTTGTTGTATAAACGAGATTATTCTGTAAGTTGCTTGAAACCTACAGGAGGCTAAAACTTGAATGGTGAAAAGTAATAGGTTACTTGAAATCAGTGGTTGAGCTGAACAGAGTTTTTGACTGAGCTCACTGTGAGATCTGATAATGACAGACTAGAATACTGCTGTACCTAACTGCCTTGCCCCTTGCCAACAGCTTTTTCTCTGATGCAGAGGTAGCAGATGCAAATATCTGTCTTCTATAAAGTCACTGCAATTCACCACACAGCCTACTGTCCAGCTGGTCATCAGCTTCTAAGCTCTGAATACAGGAGTTTCTGCTCCTGCTATAAGACTGGTGGAGGGATGATCCAGAAATTCAGTGTGCTTACTGATTTCTTCCTCTACCTGTAGAGGAGCTAGCATTGCTTGTCTTGCAGAGCCCTAAACTTGGCTTTGGAAAGAGAAATGATTGGCCCTCTATTGCAAAGAGATCTGATTCTCATTGCTGTCAGTTACCTGGTTTCCAGTTCACACTGGATGGAGACCAGCAGCTATCAAATGTCTGTTGCTTGTGCCAAAACTGGCTTTTAACAGTTCTTGTAAAGGAAGCTGACAGATTTTGTAATTTCCATAAAAAGGAAAGTCTGTGTTTTCTGGGTGGAACTTTCAGGGTAGGAATAACACTACCTTTTCGAGTTACTTGAAAAGAAATAATTTCTCCATGGAACTGAGTAAGTTGTTTTCTTTGCCATTAATAGCAAGGGTTTTTTTGAGAAACGGTAACTTTTTAAATGCTTGAGGCAGCATATGAGGACTTGGACAGTTTATCTAAACTGGCTTAAGTGAACATTTTAAACTTTTTAAAGTTAACTTGTGAGAGTTAACTTTTTAAAGTTAACTATTACTTGTATAGGACAAGGCAGTTGCATACTTAGAAGAGATAGCAACAAACTATTTTAAATAAATAACGATTATGAAATTTGATGAATGTTAAAGTTCAGTGTCAAAGATGCTCTGCTGCAATTGAGGACTGAGATAACATTGCTTTTAATCTGAAAAAAAATCACAAGGGGATTTTTGTTTCAGAAAGCAGTCTCTTTTGTTTATATCTACCAGAAGTATGAAAATCTACACATGTTGCTTTTCCCACAGCCTTCTCCTAGACATACTGGCAAGCTACAGACAGGATGGGTGGTCAGTGCAGTGGTAAGAATTCAGGTCATGGGCTTTACTCAGAGGGTGGTGATCAGTGATTTTTACTCAGGCTGGCAATCTCTCACAAATGGGTCCCCCAGTGTGGAGAGCAGCATTGAAAGCAGTTGCACCTGGTTTATTGATGAGAAAGCTGGTGGTGAGGGGGACATGTCAGAAGGGAGAGACAGAGACAGGGCAGCCTCTGCCTGGGCAGGCTGGGAGAGCAGGAGAGCAAGAACTGCATGAAGTTTGACAAGTGCAAGGTCCTGCACCTGGGACAACATAACCAAACCAGAACAGGCCAGGACCTGTGCCTGGGGAGCAGCATCACTGAAAGGGACCTCGGGGTCTTGGTGGATGACAAGCTGGCCACGAGTCAGAAGTGTGGCTGCAGAGGATCAGATCCTGGGCTGCATCTGCAGGGGCCATATGAAGAGAGACTGAGATGTGATCATCCCACTCTGCTTTGTACTCAGTTTGCATTTCAAGCAGTGTGAATAGTTGCAGCCCTCAAAATTCAAGAAAGTTGTAGGCATACTGCAGAGGGTCCAAAGAGGGGCCATGAGGAGGTGCAGAACCTGCTCTGTGAGGGAGGAGAGAAGGCTTAGGGGCACTTCATCACAATATTCCAGTACTTAGAGAGCAGCTGCAAAGTGGATGGAGTGTCTCTCTCCTCCACATGGAAAGGAGAAGGATTAACAAGTACAAGTTGCACCAAGAGACATTTCATTCTGATACAAGAAAATAATTTTTTTACAGAGAGAACAGTCAATCAGTGGCACAGCCTCCCCAGAGATGTGGTGGAGTCGCCATTGCTGAATGTTTTAAGATGCAGTTGGGACGGAGTGATAGACAATCTCAGCTAGGCTCCCTTTCCTGTGGAAGGTTGGAGCAGATGATTTTGTGAGGTCTCCAAACCAGGCCTGGTACATGGTTCTTCTGGATAATAAGATTTATTCTGCCTGAGGTCAGGTTTAATTTGTCATTGCTGTCCAAATTGTTTCATAGTTCCTATATAAATTTGAAGAGTAAGCTAAATGCATTAGTAGCAAAGCTTTGGAGAAGCCTAGAAGGCTTAGTTTACACTATAAGGCAAATAGCAGGGAAGACTGAAGACTTACTTCCTTTCTAGCAGAAATAAGTTTAAAACACACCTTTTTTTTTTTTTTTTTTTAATCACAAAAGTATGGTGTTACCTGGTTTTGTTATCCAGTACCATCAGCCTAAAGGATTAATCTCCCAGCGGTTTCATTTTGTAATTAAAAAGCATTTTAATTTGACTAATTATTTAGTCAAAATAATTGTAATTTGCTAATGATTGTGACTTCATGTTTGCAGTGTTGCAGTTCTTTGCTGTGTGGTAATAAAATACTATTTTTGTTACATGCAAAACAACTTTTGTTTGCAGTGTTCTAGCTGCCTTCTGTCCCAAGCCAGGAAGAGCAGCTGTGCATTGAGCTGAGCACAGGAAGTCACTAATCCCTTAAAATTATGTTCTCTGCACAGTTTTTGAAAAGTTCCTGGTTTTTAAGGCAAATCTGAGATTGTAGTTCTGATCTGTATAGATACAAATTTGCTCTGACATCAGTTAGAACTGTAGCCATACTCTGAACAGTGCACTATGTGAGCTGGTACATTCTGCCTCTAAACAGGGTTTACTGCAGCGTCGGCAGTGTAACCAGTTTTGCTTTGGCTGGATTGTGGGAAGAGCAGGGCTGACTTGCAAGTGGCCTGCAAAAGACTCTCCAGCCATTATCTAAGCAATCTTTTAATGCAGTTGCCTTCTCCAAGCCCAGAAAGGAGTCTTACATTCTAGTTGTCCAAAGCATTTTAAAAACTTGCAATAGAATGAAATGCTGGTTCTTACATTATAAATAAATATGTATTCTGTTAAAAGCAACTTACTCTAGTGAAATAACAAGAAAATAATTGGTATTAGAATTGGTTGGACTAAAGAAGTTTTATTTTAAAATTGTTGGCTGAAAACAAATGAAAATAAGGAAGAAAAGTTGAACTGAGCTATTTAGAACTAGAAATACAATTGGCTAGGAGAAGAAAGAAATACATTGCTAGGACCACAAGATGGAAAGCAATAGAAATGTTTTTGGACCTGTCTATCCAGTAATGATTAATACACTCTTTTCATTGTTTTGAAGAAATTAGAAAAGAATACTGCTGTAAAAATCTTACAGTTATGTACCTGACAAAAAGATCACATAAAAATTCTTTCTTTTCTTGTGTAATGAGTGATTATGATATCCCATGTAGTTCCCTAATTTGCAATATTACTCTGATAATCAAATGAATTTTGTAATGTAAGTTACATTTCAAACTTACAAGCTGACTTTGTTTCCAGCAGTGTCAAACAGCAATTTTCTAGAAGCTTGTGCTGATAGGTTTCAAAATCCATTTTAGTTGCAAAGTATAATGATTTATAAAACTAATGAAGGCTACTGAGGGGACCATGATTGCAGTTTTATATAAGCCCTATAGTAGTCCTTTTCTGTCATATGTAACGATAGTAATCTTTCACAGATTCCTGTGTATGAGAATTGTATATTCTCTACAGAAGATGTTGTGCTTCTGATTCTTGAAAAGATACTTGAATATGTTCGTTTTAGGAAGCACACACTATCCAGATGAGCCTTTACTCTGATTTTTGCTATCAATGCTCATGCAAATAGTCATATTGGTTGTTATTGAGCAATTGAGGCATGTAAGAGTTTTGTCTATTTCCAAATAAAGTAATACACTTTTTACTTTGAATTTGCTCCATAGTTAGTGGAATTCCTCTTTAGTAGCAATGATTCATGCTCTTCATGTGCTAATTCAGGAACTCATGATTGTCTTCATCAAAATCCTTCCAGTTTATGTATACTGATAGGTATTTTATTTTGCTTTGCAGTTGATAGGAGCTATGAAGAATTACAGTGGCTACTCACTATGGTTCAGAGTGATCCTGTACCCTACATAAGGTGAGTTAATAAAAAGACAGGTTTTTTGCTAATGCCAAGGCTATTAAGTAAATTCTTCACCTGGAATCTAACTGCTTCTTCACAAAACTGTTTTTCCTTCTTGTAATTTTACATTAATTTTACACATTTAGATGTTTCAACGGTTCACATCTCAAGAATTAGTATATTCTGTTCTTATTCTGCTTTATGTTATTTTTGTCTGTTATAGTCTACCTTGTGGCAGAAGTCTGAAGTTAGATATTATTTCCTGACCATAAATAAAGTGTATAAATATGATGTTGCATATGGCAAAAAAGACTTTTGTGATACTTAGAAAAGATAGAGGCTGAGACATAGTGCACACAGTATTTGGACACCAAGGGGTGTAAAGCAATTGTCAGACTGTAGGTGGGGTGAAAGGATCGTGTAAACATATGGTGAAATTTTAGTGTTGCTTTTTTCAACTTCATTTTCACACAAGTGTTTGGGTATTTTTGCATGTTCATTGCAAGCCTGTGGACACCAAGATTTTCATAACAATTGTTTTTTTCCAACATTTTATTCTTATGACCACCATTAAAATACTGAGTTTCAAAGTTAAATAATACAACTTTTACTCTCTCTACATAGGTGGTTTCTTAGAAATATCATAGCTGCAAGGTTGTTCTCTTTCATTTCTGTCATTCTTGTTAATGGAAATAAATACAGGTTGAGCATCAGTTTAAGAAGGAGACTTAATTTTATTTGTATCCTTTTAAAGAGGGGTTTAAATTTTGAATTGAGTGCAATATGTTAGCCTCTTCTAAAAGAAAATGCAAAAAAAAAGTATCTGCAAGAGTCTTCTTGTTCCAAATGTGTAAGACATCAAGGTGAAAGCTGGCTATACAGAGAAAAATTGTTAAAATAATAAGTAATAAAACAAAGAGTTCATTACATGTTTTCAAGGCCAAGTTTGAAGAAATAAAAATGTATCTGCTTTCAGCTCAGTGTGTAAATACTGTAAGAAGCGTTGTAGGTGCAGGATCTTCAGAAACCAATGTAACTTAAGAGGTGGCAGTGTTTGTTTCCAGGAAAATGTGCAAGTCACTGTTTTTGGGCCTGCTATTTTGTCTCAGTCATAAACATTTACAGTTATTTAAAAACTCTTTGTTATCAGTATGTAAGAAGTTTCTTTGCCAGTGTTGCTTCTTCTTGGTAAACTTCCAAGTCAGTGTGCAAAAAAAGACCATTACTAAACTGAAGAGCATAATGTGGCCTACAACTGTTAACAGTAATATCTAAAAACATCCTACTGCTTTGCACCTTATTTTTTATCTCTAAGTTATATTGCTGATGGTAAATCTGTGTCTATGCATATTGTGGACAGAAGGAAGAACTAGAGGCATAAAATGTTAGTTAAAAATTTGGAAGTAATCCCGTAAGTTTACTAAGTTTGTAAGAATATTACAAACTCAACAGACTTTTTATCTTCAGGGTTTTTCTATTGGATTTAATAAAGATTATTTTTCTGTTTCTTTCAGGCATAAGATTTTGGATATGCTGACTAAGAATCCACCTTTCACCAAGAATATGGAGTCCCCCTTATGTAATGAAGCTTTAGTAGATCAGCTTTGGAAACTGATGAATTCAGGTTAGGTTTTTTTATTTGCTTGTTGTGTTGTTGTGTTAGGGTTTTATTGTGAGGTTTTTTGAAATAAGTATTAAAAACTTGCTTCAGAATATGCCAAGAGCTCTCTTAGTTTCAGTAGTTGGAAATTAAGAATACAGTCTCAGAAGCTGAGTATCATCTATATACTTCCAGAACACTCCTATTGACATAGGCTACCAAACCTTGTTTTTCATTTGTCTACTGATGTAGTGTGCTTTGATGTCCTTCTGCACAGAATCATACTTTTAATGTTCAAAATTGTTCAAAGCAAGTGTTTCCTCAGGTAACAGTGTCTGTGTTACACTTAGAGTTTGCTTTACATTAGATGGTCTCTTTTTGTCCTCTTTTTCTAAACTCTCAGAGAATATGAGAGGACAGCATTGGTATAGATAATTTAAATGAGATTTTTAGAAGTGCATTATAGACCTAAAACTCGGTTTGCCTTGTGAGATTAGGAAAGATCCTAGTGAGAGAAGGGCTTGCATCTTTGTCATTGACTTGTTTTTCATTACTGAAGCAGTTTTATCCAGTCCTGACAAACTGCCCTTTAACATCTGGCACATTACTACAGAGATTACATGTAAACATTTATATAGCTTTTTTAGGTCATTGCAGGCTTTCTGTTCTCTGTGTGTCGTTATATTCAGTATTTAAAAGTTTACAGCTACACTCCAGGGGTTGAAGTGGGGAGACTACTAGTAGTTGAGTTTCATAGGATTTGCCAAGTGTCAGACACAGAAAATAAACAGTTTTGATGTTCCCATCAGAGAATTTGTTTTTGCTTTTTCATGAGAGAAGAGCGTGTGCAGTGTTACAAGCATTACCTCTTTTTGCAAGTAACAAATAGGGTATACATTCTTACTAAGGTTCATGGGACTTTTAAGCACCTGAATTTCTATGCCTCAAGATGATGTAATGTTTCAGTTAATCTTCTGTAAAGGGTGACTGTAACATTCCAAGGTGCCTTGAAAAAATTTGTTGATGTGTGACGGGCTAGTAGCGAGGTTTAAAGGTGCGTGTTTCTAGAATCATGAGTTGCTTTCATTTAACATTAGCTCATGTAGTGGAGAATAGACTGTTTTATATATGTAATCTTTTTTTTATCTGTGTTAATCTGAATTAAATTGATAATATAATAGTTCTAAAATTGATATTTTTGAATGTGTCATTCTCTAGGGAGTATTTTAATGTTAGAAATGTCCAGATTAATATTCATATTGGTTTCATTTGTACCTGGTTAAGTGTAACTGGTAAGGGTAAACTAAGCTTAGTCCAAACACTGTTTTGGCCCCATAAAACTACTATTTACAGGGATAGATCTTGTAATTTTATTTTGTACTAAGTCTTGCACAGCCATATTAACATGGCAGTTGGGCACATCTGTGTCTTGTTTACCAGATATAGTTCAATTCCTGCTGGGGAACAATATGTTCAATAAACTTGAAATCAGTAAAGAGCTGGACTGAGTTAACACCAGAATCGCTGCATTTGCAGCATTGCACCAGATGTTAAATGTCTTTCTGTTGTGATTGGTACCAAATGTGCTTAGGCCATTTGTGTATGAAGATATTAAAACAGTACACAGTTTGCAGTGAAAAATAATT
Source organism: Acridotheres tristis (assembly GCA_037013685.1). Classification (NCBI taxonomy): domain Eukaryota; kingdom Metazoa; phylum Chordata; class Aves; order Passeriformes; family Sturnidae; genus Acridotheres; species Acridotheres tristis. The sequence continues at coordinate 136,805,153 of CM072886.1, read as the reverse complement.
TAAAAATAAAGCACTGCTTTGTGCAGTAAGAATACATATTTTGAGTATGAATACAAATTAAAGTATTGAATATTTAGTGAGGTGTATGACGTAGTAATGATGTTAAAAAGCATGGTTGTGCATTTCTCTATCAATGCAGTTTCCAGAGAGTAAAGATCTTAGTCATGCTTAAAGCTCTTACTATATTTTGTGGAATACATGGGCAAATACATTAATACAGAAAGCCAGTTTGGTAACAAAGTCTCTCTATTTACTTTTCCAGTAGAAAAACTTAGGAGTGCAACTTGAAAAATAAAGGCATATGGGTGTGGTTATTTTTCTTTTCTTTTTCATAATGTTATTATAGCACTTACTTTTCCAGTCTTGTTCTACTAAATATGTCTAACTTACAACCCAGGAAACTTAAAGCCTTCCTTTTAAACAAGAAAGTTTAAAAAGAAAGCAAGTGAATAAGAGCTAGTAAGAGGCAGGAATAATGAAGGAAGTGTATCTTAAGCACAGAAAATGTCATAGTCTGGTGGGCCTAGATTACTTAAGCTGTTATATTTGTGGAAGGGGAGGAGATTTTATCTCTGTATTAACAATCTCTTTTGTATTTTAGGAACTTCACATGACTGGAGATTACGATGTGGTGCTGTAGACCTCTATTTCACACTCTTTGGCCTCAGCAGACCTTCCTGTTTACCATTACCAGAGCTTGGACTTGTTCTTAACCTGAAAGAAAAGAAGGCTGTACTTAATCCAACAATTATCCCTGAATCAGTTGCAAATAATCAGGAGCCTGTGAACAGTACTAACAATCATGGACAGTCAGTAGGATTTCAGAACACCGTAAGCACAAACCATCTGCATCCATCCTATTCAGCTGCCTCTGAGTTCTTGCATGGGTTGCTGATATGATTTTGTACTGTGTTCAAGCCTCTCATGCTTTACCTAAGCTACCTTCTTTCCTCATTGCCCTTGATTCTGTCCACTTGAAAAGCTGGCATATACCATTACTTTTTGGACATTTTTTAACTGTTTTGCATCGCATATGCAAGCTTTATACTTGTTTTTTTTTTCCTAGTCTCATCATTTCTGTTCTTTATAAAACTTTATGTATTGTTTATGAGATACGAAGTGATTCACAGAAATGTTTGATGCTGTGATGAAAGCTTTTTTCATGAGACTGTTACTTATAGGCAAGTTATCCAATTTTCCAAAACAAACCTTTTATCAGTAAATCTATTGCAACTTAAAATACGTAGATACACCTCATTTTAAACAACTTTAGGTGATGTGAAGGTTGAAATTTTAACACATCTGCATTGAACATTTGATATTTTAGTACTGTGCTCTGAAGGATTTGTAACAATTTCTCAAGAATGGCATACATTCAGTTTGGTATCTTTCTGGATTCAGAGGCTTCAGTCCTAACACATATTCCATTGCATAGATAGAAAATAAATTTTTATAAGCTCTTAAGGTCATACTTTCCTCAAGAATAACTGGCACTGCTTTAAGACTAAGTATTTTTGTTGGACGAATTTAATTATGAGGGGGGGAAAAAAATCAACCAACGTGGAAATATTAAGTGATTTTTCTTAACAGTTTCAAAACCAGCATGTGATTAGCATTTTTTAAACTCTTTCCACCCTTTTGAGTGGGATTGTTTACTGTTACTTTATCAGTGCCATAGTTAATGTCTAAGTAGTTTTCATTGAAAAGTGTGTGGAGAGTACTAATTAACAGTACCCCGCAGGCCCTTTCCAGCAGAGGGAGAAAATATTGTTAGAGTCAGATATTGTTAGACCTGTCCTGCATATTTACAGAGCATGTAGTAAGTCCTAATTTGCTGCACCTAATCATTAGAATTAAATAGCAGGAGGCATTTTGTTGGCAGATTTTTAGGCTGCAGCTCAATGAGCACCCAAACTTTTTTTGCAGCCAGACTATCAAAAAATTTCTACTTAACTCTTCTTTCCTAAACTTTCCTCTCCCTTGTGCTAGCATAGCTGTTGCTACAATAGTGAGCTGGATCAAGGAGGATCTGGTTGAACAGCACCTTTTTATGAGCAGATATTTCAGTTTCCTGAGCCAGTTCGTCACGTAGTTGTAAAAATGCTTGTGGCACCCCAGGACAGAATCTTGTGTGGATGAGGCTGCTTCATTTAGCAGTGTACTGGCTTGTACCAGTGTGGAAGTACAGCACTGGTGTAAGCATCAATTTTATCTTTGTCTCTTGTATCTTCTCCTATTTTTCATCTTCATTCTCCTACTCCTTACATTAAGGTTACCATTTTCACTGTAGCTCCCCCAAAATTCAGGGAACTGATTTTTCCAGCAGCATAAAATACAGACTGCCTCTTATATCAGACAAAGTTAATCCAGAAGTGTTTCACAATAGCAGTACCTGAGACAAAATAATAGGGATGAAAAAAGGGAAATGCATATTTAAGGGAAAAAAGAATAAATGGGTGATAGAATTTATCAGATTAACTAGATTCTTTAAAGTAGACATACACTGAGAGCATAGACATGTTAAAATCAGCGCTGATAGAGTAGTGCCACTGAAGCTGATGAGGGTGGTAAAAGTTACCCACTTGATAAAACAGAACTTGAATTGTTCAGGGCAAGAGTTTGTGGGGCTAGAGTGCCCTTTGTAGGATAGAAGAAGAGCAGTTCAGGTGAGCAGTGTATGCCATTGAGAGGCTATGGTATAGATGCCTTCTATAGTTTATAGTGAGCTTTTAATTATGTTTGCTTCTATGGAGACTTTATTTTTCCCTTCTAAATTTTGTCTATTGGACTTGTTGAAACACCTGTCTCCTGTTTTCATTACTATATGTGTAACTTAGGAGACTCTCCTATTTTTCTTAGAGCTTGTTCTTTTTACAATCTAAGCAATAACTTACAAAACAGTTTTATTCTTTTTAATCAATATTGTAAAATAAAGAAAAAGAAATTTTAGGTACTCATTATGATTTATGCTAAATAAAGTAAGCATTAGCTTTTAAAACAAAGTAAAAGAAGATTTAGCTAAATCCCATGTGTAGATCAGAGGCTATCAGAGTTTCTCAGCTGAGATTTGTCCTGAGGAGAGTCTGCAAGGCACAGATTTATAGACAGGCTATTCAGAGGCAGCAAATGTTGTTGCACACCAACAGTACCATGATTGTGAGAAGCAACAGAAAAGATGCCAATGCTAGATATGCAGAGGGAGCAGGGATAGAGGTAAAGAGAAACTATGTTTGTAGGAGTGGTTGGCACAAATCCATACAGGGTTTTAGAAAATACTTCTTGCCAGAACTACAGAGAAAACTTTGTTCAAATCACCCACTTTACTCAGAAGATTTTTCAGGTATCAGGTCGCTTTCTCTGAAACATGGATCTTGCTATCTTCTAATTTTGGTCTTTTAATGCTGCTTCAGGAGGATGATCATCTTATTAAGGAAACAGCATCCAGCATTTCTGGTCATCAGCAGGGGGTGAAGAGGAAGGCTGATATGCCACTCGGGTCTCCATTGGAGCCAGGGCAAATACTAGAGAAGAATGAAGACAGTAAAGTCAAACTCAAAATCAGAGTAAGAAATGGAAATTCAACTTGCACAATGTGTAGGGTGTTCAGAATAACAGCAGTGGCGTCTGCTGGCTTCCCTTGAAGCTGTGTTCAAACAAAAGGCATGCTGTGTATATATGGACAGCAGTTGTTATGCTTACTTTGGCAAAATCATTTCCTATCAGATTCTTTATTGGCTGGCAAGAATTAAAGTTGACAGATAATGCTCTTGTTCGCACAGCTTCACAGTAAATTAGAAAGAAGGAAAGACACTGATCCTTTTTAATTTTTTGAGCTTTTATTCCTTTGCAGTGGTAGATATCACTTCCTTTCCCTCTCACCCCCAGTTTACCTCAAAAATAAAATACTTAAAATTCTATTCAGTAATGTTTTTTATGAATTATTAGCATCTGCTTATTTTTTTTCCTGATATCTTAGTTCTCAAACTCTCAAGAGGAGGAGGAAATTGATATGGACACAGTTCATGACAGCCAAGCCTTCATTTACCATCATTTGAATATGCTGGAGAGACCATCCACACCAGGTACAATGAACTTTTTAGGCAAGGTGTTTGTATTTTTTTTAACTACTTCAGTTGTGAGGTGTTTCTTGCTGTTGCTTGTTTTCATACATACAGTGTTGGTAAGTGTTAAATGTTACTGGAATTCCAGGAACTGCGTAAAGGGGACAAAAGAACATTTCTTTAGGTTTCAGTAGATGCATAGATAAGTGTATTCATGTATATTTTCACACATATCTAAGTAAGACTTATAAATCGTGCTTATGAAAGTGAAAAGCTAAGGAATGAATAAAAGAGCACAAAATTTAAGTAGAATCCCATAAGCAACTAGGTAAAACTTGTTTTGCCATAGGTGTCATTTAAAAAATAATAATTTTGAAGGTTAGAAAGAAATAGCAAGACTGCTCAGGTAAAAAAACACACTCAAATATTAATGATTTATAACTTAACATTAGCAGTTAAAAAACATAAAAGCCTCCAAGGTATTTAGAAGGGCTTTCCAAAGTTGAAAAGATTGCGTCTGTGTGTTAAATTGTTTCACTTCAAGCACTGCCTTTCTTTTACTACTTCTCTTAGTATCTTTTTTTATACAATACTTGAAAATTATTCTCTAGGCGTAGTGTTTCTTAGAAACCTTAAAACAGGTTGAACTTTATTGTTGAACTTCTGCCTTCTGTTTCTCTGTCACTAGCAAAGAAATTCAATTGTTAGTCTCAAAAAGTTTTTACAATGTTCCTAAAGTTCAGTTCCAGAATGTGCCAGTGGAGCGAAGCTGAGGTCATGTGACAATGTACCAAGCATTTTGAGAGCTCTTCCATTCAGATTCAGAACAGATTATAAGGTTGCAGTGCTATATTGTGTAAAAGTGAAGTTTTTGGCTTTAGAATTCAGAGTAATTACCCTCTTGCTTGTTTTTATCCAGTGACTGCCTAGTGTAAAAAGAAATAGACCTTAGCAGCAGGATCTCCATCTTGAGTTGCTCTAGGTCCTGAGCTATGCTGGCAGGTGACCTTACCTGCTTTCTCTGTGACCAGGCAGTTTAGTGGCCTCATTTAAGAGAAGGGCTGGGGGATGCTGCTGCCCTGAGAATCCTGCTGAGGCTGGTGCCTTGGTACCAGTGGTGCAAAAGCTGGAGGCTCATACTCTGTTATGAGCCTTGGACATAACATTTTTCTTTCCTTGGCAGATGCTCTAGTCACCAACGGAGTTTATTTCTTTCTTTTGATTTTTGTGGTTTTGTTTTGTTTTGTTTTTATAAAAGGTAACTGCTGTCACTTCTCAGCTAAGAAATTAAGTAAATATGGGGACATTAAAACACAGGGAGGTCTAGTTTCTGGATTCCAGATGGCCTTCAGTTAATGACGTGCCTACAGCCAACTCCACCAGCACAGCTTTGCTGTTGGGTATCTAGAGTAACAAAACCCACAGCTTTTTGACTTACTTCAACAGGGTAATAGAGCAGGCTGCACATAGGTTACTCTCAAGAGCTTAGGAGCCTATATCTTTAGTTTAAACTTCTCAGAGCTGCTTTGAATTTTGTTCTCGATGTTACGGTCAACCATCACATTTTCTGCTATGGCAAAGAATGACACATCCAGGGCATGCAAAGTGCAAAGCTGATCTGCTGAGGATGAGTATTTATAACTATTACATGATATTTTGCAGCAATTTTTTCACTAGATTTGCACACTCTATGGAGTATAAAGTTAGAAACAAAACTCTGCCAAATACATCACAAATAGCACTTAGGGGACCCTCTGTGCGCCAGCTCTGTGCTCCGGGACTGTTGTGGGTTAATTTTGCACTGGAGGTCAGAAAGGGTAAAGTCTGACCAGGAGTGGAGCAGTGGCCACTTGACTGGTGCTTTTATAGACCCACAGCACACACAAGCTACTTCAAGTCTCACTTGTGTCCTAAATGACCTTCTCACCTCTGTTGTTTAGACACTCAGCACACTGTAATACATTTTCTTTCCCAGCTAATAAATGAGACAAATGCCAGGTTTTTCCCTAGAATTCATTTTAAATAGTAAGCCTTTGAAAAGCATTATTTTGAAACACTTCAGATTATTTTATTCTTTTTTTTTTTTTAGTTTGTGTGGTTAGAAACAGTCATCTTCACATATTCTTTGCTTCTAAAATTTCAACTTTTTCTTAATCATGGCATTTATCTTAGAAGCTGAGATGAATGAATTACAGACTGAGTAAATAAAGATAGTTCTTTCTTTAGGAAATGGTATAGTGCTGAGAAGAAGCAGATAGGGAAAAATAAAAGCATACATAAATAAACTTGTTCACACATAAGAGTGTTCTGTTTTACAAAGGAATCACAGGGCCTGTGAGGTGTGACAGCAATGACGGAGGATGGGTTCATTTCAGGGAGTGGTTACTGTGAAATAGGCTGACAACAGGTTCTGAAATGGTCTCAGTGTCTGGTTAGTAAATCTGCCTCAGTTCTGACTCCTGCTTGGAAGGAGGGAGCTCTTAGTCTACCGGCAGTTTTCCTCCCCCAGCTGTGGGCTATGTCCCCACATGTCACATTAAGTGTTAGGTCATCAGCCCAACACAGCATGTGAAAAGCAGCTGCCAGGAGGAAGTTCACACTGGGTCTTGTCATATCTGTGTTTTTTTGCTGGATTGTTGTGTTGGGTTTTTTTTCCATTTCCCAGACCACCCCAAATGATGATTTGGGTTTGGTCAAGTTGATGTAACCCTCCCTAACACCAGGAAAATATTATTTTCCTTTAAAAGTGGAAGGGGGGCCGGGGGGGAAGTGCTTTTGTATTGTTCTGCCCATGGATATGAAATGTTAAGGGTGAGACAATAAAAAAAGTTTTCTAGTACAACTCTTGCTGGATTACAAGCTTCAGTGTTACAAGTACAGCACCTGTCCTAGTTCATATAGAAAATAAATGGTTTAAATCCTGTTAAAGCATCCTGACTATGATAGTAGAACTGTGGACTCTGGCAGTTGTAATGGAATCTAATCATCAAGAAAGTAAAACAAACAAAACATTAGTTGTGAACTGTCTAAATTATGCTGTTGTGGGGATTACTAATCTGCCTTTAGGTCTAGAAACTTGGTAGCCTCCTTTGAACCTCCAAGGCTGTGCAAGGTTACATTTCTTACGTGAGAGCAGATTTTATTTGCTCATAATCAAGAATATTAGGAACTCTCCCTTCACTTAAATCTTAAGATAAAAGATTTTCAAGATGAGATTTTGTGTAAGCAACAGATTTGATCTCTCAGGCTGTAAGGTGACTTGTCTTGCTTTGTTGACTTCAGTGAAAGCAGGTAAAGGAACCCTTCTTTAATATTTCACTCATCTGAAAGTACAGTATGTCAGAAGTAACCTTTAAAGGGTTCTGCTGCATCTGTCAGTGGTTATTGATTGGCCTGGTCTTTTCTGCTTTCAAAATAAATGCTTGGCTGTAGGCTGCATGAGCTGCCAGTGAGGTTGCATGTCATTATGGCTCATCACTGATAAACACTTAATTGAACTTTTTCCAACTAGTTTTATGGTTTGAAAGTTGATAAAAAGCAGTATCCAATTCTCTCTTTATTTCTGCAAAGGAAGGAAAAATAAACTAAAGTGATGGTCTCTTTGTGCACTGGCAGTTCTTTTTCTGGTGGCATTCAGAGGCAGTGGGCTTTGAGGACATCCTGAGCATTCAGACTCAGATGAAACAGATTCCTTGGCCATTCTGTTAATCCGTTCGCATTTTTCCAGGATAGTCAAATTGGAAATTGCCGCTGCTGACTTTGTGGTTGCTCTGTTTAGTGTAGATGTACATGAAAGTTTGGAGGCCTACACCACAGTCATAATATTGATTTGATTATTTTTCTTGTTTATCTCAGTTACTGCACTTTCAGGAAATTATGGTTTATCTGGATTGACTTTTTTCTGACCAGTTTGAAACAGGTCATACTGCATATGCTGCAGTAAAGTCTGGAGGTAAACTACTGTAGTTATTATGTTTAAACAATAGATTTACAGCAGCAGATCCAAGCCTGAGGTACAAATCACTGCCCCTGGAGTTTGGATGTAGGAGTAAAGAGGAATTCAGTCCAAGCTGTGTGAGAAGCCCAGTCTTCTGCAGTTACCCAAGTTAGCTGTAAGTGCACCAGTACATCAGAGTCCAGCCATTAGTGGCTCTCTGCCAAAAAGTGCTATGGAAACATCAGCACACACAGATAAATAAATGAACACTTCTTGGATTTGAGGACCCCACTGACAATGATAACCTTTTGTTTTACTTTCTAAGGAGGTAAAAGTTATTACAACTATTCTGTCAGAATGCCTTTTAATAACATATATTATTAGTACGGTATCTGTTACACTTTATTACTCAAGATTTAACTGCTTCCAGAGTGGTAGCTCATAGGCTTTGAGGTTTGTAGATAAATTTGCCTCACTGAAATTGGTTAATAGTACACTTCACAAGGAATGGTGTTTTCCAGTGCTTTACTCTATAAAGAAAGCAGCTTTAATAGAAACACAAGCCCTGTAGATAGTGGCAGCAGAAATGAGAATTGCATCAGTGTGTGGCTGATTTAATAAAATCAACATAATGCTGTAGCTGTGACTGTCTCTGAGAAAACAACTTATCACTCTCAAATCTAGAGAATGAATAAGGCTAGCAAGTTTCCAAGTGAACTACCTGAAACTAATAGAGGTACAAATTATTCTGAATTGGCTTCCTGATTTAGGTGTTCTTTCTTTCAAAAACAGGGATTTCACTAGAATGTTCTAGAATATTAAAATAAATGTAGTAAAAATAACACCACAGTTAAGCTATTATTTTAGTGTAAGTGTAAGGCAATATAGTTGTTAAATGAAAGTCAGGTGAGGAAATCAAATCTTCGACCAGTTAAAACTGTATTTTAATTAAAACACCAACTTGTCTATACAATGCTTTCGTTTTATCTTTGGTATAGGTATAAGGAATTGTCTATCTGGTTTTAAATGCCACTAAAAATTGAAGTCAAATGAATCTGTAAATTGGAACTAGTTAAAATGTTTATGTTGGTACCAAATTAACTGATCTGCTTAGCATATCTTCAGAAAACCTTTGGCTGGTTTTATTTTATTTAACTAGACCTTTGCTTTTCATCCTCAAACTTTAACTTTTGTCCCACGGACCTTAAAAGAGCACTCTCCTAGAGAGAAAATTGATAACCTTTTTCAGAGATATATAATTTGAAAATTCTGGTTCTTTAGACTAATTACAGGACATTGCATTCTGGAAACTTGAAATCATTTATGCTTGGTAATTTTTTCTATGTACTTTGTTGGTGGTTCAAGAGATGCACAAACACAGCATTAAATTAAAAAATAGTGTGTCTTGGATGTTTCCACAGTAATGCTAAAAAGAAAAGAAGAAATAAGGAAAAATGGGATAATTTTCAAACTGTTTTTATGGTATTTTCCTTTTTTTGAATGTTTTCTCTTTAGAGAAAATGCTAGCCAGAGATACAGTTCAGCTGCTAGGCAAAGAGAGTGCATTGCCTTTCTCATGGGTAAGCTTTCTTTGGGTTCTGGGAGAGACACATAAAGTCCCTGTGTGCTTTTATCGATGTCTCCCTCTTCCAGAGCCTGTCCATGTCAGGTGCTGCAGCACCAGCCTGTCCTCAGGACCCATGGGCTTCAGCCTTTGCTATGATTTGTGAGCTTGTCTTCTCCCTCTCTGATGTTTCAGTAAATTGGAGTGCAAATGGGGAAATTTCAAAAAAGTGTCAATTTGTAAAAAGCTTGTATCAGCCAGATGTTTTACATCCATTGGCCGTGCCAAGAAACAGAGGCTGTAAGTTTGTGGCATCCCACTCTCTTCACACAAAATCAGAACCTTAGGAGGGACCATATGAAAGGTCTCATGAAAGCCTGTCAGCATGTTAAAGTCTCAAGTTACAGGTTTTCAAACTGTAAAAGTTCAAAAACAAAAGAAGAGAAAAACAGGTGAAACACTCTACCCAGCAATATAGTTCAATCTTAATGAGCCAATGAGTATTAAAACTTAAGTGAACAGGATGTTAGAATTATCTGACAGCAATTTGTATTATGACAGAAAATGTTACTTTAAAGCATATCAGGATCCAAATCCCTTTAATTTTAAAATTAAGCTACAAGATGTATGTTTTCATATTTTATTCTCCCTCACGACATCTACAACATTTGTATTTGTCCCTGGGGCAAACAGTATACATGGAATCATAATCCTGTCTAATTTTAAACACCTACCCAGCTAGCTGGAACACCACAAAGCCAACAGTTACACTGGAACCTCCACATCCTAAACAGGAGGAGACCTATGTGGATAGACACATGTATGCACATTTTTTTCCAAGGAATGCTACTAACCACTTCAGAAGTGAGCTTCTGGGCCCACCCTCCACTTATTGTGTGTTTCTGTGTTTTGTGAAACCTGGGTTTCAGTCCTTCTCTCTGTGCCAGGAAGATGTGGGTTCCCTGCAGGAAGAGGGAGTGCTCTGTGCCTCTTTGCATCAGTCCTGCTACCCCTGTTGATAAAAGGATGATTATACTGCCCTGTGAGGCAATTTCTGTTTAGCCTTGCTTTCCTTAACTACACTTGTCATGTTCCTGGCATAGGCTTTAAGTAGATACTAATTAAAAGGAAGAAAGAAAAAAAAGGTTCTGTAGGTTCAACACTGAATTTTATGCATGGAGGTCTGTAACATTTTTGATAGAGCTTTTATTGGTCTGTCCATCTTGGCACATAACTGAGTTTGTGATCAATCTTTTGGAGCCATCATCCAGGATCAATATATTTGATTCTTGATTTCAAAGCACTCTTTAACAGTAGGAGGAAATTTTCTGGTTAGCTGTTATTTTTGCATTTAAAAACCCAAGTGACTAGAGTCACTATTGACCTCTATGAAGAAATTGTGTTTGTACTCCTATTGCTGGCTCAGTAGAAGCAGATTTTTTGTAATGACATCCTTTCATTTCTTACTGACATCTTTTCCATATTACCACCAATGTTGACTGTTTCCTTAAGTGTCAGTAGCCCTTGAGTTGCAGTTGGATCCCATTTCTCCCTTTCTTGAAGATCTTCTCGCCTCTCTAGGTGGTCACCACCCCTTTGGTCCTGTTGGCTTCAATTACTGTTTGTTCCTTAACTTACTCCAGTCAGTGGTGTTTAACTGCTTTAACAAACAGATGTTTTTTTAATAACACACCTGAAATAAGTAATGAGGTGATAATACAGACTTGCCTTAGCAGAGCTGGTAGTTCTGTAAACTGCAGGAAAGTGGCAGGTCATGTAACACAGTCAGGAGAGTCTGGTTGGTTGCATCCTCCATCTTCACTTGACACTACTGCTACATCATCCCTGCAGACTTTAACCAGTGGTTTTATACCAGTTCTGGTTAAATTTTTTTTTAGTTCAGAGGCTTAGCTTTGGCTTGAGGTTGTTACAAATGTAGTGTCGAGACTTACAGATTTAGTTTTCAAATAAAAATAACTCCACAGTTTGGAATTAATGGAGCTGAGGAGGTTTAAGAGTTTGTGTCATATTGTGTGGGTTTTTTCTTCTATTTGAAGTTGACTTGAGTTTGCCATGTGTATTTTAATGTATCATGTGCCTGTAGCTTGAGAACACAGGAGAATGTCTTCTGTACTTCAAGTAATCTTTTGTACATTTTCTATACAGCCAACCAGTGGTCTTCAGGCTTTTTGCCAAGACCTTTATTTCTGTGTTTCTGGGAGCTCTGTGTCACTGCCACAGTCCACCTGTAACTACTGCAGCCTGTTTTAACAGTATCAAATATTGCCTGCTTTGATTTTCTGAGCTACAGCCTCCACCCTTTGCTTTTCTAATGGCCTGAGCCAGAATACACTCCTTTTTCACCATTGTGTTGTCTGTTTAGTGGCTGGTTTTGAATCTTTGCAGCGTTATCTAAACACTGAATGCTTTAGAGGAAGGAGCTCAGGTTATGAGGATAGGTCTAGATACAATTCTGTAAAAATATTATTGGAAATAGTTACATAGTAAAGCAGTCTTGTACCTTTCTGCATCAAATGCAATATACTTGCACACTGTCTTAATTGTTGAGAATGGCTCCAGACAACAATGTAAAAAAATGTTAGTAGGTAGGCATTGATGTCAGCCAGTGGAAATTGGAGTTGGTGTGCATCTCCTTTACCTGCCATAAGATACATAAAAAAGTAAAGTTGTGCGTTCTAACAGTTTTTGCATTGATAACATGAGCTTATTGGTGCTTAGTTCTGATTAAATAAAATTTAAAGCTTTTAAAAATACTTTTATATTAGAGATTCTGAGTTTATATGAAACTGTTGTACTTCAGACTAGCCTCCTTCATAACCTCAACAGAATTTTATATTGCTCCATATTCCTGTCTTGTGGTTAAGACCAAACATATTTCTAGAAAGACATCATTTTGCTGCTTAGGACTCCAATCAGTAGAAATTCCACTATGTCCTGTAGTAAGTTATTGATTATCCTCCCTATAAAAATGTTTTGTGTTCCTATTCTGTCTTCTAAACACTTCATATAGATGTAGATTTTGTTTTTTCCAGAAATATTTATAAACAAACAAAACCCAGAACAGCTGTACCATCTAGAAATTTTCCTATATATATGCATAATTGAATCAGTCCTCAGTCTTTTGGGTGAGGCTAGAAAGATTGCATGGAAATTGTTCTCAATACTTGTTTGTCATAGTACAGGGAGCTGTCTCTTTAGACTTCCAGGAATCATTACCATAGACAAATCATTCTTGCCTTTAGAGTCACACAGCCAACCAGCTAAACGAAAAGATGTACTGGAAAATAAATGTGTTTTCAAATATACAGAAAAAAGATAATTGCATAGTAACATCAAATAATATCATTTCTTGTTATTTAATTGGGATATTTTTACCAAATACTGGGTGGGAAAAACCCCCATATTTAAAGTAGCAATGAAGAAAATCCATTTTAAGTAATACTTAGAGGATTTGTTGCCTTTAAAAATCTACTGGTGCTTTTCTATATTTATCTAGTTGTTAAAGCGTTCTTGCAGTGTGAGTGATCTGTTTCAATTTCTGCATAAAGGAGTCTGAGTATTCCTACCTTCCAAACATTTCCACTCTTTAACAAAGGTATCCTTTGAATAATGCCCTTTAATCTCTACTATTGAAGCTATTGCAGTCTGTCTGAAATAATAAAATATCAAATGAGCCAGAGAATGAGAAAGTCATTCCTGCATTGAGATGTCATGGATCATATTTCCTTCCTCAGGTTCAGATACCAGGCTTGCTCAGTATATAACTAGTTCTAGTGTACTTGTGAAATATACTGATAAAGATGGTATAGTTGTCTTTATTGGGAATTGGTTTTGTTTAGGAAAAAAGCGTTGTATAATCTTTCAAACAGGCTAAATTGGTTGCAAGAGGCCATTTCTAGAAAAATCAGTTTAATTTTCCACTATCAAAATGTTTGTATGTTGTTGCAGGGAGCTTTACCTCCTGACTAAAAACAGTTCACATCCCAAAAATTCACTTTATTGTGCCGTTTTTGCACTTTATATCAGAGTTTTCACAAGCAGTTATATTTGCATTATTCAGGGTATAGTGGTCTTCCTACTCTATTTAAAAAGGAATTTCAGGAAGCTAGTATGACTTGAGGTGTCTTAGGGCTCTTTACAGTTACTAATTGTCTGAGATACTTCTGTGCTGTTGAGGAAGGGAGGACCATCTCTAAAAATTGTCAGTAGTGTGGGAACTTTAATGGCATGTTCAGAGCCTTCTCTGAAGCTAAATGATACAAGCATCATAACAGATTCTGTGTATTTATGTTTAAATTATAATGTAGGTTTTATATAATATTTCAGAATTCCATATGTTTGGAAACAATGCAAGTTAAACATTTGCTAATCCCAATGTATCCATTCTTTTAGGTAAGGAACAATCTTCAGGAGAGATAAACATGCACCCTGTCTCAGCAGCTCCACTCTCCGTGTTTAGTAAAGAATCAAACTCCTCAAAACACAGCGACCACCATCACCATCACCACCATGAGCACAAGAAAAAGAAGAAGAAACACAAGCATAAGCATAAACATAAACATAAACATGATACTAAAGAAAAGGAAAAGGATCCCTTTGTTTTCTCTAACAGTCCAGCCAGTGCACGTTCAATCCGTTCCCCATCACTTTCAGACTGATACCAATGGCTTCTCTGGAGTTCAACTTGCAGTACTCTTGGAGTGCTTAGAAGGATGTACATAACTATAGCTTCTATCTTTTTTTTATGGAACTAAGAATATGTGAATTGCCTGAGCAATTCAGAAGCTCTGCTACCTTTGAAGCCTTCTTTTTGCATGTGTGGTTGTTGAAATCTGATTCAAAAAATATGGTTTATGATTCTGACTCATTTTGTATTTCACTGTTCTCCACACCTCCCACTCTTTTTTCCATTTTAAACAAAGAAAACAGCCCTTTATGTAAGGGCCCCATGTCCACTGGCATCCCCCTGCACATCACGCTTACCATGTGTATTGCCAGAATCAATTATGGTTTAATCCTTTGAAGAATGTTAGAGGCAGAGTATGTTTTAAGCAGAAGCCAATTGCCAGGCCTTTGGTGACAGACTGTTTCCAGAGCAGTATTGTATAACTAAGTGTAGATCTCCTCAGAAGACAGGGATTTTCTTTAGTCTTCAGCTGACCTGTTTCTTGCTTTAACCATTGCAAAGTGATGTCAGACTTCTAAAAGAGCAGTATGTAGAACATTTGCAATTTTCAGATACTAAAACTCTTGAAAAATTCCAGGCTGCTTTTAAGCTGGTGGTATTTATTATGGACATGAGCCTTTTAATATGATTAAATTCTGCAATTGTTTTTGGAATTTTAGCAAAATGCGTAATGCATGTTTTGTCCTGTAATCAGGCTTTTAAAAATCCAATAAAGTTTGCGAATTATTTTGACAGAGGCAGATTTTTTTCTTCAAGCTTACATTGGAATATGCTTTTGAAAGATGTTTGCTAAAATTTAAAAAATAATTCTGAAAAGTTTACAAATTAAAATATTAAAAAATACGTATTTCTTCCTCCTTGTTTGAAAGCAGGATCAGCTCATAAATCCACAGGAGAAATATATCAGTAGATTAAACTAGGTCTGGGACTTTAAATGATGGATACATTTAAATTTCTTTAGCTGTGTTTTATGCAGTGTACTGTTTACACCTAGGACGTGTTTTATTTAAAAACTTATTTTTTTAAAAGTTTTAATAACAGAGATAAATAATCTCTGCCACTTTTTATCTATTTTCTTTATATGTGTGTAGAGGCAGTGTTTTATTTCCATGTACTGGTTAGCTTCTGTTGCCCAGAGTTCACATAGCGTAGATGGTTGCATTTGGGTTAAATAATTTTTAATCAATTTTCATAAATTTTTATGAGAGACTGATTCTCCTTCTTAGAGCAAAGAGAGAAAGTTCAAGAGGGACCCAAGAAGACTTTTTTAAAGCCATATTCTGTTTCATGAAAGTTAATAAATACTTTTATATTCTATACCTGCTGGTGAATCCTGTAGTTCTTGGAATAAAAAGTTATTTGTAGACTAGAAAGATGATAGGCTCCAGGTGTTTTGTAATATGCATATACTTCTTTTGTTATTCAAACACCATATTCTTACAATACTACATGGATAGTTGTGCTGATCGTTTCCCTTGGAGCCCGTTTGGGCTGGATTCAGACACAATGGCCCTGGGCAGCCCTGCAGCCTCTCCTGGTCGGCTGCTTTGCCGTGCCAGGGGAAACCCCCCTGGGTTTCCCTTTAGTGATAACTGCGAGCTCTTGGAGCTTAGGTGAGCTAAAGGTGCCAGAGGAACACCTAAGCATGGGATGAATGAGGTACTGAGTGTGTTTTGGGTACTAACCACGTGTACAGCTCAACTCAGCACTCCTTGTGAGACAGCAAGTAATAGCTCAATGGAAATATTTTGAGGTGTTTTTCCCTTGGCTAAGCAGTGATGTAACAGTGCCAGGGGTGTTCGTGGGAGACCTGGGCTAATAAGCAATGAAAGCTGGCATTGTTTGGGAGATTGAAGGCAGATGCATTTGTGTTTTAAAAAGTGAGGTCATGGATAATTTAGACTGGTGTAGTTTCTACTTTCAGAGATGTGGATTTACACTCTTAGGCTGAGGGAAAACGTATTGTTCAGTGATACAGGCACAGAACTGAGGCAGAGCTGTAGCACAGGAGTTCTGCCATCAGAGGTTTTGCTCTGTGACTTTAAATGAACTATTTAAATACATACTGAGAATATATGGTGAAGATACTGCCAATAGGAAATTGGAAATAGGGGAGGGAGAAGGAGAATCTAAAAAAACTTTTTCTAATGCAGTTTCTGAGGTTACATCATGTTCCTGATTCAGAAAATCTATTGGTGTATTTGATGGAATACAAAATTTAAGGTCTGCAGGTGGTGCAACGTGGGCAGGCAATGTTCACAAACTGGTAAGTGTGCTCAGAAATCAGAATAATTTGGCAGATGGCACAGGTGATTCAAAAAAAGCAAACTGAAAGTCAGAAGGAATGAATATGAAATACTGAACTCCAGGGAAAAAGAAGTGCATGAAAGCAAGCAATTCTCCCCATCTTGTATGGGGCAGTGAAAAAAAAAAAGCATTTGGTTGCCCAGAGGTGAGCAGTTTGATACTATTGCAAAAGTAAAGGATTAACAGGAATTTTTTAATATAAGATGTGAAAATAATTGTTCTATTGAGTGCCAGTGATTTGGGGCAACGTATTTTAAAAAATAAGTGGGCAGATGGAAACAAGAGGTAACATTGCATATAAGAAAATACACAAATGGAACTGAATATTCCTGGTCTAGAATAAAAGAAGTCTGAGGGAGGGACTCGCCCTTCACATACCTAAAAATATTGCTACAACAAAAAATGTTTATCAGTTCTTGATATTTCCTTTGGTAAGGGAAGGATTAGCTTTATTCACAAGAAAAAATATTTTTGTTGACTATTAAGATGAGAAGCATTCTAACAGGCACCTAATGATGAAGTGAAAACTCATTTCTTGTAGGCTTGTAAGCAGCAGATTGGCAGATGGCTGGAGGGGATGTTTGTGGGATGCTTCACCCCTCCACAGTGCAGGGACCTCACTGCTATGGTTGTTTTCGTGGTTTCTTTAATCTTCTGTTTTTGTCAGTGAAGTTCCTCCCTGGAGGAGGTCAGTGGTGCCTCCCTGGATGTGACCAGCACTTGCAGAAGGTTTAGGAAACTGAGATCTTTGCGTGCCAAAGATCTCACCAATTGAGGTTTAGCTTGAGTCTTTCTTCTGCTGAAAAGGTGATGACTATTTCAAAGTTGTGACCTGACATAGATTCAAGTTAAAATTTGATATTTGGATGGTGGATTAATCTCTCTGTTCTCTCCACCTTCAAACCTCATAGGTTACCTGTAACTTATGCAGTTCCTTTTGATTTGGGTTCTGAGTTTTGGTTAAAACTGCTTTATAGCACATTCTTCTTAAAGCAAAAGCAAAAATATTTTATTTGGGTGGGGTATTATCCAAATACTGCAAGAATGCACATTACACATATAAGTAGAAATTAATGTGTTTTTAGAAATATGCAAAGCACTCTGGAAATCTGGAAAATTTATTTTGGAATATCAGCTTTTAACATTATTTTCTTTATTTTGTTCAATATAAACATTAGAACACACATAAGTGTAGGACAGATATGTCATGCTAAAATACATGTATGCGTTTTTAATGCAGACTTTTCATTGGGCTTTTTTTTTTTATTTCTCAGTATAATTATAGAATAAAATGTCCACAAAGTAAGTCCTGGATCTCTTAAATTTGTAGATATCTGATGAGGACACAGCTCCTGACCTTAGGTGTCCAATAAGCAGGAGCTTCAGCTTTGGTCAGTCACTGCCAGGCCCTGTCAGATTGTGCCAGTGCTGAGGAGGGAGGGACAGCAGGATGCTCCTTCATGGAGTCCTTGGGTGAGCTCACAGCATCTTTGTATCCATAAACTCTGCTGTCCATAAAGCACTCAAGCTTTAGCAATGAAAATCAGTGTCTTACACTGTTTAGCTTTTGGGAATATGAGAGCTTCTTACTTTTAGTTGATCTCATATTCATAGAAATAGAGCTTTTAAAAAATTCTGCTACAATAAATGTTGAGTCATTATTTTCACTTCTTTATGATAGTCTATTCTCAGAACTTAAGAAACCAGTTTTTAATGGAGCATCTGTATTAAACAGCAGCCTTAAAAATACTCAAGGTAAGTAAAAATGTTTTAGATGAGATTTAATTATTTTTGTATGTTTCAATTTTTATATATTCATTAAAATACATATTCTTAAAATATACGTTTACTTTCTGATTTTATAATTTTAAATTACAATAATATATGAGTGTTTGCTTATGAATTAAGTCTCAGCAGCTAATATCTAAAGTCTGCATTATTCCATAGTCATCTGATACCATAAATATAGGTAGTCTAAACACATTTCTAAGACTTTCTTTTACTATTATTTTTGTCCTGAGAAATCTACAATGTTAGCAATCTTTGTTGATGTAGAAGAGTCGGGATTTCATTTGAATGGGCTTGAATTTTATTGAAAAATCCTTCAGTTAGGATGATGCTTAGGTTGTGGCAACCACCATAAAGTGACAGAACAAATGAAAGCATATTTAGCTGGATTTTCATAATTTCTGAATGAAAGTGAATCAGCATGGGTATGCTTTGGGCTGATTTAACAGCTTGTCTCTCCTGCAGCAAGAAGCTCTTTTCCCCCCACAGCTCCTGACTCCACAGTGGCATTAGGATTTTTTTGCTAACTGGGCTCTTCTGTGGCCTGATACAACTCTGTAACCCGTGAATAAAATTGAGGCTATTCTTGCTCTGTTAGTGAGCTGAAACTTTTGGGCAGAGGCTGAGTAGGGCAGCGAGGCTCAAGCCTGGCTTGTGGAGTCTAGGGTGGAGTGGGAAGAGGGAGGGAAGGAGGGAGGGAGGGAGGGAGGCGTGAGCAGGAACAAAACCCTCTTTGGCAGCAGCAGCCTGTTCATTTGGCTCCACTGCTTCTTGTGACTTTGCTCTGAGAAAATCATACAATAGGGAGAATTCAAGTTTTCACATCTGCGCCTCTTTGGGCGTTTTAATTTTGTTGTGAATTGGTTGAGTGATTGTTTTGAATCATATTCATTTTGGACATTTTAGAAGGTTGGAGTGAGATGAGCTTATGTGACTGGCAGTTATTTTTTCATTGCTGTGTTAAAAAAAATTGGTCCCAATGATAGAGTGGAAAAGAAACTGACTTCAAAAATTACTCCAAAAGTCATTTCAGGTCAAATAGAGTTTTATTAATTGCATTTATTCTTTCTGTTGTTACTGTTATTATTATTGTTATCATTCTAATCTGATATATTGTATTTTTCTTTTATCCACAGAACTGAATTTCACAAGAGTTAATCTGCAGCAATTCATTCTGAAAATGCAGTTTTCACTTTCTAAATATTCTTATATTCTGTAAATAAAGCACACTGTGAAGTGTAAGCAACCAGTTAAACTTCTAAATTAATATATTCCCTTAAAAAAAGGCAGAGTTTGAAAGCAGAGTACAAGTGAAAGCATATTGTAAGACCTGATTGATTCTCCCCTTTTTCAAAACCATATTTCTGGGGGGAAAAAAGTCTCTTTTGAAACTAACCTGTTTTATAGCTCATTTCCCATCCAGGAGCTGAATCAAAGCATATGGGAGGAAAGTTTCTTTGAAGTTTTGAAACTATTTGATTACAAGTTTTCAACAGAGGTCATGGAAGTTTTTGACCATGCATTACTGTCTTGCCAGTTCTAGTCATTTCCTAGTTTTTCTGTACAGTGAAAATCTTAAGATAGGGAGGAAGAGAAGAGTATGGGAAGAGGCTGCCTCAGGGAAGAGAAACTTGGAGACATTAAAGGTCTCCCATCAGCTCTCTCACTCACCCTCCTAAGGCAGCTTCTGCTGCTTTTAGGTATTACGGAGCTGCTGCTGTCATCACTTCTTTTCCTCTATTTCTTTGCCTTCAAGTCTTCTTCTGTTTTATAGATGTAATAGATGTCAGAGGGATGTCTAAGCTTCAAATCAATCAGACATCCACTAAAGCAGAGGGTTAAGCTGCTTAGGAGCAAGTTGATACCCTACACCTGGGGATTTGAGTCTTGTCGTGGCTGTTCATGGTCTGTTCCCAGCTCTGTGGCCAGCAGGCTGCTACAGCTTATTTCTCCTCTCTGAGAACCAAACATAGACATTCCTTGTCCCTTGTGGACATTTTACAGTTCCAGAGTCTGTGCAAGCATCTTTCTTGTGTTTGGAGCAGTATGTATAAAAAACACTTCTCCATCTCAAATGTCATTTTATAATGTTGGAATTTTTATGTTTGTTTTTGAGTAGCAGACTAATTTCAAAATACTGAACGCCTTCTGTTGCTTTTATTTTGAGAGTCCGATTTTTACAATGAGGCATTTCTTTTTATAGCACTGAAAATCTTCCAGGTGCTCTATGAAACACTCAGCACTTACTAAGTAGGATAAGACACAAAGGAGGAGAGAGAACAAAAGCTTTTTGTACATCTTTTCATGGAAGAGAAATTCAATTACACTGTAGGAGAACTGATAAAGGACTTCAAGGAATTGGTTGTTGACTACTGCTATGATGAAGAGATATGGAAACCTTAGAGTAAAATAGTGTAGAGAGGGCAGCTGAAAACTGTATTCTTTTTGCAAAAAAAGTTTAAAAATTTGATTGGCGATAAAATCATTTGTGAAATGAAAACAAAAAAGTGGTAATGTATATAACAAACAACAGCTGCTTAATTTTTGACCATTGTCCTTGAGTGCTGTATTCCTTCATTGAAGCAAGAGTTTCAAGCAAGAGCCCCATTTCTTTTTCAGAGTCAAGCAGTGTATCATGACTGAATATCTGTCATCCAACAGAAATTAACAGCTTGGTGGTTCACTTTTCATTTTCCTTTATTGATTTGTGCTATCAGGAATAGAGAAAGCTTCTAAAGATGTGATTTGCAGGTGTTTTACAAAAATCAAATATACTTTGAACCTGATTTACCTGTTCTGTAATAACACATGTAATGGATACTTGGGCTGCACAGATACACGGTTGGGAATTGGCCTTTGAGCTGTATTTTTATCATTATGTACTTCTGATTGTGGCTGTGAGTTTAGGCAATGACTTGTACCTTTCCCTAGAGTCTGAGATGATTTCGGGTAATCAGTGCCACCATTTGAAGCAGATGTTACAGCACCATTGAGAGCCCCTTCCAGCTTCCTCAGCTTGAGTGCCAGTTTTTCTAATATATCCACCTTTCTTGTGCTTAAATATGATGAAGGCTTCACCTGAAGATGATGGGAGAATTCAGTCTGGGCAGATTTTCAGGCTGAGGTGATCCTGCTCCACGTGCTGGGCTCCTGAAGCGACTCCTGGCAGTTACTTGTCTGTTACAGAAAAGAGGGAAGTTGTTAATCCTAGTGTGTTTTTTGGTAACTGATATTTAATGTAAAGATGAATTAGTATAAGGCATCCACAATGCTATTACTGTTAAAAGAAGGTCCAGGTGGTGAGCTGTTGCATGTGTAATACTTAATATTCTTGGGCCTTTGACGTTCATTGGAGGGACATGACTATCCCAGCTTTTTAGATCCTGATATAATTCAGAACTAATTCATTTCTTTTTGTATCTGCAGACTTCATCTTTGTGAAGGAAGCATCTTCCTCTTCCTTCAAATTACTGCTCAGGTCCTCTATTTACATACTAATTACTTCTCTGCCCTTTCAGGAGACCAAAAAAGCACCTACAGGCAGCCGAGCTGCAGTCGTAAGTGCTAGGAGTTTTTTCCAGCCCACCTTCTGCACTGTGATTGGTATGTTCATCAGCCACACAAATGAGCTGTTTTGGACATTTCATGTGCCAGCACATACTGTACCAGCACCTTGCTAGGCAGAGGAGGGGATGGACTGGAAGGTGAACCACTGTGTACTCCCAGGAGCTGAACACACTGCACAGATAAGGCCACCTCGCACCCCATCAGCTCTCAAGCTCCTCTTCTCCCTGGCCCCATCCTCCTGCTCTTCTGTCTCCCCTCTTTCTTCTCTCTATTTTCTTCTACTGTTGTTTAACAGTTCTCCAGCTCAGACATGATTTCAAACCTCATTGAGATGAAGAGCTGAACCAGAAGATGGAAGTAGGTTAACACACAGGGCATCAGTACATGGCCTTGAGACACTTAGAGAGATGGTAAAAACTGCATATGCATGTGTGCAAGTGAGGCACTCTGGTCATTTGCCACTGTCTACTCCCAAAAGTACTTGTTTTGATTTTCAGAGGTTTTGACTGTCTCTGGTGTTTTCTGCAGCCCGGATGGATGCAGTGTTCTGCCCTTGGCACAGCTCTGGGGTGCTGGAATGGCGGGACAGGGAGCAGCGCCAGTGCCTGGCATGTCTCCTTTCTGGACTGGGGGTCCTGCTGGTGCTCCAGCAGCAATCAGAGATCTGTTTGATCAAAATACAGGCAGCAATTCACCTCCACACACTGCTCATGTCCAGTACTGTTTACAGGTGGGCCTGGGAGCAGGTGGCTGAGCAGCATTTTCAGCCTAGAGGAAAATAGGTGGTTTTGTTTAGGATTGGATATATTTTCCTTTTTGGAAGGCTACTCTTGTAAACATCTTAAGCATCTGAAATTGACCTAATCATGTACTATGTAATTTCCATTCAGCGATTGTAGATTTCCTTTTATATATATATATATATATATATATATATATAAATAAATAAAATTTGATGTGAATGATTGCAGGATTTCTATATAAATTGACTTTATATGGCACCGATCATGCCCCCCTGAGTTAATAATGCTCATACTAAGGTTTGATCCTGAAATACAGCAAAACCTTAGAAAGGCATAGGGAAATGAGAGGCCCAGTTGTGAGCTAATGACCTCTGTGAAGGAACCAACATGTCAGCACTGTAAAATGAGATACACTTAATAGCTTTTCACAATGGATGCTTGTATACGATACACATCAGCATACTGTGAAGTGGCTTGTTATGGTAAGACCATAATATAGAACTTTTCTGTTGAAATGGTTCTCTCTCCCTACTTCTTGGGAAATATTTGTTCAAATAAATATGTGGGTTAGTGAGGCAACAGATAGTTATTTGTCTCTCAAGTGTGAGTAATGTAATATGAACAAGCATTAATGACCTAACTCCTTAATTCAACAGGAGATCCTTATTTTTCTTACACGATAGCTTATTTCTTAATATTTTGGAATCCATTGCTCAGTGTGTGTTGTGTGTTCCCAGGGGAGCTGAAAGCAAGTTACAAGCTTTGGATTAACTCTCAGTTTTGCTCAACTTTATCATCTCTTGGACTCTCTCTGGGGCTTCAACTCAATGGCTGGCAACCATGTGTATCTGCTCCCTGAATAATCTACTAACATCTGCCTGAAATACTGAAAGACTCACATTTTTCAGTGGATGTGAGAGGTAGAACTGGCCAAACCATTCACGTGATTTAGAAGTCCTTGCCTGATTTCCAGAAGAGACTCCAGCACAGTGAAACCAAAGCCTGTGAATTTCTGTGAGTTAGCACCTTGATACAAGGCTGAAACAGTTCACATAGCCACTGTCCCCAGGGCAGAGACAGCAGAAGGGAACTTTGGGCCCAGTCATTTTAGAGTGAAGTCTGTTGGCATGGACAGACCTCTGATGAAAGTGAATCAAACATGAAATAAAAAGCTAAGCTAGCCCAGGGAGTGAGGGAGCTAAAGCAAATGGATCAAGAACTGTGAAAGGGAACCAGTGACAGGCCATAAAGTCAAAGGAAGATCTGAGAGGCAATAGCAACAAGGAAGAAAAGCTGGGCATCAAGAACAATGGACAAAGATGACTAGACAGAATAATTTAGAGCCACAATCCACTGGGTTGTAACCAGAGGTTCAGGAGTCTCACTGCTGGCCAGCAGGTATCATATCCATTTGCTTAAAATACAAGTTTTATTCCTCTGTAGGTATGAGTTACCAAAGGGATGACAACCTACAACAGCTCTAGTTGCCAATCTCTTACCTCATGCAAGCCAGACGTGTTCCAATATTGCTGTTGAACCATGAAGGAGGCAGCACATCATCAGCCCACTAGGAATTGCTCTTCTTCAAACTCAGTCTTTTAAAATAATTTTAAAATAAAACAAACCATAAAGCACTCTCTTTGGAGAATATAAATAAGGTACTTTTGAATGGAAGTAAGACAATCTGGGCAACTTTATGCAGTACCTTGGCATTCAAGTATGATGAGACAATCTAAACACAGTGTCTAGAGTGGGGAATGGGGCTGCAGGAGAAATCTGGTCATGCTCAGATCAGCTCAATCTTTTTCTGGAGAGCTGGATCCTATTTCTGTGTCTCCATAGACAGAATTATTATGAGATGCTACCGGGTCATTTCAGCTATAATTTTTAGAAAAGGTCATTTTTTAACTTCTCTGTTCAGCACTCAGTTTGAAATGCCCAGCTCTGATTAGGAGAGCTGCTGAGTCTTAATGGGTTCATCTGAAGATAATGGGTCTGGGCTGCACACATCCAGTACAGCCAGTCTCTGGTAGTGCCTGATATAGACTGTGGTAGTAGTGCTTTATAATACTATGTATTCTTGAAAGTGGCATTCTTCAAGTCTTAAGATATGGCCTTAAATGAAGTAGAAATAGTTTGTTAGTGTCCCTGTGTCGCATCTGCAAGTGGTGCTGTGAAGATATTTTGGAAGCTGCTTGGACATCACTGCAAGGACATTTCTTGATCTGGTCCACAGAGAAGCTTTGAATGGTGCTCCACAATAAAGAAGTCAGGAATTTGTATGCAGGGACTATGCTGAGCCACTGTGCTGTCAGTATCACTGGCAGCACCTGAAGATTCAGCTGGTCCTGGAGCCCTGATATCCAGTTCTGCAGCGTTTGAACAGCAAGGGTGTGTTCTGTGCCCCTTTCTTCTCAGCAGCATTTAGCATTGCAAAATGGATGTGTCTGAGAGCAAACTGGCTCGACATTTCTGATCTGGAACAGCTCTCTGCCTGGGTTTGCTGTGTAGTGTTGATGTGGGAAGCAGATGAAACAAGGGTGTAAAAACATCTGTTTGTTGCTGTGGTGGATGTTGCTTGAAACATGGGTCTAGAGCACCAAGACCTGTGCAGAAAGCACCTGAACAGGACACTTAATGAGCCAGAGCAACAGACATGAATCTCATCTGACCAGAGGACAGACTGAGAGGCAGTGGGAATCTATCCCAGCCTGGGTGACCTGGAGTACATTTTGGGTGATGTATTTTGCATTTAAGTGATAATGGTGTTACCCTAAGACCATGCTAAAGCTGGTTATTGCAGAGATATGAATATATTAAAAAGTGCAGGAGAATTGTTGGCTTACATTGGATATCTTCTACAACACAGAATTGATTGCTGTCTTGATCAGGTCCTCGGTAGCAGAGAAGCACAAAACCAGCTGAGAGCTCCTCCTGCATTAGGCAGGAGGTTGTCCCTCAGCCATACTTCAAGCTCCCTTCAGCCTTGTGCTGTTTGTTGAACACCATGTGGCTTCTCAGTACTTGATCACTTTTTGTATTTGAAAGGTGACCTTCGAGTCAAGTCAGTGGCTACTTGCCACACCTTGTTAAATCTGCTTATTTTAGGGTCATTGTAAAACACTAGATGGACTTTTGGTGAATATAATTGGTTTTGTCTTTGGACAATATTCCAAATTTAGCACATCTTCTCTGAAGCTTAGCATAGCACTTTCCTGGAGCTGCATCAAACTCCAGCACTTAGTGTTTAAAACTCAGTGTTAATGCCTGTTGGAGATGATGTTGTAACAGCCTCTGTCACACTTTGAGTGATGGTCTTGTTTTCTTGAAATCTCTCTCACCATCTTGGAGATATCAAATTTTGGAATCAAACACTGACTTTAATGCTGGAATGTTCCCCATGAGCCCTGATGTTTTATCCAAGAGTCCTAACCTTTGTATACAATTGCTGCTTGTTGATTTCCAGGCTAGGAGACTGTCTCAAAATTGCCCCCCAAGTTTGGTGTCACCAGAAAAGCTCACATCTCTTTGCAGCTAATCAGAAAGAAGAGCTAGGCATTAGGAGATCATCTGAGTTTGTAGACACTGAAAGGAACCCTTGATTAGTAGCTCTTGAGCTTTAGATTTATTAAGTGATTTTATGTGTTATATTCCTTTTTGAGGGACTGAATGCATCTCTTGACAAAATGAGACATCCTTTTTCTGCTTCTCTCCATTCTGCACAGTTCATGCTCCCCAGAGATGGGAGGAGTTCCTTCAATGACATACAAACAAAAAAGTCAAGATTCAGTTGCTACATGGGAATAACAATTCATACTTTCAATTTTTAAAACTTTTAATATGTTTTAACACTCTTATTCTTGTTTTCTAGGTGAGGAATTTGTTTTGGCTTAAAATTCCCCAGAAAGGCCTGGGTAATCCTGTTACTGAAATGTAGAATTTCTCTATGTAATGGAAAGTGCATGAGCTGGGGAGACAGAAAGTGCCAGCTCCTGGATTGTTTCCCCAAACATTCATGATGGATATGGATTAATTCAGGGAACCTCTTGGTTTTGTCATGAAGGGTGAACTTGGCAATGACATTGTTATACCTCCAGCTCAGAAGTATTTTAATGGAAGTGAATTTTTGATGTAAAATTCATATCCAAGCTGCTTTGTGGCCCCATGTGGAGGGTAAGATTTAGTAGTATCAGGTAAAGGAAGGAATCCCTGCTCTGAATGAACAGCCCAGCTGTGTGTTACTGTTGGGCCTGCTGCTAATGTTATTTCTGATGAGGCATGTTTACTTACTTTCACCATGACTGTCCGGAAATCCCATGGCAAGAAATGTCAGAACATTTGCCAAATCACTACTTCACCCATCAAGCTGATTGTTGCGTGTTTTCAGTCTGGTTCACATTAAGGGTTTGCTCCATCACTGCCTTTCCTCTTTTGGGGTATATTGATTACTTGTGGTGGGTTTTATAACAAACAGCCCTTTTTGAGGGATTACTCCCCCCTTTTCTCCCTGAGCCTGTGGCATGTTAGTAAATACGGGACTAATCTTTTCTACTTCAGACACAGCCTGTCTAAGGCAGTTCATCCAAAGTAATCAAAAGCAAACTCCTTCCAGTTGATTATTATATTATAATGTCTTTTGCAAAGCAAACAAAAAAGAAAAAGCATACCTGTAAAACAGAAGGAATGTAATAAAACTGAAAGAGGCTTAATTTCTCCTCCTGACAAGTATCTTATTTTTCCGCATATCAAAACTTTTTCAAGAATCAGAAGTCCTGCAAGCAGAGGTAGGCCGGTGCTGCCTGAGAGCTGGTCTGTGTAAAGGGGAAGTTTGGCAGCCTGGGGTCTGGCCGGAGGGAGTGCACACAGCCAAGCCTACTTGCACCAGCACAACTGGGGGGCTGAAGTCTCTCCAGGGGTTCTTCCAGAGCACAAGAGGAGATTTGACTGATAAAGACAGGCCTGAAAGGCTGTCTCAGATCTGCTGTCTGCAGTCCCTGTGAAACTCTGCAATGGACAGAGGGGGCCTTTCACAGCCTGGGTTTGGAAGTCTGGCATCCTCCCCAGCCTCTGATTTAACAATTTCATCTTACGTCCAACCTGAGATGAATGGCAAAAGCATAAGGGACCAGAGAGACTAGACTGCTGCTTTGCAAGAGAGAGGCAGCACTCTTGGAACCCTCTCGATGTTGTATTATTGCTATTATTTATTTGCATAGTTCCACATTGATCCTGCTGATTTTACCTATTGGTAAAGTATGAGCTGAATTAATAGATGGGTGAAATTCTGCTGGAGAGTACATGGTCCAATAATTAGTTTTAAAAAATTATTACTTGTTTTATTTCTACTATGCATGTATTTCATTTATACCTAAATTGGCTTTTTGTTGTTCATCAAGAATTCCTGAATACCTTGTAGGTAACTTGGGAAGGAAACGAGAAACTTGGGATTGTGCTCTACACATCCTTTAAAATGGAGGAAGACACCTAAAAAAGTCATCTCTTAAAGTATATTTGGGCTTAATATTACTTTTGAAATTCGTATTGGTGCCCTGGAAGATGTCTGAGGACTGACAGTTCAAACAGCAAAATTCTACTTCAGTAGTAATTACGTGTTTTCTGAAGGTGACACCTTGTAAAAGGTAAAATGTGTTTTTTGTAGAAAGATGTTTATATGCTAAAATTTATGTGGAAATTACTGTCAATGAGGCAAGAAGAGAAAGTGGAAGAAGGACGGGTGGTGTCATTTGTTAATTTGTGCCAATCTTCTCTAGGCTTGTTCTAGTAAATGTTTTTCTCTGCTGTGGGATGATATCAAGAGGCATGACAGGCTGAATCTGGAGGTGTTTTCATCTTTTGAGCCAAAAGTAGTGATAAGAATCGGTAGTGGTACTGAGAATAATGGATCTGGAACTTTACGATGAATCCAAAAAAAATCTGAAACCTGAACTTAACCTGTGATGAAGAGCTTTTTGGAGTTTTCTAAGCTCAACTGCTCTTCATTAATGCAGCCTGGCATGTGTTTATTTCAATACTGTGATTCATAACAGCTAACTCCAAATGGAAGCAAGAAACGCAACTTGGCAGGTTGCTGTGGTGTCTGAGTTTTATGTGCTCTTCTGGCTGCATAGAAGAGGTTGCAACAACTTAAACTGGAAATGCTCAAAACCCTAATGAAAGGCTTCATATTGAAAACGTGGAGCAAGATTATTCTCTAGGCATGAGTCAGAAAATGAGAGGGAGGAGCTGACATCACCTTAGCTGGATTTGAGCTTTTGTTGGCTGAAAAAAGGTCTGAGAGAAAAGTACGTCTCTGTAACAGTAAATTGTGTTGCTTAGGCCACCTGCAGGGACTCCTTGCTGTGCTGTTCATTCCCTGGAATCCATGTTATGAAAGCAGCTGAGAGCTGTCAAGAAATACAGTGCTAGGAGATGTAAAGAAAATAGAGGTGTTCAGCTCTCACCTGCCCCTTGGCATCCCATCACAAGTGCATTACCTCTCTCTGTTCCAGTCTCATAGACCCCTGCACTGTGCATGTGGACTGGCAAAATCAAAAAGGGAACCAAAATCAAAACAAAACCAATCAACCCTGGAGAAATGGCTTTTAAATTCTTTATTTAGTGAAAGATGGCTAAGCAAGTGATCACCACCTTAAATTTACTGTATGGGTCCTTGTCTCTGCTGGGATGTTTGGGAGTCCAGTTGAAAAGGAATTGATCGAAGGAGCATTGATGGTAAGGGATCCTGTAAGAACTAAAGCGGCAGGACATGCAAATAAACATCCATTTCTTGGTATTCCTATACACTTACTTGCTGCTGCTTGTGAGCAGCATGGTGCAGCTAAAAAATCTGATCTCAGGTCCTGCTTACCCTTTGCAGGGATAGGAAGGGATACAGTGCCATTGACTTGCTTCCTTCATCTAGGCCACTTTTCTCTAGTGTTTAAACTCATCATACAGCTAAACAAATATGCAAACACTTATTGTAAATTATAATAGCTGTTGGTGGGAAAATTCAGCTGAAGATAAGTCTCCAAACTTTCTGCTGTAAATCTTGATGCATTGGCTCGCTGACACATGGTTAAAACACAGCCGTAAATCTCTTTGTGAGTCATGTCGTGAGGAAGGAAACACACAGGAGTTTTTCAGCACAGCAGTTACAAGGCAAAAGCTCAGAGCTCCTTGCTGCTGCCAATCCAATCCCACTGGTGTCCGAAGTAATTAATGAATTCCTGGTTTTGTACCAAGGCTGGAACATGATAAAAAGAAACAATCAAGTTTATTTTACCTTGATTCCTGTCACTGAGAAGTTCAAACACCCACAAAAACCTTCAGATGTTTCCACTTGAGTTCAAGTCAAACATTGCAAAGTTTGTGGTTCCCACCCCCCACTTTTTGACCTGGAGTATGATATAATCAAACTGTTTGCATTTTTACCTTAAAAGTAGGTGTGTAGCTAACATGCCAGTTTTGAAATACATTTAGGTACTGCTAAAAATCTGTCCACGTCCAAAAACTGCCATTGTTTTCAGGAAATATGCACCAAATATTTTCTTACATTTTTTGTATTGCAAAATGCAGACAAAAAGGGGAAGGTGTATGGAGATATGCATCCAGAAGGATAGATGGAGCCATATCTCTCTGTTCCCCAATTCATGTATGATTCTACAATTAGTTAATACAGGGTTTCTGAATGTGGTGATCCTGTCCTCCTCCCACTCCACTTCTGGGGATTCCTGAGAATCAGCCCAGAGGCTCAGCTGGATCTGGTGAGTCAGTTTGCTAAACAGCCAGAAACCAGATCCAACCAAAGTCAGGGGGCAAAAAGTATTTTGTGCCTTTTGAAGAACTAAATTTAATGTAGTGGGAGGCAAATGGGAGCTATAGCTGGTACAAGAAAGGGGCAGTGGTGCCTGCTGGGGGCTGCCAGCTTCCAGACCTGCAGAGCTGCAGGTGAAATCCTGCTCTTGGGGGCACCAGGAGGGAACCAGCTCCATGGGACATGGGCACAGAGCTGTGAGCTGGAGGCAGCCATGACGCAGTGGATTTTGTGAGCAGATTTGGAAGAGAAAGCCAGCATGTTTGGCCACTACAAGTGGAAGGCTGTTCCCTGCGTGCAGTGTGGGGACACAGCTCTATGAATGGAGGCATTAATCGGGAGCGCGGCTGCAGCTCCAGCTTAGGAAAGCTGCTTGGTGCTTGCTTGTGTCCCTTCCATTCCTTCAAAGCTCGAGCACTTCATGGAATAAAGGCATATGGGACCAATAAAGCAGATTTAAGGAGATGGAGTCCAGGTGGCAAAAGCGTATAATGGGAAGTGACTTATGGGAAAATGTTGCATTCAAAACTCCTCTGTTGGTTTAGGTGACCCTGTAAATCCAGGCCCTGCTTTTAGTCAATGGGACTACTCATGAGAGCTAAATTACTTATGTTGCAGTATTGAACCTACTGAAAGGAAGACTTTTCAAGGAGAACCAAATAAATGTTCTAACTCATGCTTACAGTGTTCTTAGTTTTTAGCATGAGCCCAGTTGTGCACATAG
Source organism: Acridotheres tristis (assembly GCA_037013685.1). NCBI lineage: Eukaryota > Metazoa > Chordata > Aves > Passeriformes > Sturnidae > Acridotheres > Acridotheres tristis. The sequence continues at coordinate 136,773,938 of CM072886.1, read as the reverse complement.
ACAACCAATTTGCCATAATTTGTATATTTGTTTGGCATGTATTTACAAAGGGGAGATCTGGATTTATTTAAAGAATTACTTTGCCCCTGGTTTCTGTATCGTTCCTTTAATCTCTCCACAAAAGAAGCTCAAACAAAACCCCCGTACTCTCTTTCTCCCCACTTAATGGAAAACTTGAAAGCAAGCCCTGCACAGTGTACCTTTCATATGCACATAGGTACCTTGCAGTGAAATGAGAAACAGCAGAAGAGCTCTGCAATAACCATGACTGAGTGTGCAAGGAAAAAAACAAGCTTTCAGTAGAATACTGCTTCATTAGATCTTAATAGCACAAAAAAGTCCCCTAGAAATAAATCTTCAACATGATTCTCATATGGAAAAGAAGCTTTCCACGTTGAAACCAAATGTTCAAAAGCTCTGTGCTTTGTTGTATTAATGCCCATAATTTATTCTTCTTAGAAACTATCCCTCACAGGCTGTTATACCACTCAGTGTGGTACATCATAAGAAAACAACTTAGAAGGCAAAAACATTAGAACAAAAACAAAACTCTGAAAGCTTTAGTAAATAAAGACTTGCAGGGGGGTCTGGAAAAAGGACACAAACGTTGTGAGAAATCAAAAACAGAAGTATAAATTGTAAGCAGAAATATAAACTAAGCTTTGTGAACAAACAAGTCCTTTTGGAATTCTCAAGTAGTTGTATGCAAAATTGATTTGTGCAGCCCAAAAACCTTTGCTGCGCAGTCATTCCTCTCTGCAGCATCCAAAGCTAAACAAGCCAGTTCACTCTTGGGATTTTTTCCCCCGAACTGAGTATATTTCAGTGCAGGAGCACCTGTCACTGTGATTGATACCAGCTCAATCTAGCACTTGTAAGGCCCTAATCCATGTTGCAGTTGGGCTTGTAGCTTCCTCTCACAATGGATTTTCACACAAGGATGAGTTGTTCAATCACTTGAAATAGCTTTTACACCCCAACTGGAGGTGGTAAGAAATAAATAATAATAATAATAATAATAATAATAATAATAATAATAATAATAATAATAATAATAATAATAATATTATTATTATTATTATTATTATTATTATTATTATTATTATTATTATTATTATTATTATTATTATTTACTTCTAAAAAATTAATCCTATTTCCCCTGCCCCAGAAAGATTGAGATGTTTATATTCTCTAGAGATTCAACTTTCTTTTCAGGAAGATGAAAATCCAATCACTGCAGTAATAGTGGCCAACCCACTGATCTTGAATTACAAACACTGCACCAATAACCCAGGTCATGTCACAGCTTGGACCAACAGCTTCTTGCTGGCACAGTAGATGGTGGGTGGTCAGAATTCCTGACTGTGCTCCAGAGGCTGGTCTTGGTGTATCAGCTGCAAATGCATGTGTATTTTCAACCCTGGCCTGTAGTGGGATCCTTGGAAGTCACCAGTCCTTCCTCTGTAAGCCTTGTCTGGAGTTGTTTTACTTCTCTGCTCTCTAGGGTATGTTGGCTGTATTTGTGGCTATTTTTGTTGGCTACTGTCACCTATGGATTGGTGTTAGCATCTGGGAGTGTGTAATCATATTTTTTTTATTTTAAATTTAGCCTTCGTAACCCTCATTCCTAGTGCAGCGTTGCTTGTCAGGCCTTTATAGTCGTGTTTCAAGACTGGATTTTCTGTAGCAGGGAAAAGCATCCTTGAAATTTATTGTGTTCCCTTCTTTAGGAATTTTATTAACTTGGTCCCTAGTTACAATTTGTGAGTTACTATTTAATTTAAGAAATTTGTGCATCTTGTTCAGGATGTAGAATTTGACTTCACTTGTACGTATTGTACAAGACTAGGAACTTCGAAATTAGGTGGAGCTGTAATTGTGTTTGATTAAGGAGATGTTGTTTGGGATAGGGCATAAGGGATTGGCCTTGGGACAAGAAAAGCAGTGGAAGAGAAGGACTGAAGGTGAGAGAGAGCAGTGTCTCAGTGATAATGCAGGTAGATAAGGAGCCATGGTGTCAGCCCTCATCCCACAGAGCAGGATCTTGGCTGATGCTGGTAATGCTCTGTTCTTCCCTGTGGCTCTTTGCTGGTCTTATCCAGGACTTGGGGTGCCCTGCTTGATGGCCAAAGTGATAAATCTGTGAGCTATCTTAGCCAGTTCTAGCTCTATCAGAGGAAAATTGCAGCCCATGCAGAGTCTTTTCATGCTGGTCAGGGAGAACTAAGCCTTAGTTTACGATCTTTATGATTCTTCACATATCCAGACTTCATCTCCCCACATACATGTACCCCTAGCTACAGTTTATGGCCATTTCTTTTCCATCCCAAACTCCCCATGGCAGACATCCTCACAGAGATGGATCCTGCTGGTGCAGGTTTGTAAAAGTGTGATATTTTATAACTGCTCATAGCCTGGTATACTGTGGTTAACAGAGCCTAGGAAAAGAGGATTAGTATTTTGACAGATGATTTTTAGAAGCTCTGGGTCTGATGACTTTTCAGAGGGAAGATATATTTTTGCTTTAACTGAAGATAAAGGATAGTGTAACATCCCTACTGGTGGGAAAAATCTAGTGGAAATAAAAAAAAACATTTAATGGCAGGAAAACCGTTGTTTAACAGAAGTGATAAACCTTTGGAGTTTGAACAAAGCTGTTATGTAGCTGTAATACTGTCAATGAAGGGTTAAGAACAGAAAAATATGCCAAGGCAAAGTCAGAGATACAAGACCACATAATCCATTCAGATTGCAGATGGAGTAACTCCAGCCATGCCTAGAAGGTAACTGGACAAAGTATGTTTTTTCCATTAGCTCAGCTCGTGCAATTATGCTGGTACAGAATTACATATTTCTGCACAGTTTTGGCCACAGAAGCTATTTCTTCATGCTCAGACCTGTTTGCTGGAGGTGAAACTGAGCTGGGTCACTGGAGCCGCAGAGGAACTCCTAATGAAACAAAACCACATGAGGTTGTACTTTGCAGGGGGTGGATGGCTGGATTAGGCTGTACACTAAGTAGTCCCCCAGGATATTTTTCAACTGCAATGCAAGCTCAGTGATCAAATATGGAACAGATTAACAGGAGGAGGGGTTGTATATTTCTTGTAAGTCACAATCTTCTTTTATTCATGACTATCTGCAGTGCAATTTTTGTGAAGCACTGGTTTTTATGGTTGATTTTAGTGCTGTAATTCCCATGGCATATCAGGCTGCCAGTATAATTTTCTGATTAATTTATTTGCATCAATACTGTTTAAAATGAGTGCAGTAAGTGCAGGATTAAAAGGAGTTATGTTTAAAAGGTCTTTATTCCTAGCAGTCTGGGATATCTGTAAACACAGCTTTTAAAAATAGGATCTTAATGTTAGCTCCAGGAATCCATATATAGTTGCTCAATGTGTGGCCTGATTTAATTATATAGCTACTCCCTCTGATTGTATGAGATCAAGAGATGTTCAGATTTCTGATTCTGATGAGGAGAACAGCTGCTTTAAAGCTGAGTTTGTACAATCTTTTCTCCTATGTGTTTTGAATAATGAAAAAGTAACACCTTTTATCATTTTCATTAACCTTAGCTACCCATGAAAGCATGAGCCCATGCCCCTTACAGTGAGTATTCTCCTCAGTCCATTTGTTGTAAAATCAAATTCCTGAATACTAATTTCTGAACCTAGCATACCTGGAAAGTTACCACTTTTGTTTTCATTAGTTTGGCTGTTTTGGATGGTCAAAATTAGGACCTTGGTGTCTGAAATTTCTTACGTGCTGCTATACCTGTGCAGGTGCAGCCCCGATCTGAGCAACTTGTGCCTTGCTGCTGCCTAAAGCCAACTCCAGAAAGCAGATGCAACATCTCTAATCACATTTTACTGAGGGTATGCTGCAGGGAGAGGCTGTTTGATATTTTCACAAGGGCAGGTGGTGATAGGGCAAGAAGAAATGGCTTCAAACTGAGAGAGGGCAGGTGCAGAATGAATATTAGGAAGGAATTTCGAGTTATAAAGTTCCTTCTGACCTAAACCATTCTATGATTCTGTGGAAATGCAGTGATGTCCACAGCCTGTAAGAGTGGTGGTGGCACTGCACAGATCACCTTTTAGGGATCTTAAATAACTCTTTATACATACACATTTTAAAATTATGTGGATTTGGGTAGAAATCCATTCCCAAAGCCCTTCAGGACAGGCACCGGCCTCCACTTCATCACTGTGTATCCCTCTGCCCCAGGTCACTGCCCCTGGTTGAACTGTGGGAGTTAATTCTGAGGAAGTATTACCTAAAGCAATACCCACTGCTCCCCATGACACCTAGGGACAGCAGAAGCTGTTTTGCTAAATAGCCTGAATGTGTTTATACAGAGTGAGAGTTGCCTAAGATTTATTTTGAGTATGACTCAAAAGTGAGAAGCTGTATGACCGAGAATGCTGTGGTGTTAAACTGATGTCAAGATTGACCAAAATATTTTTAGAGTGCAATGAGTATATTGAGAAATTATAAATCTTGCCTGTTCCTGCAAACCATGCTGAAGTGAGACTAAGTAGGGAAGCTTGTGCTTGTCTCCAAATACAGGTATATATTAACTCTATAAATGTGGAGAAATCATCTAGTTTATAATGTAGACATGTCTTTATTCAGCAGACCACTTGTAACAATAAGCTTAAGCCCCTCTGCTGTTGTATAGATTCTTTTTCATGGTGTAACAAATAATTAAAAGTGATAAGTTAAAATCAAAGAAAAAAAAGGAAAATTATATTTAAGTGAGATAGAACTAAAAGGTTGTCAATGGCATGGTAGGCTGCACATTAGCTTCTAAGGCAAGTGAGATGCATATTTTTTGCATGGAATTCAAATAAGTGTTAGGGAGTACAGTGTTGGGAACAGCCTGCTGTGAGGTGGAGATCTGTGCATTTGCTAGTTTGTTTCTTCTTCTCTGGTGATTTTTTGCTCCCTTTGCTCAGATATTTTGTGTTTAGATATTGCAGAATATACGTATATATTAATTTGCTTGCTTTCATTACTTGTAGTACTCTAACTGGATTTGTATCTAAAATTCTTTGAAATTTTAATATTCCTCAAACTCTTGAAATGTCTGCTTCTGTGTTCTCTGCATTATCAAGTGCTCTGTGCTGTCTTTCCAACAGCAGTCCTGTTTCATTTATGATACAGGACCTGCTACCTATGCAATAGCTCCTCAAAGCTTTGATTTTATCTTCCTTTTCAATGTTCCCTCTCTTGGAAGACTGATGTTGAAGGAAGGAGCTGTAGGGAACAGGGAGGATGGTTGGGAAGATTTCACAATGAGGTTTGGGGTTTTTTGGGGGGTGGGCTGGGATTTATTTCAGCACAAGAAATTTGCTTTCCCAGCATTCTCAACACCACAGTTTTTATGGGAGACACACAGGCTGTGTGTGCAACTGTGCTGAGTGAGGGAGTGGAGTATGACAGACAGCCATGACCACACTTCTGGGTCTGGCTGGGTCTGTGAGTGCCTTTTAAAACTCCTTTCCTTTGAAATAAACCTGCAACGTGACCCATGGCCAGTAAAGGCCTCAAAGACACCCAGAGAAGATGATCTCCAGAGACCTAAGCCATTAAGTGTGAGGAAATTGCACACAGTGCTCAGCATACACAAAGATCTCTTAAAGATTTATAACTTGACAAAATTTGTATGGAATTTGGTAGAAATGAATGAATGTATTCATTTGACAAAGGCCATTCTTCCCTGGTCCCCAAAATCTGGTCTGTTGCTCCAGGGTATGTAAGCCTGAGATCTGTTTATGGAAAGGACAGATAATTTTGGTTAACATTTGTATAGAAAAGAACACATTCTTTGTTTTAATCTCAAAAATGTTTGGTGTATTTTGCTGTAAACTAAAAATAGATTAAAAGCTCCCAACTCTTTTCAGCACAAAAATATCAGTGCAAATATAATTTTGTCAGAACAATAAACAGCAAAAATCAAGGTCTTATAAAGGAAAATTTGGCTAACCTGAGAGTCACACTGCTATTTACTTTCCCTGTAACCCAATAAATAATCACTCTGAGGGCCCATCAATTCACCTGCAGCATTCACTGCCATATCCCAAGGTAAAGGTCATAAATTATATCTTCCCCCCTCCACCTCCAGCCCAGCTAACATGATATTTGGATTTCATGCATGATGTGTATTGACACCCACTATTTTATACCCATTCAAGTAAGAAGCCTCCAAAATACTTAAAAATCACAGTTAAAATAAACTAGTTTATAAAAAGTTTATTTATAATAAACAATACATTAAAAACCCAGAGGCCCTCCTGTTGTAATCTGGATGCATACATTTAAAATTATATGCACTCTAGCAAAGGTGGCCTTGGAGCTTGGATGTGTTTGAAAGCACCAGCCAGTGGAGGCTGGCTCAAGGCATGGTGTTAGAAATCGAGGTGCTCTGGTTTTGTAGTTAAACTCCTAAAAGCAGAAAAAGCACTCCAGATAGCAGATCCTGGTGAAGGACTTTGCAAAGTGAAGAAAGTAATCTTATCCATTACTGAATAGCTCTATTAAATGATGTCGAAAAGCTCAGCACCACCTGCACATGACCTGTCTTGAGGCATGGGTGGCACAAAATAAAAAGGGGGAATAAAAGGACAGGTTAAGCAAGCTCCCGACAGTTCTGCATTTGAAAGCAGAACTTCAGGACAGGGACACTTTCCAAAGAGCCATTTCAGGCAAAGGTCATATGTATGCATATCAAATCATTCCTGAAAGCAGCGCCTTTGTCCCCCAGCCATCTCCCAATGGAGCCATTGTCCTGCCGGGGCAGCTGGCACCCTGACTTCAGCCGCGCTGCACCGGGGCCGGGCCCGGGGCAGCCCCGGAGCCAGCCCGGGGCCGGGGCAGCCCCGATCTCCCGGGACAGCCCCGATCTCCCGGGACAGCCCCGATCTCCCGGGATACTCCCGATCTCCTGGGACAGCCGCGATCCCCCGGGACAGCCCCGATCTCCCGGGACAGCCCCGATCTCCCGGGACAGCCCCGATCTCCCGGGATACTCCCGATCTCCTGGGACAGCCGCGATCCCCCGGGACAGCCCCGATCTCCCGGGACACTCCCGATCTCCCGGGACACTCCCGATCCTCCGGGACAGCCCCGATCTCCCGGGACACTCCCGATCCTCCGGGACAGCCCCGATCCTCCGGGACAGCCCCGATCTCCCGGGACACTCCCGATCCTCCGGGACAGCCCCGATCTCCCGGGACACTCCCGGCCCGGCGCATCTGCCCGAGCCTCTCCAGCCGGGGCCAAGCGCAGTTTCCACATCGAGCTTCAGACATGGAGAAAAAAGACCCTCTGGTACGGTAGGAGCATCTGCACTCCCCTTCTGCCCCGCGTGTTTTCCTGGCTTGCCAAAGTAGCCTTAAATAAATATCATTACAGGCAAAGTCAGCATGAATGTGGTTTTGCAAAATGCAACTCGGATTGGGATTTGGCAAGTAGGAAGTCCTTCCAAAATGCATTCACGGGTGATGTTGGAAGCCCCCTGATTCATAATAAAAGAGAAAATATTATTTAATGAACAGAGAAGAAAATGTATTCTAGAAACCATAGTAGTTCTTGTATAGCTTGTTTTGCCTCCTGAAGATATGTCCTCTCTTAACCTTTTAAATATAAACTGCTTTTCATATATATTCTTACCTTATAGCAATATCAAAATTGGCTCCAGCACAGACATGAGCGGAGTATCTTGTGTTCTGTTTATATTTACCTCCTACATTATTAATATTATGCAGGTACATATATATGAGTTTAGAACTCCTACATCACTTGGCTTTTGATTTATATTAAAATTTCCAGTGTCTGGAGCTTCACTGGTAAAATCCTGGGCTTAAAGGCAAACTATCTCAATAAGGCTCCTGTTACAGGTACCACTCCCTAAGCCTTTTTCTCCAGGGGAAATATATGGATTTCTTTAATCAGGATAGTAACACTTCAAGTATCTGTATTTTTTTCCATAACTCCCTATGCCACAACTGTAAAGTGCTGATTAGAGAGGCAAGTAGACAGGCAAGGAGCAATGAAATGCTGCATGCCTCATAGTTCCCCTACTCATAATGAAATCATCATGATTTTGATTATTCTGATTTTGAAGTATTAGTCTTGAGTCCTTCTTTCAAGTTTATTTTGCTTCTGATTTGCTTAGATTTTGACTGTGATTTACTTCTAATTTCTGCTGATCTATGCAAACTTCCTGTCAGCATGTGTCAGTGCTGTGAACGCTGCTCCTTATTGCCACCACATCTGTGATGGAAACTGAACTCTGCAAGTGGGATTGGGACACTAACTTGCCCGATGAAAAACAAAAAAGGGCATTTCAGGGGTGTCGATATTCTGCCTAAAATTTACATGAGTGCTCCAGCCCTCCCCACTGGATGTGCGGTGGAGTGTTGGGGAGGTGGGCTGGGGGCTGGCAGAGAGCACTGGCTGTACCTGGTGGATAGGGAGAGATACTGGGTGTTGCCGGTACCTAAAAGAAAGTAAAGGGGACTGTGACCCTAAGATTGGCTGCCCAAGAAGGACCTGCTCTACCTGTTCAGAGACAGATAGAGACATTTTTAGATTAAGAGCTTCTCATGAAGTGCAAGGCTGGAGAAATGTTTCCTCCTAGGAGGCTGGCCTGTATAAGATGTTAGGAAAACAAAATAGTGCTCCATTTGTGTAGTAATGTTTATTCCACAAAATCTAAGCTTATTTCAGAGGTTGTAATATGAAGGTTAAACTATGAGTTTAATGTCACCATAGCAAGGTTTCCAATTATTTATCAAGGACACTAGCTGAGTTTGAATGCCAGACAGCTAAAGATATGTTAGCATCATTCTTGAAAGCTGGAGCTGCTCATAGCAGTGCCTGCACTGCAGCCTTTAGCAAAGGATGCCAAATGAATCCTTTGACATTAGCTGAACTGGAAGTGGAGATAGTGAATATTTGTGAGAGCTGAATGAAGGGTCGTGCATGAGACTGCCCCTGGCAGTGCTGAGGGAATTCCAGTGTGCTATTGGAAGTGTTCATTTATGGCACTTCCCCAGATTAATGGACAATTTATGGAAAAACATCAAAAGCTGATATTGCTGACACACCAGTAACACAGACTGGTTTTCAGGTGCTTACAAATCTGACAGCATCCTTGACCTATGCCACATCTAGCTGGATGAGAGGTTTTGAGCCTCCTAGCACAGGTGTCCCCATGCCACCCACACCAGCCCAGCTGGGATGCACCCTCCCCTGTGCTCATCACCGGGTGAGATGACAAAACTGTGTTTGTAGGGAGCCAGACCAAATGATCTCACAGACTTTCTTTGTCTCAAAACCCGTGAAACTGTGTGTGCTCCACACAAATGGAATAAAAGAGAGCAGGGTCACTGTCACTTTGGTACACAAAAAATACATAAATATAGAAATAAATACGTATTGGCCTTATCACTATTGGAGAACTATTTGCCTGTTGTGTACAGTTGTTTAAATTCCACGAGAAAGATTCATGGTAAATGGTCTTTTGTCCTAGAAGGCTTAATGTTTCAAAACATTGAAGTGATGAATTGCTTAGAAGTTCTAGTTGATAGTGCTGTATGTGAAAAATTGGATTAAAAGAGATTTGAAATACAAGATAATAACAGGTATTCTCAGTTCCTGTTCTCTTGCCCTAAGCCAGACAGAACTTTTTTCCGATTGCAGATGGATTAGATCCATGGCTGGGAGATTGTGTCCTCAGACACCTGCTCTTCTAATACAGTTCCAGCCAGCTGTTTTCTTTTCATTTCTTTGTGGGGCTTCATGCCCTCCTTCCATACTGTTTTCCTTGTGAAGTAACTCAAAAGTCTTGTCCAAAAGCTTTCTCCTTTTTTTTCTCTAACTTCATCATTTCTTGTAGAGATTTTTACTAGGAAGCTGTGTTAGGTTGGCCTTGTCTGGCTGACAGATGTCCACTCTCTTATTCCCCCTCCTCCACAGGGCAGGGGGGAGAAAATAAGATGGAAAAGCTCATGGGTTGACATAAAGACAAGGAGATCACGTACCCAATTAGTGTTATGGGCAAAACAGACTCAATTTGGTAAAAATGAATTCAATTTGTTGCCATTTAAAATAGACTTAGATAGTGGGAAGCAAATAAAAAAGTTAAACCAGCACCTTTCTTTCCCCTTTTCCCAGTTCTTAATTTCTGGTTCCTCCACCTGTCCCCACCATCCCAGGCAGCCCTGGGGGATGACTAGTCCATCGGAGCCCCTCTCTGCTGCTCCCTCCTGCTCACACCTCGCCCTGCCCACCTGTGGGGCCTTTCCACGGGCCAGGATTGCTGCCCGAAACTCCAAGTAAAACACAAACTAACAGAGTGTCAGTTTATGCGGTGCTTTATTCGGGGCCCGGGGACCTGCGGACTCGCGTCCAAAGTCAGGATCCCACTGGTTCCCTTTTTCAGAGGGTTTTTATACCCTTTTTACAAACGGTTTTCGTGCAGAGGTACATATTCGTCTAAACAATATAGATACATTCACTTTGTAGATAACATTTTACGTCATAAATCCTTCAAGGTTGCTTATCCTAGGACTATAGTGTTCTCCCCCTTAATCTCTCTCTCTCACCACTACTCACCACCAGTACTTTATTTATGATTATACCTTAACCTTATCACTAGCAGTTCTGCATTCTCTGCTAATTGTTTTCTCAGCACAGCACATTCTTAAGTTGGTTTCCCAGGGCCTACTCTGCAGTCTCCAAGCCTTAGCATTACTACTACTATTATGGTTTATACACTTTATATTTTAATATTCAGGATTTCTAGTCCATACGGTAACAGGATCATTCAGGACAAACCTGCTTCACCAAGCTATTTTCTGGTGGTTGCAGAGGAATCCCTGCTCTGGTGCCTGGAGCATGTCCTTCCCTCCTTCCTCCGTGACCTTGGTGTCCACAGAGCTGTTCTCTTACCTTTCCCCTCGCTCATCAGTCCCTGCACAGTGCTTTTTTCCCTTTTCTGTTCTGTTCTACCCACGGCGCCGCCATCTTGGCCTCGTGAGGGGCCCGTGAGGCCTCGGCCGTTCCTGTGGTGGGACAGGCTGTGCCTGGCCCATGGCAGCCCCAGCCTCTCCAAATAATGCACTGCTGCACATATTTCTGGATTCTCACCCTCTGCTCTTCTGTTTCCAGGTATTTTTTTGGCTAGTTTAAAAATTTTAACCTGAAAGCCTTCAAGTTTTGAAGAGCTCTCTGGCTTTTCTGTCACTTAGCTCTTCACCAGTTTTATCCTCCTTTTTTATTTTGAAGAGGTTCTTGGAAACCCATCCTTGTCCATAACCTATTTTTTTCCTCCCATATCATCTGATGTAGAAACCTGCAGAAACACCACTGGTGGGACACAGCCAGAGTTGTTCCTGCCATTCTTCTCCCAAGCCCTCCTTCCTGCAGCTCCCATCCCCCTCACTGAAATGTCACATTTTATTCCCATCACAGGTTTCTGTTCCCTGCTGCTTGCTGATAATGGCATGTTCAGCTGAGGTCCTGCCTCTCATCCCTGTGGTGCTCAAAGAACTTGGGATTTATAGATTGTCCTGGGTAATCATGCTTTGTTCATGCAGGTTTCTTGATCTATGCCAAATTTCAAACTTCTGGCTCTGTACTGGCACAGTGGAGGTGTCTGCTGGGACATGGCAGGATGAGAGGCTGCCAGGCTACATGTGCTAGCACTAGCCCATTAGCTCCCAGACACATCCATACCCTTGTGTTTACACACAAACCATCCCCCCATGTCAACCTTTTGCCAAAAGTGGATAATTTGCAAGGGGAAAATGAAGAAAGTATGATTGTATTGCTCTGTTCCTGCAATAGCAAAAGCTCTCAGAGGCAGCAAAGGTGGGATTTCTGAAATGGGCTCCACAGGGAATCACTCCAGGTTTTACAGAGAGCCCAGTATAAACCTGGGACAGGATTGGAACACTTCCCTCAGCTGTTTTGCAAACAGCATAACAAAGCAGAGGGGAGAATACAGCCCTCATCCCACACCCTGAATTTTCAATTATTTGACTACAGCAACTGGGCTCTGCAGAATTGCCCCAGACTGCCTAATTCAAGTGCTAGTCCTTGAGGCAGGAGATTTTGGTGCAACAGGATGCACCAGCACTCATGACAAATAGCAGTGAAAAGAGTAAAGATGCTGAAGTGAATTCCAAGGTAGGAGTAACTATCCACAGAATATTTGTGGATCTGAACCTATTGCTGTATATTTTGCCCTGCTGAAAAATATTTTAAGCAGTATTAGCTGTATGTCCTTGGTGCTGTTGATGAATGTGAAAGCTTGAAAAGCTTTTCTGGCCAGTGACAGGAGAATGGGGAAATGGGACGAGGGTTATTGGAGCTGGGACAGAATGGTGGTGAGAAATTTGTGTTGTGGTAACAGCAAGGGGAGACCAGCCCTGCACCAAATTCAATATTGGAGCTACCAAAGAGGACAGGGAAACTGATTGCAACTGCAAGGACTGTAACAAATCAGTGTCCCTCCAGCTGCACCAGCCCATGATTTGGTGTGTCAACATTGGCCTCAGTTGTGAATGGGAACTGGCACTCATCTGTATCAGGACCAGTGAAGGATGGTCAGTGCAATACTTAAAGACTTCACAGGCTCTATAAAGAGAAAATATGGCTTGATTCAGCCATCTTTGGAGAAAGAGGAGTGGCTGCAATCTGGTACCTGCACCAGGTGACACTAGAAGAGAGGTACGGCTTTCTCAGTCATTTCAGGCATTCCTCAAAGGCTCTTTGAATTTTGACTGGGACAATGATAAACATCCAATGGACGAAAATATGGTCATTATGAGGGTAAGAGAAAATGTCCTGATGACACAATATTTTGTAAATAATTAAGTTGCCATCACTTGTAAATGCCTTTTAATTTCTTTCCATACTGAGGCTGAGCAACTAAAGTGGCAGTGAAGACAATAGGCAAACCCCAGAAAAGGTCACCCCTCCAGCTTGAACAGAGGGAATGCTGTAAGATGGGGTGAAATTCCCTTGGAGCTGATGACCCTTCATCTGGGAGAAATATAAGAAGCCCTTAAGTGCCTTTTGGATCTCCAGAATAATAGGATTCTTTTCCCTGCTCAGGGGAACAGTATTTCTTTGTATAATCCTTGTAAATGACAGGATTGTATCAGAGAATCTAAGTCCTTCCTTACAGGAAACAACCTGAAGGGTCCCAGTCTCAGCTGGCTGCCAAATCCAAAAGCACTGACTCAGATCATTTGTGCTTGACTGCATACATCCAGTTCACCTAGAGATGCTCTACTTTTTTGGCATTCCCTAACATATAATGGACTTGTGCAGTAGAGTACAACTGAAAGAGCAGTAGCAATAGGGCAGAGATCATAAGGATGTTTTCCTCCCTCCAAACCCCACAACAGCAGGAACAAGAAGGAGAATCCCTTTTGGAGTCTCTGAAGCTCTGTTCTCCTAATATATTTTGTCTCTTTTCACCCTCAACAATAAGATGTTTTTTTCTGCCCTCCCATTGCTCTGTCAAGCCAGCCCAGCATTCCCCACAGATGCAGGAGATGGCTGTGACAGTCATGGGATATTGGGTACCCTTCATGTACTGTGCTGTCCTGCCAGTTGCTGTTGGCAGCATCAAGCCTGGTATGTGTGTTGAATCTGCCACTTCTCCAGAAGTTTCCCTTGCCTCTTCCCTGTGCCTTCTGTCCTGCAGTCTGACTGTACTTCCACCTGCCCTTATACAATGGGGTTTGGAGTTTGGCTTATTTATTTTATTCATAATGCATCAGAGTAGGAAGCTACAAAAGTTTTTCTAGTGTTTTTTTTTTTTTTTTTAATTCAGTACCTTTCGAAACCATGCTGGAATTATCTGCAGAATCAAGCAGATGCTTCATTAGACTTAGGCTCCCAGCAAGCAGGGGTATGAACATGAGGTTATAGTCCCACAGCCATTTTCAAACCAGCTTTCACAGCTTAAGCTACCACAGAGGAAGTTTGTGCTCCTGCTCTGTCTTGGTGCAAAGAGAACTCAGTTTGCACAGGGGTAGAGGTGCTCCTACTCAAATGACTTCAGCTGTCACCTGAACATATTGCTGCTCCTTGCCTCTCTCCATCATCCATCCTGGCTTCTTTGCCCAAAGTGTGTTGGTTTTTTTTAATTTTAAAGGTAATTTAATCATAGTGTTCCTCCACTCCCAAAAGACTGAAATGTTGAGCTTGTACACCTGAGCAGGGACAGCAGGTGCTGGAGGCTCTCTGCAGCTGGCAAAGGAGATGTCCCCACTCTCTTCACCAAAGCAGCAGTTTACTCAAGTCTTTTTCACATGGGTTGGATCATATGTTGCCATCAAAGTTGTTTGATTTCAGTATCTTGGAGAAGGGTTAGCCATGGACAGTGAAAAGGTAATAAATTAAATAGTTTTGCAGGCTCTCTGTGGAAACCCAGGAACATCTGCCTCCACCATGGAAATCTTCAACAAGTATAATTTTAAGTTGGTTTCAGTTTTGTCTGCTGTGAAAAGGACATTTACAAGGGTGGGGAGCCTTCTCTAAAGGCCGAGCAAAGCAGAGCTGCTGTTGGTCTACAGCAGTCAGCAATCACGAAACCAATGAAATGTTTCTTTCTCTAAGTCTTGTTTTGCTAAATAAAAAAAAAAACCAACAAAATATGAGTTAAACAAAACTTAACTCAGTAAGATTATTTGCTTTAAAATAATGAAGAAATCTATTAATATTTAAGTGACCTGAATTTCCCTGCAGTTTACTTGTTTAATCCATTAGAAAAAATACTTTATTCCTTTCCAAAGTTTTATGCTGAGAAAGCGAAAAAAGTATTTGCCTAAAACCCCCTGATAATCCTTATGCAAACCCATGCAGAGTTGCGTATTTTTGATTACTAGGATTTTTCTTCATTATTTTTATATTGCATTCCTGCAAACTTTGAAATTTATTCAGTTACACATTACGATATGGGTTTTAAAAATAGTCATTCAGCAATGGATCACATTGTTTTGTTGTTGAAATGTTGTGTATACTTTTCTCACTCTTAGAAAACAGGGAGTACTGTTCCAACAGGATGTTTTTCCCTTTGTACTTACATTTGTCATCTTTGCATTCAGCTGAAATCAGAAAAAAAAAAAGTGACCTTCAACTGAACTTGTGGTGACATGTTTCAACTTAGGAAAATTTGTGATGCTTGGAAAGTGGCCCATCTGTCCGAAATGACCCTAAAAGCAAGATGCGATTGTTTGACGCTTTTGTGCTGTGCCATTACAGCAGGCAGCAGCAGATGCCTACTAAGAAATGCAGGGTGTTCAGTGAAAGCGGCGGTGACACCGCTCCCCTGGGAGCAGAGGGAGTGGGGGGAGAGCAGAGCTCGTCCCTGCCCCCTCCCCGCTCCCCTGCCCACGGATACTCCTCAGTTACAGTGCCCGGCTTGGAAGCAGCAGAAGTTTGCAGTGTGTGTCTCACTGCTGCCAGGGCTGAGGACCTGAGCAGGAAACTCATCCAAACCTGTCAAAGCAAGGGAGGTTTTTAACCTGTTTTGATTTGCAGTGTATCTCTAGAAATGGTTGGGGTGAGAGGATGGAAGAGATACCAAGGGCGTGCCAGTCTGCCAGGACTGGTGGTAGACATTAGGTATCTGGTTTCTACTTGCTGGGTTTATTTCTGTTCTGAAGGAAAAGAACAGAAAAGCCAGTTATTTCCAAGGTATTGGAATACCTCACCCCTCTCAACAGCTAGGGATAGCTGAAAAAGATGTGTCTTTCAACTATGAGATAAATCAGTACACGCAAAAAACAGCTGCAGATGAGATTAAGTTTGTTAACATGTTAGCTGTGTCCCCATTATATGCATTTGTCTATGAACAAAAGCCTGGACAGTTCCTGTTGTATCCTCTGCCACATATATATTCCTGTGGCCAGTGAATCAGATCAGGCAGTTTAGGCAGTGTTTAATAATAGTTGTTTTTCTCTTTAAGAGGACATCTCTTCATCAGCTGTCCTAATTTCTTCATTCAGGATTTCCTTCTCTTTGTGCTGGACTGATTGCATGATTGCATGTAGTGGTGTAGACCTGTAGTCCTTATGCAAATAAAAGCTCTTCTTGAGTCAGGCTTATGCTCATGTGCAGTACGTTCAAGCCCCAGAAAGCCCTCGGTTTTGTTTTTTTTTGTCTTAGCTGCAACACTGCCAAGGTCTGTTCTATGTTCATGCATTAATTTACAATGCCAAAACAAAAAGCTTTCATAGGTGGAAACACACATAGCAGCAGCCAGTTCTTCAGCCTTAGATGCCTCTTATATGCAGAACCAGGAGGAAAATGTGTCCACCTGAAGGCATGTCCCCACTTGTTGTGTGGGAATCCTCTGTTTCCAGCCTGACCCCACTTTGATCTTTCTGCAGAAGTATTGGTGCTGCAAAGCATGTCCAAAGCCTCAGCTGCAGGCAAGTTCAGAACAATATTCCTCGTGACATATCTCTTTAAACTGAAATCAAATAGGATTTTGCTGTTTTGAAAATATCAGTGGGGTTTTTGTAGATTAACTAGGAGAAAGATATTAATTAAAATATTTCTTTTTTGATCCAAGTGCTGAAAACATGAAAAGAAGTATTTCAAACAAACAGAAACTTTTGTTTGCAAAGAAAACAAAGTAAACAGTATTAATTATATCCACATTTTACTTGTAGGGGAGAGACTAGCACTTGGAAATTTTTTAATCATATCCAAGCCTTGACCTTGAAAATGTGCCAGAATAGAGTTTGAGCTGAGGGTAAATATAATCAAGTCCGAGAGATGTGTTACAGGGTTATTGTAGAAGTCCCCACAAGAAGTTTTATACACACAGGAGATTCAAAGCTAATATTACACTGAGAAAGGTTTGAACATGGTAAAGGATTTACATAGAAATTACAAAAAGAAACTAGAAATATGATTTGTAGTTCTAGAAAACCTGCTTTTTACATCCTTAAGTAGCTTTCCCATCCTTGTGGGGTTTTGTTTGGTTTGGTTGTTTGTTTTTGTTTCTCTTTTTTTTTTTTTTTGCTGCTGTTTATTAGTTTTTGTTTTGATCGGGTTTTTTTCTCATTCAGCTTTAATTCATTATTTTAAAGGGGCTATGGTTTTTGTGGGAATTAATAGGTTGTATCACTTGTAAAGTTCAAATAAATTAACATTGATTGTGTGTGGCATATGCAAGGCACCATGCAAGGCCCTTGAAACCTCCAGACTGCTGTCTGGGGGGTAGGTGGTGGATGTCACACCACTGAAATCTACAACTCTTTGAAAAATACCTATGTAAAGCTGATAATGGGCACCTGTGACACCCCTATCAAGCAGTGGAAAACAAGAGTGAGGACCTGAATACACAGACTTTTATGGGCTGCGCTAAAAACACATATGAGCCCTGTGGCTCCATGTTTCACTCCTTCATATTGTCCCTGAAGATTTTTCATCGCAGAACAGCTTTTATTCTGCAGTTGCTAGAATTGTTATATATGACTATCTTAAGAAATACAATTCTCAGTTCATTTTAGTGGAGTACTTGCACTGCTTCATGATAGCAATGTAGTCCAGAAACTGAATTGGGTATATATTAGTTTCTCTGAAGATGAGGAAGGCATAGATATGGGACTGGTGTTAATGCTGCTGCTGTCGTGTGTTGTTCACAGTGAGAGGTGTAATATCCTGTGCTGTTGTGGGTGGTGTATTAGATGTGGTACTACTGGGAGAGAGAGACAAGCAGTCAGGCACCTAAAGCTTTCTCCAAGTCACTGAAAATTCCTCTCCTCTTTCCAGGTAACCTAGCTGTCCTGCTAAGACATAACCTCACATATAAACCTTGTTCTGCTTGTATGCCACCACAAATGGTGATTATGTGTGGAGGGTGGGTATACGTGGGCTAAGACCCCTCCACAGGCATCATAGACAACTTCTGGAGCTGCAGTGCTGTCAGCAAATCCACAGTCCTCACTGATGTTGTATCTGATGTGGGGTGTGTGAAAATTTATTTCTCTACTGTATTATGTCGTCCTTTTTCTCACCAGTGTTTCAGCCGTTATCCCAGTGAGCATACAAATATTTCACATAAGTAAAGCAGAGACAGGGACTCAGGTCCTCCCCTGACCTTCCTCTTCTGTCTTTGAGTTAGGCAGAACTCATTTCAGACAGGCGTGAACCCACTGTCCCTGTATTTTGAGCAGGACACGTACATGAAGGTGAGGTGAGGAGGGGTGTAACACGCTTTGCTGGCTGACGTGCTTTGCTGGTGGTACTCAGTGAGTTCGGGCTGCATCTTGGTGCTCTCTCCCCAGCCCTGTCAACCCTGCAGGCATTATATAGGATGCTCAGAAATGTTGATGGGCCGATATGTGCCTAAGGCACTTGGTGCTTCAGGGGCTAGGCTGCAGCAAACTGCAATTTTGAAGACTTTAATTTGTCCATGATTGTCCCTGAGGGTCTGGCACTGCTTTATGGATCTTTCTGGCCAAGAAAGTCATCCTCAGCACAGCCCTTCAGGGCACTAGGCACTATGATTTGCATACCATTCCCCTCGGGGCAGTGATGAGCAGACAGATAATTGAAGACTGGTGGTGTTTTGAGAAACTGCGGTGAGGAGGATATGCTTTCATGTGAGCACAGCCTTGTTTGTGGGTCTCCCCAGGCTCATGGGGTAGCGGAGGGCATAGTGGTGCAGCTCCTCGGCAGTCAGGCCTTCTGAAGTTCCACCTGAATGTGAGGAAGAACTTATTTATTGTGAGAGTGACTGAGCACTGGAACAAGCTGCCCAGAGAGGCTGTGGAGTCTCCTTCTCTGGATATATTCACCATCCTTAGAAATGTACTCTAGCGGGTTTGATCAAGGAGGTTGGACTACATGACCTCCAGTGGTGCCTTCCAACTTTAACCATTCTCTGAGTCTGTAATAAAAACATGGTTTAAAGTCCTTTATACACAGGAATCAGCTCTACTTGATATGTTGTGCCTCTGATTTTGACTCAGGGTGTCATCAGTAAAGTACTCAACTCTTCCCATACTCACTCTGGCTGCTGGAAGTTCATTTGGTTATCCCATGCTTGTACCTGAGCACGCTTGATATGGATACTACTTGAATTTCTAGGGTTTGTCAAAAGGTTTTGTACCTTTTGTGCACTCAATTGACTGTTTTTCTTGGCCACAGCTATACATGGATGCTGTGTTTGGGAGGATGGGATCTCTGAGACACTATAGAGAAGTCCTTCACCTTTTTGTCTTTCATATTGCTGTCAACCCTACTGGAGACTTTCACCTTGGCCCCCAGTCACCAACTACATCCAGTATCCAGTGCAAAGTTGACAAGAGTAGCTAAAAAGGCTCCTTTTATTAGAGTCCACTTCATCCCCAATCCCTGACTCAGCCAGTATACTTGATTTCTCTGCATTCCTTTTATCATTAGAAACACTGCTCAAGAAAAATGAGTTTTCTATAAGACTGTAAGTACTGCCTTGCTTATATTAACTCCATGGAATAGCCTTTAATACCATTTTCAGTAGCATACTTCTGGAGAAATTGGTTATTCATTAGCTGGATGGGTGCTGTCTTTACTGGATTAAAAATCTGGCTGGATGGCTGGGCCCAGAGGGTGGTGATAGCATTAAATCCAGTTGGTGTCCAGTCTCCAAGGCTCAGTACTGGGGTCAGTTCTGTTTAATATCTTTAATAATGAGCTGGACAAGGGGACTGAGGGCACCCTCAGTTAGTTTGTTGCCCAGGAGAAAAGGACCTGGGAGTGCTGATCAGCAGCAGCTGAACATGAGCCAGAGTGTGCTCAGGTAGCCAAGGTGGCCGATGGCATCCTGGCCTGGATCAGAAGCAGTGTGGCCAGCAGGGCAGTGAGCTGGCACTGGGGTGGCTGCACCTTGAATCCTGGGCCCACTTCTGGGCCCCTCACTTCAAAAAGGACATTGAGGGGTTGGAGCATGTCCAGAGGAGGGAAACAGAGCTGGGGAAGGGTCTGGAGCACAAGTCTGATGAGGAGAAACTGAGGGAGCTGGGGCTGTTTAACCTGAAGAAAAGGAGGCTCAGGGAAAGCCTTACCACTCTTTACAAGTGCCTGAAAGGAGGCTGGAGCCAGTGAGGTTTGTTCTCTTCTTCCAAGTAACGCATAACAGGATGAGACAACATGGCCTCAGGTTGTACCAAGGGAGGCTTAGACTGGATATTAGGAAAAATTTCTTCACAGAAAGTGCTGTCAAACTGCCCAGGGAAGCTGGTAGAGTCACTATCCCTGGAGGTATTTAAAAGACGTTTAGGTGTGGCACTTAGGGAGGTGGTTTAGTGGTGGACATGGGGTTGGATTCAGTGATCTTAATCTTTTTTTCCAACCTAAACGATTCTGTGATTCTGTGGCTCTGTGAATGTTTGTAATTGGAAATGTTACAGCACGAACGTCTCCTGTGAGGCGCCATCTGGTGCCTCTTTGTAAGCTTTGCATCCCTTGGTAAATTTCAGTGAAATCATACAAGCCTGAAAAACCAAAGGCCAATTTTTTCATGCACAAAAATTGAGGAAAAGACATTTCATATTCTGATGATCTTGTTAAAATTCCTTTTTAATATGTTTCATTTTAGCCTTAAAACTTCCACTGAATTGCTGAATTCTTGGGCCAGGAATACATTATTTCAGCTTTAGTCCTGTCTTTTTTGATTAGTAAAATGGCAATTAGTTGCTGAAAAAATTAGTTGCCACTGATCCCAACAGTGAAATTTTTCCTGAACAAAATCATTAGACCTTGTTTATGCTAATTAGTTCCTTTTGAATCTATGGGATAGCTTCAGGCACAATCCTAGTAACAAAAAGAACATTGTGCATCTGACTGTTCAGTTCAGAGCTACTGGAAAATGTCTTACATAACACAGATGAAAAAGATTAGCAGTTTCAGAGTCATCATCTTTAGTTCTAAAGGACATTACAAAGGAGGTTAATTAATTTAATACACTTGTAATGTGGACTAGGAAACATAAAATAAGTTCTTCCATTTATGTAAAACTGTGATATGTACAAGCTTCAGAGATGTTACATGAACAGAAGAATGAAATATGTATGTTTAAATCGGTAGAAATCATTCATAATGCTGTATTTTTTGTTTTATTTGTTGAGAGTTTTTTTTCTGAATGGCCATTTTTGACATATGTAGGAACTTTCTTTCAAAAAAAACCTGAGCACCTGCGTGTTAGGAAGATATGCAGTAGCAGCAAAGGCTCTGAAATTGAGACCGTCTCAGAGACTTCATGTATTGGTTTAGGCACACAAAATTGGCCACCCAATTTGAAAAGTCCATTGTGTTTTGCCTGAGTCCCTTGGTGATCCGAAGGTCCTAGCCTGGGGGAGAGACTGGGACTGCTGAGTCTCATATTTTGCCTCTGAAATCATGAACTTCATTAGTTAAGATACATAGGTAACACCTATGAGCAATTTTATTTGTGACATTTAGGTTTCCCTTCTGCTGCGGTCAAACACTGCTGTACTTACCAAGTGTTTGGGGATTAAATTGTTTAACCACAAGATATACCAGAGGCTAAGGATGAAGAATTTTATAGGAACAGCTAGTAAAACCTTTGATGATTACTTTTCTTTAGACCTCTATGCACAGCTTTTTGCTAGAAAAATAGTGATTACTGTTACCTATTTTTTTTTCCATCCCAGCTAGTGATAAAATGAACATTAGAAGATGGGTCTTGAATTCACAGTCTCAGTTTGTGCAAGGAAAAGGAATACAATGTCCTTGTGTAGGAATTTTGAAGCTAATTACATTGCCTTGAGCCTTGCAATGCAAAGTTGCAGCTGCACAATGGAGCCACTTTCAGTTAAGAAACTGCATAAAAAAGGACCAGATCCTAGCAAAGGCTGGCAGGCTGACACTTGGGCAGCAAAGAGAAGGGAATTTTAGACTCTGTCCTGTAAAGCTACACGGTGGGGGAAGTTATTCCAGCAGGTAAAAGTTACCTCTAAACAAAGTTCAAAATTGTATGTGTTTAATATTGCAAAATATTTTAAAGAAAACTGTACTGTGTCTTTCAATGCCAGTATAGAATTTGGGACAGGTCCCAAGGGAAGCTCAGTCCATCCAAGGGCTTACAAACCTTGACTCTGTCCCTTTAAATGTAATTGTTAGTAAACACTTTCATGAAAGAAGCTTTCATCAGAGAAAAAAAAAAAGTGGCAAACTACAGTGGTAAATAATTTGCCTTGGCAAATAATATTTAAGCCACTGATTTGAACCGTAATTCTGTTCAGCATTATCATTTGCTTTGTAAATAAAAGTGCATATCCAAACAGCCAAGCTTTCTGTTGTTGATGAAAATGGGAAAATGTGGGGCAGAGGGAATGTGTCACTTCCCTTCCTTTCTGGAAGTCTGGGGTTTCCAGCTATTCAGATGAAACTGCTTGTGTTTCCATCGATACGAGCCTTGCCCTGCCACGGGAGAACACGGTTGAAAAATGCCCCCCTGCCCCCGGCTCCGAAGGTGTCTCCAGAGGCCCCTGCACTCCAGTGCTGACCATGGGGAGCCCTGGGAGAGGAGCCGGGCGCTCCCAAAGCCGCCCGGCCGAGCGAGGGCAGCGCCCCGGGCCGAGCCCCGGGTCCCACACCTGACACCGGCCCGGCGCTTTCGGGGGTGCCAGAGGGAGATTTGCATTTCGCAGCCCGCAGCGAGCTTCCCCCCGTTTCTTCTCTGAGCCAGATGGAGTCACATTTGGTTTCTCTTTTAAGCATGTTACTTTTGTGAGGAGAATAAAACGAGCAGGAACAGCTCTTGGCCGCAGCGGCACAAACCAGCCCTGCTCTGCCAGAGGAAACCACATAAAAGCGCGCGGGTGTGCGTCTGGGGGGAGGGCGCAGCGAGCGATGATGCCTGGAGCTTCTTGCACTCGGAGCTGCGATTTGTGAGTGAAACATGATGAAATCACCCCCTGGACAAATCACACGAGCCTGTCAACCTCACCAGGTGGGATTACTCGTAGCTAATAGCCTGAACTCCCCGAGCAAACAGAGCTCTGCTCTCACTATAAAAAAAGGCGACGGTGCGGCGCAGGCTTTTCAAGAATTCCCTGGTATGGCTAAGCAGGGCTGCGTCCACTCGCACCAGGTAGGGGAGGAGAGGAGCGTGTTTGCTTTTAGAGGAGGAGTAGCCCGTCTCTCCTGAATAAGTTCCTACAAAAAAGAACGTTTCAGCTTCAGAAAGAGATGTTTTATTCATAAATCCCTTCTGGTTTGTGTTACTCTCCAACGGTGACGCTGTCAGCTGCTGCTTCAGTGATGGGAACTGCAGTGCTGGGGAACTCCAATGTACTGAGGACCATCTCTGTCCTTTATGCATAATGCTCTTAGTGCAAAAGTCCTGCTTCTTGCACAGTTTGCTTACTTTGCTGTTTTAATTTGCAGGTTATATCCTTATTTGCTTTTGCCTTTGGAGTAAATGTCTGCATGGGATTTACAACAAATCGGTTTAGGAGATCTGAAGAATGGGATGAGGGCCCGGTCTCAGGTACAGTAACAGACATAAATTGTACATCACCATATACCCTTATGTTATAGACTGTGGTTAGAAACCATTCCTACTCTGTAACAGTAGTTTGCTTGTTCCTTTTCCCTCTAGGATATAGAGAAGAATAAATAACTCGCTGAGCCTGAGTCAGTTGACCTTTGGGACTCACCTATAGGTCTCCTATTTACTTAAACTTTTGCTCTGTGTGCATGTGACTATGGAAAATTTAGCTTATTTTAGGACTGAGCACTGTCAGTCTCACAGAGACTGGTCTCATCAGCTCCTGAAGTGTTTGCAGTGTTTTGTACCCTGCACAGCTTCCTTCTAGTGCTAAGAGAAATTCCCTGATGGCTTTAAGGGTGATGGGTTTATTTTGGTAGCTATTGAAGCGGTTTCTAGAAACTTGATTAATGCTTTCAAGAGGCACTGGTGAGAAAAGCTTTTGGGATTTCTGTGGCTCCTGAGGTCATGCTGGTTTGTGAACAGTAGACGGCAGACATCTGACAGCGGAGAGGGCTGGGAGAGGAGAGCAGGTGTTCGTGCAGATGTGCTGTCACGGAGTCCTCTGCTTTTCTTACTCCTACTTTATTTCTTTGGAAGACAGCAAGAACATAGCACAGGAGGAACTGTTATTTATGTTGTGGGGCAGTATAGGGTTCTGTGAGCTCAAGTGTAGTCCAAATGGAAAAATGTATAATCCAGACAGCTAGTCTTTTTTTATTCAAGAAAAAGCAGGCTTGAGTTGTGTCTCTGTTCCTTTGGCAGGAGAAAGGAAACTTGCGGTCATTGGCTTAGAGCTGGTTAACGTAACTGAAGTGAAAGGGTTTCATTTGCAATGCCCATCTGTAATGATAGCCTGTGAATTTTAATTATAAAATTGTTTGCCGTGGACAGAGTTTGTTGTGTTCCTGGTATTATGTCTGTATCCTCCTGTCCTCCCTCTTTGAGGAATTGGTGTCTAATCACAGCCACTATCAGGACTGCTGGTCACTGAGGAGAGGCATTTTAGGTAATCAAGAAGATAGTGGCTGTTGCTTTTGATCTTTATAGCAGTAAAAGAAAAATTACTTGAAAAATAATTTTTAAAAAGTCTTCTGAGATGTTAGCTGTAGAACAGATGTGTAGTGTGTGTAATAGGAATGGGAAGGATTTGCATTTCAAATGTTCAACACCAGAGTGCCAGTTGCTTTACTTTCACTGGTGACTGTCAGGGCACGGCTCAGCTGGTTTTTACTGAAGACCCAGAGGTCTGATATTGGGGTCCCATTGCAGCTGATCAGTGCCAACTCTGCTGAGCCAGTCACCACTGTTCAACACCTCCAGGTCTGGGAACAGTAATTATATGCCCCTTCCAATAGCAGGAAGATTAGCTCAACATTCCAGAAAAGTCGGAAGAAACACAGGATCTCTTGAAAAGGGCTGGAGATGGGGTACTTTTGGAAATCTTTTGAAAATTGGCTTACAAGTGGGGTTGACTCAGCACCTAGCATTGAAGTAGTCCAGTCAAGGGTGCAACAATGAGGGACGAAAGTAATGGAGGATTTTGTCCAATTTGTGTTTATGTAGCTTGGTTACTTTTATTGCAGGAGAAAAAAATATGATACAAAGCATAAAGTATAGTTACAATGAAGTATAGACAGTAAAAAGTTACACTGGAGATGTGTGGGTTTTTTAGCAAACTGAAAGCACTGTGATCAAAGAGCGTTAGTCACTCTAATTGCATGACTTCCAATTATACTTCATTAGAAGAACAGTCCAATGAAATATTCAGAAATAAAAATAGGTATAAATTATTTTTCAACTTCACTATTCTTTAGCTTATATGCAAAGTGTCTTGATGTTGAGAATTAATTATTTTATACTGACAAAACATTTTCTTTACCAAGCATTATTGTAGAAATCAATTTGTTATTTCTCCAGGGGTAAGCCATGATTGTAAGCAAATTTTTGTTTTCATCTAGCATAGAACTCTTCTGTGAGCCAAAACCAATTTTTTCCCCAGTGTCTTGCAAATGCATGCCAAAGTGTCACCACAGTGGCTAAAACACCCCTTCTTGTTCTCTTTTTACAGTGTACAGACATACAGATGTATGTCTTTATACACTTGAGATGTTGAATATTTGTACCCAACAAATTATTTGATTGAAGTAAATTTTTTACTCAAAATTATAAGAGATAGTAGAGAACCAAAGCTCACATTTTTCCATAACTTTGTCTTTGTAAGCTACTTACTTTATGAATTTCCTAGCCATCTTTTTAAGCACTTTCAGGGAAAACGGCCTTAGTAATTTCTTCAAGCATGGTTCTTGATCACAGTAGGATAACTTAATGCTTTGGGTGGAGAAACACTAGTTCTTCTATCTCTTCTCACTCTCTTCTCACTGTAGTTTTAAGCATGCCATTAAAAATAGTCATGCTTTTCTTCTGTTGGAATACTTGTATTTTTTCCCTTATCTGACTTTTCATTTGGATTTAACTCATTGCAAAAATGAAAAGCAAGTTCATAATAGGAGTATCATCTAGCAGAACTAGCACTCCAGATATTTTGTTTAAGTATTTTGTTGTTTCATATCAGTTCTATATGGTATCCAAAGTAGTAAATTTTCACTAGGAAGTCTCCTTATAATGACTCTTTAAGCATGTCTATATTGTGTAGTCCTGTTTTAAACACTGCTACAAATAAATGGATTTTATTATTTTTAAACCTCGTAATCAGACAGAATCAAAAGAAATAGTTCAATATGGCACTTTCTAAGATAAATATAACACCTTTAAAATGGAAATGTAGCAACTTCCTTGAACTGAATCACAAAGGCACTATTGCCCTATTTAGCTTGGTCTCCAATCTATGACACAGAAGACAATTAGATGTCTGTTTTGAACTTAGTGGCAATAAAAAGAGTGTACAGAAAGCAACGTGAAAAGCTTTATGTATGAAATAAGGAAGGAAGGATCTTCAGGCTGAGGTCCCTGTGCCTGATACACCATCAGACTGCAGGAGCTGTGGAGGGAAGCAGGAATTTTGAAAAGGATTTTAAACTGTCTAAGTTTGTTCTGTACAGGGGTTTCTGTTAATTTGAAAGTGTTCACCAGGGAGAGAGCTCCTGATGATATATTTTCAAACTATTTTGCATGCGCCAGTACTTGTGCTATGGCATTGTGCACGACCTGAAAATCATGGTCTGGCTGCAAAGGCAAGGTCAAGCATGAGAAACAAAGAAACATTCTTAATGTGCTTGGAGAAATTCAGCGAGTTCTCTTTTGTGCTGCAATATGGGAAGTGTCCTACATTGACTCAGGACATGTGACTTGAATTTGCTAAGTGATTTGGGATAATTTGCTACATCGCTAATGAGGTGGCTGTCAAGAGATGTGAAAAAATTGGACAAGGTAGGTGGGCTAAACCTTTCTTACATGAAATGGAAACCCTACTTGCAGTTATGGAAGACGGAGCTAGAAGGGATGTTGAACAGCTGTGTAGAGCTCCATATCCTAAGACCTGATCATTTGTTACAGAAGTGCTTCTGACAGATCTTGGCCTAGAGCTTCTTCAAAATCTTCAAGCTCTGAGATTGCACAGCTGCTATGGGCAGTTTGTTCAGGTGGTTTCCTGGTATAAGTGAGCTGCTCTTTACAGCAGGTGGACATTCCTTGAGCTGCAGTTAACTATCTCTTATGTAATCTGCAGTCACATTTACACCTTCTCTTTCCTAAACACATGTTGATGTGTTGGTTTTGGGTATTTTTGGCCTTCTGAAAACATCTCCCTCTCAGCCCTTTGAAATGAAAAGGGTAATGCCCAGGGTAAGGTTTATATGCTAATATTTAAAGTACGTAATACCTTAAACTTTCTAATACCTTTGATTTACAGCTTTACTGGATCTGTGATTACATATTACCTAGCTCCAAAAGAGAAAGAAGTGGAAGAGGTTAAATGACATGAAAGTAGTTTTTGGTAGTAGATTTTCAGAAGCATTTGATAGGAAGCAGCTGTCATCAAAAATAAGGACCACAGCTTCATAGCTCTGAAAATTTGAGTGTTGACGTGATTTGAAACAATTCTCATGTGACTACTTTCTATTGTAGCTTTGTGACCTACTTACATAAACAAAGAAAACACTGATCTATATATTGCCAGCACAGTCTTTATCTCCTTGGAGCTTCAGATGGCCAAAATGCTAATGGCTCACTAAGAGCATGCTTGCTGAATATGTTTCTATAGAGTGAAACTTCACTGTGTGTATGATGTTACTCACCCTGAGTGCTGCTGACCTGATTGAAATAAAGCCCTACAAAAACAGAAAGGTGGAGCTGTCTGCTACTACCTTTTCCAGCAGTTATATGGGTGTGCCTTGACACTGCCATGAGCCACTGTTGCAACCACTGTACATTTGGGTTTCTTACCTATGATCTTGCTGTAGCACTGATTTTCTGACAGGTTTACTTACTGAAATGGTTTGTGCTGGTGTCCAGTCAGTGCCACTCCAAGGGAAGTGGTGGAGCAGTGGTACTTGGGGTGAGAGCTGGTGAGACATCAGCTGCTACAATGTCACTTCCAAACTCCCCCTGCATCATATTTTCCATCCATTCTCACAGTGTTCAGTTAATTCCATGTTATTTGGGAAGAGATTTCCCTTCAGTTTATGTGGAAACTAAATTCTCAGCTATGTGAAAGTGTAGGGGGAAAAATACATAAGAAAATATCAGAGCAACTATTTCCCAAAAGTGCCATTGCGTCAGTCCTCTAAAAGTCATACTGCTAATCATGGTGATGTTTGCCAAACCCAAAACCAAGCCATGGTCTAAAAGAAAACAAAACACAAGACCATTTCAAATGCTTAATTTTAATAGGTCTCTCAAGGAACAAAAGGCATTGTGAAATTTTCCTTGGAACACCTCTGTATTCAAAGGATAACATACATTCTTTATTTCATAAAATACAATTAACCCTAGTGAACAGCACACACTTTTCCTGCTTCATATAAGCTGCTATGTAGGATTCTCCTATAAGAAAAACTTGTAAAATAGTAAGTTTTGAGAAAAAGAGCAGGCATATGTCAGCTTTGACATTATAGGCCCTTACTAATAAATAGATCATTGAAGTCTAATACATTGTTCATGGTTTGCAGACTGGCAGTCGTCCATTTACTTATACACATAACAATTATTGATTTCTTAAATACTTCTATATTTTTTAAGTTTTTTAGAATTTGTTGCCTTGCAGAAGCACATCAAAAAGCCTTGCTTTATTTCTCCATTAATTTAAAGAGCATTTTTAACTTTTCTTTCACACTTCACATTGATTTGACACCTTCCAGTGTAGCAAACCAGGTCCTGCTGTCTGCACTTAGATTAATTGGAGTCCTTTCCTATGTGAACTGCCCAGCCAACCATGAAAATGTCACTTGGTTTCTGAAAACAAAGGTCTGCTTCTGTGGAATAGCTGCAGTTCCTGGAATGGGGCCTTGGAGACTTCAATACATTTCTGCTAATGATCTCTTGATTGTTACAGAGGTAAAGCCAGGGCTGTTTCTTTACAGGATGTTATCACAGCATGCTGCTTCCTTTTTTTTTTTTTTTTCCCAAAAGAACAATTATTTTTTTAATTTGTTCTTTTTTTGCTTTGTTCGAGCAATTCTCCTGCTCTCCCTGCTCCCTTCCCTTTCCCAGAGCAAGCATCCGAGGTCTTGCTCCGTCGAGTGGCTCAGGGCTGAGCTGCCTGTCCCATCTCTGCCAGCCTGACAGATGTTGCCCTGTTTCTTGTTCCACACAGTCCTGTCAGATTCCCCCTGGATCAATACCTCTGGCTCCTGCAAAAACAGATGCTTTGAGCTTCAAGAGGCAGAGCCTCCAGGCTGCCGCTGTGACAACCTGTGCAAGAGCTACAACAGCTGCTGCTTCGACTTTGATGAGCTGTGCTTAAAGACAGGTACGATGGGTCTCCTGTCCTGCACTGCCAGGTGCTGCTGGCACCTGGGTTCTGCCAGTGGTCAGGACCTGCTTGATAAACCAGCACTCCTTGGCATAACTTGCATCTCTTCCTCACCTTGCCCTGGCCAGGTAGGCTTAGCTCAGCCTAAAATGCAGCCCATGTTTCTTTGCAAGGAGTAATAGGAATGTGCACCTATCTCTCCTTAATGCTGGGGCAGAAAAAGCAGGCTATTCTTCATACCACATAGAAAAGCAGATCTCTGACACTAAATTAAAAGCAAGAATCAGTGTTCAGGCACCAGTCTGATCTCTAGTTTACAATCAAAAGCTGTGGTAAAAACTGGACATTGGTCATGTTGTGTCAGCCATCCTTTTTCATCCCAATTGATAACTTAATACTGGAGCAATTCAGTCTCGCTTGAGAGGGTGCCTTGGAAGCTGGGATCACTGAAGGGGTGCGGGTCCTTTTGGAGCAGGGGACAGCCAGGGCTTGCTACCTGTGCCCCAGACCCTGATTTCCAGGTGTCAGGATGCATATTGCTGCACTGGTAGAAACATTTGACTTCAATTCATTGGACCCTGGGGGACGGAAATATAGCAATAGGTTCACTTTCTTTTTTTGGCTTTTTTTTTCCATGAGTCATAGGTAAGGAGAACTTCAAAGACAGACATGAGTTATATTTTTCTTCTTAGCATAGTGCATTGAAATTATTAGTTGTACCTATCTCCTACAGTGTTTGCATAGTGGTCAGAGTTGACACAGGTGCCTTTTATTTTTGCCATTGAACGTTTTATTGCTTTATTGAAGTATTACACTTACTAAGCAGCCAGAAGAAAAGTGCAATGATTAAAAATATCATTGCCTATGGATGTGCCATTCTTGAAACTCATGACTTTCTCAGTTCTGTTTATGATTATATAATTTTCATAGATTGATACAAAAAAAGAGTGAGCTAATATAGTATGAAAAACAAGTTTGGTTCCAGGCCAAAAATTTCTGAATTTTAGGCTGACGTGTTCTGCCCCTGCTGTAAATGGCTGCAGAATGAGAGGGTCTTTTAGAGGACTTTCACAATGATGTCTGCTACCAAAGTGCAGAATTTCAGTTCCTCACCCCCCTGTCCACAGTGGACACATAGGTTCACATATGCATATCGATACCTGTATAGCTCCTGGGCCTGCTCTGCTATGGTCATATACTCCCACAGGCATTTATTCAGGCAATTAGCACATGTGTGATCTGTAAATATTACATACCTTTGGAAATAAGCCCCAAATGAAGCAGAAAAGGGGATAAAAGACATTGCTCTGATGCGTGGTTTTTTACTGGGTCCATGTTGTCTAAAGTGATTTTTATAGTTTCTTGGGTGGACCTTATTGTGGAAAACCATATGTTTAAAACCATAGGCCATGTTTCAAAGTAATGTACTACTCTTGAGAGAGCATCTAACTTAGGCCAGATCTTAAATTCATTTGCAAGCTGAGAAAAGATGGAGTTTTCACAGCAGCCATGCCATGCTTTTCCTTAAAGAACAGCTCTTGTTTTTCTTATCTTTGAGGTTAGTACTGGATATGCACTATGGGTGAGGAATTGATGGTGGGAGTATGACATCACTTTGCATCGACGTAGTCTTTTTTCTACTTTCTTATTTTCTAAGGATTGAACAGGAAACTGTACTAATTGTGAAGAAAAGCAAAGATTACCCAAGAAACACCAGAATTCTTAGTTTGTGCCTTAAGTTCCACCATTTATTTATGAAGATCCTTTTTTGTCTTTTCCTTTCCACACTTTTTCTGGCAATCAGACTGTACAAAGCCTGGAATACAGTACCTGAGGGTAGCAGAAATACTCACACACGTTTGTGGAGGAGCCCTGCTGCACTTGCAAATGACAAGGGTCCTTTTTCTTTCTTTCTGGTTGACATACCTACTTTAACGACTGGAGTGTTTTCATTGTAGGTGAATGAATACTTTTTGTTTTCATTGCAATCTCTCATTCTTGCTTTTATTGTGAATAATTTAGCTCGGGGTTGGGAGTGTACCAAAGATCGCTGTGGAGAAACCAGGAATGATGACAATGCTTGTCACTGCTCTGAAGACTGCTTAAGTAGAGGAGATTGTTGTACTAATTATCAAGTCGTTTGCAAAGGTACGTCTTTGGTCTTTCTACTTCTTATCTCTCCAAACCCAATAGAAGGCAGGGTAAAGAGTTTTCATCAGAAAGAGGAACTCTTTGTTTCGCTTTGATTTTTAGGAGGTGGGGAAAGTGGGGTATCGCATTTGTAATTTTCTGGGCACTAGCAGACGTAAATAATATGTTGAAGGACGTTATCTTTGCCTGTAGAGATAATGGTAGAAAGAGAATAGGTGGAGGTGGATGAAGAAGAGTTAAAAGCAAAGCTCTAAAGTGTTCAGATACATTTGTGTACATCACAGGGAGTGCAGGGATCTCTAATGATCTCAGAAGGAAGGAGCATTCCTAGATATGTTATCTCTGTGCCAAAGACCTCTCTCCACCCCCACCACAAAAGCTCCTGCTCAAACTGCTTGGCCTAATATCTGTAGGCATTGTTTCTTGTGGAAGAGGAGTTGCAAGAATCCAAGGGCTATTACTCACAGGTGGGTGGTGTGGGTTTCAGATGACCGTGACACACCATGGCTGCAGAACAGCCCGCGCTGCTTGGCGGGCAGGTGGCCTTCGAAGACCTGATTTTCATCCAGTGCTCTGCTCTTTTAGAGCGTACCCTGCCTGTCACAGCAGGTCTTCTGATCCTTGGTAATGAGTTCTACAGGTTTTTGCTTTTGTATCTCACCTAGTTCTTAGGTTTTTTTCATTCGTTAAATTTACTGGGGCAAGGGTTACAGTTTGAAATTATTTCACCATTTTGGACAAATGCATACGTTCACAAAATTATAATGGTCCAGATCCATGTATACAATGAAAATGGGCCTTTTTGTTTACTTGGGTTTTGCTGTTGGGAATCCAAATGAAATATATATTTTCCAACAAATCCCTGTAGATTGTCCTTCTCCTTCCCAAAGAAACCAGAAGCTGAGACCACTTAAATACTAATATAGTTTCCAATTCCTGCCTTTTTTGTGAGCTTCCTATCATAAGGGTCAAGACAGAGGAATTTGTATGTCTCCAGGTTTAATGTACATAATCTTCGTTTAATTGGGTAATAACAAACTATCTCAATGACTCTGGAACTTCTGACAGGACTAAGCTTTATATGAGAACAGTGTTTCCTCTTTGTCCGTGCCTTTGCCTATCTGAGTATAGTGTGTTGTTTTTTGGGTTTTTTTTTCCCCTTGGGAATTGTCCCTCCACCTCCTTTCATGGTCAGTTGGAATTGCTGAAGCACACGTTTCCTGCAGGTCTTTTCGATGATGTTTTTTGCTTTGTTCTTTTAATTGAATTTCATTTCTTTTAATAGTGTGAGGTTCAGGAAGTAGGCTTGTTAGCTAATAATTTGTTTTTTTCAATTGACCTGTAAAAGTGCAAGTCATGATCCACTCTATAGACAGCATTCAGCAGTGAAAACCTTAAGAAAATAGTTGATTACATGAAGTAATTTTAACTAATCTAACTTTGAAAGAGTATTTAATGCTTTTTTTAGCAAGAGTCTCACATGATCCATGAGCTGATCACCTCTCTAAACCAGCTGGAAACTATTTAGAGTTGTTTTTCTTCCCCAGAATGAATTTTGTTTTGCACCTTTAGCCTGCTGAATCAGCTCTTGGAGGCATCAGAACTGATGGGAATTCACAGCCAGAAGCAGCACTTACCTGTTTTTGACAGATCAAAAATAAAAAAAATTAAAATAGATGACCACTCTGTCTAAAGCGTTACCACTGTCTCCTGCGGTCAAAAGGACACTTTTAACTCCAGTTTTAAGAGCTGCTTGTAGAAGTGCTAGTTTGGATATTTTTGTTGAATAGAATATAACCAGATCACTTGTTCAGCTTTGTGAAAATACATTCTCATTATTCATGGGAAATATGACAAATCAGTCCATTAACTGGAGCTAGACTTTATTTTTTTTAGTATATATTTTCTGTAAAACCTGTAGCTGTATCCACAGATTTTGTATTTTTTGTTTTTTGAAACTCCAATGTGACTTTTCTGGTAGGAGAAACCCACTGGGTGGATGATGACTGTGAAGAGATAAAGGCTCCTGAATGTCCAGCAGGGTAAGTGTTTAGCTTGCACCTGGAAAAGCAAATGCAGCAAAGCCAGTGGTCACCAGCTCTCGCCTTGGACCTCTGCCACCACATTTCTGCACTGGCTCTGTCATGCAGGCTGAATGACTGTGGGTTGGATACTTTCCTGGGCTTCACCGTTTGTACAGTTATGCTCATAATCCTGTAATGCATTTACCTTTATTTACCCTTAGAATATTGTCATGCATTAGCCTTTGAGCTGCTGGGTGAGTAGTGGTGGATGATATTTGGGTTTGAACTCTTGGTCTTCAATGACTTGCTGCTGGGTTTGCCTGCCTCTCTTACATGCATAGGGAAGGTAGCCAGACTCCTCTGAAGTCAGTGGAAAGGCCTAGGTTGTTCTACTTTCAGTAAAATTCAGGTTAAGCCATATGTGAACATAGTTCAGGCAATTTGGTTTTTAGGTGGAATTTTATGCTTTTAGCATTATGTTCTTAAATGAAAGGCTTTCTAAACCACAATGGGGTACAGGCTTGACTTAGTGAGGAATTTGAGCACATGAGTAACATGGAGAAAGTAAGTAATCTTTGAAACCTTTTGTCTCACTATTATCCCTAAAGGTAAGCATCTACTTGGGTGCTGTTAGGAGGATAGTTTAGAGATGCTTCTCTCGGTGACAGTGACAGCTGCTAACCTCTGCAGCAGGTGACATTAAAAGCCCAGGTGTGTCCATCCATGGCACGTTTCTGCCTACTTGACTTTCAGTAGCAGTAGTAAATTCAAAAAGTAAAAAAGTGACATGAAATACTGTCATCTTTAGTGTGTTAGAACGAACTGTGCCTCACAGAGCTTGCTCCAAATGCCCCATGGACTTCTGTTTAAGAAGACCAACTGTCCTGAGACATGTGGCTTTTACCTAGAGATTGTGTGCCGGGCTGGCTACTTGTGCATGGTAAATTTACTTCTCCATCTCCTTCTATAAGCACTTGCCTTTATGGGTTATATGTTTTTAGCTGCTCAGGGAAGATGTCTTTTATGTTGGATATCAACCCTTTCAGTGACTGAGTGTGGCTGTTACTAAGTGTGAGGATTATCAGTTTCTCTTGGTCTGTTAAGTATATAAAAGACTATAGGTATATAGTTTATACAGTAACTGAACTTCTGGATTTATTGGAGGCTCAGTGAGCAAGTGGAAATTAAAAAAGTAAAAATTTGAAATGCTGCTTTATATTCCTGCTGCTTTTGCTTTTAGCTTTGTTCGTCCTCCTTTGATCATCTTTTCTGTTGATGGTTTCCGTGCATCATATATGAAGAAAGGGAACAAGGTCATGCCCAATATTGAAAAACTGAGTGAGTACATCTATTTTCTGACAATAAATGAAAGACAGTCTCTTGCAGCCCAATTGCTTTCATTGTTTGTTGAGTAGTAGAAGGGTCAGCGTGCATATGAAATGGCAGAAGTCCCCTTTAAATTAGGTGATATCAACTGGTCACTTGAAAGCACCCTGAATAATGTAGTACACAGCTGCTGCTTTGGGAAGTGCTGCTCAGAATCAGTGACTTCATGTGGTTTTGTCAGCAAAGAAACTCATCTTTAGTACATGATATATATCGTGCATGCTTACAGGCTAGTTGAGAGGTGCCCAGGAAATTTTTCACTTGATTCAGAAGTCAGAGATATGGATAACTGGCTGAAGGAGTTGTACGTGGATGCCTGGTAACTGGCTGAAAACATGCCCTGCACTCACCTTCCTGAGAATGGACATCCCCTTGGGTTTGTGGAGGACTGGGTGCACTGCATATTTGAGCCTCTCTGTATTGCATGGTGTTTGTGTGCCTGTATCCTTGAAATGTCTTGGTTTTTTTTCCTCTCTGTGCTGGCCCTCCTATTTGTGTAGCTGATTATGGTTGGGTTCAATGATCTTGAAAGTCTTTTCCAGCCTAAATGATTCTATGATTGCGGGGGGGGGGGGGGAGGGCGGTGCTGAGGCCACAAAGCCCAGTGTGAAACTGCAGCTTTGGGGTATTTATTACTTAAAATAAACCTGTGTTTTCTCATATTGTTTTACTTAACAAGAGACTTCCAATGATTCTGGATGGAGACTAACTCAGGAATAAAAAACGATCTATGAGAATATAGCTGGTTCTCTAGTCACCTGGATGCCTTATTTCAGTTGTTAGTTGTGAAGTACAAAGAGTGCATGAGTAGATTTACTACTGCCTTTACTGCTGACTACTGTTAAGCAGCAGAAAGTTCACTTAAATTAGTTAAAATTTAACTAGTTTCTGCATCATTTTGAATCACAGAAGTTACTTTCTCTGGTTTTGTTTTCCCTGTCTAAGACCTTTGCTTCCTCACATTTGCATTTGATTTTTCAGGATCTTGTGGAACACATTCTCCTTATATGCGACCTGTTTACCCTACAAAAACATTCCCCAACTTGTACACTCTTGCTACTGTAAGTCCCTGGGAAGGAATTTTTCATGATAAAATGTTGCACTGGAGTAGAAATGTGTGTTATGAGAAGCAAGATTTTTAAAAATGTATATATATATTATAAATATAACTGCTTCATTATCCGTCCTTTTTGGTATTTATTTATGTTCAGTATTTTCTTCATTTTGAAAAAAAAGTATTTAAGTATTTTATTTTGAAGTGGTGAAATGGTTTGTATCTCACCATTATACACTGACACAGCTTTCCTATGCTTTCTTATGCCTGCTTTTTCAGTTATTTGTACTGCTGCATAATTACAGGTCAAAGTTTTCCTAGGGGAAAAAAAACCACCCCTGAAATGCTGCCCTGAATACAACCAGCAGTTGTTTCTCTGCTGGCGCAGCCCAAGTCAGTGGGGCAGTGTGCTGAGTCTGGAGGCTGCCTTGGCCCTGCAGTGAGAGGAGCCATTGCTGTGTGCGTTGGCAGGGCTGGCAGCCAGGCTGTCCCCACACCTGTGTGACACTGATAGTGCTCCCAAAGCTGCCATAAGCGACTCTCCACCTGCAGCTGCAATTTTTAGCTTTTTAAAATTTTTTTTTATTTTTATTTTTTTTTGTGTGCAGCCGCTGCACAAATGTTTAAATGGAGAGACAGGAGCATATGGAGAAAGAATAGGTTGGGAAGGGAGAGGGCCCAGACAGCGGAATTTTCTGCTCTTCTCCCTGAATTGCTTTTACTGCAGGATAAGTCATGATATAAACCCATGGCTTTGGGTGACCTGCCTCAATTTATTTTCTTGGAAATAATTTATCTAACAGAAGCACTCATGAAGAGAAAGTATTATCAAATGGAAGTGCTAAGCGTTGCTCTTGCAACCAGAAAATGAATTATTGTGTCCAGAAAGGGCATTCATGAGGAGGAACTGAAAGTACAAATCGATCTTCTTTTCATACACTTATACTTTTTCTTTGATGACCTCAAACTAACTTTTAAACTGTGAAAAACTTGAAAGTATTGAGTAACAGGAGTTTTTTATGCTTTTTAGCACAATTCAATCACCTCTTACTGCTTTCATTACTACAGCCAGGTTTAAATGTGCTTATCTGAAAGTAAAAATCTTTTCTGTTATGTAGTTACAAAGATACTTACTTTGAAATAATTTAGTGATATTTGCAGATAGCTATGAAGCACTGCATTTGTGTGTATTAGGGTTTTACTAATTAATCTACTTCTGCACAAAGGGACTCTATCCTGAATCACATGGGATTGTTGGCAATTCGATGTATGACCCAGTGTTTGATGCCAGCTTCAGTCTTCGAGGGCGAGAGAAATTCAATCACAGATGGTGGGGAGGTCAACCAGTAAGTTTCAAATTCCCTCCTGCTTCTTTCTTCCTCCCTCTTCTCCCCTCCCCCTGTGCTGTGGAACATAGCCAATAATAATAATTTTAAGAAACCATATGTGAACAATTTGTACCTAATCCCTGCCCCCCTGGCTGGCCCTCTGTCTATCAGTTTAATGTAATGTTTTGAGTTGGCTTTTGCTTTTCAGAATAATAAATCCATTGACTATGGAAAGGTGCTTGCACTGATAAGTATAAATTAGACGCAGCTAGGATAAAACCCTCACTTGAGGCAGCAGTGTAACACTGTAATTTTGTTACTACAGCATAATGTTTCCTTTTCATTATGGATTTCTCAGGTTTTTGTCCTAGTAACGTTTTTGAGCAGTTTTAGCATAAATATTTTGTCAGCATAGCACGGCATAATTTCATAATTATTAGTTAAGTCCACAAGTAATCACTGTTTTAATACCTGATTTACTGCAGAGGCTGTGGAAACTTGAGAGAATTAATTTCTGCCTTGAGTACAGCAGCAGAGGCTGAACTATGTCCAGTCTCTTAGATTAGTGTTGGACTTGATTTGTCTAGCTCTGAGCCCTAGTTCTGGACAAGGAAATGGAGTCCTTCCAAGTATTCTGTGTTACTGCAGCTAAGACAGTAGCTTCTGCCTACCTTTCCCCTATTCATGCATGCTGTGGTGGCTTGCTTTGACAGCAAAAGTAAAACTAGTAAGTTTTAAGTGCAGGAAACCAAGGTGTATGCACATTTCATTGCAGTGATTGCTTAGGGAACTATGGTTTAAATGCTCTGTGGTGAATTAACCTCACAAAAGAGTAAGGTTAATGCAGTGATTAAAAGCGAGGACATCGGAAAGGGTTTGGGAACACCATAATCTGTCATTTCTGTTTGCTAAATTGATCCATATCATCCCCCAAATCTCTTAAGACACAAATATCCCAAGAGGCTAAAGGGAGTTACTCAGACAGTTGTTGGCTTAGCGAGTGTGTGTGTTGTCTGCATGTCGTTTAGTCCGCAACAAATGTGAGACAAGGCAATTTGGAGCTGCAGGCAGATGTGTGACAGGCAGATGTGTCTGGCTGTAGCTGAGCCAGAATGAGGTACTTGTGCTGTTGTAAAATCTGTCAGTGAGTGTAGGCTCTCTCCCCTTGGCTAGCTATAATCTGGGTTAGGTTTTGGCATGGGTGGTGAGGAGAAGAGAGGGTGAGGAACATACCTGTTATCTTTCCACATGGCAGCAAAGAATCAGGATCAAAACTAGGAGCAGTGAAAGAGCAGCAGTCTGTAACCTCTTTATCTCAGTTACAGCCAAAGCCACACAGTTAAAACCTGCTCCAGTCTGCTGGAGTCGAACTCATAGATAATCCCATGCCTCAGCTACTGTGTGACAGCTCATTAAGCAGCTGAAAATTAATTATGTATTGCAAATTTAATTCTGCATCTTACCTTAATCATGGTTAAGTAGGAGGTAGTGGAGAACTAATTGTTGGGGCTTGTACAAATGTCTCTACTTTTAAACTATGATATTTTAGAAGTATGATCTAAGTCTATGAATACTTCATCACCTGCCATGTTGTGTGGGGAACATTGTTAGTTCCCACACCTATGCTACTCCAGGGAGTAAACGATTTTCTGGATGAAAAATGTCATCTGAGAAGAGTTCAAGAAAGTTACACAACAGTGGGTGACCTTATGCTGGGTGAAATCCTCTGAGGATGGGATGTGTGTGTGGGGGAGTGTTGCATACCCAAGTAGAGATGATAAAATAAACCAGTTGTTCTGAAGAATTGTTAAAAAGGAAACACACAAATCATGTAATAAACTGGACATGTCTTTGGAAAATTGGAAGCAAATGCACAGAGGAAGGACTGTAATTCAATCCCCATACACATAATATGAGGGAAACCCTTAAGTTGGGCAAACTTGGAGTGGCCACAATAGCTGGATAAGGAGGTGATAGATCTCTTGCAGAAATATTATTTCAATTATACTCCTTCTGCATGTGCAAGAATTGCACATTATATAAGAGAACTGCAGATTTTTATAAGAGAAGAAGTTATCTGTCTATGTATTGATTAGATATAGTCAGGTTCTAACTGCTTTTTATAATTTTCTTTAAATATGACATTGGCATAGACTGCCCAAAATAGCTGGGTATTGAAAGATAAGACAGTACAATTAAGGGGGTAGGAAGGGATACCTCGTCTGCATATCCCAGGAATCGTGTCTGTCATATCACATATTTAGCTGGCTCTTTTTAGGTTCTAAGTCTCAAACTGAAGTACTCAAAACCTGCAAAATGGGAAATGCTTTGCACAGGTTTGGAAATTAGTATTTTTCTGTGCAAGGCAGAAAAAGTTTCTGAGCATCACTCTCAGCCTTGTATTATGGTTAAAACTGCCTAGAAGAGAATGTCATTTAACGTTGATAATCTCTGAAATACTTTCTTGCTCCTGGAAACTGGCCTACAGTATATGGCTCTATGAAAATGTGGGGGGGTTGAGTGGTCTTTCCTTCTTTCTTTCTTAAGTTGTTCTAATACTCAGGCTTTTGCTGAAAAGCAGCCAGATTACCATGGACATCAGTGGGATTTGGCAGATGAGTATCTGAAAGCTTTTACTCCAGGAATTATGAGAAATTAATAGCGTTACGAAAGGGAGAAGGGGGGAGAAAGTAGCTTGGAAGTGTTTCAGATGCTGTAGCTGGTTATGTGACTTCCTGATTTAGTATACAATGTTGATTTATTATATAAGCTTGAAACAACCTTGTTTTCAAAACAAAAATGTTTCATAGGAAACAGCCATAAAACCACTCCTCGTACTGCAACAGCATCTCACAGAAATGGTGAGCATCAGGGCCCATGGGGGCAACTAAGTTTACTGCTCATTTTTCATGACACTGACATTCTTGTTTTCATCCCAAGTAACTTTAGGCACTAAAATTAGGCCCCAGCTGTCTTTGGCTTCTGTTAAGGAGTAGTTTTCCATGTCTTGGTTTGATGTAGTGCATTTAAACTTACACTGCAGACAATACATTGAGTTTTTTTAAGTGATCTTTCATGACCTTTAGAAATAACCCATTAGCCTCTCCAAGGTCAGAAGAGGCAAGGTATAAAACTGCTGCTAGTCTGTGGTTTATGGGGACAGAGAGGCTCCTTCACAAGGTAACCTGGCTTGGATCTGAGTTTGGGTCCAAAAGATGTCTGTCACTTCAGAAATATAATTGTAAAAGTATTGATGGATGTTTAGGGTGCCTTTATGTAGCTTTAAATCCGTTATCAACCTTTTAAAGATTACAACCCTCAAAAAAGGACTATCTTGAGATGTTAATCCTTAAACATAGCCATGACTTTCCTAGGTAACAGACAGCATGTTGTGAAGCTGTCTTTGTAGTCTTCAAGGTATGCCTGTGGACATAAGCTATCATCACCCTGCATCTTAACTTGATATTCCTGATTCATCCAAATTTATATATTAGTATTTAAAATAAAACCATTATTGAAATTTTATTGGTTTTGTCTGTCTAATAATTACAGAAGCAGCTTCAGGTATTTGTCATCTGCCTGTCATCCTGAACAGGTCTTGCAATCACTTTGTTGATAGGTAGGGGAAGCAGAAGGAGAGATGTCTGTAACTGTATTTTATAAATATTTATTTTCATGCAGCTTGAACCATGAACAAGCAACAGGACTCTGAGTCTATTTATTTAATAGACT
The DNA here is from genome assembly GCA_037013685.1 of Acridotheres tristis. Taxonomy (NCBI): domain Eukaryota; kingdom Metazoa; phylum Chordata; class Aves; order Passeriformes; family Sturnidae; genus Acridotheres; species Acridotheres tristis. The sequence continues at coordinate 136,732,792 of CM072886.1, read as the reverse complement.
TCTTGTATCAAAAATCTTCTGTCTGGGCAAGAAGGCAATGCTTAGTTGCCAAGTCTAGGAGAACATTTGTCAAGTGTGGAAGGGGCTACTCCACATTTTACCTTGTTGGCAGAACAAATTGCAAATGATTCAGGAGTGGTATTAATTCTACATGTTGCCACCAGTCTTGTATGCATTTCTTTAGTAGGAAATTCTGTGATTTCCTCCTTCCCACCTTTGCCTAGATGTGGAAGGGCTTTCCTTCCCATTGCTATGTCAGCCTTTGATCCATCTGACTCATCAAATACGTGTCAGCCTTTGTGAAGTTGTGGGCTCTTGTTTATTCATAGAAGATTAAAACCAGGGAGGTATCCCACTTCCTGTGCAGGTTTTCAAAGAAAATTCCGCACCTATCCTGAATAACTCTGGATGAAGCATTTGCACACCTGCAAATGTGTCTAGCAGTCAGAAGAAGGGGGAACCTGGGATATCCATGTTCCATATGGCATTGACACCTAATCTATTGTTTAGCCTTGTCTACTTTAATCTGTAAGTAAAGGAGGAGTAGTCATTCAACACAGAGGATATAAAAATAAAAGTAATTCAACTTACAGGATATGTTTCATATATATCTAGGAAAGGATATATACTATTGCTTGGGACACGTGCCAGGGTACTAGGTTTGAATCTGTGATTGCATAATTTAACAAGTCTTCTGTATTGGAAAAGCTAGATATTGTTGATTTCCTGTGACATGGCATGAAGACAGACTGGTTGATCTTTTATTATTTTTCAAATATTTAATCCACTTTTCTCTGCTTAAACAAATTAATTCAGAAACATGGCCTTTATATCATTTGCAATACAATTAGGCTTGTCCCCTACGCAAGCCAAGAGTGGACGTTTGACACCGTTAAACAGCTGACTATAAAATTCTAACATTAACAGTTAAACCCAATGTAATGATGTATGCGAAAAAATTGCATAAGCTCAAAATGGTACTGACCTTGCAGAACAATAACCCTTATTTGCTTCTCAATTCCAACTGGTTAGTATGGACAAAGTTGAGAGGGCATCTTGTAACTTTTTTCTATCTCACCCTCCTGCACTATCCCACCCTGGTAGTCTGCCTTGAAAGACAATGAATTTAACTTAATGACAGTGAGAGAGGTTCACTGGTGATAAGGCTGCAGTAAGAGTTTGCTCCCAACTTTTCTACTCGAGTTATTATCCTATAGCCAAAATACTAAATAAACTTGTGTGCTCCCATCAGTTGCTCCAGTCTGTTGTCTAATTTTGCCTGTCCACTAAGGGGCCTGGGTAACAAAGGGTATTTCTAGTAGAAACAGCTACCATTTGATTCATCAGCACTGTCTCAACTGTAAAACACAAAGTATTTTATTTAGAGCTTGATCGATGCAAATAGAAATTCTTCCACCTTGATATGGCTGCTTCATGTATTGCTGAGTAGCAGTTTTAGGTATCGTGGTTGATAGTGTTGAATTTTCTTAGTTTCGGTTTAAATAAATCAAAGGGCTGACTGTTTTTTGTTGTTTCTTTTTTTTTTTCCTTCTCATTAAAAAATGAAGGAAAGCTGAGGTCCAGTAGTGGTTTCTTGTAAGCTTGAGTTGAATCAGGCTCTGCCTGCCAAAGTCAGGAAGGAGTCATTCAGACTCACTCAGATGTTGTAGACAGATAGAGGCCTTTTGATTTGCTGATTTTTGCCTTCAACAGATCCTTGTCTCAGGTATTCATCTTATTTCAAGTGCAGCAGACACATGTACTCATCTAAACAGCTAATGCCAATGTAAATGGCTACATTCCTGAGGTGAAATACTGGCAGGTGCAGCTTTTCTCTGAAGCCAGTCTGGGTGCCTTTAGGCTGCACTTACTGCTCTTAAGACTGCACAACTGGGAGTAATCACCACTTGTGGTCATTACCTCAGCACGGGAAAGGTGCTCATGCTGTTTTCAGATGACATGCATGCAGCACACTACGCTCAACAAGAATAAAAATGTATCAACCACTTTCTCACAAATGTGCTGGCTACCTTGACAATGATCCAGTTATTAATCTGTCAGGATGACAGATGTTTTACTTGCCTGGCTGGAGGAGAGTGTCTTGGCACACGTTTAAAGTCGTTGCCTAAAATACACAGGGTCAGAGGTGAGTTCAGCTGTGTTAAGACAGGAGCAGCATGGGACATCTTCAACTGCTGAGGATAAAAATTGGCTGGTCTCATTTAGACAACCAAGCAGGCTGGACAGTTTGGGCCTGTGTGGGCCAAAACACTAGGAAGTCAAACTAGAGTTTGCGGATAGTAAAATCCAAATACAGAATTCCCTGAACTTAGTTTGTTGGTACCTTCCTAAAGATACCTGCAAAACTATTTAGAATTTGCAGGACCATAAACATTTTCAAAGAAAAATAAATCTGCTGTAGGGACAATGGTTTTCCAAGCAGAGCAAGACAGAGTATAACAACAGAGAGAGCTGACACACATTTCATGCTGAATGTGTCTTTGACATCCTTTCTCTGCCATGATTGGGCTTTTCTCTATGACTACACCTCCAATGCAAAGGAAAAATAAATTTAAGTGTGGGCCCTTTTTCACCTGGGAATACCATGATGTACTAATGAATAGGTAATGAATAATGGCCTTAATTAGGTAGTATCTAGGTTGGTTATATACCCTGACTGTGCTGACTTATATGGTACCAACAAGCATCCTTGCATTGCAATTGTACTTCTGACTGCAGTGTGTGGGCTCAGTGACATGGTCACCGGGTTGTAGGCATGCTTCCTCATCTTTCCTGTTCACTTGCATCCTTCTGTCCTATCCTATCAGAGCTGGTATCCTGTAATATTCAAATTTCTGTATCCTGAGATATTGAAAACAATATTGCTGTTATTCAGCTACAACCCCTAAATTCCAATATAAGTACAAAGCAGGGGTTTTTTTGGCGGTTACTGTGCAGCTACCTCATCTTGTGATCATTTGATCATTGTCACCATGCAAACTGGTGGAAGGCTGGGGCTGCAGAGGCTGGGGGATATGTTTGGGGGATTCCCTGTTTGGTGGCAGCTTGAGTGCGTGTAAATGTGAACCAAGCTCAAAATCAGATTCTTGAGGAGAAGCACCTGAAAACAAAGAGTGGTCTCCAAACCCATGGCCATTCTGCTCCTGATCTTGCTGCATGTGTTTAGTAAAACATCATTTCTATAGTGTTACTCTGGATGTAGTTTTCACTGGAAAAGAGGATACATTATCAAAAAGTTAAAATAAAACTAAAAAAATTGACTTTTTATAGGTGTGATTTTAATTTAATTGGACTGAGTCCAGTCAGATTTGGTGGAATAGAAGATGAGAGGTAGGGATTGTGTCCAGGGCAATGGAAAGGAAAATATGACTAATTTTCCCATAAATAACATTACAATATCGAAATCTAATTGCTGTTAGCTATAGCCTCATTGTGCAAATGATCTTTCATTACTATGCCAAAACAATTTCAATTAAGACTGATGTATGAATAATTCAGGCATAACATTTGAATGATGCATGTACAGATGACAGTTTCTAAGTGCCTATTTGAGCAAGGTACAGGGACTTGTAGTGTATTTTCAAAGAGTTGATTTAAAGTAAACAAAAAATTGCAATTATGTAAGTAAACTACATTTTGTCTTTACTCCTCATGAAGCCTATACATTGCGGTATGCATAAATAATGGGAGGAGATAATCTAGCTCTATGCTCAGTGCTGGCCTTAAGCCAGTCACTTTTGAAATGAGTTTTGAGATAATTTGGATAGTTCCTTGCAAGAGAAATTTAGTTCTGTTGAGCTACAAACTCATTGTTTACTTTCCTTGATTGTGAACCTTTCTGATGTTCTAACATTCTCATTCCCCTGCCTTTTGTAGAGTCATAGGATAGAAAAGAGAAAGAGGGTGATGAGGATAATCAGGAGTATAGTATAGCTTCATTAGAGAAAGATCAAACAAACTCGTGTTTAAAAAGGAGTAAATAGAGGGGAATATCATGAATGTTGTATAGAAGAAGGAAGAGAAAGAATTAATGGCCTGTTTCGAAGTATGAGAACAGTACCCTAACCCCACTGAAAACCAGCGGGTTTTGAACCAAGCAAAAATAAAAATATACTCATGGCATATGTGACTACATTGCAGAACTTTCTGCTGTAAACTGATTTATAGCTAAAACAATACAAGGGACTTGAAGGATTGAAAAAAGGGTTTGAAAATTTCATGGAGATTTTTCCATCATTTCTATCAATCAACCCACCGGGTGAGCTCAAGAAGTTCTTAAACATCTGTGTAGGAATGTGTCCCTCCCTGCAAACTTAACACCTCATCACTCTCTGTGACCTTTTTTGTGTGCTCTCTTCTAACACATTTTCTGTTGATGGCTACTGATTGTAGAATACTGGGAAGAGGGACATTCATGCAATACTGATTAGTGTTAAGGTATGTTACTTTCTAACTGAATATCCTCCAAAACCTGGACGATGAAAGGGTCAGGTAAGTAGTGACTGGGTTTTGAAAATGAAATTAAATACTGGAGGATTTCCTGGCCATGGAACTTAGTGCTTTTAATTAAAAGCAACATAGAGATTTAGGGGTGAAAGTCTACAGCACAGCAGCTGACTCACTGCTACAGAGTTTGTATTTTCCAATTAGGGCCAAGGCTGAAAACTGCAATTTTCACTTCTAGGCTCAGGGTAGAAGAATAACTCTTGAAAACATTTTCTTTTGATTTCAGAGAGTCATTAGAGATCTGAACGCATTCTAATCCTCTTATATTTTCCTCATTAGATTTGGATTACTGCAGCCAAGCAAGGGGTGAAAGCTGGCACCTTCTTCTGGTCTATGTAAGTACCTTCTGTTTTCTGGAGATTTTTAACTAATAGGTCAGAATTAATTGAATCTAACTGTTTATTAAGTTGTTTTCCTTTCTCTAAGCATTAGATAGGTGGGAGACTCTACCTGTAACCTTCTATTGTTTAATTTGTGCAACATTTCTGATAACTAAAGCTGATGCTACAGTTTGCTGCTTTAGATTCATGTACTGACTTTTAACAGTTGTCTAAAGAAAAGATGTGTGACTTTTTGAAACATTACTGTCCTTCATTCCAAAGTGTGTTTTTTTGCTAGCAATGTTTCTTAGTCTTCTGAATGTGGAAAACTCTTATTGTCATCTCATGTTAATTGACATCATCTGTCGAATTAACTTAAAGGTCTGATTCATTCATTTTACAATACAGTCTGTCCTTAAGCAAGATATCCCATTTCCCTTTCCTAAGAGTCAGCCTTGAGGATCTTTGCTATTTGTTCTCTTGTTTAATGATTTCAACTTATTTTCCCTTGTCCCCACCAAAATATATCTTTACAACCAAAAATGAATGAATTTTGACAAGTTTTGAGGAATTCATGTAGCTCAGTCTTTCTATTACAGCTTCTGGCAGGATTGCAGGTGCAAAGAAAATGTTTAAACTACAAGACCGAAGTAATAAGGGGATTAAGGGGATTTGACTGGTTTTTTTATTCCTTTAAAAACACTACATTTTACTGTTCTAAATATCATAAAGCAAATGGAGGGAATAATAAAACAAAACAGAAGCTGATAATAGGTTTAGGCTTGCAAGATGAAATCTGATAGAGCTCCACTCTGGTGCCCTATAAACCAAAGAAATGAATGTGATTCCTAAGTTCTATAGCTACATATCTACATAAACATTCTGGCCAATGCATGCTTGTGGATATAGAATGTAAAAAAAGTAGCCAAGGACAGGTTGTATGAACGGCATTAGTAAGAGAGTGAGGCAGCCAATTTATGTATGATTGAAATATATTTGCCTTAAAACTGCACTGTTTTGTTCAGTACACAGAATATTTCTGAGAGAATTTTCAGGCAAACTCAGGAAAACAGCATTTTCAAAAGATTTTAGTCAGAAATTAGTTAATTGAAATAATGGTTTTTCTTTTTTATGTATTGCACAAGTAATAAAAATATAAAAATTGGACAGTACACAAAATTATTATTCCAGTTTAAAATGTTGCTTTAATTGCAAATTTTAGTATAAATTTAGTATAAATTCTAATTTTTATGGTTTTTTTACAACCTAAAATTCTCCATGTAGTTGGAGATTGAAAACTACTGTTTGTCTACAAGGCATTAAAAACTAAGGTATTTCCAAATGGCTCCTGCCATCTCTATTTCTTTGTCAGAGCTTTTCAAAGAGTGCTGAATTCAGTTCATTATGGTGACTGATGGTGGTGTCTGATTCCTGCCTTGGGATTCTGCTCTTGATCTAATGGATTCTGGACTGACTGGGCTATTGTATTTAAATGACTGTGTGGTCACTGACCTGCAGAGCTTTCCTAAGATGAGATATTTCGCACTTTAACAGCTGTTTCTAAGGTTAATCATTCTCATAGCGTGAACTTGGCCTCAGCAGCCAAGTGAGAATGGCAATCACTGTACAAACAGTGAAATAAGATGGGTCTGTTTTGCAGAGTGAGAAGTTGTCAGGGTTCAAGTCCCTGTGCTGCTGGCCTGGTGTTTCAGATGGCTCTGTTCTGATTCACACCAGCCTAGCCCTCCGTGGCTACTGTTAAAGCAATGGAAATTTTTCCAGCATCCGGAAACAGAAAAAAGGAATGTTACCAGAGCAGGGTGTACTGATGTGAGCAATATAGTGGATTTTACCCATGCCAGCTATCCAATAGCAGCATACAAAAGGGCTCATCTGGGTTAAAGCCACCAGAATGGATCTTTTATTCACTCCTGCTTAAAAGAGGTAGATTTACTGCTTTGAGTTCTGACTACATTTGCAAACTTTTAATCATCTTTCTTTTGGAGTATGTAGACATTCGCAAGGTCTGATGTGATTCAATTTGCAAATTAAGAATCAGTATTAAGCAACAAAGAAGATAATCATGCTAAAAGCAAGTTATGCTACTGTGATACATTATATTCATATTAAATTCAGTTCATAGCAAGCATTTGTTGATGCTTTTTGTATTCTATGGTAACAAGTATATCTTTGTATTTTGTGGTCCAGCGTCATCCCCCATGAGCGCAGAATATTAACAATACTTCAGTGGTTAACCCTCCCAGACAATGAAAGGTAATTCACTTTTTGTCATCTGCTGTTGGATAACTGCTAGTTTGTCTTTTCTTTATAAGTAGCTGGAAGAGCAAGAAAAAATTTAATTCTGAAATTTACTTTTGTCTGCCATCACTGATTTAAAGATTTGTCTGAATTTTGTGTTTAGTGTGAGTTCTTTGGGATTTGCGGGTTTTTTGGTTGGTTGGTTTGGGTTTTTTGGGTTTTTTTTCATATCAGCTTTTAACCATCAGCAGTTTGATTCTTCCAAATAAGTGTATGGTATGAATTTATTTCTTATCAAAAAGCATGTAATTACATGGATTAACTTGGATTTGTCTTATCCTACTGAGCCTAATATGGTTTAACAACCTTACAGGCAATGGCAGTTGTAGGACTGGACACAGAGCTCAAGGAAAATGCTATGATTTTAATTATGAGTGCGTTTTACTACACAAGTTCCCACACGCTGCTGCAAGGCTCAGAAGAGCTGCTGTTGTGATTTCTCCTACAAGATTTAGAATGAGCATGTGTCCTCAGATGGTACCCCCTGTGCCTCCTTGCATATGTTCTTGGGTTTAATAAAGCTGCTAAACAACTAATCATACCATGGAAACAAAGAACTGCTAAATAATTGCAGGATTCTATGACTGAGAAACAGTTCTTTTTCCAGAGTTAAGTCTCATTGGAAAGCTGAGTCGATTTGACTTGACCTGGCTAGCCTGTGTTTTTGTGCTGTTGTCAAAGGAAAGCTAACCTGAACAAGATCTTTCTTTCTTTCAGGCCTTATGTTTATGCCTTCTACTCTGAGCAACCAGATGCTGCTGGCCACAGATACGGTCCTTTCAACTCAGAGGTTAGCACAGATTTTTTTTTTTCTACTCAAAAAGCAGGTGTCTCTAGTACATTTTTTTCCCCCCAAAACATTGATGCTGCTCTGGAGTAACATTTTTAGCAACTTTGTTTTCACCTGTTTCTGCTGTATGCTTCCCTTCTACCAGAGAAAACAAAGTTATCTTCTAAAGGATTTATCACGTAAAATTCACTTCTGGGAGGAGGAACTGCCCGTGCCTTTCAGGAGGCTATTTCTCTGTGTGATATGATAATGCAAATAGAGACGTTTATTTGGCATAGACAGGAGTATATTTATGTGCAACAGCATAATTTAACTTTCCTGTAACAGTTTATCCTTCTGAAAAGTAATTAAAATAGAATACAGAAAATATTGAGATAAAATGCAGAGGAGAAAAAAGCTTTCTTTAAAGCTGACAGCCAGCAGTAGCCAAAGTAATAATCTCAGTCTGTCAGGAAATGTAAAAAGCTGCTAGTTCCAGTTTCATATAGGCCCTATAGGGGTTCAGAGAGCTTTTCCAATACGGTTCCCTCAGGACCATACAATTGAGTTTGGAAAAAGTTTTAAAGCACCATAAGGCATTTTAATGAAAAATTATGTGCAACACGCTGCAGCAGTTTAACCCCTTGTTTGACTTTGTGTAGCTGGCTGGGGCTGATGAGTATTATTTCCCCTGACAACATTGTCCAGGTGACAAGAACTTAAAGATAATAGATTTGTCTGGGATATGTAGTGAGGGAAAGTAAATGCTGTACCCAAATATCCTGCTTCGAGCACCTGGGATCTGACATTTCCAATGATGTCTGACAGCTTGCAAAAGTTCTCTAGTTTCAGTGCAAATGCACGTCTGCAGATTCCCATCACAAGGCTTCAGGAGGTTTTATGTAAGATTTTCCAAGGGTAAACAAATGTTTGCAATCTTCAAAAAGTGAGGAGAGTATCAGATACCCTCTGGAAGGCAATGCAAATCTCTTTGAGTAGCCAGGTACACAGCAGTACTTTCTTATTTGTTTGCTTAACATCTGATGGCTGTTCTTGATGGGAGAAGAGAGCAAAGAGAAGCAACTTTAATATTTTTAGTATGGTTGAGTTATTTGGTCTGTTTAAACAGTTTGCAGTGGTTATGAAGTTGCTGTGGGTAGCAGCTCTGTTGGAGTAGTTTGAGCCATGGTCCTAGAGCAGTAGTTGTGAGAAATTATTCCAAATCAGCACTGAAACATCCTGTTGGACGGAAAGAAGCAGTCCTTTTTCTGGATAAGCAGGGGTTAACATCTGCCAACATTTGCTAAATTGACAGATATGAATATGTGTCCATGTTGTCATTTGGCTCAGAACAGGAGTTGTGTCTGATTCAGTCAGTAATCGAGCTCTCTGATTTAATGATGTATTTATTAATAATGCTTTATAGTTCCTCTTAGTGAAACATTGCAGTTATTATATGTGCCTGAGGATTGAAAACTCTGATTTTGTTTGTCTGGATACAGCCACTTCCTTCTGAACAGAATTGTGGAGCTTTTTCCATGGACTTAAAAGGGGAATATTAAGATGATGGCATTGAAAATGTTCTTTGAATGGTAGTGTTTAACAATTCTGCTTAGCATCCAATGTGGCAATCTAGTTTCGGGTTAATTATAAGAGTCTAAAAAGTGAAGTGTAGCAAAGTGTTCATAATAGGAAAAGTCATTATTAAAAGCAAAAAGCCCCCAAAGGCTCTTCCTCTATGGGGGTTCTTGTGGATGGTTATCTGAAGGTTGATGTCTAATTGCAAGGTAAAGCTTTAGCTCTTAATAAGTGTGAATTAATAGCTTATGAGAGTTTTGCAAATAGATAGTTTTATGTCATTTGTATTAAACGCAAGAAGACCATGAAACCGATTTCTAGCAAATTGAGAACAGATGCTTAGCAGAAGAGCATGTATGGGTTTGCAGTTCAAACAGTACCACACTTTGTGAATGGAAGTACACAGATGCTGAGGTTTGCTAGGGGCCAAGTTTCGGGATAGAAAAGCTAGAGGAAGTATTTTATATTGTTTCTCTTGACACTGGCTTCAGTATAATTTTTAGGAGCCATGAAATTTACATCATCTGGAAGAAAGTCCTCAAAAGGATCCCTTTTAGCTAATTCCTTGATACCAAGAGCATGACTTCTCTGTGAAGTCAATTTTTTCTTGTATACAGCTGGCAGCAGTTAGACATTTGGAGTATTACTGACCATTTTTCTTCATGCAAAAAGGCAGATCAACCAAACTATAAAGTTTGAAAACAGGCTTGTAACAACTCTGTATTATATTTACAATGGGCTTCTTACTTCTTTTGAAGAGTGAATATTTAATGGTGATTTTTCTTATTGCAATTAGTAGATTGAGGAATAGTTTTTTACCCTGAAATCCTCCAAGCCTTTATTAGAATGAAGTGAATTTTTATTTGAGTTTATTATACCAAATAATGTCCTAAATTTATTTTAAAAGCATAATCTTAGAGATCTAATGGCATCCAGATGCCTCTGAGATCTTCCCAGGACATGCAGCCTATGTGCAGAGTGTCTTAAAGCAAGAAGCAAAGGGACTTAGAAACACTTAAAATTTATTGGTGAATTGTCAGTGTTTTTTATATAAATGGAATTTATATTATAGCTAGTATCCACAAGTGTAACTTCGCATATCCACTATTATGCATTTCAGTGTAAACGAGTTGGTTGTCTACGTTTTGAGGTTTGGTGGGGGGTTTGGTTTGTTTTTTTTTTTTGTTTTTTTTATTTGGGGTGAGGGTGCTTTGTGGTTTGGTTTTGGTTTTTGTTTTGTTTTTTTTTTCTTTAAAAACATTTTAGGAGGTATTTCAGTGGGTTCTATTATGTTTCCAGGAGCAGTTATGGGAGTTATAAAATACATGCTTGCTTTTGATTTACTTCTGCCTTTTTTTTCTTTCCCTCTGTGCTTCTGCAGTTGAACTCTGGTAGGTTGGTCCATCCGGGTCAAGAAGCAAAGCTTTGGCTGGCTAGTTACCCTTGTGATGTTACAGTTTCCTTCTGTAAGTGGGGAGGGATTTGGTTCCCTCCTCCATAACTGTTCTGACTCTTCTCAAGCAAGACTAAGAATTGGCTGGTTAATAAGAACTTGGCTTTTTTTTTTTCCTAGCTAACTTTTTTAAAATATAAAATATTCTAGAAATATACTACCATAAGAGCTCTAAAATACATCGAAATCTGGCAGTGCTAAGGCATTTCTGCTGCTCCTCTAACATGCTGTCTTGAGACAGTCACTTCAGTGTTCACACCTGGGTCTTCCACACTCATGTGTGTCTGGCATTGTGGAGCTCTGTCTGAGCCGATTCAGGTACAGTAAAATGAGAATCCTTCCTTTCCCTGCTGCTCCTCTCATCAGGACTGCACAAAGCTTGAAGCGTTTTAAAAACAGAAAACTCTGGTGCTGCTTTATTAAAATGCCTTTCTGGAGAAAGACGAATGAGACTGGACTAGAATCTCCTTTCCAGCTGCTTGTGTTGGAAGCAATGAAACAGCATGGCAGATGGTAACATCCCCTTCTTCCCCTTCCCTGTTTATGGAGCTCTGTAACTCAACAACTGGGAGAAGCCGCCTAAGTACATAGAACTTAAATAGCATCATAAATCTCCAACTCTCCTCCAGCCCACTCAGTGTGTGCTCCATTACAGATTGTGGTTTATCTCCTGGTAGGTGTCTCCTGTCAGCTCTTCTCACACCATCTTGAGCAGTGCCAAGAGCCTGCAAGTTGTGTTAAAGTCAGCAAGAGTGGGACAGTTCAAAATTATGAACAAGTTGATTAATAAGATACTAGCTTACTCTAGATAGATCTTGGGGTTTTTTTCATTCTATGCTTTGTTTTTTCCTCCCATAAGTCTATCCTGGGTAATTGTGCATTTAGGAATGATGACATTACCCAGTGAGATGCCACACTAAAACTGCTAGGAAATTGAATTCTAATAAAACCCATAAAGCTGGTAATAAGGCAGGTAGCAGCCCAGATTTCTCATGCACTGCAACTAATATGCCCCACCCAGCCAATTTGAAGGATATGAGCTCTGTGTTAACTGAGTCTCACCTGCATTGCTCTGATCTGCAGACCCCAAATAGTGGCAAATGGGGGTCTGGTGATTTCGGTGAGATGCAGGGTCTGGCACACAGTAGTGGTACCTGCTACTGCTATCAGTGAGGGTACTTGACATCACTAATTCAGCCAAAACATTGGTGTAGGAAACCTTGCAGAAGTCATTGAAACTGGACAGCCTCTAATACTCATACCTGAACTGTCATTCAAATGAAATGTTCCATTTCCACCAGTGCTCTACCCTGGACACTCATTAAGTTGTGTGCAATGAATTTTGCTGTAATTGAAATTAACTTAAATTTCAATTATATTAATGGACTATTATTTCATAATTAATACCCCCATATAACTATGTATTTTCATACACAGAAGCCCCAGCTGTCTTTCAAAACACCAAATTAATTTGCTTTTGTGCTGTCTGCTCTTGTAACTGCTGTTCCGCTTTCAGTACAATTTGGCAAATTCCTCCTTAAAAAGGGGTAGATCCTAAATTGTCCAAAAAGCCTAAATATTTGATAAGGCCATAGCATTTATGCTTCAGGATTATCTGGCACAGGTAGCTTTACTATCTGATGTGAGTTGAGACAGGCTTTTTTTCTGAGTGCAGACATCTCTCCCTGCCAGTACAGGAGAGTAGTTATGGCTCCCCTCTTACTCCGCCTAAGAGACCTAAGAGAAAGCTTCCTCCTAAGAGGAGACAGGAAAAACCAGTTGCAGCTCCAAAGAAAAGAAGAAAAGTACATAGAGTGGATCAATATTCTACGGAAACTCGTCGGAAGAAAGTAAGTCCCAAAAATTTATGATGGAAGTGCCACTTTTTAGGCACTACGCTGTTTTTATTTTTTTCAACTTGGGAGTTCATTCCATGCGTCAGGTTGGGATTTTGCAGCCAGAATGTAAATGTACTGAAGGACCCAAAGGAGAGCAGCCAAACCCAGACTAAGCTTTCTGGGAGCTGTGTTTTTCTTGTTTCAGAGTGTTTGCATTAGGGAAAGTTATCTTTATAATCTCTTTATTTTTTAAAATCCAGCCATCAGCTGGAGGCAGTGTCAGAAAAATCTACCACTGCTGCTAACCCTTCTGAACTCTTAGAAGTTCTGCAATATGTTGTAGCCTCTGTAACTCCCAGTTCATGGGAGCATGGTGATTATTTGAGGTTTTGTGTGTAGTCACCATGGTTGGGGAAATGTCCTGAAAATGGGACTAATGAAATCTAAAAGGGAAAGAACATTTGTTTTAAAAATACACATTTTCAAGTCATTTTGTGACTTTGGAGGGTAAGAAATTTTGTTGCAGGATTTCTGAATGGTGTATTTGCAAGAGGTGGTGCATAAGTCTGTTTTCACAAGGAAAACATAAAATAGAAATTGCTTTATTAGGAAAAAGAGCAAGTGGATGAAAAGATATTCCTTCTTTATCCACTTGGTACTAACAATATACATATTTCTCCGTTAAGCTAGAAACAAAAGCCTTTACAGTCCACAGTGTCCTATAAGAGGCTATAAACATTATTTTCAAGAGATTTTTGGGGGATATTTTTTGACTTCTTGCACAATTCAAGTTTAAAGAGTTATTTTGAGACACATTATTTAAGTGTAAAAACATGGCAGATAGGTACATGCAAAAAAAAATTACATATAGAATCCTAGGAATATTCCAGAGAACTTTTAACATTTTAAGACTTACCTGAGAGGAGAACTAATAACTACTATGGATGATATTGCTATTACTCACTAATTTGCCATTCCAAGCTATATCCTTCTGACATGAAATAGAGTAGAAACAACGTTCCTAGTAACATGAACACATGTTGCTCTTTTTTTTTGCCTTTCTTTCCCTGAAGGAAAAGATCATCCAAACTTACTCCTAAAGAACGTCTTCTGATAAGTCAACTGTGAAAATTTGACCCATTATTTCAGAAAAAAACCCCCTACTATTACATAATAGTTGCCATAATATCTGCAAGTTAATCTTTTGATGCTGTTTGACAGCAATGAAATGCAGTGCAGGATGGATCCTACCAATTATTTTTAAAAAGTTTAAAAGCAAGATTCTTTTTTTCTTCCTTCCTTCTAATCAGACTTCTTCTGTGGGAAAACTTGTGAGAGAATCCAGCTGGTTTTTGTATGTTTCAGATTCCACACTCAACACTTTCACAATGCTACAAAACTCTTTATTGTAGCACCCTCCAAGAGATCCACGTATCTTGAAAGATATGGTTCTGTACAGTCTTCCAAAGTCTTGATATTAGGTGAAGAAAGGTTTATGCAACAGCTTTATTTGTTTGCCAATAAATCTTTGAAAGTTGCATCTGGGAGGAGCTGTAAGAGGAGGTCACATTGCTGAAGAGGATAGCTAAACATAACTATCACTTGAAATCCTTGAATTATTGTTGCTCTATCTTTTTATCATCATTATTATTTTTTTAAAAGAAGACTCAAACTTGCTGACAAAAGTAAACATTAAAGGGAAATCTATCTGGATTTCCAGCTTCCAGCTTGAATACTCTTCAGATTCTGAGTAAAAGTTGTATTTCCTTACATGATTGACACAGTATAAACAGACTTCCATAAAATGAAATTCCCATTTGTAGAAGAAACTCTTTCTTCTTGGAGAGTGAAAGAATGCTGAAACAGAAAATTTTCTTTTTTTCTGAACTGAAAAACTGATGGTTTCAAAGTTTTAGCTTAAGTGACTACTTAGGCTTTCCTGAATTAAAAGATTTCAAAAATTCACCCTTTGTCTGAACCACTTCCATATGTTGCAGAAATTGTTCATCCTGTTCCCCACCGTGATTCCTTCTCTTGTAAGTCCCTTCTCTGTGTATTTATAGTGCCACATGGGAGCTGACATTTCCTGTCTCTTAACCTAGCAGACTCATTTAACATCTATCCCTTAATGACTCAGGCAGAGGGTGGTTTCTGAACCATCTCTTTCTGGGTCACACTAACATCGTGTTTGTGTTAGAAAATTCTGCTGAAATCTAGTTTTTTCTCATCCAGAATTTGTTATAATTCTGTTTGTCATTGGGAGGATTTTTTATTGTCAATACTTGAACCAGCCAAATCAAACAGAAAAGTGAGGAAGGAGTTTCCATATAGTGACAACAAATGTTTTCTTCTCAAAATCAAAACAAAATGAGTCCTCTGCCTAAAATCTTACTTTTCCCTCTCTGTTCCATCTGGTAAAAAATGTTTCATTTTCTTAAGGCTGAAAGCACAGTCCTGTGTCTTGCTCGTTTCTGGTTTTTTGGGAGTTTTTTGGTTTGTTTTGTTTTGTTTCATTTTTTGTTTTGATTTGGGTGTTTTTTAATGAAAAAGAAACTTAAATGAAGAAATCACAGTACAGTATCTGTGTCCTCTGGGGCCTGCTGGCAATTTTGCCAGAACTGTCATTTGAGCTGTTGGAAACTCTTGGCTCTGAAACTGAAGAATGCTCACTCTGAGCTCCATGTGCTACTCAAGCGACGTGCATGTTGTCATCCTGGTATCAATTGTCCTTTGAAGTGAATTTCATTAAGTTACTTGGCATGTGAATCCTAAATCTAATGCTTCATTTCATGTTCATTGTTTGACTAAACCATTCACATAAAATACTGTTTTCTTTTAAAGGCACTGCTTTCTATCTATAAGAAACACACTGAACCCCAAAGTCACGTGTTTTTCTGCTATCTACGCATTGTTTTACTAACTGTACACATGTTCATGGGAGGCATAGGATCAGCCATAAAGACCTTTTGCTGCCTTGTGTCAACATCTCAGCAGGGCTTTCTCACAACGAAATCATGGTGTGGATACACAAAAGGAAATGGTACAATAATTTTAGGAGTAACAGCTCAGCCAAGGCTTTGTCTCTTGACCTGGATGATTTTCCCATTAGAATTTTGCCAATTTGTAGGAACAGGAACACTGCAATGACAGAATTAACTTTTTTTTCCTTCTGAATATTTTTACAGATGATGGTGAATCCCCTGAGAGAGATTGACAAGACAGTAGGACAACTAATGGATGGACTGAAACAGTTGAAACTACATCGATGTGTCAATGTTATATTTGTTGGTGATCATGGTAAATTTTAAACCATAATATTTATCAGAAAATAAGTGCTTAAGCAATGTAGCTGTAAATATAATAGGTAACTAAATCAAAGTTCCATTTAAGATACTTTTGTGCAGATATTTTTTCTGGTAGTTTAACTCTCACAAAATAATCCAGTTGGTGTGGACTGGCCATTCAGCTCACCTGTAAATTGTCATGGAGGGACACTTCTATTTCGTAACAGTGATCTGGATATTTACTTCTTTACTCAGAGCTTTTCAAATCTTGGTGTTTCTGATATCACATCCAAGTGTAGCTCTTCTTGCATGTATTGGAAGGCTGTAATTTACCTAGCGTAATCGTCTTGTCAGTTTTTATGGAATTAAATTTAATAGCCTTGTTCTCCTGTACATAAGAAAAATAGCACTTTAGATTCAATCATTTCCATGGCAATTAGTGGGTCAAGTTATCCTAGCAGAAGAAAGACTGGAATATTTTTCTTATATCTATGGAATATAAGACTGAGCCCCGCTTGATGGAAAAGTCATCAAAATAATGGAGGAAGGAGGTAAAAAGATATTTCATGGTCAGATGTAGTCATCTAAAAGCACAGATATTATTTGGTTGGTTCTTATTCCTTCAAACATTAGAATAAACTTTGCAATATAGGAAATAGTAAATATTAGCAAAGATCAAAAGAGGAGGAAAGTTTTATTAAAGGAAAACCTGGGTTTGCATAACTTTTTTAGTGATACCACCAAAGGTCCTCTTCTTTTTAGATCTTTATTCCTGACAGTCTCCCATGAACTGCTACATCAGCGATAAAATGGCATATGCCGCGTTGCTGGTTGTGGGTAGAGAAGGGTAAGGCTCAGGAAGGATTTCCAGGGGTGGCAGTTTTGTGCTGAGAATCTCCTGTGGCTGGCAGTACATTCTTCCCCACCACAAATATCTGCAAGAGAAAATTGTTTATCTGCAGCTGCCTTAGAAGAGACCACCAAGAGACAATACCTTTTGTGTGCTATTCCTCTTAAAATCATTTGTTTAAAAAGAAATAATCCCCAAAGTAGTACATTAAACTAGAAACAGACTTTGATTTTTCCATGAGTTTAATTTGGAGTTGAGTCAGTGCACACATGGTGTATGTGGTGACTGTTCCTACGATGCTGAGACTGGTATTTATCTCACATAGACACTCCTAGTTTGAGTCCTACCAGTGTATTATGTTGGAATTAGATGGCTGTAAAGAACAAGATTAATCATCCAAAAGAAAATAATATATAGGGTGTTTGGGGTCTCTTTTTTTTGCTGTTCTGGAAAATGTGTTTATTTTCAGGTGGATTAATTTGGCATTTTCTTCTGCAGGGATGGAAGACACGACTTGTGAAAGAACTGAATTTTTAAGCAACTATCTGACTAACGTGGATGATATAATTTTACTTCCTGGATCTTTAGGGCGAATTCGCCCTAGGTCTAGCAATAACCTAAAGTGTAAGTTAATTTAATTGTACCCTTTATATATGGAGAACTAGACTCTATTCCTTCCTTGAAATTATGCTGTCCAAAGAGTGTAAATTTGCAGGGTGCTGGCAGGAATTTCAGAGGGAATGCCACTGAAGACAGATGCTTGCTCCCTTTCCAGTCTGTATTTCACAGACCCCACAGTTGTAGAACTATCAAGGGGAGAGCTTCAGTGTTCTGGGTTAAACACCTCTCTTTTATATCAAGAAGGAATGGGAACTCCAAGCCAGTTTCACATGCCAGCGTACGTGTCATTATGAGTTTAGTCATGTACTTTTCTCCTTTGTGAACAAAAACTGATTTTGGGCGATCTCAGCACTGCACAGCTTGGATATTTAAAAAAGCATCTGGTACATTTTATGAGCTAATAGGAAACAAGTGACTTGTTAATTTTGAATTCAGTAGTTTTATCATACTTTTGGCATAGACAGGAAGTCATGTGGGCTGCTAAACAGCAACAGACTGGAGATGTTGAAGGATATAAGGAAGATTAGAATGCATTCAGGGCCAATGTTGTCAGTAAAACTTGTTGCTATTTTGAACCATGCCTTTAGAAGTTTACCCTGATTTAGTGTTTGAGATTAACTGATTTTTGACAATAGCTCTCAGGGCTCAGGCAAGAGTCCTCTGGTGACACTAACTCTGTAATCTCAAGCATTTCAGACCAGCTGTCCTCCTTTTGCCTCCAGGGCAGCAGTACCAGGACAGGGCTTGTGCCAGCACCCTGGCTGCTATGCAAACTGTGTAACTCATAAATAAACTATAAGTATCCATGTTTTTTGCACCATATGCTTCCAAGGATGACAACTTTTGATAGAGAAGATCGATCAGATAGCTGGGATAGCCAAGTGTTCCCTCACAACACTTCAGATACACTCTGGGTGAGGACAAATTTCATGGAAGATCCATCTTTGAAGATTAAATACTTCCAGAATAATAGCAAAAATCATAAGATTGTGGTAAAGCATCCTTAATACTGATCTGTGTATACATTTATTTTACGATAAACTTTTTAACCTGGGTATTTATGCTCAAGGAATATATGATGAGTGTGTAAAGATTTGTTGAAAATAGTGCACATTGTTCAAATTTTGTAGATAGCATGAGACTGAATTCCTACAGTCTATTGTGAACAAATTTCAGTTCTGAAAAGTCTTTTTTTAAAAGATCTTTCAACCCTTGTTTTTCCAAATTGCTGAGAAAAATGTTTTCCTTAGAGAATGGATGGCAATGTGTTTCAAAAAGATCAATCTGTCTATCTGACCTCTGAGTCATACCACTGGTTTGCCCACAATAACATTTTCCTTTTTTGTCCTGTCTGCAACTTCCTATTTTGAATATTTGAATTGCTTATAAATCAGCAGTTTGAAAATAGAACAAAGAAGCATGTTTCTTATCTTTAGAACTGGGGTTTACCTCCTTAAATGGCAAATTACCAAATTCTTTATTCTTTATTGTTCCATAATACTATCTCAATATACTGCAAACACACCTTTGCAATGCAAAAGCCTGCAGCTTGTGTTTTGAGATGCAACAGAGCCCATTTCAAGCTCAATAAGATCATGCCTTAAGCAGCCAAAACAATAGTATTTGAGCAAGAGGTTTTCATTTTCCAAAATGTTCTTTTAGCCTGTTTTTCCTCTCATGACTGATAAATGTTTCCCCCACCCCTAGAAGAACATACTTGTATGGACTGTTACAGGGTTTGGGCTTTCTACATCTTGCCCTTTTAATAGCCTGAAGACAAATCCAGAATGTTTTATGGTGGCTTTTCTCTTACTCAGCAGTAGCCTATGAAATTGGTCAAATGTTAAAAGTCACCAAAAAATGCTACATATTTATCTTGCCCTTTCTACAAGAGTGCATTGTTGCATTCAAGTGTGCTTTCAAAATTTTTCATGGAAAGTCATTGTGTTTGGAGATAATTTTTTATTTTAAGGTAAAACAACCAAAAGTCCTGAAATTATGTGTCTGCAGAAAACAAAATAAGTATTAAGCTAAGGCCCCAATTATAAAATGGTGAGAACACTACCTAAGCAACTACATGTCACCAAGCCATCACAGGGCATATGCGGGACAGCCAGGGCATCAGGCCCATCCAGCATGGGTTTAGGAAAGTCAGGTCCTGCTTGACCAACATGATCTCCTATGACAACGTGACCTGCTTCTCTGGATAATGTTTATCTGGACTTTTGTAAAGTCTTTGATATTGTCTCCTACATCGTTCTCTTGGAGAAACTGGAAGCCTGCAGCTTGGACAAGTGCACCCTTCAGTGGGTAAAATATTGTCTGGATGGCTGAGCCCAGAGTGTTCCCCAGGGCTCACCATGAGGGCCAGTTCTGTTTAATTCATTTATTGATGATCTGAATGAGAGGATCAAGGGCACCCTGAATCAGTTTGTAGACAACACTAAACTGGGCTTGAGTGTGATCTGCTGGAGTGTAGGAGACCTCTGCAGAGAGCTCTGGACAGGCTGGATCAGTGGCCCAAGGCCAGTGGTATGAGGTTCAACAAGGCCAAGTGCTGGGTCCTGTAGCTGGGTCCAAGCTGTGACTTGGGTCACAACAACCGCATACAGTCCTACAGGCTGGGGAACAGTGGCTGGAAAGCTGCCCTTGGAAAAGGACCTGGGGGTGCTGGTCAACAGTGACTGAACATGAGCCAGCTGTGCCCAGGAGGATAAGAAGGCCAATGGCATCCTGGCCTGGATCAGAAACAGTGTGGCCAGCAGGACCAGGGCAGGGATTGTCTCTCTGTATTTGGCACTGGTGAGGCCACACCTCAAATCTTGGGTTCAGGTTTGGGCCCCTCACTCTAAAAAGTACATTAGGAGGGTGGGGTTTGTCCAGAGAAGGGCAGCAGAGATGGGGAAGGGTCTCGATCACAAGTCTGATAAGGAGCAGCAGAGGGAGCTGGGGGTATTATGGACTGGAGAAAAGGAGGCTCAGAGGAGACCTTATCACTCTACAACTCCCTGAAAGGAGGCTGGAGCCAGATGGGGGGGTCAGGCTCTTCTGCCAGGTAACAAGTGACAGAGCAAGAGGAAAAGTCCTCAAGTTGCACCAGGGGAGGTTCAGATTGGATATTAGGAAAAATTTCTTTATTAAAAGGGTGGTCAAGCACTGGAACACGCCACCCAGGGAAGTGATGGAGTCACCACCCCTGGAGGTATTTAAAAGACAGGGCACTTGTGGACATGGTTTAGTGATAGACTTGGCAGTGCTGGATTAAGGGTTGGACTTGATCTTAAAGGTCTTTTCCAACACAAATGATTCTGTGATTCTATGATATATACAAAGCACTTTTAGTAAACGTCAGGGAAGCATTAGGAAGTATGCTTATATAAACCTTGTGCATTCTTTTGCAAATTTTTAATATTTTCTATTTTTTTTTTTTACCTTTGCTTAACAGATGACCCTAAAATGATTGTTGCCAACCTTACAGTAAGTATTTAGGACTGGGAGGTATCTGTCTCTTCACCATTCACTTCTTGATTTGTGGCATTATTCTACTTTCTTTTCTCACTCTTTAGACAGGAAAATCAACCAACCATTATTATAAATAAAGAATGTTAAATGGTGCTCTTCATGAGCACAGGTTAATGTTTGTCATGTTTTCTGCTGTTTGCTTTTCTAATAGCTTTTATAATCTTTTTGGGCAGTGCAGAGACAGAATCTCTGGACTGTCTTTACTCCCTGAATTGAGTCTATTTATTCATTGCTTCAGAATTGGAAAGTAATCTTTTAGGGTAAACATTTTACTAGCACTTTGAAGACTCTGAAAAAGTGCATTTGATAGTCTTCAACTCCAACCTTGCCATTAATGGAAGAAAAGTGATTAAAAAAAAAACAAAAAAAAACCGAAAAAAACCCCCAAGTTTTGTAACCAGATGGCTTTAAATATTTCTGCAGATGAGGTGTATTTTTGAGCATTCAGATTTCTGTTGGAACTTAGTTTTTGGTCCAGTTAGAATAAAATTCTTCATCTGTGAGTTAAGTATGTGTGATATTTTGTTTGATGGTTTCATAAAGACTGTCAAGAGAATGAAAATTTCCAAATATATCTTTGAATGGCTGCCTGGGCCTTGGCTGCATGTAAATACTGCACAGAAATTACTGGACTACATACTCTAGGTGTACACTTTGTTTTCCAGACACCATCAGTGATGACCTTAACAGCTTGATTTCTGTAGTCAAAGGTTTTATGTGCATCTTAAGCTAACTGACGGCATGCTATTTGTGACCATTTACTTTTCAGTGTAGAAAGCCTGACCAGCACTTCAAACCTTACCTGAAACAGCACCTGCCTAAACGCTTGCACTATGCTAACAACCGAAGAATTGAGGACGTCCATTTACTGGTGGATCGCAAATGGCACGTGGCAAGGTAAACCCTTGCTTCTGCTTCCATCGTGATTTTCAGTCTTCTGAGAAAATGGGATGCTTAGGATTGCCTTATCTGTTAGCACCCTGTTCCTCTACCCTGTGAGCAGGAGGGGTTTTGAGAACACAAAATATTTTGAAGTGTGGGAAAATCAGTTGCTGGATGAAAGGTAGAAACCCAGACTGATTTGCTCAAGCAGCTTGATGGTTTTTACTGGTTAGCTGAAATGTAGAAGCTGATAAATCTTTCTAATAACGTGCAAGCTTAGTTCAACAGGGGAGCAGGAAATATGGGAGGAAGAGGCAGGTTTATGTGGTGACGGGATGTTAGGGAACAAGAGTTTGATAGGTAAATGGAAAGAAAACAGAGATATTGGCAGAGTGGGTGAATGGCTGAGAACATATAGAAGGATGCGACAGGGTGGCCATCAAAGAGCTGTGCTGGCAGTGTATTATATTTCAAAACAAATCCACAGAAAGCCAGGATGCTTTAGTTCAGGCAAAAACTCTGATTTGGGTTGCTCTTAGCCATATGACTCTGAATTTTTGATTATGGAATATGGGCAGTGTTTATTAGTTAGCCAAAATTTACATGAGGAAAAAACAGTTGGCACATACAGGTATAGAGTGAATGGGAGAGGAGTAGCCTTTGTTTATGGATGATGCACAACTTTCTATTTGAGTATAATTTGACACATGTTATGTGTTACAGTATGAGAATGGTGGGGTCTTTTTTACATGAATCTGACTCAGTGCCTCTTGGAAGATGACACAGCTTTTGGCTCATGGTAGACTATTACAAGCTTTAGATTATGGTAGGATTTTTTGCCCATATAGCTGCCAGGCAAACACACAGTGTGTTGTAAGTGCCTTTTGACATCTGTGCTTATCTTTCCATGAATTATGCAAGGATCACTCTGCTGAAGCAGTGAATGAGAAACACCATTTGCTTTCTTGCATAACTACTGGCTGCTGGCAGGGTGCCCCATTGGGGTTATGTATATTTCAAAGAATCGCACTCTGAATTTTAGATCTATATAAGCTTTAGTTATAAGCGTTTTTCTGGAATGGATGGGATTGCCCAGGTTGATTTAGATTTAGTAATATCTTGTTAATTACATTGGTCTTTCTTTGCCTTGTTTATTAATTTTCAGAGATCTCATTCACCAGTAATTCATTCATTAGTGTAACCGTAATTGGTAGTTAAAGGAAAATGGTCATTAGAGCCCTAATTGCTGTAACTCTGGTAATTTATAAGGCCAAAATCAAACTTTGAGCATTATTTTATTGCAGATGAAGAAATTAATTTCTAGGATAATGTGGTCCTTTGCATGTATTCCCTGCACATGGCCCTATAAAACTGTATAGATGTACTCTGAAACAAGCGGCTGATTATAATTCCTGTGACACAATATGTATTTTTCCACATATTTTGTAAAAAAACCCAATAAGAAGCTGATAATTAGCATTCCTATGGTACAGCACTTACTATCCCAGCTATTCGTCTTCATTAAAATCTTTCTTTTTTTGGCTTTTTTTTCTGCTACCCATTCTTGTTTATTGGGCCGAAGGCAAACAGGTGAAAGCACTTTGTAGCATTATAACATCACAAAAGTGCTTTCTGAGCAGCCTCTGTTGGCATTTTGAGGACTGGAAGAGTGTGGTCCTACACCTCCAGTCTGCAGGAGATTGTGATATGAGAAAATCTGAGAAAATAATAGATACTAAGGTTTTTATCAATAATAAGAGTTGTTTCTTAGAGTGAGAGTAGAGGGAGAAACCCTGAGGATGCTGTGTAAGCCTGCAAGTCCCTACTTCTGCTACTCATGAAACATAAACAATGCATTGCCCTCTAAACTTACCCTTCCTGCCCCAAAGGATATTGTCAGGTCAGCCACCTTTGAGGAAAATTTCTAATACTTTTTCGATTTAGGAAAGCTATGGACGTTTACAAGAAACCAACGGGAAAATGTTTCTTTCATGGAGACCATGGTTATGACAACAAGATAAACAGCATGCAGGTATGAGCAATGTCTGGGAGGGTCATTGAAGGTCTCTGGAATGTAAACATTCAGTGAAAACCGCCTATTTTTTTTTTTTTAAGACTGTCTTTATAGGTTATGGCCCTACCTTCAAGTACAAGACCAAAGTGCCTCCTTTTGAAAACATTGAACTTTACAACGTCATGTGTGGTAAGCTGCCAGCTTGAGAAATTGCAAAAGCAGCAACTTGTTTTACCAGGGCTTCATTTAGGTACCCATGAGCTTATGACCTGACTTTCTCTCAGTGTTTTTTCGCTAGACCCCTTTTTACAAGCACTTGCCAGGAGGGCTGAAGGCACTTCTCAGGGGTCTCAGTTTGCTCTGGAGGTGGCCAGTAAAGGGGGTTACTATAGTTTTGATGTTTGCAGCTAGACAGAGATCAAATGGACACCTCTACAATGTGTGGTATCCTGATTTCTGTTCAGAGACTGCTTCTGCATCTACATGTCTCATGCAGCAGTTCAGGTTGATCATTTAGTTTTCTATGGCATTTCCTGGTATGATTATGTTTCCCAAATTTCTACTGAAGCCATGAAAAAGAATATGATGATGTATACAGACATCCATTAAGGTCTTTTCTTTAGTACTGACTTTCTAGAACAGTGAAACTTTCAAGGTGCAATTCACAATAAAACTTTGAGGTATTTCAGAGATGTAATTCCCTTTTTTTTTTCCCCAAACGTGTAATACCTAGGGGGTAGTTAGCCCTTATTTAGAAATCACTCTGTTGCAGATGTTTAGTGTGAGGTCAGCACATTGACCATAGGTTTGCACGGAGGCTGAAGGAGTAGTTATAGTAAAACTTTGTAAAAGTTTTAAACTTTTCCAGTGTCTTGATGCAAATTAACATTTGGTCATAAAGAGAAAGATACTATTCATGTGGCATTTACAATTTTATGATTTGAACAAAAAAATCAGAGTTTTTATTACATTAAAAGCTTTCACTAACTTGCTGTGGGTGTAAACAGTATTATAATAAATGTGTTGGCTGGATAGGGTTGCTACTTGAATATATGTTTGGAGGCTAACCACCATTCATTTTTCCTTGGTGGTTTCATAGATCTGCTTGGATTAAAGCCTGCTCCCAATAATGGCACTCATGGAAGTTTAAATCACCTGCTGAGAGCCAATGTTTATAAACCAACTGTGCCAGATGAAGTTGCTAAACCACTGTATCCTGTAGCTCTACCTTCTGCATCAGATTTTGATATAGGATGTACATGTGATGATAAGGTAGGTATTTAGGATCTGTGGAAGCCTCCACTATTAGCAGTAGTTTTGGTAAAGTTGTAGCCATTTTATTTGTTTTGAGATTTTGATCTGTAAGAATTCCCCAGGTCCTTTCTGTGAAGTCTTTGTGCCCCTTGGAAAAATTACAATTTTTTGTAAAAGAGGAGACAAGAAAAAGTATGGGGTCTCACTGTCTTATAGCATCAGTTTTGTTAGATGCTAGTAAAACGAGATGTCAGAGTGCTCCAGTGGTCCTAATCTCATTCCTTTTTTTTTTATTCTTGAGAAGAACAAGTTGGATGAACTCAACAAACGCTTTCATGTCAAGGGAACAGAAGGTAAGAGCCTGGTGCCTCAGTTAATGAAAGCTGATTTCATTTTCTTTTATAAATCACTTTGCATCATTAATACCAGAGCAACTCCTGGTGTGATTTAGTTAACGTGTAGTAAGCTGTCTTCGAGTAGCTGTCAAAGTAGCCCACAGGCATACATGAGATTTGTGGCCAAGATGAAGTGCTGATCACTCAAGAAAGTACACACTACCTTTTACTGAACCAAGACTAAAGTATTGTTCAAAGCAATGTGGGTTTCAGCTCTTCCATTTCATCACCTCTAGGAGTTTTAAGCTGATGTGAAGGCAGAGACAAGAGGAAAGGAGAGGCAGTACTCTGTTCATCTACAGGCTGTAAATGGGGAAGAAACCAGACTCTGTTTGCAGGCTGGGTTTTACCATAGTTATCCAGGCTTAGGTTTCACCTAGAAAGGATGCTACAGCTGCTTTGACAATCCCTGACTAAGTCCTAATGCTTAGCTCTTAGGGTGCAGGCTACACAGTGAAACAAATGCTCTGCTAGTTCAGGCTGCTCAGTGACATTCTGTTCCTCTTCAGTGCTCAAGTCGATGTTACTCCCAGGAGAAAGCATTCCCAGCTCTCCTGGACACTAGCTCCTGCTGTGTGCCAGTGCTGACTTCTGCATGGCTCCACTTTCAGCTGCATCAGGGCCGTGGTCCAGGGTAAAGTGGAGCAATAGGAACAGAGGAGAGGAGATGAGAACTGCTTTTCTGAGCAGCACTACTGACTGAAAGGCTCACCAAAGCAGAGTTTTCCTTCTAACAGTGGTGATCAAGTTCAGCATAAAAATTCACAGCATTTCCCTTACTATAACAATTGTCCAAATTAGCAAATTCTGAAGCTTTCAGTTTAGACATGGATTTTTGAGGTACTCCAAATTGCATTGTTCAGATGATTAAGGAGATTTGTTTTAATTCCCTTATGAGGGTATTTTCAGTTTCTCTGTTGTGAATGGGCAATGCAGCCTATCCTTTAGTTTCTAAAGGTGACCTTATTCCTCTTTGTGAATTAAATTGCCTTTCTGCAGCTTTCATCTTGTCAAATTGATTTCCCCAATTAATGAAGAGCTACTCCTCACTGCAGCAGTTTATGCATCAGGAAAATACACCCTCACTGTTGTAGTTCGAATCTCAACATCTTTATTTTGGATTCTGGTTCTCATTCTTCTTCACTGTAGTAATATAAAAATAGTGGTTTTCGTGTATTTTAAGATATAAGCATTTAAGCCAATTGATGAGTCCTTATTTAAACAAGCAATTCTGCTTCATGCAAGTTTTGTTTTACTTCACGGTGCACTTTACCACACAGTGCACCATGTTGTTGTTCAAGGGCAGAAGAAAAAGATTACTTCAGCTTCTCATGAATAAAGCAAGTTTATCATCTTTGTCCTTAGACTAGCCCTTTCCTACTTTTTTCCTTGTGCCCTATAAAAACATCCTCTGTTTCTACTCAAGCAGTAATAAAACATGCCATTTTCTTTCAGGTTAAATGCCTATCTGGGAACTGTGTTAGGCCACTTTTCTTGTTTCTAGCCTAGTGTGTTTGCCAAAAGGTTATCAAATTCAATGGCCTGTACAGGACAATGTAAGATTATCCAGAAAATATACTTTTCTTCTAACTCTTTCAATGTTTTTGTCTTTTTATAAGCAAACTTGTCAGAGTTATCTAAGGACATTTAACCATATCACCAAGACAGAAGGGCTGATTTTACAGAGCTGGAGGCATTCTTTTTGTAGCCAAAGTTAGGATAAGGTTTTTTTTCTTAGTTTGTTTCTTGACAAGGAATAGCATATCCATATTCAGAACAAATCTATATTAGTCAAGTGGGGAAAAACTACTCTTTGAGTGAGTGTCCACTTTTGCTTCCTTTTGGTACAGTCTTTACAGAAAACATAGGAAAGAAAGTCCACTGAAGAGTGGCAGGACTGATAGACTGGGGGCCATTTAAAGATATGAAAAGAAAGTGCTTATCACTTCATGTGTGACTGAGACGTGGACACAAAGATCACGAGAGTCTCCAGTTTTTGGAAAAACACCCTCTCTCCACCCTTTGACACAAAAAAAGCTTTCAAGTGTAGAAGGGACTTTTAATCCCAAAGAGTGTTTGTGAGCCTGGAATGGGGATTTCAGCCAGAACAGTTGAAGAGCTGTTTTTCTCTCTCTGTCAAAAGATTTCCTTAGTAGTTATTTGGGGTTAGTATCCCATTAATGATCACTGAAAAATCAACATCTGATGGAAAGCCAACCTCCCCTTTTTTTTCATCCTTAAGATTTTCAGTAATAAATGTAAATGTAATTTCTTTTGATCTTTAGAGAAGCATCTTTTATATGGACGCCCTGCAGTACTGTACCGCACAAAATACAATATCTTGCATCACCACGACTTTGAAAGTGGCTACAGTGAAACATTCCTGATGCCTCTCTGGACATCCTATACTATTTCCAAACAGGTTAGTGTTCTCTCTACTCTTGAAATATGCTTTAAAAATCTTGGGTATCTTAGTATCTGTGTTCTTGAAGTCCTAAAATTTCCCTTCCCCACCAGAAATTATGTCAAGTACCACTGTAAACGATGCCCAGATTCTTTTATTTCCTTCACGAGAGAAGAATTTTAAGGTGGAAGGATCGCATATTTCTTCTCCTGTTTTAATTTTATTTTAAAGTTTTGTTCAATGGGAGTTTATTTTATTATGAATGACTTCATTTGAATTACCTCCCGGAAGATTTCTGCTCCCTGAAGAAGGGGTTGTGCAGCAATGCAGGAGCAGATTTGGTTGTACAGCCAAGTGGTTTATTTTACTGCAAACACGAGGCCTTCTGTGTAGTCTGTCAACTATATGGCCTAGTTTCCTTTCATCTGTAAAAGCTGACATTACGTTTTTGGTTGTCTCCATGTTCCTCAATGCAGGCAGAGGTATCAGGTGTCCCGGAGCACCTGGCCAGCTGTGTGAGGCCTGACCTCCGCATTTCTCCAGGAAACAGCCAGAGCTGCGCTGCCTACAGAGGAGACAAACAGCTCTCCTATGGATTCCTTTTCCCCCCTCGTAAGTTTAGACAGCTTTTTAGTTCCTAGGAATTTTGTAATTTTATTGTTTTGTTAGGAGAAAACCTTTGGTGTGAACATACTCCAGGCAAACCCCATCAGATATAAACAGAATAATTTTGATTTCAAACATCAGTAATAAACATATTTTTAATTTATAAATCCAAATTAGACTCTTGCATGCTGTAAAAGTTTCTACCATCGTATAGAAACAGTGATAGTAAAAAACCTGTGTAAACAAGCATCCTCCATTCTCCTGATGTACTTGCTTTGCTTCAGTACTGGATCAATGATCTTCTGGGATTTTTAAATATTCAAGGGGCACAAGTGTCTGACAGTTGTGAACTTCATTGCTCTGCCTTCCTCACTCAGTGGCTGAAATATTTTATGGTAGATTTCTGAAATGGAATTACTGGTGCAGAGGCTCACCCAGAAATAGAAGATAATCCCACACTCCTCTCCCAGGAAATTGTTGGTGTCTTTCATAAAAGCCTGCAGAGCTCTCTGCCTTTTGAGACAGTAAAAATAGATAAGCTATTATGAAAACATTTTGAACTGATTGATAGTTGAAGCAAAGATAAAATTCTTCCTTTCCATGTTAAGCTGTCATATTAAAGACAAATTTTGTGTATATAATGTGCACTTCTGAATATAGCATTCAGATAGCTGTATAGATTACGGTATCCCCTTTGGTTAATCTCTGAACCCATTTTCAAAACATTTTTATATTCTCTGAAATTCTCATCTTTCTTCTTATTAATATTTTTCTGTGTCCTTGTTTTCAGAATTGAGTTCCTCTGCAGAAGCCAAATACGATGCTTTTCTAATAACAAATATCATTCCAATGTATCCTGCCTTCAAAAGTAAGTGCTCTTTCCATAACTATACTTCTCCTTACCAGCAAACTTTTTTTTTTTTTTCTTTGTTTTGGATTATTGATAGGAGAAGTTTAAAACATAAAATTCAGTAACCTGTAGGCAGCAGCTAATACCTGTGGGCATCTGTATAGTGCTAAGTATGGGCAAGCAAAACACCACAAGAAAGGCTCAAGTTTTAAGAAAGGTTTATTTTCCTAGGCACTGGGCTAAAGTAAGGGCGCAGCCGTGCTGTAAGTCTGCAGTTGTGCTTTATGCCATAGTAATTCACTTTCCGTAAGACCATTCAGATTCTCTTGTCTGTAGGCCAAGCTAGTGCAAAACATACTTAGGAAACATCTGGAGCCTGAGAGTGTGCACAGGCCTGGGAGTGTGCCCTCGGTATTTGTAGTTCAGGGACAATTGATTACATTTTATTTTTCTCTCCATACCCTTAGAGAGAGACTGAATATATTTATTCCCCATAAAGAAAAAAGAAGAGAAAACCAATTTATGGAAAATGAGGGCTGATTTAAACCTGTCTGAAACTTTCAGTGCTGCAGGGTTATATTACTAACATTTCTTTTGTCTGCATACTCCTTTTCTCTCTAGTCTTGCCAAGAGGTAGGAAAACCATCAGGCTATTCTGGTGGCATTTTTGGCTTGGCAGGGATTGACAAGCCTTGGAAGAATCTCAAGAGCCTGTTGTGAGATTTCCAATTCAGATTTTAGGCCAGAGAGGTTTGGATAAACATCAAAGCCTATGGGAGCCTTTTTCTTTTTAACCAGAAAAAGAGTGTTTTTAACTGAAAAACCTCTGTGTAGGAGCAAGTGGTGATGTTTGCTGGAAATCTGAGCAAAAGCACTTGACTGATTAAAGAGCAAAAAAATATTGCGAATTTCCCATTCCTGAATCACTTCATAAAAATGCTCTTAATGCTAATATTAATCTAATATTTGGCTGAAATGCTAATCACAGGAGAACAACCCACCTCTAGCAGCTCATTTTGTCTAGTAGCCTTCTTCATCACATGTGGGTGAAGGATTCTTTACAAAAAAATTCTGGTACTCATGTCATTCCTGGGGAATTTCAAACCACTCCATGTGTGCAGGTTGCAGTGCTGAGAGCCAAGTATAGGCTCATTATATGAATCTTTTTCCATAACAGGTTAAATAGAAGGTGGCAGTGTTATGCCACGCTGGCTTTGGTTGTAGTGCTGGCTGCAGAGGCCTCTTCCTCTGCTTTGTGTTTATAATTCTCCATCCCATCCCCACTGGCAATAATTCTGTGTCTACCTTTTCCATAGTAAGGCTGGCTTAAGGAGCTCGTGCTCTTCTGGAGCTCCTAAAATGATAGCCCTGGGCTGGCCCCTCATTGCCCTGGCGTTGCTTTGTATGTGGTTGCAGTGGGAAGTAGAACTGGGATCAGATTTAGATACAAAACTCGAGGCACTGGGGCAAGAGGGAATCTCGAACTGTTTTTATTGTTAATACATATGCAGTGGAGGAGTGAGCAGCTGGAGGAGTGCTATTGCCAAGTGATTAGGCTGAGGTTCTTGTTAGACCACTGCTGGTAGAGCCCTGGCTATCAGCCCCATCTGGGACTGCATGTGCACTGAACAGTCTTAGAACAAAGTGTACAAGGGAGCTTTCTAAGGCTGTCTTTGCCACAGCTCCAGAAAACCATGGACTTAATAGTCTGAGCTGGTAAGACAAGTGTTAAACTCTACAAGTCTGAGAAGTTTTGTTTACCACACTTCTGTTAGTTAAGATGAAAAGGAAAAATATCTAAAAGAATTCTATCACTGGAGGTTCCAGTGCATTTCCCATCTCTGCAAGAATCTTAACCTGTTGAGGAGGACATGGTGGGAGAAAGTATCGTGCTCTTACCAAATGTTGCTGTAATGACATGGCTTTGGTCATCCTTGATGGCACTTAGTATAAAAGTTAAACATTTATACAAAATGGATAATTTAACTGAATGAATATGACCTTTGTATTTCTCTTTCTTTTAAAATATTTGGTTTTAGCTTTTAATTACAGTACTGTATCCTTTGTAAGATTAATAAAAAGCCCCAAAACACACCACCCCAGCACAGTTCCCTGTAAGCAGATAACAAAGACAAAAGCAGAGTTTAAAGAGATATCAAAAACCCGTGAATAGCTGTTTCTACAACTTGGTGAAGGAACAGCAGAATCTCTGTGCAAGGCCTATGAAAATGCCAGCCTGGGAGTGGTACCATGTATTTCCTTTATCACTGATTGTGGAAAAAAATCAACAGAGAACAAAGAAGTCTGAATAGGCTTTATTGACAAAACTGAATGAAGCTGCAGTAACTCTGTAATGCTTAGTCTTTGATTTCCTCTACTGTCATATGAATAATATCCTCTATTTTTTTTTATCTTCAGGAAGAAAAAACTTTATAATCTTGACATGCTTTGACTTAGTCAAATATTGATGTGTTGTGGTATTTTTGGTTTTTGTTTCTTTTCTGTTTGTTTTGGAATTTGGGAGGTTTTTATTACTTTTGGTTGACTAGGTGGTTTGGTTTGTTTTTGTTTCCCCACAGAGGTATGGAACTATTTCCAAAGGGTTTTGGTGAAGAGATATGCCACTGAACGAAATGGAGTCAATGTTATAAGTGGACCAATCTTTGACTATGACTATGATGGTTTACATGACACACCTGACAAAATAAAACAGTAAGAGTTTGTCTTTAAATTGGTTTGCTGTTGCTTCTCTTAATGATGACTTTATCTTAAACAATTAATTATCTGCACATTATTTAATTTTTTGTGAGGAGATATAATTTTCTTGTTCTTTCTAAAGTTATTGGGACTGAATGCCCATGTTGGTAGGACAGTGGTAAAATAAGGAAATTACAATTCAGCAGTTAACTGTTCACCTTGACTTTGAAATTGTTTTCATCCTTGAGACCAAGTTGAATTAGGTTCTACACAGTCTATTGTCTAAAACTGTCCAGAACTTAAGAGCTGTGTTATTGAGTTACATGCTCAAGTCTTTTGTTAATTCACTAATGCATTCTCTCTGCGTCTCTGAACTGAAGAAGCCTTTCAGCACTGCATGAGGTATTTCTGTAGCATAATGTGAGCTAATTGGATGCTCACTTTCAATAGTGTCCAGGAATCAAACACATCTCAACAACGTATGTGTGTCCTCACACGTAGGAGAGGAAAGACCATGTTGTTTGTGTATCCTCCTGCCAAACAAGTTCATCCTTTGTGGATAAATATTTACTTTATTCCCCCAGGTTTGTGGAAGGCAGTGCAATCCCCGTTCCAACGCATTACTATGCCATCATAACCAGCTGCTTAGACTTCACTCAGCCAGCTGACAAGTGTGATGGACCTCTCTCTGTTCTCTCATACATCCTTCCCCACCGGCCTGACAACGACGAGAGCTGCAATGTAAGTTGGGTTGCCCTACTGCAGCCCTGTGGTAAACTTGTCCCTGGGACATGTGAAAACCCATTACCATTAGAAGCAAGTGTTCACTAATGTCATGAATGGGAAGCACAGGGTAGTGCCTCTGTGAAGTGTCATTAGCTCATTAGACAAAAGCACTCCTCCATGACAGCAGCAAAAATATGGAACTATTACTGCACCTAAAATTGTCTGGAAGAACTGACATAGTAGGTTGGCAGTATTGTTTTTTGCCTGTAGGATTCTACATTTTGTCAGTGTACTTCAGCACAGATTGTGGGGAGGCTGTAATGCATAAACATATTGTGCTGGCAGCCAGCCTGATGTTTTATGGACATCAGTTTCCATTTGCAGGTACAATGCAATCTGTCTGCTACGGCAGTCTGGGTACATCAGTCAGCATGATTACATCCAACCCACACAGTATTAAAAGTATATGCTATAAGCTGCCAAGGCAGAATGCCAATTCTTGCTGTTTCCAGAACACCTTGGTTCAAGGGAAAAGTTTGGCTTCTTATTACAGAGATGGCCAAACACCCTACTGGTTTCTTTTCTCTCTTCCACTAGGATGTAAGATCCTCTAAGAATCTTGATGAAGGCTTTGGTCTGGTCAGCTCTGCAGAAAGTGCCTGCTTGGCAGCTGATTGTGTGGCAGGAGGGCATTGGGCCCCCTATGGGCTCTGGCACACTGTGAGGACAGCAGAGCTCCCAGGCAGCTGTATTTAGACTTGTCCTTCCGCCTGAACTTTTTCTCCCATTACACAGCTGTGTAGATTCCTGCACACAGACACTTCACTATAGGCTGCCAGGAGACTGTTTCCTGAATGAACACATTAATGTTATGAATTTTATATTGGCAAAAAAGTTGAGACTCCTATTCCAGCTACAGGCAGAAATAGTCATTCCAGCTCAGTACACAATTCACCTGGAACACTTTCTTTCTCACTCATCAAACAACCGTTTCCTGAATGAACGCATTAATGTTATAAATTTTGTATTGGCAAAAAAAAGTTAAGACTCCTATTCCAGCTACAGGCAGAAATAGTCATTCCAACTCTGAGCACAATTGACCTTTAACACTGTTTCTTTTTCATTCATCAAACATTGCTTGCTTTCAGGGCCTGCTTTTTAAACCCATACTTTTGGAGCAGTATCCCTCTCTCTTGAGCAGTCTGGCTTTCCCCTGCTTGGATCTCAACTGTTTTGGGCAGAGATGTCTTCCATACAAGTCTCAGAAAGTCGTAGGACTTCCACATATATTGCATTGTGGCTTTTCCCTGGACTGCTTTTCTCTGAATGAAGATCCAGTTAGTGATCTGGAAATCACTATTTTAGCAGTTATTAGTGTCTCTGCCCTTGTAACTCTGCCCATATATAATTTTTGACAAAGTAATTTATTTTTTCTTCCTTATATTGTGTGTCATAATTCTCTTAAACTGCTGAAATCTTTTTTATGAGCTCTTTACTATAATAGTCTCTTTTAGTCTTTGATTTCTTACATTTCGAACCAGGCTTCTTTTCTCAGTAGGTCATGCTACTTGTAAATACATACAATGTATGTATTTACAGTTTGAGATAAACTGCAAGGTTATTAGCAGATATTGGTCCATGCCTTTTATGTAGCAAAGAACCACTCAAAAATATTTAAATGTTGCTCTTGAATGAAAATACACTTAGGCAAATTTTTGCCATTGAAATCCATCATCAGCCTTACTTTCACACATGGTGTTCCATCCTATTTGTTTAAAGAAGTGATTGCGTAAAACCTCACTTCATGGATAAAATGCATGAGATAATATAGGAATTTTACCTTAACCTCTCCACCGTTTTCTTTCAAGATTTGAAGAAATATTAGCTTTCCCCCGCTCTTCTCTAGCTGTACACACATTCTCTTCACACAGCTGTTGAAGAACACCACTACTCTTCTCAACTGAATTTGTTCCTTTTCTGAACTGTGTTTACTTATGGTGAGGTTATGCCCATTTATTCTTGTGTCAACATTTTTCTATGTCTTAAATAACCCTTCTCTGGGATTTACCCTAGAGATGATTTATGATGATTCTCAAGGCAAATAACTTCTCTCTATTCATGGAAGACCCAGCATCTTTTTTTGCTCTTGTAAGAAAGGATAAGACTGTTGGTAAACTTCCTATACATCTCATCCAGTCCAATCTTTTTTTTTCAACTGGATCATGAATGAGATTAAATACTGCAGCTTAGATCTCAAAATGAAAATGGTTTTCTTTCCACTGGACACAACTCTTCTGATACTACCTATAATTTGCTTTTTCCATAGCTGTGTTATAATAGTGGCTCACATTCATGCACAACTGGTACACTCAGGTCCTTCTCTTCTGTCAGTCTATTTGGATAACCCAATTTCATGCTATCTTGGGAGCTCCTGCATCTGCATCCTCCACTGTGCTATTGCAGTCTTCCTATCCATTGACAGGAGTTCCCAACTGTTGGGGTTTTTGCTATCAACTAATGACCTTGGCACAAGAACCGAGTGTGAAAACATTACAAGAAATCTTTTCTAAGACCAAAGTTCCAAGAAGGAACCCTAGAAACTACTAGAAAATTCCTCCAGGCCACTGTTCTCTTTCAGCAAAACATTTAAATTTCTTTTCATAAATGAGTTCCTCACCCACCTATCCACATGCATAATGTCCAGCTTTCCAATTGATACTTAGATTCTTGTGCAGAATATTTGGTACTTTTTCCAATGGATTTTGGGTTAGCCTCCTAATTGACCACCGATTCCTATTTATCTCCATGCTTTCAATTGTTACTTTTGCCTTCTAAAACTCTCCATATATTTGAGGTGAGACTAAGCACTAAAGCTGGAGAATTTTAAATGCATACACTTCATTTGTTGTTATGTGGTAATATAATACTATGTTAGTTGATCACTATATTTGAAATTCTTGCTGCTGGGCCTGAGGCTCCATGGGCCAGTTGTGGACTGGAAAAAATAAAATGTAGATCAGTTGATTGATTTTCTGGAGTCATACAAATGCTGTCCTGCTGAACGAGGTTAAGCAAGCCTGCCCATCCTGTGGTTTATTCATGTTGCAGATCTTTTGCAAACTGCTTGTATTCAAAAAAACGTGAGCTTTGTACCTCGCTCATAACTTCCTTTTGAGCTCTGCAGATTTCCTGCTCAGAAGAAAGGCTTGAAGGAAGCAAGAATGTCACAGTGGCTGCATTTGCACTAACAACTCTGTTGAGGCATGTTTGCAGACTCCTGATTGCCAGGCTGAAGGCTGAGCAGGGTTTTCCCCTGGTCGCATGCTGCCAGGTGGCATCCCTGGAGCATGGCATTGCAGGCAAAGGGGAGTGAGCAGGACACATTCCCTCCTCTTCCCTCTTAATTTGCATCTTTCTTTTCTTGTTCCAGACCTGGTTTTGGTCCTCAGGTTGTTAGTGATGTGGATAGGAAAGCAGGTTTGGGGCTGAGAGCTTTGAACTAAACAGGTGCTAACTGGGTCATGGATGTTTGCTTTAGAGCAGCCAGCTGTGATCTGTCTGGGACTTTGTGTCCTCTCTGTGCAAACGATCACGCTCTCCCTCCTGGCTTTTGTTGGGTGACCCACTGCCTGGTCTGTGGCTCAACTACTGCACTGGATAGGCTCTGGCATTGCTGGAGTTTAGTCCTGATCCATGAGAGGATCATTTGGTAGGAGGACATTGCTGAGACAGTCAGGAAAGGGTTCATTTCCAGGAATAGGCCCAGAAACAAATTTTTATCAGCAGAATTTCTAAGTCACACACATGAAGTCTAAACACCCAAGATACAACCCAGAGTTCCTTTCTTCCCTACCAGTGGTGTAGAGGCACCAGCCAGAGGGGACAGAGGGGGAAAAGTCCTGTTTGCTTTGTCCTTTTCCCACGTCTGCTCCTCATTGTGCCATCCCCAGGCCTGGGTGCAATGCTCATGGCACGTGTTGCTGGGCTGTTTAAGGCACACAAACAGCCACTCACTGCTGTGTTTTACAGGGCTGATTTTCTGATGTGTTTGCGAGTTACCTTAGTTTGTGGATGACTCCAACATGTGCCAGTGCTGGCACAAGGCAGCAGCTATCCCCTAAGAGAATACGACCTGACCGAAATCACCTTCCTGATTATTTTTTCCTTTGTATTGGGAAATGCTTGGTGAAATTCTTTTTTCTATCAGTGGATAATATGTATGTTCCAATTACAAGAGTTTTTAAGTACCTACATAAACCATTGTCCCAACTGTGTAATGAATTGTAAAGGTCCCCTAAAAGTAAAATGGAAAGATTAAAATATTACTGTGTTAGATGATGTGATGGTCAATTGAGAATAATGTGTAGGTATAGAATTCAAAGCCAGACAGGCTAGAGTTTCACCTTGGGTAATTCAAAAGTGATTAATATGGAGTTCTTCCTGTGGGATAATAAAACATGGAGTGACCGGTGGATCTTCTAAAAACTTCTTCTGAAACACCTGCAACTCCAATCTAGCTTTTTCTGGATGATTATGGTCTTTGTGTCAACCTCATCATAAAATAGGTACTGAAATAAAACTGTAGGATTTATCTTGCATGTTAAATGTCAAATTTATTTGCTTGGATCTTATTCACCTTATTAGTTTTTGGATAAGGCACAGAGATGCTTCAAATCTGGAACAAATGTGCAGACAAGTTGCATTTGCTTTTGGAGATGATTTTTGACAAGAATTGTAATATTTTTTTTTTCCCCCCAGAGCTCAGAGGATGAATCAAAGTGGGTTGAAGACCTTCTTAAGATGCACACTGCGCGTGTCCGCGACATCGAACAGCTCACAAGCTTGGATTTCTTCCGAAAGACCAGTCGCAGCTACACAGAAATCCTTTCCCTAAAGACATACCTGCATACGTTTGAAAGTGAAATTTAGCTTTCTAACCTTACTCAGTGCATCCTTTTATCAACTGGTGTATATTTTTATATTGTTTTTATATTTATTAATTTGAAGCCAGGACATTAAAAATATTAGTATTTTAATCCTGTATCAAATCTTAAACATTAAACCTTTGTGTCCTTTGTTTTGTTTCTCTAATGTTTAATATAGGTATGTCTCTTGGTTGATTTAGTAGTGCTTGTAATACTGCATTTTGAGTCCTTACTCTGAGCTTTTAAGTGGTGCTGCAAGGTTTGATGCGTGCATCAAGGAAATATTAATTTCTCATGCTCCTTTACCACACTTGTAGTCCTGTACTGTGTATCAAAATACTGAACATGTAAAATTACACTCATTTACTGATAACTGTGTGACAGACATATTTAAACACTATAGACAAATAGCATCTTAAATATAATAAACCACACATTCAGTTTTTTTAATGTGTTTTGATTTCCTTTCACAGGGATGTTCATTGGGGCTTGCAAGCAGCTCAGTGCTGACAGATCTCTTACTGGGTAGAGCCCTTCTCAGGAGCTTAGGTTTGCTGGTAAGAGGACTGCCAGGGGCCCAGGTGCCCTGCTCTTGTACTCAGCAATGAGACCAAAAAATAGACACCCACAGCAGTTGTTACTGGTTAGGTTTTGCTACAGGGGGACAGCTGGGAGGGGAGGATGCTTGCTCTCATGAGCTAGCAGGGGTACCCCATCCCTGAGGCCACTTGGCTCTAGAACTCTGGAAAGGATTCAAGGCAATAACATCTGTTGTCACTGATAGGGCTGTGTCACACCCCTTCCCTGCCACAGCTGCTCTGGACTGGTTCCTGGGAATACCTGCTCCATGATCCTTTGCTTTTACTTTAGAGGGAATTGAAATAAGACAGATGTTGAAGGAGGTGACATTGCTAAACATGCAGCAGTAGGCTTTTAGCTGGAGGAGAAATTTTGATTTTTATAATTTATAATGGACAGAGCCTGAGATGTGTTCCCTGAGTCTAAGGCTTAATGCCAGCACTGGTTCTCAAAGGAAACCTCTAGGTCTGATTGCACACATACAACTGTGGCACAGTGAAGTCTATACGGTGCACATGATTTAGAGCCATCACCTACTTGGTCAAGTGAATCAAGTCTCTGATTGCTACTTCAGTGCAGTAACAGTCTCATAATCCTGGCAAGCCCCTTCAAGTGTTACTGAGGGCAGAGTCCTGAGACATCAGAATAGACACTGTTGTGTCCTGGGATCTGAATAATGGCCTGATTTGGCTTGGACAGCTTTTATAGAAGACATATGTTATGGAGCATTTGTGTTTGTGTACCTAGATGATGTAAAAGAGAAATTACTGTTTAGAATGCCCTTGAGGCTGAACCCACTAATGACACCATTGTCAAGCCTTCAGTTGGGCTTACAGATTTCCCTCTCTATATGAAAGTTGTTTGTGTCTATTTTTCTCTTCAAGGATTGCAAGGATTGCTGAAGGGAAGAGGGAAGGGCTGGAAAGTATCTGCCATGTACACAGACAAGTAGCCAGGGTCTCCTAAGTAAAATTAATCTAGCACAATAGCAACTTGCATCCCTGTAGCATCCATCTAAGATCTTAGAGAAAGTACTAAACTGGAATTAATCATGTTAACATAGATAATAAAGTTATTGTGACCAGATAAAAATTTATTATTCTAGGTGTCACATTCTGTTTAATTTAGAGAAGCACAAAACTTGAATAGCTTATAATATCTCTAAAATTTTAGGATGGAAATTCTAATAACTGTACAGAGCTATGGGAAACATCCTATTCTTGCAACTTAAAAATTGTCTCTTGTGGTTGTCTGGTAGCAAAGAAATATTTTCCTGTAAGCTTTCAGCAGGGCTTCTTGCCATGATAAACTTTATGTTCTTACATGTACTACAAAGGGTATTTCCTTTGGATATAAAAGAGCTTTCTCTTAAGACCTAATTCTTTCAACATGAAATTTAGCAATGATTTAATGTGGTAGTTCATAAACTAAAGACCACCACTGCTGTTTTGCTTTGACATTAATCTGTTGCTCTATTTGTTTGGGTTTTTAATGAAATTGAGCAAATTATGTAATTCTTTTCTTTTCTCCCCAAATAACATTAAATTTATACCAAAGGAACATTTAAGCTCTGAAAAATAACCTTGTGTTCAGAGAAGTTTGCTTCTGAAATGTAATTAGTGATTGAAAATGGTTGGGAGAGACTGTTTAACTCTTGGTTTCAATAAAGAGTGGTCATTAGTGTATAGGGAAACATTTTTTCGACTAAGTTTCTTACTGTGACAGCAAATACTAGTAATTTACTTCTGTCCTACCTACTTCTCTTCAGCCTCTGGTTCCATGCTCTTGCATGGTATTGGTGTTTTATTTTACTGCAGAATATAGCTGTGATTTTAGCAGAAATAGCTGTGATGAGAAATATTTGTGGTGACTTCTGTGCATGGCATGGGGTACTTTTCCCATTGAAAGACACCTTATCAACACAAAAGCTCTAATGCAAAGCTAAAGCCTTGTAAATCCCCCTGAGCAGCATGAGCTCTGCAGGAACAACAGGTATTTTAAAGGAAACTTGTAATTTGCCTTTGGTAATCTTCAGAGTGAATGCTAGCTTAGGGCAGAGGGAAGGAACTCTTCTGCCTTCCAATCCTGTTAGACCATTTTGAATAGATGAAATACCACTTGTTTCTGTTACATGTTGCCCTTTCTTAATATTTCTCTGGCTTCAGCAAGAGGTATATTGAGGAGAACAAGCACTGAATTTTTCTGCCAAAGAAATTATTTTTGAGGATTTGAGTAATTACTGTTTGTGCTTGGTAATACAAATTTGAGGCATGTTCAATGGGTTAGAGGCAGCTCAGTTGAGCAACTGCCACAACAGCAAAAACCGTGCTGTCCTGCACACCTAGCAAAGTCCTTTTGCTCTGGGAAAAAGCCTTCAGATGCAGTTATGCAACTAGAATTACCCTGCTACAGGAAAATGTTACTTTTTAAACCCCTTCTCCACAGTCACTCATCCTTAATAGATAAGCACTGAAAGCACATCAAGAAGCCTGACCAACAGAATGGGTGTGATGGTGAAATTATAGCAAAAGTCCCCATCCTGTTCTGACAGTACCAGAGTACTTAATGACTTACAATTATGTTCTGTCATGGTCAGCTAGCAGCTTAATTAGATAGAGACTTTCTACTTGCTGTTTCCCACTTCTCCATGTCCAGCCTTTAGCCTCTGTATGGGGTTAGGTACAATATTCAACAGTTTCTGTACTTTTTTGAACATTGGTTCTGTTTTGGTAACAGCAGATCAGTTTGCATTGTGTTATAAAGCAACTTCATCTCCAGATGAACAACAAAATGAAAAGATTTAATTGTCAGGTCTGTGCCATCTTGTGAAGGTTTTTCCTTCACATGGATTTAGTGGGAGTTCACATGGATTTAGTGGGAGTAATAACCACGTGCAATTAAGCCAATCTTGCTGTGTCCATGGAGGTTGCTCCGTAGCTGTCCTGCCGTGATCCCTTGCTTCTCAGTGCTTCAAATGCAAACAGTCGGGCAGCTGAATGTGTGAAGGTTTTAAGACTTTACAAATGAAAGTACACACATGGCAGGTTTATGAAGTCCCAGTTTCCCTTGCATTTTGTTCCTTCCTATACATCAGTCTGTCAAGTACAACGGGTGAAATAGCTCTCTAATTCCTGCATACAGCCAGGAAGCAAAAATCTGTTCAGGAAAGCTGAAGGAGGTTCCCTATGAAGGTGCCAGCTGCAGGAGAGAACAGGAACATGGACAGTGAGGACAGAGTGCAGGACCTGAACTGAAAGAAAAATTTTTTTTAGCAGGAGGAACCAATGTTCCAGCAATCCTTCCCTTCAGTCTCACACTCACATCAAATATCTTTTATTACCTTTATATTTGTATTACTATTCTATGCAGATAACCTTGGCTCATTTCTGCAGGAGACAGCAGAGATACCACTTGCAGTGCAGTTGAAAAAAATCCCCCTTTATACATTAAAAAAAACCCAAACCTGCAAGCCCCTGTCAACAGAGGGGCAAATTCACTTGTTCTGCCTTGTGAGAGAGGGATACAACCGGGCTTTCCCAGAGCAGGGGAGGGGTCTGGGTGTTGCAGAGCTGCTACTTCCTCTCTGCTCCAGTATGGTGCTCTTCCAATGAGTTTGGCACTTAGGGCAGCTGGGTTTATTCTGCTGGCTTGGCACAGAGAGACAAATGAAACTTCACAACACATCTGGGAGGCTGCTGTTACCACAGGCATGGATGAAACTGGCATGGAGAGATTGGACAGTCTGTTTAAGGGCATGCACATAGTATGGCCTCTAAAGCTGGTCACAGAGCTCCTGTGCAGGGCTTGATATGTGACATTTTGAAATAATTTCTGGTAGCACTATCACTGACAGGACAGCACAAAGTAAATTTTGTAAAGCAAAAGCTTCAGAATAATGTAGCTGAAATAAAATTTATGTACAGGGCAAGAGAAGCAAAACTCCCTTCCTTTGGGGGCAATTAATAATGCTGAATTAGTTTTATATCAATCTCATGCATCAAAATGCTTTTGGTAGGCCTGTTTCCTTACCAGAGTCCTTCTGTATCCCAGAGGGATGCCACAGTACTTGACTGTCCGTCCTGTCTGTGGTCCTAGTCCAAGTCAGTTTTTGACTAGCTTCAATTTCCCTTATGGAGTCTCAGACCACTGTTGCACTTGACCTAAGAGACATAATCATGAAAATATAAGTTTAACCTGACCAGGATAGATCTGCCAGTAAATGATTAATGCCACATTAACTGTACGTCTTCCAAATGAGGGAAATGTGTTTGAAATGTTTAAAGTTCAGCCCTTGTTCAAGAGAGGAGAAAAAAGGTTTTTTTAAACGTTGTGGCAAAATACCTAATCTCGTTTCTTTGCACTTGTTGTGTAAATACAAGATAAGAGCAGTATTCCCAAGGTTACTGCAAACAGCCTGTCACTACAGAGTACAAACTAACATTTACTAAAAATGTATGTTGACATAAAAAGCAGCATTGCTGCAGTCAGCTGCAGTAAAAAAACCCACCGGTTTTACAAATCAAAAGTTTGGGGTGTAACTTATTCAGACCTGCCCTCACAAAGGAAAATCCCTGCCCTGCTTACAGCATCCATGGTATGTGCACAGTTGTTGTGGAGCCTTACCTTACTGCGTTACCTTATCTGCTGTTTTCTAAACATGGTAGGGAAAGGCAGATGGAGGTCACCCAGGTTTCATCTGTGGGTTTCACCATGGAGACATCAGCAGGCAAAGAAGTTAGTAACTGTGGGTTAGCATAGCTGTAACTGATTGACTCTAAAACTGGAATTTGCTAGAAAAGAGGTGGGATTATTTGACATTGTAAACCATCAACAGAAAAGGATTAAATCATTTTCAGGAGATATTTTCCTTAGTTTTCTTTTTCCTTGCTGTGTGCAGCAAGTAGGGAATTATTTCTTCTTTTCTATGTGGAGGACTGATATATCAGAAGAGGCTAGATGAAGAGGCAACAGGAACTTTGTACACCCGCCAAATAAATCTCCAGCCCCAGTCCCCTTCTGGCAGCATCTCCTGGACCTTCAACCTGTTCAACCTCTTCTGTCTCCTGAAGTGGGAAACTTCTCTTATCTCCTAACACAGCAATTTTTTTTTCTGCTGACCTCCCTGTTTTATTTCAGCTTTGATCTGTTAATCATCTGCAAATCGCTTTAGTGTTAGCCTACCAGCTCTTAGCTCTGTCAGGTCTTACACACTTCTTCTGAAGGGAAGAGGATGTGGAAGATCCTGATATATCTCCATTTTCTTTTCCAGTGCAGTTAAAACCCAGGGCCAGTTTTGCAGACAAAATCCCTCTTCAGAGTATTTAATCTGGTGGTCTTTACCCAGGTACATGTCTTTGTCTGAAGGCTTTTAATGTCACTGAGGGTTGAACACCAAAGCTCTGATGAATCAACCAGAACTTCTCCATACAAGCCATGACCGACTAGACCATTACTAACAACAGAGAAAATTAGCTATTCATAATGTCAGTATTTTCTTTTCTTGGACTAGAAAGTTCAGACCCAATCCAGATGAGCCAGAGTTCAGGCTCTATCTCAGCATTGACTGTGACAGATCACCTCTGCTCATTGGCTGATTTTCACCCAACAACATCTCTAGGACATTGCTGATGGCTGTAGTTCCACCTGCTCTCTGCTGGAGAGTACAAATTTTCATTTGTACTTGTCTTTTCTATGTTTCTAGTTAGCTTTTGGGATGTGTTTTGGGTGCACGGACATGGTGTTCTGGGTTGATAATAACTACATCCTCCTCTTCCTCCTCCATCGCAGTGCCACATAAACAGTTAAAAAAAAAATTCTAACTTTTTACTTTAATTACTGGCAACATCAGAAGAAATACTGCTGTTTGAGGATCTAACAACTGATATTTTTATGATGATCCTTTTAAAGGCAGAAGAGAAAAAATAAGTTTGCAGAAAAATAGTTATTTTTGTTTCTTTTCTTTGTTTAAGAAAAAAAGCCATTATATGCAGCATGCTCAGCTGGGCTTGTAGACCTCCACATTGAACTAAGGGTGCACCTCCGTGGCTTTTACCTTTTCTGCCTCATTATCTAATTCTAACCTTTCTCAAAAGGTTTCCATATGCATTCATGAAACCTTGGAGCCCTCCTGTGGTCAAAATCATGACCTATTCTTCTGGTTGTAACCAGAAATCTGATGCAGTCAGTTCCATTTTAAACTTTATCCTTGGAGTATTCATTGAGAACAATTCA
The DNA here is from genome assembly GCA_037013685.1 of Acridotheres tristis. NCBI lineage: Eukaryota > Metazoa > Chordata > Aves > Passeriformes > Sturnidae > Acridotheres > Acridotheres tristis. The sequence continues at coordinate 136,688,148 of CM072886.1, read as the reverse complement.
ATCAGTTAAGGAAGAAAAAAAGCTTAGATAATTTCCTGAGCTCTTGCATGGGTCAATCTCATTACATCTAAATCCTCTTGGCCATTAACTGATGCTGTCCACATCTCTTTTCCAAAGTTGGAGTATTGCCTGGCAATCTGCCCATTACTTTATCTTTCTTCCCTCCATATTCCTCCTCTCTGTTTGCTGTCCTTTGTGGGCTTCTTCTGCTCTGATCTAGTCAGGCTCTCATCATCAGTCTGTCTCAGAATCCTCCAATTGTGCATTAAATAATGTAATCATCAAAAATTCCAAGTTTACTGTCTTCCTTGCTGGAGAAGTATGTGATTCTGAAGGCTTTGGTGTGCTCATTTTTAACGTTGTGCTGAAGTTGTAGAAAAGGCTTTACATTTCCTTCACTTTGTGGCCTTTGTAGAGCCCCTCAGGAAAATTCTGTTTCCACATGGGCAATTGCTTCCTTTTCAACAGCATTTCATTGTGCATGAGAAGCAAAAGTGTCAGCAATCTTGAGATTTATGAGGGAGTAGGAAAGGGTGAGGTAAAAATTAGGAAGGGCAAGAGTAGAAATAGCCCCTTTGCTTTTGCCTGTAGTGGGGCTAACATTGAGTGTTTCTTTCCTGCTGAAAAATAAAGAGGAGAACACCCCCCCAGCTGTGCTACCTCACCATGGCTGCTTGTGGCCACATCAAAGATCCCAGCATGGTCCATTGGAGATGCTGGATTTGCTACACAGAATGACTGAGAAGGGCAAAGAAGGTCTGAGAGCCCCAGCTCTTCCCTCTGCCCTGGAATTTGTAAAGGCAGTTGGGTATTCATGAGGTGAATACTTCAAGGCTTGTCATTTGTAAGCCAATACAGCACATACCACAAGGGCTTGAAAAGGATTTGAAGTTTCTAGGCTGCACCACTGTTACATTTGAACATACAGAGGTTCATGGAAAAATCCCACCCAAAATTTTAGCATCAAATATGCACCGTGTAATTCTCACAGGGGATGGGGCTTTTTGTGCTTCGTTTTTATCATAAGCATTACCTGACAGAAAAAGAACTATCCCGAACTCCACAGTCTTAGAGGTTGCATTGCTGAATTTCACTCAAAGGGGTGTATAAATACTTTCAGTACTGAGTTTTTGAGATCACTGCATCCCAGCTGGATGCTGAAGGCAGCTGGTCTAGGAAACCTCGAGTAAGAACTGCAACAAGCAGTTGGGGTTAAGCTGTTGGCCTCTCTGCTCTAAGTGAAAGCTAAATCCAGAACTGTAATGATAAAAAATGGCAAGTCTTAATGTGTTCATGGTCAGATTATATCTTCTTATCCTTCTTATCACTTTTGTGTCAACATCATTCTTATCCTAACAAGCTCGCCTTCCTCACTGGCATTTAAATAATCCACCCACTCCTTTCCAAAATATTTTTTAGTTGGTTGTTTTTTGGTTTGGTTTTTTTTTTTCGGGGAGGTTGTTTCGGTCTTTTTGTTTAATCTGCAAGCACATATCTTCTCAATAAGAAAAGAATCTTGCAACTGATTCTTGAAAAAGAAGTTCATTTAATATTTGTATTTATCTTCCAGATTTAGATTTATGTGAACACATGCCTACATTTATGCCCTGGGTACCCTTGCTTAATTCTAGTTTCATAATATGGATTCCATAGAGAGGACTGTATTTTCCACTGTCATAATTAAATTTACACTAGCAAATAAAGCTTGCACAAAGATAATAATTCTACAGCAGCCACTCAGTCCATCCCCACATAATTTAGTGTTAGTTTTTGCCTAAGGATATAGTCTTGTGAGACTTCCTAGAGTGGTTTAACAAGCCACCACCTCCAGCCCAATACTAATTTTTTGGTGTGGCAGAGGTAGATAATGTGTTATTCCTGGTCTTTGGACTCAGACTCTCAAGTGCACTGAACTGGCTAAAGAAGTTATTGTCTCCTTTCCTGGCAAGGGTTATTGTTTCCTCAGTGCCTGGAGAACTGCTTCCCTCTAACTCACTGCAGGAGGAGGAGGAACCGTTTCTTTCACAAAAGGGTTTAAAAACTAGAGCTCTACTTATGTGGCGTATTTTATTTGGAAACAGGTAGGAAGCAACACAGAATATGCCTAGTCGGAAAACTAAAACAAAAGAGAGGTAATTAATGATAGAGTGACTGAGATGATCGAGTGAAGATTAAAGATGTTTTCATTTGAGACAGATGGAATTAGGTGAGATGATCCTTCACAGCCCTTATCTGCTTAAGTCACTAAGAAGCCTGATGATTTTAGATCACCTTTACTAATGCTTCAAACCAATCCAGTTACCCATATTGGTGCAGGCTTGCCCTGTAGTGCTATGAGGCAGCTGAGTCTGTTAGACAATGCACTGCCACCCAAAAGAACATCTTTTACCACCTAAGCACGTGTGTCTTCTCAGCTCTGCCCATCCCCTGGCACCAAAAGCATGACTGGGGGCTCAGCTGAGGGGCTGTCAGGTGTTAACAAAGTGAACCTCTAATGATGTTCATGAAAAGTAGAATGAGGGTGTCTGTAGAGGATTTCTCTACAGATATGTGTATACAGATATGTATAAACTAAGACACTTTCTTTTTTGCTGTGCTTTCCTCTAACAAGCTCTGTCCCTGCTCATTGCATTTTATGATTCTCTGATTCTATGTTTCTAACTCTCTCTTGCTTAAGAGAGCTTCAGTCCAAAGCATGAGGACGTGCATTGAAATAATCATTTTAAGGCAGTGGCCTGAATACTTAACTGCTCAATTTGCCATGACTTGATTTTTAATGGTGCTGACTATTTCTCTGGACTTCCTTACTTGCTCGTAGACCTGAAAATAACATTCTGACACTACACAGCTCAATTCAGCAAAGCATTTCAGCAGCTCCTTAAGTCCAGGTACTTGTTTAATGCGGCTGCTGGGAATGCTCTGTGTGTGAAAAATACCCTCTTCTCAGGAGTGACACATATTTCTGACCCAATGATGTGATTGCATCATTTGCATGATCTCCTACCTTCAACAACTTTTGTCTCCATGGACTTATTTCAACTCATAATCATTAGGTAAAAGTCTGGGCCCAATAGGTGCAATAAATAGAAGTGATGGTCTGCCCAGTGTTTTCTTTTGGAGGAGACCTTCACAGATGCATCAATAGACCTGTTAGTCAGGAGAAAGCAGAAGATGCAAATGGTGGGTGTATATTTTGACATCTATGCCCTTTTGTAAGTCCTGTATATGCCGCTTTTGTGAAAGGAAACAACCAGCCTTGAGGAGATGTAGGCCTGGTAGAAATGCAGGTTCTGCATCTTCCATCACACCAGACACTATTAATGGAAAATCCTTGTTAGATGATCTTATTCTTCCCTTTGCAAATGTCCCCTTTTCTCACTTCATTATAAGTGAGCCACTTCACGGGCAGTTTGTTCCCCTTTCCCAAAGGCCTCTTTCTAGGAACTATTTTTCTGCATCAAACATTTTCTTTGCTGCTTCATACCTCACTTCCAGCTGAAGAGACTCTCACTGAATCCTCACAAGCCCATTTTAAGGAAATGCCATTTTTTCTGTTCACTTTTTTTTTTGCTTTTTCGGTAGGTATATTTTCAAGTCCGAAAGAACAGGAGAAGCCATTTTTGCAGCACTTCACTGCAAGTGTCAGTGTATGCAGGATCTCTTCCTCAAAATGTTTTTAACATTTGAATGAAAAAGCTCCTGCTATTGTCTGATTCACCTGTGGTTCAATTTCTTTGATGCCCTCTATTTGCAATGTAAAACGCAGTATTTCCCTTTGAAAGGTGCTTAATCTCTTCCTGCCTTTTATCCTGGTCTTATGCTGAATCATCTTTAGATCACAACTTTCCACAGTGAAATATTTTTTGTTTTTCCTATCTAGTTTGAACACTGTCAAGCCATTTACGAACCAATTTATTGAGGGGAAAAGATTAGTTTGACAGTGGGTCCTACTTGTGGTTTAAACTTGGCATTGTCTTGGTTAGCCAAGCTGTACAAATTAGTACCTTTATAAGTGTAAAACAGTCCCAAGAAGTTCCTTTCAAACGAAAAGGAATTTCACTGCTCCAGACCTTTCTAGGAAAGATGAGTATTTAACGGCACACAGTATAATTTTTTTGCAAGGATAGATGGTCTCTGACTGGGACAGCAAAACAAATTGAATCATATTAAATAACAGTTTGTTCTTTCTGGCCTGGCCAGTTATGCAGAACTCTGGAGTCTCAAAGGCTGCTTGAATCAAGACGAAGAACCAATAATGTTATTCATCTGATACTGTTAATTTCCAGGAAAGTCTCCTGGAATTAGCCTGGCATTGGAGAAGATAGATGCAGTGAGAGACAGACTGGCTGTGGCACAGCCAGTGACCCTTGGATGCTCTGAACATGCCAAAGCCATTCCTGCAGCACTCCAGTACATCCCAGGTCACAGGGTGAGCATGGCACATCTGCCATCTGCTGGGACCTGAGCTGCCCCCAGAGCTCTGAAAGCCAGAACTGAGGGGCAGCAGGGAACAAGTCTGTAGTATGGAAGCTGCCTGGACAAATTTCTCAGCTGAAAATCGAGGAGGAATTATAGTAAAATTAAAAAGTGTTTTTCTAGATAATGCCAGACACTAGAAAAGGAGAAAACCCTTCTCATTATCTCTATTCTTTCATAAATGTTTTTTATAGGCATGTAATCCTTCACAGAACTACTCCTTGGCAAAATACTGTGGTATTGTACAATGGATGTGTTGTAGCAACAGCCTTGGCTTTAAACATATTCCAGTAATTGGAATGTGGGTTCAATCAGTCATATCAAATTTGTGTGTGTATGTGTGTGTGTGTGTGTGTGTGTAATCCAACAGGATACTTAAATATGTGTTTAGCTCACATCTCTTTACTTAAATCCCTTCGATTTTTGAGAGCACTTGATCATGTGCTTAAAGCTGCAAAGTAGTTTTCAACATTGGGTTTTTCTTTGGGGGAGAAGTACATTGGGGTGTAGGAGGCAGTATTTATAAATGAAGAATCCTTTCATATCTTTTGGGTTGCCTGCTGTGTCCTACTGCAGCCTCAGAGCAGGTCCCAGACCTGACTGAAGTCTAGGACTATTCCTGTTACTCTGGTAATAGGAGGCTTTGTATTAAAATCTGCTTGATCTCTTACACCATGGATTATAACTGACTGAACAATTCTACATAGTGATACCAGCTGTGACTATAAACTACGTGTTCCCTTTGGAAAGAAATCACTGTTTCCCATTTTCCAAGTCTGTATAACCACGTCCTTGGCAAATCACTTAATCATTACTCCAGTTCCCAACGTGTGCTAAAAATAATGTAGATTGATTTTCCAGGAATGGTAATATATAGTTGAAAACAACCCTGATTTTTGTATATAAGTATTATGTCTGTCATCTATGAATTATATGTATAAAGGTACTTGCTCATTGCATTTCTGTCTAACTTCTGCTTGCTGGAAGAGTAATTTTTTGCTCCATTATCTTAAGTTTATTTCAAAATGCATGAGTTTAGGGGGTTTCTTGTTTGTTCTTTAAGTATGCTCACCTGCAATACTTATATTCACTGATTATCCAAAATAGCATATAAAAGGAAACAAGAAAACAAAGATGAATCTCTAAGAGTGCCTGCAAAGTAGTAGTGATTAATGTTCAGAGAGCTTGGTAGTTCATGATCTACCAGGTAGTGAGCTTTCAGCAAGAAATAAACAAAGCAAGCAATCTTTGTCTCTTGATGGAATGTTTGGTATCGCAAATTATTAAACAATATAAAAATTGACTTGTATTTTGGTTAGATAAAGTGCCTTGATCTGAGGTGCCAGAGACTGAGAAAAATGTTTCTGCAAAGTAAGGAGGGAGGGGCGAAAAGTGAGAAATAGATTTTGGCATTTTAATTCCTATTTTCATATGGGCCATTGACAGCCCTGCAGTGTTTTTGCTGGTGCTGGTTTAACTCACAAGTTTCAAAGCTTGTTAAAAAACTTCTTTATCTCTTCTAAACCCACACACGTAATTGGCAACTGCTTTACAAAACATGGTTTTACCCTGTATTTTAAGTGGTACCTTCATCTCAACTGATTTCTTAGTATAAATGAAACTTTACATGTTGAACCTTGGAAGATTTTTAAGCACTTCACACTTAAAACAGTTCCTAATAATGTTGAATTAAAATCTCTTTTCAATGAGGTAAAAGTTAAAATACGTGTGTAAGAGGTATTAAAGTTGTAGAATGTTAAGTAGCATCTAGGCCAAAGATATAAATATTAAGCTGATGTATTTTCATATACCTGTTAATCTGTTTTACATGTATAGCTCAGTCTATTTTTGACCTGTTGTGTTCAAATATACCAGTAAACATAATGTGTTGGGAAAAAAAGGTGACCTCAGAATATGAAAAATCAGGCAGCAGCTCATGGGATTTTTTTTTGTGTGTGGAGACTCAAATTAAATCCCTTTTGTTTCTCACCTTAGAAGATTAATTGAGGACATTAAAATCCTTTTTTTTTTTCCTCAACTTTTTAGTAGAGAAAGTCTCACAGCTAAAATTTTATTATGCAATGCAAGGTATATTTTAAAGTAATCAATTTTCATTTGTTATGTTCCTCGAAATAATTCTTGGAGTGAGAAATAACTGTATGCCTAGACAGAACTTAAACCTGGCAGCATGTCTGAACAGTTTCCAAAGAGATGCCCAACTACTTTGCTCCCACACTCTTTGTCTTTCTCTGGGAAATGTTGTTGCAGCCACCTTGGCAGACTACAAGGCTGAGATGAGAGCTCACAGAAGACATCAGTCATAAGAAGGGAAGAAAATCCCAAGAGCCCAGGGAAGCCCCTGCTGTGGACCCCACCTTGAGCAACACAGTGGCTGCAAAAAAAAGCTCGGTGAGCTTGCTCTCCAGTCTCTCTTTTTTTTAGAAATTTATAAAATAGGGCTATAGAGCCAGATCCTCTTGTTTGCAGGGCTTTCATGCCCCTCTGAGAACTTTGCCTGGCTCCCTGGGAGCTGGGGTGGCAGCAGCAGGAGCAGCTCCTGGGGCAGTAAGGCAGGGAAGAGTTGGATCAAGCCAAACTTGGGTACATTTGCCAATTATTTCTACAGATGCTTTACCAAAATTTGGAAATCCTATCTTGTACACAAAAGGAAAGAAGAACCTTGCATCCAGCCTGTATGAAATTCACAGTTCCAGGCCACTCTTGGCTGTGGGCAGTGAAGAACCAGGGCAAGGGTTTCAGCAGATACAGCCTCAACCACAGCCTCAGCTTTGCTTTGTGGGGTCATACAATCATAGCATTATTTAGGCTGGAAAAGACCTTTAAGATCATTGTGTCCAAGAAAATGGTTATTTTTATTTCCCCTCTGGGCTGTCCTTTAAATGTGGCGGAAACAGGCAGCAAAACTCTGTTTTGCAGAAATGCTTCTATGGTTGCATTTCTTCCTTTTCTAGCCAGCATCTTAATATTCTTTGGTTGGTTTTTTGGTTGGTTTTTTTTGTTGTTGTTTTTGTTTGTTTGTTGTTTGTTTGTTTTTGGTTTTGTTTTTAAAGGCTTCTCATAGGTGGAATTTATTTTTTTCTTTTTCTATGAGTAATATTCAATGCAAAAAACTTGTCTGGAGAGGGTGGAATTGTAGTAATGGGTGAAAAGTCCTTTGTCTGGCTTTGAGCCTTGTCTTGAGGTGATGTTTGCTGTCAGAAGAGTGGGTGATATGCAGTGCTCTTGGAAGATCTGTGCTTTTGAAAATGAGTGCACTTTACTGGAAGATAAATCATTACAAGAAAGTTTGAAGGAAATTTGGGATTAAATTTAAAAAGCCTATAAACAAATCTCACTCCTGCTCCCTCTGTCCTTATGGATAGGTCCTTTCCATCAAGCCTAAGCTCAGTCCTGCCATGTTGTACCAGCTTCTTCAGGTGCATCCAGCCTTGCCAGTCCCCTCTTGGCACGTGGGAGAAGCACTTTGCTGCATGTTCCATCTTCTGCTCTGTTGATGGGCTCCTGCTTTGCCAAAAGAGGATGTTCCCTTTGCTCACCACATACTCCTGCCTACAGTTTTCTCCCTTTCCCAGGATTTTCAGAGAAAATGTCACTTGCCATCTGCCTTCCCCACAAATGACTCTGCCTGACCCACAGCACAATAGGGTTTTTTTGCCAGGACGAGGCAAACTGGTATCATTTCTTTCTGTTGTTCAGCCAAATCCTTTCAAAAGGATGTAACACAGTCACATTCAACCAGCTGTGAGCCAAGCACATAGCATGTCACAGCAATTGGAAACCACTGTTCTCATGGCTTGACTTATTGGAAATCATCATAAATGCCATGGATTAAGTTGCCATAGGAGTCTGGACTTCATAATCTCTTTAAATATTCCTCTTGTAGGGCACCAGCACTAATGGCAATAGTCTTTCAAGGGTGGGGTATCAGGCTGCATGAGAGGCTAAATGAACTGGTAGAAAGCCTACAAAACCCAAGGGTGTCTGTGTAAGGTCCCAGGTCGTGCCAAGTTGGGGAGGTAGACATGAAGGATAAGACCCACTTTGTGCTGGCCCCATGAATGCTGGACTGCAGTTCAGAGACCTGGGTTCAGTGTTCAACACATATGGCCTTGGTTAGGTCACACTTGTGTTGATTTTTGGGCTCCCAATGTGCCCAGAGGTGCTTTGTAATTAAGTCTGTGCTGCTGTGGGTATGGTGCATAGAAGTTGGCAAATCCGTGACATGGGGGAGGGATCTTCTACAGAGCATCTCCACCACCTTGCACAGCTGACAATGTGGCCTTTTCCTCCTCACATGCATCCTCTGAGACCCTGGGAGCACTGTATGCCTGACTTGGGTCTGTGATTTGGACAGGGCTGTGATGCAGCCAGGAAAGGTCCAGTTTAATGCCCTCCCTGACCTGCACTGACCCTGCTGCCTGTCCCAGAGGCACTGCACTGTTCCTTTGGGTCAGCATTTCTAAACACATTTAACAGGCAACATATTGAATTTCTACTGTTGCATTTCTACTTTCTCCAATCCTTCAGTTCTAAATCAAAATATCCTTATGGAGGTTTAAGAGCACAGTGAAAATATTATGACCTTTATCAACATCAAAAAGTCCTAGAATTATGGTTCTATGATTCTTTCAGTTTTACCATCTAACAGTGAATAATTACAACTCTTAGGAGGCTTTTTTCCTCTGATATGCTTAGGGGAAAAAAAGATCCTCCCTTCTGTCATTTCAATGGCCAACCCCCCTCCCTTTTGTGATCCATTGTTTCCTTTCATCTGCCTTTGCTTGTATCTGATACACAGCTGTTATCAGCAGTTCCTTCCTTATTAATGATGATATATGTGGGGTTTGTTTGTTTAATATTTTGTTGCTGGGTGAATTGTGAAGGGGGATTGTTTGTGCAGTTTTTTGCAAAAGCTGATTTAATTTCCTCTCTAAGCCAGCTTGTGCTTTTGTTTTGTTTTGCTTTTGTTTTTAACTCCACTTGACCTCTTTGGTGCAATGTGAGAATTTGCCTTTTGGGGCACTTAGTAAATTATGTTTAAACAGTTCTCAATTATCACTCACATTTTTCCTGTTTAAATTCTTTCTCTGCAATAATTTGGCTCATAATTACTTTCAGCTTTGTGTAATTTGACTTCTTGAAAGCACTAAGCACATAGAATTGCTGTTGTGGATTTCATTCTGTCTGCATGTAATTAAAGCAAACCAGCTTCTCCAATTCCTTCCTCTGCAAGTGTCAAGACAACCCCAGTGTTGGTACTGCCTCCAGTTGGGTCTGTATTTCTTATGTCAGAGTTTCTGCAGGTGTCTGTTCCTGTAAGAACTGTGTGCTCTCTAGTCCTCCTATGAAAATGTTATATTTTCCTTCTTGTCTGTGGGAGTTCCCTTTCTTGCTTCTCAAGCTGAAGGTGTTTCTTGATACTCTTTACCATAATCAACTGGCTTGCCTTTTTTCCATTACTAGTAAGAGGTACTGAGAAAAGAGTGGAAGATTTGTGTCAAAAGCCAAATTAATGTTTCTCCTTGCCTAATTGTGGAAAAGTAGTAGAAAAATTGTGAAACTGTGACTTGTTGCTTTTCGTAAGAGAGCTCCAGCTTTGCACAGCTTTTGATGCAGGAGAGCAGGGCCTGCCATGAGACTCAGCAATTATTATTATTATTATACTTAAATGTATTAACCTGGTTGGATTGTCTTCCTACCCCCTTTTGGTCATCTATCACAAAGAAGAACCACAGGAAGTGTGGTGTGGAAGGACAGACCCAACAGGAGGCAGGAAAGAGGTCAGTATGGGAGCCTGTCCCTGTGAATTGGTGGTAGAATTGTAGATGAATTGTAGGTGTTGAGATGACCCACACTCAGCTCACTCTTCCATTTGAGGAGGTCTGTGCCTTTCTCCAGGCACACACAACAGGTCTCAGGGTATGGGCAGACCAGTCTGAGATGTCTCCTGTGCTCCTGATGATGCTGGGATCCTCTGCAGGAATCCTACACGATTCCTTCAGTGAGAGGAAGCAATAAGAATTCCACAGGTTAGTAGTAGTGGCTATACGTGTCTTGGGTTCCAGATGTAGTGAATGTTTCAGTAAAATAAATGGACATGTTTTGAAAGAGAATATGAGACCCCAATCTAGAACTCTGTGTTAGAAGAGAATTTAAATTTGCTCTCCTGCGTCTGTTGTGAGCTTATGCCCCTGATGTTCCTGCAAGCTAGCACAATATAACATTTATCCAGCTACAAAGTATTTATTTGCTTATTCTTTTTGTCAAGGGACTCTATTGTTTCTTGTGTGCTTTGAGACTTCTTTCCTCAGCCATATTTTATTGCCAAGCATCTGGGATTTTCATTTAATAATCTTAATTTGGTTCATAAAAATCTGCATGTTTCATGGGAGAAAAATTTTATGCCAAAGGTGTCAGTAATGAAAGTTGATAACAGCCTTGCACAATGAAAGGAGGCATGGCACAGGGTGAGCAAAAAGCCCTCTTACAATCTTATGAGGTTGTTTCTTTCTGTTTAGCTTAAGGCTCTATTAATTTTAAACTGTATGGTGTCTCTAGTTCTACACTCTCTTAATTTCTCCTCCTCTGGAAAGGCACTGATCAGTTCATTATCTGGGTCACCAGGTTGGATTTCAAGCACTGCTGCTGTTTACTCCTTCCCCAGAATGCTCACTTTGGTTTATTTACACACCACTAGTAATCCCTGTGATTTGTCTCTGTTTTCCAAATACTATGATGAAAGTAATTTTCAGTCTTCTTGCAGCAAGAAGTCTACAGTATCTTCAAAAGCACAGCTGCTGAAGCAATGTATCCTACATGTGCAAAGATTCTTTTGTATAGTTTAATTCTTTTGTATGGTTTAAACATCATTGCCCAGCAAGGCCAATTGTTATAGTTGCAAGATGATCTGTCTCAGAGTTTGTTTTTGGTTCCAAATTTCTGGATGTAGCTATCTATGACAAATTCTTAATTTTTTTTTTTAAATTTAAAAACATTTGTGCATATGATAGAGAAACCTTCAGTGCCTGCTAAACACAGTTATCAGTGGCAGCAGCTTCTTAGAGAGTGGGGTAAAAAATCAACAGCTAGTACAAACCATAACAAACCGTGAAAAAAAATCTGTGTGGTTTAAGAAATGTCTTGGTTATGACTCTGTTTCAGGAAAAAACTTTTGTTCTCAGACTCCAAATGCCCCCACATCCTGATAAGGCTGGTGCAGATAGGCAAATTGGCTCTGAACTATGATTTTCTTCTGCCCAGTTTGCTCTGGTTTCAGGCAGGGTGAACTGAACCAATGAAACTCGTGATTTCCAGCACATTTTCCTGTGTAATTAAGAAGATGGTTTAACCACAGCAGCTGCAGGGGTTGAATTGTGGCTCTTGAGTCCCTGACTGCTGACCAAGCCACCTTGGCAGTATCAGGAGCTGCTGAACTTTTCTGTCTGGCATGGAGAGGCAGGCAACCATTGCTATTTCTGGGAAAGACACGGATTGCTGGGTCAAGGTCCTCCCTGCTGCCTTGGACTGCCACAGACTCAAGGTGGGGACAAGGACAAGGGGATGGGGCAGTGCCCTGGGGCTGCTGCCCACAGCTTTGTTTGGCAGGCTCTGTCCAAGAGATATTGGCTCCCTGAGGTGGTTCTTCAACTGCAGCACCTCTTGGACACATGGGTTCAAGGATATTTAAGCAATTCAAAACACAGGGGGAGCTCAGTGTAAGCATGGCAATACAGCAGTAAAGTGTTTTAACCTCCTAGTGTTAGGGACAGAAGATGTATCTGAATATCCTGTCTACACTGATGTGGACAGCAAGTCCTACAGAGGGACTTAAAAATAAGAGCTCCTTTTAAGGTCTCTGGTGGAGTGAAAACTAAATGGAGCTTGGGAGTTTGTTCTATTGCTTCTACTGTGAAAATTAGTGGCAGGCCTCAGAGGAACTGTTTGTGCAGGCGAAAGTGTGGGGAGATCCCACCATACACTAAATCAGCTGCTGGGACAATTTGGAATAAAGAAAAGTGCACCCAAAACCTGCCCTGAAACAGCACAAAAACTAATTTCTAAGTCTGCTTATCTGAGGGGTCACAATGGGCACAGTCAGAGATGGAAGGAAGTTGGGAAGAGTAAATAAGGAGAGGAATGCAAGGGGTAGAGGTGAACTAAATATGAGTCCCTTAGTGTCCTAGACAATGGCAACAGTTTATGTAACTCAGTGAGTCAGAAGATACCTGAGGAAATATTACCAGTAAGCAGTGCTGTGCACTTGACAAATGTGTTTAGAGGAACCCAAATGAAGCTGGATTTCTTTGTTGGCAGGTTTTTCTCTTTCCTTTCTCTGTTTGTTTTTGGGTTTTCACAGGCTTTCTGAATTCCTCAAGGAGCTTCCAAGATGAAATAAAATGAGATTTGGTCTGGTCTTCTTTCTGTACTTCCTCCAAGCAAGACCTGAGGTATCATGAGTAAAAACAGGCTTAGTGCTATTTCAGACCCATAAGCTCCCAGATTCCACAAATAATCTGTGAAAAAGATTTTTTAAAAATTTATGAATCCTTGTTCACGCACATAGCCCTGTCAAAAACATAGAAGCTGGCTCTCTCCTCCCAGAGAGCTGCAAGGCTGCAGAAAGACAGGGAGACATTGGGCCCCTGCAGGCTGAGCTGCCTTGCCTTCAGCACCTCAGTGGAGATGTGCCAGCCCAGCTGTGGGGCTGGGGTGTGCTGGGGAACACACTCCTGTGCCATGCCCTGTGTGTAACAGAGCTCAGTGTCTGCACCAGCAGCCTCCTGCAGGCTGGTCCTGCATGGGAGGGGACTGTGAATGCCTCTGAGCATCACTGACTTCACACATGCTTTGAAGCACTGGAAGCAAAAGAAGAGAATTTTTTTTCTTCTCCCCTGGTCCTTAGGGTTGTTTAATTAGATGTCACATTCATTTCTCAGACACAGAGACTGAGCAGTGGTGGAACAGCACATTGTGTGGAGTGCCACGGGCAAGCATTAGCATCAGCTTAGTGTTTGTGTAAACCAAGTACATCTACATGATCTTCCTTGAATAAAACATATCCATGACTCTATTTCATGAAGGCATGTGCTGATATATTTTTCTTACTAGAGTACAGCTTTGCTCAGCCCTATTTTTTCCCCAATAAAAGGTCAAAGATAAAGAAGAATAAGAAAAATTTCTGCTACAGCACAGCTAAATTTGCGTTGGTTTATTGGCTCAAATCCATTCTTGAAATAACTTAGTATTTTTCCTTCACTAATATTGCACAAGAGATAAATTTGTCTCCACAGGCTTGGCCTGGGAGTAGTGCTGCTGTTTCCATGTGTTAGTTTTTTAGGGGTGGTATGCAACATCTTCTCTGCAATCTTTTCCAGAGTTTTTAATCTTACTCTTCCTTGCTCCCTCCCTTTCTGTGTTTGTCTAAGTGAGCTGCCTTCTGCAGCACTGGGATGGAGGTGTAGGGTCAGGAGAACAGAACATGTAATCATCACTCCTTGCCTGGGTTTTTGGCCCTGCCTCTGATTTTCTGCGCAATTTAGAGCAACTGACCCAACCTTTCTGTATCCAAATGATAACGTGCCATATGCTTCCCAAGCAGCTAAAATGCTGTCCAAAGACCCTTACCTAGTCCAAACTGGAAAGTGCCGAAGATGAATATCACATACAATTTCTTCTGAGCTTTTAAATGCAAGGGTTTACCTTAGGGATGGTCAAGAAGTCCCAGAGAAGCTTCCTTCCCACTTGCTCCTTCTGGCAGCTAGAATCCTGCTTTCTTGCCTCTTTGGTCTTTGCATGATCTAAGCTTGTTGCTGCCTTGGGGACTTTTCTGGCACTTATTTACCTGTCCACAAGAGAGTAAGGACAGAATGAGAGTTTTCTTTTGCAAAGACACCATGGAAGCCTGCTAGTAGTAAAGAATACGTCCCTTACAACATGCCTACACTGCTTCATGGGGTCATGGCTACACTATTTGTACTAACTGAGTAAACTTGTTTAGAGACAACTTGGGCTTCTCAACCTTGTGGTATCCACCTACACCCTGAACGAAAATGTTGGTTTTTAAGGTGCACTGGACTTCTGAGCATGGCTCTGTGCAGTGCTGTGTAGTCCTCTGCAAGGTCATCTATAGATAGTTAAGGCATTTCTGCACAGCACCTCACTGTGTCCTGTAGATAAATCCTCTGTGTATGTGAGTACGTGTGTTTACATGTATTACAGCAGGTTAAACAAGTATCTGCTATTCAGTGTGTAATTAGAGTTTGGATGAACCTAAAAACATAAACCAAGAATTCAAGGATGCCCAAAACATATAAGAAAACTGTATTTGGGCAAGACTAGGAGTAGTCATTTGTGGCTAGGGATCTCTGGTTTGCACTGCTCCTCCTCCTGTAAGTGAGGAGGAGAACCAGGTCTTTAAATACAGACTCACAAGACTCAGAGACTTTAAAAAACCAGCCTGGCCCAAAACTAGTTAAACAATGAAGTAAACAAGAAGGGGAGCAATTAAACTTTTTTGTGAGTAGCAGGAGAACCATTGGTTGTGAAATTTATTGGTAGCCAGGTTCTCCTCCCTTCCCTACCACTTATAATTATGCCTTAATTGTAGCTACTGGCTGTGGCATGAAGCTCATACATATAAACAAGTCCCAGGATATGCTGCAAAAAGTACACTGTATGGGAGACATTAGCAAGAAGACAATCAGGAACTGGAATAGTGTTCCCACATGGAAAGCTGCAGGTGGTATAAAGAGCTCTCTATCCATATGGTTAGTTATGTGTAATATCTTTGCAATGACATTAGTACCCCTCCATTGCTTTTTCTGGCACATGCCTGGTCTTGAGTCTGTTGGACTGATAATTACAAAATTGTGGTTTGCAGACCACTGGTGGTCCACAATCTTATGGTAAGTGGTCCACAGATGGGCTGCAGAACCAAGTTGAACAGCTTTCAGTTGTGTTTTCAATTACAAGTTTGATGATACAGGGTACATGGTGGTCCACAAGAGGGTCTTAGCATTAATGGTGGTCCCATTACTCTAAAAGTTTGAAAACACTGGCTTAAACAATTAGGCAGATCAACAGTCTATTTGCGTTATGTTGTTTGAAGTTAAATGTTCCAGCATGTCCCCTCCTTTCATGTATTGGGAGCTGTGTTGCCTGCTTGTCAGTTTTAAAAATAAGAGTATTATGAAATATTACAAATGTTTCTTCGTGTTCTTGTCTTCCCAGTTTATGATTTATTTAGCTCCTCATTTCATGTGCACTACTGTATTCACATATCAGAAGCATTTGTCCAAAAATCCGTAGTATTTTGGGAGGAAAAGAAGAGGGATGTTTTTCACGTTTTGTTCAGTTAAGTGGGAGTTGGGCAGATGCAGGGTATAGGGCTCGTTCTCCTCTCATAACTTGGTGATTGCAACAGCGTCCATCATTCAAAACCACGTCTCCCCTCAAACAGCAGCTTTTTAGGGACCAGCTCTAGACTGTTATGGACTGAATTGTTCTTGGAAAAACTGCAGGAAAAAAGTTTAGCCTTCCTTGCAGGAGTGGAAGAACACAAACATGACCTTTTAGTTCAGGGCAGAGGGCATCTAGCTGGGAAGGAAGTGGCCTGGACTCTCCTCTCTCCCTCCAGAGCTGCTCTCATATTTTATCCAATGCCTGGTAACATTACAGAGCAGGGACAGGAGCAGGAACAGCAGGGGCAGTTCCATCTGGTCAGAGACTTCTGAGCTCCTCTTGCTTTACTTACTCCCTACTGAACATGAAACAGGGTGAGTTCCCAACTGATATTGTGCTGATATTGTGCTCCCTAGACAAATGTTTTCGTTGCTGAGAAAGCACATGAGCGAGCAGCATCCCTGCCCCTGTCACCTGAAGGAAAGCAGAATTGTTACCGTGTGTGTAGGGATGGCAGAATCTGCTGTCTGGTGGTCCCTCACCAAAATTGGCACCTCTGAAATAGTTCAGGTGGTGCAAATCGAAATTTTGGCATCCCAGTTAATTTTAGGTGTCAGTGAAGTCTCCAGCTGTTTTCTTTGATAAGACTGTGCATAGCCAGGACTCTCCAATGCCTAGGTCTGTAAAGTAACCCAACTTTAAATTCAAGTCCTTTGCCACTGCAGTAAAACAGAAGGTTCAGAGGTCTTTAACAAGCACTGTCCTAGAAAGTTTGGTTTGGCGCTTTTCCCCTTCCTACTGGAATATACTGCTTTCTCCATTAGGAACCCTTTTGTAAACCTCTGGCCTAAACTTCATAGCCAGCCTGTGCCCATCTGCTCTTGAATGAGCTTTTCTACTTCTTTGTGTTTATAAAGAGTAATCATAGTTTTTTCTCCAAGAGCGTTTGCTCTAGGCTAAGACAGATGCTTCTAATATTGTCTCGTAAGGCAGGCATTCCTGTTGCCTGTTTCCTGCATAGCTCCTCTAGCTGTAAAACCAACCTTAATGAAAATGGATATGTAAGAAAAAATGCATATAAAATCTGTTCCTCCAAACAAAAGTCCTTTACCTCTACTGATTAAAACGTGGAATATCAGTTTTACTTTGTACCCACAGAAATGTTTATCCTTCTGTCTGCCATGTGTATGCCTGGCTGGCTCACCATAGCATGTAATACATGTCAACCATTCTCCTCTTCTGTTGTTTCCAAATCACAATATCATGTTTCTGTCAAATATTCTTAATCCCCAAGATGTATAGCTTTGCATCATATACCATAAAGTTTCAGCCTGTTTCTGCTCCTCCAGTCCCCAGACAATCCAAGTGTCCCTTGGTACCTCTTTGCTCTCTCTGTAGGCTGATCAGGACTGGAATGTCTGAGGCTCTCCCTGTGTTATGTAAGCCCAGGCCAGGCTCACTGAGCATCTGCACCTTCCTGCAGGAAAAACATGGCATGTCCTAGGCATGTCCTAGCATTTAGGTAAAGCAAGGCTGTATGAAAACCACTTTGTATGGACTCCCCATGGAGACCAATATCTTCTTTTAATTTGTCCCAAAACAGAATGCTCTTTGGTTGGCCCAAACACAGTGGTTTTCTTGCTGGACCTTAATGGCTTTGCAATTTTCAAACCCCCAGATGCTAGACAGTCTCAGCTGCTGTTTGCTAGGCACAAGTGCTATCCCAGTTAGAAGAGAGCTAGGTGTTTGTGTGGAGGTTAATTCCACATTGGATCTATTAGTATTATATTTCATCATGATCTACACTGCACCAGAGCTATAAATACAAGCACCATCATACTAGGCACATGTAATTAGGTTGCTTTCCAAGTGGTGATATAAGTATTTTATAACCTGGAGAAAGTTTATTTTAACCTTTCTCTTAGTCAGAAGCATTTGCTCTAAGTCTTACAATTTCTATTTCAGATAAGCACCTGCATTGTGTGTGTCGTCTGATACTGCTTGACTTTACCCGAAACAGTAAAATTCAGAACTGAAACAGAAGAACTTAGAGCCAAAATTGTTCAAACTTCAGAGGTGTGTGTAACATGGTCGTGTTAGGGGCAATTTTCCTCTGGTGGCAATGTCATTGCAGCCTGTGAGATGCTGTGGGACTTTTTTTGGCTATGTATTGCAGGTATAATTTAAGAGTACACAGATTTTTTTTCATGCTGTTGTCTTTATCTTTACCACAATTAAAATACTGAGCTTTTTACATTAAAAAAAAATAATTTCAATAAAATTGGCTTTTATTCAGAGCTCTCAAGACCTACAGGATCAGATCAAAAGCAGTACCACTCTGCAGAGAGATTGTAAGATGCAGTGACAGGGTTGTGCTCAGACTGGCTCACTGTCACAGCACAGTGAGGGCATCAGGAATCAGGTTTTACATTTCCTTCTGATGTAGGTCAGGCTGAACAACACAGTCTTTTGAGCCTTGGCCTGGGCTGCATCACACTGGAGGTGATTTCACAACCCAGTTTCTTATTTATGTATTCAGTACAATTCTGGGACTTGAGAGGTGGATAGAAGGACTGCCCGGAAAAATAAAGTCTATTAAAACACATCTTGATACAATTGACTCTTGTAATGATTTTCTGGATGCAAATTTCAAACAACTTCAAAAACATCAAACAGTGGAAAATAGACCTGCAAATGGCACACAACAGAGAAAGCCCTGGAGGCTGGAGGACTGGTCCTCACTGCCTGTATCTCAGCTGCCAAAGTCATTCATGAGAATTTTTCCCTGTGCTCCATTATGCATACAGAGCAATTTATGAAGATTTCCATGGTCCTTGGGATCTTTTCTGCTGGGTCATGACCCAGATAACTTATTAATAAATTTCTGTCATTTCTGACTTCCCAGTCTCCTTATCTTGTTTTATTGTATTCCTATTGTCTTATTGTATTGTCTTGTCTTATTGTACTCCTATACTTGTTGTATTCCTAGAAGTGAAATGTAAATGACATTTTCATCTGAAATATAGAAACAACTAAAAATTACTTTGAGAAAGCAAAAGTCCCAGAGAGCTTCTATGACAACTCATGTCAGAAACACAAGAGGGTAAAAAGAGGGTCTGAAGGACCATAGAAGCTAAGATGTGGCTGATGTTATAAGTCAAAAGAAAGCAGTCCCCGGGACACAAGTTAGTGGATTAGAGTCCATATAACTGTTCCTATTTTAATCATTGCAAGTAATTTTGGCTATGTAAATGCAAGTAAACTGCTTGAAGTTACTTCACTCATTCATTTTTTTCCCAAAGGGACAAATTCAAGCCTTAATTTACACTCCCAAAAGAGAACACAAGTCTCAAAGCTTCTCAAAGTAGAAACTAGAAGTGCTTTGAACCAGGTAAGGTCTGTGTACAAGGATGTTGTGTTGAGGATGATGAGAACTTTGTAAATGAGTTAGTTACTCACAGGCTTCCTTTAACCCTTCCTCTAAGGAATGTTGGAGGTACAAACTGTGGATATGGCAGAGAGAAATGCCTAGAAGAATCAGGTTGGTGTTCCTATGATGTTCCAAGCTGGCTGTAGCATCCACTGACCTTTCCATTTTTGATCTGAAGTCAAGAAGCACATCTCCACTACAGCCATCCCACTCCTGCCTGGCTGACTTAATCTTATTTCAGAGTAAGCATAGATTGTTTGGCTCATATATTTTAGTTCCCTCTCTGTCTGAAAGGGGAAATCAGCTCCTACTGCCTTGGCCCTGTAATTTTGGTTTGCCATCATGGAGCCTCTCCCAGCTGCTATAACCAGTAAACCCAGCCTCTTCAGAGGTGGGTTCTTGGGTTGCACATTACTTGTTTTGACCACAGATCCCAGGTAAGAGGTGATGTCCTGGTTGCTTTCTTCTGTGGAGATTGTAACAACAAGATTAATAATGTAATTCATAATTCATTACATCAAGATACTTTCTAATGGAAGGTTGTTGGAACCAGATGACCTTTAAGGCCTCTTCTAACACAAACCTTTTTATGATGATAATGATTCAACTCTTAAAGAAGATAAAGAGTGAGATGGATAAGGGAACCTGTTTGAATCACACCTCACACAGGCAGCTTTATTAGTGACATTTCTAGGCTGGGAAGGATTGAATTTGCAATAACATTAATTATCCTCTTCTAAATTGATTTAGTTTTTAATTCAGATATTTCCTTTTGGGGCAGTCATTTTTGCAGTCTGTTTGCCTGATCTCCTGGCATTGGAGAGGTTCTGTTGACTTTCTTCCATGTGTAGTGAATATGCACTGGGCTAAATCCCAGTGTTGTGCCAGGATCTATCTCACTGTTATCCCATGTTCCCACATGCCAAGTGCATTCCCATTGCTTTGGCTGCAGCCCTCTTTTTCCACAGGCTTCCTGCAAATCCCTCTCTCTGTCGTAAGGTACACCTCCATCAGAAACCAGGGAGGATGCAGAATTCTTGTTTCATGGTAATATGGGAAATGACTTTTCATGATGGGATGAGACCTTGCCAAGTGGAACTACAGATCTGCACCAGGGTCTCAGAATTTCTTCCAAGGTTTCTTTTCTATGAAACTGAGTTTGCCTTAGGCCATGAGACACCATCTGTAAACTGCAGGGATCACAGGAGGCCAAAAATGTGCATTGTCTGGGGTTGGCTCTGCTGCAGATGGTGTCGTGTAACCGTGGGGATGAGGACACCCTTTCAATGTTGACATTTTACAAAGGCTGCACAGTTGTTCCCTATCATCACTGCCATATGATATGGTCCCAGTTCTCTGTGGCTCAGCAGACTGCTCCTACAGCTACAGCTTGAGCAACTCATGGTCACTAATATCTGGAAAAACAGAGTCCAGCAGCTCAGCAGGGTTCAGAGGGACCACAGCCCCTCTCCAGCCTTGTTAATGCTGTGCTGTGCAATGTGGCCTCGGGCTCCTGGGATATGACACTACTGTGTGGTCTCCCCTCACCACACTGCTCGACATCTGGGCACACTAACCCCCTGCAATTAAGTAATGCCACATCTTCCAGCAATCACTTAATCCACTGTCCATAGAGTGAGGCTGGTCTGAAAGCCATCCTTCCTTGCCAGGAATCCCAGTGACTCAAAAATATGTGATGCTGAACATCTAGAAACTAGCATTTTAACAGTGGTTACCCCCCTTGACGTGGTGGTATGCCAGCCGCCCTGCCCTGGGCTTTGCAGCATTGCCCTGTGCAGCAGCACTGTTGCAATCCCTGGCTCTTTATGCCATGGAAACTGAGGCAAACAAAGGCTGAGTAAGTAGAGCAGTGCTACACAGCAAGCCTGTGGCAGAGCTGGGAACCAAACACAGACTTTCTGACTCCCAGTCCTGGACTTCAGCTACCCACTGAACTCTGACGTGTGACGAAGTGAATCTCACTAGAGACATCAGATAACCACAGTTTAATTTGGTTTCTCTGTGCTCTGTACCCTGGGGAGATAGCAGACCTCTGGCCACAAAAGGCAAGTTATTGAGAGATTTGCTGTTAATTCCTCCTTATGAAGTCCATCTTGTTATGTTTGGAGTTGCCATAGCTTTCTGTTTGTTTTGCCTGTTTCTTTGCATACGGGGCTTGTGTATTTTATTAAGCCCTTGGCTAGTATCTTGTGCATGTTTAAGATTTTATAAGGGCTCCTTTCGAGGTTATTCATTATAGCTTTCAAAGGTGGCCTATTCTGAAGGCTTGCTATTGAATACCAATCTTTGATAGATTCATGTCTCACACAGGGGAAAAGACCCATTTCTCATAGGCTCATAATTAGTGTTCCCAAAGAGTTCCCCAGCTGCTTTTAATAGCTCTTTGACCTTGGACTTCAAATTCTTCATGGCTGTTGAAGTACAGAAACTGAGAGAGAAACCTTTTATTTTCATCACTTCAACAAGAAAAGTCACCCGAGACACATTACTAGTCCCTTGTATTTTGGATCTGCCACTGATCTGCTGGAGACCTGACCTTTCTCTGCTTCATCTGGCTTTCTTCTCTGCCTTGTCTGGTCATGCTATGGGCAGTGGAAGGCTTTTGATGACCTTAGCTATCACTTTAAGACTTTTCATGTTCTTAGGTTTTGACAGATATGTCCTTTAAAATCCTGTTTAAGACACACAGGAAATTAATTAGTTTAAGGAAAGGATTTGGAATGTGTAGAATATTCTGTTGGAAAGAGAAAACAACTGCTTTTTCGGCACAAGTATGAATTGTGTAACTCAATGTGAAGTGTAAGATGTGAAATTTAGAAATATTTTTTTATCTACTTCATATGAATTGTGCAACATGTGTTTGTGGGTTCATTTAAGTTCTGGAGAAGCAATTTCTATTATTTCACTTTCTACATAAAAGCAAAAGTATCATTTCCATTAGCACATATCCTTCCTCTGGGAAATGCTGAATTTTAGCCTAACTGCAGTTAATAAGATTTTAAAAAAACCACAACAACTTTACTTAAAAGTATTCAAATTTATAATAGACATTAAAAGGTTAATATTTTCCTTAAGGCTGAAAACAGATTTGCCACTATCCACTATTTTTGTGGATGTCCCAGTGGTTTTTTTCATTAAAAAATGAATTCTAAGAACAGATGTCTCATAATTTTTCAGCTGCCTCCCCCTCGTGGTAAATCTGGAAAACCCCTGGAAAACCTCTTTTCGTGGAAATGATGAAAAGCTGAGTAAAGTTCAGCACTTCCATTTAATGAGATTTCTTTCTTTTTTAGTTGGAGAGAGGCTTTAAAATGCTGAACAAATGTTACTTAAAGCAAGAACATATCAGTTCTTTCCAGGAACCAAAAGTCCAAACAAGCTTAAATAGAAGAACACAGATAACCTCAAAAAACTTCGTGTAATAGCTGCAGCTGCCCTGAGGCTTTTCCTATTTCTCAAAACAATTCCCTTGCCCTTCCCTCCTGCCTCCCACTCCTGACAGGCCTGAAGGTTGCAGCAGAAACTTCTCTCTTTTTTTTTAAATTTATTTTGTGTGCCAAGCGCCCGGGAGGCAGGGATGGACTCACTGCCAAGCCCTGGGGCTCCTGGTGCTCCTTGTCCCCTGATGGAGCTGGAGTTCCGTCACCTTGCATGGGCTGCAGATACTGATCCCTTTGTGACTTTTTTACACTCTGATATGGAAACTAAAATGTTCACTACAGCTTAGAAGAGGAAAGATTTGGCAGCCACACTGAACAATGGTTAGTGAAGGTGAGGGATGGCTATTCCCTTCACAAGCATCCTGAGGGAGAGATGCAAAGCCATATTCCAGCAGGCACTCTGTAACCCAAAGCAAGGTGGTTTGTAATTACATGAAGTAGGACTGTCTTTACATCTGCATCATACACAGAGAGCAACTTCTCTGTGGAGCAAATAATCACCATCCCAGGCCATCATTCTCCCTGGGCTCATTGTCCTTCTGTTCTCTAAAGTGGAGCCTGAGACCCATTCCATTCTCTGAAAGGAAAGAAGATTGCTTCATTTCCTCTGCAATATGATCCTCTGAAGTGCAGAGTGGACTAGAAAGGGTAAAGCTAAGAGGAGCAGGAGGAGAGGCTTTGTGGTTAAGGTTGTAGAGGATGACTTAAGAGAAATGGCTCATTTCCTGGGTTTACCACAAATTGTGTGTGCTGGGGAGGAAGCTGCTCCTATATTCTGAGCTTTTAGTGCCTTGTGTGCTAACTAGAGAAAACAGCCTCCCCTTCATACTGTGTGTCTTTCCCACTTAGCTGGAAAGTCTGGGATAAGAAACTTTCGTCTGCATTGTATATCCACACAAAGCAAACAAGGGCCTGGAGGAGGCTGGCCCCTTCCATTACACTAACAAAAATCTAGATACATTTAAGGATTGGGCTTCTGGCCTCTCCTGCTGTTGTTGACTCCGTAGCCAGTGTTAGTTTTCACTGGCAGTATCCGCTGGCCTCATCTTCCCTGGACTCATCCCCGCTTCCAGCGGCAGCCCCGCAGGCTGTGCCGGGCCGGGCCCAAAGGCCCGCAGCCACCAGGGGTCCCCCTTGGCCACGGTTTGAGCCAGGCCGCGGGAACACCTTCATTTCTGTTTAAATGAAAAACATCTTTCATTGTCAATTTGAAGTGAAATACGGCTTGTAATTCCGGCCCCAAATGATGGGCTCGTCTATCTTTCCTCTAAACAACGCAGCGGTAGCAAAGGCAGCCCTTAGCATGGTCCCGTTATGAGAATGACATGTACATGTACAATTGCAAACTCACAGCCCACAGAGTGAGAACATAAGCTGCAGAATGCTAAATATTTCATGCAGAATACTTTCATTTTATCAAAATTCTGTTTCTCTTCCCCAAAGAGATGCATTTTATTTCTGAGGTAGGCAGTCTAACATGTCGTAGTCTGAAAATACAGTTTTTGCCAAGTGGTGAGTGTCCAACTTTTCAAGGATTTCAATGCTCATACTTGCATACAACAACAGTTAAAAGAATTTAATTCTGCCTCAATCTATGTAAGGATTTCTAGGTTTTGCCTCTTTGCACAAACTCACAGCTTGATATTAAAGTAAAATTATTTCATTAAAAACAGAGAGGGGAAAAAAGCCAAAAGAACCCAAAGTAGCAATCCTCTCACAGAGTCTAACATTCTTCTGTCCTGACGATCAGAGCACAATCCTGCGTATGTGTAGCTTCAAGCCTCTGTTTGGCCTAATGGATGGATTCTTTCTGAATTTCTATGAATCAAGCAACATGAAGTGCTGAGCCTGGATCTCAATTAAGCCAGACCCAGAGGCGTAGGAGAGCAAATCTCCCTCACATAATAAGAATAAACACACTTTATTCCCTGTAGAAAATAACTTAGAATATCCTTCTAAAAATCTTTTACCAGCAGAAAAAATAAATTTGACATGCTTTAAAAAAAAAAAAAAGAGCTCTAATTAGCTCCTAGCAGATGCAATGGACACAGCACGTATCCTGAAGGCTGCAAGTCTCATGGAGAAAGGGAGAAGGCAGGATGCATGGGTGCATGGGTGCATGGGTGCATGGGTGCACAGGGGAGGCCGCTGGCAACGGGATATGCATGTACATGCTTCATTTACCACTTGAGGGCACGGTGGAAGTGAATAATAAGGAACAGGATAAGAAAAGCATAGCAAAACCATGGAAAAGGGTGGAAAACAGTCTCAGCACATGGTGATAGCATGACAGGCTACAGAAGAGAAAAGACAACATGAAAGCAGAGATGCAGGTGTGCTTGTATGAACTGAACTGCAGAACTTCGGGGGAAATAATTTATTCTGACATTGAGAATAACAACAACCAAATTAACATATTAACATCCATGAACACTGAGGACTTCATGGTCAGTGGGGTACTTCATTATTTTAGTGTGACCATTTCATGTCCAAGGCAGAATAAATCTATGCATTGGGATAAAAATAGGGATTTTTTTTTCTTTTGCCTGTTTGCTAGCCTACAAATCGTTCAATTAAGTCAATTGACCAGCAATGGCTACTCAGTACTGTTTCTCTGAGTGGAGAGGCTTAGTGTGAGATTAATTTCGATCCTCCAGCAAGCTCACTGGCAGGAAATGTGCTGGGCTCCCTCTACAGTCCATGGAGAAGATAAGATTTTAAACACGTGCTTAATGATAAAGGAACAGACTTAGCTCTAACTTCACACATTTATGGAAATAAAAATTTTAACATCAGGGATTTACACTAATATTAGAAATATATACTCGGTATTTGCAACTAAACTCTTCCCGTTGCAGCTGCATGGTAAGTCTATTGACTGACATCAGTGTAGCATCTCTGGTCATAGAAAAGGTGCAAAGCACAAACTGGGATGGATAAAGGGAAAATCAGAGCACAGTTTTCCCTCAGGTCACATTAAATTTCGTGCCATCAATAGCTCATATTACAAAATCTAGCATGGTGGACATAACTAGAATAATTTTTTTTGAAACAAGAGTTAATACAGAAAGCTTTAGTACAAAATAATTATTTTATTATTAAAAACAAAAAAAAAAAAGGAAAACAAATTCCAGTGTCAGGCATTAGTGAGCAGGCTGTCAGCTGGTCTCCTTACACAGTCAGTGAAAGCAAAAAAAAAAAGACATATTTTCAATGTCTTTCACTGCTGCCCTAGGGAAATTCAAAGCAGATTAAATGCAAGAAATATGCTGCTTTGATGAAGTCCTAGAGATGAAAAAGTCCTGGAAGTGGTCAAAAACATCTCAGGCTGCATGTGCTGTGGGTGTAACACTGAGTATCATCAACATTTGTTACTGAAGGTATACTTAGCCTATCAGTTGTTAACACCAAAAACTGTTAAGTGACTTATTTTTGGGCAGTCCTTCACTGGTAGTAGCAAAGGAAAAGTACATTTGTTCAGAGAACAGGGGATGAACAAGTATACCAGCATATTTTGTGCTTGTTTCACCAACACATACTCAGTACACATTGCTGTATGGACTCGTCCTTAGAATATTGAGTGATATTCCCTGACATGCTCAGATATGAATCCTCAGAGATATGAAAATGAATTGCTGATGTTTGAATAATTTAATTTTTCTCCACCTGAGTAATTTACCTTTGCTTTTTTAGGAAAATCACAGTTCTGCACCAGAAATGTTCAGGATTTTATCATTGGAGTTTCCTTATATCAATTTCACAGGCTTGACACACCACTGTTGTGTTTTAATTAAATCAGTGTTGAGCTTTTTCAGGAAGAGACTGAAATTAGCCAAAGATTAAGGTAGTTACTGTTCACATTAAAACAAATCTAAATGGGTATAACCAAACTGAGAGCAGATGAAAAGCTGTATCAATTGAGCTGAGGTAAAAATAGCCACTGAATTGGTATTTGTATATAGTCTAAAAGACAGTAAAACTTGATCAGATCTTTGGCTCCTTTTGTCCAAAGAAAAATTTTGTGGCTCCTTCCAAAAGACATTTTTTCCTGCTGAACTGCTATAGTAACGTAAGAAGACATTGAGACTACAGTAGTTCTATAAAGATGGCTAACAAGGATTTGAACACCATAGCACTCCTCTCTTGTGGAGGTTGCAGTGCTCATAGCAATGCAATTGCCTTTTCACAGAATGGGTTAAAGATACAGAAATCAGGTGCAGCAGCACGAAGAAAGGTTATAGGGGCATTTTGGCACTGGTTTACTGAAGTGCAGAACTGTAGTTTAAAGTGCTGGGAAAATGGGATAGGCAAAAGGAGTTACTCAAGTTGTCTTGAACTCATATGCCATAGTGCACATATTCCCCTTTCCAAAGGAAGTGATGGACAATCCACAAGAAGAGTCCCAGCAGGAAGCTGCATTTATGTCTCTTCAAAAATATCAGAAATAAAACTCCTGCCTTTGTAGGGGGAGAAAACTCACAAACTTAAGAGTAATGGATGACCTTAATGTACAAAGGGTGATGGGTTCATATAGCAGACGAGCCTTTTATTTTTCCTATGAAGTGGAAGCTGCATATTGAACTTCTTCTCCCTGGTTCCTGTGCTTTGTTTGAATGATCCAATGAAAGTAAAACTTAAGGAATTATCCAGTAAAAATCTGGATAACACTAAGAGAAAACAGAAAGATAGAGGAGAAGCAATGCAGCAATGATAAGCTGATGCACAGGTATAAATTACTTCGGGTGTGGATAGAACAGAGGAACTGTCAAAATAAAGCAAGTGAACAATCTTACTTCATAGGAAGTCAGTAATTGCATTCCTTTCTAATTACATCTGGCTCAAGATTAGCTGGGTTTTATTAATCCAAAAATTGTTTAAATTTGTCCAGATATTATTGCTGCATTGCTCAGTAGTTGATGCATCTCTTGCAAACCAAGGTGCCTGTAATTTGCAAAATGAACCTGAGAAATACTTGGCAGCTTGCATTACATTAGAGAAGCATTGCACAAAGCAGCCTGATTTTTGGGGTGGAGGGGAGAAGCAGGAGGAGATGGGGGGTGAAAGTGGTTTTAAAAAAATCTTTTTCAATCTCTCCTGTATTCTGATCTACTCCTTAATCACTTCTCAGCTGCTTTGAGGAGTCTTGGCCATGGCTTGTCTACATCTTGGCATTTCCTAGCACAGAAGGTGTTACATTAGAAGATATGGACCTTTTGGACCAGGTCAAAAGAGCCACAAAACTGGACAGATGGAGTACTTCTCTGATGAAAGGCTGAGAGAGAGGAGATTTAAGCTAAAAGAGATAGATTCAAACTAGACATAAGGAAGAAATGTTGTTTAATGAGGGTAGTGAGAGAGTGGAGCAGGTTGCCCAGAGAGGTGGTAGATCCCCATCCCTGGAAACATTCAATGTCAGCTTACAGGACTCTGAGAAACCTGCAGCAGTGGAAGATGTCCCTGCTTATTTTGAGAGGGGTTGGACCCTTAAAGGTACCCTACAACCCAAATTATTCCATGATTCTATGATTAAAATTAAAAACTGTGCAAGGACAGAGAGTGTTGCGTGTATGCACAAACATGTTCTTGTTCCAGTTGTTTCAAAAGCATAAGGCAGGCAGGAATGTGTTGATAACAATAACAATGACTACAGAGAAATTCATCATTGGTGCAGTTAGTGCAAGAGCCCAGGTGAGGACCGATGTGTCTAAACCTTAACTGAATCAGCACCAGGGCCTCATAATTTCAAGAATAACCTAGAAGTTACTTAAAACCTATCAGAAGTTGATGCTTGCTCGTAGTTACCTTTACCTTAGGCTTCATTGGCTAAAATGAGGAGTCTTAACCTTCAACTGATTTCCACCTTATATCTCAGGAATTGCCAAACCAGAGCTTGATAGCTTCTTTAGAGAACACTAGGCCAAATATGTTAAGATTTAGCTTTCTGCCTTTTTTCTCAAGACAGAGTTGTTTCCTAAAACATGGTTATAGAACAGTTGTGGCATAAGAACAACTCTACAGTTGCTAACAGATGCACACAGGGCTAAACTTGATCTCACAGTCAAAGCTGCTGACTGTGTCTCCACAACTGTACTTATGGCCTCTTGGCACAATCCTGCTACATACATGATTTAATATAGACAAAACTGCCACCCTCAGGCTTTTATCTCTTGATGGTATTGCCGTAGAGTATCTAACACAAACATGGTCTGATTTTGTGAGGCTGAAGTGTTGCACGACCCAGTGAAATACTTTGCTAGTGTTCAGACCCAAATGTGAACTCTGAATCGTGTAATTATTCTTCATCACCACCACTGTATTTCAGGGCACACTAACCTTAGTTACATTATCCTATCTCCCAGGCTAATTCACTCTGACAGAGACCACCTTTCTAATATGTGCCCCACAAAGTATTCATCTTTCCCTGTAGCAATGCACTGCATGACTTCTAAGGGATGATTCGGATGAGGTGTATTAAGAATAAGACAAGAAATCTTTTATTTTTAGGAGTCTGCAGACCCTTTTCCTTCCGATTGTTTTTAGCTGTTAAAAGCCGATAGTTTAATAAAAACAACTTTAGGAAAAAAAAATTTGAATCACATAAAGTTTATTTATTTAGTAAAATTATATTACAGTATGTACAGTTTCTATTTACATATACACCTTTCTAAGAAATGAAGCACCATATGATACAGTTAGTATTTTAGAGGAATTTACAGATCTGTTATTTTTGCATCCAAACAGGTATATCTACAGACATATATGGATTAGAATCAAATTTTTACACAACACTGACTTCAGTTGGTTTTGGGTTAGACTGCTAGTGAAAGAGAAATTTAATTGCTGTCAGCTATCAACCAGCTGTGCTTCAGGATAAGCCATCTTACCTATGCCATTTCAGGGGCTATGTGCAATCTTAATCCTCAGAGTCAGAGATATTGACAGAAGGTACTTTATAAGTCACAAGAATGTTAGACTTCCATCAGTAAGATTTTTACTGTCATCAAAAATAGAGTTTCCTCTAAAAGAAAAAAGAACACTGCTGGAGTGTTTATATGCAGTATGGAAAGTGAAGTTAAGAGCCTGGAAGCTTATGTGATGCAGTATGAGGTATTCCTCAAGGAATACATTTACTCTCAAGAAGCCCAGTCTTACACCACTGAAACTTGCTGCATGATCCCCTTAACTCAAGGGGAAAGTCTAGCCATTGGCTTTGTAATCTTTATGCCACCATCAAGATTAAAAGAAGGCTCTGTCCAAGGTACAAAATTTCCTTAGAGTGAATAAAAGACATTTGAAGGGGGCAAATGTAAAATGAGGTATTTAATAAACTATGGGGGGAAAAAAGCACCTAGTTTGAAAGACCATTGTGAAAAATATTTCAAAAGTTTCATATATGCAATTGTTACATTCACCTGTGGGTCAAGTTTTGTATAAACTGCTCATACTTTTAGCACTATCTAATTCATGCTTTTCATATTTTTGCTTCGCTAGATGTGGGATCTAAGGGCTGGAAGAAAACAACGTTGCTCTGAGGACAGTTGTTGTGACAGACACAGGTGTTGATCAGCATCATTGGCTTTTTGAGGACCTTGCCCTGGGGGCAGCGGAACTCGACGTGGGTGGTCTTGGTGCTGTGTGGGGTGCAGCAGCGGCCGTCGCTGCAGAGCCCGCAGTACCGGGGTCTGTACGCCTGCACGCTCGTGCAGTTCTTGTACTCATA
Source organism: Acridotheres tristis (assembly GCA_037013685.1). Classification (NCBI taxonomy): domain Eukaryota; kingdom Metazoa; phylum Chordata; class Aves; order Passeriformes; family Sturnidae; genus Acridotheres; species Acridotheres tristis. The sequence continues at coordinate 136,657,640 of CM072886.1, read as the reverse complement.
GCGAACAGCTCTCACCGACTTCCTCGTTCGGATACATCTCTTCCCTTTCTAAGGGAAACATGAAGAGACAATCCATGTATCATTGCCTAAGACAGCATTTCACAACCGACATGCAAATTTAAATTAGTTGTCTTTATTCATTCAACAGCAAGAAGACTCTGAAACTGCTTCAGTACTTACCTACAGGTGACACCTTGCAAGATCTGCTCTTCAACACTAGTATGGACCAGTAATGAAAGACAGATAATTAAAATCCACCCTTGTCATCCAAGACAAGCCCTGTCTACATTCATTAAGAAACTGTACTCTACTGAAAAACTTCTCAGGGAATCAGCAAGTCAAATGAGCAAGTTATAGGACTAGATTCAGTGGCAAAAAAAAGGGGGCAAAATGAACTGCAAAAGTCATCATCCATTCCTGTGACTCAAGACACAACCAGTTCTAGCCATGTTGTTTTTAACAAATTATTGATTAACTTGTCCTTGGAAGTCTTCAATGACAGACTCCACATTTGCCCCAGACAACCCCAAGAGTTCACTATTCTTACTGTCTGGAACATTTTCACTCATGTCTTAATTTTCATGCAGTCTAAACTCGCCATTTCTTGCTATATCCTTCATGGGCTCAAAACAAGCTTTAATATCTGAATACAGCTGTGACAGCACATCTCTCTTCCCTTGCATTCAGAAGTTCAGTTCTATCTGGCTTTCCCTAGATGAACATGTTTTCTAAACCTCTGATCATTCTTGTTAGTCTCAACTCCTCCCACATGCTTCATCTCCTTTACAAAACATGGTATTTAAAACTGCAGAGACTGTTCAGCAAAGGCCTTAGAAATGCTTTCCAACACTCAGAACATTGATGGGCCTCTTACCTACCTACATGTTATTCTCCCTGATAGAAACACTTGCATAATGTGTAGAAGTAAAAAAGTCTTCTCCCTTAAATACAATTTTTTTTACATCAGAAATGTTAGTGTTGGGCTTGCTTTTGGAAAAAAAGACATCATAAGGCTTAAGATAAGGTTTAATTTATCAAGCAGACATTTCATACATTTCTCTGGTGTTCCAGATGCTCAACAGACTAGAAATCGGATATATCCATTCTGTATCACTGAAGCAACTCTGATGTACAGACTGTGTGAACTGTCAACCTGCACATTCAATACATGTGATCTGTTTAGGATGACTTAAATTATCATAGAATCATAGACCAGTTTGGGTTGAAAAGGACTTTTAAAGGTTATCCAGTCCAATCCCCCTGCAATAAGCAGGGACATCTTCTACTAGATCAGGTTGCTGTGAGCACTGTCCAGTCTGACCTTGAACATTTTTGGGAATGTGGCATCGACCACCTCCCTGGGCAACCTGTTCCAGTGTCTCATGGTAAAAAAATTTCTTCCTTATATCTAGTCTGAATCTACCTGTTTTGGTTTTAAAACCATTAGCCCTTGTCCTACCATAACAGGCCCTACTAAAAGTCTGTTCCCACCTTTCTCGTAGATCCACTTTAAGTACTGGAAGAGACTACAGGGTCTCCCCAAAGCCTCCTCTCCTCCATATTGAACAACTTCAACTCTCTCAGCTTTACCCCATAGGGAAGGTGCTCCAGTCCTTGGTGTCCCTCCTCTGGATTAACTGCATTAAGTCCATGCCTTTCCTGAGGGCCCCAGAGCTGGACACAGTGCTCTGGGGGGGTCTCACCAGAATGGAGTAGAGGGGCAGAATCCCCTCCCTTGACCTGCTGGAGGTGAAGCACAAAGCTACAGAGCAAACATGGTAAGTCTAATGCTTTACCAATACCTCTCAGCTTGCTGCACTTGTGCTAAAAGGTGTATTTATCTACAGTTGCATATGGACCATTGTAGACTGTAATATTGCAACCTCGGAATTAGAGCTGAAGAGATTCTGCTGCCTTGCCTCACTCTCTGCAGCATACCTTATCAGATGACTCTTCATTTTCACAAGGTCTTATCATGCAGAGCCGTGTCTGCTTCACCATTTCACACTGTTGATTCTTGTTGGTAACGCGGGTGGAAAAGCCCATTCCACAGCTCTTGGAACAAGCACTCCATTCTGTTGTCTGCTCAATACAATTGGCACTTGAATCTGACACATCAATCCCAAGTGTGGCCTCTTGCCTGTAGGCTGGAGACAAAACCCCACAGAAGTTTATTACAAGAAAAACTCACATAAAACCTCAGTATCTAACTGAGCTCTATCATATCTGGGAAGGAACAAATGAGACAAAAAACGGTTCAAAATCCATGCTTTTGACAGGATTTAGAAATGTTAAAAGCTTTTAGGAAGATTTGAAAAGATTTTAGGAATCCTGAGTAGCAACTTCCTACACCTAAAAAAGAAGCTCCAAACCAGATATGCAGAAAGGTGCATATCAGTGTAATTAGCAAAGCATTTAGATTCTGTTCACTCAAGTTCACATCTGGAAGAATTACTGGCAAATTTTAAACCACTTTAGAACCCTAATAGATTTTTATTCTTCACTCTTTCTAATGGAAATATGTTGCAAATCTGTTCTAAAGCTATGTCATAAAAATATTTCTATTAGGTATGAGTGGAGAGAGGCTGAATTTTTTATCTAAACTAATGACAGCATGGAATGCAAGTCCTTTTACTCCTGAGAGTCATGAAGTCACCCTATCTTGTCAATTATTGACAGACTACAGTCAGGGTGGTGGTGGGGAGGCAGAGAGAAGCCATTTCCAGGAGCTATCACGGGTTCTTAAAGCCATGGTCAAGTCTGACCACCGTCCTGCCCCTCTGGCAGTGTAAAGTTGCACTGTACAAATATTGCTAAGGCATAGTTTGGTTCACTGATTAGCACAGGCACAAACAGAAGGAGACAGTACAACTGAGCCTCAGTCACAGGTCTTGCAGTTAAGCTCCTCTACAACAGCCTTCCTTCCTTTTGAATGGCAAAGATCCCAAAAAGGTGGCCTCCCAAGAGGGATGGCCATTGCTAAAAGAATGCAGACAATTTATCTGTAGGCATCTTATGGGTTAGCCTGTCACCGTCAGACAAATTGAAGAAAAGGAAAGGTAACAGAAAAATGTCAATCTTTTTGTTTATACCTTATGTGCTTAACAACTAACACTTCATAGCACACTGAAAAGCTACTCAAGCTTTTCTTCTTCAATCCTTTCTCACTTGTTTCTTAAAAGGATTAGCTGAGTTTTGGCATAACTAACCGCCCAAGAGCACAAAGAGCAGTGACTGGAAGAGAATGCAGTGCCCTCCACTCTCAGTAGAAAGTCAAGAAAATTCATGTTGAACTAATAGTATAATTTAAAGGGGATGGCAACACCTTTCAGTAGAAAAAATGAAAAATACGGAAAACCTGAAAAAGGGGAAAATATTATCTACCTTTTTTTTAAAGCCTGAGCTCTGCGCTTTGGAATGGGTTGGGTTTTCTTATAATCCATTCACTGTGTTTATAACCAGTGCCTCTACAAATACTCTAATGTTTTTAATGCCATCAATAAACATGAGGACTCTAGCACAGGATGGAATTAACTGACATTTTAGCTACCACGCTGACCACTTGTAAAAGCTGCAGAATTCAGGGGGGGGAAATCTCTTGTAGACTAAGCTGTTATAATAGCGTGTATATTGTAACATATTCTTGCAGAGCAACTAGCAAGGCTGCAGCTTTTTTTTTTCTTTCTTTTCCTTGGTGTGGGAATGTTTGGAGGATTAGGATCTTGTCCTTGTTTTCTTCTGGTCACAGAACTGATGTGTACCAGATAAACAGAAATTGAAAAACTGGGAACTAACTTAATTAACTTTTAAAACTGCTATGCATAATCATCCTGTGAATCTCTTTTTCACCTGTTGAGCTCTGTCTTTATTCATAACCACTGGTATACCTACCAGTTACTCTAGGTCAGAAAAAAATCCGACCATACAAGCAATGTGCCTTAGATCTGGCAGTCCTGTGGATATTTCCACAATGATACCATCTCCTACTCACAATGACTATGATAACTAATTTTAGTTTTCTCACCAGCCATAGCAAAACCTCCCAAAATCACTTCATCATCAGGGTCGCAGACCCACTTCTCACAGCACTCTCCAGGGACTTCGACTTTTCTGGGGAAGGGGCAGTCGGGGCCGGGGAGCAGCAGGTCCAGGTTGCAGCGGGGCAGGCAGCCGATCTGGCCGTCGCGGCAGGTGCACTGGTACTTGCAGCTGGGCTGGAACGTCTCCCCATTGCGATAAATCATCCCATCAAACACGCAGTTGTCTCCCTCCAGCACTAGTGGGAAAAGGGGAGGCATTTCGCAGAGAGCATCGGACACTCCCCGGCCCTCCCAGCCCCTCGGCGGCCGCGCTGGCACCGCCCGCAGCATCAGGGGCAGCCCCGGGGGTGCTGAGGGTCGGAGGGCAGGCGGAGAGCGGCGGGGCAGCGACACCCGCGGCGGGCCCGGCCCGGGAGGGTCTCCCCGCCGCCCCCCAGGGCCGCCGCATGCGGGGACTCCTCCCGCCCCGCACCTACCCATGCAGATGCCGGCGGCCGCGCCGTCCTCGGGGCCGCGGTCGCAGTAGAGGCCGCTGCTCTCGTCGCAGGGCAGCAGCGCGGAGCAGCGCTCGCCGCGCTGCCGGGCGCACACCAGGCAGCAGGAGCAGCCGTCCAGCACGGCGGGCACGCCCGGGGCGCAGCGCGGCGGCTCGGCCGGGCAGCGCCCGCCGCACGGACGGGGACAGGCCGGCTCCCGGCCGCTCACCTGCGGGGACACAGCGGCCCCGGGGGCCGGGTCACGGGGCCGCACCTGCCGCCGGCTCCCCCCGGCCGCCGGCCCCGTAGGGCGCCCCGCACTTGCCTCGCACGGCCGGAGGAGCAGGAACAGTAGCAGCAGGGCGGGCAGGTCCTGCCCGCCGCCCATCGCCATGGTCTCTGCCGCCGCCTGCCCGCCGCCCGCTCGGCTGCGCCGGCAGAGCCATTGCAGCCGCTTTTATAGAGGCGGTCGGGGACCCCCCTCCGCCGCCACCCCCGCACGGCGGGCAGCGCGGGCCGGAGGCGGGGAGCTGGAGCGGGGCAGCGTGAGCCCGCCGGGGCCCTGCGCTCCCCCCGCTCCCTCCGCCACCTGCCCGGCGGCGCCGAGCCTCTGCCTTGCCCTGCCCTGCCCTGCCCGGCGCCGGGCGCGACCCCTCTGCCGGGGCGGTGCATGGAGCGGGGACCGGAGGGAGCCCCGGGCGCAGAGCCGGTCCCTGCCGGGCGCAGGGCCGGCCCAGTGCCACCCCCGTGCCACCCCCGAGGGGCCTCCCGCCCTCTGCCGGTCCCTACGGGCCCCTTCCCACCCCGTGTGTCCGCAGCGCCCGTCCCCAGACGCTGGAGTAGTACTGTGCTCCCCGCGGCTCGGCGCCGCTGCTCCGCGGTCTCGGGCAGTGCCAGCATTGCTGGGCAGTGCTTGGCGCTGGGGACCAGCCGCCACAAAGCCGAACGCCTCTCGGGGCTGTATTGCTCCCGGCCCCTGCGCTGAGGCATTTTGGGCTTGGTGGGCACTGAACTCTTCAGTTTCAAGTCTCGGGCACTGTTCTTTACTGGAGAGGGGCAGGTGTATCAGCTGATGGGAAACAGATGTTGCATAGGGAGCCCTCTGTGTATCACGGTGCGTGTGAGTGGTCACAGACCATTCAGTGCCTACATGGTGTGTGCAACCACAGGGGATACACAGCCAACAGGCCTGGCCTCAGGAATGCTTTGGAGAAGTAACTCCAGTGCTCTGTGCTGTTATTTTAGCATGTGCAAGACAGATTTAAGGCCGAAGCTAAGGGAGACTAACTCTGTTAACAGGTTTTACTCATCAAGGATTACCTTCTGCCTAAGGCAAGCCTTCTTGGGTTTTGCTAGGATACAGATATTCTTTATCCTCAGTTGTCTGAGGCAGATAATACACACTGGATTCTGTTATGGCTTGTTAAAGAGAAAGTATTTGAAAAGTAAACAAAACTTGTCAACAAACTAGTGAAAACAAGATGTCTGTTAAGTTTAAGACATGACACAAGTGGTACTCATGAATTTACAAGGCTACTGTAGCTCAATACCAAAGCAAAACACAACACCAGAAATGGCAAGACAGAAGTTTTGGTTTAGACGAAAGTGACAATTCCTTTCTTGATGCTGAGTGGCAACAGCAGGGTTTCTGGAAAAGCCTGGCATTCTGGGGAAAGCAGGCTTCACTGGTGCAGGAACATGTCATCTCTGGATGTGTATTGGCCCTTCATTTTCTCAGTCACGAATAGCATGACCAGCCAAGGGGAAAACTGGATTGTTCAAACATTATTAGCAACTTGGATATGAGTTTGAGGTTATTTAAGTCACCCACTGCCTAACAGGTAATTTTGCCTTCCTTATCTCCTTTTTTCCCCCCGCCTTGCTTCTTTTCTTGATCTCTGAATTAGGCAGCCAGTGCAGCCACTTTTTACAGCACCTTGCTTGTGAACAGAATAACCAGTGCCCTTGGCCAGGCACGAAGATTTCCTGAAAAAAAGCAAGACTCTTTCTGTAGTTTTCCCAGAAGCAAGCCTGTAAGCCAGAGGGCACATACAAGACTTGTTTTTGCCCATCTCTCTGTTTGTGAACCTGCAGAGGTTTTCAGTGCCGATAATCATTTGCAGTCACTGAAAGTTTCCTTACCTTTCAATGAGATTACTTCACACCACTCTTAAATATCTTCTGGTGTCTAAAAAAAGGTTTCACCACATAAAACTGCAGAAAAAGTCAAAGAAATAAAAAAATATTTGCCAGCATACTTAATTTAGAAAAAACCTTCCTCTATTACATGTGTTTATTAAAGCTCTATGTGTTTATGAACACTCTGTTTATTAAATACAATTTATGAAAATGAGAGTATGCTACGTTTTAGTAAAATAGGACCAAATATCCTTTCCTGGATATTTCAGTTCCTCCATGCATAATTTGGAGTCCATGGAACTACCAGTTCTCGGATGCTGCTTTATTTTCCTAACTGAACCTTTTTGTTTGTCTTGTCTTACAACTATTTAAAGTGTGCCATACAGTTCTTATCATATGAAAGTAGCCTTTGTTACTTCTCATGGAGTAAAATAATGATCAGTGGAGGAGTTTCATGCTGGCTCAGCTGGCAATGAATAGCATTTATTCATGATACAAAATTAGTAAGTACAAATAAATATTTTAGTTTCTCTGTGTTTGCTTTTTTAAAAGAACTGCACTTAAGCAAGTTAATATTTGGATTGTCACCTTGGCTGTAGCTGTTGCAAAGAGTAATCCCTCCTAAGATGTAAAGAAATTAACCTCTGTTTTTCACTCTGCAGGGAAGCACAGTGTTGAGAGGTGTAAGTTCAGGAACAGAGCCCAGCAGCAGAATCTCAGGATTAAGAATCTACTTAAAGGTTTTTCCGTACCACCAAAATGCTGAAAAAAGCTGTGTGTAAAAGACTGGACACAGAGTTACAAATAAAACTGGCTCAACTATTAGAGGGTTGCTGGTGGTTGATCCTGTAACTATCCATAAGTGTCAGGGTATATATCAAGCATGACAAAAATTCAAGCATTCATAGTGCTATCCCTCTTTTGAAAGTCAGCTGCCTGTGAAAGTCACTTCTTCATAACACGTAGCTCCACAAAATTATCTTCTATTCGTTGTGCATGGAAAGCAATGCTATTTTTAGAGTAAAATTGTCATAAAAATAATATCCTCCTCTTTCTCCTTCTCCTCTTTTGTCCTACCATGTTTTACTGGTACAAATATACGGTGGATTAATTCAGCACTTGTCCTGCACTATCTCATAAATAATGCCCTCTCTGGTAGTCTACCTCATAAATGGCAGTATTTTTCTAGAAAATATTACAGGTTTTGATTTTTAGCTATCCCTTTCCAGCCTAGCTGACAGCTGCAAGTTCCTAACATCTGTTGTTGTTGTTGATATCGCACATGAGCTACACGTGGAACTGTCCTTGTTACAGAGAAAGGGAGTCGAGTTTTATCAGTGTATGGGTGTGACTAAGCTGTTTATTGCCCACCACTCTCCATTGTGGGGGTGTGTTTTTGGCAGGAAAAGCCATAGGTAAGAAGGGGAAATGCTCACCTGGGGTGCCCCTCCCCGGGCAGGTGTGGGGGTCACACAGCCCCTCTGTCCCCATCGCCATCCCCGGTCCTTCCTGCGCTCCCCCAGCTCCTGGTGCTGAAGGACAGCAGCGATGGGCCCGGGACGGGCTCGTGTGTACTGTGACAGGGACAGCAGAATCACTGCTGCCTCTGGGGATCAGCATGGGCATGGATGTTCCTGCTGAATTTTCCCTGTAGTGCTGAACATGGTGTATTCCCTCTTCAAATACATCCTGCTTCAGCTGAGAGACACGTATTCCAGGAAAGCAACTGGTTTATTCAGTGATTACCTCTGCTAACTCTACATTATTTTAGTAGGATTTAAGTTCTAATTATTTTTAATGTCATTATCAGAATTAATCCCACAGACTTAATCATGGTTGTGCTTTTGAGATGAGATTAAAAATGTATTATCCTTTTGCCAATGGAAGAATTCTACTAGTTTTTCTTTTCTACAGTATTTTGTGTGGTGGTCTACAATTCCACTGAAGTTATGCTATGATACTGTGAGTTTTGCAATAGTAAGAGTTGTGCAAATGACAGTGACTTGGATTTTAATTTTTTGAGATATGCCTTCTGTGTCATCCATAAAAGAAAGAACAGCTTTAGCAAATAAGAAATTTGGGGGAAAAATGTTGAAAGTAAAATACTTTAGAGCATAATTTTTAAATATTTGACATACAATTGAAGAAAATTTCGTAATAAAATAGTATTGCATTTAAAATCAAAAGATTATTTTGAAAATGCCAGAGTTACTTACGTGGGGATGAGGGGTTACATCACTGAGTCATTCTATGTGTTCCAAAGAAATTCACAAGTTACAGTTTCTTTTAAAATGCATGTTCCACCAAAAACGTTTCTTTTCTCCACACCTATTTCAGTTATAAAGCCTGTTGGGAATACTTATAGCACTGTCAGCAGGTAAAGTTATTACACATGGCTTTGTTATGGATTTGTTATGGCTTTGTTATTTTGGGGAATGTATGAGGAGATGTAGGTGTTTTTAAAAAGCTATTATTATTTGCTCATTTATAACTGGTCCTAATGTCAAAACGCTATGGTGCATGGTAAGAAATTTTCCCCTTTTTAGTCAGAAGGTGGCAGGTGCTGTGATTTCATGCAGGCTGAGATTTTCAGAAGAAAGACAAGAAGCAGAAGCATGTTCCTGTTAGAGATAGTACAGATAGTGTGAACAGTAGGGTAGGAATGGCTCATGTCCTCAGTGTTGCCTTTCTTTAGAGCAGATACTCTGTACACACCAACTAACTTTTGGTTTTATGTCCCTGGAATTCCCTGTCCCCATTATTATTTGGGTAAGAGTGGGATGACAGAATGAAGTGCTTGAAGTCACATAAGAGCTATGCTACAGCCCTCCAAAATGGTGTTTTTACAGAAGGAACCTGAGGGTAGGTGCTGCTTTGGTATGAGTGTCTGCTGCTGTTCAGCATGGCAGGAGGGGTTTATATTCAGGAACAGGTTAGTGACAATTTCTACTCTGTTGGGAGCCAAAGGCACATTTGTGCCAGAAAAAGGTCATTAATACTTGCTCGCAAAAAAAGTTAAATAGTATTTATTTATTTATTTATTTATTTAGATTTAAAAATTTATTAAAGCTAAATCTATAATCATGTTTTTATCTGAAATCGCCAGGTTAACACTACTGAGCATCTAAGATAGGCCCATTTTACTGCATGAGATCATAATGGATAAACAGAATAGGGGAAGTTTTCCTTTCTTTATTCACAAAGTGAAACTAATTTCAGAGAGCCAACAAGGTCCTTGAGGAATGGGTCACCTAATTTCTCCTTTAAGAGCTTCAGTAAGAGACACATGTGGAACGTGTGGGGTTTCCTGGTGAAACAGCTGTTAAAGAGCTCCCTCACAGATTGCTTTTGAGAATAAGACTTAACTGTGTGAGCACAGGCAGGAAAAAAATGCTGACAAACTGAAGAACCTAATGGTACTAAAATGGGTGTTCTGCAATCAGGAAATCAGTTCAGCTGAGTGGGATTCCCCTATATTTTTTTCCTTCACTAAAGCATAACCATTTTTCAGAGCATGTGTGACATAAATATGGTTAATGAGATCTTAATTCAGCTAATTGAGAGTTCCAAATATTTTCAAGTAAGTATTGTTACCAAATTTAGGGCTGTTCTTTGAGTCTATTTCCCATATCCTCATTCGTCTCTGCCAAGTGCTGAATAATCTGGCCATAAGTACTGAGAACATATTTTATAGTTTTCATTTCATTTTCCAGTATGCTTTAGTCATATTTTTTTTGGTCATAACTGAATAAGAAAGAACTTGTCCTGGGAATGAGCAGCTCCAGAGGCTTTTGAAATAGGGGATTTTTGAATTAGAAACTCTAAACTTCTGAGAATGTGAGGTGAGGGAAACAAATGAAATACAAATAAACTGGGCCCTCTTAGATTGAGCAGTTTTTCTAGTCTCTGTTGTTCCTTTGCACTGAGGGTATAGAGGCAGTCTCAGAAGTAATTCCTATAATTTAAGGTGAAAACTAGCTTCTGCTGATAGAGTAAGTGAGTAGCCAGAAAAGACAGAGAAGTGTAAGAGCAATACATTCCCTGCAGAAGCAGCTGCACACAGGGAGGGATCTGGAGAGTGCATGAGAGCCCCCCTGTCTCAGACTGAGAAGGGCAGGGACACTGAATGACACACAAAGAGGGTTGCATCAGGGACATGCCTGGCAGAAGGTGTTCCTTCTTTTAGCTGGAACAATTTTGAATACATGTCAGTTCAGATATATGATTTTGAAGATCTATCATATTTCTCAGTCAGTAACACATTTGCATTTTCTCCATCATCTGTTCTGAGTTCCTGCATTGCTGTGAGTTACTCTTTTTGGGCTGGCAAGCTAGGTGCCCTTCCAGGGAACTGTTCCCTTCCATAGCTCCTGGACCAGTTGTCTGATCTTCCCAAAATCTCCTTGATGTTTCTGCAAGTTAAGGCTTAATAATACTCATAGGGTAATACTGCAATTTTGGCCTTGTGATAGCCAAGCCTTTATTGCTGGCACTCCAAAGAGGTTTTTTCTCCTTCAGACAGCCATGTGATACCAGCACAGCATAACATCTAACTGCACACACGGAGTGCTGCCAAAGGAAACACTGCATTGGGCTTCACCCACAGGAGTCACAGAGTCCGAGCACTTTATCAGCCATCCAGCAAAGAAATCGAAGACATGAGAGATGGAAGGAATGATTGGTCATTTAATCTCTTTTTCTGTTTTTGCTGGTCTGGTTGCCAGGGAGATACTGTATTAAAAGGAGTGGTCCACATATTAACTTCACTTCATCGTGAAAACAGCATTTAAAAATAAAGTTTAAAAATACTTGTGAACTGAAAATATTATTGTGTCGTTGTTTAGCCAAGCTCAAATAATTTAATACTTTCAATATTCCTGTAAATTATCTTCAGGCTCTTTTCTGTGTTTCTTTAAATTCTATCCAGGTTTTCCTACTGATATCCCTATAGGAGAAAAAGTCTATTTAGATCAGCATACCATTTTTTCTAAATCAAATTCAGGGTCTTGTTTATGGCGAGTGCTTTAACACAGTTCATGCCTTCTTTCCATGTTCTTGTTTTGGTCCTTCTAAAAGGCTTCCAGGGCAGACTCCCTCTGTTTTCTCTTTTGTGGAAATGGAAGATGAATATGAATTCTACTTTTTTTCCCCTTCTCATACTTTTTCCTTGATAACATATTATACGTGTACTTCAAAGCTGAAAATAAACTCAGTACAACTATTCACTGAAGTTAGCATGGCAGTTGCTTGTCCTGTGAAAATTACCAGGAATGGAAAGAAGATAGAGAAATCTATGGGTAAAATTTGAGGTGAGTTTTTAGAGCCTTCTTTCAAAGAAGAGATTTAGGAGGGAGGCAGGATGTCCTGGATTAAAAGTGGATTAAATAAACTATTCCTGGGCAGGGCTCAACCTGACAGTATGTACCATACACCACTGCAGCTTGTTCAGCTGGGGAGAAGATGCAAAGAGGATGGTGTGGCTACTAGGGAAAAAAATCAATTTATTAGTTCAGTTGTAGAGGTTGTATGACAAGAAACTCCAGGGCAATGTTTCTAACTTCAAATTGCTGCTTCTGACAAAGCTGGAGAGAGCACTGGAGGGAATTTACCAAGGTGAAAGCAATGGAGAGGTGGTAGCCCCTTGATCTGGTGCATAATGCTGGTGTCTGTGAAATTAAACTACTTCTTCTAGCCTTGAAAGAAACTGATATCCCTACAGACTAACAATCTCATTTGGAGCAATACAATCCCAGCATTTTTGCAGAGGAACATGCAGTAAGATTCCTCTGAATTTAGGCATCATCCCATTTGTTTAATGAGTTAGCACAAAGCTATAAATTAAAGCAGATACTAAGCAAATATGAATATTAAGTTTTCTAGATTATTAGTGGATATAGAGTAATGTGCTGGAAGTGTGATCAGCCATTATCTTCTAAGAGTCCACACAGCTGAGCAAGTAGATTTGAAAAGCATTCCTGATTGTGTAGCAAACGACTTCATTATTGACATTAACATTTCTTCCTGCTTCTGGAGCACCCTGCATTAGCATTCATATACATCTGTATTCATGGGCACTTGCAATATAATTGTATCCTTGTGACACATTGTAGAGGTGTCTTCACTAGTCCTGCTAAATACAAAAATCTAAAACTTCTGCCGTAATGTGCGAACAATGCTTCAAGACCTGAAGAACAGGGGTCTCACTGTGAATTTCAGTAACAGGTTATTTAGTGCCTAGATTGTAACAAAATACAATATGAAAGCCAAAGAAAGGAGAAAATCTCCAAATACATATTAGCAAGTAATTTGATATCTTCATACATCTCTAATAGGCAAGATTGGGTTGAAGATCTTAGATCCATTACAAGTACTGTACTGGACATCCTGTGGCAGTTTTGGTGGAAGAAATTAGGAATTCTAAAATGTAACTGGGAGTCATAAAGTCTCATAATGAAAAATCATACCCTATATATCAAATCAGATTGTCAGAGACTGCTTTCCTTACCAATGCACTGCCACAATGAAGTAATAATTCATTTCTTGACCCATAGGGATGTAGCCATCCACCTGAATGTAGATTTCTTTTAGAGAAGTGTGGAACTTCAGCTCCACTAATGGATAATGTGGAGCTCCTACTGCTGGGTGCTCCTGTACTCACTCCTGTAGTGTAGCACCAGCATGCTGTAAAGGCTTCTGACCAGGAGTTAAGGAAGCTGTGCCTGGTGAAGAAGGCTGAAAGTTTGGTGGAACAAATGGCCATTCACTGGTTTGTTTAATGAAAGGGAAAGCACTTCCTTTCAGGCTGCTTTCCCTCTGTTTATAAAAAAAGGTGGATAGTAAAGCAAAGCAGAGCTGTGCTCTGATCTGTTTCTTTTTGTCTGATCGCTCTGCTCTTGAGTCTCTGCAGTGGCTCATACAGGTGTTAACAGGGCTGGCAAAGGCTTGTTGGTGTGTCCTGCCTACTGACACCATTCATCCTTCAGTACCAGTGCCAGGCAATTAGAAATGGCTGTAAAGCTCTTTTGGTTCATAAAAATTTCCAGAAATATTTCCTTCAGTGTAGTTTTGAAATGCGGTGCAGACAGAGGCTAGGTATGTGAAATCCATGGCTACAGGAGTATGTTTTAAAGTCTCCAGGCCACAAGTTTGTTCCTCTTGCCAAGAAGAGAGGAAAAATTTATAAATTGGAAAAAGAAATGAAAGGAGGTCAGGAACAAACCAGAAAAAAGGAAAAGAAAAGCTAGAGAAATACAAGCAGAAAAAAAAGATATGTAATATATTAATAATGCAACTTTTTAATCAGTTGCTATGGAATTCTAACCTTATCTCCAAAAACAGCAGTGATAAAACTGGAGGTTAATGCAAGGATCTTAAAAAAGCCGATTTTAAACCTTAGTCCTTGGCAGCAGTAATTCAGTGATATGGTATATATTGTAATTATTAATTAATAATTATATTCTATTTTTTGTAATAGATAATATTGTAGGTTCCTAGAATACTATGTGGTAGGCACAGTACAGATACAGGAGAATATACAATCCCTGATCCTGATAGTTTTGACCTAAATAAAACTAAGAAGCTTCTTTCATCATATTAGTTGAACATGAAACCAGAAGTTGATCATGCTAAATACTTTTGGCAAGGCATTCTTAAACTGTTCTGTTCATTGCTGTGGTTTCACAGCATAAGATTAAAAAATGTGTTTAGTTCATCATCCAAATACTGTTCATCCAAACACTGTCTCAGCAATATCACCTTCTTATTAACAAATGTGAGTTCGTTGTTGAAGAGATGATCTATTTTCTTTTCCTCTTTTTGACAAAATATACCCTCTTCCCTGCATAACGTTTTCCTTCTTTTCTACTCTAATTCAGTTTTTATGAATTAAAATGTTTTCATTTGAGTAATTTAATTACATGTCCTGTAATTAATTCAGGACATGTAGCTTAATTCAGGACATTTAACATACATGTAAGAGTGACAGTTTTACATGCAAAATCTAATTAAACCTACAAAACCTTTCTTGTGAACAGAAGAAACTGGTAGCATTATAAGACAATTCTTTTTCTTAAAAACATCCAAATTAGTAAAAAATGGTCAACTAAGCTCTAAACAATTTACTGCAGAGATAGAAGTAATTCCAGTAAATAAGTGAAAAGGTGCTAGGTTGTATAAAAATTGGTAGCCTAAATTATGTAAATTTTACATTTAAAAACTAACAAATTAATAACTAAAATGTCTTCTTTACTAAATAAGGATGCTATTGATCATTAAATAAATAACTTATAAAAAGGCTTAATGGGGTAACAATTTGTAAGGAAAACATGTAGTCATTTTTATGCTCTTAATGGTTGAGACAAAATATAGGCATTATCTTTTTTATCTATGATTAGCAGATGTAAATCAAAACTAAATTTTGGTTGTTTGGTGGTCTATCATAGTTGATAATAATAATCACAAGGAAATACATTATTTTATGAAATAGAAAAATCTTTGGTTCATCATCCATGGAATAAGTCCTGATATCACAGCTGCTGTTACAGTAAATGGTGTCGTGACCAGAGGTGGCAGAACAGGGATCAAAGGAGTGGGAGGCAGCTGACAGAGCTGAGTGCACAGGCTGAGCAGCACTGAAAGTTCTGTGCTCCTCTGATACAGGGATTTCTCAGGAACATTCTAATTATGATTTATAATTAAGGCTGGTGGAGAAGCCCATCTCATGCATTCTCTGCTTACTCTTTTTATTAAAATCTTTGGAAACGAGGTATCACAACATTTATGAACATGTTAAATATGAATGGAGAAACATGCCAACAATCAGTAAGGAGTCTGTCTATCAGCAGGAGTGGAAAACAGCTTCCCTGAGAGGTTAAGAAGGTATGTGAGTGTACAACACTGTGTTTTCATAGTGAGCAAGCTCAGTGTCATTTCATCCAGATGGTTCTGTACTGTGGTCTGAGTGAAAAGTTGACAAAGTTCACAGGCTTCAAAGATCCACAGCTTAATTGAGCAACCCACTAGAAGGAGTGTTAATCTGCTATAACACCTCTTGATCAACCTGGGAGATTTTTCTTACTGTCAGATTTTGCCAATTATAGCCCTTCTTGGTTCATCTTGGCCTGTAGTATGTAGAAAGGAAGCTTTGAATATGTCAAAGAAACAATTAGAGGAGACAAAACTGTCAGGGTAGAAAGCAGTGCAGGCAAAGCCTGAAATACCTGTCTAGATTTCAACAGTTCACTACACTGGAAAGATGCCTTTTGTTTAGTAAACACACCATGTTTCATCACTGGAACAAGACAAACTTGCCCTTCGAGACAAAGAGAAGACACTGGAGAATATACATTTCTAGTCCTAGAACATACACTCAATGTAATATAAGGTTTGTGTGTGAGGTTCATTTAATTTATTGAATAAAAGCCCTCCCTACACTGAGATGTGTCACAATTATACTTCAAAGTGTACTAATATCTCTTGTGCTTTAGATAATTTCTCTGCAATTTAAATGTCATATGAAAACCCCACATCTTATTTTGCTTGTCTTTGTTGTAATAAGATGAAAGATGAGGCCCAGAGTGGTAAATCTGGGCTAGGTTTTAGGGCAGAAACATTGGTAACCTGTCTGCATATCCCCAAATCTAGAAGAATGGGTTTAAATCTACACAATTAAACAAGAATTATTTAAACATACATAATGATCTAGAACAAGATCCACCTGAGCATTTTCATTGCCCCAGAGAGAATACTGTCCTGGCTGCCCAGCCACCTAGGAATCCCAGGAACAAGAGAAATTATTTCCCATAAATATTCTTTTATTGAAGGATTTTTTTTTTATTATAATGTTGGGCACTTATTTGATCAGTGTCTTGTTCTATTTTCTCATTTCAATTTTGATTCTGCACTGAGCAGAGCCTAAAACCATTGTGGTTTGTGTTTTTTTTTTTTTCTCCAAGCAAAAATTATGCTTTTTTCTCACACAAAGTATGTGATGGCTTGAATATTTGGTAGCTTTTTAAAATGCTGAGGGTTGACTTTGTACAAGAGAAAATCTTTCTGTGAAATTAAAGAACCTGCATGCATGACCTTGATGAAGCTGTTGCAATAGGGTTGGAAATAGATGATCTTTAAGATCCTTCCAACCCAACCATTCTGTGATTCTAATGTATTATTCTATGACTTAAAATTGAATTAGCTTTAAAGTATCCCATTTTATAACAGCTGCTAGTTTTTAACAGTTCCAAGAGCAAAAATATAAATAACCATGATTAACATTGTTCAGTGATAGGCAATGATTGGGGAAAATATTTTATTTTCAATAATATTAATTTCTAATTTTTTCCCATATGATTTCCAAAACCCAGAACAGCCTGCTTTAAGGACCAGTAGTTTTAAGCTTCTCAGGTTGCAAGGCTCTTAAGCAACACTTTTCACAACCTATTTTGTTCTTTGTCCTTTTCAGAGTTTAACTTCACCCAAGCTGACATTTTTCTCAGCGTACTTCTACTCAAGTAATTTTGGGGGGGGGCAGGGTGGAAAGGATAAAGTATTAATATATCTTACTGTGAATGTTCTGGTTATCCAAACCTCATTGTTAGTTTCAAAGTCACCGGAAAATTTTAGATATGGAAATCCTCTATAGCTGTCCCCAGGATTTAATGCTTCTCCCAGTGAAGTCAGTACTGGTCCTGTTCCCAGCTTCAGTGTGAGTGTCAGCCAATACATCCAGAATTACCCTGACCTGTGGAACTTAACATCTTGGTCACCCACATTAACAAGGAGATCTCTGCACTGGAGACAAAAGCCTTTTTGAAAACAAAAGAATGAGATACTTGAGCCTAGAGGAAGGTGAAGGAGGAAAGTAAGGAGGTTAAAAATGAGGGAGGACAAAAGAAGGGCAGTGAGGGGAATTAACCTAGTTCATCAGTAGTTTTACTTGTGGGTGCAGTAGGGAAATCCTTTCTTAGAGTCAGCATGCAAACTAACTCCAGCTCAGGGCTCCATCGAGCATATCCTTGGCTAAGTTGTTTCTCTGTGAGCCAAACCACTGAAGTGTAGACGAGGGAAAGAGATGGAAATGCCAAATATTGGGATGCAGCTGCCTTGAGTTTTCCATATAAAAGTCAGCAAAATAGAGATCTACATATTTTGCAAAACTCAATCCATTTTCCGAAGGAAGATCATAGAATTAAAACAAAAACATCCCAAAAGATTTATAAATTATGACTAGATTGGGCTTTGATGCTCATTCTTACCTGACAGATGGCAAGCCCTGTTCATGTGTTCATCTGGGGAAGATCAACCTCTCTTCCCAGCAACCACGGAGAGTATAGTTCATAGTCTGCAGCCCTATTTCTTAATTAAATAATTTAAGGCAATTAGGACTATAAATATCTTCATTAGTTTTTTACTTCTCAGAATTCAGTAATTTTGTAATTCTTCTATTAACTCCAGGACACCTCTTCATGTTTTCTTCTCTCTTTCTAAACTGACATTTCATCCATTTCATATATCATTCAAAAATAATGCATTCTCAAATTCTTTAACTTCCTGCTTTTTCTGCTTCATAGCAGTCCTGTCTCCACACCCATTCTTAGTCTTATCCAATACCCAGTGATGTTAATAGAGAAAAATTCCATCAAAATCAGCAGATTTGGGCCAGGCTTGTTCTCTAGGGTATTAAATAACAGCAGGTAGGAGGCATGTGTACGAAGCAAAACTATTAGACCAAGGGGAAATTCCTGACTTTTCCAGACTTCTTTTTAAGCAAATCACTTAAAAACTTGGCATCCTGAGATCCTACAATTCTCGTACTAATGATGATACTCACCAAAATAAAGCAATTCAGATCTTACAGATAAAAAGGTATAAAACTTGTGGACAATATTATTCCTCCTGAGGACAGTCCCATAACCTGGCAAGAGAAACTGGACATTTACAGGTTCCCATTGCTTTCCAGATTAGGCATTATACAATTCTGAGTTCAAGCTGGTGGCTTTCCAAAGGTGTCTGGTGTCACTGAGGGAAAGGGAGTGAGGGTAATGCTGGCAGATGTCCCAGGGTAATATGAAATAGCAGATTAAGCAAAACATGAAGGCAAGGATTGCTCATGGAGAAGTTACACAGTAAGTTCAGGTAAGAAATCAAGGACTTACTCTTTTCCCTGTGGAGGGGATGGTGGTACAGAGGTGTGCGACACCACAGTTTACAGGGCTGCACAGACCTGTCCCTCTCCAAGGTAGCTCTGGAGCTTCCAGGATTTGAGCTCTGGATCTTTCTACATTTTAATCTGCTGGGACTTCCACATTAACCTAACACCAGTTCCATATTTTCCCTATCAGAATGAGGTCAATTAAGTGAGAAAGCCCTTCACAGATCTCTGTGTGCCCAACTGTTCTGAGCAAGGGATCTTTCTATTGTGATATAATCAGAAGGTGGCAAAAGGAAAAAAGCAAGAGTTTGACAAGAAATGTCAAAATCCGTTTTCTGCTTGAGATGACATTGAAGTCCAGGTGTCTATTGCAATGCTCTTCCAATAGGAGGCCTGGTCAGGGGAAAAATAGGTAAAGTGACTCTCAGCAGGGCAGTAAAGTTCCTTTTTTCTTTTCCTTTTTTTCCCTCCAAATGATTTCTTTCTGTAAGAATGTAAAGTAAAGCCAAAAGTCTCTAAGGTATCTTTTCAACAGACTTCCAATCTGTAATGATGGTTCCAATTGCCAAAATGTTTAAAAGGCCTCTGAAAGTCAACACTGCAGAAATAAAACCCTTTCTCATGCCTGAAGAACTAGATTACACAATTTTTATGGAAATCTTCAAAATAGGACCATAACAAAGGTCTGACATTTTAGTACATAATATGGAGTGCATAGGTAACCAAACTAGACATTCCCTCTAACAGTCCTATAGAAAAGAGTTAAAAGGAACATTATGATACCCAGAGTTAACAACTGTTTCAAAAAATAAATTCTCATGACAGAAAGGATTTAAGTATTTGCTGAAATACTTAATTATATTAACTAAATTAATTAAATTAATAGGAGACACTGTTCTGGGTTTGATTCTAATCAAAAGGGGAGGAGCTGAACGTGAAGGAGAAAGGAAACAAGTGTGGCAAGGTGACTTCCCTGTGTTTAGGAAAAGCAGAGGCTCCCTGAGAACAGGAATCGATAAACTCAGGATTTGTAGGTGAGACTTCATAAATATGTAAACCAAAGTAAAGGGACTTAAGGACATAAAGGAAGTCTTGAAAGAAAATACACCAAAGGAACAAGCATAATCAGTCCAAGAATGGTGAAAGGGTAAGAAGTTTGAAGGAGTTCTGGTTACATGTTCAGCTTTACGCTGGCACTTAACTCTAGAAGGAAGCACAGAAAATCAGATAGAAATTGGATTGGCTGTAAATTAATTGTAAATCAATAGCACTAGCACTTGGCTAGGGACAGCAGAGTAACTAGCTGATATTCAATTTCTTCCAAGTTAATATTTTTAATGTTTTATTATTCTTTTACTAATAATTATTAATGTTTTTATAAACTCATTAATATTAATTTAGATATGTGTACACTAACAGAAAGCACAATATCATTTCCAGTTTGCTGTTCCTTGGGGAGGAGAGCCAGCAAAAGATGTTACCCAGAAGATACAAGTGTTTTCTGCATCCATAATAATTTAAAAGTAACTAATTGATAGCTAATCCAATACTGGGTAGGGACTCACTCTAGAACAAAAGTAAAATAAATTAGAGAACCCTTAGGTGAGTTGGGTGTTTTAAATAATTTAAACTTGACAAAAGTCATCCGTAAGTGACTAGAGAAGTTGATCAAAAAAGACCAGAAAAAAATTAAGTACTCTGAGAATTTGTAGATATCAAGTTTAAAACTTGGTGTATGAAAACAGCAAATACAGCATTTACCTTGGAAAGTAAAGAGTTGGGAAATTCTAGTTAAGCTAAAGTGTTCTAGACCAAAGCAATAATTAAAGAAATCATCTGTACACATTTGGAAGATAACATGTGAATGAGCAATGTGTTTTTTCAAGGAAGGTTCATATCAAGCTCATCAAATTTCCTTGTAGAATGAAAAGCTCATTCTAGGTGAGTGAAGCAAAAGATAACATAGGTTAACTCTGAGACAATTGAAATTGTATTAATGACAAGCAAGCTAGGAAGATATAATCTTGCTGAAACTGTTATGCCCACATATAGGACAGCATTGGAAGCCAAGGAGAAAGTATCAATATGCTGAGTGAAATCTTCAATACCAGAATAAATTACAGTGATCAAGCAGAGAACTGTAGCACTAAACTTGCCATAGATAAGCAGCTGGAAGAAACTCCAGGAAAAAAAAGGCCTCAGGTAAAGATTCAAAGAAATCGTGAAAGATTGGAGAAATCATCCAAATGATTGTTCAAAACTCACTGGAAACAGTACAGATTAGCACCAGGAGCAACTAATTATCTGAATCAAGGATAGGAACAGTTGGATAGGCAGCTGATGCTAAGAAAAAGAAAAAAAGAATAGACATTCAGAACTAACATGACCCAAAAGTGTCACAATGTTGGCAGAAGGCAACCTCAATTGAGATGTACAAACAGGAGTGTGGCCTCCAAGCACAATAATCCAGGTACTCTGTTCACAATGGGCAGACAGTGTCTGGTGTTGGGCTCTGCCTTTGAAGAAATGTTTAGAAAACTGGAAGAAGTTTACAGGAGCAAGGATTTATCAGAGGGCTACAAACAAAGATGTACGGGGATAGGATAACTTATTTGGGATTTGTTAACTGGAGACAGACAAGGCTGAGCATGGAGGCAGGTTAACAGCCTTCCAAGTATGTAAGAGTTAGCTCCAAAGTGTAAGGTAGAATCTGCAGTGAATAGGGCAAGAAACGATCAGCCTAAATCAGCACAAAAGGTTCTTGCTTAACATTGATATAAGCTTTTTACAGGAATGATTGTGAAGTATTTGGGCAGATTGCCTGAGTAAACTCTGAAACTGCAGTCAGTGGTGGTGTTTAGAAACAAGTCATAACGGGTATTTTTCTCCTCAGCGTTTTCATTCTTCTGCCCAGACAGACCCTGCCTTACAGCTTGATCATACTTTTTAAGTTGTAATCACAGAAGGAAATTCACTGCTATAAATTCTGTAACAGCTGTGGCCAGTTAGGTGAAGAAATACAATAGAAAGCAAAGTGGGGAAATACAGAGAAACCAATAAATATTAGGTTGTTGCATATTTTTCTAACACTTTTAACTCCCAAAGACTAAAGTAGAGAGGATCTGTAACATCACTTCAGTGAGAGTCCAAGAAAAGTAAAAAGAAATCGAGACAGATTTTTTCTTTCTTGAGACTGAGGTATAAGTAACTGATATTTGTCCACAAATATGCTCTGTGGCAGAGAGACTTGAAAACATAAGATGCAATTATTAAATATTGTACTTTCTGATTTTTCTCAAGAGGACATGACACTACCTGCAAATACTGGCCTCCAGCTGTCACACCTGCAGTTGCTATGGCTGCTTCTCCCTCAGGACTCAAATCCCTGCTCCCAACTTTTGCAGTCTCTGCTTCTCTTCCCAGTTCTGGCCAAAGTTGAGTAACTTTGTTGTTGCTTGTTGAATAACTTCCTCCTCAATGCTGTCAATGCTGTAGATCTTACTCAGTGTTGGATGAAAGCAAAGATCAAAACCCAAATTCTTTTGAAGAATTTCATGCTAGGCTTGTCTGTACTCTGTATTGTGACAGATGACAGAGCCAGTGCCCATTTGAGGGCATATTTATGAGAATTCTCACCACATCAACAGGCTAATTGAATTCAAAGGATGTTTCTGCTCACTGCTTCCTATGATCCGTCCACAATCAGGAGTGATCAGGACAGGAACTATTCTGTCTGTGTTTGTACAATTATGGGAGTGCATAGATCATATATTATACATTACTAAGAACTTGAAAAGCCTAATAGCTCAACTTGATCTCTAAGCTAGGATTTTCTCACTTGTTTTATATAGAATGTATTAAAACCTCTCTTATGATACAGCTAACAAATAAATCTTGTACCCATTTCTGTCCTGTCTGTCAGACACCTCTCTAGTAACATAGAGTACCTATGGGTGTGCCTGAATATTATGAGTAGCAGATGTTGTTTTCCTGAAAATCCTATTTCTGGGAAGGTCCTGCCTTCAGTGCACAGTAACTTCTGCAAAAGTGTTTAATTCCACTTTGGTTATAGGATGATGACAAAGAAATCACAGCAGTGCAATTAACATCTTTATGTTGTAGATAAGTAGATAAGCATCAAAGATGCTAAGGATGCATATTTGTAACTGCTTCCATATCCCTAATTAAATATCAGAAATACTCTTGTTCTTGGGATCAGCTTTTAATTTATTACACTTTATCATTTTTAGCCAGTTCTAATGAAAAACACAGTGCTAGACAACATTACATCAATAATTTAATCAAAATCACTCCCTACTATATGTTTATATTTCAGTTCTGTTAGTATATTTAGTATCTAGATATGCTTAATCTGTAAAGAGGGTAGGATACAAGGTACTTGCAATTTAAGGCCAGTGCATGTGAGGTGCTTCTGGTGGGGCTTGGAAACAGGATGCAAATACACAGGATGCAAACTCCGTTGCAAAGTACTGAAATCAAAGTTTGCTTTACCAACTTTCTCTTGACAAGCTGTACAAAGCATAGAAATAACAACTACATATATTTTCTTTTATCTATGTGACTATTCTTGGTCGGTTTAGACTTTACATCCCTGCTTTTTATTTCAAAGAAGGATCAGAAGATTGAAAGGAAAAAGGAGTGAGTCTTGAATGAATATAAAACAATAGTGATTTATACTGTTCTGTGATTTTTTTTCCCCAGCTCTGATTTTAGCATTTTTCCTGATGTTCTGACTAGCAAAATGCCACTACCAGTTTGAGGAGAGAGAAACTCATTCCATTATGACACAGCAGCTATGACAACCTCTTTTATTGTTGCTTAATGGTATGTTCAAGAATGTCAAACAGCTTCCAAATATTTCTGGTTTTGCTGTCTCAGGGACATGAAAACAGCAGCTTCACTTGTACTGAAATATTATTCAGAACAGCTTAATACTTTGAGAGCATTTCTTGGCATCAGTGTGCTTGCCCATATTTCTAGTCATAAATTGTCCACTAGTCTTTAAAAAGTTAGACTCTTTAAGACAGACAAGGAAGCCATACTCAATAAAACAGAAAAACAGAAGTGCTGAATGTGGAGACTAAATTCTTGGTCGTGACTATTTAAATCTTCATTTCTCATTCACAAAAATCAGAGAATTGTCCAGTTCATCATGACCTGTGGTTTCCATTTGAAATGACTGTGTATGGTTGCATGCTTTCATATAAAATTACTTTTGAATGGTTTTTGGGAAAGTGGTGCCAAATCATAAAAATCACCATAATAAATGACATGCTTCTCAGCAAACTTCAGCAGCCAGGGGACACATTCGATGAAATAGAGTTAAAAAAGATTAGGCAAAATTACTATACGATTTCTTATATGTACAATTTGGGAAAAATATAATAAATTATTGGATCATAGAAAAACTCATATTGGAAGGGAATTTAGGATGTCTCTGTGCCAACCTCCTGCTCAAAGCAGAAGGGTCAGACCAGATTGCTGAAGGCTTTGAGCAAGCCCAGTTGGGGTTGAGTCTCCCACCCCCATGATGGAGTCACACAGCTTCTGGGTCATCTGCTCCAGGGCCTGACTGCCCTCAGGGGGAAAACTCCAGAGCTCTGAACCTCTCCTGCTTCAGCTGCTGCCCAGAGTCTCTCCTGTACCCACCAGGCAGAGCGGTGAAGAGCCTGGCTCCCTACATCTGACAGCCTCCCCATGGGCCCTGCCTGGGGCTGCTCTGATCTCCCTACAAATCCTTCCCTTCTCCAGGCTGAGCCAGCCCAGCTCCCTCAGCCCCTCTGCAGGGACGTGCTCCTGCATTTACCATCTCTGTCTCTCAACTGCACTCACTCCAGGGTGCCAATCTCTTGTGTTGGAGCTGCCAAAATATACCATACATCTCAAACTCATTAAATTATTTCTGTCTCCATCTTTCCCACTGTAGAAGAGCAGCTCATGAGGTGACAATCTGAATCTTTCAAAAGGCAAATCTGGCCTCAGGTAGAGTGCAACAGGTCTTGATTCTTGGTCTAATGATTTTCTCTCATTCCCATACTGATGTTTCTTTTCCAGTTCTTAGACTCTCACTGTTTCCCATTCCTCAGTCTTGTACGACAAATCAATTCAGATTGCTGTCTACCAGAGGTGCAAACGTGTATTTTCATTTTTCTTTTCTTAAATCTGCACCTCTATTTGCTGATCCAAACAGAACTCTTGCTCTGCATCAACTACCTTGAGAATGACAAATACAGCAATGGCCAAACCACACTGCTCTGCTTCCAGATGATCTGAGGGCTAATAGGACCTTTATTCTGCTGCCAGAACTCACTGTTCAGTATCCTAATGCTGGTCTGACTTTTGCTGCCTTTATAGGTGGTAGAGGGTAAAAGGAAAGAAAATTAATTTGATCAAAATTTATTTAATCAGAGCCACTTGATGATGTCAAGAAAAAAATCAGTAGAAATAACACTATCATGACAGTTTCAATATAAGAGCAATTCGAGTTTTTTTCACTTCTTAGGTGCAGTGCCTCCAAAATGTGCTTACTTCAGAGCACATTCTTTACTTCTTGATGTTTCGAAGTAAAAAAGAAAATCCCCAAAAGAAAAGCTGCTAACTGCACTGGCTGCTCTATGCAGTGAAGAGCACACAGAGTTTCTGTAGCTGTCCAGGCCAGCCCTGACCCTGACCTGCTGAAGCTGCTGGGCACACACTGCCTGGACTTGCATTCCACAGCCCATGGGAAAGGAGGACATGCCTTCAATATCCCAGCCTCTCATCAGGAAAGGGCAAGCAGATTGCAATGTGCATTGTGGGAAAGGGAGCCAAGGAAATCTCTGAAATCAATGGGACTTGGGGGAACCCAAAATCTCAGCTGTGGAGAAAGGGGTACACGACAAGGCTCTGGAGCCATCCTAATTTGGCCCTCTGAATTACAAAGACCCTCAAGAAAGGTTGACTTTGGTAAGGGGAGATAAAGGCAATACAGTTTAACCCACTGATTTAATTGTTGTCTTTTTAAGCTGCAGAGGACCATTATTTCCTACTGACCTTATTTCCTGAATAGCCATGAGGGAAGAAAGCTGGCTGAGAACAGTGTGGTTCTGCTCTGAGGGGTGAGAGGTGCTCACTCTTTGCCAAGCTGAACCTGAATCTTGTCACATTCCTCTCTGGCCACCATCATTAATAATTTGTAACTTGGTTTTTTTTCGAAGCACACCAGAAGTATCATGGCTGCATGGAAAGCTCAGAGCACACCCCATAGCTGACTGAGGAAGCTGCAAGCCCACTGTCCATAGCTCTATGGTAAAGAAGTGTTTTTTTCTTGGCCCCAACAAAGAGTAGCTTAACCTGCAAGATTTTCCTGATTTGGATGAATTTATAGTTATAGAAGTGGAAAATAAATTATTTTAAAAGAGAAAGGGGAATATTATTTCATACTGAGGTGCAAATAATAAAAAGCCTTTTATCACTGCTAAAATTTAGTGATGATAACTGTGGCATGAGCAAGGAAAGTGACTCTTTCTTTTAAAGAGCTCTGGAAGAACAACTTTCTGCATATGCCAGCACTTTACAGTTGATATATTTTTATTAGCATACTGGTATAAGTGCATTTCCCCTAACTCCAAAATTGTCTATGACAAGAGATTTAAATCTGAACTTTCTTCCATTCACACAGACGTTTTCAGAAGATCCTGAGCTTGCACTCCCACACAAATCCCATTTTTATCTGCCACAGTTCTGGAGAGAGGCTGAGATGAGAGCATGCTGTGAAGAGGAAATTCAGGACTGCCATTCCCTGGATTTAAATTATGAATTATCATGATCCACACACCACCAACCATGAAAGTGGCTTTTGTATTGTCACTAGAAAATATATTTATTCTGTGCCTTCTTATATATGTGTCTTTTATATTCACATTTTCACTTGACCATACCACTTAGCAAATGATCCATGAACCTAGCAGTCCCCAAAGCTGTGGCTTGAAGGAAAGAAGCAAGATCAGTGACAAAACTGCGTTTGCCTGCAGCTCTGGAGTGAGGCTGCCTTGGACTGCTAGTGCAGAGGGAGAGTGTGGGAATTTTGGTTTCCACATCCCACAAGTGAGGTAGAGGTAAGGATGTGTACCCAGGTCTCATCCTGGCACAGAACAGTCATGGCCAGGTAAAGCCTCATAAGTGAGCTGGAGTCCTGAGAATCTGAGAGCAGGAACCCTTGCCACATGAGCTGAGATGATGTCTAGAGTTAGGGAATAAAGGGTATGTGATGGTCAGCAGTAAAATAATTTTCAGGTTGTGTTTTGGATTCATGCTCATCTCAGCACTCAGTGAGACATTGGAGCAGTAAGAGCATATCCTGAGCCTAGGAGATGGACTTTTGCCTAAATCTAATCCAGAGTCAGATGAGAACACTGCACCCTTGACCCTGCTTCAGGCACCTGGCTTTGGTGAGTATGGTTCTCAAGTGAGAAAATGAAAGAACTGTGGAACAGAAACGTCAGCATTCCTTGGGGAATACATGCCTAATAGTATATAAGAGGTTAGTGTTATTTTAATTTAAACAGTCCTTGATGGATTTTCTTTTTTTTAGGTTAAGAAGTGAATACAGGTATTTCCCAGTTCCCTTTACCTGATTCAAGTGCCTTGTGGGTTATATAAAAGATCAGGAGTACTATGTTCTAGGTCAGTAGTTAAATACTGCTCTGGTTCTAGTTATATTCTTCCATATTCTATCAGCAGGAATATTTATCCCAGAAGAGAACAAACAGAAGCAAGACAGAAGGAACTTACTGTCTGCTATGCACCTTGCTTATCTCCTCTTTTTTTTTTTTTTTTCTTAAGAAGAATGATGTTCTATAGAGTGACACCACTTTGAACACGTTTTCCCATCACTGCTCTACCAGCTCTAAAAAATGCTTTTGTTTGGATATTGTTATTATCTGCTAGACACTGATAGGAATGTGGAGTCATTCACTGAGAAAAGGAAACATGGTTCTCATTCAGAAGGAATGCAGCTTCAGCCATGCAGTTTACAGCTCAGTTGTATTTGAAGTTGAGCCGTGGGATCTTGTGGCAGTAAAAAGCATTGTGATTTATAGGAAAATGTCACTCTGGCTGTCTCCACTATAAAATCTTTTTACTACTCTTGTTGAATATAAATCAGAATTATTTTTCCAACAATATCATAGTTTTGGCAAAATGTTGTGAAGACAAAAAATAATCATGTTTGAATTGTCTTGGCTTTATTCTACAGAGAGATATTACTGGAATTTATTGCCTTGCCAAGATCAATATCCTTGTCCTTAAAAATAAGTGTGTGTAACTGTAAGTCTAAATTGATATCCAAACTAATTTAAGGATGTTCACCATGAAGTTTACCTTCAAATTGCAATCACAGATCTAACTGCTTGAAAGGAAGGTGACAATTTCAAAATCCCACTCTGACCATATTTGTAGCACTAGATTTCAGTCTTTGCGGTATATTTTCTCTTTCCAGGTGAATTCTGATGTGTCTCAGCATATTTGACTCTTATCAAACTACACCCAGGAATTTTAGTAGGAGATCAGCCTCTCTTCCCACAATGTATATTAGTTCAAGTTCTAAGGAAAAATACTTGTGTGGTAAGAAGTAAATGATCAATTGTTTGTTACAGTCCAGTTTCTGCCTCTGCAGTGAAGCCAGTAGGGGAATAGATGAGCAATAAAGGAAGGTGAAGGAGGCCAGGAGACAATAAGAGAAGTGATGAGAATTTAAGGCTAGACCTGAGCCACCTCTTTCAAAGCCAGTGCTTAGCCAGAGGTTGCTGGCCAGCAGCACTTTAGCCATGTGTGGTTCATGGGTGGGTAACCATTGTGGTTTCCTGAATTTGGCTAAGAACAGACTCAGGCTACAGGACCTGCAGGGACAGTATCTTCAGTTTGCCCTAAGACCAAGCAAAGTCCCAGCTCTGGCTCAAGCCTCAGTGGAGCAGAAAGATTCATGAAGGCCCAGGGACACCTCTCACTGTTAGATGTTTGTGGAGTCCTCTGGGGATGGTGGATCTTGGCCAAATGAAGATAGTGGGGAAAAAGGGTTAACTTCCCTTGCACCATACAGGAGACTGGGTTAGACAGAGATTGTAGCCCTCCTTTCTGGTCTATGATTTTATGAGTTCACAGATCCTTCCCTGTACTTAAAAGATCTCTTCTGCTGGTAGATGAGCATCTGTGCATGTCTTCTGTTTGAAATTAGCTGTAGAGCAGCTGGAACAGGCAGCACTCTCATGACCCATAAATTATCCAGCATACCCTGGTCAGAGGTACCAGCCAGAGATGCAAAAACCACAGAAGAGCTTGTGAAGGGCAGAAGAGACTCATCTGTCCTATGCAGCCAATTCCTTTTTTCTTAGAAGTCCACTTCTCAAATAATATTGAGCAGTATTGAACAGAGGAATAGAGGGCAAAATAATCCACCCCTTGCTTCTTGCTTTTCAGTGTCCAAAAACGTCTAAAAAGTGTGATATAAGGAATAGCTTAAGGCTGGGCATAACTCATTCTAAGGCTTTTTCTTTGGTGGAAAATGTGTTATCTAGGCCAAACCAGCTGAAATAGTGATCCATGAGTAGCTCACAAATGGAGCAAAAAATATTTCTATGTCAAGCAATAAATAAAAATGGACTGAAGGATGATTTAATCAGCAATCTGGTTCTGTATAAGCCAGAGCTGGTATGGACTTCAGAAGCATCATATATTTAATGTTCAAAAATGTGAATATATGTTGGTAAGAAGCCCTAATGTACTTTTGTTCTTTTCTATTTTCTGTGTATGAAAAATGCAGATATATCTCTGTGAAGAGTCATTATGGGATTCCTGAAGTTTTGACCACTCTGCTGAGTATTCAGGATTAAGTGAGACAGATTTCTGACTTCTGAATTAGAGGTATATTTTGTAATAAGTTATATTTCTGCCTCGGTCTTCCCACTTGTGCAGTGGAGGTAAAGCTATCTACTTTCTTTCTTCAAGGAAGCCCTGGTAGGATTATAATATTTATTCAGGATTTTAAAAATGGAAAGCATGAGACAAGCACAAATAGAATTTATTATAAATGTGCATTTTTTGCCTTACATGCACAGTGAAAGGTGTTTCCTTTTGCCTCTGTTATGAGAAGATTGCGACAGCCCAGAACATTCAGGAAAGCAATCACAGATGTTGACTACACCCACATATTTCTGAAGCTTTTGGTGATAAGCACACGGTCTGCATACTACAGGAATAAGCATGTACTGGTTCACATAGAAAATGAAGATACAGCAATTTCAATCAAGTGCTGATGAATTGTGTCTATCCCCCTCTAGCTATTTTCTGCAATATGAAAAAAACCCAAACAGTATTTTTACTTCTTCCTACAAAAGACAATAGACTTTCATTTCTCTTTCTTCTATTATGCCAATGAGTCAAAGATGTCAATGTGATATCTTTCTAAGTCACTTCAGTAGGATCATATCAAAAATCAAAGTGAGAAATAAATTTCAAATAAAACTCTTATTGAAATTTGAATGATACAGAGAAGTTTAAGTGTTAAAACTGTTAAAAACCTGGAGGTTTATAGCTAGCTACTGTATTTTTCTGTATACACAGTTTGTTAGACAATACTTCTGGCAGAAGGTGAAGCAGGAATATGGAAAAGTATTATAATATGGAGAAATATTACAAGAATTCACTTAGTCTTTCAGAGACAGATTCATGTGCAAATTTGCAGTGTGATACACATGGTAGATTAATATGAGCACATAAACTTTTCAAGTTTTGGCCTGTAAAGTCCAGCTTTTCAAATAGTGAGTTTTAAGTCTCCAGGCAAGCAGATCTCACTGTAGTACTTCTGACACTCTGACATTAGGAATGTATATTTATTTAGCAATTAATTCTAGAATTTGTGAAGAAAATGTTACTCACCAAAATACAGAAACACTTGACCATAGCTTAAAATTCATCTTTTCTCCATAACTGTCTTAGCTTTCAAGCCTTGCCACTGAAAAAGCCATATGGAATCAGTAACTAAGTAATCTTTCCAAACCAGTGGTTTTGCAATTACTGAGCCCTCATTCTACCAGTGGATAACCAGGTGCAAGGTTCTTGTAGTCAGTCACAGCCCTATCTGAGCCTTCCTTTGCTCCTGTCTTTGCCCTGGGCATTTTTTAGTCTGTGTTTGGCATAGAGTTGGAGTCTTTATGTTTTAAACGTCTCCAAGTAGCACAACCAGGCACTGGCTCTACTTTGTGGTTACTGGTGCAATGCAGAACTTCTCTTTCTTCCTTCTGAGGATGAAGATCCCAAGAGTGACCCATTTGCAGAAGCAATGTCTAACTTTGTAGAGGGATGTGATAGCAGAAGCTTAGAAAGATTAGAAGATTAGAAGATTTCCCCACTTATTCTCTTCCGTGGGTGATGTTTCTGCCTGCTGTCAGCCATATGATGTCACTGCAGGGAGAAATGCATAGAGGAAGAATGCACCAAAGGCTGATCCAAAGGCTGAAAGCAGAGCAAACAACCAGGAATGGTTCCACTTTACCAAATCCAATAAATTATCTCAGAAAGGACTCTGAAATACTCCTGAGGGCAATCAATGTGGCCTTAAGGCCTCTTTTGCATAACAGAATAAATGCAACCAATGGGTCTGTGGCTAGTCACAACCTTAAGTTCTTCACATTTAAGAAAATGGTAGCAGAAAAAGTGAGAATGTAGATTGATAAGATGGTGTCTGATATTTGTAGAGTCTTAACAGAATTTGGTTTACTAGCCAAGGACCTTCCAGCTAACATTGAGTCAGATTTGAAGACACAGATCAAATAGGAAACAACGATTTCTGCCCAAAGTGCTGAGAAAGAAGAAAAACCACTGTAATCCCCTGGCTCAGCCCAGGTGTAGAAATGGCTAATAAATGTCAGTGAGCACCATGTATTTTTTTGCTTGACCTTCTGGTGGGCCACATAATTGCCTTGCTTTTAGCTGTCCTGGCATTCCTTACAGGGTTGGGTAGGGTACACATAGGCTCTGCCATTAAAAATAGCCCTATGAGAAAGAAAACAGCATTTTGGAATCTGAACTGAAAGAAAAATACATGGATTTTGCCATAAGCTGACATAATTTGTCTGTCTTATTAATCTTCATAAATCAAGTTTCACAAATAGGTTCACAACATGATTCTGCTGGTAGAGGGAGTCTGACGTATAGCTGATAAGCATCCAATCTAGAGACCTGTGCTTTCAGTGCTTTCTTAATTACAGACTCAGTTTTTCATGCCTCCAATTAGATGAGCTGCAGCTGGGAGGAGTTGTCCCAGTGCTTGGGTCACACCAGAGGGGAGAGCATGACTTCAGAAATCTCCATGCATAGCCACTCCTTCATCTGCTTTTCACTGCACGTGGGATGGAACTGCAAAACGCATTACCTGGTGTGTTCAGGGGCCAGACACAAAAATGAGAGTCAGATTCTGCAAAGATGAAGACAAAAACCCTGCAAATCCAAGCTCTGTCTTAAGGCAGGTTATGAGATAGCCCATATCTTCACTTTCCCTGAGGATCCCAAAACAGGAGCCATTTCCTCAAGCTCTTATGGGTCCATGGCTCTTACATAGCAAGCTTATTCAGTTGTTGTGCTGACCTTCCTTCATCACCCAAAACGCTGGAAAAGGGATTGAGACCATACCTGCTGTCACAGATCTTTTATCATCAAAGCAGGAACTGAGAGGACTGAGAGGACTGGTTGTACTTCCCCTGCTCTCTCATTCATTGTGCACTGCTGGAATCTGGAGACACAGTACAGGCAAGTGTCTGTGTAATTTATGCTCCTTTATGTCCCTGTGGACTTTCAAAAGGAGCAGTCACGATATAATCCCCTATTAAAATGCCATCTTAGAGATATTTATTGAGAGTTCTCATGTGCTGCTGTGTCACTTGATTTAATTCTACCACCAATCCAAATGGAGTGCTGGGCTGCTTTCCTGTCTGTTTGAATTTTAAATCCTCTCTGGATCCTGCTGAAATAATCTCTGCCAGAGACAACTTATCACTAGGTATTACTGAAATGTTCCCAAGGAGCACATTTATTTCTTTCTTATTCTTGGCCTAGATCAGGTCACAAGAAATGGGAGGAATTTTAAAGAAAACTCACAGAAGTGGATGCCAAAATACTCCTCCTTTTTCCCCAAAATCTCATCTTCCCCAGGTTTAGGGGGTGCAAGCCAACATGGCTTGCTTTACCTGTATCTGTGGTCTGTTTCCCAGGAACAAAACATGAAGTGATGTGCTTTGTGCAGGTAAGATGGCCTTCCTGTTTGGAAACAGAACTAGGAGAGCTTTCAGGTGATATAGAAGGCTGAATAGACCCTAGTCTCCCAAATATCCTGGGTAAAAGCAGATGGTTGTTACTAGAAATTCACTTGTTTAACATGGTGGCACTAGGCTTCTGCAGACTTGAGGATTTATACAGATTTAGCTATAGTTATATAGCTATATAACTTGAGATTTTATATAGATAGATATAGATGATATAGATGATGATATATAGATAGATATAGATATAGATAGATAGATATAGAATGAGTGTTAACACCTGCTGTATTTTTAAAGCCCTTCTCATAACTACTTCCATTTTCCTGTCTCCTCTGCAAGTCTATGGTCGGGGAATCTGTTCAATACCTGAATGTAAGCACTTTTTTGTAGGCAGCTCTCCCAGTGGCTTTTAGCCAGCCGTGACCATTCAGCAGATCATTCCTCTAGGGCAGAACCCCAGGGAGAGCTGGCATTGACCCACCATAAGTTATTTCCTCTTTCAGCCTCGTCCAGCATCTGGATTACAGTGTGGAGCTTTTGTACCTAGTGCTTAACCAACATCCAGGAAAAAGTGTTTAATATTTATGATATATAGAGAATTAATATAAACATAGGCGAGAAAGGACTGTTAGCAAACCTTCCTTTAGACTAGTGGAAAGAAAAAGGTAAGAGCAAGTAGAAGATTTTCCTAGAGCTGGTATCACAAAGCCACCAAATGTTAGAAGTAGATTTGTAATAGAGGACTCATTATAGGTACTGGAGAAATTTTTAAAAAATTAATGTGGTAGATTCCAGTGTTTCAATTTTTCTATCAACTCCTGCAAGAATGCTTAGAATTTTATCTCCTTCAGTATTTCAGCAGGATATACTGTATGTGCAATGAACAGATGTTTGTATTCTTTGTAAGGAGATGTTGAATTTTTTGAGAAAATTTGTTCTCAGGAAAATAACAATGTGGTTTTATCAAAAACATGTTTTTCTCTACATGTAATAAGCCAGATTCATTAGAAGCAATTGACATGACCTATTTTTCCCACCATATTTTTCAGTTCTTGAGACTCCAGGTTTTGACTATCAAAGGGCAGGAAAATGTGCCAAACTTCCACTATCAGGACATCAGCTGGTAAAGTCCCCCTGCCTGGAGCAGTGGAGAGGCTCCATCCAAGGGTCTGATCCTTGCACAGGGAGCTGCTGCCCCTTCCAGAACTCCATGGAAAGCAGTTGGAAACTCTGTGGTTGTAAAGGTTTGTCATCACTTCTGAACTTAGACTTGCATTTCAGATAATCTAAACCTGTGTCAGGCTGTTGTTTAGGAAATTAGCATTATCTCCACAAGAAATTGAAAACAGTGATGCATACACTCTATTCAAAATGGCAGGGGAAAAGGAGTTGCTAACAATTTTAAAGAAATGTAACCATAAAAATATCACAGTCTTGATTTTTCTGTGGTGTTCCTGTTCTTCCCCAATAAATAAAGCCTTAATGCATATATAATAGATTTTACTAGAATGCAAGTGTGCTTGGAAAAGTATAAACCATTTACTGAAGGAAACTGGAACTTCCTGTGAAATGGAAACAATTTGAGAGCAAAATATTAAGTTCATTTTTTTATTATATTCATTGGCCTTAAACTTCTTATTTATGGACAGACAGAAAAGATGGGAGAGGTATCAGACATATCCCAGCCACAGTATGTATATTTCCATTATTGATGCTAAACCCCAAGCTGTTTTAAAGAGGATTGGTGCCTTCAGCTCACCTTCTGCTTTTAATAAAAATACCATTTTCATAGAAAAAAATAATAATGGCTTCCTGTCATTCCTCCAGATTTGGATTTTGCTGTAGACTTCAGTATTAGAATAGGCATAACTTACAAGGTAAATCTTCTAATGATTGCTTTTATGCCTAGCCATGGCAATAAAATCATGCTCCTTTTATATAGGTGTGTATGTATATATATATATATATATATATATATATATATACACACACACACATAAAATGCATGCTAGGAGAATATTCTATGAGTTATTGATGTGGTGGAGATACACTACATGCACTGTATATGTTCTCCAGGCCTATGAAAGTCACGGAAAGTTCCTATGGAAAGATTGTGGTATTCCTTAAGGGAAACTGGATCAAGTTCTATATGATTAAAGAAATAGATTAAACATTTCTGTTGCCCTAACTCACTGGATGTCAGCAATATACAGAATGTCATTGAGTGATTTTCTTTGGTAAATTTCACTTCTTCTTTGGACATCTAACACAAAGCTTCTGGGTGTTGTAGTTACTGCAATAGATTAAATGCTTATACCTGAAAAAAAATCATCTGACCAAAAATCAGAAGAAAGAGATATTATCATCAGTGATACAATCTGAACTTGACCAGAAAAAGGGAGGAAGATCCCTCAATGGTATAGATTTGGAAAAACTAAGAGAAATAGCCCTTGAGAACTACATCTTGAAAAATATTCAAAGGAGGGTTAATAAGTTGAAAATAATGTGAGTTGCAAAGCACTCTAAGGGAGACAGTATCACTTAGGGATGGGTGATTTCCATTACCATATACAACCAAAGGTGCATCCAACAGTCCCTGGACTCTGCAGAGAGGAACTTAACTGTGATGATATTGCATTTTCGAGGCAGTAGAATTATAATTGGTGTGTTGGAGACAGGCAGCAATTGGGATAGTCACTGGGACACTGAAAAGTGAAGGGAAGAGGAGGAAGAGGTGCAGGCTTTTGAGCCCAGAGCTTGCTGGAGGGAAAATTTTTATTGGGGATAGTTTGCTGCTGTTCTTTATTTCAGTTGTGAGTTTAGTGAAAGAAAGCTTTTTTAAAAAAACATATTGTAAATAAATATAACTTTTTTTTCTGAGAGCATACTTGAACCTTATTAACTGTTTCTCATTCTAAGGGAAATGACCCTTGCTGGGTTCAAATATGGGCTAAGCACTGAGATTAAAAAGAAACCCAAAACTGTGTAAACTGCTTAAAAACATGAATAGGATGGAGAATGAAACTTTACTGAAAAATAAATTTTAAATTATAGCCTCTTGTCATGAACCTATTTTCCTGGATGATTTTCTTCATTGTATCCACTTAAGGCATTAGAAAATGCCAAGGACTTCATCTGAGGTTATTGGACACTGTCTCCTGCTGTCACTTGTGTTGGAATCCACTTTGTGTGGCTTCTCTGCCACATTATCCATGTATAACATATCTGGCACCTTTCTCACCATCCCTCTAGAGTATTGCTCTTGACCAAATAGCAAATCCTGGCCCTGTTCCAGTTCCAGGTCAGACTCAGCCAGCAAGGGGGGCACCCACGTGTGCCGTGATGACGCACCGGGAGAGTCACTGCTCCTCTGCAGAATGGGCTCAGTTTGTGTGAAACTGGTCTGGTGTGTGAGCATATGGCCTCTGTAAGTCTTAAGTCTTGTCAGCTGAGCTAAGGAGCCATGAAATACAAGGTGATTTCAGCAAAAGCCAAACGGGGATGGAATAACACTGGAACAGGGAGTTGGTTTTGTTCCGACTTGTGTGCAGAGCTGTTGGTGTAAGCCCCAGCATGAGCACTTGGCAAGGAATTTGTACAAAAATTACTTGCCAGAGGCTTGCAGTTTAGGCCTGTATACATTTCTGTGGCGAAATTTCATGCCTGCTGGCCAAGCCAACTTGTACTTGGCACTTCATGGGAAGACTCCTCACAAAGGCGTGTCTGTATCCTTCCTGAGATGCCAGTGCTGGAGCCTTTTCCATTGGCATCCCAGTTCTCCTTTTCATTCGGGGACACTCAGTGCCTTGGAGCATCCCAGAATCAAATTCATATTCAAAAATGTCTTTTTAGTATTCCACAGCAATGTGATTTTGCATGGGTTTTCATCCTAGAAAATGTTGTGGTTTAGACCCAGGCAGCAGCCAAGCCCCAGGCAGCTGCTCACTCACCCTCTCACCAGCGGGACTGGGTGGAGCATTGGAACAGTAAAAGCCAGAACACTCGTGGGTTGACATAAATATAATATAATGTAATAGAGAGAGTAAAAACCATGTAAACCAGCAAAGCAAAAGAAGGAATTCATTCACCCCTTCCCATGGGCAGGCAGGTGTTCAGCCATCCTCAGGGAAGCAGCTCTCCATCCCATGTAACAGTGACTTGAGAAGACAAATACCATCACACCCTCCCTTCTTCTTCTCCCAGCTTTATGTGCTAAGCATAATGCCATAAATTATGGAATAGCCCTCAGCTGGGATCAGCTGTCCTTGCTTTGACCCCTCCCAACTGTGCCTGTGCACCCCCAGCCTCCTCTCTGGAGGAGTGAGGAGCACAAAAGGCCTTGGCTCTGTGTAAGCACTGCTCAGCAATAACAAAACCACCTCTGCATTATCAACCCAGTATTCTGCACAAATCCAAAACACAGCCCCACTGTGAGGAATATTAACTCTACCCCAGCCAAAACCAGCACATAAGTGCTTAGCCTTAGAGAAGAAAAATTGTTAAGAAACTCCCTGTGGAAATATGTTTTTCTAATCCTCTTTTCTTCTCATGGCTTCTGATTAAGCTAGATTAGGAAATGCTTTGGAAAAGCCAGAATGTATTAATGATTTGTATGCCTAATTTCTGTCTCTAATAATGAAAATTTTCCCTTGAAGGGTTGACTGTACAATGGGAATTTTGCTCAAAAATCAAAAAAGGATTTCTGCTGGGGTCTGCAGAAGAGCAATGAGGTTTCAGGGGGTAGAGTACAGAATTCTATGAAGAGAACTTCTTCTCATCCTCATGAGGTCCTGCAGCTGTAAAGTAACATGTAGACATCCTCCAAGATAGTCCTTTGGGATTTCATGGTCTAACTCCTAGTCGGACAACAGAGCCCTGCTGCAGAGCAAAAGGCATGTATGAGGTCAGTATATAGAACAATAAGTTTTTACTTATGAAGTAAGGTGAATAAATAGTTTGTGCCTTGCTTAATAGTGCAGGACTGCTCACAGCAAGTCTTCCAACACACTGCAGTCGTCTTCTGAGCTGTGGTCTTGTTTGCCTTGGAAGAATTGTTCCCAATAATGGTTGTCTGCAGACACATCCCACAGATTGTCCCACATGGTGATGTAATCTCTGACAGTGAGTTCTGCAACAGCTTGAGGGAATAATTCATCTTATTTAGCACTGGTCTCTGCTCCAGGTCTTTCAGTGTAGCACAAGAACACATGAAATTCAAAAGGTAGACCAGATGCCAAAAAGAAGTGCAAAATAGAATATTTCCTACTAAGCTGCACCTCAGCGTCACTGCTGGGTGTGGGTGAGGGGACCAGTGCCCTGTACAGAACAATCTGTGCACAGTTCTTGCCTGCAAGCACAGGGTGATGAGGTGAAGCACTGTGGTGACTGCAGCACCCTATGCTGTGGGAACTCGCCTTGAGATTAAAGTGAACTACTGCACAGGACTGTTCAAATTAGGAATAGAAAGGGAAAGCACAGGTAGTAAGTGCTGCCTTTTAGACATTTGATGGTGCTTCCTCATCTCTTGCACCCCTTTCCAGTGTATTTTGTCACATTGTACCTTTAAAACGAAATGACAATTGGCTATGGGCACCACAGTGTCTCCTGGCCATGCACTGGGACACTTTACCTTCTCATTCTTCTCATTCTGAATCCAGTTAGGCACTGACCATCCATATTTATGTATGGCAAGAGTATTTTTGGACTCTGTGGAGCTGGCCCTTCATGACTTAAAAAGACAATGGGATTTTTAGCCTTTCATATCCAATGCATGGTTTTAAAAATCAGCTCATGTGGCATGTTGCTATAGCTGATTCACTACATTTTCTTGTCAAAGTTTTCTGTTCCTCTGTGGATAAAGGTTGTGAAGGACTACTTGAAAGCTGAACTACAGTCTGCTCACCAAGTGGCAGCACAGCTTTCTTCCAGCATCCTAGAAAAAAGCAGCAGTAAATCTCAGGCCAAGTGTCATATGAGGTAAGAGAATCTATCTGACATAATTTCTTTCTTAGAAGCTTTCAGTGTTGAAAGTCTTTAGTCTTTGGCCTTTCACCAAAATCCACAATCCCTACCACAAAATTAGAAGATATCTAAAAAAGAGGTCCCTTTCCAGGAATGACACAAACAGAAATGAATACAGTGAGAGGAAAAAATCTCCCCTTGTTTGTTCAGGATAGATTAGACAGAATATTTCCCTTTAAAACTTATGGAGCAGTGGGGATTTGATCTTAGAGAAATTATTATTTTCCAATGACAATTCTCAGACCTGAGTTCTGCTCTTCCCACAACTTATTTCCCAAAGTCACATTTTTTAATATTTTTGCTTGCTTTCTTTGATACTGAACAAGATGAAACCAGAAATCTGAAGAGGAGGAAAAAAACTAAGACACTTAGCTCTAAAGAAAGTTATTTTCCCCTTTCAGTACTTAGTATTTTACCAAAACTGCTATAAATGTAACATTTTTTACCCAGGCAAATTCTAGCACTGTTGACCATCATTCTGTTTGGCTTAATTTTACCATATCATTTTAAGCCACTGAATATAAAAGAATCTGCTCCTGCAGAAAAAACCCCAAAAACATGGTGCAGCTTCGGTTCATGTTTCCAGCTCATTTGCTTGTGGCTTTTACAGAGAGAGCTGTTTTTCTATTCTTTAGTGAAGTTTATTATATTATGGGCAGAACATCAAAGGGGAGTGCTGGACTGAGCTGTAGAGTGAGCCACAAGGGACACACTAGTACACCAGAACAGTCTGAATTTTTTCAAATGTTAAAGATAGGAAATATTTAAAATCTTTTTTTTCCCTTTCTGCTGGATGTGCTGCTCAGTACACCCTGCCCATGTCTGTGGAGAGAGAGAGCTGCCAGCTCCCTTCAGGACAGGTACCCGCAATGGGGCCAGCAGCCCAGGGTGGGACAGGCAGTAGCATCCTTGGGCTGGCAACAGCAACCTGGGTGGGGATGTCCAAAATTGCCACTGGAAGCAGGCTCACCTGAGACTGCATTTGGGGACAGATATCAGCACACTGTGTGCTGTCAGAAGAATGCAAAATCCATCCAGGCTGATAGTGGCTATGGGTACTAGTAATGACAGAGGAATCCAAGGATTTGACCATCTTCTCCAGCTATTAAGATTTTAACTTGTAGCCTGTCAGAGATAGTCTGTAGCCCTTTGGTAATGGATGACAAGGGCATGATGGGAAAATGTGGGCACACATGCAGAGGGCTAGGGAATTACAGCTTGGAAATTCTTTTTCAGGCCTGGATTTCTCCTGACTCTCGGGTCCATTCCCAGGCTGATAAGCTGACTACAGCTTCAGTTAGGGAGGAAGTCTCCCAAGGTGATAGTATGGTGAAAAACAGAGTGGAATTCATAATAAAGATTAACACCTGGTGTATTTCCCGTGGGATACATCCTGAGGTACTGTCCCATGGATGTTTTTCGCAATTGTCCAATGAGCTACTGTCCTGTCCTAGCTCCATGTAACACACTTTAAATACAGGCTGTCCATACAATAAAGTTGGCCTTTTTTCCCTAAAGAGGTCAGTGTGTGTTGCTGTCCTTTCTCTCTCTTTTTAGCGCAGTGACCACAGGAAAATTATTATAACCTGAATTTTATTGATGGCTGTCACCATGTGAACACAACACCCCTCTATTCACTATGATACTAACTCAGCGTGTGTGTGTATGTTTGTGAGCTATTCCAGCCTTGATGAGAGTGTGGTGTTTAAGGATCTCTTTTGACAGTGGGAGAGGTGAGTTTAAACCCCTTAGGCAAATGGAAGATAAAAAGACCAGTCACTTAGGAGAGCTTTAATCACAGGAGGGTTATATGAAAAGGTGCAAAGGAAAGGACTTCTAAGACCTTGGTTTTGGTGAAATTTTTCCTCCTCTAGCTACAGGCTTTGTTTATGTGTGTTACCAGCACAATAGCATGAGCTAGAAGGTCACTTGTCTCCCTTTGGACTTACATGACATTATTGCTAAAGCCAGCAGCCTGGAAAATGGAAAGCTTTCCAGGTCTGCCTCGCCTCCTGTTAAAGACAATCCAGGAAGCTGTGCAGCCTTGCTGCTGAGAGTTATAACCCAGAGATATACGGCATCCTGTGGTTACTTGCTACCCTTTAGTAGATAATGAATACTTTCTGAGGGAAGTGTGTTATTGTGAACCCCTGAAACACTGGTACTGAAGTTTTGTCCTCTCCACCTGCCCCTTATATGCTAACACCTCTTTCAGAGAGCCACTGGTCTTATTGTCAGTTGTCCCTTACCATCCTGGTGTTTGCTAGGTGAAGAAAAATGAAGCATAAGAGTTCAAAAGGAACCTTGTTAAAGACCAGGTTGGATGCTCAGCTGATGTGAGCTGGCACAGCTGAACAAGCCAAGACAGCTGCTCCACAGCAGCAGGAGAAGAGCTCCTCAGCTTCAGACCTCCAGGAAAGTGGTACATATGCTCATGGAAAAGGAGTACTTTAAAAGTGGAAAGTACTTCCCTCAGTATGAAAAGCAAACCTCAGTCTCATTTACTTCAGAAAAATGGCATTTAGATTGTAATTGAGAAAATTTGGTCATAACACAAGCATTTTCCAGTGATGATCATACAGCTGGAATTTTGTCAAAAAAGGCAGTGTTGCTTCAGTGTCAAGGGGACTTGTTGGTGTGAAGGGTTTAAAGATGCCACGGCCAGAGTAGGAAGCATTGCCTATCATTAAAGAAACATGACACTTTCCTTTGAAAGGCTTTTTCAATTGCTTATGAATTCCCAGATTCTAAACCAATTCTCCATTCTGGTTGTTTATTTTCTGCTGAACTGTCTGGGAGAGGTTTCATCAAAAGTCATTCAATACCTTCAAAAAGAGTAACTGGGAAAAACGAATTTACCTATAGTGAAAAAGAATCCTGTATCCATATTACCAAGCAGCAGCATCCTTACAAGGTAAAGGCAGGTATTTGACCACCTCTGAGGCCCCTCACTCAGCATGCAGAGCTAGTACCATGTCCAGCAGCAGAGTGAAACTTCTTGGTTACCTGAAATCACACAGCCCTGCTCAAGTCACTTGGAGCATGACATCCCCATCTTGTGTCCTGACAAGAGTCAGTTAAAGCCTGACTACAGGGAAGATTAAAACATGGCACAAGGACTGTGAGAAGAGATGTGCATGAAACATCAGCAAGGCATATGAGACCTGAAAACACTACACAGAGGAGACTGAGACTGTATTAAAAGGAAAAAAGAGATGGAGGAGAGAGAATGGCTGAACTAAGTGGGATGAGGAAGTGTGAGTGTGTGTTTGCATGCATCAGAATCCCAGAATCACTTGGTTGGAAGAGACCGTCGAGATCATTAAGTCTAACCAATGCCCTAATACCTCAACTAAACCATGGCACCAAGTGCAACATCCAGTCTTTTTTTAAGCACATCCAGGGATGGTGACTCCACCACCTCCCTGGGCAGACCATTCCAGTACTTTATTACCCTTTCTGTAAAAATTTTTTTCCTAATACCCAATCTATATTTCCCTTGGCACAGCTTGAGACTGTGTGCTCTTGTTCTGTCAGTTGCTGCCTGGTCAAAGAAACCAAACCCCACCTGGCTACAGCCACCTTTAAGAGTGATAAGGTCACCTCTGAGTCTTCTTTTCTCCAGGCTAAACAACCCCAGCTCCCTCAGCCGTTCCTCATAGGGCTTGTATAAGTATTAATTGTATATGAGTATGACATGATTTTACCTCTTGTTCTCCCATTGCCTTGTGAAGGACGAGGAGCCAACACTTCATTCATTTGTACCAAATCAAGCAGCTCTGTTTATGCTAGGATATACAAGTTCCACCTTTACCAAGAAATATTAATTTACCTGCCTTGATTTGCAACTATCAGCTGGCCAATGAACTCAGCATTTTGGTGATGGAGCAAGGACTGAGTGTGCAGGGGAGGCTGTATTCCCCAGGGGAACCTTGCCAAGGGGAAGAAGTCCCAAGCTGCATATAAGAGACAGCCTGTTGATCACATAATGAGCTGCCTCACCCACTGCCCTGTTTCAAGTGGTGGCAAAAAGAGA
Source organism: Acridotheres tristis (assembly GCA_037013685.1). NCBI lineage: Eukaryota > Metazoa > Chordata > Aves > Passeriformes > Sturnidae > Acridotheres > Acridotheres tristis. Next base: position 136,614,468 of record CM072886.1, on the reverse strand, counting down.
TGTTGTTTAGGAAGACCATGTGAAGCTGGTTTATGTCCTTTTCCCTGATAAGCAGCACTCATAACTCTTGCATTAGGGATACTAGAGGGTATGCTCCCGCCTTATCCTTTCAGCATAAAGACACACTAATTTGTCCAATCCCTTTTTGAACATGCTAACACTGTCTGCCTCCACAAGCTCCTGTGCTGGCAAGTTCCAGAGGTTCACTGCTCACTGTGTCAGCAAATATTTTCTTTTATCTCTTTTAAACCGATCTCTTGGTAGTTGCCTCAAGTGTTCCCTAGATCCCATATAAGGTCCTTGTAAACAACAGTTACATGTTTGGTTTAACTAACATGTCCATCATTTGGTAAATCATCACCTCACCCCATTGTCTCCTTCACTCCTGAGTGGAGTCCCAGTATTTTCAGTCTTCATAAGGCAGCCACTTCAACACCTCAACTATTTTTGCTGCCCTTTACAAGAATGCACCACAGGGCTTTTTGGAGTTTTGTTTGTTCCTTTTTTATGTAGCAGTAACATTACACCCTCTGTCCTGTTCCTAACAACTTTCTTATGAGTTCCAACATTTTATTGGAGTTTGTTTGCCATTGCATACTGAGCTGATGATTTCAGAGAACCATCAGTAATGGCTCAGAGGTCTTTTTCCTAAGTTATAATTCCCAGTTCCAGTTCTAATGTGGATAATTTTTTCCTAGATGCATTGCCCCAGATTTATCTATATTAAAGTTCATCTGCCACCTTTGAGCCAACTCAGTTTGGTGATGTCTTCACGGCCTGCTCAGAACTTGTCTAAAAAGAATTAGCCCCAAACAATGCAATGACAGCGACTTCATGGTTCCGTTGTCATTTCATTTTAGTTGACCTGTTTAACTTTTATAACTCCCTCGGAAAAAGAAAACCCTCCAAAACCTCCTAAAGGTTTGAAGGCTAGTTTCTATTTCTCTAACCTGGTAGAAGTACATGGATTTCAACCATAAATGATTTATAGAAGTGAATAAAGCCAATTGCGTCCTGCAGGGAGAAGAGTAAATACTGTCTGCAGCTACTTCTTACCGTCACAAAAAGAGACTTTGCATTGTATTTGTGTCCTGGGATTGTTCTTGATAAATATGAACTTTGTAATACAACCGTAACAGTAGAAGCATGAAGTCACGTACAACGCTAAGTTGTTGCTATGTCTCCCTACAATAAGAACATGAAAAAGCAAGCCTGATTCTTTCAGATGAATCACCTAAGTTACAGTCAGCAGCCCTAGCTGCAGTCCTGGGAGCTGAGTTTGTTCAGGGTGCCGCTGGCAGGCGCTCCGGTGATGTTGGCAGGGCTGTCCCGAGAGGGAGCGGCTGCCGGCGCTGCGGCTCCATCTGCCGGCACCGCCGCCCTGGGCACCGCCACGCGGGCCTGCAGCTCCTCCCTGCCCGGCACCGCCGCCCTGGGCACCGCCACACGGGCCTGCAGCTCCTCCCTGCCCGGCACTGCAGCCCTGGGCACCGCCACACGGGCCTGCAGCTCCTCCCTGCCCGGCACCGCCGCCCTGGGCACCGCCACACGGGCCCGCAGCTCCTCCATCTGCCGGCACTGCAGCCCTGGGCACCGCCACACGGGCCCGCAGCTCCTCCCTGCCCGGCACCGCCGCCCTGGGCACCGCCACACGGGCCTGCAGCTCCTCCCTGCCCGGCACCGCCGCCCTGGGCACCGCCACACGGGCCCGCAGCTCCCCCCTCCCCTTCCGCGGTCTCCTCTTACCAAAAGAGTTACAGTAAACTCCGAATGAATCTCTTCTGCTATCCTTTCAGCCAGCTTGTCACTTTATGATAAGGTAGAAGCTTTTGATCTTAGGAGCTTTACGTGACATTGTACCTCATGTACCCTACCCAGCATTGCTAATCCTAAACCATTCACAAGCTGTGAGTCAGGTCCTCCAAAATAATGAGATTCTACAAGTGCTGGATTTTTATCTTGGAGTTTTCACACTGTCTAATTCTGCCGTGGCCACAAAGGCTATTTGTCCCTTAAGAGCAGCAGCAACACAACCTAGCAGTAACTCATCCTAGCAGCAGGATCCTTAAGAGAAATAGCAAATTACACAAGGCCAAGGAATTCGTAATTCCATTTGTTTCAAAGGTTAGCTCTACTTAGTGCTGAGGGGAAATTCTGCTCTTACTTCCATTAGTGAAATTCCTCACTGACAACTAGATCTCAAAAGAAGTTGCATTGATAGAACTGAAAGAATAATATGGCTTCTTGTTCACCATTAAATTTCTCTCTGAGGTAACTCTGTCTTTTTCTAAGAACATTTGCTCCAGCTAAGACTCAGGCTTGCTTGAAAATTTCCTTATTTTTATTTAATTTTTATTAATTTATTTTACTGATTTTTATTTTAGGTCAGCGGCTGGATCTTGGACTCAGCTGCCACTGCCATGGGTAGGTCAGGTGTATCTTAGATTATTCTGTACAAGTCCTCATCCTTTCTGTCCTGGAGCTCAATCTAGGTCCATGGTGACTGCAGCCAAGGAATGGAGGAAAATTATTCCTGCCCTTCTCTCAGTTCTTGGAGCTGGTAACAAGTTGGAAAAGGGACCTATAAGCAATTCTCTTTCTCCTCTTCTGAATTTTGAGTTAAAGTATCTGGTGATGATTCACCTTGCCTCTTATTCCAACAACCCAAAGCTCTAAGCTGGCCCTACAGGTTCCCCAGGGTTTTAGATCCCAGGCCACGGTATTAACAGTTTGAAAAATAGGTATATTCAGGAGCCAAGTGCTGGATTTGATGCCAGATTTTATGCAGGAAGCAATTGTAGCCAAGTACTGAGCTCTTATGCACGTCTTCTATTCAGTAGGCCTCCCACCACATTTTCCCTTTTGCCATAACTTTGTATTTTATCTTGGTGGAAACTCTCAAGACCATCTATGCCCACAAGTGCTATTGAAGAGTGAATCATACTCAATATACCACATTAGTTTTTTGAGCTGACAAGTCTTCTAGATCATGCTGCAAGCTCTCTTTTTGCTTTCCAAAAATGGGAAAGAGGCAAGGAAGAGGGAAGATGTTGTTTTAGGTTTTACAGAGGCATAAAGATGCAACCCAGCTGGGGTATTCATCTGGACCCAGGAATCTGGAAATACTTCCAGGCCGTGAAGTTTGTGAGGATATCATTAATTACATTATTAAGTTATACTAAAGTATGTTTTGCAGTTTCAAAACAATCATGAAAAAAAGAGGCCATGGGATAAAACATGAGTCAGCAAATCTTCCACATTTCTATTTTATATGGAAATAAATCACTTTTTGCCTCATTAGTTTGTTTGGTAAAGCTTATTGAACCCAAACCACTTGTAACAAAATGATGTTAAAAGCCAATCACTGGTGGGCATTGCAAGCAGAACTGCTCAAGCAGGCAATCAGATTACTGGGAAGTCCCAGCACCTTTGTACAGGGCAACACAATTGTGGGAGGTCCCAGCTCCACAGCAGGAGGAGTGCAGAACCTTTATGATCACTTCCAAAGCCAAACTATTCAATGATGCTTTTCTCTTCAAGGTATGCAGAGCTTTTCTCAGGTTTGTTCTGATCTGCTATTTCTCAGTGTCACAGCACTGGTCCAATGAGAGAAACCACACCTTGCTGAGATGACCACAAAAAGGTTTGGATGAGATTAAAATCTGCAAAGATTTAATAATAATAATAATAATAATAATAATAATAATAATAATAATAATAATAATGTTGCAACCATAAACCCTGTATGGATCCATCAGGTTCAGTCCTTCCTTAAAAGCTTCTCTGTAGGCCGGCACAGTAACACTGGACATAAGTGCATGAATATATTGTCCAGAATCTCCAGAACCTTTACTGACATTTACAATTATTCCATTGCAAGAAAGATGTTAAAACCACACCTAGACATAACCTAGTCTGATGATTGTGTTCCCTTGAAAGGTAACGTGACAGGTTAGTTGCCAAAACTTAGCTCAGGTTTCTGAACCGACAGGTGCTGTGTTCCTGGCAGGCTCAAGGTAGGAAGTATTTTGCTAGCACTAAGAATTCAGGGCTCAAACATGTCATATAGCAGGGAGCACCTGAAACCTACAGACTCCTGACGACCTTCATCCTCTCTTAAGATGCAGAGGGTAGACCAACACCTCAAACAGGAACTCCAAGTCTACTTACAACTGGATAACCTAGATTTGTTAGAACAACTAGAAACTATGTTTGATCTAGGATTGTTGATTTGGCATTTTAAACCTCCCTTTGACTAATAATCCTCCACAATTATTCTACCTTTTAACCCCACATAACTAACTGCCAGAGTAGGACCACCATGACAGAGCCAGGAGTGGGGTCAGGTCACATACAACCCACACTACAGTGCTTTCTTCCAGCCCACAGTGGGCAGCAGTAGCCCAGAGGCTGCTGGGCAAGGCACCAAGAAGCCCTCACCTGAGAAACCAGGCTTCCTCTTCCTGCTCCACAGATCTCCTGAGAGAGGCCTCTGGCAAGAAAGTTGTTCACCAGTGTCTCTGTGTCCAGGTTTTCCACCTGTGAAATGGGCACAGCACTTATCTTCTTTACAGGAGCACATTGAGGATAAATACAGTAAATTCTGAGTTGGTCAGGTTATAAGGGTGTTAGATAAACACCATAATTGAGCAAAAGAAGGTGGGAGAAAAGAGAGCAGTCATGCTGAATTCAGCTTTGTGAAAAAAAAATAATTTCCACTTCTGTTTGCTAATTTTGATACATAAGATTTGCTTTGTCTTCTGGTTTTTTTCATTCTTTCTGGCTTTTTTTGTGTCTCAACAAAGACTACTATGTCGTGACCAAGTGTGCAAATACAGCTAGGAAAGAAAGACAACATGCTCTCACTTTCAAGTTTTTCTTTTTGTAAGACTGAAAAGAGCAATGTTCTATTTGCATCTCAGTCTGAGAACTAATGGTTCACTGTTACTTTTGGACAAAAACCTGGGAAGCCTTTCTGTACAACTTGGGCAGCCTGGCAAAGGAGCATGAAATGCACCAGGATGCTTTTGTTCAGAGACCAATTTCCACAGTATCTAGATAAAAATGGAACAAATAAGCTTTTAAGAGTTTTAAACTCTCTTATTTTTTGAAATTCAGATGGAGAAACTATGAATGTCAAAATTCTTTAAAGTTAGAAAGCAAATGCAAAACTACAACAATTAGAGGAAATGTAACAGGAGTCAGCATTGTCATCTGGTTTTGGAAGTGAAAGAGACAACACAGGTCTAGTGATTATTCAGTGGTTTTTCTTCTATTTTTATGAAGGGTGCAGGTTTGTGTAGTCACTGGTTTTGCCTCTCTCTTTTAAAAGCTGTGGTTTACAGCTGTATTTTAAGGAAACATTTTACAGTAGCACAGCTTTACTTTTTTACAGAGCACAACTCACATCAGGAATTATAACCAATATACACAGCCAGAGAAATCATGAGAATCTGAACAGACTGATCTCGTGCAGATCAATAATCCTGCAAAGTGACCTGTGTCACTTTGGATTAGTTCTAGACATTTAGCAAGGCAGAAGCAGAGTCAGGACTTCAGTGAAGTATGTGCTGTGCAGAGTTTCTGCCAAAATTCTAACAAAATTTTAGCTTTCTAACATGCGCACTTTCATGTCCCTTTAGAGAGAGAATAAATGTTGCTTATCTCTGCACCCTTTGAAGGAAAGTCTCCTTTGATGCTCCTTCTCTTTTTTTACCAGCAGCGACCACTCAGTGCTATCCAAAACACCATGAAATATTTTCTAAGAATAGGGACCTTCCTTAGATATGCTGCACTGCAGCTTCACAGCAAATAGAGATGTTTGATGATAATTATATTTGGCTATTTGGTCTTGTTCCTTTCACCTTAAATGAACTGAGATAAATTATCTCCCTATGCCCCCCCTCAAATGCCTTCCATTCTTTGGTGAGGTCTAAGCTTGTATGTCCCTGAAGGTCACAATAAGCTTAGAGGAATTTTCTTACCAGGAAGAAAGATTTTTTTAGAACCAGCTTGAACATTTTCCCTGAAATACCTATCACCCATATCAATATTTGCATACATTCAGCACACACATACCATTTCTAGTCATGCCCACTTTTTAGCTCCCAGTATAAAGTAATACTGCATATTCCAGTTTGACTGTCCATAGATCTTCCTCAAAGTACAGCAAAACTCTGTCCATACTAACTCAAAAATTCTATTCCTTCACTCCATTTTTGTTGTGAAAGTTGTTCTTCGTTACTGTATATTTACCTTTATCTCTTCTCTGTCCTTTGTTTGTCTTTGATACTTAAGAGGGAAAGTTCAGTCTTTCCTCACTATGCAAACAGTTTCCACGCTACGCTAACTGCACTCTGCTATCTGGACTTCCATGAGTAGATTAAGAGACTTGAATAGCACTCACCAATCAAGGGTTTTACACGTCAGGTTTGAACTTGGAGGTTTGATACAAATGTCAACTAAGCTTGGACAGCTCTTTAATTGATTCCATATATGGGATTCATTCTCTGTAAGTTTAAATATGCAAAATATTAAGATCTGCCCTCCATTTTCTCAGCTGGCTGCAGAGACTGCAACCATGATACAGTCTGTGGTGTGCAGGGCACAGCCACGTCACAGGAGAAACCAAACCAAAGATCAGCATCTGTTTAAAATATTGTAAATTACTTTTCTCACCAATATTCACACAGCGTCACATCGCAAACTAGATGTGAAACTAATAAAATATATATAAAATTATCCCAAATGCAACTGTGCCTTCTCATGAAATCTTAGCCTCGATTTCGTATATCTAGTATCAGGTGAGTCAGAGTAGCAAGGTAGCTTTTTTGATACTTTCCAAAAACAAAATTAATAACCAGACTACTGCCATAAATATATTAAGTAACTTTAATGCTGCTTAGCATAAGTCTTTGTTATATACTTTAATCCATATACTTCACTGTAAATGTATTTTATACAATATGAAACTTTTTTAAAAGTATATGGCTCTAGATAAAATGTTCACAAAAAGTTTCAATGCAGTGAGAGAATTAGGGGGGAAAAAATCAGCCAGAGTACAAAAATCTTTGGAAGAAAAAAAACTTCAGAAAACAGATATATGACAACATCCCATCGTAGTATTCAGGATGACCCAGTGGTTCCATAATCAGAAGGGTGCCACTCACTGCTGTACCAGCCACAAGAACCTGCCTGGGTCAGCAGGGCACTGCTGAGGGTGGCTGCCCCTCGAAGATCCTTGTACCTGACAAGTTTGATAAAGGGCAGACACCTTTGTTGGCTCAAGGAGAGTGAGTAGGCCTAGGAATGAAGGAGATCCTGCCTTCTTTTAAGCAACCACTGCTGGTCTCTGCAGAATAATCAGGTGTGCTGGCAAGATGTAGTGAACAAGTTGTTTTACAAATGACAGGGAGCCTTTATTGTCCCAGCTTATCTTTTTGGCACGATTGACAAAAGCCAAAATTATTTACTACAAAAATAACAAAAAGCTTCACCACGTGCAAAATTACATGAGTGTCAGGGAGCAGAGCACAATGCTATAGTTTAGTTTTGCTACATCAACTTCCTGTATATAATATTGCATGTGGTCATACACCGGGATATCCAAGAGAGGCTCAATTAAACGTCATTTGTGAGAAAAGCAAACTCCACAGTGGGCTGACCTTTGCATTCCACTGCTTTCAGCAAGATGTTGCATAGGCATCTGTCCAAATAAAAACACCTTTACAACACTGCAGCTTTAGAATGCAACAAATAATACATTGCAAGAATTGAGGTCAGACATTATTCACTATTTGGTAACATTCCATTCAAATGATATTGACTCACATAATACCTGACAAATCCAGAACTTGAAGTAACAAGAACAAAGCCGTACTCCAACAAAGTTAAACAGTGCAAAAATTCCTGTTAAACAAAAATACACCATGTATATACATACCGAACACAAATGCACTGTTTTGTTTTGTAGTATAAATAGATCTGATTAAGCTAAATTCTTAAAACTAATAAACTACTGATTCAAAGTCCCAGTTTTCATCTAGTATGGAACACAGTAAGCTTTAAGGCTCAGGTGACCCTAGCCAGACATAGCTATAAGAGAGTATAAAAAAATTTCACTGGATGGTTTTTAAAAATATTTTCTCTCCATATCAAAGTTAATAACATATATATACACTGAGTTGGAATTTCAAAGTCAGCTTGGGCTCTGATCATGCAAACAGCAGCACACAGAACACCCATGACTCTACCAGGAGCCTCAAGGCTCTACCAGTGTGGAGTGCACTGTAACGCCGCAAAGCACTTAATCCCAAAGCTTAACAAGGGGGGAGCTTTTTAGCTGCCTGTGCAGTTAACATCCTGGCTTGGTTTCCATTTTCTTCCTCTTCTGGTGTAGTACTGGAGTTCTGTTGTCTGTTAATGAGATATCTCTTTATCTCTAAACTCTCTAGTACTTTAGAATGAGTATACAGCAGAAGTAAATAGCAGAAAGGGAAGAGATGAAAACTATTTTTCTGTTGGAGAAATCCTGATTAGGGGTTACTTGCATTTAAAGCAGATTTTAAGCTGGAAAAGAAAAGTCTTTTTAGAATTAAATTACAGTAAAACAGACAAGTAGCACTTAATTTGATCTGAAGTGGATCACATGGGCATTAACCTCTCTTCAACTGTTATTTAGCCTCCATCTCCTTAATGCCAGGGCTGTGCTGCAACCATAACAAATAGCCGTTGCAAAGGCAAAAATCTAGAGGAGGAGCAGAGAAAAAAAAAGAAAAAATATGGAAGTGAATAACACATATTGTTCTACAGTATTTTTCTATTCTAAATGAATACAGGAACACAAGTGATTCAAAAGTTACCTCCCCCAACCAAAATGCCTAATAAGGTAAAGATAGGTTTGGGATCCTCTGAAGTTTTCTCAGGAACTTCTTTGCAATAACCCCATTTTACTACTACCCCATGTTACTACTTTTCACTTGTTTTCTTCAGCAGACATTTAGAAATAGAATATGAAATAGAATTTCTGTACAAGTTATGGTGAAAGTAAACATGTACACTATGTATTTCAGTTCTCTTATCTAGACTGATCAAACATCAATCTCAGATGTTTCCAATTGCATGCCTTTATCCCAGCAAATATCAAAGACATCCCTCTAAACAGCAGAACTCTTTTACTCACAGAAACAACTCCCATCTGGCCTTCTTGACCAGATACCCAGACATTAGAACAACTTCCCAGACAATGCCAGGGAAGTTGCCCTGCTCAAGAACTGAATGGATAGATCTGAACTGAAGGTCATGCCACAATGAAAGTGAACATGTAATGTACACTCGACAAAAGAAATGAGAAACTGAATTTCTGAAAAAACGTTTATCATATTGTTCAGTGATAAAAATGAATTCTGTCTCTTTTAATATACCAATTCAATCATCTTTTGCTTTACATAAAAGTGTTAATTTGACTAATTAAAGTTTTGAAGAAATGCTACACCATAGAACCATCACCTGTAAAAAATGAGCATATATTTATTTCTAATCATGGTATAAAAATGTCATCTTAAAAGACAGAATGTTAGCAACCTTTTTTTCTTTTTGTCATGTGGCTCACAGGACTGTTTTAATGAAATATTTTAAAGATTCTAATTTTTTTCTGTATGTTTTGACTTCTTAAATATACACTTCTGCAAAAAATTTAAAGACTCTAAAGACTACATTTATCTCATTCACCGTTTTCCAGCTACTCTTAAGATACTGAGGCAAGTTACAAAAGAATCTTCTCCTCCTCTATCTTCACAGGGATTTGAGGGGCTTGAAGAACTGAATTCTCCCTTAAAAAATTAGTATGGAAGCAGGGGATGGTTTCTTGGACCCCCCAGTATTCTGTTGTCAGACAAAATGATTGCAGTGACTATATATTCAGTGAGATCTGAACACACTAAACTAAGACTGAAGAGGTACATTTAAGGGTATAATTTAATGCATTTGCTTAGTATACAGAACCTCCCTTAGTTCAGGCACAGCTGGAACACCACCTCTGTCCTTGTGCCACACAGTCACCCAGGGATCAAATGTGCTCGAGTATGTTACTGGCAGGTGGGTGACGTAAGGAACTCTGGCCTTGGGACACTCACACACCCACTTCACCTCTTCAGGGTCTGGCTTGCCAAAGCTAAAGGCTTTTCCTTTCTATTCTGCTCTTGCAGACAGAATGTGAACCTTACACTTTCCATTCACCTGTTTTTATCTTAAGATTAAATGAAAGTGCTTGCTGTGCAAAAGTTATGGTGCACAGAGTTTTAAGGACAACAGATAACCACAGAGGGTTTAGAAGCTTAATAAATATATACAGTTCCCTGGTAGGAAAGTCTCTGGATGGAACAAAAAATTAAATGGTTTCCGTTCTTTAAGTCAAGCCTGACACACCTCTATTCATCCCTGAAGAGTCCAGCCAGGATGAAAACTAAAGCCTGATATATTTTCTGATTCAGCTATGCACACCCACATCCCCAAATACAAAGATTCAGTGGTGATGCAACTACAGTGAGAAAAATACATTCTGGGCTTAGGTTATCAAGCAAAGCACTCTAAAAATTGCAATAAGAGACAGCAGGATCCTGATGTAGTAAGTATCTATGTGAGCTTCACAAAGACCTAGTCCAAATTTTTTATCTCCATGGCATGCTTAGGACTATCTAAATGGTATAAAAAAAGCAACTGAAATTTTGAGCACAGGTGTGAATTTCATACCTCATCCTCTGATACAGGCTGTTGTTCTTTTTCTTCTAATAACCAAAACTGTTTTTACAAAATACCTTGTTCAAAAACTATAAGCTGTAGTGATCATATATTTAAAACACTACAGTGAAGAGTATCAACTCTACACTATACTGAAAAGTAGCTATCCCATAAGCATTAGCTTATACCAATATTTTTGCATATCTCTGTTAGATACTACTTGCTGCTATCAAAGGCAATTCTTTCTCTCACAGTTCCTCTTTCTATTCCAGTTTGCTGTTCAATTCCCGAGTTGAATGGCTGCCTACAAGTGCTTGCTACAGACTTCTGTTCCCCTGATACAAATATATGAAACACCTACCGAGGCTGCTATGCTTATGTTATATTCACGGCCACCTAGAATCCTGTCTTGTGTCGTGGAGTTGAACGTGCGGGGAAAGTGATGCAGAGATGTAGTTGCTGCTTGCAGTAGAAATGCTCCAAAATAAAAGACAAAAGTAGCCCCATGGAAAATAAAATCCTAAAAAGCAAGTAACAGAATCAGTCTGGGTTCCAATACATATCTAATTCTTCTCATCTCAGTACAAATGAAATCCAACACTGAAACATGAAACAAGAGCTGATAACACTAACTTGAGATAAGCAGTATTAAATCCATCTGACAGTTTAATCTGGAGATGTTTTCACAGCTTCTTACAATTATAAGCAACTCATTACCATTATTAGTGATATAGGGCAGCTCTCCCTCTCCCCAAATCTTCTATTTTTTCAAATTAAGAGGCACATGCTCATCTTTATGTACTTATGCTGACATTTTAGACCACTTTAAAGTTAGTGGAGTTTACAGAAATCCCCCATCAAACAGATAAAAAAGAAGACATATACAGGCCAACTTGATCACAATTCAAGCAATACAATACAATCTTGCAGTCCTAGAAGTCCTTTATCAGCTATAACCAAAACTTAAAAAATCTTCCCTCCATGCTTAAATTTTGCTTCTCTAAATGCCCAGAAACAACTCAGCTTTGACACAGCTGAAGTGCCCAATGTCCCAATACAATGAGATCCAAGAATTGTGGCATTTCCACAACTCACTGTGATTTGGCTCTACCCAATAGTCAGTAACCTGACAGTTCTAAATGATATTGTGGAACAAAATGTCCAAGACTTGTGAGGATAGGTTTTAGGATTTACTTCAAATATGCTTCTCTCCTGGCCCTCTCCAGGCAATTCCCTCCTCTATGATGAATGCTTACTTAAACCTATGTAAGGTTGAAACACCTAACTCCGATTTCTGGGTTCCATTACTGACACACAAAAAAGGTCTGGTGCTTTTGTAGGCCCTAGTTCAGACCCCGGTGTTCCAGCAGCAAGATCTAAAGCATGTTCCAGTACAGTTTAAAATGTCTAAAGTATTCTTCCAACATCTCCTTCCATTATTCTGTCTGAAAAGCTGACATTTGCACTGCACTCAATTCTTGATCCATACAACATATACTTTGTGCCTATATTTGTGAAGGTCTGTAAAAGCCACAGAGATGATTTTTAACATATATACAACTATATGTGTGCTTTATGATACCTATGATATGCAGTCTAACTAATGAGTTCTTTATGAACTTAAACTTCACTTGAGTGCAATGGACTATCAGTATGCCTAGAGTGAGAACCCAGGATACTTTATATGTCCAGCAGACAACACTCACTTGCACTAGAAATTACTGTGTGACAATCTTTACCTGCTGCCTGCCTGAGAGCAAAGTGAGAATGTGCTGCACTACCCTGTCCAGAGAAATGCATTTTCTTCATAGATGGGAGATTTTCTTTTAACTGAAATAATTTTCTTTTCAAGCTGATTACTTGTTCCATACTTGATTGCAGCTAAATCTACTTAAATTACACCCTCGTCAGTTTTGATAAATTATGATATAAGCTGCTACTATAGCTCCCCATTCCACTTAGATCAGGACTGATTGCATACAGGAGACTCTTTCATGTCCTTCATTCTCCTGCCAAACCCTCTAATTTCCTTTTCCTGGCAGCAATTATAGTGAAGCTCTGTAGCATCAGCAAGGTTTCACACTTACATGGTTATGGTTTCTGTGACCAAAAACCCCAATACCTTATGAGGGACCTTTTTATGGGTTTTAGTAATTGTTATCATAGTGCCTAACTCTCTCTTGCTCCCACACTTGTATAATCATTGAAACGTCATACAAAGTGAATGCAAAACACTATCAGAGCAGCATAAGTTAGTTCACATCTAATTTTGTAAATGTGTGTGTTGTGAGTCAGGCTGTAAAGGGCAGTATTTGTCATACCATCTAGTTTAATACACTGATGTACTGAGTGATGAAGCTCCATAAGGTCCATCTTTTCCACTGTGTACCATCTTATTTTTTAAATATATCTATTAGTATGAGCAGATATATTTACAGCATAAGGTATTACTAAATCCAGGACTCCATTTATAGTAACAAAAATAGTTTTAGTGTTTCCGGTAATTGTATATTTGCATCAGAAGGTAAAAACACCCCACCTTGTGAAGTGCTGCTAAAGAGTTTAGTGTCAACAAGTTACAAAATATTTGGGTACCTGAAAATAGTGGTAAAGTATCTTCCCCTGCTGGAAGGGGCTTGGTTTCAGCTACCAAGTTAGAGACAAAATTATTCTCTCTGCATTTATTTGAGATGCTGAGTTATGACAGCTTTTTTGATAAAGTTACAGATGCAGTTTTTATACAAGTCACATATTCATTTGCTGACATAGAAAATTTTCCAGCAATTTATTATATACAAGGGGACAAAATCAACAGTATGACAAACTGCCAGCATCAAGTAGCCAATGTGTAACACACACACACAACTGTTATAAACTGAAATTTGTACAGCATTTTCAATCTAGAAAAGACTTTGTCCTTACCCAGCAACTCTTAAATAGATGCATGATTGTAAACTGGCAAACAGTTTCAATGAAACCCAGGACACTATTAATTTACTTTAGTTATGCTCAAGGGCTTTGTTGCATCATAACTTGTGAGGATGTTGCAGCATAAATCTCTTTAAAGGTCTCTGTGATTGTAACTGATTATTAGCCTAATTACTGCCTGTATTGTGCTGGAAAGCTGATGCTGTATGTATGTTTATTCACTATTAAAGTGCTAAAGTTTGTTTTTTAATAGAATCCAGTCTGTTAGCACTGATAGACTTTGATTTATCACAGCTTCAAACTCAAAGATTTATGACTTGCTTTAAACAGCTTTGGTTTTAAGGGCCTGTCTATGAATTACCTGAACAGATAAATTTCCACAGCTGTTGATACTGAAGCATGCAATTCCAGCTATGATCAAGGGAAGTGTCAATAGGAACACTAAGCTGCCCAGGAGGAAAGTGAAGGTGATCAGAAGTTACAGGAAGACATACTTCAGTAGTTTAGAAGTTGCAGTCCTTTAGGAAGAATTAAAAATTCTGATCATGGTTATGCCACCTCTTATTATGTAAATTACCAATCAATAACCTGAGGCATCCATGTGGTTGGCAAAAACTAATACAAAAAACTTCCCTTTTTTAACAGGAATCTACAGTCTTTGAGAACTATGGGCACAAGCCATAACAATCAATTGCAGCAAGAGTCAGGCTCTGTTTTCAAGCTGAAAAGCTCAGCAAAGAATACTTATATCTGCAGTCTCACCAAGCTCCCTCTAAGAAAGATGAAGACATTAAGTCTCTTATTAAGATATTAAGTGCAGGTTATTGTCTTTTACCACCTAAGGTCTAACAGCCACGCACCATTGAGCTGCCCTAGCTTTGGGGAATTGACCCAAAAGTCACCAGTAGATTTTCTTAGTAACTGGAAGGGACCTTCTGGGTGCTGAAGTCGAGTCTGTCGTATCTCAGACATCTACATCACACAGTATGTTTATAAATTCATCCTTTCTTTATAATATTAGATGTATCTTTGTACATCTCCATTATTCACAAGGTGTGAGAACTTCTTCTCTAAAAGTCGGAAAGTATTTTCTGATTTCCAGTCCACAATAATTTCAGGCCATTTAAACAAATTTGTTGTCATGCCTTATTAAATTAGTCCTCTTCCTGCTATTCATATATTTTATGTGCTCAGAGAGGACAAGTGTACTCCTCCAAACAGCTTCAAAAGCTCCTTCAGCCTCCATCATAAAACCTGGATTTCCTCTGCCACCTCTGTAACCCTATTCTTTCTTTTTCCAGTTTTCAATTTGAATTGAAGCTTTGTTTGAAAAACATTGTGCCAAAGCAGAAAGCCAGGTGTTAAGATCAACACTTCTCATTAAATAATTTTCAGTTTATAAAACAAAGATAATCCTTAAATAAAGAGAAAAATCTTACCGCCTGGTTCCAGTTGACAGCAATTCTATTTGCATAATCAAAGAGGAACACACAGAGGAACACAATGGAGAGGAACCACGATGTCACTGCCACAAACATTACCCATCCCTGCAGCAGTGGCAGTGGAACTCCGGTAGAGGCGACCAAAATCCAGACTATTGTTCCAAACAGCTGCAAGGAAAGGAGTACAGAGAGTAAACTGAGAGATAACTTTTACTCAGTCCTTTCTGCCTAAGAGCTAATATATCACACTACATATCATCAGATGACTCTTAGGAACCAAGAAGGAGCACTTCAAAAGTACTCAGAGAGCCCAAGTCCTCCTCTCAGAAATGATAGGCACTAAGTGGTGAAAAGAAAAGCCACTCTGAAATTCCTAAAAGCTCTTAAAATAGTCTTGAAAATGGGATTTACAAACCCAGGTGACTTGTGTGCTGCTGCTGAAAATTTTACCCTTACTCCAATTTTGAGCAAAATATAAGAAATGTGAAAGCATGCTTCACACACACACCCACACAAATCTCTCCATATACACAAAGTAGCACGAAAATGATGTACTTCTACTGCTTTGGATTCAATATCATAATGTTTTGCTTTGTTGTCCTAATCGGATGAGATACAGAAGGGAGATAAAAAGACATCCCTTTTTTCAATGTATTTGTAATACCAAGCTGAAAGAGGACACAATGCATTAAAGCAAAATAAAAAAACTAGAATACAGAATAAGGTGAGTTGTAGACCATGCTGTAAAGGCTAAAAAAATACAGAGCTTTCCAGAATCGTCATAACTTGGATAAGAATTCAGCAGTGCCAATTTTCATTTCAGCAGACTCCTCACAGCAAATGAGTGGTAGGGATGCTGTGCTAGGGATGGCCTGCTGGAGAATTTATGTACTCTAAGGCTTCCATGGTTGAATCAACTCTTGGCTGAAGGAACACTACTAATTCTTCCTGCAAATCCTGCCTCTTAATAAAAAAGGATAAATAGATGAGAGTTATGATTCATTCCGAAGATGTTTATTACAAAAAGATTGAACTTCATAATCCAACCTGCTGAATAGTGTCAACTAAAATCTATTTCCAAGCACAAGTTACTTCTTTTTTGTTTAAATTATACAAATTTACAAACCAGGAAGTCAGAGGTTACATTTTCAGATTCGGAGAGCTTCCTTTTGTATCACAGTTGGATAAGAGATACCTTTCAAAAGATGCCTGCTATAAAATTAGTTGGTTCCTCTCTGGCATTACTCTGTAGCAGCACATTCGTAAAGATGCATTGCTAGTCTCAGTTCAAAACTCCCATGGGTTTATATATTACTGGTCAAGTTGTTCTCTAGTGTTCCTTTTTTAGCTGTGAAAAACCAAACTTTCTCTAGTTTCACAAGACTGCAGGTGCAAGTCTGTTACTTGGTGACCAGAGAGTGCTGGGCAGTGAGGAAGCAAAAGGGATACCAGAAAGTGTCTGTTAAACAAAAAACAGAGACACCTGAAACGTTTTCAGTATTTTGAATGTGCAAACTTGCAGGGTTCCTTAAAAATAAATTTAGAACTGTACTACAGAGACTGCTAATCTCAGCATCCATTGTTGTGCTATTTCCCTCACACTACTACTACTTGCCCACTACTGCTTGGCTGTCAGATGTACAATTGGTTGGCCAACCAAATTAACCTTTTGTCCTTACCCCCTCTGGCCCTGATTTAGTGCCTGGACTTGTGTTTCGAGTTTCAGCTTGTTCCTTGCTTAGGTACAATTTTACAGCTTACAATATTACAGTTTACAATTTTACAGAGGTGGGATCCAACTCACAGGCTGGGATCCAAGCAGTATTCTGCTCTGACCATAAGAAAAAGAAGAAAAAAAATTAATAAGGTCAGACAAGTTCTACCAATCTTTTTTTTGTTTTTATCTCCCAGTAATCAGTGGCACTGCAGAGCGTCATAGCCAACCTCAGTTCAAAGGTCCTCAGCCCCGTGTACACCAGCGAGGTCTAACACCCACACGACATTGAACATACTCGCGGGAGGTTGCAGAGGACGCGTGACACCTGCACAGACAAAACCTGGTGTAACTCCTCGTGGTGCCTTTTTGAGCCGGGGGGATAGAGTGGCTCAGAGCCCTCGACAGCTCAAACAGCCCCACGAAACCCATTTGTGTGCCAAGAGGAGCGAGCCGAGCCGAGCCGAGCCGAGCCGAGCCGTGCCGTGCCGTGCCGTGCCGGAGGGCGCGGGGCCGGTGCCGGTGCCGGCCCCGGTGCAGCTCCGCAGAGCCCCGGCCCGGCCCGCCCGGTCCGGCTCCCCACACCTGCCCTGCTCACAAAATGGCAGGTGAGCAGCGCGGGCAGGCCTCGGCCGCTCCCCACCCGGCCCCTCGCACTCACAATCTCCAGGAAGATGACGGCTCCCGAGAAGGTGCGCAGGATGTCCAGGCCGGAGGGCAGCGTGACCCGCGGAGGCGGGGTGTAGGGAGCGGGGTTGGGAGGCGGCGGCATGGACGAGGCTCCCCTGGGCAACATGTTGCTGCGGCGGCGGCTGCTGTGCCGAGCGCGGCCAGGTGGGCGAGGAGGCGGCGGCGAGGGCGGGCGCAGGTGCGGGCGGGCCGGGCCGGTGCGGTCCGCACCTCCCCCGGCCCGGCCCGGCGCCGGCACCGCCCCGCAGCCGCCGCGCCTCGCCCGGGGCTGGGCGGCGGCCCCGCCGTGCCGGGCACCGGGGCTGGAGCCGCGCCGTGTCCGGCTCTCGGCTTCCCCAGGAGCGCAGCGCTCCGCATTCACGAGTCCTGAATCAGGCCAGAGTAGGGGCGTGATTCCTAATGCCGGCTTGCCAAAGGTTGTTATTTACCTTCTGGTTACGGATATTTGGGCTTTGAAATTGCGTGGTTGCGCTTTTTGGTTTTTTTTTTGTAAAGGAGTCTACTAGGTTACCCATTCAAAATATTGAAAACCTTTCATTTGCATCTTCTTGTTCAGTCTGGCTCAGCTGTGCACCACTGCTTAAAACTAGTAGAAAATGTTTGTAAAAGTTCAGGGTAGAGAAAGGTGAACATTCACCAGACCACTTATAATCCTTTCTTTTTCTTATGCTTATTTGTATAAGCATCTTCTCCAGATGAAGGATATGCCATCCAGCAGTACTTCACTTGTTTCTCCCTTATAAGTTGTCACTTAGGCTGGGATGTCCTGCCTCTGGAATGATCAAGATTGAGTTTCACCCAGTGTTGTCCCATGCAGTGTTTACCTTCCACACATACAGCTGCGACTTCAGAGATTACATTTTAAGAAGGTTTCATGTAAGTGTGTGTAGCTGCTCTGGAAATTGAACTAGCTTGGGCATGAAGACTATATTCCTTTATTTTTAGATGCATGATGTTTCTTGGATATGCTTTGTGATGACAAATGCCACAGTCTGTGATCCCTGTCTTCCCCACTCCAATCCAAGCCCTAAGCGAAGAGCAGTTAGCTCCATAAAACAGGACTCATCTGTGTTTCTGCTATAGCATTCTGTACATAAATAGGTTTGTGATGCTTTCAAAATGCATTAATAGCTACTTGGTTTTGAAATAATGGTTTCTAAAGGAGGAAGAAGCAAAAGTTTGCATTCTTTGCTCTGTCTTCATCCCTATGCCTCTTGCAGCTGGATGCCTCTTGAACTCTTAAGTAGGAGATGTGGGATTGAATCCCCATTAGGCTGAAGAAGGCACTAAGCCCAGCCTCCCCTCTCTTCTGAGTGCTTTACCCCATCACTTATCCAATGCAATAATATGTTTTTTCCTCTAGATCTATTTTAAAAGTGAACCTTGTGTTCCATCCTTCTATCTCCAGGAAAAGACCCCAGGTTCTGGAAGTACATGCCTACAGGACCAGGTTCGGGTGTATTTTGGAAAAGAATGGTGTTCAGAGTTGTGCCTGAGTGATTAGGTGTAGGGGATTTTTTCTTGGATTTGCATTCTGGAGACAATATATCCAATTAATTTCACAGTCTGGCCCTAAATCTGTTAAGACTGCCCTGCAGAGGGAGAAGTATGAGTGGGTGGAAAACAGGGTTGGTTAGTTTATGATTCAGAACATGAAATGTGATTGTCCTTATCTTACACAAAGGAAGTACAAATAATACTTGGTCATAAACATTTCCAGTGTTATTATCCAGCTGCACAGTTAATCTGTGTGAACTCCAGCAGTATTGGATTTTACTAATGATTACATACCATGTGCAGTCACTGTTTCTTGCTTGTAAATACCATTTCTTTTTATCTGCGCATTCCTTGTAACACTTATTTTCTTGCAATTTTAAGTCAATTTTAACAAAAAAGTCCTAGTTTCACTTTCACAGCTAGGTGTAGATCCACTGAGTAGATTTTTGGCTGTGCTTTTTCCTAAATACTAATCATTAAAATTAAAGTGGCTGTTTAATATATTTTTGCTGTGTTCAGGCAAGATATGCTACAGTGCCATGTGGGATTGCTTTTATACTGATTCATGTACTGGTTGAATCTCTAAAGAACCGGATTTTTTAAGAGATTAGTGTCAGGACTGCATTTTTAAGTTTCCATGCAAAAGCACATGTTCGTGTTGAACTGCTTTCTAATAGCATTTTTGTGTAACTAATTGCATCTTGGCACATTGCAAGTTAAACTAATAATGCAGTTTCCAGTCCACCAGAGCCAACAAGTAGACAGAAGTATATTGATTTACTGTGTGTAGGAAAGTCTGTCTATACAACCACAAGGACTAAAAACTGCTCTTAAATGGCTTTAAAAATCTCTTTTCCCTTCGTGTTCTTATGCTTATGGCAGTCTAATGTAAAGGAGGCATTGTCACAGAACTACTAATCCAGTTGCTATCAATTTTAGATTATGAAAAATAGTTGATGATTTCATTCCACATATAGTGATTTGCATAGCACATATATAAATTAAAATATATTCTTTGGAATTCTGTAGTTCTTCTCCCCCAGGTGACCAGCCAATAGATAAATGCAGTAAGTTATGAAAATCTGTAATCAACTATACTAAAAGATAAATTAGTATTTTGAAAGAATGTACTGGATATGAAAATTACTTACACAGCAGTCCTATGCAGTAAGATTCAGACTACCTTTTGTGATGTATGGGCATGATGCTTCTGGAAGAGCTGAATATTAGTAAGGACATTAGAATAATAGGTGGAAGTAATGTCAATTTCAGAATTCATGGTCCCTAACACCGTATCTGAGTATATTATCAGGAGTCCTTCAATAAGAGATGTAATCTCATGTCCTATGTTACAGTATGCACAAGGGTGGTCTGTCAAAGTGGTCAAAGAGATGGAAAATACAAACCAAATAAATGATAGTAACCCTATTCTCCTGTGCCTCTGTTTGTGCACAAGCAGATTTCCCCAAGCCAGAGTGGAGCTAAGCAAGGTTTTCCTGACATTATTAGGATCTGCTTCTTTCTTCCAGTTACATTGTTGTTCTGGAGGAAATTGTCCCCAGAAGTCATCCGTATTTCTTTTAGATTTGCATAGCTGCTCTTTCTTAATATGGAACACAAACACTCCTAGTCCTATAGTTAGTTGCATATCAAAAATAGAAAGCCTGGAGCTGATCATGCAAAACAGACTTTTTGTTTATGGATGAATTAATTTAACACACTACTGGAAATTGCATGCAGGATTCTGATCTCATACTGGTACAAACTATGGAGTCATTCCCATTTACCCAGTGAAATTAAATAGGCATAAAACTGATTTGTATAAGATGAGTGATAAGGAAAGCCTTTAGCATCATTTGTGTGGGGGATTTCAGTGGTAACAGAACTTCAGGGTCATGGTTGGACCTGTATATATTATGAATTAGTGTGTAAATACCACCACATTGTTGAGGTTTCTTGGGAAGCAGTGCAACAGTTTTCATTTTTAACAGACAGGGCCAGGCTTGTGAATGCATGCTGCCTCTTCTTGCATCATTACACTAAAGGAAAAACAACTGTTGAAATCTCTCACTTCATCCAGTTAAACTGAACTTGGGATGTGTGCTGAGGAGAGGAAGTGAAGATAAATGTGCTACCTGTTTGGTACACCAGTGCCAGGGATGCCTGGTTACCAAATCAGTCCCTGGAGCAGCTTAAAGCAGTCTCAGAGTTGCTCTCAGCAGTGATTTCTGGCTGGCTTATAAGGCTGTGGTGGTTTTTGGACACGGCCTCTTCCTGTGGAAGTGTCTTCTGTGCCCAGAGCTGTGGGATGAAAGGCATTGACCTGGCTCTCAGGTTAGTCTTTAAAGCAGGGAATCTTTGCTGGCTGGTTAGGAGTCTTTGAGGGTCTCTTGACACAGGCACCACACAGCTGGAGGCTGGCATGGAGCCAGGGACCCTCCTTAGTGGAGTAAACTGGTGTTAGGGAGATCAGGCTGAGGTTCCTGACCTGTTCTCATAACATTGTTTCCATGGTCCTAAGGTTACCAGCACTTCATTTGTCTGACTTGGTGGCACTGCTGTTCTCTAGTAATATAGTGTAATGTGCCAAGGGCCAATTTTCCTTTGATTTACTTTGAGAAATTATTTTTAGATGTGTAAGGGTGCAGCAAAGGTAAAAATGCAGAATCTCATCATAGCATAGAGGGGGATCCTTACCTGAGATGGTGCAGGAGGCAAGGTAGGTAGAGAGGGGCATGGCAGAGCAAAGCCAAGTAACCTAATGGGAAAATGTCTCAAGAAGTCAGTGTTCTGTTCTTGGTATAGGTGAGCCAGCAGGAAAAAATGGTTTACATGGATTGTCCTCAGAAGAGAGTGTGAAGGTCTTAGAGGTACAAACTGGGAGCATAACACTGTTGTAGATAAGGGATGAGTAAATAGCACTGGTTGTTCATGACAGAATTGCCCAGGGAAAGCAGTAGATAGACTGCACAATAGCAGTCTATAGATAGATAGCAGCAATAATTTTTCTTCCCTGTCTCCCTCCAGCTTCATGGTATAAAGGACCAGTTCAGCCCGTTGCAGAGGGGCTGAAGGAGGATGTGCCAAGTGCTGCCATTGCAGGATGCAGCACAGACCCTGCCATTGGTACTGCTGGTGGCACAGGCCTCTTCTCACTCTGTTAGCACTCAAGACTCGATCTAGTAATCTTTGCTCATAACGTGTTGGCCCCTGTTCTTATCTCTCTTTGGGCAGCAGAAGGTATCCATTGTTTTCATGAACTATCAGTGCTTTCAGGAAGTCACCTTTCTCCTCAGTTGCAGTTTGTTTGCCTTTTGAGGACTTTTATTGAGCAAAATACTAGCTAAAAATCCAATAGAAGACAAAGGATAATTAGGCAAAAGACAATGGTGGCTTTATTTTGTGACAAATAAATTCAGGAAGGAGAAGCATAGGGGCATTAAAATATGATTGTATAAAAAAGCATGGTAATGATTTGAAATAGCATGAAAATGCTGCTGCAAAAGGAGTGAGTCTATAGATTTCAAAGCTCTCAGAGTTTATTTATTTGCAATTAAAAGGATTTATCAGTGTTACGATGTATACACATAATTAGGACTTACCTGATGACTGTTAGTAGGATGGTAAAGAGCCAATTTTAAGTGTAGGCATCGTTAAGGGAATCATAAGTAACTCCTATACTTTTAGTTTCAGTTTGCTTAAAAGAGCAGGGTCTTATTCTAAGGACATCTGTTGTTACTTACAGTAGGTACTGGAGTTATAAGGCTGAGAGGGCCCTCTTCAGCTACCGAATCACTGGCAAACCTATAATCCTTTTACTGACTGTGCATCATTTCAAAAATGTCTCCAAGCCTCCAAGTGCCTCTGGTGTTCACAAAATTAATTAATTTCAGTACTAACAGAATAGTTTAAAAATAAACACAAAACTTTTGAGTCAGATGCACTGACTCGTTCTAGCTTCTCTATGGAATGTACATACATTTTTACTCTTTTAAATGATAAATGGAAAGCCATTATTGGGATTTTTCTTTTAGATAAGAAATGCTGGTGCAGCTTCTAGAAACCTTCAGGTGGTCTGAGCCATGCTTTGCATCTTTAGACACTCTGTTGCTGTTCCCATATAAAGGGAAAAATAAAGCAATCACAGTTATTTGTTTGTACTGAAAAAATATTAATTTCATTATAAAATTCAAATTGTTCATAAAGAGTCGTTTTGTTGTTCTTACGTATAGGTGATTTTAGGGATATTGGAACCTGGAGTGTAATTTTCTTGAGTGAAGTTTACAGCATTTTTTGTCCTGGAGGACTCCAAGGATCTCAATTGACATGAATGATTCATGATATATCAGCATTGGTTTCTCTTGGTTTCGTTTTTTTGTTATTTTTGTTATTGGTGTTTTTTTGCTCAGAGTAAGCACAAATACATGTTCTCTAACCTTGAACTTTAGATTTTGAGTCTGCCCGTCCTCTGCAAAGATAAAATCCCATAGAACAATCAGGTATTTTCAGGAACTGGATGCCCCTTACCGGACATGGACCTTCCTTCTAATGCTTGATTTTTCTCATGTCAGATTGAGAAATGCTGCCTGCTTATGTGCTCAGATCATCTGAAAACCAGTCCTGATACTGATGGCAAATTCTCATGCCAAAGTTCTCAAGTTCTGATGCCGAACAGTAACACTTTCTGAGCTATCAAAACCTGAAGCTACATCAGAAATTAACATAACACAAGGGAACAATACCTTTATTTCAGGGAATTACTGTGAATATATTTCTGCATGTCTATCTCAGCTATTTAGTTCCTACTGAACCTCGCCTCAGATTATTTCATAATGTTTTTGTAAGTTTAAGTATTTGATCAAGTAGGTTTTGATTCAGAGGAAAGCAAACAGGTTTGGGGTTTTTTTCTTTTCTTTCTTTCATAAATCCTAAACCAGTTAAACTGCATTCCTGTTGGCCTGACGTCCTTCGTGAAGAAATAAGTGTTACACACAGTATGTATGCAATTTCTGGATAGAAAACAATCTGTGGTTCTGCTGGCAGGTTTAGTTTACACATCATCAAGGAAGGTGAGGTGGTTTGTGCTGTCCTCACGTTGAGTCAAATTCTGCTAACATGTGGTTTAGGCTATGAAAAATAAGTTAAAAACTATCTCACTTTCCCTCCATGGTTTTTAATGTGGCAAGCACATTAATATTTTATGTCATCCACATGTCAATATTTTATTTCATTCACAGTTGCTGATGATTCCTTGTGTTCATTTGCTTCTGGCTTTGCACTTTGTTTCCTGACATCTTTCAGGAGGGACATGCTTGTGCACATGCTTCTCCTATGTAGTATGTTTTCATCTACTACAGTAAATAGCTCCTGACAGTGGACTTGCACATTGTTCTCAGATGTGCTGGATGAGGGGATAAAAAGGGATGGTGAACTGGCTACCATGTAAGTTTTGTAATTTATTTACAAGGCATTTTAATGAAAAAACAAAACAAAACAAGCTTTAAACAGCAGACTACCTACAGCTTTAAAAAAAAAAAAATCTATCCTGGAATTTGATTTGGAATGGGACCTTATGTTCACATATCCTTCAGAGTGTTTACAGTCTGTAGCAGTGCATTTCAAATACTTGACTAGCCTTGCCTTTTTCTGCCTACCAGTAGTTTTGTGGAGCTATTTAAGTAGCTTAAATTTTAATCCACAGGTATTTGGAAGAAGGATGAATCAGTGGTCAAAAAACACAGCTCATTAATTTTACATAATAGCAAAAGAATAAATAGGTCAGTATTCTGTGCATTACTTCACTAATAGGATAGTATAATTGCTGTGTAGTTACTGTTTATGGGGTACTTTGAAGATGTAATTTGTTGTACAGGAGTACTGTGTTCATACATTTCTACATCTGGCTATACTAAAAAAAAATACTTAACCTCACATGAAGTCTTTTTGGGTTTCTGGTGCACAATGAAAGAAACCAGAAAGAAATCAGCTGGGATTCAGCTTATCAAGTGCCTATGTGTATCTCCAGTTACCCGGCTAGACCCCCCACTACAAACAGGAAAGCAATAGCATCATTTGATGAACAATTTCTTTTGTAGTTTAGTAGGTATGTGGATGTAGATCATAGGAAGCATTTGTGTCTGCTTTGTCCTTAGTTTTGCAGAAAATGTATTTCTGCTTCTTCAGATCCTGAGAAAGTTCTCTCTCCTGTAAACATGGACCTGCAGAAAGTATTCCTGAGCTATTGAATTGAAATATCTTGTTGGACCTACTGACAACATTTAAGATTTTCTCTGAGAAACTTTAAAGCCTTCGCAAGACCTAGAAATTAGCTCACATTGGGAAATAATCCATAAGCTCACATGGTTAGCATCTGCCAATTCTGTATTCACATTTTTCTGCACTGTTTTACCTAATCTTCTGCTGAGTGACTGACCATCATTGTGACTCCTTCCACCCTCCACATAGTAGAGTGTTCCATGAACTCCCGGAATGTTGTGGAAAACTGACATAAAGACTTCTATTGTATGAAGTTGGGAAAATTAGCATCCTTTGCTAGGCAATTTACTGCTGAGGTTAACAAGATAGCAAAACTTGCAGCATCTAGTAAGAGAAAAAAAATGAACAAGGGTTTCATCACTGAAATCTGCTTTCAAAAAGATATTAATTATACTTTTTAGGACTCTCTAGGTTTGAACTATGTCCACATCAATAAAACAAAAGTAATGATTGACATCTGGCTAGTTTTTAAAAGTTATTTTTGCTTTGCAAAACACATAAGTAAAGAAAAATGTGACAAAAAAGAAGACATATAATGAAATTGCATAATTTGAATTGTGGCTCTGCAGGTGCATCTATGATGTACTGCTTCATACCAGTGAGAAGCTACAGTTCCTTGACTTCCCCAGAATCTGCAGGTCTGCACTTGATTAAGCACAGGACCTCCGTGGGATTTAGGCACAGATATGGCACTGAGGATGCTGAGGTACAGCACTGAGGTGCTTAGGGATTCAGAACTCAAAATGCACACATTCACACAAACTCCCCAGCCACAGACAGCTCTGTGTGGTCAGCTATTGTGCTTCAGTAGGCTGCTGCTGCTGTCTGCAAAATGGAGTGATGCGAGTTCCTGGTCCCACCCACCTGAAAATCAATTGAAACTTTTCCTCCCTATGTTGAAAGATCTGCATGGAGCAACCTTTCCAGGCCAGGAGTGGGTGGGGCCCGGAGCCGTGGCTGGGCACACTGCACACAGCAGGTAGGCAGAAATTCTTTTACAATTTGCTGTTGTCCCTTGCCACAAAAGCATAAAAGAAACACGGATTAAGATACTATTTTGATCTTGCTCATTCCTTTTTCCCCATGTTAAGTAGTTTACTTATGACTTTAATAAATAAAAAAGGAGGAAAAAAAGAAATAGCAATTTATAGCTTCTGTACCATGCAAACCTATTAAATCAATACAATCTAGAGCAATGTTTCCAAATAACCATATTAATCCTCTCTCTGTGACACATTTACTATTTGTCATCACACATGGTGTCAAATTGCATCTCAATAACCTTTTCAGCCAGCTGAACTACAATTGCAATGTATTTTTAAGACTGTATGTAAAACTACGTAGAGATGCCTATATATACTTGTGGCTATGGTCAAGAATGTGGCAATCTATGGCTCTAGGTGCTAATTAAAATGGAGGAAAATGTATTCTAATGGGATATATTGATTCTGTGCTCAGCATGGATCTACCAAATGTAAATCATGTCTGGCTGGCTGATTGTATTTATGATTCTATGACTGGATTTGTTGATGAGGGGAGAGAAGTGGCTGTCATTTACCTCAAATTTAGCAAGGCTTTTGATATTGTCTCCAACAACATTCTTATATCCCGGCTGGGATGGATGTTTTAGTCTGTATGGCTAAAAATCCATTGATTTGGCTCAGAGAATGGTTAAATGAGTTGTTCTCTATCCAGACAACATTTTCCTGTTTACCTAGCAGAGTGCCACAGGGATCTAGAGACAGGAACAGTCCTGTTTAGCATCTTTACCAGGTTCTTGAAGGAGGTGATAAAATCCACTTTCCTCAGGTTTGCAGATGATACCAAATTGGAGGGAACAATGAATGTGCTGTAAGCAGTGCTACCATACAGAAGAAGCTAGGCAGGCTGGAGAAATGGGCCAAGAGGAACTTTATGAAATTCAGCAAGAACAAATGCAAAGTTCCTGTCACCTGGGAATGCTGAGCCCTTGCATGAATACATGCTAGGGGTGACAGGCTTTACTGCAAGGGCTCTGGGGAGTCCTGGCAGACAGCACACTCTCTGTGCATCAGGAGTGTGCCCCAGCTGCAAAGAAGGTAATGGCATCCTGACTGTGCTGGAGAGAGAGCAGCCAGGAGCTTGGGGGAAAGCATTATGCTCCTGCTCAGCACCTGTCAGACCACACCTAGGCACTGTGTCCCTTTGAGCCCCTCCAGGAAAGGCAATGTGAAATTGGAGCCAAGTTTAGCTGAGATTCCCCAGAATGGCTGGAGTCAGAGCCATGTGAGGAGGAGCTAAAGGAACTGGATTTATTCAGCCTGGAGAAGAGGTGACTTCAGGTGGACCTGCTACCAGCCTGCCAGCACCTATGAGGGTGTCTTCAAGAAGACAAAGCCAGGCTCTTCACAGTGGTAAGTTAAGTGGTGGGAGGACAAGAAACAGCAAGTATAAATTGAAAAAAGAATATTTGGCCTGGGAATAATGGAAAGAAAAACATGTGAAAAAGTTATACTGGGATTGAGTAAAATGGTTTAGGTGTCACACATTAACAGACCATAAATTGTAAATTATCAGACACCATTTCCTATGTTCCTGGCTCCATCCACCTAATGTATAAACCTAAGATACTTTACCCACCACAATGAATTTCCATTGTCCAGGAGTGGAAACCTTTGATGTAGCCCACATTCTTAATTATAGCATGCACATTTTTTTCTGCAAAACATGGCTATAATATTTTAGTTAGTTAAGGCTCAAGCCTGTGTCCACAAGGCATGGGGCAGGCACCTACCTGCCAGGTTTCCTCTGTGGTATAGGCTTTTTTATTTGGCCTGGCCTATGAGTTGAGTTTCTTGGTAGAATTTATTAAATGGAACTAGTGCTGCAGGAATGGGCTGCACAAGCACCTGCTCATACTTATGCCTGGCTGGCTTGAACACTTGACATCTGCTGTGCTCCTCTGCTGTCCCTCTTATCTAGCTAGCAAAGGAACTGCCACCCCAAATCTGCTTGCTCCAGCTGGTATAACTCTGCCCAATGTTCCAATAATACAGAGTGGGTAAAAGGGTTGTCTTTGTTTATTTTTTCTATTTAAGAAAGGGTGAAGCTGGTGTGGTAGTAGAGGATAAGGATAGAAGAACTGGGCAGTCTCAGCCTTTCCACTGTAGAAATCCAGCACAAGTTTCTCACTCACTTCCTCACTCAGCCATGCAGCCAGAGGCTGCAATAGTCATTCCTTCCTCTACATGGAGCATGGTCCAGGTTTACTCATAACTCATAGTCACCTAAAAAACCCCTAAAGTTTCAACTTAGACCTGTATTTCCTGATTTTGAATGTCTTGGAGAGCAGCTGGTCTAATCTAAGGCAGAGCTTGATCCTGCAGCAAAGTATTGCTCCACTTTCAGCTTCTCCCAGCTCTGAGTTTCCTCCTAAAGAACAGGAAAATGGCCTATCCATGATGGATGTAGCACTAAGGACACCTCTAAATTTTGTCAGCCAGTGGTCTCAGTATGGCCAGAGGGTTTCAGAATATGGACTTCCAGTCTGGTAAGCATGTTTTGGTGGCTTTTTGGGTCAGAAGTAAAGATGAAGTATGGAGAAGTGATTGTGGCTACCCACAGGTATATTACTATGCCACTTCTGCATGACTGGTAGGAACTGACCTGCTGTGACTGCGGCTAGCAGCCTTGGGCTTGAACTTCTAAAAGGCATTATTTTTCCTCAAGAAGCTTTTTATTGAATTAGTCATTGATTCTTTATCATTACCCATTAATTCTTCTAAAACCAAAGTGTTTAGTTTAATGAATTTATGACAATAGATCCTAAAAAGTGTAATTCTGCCTAGTTTTGAGGAACATCAACTCCCAGAGAGGGAACAATTCAGGCTGAGTTATGTCATGCAAAGTGAACCTGTTTACCCAAATACTGTCGTAGCATAGAAGGGGAGCAATGAAAATAAATGTGGTCCCACCCCTTTATTCACAGATCTGAATAGTTTCCTGGAGGGTGTGTAGCAACACAGATAATTTACTGCTGGTAGCAGCAGGAGGTTTTCTAGAGGAACAAGTGTCAGAGAGAGCAGATTACAAGAGTGGTTCTGAGTCACAGAGTCACCTGGGATGCTCCTGTGTTGGTCAATGCTCAGAGATGAACTTGGAATCAAACAACCAGGCAAGTGGTTTGGAGAATTTTCCTGTTTAGGGTGAGGTTGAGGATGTATGATTGTTTGGTTGCCTTTGCAGTGCTATCCCTCTGCATTACTAACTGATGGCATGTCCAGCTCTTTGTATACCCAGAGGAGGACTATGTGCATCTGGTGCTCAGTGACCTGTTCTGTGTGATACCAAGTGTCTAGCATTGTCCTTAGCTTCCAGATACCCTTCCTTAATTTTTAGTGTTAAGTGGTAAAGAAAACCTACAGACTTGCATTGCAATGGCCCTGAGATTTCTTTTGGCATCTCCGCCTGTGATAAAAGGCAAACCATGACTAAGCACTTGCTGTGTCTGAAGAAAAAAGTTCTGTCAATATTCTCAAAGATACAAAAATGTGATTCTTTCTGGGCATTCTGACAAGGAGATCCAAGTAGCCAGACAGTCCCAGTGAGTCCCTCTGAACTGCATGACTAAGTTGTTCAACCACATCCTGAATATGGATTCTTAGGGGATAAAACCTGTTCTATAGCTTCTTCCTGTGTTGCAAAGGCATGGGTGATTTTAGCATTAAACATCAAACGTCACTGGCTTCTGAGTTAGAGAGTTAATATGTTCCTAGAATCACTTGTTAAACCAGCAGTGCACATGGTATAGCTTATACTACACGTTTACAACTTACAGGAATGGTGTTGCTTCCTTTACACTGTTCTCTTTGTACTAGACTTCTGTATGTTTATCATAGATTTTGGGGGCTTCAGACACTAGAACTACTCTATCTGTTTTTAGGTTGCCTACAAGCTGTGCAGGCTTGCATGCATATGTACTATTAATTCCTCACATTTCAGGCCAGGCTGATGGATGGTAGAGTTGAAAACAGAGATAAATGAGATCTGTTCTATGCAGAATCATACAATGGCTTGGGATGGAGGGAACCTTAAAGGTCATCTAGTTCAACCCCCCATACTGTGAGCAGGGCCTCTTTCCACTAGACCAAGTTGCTCAGTGCTCCATCCAAACTGGCCTTGAGCACCTCCAGGGATGGGACATCCATAGCTTCTCTGGGCTCACCTCCCTCACAGTATGGAATTTCTTTCTCATATCTAATCTAAATCTACTCTCCTTCAGTTAAACTCATGCCCCCTTGTCCTGTCACTACATGTCCTTGTAAAAAGTCTCTCTCAATTTTCCATGTAGGCTCCCTTCAGGTACTGGAAGGCTGCAATCAGGTCACCCCAAAGCCTTCTTTTTTCCAGGCTGAACAAAACTAAATCTCTGAGCCTTTCCTCACAGGAGAGGTGCTCCATCCTGCTCATCATTTTGGTGGCCTCCTCTAGACCTTGCTCCACCAGGTCCATGGCCTTTCTGTGCTGGGGACCCCAGAGCTAACACAGCACTGCAGGTGGGGCCTCACCAGAATGAAATAGAGGGGCAGAATCACAGGGCTTTGGATGCAGCCCAGGACTGCCTTCTGGGCAGGGCTGCTCTCCATCTGTTCATCCCTCACCTGGACTGATATCAGGGGTTGCCCCCAACTCAAGTGCAGCACCTTGCACTTGGTCTTGTTAAACCTCGTAAGGTTCCCATGGGCCACTTCTCAAACCTGGTCCCTCTGGATGGCATCCAGCTCCTTCTGAATGGCATCCCATCCTTCAGGTGTGTCAGCTGCACCACCCACCTTGGTGCCATCTGCAGATGTGCTAAGAGTGCACTTCATGCCTTTGTCTATGCCATTAATGAAGATATTAAATAGTGCTGGTCGCACTACAGATCCCTGAGGGACATCCCTTGTCACTGATGTCCATTGGGACACTGAGCCATTGACCAACATGTTCTGGATGCGACCATCTAATCAATTCTTTATCCATCTAACAGTCCACTCATTGAATCCATCTGTCCCATTTAAAAAGAATATTATCGTAGAGGATCATGTCAAAAGCTTTACAGAAGACCAGATAAATGCCTATCAGGCAATATAATTGCACAGCCAAATTAAGGAGACTGTAACAACTTCTAAGTTTGAAGTTGGTCCTATTTTGCAAATGACCTCCAGAGATACCTTCCACCTCAAAATATGATTCTAACAAAAGAAGGAATTTTTCAAGAGATACTTAAAATCTTTTCTCTGAGCTCTGAAGTCATTAGGGAGATTACTGGGACTCCCTGTGCAAGTCAGAGATTAATGAAGGTCATGCTCTTTGCATCTGTGGACTTTGCAAATCACATCAGTACTTCATATACCAATGATCTTACTATTTCTGGAAATAGTGAAATTATATTCACTTCTGCATGCTCTAAATGTACCCCTAAATTACACATAGAAATGCCAACCCTAAAATGCGTGTAGAAATGAAATTAAAATTTGCAGCTGGCTGGAGGCCCCCTGTGCTGACTTGAAGATCACTGATGACTAAACAGTATTAGCCCAGTGATGTGAAGACTGGCTTGAGCCCTGTCCCTGGTTTCCTACCCCTGATTTGATTTCCCTACTGTAAATGAATGAGGATGGGTTATCGTATGTACAGCAGGTGCCAGGCACATTCTCCGGCACTTTTATTTCCTCTTCTTGAGGAATTCACAGACGAAGTAGATGGTGACTTGGCACTCAGAGTCGTTCCACTCTCCTGTGCTGAGCATTTCCACACAGTCCTCGTGGCCAGCTGGGTCATGAGGCTCCCCTTGCTTCCAGTTACTGTAGTTCTGCAGTGGGCTGTTGTCTGCATACACAAACTGTCCTTCTCTTTCCATGTCGTTCAGCCCAATGAAGGCTCGGAACAGGCCACTGTTGGAGATGTAGTCAGCAATCAGGGCATTGGTTGCCTCGTCCTTAGGCATGGCCAGTGATCCTCCTCTGTCCCTGCAGTGGATCAAGGCTTCTCTGTAATTCTTCTCTTCTTTCACAATGTAATAGAATTTCTCATCTGTCTCCCTGATACCTGCTATAACTTTGAAGAAGAAAAATTCCTTAATGGCATGTCAACAGATGCTGAAGGTGTTCTATTCCAATATGACAATGAGATTATTTTTACATTAGAATTAATACAAGAGAAGGAGAAAAAGTATTCCCACTATTGTATTTATGATGAATGATGAGGACATGATCAGTGATCCATGTGACTAATGGGATTGTCAGCATTTAACACGCATTTGTACAAGAACTATTCAGTCCTGATTGGCTCGTCTCCTGTGACACTTCAGTTTTATTTCCTGAATATCTACTACTAATCAACTTAAGGCATGCTAAATGGTCAAATGGCAATGTCTAATTCTGGATCACCCTATTGCTTTGTATGTTCTTGAATAGATTGTGAAAGAGTGCCCAGGGGTAGAAACACAGGGGTATAGATCGTTTTTAAGGCCCTTTCCGTGTAGAAGAAAATGAACGTGACTGCTAAGATAAGACATTTTAGATACAGCCTGATATTCACAGCTGCTGTAGCACTGTGGCATTGACTAGGAAGAAAATTGTGGTTGCTCAGGAGCTTTAAAAGGCAGACCTCTCAACAAGTGAGTGTATAGCCTAGTGAATTATGCAGTGCCAAGGAGCATGCCTGGGTTGCTGGAAGTTGATTGTCTCTACTAACAGATTTCTGGAATGGTCCTCAGCAGAGTTTGGCCTGGAAAAATCAACTCTCCCCAGTTCAGGAGTTACCCCAGGCACAGCTTAGAATTTTGTAGAAGGACACTCTTTGATAATACATCATTCATTTTTGTGTTTTTTTAATATAGAAGGATGTTGTTCTGTGCTGTGTGCCCACAATGACAAAGAATAGTCTCAAATTCATTTAATTTACTGATAGAGCTCTAGTCCTGGAAGCAGTGGTAGAGCTGTCTCAAAATCACTTTTATGTCAGGAAACTCCCTTCCTTTCAGTGGGGAAGTTTGCACTATCCACCTGGCAGTGCTGCCTGCAAACATGGCTTCTTATAACCCATATCCTTGAGTGTTGGTCCCTTGTTACAGGAAAATCGTGTGTGCACTGAGGGGAGCACTAGGAGTACTGTGTCTGCAGCCTTCCCAGGCAGCAGAAAGATCAAAAGGTTCTTATTGCTCTTCCTGCCTGTGTGAAGCAGACTGGCACAAATTTCTGCCTTATATTGCCTGACTGGCCACCAAACCTGAGCAGAATGACAGTGCAGAGGTAGTTAGCAAATCATTCCTTGTGCTTTTCACAATGCATTCTCTTGTGCTGTTGATAACTTCTGTATTGTTTTTGCTTTTAGTAATCTGGTCCTTTTATCCTTACAGATGTAAGACTGTCTCTCCTTTTAGGTTTTCAGAGTGCCTGAAACAGAGGACTCTCTCTCTGGGTCATCTGTGGGCACTTCCATAGAGCAACAATGGTAGAAGAATAGCAATGATATCTGGTTTTGGAGTCAAATAAATCCCATCAAATACATAAGGATCCTTACCATTCTTCACAAACTTGATGGATGTATTAAGACGAGCAACATTGATATTCAGTTGTCCAACAAATCTGCGGTATCTTCCACAGTCACAGACCGTGCCTGGTGCAATACAAAGGAAAGAGGATTTACCTATTTAGAAGCATTTGTGTGTGTATGGAGAGTTGCCTGCAGCCCACTTCAAAAGCTTCTGAAGACCTGGGCTCCACTTATGGAGGGCCAGTCTCACCTCACCCCACTGGCTATACTTCTGTTGATCAAAGTGTGCAATGTTTTGGCTCTGTACACTCCCTTGCTAACTGGCTTAAGCAAGCTAATACCAACCCAAATAATCAATAGCTTTCAAGCACTGAAGTCTCAGTTAATCTTTTTTTTTAACTGGAATTTGGCTTGATAGAGGTTTTGTTTGTTCTTCTGTTTTTCTCATAAAGAAAATAAGTTTCTGATGGTTTCCTATTAAGAACCAAATGGTCATTTTATATTAAATCTCTTAAAAAAACCCCACAAGTGTAAGTTCAAGGAGGGTAACTATTCAGGGTTACTAGGACTGAGAAGAACTTTCTAGTTCATCAAATTCTCCTACTCCAAGCAAATGCATTGCATTAATTTGACAACAGATTATGTTCTATCTTATATCACTTACATTTTGTCCCTATGCTCCTATTAGGAAACTGTTAAAGGGCTTAATTTTCCTTTGATATTAGGAAACTTTCTTCTACTATCCAGTTTAAATGCATACTGCTGGCCTGTGTGTTAGTTTTTATGACACCAAACATTGCCCATGAGTTTGGGTGACTTCATATCTTGTGCATGCTGGTGTATTCATAAGAATCAGTCATGTCCCTACACTATCCTTTATTTTGTTCAACAAAACATTTTCAGTCTCTTCCTTACATTTCATCTAGTCTCACATTTTTCCTTGGGCCTCAAAATTTAATGGAATTCCATACAAACCAACCCTGAAATCAAAGATCCAGCAGACTTGACCATTCTGCACAGAAGGATGTGTAGCATACCTGCTTTTCCTTTTTTTCCTGAAACCCCTGGTAAGCCTTTGGCTCCTTTGTCACCTGAATAAAGAGGAGATATATTCTCAGATGTCAGACAGTGTATATGTCAGGGAAGCATATTCAAAGACCCATTTAATAACATATGAACAGTGTGCTTTTGATGGGAAGCTCTGATGGACTGTACTGGAAGATGTGCCAAATTAAACAAACCACGATTAATTCTGGTGCATGGAAATGAGAACCCTTTAATAGCTAACTCACTGATAACACTGGCATCTTGTGTGCTGCTGGTTCCTGGTACCACTTACTTTAAATAGAAACTGCAAAATGATCCTGAGAGGCTGAAAGCACTCAAGAAATCTTGGAAAGGTGAGATCTGGGTTCTCTCATGGGGTGCAGGACAGAGCCCTTCCCCAGGCTCAGTAATTCCATGGTGAGATGAGGCAGCAGATGTGCTCTAAGCCACTGAATTCACACATGCAAGAGACTGTGTGTGGGCAGCAGCTGGCACCTGCACGGAGGGAGGTCATTAAGGAGCAGCATTTCAGTTCAGTTTATGGAAATGTGATTTATTTGCATCCAACTGCTTTCCCCCTCTCTTGTAAATTATAAAAATAATATAAATACTTTCCCAAATACTCTGCTACTATATAAATGGAAGTGACCAGCTCTTTAAAAAAATCTCAGCTGTAATTTGGGTCAGGAGCAGCTGGACTTTATCTGAAATTCATGTCAGCTCTTTTATTAAGACCTTCAGAGGACAAAACATACTAATACTTGCTCTGACTTATTGATGACCATGTTTTTATGTACTTTTTACTTTATATGGTTGTGTTGTTTTAAAGAATTGGCTGCCATTTTAATTAGCAATGCTTGAAACTGCACACTTGCAAGCTGGAATTCAAGGGTTGCTTCATTAAGAACTCAAATGTTTAATCATAGATTTAAACATGGACTTAGTGACCTTTGCTTCCACAAATAAAGAAAATTAGAAAAAACTGTATGGTGACAATAAATTGTGCATTCAGATAAAAAAGAGTTTGATTTAAAGACTCAGAACATTGGTTTACTTCCAGATAAAGAAAAGCAACTTGTGAGATTCTTCATTTTTGTCTCCTTTGGCGATTGAAGACGTTTTAGGAGATAATTCTCTGAGTTTTCTTTTTTCTAGGTACTTCTGAAAGTTAATCCCTCAGGTCAAATTCTTTTCTTCTTGCCTGATACTGAGGCGGGCTAGAGGCCATGAAAGGTTTATTAAAAACAGTGGTTTGAGAAGCTCTCCAGAGAGACTGTTGCACCCACTCAACAGTATACCCAAGCTGATGTGCTGGTTAGAGACCCCAGAGTTCTCCCTGCAGTGGTGGTGTCCTTGATCAGCTTTCAAGGCAGGTCTCCTTGTGGCAGAAGTAATATTCCTTCTTCAGTGGCTCTTTTGGAATATCAGAAAGGAATGCCTGAGCTTCTTCTCAAGATAAATAGAGCACAATGTCATGAAATTATTGTCCAGGCAAATTTGGAGTCTACCTTGATTTGCAGTAGTTGCCATCCCTGCTTATGTGAGCACCTTCATAAAACTCCTGAATTTGTTCCTTACCAGGACAGGGATGTCCTGTGCATTGCTTGCTCACGTGATCCACAGCAGTGCAGGTGACAGGATGTGGCATCCTCAGCAGCAGCAGGACAGTGACTTAGGCCTTCAGCATTCAAATCAAAGGCATAAATTTGTCTCTTAGAGTGTTCAGGGGATTTACTTCACAGGAACTGGATTTCTTCTTTCCTCTTTTACCACAGAATCATAGAATAGTTTGGGGTGGAAGTGACCTTTCAAGGTCATCTAGTCCAACCCATATGCAATGAGCAGAAACACCTTCAACTAGATCCATCAAAGAGGATTGATGTCTTAACTCATAAAAGAAATTATGTTAGCCAAGTTAATTGGATATATTGCATGTGTCAAGACTAGGGTATTTCAGTTAGCTCTCATCACCAATCTTTATGCATAACTTTATTTGGAGAACATTGGTCATATCATTATCTAATATTGCTCCTTATCTGGAGCTCTCATAAAGCACATATTTACCTTGAGGGAAAAAACCCCAAGAAAATTCCCAGACCAGAGCTTACCCTTTCCACCAATTGGACCAATTTTACCAAGCATTCCCTGGTCACCAACATCGCCCACTGGTCCTTTGTTTCCTAAGAGAAGAAGGGATAGTTGCTGTAATTTCTTTTCTGAGGCACTGTTTAGGTCTCTATGCTGCTATTTTTCCTGAGTGTGGCCAGTCTGTGTGTGTGGTAAAATGAATTGAGCACAGCCCTGTGGATATTTGGAAGAGTGCAGCCAGATCCCTGCTCCTGTAGGGTACAACAGTAGGACATGGCAAAGAACCTTAATGGAATTGCCTGTTCAAACATCATATTGTCTTAGAGAAAATAGAAACTAAAACTTCTAGTGATTTACTTCACCATCAAACCAGGCTGGCAGTTTTTATTTCTCTCCACCCCAGGCAAAACACTTTGCTAAGTCCTTGCGGCTTCGCTGGGAATCCTTCTCCAAGCAGGACTGCAAGTAGGGAGCTACTAATTTTGCTGTACGTGTTTTCCCAGTCTTCAGTGCACCAAAATAACAGATGTCGTTTTTTTAATTGATTAATAAAGAGTGTAAGTTCTGAAATAGCTGCCTAATGATGACAGGCCAATCTAGGGTATCTCAGTTTGCAAAAGAAATTTGACATCAATAAGATGTTTTGTAAATGGTTGATTCCCTGAATTCCTTGTATCTTACCTGATGTTCTTTTTAAGGTAAGAAGTGAAATCATAAGAATGCATTTTAAAATGGAAAAAGGTTTTTATTACATAATAATAATAATAGAGTGATTTTAAAGTTTCTATAGAAGTAAAAACTTTGCTGATTAGTCTTAAACTACAGTCAAGGAAGAAAGACCTTGGATCTGCATTATCATTAAACTCTAAAGATAAATTAAGCTTTCAAATTAGAGTGTGCAAACAAGGCTGGCTAGGTCACATCTGGTGCCTTCAAATGATCTGCCCAGGTCGCACTGTGAATATGGGACATATTTAATTGAGCCAAGTCCTGAAACATCTGCAACTCCTTGTTCTCATCTTGGATACTGTTTGATCAGAGGAACTTTTTTTTGTATGTATGGCTTTGTTTGCTTTTTTTTTACAGACAACTGAAACCAAATTTTATTGAGCACCCTGATGTATTGCTAAGCAATAATGCTTAAAATTCAATTTCAAATAAAGGCTAATTTCAGTAAGAGTAATCTTTCTGATTATGTATATGATCTAGGTTTTCTGAATCACACTCATGCCAGCCATATATATTTGTCTTAAGTATCAGTAGGAATTGAACCAAGCTAAGTATTATGTTCACCAATTAATGTTTGACAGGATTGTGAAATCTACTGGTGAAACAGGAATGAAAAGCATTAAACACCAATTGTATGCATCAGTACAGTTGTGTATAATGATATTCTTATACCAACAGTAGCAAACAAATCATCGTAAATACCTTTTGATCCTTTTGGTCCAACCTTTCCTTGTTTGCCTACTTCTCCTCTGTCTCCCTTTTCCCCTTCATCCCCTTCCAAAAAAACAGAAAATAAAACATCATGGTACATTTCTCTCAGTGCCGTAAATACAACTATTCACACTCAGAAAGAAAAGTTCATGGGTTTGTTTTATTTTTCCTACTGAGTTCTTTTTATTTCACATTGAAGGTACAGTAGCCATGGGATAAATTTCCAGGCAAGAGATGAGGAATCTGACCATCATTAGGAAAAAGTAAAAACTTTCCCTTTCAGAGAGGCTGTTACAACATGAGAATTATACAACAGTAATTTCTACTCCCCCGCTTTAAACATTATTAGCTATAAATCAGATAAATAAGCCAATCTTTGAGTATTGGGAAACCTGTGCACACAGGGACAAGCTGCCAAGGGAGGCAACAGGTGTTTATTAATTGTTTCTAGTGATTCCATTCCTAATGACTCTGTGTTCAGGGTATGCAGATGCCTTCGGAATGAGAGGAATGTAAATATGTTGAAATAGATCCTGACACAGACCTTGGCACTTAATATGACACAATTCTTGACTTCATTTTTTGACAGATGGCATTTGTATGTTGATACAAGAAACTTGTTTTGCAATTACTCCAATGCTTTATTTTGAAAGGTCATACACAGAGTATCTGTAAGAGGCAAAATCATTGCGTTTATGATGGTAGTGCAAAGATTTCTCTAAATGAGATCAAGACCCTATTACAGAGTTCCTGTATAGCTCTGTATAAGCACTTTCACTATTGGAAGAGACAGACTCTGCAGCCTATAGTCTAAAGGTACAAGGCAGCAATTAGTCAGAAAGAAATGTTATTTCCTTCCACAAGTAGCCCACAACGTTGCTTTGCATTATGCAGGAAATTGGAAGCACAACTAAAGATGATTTTCTCATCTTCTTAGTTTGGAGCCAAATTGTAAGAAGAAGATATTTTTTCTCCCCCCAGCAGAAGTGGGGAGGAGACACAGAACTTGCCTGCCCTGAACACGGGCAGCCTTCCAGAGCCTCTCCTGTTGTTCCCTGCCCGTGCTGGCAATGAGCCTTGCCATGCACTGGGAAGCAGTGCCACAGCCTCTTGGCTCAGCCAGGATCTGGTAGTGGCAGCCAGTTGTGTCTGTGCCTGCTACCCAGAAGGGGAGTGGTGCAGTATATGGAGAGCTAAGGGAGGGAAGTCTGTCTGGATGTCAGCCAGAGAGGTAAGGACAGAACAATGACAAGAATGTGACAAGACAAATAACCTGTCTCACCAAGGGTGGTGCCTCCAGCCCCAGCAGAAAGTGTTCAGGAAACTGACGTGTACTCAGGGGGACTATGACCCGGGCAGCCACTTCCAGCCTTCTCACAGCAATGGTTTTAGTGCTCACCTGAGCCAAGCCCTGCATCCCCTCCCCTCATCAACAGCCACTAGTGATTCTTCCCTCCAGCAATTAGCCTTGTGCCTTTTAAATCCCTTTCTATCTTTGCCCCTTATAATAAATATCCTGTGGCAAATAGCACTATGATTTTTTTAATGTGCTGAGGAGAAAGTACCTTCCCATGGTTGCTTTAAGACTGATCATTACATTGGTCTCATTTTTTTTCTGAAAAATACTTCCCACTCATTCCTGATTTACCTTCTACTTTCTGTAATCATGGGCTGTTCTGTGGAGTAATAGCAGATGAGAAGTGCTGCATATTAATTGCAGCACATAAAATGCAGTTTTAGCTGTTTGCGCCTTTCCATTCCAGTTACATGGACGGAGCTGAGTCTTTCTCTTTATGCTGAAAAAAACCCTTCCATGTTGGGACTCCTTTGTGAAGAGTGGACTCACCCTGTTGGTCAGGATGCCCCTGGGGGAAAGGTCAGTGGCCCAAGTTGAGAAAGATAAAGGACTGAACTTTACATTGAAGGGAGGAAGCAGTTGCTAAAGGGATGGACAAAGAGGAAATGATGTGGTGTGTGCTGGCTCATTCAGGCTGTTTTTAACACCACCTTCCACAGGTGAAATAGGAAGAGAAAAGACTAAAACCAGTCAGCAATAGAAATATTAAACATCTGAATTTTCACTAGGTCTTAAAAATACTGTAAAATCTAGTGTGTATTTCTAAAAGCCAAGCTCCTTAAATATTCAGCTGAAGCTGAGGGTCTGAGCCAGGGACTGATGAAAGGATGCCTGTTTATACTGGGTTCCAGTCCTGCCCAGAGGACTTGGGGATGCTGGTGGGTGAGAAGCTGGACATGGAGTAGCATGGAGTACTCAAAGGCCAGAAAGCCAAACCTGCTCTGGACTGCATCAAAAGGAGAGTGGGCAGCAGGTCAAAGAGGTCTGGTGAGACCCACCTGCAGTGCTGCATCCACCCCTGGTGTCCCTGACAGAGGAAGGACATGGACCTGTTGGAGCAAGTCCAGAGGAGGCCACCAGGTTGATCAGAGGGATTGAGCACCTCTCCTATGAGGAAAGGCTGAGAAATTAGGTTTTGTTCAGCCTGGAAGAAAAAGGCTTTGGGGTAACCTGACTGTGGCCTTCCAGCACCTGAAGGGAGCCTACAGGAAAGATGGGGAGAGACGTTTAACAAGGACATGTAGTGACAGGACAAGGGGGAATGAGTTTAACTGAAGGAGAGTAGATTTAGATTAGATATGAGAAAGAAATTCCATACTGTGAGGGCGGTGAGCCCAGAGAAGTTGTGGATGCTCCATCCCTGGAAGTGCTCAAGGCCAGGCTGAATGGGGCTCTGAGCAATCTGGTCTAGTGGAAAGGTGTCTTTGTTCACGGCAGGGGGATTGGAATGACATGATCTTTAAGGTTCTTTCCAACCCAAACCACTCAATGATTTTTCATTCTACTGACCATCAAACAGCAGAGCTAGAGAATGTATGGTTTAATTTTGCTGTTGACCTCAATGCTAACAAGGGGAAATTGTTCTTTCTAAATCTATGTGTGAAATCCCTGTGAAAAGTGCAAAAGTCACTTTTCAGTAGTTCAGAAATTCAGAAAAGATCCCAGAGGCTGATAAAGGGCTTGTGAAATGACATTTTGGGAACAGGTTAAGAGCTGATCTCATCATGGTGTGCAAACCCATACGGGGGAAATATGTGTGATAATAGAAAGGAAGCAAGGCATAATTGAAAGACTGGAAAAGCTGGATTAATCCTAACTATAAATGCAACATGGCAATATTGCACAAATGACCATGTTCTCTGACAAAGAAGGGAAATGGGGGAGGCTTTTCATGTCCAGCTTTTCCCTGTGCAATGCATTCCTTTGTATAAAATATGCTGTAATTCTGGGTCTGGTATAGAAGCTGCTGAGGGCGGTTCCTTGGCCTGTAGAAAACAAACCATATTCCTGCTGACCTTCTAAATCAAGGTTTGTCACCTTCCCTTCCCTTCCCTTCCCTTCCCTTCCCTTCCCTTCCCTTCCCTTCCCTTCCCTTCCCTTCCCTTCCCTTCCCTTCCCTTCCCTTCCCTTCCCTTCCCTTCCCTTCCCTTCCCTTCCCTTCCCTTCCCTTCCCTTCCCTCTATTTCTCATTTGTGAAACAGTTTATTCTAAAAATAGAACCCAGGAAATAAACTCAATATATAAGTGGAGAAACTGTGATTGCTTTCTAAAGATGTTTTACTCCTATCTCAGTTTCAACATTTTGAGCCACTGAAAGATCCAGTGACTTTTCCTGAGGGACTTTGGAACAAGATTTTTACACCTGGGCTGCTGGAGTTGAAGCTATGTTGTCCTGTATGGACCATCAGCCTGAGAGCTGACAGATTAAAGGAGTGAAAGGTGTGGCAAAGTTTGTTCTGGAGATTTCCAGAGATCAGGGAGTGCCTCAACTTTTATTAACACTTTATGTGATCCAAATTTTTGCTTAAGAGCTCTAAATGCCTAACAGAGAGAGAAATAAATTCCATCACCTTTTTCATCTAGGTGTAAGGAAGCCTGCCACACTCTGTCTTACTTTTCATATCGTGAAAATGGAAAGAACTATAATTTGTCTGTCTGTAAGAGAGGGTAAGTAATCCTGCTTTTCTCACATCTGTCATCTGAGAATAGGTAGGCATTACAAAACAAGGGTAGAAACAAACAGTATTAGTTAGTGATACCATTTTATTGTTAATTTAAGACTAGATTAAGCCCAGTGCCCGCTGATATTGTATATGCTGTGGCCTCCTTTACCTGTTGCGAGCTGTGATCGCAAATTTTGGCCCGAAATGTGAACTCTTGGGTTGTGCTTCCCCCTTGTGGTCTTGCTGTGATTTGCAACCAGGTAGGAGCGACTCTAGGAGGTTGTCTGACTGTTTCGGGCAGGAGTTGAGTTGGCTTTATTTCTGGTTTGCCATAAGTATCCCTCCCTTTCCTCTGAGACTACATGTGGACAAGCATCCCACTGCACTACACACCTTTTTTTTAATTATTATTATTTTTTATTTTTTAATCTTCCAGGAAAAAAAATCTGTCCTGATAGTACTCTGGACTGGGTTTTTGAGTTCTGTAGTACTGTGCTTTGTGCAACATGAAATTTCTTATCCCTGACCTCATGTGCTTGTTACCTATACCTAGAAGTTAACCTCTCCTTTGTGCTGCAATGTCAGGTTAAATTTTAACCTAATTAGCAGATTGTCACTTTGAAACTGTGGTCTCAGGGAATGTCAGATAATGTACTGCACTGCCATTTGAAGAATGGGTGAAGAAGCACTCGCAGTCTTTAACTGAAGTAAGACTATTTCTCAGCCTTGTTAGTATTTCCTCAGTTGAAACCAAGTTGATTGGTTTCTTCTGTGTCACAGATATGAAATACCAGCTTGCTAAAAGAAACACCTGAAGCAGTAAATTACTAGGCTCCTCCAGCTTGGGACGGTGCAAGGCAGAAGCCATAAGAAGTAAGTAAATTTTGCAGCCATTAGAAAATTTTAACTGTAATTGAGAGGGAACCACAGACCTTCTGTAAACAAGCTCAGGAAAATGCTGAGTCTAATCTCCAGCAGGATTTTTAGGCAGTTGAAAGGGGCTCTGTCTTTTTTGGAGTTTGACTAAATAACACTAAATAATTAATGTTGAGACGTTACCTTTAGTAAGAATTTAATTTGCAAGAATTTACTGACCTTCAAGTGACTTAGACTTCCCTGCTGCATCTTTTGTAGGCAATTTATCTGGTTTGTATTCATGAACTGAGAACATTGTCACATTCACAGATACTGTTCACATATATTTAGTGATTCTCCAAGTCTTGTAATCAAGGGCTGACCGTGGTTCTTGGAGTACCTGGGTGTAATTCCTGGGGGTTACAGAGCCCACATTTCTCTGCATCAGGCTGAGAGCATGTCTGCAGGCTGCTCAAAGGCTAAAGCTGGGAGGAGACTCCAAACTGGGCTTATGCATGAGTACCTCTCAGCACACTTGGAGCTATGCTAAGAGACTCTCTGGGACCACTTTGTCAGGTGTGCTGGTGTGCCATGGCCTCAGGTCAGCTCCAGTTCCTGTCTCCTGAGCAAAAATACTACAGAAATGTCAATGCTCTTTCCTCCTCTCTTTTGCAGATATGTCTCCCTCCAGAATCCAGGGCATGCCCACCCTTTCAAATGAAAGAAACATTTCTTATGCTGGGCTGCAGCACAGTTGTTGTCCTTCTGCACCAGGTACTCTAAATTGAAAAAATCCCACTACCAGACAAAAAGTCCTTGAAAAGCCCTGGCCCTAATGACTAATTTGCTATGAAGGGAGAAAAGATGTTTAATCTTGATAAGAATACTTCATGGGTGGTATTTATCATTCATAGGCATAGCCAATGCCCTACCATAAAGGCTTTGTATGGAATTTGTTATGTGTGACACAGTTCTGCTGAGCTCCACGTTTCATGCTCTTAGTCCCACCTGAG
Organism: Acridotheres tristis; assembly: GCA_037013685.1. Taxonomy (NCBI): domain Eukaryota; kingdom Metazoa; phylum Chordata; class Aves; order Passeriformes; family Sturnidae; genus Acridotheres; species Acridotheres tristis. The sequence continues at coordinate 136,570,204 of CM072886.1, read as the reverse complement.
GTGGCAGATGGACCCTCCCCACCTTCAGAGACTGAATGTGAAGAGTTCAGGTGATTTCTGCCTCTCCTGGGCATTAAACTAAAAAGATAAGGAGATGAGCATAATTCTGAAGCCTTGAGAACCCTACAGGAGCAACTGCCCTCCTGGAAGAACCTTACAGATAGCCACAGGATTAGCTCTGTAGCCTGGGAGACTGAGTGACCCTGAGCAGGGAGAACCTTTGCAGCATTGGGCATTGAGAGGGTTTGTCACCAGAGGGAGTCACAGACTTTAAGAAATAAGCAAACACAGCCCAGTTTGTATTTCCAATGTACGAGTGCGTCACAGTTACGTCAATGGAAAGACTCAAAATTTCCTCTAATTTCACTTTCAGTGTCTTTTAGATCCGTAGCAAATTTCCCATAACAGTGTGCATTCTTGCTTTCATGCTGCATTTGGCTAGTGAGGACAGGATTTCTTGACATCAGCTGCCTATCTGACATAATGCTCCCTTCCCTGTCTTTCCTCCTCCCCTCAGTTCCCAGTGCTGTCCTGCATGCCTCCCTCCCATCTGCCTGCTGTTGAGCACCGTTTTCACCCTATTTTGAAGCAATTTGTCTTCCTAAACAGAGGAATATCAATTAGGCAGATACACATTTTTAGTGAGTGAGTTGAAGCAGCTCAGTGAAGAGCCTGGTTTGGCGAGAGCCTGGTGCAGACAATGTCCAGATGGTGAGTTCAATCCCTACATGGGCCATTCACTTAAGAGTTGGATTCAAAGTTCCTTGTGGGTCCCTTCCAACTCAGAATATTCTGTGAAATAGCTGAGCCAGCACAAGGAGAAGTGGGGACCACATTGTCAGAGTGGAAGAAAAATACGTTTGGCCTCCTTTTGTTTTGTTAGAAAACCTAAGAGTTGAGTAGTATGTTCAGCTGTAGTGTGAAACTGCACCCATGGTCACCTTCCCAGGTGTCCTGCAGGAACATGCAGGGCTCCTACATATGCAACATTCTTACACAGATTATCTTTCTTCATCCAGGTTCAAAATTAGACAATACAAGCCCTTCCCTTGTAAAATAAAAAGAATCTTCAAGGGAAAAAAAAAGAATTCTCTGATCGCTTTTCTACTTAGAAATTTAACCTCATTAGAAATACTCTCCTCTCCTATTGCATTGCATGAGACATACCCAAACCTTCAGTAGGCTCAGTGAACCTCTGCTGACTTGTATTATTTGAAAGTATGGGTCTTTGTGCATGAATGGAATATAAATTATCTCTTCAATAACACAGAAATAATTTCAATTGTTCCTGATTCTCATTTTACTTGGTCTGACTGATTTGATTTTCCCAGCCTACTGCACTGCCATCCTCACATGATCTCAGAGACCCATCAATTATGGTGGCTTCAGTGAGGAATCAGACTGCCACTGGTAAGAAGTACAGACCCCCTTTTGAATTTATGTATTTAAGTCCACACATACATACTTTGTAGCTTAGGCTGATAATCTCCAGAAACTTACTGTGTGCTAAAATGAATTCTAGAAGCCATGAAAAACAGAATTGTGTGTTGAAATTAAAGGACTCTTCAGATCAAAAATGAGGCACTAAGAGGGAAGTTTATAGATTTGAACAGCTATAGGATGTGGTAAGGCATTTTATATTTTTGGAAGGCAATGTGGATAGCAGCATATCTGGTTTCTGAAAGAGTTTGAGATTTTCCAGGAGTGGAACTGCGTAAGCACAATTAAAGCTGAGAGATGGACAGCTATACTGGTGACCACAGTAAATGCTATTTTGAGGTACCAGCCAATGTCACAGAGTTTATAAGCATCATTTGTCAGAAATAATGATAAGGAAACATTTTACGTCTAAACTGCTATGGGAAACTCCCAGTGCTCTTCAAATATCATCTTCATTCCAGTTTCTCAGCCTGGATGTGATTCAAGACTTTCAAAGTTCTTGTGTCTGGATTTCAAAGAACATGAACTAGGATCAGGGACAGATAGCAAGATCTAGAGCCAGTCTTCTGAAAGTGCTGAGATCCCATAAATCCATGTGAAACCAGCTTCTGCAGTGCCAGCCCCTGCTCACATATTTCATGGGAGTTCAGAAGTCAGAGTTTTGAGTCCTCCTCTGTTTATTTACCCTCATGTTGTTGCTTATTGATTTACTCAGAGCAGGTCAACTCCTGTCTCATCTATGTCAACAGCCCACTTGAAACTTCTTTTGCAGATGAGACCTTGCAGTCTCTAGGGGAGAGCAGGCTGGAAGAAAGGGCAGAGCTGGGACACCCCTCAAAGGGAGAGCCCAGGGGAGCAGAGCCCGATCCTCCTGACACTGCCAGGGCCACACAGCTGGTGCCTCTGCTCTCACTGTGTTAGCTGCTGCCTGCCCACAGTCCCAGACCCTTTCTCAGCAGCAACAGCCAGCCTGCTTTGCTTCCAGGCTTGCAAGGGTAGAAAGTAAACAATAGGGCCATGAATACTTTTGCTAGGCCAAGAACCTGGCTGCCCTGGAAAATTCAGTGTTTCATTTATGCTTCATTTCTTGGTTCTCTTTGGACTCAAGAAATCAATGAAATACACAACATGGTCTTTATTGCCCCAGATGTAAATTTGTAAGATGTAAATTTTCTGAGTTCCTGTGCCACAACAGCCCAGCTAGAACCACGTTGTTCCCAACATCTGGGTGTGGGTAGTGGTGCATGGGCTTTGAACTACTTATTAGTGGTTTGTACATCAGTTTCATTTGTCATTACTCAGAGCTAGGATTAATAGAAACATAGTTGAAATAGGTTTCTTTCGTGTTTGGGCTTGGATGTTTATTATATTTTATCAGAAAGAACAGAAATTATGACAGCACTTTGAGCTCTTTGCTAGAAGGAAAAATGGCTACAGAGGCAACTGTTACAAGGTCTTTTAAGGTTAAACAGTCCGATAGAAAATGAACATCTATATTATTTATACTTTTGACCCAATAACTACGTTCTTATGACCCTTAGAGTGACACTAACTGACTAAGTAGAAACTACTATTTGAAATCCATGAAGAAGGAAGAAGAAAGATGAACAAAGAGAGACAACGCTCAAAGATTTCTATCTTGTCTCATACTTATTACTATAGTATAAAAATTCTAAATTTAAAACCCATCACTTTGTGAAAGCACACACTTCTAATTTACTACACACTCGTGACTTCTACTTTACCACTTATATTTAGAAGCTGTTTTCAAGGCTTCAGGTTAAAAGAAGTGTTTTTCAGGGGGTCTGTGCTTGAAAGCACAGAAGGTTCAAAAACTCCAGATTTCTGGGATCCAACATCTGGGGTCAAACATCAAAAATCACTGGTTACCAACACAGAAAATCTCTACCTTTTTGGGGGAGGGGGAAGGATAAGAGGGGCAGGGGTGTTCCTAGGCTATTTCAATAAGAATCCTAAAAAATGCCTCACACCTTTCTGGTTTTAGCTGCCATATAAGCCAGCTGGCTGTGTACCTCAAATCGATTTTCAGGAAGGCAGTACAAGACAGCCATTGCAGTGAGCTCTTTTCATTGAAAATAATCCCCTCTTTTTAAGAAGAGACCCGAGTGTTGCCTAGAAAAGGAAATGGAGAAGATTGCCAACTTTTGTCTCTCATTTTATTCTTTTTAATTTTCCGTTTTTGTCGAGTGCCCATTTGGCATATTTCTTTGCATAATTCTTAGCAAACAGGCTTCAGCTTTGCAGGTTTGTCCCAGCAGCTGGAGGGGACAGCAGCACCTGGTGAGCTCTGTGTGAGCCACCAGAGGTGGGGCTGGAGCCTGTGGGGTTCATCCCACCGGGCACTGGAGCTCGGACACTGGAGCTGCTGTCCTGCAGCAGCACAACCTGCAAAGCCTGACAGGACATTCACTGCATCCCTTCTCTTCCTGGGACACTGCAGTCTTCCAGAGTATTTTCTAGATCTTACTTTGTGCACAAGGGACTCTGGTTTTGCCTCATGCTTTCTGGGAGCTAGTGGGACTGTCACAGACAATTTGAAGATTTTTCTGATAATCAGCCTGGAATTGCCCATTTTTTTTCATCCTACGGCTCATGTCATACTCCTCCTGTGACATCTCAGGTATGAGCGTAACAAAAAGATGTTTTTGAAGGGGAAGAATATGGAGTGCACAAAGTTGAACAAGTTACATGTGGATTGTGTAAGTGGCCTATCTTCACAGCCATTCTTGAGCAGATGATTTTCAGGGTGAGCCTGTGAAGAGGTTGAGAACTTGCTCCTGTAGCAACTGTGAATGCCTAGAGGAATGAGTCATGCAGCCTCCAATAGTGCAGGCAATAAAGGGTTATAAATTCTGAGCTCTCCAAACCCCCCACTTCTCCCTCAGCACTCTCCTCCCCACTGTACTGTGTGATGGAAACAGCAGTATCTATCTCTGCTGCACAGGACCAGGGTCCATCCCACTTGTAGCACCCAGGTTGGATCTAGCCTGTGAGACAATTCATGCCTTGCACTGGGATAGGTCAGGTGGGACAGTGTAGGAAGTCTTGCAGCTATTGAATACCTTTTAATTCTTTGCACTTCTGGTTGCCTTGGCCCGTTAGACACTTCCATGTTCTCATGGAAGGATGGAGTTGCCACAACAGGAATCTGACCTGTGGTGGTAGAAACAGCTGGTCAATGTAGTGTGTGAAATCAGCACCTCTGTCTTTTGAGAGCACCACCGTATTTTACCATAGCTGAGATGCTGAGCAGGTGGAGGTGAGGGGGAAAAACTTCTTCAGGATAAATCAAAATCCATTTTTAAGAGAATAGTAGACAAAGGGACACAAGAGAGGTAGCATAGGGAATAAAAACTACAGCAGCCAAAATCAGAGGCTTGTCTGTTATCAAGGTTAAACAGCAAAGTTTTGCCTGTGGCTGTGGTCATAAGCTTGGGATCATGTGCTCTGAGTCATAGACATAAGATGCATGAAGGAAAACTGACAGCAGGACAGACTTTCTTCTGACATATTAGGTAAGCATGTTTCAACCTTGACTACAAGGGATGCCTGAGAAATAACAGGGTAGTTCATACACTCAGCCTACTTGGTCTTTAATTGCCCAGATGACTGGAAGTTAAAACAACCAGTGCCATTAAGGGCTATTTGTGACTGTCCAGGATGAACTCAGCTCTGGTAGGAACTGAAGTTAATCTATAGGATCATATCACATAGTCTCCAAAATGGATTTGATGACCTGCAGTGGATATGAGCCAGTAATTATACTCAATACTCCTTCTACCAATCATGGATCTTGGGGATGGTGATCTACAGTAATAGATATAGCTGTGCCAATAAACTGCTGGTCTCATCTTGTGTCTTGATGTCAGCCAGGAAGAACAGGACTGGTAATAACTAAATCCTGAATTTCTCAGTACTGCACTTACAAAGAATAATAATATCTACCCTTCAAATGCTTCCTATACAAGACAGACCACAGAAGCCAGCTGGAGTCCCAGCTACTCTGTGTTGTCATGAGACCCCCTCATTAGCCTTGTGATTTGTTAAACACAATTCTGCCAAACTTTGTTCTCCAGACTGCCATTAATTAGATACTAACTAAACTAACATCCACTAGCCCCCTTGAGGATCACTACATCTATCTGCATTTACGCTGTGGCAGCAAAAGTTTAAGCTTGGATTGTAATCATAAAGAAATTAATTTCCTGATTATAAATGGTCCTTTAAGCAACATGTATTTGAATAATCCATCATAAAAACAAATGAGCAGTGCTCTTGACTTGATAATCTTTTTTCTGCTTTAAAATTAAATCAGCTGCATTTTTTTTCTCTCAGTCTGTAGCCTATAGAAAAATACAATGAATTACTAAAAAGAAAGTAATAGTTTGAAACTGCAATAGCCATGGTATGGAATATATATTTTAGATCTGTCACTGGAAGATAGATTTGTATGTCATGGACCTAATAAGATACCCTTCAGGCAATTCCACTGATGTTAGTTGTATTACAGAAAAAGTAAGTTAATGCAGAAAATTTGGTTTCAGATATTTGCAGTGTTTCGAAGATAAAAGACCTGTACATGCCAGAGTTGATTTAGTTCTTGTTGAAATCTGTAGCAAAGGTCCTGTTTAATTCAACAAGAGCTACTGGATCAGGTCTGATGAATGTAGCAGAGATGTATTTACAAGTAAACATTTTAAAATAATGGCAGTTTGATCATTTTAAATATTGTATATCTCTCCCTATCTGTAGATGCAAAGCAGACCACTAACAGTTCACAGTAGGTGCCTACTTTTAAACAAGTCCCTCAGTTTGTATCTCTTAGCTGTTTTCATTGTGTGCCGAGCACAAGAAATAACAGAATATTTGTGTGGCTGGAGAAAGATGCAAAAAGACACCCCTAACTTATATGAAAATATGTGACACTGTTCCTGAAACTAAAGAAATGCAAATTTAAATCTCCTTGCTTCTTAATTTTCCCCCATTACAGTTACAGTTTACTACTGTACAGTCTACAATACTTCACATCTTTCATGCCCAGCCCATGCCACAAGCCCTCCAAGTCTCTATTGATAAAAAAATCAGCCTTTGTCAGTACTGATCTCAGCATTAGCAACCTGATAATTCCTCACCTTTTGGTCCAGGTAAAATTGTGTGTGTTGAGCAGACATCTGTTGTAGGTCGATTATCAACATCAAAACCAAAAATCTGGACTTGCAAGATAAAAAACACTACAAGGGTCCCATATTTCCTTAGCTGTTGTTCTTTCTTGCTGCTCATCCTTGCAGTTTCTCAGGAAATGCCTTTCGTTGTTACAGTCTTAAGAAATGCAGCTGACTCAAAAATAAATGCTTCGCTAACTGGAGCAGTGGAAAGCTTGGGAGCTACATGCAAGAACAGCTAAATAAAGTGAAGAAAGGAGTTTGATGATGCTGTAGTTATTTCTGTCCTGCACATTATCCAGGATATTTATTTAACACTGACAGCTGTTTATTCCAATTTATCTCTTATCTGTGAGACATTTAGCTCCTTTTGCCATGGAAAATTTCTCAGACATATGGGAATATCTCTCTTGTAATTTTTTTCCTCTCAACACTGATTCTTCATGCCCAGCTTTTCACTTACTCTAGGGACAAAAGACTTTGGTATTGTATCCAAGTGTGTACTAATTAGTTTAGGATACATTTGGCTGGTTGTGTGCTGGAAGAGTAATGCAGACTGCATATAACATTTAGAGATGTTATTCCATAAAAGCTTTCCACCAAGAAGGCTGTTAGTGACAACAGACGAGCTGCCAGTCCACTGTGGGTGGAAAGCACCAGTGCTGTATCTCACCTTCTGGGTGCCAGGTACCCACAGTCCCCAGAGCAGCAAATGAAAAGTTGACATTATCCATGTGTGTTTTAGCCTGAAACCCACAAGTGATGGGTTTATGTTTACAGATAGCTCCACAATGCTAGCTGCAAGCCCAGATCATGTTTGTAGACAGAGTACAGATAGGGTGAACTTCGGGACAAAAAGACACAGAACAAGATGAGCTTGAATGACAGTGCCACCTTCTCCCATATCACTCTTCCCATGCACTGGGAGAGGCCATATATTGGACAGTGGTGTAGCACAGATCCCAACAGAACATTATCTTTGGGTTGTCCAGAGAAAACTCCAGCTGGTTCCAATCCTGAGGTAACTTTCAGGTGTTCAGCTGGGTGCTGGCACCCTGAAACCAGTGCAGGAGTCATCTTGGATGGAGGAACAGTTTCATGTATCCTTCCTTTGGGAAGGAGCTATGGCAGATACCTACCTGTGTGCAATCCCTTCCTAGAAAAAACTCCAGCTTTCTCTTGGGGAGCACAGTAACCAGGGATAGGAGGATGTTCAAGGTAGCCTGGCAGAAAAGAAAGGGGAGATGACTATTTGTAATATTTCCAGGAATTTTGTTAACTTCTGGTTTCTTACACAATGAGACAGCAACTCAAAAAGATGAACTAGGCTTTTGAACTATGTAATGTATGAGAGGGTGTTTGCTTTCCATTCTAGGAAAAAATGCATTTCCTATATTAATAACTTTTGAGAGCTTTTTTCCTCTTTATTTAAGAGAGTATTGGTTCCCTAGTGCTATGTTTCAGCCTTTGGGCATACAGAATAAGTAGCAGTACTGACGTAAAAGTCAATACCTTTACTTAAAGCCTGAAGGAAGGCTCGGATTTCAGGCTTTCATCTGTAAATTATAATAAAATATTGGCCAAAGTCCCAAGAAGAGTCAGGATACGCCTCTCCCTTTTTCTTTCTAGCCTGCTCACAGATTGTCCCCCTTTCTAAAACACTTTTTAATTGTTTGTTTGCTTGGTTTTGGTGTTTTTTGTTGTTTTTTGTTTTGGTTTTTGATTTAGTTTTGTTTTGTTAAACTGTATACAGTGCTTTTCAGAAAGAAATATTCTTTGTCCTAAAGAGTGTCATCCAACTTATCCCCTCAAATGTAGCCTTGATAACGGGTACACACAGCTAGAGGGGGAGGAAAGACAAAGTCAGGATTATACTTGAGTAGAGTCATACCAGAAATAAACTTGTTCCTCTGTGATTTGCATTGGGCACTGTGCCTCTGACTTGTACACTGTAAATCTGTTTTATTTAACTTTTTATTCTCTTCACTTTCCATTTTGTGAGCAGAAGGTCAATGTAAGAGCAAGAATAGAGAGCGTAGGAGTGGGAAGCTAGTGTACTTAGGGTTGGAGGAGGCATTTTGGGAACTGTTGCCAAACTGACATGAATGATGCTATCTGTTCCACGGTACTGAGAGACTTACAGTGACTTGTTTATTATTTATCAGGGATAAAGAGGGGTGTAAGTGTAAGTGAGAGAGGAAACCATTTGTTTAACTACTTCAGTTGCTATCCTGGACTAAGCAGGAAACGTTTTTCTGACAGTGGTGTGATCATTTACAAATGTTTTCATTCCACTTTAGAACATAAATCAAGACTGTACTCTTCCCCGACCCCCACCTCCCACCTCCACCCCACCTTCCACGACAGTCACAAGCCCCCTGAAAATACTGTGAGAAATTAGATTTAATGGATGTAAAAACTTGGTAAATAAAAACACTTACTCAAAACATAGGAGATCCAGATTTTAATTATTTCTCTGCCTAGTTCAAACCAGTGTTTGCAGTAGAGCCTTAAGGTTACATTGCTTTATTACAAGGGTGTGTGCTAATCAGTCATGTCTTCCTGTGTATTGGACCAGGAATGCTGTCCTGGAGCTAGAAAACCAGCCTTAACAGGCAATCCATCAAAACTGATGTACTACCATGAAGACCTTTGCTTTTGGCTGATCAGTATTTCTCAAACCAGTTTCACTGAAAAATCTTCAAGCAGCTTCATTGCTGATGGAGATTCAATGAAGCAGAGTGCCTATTGTGCATGTTAATTCTCATTGAATCAGGCTTAAAGAAATGACTGTAGGCAAGGAAGTAAAACAATTTAGGCCACATCATCCAAACATAAAAGTCACAAAACAAATGCTTCCAAGGTTATGAATGTTTTACAAGGAAACCCTAAAAAGGCACCAAAAAAATATGCAGAAACATTCTGTTCTTTGAGATGAGCACTAGTCAGGTAACCAATGTGCTGTGCATTGTCTATTTGGAGTCCAAGTAACTTCCTTGGAGATTTGCATAACCTTCGTTTGCTTACTCTTCAGATATTAGGAGTTAAACGTCAACAGACTATAAGGAACACAGACAACATGCTGAAATACTTTTCATCAAAAAGTGGCCAGATCTACAGCCAATTTTCATCATTTGTAGAATCACAGATCCTGTGGTTGGACTGCAGGTTAATACATCCTGCTTGTAACCATGGGGTGATTCAGACATAAGTGTTGAGAGTCTGCTGGCATCCTTTCTGATCCAAATTCAGCATTAAGGAAAATATTCTCCTTCTTTACCTTACTGTACTGAATAAACTTGCGAGCACCTGAAGAAAAAAAAAAAGGGTTTAATATTTCTTTGCTTTGAGATCTTAGATGGTTTCCCTTCTGGTGTCAGGGGTCATGATGATTTGGGGTGTTTCATTCTGTCATGCTGGATACATCAGCCATGGTGGCAAAGCTTAGAGGAAATGGAAAAAGAAGGGCAGAGTATCGTGGTTTGCAATGTGTAGGGAGGAAAGTAATCCCAGCATTATTTTGTAAAATGCTGGTTTTGGTTTTGACACCCTGCAATGGCTATTTGAGCCTGTAAACACAGTCTCCACCAGTTTAATTCCTCTGATTAAGATACAAACAATGACTAGATTTTGATATGCCTGAAAATAACTGACAAAAGCAACCAACCTAAGGACAAAATTGTCCAAAATCTTATAGCTAATATGTATTTAGTAAACAGAGCTTGTAGGACTCTAATGATTATAGATCATCATCCAACATTTTGTTAGATGTTTGAGAGGCTTCATCAGCCTCAGCTGTATAAAAATTTATGCTCCACTATTAACTATAATCTCTCTCATTTCCTGCTGATGAGTTTGGCTCTCTGTTGAGTTGGGTACTTTGAGGGATGGGTGTGAGCTTTGTCTGGTCTCACACAGGGATGGCATTCTGGGAGAACCTTAGGTCTGCACTAGAGCTTACAACGCCTTCTTGGGATGCTCCTATTTCTCCTTTGCCACTCCTATTCCCCTCAGCTTTTAGCTCTTAAACAGAAAAGCTGACACAGGTTCCAGCTGTACATATCTGCCATGAGGCAGGAGGGATTTGGAGATAGCTGGCGCCCAGGAAGAGCTGGTGAGCACTGAAATCTCATAAGGAGTTCAGGTTGCAGACCACAGATTCAGAGAGCAATGAGGTGCAATACTGAACCCTGTACCCCATTTGGTAAACACACCTCAATTGTGTGTAACTTCTGCTCACTCAGGTAGCACTGCACTACAACTTTTTGTTTCTAACTTTTGCACTTAGCAAGAATGTCCTGGCTCATAGTGTATGTTTTATAAACACTTTTATTGTGAACACTTGGATTGAGAAGGCTTCTCTGTCTGTTCGCCTGCAGGCTTTCTGTTCTACTGAAGACACCTTTGACATAATGGCACCAGACTTTCAGAGAGTCCTAAAACAGACACCTATTGCTATTGTTTTCCATGCAGTCTTTCAGAGAAGCTATCCAAAAATGTAAGGCGTTCTGATATATATTCAGGGATGTGTGATAGAAATGAAATACTCAATGTGGCTTGTAATTGTGTTTATCTAAGTGCAGCCTCTTCCTGTGTCAGAACAAATTTTTGCAAACAAGAGGGCAATGATTCAGTTCCAGAAGAAGACTGACAAAATAAACCCCAGCTTCTACTGACCTGATGCAGTGCTGAACAGTGTCCTACCCTGGGAAAATATTTCCTGCTTCATTTTCATAAATATTTATGTAATTCCTTCTGGGAAACATGTCTTCTTCAGAAAACTAAACATGCTGCTCCCTGACATAAATTTAACTGTGTGTTTACACATAAGAGATTATGGGCATGTACCCAGCCTCAGATTTTTACATTCTTATCTCAGGCATTTCTGTCTTTTAGAGTTCTTTGCTCTCCTCCTAGAGATCATATCATGTCTTGAGCTGTGGAGCTCATTTCTGGCTCTGGAATTTGAACATCTCTGATGTTCTTTGAGAAGTTGTTATTTTAGGCTGCAGAAATAGGAACCAAATATAATGTTCTGCCTGGAATCACACTTCTGTCCTGCCTAGTTATACCCTTCTGATTCTGGTTTGAGGCTCCTTTCTTAAAAAATAAAAATCATGTAAGCAATTAAACAGAGGATTGCATGGCTGATGAAAGTATTTCTATCTAGAAACAGACCTGGACACACAGCTGTGAATTGAAATAGCACTGGTGTGCAGTCTTTTGTGTTTGCTTTCTAAGTTTATATATGGATTAGTGGCAAAGTGGTGCACAAGTTGCCCCAAGAGAATAGATATACTCCCCACCATGAAAAACTGAAAAACATTGATTCTGCTGTCTTTAAAACTTGAGAGAACAGTGAAGCTGCTGACATTGCAACACAAACTGACAGAACCTTGTACAAAGCCTTGGATTAGGGCAAAGCTGAGCTTTTCTTTCCAGCATGCTCTGAAAACCTTCCATGAAGTGGTGAACTGTGTGGGGTGCTTTGGAAAAAGTCATGTGATGGGGCAGTCACAGGAGATGGCAGATGTTAGGCTTGTGTCTAGGAGAAAACCCTAAAATACTAAGTGGTACATAGGTGATGTGCTGATCTGTGGATTTTATATGAAACCTTTTTATCATGCAGAACAACAACAAAACTTCAAATCTCAAGCTCTACCAGTCCTACTTGATCTTACTCTCCTGGTCCTAGAATTCAGCTGATGTGTCATGCATTACCCATGTTATAGGCTGACCTTATAGGTTATTATTATATAGATCATCCAGATTTATAATTATTTCGTTTCTCTTTTTTCCTTCCTTTTCAGTTCAAACTCAGCTGCATACCTTCTGAAGAGAGCTAGTGCCAAACAGCTTTTAGTACTTCCTTTGGCAGTTTGCAAAAGAAATAAACCAGGAGGCAGCTACCTGCCCTGCAAGATCTAGCTAAAAAGGAGAGCAAGGATGTGAGGAAAATGAGAGAGCAGGAAAACAGAAAAATCTTGAAAACGTCCATCCAAGCCCAGAGGCTCCTGGCCTTGGTCACTGCCTGAACTCTGCTACCAAATGTGTTTCATGACGTCTGTCCTGCCCAGTGAACTCTATCTTACATCCAAAGTTGTTTCCCTGCTGTTTGGGGACGCACAGTGTTGTGTAATGTGTTGTAACATTGGTTTCATATCTGTGTGGGTGTCTTTCTGGCAAGAATAAGCAAGTTTTGAGCCTCATTCTCCCATCTCCCTAGTTATTGTCTGCCAGACTATTTGCTAGTGTAAAGGAGGCAGGGTGATGGTGGTGGCTAATTTTCCGCTTGACAGCATAACAAAACTAAAGGAAAAAACTCCTAAACTCCTTCACTCAGTTCACACTCAGAAAGCCCTTTGTTTTGTTATGGGTTTTTTGTTGGTTTTTTGTTTGTTTGTTTGTTTGTTTTTAACATGATAATGAATTAAATCTTTTTACAAGTTCAAGTTTCGTGTAATAAAGAAAGATTTTAAAATTATAAGATTTTCCTACACGGTGATGATTCTTGCTGGTACCTCTGGAGATTTTGACACGTGATTTGGAAACTGGAAGGCTGGATTCCACTCCTCAATTCATATGCATACCTCGGAATAGTGGATACTTGTTTAGGTGTACAATGTGATATCATTATAGCTGGGTTTTAGTTTAATAGTGGTTTAACTTATAAAATACAGTATTAGCATAGACTGGATAAAAGGAGGGCTGTGACTTCTACCATTTTGGAGTAATTCATATCATTTGGAATAACTGCTGAGCCACCTCTGAGAAGGAAAAAAATGAGCTACAGGGCTTATAAAAAGATTTCTGAATAGTAGTGACTTTGTCATTGATGGAAACTGTTGAGAACCACAGAGTTTTCTGCATTTTTCCCTGAGGCAAGTTTTTGTTTGTCTCATCCCCACATTGGAAGTGACACCTACTTGGATGCTTTGCTTTTTAATCTACCTGCTCTCTGGCTGCAGCAAATAAGTACAGATATAGAAGAAAGGTTCATAAATCAGCACAGTAATTCTCATCACCAAAAACTGGGGCATGGTTTTGTTTAATGTATGGAATTTTATGACAGCATTCAAAAGAATTTATGAGTTTACAAGTAAGATAAAATCAGTTCCAAAGATAATGTCGGACTGTGTCCAACAGTATCACTAAACATGATGTAGCACTGTCATTTCTCCAAGTGTTTTGGAGATTCCAGCTTTTTTCTTATTGGTTTCAGGGTCACTTTTAGTCTAAGGTACAAGAAATTGCCACAATCTGCTAGTTGCTTGCAATTTGGTCAGAGCAGCATGAGCTGGGAGCAAAGAGTAGATCCTGGCAGGCTCTTGTACTGTTTTGTGGCAAAGATGTCTTTCCCCTCGGGCAGTTCAAAGCACATCCTTAAGTTCTTACCAGCCAGAAGTAGTTGAGAATAAACCTGAAATTATGAGCAGTTGGGTTAATGGTAAGAGATTACCTCTCATCTTATCTGGTCCTTGGCTTTACAGCACAGAAGAGATGTGCCATGCAAAGCATCCACTGTGCTGCATCACAGATCAGTTTTTCTCTTTCCAAAGACCAACAACTTAATCAAAAGCAAAAAGGCTGTGCAAAGAACAGGGAGAATGTGAATGTACAACCCATCACAAAGATCTGACTGCTCTTCTTCTTCACCTCTTTTCTTTCCTGGTGTATTATATGTCTTGAGCCCTTGGCAGTGAAAATGACTTCACACAGGGAAGGAGCCTGTTTGGCTGATATCAGAGGTGATTCCAGCTTCATGCTGTTGACATGGTCCATTTACTGTTGAATTTGTACTTACACTCCAGCTATGCTGCTGCATCCACTTTCCTGGGGTTGGATTTTTGCCCCTCCTTCCCACAGTCAGTGTGTGCCCACCCTCGTGCCCATGCAGCAGGATGGCACAGCCAATTTCACAAGGGTACAGATGAGCACTGGAAATAAATTTTGACTTACATCTGGCTTAATGCTGCCTATGCCAGTTCCCCAGCTGGAACTGGCTTATTTTCAATGGTAACTTTAAAAAAAATTCTAGGCTTAATCAATCTAAAAGTGAATTGCTGCCAATTAGCACTAGGAAGATATTCACGTGTTTTACCTTAAGAAGGATTTGTGGTGGGGAATGAGTCAGTAGCTGAATGCTTAGTGACAGCTTCCTCAGATGTGATGACTGTACCTGCTGCCATGCTCTGCCATGCAGACAGGCACATGTCCAGTGAGTGCTGCTCCGTGGGGGAGGGAGCAGGCAATGGAGTCAGAACTGAATGCTGAGCTGCCCTTTCTCAAGGAAACAAAGGGTAAGAGATGAGATTTGTTGATGAGAGCCCCTGAACATCAGGGCAAATATTATGGCTTTATACCTCAAAAGATTTGCATCAATCAGCACTTAATCAATAATAAGTAACAGGGACCCACTGTAATAGAACAAGGAAAGAAGGGCATTATCAATCTTAAAAAGAAAGCAGGGATGAGACAGTGAGAAGTTATGATTCATCTGTTTTTCTAATTACATGAGATTGGAACCAGACTAGAAACATCAGGTGCTTTGATTTTGCTGTTCCTGGGATTCCTCAGTCCTTTCCTTGTAAGTGGAAGATTTCAATTGAACAGGATCTGGCCTGAAGAAATCCATCAAGCTATATTCATTACTTAGATTTTCTGTTTGTGCTGATTTAAAGATTTAGCCATTTTTATTTTCTTTGGATTAGATGAGCTCAAGGGAGGTCTCCAAATCAATATGTCATTGGTTTTCTGTTCGTGGTTTTTTATGTGATACAATTCAATAAAACTTCCATGTAGGCAGTCATTAATTGTCAAAACCAAAAATACTCCTAAACTCCTGACTGCAATTATCCATACTGTGCTATGTTTGGGACATGTTATGGTTTCTATCATTAAGAAGGCCTCCTTGTAATGCCCCATCATGGATAAAACATAGCCACAAAAATGATGCATATGGACAAAATATAAAGTGAAATTATGGGTTTCTATACTGGAATGGAACTTGTGATGATGCATATGCCAGACACAAATGACACACAGAACAGAACTGTTGGTAAACAGGGGGAAAACTATAAATATGCTTAAGACGAGACATCACACATTGTTTCAAGTGACAAACTTTGTACTAAAAGAAAGAAAAAGATCAAAAATCTAGACAGACAGTTCTGCTAAAAGTTATATAGCTGCATGATTCATTCCCCAAAGAAATCAATGTCAGGATGACATTTTTCTTCAGGCAATACTGGCAACTGCTCATAATTTGGGTAAACTTTCTCTGCCCTATAAAAACAAACCATCAAACCAAAAGGTAACCACTGAAACAGCTACCACTCAACCAAAAAAAAAAAAAAAAGAAGTGTTTTGAACTGAGCACAACATAAAACTGCATGAGTCAATCTACCGTAAACTTTCAGCAAATAGGATGTGTCATCAAGATCAACTTCGGTGTTTCCAATGAGCATAGGCTTATACAGCAGGCTTTTTAGAAACAGACTTCACTCCAAATAGTAATTCCTCACTTTCAATAAACCCTGACTGGCTGCAACCAGTTATTGCTTCTGATACACACAGCCAAAATAACTGACATGTAAACAGAATCCTATGGAGCTAGATTAATTACAGGGATTATGTATAGTATTCAGAGCTTTTAAAACAGAAGGGATCATTATGGTGATACATACTGGCTTCCTACTGTTGTGGTGGGGGTGATGTGAGAGGCAGAGAATGCCTTGATACTGTGTAAGCACTGCCTAGCAGTAACTAAAACATCCCTGTCTTATCAACATTGTTTCCAGTACAAATCCAAAACACAGCATCATATCAGCTACTATGAAGAAAATTACCTCTATCTCAGTCAAAACCAGCATACCCATTATTGTGGTTTAACCCCAGCCAGCAACTAAGCCTCAGGCAGCTCCTAACTCACTTTCACATCAGCAGGAGCAGGGAGAGAATCAGCAGAGTAAAAGCCAGAACATAAATAAAGACAGTTAAATAGGGAAAGCAAAAGCTTTGTACAAAAGTGAAGCAAAACAAAGATCAATTCACTGCTTCCCACTGGCAGGCAGGTGTTCAGTCATCTCCAGGAGAGGAGGGCCCCATCACAGCCGTGACTTGGGATAACAAACACTGTCACTCAAACGTCCCCCCTCTTCCTGCTTCCTTGAAGCGTTATATCCAGATCGTGATGTCATATGGTCTGGAATTTCCCTTAGGCCACTTTGGGTCACCTGTCCTGGCTGTGTCTCCTCCCAGCCCCCCAGGCACCCCCAATTTCCTCACCACCCTGGCCCTATGAAAAGCAGAAAAGGCCTCGGCTCTGTGCAAGCCCTGCTCAGCAATAACAAAAACATCTCTATATTATCAACTTTATGTTCAGCACAAATCCAAAACATAGCCTCACAGTAGCCACTGTTAAAAAAATCATCTCAACCCCAGCCAAAACCAGCACATGTGCATAACATAAGCCTGGGAATTTCACAGAATGATTCCTGCTCAGAGATGCTGGTGGTGATTGAAAGGTGTGTCATCTCTATATTACTACTTCACGTGAGTGAAAGTACAAGTACCCTATTCTAGTTACTATTGTTTTGTAACCTGCTGGATCTTCTGAAATGCACATTTAGTAAAGTATATTTAATACACTTGCCTGTTTAAATAAACAAACGTATTTGAAAAATTCATAACTTTCTATCAATTTTAGGCCCAAATGCCAACTAGTTCTACATCCTTTTTCCTAAAAGTTGATTTATCTCATGATGTATTACAGTTAATGAGAAGCTTTCTTCCTGAAGTGTAACACTTACCAGTGAAGTTTTTCAGCCAATAGCCTACAGCAATACTTGGTGTGCTTCCATTAGATAATAGTCCCAAGGCCCACTGATTTAACTTGCTGCAGCATATAGTGTTCTTGACAAACTCCACAGCTATTTAAGTTAGAGCCTTGTCTTACCTCTGCCTTTCATTTAGAGAGGTAGCTGAGATGTTGTTCTTATCAACATAGGGTTGATACTATAGAGATGTTTTTGTAATTGCTGAGTAGGGCTTGCACAGAGCCAAGGCATTTTCTGCTTTTCATATGACTAAAGTGGCGAGGAAATTGGGGGTGCCTTGCTTTCCTAGTGACCTCAGTTGTTCTCACATGATGCTCTATTTTATCTTTCTTCAAAAAAAAGAGAGTATCAAACCGGGACAGAGTTAAGATATTTGCAAATATCTCTATCTAAGGTTAAAACTTCAACATTTTGCCTAAATAACCTTACAAATGACACAGACAACTTTCTTGATAAAGGCAAGAGTCATCCCCCATTATGCAGGGGAAGAAAATCTGGTTTGCAGATCAACCAGTGCAGTGGTTACAGAGAGAGCTAAGATGATCCTGTGAGTCAGTCCACATCCAGCAAAGCTGAGAAGTTTTGGCACAATGCCACAGTATTGCTTATGCAGTTGTTCCCAAGAACATTTCATGTCCAGAAGTTGTGCCTGTATTTTTGCTTTGGCTGTATCTCATAACTCCAGAGTGGAGAGTTGATCCTATTAGATTTCCACAAAGCATTTGACTTTGTCCTGTATGTGGGAGAAACAAACTTCACCATGAATGAGAATAAGAAAGCCAGGTAGCTTTTTCAGACACACCTTGTTATACCTGATAGGCACGTGACAAGGGTTGGGAAGGATGCACGATGCAAATGGAAAAGAAATGGGAGCAACAGAGAATATTTCAAATTTTTTTTTTGTGGAAGGAAGAAATAGGGTAAAGAGAAAAAATAAAGGGAAGCTACAGAACTGGAATGAGATTCTCCAGCATGTCTTTCAATGCAAATGAATGAAAAACTTTCATTAACTTCCCTGAGTTTTGTACTAAATCCTTTGTGAATATAGAATGGGAAAAGGAGGTTTAAATATGAAGAGCCCACTTCACCTTTTCACCAGGTTCATTTCAATAGGATGATGTACATTCACAATGGGAACAGGTATATGTAAAAGAACATAAGAATGGGCATATCAAAGGTCCTTCCATTAAAAGTGACTGGTTTTCACTTACTTTGGAAAGTAGAAAAAATGCAGGGTGAAATCACATGACAAATAATATGATAAAGATATTGAGACTTATGAAGAAAGGTGTGTCTGAAGACAATTTTGTGGTTTTGCCCACCAGTACAACTTTTTGTCCATAACAGCTTTTGTTTTGGCATGGCTTAGCAGTCTGCATTGTTTTTTTCAGAAGTTTCTGATGTTTCCAAAAATGAAAAATCACAAAGAAGATTTGTAACATTTAATGCAGATGAACAGCTTATCTATTGTCAACATCCCCATGAGGAAGCAAGGTATAGTTTATTTCACCTCTACTGGAGTAAGGCAACATATTGTTCAGTTTACTGCTGGAGGGCAGTAAAATGGGCCAACATTCTCAATATTTAGTCAAGTTCACAGAAGTTTTCTGATTTGACTTGATTTTTTTTAAAGACAGAAAATCCAATAAAAAATAAACCAGTCTAAATGTCAGATCTCAACTACAGGATATTTTTGAATGTCAGAAGACCAGAAATTTGGTACTGTTGCTTCAATTAAAAGGTTTATTATTTTTTAAGTTGTAGATGTATTTGCTGACCATCAGGGCTTTTCAGCTCTGATGGAAAATTCCTGACTACCTAACTATAACTATTACAGTTAGTATCTGCCAGAGAATGTGACAAATGTCACCAGTAATTCAAAGAATCACGTAAAAATCAATTGCTGGTATTACCTTATGGACACAAATTTTACAAATTATTAGCTTCCAAGTAATTTCACAATGCTGGGCTGTGTCTTTCCTTAGCTTCCTGAGAAACTGCTATCATCTACATCAGAGACTGAAACTGCATGCTCTTGATAGTCACTTGGGAATTATTAGCATAACCTCTGTTTTTCTGTCCTTTAGTCTTGTAACGTTCACTGACTGGAAAACTGAATAAACATGTAACTGTAAACGGCCCTTCGGAAAATCCAGAACTTTCACAGAAGAGTCATGTGGACAATCACTTGTTCCCCATGTCTCAACTTTGTGGTGGTCTGGGAGGCAAAAAAGACCTTCCTCTGGCAACCCCCAAAGATAAATAAGTTAGAAAAATAGCTGTACTTGCGTATTTTGTTTCCTGATATCAAAGAGTCTTGAGACATGAGCTATTATGTGACATACTTTTTTTCTTCCTGTAATAGTTGTGGCAGATACTCAGCATTTATTTTGCACATTTAAAATTCAGATTCATTCAGGAAGACCAGACAAGAAACCTGCTGAGGATTCCTCTCACGCTGTTGACAGTGATAGCACTTCTATTGGGATAATCTGGACTAGCAACTTGCAACTCATACGTGGGTATGGAGGAAAGGAGGAAATATTTCTCCATCCTGTGGTAGACTGTAGCTTATATTGCTTTAATCACTAGGGTGGCAGTTGTTCTACCTGCATGCCTGGGAGCCCTGACCCATTTCAGCATAAAATAATCTTGTTACTTCATCTTGAGAAGTTTTAACATCTTTGGCACTTCCAGCAGGGCTTTGAAATGTGGTTGAGGAGTGAGCACAGGACAAAAAGGAGGAGCTCTTACTGTAAAAGGAATTACATAACGTTTGTCTTACAAAATTGTTTTTTCCAGAGATGTTTCTGCCTCTCCTGTCAGAGCTCAGGGAAGTTGTGGCAGCTTGCCAGCAGCACAAGCTGATGCTGGTGTAGAACCACTGCAGCCAGCACAGCAGAATGCATCACACAGAGATGCTGGAGCTGCTCTCTGGGGAATGGGGACTGGGAAAGGCTCCCTCCTTTGCCCCACTTTAGGAGCCCTCTCCACCCCATTTACCATCAGTTCTCTCCACTGGAAATAAGGTGTGTGTGGCTGGTATCTGAGTGTATAAATGATTGCTCAGAGAGCTGGCTTACGTGCATCACAAGCAGTCAGCATCAATGTCTTACTGGAGATGGAGAGGTGGTTTCTTGTGAACAGAGTGGACTTTCTTCAACAAAATAAATTAGCAACCTACACTAAAATTCATGCTTTTTTTAGGTAAAATTAAGTCCTCTGAAGTTGAGAATTCCCAGAGATTTGCTTATCTGGTCAATCTGAATTCAGCCAGGTAGTTTTGTGCCCTGCTACAGTCTTCAGTTGCCTGTTTCATGGACTCTTTCCTCCTTTGGGTCCTGATTCACATGAAGTTAGATCTGGTTACAAAATCAACACTTTAAAATAAGGAAGTACCAAACCTGAGGTTTCCCAAGAATCCTTCATTTTGTAATGTTGCATGCCTGCCATTCCCCATTTAGTCATGGCCAGACTGAACACAAAGTGTCATAGTGTATAAAATCTCACATTGAATCCAATAACCTGAAAGGATCAATGATGTGCGTGGACTGTGATTACCAATACAGTATTGGTGCACTTAATGGATCAGTCATCTATTCATATGTACCTGTCACTTTTCAAGAACCTAAATCAAAGGCAAGTGTAAGCTCTAAGCCATGGAAAGGAGAAAAGCAAATAATAGGTGTGCTGTAAGCAGAAAAGGAGCCTTTGTACTGAAGAGTAGAGCAGAATTCTAGGAAAACTGACAGATACTTTAAAATCAATAGAAAGATAACCCATCCAGCCTCCAAATCAAATTATGAAAAAGCTTTAAATACAGCTTCAGCCATAAAGAAGACTAAGTGTTATAGGCACTTCTTTATTTTGAGTCTTGGACCAGGCTTCTGAGCTGAGGCTTAGCAAACCTACTCCTTGATTCTGGCTTTCATAGAAAGTCAAGGTTGGAAGTGACCTTGAAGATCATCCAGTCCAACTGTTAACCCAGCACTGCCACTGTAACCCCTAAACCCTAAATCACATCACCCAGTGCCAGATTAAGACATTTCTTAAACAACTCCAAGATGTCATTTCTCACTGGCTTGCTGCCTAACACAAGCAGATCCAGGCATTTAGTGTTTTGCTTAGTTTCCAAGTAGGTATTTATGGCAAATTTTTCCTTTCCTATAATTTTTGTGGACATCTACTCCTAAGGCCGATTTAATAATAACAATATATTATGATTTTCAGCTCCAATTAATTTTCCTTTTTCACAAAAAAGTCTTTTTCTGATGTTTTGCATTTTGTGGTTCCAGTGGAGGTGAAAAGATACAGTTGAACTGTTAAGACAAGTATCCATTCACACAATTTGGTTGAATTGTTAAAAGAGAGCCCTTCTCAGATGGTTTTTCTTCATTGTAACATACTGACTAAATATGACAAAGTTTTCTGTATCAGTAGTGCTTTGCTGGGTCTGAGTGTGTGGAACCTTTCTCAGTGAAAGCTTTTCAAGGTAAGTGCCCAAAGGCAGATGAGTTCCAGGTGTTTGTAACTATAAACTAATAGTTAAAAGTTACTTGAGTTTCAAAAGATTTTACTGTAAAACATTTTCTTGTCTCAAGAAGCATGGCACTTGACAAAGGTTTCAGGCCAAAGAACCATTTTGATATATTTGAATTTTAAAGAAACAGCTTAGTAACTCCATGGGGAAAATTGTTAGGAAGGTTGGTTTGGTTTGGTTTTCTGGATGTTGGTTTGGGGTTTTTTTTGTTTTTGTTCACCAGATTATCCTCATCTGCTTTACTTGTTTCAACAAAATAAGTGCACCACTCTGTTGTTTTGGGAATACATCTACTCCTGGGACTTGGTGCAGAATATGTGAAAAAGATGTGACTTCATCCAGATTCTTCCCTTATTCTTCAAAGCAATTCTTTCAAATTGTGTCTTTAATCCTTTCAGCAGGCACGCATGGTAAAAGATGAAAGAAGAGAGAAGGAATGCTGGATTAGAGTTCTAGCCTCAGAAGAAGAATCAGTTATCTACAGAAGCATCATTCAGTTTCTCTCCATAGTACAGTAAACGTCTTTCAATAACTGCAATATATACTAATTTTTCCTATTGTATGTATGCAAGATAAATATTATGAGCAGTTAGAAGGAAGATGCGTAAAACTCTCTGCATTATCAAACCTTCAAAAGGTAGGAGACAAACCTCTTTTAATAGGTTGAGTTTCTTACAGTTAAGTTGAACAAGAGCAAAGGTAAAATGCACACCTGAAATTAATTATGTGTTTGAGATGTCACTATTTTCTGTATTAAGATTGTGAGCTATGTCCTTTCTTCTACATGCTTTCTTCTATGTCCTTTCTTCTAGGCAAACGTGGCTTTTCCTTGAATGAATGCAAGTCATATTTATGGTGTCTATTTATTTAATTTGTTTATTAATTGTTTTAAACAACTATTAATTACTCTGATCCCTGTGCTTGCTTATTAAGAATGTAAACAAAGTTCTGGAACTCAACAGAATTCCTCAGATGCTTAAACCATAGTATTTTGCATCCATTTCAGAATCAAGTTCTTTGTCATTTTCCTTGTATCCTGCTCTATTACAGCAATTTTTGACACTTGAATTCAGCTTCCTTTACCAGAGAATTTGTGTGAGTATATACACGTCATGAGAATATGTTTTTATTGCAATGATAAATCCACAAAAGAGGAGTTTGTAATGGAAACACTGACTAATTTTTAAATAACTACAGAACCAGAAGGCTAGGCAACACTTAAAAAACACAAGGGCATATTTTAAAATTAGACCTACCATTCTTACCTTTATAAGAGGAAATGAAAAGAAACCTTCAATCTGGAGACAAAGCCAGCAACACCGACTCTATTGCAGTGGGCACAAACTCAATCCAAGACCTTACATATCCTCAGTTTTCCTAAGATCTTACTGCCTACCTGGTATCAGACAGCCAGAGGAATCCTGGAAATAAAACAAATGTCACAGGAAGTGGCATCGTGATTCAGAAGATGACATTCTTCACCCTGAGTCACTCGTGCCCTGCTGGGGTACTCTCCTGCAGGTGAATCCCAGCACTAAGGTTCTGAGTCCTGACCACTTCAGGCTGTAAAATATTGGATGACACTTGTCACAAGAATAGCAGCCTTTATCCTGGCTTTGGGCTGTATTACAGACTCGGTAATTACCTTAAAGTTCTGGTTACTTTAATTGCCTATATTTTTTTCCTCTGTACTTCCTTCCCTTTGGTCTGTGCCAAGTTGCTGGCATTGCCATAACAGTTGCTGTGTTTCTAAGGGTGTCTGGCTTTGCTTAATGCTCAAGGGCACCTGGCTGGATTTCATTAATTGCTGAGTTGCTGCTTCTGTTGTGCCTTTTTAGCCCTTGACACCATTGAAACAAAAGCTGAGCTGTCTTTCCTGTTTGCAAGGTGCCCAGCCTACTGGAGCTCATATGCAAGAAAGAACAGTGCTAGCCTGAGGAAGATTGGAACACTGTGCTATGCCAGTAAATAATCTTGACATAGCATCACAAACACCAAAAAGCACAAAGTGCAATAGGCAGAAGAGGCCATTCCCACACAGAAGACATAACGGACTTAAGTACCTCTTATATTTTATTTCTAGTGCATATCTCAACACTAAGATGAAATTGTCAGTCACATATATCTACATCAGGAACACTTTAGCACAAAGTGATAAAGAATGAGCAATCACTCTACTTTTGCAGGTTATTTCTAAAATAAGCAAGGTCTTTCTTACAGTTATGGAACAATAAGCATTGAAATTCATGTTAAAGATCAAAGTTTGCTAAGTAACAGAACTACAAATAAAACTATGTCTCCTAAACTTTAGTTGAATTGTTATCTAGAATGCCAATTATTATAACTGATTTGATTTCTTTTTGGTAGAAACTACTTTATCAAATGCAAACATTAGAATTAGTCTGAGGCTCAGAAAGCACACACCAAATATCTGGGTTCAGAAGGTTTTTATGGTGGCTTATAATAGAAATGGTGATAAAACTTTAGCCATTGCCTTGCTATCAAATGCCTCTGTAATTCCAAATTAACATGCTTGATGTTATCTGCCAGCTCAGCTGATTGCTTTGCATTCATTACGTGAGAAATGTTGGTTCCCTGGTAATTTTAGTAATTGTGATGTCTGCAAGTGAATGCTTTGGCGTCTGTTCTTCTATTCAAAGAATGTAGCAGAAAACACTATTTTACTGATCTTAAGAAACCTGATCTCAGTAGGTCCTGGGTGTTCCTTGACTTGGTTCTGTTGATTTCAAAGGGCTGAGAGTACACAGTGACTCACAAGACACGTCAGCACTTGGCGAAATCATGTCCTAATATATCCATGTGGTACTTGGTGGTTTTAGTCAGCAAAGGGCCACGCAGATATTGCCTTTCATTGTATTTTACATTCCCACCTAAGTGGTTTTGAAAACCTTGAAGTTTTCTTCGAGCACCAGACTCAAGTGTTTGTGAAGCATTAATGTAAAAGTCCTTCAAGTTACCACATTTCTAGACTTTCAGAATGAAAACATGCTAATTGTAAATTTCCTAAAATTCTGATGAAGGAAAATAAGCAGTGTTATAGAGATTGCAACTTAGAGCAAAAGCTCGATGAGTCTTAATGGACCTTTTAATACACATGTTGAGAGTTAGGGGTCTATTTCTAAGCCCTAAACACAATGCATTCAATGCAGAAACTAAAAGAAACACAGTGGATACTGCCATAATCATCAATTATTTCACTCAGTCGTTTAGGAAGCAGCCAGCCTGCCTTTAGCTTTTGCTAAAACTTTCACTGAAATCAACTGACTGTTTAAACACTCAGCATGACCTTTTGCTTTATTTCCTTGGTTATTGTTGAATATATACAGTCTTCTAGTGCATGTATCTGTGCACTTCTATATGTCCTTTTAACACCTTAATCTGAACTGGTTTTACAGTGTCCTTTAGCAACTATAGAACACCTGTCGAGTTGCTTGTTTTGTGCAATTACAAAGGAAGCAGACGGAAGATTTTAATACAAGAACTTAAGAAAAGTCTTAAGAATGTCTTAATGCCAAATTTTAAATTGAAACCTGCGTTTCGGGTATATTTCAGGTATATCTTTTCTGGAGATGGGGCTTGCCATCATTGCAGAGCTGATTTCAGATATCCTTTTATAGTTGACTTTAAACCCAAATCTATATATCTCTACAATATGCATGATGGATCTTTTAACTTGAGATATTGATCTGCCAGAGAGGTTAATCTAAACTTCAACTAACACAACTTTTCTCTTATAAACAGGATACAAGCTGCCTCCTCTT
Organism: Acridotheres tristis; assembly: GCA_037013685.1. Lineage (NCBI taxonomy): Eukaryota > Metazoa > Chordata > Aves > Passeriformes > Sturnidae > Acridotheres > Acridotheres tristis. Next base: position 136,544,421 of record CM072886.1, on the reverse strand, counting down.
CTTTGCTTTCTTAGTCTTTTACTGTCTGTCCAAAACTTCTCTCTTGCACCAAAAAGGCTGTTCAATTCATACAGGAGCATTTCAGACTCACAGTTCAGCTGTTCAAAAACCAAAAGCAAGTGCTGTCCAAGGAAGGGCAACATGTCCAGGGAAAGGCAATGAAACTGGTGAAGGGTCTGGAGCAGAAATCTGAGGAGGAGTGACTGAGGGAGCTGGGGGTGTTTAGCCTGGAGAAAAGGAGGCTCAAGGGAGACCTTTTAGCTCTCCAGAACTCTCTGAAAGGAGGCTGTAGCCAGGTGGGGATCGATCCCTTCTCCAAAGCAGTAAGTGACGGGACAAGAGAAAATGGCCTCAAGTGGCCACTCAGGGGGTTTACACTGGATATTAGGGAAAATCTCTTCACTGAAAGGGCATTTGAATGGACTCGGAAAGTGGTGAAATCACCATTTCCCCACGGATGTCTTCAAAAGGTGTGTGGATGTGGCACCTTGGTATGGGGTTTAGCAATGGACACGGTGGGTTGTGTTAACAATTGGGCTCCATGATTTTAGAGAGCATTTCCAGCCTTAACAATCCTGTGGTTCTGTTGCAGCCCCAAAGGACCTCACAATACACACAAGTGACTTCAGTCCAACCTAAGAAGTTTAGGTGTACTTCACAGTGTGGCCACCTATATCTGCATGAGGCTAAATTGAGCTTAGATAACAGAACACTGAAGTAAGTTGTTCTCTCATATTCTTCAAATCCTTACAGAATGTCAGTCAGACTTACATCCTTCCATGCTTCTCAGCAGACCTCAGCTCATTTTCTGTATTAATTTGTGCTGGGTAAAAATTCAGTTTTTCAAAACCAACGTCCAAGTGAGGAAGGGATACAGGAAGATATGTATGCCAGGGCCTCTTCTACAGGTTCCATATTAAACAGTTGCTAAATGAAAAGGCTATTTGCTGTGCTATAAAATAAAGTCATCTTTCTGCAGACCTACAGCCCACCGGAACAAGGGGACAGGATGGAGTGTGCCTTTTCCAGTATTCCCCACCCACTGACCCAGAGCATGAAACCCACAGAGTTCTTGGAACTGCAAACAGTGTTTGAATTCAGACTAAAACTGGAAAACAGAAACTGGTCTTTTTTTCTTCTTCTTCTTTTTTTTTTTTTTTTTTTTTGAGTCACATCAGTCAATGCTATTTACAAAATCGGTTTATGGAGACCACAGGTGGACACTCTGACTCATTACACATGAATACTAAATATATCCAAGACAATCTTGGAAAATCCCATAAAGAAAGAAGGAATAGCCGTCTGATTTTTATATTTGTAAAGTTGGGGTTTGGATGCCAGTAATGGAAATTACATTGTTTTCACAAAAAGCAGGTGAAGGACAGTAAGGGACTGAATAATTGCCAGGATGCATGTGGCTGGAAGGAGAAGGCAGCTCGAAGCTGGACACGGAGGGAGGTTTGTCATGCTGCCGTAGGTTGCTGTTTGCACTTGTGGCAGGCTGTGGTGAGGTTAGCAATGCATTCCACAATTGTTGGGAGTTAAGAAAATGTTATGTCCCTTAGCCAGGGTGAAAAGCACACCTGCCCAGGAAGCCAGCACAAAATTCAGTACTGTTTCAGCCCTACTTCATTGCTACATGGAGAATTTGAATAGTACTTACAGCCTCATATCCTGCCACACATTTTAGTCTCTCTGATCTTGAAAACCAGGGAGGTCCAAGCTCTGTAATATATACAGGAGAGCAGATAATGGAACCCTTTATGTTTGTCATAATGGAATTCTGTTTTGATGGATGTTTCAGTGCCAAGGCTTTCCTTATTCTCACTGCTGAAGGAGAGCTATTGCTGGACTCCCAGGAGTCCCTTACTCAGCCCTGGGAAATGTAAGAGTGAAACTGAAATAAGCCATATCAGTTCCAGCATGAAGGCTTGTTTTATGTGTAAACTGAGAAACAACAGACCCTGTTAAGAGAAACAGGAAGGAAGGAGTTAGTGATTTCAATCTCTACCCTTTCCTGAATGACCAGTAAACTGAATAAACTTGATATCAAAAAGCAAATTTTTACTTGTAGGACACCCAAACCTGTATGCTATTTCTCATTGCCAAAATCCCAAGTAACATTCTATCTTGGCAGTTCAAAACAGTTCCTCACTACTCCCCACTTTGAAACATTCCCAAGAACTAGAAAGGATTCTGCCACTGTTGTCTTGTTGGAAATAGCAATGTGGTACTGTGAATATAGGCACTATAGAAACTATTGATGCAAAGTCAAATGAAGTAGTTACAATTGTTCTGGTCAAAGCTGTATAGCAGAAGCAGTATCACATTTTTGTGAAGGAGTTTGTATCAAGTGGTTCGTCAGCTGAACTGATATAATGGGGACTTACTTGACTAAGATCTGCTAATTTAGCTTGGCTTGCTGATACTTTAGCAAAACAAATACAGCTTCAAAAAAGTCACTCTTTTGGTAACTTGAATGACTGAAGTTGTGGAGCTGGACATAGAAATACCCAGCCAGTCTATCTGCTTGGCTTGCTGCAGTCAGTTCTCTAATGAGCTCTCCATTTGTTCTGTGTGTCTCTCTAATGCTCCTTTCAGCCTGCTGCTAAAGTGCCTCTAATGGCAATTTCTGTTTATTTCACTGCTTTCAAAGGAGTTGATTCTTCAGCATATTACACCCATTTCCATCCATTCACCTTTAATACTACCTACTTCAGTAGGCTTAAACTAAAATAAAATATTGCTTTAAATTTCAGGATGTTGTTGTTGTCTGTTGAATTTAACTCATCACCAGTACAGAAGACACAAACAGCACAGCACAAACGGAAAAGTTTATTGCAAAAACAGAGGAATGGCAAAGGAGTATCCATATTTTTCCCCTGTGGAAGAATGAGTGTCTTTCTTTCAACTTTAGGTTCAGCAATTTCTACCAACTTACTGTCTGCAAATCTTGGTTCTGCGTTGATCATCATAGTCATATGAAATTATTTAAAAAGGCTTTTTGTTTCAAAGGTCACATGAAATCATTTAATAAAAACTTAAAAGTGAATTTGCCAGCTCATCTCTCATTGAAACACACTTTTGGCTTAAAAGAACCTGCTGAGTTTTAAGAATGAGCAGGACTGGGCATTTTCCCAATAATAAGATGGCAATAACAGGAAGGAATGCTTGGCTATGTTATATAGTAAGGGAACAATGCTTCCATGAATTTTACGTGTTTACATTCATAGACACTTCACGGTTACTTAGTTTTGTGGATTTTTTGAAATTACCTAGTGCAGGAAAATCACATAGGTGGTCTGCAGCCATCACTAAGGCTTTGGTAAGTACCCCCAACAAAAAGTAAAAGGAAATGTAAGTCTTTTTGAGGGGGCGAGGTGGAAAGGAAACTTTTTGAGGGTAAAGAATAATTTTATGAGCCTAACTATGTTTCATTTAAAGCTTTGCAATGGCTCTTCACTTCAATCCAGTTTCACTCAGTGTGCACTTTGGTCTCTCTTACAAAGAAGCAGCACTACTGAAGATTCCCTCTTTTTCATGAAGTAAAAGGTCAAAAGACAACAAAAGCTTAAGTGTGTTGATACTGAATACCTGAAATCTAATCCCTGCCTCAGAAGCAGAGACCACACACTGCTGAGCTACCAGCTCCAGGTCTGCTCGTTGCTGTCTCTCTGAACATGGACCTCAAATTTAAGTTAGAGTGTCCTGATTTCAGTGAGAAAGACTAGTGTATTCCTCATTCCCAACTTGATGGTTAGGCTCTGTCCTGTGAAGAAAAAGCTGTGGACTTGACTTGGGCTCTGCCACCTTGAAGGTCCATATGTCAGCTCTCCTACTTGAGCAAGTACCATAACATTGGAGTTACTCTTGCCTCTTCCCACCATCTTTAAACGAAGGTGGCTGTGGCTCAGACCTCAGTGCATCCTACTTTGTTGTGAGTACATTCAATTTATCAAGCAATTTATGGCTGCATTTTCCTTTTGTATGAATCCCAAACAGCCCTAGGACGGAGAATGGCTTCTGAATGCTGAGCTCAGACAAAGAGGCTTGTGATCAGAAGTAGTAACTGAATGTGCTGATCCAGTCACAGGTGCGTATTTGGATTAGATGCAGTTTTCTGCATCATTTGGAGTCAAAATCATCCATTTAATTGCATTTCAGGGGTCTTTTTCATTGAGAAGGACGTTTGTCAATGAATAAGTGACTTGTTGTATCACAGAATCACAGAATATGCTCGATTTGAAGGGACCCATCAGGATCATCGAGTCCAGCTCCTGGCCCTGCACAGGACACCCCAAGACTCACACCATATGCCCGAGAGTATTGTCCAAACACTTCTTGAACTCTGGCAGGCTTGGTGCTGTGACCACTTCCCTGGGGAGCTGTTGCAGTGTTCAAACACCCCCAGGGTGAGGAACCTTTCCCTGATACTCAACATAAACCTCCCCTGACTCAACTTCAGGCCATTTCTTCGGGTCCTGCCACTGGTCATGAGTGAAGAGATCTGTACCTGCCCCTCCACTTCCCATCCTGAAATATCCATTCACCTTCTTTAGCTATTAAAACACAAAATTATTTACAGGACTTCTGAGGCACAGAATTCATCGGAGTGAATTAGAATGTTCTGTATTTCAATGAAAAAGGGATGAGGCCTTTCAAGAAAAAATCTAATGTGTTCTTGTCTTAAAGGAAATTGCTCTTTGACTGCTCTGGCTGCTCTGCATCCTTCAAAGACCACACTGTGTCAGCTAAATGATTGAAAAAATAGATTTTTTACCAGACTTGGACTCTCAAATTTGTTTTAAACAAAGTTGAGACACCACAAAACTTCAATTCAGTATGAGTTACTCTTTGTGCTGCTTCCACTGAGGAAAAATGCATAAAGTATTTCCTGTGCTGAACACAAAAATTCTTCTAACTCTTGTTGCAAAGGATTTGCGCTCAGTTCAAAGGCTTTGCTTTTTAAACCATAAAATTTTGCTGCTAGACATTGTGTATGTGCTTGCTGTATTTGTATGAGGCAGCAGCTCCTGCTGAGACTGGAATGACATCCTCTTTTTTTTTCTTGTCTCTACTTGGAGCACTAGTCTCAATCCATGGATCAGGGAAAGATATACAGAAAAAAGACATACAAAAAAAGCAAGGAGAGTGTGTACGTAACTCATAAGCACTAAATTTCCCTCCATTCAAATCCTAGGTCCACTGCTAATGACAAGAAACTAGTACAGCCTAAACTAGCACCTAAGGCCCAGGAAATGAGCTGACCAGATTTCTTGTTCCCTGTTGAGCCCCTTAAGCAGCTATTAAATATTGTCGGTGGAAATTCCCAGGGACAGGGCCTGATTCACTTTTTCCCAGAGTATACTGGTATCTCATAAGTGGAATATAATAGCATAATGTTGCTTGTTCTCACAGAATCTACTGAGTACCAGCTTCTTGAGTGCACTGCACACTGAGCTATTTACTCAGCTTTATCAATTACACTGGTAAGGTTTTTTTAAATCTAATGCAAACCGGTGGGTTTATATATTGGCATATGCTATAGTCAGTAATCATTAGCAGCTTACATCTCTCAGCAGTTCCTTTTCTTTTTCTTAAATTTTAAATAAAATGCATGGAAATTTAATACTCTGATTTGTATTCTTCCTTTTACCCACATAATTTCTCAGAGCTGTCAGATCTCATTTGCAAGCCTCCTTTCCTCTGTCACCAGAAAATTACATCAATCTTCCATACCACCTGATGCATCCTCTTGAGACTTTATCCAAAGATTAGAGAAAACATGGATAAAGTATGAACTAAAGTGTGAAGAGTTATAACCGTTGGTCCTAGAAACAATGCATTTTGCAAAACATATTGTCTTTATTATAACTTACAAGGACTGTCTCAAAGTGAAAATTCTGGGTGTGTGCAGTGATCTCACACACCAGGTATTGCCTCTAAGATATAAACACTGAAGAAGTTTTGGCCATGTGTTGTTTCCCCTGAGTACTGGACAGAGCACAAGCATAACAGTCTGAATCTAAGACCTCATTAGGGTTTTCCTGTAAGAGATGTGTTATGGAGAACACTGGGAAAGACGAGAATGTGCACCTGAGCTAATATCTGCACTGATTTAAAAAAATAAAAGAGAGAGAGAGAGAGAGAGAGAGAGAAAAGCCAAACTTCTTAAAATAGAGTGGAATGCATTGTTCGTGTTTATTTTTTCTCTCCATAGTTCCATGGAACACAGCTCTAAGTAGTTGATTCACAATTAAGAATCTTCATCTGGAATGACTGAAGGTCCCTTGAGTTTCTTTACTGGAAAACCCTGTCAGCAGTCAAAACTTTGCCCAGGAAAGGAAAATTCTGCTGTGATTCAAGTGTGAATTCCGCTGTTAAATGAATTTAAATCCACATCAGTTACTAGCAAATTTTAAACTATTTCTTCAATAATTTTCTTGCAGATAATGAATGCCTGAAGAGAAGCTTTTGTTATTATGAAATGACAGTACCTTAAATACTAAATCCACTGTGGTGTGATATATCTGTGGTGAATATAGGAAACCAGAAAAAAATGGGTCACAATTACCCATCCACTTCTTAGTCGTGGCCATTGGCAAGATCTTGCAATGGCTACAGAGATAGTGCCAACCATTCTTGGAAGAAACACCACCACAGAGGGCAATTAATACAGCTTGTTTATTTTCTGGCAGCCTGCAATACTTATTGGGACACTGAGGGAGAGCCAGAGGCTGCTTTAATCTTCAAGAATTAGCAATAACACACTGTGGCAGAATTTTAGAGATTGGACTAGATCCATGTTTTATTTTGAGAGCTTTATTGCTCTCAAAAAACATTGAGACCACATAGAGGCTCATATTTTCCAGTACAGCCATAAATGCCACTCAGATTCTGACACTGAACATTTTATTTCTTTTACTTTATTTTAATTGTATTTCATTTCATATTTTATATTTTATGATTCCTCTTCTGGAGCTACTCCCTCTTTGCTCTAGCCTGCCCCCTGAATTTCCTGTGACTGAAGAACACATTTTCTTCTATCTTCTGCCTCTGACTGGAAGAAACAGCCTCAAAAGATGAAGAAACACACCGATCGACTGTTCTTCGTGTTTCTCTCGGGAATGAAGGTTTGATTGCCAGTGGCTTTAGTTTCATTGGAAGAGGCAGCTACAGCCAAATGGGAAGATTAAATTATTTGGGGACAGCAAGTTCACCCAAGAGAGGAGGGGTGGAGAAGACAGTATCTTGGCAGATTGAGTCACTTTTGTGTTGGGAGAGCAAGTGTCTGGACCAGGCTGTGCTGGGAGGTACAGACTAACCCAGAAATGACTAAAACAAATGGTCCTTGAAACATGATTTGGAGCAGAGCCTACAGCATATCTGAAACACACCAGATAAATCCTAGAAATGGTTTGAAAAGACATCAGACTGCAACAAAAGGCTGACTCTTGGTTTAAAGTGCCTAGAAAAGGCTCACTAAAAACATTGACTGGGTGCTAAGAATGACTGACACTACATGACTTCCTGGAAACTTGGTACCTGATAGTGCCTGTGGGATGGGCAGAGGACATGGCTTGCTTACATAAAAGCACTGTGGTGTATTTAAAAGCGTCAGCCATCTTTGAACTTGCTTTCTGACTCCCCAGGAGGCAATTGTTTAGCCAGGGGGAAGATGTTGTTCCAGATGTGCATCTGGGTTTCTCTCAAGGCCTCCCTTATTAGGGTCTTATTAGAAGATTCTCCCCTGCCATTGCAAAGCTGCTCAGACGATTTAAGCACAGTCATTTTATGGTGGTAGGAGTCTACAGGTGTATTTCCCTGTGTTTCCTCAGCTGTTTGGTGTGAATACCTCCCCCACTTTCTCATACAGAATAGATCCCAAACTCAGTCCTGCACCTTAAGCTCCTTGGAAATTTAAGCATTGCTACTTCCCCTATACTTAATCAAACATTTCAGACCCATTCTGCACCTACTTGCTTCTTCTTAGACCTGGCAGTTAAGGACCACTAGGGAGGCAAGAAAGTTAGCTCTATTAGGAGATACCTTTGTTTCCCCTCTGTTTCCTGAAAAAAGACCTCTGGCCAGTATTAGGAGAAAGCGATTTTCTGTCTGTAAGCCTTCTTGTTAGTGTTCCCGGCAAAATAAATGGACAGGCTGATGGAAGATCTGGGCAGATCTTCTTTTGAAACCAACATCCCCAGCTCAAGCCCTCTGGCAGACTGTGTGGCCTCCTGAAGTGCCCCAAATACACAACACTTGCCATGAGGTCCAGTAATTTATAGGAGATTTCTGGAATTGCACTCAGAGGAAAAGGCACACATGCTTAGTGGTAGAAAATAGCAATACCTCCTTATGAATGATAAATATAAAGCTCTTGCCTCATGGCTCTGCCAAGAGGTTGTTAATTTGGTTTCCCGTCTACTCATGTAAATACCCAACAAAAAATGCCCTCTAAGCACATGGCTTCATTCCTTCACCTCTGCTAGCACTCTCTCTCTGTGGTGACAGTGGGTGTAATGGGCCTAGAGTGTTCAGGACTACTTGGAAAGCCTCTCCCTAAACCTTGCCTGGTTCTTTCCCAAGGCTTTCATAACTTGCAGCTCTTGTTATTTCAGTGTCAGTAAAAGGGGAGTAGAAGTTGAAGAGTTTATTCAGGACTGTGGCTGTTCCCCAGAAAGGACCCCGAGAACTCAGTGAAGACTTTCTTCTGGTCTGCAGATAAAATCATTTGTAGCTGACAAAGGTTTTTGTAACCTCTACTTATACAATCCTAGTGACACTGAAGCCGTGGCTTTTTACACGACTTTTCCCGGTATTCAAGTCTTCCAACCAGAAGGTATTTCCAGGGTGCAGACTACAGTTCTCTTGCTGATTTTTAACTTCATTTCTTTCTATTCTGTGCTCAATAGTAGAAAATGGCTAATTTTGCTGATGCTTTTTTAGAAGGTCCCTTTCTTCAGACTAAGTCATCCCAGTTCTTTCAGTTATTTGTTTGCATAACACTTAATTCCCCTCTCTTTCACTTGTCCATTTGCTTTTTTTTTTGGGGGGGGGGGTAGATAAATAGCTATAAAAATGCTCAAAATAGCCCTTGGGGGATTCTGAATAAAAACCTTGTAATCTCTGTAGTCATCAGCGTCTTTATCCATACTAACAAGGTAAGATGAGGTATGGGCAAAAAAACAACCCCAAGGCACAGCTAATGGAAAATATGTATAAAGCAGAACGTAAATCTCTGTTTTGTAGGTCTGGAGCTGTTTTCACTGCTATTTCAATAAGCAGATTTCCACAGAGAAAAGTAGCAATTCTGAAATACAGTGAGAGCATCTCAATCAGGAAAATTTCTTTGCGGAAAGAGTTCTTAAACATTGGAATGGACTGCCCAGGGAGGTGGTGGAGTCACTATCCCTGGAAGTGTTCAAGAAATGATTGGATGTGGCACTCAGTGCCATGGTCTAGTTAACAAAGTGGTGATCAGTCAAAGGCTGAACTCAATAATCTTGGAGGTCATTTCCAACCTAAATGATTCTGTGATTCTGTAATTCTGTCTGGCACTTGATCATGCTCAACAGTAAGGGAAAATTTGGGCTCAGTGGATCCAAAGACAACTACGAGAAAATGCCATTTCCTATTCTTCAAGCCTTTTATCTCAGATCTTTCATTCATGTGCAGTAGTAGATGGCTCTGTAGCATGTACCCTTCAGGCGGAGCTCTGTTTACAGTGGAGCAACACACCCAAAACTTTATTGGTCTGTGACAATACAGAGTGAAAATACCTTCTGGAGCAAGACCATTTATTTTCCTTATCACCCTGAGTTATGGTAATGGCTGTCATGCCTGGCTACACCTAATCCGGAAAGCTGGAGAGTCTGTAGTGTTGTCCATAAGCTACTTCTCCAAAGCTTCAGGCTACAGAGCTTGCTTATCATTTGCTTGGATTGCACAGCCTCCTGAAGCTGTTTTCTGTAACATTAGGTTTAGCCACTGGCAAAATATACGTATTTGGCAAGGTATATTTCTGGTTAAGATTCTGAAGATGTATGATGTAATGAATTAAATGCTTTACAATCCTGAATATTTAAAATATGCCATGCTGTATTTAGCATAGCTGTGGAGAGGAAGAAAGAACATTTACCAGCAGACTGGATGAATCAAAATACCAGGGTAGTTTTGACAAACTTTATTTAACTTACATCATTGCTTATATGAATTTTCAATGGAGTATGATAAATGCAAAGTGGTCATATTTCAATGTAGCCCTCTATTAGAGAAACATTTATGATTTTAGCCCAGAGTACATGGGTAACAGGAGAGCCTTGTTAGCAAGATGTGTATCTGAATAAGACACAAGCCTCTTACACCATCATACGAATTAAAGAGGATGCAAATATCTGAGTATTTCACTTTGGATCTGTGGATTTGCTACAGGGACATCTCTTTCTGTTTGCCAGCATCAGATCTCTTAGTGAAATGGAAATTTGATGTTTGTGATAGTCCCCAAAGTGGACCTTATCAGATAACTTTGCTAGACACTTATTCCACTTGAATCTTTTCAGAGGAATTGAAAAGGTATGCTTGCTTAGCTGTCTGAATTGTCCTCTTGTGTAAGCATCTACCAAGCAGATATTTACCCTTTTATTTGGTCCATATGGCAATATTAATTGTCATAAGCTTTTCTTTTCCTGTGTTTTTTTCTGATGCAATCACTTTGAGAAAAGGCAAAGGTATATGTTCAAGTGATTTTTTAGTATGATTCCATGTCTAAGCTGACTCTTGAAGCTCTGAAATCTGCTACAGAGAAATGGAGGAGTAAAAAATACAGTATGTTCTGACCCTAACTTTATTCTTTATTCTGATAATTTTCAAATTGCTTAGCATGACAGCAACACTGAAACAGATATGAGTAACTAGGGAAGCCTGGACTCTGACTTCCTCTAGGACACTCAAGAGAAGTAAAATCCAGTCTGTGCTCAGAGGGATCTATCTGGTTGACTGTGGTAGATGTAACAGTTTTCCTCCCTGAGACCAACGGGAAACCAGAATTACTCTGCTGCCACTCACCCTATTACAGCATTATAACCTGACTAAAACCAAAGTAATTTAAAATGTGTTGGTACATTTGGTATCCAAGTAATTTTTCAGTCTTAGTATGGCCAGACCAAAACATCCCAGACCAATTTTGAAAAAATGGGTAAGCCATATTATTCCCAGGGTGAATTTCCCCTTTCAGTGCAGTAACTTCTGAGTTTGCCATCCCATGTGGGAATAAAAGTTTATTTTACATTATATTTTCATAACTACACCAAAACTACTAAAAATACCATTGTGGATACAAAGCCTTTTTTTTTTTTAGAAAGTCTCCTTTAAAAAAATCCTTTGAGAAACAACTGTTTGGAAGATCCATCTATTAAATTAAGATATACTTTGTCAATGAGGCTATAAAATGATGATTGAAAGACAGACAGATACCTTTCAGTGAGAACTGATGGAAAAATACTTTAACTCCTAAGAATAACAGAGATTTAACCTTCACAAACTGACAAAGGAAGAAAATTATCTTTCTTGACATTTTCACACCAGTGCTTTCCTGGACTGTTTTGAACATAACGTATTGGCAGTAATTAGGGGAAATTCTTGTTATGCAGGAGACAAGACTAGATGACCTAATGGTCTATCCTGGCCTATGATTTGTTTAAGTACAACTAGTTATTTTATGTTTTTTTTTTCCAATTCCACATAGTTTAGCAGTTAGTCAAGACGGAATCTGGTTATTTCTAGTACAGAAGTGATAGATAAATGTGGGTAATCTTCTTTATTTGAAGATTTCAGTGGTCTGCACATCTTGATGTGGCTTCTTTCATGGTTTTGCACATGAAGGATTCCACAGAATGTGAGATGTGACTGAGCTCATGGTCTGAGGTTATGATATCCAGTTCTCACAAAAAAATACAGAGCTGCTTTGAACAGCCTGCAGGAGTCCTTTTCCAGGGAAATCACCACACAGGGTTCTTCTTATTTAATGCTGCACTTTTCATTGTGAATTTCCAACTGGTCATGAAGACAATAAAGGTCATTATCAACTAGGCAAAGAATGTGCATGGAGGGCACAGAAGATCAACACCAGCTCTGATCTTGCAGTTTGTTCAGCAGCTGCCCTGGGATCTGCATGCATTGGGTATGTTGGGTGTGCTGGATGTGTTCCATACTGTTCAATAGCTACCAAGGATGTGTAGGAAGTCTGATTTACTCTCAGACATTTTGTACCCGTTTCTATTCCTTTATGCATGCTTGTGCAATTACTCATTTGGAGAGGAATCTGGAATTGACTTGCTCCTAAACTAGAAAAGTACTTTCTGTACCTCTTGCTCAGTGGCACCCAGGACTACTCCAGCAGGGAAAGCACGGTGTGTGGAACAGTTCATCTGAGGAATGGATGAGCTGAACAAACTCATTGAAGGAAAGCGATACTAAGCTTGCATCTTGCATCACCCTTTATTCTTGGGCTTCAATACTTCCATGTCTGCAATTAATGGGATGTGTTTTCAGAGCTTTTATAGCATTTTTTGGGGTAGGAGTGATACCTTTTTCAAGTATGCCTTTCAGTGTAATACATAAAAGACAACAGATCAGCATGTAGTAACCTAAAATATTATTTTTGTATTTTTATATATGATGAGATCATATTTATCCGTAAAACCATGAGAGGGCAGCATTCTCTCTATCATCCATATTCTCTTTCTGCTAGAAAATTAAGAGAGACTTTCTTTAACATTCATCTCATAAACCACAGAGAAGTGTTATATATAATTCAGAGCTTGGTTCAATATTCCTTGTAATCAATAGGAATGTTTCCCTTGATTTAAATAAGTGTTGAACTGAGGCTCCAGTTGTTCAAAAGGACATCAGGAAGAACAGACTATATAATTTAAATAAGATATCAAAAATAAGCAGCAGGGAAATTATTTCGGTGGTGGTCAACCATGAGAACAAAACAGCAAGAATATCAGTGTGTTCCCCACTTCTTTGTGCCTTTGAATACAGACAAAGACGTCTCTTTGGAAAAACTGGAACAAAGCTTCTGGACTCAGCACTGAGGTAGCAGAGTGGTATTCTGTGAACTGTATGGCATAAAAGATAAGCTGATGCTCTGTATACACAGACAAGATAAACCACACTCTTTTTTTTGTGCTGTTTGTAATTAATGAGTGGAACAGCAATTTAGGGTTTCAGGGAGTGATCTTGCAATCAAAATGGGACATATTCAAAATGGACAAGGACCTATGGCCATAAGCTAAAACACAAGAAGTTCCACCTCAATATGAGGAAGAACTTGTTTACACTGAGGGTGGCAGAGCACTGGAACAGGCTGCCCAGGGAGGTCATGGAGTTTTCCTCTCTGAAGACACTGAAAACAACACACCTGGAAGAGCTCCTGTGTCACCTGCTCTAAGTGACTCTGCCTTGGAAGGTTGAGCTACATGACCTCCAGTGTTCCCTTCCAACCTGAAGTATTCTGTGATTTCCTCATGTAGAGGTAGAACTAGATGACCTTTAAAAGTCTCTTCTGACACAAACTATTTTATGATTCTGTGATCTTCTGTAAGTGATCACAAAGCATTTGCATCATCTAATCAGGTTTGCTAAGCAAAATTATCTCTCCAGCTCTGGAGTTCATTAATATGGCCAATACCATTAATCGAGACAATAGTTTCAGTGCAAAATGTTACAGCTGTCACATGATCCTTTGAGTAACATCAATACACTATTGTAACAATAAGAGATTGGGGGTTTTGGAAGCATTAATTGTGCATTTTTTTGCAAAACTAGAACAGCTTAAGATGGAGAAAGAGGATTTGAAAAAGGAAAGCAGAATTTTTTACTTCTAAATAACTGCTTCAGAAATGTTAGGTCAGGAGAAGCTACAGTTTTTTAGTCAGATGACTATTTAGACATCTCACAGTGTCAGTCCAAGGGAGAGTGGCAAGCATTAATTAGCATTCTTGCTAGCAGTTTCATCAGAGATGAATACTATTTAATGAACATGGAAACCAAGCTATTCTTTCTATATGGCTTGACATGGTGATCCAACCCCAATCCCCAATGAGTTTATGATGAAATTGAATTTTCTTACTTGTTTACTTCATCTCCTGCTGGTAAGGGAAATTCCTGTATGTCTCTTACTCACAGCATTTCAGTAATTTCAACACCCCTAAAATGATGCACAAAGTTTTCACTGTCAATACCCTTCGGAGGCATCACAAACTGTGGTTTCACAGGAAAGTCATTGAGACGAATGCAATGGTGGGCAAACACACACAATTCCCAAAGTTTGCCCCAAGCAACTATTCTACATGTGAGAAAACAAAGGATCCCCACAGGGGTTGGCAGTAAAACAAAAATGTTATTTGATGTAGAACTATTTTCATATTGGTGTTATTTGATCTGTATCTACTTGCGTTTTCTTTCATTGATATGAGCTACTTAAAAAGGTTGCCCATTTTTTTGGAGGGAAAGAAGTTGTGTCTATCTGTGATCTTTAAATAGGACCATCATAAAGAAAAAAGTTAATTTTGTAGTTATGCTTTGAAGACTACTAAAGGTTTTTAGCATTTGTTAACTTCAAGTATTTTCACATAGTTTCCATAAAAAAGAAAAATATTAGGTATTATTAAATTTCCCGTAACTTGTCATATAAAAATGAATTCAATAACAACTGAGCTCTGCCAAGATGGCTGTATATTTTTTTAGAGCAATAACACAGCTGTTCAGACTAGCCTGCTTTTTACATGGGGTTTGAATTAGCACTTTTTCAATGGATCTCAAAAGCATTTTTCTCTGTTGTTCAACTCAATACTGAAGCTCCAGTTCAGGAAGGTACTTCATAGTGTGAGTAATCCTATTCAAAGCAGTGGGCCACTGACACACTTAGAGATGCACATGTACTTACACATCCCAGGAATGAGGCCTTGGCATACAATGAAACCAGCTGGAGTATGGGGCACCCTCTCACAGTTTGAGTCTCACTTCGTCTCAGATGGAGTCGTGCACTTCACCTGCAAGGCAGAAGCAACAATACATTTTGTTGGCATAGGGGACAGTGAGTTACCAAAATTCAACGGTAAATGGGACAGTGGTCCAACAAGGTTCAACGGCAAGGTATGTGCTGCACAGGGGACAGTGAGAAGCAAAACTGTCAGGAGACCCTCCCTTGAGTCGTGAGGTTCAGAAAGAATCCTCCTGGCATTCTAAACTCCTTCCCAACAGGGATTTTCAGGTGTGGCTGATTCAGGCTTAGTCCCAGACTTGGTGAATGGTTTATGTCTGTACGATCATAGATAAACAATAAAGCCTTTATATGACTTAGCTAAGATTTCAAAGTGTCAGTACTCCTATTCCCATTCACCTACTGGGTATCTGATGTGATAAGGATTCTCTCAGCCTTGAGGAGTAACCTTGAGAGGCATCCCCACTCAAGGGGAGATCCTGGAACACAACTCTGCAGCTATGCAGGAAAGTTCAAGAAATCCTGGGTTGTCCATTAGCTATGGGATAACGTGATTGCTTCATAGTGATATCTGCATACCAGCCAAGTTTTGGCTGGCACATGCTCAACTAGCCCTTGGCTGCTAAGCAAGATTTATAGCCCTTAGCTGTGGTGTTATCTGTCTCTCCAGAGTCCATACAGATGCAGTCATTCTGACCACTACTTATGACTTTTGCTTAAGTAGAAAAAGGGTGAAGGAGTGGCACAGCACCATACACTGGAGTTTTGATTTGATGTTTGAAGTAGTGCCTGACACTCTGCTCTTCATGGGTGGGGTGCCACTGACTCATGCGTGACCTTACCTACACCTTATTTATTTGGAAAACATTCAAGAGGTCACAGTCCCATTGTGATGAATGTAAAACAGGGAAATATGAAATGCAAACATTCAAGACAGGCCCCAAAAGAGATGTCACAACTTGCAAGGAAAGTGAATATGGTAGTAGCAGCAAAAAAAAATCATAGCTTTATGCATCTTCCTTTTTGGATAGAAGGTAGAGTATGGTGGGGAACGAGGGGTGAAATAAGGGAAAGATGGCAAGGCTGCCTGAACATAAATGGAGACAAGGGGAGGGAAGAAACAACTCTTCATTGTGGGACAATGAGACTCCATTAAAGAGATTGGCAATTTGGGTTCTGACCTCCCCCATAGCTGAATCAACTCCAGCCACCAGAAGGCAGGGAAAAGGGAGATGGGGAGATAACCATCACTGTCTGGCTGGCATATGCTGTTGCCAGAGTGTCTGATGAATCTCCTTCACCCTTCTCATCAGCATGTCTGGATTTAATTTGGTTTTCTCTTTTCTGCACAGTGCTGCTGTGGAAGGCCATGGATTTTCACTCATTTTAACAGTCAGCTGATATATTCAACAGGGAGCTTATTTTGCTAAATAAGCTACAAAGCAAAACACCAAGAAGCACATTGCAGTGAAATAAAATACGGACTCTAATTGATGCAGTAGTTTTGAATAAATCTTTCCATTGTCACAGTCAGCATGCTAAATGCCAAGGCCTGTCAGCACCATTTCTTAGTTACCTACCCAAGGTAATCACACAGCTCTTCTCATTGCAGAATCCAGCTGTTAGCAATGCCAGTTTATGAGGCTTTACCCAAAAAGAATTTTTAAAAAGGCAAAAATTAAATGACAGGCTCCATTTTGCAAGATTGTCAGATCCCATCTCTTCTTGCAGAGCCAAAATAACTTGGAGAGCACTGTGGATGTTTGGCTGGGAGTGCATTGGTAAGGTGATGCCCCAGCAGCGAACTGAAGGCAGCTCATTCAAAAGCCTTGCATTGGGCCACCCTACCCTTTTGTGGAGAAATGGCCTTGGGGAAGTAAACATCTGCAAACAGTCTGTGCCACACAAGGTTTATAAACAGCTTAATTTATAAATTCGCTGTCTTTAGTTATGGACTTGTGATGCTTTTTGTCTGTTTGCAACTTCAAACTCTGTATATAAGCAGGAACAGCAGCCACTTCGTCCTTGGAGTTCCTTCAGTCTGTATGAAAGAAAGGTATCCAACGCACATTTAAGACCAAAATTTTACATTAGTCCTTCTGAGTGGTTACCTAAGTATATTTACACTCTGAACATGTAAAGTCATTATATAGGCAGAATGGGAGGAAAAATGAACATCCAATTTATGAGAAATGAGAGGCAGAGGGAGCAGAAAAGGGAAAGCCACTGACTGCAGTTTTCTGCTACTGCACAGCAGACATCACATGGCCCCTGTCACAGAATTAATGGTTTAGGGAAAAAAAAAGCTCTGATACCAGTCTGGCCCCAAACTCTGTGCTGTGCACTTTGCCGACTTCATCTGGCATCTCTGAGTGACATGTCAGATTGTGATTAGACTTCTGAAATTAGAAGATAAAGAAAGGCCTTTTTTGGCATTTCGTGCCAAAAAGGTTATAGTAATTTAAGTATTTAGCCTTCCAGACATTACATGTTTTTCAGGAAAAAAAAGTGATTTTTCCATTTTCTCCTGGTTTTCACAGGTGCCCCTTTCTTGTTCTCCTCTTACACTGAAGAGTCAAAATTTATCCTGGTAAATTTACCTGTAAAATAAATTTCGTTCAAGATTCTGCTGCTGTGAAAAAATCACATTTTATTTATCAAGGGGTATTCAGGCAGGTTCTATAAAAAAGTATTATTGGCCTGAAAAACTTTCCCTAAAAACATTTTAGAATTTATTCATGATAGTCTGTAGAGGTTTTTTTCCCAAGCTACTATATAGAAAGGATGAAATTTTGTATTAAATTCTAATAGCTCAAAAATTGTACGAAAAGATAATAATTTTGTATTAAACACTAAAGGACTTTCCTCCATGAGGATATAAGCAAGCTCCACAGGAACTAGGAGTTATGCTGCAGAAGGATTTTTCAGGCTTAGAGAGCTTGGGGGAGGGTATTTGAGTGCATTAGTATTCATTCCACACTTTTGCCTGCTGTTCCACATGCACTATTTTGTGCCTGCATAAACTGCTCTGGATACAGATCAAAATTATCTAAAAGAATTCACAGAAAAAAACCCCCAACAAAACAAACAAAAAAAAAAAAAAAGAAAAAACCAAACCAAAACAAAACAAAAAAAAACCCAAAACAACCAGAGCAGCAGTTTCTATGTATTTCCATATTGCCTTCATTTTCATTGCCATTTACTGTTAGCCTTTTTATAACAATATGAAAAAAGATGGCAGAATCAGAGAAGGGAAAGGCTTTGTCTGATAAGAAAGGCTTTTACATTTTAGGGAGAAGTTCTCACAACAAACCAGAATGCTGTTAGCTTTCCTTGTGCAGTCAGCATCAACAATTCAAGGCAGCAGCACTGAATTCTTTAACTGAAAGGTCGCGTTAAAGTTGTTATTATTATTACTATTCTTTCTTGTTTGCAAAATCTGTTTGTACATAGGAAAAAGTATATTGATCTCTTCTGTGTTAATACTTTTTAACAGGGTGAACACTCACTTCCTCTCATTTTATTTTCTGCTTCTCAAGCCTCCTGAGTCATAAGCCAGTCCAAGAGCAGACTGCCAAGGAGCCATGCTTCCATCTCCTGGAGCTGAACTCGCAGCTGCAGGAACACTTACTGGGAAATTTCACTAAAGATCAAGTGGGCACCATCACCTGCAATACATGGATTTATCAAGCAAGTTCTGCTTTACTCCTGTGCAAAACCAGGCTTCCTACTAAAAGCTTGGGAGGAACCTTTAATTTCTTGTTCACTGAAAGAAGTCTGGTTCATGGCCCATCACCACTGATTCCAGGCTCCTTCAATATTTGTCCTAGTAGTGACATTCTTGAATCCTGATTGAAAAGGAGCATGGCAATGAGCAAACTTGTCTTACAATACAAAGTTGTATTGCCTAGTCTGAGAGCAGGCCAGAAGAAGAATCTCTGGAGCTCTAGAAATATGGGAGTGTATGGAGATCAACAAAACAAACAACAACAACAAAAAAAACCCAACCAAACAAACAACAAAAAAACAACAACAACAAAAAAAAAACCAAAAAAAAAAAAAAACCACAAACAAACAAAAACCAAGCAAACAAACAAAAAAAACGTAGAGGCTAGAAAGTTAAGGGTAAGCTTCAAAAGCAAAATCCCACTAGGAGAGGGCAAGCTTAGAAGAAAGCTGAGAAGGAAGTTTATACATTTTTGGAGGGATGAATAAAGGTGGATTCAGGGAAGAGGTGCATCTTACACACACACCCACAATACACAGAGAAGTCCAGTGTTTAAAATTCACATTGCACGACACAGCGAACTCCCAGTGCTAACTGAGGCACAGTATGGTAGATGCAAAATTTTTAAATAAGCGTGTTCCCTTGTGGACAATAATCACTGACTCTGGGCAATCTCTTTAAAAGTCCTGGTCCCTGCTGGGTGAAGCCCTGGAATCTGTGCTGTTGCTCTCCCTGCTGCATTTATGGTGATGAAAAATAAATATGCATGAAGCTAACAGTTAGTTTGGCTTCCACAAAAGCTCAATTTAGCTCACTTCTCAGTGCTGAATAAGAGAAATTAAAACCAATAATTAATAGTTCTTTCAATACAGTGAGTAAAGAGCAGCATGTGATAAAAATGCTAAATCTGGGGAAACTTCAGAGCTGGAAGATAAAGACTGTGCAATGCATTCCACATTTCTGAGGAGGTACCACATACTTTGCAGGGCACTGATGGACTAAACAAAAGAAAATGTCTGGTCAGAAGAAACAAAGGAATGCACTGCAGCATCCAGGAAGGATGTAGCACAGTCCACACCAGCTGGAATGCCTCTCCCGAGGAGCCTGAAATTCCTTCCATCTCCTCCCCTCTCCTGTTTTTGGTTTTCAACCTTCTCTGCCAAAAAAAGGACAAAAGCTTTATTATGTTTGAAGTCTGGCCACAAACAAAATTACCTAAAAGGTGCTTCAGAGCATTTGGTACATGAGCATATGCTATTTCTGCGGGGACATGGCAAGCTTTCCCAGTGACTTTTGCCATCATCCACAAATTGCATATTCCTTCTGTGTTACTTCACAAAGGTTCCTCCTTTTTTTCTTGGCTTGCACCACTGCACTCACTTCCTTTGAAGCCAGAAGCTGCAGAGCTGACAGTGTACAAGGAATTTCAAATAAATTGTAATGGCAGTTTTGGGGAGGAAATATTGGGTGCTCATTCTTGATTTTGTTACTTTATGGTGATTTTTTTCTGTGTAAAGTTGTAAATGGGGGGTTTTTGTGGGTGTGCTGTGCAACCTGACTGAGGAAGGCAGCATACATACGAAATTTCAGAATGTTTTTAAAAGTACAGCAAGTAGAAGGCAGACAAGTACATACATTTTTTGTAATATGTATACACACATATATTACACATATACTGCATTACACTTATGCCTGCCCATCAAACGTTCATTGCTCCCAGACAGAGAGGGTGGGTAGAGTAATAAGTAAGGAGTCTTCAATATTCATCCAAGAAGGGTGATCTATGAATAATGAAGACATAGAGGTGGTTGGGGGAAAGTGGGCAAGCTGAGGCCAGCCTCAGTGGCACGCGAAAGGAAACAGGAGCCATATGAAAAGAGACATAAATAGTAAGGGAAAGGACCATGTCACTCTCAAAGGTGTGGACCAAATGCTTTAACTCAGTTCAGTGGGAGAAGGAAAGGCTGTTGGAGAAAGTCAAAACAGCATGGCATTGATACGACAGACAGCAAAGCCAGGAACTTTCTATAAATAAGGAGAAAAGCACTGCTCTGTGTCTGAAATCACTGTATTTGTAAATGTTATCTATGTATCTATGTAACTCATAGAATTGTCATGCAGATTGTGTGATATTTGCAGCTGAAAGATATTGCTTTTATACCAAATATTCTTATTTTAAGTCCTTTAAAAGACTGTACTCTCTCACAGTGGCTTTTCTGTCCAACCTCAGCAAAGTCTACACTTGAAGTTCCAGTCTCTTACCTCACCTGTATTTCAGATTGTTCAGCATTGAAAGCCCCTGCTGTACTGCAGATGTTTCCTGCCGCAAGAAGCAGCCACGGTCCTGTGTCCAGGAGCAGCCAGCTTCTTCTCACAGATGACAACTGCCTTTAACTACTTTCCTGGTTGAATGAGGAGAGCCTAGCAATCCACAGGTGGTGAAACCATTCGGATGTAAATTATACAGGCTGTCCATCAAGCTGCACAAGGCAATAGCTGGTTCACAGTTGAATTAACCCAGTGTTTGAGAAATTTGAATTCAGAACATGTAGCCAAAACCGCTCAGATCTCCATGCAAAATTCATTGAAGGCCGAAAGTGGCATCATTTCTGGCCTGACAATCCTGCGTTATGTGGAAAACCAGAAGGAGGGAAACTTGGTGCCATGTTAATACTGCCCAAATATACACAATGAAGTCAGACTGAAAGCAATGAAATTGCAGACGTTCCTCATGAGCTAAGAGGACCATTTTCCTTAACCAGTGACCTTCAATTACAGAGTAGCAAGCAAATTAGTAGAGACAAAAAAGAAAAACCTGTTAGCCAGAAAATCTTACTGGCTAAAGCTTGTCTTGTTTCAGTTCCAGTTTTCATAGCTTTCGGTAAAATATGTGCTGTCTCTTTCTCTTTTGGAGTACTGGTGTTAACTGGAAATGTTGATTCTGGGAACAATGAGTTCCTTCTTATCAAATGGGGTTTACAACTGAGTTTTTCAGAAAACTTCAAAGGTTTCTGAGTACTTGAAGGATCTGAATCATTGCCTCAATTCTCCTGATGCCAGAGAGATTAAGTTAGGAAAAAATTCAAGGCCAAAAATGGCAAGAGCAGGTATGGCTAAATAAATTTGTAATTTCTCAGTTCACAGCTCTTCAGCATTCCTTGTGCTCATGCTGGTTTGCCTATAGGCTGGAGTGACTGTGAAGCAGGCTGGGATGTAAATTTACAGTAGTTTGGGCCCCTATACAAAATGGGGGCTTATCCTGTATTACAGCCATCTGAAAAGTAGGAATCTGATCTTACCCAGTTCAAATTGTTCATACAACATGAAACATTCACAAATCCAGCTGAATTACATAGTGTCAATCCACTTCGAAAGGGAACTAGAGAAGATAACATCATCTACCAGCAAAGGGTGTCCACATAGGGAACCAGCATTCTTCAAATTCACAAGCTGACTTAATTCCCTAAGAAGACAAGCCCAAACAGCAAAGAATATATGTCCTTCCTCACTTTGAAATTAGACATGTCTATTTATTTTTTTTTCTTTTTTTTAATGGCTGATAATACTATATATCTTTTTTTACCTCATTTTTCAGGTCCTTCATTGCAACCTTCAAATCCTATAATCCAAATCAAGCTCTGTTTTGATAGGAAAAGCTCCATATTCTCCATATTTCCTTCTCTGGACACGGTTTGACAAGTGGGATTTTTCCTTTTTGTATATTAGCCCCATGTATATGCCTCAGACTTACAAAACAAGCCAAAGTCCAAAAAAAAAAAAAAAAAAAAAGGCAAATCCACTTACAAGATAAAACAAGCCATACAGTTAAAACAAAGATAATCATGTAGGTATAAGCTTCCTCTTGACAACATTATTATAAATACTTTTTCTTTTCCTTCACTATATACTGGCATGAAATCTTTACCCTGAGGTTTCTGAGTTATATGAGAGAAAAATGATGGGGCAATAGCTGCAGAAGGTTTTCTCCTACTTTGGTCAAATCTGAGACATACTTTCCTGCTACCTGCACCACCACACTGCCTGCAGATGAACAGTTTTCTTTAAGCCTCCATTTTCAAAGTGTTCTCAGTAGAGATCATCAGCTCTTACAATTTAAAGAGAGAGATTCACTTCCAAGAGACAGCTGTAATAGCATGGTAGAATGCCAGATTGTTGCCTTCTTGCAGCTACTAATATGTTTGTTTTCAGAGCCAATCGATCTTTTTGAGATTCCTCTTCCCCTTAGTTTGACATAAATCTCTTAATGACGAGTCTCTGAGTGTTCTCTAAATGCAACATGTGGTGAACTCTAAGTCCCAAGCCTGAAGCCACAGTCTTCCCACTGTTTGTTGCTTGGGCTCAGTAAACATCACACTGATATATTGAGATGACTCAGTGAGGCAGTGCTCACCTGCCAGCACCGACTCACTGGTCGGGACTTGTGAATTTTTCCAGATATCAGGCTGGAAGAGCAAAGCCATTTATAGACCTGGTGATTATAATGATGCATGGGAACAAAAATAGTTTACAACAATAATAACATCCAGGACAGCAATACAAATAGTGAGGATAAAAAACAGGGAAAGATAAATACCTGTCTGGAAATATGACTACTAGTGAATCAATAAGTTGATGTCCTAGCAAAAGCACATCACTGCAGACTGAAAGCAATGTCGTGTTGGTAACCTTCAGTCTGCCCAATCAAAGTTGTCCTTTTTCTCCAGTCTTATGTACTCTTACAAGTTGCAGTGAACCATTTCTGTTAACTAGAGGGCTGTTTCTGCATCACTTTTAACTAATGACTGCTAAAATAAGCTAGTTGTACTCCTGTAACATGGAATGGAATGGAGTACTTAACACCTGTAATATTCAATACTTCAGATTTGTTAGTGAAAGAAGAAAATCTGATTTTTTAGTTTCTTTTCCTATGACAGTTTGTAAACTACACTATGACTAATGAATACTTTAAGGCACTTAACTTTTAAAAAATAATTTCAGGCTGTGTCCCTTCTCTCTTATGGCACGTAGTCACAAACGTGGTTCTTTTAAACACTGCTGAGAACAACTTTCTTGTAGCATGGACAAGTGTTTATTACAGGGTTTACTGCCTTGTCCTATGATTCTATGCTCTGCAAAAGCACATCTTAACTAATTCCCAAAGGCAAAGTGGCAACACTGTAAAACACTTGTGAAAACAACCAAACTGCACTTTAAACCTTGTTAAAGGGCAGTTCTTCTTTGGAAAGTGACACAGAAAATGGCAGTGTGGGATCCTGTATTTATTGTGTATGTGTGATTTCAGGATCAAACATGCTAAGTACAAGCATACAGTTCTCTCCTAACATCCACAGACAGCTCTACAGACTCCGTTGAGATTAGATAGTTGAAACTTTCATGTTCATGTATGGTTAAGATGATGGTCTCCTTAGCAGCTGTCCCAACATGCTGTCATCACTGAAACAGATACACCTTTCCCCCCCTTCCATTTCGCTGAATGAGCTTGAAGTGGATCTGTTTCCTTCTCATTAACCTGTCAGTTTTTTCACTGCTTAGGGAGGAAAAATGTCTTTTCATCAGAGAAGTCAGCATATCTAATTCTGAACAAAAATATACACAAAATAGTTGTGTTGAAGAAGATCTCACTTCTTAACAACAGCACCATTTTCAGCTGAAGAATTTTAATGATTTTCTAATTTGTTTTCTGATCTGGTTAATTGCATAAAATATTTCCATCTCTAGAAAATTCTGTTATTAACACTATTGTCCATACACATTAATCTGTTTAAATAGGCTTATGAGCTATAGTTTTATTTCCCTACAGAGCCAGGTGTTGGGCATTTATGGCTAGTACCAGCAATGAGAAGACACACCCCCATTCAAAGCCCATTGAAATTCAGTTAATAGTGTTAATTAACCACCGGAAGCTCGCTATGCATTTGCTGCTTTTCTTTCTGCTGTATCTGAGATGAAAGCAATCAGCCTCACCTACCTCCCAAGCTTAACATTGGAGCTGCTTCCAATCAGAAGAGACACATGGCCCTGTCCAGCTCATGGCCTTTGAGAGGATGAAAGTAGTTTAGTTTAAATTTCTGCTTATGAACTTAATAATTTCTGCTGATGGAATTGCTGTAGTATTATGGTTGACACTTGAAGTTGGTTCTGGTATGGAAAATACCATACTCACACATAGCTATCCTGACATGCCCAAAGATGTCCATGTCAGGAACAATCCTTCCTACTCCCTCACAATGAAAATGCGGGAATGTACAGGAAAAATTAATCTATTGGCAGTACTGTGCTTTTCTCTGGGCAGTACATTCATAAATATATTTAAGAATAAATGCTAAAGTACTAAAAAGTTCTGAAAAGATTACAGGAAAATTTGCATCATTCATTCCAGGTACAATCCCAATCAAGTGGTGACTACTACTCGTCAAATATCAGCAATGCTGCTTTGAGTGGTAGGCTTTCTGTGCCAGTTTTCACATCACTTCTTACAGAGAACTTACCGCTAATTCAAGTATCTTGAATTTTTGTCATCCTGACAAGTGTAACTAGCATCCGTTTCCATCTTAGGTTATGCCTGATGCATGTTCAATTGGCTATGGATTTGTAAGGGGGCACAAGTGAGGCTGTCCTTGAAGATGATGGTTTCCAGACAGTGTAGCTGAATTTTTATGAAATAATATGCAGGCTTTTCCCACCTAACTCTTGCCAATCCTGCTCAGCCTTGTGACTCAAAGGGGTAAAACTGCACAGCCCAGCGCCAACAGGGGACCCAGTTTCAAATACTTCAATAGCTGGTATATCCAGAGCTGAGGTTTTAATCTGGCCTGTGGAAAGGGAGAGAAAACCATCTGTGCAATCTGAAGGCACATCAGGCTTGGCTTCTACCCCAGGATCCCACGGGCTCCAACAATCCTTTATAGTTATCTGCAGGTTGGGAAAATAAATCCTTTCCCTGCGCCTTTCCTCTGCTTCACATCCGGCACACTCAGGTTCCCCAGGGCTTCCATGGAGCCCTCGGAGCAATCCCTAGAAAAATGAACAGCAGGGTTTGATCTTCATGGTTTTCGAAAAATGCCCTTTTCTAACTTAAACTTGGGGGTAAGGAAGAACAGCCGCCTGAGGGGGGTTTCTCCTGTGGGCAGGAGCACGCTGAAGCCACGATCGTGGCTGAGAAATCACAGCACGGGCCCCGTGTCGCCGCCGGCCCGGCCGAGCCCCTCAGGCCGCTGCAGGCCGGCGGGGCCCGCAGCCTCGGCGAGAGCCGGGCGCCGTCCGCCGCATTCCTGCCCCAGCAGGGAACGGCAGCCAAAGGGGACCCTCCTTCTCCCGAGCTTCCCCGCCCTGGCCTTCGCTCCCAGCCAGCCCCGCTGCTGGGAGCCCCCGGGGAGCCGAGCCAAGGGCCCGGAGTCTCCCCCTCGGGCCCGCTGCAGAGCGGAGCGCGGGGCGGCACAGCCAGACAGCCAGACAGAGCAATTAAACCCTCCCCTGGCCAGCCCCTGACACTCCCTCCTGCATTTTCCAGTCTGTGGTTACGGCGCTCAAAGGGTTCCATTAAGTCACCAAATTTTACAGGTTCCTTAAAAAAAAAAAAAAAAAAAAGAGGGGGGTGGGGGGAGGTGAGGGGGAGTGCGCGAGAGAAAAGTTTGGTCATGGCAGGGAATGTGTGATCAAAGCTGAGCCCAAGCTTCCTGTTACACCGGGACTATATATATATCGTGTCTTTAATGTTGGGAATGTAAGCAGCTGCTGGAGCCTGGCGCTGACTCTCTGCCTGATTCCCAGCGCGCTGAGGTTTCTTCCACCGACCACAATGAACAAGTTCCTGTGCTGCACGCTTGTGGTGAGTCCCTTCGCTGAGGTAGATGGGCTCTGGGATGCACTGCAGCTTCGGACATCAGGCTGGAGAGACACACGGCTTTTCTTCTGGGCTTTTGTTTTGGGTTTGGGTTTTTTGGGGGAGTTGTTTGTTTCTTTGTGGGTTGCTTTGTCTTCTTTCCGTTTTCTTGGTAAACCCTTTTTGTTTCAACTCTCCAAACTTTCCTGGTGAGTTTGGAATGTGATGGACACGTCCAGCTCCAGGGAGACAGCAGGGATTTTCATCCCATTCTCAAGGTAGTGGCATGATTTGCTTTTATTTTGCCCTTTTTTTTTCTTCCTGAATTCCTCCCTACTTTTGAAAGGCCTCATCATACTGGTCTGAAGCAAAACCCTTTATCGAGTAATAAATTTAGAAGCTGTAGGCTGTAATATTTGTTTCTGATTTACAAAAGCTTCCTCCCTGCCTGCCTCTAATCTCTGCTGCAGTGACACTCTTGGTATCTCAGGTACTGCGCTGGCTTTCTTAACCAGGAAAACCACTGTGAACTCCACAAAAAAATCCCCACAAGTGTGTGGTTCTTGTCTTGGCTTAGAAAATTCAGCTTCATATGCAAGAAAGTGATGAATTAGTAGCTGTGCCAGTAGCTATTACAGAAGAAGTTGGGTTATTAAATCTAGTATAAGCCCTTCCTTTAATAAGATTTTGTTTACTTAATGATTTAGTAAGATACTTCCAGATGCAAATTTAGAGATGTTAGCAGTGCAATAAATCTTTCAAAATGTTATTTAATAAATTCAGTCATATAGAATTGTATCTGAGTTCTGTTTAATTAAAACCTGCCTACAGACAGATCCTTTATAACATCTATTTGGAGGCTCTTCATCTTTTGCATAAGGAAAATTTCAAAGAAAAACATTAAAAAATAATATTCAGAGCAGGCTTTTGCTTTTGCCAGCACAGTAACTTGCTTCTGGGTTGTTTTGGTGAGTACAACGGCATTAATGTTGTGGCAGAGCATTAGAACTGAGATCCATTTATTCTGAAAGCTTTTTATAAATGCAACGAGATTTCCAGGATCTGATGAGTAATGCGTGTTTATTACTCTCTGTACAACTTTCTGAAAGAGCTTTTTGAGAAACAAACCCAAAGTAATTAATGGTGCAAGGGAAGCAAAATTTGTCAGGCTTGTGGTCAGCAGATTGAAATGCAGGACAACGTTTTCATCCCATGTCTGATATTGTGCCTTCTTTGTCAATATGAAATCACAGGAAGTTAATCTGGAAATTTCAGCAATATCTGGTTATTAACCTGGCTTCTTATCTGTGGCTGTCATAAAATTATCATATCAGGATTTTGATTTTGATTAAATGCAATGTGCCTGTTTGTATTCTCCCACAAAGTAATGGCATTTGGTGAAGTTCAGCATAATCCTCTGGCAGATGAATCTTGGAGTGGAAATACATTGGTGACAGTACATACCAAAGAGATCATAATTCAACTGCATTATTATTATTATTACTATTATTATTATTATTCAATTTATTTAAAATTACTGTGAAATTTAAGTAAAATTAGTGAAGTTTAAGTACTGTCAGATGTGCCAGAACTCAGAAAAGTACCTTTAGTATGTGTTTCATAACAACCCTTTTAGGAGGCACAACTATAGTTCAAAATTCTGTGTGTTTGGCCCACATACCTTGGAACTGAGTTTGGAGACATTGTATCTAAAAAGACTTCTGGGGCATGATGTACTTGGAGCCTTAGCCTTTTTTCTAAGGTTTCAGAAAGGTTACACTGCTGTGGTGGTGCGCTGATGTTTGTGTTGTTTGCTTGGAACACTAAAGCTGCTTACAAACATTATGAAATTGGACTGAATGGAAAGAAATTCCCCAGAGCTGAATCTCATTACTTGTCACTCACGTAACTATCTTGACCCTTATACTTGACCTTTCTCTATTTTGGACCTCTGGGCACATGTGACATTCTTTTTCTGGCCTGCCTGTTGGGTTTGCTGTGTGTAGGCAGCAGTGGCTTTGCAGCCCATGAGGGTAGGAGTTATCTTTCTGTCTGACTTTCTTTCTGTCTGTCTGCATGTGTCTTGGTTAAAAATAAAACACTAAGGTTACCAGAAGAATTTTTTAAAGATATTGTCACAATTGAAGCAACACCCACTGTTCAAATCTCATGGAAAACTTAATTTTGTTCCTTCTGTAAAAACACCTGTTTGCACATAGTACTGGACATACATTTTACAGCTAGCAGTCAGCTGTTAGTAATTTTGTCAGTGCAAAGGCAGACTGTAGCTACAGTGGGAACACCCGAGGTTTAGGTTAGCTCTAAATCTTGCTGTCAGTCTGATGAATAACATTCCAAAATGTAAGACACATATTTTGGAGAGTATCTAGCTAATTTTCCCTGCTTTTTCCCCCTACAAGTTTCAAGGCAAATGTAATTCATATAAACGAAGACTTTCAATTTAGCACTTCTTTGATAAGATCCAAAACTGCTCTTCAGCTGAATTTCCTTTTCCTACCACTGAAAATTA
Organism: Acridotheres tristis; assembly: GCA_037013685.1. NCBI lineage: Eukaryota > Metazoa > Chordata > Aves > Passeriformes > Sturnidae > Acridotheres > Acridotheres tristis. The sequence goes on along the minus strand of CM072886.1, from coordinate 136,515,311 downwards.
AACAGTAGTTTAGACCCCTAAATTGCTTTGTGAGTGTCAACTCATGGTGCCTCAAGAAGTCTCTACAAGACTTGACTTTTTGACATTGCTTTATGGACAGAGAATCGAAGACAGTGTTTCATAGCCTCAGTTTTGAATACGGATCACTCAGCAAAGTCACCAGTTGAACTCCTTATGTAAAACAACAGCCTCCACTTTACAGTGTCTTTCAAACAAAGTTGGTCCTGTTATGTCCAAAGTGAGTGGATTACAATGAAGCAGTGGGTAGAATAATGGAAGAGCTTTATCAGCTGAACTCAAACCAGTGAAGATGACTCCATGTTAGATTTCATTGTGTACCTGGTACCTGGCTATGGTCTGCAGAAAGCTCCTTTGTCTTGGCAGTGCTCTCTTGAGCCTGCAGCAGCCCTGGGGTCAGCAGTGCTGCAGAGCTGCTGGCCCAAAGAGGTTAAATCTGGTGATTGCATGGGCCTCCAGAACAGCAAGATGAGAAAGATGAAAGCAAGATGAGAGTAATTCCTCCCAGGATGACACGTATTTCACAATGGTAATTTTCAATAGTTGGATGTGGATCTGATCTAGCATGGCATTGTCAAATACTGGATCTAAGTTATTGATGAGGACGACCTTGATAATATCATCCAGTGCTGTATTTTGCCAGTAGGATTTCTCTGGGCCTGTGCATGATTTCAGTGAGGAATTCTGCCTAAGGGCTGAGGATATGTGAAGGCCTCCTGCCTTTGCTTTATCCAAATACTTTGTGTAGGAGGCAAGGTAGGAGAGTTGTGAGGTTTTACTTTGAACCCAATGCAAACACTGGGAGCAATCTGACAGATGTCTTGAACGATTATTTATCACACAAGAAAATATGCTTTGGAATACTTGTGGAATGCAAAACAGAAACAGATTTATCTTTCTCAGCAAATTAAACATTCTCCTTTGGTCTACAACCCAAAACCACAAAGCCAAGCTATATAATAATATTTTCATATGCTGAAAAGCCACTCTCTTTTCTGCCATAAAGCAGTCATTTAAAGGGATGATGCTTGAAGGATTTTTGCTTCATGTGCTTTGTCTTCTAGTTCATTTTAATTCAACAAGAGAAATCAAGCAGTTCTTTGCCTTACATTTAAAGATGAAAGAAAAGGGTGTGTATTTTTTTATGCCCAAGATCTGAAATGAAATTTTACTATCACATTATTTCTCTTTCAAAAGCAGCTTCTAACGAATCAAACAAATGGACTGCACAGGCCTTTTATGTTAGGATTGCATATGCTGACATAAGGATGGGATGGAGAAATATAGCTTCAGGCCTAATGTGCTGAGTGACACAATGAAAGAAATGCTGTCTAACCTTGGGTAATTCATCTTGAAGAAGTTCTCAGTATTTACTTGCGTCACACTGACTTACACTAGACTTATATTTCAACACTTACAGTTCATCCCAATTCCTCACACTGAGACAGCCATCCTGAGAGTGGGGATTTTCCCCAGGGAGATGGAGGAAGATTGAGTTCTTTTTAGAAGTGAGCCCATGACACTAGAACTCAGTTTCACCCAATAGGTTGTTAGATGTAGTTAATGATATTAGGTTTTGTTCTAGTTTTCTTTTGCTGTAACAATTTTGTTATTGATAGCATTTCATACTCATAGAACAAAAAAAACCCCTGAGCTTTGGGAAGTTTTTTTTAAATTGGGCCTTGCATTTCATTAACCCTAGAAAAACTGTTTGCAAGTGAATCACACTAACAATTAATTGTTGGCATATGAACAATTGGCTGAGGGTTTAAAACTGAAACTGCCTGGATCACTTCAGTCCATTTGCCATCTCTTCCAGGAAACCAAATGTCATATTTGCTTTCAGAAGGGCATTGAGAGCTATATTTATGACACATGGGTTTCTTACACCTGCTTCTCAGTGAAAGGTTGTTCCTAATCTTCCACTGACAAGAGAGTCCCCTTTTCATTTGCCAGCATTATCCTTTAATGAAGAAAGTTCTTCTTTCTGAGTTCACTGTCTGTCTGTACTGAATCCATAGCTTCTCTTGTGACTTTCCAAGCTATTGAAAAAGGCCAGATCCTCTCCAAGAAGCTCTCCATTTCCTTCTAAACCTTCTCTGTACTGCTTCCTAGTGAATTAACCTTTCCTAAACAAGGATAAACAGAATTTTACACAACCTTCTGAATGACAAATCCATTAATTCGGTCATGTGCAGCACTGATGGATGCCAGCTTTGGTTTCTTAAAGGTTATAGGATGAACATACTCATTGTCCCTAGTTCTCATTCCAGTAGACTGAAGCCAGACTTGTAATTTCTTCCTTCTTTCAAATTAGCACATGACATCTTTTCCAGCAAGAGCACAACAGGCCAGTGCCAGCATGAGTATGGAAGAAATCTTGCTTTCTCTGAAGCTTCTGGGGAGATCACCACTCAGACCTATTAAGTTCTGATCGTGGCACTTTCCTGTGCTCAAATAGTGGTGTTTCTTGCAGAAGACATTCAGGTGCTTAGTATGCAGACCACCTTTAAATATGGACATTCAGATCAATCAGAGGTTTTGTTTAGCTAAGAAACTGCTATCAAGTTGGTCATAGCATAGTTTAAGAGAGGAAATGTCAGGAATGACATAAAATGCATTTAAATACCATTTTAATCTGTTTTAGGAATATTCTTTTGAAGGGCCTCTCCTGATCATCCTTATTTACTGTATTTTAATTTCCACATCAGAGCAGCCCTGGAGTGCACAAAGTGGATTTACCAAAGTAAAGTGAACTGATGAAAGTAAATCTAGAGATGGATCCCAGAGACACACCAGATGCACTGTAACCACTAATGCATGCTTGTCCATGAGAGCAGATTGAAGTCAGTTCAAAATATCCCCTCAGAATAATACATAATGTGGATGTCAGGTGCTCGGCACCATCTGTTTTGCTCTGCAAATCTGCTGTAACAGGTGATGCAAATTCCTAATGTAAGCACAAACTCAGTGTGTGTTAGGCTAGGAAAGGACAATTTAGTGATGTTCCCCTCCAGCTCACTCTGTGAACTGGGGGACAAAAGAGTCTTTCCATTCTGTTTGTGCCAAGTTGCTGCAGTAAACCTAGTGAAAAGTCCATTTCATTATCTTCCACCATTTCTACTGAATTCTTGCAAAATATCTGAAAAATAGATTGACTTTACTTTGGCCCTTGATGTAGGTTTAAAGATAACTTCTGATTTTCAGGTTGCATATCAATATTCAGAATACTCACGTGTCCTGTGTGTTTTCAGCCTGCATAGAAGACAATTTTGCAGATCTTTTTTCTTAAGTATTACCAAGTAACCTGCAGTAGTCTTATGAAGTGTGGTATTGGGGGATTGAGGTCCAGAAATGTACTTAGCAACATATTAATGGCTATGTTTGGTCAAAAAAAATCTAGAAAAAAATGCCCTAAAAAGACCCATATGCTGTCTATGGCAGTGGTTGATATCTGATGCATAGAAAAAATGGAAGAAAAGGACAGAAAAATATCACTATTTTTGTCAATTCAATTTTTGATTTGGGATTTCTTGATCAAAAGGTGATGTTTATGTTTAATAGTCCTTTAATATTTTCATCCATGACTATGTCTGGGAACATTTTGAACTCGACTGCTTGCAGTGTCCCATGGCAGTGAGTTGCACAGATCGCTGTGCTGAAAGGCTCATAGTAGTCAAACAGTAGTAATGGTAATCTGTGTTGAACATTATGTATAAGATGCTCTGGTAAAATTCTGAGATATTAATTGCATTTATATCTTTAGTTTGACTGAAGAATCTTTTTGTCATAATATTTTACTAAATAAAATAGTTGAATCCTGCATCCATGTTGGCTCAGACACTGATAAATGGATCACTGCAGCTACGTGATGTATATTTCTGGGAAAAAAAGGGAACAAGTGTGATGTGCTTTTCTTTTAAAAGCATGACGAAAAAAATCAACTGGGAGGACTGTTCTTTTTGTCATGCTGATTTATTAATCCTATTATTATGGGGTTTGGTTATGCTCATTTAGATTAATAATATAAGTTGCCATTATTAGTTTATAGTTATTGGTTCTTCCAAGGACAAAACTCTTTATGTCTCACACATATATGGTTCCAGTATTGTTTTGCTCAATTTTAAAAATCAATTCCTCTCAAACTGTGTTGAAATATTTTCAATTTTTATTGGCTTGTTTCCCACAGCTGTGGGTTCTTCAAGAAGCAAGTGCCTCCATTTTTCCCTACAAACCCCTATGCCTTCATACCCTGATACTGAAATCTAATTACTTTTAATGCTGAATCATCCCCTGCAGCAAAATTCTTTACTTGTCTCATACATGGTTTCCAGTGTAAATAGTTGAGTAAGGAAAATAGATAAAATCTTGTTATTCTTGCTCCTGCATGTTGAGGAGTAGAGTTAAGTTATGAAATTATTCACCTATCTGTTCATTATGTGAAAATGTGTCACTAAGGGCAGAGACACAAGCAAGAGGAGCAGATTCTACTGCAGTGCCAGCTCTGGATTTGTGGGGAGCTGTGCACTGCAGAGCAGGAATACTGGTGTTTCTCCACGAGGACATGATGCCCATATGACTGGTTGCTGTCCCTAATAATTTTCAGTGCCAGATTTTCACCTCTGTTGGGAATTGTCTTGGATTTTCACAGACATCTGCATGAAGTGTGGGTTGATGCTAGGCTTTGTAGCACCTGTGTCACATGTTGTAGTCAGATCTGTTCTGTGAAGGGAAAGCTTGTGTCTATGCAAGTTTTGGACACTGGGATGCTGTATTATCTATTACTGAATTAAAACCGTAGAAGAAAACTTTACTGTTCACATGAACAATTAATGAGATTAACAGGACTTCCTTATTACTAGAGTCATAGCTGTAGATTTACCAAGGGTGGGGGCATTTTTCCTCAATGTAAAGCCACTCACTCTCAAAAAATGTGCTGCACCCTCTTTGTTAAATAGATCACATGAAACAGATCCAGTCATTTAAGGAAAATGGAGTTGTTCATCAAACTTCAAAGACTAATAAGGAATTTCTCACAATGAAAGGTATTGTGCATTGAGACCACAAGAAAAGTGAGATCTCCACATCTAGAAATCAGTTATGAGACTGAGTCAAGGGTAGCTACAAGAGGCTGTAGGGAGTATCCATACTATCTGCATTTCACTCCTCAGCCTAAGTGTAGCTGTATGAAAAGTGGACTCATATACATGCAACAGGAGAATGCATTTAAGAGTTTTTGCTTAAGCAGTCAGAGTTCCTAAGTTAAGCATCTCATATCCCATGTTGTTTACTGTGAATTGTGTTAATGCAGGTAAAGTTTTAAATTGTCCTTTTCAAACTTAATAAGACTATGGCTTTAGAAGTGCTATGATGTGGCAGAAGTGAGGCTGTTAAATGAAGCATCTCAAGGAAAAAAAAAAGGTTAATTCCACTTATACTTTGGGGACATTGGAAAAGAGGAAATACATTTTTGGAATTGAATGGGCAACTGTATTAGCTGACGGGGCTTAAAATAGCAACAAAGACAAGTCAGTTACATCTATAATTTTATTGGATACACAGAAAAAAAAAAGTCAGATCCAGTTTACTTCATCTTTATAAAATGTACAAGTTTTGGAAGAGAAGTGGCACATGCAGCCATGCATGCAGTGTTGGGACAGAGCTGGGTTATCAGTGAGGAGAGAGAGCTGTTGGCAGACCCTGTGGGGATCAGGGTGGTTCTCGAGAGTTGTTTTTGTGGTAGACTGGTGGAATCACTGAACCTAATTTTCAATTATAAGGCCAAAACAAGGAGGTTGTCTCTGCAGCAGGGCAGGGTGTCTCGGATTACTAGGTCCCCAATCAGACCAGCAAAGCAGACTGTTACAGGAAGCAGGAGGAATGTAGCTGTCATGGCATGTGCTGGTACTAAACCAGCTTCTCACCATAGCTGTGAGCCTGTAGTTTTAGGTAGGAAATGAAAGCATTGCCCTGGTCTCTTCCAGGTCATGCAATTCAGTCCTTAATGTGTCCTTCACAACCTGCGTCATTCTTTTTCTCTGTCTCAAGCTGTGTCTTCACCTTTGATGTAGCTGCCATATTGCATCCCAGGAGCTTCTGCGTATCAGTGCAAAATTAAATGGAAGACATTAAAAAGTAACCCCTGTTGTTCTAGCCATTAATTTCTGGTAGAAAATAGTGTAAGAGAAATAGTGTAAGGAAGCATGTTTAAAGGTGGTATGGTGATGGTGCAGTACACTGGTCATATTCATATGCTCAGGCACAATTTCTTTTGCATCTGAAGTACTCAATACTTAAGAACACAAAGGTGCATAAATCCCACCTTTGCTGTGCATTGGACAAATTCTCTGGTGCCAGGCAGTAAAAGGTCATTGCCCATATTAAAAGGGTGTAAATTGGAGAAGAATAGGATCTACATCTATGGAAGGAATCATTTAGGTCAGGAAGATTTGCTAGATAAGATCCTAGAACTTTCCCATTCTAAGATAGACATGGGAGAGTCTGGAAGCTGCTCAGTATCTCGGAAATGTCTAATGCAAATATTTGTTTGAAGATAGTGACATGAGTAGATTCATAAACTCATTAAAGGGTAGGTTTCCTGGTGATCATGGTGCTCCCTGGAACTAAAAGGAAGTGATGTTTTATTTTCCTGTTGCTAGCTCTTGGACATTTATGTCAAGTGGACCATCCAGGATGACTCTCCCCCTAAGTATCTCCACTACGACCCAGGAACATCTCGGCAGCTGCTGTGTGAGCAGTGTCCTCCCGGCAGCTACGTGAAGCAGCACTGCAGCGCCAGCAGGCCGACGCAGTGCGCCCCGTGCCCGGCTCAGTACTACGCCGAGGAGTGGAACAGCAACGAGGAGTGCCACTACTGCAGCACCGTCTGCAAGGAGCTGCAGCTCGTCAGGCAGGAGTGCTCCAGCACGCAGAACCGCGTCTGCGAGTGCGTCCCGGGCAGGTACCTGGAGCTCGAGTTCTGCTTGAGGCACACGGAGTGTCCGCCCGGCTTCGGTGTTGCCCAGGCAGGTGGGTCCCGCTCCTCCCTCCATACGCACAGGCGTAATCAGAGCTCTGCCGCACGTCCACGACTCGTGGCAATTACAGGATTAGGAAAAAGGCTTGTCCAGATGAAATTGCAGGACAGTAAATTCTAAAGCCAATTGAAAATGTTCTAATCTGCATCTTTTGGACTATAGCCAAAGGAAGGTTCCTCAGTGGAATACCCTGCTCCTGCTGTAACATATAACTTAATGGCAGTAGCAAATGTAGCAAATTGCACTCTAATGAGAAACATGATGGATTGCCTCTTTTAAAGGAACATTATCTGGAATGTAGTATTTGTGCGTGTGATAAATAATAATGTTTTTCATTTTGAAATCTGCTGTTTCAAATAACTGTATATCTTGACAAACACCAGGAGCACTACATGTTTCACACCAAATATATAATTATAACAACATTAATATAGCTCTAGCATCATTGCAATATGTAGAAATAATTAATTATCAGCATCCTAAGTGGAATTCTTAGGGAAACTGTTACTACTATCAGACAAACAACTATTTCTTTGTCAAGCAGGCTGGCATAGTGCTGAAAGTCTGGTGGGGATATAGAGCAAAGCAGCACTTTTCAGTGGAGTGTATTCTTCATTTAAGACAACATAAATTGTTAAACCAATAATTCGTTCTTCCCTCAAAACAAAATACATCATTTATTGTTTGGCAAATGCCATGGCCCAGTTTAGCTCCAGCATTTAACACAACCTGAAAGGATTGTAAACTGTCATTGTACCAGAGCTTGATAACTGCTGGGAGAAGAGCACTGAGGAAGGAAATGCAGAAAATCAAAGTGTCTCAGACACCTGCAGGCAAACAGACTACAGAATGATTTCGCTAGGAATGGTGTACCTGCAGTGAGAAATACTAGGGCTGGCCTGTACATTTTAGAGCTGATCTGAATGCCAAGACTGGGAGTCCTTTTCTGGGTTATGAACCTCTCACTGGAGAGCAACTTTGATGTAAGGAGAAATACTGCTGCTGTAGTGCTCACTAGTCCTTGAGTAATCGGTTGATGAAGCTTTGCTCCAATGCCCTTCCACTGTTAAGCATTTCCACTGGCAGCTACCACATTTCCATATTGTAAACTTTCATTAACCTAAACTATTATACCCAGGGACCTGGGTTAATGAGGTTCCACTGTATCTCGGCAGCAAGTCAAAAAGGGCCAGTTACAAAGTCCTCAGAAAGACTTTGGGAGGTGAACAAAGTATGAATTGTCTGAGCAACCAGCCTGCTGCATCCCTACGAGCATGGTGAAACAGACAAATTTCAATCCTTCAGTTCAGAATGAAGCAAACTTTTAAAGAAGATAAAATGTTGGATTTTGTAATATCTTGAAAAGTTGGTTTCCAAAACACCATCAGATTACAGCAGCTAAACTCAAGCAGTCCTCAAAAAAGAATGAAAACATTGTAAAAATAATTGCATCCCCCTGTGTCAATAGTCAGTTTTTGAGGTGAAGCAGTAACTAAGAGTTTAGTAAGTATGTACTGCACTGTGTTACTGCTTTTTGCCATATGATAACCTTGAACTTTGCAATGATGCAAATTCAGGTGAAATAAAACCTAAGAGCAGAAAAATATGATTCCACTCCTACACAGGGAGATGGCACGGTCCAGTGTCTCATTTAAGGCTTGAAGCTTTAGAAATCTGTTTCCCCAGTGCCCGTTGCTCGTGATTACACTGGGATATCACCCTCCTTTTGTAGTCCCTTTTTGTGAATGCAGATCAGGCTTTGTTCCTTTCTGCCACGGCCAGCCCTGTACGAGGCAGGGTTTATAGCAGCATTGTGCTGGGAAAGCAGCACTGCTGTGAGGCAGCTCTGTCTCCTCGCTGGCGGCTGCCGTTTCCCTGGGAAGAATGGGGGATTCCAGGAGAGTTGGAGGGAGTGGCAGGAGGGCAGACAGCGGCAATTCGTGCCCCAAACAAGAGCGGAGAATTAAGCAGTGAAGAAGCTGGCAGAGCTGGAGGGTGATTTCATGCTCGGTCCTGAGAACACTGATGGATTACCCGGTATATTCCTCCCTTGTGCTGCAAAGATTATGCAGCAAGCTCTGAGCAGAACGATGCACTATTTGCAGGAAAACTCCTTTCTTCCATGTCCTTGCAGACAGGACACAACAGCAGCTGTCTGTAGCAGGGAAAGTTGCTAAAATGCAGCTGTGTCAGGACAGCTGATTGCTGCCCGCCTGGTGCAGGTGCTGGCTGGAGCTTTGTCCAGCCCAGAGCTGCAGGCAGTGCACAGGAGCAATGCTGCGGCTGCACAAAGCACAGGATTTGAGAGGGGGTTGGCACATACAGTCGCTGGCAACTATAATCGCCTTTGTTTTCACTCGTTGTCTGATGAAGTGCTAGGTCAGGTTGTATGCAAACACTATTCTTGATTTCACAGCTGATTGAAAACTTGAGATGCATACTCTTTTACTCTAAGGATTTCCTAAAATAAATAGAAGTTTATTAAAAAACTAACATTAAAATAGGAGTCCATATGTAAATACTTTAAAAATGCACTAGATGGAGATATTTTCTTATTCAAATATAGTTTCCAATTTTTTTAAAATAAATTTTAAGCATGTGTTTAAGTTCATGTTCAGTAATGCAGTATTAGATACCAGACTTCAGGCACTTGTTAAATGTTGGATGAATAAGGATGAATTAGGAGTGAATATACAGCAGTTATTGATGCTGCTACTTTCCTGCCACTGGTGGTTAGACTGCATAGTTTCAGATTTCATGGATTCGTTTTCTTACTCTTTGTAAATGTGCTAGAACTATATGTTGTCATTCTGTTGTTGTATCATCTATTTAGTTCTGAAGTAAAACTATGCATTACAAATCACCAAGCAAAACATGTACGATTGTTATTTGTTTTTATATTGGAAACCGCTTTCTTTGCTTTTAATAACACTCTATTCAAGCTCCGAAAAGAATTTCGAAATTGTTGTCTTTAGTTGATATTTAGGTGGATTTTATTTTTTATCTAGAACTGAAGTAACCCATTCAAGTCAGGTCCGGGGCAGTTATTGCAGAGTGAAATTAAGAACACATTTTTTTGCCACTTAATTACAGAATACTTGTATAGTTGAAGGATGAAGATCAGACATAGTGTAATGTCTGAATATACTCAAATAATCGAGCTTTTAAAGATATTACTTAATTACTGATTTAATGAATAATCACTGATTTTAAACTTGGTAACAAGCAAATTTAAGAGTATTATTTACTGTAGTACATCAGCAAGAACATCCTCCTCCTAAGGCATCTTCTGCCTCTTTTTTTCCTAAGTGATTCCGTAATAAAAAAAGCAGAAGCGTGACAGTTTAGAGAGGAATGTTTTCCTTGTTTTCTGTATTCTTTTTAAATTTTTTTCCACAGTTGAGGTTATATGTAATTGGATGCATTGTTTTCCTGTTTCCACAGGTACACCTGAGAGTGACACTGTATGTGAGAGATGTCCAGAGGGATTTTTCTCAAATGAAACCTCCTCCAAAGCAGCCTGTCTTAAGCACACAAACTGTAGTGCCCTGGGTTTCAAAATAGCTTTGAAAGGAAATGAGGTTCGTGACAACGTCTGTCAGGAAAATACAGATACGACACCTCAAAAATGTGGAATCGGTGTGTATCATAATAAGGAAGAGTGCTCTGAAATCATACCTTTAGTTATTGTTAAAATTAATTCACCAAAATCTGCGATACAAGTACTTAGCTTGTTAGCTCTTTGCCTGCTATGGTGATGGCCATGTTAGAATTTTAATTATTGTGGCTCAGACCAAAAATAACACAAGCACAAAGAGAAACAGCACTATAAAGACAACTTCTTAGTCTGTTTTTTAAACATTTTTTCTTACCATTCTTGCTGCTTGGTTTTGTTGTTTTTTGGGGTTTTTTTTCTGAGACAGGCAAGGTAAGAGTTCAGAACAACTGACATCTTCTCTTTCTCATTTCAGATGTAACCCTGTGTGAGGAGGCTATGTTCAGGTTTGCTGTTCCTACTCATCTCACACCTAACTGGCTGAACATACTAGCAGACAGCTTGCCTGGGACAAAGGTTAGCACAGAAAATATTGAAAGGATTAAACAAAGGCACAGCCCTCAAGAGCAGACCTTCCAGCTTTTGAAACTATGGAAGCAGCAAAACAAAGAACAGGATATGGTCAAGAAGATTATCCAAGGTATCTTATTGTGATAGCATGTGCATTATAAACAACCTTCTAAATGGCATTTTAAAAAATTGCTTGGATCAAATACCCCCTGTGGATGTGTTGTGCTTGGAAAAGGGCCTACAGGCTTTCACTGCAATACATCGATGCAGTAAGCATAGAGAAGTCCAGGGGAAACAGGAACAGAATTCCTGCTTCCAGGAATTCTCCAGATCAGTCAAGGACTGTATTCTTTGCAGACTTGTAGCCCATTTTGGAGTGTGTGTTGTGCCGTAACCAAGGTCCCCTTTTGAGACTGCACAACATACAAAGAATTTTGATCAGGTGAGGAGTGTTTCTCACTGTAATATCTGAGCAATCAAGGTTAGAGGGAGCTGGTTCCCTGCAGCTGAGAGTTCAATTTGTCTTTGACAAAGCAGAGGTTGATATTTTGGACTGGGATATTTATCCACAGGGTGGGAGCACATGGGAGTGAGGAATACATCGACAGGCTTTCCCTTCTTTTTCCTTCTGGTACTTCTTTGTCATACAGATTCATTGCTTTGTTTGTGCTGAATCTGCCAAGATACATTTCAAAGATGAAATAGTGCTGCAGTATTAAGGTTTTTTACAACAGTCAGGCCAACTCTTTTCATGTAAGCCACCATCAAAAGCCACTACATTTGAATGACATTTTGTCCACTCAGAATAGATTTGAAAAATGCTGCAGAATTTTTTACCCCTCTTCTATTTAGTATGTATGCTTATGTCAGTGTGTGAAGTGTCTAGAGTACTTCAAAATTCAAAATTACTCTTTTAACAAAGCTTGCCTAGGCATTTCTGAAGAGAACGAGCTAAATTTTCATTCACTGGAACCAAATACTAGGAGTCTATCACATACACACAACATTTTACGGGATAGATGGGCCTGAAAAAGCAAAGATGAGAGAATTCTTTGAAGCAAAGAAATTTGGAAAGCAAATTTACCTTGGTATTTTGGAAGGCTTTTTGCAGGCTACAGTGAAGTTGTAATGTGCTGTACTTACCTCTCTTCTCTTTTTGCTTTCTATAGATATCGACCTTTGCGAAAGCAGTGTCTTAAAGCACATTGGCCACCTGAACCTCACCTTTGAACATCTCAGCATGCTGATGGCAAGCTTACCAGGAAAGAAAGTGGGAAAAGAAGATGTTGAGCGCACAATGAAACTATGTCAACCCACAGAGCAAGTTCTGAAGCTTCTCAATCTGTGGAGAATAAAGAATGGTGACCAAGACACCATTAAAGGTTTAATGTATGGACTGAAGCACTTGAAAATGTACCACTTTCCAAAACGAACCATCCAAAGCCTGAAGAAGGTGATTAGGTTTCTTCACAGATTTACAATGTATAGATTATACCAGAAACTCTTTTTAGAAATGGTAGGGAACCAACTGAAATCTGTGAAAGTAAGATGTGTCTAACTCAAGATATATTTCTTTCTCCACTGACTATTTTTCCCTAATTACTGCCAGCAGTAATTAAACTGGAACACTATTTCACCACATTTTGATTTACTATTTATAGAAATGCCTGACTGGAATAGTTCTAAGTCTCCTGCCGTGGTTTTGAAGGTGTTTTTTGCTGTTGTTGGTTTTTTTTTTCTTTAATAAAAATCACTTTTGTAAAAGCTATTAACCCGATGGTAACACTAAGAGGCTGATTCTGCATTTTTGCACATTCAGAGTCGAAAAGTCCCACTATAGTCACTAGAGGAGAAAGGAATGCCAGACCAGACTCTACTCCAGTATTTGCTATTTATATTCTTCAAGGAATAAACCTTTTTGTTGTACATATTTATTAAGTTAAATGGAAATTGTATGAGACTGAATTTTAGGAAGAGAATTGGAAAGCACACTGTATATTTTCTAGTTAAACAAAAATGATTCCATATATTTTTCTGGCAAAATTTTGTAGCATGCCCTAAGAGTTATTAATTTCTTTACATTTTGTATTTTAAAAATGTATTATTGCTTAGTATTATTTGTATAAGTTGTGGTATCTTTTGGTAAGGATGTTTTAATTTATCCAATGATTTTAACTCAAATATGGTGAAAATATAGCTCAAGTGACCTGAATATTTAAATATTCTGTGAGAAAGTGAATGTACCGTATTTAAGAAGCTGGATTTTTATATAGAATTTCATAATCTTATTTTATAAAGCAATTAAATTTTTCCATTTACTTTTTGACTGGTGTTTTACTCTTGACTCTAAAGTAGGAACTTATTACAAAGACAGACTATGTGGATTTTTGCACTTTATCTTGGGCTTGGGTCTCTGCTATTCCCTCTCTGGTCTAGCAGTTAATATGTGAACCAAGTAAATATTGACCAGCACTGGATTTTCATGGTCACTGCAAAGGTGTAGAAGAAGCTAAAAAAGTCTTAATGGTTCCAGTCTAAAAGGCCCAGGTGGTTGTGATACAACCAATTACAACTCCACAGACACATCTGGCCCAGCACCGCTCTTGGCCTGGTAACATTCTTGGAGAGCTCACAACCTTTGCCCTAACCACAGCTTGTAATTTCATGGAGGAAAGATGATGCATGGGCCTGACAGGCTTGGAAAGCCTCACTTATTGCCCCTGTGTTTAAAGGAAGGGAGCACAGAGAGGTCACATAAAAAATAGTCATTTACCATTTCCCTCAGCTACAGAATGAGGCACCTACAAAGCCCTGAGCCCCATAAAAAGAGAACAGAGAGTGGATGAGTGTCATTATCAAAAGCTCACAATTTTAAGGACCAGTGGTCATTCACAATGCAAGCCAAAGGCTATGGTGGCTTCAGAGAAAGACTGTACTGGTTTTTTCTTTAAACCACATGAACAGAGCTTGAATATTCTTCATATTCTTTTCCCTTGTGTAAGGAAGGGAAATCCATAAGTATTTAGCCTTGTATGACAAATATTCTAATATTACAGATGAGAGGATCTTGAGCAAAGAACGAGAAAGAGACTTCTAGTTGATACGATAGGTGCTCATCAGAATTGCTCTCCATATAGCAAATACAAACGGGACATACTGATTTAAAATACTTGGGATGCATTTTTCACTGAATTCTCACATCACTTTTTTATCAAAAGGAATAAACTCCCTTTTAAATTTCACATGCTATTAGCATCTCATTTATTGGTGTAGCTGAAAAATGGTGCTGAGTATGAAAGAATTTCCTAGTTTTGTGTAGATTCATTTGGGATAATTTACATACTTCTATAACAGAAATTGGTTTTACATGTAATTAAAAGATTATAACAACAGACTCAAATTTGCAAAATAGATAGCAGATGTTTCCATGACTCTGACAGGTGTGGAGGTTTGGGGTGTTCTAGGTGTTAAAGTGAGAATAATGATCTTACTGGCAACAAAATGAAGATTACACACATCTTGTAAACCATATCATCTTAATCCTTTCTACATATGCAATAATTTTGTAATTGATAGTATAGTTATAGTATCAAGTAGCACTATAATTTAAAAAATTTTCACAGAGAGCTTTCTAGAGAAAAGCACAGCTGCTTCTTAGTACATGAGTTTTAATTTATACATTTATACTTCCATTGTTCAAGTTATATGTAACTCTCATTGTAAACAATGCAGTTTTTGTGGTCCTTCAGGAATGATAATAGTGAAGAAGGTGCTTGGAGTCAGAGCCTACAGTTTTAAGCTGTAACTACCATGTAAACGTTATGCTTCACTACAGTAGAGTACGGCCTGGACTGGATTTCCTGGGAAAATTTAGCATTGAACTATAACCTGTGCCTTTCAAAATAAGATTCTTACCCCTCTAAATTCAAAGTTACACATGCTTAATGAATTATACCTCTTAAAGCTGATTCAGTTAATCAGTTGCCCATGCTCAGGTAGACACTTCTCAGCCAGTTTGTGCCTCATTTGTCAATTCAGCTTCACTTAGCTGGAATGACTTGAACACATCCTGAGCAGGCGACATTTAAACTGTATTCCCTTCCCCAAAGAGCCTCCAGCCCAAAATAGCCAAGACAAACAAAAGCAAGACCCAGGATAATGAGGGAGAGGGTGAGGCAAACAGAAAGTGGGAGGAATGCTTGGAAAAATTGTGGGTTTGGGGGTGGTAGCTTGTTTTATAAGGAAGGCTGCAGGAGGAAGAAGGTGGGCAATGGGCAGCAGGTAGGAGAGGGGTCCCGGTGTCCCTGGCTTGGAGGAAATGCTGCTGTGGGTGAGGTGTGAGAACTGGGGACAAACAACCAGAGCTGGGCCTTGGCGGTGACTTGAAGAAGGATTTTGGGCTCAGGGTGCCCTGACCTGCCAGGGTAACAGTGCCTGCTCTCCTCCCAGCCTGGCTGCTGACCAGACCCAGGAAGCAGATGTTTGCCATCCTCTGGCCAGCCTTGCCTTGGGGTGGAAAGGAGTAGAGGAAGAGAGAAGCAAGAGGAGTGTGCTGCCTCTGCTACCCAGCCAGGGGCAGGGATTATCCTGTCCTGTCAACTTCCCCTTCACTGAGAGAAAGGAAAAGCACTTTTGGGAAGGTTTGAGGGAGGCAGTAAGATGGGCTTTAAGGCAGGCTCTTTAGCTGTTGTCTGCCCAGCTCTGTTCTCGAAGTGTGCTCTCTGAGTTGTCAAAAAATATCATGGGTTTAAAGCACAACCTTATGAATCCAAAATCTTTTACAACCCTGCTTTTTAAATTTTTTTTTTATATACATTTTTCCTCCATCAAGGCAGTCTCTTGAGTCCCAGAAAATGCTTTGGAGTATGGGGGAAATTAATGAATAAACTAGACACTAAGCTCTGTAATATTATTTTTTTTTATGCTGTGCACATCAGCAAGCACAATAGACCCTGACCTGGTCCCTGACCAGGGCCCAGGAATGTTCTCAGAGTAAAAATCAATAGTACAGTCTGCTATAGACTGAATGTTTTAAAAACAGACCCACCTGGTATTAGATAGCTTTTAAAAAGTGTAGAGAACTGAATAATGACATTTCAAAGTGATGGTTGGGAATGCACACAAAACTGAAACTGAGCACCACACACACCAGGAACACAACTTATCCCAAGGCTTCCACAGGCTGGGGTGGGGATTGCAACTCAACCAAGCTCTTCAGCACCCTCAGACACCCACCCTGCCTGTCCTGATAGGGGTCTGCATTGCCACATCCAAGGCAGAGGTGTCCGATTTGCTTGTGAATCACCTTCAAAGTGCCCAAATTTTCAGCCTTTAAATAAGTCAAAATCATGGCACAGAAATAAGCAAATATTTATAGAATAAAGTACCCATAATTTCTGCAGACTATTGGAAACTATTCAATTTTGGACAAATGTCAAATATGGGAAAGGCCCACCCTTCAAAATACTTCTTTGTTGAAATAACATGGAGAAATAAAAAATGGACAAAAATAACTGAAAAAAAGTTTTGCATTTTTCTTCCTTTTCCTTAATTAGATGAATAAGCAATATTGGCAATAAGCTCAGCATTGAGGAGACAAAAAAATATATACAAAGCTAAGGCTGTGGTGGAGTTCAAGGACAAACCTATGGGAAAGGACTATAAGAATGGATGCAGAATTACAATTAATTGAATAATTCTATTTTTATATTAGGCTTTTGAACTGAAGAAAACTTGAGATGAAGTCAAGCAGATGAACACAATGTGAAAGTAGTTTATGTCACTCACCATCATCTTCATCCCTTGTTTTTATGGCAAGTTTGCGTAGGGCTCCTCTGTTTGTCTTTTTGCATTTAAAAAAAGTTCTTTCATACTACCAGGCTATTTTTTTTAAATCATCCTGACCTTTAGTACCTAGGAGGTTATTTAAAAGGAACCACATGATGAAAGACTGTGGCTTTGGCAATATTTCTTATATGAAGAAGACAGGGTGTGGTTCAATAATGGTGAAGACAGAACTTTCTGGAGAATATTTTTCTCCTTTATTTCTTTATCTAAGAAGGAAAGTCTTCATTCTCTTTTAAATAAATAAATAATTTTTCTGGCAAGTAGGATATATATCATTCTGGATATGCAGAACTTTGTCAGCAGACAAACAAAATTTCTGTCTATTGGTTTGGTATTTGGGCTGTGCTGCAGTTCTGCCTATGGCACTTTAGATGAGTGAAACAGCACATCCTAAAGGATGATTAATCCCTTGATTAATACAATGATTTAGTACAATGAAAATTCAGTTCCAGTAAGAGATAGATCAGGCCTTTGCATTCTTTGAAGGGGAGAGACTGAGGCATCAAACACCAAGGTGCTTAAACACCAGCAGTTTTGCAGAAGCCTTTTACTCCTGGCTGCAGTTAGGGAAAACTAACACAGGCTCACATTTTTGGGAAGGGTGTCCACACTTGGGAGATGCGTCAATGCTCAAAGTGGAGTGTGTTTTTGGGATTGCAGCAAAACAAACTGAGAGTAGCTGGCAGGCTGGTGGAGCCGTTGGGAAACTGGGCTATTCCCGTCTCTGGAGCTAGAGAGAAGCAGCTTGGTTTGACGCCGCGTGGGTTGGGACCCAACACAGGGATACAAGGAATGGATAGTTACTGTTGTTGAGAAGTGTTTTTGAAAGTCTGAGAAGACTGACATGTTGAAACCTCAAGAAGACAGAGGAATGACGCAGAAAAATTTTTCACTTGGTGCCTCAAAACCAGACTTTTTTCTCTTGAAACAATCACAAAGGCCAAGTACTCAGAAAACAGGACATTTCTTTGGCAGTTATTGACAAAGCCCCCAGAGCAGTATTTGGGTGATGTTGTGTTGACAGAGGATCCTCACAGGCAAGCAATGGCAGCATCAAAGCAGTTCAATGCCCAGCTGTAGTAGTGACCACTCACTGATGCTCCCAGGCTCTCCCTGTACCCTCCATGGACTTGACAATTTAAACGCAGCACAAGGGAGTTCAGTCACACCGAGGATGTTGCTGCAAAGGTCTGTGTGCTGAAACTGGGTCCCTCCCTTCCCACCCCATCTCTGTCCTAATGAAATGTGGTCTTACAGCCCAGCTCTCCCTTGGCATGCAATCCAGCCAAGTGATTCCTTTGGGTGCAGATAATTGCTTCACTTTCCTGCCACACCTGGAGCTGATGTTGAGCACCTCTCCTTGTCCAACAGCACATACAGAAGGGAGGTGGCAACAGGAGTGAACTTCCTCCTCCCCAGCCTCAGGGGATCCTACCCACCACTGCTGGGAAGGGGCCTTGACAGCCTGAAGACAGGGCAGGACACACCAGCCTCCAGCCTCCATCCTGGAATGGGGCCACACCAGTGGCTGAGTGCGTATTAAACAGTCATAGAAAAATGGGCAGGCAGGAACTGCATTTGCATTAAACAGGCATAGAAAAAACGTGCCTCGTCAGACAAAAAGTGATGTCCAGAAGCCACAACCAAGGAAGAATCAAAAATCCTTTGTACAGTTGAGCTCTATGAACTCAAACTCTGAGTTAACTATTGTTAATTTAGTGCTGTCTTCAGTTAAACTGATTGTAGAGTATTTCTACATGCACAAAGAAATGAATTTCAAAAGGAACAGTATTGGATGAAACACGGTCTGACTGTTCATGTCCCATCTTCCTCGCTCCCTTAAAACCATTCTAATCACACAATAACCCTCTTACAGCTCTTTCTGCTTTCATGCTGCTCACAGTTTGTTGATGCAATTCCTTCCCCTGCTCTGGCAGAGAGGAAGCTCTGTTCTTACATTGTATTTTATCCCTCTCCCATTCAGCCATGCTGTCATCCTCATGTCGCCATGCAGAAAATCTGCAAGGTGCACTGAGGCTGCAAGGAGCAGCAATTAACCACAGAGCCACTAAGAACTTTACAAAAAATATTTTGTTACTGCAAAGGCTCCATCAGCAGTGATCGGGATGGCAGAGCATTTGCTATTGCTCTGTGCAACGCTGTATTTGCAAGCTGCTTTGGAAATGTAGAAATTGCACCTGTTCCCACAGAAATGTCTCTGCTCCTGCTCATAAGATGATAAGAAGGTGACTATTGCAACATTCCACAGTGTAATCCTGAAGGGTATGGGATAAACTCAAACACCCACAGAATACAGAGCAAAAGGACTCTGACAAACAAAAATCCTGGATTATATGCAGGGTAATGACTAGGAAAACCCTTATGCTAGGAAAATACAGCTCTGTGAAGAATCATCATTGCTCCCACAGTGCAGGTATTATAAGACACATGCTCCAGTTTTGCTGAAGTAACAATAAATCTGACACACACGAAATAAGCATCAGTCCTGTTGCCTGGTTAACCTTGCTTAAGGTTAAAATACCTACATGCCCATTCAGTACAGAAAGTATTTAATCAGCAGTTTCCTGGGTTTGCTCTCATGACCCAGAGATGCCATTCCCACAGAAAGTTTAACTGTAGAAATAAATGTATATTTCCAGAGCTGGCTATTTATACATTAAATCAAAATAATTACAATAACAAGAATAAAAAACTACGGTCCTTTAATAGCCATTTGTGTTCTATTTCTGTAGGAGAACGCTGAGTTTCAAATTTATCCCTGGAGATATTTTTCACTCTCTCTAGAGTAGGTTAATGTTCAATCCAGAGGTGCCTGAAGGGAACTGCTTGCCAGCACTGGAGGAAGGCTTGGAGTAATTTTCCCACCTCCTGAGCAGTTTACTACCTTCTTTGGTAAGGGATCCTTTGGGAAGATAATGGGTCCTTGGCCCTCATCTACATAATGCTCAACGGTTGTTTTTAATGTTCCAAATGTAAGGTGTTTTCCAAAAAAATTCCCATTGAGACATAACAAGCTGGCAGTGTTTCCCTGAAAAAACCCAAGTACTGAATCTTGTGGGAAAGGATGCTGACTCACTGGTATTGATGGCTCAATACTGAGCTCTGATATGAAGACTTAGGACAATTGCATTATTCAGACAGGAAGAAGAAAGCAATAGAAATGAAAAAGCAAGAATGAAGAAAAGACAGTTTTATGTTTCCTTATGGACAAAGTCATATAGTAAGAAGAGTGAGGTTAGACTCATTTGTCATACATGGCTTTAGCTCATCTGCATGAATTTGTTTTATTCAGGTTCACTGTGTTGTGCATAGGGAATACAAATTCAGTGTTGAATTTTAAATTGTAGGACATCTAACTCTGCTTTTATTCCAAGCCATGAAAAAAGTCTTCCTCTCCTTTCTCTCCACCAGACTCTGAATACCCTGTAGTCCTCCATTCTCTGAGTAAAACCTGAAATGGATGAGAAAACGCTTCTTTAAATGAACATTTTAGAACTGCCCTTTGTGGGGGGGCGTCTGAATTATGGTGTGGTTTTATTTATGTGTGATTTATCATGGCCTTGGGTGCACAGCTTATTCTCAAAAGTAAAAGGCAATCTTCAGACCCATGTCAGGCATGAAAAGATGTGTCTTACTTTTTATATTTCTTTTTAAATTATGATTTAAGGTTTATGCCTGGATTTTTTCACATGTCCAAGGCCTAGTGTTTCTGTGGGATTTGTAGATGTTTTAAAGGAAAGAGCTACTGAAAAATTAAATTGCCACAGGCAAGTAAAATAGAGCCAGTCTGCACCACTGCCAGTGCAGTTATTGCCAGCATAGATAGTCATTGCTACAAAAGGAAATATTTTCAGCTACAGTGTTCAGACAAAGAATTACAAGGAAAAAATACTATTTTGGTGTTTATTCAGAGTAAGAAAATCTCCTTGCTTCTGGAAAGATGGGCTGAGAAGAAATGGATACAACTCAGCTTTAGCACAGCTATAGCCTGTGGGATTACCCGAGCAATAACCACAGGCACTGGGAGTCAGCTCACAGCGACATCCTGCCTCCAGCCTTCTCATCCCCGACGGCAACGCTGAGCACCGACCAGAGACATTCTTGTGGAAGCTCAGGTTTCAGATCTGCTGGCTTTTCACTTCTACCTCCCAAGCAAACATCTGCTGGTTGTGCCAGAGGGGAATTTTGAGTCCACAGAGACAGACACCTGATTATCCAAAAACATTCTGGGTTATGCTAATGTGTCTGGTTTCAGTCTGCAAATTTTCTGCGAACCCTGATTCAGTTCCTCTTTTCTTGTGAATTTCTCTCTTCACAGAAATTTCAGTGGATGCCTGATTCTGGTCTTGCTCAGACTGATGTTGCACAGCTGTATATCTTGATTTGTAGCTTTTTTCATTTACTGACAACGTAAGTGAAGGACCAGGCTCTGCAGCCTATCCCAGATCAACCTTGTCTTCTTGCTGCTAGAGCACCACCAGTAGAAAGGGGCCCTGGATAATATGAAAGAATAATGAATGAACTCTCTAATTCCTGGAGATGCATTTCCAGCTAGAGGACAAATCAGGAGTTACCAGTAAGGAGCAGCCTCTGGGAACTCCTGTTACTGTAGCTTACTTGCTTCTGGAAGCAGAAGGAAGCTCAAAGAAAGGATTAGTGTCTGCTTGCTGCTTGTTGATGGCAAGAACAGAGAAAAAAGTAATCTCAGCTTATGTCCATGGGTCACTTCACCAGCTCACCCTGAGTCAACAGTTTGGTTTCCTTTTAAATGCTTGATTAAATATCAACATGCTACAAGTGGAGAAGCAAAGCATTTCATATTGTCTCTGTCAATTGCAGTGAACACTTCACATTTCACTGCTCAGTCCAATGGCTTTGTGCTCAGAAAGATTTGGCAGCAAGGTTTGTTTGAATATAGCCAGAGAGGGAGTTTTGGCTTGGATGGTCACTAAGTGCATCTGTCTGGCACTCTGCTCTGTTCCTCCCCATGGCCACAGAGCCACCTCACTCACAGAGCCCACTGCAACCACAGGTGGACAGAGCCCAGAGGGGTTCAAGGATTTCATCTGATGTGAAATTTCCCTTTCCTCTGCCACCAGGTCTTGAGGGAACCCCAGCTGCAAAAGTTAGAGAGTTTAGACCATTCACACAGGAAAATTTGGAAGCACTCTTAAATTCAAAGCAAAGTTAAATAAAGCTTTTCCTTCTGAAAAGACTTATTGTTTTTATTTGAAGTTAAACAGGTAATTCTGTCTCCCCCCACCAAGTCAAAGAAAAGCAAATGTAGTATGTTTAACTTAAAGCATTTTAAATTAAAACAAAAGAGAAAAAGCATCAATTCTTTTAATAAGCCTGTTTTTATTTTCTAAGCATAAAAGACATGAGCTGAGCTGACATGACATGGATGTCAGCTCCACTTGACTGCAGTGGAATGGTTACCATTCACTTGAAAGCTGTATATACCTGTAAAATTAGGGGGAAAATTATTTAAACCTTCAGAAATAATTGTGTGTAAATTGTATGTGTGTATGGTTATACAAGAAATGGTTAGATCTGTTTGTTTAGTAGGCAGGGGGACCAAAAAAAAGTGTTAGCTTACACAGTGTAAATATACTGTGGATAAATTTTCTTGGTTTAAATGGATGCAGAACAGGTTTCCTTTAGCAGGCACTGTCACATACAATTTGTGAGACGCAGACAGAACTACTTAGTTGCTCTATGCAAAAAGGACTAAAAGTACTGGCCTAAAACTGCCTATAATGAAGAAGGACTAGAGAAAATGGGGACTGAAGGTATCCCTAGGTTTCTGACTGTAGCAAGTCTCTTCTGTCAGTTGCCTTCACCTTCTGCCTGAGAGGACCGTGAAGAATAAAATGAACTCATTTACCCTTGGCTTAGATTCAATCTTTTTTAAAGCCCTGATTTTGTTACATTATGGTAGGTTCTGTTTGTATAGGTCCCCTGTCTCTGGTGCATCCCTGTTTTTCTCTGCCTTGCAGGCTGGTTTTTGTGGGATACCTTGTACAGCCTCCTAATGAAGTCAGATTAGTGAATCAAACCCACTAACCATCATATCCAAAACAAATAGGTCCCAAAGTTGCAAAGTAAGAAGGATTTTGCCTGCACTTCTGCATTTTTTCATAAAAGAAGACAAACTTCTTTTAGAAGAAGAGAGTTGGCAGAAGGTATTAAAGGAGTTTTTCTTACCAAGTGAGAGCAAAAACTGGGTGTTGATTACCTTCAAAACAGCTCAAATACAGAAATACAGACATTCTTATATGGCTTTTTTTTTACCTGCATTATCCATTACTTTTTATTTCAGACAAATAAAATGTTCAACAAACAGCAAAAGTAGCTTTTATTTGCCATTGTGTAAGTCTGTTTCTTTCTCAGAAGTGTAGCTGGTTTATATTACACAAATGAATAATTCTGGAAAGACCACGCATTAAGGAAGTCAGTTATTTAGCCCTTTCTGGAAGAAAGGCCCTTCATTTTTTAATAACTGCTGATATTTCTGCTTTAGCAGCCTATGTGCATTCACACAGCCCTGAATCAAAAAAGGCCTTTACACTTGTGGAATGTAACTTGTCCTTCTTCTTGTGGCCCTGAAATAGATGATGAGGAAGGATGTAGTGATGAAATGTTTCAGAAGTGCTGACACACTAAAGATATTTGAGCCTAGACCTATATCCTGGATTTGAGCCACCTTTCAATTCTGGCATAACTGTAATTAGGGTCCAGGCTTTTTTTTGCCCCAGTGTCTATGACCAAGACTCTCCCATCTTTTTTCTCCCAGCCATGCACTCCTCAGTGAGGCAGAAAGAAAAAAACCTCTTTCCAGTCCAAAGCCTTACTGGCTTCATGGACATGGAGAAGCAGTCTGAAATGTGTCTTCTGCAGGCAGTTCATCCAACTGTCCATGTTGAACAGCAGTTCCATGGCTAAATAATCTTCTATTACAAAATGGCTGAGAAGAAAAAGAGGTCTGAGGGAAATGCAGGAGACTAGGACTGCAAAAAGAGTAGACAATAGTGAAAGAGCAAGGATAAAATAAGAGTCAGTATAATTAAAGGAGAAGTTTGGAATAGGATGTGTCATAGCTCTCACAAGGAACATCTCCTGTGTGTTAGATACCCTCTTGGTCATAATAGAGCTGTTCCAGAAGGGGCTGTTGGTGGCCTGCATGCTTAGAGGTGAAGACCACAACTGCATCCTGAGAAGGAAAGGAAGACAGTAGAAGTCAAACATACTGACAAACTGAACCAGAATCCAAGCAGAATGAAGAAAGCAGCAAATGTCACCTTCTTTCACCAAAAATATGTAGGCTGAATATGCACTGACTTTACATGTACTCATTTATTATATGACTCCTGGTTTTCTGAAGGTTTAGCATCCACTCAAGAAATTGAAAAAGCTGTCTGTTGACCTATAGTGTGTCAAAAATCAGGAATCAAATTCCATTAATTGCTAGGTTACTGAAAGATTTCACAATAGCAAAATACCAGACAGACTGTCCCAATGGGAGATCCTTTTGAACATCAGGGGTTTTATCCATGTTCCCCTATGAACATGGAAAAAAAACCCAAACCAAACAACTCTTTTTTTACTGTGAGGATGACTGAACTCTGGAAGAGGTTACCCAGTGAGGTTGTGGAGTCTCCATCCTTGGAAACATTTGAAACATTTCTGGATGCAGTCCAGGATGACTGGCTCTAGGTGGCCCTGTTTGAACAGTGGTTATACCAGCTGACCTCCAGAGGTTCTTTCTGTCCCCAACTATCCTGTGATTCTGTGATTCTGTGAATGCCACAGAGTGTCTTTGTGCTATGTTGGACCTTGGCCAGAAGGAGCAGACGCCATACATGGTGTAGGCCTATGTCACCATCTCCAGAGGGGTTGTGGCACGTGTTTCACTGTCATTGTCCCGCTAGAGAAGAAACAGTACAACAAGGTGTGCAAACACATCCAGACTCCATTTTCCTCTGCCTCTCTGGGACTGTTTTTCCTTCCCCGGGAAAGCCACTTGCATTTTCTTTTAAAGTCTGGACTTGAGGGGATATTCATCTGTTTATTCTAACAAAGAGGATCTGAAAATACATGGTGTGCATGTATGCTTAGGTCAGAAGTGCACCTGCCTCAGATGATAATTATTCTGTATTTTTAGCATCAGGGTGGGCAAATCTTTCTATTTTCTCCATTGAACATTAAAAAAAAAATAAAAATCCTTCCTGTTACACACCCAGTATTCACAGGGATTGTTATTCTGAAGGCACTGTCCACTTTCTTAACACATGCGCAAAAGTTGCTTTAAAGCAGATGGATAAATACAGCCTGCCTTTATTTTAAACTTTTCATTTCTTTAGTAATGTGACATTTCAGCTTGGTTGGAGTGATTGCTAAATTTTGCAGTCCCTAATTCTTCAGTTCAAATGCTGAAATTCTGATGTTGATCTAATACGTTCAGCTCAACATTCAGAAATAGACACTAGGTATATTCAGAATTGCGCTATTGTTTATCTTGATTTTGCTATTAAATAATCCTCAAATTCTCAGTTTTAGTGAACACAATTTACAAGAAAATCCCTCATTTACTTATATAAAACAAGTAAAAGTAAATGTCTTTAAACTTCTTTCATGTTTTCTTTTTCTGATTAAGTAGTGATAAAAATTAATTTAGAATTAAACGATTTCTCACAAAAGCCTTTTTTCCTGACAGTAGAAGCTTCCAGAAATTTAAGATGAAGGGATTCTACCTCATTAGACAGCTAAGTCTTCCAATCTGTTTACATGGAGAACAAATGAAATACAAGAATTAAGATGGTTTCAGAATTCAAGTGAAACAGCTCTGCAAGATGCTACAGAAAACAATGCAGGGGAGCTTCTGTTGAAATTTCTATTTAGTAAGATATGAGAAATCCATTTGCCTGACCCTGAATCTCAAGCTCTCCAGTCTGAGATTGGGTGGTAGGGATTTGTTCCACTTAACCAGCTGTGCCAAGTGTGACCTTGAATGGACTGAGGCACTCTACAATGGCTGAGAGACAGTGCTGAATGTCCACAGTGCTCGTGCCAGCTTTTTGCTTGGCACAGACAGACCAAGAGTCTGGAACTCTGTACTACTTTGTCTACAGGTTTAGATATTGGAAGAGAGTTCTATCACTTCCCTCTTCTCCTCTGTGTACTGGCCTGTCCTCCATTTCTCATCAGCTCTCTTTATGAGTTGCGTTCAGTAACACTCCCAGATGGTGTTTAAAAACATGCTGGTTTAACATGTCTTTTAAAAAAACAACAGATTCCCATCAGACATAATTTTACAGTCTTATTAGTTATACAAATGTTGAATTCCCCTTATTATTGCTATTGACCTTGGCTTTACTTAAAACCTGTGGTTGTGCATTAGTGCTTCTGCATAATATAAGATCATTTGCCTTTGGTAAGATTTACACAGCAGTGCTTTAAAAATGACTAAGTATCTCCTTGCTATTGCAAGAAAGCAAATAAGGTGTCCTTTACCTGACTGTCCATTCTTATTTGTTTCCAATTTAAACAGTCCTGTGATTATTTGCTCTTTGGTGTAGTGCTTTGCATAGCTCATTAAGATAATTTGCAGATTAGAGCAGTGGAGTCAGGCGAGAGAGGAGGAAAATGGACTGCAGAAAGCGAAGTATGGAGGAGCTGAGTACAGGAGGGGTATGAATGTCCATTGAAACTCTTTCTCAGTATGTTCTTTTGACATAAAATATGTTTCTGGGTGTCAATGAATGCACGTCCCCCAGTGTTAGTGGCAGGTAGCATTTGGTGAGAGGGACAGGGAGGCAGAACAAGGAAAATTGGAGACAATTCAGAAAATTTTGAAAACAGAAAGAGAGGCGAGAAAGGTCTGTTGGCTTGTCTGATGCAGAAGGATCTAAGGATCTGATCATCAGTTGCAGAGGGACTCCAGACAAATAAAGGTGGGAACAGACCAACGCTGTATGTTGTTTTGTTCATCAGAAGTGAGCAGGAAGCTTAGACAGAAGTGTGACTTGTCACCTTGTCTTGCTGGCTGACTGCAATGTTCTTGGCATGTTATGAATGATGGGTTCACATTTTACTTTTCTCTTGATCTTTGAGGTTGGGTTGGGGTTTTTTTCTTCTCATTTTCTGAAGGTGCTAAGCACTTCTACACTGTCCACTCAAGTAAAGTGCAATTAAATCAGCACCTCTGCAAGTACAGGACCAGAATGGAATTTTCCATTTTATTAGAAAGTGTGTATTTGTCAAAAACAACCCATTTCAGTGAGAGCTTGGATGCCAGCTTTCTTGGGAAAAATTTTGAAGTGTCTACCTGGAATTTCCAGTGAAAACAGGCTGCTCAGTCTCCATAACAGGCTGTTTGTCAAGGCACATATTTGGGGTGTGAGAGATCTGAAGTCCTTGGCTCTAGGAAAAGATACCACTGGTGCTATAAAACAAAATAGTGTGAGAAAGTGTTATCCAAAGAAAGACAAAAACTTGGTGTGAAGGCACTTAAAATGGGGAAGAGCAATCTTCAAGTCCATGGACTGAGTACAAAATACCTCAAGTCTGACACATTTTGTGTATATTTCCTTAACTTCAATGTGTTGAATTACGGTAATCAATTTCAGCAAAGAACATTGAAAAAATGTCAATACCCCCATAATTCTGGATTAACTGACCTCCACGGACATGAACTATCATGCAAAATAATGTCACAGCTGTACAACATGATGATATTAACATCTCTCTATGTACCTATATAACCTTCCCCAATATTCCTTGATGGTGCTCACCATATATTACCACTTTGGGATCTTATGTCTCTTCTATTCAAGAACAGAACCCAAATGAGCAACAAAACAGACTACCGTTGAAATTATTCCTGCCTAAGAAGGCAAGACTTCAGAAACAGGATATGCTGAGAGACAAAAGATGCATTTGTGATAACAAAGCTTTTATGTCAGCCTTGATGTTACTAACATAATCTTTTTTACTTAGGAAGTCCTTAAACTGTTTCACAAAGAAATGGTTTAAACTTGATTGAGCTTAAAAGCATAGTTTCCAATTAATAGTGATGTTTATTTAGTTTTTATTGAGATGCCCTCAAGAAATGTAACATGGCTTAATTTATTGTGCCCATCTCAGTCTGAGCTGTTTGTGTCTGCATGTTTCTCATCTCCTTCCAAGATAAAATCCAGTCAGCTCTTCCAACAACCAAACTATCTAGATGCCATGATGCTGTCTTTCGTGTTTTTATTGTTGGACTCAGCTCCCAGTAAGGTACTGGCTACTGTTGTCAAAGCACCACAGGCCTGGAAATAGACCCAAGCTTGTTGCAGAGTCAATTATTCCAACAGTAAACCAGAAGTCTATTAAATCTCCCTCACAAGCAAATTATAATCCTTTTACTCATCATCACAAAATTTTCCTTTAACGTGAAGGGTTACACAATCTGTTGACTGCATCATATTTTCCACTCCATCATCTCAATAAATTATCTATACCTGAATGTTTGGAGAAGTAAGTGAGTCCTGCAGCCAACCATTAAGCTGAAGGTAGGCATCGAGACTTATTTTCCAAGAAGATTCATAAAAATGGCTTGGAGTCTTCTGCAATCTCCTGCTTTCACTCATTTGTCTTATCCTCCCTCTGCCACTTCTGGTTATCTCATCCACTTTGGCTCTTTGAAATAACAGAACTGCTACAGCAAGAAGGAAACCAATAAAACCATTTTGCGAGATGCTGACAGCTCTGAGACTCCTGTGCACCTGGAAAAATCAAGCTACCCGCTTATTTCTTTGTCCTCTTGATAGTCAAAGGTGGTGAGCACAGTCTATACGGACTATGCCAGTCACTGTTGCATGAAGGTCTGATGACAAAGCCATGGTTTGGGCCATTCTACAAAACAAATCTCCTTTCTGTCAGGAAGAAAGCATATATTTATCTCTTGATCTCATATAATGCCCAAATCTTCTCTTTGAAAAGATACAGAAAGTGCATCTCTCTGGGAACACTTGGATCACACTGGAATCAAGAGATGATTCTGGCACCAGATCACAATTTCTCCCACTCTGTGGGTCCCATCAGCAATGAAACTCTAATCCAAACGTGATCAATTCAAACTGTATTTCAGGAGATTAACACTGGTTTTCTTACTGACACTTCAAACTCACCTATTACTGAGAATCATTTTGCAAGACTGAATGATCTTCCTTAAAGCTGCATCCCCTAAACATGGCTAAATGCCCTCTTTCATTGTGTGTCCTGAAATACGACTCCCTTATCCCACTTGGCCAGGTGTTTGGACACGTCCTGGCTCCATACAGGTGTGGTTTCTGGCAGTGGTGGCCTCTAAGCCATGTCCCAGCCTCAGCTGGACAAGTACCAGCTGGTCCTGACTGTCCCTGTGCTGGGGACAGCACAAGCATGGGAACAAGCATGTACTGGTGTCCAAGCCCTATGGATTTCCCAAGCAGCCTGAGAGTACTCTGTGTTTCTGGTGCCTTGGCCAGACTAAGGAAGGTCTTTTGCCTTCCCCTACACATCTCCATTTAGCCATCCCACCCACACACCACTGTGTCTTCCTCCCTGGCCTGTAACCCAGGGATGTCCGTGCAAGGTCAGTCCTCAAGCTCCCCACATCTCACCACCTCTACATCTTTCACTTCTCCCTCTCACACATTAGTTGGCAATCAAATCCTTAGGCTCAACAATCTGAATAAATTAATCTGAGTTTGTCGTAATAGTGGTGAATCAGGTAAACTAACACAAATTCCACCCCCCTAGTTTTGTCTTTCCATGATATTTATCTCCCAGCTGCCTCCTCTCTCCTGCTGTCCCTTTCCCTGCACCAGAGAGAAGGATGCCCTCTGCACCACCACTGCAGACCCTGCCCACCCCTGCAGACTCTCCTGGGACCATCAGGAGGATGAATGGCCAAGCACCATGGAAGCAAACGGCATTTTGAACATTCATTTCTCAACTGATCCACGATAGCCAGGTGCTCAGTGAGCAGCATGCTGGGTGGGGCTGCTACAGGCCAGGGCTGCTGCTTGTCCTTGCTCACCTTCCCCAGGTGCAGCAGGGCTCTGTCCCAGCAGGGCCATCTCAGGGATGTGCCTGGTGTGTGAACTTGTGATCGGGATGAGCACAGGCACAGCCTGCATGGACATTTGGGCTGGGCAGACAAATCCACCCCTTTCTGCCTAGCGGTGGCTATGGAAGCACTGGACTCTGTGGAAAAACTCACCTTTGCAAATTTGCAGGCCAAAATTCAAATGTTGCCCCTACTTACAGTTGTGAAAGCTCTCTCTTGTTTCCTGTGCTCTACAAGGGAATGAACAATTGCTATTTGGGTCAAAATTTAATCCCAGTGTTGCAACAATGAACCATAATGACCGAAGTTGTTGTGGACTTGTTTTTGCTGTGGCAAGACAGACAGAGAATAGTGATTTTTACTGGGGGTTCTCAAAGGAAAAATCAGATTTTGTTAAAGATACCATTGAGAATGATTACTTCTTTCTCTTTTTATTGCTCCACTCTGCAACTACAAAATACATGAAACCCAACCACATATCTAGTCATACAAAGGCAATCAAAAGCACACTACAAATAATATATGATTCACCATAGTGCAATATCATTTATAATACAATTTTAATAATACCAGCAAAAATGGAATTCTGCAGCCTGTGAGATTTTCCTGACTTGTGTATAACAACCTTGGATTAGTTTTCATCCAGCCTTGTTTCCATGAGGCTGACATAAAACAATATTAAGTTAATTCTGGGAGGAAGCAGGACTTAAGAGTATGTGTAAACTGAGTACAATAAACTAAAGAAAAGTAAATTTAGAATAAAAATAATATTAAAAGAATAAGGAGGCCTCTAAATATTGTAAATTCAAATATCTGCCATAGCCCAGGAAAATTAAAATCTGAAAATAGTGGAAAGATTTTTGCCATCTGGCAAGTCTGGGGTCCAAAGACAATCCTAGACTTTATTAAAGTCAATGGTCTGGCTGGATCATCGTCCAGGTACAACAGAACAGCCTGGGCAAAAAACATCAGAAATGAATCAAACCAGTCACTGATCCATAAATAAATATAAATCCATGAGTTATTGGAGAAATGCTTTAGAAATTAGAATCTCTGAAATGCTTCATGTTTTCTTTGAACCAAGCAGTAAATTGAGACAGCTCTTTACTTGACAAGTCTATGCTGCTCATTTCCCATGCTGGAAAAAACATCATGAATAGGCACCATTTCATGGCTATGGGCCTATGACTGCATTTCAGCAATGTCATATACGACCTGGTGGTTGCAAAGGTCTGTACAAACTGGCCTTAAATGTTAGAAAAGGCATGGCAGAAAACAGTGGTTCCATGAGATGGACAAACAGCACAAACATGTTTGAGTGGATTTAATGCCCAGCTCTATGCACTGTCAGCCCAGCTGTGTGCACCATTAGAAATTTTGTCAATGATAGCAAAGTGAGAGGTGTTATTGAGTCACTTCAGAGGCAAGATGCCTTTCAGGGGGAGCTACATGCATTAGAGCTTTGAGTTATGGTTAATGAGATAAAAATTAAGTATTGGACTCTGCTCTTAGGATGAAGTAATGCCAAGCACAAGAATAAATTGGGAGAGGAGTGCCTTCCCCAGGAAGGAAATGAAGAGGGAAGTGATCATCTTTTCTCCCTCGTATCCAGTGATAGAACATGTGGAAACAGTTCAACGCTACAACAGGGGAGGTTTAGACTTTGCATTAGAAAGTACTTCCTTAGAGAGAGGTGTTAAAATACCAAAATAGGCTTCCTAGAGAGATAGTCAATGCCCCGAGCCTCTGAGTGTTTAAGAGGCGTTTTGACAATATCCTTAATAACAGACTTTAACTTGGTCAGTGCTGAATTGTTCAGGCAGTTAGACTAAATGATCTATTCTATTCTATTCTATTCTATTCTATTCTATTCTATTCTATTCTATTCTATTCTATTCTATTCTATTCTATTCTATTCTATTCTATTCTATTCTATTCTATTCTAAATTTACTCTTTTCTACTCCATTCTATTCTACACAGTCTGGTGAAACTGGTGGGATGGATGAACCTGCTATGTGTTCTACCAGCAGTGTGCAATTTTTCAGCTGGGACATTTTCTGGATACAGTGATTAAGTACTTAAACATTAAGGTGTTGCAATTTTTTTCATTCTCTCCTTGCCAACTCAGCTTCTGCCACCCAGCTCTCCTGTCATTGTGTAATTCTGGGGGGGACAGCTGCTGGCATAAACTGTGAGACAGGCTGTCATGACAATCAGCTGAAAGCCAGGTCCTCAGTGTAAAGGGGAAAACCTGAAAGACAAACACTCTAAAATTGGAGAGACAGGGGAAAAAAATAACAGCAAAAAGCAAGACCTCCATGGAAAGTTGAAACATAGCCGACTGTTGATGAAGATGGATCAATAGTTCCTATAACCTCTAAAAACATCTAATGTGTTTCTTCAGGCTAGAGCTGGATCCAGCAAAGCCGCCAATGCCTGCATGAGTGATGCAGCTGGAGCAAGGCCCGTGTGCAGGGGCATGTGGGTGCCAAGCTGGGACAAACTAGTAGGGGTAGGTGAGGTGGCATTTCTGGCTGTCTGGCACGAAGGCGCCATTTCATTCTTTGCACCAAGGCCCATGCCAGCCATGCTGCAAGGCTACCCGGAAAATTACGCTTTGAAGCAAGAACAAAGCCTGCTTAATCCTCGTTAACGCAAAGCCTCTGTTAAAAATGATGTGCACATTTTTAAGAGTTTAAACCATGGCTGGCTAAACCATGAAAAGGGGACATTCTTTATTACCACTTCTCTTTAAGCAGATTAATTTCCATTCCCCCTGAAGTGAACCTTAGGGAGTGAGGAAGAATCACTCCCTAAGAGCTAATGGGGAAGGCGTCGCCTATATAACACCACCAAAAATATTCAGTTACTCTTTCCCCACAAAGCCACTGAGTAATTTTAAAAAAATAAAACATCAGAACACAGGGCAGTTTGCTTCTCTGTAATTTAGAACCATAAAAGGGAACTGATGCTGTAATTAGAGGCTGAAAACCCAAAAGCCTCATTTTTTAAAGTTGTTTCAGTGGATTTTTTTTAAAATTAGTATTAGCTCCTCCAAAGCAGGGACTAAACCTTCAGTCAAGGGCTTTGTTAAAATTTGAATTGACCTGGGAAAGGTGCTGGAGGGGGCCCTGGCAGATCAGGAGCTTAGTGTGCCACAAAGCAGAGCTCCAAGCCAAGGCTAGGATTTGCTGCAGACAGAATTAAGTGAAGAAGAGGAGATTTGCCAAGTCAATGGTATTTTCCATCATACCAGATAAGTATTCTCACTTCACAGATCAGACACTTGAGGCACAGAAATAATAAGATTGATTAAAAAAATGGTGCTGAAGAGACAAAAAAAACCCTATGCTAACCCACCTTCTCTGTTTTTCTTAAACATGCTAATGCTTTGGGTTCTGATGTAGTTAGTGTATACACAGTGTAGTTAGCTATACATGTGCAGTATAGTTATATATGTGGGCATACATAGTATAGTTAGTTATTCTCAAAATTACCCAATTTAAGCTCAAATGCTGCATAACCATCACAGCCTTTTGAGAGAGCTGTTGCTATGTCTTCAAACAAATGAAACAAGGCCTAGAGGGGAAGACAGATTTGCAGTGAATCTTTTCAGGGAAGCAAATTGGACGACATAACTTCAAGATTATTGTGGCTTTTCCAATGAAGTTTCTTGTTCTGAGGTAAGTGAAACCCACCTCCTGTACATCTGTGCCCTTTCTCAGTAATTCAAGCTGATGGTGTTGGTCACTGTCTGCTGGAAGGTCAAAAGAGATGGTCTCCTCCCTTGCCTCAGGAACACACTGTCTCTTGCTTATGCCAGAACACTTTTTTAGGCAAGGCTTCTGACTTTCTCATTTCCTTTCCTGTTTTGTTTTGCAGGGATTTTAAGCTCTTGGCTTCCAAGCTCTCTTTTGCCTTTGTTTATTGCCATTTAGATTTTAGTTGTTTTTGTTAAGATACTTCAGGCGTGGATGCCCATAAATTAAAATGCATTATTATTATAATAAAGCTGCGTCACTGCTGAAAGAAGACTGGCCAACACAGACCTCTAAATAGAGGGCTAAGTGAGAAGTTGGATGGTATTGACCTCTACAATGCACAACACAGCAGAAAGTATCTAATCTGGGAGGTGGAAAACATGGAGAGGAAATGTACAAAGGGCTGTTCGAATAAGCTTCTGGTGACCTGTAAAGTTAATCTTTGAAAACTGGGATGACCATGAAAACTCTTAAAACTTTCCTAGGAAACTGAGATGAATTATATGCTTATAAAACTGTGGTTGTTCTAAACTGATGGGATTAAATGCTAAAACAGGCATAAAAAATTTTGACTACCATCTCAAATGAGCCAACTAACTTGAGAGAGCAATGACTGTGCACTACCACAATTACAGGGAGAGGTTGCTTATTGCAGCAGCCATCTATGAAATGAAGAGTTCAATGATCAAATAAAATAGTCTGCTCTGTTTTTCAAGCTTCTCTTTGAATATTCAAATTAAAAGTTTTCACTTCAGTATTTTGAAA
This sequence comes from Acridotheres tristis, assembly GCA_037013685.1. Classification (NCBI taxonomy): domain Eukaryota; kingdom Metazoa; phylum Chordata; class Aves; order Passeriformes; family Sturnidae; genus Acridotheres; species Acridotheres tristis. Next base: position 136,480,699 of record CM072886.1, on the reverse strand, counting down.
AAAAAAAAATACCCCAGGTGATAGTGTTTATCATTTCACTGCTGTGTTTAACCCAGCTCATGGACAAACTTTCAAAGAGGTAGCAGTTCTCTTTCTAAGTGTGAAAACACCTGGTAGGATCCATCCTGCACAAGCAGGAGCCCTGGAAATTGTGTTACAATTTTACAACCTAAAAAGTAATTCTTAAGTGCCTAAACTGTCCATGAAGTAATGGAAATGCCTCAGAAGACTTTCAGAACAAAATTTTTCCTTCTAATGCAGTTGCAAGGAAGACCTCTATCCAAGGAGTCTTCAATAACTTGCTTCTCTCCATTTATGGTACAGGGAATGTTCTTCTATAAAATGTATTAGATTCCAAAGTTTAGCCACTAGTTAGTTGCCTAAGTTAGGTGACCTGGATTCAATTTATGGATATTTTTCATGAACACTTTTATTCTGGGGTGCCTCCCATATGGAGACCTAAAGGTATTTCTATACATAAAGGTGTACCCCACTCCTATGAAGAAAGCAAGTATTTCCATTTCCCCGTAAGAAAACTGACCTCCAGAAAAGGGACAGAATTACTTATGTTAGATATGCAATGCATGCTTACAAACTCAAGCACAATCTTGCCCTTTATTTTCAGGACTGCAAAGGAGTGAAGTCCAAACCTGTAGTCAAATTCTGTCTGCAAAAGACTTAAAACACAGCAAATAATCTCCCAAACTCACAGCAAATTTACTGAGAAAATACCTCCTAGAGCCTAAGTTCTAGAACCCCAATCTCTCATGTTAATGTGTCTTTATAATTTTTACTTTATTAATCTTGTTCATGTTCCTTTACTTTAAGTAAAAATCCATGAACTACCAGTAATTTAGGCCATTTGATTACCCTTAGATCTGAAATGTTTTCTTACCATTTCTTGGCTGGTTTGATTTTTTAGCCTGTTTCCAAATGAAAAATTATGGGTCCTGGTTTTGTTTTGTTTGTAAAATATCTGTTAATCTAACAAACAGAAAACCTTAAAAGAATGTTCATTGGAAAGAAATTCTAAAAGTCATGTCTGATTTGCCATAGGTTTTCCCCTTGATATAAATAACATTTCTTTTAGCCAATAGTAATCAATGCAGCAGATATTAGAGGCTGATCTAAAACCATATGATAAGGACACTTGAATTCCTGCTGTCACTATTTTAATGGAAAGTCCTACTTTAACGTTTGCTAACCAATAAACAGGCAGCCCTACACACTTCTTTAAATGCCACAGTTGTTAAATTTCTGGATTAAGTCCCCTTTCTATTTTTAGCTGTGAAAAGGTATGCCTTTATGGATACATGGATGCCTTGCATTGCTATCCAAAGTGTATGACAGTAAACATCCCTTTCTATTGAGAAGGGAAAAGCTGAAGCATCAGTCCTTTACTTCAGGTTTTAAGTATAAAAGCAACTGTGTGGTATTATTAAAAAAATATTAAATCCAACTGAAAAATAGCAGTAGCTTCTTCAAGGGAAATGAGCATCATGGCTGATTTTACGGCTGCTCATTCTGTTAAGTACAGTTCTCTAGATTTCTGTCAGAGCCTGGCTTTAAGTCCAACTCAAAGGGTCTGTCCTGGTTACTATAAACACTGATGCAAGACTGGTCAGCTTGCTATCTCACTCCCTCCCTCACTTCACAGGAATCTGAAATGTGCAGTAGATTTTGCACAACTCCTCCCATCTGGACCATTACTCTGAGTGGGTCCTTCTAGAAGCTGGAAGTCCTAGATCTCTCTCTCCATGGCTCTGATCTGGTTAAATGCACACAAAATTCATCAGGGTTCAACTTTTTATAAATATTTTGGGGCAAGATAATTTGGGCCACATTAACTGAATCATCAGCCATGGTATTTCCCCCTTCTACTGAACTACAATTCAGTTATTCATACAAGTTAATTAATAATCCTTTAAGAGCCAAAGCATTAGTACATCGTTTATTCCTTGCTGCCAGGAAAATTATACAAGGGATTTTGTATTCATTGCTCTGTTGCCAGCAGAACTGTACTCAAAATTCAGAAAATCAGGGACAGACTGCCCATTCTGTAAAAGCACTGAAGGCATGCATCAGACTTCGCTTATCGTGTCCTTGAACAAAAACACACAGCCTTGATGGTCAAATGGGAGACTTCAACAAACAAAGCTCATATAAACTGCCAATTTATTTGGGAAAAAAAATAAGTCCTTCCCAGGGTACTTTTCTTTCTTATCTGATACTGGAGCTTTATAACTGCTGTGTTCCTTTAACCACAAGCCTCGTTAATGAGTACTACTCAGCAATGGCTGCATCACAACTTTGAGATAATGTCTCCAGCTGTGATTTAAGGAGGGCAAATACATCCCTCCTGCAAAGATAAACAAAGTGAAGCTTTCCCAGCAGTTTCTGTTCCAGTCTGGTGGAGAGGCCATAACTCAGTGCCTATGACACTGCCTCTCTGCTGCAACCACTTCTCTGACGCAGCAGTGAGCTGAGCATGCAGCATCCAGGGTGGTCAGGCTTGCCTTCATTCAAAGGCCATGGAGCTAACGTTTACGTCAGTTCCTTTATTTGTTCGTATCTAAATATTCTCCAATAGTAGTTGGCTGTTTTCTTGTATCAGTCTAAAGGACCTGTTTATTTTTTGTACATTTCTTCTCCCTATGTGTCACTGCAAAATTAATCAACCTGCATAAACATTTATTAAAATGTTCATTCTCATTCAGCAAATCTATCTATTTATCAAGTAATCTGTTTTCTCATGTGAAATGATCTTATCTGTCCACATGAGGAACTCTAAGAGATAATGAAACATAATTAACGTAGAGGTTGATGAATTAATGATATAAAATTCTTGCCTGTCAGTGAAGAATGGCCCATCTTCATCCTAGGAGGTGTATTTCTGCCTCTGTCTCCAGATAAGGCACAAAGATAGTATTTGTTTTGAGAAGGTTTTACATCTATATCCAAGTGACTACTTGACTATATAAATATAAGGGTCATTCCTCAAGAAAACAGTTTGTCCTACAAGACTGTGTACTATTTGGAAAGCACCCAAGTAAGATCTTCATAAAACTGTCTGGTTTTCTCGTGGTTTTGTCCTCAAACAAAACAGATGTGCTCAGGTTTTGCTGCCCTCCTCCAGTGCAGGCACAAGTACTGTGGTAGGGAAAAAAAATCTGGTAACCAAGCCTTTGATATAGAAAAACCACATGGAGCTGAGTCATAAACTGTGGACACAAGACAACTAATTATGGGTTGTGTTAGGCATGAGGAACAGGTTAACTGCTACATAATTACAATTGAGATGGCTGTAGACACAGTCAAGGAAACCCAGTTAATAGAAAGAAGTAAATGAAAATGCATTGGTACCTATGAAGGTAAACAAGTCCGGTCTGTTCTCTTTAGCTTCTTCAGTGATTTCAGATGTTCTTGATGCTTTATTACTGCTTAAACTTTATAGTTATGAAGCCTAAACAGGGGTTTATATTTCACATTCTGCTATTTTTCATATGAATGGCAAGGAAGGAGTTAGCAAAGATTTCTTTAATAAGTGGCCTGCACTGCCAGTTGAGCGAAACTCCAGGGATGAGCAACAAAATACAAACTGGGAATATGTGAAATGGAAACTCCTGCGAAATAGATCATCAAGTGGTGAAAAGGAAGATGGGTGGTCACACCAAAAGTGTTGGTAGTCAAAAGGCTGTGGGGAAAGGAGGGGCACTGGGAGCAGGATGCGTTGCAGGACACCATGGGCAGCAGAGCCCATGGCTGCCCTGGGCCCTGCTGCCTCAGCGGCCCTGCCAGAGCTAGGGCAGAGCTGTCTGCTGCAAGGCCACCCCTTGAGCAGAAAAACCTTTTTCTGACAACATCAAAGGAGTGAGGAAAGTAAGGTGAGAATCCAGACAGGCTGCTTCCCCGAGGTTTCCCTGAAGGCCTGACTCAGACTAGTTTGAAGGCTTCCCCATTTCCTCCCAGCTTGGTGGAAATTTTTATCCTGGTTCCTTGAACTCGGCCTCTGAAAGTACACACCATTTCTGAGTATTCACCTATATATAGCCTCCTTCTGCAATGACACCTCACCATCACAGGCTGTTTCCTGTTGACACTAGCTAAATGTGGCATTGAAGTCTGAGGGGTCTCTACCTGAGTGAGTAGGCAGGCAGCCAAATGGACATTCAGTGTGCTTGACCTTTCTGTGGTGTCACAACTTGCACAGTGGAGTTGCAGTCAAACACTGTGGCTCTCTGGGTTTCTCTGTTTGCCACAACGTTTACACTTTTGGTGCCACTGCGGGGATGCCGTGGGTAAGCCTGGGTGGTACTGTGCATGACAGCAGCACGGGGTATCCCTCTGCCACACCAGGCATTTCCTTCCAGCTCTGTGGCTGGGACATACTCTTGTGCAAGAGACCTAGGTGTGATCCTGGTCTTTCAGGCACTTGTCCTGGTTTTTGATCTGCAGCTGCAAAGACACAGGTCTCCTGTCAGATAATCAAGGAGGATGTCACCATGTCCTTGAGCTTTTCCATAAAAATTTTTGGCAGTTTCTGGGTCCTATATATACAGAAAAAGGTTTTTCTGTTTCAAGTACATGGCCAGCAAGTTAATCATGTGGTCAATTTCCAATGTGTACAAATCATTTAGCATCTCACCAGCCTCCGTAGTTTTTATTACTGAAAACAACTTCGTCATCTGCAGACTTTAATTAGCTGGCTGCTTGCCTCCTCCTGCAGGTCATCCATGCCTGAGATACTCCCAGTCGCAGGAACAATCCTTGGCTTTATACCACAATTCATTTATTTTCTGAGCCAAGGACTAGGCTCCAACTGTTTAACCATTTCCAAGTCTTTGCCAAGGGTCTCTTGCCCTGTGGTTACTTATACTACTGTAGATATTTGGACTGTCTATTAAAAAATTATGAGGGGTCTTTATTAAACACTAATGTAAATTGTATTTTCCAGATCAACTTTTCTGCGACTTGCCTTCAGGCTGTACTATTCCAGTCACTGACAAACTGCTGTTTCTCTCCTCACCAAACCTGTGGTTTAGAAAGAGATAAGCAGTTCTGATTCCCCTCCACATGAAGAAATGTCTCGTTTCAAGAACTCAGGTGTGAGTTATGAGCCTGTAGAGTTTTGCAGCCACTGTGTATTAGAAATAACAACTAATTACAAAACTGCAAAGCAAAACATAATTTAAGGAAGAGTATTTAAATGTCACCATAGTTTATTTTGACAGATAAGCCTGTCTTGAAAATAAGGGATTTCCCAGAGCAGAAACAAAGATTCTCAGGTTATTTTTTGATCTAAAGGCAATTTCTATGCTTTTCTTTTTATCACTTCCTTTAAAAGGAATCATGATGCAGAGAGGCACAGGGCTAAGGGTGGAATGAACATTAAAGGCTCTTGTCACTGCAACAAGACACTGGAAACCTATTAATTTTTTTGCTGTTTCTCCTGGCAGTAGTGTGATAGGATTGAAAGCAAATTTGGGCCCTGATGGATGAGAATTACAGCTCCAAGAGAAAAAACAGAGATTATTTCAGAACGCCTTTATATAGCATCAAGCAAGGACCACATACATCAGGGTTCAGGGGTCAGCTTCCAAGTATTCTAAGAGGAAAAAAAAAGGGAAAGAAGGAAACAAGAAAGTCAGCACTGTGCAGTACGTGGAAGATGTTAGATCACCCTGGCTACTTCCTGTACATGAAAGTGAAGGCAAAAACTTCGCTTTGGTGAGACTGTAGTTATTTCTATAGCTGAAGTATGTGTTTTTGTGTGTATCTATCTGATACTGGCTGGGTAAGTTATTCAAGTTTTTGTGAAAGGCAGGTGATCACTCCCAGCTGTGTGCTATGCCCTTAACTTCAATGCTTTTCTGGGAAAAGATCTTGAAATGACACTCAACCATAAACACACTGCTTTTATTTAATTATTTTATGGATCTGAAGTAGTTTATAGGCCATTCCATGTCTTGGTTAAACTAGTACATGTTGCAACACTAAAGTCAACTGATTAAAACATCCATCCTTAAACACCCACCAAAACTGAACTGAGTATCTGTCACTCCTAGATTTTTGCCACAGAGCAGCTCTTCCAAGACAGTTCACATAAGTTAAGCTGGTACTTTCATATATGCTTTACAAATCCTCTTACATGTGCTGCTCAAGTTTAGTAAGGATACTTGTGACCCTCTCTAACCATTGTCCTTCCCTCTCTCTCCCTTTCTTTTTTTTAACTTTCAAGTTTCTCTCCTTTTACAGTCTTATTTTGGTTGCCAGCACCCATTTCCTTCAAGTTCAATTTAGGTATGGGCCACTTTCCCAGAACTAAAATGAAGGCATGAGTAAGGAAAATGGCATGCAGAGTGTGAGCACTCTGTGAGGAGTAGATGCTCTCCATTACTACAAGTGAAGCCTTTATCATCACCATGACAACCCAATTCAGAGCTACCAGTAAGACAGCTATATTTTGGCATAGGAGGAAATAATCAATCAGTTCTTAAATTGAGTTTCAACTTTATAGACTAACACAGGGAATTAAAAAATTGCCTCTTCATTTGGGCCAGATACACGGAAGGACCATTCATCTGGGTAGTACAGGTCTCTCACAGAGCATTTTTTAACTTTTAGGCCTCCTCCAAAACACCTGGAAATTTGTGCAATTGACTTTAGCACTGTTTTTGGCCTCAACACAAGTGTGCTCATTTTACTTGCATGGAGCTACATCACATGATATTAGTCTCTGTTGCCTCAATGAGTTCATCACCTGGACTCCAAAGCCAGAGCAGTAGAGAATCATCCACTATTTCCTACTACTGGACAGAGAAGAGAGAGCCTGGCATGTTTAAAAAGTACCATTGGTTCTGCATCCCACAAGTATCTTCCTCTGGTGATTTGTTTTCTCTATGGAATATTTTTATTTTTCTTGCCATTACCCATATCACTGGATCCAACATGTGCCTCATGGCCATTTCTATAAAGTGCAGTGGCAAATGTTGGAATTATATCGATAAAACTAAACTGCAATTTCAAAGGAAGCTGAGAAGTGTGTGCATGCAAGTGCTTAGGGGCTGAACTGCTTTTTCATCCCGTCATGGAGTAATATGTATCCCACTGAAATTCAAATACAAGGAGTGAGCATACATTTAAAAAAATAAAAGAAAATCTAATTCTTTTTCCAATCCCATTTGCTTATTTACTAAAACAAATGGGTAAAACTATCATCAGGAAAACACTGTTACATGACCATTGCCCAAAGTGTATTCTTACCACTGGATCATAATTCCCTTTCTTTCCATTCCTTAAAAGTTCATTCAGTTCTAACTTCTACAGTAATGTTTATCTAGGGTACCTAATTATATAGTGCAAACTGCATCTGGAGTGCTGGTTCAAGGTTATTATAGTTCTCCACAGACATAACAAAAATATTATTTTAAACTTATCCATTGAGGAAAAATGGCTGCATTTTACCACTGATAGAAGCATATGAACGTAAAATAAAATCATTGGTACTTTAGAAACATAACAATGTTGTCTATTCAGATTAATTTTCTCCATGACACTTGCTGTCACAGAAGTATCTCCTTTTCATTTCTGCTGCAGACAAAAGATCTGTCAAACTAAACTTAAAATAAACAAATTAGATGTATAAAATGATGGATTATAGTGATAGGCAAATAAGAAAGGTGAATTTTTTGAATTCTTGTCAGTACATGTTCCTTGTTGGGTAGATTTCATAAGATTAATGAAATGTGAACAATGGAGTAGAATAATAATTTGATAGTTTCTCAGTACTCAGTATCTGAAAAAGAAGCTTCTACTTGTTCTATATCATACTGATTATGCAGAGCACCATTACTTTTACTACAAAGAAGAAAACTTTCTTTAGCAACAGTAGAAGGAAAGTGGGTAGATAAAACAAACTCTTTAATTCATATGTCCTTATTCATAGGTTTCCCGTCAAGCATGGTTTCTTCTTTATTTAGAATCAATACTAAGTAAGGAAAGGATAAATATATAAATCGCAAAACTCTTTCTGTGGGTGTATTGGTAGCCAAAGTAAATTGCTTGAGGTTTGGAGAGACCATGGGCTTGTTCTGTATTTGCTCTAAAATTCAGAAGTGATGAAGAAATATTTTATTTCAATCCCTAGAATGAGGGCCACAAGCCCTGCCGGAGCACTGGCCATGTTTACGACATGCAGCATTCCCGACAGCATGCTCACTCCCATAGCATTCATGGTCTCTGTGGAAAGGCCATGAATTTTTGGCTGTGTGTGAGACCAAAACACACAGCCAAAAATGGGAAGTCACGAGCCTTTGGCTGGAGTCCAGTTATAATTTCTGCCATGCCAAGCATGTGCAAGGCAGGAACACTATAGGACCTTCTTCTAAGGGATTTAGAGTGTGGAAGTCTGATCTTGCTAACTCAGGTAGCTATTCAAGTGCAAAGGTAAAAATAGTCCTTTAAAGTCAGCAATGACTTTAGATAAAGAATGTGATTAAAATTCTTTTACTGACAGTGGACTGAATTAATTGTACTCATACCAATACCCCCCACTCCCTGGCAAAAAAAATTCCCTGTTACTAGGCAAGTCACTTCTATTTTGCCCATGTCAGTGCCTTTATGTGAAATGGATGCAGTAAAACACCCAGGTGATGATGTGATAAAGTTGTGAAAGTTCACAGTTTTGGCATATCCTATGAACTCCAGAAAAAGTTAAGCAAGAAGTACAGAAACTCTGATTCTTAAAATAATGCTTCTGGTTAGTTGCCCAGGTAAGGCAGTCTTCAGATAACGAAGTCAGTTGGGAGAAATCACAAGTTTCTTAAAGGTATGATTTAAGGCTACTTGAAAGCTCCTGAGGCTTTATATGTGTGCCAATATTTTTTATTCCTCTTAATGATCAGAAAGAGCTTTCATGTTGGGGGGGGTAAAAATAGTATCAATATTAAAATAAGTTTGGGAACATGGGAATTGATACTTCTAGTAAATTTGAAGTAAAGTAAGTTTAAAAAATAAGGAGGTATGAAATACATGTGTATGGCATAGGTACTTCTCCCTTCCTTTAAAATCAGGCATGTTCACTCAACCATTCAGGCAGATAACCCTGGTCAAGTCACTGCAGACAACTCCTTCACCATTCATAAAAGGTTTTAACACATAAAAGGTTAAATACCACTTCAAAATATCTGAGTGTAGTAGTCACCTAACTGGGTCTGACTGTTGCTTAGTAAAAATTGTCAGAAATGGATCAATATCCAAAAGAATTATTGCTTGCATTATGTTAATGTACAATTTGATCTTCCTTCCTTCCTTCCTTCCTTCCTTCCTTCCTTCCTTCCTTCCTTCCTTCCTTCCTTCCTTCCTTCCTTCCTTCCTTCCTTCCTTCCTTCCTTCCTTTCCTTCCTTCCTTCCTTCCTTCCTTCCTTCCTTCCTTCCTTCCTTCCTTCCTTCCTTCCTTCCTTCCTTCCTTCCTTCCTTCCTTCCTTCCTTCCTTCCTTCCTTCCTTCCTTCCTTCCTTCCTTCCTTCCTTCCTTCCTTCCTTCCTTCCTTCCTTCCCCCACTCAGAAAATGGCAGGTAAATGATCTGAGCACTCAGGATGACCATGAGGCTTTATTGGTTCAGCGCCAAAGGAAATTAAATTACTTTGAGGAATTTTCAAATTTTGCATAAAAGTAGCTGGATGCCAACCCACATATTTAGATGTGGGACAGATGAACATTACTGTCACAGGAGATGTGGAAGGTCAAATGATGAAACAATCCACTCCTTGTACTTGTGTCCAACAATGACAAAAACAGGAAGGAAGTGGTAACATAAAGGGGATTATCTGGGATTACAGGCTGCCAGCACTGGTGAAGTGTTTTTGTTGCATATCTATCCAAAACTAAAAATATAGTTAAATTTTCATAAGGATGGTCCTTATGCACGTACAAAAGGTTCAAATAAACATACTTCTGGAATCACTGGCTTTCAGGGGAACTAACACTGAATTCACAGAATAATTTCTTTAGGAGAAAAAATGGTGGTATAAGAATGGAGATGACATGAAAGCAGTATTAAGGGTAGCTGGGACAGAGAAGTGAGTGGCTCAGATCTGAGGTGACAAATGTTCAAGAATTTGATTGCAAGATGTTGGAAGAAGGTTGCAAAAAAATCTCAGCCAAGATTTCTTATGGAACAAATACAAGGAAAAAAAGTCATCATTCTAGAGTGGAAAATTCTGGAAGATGGTGACAACATTTCGAATCTTGTTTTCATTGCTTATTTCAGCCTTTAGAAATACACTAAGAAAAGTACTTGCTCTCTACACTACAGCCCACAGTATCCAGAATAGGGCAAATAAAAAATATTATGATGTTTAGGTCTAAAATAGTACTATCACTGCTCCCTTAAATTACATTTAAGACCTCCTCCCCCGACTCCTTAAAAGCCCCACAGGTCATAGGAACAAAAAAGAAAGAGAAAAGTAGAAAGAGTTGCAGCAGCAAGATTGATAGGCAAAGGGAAGGTGATGCCATGGGTCTCTTCAAGCCTGGCACACAGGGAGTGGATTTCTTGGAGCTGAGGAAGTGCCTTATTAGAAATACCAGGAAAGGAAGGAAATGTCTGAGCCCAGACACAGAGAATGACTAGTGGACACAGGCCAGATTGGAGCAGGTAGGATGCGGGAGCTAGGGACAAATTTGTCAGTGCAACGGGATACATGAAAGAAAACATTTCAGGCTGTTAGTCAAAAAAAAGGTGGGAGAATTTCACCCCTGCCAAATAAATCATATGAGACTTTGCGGCGAGATCATTATTTACCTAGAGGGTGTGGTAGGACCTCAACCAAGCAGGGTGCTTTCAGCCTGGGGCTCCATCCACAGAAAGACTGCCACAAAATCGAGTGGTGAAAGCAGCCAAACTGAGGCCAGACAGGTCAAAATTTGATAAAATTGCTTAAATCTGGAGATACCCCACATTTCTTTTGACTTTCAACAAAGCTATTACAGAGATGATTGTGAGAACAGGCAAACTGCTCCTATGACATGAAACTCCTGCTGAGCCTAAGTTAAAGGAAAATAACAATTAAAATTTTAAAAAATCCTTTCTTCCACTCACAGTAGAGAAATCAGGGAAAACTGAAGTAGTCAATCCAATGCAGTACAATATCAAGAGTTCCTCTTAGTGTGAATGAAACCTCTACAATTCAAACACTGTATAGCCATCAGTATTTTTTAAATTACAACGAAAATGGTTTTTCATATAAGATTTGCACATGAGATAGATGTTCACATGACAGCAAAACACTCCCAACTACACTAGGAAGGCTAAACAGAATCACTTATTGTCTGAGCTCCCAGAGCTCTTCCAGGCCTCCTTGCCATGCCAGCAGAGTGCAACAGATGTGATTTTTCTCTGAGAGTTGCACTTTGGTGTCTATCTGGCAGGTTTTAGAGTGCATTCCTTATTGTCCCTTTCGCACCTACAGTCAAAAGCTCCTAAAGACCATCACTGAATTCCACTGAGAACAAAGCAAAAAGAAGAAAGGCATGAAACACCTGCCTTTTGTTTTCCTGTGTTTTTCTATTTCCAATAATCTCAAAATATGTGAGAATCATTTGTTCCAAAGAAGAAGTAATGTAAATTATGAATTTTGTTCTACTTGAAGCTAGGGGACAATGGGATTACTGTGAAAAATTTGTCCCGATCATTTGGTGTTTCTTGAGTTTCACTAGCAAAAAATAAAAACATACTGGAATTTGTTTTTTCAATTTCAAATGCTTGAGAAGTTTTCACTCAGAAAACACAACACAAACCATAAAGCATGTACCTGGAAGCCTGTTTCGTTTTAATAAGCATAGTGTATATTTTTACTGGGGAGAAAGAAGTTCCTGTGTTTTTTTTCCAATATACCATTGCTTTAGTGGGAATCAAATGTGAAATGAAACCATCGTGTTAACCAAGAGGATACCAAGATGATAGTGTTCTTTGGTTATTTCCAGCACTAATACCCACTTGAAAGCAGTAAGGAGATCTTATTTCCTTTTGGGGGGTTTATTTTAGCATTTGAAATATGGTAGATAGCATAATTGGATTTTAAATATCTGATCCAAATTTATTTCAGGGGACTGAGTCAAAACAAATACAAATTCAAGTTTATGTAGCGCATCTAAAAACTGGCAGCACATGCATTTCAGGACCTCACCAATTACAGCATTTCACTTATTTCTGAAATAGTTGGCTGCATATTATTTCTATCTAAAACCTGGTCCCACACTTTCAGGCTTAGTTGCGGATTCTTAAGTGTTTGTTCTATTATTCAATCACATTATAAAATGAACCACATTTTCCAATAGCTACTTCATGTTCCCTATTTCATTTTTAATTGCGGCGTTTCTTCAAACATCAGTTCTCCCACAGGATTTCGGTTTTGGACCACTTTTGCAAGCCACTAAAAATTATGAATTCTTGAAGTTTGCAATCTGAGCTCTCTTTAAGTCCACATACCAAATTCTTATCCAAAACCATGTCAAAGAAGCCAAAACCAACCATACCACTTCCTAGGTCTAAGTTGCATAACAAATAGGTCTGAACCCTCCCATAAAATAACACAGGACCCCTGGCCTACTGCATTTTTAACAGAGTTATCTCAATATCCATGCTGCATTGTCATGCACCATGCAAACATGAGCCTTTTGTCCATTGTATCTGGCTTTTATATCTTGCATTTTAAATAATCTGATTTGCTGTGATCTGATGGTATTACTTGTCACTCAAATACAGGAAAAAAGATTTTGTGACAGGGTAGTTTTCATTAGCTAAACCACCTTCTAATATTTGTTTTAACTTCTGAGTGTCCAAAACTGCCCAGATGCTTCTGGTTCTTCTCCCCCCATACCACTGCAGTCTTAAGGACCCTTCTCTGCCATATGCTGCAACCGCTAAGATATCCCATGTTCTCTCAGAGAAGTACACAGGTCTTTCAATGTGGTCCTAAAGAAGTCACAGAAAAATCTCAGGCCAATAATTCAGCTTTCTGAGGAAAAAGACAGATCATTATTATAAGTTCCACATGTAAAGAGAACAATCAATCATCATTTTCTGGTGGAATAAAAAAAAAATGCTAGTGAGGATGAGGTTGCTGCCATATGACTTATGGTGGCTGGGATCCAAGCAATCACCACATCTCAAGCAGGTCAAAAAGGACAGGAGCCTCGCTACACCTCCTATTACTATTCTGTTTGTAACTTCTTGTTGCACCACCAAAAATACCAAATTATAATTTTCCTTCTATATTGTAAAACACTTTGAGTAGAATTAGTTCTTTTACCTATGTTCTCTGAAAAATTTTCATTCTGAGACGAAAATAATGAATTTGTCACTGGATTGCATTTGAAAATTGACTCCAGGCTAAGATGCAAAGCCAGCCCCATGTGCTGCTGGAGATGCAGCAGACAGATCACAGAAACACAGAAAAAACTAGGCTGGAAAATACCTTTGAGATCATCAAGTCCAACCTATGACCTATCATCTCATCAACTAAACCATGGCACTGAGTGCTATGCCCAATCTTTTTCTAAACACGTCCAGCGACAGTGACTCCGCCAGTGCCCAATTCCAGTGCCCAATCACTCTTTTAGTGAATAATATTTTCCTGATATGAGATAAGGAGCTGCAGCCTCTTCCAGTTGTCAGCAACCACTGTTAATCAAGGGTCCTGCATCCCACTGAGCGGCATGTGGAGGCATGTAGGGAGCACTGAGGTAGTGGGAGTTCCATCCATCTCCAGTGTCTTTGAGCCTACTGTTCTGAACATTTCTACCAGGTTCCTGCCATTATCCCTGCTGTGACATGCACGAAGCCCATGTTTTGGTGGTATCCCATGTATCCAGCCTGCGGAATACTTGTGAACACTTAAAGACAAGAAACTGGGGAGATTTGCTGAAGCTCTAATAGCCATCTAACCTGGTCCATGTGGAAAGCAAAAGCAAGCTCAGTTTTTGATGAGCAAACTGCGTTTGCAGTTCATATTTCCATACAGCACTTAAAACCCTTAGTCTGCATGGCCATCGCTTTCCTACATTACAGTTACAAGCTTCTTAAATTTCCCTTCTGTCACACAGTTGCTCACAAAGCTTATCTCCCTACAACACAGATCATTCCTGCCTCTTTTAGGCCAGGAATCCTAAGATCTTTCAGGAAGGTCAGTCACAGCAAGATAAGACTCTGTGTTTTGCTTTCACATCCAGTAAGAGGCCAGATGCATTTCTTCCTACACTGTAATGAAAAATGTGGTATCTTTGCTAATGGAAAGGCCTGGGCTACATATTTCTCTTTTTCCCATTCAAAAATCTCTCTTTTGGGATCTTTAGTCTACAAACAGCAGGTGAATAAATGTGTTTATAAGGCATGAATGAAATATCTCAGAATATTAAAAAATTCTATGTTCTTTAATCTCAAAAGCAAGCAGATCCATTTGCATGTCCTGCTCCCTCAGCCAGGAATCTGTAAAGTCCCTTGGCTTGGGAGTGTTATGCAAAAATTTTGTAAATGGAAGAAATACAAAAGAAAAGCAAGAAAACTGCTGAGTACAGAGAAACTCAGTTAAGGGTGGACCTACGCTCTGGCTCAGCAGTTAGTTCATAAGCCTTTAATATACAGCTCCTTTCAAGCCTCAGCAGTCTTCAGTCTTCAGTATATTTATGACTCCTCATCAGAGGAGTATTACAGCAACCTCCTTTTGGGTGGCCAAAATGTTGATGATTGTTACAGGTTTGCATCTGGCAGAAAAAGTCATATGTGCTTTGACATGACCATAAAAATTGTTTCTGGACAGAATTGCTCCTGGAGAGTCCAGGTATGCGGCTGGAATATGCTGAATGCTGTATTTCACCATGCTACAAGAGTCAGTAATGCTTTCTTAAGGAGGAGTGCTGGTGTGAATTCTGCCAACTCTTCTGGCTGCCTTCCCTATTCAATTCCTCCTATCTAGCATGAGGAGTGAGATTTCAGCCAAGGCTTAAGCTCCTCAAAGTGGTCTATCACTCATCATCCATGTCAGAAATGACAATGATGTAGGAACTGAAAGTCATCAGTAAATTGGATACACCAAAGTCAACATTCCTTCCTAATCTTTCATACAAATGTCTTCATACAAACGCTAAGCCAGATACAAGGGGATTAAAGTTAATTGGGGAATACAAATTAATAGGTCCCAGTTAATCTCCTCTCTCAAAAGAAAGATTGGAGCTGCAGACCATTACCACAGGTACTTTCCTAAGATTTCCTTACGTTTACAGATAGTCACAGTAACTCTATGTGAGCTTCCAAACACAGGTACAATGTCACACACTATAATGGACTAGTATAAACTAGTGCTTAGTAAGATTGTTCTGCCATCAGACACAGCATCTGGGTTGTGTCCAGCTAGGCAAGGGAGGGATTGTCCTGTTCTGCTCTGCATTGTGGCAGCCTCACCTTGAGTCCTGGATGCAGTTTTGGGCACCACATTATTAAAAAGACATTAAACTATTGGAGAGCATTCTGAGAAGGGCCACAAGGATGGTGAAGGGTCCTGAGGGGAAGCCTTATCAGGGACAGCTGAGATGACTTTGTTTAGCCTGGAGAAGAGGAAACTCAGAAGAGACCTCACTGTGATCTTCAAAATCCTCACCAGGTGATGTCTTCACTCTCCTGACCAGTGACAGGACCCAAGGGAAAGGCGTGAAGTTGTATCATAGAGAGGTTTAAGTTAGATATTAGGAGAAGTTTTTTCATCCTGAGAGTGGTTGAGCACTGAAAGAAGCTTTCCAGGGAAATGGTCACATCACTGAGCCTGCCAGATTTCAAGAAGTGAAATCTTGGGGTGTTCTGTGCAGGACCAGGAGATGAACTCAATGATCCTAATGGGTCACTTCCAACTTAGCATATTCTATGATTCTTTGCTTATTCCCTTTTTAATTATCTGCAGTGCAAAGTTCCTTATGACTTCTATGTACATATCTATATCTGGTTGGAAGTGTAGGAAATGAAAGCAGGGAAGTGAATTCCAAGTAGAGCTATTCTGCATGCAGCTACACAGAAGCACATTAAATTAAGATTACAGTTGGTAGCTGTAATTTTGATTTTGTAATTCTGATGCTTCTTAGCATCTAATAGGCTGTCTTGCAGCAAGCTTTCTTTTTATGAAGACGGGCTAGTGTTGTTTGCAATTTTTAAGGTTCTATGAAAAGCCACCAAAATTTTCTCCTCTATTCCACTATGTGGAATCTTATTGACAGCATGAATGGACCATTGGCAGGGCTGAAATTTCTACCCAGAGAAAGTAAAACCAGATAGTCACTTTCTGGGTGGGCCAGTTTTCTAAGGGAGCATGAGAGGCAGTCTGAAAGTGAACTTCACAGATGCTTTGTACATGAACACAGAGCAAGTCTCAGCAACTGGGTGTAATTTCAAGTCTTCCTGGTCACAGATCGTGTGTACCAATTTACAAGGCTTTCCTTTCTTGTTTTTCTTTTCTCTCTTGACACATTCATGACCTTTTTCACTTTATTCCTTCTAATCTCCTTTCTTATCACAAAGCTTCTTTTTCCTGTCTGTCTGCATGGCAAGTCCCATACTCAAACATTATTCAGCATAACACTAAACTTTCTGTTCCCATCCACAGTGTCCCATTTCTGCTTTTCTTCCAATTTAATTATTCTTTTCTTCTGTGCACATGATCCTGGCTCTACACTCAGCCTCCCCAAATTAGTTCTGTATCTAGTGAATCTACTTTCCACGCACATTTTTCATCACATGGGGTTCTTGTTTCAATCTTTACTTTCCTCCAACCAGTTCTCACAAACTGCCATTCCTAATCCTCTCTTTAGGCTGCTCAGTCATCTCTCCTTAAGTCTCTCTTCATCCAGACTGACTTTTCATCTGCTCTGCTGTCTTTTGTAACTGGCTCTTTATTCCTACAGTGTCTAAAGGTGACCTATGTCCTTGCACTCATCCTTCTTCATGACTTTTCAGGTGGCCAGCAGATATTTCTTCATCCCTGTTTCTCTTCTTTTCTGATATTGCCAGTCTTACCAGTTTCTCATACAGGCCATTCTTTCTTACTGATTTTAGATTATGACCTCCCTATCCAAAAAGTTTATCCTTTTATTTTCTTTTTGACAAAACCCACCAGTTCCCATGCTTTCCAGATTAAGCTCTTGGTCCTCCCTGGACATATATCTGAGACCTTGGTCTTTTCTCACCTGGACTGAAGAGAGATGGCTTCTTGCTCTCTGTGGACCTGCCAGTGTGTGGGCACAGGAAGCACCAAGCCATCTTGCTATAACTTTTAAAAGCATCTTCAAGGAAGTCCTGGGTTGGTAAGAATACAGAAAGCATAAGTTACTCTGTGGAGATAATGCAGCTGGCCTGCAAAAGGTAGCACATGCTCAGGATAGACAGAAATTTTGAGCAATTTATCTGCCAAACTCTACCATATACTAAAGAACTGGGTTTAAAACTCAGCCAAATATGGGCAAATGCTTATGTGTCTGGCACCAGGAGGCCTCCAGCCTGCCAACCTCCAAGTCAAAGCATGGAGTAGCTAGTGTTTCCAAAAAAGAATTCTTACAACCAAGTCATTAACATTGGCAAAACAACGTCTTTTTTCATAATCTTTTTTCTGGGAAATAGTATAACCATTTTTGCTGCAACTTTCCAAAAAAAATCGAAACATAGGCAGACACCCAGCATAAAAATTTACAAAGTTATAAATAACCAGAATAGGAATTTATAATTAAAAGCATTGAACAAATTTGCAGTATTGGGCAGCATAGTATGGATAACAATGATTTTTACTACTGTAGCCCCAAAAAGTGCTGCTCAGGGACCACAGCTCCACCATGTAAAATTCATGCAAGCATGGAATAGCTGTGTCCGCAATACTGTGTTTCCAGATAGTTTATAACCCAAATTTTAGAAAACAGAACACAAATAGATCCAGAGATATGGAGAGTGCAGGAAAACAGTAAGAAAATCCTATTCAGTGTGACTGGCAAATCATCCTAAGGTACCATCTGTCTGCATATTGCCCACTTATCATAGGTATTTGGAAAAATAAGAGCCTTTAAAGAAAGTGAGGCTTGATCAGAGGACAGTGAGATAGTTCTGCAGTTCCTTACAGAGGCCAGGATAGGAAAAAGCATGGAGGAATTTTACGTGAAAGTAATCAGTCATGCTGTGGACCAGTGGGACAACGCCATCCAGCAGTAAGAAAGGGCCAGTAGGTGGAGAGACAGGGACTGGAAAATAAGCTAATCAAGCACCCAAGGAGTAATCCTAATTATTGGGATTTCCACATGTGAGCATCCCTGTGACTAGAGGGAACTGTACGACTTAAGGACTATTATTTCTCTTTCCTTTCACCTTCTTGTGAGGGAACGGTCTGCTTCACTCTTGTGTACATTGGAAGGACCCTGAAGATCCTATTCCTCTGTCCCCCAAGGGAGATTGGCTGGAGGTAAAATAAAGCCCAACTATAGCTCTAATTAAAGTGGGAGTTTTTGAGATAGAAGTGACCTTATTAGCTTGACTCCGAAGCCTGAAGCTTTCCACCATCCTAAGCGATGGCGTTCAGCGGGGCTGTCGAGGAGCCCGGGGTCCAGAGTCGGGACGTGGATGTTTGACCGGCAGAGACGCCGTGCGGGGTCTGCGAGCGGCCGCGGCCCTCGGGCCAACGGGAGCAGCCCGGACAACGGCAGGCAGCCATGGGGAAGCCGAGGGGAGTGCGGGAGGATCCTGCGGGACGGGGCGGAGGGCAGTGCGGGGAGGATCCTGCGGGACGGGGCCGAGGGCAGTGCGGGGAGGATCCTGCGGGACGGGACCGAGGGCAGTGCGGGGAGGATCCTGCGGGACGGGACCGAGGGGAGCGCGGGAGGATCCTGCGGGACGGGACCGAGGGCAGTGCGGGGAGGATCCTGCGGGACGGGACCGAGGGGAGCGCGGGAGGATCCTGCGGGACGGGACCGAGGGCAGTGCGGGGAGGATCCTGCGGGACGGGACCGAGGGGAGCGCGGGGAGGATCCTGCGGGACGGGGCCGAGGGCAGTGCGGGGAGGATCCTGCGGGACGGGGCCGCCGCTGAGGGGGAAGCGCGCGGCGCGAGCGCCATCTGCTGGGCGAAGGACGGCGCGCGGGGGCTCCGCGCTGCCACCGCCCCGTAACAAGTGCCCCAAACCGGCCTGTAACGTGCCCAAAACCGGCACATAACATGGCCTGACACCTCCTGACACCGCCCCATAACATGGCCTGACACCTCCTGACACCGCCCCATAACATGTGCCTGACACCTCCTAACACCGCCCCATAACTTGTGCCCAACACCGGCCCATAACGTGTGCCTGACATGGCCCTATAACATGTGCCTGACACCGCCCCATAACATGTGCCTGACACCTCCTGACACTGGCCCAAAACATGTGCCCGACCTCTTCTGCCACTGCCCTGTAACATATACCCTATACAGCCCTGTAACATATACCTGATACTGCCCTGTAACATATACCCTATACAGCCCGTAACATATACCCAACACCACCCACCACCGCCTGTATCTGGCCTGCCGCCAGCTGCCAGCACCCACCACAGCCTGCCATTGCCCCATGCCTGCCACAGGGTCGTGGACAGCGGATCCATCCCACCCAGTTGTGTGGGTGGCTGGCTGTGATCAGCATGGTCTGTGGGTGACAGACCCACAGGGACAGAGGGCACACCTCTGTCCCTGCGCACAAAGCATGGGAATGGCACACCATCCAGAGGTGCAATGGCAGTGGAGAACTCACTTTTTTGCCAGCACAGCCAACATCCAAACATCCATCATCCCAACTCCAGTCCCAGAGAGGTTCTGAGACAAGTGGGTACTGAAGAAGAGGGCCATGAGCCTTTCCTAGTGCACTTCACCCTGATCCCTCTGCCAGTGCTCTCAGGCTGGCTCAGTGTCATCTTCATACCTACTGGTATGCCAGGGGTTTGTGCTACTCAGCTCTTGATTCTTGTTATGTCTTGCAGGTTCTTTAAATTGATTCCAGAGCTTTGCCTGCAAACCTGCAGCATCTTTAACTCCAGTACTTTAGACTTGGCCAAGGTGTCCACAGTGAATTGCATTGAGCCTCTCCCTGTGGAAAGCATCCCTTGCTCTGTGATGGGCCTAGCTTTGGCAGGAAAATGAGCTCTTCCAAATGCCTGAGCCTCCTTTCCAGCACCAGGGAGAGGGATCATCTTCCCAAAACAATCCTTCAGCAATACTCGAACATGCATCCTGCTGAGAACACACAGCCTGCTAGCCCCACCAAGCTGTCTCTGGGGGCCATAAATATTCCCTTCTGCAGTAATCAGCATCTGGGACTCGAGTGGCTGGCCAAGGTGAGAGTGCATTGTCTGAGGGGATGGAGAAAATGAGATGATCTCAGCTGTTTGTTCAGATTGGAAAACTGTTGGAGAAATAATATTGCCATTTAATTGCCAGTGGCCTGGTGTGACCTGCTTTGCTGCAAATGCTTGTCTTTGGCTCACACTTTCAACTCCTGTCTACCACATATTCATAAAGTTTCAGGGGAAAAAGATTCAGATAATTTTCTGATGGATTTCACCATTATTTTCATGCTGAGTTCTCTGAGAAAAAGACGCCCTTCAAGATAGATCAAGAGGTGAAGAATCCATAGCTTCCCTTGGAAATCTGATCCAAGGACTAACTGCCTTCTCAGTTAAATTTTAATTACTAATTTCTAATTTGCATCTCTCTGGTTTTATCTGCAGTTCTGCCTTTGCCCCCTCCCCCCTCTATTTCTAATAGTTGGTAGAAATACAATCCCGTATTTTATCAGTTGTTTGGCAGGTTTTTTATTAGCTAAACTGGCTAGGCCTATTACAGTTACTATTGTAAGTAATATCTCTGGAGCTTTGGCAATTTTTATTCTTTGTTGTATTTCCTCCAATTCTTCAATATCCACTCTGAAAACTGAAGTCCTCATTTGTCAGGAAGACCATGGACAGAAGAAAATCCCAATTCCCATGGATCCTGTGTTGACATATCTAGACATATCTATGACCATATAGCTCTTTTATTAAGGATTCACACTGAAAGCTTATACTTCTCTCTCCTGCTTTCTAGCACTCTTGCTGGTTTTTCTGCAACCATTGCCTACATTTTTATTTCTTGACACTCTACTTTCACTTGATTTTAATAAAAGTCAATTGATTTGAAAAGGCATGGCTTAAAAAATTATCTTTTTTTTGTTGTTCTATAAACATTACTTTTTACCACAAGACAGACCCCATTTGATGGTAATTTGCAGTGACAGCTTCTTTATGAGTTTTGTTGTGGTAGTATAT
Source organism: Acridotheres tristis (assembly GCA_037013685.1). Classification (NCBI taxonomy): domain Eukaryota; kingdom Metazoa; phylum Chordata; class Aves; order Passeriformes; family Sturnidae; genus Acridotheres; species Acridotheres tristis. The sequence goes on along the minus strand of CM072886.1, from coordinate 136,459,345 downwards.
GGAGTCAATATGTGCACATTTCAGGTAGGCATGAGCATAGTTCCTGCCCTCATTGTCAGAGGCTGAGGCACAGAAGTGGTTTAACAATTAATGGCATTATGGGCTTTGATGAGTAGCTGTATGCATGCCCTTAGACCATAACAGACATGAAATAAAGCCTCAGTAGAAGACATGCACATCACTTTGCATGTGTACTTCTAAACTACTGGGAATTCATCCTGCAATTCCTTGATCTGTGAGAAGTCATCTACTTGTCTGAGTCCTGAGTTAAGGATAGGATCTCAGAAATTCTTTCATTAGCACATCTCCAGGACTGTATTTTCTCTGCAAACATTAATGTTAAATAACCTAATAGTACAGTAGTTCTCAAAAAATATAGAGAAAATGTATTTTAAAAGAAGATTCGAAAAACATCCACATCTGTATTCCAAAAAAGAAGTTAATTGTTTACATCTGTCTCTTTGGACATTTTTTTGTCAGATCTGCCCATCATTTCTGTTATCTCAGCAGAGGCAATATCTGTGTTGTGGTCAGGGATATCCCTCTTCAGATCTATGCTATCCACAATGGTTCCTTCTGCTTTTCCTGCCAGTGTTCTTCAGTTATTTACACATAACATTTGTGGAAAAGTTTAACCATTTTCAAGAGGGGTATATAAAACTGCCTTATGCCAGCAGAAGAGATTCACTTTATTGAAATAATGGTGCACAGTCCTGGGATTTGCAGTCTTTTAACTAAGTTGATTTCAGACTAAATTAAAGCTGCACCAAAAAAAAAAAAAAGTTGGCAAGTGCTAAAATATTCCACTGAGATTTTAAAGACTCTTACCAATGATTAACTGCTTTCTTAAAACCATTTAACTGCTCACTTCTGAAACCTTACCCTTCAGATCCTTCCCTATACAGAAGACAAGTATCCAAACCTCTACTTGCAGTCCTCTTTTATTAATGTTCCTTGAAGAACCTTTTGGAAAATAGATGAATGTTGGTTTCAGATCATTTGTAATGATCTTGCTCTTCATCAGAGTCCCTAGATACATCCTTCCACCATATTTTGAGATAAAAGTGTGTTGCAAATCACTTGTAAATAAAACAAGACAGCAGAGGTGAAACTGAGAGCTTAAGGCATAACATTATAAAATAATGGATAAAAGGATAAAAACTGGTGCTCACCTTTGTGGGACATTCCTTCCTAGTAATAGTAATTAAAGCTGGCCTGTAAAAGCTTGCCTTTTTCTGTTTTGCTCTGTGTTTTGTTTTGTTTTAAATAACAAAGTAGCCATTACTGCTGCAGCTAACATAGTAAGGGGTCAGCATTGGCAGAGTATGACAACTCACTGCTTGCTCTGGGTCTTCCCATTTCCAACTTCAGTGATGCAGTTTGAACTGCCTGCACTCTGGGTCCTATCAGTAATACCCCTACCTTCAGTGAATCTGCACACCTAGAAATATGAAAGCGAGAAATCTTTCAAATGGATGTAAAAAAGATTGAAACCAAAAGGTTATTCTTCTCTTTCAAAACATGTCCTTCTGAAATCTTATATGGAAGGCATTATCCAAATGATAAACAGAGTGAATTAACCTCGACTTTGTCCTTGGAGAGAACCAGACCAATTATGTCTAGTTAGGAATAGAATGTTTCCTTACATTTGTCCAGTTTTGGTGGTTTTATCAACTTTGCTACATTTAGCCCAAGGTTATGGGCATAGGTGAGTGTAGGGGCAGCAATGCACTTCTTGATTCTGTTTGAGTACACTCTGACCTCCTAACTAGGTACAAGGAGATTCTCTACAGCTACTTGTAAGGCCAGCTTTGAAGATAAAACCCTACTCAGGAAAGTAAAAAAACTGCCACTAATCTCTATGAAACTGTGTCTCCTCAATATTAGCGCAATCAACTAATTCAAATTTCTTCATAGCTGAGAAAATTTTAATATTGTGCTGTGGGGAGTAGGATACTTCTGCTCTACATCCTGGTTGCACTTTTCCTCAAGAAATAATTTATCTCTCTCTTCCTTCTCTTCCTTTTTCTTCCCTTTTGTGTGTATGTTGAGGTAATCTACCAAGTTTATTGTGAATTGCTATAAATAGTAGTGTTCAAGGAACCTTTATAATTGTCTTAATCCTGGTGCCCAGGACTCCCTGTATGCACACAGGACATACATTGACCCAAAGACTTTAGTCTAAACTGGATGTAATGCATCTTTCAACATTTTTTTATTAAAAAGACCACAACCTATTGTAAACCATGCCTGGAGCTGACAGGTGTGACTTTGGGTGCCCTACCAGGGCATGGCATGATCTGGGAGGAAGGAGCCATCCTGATGCTGAACGCTCTGCATTTTTGACTACTTAGTAGCATTAAGCAACCTGACAGCTTGTCCATAATTAAAGGATTTACTAAGACAGGTCTGTGATAGAGTGACTGCAATGCTGAGATGCAGCAGCACTTTTTCTTTCTGCTATAATTTATATTAACTCCCAGAGGAAAATCAGTTGTGCTAATTAGGACTTGTAAGTCTAAATGCCAATATGTAACTGCAAGGTACAGAGGAAAAAGCTCTTCAGGAATGATTTCTTTCCTGTACAGAACAACACGCAGCAAAACATTTCTGTAAAAGGTTAGTTTGAAGCCAGTGGAAAGGCAGGAAACAACCATTTAAAAATATATTTGGTAGCAGTTATCTGTTGCAGAATGAATTTTGGACATTGCCTCTTCTTGAATAAACACGTGTTATTTGTTCCTTTCAAAATATCCAGCAGTACATCTGAGTCTCTGTTGTTCCTATCAATGGAGAAGGGAAAGCAAAAGAGGAAGGTAAAAGATATTTTGACTAATTCTGATGCTAAAGGTTAGACATTCAAAAACATGGAGATTTACTTTTTTTTAGGTCCCTGAACTCTTACCTTTCTATACAGCTGAGATATAAAATAAATTACTTAAGAATAGTGAGATAAAAATAATTTCTAGTAAACTGCATTTTCCTTAAGTGGTTGGTTAGACATTGATGTTTAAACAACTGTAGAAAGAAAATCAATAATGAATGCACCAGTTTTGAGGAAAGTCTTTAAAAATAGCATTTCTTTTAATGTCCATGGTGAAGAAAAAAATCTCTGATATTATTACTGTCTAAAATAGCCAACCTATAGCTAATTTCTTTCGTTTGATTAAATATGATCTTGAACAAGTTATTTTTACTTTATTTGATATGACATAGCTTTAAATCAGTATTTATGGAGTGTGACAACCAAGAATTGGAGTTACTGATTGAAACCAGCAGCAACTAAGTCCCAGGAAACTGGGTGAACTGTAAAGTGCACAGACCTCCAAAAGCTGTACAACACAATATTATCCTTGGAAAATAACTGAGACCTGCAGATTATTTGCAACATTTTAATGCAAAGACTCATGCAACTAGAATAAATGTTCCTTTAGTGTTATGAAAATTGAAATATAGCTTTCTTGAAACATGCCTGACATCCATGAGTCTCTTCCTCATGCCCACCCTTCACTGCCCACTTAATCCAGGCTCTCACCTCTGTTGGTCTTAGCCATTAATTTTCTCCAGTCAAGCATACAAAACCTACTGACCCCAGCTTGGATATGCTTTAACTCACGATGGATTTAACAAAGGGAAGAACCCGGTAACAGAGACTGGGAAAATCCTAGTGTGTCTCAACAGATAACACACTTGGACACTCAAGGAATGCAAAACCAGCCAGGTTATAGTAATATATGTTATACTTTGATGTCCATCCTAATCTGGGTTAACCTAGATTCTCAAAATTAAGTATCTGTCATACAAGGAAGACCTTATACTCATTCTCGTCTTCTGCCTGAAAATCATGCATTGTGAAACACTGCAAGAAAGGACTATGTTAGGAAATTTGATTCTCAAGAAAAATACAGGTTTGAAGTCTGTATATATTTGTAGCTGTGATCTAACAAACCTATAACTTGCCAGATAGAAGTTTGTAATAACAATTTGGGCCCTAGCAGAGTGGTAAATTCCAGTTGAAACTATTTAGTAACAAATATTTTCTTGGCAAAATCAAAGCATTTTATGGTAAAAATAACAATTTCATGAAAAAATAGAATTGTTTTTCTACTGAGCAAAAATGAAAATGAAGTATTTGGTTTCAGATTTGCTTGGATAAAATTGTTTTGTTAACCAACAGCAAGTTCCAGCATCCATGCCCAGGACTCACAGCTGCTGATGTGCAAACAGTAGTTCTGGTCATGGATTCCAGAACTCTGTCCCAGAGCAGAAGGGAGGTGTTTAATTCCACAGAGGAAGCACAGTGTTGAACACGATGTTCTCATTGTTGTTCCTGTTGTCTAGCTTGTGGTCTTTCCACCTCCTTCCTCCTCTATCCCATGCTGTCAATCCTATTCTGGGATTTTGGGCTCTTCCCAGCCCAAGTGCTCAAGCAACACCCTTGGGTTTCTGAATTCCTCCCAGTGAATGGGGCTTTCCTTGCCAGTTTGCATCCAAATCCCCTGATCTTTCCATTCTGTTTACTTACCCCAGGTTTTAATCTAACATTTTTTCACTTGCTCAATTTCCTGTTTGCACTTCTCTTCTTTCCTTGGCTGGTGCTCTATTCAGTGCCTTCTGGGCATGGTTATTTCCTCATTCTATTGACTAATCCTGCACTCATCTTTGTGCTATTGGAGAGCTTCATCCCATGTATGCACATGCCTTCTTCTAGGTCATCACTACACACTGGAGGCAGTCTAGCTGGCAATATTCATCCTGAGTAACTGAAGCTGGGATTCAGTCTGTCAGAACTTACAGGACAGAAGACTCTTAAAGAGAAATCTGACAGCAGGAAAGGGAAAGACTGGAGAGTAAAATATCTCTTGAAAATACGGAGGAGAAAAAGATGGAAAAAGAGTAGTGAGACACTAATCAGTTTCAAACTGACTTCGAAATCATGGCATGAAAATCTAACGTTAAAAAAAAAAATACAGCTTTAACCTTCCAACTTCCAAAATGACAAGACACTTTCTACTGGGAGGCCCACTGGTCTTTAGGATATACACTCCTTTAATTAGCTGGAGAGTCCCCATCTTAGGAAGACATTAGAAATTTCTGAAGGTCTTTCTGTGCTCACATAAAGTCACTGTTGCCAAAATAATATATGCACAACTACTGTCAGCACAAGAATTTTCAGTCTGCAGCAAATGTGTAAAATTTAATCTAGTTTAACCCTCAGCTCTGAGGCTGACCTAATTCCAGTGGCTATGCATTTGTGGTGGGTTAAAATGCACACACAGCTGCTGTGATGAGGATGACATGGACTGCATCACCCATGATTTACCATTTTCATGGATGTGTTTCAGAGAGTGTTTAGGCACCTTGTCTATGCCTTCTAGACTCAATGGGAACTTTTTTCTCCATGTGACTGGTCCCCAGGATCAGTCCTGTGGTGACTAAAGAGGCCACTTTCTGTCTCATTATTCCCTTGCCAAAATACTTAATATCTTCTTATTGCAAATGTGAAATCACTGGGATGGGAGACTGCTTCCAGTGCTAAGGCGATTGATATCACTAAATGACTTTCACACACTTGCACTCTGCTAGCACTGTGCTGTCAATACAGGTCAATAACAGATTTATCACAAAATAAATAAATTATGTGTTGTAAACTCCAGTCTAAGTACAGCAAGTAATTACAGAGGAAAATAATTTCTCCTTTAGATGGTTTTTAAGAGCACAAAGGATAAGTCAACTCTGGCACTGCTGATTTAGCAGGAATCTGGTGGACCTCAGCAGAGGAGAAATATTATCCTTCCTGCCTCTGGGTTGGTGGTGGAATTTTAACAAGGATTTCCTAAGAGACCCCTCAAAGCACATCACTGCATGTAATTCATTAGCTCAGCTGCACCTGAGGTCTTGGATTTTCTGGACAGGGTGTGCTTCTGCAAAGTAACTATAAAAAATAGAGACCAGACTCAAGCACAAGTCTCCAGAGGAAGTCCAGATGGCTACTGTAAAAATGCAATCAAAAAAAGCCTCTGGCCTTGATGATTTGTAGACTGATTTTAATAATAATTATCAGAGCATTTGCTCTCCCAAATCGTGAGAGGATTTTTCAGTATGAAAATAACAATCTGTCACTCAATTAAAATTTGTTTATGCCACAAACCATAGGGAACTTGCATGGTGAAGGATAGAAAGTGTCACTGACAACCCAATTTGTCAATTTTATTCTTTTGGATTGGTTTATTCTTTTATATTTTCTCTAACATCTTTTAAAATATTTGACTAAATATTACAATAGCTGTGGGAAGGTTACAGGAAGAATAAGTATAACTAGATTTGAGGAAGTCAGAGTCTGAGCAATTAACACTTCAGTCGTGGTTAGGCAAAGATACAATTTCAAAAATCTTAGCAGGTGCAAAGTGATGCTGCATGGGGAGGCGGTACAATATCTTTGTTGCAATATTACAGTGTCTGAACACTTCCTAAGGAACACACAAGTAAAATTTGGAGGATATCAAGTAACAAATGTTGGCATATCTTTTGAGAAAAAGTTGCACAAGAGATTATTTTCTAATGTTTGTGCACACTGTGGCCAGCAAGGAACATCTTAACCAAAAGAAAAGGATTAATAATTAATGTCTTATCTTTTACAATGTATAATTAAACTGTGACACTCATTTTTACAAAATATTGAGGTCCAGAGTTTAACAGCATTAAAAGAAAGATTATATCTTACAAGGATAATGCTAAATCAAATGGAGTGGAAAAAAATGCAGGTAATACACAACCTCCCTGCTGCAGGCACAGACATCTCCTAATTAATAATAAGACAAATATTTCTCTTGGTAGGTTATCCTGTGTTCACCATGGAGATTCCTGATGCCCTCTCCCTCTGCCAAGAACAAACTCCCTGAGACAATGGCCACACCAGCAAACCACCAGTGCATGCCCATGTCCCCATGTACTTGAGAGGACTTCACCTAAAGAAGGGTCCATCAAAATTACTGTGACTTCAAGAGAACAACACTGTCTCAAGCATTACCAGGAAATGACCTTCAGTTCTTTTATTGTCTGTTTTGTCTGAAATTTTGACATTTTATTCTAAAAAGTGCCAAACAAGATGAGTAACCACAGGTAGGGGATGGGATAAACAGTGCAAGGGATCTTGCCAAGAAAAAGGGGCTAGCACAGAAAGAGAGACAGAGTAGTCAGGTCTCTGAAGTGACACACAGGCAAATTGTTCTTTAGCTTCTTCCACTGTCACCCGTAAGAAATTTGAGGTCATCTGAAAAGGCAATGTCCTGCTTCTGATTGTCAAAAAACATTCTTTCTATGGGAACAAAAATTAAAGCAATTATCTGTGAAATTTTATATATAGAAAGCATTGTGCAAAGGTGGACTCCAACAAAGAATGACAGGGGGAGGATAGAACAGTGACAATACATAAAACTGTGCTTTCCTTAAAAACATCTTCTTCTGGAAACCAAAATAGCAGACCAAAACATAATTTAGTCAGGCATAAAAAAATTAAACAAAATTTAAAATGAAAAATTCCAGTGAAATATTTCCTTTAGCTCTGTGCACAGTTATGCTCCCAGGTAGGGGGACTAGTAATGAAGGCTACAAACAAAAGAACATACTGAGCAGGAGGCATCCAATCAGTCAGAGACCTGGTCTCATTTGTTACTCTTGATCCATTGACTTCTCACATGAATACAACTCCTCCCTGATGCCCAGGATCCTATCATGACTCTAATTTACTTACACTCCAGTTCATATTTCCCCTATGAAAACAGCATTACAATAAATCCCAGGGATTGCAGTTTTAGCACAAGGCTCACTGTGGAGCTGCCTGGGAGATGAAATGCGACAAGGAGTGCAGGAAATTTCATTGAAGGATGAGACATTCCACATGAGAATAAAAGCAAAGGCCAGCAGCTACAGCTCAGAGGACACATTCAGTGGGCCACAGCTCATTCTATGTGAGAGTGTTAAATTGGTTGCTACGTGGGTTAAGAGAGAAATTCCCCTCTCCCATTCAGCACAGCCAAGGTGGAAGAATGAAGCAGCTGCTTACCAGAGACTGCTTTTCTCTGAAGCCTTCAGCACTGACCATGAGAAAGGTGGAAGGCAGGGAGTGTGGGCTTACAGCAGTGTCCAGTACCATCCAGCCCCACGTTCAAAGGAAACATGTCTGCCTCTTCAGGGTGTGCAGGATTTGGGTCACATCCACCAGCTCCATGCAGATATCTCAAGTGCTTCATTGAAGACCCCCTAAAATGGGATGCCTGATGTTCAGGCACCCAGACCAAGCCCTGAGCTCCATTGACTGAAACAGGAGCTCAGACACCTAAATTTAGAGGCAAATGTCATTGTCTAGAGATGCAACTGGAACCTGTAATGTGTTAATCTGTGGCTGAGTGTTAACTGCTCAGTGATTAGAGGATATATGATGGTAACATAGCAAATCCTTGCAAACCAGAGTGCAGGATCTCAAATGTCCTCACATTTTTGTGAAGAGGAACTGTAAATATTTGGTCTGTAAATGAGGTTCTGGAAAAAGAAATTACAGTGCTGCTAAATATATCCTTTGAATCTTATCCTGTGAATCTCAGAAGACCTGAGGTGGCAGTGTTTTTTCAGTCAGAATTTCCTCTGCTGTTCACGGGATGATGTACTGTGGCTGTGAGTACCATTGTGGGCAGAGTGGGAAGGTGAGCTCTTCCCATAGGCATGGAGCAAACCCAGAGAGCAGGATATTCCATCCATGCAATAATCTGGGTCTAGTGCCCCCTTTGGTCAAGTGGAATCTGCTCTCACCTTCCCATGCTGCAGAGCCAAACTTTTTCAGCATCTGCTTCACCAGTTAATGGAGCACAAGGAATTGGATTATATTAACCTCTGTGCTCATACAAGGGAGGAGGAAAGAACTCACTTCTTCCTGGCTGCACAGGTCCAATGACATCCTTGCCTTGGGGTGCTGTCTTGGCTTGAGTAAACCCTGAATAAGTATGGACAGATCTGACTCAAACTACTACTACTAAAAACGTTTTTAAAGGGTTAATAAGCAGTCTGAGAATCCCATATCAAAGATATAAGGCTATACATGTGGAATAATGTAGAATGTTTCATTTTCAGATGGATTTGCTGCATTCTATTTAAATTCTGTGACCTTCAGGGAATCAAGTTAGTTCTAGCTTTTAGTTTATAGATTTTGTGTTTGGTATTCAAGGTTAACTTCTTGATTAATTAGACACAGGCAAATGCTTGCAGCTGCAGTACCACAGTGGAAATGTAGCCTTATACTGTACTTAGTCAGAAATGTCAAGAACCTAGTAGTTATCTACAAAGAACTCATTTTGTCTCCCATTAGCAGCATTAAAGTAAATCTGGTACTGTTTTGTTTTCATGTTGCACAACATAAAAATGTCATAAAGTGGAACACATGGGATGATTTGAAGATGACCATCCCTATTTACACAGGGAGTACATTATGTTGTTAATTCATTATCACTATCAGTACAGAAACAGCAAATGAAAGTTCAAGCAATTTGGAAAAATATTTGCCAGCTAAAGGAGCCATGCAAACCATCCTGGTAACACTGTAAATGGATCCTAAAAATTCCAGAAGGTTGAACAAAATAAAATTCATATTATCTGGCACACAAGAACAAAAGAAAATAAACCAAATACACGGAAGCAAATCATGTTCAGAAAAAACAGCAGTGTTGTGTTTGCCCCTGATTAGTTGCTTAAGATGCACTGGTGCTGGCAGACACTGGCCTGTCCAGACAGCTGCCTGTGCCAGTGTCTGCACAGAGTCTTGTAGGGACACAGTACATGTCCTTTGCCCACCTAATAGCTGCTATGGTTTGTGAGACATCTTTTGCAAATGCTGTGTCAGACACAAATCTGCACCTCCTGAGATTGTGAGGTGCTCCAGATGAGACCTGCTGGACCTGAAACTGGCTGCTCCCAGGGGCTGCCAGGCAAAGCTGAAGGCAATCTCAGGTCCAGCTTAAGAAAGTATATGCTCAAGACTGTTTTCAGGCTGCTTCAGATGTCATTTATCTTGCTAGCAGAGTGTGACAGGGCTCACTCTTCTAGGAGGGGGCCATTGCTGTGTCTGCTGATAGGCAGTGACGTGAAGCCAGGCCAGAAGAAATGGGTGAAGGTGTCAGGCCAGGCACTGGGTGCCAGCCATGGGAGGCAGGACAGCCCTCGAAGAGGCTCTAGTATTGCCCTGAGAGGTATCATTAGCTTGCCCCAGAGACATTTCCCAAGGCCTTGCCTATGAATTGGTCTCCATTGTACAGTCACGTCATTTCCAGGGAAGTACCACTGTTATACAGCTGTTTCATGCTCCCAACTCCAGCGTGAGCATCAGCTTCAAGTTAGACCTTTGCCTTACAATGTTTAGTTTACAAATATCACTGACTTTATATCTAAGTGAAGAGAGACAGATTGAGGCTGTAGTCAAAGTAAACACCTTTGAAATGACCTTGACTAGTATGCAGCTGTTATGCATCAGTTTGAAATGAGTTTGACAAGAGAATACACATTGGCTGCTTCTTTTGATGCACAATTCAAGTGAAGACAAGAGCTTGTTGACTGGGAACATTCAGATATGGATGAGGGAAAGAACGTTTTCACAAACAGCTTCCTCCTCCACCTTTTCTTTACTTCCTTTAATATGATTTCCAGATATTTCCCCAAGACATTGGCAATAGTATTTACTGCATGGCAAAGAAACCCTATTTAGAGTTTTTACAAGCCATTCTAGACACATATTCAAAAGATTTTTTTTGATGCTACAGGAATACAACTATTTTTCTTCACTTACTAAGTCAGGATTCAACCAGCTGTTTTATTTTTAGGAGCTGCCAGCACAAACTAGAATAAAGAAATATAATTTAATGCCTTGGTATTTGAAGAGATCTGATCTTGCAGCATTGCTACTAAAGTATATAGTATGCTGAAATTTCAGCAAGATAGATAAAAAGTACTCTTTGTAGGGAAGGTCCTAAAATTGTCATCAGAATTTCAACAGCCCTCATAGCTATCTATGTGGGCATACAAAGGATCTTGAGACTCATTTTGTTTTTTGAGGAAGATAAGGAAAGAAAATGTCATCTAGAACTCCACTGTGGTATGGCTGTCCAGAAAACAGCTGCTGCTCAAAACTGTCTACAAGCATCAGGGGGACCAAATAATCTGCTTTTGATACCAGATCTGAGAATGTCTTGTACCCATTGGAGGTGGTCATTAGTGGAGCTGGGTAGGCTGTAGGCTCTGAGATGTGAAGCTCTCCTAAGACTTGTTCTGCCACTCTCTGTGGACGTGCTTGGTGCAACTGTTCCCTTCTCCTTGTACGACTTTGTCCAACAATGCCTTTCCCATCACTGAAGATATGAGTGTCTCTCAATTGTGGTGATTGAGGCATTTGTACCCATTCTGGAGACTGAAGGTCTGCCAGATGAGACCCATCCTCGCAAACACCCAGGGAGCACAGGCTGCTCCAGAGCAGGTTGTAGTGCAAATGTAACCTGGTTATGTTGTACCCTGGAAAAGCTTAACTTAGTGGGCTACTGTAACCAGCAGTGGCCTCCTCACAATGCCCAGGAAAGCTGAACCTGCCTATATGATATCACTGTGCTGTTCTTGGTGGTGGGCTCAGTGTGTGCTCTGCTGAAAGCTGACAGTGTGAATGGGGCCCTAACTGGGAGGGAGTGTTTAGACAAACTGCTGTAGGGTTGGCTGGGCCTCATGGCACTACATTTACTGAGAAAACCATACAGTCCTGCTGCTGAATTGCAGCAGGAAGTTGTCCTCTAGAGCACCATGAAGATCCAGAGGAAGAAATACACCAAAACCCCATGTGATGTGGAGGCCCTTCCCACTGGGCCATATTTATCATTCCCTGTGGAAGGACCATCTCCCCATCATGGAGGGTTGGCTTCTCTGGGTAGCTGTCATGCATAAAGAACAGCCACCTTCCTCCTGCCTGCCCATGACTCCCTTCTGAAAGCAGTATCATACACAGTAGTTTGCAAGCAAATAAATCAAATCATTCTTGCACTGTAATCTGTGACAACTGTGTTGAACATGATAGTATTGAAGGAAAAGCAAACCAGCAGCTTCTTCTCTTAGAGTTGTCTTAAATGACGGACAGGTCCTTTTAACCAGCATCAGCACAAGCTTATGTCACCATTCAAAACTGAGGGACACTCAAAATAGGAACATCTGTGTTGGTGATCCTGAAATAGAAACATCTGAGTAAAGTGAGGACTAGGAGTAAAAAAGCTCAAAGTGATACACTGTACACGAGGAAGTCCAGGCACAGAGTCAGGGTTAAATGCTTGGGTTTCTGAAAAGCCTAAAGAAGGACCAAGATTTGGGGCTAAAAGCTAGCAAAAATGGAGCACAAGAAGACACATTATGCTGCTTCCTTTAATCCTTTTGGAAAAAGGATCTAAGATCAAATTTGCCAATGAGAATATTTCATGGCATTGCCATGAAATGCCTAATCCATGGACCAAAACTTTTTGGAGCATTGGCTTGCAGTTGGTAGCCTACCATGTACATTTCCTGGATGGCCCAATCTACTGATTTTGTGCCTGGGAGCTCAACTGCATCTTGTTTAAAACATGACACGCAGCTCTTAGGTCCAAGTGATTACTGGCTGATTCATATAAATGTTAATATGAATACAGAGGTGAGGGCTTTCCTTTTCTCAACAGAAGACTGCAAAATAAACCATAGATGCTAATGTTGATGTCTTGGAAATGAAAGCTAAAGTAAACTGTCAGTGAGACTTATGTAAATGGCTCCAATAATTTTGTTTTGAAGAGAACTCAAACTCTTAGCATCAGCCAGCTGGTATGCTCAAAGTTTGTAAACATTAAAAGTTTTCTTTGGCAAGAATACCAAAATATTACTGGTATCTCTGGCATGTAATTCAAATAAAAATGAAGTCAACTGTAAATGTTAACAAACCTTAAATAGTCCTGATATCTACTAAATGGAGAGTTTCATTATGCCAGGCTGACATGGTCTCAAGTAGTGCTTGAATAATAAGGATTGTGCTGGGTGATTCCTGGTAGGTGTATGAAGTGTTTAATGAGGCATGTTTTCTTAGACAACTTGGTACCTTGCCTTTGATGTGGCTGGCTTTGCAGTGATAACCCCCTCCCCTCTGGCTCCTGCAGCAAGCCCCAGGCTGGACTGATGCATAGCTTAGTTTGGTTTCCCTCTGTCTGGTCCTTGATGTTTGAGACATTTTGAGCCTTTTGCATAAAACTAAAAAGCACATGTGCCCTTCAGAGAAGGTCAGCACAGCAGCACATGCACTGAATGCTGATGCTGTGGATGCACTGAGGATTTCTAGATGTGCAGTGGCCCTTGGTGGACATGTCCAGCCTTTCTATGAGCACTTTGTGCAACTGCTTAATGCACGGGAATAGACACAGACATTCAGGGAAGAATTTCAATTGGAAATCCTGTAGAAATAGGGCAGTTGCCAAATTATGTGTGGAGAAGAATTGAGAAAGATGATTCTGGAGGAGGCTGACTCCCCAATAGCCTTATCCATTCCTGATTCCTGGAAAACATGTCTCTTGCAGCCAAGTAAGGATGTGGTGCTTGTTACCTTCACTTGTATTGATTAAGCCTGGTATGTTTGCCAAGATGGCAGTTGGCCCATTAATGCACAGGTCATTTCTCAGTCTGAACTTAAGAACAGGCTGCAAAACATTGCTTGAAGGTTGCTTCCCAAAGATCCCTGTCAGTGGGAAGGAAGAACAGGAAATCTGATGGCTGCCAGCAGCCTGGGTTGTGATGTGTATTTCCTCATCAGCCCCAAATCTGCCTTAACTACAAGAACAAGGGTTTGAGTCCATGCTAAGGTACTTTGTGTTCCAAGGTTCCTCAACCTTCTCCTCCCCTCAGCCCTCCAGAAGGGTAAAAAGAGAAAACTTGTGGGTTGAGATAAAGATAGTACGATTTAGTAAAGCCAAAGCCATGTGCACAAGCAAAGCAATACAAGGGGGTGATCCACCACTTCCTATGGACAAGCAGATGTTTGGCCATCCTCAGGAATGAGGCTCCATCACATGTAATGGTGATTTGGGAAGAAGCAACACTGCTCTGAATGTCTTCCTCTTCCTCCTTCTTCCCCCAGCTTTAGATGCTGAGAAAGATGCCATATGATTTGGAATATCCCTTGGGTCAGTTGGGATCAGTTGTCTTGGCTATCCCCCTTCCCAACTCCTTCTCCACCCTCAGTGTCCTCACTGGTGGGGTGGGATGAGGGCTTATGCTGTGTAAGCCCTGCTCAGCAGAAACAAACACTGAACTATCCCAGAACTATCAGCACTGTTTTCAGCACAAATCCAAAGCATAGCCTCATACCAGTTACTATGAAGAAAATCAACTCTATCCCTGTTAAAACCAGAATAGTTTGGAAATGAGAACCCTCAAACTAATAAAAGCATGGAGGTGCCCCTTTGTTAGTAAGCGCAGAGACTATGGCACTGTGGCTCATTGCAGATGCTCCAACACACAAGCAGCTACATCTGTGCAGCAACCTGGCAAGCCCCAGCAGAGCTCTCCATGGCACAGCACTTAGCCTGGGAAGATCAAGAGTTGCAGGATCTTTAATTTGTTATAGCTCTGTGTTACGGAATGATGAATCTAACAGAAATTACAATTTTGTATTGTTGAAAAATCAAAAACATAATATCTATAAAGCAGAAAGAATACATTGAAAGGTACAATTATTTTTGGATAAAAAGAAATAGGAGTTGGCATAAGAAGTAGACTTTAATTTTTCCTGTCTTTTCAATAATCAACTTGGCAAAGGGTTAGGTATACATAATGCAATATTACATGGTTATGTAGAAGGACAACCTGTGCAATATGGCAGCATATTTTTCAAGGCTATATAATCAAAGAGGCCAAAATTGTGTCTAGATAATTTTTCTGCAAGTGAGTAATGTGGAAGATAATAAAATATTTATGTTACGTAACAGGAACCCTCTGGTTATGCTTTATTTTTGGAAATGTTAAAAAAAAAGTGACAGGGTTTCTCTGAAATGAGCATTTACTAACTTAATGGGAAATGTCATGTGGGTTTAGCAGAAGCCATGAAAAAAGCAGCAGACTGAGATATCAAGTGGAGTGCTCTGGAGTTCTGTTGCATTGTACTTGCTGCAAGCCCCTGTCACATGCAGGATTATGTGCTTACCCCATTTGCCAGGAGGGCAGTTTTCCTCTGTGTCCCTACACAAATGTGTGTCTCGTGTATGCTTCTAAGGCTTTTAACTGAGATGGATTGTGTTTCCACTCTGCATTACCAGTGAGTAGTTTATACTCTACAAGAGAGGAAATCAGAGTTCTGAGCATAGTGGTGATGCCCACAGTTTCCAAACAGGTTGGAGGCTGGTTTTGCTGAACTATTGCAAATGAGGAGGTGCAGGATCACCTGCTGCTGGTGATGTTGAAGTGCTTGTCTCTCCCACTGTTAACCCTCTGAGTGCAAAATAGGTTTTGAAATGTTCTCTGATAAAACTACATCATCACAGGCATACTTGGCCTTTTCCAAAATGATGCAAAAATACCACAGGAAGATAAATACAATGTTTTTGACATATCCCCTGGATATTTCATTGCCTCATAGCTGCATACCAATGTTATACCACACCATGCCATTATCTGCCTCCTGACAGGGAATTATCCTAGGTAAGGGCTCAGGCATCCTGCTGATAAATTTGGTAAGTGAACAGATGCAGGAAAAAAAAAAAAAAAAAAAAAAAGGAAGGACCAAAGGACCACTTAGTGGAGAAAAGGTTGGCAGAGAGCCTGAGCCTCAAAATTGCAACTCTGTTGGTGATCAGGTTAGAGGGAATGGACTCACATACATAAGTCATATTACTGATCTTATTTATTCAATTAATAGTACTGAAATCCAACAGCCTAATTATTTGATACAAAAAGGCTGTGCGAGACTCAGTGTTTTTTTAGCAGTGGTAGGATGTTTTTCACCCCTACTTTAGCAGCTGTTTGTCTGAGGACTGCTTACACCAGCCTGTGACTGGCCACACTGGCATTGGTCACAGGGAAACCCAGATTTTGCATCTTTTCCGGCCAAGTCTGTCATGATAGACACTGATAGCCAGGCTGTGCAGAGCTGGTTTTAGGGATAAAATTTGATAATGGTGACTAGACAGGGATTGTTGGTGACTGCTCAAGATTTTATATTAGGTTTTTTCCCCATTCGTCTGTGGACTGTGTTCCCCAAAGCTGATGGAGACAATGTGATTCCTTCCACAGCTCGAGTTAGAATTCAAACTATGGGGAAGATAAGTGATTGGGACAGGAGGTTTTTATGAAGCCTTACACAGTTTGTGCTCACTGTCATCTGGAGAAGGTGCTATTGATTTTCTGCTTATTTGCTGAGATCTGTGAGAAGGAAAAATGTCTGCTGTAACCCAGTGTTACACAAGCAACACAATACAAAATAAACATCAGCTTGGATCAGGACAGTAGGAGTATGAGTCCATTAGGAGCAGTAAACTTAGTTATCAGTATCTGCAAAATATTGTAAGAGATGAAGCTCAGAAAATTCATTGCCCCTGGCTGTTGGCAGATGGAGGGTGTGTGGCAGTACAGGGACAGAGACAGGACAAGGATAAGCCATCAGCTGCTGTGCTGATGGGAGCCTTCACCCCACATACCCTCACTGTTGTGCAGTCACTGCACTCACTGTGGCAGTGTCCCATGCAAATGTTTCAAAGGCTAGGGGAAAAGAAAAACCCCAAGTATTTGACAAGCACAGAGATACAGGGAGGATGGAAAATTCTTACTAACATATAAGGATACCACAAATCATGCAACTATTGAAATGTTGGGGAGGCAAGCTGCAAAAGTGATTAGTAGCATACAGAGTACAAGGATATTTAACTATTAGATTCAGCTTTCCATACAGTTCAAAGGCTGCCAGGCATCTGTGTGGCCATGGATATGTTGTTTTCTGATAAGGATATCAGTATTTGAAGAAAGATTAAGGAAACGTGATTGCAAGATCCTACTTTACTTCTGCTACTACAGTTCTGGGCAGCTAAGGAGAGGAGAGAGCTCCACTCTATCCAAATACGTAATGCACCACGTGGAGGAAAGATATATTTACTTGGCAGATAAGAGACAACTCAAAAGATTTCCAAGTAGCTGAATTTCCTTCTAAAATTTCCAAACAATGCAAAATCAGCACAGCTTAGGCATGCTCTGTCCTTTCCCCAGCTTTCTGCCCCTTGCCAGTAATATCTATTTAAGACCATTCACATCCCAGTTCAACCAGGGCTGTCTGTCTTCCTGTATTAGCAGTGTGCCAGTGTATAGCTTGAGCTTTACACAATTAAAAGTTTAAGAGGTTTGTGATACAGAAGGCAAGTTCCTAAATCAAATAAAAATATTCTTCATTTGCTTCAGATTCTACAATAATTTGTTCCAAATTTCATGCTCTCCATTGGTCCAATTTACACAAACTCACAGTAATTAGCTGCAGAGCTTCTTTTAAATTTACAAAAGCAATCATTCTCTGCAATAGCTTGATGCTATGCCCAACTCTCTCTGAATAGACTTTAATGACACAGTAACCATGGTTACAATATATAAAATATGCAGCCATGAAATGGGGAAATGTAACAGTGTGATATAATTTTCTCTGGAAAATAAAGGGGTTTGGCATATTTGCATTAATTAGGACATCACATTAAGTATTTCATGTTTGCATTCTTTATGAAAATAAAAGTCATACAAGACAAAGTGATTTTTGAATTCTATTCAATGGCACACAGCACCATTGGGAAAGCACTTTCCGCAATAAATGGGACATTTTAATTGGACATCTATAAGTGCCATTCTGGTAAATTGAAGTTATAGCATGTTGGGAGCAAGCCGAGAGATCCACTGCAACTGGAGCAGCCATATGCCAGAGAGCTCAGGGTTTTAATCTGAGTGGCCACTGGGAGGAAGCAGCTAAACCCCTCACCTGCACAGCTCAGCAGGTAACAGGAAATCTGTGCAGCAGCACAGCAAACCAGCAGTGGCTGCATTGTGTTTTCAGGCATTCTGCTTTCCTGATGCTATTTGCTATTACATCTGCTTAGTTGGTATAAAATAATCTATAGCACACAAATCAAGACTGCTGCTAAATGATAATCGGAATATTTTGTGAAAGCTGCAGCCCCCTCCATCAAAGTTTCATATTCCACACGACTCTCTTGCATGAGGGTTGGGGATCCTGAGATCCCTTGTCTCCTGACAATATGTCTCTGCAGCAGACTTCATTGTACTGGTGGGCTGGATATAATCTATAGGATTTTATCTCTCCAACTTACACCTTCAACATCTCTACTTTGGTGCGTTATTAGGAAAAGGGGGAAGGATGGCCATCTCAGGGCAAAGGGAGAGGCAAAATGCAGCTCTGCTCTAACTTTTGCCCCAGCCATATTCCATGCTACCATATACATGAAAAATGCAACAGGTTGGGTGCATCTCTAGTTTGGAATTGCAGAGATAATTTGAACCAACTTAGCTGGTTAGCAGTGACTGAAACTCAAAAGCTTACTTCCAACATAGATGCTACCTGTTGCTTTGTCCTGTCCAGGGGACACCTTCAGAGTGGTCCTGACAAGCCTCATCTTCTTAGTTGTACTTGCAGCAGAGATGCCATAACGAATGGCAAATAGTCTGGAAGTGACAGTTTTTATCAATACAAAAGCAGTTACTTTATTTTCTCTTGAAGCATTCATCAAATGACGTTAGATGAGGAGGGTATTTATATAATCTGGTCTCTTCATGACAAACTGATGTGCAAGAGAAAAGATTAAATTAATTGAAAAACATTGATTATGAACAGGTCATTTAGCTCTTGCCTCAAGCAAACCACTTTCTTATCAGCTAGGCATGGAAAGATACTCTGAGTTCAGCTGTACCTCTTGTTCTCCCAGCTGCAGCCTAGTGAAGGAATCAAAAAGGAAGGAAGATTAACCTTAGAAAATACAAAAGGATGAAAGGTTGGTGAAAATCCTTCAGTTCCATTTAGGTCAGGCTGGCATTCAGCAACTACTTCTGTCCAATTAGGCAACTGGAGCGAATCTGCTTTTTGTCCCCATATTTTGAGCAACCTTGTTGCAGAAACAGAAGTGGACAATAACATTTTTATTTCAGTTTCAAAATACAGATATAATGTGATTCCATTTAGGGAAATGAGACCAGGTTTCTCTTTCTTTCTTTTTTTTTTTCTTTCGCTAGCATGTTATCTTGTTTTGTTTGTCTTTGATTACTTTTTTTTCCTACCATCCAGAGAAGGTGACATAGAAAATGCAATTAAGATTGCCATGCATACATTCTTTAAAATCTTAGAATCATTTTCTGAGATATATATTTTGTTTGTGCAGAAGGGACAAAAAGAGCAGGACTCCTTTCTGAATCTTCTGTTGAAAAGGATTCATGTTGAAAGGATTTATGAAACAGACTCATAGGATGGTTTGACTTGGAAGGAACCTTAAAGATCATCTACTTCCCATGTCCCTGACATGGACAGGTGTACCTTCCACTAGACCAGGTTACTCAAAGCCCCATCCAATCTGGCCTTGAACATTTCAAGGGATGGGGCATCCACCAATTCTCTGGACAACTTGTTCCAGTGTCTCTCCATCCTCACAGGAATGAATTTCTTCTTTATTTCCAAACTAAATCTATCCTCCTTCAGTTTAAGCTATTTCCCTGTTCGATCACTGCATGTCCTCATAAAAAGTCCCTCTCCAGCTTTCTTGTAGCCTCTTGATGTACTAGAAGCACTGGAAGATGCTGTAAGTTCTCCCAGAATCTTCTCCAGGCTGAACAAGTTTTAAGAGCCTACCTTCACAGGAAAGGTGCTCCAGCCCTTTGATCATCCTTGTAGCCCTCCTCTGGACTTATTCCAACAGGTACAAGTCCTTCTTATGTTGGGGGCCCTGGAATTGGATAAGTATTCTAGGTGGGGACTCTCCAGAGTAGAGGGGCAGAATCCCCTCCCTGGTCCTGCGGGTCACGCTGCTTTTGATGCAGCCAGGGACACAACTGGCTTTCCAGGCTGCAAGTGCACATCAAGATGAGCTTCTTATTCACCAACATCTCCAAGTTCTTCTCTTCAGGGCTGCTCTCAATACACTCTCTTCCCAGCCTGTGTTCGTGCTTGAGATTGCCCTGACCCAGGTGCAGAACCTTGTACTTGGACTTGTTGAACTTCGTGAGGTTCACACGGACCCAACTCTCAAGCCTGCCCAGGTCTCTCTGTATTTCTCCTCACAGCACAGACCATCTCCTCAAGATATTTGCTAAGCACTTATCCCTGTGAAATCAAAATTAAACATCAGGAAAGCAAAGGAAAAACTATTTTCTAGTCTACTGTATGCTTCCAAAGAAAAACAATGATTAAGTAGAGCAGCAACTCCAAACTTCATTCTAGGTTTGAGCTCATTTCCAGCAAAAAGCACTACAGACAACCATCTTCCTTCCTCTCTTTCTTTAATGAACATTAAATCGCCAAAGAAAACAAAGGACATTATTTAAGAAAATAATGGCAATGTCCTGGTCTGCATTGTGTCATTCTGATAAAAAGCATGGTAAAATCCTAGTCTTCATTGAGTCAATGCAAAAATTAGCACTGATTTAATTATTCTTCTTTTCATGTGAAACGAAGTTTCAACACTCTCTTCAACACTGACATTTGATGTAAGGACTTATGACTACTGGTCAGCCAGCAAGAACTGTTAGTCAGAGGACAGAACTCATGATGATCAGGGTTTCACAGCCAACATCAGTGACATCCTGATGTTGGTTCTTGCTCTGTCAATACTGTGCCCACCTGTCCTGGTTCAGCTCTGCATCTCTCACAGTGTAGCAAAGGCAACTCCCACCCCGCTCTTACCCAGACACACAGCACTGACAGTGCCTGCTCACTGAACAACGTGTCCTCAAACCATTCTGGTGTTCCCCATAATTCAAACCTACTAAAAATAGATGCCGTTTTAAAGAGTAATTACACACTATTACTATCCTTTGAAACTGAGTTATATTGAACTATAGCAAAAAAAGGGCAAAGATACAGAGCTGTGAGTCCCTTCTTAATTTTTACTGCTATGTTTTTGAGCTATACATTTCCATATGCACTGGGTTCTGTACCCAATAGCAACTTATGGTATCATATAGTATCATGGTTTCTTCTCCAGTCCCACTTCCATGCAAAAGTGTCAGCCAGACACATCTCAGAAGCTGGTTGTTTAAAGACCAGTACATGTTGTTTGATATTATTTATGTATGATGCCTGTGTTTTATGGTCAAAGCCAGTGCTGACCTCATCCAGGAACATTTCCTAATTAAGGGCTGCCCCACCCCTGGCATTATGGAGGACACCCTGAGAAGATCAGCTGATGCAGTATAGATCGCATCCAGACCTGCAGTGGTGTTTAGGTTCTCCCTCCTCCCCAGCTCATGTTGAACCATATTTATGCTTTTTTGTTCTTTTAAATAACTCTGCTGGTTGATCTTTTTCAGTTGCTTGGAATGAAGAAAATCTTTGCTTAAAATTGCTGCATTGCAACATCACTACTCCCAGCTATTAAACATCCCACAGCACGAAACACCTAGTCCATACAGGCTTACCTTAGCAAGGGTTCCAGTCAAGCACAACATGAGTCATCTTCTGAGCTTCAGCTGGATGACTTGTGAGGAATTTGCCGGTGTGTGTGTTTATTTGGATTACAAGGAGACTATTTCAAGTGGAGACAGAATGTTTCATTCCTGCTCCTCAGTCTCACATGCACATTATATTTGTCACTCCTGTCAACATTTGTAAACTAAAAATAATGAGTTCAATATATGCACTTTTTTACACTGTTCTGGAAGCCATTTCTGCTTACAACTTGAATTTCAACTCTTGGCTGTTTCCTTTCTTTGGGAGACAGCACTCTCACTGTGCCATTGGAAAGAAAGATCCGTGCCTTTTCCCCCACTCATTTTGTGTTTATTCACCCTTACTTTCAAACTTCATATTCAGAGAAGAGCAACGTCTTCTGAAAGTCCAAATGTTTTATAGAAAGACTTGGGAAAACTGGCTTGAATAATTTTTCGGGGGAAATTTGTGAGACCTCATTTTCCACCAGTGAAAGTTACATGCAAGCAAATGACAGCCTAACCAGGACCCTGTCAGGTTAAGCAAACATGTTCATCCTTCCCAGCACAGGCTTTCCATTTGCTCTGTGTCTATTTTGCTGGATAGCTCAGACTCTCCTGAAATAATTGTCTCATTAGGTATACAGGACACAATTTGTAAACTGCATTCTGTCATCTCAAGAATAAATTATCCCCAAAAAGCTACTGAACAGTGAGAGAGAGCACAGTCTGGCACATCTATTTTGCATGATTCTTGGAACAAGCAATATCTATATGTAATCACTGCCATTCAGGTAGGAAGGTCAAGGTCAAATCCTTTGCATTACCTGATCTCTTCCAAAGGCTGTGCAAAAGGGCTGTTATCATTATTCAGCACCACCTAACAATGCATCCAAATAATTTTAGGAAAATCAGATCAGATCTGATTATTCACAAG
Source organism: Acridotheres tristis (assembly GCA_037013685.1). Lineage (NCBI taxonomy): Eukaryota > Metazoa > Chordata > Aves > Passeriformes > Sturnidae > Acridotheres > Acridotheres tristis. The sequence continues at coordinate 136,436,706 of CM072886.1, read as the reverse complement.
ATCTCCCCAGTGGCCTTTCACAGGTGCATGTGAGACAGGTAAAAAGTGAGGTGAAGTAGGCAAAGTAGGAAAAGTGTCCATAGAAAGCAAGGCAAAATTAAGAAGAAAAAAAGAGAACTAGGTGAATATTAACTAAGGATTCAAAATGGGATAAATATGTAAAAATTCAAGCAAAAAAAAAGAAATTAACAAGCATAGGATGCAAAGATCATAAATCAAATAATCTCAGAAGATTGTTATTATAGACAGCTGTCTTCTCTTCAGCAGATGCACCAAGAAATTGTCTCACTGCAATTTAATTTTACTTCAAGCATACAACAGTGTCACAAGTGGAAGTAGAATATACAATTATTTTCATTTTCCTTAATTAAGGCAAAATCGCATTCAATTTATACTCTGTTTTCTTTTCACTAACACTTAAAGAAAAAGATAGCCAAAATGATTGGACCTTTTTGTCTTTCATTACATCTTCCCCTCCCGAAGATAATTTGCCCCTAGGTAGTTTAAGTGTTTGATCAATTAGGAATCCCAGATGTAAAAACACACAAGATCTTCACTAACAGAACAGAATAAGAATGAAGGAATTTAATGATGATTTTCCTGAAATGGACAGTGCTAGCAAGTGGTTCACAGGCCATAGCAGGAGTGCTGCATCTCTAATAAATGAGCAGCTGTGCAATTTCAGGAGTCATACAGTAGTGTATCACTTTGCTCTGAGACACTGGTTCACCGATACAATTTTCTTAATGGTTCTGATAAGTCATTAAGACCTTCTTACCCCCCTCCCAATTCCTGCTCATCAAAAAATGTCACTGAGCTCTCACCACACACTACAACACGGCATGGGAAAACATGTGGGCATCCTCTGCTCTTCTCTCATGGTGCCTAAAGCAGCTGTACTCTGATTGTGTGACTTGTCACCAGCTCAGTGTATATGTCACCGTTGGGAGGAAAGGGTTAAAATCAGAAGATTTGGCAAAGAGGATGGAATAGGTTCTCTCAAACTGACCTTGCAGCTGGGAATGCTAAGAATGTCAGTGTAGGAAAACTGTTTTATGGCTAGTATTGTTCTTCCTCTGCCTTTTGAGAGGTGTAATTCCTGTGTGGAGATAACTCAGAGATACGCTTGAGCTTCCTGCTGGGGAGGGAGGAGAGACAGAGACAGAGAGAGATCCTAAAAGCACAACTTTGTGATAAACTGCTTGTGTGAGAAGCCCTTTGGAGCAGGAGTGCCTACCCCACTGCACTGTGCAAGGATGAACTGAGCCTAAGGGAGCCCGTGTCCCCCCATGTCTCTGCTGTCCAACACTGTTAGCCAGGTAATGAAAACACCCCAATCTTTGCATCTCAGCTGTGGTTTGGTGGTCACCCTGGTTATTGGTACGTGTTGCTTCACACAGTCACACTGGCACTGTATGCTCATCAAAATAGTCTCAAGATCAATTGTTTACACTCTCAAGGGAAAATAATTTCAATTTATTGTTTCTTTTTGACTTAACTTGCTTTCTTAACGCTTTTTTTTTGTTAGGACAGGTCAGTTTGGGATAGCACTAATGGGTTCTTCATTCTAGCTAGACCACTGCTGTTGAAGAAAGTGTTTCTTTTTTGACAAACCAGAAGGCTAGGGTGAAGCTCCCTACTTTGAGGGGTGTGCACATTGCAGAGCCGTGGTCAAAGTGTTCTGGCTCTTACAAGTGCTGCCAACAGGAGCAATGTGCAGCTGCAGAGATGCTTGTGTGATGCTCATCATTACAATCCCGCACCCCAAAAGCCAAATTCCTGTTGCTGAATCTCTGCCATGGAGCTATATTAGGGGTAATGATAAGACAAGTTTTTCCTTTGACTAATATCCTTCCATCTTCCTGAGGTTTTTCTGATCAAGGACGGTAGGTAGGAGCAACAAGAGGAGAAAGCTAGGAAATCTTTCTGTACAAAGCACCACTAGAAAAATACTTGCAGAAGGCAATTTCTTTCAGCAGAAGACGCATAATCTAGAAAAAATTATTTGAAGTGCAGACTATGCACATAGTCATGCAGAAAGAAAGAAAATTTTACAAATGAAGGAATGAAACTCTTCTACTGTGGAATTAATGGGAAACTCCAAGGAGACATTAACTCTGCCTGCAAGAAGTGGTAGACACTTAGCATGCAGAAAAGCATTTCTGTATTATTTTAAAGGAGCAGCAAAAAGTACTGAAAAAATAAGCAAAGGGAATTGAAGATTAACTTTGACATATAATATTCATAGCCAGAAAAAATAGCTATTATTATTTATGTAGGAAAGATAGACAATATAGGATTCTTGTGGACATCCAGCAATTTGTCTAATAATGAGAACTAATTTCAATCTTGTTCTAATCATAGACAAAATAATCTCACGTATTTCTAATACTCAGATGAAAAATAATGAGCAGACAACAGAGCAACCTATTTCACACATAAACACCTCCTTCTGTATCCTTGTCTCCAAGGACTGAAAAGGTTTTGGTTTGTGACACCAGTTGTATTTGGAGTTGTCCCTGGAGACAGCCTGAACAGCTTGGGGTCACCCTAGGCCACCCCAGGCTGAGCACTTCATCCTGCCACTCTCCTCTTGTGGAGCCAGCAGGTTGGAGATCAGGGCTGGAGGGACACGGTTCAGTCAAGGGGTCTGATCATAGAGAAGCAGCAGAAAGAGGATGTCTAGAATCTAGAAGCCTGGGTCATTCTCTTTTACTGTCCACACTCTTTTTTTTCTTTTAAGAATTTAGAGTTGAAAATTGATTCTTGGCTGAAGACATTTGCATTATTGCTTTTTTTTTTTTTTTTTTTTTTGCAACATCAGTATTTTCATTTGGAGAAAAATCTTTACCCGGTGAGTGCTAATTAAACGCTGGTTTATTTGGATGAGTAATCAATACAGTTGCAGGAATCCGGGAGTGTTGCAGATGATCACACCATGAGGCAGCTTTGGGAATCCCAACTGCTCAGGATAATGTAGTTTTAGTATAGTGCTAATCCTATGATCAACAGTTCCAACATTTGTGCAATTTGCATGCTCCTGAAAACAATAGTGTCGTTGAGGGACATTGTTTCCTCGAGGGACACATGCCAGGTATGTGTCTGAGATGCTGAAAGGTGCTGGTGTTTTACATCTGGGTGACAGGACATGATGTACACTTCAGCACTCATGCAGGCAAAGAGATGTCAAAGGCGAAAAACTTAGGGCTGGATGAACTGCTGTCAGAAAGTTGAGTTGTACCTGAAATTGTGCTTCCAACTTTTCCATGGAAATATTCAGTAACAAGCACTTACCGAATTCTGTATACTGTCTTCTGTGTATCAGGAATTGAAATGAACTGACTCTGCTCACAGGGAGGGAATAAATCACCATTTCTATCTTTAGGGTTTTATTAAATGCAATTTAGCCCCACAATGAAAATTATTGAACACGAGAAATGAAGACTGGCAAAAGCACAGTTCATGGATAAAGACTGTCCCTCCTGCACTCATGCTGGCCCTTTGGTGAGCTGCAGAGTGGAGCCCTTGTGAAAATCAAGTTCCTTTGTTGGGTGCTTGAAATAAAGTTTCCTTTCAAAAAGACTTCACCTAAGTCTGTGATAGATGAGAAAATGGCTAAATGCCCTTCCCACATAAGGACTCTCTGACAACACGTGAGAAGGGTTTGGGTAATTTTTTAATAGACTAGTATCTATATCACAAAAACCATTTAAAAAGTTTGATCATTTGATTTGCTTAGAGTGACATGATTATGAAGTAAAATGGCTACTCCATCTGAAACCATTTGTTACTAGAGAAAGCCATCTATCCTGAAATGAAGAAATACTGTGAGAATTAATAAGGAATAGGGTTTATAAAACTTACAGAAAAATTCTAATAGAAAATGCATAGTGTTTTATAATAAAAAATCATAGATGATAGCATTTCATGCCAAATAAAAAACAACATTTCTGTTAAAACCTGAGAAAACAATAAGTTAGTAAGCCCTTTTGTCATATGTGCTACAAAATTAAACACTGACCATGTACAACAAACTAAAACAGACTTATAGCAGCAGCAGGGCTAGAAAAATTCTCTAAAATTAGTGACATTTTGACTGTATAAAGACAAGAATTCAAGGCTATGGTTAAACCAGAATATCTCTGGGAAAATCTCCATGGTAGAGGAAGCACTACAAATACAGGATAAGAAAGGATCAGGGATTTCCTTTGAAAAGGCATCTTTAAACAACAGCATCAATTAAATTATTTACAAAATAACAAGTAAAATAACAAATAGTGCAAATTGTATAAAATTACTGTATTTCCCAACATCAGTTGATTGGAAACTGCCAGCAGCAAAGGTCAGAACAGGGTAGAATAGTGATTTCTTTAATAAATGTTTGATGAAGGACCAGGAAGCAGTGGTGATTTGGACTCTATTTCAGTGGGTGTTAAGCTCTTATAGAAAATGTGGCTGTAAAAATAACTATAGATAGGTTGAGTTCTTCATGTTAAATTGCAATATGAACAAATGCAAATCCATAACTAAATTAGAGAACTAGGGTTTCTAATGAAAAAAACCAAAACACCTTAGACCATATGATGTAATAAAATTTAGGATGTAGGAAATTCCTCTTCCATACCATTAAAAGAACTGGAATGTGAACTGGAAAGTCCAGTAGAAGGCACTTGGTGAAACCATAAACGTTGTCTCAAAGGCTGCACATGTAGTATGTATCTTCAGAGGAGGACGAAAACATGATTCTGAGCAACACCAGGTTTCTCAATGTAACTTCTACTGTGAAAAATTTTAGAAAATATTTTGGAGGAATGCATAAGTAAGAGCAGATAGGCAATACAAAGTAGACTAAATTGCAGCATGATTTTGTTAAAGACAACTCAAGACAGACTAATCTTTTTCATTTAATGTCAAATCAGTGAGTTACTATATAGGAGTATACAGTAGATAGAATCTAGGTTTAAGGGTTTCTTACAACACTTTATAAGAAATTAGCATTTGAGTTGGAAATATGAGGGATTAATGTGAAATGGATAAAGAGCTGTTTAAGGGGAAAAAATTGCCCTAAATCATATTTTGGAAAGACTTATTAGGCAGACAGTGGTTACTACATGAATGCTCAGTATTGGGACCTATGCTCTTCATATTAGGGGCCAAAGAGACAGAATCAAATTATTTGCTAATGGAATTTACAGATGACACAAGGTTGGAAAATATTATGAACAGCAAGAAAGTAAAGAGTCACACAAGAAGACCTTTCTGCAGAAGACATTGAAATACTTTGGAATATAGTGTTCTATTCTGACCTATGTTGAAGAAAAGCAAAGCCAAACAAAACAAAATTAAATTGGAATAAGAACACAGAAAGCTTTGGAAAATGGAGTTTTCGTTTTATAGGGAAAAATGAAAAGATTAGGATTTATTTAGTTTAGGCAAATGAAAGTTTGAGGAGGGTTGACACTTCCTTAAATTCAGGGGAAATTGTTAAAAAGGGAGAAGAATTGCTTACATGAATTAAAAATGCTGGTCTAATATCAAATGCTATAAAACAATCATGAGTATTTATTAGCCTAGAAATTTAGAAGATGACTTTTAAACATCCCAAAAATTAAATTCATGAGGAGCTTTCAAAAAAAAAGGTGGGGAGATCCCGAGTCTGAATTTATTTTAACCTGGCTAATTAATGGAACTGCTGTTTGGCAACCTAAGATGCCTCACTGAAAACTGAAGTCTTTGACTGAGATATATACATATATACATATATATATATATATATATATATATATATATATATATATATAGATATATACACACACACACATATATAGACATATATATTAGTCTTTGCTCCTTGGTATTTTGGGATTTTCAAGAGACTATGAAGGATGGCTTGCTGGTTGTTTGCATAATATTTATACTGTATCGACATGACATACGTGTCATTCTATATTTAGATTTAGGTTATTTAAATTTAGATTTAGATTTATTCATACTTAGCTTTATTTATGAGGGTCATTTTTAGCAGAAGAAAGGGAAATGTTGTTATCCTTGATAAATATCATCCAACTTCTACAGTGGAATGAATATGAAAGGGGATTATTTCATGTTTTCATGAAACTCTGGATGTTGAACAACTTAAGAGAATGTAAATGGAAGACAGTGGTAGTTCTAGTGTCATTAAATTCTTAGATGATTGATTGATATATCCTGTTCTAATCCTCAGTGGTAAAACAAACATGAGATCTGGAGTCACACTGGTGATCTGGGGAAATTGAAGTATTGCTCTTTCTTTTGTCTACTCTGCAACATATGCTAGTAGGCCACTTCCTAGTATAATGTAAGAGTTTTATATACTTGCCTTGCAGGGACACTGATGAGTTCTTGGAATTCTTCCATTTTTCTTATAATCCATTATTATAGAGTTCATTCTTTATCTAATATAGGCTTGAAGTTTAAGATGCTGGGATGCATTCTTATACTTTAAGCTATAGCCTGATACAGATTAGGAATTTCACAAATTGACAGCTGTTGCATGGTTTTCCCAAGTGGACAAAACAGAACTGAGTGACCCCTGTGGGTTGTTTAATACTACTACCACTACTACTACTACTACTACTACTACTACTACTACTATTATTATTATTATTATTAAATATTTTTGTTCCTTTGCCCCACACTTCTGTAATTGGACAGATGTTCAGTCAGTAGTAAGGGGAACAGATAGGTGGGTTAATCACCTTTGTTGCCCTCTCCTGGACTTGCTCCAAGAACTCTGTGGCTCTCAAGTTCTGAGGAAACCAGAACTGGACACAGCTCTCCAGATGTGCCTCCCCAGGGCTGAGTAGAGGGGCAGGACCACCTTCCCTGAGTGGCTGGAAATCCTCTTCCTAATAAATCCCAGGATATCATTGGCAGGCTCATGGACAGCTTGTTGTCCAACAGGACCCCAGGTCCTTTTCCTCAGAGCTGCTTCCCAGCAGATCAGCCTTGGGGCTGTACAGGTGCCTGGGGTTATTCCTCCCAGGGGCAGCACCCTGCAGTTGTGTTTGTTGAATTTCAGACAGCTCTTCTCTGCCCATCTCCCCAGCCTGTCAAGGTCCTTCTGAAGGGCTCACAGCACTCTGGGGTATTGGCCACTCCTCCCAGCCTTGTGTCATCAGTGAATTTGCTGAGGAACCATCTGCCTCTCCATCAAAGTCATTGATAAATAAGTTAAAGGATACTAGGCCCAGTATTGAACTTTGGGGGAAACCACTAGTGAGTGGCTTCCATGTAGACCCTGCGCCACTGATTACAATTGAAACAAAGTAAAAGATGATAATAATAATGGTGATGATAATAATAATACTGGTAGTAATGATAATACTACTAATAATAATTGCGATTAAAAGGAGATGGAGATAGGGAGAGAAACCCCAAGAATGTAAGTGATGCACAGTATGGTTGCTCACTCCTACTCCCACCTGACGTCCAGCCTATCCCCAGCAGCAATTGGCCATTCCAGGTAATTTCCCCAGTTTATGTACTGGGCAAGACATTCTGTGATGTGGAACATCCCTTTGGCCAGTTCAGGTCAGCAATTCTGGCCATGCTCCCTCCCAGCCTCTGGTGCAGCTCCTCACAGGCACCGCATGAGACACTGAGGAGTCCTCGACTCAGGGTAAGCACAGTTTAGCAACAACCAAAACATCCATGTGTTATTAACATTATTCTCACACTGAATTCAAAACACAGCCGTGTACCAACCACTACAAAAAAATGATATCTATCCCAGCTGAGACCAGGACAGCTTGCCACACTAGGCACTTTCCCTTCTGTATTTTCAGATATAGACTCCAGTTGTTCTTTGTCCCCAAACCTGTAATCATCAATGCTCTTAGCATGAAACCCACCACCATATGCCACATGGGTGTGTTGAGATGAGCACCATTTAGGCTAGTTGCATGCCAAGTCTCTTCACAGCTTTAATTACTACTGTAGGCTATATCCGTGCAGATATTCACTGATAGGATTAGTGAGAGAAACAATAGTAGAAAGGTTAACAAAACTGGTCATGATGCTCATGGAATTACTACTGAAGTGGACAACTGAGAGGACAGATGTCCCAGTCCTACTTATCTTAGAAACTGTTAATATGTATTGGCAGTATTTCAGGACCAACCAGCTGGACAAAATTCAGTATCTTTGCCCTCCTATCATATTTTATACTCCAAAATATTTGTTCCAGTAAACAAATGATTGGGTTTTACAAACATCTATTTTATAGAATAGGTCATCTTCTACCCATAGGAGAAGGAGGTGAACTTTGTTTCTCTAAGAATCCATGCAGATTTTTGCTGGAAAACTCAGAAGCATAGTTTTTCTGAATCTTACATTCTTTTTATCAGCAGGAGGCAATATACTCTGCCAATCCCATATTCATGTAAATCCAAAAGCCTAAAGGGGAAGATTTACAGTATTTGCAATACTTGCCAAGTTCTGTACTTTATTAGCTTCTGCAGGAAATGCAGCTCATAGTTACTGCAGTATTAAACTAAACAATGGACTTAATAACATAGCAAAATAGATTCTCAGCCCTATGATGCAATATATATTAGATTATTTCAAAGACAGGACAATCTGAGTCTCTGAAGAAAACCAAATGTAATTAAAATTTTTTCTACTCCAAAAATTCACTCCTCATCACAAATGTTGCCATGGAGTACTCCCAATGTAATTTTTATTCAGAGTCAGAGACAGAGACAGAGATATTAGCCTTCCTGAAAACTGTGTTATCTTGAATAAAATAGTGTATGCCTTGGCCTGAGTGAAAGACAAATGGGAAGTAGACACTAGATTGTGTCAGATGACTTTCAGTCTTCACATTTACATGATCTTGGCAGGAAAATGTAGTATTTACTGATGCAGAGATGAGAGAGCATCCCATGTGTCTTCAGAGTACAATTATATGGTATTTAAGGAAGTTATTAAACATATGTGGAAAACATTGTATACGAAATGAAGGAATCTAGCCATTAAAAGTGATGTCTGCTAAACAAAATCCTCAGATTACTTACCTAACTGAGAATACTTTATGATGTGGAATCAGGGCCAGCAGCAGCAGGTCATTTTATTTATCCTTCATTCATTTACATTTTATTTTCTTAATTTAAATATTCAGAGAAGATGAGAATGCATTAAAGAGATTCATAGGGACTGTGAATATAAAACATATGCTGCTATAACACTGTTATAACAAAAGAGTTTGCTGAAGAAGAAATGTGCATATAACTTTTACCTGGACAGGATATTTAGACATCAGTAGGTAGAAGCACCACATGAAAATATAGCTTTACAAATACTTGCTCCTCTGCAAATAATACATTGAAAATTCTTCCTCTGGGTGACAGGAACAAGATCATGATTTCTCTAAAAAGGGACTAAAAAAGGAGATGTTGATACAGCAGGGAAGAGCTACAAGGCAATAATTACAAAACAGTTGATACAACTATAATTGATATACTTAAAAATACTTTGCCTGTGGGAACTCTGAATAAGCTTGAGATAGACAGATGGCTGTCTCTACAAAACAAAATAAAAAAGCCAACTCTGTCATTTCTAGATAAGGCCAACAGGTTTAGATTTTTGATGCATAGCTGAAAAAGTGAACTATATCCAAATGTACTAAAAATACAGTATATTGATGCAGAGTGATGTCACAGAGCTCCTTGATGGCAACTCACTAAAGAACTGGCAACAATCCAGCAGCAAATGTAAATATAGACTTAGCAAAAAGATTTTGCAGAGGTCAAATGGGATTTCTATTTTCTTCCTCCCCAGCCAATCTTGTCCCGTCAACCACTTGCTCTCAAATTCTGCGTTTCCTGACCATTGTCATTTCACTGCTAAGTAATGAGTAAGCACTATCTGCAACCACCTGTACAATTTTTCAGTGAAACCCACAGAATTCCACTTCTTCCTCGTTCTCCATGGAACAAGATGAAAAGCACTCCATCACCTGTACTGGCAAATGACTGTCACAGACAGTGCAGCCCAGTAAGCACTTAGTGTTTCTACACTCCCAGTATTTCCATCCTCTTCTCCTTTTTGGAGGAAGAGTGGAGAGCCCTCCACTGTCATTAGAATCAGATGCCTTCACTAACAAGCAGAATCCTTCAGATCAAAAGGATGGAAGTAAATGTTGTCTAGGCTCATTCAGCTTCTTGTAGAGATCCAAACATCCTCTTGCAGGAGGATCAAAGCCTATGTTACTCTGTGTTTTACTTCTAATAGCTGTCATCAGACATATTAATCTAGGAAGAGAAGATAGTTCCAATTCTATGTGGTGGAAAATACTCATCTACTAGAAAAGATGCAGTTTGTGTTCCCCTTGTGACATTGTGGCATTGATCAGGCACCCGTGGGCAGCAGGGGAAGGACAGATCCTTTCTCCTGACTGCCCTGTCTCTGTGTGCTTATTGTTGGACTCTTTCTGTCATGCAATTGCTGTGACAATGTCACATCAGTACTTTTATACATTTAGAAGAAACCCTGTAAAACCTGGATTTGCTTTCAGTCAAGATGGCCAGTGATTTAAAAAAAACAAACATCGGTGCCCATGCACCATTTCTCCAAAGTCTGAGAAATTCTTGAGTTTGTGAACATTTGAAAAATAGATACTTACAATACACATCGTTAATCTTTCAACAGAGAAAGACACATTCTCTTTGTGCATTAAGCTGGAATTCAGGAAAGAGGCTTCAATCCCTTTTTTTGGTGATAAATGTGATATGGTATTGGGGCTATTAAAGAACCTGCTCATGCATTGCTGCTTTTATGGCAAGTGGTGGTTAGAGGTGAGCTTGCAAATGTAGCACATGAAAGACCTGCTTGCAGAAGAGCATCTCAACTTTGCTACAGAGAGCTCTTACTGCCTGAACAAGGTGTGACATGAAAGAGTACAGTCATTGCCATCCAGAGCAAACTGATGACAGCACAACTAAGTGGGCAGGTGATTCACAGCTCACACTGTTCAAGCTGTAAGAGCAGTACATACATGGCTTACAGAATGGCCAAGAGAAAATCACAATACTGCAGACACAACTCCCAAGTTCTGGGAAAAAAAGAGGCAGGCTAGGAACCAGACTGCTGCCAGCATCTCAGAAAATCTTCTTTATATGACTTCACACTCTTGTGAAGAAAATTTGATGGGAACACTGCAAAAAACCAGTACTGACATGCTTGAGTGGAACCACTTCAATTAATGTTTGGCATTAGCACAGAAGCAAACTCAAATGCAATGAAGACACAACACCACGTCGACATTCCTGTTGTGTCATCAGGCAGACAAGAAGTCTATTTAATTAACATTGGATGTTGATTATTTACTTTCTGTAACATGAAACTGTTTACTTGGAATATTTAAGACTTTCCCAGTTTATGTGTAGTTTGCTACCTGAAGATGAAATTCCTGAGTGTGATTGTTAGCATGTAGACGTGCTGGTAGGTGTGATTTGTATGCCTGATGAATTCTCCAGGTCCAGGACTACCACAATAAACATGTAAACATGTAATGGGAACTGTGCTTCATTACCACGAGATGTTAATGCAATACAGAGCCCAGTTATTTACTATGAGTCACAGATGAAGGAAATTCTGCTGAAGGATTTGTTCACAGACATAAAATTTAGCCCAATCAGACCCCATGTGACAGAAGTTACTTTAACAATAGGTTACAGCAAGAGATGATCCATCAGAAAAACTTGCGTTATGTTTTAGGAGAAATTGAGTCTTGTGAATGACAAAATATGATCTGCAATGACAACAAAATCATAGAGCTGCAGATGAGGCCTCTGTGACCAACAGAGTTCTGGTCTGTAGAGCTAGCACGACTGGGAGGGTTATTTGGGAAACTCTACTGTACAAAAATATATTTCAGACTGAATTGGTAAAACCAAGATATAATGGCAAAGGATTCCAGACGCTGCTGCTTCACCATACACTCTTGCAAGCACCTGGGGTTTTGAGAGACAGTGGAAGGGTAGCACCAGGAAAAGGAGTAGGAACTGAAAAATATTTATATAACAATTCAAACTGTATAAAATCATCATCTTAATCATCTTTTTTTAAAATTATTACTGTTATCACCATTACCACTATTGACAATTCCTTTCTGTGTAAAATACTTTTAGTATTAGTAGTTTTAGTATTTTTTTAGTAATTCCTTTTTTTTTGCAATACTTAAATCTGAACCAATAGTGATTCTTAAATGAATCTATTAAGATTTCTATTGTAAAAACATAAATTCCTGATTTTACATAAAAGGTGTGTTTCCTCTTTGTCTATAGGCAAGCATTTAAATTTAATTAATTGCACAGCCTTCTGGGATCTTCTGGGACAATGGTTTGAATGCTTCAGAAATGGTGTCTATGTTTTTCATTAAATTGTCTAAAATCCAGTACTGCTTGGATTAAATTTTAATTTAATTGAATTTAATTTCTTTAATTTACTCAGAAGAAATACAGAAGAACAAGCAGTAGAGACACCAATCATTTTATCCTGCACCAACTCAGCACTACAGAAATTGAACTTTGCCAGATCACACTTCAGATGGAGATAGTAATCTTTTCTTAGGAATGTAATTTTTTCAGCAGGATAAGAATCTAAGCTTGACATTACAAACAAATAGTTTGCAGATATCAAAGTTTAGAACTGCCTGAAAAATAGCAGGCAAACTGATTTTCAGGGTTATTTCTTGCATGTGGTTAAAGAAACTGTCCTTAACTCTGTTTGAGGTGTAGATCAGAACTACTTCAGAGAATTTCAGGCCTGCCCTGGGCAGACCCACAGAAACAGTGAAATCCTGGATCATAAGTAGCACAACACTTACCTTACTTCACTTTGTGCTACTGCAGCTCTCATTCCTGATGCCTCACACACGAAGTCAGAGCTCTGCTTACTTAAGCCCTTTGGAATAGTAGTAAGACCACTATATTTGATGCAAGAACACTTAATAAAACCAAGAGAGAGTATATTGCTCTTCAAAGACTCGTGTACATAAAAACAGAGAAACTACCCCTCAAGCCATAGATGCAAACAGCATACAGATTATTTTCTTCTGTGAACAATAGAGGTATTCAAATGAACAGAGATATAAAATAACTGATTTTATCAGTCAGTGAGATAACTTGAATTTACAGGCATAAATTCAGTTCTTCACTGACAAAAAGCCCCTCAGAAACTAAACACAGGACAGATGTTTCACCCATCTTTATTTTCACTAGGTGTCTGAACAATGAAAGATAATTGTTGACAGCACTGGAATTGCTACTGCAATTATTTGAAAGAGAATCCTTATCACATCTGTTACACAGAAGTTAAGTGGCTTTCTGGCAGTAAGATGGCTTAACAACCCAAAACACCTTAATTTAAGATTGCAAATGGATTTGCTCTAAATGCAGTTGTGCAGTGTTATTCACTATCCTGTTATTTCATTAAATTGATACACAGAATATCTACAATTGGCTCATGCTACACTTCAACTCATTTTCAGATGAAAAACCTGACAGTGGAATGTGCTTTGGATGCTCCATTTGAATTAATATGAAATATTTAATTACTTACAGAGTTCCTAAGAAGCCAACAGTGACCAATATGCCCCTCTTATGGCCTGACTGACTTAAAATGTTCATCAAGGCATGGTTGACATGATGGGGCTATAAGCTTTTGCACCCCTCAAATGCTGCTCTAGTCTCCTCTGGGTAGGAAATGACTAGAAATGGCTCTAAGGTCACAAGATGCACCTGCTACTATAGCTCACTTTTCTTTCTGTTGTTTTCAGCAGGAAGAAAATCTCAGAGAATCAACATATGACCAAGGATCACAAGTCACCATCTTAGGATGTTAATTTCTTCTTAAGGAAGAAAAGCATGATGCAGGGGCACCACTGGAAGCTTACCTTCAGGAAAACAGAGAATCTTAAAATGTCAGTAGAATTTTGAAATAAATTATTTCCAGGAAAGCAGGAAGGGCTTCACTGGAGACTTTCTAAAAGCTTTTTATGGCATAATGATAAGAGATATGCTAAGATGTGGCTTGCCAAACATTTTTGTAAGACCTATTCAGCTCTCAGTCAGTGAAAGAGCCCTTGCTTCTGACATGGGGTGAACTCACCTTGGGGCTGAAGGTCACCACAAGGCAACACTGATAGCTCTTCTGGAGGCCTTATTAATGGCATGGCTTGCACAACAAAAGGGTGATTTTAATTTTGTGGAAGATACCATGTATTTCCTCATTGGAGAGAACTGCAGTACTTTTCTCACACCATATACTGCATTGTCTTTCTGACACAGTGTCATCAGATAAGAAAAGAGACTTGTAAAAGAGATACACCAGCGAGCACCACCCATGTTGTGGTAGGAATCTTCCATCTACATTCTGCAGCTAATAGGTATTTAGCTCTAAAAGCTTTTTAGTGTAGTTCTGGTATAGGTGAAATACAGAATAAATGCCTTAAAATTTAAATTACAAATACTTAAGAATTCACTTGGAGTATAAACCACAGCAGCAACAGAGGAGCAGTTCAGAACACAAAGAAAAAATGAAGCAGTCTTATGAGAGAAACTCAAGGAAGCAGATGGCAATTAGGTGTCAGTAAGTTCTCATTAAAAGTGGATGGTTTCCAGACTCAGTTAACAGAAAACTCTTTGAAAACATCTTTTGGAGCAGTAGAAAGAAAAAAGAGCATTAAACCCCTTAAAAGGTGGTTGTGTATTGTAAAATATTTTGTTTTCACTTTTATTTAGGAAAAGAGCAAAAAAGTTATATGTGGAATCTATAGTTCTGTCACATAATTCAGATTTTGGCTGCTATAGGCTTGCAAAACAGATGTGTTCAAACTAGTAGAAAAAAGGCAATAAAGTGGAAAAATAAAAGTATAACTAAAAGATTGTTCTTTGCTTTCTTCCTGTGTGTTAAAAATAATAAAGTCATTATAACTGACATTCCTAAAAATAACCTGCAGTAACAACCTTGGGGAGAAAACACAGATTTGTCACCTGTAAGACGGAAAGTTAAAGACTCCTTTTGCCTATTATCCTCAAAAAATAATGCTGTGAAAGCTATTAGGCACAGAGCATGGCTGCTTACTGTCCTCAAATATCGTATCAGGAATGTAACACCAGCTCAGGCTACTGTTCCTGCAGCTACGAGAGTTGAACCAAGAGCATGCACATGGATGACTGCAGCTCCTTCCTGGTCTACACACAAAATGTGTTCATCAGGGCTGAGCATGGGTCAGAGCTGTGTCCCTGAGCACCGTGACCTGCAGGGGTCTGGCTGCAGCCCCACACTGCGGGGGGCATGCACACATGTGCAGCTTCTGAAGGCTACCAGCAGATTCTGAAGGCTACCAGTACCTTCCACACGGGTCGAGGAGGAGAGAACTGAGCAGTTCCCAGCTCTCTGTTGTTCCTGGCAGGCATTTCTGTGCAGCTGGGACAACAAACGGTAAGTACAGAACTGCTGGGCATAGCCTCCCCAGGGCCCAAGAGAACATTCACACAGCTTCTGCTGCTCAGTAGGATACTGGACTGGGATGGAAAAGTCTACCACAAGGACTGTCATAGATGTCACTGAAAGAATCTCAAAGGACACCAAACACTTGTGTTTAGACAGCTGGAACCCCTACACGCCAGAATCACAAACACCACTTGCATTTGTGGGCTTACTGCATGTTTAAGAGCTTCTCCACTGCAATGTCTCAGAGCAGGGCACTTGGGGACACCTTCATCAGCTTTGGTACAGCTGCATAATGTCTGCAAGGGCACTTCAATAATGTACTCAGCCTGCAATGCTGCTTGGCATTGCTGTCTTCCATGAACTCCCCTCCCCAGTCCTCTCCCCCACGGCTTTTCAGCAGCTCACACAAAACCACTTGCCAAGATGGGCACAAAATTACACACAATTTGTTTTGTGCTTATCTTTAGGATGGCAAAATCCAACTTTACAATAGAATGGAGTTTTGGGCTAAGGAAGCCAAATGTCAGGGGATTGCAGGAGGTTTCACAGTCATACAGATGGAAATGGAAGAACTTCATGTTCTACCAACAACACTGAAGGAACCTCATCCCCTGTCCCCAAATAGACCTCCACATAACTCTGGGGACAGAGAGAGACAGTAGGCATCTTGGGGCACAGGGAATCTTGAAAAGGGGCCAGAGAGCTCCAAAAGGCTTTGGTGAGCTGGACTTGTTGCTTCTGCTGCTGGGCAATAATGGGAAAGGTGCACTTCCTCCCCAGAAACCAACAACTCTCACATCCCAATTCTTGCTCAGACAGCAGCAGTGCCTAAGCTGGTCACATGGCTATGTGCTGTTCCACAGGCCAGTCTTTTCTCCTGCTAGAACAGGAAAATAAGTATCACAGGACATTATTTGGGTTATTTACATCACTCCAGCAGTCTGTGACCTATCCTTGGAACCAACAGCAAGACCCATGCACAGCCAATTCAGCCAGAGTGAACAGAGATTTCTGTTCTCCTGAGCTGTGGGTCAACTAATCCGTGCTAGATACTGCACTTGAATCCTCCTCTACCTTCTATGCCAACCTAATCTAAATCAACTCCATCTGCTTTCCTGGGATGACACTTTGTGGGTGCGAGAAAGTAGGAATTGAGGACTTGGCAGTCTCAAAGCTTGTCTTCATTTGCAATCATTAGTTTAACTTAATACACCTGAATGACTTCATTTGTACTTAGCCTAGCTTTAGGGAGCACTAGCATTCAGGAAGCACCACTCCAGCTACTGGAGTGATACGATTAGCAGTGCTGAGTGATTAGATTAGCAGAGTGGCTGGACAGACTGTTAATTACTTATTGTAGTTCCAGCCGATGTATCCCCATAGCACCAGAGGCTCGAGCTATGCATTTGCATAGACAAAACCTGTGCATGCTTACACTCAAGGGTTTGTAATTCACAGCCTTGCCTGCAGCCAGTGCTTCTGGTCCCAAAGCTTGCCTGTCAGAGGTCCATACCAGCTGCAAACTCCAGTGTTAGCCTGGACTGGGATCATTGCATGGTGCCGAAAATGTCAGCAAGAGAAACTATTGGTTCTCTGTCATCACTCCAGCAGAGACCTATTTCAGATTCTCTGGGTAATGCTGTTTCTGGAGTGATGTTTCTTGGCATGCAAAAATGCCTCATTGCAGAATACTATAGTTTTTTGATGCCGTTACAAATAGCAGCAGCTTTCACTGTCTCTGAAGCTCTCCTATGTTCCAATTATGGCAAAAAAAGCTTCCTAGGAAATAACCCTAGTTTTAAGTCTGGGGCTCCAGAGAAGTATGTGCTCACATTCTATTTGTGATCATTTCTGTTCAAGGACAAACGAAAATAAAGTGAGTAGGAAGTGAAAGTAAGATTTCTCTCTGTGAACCTAGTCCCCTGTGAGCTACATGTTTAAGCTCATTGGTCACCTGGGCTGCTAAAGGCAAGTAAATTCAAAAGGCAGTATTCAAAAAATGCTGCTTTTCCTCCCCTTGGTGACTTCTAGGAAATGCAGCCTTATTGAGTGCTTGATACTTTGGTAGATAAAGTTCAGTGAGATGAATCCTACCCTTCTTGCTCTCTGCCAAGAGGAAACAGACCTATGCTGCTGCTCCTCTGCCAAGAAATAGCAGACGTTATGTTTCCCCATATGGAGCAGTGCTCTGGATTATTGTGGAATTCCCTTTCTATTAAAAAGCAAACCAAAATAACCTGTTCAGATATAATTGAAAGATTTTTAGGAATGTGGAAGAGATGTTTTTTCCAGGATGCCAGAGACAATTTAATGTTCTGTTAGAGTGTTATAAATTCCCTTGTCTCTACAGGTAGCAAAAGCATGCAATGCACAAAGGGAAAACATAAAGTAATACTCTCAAAATATAAAACCGATAAGGAGAAGTAGAATAAGAAAGAGGATAGGGCCGTGAGGCTTTGCATTGCTCCTAGCAGTTGATTTTTGCACAGTAGAAGTATAAAATCCTGCAATACTGGACCTACGCCTCCTCTGCACTGGGAATTTCACTATATGAGGTGTGAGGCAATGTAAAATCAAGGCCATAATATCCTACTGAGCTTCTGAGTCATCTTATTGCACTGAAGTAAAAGCACTTTAGAAAATACAAGCCATCTGTGATGTTAAATGCAATTATCTGATTTGCCTTAATAAATGTTCACAAATCACTGCTAACCACTTCAACTTTTCAACACTGTTTTGAGTCATTCATAAGCAGGTAAAGGTCATTGTGCTCAGACCTTATCAAGCCTAATTATTATCAAGTTTTTATTTTCTGCAATAACACAACTACCTCCCTCCAAATCCAGCACATAAAAGACCTTAACAGGAGATGTAATTTTTTTTTAGCTCTGTCCTGGTTTCAGCTTCAACTATGACAGCTCTGACATTCAGAGGATAACACTAGGTATATTACATCAAAATCAACACAGTATTGGCTATTACTTACAGCTTCTTCCTATTGGCATCAAGATAAGTGACAAACATTACGGTTGTTAAAGGTCAGATCTCAAGCTCTGCATTTCAGATTCCTCACGGCTTGGGCTTCTGTACATCAGGAATTATCCAGATATATCCCTCTTCTATCTGCACAATAATTCTGCCCAAGTGTGAAAGGGGCACTGTGATTATACAAATTATATGTTCTGGTTGCAAGTGCACCATGCTCGGGATGTGGAAGCCCCATTGGGCATGTATAGATGATGTTCTAGGCAGGCTCTGTACGGATGCACAAGTCCCACACTGCACAGGTTCATGTATTTCTTGCCAGGGAGACCTGTAAGAGCTACAGTGCTACCTAAAACTTTATTTCTTAGAAGTTATTTACATGTGTAAAAAAACCTACAAGTATGAATTTAAAATCTATGTTGCATAAGTGTAAAAGTTTGCAGCTGGTAATCAAGAAAAGCTGCACATGTTACCCAAATCTGAGCACACTGAGTGCAAATATCAGTGCACACACCAGCCAGTGTCTAATGCGTGAGTGTAGCAGGAGTGGTTTGAATGCTCAACCAGTAAAAAACAGTATAGTAGCTCCACTGCAAACCTGGTCCAGGTTCCTCAAAACAGCAGAGAAGAAAATTGATATAAGCAGCAGGAGACACTGTCCAAGCATGCAGAGGTGGTGTTAGGAATGTCAAAGCCCACCTGGGGATGTATCTGCATAAAGGACAACAAGAAGAGCTATACATCTATGTCAAGAGGAAGACTGGGGAAAAACATGGGCGTGCTACTGCATGGATAACAGGCTGTAGAGACCAAGTACATCAAAGAAGCCAATGTACTCAACACCTTCTTCACTTCATCTTTACTTGGAGGACCAGCCTTCAGGAATCACAGTCCCCTAGGAGCAGTGAGAACTAGCACAAAGAACACAAACCCTGGGGTGGATGAGGATTAAGTTAGGGAACATTTAAACACACTGGATTTATATAAACTCACAGGGCTTGATGGTTTGCACCTGTCAGGTGCAGAGGGAGTTGGCAAACACAACTGCAAGATGACTCTCAATTATCTTTGAAAGCTCATGGCAATTTGGGAAGATTCCTGATGACCAAAGGATGAGGAAAAGAGCAAATCTGGACAACTACAGGTCAGTTTGCCTCACTTTGATCCCTGTGAAGGTGATAGAGAAACTAATCTGGGAAACCATTTCCTGTATTTAGGATAGGACTACCACTGTATTGGAATCCATGGTAAAAAATGGATTTGCACTGGGGAAATCAAGCCTGACTTTGACATGCCTGACCTGACAGCCTCCTATGATGAAATGACTGGCTTTCAATTCTGTGTCCTATAACACTGTCTTAGAAAACTGATAAAGTACAGGCTAAGTAGTTGGTGAGGTGGATCAAAACTGGCTGATACACTGAGCTCAAAGGATTATGATCAGCAGCACAAAGTCCATTTGGAAGCCAGACATTAGTGCTCTACTTCAGGGGTTCATACTGGGGCCAATACAGTTCTGTCATTAATGAATTGGGATGATGGAACAGTGGGCACCTTCACCAAGTGTTTTGATAATCTCAGACTGGGAAGAGTGGCTGATACACAGGATGGTTATGCTGCCATTCAGAGAAACCTGGACATGCTGGAGGGTGTCCACTGAGGACCATAAAGATGATTAAGTGGTACCATCTTCAGGAGTATCTCTTATTCAAGAAGAGGCTAAGAGAGATGGGCCTGTTCAGCTCATAGAAGAAAAGTCTCTGGAGGTATCTCATCAATATGTATAAATACCCAATGGTGGGGAGTAAACAATGTGGAGACAGATTTCTCTTAGCAGTGTCTTCAGAAACAAGGCAATGGCCGCAAACTGAAATACAGAAAATTCCATTTAAATCAGAAAAGAAATTGAGGAGTGATCAAACACTGGAGCAAGTTGCCCAGAAACGCTGTGCAGTATCCACCCTTGGCAATACTCAAACCAAAACAGACATGACCCTGAGCAACCTGCTCTTATTGTCCCTGCTCTTAGCACAGGTTTAAACTAGGTGATCCCTAGAGCTGCCTTCCACCCCTAATGGCTCTGCAATTCAGTACTTGCAGGTTACTTACAGCACTGAATTGTTCCAGTCCACATCAAGTTGCAGTTCAGCAAACAACAGCATTAGTCAGGATTGTTTAAACAAGTTACTCAATTGTTTGCCAACTGATCACATGGACGTGCTATAGTAGACTGCTTCTCTAGTTCTGTTTAAATATACATCCCCTATTAGGTATGGTTCTTCCATTTTTTATGAGGAATGCTTACGTGGCAGAGCTCAGTGATTCATACTCTCCAATCATGAGCAAAGAGGGCTCATGTGTTACTTTTCAATGTGTTACTTTTCTATGCAGGAAAGGGACATAAACACTTTTCAGAAGAGCACAAATCCAATTTACTGCTATCAGATCTCCTGTACAAACTAACGTACCTGAGGCTATCACTGAAAAAGCCAGATTTTGCATCAGTGACACTACCCTCACTTGTTCCCACTTCACACCACCCAATTCCTTGTGCTACCACACTGGGCAGTCACCAGTGAATGAGAGCAGGTAACTCATAGGTGAAACACACAACAGGCTTTGTATCAGATTTCAGAAGAAAGGAAGGCTTTGAGGTTAATGATAGCAGGAAGGTAATCCACCTCTTTAGAAAGAAGTGCTAGTCCAGGGCAGCTAAAGGCATTCATGAGATCACAGGATGACTCAGGGTAAAAGGAACCACAAGAGGTCTGTAGCCCAGTCTCCTGCTCCAAGCAGGATCAGGTGCAAGATCCAAGCAGGTTTCTTATGGCTTTCTGTGGGAAAGTGGGGGCTTGGGAATCACCAAGGATGGTGGCTGCAAAACTTCTCTGAGCACCAACCTGCTCCTATAAATGACTGTCCACAGAAAAAGGGCTTCCTTATACACAGCCTGAGACTCTCTTTTTTCAGTCTATGCCCAGTTTCTCCCAGCCTTGCCCCGTACACAAGTGGAAAAGCCTGACTCAAAAAGCTGCCATGTGAGGCAGTCACAGCTGTGGTCTCTGCCTACAGCCCTACTGCTGCTTTTGGACTGTATTGCTGGGGGAGTTGTCACAAACTTGATTTGGGAGGAGAATCTCTGGCATGTTTCCACATTTAAAAATTATAAAATTATAAAAATTAGCTATAGTTTACCATAAAGCAATGAATGGAAAAACCCATCAACACATTTGCTGATGGCAAAAGAGAGTACCATTCTTTGTGCGTAAGATGTAAGTATTACTGGAAAGTGGAATTAACCTCACACTTATAACAGGACTGACATTTTTATATAGTGCTGTCTGCCTCAGACATGTACAGATCATATTAACCCACGCAGTTCCCTTCCCTGATCTTCTATCAAATGAAGTAAAACACAAAAAATTCTATTAATCTTCTGGGTATTTTAAGACTCACATACCATTTTTTCCTTGAAATTGAGAGCAGAGATCATGATTCTCTAAAAATATTTTAATTTATTTAAAAAAATAATTAAATAACTGGAAAAAAAATTTAGAGAGAACACCAGATAATGCTACAATAAAAAACACACCTTCCAGACATCTTGTGATTGTTTTTGAGTCTCCTACAAATCCCTAAATGGATTTCCTGTAATATTATGGAATACCATGCAAAATATTTTTGACAATTAGGAAATGTAGGAGTATAATATAAACAATACTCAGAGTATATTTCAGCAACACTATAAACAAAGACTATTAATTACAGAATTAGACTATTAAGCTAGTAAAATCAGAATTTCATTGCCTTAGTGACATTTAAAATCATATTACATGTATTTTAAACACATTTATCTGTATTTTCCTTGCCTAATAGCTCTTCTGAAGTCATTCTCAGACCCCAGAACACTGCTTCTGAACATTAGTGCTTACACTTTGACACATTCCATACCTTGGGTTGTTCTGTGGTACTAAGACTGGATCCACACTAGCATAAGAATCTGTTTCCATGAGTCAGAGCCTTATACCAAGTCTGTTTCTCCCCTTTTCTCAGAATATGCTTACATGGATTAAAAATTAAATTAAAAAAACCAAAAACAAAACAGCAGCTATGCACCCAGCATTTTCCATTTACTCTGTGTGCCTTTCATGTATTTGCATGAGTCTCAGCAGGTTTCTTAGGAATTTCCACTTCCTCGAGAAAAAAAAGAGAATGCAGAGAAACTCCACACCCTCCTCCTCTCACTCCAGAGCTGGCACCCACTATTCCTCAAGCTGTTTTTTCAGCTATGTGGCTGACTCTGACAAAGGGAGGGAAATTGGAAGGGAATTTTCTACTCACTGCTTTGACACCTGAATTTCCACCTACCTCCTTCAGTGTAGTGTCCATGAAACTTACTTGTTTTTCATGAGCAAACAAGTGCTGTTCCTGGCCTAGGGTTTGTGCTGAGCATGTGCACGAACCATCTACAGCCCTTCCCTTTTCTTCTTCCAGCCCTCCCTACTGGCAGAGGCACTGTAGTGGAAAGCTCCACTTCTCCTTCCTCATCAGAATCAAATCTGTATAGTCTTCCACATGTTCCTGCCACACCTTTTCCCAACCTCAACATACTTATCATCAGCTACCTTTGAAATACACACCCATTTCCACATATTCTTTCCCAGGAATATGCAAGGCAATGTAAGAGTCCAGATACCGAAATTTTAGGCAGATGGTCCCGTGGTCCTGTTTCTGTCAACTTGAGTTTGACAACAAACTTTGATTGGTTGCAATCTCACCATCACAGTTTAGGCCCACTCAGCTAAGCAAATCACAGCCAAAAATATTCAGACACGGCTGTGCTGCTGTTCACTGCCAGAGACACGTGGTGCCTGACTTGAGGTCAACCATTTTCAGATGTTTCTTCAACTGTTCCTGAAAACTGCTCCTGTGCATGTGGTTTGGGCACCCAAAAGAAAATAGTAATGTTTTAAAATCTTGGTTCACAATGATATGGCAGAAGTACCTCGCTAACAAGATCATCAGATGAAGATGAGTGAGAATTTCAGTGTTTTACAGAAAAGACTTAGGAGCATAAGGGGTTGCTTAAAGTTTAATGACTGTTGAATTTCTGTAAGGTGAAAGGGGAATAAAAAGAGAAAAATGATAATGGGTAACAGTGTAGTGAAGTATACAAGTCTAACACCTTGTTTAGACTTCAGAACTCTTGCAGTAGAGCAATGCTGTTGACAGATATTCATCAACTGCACTTCCATCTGATGTTAGCTGGCAGAAATCCTATTCAGAAATAATTAGAATGGCTGAGGAGCCTGGTCAGTATTGCCTTTTCATCTGGTGACCTAGGTCACAGTACACAGCAAACTGACTGTGGCTGTGACAAACCAAGTCTGTTTAAAGGAAGTTTGCTACACTTTTAAGAGAAAGTTTAAAAGAAACCTCTCTGAAGTGAGGCAAGGTAAAAGGAGAAGCAAGAAAGCAAGGCAGAGAAAACAAGAAATAGCTCCTTCTGAGCAGAGAAAGATGGTCTTTTTCTACACTATAATTTAGCAGGGTGTTTTAAGAAAGCTAGCTCACTCTCACCTGATGCGTCTGAAAGCTCTTTTCAAAACAGATTGTACTTTATCATAGATTAATTGAATCAATTCACACAACCCCTTGAATCAATTCACAGCCTCTTTTCTCTAATCAACAATATACACTAAATTACAATTTGTCTAATTTTGACCAGAATTTGTTAAGTTTCTGATGGTTTTAGATACTGTTAAATATTAGGTTTCACTAGCTATTAGGTATCACACACTACACCTTTTAACATCTGTCATGCCCTATTTGCTATCTAGTCACAGCCATAATTTTGCTGTTCTTCAGCAGGCATGAAGCTGTAATTAAAAACTACAGGGCTGTTTAAAGGGCTCAGTAAAATTGTACTCACTAGGGATGTCCTCAGGGTCCAGAGCTGAAATGTAGTTACTAGTCAGAAATTTAGCATACTAATGGGCATAGGACTCCAGCTCTCCATGTCTATGCCACTTCAACTCTGAGCCTTGATTTATTCCCTCCATGGCTCCCAACTCATTCCAAACAAGAAAGCACTGCTTCACATATGCATCAGCCAGGTAATTACACCAACATATCTCCAAATATTGTCACAGTCAAATAAATGATTGATATATGAATACATAAGCTTAATACAAAATGTCATCAAAATCACAGAAGCTTATTATGTATTGAAGGCTGTATGTGTGTATTACATATATTTGAAAACTGTGATATCTATGAACATGCTATTTTCTCCACAGAAAGCATGTGAACATCAGTCCATTCTGCCAGCATATGGGATCAGGTGTGTGACTATATTGCACTTGGGAGGATGAGCATACTCTCTCAATTTTTTTTACTTATAGTGTATAGTTTACTTACAGCACTTACTGAATATGCCTACCACTTTGCAAACACATGAACTACAAGGCTGCTGCTCCACGAAACTTGTATCTGGACTCATGTACAATACAAAGGCAACAGTTCAAGTGCTTATGAGAGCAAATAATGAGCCAGATCTTCAGGGCAAAGTTGGTTATTAGAAGGCGTAAGGAAAGAGCAAGGCTTCAAGACGTTACTTACAGGCTCTGAGCTTCCTTCATAAAATAAAAAATGAAGACCAAATTTTTAATTAATTTAGATATTTCAAGGATGTCAAAGTTCCTGGGGTTTGTGAAGACTGTATTCACTTGTATATTGTATGTTCTTGTACTCTAATTTGAGGTTTGTTTTAAAAAAACAACCTGTCACAAGTAACACTTATTAACCATAATTAGCCACTGCTAACAAACATGTGGCATTGTTATCATGCCCTGTCTGGGTTTCCCTTGTATGTTCAGTCCCTTTGCTGTTGCTCTAGATTCTAATAATGGCATAAATTCGGTGAGTAGAGTAACTCATAGACTCTTTCTGGGTACTGATACGTTTAAAATGAAAAAAAAAAAAAAAAGTCTACTTCTGAAGTGGAAAAACCTCTTCAAAACCTTTCTGATACCTCAAAACTGAAAAGTGCATAAGCCCACAGGTGTTTCCCAGGAGACATGAGGGTGGCAGGCTGTTTGGTGAAAGATTTCTGGGGACCTGAAGCAATGGCTCTGCTACTGTATCCCTGATCTCCTTCGTTGTCGGGATTTGTTGTAGGACTTTTCAAAATGGGTAAGATGAACAGAAACTGAGGGCCTCGCTCGGGGGTGAGGTGCTGACTGCTAGGTCCCGGTGCTGTGCGTGCCTTTTTCTTTCCCTGCGAACTGACTCCTCCGGCCGGACAGGGACTGCGGTGGGGCGGGACGGGGACAGGACGGGCTTATCCTGGAACCGTCATCCTGCATGTCTGAGATGACTGAAATCCTAGAGAGAAACATCCCAGAGCTGTGAAACGAAGCCTCCCGGGGCAGGGTGCCCGCGCAGTCCCTGTCCCACACTCGCGTCGTGGGGGCCCGCAGCCCTGCCGCCTCTCACGGCCCACGGCCGGCCCTGTGCTGCTCTCCCTGCCCGCCGGGGACACGCCGAGGCGCCGCGGGGCCCCGCCGGCGGCAGAAAACGCCGGTGCCTGGCCGGGCGCCCGTTTCCCGGGACTACGTTTCCCAGGGATCCGCGGCGCGGCCCCGCCCGCTGTCAGCGAGCGCTGCAGGTTGATCGCCGCGGCTGCAGATGAGCGGAGCCCGCGCGGGCGGGGGGGCGGCCGGGGCAGCGCCGCCGGGGCCGGGTCGGCGGCCGGCGCACTATGCGAGGCCGGGAGGATGGCGGTGGAAGGTAAGGGCTTCGCGTCCCCTGCCCGCCGCCCCCGGGGTCCCTCCCCTGTCTCCTCCCCCGGGCACTCACCTGCGCCGTGGCGGGGCCGACCCGGCCCGGCCCGGTCCGGCAGGAGAGCAGCGTCCGCCGGCGGGGCCGCTTTGCCGCCCGCTGTCCCGGCCTCGCCCGCGGGGCATCCCCTCGTCCCCGGCGCACCTCGGCCCGACCGCCCGCAGCGCCGTGGCTGCCCCGGACCAGGTGCCGTGGAGCCGGGCCGCGGCTGCCGCCCCCGCCCGCGGCGGGCTAGGCGGCAGGGGCTGCCCGGAGGCTTCGATTGGCAACTTCCCGGCGGGCCCGGAGGTGCCGCCTCTCCCGGCAAGGGCGGCCGACCTGCGCCACCTCCCTCCGGAGCGGCCCCGGCGCCCGCGCTCAGTCCCGGGCACCTCCCGCGCCCCGTCGCCCGTCGGTCTCCCGCGGGCGCCCGGACGCCGCCGCCCCTCGCTGCTGCCCAGATCTCCGAAGTGCCCCGAGACCGCGATGCCCGCGGAGCTGCAGGAGCCCCCGGGCGTCCCCCGCATGGGCGCAGAGCTGTGCTCGGCCCCTCCTTCCCTCTGGGGGATGGAGAAGCCGAAGGGCCGAGATGCTCAGCTCCTGGAGAGCTGGGAGATGTGAGGTGTTCATAAGGTGCCCGGCTCCTGGGGAAGTACTCCGGTGACTGAGGCGATAGCTACCAAGCCCTGGGCAGGTGGATACTTTGCTAGGTCTTCCAGTGAATGCTGGGTTCCCTTTAGCCGTCTAACATTGACTGTGTGTTCCCTTTCTATTGGGTCTTCTGGGAAGTTGGAGGGGAGAGATGTATGAGAAAAGGCAAATCTGATTTCCTGCTGTCTACTCCCAAAATTCACTCGGTTTTCTAGCGCTTTAGACTGAGGCAGTGACAGTCCTGGGGTTTGTGCCTCATCTTGCTTTATTTGGTGCTCTTGGAAAAAATTAAGAATCCTGTGTAAACCAGCCATCTGACCCCCTTCTCCTGTGCCTAGTTTTGTGTATGTCAGTATTTTTGTGTGTTCATCTTATGCCTACCGTGAGTTTTGTTTCTCAGTTATGCTGAAATCTACAGTTCTATCAGAGACACTTGCTTTATTGCTGAAAATTATGCTGAAGCTGTCTTTTGCTGCGTACCCAAGTGAACAGTGCTAATGATAGTCCAACAAAAACTTAAAAGTTCTGGAGGCAGTGGGGAGCTTAATATCCCTGAAAATCAGCTTCCTATGCAAATTCAGATAAAGGTAAACAAGACCACTATGTGTCAAAAGGTGTCTGTCAACATCTCAAGTTGTTCATCCTAAGTGTAAACCTCTCCATAAGGCAAGCATTTCTTAGGCACAGGCTGCTTTCCCGAATGGCAGTTTTGAAGACTGGAATGATACAAAGAAGGAAGGTAGTGAATAAAAACATTACTTCTTTGGTGGCAAAAGCATAATGACTTGAACTGGGCATGCGTGCCTGGTAGTGGGTAAGTAAGTAAATGAAATGGACTGCCATGCACCAGATGGTTCATATGCCAGCAGCAACCCCTGTTTCAGTGTGCTCACTTAATATCATCGTCCTTTATTTACTTGAAGTCCTTCTCAGTCTGTTTGCTACATCTTTTCAGGTCTGTAATAATTCCTGTCATATCTGCAGTGCCCTCCATCTGAGAATCTCTAAAAGCTTTGTAAATATTAATGAAGGAAAGCTCTGCTAAAGCTTTGGGAAGCAGTGCCTTTCCCTTCTCCTGAGATGGAATTTTTTTCTTTAACTCCTTCTATCCATTTCCTTCCCCCAGGATGCATCCTGCTGTGGTGTGTCAGAACAGGCATTCTTGTCTGTATGTTCTACATTCCTCCCATTTTGTTTTTTTTTCCCTCAACTTTCTTCCTTATGCATAATTCCGTTGCCCTCACACTAACACAGTACTATGACTATTTCAGCACAAGTAGCCTTGTGGCCATGACTGCTTTGTGTATCTAGTGCATTCACATTTCAGGCCTTTTATTATCCATCAGTTTCTTTTGGGACTATGTTTCTTTGTGTGACTGTGCTTAAAAGCTTTCTTTTCTCTTAATGCATCTTCGGCCTTATTTGAGCCCTGGGTGTGAGCTGTGTTCTGGTCCTGAACTCTGACTTTTGGCAAGGAACATGTGGCATTATGGTTTCTATTTGGAAGGCTGAGAGGTTACTTGTTCCTCATGACTCCAGTCATCACAGTGTACATACCCTGCTTTAGTCTGAAGTAGAGTTGCTATTGAATCTTCTAAATAGATAGTTTTGTAGAAAAATGTCCTGGACTCAGGAAAAAGAGACAGTTGGGATTCTTTTTGTTTTCTGTTTGTTTGATTTGTTTGTTTTCTTTGGAAACATGCTTTCATGGTTTGCAGCTTGAGATCTTGAGAGCATAACCTGCTGTACAACAGTTTTGGAAGCTTAGAAATAAGGTTTAAACTGAGGTTGTCTGGCCTTCCAGTCTCTGCAGTAGTCAGCTGAGAGCTTGGCTAGGATGGGCTTCCTAGGCTTGCTTTTATAGAATGATGCAAAGTCTTTGAATTGTTGGGCCAACTGGCTTCTTGTGCAGACTTGCAAGTGTCTGGCTCTGGGATGCAACTGGCAGGGAGTGGAAAGGTGCCTGGGGCACAAGGGAGGCATGGACTGCAGCACGGGAGTTCCTGACCAGAGCCGACATCCACTGCCCCACCAGCTCCACCAGGACTATTGTTCTCTGGAAACTGCCTGTTTGTCAGCTTCAGCCATGAACCTGCAGTCTTGATTTTGTTTTTCCTTTCAGAAGTGCTCTGTGTGGCTAAGGTGAAAATATTTTGTAGCTTATACTTTTTGGAGAATCTTTGAAAAATCTCTTTATTTTTATCTAAAAAAATCCTGAAATCTTCCTCAAACTGATTATTTTAAAGCTGTCTTACAGTGGTATGCTGGGGTTTAGCTATGGCAACAAATGTCCATTGGTTTACTTAAGGAAAATATCCAAACTTTTTTACTGGGATAGCTGACAGTAAAATATGAAGTGGGAATTTGGAAATACTACAGTTCTTTGCCAATTATATATAATACATACTTTAGTATCCCAAAAGAGTTTATGTGGACTGGGAGGTCCTTTGGGCTGTATAGTGCCAGTGCTTCCAGATTGATGAAAGGATTGGTGTGTGTGTGTGTGTATGAGGAAAGTGAGTTTGCACTCCTTAATATGAGCCCATTGAGATGGCAGCACTGCCAAGGTAAGTCTATTTTTAGACTCAACAGTTTTGACAATGTTCCTTTAAGTGTTTTTTCTCCTTCTAGTAAGAATGAAAGAACTAGGTCAGAGCCAGTAGAAAAAGGCTTTTGATCTCTGCAACAGTGTTCTCATTTTTTTTTTCAGTTTGCTCTTGTGCAGCAGAGGTAAAGGGGAAAAGAGAGAAATGATGATTTCTTCTCTCCCTCGCCCCCCCTCAGTGTTTATTGCACAGGAAAGTGAGAGACTGACAGCACCCAGCAGATGATATCTGCATGCAGGTGATCCCATACAGTTCTGTTGGGTCCCCTGCAGCTCTGATCTGTGGTGTTTTTGAGATTCCTTTGCAAAGAAAAGTGCTATTTATATCATGGGGTTCTTTCACGGTAAATGTTTAATGAAGTTTCTTGCTGCGACTTTGGGAAGTGCCACATCTATTTGTTGCAGGTCTCCTTCTGGAAGTTTATGTAAACTTCCAGTCTCCTATGGCTCTTCTGTAGTGGGTTTATGTAGTGGGTTTATTGAGACCCTGGATCTTCCTACAGGATAGTATTTTTCACTGAAAAGTGGAGCTTTGCTGACATAAAATGACAATGATTGGCCTTCCAACTTGGTAATCCTTAAGGAGACTAAGACTCAAAGGAGGTTAGGGCATTCTGTGGAGTGCCATCCTGGTTGACTGCTGCAGGACTGAAGTTATTTGCGGTTCGTAACCAAGTTTTACCAGAGTGATCCTGTGAATTTCAGCTGTGTGATGTACCTTGATTGAACGCCTTCAGTGCCTAGCAACTCCATGGATATTGAATGCTGCCATGTGTTTCTTCAGAGACTTGAGATATGGTGAGCTCATAGATGTGCTATGCTAACTCTGCCAAGAATGTCAAAGCAAGTTCAGGATCACCCAGAGGACAGCTTTGAAGCAGCTTTCAGTGTAGGTACATATCATGCTGTTCCAGGGTGTGCCCAAAAGTACAACTCTTCTGACAGGTATTCAGTTATTCAACTTCGTCTTATTTCTACACTCACTTTGAACTCAGACTGGATATCTCTCCATATCTAAGTTTCCAGGGAATGTGATCCAGTGGATGGTGTTTCAGCACGCTTACTTGCCTATAGAGCAAAGAAGTAACAAGCCCTGTGATTCAAAAATAGCACATGCTTCTGTCATGTTTTTGATTTCTTTAGTAATTTCTAACCACTTCTTACCTTGAGGGATTCAGACATGTGGCTTGGAAATAGCTGCCAGTTGGAAGCAGGACTGAGAGACACATCTCATTTCAACTCTCCAGTCAGTCACATTGGGTCATAGCAGAGGAGATGGATAGGACCAATGCTGGAGATAAATTGGAGAGTGAGGCATAAGATTTGAACATCAGTCTTTGGTCTTGTGTTCTGTCTGTTACTTTCTGACCATGTATTGCAAAAATGCATCAGCAATTGTGGGATTCCAGACTGGAACATAGATCTTCCCCTATCCACATTCACGTGGCCCCCTTCTTGATGGGCTGTTACATCTACTCTCTTATTTCTTGCTCAATGACAACTCAACCCCCTGTCCGCCCCCACACTGTGCATACAGCCTGTGGTTGTGTATGCTAACCACTGCTTGCAGCTTTCCAATCTATGTTGCTACATTTGAAAGGGAGGCTGTGAGCTGAAGTTCAGAAGGTGCACTCCATTGTGGGAATAGGAGACCCCAAAATGAAGCTGTGGCAACAAAGAATCGCCCTGCAAAGGAGTGTCTTTGGGTGTATTCAGCTTGAGTGGAGGGTGGATATTATGGAAGCTATGTGATCATTTTACCCTCTCCGCTTTTACAACTGAACCCATATTAGGCAGTAATCAAGGTACCAAGTACAGACTTGGTGTAACACTGTGTTTCCTTTGGACGAAATTTGGTTGTAGGATAAGAGTGTTTCTGGAAACTCAGAAGTACTTTTATGTCAACCAGTTTACATACAGTTCCTTGAGTGTTTGACCTTACCCTTTAAAATACTTGGAAGACTTAGAATCTCAAGGATGACACTGATTAATATAATATACTGGTTCAGTACAATTGAATCTCATCATAAGGTTGAAACTTCTCAGATGGTGTAATATATGGGCAAAGGGAAGAAGTGGTGCTTTGAAAGTTTGTGTGCTTTTTCCACCAAGAAGGGAATGCAAATGAGCAAATGACAAGAGTTTGAATGTATTTCCTAATGTACTACTGGAAAGTATTGACAAAACCTGTAGTGACGCTGTAAGAGCTCATGTTTACTGCTTAAATGGAAACTATAAAATAGTTCTTGAGGGGTTTTGGAGGGTTTTTTGTCCTTCTGTTATGTCCAAGCATGGCAGGCAACGTCCAAGGAGGTTGTGCAGCTTTGTTCCACTTGTTTACAGCTGAATGTATGAGGTCAGGGCAAGCTGCTTAGAGCCAGTCTCTAGTGCTTCCCAGTATTGCTGTGTGGCAAGGACTGTGGCAGAAGAACAGCAGTGACAGGCTCAGAGCAAGGCACTGTAGCTGGATGGTATCAGAGTTGCAGGCTGGTGCTGGTTGTTGATCTGATAAGCATGGAGAGGTTTCTGTCCAGAACATTTTCTGTGCAGGCTTGCTGGTGGGTGCACAACTGGGTGTCTGTGGAGCGCTGTAACTTCTTGTTTTGCCCGTTGGTGTTCAGAAGTAATACAGCTAGTTCGCAGAGGTAGTAGAGCTGTTAAAGGGCTACTTTTCAGTTCACTGAGTATTGGGTGTGTGGGTCTGTTAGGATACTGTGCGTGGTTTTGGAGCCAATTTTCTCTGTTGTCCCGGCTTTACCCTCTTGTGCCCTCTTTTGTCTGTTGATTGTATCTCCTTTTGTCCAGGCTGTGTGATCTCTAATGCAATGTCCCTTTCTGTGAACAAGAGATACTCCTAGTTTAAGCAATCTTCTTGTGGGTTATGTCTCCTGAAAGCTGTTACCTTTAGATGGAAACAGGTATTTACACTTGCAGATTGACAATTGAACAACTCAGCCCTCAATTATCTGCTCAAAACATGCAGAGAATGTAGAGGGAGTAGTTCTGGAAGGTGCCAAAGGCAAAGGTGGAGAAGAGGGCTAAAAAATGGAGTAGTTTTAAAGTCTTCTGAAACTGTCTGGTTGGTTCTGGTCAAAATAGCAAATACGATTTCAAGAATTATGAGGAGAGCTCAGAACAAGGCAAGGGAGATCTTTGTTTATGTATCATTGCATATTGCTCTTGTATTGTGAGTGCTCCCTGCAGCTTTTGCTTGCCACACCCTAAAAGAAGGAGAGGACTGGAAAGAATACAGGAAAGAACAGTCAGCTGGTCAGAGATATGGTGTGTTCTCTGAAGACAGGTTACAGATATTATCATTCTTTAACTTGGAAGAAAGATGGGCAGGTTACAAAGATTCTTGTTCTTTAGCTCGGAAAAGAGATGACCACGGAGAGAATCCTTAGGCTTTGATGAATGGTGTGGAGAAGGTGGAAATAGGAACTAGGTCACAAGGCAGAACAATGAAACTGTAGGGCTTTGTGCTTTAAATTTGAAAAGGAAATAGTTTTTCATATAACACAGGAGTTCCCCAGGTGCACTTTTAACCTTGAGGGTCACTCCTCATGTGCCAAGGCTGGATCAATTCATGTACACCCTGCTCTCACGCTGTTTTCTTAAGCAGTGGCATAAAGGGCTGGACTTGTAGTCTGACCCAGCTTGATGGCTTTTATGATAAAGTCTAGCTCATCTGTTGTGTGTCCAGAACAATTCCATTCACCACACGAATCTGATTTGCATCGAGTAGCTGAGAGGGAAATTTGGTCAGGAAAACCCAGAAACAGAGAGGAGATGGGGAATTAGGCTCTGAGCTATAAAAGTATTAACAGTCAGGGTCGTGATGCATAAGATGTAGCTTCCTTTTTCCTAGTGTATGAGAACTGGTAATCCTCTGTAAGAGGAACTGTGTGCTATGTCTGGTCAATGGGATTTGGAGAAGGAGGGGCCCCACAGTAGGCAGCTGTAGAAATACCATTCTGGAAAATACTGATTCTCTGCAGCAGGTAGGGTTGGAAACACCTGTACTAACCTCTAAAAATGAGTTGAAGTATTGTCTGAGAGAGATGTTCAGGAAAATCTGAAGCAGATTAGATCTATAGATGTCAGTCTTAGTGGCTTCTGCATTGAGTAGGTTTTATGTTCCCTCACCTTTGTGTAGGGTACTCCTTCTCTCTCCAGAAGTGTCCTGTTGCAAAAGGGCTACAGAAAACGAGGCAGTTGCTGTGAATAGCTGCATGTTCTCTGTGCAGCATGAGCTAAACTTGGCATTAAAGAGCAGTTTGATTACTTGAAACAGTAAGAATTCACCCTAGTTTGTGCTCCTCCTGGATAAAGCAAAGAGGTATGCAGGGGTCTGAACTTGGGCTGAAATGAACACTGCATTCCATTACAGGATCTAATATGCTTGCAGACAGGATGTGATTGACAAAAAATAAGGGTGCGAGGAAGACAGTGTGGATTTTAGCTGGTCTTTAGTGCAGCCCTATCCATCTCTATGTAATGTCCTAGCTCCTGTTCTTCATCTGAACATTCAGGTTATTATTTCCCTCCATTCCCCCACTCATTTGCTCTCCTCTTCCCTGTCTTTGTGGCTCTTTTTTTTTTTTTTTTTTTAAATTTTCTTCCCCCAGAGGGGATTTTGATTGAGTTGATTTGCTTCTCTGCAAATAACCAAGTAAAAGCAAGAAAGAGACTTTTAATAATGCTGTTTCATAAACATAAAGAAAGGGAATTGTAATGTGCATCAATAGAAGCTTTCAGATTGTCCTCTATGTGCTCTCAGCTGATGGTTTATTGCTACACAAATCATCTGGGGTACTAGAGCGAGTAGGTTACAGTGGTATGAACAAGGAGTAGGAGGTGAAGAATTTTACTGGGGGAAGAAAAAGGAGGCATTTCCAGACTCTTCGGTTAAGTTTACAAGGGAAGGGGTAGCCTTGAGCAGTGATAAAGGAGGTAAATTTTAGGCAGTTGAGAGAAAGCCAGGACTGAAAACAGAAGTCAACTGCCAGATTTCAAACTAGTTATGCTAGTGAGAATGAATAAAGATATTTTCTTTTGCATTTTGATGACTGTGCATCATTCATGGGACAAGAAATAAAGCCCAAATCCACAGCTGAATTGCAGCCGTTTCTGTGCCACATGTTCAGCAGACACCAGCTTTCATGAATAGGGCAAAGGCAGAGATCTGTCATGCATGTGTGGGACAATGCACCTCTGATGCCATAATAAAGACTTAACCTGTTTGTGTCTGAGCTGTTCTTTGTGTGCTGGATAGGCATATTAGCATTTAGAAAAGGTTTTTGATGTAATGTTGGCTGATTATAGAATTGAATAGTAGTACTGTTAGGACTTCAGAAGAGGCATTCTCAGCAATATAACTTGTAGTGAAGCATGACTATCCAGCTGTCCAAGATCAGTGGAACTAATGAAGACTCATTGCATACCCAGGTGTGTTAGTACTCTTTTTTATCTCTTGATTTTCTCTGTGAAATCCTTAGGGCAACAGTGGTACCTAGTTTGGAGTTTCTCTAAGTTGATTGGTGACCGACAGTTGGGATATATGGTGAATACCTTTCCTTGTGAGAGAGAATTATTTTCGGTCTCTGCCTCTCTATCTACCAATTGATTTTCTTTGTTTTTTGTACATATAATTCTTATCTCTTGCAGCACCCTCTTTGCATGCAACTTTGTGCGACTCCCAATCTTGAAATCCAGAGTTCCTCACTGTTGTAGAGATCTCTGTAGATGCTTGCACAAGCCTTCATATTGACTTAATAGTTTGCAAAACAAATGACCAACTATTTTGTACTTTATTCCATTGCTTAAATTGTTTTCTCGTGTGCAGGTGATGCATGTTTCTTACTGACCTTTATTACTTTGTTCACTAAAATCCATTTTACCCTAAGTTAATTACATAGCTCAGTTGTCAGTATTCTCCTGTTCATCTATACCTGTACAGGATTTGTGGTAACCTGGCCTTATTTATTCACTGAATAGGTTCATTTTTCAATGAGCCTCTGTTGCTAGCGTGAATTCAAGAGCTGCTTGTACCAAACGTACTTTTATTAAAACGGAATGAGAAAATGCTTCAGAACTAATTTGGCTGTCCAATCACTGCATCTGCTTTTTATAATGAGATCTCTGGTTGCTGTTACAAAGGCTGAAGTTGCATTGCTGAGACACCAAGGTCTAGCTAGCATAGTGATGGCATGCAGTCTATCTCCTGAAGAGCAGGTGTAAAAGAAACTGTTTACAGCATTTGCTAAAGTCTGTGAGATAAGAGATGGTAAGTGGATATTGCCATACATAAAATACATCGTTTCCAGTAGGAAGCTGTAAAAAATGCGTAAGGAATTTTTTTAGCTGAAGAAACTTAATGATTATCTGGTGGGATGAGGGTCTTAGAAGGCAAACTCTACCCATACAAGAAGAAATTTTCTTATTCTGGGCTTAGTGTTTCTGTTCTGTAAAGAACTAAAGGGTCTCTTCTCTCTACACTCAAGATTTGTTTGGCCTTCAGCCAAATTATGAGTTTAGTTTGATTCCAGATATGAAAGTGCTAAGTTACTCCCTCTGATTACTTGATATATTTCTCTTGCTGTACAAGACTTTATACCTTCTTACAGCTAAAGTTTGTTAGAGAGATGTATGTGAAGTGTAGTAGCTTGTCTCAGAAAACATACATTTTCTGTGTTCTTCTTTGGCTTTAGTTGTGGGTATTTTTTCATTGTTTCTGGAGAAGAGCGCGTGGCGTAGAGTAGTAATTGGCTTGATACCATGGGATGACTACCCCATTGTCTAGCTAGAGATGTTCAAGGATAGTTGTCTCAGGAATGCTATTACCTTGAATTTTCTTGCTAATAATAATTCTAAAGAGGTGAAAAAGGCAAAAGCCCTACAAGTCACAGTTACAAATTAAAATGGACGCTCCTCCTCTGGACACTTTATCCCCTCTTGTCCCTATCAACTTCCTACACCTGTGTCTCCTTTGCTTTGCCCTTCCTGCCCTCTTGACCTGATTCAATGTCCACTTCCTTGCTGCTGAGCTGTCACTTACTTTGCTCTTCAAAGATACTGCCCAGCTGTTGGGCATGTCCCACTGCTTTAATAATGTCTTGTAAGAAGCTGGGTTTTTGTTTAGTTGATTAATGATTAGTAGTCATTATAACAAGAGTCTAGAAAGACAAGCTCACTAGAGGGACCTGCAGGTACAGGTGAGTATCTGTCTGCCAAGCCTTGCTGCCTGTGTTTGTCTGAGCTTTGTACTCTAAGCTACAGGTACAGCTCATCCGTAGCAGCAGTTTCCAGTGCACTCACAGCTCAATACTGATCTGCCTTTTGGCACAGCATGTTTGGAATTGCTTAGTGCTGCTTTTTGATGCTGACCAACAGAAGCAGATAGCTAGACACCAATATTACTTCAGTTAAGTACTTTAGCATTTCAGCCTTATAGGTTTGTGATAAATTCATGTGATTTGTACTGAAGTAGGAAAGGTCCTGACTGATTTGCTGGGCTTTCTTGCTCTGTGTGAGTGCTGCTGATTCGGTGGCCATTAGATAGACAGGTTTGAAGAAGAGAGTGGGCAAAATCTTGAATTTACTTGCTCAGCGGGTTGCCATCAGTATTTACTAGGTTCAGACATAAGCAGTAGATTGTATTCAGGTGAAACTTTGACTGCATTTTCAGCTGGTTCCAAGTGTTGCTTTAGGGGAATTGTGCAAATTTACATTAGGTGGAGAGAGGACTGTATGGAGAAGTAGTTCTGGTAGGCAAAAGCCAGACAGTTTCTCAAAACTAGAAGCTGATTGATGAGGCAGATGGACCATCCATAGGAATTACAGAAACTCATTACTGTGGAAGAAATTTCTGCCAGACAAAGTAGTTAAAATGGTCATAAATTTTATAGTACAAATTAAAGCTATCTTTATTTGCTGTTTTTAATCTTGTTTTTCACTATTGTAGAAGTGGTACTAACTGCTCAGGTCAGATATCTTTGAAATAATCCTGTGTTTTCTAGGGATATGCAAAGCTACTAATGAAGTATAAGCTTCTTGAAATACAAAAAGGGCTTTGCAGTGCAGATCCATCTTTTGCTCATTTGGTCAGTGTAAGGAGGCATCTCAATCTGAAAGACTTCAGTGTTTTCAGTGTGAATGTCTCATCTCTGATCAAGGTAAAGCAGGTTGTGAGTAAAGGCAAGCAAAAAGCCTCAAGGATTCTGTCTGGCTACTCTGGATTGAAATGCAGGAGCTGGAAGTGTATAGAACTCTCATTGAAAATGCTCACTGCAAAATTTGATGTGGTTGGATATTTGATTTGCTTTTGACAAAGAAATGAGCAGAGATGGAAGGAACAACTCCAGTGAGAGCTGCTGTCCAAAGGTCTTTGTCCCTAGAAATACTTGATAAATCTTTTTGACTACTGAAATGGCTGAAAAGATATTTGGACCCCTTTTGTAAGGTCCCTGCTATGTCCAACCTGAGTTTGTCAATGTTCAAACTATATGGATGAACTTTTGTGTGTCCTTTTCAACACTGTGGCATTTTATGGTGGGAGTGGCAGGTGGATTGCATGGATTTACCTCTTAGGATTGTGCAGGTAAGCCTGTGAAATGAATACATAAAATGGAGCTTGCAAGGTTGCCAGTATTTGACACATGAAAGTTTTGTAAGGATTATTAGAGGTTGGGTGGGTATCTCCTGTGCCTGCTTTTTGTCTCTGAATAGCAAAAGCTAGCATATGACTATGATGCACACAGAACAGGGCACATGAGTAAGAAGCTACTATTTTTGCTCGATCACTTTTTAGAATAGAACAATTGTTATTGCATGTAACTCAAGTACTTGCCAAATACGCTTTAATGTAGCTTTAATTGATCTGCCTAAAGTTTTAAGCAGCCAGCAGTATTCCCACTGAAACACGTAGTTATGAAATGTTTGACACAGTAGGCACTGAGTGCACAGAGGTAGCGATTGATCATAGATTTATCTGCTAAGCCTTGAGCCTACAGATGGAGAGACAAAGACTTTCCATCTGCCCATGCAAAACTTTGGATATATCAAGGCTGTGTTTTGAAGAGTGCCTTCAGGCTTTTTTCCAGACAGTATTCGCAGAGTACCCTCTAGGAAAAGACAAGACTTACCCCAGATGCCAGTAACTTAGGATGGCTCTTGGTGACTTCTGTGTACTATCAAGCGTGCTCAGACAAGCTGTCTCTTGGCTGCTTGCCATCTGGGAGGAAGGCATGCATGGGAGGAAGGTAGCCAAGGGGAGCAGAGCATTCTTGGTGCCCTGTGAGCTCTTCACCTCTTCTTTGAAACTGCATGTGCACCGAGAAAAATCTGTGTGGGCATAGAACTGGATCACATGTAATGGCCAGCTTCTGCAGGGCAACAAATTATCCTGCTCTGTATACGTGAAAAGGACTTGAGTTTGTGTTTCACCATATATAAAAAGTACACAGTATATTGCATCCTAGTTTTTTAGGACATATAGGGGGTCATTTTTCCATTTTGGATGCTCCGCTTACTATTTTTCTCATAGAGCTTTTCACTCTCATAACTTGGCAGAGTTTTTCAGAGTTTTCTCAGCAGACTTTTTAGGTTCTGGAAAAGTGGATATTTTTCATTAGATTCAGCTCTGCCACTAGGTTAGGAATACAAGAGCACTTAAGTGCCTTTGTTTTAAATAATAGTTTATTTCATAAATGTAATCTGTGGATCTATGTTATTATGTCAGCCAGCACCATTCATTATGTGCTTGTTGCTGTGCAGTCAGAGCTTTACAGAGCATCCACCCTCCTTCCTCAAAAGGAAACAAGTTCCCACCACTGTAAGCTTTCAATACAAGTTGAGCAACAATTGTTGGGGGAGCATGAAGAGAGATTAATCAACTGAGGTTGGTTTTTCAGCAGGGAAAGGAGACTGTAAGTGATCTGAATCTGGATGAAGGGTTGTATTACTGAGATGTGGATGATGTAAGAATATTGAGATTGTATGGAAGAATATTGGAAGAGGTTCTGTTTCAAAATTGAATGATCCTGCTAATAGTGGTATTAGGCTGATACTGTGAGCTGATTTGGAG
Source organism: Acridotheres tristis (assembly GCA_037013685.1). Lineage (NCBI taxonomy): Eukaryota > Metazoa > Chordata > Aves > Passeriformes > Sturnidae > Acridotheres > Acridotheres tristis. The sequence goes on along the minus strand of CM072886.1, from coordinate 136,397,062 downwards.
GGTGTTTGTTGACTTGAACTGTTAAAATTTGGGACTGATGAGGTGGACGCAGTTTGGTAGAATGAAGAGGTGCTGAGGCAGTAGGGCTATTGTCAAAGGAGTAATGTGGGAAAATGGTCTGAATGCAGAGGGCAGGATGAGCTAGTGTTAACCAGTACCAGGGTAAGGAGGAGTAATGGTCTGAACAACATTTTAGCCAGAAACTACTTTGTCTGGAGAAAAAAAAAAATCTAAGTCCTAAAAGAAATTTAAGAATGTGTCAGCAAAGAGTGTGTCAGAGTGTTTGGGCTGTGGTGAAGTTAGTGATTTGTGATTATTTGATAAGAGCTGTTTAGACTCAGTTCTATGGGATGTTTGCCTTGGTTGCTATCAGCCCACCAAGCCCCATTAGGTTTGATAGTTGATCCTGGGTTGACCTTATGTAGCTAAAATTCTATAATATGTCGATTTAAGAAGATAATCAATTATTGACCAAACATTGACCTCTTTCACTGCCTTTAACAAATCTTGAAAGGGAACCATTTTGGTTTGTATTGACATTTAAAAGGAGGCAAGAGCTCCACCACTGTTCTGCCACAAAGATAGATCTATGTATTCTGTGTGGTAACAGGAAATAACAGACCCATACAAGGAAATATTCCTTGTTCCTATTCTCTGTGTAGCTGAGGGTTGGAGGTAGCACTAGAAGAAAATAATAGAGCTGGCTACCTAAAGATGTGTCATGAGAAAGAAAGATAAGCTTTGCCAAGTGACTAAGATACTTATTCTCCTTAGGAGATTAATACCCCTAGAAAATAAAAAAGTTCTCTCTCCCCACTTCACCCCCTTTCCCCTTCAATATTAGCTACTATGGAAAAGTCCCCTAAGACAGCCTGTGTTTCTTTTAACCACTCACCAGTTTTCAACTAAAAGGCAGTGGGTATCTGTGTAATTGCTAGCAACCTGTTCCATTTTTTCTCTTTTGTATCCTGAAGGAGCCCAGTGAAAGGCATTGCTGGAAAAGCACTAGCATTCATTACTCTTGGATGCATGATGGGCTAAGAGTCAAGCAGCATCTTGCCAAGTGACTTACTTCATTTTTAAGCTATCCAAGTGCTTATAGATTTATAAAACCATTGAAATTGGAAAAGAACTTTAAAATCAAGTCCTACCCTTAACCCAGCACTGACAAGTCCACCACTAAACCATGTTCTCAAGTGCCATGTCTACAGTCTACATGTATTTTTAAATACTTTCAGGGATATACTTTTAAATACTTGCAGGGATAATGACTCCCCTACTTCCCTGGGCAGCCTGTTACAATGCCTGACAACCCTTTCTATGAAGAAATTTTTCCTAATATCCAATCTAAACTTCCCCTAGCACAACTTGAGGACTTTATCTCTTGGACTTTACCTACTTCAGGACAACCTCTTGTTACCTGGGGAAGAGACCAAGCCCCACCTGGCTCCAGCCTCCTTTCAGGGAGTTGTAGAGAGTGATAAGGTCTTCCCCAAGCCTCCTTTTCTCCAGGCTAAACATCCCCAGCTCCCTCTGCTGCTCCTCACCTGAGTTGTGCTCCAGACCCTTCCCCAGCTCTGTTGCCCTTCTCTGGATGTGCTCCAGCCCCTCAATGTCCTTCTTGTAGTGAGGGGCCCAGAACTGGACACAGGATTTGAGGTGTGGCCTCACCAGTGCTGAGTACAGGGGGACAATCCCTGCCATGGTCCTGCTGGCCACACTGTTTCTGGTCCAGGCCAGGATGCCATTGGCCATCTTATCCTCCTGGGCACAGCTGGCTCATGTTCAGTCACTGTTGACCAGCATTCCCAGGTCCTTTTCCAAGGGCAGCTTTCTAGCCACTGTTCCCCGGCCTGTAGGGCTGCATGGGGTTGTTGTGACCCAAGTGCAGGACCCAGCACTTGGCCTTGTTGAACTTCACACCACTGGCCTTGGGCCATGACTCCAGACTATCAAGATTCCTCTGTAGAGCCCTCCTACCTTCCAGCAGATCAACACTCACAACCAATTTGGTCATCTTCAGTCTTTCTGAGGGTACTCTTGATCCCCTCATCCAGACTTGATAGATACTGATATGACTTGATACATATTAAATGGAACTGTTCCCAGGAAACACCACTTGTGACCAGTCAGCAGCTTGATATAACTCCATTCACCATCACTCTTTGGGCCTGGCCACTCAGCCAGGTTTTTACCCAGTACACCAATCCAAGCCATGAAAAGCCATTTCTCCAGGAGAAATGGAGAGCAGTGGGAGACAGTATCGAAGGCTTTAGTAAAGTCCAGGTAGACAACATCCACAGCCTTTCCCTCATCCACCAAGTGTGTCATGTGATTATACATAGGAGATAAGGTTAGTCATCATGCTGCCATGTTATCAAAACCTGTATCATTTGCTCCCTCTAATGCATGGTAAATTTGTGCCATAACCCAGAAGGGTCTCCTTCTTTATCCCATGCCACTCTTCTCTCTAATCTCTATTGTTTGGGGGCACTGGGAAGGGAGAAGTTGCAATTCACAGGTAACTTACTGTTGGCAGTGTCTTTCCAGGCAGTTTTAAGTCCCACTGTGCTATGTAATTTCTCTTTGGTGAGCACTGGAGCTGGGCTGACAGCTGAAAACTGCCTGTTTCTGAATGTTGCTGTAGTGTGTTAGGGTTTCAAAAGTGTCTCTAGGAGTCTTTCTATTCAGCTAGGCAAGATCCTTGCAGAAGACAGTGGGCGGTATTTTCATGGATCACATTCAGTACCAAATGTCTTTTCATGCTGATCAGCCCTTGCTGGAGCAGGATGTGCTAGGATTACTTTTACAGGTTGATTAAGATACATTTACATTTTTTGTATGGGGGGAATTAATTAGGTTACTAACAGAACAGTTTTTATTCTCACTGTGTTGTGATATAGTCAGTCTTGGTGGATCACATCTCTCTGTGGTCTGGAGGACAAGCAAAGAAGTTGTTTCTTTGGGGTAGGTAAATATGATCTAGAGGAGCTAGAAAATAGTAGGTGGATATAATCTAGGAGAGAGGGTTTTTTTTGGTGTCTTGAGGCACACTGATGTAAATAAATATAAACCATAGAATCAAATTTCTTTCTAAGTTCCCATAGGAGAACTTAGCTTGCAGATGTAGGTATTGTAGTGGTTGCAGATATCACTTATCTTTTAGAAATATTTGGATGTTTTTAAAGATCCCAAGGGAAAATGGTCAACATTTTGGTCTCTGCTTTAATTCTATACCAAGGAATTGCTGTAACTTAGGCTCAGAGTTTTTAATTAAGACTCTAGGATTTAAGCTGAGTAGATTTTCAAAACAGGCTATGGTTAAAGACCCCTTTGCTTTCACTGGCAGCTTGGGCTAGTTTTTCCTGAGAGGCTTTCAAGGGCTGATCTGTAGCTGGTAGAAACTGGTAGTTCTGATTCCTTCCCCAGCTCCCCACCCTTTGCTTCTAAGCCAAGCAAGAGTAAAAGGGAAGCTTTTATTTTGGCTGTACATTGTAGTTTAGGTTTCTATTTAGATCTGTCAAACATTGCACCACAGTATCTGAGCAAAGTTCTTTTGTACGCAGGGGAAGTTGGGACCATTAATTACAAACAGCACTAAAAGTAACCCAGTTATGTAGGAACATAAATGCAAAAGTCAAGTCATATAAAGAGGAAGTTGCCTCAGGATCCACACATTTTTAAAATCACTACTATCTGTGTGAGTGCTGAAACTGAAAATTTGGGCAGAAAACAGCTACTGCCATAGTTCTAGATGGGCATTTCTGTTGTATGGTTTGCATTTGTTTTATTTTTTTCTCTGGATGCTTTCCTTATTCTGCTGTCATTAGTCCCTACCTCATTATATACTCCTAGAGAGTACATCTCTCTTGCTTGTTAGGAAGGTGTAGATGGTAACTTGCAGTGGTACAAAGGACTGAAGGAGAGATAATCATCTGGATAAGTCATTACTCTGTGCAGAGACTAACTTGTGGATTTTTTTTTGTGCAATGCCTACTTATCCCACATTCTTTAAGACCTAGAATGTTGTAGTAATTGAAAATGTAATAGAAAACCTTCAACCTGTTTGCCTAGAAAGGAAAAAAAGGTATGGTTGGATGATGAACATTTAATAAAAGCTTCAGGTTGAGAGTCTTGGATGCTCCCTCCAGTGAACCCTGCAGAGCACAGTTCCATATGGTAGCCTGCACTAAATAAATTTATACAGTGCTGCATTCCTCTCATTTTGTTTCTCAAATATCTCACCCTTTATCCACATCAAGGTGCAGATGGTTCATTTGCTTTGGTCTGACATAGGTCTGGTTACCACATAGCACTTCTCAGTAGTTCGTGCTAAGCATTTGAACCATTGGGTTCTTTCCTAAAGCAGTGTTTCTCATATTTTTTTCCCAGCTATCCATTGCAATCTGAATCCAAATGGTATTGATCACCCTGTCCCCACAGAAGGTATTAATCTGCAGCTTGAAGGCGAAGGAGTTGATTCACCCACAGTTAAGAGCACTGGTGCTCCAAAAGGGCCTGAGTCAAAAGACACACCCAAGAGACAAGTGGAGCCAGAAATATCTAAGGTAAGTGGGATTACCTTCTTATTTATTTTGGTGAGTCTTTAAGAATTCAGGCTTTTGGAAATCCTGGCTTCTGCTTAAAAAGCATTTATCATCCTGTAAAAGACAAAGAAAGGTGTAAAAGTAACAGTTGGAGGAAGTGGATGTTACAGAAGCAGGTACTGCTGTGCAGTTGTACCATACACACATCTTGGATATTGCACTATTCTAATTTTCTCTAAATGAAGATAATTAAAATAATGGGATCTCTCTTTTTCAGGCACTGTGGAGATTCTTTTTCCAAATGACTTGAGTAACAAATAGAATGGGCATAGATATGTTTTTCTTGAGATTTTTTTTTTTGTTTGCTTATTTTTTTTTTTCTTGAGGCAGGTAAAGGAGGAGAAAAGTTCTATGGATATATGAATACATGGATTTTTATATGGGTGATTGATTTTAATAATCTGTTAACTCATTTTAGGTAAAATACCAGGCCAGTTCTTCCATGTCCAATATGACAGTGAGGTAACACAGTTCAGAGATGAGTTCCTGAGAACAAATGTGTCTGTTCTTACTCATAAGCTTCTACTTCTTGTATGAGTGCAGCAGACATGACTACCAAGTGCAAGTGAATGTGTGTACTCCAGATATTTTGGTGTAGGACAATAATTTGTCATATTTCATACATTTTTAATTGGAATCATACAATATTCTGATTTGGAAGGGACCTCACAATGATCATCAAATCCAACTCCTAAGTGAATGGCCCGTATGGAGATTGAACCCACAAACTTGGCATCACTAGCACTGGGCTCTAAACAAGGAAGGTGGTCTCAGGGTCAAAGGAGAGATAAGAGAATGTTATAAAATAATTTGGAAACATTCTTTAAAAGCCTTATCTGTCTTTTTGATTCTTAAAGGCCTAAAACCAGGAGTTTGGGGGTAATTTCTGCAGAGTGGAAAATTGAGTTGTTACTGAATCTGACACTTTGAGAGTTATTAGAGCAAATAAAATGAGGTTTTTTTACAGGTTCAAAAAGGCAATAGAAATTATTTCAATGACTGAACAAATAGGAGTAATTCCTGCTGCCAACATTACAATAAACCTAAAAAATAATACACATATGGTTGTGATGTGATTTCACTTCTAGAATAAAATAATATTAAATGTTTTGAGCGGTTGCCTTGGCAATAAAGGCTTGGTATGAATTCTCCATTTTGGTTTTTATCTAAAATATCTAGTTTTAAATTAATGCAATTTGACTAATTTCATTTTGTCTTAATACATCAAACTAGATCCTGCATTACAGGCTTGGAACAATTAAAAAACCCCTGCTACTTGCAATCTATTTGGTGGCCAGTTGTCAAGCACCTTGCTGATTTGTCATGAACTCTTGGAGAGCAGGTTTGTGGTTACTGCTTTGAAATATCCATTTGGTAGCAAGACCTCCAGATTTTGGATGGGTTTTGGGACAAAGCTCAGTTAATAAGGCTTTATTAGCTTTTCACAAAGGCAGGCTAACCCTGCTCGTGTTTCAACATCAGCAGATGAAAATCTGCCCCTTGTTGAAGGCTGAGGAGGTGTGTTAAATCTGGAGATCTTACAAGCTTGGGAGAGAAGAAGCTAAATGGTGCAATAGGGCTCCCAGTTGAAAATGGGTTAATGTGTAGTTGACATGGAATTCAGTCATATCAAACTTGTCTTTGCTTGCAAAAGACTTATCCTTATGAAAAATCAGAGTGAAATACATCTATGATTTAATGTAAGGGAGCCTATTTTCACTGTCTGAGCTGTGATTGTTGGACTGATGGATATAAAACAGGCTGGCCTTGCTGGAGATAGCTGGGGAAGAGGGGAAGTGTGGTGCTCTCAAAGTACTGAAATCAACTATTGGTTTCCCACATCTGATTGCAGTAGCTTTATTTAGAAAACTGGGCATGCTTCACATTTAAAAAACAAATGAACAAACTGAATTTTTGCTTAATGGAATAAGCTTAGCATAATAGCATCAAGCAAATGGAACGGGCTATTTTTCTAAATTTATTGCTGCCTTGTTAGTAACTTTGTCTTTTATGTGTGTATTAATTTAATTATGTTTTTCATCAGGATTCGTATCTTAGAGCCTGAGGTGGCCTGGCTTTTCTGGCTTGCTCTGCCTTAAACTTAAATATTGTTTTACTTTGTCCTGTAAAATGTGAATATGGAGTTGGACTTGAGCTTGTGTAGCTTTAAGAGTTGAATTAAGCTGCCATTAGGAAACTTAATCCATGCAATCATATATGTACAGTGGAAAGATGAGCAGGAATTCAGGATTGTTTTTTAAATAAAACATTGTGAGCAGAGCCATTTGGTTTATATTTCCATTGCACAGTTATTTTTTAAAAGGATTTCTTTGCAGTCCTAGATATTCAAATAATATCAACACATAACCTCATATTCGCAGTAGTGAGACCTGTGTTGCACAAAGTAGTGCTATTTATTGAATAGAATTTAAGATGCCTCCTAGGCTTTTGTTCCTGCTTTGAGCTTTCTAATTTGTCATCGAGACCACTTCCAGCACTTTAAACATCTAGTTTTGCTGTCCAAAGAAACAAACAAAATCTCCTTTCTAATGAAGTGTGTCCTTTCTTTTCTGTTCTCAGCTATAGGATTAAAGAACAGTAGTAACTCGTGGGTTACAGACAGATTTAAAATTCCTTTTTATGCAGCTACTGTAACGTAAATACGGGAATATAAGTGTTTGTTTCTATATTTGGGATGCAGACAACAGAAAGTGTAGCTCCAGTGAAGAATCACTCATTTAAAAGTTCCTGATGAATATGGAATCTAGTATTTATAGGCTGACTGAGGTAGAATTTTAATGGAAAATGGAACTATGATGTTAGTCTCCCTCAGCTGGTTCCCTAAGGAACCACCTCCTTAGAAATATGAGCAAGGCCAAAACTATCAAGATTATTCATGGCAAAACTGATGTCCATAATCTAGTCAGACTCTGATAATGTACAGGATAGAATACAAATTAAGGAAAATATATATGAAGTGTAAAAATGGTTCATTTTTTTTACTGATGTATATCAATATACACATTTTCTTGATCAGTAACTGATTTTTCAGCATTCCTGGTATATGAAAACAATTCAGGCAGTTGAGTGGTCACTTTCACAGAGCAGTAAAAGTCACTGGAGAAAGCAAGGATGGTTTTTTGAATATACATTTTAAAAATATAAATTATTTTTTAACACCTATATTTAGCCACTGTTATGTATGTTTTCTGGAAGCCTTATATTTTTTTATTGAAATGCTGCTTCTGGCTGTTATGTCTGATCTGTTTGGTTTTATTACCATAGTCGCAGAGTAGAGTTCTGTTAAAAACAAGCTAACAAAGGTTTTGCTATGCTTTTGGAATCTTGTACTTCTAAAAGTCTAGGCTTTAACAGAAGAAAGCTTTTCTAAGGAGATTCAGAAAATGATCTCTTATAGCAGTATTGATTTTTATCAAGTCCTTCCACATGATGCACTCACAAAGCCTTGTTGATGGTGAGAGTGAGACCCAAATCTGGGCTGTTGCTCATTAACAGGTTATTTATTCAGGGAGTTCTTTCCTATGTAAGGTGTGCATATCTGGTGGCACATTTTGTCTCATTATGTGGTAGCAGCAAAAGCAAATAATAAAAGCTTTTTAATGGCAACTACTGCTGTTAGGCTTTTTATGTTGTGTTAGCAATTGCAGGTTTTTTTATCTGACTCGAGAGAAATTAACAGTCCTTTAAAATGTTCATGAAAACTATGAAAGGAAACTGGTAAGAGAAGTGAAAAGCTTTTATCTTGTCTTCTGTTGATAAGTGCTATGTAGACACCAGTAGACTGTTTTGTTGCACTGTAGCTCATTAGTTCTTTTGGTTGCTTTTGCTTTCTTGAAAAACCTCTTTTTTCAAAATTATATTGAACAACACTGAAGGGCTGACTGAACTTAGTACCAAGAGGACAAGAATTCATCTCAGCTTACTGGGCTCAGTTTAGGAATGACTGGGGTGGAAACAGCTCCTCTGGCTTCCCTAGGAGGGATCTGCTCTGATCAGAAAATATTTGGGAAGGGTGGGAGTTGTCAAGAGTGTGGTGAAAAGTCCAAGCACAGAAGAGTAAGGCTTTTGAGTAATAAAAGTGTTCTAGAATTCCTAGAAATATTAAAATTTTTTCAGTTACTTAAATAAAAAAATGTCCTGCTACTGTTCTCTAACAAGAGACTAGAAAAAGTAATGTTCTAGAAGAATTCTTCAGTTTTTAATCAGTAGCTTCTGCTTCACAGTGTTTATCCTTTTTGGTCAAGCTTATCAAATGGGTTGGATGAGAAGGACAGTATTAGGCTGTGGAGGCTGAAAACCCCGCAGGGAAACAGTCTTCCTCTCTCCCATGAAGGGAATGCCCTTATGCACTTCCTTCTCATAATGGTTTATAGTAAGGTTTCCCCTGGCATGCCTCCCTGTTTCATATGAACTGTTTGTAACCTATTGGTCCTTCCCCCTTTGTACCGCCCCTGTGCCCTCAGATGATTCATTAGCTGCTCTATCCTATCCCCTAGCTATCCTATATCAACCCTGCTCCCTCAGCCCCGGAGAGCCATTTTTGTCCCTGGGCCCTTCGAGAAAGAATGAACTCCACCTTGGATCACCACACATGGCTCCCATCCCTTCCTCCACCATTGGCTGAAGTGGGGATCTCACAAAAGAGCTGAAATTCCTCTTCTCCCGAGACTGGGAACGTGCCTGTTACCACCAGGATGTTGTTCTAAAGACGCTTCTCTGGAAGGTCGCGGCACCAGCGCGCCCTGTGCCCACTGGCGCTTTCTCACGGGTGCCGTGCTGCTGCTCCACACCGCGATGTTAGGCCAGGCTGGGGGAGGCTCTAAGCAAACTGATCCCATGCTGGGGGGTTGGAGCTAAATGATCATTATGGTCCCTTTCAACTCAAACCATTCTATGGTCCCTTCCAACCTATCCCCCCCAAACCCTCACTTTGTTTTTTAACCTTTTTCTGCAGCTGAGAAACACCAATGCCCACTGAAGTGGGGCAATGAGGTTTTACCATTTTGTGTTGTCTTCCTATTATCTTCCTCTTGTGAGACTTCTGGTGGCCACAGGATATGGGAAAAATAACCCAGACCGAACTGATTAAAATCAAGAAACATTTTTGTGTTCAGCAAAACCCCGGCTGGGCTGTTCAGCTCCTCCAGATTTTGCATTAAAATTGTGTGTCGGGGTGTTTGAATTGCAAATCTCTGTGTGCTTCTGAGTGAGGTGCTGACCCTGGATGGGGAAATATCACTTGACTAATAGATAGTTTGCTTTTCTTAGCTTACTTTTGTGGAGAAGTAGTTAACAGATTACCGATGTCCACATCAGATCACCACAGTGAAAATCAATAGGTAACAGTGTGAATGTGATTTTTTTTTTTTTCCCTTGCTCCTAATTCTGACTGTGATAGTGACAAAACACTGCTTGCTGCATTGGGTCTTCTTTATGAGTAACAAAAATGGGCACAGAATTTCCGTATAGAATGTCTGAAGTGGGTTTAAAAATATTTGGTAAATTTTATTATCACATAGCTGAAATAATTATACTTCAGGATAATGTGCCCTTCTAGTGTCTCATTCTGGGATTATTAGTAGTACACAATAGTTGGTGTGCCTGCTTCTATCTTCATATTTAATGCACTTTTTCATGTGTTGCATAGTTGTAAGTATCCATGTAAATTTGTGGCTGAAATGCTTGATGTGTATGTATCCCTTCCTCTCTCAGTCTGTCATTCACAACTCTGACCTCTGGCTGAAACCTGAAGTTTCAGAACCATGTAGTGAACAAACCTCTTATCCTGAGCTGTGAAACAGCAGTGCTGGGTGACTGTGCATTTCAAGCCACTGAGAGTGATGTTTTGTTTATCATTCTGGGATTTCATGGGAGTGAATGAAGTGCTGAAGTAACCCTGTAGTGCAAAATACAGCTTCTTAGTTCAGAATCCACACTCTCACAACCAAGAAAAACAAGAAACATCTCTCTCTTGAGATTCTGTAAGCCAGCTTACCACAGGAGGACAAATGTCTGATTCAAAATCCAATTATGTTCTTGTTGTAGCATGATTTTTGCCATTGCTGTATCATCCATCCTTGATATAAATAGTTTAATATGAATGCCCACATTTTTACAGCAAGGTTTCTGTATTCAGCATAAAAGATCTGACTTTTAGTATTCATTCTGTTCACAATGACTGCATGCCTGGGGATTCTGAAAAATGTCGTCTCCCCTGACAGCATCCATTTGGAAGTGGGTGATCTTGACAAGTTAATGTGTTGTGCTCTGTCCAGGACAATGAGGAAAGGGAAGGGCGGGTGGAAAGGACCATTTGTGTCCTTCTCCTTTGCCCCTTATCTCAAAGTGGGATTATTATCCTATTGGTTTTCTCTTCACAGGAAATCAAAATAATGAACTCAGAATAATTCTTAGCTGTTTAGGTCATATAAGTCGGTGAAGTTTATTCATAAAGACACTTTTGATTGACCTTCCAAACAAAAGGCCTTTATGAAGTTCACCTGTACAAGCACACTTTATTTATGACTTCAGTCCATCAGGTGGTATTAGGAAGAGGAATTTGCTAGGCTTTTTACAGCTGGATTTTTTAACAGTTGGACTGTGACTTTCAGAAAAAAATCGAGGATGAAAGCATTTTCGATAGCTGCATGCATGCAAGTGCTTGCATGTGGAGGACGTCAAGGTGTTGGCCCCTGGGAAGCAGTGCAATCTGTGACCCTGAGGTGTGCTCGGGGCTGCACAAATGCACAGCAGTGAGGTGGCTTCTGCTGCAGAGACAGCCCTTGTATAGGGCTGCCTTGAGCAGATGGTTACAAAGAGGCAGCTGAGAGAACATAAGGAAGGAATTGTAGTCTGATCTGGCTCCTGTTGTCCTGTGAAAACTATCAATGTGAAATTTGTGTTCTTTCCTATTACACTAGTGTGAAAAGGAACAGCAATTGCAGTACATATTAGCAAACATAAGCAGTAAAAAGCTGTGGTAGTACTCTAGAAATAAGTGGGATGTCTTAATACTGTACACACATGTAGACACAGACACCTTATGTAAAACAACTTCACTTTGGGGAAAAAGAAATGTAGATAAAAAGATGGAGTGGCTTTTAGAGGAAAGAGAAATTCCATGCAGCATGTGGATGCATAATGTACTTACAGTGCCAGTTCTGCTGCTTGCCTCATTGTGAAGCTGTTTCACAAAGCCATCTAAACCCTCTCCTTCTACTTGGAAGCTACTTTAAGGGCTTCAAAAATAAAGCAGTATTTTAATGACACAGCTGCCTTCATGGGGATGGAAAAATACAGAATTCCCTGGTCAAGAAAATAATAGCATTATGATTAGACAGATTGTAAAATGTACTATGGAACCAATTTAGCCTTTAAAATGGAAAATGCTTCGCTGCTGATACCACGCATCTGCGAATGGTGTATTTTACCTGAGTTATAACTCATAATATAATAAAATTATTTTGATTATCTGCCTCATGTATTTTCACTATAGAATCATAGAACAGTTTGTTTTGGAAGTGACCATAAAGATGATCTTTTTCCAGCCACCCTGGCATGGGCAGGGACACATTTCACTAGACCAGATTGCTCAGAGCTCCATCCAGCCTGGCCTTGAACACCTCTGGGGATGGGGCATCCACAGCTTCTCTGGGCAATCTGTTCTGGTGCTTCACCACCCTTACAGCAAAATTTTTTTTCTAATATCTAATCTAAACCTATTGTCTTGCAGTTTGAAGGCATTCTCCCTTGTCCTGTCATTACATGTCCTTGTAAAAAGTCTCCCTTCATTTTCCTTGTAGGCTCCTTTCAGGTACTGGAAGGCTGCAGTCAGGTCATCCAGAGCCTTCTCTTCTTCAAGCTGAATAATCCCACTTCTCCCAGCCTTTCTTCACAGTAAAGGTGCTCCATCCTGCTAACCATCTTGGTGACCTCCTTTGGACTCACTCCAACAGGTCCATGTCCTTCTTTGCTGAGGGCCCCAGAGCTGGATGCAGCACTGCAGGTGGGGCCTCACCAGAGCGGAGTAGAGGGGCAGAATCACCTCCACTTTTCTCTACAAGTGGAAATTTTTTCTCTTTCAATTTCAAAAAATAACTTAATTATGGAGAACTGAGAGTGAGAAATGTGATAGTCACGAAAGGAGTGTGGGACTTACAGCCTTGATAATGTCTGGATGGAGCTTCTTGGGTTATCAGCGCTAAGAAGGGGAGGAATTTTATTAGAAGAGTCTGGAAAAGGGTGAGCTGGGGCAGAGGGAGGTCTGTCTTTCTCCGAGTTTCCATGGGTAGAGTTCAGTTTGCTGATGAGGGTAACTTAAATTATATGTCTGTGTGTAAGCTGGGTATGTAAACTCCTCTTACATTTGTTGGAATGTAGACAGTGTGCTCAGAGGAGCACAGAGAGGGATCAGCCTCGGTCTGACGTGAGCACCACTCACCTGAAGCTGTCTACATTTTGGGGATTGTTTTGACGCTTGAGTTTGGGTGTTTGGATCTCAAACTCAGTTCTTTCCTCTAGTTTACTGGCTAATCAGCCAGTTTGATATTGAAATCGTTATCCATGTCTGATGGAGGTGAAACCTTGCATTAGGAGACTGTTTCGGAAGCTGCATTTACCTCAAAACTCATTCTTGGAGCAATTAGGATAGACTACTCACATATATATAGTTATGTTCAAAATTATATTCTGGCAAGCAAATACTGCGTAATCTGAAAAAAAAGAGTCTTACCTTTTGGATTAAAAGCAAATTATTGAATTATTGGAGTGTGTGTTTCATTTTTTCCCCTCTTCATTTAATTGGTCTTGGACTTTTAGAAGCCTCTTGCTCCTCTCTGGAATTGAAGCTCTTGCTGTCTGACTCAGTTTACCCAAATGTAGAAGAATAGGATCAGTTAAAACTATTGTTCCCGTAGAAATCTGAAATATGGAATAAATGTGCTAACAAAATTTTGTCTCTTGCGTGTGTATGTTTAATTGATTGTTCAGGTCAGGCTGTCTGAGAGTAACAAATGCAGCAGCACATTTGCTGCTGTTCCTGTTCTTCTCCATGGGACAGATTCTCAAGCTGTTTTCCATGGTGGGTAGTGTTAGAGGCTTGCACTGGTGCTTTGTCTTTGTCAGACCTCTGGTTTTGACTGGAAGTATTTGGTGGATGAAGACTGAAGTAAACTGATGTTTTGCTCTGAGGGGTCTCCAGGCACTGCAGAAATCCCAACAATAATGACCTCTGATGTCAGGGAGGATTTTCAGTATTCTCTCGCGTCATACTTTGTAAATACCAGTTCTTTTTAGCTGTTTCTGAATGTGGACTTCAGTCAGAAGTGTTTTGGTTTTTATCTAAATTCTAGTCAACTGCAAATTATTGTATTGGTGATGTACCACTGCAGGGAGCAGAGAAACAACTCTTAAATGCTAAAGCATGCATTTTCTATGATGCTGTGTTATCATCCACGGGGCAAGCAGAAGATGAGGCAAATGTTGTGTTTAATGAGAGACAATTCTTCCCTTTTCCTTTTCAGTTTTTTTGACCAACTCATTTATAAGTAGAGTGGGGTTTCCTTGGCTGTAATACCATTGAGTGAAACTTTGAAACAGTCTGGGGATGGCGTTAAGTGGCTGTGTCCTATTTCTAGTACTTCTAGGCTTCTAGTAATGTTGATGGTATGCTTGTATATTGTCATTAGCTGCTCTTGGAATTCGCACTTAGTTCAAAAATGAGAATGATGTCCAAGTATGACAAAACGCATAAACTGAAAGAAGCATTGCAAGTGAGCAATGAAAGGGCAGACAGAGTGAGGAAGCAGTACAATAGCATGTTTCTTTGAATTTGGGAGGTGCTAATATGCAGCTGAGGCATTTGGCACTTGTGGTGAGGAAACTTTTCTATCTGAGCATCCAGGAGCCACTCTTGGAGTCACACTAGCCGACCTGAGCTGTGACCAAGGCCCCTTTGCAGCCACACCCCCCCCACTGAGGTGGTCAGATGAGCTTTCCTTACTGCCTTGACCCTGGCTTTTCCATAGCAGAGTCTCAGACATCCGGATACTTAAAATAATTTCTTCATGGTGCAATAACAAAATAACAACTCAAGCTGCTGCCTCCTAGGAAGGAGCCCAAACAAAGGGTTTATATCCTTATGGTCTAAACCGTGGAAAGTCTGGGCTCTTCCTGCTGAGTCACTGTCCTGTGTCTCTGAGTCACCTGGCTGGTGCCACAGGTCCCTGACCATTTGCTTTGCAAAAGGTCTGTGCCAGTTCTCAGCCTCTTACCTTAGGCTCCTGCCACCCGGAGCTCAATCTGCAGCTCTCACTGCAGCTGCTCGCTGAGTTACCTGTACTGAATGTATTCCTGAACACTTGGAAAAGACAAATACTATTGATGAGAGTGGCATGAAACATCAGAAGTAAATTCCCTTTTAGAGATTAATTTCTGTGTATCCAATTCTATCAACAAATCTTATTTACTTTTGAACTGTCTTTCTGTTTGTACAAACTTGTGATGCTTGCCTATTCTCTGAATATTCCAGCTGCCATCTTCAGTCTGCCATCCCTCTCAGACCCTACAGACTGACACATAGCCATCTCTTGCCTGCCAGTTCAGTCTCCATTTTACCTGCCAAGCTGATTTTGTCACCCCTAAAGCCTAGGTGAAAGAGTATTTTTCCTCCCTAGATGAGGAGTGTCTTTTCTCATTCTCTCCACACCCCTGTGGAGAGCAAAGAATTCATTTGAGTCAGGGTTAGCTACAACAGTTAAGACTAATGTAATATTCAATCTTGCTTTGCAGACTGTTGCCTGAAATGGGAGATGCTGATCCTCATCCCTGTGGTGCAGTGCTACTAAACCCCACCACCTATGCCTGATTCAGAATGAATAACCAGCAGAATGTGCTTAGGGCTTCCCACCTGTCTGACTGTGAGTGAGCAGTGGGAGAAGCTCAACATGGGTTTCAAGAGGCAGCCGTGCCCATCTCATGTCCCTCAGCAGCTCACAGATGTGACCCTTTTGCAACTTCAAGAGCTGCAGTAGAAGCAGTGAGAGTGTGTAGCCTTTGCTACTGGGGAGAGGGGCTGTTCTTTGGGTTACAGGAAGCTGTTATATTGGCCATTTTTGCTAACGTAAACATTGCATTTCCTGCTCTCACAAGTGCTAGCAGTCACTAAATGGTCTGGAGCATCAATTCTTCCATCTCCCTTACCTCCTAGTTCCTTACCCAAAGGTCATAGTTAATACTGGTAGGGGCTGTTGCCAGAAGATTTGGTCGAATTAATTGGTAGAATGAATACTTCGAATTCTTCCAATGTCTAGGAATTAATATTGTGATGATGCATCAAGCTGCACTTCTGGGGTTAAATGTGTCTTTAACATGCATACCTAAAAATAGAAAACCTGCAGCACTAACAAGATAGTTACTGCATATCTTGAGGCCTTTTTTCTGTCTTTAACAAAGAAAATCTCATAAGTGGGTATTATGTTCTACCAATTTTCCTTTTTCCTCTAATGTCTGTAAGTGCATCCATCAACTACTGATGACTTTACTGACCTAGATACCATCTACTTTTTTGCCTTTTTCCCTCCTTCCTTTAAACAAAAGCATGACAATAGAGTCTGTACCTAATGGTTTTAGAACTGCTATTAATCCATCTTTCATTCAAGGCTGATTGCTTTCAATCTTAGAAGTATGCTTCAGATTGTGAAAGATGTTGTGAATATCTTTTCATTATTAAAGGGTAGATGTGACTGAACTTCAGCATACTTATGCTGAAAATAGTCTTCTATCTAAATAAAGCTTATGATAGGTTTGAAGATGTATTTTTAAATAATCAATATTCTTACTGAGTAAATAGAAAAAAATTTTCAGGCAGTAAAGGCTATCACAATAGTATGTTCCCCTTCAGATATGACTGTCTCAAACTTACTTCTCTTTTAGTACGTTGGAATTTTTGCATTTATTTTTAGGCTTGTCCTGACGAGTAAATAGCTTAATTGTCAACATTTCACCATTAGGTGGTAATATGTGAAATTAATGAGGAAAACTGAGATTGTTATTCACTGTATTGAACTTTCCTAAAGCCTTTACTGTTGACTGTAGAAGCAGAATCTGAAGTGCTTGTTAAGGTTCATGCTTATTTTACTGTCACCACGGATTTCTTTTTCTGTAGGGAAGGCCACTTTGTGGCTTGCAAACTGTAGTTAATGGTCCATAGTGACTGGTAGCAGATTATTTTGGAGAAGGTTTTTACCTAATAATTATCAGCTTTGTTTTTCCTAGCTGCTGTTTCATGTTCCCTTACTCTCTGTTGAAATAATTTAGTACTGGAAGGTCTTAATTTTTAAAAAGTATATTTTGAGGGGAGAAAAAAATAAAGAACAGTGCCAAATAAAATGCTTAGATCAGGTAAGTGTTCAGTATGTTGATTAAACTGTCAAATTCAGATGAAATTCAGTCAGTTGTCTGTGTCCATTGTACATACTGCACCTTCTGCCTTTTGCTGTGAAGAAAGCAGTATGAGATACTACCTGTTTGGTTTTGGTTGTTTCTTTTGTTTTGGTTTGGGTTTTTACCTGTTGACCTTTTATTCCCTGCTCTGATTTCCAGATTCCAAAGGACACAAGAATGCTGATATAAGCCAAAAAATAGTATAATTGGAAAGGAAGTTGTCTTAACTTTTGATTCAAAAAAAATACTGTACAGTGTAGTCACGTTATGTGAGCAGGGCTGACTTTTGGGGGAGAAAAACCCATGCCAGAGTGCATGCTGTTATTGTGCTCTACAATATTTTATGCAAAATATTAAGTGATTTCTAAAACCACAAAATAAACTGAACAGATGAAATTTAATTTGAAAATTAAGCTTGCTTCTCTACGCAAGGCACAGTGATGACAAATAAAACTGGGTCATCGTTGATGAAATTCTTATTTAACTCTTTCCTGCATGTTCATCACCTTCCTCCCAGAACTCTCTCCCATGGTTAGGTTTTTATTCTGGATTTATGGATTGTTGTGATATCATATCCACATCCACCTGTTGTGGGGTTGTTTTTTTTGTTTTGTTTTCGGGGGTTTTGTTGGGTTTTTTTGTTTGTTTTTTTGTTTTGTTTTGGGTTTTTTGTCTATTTTTTTGGTTTCTACAAGACTGAAGAGGAGATGGGATGCAATGGAAGTGTGTCCTAGCTGAACTAAGCTGATGATGGAGATGATGGAGCACCCCATTTAATGATGTAGCACATTTCAGTCCCCAGCCCCTGCTCGCTCTCATTTTACAGAGTTGGCAGCTCAGCTCTGACTTCAGTGAGTTGATCAGTTTTCCATCTACCGGAATTATCTCATTTTGGCTTTTATTAACAATAGGGTGCTCTGTACTGGTGGATCAAGATCAGCCAGTGAGAGCTGTCCCCTTTGGCAACATTTCCTTGTTAATTCGGCTTATTTTAATTACTTTGCCGTGTTGGCAGTAGTTAAGGAGAGTACTGCTTTGCTGCTTTTGCTGCTGAGAGGAAACTCTGTGGAAGTGCAATCTAAATAAAGCTAGTGGGTGATTGAATCAGATTTGGAGGACGAACAGGGGGATTTCAGTCTTAAGAGAAGCAATGTTAATAACCAAATATATTTTGATTTTACACCATTTCACCATCTTTACCAAGTGCTTTAGTTTGTCCTAATGCAGAAGAGATGAGAATTGGATGATCTTACAATGAAACGTTGCAAGTATTTTTTATTCGGAGAAATGTAGCTGCCTTCTGCATCTAGTGTTACAATTATGTGAACAATATAATGGGAAACGGTGGAATTATCCATCTCATACACTTCAATATGTGATTGAGCTCCAAGTATCAAAAGAAAAAGCCAGGGAAACATAGGCTGCCTGCAGGGATAGTGAGTGCATGATGGGGATAGGACAAGGTAGCAGGTTATGGGCAGCAAGAGGGAATTTGACTGCAGAGGATGAAATATACTGCAAAGGAAGAATAATTTCTAAGATGAGTGTGAATATCCCACTGTATTTATAAATCTTAGAATTGAGGAGAAGCTAAAAACAGGAAATTGTTGCTGCTGCATGTAAATGCACAAGAAGAATAAAGCTTCTGTGCTGACACAGGCCAGTAGGACTGTGAAAACAAGGCAGAACTTCAAACTTTCCTACCTACTAGAACGTTCCTCTCATAGTTTTGTTAATTGTTATTAATCTGCCACATATATAAACAGATTGACTGCAGCCTGTCCCTTAGCAAAGCTCTTATCAGTTGTTTTTCTTTTAATCCTGGTCTAACTAGATTATTAGACAAGGATTATTGTGTAAGAACAGTAAATTGAGTTTCATTCACCTTTGGAATCAGCATGAAATATAAGAATGTAAGTGATGAGCTTGATCTGTTATTGATGTTTTAATCAGTGAAACGATACAAAGCAAAAACCATATGTGAATCTTTCTTCTCTACTTTCACTTTTGAGATTAATTATCACACATGGTTTTTATGATTATTAGTGAAAGTCTTTAAGACCAGTGAATTTTGTTAGAAAAGTTACTCTGATTTCCTGTTTTTTATGCTCTTGAAGCATATATATATGTGTATGTATATATGTATATATATATATATAGGATTTAGCTCTTACACTGTTGCAATGCAAATCTCACATGATAAGTAATTGCGATAGTGCTAGCAAGTACTTTCAAATTGTGTGCCAGAGTACTTCAGTGCTTCTTATGTGCATCTGCTAATAATTTTGTGTAGTAAAATAATAATAAAAGGTTATAGTCCTGTGTTCAAAGAAATAAAACAGCAGCAGGATAAAAGTGAGGAAGAAACATCCATCTCCGTGTAATCTTCTCCATGAGAACACAGAAAGATATTTCATTGAATGAAGTAAGCCTTCAAAGGAGGAGATTGCTTCTCATCTAGGGACATTTCAAATGTTTTTGGCTTAAGTGTGGAAAACCCTTGTTGACTATGGAGGTTTTGTGTCCTCATAAACAGCTGGTAATAACGTTAATTTATAATTGTACTGTGGTGGTACAGCAACTGTGTACAAGGCATGATCGTCTCCATCTGGGAAACTTGAATCATAAAGTGAAACGGGAAAAAAATGGGAAGATGGAGGGGCTGATTGTGCTCCTTTATCTCAGAGCAGTTGGGCTCTGGTGAGCCATGAGCAGGAGAACAGCTTAAATGTATTAGGTGAGACAGGGCAGGTGAGAAAGAAAATGTGGAAAGTACTACACACCTCTTGGAGAAAGCTGAATTCATAAAAGCTGAAAGACACTGGAATGCAGTGGGGGGCTGTCAAAGTGCTGCCTGTCAGTAGATGGTGCTCTTTATATCAGCTATTTACTGCTGCTGTCTGTGTTTGGCCGTGTTTTCATATAAAAGGTCTGATAACATTCTTTAACAGTTCATTTATCTGCATTCTAATGTGTGGGAGATTAGAAAATGGAGTCTTTTGGAGGGACTGCCAAAACAAACAAAAATAAAGAAAAAAAGTGGTTTCTAGGTGCCTTTGAAACATCCTCCATCCTTGAATTTTTTCAACGACTTTTGCTTGTGTTAGTGTACTGTTTTGAATTTGGACAGATTCAGAAGCTTCCAGCATAAAACCCTTTAACAGACATTGTAGATTGGAGAATATATTGCAGACTAATTCAGTTTGGCAACTGACCTGTAAAACACTGCAATAGCGTGGTCTCAAATAAAATTGCAAAGCAGATTTGTCAAGCCACTTGTGATTTTTAAGTTTTCTTTTGCATATTTACTTTGTAGTTTTACCTGCTGTTTCTGGATAGATAGGAAGAAGTTTATTTTTAAATGTAATGCTTCTTAGAAAGGGCTTAAATGAATCAGTGCAACCGTGAATTTTACCTGGAGTCATTTATGCATCAGTAATTGGACGGATGTAAAAACCTGCATAAAAATGAAGATTTCCTTATTAATGTGATTGGGGTAGTATTGGACCTGTCTGTCCCATTTGTTATTCAGAAATATGCCAGCTCTGAAGGACAATATGTTAAATGTGTTAATTGTTAAAAAATATCACTTGCCAAAAGCAGCTGTTGAGACAAAAGCCCTGATCTGGGCAGCAGAACGCCATGGCAGACCTAATGGGAAATTTGAGATGTTTAAAGTTACGTGTGTCTGTATGCTGTGGTCTTACAGAACATCAGCTACTTAGCCAAGAGTTAAATTTTGGCTTGTGAGATGGATTTGCCCCTGGAGTGAATCTTGAGAAGTGCCTGCTGTTCACTGCCTGAACTACTGGTCTTTCTTCAAACAGAAACTGAAAGATTAGTGTGGATTTTTCATGTAATCTTAAACTGCAATCAAATGGTCCAGGAAAGAGAAGGGAACTGAGTTTGTTCCAGAAATCTAATTAAAATTCTTCCAGTTCTTATTCAGGGCCAGTTTATCTTCCCTGGACATTAATTTAGTTGTCTCTTCACAGATTTCTCTCCAGAAAAGATATATATGCAGTTAACACATTACAGCAGATAAATATTGTTCCTTATTATGCTTAATCTACCTTCCTTTAGCCCTTGTCTCACTTTCATCTCCTTACAATGTAAGTTCCTTATATTGGGGTGAGGTAGGCATAATATTTTTATTGGAAACCTCAATGCCACATTTCTGTGTTGTCACATCTCACACTCACAGATGCCTTCTCCAGGAAGATGTTGCTGGGACATTTTGGGCGTATCTGGGCTTTAATTTTAATTCTACCTGGAACTGAAGATGCATTCACTGGCGTTCTTCCCCTGCTTAGCCTCCTTGTAGTGCCTGCTGGATGTTCCTGGGAATATGTGCTGGTTTTAACACAACAAGAAATCAAGCTCCAAATGAGCCATTCCCCATCCTGTAAAAGAGGGGCAAAAAAGGAGAGACTATGGGTCTCATGTAACAATTTGCTAAAAGCCCAAATCAATGCAATAAGATATGCACAGTAATAACAGTGTGGGGGATAAAAGGGCATTGTAGTGCTTAAGTCCTTTTTATGAATATAGGACTTCATAAGGATGATAAGCAAATGCAGGAATTCCCTTATTAGGGAGAGAAGATTAGTTTTTCAAAAGTAAGTAGCAATAAATTACATTGACATCAGAAGTGCTCTGCTTGTTTTGAAAAAATAAGTGATGGATCTGCCTTCTAGATAATTTATTTGAGAAATCCACAGGCATTGCAATGCTCTTGCATGAATCAGATCGTTGGGCTAATCTGACTCTTCTATCAACATCTGCCTTTTTTTCTCCTGTTCTTGCTGGATGTCTTATTTGGGAAGAAAGAGATTGACCTGTCAGGTCAGGCTCAGACCTTTTCTTCTTTGTACTTAGATACTATAAAATTGTTCTCCTCAAAATGTATTTGGCTCAAGAAAACATAGTTAAGAGTCAACTGGCAAAGATACCTAGAAAACTTTGATTGCTGCTGGGGTCTAAAATGCCTTGGCTGCTGTACCTGCCTTCTGCATATGAATGAGCCTATCCATAAAGACTGAAAGTTGGCATGGAAAGGTTATACTATTTCTTACAGTGCAAGCCTCTTAATTGGCACATCTGCTGGAAACAAAGATGCCAAAAATGTGATTCACTCAGAAGGACTAGACCTTGTAAGAAAGCCTGTCATTTAATAGGGATTAAGATCCTCTCAAGATGTTGGATGTTCTCCTTGTACAAATGCGCTGTTGTTGAGCTAATGGCAGAATTAACCTCTACTTGCTAACACTGAAGTAACAGCTTTTATAGCTCTTCTCATATAGAAATGCTTCACTGTTTGTGTGTTTAAGATGAAAAAATGAACTATCTACCTCTGATATACAGCAGCTATTAAAAAATACACAGCAAGTACTCAAACCCTAATGTTGAGTATCTTTTCAACAGAATACTGTAATTATAAATGGAAGGAGTAAGGTGTGGTCTGTGCTGCACAGATTTATTATGCCAGGAAAATTCCATTAATAAATCCCCAAAATAAAAAATAATAAAAATTGCCAGTATCATTAATGACAGCTCCCCAGAGAAAAGTAATACCTCCTTGGCAAAAGCAATATTATGCCATTGATGTGTATTTTTTAAAAAGCATGTCACCAAAAACCAGGTAACCCCCACTGACACTCAGGTAACCAATGTTACCTGAAATCTCTGGAAAGACTAGGGTACTGCTCTGTACAACCTTTCCCCTCCCTGCAATTAAAGACCTATTTGTATTGTAGTTGAATCCCTAGTAAAGAAAATTATTTTTATAAGCCTTAGAAAATTCTGCAATTAATCTACACATCATAATTTTTAATTGCCACATTTCGGTTCACAGCCATGTTAATATGGATAATATGAATATGAAACAAGTGCATTTAAAACTTTCATAGTCCTGTCTAGTTCTTCTCATTTCAGGGCAGCTTGTTTTGTGATTCGTAATGCTAACAATTGGTAATTGAGCTATACTTGAAAGGATACAGTTAAGTGACTTGAAGAACTGTAGATAAGATATCATCAAATATATGTACTTTTGAGTCAGATGCAGTCTCATGATTTACAAAACAAATACTGGCTGACCAACTTCCTTTAACTCTTTTTACTAAATTTGCAAGTGTAAATTCAAGACTTTGTTCTGTCCTTCAGATCTCTACATTTTTAGCTCTTGGTTTTGGCTGTTTATTTTTCTATAAGTAAAAGGCAACACGATTTTAGTGTATTATTTATAATTTTGTGCAAATTAAGAATTTTTCCAGTCTAGTTTGGCAGTGGATTTTGTTGCTCTACAGGGTATATTTTAGGCAATAAATAATAAGGCTCTTGAATTTGGCAAGATTAAAAACACAGGTTTTTTACATTAAGTGAATTTTAAAACGTCGTATGCTCTGATTTGGATTTGGATGTCAAAACCTAAAATTCATGGTGTTCCTGGTCCTCCTTGTGATTTTATTGTTGGCCTGTCTGTGCCAGTTGTGGCTTTCAGAATTTTTGATACCAATTAGAATGATGTTAGGCTTTTGACAGTGCTGAGGAGTGCTCTCTCTTCTCCTTTTTCATTCTGACATTTCAGTTCTTCACAGTTTGCTGATAGTGCCACTGCCATTTATATCAACACCTGCATCTGCCAGTCATGATTCTTGCTTTCAGAGTGGGATATTTCATGGAAAGAGAGAGCTTTCATGGGAAACGTGTCACCTTGTTTATCTTTGCCTGTTGTTTTGGTTCTGCCTTTATCCTGATCAGGATAATGCTCAGTGATAGTATTTGGACAACTTTAGCCTTTCCTATTGGTGTTATACTTGCAACCTCCCTCTACTAACTTCTTACATTTCAGATGAGTCTCATTACATTCCATAATTAGTTTCTCATCCCCTCCCGCCTCCCTCCCTTGCAGTCTGTAGTACACCTGTTTGTGGCACTGGTACAGAAGGTGCTGGATTGGGTCAGTCCCACTGTTGCTTGAAAACCAGGGAAAGCCTCCCTCTGTTCAGTTTTTGAACAAGTGGTGGTGCTACATGGATTTGGGACCCTGGGTAAAAATTCCTGCTTGTGCTGAGCTGGCTTTAAACACTGCCAGAGCATTGTCTTGGCAGAGACAGCCCTTCATAGTCCACTGGAGGCAACAAAGAGCAGCCACTGAGTTAGACCTTGGTGGTGTGAAAAGATGGAGAGACTCAGGAAGAGACGGGAGGCAGTAAACCACTGCTGCTACTGTGGGAGGGAACCCTGTAGCAGTGGCATTTTTTTCCCTCCTTTTCCTTCAGGAAGAGGAAGGATAGGAACAGAAAATCTACTTTACAGTACGTTCTTCACTTCTCTCCTACCTTCCATTACTTCACTGCCTTCACTGATCATCTCCAATCTTTCCCCTACCTGGTCCTTTCTGAAGAGGGCTGTCCTGGTCCCGTTCATTGAGTGCTCAGAGCCCTGAGCTGGTTCTGCCCCAGCATCTTCAACTTCTCTAACTTTCTTCTTTCCCCCCCCAATACTAGAAGACTGTCACCATCTGTTCAGTGCTTGGATTTCTGGTACAATTCAAGTTTTAAACATTCAGTCTTTTATCAGCAATCTTTTTAACATTCAATCTTATAAAAGATAATCTGTCTTGTGATATTTTCCTAGTTTGTTCGTTTGTAATAAACACGTTTCCTTTGGTTTGTTGTTTTCATGTCTTCTTAGTATTAAAATTCTCAACAACACAGATGGGAACCCAGTACAATGGAGGTTTCAGTGGTTTTATGGCATGTCTTCTTATTACTGTAATTTTCTTCTGTCTTTGGAAAAATCTATAAGTATAAATTATCTGACTACCTGAGAAAATGTATTTCTAAACCAAAATGTGCCCTTTCCAGATTTTTCAATATTTTAAGATAACACATTCACAATTGTGGTTCTTTTTTTTTTTCCAGAATGCAAAGCCACATTTATGTTAGCTGTTGATTCTGAAGTCTGTATACACAGTTTAATGTTGGAGAAGTAATTTGGAATATATGATACTTTCTCAGCTTTAGAAATATAACTCAAGCATGTTTTTAAAAAAAATCATGCTCACAAAATTCTTACTTGGCATTGTTGCTCCTCCTGCTTCTTGTCATAAAATTACGAGGACAATGCTTTTAGTCTTGCTTCCAGAGCAGCCTGAAAGATTTCATAACTTAGATGGCTGCTGGAGCTGTGTAGTTAAGTTCCCTGCTTTATATATCTGTGCCAGATACACATAAAACTTTATTTTTATAATTTTTAAATATATAATTAACCATTTGTAGTTTGCTTGCAGGAGGCATTATGTTTTGATTTAAGAAGTATTTCCTTCTCAACTTGATGTATGAAGCAATCCCATTTCTTTCCTTCCAGTCTCTTCCTCTAAGCACAGACATGTCAATGGTTTTCTGACACATTTTAATGTTTCCCGCCCCAGCTGACTGTATTATTCTTGTGACAGCCACCCATGCTGCTCTTTCTCTGTCCCTGCTAGGTCACAATGACCTTACTGCTTCTTTCCTATGCTCGTCTCATATCGCCCCTCTCAAGTCCCCTTTTCCCTCAAACTGCCTGACTGGGTTAACATAATAGTTCAGCATTGAGCAGTTGTGTCTGAAGCACAGCTGGAAGAATCCACACTGCTGGTCTAATGAATTGTGGTGCTTCTCCTTATAGCTTTGCCTTGCTTGTGTTCTGTCCTATTTAAAGCTGGAATAGACTTGGTTTTCTTCTTAGTCACTGGTACAGTGCTGTGTAAGAAAATAATGTTAATAACACGTGGATGTTTTGGTTGGTGCTAAGCTGTGGTTGCCCTGAGTCAAGGACTTTTCAGTGTCTCATGTGCTGCCTATGAAAAGCTGTAGCAGAAGCTGGGAGGGGCATGGCCAGGACAGGTGACCCGAACTGAGCAAAGGGATATTCCATTCCATAGGATATAATTTTCGGTATGAAAACTTGGGGTGGAGTGTTGGCCAGCGTGCTGGTTCCATCTGGAGTAAAGTTAATTTTCTTTGTAGTGGCTGCTCTGGGGCTGTGTTTTGGATTTGTGCTGAACACAAAGTTGATAATATAGAGATGCTTTTGTTACTGCTGAGCAGGGCTTGCACAGAGCCGAGGCCTTTTCAGCTTTTCATAGGGCCAGGGTGGTGAGGAAATTGGGGGTGCCTGGGAGGAGACACAGCCAGGACAGGTGACCCAAAGTGGCCAAAGGGAAATTCCAGACCATATGACATCATTCTCAGGATACAAAGTTGCAAGGAAGAGGGGGAGGTTTCAGTGATGGTGTTTGTTGTCCCAAGTCTGGGCTACATGTGATGTGGCCCTCCTCTCCTGGAGACGGCCTGCCAGTGGGAAGCAGTGACTTAATTCCTTGTTTTGCTTTGCTTGTGTGTGTAGCTTTTGTTTTCTCTGTTAAACTGTCTTTATCTCAACCCATGAGTTTTCTGGCTTTTACCCTTCTGATTCTCTCCCTGACCCTGCTGGTTGAAGAGTGAATGAGCAGCTGCCCTGGGGCTTGGCTGCTGGCTGGGTTAAACCACAACAGCCAGAAGGAGCCAAGCACTGGGGATGGACTGGATATTGCTGAGCAAGTGGTGAGCAACTGTATTGGGCATCACTTGTTCTATTGGGGAGTTATTTTTTTCTCTTTCTTTTAATCATTATTATTATTATTATCATTATTATTATTGTTACCATTAACATAAATATTACTATATTTTACTTTGTTTTACTTATTAAACTCTTCTTATATCAGCCCATGAGTTTAACTTTTTTTATCTGATTCTTCTCCCCATCCCACTGGGGGAGTGAGTGAATGGTATTTACTTGCTGGCAGAGTCTAAACCGGGACAGTCCTTTGACCACCACAGCTGTAACAAAATTGGTTCTGCTTTGTCTCTTTCTAGTTATACTGAAAATCCCAGAGCAGAGTCTCTCAAGATGTACATTGGAGCAGAATCTGCCATAATGCTTTCAGCAGTGCCTTTTTTATGCATCTGTTTCATACAAGAAACTGTAGAATCTGACTTTGGGTAAATTTGAATGTAAATACCCATTGACTATGGTTCGTGTCAGGATGAGTATGTTGGCAAACTGGATGCTACAAACAGTATGAAACAGCCTTATTCCAGCAAACCTGCAGCCCTGTTTGACTGAGCACCCTCATCTCCACAATCCCTGACTTCTGTAATCTGAGCAGGTTTGTAAAAACAGAAAATGTTAGTAGGTTGTCTCAAAGTATGTAGCATAGTTTAAATTATGAGATTGAATCCTTTGTGACTCAAAAATACAGAGGCCCTTTCTTTCTGGAGTAAAATATGATAAATAAAGAGAAAGAAATTCTGGTGAATAAACTGACTTTCAAAGCTGGCAGGCTGGGTAAATTACACTTGGAAGGCTGAAGAGATAACTCGTCCCTCATCGCTTAGGAAAAGCAGGGCTTGGTAACTGACACTATTCTGAATACTGAAATACACTCTCTAGTAATGCACAGGCTATAAGTTTGATTTGTTTATTTATTTATTCTTGAGTTAGTGATGTTGAGTATCTTCCCTGCACCATGGAACAAAGAGAGCATGAAATTTTGTCACGTAGTAAATATGTTTTTTCTTCTTCTTGGAAGTCATTTTTATATTTTGAGATACATGTAACAAAAGCTAGGGTTGGGCAATCTAGAATAAAAAGGTTGTCACAAAATCCTGAAGAAACAGGTTTTCCTTAAATATACAAGAAAAGATCAAAATACTGTGGACTTTAATTCTCATTAAATCTATATCTGGCACAAGACTTGGCATAGCATTTGGCAAGATTAAAACTATTACAGAGTTGCCAGCAAAGGGTGATCTTGGGGTGAGTTTATGTCAGGAAAATTAAAAGGAATGCCAGACCAAAGGTATTTTTAAATACATTATTTTATCTTAATCAGTTTGAGCCTATTCTTTGACTGAGCTGATAAATGTAAATAAAATAAAATATACCATGTGTTTCACCTGTCTAGGTAGTTCATATGTAGTTAATGGCAGGGGGTCTTTTAGTAGGTATGTTTTGGGTACAGGTAATTTTCCTTGGTTTACTGGATCTAGCCTTCAGAGCAGGGAAGAAACTAAAAAATGAATTTTGTGGAAAGAAAGCGTATTTTAAGAGCCTTTCATTTGGAGTATCTGGTTAGAAAATATTTTGGGTATGATGTGCCAAAAATGAAAGCGCAGACATACTTTAGAACCATTGCTTTAAAGCCCCTTTATTCCTCTAACTCACCAAGTCCTTAGGAATTAGAAAATTAAACCTATCATTTGATGTTGTCAGTGTAAAAATATCTTCTTTGGACTGCAGTTATAAGTTTAAATGTTTCTATCATAATTCCAAACATTGAAGAAATCAGCATGTATGTTTGCTGTGCAGTGATCTTTATATTGCACAGCATAAAAGCTAAGTTTGAAACCATCTTTCAGTTCTCTAGGCACAGAGGGATGTGCTAAATTTGTACTCTAATTGTAATAAACTTGTACTTCAGATATTTAATATGATGGTGCTTAAACCTTTTAAGAGGACAATAGTTGCTGAACTGAAAAGAACAGCCTCTTGTTTTAAACAAACATTGGCGCTGCTTGTATACTTTCAGCTAGGAATAAATAGATTGTAAGTCTATAGCTAGCTATATATTTGTGTACAAATACTTACCATTTAAGT
Organism: Acridotheres tristis; assembly: GCA_037013685.1. Lineage (NCBI taxonomy): Eukaryota > Metazoa > Chordata > Aves > Passeriformes > Sturnidae > Acridotheres > Acridotheres tristis. The sequence goes on along the minus strand of CM072886.1, from coordinate 136,368,308 downwards.
ATTTTTGTGATGTACAAGAAAAGCCATTAACCATTTATTTTTCAAAGGCTGATAGCCTTTTCTCTAGTCTTCAAAGTTCCAGTACAAAAAAAAAAATCTTTAAGCAGTATCACATAAAAAGATAGACAGTGAACTCTTAAGCCTGTTGTTCAGGGATTTCTGTGGAATCAGAGAGACTGCTTGTGTCACATGGCTGTTTTTACTTGTTTATTTCTTTGATGTAATTTGAGGAGGACATGCATTTATATCTGCATGTAACAAAAAATCAGCTGATAGCATAATATTGTACTCTTCATTGAAATTCAGTTTCTTCTTTGACTTAAATGGTAGTAACAAGAAGGCCAGAGAAGTTTGAGTTTGATCTTTTGAGTTGCATGAGGAACTGGGAGCTACAGGGCAGCTGCTCTCCTTACGGAGGTTGTGCCTTCTCCAAACCAGTGTGGGATCCCGTGTGTGTAGCAGACTGATGAGCTGCTCAGAAAGGGTAGTGGTTGGGGGCAAGTGCTGTCCTGATTTTTGTGCACCCTCAGCACCTCTGGAGGTTCTTTTGTGGAGACCCAGTCTGTCAGTCAAGCTTTTGTATTTTGGTGGGTAGCAGCAGCAGATGAGACTGATTCTTTGTGGTGGTTTTATGCATTATTATGATACCTCTAAACATGGATGATGCCAGTTAGTGTGTTTGAAACAGGATTCATTTTTCTGATGAGTCTATTTTTCTTCAAATCAAAAAGGGCTGAGCTAGGAGATGTGCATTGTATTATATATTCAACCTTGATTTTCGTACTGTTGATTTAACTTCTACATAGGTAATAAAAAAGGGTTAGGGACAACTGGACATGAGAAATTCAAGACACATTTGCCTGCTTGATTTTTAGGTCTGCCATAATTCCTGGCCCTAACTTAGTATCTTTGCATGACATACTTTAAGGACTTAATAGGACATGCAAAGCACTAGCTTAAAACTGCTTTGGTTGTCAGGGCTTCTAGTAATGAAGAATTTCAAAGCCTCTTCTGACAAAGTACATCTCAGTAAATACTGGGATAAACCCTGGCTGGTGACGTTGAGGGAGTCTGCCATGAGTCCTAATGGAGAAGATGGGTTGAGACGACATTCCCCTTCACCTCGAATTTGTGCAGAGAAACTTCTCTTGAAACTTTTACACCACCAGGGAGCTGGAGGGCAGCATTCCACATGCATAGCATTGAAAGACACTTCCATTTTATTCCCTAGACTCCTTCCTTGACAAAACATGAAGTAAATGTATACACTGATGTTCACTTACATCAGCAGTATCCAACGTTAAACATTTATTGTTGGTAATAAATACTCATCTGTTTAAAATTTCTTTAGTCTTCTGGGAAGATTGTGTTAAAAAAAAAGTTGAGAGCACTCTGAATATATTTTTTTTTGGTTTTTTGCCTACTTTGTCAAGGTTTTAAATTCCTGAAGTTCAGGTAGCTTAGAACTGAGTATTCTTACATGGTTAAAAAAATGTGCAAAAGTGACTTGTTTGATTAAATGAAATGTGACTTTATACATGTAGTAAGGCAATCCATTCATGACTATATATTTATAAACTGCTAATCTATTATAAAACTGAATTCTAAGGAAAGTATTGAACAGTATTCTTTTAAAAAATTATTACTCATTTATAAAGGATCAACTGATTTAAGTGGGAGTCCTACTTATTTCATGTAATGGTGATTGTAGGAAAGTTAAAGGTAAAAAGGAAGCAGAAAAACTATAGCTGCTTGTAAACATAATTCGAATTAGGAATTTTGTGAAATGTTCAGTATGACTCAATATCACCGGCTCCATGTCCATTGGTGTGTAGTTTCCTTTTCCCAGGCAAAAGCAGTCTTCAGGCTTATTGGCACTAAAAGCCTTTGTTGCAACATCTTTTGTCATTGTATTTGAGGACCATGCCTGGCCTGAGGGTATTCCTGGTCTTCTGTGATTATATCCAAATTGGGGCACAAAGGTCCTGTGAGTTTGAAGTATTCAAAGTGTGCATCTGTTATCTTTTAGTCATTGGTCACTGGTCACTCTTGAAACTAATTATTCAAGTGCAGTATGGTTCTGTGATGCAAGGAACATGAATGCAATGGAAAATAGTGTTAAAGAACCTTTCACTGTGTGTGATTCCTGTGTGACATATTTGAACAGCAGGGTCTTGTGTAACGGGCTGGCTATTACTGGACATCTCTCAGAGCAGCTCCTGTTTTGCATTTAATATTTTAATATTGTATATGGAGGTCACAGATTAATATTTCTGAAATTTGTGTTCAGACTAAACATCATTTCTGTTCTTCATTCTGTGTTCCTAGTCTGGGACTGTAAAACTGACCAAGCCTGTGGCGTTATGGACCCAGCAGGATGTCTGCAAATGGCTGAAGAAACATTGCCCTAATCAGTATCAAATCTACAGTGAGTCATTCAAACAGCATGACATAACTGGTAAAGTATGCACTATTAGAAATATTTTACTTACTTAAAATATGGTGAATTGTTTTACTTTGCTGTTAATAGATTGTGACTGCACTGAGGGCTTTTTGTTGAATGAGTGACTAGAGGGTTGCAGGGTTTAGAGCAAAGGGAGTATTCCAGCTTTCATAGGATGTGGTAACTGATATCCTCATTTCTTTAAAAGACAGCTTCAGATTGTTCAGGGTCAATATAATAAGGAAATAAGTCAGTCTGTGTGTGGGTAAAGGCCTTACCCTGTTAATTCCAAAATAAAAAAAAAAGCAAAACCCAACCATTAAGAAACATCCTATGAGGAAAATGTAATTTGTGTCTTTTTAATCTTTCATTGAGATGTTTTGACCTTGAATTCATATTCTTTGTGCCTCTCCCCACTCTTTTTGAAAAAAAAAAAAAATTAATCTTCATATTCTTAACAAGTAGGATGGGAAGTGATCCCAACTGAGCCCCTCCCTTAGCCTGAAGCAGGATCAGTACAGCAAGTTGATTTCTGACGGATGTTTGTCTAGCTTTGTTCTGAAAAACTTGCAGTGAAGCAGATTTTTGCATCTCTCTATTCCAGTATTTTATGATTCTTAAAGTTGGTATTTTCCTAGGATCAGCCTAAAATCAAACTATTATTTCCAGCCAACAAAACTGATTTCTGTCCCAAATGTGGCTTGAGTACAACCAACCACTCTTTCTTACAGCCTTTGCTTCACTGTATAGGGTGTTCCTTCTCAGTTGCACACACTTTCCTTGCCTAGTCTAAAAAATATTTCTTTGTTCTATCATGGTTTCTCTGCAAATATACACAGGACCTCCAAACCTTCAAAACCATGTCTCTTTTCTTAAAGGAATATATTGGAAGCAAAATTGTATTTTTTTCTTATTTACTTTTTAATTTGCTGTAGTTGTCTTTTGGCTGATAACTTTGAATTGGCATGAGTTTAGCAAATATAACTTGGGACTTAAATAGCATTTTTGCTCGTATACCAAGCAGTAATTAATCTGTAAAAAATTTAATGTGGAGCACTGATTTGTTCTCTGCAGTGGTGGTATACAAAATTGGAAATTGGCATTCAGCCATTTAATGTTAAGCAGGAATTTGAGTTTCACATACAAATCTCAGTCTTAACAATAATGCATTGTTAACTAATGCGTGTTTCAGTCAGTGTCTGATCATGTACATGTGTACTTGTGTTGTTTCCGATTTTACCTTTATTCGTGTTGCTGTTTTCTTTCTGATAATATGTGAATGATTGCAAACACGACAAAGTGCCCATATTTGTTTACTATGTAGCTATAAGTACACGTACACACACGTAAGAGGTAGTTTGTATTGGTTTGCTAAGTGTTAAGGTTTAGTACATAACCATTGTGCCCATTTCCTCTGTCACCATCTGCTGAATGCAGTCTGTGTCTCCACCCATGTGTACAGAGCTGACTGCATCCAGAGCACTACTGGAAGAAAATTAAGCTGTTTTAAAATATTTTCCAGTACTGCTTTACTATATTCTCTTTCTAGAATTAAGGCACTGCGAGATGAAATTGAAAGGAAGACATTTTCATTTCAGCATAAACACTGATGGAAACCTTGGAGTTTCATTGCAGATGTGTGTAACTTTGAACTTTGTAGACCTCTATGAAAAAGAAGAATTGAGAACAATCTTTCCTACTTTTCGCAAAAGAGGTATAGGGAAAATATTGGTATGAGTGTTAGAAAGTAAATCTGCAGGAAAGAAAAGAACTTCAATTCAGCAACTACAAAAGAAGAGACACAATCAATATCTGTACAGATTTTATAAAAGTATAATGTGATAATATTGTGAGTGGAATCATTAACTCAGGAGGATGTTTCCAGTGCTGTTGGTCCACATGACTCTGATTATTTGAAATCTAATAAAGGGAAAGAAGAGTGGATTTGTGGCTCAGAAAAAGTAGAGCATGGAGGGAGCATGGAAACTAATGTGAAGATTAAGCTAAAGTAGTGTAACTATTCCCAGGTATGGCTGTGGAAAACGGATGTGATTGTTGAAAAATTCTAAAGAATTAATGTGACTTTACAGGCTGTTTTGATATGGAAAAATATGCTGGAAAGTGACATGAAAAGGATATTTAAACCTTATTTGAAGATAAAATCTAAGACATGGTGATAAGCCAGGAAAATAATCTTGAGCAAACATATCTAACAGTTGTAGATGTTGATTACAGTTTATTGTGGACAAAGATGCTACCAAAACTGTCCTTTTCTTTGTGGAGATTCAGATCTTTTTAGTACTTCTGACAAAGAGCAGCTACAGGATGTATAAGAAAAAAATCTTAATCTGGAAACTTACCTAGTAAGAAAGAAGATCTTCATATTAACAGTGATCTTGAGGATGTCATAGGGTAGGCAGAGTGTACTCTCATCAGATTTGCAGATGACAGCAAAATTTGAGTACCAGTCTACAGACAGTAGGGACTGTCTGTAGGACATTGTAGGGACAATCCATAGGGACCTAGGTATGGGGACCAGATACAGGCAGGAATACATCAATAGGACCCTTATGAAATTTAACAAGGACAATTGCAAAGTTGTGCCACTGGGAAGACCAAGGCTCTTGCACCCCACTGCAGCTGGGGCTGTCTGGGAAGTGGCTCTGGTGAAGATGACCTTGATAGTCTGGAAAACAAAGTGTTGTGCCTTGCAGCAAAGATAGCTGTCACTATCAACAGGAACACAGTAACCTGATCAAGACTAGTCATTATCCCCTTTACTCTGTACTTCTTAGACTACAGTTCTTAGATCTCCAGTGAAAGTTAGGCTGAGGGCTGCAAAGATGCTCAGGGCTGGAGCTCTTGCCCTGTGACCAGTGGATTGAAGGAGCTCAGCTTGTTCACTCTGGGGAAGAGGCAGCTTGCTGGGGTGGGATGGGGGCAGTAGCAGCAGCTCCCACTATACAGAAGGAGGTTGTCAACAACATGGAACCCAACCCTTCACAGTGATGTATGAGAGACACGAGGCTGAGGCTGAAAATAAGGAGGAATTTTCTTCCCCCATGAGGGCTTTTGAGCTTTGGAATGGGTTGCTCAGTTTCTATTCTGGGAAGGTTTCAAGCCCCAGCTAGATAAAACCTTGAGAAATCCAATCTGGTCTCATAGCTGACCTTGTTTTAAGCTGGAGGTTGGACTAGAAATCTGCTGAGGTCCCTTCTAATCTGAAACCTTCTATGGTCCTATGATTTGCTCAGTACTTAACTGAGTACCTCAGAACCAGCCAATGAAATGCATTTTGCAACCAGTTGGGGAGAATTAAATATGGACTAGTCTAGTAAGAAACCATGAGGTTTTTTTAATACATTAAATCCTTGGATTCAGGGATTGGAGCATGTGGTTGACTAATTCAGCAACAGGTGGGAAGTATTTTTAAGGTGTTGGACCCAGAGACAGAACAGAAAAAATCTGAAGGAGTAATGCTGAGCAAGATCTAAGGGCACCTGAATTAGCAGTGGTGGGAAAAATAAGAAAAGGGAGGGAAAAAGAAATGACAGTGGCCTGTACAACAAAGAGGCTCTACAACGGGTGTTGGTGTTTACACCAGTAGGAGGAGACATAAAAAGTTGGATTGACCTGCCAGTTTTCCCCATTCATTTTATACTGGTATATTCCTGATGGTAAACCTGAAAACGGACCTTGCTCTGTGTGCATTTGTGATTTTGAATTTGCTGGGCAGCAGATGACTGGGGAGTTCTAGAGAGATTAGTTCTTTGATTAGGTCTTATCCTGTACCACTGAAGCAAATGAAGATTTTTCCAATGTCTCAGCATTAACAGGGACAAGACTGGGTGTAGAATGACGAAGGAATAATGGTTTTGGGACATGTAGTCCATTGACAAAGTAAGAAAGCAGATGTCTAAGTAATTGTTTATGGATGTATGATCTAGAGGGAGGAAGGTAAGAAGGAAAACAGGAAGGAGGGAAGGCAGGAAGGAAGGAAGGAAGGAAACTCTGCTTCCCTGCTTCATGTTTTGTTTTTATACCGTGTTCCCCAGTATGCTAGTGCATGTCTTCAGAGCAAGAGATTTTAATGCTATGATCATTAAACAAACCTCATTTTGTCAAAGTAATACCCAAGAGGTACCGTGGTCTAATTGAAGAAATTTCATAGGAGGTACTTGAAAGGACTAAAGCCTTTTAAAATTAAACTTTTTAGAAGGAAAGAAACAGGACTCAAGAAAACCTCATTTTAGTTTTAGAAGGCACCAGAACTTTCAAATATTCATTAAATACCAAATGGCACCTTGGAAAGTGAAATATGAACTGATACTGAAAACTTGCTGCAAATAATCTTAAAATCTGGCTAATTCTACATCTTCAAAAGATGCTTGTATTAAATAAGCTTTATTGACATAAATAAGCTTTATGACATGAAATTCATATAAAATCATGCTTTCAAAATCGGCATTGATTAATTTTTTTCACTTGATTGATATATTTATAGAGTTTAGGGTTTATCATATCAGATTAAATGCTCCAGCTATTTAGCATTTTAGTGAAGAGATAGTCTCATGGTTTAAGATACTACACTGGAATTTGGAGATATCTCGTCTCTATTTCAGTTTACTCTGGAAGTTTACTTTGGAAGCATACCAGATCCTCAGGGTCTAAGTTATTCTAAGTTTTTTAAAAATCAAAGTGTTGCCAGATATCATTCCAATTTTTAGAACATATATAATTTAATTCTGCCCCTTGTTTCGTGGACTTCAGGTGAGTTTTGTAATGTAACCAGTGCAGTGACTTGGAGATGAAAGGTGTGCAGTGGACTGCAGGGGCCTATGTTTCATTCCTGGCTCCAGGGCAGGAAGGGTGACCAAAACCAGGAGGGCTTATTCACTGTGATGACACCTCTTGAACATAATCATCCTTTGCCATGTGTTTTGCTTAATGTACAACAGAGATGAAGATTCCAGTGTTGTTAAATGTGTATATGTGTATAAATGATATTGAGTCAACCAAGCCTTCCTGTTAACTGGTCTGTTTCATTTGGAACAACTTCTGCTCACTTCCTGACCCTTCCCTTGGCAAGTGATTCCAACATTATCTTTCATCCTTCACTTATTGATGAGTATTATACTGACTCAAAATATCTCTTGTGCCAGTGACATAACACACCTAACGTGAGGCCTGATGCAAGAAGCAAAATGAGGTCTTCTGTAAAGTGGCTTTCGTAGGTGTTCCCCAATTGTTTCCTGACACCTGTCCTTTGAGAGTCTTCTCACAAATCCTGCTGTTGTTACATTGTAGAAGACTACATAAACCGGCACCTTTTCTTAGATTATCTCATTGGACATTGTTCTGTTGTCCCTTAAAAACTGGTCACAGCCTATTAGGTTGTTACTGGTAGAGACGTGTTTATGATCAGGTAGGACTGATACCAAGCAAAGAAGTTCCTGGGATAGGGCAATGTGTTGTAGGAAAAGTACTTAAGCGCCCTTTAAAATAGTATTAAAGTTTCTCTTTGCTTGGTCCCAAATTGTATCAAGTTTTGAGCATTCTTCAGCACTGTCATATATCTCAGAAAGCACCTTCATTGTGTCTAAATTGAGGGTGTTTCTAATAAAGTATTAGTTACTTTCCTTGTTTTGGATGTGACAGTGCTCTTCAGCACAAGGAGATGTCTTCTGCCAAGCAGTCTTAGTCTGATAGTGGAAGCAGAAGCAACTTTCATCTCCAACAATCTCTGTGAAGCCCTTCCCTTCACTGTGGTGCAAAGCATAAACCAGCCTTACTCTCAGTCCTTATTTATGCCACTTTTCCATGCTCTTTCTGTGAGGTCTTAACAGCAAGCTTGGTTGGTGGGCTGTCAAATCAATCCTGACTACATGCTGTCAAATCAATCCTGACTACATGCATCTGCAGTTTGAAAAATAAAATAAAATTACTGCTTCACCCTGGAGAGAGCTTTTATTCTGCTGTCTGGATAAGGTCAGGCCTATTTGCAGCATTCTTTGTGGAGCTGTGATGCTTGTGTTGGAAAATGTGAAGGACTGAAGAGTTTTCCCTGTTTCATACTTGACCGCCCTCAAATTTTTAACATGTGGAACACGTCAAAGAGTGATGAGTGTCAGAACAAGGCTTCTGTTTGCATAGTATGTGGCAACTGTTCTTTTTGCATGGAAGAGTATCAGAAATATATTAATGTAACCCTGTGTTTACATAGCGTAGAATTGAAAGAAGTTGGAAAAGTAGAAATATTTTTTTTCAATATTCAGCCTCCTACTGACATAGAAGATTTTGTGTGAAAATAATCTTCTCTCATGTCTCAGCAATGGTTTCTGGGTCTGTCTTTTCAGTCAGATGACAGTTCATAAAATATGTGGCAAAATTCCACCGCATGGGACCAAGCTGTGATGGCTGCCAAGAGATTTGGTTTGACCAGGACAGCTCATATGCAGTTGAGAAGGGGACAGTGAGGCTTTCTAACACTTCATGGGAATTGTAACATAAGTATTAACATAGTTTATTATTTTCTAATAAACTGTCTTTTCTGTGATAAATAATATGTGGAGTTCATCAATTAGTAATGAAATAGATATTTTTTTCCTCTGTGCACAAAACAGTGGGGAGTGTTTGGTGCTCTTATTTGTTACATAAAATTCTATGTGGAAGAAGTGATAATACAATCTGTTCTGTTTGCTAGGAAAGGGAACTTGATAAAGGGCAATGGAGGCATTTTTTGCCTTGCTTGTCAAATTGACGTTAAATTCCATGTCTGCTAAATTCAGAATGAAGTTTCCATGCTCCTAATCCATTATCAGCTGTGAGATCTGCTGTGCAAGTAGCTGATGAACATTTTGCACAGTTTCCTGTCTTAGTGGATATTTTTTGGGTCAAGCAGCTTTTCCTTGGTGTGCTGTATCCACTTTACCTGGGAAGATCTCTCATGGTTTCAGTAAAGAAGTGAATTGTATTCTAGCTGCCTCTTTTTCTTTCCTTCAGTATTCGGTAGAGCTGTGGTAGCTCGATTTGCTGTAGCTGACACTGCTGCCTGATGTAGAACAGAGAATCTAAATGATCTTTGAACTGAAAAGTGTAATTCCAGTCCTTTAGCTTCAGATCTGAAATTCCCTGTCACCTTAGTGCAGATGAATTCTTCTGTACTCTTAGAGTATGAGCATTTAGGGGAGAGAAGAAAAAGATATATTGCTCTTCATTTGAAGCAGTCTTTAATTGTTCCTTGGTACTTACTCTTCATATGCTGTCAGATGGGGAATTAATGTTTCATAATTATACATGCAATGATAATTGGATTATTCCTTCCCTCTAACACAAGGGTTTTTCATTTTTAATTTAATCTTGTTATATTTACTTTAGTAATTTTTTTCCTAACTAGAGATCATATCATTTTACTGTCTTCCTTGGAAAGATCTTTGTTGTACAGTCCTTGTAAACCTGATCCACTGTATTCTCTACAGAACACTGATTCACATCAATATTGTGTACAATGCACTGCCAGAAACTCTCACCATGGCAGCCAGTTTCAAAATCAATTTCTGTTCCTTACTTAGAAGAGATCTAAAAATGTGAATTAGGTTAAGATATAGAAAAGTGTTTCAAATGTCTTAGCAAAACCTATTTCAGGAATTCTCAAACGATATTGTAAAGCTTTGTGATATTTCCTAGTTTGCTGATGAGGCTGCCCAGTGTATCTGCAAGAAGAACTGAACACTGATTGTGATCTGTTGATAGAGCCAAAAAGCTTAAGAGCTGCTGATGTAGGCTTTGGGTGCTTACCCATCTGTCTTAGGTAACTCAGGCATCCACTATCAGTGGGATTTGTAAAACCAAGGGTAAATTACTGAAGTAGTAAGTGGAGAGAAAAGGATTGCCTCCAAACAGATGAATTTAGTGGACTTAATATAACTAAGAGAAGATGTTATGAAAACAACCCTTTTATTTATGTTCACCCTATTTCCTTTGTCCTCCCTTTGTTTTGTGATCCTTCTCATGTTCTTGATTAAGCCTACTTTTTATCAACTATTTTGTCTTTAGCTGCTTTACAGGGATATTGATTAATTTGTAAAAGTTCTAACATTTTGGCCAATATCAAAGCTCTACCCTCTCATTTTACTTCTTAGGATGTTTTTTTTTTTTCTACACATTTTTGGATCTATCACTAACTGTTAGTGATTGCATTATTACTTTACCATGTTCCTTGATTGATAAAGGTTGTGGGAGAGCCCTTTATCTAGAAGCTAGACAAGGTGAAGCTCTGTTATTACTTGGACGACCTCCAAGAAATTGCCTGAAGCCATGGAATTCTTAACCCTGATAGCACTTTGTTATTTCCTTTTTTTTAATTTCCCCACTTGATTAATACTGATGAACAACTTCAAGATGGTGCATAATGGTCTGGAGTCTCTCCACCCAAAGGACGGGGTCCTTAGTTTAGAATTGGCCACCGAATATTTAGCCCTTTGCATGAATTGTGTTGATTCCAAGTGTTGTGCCCTGACTGAAGTCTAATTAGGCTGTTATTCTATGTTGTTTTTTTTTCAAACTCCTGCTGTATTTGTGGCGTCTGGAAATCATTTTTTCAACTTAGTTAAACAGATGGTTGCCATTGATGAGTTCTCATTTTCCATCAACACTTCAGAAGTTTTGGATCCCATTTTGGTGCACCAGGAAAAGAAATGGGAGATATTGCAGGGTCTCCTTTCAGGTAACTTTTGCTATTGCTTGTGAAGAAATATTTGTTGCCTTTGCTGTGTAACTACGACATCAATTTTTTGGCTCAGCTGTAGGTAAGGAAAACTTAGATGAGAAAAACTAGACTGATTAGGTGGAGGAGTTGTTAGAGGACCATACAGTTCTTAGTTTTGAAAAAGTGAATTAATTTGCTGCTTAGTGGGTGTGTGTTTGAGATATCAGTGAGCAGCTAGAGCTGATTCTTTTTATTTCAGCTTGTTACTTGCCAGCATGTGCTATTCATGATACAGAGATTTAGTCTTAGTGTAATCTTATAAATATTTGGCAGTGTTCCTTAGTCCAATAACACATCCAACCTCACGGTGAAATGCAGAAGGAAGCTCCTGATATCTGAACCTGGATGAAACCATTGCTGAGGGTTTGACTTCTATTTTGAACAACAGGGAGAATTTCTTCACTAAAAGGAGATGGTCAGGCATTGGAACAAGCTGTGCAGGGAGGTGTTGGAATCCACATGACCAGAAATTGTCAAGAAATGCCTGGGCATGACATTTAGCCCTATATGGTTTAGTTGACACGGTGGTGTTGTTTGGTCAAAGACTGGACTTGATCTTGGAGGTCTTTTCCAACTTTAATGATTCTAAGCGTGTATTTAATCTCTCTCATCCAGTTGGTCTGCAATATCCTGTGTTCCTTCTCTCACCTCTGACTTGCTGTTGCCTCCAGATGCCCTCCACCAATTATGATGTGATTCCAGCTTCTTCATGGTCTCTGGTTTATAATACGTATGTAGACAACGACTCCAGTCCTACACCAAGTCTCTGACAACTGGATTAACCACATCTGTCACAGCCCTATGTTCTATGGGGTATTCTGGTTTCTCTGCCGAGACTCCGGGCACAGCCCAGAGGAACTGGGCTGCCTTCTGCAGCTGCCTTCTCCCGAATTCCCTCGCTGCGGCCGGGCGAGCAGCCACCTGCAGCCCTCAGGACTTCCCTGCGGTGCTTCAGCCCCTCAGCGGCCCGGGGCTGCCGTTGGGACGGAGCCGGGGATGCCCTTGGGAAAGCCGCGGGATTCGCCTCTTGCCTTGCCCGGCCCCGCGGGTGCAGCCCCGCGCGCCGCCTGCAGGGGGCGCGGCCGCACCGGGAACGGCCCGGAACGGGAGCGGCGGGGCCGCGGGAATCCCCGCGCAGCCGGGAGCGCTCGCTCCGCACGGCCGCCTCAGCCCGAGCCTCCCCGCTCTGCTAATGAGCTCGGCAGCGCCTCGTTTGTCATGTCCCTCCTTGATTCTGTTCTTGGAAATAACAGCCCAGCCAGCTGAGACTTTTGCAGAGAGCAAAGAGACTGGAGGAGAAAGGATTTCTCCCTTCTCTACCTCCCTCACATTACAATAAAAATAAAATCCAAAGATCTTTTTCTTTTTCTTGTTCTTTTTTTTCCCCTCTCTTTGGTTGCTGAAGTGCTAAAGCAGCTGCCCTCTACTAGTCAGGGTTTGCCGAAGGAATAGCTTCACTGAAAAGAAGTGCCTCTTGGTGCTCAAGTGGAAATTGTTTGATTTGATATAGTTAATTGAACAGGTTGAAAGTCTGACAGGGTGCAGGGCAGTGCACCTGACCCCAAGCTTCATCCTTGTTATAGCAGAATGCACAATGCAGGGAGGTCACAAATACCTGTCTCTTCAGCAAAACACGTAAGGACCCAGCTCCAGAATTTTTCTGTGGATTCTGTGAAAAAAGCTCTTGGAATGCAAAAAAATATTTTAAAAAGGCTGGATTCCATCCAAGCCCTTACTGCATTGAGGAATTGATTTTCATCCTTTAACCCAGCAAGGATCTGCACACCCTGAGAAATGCTTATCTGATTGTTCAGATCCTAGTGGTGACCAGCACTGAACTGATGCAGAAGAAGGCTTCCTGTCCATCTGTGGGCATCCAGACAAATGCTTGCTGCTCAGAAGGAGGAATTGACTGTGAGAAACTTGTATCTTTTAATTGATTCTGTTACCTATGAACCCAAACCACCACTTAAAAATGTGAGTCTACTGACACAAAAGCTTACAATTGGCCTGAAGCATGTACATGTGGATTTATCTGTGAACCTTTTAAACAAGGTGGACTAAAGAAATGGCTCCTTAAAAAAACCCCACGACACAATACAGTCTCCCATCCCCTGAGGTGTCATTAATGTTACTGAACCCCAAAGTACTTATTAGAGCCAAATTCTTGTTACACAGCAATCAACACTAAGTGTCTGGCCTCAAATAAAACTTGGGGACTCCTATTGTGATGGCTTCTTCTTAACTGCAGCTACTATCTAACTGAATCTAATATCTGAGAGCTTATATTTGATGGCTATGTTGTTGCTGAAAATCAGGCACTCTGTTCTTCAGTGTCTGCAGTCTGCTGTGGATTTTAGTATTTCTTTAGTCCTGATTTTAGTCTTTTAACTCTGCAGAAAAGGATGGGGGGGGGAACACAAACCCAAATTAAAAAAACAAAACAAAACAAAACAAAGAAAACTAAAAATCATGTCAAAACATGAGCTGTTCCACAAAAGTTTTCATAATCTCAAGAGTCTGCAATCCATCCGGCTGTGCAGGCCTTACCCTGCTTTCCAGTATTTCTGCTTGAAGCATGAGGAATTTGTGCCTGCCAGGTTGGTAAGAGAAGCCTCCAAGTTCCACAGACAAAAGTGTTGCTTCTTAATCACTAAATAAAAATCCCAAATGCTCTCCCAAGGGGAATTTGAGGTTTTGTTCTGTTTTGTGAAATGCCAAACAATGATGCCCTTGAGGAAATGTGTATCTTTTGTCAGTGTGCCATGTGTTTGAGACAAGCTGTCAATGTAATCCCAGTCCTGTCAGCTGTACTGACAGGGCACCTGCATTGCACAGGGCCTGGTGACATTGTGTTACGATTACAGGGAGGTCTTTTACTTAAATGTTTGATCTCAAAACAAGTTTATGTGTATAAACCCCAGTCAGTCTCTCTGTAGTCTCTTTTCCCACCTCTTGGGTGCAGGGAATTGCTGAATTGAGATTATTTACCTGTTTGCAGGTCAAAATTACCAGAACCTGTAACTATTTTGGTTAGAAGTGTCCTTTTGAAACCATCTAGTCCAACCCCATTGCTCAAGCAGGTTCAACTAGAACAGATTGTCCAGGAGTGTGTCCGGTTATGTTTTGGATGCCACCACAGTTGTTCTATTTAATCAAGGTTTTCCCTGACTACACCTTTGAAGGTATAATTCTTAATGTTTGTTTTACATAGGATATGTAGATTTTATGTTACAGTACTTGTTCTTGATCTAAATATAACATCTCAGAACCTGAAGATGGATTAATAAGGTTATTCAAAAAACAATGCCAAATGTGCAATGATCCCCAATGGCCTATAAGGAAATGTTTGTTGCGTATTCCAAATTTTTGTTGCTGTTTTAAGGTATAAACACTGTCTGGAGAAATGCCAGGAATGTGACAATCTGTTATGAACATATCAAACCTATGAAGTACTGCAATCTAATCCACTGTCAAGCTCTAGTTGAATTGCCTTGCAAAATTGCTCGTGTCCACTGGTTTATGGATGCTCTATGCATATAGATAAAGCTTGTCATATATTGGCTTATCAAAAACAAACAAAAGACAGCTTGATTGTGATGAATGTCACCTGTAAGCATTATCCTAGGCTAATCTACTGCTGAATTTGCCATCCACAGATGTTTGCAGTCCTTTTTTATGTCCCATTAAGCCATATGCAGACCCACATCATAGTGACTCATTCCAAGCCTGTCTCATGGAGAAAGCTTTTTTCTGTTAATAAATGATGGTCTGTGGTTTTTTTATTACTCTCAACACAAGGAGCTACAGACCTGTTAGCCTCTAGCCAGTTCTGCCAAAAGAATGGAACAGTTAATATGGGCTTCTGTCAACAAAGAATTGTATTGTATAGGTAATACCAGTTATCTTGATGCTCAGCCTGTCAAACTAACCTGGTACATTTTTATTTCTTTCTCTTGTTTTTTTGGGGTTTTAAAATTTTTTTTCCATTGGCAAGGGTACAAACTAAGTATTTAACAGCTGCCATGCAGAATACATGCCTTTATGTGCCCCGAAAGCATACAGCTTAGGATCACATGACATCTTAATTAAACATGTGCTTTTTGATTCCTTATGCTGCGTGCTGGAATGAGGCTGGTTCATTGACAGATGCCTGTACACAGTAGGGAGACGCTAATGAAAAGGGCCTTTATTGGTGTCCCCTGGTTTAGCTGGTTGTGCAGCATCGTTCAGCTTTCTGTGTTGGTTCCCTAAGTGTAGCAGTTGATGTGGCAGCAAACAATCAGCAGGGTGTATTGATGATACAGGTGTGGTAGAAATAATCCAACTAAGTGGTTCTGAGAAAATTCATTTTATTGAGCCAAATGTAGCATGGTATATGAGAAACCTCTTCATCCTGTGAGTACAGCCTCTTCTCCCTGGGAAAGCAGGCTGTCAAGGAAAACAAAGAGTTGACAGGTAGTGTAGGTAGATATATTACACGTACTCTAAATGAAAAGCTAATGAGACTAATCTCTTGTTATAAAAGTTGAACTGAATAGCAAGGATTGTTGTAATGTGCATAGGTCAGGCTGCTTAAATCTACAAGGATGCTGTGTCCAGTTGTGATGTTTTAACTCTAAGAGTAGCATAGAAGTAGATGGAAAGCAAGAGCACAGCCTTTTCCCAAGCCTGGAAGGTGAGCCTTGTGTTGTCATGTTACAGGAGATGAAGCTGCTGGAAGGAAGGTTAATAGGTGACTTGATAACTGGATATAGGGATTTAGCAGGACAACAGTGTGTGTTCAAAAGCTGAAATTGGAAGCTTGAGTGATTCAGTAATCGGAAAATGAATCCTGGCTTTGCAGGTCATTCAGCAGTGGAAGTACTTACTAGGAAAAAGGGTAGATTTTGACAAATTCGACTTTTCAAAAGGTGGGAAGGGTGAGTGGGTAAGCATGTCTATGTGCAGTACCCAGGCTGCATGGTCACAGGGATCCTTCAGCAGAAGTATCAGCAATCTCTGGATTCCATTACACTCTGCAACCTCATTTTGTGAATTTGGGTAGGAGATGATTTGTATTTGCAGTTGCATTTTTCTGCTTCTTGAGAGTCTATGCCTTTAGAAGCAAACACCCCTCAGAAGCTCACAGCAGCCTTGAATTAGGCACCCAGCATAGCAGGAGAAGCTAGTTAGCAAAACTACAGGTAAAACCATCTACCAGTTGTTCTTTCTGTGTTCTACAGAAGTTTTTTCCTACTTATTCAATCAGTATGTCAGACTAGGTCTAGGGTAAAACTTATGTACAGGCATTCACATTTTAGGCTGAATATAAGCAGTCCTGCATACTCCTGGATATAGCCCTGTTGTAACCATCACATTTGGAGTAAGTACTTGTGCTTAGGGAACTATGTGGTATTTGCCTGACAGCCTCTCCTATGGTTCGAATCTCTTATATTTTCCTGTGTTTGACCAGAGAGCAAGCTAGGCTAGATACACATACTGTGGAAAATCTAAATCTGAGATTTGAAGGTCTTGTCTGTCTTCTCTTTGAATTCCCCTGTTACTTGCATTTTGCAAATATATCAAATGTGACGTGCAAAGATGATGTCTGTAAACAATCTATTACATTTCTTACAAACCCAGTTGGATGCTGATGCATGCTCACATACCTGCTATTCATTTAATTCTCTTCTTAGGCATCGTTTCTGTACAAGCCTGTTAATACCATCTGTTTTCCATGTCTATGTACATATTATTCTTAGAGCACATAAACATTTGTTGCTGAAGCTGCATATGATTCTCTTTTGCTAGGACAGGTACCAGAACTTGCAGTCTGGTGGGAGACTCTGCCTTCCCAAGCTGTCACCTGGGAATCTCTTTACATTTGTCACTTCAGAAGTGGCTCGTGCACTGTCCTAAAAATGATAATGAAAAATAATTATTGATAAATATTGAAAAATAACCTTTTCTTCTGAAAGCACAACCCTCTGAGTATGTTTTCCAATTCAGAAATGTGTGGCCATCAACTCACGTTGCCTGGATCAGATCAACAGAAGGATTTTAGCCATGGATCTGTCTTTGGCCTCCATATGCTACATGCAGTATTGTCATAAAGTTTGCTGATCTAACTGTGTTGGTGGGATGGGACATAGAGCTACAAAGTATGGACAACAAATCAATCTGGCAGAAATCAAGGCTCACACTTGCTGTGTTTGTAACATTTTTAGGCAAGAGTATATTCTACTTGTGGAAATGCCCTTGCTTTTTTTCCTGGGTTTATGGCTTCTTAGGGTTTAAATAGAATACATAATCTCAAGGTTTGAGATTTTGCAAAAGCTCTTGAGGGATTTGGATTGTGAAGTTCAGGCATTCTCCAGTGTCTATTCAGAACAGTTCGATAACTGTAGGCTTCCAGGACATTTTACTTTGGTGCATGAATTTTCTTTAACAAAAGCAGAAGCAATTACCTACTCAGGTCAGAGAATGTAATTCATAAAACTGTCCAAGATTTTTTCTTGAGTTTTTTGTTGTTTGGTTTTTTTTCCTTGATAAGGCTAATTCTTAAACTACTTCATAAATGGTTCAAAGAGAAACTGAATCATCTGAGAGTCTGATTTCCTGGACCTCATAATTTTTACATCTGCACTACTGCAGTAAGGCACAACTTTGCCTGAACCCAGCTCTCAGACTAGTGAAGGATCACATAGAGTATTCGTGAGCACTCCTGTCTGAGCGAGGTGGAGCTTTGAGGCAATGGTCTGTGATGCTGCAGTGGAGAAATACATTCTTCAATACCTGCACACCTGCAGACTGCAGTTTCAACTCAAAATGCTGAACTGCATTGATTCCCACATTGCTCATTATCAGAGCTGAATTCAGTGAAGCTGTCCCGAACTGCTTACAGTGATTACAGATGTGGGTGATGGTTTCCAGTCTTCTACAGGGACCAGTCACTGGAGGACCATGAGGGCTTTATTTTGCCCATGAATTTCACAGCAACTGGCTGACAGTAGAGGAAGTATTGAGAGTCTTCATTTCAGGTACTGATTAATGTTCATTCAAAGCACTGCACATTCAGGACCTAACTGGGAACTTCCAGTGGTTTTTTGTCCTGGACTTAGGTTTTTTTTTTCTTCTGTTTTGAGGCTTTTTGTCCTTCTGTTGAACAATCTTCCTTTCCAGTAGTGGAAACCTTTAAAAGTGCAGGCATGACAGTTCTTTCATTGTATCCAGCTCCACAAAGGCACTACCTGGCTTGGATGACTTTGTCCCTAAGCCTGGGGTTGGAGTATGCACAGTCTCTTGAAATGATTCTTTGAGTGGGTCTGTTGAGTTGTTGCAGACTGAAATGCTTTGAAGGTTCTAACATGAGCAAATTTACATTGATCTTCATGAAGACAGCACATTGGCACAAAGGCTTAGCATCATTTTACTTTCCAGTTAGAAACTGTGGGGTATTTTTCTTCTTCCCAGCAGTCACTTAATTCTTTTAACTGAACTGCAAGTATTTTCCCTGACCTTGTATTGAAAATCATTGAAATTTTGGTAAAAATAATTAAGCCTAAAAAATCAGTCTGATAAAAATAACTGACATGGAAATTTTCAGCCAGTGGTTGAAGTTCAGCAACATTTCTTGATTATAAAAGATGTCAAGCAGCTATAATCATAGTCATCTACACCTGTGCTGTATGTGTGTGCCAAAACATGTATTGGGTCTCTTTTGAAAGGAATATATGTAATGGCTCATTGTTACAAGTCTTTCTGTTTGGCTGTATTGCACATTTCTGTTTGTAAAGGGAATGTGAGTTTAGAGGGACTGTTGCTGTTCTGTGGATCAAGTGTGTACCTTTTTGGAAGCTTTCGTTTTCTTCTAATATTGCTTTATTTAACAATGAATTCTTCAAACTAGAAATGTACTATCATTCCTTATGTAGAAAATAATTAGCAGTAAATTGTATTTCTTATGCATAATATGTTGTATATGCAGTTTCTGTGTGTAATGATTTTCATGAATTCTCTCTCAAAACGAAGTATACATGATTTTCAAATCTGTTCCATATGCGTCTTTAAAGCAGTGATGTAGCTGTAGTTATGAGTGTGCTACATCAGGCTGCAGATGCATCTAGCAGAGGATCCTCTCTGTCCAAAGGTAATGCTTAGGAAGGAGTGTTGATACAGGACAAGCATATTTCCTCCTAATACCCTCCTGCTTTCCAACAGTTTGAACACATTATTGTTTGAATTGATCTTCCTCATATCTAGTCTGAATCTGTCTTCCTTTAGGTTGAAAAACAGGCCTCACTAAAAAGTTTGACCCTGTCTTTCTTATAGGCCCCCTTTAAGTACTGGAAGGCAGCAATAAGGTCTCCCTGGAGCCTTCTTTTCTATAGGCTGAGCAATCACAGATTGAGATATTTCTGTCAACATTGATGGAAGTTAGCTTTGAGGAACTTGCAGTATTTACTTACAGATCTCTACTGCTGCAATACAGTTCTAACCTTCAGAGACACCACTTCTGAAGAGCTCACAGAGCCTTTTTATTTTGTTGAATTTGATGAATGATGGCTGGCTTTCATTTCCCTGACAGTCTGTTTATTTTCACCAGGTGTGCTTCAGGGCTGACTCTGTTTATTTGTTTGTTTTTCTCCTTTATTAGAGAGATAGTTAGTTGTCAGTGAAATAACAATTACAGTACCTGAGCATTTATTGCATGTTCTGGAATGCCAGATGTCAGAATACAACTTACAGAAAAAAGATGGAAACTTTATCTCTTTTTAGTCATAGTAGTCTTGAAAATATAAGGCAAAGTAGAGTATGGCTTTTTTTATATTCCATCTGAGTGAATCCTTCAGTAGTAAGCAACTATTTGCATACTCTTTATGTAAGCAAGCTCTAGCTAAACAGCATCCACTAAATCTTGTGCAGTCTATTGCTGACTTGCAAGAATTGCTGGGAACTGTTACACCAATATGATCATCCATCTGGCAGAAAAACGCTGTAAGCTGCAGTGCCATTAACACTTTTGTATAGCAAAAGCTTTGATGTGCTGGATCCATTCTGTACCTCAATGAATTACCCACAGTAAAAGAGTAGTATAAACAACTGTAGTCTGAAACACTCTCTTGTACAAACCTGCAGTTATAATTGGTCGTGAGAGACTGTGGGAAGCAGTATCTTTTGATACTATCTCTGAGAAATATATCAAAATGATTAAGTAGATTTCCCTAAGAATTTGAGGACTTGCTAATACTTGACTGAGATATGATTTTAAAAAAAGCAAGCATGCAGCTTGCTGGTTTTCAATAATTAATGGCTTTATTGAGTGTAAAAAAGTGGAAGTTGCCAAATTTGACCTGGGACCAAAATCATAGCTGGAATATTGAACTTGTTTTGTTTTATGTAAACCACAGTGACGAGTCATGTAATTGTCCTCTCTAGGAGGTTATTGAGAAGTCCTTAAACTGATTGCAACTGCAGTGGCCCAACATGGACAACGAATTGGTTTAACTTAACTTCAAATTGTTTTGCACTAACAAGCCCTGTGACTAAAATTTGTGTGTCACCTGGTTGTCAAACCACCTTGGAAGTGGATTTATTTAGATGTGGGTTGGATTTGCCCTCCACAAAGTAGGTATGGATGCCCTTGTGTCCTCTTGAAACTCTTGCAAGCATACTAAGTGTTCTAAGTAGTTCCTTATAACTCATACAGCCAGTAATGCAGTAACTCAGTGCAGACTGACATGTTCTCTCCTGCTCCAGAGGCATCCAGTCAGGATTTCATCTCTAGTTTTAAATATTGGTGTGCAACTGTGACCATCCCATGCAATTCAAGTTTGTGGGAGATCACATCTCTTTGTGCTGATTGGTCCCCAGTCATACCTCAGGCACCTGTATTGTGGTCATGTACTGGAAATGCTCAGTGTAATTGACCCCTGGAGAGGGGAGCTTTGTCTTTGCCAGGTGTCAGGGCAGAAGTTTAACAGAGCTGTAAAGTCAGGAATGAGGCAGATTCTGAGCAAGGAGGCAGCCAGGGCTCTCTGCCTTTGTAAAATGGAGAAGCTGTGGTCACACTATATTGACTATTACCTCTCAACAATACAGTGAGAGGTGTGGTGCTCTAACTTAAAAAAAACTTCTGCATCTCTTGTTAGAGGTGCCATATTTCTTTCAAACCTTGTGATGGTGTGAATAATGTAACTCTTATCCAAACCCATGTGCTGCTGAAGCATGTGGAGTCATAGAAATCTTTAGAGAGCCCAAGTTAAAACAAGAAAGACCTGGACTGCAGCTCTCTACCTCAACCAATACTGTTTCCAAATCCTGTAAGTATTTAAGACTATATAGAAATTAGAACTTAATGGAAGGAGAAATGATGTACTTACCACTGCTGGACTGATTGTGGCATTTAGAGGTGGCGCAAATTCTTTATTCTTCGTTTAGGGTGATAAGAAAGCTCAGAAAAGTTATACTTGTCTTTCCACTGTATGGGTTACCTCAATCCAAAAATAATAATAAAGGATACAAAATAACGATATCACCTTACTGAAAGATTGTTAAAAGTACTGGAGACAGCTCATCTGCTTTTTTCATTGTAGAATCAGTATGAGAAGATAGAAATGTAACTGATAGAGAAATAATTTAGCCTTCTTAAGCAAATGCTCTTCTAGCTTTGGACAGCCTTAGGACTCTGCAATAAAAATTACTTAATGAGAACAACTATTGAAATTTTATTATTAAAAATAATAAATAATATCCTGGCATGTCATTGTATTTGTAGTTTGATGGTTTTATACTCCTCTCTTTCTGTTTTGAAGCACAACTGTCATAATATCCAAGCAGGCCCTATTACAAACAGAGAAGAATTATGTGAAAAATAACTTTGTACATAACATTGTTCATTAAAATTGAAGCTGTACAATACAAATGAGAGCGTGAATGTCTCAGTTATGAGTAACACTTTGTATGAGTTCACACTCAGGTGGGTAAGTGTTGTTCTGGTTTTGGCTGGGATAAAGTTAATTTTCTTTTTAGTCACTAGTACATTGTGTGATTTGATTTGATTTCAGTGTGAGGGTAATGTTGGTAACACACTGATGTTTTGGTTGTTGCTTAGCAATGCTTGCCCAGAGTCAAGGACTTTTGAGTGTCTCAAGCTCTGCCCCTGAGGATTTGCACAAAAAGATGGGAGGAAGCATGGCCAGAACAACCATGAACCAGCCATAGGGATATTCCATACCATAGAACATCATGCCCAAACTGGGGAAATTGGCCAAGAGGGGCTAATTGCTGCTGGGGAATGAGGTGGGTGTTGGTCAGCGAGTGCTGAGCAGCTGTACTGAGCATCACCTGCGTTTTATTTTTTCCCGTTACAGTTATTCTCATCAGTAGTAGTAATATATTTTACTATCATTAGTGTTACTATATTTTACTTTATTTCAATTATTAAACTGTTCTTGTTTCAGCCTACAAGGCTTTTTCCTTCCCTTGTTCTTCTTGCCATCCCACAGCTGCATGGTGCTGAGCTGCCAGCTGGGGTTAAACCATGACAGTGTGTATGGAGCAACATTTTACTTTATCACACAAGTAAAATTTCTTATCTAAGTACGTGGATTTCCCATTAACCCCGCTGGGATTTGAAATAGCAGTCTCTCTCTCTCTTTTTTTAAAAATAATTTCATAGTGGCTGTTTCATGTAACTAAGATGATCTGATACTGCATGTTGAAGTGGAGGTCTCTCTTGCTTTCAGAAAACTCTTGATTGCATTGCAGAAGTCAGCCATAGCAAGAAACATTTCTGTGTTAAGTGCCTGGTAAGCTGCTCTCTAAAAAGCGATTTTCCTTGACTGTTCTGGGACTTCTTAAGGTGGATTTGAATTGATTCTCTTTTCTGGTCAAGGGTTCAGTGGAAGATTTTGCAAACTTGGGGAGTGCACTGAATGCTTGGCAGTCCCAAAATGCTGCAAGTCCAGACTGATCTCGGGAGATGCTCCTCTCTCTGTACATGTAAATGTTCTTGTTGTCAGCGTGTCTGTGGGTGTAGGTCAGGACCTTTATAAAGTCCCAGCATTGTGGTACTTTTTAACCTTTTTCTTCACCTCTCCAGGTGATCAGTGTGATGCTTTAAAGCTTGATGAAAGTATCTGTGGTGAATCTTAAAACTTAGAGTGGGAAGTGACAACATTTCTTATTAACAGCTTTTTACCATTCAGGAACGCTGAGAGAACAAACCATTAGGAGCTGTCTTTGTATTGACCACTTTTGTGACAGTAGAGTAGTTTTCTTGTCTCTTGTAACAGTCGTGTAGAGCAGGTCTGGTGTTAGCCAGCCACTCTGTAACAGGAGGAGGCTCTTGGCTAGCAAGGAAGAGGTGCTTTCCAGTACTGGGGAAGTTACTTTGCAGAAGGTGTTCAGTCTGCCGAGTTGTAAGAAAGTGATTTACTTTGATCACATAGTGTTTATCCCAAGTCTGGAATGATATCCCAATAATGACTGTGCTTAGGTAAAGACCAAAATCTGGTAACTGTCTCTAGAAGTAAAAGATTTTTGTCAATCTTCCTTTCCCAGATCTTTTATTGCCCTTGCTGTAAAGCTGTTCCTGTGGAGACTGTGCCAGTGGTCTAATTGTGCTCACAGGTGGGAGGAAACCAGTGGCATTTTTTCCATGTGTCCTGACAGTGCTTGAGAAACAGTACTGGCTTAGAGGTCAGGATTGCAGAAGACATTATGGGTGTTCTCAGAAATACGAGTGAACTGACATAGGCACACCCTACAACTGTAATTGATGGTCCCTGTGAATCAGGCAGAATATACGTGTAAAAATCCTTGACAGCTCTTCTGACTTGTGCAATGTGATACACAGCATGTTGCCCTTCAGAAGTAATCCAAAATTGGACTTGATATTACTGCTTTTTGGGCTGTTTTTCACACATTGTCTCTTACATGACTTCACAGAAGTAGCATTCCTTAAAGAAATGTGTTGCTTTCCTCAAACACAGTATCCCAGTCATTTATACCTCTTCTCTTTCTCCTCATTTTCAGTATTTGAAAATGTTGGAACAACTTTCTCATAAGTATGACCTGAGACAAGGCCTAAAGCCAGCAGAATCCTTAAAATGCCTAGAAGTGAAAATTAAATCTAAATGAAATTGTCATAGTCATTAGAAACTTAACCAGACATCTCTTTTCCATTGCTTTTCATCATTTTCTCTTTTGAGAGAACCAAGTAATTTAAAAGTTTAGGACAGGTGAAAAACAGCAGAGGAAATCCTTCCAGCTGCTGTGGTTTGTGCCAATGGACACAAGGAATTCACAAGGAAGGAGGTAATTTTGTCTCTCCTCTGACCTCTGATTTCTGAGAAATCAGCTTATACTTTTACTTTTCAGGAAGAGTGAATGAATCCTGGAAGTCTTCTTGTCTTTTAAGATTGATCAAACCCTTATGCAGCAGATGTACTACGTTGGTAGAACTGGTTGGGTTTTGACAAGAGAACTTCGGGCTCTGTAATGTTGCCATGTTGATGTCAGTGATGTTTCTCAAACATCATTTGACACTGAGGCTAACTAGTAAGCAGTAACAACAACTTGTGCCCATGCTGCTAGGGGTTTTTGCTCTTTAGGACAGGATGGCTGTGTTATGCTGTCTGTGGGAAGTAGCCCCCAGTCTCTGCTTATTCCTGAAATATACCTGGAAGTTTCTGAGGGAACTCTCCTCTCCTCTCCTCTCCTCTCCTCTCCTCTCCTCTCCTCTCCTCTCCTCTCCTCTCCTCTCCTCTCCTCTCCTCTCCTCCTCTCCTCTCCTCTCCTCTCCTCTCCTCTCCTCTCCTCTCCTCTCCTCTCCTCTCCTCTCCTCTCCTCTCCTCTCCTCTCCTCTCCTCTCCTCTCCTCTCCTCTCCTCTCCTCTCCTCCCCGAGCAATCTCAACTCTCTCAGCCTTTCCTTACCTTACAAATCTATTAATCATCTTTGTGGTCTTTTGTTGAACTTACTCCAGTATGTCTGTGCCTCTCTTGTACTGGGGATTCCACAACAGGACAAAGTATTACAGATGTGGCCTCACTAGGGTCAAGTAGAAGCAAAGATCACCTCCTCGGACCTGCTGGAAATGCTATGTCCTACTGCAGCCCAGGAAACTGCTGACCTTCTTTGTTGAAAGGGCACATTGCTGGATTACATCAGCTTGGTATTCACCAGGATCCCAGGTCTTTTCTTGCTCACTGAATAACAAAAGTGTTTCTTATGCCATTATGAAAGGATCTTATGTGATCTCATCATTTAAGTAGAACATGGTTTCTGAGGGCAGATACAAGGTCCTGAGGCCATGACTGGGAGTACCCATGTCTTGCTGTATGTTGCAGAAGGAATCTTGGCTTGCCCATCTTCAGAGGTCATCAGAAAATTGCTTGGGAGCAGACTGGAAATGTCTTGATTTAGATCAGGTTCTTATGCAACAGTGCCAATGGATTTGTAATTGATACTTCAGACAGCTGTGATCCTACATACCATCCAGCTGATTTAATTCAGGGTATTGACAGGAATTCGTACTGTCAGTGCTCACATATGGCTTAACCAGGGAAGCTTTGCAGTCTTAGAAAACTGCAGAAAAGAACTTGTTCCAGTGGGAAGAAAACAGAAAAAAGCTGGTGAGGAAAACCAAGCAAAATGTGTATCACAAAGATGACTCAAAGGAGATTACAAAGAAGTATAAGTTAATTGAGTGAAGAATATTTGCATATCTGGATATTTGATTTAGAATTTTAATTACACACTGGAAGATGAAGTAAATAATTTCTTAGTATCTATTGTCACTTTTTTTTGGTTTATATTGCTGGTATTCAGCTCTTGGTATGTGAATATTGTTAATTGCTGGAGTTTCACAAGACAGGTGTCTACAACTCAGGAAAGAGAGTTAAGCATAAATGTTGATTTATTACATAGAAACAAGAAATTGTCTTTTGTGCATAACCAAAATCACATTTGAAACTAACCCTAAAATGATTTGGCTTTTGTATTGAAGACTGAGTGCAAGCTAATGAATGGAGATGAAGATAAACAATTTAGTACTTGACTGAAGATTCAATTTGTGGCTCAGTACTCAGAAAACATTCTCTAGACTCTTGTGGTTTAGGAAAGTTTTTCCAGGCTGAAAATGATGTTTTCCTTCTCTTGTTTTCTTTACATGTGTATGTGTAAACCAGTGGAAAAATTCTTTTGCATATTTGTGTCTGAGCACTGATATGAGTGACAGCACCTTCATTCAACCTGTCACAACAGTCCCTCTCTGCATCAGTAATGCACCCTGCACTCAACCAGGGTGTCACTGGTTGCTAATGCATATTCTGTGAGTAAAAGCACTGTGCTTAAACAGTGTGACATCTGCTCACTGGGTGAGGGTTAGTCTGCAGTGTTACTGTAGGAAATTTCCATGATGATAGTTTCCAGTCTTTTCCTCTATATAAATTATTACAGGCAAATTGTCAGTAAGAGTTATAATATGTTCACTAGTCACAGTTGTTGCTTTTTCTCTAATCTGATTTTATTGGTCGATTACTGTTTGTTCAACTCAGTGCCTCTTTAAAGAAAGACTTAAAGGTGGATCATATCATGCATTCAAATGTGTCCTCTCCATATATTCTTTCTTAAAAACAAGGTGTAACTGAAGATTCATACATAATACAGTGATTTAATGTTTGCTGTTCTCTCTGAAAGGAAAAATTTAATTTATAGTAGAAAGAAAACCCACCGAAGCTATCAGAAAGCCAATATAATATAAAGCAAAAAACCACCCCATATTACCTGAGGTTTGGGAGTATACTGGTACTTGTTTGATTCATATAAATTTCCTTTTCTTCCTTTTACTTCCTCTTACTCTTTCCACACTTTTTTCCCAAGGCCTTTCAAATGTTAGATTTCATGCAGAGATAAAGAGCCCTCCAATACCACTGCCTCCCTCGTGTACAGACCCCAATAATCTGAGCTCCTCTGAGCAGTCTCTCCCAAAACCTCAATTTCAAGACCACAAGGATCTGAGAATCACCCATTTCACTGCTAGGTGGCTCTGATTGTGAATTAGCGTCATCATTTAACTAGTGTTTCATTTTAATTAGTTTGTGTTTACCTTGCAGAACTTTTTTCTTGTTTTGCCCCTTCCTGCTAAATCAAATCACATTGGAAATGGCAGAATTATTCTGCCATTTTAAAATGTTGGTGAGATTCCTCTCACAAACAGCTCTTAAGTATTGCTGTAGTCACTGGAAGCCATCCACTGACCTTAGGCTCAGCTGTAGCTAAAATTAGCCAATTCTGTTTTTGTTAATTAGTTGCTAAATTACAAGCTTTTGGAGAATGAGAGAGTATTTTGTCCCAGGCTCTTTTTTAGACATCTGCTGCTGAACAGCCAGAGTGAGTGACACACACAGATCCCATTATGCCTAACTCGGGTCCTAGGTGTGATGTTCTGGATTCAAAAGTGAACTCCTAAATTATCATCAAGAATAGTCTCTTTTGTGGTTTCTGAAAAAGCCTGGAGGCACCTGAACATCTCATTTCCCTTTTTATTTCAGCCATGAATTTACTTCAGTGCCTGCAGTGCCTGCAGTCGATTCTTTATGCATGCACAAAATTGACCCAATCTGAGCAGAAAAGCAGAAGAGAAAATAAGTTCTGGCTTCCCTTTCAGACTGAGGGCTTTCAAATCCTGCATCCAAACTATCCACCTGCTGGGGAAGTTGGCCCTTTCTCTAGCGTGCAGGAAAAGGAGGGCTGGAGTAGGTTCTCTGTGTCTGCTCTTGGAAAGAGGCTGGGAGTTGCCAGAGGTTGGAGCCTTTGCACCCTGCAGAGCTTCCCAAGTGCCTCACAGCAAGGTCAGTGCAGCCTTACCTCAGCAGGACTGGGGCAGGAGCTGGGCCTCAGCACATTCCACTGGGAGCTTGAAGATGAAGCTTTTTGGAAGAGCTCACTTGCTCCTAGCTGTAGCAATTATTTTTATAAAAAGGTCACACAACGTTTTCCTGCACTTTGTAGTGGAAAATGAGCTTTTATTTTTGCTTGGGAGAATGAGACCCAAAGCTAGAGCCAGGGACTGGGCTGCATGTTCCATTTGGGCCACAGTGCTGGGCTGCAGTCTCTGGTGAGGCTCCTGCACATCAGTGTTGTAATATTATTGTTGAACCAAATGCTTGAGGTACAGAATACAGAATTTAAAAAATAAGGTCTGGATTCTGTTACAGGGACAAGTTAAAAACTAGCTACAATAATTTGTTGCTTAGGTATCTGGGTTTTTTCTGATCCAAAATGACTGTCTCACAGTGTTTTACAAGTCAAGTGTAACTATTAAATAGGAGGAATAGACCAATCAAATAAAATCCTGATGTCCCAATTCTCCTCAGAACTACAGTAATAAAAGCTGGAAGAAATGCAAAAGACTTCTGCAAAGTTTGGTGTACTACTGAGCCAGCAGTGCAGCAACAGATTAATGCTTGTGTCTGTAAGACTGTGCATATAATTGAGTAGAGGTAACTTTTACAACAGGAAAATTATCTTTCCTGTGGTTATAAAATGGGCAGCATAGACAGTAAGTTCAAGGCATATCAGAAGTGATGTGTGCCACTTGACTGATGCCAGGTTTCTAATTAAAACCCCCAAAGAGAGATGCTAGAGCAAAACATGCATGTGAAGAGATGTATCTGGTTCCTCCTTCAGGTTAGGAGAGTTGAAGCAGTCTACAGTGCTTAACCTGTGTGCATGTTGCTTTTAATTTTCCGTTTTTATTAGTATGAATTATTAACATCATGAATATTAACAGAAAACCTTTACCAATTTCATTTTTATTTTTAAAAATGAAGGATTAAGATGGTATGGGTGTGGAAGAAAGCATCACTGCAAGCTGCTTGGAGATAATGTGGAACAGGAGAGAGCTAGGGATACAGACTGGGAAGTGTTTTAATACTATATGTACCTCAGCATTGGGATATGAAATCTTGTTTTAATATTTAATAAAATTTTAATTTTTCTCTTTTTGTTTTAAACAAAGCAGTGGTTGGGAAATCTTATTAGAAAATGTAAGTTCTCAAATTCTGGTGTGCTGGAGCTTTGATGGCCCACAGACCTTCTGCAATGCAGTACTGTAAGCTGTCTGCTCACATTATGTCGGTCCTCCTTGCTTCCCACAAGTTTGGCATTAGAAGAAACTCAGAAAATGAATTAAACATGTTTCATATACTTCTTTGTGTAGGTTTTCTTGCCTGAATGCTGTGTGGCAGTTAGTGTAATCAGGAGGAAGAAGGGATGGCTTTCCCCAGCAGAATGAGACAGATGGCCCCCAAGGTCTCCTTCCAAGGCGTGACTGTGGTGGGTTGATCTTCACTTGACACCAGGTGCCCCCTAAATCTCTATCACTCCTCCCCTCAGCAAGGCGGGGGAAGAAAATGAGATGGAAAAAGCTCGTAGGCTGAGATACAGGCAGTTTACTAAAATAAAATGTGACGCTCAAGCAAAGGAAAAACTCTGAAAATTTTATTCTCTACATCCCATCAGGAAGTGATGTCTGGCAACTTCCTGAGAAGCAGGACTTCAGCACATGTAGTGGTTGCTTTGAAAGGCAAACATTGTAAAATAATGAATGTCCTCCCTTCCTATTTCTTAGCTTTTATATCTGAACAGATGTCATATGGTATGGAATATCACTTTGCTCAGTTTATGTCAGCTGTCCTGGTTATGTCATCTCCCAAGATTTTGCCCATCCCAAGCGTGCTGGTGTGGGGGGAAATGTTGGAAAGACAACCTGGCTGCTGTGGGAGCACTGCTCCACAGTAGCCAAAACACTGCTGTGTTCTCAGCAATAGTCCCAGCTATTGCTACAAATCACAGGCTCTAAGGGCTGCTGAGGAGAAAATGAGCTCTGCCTCAGCCAGACCCAATGCTTGAAAACAATGGAAGATTTTGCTTATAAATGGATTTGTCTTCTGTGTGATTTCAGGGATTTCCCAGTTCCACTTGGGTTGGTCACTTCAGGAATGAATGTTGGGGTCCTTTGGTGGACATGTTTGTATGGTTATTTTTCTTGTGGTGATAAATGATCCCTTTTCTCTGCAAGAAATCTGATTTTTGTAAGGCCACCATTAGGAGTTACAGAAAAAGTTCTTGTTTGAGTTCGCTTTAAAGACTTCAGTCAGTTTTAATACTTTCTAAATTGTCTTTCCGTTTCCTAATCTGTTCTGTGTAGAAGCTGTACATTATAATATATGAATGCATGTTTACTCCTGAATAAATTAACAAGACTCTTGGCAGCAAGAATGATCTAATGTGATTTTTTTTAAATTAAAAAAAGAAATGGGATATTTTGTGCATAATGTGTTACACAGAGAGCAACATTATATTAACTAGGAACTGAAGAGCTGTGTGTCCTGCTGATGGTGAACAAAATCAAACATGTTGACAGAGTCACTCACTCCATCACAGACAGGAAAGACCTTGAGGATGTTTATTTGAATAGGAGGACCATAAATCTGCAACACAGGTACCAACAAACAATAGTCCTACGGTTTTTTCTTAAAAAATACAATGTGCAATATAGTAAAAGCTCATTATTATATGTCTGTGTTATCTTTATATATAGCTGTAGATAATATATAATTTTGTACATCCAGGAAGTAGGTTGGCAGATGTATGTACAGCAAACAATGTGGATTTATAGACTGCCTGCTAAAGGTTTACACTTATCCTTAATTTACTTTGTGGGTCCTACTGGGTCCTTCCTGAGAGCACTAAAAATGGTTGTCTCACATTTTACAGTACGCTTGAAAAGTGCTGTAATATGATTTGTGCCTGAATTTATATTTCAGAAGGGAATTCAAGTTATTACTATTTCCTCCTATTAAAATCATCAGGTGCCGAATATGGTCATCTGAAAAACAAGACCATCTAAGAGTCTTTTACTCAAGACTTGTAAGAAATCAATATAGTTCCCATCAGTACAGTAAATTACCAACTGAACCACTTCCAGTAATCATAATGCACAGTCTCTCATTAACCCCTTTCCTTCTCTGTATTGAGATTTGTGTTCTAATATTGTCTTAGAATAAAGATATTCTTGAATATATCTGTAAGTCATTAGACACTAGAGTAATTAATTCAAAATTTTATAACTAAGGCTCTTATATATCTGTAGCAGTTCTGTTGAAGACCTTTACTAATGATATGGACAAAAGGATTGAGGGCATTCTTGGTAAGTTTGCAGACAACACCAAGATGGGTGGGAGTGTTGATCTGCTGGAGGGCAGGAAGGCTCTACAAAGAGATCTGGACAGGCTGGATTGATGGTCCAGGCCCAAATGTGTGGTTCAACAAGGCCAAGTGCCAGGTCCTGCACATGGGTTACAACAATCCTACCAGTGAAGATTTGTATTGGATATTAGGAAAAATTTCTTCCCAGAAAAGTTTGTCAAGCAGTAGAATAGGCTGCCTAGGGAGGTGGTGGAGTCACCATCCCTGGAGGTGTTTAAAAAGCATGTGGCTGTGCCTCTTAGGGCATGGTTTAGTGGTGGTCTTGACAGTGCTGGGTTCATGATTGATCTGAGACATCTTTTCCAGCCTAAACGAGTCTATGATTTGAGGATGTGTGATGCTCCCACATGAAGTATGCAATTAAATGCTTCCTTGGAAGTGTGTAGGTAAGTCAAGGAGCAGGAATTGCTTGCTGTATTTATGGGAGGAGTTGGGAGTCAGGAGAATTTAGCTTCTGGAGAGGGATTTTTGTCTTCAGCGTTAATTTCCAAGGTATCTGGACTCTTTTGAGCTACTTGGCTGGAAGTATCTACCAGGGACAAATAAGCATACTTTTAAATTGCAGTTCCTAAATTGACTATTCCAGATCCTGCTCTGTTAACTCACTGTCTTTCACTATTTTTGCATGACTTCACCATTACCTCAGGTTTTTTTGGTTTTGTTCCATAGCATAAATCCATTGTGGTTGTGACTGAGCTGATGGACATGCTTGGGCCTGTGTCAGGAGTGTAGGAGCCTCGAAGAGAGTGGCCTGGCGAGAAGCAGCTGGGGGTAGCTAGCTGGGAGACATCCTTGGGAAGAGATGAGGAAAACTGAGTGTCAGAAAGGTATCTCCTAACTTGAAATTTCAGAGACCATCATTGAACAGGAGTTACATAGCTCAAAGGACTGTATCAGAATTAAGGGAATAGAAAATGACAGTGGTATATGATGGAATATAGAGGGGATTGTGAAAGGCAGCACAAAGGTGAGAGGAAGTTTCATCAAACTAAGTCATCTGAGTTAAATAGCTTTACAGATGCAACACTGACACCTTAGTAAGTTTGTCAGAAACAAATTTAGAAACAAAGCCATGTTTTGGTTTTTGCTAGTTTAATATTTGACAATGCAGCTAAGTTAAAGATTCTGTTGAGTTACTTCTTTTTCATTTCTGTTCATGCTTGTGGTTCAGAAGTGTGGAGGAAGGATGGGATGGTGCAAGAAAACTGTGACCTGAGCGAGGCTTTATGGAAATAAACTTATTTTATTGTAGATTTATGAGCAGAAGTAAAAATAGTCATCTCTTCCTCTTGTCAGAACTATAAACAGACATGATTTTGAAACAGAGGCTGCAGATAATATTCAGAAAGTGCCTTTGTTTACATAGCTGCTTCTTTGAGTTTGATCAGGTGTTTATTGACCAGTATGACAGTGTTTTCTTTGAGAAACTTTGAGAAACTCTGTAACAGAGTGGGTGTCATCCAGATCCAGCAAATAATGGGTGAGAAGGAGACAGAGAATCATCTTTGATGGTGCTAACAAATAAAAGTGTGTCCAAAGCTAGTTTGATACATGAGCCTTCCTGTGCTTCCACTGGAGACATACTGGAGTCATGGGCTTTTTCCATTCATGTGTCTTACCAGAAGGTAATTCCAATGGCCTCATGGATGTTTACTGGCTTTGTTAACAGGATGAGAAAGTACAAGAATGCTGGCTCAGATGCTGGAGAACTTCCTCAGCTGGAAATCTTTAATATTCCTTAGGGTTAAGTAGTCTTCTCTGCTCCTCCTGGTCACTATGATTAGAAACTATTACTAATTCTTCTTTATTTCTGTACCAGTATCCCTTGTGTCTCCTATCTATTTAAGCTGGTCCCCAGCTGAGATGTTTTCATCATATCAGAAGTACCAGGCAGGTGCCAATAGCAATTTTGGGAACTAATCTCCTTTGCCTAGGCTGGCAGCTGCCCTTATGCTAGCAGGTAGATCAATAAGGTATTTGCTGCTATGGAAATATGATGAAAAATGAATCCATTTTTACTTTTAAAGCAAGTAAGTCTTCCCTGATTAGTGACATATTAGATATCTGAAGGGGGACAAAGAGGATGGTGATGCAAGCTGCAGTTTACTGAGAGTCTGCATTAGTCTTAGGACTAAAATGATTAGTAAGACAAATCAGATCTAGCTACTTTTGCAAGAAGAGCTGTAGATTTTCCACAAGGCATTGATGACAAAGTGGATGATGTGTCTGGTTGACCAGTGATGAGACAGGCATGAGAAGGAGAGACAAGATCTTAAATTCTCATGGGAAAAGCAGAAAATGTAGGTCTGTAAAAGATCTGATAGGTTGTCCAGAAAAGCATCATGAAGTCATACCAAGTTTGATCTGAAAATTGGATTGATTTCTGGTTTGTGCTATTTCTTTTAAAAGATATTTCTGAACTCAGCATCCTCAATTGTATTTATATCCATCTGTTTTCTTTTCAAATCAGTTCCATAGTTTAATAGTTCTCTTTTCCCAGCGTTCATCTCCCCCACTGCCACCACGAGGCTATTCTCATTCTGCTGGTGACTGTTATTTTTCTTGCCTCATCTCGAAATTTTGCTGTTCTTCACTATGACATCATAGCCTCTTTCTTTGCCCATTCTTGTTTCCATTCTTTCCTGACTATATGATGAGAGTTTTATACTTGTGTCTCACCAGCACCTGATATTTATGCCTGTGTCTCTGTCATGGAAATTTCTTACATGATACGTCCAAGGAGGCTTGTTTTTAAGCACTGCAGTCAAGAGAAGTCAACAATCAGACTGTTTAAGCAAGAGGAGAGCTGTGATCAGACCATTTCAAGTAAACACAAAAGCACCACGTTTGAAAAACTAGAGAAGCACACTATTATCTATTAACTAAGAATAAAATGGCATTTGCAGCATTTAAGTAAAAACTTGAAAAAATTTTCATCTTAAATTATTTGAGGCTTAGTGAATCTAATTTTCCTGTTTTTTCAGATTTTTCAGGTAAGTAAACTCAACATCTTGTCTTGATAATCAGTTATGCCTTTCATATTGTACTCAGAAGACAAGGTCACCTGTCTTGGCCATATTTCACACCATCATTTGTTCCCACTAGTGGTTTATCATTTTCATCAGCTTTAAATTACTCATAGTTTTTTCCTCAGGGTTTTGTGTCAGATCAGCCTCTTATTAGCTATCTGCTCTTGTTTCCCTGTATTTCTTCAATTCTTTCCACATGTTCAATAAGCCCTTTCTTACCTGTCCCTTTGCCTGCATCACAAGTGTTCTTTCAAGGCTTCTTGCAAGGTGTCCTTCTGTGTGTCTGTGAGCTGGCAGTTGGGGAAGGGCAGTAGGATACACCAGTGCAGGGAGGTCTGAGCATCTCTGATTAGCTACACCAGTCTGTGCAGCCTTCCTTGCTCCAGGGCCAATGCCAGCCTCCTTGGACCAATGCCTATGCTCGTGCTAATGTTCTGTGGCATGCAATGTTTCTCCCTCCATTCAGATTTTCATCTAATCCCAACTTGACTCAATGAGATCTGCAGCAGCTAAGTCATATTAGAAAAAATTAGGCCATCAATCTATTATTAAGCTGGAAAGTGTTTTATATTTTGTATTTCCCCTCAGGGTGTCTCAGAACATTCCACGGCTAATCTGCCCTGAGTATGAGAGGGCTGGGGTTTAGGTGCTAAAAGATGAGTACAGATACTGAGGGAGTTGTGGAGTTCTGTTTAAAACATTTGGTTTCTAGCCTTGAAACTAGCCTAGGTGTTTGTTACTGGACCTTTATGGTTCTCTTAGTTTAGGTGCTTTTGAGTAAAATGTCCTATTCTCTAGTAGGCAGGTAGCTCATACATCTAAGAGGTAGTGTCTGCCTGGAGTGTTGGGAAATTTTCCTGCAATGGTAGTTAAGTTCATTCTACTTGTGTCTGAGCAAAGATCAGTGTATCCTCTTGGGAAATGTTACTTTTGTCACATGCTCTGCTTTTGATAATGTATTATATCTGCACTCTCTGAAAATTAAAAATCTACCCCCAGTTTTTACTGTATGGCTCTCTCTCTGTTTAACTATGTTACTTGATAAAATGGCCATCTTTTGTATATTATTAATTTTCCTTTTTTAATCTTAGCTTTTTAAATTAAAATAGATCTTTAGATCAAGATCCTTCATACAGGTTATTTCACAGAACAGATGATGTTGGAAGGCACCTTTGGCTATCATCTACTCAAAATAGGGACAAGTGCAGCTCAGGACCTTGTCACAGGTTTTAAACGCTTCCAAAGATAGAGACTCCACAAATTCTCTGGACAGTTGGTTTCGATGTTCAATAACACAGAGTTCTTAGCACAAAATGATTACTCTTTCAGGTGTGCATAATATAGGAAGTGAGAGAGGGAAGCATCCAAAATCATTAGCTGATTGTCAGGATCTTGGCCTTAGTGACTAATTGGCTTTAGTGACTGGTCCAGGCACTAAAAATGTCTTTTCAAAGGCATGATTTAGTATCAGAATGAAAATTATTCCAGTTGTGACTTGGATGTTGTTGTTCTAAGTGTTGAGAGAGGAAAAGGTATGGGGAGGATTGAATTTTCACATTCTGGTCTCTACTAAGAGAATTCTTGAAATGACACAGTTGGATGTTTGTTTTCTCACCTCATCACTGCCTCAACATGTCGCTTTGGATTTGATGCAAGAAAGAGTTAATTTAAGGCAATTTGTGCAAGCTGCTGCAAAGAGTATGAGTCAATAGCATCGTGCTTTGAGTCTAAGCCACAGAGGAACTGACATGCCAAGAGTTGAAAAGAGACATCTCTGTTTTGTGCACACTCAACTTCCAAAGGCAGTGGCTGGAGTAAAAAAAACTATTTGAATACCAACTAAAGAGTTGCCCAGAGGAAGGAAGGAGTAATAACTATATCCATGGTCAAAAAGAGGTGGAGGGCACTGGATAAGATGCATGGCCTCTGCTGTCCTTTCATATTACTGTTGCTGACTCCCTGCCCTAAGATGTCATGTGTGTTGGCACTCTTTAAACTGGTGTCTTGTATTTTTATTTGCTTTCAGTTGCTAATTTGACATTACAGACCATACTCTTGAACTGTTGTACATCCTTCATAAATTGCTTTAAGATGTTTTAGTGTGATAAGACAATATAAAAATTGAAGTCATTATTGCTGCCTTTATCACCAGGGGAATTGTACAGCTGGCATTGATCTGTAAGAGACTTAATTTCCATAGTTTGTTATTACATTAACCCTTAGAATTCTTCTTGTTTGTGATTTCAAATAAAGGTTTCCTAATCAAAAGGTCATCCTTTATAGTGTGTAGTGTTTGAGAGACATAGAAAAGCAGAAAATCTATGAGTGCTGTCATTTTTATCTGATCAATAATGTCTTGCTTTATTAATGGTAATATCCAAGTATTTTACATTGTGTCATATCAAGATTGTACAGAACTACTTGTGAGTGAAATCTAGCAGTTTGTGAAAGGCATGCTGCTAACTCCTTGGTTTGGGGCAGATATTCTGTGCCTCTTTAAATTTTTGGCCTCTATCTTAAATTTTTAAATTAAAATAATTATAAAAAGGAAAAGGAAAGAGGTTGAATTTTGTAAGGAAAAGAGATTGAATAAGGGCCTTATCTTGCTGTTGAGTAACACTTTCTAATGAGCTAAATTGCACCATTCATCCAAAAGCCATAGTTATGGTAGCACAGAGGCTGCTGTATTGCAGAGGGAATAACTTGCTCTTTGCTATCTTCTGGTTTCAGAATAAGACCTGAGAAGTCAAAAAAGGGATTTTTAATAATTAAAAAGCAGAGGAGGTAAAAAAGTTAAATCTGTTTAAAAAAGTGAACCAATCATCTCATTTTCAAGGTAGTGTCAACGTAGCTCCAGTTTGATTTGTTGTTATTAGCCAGGGCACCTTTAGATAGCAAATTTATATAGTGGGAATCAAGAGTCAGTAGAGGGCTGCACAACACTCCTCCCTGTACTACCTCACAGCAGTGATGAAGACCTAAGAAATGACGTTTTGGTTTTCTTCCTAGGGTAAAATTCTGCCAACTTCCTTGCTGTTGGCTCAGCCAGGGTACAGCCTTGCTCCTGTTTATTTATGGCATAATTGTGCCCAAAAGATGGAGTCAGAGTTCCACTGGCAAAATCAAGAGAATGTATATTGTTTGATTTTTTTAACATCTATAATCTGCCCGGGACTGTGTTTCAACATTAACCTAATATTAAAGGATAAGTCACAAACTGGGAGTGAATGCCTGCAAAGACCATAGGCTCTTTATACTTGGGTAGATGTCTTTTTTCAGGAATTATTTAAATATAATTGATAGAGATCTCTGGGGGTTTTTTTTCTAATTTTACTGCGATAGTTTGCTGT
Organism: Acridotheres tristis; assembly: GCA_037013685.1. Classification (NCBI taxonomy): domain Eukaryota; kingdom Metazoa; phylum Chordata; class Aves; order Passeriformes; family Sturnidae; genus Acridotheres; species Acridotheres tristis. The sequence continues at coordinate 136,330,458 of CM072886.1, read as the reverse complement.
TAAGAGAGATTTGGAAGGCTGAACTATGAAATACAGAATGATCCTGGGAAATGGTGCTGCTAAACTGTAGACATATCTGAATTGCAACAATATTCATTCTTGGTATATCTTAAATTGATTTAATTTATAAAACCCATGGCCATTGGTTTTCACTCATTTCTTGACATGATATTTCAAAATAGGTGAGAGTCTATTTAGGCACCTCTGTCAGTTGTAGAATTATAGGGGTTGTCCTACCTATGGGAGACCAACTGGCCCTTAAGAACAGTGATTGGTTATCTAAAATGACAAAATACCTGTTTTGTATGCCTGTATCTCACAAAGCACCAAAACAATACAGATAAACAATAGAAAAGGGAGGAGCAGCACATAAATCTCCAGCAGTAAGGGAGTACCTGACAAATGGAACAGTATCCTCTCAGAATGAGGTATTTCAGGGCTGAGAATTTTTTCTGCAGCAAGTTATCATGTCAGAGTGAGCCTATTGCACTAATGGAAATCCTTGGGTGATTTTTCTTTTTGTCTTTTGCTTCCAGGCCGTGCTTTGCTGAGACTTACTGACAAAAAGCTTGAACGGATGGGCATTGCCCAGGAAAGCCTGCGACAGCACATTCTGCAGCAAGTCCTTCAGCTGAAGGTGAGAGAAGAAGTCCGAAACCTCCAGCTGCTTACACAAGGTATGAAAAATAATTTTCATATGGACAGTTACTGAGATCAGATAGGAGAAGTTTGCCTGAGGGCATAAAAGGTGACTTGATGTTCTTCTACAAGAAGTGATGCGTGAAAATGTCTCATAGATTCCACATGCTTTCCAAGGGGGGAACAAAAGGTAAAATAATGCATAAATAGAGCTGTTCAGCTGCCTGTTTTGTGTGATTAATAGGCTCCGTCTACAATTTGATGGTAGTCCTTCTTAAGTGTCTGCTTACAAAGATGAAAATAATTATGTATAAAGAGCACAGATGGAGGACCTACTGTCTTTAAAAGCATTGTCCATTTTGCATTTATTGTTTACTTTCAATGTTAGATAAAACACAGTGTTAGATAAAACAGTGTAGTTTCTATAGCCTGTTTTATGGTAAGAACTGCCACTGGAAAATTACCTGTTAGACTTTTTTTTGGAAACAGCTGATTCCTTCTTCATGTTGCTATAATTTTATTGACTTGAATAGAGTTGCTTCTAATTTTTGCTGCTAAGAAAATACAAAACTCAATGCAAAGTCTAGATTAGAAGACAGAGAAGAAGGAATAACAAAAAAGGTTATATATATTTTCCAAATGAGGTTTAGATGTTTTAGGATGACTTTTGTTGCTAGCTCGCTAGTAGTGGCTGTGGTCACATGGAAGAAAAGCAGTCATTATGGCAGTACTGTAAAGGAACATTTAGACATCCTCTACTATATATCTGCAATACTTTCTCAATGTTAAATCTTGTTTGGTAATCCAGTGGGATAGCATAAACCACATACTTCTGTGGTGTTTTGGTTCAGTGCCTGTTGTATGTCACACTATGAAAAAAACAGTTCCTCAGTACATGCAGTGTATTTTTAACAAAATGTCCTTCACACATTACATTATGTTCCTAATTAAGCCTTGCTCACTGTGTTTGGGGAAAAACTGATTAGTTGAGTAAGCTGCATTTTATCTGAAAGAGCTGAAGTCTCAACTGAATTGTTTATTCAGGCTTGGTGTCTTGTAGATTGTGATGAGGAGTTCTAGGGTTCCTTTGTTTTGCCATGAGCTATTAATTGAAGCTCCCCTCATCTTGTGTCATGTCAAAGGTAGTGCACATGCTGAAGCATGAATGTCTTCCCCAGATGTTTAGAACTTTTTCCCTTTATCCATTAATCCATTAATCCATTATTCCTACATGCTTTTCTTCAGTGTTGGCCAGGTTCTCTCTTCCGCTGCATCTGGAATGTTACTTGAGAGTTTGATGGACTGCGAAGTTCTGGTCATCCAGCATCACTGTTATAGGCCTGCTTCTGAAAGTTGGGATTTAATTGATATGGGACAATGAAGACACATTAGCTATAAATTTGGATCAGTTGATCACTGCTGTCCAGATAGATTTCTGCATAGACTTGTATATGGCATTGTGTATTTCCTGTGTTCTGTTCTGGTTCCCCTCTAGACACATCAACTGGTGTGTGACTTAGGCTCAGTCAGACAGCAATGACTGCCATTTCAAGGAATACAGAACAGCATCCTTTGAGATCTGTTCTTTGCCCAGGCAGCTGAGGATGCAAGTTTGGACTTTTGTAAGATAATGAATAAACCCAAGCCGGATTGTGAAGGACAGATTAGTACTGGGTGCATGGATGTGTGTTTAATGTATTCTTTGCCATGTAGAGGGAATGTTCTTATGTACTCTGGTCCTGTAAAGGCAAGACATTGCATGCTTTATGGAAAGCAGTACAAGCTTGACAGAAAGCTGGAGGTCTGCAGCTCTGACTGTCTTCCCCCACAATGGTGTTGGCCATTGTGCTGAACTTCAGAGCCACTCCAGTATATCCTTGGGGAAATGGCTCAGTCTGAGAACTTCTGTCAGAAGAATTTAATCCTTGCCTTGCTAGGGTCTGTTACCCCATGTGAGCCAGAAAGACAAAACACTCTGCATTCAAAGCTATGGTTTTTAGGGTTGGGTGGCCACTGGTGTGACCACTAGCCATGAGAGCTTGTGGTTGCCCTGTGTTCCAGAGCTCAGCTGGGAACGGCTGTGTTAGGGAGCAAGAGCCCTCTGTCCTTGCCAAGAAGAAAACAGTGGCACTAATCCAAAATCATATCAGTAAAACAATACAAATACCATTTTAATAAGTAAATCCATGAATGAACCTGACAGACTGTAAAACCTCTTGTCTGAAAGCCGATAATCTTCACGTGCTGTTGGTCCACCAAGGATAGTACTAAAGCAGGCACCTCCCAGGTAAATAAAAACAGAGTGCTTAAGCAGACTCTCTTTTAAAAAGCTAGAGGAACCTGTTTACCTTCATCTTCTTAAATAGAGCTGAAGTTATAGTCAGAACAACAGTTTATGAGAACATTCCACTGTGCAGCAAACCTGTGTTAATTGTATGATTCCACGGTGAGGGGACAGTGAGTGACAGGATGACAGCAGTACTCCTGTCCCTTATCACCTCATTTACAGCAAGCTGGAATGTGTGTCTGTTGAAAGTGCTTGATGGAAGTACTAAGGTTAAGATATTATTTCTCAACCACAGTATAAGTTGTAAAGTTGTATGTCAGTTGTTCTCCAAAACTGGTTTTGTGCACTTTCCCAGTTTCTCCAAACTGTGTCCACTCGTACTTTTATTGTGATTTATATGTTCCTGATCCACGTTGTTACTGGAATAGCTTTCTGTAACTGGTTTGTTCAGTTTTGTTTTGGAGAACACTGGGAAAACATTTTTTTCTCTGAAAAGGTGTTTCTGCCTTTTGGAAATTCTACTTGCAAAGTCCAGGTCACATAATAGCTATTGCTGTGCTGTGCCTTGCTTCCTTCCAAAAAGAGAGGGGAAAAAGCCCTCTGTCTCTCAGTGCACAGCTCAGGGGACTGTTAGGTGAAAGAAGCTGTTAAAACCCTTTTCTGAATTAATGTAGCACACAAGCTGGGTTGCAAGCAATGAGATCCTAATTCAGAACCCATTGATGTCAGCAAAAAGACTTCCACTGACTTTAATACATACCCCAGTTGAAGCTGGGTCAAACAGTGAAAGTTTTTAAAAAGCGTTATATAATAGTTACCAGGTATTTTAAGTGGCTTTGTGTTCTGTTGTCTGCAGAGAAAGTTAACTTCATTTTTAAAACTCAGTAGCATTCTTTTCTACTCCTGTTTCAGAAAATGACTTAAAACTGTTTCATTCTTCTTCATTCAAGACACACCATCCAGTCTCTTAAAGCCAGAATAGTACGTGATTGTGTAATTGGAGTCTTGTCTTGAGTTTTAGGAAGACATTTCTTTGGAGCAAGAACTGCCTGATTGACGCTATTATTGGTAGAAATGCTATTCCAGCCTTCACTAGGATAGAAGGGCACAGGCCCAACTACTGATCTGTGTTTTTTTCCAGACTTAGTGATGTTGAGGAACTAATTTTGACAAAATATCTTCCAATGTCTCTTGGGGAGAGCTGCACACTGTTGGAAACATCATTATTATACTGTTATCACTGAAAGCCTGAGTTGAAAGATCTTTTTTATAAAAAGCCTTACATAACTGCACACAGAAGGAAGAAGTTATTCTGAGGTTTTTTCAATGTGAGTCCTGCGTTGGGCTAGCATAGAAGAGACTGTCCTCAAAGTGGTAGAACAGTGCTGTGTGTGTGGATCAAAGTATCCACAGACAGCAATCTGCTCATAGGGCTCATCTTGAGAAGATATTTGGATTAAATGATAACCTGCATTTGGGATGATGTTAGGCCACCTTCTAAGTTCCTCTGTGAGTTTCATATAGGGCAAAGTGCTACTTAAATATACTGCCAGGACAGTATTTATCCTCCTAGCAAAACATGTTAGAGTAAAGCTTTGTTCTTCACTGAAGATCATCTCAGCAGTTGATAACTGCTGAAATGATTTCTTCACTAACTTTTCTGCTCATCCTGCACTGATGCTTAGTTACTGAAATACGTATATGCCCAATGAGAGTCATAGTAAGACTGATTCCCTCCCTCCCTCCCATTTCCAACCTAGTCCTTTCCAAACTAGTTAAGATACCTAGCACTAGCACTATATTCTTCCAGGAGGGAAATTAGAGGGCCTTCAAAGTTACATTTCATCTTCATCTAAACGCAGGAATGATGCATCCTAACAATAAAGAAATCAAGAAAAAAATGCCATAAGGCCTGCATGGATAAATGAGGAGCTCCTGGGCAAGCTCAAACACAGAAAGGAAGCCTTACAGAGACTGGAAGCAAGGACAGGTAGCCTGGGAGAAATACAGAGAAAGTGAGAAGCAGGAATCAGATTAGAAAAGCTCTGATAGAATTAAAGCTGGCTAGAGACATCAGCAGCAACAGGAAAATCTTCTATAGGTACATCAGTGATAAAAGGAAGACTAGGGTGAATATGAGTCTTCTCTGGAAGAAAATGGGAGATATGGTTACCCAGGACATGGAGAAAGCTGAAGTACTCAACAATTTTTTTGCCTCAGTTTCCACTGGCAAGTTCTCCAGCCACAGAAGGCAAAGGCAGGGGCTGAGAGAATGAGGAACCAGTTGTAGGAGATCAGGATCAAGTACATCAGCAACCTGAAGATACACAAGTTGATGGGACCTGATGAGGTGTATCCACAGGTCCCAAGGGACAGATGAAGTGGCTATGCCACTATCCATCATATTTGAGAAGCTGTGGCAGTCCAATGAAATTCCAGTGATGGGAATCCTAATTTTTAAAAACGGAATAAAGGAAGGCAGGGGAAACCACTGGCTGGTGAGACTGACCAGTAAGGTCATGGATGTTAAGGAAATTTTTCTGTCTGACCATTCTTGGGCAATCACACCATCAGTACCAGAGATTTCAGTGCTGGAAGCAAAGCCTGTCCACAGTGGGCAGCTCCAGGCTGATGTGTGCACAGCTTGACTCCCTACACACACACACCATTCTCACAACAAAGGAGGTTTCCTTACCAGCTCAGCCTAGCGTTTCCCACAGGAGAGTCTCGGACCTCTGAATTCTTTAAATAGCTTTATCTTTAACTTCCTTAATTCTTTAAATACCTTTTATGGTGCAGCAACAGAATAACAACTTGAACTGCTGCTCAGAACAAAGGAAACCCTGGGTTTTTGTGTCCTTATGGTCTCAACCTTGGAAAGTCTGGGCTCTTCCTGCTGAGTCACTGCCCTGTGTCTCTGAGTCACCTGGCTGGTGCCACAGGTCCCCGGCCCTTGGCTTTGCAAAGGTTCTGTGCCAGTTCTCAGCCTCTTGCCTTAGGCTCCTGCCACCCGGAGCTCATCCTGCAGCTCCCACTGCAGCTGCTCGCTGAGTTACTTGTATTGAATGTATTCCTGAACACAAATCCTCCTGGAAACTATGCTAAGGCACATAGGAAGTAAAGAGGTGATTTGTGTCAGCCAACATGGCATCACTAAGGGCAAATTGTGCCTGACAAATTTGGTGGCCTTCTATGATGGGGTTGCAGGGCTGATGGATAAGGAAAGAGTGACTGGTGTGATCTAACTGGACTTGTGCAAAGCATTTGAGATTGTCTCACTTTACATCCTTTTCTTTAAATTTGAGAGACATGGTTTTGATGGATGGATTACTCAGTGGATAAGGAGTTGGCTGGATGGTCACACTGAAAGAGATGTGGTCAATGGCTCAATGTTCCAAGTGGAGATCAGTGATGAGTGTCATTCGTCAGGGCTTGGCACTGGGATTTGCACTGTTTGACATCTTTGTCAGTGACATGGACAGTGGGATCCGGTGCACCCTCGGCAAGTTTGCCATAGCAAACACCAAGCTGTGTGGTCTGGTGACACTCTGAAGGGAAGGGATGCCATCTAGAGAGGCCTGGTCAGGTGGAAAGGTGGCCCCTGCCATCCTCATGATGTTCAGCGGGGCCAAGTGCAAGGTCCTGCACCTGGGTTGGGACAATCCAAAGCACAAATACAGGATGAGTGGAGCATGGATTGAAAGCATCACTGGGGAGAAAGGTTTGGAGTGTTGGTTAATGAGATACCCAACATGAGCTGGCAATGTGCACTTGTATCCCAGAAAGCCAAACATGTCCTGGGCTGCATCAAAAGCAGTGTGACCAGCAGGTCAAGGAAGGTGATTCTGTCCTCTGCTTTGCTCTCATGAGCTGCATCCAGCTCTGGGGCCCCAAAGAAGGACATGAACCTGTTGGAGTGAGGGCAGATGAGGACAGTGAAGATGATCAGAGGGATGGATCTCTTCTGTGGACACGGGTTGTGAGAGTTGGGAGTGCTCAGCCTGGAAAAGGCTCTGGAGAGACAAGACCTTATACCAGCCTTCTAAAGTACCTAAAGGTGACCTACAAGGAGCTGGAGAGGGACTTTTCAAGGCCGAGGATAGGACAAAGAGTAATGGCTTCAAACAAAGATGGTAGGTTTAGATAAGATATAAGGAAGAAATTCTTTACTGTGTAGGTGAAGAGGCACTGAAGAAGTAGCTGTGGCTGCCTCATCCCTGGAAGTGTTCAATGCCAGATTGGAACCTGGTCTAGTGCAAGTTGTCCCTGCCTATGTCAAGGGTGTTGGAATTAGATGACCTTTAAAGTTCCTTCCAACTCAAAATATTCTATGATTCTATAACTGAGCAAAGAACAAGTGAGAGCCTTGTGTTCTAGTGATGGATCATTCAGGGTATGTGTGGTGATTAAGTCAGGACCATGAAACCCTCTTTAGCAGAAATTTTTTACAAGGATTTTGGCAGCATTATCAGCTTGTTAGTACTGAAGGCAGGCTTGATGAAAATTTGGCATGGAATCCTCCCAGTCTATCAGAAACATGATGCTACTTCCTGTTTACCCTGTCTGCTTTGTCCATATGGATATCAAAGCTGGGAGGAACCTGAGTACTGCCGTACCAGGTTTCATCACTACATGTGAGATTTGTTGTCATTTCCCATAATCAAAACTTTAAAGTACTAGACTCAGTACCATCTTCTCATTTCCCATGTAATATGACCTTTCCTACTGTGGTGGCTCCAGTACACAGCATGAATGATTTGGAGTTACACATCTGGCTGAAGAGGGACTTGAGTGGTCAGAAATTTTGAGAACACGGGAACTTGCCAAGCAAAGGACTAGAAGGTCAACGAGTTAAGAGAAAGCAATTGCAGCTTGCTGTCCCTCTGCTGTAGACTTCATGGTTCCTGTGGTATCTGACCTGTTACTGCCTACTGTCCTTCACATTCCTTAAAGAAATGTTGCTTGAGATCAGCACATTTCTTTGCCACCCCTGCAAAAAACCACATTCTATGTATATTCTGGACTCAAGGTTTTGGCATCCAAGGAATTGTGGTTTCATACACCTGTGGTGCTTCAAGGCCTGCAGCTTTTGAAATCTTGACTGTCTTCTTACCAGACATCCCTTCTTTTGTTTTCATTTTTTTGACCTTACCTTTTTCTTTCACCTAACCCTGAAGCTTCCAGCTAGTCAGGAAGAACCTTTCTTCCCGAAGTACAGACTATGCAACTGTTTCTTGCATATGTTGCATACATGGCATCTATCCAAGGTACAGAAAAAAATACTTGCTCTTTCAGAAGAGCTCCAGCAAGCTTAATTCCCAGCTGGTTTCCTTTGCTCTGTGCTCCTGTTACGCTCCAAAATGTCTGAGAGACCTTGTGAGTTGAACACAATGTGCATCATGAAAGCACTGTCAGAAATTACCCAATAACAGTAGTTTATCCCTTATCATAGCATGAAAACTGTGTTCCTGAACTCAGCATGCTAAATTGCCTGATTACAGGTAAAGAAATCTTAACCTTCTTCTCAATACAGGTTTATTTTCACTGAACGTCCATATCCCTTTTACTCCTTTCTATTGTATGTCTTTTTTTCCTGTACAACTGCAGGAATCATTGCACTTGTTCTTAACACTGCTTTCCAAGACTGTAAAATGACTTTGCTACCACCCATTAGACTACAAAAAAGCAGTCTTTGTTGTATTTTTCCCATTCCAGTAAAGGACAGTTTCAGCACTTAACAGAGGATGTGGCTCTGGAATCAGAAGCCGTAGTTGTTTGTTGGAGGCTTTTCAGACTTTAGGCACTGTTAAGGTATCTGAAAATATGTTTTTCAGGTTACAAGCATGCACTGACAGGTTCTGTTTGGTTTTCATTTGTTTTAGCTGAAACACAATATTGTATGTGCAGTGTATGTCTGAGCAAAGATAAAATATCTAATATACATGCATCAGTGATGATAAATATCAAATTCCATCTATGGCTTCAGTTATTTGAATTTCATGTATCTGGTTTCTAACCTAAAGAATATACTTACAATGCAGTCAATGGTCCCTAGCAGACCATTGCATTGCTGTGGGACTGTTAGTTATCTTTGTGCTATTGCTGTGATGCTAATACATATTCATATCAAATAACCAAGTGATTCAGCTGACAGGTAAAATAAGTTCCAGTACACTGAACAATACATTGTAATGCACTCTGGATAGGTTTAACACAGAATTGTCCTTCAATATGTGTAGTATATTAGTTTGGAATATGAATAAGGAAACATAGGACCTATGAAATTTGTATTGATGAACTTCTCTGGCAAGATTTTAGCTCTATAATATTATGATGGGCTTGCATTTTTATGTATTTCTATAAATAGTATTGCAACTCAATTTACTGCTAATGTAGTATTAGCTGTTTTGTATGATTGCAAGATCATGATTGCAGTTTCTGATTTTCTTATTACTTTATTAATGTTGATTTATTTTTTTTTTTTATTCCTGCTTTTCAAATTTCTCAGAAGTCAGCCTACTGGTCAGTTTGGAGTGGAATGTTTAGTCCTTCTGAACTAATGCATACCCAATACTGTCTTACATGTTTAATGAATATATACATATTACATATATTACATATATATAAAAACACACATATATATGTATGTATTTTCTCACTCATGTGTAAATTAGAAAGAGAAAAAAAAAATTCCCAAAGTTTAATAAAACAAAGTAAACTATTGCTGTTTGTGCTATCTAGTCATGAAATACTTTTAGCTAAAATAGGAGAGCCTTCAGCAGTCAATCTGTTATTTAACAACAGCTGTTTGTGATCAGTGCCAGTGGAAATCACTTGTTTTCACCCATTCACGAAGAACAGGCTGGTAAAAGGGATTCCAGGAATAGGTACAGTCTTTCACACACAGTTTAAATAAATCATATTGTAAGTTAGTGCCATTTACAATGTAACATAATTGTGATTTCTAATGAGATTTTTCCAGAAATCAGACATAGAATAAAATTAGGATTGCTCATAGAATGATCTGGGTTGGAAGGGATCTTAACACCGTCTAGGTCCAGCCCTCCTGCCATGCAGGCACACCAGCCACCTTCCACTAGCCCAGGTTTTTCAAAGCACCATCCAATGTGGCCTTGAATAATTCCAGGGATGGGGCATTCACAACTTCTCTGAGAACCTGTTCCAGTGCCTCACCACCATCACAGAAGAGAGTTTGTTCCTTATCAATCTAAAGCTGCCCTCTTTCAGTCTGAAGCCACTACCCCTTGTGCCTATTGCTAGACGCCTTTGATAGTTGTTTTATAAAAGAACTGAGGAAATCAGAGCCCTAAGTATATTTCTAACCCCTTAGAAAGTATATGGAAATTTTCACTGCTGTGCTTCAGTTTCAATCCTGTCTTCATCAACTAACACTTTTTTGTCAAACTGAGTGTATAGAATTGGAAATAAGAAGACAAGAAATGCCATTCTCAGTTGGATCCAATATCGCTCTGTCTCACTACTAACTAACAGGAGCAGATGATGTTCAGGCAGATCCTTGGATCCTGTTCCTTCTCTGTGGTCCCATTCCCTTGGGCTCTCCAGCATTCAGAATTGGTGCATTTGGAAGAGTATTGCCCTGCTTAATTCTTTACTATCCATTGAGAATCTGTCTCACAGTCTTAAGAAACAAGTTGTTCACAAGAAGTTTTTTACAAACTAAAATATCATCACTGGCAGCCTCAGTGGTGGAAAAAGTGCCAAAGCCTAACTTGGCATGCCTTCAGTTGAGTACTTCTTCCTTCCACAGAGACTCAAAGCAATCCTACTGTCATATGCATGCAGTAGTAGCTGCACATCCTCTGTATTTCAGATCCAGCAGCCACACCTCAGATACATCAGATGAATTATACCTGTTGCTCTCCATCAATTATTACAGACACTTGGAATGGTTGGCAGGTATATTTGTCTACACAGTAGATGACTAAATGTGGATGAGATAAATTCCCACTTGCTAAGCCTAGATGTAAACTCCTATGCTTAAAAAAGACTGGTCTGAAAGCTGGATGAATTTCCCTCTTCGCTCAAATGAGTTTTGGTAACATCATCTTGCTGATTTTATGAAACTGGTATTGCTGTGCCTACATGAGTGCATCCTGTTTGTAAAGTGTTTCACGATATTGGCAGTTCTAACAAACATGTAAGCCACTTAAAGCTTTTTTGAAAATGTAGAATAAAGTTTTGCTGTTTTGAATCCCTGAAGGTGAGTGTTGCCAAAGAGTTCAAAAGCATTTTTCTTCCTGTTGTTACTAGCATTTATCGCCTGTGCACTGAAAATTTCTAATTATTGGAAAGATTCAAGAGAGTCAGGAAAATACCCTCTCATTTTTGTGCCTTTGTGAAGTTGCTTTTCTGTATTGTGTAAAAAGAACCTGTTTCATTTAAAAGCTTCTCTTTTTCTTCATTCACATTCTTTAAAAGCTTTTCTGTATTGTAATTTTAAAAATTAATGTGGTTCTGTTCAAATAAAAGTTTGCTCTTAGTGGCATTTATGCTTCATATGATAGAGCACCTTCATTCACTTAGTTATACCTAGGCAGTCAGCAGTGTTATGAACTGTGTCTTTTTTACTAAGCAGTATGCAGATCTCTGGCATATTCCACAAAGGAAAGGGTGGGTTATTTTAAAGCCTTTATCTGATTTGATCATAAAGCATGGGTACTAGCCTAGTGCTTTATGACATGCTCAACTATGATTAATAATTTTAACTATACTGGTTCCCCCATAAGATCAATAGTATAGAATTTTTCCAGTCACTATTTCAATGTATTTTAATTGAAATTGATTTCCTATAAAATAATAAATTGAAGTGTATTAACAATGGTCTTGTGGTCCTTTACGTTCAAGTTCAGAGTTCTAAGAAAATATGGAACAGTTTTTAAAAAATACATGATATACCTCTATACAGCACAAGTATTCATGAAGCACCTGTAATTTTTTGTGTTAATTCCAGTAGACAACAGCATAAATACAGCAACCTTAATTTGAAACAGGAATGTGAATGAAAATGTCAGAGATTTGTTGTTTTAAAAACAACTTACTTCTCTGTTGGCAGCTCAGCTACAGCTCTATTGTATGATCTTAAAATTGAAAATATTTTTATCAGTAAAAGTGCATGCCAGTCACATGAATTATTAGAAGTTACCTGTACAAAGAAAAGATACATTGAGGAAACCTGCAGTGAGCAGCTCTGTAAGAACTTCAGTTTTTCCAAAGGTATCACCTGGAGGGCATTGGGCCAATCTTTGACTATTTTTCTCAAGGTCAGAGTGATAGTTGAGTTTTAGGCAATTTGTACTTGGCAATACCACAGTTCTGAAGCTACTCAATCCCACTAAGTTTTCATCCACATCTTAGAGTTTATTCTTGGTTAAGTTTATCCACATTGTTGGAATAACTTGTTTACGTTTACATTTATGTTTTACTTGTTTGGCTTAATCAGTTGCTTCCACCTGAAGACAATCTGATTAGAAAACAACCAGGCTTGGGAATGGCACAGTGTGTTATATGCAGCCAGCCTGGTATAATATGTCAGGACTCTGACTTGGCATACTTGTTCAGCCACACAAGAAGGCTGGAGCTCTTTCCTCAGGAACTGTAGAGATAAGCAAGTTAAATATTTTGTATGTGAGCAAAAAGGCATGTCAAAGTTCCCTTGCAAGCTTGAGCACAGTCTGAAGGCATGTACATTGATATGGTCTTGGAATTTTGAGTCCTCTCCACTAGAAAGAAGATTCACATCTTCCCAGTCCAGTTATCTGGCACATCCAGCTGCCATCACCTGGCATTTCATGAAATGAGATGGAGTTGAAGCAGCTCCAACACCTGGACCTGGAAACAAGTAATTTTGTCATATTCTTTCTTTAGTGAGAACAGTTAAGAGGCTTACTGCTGGTAGCATCAGTCAGCACACTCTTGTTTTTCTGCATTGAAAGAGCACTGTTGTGTAGGACTTTCAGGAGCTGGATTTTGAGAGAAAGATCTGAGAGCAAAAAAGGTCTTGCACAGCAAAAAGAGATTCTTACTCACTGATTTTGCCTTCTTCAGTGATTCAAAGCTTCTGCTCTTAAAGTGTACTCTCCAAAGTCCTCTAAATCCTCCAAAGTCCTATGGTTTTTGTTTTCTTTCTCCTTTGGCATACGTCAGAGATAGAAATGGAGAGAGAATGGTAATCACATTTTCTTCATTCTTTAAAGTGTTAGGTAATTCTTTAGGAATAATGAGGAATGCCTTCTTTCTTACTCTTATTTCTTTTGGTATTCCTTCCTTTAAGAACTCATGAGGAACTGAGGATTGTTATTAAAGTTGGACCAAGAGATGAATATATCCTGCTCTAGCTTTATTTTATTTATTTCCCTGCAGTCTAAGTGTTTAGAGGGCTGATTAGACTACAGCTGTCTGCTGAAGAATTTCTTTACTTCGTACCAGAGGGTGTAGCTATGTGAAACACTTTTCAGCAGTTCCTTGTAATTATTTGTCATAAGGTGCCAAGATGGTCCAGCTGTATTTAATGAGTATTTAAAGAATGTTGGATGGTGGAAGGAGCAATCATCTTAGACAATGGACCAGCTTTTAAAAGTGTCAGGCAATTAAGGATGCAGATAAACCTTTGAAAATCCCCGGTATCTCAACAGTTATAATTCTCAGTCTAAACTTAAAAGACTTTGAAGCAAACAAACGGTATTTCAGATGAAAGAGGTAGGAGAGAGGAAGGGAAGAATACTTCTACCTCTAAAGCTCCACTGATAAATCAGTTGTCACCTGGGTATGTTCTGAACAGATCTTTCTCTAGATTCCAGAGCTGCTTTAATGCCCATCTGCGTGGCTCCCATCCATTCTGTCACAGCAGTTGACTGTGACACTAACCACTGATACTGTTGACTTTTGTATGTCTCTGCTTAAACCTGGGAGGTTCTGAGGGTCATCAAAAGGCAGCCAGCCCTTACAGCCCATCAAGCTAATGAATGTCTTTTTGCTGAGATGTATCTTCATACACCGAGACACCTATGAGGTTTTTTTGTCTTTTTCTAGAAATGTTTCCTTTAGGTGTGGAGGTTTATCTCAGATTGCATAATAAAAATTGTGGTTTATTTTCTTTGAATCCTAATAAGCTCTTTCCCAGTGAATTATTATTTTTTACTGATATTTGCTTGCTAGATTTGTTTGTTGATAAGTTTTCTTTCTCCCTTCTTAATTATCAGCTGCTGTGATAAGCACTAAAATGTGTGACCATTGCTTTGTCAGCAACCCATGTTTTCCTTTATTATACTGTTACTGCTGTTCTTGACAACTTTTCGGTTCTCTATAGTAATGTCACTGTGGGAATTTTACTTTACTTTTACTTTACTTCTACATGGCTTAGCTGATCACAGCTGATCACAGGATAATTCCGGTATGAGAATATCTGTTTTGCTGATTTCTTTACTGTTTTCTTTTCATCCAGATGATCAGAACTCAGACTGTTTAAGTGAGAAATGCAAACAGATGCTGGGACAAGAAGAAGTCAGGGATGTCTCTAGAAATAAGGAGCACCTAAAGATAGTATCTTCCTCAGGTTTCTGCTGCTTATAATTAATTTGGCTAGAGTCTGTGGGGAAGTCTTTAGCTGACTTAAAACTGATCCTTACTCTTCGTGCACACATTCTATACCAGTTCTAGCACAGTAAACAAATAGCAAGAGTAGCCACTCTACTAAGAAGAATCTAAATTTATGTCTACCACAAGCTATGATTTGGTTTTATTCCAAATATCTCCCTTTAAAAATTGGAGACCTCAGCTTTGCTCTTGGTTCTGTGTGGGCAAATGAAAGAGTAATACTCTATTGCTTGCAGAGAAATTGAAACTAGTAAAAATGAGAACAGGATCAACCCCATTTTTCCTCTACAGCATGAGACTTTAAAGCCCATTCAAATCAATGAAGGGTATCAGTGACTTCGCTGACCTTTGGATCAAATCCATAAACCTTTTTATAACTTAAAATCACAAATACAGAAACATAAGGGTTCTATTCTCTAACCCAGCAGGTCATTGTCAAATTGAAAAATACGATCTCTTGCCAATTTTATTGTCTCAAAAATACAATTTTGATATTTTATTATATTTAGAAGTTTTTACTTAACTATAGAAGACCTGTTTTTCATTTGATCTCAAAATCTCCTTTGATGATGTGCACTGTCTGTGTTATTTGCAATCCTAATTTCATAATCACTGCTGGAAATGAAAATAAAAGCTGCACTTTTATCTTATTCTTTATAGTCATGCTCTATGCCAAAATGGTATAATCAAAGATAAAAACAATTATATTGTCTTTTAGCTTAAGCAGTTTGAAGAAGTTTGTTGCATCTTGCCTTATCCAGCTGAAACTTTGGTGTCCAATTGAACTCATTGTTCACCTTCCTCAAATAATCAACAAAGAACAAAACCCACCCCCAGAGGTAATCTGTGCCCTTCTAAAACAAGTGCCCATAATAGGTGCAATATATTGCCCTCTGGAACTTCCTGCCTCTGTCAGATGGAGGACTTACTATTTAATTTGGGACACCTAAATTTAATAGAGGAAAAGTAGGCAGTAACTTTCTACTTTTTGCTTTTCAGCATGAAGCAGGTAACAAATGATGTTACCCAGTGCTAATTTGACAGCAAACTTGCACTGCCTTAGTATAGTAATTTTATTTCTTTATCTGTATCTGTTAGCAAAATCTGGTTATGCTATGCCTTTAAATTGCACTTCTTTTTCTGCAAGTGATAACATAATCTTTCATATTCTATTACTTTTTATTAACTTTTTAAAATTGAGCCTAATTACTATTCACTGGTAGTAGAATTAAAGCAACATTTAGGTGTTCATAGGTGAACATTTAAGGAGTTGCATGTTTTGGGTTAAGGGTTTGGGGGTTGTTTTCGTAGTTGTAATTTGAATAATCCTTTAGTCTGAAGCAGACATGGATGCATTTTATATATTGTCTTGGGATAGGTTCATAACTTACCTTCACTTCTGGAGTTTTTCTCAGACATGAGTGCTTTAATAGCTGCAGTTAGACAAATCTTAGTCCCCTGAGTTCTTCTTTCATCTGAATATCGTTAAGCCTGATACAAATATTAAACACTTTTTATTATTTTTTTTTATGATTGTGGATTTGTTGCCTCTGTGGAGCTGGATCCAGTCTTAGACAGGAAGGCCAGGACCAGGCTGAGAACCCCAGATGGAATGCCCACTAGGAACTGAACTTTTACTTTATAATTCAGAAAACTTACAGAAAACTTCTTGTTTCATATAATTAATTAGTGCATAGTTTCAATTAAATAGAAAAGCCAGTAAAACTTATCAAAAATTGAATAGTGATGCAGAAGGGCGACTGAAAAAAACAAGCTTCTTCATAAGTCTTTTGTTTGGGCTTTCTGTGTCTCCTTTAAGGCTCTCTTGCATTCTCATGCAGCTCATTCTTTTTATTGAATACTAAAGCCTTTACCATCTGCCAAAAGGTTTTATTTTGGGGTTTCCTCTCATGTGGGAGGGTGATTTCCTCCTTCCCTTCATGCTAGTTTCATTGCTATCTTTAGGACTCGGAGCCTACTGGAGACCTTCCTGTCTCCTTTTTATTACACAGTCTCCTCCTTCCGTGCTGCAAGTTCCTGCTCCCAGGGGCAAAGAAGAAAACAAGAGCTGGAGCTGCCTTTTTGAGCTGCCTGGCTGATGCCAACAGCTTTTCTTTTAAACACAGGGATCCAGTTCCTGGAGCACAGGGCTGCTCCTCACTGATGTTCCTGGCATGGGTGTTTTTAGGAACAATTCCTCTGCAAAGGCCATGTGCAACCTCTCTGTGCTTTCGCTGCAGAGTGCAGTGGCTTCTGAAAAAAGGTGTTGTAATCTATAGCATTGCTCTAAAAGCAGTTTATCCCTCTCTATTTGTTAGTCTTTTACCTCAGCACATTAATCCAACCTGTTCTGGCATTGTTAAGACATCTATAGCCATAGCCGTGTAGTTTCTTCCTCTTATAGGAACTTTAGATGTTTATTTTTTCTATGAAGGTATTGATTTCCTATCTTTACCTTCCTTGTGCTGCAGAGAAAAAGAAGTGAAATTGAAGGTATTATATTTGCAGAGGGATAGAATTGCATCTTTTTTTTTAATTCCTGAGAGCAAAATAAAGCAGATGGCGGTCTGGGTTTTTCAGCATAGCTCTTAAGGCCACAGGGTATACAGCTGTAGTGGGATGTGAGCATCCAGATGTTGAGCCATGAACACAGCAGGAGAAGGCTATGAGCCCTGGTCGTCTACCTCCATTTAAACTTTTGCTGTGGAGCTCTTCAGGTACCTGCCATCATCTCTCCTTGAAGTAGATGCTACATGGGAGAAACAAAGGTTCCTGCCTTTTCTCTTCAGCCTCTGCCTGCTGGGAGTGAGAGCAGTGTCTGTCTGAGGATTGTGCAGTCCTGTTGCTGCCTGTCTTCATTTGCTGTACAGCTGAGCCTGTGGCCGGAGGCAGTGTGAATGTGGAAGGCACAGGGAGTTGTGCTGGGTGTCAGATCACCTCCTGAGGGCTCTGCCAGGATCCATATCAACCAAATTATGCCTCTGTTGAGTGCATTTCTGGCACTCCTTTTTTATATTTTAGTTAATCACTGGCATTACACCAAACTGCATGTCAGGTAGTAATGGGAATGTAATATTATTTTATTTGTGATTAGCTCATCTCTTGGGCTCCAAGATGTTCCAATTTCTGTCCTTCCATCATCACCCAGGTTTCTTTGGAGCTCTATCATTTGATTTATTTACTCTCCCTCTGTAATTGAAAACTTTACTGTTGATCACCATGAAAAATTTTCAGTGCTTAAAAATAAATGGTCCATTTTCCATCCCTTCAGTGTGTCTAGTTTTTCTGACTGCAGGAATCTAATAAAAGATTGCAATGTGGATGAGAAGGATGAGGGTGATTCAGGGTGTTACCTAAATGCCTGATCTACAGAGAAAAAGCAGTGCTGGGATTTCTGTTCAGGAAAGTGCCAGAAAAACGGCCTAGTTCTTAGCACTGCCTGTTTTAATGACATTCACTTCCAAACTCCAGGTACAGCATTGCACAGAGAAGTCAGTGGTGCCCATTTCTAACAGCAGAATGGTGCAACATAACAGCCTGAGATGACATTCTCCTGGAAACTAAGAGGACTATGTGAAAAAAATTCAAGCAGGAGACACATGTATCTTGTCATTTAAAGAGCAAGGCTTTGTGCTTCTGATTAAATGCAGGTTTCCATGTTCCCCCTGTCACAGATGCACACACATGCACATACTCTAATTGGATAAAACTGTAAACAGTAAATTAAGGATATGATTAAAAATTAAACAGTCACTGCAGAAACCATCAGTAGTAAATGCTTATTAACTTACACATAACAGCATGCTGGTGTGATAGCTTCAAATTGCCTGCTGAAACTGATTTGCAGCAAATAAGGCCAGCTTTCTAAAAGGATATTTCTGGGTTTCAGTAATCAGACCCTCAACTCTGATTGCTTGGTTTTTTTCTTCACAGTTTTTGCCAGCCTTTTTTAAGTAACTGATAATGTGCATGACTTTCTTTAACTACAGTGGGTGATGTACTTAATCCTTTGCTTCTGCTGCTTAGCAGAATGAGTCAGTATGGGTCTGATCCAGCTTTGTCCTCTCATGCATTGCAAGACTTCTCTGGCTTGCCTGTGTTTTTGCAGGGCTTCACCAGAGCCCCTGTCATTCTGGGACTCACCTTGATGGCTGTTTAATAAGCTGGAGGGCAAAACTAATTTATACAAATTCACTTGCCCTTCTGTACTAGTTTGAAAACAAACCAGTGGGAGATTCTAAGTCAGTACTACAATTAAATAGGAAAATTAAAATAAACGCAGAAAACACTGGCTTAAATTGACAGACTTAGGACCCAACCTGACACCTGTTTGTCAGGGTGGTGGTAGCTGACAAATTAAATGATGGTTGCAGTCCTGTTGAAGTGATAGATGTGGTTCTGTTGAAGCAGTGATCCTGTAGAAGGGTCTGGTCTTCCTCTGAAGGTCCAGTGGTAGTTATGCAGCTCTTGTGCTCTGGGAATCCAGTAGGTAAGGCTCCTCGTGGTATTCCAAGCTTCAGATTATATCCAGGTAGGAATGATTGGTTCCTTCCCCTGGGCGGAGCATTTCACAATGGGATGATGTAATTTTATGAGTCATACAGTGTGACTTGCTGGCCCATTAGCAGAAGATACCCCCTGGAGGGAGTTATGAGGGATGGGTCCTGGAAGAGATAAAGAGCACTGGTGAAGATGAAGATAGGGATAGAATACATAGGTGTGATTACATCTTACATTGTAACCTAAGACACCGTCCAAGTGCTACATCCATGCATGCACACCTGGCATCTCCCGACCAGCTCTGTCTGGCAATGCATGGCAGAGGCTGCAGTTTCTGGAAAGGGCATCCTTCCAACTCTATGGGCCTTTTCTAGATCTCATCTCATCTTGTCTCATCTCATCTCATCTCATCTCTCATCTCATCTCATCTCATCTCATCTGTGCCCTACTCTTGTGTGTCCTGCACATGGAATCCAGTGTGTTGGATGACAGGTTGTTTGGTCATCCTGCTTTGCGACAATTAGCATTTTTCCAGCCAGAGCAAGGGATTCTCACAAGAACTTTTACAGCCTTCGTTGAATGACAGCAGCTCCATGTTAGGTTTAAGTGTTTAGGGGAAAGTTGAAACAAGGTTTAAAAATCTCTCAAAATTGTGACTAATCTGGAGAGGCAGAGCAAAGCAGAATCTTTTCTAGTGAGCTGTGATTTCTTGGATATTTGCTTTTCAGGTGGGTTCCATAATATGGATATTTGACTTGTATATGATATAAAGGAATCTTTGCACACTTATTTCTTACATTCGTATGGCTGAAACTGAGGGCTGCTCTCTCCAGAAAGCAGCTGAACTTTTTGCATTTTATCTGGGGCTCCTATGTTCATTTAAGCTGGAGACCTCCTTCCCACTTTTCTCCTGCCAGTCAAAATCTAGAAATGAATGGGTATTTCTTGAGTGAAAGATAATTATAATCTACCCAGTATCAGAGGGTTGTATATATCCTGTGAAAAACCCTTTAATTCTACCTTCCTATGAGAAAGTAGCACATCCCCTGAATCGGTGCCAAACCCCTTGAATGTGGCTGCAGGTGGCTGAAACGTGGCTTTTGTTAAAGCACTGCTTGAAGATGATTTCTGTCGTTAACACCTCAGCCCTCTTAGCTGTTTCTGTGCTTGTTCTGCTCCAGCTGTGTGGTCCATATTGGAGCCATGCAGTGGGTGGCTCTTTGGTAGCTGCCAGTGTTGTAGCTCAGCGTTGGCTGCAGCCACACTCTGGTGAGCTGGGCAAATGGTGGCACACGCTGGAGCAGCTCTTGTCTGCTCAGGGTCACCTTCAGTTGTTTAGACCACTGACTGTGTTTTGAGGGATATACAGGCTGCCCTGACTTGTGTATTTACAATGTGAGTTTCTGCAAGTAGAAGGGAAATAGTGTGAGAAGGGATGCTGTGGCTCTGAAAAAGGGGAGGACACAGGGGGTACAAGCCAAGTCTGAGATGCAGAGTGAGGTGTCTACAGCTGCTGAGTGCCACAGCAGGAACCAGGATCCTGGGTTAAGTAAATTCAGTATTGGCTTCACTCTTGTTTTCTGGGTTTTGTTTCTTGACTTTGCAAGGCCTTTCCAGTACAGTTACATCCCTACCCCAGCAACCAGTTCTCACGAGGCAGAGGAAGCCACGGTTACCCAACGTGCCCAGGTGAAACACAGAGAGCAAGGTTGGAAACCCACTGGCTTAGGCTGGTAGAGCTGAATTGCTGTCAGCAGCAGAGGGAAACCTCTCCAGAGTGGTCTCAAGTACAGAATACCACAGGGAGCCATCCTTTTTCTTCTCAATGTCCTGAAGAACAGATGGATCTGACATGTTTATTGCCGAAAGCTGTCTTGTTTTATCAGCACATCAGATCTAGGTACTTGACAGATGTGCCAAACAGAAAATAAAATCCATCCATGCCCAGAATTATGTATTTTGGCATCTGTGTTTTATATTTTGAGCTGTTCTCTTTATTGTCCAACTTAGCCTGTGCAAAATTAGGAGGAATTTTCATTTATAATTAAGGGAAGATAGACACAAACTATTACAAGTGCACACCAATTTGTGAGCTTTAAAAGCATTGTTTGACACATTCAACTTTTTGGTTCAGAGCAGTATCTGACATAGCAAAAATGTCAGATTTCATGCAAAGAGGCCAGATCGAACCATACTGGCAGTAGTGAAGCAATATCTATATGTTACAGATTGAATAGCTTGATATTTTAAAACCTGTGTAACAACTGCAAAAACATGAAATAAAAGCTTTTTTTTTTGAGCAACGTTTGCTCAAAAGTTATTTCAACATAGTTCTGAATATTGAAAGATGATTTTATTCACAGCTACCCCATTAGTGTTTCTTGCCCTCAGCATGTACTTGGATTCTTTGGGGGATGAGGCAGCAAGTGCTTCTCTGTCTGTTTTCACAGCAAGTTCTCTGTCATGGGTTAGTTTTTTTCTTCCTCTTAAAAAAAAAAAAACCAAACCGAAAAGTTGTATTAACATACTATGGTATTTCCAGCAGTTGCAAACTGTGCAGTGCAAAGTGGGTATGGAATATTTAATGTGATTTTAAATTAAAACTGTGCTACATATTTGCTTTTTTAAGGAAGTGTACATTGGATTTATTTTAATTTCAGACAGCAAAGTTAGATCATACAAGTTCTTGTAATTACTTAAATTTCTATTTATCCGCATATAGCAGTGGCTGCTGCTGAAACACAACGGAAGTCAGACAACAGACTTGGTGAAAGTCACTGGTTAAACACCTGTTGTTGAAGAACTAAACTTTTTTTATTTCTGCAGGTGCAGAGATAATATCTTTTTCATGTTTGTTCAGCTATTTCAGTTCAGTGACTGGTTCATTCAAAAATAAGAAACCACTTGGGAGGAGAAAAAAAAGCTGAAAAGCTTGTTTTCCTCTTTGAATCTATAAACAAAATCTGTGGTAGAGGATGAGATCTGCCAGTTCTACGCTTTTGAGAAATATGGCAACCAGAACTGATGTGCAGTTCACCGAGGTAATGCTTTCCTTGCTTAATGAGACTGGTTACTTAAAAGTTTTTTGCCTTGATTTTGTAGCTTCTTTGAAAAATACTGTTCTTAAGCATTTTTATTGCATTTCACTTTTACACTAACATCTGTTTTATAACTAGAACTTAACATGAATCCCAAGTAATAAAAAAAAATTACCTAGAATAATCTATTATTACCCATGTCCAAATATAACGAAGCTGTAAGGAAAGGAAATCAATCAAGAGTAGTGTGTGAAAGTGCAAATCATGTAAAGAAATATGTGTAGGTTGTATTAACTGAATAAGAAATGTCATACTTATTTATACATGCTGTCTTTAAGTGTATATCAATAAGCTGAAATCTTCACTAATATTTGTTTTCTACTGCCCACAAGCTTAGGACAAGTCAGTCACAGTCAGCATGGCTTCATGAGAGGAAAGTCCTGCTTGTCAAACCTGATTTCTTTCTAGGGCAGGGTAATTCACCTAGCTGATCTAGAAAAGCCAGTAAAACATAATTTGTTTTTTTAAAAAGGCAAAGCTTTTGGATATTGACTCCCACAGGATTCTTCTGGACAAAATGTCCAGCACACATCAGAACAATCTTGTTATGTGATAGGTGGGCAACTGGCTCACGGGTCAGGCACAAAGTAAGTGAATGGAGTCACATCAGACTGGTAATCTGTCACTGGTGAGGTTCCATGGGGCTCCTTCCTTGGCCCAGTTCTCTTCAACATCTTCATTAATGACCTGGATGCAGGACTAAAGAGAATACTAAGTAAGTTTACTGAAGACACTGAACTGGGAGGAGCTGCCAACTCTCTTGAGGGTAGAGAAGCCCTGCAGAGAGACCTCGACAAATTAAAAGGACTGGGCAGTGAGCAACTGTGAAGTTTAACAAGGGAAAGTGCTGGATTCTGCACCTGGGATGGGGCAGCCCTGGTTGTTTGTATAGACTGGGGAAGGAGAGGCTGGAGAGCAGTGCCATGGAAAGGGACCTGGGAGTCCTGGTCAATGGCAAGTTGGACAGGAGTCAGCAGTGCCCTGGCAGCCAGGAGGGCCAACCCTGTCCTGGGGAGCATCAGATACAGCATGGCCAGCCAGGCAGGGCAGGGGATTGTTCTGCTCTGCTCTGCACTGGGGTGGCCTCACCTTGAGTGCTGGGGGCAGTTTTGGTCACCACAATATAAAAAAGGCATTAAGCTATTGGGTAGTGCTTTGCTGAAAAATACCTTGGGGTCTTGATAACCAACAATTTAAGTACAAACAAGCAATGTCCTCACTGTAAAGCGGGACAAGAACATCCTGGGCTGTACAAGTGGCAGTGTAATACTCAGCAGATCAAGGGAACTGATCATTCCCTTCCATTTAGTGATGACATCTTGAGCAGTCTATACAGTTCTGTGCTCAGCACAGGAAAGACAATGACAAACTGGAGTGAGTCCATGGAATAGGTCCCCAAGACAGTCACCGTCTGGAGCACATGATGAAGGAAAAGAGGGTGAGGGCTGGATTTGTTCAGTCTGGAAGAAGGTTCTGGGGGGAACATCTTATATCTGCAGCAGCCTGTTGGGAGAATGGAGAAAAGGCAGAACCAGACTCTTCACAGATGCCACAAGACCAGAACAAGAAGTAATGGACCCAACTTGTAATGCAGAAAATTCTAACTAGATATAGGGTGGAGAGAAAGAGTGATGAAACAGTGGAATGGGCCCAGGGAAGGTGTTGATCTCCATCCATGTAGGTATTCCAAACTCGACTGGACACAGCCCAGTACAGCCTGCCCTAGCACTATTCCTGCTGGAGACCTCCAGAGGTCCCTTCCATCCAGCACAGTTCTATGATTGATAGGTGCCAGTGTGTGAGCTAATTTCCCACTGTGGGTCACTTTAGGAAAAATATTAACCATTTGAGATACTTAATATGATTTTCTTTAGGCATTTACTACATTGTAAGTTGAATCTCAGTCTGGGAGAGCCTGGTCTGTTCTCTGGGGTGACAAGCTGAATACATGCCTACCCTTGGTCAAGTGAATCTTGTCCAGGCTGTCTAACAAGAGTTAAAATCTAAAGAGGATTACTTTTGTTTCTGAAGGCAAAGGAAATTAGTGAAAGAATTTACTTTATGTTTTATTCTGAGTCGTAAGAAGAAAGTGACTGAGAATTTGAAGACAGAAGACAATGTGGATGAAAATTATCACAATAGAGTTTCTGATCTAGAGGAAAGGAAGGAATGAGTAAAAACAGCTGAATAATGTCAAAGGACTTTAAAAGAGATTGTTTCTTTGAACTTTGGAATTGATAGTTAAGGGCTAGGAAGGGAAGGAAAAGAAGGTTCAAGGGAACTGATAAGTTTTTAGAAGGCAAGATTCTGTGGACATGGCAGCAGACTGTTCCACTGAAGAACGAAAACACAAAATATCACAAATACTTCAGGCCCTCTGCATTATTTGAAAATCAGGAATTCTATAACTAATGACAACATGATAATGCACTGGTAAAGGAAAAAATTGGAAAAGTAACACTTAACTGTTACTTCAATGAGTGACAACTACAACGGGTATTAAAATTCTAGTTTTTCAGTGCTGTAGAAATAAGGGAAAGATGTAGAAAGTTAGAGTGCTGTTACTTTGTGGACAACAAGAGGAAAGCTGGTCATGAAGAAGAGGATGAACACCAGCCTTTCTTAGATTCAGTTTTCCCAAACAGGCTAATTGTGATGGGGTGCTAGCAACAGTTTAAGTTAACTTACACTGAGGGAAAAGAACACAAGCTAGAATGGGGGACAGAGATGAAATAATGGAGGAAAACTGGACACAGTCAAATCACCAGGGTCTCTTGAAAATGCCCCTTGTGTACCTCAGATGAGACCATCCCTGAACTTTAGCTTTTAAGAACTTGTGAAGGATGAGGAAGGGCAAATTTAGACATGAAAATGAGGAAGCCTGTCAGCTTAACTTTGATACATAGTGAAATGCTCCTGAAAATTATTAATCAATTTGTAAACACCTAGAGGATAATAAGATGATGGAAAAACAGCCAGTGTGGATTGATTAGGAAAAAAAAATGTGTCAAACCTTTCTGATTTCCTTTTTGAGTAGAGTAAGACATGTAGGAGATAGAAATAGTAGGTATGTCTTTAGTACAGATTTGGCAGTGTTGTGGAAAGCTATGTAGCCTTCTTACAAGTCAACAGGTTAGAAAATAACCTAGGTGAAATTATGGTGAGGCAGGTGAAGGACTCCTTGAAGCAGTGTCCAAGAAGCAGTTAATGTTCACTTGGCAGATGGTGAGGTGGCCTGAAGTGCAGTGCTGCTGTTGTTACATTCTGCCCCAGGTTGGTGCTGCTCATGGTTTTCATTATGTCTTGGACAATGGGCTGGAGAGAGCAGTGTGCAAGGGACAAAAAGCTCCAGCTCCAGTAGGCTTTGGATATTGTGGAGGTCAGGTTTAGAGTCCTGAGTGGTCTTCATAAAATGCAGAAATGGTTAAAATTAGTAAAATGGGGATTCAGCAGATACAAGTAAGGCCTTCAGTGAAGTGTTTTCCCCAGGAAGGGAAAACAAATGTGTGTATGCAGACAAGGGATATCTGAGTAACAGTGAGAGAGCATGTGATGTTGGGATATCACAAGCTGAATATGAGTCATGCTATGATATGGCTGGCAGAGAAAATGGGGAAGAAAGCAGACTCTAATCTAAGTCAGAGTCTTGTGTGTAAGCCATAGGACATCCTTCAGTCTTTTCTGGTGGCTGGCTGTCGCTCTGCTGGGAGAGTGTCCAGAGCTGGCTTCACACCATGGAACAGTATAGACAAACTGGAGAATGCCAGAAAAGGAGCAGTAGGAGTGAGCAGAGATTTAGAAAAGACCAGTAAGAAAATATTGAAAGAGTTGGGTCCAAGATGCAAGGACAAAGATGGAAAGAGAGACAATATTTGAAGTATATTAAAGGTTTTTTAATATTAAATCATAGAGTGTTTTGCCATACCATCTCCACCTAACCGAGGTAAGAGGAAAAGGAATTAGTTCAGTTTGCACCTAAGGAGGTTTAGTTTGGGTGTTAGAAACGTAGCATAAGCATATTATAATGGAGTAGTTAGGGGAACTGGAGAACTCTTCTCCAGTTACTAGGTGTGAGGAATAAGTAAGAGTCACCTGTGTGGATATTTGTCTTTGCCTCGAGTGAAGGGGTAGGCTAGATTATTTTTTTGAAGTCCATTTCAGTTCTGTCTTTTGGTTCAGTCCACTGAAGGAATATACAGATTAAAAATGTAAAACGAGTAAAACTGATTTAAACCAAGGATTCCTTTGCCTTAATTTAAACCGTGATTATATTGATAATTTCAGATATTCCTGGTTTAAATTAATCACTTGTGTTGCAGTGTTAGCATCATCTGTTTTTGGAGGTCTTTTACAATGTCTTTTTATTTATTAAAAAATACTCCTTGGTGTGATAATCTCTTTGAGTATACTCATATAAGTAATGATGAAGAGACTACAATGTTCTTTAAATTATTCTCAGGTATGTGGTGAATGCCCTAATATTTCAGTAAATTGGCTGAATCCATACTGTAAAACTAGACATCTTGTGAGACAATATGTCCAAATAAATGCCAATTTCTTAAATATGTAACACTTGCATAAAGAATTATCTGCCCTCTAAAAATGAGCTTCTCTCCAAACACACAGCTCATCTAGGCAGTAGCCTTGTATATCTTACTTTATCCAGTGTTGTACTGGTGACATTAATTCAATGAGGAGGCCAAAATGGAAGCATGATAGTTATTTTTCATGTTTGATTTTCTTCTCTGTGAATTTAATATAAAGATGTTTATGTTAAGCTAATTATGCCTTGGCTTTTTGTTTTCTGCTGCCGGGTGAAATCATGTACAAGGATTATTTTTCCCTTTTCCCTGAGGAATGGAACATTCAACCACAGATACAATTTTTTACATTAGATAGAGAACCTTGCTGTCTATTACTGCAAGTGATTTATTAGTACATAGGTCACACTGAGGAACAGTGACTAGCCAACAGGACACAGAAATCTCACAATGCCTGCATAATCAAATGTTTGGTGTTTAATATTAACTAAAACTGTAAAATAAGACTTAAACAAAAATCCTCAAGAAAGGAAAGCCCAAAAGAAAACAGAAACCAGAGATTTTCTGTGATAAATTTTCTTCTTACAGGAAATCTATGCTGAGCAGAGTGTCCAAACCAAGGGAAGAGCTGCTTTTTGTCCTTCTGCATTCTGCTGTGCCCAGCTGTCCTGCTTCCTCTGTGTCTCTCTCTGCACATATGTGCCACCCACCTAAGGAAACAAATAGAAATGACTGGTCCCAGTGTGGCACTTCAGTCCTTCAAGTTGATTCTGGCCAGGAAGATTTCTTGTGTATAATAATAGTTTATTCACACCCTCAAAACCTGTGCTTTTCTCAGTGTGGGGGACACATGCTCACCTACTGGCACAGGAGCCCTGTCATCCACTGAGCTCTGTTTAGCCAGATGCCAAGCACCTTTCATCTGGGAAAAAAGGATCCTTAACAACCACAGCTAAGGGTGTTACTGACTCAGATAATGTATTAAGAGCAGGGATGAAAGAGTTAATTCATTTTTCCATCTATAATTTTTTTCTTTGTAGAACTGATTTGACACAGTCTAGCAGGGTGCTGTTACTGAAAAATTGAAGCACCAGGTGTGATTAAATAAGGCCACACATTTCACTCTCTCTTTAATTTCACATCATCCTTCAGCAGCTGTACCCTTTGCTTTCTGATAGTTGGAGAACTGCATTGCTTTTACAGCAGGCAGCTTGCTGCATTGGTACTGTGCACCATTGGGCTGTTCTAAATCAAATCTATTTGTGCACACAAGTTATTTATTGTTTGATGGACCAAACTTATTAATCTGTGCATTTCTCAAGTAGAAAATACAGAGTGCATTTGGGTAATGGAGACAAACCTAGCTTGGATCCTTGGCATTTCCTGAGCTTCATCCATGCAGCAGAACATGTGTCATTCCACTACAAACAGAGTAAAAAGGTAAAGTGTAAAGACAGTGGTGGACTTGAGATCTTTCTTCTGTTCCTATGAATCATAGCTCTGTAGGATCTGATGAAGTGACCTGCTTTGCTGAGATTCTGTGGCCTGCCACTGACACAAGGAGACTGGACCACTGCTATCCTGGCCACGGCAGGGCAGCAGTACTGGCACAGTGCAAAGATTGTACCCTTGTCCCTTTGCTGCTGCCTCAGAAAGGTGGCACTGAGGCCACCATGGCTATTAGCGGTTAGAACATGATGTCACAAAAAGAAAACAATCATGTTTTTATAACTGTCCTTTGCTTTAGAATAGTGTTCCTATGTAAAGCTGAATTGGATCCTTAGAATATTGATGGTAGTTATTCCAGGCAATGTTTCCACTTACAAACTTTGGCTGGCCTTGCTTGTCAGCCAAGAGCAGCTCAAAACAAAAACATGTATCTTTTAATTATTTTCATTCCTCAAAGGAAAAGGGATTTTTCTGTAATACCATGACACTGTTGCCTTCAGTAAAAAAAAAAGTTGTGCAGAAGTGACAGTGGCGTGGTCTGAGATGTTCCAGTGCAGCTCTGCCATAGCTAATCCAAAGAACAGAAGTCTGTGCTCTGTTGTGCATCAGTTGAATCTGATGTATCATCCTGTGGTGTCAGCTCCAAGGCGTACAATTCACAGGAGCACAGGTTTCGGTGTTTCTGAAGAGGCCTGCTGCTGGCTCTGTGCTCTCCTCCTGCATCTCTGGGGCTGCACTCCATTTATTTCCTGCTGCACTCAGTGGTAATATTTATACAGCTATGCAACTGTCGTGGTCCTGATACAATGTGTTGATCCTTATCAGCAATTTTGAGCAGCATTTGGCTCTTGTCTATTTATAAATGCAACTATGCAGCAGTCTTTCCCTTCCTCCAGCACCCTTAGCCCCCTGTGTATACCATATAATTTTGCTTTCTGAGGACTTGTCAAAAATGCATCCATCAAAATTAAACAGATGAACTAAACAAGTAAAAGGGTACCTGAATACTATAGCTCTTTTATTCCCGAGTAAACAGGGTTTTGTATGCTGTAGCGTTATTCCAACATGAAAGGGAAAAGATGCCAGGGGACAGTGGCAGAAGTTTGGAGGGTCTAGAGATGCATTTGGGCCTGTGTTTCAGTATAAATAATGCCTATGAACACCTGTCCCTTCTTAAGTTTGATCTTGGAAGTAGCATTTGGACCAGCTCATTTGATGTCTCCTTTTTTTTTTTTTTTTTTAATTGAGCTCTGCAGATAAAACTGGCTGCCTCTAAATGCATGAGTGTCCTAAAAGGTGAGCTGGCATTTATGTAAACTTGACTTAAGTTATGCAGGAGAAGATACACTTTAATCTGTGAGAGAACAAAAATTAAAACTCAATTGAGCTCCAAAGAAAATAACTTTTTTTTTCTTTCAATTAGTAGACCAGTCTTCATGGAGATGGAGAAAGCTGCTGTGACCTTTGTTCCCCTTTGTGATAGAGCATCACTCTTTCATCCTAAGTCTGAGTTGTCTAAGATTGTGTAACACAAACATTATTATTTCTTCACTGTGTAATTCACATATATACAAAGGAAATGCTTCAAAAGGTAAAATTATATTTAAGTAATTGTTTTGTGTTATGCTGAGGAATGTTTAAAATTATTTTTTGAGGTCACAATGTGGAGCTTAGGGGGTCTTTTAGATTATGAAAGTTACCCAGTAATGTCGACCTAAAGTATTTAAAAATACATTGTTGACCCCCTTCAGAAATAATGAGGTTTAAAAGGAACCCACATTTTGCTCTGGATTTTTTGGGAGGTGGAGTCTATAGCCTATACTGCTGAAGCATTAAACCTTTTGTAAATACAAAGTAAACATTTTCATGCTGTTCTCTGTTTTGCAGAGTTGTTGCTTTAAGGAAAATGCTAGATTAATACTGAGAAAGTCGGCAGGAACCCTTGCTCCTTCTGCCAGTGCAAAGCAAGGTGTTATTTTCCCTACTGCTTTCCCCATATCCCTTCTATTCTTTAGGGGAATGAACGCCTCTCTCTACCTCAAAAAACCGAATGCTTTTGCCATCAGTGCTGCTTTTCCATCAAAGTCCTTTAATGCTGCTCTTTTCCTCTCCACACACAAAGCAGCCTTCACTCACACCTGCTCTGTGATAGGATCCTTCTCCCCGAGGAGAGCACAACATCTGTTTTGTTTCCTGCATGGAGAAGGAGAGACACTCTCAAGAATTTCTTCTCCTTTCCTGCTTGCTAACAACAAAAGAGATTTTTAAAGCATTTGGTGTTTGTGGAAAGAGGAAAAGCCAGTAGAGTACTAGACAGGAAATAACAGCCGTGGATAAATAAATTGAACATAATTTGAACTATAATTAAAGGTCTTAAAAAGAAGTTGAACTGCCAAGCTGGAAAGAAAAATGTGCATCTTGAAATAAAGTACTTTTATGGAAGGATGTGTTTGGGATTATAGTGTAGGACTGCTCTTTGAGACATCTTGGCTCTAAATCTGCTCTGAGCTTCTTAGGTGATACTAGACCAGAAACTTAACCCTTATTTGCTTTGATGGTCCATATGTAAAATGTGGTGGTATTGTGAGTTTTGGTGTTTTGTAGTGCTTGAAAGCACAAGGAAATGAAGTTTCCTAAATAGAAGCAGCTGTGCCATTGCAGTGATGGCAGTTTTTTGTGTATGATACTAAAAAGAGTTTATATCCTTTAAAGTATGGGAAGCATTGTGGAACAGTGTATAACTGCATCCCCGGGGAATCAGTTTGTTGTTAGCATAGTGTAACCTTCAGCTTCAGTAAGGGGTCTACTTGAGAATGAGTTAAAAGGTGTAAAGTGAAAGAGAGCTTCATAGAACGAGCCTGTGCTCTGCCTGCTGACACCGTCCGTGCACGTTGCACAGATTTTGAAAGCAGCAGATTTTGTTGCATACAATCCACTTGCTCGTTAGAAGCTAAACTGAAACCAAAGGCTCTGAGCTGAGCTGTTCGTGGTCTGGATGGGGGAAGATTTCATATCTCTGTGAGTGCTTCTGCTGTGGCACATAATAAGAAGCTGTGATCGGTGGGAGATAGGGCACTCTGGCTGCTGCCTGGAAAATCCACATGTGCAGCTTTAATCTGCTAAATAAGCATTGCAGCCTACCAAAGCTCCCATTTGTCAGAGCTGGTTAGAGCTGGTGTCATACAGATGACTACTTCTATCATTCAGAAATTCTTAAACCCATACGAATAAGTTCAAAGATTTTTATCTTTTAAAGTTGACCCACAACTCCTTAAAGTCACTTTTATGTTTACAGTTTAATACTTCAGCCACTGACAACATTACCAATTTGAACCCAGCACATCTGGATTTTTTAAGACTAACGAAAAGTCTGTAATGTGCTGCGACTTCCTCCTGCAGTACCAATCAAAATAAACCAAAGATACTCTGTTTTTACTACTGATATCAAAATTGTCTCCAAGTCGGTATAAAAATGTGTTTGGAGGAAAAGTAAGATGTGGATTTCTGTGGCATCTTGGTTTAATCTTTTTATAGCTACATTGGCAAAAATGCCCATTCCTTGATGGTTATTGTGTGTTTGAAGGGCCAGTACAAATAACATTTTTAGAGGTGTCAAGGCAGGAGATTGTTGTTAGTGTTTCAGGGCCCTCTTAATTCACCAAGCATATTCTTTGTACGTTTTTGCACATCAGTTAGAATAGTCTTCTGTGTTTAAAAATTCACCTACCAATATCACAACTTAGAAGCAATCTTGCAATATGGTATTTGTCCTAATCTGAGGAACCTGGGACACATGCTGTGGTTTAAAATAGTCAGGCTTTTGGGTCCATTTGCTGTAGCATTTCCATGGTGTAACCTTACGGCCACTGGTGGTAGTTCTGTCCTCTGTCCAATGCTCATTGTGATGTCTGTATACATTTCCCAAACCTGCCAATCACTTCCATTGTTAGTGGTGTTTGTTACTAGAGAAAGCCACCAGATTTCCACCATCACCATCTACATGTCCATCACTGAGGACAGTATAGCTTGTGGATAAGCAACAAAGGACTGGGGAGCAGAAACACTTGGGAAAAAAAAGAAAATAACAAGCAAAGAAACTCTCACTGGTGGAAAGATTCGTTGAGTTGTAGCAGAAGTAATGAAGTGTGAAATGTGCTATTCCCAACCAGTACTCCATGCTGCTTTAATTTACAGAATATATAATTATACAACATTAACATTCCAGTACATCAGTCTGACGAAAATTGAAATGAAAACAGCAAAATGCATGATTCTATTTTT
Source organism: Acridotheres tristis (assembly GCA_037013685.1). Taxonomy (NCBI): domain Eukaryota; kingdom Metazoa; phylum Chordata; class Aves; order Passeriformes; family Sturnidae; genus Acridotheres; species Acridotheres tristis. The sequence continues at coordinate 136,298,029 of CM072886.1, read as the reverse complement.
AAGACAATTATTGTAATAATGGATAAGACTACAAACTTAAATATTTTTCCTGACTTTTAGATTATATCCTTAAGATTCTTTGATTTTGCATCCTGGTAAATCTTTGCATTCTCTTGCAAAACCACTTAGTTTAGTAAATCTTTACTGAATACTTGTGGAAGTCCTTCCAACATACATTGAAACCCCCTCCAAGAAGATGTGTTTCAAAAATCAGATTAACTTTTATCTTTCTAGTACTTGATAATGATTTGTACTAAGCCCACAGACAACCTAGAGAATACAGAGTGCATATGCACAGACCTGGTTGGGTCAAGAGATGACCTTCTGAGTTGCTGTCTCCAGAGGAAGGAGCATTGTTTAGTTGCTGAGATGCAACAAGGCGGTGCTGAGAGACAAACTAATTTTGGTAGCTTCATGCAGAAAAAAAAGCCCCTCTGAAACTTAATGACCTTCTGTAGGGGAAAAAGGCTTTAGGCATGAAGATATAAGCAGAAATCAACAAGGCTGTCATCTGGGACAGAATACAGAAAAAGAAACAAGTGGAATAAACTGTATGTTCTAGTTAACTAAAAGTTATTATTTTGACATAGGAGCACAGTTGACAGAGTAGGTAAGGTACAAAAACATCACTATATTTAAAACACAGCTCTTGATCCTTCACAAGGAATAAAGCAGGATTTTTATTTATGGATGCCCAATGTCTAGATGTGTTGCATGCACATCATCAAAGGCATTGAATCAATGCAGCACTAAATTCTCAGAATCATGAAATACTATATTATATGCAGGAGGAACCTGGGGAGCATAGTAAGAGGTTGTACTGAATTTGGGGAAGAGGGATACATTTCTGACAGGAACAAAAAACTCCTTTTATTGAGTTTATTTTGAGTCAGATGGCCAGACTTCCATGTTTTTGGGGATACAATATTCAGAGACAGATGGTTTAGAACAGCTGTTCTAAAACTTTACAATATTTTAATGAAGAAATAACTTTCTTACATGTTCAGATTATGTCAGCCCTCATACAGGAGTGGATGGCAGCATGGCATGGGGATGTTTCTTAGGAAAAAAGTCTAGGAAACAGATATCTAGGTTTTACAGACCGTATAGTCCATCCCTTGGCACTGAAACAAAATTAGTACATAGAATTTGTAATTCTGTGTGGAAAAATAGTAGGAAATTTGGTAGAATTACATTTAGTTGGCAGTATTAATGGTTTGATAGTGTATCACAAATACAGTTACACAATTACAATACCAAGTGGTATAGCATGTCACGTCATGTGGCAACCACACAGCTGTTGAAGGACATGATATAGGATGGTAACTTACTCAAATTAATTTGTAGGTCACCAACCCCTGGCCATGCACCTTGGTGGTGACCAAGAGAAATAAGTTCATTCTTAGAGCAACAGCAGTACTACTGATGTTGACTCAATGATATTTTGCTTATACCACCGGGAGGACTCTGATACTGGAAGCTGTCTTAGTGCAGAAATGGAGATATTGTGCCAAAGCTGTGACTCAGAGAATGAGTTGCTGTGGGACTTCTCTAGCTGGTATTCCACATTAGACAGGTGGTGCTGATCTTGCTGAAACTCCCACTGTGCTGAAGGCTGACAAGTGCTTTGGACTGACACAACAATAATACCAACTTTTTGTGGTACATGTACCATAGGAATTCAACATATCCCCAAACTAGCTCGAGTCTTTCTATGTTCTATTTAAGGAATATTGACAAAACGGGCCACATTATCACTGAAGTGATTAATATGTAAGCTATAAAAGGACCTGGACAAAAAGAATAAATAGAGGAAAAACTCTAAACCAAACCTATTTTCTGCTCCTATGCTCCTACTGCTGGTTATGCAGAAGCAGTAAACAAGCCCTATTCCCAAAGCTGTGCTGACAGCATTGATGATGGTGGTGCACAAATTAGGAGGTAAACAAAAAGCCATGTTAATTTCAAGCTCCATTAGAAACACAGGCGGTAAAAAAAATCAATGTCTCCCAGACAGAAAAGGTCAAAATTGGTAGGGAAAGAAAGTTGGTTTTCCAATAGGTGTAAGACTTTTTAATTATTATTATTATTTATTTTAATTGTGTGTAAGCAAGAAGAAATTGGTTAGTGTCACATTAGTGACTAAAACACTGAAAATAAATAACTAGCAAATTTTAAATTTTTTTTTCAGATAAATATACTCATCTTTGGCTCAGGTTGAAATTCTCATATTTAAAGGCTGGTTTCTATTTTAAATTTTGCCTGTAGGTTCTGTGGATATTCAGTTACATTTATAATCTTGGCATGACACATTTGAGGGATCATTCTTTTGAAAAGTGTAATCATCAGATTTCACTGTTTTCTCTTGGCATAGTATATTCTTGGATCCAAATCCTTGGGGCCTGTTAATTTAAATTTTAGGTTTTGTTGTGCATCCAGATTAAGTCTGGAAATACACGTGTGTCATTTTGTTATCAAGTTGTCTAGCAGAGGATGACAGGAAGAACAAATACTGCTTTGTATGTTTTTGTTTTATGGTAGTGTGTCACTTTCAACTTCACTCACATTAAATCTTTATCACTTCATGTGATCTTTGCTTTGCATATTAAACTAAGTTTCATATGGCCATGTTAAATTATGTATGGAGATGGAGTTCTGTGGTATGGTGTTGGGAACCATTTCTTCAAACACCAGTGCATATGTAAAGACCTTGGAATATTAACACGACGGAGTTTGACCTTACAGAGCCAAGTTACTGAGTGTTTGAGGAACTGGTGGCCTTACCATGGCCACTGATTTTCTGAAAATTACTATTCTTAAACTTATTACTTATAGAACTGCTATAGTTATATGTATTTAGTGTAACCTCTTTTGAGCAAGAGCAGTGTTGTGAACAAGGCTCCTAATTCTTCATCCTTCTGCAGTACCAGCTAGTCACAGCATTTTACTAACACTAGTGTCACTGTGTAGTGGGGGACATCTGCTCTACAGAATAGGATCAAGATGCAGGGAGTTCAAAGACCATAATTTATGTACAAAAATGTATTAATGTGATGGATACTTAGATTTGGTTTAAACCATCTTTCGCTAAAGTACAGCCAATATTTTTGTAGTAGAGTCAGGATCTCTGTAGTAGAAACCACAGATAAGATCACAACTCAACACAGTTTCCTTCTAAACAGCTTCATCTCCTCATTGTGTTTTCAGCTCATCCTTAAGATACAGCTTGCTCTTTTAATTGTCATTCTCTTGAGTGAACATTAGCATGCTTGTTAAATTGGCCATTTGTGTCCCAGAAATGCCCTGCCTGTCTGGTGACTCACTCATACTTGCATTTTGCACACCCTGGGGAGGCATGGAACAAGTCATCTCAGTACTTTCAGCTCCAGGTCCTAAAACTGGTGAGCATCAAACTCAGTCCTCCCTTATTGCTTCATTAACTGTCGTTATTGTAAGGAAAAAAGAGGCTTTTAAAGAGGAAGAAGTATGAAAGGATGTGTTCTCTCCTATGGATTATTTCAACATCTTCTTTGGTTTTTTTTTTTTTTTTTTAACAAGTTACCAAGTACCTTCTTCCTCCCTGGCTGTGTTGTCCTGCCATCCTTACCTGCCTGCCTCATGTTTCTTAACATAATCACCAAAAGAGACCTTACTCTAAGTCTAACACTAAGAGTGTTAGCAATTAAGGCACAGTGGTAGCATATAGAAATCAGTTTGCCCATCCATGGTTGCACTGGGATATATATCACCAAGAGCACTTGAATCTTGTTTGGCCAGGAAAGGAAGCAGTAGTGTAGAAGGCCAGTATGTTCAGTGCCAGCTTTTAGAAGTTGCCCTGATCTGTTTACTTTTGTGTTCATCTTAGCTCCTCAAGTTAATGATCGCTCATTTTGAGAATGCAACGTTTGTATTTGTTTCAGAAAATAATGTATTTGTTTTTCTAGAGACAGTGTTGACTTCCATCAAAACTTTAGTTACACACAGCCTCCCATCCATATGTCTGAGGCCAAATACAGCCCCTTGAAATCATCAGAAGTTAATGCCAGTGAGTCTTGGGGTTGCTGGCTGGTTTTTGTGTCTGTCCAAAAATAAATTAACATCGTGTTGAAGACTTCATGAAACTATCCTTCATGACATCTAAGAAGTAATGACTTCAGTGAAGCTTGAGGGCAAAGTGCTCACCGTTTACTACTGCAGTAATTCTTTCACAAGGCTTTCCTCTCTTGCAGCACAATTAATTTTACATTTCATTTACTGACACTGGCATGCACTTAGCTTTATAATATTAGTTAAAATTGGTTTATGATGTCAATTTTATTTTTAGCACATTGAAAGCTGGGGAATAATTGAAGTGTGCTATTGTACAATTTAGGGCTTGTGGTGGACTTGGAGAGATGAGGATTGCCATTCTTGCTTCAAATGACCTAGAGGGAATAACTCTTTAACATTTCATTGTAGTCTTTCTGATGATACCTCAAAATGTCAGCTTGTGCCTCACAGCTTAAGTTAAGGTCCCAAAATAACTTCTGATGGACCTCTGAAGTTTAAAAATTAAGTCTCAGTGATATACACCGATAATATTTTAATATGAAAGGCAGTTGAACTTCAGTATATAACTTATTTTGGTTTAGTTTGTTTTTTCAACTCAAAGTTGGAATTCAAGTTATATATTGTCTCCTGTATGTTAATACCAACGAGTTGGCTTTATGGACTGTCACAGAATACTCTACTGGTCAAACAAAAAAGCTTTAGCAAACTGTATTCTAATGAAGTCTTAGTAACTTTCCAGGATGAAAGGGAATTAGGACATATTTGGTCTGGAGTTTCCTTGCCTGCTTTACAGCATAGTGCTTTGGTTCTAAAATGCCAGTTTTTCTAATTCAAGTAATTTTAAGTTCTTCTGTGAAGAAATTGATGCATTAGGAGGTCAGTCAAGTACTTACTGAAATCTGGTTTGGGATTCGCACTGACTTCTACAACCTTCCTTAATTCTTGACCTGGAAAAAGGGATACTCATAAATGTTTCTTGTCAGGAGTGATGTTTTATCAGGGGGTTGAAGGAGGAAAAACACTCTGAGACATCTCCACGTGAGTGGCATCCTATTTGAGTTGCCTTCAGGGAAAATAATGTGTATAGATCATAAGGTTGGTCCTGTCTTTGGAGTTTATGGAACATTTGCCACTGTGTTTGCTTTTCCCTGTGAGATGAAGTAACCACTGGAAAGCACTGACACTCAGTGTGTTGGAATGCACAACACACAGAGCTCAAAGAACAGCAGGACCTTCATCAGCGGAGTAAGGTGGTCCACGTGCTGGCCTGACCTTACTCCCACTTTTTCTGTTAGGAGAGAGGTTATTTGCCAGTCATTCTGAACTCTCACTATGAAACACAGTTTTTCTGCTGTGCTTGTATCTAAAAGCTATCTACTTGTATTGCTGTCCCCATCTGAAATATTTCAGGCTAATGAAACAATATGATTGTTTTTATCTCCAAAGTACTTCATTTCTACTGATGAATGTCATACACAAGAACTCAGATCTAAATCTGAGTGGTTATCTCTGCTAAGCTGCTTTTAAAAAATGAATTAGCTTAGTAAAAAGCTGGCAAATAAATGCCAAACGTTTTGTGAGGATCGCTGATGGTGAAGTTTTGTTAAGCTGCGCTTTTTCCAAGCAAGTACAAAAATAGCAACTTTGGAAAACATGAAGCTGAGTCTTTTGCACAGCTGATGCTATTATGAGACTGCAGGTAGCATTCTTTTTCCCTCTTTCCCCCTTTGAAAGCTGAACATCATCTCGGAAGTGTGAGAGAGAAGTAAGGTTCATGCTTAATGTGAATGACTGCACAAGAAATAGTTACTATTTGCTATTTTAAGCATTAGCCAGTAATTAGGATCTGCAGCACTGAGTCTCATTCTCTTGTCATTAATGAGGTCATTATCAAAGATATCATAGGGTATTTTCCTCCTGTTAACCATGTAACTGAGATAAGTGGACATTTCAAATATTTTGAGGCCAGTTTTATACTTTTTATGAACCTGCTTCTGTGATGCCTGTCAGCACAAGCATAGTGAACTTCTGCAATCTTTGGGAAACTGCCCTCCAGAGCCATTGGGGAATCCTTTTCACACCTGACTCTTGAGTACGTATTAAATAGAAGATACTTCTCTTTTATTCCAGCCCTTCTTGGGCTCCCTCCCTCCCTAGCAGCTTTATGGAACAGTGAGAACATTCCCCATTGCTACAATGCCACCTCCCCCCAGCCATGTCTAAATGATGATACCACTTATGCTCTTCCTTGGGAAGAACTCCCTGCAAAGTCACCCCTCACTCTCCTCAGACCCCACCTGGTGACTGTGTCTTGCTGGCTGAAAGTTTGCCAGCATTTGAGGTACTGAAGTGTGCTGACTACTTGCTGCCTTGCCAACCTGTGGCTCACTGTTTTCTTGTGTCTCTGCATCTGCTGTTTGTCTTGTCTTTGGATATGTCTGTACTGCCTTTTGCAGCATGTCACCAAGAAAGATTACCCAGCTGCCTCCAAGGCAGCTTGGAGGAGCCTACCTGCAGAAGGAAAAGCTTTGAGCTATGCCATTGTAGCTCCTTTTCTTGAGCCAGCTCATTTAGATTTGCATTACCCTACTGTACATGAAACCCTTGTACACAGACTCTCCATTTTGCATTGGGAAAGCACTTGACGTGAGGAGTAGGGGAATCGTTCCATTATTAATAGATAAATATGTTTTCACGTGAATTGGACAAGGAATATATTTCTATAAATTACAACTATGTGGTATAATGACAGGAAAAAACATAGAATCGAGAATAACAGGTTGGAAGAAACCTCAAGGATCATCTGGTCTAACCTTTCCTGGCAAAATCATGGTCTAGACAAAATGACCCAGTAGCCTGCTCAGCTGAGTCTTAAATGTGTCTGATGTTGCAGAAATCACCATTTCCCTGGGGAGATTATTCCAACAGCTGATTATTTTCATTGTGAAATATTTTCCTGTTGTGTCCAGTTGGAATGTCCCCAGGAGTAACATGTATCCATTGCCTTTCCCATTTTTCCTGTGACTCCTTGTAAAAAGGTAGTCTCCATCTTCTTTATAGCCATCCTTTAAATACTGACACACAGTAGTAAGGTTTCCCCTAAGCCTTCTTATCTCAAGGCTGAACACTTATCTCAGCATTTCCTTTATTGTGGCCTTTCTCTGGATCCTCTCCAGCCTGTCCATGTCCTTTTTGTATAGCAGAGACCGAAAGTGAAAGCAGTATTCCAGGTGTGGCCTGAAAAGCGCTGAGTAGGGCAGGATAGTGACTCCATCTGTGCTGGGGTTGCATGTATTGATGCAGACCAGCATTCTGTGGGCTCTCTTTGCCACAGCAGCACACTGTTCGCTCATATAGAGCTGCTTGTCCACCAGGACCCCCAAGTCCCTTTCCACAGAGCTGCTCCCCAGATAGACCTGTCCTTATTTCACTTCATAAGGTTCTTGTTAGCCCACTATTCCAGCCTATCCAGTCTTCCTGCAGGGTGGCTCTCCCTTCTAAAGTGTCTACCTCCCACTCCGTTTGGTAACATCAGCAAACTTCATTAGGGCACAATTTATCCTATCATGCATATCTCTTATGAAGATGTTAAATATTGAAATGGCCTTTTTTTCCCTCCACTGGTGTGCTTCTTGTGCTTCATCTGATTTGTCTTGCCAGCCTTCAGGACACACATAGTGTATTGTAAGTGTAGCTTCCTGTCACCCTTGCATATCTTACAATATTAAGAGTATGATGTAAGAATTTTAATTTCTGATGTTGCTGCCCAAAGACCATCACAGAATGAACTCTTGAGGAAACTGCTGGTTTGACTGTTCCCTGTCTCTTGTGTGTTTTAATAAATGTGTTATTTTAGAGTACATTTGCACTTTTTTTACCCCTTGATGCTGTTCACATTGGGCCTAAGAAATTCCAAACTGTTCTGCAATGTTGATTTTTCTTACTAGCTGGCTAGAAAAGCGAGGAGGAGGGACAGAATTCCAAAAATGTCAAAATACTTGACGTTTGAAGGTATTTTCCAGCTCTTTTCACTATTATTTTGTATTGCTGTTATACTTGCCACTCCCTGGTGAGAATGGCTGCATACGCATGGTAGAAGGCAGTGGCTGTCCTGCAGAGCTTACCTATGAACCAGGGCAAAGGGTAGGAAGTGTCACCTGAGAGTTGCTCTGTCGAGTATGAGGTATAGAGGCACCAAACCAAAGGCTGTAGGTGATGGAACCAGAACAGAATGGCAGCTCAAGCTCCATTCCAGAGGAGAAAATCCTCCTCTTGATGATTTTCAAAACCCCATCAGTGAAACCAATTCTCTGAGAGTCCATATGGGCAAAAGCAAAAGCAGTGCCAAGCCCAGTGGCTCCCTTGTTACCTCTGCAGCGCTTGCAGGAGCCCTAATGAAACCTACCAGCCTTTTTCATTCAACCTATCCACTGAAGACTGGAGGAAGATGTGATTTATTAGCTAGGACCAGGATGGATAGCATCATAAATCTCCTCTAGACAGCAACAATTAAAGTTGCCAGGGTTCTCTGCGTTGCTGCGTGGAGTCCAGGCAACTCTGACCAGATTTGACTGGCTTATTTTGCTAAATGAGGGTGTTGAAATGACCGTCTGGATTTTATTAATAAGTGTATAAATCTGAACTATAAGGGGAAAGAAGATGAACTGGTGCTAGTATATCTGTGACATATACTTAATAATAAAACTTAAACTCTTATACAGCCTGATACAAATTACTTGCTCTACTGTGCCAGTTCTGCCACAGCTACACATTTCATTTTTGTGATATGCTCTGCGACTGCTCCACTAGTAAGTGCTGAGAAGGGAGAGAAATAGATAGATAGATGCATCTGGTATTTATAGAGGACTGTTTTAATGGTGCTAAAAAACTGATGTGCTCAGCATTCCTTGCAGCTGCAGTTGCATTCGTGTCAGTAATCCTATCGGGAGGGTTGCTGGTTTCCAGAGTAATTAGAACCCTGAAGCAAATAAACAGCAAATGAATTCTCTTCTTTTGAAGTTGTCTTATTTTTTCCCTTCTTTTAAATAGCCCTTCTCTGGTATAATTATGTACCAGTCATTATAACATCAAAAATAATTTTAAGTGAATGAGTGCTATTTTTATTGTTGCTGTTCATTGCTAATTATTATGAACTAATTGTAATAGGATAGTCTTCTAAAAATCTCATTTCATTAGAGAATGGATACTGACTTAAATTGTTTCCTGCCTTGATCCCAAGGAGAGGCAGAAGCTCCAAGCTGGGTTTGACTAAGCTGTGCTGGTGGCTTACAGCACGTGTGGGTAGAACACAAGTTGTTGCTCAAAGCCTTTTTGATAAACTTCTGCTTTTCTAGCACTTAAGCCATAGGTTAAATATAAATTAAGAATACTGTATGCTTGCCACCAGGGAAGTGATGACAGAGATACTACATGATAATATAGGGAGGTAATAGCCTTCCTATCTGGCTTTTTGTGACTTTGTCTGGGATAATACATTGTGCCTCGAGCACTCGTTCCTGAAAAGATACTGGCAGGAGTTCAGAGGACACTAACAAACATGCAGTTGTCTAGGGAGCATTTGACTCTAAACAGTGGTATCTTCACCATTTATCTGGGTTATTAATTTTGCAACATTTGTGGCTTTAGTCAGATGTTTTCGATTTGTGCTCACATATGCTGAGTTACGGGGTATGGGCCCGGGTCATCGTTGTGTAAACTCTGTAGTCTTGTTTGCCTTTTTCGCTCTTGATTTCTAACCAGTTTCAAGATTAAAAACAGAATAATAAAGATCACTTACAGGCTGAATAAGCAAGTATATATTAATTGATGTTTTCTGGTAATGAGGTATGAAAATGAAAAGCCCACCCCACCTCTCAGATCCCAGCTTGAGTTTTTAAGATTGGCTGTTAGAAGAAAAATGTCTTTGTACTCACAAATTGCACACATTCAGCCCAGAGTTACTAGCACATAATAAACATGGAAACATCTAGTGACACTTTCTTTAATGGACTCATTCTTTAGACTAGAACCACAGCTTTTATAATTCAGATTCTTAAAATGCCTTTTATAATGTTGTTTCTTAAACAGCCTTAGCTTCTGTTGTCCTGTAATGGCAATTCTTTCCTACCAAGGGGACCAAGATAGCACAGTGCTCTGGCTGTAACCTGGCGTGTTCACAGAAATACCTGAGAAAGATGATGTAGAGACTTCAGGAGGTTCAAATATTTCTGAACTTCAGTTCAAAGTGGAGTTCAGGAGATATTTCTATGGCATTGACTGTGCTTTGGACTTCCTTCCTTTCCTCACCCTTCCTGCAGTTATTTTTTGGGTGAGAGATTTATAGCAACAGAGAAAATTGCCATGTTAAATCTGAGCTCAGCTTTCAAATCAGTCGTCACTGAGCAGGACCATATATACCCAAATACATAGGGGAAAGATAAGCCAAATCTGCTAATGCTTTAAGTCAATGCATCTGTGATAGAGCTCATAAAATTCTCTAAGGAGAATTACCATGTTGAGAGTTATGACTATTTTATGGTTGAATGAAAGCATCCCCTTGTCAGTTTGAGGGACACAACCTCCTACACAGTGACTTCATTCTTCAGGGTGATTTATCTTAATTTTCCTCAGTGTTTCCATATTTTGAATTGGAGTTCATGTATGCTGAATTATAGTGTATAGACCTTGGGTCATCTTTTTCTGAACCCTATATTTTATCATGCCTTTTTTACCTCTTGGCTTTGAAAGGTATTGCTGGAGGAGAGAATGTAGTTTTGTGCTTGTGATGCATCTCAGAGGCTACTTAGATAATGGTTTCTTGACAAGAAGGTGCTTACGGGGGTTTTTTTGCTAAGTATTTTTATTCCAATTGTGATAAATTTATGATGTATAACAGTGAAAATACCCATCCATAGTTTCTTTTGAAATGAGTTTAGGAGTATGTCATCCAAATGCCTCATGCTGTCAGAAAAACCCTTAACACCTACTGTTGCAGACACTTCTGCTGATCCAGGAGTTTCTAAGCAAGGAAAGGAAGATTCTTCATAGATGTGTATCAGCCCCAAAAGGAAGAGGGAATACATTTAGAAGAGAAAATTTTCTTTCAAGGAAAAAAATGAAACTACTGCAGAAAGTCTTAAAATCTTGTGGTGGTCTGCCAGGCAGCAAATCCCAGAAAGATACCTGATCACAAATGGCACTGTATGTCAGTCAGGCTTCTGACTGTATTTCAGTCAGCTAGATAGAAGTGAAGGAATATAAACATTCAAAAAACACACACTCACACAACATTATCTCTCTTCTGAGGAAAAATGAACATAGCAGCTCACTTAGACCCATGGCAGGCATGAGTAAGTAGTTTCCTAGTTCAGAGAAAAGTTAACAGTGTAGAAAAATAGACTCTTAATTAATTTTTACTCTTAACAACACATCAGAAATTGAGCAATTTAGATGCAATTAATGGGACAAGAAAATAATTGTTAGAAACATAAGCAGGACTGTGATGTTGTGCTCCTTACAATTATTTTTAATATTAAATAAACACACTGGTGAGAAAATTGTAATTTGTAGTTATTGCACAGTGCTAACAAGAGCAATGTGATAGCCAGTGCCAGGTAAGCCCTCAATGAATAAACCAGTTTTTTATTGCATTGTGCAATGCTACATTCTGACAGTGTATAAAAGGAGTGAATTTCTGTGGTGATGTAGGTTCAGTAAAAGCCAATCATGCCAACCTGTTCTGTATAGGTTTTTGGAAGATGGAGACAGGGGAGGGGAGGGATAGCAATGTCTGTCACAGCGAAAAAAGGCAATGAAATGTGACCCTCTTTTAATTAAAGGGTCCCACAAAGTAATTTCCCCCTTTAACTTGTGATAATATGGTTTTGGCAGGAAGAGTAATGTGAACAAAACACTCTTCTTTATAATCAAAATCAAAGAGGGCAGGCAAATTGTATTCAGTAGCAATTTGTTGGGGAATTTGTCATTTGTTTTTGAAGAGTGCTTGGAAATGGACAGCAGGAGTGGGGTGTTTTGCTTGTGCCTTGTGAATGGCAGCAGCAGTGGGGTTTGAAAAGCTTTTAGAGGAGTCAGGGGATATTTTCCCATGGGAAATTATAGAAAATACCTGTCAGTTTTAATGGCAACTCATCATTTCTAAAGGAGACTAATGTGCTTTTCGGAAGGATATTTTATCAGCTCAAAGTCCTCTTTGTGGTAACATAAAATAGGGTAAATATAGTCAAGCCAGTGAAATCTTATAAACATCTCTTCAGCTTGGGGAATTTAAAGAAAGAGCAACACAGGTCCCCCCAGATTTTTTAACAGGGTGTAAATAAGTGCAAAAATTGTCTTTTCCCCCCTATTTTGATAATGTCTGATATATCTATTCCTTATTTTCTGCCCATTTATGACCAGATTGAATCAATATGCTTTATTTCCAATTTCCCAGCCTAACAGTGCTTTCCTTGTGAAAGGACTATTAAGAACATGTGGACAGGAGAGATGGGGGCCTTTGGTTTTCCCCCACTGGTTAGTTACACTTTAGTCTGTATCCTTAGAGCTTTTATAGAAGTGCACCATTCTTTTATATGGGATGTAAGAAAAAATACAGCTGATGTAACTTAATTAGTATATCATGTCTCTCATTGTAGGGTCTGGCCTAGGAAGGTTTTTTATTAAGGCGAAATGCAGCATCTTGTTGAGCAGAGAGGCTAAATGACCCTGAAGTGGGTCTGCAATTAGTGAGCCACAGACAGGAGAAATTGTGCTGCATCTGACACACAACACAGTGTTTTCCAGCCAGAAGAGACACATGCACAGTGCTAGGGAACAGCTGACAGAAAGGCTTTCTGGAAGAACAAGCTGTAACACAGCAAAACTTAATCAGTGTTGTCCTCCCTCTTTCCTGCTCTGTATGTCTTTATTTCTGCCTTGTGCATCTGCTGCTTCTTTTGAAGACATTATTTTAGGCATTAATGTCTAAACCAGGAATCCTACAGAGGAGTCTTGCAGGGTGATGGGTTTAGGTGGAGGCAGTAGGCTTTAGGAAATGGCCAGAGGTTAGAAATACAATAGTTGTTGTTACTGACAAATCTGTTAAAACCAGAGGGAAGTGGAAATGTAAAGACATGAAGAAAGGCTAAGTGCCCATACCAGATTTTACTATCATAATGATAATGGTAGGATTAGGTTCAAATAGCCTACCTTGAAATAAGTGGCAGCGGAGTCCTTTCCTTTGATCTGCAGATCCATTTTGGCCTATTTTCTTGAGTAATCTCACCATTAAAACAAAAATAAAATATAAGCATCCTCCTCTTAATCTAGCTATTCCAAAGCAGATGAGTGACTGTCATTGGGCTTGTCCTGCAGGCAGGTCAGAGAAGCAGCACTCACACATGAAAAGAGGGGCAGAGAAAGGCTGGTTCTGACAGCCACTGTAACTAAACCACATCATCTTCCTGAGCCGTAGCTCCAGCAATAACTAAGCAGGGGATGTTTCCCACAGTAAAACCAACTGGGATTTTCTCTAGCTATAGGCAGATTTTCACTGCAGAGATGCTCTTCTCTAGCAGAGCTCAAGTGAGATGGCCCCTGTGCAGACAAAACCTGAGCTGTTTGTGTCCATATTCTAACTGGGGTCACACAAAAGCATCTTTCATGCTACTTACTGAGTAAATACTCAGATAACCCTGATGGAAGACGTACAGCACTGTCTAGTTGTTTGCATGTGTCACAAGATGATAGTAGAGATTGTGTTAAATTTTTAGGGACTGCTGCAGTTCCAAAAGTCTCCAGTGTCTGCCCTTTAGTTTCCAGAGGACTCTCAGTCATGCTGCCGGACTGAACTGTGGAAGGGGCACTAAGGCAGAGGTTGATGTCCTTTTTTAGAGATTCTCCCTGTTCCTGGCCCTCCAAATGTGCTTAGTCTGGCAGTGGGGTGGCTGCATATTTGGTGGAATGTGAACCAACCCTGAAAAACCTCTTCACGCAACAGCTGCTGCTGCTTTCAGTGCTGCCCTGAGCCTGATGATCCCTTTGTGAATCTTTAGTACTGATCCACAGTACTCAGAATTGTTTGAGGTTTTTTCTGTTACATCAAGACATATTCTGACCCTCCTTCCCCTTCAAGGGAAGAGAGGACAGGCAGCATTATCCCATCTGAACCTTCTTCCCAATTGCTGCCTGTAGCTATTTCACCCTACTACAACAGCTAGACTTCTGGCCCAGTGCCTTTGACTTCCTAATCACCTGACCATCTGAAGCTGGTACCTGATTCTGAGTCAGGATTACCATGTCCATCAGTTCATCACTGCATCTCCCACATTTTTTCCCACTTTTAAGGATGTTTGGCTTGCATCTGTTTTTGTGAAAGGTGTTTCTGTTCTACCAGTTATTCATATTTGAAATGTTCCTCTGTCTGTTTCTCTTCAGAAGTCCACTGGTTCCTTTGACAAGGGCAGAGGCATTTCTGGCCATCTACCAGAAATACCAGAGGAGAATGGTACACAGTATCTTCCCCACCTGAAAATCATCTTGCAAATTCTAAAATTTAATAGTAGGTCGTTTATTACTACTGTTATTATTAGCATTAATAATAATAGTAATAATAATGTTCATTATGTTTATTTATTTAGTTTGTTTGTTAGTTTATTTTATGAGTCTCATTACACCTAATTTGTTCCAGTTTTTGTGAGCCACCATATGGCATCAGTGGAAACCTGGTGAAAATGTATTTATCATCTCACAAAACATATATAAAGGTGTCAAATGCATAATTAAATTAGAAAAAGTCATTCTTTTTAAGATTTAGTCATTGGGAGCTTCTGGGCCAAGTCTTATCAGCTGTCTGGCAGAGGATATCGTGAAGATACATGTCACGAGTCAGGATGAGGTATAAAGGAAGTGTGTAAAAGTAGTGCTATTTCAGGTATCACAAACCAACTCTGAGTTCTTGAAGATCTTGAGTGAAGTATTTCATTCTTATCACTTAGGAAAATTCTCTCTTGGAACAGAGGAGCACATGAGGCAAAATGGAGAACTGTTTTCTTGGTGCTGTATGTGCACAGCCATGGCATAATACAGCCTGGTGTTTTCCCACCAGACTTATTTCAGTTTCCTGGTATGAAGCCAGCCTGTGAGATCTACCTCTGCAGCCTGGCTGAATTTGCTTGGACAATAATTTGGCTTCCAGGGAGTGAAGAGTTTATGGAGAAGCCAGGCAGAGCCCTCTTTAGAAGAGGAGAGCTTGCTCCACAGCTCTCAGTTTATGAAAGTGTTTGGTACCATGACTCCTTTGCCCAGTACTTAGGTCAGTCCTTTTTCTGATAAAACACTCTTCCTAAAGGTCAATTACACCATTCATTCTCCATGTATTAAATAGGAAACTAATAGATTTAATTTTTGTTTCCTTTGCTGTGAATGTTACATAAATTCATCTGTGAAGCCAGGCTTGGAGCAGGTCTAGTCAGCATCTGCTTTCAAGTGCTGTGCCCCTGCTGCCATAGACATGTCTAAGGTGGCAGCAAAATCCCCATCACAATTTTCCATCTAACACAACAATGGGTATTATTTAGTAGATTGGTTCCATTTTTGAGATGTTTCTGTAGCAGTTTAATGTCACCTGTTGAATGCTGCTGCAGCTTGTCCATCCAGCTTCTTGCAAGTTTCTAACTCCTCTTTTGGAACTCATACAGCAGTGTGGAGAACTAATTTAATGAGTTGATCTAGGCAGAAAATAGTCACTGTAAAGACTAATGGCTACTAAAGCATTAGAGAGTTTGTGTACTGAAACATTCATTGTTAGCAAGCTTTGCATCATGCAAGTGTGTTCTCATCTCCTTCATGCCCACAGGCTTGTTCATGTTCCATTTGGAGTGTGGGACTGTAGGGTTTCTGGTCCATGTTCCCACCTTCCTCTGAGAGACAGCACTGCCAGAAGGACCTGTACTTTTTGAAAGGTGGCACCTTTTGTGTTTGAGCTTGCTGGAATAGCTGCAAAGATTCCAGCTCTCTTTCCAGACCAGCCTGCTGCATGTGCAGTGTATATGTGTGGGAATGGAGTTGGCCTTTTTTGAAAATCTGTGCCAAAATACTTGTTGTTGAACTGAACTCATTTTGGGTCTTGTGGATCCAGGCTCCAGTGGTGGAGTTGCTTCCCCTGTCAGCAGCACTGTCAATTCAGTTTGCTTCCCTTGGGTCCACAGTAGTAGATCACAGGGTAGACCCAGCTGCAGGTTCTGTCTGTAGTGAAAAAGGTGTTGGTCTCTTCCCAGAGGAAGGATGGGCAGTTCAGTGGTTCCCTCCATTCACAGAGGGCTCTGGCAGGTGGTGTGGATGAGAAATGGGCAGGAGGGCAGAAGGAGTGATGGGATAACCCTGGGGCAGATCACCAGACATCACAGACCTTACCTTCATGTGGGCCTGTTCCTGGGCTCTGAAGACAAATAGGCAAAAGTTCTTTCTTTGTGTATTTAGCAGCTGTTTGGTGATGGTAAGAGGACTGTTTAGGGAGGGGACTGCTTTCCTGTACCCATCCTCCTCATACCAAAGCTCTCCCCCATTACTTTAGTAATGGCTATTCACTGTTATAAAATGCCTTTCCTCTTTTGTGATGTTATTCAGCACAGACTTCAATTAAAAGCAAGCCCGGGGAAATAGGGGATGGTTGCCTAGTAACCAATTGCCTTGGGATCTGGAAAAATACAGCAGAAATAAGGGTTAATTTTTGCAGGTGAAGGTAGGAATGTCCAGGGATGTGGGTGGTGGAGGTTTTAAGCTGAGAAGATCTAGGACGTGGTTCAGAGAAACAGAGTTCCACTGGGTTCTCTCTCCAAATAACAACACAAGATGAACGGTGTTTGTTTAGTTAGAATCCACACCCATGGAAAGTTAGAGAGAGCACAAGATCACTGTTTGAGGGTGCTTCCTTGTGTGTGTTATTTACATAATTTGCCACAGTGTTGCAAGGTTTTCTATCTCTGCATCTCATTCGCAGTTCAAAGCTTGCCTTAAATAAGCAGCTGCACATGGTCACATAACCTACCAAAATAGTGACTGCTTTTGTACACGTTCCTTGGGGTAGCCTAGTTTCCTCAAGGTACCCACAGGTGTCAAAAGATCAGTGTTAAATTCTTTAAGGTTTATTTTGAGAGAGTCAAGCCCTGCAAAGAGCTTCTGGGGGCTTCATATGTCTGAAAATAAAGCAGCGACCATGCTTCTTCAAAACTTCCTAGTCCACCTTATCAAGTGCATATTTTCCCTTCTTTATATTTTAGGTAGTTTTAGAATAGAGAAGAGAGATGGTTTGTGTGGCAGTGCATGCCACTCGTGAAAATATCTTTGACCTATGCTTCTAAATAATCTTGAACCAAAGAACACGAATCCAGATGTGGAGCTGAGTGACCTTCGAGATACCTGTGTGCCCATCCCCAGTGAGACAGCTGCAGTGAAGGAGCCGAGAATGCAGCAATTCAGATTTGAAGGTACCTAACTGTGCTTCAGCTTGGACTCTGATTTATGGTGTCATCAGGAAGTGTGAAACTCCTCTGCAGATATGCAGCTGATTCCCTGTGAAGGTAATCAGGCATCCTGTGAAATCCTTTGCACATTAACTGCTACATGTAGTCTGTGTGCAATATGCAGTGGTTATTTTGTCTGGATATTAGAGTCCTGTTTTTCTCACTGATGAAAGCAGAGGGTAAAATTAATCCTTTTCATATGCTGTTGTTATTTCTTTGTGTTTATTTATATTACAACAGCATTTCAGAAGCCCTCCTTGTGGGCCTTCCCCACCACACTCGGTGCTTTATGGGTATGTGCTGCAAAGACTGCAAAAGATTGCATGTCAGAAATCAGGAGGTAAATGCAACAAATAGATACGGGAGAAAAATAAGACAGTAGCTCTCTCTTAAAGTAAGCCATGATCCCAAAAAATCTGTCAGGTTTTTTGTAGACATCATGCTGAAAGGAAGTCTTCCTAGATTTCTTCCAAGATTTTTCAAGAAGACAGTGGCATCACAGGTGTTATGAACAAACTCTGCCCAGAAGTGGGAGCCTCTCAGGAGAAAAATTTGTCTGAGGTTTCTTCAACTGGGTAGCAGAGGCAGGTATCTCTATCAGAGTTAGGATCAATAGCTTGGTAACAAATAAGAGATTTTGGGTAAAGATAGGTTCCGCTCAGAGGGACCTTGAGAGTCTTCAGACATTTCTGAGTCTGCTGTTGCAAATATGAATCCATTATCATCAAAGCAAAGAAACAGAAAATAGTCGCCATGGCAGCATTTTGAATGGAGGGAAAGCAGGATCAAGAGAATATGTGAAGTGCTACAACCCACAGTTGATGGACCCTGTTTCTCAAGATAGCCATAAGCTTGGACAAATTTCCATTTGGAAATAAAAAATATTGTAAGGCTAAGAGGGAAATACTTCTAAGACTTAAATATGTTTTTAATCTGCACAAGGTTGCCCAGGTCCTTGGCGGAGCACTGTTTGAACTGTTAAACTGATTACTGGATTGTTCATGAAATTTTACATCCTTTGGGCCAGGTACAGGTATCTAAAGACATCCTAATGCTACAAGCTTCATGTTAGGTGTACCCTGGAGAAGAGGAATGTATGTGTTCGAGATTTTTTCAGTGTTTTGTAGTAAAATCCTTTGGAGTATAATTTAAAATACTGTATTCCTTCACTCCTTATCAGAGAAGGACATGTATGCTGGGCTTTCGTGTGGTATCCCACTTAAACCACAACAGCCACTCTGCAGAGAAGAGCTATCCTGTGGTACAACTGTATTTTGCAAAGAGATTTACCAATGGCAAAGCATTTCCCTGTTTCCCCATTTCCAGTAATTGAGGTTTATAAGTAATCAGCTTGTTCCTGAGCAAGGAAGCAACTTCGTTGATGATCATATGAGCTTCTAAGCACAAGGTGTGCTCAATGCTGTTTATGAAGGACCTACAGGCAATAAGTTTTTTTAATTAAATTACTTTGACCTAGAATGAGATTTAATTAAATACTATATTAAACAGACTTAAACAAAAAGGCATTTAGTAAACCACTATGCAAATTTAAAGGTAATTAAAATTTGAAATCTGTCGAATTTACATTATCTCTATAATTGACGCTAAATGTTAACAGATCAAATACACTTTTTTATTATTGTTTCTTTTTTTATTTTTTGTGCAAGCTAAGATTGCTAATGATTCCTTTGAATTATTTCTGTATCTGTCTGATCTGTTGGAATCACCATTAGAGTGGGTGTCTTTGGGGTTGGTAGTTACTGGTTGGTTTGGATACACCAAAGAAGTCTTGCATAATACAGAGATGACAGGGCACTCATTAGAGAAAATAAGCTAAAGTATTAACTGAAGACAATAACGAAGAAAGTATTCCTAACCAGAAATTTTGACTACTGTAGGCTCTCCTAGTTAGCCTGAAAAGAGAGGCTCAAATGTGAGAAGTACACCAAACCAATAAAATAGAAAAACATCCTCTGAGAGTTTCTAGAGTTGGAACAGGACCAACTCCAATAGAGCAGGGCTGTATTCAGTCGACCAAGACAGCTGACTAACTTAATTCTTGAGACTAAGGTCAAGAAAGCATTGAGCAATATTCATAATTTTCTAGCCAAAAATGACCGACCTTGCTCTGAGTGATCAGTAAGCAGTATATATATATATATATATATATGTATATCAAAAGGCTTTAATAAATGCCTGCAGTTAGGCAGTATGGTCCCAGATGTTGAGAAACCTGGTTCTGCTGTTTGAATCTGTAGATAAAATGAGTGGTGAAGGGAGTCCCTCTCCACTCAAATCTCACAGGGAGTCAGAACTGAGCATGACGTGTGGGACCAGACCGTGTCTGCCTCTGCAAAAGCCAAGGCTTAACAAAGCCAATATATTTCTGTGCTGGTGACATCTGTTACTACTGCTCCTGCTCTGCAGCAGCTGATGTGACCCAGCTGTGGATCAGCATTTATGAAGGAGATGAGGATTATGCACTCAATATCTTTTCAATACATCCTGCTGCAAACTCTGCTGATTTCCAGAGCAACCTCTGGAGAGCAATCCAAATGTTCAGAAAGCTGCCAGCTCTCCCTCTTGCTGTCCTCTCCATTGTCCTCCTTTCCTGCTCCCCCGCCTGGTCCCCCTTACCTTGGGAATTCATCTATCCCCAGCCACCTCAAGAAATGACTGTGGCTTTTGCTTTCAGAATTGCAGAGAAAATCATAAAATACCCACAGCCAATTGAACAGGCAGGATTTAAGATGACCTGCAAAAATCTGGAGAGAATAGAATATAACCATAGATAAAAATTACAATTAAACTTCTATTTTCTGAAAGAGAAAAACCACATGAAAACAATGGGCTCTCCCATTTACCCTCCAGATTACAAAGTAACAGAAATCAGTTCTTATTGTATTGAGTTCTTAAAAAAGATCTGCCTTTCTCAGCGTATTTATAAATTAGTCTGACTTTGAAATCGTGGCATGTGGATGGTTTCAGAGGTGAAAAGATGAGCATTATTTGCATAATAAAATCACAAAAGGAGTGACTGTGCAAAATGTAATTTATTTAAAATTCACCCATCCAACATGCTGGGCACAGGTGCAGAAGATTAATAACAAAAATAGTTACATTCTGCATATAAATTAATGCAATGTCCAGAATTAAGAGCTTCCTTTCCCACACTTAGAAAAACCTTTGGAGAAGGGATATTCAGCATGATCTGACTGTGATAGATCCTGTTAGAGTAGGAAGGGTGAGGCAGGCAGTCCCACGCTGCACTGTGCCAGCAGCAGATTTTCTGAATACTCCATGGGCTTCTGGGTATGAGCTGCGATGGGCCAGGGTGGCTGAACAAGCAGGTCTGAATGGCAGCACTGCCTCTCAAATGAAGTATTATAAGTGTTTTAAAGAATCTGCTCTTGTGTTCCAGAGACATCAGTTTGTTACTTTTTTTTTCCTTTATCAGTGTATGTGCAGTTGGTTGATGCAAAATGGATGACTGGAGGGTATTTGGTCATTCCAGGACCTTGTAAAAAAACTTCTTTTTTCTATTACAAGCAAAGGTGACTGTAATGGTTGCAACAATGCCACTACATTTCTGACAAAAACTTGATGAAGAGATTGTATTTTATTACAGTTTTGTGTTACGTGGTTAGTGATGCATTCTGTTTGAAAAGCCCAGACAGAGACAGCCTAAATTCTTCCTGCATGCCCTGTATTTTCTAGTAAATGGTTTCTGAAGCTCTTCTGAAGCTCTAGTAGCCCTAGGGACTGCTTGGCCAAGGCACAGGGAAGTATGTTTGAACTTGGGTTTGATAAAGAATACGTTTGGCCTCTTCTCTCTTAACTGTAGACACAGTGATCTGACCTACATCTTGCCTAGTTTAAATGTCTGCCTCCAGATGGAATGAGATGAGCTACACACTAGAAATGTCTTTTGCTCTCTATTGTGGAAGAAAGGAAGGTAGCCACTGACCTCTTGGCTGTTCTGCTCTGTGGAGAGCTGCTGTTGGCTTTCCTAAGGGGATTGAATGGTGGCCTGGAAATAGTCAGTAAATAACTGTTCATGGTATTGGAAGTAAATCTGTAAGGGCATGTCCTGGGAGGCTTCATAGCAGAGATTAAAGCATCTGAATATCAAAGTGTATGGGAAGAACAAAGACTACTGTTAGATTCTAAACGGGTGTATGGTTTGAATATATGATTTGCAAATATTACTGGGTTTATTTCAGCTGAGTATTTTAAATCAAGCCCATGCCGAAAAGTGTATTTAAAAATTCCATAAGCAGCTTGAAATAAACAGGAGTTGTCTGTTAATTACTGTTTTGCTTATTTTACTGCTATGTCATTCATTGATATGAACTTCTCTGCCCAGTAATAACGTTGGTGGTGTCCATACTGCATCTATACTGTGGGATTAGATGCTGCTCTCCAGCACTTGGATCTAGGTACTTCTCAGCTCCACAGTGGTGGAAGGCTCTCATTTCCTTCTTTCAGTAGACCAAACAGCTTTAGTTTACATACAGAGAAAGTCCAAGTAGCAGAGCATCACAGCACGCTCCAGTGGGCCCCTCAGGTTGGCCATCAGAGGGGAATAATTATAGAATCATAGGATTGTTTAGGTTGGAAAAAATTTTAAGATGGTCAAGTCCTATCCTTAACCCAGTACTGCCCAGTCCACCACTAAACCTAATGTCCCTAAGTGCTGTATCCACACATCTTTAAACACTTCTAGGGATGGTCACTCCACCACTGCTCTGAAAAGCCTGTTCCAATGCTTGAGAGCCCTTTCTGTGAAGAAACCTTTCCTAATATCCAGTCTAAACCTCCCCTGCTGCAACTTGAGACTGTTTCCTCTTTCCCCATCACTTGTTGCTTGGAAGAAGAGACTCACCCCCACCTGGCTACAGCCTCTATTCAGGTGGTTTTAGAAAGAGATAATATCACCCTTGGGCCCCTGAGCCTTCTTTCTCCGGGCTAAACACCCCCAGCTCACGAAGCTGTTCCTTATCTGACTTGTGCTCCAGCCCCCTCACCAGCTCTGTTGTTCTCCTCTGGACAACCTCCAACCCGTCAATGTCTTTCTCACAGCAAGAGGCCCAAAACTGAGCACAGGGTAGTTGTGGGCCAGGTGCATTTTATAACGTTTCTGCCCTATGTTATAAACTGAGCCATGGTGATACAGTTCATCTCAGGCGTAGATCAACACGAAGGATAGTCCTAATTTAATGCTTGGCTTTGCTCCCAAAGTCCATTGTTCAAAGGTTTATTGAACAAATCAGCAGAAGTTTTGTTATGATAGATAACATGATAAATTTTCTTCCTGCTTCACTTTCTTCACCTTTCCACTCTTGTCCCTCTTCTGAACTGGTTCATATTGCCTCTTTCTGCTCTGCTTCCAGTTCTCCCCACGAATGCCACCTATGTGTCAGCTGTCCTTTCATTCTCTAGTAGGGTTAGCTGCTGCCCAGGTGTTTGCAGCACTACTCCAGTCTCTCAGCTTCAGTGACTGACAAATGAATGGATGGCAGCTGAAACAAGTCTGCAGCTTGAAGGGAATCAGGTGAATTAGAGCTGGGGAAAGAAGAGTTGTACCCTGGGCATAGAATTGCTCCACCACAGGGACGTTCTGAGAAGCAGCAGCCAGAGAAATGGCAGATACTATCTGCCTGGCTATTATTCAATGGTATTGATCAACAGGAGTGATGGCTAATGCTAAAGAAATCCCTGGCTTTGTGCAGTTTAGGTGCTCTCTCCATTCAGACCATGAGTTCTAACTGGAGGACAAGCAAGCCAAGGTAAAATGAGTGCATTTAAGTTAAAAGATCTCTTCTAGGCACATTTTGCCTAGGTCAGAAGGGCATCTCCACGTGTGAGTCAGAGATAGGCTGAGGTGCTGAGCACACAAGGGCAGAGCTATCAGAGGTATATAAAGATGATGGCCCCCCCAGCAACATTTGGAGTGCAGAAGGAAATCACTGGGCAATAGGAGTGGAAGAGGAGCAGGTGGCAGGCAGAAAATGCATGATGTGGTCAGAGAGTGAAGGATAAATTTCAGTGTTGACAGCATATGGATTAATAGATCAGCAGGATTTGCACTGATAAAGCTGACACCAAATGCTGTCACTTAGCTGCACAACTAAACAGGAATTTAAGAAGGGAGGCAGCAGTAGGAAGAACTGAGAGCAGCACAGAGGTAAAATGAGGCAGAGAGAGATCATTCTGCTTAATTCCTCTGCCTTTGCTGCCTTCCTTCTACATCCGGAAATAAAACCTTGAGGAATGAGACAGGAACAAAAACAATTGCCATCATTTGCCATGAATCTTTTTCTAGCCCTACTTTCTCTTTCCTATGCCAATGGCATAATAGGAGGCCATCTCCTGAGAGCCTTTCCTCTACCAGCTTTTTGGAAGGTGCAAAACAACTATGTTCACTGTGAAGTATAAAATGTGGTTGATGCCCTTTATAGGGGAAAATTGTTAAGAGTAGATTGGAGCTTTAGTAGTGTATATAATGCATAGCATGTGATGCTGTCCAGATGTGGAGAATGGCTTCTTATTTATTCTTGATCTGGAAGAAGTATGAATGATAGTAAATACTGCCTGCTTCTGAAGAGATTTATGGCATGAGCTTGATGTGGGCTTCTCAAGAAGGTATGAGAGGAGAATATAAAATGAAACATGGCTGTTTATAATTGAAGAACATTCTCCCCGGGGGATCATATCACCATTTTTTTTTAATGAAAATTCAGTCAACTAGATATTTAGTTAGCCCAAGGAAATGTTTTCCATTATCAATTAAAGGAAGTATGGGTGTTCTGTTGCTTGAAGATGCCATATCTTAAAATGAATCAGGATGCTGGATAATTATCGTTTTACTCCTTATTAAATTGCTTTTTTTCCTCCAGCAGTGGCTGTAGCAGCTGTTTAGCCACATTCATTACACTTGTAGAGTAAAAGTTTTTATTTTAACTACAAATACTAGGACTAACATTAGTTTCTTAAAGTTAGTTTTTCAGGTGGTAGTTGAGTACTGAATCAGTAGGAATTAAATTCATTTACTATTTATCATTTAACATAAAGGCAAATTTCTAAATGTGAGTTAAGTTTGGAAAGGACTTAATTATGAAGTTGCTTTTAGTGCTGTTGTAAAGATCTGCATTTTTGAGAGTTTACATTAAACATGCAAAATTATTTGCTCGCTTTTTAAAGGAAGTGAATTAGAAAAAAGGATTTGTGCATGAGAGATGCTTTTCCCTGGATATTAATAAGGCATGGATCAAAAACAATTATTTATTGAGTATTCACTCAGAATTTAAGCCAAAGCACAATTCTGCTATAGATGGGAAGATGTTTCAGTGCACTGGTCGAGGTGGGATTTAATTGATATTCACAATTGCAGGGTATTTCAAAACTTGGTGGTCATGGAGTAATGCACAGAAATAGTGCTGCAGAAAAGTGAGGAGCTACATAACATGCACAAGAAAAAGCACTTAACCGTGACATTTGTGAGTATCTCTGTGTGATAAGGACTGAAACAAATGTGTATGCACAGCTTTTGCAGGGGCTGGGTTGTGGTTCTGGTCACTGTCTTCCACAGTCACACACTGACTCTTGGCCTTCTTTGTCTTGGGTCTTGTCCTAAGCCTCCTATGGGCCTCACAGGGTTTGTAAGTTCTCTTTCTGAATTTTATCTGAGGATATTTATAAGCAGTTTCAGATCTGTAGATTGAGGACAATATGTTGAATTGGATGACTACATGCCCTAGATTATGAAGTTGAAGGATAATACACAAAGAATAAGAACTTGAGGAAACTGTGCAACCATAAATACACAGTAGGGTTCCTTATGAGTTGAGTTTGCATTAAATGCATTTCTGCTTTAGTCCTAAAGTATTACACTGTTTTACTTAGAAAATTAGAGGCTTTTGAGTAAGTACAGCTACAAATCTTAAATTAATTTGCATTGTCAAAAAAATCAATTGCAAACGAGAATAGCTGAGGTGGGAAGGGATCTCTTGAGATTGTCTAGTCCAAGCGCCCTACACAAAACATGATCCACTAGAGCAGAGTACTCAGGACTATGCCCATTCAGATATTAAAACTTTCCAAGCATACAGACTCCATAACCACTTCAGACAATCTGTAGCAGTGTTTGATTACCAGCACAGTGAAAAGGTCTCTTCTTAAGTTTAAATAGAATTTTCCCTCTGTCAGATTCATGCCCGTTGCCTTTTGACCTGTCACTAGGTGCTGCCTAAAGGAGCCTGGCTCTGTCTTCTTTCCTTCTTCCATCAGATGTTTACACACATGCCCATGTTCCCCCAAGCCTTCTCTTCACCAGAGCTGAACAGGCACAGCTCTCGGTCTTTCCTCGTGTGACAGAAGCTCCAGTCCCTTCATCATCTTTGCAGCCTTTTGCTGGACTTGCTCCACAAAGTCCCCATCTCTCTTGTACTGGGGAGCCCAGCACTGGACACAGCATTCCTGACCTCGGTGTGTCACTGGTGCTGAGCAAAGGATGACTTACCTTGGGCTGCTGGCAATGGGAGGCTGCTGGCCACCTTCACTGCAAGGGCCTCATGCTGGCTCATGGTCAGCTTGGTGTCCACCAGACTCCCAGGGCCATTTTTGCAAAGCTGCTTTGCTGATATTTGCCTGAGTTGAGTCATGATGCCTGGGATTATTCCTCCCTGGAGGCAGGATTTCATGCTTTCCTTTGCTGCAGTTCATGGGACTGACATTAAAATAACAGGTAGTGAGACTCACTGGAGTTTGTTTGTTTGTTTCCTAAGGAGAGGTGGACAGAATACATGGAATGTTAGATAAAGGATCCACTTGTTTCCCATGAAACGGTTAAACCTTGTCCTTCCTTAGACTGGCAGACCAGGAACTTGTTTGCTGAGCCGCCAACATTTGGCTCTCACAGTCAGCTGGAAGTTTCTGATTAAGAAGCCTCAGCCTCCAAATGCTGGAAGTCTGTGGGTGCCATTCCATGAGGTGGAATGTGGGAGTGATCCATCCTTGTTAATGTTGGGTCATTTTTAGATGCTAAAATAGTGTGGTTGGATACCTAACTTTCACCTCCTCTTTCTGCAAACTTTTTCTTTCAAAAAACTTGAACACTTTTTGGCTGATACATGTTCATATCCTGATAAGCCAAATGTACTGCAGCTTTCCCAAAATCTGCAATCTCGACGTTACAGCTTTCCTGGCATTCACAGCCAGTGCTTGAAGGCAGTCTGACGTGTTCAGTCCAAGAGAAGGTGTTGTGCATACAATGAAAGACCTCTCATTGTTTTTAACCTTAACTACAAAATAGTATTGAGCAAGTGCAGGCAGGTTTTTCTTTGTGAGTTTTCACCTTAACTGTAGTTTGAGAACAGAGGAACTGAATTGCAATGTTAGAGGAGAAGACAAAAAAAAATAAAAGACAAAAGGAGGCAAAAGGGTTATGAATAAGCATCTGCTCAATATTTAAGATCATTATTATAAAAAATATTAAGATACATAGGCATTGTATGCTATTAAAGACAAATATGTTAGGTCAAAGTTGTACCAAATACTTTTCTGAGAATATCTGCTCTCCAGGAAAACTGTTTGGCAGGACTGAAAGGTGTCCCTTCTTCAGACTTGCCCAAACGCACTCAGTAGTTTGCCTTCTGAAAGTGTGATGAAGGAATGTCTGCTACTTAAGGAAGTTTTCATGATGAAATGGCTCAAAATCACTCCCACTCCCACTAAGCCTTCATTTTAGCTAAAAGTTAATCTAGGATGATGGCACGATGCATCATGAAGAGCTTACTTTTGTCTGTCCTGAATAATTTCAGTTAAAATCAGGTTTCTCTCTTATAACACCTTCTGTTTACAATCCTCCCAAAAATTGCACAGCAGGTACATTGCAGTGTTGACAAGTGAGTTGTGTTTTCTGTTGGATCTCCTCGAAACAAAATCTATGATAAATCTTTATGTATCAAGTCTGTTGTAAATGAAAGAATGCATGCACTGCTCACAGTCCCAGGACCAGTGTTGCTGTATATTGTTTTGAAACGTAACACAAAGCCCAAAGAATCAAGATTTCTTGGCATGATAATATATATTAAAAAAAAAATGCTGGCTGGTGTCAGGACTTGTTTTTAACTGTTTGGAAGGGGCTTGGGGAGGAGACAGGGAGCATACGGGGGATGGCTATCTTTTCCAGACAGTTGACTGATGCTGTGAAAAACCCAGTTCACGCACAGGAGGCACGACTTCACAGCTCTGCTTTTCACATGTTGCTGTCAGCAAGTCTTTCAGAAAGGATCAGTACAGAAATAGGCAGGTTTGGTGCCCGCCACCGATCCCACCCTAACACCATCTGGTGAAAACAAGAAACCCTGGGAGCAGTTTGTGCAAGTGGGTTTGGCAAATGGCATATAACCTCACCTGCAGTGCCCGGTGTCATTTTGTCAAAGGGTAATGAAGAAAGGGAAAATATCTTGATACTACAAAAAGGAAACTCTTCTGCAAATGTGCAACCTCATATTTAGATTGAGCTCTTCTTATGCTATGAGTTTTTAATTAATGGGTTATGCAATCCCTAGGCAAAAGCAACTGAGTATTTTCTTTTAAGTTTTGAAAATTTATGTGGTTTGGCATTTATTTTGTTTAACTTCATTTCTGTTCACTGAGATACAGGGAATAATTTAGATTCTGTTAGGAAGAAATTCTTGACTGTAAGGGTGGTGAGACACTGGAACACGTTGTCCAGAGCAGTTGTGGGTGCTCCAACCCTGGAAGTGTCCAAGGCCAGGCTGGATGTGGCCATGAGCAACCTGGTCTTGTGGAAGATTCCCTGGCATGGCAGGATGTTGAAACAAAATGATCTTTTAAAGTCCTTTCCTACCCAAACCATTCAATGATTCTGTGATTCTCATAGGTTGAGATCAATATGTTTCAGACATCTCTTGCCCTTTTTGGCCAGACCTGGCACAGGCTGTGGAGAATTGAATGGGTCTGAAATTCTTTATTGAATGGTTTTCAGTCTTTTGTTGTCCCTGAAATTGCAGTCTGCAGAACAGGTGTTTAAATGCATTATTCCCTATGTAAAAGAGTGTAACGCCGTTGGTGCATTTCAGGAAACAGGTCCTTTATATCATCATAAAGTACGTTTTAGCAAAAACTTTTAAATGATCAGATATTTCATGTTTCCTAAAATTTCAACATCTTCATAATTCATTTTATCTTAACAGAGCAAACACTGGGAGATATATAGTGAAATTCTTATACTTCTTCTCTGAGATGAGAAGTTAATCTTTGGATATTAGTTGTGGTTTCATTTTTCTGTGTTCAGATCCACTGCTTAATACCAGTTTAGCTGTAAATGAACATATGATTCATTCTCTAGATAGCAGTTTGGAAGGGAAGTCTTTACATGTCTAGCTTGTTATTGTTTGACTTCCTTTTTAATACTGTAAATTCTGCCTTCAATATTAAAATAGGTTGTAAGAGAAACACGGTACTTTTCCAGAACCGGTCTTGACCCTAAAAGTCATTTTTGTAAACAGAAGCGTCTGCTGATCTTTCTGAAGTATTGACATTTTTTGTAAATTTTGCCCTGCATAATCATGAGAATGGCTCTTTTTGTTTTCATGTTACACATCTTTTGTCCAAATTGTCACTTTATGAGGGGAAATTTTTAGAAGTTAAGAAAATCAGTAGGCTGGAAAACAGTAGAAAAAGCACTAGAGGGCAAATAGAAGGAGTTTAATTTTTAATTAGTTCTAAATAACTGGTGTTGCTGTGTAACTTCTCTTAATCAGTCATGTACTACAGTGGAAGAAAAATTAAGCCAAGTGCTTTTGAAAGTAACCTCCCTACTGTGCCCAAAATTTAAACTCTTTAATCAGAACCTTAGTTTAAATATTGTGAAATTTACTGACTTAATCATAAAATGTTGCAATACAGTAGCAAATGCAATCAAGAACCAGGAACTACATCTGTTCCATGGAAGAGCACAGGATATCAGATGCATTACTTCCTCCAAGAGAAATCTCCTACCTGAAAATATTTCTACATGTACTGGGTTAAAGCAGACGAATTGAAAAATAAATTGTGATTGCAGCATTTTCTGCAGAAAAGCTTATGAAATATCCGTGCAGTATTGAAGTTCTTTATAGAATAGCAATATTATTTTACAGATATTTTTTACATCTCTTGCCCTGCTTAAAAGTCTGTCTGCTTGACTTGCTTCTGAAGGCGGCACTTCAACCCTCAAAATCTTAAAACTGTGACCAATCGTATGGTTTATTGTGACTGTGACAATATTTGTTATTTTTCTTTGAGCCACTGCTTCTGAAGTCATGTGAAATTATGAGTTTTCAGCTTTCATTAAGCAATAAAAAAGAAGTTTCTGGCCCTTCATGGTGTGGAGGGAACGGCTTGGAAATGTGACTGGCAACAACTGAAAAATCAGAAAGCAGGTCAATCTCTCAGATTGATTTTTTGCCCAGCCTTATGTTTTTGTGGAGGGGAATCTGACTCTCATCTTCTGCTGAGACTGACAATATTGTCAATATTCTGTGAACTCTGGCAGTGTATTTTATCGTGTGTATCACCAAGATCAGAGTTTCACATTTTATACAAAGATAAAACTGTTGATAGACAAAGTGATGGTAGAAATATGGAAAAAAGCGAATGCTTTGAAAAGTAGTTTTGTGTGTGTGCAAGAGCTTCTATTTTTAAATGTGCCCTGAAAGTTCCTTTTCTGCTGGGTTATTTAACTCTACATATGTAATTGTGGGTGTACGTATAAGCATGCATTATATATAATAATACATATACATACACATATATATGTATGTGTCTGGTTGTACACGCAGCTGGTCTTGCAAGAGACAAACCTGCACAGTCCTGGATAAGGCTGCATGGAGTTTAAACTCAAGACCTTTGATTGCCCAGACACTTTAAGATTCATGTCCTTTTGCTTGGTTTCATGTAATACATCCAAACTTGTCTCCTCTAGCCAGTGGAGAAAAGTACAGGGCAAAGTTTTGCTATAATTATAGATGCAATAAACCATTTTTATATTTCTTCAGGAGCAGTTAACTGAGAACACCCAAAAGCTTAGATCTAGCCATCTACTATTTTAAGATTGCCCAGAACAAGTTAATGTTAGGTTTAGTGCTTTGTAATTTAACTATAGAAGTGGACCTAAAATTTTAAGATTGAGTTTTGCAGACCTTAAGAAGGTTTGCTTCTCAATTTGTATTTATAGCTGAAGTGTGTTTAATAATTTGCTGCTAGGTGCACAAAACTACTCCTAGGTTAGCTAATAGTAGTTGGCAATATCTTTGTTTTTTCTCTAGGCTGTTTTGGAGATTCTGCAATCTTAGCCTAATCTTAATGAGATTCAGCCAGGAGTTAAAAGAGCACTATCCCCTGCATGCACACACACACACATGCTCCAGAAATATTGATGTGGTTGTTTTATTGCTCAAAGCAGATTTGAGAAGTGGCTGCAGCCTCTGGGAGCTGGGGCATATTGTGGGCGGCTGGTGACAAGTAACTAAGACAAGACTGACTGTGGCCACCAGGGCTCAGGCTACAGACCAATGTGGGCTAAAAAACTGAGCTTTCAGTTAAATCTGGAGGAAAACATCTGTCCATGGTGCAAGACTAATCTGATAGTCCCCACTGGTAACAACCCTGCCTTCAGCCCTTTAAGAGGATTCAGTCCTGCTCCTAGAAGAAGGATCCTACCTGTGAAAGCAAACAGCCCTGATACATCCACAGCTGTCTCACCTTATACAACAGAAATGCAAGTTGTCTAATAAATAATCACTGAATTGCATTTATTTGCACATGGGAAGAGAGCGGAGGAAGAGACAGGGGATCATTAACTGTTATGTTTTTTGTTGTAAACGGCACAGAAGCGTGAGTCACACCTGAGCAGCTGGTTCATGAGGCTGCTCTCAGTTTGATGTGGACATCTGACTGGTTTGAGCCAAGGGCTATCCTGCAGCCACCCTCCAGCTGTTAAATTTAACTCTCTTGCTTGGAAACCTGGTTATCTGAAAGTGTCTTTCTACACAAGAGGAGCAGGCTGGATGGAGTCCATGGCATAAACTTGCTTCATCTGCCTGTGGGTGCCCTTCAAACAGGTGACATTGAAGATGCAGCTGGTTAAGCTTCCACAGATCCAGGGAGGCAGAAAAAAAATGGAAAGAATGAATGAACTCGGGGTGAAGGCCTGAGTGTCTTTGATTGCATCTTACCATATTAAGTAGAGAAGAGTTTATACCACTAAAAAATACCAACCCAAAATCTTTAAAAACTTTTTTTTTTTTAATCCCAAAAGAAAACAAACAAAACCAAAGCAAAAAAAACCACCCAAAGAAAAAGTAGAAGGAAACAGGTTTAAACAGCTACAGGTGAGTCAGCATACTGGAAGCTAATGCACATGACTGATGAGATTATCTGTAAATCTCTTTTTCCACTTTCCCCCTCTTCCCCTAAATTACAGTTTAATGACTCTGCTTTTTAAAGCTTGTTGCTTTCCTGAAGCCCAGACTCTCCCTCTGTCCTGTGGAGAGGTCAGCTCTCTTCTCATGTGAGGCACAGAGCCACATGTCCATAGGCTAGGGGCAGATTTTAAAGCCCCAAACACATGTTAAAGCTCATTTGCCGGTTATTAGCTTCAGGAGAGAATAACTTTGATTTCACAGTAAGTATTTTCAAGGCCATTTTTTTAACCTTGTACAGAAAGCATATTCAGTACCTTCAATCATGAGTGTGTGTAAGTGAAAAGATAATACTGCAGGGCCGGGATTTTCAGCATCTGCTGAGGCACCAAATGCCAAGGATAACTGCACTTCTAATTGAGAAGTGCTATCATTAATTCAGATATCTCATGTAATTAAGGGTAATTAATAATCATCATTAGTTAAGGTATAAATTAGATGAGGTGAATGCAACAGTAAGGTTAGATTCTGGTGGATCTGATTTCTCTGTGTAATGGAGGAAAGGAGTCTCAAGTTCTCCAGCTCCCATCCAAAGATCTCCTATAATATACCTTGCACAGTTGCCAATACCTAAACCCCTCACAAACCCCACACATCCCTAATTCAGGCTGTCAGTCCAGCATCTTTCACAATTGTTAATCTTTTACTAGTGAGGTGGGGAGCTGGGGTTTTTGGGGTTTTTTTCCCCTTGCTTCTTCAGAATAGCAATACTTGCTAGAATGGCTGGAAGCACATGCACTGGCAAGCCTGCTGCACTGATCCTCATGGGATGCCCAACTCCCTCATTTCCTGAGTACATGGTGTTCATAAGCGTAGGTTGACTGTGATGCAACTCCAGCCAACACCCTCAGTGTTTCACAGTCTTGACATAACTTGATTCCAGGAATGACTAGAGCCAAATCTGCTTTAACTTTTCCTCTTCCTCATGTGCACTTACTTCGTGTGCCTGTGATCCAAGTTTGTAAATTTAAACCACTGCTCAGGAGAGGAAGGTGTGGCTTTCTGCTTTGTTCCTCCAGATAGCCTTGAAATAGGAACAAGGAGAAGGCAAAATTTCTCTTCCTTTAAAGAAATACACTAATTCAAAGCTAGGTACTTGCTAATGTTCATCAGCCTGTTCAAACAAAGTTCAGATGACTGCTTTCAGGTTTAGAACATTGTTCTTGAGCACCAATGAAAATTTCCAGTCAGGGAAACCTAGTACCATATTATTAAGCCATTAAATAAGATGCTTAAATAAGTGACCCCCCTTCTATGAGCACTCAAGCTTCTGTATAAATGTTTGAAGCAGTGGTAGCTGCTGTAGGTTTAGCATTGTGTTAAAAAAAAAAAAGCCAAAACCCAAGAACCAGCAGGACCACCCTTTTCTGAATCCCTCTTTGTGCCTGCAAGGCACAAAATGCTGGTTTCTGTTCACCTCCAAGCAAAGGGTAATAGTGGATGTTGTGTTACTCTAATCTCACTGATGACTATTTTTACAAAACAGGCTACAGTACATTAACTAGTACCTGATGGAAAGGCATAAATAATTTAAATAACAGTTGTCAAAATAAATGAGCAAAGTGCATTTTGTGATAAATTACACTTGCTTTTTTAATGTGTTTCTCACTTAGTTGAAAAATTCAGTAATTTGCAGTGGATCTCCCAATCCTTAAAGTGAATTAGCAAACCCCTACTCTCTTAGCCATAATTTTAACCTTAACTAGAAAGGAATTATTTAGTATTACTTTGGCAAGGGTTCCTCCTTAATATTCTTTTACAGCCATAGCCGTACAGTGTAATGTAAGTTATGTATGTAGCCTATGGACTTGGATTTTAGAGCTGAAAGCTGACTATGGACAGTAAAGAATTTCAGCTAGCATAAATATATAATTGTTCTAAATGGAATTTTAACAACAATTCATATCACTGACTGCTTCATTCCTTCCATTGGCATGCAGATGCCAACCAAATTCATAGTGGCTTAAGGAGTGTGTAATGGGAAGTTATTTTGTAGATGTGCAATATCAGCATTAATATATACACAGAGCATGCATCTACTTAATTTGTCTACTTGCGTGTTTTTAGGTAAACATAAACGATGGAACTCTGTTTTCACCAGTCTATTTTTTAACATTTATATGCAGCTATGCTCAGTCTCCTTTATACTTGGGGTTGTTTTTTTCACTTCCTCCCTCCTGAAACTAAAGAAGGCTGCCACAGTTGAGCGTCTCTGCAAATCAGAAATGAAATCCTTTTTCACTACTGTTCTGTGGGTGCCTATGATGAATTTTGTTTTGTTTTGAGACTGGCTTACTTAAAGAGAAAAAACATGGCAGACAGCCTAAAACAATGGCAGTAAGTTTCAGGTGCTCTAGTTTCAGGTGCTCAGTATTTTTTAAAGCATTTAGCTTGCATGGGCTAGTTATGGAGATGAGAGTATCTTTTAAAATAAATCATCCGTGGTTAAGTACTACTTTGAGTCCATTTTAGTCCATTTACCTTGAAATCAAAGAGCAAATTTCCTATATGTTACTCAGACAAAACAGAAGGACTTAAGTACAGATTTTCAGAGGTGAGTCTGGCATACATCGTGACACACCAAGGATAAGCTGGAAGAGTGAAAAATATTTTTGTTTGGAGCTCTTGACCAAGTGGGTGTATACAGTTATCAGTGCCAACACAGACAAGATAAAAATCTGTCCAGATAGATAGACAGGTTTCAATAAGAGGCAGATTTGATTGTCTATACAGAGTGCAGTCTTCCATGCTGTAGGCCCAGATGTTATGTTCAGAGATACTTTTGTCCTTCTGGCCCTTTCATCTTGGCCATCACTGACTCGAATTGGGGCAAATCATCAGCATTAAAAAGATCTTTGTTTTGGGGAATAAACCTCTAGAAGTACAAATTAAATCTTCCCCAGTCTAGATAGCCTACCTTGACATTGAATTTAATGTTTCTACTGGAATGAGACTGACGGTTTACATAATGTGATTTTACATTCAATATTAAGTTTGCAGACAGTTCCAAATATGTAACGCAGGGAAATGTGTCGGATTACATTGGAAACCAGCTTATGGCTATTCTCTGATGCAGCAGGGTTACAGGGGATGCTTTTAGATCCCCCAGAGCTGCTGGAGAATTTGCTATATTCTCATTCATAGTGTCTGCATATGTACAAACATAGTTTTGTGTGTTCATTTTGTCCCTTTCTTACATTAAGCAAGTGCTATGGCATGGGGAGATTGTAAGTCCAAGATTATAAAGTCCAAAAAACGAAGAGGATTGAGAGCTACTCTCTATTTAGGATGGATGTGCTTCTGGGTGAAGAGAGCTCCATCAGTGCCATTCAGACTAGAATGAGGTAATTTGCTGTGCAGTCACAGCAGGACATTTAACTGCTGGCAGATAGCTGGTATCAGACCTTCAAAGATTTTTATTTAGAGAAAAGAGAGGTCCAACAATAAAGGAACCTATATGGAATTAACAGGGAAACTGGTCAACAGGGCACAGATTCTATTCCAGTCTTTGAAATCCTCTGTCTGGTCCTTAAAATCTGAAATAAAATGTTACCACATTTTATAACCAGAACAAGAGTTAACAGTGATTTATCATAACTTGGTATTTAAGCAGGGAGTCTTGGTCATTTCCAACAAAGTCAGTAATTCTGATGACATGCAGAGATGTGAGCACCAGACAAGCTACTATCAGAAACCTCCATTTCAGGGAGACTGTTTTTCACTTTTGTAGTGGTTGTCACAGTCTTCAAAAAGCAAAGTTCCCAAACTAATTCTCTCTCTCACAGTAACTCCTATAAGAGTGTGCTATTGCACATCAGTATGTAAGAATGGTGCTGCATTACTCAAAAAAATATGTTGTGTGTGTTTTCAAACCCATGCATTGAGCCTTGGTTAACCAGAATAGTTTTCTTACTTTTCTTCCCCCTCAGCTCTGTAGATGCAGCACGGCTCACAGTTCATTTATTCAGCTGTTAACTGAGATCATGGTTGGACAGATCAGGCCATTGGATTAGATGATCACTGTAAGTCACCTCCAGCTGAACTATGCTTTCAGTGAAAACCTTGCTCTTCTGCATCACTAAATCAATTTTTGAGGTCCCATCTACCTGCAGGTGTGTCCCATATTTCTTGGTGTTCCCACTGTAGCCAGCAGTAAAGATCTCCTAAGAGAAATCAGAGGCAGGGCCTGGCTCTGCACTGTGTAGACAGTCTGCAGACATAAATAGTTAACAGCAGTAGGTGTCTAAAAATAGTTGAATGAATCTGGGCCACACTTTCATTTGCAAGACCTTTGCTGGTACAGCAGCCCAAAAATACCAAGTGTGGTAGGTAGACTTTGGGTTGCATGTGTTACATAATATAAGTAGCTAATGTTGTGTAATGGGGAACAGATATTTCAAACAATCAGCTGCTGTCTGTCACCTTTAGTGGTGCTTCTGTCCTGGGCTTTGGTTTCAGAATTGATCCAGATCCATACCACAGATTTTAAAGACCATTTGGAGAGATCCAATTAAACTTTTGGCTGTCAGAACACCTTAGTTTTAGTGGAAAAGGTTATCAAGCTTTCCAAAAACCTCTTAGAGACTGCTGCAAATGTTTTGGAAGCTGAATAGGGGGCAAAAACATGGTCTCAAAACAGTTTTTCATGTTGGATCAAGTGAACTGGAGTTGTGTGAAGATATTAGCCACTCAATCCTGAGCTAATATCCTTAGTCACTTGTCCCGGGGGCAGTCTGCTGTCTGGGAATAGAGGTCATCTTTAAAGGTTGTTGCAAAGGGTATCTTGGCATGGTGGTATGGATGAGTTGCTGGATTTGTAGACAGTAGGTATTTAGTCCTAATAACTTGTGGTTATTTTATATATACAGTCATGATCAGTAGATTTTGTGTGATATGTATGTATGTATATATATATATATGTCTCACATGACATTTTAGCTAGTTACTGTAGACACGTAGCCTGTCTAGATTCTCAACAACACAGAACCTGTCTATATTTTGCATTTATTGTGCAAAAGTGTTTTTAAAGTGCTGTACATGCTTCCAAGCACCTCAAGCTGTCACAGCAGAGATGATGTCTAGTGATAGACACAGTGAACTCCTTTGTTCAGGGGCAAATGAGTATGTGATTGTGCAGTTGGTTTGTAAAGCACACCTGGATGAACAGCACTTGATAGAAGCAAGATAATCACTGTTCATTTGAATTTGTTTTAAGATTGTGTACATATACAGACTTTCATTTCTGTGTGTTCTACTCCAAATCAGTATCATTAATGAAACTGAATAATTTGCTGTTAGCTGGCAATTTGTTTTCTGAATAGCAAATTTTAAATATCAGGACTGTAACCGAAGTGCATATTTTTCCCATGTAGTTTCTTTAGAAATGGCATATGCCCCATTTGTCTAATCTCTACTTCTGTGATTACAAAATATCCAGGTTACATAAAAACAACTAAATTACATATTTGCATACAATACTGCTGTGGCTCTGCAGAAGCCATTTTGGACTGTTCAATGCTTACAGTTTCTTTCATTGAAAGGGCTTGTTATTTCACCAGCAGCACTGCAGAGTTGTTCCAGTCTTTTGCTTGGAAACATTTTTTTCATCATTCTACTCCAACTGCTGCAAACGAAGTAAATAATATTTAGTAAAATAAGCAATCAACCAATGTACTGCTATTGCAGTTCTTTCTGCCCTTTAAACCTATGGGATTTCTGTAAGTTGGATTTCAGAGTCTTTGGGCAGAAACTAGCCTTTATTTAAGTGTCTGAATAGCACAGTGGGACCCCAATTCATGGCTGAGCATTGACAAAGTAACACTACTAAAAATAGTTTGCAGAGTTGGGCCCTTCAGTAGCAAAAGAAAAGTCAGAGAATGCATAATTTGAAGAAATGCACTGGCTGTTGCCAGTGGGTCTGCTGTCCCTATTGTTATTTAAAACCAGAATTAGCTGTGCCTGTTATCTACAGCACAGTCTATCCATTTGCAGCCTGCTGGCTTCATTCTTTATTACCTTTCTAAATCTAGTTAAACATCTATGTTCTTTGAGAGACCATAGTCAGCATTTGGGGAGACACAAGCCAGGACTCACGTTATGAATACTCGGATTGTGGAGCTGGCTAAGGGGCTCCTGCTGCTGCCTGCAGCCATTCCTCCTGCTCCCTGCCAGGACTGCTGAAACCCTGCTGGAGCTCTGGGGCAAATCTGGGAAATAAATTGGTTTAAAGCCTTGGTCTAGCTTTTCTGATGGGCTTATTTCACAGGTCCATTTTACTATGCAGCAGTGTTGGGCCAGCAGGGCAGTGGAGGAAGGGGAGGAAAGACTGGAGAGCTGTCTCCACCACTGAGTGATTCATCACATGGAACTGTGCTCCCAGTATTGTGTGCATGCTGGAAACGCAACCATGCTCTTCAGCCTGGTCTTCAGAGGGCAAATCTCTTTCCATTGCTTGAAGGTGCAAAAAGAAAGCTGGTTTAGCAGTGAACAGAATGACTCCCATCAGGTACCCTCAAGGAGCACTGAATGTGCACACTCTGAACAGCAGAGACACCAAAATGCCATAAGGAGTTTGCATAGATAGGGATATTCCCAGTCTCAGCATTGCATAAACCATGTGGCTTAGCATAAAAAGCTAGAACACACATAAAAACTTGTTTTCTAGGAGAGAAAAGTAGCTATTGGATCACCTTTTTTATATACCAGATTCAGAAGTCTTACCTTTTTACCAACGATTTCACAGGTTATTTCCTGATGAAATTCTTGAGACTGAATCAGAAGCAAAAAAGCATTTTTTTAAAAGCTTTTTTTTTTTTTTTCTACATAAAGCCATTAGTATCTGCAAGATGAAAATCTGGGATGGATTCGTAGCAGTGGATTTAGAAGTGCTTACCGGAGTGGCCTAGTCTGTGTAATAGCAATGACCAATACTCATATGCAATGAAGAAATACCTTTTATCTGTGTCAGAAGATGTAATTTCCTGAGACATTAAATGAATTCCTCATCAGGAATCTGGGCCCAGAGGTTAGACAAAACTTCTTGTTGGCAGGTGGTGCCCAATGATCACAGAGATGTCTCCAGGATGTTCCATTAAGGCCACAGATACAGTAATCTCATGAGATTCTCTAACCAGAGAAAACTGGAAAAAACAGGGAGACCTGAGCTGCAGCAGCATGTTGTAGTTACACCCTAGTGAGGTGAGATCATTTCTCTTTGTAATCTCAGAATGGAAAGTAGAAGCTGAATGATAGTGTCATTAAGAAGTTGATATTTAACACATTTACAGTTCTCCCAGTTCCCATACCCTTCAGGGCCAAACTCCAGAATCCTGAAATCTGAGACTTTTCCAGAAGAAAACCCTTCACAAGTAGGGCAAACCAACTGGCTATTCCTGAACATCTCACACTGCTTTTCTGATAAGTCTGCTGTTGAGTTTTGCAGTCTCTGCAAAATCACAGCTTCCTTGTTGTATGCATTTAGGTATTTTTTGTACAATGACTGACTCTTCAGGAACCATGGGTGTGTATCCTCCTAGCTAACCTCTTAGCCAACCATTTCCAGCATCTATGATGCACCAAGCCTGGTGCAGCCTAAGTGGGGATACACACCAAATAGAAAATCCTTGAAGGGTGTGTTGGATTTGATGGAGAACAAGTTTAAAAATGGCTTAGCAAAAGATATTCTGGTTTTGTTTACTCTTGGGCAGTGTATGATGGTGGCTGGGCTTGTGAAACAAATCTGACAGTGTGGCTACCTGAGGCAGGTGACAGTGAGGCTGCTGGAAGATGGAGTGTGGGTGCTGAGCACATGTTGCTTGCTCCTCTTCCCTGGCAGTGCACAGCGCTGCCCTGTGTTTGCCACGGGGCGAGGGCGCTCGGGCGGTGACAGCAGAGCATCTGTTCTGCTGCACATCCAGACACCCATTCCCTCACAGTACTGTGTTCACAGAGGCATGCCCTTAATTACCCTAAATAGACAAATGCACGATGCAGACTGAAAATTCCAGACATATGGACATGCCAGAAGTTTTGTGTCTCTTGTGGGTGAGGCTTTAGAAATGACTGGAGGGGTTACCAAAACTTGTTGCTACCCTAGATCTGCTTTTGAATGATGTGTCAGCACTTGTTTAAGATAAATATTGGAAGACTTGTAGGCATCATCAGAGAAAATTTTTGCAAGTAACTTGGAAATCATAGTCTTGTTGACTTTAATGAGACTTTGGTGTGCAAATTACTTGGGGGTTTTTGAGTATCTTGTCCGTCTTCTTTCTAGCCAAAATCTGTTTTATGCTCCAGTGGCAGAAATCCTTCCTTCCTTTCTTCCTTCCTTGAAGCAAAAATTTAATTGGGATGCTTACTGTTCTGGCACTGGAGGAGAACTACCACAGCCCATTACATAATTTTCCCTGATTTTTGAGGCACGAAAGTTTGTCTGCACATGAATTGTGATAAACTATTTGGCCTGAGATAAAATAGTAGAACTTTTCCAGTTACAAGTTCTTACCAACCTAATATCCTACCACAGCGAAAATATGAAAGGTGTTTAATAATGAACAAACTGCTATTTTTGTTTACTCAAATTTTATTTACTTAAGTGGATTTTTTTTTTATTTGTTCATATATTCCAAGTGGAAATGAAAAGAAATCAGTGGCAAATCGAAACAATTTGGCAACATAGGCTCAATAAATTATCCAGCTACAAAATGATACCAATAGTGCTGAGTAAATAATTCCTCTACAGAACTTAAGTACTTTGTGGATTTTTTGCAGGAAACATCTCATTATCTCAGTTAAGTGTATGAATTTTTAAGAAGATTATTTGGTGTGTAATTTCCTTGTCAAATTCCAATATCCAAGGCCTCAAAGGAATTTAGGGCTCGTATCCCTCACCAGAATCTATATTGTTCTTGGTATCAGTAGAAATGTAAGCATTAAACATGCTA
Source organism: Acridotheres tristis (assembly GCA_037013685.1). NCBI lineage: Eukaryota > Metazoa > Chordata > Aves > Passeriformes > Sturnidae > Acridotheres > Acridotheres tristis. Next base: position 136,257,028 of record CM072886.1, on the reverse strand, counting down.
ATCTTGAATATTGTGGTACCTACACTTCACATGCTAATTGGAAATTGTAACAATGAAATTAAGCATGAAGCTACAATTCCTGTCACCTCTTGTTTTCCATTTAATTGGTGGATAACTACTCTGAGCTCATCATTCAGCTTTCTTGGTAATCAGAGAAGAGAGGAGCAGCCAAGGAATGGTTTATCCAATATGACAAGTAGGTAGATGGGTCACTCTTCGAAGGGCCCTGTCTTTCTCTATGGCTTTTGGGAGAAGCCCAGGTAACAGTGTAGGCTGGTTGCCCATCTAGGATGAGTGAATGAGTTTGTTCAGCCACCACACAAACGTCAGAGCCAAGTGAGCTGGTGCTCTGCACAGCAAATTGCTTCTCATAGCTCAGCACAGCCAGAGATGGATTCTCCCATCCCACTCCTGTCTGTGTTTTGTATTTATCTGGGGTTCCGGTCTGCAATTATGCATGGAAATACCCAACTGGCTTTAATAAGGCTATCTGCAGAAGTTAAAGTGAATCATCTCAGAAATCCACACAAGCTTTATTTATTTATATCTCTAACCTTAAAGACAAGCATCCAGGTGGGAGAGAGATATGCTGTATATCTTTTTTGTTTATGCTGTTCCAGTTTGTGCAGAGCAATTACGTATTTGTTTAACTACACTGCAAAGGGAAGTCCAGTGATCTGTGATATGGCAGATAAGGCCTTCTCCTTACCCACAGAGATGCTGCTCTGCTGCATATTTCACTTTCTTTCATCCATCAGTCCACACTGTTAATGTTCTGTGAGCAAAGAATCTGAATGATGAGTGGAAATCTTTTCCTGGTATGACACTTAGCCCCAAGCCCCTCCTCTTTAAAGTGTGGCAGTGTCCTTCCATCTGACTTTTAAAGGTCAATTTCTACCTGGTATTGAATTCTTTTCTACCACCAAGTACTTTGGTCCCATCCTTGGTTTTCACTGGGTATGCCTCTGCTGCAGCACCTGAGAGCGTGTCCCAGCCCTGGGCACTGGATGCCCAGCCTGGCCAGTGATGGTGGTGCCTGAGGGTAGTGATCATCTTCCTGGGCCTGGGCTTCCTTGAGAAGAAAAACTGGGTTTGGAGGCAGACAGGGCAACGTGGAGAATTCCAGCAGGTCCTGTAAATTGTCCCACAGGACATGGTTGATACCACTTAGTTTGGGCAAAGGGAGAGATTGCACAGCATTTTGCTTGGAATGGCAGCAACCACGCACAGCTTCACCTCCACAGCATATGGTGTGGTCTGTCACCATTTGTGTACATTTCTGTGTAATCATCTTTTCAGGAACATGTGCAGGACTCAAAAAAAGACAGAGGAATATGCAGGTGCTTTGGATAGCCTCCAAATTAAAATGATAGGAAACAGGCAAATCAGAGTAAAACACAATTTGCAACCAGTCAAAGAATCCCTGTGCTGAGCTGGAACTCCCCAAAACCATGAATGACTGAATATCTCATGCATTCTGAACACTGTCTCTCTTTGCTTCATGCATGTCAGGTTTTCATTACTAACTTCTTTGCTTGGCTCTGTGGTCAATACAGCCCACATAATTTCAGTACTTAGACTTCATGCATGACTTAAGAACTTTGATGTAAACTGCCATCCTTTGTTTATCAATCCCTTCTGCCAAGGCAGCATTACTGGTATTTGGGATCTCCTTTGGGAACACATCTGGATACAGTCTTAGTAATCACCTGGGAGATTCTTCAAATGTGATAACACATTTTGATCACTGTAGTTCACTTTCCAGCTGTTTAGACAGAGACATGAAGCCCAATGTGAAGAGGGTGAGCCCACTCTGCTGCCTTGACCCAGCATCAGTCGTGGTGTGGAAAAGGATCCCTGCCTTGGATGGGACCTGCCCTTACTTCAGCTCTCCCTGAGCTTGGTTCTGCAGTGGGAGAAGGAGACCAGGGGCCTTCTATGATTTTATTTTTAAAACAGTAGTGGTGTATGCAACATGCTAATTGTTGTGTAGAGCTTTCTGAGGATGCCTGGGAAGACTTGGTCACAATCAGATTGAGGAGGCTAAAATAGTGGCTGCTTTTTTCCTGTACAGCCCAGTAGTTGTGGAGGGCCACAATGGATTGTTAACATTGATGGTCCAGCAATTTCGCTTTCAGATGACAATCAGTAAAGTACAATCTTGAGATAAAATCAGACTTTGGGCCAGATTAGAAGGCATCACTGGCACTCTGGAATATGTATTCCAGAAGCTTCCTCAAACTCCTTTTCCTCAGGAGCCCCACATGGCTCTGACAGCCTGAAGCACTTGTTGCTGGAGACAGGAGCTGGACAGACAGCACCAGTGCAGCTCTTCGTGCTTAACTAGGAACTGTAAAATAAGGCCATGTCTTCTCACTGAGGTATTTTGAAATTAGGGCCTTTTTTGGTAACATGTTTGGACACTGTGTCCATGAGAATAGCAATAATTATTTTCCAGATGGAGGTTGGACATTGTGCATTAAATGAGGTGATGGGGCACATGCTGAACTGCATGAATAAAGCAAGTACGAAATGGTACCAAAACGCTCCTTGTCTGCATTCTGTTTATTTGGTGCTCAGAGCAGTGCAAGGGTCCTGGAGAAAACAGTGACAGCACACTGTGATAATACAGGTAAAGGGTATATATTGATTAATTCCTGCAAGAAGCTAAACAAGTTTGCTTGTTCAGCTAATTAAGGGGTGAGAACTGTTTTGTAAGTTTCATGATGCATTTTTGTTTTGTTGTGTGGTAAATGCACGTGTGCATGTGTGCAGTCTTTTAGGTGGTTTTAGTAGGTATAATTTTCCTTTTCGCTTGGTTAATCACAGAATGAAAATTTTCATTTCAGGAAAGCTTACAGTGAGTATCTCCCTTAAGGTGGATAGTTTGTTCCACCTGGTAGTCCTGCATAAGCTCTGCATAGCCAGTGAGGGAGTTGTAGCTCCAGAGAGTTTCGAAACTCTTATTCTATAATTCTTCCCTTTTCCTAGTGAAATCTTTGGTTTCATCTGATTGTGTTTCTTAACTTAATGCATATTTCATTGAGAATCCTAAAGCAAGTAATAGGATTATATAATGCACGGAATAATCCCCAAATTCTGCTGCACACTTCTGAGTGGGGTAGGCTTGAAAGTGTCCTGCAGAATCTGCAGAATAAATGCAAATACAGGTTCCAGGTGGTGATCAGAGCAGCCACCAAACCACTGGGGACTGTGTGGTTGAGCACCTTACATACATGCTGAAGATACCACTGAAGGCTTTGTCTTCTTTGAGTTCACTCTGTGCAGTTCCTGCAGCTTCATTTTAAAACCCAATCTCTGGAGGTAAAAGCAATAGATATGCAAAGGCTCACAATGCAGTGCAAATGGCTGTACAGAGCCACAGTGTGGGGAATGCCATTCATCTGTGACAGCCTTTTTCACTTCCTGCAGAGCACCCCAGAACAGCTTGGGAGACCAAGTACTGATTACAACCAGGCAGTGAGAGAAATGCATGGTAAGGCATAAAGTCAGAAATCTCATAGGCATTTTCAGTTTCAGACAGCACCAGATAAGACTATCGGACTCCTTAGCATCACATTCCCTTAAATCTTTGCTTGCTTTTTTTGAGTTTCTTGAGCAGAATGTTTCAGGACAGCCAGTTCACTGTTCATAGTGGTAGGTAGGTGTTTTTTCATCTGATTGTGTTTAACTTAATGCATATTTCATTGAGAATCCTATAGCAAGTAATAGGATGATATAATGCACAGAACTGATAATGCACAGAATAATTCCCAAATACTGCTGCACGCTTCTGAGTGGGATGTATGAAGCATCTTGAGTTGAGATAAATGAACCACTGTGAAAGAAGAAAGAATCTCTCCTATGACTTTTCCTGATTTTCAAACCCAGCTTCTAAGCTTGGGAAATTTTCACAAGCTGGTTTGGCACAGGCATAGAAAGGACATAATTTCTTGGGACAAATTTTTGTCCTGAGGTTTTCAGATTACACTGTAAAATCAAGTTCAGAAGATGTAGAAGTCTTTTAAGATACTTTTCAAAACAAGGCTAGAGCGTGAGCTCAAGCACTTTAGAGAGTTGTCCAGCAATAACTCTGATTTTTAAAGGAAAGGGCATAGAACCAAAATTCCTGCGTAAATCATCTGCACACAGAATCAATATGTGTCCTCATTTTGTTTAACCTAGTAAAGTTGCTGAGAGATTTGCTTTGGTAAGGAGGCTGAGGTTGTGTGTGACTCATAAAGAGCCACTTGGCTAATCTGACTATCTGATGGCTTTGAATAGCTTAGCAAAACACATTTTGGACAACTACATTTTCAACCCATTCTGTGTGAACCAACTGTGTTCCACAGAGCAGCTGCAATAACCTCTGACTAATTGTCTTTTCAGAAGGTTACCTGCTGAGAGCATCTGCCACGACATCCATCCTCCCAGAAATGTTTCATTGCAGAATTGCCTGATGCAGGCTGGCGAGCCCAGCATCCCAGGCAAGAAGGGAGTTATTTCCTGAGGCAGAACACAGAGGATGGGATTTGCCTGTTGAATGTTCATCATCTGTCCTAAAACTCTGAGCATCATGTCTAAACTGCCTTTGGAAGGCACCCTGAAGCCTTCCTTGAGATGAGATGTGCCATGATCTGGACAGCACGTCTGGGAATGAGCCAGGATCCCCCATGCCCATGTCACTGGGGCTGATGGTGGCCTCTATGCCCAGTGCTGTGCCTGAGCAGGCTGTGCCAAGCCGTGTTCCAGCTGTCCTCTCAAAGCCCTTGGCTGGGCCTGGGACACTCAGTGAGCAGTGTAGCAATACATAAATAACACCAAGGAGTTTATTGCTTGTAATGTCATTTTCTTCCCTAGATCTCATGTGGGAATATTTATTCAGGAACATATTTATGGTGGTGGTATCAACAGATATTAAAACTCTATCCAGGAGGATTAAGAGTACCTGCTTGTGGGAGCAAGTTGTCCAGAAGAAGAAAAAGAAACCTTGAATTTATCGTTGCAGAAATAGCAACTAGTATGTCAGCTACTGTTTGTTTTAAAGACTCTGCTCTTGGAGTCTTTTGATGGTACATCAATGTCCCTGATCATTTGAACAAAAAAAGTCTTGTTGTGTGGTTGGGTTTTATAGTTAATGACAAATATGTCCTATCTATCCCCTAAAAAAGTAGGTGTGGAGGGAAGACAACATTTGATTCTGTGTATTTTTGGCTTTTATAGTTATTTTGCATGGATTCATTGAAAAATATCAAATGCTTGGGACTAGTATTACTGTGTTAGATGCTCTAGGTGTTGTGCTCACAGACCCACCTTTTCTGTCAAGGTACTCCAAAACCAAAGTATTGGTTTCCTTCTTGGCAACCAAATTAAAAAATCGAAGTAAGACAATACTTCCTTCCTTTCCCCCTTAGTATTTTTCCACCATATTAACAACTGCATTTGACAAACAACACTAAATTACTTTCAAGACTGTATCAGCTACGAGTTTTTAATAATGAGGGGAAAATCAGACAAGTCAGACCAAGACATGACTGGTTGGGAATCAAAACAGATTTAGCAGCTTTATCAAAAAGCATCCACGTGTCTGTATTTTCTCGGCTGCTGGGTGCTGCATTCAGTCCCTCGATGAATGTGTCACTTTAGCACAGGCTGCAGGGCTGTGGCACTGTCTCTGTGCAGCCCTGAGGCTTGACTTGCAGCCTGGGCAAGCCAGAGCTGCTCTGATGGGAGGAGGGGTCGCTGGGTGGATGGACAGGGCTGGGGGGCCGTGCTTGGCCACCCCTCCATGCTGGCTCCAGCTGGCTCCACACCTGCAATTGTTTGAGGTAACCTTGGATCCCTGGCATTGTTGACTCTGGTTATCAGTGACCTGTTATGTAATGATGATGTGCAGCAATAGCTGCGTTTACCTACAGGTTAAAAGAACCACCCAGAGCAGGAATAGGATGGCTTTGTGATAAAGTGAAATCAAATGCAGGTACAACTTCATTTGTAAAGTACAGGGGTAAATGGTTCCTGTCTCTGCCAAGGCTGCCCCATGGCAGCACTTCCCAGCCTCTGCCAATTCTCCTTCCACCATAGTGACTGACTGGCATCAGCAGCTCCCCAAGAAGGTACTTTCTTTTTACATGAACTTCCACGAGCCTTACAGAGATAACTGTGATATTCTCTCACAACTCAGTGTTAATAGTAATTCAATGCACAATCAAGAAAAGGGTAAATCTATGAATGGGCTGCCAGGCATTTTCTTTTATCAGTCTCCAAAACTCTTCAGTGGTGATGGTATCTGTTGGGGCCCCAGAGCTGGACACACACACACTATCTGCAGTACTGTGTCCAGCTGTGGAGTCCTCAGTACAAGAAGGACATGGACCTTTTGGAATGAGTCTGGAGGAGAACCATTAAACTGATCGTGGGGCTGAAACACCTTCCCATGAAGACAGGCTGAGCTGGGGCTGTTCAGCCTGGAAAAGAGGAAACTTCAGGGAGACCTTATAGCACCTCCATTACCTTAAAGGGGGATACAGTGAGGCTAGAGAGGGACTTTCCACAATGGTGTGACAGGACAAGGAGCCTTAAACTGAAAAGAGCAGGTTTAAATAAGGTGTTAGGAAGATGTTCTGTACTGTGAGGGTACTGAGGCACTGGCGCAGGTTTCCCAGAGAATCTGTGGATGCCCCATCCCTGGCAGTGTCCAAGGCCAGGCTGGATGGGGTCTGAGTAACCTGGTCTAGTGGAAGGTTCCCTGCCCTTGGCAGGGGAGTTGGAATTAAATTATTTTAAAGGTCCCGCCTAACCCTAATCATTCGACAGTTATATGAACTCTAATTAGTTAATAGCAAGATGCAGCAAGTCCACAATAATGTACAGCATATTATAATGTCTCAAGTGACATGAGATGTGAAGTCAGATACCTATGGCCTTTCTAACACAGGAAAAATACTACTAAATATAGCTGAATGCAGTTTTTCACAGACTCCAAGGAATAGATGGCAGAAGGTTGTTTGGAAATAGGCATTTTTCATTATAATCCTGTGTTTGAAATGTGCTGACTTTGGAAATATAGTATAAAATTAGTTCCAGGAGAGTAAACCTAGCAAAGATAATAGATGCTTGTTTTCTTTATCAGAATCCCTCAATTATGGAAATGTGACAAATAGGTAATACCTCTAGGTTGAGTTGAATTAACGTGTTTACAATGAATGTAAAATACGTCCCTTTCTCAGACAAAAATCACACAGCACAGGTACTCAAAAACTGAAATACATCTCTGGCTTTGAAATGACAGTTGTTTTTCTACATCAGCTTCTTGAAAATGTCATGTGAGATTAGATCTGTTCACTGTTGTGTTGGTAAGCATATACACCCCCTGCAAAGGGCTATCTTTGTTTTGAGAGCTTACTGTCTCAGGCAGGGTTTTCAAAGGCAACTGCTCATTTGTGATACCTTTTACAAAGATCTTTCCTTTCAGTAAACACTGGGTATGTACTGTTATTAAACCAGGGTCCTTAGAAGAGCCTCCAGCTGGACACAAAAAAATTATGCAGATAATGAGGAAGAGTAGGTGATTCTAAAACTCTGTCCTCAAAAGACAAAGTGAGAGGAGAAGAAATAGGCTAGATGACCACTAGAGCCTGAGTTTGCTTTCTCTAAATGCAGACCTTGACAGAACTTCTACTGTCTGCTTGCTCAGTGTTGCCAGTTGTATCCAGACACCTCTGAATGGCTCCAAGTGGTTGTGCTCCCTCTGTGGTGTGGATGGAGCTCAGGTTGGGATCAGTTCAATTTCTCCTCATTCATGGGTTTCTGTCTGAAGGGCCAGCTGGCTCATTTCAGACTTAAGTACAAGTAGAAGCTAATGACTGAGACAATGGGGATGATTGGGGAATTTCAGCATGAGTGCAGTCCTGAGGCCTGACCTGATATAATCAGCCAGTTTACCCGTTTTATTTTAGTCCTCCAACTCTGTGGCTAGGCATTGCTTGAGAGAGCTTTTGAAATTTTCCCTTCTTTGCAGCAGATGAGCTCAAAAAAAGAGACAGGCCTGTCTCTATTGATGCTACACAGATGGGAGACATCTTCTAAGTCATCTGAAATCAAACACTTTTGAGATTAAGTACCTGTTTGCTGCTGTCCAGTTTTAAAACCTCCCCATAGATTTGCCCTTTGTCTTCAAAATTGCTTATGTCACCGTTGCTTTCTTTTGTGTCTTGGGGATGCAGTCAATTATCTGTCTAGACCAGCTGAAGGCTCAAAACCTTCCTGTTCTTCCAGGAAGTGAAACCAGTTGCTGGGTCTGAAATGTGCATCTTTCTCAGGCCACTACTGATGATGTAGTAGATGACAGTAAGTGGTGTTGGGAACATTGCCTAGAGAACCTGGAGGATAAAAGCAGCTATAAAAACAGAAATCAAGAGTAGCACCGTAATCAGGTAAAAATGCCCACATAAAGAGGGACATAATTAAGGAAACTGTTTTTTACTGTTCCTCTATTTCATAGGGCATATTTACACTCAGGGGTCAACTGCTCATGGCAGGGACTGGGTGGTTTTTTTAGTCTTGTGTAATACCTGCTGGTCTATCATCCCATCTTTTCTCTGTTCAATCAGACCTGCATGTCCATTGCTACAAGAGTGTAGGGCTGGAAGAGGCAAATATGGGCAAAGTGACAACTTGGCAGAGTCAGTCAGCCCACACCCCACACCCCACAGAGAACAGCCTACCAGCAATGATTTTGAAGGAGTGAGAAGCAGAAATCCACTGCCAGCCTGAGTTTCAGCTGATGTGAATGCTGCCTTGGCAGCATCAGTATCCTGTTAGCTTCACAGTTAGGAATCTGGCCCCAAAACCCCAACAATCCAGCTCTTCCCACTCACACAGATACATGCATTCATGACAGAAGCAGGATATCAGCTGGAAAGGGTGCAAAGCCCATCCTGGTGAGTCCCATCCCAGCACTGCCCTGGTCAGAGATCTGGTCCATAAAAGAGGTGATGGGTGAGGGCTGTGTGATAAATGTTTGCATCCCAAAACATTTTAGTGGTGGCCCTGGCAGTGCTGGGTTAACACTTGGACTCAATGATCATAAAGGTCTTTTCCAACCTAAATGATTCTGTGATTCCATGAAATAATCAGGTGAACTTGTCTCTGCATAGCTCCTCAGCCCCAGAAACTTGAGCCCGTGATGGGTTTACAAACATTTATGTGCTACAGACTGAATTAACAACTGAATGTTCTTCAGTGTGAGCAGTTCTGCACAGGCACTCATCTCCTGTTCAGAAAAGCAGAACAAGGAGCACAAATCCCCACCAGAAAATGTACAAGCTTAAAAATATTTAGGTTGGAAGAGGCTTCAGGAGATGGTTCCAGTAAACTCTGCTCAAAGCAGGGCCACGTCAGGCTGTGTGGGGACTCATCTGGTTGAGCTGCAGATCTCTGTGTAGGTGGAGGTCCCACAGCCTGGTCAGACAACTTGTTCCAAAAGGTAACCATCCTCACTTGGAAGGTTTTTTTCCTTGCATCTAACTGGAATATCTCTTGTTGCTTCTTGTCCTTTTGCTGTGCTTCTCAAAGAAAAATTTGGGTGAAGGGGAGAAGTTACAAATAACCTCCATATTCTCTTCCTTTATGGTATGATGGCTGTGACCTTTGCAAGGGCTTTCAGGCACAGAATAGCAGCCACCAGCATCAAGTGTGCTGTACTGCTTAGCAGGGGAAAGAGAAACTCTGCAACCTCCTCATTGTCATATGGGGTCTGAGGAGGGGAAGGATATGGGTGAGCTGTTTTCATATCTATGCAGCAATGGCCAGTTCTTACCATCTCAGCCAGCAGAAAGGGTGCAGGAACATCGAACGCTACTTGGGCATTTGGCAGAGCTTTTCCAGCATTTGGCTATCAAGCCTTCAGTAGTTAATGCAAATCCAACAAAACAGAAGAGCCCTGCTCTCTGGGACTCAGACTACAGTAAGACTAAGCAGTGCTTTTACATGAGGCAATGAAATTCAAGTAGGATTTGTTAAATCATGCAAATGTTTGCTGGTCTGCACTTTATCTAAGGAATTGATTAAGAGTTTTTTTGGTTGGTGAGTAAAGTTGATTAAAAAAAGTACAATGATCACAATATGTATTCTCTGAGTACATTTGCTAAGCTCAGACCTAATTTTTTCAATTTTAGTTGAAATGCTTGATAATTTCTTTACTCTGTTCTATACTCACAGTCTGGTTTTGGATTTCTGTTTTGTTTCTCACAGCCCCAGCAGAGAGCTCTCCATAAACATTTCCAGCCTCTAAAGCTGCTGTCCTGCCACTTGATATGAAAGTGAACTTTCCTTCACGAAAACAATAAATGGCACTGCCAGAAGATGACCATGGAGGATTGAAGACAAACTTGGAGCAAAATCAGCCCACTCAGCTGATACATTCTGGGGAGACCTGGTTTGCTGTGGAGTAAATATGTGGTGCAAAATATCCAAAATATCTAATTTGTTGAAAATGGTCATTGACAGACCTTTAGCTGGAAAATTTCTTCCAGTCTTCATCACTGTGCATAACTTTTGAGTTCCCTTTAGGGGACTGTCTATGCCCTTCACTAGAAGTCCTGTTTTAGCATGGCAACTACTGGATTCTTTTATTATGTATGCAGATGGCATGATGTTTTAGGAAAAACTTACAACAATTCTCCAATCTCAGTGGATATGTTCACAATATTACACCCTGATAGGAATGTAGACGTCTTGTATGTGTTAGTTTTGCAGTCTAATGGTATTCTGTTAAACAATATCAGCACTTCATATGTGCTTTTCTCACAGAACTAGCACGGTCCATATATATATAATGGTCCTTTTTTAAAATACTGAGGATATGTTTCAGTGTTTGTGCTGAGACTGCATCCAAACTGAAGCCCCGTACTAGCATCCCTTCACCGACTCACAGTAGGTTGTGTAGATAGATTTGCACGTGGCAGAGATGTGACTTCTTTTATCAAAACTTAGAGAACAGCTGTCACAGAGGTAGCCAGGAACAGGGTAGTTTGAATGAGCTGTAGGATGCTGTGTCTGCTCTCCCTCTCACCCACCAGATATCAAAGGGTCTCGTTTCTGGTGTGCCAGCGTGTTTTCTAACTCAGCGAGGGAGAGAGCCTTTCTCAGACATGTATGTGACCCTGGGTTTGGTCTGCAGTAAAACCAGAATAAACTGGAAGAATTCAGGTTCTTTATGCTGGCCACCACTTATGTTTTGGGCAGGGCTGGGAATTTGTAGTCCAAACCAAACTCTCTAAAAAGGTAAAGTGTAAGACTATATTTCTAAGGAGCAAGACACTCCCTTTGGAGAGGGCAGATTTCTTCATTAACTTTTTCCACTTTCTACTGAAAACAGTATTTTGGTAGGAACTGGGAATAAGCAAATGGTTCCAATAAGCCTTTCAATATACTGTAGCAGGCTCAAGACTGTTGCATTCAATCTGAACTTTGTTTTTTGTTCAGTCTCTGAATGGCTGACCTCATCACTGGTTGTATCACAGCTGGCTGTGGTACTGTTTCTTCCATGGGGACTCAGTGGAATTTGTGTCTGTCCCTTACATCAGGACCTTCTCAGCACACTTTATAATGAACTGATATCATCAACATACTGAGTAGGCTTACCTCTTTGTTCCTTCTTTTCTTAAAATCAAAGGTAGCTTTTTTGTGTACTTAAAGACTGTCACTCTCTCCAGCCTGATAAACAGATACTCTAGAGCTGCTGTTAGCATTTATTCCAAACTCTGGGTGAGACAATTCTGTGTGAAGATGCAGTGATGGAGAGAATGTGCAGCTAGAGTAAGTCACAGGTACCTTTCTGGAAGAAGCTCCTGTGTTATAATTCTTAAAAATTATTGTGCAGTTCATTTCTAGAGAATGGAAGGTCAACCACTGAGGGTGCCTGTACAACAAACAGATAATTATCTTCAGGGTTTAATTTTTTTTAGATGGTTACGGGCTTAGGTTTCAGCTCTCCACCCATCTCAGATTCAGCACAGTGGATACTTCTATAGTATTCAGTCCAAAAGCAAATTATTTTTACTGGTGACAAAGATTTTCAGAAGTTGCTAGTGATTTTTAATGGTTTGGGTCTTTCCGTGGATTCTCAAATGGAGCTCCCAAGAATTACAGAGCACTAAGCTTCTACATTTTCTTTCTGAAAATCCTAGTCCCTAATTTCAAATTAATTGGTGTAAAAATTCTCCTTAAAACATAAGGATCTTTGCCAATTGCAACATTTGCACTTTTTAGAGCTTTTCATAGGGTTGCAGGTTGGAATCTGATACCAACAGAGCCGGCCATGTGCATGGCACAGGTCCACTGTAAGCTTCAGCAAATTTTACGGCTCTTTCTGCTACAGGTTTTAAAAACGCACTCTGACAACTGACATCAATTTCATGTTGGTAAAGCAATTAAAAACAGAATACTTTAATTGATATGTTAAATTAAAAGGAGAATGCTATACTTCTACAGTAGGAGTTCTCTTATTTTACTACCCAGTGAAAAAATCCAGAATAATTTGAATGATAAAAGAAGAGTTTATCAGAGAGTGTTATCTTAAAAGGGTGTATGAGAAGAAGTTGCGTGGCAGAGAGCCACTAGAAGCCTTTTTTGTATCAATGTTAGTTTTGAACATCTTCCAGTATATGGGCATGAATTTAGATGTGTGCACTTCTCCTGTTAAAACAGTTTGTTTTAAAAGCTTCCCAGGATTTTAGCTATGGTGACCTAGAAAAGCAGTGTTATAGGCCCTGAGAAATGTGAAAATCAAGTCCAGACCCTTGAGTAGCCAGACTCAGAGAGAAGTCTGCTGTAGGTGCCTATCAGACAAACCTCCCTTGAAGCTGGTGTGGGTCTCCATCCTGCAGCCAGCCTATGCATGTGGATAACTGCAGGCATAGCTCCCCCGAGCCCCGTGACACTTCTCACGTGTGTAACTGTCTGCCAGAGCCATAAGGAAATAACTGTACTTTTTGGCTTGTATTTAACTATTCATTGTGTTTGGATTTTTTTAATCATTGTTATTCTCCCAAAGTAGGCCATGCTTCCTCAGGGATATTTATGAAATTGTTCTACATCTCCTGAACGACTATCTGAATCCCAGCGTATTCTTCTGAAAAGTTTTTAATATAAATAAACATGTGGGAGAGATTTTTGTTCTTATGAATGAGGTAGGTACTGTGTTCTCGGAAAGGCTGTTGAGTGCAGACAATCAAGCCTATTGCATTTTTTATGCCGAACACCTTATTAATAGCAGACATATCCGCTTTTGCCTGGGTCGCAGGAACAGTTCAGGGGAAAGAATGCTTTATCTCTAGTCAATAAATCATTTATGTCGAGAGTGCCAAAGACCAAGTCAACATGAAAGGGAGCAAATAAGTTATTCCGGCAAAGGAAGTGAATTTAAATATGCTCAGAGCCATTAGTTCTCTGCAAAAGAGTGGAAGGCTAATGCTGTTTTCATAAAGCAGCCATTATCAGCCTGTGGAGATAGATAAATTCATAAAGGCCATACTGCTGTTACATTGATCACCAGTTATTATCTCTGAGACAAGGCAGGGTTGTGACCAGGACCCTGCTCCCTGTGCAGACCTGCAGCCTTCCTCCCAGCCCAGAGCCTCCCCCTGCTGCCACACTCACCTGGTTTCTCTGTGTCCAGGCTGCAGCATCAGACCCCACAAAGAATCCCTGTCAGAAACTCAGCCATTCCAAATGCTTTGCACCATGAGGAGTCCTCCACTAGAAACCTGAAGGAATTGCTCACCCCAGAGAGCACACTGCAGCTGAGATCATCTTTTGCACTGTTTTGTTCCCCATTTTTTTCATCTGGGTGGCTTTCTGTGCCTGAACACCTGCCATTTATTCTGTTTAGGGAAAGACAGCCTTCCAGGAGGGGACTCTGAAAAAGCTTCATGAGCTCTTTGGTTTTGTTTGGCCAGATGCATGGCAATGCTGTACTAGTGAGTCCACTTCTCCCTGTCTCTTCTGTAGGGTAAGTGTTGTCACTCAACTGCAGCTGCAATGTCATTGAGGAAATGAAACCATTCAAAATTACAAAATTCTGGGTTTGCCCTGAATTTTCAGAAGACCCTGTGCCAGATCCTGGCAGACTCCACTGGCACTACTCCATCACAGTCTCCAGAGATGTGTTGATTAGTGCCAGCCAAGGAGCCAGCATCAAGATGATAGTTTTTTGTGATCACTAAAATGAACCTCTCTCCACCTGCCACAAAGCCAAAAGATCTGCATTATTCAAAATAAAACAAAGTAAAACCCAGTATCTTTCACACTGGTCCTCTTTACCATCTCTGCCATCAGAGTCTCTTTGAACAGCTCTGCTGCAGGACTGCAATTCACCCTGGTATGTATAGGCTGTCAAGAAGATTTTAATTTAAAAAAAGAGGGTCCTTTGGTATAATTAAGATTGATGGCTGAGGGGAAAATATTACCAGCATTACCTGCAACCTCCTATAGTAAAATTCAGGAAAGTAATCTGGAGTGCAAAAAAAACCACCAACATAATGTATGGGTGATTGGGCAGGCTCATGAGGATAAATCAGCAAGTAAGAAAAGTAGATGCTTAATGAAGGAAACCAAAAATGTCTGGGAAGACAGTGGCAAATAGGTTAGGGCTGGTTACACCAAAGGCTTTACATATATCCTAATAAATACCGTCAGAGCAAAGGTAAGTGTGATGTTAGACAGACCCAGCACAGAGATTGCTCACACTACACTGGAAACCCAACAAAGTCTTGTTTTGTATTTGAAAGCAGTGGAAGGAGGGAGTCAGATTACACATTAAAATGTAATTCCTCCTACTCCATCAGTAATTGCAGGTAATATTAAGCAGTAACTATCCAAACATAATTTTAAATTTGTAGAACCTTTAACTGAATCCAAAAGTGAAGGAAAAACTTGCCTAGGACTTCTCAGAACCAGAAAGCATAAAGGAAGCTTCAAATGACACCTGACCCACAATAGTGCAAAAAAATGTGTGGTTTGGTCCAGAAAACTATAGACTCATCAGCTTCCTATCAGTCTTAGGCAAAATCATGGAAAAGTTGATATGCCATAATCATTAGAGCAATTGAAAATTGATAAAACCCTCCATATTATTTTTATAGAACTGTATCATGCCAAATAAACTTGCTGTTATTTTTGTGATATCAAAGGATTGTTGAGAAAAGAAGCTCTGCTGGCATACTACACTTAGCCTCCTATAGAGCATTTGATTCTGATAAAGAACAAAATAGCACAATGTAAAACAAATATCATCCATATTAAATTGATTAAAAATGGATTACAGGCTAGATCACAAAAAATAGCTGTAAATACTAATTATCCTCAGTGAGACTATTTCTGATCAGGACCTCCCAAGGTATGCTCTATTTTCAATATGCCCCCCAGGGAAAGAGAAAATTATTGTTGGCAACAGCCAGAGATGACAAAAACAGGGGCACAACAAATAATGATCTGAGCAGGTTAGTGGTGGAGAACAGCCTGGAGGACAGAAAAGTTAAAAATCCAGGAGAGGTGGCAGCAAGTCCAACTTAGAAGCATGGGGAGTATGTCTGCAATAATACAGTGGCTGTGAAGGTGTCATAAATTATCTCTTCAGCATCAGCCCCAGAGATTCTCTTGCCAGCTGGGATGTAGGACCTGGCCATAGTGGTGCCATTCCAGTTTCTTTGGTCACTGTCAGTCTTTCAAAAAAGATATTGACAACTTGGAAAGATTATTTTCAATAGTTCCCAGTGTCATTCAAGGGCAGGAAAACAGGTCTTATTATAGTGTCAGACTAATGAAGCTCAAGCTATTTATTTATCAGAGGCAATTTGAAGAGGTGACTTGATCTCTGTCTGCAATCACAATCTTCTACCTGGGCAGGGAAGTGCTGTCTGAAGGCAGGTAGCTCTTATGTTTAGAAGAAAAGGGAATGATGTGCTCTACTGGTTGGAAACTGATTTCAGGCTAGAAATTAGGTGCAAATACTCAACAGGGAGGATGATTACCCATGGAGACAACTTAAGTTACCTGGTATGTTCTCCATCACATGAAGTCTTTAAAGTATGCAGAGTATTTTTATAAGTCAATAAGCTCTACCTCAAACTGAAATCCAGGCTCGGTGCAGCAATTACTGGATGAAGTTATTAGGCATGTATTATGCAAGGATTAGACTAGATCATCAGATGTAAACTTCTGAATTAAAAATATCCTGAAGTTTCCAATATTACAGGTAGGCAGGGCCATCTATATCCTTTTTTCACAAAATGATATTAATTTAAACAGCTTCTGTGGAAAGCTGTGCATTTGGTATGAGCATCAGTAGGTCTGCTCACAGCTGTAAGGTTCTGCTGCACATAACTGAGGAAGAGAACTGGATAAGAAAGGACAACAAAACCCTTGGATATTCCAAGAGTCTGTAGCCTTTCACTGATAGCAGCCGGGACAAAATGCTGCATGCAAATGATGGGGCCATGTGGATGTGTAGTCAAAGCAAGGGATAACAGCTGTGGATTTGCCTCTTAAGAGGTAGCATCTTGCTGGCAAGAAACAAATTTTCCTGCCTGCAAGAACTGGCAGAGAAGCTGCAGTGCTGATGGAGAGGGCGATTGTGTCGCTGTGCAGCTGAGCATGGTACACAAGTTCCTTGCTTCAAAGACAGCAAAACTTCTGCTCTTATGATGAGCCCCACTGGAGCTGGTTAATAAAACCCTGGAAGTGAAATTACATCAGTGAGATTACCCAGAGAAATGACAGCTGCTCCCAGCTGTGTTTTTTTGCCAGATTGGGTCCTGTTACCATTGGCTGGTTTGAGTGTTGTCCTTCAGAAATAAACAAAGGAGTACTCAGTGTCTGATGCAGATTTCACAAATCCGCTGTTGATGTGCACAAGGCAAGTGTGAACCATTGGAGTCATCTTCCATGTGCTTCATCAAGTGGTGGGGAAAGCACTAACTGGCTTGTATGGTCTAAAGAGTAAACAGCTCACACAAACAAGGGAAACTATAAAAGCAATACTTACTGCAGATTGGTATTAGACACCTTGCAGCTCTGGAAGAGAGCATTCTGTGACAGGCATGCCTGGGGCCAGCCGGGCAGGAGCAAAGCTGAACTGGCACATGACTGTAACATCTTCTTCTGCCATAAGAGTAGGACTGACAGCATTATCTGAGCTCAGGCTCAGACCAGGCTCAGTCTAAGAAGGAAATGAAAAGCTCCTTTCTGATACTAATTCCAAATATATCTAAATAGTTTCTCAGAAAAAAAAAATTCTCTGTAGTTGTTACACCTCTAATCACATTCCTTCTATTAAGTATTTGCCTCGAATTTATCTATTTAATATCGTAGGTCGCCAAATTAAATAGCAAAACACAGGGGTTTTTTTTAAAGCACAGAGATTGGTATTGCAGCAAAACTGCATGTAAGCAATAAGAAACTGTGCAGGGAAGGAAGAAAAACCTCAAATTGTCCCATCAGATGCTTAGGGAACTTGCTCAGTTGGTTGGGTTTTTTTCAATATTGAGAGGGCAGCTTTACATCTAGGCAGTTTTCCTTACAGAGCCAAGCTTTGGTCTCAAGACCAGATACATAAAGAAATGTTTGGAGTCCTTTTAGCACTTTGCTTCCCTTGCATGTAAGAGGCTCCTTCTTTGCACTTCTGAGAAAGGTGGAAAAGAGATTAAGTGACAGTAGAAAAAGCACAGAGGGACAGGAGCTTCCAGCCTATGCAAAGCATCTCAGCATGAGAGTCACATCTCATCCTTCTCCCTTGGATCCAACACCACTGACCAAGGGGAGGAATGGAGCCATGTCAGGCTAACCCACAGGCAGAGCACAGTGTTCTGTTTGTGCTGGGTGGCTCCTGCAGCCATGGCAGGAGACATTTCCTGGCAGGACTGGACACTACCCTGGCGATGGGAATGACCAGCATTTCCCCAAAGAGTCTGTGTCCTCTGAGGAGAAGACTCCTTTGCTTTGCTGCAGAGATGCTTGGCAAGGCTAAGACATGTTTTTTTAAATTTCTCACAGATATTGCAGAATCTGGAAGTGGCAGGGCAGTACTTTGGGATATGCTGGGCTTTGCTTTCAGTTTCCTGTAGGGACTGCAGCTACCTAGACCTGTTTCTTTTTCACTGTTTGGGTAGGATGGGAGGAATGCCTGCCTGGCTCTGCACACCATAAACCAGCAAAGGGGACTCTAAATTTGGGGTCCTCTGTTTTGGGGAGTTGGATTTAAGGTTGTTTGAACATGACCCTGAGGAAAACAGGCAGCTGACAGCTGGAATTGCAGTTGCACTTGATTTGTCTCCAAAAAGGAGTCCATGGACAGAATCACATCCCAGGCTGTGCTGATGCATCCTCATCAGCCACTGATGATGGACATGAGCTGCAGGGAGCGAGAGGGAGGCTGGGATCAAGGTCCTGGGAGATCTGGTCACCCGATGCAGGACAGTGGGATGCAGAAAGGCTGACTGCAAGCCCTTAGCTGTGGTCAAAACAGTCACCTGAAGCCAGCAAGTTGTGTCTGGTCCTGCTGCCTTTGGACTCAATTCTGGTTTAGATTCACTAAGGAAATACTTCAAGCCAATGATCTCCTTTTAATGTTAACTTGGTTGATAATCTAGGAAAATGCCAGCACTCTAATGCTTATAAAGTGACACAGTTATTCCCAGTACATCTGTGGCTGAACTTTTTAATGATGGAGCCAAATGAGGCGGCATGAGACAAAAGTGTGCCTTTTTGTTTGATGTATACTGCATTTCCCCAGGCATCCAAGGTGTTCAGCTGCACAGCAGTGCTTTTTTCCCAAAACAGAAATTATCATGCAAACTAATTTTTAGTATACAAAGTGGCCATCACTTAATTCCACCTTACAGTTTTTATATTCAGTCTTTACTTCCTTCTGTTTTCAAAAATCAACAGACAATAAAGCCCGGGCGGGAGGGAGGAGTTATTTTAAACAATAAAATTAAAACCAATATCAAGTTTTTGGTATCTTTGGGCATGATCTCTGGAAGCTTTGGGTATCTGCTTTATCATTTTGTATATTTGACAATTTTGTACTCTGCATTGTTTGACTTCATTTGTGCATGGCAATGTATTAAAACTTGGAATTTTTATTATACAGTAAAAGTATTTAGTCTGATTTAAATAAGGTGAAGCTTGATCCAAGTCATGAACAGGAGGGGGGAAAAAAACAGGGTTTTTTTTATGGCAACAACTCTCACCTGACAGTCTGAGCATCTCATTCAGGTAGTTTCCAGCACCTGAAGGTGGGCAGAGCCTTTTGCCCACCTGCAAATCTCCTTCCCCAGCCGTGGTCCCTGGGTCTGTGCAGTGATTTGCTGCATGGGTGCAGGGATTGCCTAAATGCAGCACATCACAGCTGCTACCTGAGCAAAGGACTCTGCTGTGCTGGGCAGGGTTTGGGTGTGAATCCAGACCAACTCTTCTGATTTTGTTTTAGTGAAAACACAGGGAGCAGACACTGCCCACAGTGAGGTAGAATTCTCCTTTCACTGCCCTTATTTCTCAAGACTTGGGGAATGCCCTTGTCAGCAGTGAAGCATCCTCTATGGGGACTAAACTGCAAAAGAAGCAGGTACTAAAACTGTTTATGCTGTGAGGCATTTCACTTCCATCCCACCCGCCCCATTAATTCTCAGTATTTATGGCATGGGAACAATTTAAAAGTCAATGGATTAGGTAGTTTTCACAAAAATGCTGAAATGATGAAATTCCAGCGTGATATTATGCTCTTCCATATATGTGGTTTTTTTCTTTCTGCCATAGTTCTGAATATTCTCACATTTATAAGGTAGAGACTGATGACATGTTTTGGTCGAACACAAAACACTGGATTAATAGAAAACAGTAGAACAAAATTACACAGTGTAAGCTATAACTGACAAAGTCAAGATAACTTGTCATCTAAAAAAAATTGTAAATCATGTGGGTTTTTTTAACATCTCATTATGGGACTGCAATTTACTAAAATTTGTTTACATCTTTAAAAAGCGTTTTACTCTATAAACCGTGTCAGCAAGGAGAATATGTTAGCAGGGAAAGCTCTGTTTTTGAACAGATCTGTGCATGTCACTTCTTGGGGCTGAGGGAAATTAGAACAATACAAGTAAAGAAAACGTTACTATGCCACATACCCTTTTCACCATCAAGGTCTCCCTAGGGGTTACAGTGCTGCCATACTCTGTGTGCTGCACACTAGGATTATTTCTTATAAACAGTATGCCACCTAAACCACATCTGCTTTGTAATGAAACAGCAGCTGTCATGATCATGAAATATTTTTCCCTGGTGACAGTGAAAAAGTTGAAGCTGTGGACAAGGCGTTTCCAATTGTGCTTGTATGGGTTTAGCATTACAAATCTTGGGGATGGGGTTGCAGTTTCTTTTCGCACAAATTGTTACTCAGAAGCCATCAATGGAGCAACACTAGAGTTGTACAGTTCATTTTTCCTGGTCTTTTTCCTTCCAGTGACAATCAGTCCTTGGTGAAACTTGCATGACCTCGTGTTACACCCATGACCATCCCATGGATCCATCAAAGCTTGCCTAACCTGAGCATCTATCAAGGGTTACAGGCCCAAGTTTTGCTGCTTGGAATGATGCCTTAAGTTTTAGCTTAGGACCCTTGGGCTCAATGCCATGTCCCTGTCCAAAAATTGTGTTCTTGAACTAAGATCATGTTAGCAGAGCAGATCTGTGCTCATTTGAGTAAAGACTTCTGATATGAGCACATATCCTTAGTCCATAGTGGAGTCCAGTGGATGAAGTGCAACCCTAGAAACACATGTGATGCTCCCAGTCCCACTGTTGACCTGCTGCTTGTGAGAGGACATATTCCCCACATCATCTCTTCATGTCCCATCTCCTTACTGTAGAACTTTAACCTGTCACTGTTAAACCTTGAAAGTCAACAGAGGAACTGCAAGACTTCCAAGAAGGCTGTGTTATTACACGTGGGATTGATTTGAACAGGCTGGGCACTGTGGTACAGAAGAGAGGCCTGGGAGACAAGAAGTTGCCATCCCCAGCTCCTGCTTCTCCAATGCCCGCCTCTCCTGCCGCCAGGTGCTGATCTGTGTGTGCAGTGACATTTCCACAGGTGAGATGTCACATCACCCCACTCTGGCCGTCTGAGGTCTGTTCCTCTTTTATGCACTCCTTTGTCTCATTCATGTCACTACCTTGTCATTGCCTTCTTGCTTTTCTGCACCTGTTATGCTTTCTTGCCTTCTACTGTTACTAACATCACATGGGAAACACTGGATTGTTGCATGTGAGAAACATGCTGTCAAAAAGAAGAGTTTTGCTTTTAATGAATGGTACTGAGGCATTAGTCTTGGGAGGAGATAAAGCAGAGAATAAATGACTACAGGTCTTTTTTAGGGAAACACAGTGATTAACCTCATCCCCATGTCAGTGATGGAACAACAGGCTAAAATAGCAGCAAGGATGCACACTGGACACTTTCTAGGAACAAAAAAAGAAATCCTTATCAGGAATAGGGATGCTGAAGGAGCTGCTTAAAAGAGATGGGGAATAGCTTTGAAGAGCATCCATCAGCAATCCTGACCCTGTGGTATGACAGTTGTCTACCAAGATCTCTTTCTCAGTTCAATTTTCCTGCAGGTAAGATTTGAATGGGAAGCAGAGTTACCTCTGTTAATTATCATTACTTTACATTTCAAATGGAACTGCGTCTTCATTTTCTACCTCTTCCAGGTAAAAAACCTGCTCCTACGTAGCTGTGGCTAATTCCAGACTCATTTAAGTCAATACCTCCGGCTGTCAGCTGAGAAACTGGGGCACGTCCCCTGCCGTGGCCAGTTTAGCTGCAGAGCCAGAGCCTGGGGTGACAGCAGGGACCGGTCCCACCTTCCCATCCAAAGCCACCGGGTGAGCCAGAGCCCAGTTCCTGTGCTATACAGTGACAAACACAGCACTCAGTGAGATCTGAGGACACAAAACGTAAAAAAGGGTGGCACCCTGCAGGACCAGGGTCAGCCCAGCCCCTACATCCAGGCTTTCATCTGGTCTTTACTAGGAACCATCAGAAAATTAGGGATGGCTAGAGAAAAGCCTTGGAATTAGGGGTTAAAACAAAAAAAAATTATTGAGCCCAATTATGAGCTGAAGAGAGGCAACATTTTATAGCAGCTGGCTGAAGCCTCGGGAGCTTCAGCCATCCATTACAGAGGGCAGGCTGAGGGAGTGAGCGTGGCCACCGCCAGCCTCCACCAACAGCTCTAGGCGGATTAGGAAAGCTCCTTTTCCTTCACGGGGGAGTTTTACTGCAGAGAAATGAGGCACTTTAGGGCACATCCTAAGTCTCAGCTTGAGCACTGCTCTGGCACTTCCCAGACGAGACGGGAGAGCCTGGTTGGGGCTGAGCTCTGGATGCTCAGCCTGAGGGATGCTTTGGTTCTCCTCCGCGCTGTGAAATGGGACAGAGCAGACTATGTGGGAGGCAAAGTGTTTCATGGAAAATATTGGAAACATTGTACTAAGCTGATTAACTCATTTTAACAATTTTACTTAGCTGCAACAGTTGCCCCACATGAAAAGTGCAGCTGCGAGGATTTGCACAGCAGAAACGCTCCCACATGCAGGAAAGCCAGATAAGCCCCTGCCTGTTGTCATTACAGCAAGAAATTTTCATACTCTGGGGACATTGCAGAGTATTTCTGCCTCCGTTTAAGTTTTAATCCAGAGCATGGAGGGTACTGTTATGCTGCCTGGTTTTGTCCATGTCCCTTAGGTCCCAGACTCAGCCTGATTTTGGCAATTCTTGGCAGGTAAAACTTCTGTCAGGAACATGAGAAACTGTGGGATTCAGGGCTCCTGCTGTTTAATTCCACCTGGAGACAGCAGCTGCTTGTTTTACCCTGAGGCAGCATCTCTTCTGCCCTCCTCCATTTCCATGAGTCGTACAGTATTAGGCAGGGGAAATTAGTCTTTCTTCATGCTTCCCCTCTTTCTCCATGTTATTAGTCCCATAAAAAGCTGCCTCTTAATCTCAAAATATGAATCTTTTGGACAGTGTTCTGCTAATCCCACGAGGGATTTGGCAACCAACAGGAAAACCAAGATTGTCTGGAATATTATCCAAACACGTTGGACCAAGGACCACCCTGAGCCTTCAGCATTTCTCTTGGGTCACCAGTCACACACCCCTCCCCGTTAAATTAAAACCACTCTAAAAACAGCGTGGTTTTAAGCACTAGCAGCAGGGCATTTATACGAGATTTTCAGACTGATAATCCCCCACAGGCCAGTTTGGGACCTCCTGAGTGTAGGATATTGTCTCAAAGTATTCCCTGAAAACCATCAAGAAGCATTGGTATCCAAACATGCAGTAACAGTTCTGGAAGCATTAGCTGCAAATCCATTTTACCCTCTCTGGATGTTTCAGAGCTCATGGCTGGTGCTTTTGCTCCAGTTTCCTGTGCTTCCAATTATAGATTTGAAGCAGCAGCAGACCTCCACCAGAAACAGGAGCTGGGGGGGGGGCTGTATGCACCCTCACTGCCAGCCAAGGCACAGAGCTGCTGTAGGGAACCAGAAGCTGTGGGCATGCATCTCCATGGAAATAGGTCCTGGGGAAGATCAGAGCAATGCTGGGGGTTGCATTCTGCCATTCTGTTTGTTCTGAATGGTAGCGCTGTAAAAATCAATATGGCACTTTTAAAATGGATTATGAGGAGTTAAATGACAAGTCTCCAAAGAGGAGTTGCAAATGAAGAGTGATCCCATGGGAGTTGTTATAGAGGGAATATTCAGGAAGCTATTCTTGGCTGTTTACCTAAGAGGTCACAACAGATAAGCAATTGAGTAGAGTTCCATGTGTAATGCTCTTGTTAAAGGGGCTAATATGACCCTAGGATGTATAAATGGGAATATTGAGTGATAGGGAAAACATATTAGCTCTATACATGACATTAATGAGACAAAACAAGTCCAGTTCAGCTGTCAACACTTAAAAATCATGTTGTAACACTGAGGAAGGTTGGGTGAAGAGCTGTAAGGCTGATTGAAAGCATATCTTACAATGACCCAAAGGAGCACAATCCATTTATATTATCCAAGAGGAATATTAGGAATGAATTGATCTATAAGTATCTATACATGGAGGAGGAATACGGTACCAGAGACTACTTAACCTAGCAGACAAAGGCATATTAAAAGACTGGAGCTAAAAAAAAATCCAGTTGAAATTGAGGCACATTTTTCTCCTTAATGATCTTGTAATTAACCACTGGAGGAGCTGCCATGGGATATGGTAGGTTCTCCATCACCCCAAAAGATACTTAAATTAAGCGTGGATGTCTTTGTACATGATGTAGCTCATGTATCGGTGTAAAAATTGCTGGGCAAAACTCCATGGTCTGCATTATGCAGGAGGGCAGAGGAAACCACCATGGTGGTGCCTTCTGGCTGTGAAATCTATGAAACTATCAAAGTGATGACATCTGTATATCACATCCCAGCAGCATCCTGCCTATTTATGCAACACATGTTATGAAAATACTCTTTTAAGGATATTTAGAGGACTTTAAATATTTTATTAGAGGTTTTTTTAATACACTCTGCCTGTAAAACCAGGTAGATGAAATAAACCTTAAAAAATAATAAAAAAAAATCCTGAAATAGATTTTCTATACCCCCAAATCCCAGTCTTAAAGCAAATATCTCAGGATACTCTAGGCTTTCAATATTATGCTCCAAGGACCCAGGCTTTTATCGTGGTTTAAAGCTTCTATTTCACAGATTTATAGATGGTAAACTCAGGAGGGACTACTGTGAATATCTAATCTGACCTTGTACATAACAGAGGCCACAGGGCATCCCTCAGTTGATTCCAGGCCACACTGAAGCCTTCCAGATTCTTCCTTCAGACCATAGCCAAGACACAGCCTTGCCCTCCATCCTCACGGATAAACTTCAGATCATCTCACATCTCACCACAGCTTCCTTCCTTCTGCCCCTGACAAATGAAATCTTTCCTGGCACACGTCCATTCAAATTGCTGCTGTAAAGATCATTTGCCATTCCTATGTCTCCTTGCTGGCTCTCCCTTTTGCCTTTTCACCAACACATCTCCTGTTCCTCCTAGTCCCTGCCTCTGCTTCTTCATTCCATCTGGTATCAGCTCACTCCAGCCTCTCACGGCCCCCTTTTCTACCTTTTATTTATATCCCTTTCTTTTCTCCTGAACAAGCCTCATCTGGTCTTTCATTCATGTAGAAGGACCCTAAGTCACATCAGTGCTGCTAAATGAAAATATTCTCAAAGCATTTGCACCCATTGAGGGACAGGGAATGGGGGTTGTGGTCAATTCATTACACGTTGTCTCTGCCACTCCTTCCTCTTCAGGAGGACAGATCACACTCCTCCCCTTCTCCAGTGTGGGATAGTTCCCATGGGAGATAGTTCTCCACAAACTTCTCCAACATGAGTCCTTCCCATGGGCTTCAGTTTTCCAGAAACTGCTCCATCGTGGGTCCTTTCCATGGGGTGCAGTCCTTTATGACCAAACTGCTCCAATATAGGTCCCTCACAGGGTCACAAATCCTGTCAGCAAACCTGCTCCAGACTGGGCTTCTCTCTCCATGGTCTGCAGGTCCTGCCAAGAGCCTGATCCAGCACAGGCTTCCCATGGGGTCACAGCCTCCTTTGGGCACCCACCTGGTCCAGTGTGGGGCCCTCCATGAGCTGCAGGTGGATCTCTGCTCTGGTGTCTGGAGCACCTCCTTCCCTCCTTCCTCACTGACCCTCTTGTCTGCAGGGCAGTTCTGCTTACATATTCTCACTCCTCTCCCCACTGCTGTTATTGTGAAGAGGCTTTTTCCCCCTTCTTAAATACATTATCACAGAGGTATTACTGACATTGCTGATGGGTTTGGCCTTGACCATCCTGGAGCTGACTGGCATTGGCTCTGTCAGGCATGGGGGAAGCTTCTGGCAGCTTCTCACAGAAGCCACCCATGTAGTGCCACTGTTATCAAAACCCTGCCACTCAAACCCAACACAGTGTTATCAGTGACAGATTTTTGTCATTGGATTGTTGTTCAGGGAGAAATCGTTCATGTGAATTATTAAATGTCTGGATATCATTCCAAGGCATACAACAGCGTGGTACAGTTTGATTCTAGACAAAGCCTGCATTTTAATGCTCTTTGTCCTTCTGAAAGAACCCAGCTTGATAAACTTCAGTGCAGGAGACTGACATCATGGCATTGTGGTCAGGGGAGAGCTGGGGCAAGGAACAGGAGGTGCCACAGCAGGGGAGCAGGCTGGAAAAGTCAGATCATGGAGGAACTCATCCCAGACTTTGCTTTCTAGAGAAGAGCTCCTTGCCCTCTGTGTGTGAGTGGTGCTCTGCCTGGGATAACAGGCAAGTGAGGAGGAAGGATGCACAGGAGAATCTACTGGCTTCACTCCTTCTGCTCCATGAAAATCGACAAACACCCTCTTTTACAAAGCCTCAGTGCACAGAGGGTTTTTTAAAAAACTAATAGTGCTCTAAACAACTGCACAAGGTTACCTTTCTTTATGTTACAGAACAGTTTAATCCTTCTGGAGCCAAACTGCATAAAATTGCCAAAAACTGACACGTCTCTGCTCAGTGCTGCCTATTGACATGCAGGCACCTCTGGCCAAGCTGAGAGGAAAACATCTGTCAGAAGGTGTTAATGAGACCATCACATGTAGCAGGCAAGACCCAACCAGTTCAGCAAGATCTGCCAAAATTCATGTTCTCATCGGGTGATCGCAGCTATCTATGGTTCCACTCAGCTGTCAGGGAATCACTCGCACATATCCTTCCTCACATGGATATTTTATGGATTTTAGAGTTTGTATCCAGCTAACTTTGAGGATCATCTGGCAAAGCAGAGGTTTGGGTAGCACCTTGTAGGACCTTCTGCAGGAAAACAAAGCAGAATTAAACAATGTCCTAAGTGTCCATCTCTCTGAGCCAGCACAGTTGAAGCCTGGGGGTGGGAAGTACTTTTTTTAGCAGAGATGTGAAGTTAAATGCCCCATTGTTTGTAACTAGTCCTGATGCCACGTTGTTTTTGCAGGAACAAATGGGGCAGCTTCAATCTTTATACCTGCCAGCAGGCCTGAAGGAAACGCTGCTGTTGGAAAAGGTGTGTGGCATGTTTTCAGGTTGTCAGGCAGTGGCATGATGGCTTTAAACACTGGTGAGTTAAAGCAGAAGGGAGGGGGTTGGGGGGAAAGGGAAAGAGGGGAAGCAGTAGTTCACAGAGAAAATTTTCATTTAATTAACTGATAATTTACATCTCACTTTACAAATCAGAGCTAAGCATATCTGTCTCAGCCAATGTATATGACTCACAGTTCGTCAAATAGATATTCTGGAAGTGAGAAGTTACAGAAATAAAAGTCATGAATTATCAGTTGTTCTTCTATTCTCGTGGACAGCAACTTTTATTACACGTAAATTCCATTTATAGCCATGACAAACAGGAAAAATAGCTAAAATCAAGTTTGCATGGATAGAAAAGCGACAAAACAAGAAACGGAATCTGAGGATGGATTTCACCCTGTTGTGTTGGAGGATCCACCTGCCCAGCACAAAACATCTGCAAAGTCTGTTTCCAGGCTCTGCCTGGGGATTCCCCATCCCAGTCTGCAGCAGACAGCTGTGCAGTGACACACATCCTAAAAGCTGCAGTTTCCCTCTGTTGACCACCTGAGGAAGCTCAGAGAGAGATTGTGGTTTACTAAAGTTAATAAACCACAGATGAGCCCTACTTGCTAATGCTTCTTGAAGGCAAATTCATAGACAAGTCCCCAAAAATTCTAAGAATTTCAAATGAGACACCTGGTTTGATGCATGAGCCCTTCTCTGCAGTATGCTGAGATCCTGCCATGCTACCTACAAAGATAAAAGCAGCAAATGCCTCTTCACACACATTTAAAAGTCACGGCACAGAATCTGAGCTGAACAGCCAAAAAATTTTTAATGTGAGGTCCATGGAAGGTTCACTGTGGGCATAACTCATCCCTGTTCTGCTCTTGAGAGCCAACATGGGCTTTTGCCATGGCTTATTGGGAGGACAGATGTGGTTTGTCTGCAGACGGTGGTAAGCTCATTTCTCAATGTTTCTTTAACATGACAAGAAATGCCAAGGGTTTGCACGGTGGCAAAAAAAGCCCCATACCAAAACATCTCAGGTGAGACACCCCTTTCAAGGCAGCTCCTGCACTATGTCTCTCGTTTAAAGATGCACCAAGCAGGAGAACTACATTGTATATTCTTTTCCCCCTCTGGAGTATATCTATGGAGTCAACAAACAGGTGGATATAAATTTAGCTGTTTATCTGATTCAACTTTTTAGAAATTTAACAAACAAATACACATAGCAGCAGGTATCAGGAAACCAGTGTTTTCTGTCTGAGACAGCAAAATGAATGGAAAGCAATATTCAAACACTGAAAGTTAGCAGACTAGGTACAAAAATATACCAGTTGCTAGGAGATGGCATTTAATCTGGAATTTTAGCCAGTAAGTAAAAATTAAGTTATAAGAAGAAATGTTGTTTAAGGCAGAAATCAGGCCAAAGCAAGAGGCTGTTTATGAGAGATCACAGCAAGGATGCTGCCCAGCCACATGCTGTGGGGCTGGAGGTGAACGGGAAGGTTATTGACTTGACCATGGGAACAAAAGCCCTGCCAGTGAAAGACAAGCAAGGACAAAACTCTTTCCTGGTTGAAGTTGCTGGGAGATGTGCTACTAAAGTAAATAAGGGCTGTACTTCAACCTGCAAATATCACCTTTGCTTGTCATGGAAGTCCAACCAGAAGCTAATATGTTGTGAAACTCAGCTCATTCCCTCCAGTGTGAACATTACAGAAAAAAACACAGCAAAGTTCATTGCTTGTGAAGTTGAGTCCTCAAACCAGATTCCGCTGGTTTCTTTCACCACAGGAAACCCGATTTTCTTCATAGCATTAGAATTGATAAGTGCTGGGTTTCAAGACTAGACCATCATGTGAAACCGTATGGGTTCCACAGCAAGGCTAGCAGGGAATGAGTGGGGCTGGCTGCTCCTTACAGAAGCCCAGTCCTTGGTGGGAATTGTCCAAGTGGGATTTTAGTCTGGTTGAAATATAGGGCAAAATTGCAATAGATCTCAAGAGGTCATTTTCCTCCCCCCTCACAAAGGTAAAGGGTTGTGTGTAATCTAGTCCAGCACATGGTAATCACCTACACATATAGAGAACGTATATAGGCTCCTGATTCCTATATGTATATGCAGGTATTAGAAGCAGTGTTTGCCTTCAGCACCACCCCTGGATAATTTCCACCTCAGACATCCCTTTGACCAAGGCTGGTAAGCATTTCTACAATATTTGGTCACAATGATTACATTCATTAGTCAGATCAAAATACTGGGGTCCCAAGGCCAAGACAGAAATTCTGGCTTTTTACAGCTTTGACATTACCTGTAATCCTGATGCTAGAGCACTACTTGTTTAGACTTTCTTTGGATAGTACTTGTCAAAATGATTAATAATTTTCTCTGGGCAGCAGCCAAAGATCAGAGTCCATGCTGACATCTGCAATCTGCCAGAAGGCTTTGATGTTGTCAACAGGGCTATGGTGAAGCCTAAATAACCACTCGTTGAGGGGATATGTTCTCCTTGCTCAGAAATCCAAAGGACTGTCCTCTCTGCTTGTCTTCCAAAGGATAGCTACTGATTGCAGATATTGCTGGCTGCTTCACTGGCCTCTGCAGAACAGTTTCTGGCAGAAAGGCAGTAATGTGTGTGCTGTTATATCAGTGCTGATGGTGGCACTGGCATCTCCTCTTCATGCAACCCAAACAGCAGAGTTGGTACCATCTGGATCTGCACCCTTGCCAGGGTTCTCTGGTTGCTGTTTAATCCCTCTGATTGATTCCACTGGTTGGTTGGCAGAGTATCAGCCAGTGAGGGTTGGCTGAATTTGTGCCATTACCCATGGTTAAGAGCCCAACCATCACAGTCACTGACTGTATGTCATAGATTATCACCTCTAGATGACCCTGCTTAAGTGGGAGGGTTGAACCAGGACCACGAGGTCCTTTTCAACCTCAATCATTCCGTGATTCTCTGATTTTTATGCAAGCAAAGATGGCTGAAATTACAAAGCTCACTGTAAAGCTCAGTGTGAGACCTCTCCTTTGGGAACCTGCTCTTCCTCCCCTGTGAGAGGCCCCGCCTGTGCTGTAAGGCTTTCCAGTTGTACTGGGGAGACCTCCAGGAGGTACCTGGAGGATGCTTTGAGGAAGGATGATAATGGTGATGTACACCTAGTGCAGGAAAGCAGGGGCCCTTGCAGAAGTGCAGGGATGCATTTGGGTCACAACAAGTCCATGCAACACTCCAGGCTTGGGGCAGAGTGCCTGGAAAGCTGCACGATGGAAAAGGACCTGGAAGTGTTGGCCAATAGCAACTGAACATAAATCCCCATGTGCCTAGATTGGCCAAGAGGCCAATGGCCCGTATCAGAAAGTATGGCCAGCAGGACCAGGGCAGTTTTGTCCCCTTGTACTTTGCACTGGTAAGGCCACACCTGAAGTGCTGTTTTTGGGCCCCAGTTTTGGGCCCCTCACTTGAAGAAGGACATTGAGATGTTGGAGTGTGTCCAGAGAAGGGCAGTGGAGCTGGGGAAGGGTCTGGAGCACAAGTCTGATGAGGAACAGCTGAGGGAACTACTAGAGCTGTTTAGCCTGGAGAAAAGGAGGCTCAGGGGAGACCTTATCCCTCTCTACAATCCCTGAAAGGAGGCTGTAGCCAGGTGGGGGTCTGTCTCTTGTCCTAGGAAATAAATGACTGGACAAAGAGAAATGGGCTCAGGTTTCACCTAGCGAGGTTTAGATTGGATATTGGGAGAAACATCTTCACAGAAAGGGTGGCCAGGCACTGGAACAGGCTGCCCAAGGAAGGGATGGAGTCACCGTCACTGGAGGTTTTAGAAAATGTGTAGGTGTGTCACTTAGGGACATGGTTTAGTGGTGAATTTGGCAGTGCTGGGTTAGCAGTTGGACTTGATCTAAGAGATCTTTTCCAACCTAAATGATTCTTCAATTCCATGATGGCATGGCCACTCTGGGTTGCAGCCAGCTTTTCTCCCAGAATGACTGGAACTTCCATTGCTTCTGCTGGCAGCAAGCACAGATTTATCAGTGGGTGATGGAGGCAGTAACCTTCCTTGCTAACATGCCAGGTGCAAGGGGCCAACTGCCCACACTGTCCATCTGTCCACACTGTGGCCTAGCCTGGGGCTCCCTTCAGCCCAATGTGGGGTTTGAATGAAACGAAAAAAGAAAGAAAGAGAAATGTAAAAGAAGTGTGTGGGAAGTGTTACCATTTTTTCAGCTTATTTTTAAAAGAGTATGTTCCTGGGTTTTCAAGGGACAGCAGGAGAGTTTTGCCCCTACAAAGTTTGTCATAAAGTGAAAGAAAATCCCAGAGTATCCTTACTCCTCAGTTTGTAATTGTTTGCAGTAATTTCAACCTGGAATATTGTGCTAAAGCAAATCATATCCTGGGCTGCATTAGAAGCATGGTCAGCAGGTGATGCAGGAGCTGATGCTCCCCTTCTGTTCTGCTCTTACAAGACCTCACCTGGAGTACTGCATCCAGCTCTGAGACTTCAAGTAATGGAAAGGCATGGACCTGTTGGAGCAGGTCCAGAGGAGGGCCACAAAGATGAACAGAGGGATGGAACATCTCTCCTATGAAGGCAGGCTGAGAGAGTTGGTGCTGTTCAGCCTGGAGAAGAAGGCTCCAGGGAGGCCATTAGCAGCCTTCCAGTACCTAAAGAAGTTCCCAAGAAAGAAAGAAAGAAAGAAAGAGACTTTTTACCAGGGCCTGTAGTGACAGAACAAACAAACAAACTGAAAATTGGGTAGATTTAGATTAGAGATGTGGTGATTTGACCTGGATCCCAGGTGCCCATCAAAGCCAATCTATCACTCTCCTCTTCAGCTGGACAGGGGAGAGAAAATATAAAGAAAAGCTTGTGGGTTGGAATAAGAACAGGGAGAGATCACTGTCAAAACAGACTTAACTTGTGAATTTGTTGAATTTATTACAAATAAAAATAAGAGCAGGATAATGAGAAGCAAAGCTAATCTTAAAAATACTTTCCCCCACCCCTTCCTCCTTCTCAGGCTTAACTTCATTATTCTCAATCTCCTTCCCCACGGCAGTGCAGGGCAACAGGGAATGTAGGTTATGGTCAATTCATCTCAGGCTGTTTCTGCCTCTTCTTTCCCCTCAGGGAGAGTTCTTCCCACAGGAGTCTATGAATTTCTTCAACGTGAGTCTTCCCCACAGGCTGCAGCTCTGCACAATCTGCTCCAACATGGGTCCCTTCCATGGGGTGCACTCCATCAGGAACAGGCTGCTCCAATGTGGGTCCCTGGCAGGGTCAACAGTCCTGCCAGCAAACCTGCTTCAGTGTGGGCTCCTCTCCACAGGCCCACAGTCCTGCCAGGAGCCTGCTCCATGCAGGCTTCCCAAGGTATCACAGCCTCCTTGGGCATCCACCTGCTCCAGCATGGGCTCCTCCATGGACTGCAGGGGCATCTCTGCATCCCTCTGATCCTTCACGGGCTGCAGGGGCATCTCTGCATCCCTGTGATCCTCCATGGGCTGCAGGGGCATCTCTGCATCCCTGTGATCCTCCATGGGCTGCAGGGGCATCTCTGTATCCCTGTGATCCTCCATGGGCTGCAGGGGCACAGCTGCCTCACCATGTTCTGCACCTGGGGCTGCAGGGGAATCTCTGCTACAGCACCTGGAGCACCTCCTGCCCCTCCTTCCTCACTGACCTGGGTGTCTGCAGGGCTGTTTCTCTCACATATTCTGACTCTAGTCTTCTCTGGCTGCAATTACTTCTGTGCAATAACTTTTCTGTTTCCCTTCTAAAATATATTACAACAGAGGCATTGCTACCACAGCTGATGGGCTCAGCCTTTGCCAGCAGCAGATCCATCCTGGAGCTGGCTGGGATTAGCTCTGCTGGACACGGGAGAACTTCCAGCAGCTTCTCACATCTCTATAGCCCTCCTGCTACCAGAGTCTTGCCGTGCAAACCCAGTGCAGATATTAGAAAAATTTCTTTACTGTGAGGGTGATCCCAGTATAAGTGGTTTGCCAGAGAAGTTGTGGGTGCCCCATCCCTGGAAATGTTTAAAGTCAGTTTGGATGGAGTTTTAAGCTTTTGAGCAACTAGTTCTGTTGCAAGATGACCCTGCCCATGGCAGGGGGCTGGACTATCTATTTGTTGAAGGTCCCTTCCGACCATTCTGTAGTTCCATGATTTGGCCATGTTTTGATTTGGGGGGACACTTTGCAAACCTTTAAGTCACTTTAAGCAATACAGCTCCTGAGAGGTCTGGGAAGAGACTTCTGTTTCTTTTCTGGTATCTAGAGCTGAAAATAAGTAACTACTTGGTGAGATAAGTACCCTCCAACTCCAGGGACTGGTACATAGACCAGTCGGTGAAACCAGCAGCCACAGGGCTTCTTGCTCCCTGGTGAACAGCAGCTTCCAAACATTAGCAGGATGTCTGTCTGCCTTCAGCAAAGCTCACCCCCCACATGCAGGGACTGTGGGCTGGCTGGGCCTG
This sequence comes from Acridotheres tristis, assembly GCA_037013685.1. Taxonomy (NCBI): domain Eukaryota; kingdom Metazoa; phylum Chordata; class Aves; order Passeriformes; family Sturnidae; genus Acridotheres; species Acridotheres tristis. The sequence continues at coordinate 136,223,327 of CM072886.1, read as the reverse complement.
CTGGTCTCTGCTACCATTGCTATGCAAAGCCTGAGACAGTCTGGTGCCCTGTGCGAGCTTAGCAAAGCCAGAGTAAAGTGCTGCTATTCCTATAGAAGCTGAAGAAGGAAGTAAAAGCACGAGGCACTGCCAGAGTCCAAAGGCAGCACCATGTGAATTTTAAGAAATATCAAAGAGGGATAGAATTTGTTAGCACTTTCCCTTTATCTTCCTATTTGTCTTCTTTTAAAATCGAATGTTGAGGAGATATGTTAATTTTGAGGGTCCTGCCATAACCCCAAGTGTAACTTGATGTTCATGGGGGAGGGAGGGGAGAGAGGAAGAGGTGGGTGTGCTTTTCATGTGGGGAAAAGAAGAGAATCCAGGGCATAGTATTCCTGAGGTCTACTCAAGGCTCAGTGAGGATCCCAAATACCACCTTTCTAACTAGTTTAAAGCCACAGGAGCCAGCTGTGCACACCCTGAAGGTACCAAGGTCATACCAGTGAATAGAAGTGACTGCTAAAGCTTCCCTTTCTGCAGCAGCATGGCTCACTGAACCCGGCCCAGCCAAGCCAAGCCAAGCCAAGCCAAGCCTAGCCAAACCCAGCCCAAGGACTCTCCACTTCCCTGGCTGAGCTTGAGGAGCCTTCTTATTTCCTCAGCAGCTTCTTTGGGTTTACACTTGCCACCTACCTATGGAAATGGGGATGGGGACTCACACCCACTTACTCTGTGCAGCAGAGCAGGCTGTGTGGAGAAGATGGATTACTTTAATCTTGGTGATTGTGTTTTACCTTTTGATGCCCTGGATGTTTATTCCTTTATCATGTATTAATTATTGGCATTCTCTAGGCTTCCTCCTGTCTTAATCTGATTTAAAACAGACATTTGCATTTGAAAAGTAGCTAGCATGTATAGCAAATCCTTTCCCTTGGTTTGCTATTAATGCAGCCAGCTTTGATGTATTATATTAATGCTGTTTGCCAGGGGTAAAATCAGCACACCACCTATGGAGAGGCACTTCCTTGGTGAACCTACTGCTTTTACCTACAGGCAAAGCATCTACCTACCGTGGTGAAAAACCTGGGTGCTGAGTGCAGCAGCAAGGTCACACACCTGCTCCTCTCCCTGCTGCCTTCCAGGTTTGGGGAGGCCCAGAGGCTCTGTACTGTGCCTATGATGACCCAACCTGAGGACTTGCCACCAGTGAAGGGAAGATTTACAGAAGAAGGATTAGACATCCATGGCAATAGAGGCAGTGAGGGCTAAACACACAACAGGACACCAAACCAGAAGCTGAGGGTTGTGCAGGGAACGAGGCAGACAAGTGCAGGGGAACTCCTGGCCAGAAGAGGACTAGGTGAGATCAGGATTTGCCTGATGGTCTTTCTGAGGGTTGTGTGCACTGAGGCTGAAATGTAAGTGTGCTTCAAAATGATCCAACTTTTATGTAGCAATATCTCAGCTGGCTGAAGAATAGACTAAATCAATCCTCTGGTGAGTTCAGTACCAGTATTTACTTTATTTCCTTTTTTGTTTCTTTTTTTTTTTTTTTAATTTTACTGTATCGCTTACATAATTTAAGGCTTTTGGGAAGTTGTCCTGAGTCTGATTGATCAGTTTGAGCTGGTGCAAAGGGCATGTGGAGCTGCTGCTGTAAGCCTCTCAGGCTGGCTTGACTGTACTGGAGAGTGATGGGCACAGGACAGGTGACCAAAGGAGCAGTGCCCGGCCTGCTCATGTGACAGTAGCAGAGATGGCTCAAGTCACTACCCTCGATCCACCATGGCTGCTTGTGCAGCCTTTCCCTCTGCACTGCTGAGGCCTGACAGCCAAACTGCCTGGGGCAGCCTTTCCTCACCCTGCTCTGGCACGATATTCCAGATCAGCTGTGGCTCCTTGAATGGGAGGGTTTGCTCACCTGGCTCCTGCTCTCAGGGCTGGGTGAGAAGCTGTATTTCTGTGTGGCAGAGCTGGGGAGAGGATGGGCTTTGGCAAGAAGCAGTGCCTAGCAGTAGGGTCTGGAAACCAGGCACTTCCAGAACAGCATGTCTGATCATGGCATTAGTTGAATAGAAACAGCTCAAAGTAAACTTGTTTCTTTTTAAACACTCACATAGAGTGAGCGTTTTGCACCACATTGACTTGGTTTGAAAAGCATTTTAGTTAAATTATTACAACTTGTTCCTCTGGACAAAACTTAAAGAGTTTCCAGAGCTCATTTACCAAAGGAGTTGGAAAAGTAATTTCAAGTTAACAGCCTACATTACAGTAGTAGTTATTTGAACAGGTGGGGACTGGGGGAAGTAGGGACATTAGCCAAATCATGAATCATAAGCTAATCAGATTGCCACCCATGTTTGCACCAAAAGAAAAGCCATGCACGAAAATACATCACCAGCTACAGCACTGACTCAGCAAGGACCTGAACTTTTATTGGGATTTACTGTAGTAAATGGCTACACTTCCACTTGGTAGGAGCAGGAGCTGTCCCTGGAAGCCACTGGGGAGCCTGGCTCCCCTCTGACATCTCTGAGGGTGTGGGACTTCTTTGTACTGTTTGTTCCTTACTGTATTTCTGCTCCATCCAAGCAGGGAGGAGTTTGGGGCCTTGCACTCTTTATCTTTAATAAGGTCTTTTCTGCCCGCCCTTGGATTTGAGGCTCTTTCCACAGGCGAGCAGGAAAAGCAAAGGGTCCAACTTTAGATACCCCAGGAGGGCACCTCAGGACATCCATAGCCTCTATCTCCTGCAGGGAAGCTCCTCTTTCCGGTGCAGTAGGATGTATTTGGCTGTCCAGAAAGAAGATGGGTCACAGAGCTGTTCCCTGACCCATCCAAAACCCAGGCAAAGAGCTGTGCAGAACCATGCCATGGCCCAGCTATGCTGGTAAGCAAGAGCTGCAACAGCTCTGCACTGACTCTGCATTGGGATGGGGATTCTTCTCCTCCTGGAGCACTGAGAAGTCCCTACAGTGAAAAAATATGGAGATTTAACTGGATTTAGAATGAAGTAAAATAAAACTACACGATTGAACCTCTGTTGATGTTAGTGAAATTCCTTGTGTCTTACACTGGCGGGCAGAAAATCAGATCTAAAGTGCTGAGACTGCTGGCAGATATTTTCCTGTTTGTGTGTGCAGTGGAGAAAAGTGCTTGTTTGGTGCTGATTGCAGACTATGGAATAAGAGCAATTTCTCATCCCACCTCCACAGAAGCTATTTAAATAGTTCTACACCCACTTTGAAAGATGCTCAGTTAGAAAGGAGTAAATCTGGAAGTTATTACTCCTCAAAGAAAGAAGTGCCAGTAAGTAGGCTCTGCTGAGGCTGCCGGTGCTCTCAGGGATAGCAGCCGCCCAGGAGCTCTCTCTTGGCCAGCCTGCCTTTGCAGTGGCACGGTTATTATTAGGCAGCCTGCAGAGCAAACACACGCTGCAGGAAAGAGCCCTGTGGCTTGTGTCTGAGGAGCCCTTGGAGCTGACCCTTTGTCCCACTGAGGCTCAGGGCCAAAGCCCAGCTGGTTACATGCAGGCCCCTCGCAGGCTGCACAAGCCCCCACGTGCTCTCCCTTCAGCACAGGAGCCGAGGGAACAACCAGCAAAGCCCAAGGACATGCCAGGAGAGGCAATAGGCAGAGCGCTAATTAGAAAAGCCCTTATGAAATACTGGGGACATAATGGTGTCACGTGCAGTCATTCAATGCCTTCCTTCCCCTTCTTGGGGATCGCCGGCCACAAACTCACTCACAAAGTCTAAGTGTTTGCCAGCTCTTTCCCAAAACTGGAGGTGGAGATTTAACCCATGGCACCTCTGCAGGGCTTCTTGCAGGATGCTGCTCGCCACCCAGCCGCTCTCCTGCTGCCCACATTCCCCTCTGCCAGAACTCCTGCCCAGCAGGACAGTGCAGGGGGAGGCCCTTCCCCAGAGCAGTTGCTGGCCAAGTCTCTTCCTGGGGGATATGGAGGGAAAAGTTAAACTCAGGTGGGGAACTGGGCCAGCTCTGTGCAGGGAGAGCCAGGTGGGACCCAGGAACCTTGCTGCTTGTCACTCCCAGGCCACCTCCAATCCTGGTCACACCTGAGAACAGGCATTCAGGCAGCCCGGGAGCTTTCCCATTCCCACCACATTAGATATTCATGGATTTAAGTTCTTTCCAAAATAGGTTGGATCGAAAGAGAGAGTTTTATGAATTTATGCATTCAAAATAGCCACAAAGCACTAAGTCCTCAAATGAATCTCATACAATGCTACTGTCAGAGCCAGCTGCTTGTATTCAGACCCTCAGCACTGCCATCCTGCTCCATAACCAGCACACTAGGGCCCCGACCCTACAGCAAGTTTCAGGCAATGCCTTGTATGTCTCAGGCTTTTGCCCAGTACAGCTCTGCATTGCGATTAAGATCTTAATATTTATAAGCCTCTGGTTTTACTATCCATTTAATATCATGGTAAATCAGGTGCCTACACTGCTATCTCTCCAACTCACCTGAAAATCTCACCTTCTTAACAAAGGGCAGTTACATTTTTCCTTAAAAATAAACTAATTATAAAATCACTGTGATTTTCTCACATTTAAACAGACAATTATTTCTGAGGACATGAGAAACAGCTGTTGCAATGCTGAAGCTCAAAGAGTTGCATCTCTGCTATTTTAATGGGTAAGAGTCGATATATTTATTCCCATGTGATATTACCAAGACATGATAAGCAACCATAGCATTAGTATTAATTTGTGGAGAAAAGATCACTTCAATTTGCCCCAACGAGGAATAATTTTAACAGACAATTAGCATTCCACAAACAACTCTTTGAAAGCCTGTTGTGCTTTCCCCCCCGTTTTTTCCCCCTCTTCCTTTGTTTTTTTGATAAAGCGCCACAACTTTGGGTAAGAGCAATTTTTACCTCTAAGAGCAATTTTAGGCAGAGACAGTTTTTAAGGCAGCCTTAACTCTTTCCAGAAGGGGATGTGGACTTCAAAAAATGTTTTCCAAAGTTTAACTTGACATTGTCAGCCACTGAATAAAGGGAGAGCATTGACTTTGCCTCCCACCAGAAGGTGAACAAATATCAAACAGGAGTCAGTTCCTCTCCCACAGCCTTCTTCCCACAGGTGAGGACTTCTGCTAAAAGCTTCACTCTTCCATCTGTGTTTCGTCACCCAAACTAAAGTGGCATCTGCAGGTACTTGGCATCTGTGGAAACCAGGCTTATAAATACAGAGCCAAGCGTGGAGCTCCAGGCTGCGGGTTCTGCAAGGCTTTGCTTTATTCTTTGGAAATCCTTGTTGCACTTAGCCAGGGAAAAACATGTGTGTGGCACAAAGAATGGTGATTTGAGCTAAGCATGGAACAGAGTAACAATTTTTAACTTCACACGTGTCTGTCAACAAGCCCTTTCAAACATCTTAGCTCCACTGTATTTTTTATCCTTTTTCCCCTAGGATCATGACAGTGGTGATAAATCAGCTCTCAAGCTGTCCTATTAGCCAGGAAAATATTATCAATCCCATTTAGCTGGAAATGTGAGACCCACAGGTAGTCTAATAGATTACCCCAGGTAGCTACCTATAACAAGCCAGTCTCAGCAGGGGAATCCCGTTCCACCCTCTCAGAGAGGATGCTCTCCTGGAAATTGTGAGGGTGATTTGAGGTCTTTTACTTGGGCAAACACTTTAAGCACAGAGTTACCAGATTTAAAAAAAAAAGGGGATAGGAACACATGAGTGAGTGTGAGCATTTTTCTCTAATGTTTTGAGTGGATTTCAGTGCAAGAAGCAAGATCCTATGTTCAGGTTTGAACTCCATAGATGGAGAAACATCTAATGCCTAGTGAATCAGTCAAGGACATTACTCAAAAGCATCAAAACTAACATGCATCCAAGCGTATGAAGCAGTAGGAAACTTTTCACATTAAAAAAGTAGAGGGTACCTCCAGATTTAACTGACAGCTGAGCCAGGAACTCTGAGGAATTAAATTTTGAAGGTGTGTAAAGCTATAGCTGGACACCAAGAGAGACTGAAAAATTAGGAGCCCACACTTTTCTACCTCTCTAAGAATTTGGCCCCAAGTGACTTGCCACAGATTGGGCAGGTGTTAAGTTACAAAGTCAGAAATAGAAAACCAATTCCCTCTCCTGGCCTTTCATTTAAAGGCTTGGACAGATTCCCAGACAACTGTCAGCCACATGAAGATATAAATTATTTGGAAGAGTGCAAAGGGTAATGAACCAGGGTCAAAAGCCACCTGCAAACTTGCAGACCCTTAGCAGGCAGCAGTGGCCAGAGCAAACCTGGGGTTGGTGACTCATGTTCTTGCCACTTGGATACACTGAAATACCCTTTCACTATTGATTCTTCCTCATCTTCAGGCAGAATTTCTATTATACACTGGTTTCCACTCCATCATCTATCTGCCAGGTGGCAGATGCAGACAGAGAAAGGTAGGCTTCCTTTTCTGGAGCACTCAGCCTCCAGTGCCTGGCTGTGGATAACTCTCCAGCCAAAGAGCTGAAGTCTGGCTGTGTGATTCCTGCCATGATGCCCACAGGGCCTGAGCAGCAGCAAGGAAGTGGGCTGGGCACAGGCTCATTTCAGTCTGTAACATAGGAAAGTTATAAACAATGTGTGATGGCTGGATTAGAAAGGTCTTCATAAAGGCAGCTGATCACCATAGCCACTCTCTCCCCAGCTACAGGCACTCACACATCTCCTGGAGTACGTTCTGCTGGCACAATGGGATCCAGATCTCTCTGGAGCAATCAGACTGTAACTAAGGAATTCTACAGATAAAACCTGCTAGCAGTGATCTGTAGAGGTTTATTTCTATTTCTCTGTGGTCTAAAATGACAACCTCATTGCCTTTTTCCAGATACAAATATTTCAAACCTGAAGTATTCACTGGTGCTATGAAGCCAGCAACAGTGTGGGTACTTCAAGTGCAGGGCAGTTCAGCTGGAAACCCAACAGCTTTCATTTCCCTCCTACACCTCCCTATTGCAGGGAACCACACCATGGTACCACAGGCTCACCAGCACCCCATCCTCAAAATCTATTTGCAACAGCTACCATGCTTGGCACAGGCAGCAAAGCTCACAGCCTTCTTTTTCTGTTTGAAACTGGTCCCCAGAGGCTTAATTTGCAGAGCAAATTCGCAGTAATGGGATTCCAGATTCCACCTTCCTGTGCCTGACAGAAGGTGCCTCTGTGAGCTGCCTTGGTTCACTTTTCAAGAAGCTGACCTCTTTTTTCCTGAACAGCATCTCAGTTCTGGAATGTGGGCTGCGACAAATGTTTCAGAGAAGGACTACAGGGCTAACGAATAGATTAATATTTAATCACACTTCCCCACTATTGGGTCATTGTCAAAAATTTCTGACCTCTGTATCTAAACCTACACCAGCCTCAAATATGACTTTGTTCTCAGAATCTGACTTTTTCTTATTATTCCCAACTTCTTCCTGCAACAGTCCTCCCCACAGGCAAATTATTTTTGAAGGGAATTGTCTTCTCTTGGCTCCAACTACAGGATTGACCCGGATTTTCTATCAGTAATGGATCCTTCCTTAGTAAGCTCTAACCACATTTCCTGAAGAGACACTATCTTCACACACATTATGGTGCATTTCTCATCTTCAGGTCAGAATCAGTGCAGGGAGAAGAGGAAAGGACACAAGAGCAGCTTCAGCTCATTCCTAGGACATGCATGGAAGAGCACAGGGGTAGGGAAGCTTTTGGCTGATGCAAGGTCTCTGTCCCTCAGGTGGTGTAAGACCCTTCTGTATCTGGCAGATGGAGAGGGGGATTGCAACCCAGGGAGGGCAAATCCATTACACTTTCAATGTAGCATACAGTGACAAGGAAAGCACTTTGGGACAGGCTTTAGCACCAGGTAGTTACTTGACATCCAGGGTCTTCAAGGTGCGAGCACCTTGAAGCCCATCGCAGGTAATTTCCCCACTATTTATTTGCTGAGTTAGTAGGACTGAAACAAATAAATTCATTGGCGCTGCAATCATCCCTTCCAGCACTGTGGGTGCCAAAGCAAACTGTGGCCCCTAGCTGCGTTCCGGCCATCCCCTCCAGCCTGGGTTCACCACACAGGCCATCCTGCCTGAATGATGAGGGCTCTCCCAGAACACGGGCTGCTGGCGATGAACTGAATGCCAAGGAACGGATGAGGTTACGCTCAAATACGTAGCTGCAAGGATAGCCGGGTGCTTAGGCAGCTCTCTACGGACCACTCGTTCATCAGCATCGTGCTGTCTGCCAGCCCCGAGGAGCCGCCTCAGCGGTGCCTGCTCCCAGGGGACGCGGACCACACCGCGTCCCGGCCGGCGATGGCGGGGCCGCCCCAGGCTGGCAGCGGAGCCACGTCCCTGCCGGGGAGAGCGGCCGCGACCACGGTCCCCAGCCTTTCCCGCGCCACACAGAACGCTTGTCCCCAGGCGCCTCGTAACTGGGATTTTGGGTCTCAGCCCCAGGTTTGGATCTGTTCCCTCGGGGCCGCTCCAGCAGAGCGGCGCCGCACTCGGCAGGGGGCGGCAGCGGCGGCGCCGGCACCGCCAGCAGAGAGCCGGGTCGGGGCACCCTCGGCCGGGGGCTGCACTGGCCGGGGGGCGGAGCGGGCAAGGGGCGAAGGAGCCCCCAAGGCGGGGCCCACTGGTGGTCACCGGCAGGGCAGCCCCGAGCGCACCAGCCCGAAAAACACCAACCAAGAACCACCAATGCAACCCCAACAGCGGCGCCCCCCGCCCGCCGGGTTATCAATGGGCGCGGCGGAAGCCCCGCCCCCCCGGACGTGACGCCCGCCAATGGGGGCGCGAGGTGCGCGGCGGGGTGAGGTCAGCGCGCGAGGCCGGGGCGGGGGCGGCGCGGGCCGGGTGCGGCGGGCGGGGGTCGCGGCCCCGGGCGGGCGGGGTGGGCGAGCGCGGGGCTCGGCGGCCGCTGTTGCCGCGGCCCGGGGGAGGCGGGAAGGAGGGAGGGACAAGCAGGAGAGGGAGGAGGAGAAAGAGAGAGAGGAGGAGAAAGAGAGGGAGGAGGAGAAAGAGAGGGAGGAGGGTCCTCGCCGCCGCTGCTCCGTCCTGGGGGCCATTCAGCGGGAGCGAGGCAAGGAGGGAGCGACGCCGGGGCCAGGCGTGGGGCGCCGGGCGATGCGGGGCTTCGTCAGGCTGCGGCGCGGCGGCCGCGGGCTGTGAGCCGGCGGGTTGGGCGGGGCCGAGCTGGGCTGGGGGGGCGGCCCGGGGCGGGGAGGGGGGGGCGGGAGCGTGGCGGAGCCGAGAGCCGGCAGCGGCGGGAAGGCGGGAGCGGCGCTGCCCGGTGCCCGCCCCGCGCGGGGGGCCGGCCCTGAGTGCATGCGGGGCGCCCCGCCGGGCCGCCGCCGGGCCGCCGCCCGCCGCCCCTGAGACACCGGCGGCGAGAAAGTTGCGGCGGTCGCCCACATGCGTGGCCGCGGCCGGCGGCTTGGGGAACGGCGCCGAGCGGAGGTGGGCGAAGAGAGTTTGAAGCGCTCGCCGGCGGGAAGATGGCGGAGCGGAGCTGAGAGCGGCGCCCGGCGAGCTCGGGCTGCCCCCGCCTTCCTCCGCAGCCCCCCGGACCCCCGCCGGACACATGCAGGCCAAAAAACGCTACCTGACGCTGCTCTCTGCCGGCACCTGTCTTGCCCTGCTGCTCTACCTGGGAGGCGTGCGGCTGCGGGCGGCACGGCATCCGCCGCCCGGTAGCCGGCATGGCCCGCGCCCCGGCGGCGCCGAGCGGCCCTGGCCCCGCTTCCCCGACGCCCTGCGGCCCTTCGCGCCCGCCGAGCGCCCGGGCCCCGAGGGCGGCGGGCGCGTCTCCCCCCGGCAGCGGCGGGACGCCAGCGCCGGCCTCTACCGCGGGCGCCGCTGCCGCATGGAGTCCTGCTTCGACTTCGCCCAGTGCCGGAAAAACGGCTTCAAGGTCTACGTGTACCCGCAGCAGAAGGGGGAGAAGATCGCTGAGAGCTACCAAAACGTCCTGGCCGCTATCGAGGGCTCCCGGTTTTATACCTCGGACCCCGGGCAGGCCTGCCTCTTCGTCCTCAGCCTGGACACGCTGGACCGAGACCAGCTCTCGCCCCAGTATGTGCACAACCTCCGCTCCAAGGTGCAAAGCCTCCACCTGTGGAACAACGGCAGAAACCACCTAATTTTTAATTTATACTCCGGCACCTGGCCCGACTACACTGAGGATGTGGGGTTCGACATTGGCCAGGCTATGCTGGCCAAAGCCAGCATCAGTACTGAAAACTTCAGACCCAACTTTGACGTTTCTATCCCGCTCTTTTCTAAGGATCATCCTAGGACAGGAGGGGAGAAGGGATTTTTGAGGTTTAACACCATCCCTCCTCTCAGGAAGTACATGTTGGTATTCAAGGGGAAAAGGTACCTGACGGGGATAGGGTCAGACACCAGGAATGCCTTATATCACGTCCATAACGGAGAGGATGTTGTCCTCCTGACCACCTGCAAGCATGGCAAAGACTGGCAAAAGCACAAGGATTCGCGCTGCGATCGAGACAACACCGAATACGAAAAGTAAGTGAGCGGTGCCTCTTCCCCGTGCTTGTATCCCCAGGGCATGCCGGCATGCCCTTTGCCGCGGGCGGCCCGGGCCGCCGGGCAGATGTGAGCAGATGTGTGCCAGTGCGCTGGCAGCGGTCAGAGGAAAGCATTCATTGCTCATTTGGGCGAGTCGGTGGCTTCTCTCGTCACCCGTGAGGCTGCCGGCTGGTTCCGTGCTGCCTTGGCCGGGGGAGCTGGCTGGGATGCTTTGAAGGGCGATGCGGTGTCCTGCAGCCGTGGCGTTCCTTGCCCAGGGACTGATGACCTGCATCTGCAGCCTGATGGCTTTCCAAACATTGCCAGCGGCAGAGGTGCTGTTGGAGGATGCGCTGGCATTTGGCACTGCTTTTTGTCCCCCTAGCGCCTCTGAGGCCAGGTGCCCTGTGCCTTCCCTGCCCTGAGACAAAGTTTGTACGAGTCCTCAGCTCTCTCCAGGTTGCCTGTGAGCCAGGCTCCCGAAGTGGGTTGGTTGCTGAGGTCGTTGGCTGGGATGCTCTCCAAAAAGCACTGCCTGGCATATGACCTGTATCTGTGTATCTCCACAGATAAGCCAGTAACTTGCCTTGCCGTATTTTTTCTCTCAGTTCAAACCAGCACAGTATCAGTAAAGAAAGAAAGAAGGAAGGAGTGTTGGCTGTGTTTCTGTCCTGTGTCTGAGTTTCTGGTTTTTACATGTGAGAGGATACACCAGTGATGCGAGCTCAGCATGTGCTTTCTGTGAATGCCTGGTTGCTTGCATTTTATCGACTTTTATTTTTATTTGTTGGTAATATCACTATGAAGCCAAATTTTGTCTCACTGTACTGCTGCCCTTGTCTTCCAGTCTTTTCAGGTTTGTGTATATAGCTGCCGGGAAAATCGCTTCTGGGAATTATCTCCAGGATTGCGATGCTGACTAAGCCGTTTGCAGCTGATTAGTTCATTTAAATGCTGACCACCACTATGTTTGCTGCAGAATAGGTGCCTGTATATGAAGTTTTTCACACGAGATATTTCCTGGGTAGCATGAATTACACACTGAATTAAAACAGACGAGCCGTACAGCGCTGGGTGATGTGCAGTGGAGCTGCACCCAGAGCTGCCAACGGCTGGAGGGTTTTTTGGTGCACAGGGGAACGTGGGTGGAAAAATACTTCTGGAGAGCATTTGGGAAGAAACTACGTTGGCATTAATAGTGGTGAAAATTTCCGACTGGCTGTCTGTTTCTCCACCGAAACTATCCCTGGGGGCTGGGAAGAGACGGGGAAGGTCAGTATTGCAAAGTCGGGAAGCCTGCGTGAACTGCCTGGGTGAACTCTGCTCACCTTTTGGTTACTGTAATTCTGCTGCAGAGGGAGAGGAAAGAGCAGTGCAAATACTCAGTGGACTTTTAATCCCATTCATTTTCAGAAGACTGATGGTGGAGTGGTGAAATAATGGACACGTGGAAGCCATACAGCTTCAGTGCTAGGTGATCAGTAGAGATACTCAGCTAAGCTCATGTTATTTGTCACCCGGGAGTCCCTTTGGTTTATGATCTCCTTCAGGGAATATATGCTTTGGGAAAGAAGGGAGACCTGACAATTGTATCTTTTCAGGATGTATTTTTTCTTGTTTTTAGCTCTGAGCAATTGGAGCTAATTTCCAGATGGGAAATTCTGGTTATTTGCTGTATACTACAGTGTGTGTGCCATAAAGTTGTCATAAAACCAAACATACCTGCCTGTGGTTTCACGTGATTCCAATTTTCTACAGCTATGCCATTTGGTCTAATAAAAAATAGACATTTCCTTGTGAGTTCTGCTCCCCCTAAAGTGTCTTTGCCACTTATTGTGGTGACCCTCAGGGGGTATGATAGCATGAATCCAACTGGTATGCTGTGCTATTCATACAACAGGCGTACTTGCCGCTAAGATGCAGCTGTATCTGGGGTGGAAGGCTTCAACGTTTGTTGCAATGCTGCTGTTAAAAGACAGGAACTAAAAATTGATACTGACAAGAAAATAAGATTACTCCGAGAATTGAGGCAGGCTAAGTCTGTGGTCAGGCTGCTGAGGTGAAGGGGTTTGCTCTAGTGAGCAACTGCAGATGCTGCAGCTCTTCGACCCAGCATCTTAAGAGAGCAAGGGCACCTGGCAGAATGTTCTGCTGCCCCTTCTCTTCTTACTTGTGCCTCGGTGCCGATGCACAGCCGAGTGTGCCATCTGCTGCTCTCCCAGCGCTGCGTCCTGCCACGGCCCGTGTCTTCTGGCTTCTCTGTGCCCGTAGGGACCATGCCTGGTGCTCCACTCCCTTTATAAAATCTGCCAGGGTCACATCCCCAAGGTAGCATGACACAGCTGTACAGTTGAAATGCTTCTGTGCTGATGTATAACTCAGGTGTGAGAGCTGTAGAAGGAACTCCATTTTTCATCCCACGTAAAGCAGCATCTGATCATCAATGAGGCTGTAGTGCTTGGAAAGAAGTGTCTCTAAATACATCTGGGCCTTGAAAACTGCACATGGACTGACTCTTGCGAGGCGTTTGGGGCTTGGATTTAACAATGCCTCCTCAAGATTTTAATCAAAAAGAAGGAAAAACATACTCTTCAGGATACGTCTACTGGCCTATCCATGTATTGGGAGTTGCATATTGTGCATTTCTGTGCTGATTTTACTATCCTCTGCTGTGATACTTTTATCACTTCATGTGAAAGGCAGTAGTGTAGGTATCCTGGCCATGGAGAGCTGGCCTTGAGATACCAGTACTTGATGGGGTGATGTATGAATGATTTGGTCTAGGTTGGAGACCTTGCCAAGCCAGGTAGATTAAGTGACCAGATTTTAAAACATGCTAACCTTGTGTTAGCAGGGTAGTGGTGTTACGATGTGTTGGGCTTGGGGCTGCGCAGATCATAAGTTACTTGTGATTGGGTTTCATCTAGGGTGTAACATTTGGTGTTGGGTTCACATGAGGTCCACCTGTCTGCTGGATGTGGTGTTTCCTCTCTAGGAGAATGAAAAAGCCAAGAACGGTGACTTCCTGACCTCTGGAAAAATGTGTAGAGTGTCTTGCATTGTTTGGGGTAAGGAGGGATGGGTATGTTTGACTGTCTCTGTGAATTGTATTGAAAGATCCATCTGTATGTCACAGCTAATTAATTTGCATCCTAGTTATGCATCTCAGCAGATAAAGCTGAGGCAGACTAAAATGAATTATCATGATTAGACTGCTAGCAAACAGGATATAAAAGAAAACAAAGAAAACCTCTGGCTTTCTTTACAGTGTCCTCGGTTGTCAGAGTTGGCCTTTGTCACCCAGCACTAGGGCAGCTGGGCTTTCTGAATTCCTCCAGAATAAGATTTCAGCCTCAAGCTTTCCATTTCACAAAGGGTTAAGGGAATAAAAGCTGCTGCTGCTGAAGTTTGAAGAGAGCCTCTTAAATATTTAATGACAGTCTAAATATATACATATGTACAATGTGTTTTAAACAAAGGCAGAATTCATATACAGGCTTAACTGGTTCCAAATAATTACTTTTTGGAAGGTAATATAAATGACTGTGGATTCCAAAAGAAATGGAGAAATTTGATGTTCTAGTAAAGCCAGATGCAGAGAAGAGGTTTGCATCAAAATGAGGATCTTTCTAGGAAAGCAAAATAATGTCTGTGGCATGTCCCCCGACCTGAAGCAACCCTGGTCTTGGAAGATGGATAGGGTAGCAGTGATAGTATCAAAAAACATGAGATCTCACCAGAAGCTCATTCCGGGAGACTTTTTCTCATCCATGCTTGATATCTAAAGTTAATGGTGAGAATGAAGCAAAAGGAAAAAAAAAAGGAGTAGAATGGAGAAAGAAAAGTGAGAAAAAAACCGGGTTTTTTTTGAAGAAAAGTGAGCTATGGTGGAGGACAAATAGCATAATGAAGTGTTCTTTATAATGAGGCTTTTTGATTAGTCAGTGCTCAAAAAGCCTGTGTGATCTTGACTGAACTGGGAAAGGGAAATAAAACACGCAGGGCCTCTGCCAGAGGAGGTTGGAGGCATGTACTGGAGGAGGAGCCTGAGGAAGGAGCTGCTCACAGATCTACCTGGGGCTGCTGGGTGCTGGCAGAAGAGGGAGAGAGCAGCAGCACCTTGCATGTTTACACCGGTGAGACATCTCTGCAGGGCACACAGTAGCACTAGGCAGGGTTGGATGTGTACTTCAACAGGAGAATATATCCAGCTGAACATTTTCATTGGTGCCTGGTACCCGGTAGGTTTACCTGGTGTGCACTCTACTGGTGGAACATGTGCCAGTCACAGCTGAACCTCTCACCCTTGAAAATCGTGAGTAAAGGTCACAGTCATGCAATAGGCACAGAATGGGGAGAAAAGCAAGTTTTCGTTTTGCTTCCTTCCCACTAGGAATAAAATACACATACTGAAAAAAAGAAGTGGTAGAAGTACATGTGAGAGATGACTTTGCCACTCAGCAGACTGGCATGAGAATGTGAAGTAAGGCTTAGGCTTGCCCGTCCAACATGTGATGATAATGTGAACACCTCACATGCATGTATGTGCACGTTTCAAACAAAGGTGAAATTCTTGGATTTTTAATATACTGAGCTTCCGTGTATTGTACTAAAATACAAATGTAAATGCCACACTTAATCACTCACTGCATTTTTTTTTTTTTTTAATTATCTAAAAGCCTTCACAAGTCACCTCATTTGCAGCTATTAAGGACAGGTCTGAGAAATCACCCAGGTTCAGAGTGGCTGTTGTTCAGGACATCTAAATGAGATGGGAACCAGTCAATGCATCTTGTATATTACCAGGCTGTTTCGGGAGCTTGGATAAAACTCAAAAACTACTGAGAGCACTTGGGCATTTTCCCAGAGTATCTTGGTTTCTACAGAGACCTGTCCCCACCAGACTACTTTTTAATATCGATTTTTGAGAAACTAGAAATTTGCTGGTTTACAATACGTTTATCCAAAATGCCGTAAGCAGGTAAATAACAAAGCTTTAATGGACGTCTGAGAATATAGGACCTGCTCTATTGTGTTCTTCCTCTTTCTCTCTGTATTTATTGTAGAGTGTCCTTATGTGCCTGTTGATGCTGATTTAATGGAAGTAGGGCCCTGAGGGGTAGGAGCTTCCAGAGTCTCCAGGCTGATGCCCTGGCAGGAGCAGGGAGCCGGGGCAACAGGAGCATCCCTAAGCTCCCAGCCAGCTGTGCAATCCTCAGCCTGGCTGTTTGCACAGGTTCTTCCCTCTCGGTGGAGGTTGGGAGCGGGTGGATCCGTGTGCAGGAGCGGTGCTGGGCACTGCCGCGTGTGTGGCCGGGTGTGTAGGGTCAGGCCCTGGCAGAGGAGCCCACCCTGCCCGCAGGCCTTAAACCAGGCGCCCTCCTAACCTCAAGTAATTAAGTTTTCTTGTGGGGTGAGTTGTTATTATTATAATTGGTTGCCCCAGGCCTTTCTGTGTCTTTCTGTGAAGCATCTCATACAAGGCTGTGTGGTGACAAAGCATTGTAATAGATGGGCGATCTGGTCTGCCGCAGGTGTTTTCTGCATGCAGAATGTATGTGAAGACAGCTTTCACAGCTAGAGGGGCTCTGCTTTTATTTTTCCTGCCTAGGAAAGTTGATCTAGGATAGCTTATTGATAAAGACTCCTCATTGAAGAGACACTTGATGATAGAACAAAATTCAAAGAAAAAAGACATCTGAGTTATCATTTTACATAGAATTAATCTGGAAACAAGTAGTTTTAAGGGCTTGTTGAACCCATATCAGGACTGAGCTAAGAGTAACAGTTCCAGTTACCTATTTTGGCAAGGGGGAAGTCCTCTTTTGCCCTCCAACAAGGTGGTCTCAGCAAGAAGGTGCTACAGAGCATCCCTTGGTGTTCCTGACTTCTTACTCATCCCTGGATGCTTCACAGGGCAAAGTCCAACTTCTGCAGGACGTTTTGTAGTAGCCTAAAGTAAGCTTCACTGAAACTGCTCCTAAGAGTGGCTGAATTTGGGGTTCTCTTGTGGGTTGCATGCAGCTGCTCCCTGCTGCACTGAAGGTGTTGTTAGCTGTGGGCCTGTTTACATCCATGCATCTGTGAAGCAGTGCATCTTGCTGGGAAAGTGGAATTGAACAAGAGGAGTTCCAGCTTGAGACAAACCTGTGCAAAAAAGACTACTGGTCTGACTGCTGGAGATAATCCTTTTGCCCCACATACAGTCCTGGAACAGCCCATTGGAAAGTAAACCAGCAGGAGAGGGAAGTAAATGAAACCGGTCGGCACGAAGCACTTATTTACTCAACAGATGTGAGTCAAGAGAATGTGCTGTAATCTGATGATTTCTGGAGTATTATCTGTGATTGTTTTCCTTTTCTCTCCAAAGGATTTCTTTCAGAAAATCTGCAGAGTTTTGTGGTCTTGGGTAAACAAACTGTTTTGCTAACCAGAGAAGAATAATTGGTAGGTACATGGACAACTGTCTGGCCTGTGAATGGAGTTAAATGCCGTGTTCCAAGCTGCTAAGGTTGTTGCCTTGGAAAACTGACTTGGAACAGAGACTAGACAGAGCAAAAGGAGTAAAATAGGTATTTATTGAAAGGATACACTTTGGGCAGTGCAAAAGCCTGGACGGGGCTACACCCAGATAAAGTCCAGGATGCATCCTGGTCCAAAGTCTTTACACTTTTATAAGTTTTGGTTTATCTACATATTGGGATCAATTATCCAACCACAGCCTCTGGCTATGAAGCATCAGCCCCCTTGCTTGCCCCCTTTCCCTGGCCATTGTTTATGCTTTTTGGGTACCAGTTGTCCTTGCTTCTCTAGGTAGGAAGGGATTGTTTTGTCTAAGTACCCTGTGAAGAGAACTTACTAACACCTGATACAAAGTTTCAGAGTTACACACTAAACAGCAGAGATTCTGAGAAATATAAAAGCTAAAACCCAAGCTATCAAGGTGACTGCTCTTAGACTTGGCTATATCTAGACAATGATGCAAGATTTATACTTTTGTCTCATGTCATATGGATATTAGTTTAGCCTGTGGAAATGTGTGAATATAACTTCAGATTGTATTTAAGGTTCTGCACTTTTCCACAGTGCCAGGTATTTGGGACGTATAGGTTTCAAAACCTTCTCATGGTTTACACTGAGCAATAGATTTGTTCCTCTTCCTCTGTTCATCTAGCTGTGCTGTGCTTTTATGTGAGGCTTTGTGTTGCTCTTTTTTCAATCCAAATTTCAGGAGGAAACAGGACATGTATCATCACTGTTTTCCCCTTAATTTAGGAGCCTCTTCCCTCAGTTAACTCTAGCAGGCACTGATGCTATGTAATGCTGATACAACTAATCCCCACAGCTCTGGAGAAGGCAGGGAGGGAGCTGTGGCAGGAGGTGCCTGTGACACCAGGTATGCACGGGAGATTTCAGCCAGAGAATGGTGGGAGGCCTTTCTTCCACTTATATAACAAATTATAATTTTTAACAGTTGACAGCCATGCATGGGTAGAAACTATCCTGGTATTGTGTCACAGGTGCCACACAGCCTGCAAGGGTATTTGAAGGCCAAGAGGTGAGAGATCAGCTTATTGCTGTGGTGGAGAAGAAACTAGTTTAGGAAATTAATTCCAAATGAGAACAAAAGAGAAGAGATTACTTTCACATGAGAAGAGGTAAGTAGTGTTTTAAGAAATACATGCCCTTTCTCGGCAAAATGTTGTGTCTTAACTGCTTTGCTGGGAAAAAACTGGTATGAGTGCTGCCAGGCTGATGGCTTTCCAATGCAGTCTAGCTTCCTAAAATGTTTTCATTTCTTACAATAAGAAAACAGAACTGTAAGCCAGTCAGGAGGGTTAGGCCTGCTCAATAGCAGGAGGAAGAAGAAGCCATTTTCTTTAAACGTTTTGTCTTTCCCCGCTTGTCTCTCCTACCAGCTCTTGCTGAGATTTAGCTTCATTTTTTCGGGTGGTTTAGTGCTATCTCCTTGGATAGGATGCTAAATGAGTGTTCCCTGAAAAGTGGTGGAGGTGGGATGTTTATGTTGGCTAAATCAGGCTCCCATTTCATATTCCAGTAAGACAGACTTCTCAACCCTCCTGCAGTCCCTGGGAGAAGTGAGGTGCTGGAAGGGCTGTCTCAAGAGCTCCTGCCTTCTTGTGACGGGATGTGATCTCAAGACTGCAGTCCGACAGCCAGGATTGGCACTACGTTTCCATATGCTTTTAAAGTGGAAAGAAGTCTTTGCTTTTCCTAAGAATTTAGTGCTTTATACTGTTTAGAGACTGTGTAAAACTGAAATACTACTAATTTATGTTTTCTGTATCCCCCTCTCAGGAAGCATCAGTGAGCATAGGTCTAAAATGATTTTCCAATAAAAGGTGACAGTTGTCAGAAGCAGTATAAAACAGCTCTTCTCTGTGTGTCTGGCGAGGGCAAATAGCCTCTAAAGCTTTTTTGGGGTTTGATTTGTCCTAGGTCAGGACTTGTTTGGTATATGAACCTTTTAACTCTCCTTGCTTCACTCAGCTGCTACCAAAGACCACTGCTTTTCCAGGCACTGAAGCAGTGTCATTCCTGATCACTCCTACAAGGGCTCCTGTGGTGCAGTTAGCAAATTCAGTAAAGCTTCTGTAAGTTGACTTATTTCTCCATGATGGTTTCTAGTCCAGAAATACAAAAAAACAAAATAATTCCTGGGTTCCTAAGTGAATTTCCCATTTATTCACTTTTTCCCCCTCTAATAACCTCTTTGTGTTTATGAATGAAACAGAATTAGGGCTAATTTAGTTGATTGGCTGCAAAACAAAAGTATTCAATGCTAAGAATGGGAAATGAGAAGGCCTTTCTGAAATGTTACTTCTTTGCATAATTGTAATAGATTATAATTATACATTTGGGTGTTTAGCAGTGGATTTGCAGTAAACACGGTCGTGGGAAATCTCTCGTTGCTCACTTGTGTCGGTTCGAGTCCCAGTGCGGTCCTGCCGATGGCTGTACCAGCATCTCTAACATCGTTTTCTCTTAAGGCAGGATGATGTGCCACAGAGAATGCAATCTCCAGTTCCCTTCCCAACTCCTCCTACAAAATTACAGCTGGTCGATATGACCATGTCAGACTGTTGACACAAATCAATAAGATCAATCATTCTTCAGCTCCTAAACAAAATTGAGAGCGTGATGCTGACGGCCTGCACGTAGCAGTAAATTCCTAAAGGAAAATCGCATACCATAGTGTTTGCTGAGGACATCCGTGGGGGATCCTGTCCCGTTAATAATTAGTTCTCTGAGGCTGTAAAAAGGAGCATGGTATAGTTTGCTAGAGCTGCAATGTGTGTTATGACCCGTGCAGCTTTCAGGCTGGTGGAGAACATCACCTGACCAACAGCAGTGTGGGAGACAGGGAGCATGGCAGTGTTTGGGTAGGAATCCTGTTTTTCTTCATTCTCCTAGAAGATCTTGACCTCTGATACTGGTTTTTGCCTGGCGAATAATTGCAGACATTTTATCACAATACTGGAATTCCTGGTGCAATCAGATAGTTCAGTGTGTTACTATCAGAAAGCCCATCAGAACTGTAGTTTTTGTAGTAGTCAAGAATAAATTTAGAGGCTGCTTCTAATAATCAGAATCTTTGTCTGAAGGGAAGGACAAATTTTTGTTATAATGTCTGAGTTTATATCTCTGAAGGCTTGTTTTGGTATGTCTGCTCATAGACTCAATCAGCTGCTTCAGGAAGATAAACACATGAATGTTTAATCTTATGAGTTTGCCACCAACCATTGTGCTGAGCGTGAGCAGATTTTTCTTTTAATTAAATGTAATTTATCTGATCCTAATGGGAAACATAATTATAGGATTTATTTTTTAATACTGTGATTTCAGAATTATTTTATAAAGAGTAACACTTCCCCCTTAAGGGCGGTTTAAAAATCAGCAAACAAAATAGAAAAAGCTAAAGTACACTTTGCTAAAAGTAATAAATCTCAGACAAGATGCGAAAAAAAAAAAGCAGCTGATACGTTGGAGCTGCAATAAAGCTGAAAATTAATGATCAGTAGGTTGCTGCTGCAAGAGAGAGTGAATGCATTATGGATTTGAGGAGACGCCTATAGCTTATTAAATGCCAGCAAATTTTTGCATAAGCAGTAGAAAACCCTGATCAGAAATTGTAAAACGATGTGAACTCCAGCTGGAAGATCCAGTGCCACAAAGGACATCTGCACCATGTGGATGGTTGAAACATAAGAAAGTGCTTTGCCGGGATCATGGTCTAAAGTTGCATGCTAAGCTCCTTTAGTTTCTGATCGGAGGGATTTAAATGTTTCAATAAGGCATGACTGTAGTCGCAGGAAGGGATTTATCATACTTTACATAAGAAGGTGTGTGTGACTGTTTAAAATAATTTAAAACAAATAACATCCCTTCACCCTCCCACACTCCCTTACACTTTTTTTTTTCTCTAAACCCAAAAGCTAAGACTACTACTTGAATTGTAATGGAATAATATATCAAGTGAGTGATCACATCAGGCATGGACACTTACCAAATCACAGCGAGATAACTGTGAATAACTCTCTAGTTTCAACAATTTGCATGGCCATTAACAATTGATGGGTTTCCCTTAGAACCGCATTATCTATGGCAGCAGGATCTATTCCTGTGCACCGCTCCTGCATACTAAGTGCCAGACAAATTCTCAAAACTGAGGATAATAAAAAATCTGATAGCAGCAAGGTGAATGAAGCAGGTAGAAATTTCAAGGCGACATTTTTGGAAGACAGGGAAATATTTCAGGCAGTCCTGCATTTTCATAACTGTTCTTCGTCCCCTTTCCCTGCCTACTTCTTTTGCTACAATTCTGCAAGTTTAATTCAAGCTGGTGTTAGGTTTCTCTTCACTGCTTGGCGTCACTTCAGAGTTGATGGTCAGTCTGGCCTGTGGATCGGTTAAAGCAAGATTTTAAAATACCTTTTGTTAAATTTTGTGTTGGACAGTTGTGTTCAGAAGCTTTTATGCATATTTAACAAAAGATAAAAACGGTGCTGAATTTAGCCATCCTAGATTGTTGGGTGGCTCTTTCATGGGAGTGATTTCAAGCAGGTGCCAAAAATATGCTTTCCTTATTAGAATCATGCCACCATTTTAATAAGTGTGCGACACATCCCTTATTTCTAGTGCTTTCATCTCTGCCTGACAGCATGTCAGTTCTTTCCAGGTTCCTCTGCCAAGCTGACTTTTCCAGCCCCAAATCTTTCTCTTTCTTTCTATTTCTCTTTCTCACCCTCTTCCCTCTCCCCCCTTCTTCTCATGGCGCTGTTGTTGTGGCAAGATGAAAGCAGCTGAGTGAGGCGGTGGCGGGGAAGGCTCGGGTAATCAAAGCACACAAGGAGCTGGAGCTGTGTGAAGGCAGGTGGGTGACACATCAAAGTCAGGGTACGTGTGCTTGCTGCTCTCACCTCTCCTTGTAAATGACCCCCCGCTATAAACAGAGTTCCTGGGGTTAATTTGTGAGTTCACGCGCACACAAATGCAATTACTTTTCTACAGCCTTCCCAAAATTTACTTGCAGAGACCAGTAATAAAATCTTAGCTTTGTTCCTTGGAATATGGCTTTTACAGATGTGGTGTGTAAGGAGACAAGTTGTTGATAGCAGGAGGTGGTTGTTCACCTTCAGCTGAGGGTAGCCCATCACCTCATTGTCCCATCTACCTGTAAGTGTTGTTTCAGGGTTGCTGTAGGCAGGATGGGGGAGCTGCAAGGTCTGAGCAGCGTCTGCTTGTCCCCAGCTGGACCTTGCATGGTCAGAGACCCTGAGAACGTGTTGTCAAGAGATGTCTTGGCTGGGGCAGGCCAGCACCCCTCGCTCAGCCACATGTGGGTGCTGCTTCCTGAGCTCTGCACCCAGTGTGATGGCTTCAGGTCCCCTGTCCGCTCAGCTCAGTAGAAGCCCCAAATTCCCACTCATCTCTAAACTCTGTGCATGTCTCTTGACATGGAGCTAACTGTGGGGCTGGCTGTTTTCTCAGCTGTTGCCTCTCCTCAGATCCTCCTTTGTCTTTGCTGTGGAGCTCAGCAGCTGAGCACCCCAAGGTCTGGGTTGACTTTTGCTCTGTGTTTGTGCTGGGGGACCTGGTCCTTGTCTTAACTGTTTGCGCTGAAGGTGTCAAAATTATTGCACTCTGCCCCTGCCATTTTTGACAGGACTCTTCCTCACTGCCTGCTGATGCCTGTTTCAGTTACTGTTGCTGAGAACCAAAATAACCAGGGCACTTGTCTCTTGACTTTCTGTATCACAACATTTGTGAATTGCAGTGACAACAGGTTTTCATCTTTTGTTTTATTAGCTATTTCTGATGGCCTATAATAATAACCCTTTCTAGCAAAAGGTTTTTTTACTCTTCATTTTTAATGAAAATTCTTTATGACATAGGTCATAATAAAATAATTCCCAGTGAAATTATGTGTGTTTTTTGGGACTAAAACTGGTGATTGAAGAATTTAGAGATAGTGGTATGATCCCTGGGTGCCCTGTTGGTGTACTTACTGGTTATAGCAATAGTTCTTACTTTAACTTTGGTCTCCGGATAACCGTGCTCCACAATAATCAATGCACTGATGACTGTAATTGCAGCTTGTGGTACTGTGGTCTTAAAATTAACTGACTGGGACAATAAAGTTTGGAATTTAATGAATATTTGTAAACAAACTTGATTAGGAAGTAGGTTGAGGATATGCACTGGTGGAGGATAATAGAAGAGACCCATCCTCATCTTTGATAAATAGAACAGATGGAAACCTGAAAATGAACATCAAAGCATGGAAACCATCCCACTGCTATTTACCTTGCATTTATTGCTGCACTATGTCTTAAAAATCTTTCCTTAAAAAAAAATAAAAAAGGAATTTGGCTCCCTACTGCAATGAGATCCTGTGTATGCAATTTTAATCTCTTCTGCAGAACTTTATTATCAGACACGATGTTGCAAACTGGGTTTACAATCTAGGGCTGGTATCAACCTTAAGTAAAGAAATGTCTATTGACACCCCATGATTGAATCATAATGCAATTAAAATGAAAAAGGAAACCACCATTGAAAATGGGAAATAGATTTCATAGTGATGCCTCTGGGGAGGTGGATGGCTGACATCTGGTAGTTACTGAAAGTTGGCTGTGTTCTACTGTTCTTCAGGAACTGCATTCCATTTTTGCGTGTTATAGGTCATGCTTTGTATGCTTCCTTCTGCTTGTGTCCACATGTTTCAGATGCATGTCGTTCATCTCAGGTACAGAGGCCTGTCCTGCCCCTGTGTCAGGCCATTGGGAGTGTTTTGTATGAGTCTGGAAAGTTAACAGTACGAGAGTACATCAGGCTTTGGATGGTTGCTTTAAGATTGCCAGAAATCCCTTTACACCTCCTTGCCTTCTCCCTTCTCTTTCTCCATCTTTATTCCATATTTAAGAATTTGACTTTTATTTACAGGTTTTCCTGCCTGAGTACATGGGTGTCTCTCAAAGAAAAGTAGCATTAAATCCTACTTACCTCACCTCTCTTTTTTTTTTTTTTTTTTTTTTTTTTTTATTTTAAGCTTTGGTTACCTGCAAAGTTTGGCATTAATGGAAATGCATGAAAGGGAAGTGTGTAAGGAGCCTCGGTCAGAGAGCTCCTGCCGTAAGCAATAGACTGGTGAGTGACTGCTCCTGCTGCAGGAATTTGGAGGGGAGGGGATCTTCCAGCAGCTACAGTTCACCCGTTTGCTTCCTACCTGCTGGTTTCCAACAGTATTAATTTTTATGCATTTATTGTATTTAATTAAAAGCAGGGCTGCTTACAGCAATGCTTGCGGAGATTCCGCCTCTCCCCCAAATGCAACAAATAGGCATCTGGTATTTGTTTGGTATAACACAATCCTCATAAAATGCAAACTAATAAAACATAATTATCTGTAAAGGCTTGTTTTGTAAGCCTAGGAATGAGTTTGTTCCTGCATTGTTTTTGTCTAGTTGTAAGATGGTTTTAGCCCCTCTCCACATTAACAGAGATTCAGTTATCACAGCGTTTTAAACCCTGGTTTAAAAGGTAGGAGGTGGTGTGAATGCATGCACAGGGTGGCATGGATCTCTAGAGGTGAGAATAGTCTTTCTGTTCCTTTTAGAAGTTTTTCCCTTACAAACAATGGGTTTTATTTGGAAGCTTTGGTAAAGTAATAGGGAAGGAAATCTGTGACTACACAAACAATTCAGTGTTTCTGAGCTGTTGGCCTTGAAGTTGGGTTTGAGCCCTTTCTGCATACTGCTCATCCTTGGCAGTGTGCAAAGTGTCATGGGTCCACACTCATGATTGGATGTATGTAGGATTCCTTGATTTGGCCCTGACTGCATTACTGAACAGATTTTAACTGCTATGTATCTTCATTTCTCAGAGCATTGCTAGCTTGATCTACCTCCAGCAGTCGTCAGGAGTCCCAGCACAGGATTCAGCAGTTTTGAAGAGCTAATTATACTCATTTCACCTTCGATTTGCTGCTTGCTGTTTGTTTGTTGGCATCTATGTAATTTTGCTTGCCTTTGGCTTGCTGTAACTCTGCAAAGCCCTGCCTGCCACCACATGCTAGCAGTATATTTCTTTTGGGAAAAAGTGAAACCAGATCATCTAAACCAGTTAGATGGTACAGTGAGACACGTGAGTGGTTTATGACTGTCTAAAGATGAAGTGTGAAAATCAAATCCTTTTAAAAAACTCACAGTCCAAACTTACTACTTTTTTGTTTTTCTTTCAAATAGTAGTAAGCAAAAATCCACTTTTTTGTAATGAAAGCTGGAAGCTGTGGGGCTGCAACGCACCTTCAACTTCAGCATGCTTCGGAATATATTTGCTTCAATCCTGTTCTTCTGTGCGCAGTTAATTAAAGTGACAGAAGAGAGCTTTGCTCAGCTTTTAGGTGAATTGTAGCCTTCTCAAAACCAGATATGACTTAGGTATTGCTTTCTCTTTGCAAGACAAACCTTGCAATTTTGAATCTTGATGAGTGGCTGCATTTGTTCTGCAAGTCTCAGAAACAATGGGGTTGGGAGTACATAACAAATTGCCAAATGATAGCGCTTTGGAGAGAAGAATCTTCTTCAAGCACCTCATTCTCTGCAACTTTAGTTTTGCAGAGGCTGCCTTGTTGCAACCCCAGGTGTAGAGACCCACTGCTGGGGCAAGGAGATGCTCCATGGCAAGTCCTGCTTTCTGGGCAGCAGCAGTGCCTGGGCATGGCTGTGTGCTGAGCTGCTGCTGCCCTGTATTGAAGTAATTTTCTTGAAATACATCTTCCTTGAAATACGCTTTTTATTCATCGTATCTGAGGATACTGGTGTAATCAGCTCATTGCTGACTCCAGTTGTTTAACAGCACTGTTGTGGCTGCTCTGAGTCCTCAGCCAGAGCAGGGCCGGCAACAGCAGGGGAGGTGTTAGGAGGCACCCGACTGCCTTATATGATGTTGCTTTCCATGGCCAGAAGTCTTTGATCTATTCAAACAGAAGCCTGAGAAGTGGGGGATGGATTCCACATTGCAGGCTGATGTGTAAATGCATCCTTTTGCACCAAAGTCTCATTTAACCTAAGAGCTAAATGTGCCATGTCTGTCAGAGGCTGCAGAGTCCAGCTAAAAGTCAAATGGTCTGAGATGTTTGTCGTCCCCACCCAGTATATAATGTTCCATTTACTTTTTCTTGCAAGGTCTGGAATTCAGCTGTTGTATTGTTTATCTAGGATATTGGTTCACCTAGATGTAGAGCAGGGAGATATCTCCCTGGAAGGTTTACTGGTTCTTAATTCATTAATGTCTCCAGAATGTTCTGAGACCAGTGTTGCTTTGCATTCACAGCCACAGAATTGAATTTAAAAGTTTGGGTGGCTTCTGATTATGACTTCTTATTTCTCGGGAATAATTGGGTTTCGCTTTACCAGTGCAAATAAAGTGAACCCTTTAGCTTCAGTCCTGCTATCAGTGTGGCATGGACTCATTTGTTCTCTTACCCATTGTGTGCAGAGTGATTGCTTTTGGCACATCTTCTTTTAAATGCAACATAAAGTGAAATCCTGTTATTTGCACACATCCTGTGGCATGCATCTTCAAAGTATCTAGGCAACCTTTATGTAGATGACACTTTTAACTCAAACTTTTCCATCATTATGAGTGTGGTCCTGTGAAAAGAAGCAGGATGAAAAAGGGAGGGAAGAAAGGACTGGCTTGAACTCACTTAGGGCAGCTTGAGTCACTTGTAAGACTCTTTGTAGGAAGTATGATACACACTGAAGATCTCTGCTCTCTTACACTTAAAACATCAACTTCAAACTATTCCATGTTTTTCCTTTGAGCTTGGTCAGGCAGGGGATCTCCTGGCTCTGCTGGAGCTGATAGTACATCTGTCAGGAAAGGGGGATTTCAGCACTTCTGCAATCCCGCAGTCCAAGCAGTGGACTTCACTGTATGGTTCTCGGCTCCAGGCACAGGAGATGAGTGGTCCAAAATGTCTGCTGCTGTAGCCCTGGGACATTTGTGTATTCTGACAGCTTTTGAGTTCAGCTTCTCTGGAAGACTTGAAAGACTTAAGGAGATGCCACCATTGCAACCCCTCCAAGGAAGATTTTTTGAATAAAAGTGTGTCCTTGGGGTCAGGTGTGGCCATCACCCATCAATGGTGCAGATGGAGCAGGCATCACTACTGCAGCAGTATGACCTCCACTTGGGAATTGGTCTCCAAAGCCAAGGTCACTGAGATATGCTGCACAAGGAATGTTGTATCTCCAGACTTTGTATCAGCATGGATGTAATCTCTTAGAGCAGTTCTGCTTTAGCTAGATCGAGCAAGCATCCTCCAGGCAGGAAGCGAGGCCAGTGCCATGTGCTGTGGTTGCTTTGGCAGAAATAGGAGTGGTGTCCTCATGCTTGATGCTTACTGTATTGGGGCTGTGGGTGATCAGCATGGTGCATGTTGGTATTAAGGAACATGGTGGTGGTGTAGGTCAGTGTACACAACAAAACAATCACAATTCCCCCGTCCCCATCAACAAACAGCATACACACATCTCACTTTGCTGCCCTAGTCTGGTGCTGGAGAGCATGATATGTTCCCTATCCAATCTTAAGAAGATGAGGGTGTTTGGAAGACTGATCCCAGAAGCCTGAGACTGTGGTTTGGGGAGATAAAAGGTTGTGTGTACGTGATTTACATTTACTGAGAGTAATTCCTTTGTGCTCTCATTGCATTCAGGGTATCAGCCCAAATACGAGTGACCCTGACAGCATCTTCTCACATGTAGTTTTGTTGGCCCAGAAGAGCAGGCTGAAGGGAAGGGTTGGGAGGCACTGTATGCCATTGTTGCCCCAGGGGCTGGGTTTTAGGAGGTGGCAGCCCCAAACAGCTCACTGAGGTTTCCCTGGAAGCTGATGCAGAACAGAAAGTGAAGCTCAGGTTTCTCAAGACTCCTGTTGCCAGATCCCCTTCTGCATCCCCTCTGGTCTTTATCCATAGCTGTGCCTGAGTGCCTAGCAATAGTAGGACAGTGAGTGTAGCTGTATTTTAGGGAATGCTAAAAGGCAAAAGTTGGGAATGGTCTGGGCCAAATATTTAAAGCGTGGGGAGAAAGGGTCCAGACTTTTGTGTTTGAATACTTAGGATAGTAAGTGAAAGCTTGCTGTTGCAAGGTAAGGCAACTGTTTTCGTAGCCAGAGGTTGGATTTGGGGTTTTTTTCAATTATTATTATTTTATTATTATGATTATTACTATTAAAGGCCAGCTGCTTATATAATCTTGACTTAATTTCTGTGCTACAAAAGGCTAAAGTCATTATCTAGGACTTCATGATTAATGTCCAGTTTGCTTGTAATGAGAGTACTGCTGGTAAGTATTCCTATGCAGTTATTTCTTTATTTGACCTTATGTGTGTGGGTTGGTCATGAAAGCTTAGATGGATATTGACTACTCTCATCTTGACTATTTTAATTACAGAGCAGTAAGAGTCAAGTGGGATAGCATTTTGGGTGGTTGGTGTGGGAATAAAGCAATGTGGTAAATTGAACCCTGGTAGCTCACTTGGGACAGTGGTGAGTTGTTACTACGTTATGGTGGGAGAAGCTGCCAAAGGAATACTACAGTACAGTTAAGTGGGATTGTTAGTGACATGACTGAGTGAATTCATTAGTGACAATGGTGTATTCTTGTATCTCCTTTTCCTTACAACTGCTGGGGGAAGATACTCGGGTGAAACAAGACCAATGGGAAGAAGGGAGGAGGAAAAGAGACACCGAAGATCTGGTGTTGAAACGCAGCAGTTTCCTGGATGGGTTTTACTGAATACTGGCAGTTTGCTGTCAGAGTGGTGTACTCCTGATGAAACATCTTCATGTAGGTGCTGTCTCTGTGCATCTGCTTGTTGGGTAGGTTGGAAACAAGTGGAGGAAAGGACAGACATACTTCTGTTAGGTGGAGCCTTCTGTGCAAAAGGACTGACCTGAGGCAAGAGCTGCCTTTGGCAGAGTATATATTCTCAGTTACTGGTGTTTCCATAGGCAAATAGCAATAAACTTGTAGGGGTGTTTAAGATAGAAAAATGCACAGACAAAGGTTCCACCTTTGAGCTTCCAAAGGAAAGCCAAAGTGAAGAGCTGGAGGCTGTAGACAGTGCAATATTTTCTTAAGTATAGACAGAGCTGTTGTCTGACCTATTTCTGTTTATCAGCATCTTCGTTAGGAATTAGGCTGCTAGGGGACTTTGTAATTTCTGTAGCTAGAGGACAATAATAAAGATGACCCTAAAATAGGAGTGACTTAGAAGGAAAACAATACACACTTGGCTTTAAACAGTAAAATACACTCCTGTAGCAGAGGGTATGCTCATCGTGATCAAGGGTATGAAGGTTTATGCTTGCTTCTGTAGTAAAAAGGGGTCTCTGATTGAGCTGTGCCAGGGTGTGTGAGATGACCTCTGTCCTGCTGGGGTGGCCTAATGCCAGGGTTGATGTGTAATGGGTGTAATAAGATATGTATGTGTAATGAGATATTTTCTGGGCATCAAGAGAAGCAGGGGCAGCATTAAGGAGCTCTCAAGGAGCTAAATACTGTGTATGAAAACCCAGGGATGGAAAGAGGGGGAGAATTAAGAATTAGAAAAACAGCACTACATCTTTTATTACGACGGCTCTTCCCTCTCAGCTCTGTTTCCTCTCGTGTTTGTTAGAAGTAGGGTTGCAGTGTTTGAGTACTGAGGAGGGGAGAAGGTGAGGGTTACTCTCTCAATTTTTAATGTCATATTGTTGAAACAAATACACCTGCAACAGAAATGCTCCTCATGGCTTGAAACACTTCCATGTTGACCGGAGAACTTCTGATGTGAGGGCATTTGATTCTGGCATTCTGGCATCTTGATTCACTAACAAACCAAATGTGAGAGCTGTCAGTGCTGAATGGTGCACCACAAGCATGTGATTTCAAAGCACAAACCTTGTGTGAACTTGCTCCACTGCTCCAAATTTTGTTAGAAACCAAACCAAAACACCAAAGTGTGATCATCTGAGGTAGGTCTGGCAGGGTTTGTGCTGAGACAGCTATACACTGAGACATCCAACTCTGTTCAGGTGCTATCTCACCTGAAACTGGTGTGAAACCACTATGGAGTCAGAAGGGGGACAGCCTGCAGGGAGATGCCATCTGCACCACAGGCTTCCTGGGTGTTGCAGCCAGGCCTCTGGTTTAAGGAGTATGATTTTCTTTTAAACATGGTAAAAATGATGTGCAAGATGTATTTTTAAACAGAGCATGTTTGTTTTGTATCCCTTTGGCAGAGAGTTTGTGTCTGTGTAACCACTGTAGCTAAACTGTCTTTTCTGTCTCACACCCATTATGCAAATGTTATATTACGTCCTTATGTGTTTTAGTTTTGGTTTTTATTTTGTACAGAGAATCAGGCATGGTTGCATTGGGAAGCAGGTGTTGCAGTGGTATTTGAAACACTTTGCTGCTCCATGGGAAGGGGGATGGAGGAGCAGGCAGGGAATGGAAGATGCTTCCTGCTTTCTGTCCATTTGCAGGGGATGGTTAAGCAGACACCTGAGCCTCAGCTTCTGGCAGTGGAAACATCCAAAGAATGTCATTGTCTACTGTATTAAAATGCAATGCTTGAAAGTGTCTCACAACACGAAGGTTTATTAAACATTGCATTTGGAGAACACTGGGAAGTGCTAAGATGGCCCTGGGTGTGTGAATGATGACAGCACAAACTGGATTCTTTCTACAGGATTTTTCTCCCCCTACTTTCTTGTTTGAGGCCTACGAGTGTGTCTAAATAGTGGTTAATGAAATTAACTCTGGAGCCTGTTTGGATGCTATATGTGACGAAAGCTGACTTTTTTTCTTCCTAATTACAAATGCTGCCTGTGGTTTTGCTCCAGTTTTTTGTAATATCAGAAAAACTGATCCAACATGCCTTGCACGTTTTTCCTGTTACATTATGCCGTGGAAGTTTTGACCTCTAGCTTTTCATAGTAGTTTGTAAATTATGTATGAAAATGTTCTGTATTGTTACCATATGAACTCCATGGAGATGGGGTGTCTTGAGTTGCTTGGTTTGGTATGTGCATCCCCAAACTTGGAGTACACTATTTTGTACTCACTTGTATTGAAGATAACTTTTGTCTGTGCCTGCAGAAAACCTAGAGTCGCTCTCAGCCAGTTTAAGATAATGGATCACTTGAAAGAATGTTGCCTAGTATTTATTGCTGCTCACCAGAGGATAATTTCAATAAGAGTTTATCATATTTATTCAGCAGCAGACTAATAAATTCAGATTTGTTTAAACAAAGACTCGAGGAAGAACTTGCTAAACACTTACGGTTATATTCATGGCAGGCATAAGCTACTCCATTTCACTCAGTGTACTTGTACCTGCTTATGTCACCAATTAATTTGGCTCTTAATATCTTATTTTCAGCACATTTTTTGTTCTTCTGAGTACTGCAGTCATATTCATCCCTGATGTAAGTCTGTTGTGGATAATGGCATCTCTGATGCTGTTTGTCTGTGGACGGGTTTGATTTGTTGTTGTGGCAAAGTCTAGATAAAGAAAAATACTGTTTCAGGAAGGAATGATCTAATATGCTGAACTTGAATCCAGGACGGTCTTGAATATGAATTCTCCTGTGCTGTGCTTGTGACTTTGAACAGTTCACTCAATCTGTCTTTCCCCCCCCCCATATTTAAATACAATAAAGTATGGTGTTTGTATATGGAAAATGTGTGCAAATACATTTGTAGTTTGAGATTTTTGCTAGGAGTCAATCTAAAAATGAAGAAACCAGGAGTGAAACGAGTGGTCAAACGATGCCTGAGAGCACACCTGAACCGGGTGAGAGGTACATTTTGACATAATACGAACTTAAAGCTGTATGTTAATCTCATATAACTTGCTCTACTTGTGTTTGGCATTGCTTCTGGAAGCCAAATGGATGTTATTAAAAACAAAAGCTTTCACCCAAACTGAAATTTCTTACACCAAAGTTTAATTTACAGAGCCATATCCTTTGTGGGAAGGGAGATAGTCTGAGTAAGTGGAGTATATTATGTCTGGTGGTGTCCAGATTTTTCTCTGCTGTGAGATGTGTGTGATTTAAGTGTCTCTCCATGTTCAGAACTGATGTATAGATCATGGGTTTCATTTACACACCTGCACATACATACACATCTTAAATAGAACTGAGTACACCATGACTTTCTCTGTTTGGCTGGTTGTAATCCCACCAACTTGCCCTTTCTTTGGTTTTAATCATCTTTACTATTAGGTTGCTGCAAACTCTCTGCAATGACGTGCACTACATATGTTAGCTGTGAAAACCAAACAACCCCTCAGAGGTTAAAGAGTTACAGAGCACAGCGCCACAAAAACTCGGACGATGAAACAACTCAGCAAATGAAACATGGTTGGTTTTGCAGGCTTTATTCTTGACTCTGGTACTCTTTTGGACTCTGAAATTCATTTCAGACCTAGCCAGAGCAGTGGCAAGAGCAGCACAACCTGACCAAATAGTCCTGTGCCCCTTTTTGTGCTGGGTGGTTTAACCAGTGCTTGTGCTCCACCAGAGATTTTGGCATTCACAGAAGATGATGATGTCTTGAAAAGCTCTGCCTCAGTGAAAGTCTGCTGTTTGGACCTGCAGAACATGGAGGGTTAATAATGTCTGGGAGAAAAATGTAATGGATGGTGCCCTTTTCTATGTAAAATTAAGCAAAGAAATGCCGTGGTTATTAATGTAGAAAGGCCTACTAACAGTTGTTGACTTTTTAGGAAATGTTTGCATGTGTTGGTTGTTTCTGTTCCATCGCAAATAGATTTTCTGTGTCCTGGTAGTGAATCACAATTTTTTTTCCACTTTGTTTTTAGTTAAAAAGTAAAAGAGAGAAAACCTTTTTATACTAGTGGTTGGAAAGCTGAGGAATCCATAGGAGATAAATAAGCTGGTAAAGATTATTGAACCAAGCAACGGAAGTGACAGATTCTTCTGCCTTTGAATCCTTGACCAAAAAATTTATTAATATGACTAATATATTGCTTTCTTAATGTGACCTACTCTTGCACTGTAAATGATTTTTTATGTGCGCACTATGCCTTCTGAAATACAGAGTAAAACAAAGCAACTGGTGTATACATTTTTGCCATTAGCAGTAGTGTTTGAAGTGCTGATGCAAGCTTAAAATTATTGGCCAACAGGGAGTAAGAGAAATCTGGACAATTTTTTATGCTTTAAAGTCTTCCCATGTATATTTAAAACACCTG
Source organism: Acridotheres tristis (assembly GCA_037013685.1). Classification (NCBI taxonomy): domain Eukaryota; kingdom Metazoa; phylum Chordata; class Aves; order Passeriformes; family Sturnidae; genus Acridotheres; species Acridotheres tristis. The sequence goes on along the minus strand of CM072886.1, from coordinate 136,189,985 downwards.
AGCATGCGTGTCTGTGCAGTCTCTGGGCTGCGAGTGTTTATGTGCCTGATGACCTTCTGCAGGCAGGCCTCAAAGATGCACTTGCAGTTAGTATTTGATGCACAGATGTTACAGGGTTTTAATTGCTTTTGTGTCAGGACTGGTGGCAGGGCTCTGTGGTTGTTATTTGCATGGAATAACTGCTAGGAGGTGGATATCAGAACTGAAATGGTGTTGTACTGGGCCTCATGGATGTGTAGATGGTACAAGATGGGGCTCCTAACTAACAAAAGGCTGCTGTTGTTGGCTGCATCTGCCCTTCTCCTGGAAAGAAGGCGAGATGAGAGTCAGCAAGTGGTGACTGTCATTTTATTCCACCTGATCTTGCAGGACCTCTCCGTTAAAATATCCAGAGGTGGTTTTAAATGGTGCTGTCCTGTGTTGTCAGCAGGGCGTATACCACAACACCAGGTTGTCTGGAAATACCCACTCCCTCTGTCTGCATTGCTGGGGGACAGGTACATGGGTGTGTGAAGGGAGAAGCTGGAGTTTGGCTGGCACTGCTTCAGCTATTGCTCTGCCCAGGAAACACCAGTGTTCCCCTGCATGGCCTGGAATGGGGTAGGAAGTTGAACTTTTGTTGCTATTCAGAGCAAAACAGTGATGGAGACTGCAAAATTCAGAGTTTGCAACTATCAGTTTGGGATAACAGATTTATTTTGAGAATAAGGGTGAGGAAGAGAACTGGGTGCTTTGGCAAATTGTATTTGTGCTGTTATGGCCTTGTGCTGTTTGGCACTCCTAAAAGCACAGGGGCGTTGAGGTCTGGATGTGGCTTTGTTACTAAATGGAGACAGCAAAGATAAATGGCCTGCATGGTGTTTCCGAAGAGATACTTTGTGCACTAACCATGTCAATCTCACTGCAGGGTGGAGGTTACTGGACTATGTCGGTTTGGGCCCTTACCTCTTAGCATGGGTGGCATTGAAATTGCAGAGCACTGTCCTTGGAGCCTCTTCTCAGCTAGTGACTGAAATCTGGTGTCAGGATTGTAAGGGGAGATTTTAATGGCTGTGCAGCTGGGGAACAGCTACCAGGAATACTGTTAATGAGTGTTTATGACCCTTCCTGGTGCCTTCAGTGGTTTTGGTGCAATAAATGGACACCTTTTTAGTGCTGGTTTGAAAAGGGACAAACTATTTTTGTTTGATTGCTCCTGATTTGCACCACGTGTGCTGTAATCTCTGCCAGTGTCCTTGCATTAACAAATTTCTTAAAGGTTTTACGGACATTTTCCATTAGCTGCACCGTAGCTGTTGCCATGAATATTTAATGTCAAGAGCTGTACTTTTTGTTACTTTTATTCTTTTTTTCATTGCTCTGCTTTGACAAAAGAGGATATTTGCCCTCACAGAGCAGGTGTAGCCCACATGCCCTGCACACCCCACTTGTACCTTCCCCTTCAGTTTTTATCTGCAGTTTAGCAGCAAGACCTTAAACTTCTCCTCCTCCTCCTCCTGGCCCTCCTCCATAGCCCTCAGGGAGCGGTTCCTTTTCCAACAGAATTTGCAATTGAACTTCACTGAGCACAATGGCTGTCCCGTGCCTCCCCTGGGTGCCAAGGGATGAATTCCCCACGCTTCATGGATCGCTGGGCCTTCTTTATCTGCAGCAGAAACAGAGGAATGCCTACAAGACAGAGCCACTTCTGAGGGTGCACATGGATCCACAGTGTCTGGGACACCCTCTGACTATTTAATTTCTTTGCTGAAGGAACCACATTATTCTGATTTGTAGCCCAAATCCTCTTTGGTGGTAATTTGTGTGATTCATTCTTCTTCCCTTGTCATCTTTCTATGTCTTTCTTGGCTCCTGTTCCCCGCCTCTTGTGCACATCCACAGGCTGTGTTTTGTTCTCAAGGAAGGCTGTTTTACATTTTCCAGGAGGGAGAATAATGTAAGCCCAGGATACCCAGCTGCATGGGGCAAAGGTGGAGGTGTTATGGCCTTAGGATAAGCTTTGCTAAGTGAGTGAAGTATCTGCTTAGCTACATTTAAACATTTCCTAAACACTAATGTGGAACAGCCCTGCTGGGGTTTGTGTCCCCAGCTAGCCTAGTGGAGTTGCAGGATGGGTGATGGAATTTGTCTGAACTGTGCAGCAACTCTGTGTCAGGGCTGGGGGCAGGATATGGCACCCTTCTATGGCCATCTTCAATACAAATTTGGGGGTGAAGCTCTTGAGTTTGTATTATGTGAACTGTGGTCACTGTTGAACTGATATCCATATGTGCTGGTGCTTATTAATGTGTAAGTGGCCAAATCTATTGCAAAGTTCTAGCAAGCCCTTTGTGCAGGAGCAGGTTTCCACCCCTGCTGTGTTATGGTGATGTGCATTAGCAGCCTGTGTCACGCATTTGGGTTTCTGTGGTTTCAGAGACACTGAAGGGCATGCTGCTGTACCCATTGAGTGGTTCTGCAGTTATCTCAACCATGGTCCATGCTGGCAAGAGCAGGAATGGGATGATGCATATGTTGTCTGTTCAGAGAAGCTTTGTGCTGGTTGAAAACATCTTCCTGCTGGGGATTGTCTCAGTAGGTCTATTTCTAATTGTTAATTCAGATGTAACTTGTTGCAGCCGAGTTAAAACCACACGTCCTGGATTAGTTTGTATGCCAACTCTTAGTGTGAGGCTGGACTGAGGGTTAGAAAAATGTTTGATGGTACAAGGAAGCTTGGGGGCAAGAGGCTTTTCCTTCACCATCATCGTTTTTACTGGAACAGCCACAATGCTTCCATTCTCCAAAGCTTCCTGCAATCTCTGTTTAGTCTCTACTTCTGACACTGAGCTAAGCCTGATCAATGGAGAATTTGAAATCTCCTGCTTTGCAAATTAGTTCCTGAAGCCTATGGTCACAGTCGTGCCATTGTGGGTATCGCAACTACAGGAGCCCCATGTGCCCAACATATCTTCTGTTTTCCAGGATGTGAAAATTGAAAATACTCAGTTCTGGAGGCAGGTGCTGAGGAGTACATGGGAATGGAGGGCTGGGGCTTGAGAGGCTAAAACATTTCTCATTGCAGCTTACGTGGAGTGATGCTGGATTGTGACAACAGTGAGATTGGGCTTTGCAAAACCTACTTAAAATTGCTCCACAGGTAGGTAATAACTTTGAGGCAGCAAATGCATTTGTTCTGTCTCGCAGACTTACCACTCTACCAGCCACAGCTGCTCATCACAGCACTTGCAGACATGTAGGAGTGAGGGGATGGGGCTGCTTGAGCCACTCTGCCTGGCCCCTGTGCCTTTAGATGAGGAGGGAGAGAGAGAGATGATGTCCACAATACCTTTTCAGGAAGGAAGGGAAATGCTCCTGGTATCCTGCAGGCATGGAAGAGTGCACAGAAGGCAGAAGGAGTACTATAGGTGAATATTAATCACGGCTTTAGGTTTTACTTTCTGACAATATGTACGAAAATGTTTATTGAGAATTGTGAAGAAATGTAAAGCATTACTGGAAAGCAAGTGGTGGCTGTATTGAGTTTGCTTTCTTTCCCCTGCAAAAAGCTTTTGTCTCCTTGCAGGTACTCCCCATCACCTATGGTATGCTTCCATGCCAGATTAAACTGATGTAAGTAATCTTACTCCTTTTGGATTTAGGGAGTGAGAACCTGTGCCTCACTCTTTGCCTTCCTCTCTGCACTGAGAAGGGAACTAGGGCTGGTGTGTAGTTTTTTTGCAGGTGAGCCTGGCTGTGGTCTTGTCAGCAAAGGACTACTAACCTGCAGTCTCTGAACTGGACATGCTTAACAAAAGCATTGCTAACAGGCTCCTCTCTTTTTAATCACCTTGATAAGACATGCTTTGGAAACATCCAGGCTTCCCCACTCTCCCCTGTCCTGTCCCTGGGGGGGAAACGTCTCTGATTACTTAAACTTGGATTTCCCTAAATGAGAGTTTACAAGCAATTGGGACACTTCCATCATTGCTCTAGCCTTTTATTCAAGATAATATTAAGAGACATCATAACATCACAGTGTCAGAACAAACAAAGCCCTATGTAATTTTATTCCATATTAATGTGGAGCGTTGCAGATGGTGCTATCATTAGACAGCAATCTATAAAAATGGCCCATGAGACAAAGCCCTGGCACAATTATTTATTCTTCAATTATTTATTCAGCCCTTTAGGATGTGTAATACTGACAGACAGCACAGAATGTACTGCCTACCAATTTGCAGATCTTGATTGACTGAGTCTGCCGTCATCAATGGAATAAAATATGTATGGGGGAGGGTGATGTCGCATGGCTTTGAATTTTATTTTTTGTTTGTTTTCCTGTTTATTATATGACTTTAAGGCTACTGCTTTGAAGCAACCTCATCCATCCCTTTGTTCATCTGTTTATTTCAGTTAATTGCAAGGAAGATTTAGTGTTCTGAACCTGAGGTTTTTAATCTCCTATGTGCTTGGAGCCAGGGGTTGATTTCCCCACAGAACTAACATCAGCTGGCCAGCCTTGCGGGGCAGATTAATTGAGTGGGCGCCTGCTTTCCTGCCAGCCCTGTCAATCCAGGGAGCTCTGCTCCCAGCAGTTGACAGCGCTGTGTGTTCTGCACAGACCCACTGGTTTCCAGTTGGATTAGTGGGTGAAGATGCAGGCTTGTTTGGTTAAGACTCTCTGGCCCAAGACATGGCCTGGTTGTGACAGCTATTACTATTGCAGCAGCGTTTTCAGAGAGGAATTTAACCCCTTGATGAATTTTTACTGTTGCTTTACCATCAAAATGATGTCACTTCCATCAAAAGAAATGCATCTGCCTTTAAATGTACCTTTGCCTCCTGTGTGATAAGAAATGTTTCTGTGGTTACCCAGTGAACCAGACCTAGGAACTGATCTGGTTTAAAGCTAAGGACTGATTAGGCTTAGGCTTTAAGTGGCAATAAAATTGCTTAAGTGTCATTGTCCAAAATGGCTCATATTAATCAGAAAAATCCTCCTAAGCAGCTATATTATATTAACAGTAACATTAATTCTGTCGGATTTTAGAGTCCAAATACGATGCAAATTTATCTGTCACTAGTGTCTGCTTTCTCTTTCTGGTATGTGTTTGTTAGGTTCATCTCTTTGACATCCATATTGTCAAAGACCCTACCTCTGACTGAAGCATACCTTAAACTACTGCCTGAACGTACCCTTCTGTATTGTTATTTTTTATAAAATAAATCTATAGTTGGAAAAGTCTCCCCTCCTTCACCACAGCACTTGTCTTCATATCCGTGATAAAAATGAACAATGGCCGTTTCACTCAGAAACACTATTTCTGTTATTTATAGATTATATTAACTACATGTCTTTAAAACTGTAAAATCCAACCCTGCTCTTTTATTTGATGTTGAGTCATTCTGTCAAGTCCTTTGTATTAAGCTGGTAAATTTTGGACTAGTGTAAGTAACCTCCTAATTTTTTAGTTTAGTGGTAAATCTGTAACAAGTGCCTTGTAAACCAACAAGATAAAGTCTCTAATTAGATTAGTTTGCAATTTCTAGGTGCCTGTTTAGAGGGCCAAGATAGCTAGCTTTTTTCTTGATGAGATACGATCTCTTGGTCATTTGCTTCATTTATGTAATTTCTTAAATTTGACTTAAATCTTATTCTGGATTTTAAAAACAGATGGAGAAAATGTATATGTATGCTGTATCCCAGCCCTGCAGGCAGCTGGAGCTGCCATTGCTTGGCAGAATATTTAAATTGTGTGGAAAGGAGTTGGGGGCTGCTGTGTTGTCACTTATTTAACCCAGGCAGCCTCCTCTGGCTTCTGGGTCCACTTCTACCCGGGTCCCCTTCCCTTTTCCAGACCCTATGACCGAGGCTTTGCCTGCTTCAGCATTCCTGAGGCAGCAGGTCCTGATCCAGGCTGTGCATGTGTGGGGCTGGTCCAGTGTGCTGTATGTGGGACGTTTTGTGTGTGCTGGGCCTCAGGGACTCAGTGGGGCTGTGCTGGGCTCATGCTGATTGTGGTGGGAGACCAGTGTGGGAGGGGAGCAGCCTGACACTCTTCCATGGCTGCAGCAGCTTGTGTCCAGGCAAGCTCTCCTGCAGGAGTGGGCTCACCTGCTGGGATAGCTTCACAATTTAACCCGTTTTCAACCATCCCTCGTTGTGTAGCTCATAGTCACACAAGCAGAAATGGGAAAAACCTCACCTTATTGCTTTGGGCTGTTATTTTTCCTGTGGTGTTTTTAGATTTGAGAAGCCCCTGGAAGGGCTGAGACAGCAGAGAATAGGGGCAGGCACTGGCCATGGCTGTGCCCACCTGCAGCCAGCCCAGGCCCACTTCTGCCATTGGAATGGAGAATATCCCCCTCCTGGGAAGTCACTTCCCATTAAAGGCTGCCAAAGCTTCCTATCCTCACCCTTCTATTAAAAGAGCGACTAAATTAATTCAGTGAGGGTGACTAAAAGAGCCAAGAACAGTATCCCCAACCACCATTTTTGGCATCTCTGCCCCTTAGGAGAGCTATGTCATGGCTAATCCCCAGGATCCTCCTCCCACCCATCTTCCCAGGTTTGGGAGGGGAGCCAAAGCCGGATCCTTGGGATGTGACGCTACTCTGAAATACCAATTGCTACGGTTGCCCAGGTCTGTTTGTCAGCACTATTGAGTGCTGCTTAATCCCCTTTTGTGTCCACTCTGGAAGGACAGCTGGGACTTTGCAAGTTGGTTCATACTGTATTCACAGCCCTGGGGAGAAGAAAGGTGAAATCACAAATGGAAAGGTGTTGGGTGTGGGGATGTGTGTGCACATGTACTTGGTCTTCATGTGATGTTCATGTAATGTTAAGAAGAACATATCTGAGTGATGCTAGCAGCTTAAGTAAAGCAAACAAATTAGCGGCAAAGTCTGAAAAATTTCTGCTGACACGCAGGCTTTAACCCAGGCAGTTGTGCCAAAAGATCCAGAAAAGGCTTAATGGCAGGAGATAATGCTGCTGTGTCAGCACACATTTTCAGCCCTAGCTGTGAATTTCCTGGCTTTTGTGTACTTGAGTTAAACCCTGATGTTAGTAGCCCATCACCCCCTCCAAATAAGTACCCTCAAACAAAGAGAGAATCAAATCCCAGCAGTTTGCTACTTAGTGGGGGAAACTGGTGGGTAATAACGTGTTCAGTGGCATGAACCTGATGAACACTGAGAGCAATTTTACAGTCCACGAGCCACCTATTACACCTGCAGTAGTTTAGATCAGTGTGGGCATTCCTGGCCAAAAATTCCCAGAAAAATATTTTTAGTTCCTGGATCAATAGCTAGGGCTAACAAGTCCTTGGGAGTCAGAAGTGCAGCCACCAGTAATCTTTGTGCTGCTGCTGATAATGAAACGTGTGCTAAAAAAAAAATCTTTCTTAAGCAATTGTTTGATTATACTTTTAACGAATGCAGGCTGCAACCAAACACTTTCATGACGACTGTATAATCTAATTACTGTTGCAATTTATCTATGGCTTTTTTATATTTTGCTGTTTAGTCCTTGCACCCTGCAAGTTCCCAGGCACAGGGGCATATTCTTGCAATAATCCCTGTTATGTCCTGGGCACTGGAAATGCCACATGAGCTCCTGGGAGCATGGTAAAGGTAGCACCCAGGGCATTCGCTCTCTAAGGAAACATGATTCGTCTTACAGCACCAAAACAGGAAGACAGATACTGGAAAAAATAACAAAGATACCTAGCAACATTTCAGTGACAGCAGGATTTGATTTTGAGACTCAGAGTCTGTGCTGGAATCCATTAGGTTCTGATCCCCAGGTGTCCTACTCCCTCAATCTCCTCTAACAAGAAACATTTGAGAGAAGGGAAAGGGAAATATCTCTCTTGAACTTGAAACTGTAACTGGTGTGTGAGTGAATCTATCTAATCCAGCAAAGCAGGGACAGGGTTTATCTTCTGCCTCAGCCAAGCCCTTCTCAGTGTCTGCAGTGAGGAAATGTACAAAAGTGTAATGTTCTTAGTAATCCCTTCTACGTGTGTGCTTTGGAGTACTGCTGGGATAGCCGTGCACTGAGCGTGTTCGTGCTATTGGCAGCCTGTTTGTGCTCAGCTGTCCTGCTGACCCCTTCTGAGCACTGGGACTGGTGTATCCACCCCAGGTGACTGGTAAGGTTGGAAGCATGGCCTTGAGTACCATCAGGTCTGCTGAGCAGATAAACTGAAGACATGAAATGTTAGAGATGTTTTGGGCAAGGTGGGTTATCTGGATTTGTGTGATAGCTGATAGAGAGAAATGCACACTCCAGGGTGCAGTTCTTCCCCTCCTGATGTGGCATTAAAAGTAGGTCAGATGACTCAGGCCCTAAAGCTTCACCATGAGCTCTACAGAGATGAGATGCCTGGTTCAGATTGTAGTTACTTGAAGAGGATATGACTAGTACTTAGCTTAGATGAATATGGGTTTGGACTTGTGCTTTAAACAAGTCTTAGCAGAGGTGCTGCTTTCATGGAAGAGCAAATGTTATTTCCACTACCTGTGGAAAAGCTGCATACTCAGTTTTTCTGGAAAATGAACAGCTTTTTTTTTTCCTTCACTTTTTTGATGTACTGTGGCAAAGTTCAGAGGTACCATTCTGCATTCTTTTGGCATTGGAAACTTCCCCAGGTGTGTTTTCCTTTGTCCTGTCCTTGCAGCAAGTACGCCCATGGGCATGTACAACCACCCATTTGCCCTCTCCCTTGGAACTCTCATGGTGCCCTTGCTACTAAATGGTTTTGTGGCAAATGGTCTGTAGAGTTAAGAGTGGGGTCATCTATCTGTTTTAAGTCATGGCTTCTGTGAGCATGTTTGATTTGCAGAGCTGATTTCTAAAAAGACCTGATGACTCTGGTTGCATACTGCTCACCATTGTGAGTGATGCTTGCAGTCCATTTTGAGGAATACAGTGCAGGGCCCGTGAAATTACAGCTTACCTAGCTTCTGCCTTTGTTTAGTAGGGTTGGAATGATGTGGTTAATATCTATATTATGGTGAGTGGAGATGGGAGGAGGAGATCTGTCCACAAGCCATTCTTCTTTTAAATCACCTTTGCCCCCTCTATCCAGATTGCTGAGCACTCCTTGCGTTTGGTCCTACTTCCCTCCTCCATCTTTGTCACAGTGCAAGCTGGCTTGTACTGGGCAGTTAATCTGACCACTGATTGGATAAGCAGCTTGGTTTAAAAGGCAAGCCCCCAAAGAACAGAGATAGGACAGAACTGGAGACAGACAAGGATTTAATCCAATGAGTTCCAGCCCTGGCTGCAGACAGCTATTAGTCAGCGGGCTGGCAGCCTGATCTGTGAGCCAATCCCAGACGTTTACCCGGGAACATTGAAAGGGGTATATAAAGCCAGGTCAGAACTGAATAAAGGCTTTTGTCACATGGATTACAGAGTGTAGCATCTTCTGTCTCTGATTCTGCTCCGTCGCATCTAACGATTGGTGAGTCCCGACGTGATCCGGCATAGCCGTACCACGGTGGATTCTGGCCGACAGCCAGAGAGCTGCTCTGTCACACCTAACACATCCTTACACCGACGCCTTACACCATTGAACCCAACGTGGATTCAGGTAAAACCAGTTGTGCACCAGACCTAGCAAAGATAAAGTGACTGCCACGGTTCAATACTGAAAGTGCTTCTGAAAAGCTCCTTTCCTATGAAAGGCAGCTTTTTGTGTACACAGCTGACTTTGGAAGCTGGTGTTTTACAAGCGTCCTGTGCTCCTTGTTCAGGTGGGTAGTTTGAAGAGAGACCGATGAGGCTGATCCAGATGTTCAAAGACTGGTGCAGCTGCTGCAAGGTTTTAGTTTGGAAACCTTCAGCTGCATTTTACCTAAGGAGTTGAAAAGTCCTGAAACAACCAGCACTGTCAAGTGGTAAGAAGGAAATGGAGTGTTTTCCTCACCTCTTCTTTTTGTGGGACTCACAAAACCCCGAACCTTTCTGAGTCAAATAATCACCTTCTACTTATTTTTCTCCAGTGGGCCTCCAACTTCTGCATCATATGGACAATATAAATACTGCACATAGCTGACATGTAAACATACAGATCGTGTTTTCAATAAAAGCAGAATACACTAAATTAGAAAGTGGAGTATATTCCACATTACTCTGATATGCTGGTTTATGGTAAAAACACAATTTGGACCGTTCTTTCTTTGAGTTTTTAAATAAGTGGAATGTCTATTACTTTTACCTCTGTAGTACTTCAAATATTGCAAATATGTATAACAGCTAAAATAAGGGGTATGCTTTGTCAGTGATTTGCTGGCATACAAGAGTTATTTTTACACAAAAGAAAGCAGAAAATTTGAGTGAAGCTCTGGCTTTGAAGATTTCTCACAGAGTTGTGGTTTTCACTCTTGGCTTCTCTATGGCTTGTTGTCCTTCTCAGGGTGGTGGTGGTGGTGGTGGACATAGGTTTTTCTGATTGCTCCAAGCTATGGCTGGTAGCCTGCCTACAAACCAGCTCTGAGCTCTGCAGAGCAGGATTGTGGCATCTAAATATGCAAGTAAATAAAAACTTTTTTTTAAAAGGGATAGCAAAATTAAATGATGTTTTGTAAAGGACAAGGGAGGAGGCAGGAATGAGGATGCTCTTTTCTCAGTTTCTCTTTCTCTACAAGGTTCTTTTGGACTGTGCAACCTGATGAAAAGGAAGATAGGCCAGTGTTGTAGAGGTCCACAGTGCTGCACTTCCGCATTGGGCCACAGGTATTGGAAAGCATCTCACTGACAGAGATTGAGGAAAAAAAAAAAGTAGCTTCTCATAACTCCATAGGCTGCTTCGAAAAATGTACCATTTAATGGATATAAGATATAATATTACAGAGCCTTAAGGGTGGGCCGTGGTATATTGTTTAATAGTTGAATTCTGTCATATACAAGTCTTCATTTTGGAGGGCACTGCTTTCAGGCCATGCAGAGAAACATCCAATAAAGGTTTTAATCTGTAGGAAGCTGCATTTCCTCTGTGTTGTGTGAGACCTAGATGCCACTTAAATCTCATGTATCTGTCAAAATACTTCATAGGTGAATTGAAGTATCTTGGCTTCATGGTGACCCCCTGTTTTGGTGACAGTTTCCTCCCTGGGAACATCACAAGGAGCAGATGTGCCAAGTGTCTTTGTTTCACTTGGTCAGCCACTTGCCTTTCAGTAACATCTTTTTTCCCAGGCCTCTATGCTAAATGGAAAAAAGAAAAAACAATCCATCTTCAGCTGGCATTCCACAGATGGGCCTCATGCACCCTATGCAGGGCCTGTGTGCTGTAGGAATCAGAGGGTAGAAGTTGGAAGGGACCTCAAGGATCACCTGGTCCAGCCTTTCTTGGCAAATATATGGTCTAGACAATATTCCCAGCACCCTATCCAGCCAAATCCTAAACACATCCAGTGCTGGAGAGTCCCTCACTTCCCTGAGGAGATTATTCCAATGACTGGTTCATTTAATTGTGAAAATTTTTTGTCTTGTAATCAGTTGAAATCTCCCCAGAAGTAACGTGTACCCTTTTGCCCTTCATTTTCCCCTGTGACAGGAGCAGAAGCCCCTGGAGCAGGAAGGTCTCCCATAGCTGGGCCAGCGAGGAGATGCAGTGTTGGAGCAGTTTGTGTTGAGCTGGGCTTTGCTCAGCAGGGGTGGCTTGGAGCCAGCAGCTCGCTGTGTGCTCAGACCTGTGCCAGCACAGGACCTTGGCTCTGTACCTGGCCTGTGGATGTTGCAGCCACTCCAGGCACGTGTCTGCTCTTGCCTCCATGGTGGGACAAAGGCTCAAGTTGCTCATCTACTTTAAAAGCGTCTGCAGGATGCTTTGAAACCAGTCATGAGAGTTTAATTTTGGGGAAAACCAGGATGTGAGAGAAGAGATGGCTGTGAGCAGAGGCAGTGGGGTAGTAGAGGGAAGCAGGCCAGCCTGTCTGCATGGCCCTGATTGGGGTTTGAATGGGCTGTGAGTGGTGTGATGCTTGTGGGAGGCTTAGAGCAATAAGGGCTTTAGTATCACTGAAACAAGAAAAGAGTCTGGTGTATTGTGCTCACATCCCTGAATAAAACTATTTTATAATGGTTCTGGTAAAAGGTTTTAGGGCCAAAGAGAAAATGGGAATGTTTTGATTCTCTTTATAAGGATAGTCTTTGCATTAATTCCTTTCTGTTAAATTGAAGAGAATGTCCTGGCAAAATGTCATTTGAAAGGATTATTTTGGAGTTTCAATGCGTCTTGCCAATCCCTTCTTTCTTTGCTTCACCTCCAAGAAGAGTAGAGAAGTGTATGCTGAAATAAATTTTGGCTTCCTAGCTATTTAGGGGCATAAGAGTAAAAATAATTTTGAAAGAAATGAAAGCTTACAGAATAGAAAACACTTGTTTCTATAGTCCATTGCAACTGAGAAATTTGTTATATTTACTTCCCACTTTTCAGTTTTGGTGTGAAGTGCACAGGTTTGCAGCCTGAGAAAGGGTAGAAGCTTGGCTTGCATGGCCATTCTTATTACACAGTCTTGTCCAGCTCTCGCTTCTCTCTTTGTTTACAATCCTTGTGAAGTTGTTTTTATTGAGATTTGATGTATGTAAATTCTGTAAAACAGTGATGAATTGAAAGTGAGAAATAATTTAGCACTTGATTTTGAGTAGTACTCTTGACACAGTGAAATTAGACTTATTGCATTCTAATTTTAATGTATTTTTAAAAGAAAGGAAGATAATTGACTGTTTTTCACTGAATTTTATAAATGGATTTGTAACTCCTAGTGGTTTCAAAAAGAAGTAAACTTGAATGATGCATGAGAGGATGTGATCTGTGACTTATGGCACAAAATAAGAAATGGCTCCAAGATGTACTTTACACAAATACTGCAGTGTGAACAAAACTTTGCCATAGGCCATTCCTCCCTTGTCATCCACTTGTGAACATACTGTGTTCTTGTTGTGATTGCTTATGAAGATGCAGAACAGTCAAGAATATTGGTATTTTCTGCTGTGACTTAGTAGATAAGCTTGGTAGGGATTGAATACCACCTGTCCTGCTCTGTGAACCTAAAGCTATAGTTTGGGAGCCATATATTCACGGGCAACTGACTTTTCATTTTCTCTGGGTACTGATCTTGCAAAGTTGATTGTTGGTTTTGCTACAGCCCTCTTTTGCCATATGTGGTAATTACAGACTGGGGCTTTGCTTGTATAGCCCATTTGGTTCTTAAAAATACTTTAAGCTTGTTTCTTTCTTGATGCTCGCCTCTGATACCTTTTGACCTTACAGTGGAGATGCAGCCGGAGCCAACAGCAGTTCTCATGAGAGAAGGGATAGCAGAGAGCCCTTGCAGCAGTGATAGCCCAAAACCCTTGCAAAATTAAGATCACAGGGTGGTTCAGAGGTGAAGCTTCTGTGCTACCAAAAAAAGTCTCCTGGTAGGTAAGCATAAGTTTGCTGTTCTGAGTTGAACAAAATATGTACACTCCTCTGTGTGGCCATGTTCATAAAAGGTTTTCCTTGTGGGAAGCTGCTTGAGATTTTACATCTGGTTCTATCATTCAGATAAGGTGTCTCATGCAGCATGAGCAGGTCTTTACATTGCCCAGGCAGTTTTGTAACTGTAGGCCAGTGGACAGAACGGTTGCTTTTGGTAATTTCTTTTCTGAAAAGTGTTTTCTTCTGATGCAGTACATCGTGATTTTCTCCCCAAAATATGGACATCAGCACATACATAAATGCACTCTATACCAGAAGAGACATGGGAATACTGACTGATGTCCAAGAGATAGCATGCAGTTCATTCACTTGAGAAGTTTAGGAAATACTTCCTGAGCAGGAGAAAAAAGTAAGAATGTAGCTTGGAAAGTTGAAAACCGCATTGAGGTGCTTCTTGTTCAGCAGCCACCTTGCCTAACCACAAAGCCAAGATTTCTCAGCTCCTCAGACAGATCTGTGCAGAGTGGTGCTGCGATCCATAAATCAAGGTTATTCAGTATCATGGTTGTTAAACTCCATTTGCCTTTCATTCTTCATTTGTCAGAGAGATCCACGTAGAATCGAGTAAACAAACAAAAAAAATTTCTTAATTTTAGAAGAGATGATTCTCAAAAAAAAAAAATAGAATTCAGATGAAACCTCGCAAAGTGTCTTTTCTCGTTTCCAAGAAAGACAGTAATGAGGAAGAGTTGGGTCGTTGTGGAAAAAGATAAAAGATCTTTTTTAACAAGGACATGGCAACAGAGCTTATCTTCTTGGGCAGTTTTGCCTAACAGATAAGCCCTGGATTGGAAGCAGGTTCGAATCCCAGCTTTGCTGGTGAATTTTTGTCAATTTAGACCTTTCCATTTGTGCCCTTGTAATTTCTTTTTTGCAAAGAGAAACCTGTTCAGAGTAGAGATGAGGGCCTTGGGTGGCTCCCTGATGTGATGCAGGTGCAAGTCCCCACCTGTGCAGAGACTTGGGACCCAAGGGTTGAGTGTGACAAGTGGTCCTGCTCACTTGTATGTCCTGACCCTTCACCCTCCCTTGGCAGACAAATTGTTACCAATCAACAGCAGTGCTCAGAGACCTTACACAGTGTAAAATATCTCCCTTTTCTACCCCCAACTTCAGAGAAATTGAGTAACTGTATTGGTCACTTCAGTACATTTGAGCCAAGACCCAAATGCTGGTTAATTAGACACTCCAAAAGCCTTGTAGCAGGCTTTTGGAGTGTCTAAGTTGAAAACCATTCTGGTAATATCCCAGCTTTGCAGGTGGTGAATGAAGCATAGCAAGGTCAACTCGTGTGCTCAGAATTATACAGCCCTGTGAACCATCTCAAACCTTCTCTCTTTGTATTTCTTCCTCTCTCTGAGGGTGAGGATTAATTAATAAACTTCATGCCACCAAAGCCAACCTATAAGGGCTAGGTCAGTGTTAGAATAAGGTTATCAGTGAGCTGGAGAATTGCAAGAGGTACAAAGATCTTACTTTCTGAATTGTGAGTCTTCAAGACCACAGAAAAGGAAGTCCTGTGTTGCTTGGTGTTACAAACCCTAGACTTGCTAACCCAGTGCTGAGACAAACCTTAAGTGATGGGTGGCGGTGCTTGCTTGTTTCTCATTTCTCAGTATGATGTTGCAATCTTTGTTTCCTCTTTTTGTGGTATGCTGTGTTTTCTTACAATTCTGTAAGTTACAGAATTGCTATGATATTGCTGACAGTGTCATGAGATGTAGTGGAGAGCATGTTAGAAATGGGCAGGCACACGCTGGTGGGCTGAACTTATTACCACAATTGTAAACTGTGAGAGGATGAAAACAATTGAATGAAAGTGTCTTAAATTTTTAAAAAGCATATTTTGATTTAGCATCTAACAAATTTTCACAAGGAGCGAGCCCAAATGGAACAACTCAAAGCCTTCAGTTAAATCAAAATTTAAGACTCACATTTTAGTATCCCACTGGGGAAAAACAGATACTATGTATTTTCTGTAATGTGAAAATTAACTTCAAAACCCAGTTCTGCTTCCCTACCCCCCAGCCAGCCAGGCCTACTTTAAATCTCCAGAAAGAAGAAGTGAACTATAGTCAGTCTGTTGGGAAAAAAAATCTACAAACCCAAACCACCAAACAATTGCTAGAAAGATATTTTTCCTTTCTAGGTATCTTTAAGGTAGTCATTGGGTCCAACAGTATTTGTAGCATCAGAAGCACCTACCACAGGCTTTTCCTTGACCCTACTGCCTCACATTCCCTTTATGCATCTCTGCTTAACAAGCTGGAAACCTTTAAAGGGTGCCCAGGTACCTTCTGGAATTTTAGCTGCTGATAAATCAAAGTCAAGCAGAGGCTTTGTGAGCCTTCTATTTGAGTATGTTTTAATTTTCAAGTGGTGGTGCTAGATTGTTGATAGTTATTTTTGTTCGTACTTTTTTTTTAAAGTGTAAACATTATTTAATTTGTTTCTGAGTGAGAGAAGTAGTGGAAATCTGCCTGTTCTGAAGAGAAGAAAGAGAATATTGTGGGTCAGTGAAAACTGACGAAAAATAATGTTCAGGTTAAGAGCCTGTTAATTCCTTGGTTAACCAGCATGGTCCCAAGCAAAACATGACCCACAACCTGTATGTTCATATTGGCCACAGCTTTTGGTATCACCATAGTAAAGGAAAAAATATTTCACATTGAGCCTTTTTCAGAAGACAGTGGTGAAGTTGTAGGTGACTTCAAAATGCAGTTACTTCCTACATAAAAAAGGTACAGTAGAAAAGAGCAGCTCGACCATGTGGAGAAACAAAGCCAGAAGAGAGAGTATGTTTTCAGTAGCAATTTAGTGCATGATTGATCTTACTGATAGCAGTAGTGTAGTGTTCATAGCTGAGTAAGCCCACCAGCAACAACTTGGTTGTAATGTGTATGTGTTGGAAAATGCATAGAAAATAAAACAAATTTCAAGTAAAATTTACATTAGTGTTAGAAAATCAACACGTTAGAGTTAATTCCCTTTCCAAAACTCCTCTGTTTATGTGTTTATTTTGCCATTTCCTCTGACTCTCTTCTGTATCTGTTTGTCATGATATGTCTGGTACATCTGTTTTTTTTAAATTAGCACCTGAAAGGCAAAAAAAAATGTTGCCAGAGGCAGTTGACTTTGACCGTGTGTTTATTTTCTTATTAAATTCACTGCAATGCTTCCTACCCTCTCACCCCTCCTTCTTTCTGATGAGACAGTTGATAAAGTCATGCAGCATTTTTGCCTGTGAGTGTCCCAGAGGAATTGTCCACTGCCTGGGTTATGCAGACAACGAACAATTCAGAGGGCAGAGCATGGAGTGGCATGAAAGACTGGTCCCCTCTCTGAGGACCTGATGGCTCTGCAGCAGGGCCAGCTCTGAAGGGCAGCATTGATTTGAGACTGTGCAGTTGTGTGATGTGGGCTGTGTACTCAGGGCATGGTTTTGCTCTGGTCATACTTTGTGGTTCAGTTATGACTTGGGTGTTAGTGAACAAAAGCTTGTTTTCCTTGATGATGTGAAGAGAAGCTTGTAAGCTGAACACTTCTACCATGTGGAAATTTGAATATGAAAGTTGTTAAAACCACCTGGCAGTGGGTGAGAAAATGCCCCTTTTCACCCTGACCACTCTTTAGCAGTTTTGCATGCACGTCTGAACAGCCAGGGTGATTGTAAGGATGTGTTCAGAAAGGCTCTGGCACAGGATGTGTCGGTTCTTCTGCAGCTCTCCCTTCACTGTTTCCCTTTGTAACAAAGGTGTGCTCAGAGTAACAAGCATACTTCAGCATTGTAAAATCAGTATCTTTATACTGGTTTATCCTTTTTCCACTGCACAGCTTCTTTTCCCATCCAAAACAAAGCAGTGGCTCTTACTTTTCTTTCCATCCCTTGCCAAGAGTCAATTTGAAAACCATTCTGGTAATAGCACCAAGTCCTGCATTAGGGCAGCAGCCATCCACTGTCATGGCCAGCAGTGACCCTTTCACTCAAGCTTCTTGTTCTGCTCTGGCAGTTCTGTGCTCCTTGTCCACTGACCTTCACAAATAAGACCACTGAGCTAAATTTCAGTCTTACCTGTTGGTACTTATGTTCACAAACCTTAACATAGTCTGGCAGGTTGATGTCTGCAAAACCTGTCTTCCCATGAACAGAAAGTGTTCACATTATTGGATGGAAGATATTCTTGGGCCTGGTCCTTATTTGTAGATCCAAAAAATTAACGTGCTGGAACAGTAGTGACAACATCTTGGAACACAGAATAGATCCAGTGTTACCTAGACCCACACAGCCTTAACTTTGAAGCAGCCTTCTGAATTTTCTCCATTTGTTTTCTTCTAAAGTTTCAGAAGTTTTTTTAAAAGAAGTTTTTCTTCTAAACTTTAGTTTTGATCTGTTTTGTGCCAGGGCTACATTGTTGTTGTTTGTTTTTTTTGGTTTTTTGGTTTTTTTTTTCTGTTTTGTTTTGGTTTTGGTTTTTTGGGTTTTTTTGTTTTTTTGTTTTTAATGACTGCAGTAGTTATGCCAAGACTTCTGGATTAGTAGTGCTTCAGTGTTTGTATAAGGGCGTGATATATTTCAGTTCCACTTGGGAGGATGCTGATATCCTGCTTTTAAACATATATTAAACCATCATTGTGGGTCATAAATTGTTACTGTAGTCTGTTCACAAAGTGCCCTGAGATTTGCATGCTCTGAACTGATAAAGAAAATGAATGATTGTGTTCTGAGTAAATTCAGGCTGTCCTGTATTGCTGTTACTTTGAGGACTGGATATTGCATGTTGGATTTTGCATGCATAGTGTGTGAAGCTAACCTCGTTTCATAAGAACTCACTCCACAGCCATTTCTTGTGAGGTGTTACCTTGTGGCCTGGGAACAGCAGGTTGTTTCAGCTTAGTTAGCTCAGTGGCAGCAGTTCTCCAAGACCGTGCTCTCAGGTCAAAAGTACATGGTTTGCACAATGGGCTTTAGACTGCTTTCAGTTCCTTTTGTGTTGTTTCTGCTGCTTTTTACTCATTCATGACTGCCATATCATTTTTGTGCTGGAAGAAGAAAGTGAGTTATTTCCTTTGGGAGGTATCTTTCTGCCTGTAAAGAAGTGGCTTTCAGTATTTGTTTCCTGCTGCTGTACTTCTGTCACTAGATCAGCTTCTGTTTTGCTTCTACAGTCTCTGCTTTTAGATGTGCTAAACAGGGCAGTGAGCTGTACAGACTATAATAGGACATGCTCATCTATGCCTGTTTTGGTATATAAAGTAAGCTTAAAGCTGCAGCATCTGACCGATGGCCTAGGTGAGTGGTGACTGTGCCACTGGCATGGCACAACAGTAAGGTGCTCTGGTGAGTGCTGCTTCCATCAGTAATTTCTTCCAATAGCTGATTACAAGATGTGCTGCTGAGCGAGATCTGTATATACAAGTGTATAACATCTCTGAGATGTATAAAGTACCTGTTGTTAAAGAGGAGTTTGTAGTGTTCTGAATTAGTCTTCTGAAACCGTAATACTTCCTCCTCCAGGATGGGTTACCAACCTCCTGTTCCACACAGTGAAAAGAGAGAGCAGCTCCAGAGCTTGTGTTGCCCTCCTCAGGTCGGTGTCTACATGGTTTACATCCATGCCACTGCAGATATCAACAGATGGAATACACTGGGTTTTGAGGAAACCCATCTCATTTTCTTGATTCAGAGAGTCTGTAGAGCTGGCTTACAATGCCTGGCTTTCAGATGTCTGCAGTTAGGTGTCAGGAGACGCATCCTAAATGTCTCACTCCAGCTGTGGATCCTGAATGAAGGTCAAGAACTTTACTTAACACCTTTGTCTCTCATCAGATTTTTTTAATGTGTAAGCTCTGGATATTGTGGCTGTAATTGTGTCTTATTTCGAGGCAATTTTAAGTACCTTCCTCTTGCCTAAGCTAGTTATTTCTGGGTGTGTTTACCCTGTAGAGTAGAGCTTTTCTTAGAGACGCACATCTAAAATGTGTGCAGCTTCTCAGAAAAGGAACAGAAAAGGAGATTTCTAAAATGTCTGTTCTGAAGGAAAAGAAGCATTTTCTGTGAGGAATGTAGCAAGAATTAACAGACATAAAGCATCTGAAATGCTGAGCTTTTAGGAGGTTTCAAAAGACCAAAGGAGATCATGGAAAACACATTCTGCTAATGTAGGACACAGCTTAGTCCCTGAAAGTTACTAATTTTTGGAAACTTCTTGTAATCATGTCAAACTCCTTACTAAACCATCTGGACTTTTTTCCATTCTTGGCTCAGTTAGTATGTGTAGCCTCTTTTATTTGGCATGACTAGTATGGGGGCTGAAACAAAAGACTCCAGAGAAGGCTAAGGAGACCTTCTCAAAGATCAATTTTATTAAGAGATCTTGTGAGACAAAGTTTTGCCCCACTCTGAGATTTTGCAGAATCTCAAGGAGCTAATGTGGCAAGTACTGAAGCAGCAAGGAATAGTCATGCTAAATTGAGTGCAGGTGCAAGGAGATAGCTGAACTTTGCCCAGAGTCATTCAGTGAGTCAATGTGTATGTGCCTGCCTCCTAGCAGCACGAAATAACTTTAGAAACTCAATTATATAATCAAGATAACAAGGCATTTGAGGAAGAATCTTTCCTGTCTGGATCATTTTATTGGATCAGCTCAATTGTATGACTTTGTTAGCTGTAATCAGCCTCGATTGAAAGCTTCATCTTGTGGAAGAAGATGGAGAAGGTGGCCTGGAGTGAGCCATGCCAAATTGCAAAATTCAAATCTGGATGTTGTGCTCCCCTGAAATTACAGTAGTCTGGGCACATGTCTGATCAAGTTGCTTGGCTTATTTGGATGTGTGTCTTCCTTTTTCCTCCAGTGTTGTTCACTTGTTCGAGATTCATCTCACTTTGAAATGACTGGTCTCTTTCTCGCAGTTTTCAAATGTCAGGGTAAGAATATTGGAGGGGAGTTGTGTCTTGAGCTTAGATGGATCAAAGATTTGTATGTATGTATGTATGTGAGTGTATGTGATGATTTCATATCACATGGTATGGGAAGAAGTTCCACTTGGGGATGAGACAAGGCAGCAGGTATCAACATGTCCAAATATATATTGACAAATGCATTTGATGTGCCTGTCAGAATAGAGCTTGTGCCCTGAGATAGACAGCAGCTGGCTGCTGCTGACTAGAGAGGTGTTTTTGAGAAAACAAATCTTTGTCGTCTTTCCATCTGCTACTGTGGATGTGCTAAATTGGTGGAAAGAAGTAGGAGGGAGGTGCAGGAGCCTACCTGCCAGTTAACAGTGTTTTGCCCAGTTCTTTTCTCTCCAAAAAGCTGCCATTAGAATTGGTTTCCTTACCAATTCTAAAAAGTTATTAAAGTACCTGGAAAGAGAAGAGTTGTATTCCTAGACACTGAGCCAAAATATGATCTATGTTGAACATTTTTGTAGTAATAAACCTACTGTGGTTGTAGGCACCGATGGAAAGGCAGACAGTTCCCAAGGAAGCTTTCCCTTGTTTCCTGTAGTTTGTGGTCTGCTAATTAGGTCAGTTGGTCTACTTGAGCTCTGCAGAGATTTGTTGAAGTGCATGCATAAAAAAGAAGGCATGGCCATCTCCTTGCAAAAAGATGGCAGTTCTGAAAAAAAATATTGTTCTTTCTTGCTCCCTGGTTTTATTTTTAGCAGGCAATGTCTGCCAGTTATCTTTGTAGAAACCTATGTTACTTTTAATAAATGCCAGAAGTCTGGTGTAGAAAACTGGAAATTAAGATATTCATAAGTTTGCAACTGTTTGTGATTGGAATGTGGGTTGTTGCTTTCAGTCAGAGTCTGGATATTTAGTTAATAAGGATGATTCCAATTAAAGTGCTTATTGTTTTGCTTTCCCTTTTATGTGGGAAAATGCAGACTCTGTTCTGTAAAAGTTCCCCATGGCTACTTTAGCACGAATATATAGTTTTTCCTTCTTCATAACTCTTCACCACTAATTATAAATCGCTGGATCACCAGTGTCTGGTTCTACCTGCGCTTAAGAATTTCTCTGCATTATTCTGTAGCTTCCTCTTTTTCCCCAAGGTTTAAACTGGCCATGGCTTTATCAGATTAGATGGAAAAAGAAAACTGAGATTCATTACATAGGTCTAAGTTGAGGACCAGGGGCTATGATCTGACCACATTCTCTCATTCTTTTTTTTTTACCCCACGAATAGTGATGCATTCTTGCCAACAGGCAAATTTAATTCCTTGGCAGTCCACAAAGTTTCTTCCTCCCACTACCAACTGTTCAAAAAGTAACCTGCTATTAATGTTCATGCTATTAAAGATGTTCATGTTATATGGTCCTTCAATGTGTTCCTTATTTTCCAGGATCTCCAAGGACCAGTATTGCCTAATTTGGGATCCATTGCTTAAAATAGCCATTCCTTCCAGAGCTGCAAAAGATAAAAAGTGCTGTGCCCAGTGGTTAGGGTTTATAGAGTTGGTACTTTGCTGTCAATGCAAATGTTTGAAAGTTCCTTTTGTGCATATCTTATTATTTAAATCTATCTATTATTCTTAACAACACATAATTTTTTTCTTATGCTAATTAAAAGCATATTTATGTGGTTTTAGACCAAGACAAATGTTGCAAGGTTTTTAAAATTGAATATTTTAGAAATTATTTTCAACTGTTTTAAGAAAGAAAATGGGCAGAAATAAACGATTCTTTTTTTGTTTGTTTTTTTCTCCCTTATCATTATTTTTACTATAGATACTTTAGAGGCTTTTAAAAGAAAAAATCTAGTTCTGTCTTGTTGCAAAAGATTAGTCTGTTGTAATTACTAGGCAGACATTTGTACAGTAAAGGTGTTAAACCATGAGATAAACGGTTTGGGGATGCTGGGAAGCAGTTTGTCTTGTTCTGCATCTTCTAGAAAGCAAACACAGTAGTAAAGGTTGTTTCATGCCTCTTTGTTTTTGTGGTCATTAATTTAACCTAATTCTTTATTTTCTCTTGTTGCCTTGAAAATGGATTTTGATGAACCACCAAATTTTGTAGTATTGGCAGTAGGTTGCTAAGTAGAAATACATAATGATTTCTTTGCTTTTTTGACTTACTTGGTTGTCTGATTCCAGTGCTGCCAAATGCTAGAGTTTAGAGTTCTTGTCACCCTGTAGCCTTTGGTGAATTTGAATTTATAAACTGTGCTGTATATATTGTTTCGAATTAATTTCTGGTGCGCACATTTTTCTAGGCCATCCATTTGAGTCTCTTCAGGCTTTTCTGAAGGTTCAGTCCTGAGTGAAGTGACCGTGACAAAATCCATCCATGGGGGTGGGAAGGAGTTGGACTCCTTGTGCAATGAAAGGGAATTCGGTGAGAGGTTCTGATTTCTCTCCAAAGAGTTCGTTACATTTCCTAGCAAAGGACAGATACTTGTTACTAAAAACTGTTAATTGGATTGAATATGCTTGCAAACAATCACGGGGGTAGTAACAAAGAGCTGTTGGAGAGGATGGACAATGCCTTGTTCTGAGCTTCAGGATAAATGACTGTCCCGTGCTCATTATGAGCTGATGGGGTGTTTCCCCATGGTTAAGGTTGCAACTACTTTCCTATTGTATTTTGTTTCATCAGGTTATTTGTTTTGTTGTATGAGAAAACTGGGATTTGAAAATGTCTTTTGTCAGTTAACTTTATTTTTAACAAAGCTTTTTTTGTGTGTTTCCAGTGCTAATTGAAGTCCATCAGTGGCTATATGATTTAATGGCCTTAATAGGAATCTGTGAGCACAAACAAAACAGAGCGCTATAAATCACATCATGTTCAGAGAAATGTAATTCCTTTCTGTGGAGAGGTAAAGAGCAAAATTCCTGAGCTGGATTATATTGCATACCCTGCAGGTCATCTGAAGAACTGGGATTTCAGAGTTACTCACTTTTGTAGAATAATGACACATAAACAGAGTAAAGTACAAGTATCAGTGACTTCTTTGTTTCCTTTGTGTGGCCATAAGCAGTGCTGCTGTTGTTGAAGAGTTTTAGCAGTTTACTGTGCTTCCACATAGCTGCACAGACAGTAATTTAGCTTAGCATATTTGGTGGCAAATACTGTTGTAAAATAACTGAAGATTGTTTTTCAAATATCCACCTCTCTGTGGTTCTGGTAACCAAGGTAATTTGTCCATGATATTATATGGAGATACCTTACTTCTATTGGGATGACGTCCTTTTATTTCATTTTTTAGTTGGCAACTGTGCAGAAATTTTTGTGTGAAGATCAGGAGAGCTGCTGTGCAGTTGCTGGGGCGTGTGGAATATTGTTCTAGCATCTGTTTTCCAACATACTATATTTTAGTGTATGGACTATAGAATCAATCTTTTTCTCCTTTTGCTAGCAAGACAAGTTTTAAATTAAAAAAAAAATACAGCAAACATTCACAGACATATGCCAGTAAAGACTGAAGTTGAATAGGTGTGATTTCCCATCTTTTCTCTTTTGACCTTGTTAGCTAAAAAATCTAGGATGTCATCTCAGACTAATTGTGCTGCTGGAGTCTATGCATTTTACTGAATTGAGGGATATCTTTTGATGTACATAGAAATTTAATTACCAATATATCTCTTGACAGCATTTCAAGAATGGTAGAGAAGAGAACAAGTGGTCTATATTTTAAGGTATCATTGACATCTTCAAACTCCATGGGATGTTGACAATGCATAATGTTATGTAAAATTCCATGGTGGAATATTGAGAGCTACTGTCAAGGCTCAGAATTAAAACAAAAATGAAAATTGCAGAAGGAGAGAAATAAGCTGTGGATGGCAGGTTATTTCTTCTTGAAATAATGTGTCAAGAAATATGTATTTTATTGCTGCTCTTTGCATCCTTCTGCTTCCTCTTCTGCAGAACTACCTAGTGTATCTCGTGTGTTACCCTTTCCCAAAGGGAAACCAATGATGAATTGGTGCAAAGATGAATTGCGGAAGCTGGTAAACTCCTAAGCTATGTTAGTCCATGTGCTATTTCCTGCTCTGCACTAGGATTTATGGAAAAGGAAGTCAGTTAGTTGCTCTAATGGGAAGCATGCAGAGTCCCAGTGTGGGGTGGATGCAACCAAACCTCTAAAGAGCACAGCAGTTCAGGCTGTTGACGGAGATCAGCTCTGAATTCAGTGAAGGAGGTTCACAGGAGGTGAGCAGTTTCCTTTAATGAAAAGCCAAACAGCCCTTCGAGTAGATAGCAAGTTCTTAACTTGGGTTTGTATTTGTAGTAAGAAGCGAAATTTTATATTAATGACATTACCAGTTTGTATGTGGAATAGTTGGGCGGGCAGAGGAAGAAACAAGCCTGAAAAGCAACTACAAAATAAACTAGAACATTTCTAGTTACATATGCAAAACCAGAAGGTAAGATTGAAAACAAAAGAATTACATTTGCACTCACTTAAGTGCTCTTACCTTTATATATACCTTGTGGTATAATGCCACATGTAGGTCCTTGAAACAAAGTGCAATAAACCTTCTGCCTTGTTTCTTTTGTTCCAGTAATGTTGTAAACCATTTAGGATTAACATTTGTAATCTGGTGCTACTTCCTGGACTGAAGTGTCACTGTGTAAAGTGCTCGTGTGTGTTTGCTGTCATTCCTCATTACTCACATGCAAGCGGCAGTCGGCATTGATGGCATGTGGCTTTGCCTTGCTCCTGCTGCCTTGGTGTGGATAGGAATGTCCTCTGCCTCAGTTGCAAATATTTGAGTTTTAGATCACAAAAGCATAACCCTTTTTTTTTTTTCCCCACTGAAATGCTTTGATACGGTAATGATCAAAATATGGTGTGATTCTAAAAGAGGTATACAAACTTTCTTGTACCTGGCATAAAAATATTACTCTCTGGAAACACCTTCTGTGTCAAATGATGGATATGTTCCTGTGATTTATGTAAGTGATTGTCAGGAGGTTTTGTGGCTCATCCAATTTTAGTAGTCAGGTACTTTCCTTGTCACTTATGACATACTTGATGAATTTTCATGATTAGCTAACGTGCTTCAGAATTGTCAAAACTTTACAATGGTATTCCTTGGAAATATTGAGAAGGGGGAAGTCAGTTCTACTTCCCACTTTTTTGGCACAGCCACACTTTTTTCTTCAGTTCTCTTTAATTTACCCTGTCCAGTAGCCTTTTGGAAACCTCTCAGTTAGCTGTGGTTAACTCTTTCTCATATTCATGATTTATTTGTCTGTTCTTTAGCAAACAGCTGTGTTATTTTTGGCTTGGGCACAGGAATACCTCAGTGCAGCAACATGTTAATTGTATTTAACAGGATGATTTTGGTATTAATACACAGTGCTGCTGAGAATGTGACACTGATATTTTCCATCTTGTATTTTATCACTTGTGTTTTTCAGAAAGTACTGATAAAACTGGGTGGTTTTTTTTTTCCGTACACATAACCTTTTCAGATGCCCTTGGTCTCTCTTTCGAGTCAGTGTGCACCTCGTTGCCTTGCTGTCCCATCATTAGTTCAGGCACTGCAGCGACCTGTCAAGTGCATCCTTCCTGTCACCAGAGAGACGGAGTTGTTTATGGTGTCTTTTTTAAATGTTTAAGTCTGTGATTCTGTGATTTCTGGCTTGGTGACAGGTGAGGCCCCTAATGGCCAACCTCTGTGCCACTAGGGAAGGACTCCACCATTACAGGCAGCAAGGCCAGCACCTCCCTGCTGCTCTCACTGCCCCTGTCACTTATCTGTCTAACATGGCTGGCAATAATTACAGTGCAGGGAACTGGGAAGCAAGGGAAAACGCAGAGGAGCCTTGTGGTCCTGCTTTGGGTCTCCTGCACTTTGGGAAAAGGCAGAGAGGGCACTGCAGGGTTTGGCTGGCCGTTCCAGGGTCAGCTCTGGCTGGTGGGAAGATGGCCATGCCTGTGCTTGATGGGCAGCTGGGGTTTCACCCCTCTGGGCAGAGCCGGGTCCCTGCTCTTGCAGGCGGTGCCAAGAGTGCTCCTGGCTCTGCCCTGAGGACTGTGTGCCTATTCTTTAGGCTAAGCCCCCTTACTCTTGGAGAGTGCAGGATTACTCCCTGAAAGGCAGATGGATCAGGTGTACCTGCTGTGTCTGTGGGGCTGGCTAGGGTGCTCCTGACATCCCTCTCAACACTAGATGTGTGGAGTCAGGCTCAGTTGGCTGCTGTGCATGTACCTTGTATTGGGCTTTCACCCAGAGCTCCTGAGGGCAGGTGTTCAGAGGTTCCTGTCTGATATCTTTGTGGGGAGAATATGTACACTGCACCCTGCAAGGCTCTGAGGTTGTATTTTATCAGTTATTTTCCCTCCTACCTTCAATTTCAAACATTCTGTGAACTTGAATCCTCACATTAATTTGCCGGAAGGAAACACTATTGCCAGAAGGAGTCCACTATTCTTGAATCTCATTATTGACTCCTTGCTGCAGCAAAAGTTTATCTCTGGAAGCAGGGGCTCTGGGTGCCCAGGAGAGGATGCCATGGTGCACCAGCAACACAGCATCCATCAGGAGAGCTGTGGAAGTGAGGCCAAGCAGTCAATGCTGTTGACATCCCATGTTTGACCTGGGCCCTGCTTTGTGCTAGGGACACTAAGAAGTTACCAGTGGTAGCAATTGGTGCATCATTGCTTGTTACTAAAATAGTGTAATAGGATTTTTTTGTTTTTTTTTTTCTTGGTAAAGTTTTGAATTGAATCCTTTGTCCTTGAAAAGTCCCCACAAAAAAAAAGTCTCTCTGAGAAACTGGTGGATGTGCTTTCTGAATTGCTTACATAAATAACTAGAAAACTCATTTTCTTGTCTTTTCAAAATATCACAGCCCAGTATATCTGATGGGGTGCAGTGTTCCAGGTTTGCCCCCTGGGTCATGCAGAGGCTGGTGTGTAATTATGCCAGTCTGTTCCTAGGAAAGTTGCAATGGTGAGACTTATTAAAATCTATAGTGAATGTAAGAAAATATTCTACTGAGCTCTCTATTGCTTCTCTCTCTCCACAATGTGAAGCCTGCTTCTCTATCTTCTTCACCAAAACCCACTTGATTTTGTCTCTGAAATCTAGACTCATCACTCCTCATGAATCTTGTGGTGAAGTTGCTTGCTTTGTGGAAAAGGGGCATTAAAATATTTTTAAAACTGTAAAAATGGATAGGCAGAATGAAATTTGAAAATAAATGTTCATAGTGGAAGTTCCCCAGCTGCTACTAGGTGATGGCTATTCAAAGGCTTTGACATTTTACTATTGGTTTAAGTGGAGGTGAATCTATGCTAGAGTTTGCTCCTTCTGACAATCCAACCCATATGACACCATAGGAAGACATAATGTAAAAGCAAAGGGGAGTGGGGAGTATTTTAAAGCAAGTAGCAGTGAACAATAACTGAAAGCTTTTTAAAATCCTGTGAACTGAACTTTGGTTTTGATGCATCTTACTGCAGATGCCATTTTAAAAGCTGTCATTTCAGCAAAGAAAGTAGCAAGGCCCCCTCTGTAGGTCCGTTCAGAATCAGAGGTTTGAGAAGAACTTGGACTGAAAGTGTAAAAATTAATATTGAAGAGGTTTTCTGATAGTTCTATTTAGAAGGCTGCATTAACAAAGTGCTCTGATGACTCTGTAGTAATCAGTAGATACCCAGTGGCAATTACACCCATCCCTGCCCCTGAGTCCCCCTCAAAGCTGGGGGAGGTGGGGACAGGCTGCCTGACACAGGAATCCTCACCTTGGCGTTTGGGCAGATCACTTGCTACAATGGGACTTCAGAGGGAGCTTTCTGTTTGCCTCTGCATTCCTGGATAATTCCTGGAAAGGCTACCCCAGCAACTGATCACAGAGCTGCTATAAAGCAAATTCCTGGATGACACCACGGTGTCGGATTCTAGTCTGTATTTCCTCTTTGTGCCCCTGCAGGAAGGTGTCCAGGGCTGTGCCTGTGCGGGCACGCTGAGCTCCATCTGCAGCTGGTCCCTCCTGGCCAGGGGCAATGGGTGACCGTGGCTGTCATGTGGTTTGTTGCTAACACAGAGCTGACAGCAATATTGATGAGCAATGGTTGTGTTGTTCTGGAATAGCTGAGACTGGTAATATTTATGGCTGCATTAAACTCTACAGCTTGAATGCTCTCCATCCCGCATTTCCACCTGCTTTAGATGTGTTTCCAACGGCGGATTTCCAGTGCCTTTGTGTGTGTGTATGTACATGTGTGCATGTGCACAAATTAATCTCCAAAATGGTCATTTCCAGAGGAGTCTTAATCTCCAGTTTCCTTTGTAAGGAGCTGTCTGTCTGGAGAGTAGATTTGAGCCTTTGTACCAGTGGGTCACATGCAGGGCAGTCAGCCAGCGTGGATTTTCCTAGTTCTGCTAAGCAGGAGACCTAAATCTTTTTACCTGACTGGGTTTTCCTTCTCAGCGGTGACATATCTGTGATCCTTCCTTGCTCAAGCCCAGATTTCTCTCTTGAACAGACGTTACCCAATTTGTCTGTGTAGCTTAAGCTTTTTCCTGCCAGTACCTTTCTGTGGCTTGGACCTTACATCTCCTCAAGGACTGAGCTGAGATCAGCAGTTCTGCCTTTATTTATTGTCCTCCCTCCAGCAAAGCAGCATGGATGGTGTTTAATCTACAGTGGTTCCTTCACTTGGCTGCCCCTGTTCTTCTCACATTCCTTACTGAGTCTGATCTTGTATTACATGAACAGCAGCATATATTAAAATATCTAAGTGCTTTATGCTGGCAAACACTGTGTTATGGACTGTGACCACACAGGAAGTTGGAAGTTTCCCTGGATGTTCGTAATGGTGAAGTTGCTCTGGAGCATGGTTTCTCCAGTTGTGACCATCACAGCAGCAGCTGACAGAGCTCTTGTGCAAAATTTCATGAAGATGATAATATTACAAAGCGTAGGGCTGTTGCAGAATATTCTTTTTCGCAATTACATGATACAAAGTGAGGTTAAAGCTAAGTGAAATCTCTGGCCAGTACAAGAGGAATGTTGCTCACAAAAGAGTCAGTGCTGACAAAAGAGTCAGCAATGAAACCAGGCTGCATTGCTGGAAAATCTGGATAAGCAAAGCCAGTTAGTGCTTACGAAAGAAAGCAATTAGATTTTTGTAATTTAGATGAAATCAATTTGATTTTTCTAATGCTTACAAATTCAGCTTCCTAAATGGTATTAATCAACATGGCATAGGAGAATCAGTCGATTTTTACAGTAACTAGAGCAGCTGTGCCCTGGGCTATGGCCCCAGCCTCTCCAGTTAAGGGATACTGTGCAAGATATGATGTGAAGACAGCTAAGAGCAGTGCTGTGCTCTTCTGGGTGAGAGTGTTTTGTTCTTTGTTGGGAGCTGAGGTTGAAAGGGTGAGGGTGAGGTAACTTCTGAGAATACTTGTAAATAGTATCAGAGTTTTATTGATCATTATAGCTCTTCTTTCTTCACCTTCTGTTTTTTACCTGTGTGAAGGTGCAGAGGGCTGACATGAAAGCTCTGATGCACACAACTCAGCGTCCATATTTTGAACAATTGTTGGATTCAGAAAGGAATACTTCTCTCTCAGTTTTATTGTTCAGCTATCTTGAAGGAATCATTTGTATTTCTTTCCTAATAAACCTTTTTTTTCTCCTGGGTACATTGATCCTGTCTCTTGCCTTCAGAACTTTTGAATTCCTTCCTACCATGTGGTTTTCATCATCACTGTCTTTCAACTCTCACTTACAAACTCCTGGCAAACCGGATGGTATCACCTGGATTCGGCCTAGGGGCCCTTGCATATGAAAGGATCCTTGCTGGGTCCCTTGCTGGGTAGTGCCAATGTGCATTAGGACTTCTCTAGGTGGAGAAACCAGGAAGGGAGAGGCAAATCAGCATCCCCTTGTGAAGTCAAAGGACTTATATTAAAATATGAATGGTTTCATCCAGGTGTGAAATGGCCTTTAGAAATACTGTGGAAGGAAGTGGTGGGATTTGGTTTCACATACCACCGTCAGCTTGTGCCTTCTTGAAATTTCTCTTAGATCTTGTTTTGCATGAAGACAGTTGAAATGTTGACAGTTGTTAACATCCATAAGTTTAATAAATGTCTATTTACATCACCAAGGTGACATACGATCTGAGGAACGTGCACTTGAGAAAAATCTTCATAATGGTAACAGACATCTTGGGTCTCTGCTAATGGTTATTCAGTGGTGAAGTTCATAGTCACCAGGTGCTGAAATGCAGAATTTCAGGCTGGAAGCCACAGCTGGTCGCCTGGATGATGAAGGTGCTCTGTGCCGCTGCATTGACTGCAGAGGGCTTGAGCTGGTTTTGGGTTCTTGGACCCATCTTGGACCTGCTGAGGGTGGTACAGCAGAGCTGGATGGCTCGGGCAGTGTGAGTGTCCATCCTGCCACAAGTTAATGAGTGTCTGTAAAGAAAGGTGCAAGAGGTGGTATCCAGAGTAACAGTTCACATTCAGGAAGTTCTCAGCAATTAAGCACTTTCTTTTTAATGAAAGTTTGCTGTTGCACGGTGGGTGATTTATGATAGGGTTTTAAAATATATTGCTTTGACTATGCCTACACACTTTGAACACTCTAAATAAAAAATCAGAAACCTTTGAAACAAACTTGTGAATATTCAGAATATAATGCTTTCTGGAGGATGTGTAATGTAGTTATCACCAGTCAGTTACAGGAAGATATTTACACAATGTAGACGTTGTTACTTAAACTCCTAGTAATACAATTATTCCATTAGTTACCAAATCCTGAAACAGCCTCAAGCCCCTGAGATCTGAGGTAGTTAATGCCAGAGGGAATATGTTGTATTTTAAACAAAGCAAGCTATTTTAAACAAGGATTAGTTACTTGTCTTTTGTCTAATGCTTTGCAGTTGTATATTTGAAAAGAAGATCCACATTTTCTGGCTGCTCAGATAACTGAACTTTTTCTTACTGGATTTTGGAACCATAGTGAAACACAGATAAGGAAAAATTCTCCCCTCCCCCCAAGTCATTTGAAGTCCTCAGCCCATTTGTCACAGAGAGATATGTCACCCTGAAACAAATCCGGTATGCAGAAGAGCACTCAGCCACTGCTCTCCGGGTAGAAAACCAGCATTGGTCATCTCACTGGTGATAGCAAGTCATCAGGACTGTCCACACAGACCAGATTTACATATATAAAACAGATTACTGGGTTGGAGGATGTGTGCCCTGCAAAGGTGGGTTCTCAGGATGTATTTATTTTTGTTTTGAACAGATGGGGAGGGTGGATAGTTACTGGTATAGGGGGAGCCGATGGATATCCTATTACTGTAACTGCCAGTGAATGTTTATTCTCAGCCTTTGGAAATATTTCCCAGGTGTTTTGTGCTGAGCAGAGGTCCATAGCTGGGGAGCCTGAGCAGCCTTTTCTATTCATAGCATTGATACCCCTGCACTATTAGCAAGTGTGACATCCACAGACATCCACATGGGTTCTCCCTGTGGTTTTAATATCAGGCATTTAGATGCTTAAATCCTTGTTTGTGGCCCTGGGAGAGTTTGGGTGCGTAGTCACTGACCTGCTTCGGCCCCAGGATGGTTGTGTGACCCCCAAATGATTTCTGAAGCTGTTTGACTGTGTCGGTATATGTGCAGAATTGTGCCTTCCAGACTTTCCTCCTTCACTTGGGCTATGCAGGGACATGTGATTGCATCAGCAAACAGGCTGCAAATAATAGCCAGGTAATTCCTTAGTGCCTCTTTGACTTGATTCCTCTGATTCTGTGGTGTTTGTTTTTGAAAGTTTTTAAGCCATGCAACAGCAGTGGGGGTATTAAGTATGTTACAGGGTTGATCAAAAGTTTGTGGCTGAGTTAATTTCAGGCTTGTATTTAATTATACACTCTCTGTATTGGGTAATGACAAAATGGTATCCTTCATGGGAGGCCTTCCATTGTTTTGTCCTCTAGCCCAAATTAATTATTGATGTGAAAGGAGGGGAAAGAGTAAGACAGGGCTTATTTCATGCAAGAGTCATCATCTTAAATATTCTCATTGTAGACTGTAATTTTCTTTTACCTTGAGCATTGTCTAAGAAAGTTTATATCAAGCATTGATCCTATTTTATTGAAATATTTGCATGATTCATGCTTTTGATTTGTTAAATAGTGCATTTGTAGTCACACCCATACAGGAAAACTCTGCCAGCCAGCCAGCCATAATTTTACTTGATATTAAATTGTATGTAATGGTTTTGAAAACAAGTAGCTTGTAGGATTGTGTTCTTTCTGTTTCTTTTGAGTCTCTTCCAGAACTACAGTTTAAGTGTATTTCTAGTTCTACCTGAAATTTTGACTCTGTGGCATTTGTTTTCAAAACACTTCTGATGAGGTAAGGGTCCATATGCTACCAGACAACCTGAAACTAAAGAATTAATATTAAAGCTCTGTTTCCCTGTAAACGTAGGTGTGTTTGGGTATTTGGACACATTTACCTCAGTCAGTTCTGACAAGAGATTCAAAACTTCCTAGTAACCTAGAAGTTAGTTTCAGTAATTAAAATTTCTGTGTGAATAACTGATTTTTTTTTAATTTTACTTTTAAGGGGAAACAATCTGATATGCAGAATATAAGCAAGTACCCAGGTGAAAGACAGCTATTTTCTTGTGTTCTTGCATTCATATTAGAAATTGAAAACAAAATCCAGATGCCTCCAATGTCAGGTATTAGAACATGTATGTGCAAAATACTGTTCAAGGAGACAAACCAAATCAAAACTGGAAACTGTTGCATTGCCAATTAATTCTTCCTTTGATTCTTTGCTGTAGACTGAAACATTACTGAATTAAGATTTTGGAGATAAATATTTCTTTGGCAAGTTTAGCAAAATTAATTTTAAACTCAGAGCAGATACATTCTTATTACACAAATTTCTCTTTATTCTTATTCCTTGCTGTGGTCTGTGCCTATCTTTTGAGCAGAGTGATTTTTGTTTTAGGGTTATTTTTATTTGCAGTTAGTGCAGCTACTGCAGCTCAGTAATACTCAGTTTTGGACTGAGCCAGAATGTGTTGTCAGTTAGGAGGTGCTTCACACTCCATGGTGATGATGTCCTTTCTACCAGCGCAAACTCTCTTAAGTGCGCAATTGCCACATTTTCTGTGCAATCGGAAAACCTTTTCTGGACTAAACTACTTGTGGACAGAGGCTATGTTTTATCCTGGGCATGTCTGGAGCTGTGGACTTGTGAAACACACTCACTTCGTTTAAGGTGTAGAGAACTAAACCATGACAGAAGCACAGTTCTACAGGACTTATCAAGTCTTTTCACAAAGTGCTTCTCATTTTGGTCTTGAAATTTAAAGCCTTTCGGTGACAGGAATCTTTCCTGCCTCCTCCACGTTGTTCTGGTCACTGCCTTTTATTTTTTTTTTTTTTTTTGCTTACCCTAGTAATTGTAATTACAATATACTGTCCTGTCCTTAATGCAGTTTCTCATTCTTTCTCTGAAATACTTCTGCCTCTTGTACTAAAACACATGGCTTTTTGAATATTTATTCTTTTTAAGATGAGATAGAAATTCTGATTTCAAGGCTCAGAGTGTCTGTGAGGGATTGGGTTCTGTATTGCCTGATTTTCCAGGGCCCAGCATTTTATATGTGAGCAATTAAGCACTTCACCAGTTTCTGCTTTTGGGATTCCTGACTACCTGTACTGTTTTGCCTGTTGTGTTGCAATACCCAGCACATAGTCATAATCCCTGATTTGAGAGGTAGTAATTGTTGAGCAGATGCAGCATTCAATGATAGTGAGGCTTTTAAGCGGCTTACTGATAGAGCCGTTTAAAGAATGTTTACCAGCTATAGTAACATTACTTCGGGTTGCCTGTCTTAATTCATTTCAGATTAATCTGTCTTATAGTCAGAAGGAAAATGAAGTGAGTCAGTAACTTAGAGTTATGTAAAATCTGTACAGTGCTAAATAATTGTGCAGTTTTATGTACGCTGCTGAAATTGGAATGTCAATTTGACACAAATTCACCAAAACAGAATGCTAGATGATCTTGCTTCTTCCTTGGGTAAAAGCCTTGAAACTTCTCTTTATGTACTGCTTGGGAGTTTACCAATCTTGTCTTCTTTCACAGGATGTCTTAGGCATACTTGTTTTTCCGTATGGCAGTTAGCTAAATCTGTGTGTGTGTGTGAGTGTGGGGGTGTATTTCAGAGAATGATGGTCAGAGGTGTATGTGAATATGCACACAAACAGTATGCCCCATTCCCAGCCACTCATGTTGAACAAATAACCAGCTGAATCAGATAAGGATATGACAAACCAGAAACATCTAATTGTATCAAGAGCAAACAGACTAAAAGTGACTAAATATTTTGGCAGAGGGCCCTACTGAGGAAACTAGATTAAGTGTTTCTGTTACATTATGTGGGAAGGAAGAGAGGGTCTGAATTCTCCCCTCCTCCAAAGCTCTTAAGCACAAAATATTGTTCTCTTTGACTGTTTAGAGCTGTTGAAAAATTGGCAAAAGGCAAGCTTGGAGCATGCCAGTGCCAGCTATTAAAACTCATCATGTGGAACCCATGGCTAAATCCTTTTGCTTATTGAACTTTCTGTAGTTTGTGACTCTTAGTTAGTTTTTCCTATTTATTTTAGAAAAGAGCCAGTGGGAAAAGTCTGGGCTCCCCACCCTAAACAAAATAAAATGTGATTTCATCATGTTTTGGCCTTATCTCTGTTGTTGTTTATTTCATTGCAGGCATTCAAATCTGCCATGATTATTGGTTCTGCTCTTTCACTGCATCCAACTCAAGCTTTGCAAACGTAGCTTAGGGCTTATTCCAATGTATATTTTTGGCTTATTCCAATGTATATTTTCAGCTACTCTGTGTCAGCTGCTCTGTATCAAGGTTCATCCTATTTCCTTAGCTGTTTAGTTCATATTAAACTTAAGGATCTGAAGGTTACTTAGACAAAAATCTCCCTTTTTTGCATTTTGCATTTTTTTTCTCCCTTTGTGGTTAGTTTAAGTTGCTAGGAACAGTGAATACAAACTGAATTCAAGGGCATGGTAGTCTTTTGCATCTGTTACAAACATTTTGTGTCCATCACCTCACTGCTCATCATGGACAAACGTTTGTGTCTGATTGTTGAATGCAAAACAAGTTACTTGATTAGTTTAGGTTTCAGTGTGCACAGTATTGTGTTGCACATAATTCTGCCCTCTTTTTTATACCACTGGTTTCTTTGATTCTTTTCTGGGAGAGGGTGCATTTGAAGTCTATATATCTATTGGTTTTCTTCACTGCCATTTAGGTTAAGCTAAAAGGCACGCTTCACTGCAGTGTATATAACCTGGTTTGTTTTGTAGTATCATCAACAAAGACTGCATGACCACGTTTTCATTTATCTATTTATCAGTGACAGTTCATGATAAAAATTCCTTTACCTCGAAGGCCAAATGTGTGACTTCATTCTGTGTGCCTTGGGACAACTATTCTTGTGTGGTAACTGGATACACAAACACTATTTCAGTCTTGAGAGCTGAATTATTTCAGTAAATGAAGCTTATAATTGTTCTACTCCATTTTCTCGTGTGTAGCTTACTGCCTTGACCTGAGTTTGTAAATGAGCCATGGCATGAAAGGTGTTGTATCTCAGTCTCTGGATTAGAGTCCTGCCTCTACCGAGCCAGAGCCCGGAGCTGCTTTGAGTGTGGCAGTGAAACAAACAGATGTGGAAGGCCCAGCCATCAGGTTTAGGGGTACTTGGAGAGTTGGGAGTGGGGAGAAGAAGGAGCTGTGTGATTTTAATATCTGTCTTGGGATGGAGGAGGTGAGAGAGCATGAAGAGGAAATCTGCTCCTTTGGGAATCCTGGCTCATTGCAAATGGCAGTTTCAGCATGAACCTGCCTCAAGACCTGGCTCTGCCCCCTCTCTTGGTTTCTGACAAAACTTGTGAAGTGCATACAGCTCCTTCTTATGTAACCTTGACCCGCAAAGATCTTTGCAGAATGAATGCAGATTTTTGCCAAAGCTGGATGTTTGCTTGCTTGCTTGCTTGCAGAAGTGTTGAATAACATGTGCCACCTGGAAAAGAGGAGATAGTTTTTTTTCTTGTGTGTTTGTGAGCACAATATGTATCACCCAGAAAGCAACACTTCAGTGCTTCTCTGTTTATGCTAGATCTGATTTAAAGTGAAGTAACAAAGATTGGGGGAGCATCCTGTGGGATGAAAATACAGTGCTTTCTGCTTTTTCACAGGAGAATTGGGATTTATTTACATTTGAAAACATTTGGTTCATCAGCTTTTGTGTCTTGTTTTTGCCATTGAAAAAGTAGGTGAAATAGGATAGGTTGGCTGTGGAAAAGCAGAGCTACAGAAACGGAGCACAGCTAGCATTTGTTTCTGGCTTGTTAAAAGAGACCATGCAGATGTCTAGTAAGAATGCCAAGACTCACTCTCAGCAAAGTTTAAGTTTTTCAAACTTTCTTACAAAACCTAACACTGATTTGGTACCTTACGAGGGAAAATTCGCTTTAATGAAGTGCTGGTACTGTTTTCTGTATGACTTTGTAACTTCTGTAAAAACCTTCTCAGTGTGAAGGCTTGACCTGTCCTGAACCTGTGGAGCTTGGGAGACCTAATGAGAATGGATGCACGTGGGATGTTCGAAGGTGGGGATGATCAGACAAGCATGGATAGGGAGTATGGGCATGAGCCTGGAGCTGCTCAAAAATACAAATTTTTGTGTTTCTTGGGTTTTAGGTCATGAAACCACTATTAGTGCTAATAGGAATTTGTGTGGCTTAATCTTCATAAACAGCATTAACATGCACCCCGCAAAACTTAATGTGTTAATGTACATGAAAACTGGCTTTCAGCTAGCATATTTGAATGAGGCAAGATGGGGTTTTGGAGGTCATTATTACCACACATTAAAGTAAAATTTATGTTGCACAACTCAAAACTCTCAAACAGATGGAGCTGGAATTGCTCCCAGCATCTGGCTAGAAAACGGCAGAGCTTCCTCAGGAAGGGGGAGAAGGGATGTAAGAATTCAAACCATCCCTCCACTCTTTTTAAGTAAACCCTAACCATGCAAAGTGAGGAAGCTGTGGCACAAAAAGCTTTCTTTGCTACCCGACACATCCTATTTTGTGTTTCCTCGGGCATTTAAAATTAACAGGATGGTCTCCAGGCCATGGCTGCTGGGGTGTGGGTTTGCAGGAAAGCCAGTGTGTGGTCTGCCCTTGTGGGAGGGGGAGATAGACTCTCCAGCCTTGCACTTGCTGTCTGCTGGCATCTCCTGCCTGCCAGAGGAGCAGTCCTGAAGTGTACAAAATGCAAAGCTTGAGGTCTTTATTGTATAGCAGGAAAGCAGTATCTTGGACTGAGTTAAAGGTATGGAGAGGCAGAAGAGGAATGTAGTTGCAGGAAGATGGCTTTGAGGCAAAGCACTTGAACAGGTGTCCTCCAGGCTTTTTTCCCTGACTTTCCCTGACTTGAAGGAGGTACTATGGGATGTGTAAGCTGCCACTAACCCGGGAAGCAGGGAGTTTCTGCCATGCTTGATGCAGAAGGAGTCAGACTGATTTCCTTACAGCAAAGGACAGCAAGTCACCTTTCTGTGCAAACTCTTGCTTCTGTACTGTGTCCCTTCTCATACCCACCCATAGCTTTCATTTGATAATTGTGAAAATAAAAACACTGGGAAAACTAGGCCTGTGCCAGTTTTTAACTTAGAAGTGAGAATACCTTAGCCTTTGCCACACATTATTTAAAATACTGCTCTTTATGTCTTGGTATACATTTTAATGCACTTATATTTCCCTGCTGGTAGACAGGATCCTGATGAGGAAGGGCTACAAACATTACCTACTAAACCAGGAATTTTTGTAGTCTGTAAACTATGCCATGAATTTTAACCTGACCATTTAGATAGAAAAAGGCCCACTACCCGTAATTAGCACTGTGTTGGAAGCCTGCGCTGCTTGCATACTGTTAAAAGAATTTATGAGAAATGAATTTCATATGTGAGGCTTTCTTTGTAAGCAAAGGGTAAACCGAAAGGAATTTCCTGGGATTGTTGCATGTATTAGATCTGAAGAGCTTTTGGGGTGGTGGTGTGTTTAAAATATTGTGAAAAGTGAACCTTAAGCACAGAAATTGAGGTCATTAGGATTTCTTTGTACTGAGAAATGCTTGCATATGGACCAAAGCAAGGAGTTAATCTGGCTACTTGCCACTGCCTCCTACCTCACTCTTCATAGAAAGCATTTGCTTCCAAACATAGCAGAATGGGAACTCATAGCTTAAAAGAGCCGGTGGTTTAGATGCCTTTACAATCGCTATGCAGACAGGGGAAAAAATGTTTGATTGAGATCCTGTCATGTAATTCGGGGCTCCTACATGCAGAAAATGTGAAACTGGATTTTAAAAAATCTTCTCCCAAAGGCTATGTTGTACTTCAATCAGGAATGGTACTCTTTTCACAAGAGTAAAGGCTAGGGAAAAAAACTTCTGGGTTAATGCAGATTTAATTTGTGATTTTTAGCTTTTGATAAAGTAATTTTTTCAGACAAGTAGGAGAGCCTGAACTAAGGCTACACTGTTCTTTATAACAAGATGCAGGACTTACTCTAACAACAGGAATGATGGCGCTTTCTGTTGCTCTTCCCACTTGTACAATTTGAATGGCATAGGAGGAACTGTGTGTACTAGTAGCCTTGGGCTTTTGATAATTCTGATCTTTGGTGTACTATGAAATATATGTCCATGGGTTATAATTAGTGGAAGCCCCCCAGTAATTAAATGACATCTGCTTTTCATCAGAATCGTGGCTTAGTTAACCCCAGAGCCATCGTTTTTCACTGGCTTTCCATAGTCTCCCAGGATGCTCGGACATGACTGTTTTAATTGCTTGCTGCAGCCTGTCATTGCCCAGGAAGATTAACGGAAATAGAGTCCTGGGTTGTCCGGTTTGGCAGTCAAGATGGGGAAAGTGCCATCTGCATAGCAGCTGCTGTTCCTTTGGCCTCGATTAATTTATCTCATATTGCATAATAGCCAACATTCTTTTCCTTTGTGCAATGTTTGACCTTCTGGGACCATCATTTTCCCCAGGCATGTGTGGGTGGGTTTCTTCCCTTATCTCTTCTATGACAAGCTTCATTTCAGGCCATGCTTTCAGGTTCTTTTGTAACGTTCTGCCTCCTTGATCTGGTTTTGCTCTATTGGGTGAGTGTGGGATCTTGGGAAGAGAGGGCTCATGCAGCTCCTGCCTGTGTGTGAGTGTGCAGTCCCTAGTGTCCTGCTCCTCTTTGCTCACCTCCATCCCAGGAGCTTGTTAGACCTCAGCCCGCTTATGGATTAGGAGAGAAGGTCTGCCTGAGGCTGCTTTTGAGACGCATACTAGGGAGAGAAGTAGAACACTTCTGTTGATGAATTTATCTTGGAAGTGCAAGTGGTGGATCTTGTTGCTTTCAGGCAATCTCACAAGTTATTTCATTGACATAACTCCTACAAATTTCCTGTAGCTGCAGTGGTTTTGCTCTTATCTGTTTTGTTCTCTAATCAAACAGAAGACCGCAAATCAGCTCATTTGGACACAATTACAGTGCAACATCTGTTTGAAAAGCAAACAATGTTTGTGAATAGTTATGGTTATGAAATGGTTGCTCCGAAACAAAAACCAAACACAAATGAAACAAAACTCCTCAGCTCCTACAGTTTTGCTCCATGAATTTACTGCATTTGGGGAAGAGGAGAAGGGAGTAAATACAGAAGAAAGGAATGCAGTTTGAAAGTAACCCATTTCTTCAGTTGAAGAGTTTTTTCTCATTGTTCTTGTCTAGTTGTAAATACCTTTGAGGATTACATTCATACACCAGGTTCATTCATTCAAACTATTTCTAACCAGGTATTTATTTTACCTGACAATGAAGTATATCTTGCTGCTTTCTTGCAGAATGTGGCCATTTCACAAAGAGAGTGTTTGATTGGAAATTAAGATTGCTTTTGGTTTGGCTTTCTTTCCTCCAGATGTGAATGTGGGACTGTCTCACCCCCCACTCCTTTGATTTTTTCTTTCTCTGGGGGGAAATTACTTAAATTACTCAAATTTTTATTGTATTATGACAGAGCATCATGCATGGAGCACTAGAAACAGAGGGCAGATAAAAGGTTAAATTTTTGTATTCTTCTATATTTGCTAAAGATTTCTCACCATCTTTACCAGAGTTGAAAACCTGTTCCAGCTCTAGAGCCCTCAGTCAGTGCTGATCTGTTGCATGAAAAAGAAAAGACTATATAGACAGATTTTACGTTTGTTTCCTAGGGGGTTTTGCATTCATAGGTTATAGGTATTTGTAGCTGGCTTTGAGATGTAAAAGTGCCATATTTTTACTTTGGATCAGAAGAAAGATACACATCCTGTCATTTTAAATGCACTAGGGAAATTACATTAAAATAACATTTCCACAAAGAAAAAAATAATCCATTAGGTTGTTGATGGATTCTTCAAATGTGCTGAATACTTTTGGATGCTGCTGCTGACTTCAGTAGCACACCAGTGTTTAGGTTTGGCAATTAATCCCTTTGTACTTTACCTTTAGCTCTGGTTTTAAAGCTTTTTGGCTTGTTGGGTAATTTCAGCGAATTGCCCTATTCTCCTGTGAGACACACACAGACACCAAAGGAAGGTGGCCCCATGTTTGGGTGAGCTTGGGCAGATGAAACTCCTTTGAGCAGCTGCTTTGAGGGGTGCTCCTGCTGTGCTTCCAGCACTGGAATGTCCATCCAGGAAGCCTGTGGCAGGAGTGGGGCTTTGAGAGCCAGGGAATCCTCCTGGAGAGAGGGTGGAAGATACACAGTGGAAACTCTCTCTGAATTGATGTGAAATGCCCCTGTGATGTATCTCGTTAGAGCAGGCTGACCGGGAACCTCCTTTTGTTAAGCCCTGGAATGAAGCACAGCACCGGTTTGCCTGCTTTGTTTTTCCCGAGGGATTTTTGGACAGGGTTATGCTGTTCCAATCACCAAGTACAAGAGCCTTATAGCTCTCTCCCCCAAGAGAGGTGGAAGAGGAGGTCAAGATGTTTTCATCCTTGGACAGGCTATTCCTTTTGTCATGAAAAAATACGATTGGGAAAGATTATTTTGTGCTCTGTGTACTGCTGGACAAGCACAGGACAAAAACTGGGGCCAGGCCTCTCTTAGGCTCCCTTGGTCCCAGCTGGTGGCAATTCCCATTGGGCTGCCTGGCCCCTGGAAGCATGAGTGGATGGGCCATGGGGAATTCCTGTGCCCCTCTGGCAGTCTTAGGGTAGGATGCCCTGGTGTCTTCACACTCACTGCCTGCCTCTAATTTCAGCTGCTGCCTGATACCAGGTAGAAATGACTGGGAGAAGCAGACAAGCCTCCTAGGATGCCAGCAGCAGTATGGCAGGAGAAAAAAATGCTACATCCAGAGTGTCTTTCTCATCCCCCAGGTGATAGCAAAGCAATGGGGAGTGGGTAGGATTAAACCTGCAGTGGAAACCGTAAGTGCTCCCATCTACAGCCTTCAGTTTAATTTTGGTATTTTAAATCAAACTTTTGCTCGGTGGTTTTGAGTCTAGACTTTTTGATAGGAAAGCAAGGGAATAAAAATATCTTTTTGTGCAGGTTGTGTTTGCAAATGAAACACTTCCTCCCCCACTTTCTCTTAAACCAAACAGATCCCTCCCACAAGAAAACTGGCAAATCTCAGAGCTGATCCCAACCCTGTGAAAAGTGTCAGAACAAAATAAAGACTCCCAAAGCAAGTGATAATATGAAAAAGGGAGGGAACAAGAAAACCCTCAACTTCCCTATGAAGCTCAGCCTGTTTGGAGGGCAGTAGACGCCGGCTTTCACTGCAGACCCCGTTTATTGTCCCTGCCCTGGAGATTATCACCTTCTCTTTCCATTTGATCAGCAAGGAAAATGGAGACAATTTTTCGAAGTGAATATAAAATATAATGCAATTGCTACTGCATTACTTTTTCACAATGTTTTGTATTTGGAGGTCAGGGAAGAATCATACCGAAGGAGAGAGGGATAAATGAATGATGCCAACAGGAACGAGTCAGAAATTAAGTGTGATTGCTGGGAGTTTGGGCTTTCCACATCAGCAACCAATGCCTCTGTTCTGCTGGGAGAACAAGTCAGTTTTGGACCTATCTCAGATGTTGATTAGTCATGTTTTCCAGCAGCAGAGGAAAATTTTCCCAGTCTGCTCCCCATGACAGCATGCAACTGTGTGGACAGTTTTCCATCCTGGAAAACTTGAAATCAGAGTGGGGAGTTGTATATGGACGGAGGAGTGGGGGAAGGTGGATGAGAGAACTGGCCATTCCATTATTTTTTAGGTAGCATTGGCATGTGGAAACATGATGCTTCCATATGGTAACAGAGCTGGAAAGAAATAGCGTATTTACAAAATGCTACGCAAATACAAAACAAATACTGTGGATTTGATATAATGTAGATCAGAAGCATTAAATATGTTTTAGATGGGAAAACAGTTGAACTTCATTATTTCTATTGGGCAGCCGTCAAAAAAACCCAACCCCAACCCTTCCTGAATTTTCAAAGAATGATTCAGCTTTTGGAGTATTTGCATGGATGGGGAAAACTTGATTTTCAAGATGAAGAGGTTTTCTTTGCCATGCTACTGGCACAGGCTTGCACTTAGTGTAGGTGCTTCTATTTTTTTTTTTTTTTTTGCTTTATGTGTCTTCTGTCACATAGCATATTTCTAGACAACCTCTTTCTCTGGGCTCTGCATAAAAACATTTAATTGAAAATGAATGTAGAAACATCTGATGTTCAGTGGTGTTCAGATTTTGGATTCAACTCGTCTGCTGAGCTCTGTGTTACGCCAGTGGAAAAATGCTGGCTGTGTTTCATCACATCTGACTGTTGACTAAGTTAGATGCATTTTAGCTGTTGCCAGATGTACAAGATACAGTAAAATGAGCATTTCCTGTAGCAAATTAAGACTTTTTGGCTTTGTAACGATTCTGGCAGAAGCTGCTTGTTTGCACTGGGGATTTGGCC
Organism: Acridotheres tristis; assembly: GCA_037013685.1. Taxonomy (NCBI): domain Eukaryota; kingdom Metazoa; phylum Chordata; class Aves; order Passeriformes; family Sturnidae; genus Acridotheres; species Acridotheres tristis. The sequence goes on along the minus strand of CM072886.1, from coordinate 136,146,461 downwards.
AGATTGTGCTGGTCAATACAGACAATAAACTGACTTAGCAGAGGAGATTTCCTGATCTAGCTGAATTCATCTTATTCTTCTAATTAGCTAATTTTGGGGGTTGCAGCCTTCCATTGTCATTCCTGACTGTGATACCAGTTCTAGATACACCCACCATTAAGCAAAGCCAAATGCCTTGTGGCATTTCTTAGCCAGACTGAACCAGTGCAGACAAGCTTCTCAGGAAGGGGGGCATCTTGGATGAAATAACAGAATGAGTGTGTTTCCTGGGCCAAATCCCGATCTGTCATGAACTGAGACACTGTGGAGTCAGGAACACAATGCATGACTCACCACATCACATGACTCAACACATCAAGGCCAGGTTGGATGGGGCACTGCGCAACCTGGTCTAGTGGAAGATGTCCCTACTCATGGTGGGCATTGGAACCAGATTATCCTCAAGGTCCTTTACAACACAAACCATTCAATGATTCAGTGTTTCTGAGACTTTGGCAAAGGAATAGCTCATCACACGACGGCTTGCTAGTTTGTAGATAGACTGCCCACAGATAGTGACAGACAGGAGATCCATGACTGCCTCTTACCCCTGAACTGCTGGAGGCTGAAGTGTTTACTGGATTGTATTTTAGGGTCATATATAATTCTTCATCATGCTCATTGATTCCCAGGAGCAGGAACTGTGCGTGTATCTGGGCTGTAGGGTGTTGTCTTGCAGCTGCTGCTGTTGTGCATTAGCAGTTCAAGAGTCTCAACAGGGAGTTGGGGTTTGTCTTTTGTGTCCCTGCAGTTGCTTACTGAAGATGTGCTGCCTGTCCTAAGCAGCAGAGTGGCTGTGGTGGATACAAGAAATAAACCAGGAAAATTGCCGTGTTAACACGAGGTCACTGATGGATAGAGTAAGCAAGGATCGAAGGGAGAGCAGAAAAGCTGGGTTAAGGCATTTCTGTCTCTTGTCCTCTAGATGACTTGGAATTTACTGCTTGAAAAGCTTTTAAGTGCTGTTAGGACAGGCAAACTGAAAAAAAAAACAACCAAAAAAGCCCAGCTGTTTGTGTAAGAGGCCTGCTTATGGTTGAGTATCTGTATCAGAGGGGCCTTAGAAAAGCGATGACACTGTAAATACCTGACATTTGTTGAGCTTTAAAGGGGAAGGTTATCAGCCTCTGAAAAAAACCCCAAAAATACTCATGGAGCCATCCAGCCATGAGAGCTGGAGCAAAGGAATTTTTTTTTTAATTGGTGCAACATTTAGGATATTTAAAAATACTGTCAGTCTGGAAGTGGTTTAAAAAAATCCCACCCATTCTGTTGGATGCAGTAAGTTTACCTGAGTGGGGTCTGAGAGTGACTAAAGTGAGAAAGTGCCAAACTCCTGGCCTGGCCTGAGTGAGAGAAGAGGTCACAGCAAGGCTGGGCTAGTCTCGCCTGAATTTAGATATTCAAGAGAAAAATTCTAATACCTATGAATCTAGTACAGGCAGTGAGGAAACACTGTAGTTTTTGAGGAAACAGTTTAATCCCTGGAAACTGTTTTGAGATGGAAGAGCCATGGAGCTGTGCTGGACCTGAGACTTTTGTGCTTCACAGCATGACAGGAGAGGTAGTCCCTTTCTACCAGCACCAGCACTGTCATGTAATGGGAAAATTTCCAGAAGCTGAAATTCAGAGATTGGAGGTCTCCAGCTATCTCTCCACACATCATGTGTGGCCTGGTTGCCATTGAAGGAAGACTACCCCATGCTGGAGCCACTGTGGGAAGAAGCTACCTGCCTTCCACCTATTGTCTTGTGGTAAGACAAAGGGTCCAGAGAGTAGTAGGTGCATGTGAGTTGTCAGCAGCAACTCCATAGGGAGCTGAAAGCTTGGAAAGCCTGGGGAAAAAATGCTGTGCTAATAATGTATGAGATGTATAAGCTATGCCTCGTTTAAAACAGATGTATGGGTCCCCAAGGAATGTAGTAAAGGGACAAGAAAAGATTTGGCCCAAGTTGTAGTATTGCTTTATCTGTCTCCTTCATAAATGAAAACAGGTTTAAAGAAGGTAGTACCTTTGGGAATAACTTTAAATAAATAAATAAATACATTTCCAGTTATCTACTATTACCAGATCTCTTGGCTATTGAAATCAAAGCTCATGATTTACGTTAGTAAACTAACCCTGCTATTATTAAAAAAAAAAAAAAAAAGAAAAATTGTATTGTATTGTGGAAGACTGGTGGAGGGAGGATATCTCTCCATCACATTTGGTGACCTATATTACTGCAGTAAGAAAGACACTTAGAAATTCATCCAACTAGGGAATTCATTGATATCTCACCCAAAAGCCCCAAATCCTTAGGGCCAGTCTAGATCTCGTTTACTCCTGTAAATAATCCCATGCAAATCGATTTACTTTCATGGGTAGACTAAACGGGATTTGTCTGTAATTAGCATGAAGTGGAACAGATTGCAGGCGTGCTTATCTTCTAATATGGAGGTGCAGCCAGCAGAGGTGTTGCATCATCAGCAGAGCAAGGACAGCAGGGACTGGTGAATACTGGGAAGCTTTGGCTGAATGGAAGACCTTGGCCTTTGTCATGATTCTCTAGAAAATGTTACAAAAACAAGCGAACTTCAAAATAAGTTTACCCGATCAAAACAGTGGAAGGTAAAACCTCATGAGAGATTGGAGCCTTTCTGTTTTGTTTTTCTCTGTCACAGCACTGAATTCAGAGACTAATGCTGTCTCAGTTGTTCTTAGTTATGTTGCATTTTTCAGATTAAAGCCAGTGGTAGTTCTGACTCGAATTGTAAAGTGTGTTTCATCTTTAATTTATTAGTTCTAATACATTATTATTTAAGATTTGATTTCCCAATTGGATTTAAGTAGCTTCTTCTTAATACTTGAATCCCCCAAGTGATAACAGTTTACTTACAGGTTTAAGCTTAATTTGTGTTTCTTATGCTGTCAAGATGAGGACAACATTAAATCAGGCCTTCTTTCGAAGATCTTAGGTGGGGCTGTTCTTCTGCCTGTTGAATATTAAGCAGCAATGGCCCCATACATGTATCGTCACACCAAGTGGGTTCTTTTTAAGATGATGTTGTACATTTACCGTGCTGGATGAAGCCTCCAGATGTGTTTGGACAGACCTCTGCCTGGGGTAAAACTTTTTTGTCCTCAGGGTCTGAGAGCACATGACCCTCTTGCTGCCATATCTCATGTGTGAATGCAGCCCTTGTCCTTAAAGTTGGCCTGCTAATGTTGTGTGTTGCATTTGAAGTATATGTGGTTACACTGCCTTAAAATAAAGGTTTCATTTTCCTTTGTAACTTAGATTGGGTTTTTGGTTCATTAATTATCTCTTAGTTCCATGCTTGCTGTGGTGGGGATGATAGCTCACATGTACAGGGAGGAATTTCCTTCTCATCTGATACAGGTTGAAGGTGTATTTTGGCTCTTTACACTGAAAATGCCTTAGTAGCCATTTTTAAAAATACTTATAATGCTTCAATGATACATCTTATGGGCTGGATACCAGCACCTACTCTGATAAAGCCAATATTTGCAAAAACTAAATCCTGTGTCTCACAAGGTACCATAGTCTCATCCACGTGACTCAAATTTGCCTAAGCCAAGTTGAAATAGAAAAACAGGAGTGAGGTCAGTAGAACAGCATTAGATTTACTCATGCAAAACTAAAAGGGAAAGTTGGCCTTTTCAAAGGTTAGTTTTTGCTAGCAAATGCAGAGAGAGTAGATGCATAATGATAGTGTTTTTATGGAGCTTTTTCCTTTCAGTTTGGTGAAAACTATAGGTTTAGTAGTTAACTTAGAAATAAGAAAGCCTTAGACTTTCACTTAGCCTAAATGAAATTAGAAGGAAAACAACACTGAATTTAGCAGGAGTTAAATTTGCTTAGGGATGAGTAAACCTGCCTTTTCATTTCTGATTTGTGAGCTGCTAAAGCTGGGGGTTTAAACAAACAAAAGTGGAATGGCAATACTAGGAGATTTATTTACACAGTATATTCAGTGAGCTGTTAATTGAGTTGGTTGAAGAAAATAAAATTGGATATGTTTGATATATTGATATAAATAAAACAGAATCTGTTTCATAAGTAGAGCACTGGTATTTGCATTTACTCTGTGTGTGTGTGTGAATAAGGGTCTGGCAGTTTGCAACCTGTGCAGAGTTCCCTGTGGGGTAGGAATCTACCTCATGATAACCAATGAGTAAGCCCTTGATAACCTGATACAGAAAGAAAAAAAATCTAATTGATTTGATGTGATAGCAAGCATTTTGGGGAAGATCTGCCACGGAGGCAGGAAATGACCCAGCATTTACTATCTGGGTTTGACCTTGGTTTTTCAGTTTAGTAATAATGAACACTTAATATTTGCAGCTAAGCCTGCAAACAACAGAAGGGAAATTACAGGCAGCTTTCAAATCCATGTGCAGAAATGAGCAAACCAGAAATTTTTCATGTCTCTTACTGAATAACATAAATATTTTATTTAACTTTAAGGAATAACCTTTGAAGTGAAAAATGACAGCTCGCTGAAAAATGGCCCTGAGTGTAGAACTGAAAGGCTCGTACTTGAAGTAGATTTTTAGGGATTTAAACATTTTTTTTCAAGTTGGGTCACTTCATACTTTCCAAATGCAAACCCTCCTGGTTTTATTTGCAAGCTCCCCAGTAGCATTGTATGTGTATCCTGTTGTGCAGAGCAGCCTCTGGCTCTGTTTCACGTTTTGGAAGTTCCCAATCAACAGGGCGGGCACTGCACTGGCGGCGCTTTTCCCTCGCAGAGCCTCAAAGCGCCCAGGAGCGGCTTTGCAGCTTGGGGCTGGCCGATACCTCCTGCTCCGATTGTTCCCTGGGCTGCTCAGCCTGACAAAGGCCATTTGAAGAGAAGGCTGGTGCTACAGTGGAGCCCTGAGTTGAATGCGGGGCCGGGGTCCCCAGGCGTGGGCAAGGCAAGGGCAGGCCGGGCCCAAGCTGCACCCTGGGTGCTGAGCCCAGCCCCGGGAGCTGGGGAGCCTGAGCCCAGGGGGGCCTCGCATGTCCTTTGCCTGGCTCTTGTTTTTTACAGCTTCTTGGTAATTGATCACACAGATCGGTCACCGAGGGCCACTGGAGTCTGCCATTCCCCAGGTGGAATGGGTGCCTCAGGGTTGGGTGAGCAGCTGGCTGCCAGGCTGGCCGTGCACCCCGGGACGCAGCCTGTGGTGGGCATGGCGGTGGGGATGTGTGTCTGTGTGTGTGTCCCAGCCATCAGATGGGAAGAGAAGTCAGTGGGTAGGGTTGGACACTCTGGAAAACTGCTTTTAAGTGGTCACCAGCTCCTGTGCAGAGCAGCTGCAGGCAGATGGTTCCCTGCACCCAGTGTTGCCATTTGAGAGGCTGTAGGTGCTGCCAGCACTCATAGCGATAAGACTTATTGCCCACAGTCTTATATCTCAGCCACAGGAGTGCAGGGGCCACCAGCCAAATCAGCAGCCTTTCCGAGTACTTCCCTTGTTTTAGCTATGGGCAATCCACACTTTTATTCTAATTATTAATCTCTTTTCACTGCCACACGAACTTCAGGGCTGTCACACTCAGCAGCTCACTGACAGGCCTGCTGCAGCATTTGATTTGCAGCTCAAGAATGGATACTTGTCTTGGTGTATGTTTTGGCAGATCTGTCAGGTCTCTATTAATTTTGTAATTGTTACTTCAGGGTTCAAAACTGCTTCTTTATTTGGCTTGTATTGAGATAGTTGTAACTTCATTAAGACAGCTGTAAAAGTGTAGCTAAGGCTAGCACCGCATGGGCTAGCGGAAGGAACGTCTTTATTAACCAACAGATATGTTACTGTTCACAGTACTTGCTAAATTTGCCATGTTTTGCCCAAATCCAAAACCAAAGAGCAGATGAGAAAATCTGCACTTCCAATTTTTCCTCATGCCGTGTTTCTTGTAGCAGAGAGATAAGAATAAGAATGCTGTGGTTTGCTGTTGCAGCTGGCGACCAAAGTCAGTTTGCATGAGAGCAGGGGTGACAGGATGGAGGAGATGGGTTTTGGAAGCCAGTGCCCTGGATCCCTAAGTGTCCATTGACGGGGGACCATGTATTGCTGCACAAGCAGGGCTTGGCATGGGGTGTTTGAATCCAAAACAAATTTTCCCATCCAGGTTTACAAACCATTGGAACAGGGCTTAAAACTGGAATTTCTAAGCAGCTCCATCACTGTATGAAGGGGGGGCTCTGTTATAATAAGAAACTAGTGGGCAACTGCTCCTTCTGCTGTTGTGCAGCTCTCTGCATGGGACTGCCCTCACAGCAGGACCATGTGTCTGTGCAGGCTATAATGAGACAGAGCTCTGGCTGGTTTTGTTTATGAGTGAAGGGCAGAGCTTTAAAAAAAAGTCCACTTGCTAGCTGTGAGTAAAGCTACGTGGTTTGACCAGAGAAGGAGATTAAGGTATAAATTCACCCTGCTTTTTTTTTTTTTTGTTTTAAGTTTTAATTAAAAGAGGAAGGTCTGACCTTTCTGTGCCAAGACAGCCTTTCAAATTAATTTAAAACGCATTAGTGAGTTCTGCTGAGGTCTACAAGTAGGTGACTCTTCTGTCACCACTGCTGATCATTCCTTTCCCAAGAAGCAAGAAAACTAAACTCTGCCACCTGATACGGTTTTGAAACCTAGAGTTGAACAGGACATTTATTGGATAAGGGAAAAAAAAAGTCTTGTTAAAACAACAAGATAAACAGCAATTTGGAATGTATGTGGGAGTGGTGTGAAGGGCTGGAGGAATAGGAAGGCAGCAGCTCAAGCTGAGTTTCCACAGTGGTCACCCTGAAGTTACTCTAAAGAAATGGAAGACCAGTAGTGCAATTCTGGCCTTGATTTACAATCATTTTTAAACAGCAAATCTAGCTGAAGGGAATAAAGCAATTTCCATGCCATGGGAGTAGCTCCCAGATCTCTCTTTCTTCTCTGCAGCTGAATAAAGAGTCATTTTACAAAGACCTTTTCCCTAATAAATAGCAAAGCAATCTCATAAAGAAAGTAATGTGCTTTTTAGGCTCAGTAACCATATTGAATTAAATGTTATGCACAGTGTAATTACATTTGCCTGTCAGTTGTATTAATGTGAATTTCCTTGATTAATTTTTCAAGTTAGTTGATATTAAGTAGGTAGGAAGTTTAACATCCCCTTAGACCTCCTCTGTCAGCCTGGCTCAGCTAGTGGAGGGAGGGCAAAGCTTAGCACAATCAGTGTTCAGTGTTATTTAATTAACTCGGCCTCTTTAATAAGCACCCGGAATCTTCATCTTTCCAGTCATCTGTAGTCATCTTATACAGTTGGGTACAGTGAGACTCCCTGAGCTGTGAGGAGCAGTCCTGTTAGGTGTGGGGTGCAGCACTTGAAAGCAGTGTGAATGCCTAACTCCACGAGTTTTTACAAGGCAATGATGATAGGAGGGTTTGTAAAATGGTGAGCTGCAACTTTGGCCGTGCTGCCTGTGCCATGTTCAGAGTAGCACAGTGTGGGTGTGCAAGTTCAGTCATTTCCTTGAAATTGTGTGGAGTATGTTATTGCCATACTCCATGTGATTGCCATGCTACTCCAAGGATATGGAGTAGCAGTTTGAGAGCAGGGGTGAATAACAGAAGCCTTATCGAGACAAGATAGTTCACTGCTTTCCATACACATCCCAGCTGATTTCTCCCAGTTATCATCCTGAATGTCAGCTCATTGCCTTTCCCAAAAGCATTCAGTGCTGCAGAAGCTCTGTTTACTTCTTGAGGCTTAGTATTTGGGTCTCAGCCATATGAAGAGTATTCATTATTCAGACATACCTGGCTGGCTGGTTATGGGACCCAGTCATCTCACAACGTGCAGCACAAACTCTTGAAACCAGTGGATGTTGATATGTACGTCTGACCTTCTCTGTATTAATAAAACGTTTGAAGCTATTTTAGAGAGGAAGCTGGAGTCATTTGCACAGTGGGGGTCTGTGCATTACAGCTGTGCTGCTTTTTGCTTGGTGTCTGCAAACTTTATATTAGGTTTCAGTTACTGATTCAGCTCTCAAACATGTGTTAACTCGGGGAGCTTGGGGAGTCCTGGTGTGAGTGTGAAGTAGGAATGAACTGAAACAAGCCCACATACACTGGAACCCTTCTTGTGTAAATAGGTCTGGATTTTAGTGATCCAAATAAACAATCATTTGGATGTGTACATTCTGCAGCACTCTTATTACAGAGCTCTTGGGACATGAAAAAACTCTGTTTAGTGTCTACTCAGAAGGAAGAAATGGGAGCCAGGCTGTAGAAAAATGTTTCAAGACTGGTAGTCTGTTTTGTGTTATAGGGGTTGCCATATTTGATACACCAAATTTCTTAAATATTGCTGCCCTGCACAACTGATTCGCAGTTAACATCTGTAAAGCCATGAGGTGCACTGTATTTTATTTCCAGTGCACATAGCTTTTGCTCCTTAATCCCATTCTTTAAGTATTTCAAAGCCAAGTACACATGATTAACTAAGAAGAGATTTGGAAACAACTGAAAGCAGTGTATAGGAAGGTCCAACATACACAAGGTAATTGCTTTAGGAGGACTTTAATTTACTATTGGCCTACTGTTCCCCTATGGAGCATATACTGTAACAAACCATATGCTGCAGGCAAAGTTCAAAGTACCCTGCCAAGCTGCAAGGCAGTATGGACAGGAACGGAGTGTCCTCTTGCTTTTTTTGCCTTCTTTCCCGCCTCTTCCAAGTTGGCATATTTGTCAATTTTTAGCTTATTCTTATTTAAAAGAAAATGAAAAAAAGAACAAGAACAGCTCTCCCCTTCCAGCTAACAGTAATCGGAAGATAAAAGATCACCCATAGCCTTCTCTGAACTTTCAGAGCTAGTGAGAGGAATACATGTAATACATGTAATTTTCAGGTCCTGCCCTAGCTGGACTGAGTCCTTGCCGTGCCATACATGGTTTGTTGGGACCAAGTGTTTCTTTTTCTGTATGACACTGGTCACATCAAATAAGAGAAAGTGAGATCCTCGCTTGGTTAAATAATAGTGTGAAAGTTGCTTGTTTTCAGTTCAGTGGAGCCATGTTTGTATCTGGAGTTAAAGATTGCAGAAAATGAAATAGGTAGGGAAACCCAAATCATTGCACTTGGTTGTTGCAAGCCTCAGGCTACAAGAAATAAAAATGACCAGACTCCAAATTTCTTACGTGATTGGTTGACAACCTATAGGAAATGAGCCTGTACACCTTGTCTTTCTACAGAAGTAATTTCTTCTGTAGAATGTGAGTATTCATAAATGTTGCATGAGTACTATGAGAACAAATTAATTTATTATTGCTTGAACATTGACCAAACTTATATTTTCTTGATTCAGTCATGTTTGTACCTAATAGTGTGAGCAAAAGGTTTAGTAACTACAGTGTTGAATGTCATGCTAAGGAAGAGCATGGTACACAGAAAGCCTGGATAATCAGGGGAGCAGTTACATATTTAAAGCTACAGCAGATTTACCTTCTCATTTTGAAATAGCCTGCATGTCTTCTGTTCTTTGGATCAACTTCTGTCTTTTTTCTAGAGGGCAGAAAAGAAATTGGCCCTGTTCCATTTTGAAGGGGAAGAAACAGTTTTGTGGGGAAATCCACTCGCTCTAGGGCTCTGATGAGTTGGAAATATTTTGAAATACTTGTGATTTAGATCATAATGAGTTATGCTAATGATTCAAGTTAAAACTTATTTTAACACTTTAAGGAGTAGGGGTATTCACGTGTGTTGGTGGTAGTGGTAAGTCATGTTTGACATTCATCACAGATAGTTTCAGAGTGCCTAAATGCTCCTCAGTGAATTGTAGAGAATAGGCTGGGATTGCTGCGAGCGACTGAAACCTCTGGCAGTCTCAGCTGGCAGACAGGAGTGGCATAGGGACACAGCGAAGTGCTATGTAAGACCTCTTGGTGTTCTGGAGAGGTTATCTCGATGGCACTTGATAACCTTCTACAGATCAGACTCAGACCATACCTCTTGTGTTCTCTTCATGTAAATAAAGGCTGCTTAAGCAGTCCTACTCCACAGGAAAACCTGAGTTATTCAGGCAGTAATGTGCCTTAGGAAAAGAGCTGCAGCAGTTTCTTGGGGAAAGTCTGATTCATCATTTGTCTGCATGCCTGGACAAGAAAAGGGTCATATTTCTGCTAGACACTAAAGCAAGAGGGGGAGGGTGTTTTTGACTTGATTTATCAACTAGGAGAGATGAATTGGAACCCTCAGGGGAGGGAAAACTTCACAGAAACTGAAATATTTTACATTGCAGATGATTGTGGCCTCCAGACTTTTTCTTGTATGGCATTTATGCAAGCACACATTCCAAAACAAAATTAAACAAACAGTCCCTTGAAGACTCCTAATTAGCCACTTTGCTCAATACTCAATTAGAATAACCATGTAGGTAAAATATGACTGCAGTGCAGAGAATTTCATTTGAAGTAGCAGTCCATAAGTAATGTTTAGGAACAAGTAATAGAGTTCATCAATGAATGCATTTTGCTTGGAGCAAATTCAGCACTGCAGACGATTGGCAGTAGGGCAGGGTGAGATGCTATAAACCTGATGGAGTCTTGTAATTTAAAACAGAGGCCTAGAGTTCAGAAGATTAGGAAAGATCGTGCCTCTGCCAGAAACCTTAATGTGACCTCAGGCAAGTCACTTTACCTTTCTGTGCCTTATCTGAATAAATATCTCTGTTTCCTATCTGTAAAATGAAGATAATGCTTCATATATGTCCTGAAACTCGAGTGTTAATAAAATAAACAGAAACTATCAGATAGGAAGTTCTCCAGAAAAACATATGCTGAGTTGTATATGTTTCTACAGCCCTCATTTGCAAGTATTTTTTTCTTAGGGCATTGCAAATACATACTGTATTGGGACTTACTTGGCTTACCTTCCTTGTGAGGAGGGTAGGTCTGAACAAGACATTTGGATTCAAACTCTCTGAATACTTGAAGGACAGAGAGCAGCTGGTTTCTCTAGCCAGACTTAGATCTAAAGTGCAATTTTGGATATAGTTGTTAGCTGCACAGTGACTAAAACTTTGCTTTGGAGGCTGACACCAGGGCTCAGATAGGAAGTGAGATTTTGTAGCTAGACTCTGTTTCTAGCAAAGCATGTTAACTAAAAGAGCATAAAACAAATTCCACTACTTAGAAATTGTCATTTCTGCATGTGTCTGTTAGTTTCAATTCCTCAAAAGAGCACAACTCTACAACTAGTAAATTATACTTACTGTTGCTATCATTTAAATTGTGCTAGTAGATAGTTTTAGCTGACTTGTGTGCTTTACGTAATACAGACAGAATTACCTAGAAGTTATAACACTGTAGGCTTTTCTTCTCCCCACCCCACATTTCCAGCCCCTCTTATGGTCACATTAAAGTGTCTGCTCTATACTTACTCACACTTGGCTAACTGTTCAAAAAAGTGAGGATCATACTGAGGGATGCCTCCTCAGAAAGGCATTTTGCCAAGTGATAGTCGTGCTTTTGAAATGTTACGTCCCAGGTGAGGTTAAATGCAAAATTCAAGGAAAGATCAGAGAAATGCCTGAATATTTCTGGAAAAAAGCAGACGACATTTAATGACAGGTGTAAAAGTCATGGCGTTAGCTTTGTTATTCAACTATTAATGCCATAGTATTAAAAGAGCTATCATTTAAAGAAGTGCTTTGCCTAAAGAACAAAAGACAAATGTATTGATTTATTAAAAAATAAAGGTTTGAAAAACATTTTTTTAAAATCCTGAGAAAATTTTGTATCTGTCTCAGGTGGTACCTTCGTTTATCTAGGGACAACATCTCTTAGCTACATTCCCAGGTAATTGTGAGTTACAGGACGCTGAGAAGACCAAGATATTCTTGAAAATAAATTGCAGTCCAGCTTGTGACTTTGATAATACATTTCTGTATATGAAGTGACCAGCTGAAATCAAAGGCTGCAGAAGTGGCTGCAGAGCTGAAGCTGCAGAGATTGGAAATGTGAAGGGAACTGTGAGGATGGCCAGGTTGCACACAGCCTGCATGAAGGGACACTTACAGCTTTATGTGTTGTTCACAGTGTAGGAACATTTGATAGTTCATAAAATCCTTTGCTTAAATTCAAAAGCAGTGTTATGGTTCATGGAAGAACACTTTGGGAAGTTCTGAAAGATTTTGCTTTTCCAAAGTTGTATGCACAGGATCTGGGAAACTTAGTCACTTCATAGTTTCCTGGGATTCAGACAACCAAAAATTCAAAAAAGGCAGTAATGAAATATGTGAAAATGTAGCCCTTTATCCATTCTTTATGATAGACAGGAAAGGAGAGGTTGCAATTAGTAACAGTGTGAAGTAAAACTGTTTAAATATTTTGTACTTTTCCTGCCTTTATTTGTAAAATTCAAATCAGGTGTTCTACCTGCAGGGACCTTTAAACAGGTCATTAAAAACAACCCAGCAGTTATGAATCAATTTATTCTACATTTTAATTTTAAATGGCATTTGTATAATTTTCCAAAAGGGTTGAAGTTTTTTTTAAAACTTACTTAAATTATTTTTATTTTTATTTTTCAAAAGAAATCAGATCATATATCTTTACTTATCTTCCTGATTAAATCTCGCCATACTGGAGACAATTACCATTTCCTTCCCAACCTTTCCTTGTCTTTTGAGAATACCAATAGGTAATTTTAGCAACATAGATAAGGAATTCCATTATAACTGGGAAGCCAATTATCTGTCAAGACGTTATTGCAATATTATTAGAAAACTGGATACTTAAGCAGCAGGTAATTTTTTTTTTATTTCCTGCATAACTATCATGCACTCTGTTTTGATTAGATCCTAATGATACTGAGAACATTTTAAACAAATACTCTCAGTCCATGCAAATGAAAAACATTTTACTTCTTCGGTTGCTCTTGTGCAGCAGTGGTAATTAATACGTCTTGTAATATTCAAAGTACAGCTGATTAAATCACGGTGCACCAAAGAGGGCTTTATAAATAATCTTCCCATGAACCCTGCTGAGAGATCTGGGAGAAAAAAGGAAATGTGATAAACAGCATTGTTGTGCCTAAAGGCGTCTACCAACAGTGACGTTGTACCTATAGATTTCCTTGCCCATAACCCAGCTCCTGCCCTGGCCCACCCATAGTGAACGGGACCAACTTGACTTTCCATCATTTTCATGATGACAACAGGCTTTGCAGTGCTGGGCCCAGCAGACTGGCCAGTTCCTCTCCAGCAGCAACTTCCTCAGTTCCTTTACCCTGGACTTGACTGGTAGTTTATCCTGGTCGTGGATACCTCTTCAAAAGAGCAGTCCCAACATCCAAGCATGTGCAGCCTAAGCCATTTCTCCCCAGAATGACTCTCACTGGTTGGTGATAGGCTTGGGCTCTGGTAAAAATGTGTTTAATATTAGTCAGCATAATGGATATGCCAAGGAGTATCTGCTTGGAGTAAGCTACTTTGGTGAGCTGTCTCTCGGGGACCATTGCCAAGCTTGCATGCAAGTAGCCTTTGGGATTAAAAGACCTTAAATGCACTACTTATTTAATAATATTGCCAATCCCTTACCTCAGTGATGTAATATGTGCAAGCCAGAAAAATAAGTTTATTTGGTTTTGAATTGAGCATGTTCTAACTTTAGCAGCACCCTTTCTAAAGGCTGAGAATAAGGCCCCCTCATTAAGGAGGGGATACATTTTTAGAGGAGCACTGCCAACTCAACAACAGCAGGAAAAAAAAAGAACCCTTGTGTTATTTTATGTTAGCTCTTTTTTTTTCCATTCCCTTTACAGAAATTCATTGTAACTATGTGAATTTAGAGGAAATAAATCACTGTTTTCCAGATAATTTATCTCAACTTCGTTAGGCAGCTTCACTCTTTCCCCTGTGTCATCTGCTTCCTCTTGTTGTTTGTATGGCTCTTTCCTATAGCTACAGGAAGCAGGTTTGTAAAAATAGGAAAATGTGCTGTTAAAACAGAAAAAAAAGAGGTAGGATAGCTAATGGACATGGCACACTAGTCAGGTTGTAGGGTTTCCAGTGTCTGTATTTTGTGCAAGAGCCACCCTCCATTGCTCTCCATATTGGTTCATGACTGGATGGTAAGCAGGCAGTAGCCTTGAACACTGTCATTTGCAAAACTTTATTTTCTCTGTGTTTGGGCATGTCAGCAGCCTTTGAAGATTTATTAATAACAGATTATACTCTTTTTAAGAGGTGTTTTTAAGTTCCTGGCTTAGATGAGGGAGTGGCCCATTTACCTCTGCAACCACCCATATCTAACTGTCTAAACCAAATCACTTCAAACTCCTTTTATAACATAATTGCCAAAATCTGGCAAAATATCCCTCCTGGGTGAAAGGTTGTTCAGAAGAGCTTCCATTATGCTCCTTGGGATGGCTCTGTGGGTCTGTGTCAGGCTGCACATGAGCTGTAGCACACAGCAGACCCGAAGCTCAGCTGTATGAAACAGGTTTTGGGTTGGAGGTCTTGGGAAACAGTGCCCTGATGTTTGGCATTGCTAGACTTCTTTCTTTACCTGCTTGTCCAGAGCACCAGAATGAGCTCCTTGTGCTTGTGCATTTTTTTTCCCTTTGAAAACTGGAAGGCATTTGGTAAGGGCAAAATGTTACAGTAAGTCAGCATAAGTTACACCAGAAAGTCTCCCAGCAGACAAAGAAAGGAAGAGATTTGATTCAATTTAGCAGATTCAGTTTAGATGTGGTTTGGTAATTTCTTCTTTGAATTAACCATGTAGGATCAGTGCTTCTGAACACTTCTGTTTCATAAAAAACAGAGCAAAAAGGAGAAACAGAGTGAGAACAAGAGGTGCTTTAATACTTCTGAAGTACAACAGAAGTACCAGTGAATCAGCCTCCATTTAGCTGTTCCTGAGTTGTACCTTCCCAGTGCTGGTGTTAACGTTTGCCACAGAGCATACAAATCTTGGATCCTTCTATGGGAAAATACTTGGGGCCTCAGACACTGACAATTTTTTAATTATAGCCTGTGGCAATCCCAGCTTTATGGAAGGAATTTCGTGGGGAGCTGGCATTTCTGTCCATCAGTGTACTTAATTTACATTTTTAAAATATTTTGATTGTGGTTAAATAACTGGTAATCGAGTGCAGGTGGTAGATTTTGAGTATGATCTTCATTACTTTTGGCAGGAAAAGAGAAAGCTATCTTTATGAATAAATACTTATTCTTTCCAGAACTTAAATGCTGAGGTTCCTTCTTTGTGGGAAAGAGAGTTTCTTTTCTCAGCCCATGGTTCAGATCTATGACTTGCCCTTTTTGGGACACACATACTAAATACATTTTAATCTCACTATATGCCCAGGTGTTCATTTTCTTCTTTTTTTCTTTCAGCTCCAGAGCTGTAAGTAATTCTGGACTCGTTCCATCCACCTGGTTGAGTGCTTTTTTCTATTCTTGATTTCTATTTTTCTCCTTTTTCCCCATCTCCCTCGTGTTTCATTTCCTCAGCTTCTCTGCCAGAACAGCTTTTTATTTCAATCACCTCCGGGAATGGAGTGGACATAATGAATTGGGTATTTTATACGGGCTCCAAGAAGGAATCAGGTGTGGCAAGAACCGTTATTAGGCAGTGCTGAAGCGAAGCTCCCAGCCCGTGCCAGCACAGGGCAGCTGCCTGGCACTGCCATCCAGCCACGGGCTGGCAATCTCTGACTTTCTGCAGTTGCTTCTGGTCCATGGAGCAAACATGGGCCTGTCGCACAACCTCCCTGCAGTGTGGTTGGGGAGCATTTGTGGGAGAAGAAATAGAACTGTGGCAGAGATGTGCTCTTCCATCCTTGCTAATCAAGATTGCTGATGAAACATTTATTTGTCAGGGTTGGATGTTTAGCTAAATATAGGAATAAATTTTTTACAGTTTGAAGATGAACATCAAGGATCTTGGCACAGGGTAATGTCAGTGAAATGCAGATGCAATGAATGTCTCTTGTCAAGCTATTATCCTTCCCATGATCTAAGGAGGTGGTGAATGGGAGTGATTAATTTCTGTTTGGTTTTTTTATTTGTTTGTTCTGTCCAGATCATTGCTACCTGTACTGTTGTTCCATCCTCTGCTTCAGGCATAGAGCAGGATTCCCTAAGAATCCTAAACAATGATACACATTGGCAAGAAATGATCTAGTTTCTGGCACTGGAACAAGAAAAAGTCTTGCCGTGATCTCATTTGTCTAAGTTGCTGCTGTAAAATTCCGTGAAGTTAATCCTTGTTCTAGTCTTGGACATTGATATTTTTTCACTTGATACCCAACTTAAATGCATTTTGTTGCAACTGGAGGTATTTTGTCCATTCACCATTGGTCATAGTAATCTTCAACTGTTTTTTGGTTGGTGTTTTTTTTTTGAGATTTTTTTCAGCTTAACTTTTTATGCTTTTATTTCATAATCCTCTTTTATTTTTTACTTTGTACAACTAATTCTATTATCCTTTAGTCATTGGTAAAATTTCTTAAATCTCTTCTGACTTTTGCTCCCCTATTCAGGGTCTAGGCTATTTTAATTTTGTCTGTGCCTGCACACAGGAATGTGACTGAGGTCTCACAAAGGCTGAATAAATAGAGCAATTATCTCCCATTTCTTATGTATGCCACTTCTCTTCCTAAAACTCAAGATTTTGGGGTTTTTTTTAGCAGCATAACGTTGTTGACTTATGTTTGTGTTGTGAATTGCTACGACCCTCAGATTCTCATTTCTGGTTCTGGTATTTGTGCATCAGTATTTGCTTCCGAAGTGTATTATTTAACTTGTTAATTAGCTCTTCTGAGTGTACTAAGTTCTTTGGATTCGAGGGTAGCTCATATTTTTCCATGTGGAGAGGTTTTTTCCTTTTTCCCTGCTCTTTTTTCTGTTGCTATGTGAAAGACAACACACAGAGATAACAAAGAAACTGCCAGATATTCAGAAGAAACGGAGACACTTAGAGTGTACAAAATAAACAGAGTGAAAAAAAGAGGAAAATATTTTTCTTTCTTCGCTGTGGTAATTTTTACTGCATTTCTATGAACAGTACGGGAAATAGATATCTAACATGCAATTTTAATGAAATGAAGGGTAAATTGAGAGAGCAAATTCTAAAAAAAAAAAAAAAAAAGTAAAAATATATGCCACAACAAAATGGAAGGAACTATTAGATATATTGGTTAGTATTTCTAGGGATGATGTTATAATTTAGCCATCTAGAAATGGCCATAGGAGGTTTTGTAAATATGATGGATAGTGGAATAATTCATGGTTTACTTTCACTTTCCAATTCAAATACGTTTGCACATGAATTACTGTTTGTCCTGGGTATATTAAAACATCATCTTACTGGATAAATAGATCAATGCATTCAATGTTAATCATGTCTTCAAATTTATTTTAGCTGAGAGTCATGAAGCTGAAGTCTTCTGAACATATGCATTTCTCAGTAATTTTGACTTTTAATTCAGTCAGGAAACGGGGATTGCTAATACCATTTTGCTGGGGAGACAAAAATGGGGTGGAATGAGCTTATTCCAGTAAAAATGTTTTGAAATTCACCAAATGGACAGTGATCCCCTCAGTTTGCACTGCCTGATAGCACACTGTCAATGTTATTGACCAATACAAACTCTTCAAATGTCCTGTAATGTAAATAAAGACCTTTTACTGAGGAAATTTTAGGGAAGAATAGCTCAGGCTTTCATGCCTAAGTAAATGCTTCACTTATATCCCAAATCTGTAATAAGAACATTTGTGCTGCTTGTCGCTGATGTTCTCACACCACTGAACTCTTCTCTCAAAATGCAAATTTCACATGGCCATCGGGCAAGGTGGAGCACTTGTGTTTTGGGAGTGTTCACCTTGCTGAGTCCCACTAGGAAGGATCCGGCTTTTCAGAGCAGAGTACACCTGGTCCCTCCTCCTGCCAGAGCAGGAGACCTTGAATTTGGCCTGTTACTTATCTCTATCCTGATTCCTTTTTCTCTGTCTTCTGGGGCAGTGGGATAAGCCCAAAGATCAGGAATATGTAAGAGGATACACAGTGACACACAGCTGTTGGTGGATGGTGGAGTCCTTCATGGTCTGTGGTACAAAAGGTGGGACTGTCTGGGCTCAGAGAGGGGATGGGGCAGAAGCCAACTGTTGGGTACCTTAGTTCCTGTTATATCAGCCAGTCTTTCCCTTTTCGTGCTGGTAGTGGAGGCTACCGAATGAATCTTGCATAGTGGATACTATTGCCACTCATCCTTTCGTTAGCCTTCGTCTTTCCTTTTGTACCAAGGAAGCAATTTATGAGTACTCAGGGGTACAACAGCAAGCCTTGGGAAGAGAGGTCATCCAAAGTTTGGAGGGTTGCTAATTAGATTTTTTTCTTCATTAGTTAGTCAAAGCTAATTAGTGTCTGTCTTTGCAGAGATTCTGATGCAAACAAGAAGAGAGCAGTTAAGTCGGGAACTTTAAAGCACCCTTGTGTTATTAACAGTGCCAGCAGACATTAACCCCCTGTCCACCTCTCCTTTTCAGTTTTCGGACTTTTGTGGGTACCTGTTGCCAGACAATGCTATTGAAATGCTCTGAAGCCAAATAATGTCTCTAAATCACCAGCCAAGCCAGACAGGATAGCAATTCCTTCAGTTTACATCTTGGAGTCAACTTTCCATCTGGGGGAAGGAGTCTAAGGCTCACTGGGGACTCGCTTTGAACATGTCCCCTCTCTCCCTGCCCTTTCGCCTCCTGGGCTGACCCAGCTGTAAAAGTGTCAGGCTGGCTGGCAATCCCCAACCAATCAGTCATGATGCATAGTTCCTCTGGCTCTTCGTTGTGTTCTGGTGGCTGCCAGGCTCAGGGAAGCTTTTTGCTGAACTGCTGGTGCAGAAGAGAGGCGTTGCACTCCCACTGCCAGAGCCTCCATGCTTATTTTGGGTGGACATGGACAGAAAATCAATTGCTTTCCAGGCACTCTGTTCCATAGAACAAGGCTCTGGTGTAGTTTATCGGTGTAAAAGGAAATGAGGATTTATAGCTTTACCTGTTAGCTTTACCAGGGAAAAAGATTGCTGGATTTTAAAACTACCCTGTTGGGATTTTTTTCTGTTTTTAATTATAAATTAGGATGCAAATAGTCCAAAGTCACTTTGCTGTTGTGATCTGCAATGCATGGGTAAAGCTCCCTGTGATAGCTGAAGTGATGAAAGCAGCATGTAGAAAATGCTTGGTAACTGCTAAGTGAGGAGGAGAAAGGGAAGAGGGCAAAGAATTGAGCTTGTTCACAACCTGGAGGTCTTATGACACAGCAGATATCCTCTGTGTTTGATTGCCTGGGCCCTTGGGAGAGTGCAGCTCAGCATGGTCGGCATCAGTCTGTCATGTCCCTGCTGCCCTGTCTGGGGAGATGTGTGCACTCGGAGTCCAGCTGTGGTTTGTAGTTCACTGGTGAGGATCCCGGCATCCTTCATAAGAGCAATTGTAAATATTTCCATCCCCACTCTGATTAACCTCCAGGTACCCAAGGAGAGACATGCTATCCAAAGCATAAAATAACGGTGCTGCTCTGTGAACCAGCAGTACAGTGTATCTGATGTACTAAATATTTGGGCCAGAAACTCCCAGTTCAGGATCCTTGTGCAGATGTGTAGTAACACACATCTGCTGTGAACACTGTGTGACTTGACCAAAATCTCCTAAAATTATCTTCATTTGCCTTAGTGAAGCTGAGATCAGAGTCACATGTCTGTCTGACCCCTTTGTTGAGCACACACATATAACAACCCTACCTTGTCTTCCAGGATTCATTATTGATCACAAAAAGCTTTTTTCCAACACAGAGAGCATTATATAATTACTATTACTTATATGTACTTCTTTCCTGCTTCTTACTCTTGGCTTGTGGACTGTTGCTGTCACAGAGGTTGTCACAAAGGTGGCTGTCTACAGCTGTCAGCTAAGAGAGATGATTTTAATTACTTTTTTTTTCATTTCACATTCAAGTCACAGTTGTAGCCATGCTGAGGTTGGCTTCTCAGAACTTGGAGATGGCTTCTGCTGAGCCCAGTGGGAACCCCTATCCCTTTTCTTTGGAAGTCCTTCTTTCTTTCCCTCCCCACTAATGCTACTAAGGATCAGATATTATCCTTTTTGATATGCTTGATACCAAAATTAGCTTTGATTCAACACCTGATATTCCTAAAACTTTCAATTGTACTCTTCAATGCCCAGCATTTATGGTATTGGAATTGTATCTATCTCTCTAAGGCTTTTTTGTTGGCAACATCCAATTTTTTAGAGTGGAAAGTTCAGGAACATTAACCTAAGCATCAGACAGTCAGGAATATCAGCCTTTTAAGCCCTCTGCTGCTCTGATTTAATATGCATGACAGTCTCTTAGAAACTTCCTTCAGGCTATTTAATTAATTCAGTGGTGTAGTTTTATGTTGGACATTTATTGACTGGGAGGAGGATTGGACTGGATCTCAAATGTTTGCCATGCTGTGCCATGCTTAAAATGTATCATGTATGGGAGCTGGTAATTCAGATATGACAGAGTCCAGGCATCAGGAAAAAAGGTGGTGGTGGGAGGCAGAGGCTCAGCCATTTCCACATTGTGCCTGGCTCCGTGCTGCTGTGTCCTGTCTGCCAACAGCCACACCACTGGTGTATGACTCTGGAGTTGGCACTGTGCTCTGGACTTGGCACTGGAGTTTGCCCACTTGTGTTTCACCTGCACATTGGGCTGGGGCTAGAAGGGCAGCTAATCTCTGAGTCCAGTGTAAGTCTGGAGTGGTGTTCCTTTTGAAGTCAACACTGTTTCCTCTACATTTTCATCTGTGCAACTAAGATCCAGATCTGGTACAAGGTGGCAGGAGCTTTTTTTGCCCTTTCTTGTTGCTGAAGTGCTGCTACTTAGAGAACATGTGAGGTTTCATTGATATCTAAATCAACACAGGTGTTTCTCTGAAACAGAAATTTCCACTGTGGGCTGAAGCTAACGTAGTTTAAGTCAAATATCTCTGAATCATTCTGAGTTTTTCTGTTTACAAGGGATTTTTCTGAAATAATAAGAAATCCCCAGTCACCTCTCCAAGAGGCTTTAATATAGTCATTTTGTAATATGCTGCCAGGCTTCCTCAACCCTCCTCCTACCCCAGTGCTTCCTAGATCTTAAAAGAAGGTTGAGAGCTCCTGATATCCACTGAAATAGTTACTGGTATAATTTTAAAGTGAGGGCTTTCCTTTACATGTGTGGTTTGCCTCTCTATCCCAATGAACTCTGAGTGCTCACTCTGTCATGCTGGGTGGTGAGGTCTGATAGAGAGGCTGCTCTGGCCTGGCTGCTTTCTGGCACTGTGTTTAGTAAAGCTATTGCTAATAGCTGGTTAAATGGATAAGATCACTTGGGCAGTCTAATCCCAATAGCCTTATCTTACTGAGAGCAGTTTGCAATTATAACGAAACACGTTCCAATGTAAATGCTTAAGCTCGTTACATGTTAAACCACTCAGATGCTTTGCCTTAAGTGGGAGTCCTCATGGGGTTGGGGTAGACATAGCAACTACATCCCCTTGCCCCACACCCTGAACGTCCTCCATGGGTAGGGCACCCACTTAACCTAGAGAAGCTGCCAACAGCTTTGAAGATCATGTGTCCTGATCAAGTGAGGTGTATAGACCCTGCCAGGAAGGTTGGCCAGCTTGCTTCTCTTCATGCCAGTTTTTCTGTACCAAAGCAGCACTGCTATAGTTTCACCTCAAGGAAGGAGCTGCAGTGATGGGGAAGGAGGGCCTGATGGGTGTTCTGAGAGCAAACAGGGAACCACAGAGCACCACTCACTGTTATAAACAGAGTTCTTGCCCCTGCAGGGCTCTGCATCCCCCTCACCGTCAGCATCGCTTGATTGCCCAGAATGGTTCACAGTGTGGAGAAAATGGAAAATTACTCCCTTTGGCTGCGTAAGTCTAGACAGGAGCTGAAGCATTTTAGGCATGTTCTGTATTGTTTTGGTTTGTTGGTGGTTTTGGTTTTTTTTTACTGAGGAGTGTAAGATGAGGCTGCATTCTTTGGTATAAAATTAGTGTTGGATTGCTCTGGCTAAGCAGAGCAGGACATGAATTCCTGCCTGCAGTTAACTGTGAGAGCCTGGGAGTCACTTTGTAAGGCTTGTGGTTTCATGCTCCTGCAGCCCCACGTGCCTTTCCATTTTTTACACTGTGGGGTTTAGGTGTTTGTTCTTTTCATAGAACTTTCGTGTGTTCCAGAGTTATGTTCTGTTTTGGGGTTTTTTACCCTTTTTTTGGCCTTTGTTTAATGATTGCATGCCAAACTGTAACACAGAAGACTTCACATCCAACCTTCCTGAAAAGTAGACGCTTCTAGGGTGGAACACCATAAACTAATAGGGCAGAAAAGAGGCACCGTAGTCCAAAACCGAGGACCCTCAAATAAATGACAGTGCTCACCATCCCAGTATGGAAGGATGTCATGCTCTTCAACGTTTGCTTAGTTGAGACTTCTAGAGCATATTGTCAAGCTTCAAAATAGACTAGAGGATAAACTATTGGGAAGGTCATTACTAAGATACCTAGTCAATCTAACATTATCAACTGCAAACTACTGGTTTCTAGTTCTCAAGCTGAAGAGGAATCTCTGGGAGGTCCCTGGTAGTGGCTCAGGCTCTGTGGCCAGAGGACAATGGCACCTGTAGGCTTTAACCATCGGTTTGAATACAGGCTGCAATACTTGCATCAGACAGCAGCTCCCAAGTGCTGTTTCAGCAGATGTAATGAAGGGGAACAGAAGCCAAGCTAGAGGGAAGCAGGACCAGCAGCATCAGTTATAAGGCACAAAGTTTAGCTTCTGAAATTTCCTGTTTTCCTCCTCTCCTTCTTCTGTCCCCTCACTATAGGTCATGGGTGCATAAATGGCCTTTGTACTTATTATCCCTCTTAATCTTTCCCAGTGCAGATCTCCTTCTGTGCTAGAAGTGCCTTTCCTTCTTACTTGAAAAGCAAATAAGGATGAAATAATGGAGAGCCTTTTTTTTTTAAATTATGAAAAGAGAGAAGCTGGGGCTTGCGTGTGTATGAAAGAAATCACAATGCAGCCTGCCTTGTGCTGTTTATACAACCTGAGTTTAGATCTAAACACTACCCGAGAAGTGTCAGTGACCATAAATGGGGAGGGCTTATGCACAGCTGGTTTTATGGGTAGGTTAGAGCAGAGATCACTGGAGCGAGACTCATAATCCTTGAAGAATTGAATGACTAGCAGCTGCTTAAGGCGTTATTCCTATTCATAATGCCTGTGCAAGTGCACTTGAAGCTGGTTACTCTTCTGGAGACACGAGGCAGAAAATGCATAAACAACTGAGCCAGGGATAAAACCAGGGAGCTTGTTCCTACTCTGTTGGTCTAAGTTCAAATCTGATTGCTGTAAAACCAAGCAAGTTTAATTCATGTTGGGCACCTGCCCCGCACATAAAGCCAGAGTTGGGGCCCAGCCCCACTCAGTATCTGTCTTCTCAGAGGCAGGGTCAGATTCATAGGAGAAATTAACACCCAGTCTTCTGGAGACTGAATGCACATTTTTCTGAATACTTGACAGTCTTAAGTATTTTAATAATCACCAGGTAGGAAGAGCTGTGCTCTGGAGGCACCGAGTCCCTGCAGGGCCAGCTTCAGGTACAGGTCAGGCTGCTGGGGCAGCAGAGCATGCCACAGGTGGGACCCCTTCCCATGGAAATCTGGGATGGGCAACAGCACTTAGGGGAAGGTCCTACCTGCCTGGGGGGAGGATGTTAGCACAAGCATTGTGTAGAGTTGTCCTGGGTTAGACAGAACATCTCTGCCTGCTAGTGCTGTTGCAGCATTCCTGGTATTCTCCCTGACGCTGCAGAAAGGTCGATGCTTTCTTCTAAAGTGACTTCTTTTAAATTGTGTGGGTTTTTTAAAGACTATTAAGTGTGGAAAGGAGAAAAGCATATTTATGTGAACCCTGGGTTAAAAATAAAGGGGAATGGAATATTTAAAGATGCATAAAAAGCACTGAAGAGTTTGAAAATGCAATGGTTCTGTCAATGTGGAAATTCAGGGGTTTATGCATGTGTGTAGATAATTTTCGTATGGATTTGTACGTCTTTCTTTGTGCAGTGTTGGTAGTGTTCATATTGAAGAGAACATCCTATAAATTACTTTAATCAATCTGTTTCTTTCCCTGTAATAATAAAATCTTTGCATTATCTTTCCATATGTCTACGTTTCTGACAGAGAAGCTGTGCTGAACACAATTTAGCCAAATTAAAATATAAGTTTTGCTTAAGAATGAGGAACTGATGGAGGGCTCAACTCTTTTCTTGCTGGGGGTGATGTAAATCATGAGTAAGTTTATTGGAGCTGATTGCATTATAGTGGCACAAGGAAACTCTGTAATGAGATGTGAGTCAGGCTCAGAAAGTCCCATGCAGAGATGCCAAATGGTAGCACGGGATCATCAGAAAATCCCACAGAGCAACTTGTAAGTTAATTATTAGGGACATTTTCTTTTCTGGAGTAAAGTCTATTGTTTCTTGAAGCAGGTTATGAACCTGAACAAATTCTCCTATGATTATTTGGCCAAGATCACACCACACCATGTAAAAAACGTTTTCTTTCTCCCATTTGTTAGTCTTATGTGATATCCTATTTTATGCCTTGTGTTTTCCATCTGGCAGTATCTTTTCAAATAAGAATGAGGATGGAAAAGGAGATAAGAAGGGCTAGCAGAAAGAGTCCTTGCTGCTAGCAAGTAGATTAACAGTTCAGCCCATAAGCACCTTCACTGAACCTTCAGAGTATGTAGCATATTTGAGCTGCTGCACATGGGAAAAGGTTCACTTGGCTCACATCTTTATGTCAGTTCCTACCAAGAGGACCAGAAGAGACTGATACCATCTTATCTGACTTCAGCAATAGCTTCAGCCATCAGCCAGAGAGGATTTCCTGTTACAGAACAGAGGGATGTTTCAGTTGAACCTCATTGATGCTATTTCTAATCCTGAACTAATTAATAAACAAAATTATACCCCAGAGAGACATTCTGGTATGTTCTTTATGATTTCACACTTCCTCATGTGTAAGAAATCATTGTGGTTAAAATTGATAGGAGGAAACTCTTACAAGGACTGCAGGATGCTCCTGAGGTGGAGGTTGTAAGTGTCCTTCAGCTTATGTATGAGTAATGCTAGAAGAGTGGGAAGGACAAAGAAAAGATCATTAAAGGCCAGTGCTATCCCAAAAAGGAAACAGAAGAATTTGGAGGAGTGTCAGACATGACTGCTGTATGCAAGAGCCTCTTTCAGGGCTTCCTAGAGGAGACTGGGCATTCATAGGTTGGTAAGTGCAGGAAGGATCACTGTCACCAGCATAAAATGCGTGTTGCTCTGAGGATGGAAGCTCTGGTTGCAAGAACATTTCCATTAAAGTCTTTTGGAACAGAAATAAAAAGTTTTTGGGAAATAAAAAGTTTCTGTAGGGGAGTAGTGAACAAGTCCAAGATTTTTCACCAGCCAAGTAAGTGGGGACAGACACCCTGGAGGGAAGGGAGTACCATGCTGCTGAAACTCAGACTTAAAGTACAGAGAAAATCTAATGGGGAAGATAATGCTTTGGTAGATCAAACCCCCCAAAAGGGGTGAAACAGAGTTGCACATGCAATACTTCTGGCATGAGCTGCTTTCTGGTATGCATTGAAATGTTACTCTGCCCTGTTTCTTCGTTTTCAATGTCAAAGAATGCATGCTTTTTCCTCCCCACAGCTTCTCTGGGGAATGGGAGGTTTGGGAGTTTTCTTCTTGGCGTGATAACTAACATCCTTTGCGGTCCAGAAGGAACCTCCCTGGACCCGTGTGAGCAGCTCTGCACATCCAGCCAGATGCAATACTGCACATCAGCTTCTGACCCAAGGGAAGGCAGAGTGGGGAGCCAAGTTCTTGGGAATGAGGAGTGGAAAGCTGAGTCACCAGACAAGCTACCCCTGAGCTTTGCTCCATTTCCTAAAAAGTGGGGACAAGGCTGTTGCAAGCACAATAATTATACTCCCTGTGTCTCTACTGTTGAAATCAGGCTGGATAAGAGCTGTGAATTATTCGTGTGTTAGGGAAGGATGGGTAAAATGGGCTGTTACAGGCAGGAGGTGAGAGCAGCCCTGCCCCAGCACATGCAGCCTCCCTGAGCATCGGGAATTATCTGGGGAGGACCCAGGGGCTGGGGCTGGGACAGGAGCTGGGCTGTTGCATGGCTTGTCTGGTGCCATGTTTACTGCCTGTGCCATAAAGTAGTGTAAAGCCTTTCAGAAAAATGAGACTGGAGGGAAGAAGAACAGTTACTAAAAGTATCATTAATACGTAAAAAAATTTTCATAAAACTTTGCTCAGAAAAAAAAAGAAATCTCTGTATCATGTGAATGAGGTCACCAAGGAAAGCATTCTCAGGGCTTGAAACAACTAATGCCTACATCGTGCTGGGTGCTGTGTCCTTGGAGCTGTCTTTGGGAGAGACGAACATTTCTCAGAGAGGGTAAGAAGGTTGCTCTCTGACACGCTGAATGTTTTTCAAGTAAAAAAAGTCACGCAATTCCCATGAACTTGTAAACTAGCCTTTCATAGTTTTGGCATTACCTCTTTAAAAGCAATCTTAGCCATCTCTGGCTGTGGATACTGTAGTCATCACAGAGTGACTTCAGAAATGTGAGTCAGATCATGACACCAGCTTCCTGCTTGCTGAGTAATCAGTCTGAGTTCTGGTATGTGCTGCTTTGCTGGCACTCCCGGCCCATTCCCACTGCGCCACGTGTTTTATCCGGGTTTTTTAATTTGTTTTTTTCTTGTGTTTTTTAATGGGTCGATTTGTTGAGCAGTTGACTTGAGCCAAGCACACCAAAGCATGTTGCATTCCAGGGTAGATTTTATTAATTTTTCTTTTGGACTTATTACTAGTGTTGGTGAGAGCCCTGCAGGGGAGGGGCTGAGAAGCCTCTGCTTTGTGCTTTGGTGCCAGGATATCTGCTTTCTCAGGCTTTACATAAACAGGCAGCACGGAGAACCAAGGAGGGAGATGGGGAAGTATGGGTCAGACTCCCTGATTCAGGAAGGTTTAGAGTGATGCTGTTTGAATTGACTCTCTGCCAGGTGAACACAATACATCATGGATCTGGGCTGAGGCTGATGTTTTAATAGTTTGATTAGTTTAGGAAGAATACTTCTATTATGTGGCTTCGATTATGTTAAGTACTGTGTGAAGCTGTTATATCAGGATGAGCTTGGATTGCTTTTCTGTATACAGTACAGTCTACGCTGTCTATCCGGGATCCTACCAGTAAGCTGCTGGAATCCTCTTAAGTAAAGAGCTGTTAAATTAATAAAGCTGTTAATCACATGGAGGGTAAAAAAAGAGATAGAAAGAAGGAGAAAAATCTTATGTAGAAATGCCAATTCGTAGTTTGAAGGTTTCCACATTGGATGGTCTTTCAGTGCTGGGTAGAACGGTTCTTGTGTTAGAGAGCTCTTTTTCATATGGTGATTTTTATGCAGCCTTTTTCTTAGATATTCTCTGTGTCAGAGTTTGCTCCTAATCAAATGTAACACTTAGATTGCACTGTGCTTCTTAAATGTTAATCTCAACAGAACCCCTTTATACTCAATAAAACCCTGTTATTGCTATCCTCTTCATACAGGCAAGAATTGCAGGCAGGGAAGTGAATTGCTAAAGCCCTTCTGCAGAGTTGCCATCAGTTCCAGTTCAGGACTGACAGCCTGTGTTCAGACCATGGGACTTTGCTTTCACCCTAAATACGGTTTTAGGACTATGTAAAAGGTATTTTAAGTGCATTTAAGTATGACAGAGTTGAGTTAGGTGTTATTGAAGTCAATAGGATTTAGGTGGCTTGCCATATACTCCAGTACTTTAAAAATTTTGCTTTGCATCCATTGCTCATTAGAGTTGCATGAAAGAAAAGGCTCTGAAATGGAATGTGATAAAAAATTTTCAAAATAAGTTATTAAATAGAAAAAATTTGAAAATTTACTTTTTTCTGTATGATTAGATATATGCAGCTGTAATTAGTGCAAACAGTGACCTGGGTTTGATTGCTCTTCTTTTACCAAACGTGGCTGTAACACGGAGTGCAGCTGTGGTAGACATGAATGTATGTGTCTCTGATTGTTCACATGTTGAAATAAACAGGGTCCTTAACAGACAGTTTGATGTCAGTGTAGTTTTAGTCTTTGCTGCCTTTTTTCACAGAGGAAATGATTGCTATGGCTCAGTCTTTTAGCACAGGATGCCCTGCCTCAAATGCATATTTTGACTGAGATTGCAGAATCAGAATGGTTTGGGTTGGAAGGGACCTTTAAAGGTAATCTAATTCCAGCTGCCCTGCAAATAATCAGAGACGTCTTCAACTAGATCAGGTTGCTCAGAACCCTATCCAGTCTGACCCTGAACACTTCCACGAGCTTGTTCATGTCTTGGTCTGGAAAGTTCTTATATGTCAGATGTCCAGCATGACATGCTGGTCAATGAAAGCAATTACATTTAAGAAAAAAAAAAGCAGAATTAAAAAAAAAATGCAACTGTATGGAGCGTTGGGACCTGCAAGCAGAGCAGCAATGCTGACCCCTGTGTGGGGGTCAGGTACATACAGACATGTGAGTGGTATGTGTCACCAGGAAACCTACAGGCAATCTTAAGCCATAATCTGCCAGTGTTTTTGCATTTTTCTTTTAAGTCAGGGGAACTTTGTTCCTCTAACATGACCTTTGTACCCTTCTTTGGATCTTATTGTATGGACTGGAGGCCAGCATGTCATTAACAAAGGGGCAGAAAAGCAGAGCTGTCTGGGCTTTTTTTGTTGTTTTAAGATCTTTTCTGTTACAAACAGGCATTCCAGCACTTTGCCTGGACAGTCAGGGAGAGAAAGGGAAGCAGCAGTGCTTGGCACGCCACTGCTGCCCCCCAGCAGCTGCACCCACCACGGATGTGCCTGGCTCTGCTGCCTTGCCCCTGCCTAGTCTTGTGCCACCAAACTGCACCTAACTTCTGTAGCTGAACATCCAGATCCACTCATCTGGGTGGATGGACTTCAGCCTTTGTCCTGTGAGCGGCTAGCAAAGGCACCTGATACCAGTAGCTGATGTTTTTTGGCAGGAAGGGCAGGGTATTTGGCCTCATATCCACTGAATCCCAGCTCTTGGCCTTCTTTCAGAGAGAGGCATTCAGAGCAGATCCAGTTGACTGAGAAAATCTCTTTTTCAGATGATGAGCTGTGTCAGAGGGATAAGGCTTTCGAGGAACGGCACTCCCATGCCTAACTTTAGCACTTTGGCTCGAACTGCCAAAGTGCTGCATATGAGATGCAGCAGGATTAGAAAGGTCAGTCAACAGAAGCACTTCCCTGGCAAACTCGGGGCTTGACAGTGACCCAGAGCCACTGCCAGCTGTTGCCTACTGGATGGCTCCAGGCCATTCAGGCCTGTCTTGCTCCATTGCCACCAATAGGGCTGGCAGATCTGATGGCAGCCTCTCAGTGTTGCACAGACAGCCATGGCCAGACACCACATGTGCTCTGATAGACGAGAGCTCCATCAGCATTAAGACCATGAAGGGGTGAAACATAAAGACATGATAGGGGTGCTGGGTCTGACAAAGGTGTCCTGCCATCCCTTGAGCACGCCTGACTGGTGCAGTCCCCCTGCACAGGTGCTGGGATGAGCAACCCTGCCCTATGTTCCTCGGGATACTCCTCCAGACCTTGCATTTCCTAGCAGGAGGGCACTAAGAGCATCTCATCTCCCTCTGATACTTGTCTTGCGTTGTGTCCAAGCCAAAAGTACTCCGAACAACCCACCCCCAGACCAAAAGACCTGTGTTATCTGCTGCAGCTGAAGTCAGCCAAAAAGCCTTGGAGGGCCCTTAGAGTACTCTGAGTTGAGAGAGATGCTTTTGCATCTCAGGAAGAGCAAGTGATGTTGACCTCAGACCCAGGCAGAAGCAGTATCTTTAATCTCATGTTGTGCTGGATTCTTAATCTCCCTTACATTGCTGTATCTCATTTGCACATATTTTCCTGTGTACGTAGAGATAGGAGCTTTTTTCAAATATTAATCAGCCTGACTGATGGTAGAGATCTGTGCATCTGACAACATGACATCAGTTCTGTGCAGGCCTGGTTGTTTGCAGGCATTACAGAGCACCTCATTGGAACAAATGTTTCACAGGCAAGATTTTTAGGTGTAAGTTTTCCAACTTGTTTTTTCTTCAAGAAAAACAAGAAGAACATAATTCTTTGGCATATTAATACCCTTATGTTGTTGTTGTTACCCTATCTCAAATATTGTTGGAAGTTTGTTGAGGTCTTTAAATCTAATTTGTATTCTGGTTGCCCAATATTAAGATTACTGTGGAGATAAGTGGAAGTGTGTCTTGCTTTCTCTCCTTCCCTCTGTCCCTCCCTCCCTCCTTCACCCGGTATGTTATCTAGAGAGAGAAACTTAGGAGCAACTGAAATAGTGCTGGATTGATCATGGCACAGTACCAATGATAAATTGCACTCTGTGCTGGAGTTGGGGAGATACAGGGTGTGGAGCTGCAGTTCTATTTCCGCCAGCATACAGAAAATCCACCTTTGGTTACAGAGCAAGGAAGGCAGAACTGGAGTTTGTTTCTTGTTTGTGGAGATATGACCTTTTTTTTGCTCGTTTTTTTTTTTTTTTTTTTTTTTTTTTAAACCCTGCGCAGGCACTGAAGCTGCTCGCTCCTGCCAGCAGGGCTGGGCCAGGCTCCAGCAGGGCGAGCACAGGGCAGTGGTCAGGGAAGGAAAGTGTGCTGATGGTGCAGAGCTGCCTCTGGAGTCCTGCTGGTGTGGGACTGGTGATTGGGACAGTGGGATGAGAAGGTGTGCAGCTCTCATTTGCTTGTGAAGCATCCCCAGTTTAGCCAGCAGCTCTGCAGCAGCTTGTCATCTGGGAGGCACAGAAACGTTGTTACAATGACCTTTTTTGTTTCATTTTTTCCTCCCAGCCCTTTTTCTATGAAAGCCATTGCATTTGGCTGCTGTCAGTTTAGGAGTTTGTTAAACCATTCCAGACATGTTTGTAGAATATCTGTTCTGAGTGTAATCTACACTGTGCTCCTTAGACCCTTCCTCTCTGTCACAGAAAAATAAGCTTAATAGAGTTAAATGCAAAAATACAATTTCCACTGAACTATGAGAATTGACTGCATAAGCCTCCTATGTAAACAGAAAGCGCCAATTTGTACAGCTCTGCAGTTAAATACTGGAGATTAATTTTTTACGAATGTATTTAAATTTAATGTACTTGTTAAGCCTTTATCCCTTTTCCTCAGCCTTTCGTTTGTTACAGGCATGGAGTCAGTTAGAATTACTTTTTTCCAAAAACAAAGGGATCTAGTTTCTGAACCTCATGCTAGATGTGGAAAAGTTTGCTTCCCTAAACAGGATTTTCCCACTCACCCTCCCCAGCTGTTGCAGGCCAGTGTGTCCCAAGCTGCACAGACCTGTTCCCCTTGCTGCCCTTGCAGTGCTGCCTGGGCCTTGCCAGCAGCACCTCTTCCTCTCCGCTCATTTTTTTAGTACTTCATCTTTTCACATTATTTTGGGAATGATGGGTGGAAAAAGGAGAACATCTCCCCCATCTCTCTTCACAGTGTCTCCTTGCATCCATGCATGTTTTGAAAGTGCAATAAATATGTGTTCTGTCCCAGATTCTGTTGCAGGGCTCTCTGCGTGGGGGAGTTGCAGTTGTTTGAAGCGCTGGTGCATCTGTCAGGCTACGTGGGCTGTGTGCTGAGGGGTCTCCGGGTGTGTCTTGCTGGGGAGCAGGCGCTGGTGGGGAGCAGTACCCCCATCTGTCTCTGCAGCCGCTGCGCTCCCGCCGCATCCGCGCGCAGCCTCTCCACCGCCCGGCTCTGGGTTTGCTCGTGTAGCACGTTGCTTCCAGAATGAAATCACTCTTTCTCATGGGGAAAATAAGTCTCCTCAGCTTTATAGGCAAATTAGTCTCAAGGTGTTTAAGGAGGACTTACGGGGCAGTAGCCTTGTGGATGACGTTGGAAACAAATATGAACATCACTACTTCAGGTTTTTTTAGTTTTCTTTTGTGTGCTGCTCATTTATTTAACTAACTTATTCCTTTAATTAAAGTAAGAAATAGTAAGAAATAAATAGTAAGAAGTATACTAGAAATAAATAGTAATAATAAGAAGAAATAAAACATTAAAAAATCATACAGCATCATACTTCATTAATGATCTCAAGAATGTTTCTACCACTGTGTCTTTTAACCTGTATTCATTTTTTAAATAATATTGAAGAGGATGTATCTGCTGTTATTTTCTGTTATCATGTTTGCTATTACCTTTCTGCTGTTCTTTATATATTTGAATTATTCCCTTGAAACTACATGATTGGCACACAGAGATATTTATGTGCCTAACCATCTGCAGATCAAGTAATCACTGGGAATTAATGCTGAAATTCATGCTGATGTAGTTCAGGAAAAAAGAAGGTGAAATAGGAATAGTCCTTTCAGAAAAGCCATAACATGTAAAAAAGGCCCATGTTGCAATATCTGAATAACAGAACTGTATAAAAGAGTAATGACAGTGACATCAAACCCATCAGTAAGCACTTCACAGCTTTTCTTTGGCATTGCAAACCCTTTGAGCTCCGTTCTTCTAGTTGATATGATGCTGACTGGACCCCATGATGTGTTCTACAGACTTGTAATTCTCTTCCCCAGCATATATTCTCTGTATACTTTGCTGCTGTGTGACCCTGCTGCCTGACCTACTGAAGAAAACACCCAACCAAACTCAAATCTCTTGTCCACATCCCATCTGTGTAGCAATTAATCTTGGGAACAAGCCTCTCTTAATTCTTCTTGTTGCTTGTATTGTTGTACCTCAGGACAACCGACCCTATCCATAGAGGCAGCAATGCTTTAGCTGTGTGAATTAACAGCCTGAACAAAAAGTAGTGTCACAACAGCTCTCATTATTTATCTATCTTTATGTTTGTCTTTTAGAACAAATAAAAGTGCACTGTGCAGGTTGTGATGTGGAACAGCTGAGGAGCCTGGCTTGGCCTTCTCCAGCTGGTGTCCAGAGTGACTTCAAGGCTTTGTGTTCTCTTTATCATGTTCACAGATAAGCCTTGGAGTGGGGATGGAGGCAGCAGCTCCAACAGTGAGGCAGTCCCCAGCTAAGTTCTCTAGCTGAGTTGACTGCAAGTGTCTGTGGATTTTGTGCCTAATGTAGTGGCACCACCCAGGGAGGTGCCAGTGCTCCTTATGTGTGAGTGTATGCAGCTTTGGTTAACTATCAGTTGCTCCTTGGCTGCTCATCTCCAAGCACAAGTGTACAACTGAGCACAGCAACTTTGTGCACCATCGACTTTTAAGGCAGTAGGGTCACAAATACGGGCATGCAATTTTTACTCGGTCATGAGAGGTGGTTATTGTACTGTTGCTGAGTTATAACATCTTCATACAAGATGCTTGTGGCAGTGAAGATTCAATTTAGGGGTAACTGATTTACGAGATTGCACCAGTGATATATGCATCAATCTGTGCACAGGCTGCTCAAAATGGATGCATGGGGAGTACTTCTCTGGGCATAAATGTACTATATATTATAAAATACATAATGCTTATGTAGACCAGTTTATGCCTTCCAGTAGTATATGGAAGGAGCAGGAAATGGAGATACCTGCCTCCACTCAAACATGGAACACAGTACTGGAGGTGTCAATATCTCAAGGATCAGAAATAACTTGTTAAGTGCATTCCTTATACATAAATCTCACATGTGTTTGCAAAGATATGTATGTAAATGAATACTGGAAGATTGAGTTTTGTATTCCATGTATGTAAATGCCTGCTCATGCACTTGGAA
The DNA here is from genome assembly GCA_037013685.1 of Acridotheres tristis. Lineage (NCBI taxonomy): Eukaryota > Metazoa > Chordata > Aves > Passeriformes > Sturnidae > Acridotheres > Acridotheres tristis. The sequence continues at coordinate 136,112,466 of CM072886.1, read as the reverse complement.
GTATACTGTTAGCTGTAGTTTGCAAGTATAGCAAAACCATATGGCTTAAAAAATAACTTCAGCTCTGTGCTGTGAAATGGAAGAGAAATGCAGTGTAATGTGTGAAGCTGCAGTCACTACTTTTACCTCTGGGATTCTGACACATCCATTAACAAGGAGACCTTGGTGGTGCAGTTGTTTTCAATCACTGTCAGTCTCATGGAAAATTCAGAGGAAAAAATGCACAAATGACTGGTGATATTGTTTAAGCGATAGTGCTGAAACTCATTCATTTAATTTGAGTTATATATGACTGTATAAATAAAATATAAGTGTATATGTGTACATAGTATTCTCATATGTATGATTAAATGGTTGTATGGTACCTTCCATTCGAAAATGTTAGGTTGTGTAACAGCATAAAGCACCTTAAAATTAGGGGAAAAATTTAACTTGTATGCAAACGTGTTTTTTTTCTTCTTGCTCATTAGTAAAATGACACAATTGCTAAGAAAGAGGTTATCCACCCAACAGCATGTGGAAAGGCATTGTCTAACTTAGAAAACCAAAGTGGAGTGTAATGCAGTATCCAGCTGAACTGATGTCTTGTTGTCTGGGTAAGCATTATACCCAAAGTGGAGCTGGGGGTGACTGGGGGTCAGTAACTTGGTTTTAGATGGAAAAGGATTTTAATGGCTGCAAGATTATCTGGAAACCTGAGTATACATAATGGTATATACATAAGGAAAACTCAATAATAGATATGCAAAAATAATAAAAGAGATTGAAATAAGTAAGATAGAGATGAGTCTCAGCAGCGAAATCCAGATGTGGATTTCATAGCAGATACTTTTTAAATGAAAAATTTTGGGAAATATTTTCGCCTTCACCTTCCAGCTGGCTCTTGCTTGGGCCCTTCTCTAATACAAGCCGCATAAGAGAAATGCCAGTCATAATCTAATATTGCACTTGGTGAATATGAAATATTAAGAAACAATGGGGAAGTGAGAAAAAGAGACTGTAGGAGAACCAGTCTCCAGACCTGGTTTCTTTTTTAAAACGGTTTATCCATTCTGGGAAAGAGGATACACAATATTTTCAGTAATGTTTTCCACAGTTATTCATTTGCAGCTTTGATTTCAGCCTGGTTCTCAGGTCTCTGGTATTTTTCTTTCTTCTTATTTGTGATGCGAGTCTGATATCCACCATCATCGCCAATAACCTGAAAACAAATTGCTTTCATAAACTGGGTAAGTTAAACCTCTGACTGTCCATAGGCTCCACTGCCATTAATGGCCTTTTTGTTCATGCCCCCAGACGCCAGTCTTAAAAAATCCTTGTGCCTAGACATGACTCAGAGGATAGATGTTCAAGCATGAATGACAAATTGGTTTATCACAAATATATGAAAAAGAAATGAGGTGCGACGATGTCAAAGTTAGATAGGCTTCTGAAAAGCCAGCATGACCTTGTGCAATGTGTGTGCCGAGTTGCTAAATTTAACTGGGTACAGTCTTGTTAAGAAAGTGCTAATGCTCCTTTTCCAGGAGGAAAATGGGCCTTTTTGGTTCCCTAGGCACCTGACCTCTTTCGGTGAAAATATTGAATAGCTTGCACATCCCGACCTGCTTCTATTTACAACCCTTCCAGCTGAGCCCAAAGAAATACTGCTGGGAGCAGGGGAGGGAGGAGACCAAAGCACAGACCCACATATTCTCTTCACTGCTTTATACAGCAGGTCTCATAGAAGTATAGGAAAGGTTTTTCACCCAAAGTATTTCACCTGCAGAGCCTTAAAGGCTGCCATTACCTTGTTGGAAATGGGATTTGGCTAAGGCCAAACTGGAGATAGGCAAGAGCTCATGGCTTTACTTTTCACTGCTCCTTTTTGGCATTGCAGCTGTTGCAGTGCCCAGCAGGAGCATGCCATCCCTGGCACACAGCTTTATTTCCAGAACCATGGAGGCTGTCTTGGGTGGGATGACACCTGTAGCTTCAGGTGTTTTCCAGGCTGTTCACTGTCAGGGTGGCCAAATGTCCTCCCCATCAGTTGTGCAGTAGTACTGGCCTGGCTACTCACAACTGCATCCTCTTGGCCATCTCAGTGGTAAAATGCACAGCCAACTGGGCAGCTGGGAACTGCACGGCTGCCTGGTTCAAAGACTTTTCCTATTACCCTGGTGTACAATGTGGCCTCACTTGGGTTTTCTCTAGAAACTCAATTGCCCTACATATTTCTGGAGGCACGTCACCTTTGCTCTGTCAGCTGGGGCCAGGCAAGCTGTTGACAGCAGTGGAAAGATGACTTCATGCGTCTTGCAGTCTGTGCTCCTGTCTCTGCTTTCCAGGCTGGGCAACATTTAAGGTTTTTCTTTCTGTTAGTTTTGATTGGATTTGTGGTTTTTTTTGTTTGATTGGGTTTTTTTGTTTGTTTGTTTTTTGTTTGTTTGCTTTTGTTTGTTTTTTTCACAGGAGAAGTTACCCTGGCTTACGCTGCTTTTATGATTCACTGTAATCATCAGGTCCTTTTCTGAAAGGCTGTAATCTAATTAGTCACCCCCCACCCCACAATAAAGTGCATAATAACAACAGGAAAGGTTCATTTCAGAAAATCCTTTGTAAACTATGCATGTGGCACATATGCAAGGCAAAGCAGAAACCTTGCAGAGTACAGTTATAAATCCCAAAGAACTTAAAAAAAAAAAAAGAAAAAGATACCTCTGTTTCCATTTTATGGATATGGATATGGAAACTAACTCACAGAGAAGGCACCTGACAGGTTTTTCACCACCCCAAAGGGAGCTGGTGGATGGGCAAAGCTGGAAAGGAGCCTAGTGATCTGTAGCTCCTGTCCTGTGCCTATCCTGCCAGCAGGAAATGAGTGCTGTGCTCTGTTTATCTCTTATCTGACCCACTTCTTCACTTTATATCCCTCTTAATTCTTGTCTTTCAAGCACTGTGGTATGGTGGGATGGGGATTCTCATCACTACATGCACCAGAAAGATAAATGTTGTGTCTCAGTATTTGTCTAAGCTGACCCACTGGCATTTTTGCTTTGGAGATTCAGCTTTTTTTGGAAAATTCCCTGTTGCAATAACTCACAGAGGGTGCAAATTAGCAAAATAGGAAGACAGGTGGTTTGCAGCTAGTTTACTGGCTAGAGGTGTTTGGACCTTGAATCACTCACCATCACTCTACTTTGCATACAAAATATCTGGTATCATATTACCTCTATGCATTTTTGTCCTCTTTTTCTATGTCTCCAAGGTCTGACAGTAACAATTGCTCAGCTTTCATAAACCTGCTGGACAGCAGTGCAGATGCTTGGTCACATCTTCTACTTATTTGACTTGTTTAGGCTTGCAGTGATAATTGTTTTTTCTCTGAAGCATATGATATAACCCATGAGGCCAATGTGAGGTTGCCATGAGCCATGCAACGCAGCAATCACTGGCAAATGCTGATTACCTTTGTGCTCAGATAATTTGAGAGGATGTTGCATGAAGGTGTAAATAGATAATTTTCTTTTAGCTTCTGTTAGCAATGCAACCAAAGGGATTCCCCCTCATTTAGCATTATTCCAATTCAATTTGCAGCAGCCTTGTCAGCCAAGAAATACCCTGGTGAGCTTCTGGTCAAGAGTGGCTTTCTAAGTACCACTAGAAAAGCAGGCAGCCCTCCCAGGGAAAATGAGTCCTCTTTCTTGTCCATATTTGTTGCTAATATCAGGCTTTAGCATTTAGACTGCCTGGTCACAGTTTGAAGACAAAAAAAAAGTATAAAAAAGTATAATTTGTCTGCTTTCTTTTACACTTATTTACAGAAAATCAAAATTAATAGATCTCTTTGAACTGAGGGGGATTCTTGTCACTTTGCCATTTCCTTCTCCTTTTTCTTCATGTTAAATCAAGACTCCTGGGTCCCGCGATGGGGGGGCCTTGTTGGTTAAACTTAGAAGTTTTGAGAATGAGGTGGAAGTCTCTCAAAGAGATTTCTATTTTCTTTCCAAGAACGTTGCAGTTGTTCCTAAATGGATTCTCTTCTTCAGCAGGACAGCCACACTGAGCGTGAAGGAGTATTTGTCTTTTTTACAGGGATTTAAGGGACTTCTAAAATTGCCAATGTAGCAGCAAAGTACTTCTTTAATTAAATATGGGGAAGATTGGAAACTGAAGAGTGTATGTGGATGGTTATGGTGGCACTGTGGGCATTATTTTGACAGATTAGACAAAATCCTTCTTTCAGTTTTATCTTCCTTGTTTTGCTGCTGGATTAGTGGTCTTTACCTGGGAGGGAGCTGCTGGCTGAGCAGAATGGTGGCCATGAGTGTTCCAGACTCCTCTCCCAAAAGGTCTGCTACCCTTGGAGCTAATCCTGCGCTGTGGGATGGATCTGGGCTCATTTCATTCCCTTTATTTCTGTGCTAGGTACATGTTACAGGGACAGAACATCAGCAAAGGGATCACTCAAGCTAGGCAAGTGTGAGGCTTTTAACTCCAAGGGCACAGTTGGGTTATGGTGATCCTTCTGCCCAGTTTTGCTCTGTGTCAATATCCAGCTGGAGAAAACTCAGTGCTTTGACTAATTGCTGTTACTTCGTTCCAGGACTTCCCCATCAGGTATTTTAATCAAACAAGTTCTAGTTCCATCTTAGCATAAATGCAGACTTCACACCAACTCCCATAATTTTGGCTCAGTTTGTAGCCTCCTTCAAGAGCCAGCACACTGCCACGTTGGAAATTTTAGGCTCACACAGGATGACTGCTGCTTTAAAAACGAGATAAATATCTTTTTACTGCCTCATAAACAAATAAAAATGCAGAAGGACCAAGGTCCTGCATTTGTGCAGATTCAAATCTGAGTGGGAGCTGGGTTGGGGAAGGAAAGCCAGAGTGTTTTTGCAGGGATGAAGGAAGGGTGTGACTGGAGAGCCCCTCTTGGGCCAGGAGCTGTGGCTGCACTTTTGAATCATAGCCAAACTGTGCCCTGCACATTGTGCCTCCCTTTCCCCTTCCCCTTCCCCTTCCCCTTCCTCTTCCCCTTCCCCTTCCCCTTCCCCTTCCCCTTCCCCTTCCCCTTCCCCCTTCCCCCTTCCCCTTCCCCTCCCCCTTCCCCTCCCCCTTCCCCTTCCCCTTCCCCTTCCCCTTCCCCTTCCCCTTCCCCTTCCCCTTCCCCTTCCCCTTCCCTGGCTTGGGGTCTGCCACCATGGCCAGCCCAGTGTTGGCAGAACAAATCTGGTAGGAGAGAGTCTGTGGGTCATGATTCATCTAGAGGGCAAATTTGAAAGTGCCTTATTTGTAAAATCAAATGCCACACAAGGCTAATTCTTGTGTTTGTTATGAAACAATTCACTTCAGGTATGTTTTAGTTTTCCTACTCAGCTTTCAGCTTTAACCCAGGTCTTGCTCATTATAGTCACTTTTGTATGGATGCCATTTCCTCCAGGCCAGTTACTAGATGAGGGCAGGCATTCTCCAGCTGTGACTGGCCCAGCAGCCAGAGGGTCAGGGACTGATGCAGGTGTGTCAAGTGGCCTTCCTGAGTTTGGGGTGGCCAGCAGGACTGCCGTGACCTGCAAATGCACTCAGCATTTACCACCACCTTTGGCAAAGGAAGCACTCATGGTGTAGGAATGACCAGTCCCAATACCACTCTGGTGCCAGGGAAATGAAGCTTTTGCATTACAAGACCATGGTAAATTACAAGGAGAGATGACAGCATTGTTAGCATGGGCAAAGTTACTGTAATTTATGTATAAATAACTCCTTTGTGTCAAGATAATTCAGCTACCTTAAAGTTCCCTCTCACATTCTGTAGAGATGCCTGTGATTGGTGCACCATAATTCATGGCATTTTCCTAGTTACACGTAGACATTTTCAGGGATTTTTTTGGGTGTTCATGCTTGCAGGTCAGCCCTTAGCAGTAACCTACTTCTCCAGGAGGTCCTGGAGGACATGGGCAGGTTGGCTTCTTCCTCCTCTGCTTTCCTGGCTGGGCTGGGACAATGGAGCAAGTGTGTCCTTTGCCAGTGTGGCTTTGCTCAGCAAGTTCTCACAGTATCCCACTACAAACTGGGCTACAAACTGGCCCAAGAGCAGAGACACCAGGCAAAGCACATGATGCCTCCTGCAATGACAGGCCATGGCATTGGTTTCCATCAGTTCTCAAAGCTTTTTTTGGGATGGATTTTTGCTTACAATTAAGCTTGGCTTTACTAATGGGGAACATTTCACTGCTCCCCTTTGGTCATACTGTTTGCTTGCCGAGGAGCAGTACAGCTGTCAGGTTTAATTCTGCACCTACGTGACCTTATCTAGATTTGCCTGCCTCCTGGTGGCTAATGCCAAGTGTCTGAAGGCGCTGTTTCCTGTGTGGGAAAAGGTGTTTTTTTAATAAAAGGTTTAAAAGAGCTTGGCATTACTGGGCCTACAAATCATCGGAGCACTTCAGCAGCCTTAATTGTGTTCCAGCACAACGGTGTTTTCAGCTCATTATTGGCACATTCAATATCATCTGTATTTTTTGTGTTAGCAATGTAGTGCTGTGTGAACTTCTACTGACTGTAGCCTTTAGCCAGGTGAAATGCTCCATCTAGTCTTCAGGGTGCAGTTTGAGTTCCTCCTGTGGGATCCCCTGGAGAGGAAACCCACAACCCTGCTGCCCCAGGTGGGTGGACCTGCATCACTGATGTTTCTTCCAGGTATTTTGCAGAGAAATAAGTCTCAGACTTTTAGGGTAGATCTGGCATGAAGTGGGCTGGATCACAGGCTCCTCTCTGCATTTCCAGTTCTCTTCCCTTGCCATGCAGATTTTGTTCTGGCACCCTACATAAGGACCACTGGAATTAGACTTGAAAAGCAATAGCATGAGTGTGCATTACAGTAGCTCCTGGTGTGGTTGATGATTCTACCTTTGTTACAGAAATTTCCATTTCGAAGAAGAGTCAAGTAGGAAAACAGCTTTCAAGTCCTGGGGCTTTCAGTTGCAGAACAGTTTAATAGAAGTGCTGCATTCCTCCAGAAATTCATTGCATGTTGCAAACAGCAGTCAAGTTGCATCATAGTCCAGTAAGGTGTGGGCAGGCTCCTCTGCCCATTGTAATGACAGGAAAAACAGAGGTGGTTCAGGTAATGTATGTGGACACTGAGAGAGAGAGGAGTCCAGACTTACTGTACACACAGACACACACACGAATAAAAATAACTAAAAGAGCTGAGGCAGCAGCCTCAGCCTGTCTGATGCCTTTGTTTGGTGGACAAAAGGCATGTTTTTAATTTCCATTAAACTTAATATGATTGAACTAACAAGAATTGCAATGCCCCCTTCACTGCTGCTGAGACATGCTCCCATCAGCAGCTGCTGTCATAATGTTGGGGTGTGTTGAGGACCACTGGCAGTCTGTTCTTCATTGCACCACCTGAGCGTGAGCTTGAGGGTGTGCTCTGCCATACTGGACAGAGGACGTGTGAGAATTTGATCATAGTTGTACCATGCAAGCAATATTTGAGCTGTTTTTTTAGTTTGCCTCTGTCCAACTCAGAGCACAGCAGGAGCAAATGGGAAAAAAAAAACAACTACTGATGAGCTGCAGGCCGGCTGGGCTGGAGGAGAAGTACCCTACCAGTCTCCTTGTGGAAGAAACAAGTGAGGTCATAGACATTGAACAGTTTTGGGAACTTCACCCTTAGGTTATTTTATGAGGGGAAGCCCAAGCCTTGAAGTCCAGTGATGGAGCTGGACCTTTTGGTGGGCACACCTTGAGCACTATCTTCAGATGAGGAGCTGTTAGAGAAAGACTCCAGGGCATGGGTCTAAGTATTCTGTAACGTCTTTCCATGGCAGAGTTGTAGTATTACCTTCTGCTGCTGTATCTACAAAACCAGTCTTTTTGCAGTCTTCTTTTCCAATAGGGGACTTATTGCCTTAAATACAGAACTTGATAAAAATAATGATTCATCTGCTATTCTCATGCCTAAAAGCAGTTGTTCACTAAGTAGTTTAATGTCTGAACCTTTAAAATAGAAGGAACGACTTAGACACTTTATAGGTTTTTTCTAAACGTAGCCTGAGAGATGGCGAGCAGGGGATTCAGCTTGAAGAGAAAAACACGTGCACCAAGGGAATTGTGGATTTGGGGTTGCTTTCAGAGCTCTGCTTGGCTTTTGTGGACTCCAGCCCCATGTTCCCCTGGCCATGCTTACTGCTGCAGGAGGACTGCAGGGCTCAGGGAGAGTGAAGGTTGTGGTGTCCTTCAGAAAATCCAACTTTCCAAAGGTTTGAAATAAAGATTTTACAATTGAGCTGCAGAGTTTTTAAGGGGAATTCTTTGGGGATGGAAACAAATAGCTCATCATAGCATTTCACAGGATTTAGCAAAAGGCAGTGCTTCAGCAAGGGATGCTGTGGGTATTTGGTTTTTTTTTAAATAAAAAATGGGGGCTTTCTTTTCTCCTTTTGTCTCATGGTGAGCAGAGTGTGTACAACTGCCTTCTGAATGGAATAGATTTCTTTTAGAAACTGGAACTGATGTTAAACTCTGATTTGACCCACTGATGAATTAATAAAACACTGAAGCACTACAAATTTCGAACAATTCTCCCAGTCCCACAGGAAATTCAGGCAGACCCAGGACCAGAGCCCATGTCTGTCGCTGTGGGAGCAGACTTCCCCAGAGACTGATTAGGGTGTGAAATCCTTGGCAGTTCCTTCTTACCATCTATCTAGGAGAAGCTGCAACTGAAGGGAGCCTTCCTGCAGGGAGTCTGAATATTTTGCTTAATCACTTTTTTTCCCACGGTCCATTTTCCCCCCTATTTCAATTTTTTTTTAATTGCTTGAATTTTCAATGAGCTAAAAATATGCAGGCTGCGCGTGCCTAGATGCTTCCATAGGTCTCAGTGTACCTTCTCTGGAAATAATGGAGCAAATTCCAAAATGTGCCAAGAGGATCATTTGCAAGGGAATGAATTTGCAGTCAGCTGTAGCATTGCCATGGTAAACAGGCATGCTTGTAGGGGTTTAAAATCCTCAAAGGATCTTGCAGAGCTCTGGAGATACAGAGTAAAAATGAGTTTAAAATTGCAAGCTCACTGCCACATTGGGGGAAGGCTGCTGCAGCAAGACATTGTTTAAAGGCTCTGTTTTCAGCATGCTTCTGAAAATGTGCCCTTGGAAACAGGGATTTGTGCCTAAATGGGAATCCAGACATACAAAACACTTCATTTATTCATGTAAATGTCTGTATAAAAATGCAAATGTAGTACCTATGGCTATTGCCTCCATATTGGGCTACAGTATAGCATATAAAAGGCATACTGATGAGTTTTCTGAAAATACGTGAACAGTTATGGGCTCTGATGTATAAAGTTACCTTTAAAGTCATTTAAGGAATTAGATATTTGGTTTTGCATCCCAATGGCTCAGCTTCCCCACAACTTTGAAAATACTTCTGATTTAAAAGAAATCTGAATCTAGAAATCAGCTTTATTTCTAATTTTGCTGATCGTTAACTTCACTCTGAGGTATGTTTCTTAGTTCCAACTTCAGCTTATGCATCTATTTACTTAATTTAGGGTTTTGTAATTTTTTTGAAAAGCATGCTTTGATCTTCAGGCAGATGCAGTGCAGCTGAATCCAAAACAATTGTTTTGAATTGTAATTGAAAAGGATGGCTGAGGACTGAAACTGCCTGTACCTGAGTAACGCTGGGCTTGCTGAAGAGTCCACTTAAATTGGTGATTAATTTCAGTTTTAAACTGTCCTTAATTTGATATGATGTCTTGCCATCATCTTGCCATGTTGCAAGTATCATTTGATAGTCTCCTGTTAAGAATTGCAAATAAGAATGTTTTGGCTGACACTTAAATAAAATACCAGCTGATTTGAAAAGATGTGGATAATGTTGGTGAGTTGTGTGTAACCTGTGCCAGCATTAGTGCTCTGCTGCCAGTCTTTATCTGTTTTTATGAGAAAGAGTTAAAATACCATGCTGTCTGTGCTGCCATTCTCCCAGCACTGCTTTTGACAAGAACAAGGAGCTTTATCTGTGGGTAAGGCCAGACACTGTCTGAGCTGTCTTCCCAGGAGAGCAAGAAAGGGAAAATGAGAAGAAGAAATGGAAAAAGAGGAAGCTCTGGCATGTGAATGTGCACATGGAGACAGACACACGCCTCCCCTCAACTCATCCTGGGGAAAGCAGCATTCCTTATCTGCAGCGTATCAGCAATGTACATGCAGGCACTGTATGTTATTTTATCAGTCAGGTCTGGACATGTTCAGCTGAGTTCCCAGGGTGTGGGGATGGTCTAGAGGGGTTTAAGTTTTCCATGCTGGGAGTCTGTTTTGTAATGAAGAAAAAAAAATCAGTACTCTTGGTGCTGTATATTTCAAAGTGCACCTGCCCCACAAGGTTCATTTCCACAGTGTTGACTCTTTGTAATCTTCAAATTGAGACCCTGAGCTCTGGTTGATCAAACATAATATGGTTATATTTAAACGTATGAATCTGCAATACCCACTCTCACTCTCTCTTCTCTTTGCCTGTTTTCCTGGTGGTTTTCCCTGCCTGCCTTCCCTGATGCTTTCTCCCTCCTCACCTATTAAAAATAAAAACAGCCTGGCTAAAATGGATGGAGTTTGTTGCTGCAGGCTCAGATTTCTGGAGCCTTGTCAGACAACAAAGCAAGCCATGCACTGGGATCGCCTTTATGCAGTCTGAGAAGCTACTGTTGATCGAATTTGCCATGTCCTGGTTGAAAAGCTTTCCTGGAAGAGGAATGATCAGCTATCTCCACAACAGCCTTGTCACAGGGTGCCTGTTGACTCCCTTGGCTCTCTGCTTAGCCAAGCCAAACTGCCTGGAGATACCTAATGAGGGACAAGCCAGGATGCTTTGTGTTCTAATTAATAAAAAATTAACCTCTGGTCTCTGGCTGTTTCCAGCACTCCCAGCAGCATTTGTTTGCAGGGAGGCAGCTATTATTTTCTGTCTCATTCTTTTAGACAGGCACAAATAAAAGGCAAGGGAATCACCCTTTGCCAAGAGCTTTTCCAGAGTTTTTTTAGACAGCATCATACGTCCATGTATGTAGGTTTTTAAGTCATTCTGGGATTGAGTGTTCAAGTAATGAGTTGTATTTAACTTCTGAGCCACCTGGATCCCATTGCAGCCTTTCAGCAGCAGTATTTAGGAATTTCTGCCCTGTTTTACCAAACACCATCAACTGTTTTCCATCTTTAAATAGTTAAATATTACCTTAATCTATAATACTGTTTTTGGGATGGATTTTCTTCTCCCTACTTTTGCTCTTTTGCAGTCATCATAGTGAGCTTGCAAGGAGGAAATTGTCCAAAATATGTATTTTTTGTTTTAATTAGATCAGGGGAAAGGAAGAGAAGTATGTTATGACTTGGTGGCTTTGAGAAAACAGACTTTCTAGCCCTATGTGTTCTCACCATTATAAGTGAATTCCTCGTTGACTGAGAGCAGGGAGATGTATGGGTTCCACCAGCTTGTTCCTGCCCAGCCACTGACTTTCCACGACCTTGGAGGAGTTACTAAACCTGCCAACTTTATTTTCTCTAACTATAAATCAGCCATTTTTTCTATAACAGAAAAGGAATTTTTATTTTTAATTAATGGCAAAGGTTTAGGGCCCGACTTCTCAGCTCCATGCAACGTTGGAGACTGTAGAGCAGTTAAATTGGTTGGGCTCGATCTTCGTATGTCTTCTGTTCCATAGTTATGAGCACTATAGTTATGGGCGTTGGTGGAGTGTTAATTCTTCCTACAATGACTAAGTATTTTCAGGCTTGTGCAGGATGCAGAGAACTTTAATTTCTTATATTTTATGCAGAGGCAAGGTGATAGTAATGCATGATAGACTATACTCTCAAGAGGGTCATGTGTGCAAGCAGTTTTTGAGAGGTGAGCAGGTCTGCGGTAGTCAGTGTTTGGCACCACGCATCATCTTGGTATGAGCTTGAATCACTTTCACAGAGCATAACTGCAAGCCTGGAGGAAGGATACAATACTGACCCACGGGTGCTGTGCTTTTACTAATTTGTTTCAAATGTGCTCAACAGATTACCAGCTTTTGTGATAATACCACTCCCTGAATTTCCTTTCGTTTTGGCCACTGATAAAAGTTTTATTTGATGAATGGTAGAATAAATTTGAAGTGATCCGCCTTATTTTTGTGACATGCTGGCTCTTCAAGGCAAGAAAAGGAAGAGTAGAAGAGAGTTCAAATTTATCTTCTTGAGAAGTCAGAATACCATGTAAAGAAGCAGATGTTATCATCCTTTGCACAGAATACCCCTGCCAGATTTCTGCAAGACAATGCATTAAATACCTGATAGTGGCACAACAGTGTAGTCAATCTTAAGTATCTTCTTACCTGTGTTGGTGGCTGAGGTGCAGCATACTCAGGAAAGTGCTGCTGCAGGTTCAGAGGCAGCCTATCTGAAAGGTGATGCTGTAGTGATATGGTCCCAGGGCTGGAAAAGCTGACTCAGTGGTTGTATTCCAAGACATCTGCTTCCAGCCCTGGGCTACCATCACTGAGCACTGTGGGTTTCATCTTCTCCCTTGGGAATACCCTGCTTTATTTTTCCATTGTGTTGAAGTGTTACTGTCCACCAACTAATACTGGAGGTTCCTTACTGAAGGTGGAGGGAGACAATTATGCAGGCTGGAAAGAGCAGGATGCTGTTTGCAAGTAGGAAAGTCTATGGGAATGATCAGCTTTTATTGTGAGTCAGGAGGGGGCTCTTCTTTAGTTTCTCTGATTCTTTTCTGCCTTGAGAGAAAAGGAAAAAAATACCACCTTTTGTAGAATATTCATCAAGGTAAATAAAATTTGGACAAAGAAGAACATTTGGGGAATAATTTTTTTAGCGCTAAGGGCGAGCTATCTGATAAGAATGCTTTATTCTTCAGTGAAATATGTATATATATATATGTATACATGCATATGCATTGAAAGAAATACACCAGTTTGGTCTTTTTGTTTGTTACTGTTGACTTTGGCACTGAAACAATGTATTTATTAAGATAACACAGGAGACTATTGCATTAAGAAATCAGAGGAAAAGAATAAAACCATCTCAGTGAACCAAATAGTTGATGATCTAGCACTCCAATTTTTTACACTTTTTGAAAAAATTCTAGTGAAAAAGTGTGACAGTTGAAAATGAAGCAGCACCTTGTTTGCTAGGCCTCTGCAAATGTAATAGTAATCTCAAAAAAATTACCGATTTCTAGTCTAAATGTTTAATGAGTAACTGCCTACAAGTGGCAGAAATTAATCAAAATGAGAATGCTTTTAAGCCACGTCTTTTAGCTTCTTTTCAATAATAGATAATTATTGACATTTCTAGGAAGCATATGGAGTCCTGGAACAGCAGCAGTACAGTAAGCTCCTTCAGTCTTTCTTTCAACTTGAGCTTGGGCTTCCTCCTCTCAAAAAAAGCAAAATCTTGAGTCTGTTGATGGCAACAGCAATGCTCTCTACATTCAAAAATTAGCTGTTCCCACCATTTAGTCATTTCTGGTTTGAGGCACATTCAGTGTTTGAGGTCTCTGCTGAGAATTGCCAGCAAGGGAAACAATAACTGAGGTTATAACTTTTGTGGTGCAGAAATATTAGCTCTCTGGCAACTGGACTAAACATACCAGACTCATTTCTCATAGGACACCAGAAAAGGTTCAGTGCAGAATGTAACTCAGACAAATTGTTGATATTTCAGAGCACAGACCAGGAAGGATTAATTTATCCAATAACTTTCTTCATGTGGTTAGAAATTTTGAGTGGGAAGAACCAATTTGGCAAATGACATCACTAATGTGGTGTGCAAAATCTAACTTCACTCCTAAACTTGAGAGTGTATTTTTTCGTTGATGGATGCTGCTGTATAAATTTCCCCTGTATCCAAAATGAGAATGTAACCCTCATCTCAGATGTGTGTGCTGAAGAAGAGAGGAAGAGAGTTCTTAATGCCTTGAAGTCCTTTAGGGCTGTTGGTTTATCAGGCTTGGCAGGATTTTGTTCTAGTTCAAAGTACAAACAAAAAAGTCTTGAAACAGCGGAGATGGCTGCTGAGCCTTACTGAAATTGTTTTATTTTTCTGTCTTTTGTGTTAAGAGAAAGCTGTGGTTCATATAACTTGGGAACCCTTTTTTCTTCAATCTCAAGAATTTCTTGCATGTGTGTCCCCAGTGTATAACATGCACACATTTCTAATGTGAAAGTGCAAACTCACATATATGAAATGTATTCTTGCTGTGTTGAGACCTACATAAAAAGAGTAAAGATGCTTGGTTCTTGTTGAAATACAAGCATATATACATGCATGTAAACGTCTTGAGTCTGAGATGTATCTAGGTGTGTTTTTCAGTCTGTGGACCTCTCATTTAAGTTCTCTCTCAAATTAATTTTGATATTGTTTTTAACGTCAAAGACATCAACACGTTTCTTTAAAAACTGTATATCAGTTCCTTTGTGGATTTCCCAGCTCTGTCAGGTTCAGGAGTACTAAAGCCTATTTCAGAAAGTGCTTTTTGCAGTATTTCTAAATGTGAGTGCAGCTTCTGCGGTTGTTCTTCATAAAAAGCACTTTTCGGCAATATCAGAAAATGTAAATTTAATCTTGATAAGTGCTTTCCCTGAATGCAACCTTTCCTCTGTAGTGAGAGAGTGTATATTACATCAGCATAAATGCATTCAGATAAATCTATATACAGGCAAGTGACCTCTCATTCAAAAGATGTTTTAGGATCATTTCAAAGACCCTATTATTGAGCAGAAAGTTTAGTGTAGATTAGGGAAAATGGAATACAGTTTTAGGTTTTCTGTGTTTTTCCTCCTGTGTAATAAAGTGAATCAGGAGTTTGTCTAGAAATCATTTCCCACACTGTCTTCTGAGCTGATCACTGTCATTATTTTAGGTGTAGAAAGTGCTATTCATTAATTTTTTTCTATCCTGTAATACAGACAGAGTTAGTAGGTAGCATGGGTGAAATGGAAAAACTGAAGCCTTTATTTTTTACACGTTGTTGTTTCTTTTCCATTTACAAATAAAATTTTAAGTTTTTCAACAGCATTTTTGAAAACCTTCACATCCTACCTTGTCAGAAGAGTCATGGGGAGTAATACAGCAAGATTGTTTAAAAACAAACTGTAATTTTTTAGGGATCTTGTTGTGTACAAGTAGTATAAGTATGAATGAATTACCTGGCTTGTAAATCCTGAGACATTAGTGGAGTGTTGGGGCTTGAAAACAATTCCAGATTTATATTTTCTCCAGGTATTCAGCATCCCATCAACATTCTGGTTTCCACAGATACAGCTGAAAGGGAAGATTTCTCAGAGCCCTGTGCTGCTTTAATGAGGGTATCAAGTGTCAATCACAGCAGAGCCCTTACCCTCTGGACAGCCAAAACAATGCTGGGTTTGAAGGTTCCTGCACAGCCCTGCTTCCCTGTAAACACCATGCACACCCCAGGAGTGGGATCCAGGAGCTGCAAGCAGACAAAATGTATCTAAGACGTCTTCCCAGGCCTGGCATATGTAGTTCAGGATGCAGTGGATGTCTGCACCCTTTCTGGCCAGTAGCTAGAGGCTGGGGAGAAGACCCTAGGAAGCCTGACAAGGTAGCAGACGACAGCCTCTGGGCACAGCTTGAGCTGCTCAGGAGAGCAGGAGAGGAATTACTACAAGTCAAAGCTTATTAGAAATTTTTTTGGGGCAAATTTCAATGAGTACTAGATGACATCTTTGTGGTGTGTGGATGTAGTGTGTGGGTTATGGTAGTAGGAAACCTTATGCTGGATTTTATCATTAAGATGCATCTTCCACCTTGATTTTCCCATCGTTGCGGTTTAACCCCAGGCAGCAGCCAAGCCTCAGGCAGCCACTTGCTCACTCCCCCACCAGTGGGATTGGGGACTAAACTGGAAGGGGGTGAAAGCTAGAGAATTTGTGGGATGAGATAAAGGAAGTTTAATAGGGAAAGAAAAAGCCACACATGCAAACAAAGGAAAACAAGGAATTAATTCACTGCTTCTCATGGGCTGGCAGGTGTTCAGCCATCTCCAGGAGAGCAGGGCCCCAACATGTATAACAGTGACTTGGAAAGACAAATGCCATCACTCCAAGTATCTCCTGTCTTCCCCCAGCTTTATATCTTGAGCATGATGTCATGTGGTCTGGAATAATTAATTAGTTTGGGCAACCTGTCCAAGCTGTGCCTCCTCCCAACGTCCCAAGCACCTGCAACTTCCCTGCAACTTCCCTGCAACTTCCCTGCCAGGATGGCAGTACAAAAAGCAGAAAAGGCCTTTGCTCTGTGTAAGCCCTATACAGCCATAACAAAAGCCTCTCTATATTATCAACTTTTGTGTTCAGCATGAATCCAAAACACAGCCCCCTACCAACCACTGTGAAGAAAATTACCTCTACCCCAGCCAAAGCCAGCATACCCATATGTTAGCTGAAAGGGCTTTCTCAGGTGGCTTGTGGTAGTCCAGAGCAGTGTTCTTGGACTGGTTTAGGGCCCCTAAATCTCTTATTTCCATATTATTAGTCCAGTTGTTTATATTCCTGTCCAGGCCTTGAAAAATATTTTGCCTCTTTGTTTTCAAGTTTTCTTAATGACTGTTTAGCCTGTTGAGGCAGTGCCTGTGCCTCAGTGGAAGGCGCCCTTGGCTTCTAATCTTGTGACTCTCAAATAAACTCAATTTCAAAGTTTGTGGGAACCAAGCTTCTTAATCTGAAGATTGAATAGGAATATAAAGCTAAGAACTTGGCAGCAGAGAGAAAAACGAGTGGATTCGTCTTCTTTAGCTTAACACTTTGGAGGTTTCAGCATTTGCCCATTGCCTTGAATTCTGCTATGATTCATGCCTGTGGATGTGCAGAGGAGTTCCTGGGCAAAGCATGTGTGAGCATATAGATGTGCTCTGGTGAATACCGTGGTTAATGGTGATTTGGTTGAATTGCAGGTTTCTATAGACAAGAACAAGAGGGTGAACTATGGCAAACGCGAGCGTGATTAGCATTTCCAGCATGAAACCCTTTGGTCAGCAGGAAAGAGGAAAAGCAAAGCAGTTTGACACATGAGAACAAGAACGTTTCCTATTGCCTAGGCTGGTCCCTGAGACTTTGAAATGCTTCTCTTTGTCGAGGAAGCATGCAAATGTTCTCATTATTTTCTATAATTTGCATTAATAAACAATAGTTATTACCCAGGCTCAAGCTTTCTCAGAGCACTGAGTCAAACATACTGTTTTGCTTGCTGACACTGCATGCTCAAATGGACCTAATGGTGTTCTGTGCAGAAGTATTTCATCTTTAAGGACCCTTAATTGCTTTAACATGCCGTGCTGTAAACAGACTGAATCACAGATAAACAGGAGTCCTTTCCAGCTCTGTTGTTAGATAGGGTTAAAGGCTCTGGCTCAAATTAAGAGTTAATCCTTATTCTTAAATAAGAGGAACTAAGTCCTTAAAAGAAAAAGTGAAAAAAACACCTTCAGTAGTTTCTAATCCTGATTTTTAGCCCTGAGTGCTTCCAGAGCAATCTCATCTCTGATTCTGGAATCCTATTTGTGGCTATTTTTTTCTGGCATCTGTGTTTCTCTCTCTCCCTGTTGATCATGGACTGACATTGCTTCTTTGAGGCTTGGCAGTTTTTTTTTTCATTTTTCTGAAGGTCCACCCCTTTGCAGACATTGTGTCTTTCTTTGATAGTCTGGAGGTGCCCTGATGGAGCAAGGCTCTCCTCCAGCAGTGCTGCAAAACATGCTTTTCCTGGAGGATCTGGAGCAAGATGGATGCTCTCCATGGAGAAATAATGCCCTCGTTCACAGCAGGAGCCCTACGGCTGCTGAGGGCAAGGAGTGGGGGTGATGGGGATCTGTGAGACCGATTCCCAAAACTGGCACCAGTGCTTCGCATTTTAAAAACAAATCCTGTGAAATGAGCAGAGAGTTTTCCATTGTGTTTTCCTTAGGCAGGCTGATGGTGGTCAGAGTGACGTGGGCTCAGGGTGAGCTGCAGCGTTGGCAGCGGCTGAGTGGCTGTGGGGAGCCCTGCTGCAGAGAGCGCCGCACTGCTGCCCTGCTGCTCCTTTCTATTCCCCATAAGGAAGAGACGAAATGAGTTGTTGATGTCTGAGAAAAGCAAAGGGCAGGGGAAAAAGCAATAAAGTGCTTGTCTGGCACGCAGGCTGGAGCAGCAGGGAGGGAAGCTGTGGGAGATGGAGGGCTGGCACCAATTCCAGCCTTCCGTCCTGCACCAAGCTGTGTTGAAGAGCATGTTTGGCTGCAAAAGTACAGATACTTCTCTATCCTGGAGGTCAGTTTGCTTATTCTTTTCTCATCACTGGCTTTCCATTTACACCAGGAAGCAGTTTAACTTTTTGAAAGACTTTCCTGGAATAAGGGATAGCTCTGGTGCCCATGTGGCCATATTACATCCGCTTATCTTACCCCGTGCTTCTGTCTCTTAAGGATTTTGAGTGCTGGTGAGGATGTTTCCTGTGGTCCAGCTCTCCTGCATGTATACACACACATAGTGGGAGGTCTCTGCTGAGCTTTGATTCCAGTTGTAGCATGACTGCAGGATGGGTTGGAGTGCTATGATAACAAAAAGACAATTTCTTTAATCCAGATTGGCCTCTGCTCTGCTTGGAAAAGAACTTGTCTGCTCTCAGCCCTCAAATAGTCTTCTGTAAACATCACTGAAGAGTGGATGCTCCTAATCTGTCCCAGGCATCAATACAGCATGTCGTAGCTCACCAGAACCATTTTCACATGGCAGATCTACTTGATTAAATGGGTGTGAGATTGGCTCCCCAGTAGTAACCCTTGTGCAGAATGGGATAGCTGCTGGTGCTGTGGTCACAGAATCAGGTGAAAGTGCCCTCTGTGGAGTAAAGGGGCATTTCCCCTGGTTGAGACAAAGCCTGGCTGCACAAACTCGAGGTCCCTCACTTAGCTCTTTGGCCAGAGGGTGTACTTCTTGCTGCATCTTCACAGGCTTGCTTGGCAAAGGGCAGCAGGGGATGCTGGTGGCTCTCTGGAACAAGGGCATTAACTGGACACTTGTCACCCTGGAGACCAGGATGTCATCACATTTTATACAGAGTAATCTTGGAGTCCAGATGAATACTTAAATAAGTTGAATTGGGGAAGATGATTGTGATTAGGCTGCTTCATCTTCTTAACTTGGAATATTTTCTCCTTAAGGATGTTCAAACAATGGAGTTGAGCCTTCAGATTTATAGCTGCCACTTTATTATCCTATTAGTCAATTATGGCTGCTGAGGAGCAGGACTAAGTGACAGTATGGCAGATTACAGCAATCTATTTGCAGTTCTCTTACTCTGGTACCACATATCATCAGGCTGTTTAAATTTAATGATAGGGTTTTTGTATGTGTTTTAGTGCAGTTAAAGTAATCAAAATGTTTAGGAAAACCCCCACTGACCTGCATAAATACTCCCATCTTCAGCACTGCTTTCATGCCCTGTTGTAGTCTTTGTTAGCAGAACTGACTCACTAATTAGGAGAAGCAACCTGCCTTAGAAAGAATAGATTTTTCTTCTCTCTTTTTTGCCACTTTACAAAGCTTTGAGGTATAGAAGTTGGTGGTGACCTTTGTTTGGCTCTGCTTTTGAGATGTTCTCTCACCACCCACCTTATTGAAATTAAAATGTAAAAACAGGTACATAGCTTGTTTTCCATAAGCCCAGCACGGTATATTCCACGTGGGGGAAACCAGTCCCACTGAGGACTGGACTTCAAGCATCAGGCACTGGTGGTGCTGTTCTAAAAGAGGTGTCTGCAGTCAAACAATGCAGCCTCCAGCATGGTCCCAGCTCCCATCACATTTGGTCTTCAGAGATCACCGTTGGAGAGGAATGGAGGAACTATCAAAATTTTGTCCCTTCATGTTTCATTGGTTTGTAGCTGTGGACAGGACAGCAATGAGGTCTGAAAGCAGGCTTGGGCATTCTCCAAAGCAGTGACCATGACCTTTCAGTGGAGGTTGTGGTGGGCTTATAAACTGACTGCTGGTGACCATCTGCTCCTGTGAGAGCCTGAACCTGTGGACTGGGATGCATTGCTGCTGCTGACCTGAGGTACAGCCATTCAGTGGAGCATCCAAAAGCTTCCTGGCCGGGATACATAAAACACCTGGTTTCTGAAAAATTTAAGATATTTTTTCAAGGATTTGGGGTCTTAACTGGGATATCTAGTCATTTAATCCTGCACTGAAATAAAGATGTAATCATCAAACCTGTGAGCATATTCAGCCAGCATTCTCAGAGCCCACATGGGGGAGATGGATGAGGTTGCAGCTGCCAGCCACTGTGTGCTTTGATGCAAAGCAGCAACCTAAATGAAATAGGGATATGCAGAATGAAATTTAGGGATGAAGTGTTTTGTGACATGTGGGGAGCTCCTACAAATAGCTGCTAAGCACCGAGTACATAAAGCATGCTGCTTATACAGAGCAGAATGGGTGGCCAGGAGACAAACAGCTCTGGGAAAAATACATGAAGAATGTGTTTCTGTTTAATGCCCTGAAGCAGAGTGGAGGATAATGAGAAGGCCTGGATGGAGGTTGTACTACAAGTGGACAGACCCTTCTCCTCTTTCACTATCAAGAGGATCTGGCAGGCTTCACTTTTGGTATTCTCCTCTGCAGCTCAGCTTTTTGCTTTGGAGGGATCAGTATTCTCTGAGCAGAGAAGTGGCGTCAGATTGGTGTTCAGAAGTCGCTAATTAGTGAGTAATGTTATGTAAAGCTGAAGCTGGGGCTTCCAGAAATACACCAGTCATGTATGAGTTAGGGAATGGTTTACAGGCAACTGGTGTTATTTTGTGCAAGGGCAGGGACAATTAAATGGATTTTCTTTGAGTTGTTAACCAGGAGGCATCATACCATTTATTACATCCATATTGAGAATATGTCACATAAAAACATAATTGATGGAAGTATTATCTTGCTTAATTGGGAAATCGAAAAAGCCACTTCCCCTTTATTTACAGTTTATTAGTAACAGTATCTCCTGTTTGGTCTGGAATGGTTTGTACATAAGTCACAGGCTTTGTGCATTAGATTCAGTATGTAATTCTCTTAAAAGGCTCCTCAGTCCTTTAAGAGAGAAAACTGAGAAAACTGGCTCCTCATTTTAGAAATGACAGCTTCTGTTGAACGTGCTGTTGAAGCCTCACAGTATTTTACAAAGGCGTGGTACTACCAACAGCTAGGATAACTGAAAGATTCAGAGGGAAAGTAACAAAAATACTGTTTTCTATCTTATTTAGTAGTCAAATTCCCTAAATCTTTTGTTGCTTCTCCTCATAAGGAGTTTCACCTTGACTCTGCTTGACAGTGCCTTGCATAGTCAGGATAATTATTTTTCCAGTAGTGTTTGGCAGTAAGTGTCTCTCTGGTGATTTTGAGGATGTTCTTCCAGTAACAAGAGACTTATTTTTAAAGGGAAAATATGATTATGAAATAATGAAAATATGTGAAGAGTATGAGGCAGAGATAAAATTCAAATGGAAGAAAACAGGAAATGAAAGAAGAATTGGCCACATTTGGATTTTAAGCTCTTGCTTTGCTTTTAAACTTTACTTTTAAATCAAGATGCTACCAGAAATCCAGACTTTTTCAACAACCTAAAATATTAAAACCAAAAATAACATGTATTTGATTTTGCATCAGAAAATTTAAATGTTTTACTAAAAATACTGATTTCAGTGAGTAGGCAGTGCCTGCTGAGAAGAAATTAATTAGGGAAAGATTTGAGTTTTTGTCATAATCAGCTTTAATGAAGATATTATCCTCAGTTTAAAGCACTTTTTCTTTCAACTGTGAAACCCATTTTAGTGAATGTAAGACACATTTCCTTCTCATCATCCCAGGGATGTTAATCTTTGCAACCACATCCAGAGCACAGCAAGAGAAAGTGGGTGGACTTGCCAGGAGTGGGCAGCAAGGGTGGGACAAAGTGCTTGGAGCACTCCGGTGTCCTTCTGCTGGGCATGGAAATGCATCCACTGCCCCAAGGTGTTCACCCAAAGTGAACCTGAGCCCATGGTCGGTTTTGGGTCCTTATTCAGTGTCTGAGAGGTGTTGCTATAGGGGCAGGGGAGGGAAGTTGAAAAACAGTTGGTTTTATTTTCTCAGTGTGAAAACAGATTTTAAAGTAACTTCCAAGCAGAAGCTCACTGTCTGAAACATATGGACGTTTTTCAAGTAATTTATTAACCTCTATTTAAGTATGCAGAAGGCTACTGAGATACTGTTTTCAAGTGTGATATAAAATGAAAAATAAGTATATTTCTGAAAAAAAGTTACTCCTCTGGAGTCTCTGCTCCCCATTGCACATTTTTGCCCTCCCAAGTTGAGTAGTTCAGGTTATCACCAAGGCAGAAATGGTGAGAAGGAAAACAGTTTAAGAAGCAAGCCAAAACTTGTCCACATGAAACCATGAGAACATTCCTGAGCTGCAGCCCATCACGTCAAACTGATCAAAACCTTTTGACTGCCCTGTGGCCCAGGACATGTCATTACACCTCTCTTGTGTTTGGTCTCCACTCCCTGCACTGCACTGCAGGAACCAAATCCTGCTCTGTCTCCCTGATGTTTTGGGTGAGCATTGGTGGCTCAGTTGTTTTACCTAGGGATGTTTCTATGCAGTGCAGGTTGTTGGCCAAGGGGATGCCAAACCAAGCAGATATTCATCCAGCTTCTAACAGGGCTTAGCCAATGAGCATAGCTCTCATTTACACGACCTTCCCTCTCTCTTGCTCTGTTTTCTAGTTGCCACCTTGAAATACGGGTTTATTTTCTGGCAGTGTTTTAAAATCTGTAGCGTTATGAATGGTAATGGGCAGTGGCATAAAGCACAGAAAGTTCAAAAGCAGAGTTCCTCAGCACGGTAGCATAAAGCCCAGGTCTCTGAACACAGCCAACCCTGCCAAATAACCTTTCAAAAATTGGCTGATTTAAAAACTAGCTTGGGCCAGGATTTGCTCTGGTCCATCAGACATTCATTACTTCTGCTCTTGAGTTGCTTGATGTCCTTATCTTTATCGGGAAAATGGCTCAAATCATTGGGAGCTGCTTGAAATGATTGGTGACATCACAGTGCCTCTTATTTACTCCTAGAATAACCATAAACATTGCATGAATGCAGTGACATGCCCTGTGCCTGCTGCTGGTTATTGCCTGGAGCCTGGAGCCAGACACTTGGCTGTGCACTTTCAAGGCAGCTCCCTGAGATCACACTGGGACTGGTCTTGCAGAGAGAGCTGCTGGCCTGCAGCAGTGACTGCATCTTCCGTGTTAGTCTGGGAGCTCTGGAGCCTAAATAATTAGCAGCACTCAGTCTGAAATTGGACAAGATGCAAAGTCCTAACCGGATGATGTCAGAAATTCATTATTTAGAACACTTTATTTTAAGAAATGACACTAAATTGTTATTCAAAATGTCTCTTTATGAGAGGGGTGGGGAGTATGGAGGCTCCAGACAGGACCTTGTGTGCCATGTCCTTGTCCAGTGCTGCCCAGGCCAAAGGGCTACAGTAGATACATGGACTGCCTCTCACCCAGGTGGACATTTGTCCAAAAGTTCTCCCTGGACCGGATCAAGGGGACAATTTTCACTGCTGTCTGGCCTACCTACTTCCCTAGTGATCCAAAATGGCCATGGTGGGGGTCACAAGGCTCCTACTTATACAGAACTGTCCCATAGCACTGCTCATGGCTTTTGGGTACTGTCACACTAGTTAAGGGGTGCCTGCCTGAAACTGGACATGTGATCTGCCTTCCCTGGCACCCTTGGTGTCCAATTTATTTGTCTGCCAAAGACCAAATAAATAAAAGGTTTCCTTGTTATTTGCAGTGGACCCTGTCAGCATGAATTAAATTGCGGCTTCAGTTCATTTCTCAGCACTGTGTTTGTTTACACCCTTTCTCCCTCACCTCTTGGTGTGGTAAAATACCAAAATTATGGGTTCGAGGCAGATGTGGTGCTGAGGTGAGTGACAGCAACAGGCCAAGAGGCAGCTTGGGGCTGTGCTGCAAGTGCTCATGATGAGTTCCTTTCCCCGAGGACCTAGAGTGATCCAGCCCCTTTCTAGTGCTCTCAGTGGCATATACCAGAACTGAACAAACACTCCAGGCCAGATATGCAGGACTGTGTAGGACACTGTTCACATACTTGTTTCAATGGGAATTAAATGCATGTATAACTTTCAATCTTGCTTGTGCTCTTCTATTAGGGAGATGTAATTGGAAACATTGGCTTTGCTAAGTGTTGCAAGTGGTTTTCAGGATTAGGCCTTTAAATCTCATTATGTCAATCAAGCAGACAAATATGAAATTACGTTCTCTCATCCTTTGGCCATTTGTGGGGAAATGAGTCCCTCATACCTGGATTTGCACAGTGCTGGGAGGCATCACATCTCACTAGTAATTGTGGGAGCTTGTCACCCCCCAGCCTAGATGAAGAGATGCTGTGTGATTCAGCTCTGCTGCCTGCCCCTCATGCCAAGGAGGAAGGGAGAAGCCCCAGTTGACATTTCTATCTCTAGAATTTTCCTTCCTATTGTCATTTCTTTTTAGTTGGTGCCAGGCAAAAATCAGTAAGCTGTTGTTCAAGCAGCCTTCTTTTGACTCTCCAACAGCATAAAATTCCACATCTCCTAAGAACCATCCAGTTGCAAGCAAAGTGCAGTTGGCCAGGCACTGGAAGAGCATGTCTCCGAGGTCAAAGGGGCTGTTTTCTGCCCTTTGGTGTGTGAAATGTGCAGGAGGTGAATCTGAAGGGTTAAAGACATGTTCTTGGGTGTGTTGGAAGGATTTAGGACAAGACTTCCCCTCCATGTGAAAGGGTAAACATACATTGGATGACGCAGAAGCTGTTTCTGATGCAAACATAATTTCCTCCCAACGATGCATTTGGGTGATACTAATGTCTGGACACAGGGGGAGTCACAAACATGCTTGTGAGAAAGCAAAACCTCAGAGTTTTGGGCATCAGCCTGAAAACTGAATCCAGGGTGCCGAGGCTCTACTGGAATACAACCTTGCAGTCTGTTCAAAAGCAATTTAAAAATAAAATCAAGTATTTGCTACCAAGGTTCTGATGCAAGAAAACCTTCTACTAGCTTCACAAAAGGAGGAATGGCTCTGTCATCATCCCTTTCTCCCCTGAAGTCTCTCCACTCTTGCGTTGTTGTTCCCTTCTCTGCATCCTCTGCTCTCCCCTCCTTGCAGTGCCATAGGGATGTGAGCATCCTTTCTGTGTGCTGGGGTATCCTTGACCCTGCTTCAGACTTTGGTTTGAAAGTATGATGCCTGACTCAATAAAACCAGGTCAGAAGTATCAGTGCTGAGATTCACATTTACTGCTTGTGAATGAAGATGATAAGCAGTAGTTTGGATAGTTATCCCAACATATATGAAATTATTATGAAAGTAATCATAAGGCACAAAGGAGCTGTGGCTAACGAAGGGCACCCCTGACTGTTTAAGCGACTGAGCTAAGCGTGTCCCTTGTCACCCCTGCACTGGCTTTAGCCAAACTTTTGTATTTCTAGGGACAACTATCTTTACCCATTCCCTTGTCTGTCATCATAATCCTGGATGCAGTCCTCTTTACTGTAAAAACTTGCCACTGAGAAATTGAAACAAGACTTTTTCTCATCTCTTTAATGTAAAATACCTAAAAATAGATAATGGGAACAGTTTTAACACTTGAAGAGCAAAATCATGCAAAAATGTTTTAATGCAGATTTGCAGATTTTAATTATTTTTTCTCACTAACAAGCATAGTTCTGCTACAGCATGAACAAGTCCATGACACTCAAGGTTTATCCACTTAGAACTTGGTGTTTTCCTTCCTTTCCTTAGGGCTTTACTGAGAGAGCAGAGATTCAAACTATTTAATACCATCCGAAAAGTCCCAGAGTCAACCCCCCCCCCACCATTAATTCTGCACCCTTCGTTACACCAGTAAATGCCAGCTGGTTCAGCTGGATGGCCCCAGGTTAGTACAATGAGTCAAAAGATCTACTCTGGGCAAAAGTCAAGCATCCTTAACTGAAAAAATACAAGAGAAGTGCTATAGTTAAAATACTGTGTTTCAGAGCACTCGTTAGATCAGGATCATGTGATCAGATTATTTTAGAGTTGGCTAAGGCATACAGAAATGTAAGACAGTGTTGTCAAAGGACCTTGTGTTAGTGGCAGACCTATCCAGGCTGTTCTGCCTAAGCCACTGTCACAGGCTTCTTCTTTCCTAATGAACAGTGCAGTGCATCCACTGTGCCAGCAAGGGCTCCTCAGCTGTGAGCAGACCTAAGACCAGTTTGAGTTAAAGGGGGTGAGTTGAATCTGAGTGTGTTTGTGGGTGTGAGCCTATGTATGTCGATTCTCCCTACCTACAAGTTGGTACAAGAAAGCTAATCCCTCCTAACACCTGTGTGCTATTAGCTCACTGTTAGGGCAAACAAAGTGGACAACAGGGTATTCTTAAAATCCCACGTGGCAAAACGTGGAAAAGCCATTCCAGGACATATACAGAAGGATTTCTGTATGTCTGCAGTTCTGCCTGTAAGTGTTGTAGAAATACCTGAAGTATCAGGCTGCATGCTCACTGGGAAAAACGTGTGGTAACCATCGTGCTTCTTTTCTTCTGTGACTCCTGAGAACCACAGACGTGATCTGGCAGGAGCTGGTGATTGACACATTGTGGTGGTGCAGATTAACACACTATGCAAGCTCTTTGGTTTCAAATGCTTTTGTAGCCTCAAATCTTTATTTTCCATGGACAGATGTCGAAATGATGGCCCTGATGGAAAGGCTGGAGCATGAGCCCCCTGCAGTGGAGGCATTACCAGTCCTTCTCTTCCACCATGTGCTTCATTAACCCCTGGGGTCCGGAGGCTGTTGCAAACAGGACCGTGCTGCTGGGAGCCTGGGCTGGTGTGACTGCCCCAGCTTTGTGCAGCCCTCTGCTGGGATGGTGGCATGGGTCCATCTGGGTGCTTTATCACAGCAGTTTTTAATCTGTTGATATATCCAAGGTAGGCTAAGGAAGAAGCTGTGCTTCTTTCGAGAATCCTATCCTGAGAGCCACACACAGGACTTCTACAATGCCTACAGTGAGAGGACAAGAGGAAATAGCCTTAACCTGAGACAGAGGAAGTTCAGATTAGATATTAGAAAAAAGGTTTTTTGGGTGGTCAGGTACTGCAATAGGTTACTCAAGGAAGTCATGCAGTTGCCATCTTTGGAGGTGTTTAAGAGGCATCTAGATTTGGTGCTGAATGATGTGGTTTAGTGTTTTAGGGGTTCCAGTGGTAGTGCTGGTTGATGGTTGGACTGGATGATCTTGAACATCTCTTCCAACTCATGATTTAATGATTCTGTGATAGGCCCTGGAGAAAAGGAGGGTATGGAGGCAAGGGGTTGGAAAATGTCTCTGCCCTTTCAGCTTGGTGAAGACCCTGTCTAGAGAGACTTGAGCAGTTTTATATGAGGAATTGTGTCCTCCAGTGGGAAGTCCCATGTGATGGGCATATCTACCATTACATGATGATGTTTAGCTGCTGTGCTCCAGTGAAGCTGATGTAGAAGTCAAGGCACATGTTGAGAGTTCCTTAATACCAGAGGTACCTAGAGTGCCAAGGCCCCCCTCCTGCTTTCCCTATGAATAACTAAAACATGTGCTCTTTTGACCCTGATACAGGATGTCTGAATTCAGTAAATAAACCATAGGCAGCCCCAGACAATTGAATTATAGACTGTCACTTGGCTTTAAATCACAGCTGTGTGCTTATAGTCAATGCTCTTTGGTGTTGTGACAATTTCAGACTTCTTCCCACCTTATTTTCCTCTCTGAACAGCTAACATGAAAATATTGAGCGAGACTTAAATAAGCTAAAGCTTGTCAGGAAGATCTGAGAGTGTATACTGCTATTTCAGATGCAAGCAAAAACCTGTATGCATATAATACTTATTGTCAGTTATTAGGCCCTGCTCGAGCAAGAAAAAAGTGTCATCTGCTTTGTAACAAAAAGAGGAAATGGTGCTCTGCTCCTGAAATTCTCTGTGTTGGGACAGTAATATTTTACAGAGGTTGACATTAAGGCAGATGATACTGACTACACTTGTTTAGCTTGTTGCAAGTATATTAGATTTCTCAAAGAATCGCCGGCAAAGGTATGACAAAATCAGGGTTAGTATAAAAGTGAAAATGTGACAAAGTTCATTGATAAGTTCATTGTACTATTTACTAGATGGTTAAGGCACATAGAGAAAAATAATATTAAAATCTAAAATCAATGTCTAAAATCAAATCAACCTGTAATTATGTTCATGGAGACTGGGGATGGGAAAAGGGTAACTATGGGAATGGGTAAGGATGTTGATTCACAAGGTTTGGAGTGGACCCAACTTAGCCCTAGACTTGGCCCATGGTTTAGGCCTAAAGGTTCTAGCAGCACTTAAATTTCACAACACTTAATTGAAAGTCTAATTTAAACATTTAAAAATAGATTCTGTAGAATTTGCTCTAAGTGTTGAGCCTTGAGGAGTGGTAATATCAGCCCAGCCTTCATTTTTGGCTTTTGGCAGTGGTTCTCCAAGTACAGTGATTTTGAGAGTTCACTAACTCTGAGAGGAGTCCCACTCAGAGGGAGGTGTTGATCACAGCCCCTGTGGTCCAGGAGAGCTCAAAGGCTCTCAATTAGGGCTTCTGTTTATAGGGTCACAAAAGAAATTGGCTTTAGTCATAGTGATTTTCCAAAGTGGCCGCAGTGTGGCTCACTAACTCTCTTTGAAAGTTTGATAACAAAAATGTTGTTCCACTTGGACTGTTACTCAGGCAGCAAAAATAAGTTTCCATAGCTGTTCATTAAAAACTAGGAGCTTGTTGGAGAGTACTTGGTCCTGGGAGCAGACAGTGTTTCTGTTAAGGTCATGAGCAGCTCAGCTCAGGTGCTGTTCATCAAGACCAAAGCCTAGAAAGCATTTCTGAGATCACAGGAGTGGGAGGGAGGATGTACCATGACGTAGCTCGAGATGGCACTAAAACTGGATCTGATGCTGGCCAACCTTTTTAAAGTTTCACTATCACTGCATGTTTGGTCAGTGGTGGATGAATCTGTAGATTATTAATAACTAAGCAGAGAAATGTCTGATTGCAGTTTTGAAGTGGTATATTATAGCCAAGTATGTAAATATGTACAGCTTATAGGACAAGAAAGCTTCAAAGTGGGGCACAGGAGGCAGTCTCCTGTTGTTCAGGGTTCAAAGGTCTTCAGCCACAGGCTGAGGATGGAAGAAGGCTCAGGAGCAAACGGAGTAGCAAAGATTCTCAGGTGTTTAATGAAATCAGTTGATCCATGTAATGAATTTGATCAGTTTTCTATAAAGGAATGTGATGGCATCTGTGTACATTAACAACCACCTTGACTCACAAGGCAACCAACAAGAACACAGTGGTACCCACCACTCGTGGGGTTGTGCTGTGTGACAGTCAACATGTCATCCTTTGGTCAGCAGGAGCTCGAGCAGGCAGGGCTTCAGGGCAAAGGCTGGCAGTAATTGAGAGCATTTATGAGGAGATTTTTATGATTTGTTTGCACAGTCACAGGAGTTTTGTTTTCAGACCTCAGTGGTTGTAGGTAGCTCTGACCACTGCAGTCAGCAAATAAATAGCTGTACTGCATAATTCTTTGATTTGGATATGAGCAAAAATAAATTAATTGGAAAGTTTTTTGAAGGAATAATCGGCTATGTCAAGCCATGCAGACAGTCGTCCTGACATAATGGGCCACAATAGGAAATTCAAATAGTTCACCTCACTGCCAAAGCCTCCCCTTGTGCTCCTGACCCTGTACTCTGTGCGTTTGCTTTCTGCAGGCTTCACCTGCAGCTGTGAAGGAAATTACTACAAATAGGAATTAAAACTAGTTTCAAACTGTCAGTTCTTCTCAGTCCCCTGCAACTTGTTTCCCATCTGTTCCTCCCCATAGCCTTCCTTCTCCTGCAGGTGTGGTTCCTTTGCTTCTCCTGAAGCAGCTGTCTCCTTGCCAGCTGACATCTGTAGGCAGCCTCCTCCAGCCTCTGGCTGTGGTCAGTACTAGTGTGTGAGAAAGGCCTTACAGTTCCTAAGAGTGACTATAAAGTAGTTACCCCAAAGTTTAGCTTCCCCCACACCTCCAATACAAGGTACGCCATAGACTTAATTTAAGCATCCGTCACTCATTTTATGTGAAATATAATGTAGCTATGAAAGTCATGTTATTTATTGCTCATCCTTTCTTTGATCCCCTAGAAGTTCCTGGCCTGAATTTTATTCAGAGACAATTAGTTCCATGTCTTAATTATAAACTATGGACTGGGGAAAAAAAATATTCTTTTAGTGCTTTAAATCAATTTTTTTTTATTGGCTGTTCTTATTGTACAGCTAAAATCAAATGGGAATGCCAAGTGTCTCTGCTTTGTACTTCTTGTTGTTCTGCATTCCACATTGGTCTGGCTCTGCTCTCATCCTCGAACTTAAACACTTGCTTTCTTTTTGGGAAACTGTTTCTGCTGCTTCTCATTAGCCATACTTGGACCCAGACCAGATTCTATTGTGGAAGCATTCGTGGCTGCCTGAGCAGTGCCATTCATAACCTACCACTAAGCTCAAATGGTCCTTTTCTCTTCCTTCATCCCATTGCTTTCATATTTTTCTTGCCCTTCTGACAGTTGCTATACATCTTGCTATACATCTAGTCACCTGCAGAGTCAGTCACTTTGCAGGTTGTCCTCTCTTCCAGTTCACTGCATGCTCAAAGTAAACATTGTAAAAATTAAGTTTAAGGAAGTGGGGGTAGGTAGGGCACTTTTGCCTCCTTCTGTACTTCCCTTAAATATTGCTGCTAAAAATAAGTGGAGAAAAATGTGAAAAGCGTAGCTTTAAAACTGATAGTATACCCCAAGACAGGGGTGTCATTCTTCTCCAGTTTACTGGACTTCTTACCTAATTCACCCATCCCCAGAAAAACTGTCTGCACTTACTTCTTTAATTAAGAAGAATGCAGCCAGCAGTCTCAATTCATGCTGAGACCATCTCACTCAGCTGTCAAACCTCATGGGAGTTGCCATGTCCCCTGCAGCCCTCAGCCCCTTTCCCAGTGGCTAAGTGCTGCCACTGATGGATTCCTGATGCTCTGGTGCCTGCAGCCATGAGCAATGCTTGATTTATGGAGCCTGCTGAGAGCACATAGCCCTGGTGGCATGAAAAGGATTCAGTGCATCTTGACACCCTAGGGTTTGCAGTGCCGAGGGATCTACCTGATGTTCTAGCTCAGCCACTGATCTGTTGTATGACGGGGGAAGTCTCAGATTTTTTAATGAATTACAGATATAGTTAGAGTGCCTTTCAGTAGAGGAGCAGTCCCTTAGGTCTGCTAGAAGAACCATAGATTGGTCTTACTTGACTGTGGTAGAACTGGAATGTAATGGACTATAATAAAAATACCAAGTTGCTTGTCAAGCAAAAAAGCCAGCTGTTTGGTATTAATGTTTTCAAGAAGTAATTTTGTGCCCAGTCTATAGTGACAAAGTATTTTTGTTTGTACTAACACTGTATAATAAAATTCTTGGAGAGTTAATAAATAGGGAAGGGTTTTTTGTGGTGGTTGTTGTTGGGTGGTTGTTACTGAGCACAGCAGTGCATCTTCTGTGCTTTCAGGAAGGTCGAGTGGAGCTGTGACTGATGCCATGCAATGGTAACTGATACAATCTCTCCAGTAGCTGGTGGAATTGAAACCAGCTGTTGGAACTTGTACCCACACAGCCCCTGAGTTTGTAAGGGGAGAAAAAAGAAAGAGCAGTTCAATGCAACAGTCAAGAACAAGGCATCAGCCTTTTCCTCTAGACTCACTTTGCATAAGTGCTGTCAATTAGAGTTGGAGATTCCTCAGCTAAGGTGCTTCATGTGGAGAGAGGCAGGAGGAGTGCAGCTGATCAGGGGCATGGATATAATTCACAGTAACAAATGAGCTGTGGCATTGCTTGGGCTGAGAGAAGAGTTTTACCAGTGCTGATGGTGGATTATTTGTGTATTTAAATTCTGATGCAAGTTTAACAGACATGGAAACCTCTCAGGATATTAATGTTTCCACACTAGGTGTAGTAGTTATGTAGCAAATGTATTAACCACAGGTTTTCACCAAACATGCAAAAACAAATTACAAATAGGGAAATACAAACACATTTTCTCATTAGGGGATATAAGTATGTGCTGACTGTAGTACAAATATAATTTTTATTCCATTTGTGTAACCTTTGGTATTTTAATGAAGTCCTGTTCCTGTGTACAGCGTATGGTTCACTGTCAGATAATTTAACACTAAGAAAATCTGTCTTGAATAAATTAGAATATATTTGCAAATTAATTGGTTAATTAGATTTTAGACATCTCTCGAGGACAGGAGAGAAACAGATGTGTGCAAAAGCCACACAGATAGTTTGGGGATGAGTGTTTCTTGTAGGGTTTTATCACTCTGTTTTGTGAAAAACAGCCTTTCACAAGTGCCAAAGATTAAAAAACTCACAGCTTTAAATGCAGAACATTAAACTCCAATTTCCGTGGTGCTGCTGATTTTTTCTGGGGCACAGGCAGAGCCATTTGGACCTGTTTGCTGAATGACTGCACTCAGAATATGCAAGGTACCTCTTGAGCTGCTTTTTTTTTCTAGGAGTATCCATGAAGCTGACTCGAAATCCTCTGAACTAAGCACTAGCAGATGAGCAGAGAGATGCCAGCTGGCATCGTGGTGAAATCAGGCAACTTATAAGAAGAATCAGGTCTAAGATGGAGCCCAGGACTTAGAAGAACAGTCACCGAAGAAGGAAAATTGACAGGGCAGGTTTTTTTCTCAGCTACATCGGTGTAAATCCAGAGCAACTCCACTGAGATTCACACCAGAGTAACTGAGAGCAGAATCTGGCCATCATCATCCACCTGACCTCAGGAGAGGGCTCGGATGGAGAATAATTTCCTTACCTTCCTCTTACAAACCTTTTGCATTTGGTTTTTAGAGAGGCACGAATTCAATTTTACTCACTTTGTGGATAGACATAGTATGATCATTTGGTAACCACTGATTTATTTTTACCAACTGGTAAAAGTTGGGATTCTGCTTAAAAAAATATACACTTGTGTACTCATTATTGACTTTGAAAACAAATTCTGAGTAAATCTTCGGAAACTGAGGAAATTCAAATTTTAAGGGCTTGAGTTGGTCCGGAAGCTGAGTAGGAGAGGATTTTCTGCTTAAAAGCAGTTCAGCAGCTCCCTGCAATCTGGGCTGATCCTAAGAGCAGCAGAGGTGGGTAGCTGGTGCTCTGCCGAAACAGTGCTGCAGTCTGAGCCCAAACCAGAGGACATTAATGAGTCCCTCTTGGAAGACAGACGGTGATTATTTTGTTTTTGGTTTTATCACCAGGATCCTGTTTTGGGTGTGTTCAGAGCCATTTGGCAAAAACCTCGTCGTTAAAAGCAATATTTGCAGTGTACAGTAAGACAAACAAGAAGGCATTTGTGTGCGTCATTGATCATTTTACAAACAGTCCTCGGGCTACGCACAGAACTGGCCCGGTGCTGCCTGTTCGGGGTCACAATACAGACGTCAGAGGCAGAAGCGCTTTTCCTGCTGGCGTAACCTCTGTTAGGCACCAAGACCCTGATGCTGCTGGGAAGAACCTTCAAGTCATGTTCTTTCTTTGACCTTGGTGTGTTTTTCTAAGCAGCAGACAGAGCAAAGTAAAAGCCTTGTTGCTGTCGATGTGTGAAAACTACAGCCAGTTTTTTCAAACTCCAGAGGCTGAAGCTCCAGGGCTGAGGCTGCAGGGGATGCCCACAGCTGGACCAGGTGCAGGAGGCACCAAAGGAGGCCATGGGGCTGCTGGGCACAGGCACTTTGTGTCCTTGGCCTGGGACTGCTGTCAGCAGCCACATGACTTCAGGAAGAGAGCACGGCTTTTAGGTTGTTGTGGACTGGGATGTGCAAAAACCTGACCGTGGTGACCTCGATGCACTAATTCATAAGAGCATCTGGTCTGGCCCCTGAGGGCAGCATGACTGCAGCGTGTGGGTAAGAACCTCGTGTGGCTGGATCGTGCCAGCAGGCTGCTGTCCTGTCCTTTGGAGACCCAGCCACTGGCGGGTCCCAGGCAGCCCGCAGGGATGTCTCTGCTGGGTGCTTGGCCTTTCAGTCCTGGTTAACCCGGAGCCCAGCTCTCCTTTGGCAGGCAGGGAGCTCCTGTTCCTACGCAGCATCTGGCTGTCTACTGAGCCTGCTCCCTTCTGGCCTCGGCACTTCTTTCCTCTCCTGTGCAGCAGGGCTACAAAGACAGGATGAGGCAGGTACCCCCTTTTAGTGGGATCTGGTTCATATCACTGGGAAAGCAGCACTACACCACCATCCGTGCCTGGGGTGCTGTGGAACAGTGTATCTTCCAGCCCAGCCAGAGCTGCCCTTCCCTCCAGGTGTAGCATGGGCAGAGTAGTTATGTTCCTGCAAATAAGTAAGAGTGTAGATGCCTTAAGACCTGAGGCTAAAACACTGCTGGTCTGCAGCTGTGATGAGTATAAACACCTACAGAAGATGCCCACAGAGGTTTCTCTGCAGCTTTCATCTCAAGGCATAGTGGCCTGGTTCCTTGGGCAAAATCAATTTGCACATTTGTCAGGAGTCTGGGGGTTGAGGACAGACCCAAAAATTACCAGCTATGATAGAATTCACCGAGTAATGGGTTAATATCATCTGCCATAACTTCTCTTTGGGGCTTTTGTCAAATTTCTGATTCAAGCAGTGTTTTCTGAGGCTTTTGACATTTGTGGCAGCACTGGGACAGACAGTAAGGTTGTGTGTCACTTTAAAGGCTTATTTTTTTCCAGATTCCTCACAAAACTGGAGCTGAAAGCTCGCTCATGAATTTCTTGGGGAATCTGCTGAGGCAGCAATTATGTTATCCTTCAAAACTCCATGGAAAAGGTCACAACAGAACCATGCCAAACCTGTCAGGCTGAAGGAGGAGAGGCTGAGAAGCTGCTTTCTGTGCTGGCTGAGAGCTGGGTGACACCTGTGAAACCACAGCCAGCTCGAGATGCCATGGTGTGGGCAAAACACGAACCGTACATCTCCTTGCGTGGTCAGGTTTCTGCCAGAGATGTGTTTTTCAGCAGAGCAAGAAAGCCCAAAGCAAAGGAAGATATAAACCAAAAAACCTGTATTTGAGAGGTGTGCCTGCAGTGCTCAGACATTCCTCCCCTCTGAACACAGACTAACCTGGGGGATGATAAAACAAGCAAGGAGCTGTCTTCAAATTTATTTGTCATTCTTTCTCCATTTCTGCAAACCTCCCACAGCAAAATATTAATTTGTCATGAGAAACTAGTTTTAAATAGGGCGTCTCAGTGCAAAAGATAATAAACACTGATGCTCCCAACTACATTACAAAGGTCTTGGTAGGTTTTGTGTAAGAACTGGCTGCATTACTAGACAGAGATCATAAATCTTTGAAAGGCAGAGGGAGGAGAAAAGAAAATATTCCGCATAGGGAAAATGTGATTGTGCTAATGACTTTGCTAATCCCTAGGCTTCCAGTTTTATCCATTCATGCATCCAGCATCTGCAGATGAGCTGGGGAGGGCTTCAATAATCCATTAAAACAAGATCATTTTAAAATTTCCATCTAGGCATAGTATTTATTGGTTTAGGGTTTTTCCCCCTTCTTCTCTGCTAATTTATGAATGTCTCTCTTAAGTTTGCCAAAATGATAATCAATCTTGATATTTTATTTGAGATGATTATCCTTGTGAAAAGTCTTGTGGAGAATTTTATAGGAATGAAACCAGTTGAGATCTATAGAAATACAATACTGATCTTAAAAAGATGTGTTTGTAACTGTCCATCCATGAGATGAATAATTCTTGAGTAAGTTGAATGTGTTGGTCTGAAGTAGAAAAATCCTGAAGGTTATTTGTTATGAGGTGTAGGCTGTTGTTATTTAGTCTTACAGAATTTGTTGTACCTCCGGTTAAGCGATCTAAGTAGTGCCTGGGCTGCTTATCAGAAGATACCCCCAGGCATTTCAGTACTAATGTAATTGGATGAAGTTTACATGATGGAATTTTGGAGGTAGAGGTTTTGTGCTTAGGACTGTGAAAAAGCACCAGATACTACAGCTTTTACAGAAAATGGAAGGCCAGATGGACCAGGAGATTACTCTGTCTGATCTCCTGCGCAGGCCGTTCGCTCCGTGTCACCCGCTTTACCCCGTGCTGCGTGCAGTAAAGCAGGATGAGTTACAGTGTGTCCTCTGCCTAAGCACTTCCTTCCGATTTCAAGAGATCGCTTAATGGAGGAGCCACCATCTCTCCTGGCAGTTTGGTTCAGTGCTTATAATACCTTCAATGCCAGGCATTACTACAGATTTCTATTGATGTTTGTTTCGCTTTTAACTTCCACCTCTTGATTCTTGTTATGCCCTTTTTCAGCAGGTTCAAGAACTCTTGCTTCCTTTTATTTTTCTCCCTGTAGAGCCACTTACATGCTGTAATCAAGCCACTTCTTCCTCTTCTCACTGATAAGCTGAACAAGCTGAGGTCTTTCAGTCTCTCTCAGAAGGGTATTTACTACAGTCCTTTAAATAACTTCTCTGTCCCTTTTCTCTGTCTTCAATTATTCACTACCTTTATAAACTGTGGAGATGTTAGCACAGTGTATTTTCTGGTGTCTGCCTCGCTGACTCCAGGTACAAAGAGGCAATTTCTTCTCCATGTGTACATGGTTGATGTGTCTAAGGATTCATTTGCTCTTCTGTAACAGCCTTGAGCTGCTTGTCCACAATGACCCTCTAATCTTATACAGAATTGTTCATTTCTAAGGTAAAAAGTCTCGTTTTAGATGCCAAGTGTTATGTTTTGGTTTACTGCATTTTATAGTCTCTTAAACAGTATCTAAACAATGTCAGTGCTACATGAGAATGTTCCAGAACCCTGCTCCAGGTCTGCACCTTTTTAGCCTGCAGTGTTGGCAAAATTGCTGACACATCTAATACATGATTTGAGGCACTGCTGTAGGAGAATGCCTGTATCACAGCCCATCTGGAGTCTGAGAAGGGCAGCTGGGGGAGAAGAGCTGCTCGGAAGTTTGTAGGGAGAGCTCGAGGTCCGGTCTATACCCCTTGGGGACACAACACACAAAACCCAGACTCAGCTGGGAACTGTGCAGCCTGTTCTCCCACTAGCACAGGGGGCTGCAATTACCGTTTTTGAGAGGTAGGAAGTTGAAGTTATCCTGATAGAGAAGCCTCTTTTCCAGATGTCTTTTGACCTGCTCTGTGCTTATCACTGGAATTTCAAAAAGAATATTAAATATTTTAAAATTTAATACCAGCATTAACACACCTGTATAAAAAAGCAGTCCAGTTGCATGTTGCACTGCATCATTGCATGGCCTCTCTTACAGTCAACACTTTTCCCATCCATCTGTTGGCTGTTAGCATTTGGCTGAAGAGCTGTTGTTCCTCTGACTAACCTCATCACTGCTGGCATCATCTCATAAACCCTTTTGTCTGGACAGTCATGTTTTCCTTGGCAATCTGCAAAGCGCACCAGATCATAGGTCCCTCTGAGCACTTGCATGCTGATGCCTTTCCCTTTCCATTTGTCCTTGCACCTTCACAGCTGGAGGAGATATTAAAGGCAGGGCTTTTTTTGGCAGGCAGTGTCATCCTGGCCCTGCACACTTCCCTGTGGGGCTGGAGGAGGTGTCTGGCAGTGTTCCAGGTAAGGGCTGGTGGAGCTGCTCCCTGGTGTAAGTGTGGTGTAGGTGTGCTCCAGCTACTGGCCCCAGAGCAGTTGCAAATACACTTGGGAGTTCCCTGTTGTCCTACAGCTCAGGTGACGTGTTTCAGTGTGTGGCAGAAGGTGCCAACATATGCCTAACCTGATCTGTGCTTCTCATTGGGGTTCTGGCTACAAAACCTACCAGCTTTAGGTTTCCTTGCTGATGTATAAAATTTCTCATGGTTAAAGATTTATTTAGAGTAGAGATGCCTCTCGGCAAAAGAGGGAGTCCTTAAAAGTCTGCACAAACTAGTAAGTAATTCTGAGACAACTGAATTTGTTGGTTTCTTTAAAGAAACATAATTATTTTAAAATGACAAACTGTTCCTTTTGTTGATAAATGTTTTATATCTTTGCTGCTATGCCTGAATAGTTTGTGTAAATAATTTATTAGCTTGCAAACAGACATAGCACGATCAGGCAAACACTGCCCAGTGGGGCAGGAATGCTAAAAAGGGGAAACAGGATTATGGGCAGTGCTGAGCTCCGAGAGCAGGAGTGGGTGTCAGTAGAGATGGAGAAACACCACCTGCAGCTCGTGGGCTCAGGCCCAACTTAGCTCAGGTGCCTGACACTGTGGTGAGGCACTGGAGGTGCAGATGTGAGCAGTCCAACAATCACCATCAGCAGGTTTGTCCATGGGATGCTTAGGAGCAAAGTGACAGTGGTGCTCAGTGGTATGAAATGGTCTGTTTTAGATGGTGTTTGGCATTTAACATCTTCAGACTGATTTTCTTGCTTTGCATGCTTAAGAAGAGCTCTCCTTCAGTTTGCTTTGGTTGGTTATTCCTCTAACTTTGTTCTCAAAATTGGCCTTGTTTTTTGAAAAAGTAATTTTGCAAAAATTGTATGTGAGGTTCTTTTATGTGTCACGGCAGGGTCAGGCAGGAGAAGAAGGGTAAGCACATGCATCAGTAGTTTCCAGATGAAAGTCCTTTGTAAATAGTGTGAAGTGTGTGCATATAAGTATGCATGGATGCAAACATGCTTCTGGGGTTTTTTAGACAGCAATTTTGCCTGAAAGTCCTATATGTCACAATGGGGACTTATAGAACCCCATAGGGAGGTTTAGGTTGGATTTTAAAGTATCATCTAGTCCAATCCCCTGCTGTGGACAGGCCATTTTTTAATAGATCAGACCCCAACCAATCTGACCTTGAACACTTCCAGTGATGGGGCATCCTGAGCTTCCCTGGGCAATCTATTCCAGTGTCTCAGCAACCTCAAAGTGAAAATTTTCTTTTTTGTATCCAATCTAAACTTAGCTTCTTTCAGTTTGAAACGATTATCCCTTGTACCTTTGAAAGAGGATAAAACTCTTTCCAGCCTTACTAAAAGTAGTAGACACCCTGCTCTGGTTCAACATCAACTGAGGACCACTGGAGTTGCCTCAACAACACTGTGGAACGTAAGAAACACATAATAAAAACCATCTGCAGTTCTAAACTGATGCTTAATGGAATGCAGCTCACTCTGGCTGAGGAGAGGAGAGTGGCTCCAAAGGGCACTTGGTGATGCAGAAATTAAGAAGACTAGTGCACTAGTTATAGATGCCTCTTTTGCTGAGAAAAACAAATAAGAGAAAACTTGTATTTTACTGTAGTGAGCAGAAATGAGCAAGCACAGAGGAGCAGATCTGCAGAGTGACAGATTCCATTTTACCTGGCCACTCAGTGAAGCACAGTCTTGGTTCTCAAACCACACATGGCATGGCCTTGATTTAGCTTTATTTTAGCAAAACTGTGAATGAGTATAGGAGGCATCAACAAAAAACATTTATCAGCGGATTTTTCCTGCTATATTCTCTTTCCTCTCTCTTAGAAAGTAAAAATTATTTTAATACTGACTGTTGACTGCAATAAGGAAAAAAAAATGCATTTTCCTGTCCTTCCAGAGTTCACACTCCTGCTCTGAGTTATTGCAGAAGTTAGTCCTCATTAAATCCAGAAGATCAGCCAGTGGAAACCACCCTGGGCTGTTAACAGTGCTGGGATTTTACCCTAAAATTCAGGGCTACAAACCCAAAATGCACAGAATTAGGGTTGTTTCCCCCTCCCCGCTTTGTGTCCCTAATCCTATTTTTGAGGCACCTTTGTCTCATTTATAGAAAGGAGAAAGAAAATACTTGGAGGTCCTGAGGTGAAGGCAAAATAATGAAGTACCTAGATGTGTTGTGGTGTACTGCTCCTGGGGACTAAGCTGCAGCTGACTCTGTATGAGTAAAAAATCGCTCATCTATTTCATTCAAAGTTTATCCTTGGATTTGCTGAACTAATTTCTCCTCCAAACATGGTCACATTTTAGGTCAGCATGCCTAGACAACATGGGGCTCTGCCAGCAGTTCCTGTGTAAAGTTCCTCTTTGTTTTTTTGGAAACAAATCCAGTCATTCATAGAAATGAACTCCTACATAATTACAGCCAGCATTTCACATCATCTTTGCTTTCCATTTTTAGATGTTGCGTCTGGAGGACTATAACTTTTAAAGATGCCAACAAGCCACTTAGGAGCTTGATAGCCGTAATGGGAAAATCTGTGGAGCTGAATAGAAAATTATAAGCTTCATAAGGACTATTCTAAATCGTTTGGTAAAGAGCTCAGCCAGGCATTCAAAGCAAGAATACAAACTATAACCCCTTCTAATTCCATCTTCAGGGGGTTGTACTTTCTCTGCTGTCCTGCTGAAGCCCCAGTCCTTCAGGCAGCTTAATGGAGAGGATGGTATTCTTTGCACTGGAGTCGTCTGATCTCTGCTGGGTCCAGGTATTGGCCTGTTGCATAAATGGGTGCAGAACACTGATTTTATCCATATTTTACCCTCTGGGACAACCTTCTTTCTTTCAAGATTATTTAAAACATTCAGTAACCACAGATACTGAAGTGTGAATGTCTAGAAAATGGATCCTCTTCAGCATTTTTTAACCTCAAGTTTTTAATAAGGACCTATTTAAAAATAATTAAGAAATATTTGGAGGCCTTTTATTTTCTTGACAAGTAGGTTGCAGTCATCAGCTTCAGAGCCAACAGGTGTGTTGGCAGGTGAACGATCTCACAATAAGTCTTTTATATCTCTGCATGCTGAGGCTTTCAGGTATGTCCTGTAATCTCAAAATTAGAGTGGGTAGCAGAGGAACTAAAATTTGTTTCTTTGTTCAGAAAATGCAGTATAGATTTTTCTTTGTTTGGATCTTTAATCCCAACTGATGCATTAATAACTGAAATTCCAGTAGTGGTTTGGGTTTTTTTTGTTTATTGGCTTTTTGTTTGTTTTTTTTTTTTAAGTTAGACAATAAATCAATAAGAAAATTGTCCTTGCAGTGGGAAATTACCCCAAAGATGTTCACTGCTGGACTGTCACAACATGTGAGTTCAGTTAATGGGAGAGTAGATGGAGCTATTTAGGACAAGTGTTTGACACTGCTTCACTGCTAGGAAAGGTCTAAAGTCCAAACAAAGTCACTCTGTGAAGATTAGAATAGAATATTCCCAGTTTTAAAAATAAATATCATAGAATTATTAAATTATTTGTGTTGGGAGGCATATTTTAAGATCATCTAGTCCAGCCTCTCTGCCATGGGCAGGGACACCTTCCACTAGACGAGGTTGCTCAGAGCTCCATCCAACCTGGCCTTGAATACCTCCAGGGATGAGACATCCACAGGATCTGTGGACAATCTGTTCTAGTGCCTCATCATCCTCACACTGGAAAAATTCTTCCTTATGTCCGATGCAAATCCAGTCACTTTTAATTTAAAAGCTTTACTCTTGTCACTACAGGATGTGGTAAAAAGTCTTCTTTATAACTTTTGTATAAGCCCCCTTTATATATTGAAAAAGCACTGTAAGGATTCACTGGAGCCTTTTCCTGGCTGAACAGCCCAAACTCTCAGCCTTTCCTTGCAGGAGAGGTGCTCCAGTCCTCTGATCATTTCCGTGGCCTCATCTGGACGCCCTCTGACAAGTCAATGTCCTTGTGTTGGGGACCCCAGAGCTGGACATGGTTTTCCAGGTGGGGGTCTCACCAGAGTGGAGTAAAGCAGGAGAACCATCCCCATAACCTGCTGGTCACACTTCTTTGGATGCAGCCCAGTATATTAGTTCCCTGTTGAAACACCAAAGCAGACTATCAAGAGTTAGATACTACTTTCAACTTACTCCTGCATTTTTCTATGAAGAATACTAAGGAGCGAGGCTGAGTAGATGAAGCCCACATTCAGGCAGCATAGTGGTTTCATCGGTGGAGGTGCTGCTTTGTTCTCCTGCCAGCAGGCTGGGATTCTTTATATTAAAATATTCTAAAAGGAGTTTGTGATCTCCAGAAAATGGCAAGGTAGAGGTACCATAATGATGCAAAGTGCTGGTGTAATTTATTATTGGAAGAATCCTGTTAGAAAGCAGCTGTCTGAGCCACTGGATCATCTTAATAGCTTGGTATTATCTTTACCTTGTAAGGATCCAGCACCTTGGTGGTCAGTAAGTGCCAGTTGAGCACTTTTCAGACAAAGAGCATTCATGCGTGCTTTTGTCACTTCAGAGGGCATGGCAGGAGAGGTGGGGCCAGGTAAAATCTCACCATGTGGCTCTGTGTGTGCATGTTCTGTGTGTGTATCAGCGCATGCGAGCATCAGTATCACTGCTTTCCCACCGACCTGGAGGGTATTTACAATATGTGGGGCTGCATTTGCATTCTTCACAAGATACAGGTGAGCACTGCATTTGCTTCTCCATGGATTTTTCTTGTTCAGGCATGATGTGAGTTTTCTTGCTGCCAGCACAGCGAGGTGCAGCTGTGAAACAGGCACTCTTGGAGGACTTCAAAGCCTAGGAGCCAGTGTTTGGTTTTAGAAGAAAGGTTACACGGTGCCATTAGCAGGTTGCTCGTAACGGGGGCATGACACTGCCTGGAGAAGTAACTCTGCAAGATTTGCCTCTGACATGCCACTTACAAACCCACTCTGGTAGACTTGGTAAATAAGCAGTTATCTTTAAATATCAAATTATGTTGGTGAGACCACATTTGCTGTGTAAGATTACTTGTTTTGGGTGGTCTAGCCACTACACTGGGAGCCAGTTGGATATCATTTTGCAGTCCAAGTGTTGTGCATGTTTGCATGCGTCATATAGATTTACAGGACATTATGGGTAAATATTTAGACAGAAATCTTAGAGTATTTTTATTTGTTGTAATGCACATTGACTTTAACGGCTTGTGTATCTAAATGTTTTTCCACATCATATTGAAGTGAACTAAATCTAACAGTGATATCACTGAAGACTTTAAAGATACTTATAGTTCTAACAGTTACTGTCCATCTTAACTGTAAAATAAAGTTTCTTCAGCAGTGCATTAAAGTGAAAGGTCTGCTTCCCTGTTTTTCTTTGTTAATCCAACCTTCTGAACTAAAGGCAGATGCTGGCATGGAATGGAGAAAACAGTTGTGCTTCACTGTTAGTTGCTGCATGCTTATAGAGTTTCATTTCCATTGCAAGGCCGAGTAGAATTATGCAGAATTTTCAGACTGGGCTCGTGCTCATACCCATACTCAGCCACTACCAGTGTTCTTAAGTCACTGTTCATGCCTGCTGCTGTAGTTAGACAGGAGCATCCCTTGGAGTCCAGCAGCCAGGGCAGTGTGGTAGCAGCGACTGCAGCTACGAGCTAGACTGAAAGAAATACTCCAATGGCTGCCTTTCAGCACTTGGCAAAAAAATCCTTTTTATGTTAGTTTCAAGGTCGTCAGATGTCATTATAGCCAAGTATTAAAAATTTCAAAGAAAGGAGGCAGTGTGTTTGATTTATAGAATAATTATCTAGCTTTCGCTCTAACTTGGCTTTGGCAATGGTTTTGCAAGCACTCGAAAATTAAATCCATTTTTTATGGCACTACAAGGTATTATCTCACAGCAAATGATAATTAAACACCTGTGAAATCAATTAGCCTTTTAAACAGGGAAAAAAAAGTTTTCCAATTATGTTTTTGCACCTCCAAACTTTCTAATTCCAGAAGCAGCAGTTGCAGAGCAGGGGATGAACTGCCAGTAGCCAGTTAACCGGCGTTCAGATCAGCCCAAAGCCTTGCGCAGCCGTAAATCCAGGAGCAAGCAGTTGGCAGTGACGGCAGCCTTCCAAGCAGGATGTGAGAGCCTTCCCAGCTCAGTCTTGGGCAGCTATCTATCTGACACACAGCCGAGCTGTCAGCTCTTCTACA
The DNA here is from genome assembly GCA_037013685.1 of Acridotheres tristis. Lineage (NCBI taxonomy): Eukaryota > Metazoa > Chordata > Aves > Passeriformes > Sturnidae > Acridotheres > Acridotheres tristis. Next base: position 136,068,333 of record CM072886.1, on the reverse strand, counting down.
AAGGCAGTTACTCACTCGGTGTTTTCAATGCCAAGTTTTACTTGACAGTTTATTTAAAAGCCAACATACCTTAGTGGAAACCAAGCAACGAGACGCTCCATGTAGCTGAGTGGGGTTTCTTCTCAGGCTCTCCAGCCAGTAGTTCAGAGCCATCTATATTAAGCATTCACACATGGAAAAATGGCCACTGGTTAATAGCTGAAGATTAATATCCTGGAAAACCAGGAAACACTTCTCCATTTACCTTGTTACAGGTGTTTACTGTCTGTTGTAGTGCTTCTTATGATATAGACACTTCTGGAAGATGCAGTGTGCATTCATGGGCTTGCAGATTCAGAGAGGGAGTCCTGGACATAGTTGGTTAAGTGCCATCACAATTTTTTGGCTCAGGAAGTAAAAAAGCAGCTCTAGTCACATCTGACATCTACAGCGGAATGTGCTGATAGTCCCTGCCAAAGATGAGCTCTCCAGCATCTTCCAAAAGATGGATTATGTGTGGCACTGTTAAAATATGTACTGCTGGGTTAAACCCATTTCATTTGATTTGAGTTAAACCTGTTGTATTTGGCTTGGGTTCTGCTCCTGTATTTCCATCTGAATTTTAATAGCCATAACATGCAGCTGGATTTCAGTGAATGCTGCATCACCAGGGAGGAAGAAGTAAGGTCAGGATGCTGTGGTTAGTATTCCAAAGATCCTTCTAGCTGCTGGAGAAGCCACCAGTCGTTTGTGTCTCAGGCTTTCAATCTAAGAAATAGAATAGTGACTGTGTCCTGTAAAAAAACATATTGTCTACATAACAGGTGCCATATAGCTAGATAAAGTGTTATGATAATCACTGCATCTAGACGTATTTTCTGGTCTAAACAGTCTTTTTAGATTTCAGACCTCTCAGTGGTGATGAAGATGTGGCTTTAAAAAATAGTTTATACTAAAATTGGTAGTGAAAATACTTCCCAGGCTAGTTTATAATCTCTACAGTGTAGTGACATGGGGAAATGCTTAAGCTGTAGGAAGGAATGTATGGCATGGCTGATTAGTCACTGCAGAGCTTCTGCAGCCTGCTGGGGCTCCTTGGGATAATGGAGAACCAGGAATCCCAAACAGCCTTCTAATCCATGTGCTGATTGACGTGGTCGGCACATCAGAAGGAAAAAAAAAAGAAAAAAGGGGGGATGGGGGATAGACAGACACTGTGTGTTGGATCAAAGAGTTAAAAAGGTAGGAGCATTTGGCTGAGCAGTGTTTCTCTTTTGGATAATTGCCCTCACAGCAGCATTGCAGTGTTTACACGTGTGTGATCGATGGGGCCAAACATATTTCCTCAGCTATGGGTGGTGGCAGGGATGGAGTAATTAAATTAAGTTGTGAGTAAATTAGAATTGATTGCAAATAGAGCTATTCTTTTATGCTGCCTAAAAAGGTACTAGCTGTGAACAAGGTACACTTAATCATTATGAAAAGAAGCCTGAAAGTTAATAAAACATGTCTCTAATACTTGCAGAAGGATGCCAGCTTTGGATTAAATCTGTAGCTATTTTAGTTTTGAAGACCCAACTGTCATTTTTAAGGCATATGCATTTTGGATTTTAACTTGTTTGAATGCTGCAGCTGAGACCCAGGCCAAGCCGACCCTAAAATTGGCAGTAAAATGTTACCTCTGTGCAAGCGTGCAGAATGAAGAAATCAGGAATGTATGAGCAATAAGCATGTGCCCCCACTCCCCGCCAGTCTTTTAATGTGGAAACCTGGAGCTTTTTGGAAATAAATACCTTCTGAGCAAAGCAGAGGGCTCCTCTAAAAGCTTTTCTATAAGTAAATGCTAGGGAAGATAAACTGTCAGAAGGAAAGGAAAATGCGAGAAGTTGTGCAACACCAAAGCAGCACAAGTAAGAAAGAAGTGCCCAGCCAGCCCCTGCTCAGTGCTCTGCAGTCCTGGTCTTTGCTCTAATTTTCTGGAGCCTGAAAAACCTCCACAGCTGGGTAAAAAAACAGAGGGTCAGTAGGCAGGTAAAGGAGCATTGTCCACACATGCTGGCAGCTCCGAGTTTGCAGAAACCACAGCAATGCAAGCTGGAAGACCATAACAAATGTCCCTGCCATCTTCAGATGTTACCAGCTAATGGTAATAAGTAGTTCTGGAAACAGATCTAACCCCCATTGCTGGGGAGAAGAATAAGAAGAAAACCTGAAAGAACCTCTTCTTAACACTTTTCTAAACACTTGACTATTTTCTCTATAGCTTAAGACACCTCCTCCAGTTGTGAGTGGAGGTTCTCATGCTTGATTGTCTTGCTGAGATTTTGCTGAGTTTAGTCAGTAGAGATAGTGGGCAAATAAAGCCCGTTGTTGATGTGGTACTGATGTTTGCATTAAATGCCAGATTGGTACTTAACATACATTTGTACTCTAGCTGAGAGGGTGGGTGTTCCTGGAAGTCTGTGCCAACTCTCATTTCTCTCCTGGACAAGTGAAGGAGAAATTTCAAGTCCAGCAAATACTTCAGTCAGATACTTACCTTTAGTCATAGAGATTATTTTACTCACTTCACTGAAAGTATTTTAAGTCTGAATTAAGCGAAGTGCAGAGATGCTTTCAGGTGTAATGCTATATGCTTTTTACTATGTGGAAAAAAATGCACATAAACGTTTTGCAGTCCCTGACAAAATGCTGGCAAAAATCAAACCTGCTGCTGTGTGCATGGTTCTGTCTGGGCTGAATGGGAAGGAGTCTGAAAGTGAAAGTTGCCCTGAAACTTCTGTCCTCACCATGCCCTGTGGACCAGAGTTTCATTTTCCAAGTGACATTTTTGTGGCCAAGGTCTCCTCCAAATGCTGTTTGGCAGTCAAAAAAAAAAAAAAAAAGTGAAATGGTCTCTGCTGCAAGCTTGACTTTGAAATGCTGTTTGGTACATGTACATTATTTCCTCTGTAAGCAATGCTTCCAATTGCAAAGCTGTGCTTACAGCCTGACAGAAATGTTTGTGTATTTGGGGCTGGTTACATGTGTTGCACAAAAAGTATTTAACATACTGGGCTATCTTCTATCCTCCAGCTAAGGCAGAGTGCTCCCATTGCTTGGCATGCTACTCTCATGAACTCATAGGAGTAAAAACAGCACCTCATGTTTGCAGATTTCAAATAGATGCTTGATGCCAGAGTGGTCTCTGATGGGGTTTAAAGTGGACACTGCGCTCAAAGATCCCATTGAGTCACCTTAAAGCATTTTGGTTGAAATTGCAGGGAAAATTGTTCAATAGACTCTCTGGTGTGGTTCATTCACTTCAGCAGCTCTTGATGTATCCATCATTACATCGTTGCTTTACTCTGGATGTGTTCTTTCTGTATCTGTGGGACCTCCCTGAAGCGAGTAGATATTTTGTGCCCATACATCAAGGTTAGGATGGGGATTTCTGTGTACATATGATGTAGATAAATTGCTTGATGACCTCCGCAATAAATCACATGTTAAATTTTAAAAGGCTCAAAAATAGGAGCAAGATGCTAACTGGTTTCACAGTGGAAAATGGTTAACAAAATCCTCTTCCTTTTTTTCCCTTTGTGAATCCATCCTAATACCAGCAAGTTAGATATGAAAGAAAAGGTGCCTAGTATAGGATGTCACTGGGATATGGAAGACTCACTTTCAGGGGCCTTGCTCTCTGCTTTTCTTTTTGTTTTGGTTTTGCCATTGATGTTTTGTGGATAATGTTGCATTCCAGGGTATTAACAGGATTTTACATTTTTAGCTAGTGAATGATGTGGAACTTCTGACTGGTGTATTCTAGCCCTACAGGGTATTCTATTTTTGGTATTTATTAACATTTGCTGTCCTACAATATACAGTAAAGGCAATGAGCCTCAGACCTCTCAGTATATAAAAAAAGGAGTGCTTAAAAATGGCAATTTTTTTGATTTTTTTTTTTTTCGGTATTCCAGTCCTAATATTTTCCCCTGTATGCTGTGTCAGTACTGACTGGTGAGCTGGGACATGGCTGCCAATCTCTATCCCACACAGAGAAAAAGAAATAGCTGCCATTCAGATGGAATATGTATATATGTATTTTAACCAAAGTTGAGATACGATTCAAAAGAAAAAAGGGACTTTGAAGTCTGTTTTGTAGTTTTAATTAATGCAATGAGGGGTTTTATTTTACTCTCAGTGGATATAATCTTAATCCATTCACAGTGACCTTTTCTTGTGCAAATTAGCTATACACGCTTGTTTAAGCAAATGGGCCTTTGCAAGATGTCTCTTCCTAAAGACAGAGCTTATAATTGAAAATTGGCTTACTCCCATCTGTCTGGCATGTGTGAGAATACAAACATAGATCCTGACTTCTTTGTATATAAAATATAATCATGTATGTACGTATGTATATACACATAGACACATAAAAAAAATTTGCTCTGCCTCCAGGACATGGTAAAATTAGACTATTGGTGTCAAAAAATTTCAGTACTACAAGTTGCTGTCAAAATAGTATCTATGTGCAGAGTCCAGGACACTCTGGAGAATGGAGGGTGTTCAGTCTGGATCCTTTTAACTCAGATGAGGTCAATGCCATTCACACTTCCATGGACTTGTCAGAAGTACAATTTGCTAATAACAGGCAGGAAACTGTTGGGATTTGATGTGTGGTTTTGGTGAATGATTTTGTGGTGTTTGATGTAATTGGAAAAAAAACCACAGAAGTGTCTATCAGCTCTTTCATTCAGAGGAGCATGGATCATTGCAGCTATGCAATTAATTGCCAAAATCTGGTCATTTATTCCTCTTTCCATACTTAACAATAACCACCAAGTGAGTCATTGGAACCTCCCCATCCCTTTTTTAGTGCCTGCTTGATAAGGAAATATTTCTTTGGCATAGTTTGAATAATTTTTTGCTTAGTATAAACCTCTTGTGAACACAGTTATGCATGGTTTTGACTAAATCTGAATAGAAATCAGGGTCACAGACGTACTGCAACAATGCTTTGGGTATCAAAATATTTAATGTGAGTTTGTTCTAGGAACTCATGCACTGTTTATACAGCTTATTATTGCAAAGACAAAATTACTTCCTTCCTTATCAGTCTCATTACCACTCTCCCCAACTCTGTCCCACAGTGGTTGCTCCTGAGGAGGAAGAAAAAGGAGCCAGAGAGGAGGCTGACACACATGCATGGAGGGAGTTAGTTAACCTGGTGCTGAATAGTCTTGGTTGGGAATGATTTTATCCAGATGTGTTTCAACAGCTGTTTGCATTTTCACGCCCAGTTACTCTAGGACTCACCACTAATTGAATTTTCTCTTTTCTCCCCTGTTCTTGTTAGGTATGATTACCGTGAAATGCTGCACAATGCCACTTTCTGTCTGGTTCCCCGTGGCCGCAGGCTTGGCTCTTTCAGGTTTTTGGAAGCCTTGCAGGTAAGAGCTGCATTTTAAAGCAGTGACTACGCTGGCTGAAATTCAGTGTGCAATGACAGGGAGGCAGGGAGGAAGGGAATGTTTTTCATTTCCCTAGTGGACAGTAATCCACTTTGCGAAAGCTTTTATTCATACTTCTGGAGCAATTGGCAGCTTCTTCCCAGGAGGGGCTGAGCACTGAACTCATCTGAAGGTTGGATTGCGTTATCTCCAGGAAAAGGGTTTCCCTGGATGTGGTGAGGCTGAGAGATTGGACGGGTTTAGAAAAGTATTTTGTCAAGCTGTGAGACTTCCCCTGGGAGACACTGGCCTTTACACATAAGCCCTGGGGCAGTAAAAATAGCTTTTTGTTTTCACTTAGCCAAAACAGACCTGCTTATGTATTGCCAGTTTTGAGATAGTGCTTGCTGAACATACATAAGGTGGCCTGGAGGTGGTAAAGCTCCAGATGGAAGCTTCACATGAAGGTGGATATAAGGTGATCTCTGGTAGTTTGCATGCTGTCTGGGACAGCACATGAATATCCTCCACCTTTTAAAAATATTTCGGTTAGTGGTCCCCTTTTTACTACGGGCCTGCAGCAGAAAGCAATACAAAAGGGCTCAGGAGTCCCTGTGGCCAGGCAGCACAGTGGTCAACCCTGACACCTGCCTACTCCATCTTCAGCCAGTCTGGTGATTTTTTTTTTGGCAAACATCAGCCTAATCGTAGGGTCCTGGATCTTCAGACAAGCATAGAGAGCATTTTGAGAGGTGTTGCAACTCCCGTGTAGGTCTGGCATCTGGATTTCCATGGAGGCTGGAGTGGAGAGAAGGAGCTGCTTGGTTTCAGTGAAATAGCAAATGAACACACCTTACAGGTTTCTGCCTCCAGGCGTTGTTTTGTGCCATTTGGGAAGTGTTCCAGCATTGACAGTAAAGTTTTTAATGAATGGCATCTCATCCCTTTTCATCATCCACCATAAAACGTCCCAGCCACTGTTAGAGAGTATTGTTCTCTGCAGTGCTGAATAGGATTTAGGTACCTAAGTGTGGGTATATTATGTCATTTTAGAAGCCCGGGGTACCCAGAAAGCCTTCTGGCTTTCTGCTGCTTCTCCAGAAGGACTCCGGTAGATCCTGTGTCATGTCTGCCCACCTTATCCAAAAACCCACCTAGGGTTTTTTTGGATACCCTACATGCTCTGGACACATATGTGTAACCACTGAACCCTGCACCTGCAATCAGATTTGAGATCCAAGTTCTGGACTGTCACTTGCCTCTTTCTCCTACTAAAGAGAAGATTAATAGCCTGAAAAATGCTGTTCCCTCTCCAGTCTCTTCAGAGGAAGAAGTGGGACTGGCTTATATGAGATGACAAGTCACTTCAGATCCTCCTCAGCTCTTCTCTCATCTGGGCCCAAAGTCATGCAGCTTCTGTTAGATACAGCATCTCAGGAGGAGAAAGCAGGGAGTGTACCTCACTGCACAGAACTTGTGGGCTCCAGCTCAATGATCAAATGTAGGCAACTGAGGATTTTGCTGTCAGGCTAGCAGAGTATTTACCAATAAAGGTGTATTCCCAGTTTCTGGCTGGATCCAGGTAATGTTGAAAGTTCTAACCCACATTAGTGGAATGTTTTAAACATGAAAACACATTAGTAGGTGTTTTCTGGTTGGCTTTTTTCATGCACTGATGTAATTCCTTACAGAAGATCACAGTTGTTTACAATAATAGTCGCTGCTGTAATGTAGACTTGACCAGTCTAAGATGCTGTGCATGATATGTCTTACGAAGGAAGGTACAGCAGTCTGAAAGATTCCCCTTTATACTGTCTCTTGAGAGGCCTGAACCCTAGTCTGGACCAAACTCAGAGCACATAAGCTTGATTTGATCCAAAAGAAACTGAGCCAGAGCACAGATTTTATAAAAATCCTCTGGTACTAGGTTATTTCATCACATCAGAAGGTTTTTGGTTTGGATCTTATGTTGTGATTGAGCTGACCAGAACATAGATCATGACCAGATCATTTGTCTATGGAAATACTGACCTACTTGCTAAGTATTCGCAAAGTAACTGTGCAGAAGAATGTGTAAAACTCATAGAAGTTTAATTAGTTTAGACAGAACACACTGGTAAGAAATAGATACTAAATATGTGTGCTTTTTGTTTGTTTTAAGACATACAAGAATTTTAATTTTTGTAGGCAAGAGATGACAGATGAGTTGTATTTGTGCAGTTACCTCTGTTTGGAGCGTTGATGCCAAATGGGATAGAGAATTTACTCCTTCATGGGAAAGGTGGTCAGGAGTTAAATATGATCTATATTTTCTGTAGGGTTGTCAGCAACATGCTATAAAAGTTAGGGAAGTTGCTCCTTGCTAAGTGGTTCAAAAAGCAGCAAGGAAGGCCATCATTTTGTATTAAATTCTCCAGTGTTCCATCTGCTGCACTGAACAGTTCTGCCCTAGTCTGGCAGTGTAAGAACTGGATTGCAAATGCCACTGTCAGTGCAACCCCCACCTTTCTGTGCATATGCATAAGCCCAAAGTGAAAAACTATAAACACTTGGACTTGCCCTCCTGTGGCTTCTGGTGTTCTTTGCCATGTTGCCTCTGCTGGGCTTGTGCAGAGAGCGGGGTGGTGGTGTGGGTGCCCTGGAGGGGCAGCTGCTGACAGTGGCCTCTGTGCCCACAGGCTGCCTGTGTCCCGGTCATGCTCAGCAATGGATGGGAGCTGCCGTTCTCGGAGGTGATTGATTGGAACCAAGCTGCCATCATCGGCGATGAGAGATTGTTATTACAGGTAAGAAAGAGACCACGGCCTTCAGCAGATCAGTTGATTATTGCTGCCACCATCTAAGTGGACAGGGAAGATGAATCCAAAAGGTCAGGGCTGTAAAAGATTTTTTTATCATGAAGGGATTGTCTGTGTCAGACTTGCTGTGAACTCGTTTAATATGACATCATTCATTATTTGACCTGAAGGTCATTGCAGCCACCAGGCCACATTCTTAAGTGCAGGGGACTTTTATTTTTGCAAAGAGCATGAAATCTCTTCTGGTGTGGAGCACTTGGATGCCAATCTGAGGTAGACCTGCAGGTACTGTGATGAAAGGGAAAACATTTGAAGGTGGATTCTGCTCCAGTCCTTAAAAAATAGTTTATCCTCAGTGGTATCCTCAGGAAAGCACGTATTTTCTCAGTCAGGAGCTACCATTTAACAATTTGCTGGGAAGCAGAATCTGTCCCTTTCCTGATGTGTGGACCATGTAGCATTGCTTTCTGAAACAGTGTTCATGTCACTTACTGTTAATCTTGAGGTCCTGGAACAAAAGTGGGCTGAGAAGTTAAAAATTCCCTGCTGCTTTCAGCATCTACTTGGGTTTTAAATGCACTATAGTTGTTCTGGATTTTTCAGCTACCTTAGTGGGTTTTACAGTCCAAATATATTCTGTAAATTCTGAAGAGAAGTTCATGTTAGAAGTTCTTGAAAAATTGATTTTTCCAAGGTCCCATTGCCCAGCATAAGGCTGAGATCCCCAAGATCAGCAATAAACACAAAGTAGCCACTAAGAGTGATTTTGATACTTGAATTTAGTCTTGTCCACAGAGAGAAGCCCTCAAAGGTACAGGTGTGGTGGCACCCCAAAGAAAGTACCTTTGCCATGTCATCACATGGCTGTTAACTTGTCTAAAGAAGTAAATATTTGTGAAGAGCTGGCCTAGCAAGCCTTGCAATGTGCCTGTTCTACTTAATGTCATACAGGCTTTAAATGTAAAAGGGTCATTTGATTTTTTGCTTCTGTGGGCAGCACATTTTTTCTGAGCAAAATTATGTCTCTCTTTAAATAATAATAATTTGCTGATCTTCATGTTTTCCGGTAACGTGCCATTTGTTCACTTCACACAGCTGCTTCCATATTGAACAGCTACTGCACTGTTATTAACAGTGTTTTTAAAGAGCTGGCAGAGGGCCTGAATGTCTGCTCTGGGAAATGTTTTTGTTATGTTACAGTTTTTCATTTCCTGTTTGAGAGCAACTCGGATGTTTTTATTTGCATATTCTCTTCATCATAGCACTGGGAGAGCTAACTCCAGCCTTTCTGCATTTATTTGTGCAGGGTAGTTTTTCCCTCCCCCCTGCTCATTGCTGAAATTATCTTTTATTAAAGTTCTAATAATTCCAATGTAATCATGCCAGATTAGTATTAATACATCATTTTCCCCACCTGTCTTTCTGGACAAGTAGATTAATAGGCAAATGCATTTAAAATGGGAGCTCTGATTTTTCTTTCCAGCTGTTTTAACTGAGCCCTCATCAAGGCTCTATTTAACCTTGACACTGTGTTTGCTGGGACTCATGGTATGGTGTGTAAAATCATAACTTTGTGCAGTAACCATCATAGTCAGAGCAGCATTCCCTTTCAAAAGGTGTAGTGGGGATTGAGTATTGATTTTATGGGTTGCTTACACACACATGCATGCACACCACACAAGGTTGCACGTATTGCAATTAAGTGTTTATTGAGAGAATGCTGTAATGCCACTACAAAGTGACTTAAATCTTGTCTTTGCTACTGATAATGTTTCTGGGTGTGATTAATACACATCTGTGCAGCCAATGCAGGTAATGTTTATTATCCTTCTACTTGGAACATGTCACAAATAGTGATGTGATCTCTTAAAAAGACATGTGCCAATACATGTCTTCAGGTTCTGTCTTTCATACTACTTTTGCAGGGAGTATTTTACCTAAAGATCTATCTTTTACTTAAAGGGCCTATAGGGAAGGGAAATAAAGTAGCATCTTGGACAATCTGACCATTCTCTTCTGCTCCACCTTGCTGCAGTGCTAACTCTCTCATAAGCCCAAAGTCTTATTATATTAGCCGTGTCTCTATGATGATAGTCTAGGAGTTGAAGGGCTGAGAGAGCAAAGATTGGCCCATCTGACACTGCACCCAGTGGAGTCATGGGCAAATTGTCCATGGTTGCAAACTCTGCAAGTAAAGAATTTGCTGGTTCTCGTGAAAATTTTTTACATGTAACTTCTTAAAGTCGCAAATTTTCTTCAGGAAAGAGGTTTCACAGGAAATCATCTGATTTGGGAACACGTGAAAGCAAATAATGATCACTGCCTCTTCTCAGAATATTTTAGGAATAAGCACTGTGTTTTTGTCAGGAAAGGGTTGAATGTGGTAGGATGCAGACAAACTTCAGAATAAGCTGGAATGCACAAGGACCAAATACACAGCCTAGGTATTTGTTTTTAAAATTAATGACTCAGGTAAAGGATTTTTGAGAAACCGGTGTCTGAGAACAAGTTGGCCTAATTTAGTGGTTGGACTAGATGAGCTTAGAGGTCTCTTCTAACTTAAACAGTTCTGTGATTCCAGTTAGAAATCACAGAAATGTAGGCGCAACACAACTGTTTGTTTCTAGAAAAAGATGAGCACAAAGCAGCAACATATCCTAAGTGCCTTTCTAGTGCTGTGACTAGCCCTCATCACTGAAGCAAATTTCAGTTAAATCCTGTTGATGATGTCACTTTGCATTGTCCAAATTGTACTGGAGGCTTTCCTTAAAAAATGGAATGTACACACCTTAGTTTTAAGAAGGACATGGGGATGATGAAAGATGTAGACATGAAAACCTTCCCTTCTGATCTAGTGAGCAGTTACATTTTTTAATGGAAAAGTGCTGCAGCAGGACAATTTAGGTTTTATTTGTGAGGTACCTTATAAAACAATTAATGTGTAGAATTAATGGAAAGAGGGCAAAAAAAAGTTTTCCCTTGTGAATAACAGATGTTGTGGAAGATGTTAATTTTTCCACCGAAGATAATTAGTAGAATGCAATTTGATCCACAGGCTCCTCAAAAGTGGAGTCTTTACTTAAGATGTTGCTGTGTTTTCTTTAGGGCACTTAGTGTTGCCATGCTGTGGTAAATGCAATTCCAGATCCTGTTATGTACTTGGAATGTGGAGATTATTGTTGAACTCTCAGCCCCTGCAGGTACTAGGCTGTTAAAATACTAGCTCATGAAGAGTTTTGTGGGATGAAAAGCAGGAGGGCTGCATGGAGGAGCTCCTTACTATGCCTCACCACAAGGCTGCAGCGGGGTAGCTTCATTACCGTAAAACAATAAAAAACTAAAAGAAAGCAGATTTTTAAAAAATTAATATATTCAATATCAGAGGTTGTAAAGAGCTGTGTCTCATTTGTTTTACACCAAGGCTTTAACTGTTGACACACATCTCTGTTGGACAGGAGTGCTGAAGCTGTACAACTTGTTAATGGAGGAGAGGGCTTGTCAGCAGCATATTAATTTGATGAGATTGTGTTGTTTCTAAAGCTTCTGACTATATTACATCTTGTATTACAGATTCCTTCTACAATCAGGTCTATCCATCAGGATAAAATCCTAGCACTTAGACAGCAGACACAGTTCTTGTGGGAGGCTTATTTTTCTTCAGTTGAGAAGATTGTATTGACTACACTAGAGGTGAGTAAAAATTGTCTGGGACCTTGCCAAGCAGCGAGATTTCCGTATCTGTCCTCAGCTGGCGTCAGACCTTGGTTTTCATGACATGCAGTTGGTCACTGGGAAAAAAGCTCGGCATCTTGATGAGTTTTCTCCCCTAAGGAAATACTTTCTTCATTATTGGAATCCACATTAGAAAACTGACACAGTGAAAAATGGGAACTACCCAACACATGGAAAAGTTGTCATATGTGATCTTGACTTTGCAAGGCTTTATGGCTTATGAATCACTATCCTTGTCATTGGTAGTAAATAAATTTCTTAAGAAACCCTTCTGGAATTCTTTTTGGAAAGAATACTACTGTAGAGCTCCTCCTTGACCATTCCTCAACATTTTGATGCCTTGTGATGGGGCTATTGATCTGGCTCAAGGAAAAGAGAGGGCTTGTAAATGCTTTGTCTTATCTTCACACAGGGAAGGGAAAGGCCTGATCATTCTTATAAATTATTAATAGATAATCATAATTAGACTGCTGTTAAAAAGGGAGACAGATGATCTCAAATGTGGAGAGAATCGTTTCTGAATTCAGAGACAGAGGAAAGATGAAAGGCTCTTCAGAAGTAGGGCCCAGGCTGCAATTTCAAAAGCAGGTTTCTTTTCTAACTGTTTTGCAATTTTTTCACATAAATTTTTGACACATTTGTACCACTGAAAGGGGCTCACTTCGTAGGTGCAAATGCATTCGTCTTATGCTAATGCTTTTGCAATTGCACCTGTCTTTGTGCACAGTTGTAATGCACAGTTGTTAAGGCTCCACATTTCCTGCTGTGCCTGCTTCCCTCTGAAAACTGCAAATGAGTGCCCATGGCTGATCAGCCTCCAGCTGCTGCAAGATAGTCTCTCAGGTTTTTCCATGCCAGTGAAGAAAACCAGCCAGGGAACATTTGCAGAGCCCTTGGCACAGCTCAATGCTCCCATTGCCCTCAGAAGAGCATGTCTTCATCTGTGCTTCCTGTTGGGAGCTGCTCTTCATCCTCAAACTCCTCCTAAGCACTGATGAGGTAGTGATAATTACTACAGCCCACACCAGGATCAGACTTACAAAGGTGGAAGACCATGTGCCATTGCTCACAGTTTAATTAACCCTTACAGAAGTGCTCCCAGGGGCCGTCAGGTGCCTCACACACCCTGCATGTGCCCTGTTATTTTTGGGATTGCTAAAGGACAAGGGCACAGGGCTCTCCCCACTGCCCCTCTCCTGCCTGTGCTGGTGCTGGACTCCAGGGCACATAACCTAACCAGGACACATAACCTGCAGCTCCCACAGCCTTGGTGTCCATCACATATGTGCTCACACGTGTCTTTAGTGCTGCTTTGGGACACATTGGCCCATGTGGTTTCAGGAGCCCAAGGGACAGCAAAACCTCTAAAGGTGAAGCAGATGAGTAACTAGCAAGCTGGAGTTTCTGCTCAGAGCAGAAAAAACAAAGTGAAGACAAAAGTCTTCCTGGAAGATTTAGTTTGTTGAAACCAATTAATATATGCCTGGGGTTGAAGTTATGTTCTGGGTTTTTTCATTTGTTTAGGAGACTGATTTTGGTTTGAGACTTTTTTGTTGTTTTTTGCATTCAGGACTCTCAATCTTTTGGGACAGCTAAGACAGATTCTTTTCTTTCCACTCATTTCACATTTCAACTTGCCTAAGTAAAGTCCCAAGTCAACTTTCCTTAGGAAAAGATTAAAACAGTTGAGTGTGACTTTTGTTGTCTGAAACCTGCAAGCAGTATATCCTCTTCTTAAAATCTAATGCCTGGAAGCAAATTCCTAGCAGGTTTTTTTTGGGTGGGGGGGGTTGGGGTTTGTTTGTTTTTTTTTTTTTGGTGGGTGTGATCCATCTTCTGTTATATTACTGTTGCGTCAAAGTGCTCTGATGATTCTAGATATCATCAGAATAATCACTTGCCTGCTAACTGCAGTGTCAGTGTATGTCCCTGTCTGAGGATATCAGAACAGAAAAAGTCTTCACCAAACAGATGTCTACAAGGACATCACAGCTCTTTATTCTGCACACCTCTGGAAACCTTAAATCACATTTTAAGTTCCTTGAACATCTCTCAGCATTTGGTGGCTGTTGTGGTTTAAGCCCAGCCAGCAGCCAAGCCCCAGGCAGCTGCTCATTCACTCTTCAACCAGTGGGGTCAGGGAGAGAACTGTAAGGGTAAAAGCCAGAAAACTCATAGGTTGAGATGAAGACAGTTTAGTTTAGCAAAAGCTGCATACAAAAGTAAAGCAAAACAAGGAATTAAGTCACTGCTTCCCACTGGCAGGCAAGTATTCAGCCATCTCTAGGAGAGCAGGGCCCCATCATGTGTAATGGTGACTTGAGAAAACAAACACCATCACTCCAAATGTCTTCCTCTTCCTCCTTCTTCCCCCCACTTTATATCCTGAGCATGATGTCATATGGTCTGGAATTTCCCTTAGGTCACTTTGGGTCACCTGTCCTGGCTGTGTCTCCTCCCAGCCTCCCAGGCACCCCCAGTTTCCTTGCAACCTTGGCCATGTGAAAAGCGGAAAAGGCCTTGGCCCTGTACAAGCCCTGCTCAGCAATAACAAAACCACTCTAGAGTGTCAACCCTGTGTTTAGCACAAATCCAAACCACAGCCCCTTAGCAGCCACTGTGAAGAGAATGAGCTCTACCCCAGCACAGTGGCCTAAGCCAGACAGCTCATAGTCCAAAATAAGATGTTTGAATCATTTGACCCTGTGGCAGGCACAAAGGAGTTGCACAGTGCATTGGACAAGGTGTGGGTTAGGCAGTGATGCTCGCTGTGTCTGCTGCAGGCTGCTGACTGGGAGCACTGGCAGTGCAGCAATGGGCTGCTGCAGACACCATTGGATGCATGCCCCAGCATATCTGCACGTCCTCAGCTTCTCTTGAAGCAAACCCAAAACATCCCTGCACAGCGTGCCCAGTCCTCCACTCAGGAAGAGGAGGGGAGAGGGACAGCACAAAGTACAGACAAGAAATGCTGGATGCTTGGCTAGGGCCTGTTGAAAAGCAGCAATGATTAAGGCAATATGTGAACTTTTTGAAGTGTGAGGATGAGGGAGACAAAAATATTGGACTATTAATGCATTCCAAAAAGAAAAAGGAAACCTTGCCAGAGATCCTAACTCCTTTCTTCTCTTATTAAACTTCCTGTCATGCCTCATCATTGGAGAGACCAGGTACATGCTGTCTCTGCAATATGTGCAACGCTGTACACTCTGCATTTTAATTCCTTGGTGTCTTCCATGTTATCTTTTTTTACACTTTTTAGTTCTTTTTCTGCCAAGTTTTCCCCCTCTATCCTGACAGCTAGGTTTCTTATGTAGGCCCAGGAGAGTGATAAATGAGTGATCCATTTTTTAGCTGTGATGAGCCAGCTCCCCAGGAGGATGCAGAAGCACACAGTGAGGTCTGTGGTGCTGCAGTGGCACCGGGTCCCTGCCCCGTGCTGGAGCTGTGCTGGCTTGGGGCGCGCTCAGGCGCGTTGAACACGAGCCTCGTGTTTCCCCCGCAGCCTTGTTGGCTACCAGCACCCCGGAAAACTGCACTGCCTGTGTAAACCTCCTGGCCATGTAAATGTGCACACTTCCACTTATCTGATTGTGCCCCAGTTCTGAGAAAGCAAGAGGGAGGAGCTGTAGTATTTATGCTTTGTGGTAAACACTCAAAAATAAATACTTTCCAGGTTCTCTCCTGTTTAGTGGCATAACTTGCAGTTGGGTAAACAGCAGTCATTGTCTGTGTTTTTTCCTGTCCCCACTGCCATGTGGGAGATCTGACAACTGATGCACCTAACTTTTGAACTAGAAATATTCAGATACATTCTTGTCAGTTATGGCATTACAGTCCTAAGTCTGTTATTCCAAAAAAAAGTTAACTTACTCATCTGAGTGAATTACTGCATATTAGCTATGGTAATTGGCTGTAGGCAAAATTCAGAAAAGCATGCATTTAACATCTGCCCCAGTTTAGCAGTACATGTATTGCCACCAGCAGTGGATTGTCTAACACAATGTAACTGGTGTTTTAATCTTTTCTTGTCATGGCAATCAAAACTTCCAGGAAAACTCCTGCTTGTGGCAATACTTGTTCATGTATTGACCAAATGTCCCTGAACTTAGCAGCTTGAAGAGATTTTAGCTTGTTTAGACTGTAGCAGCTGCTTTTGTTCTTCTTGCGGTGGTCTTTTTACTTGTTTTTTGCTTTTCCTATACTTCAGTCCAGCTTCAGAGACATGAAGTTTCACCCACATACATCTATGTTAAGGCCAGGGACATTGGAATAGAACAACCAACATGTTCTTGGCACTCAAGCCCTATGCAATGTATAAACTGCCAGTTACATAAAAACTTCCTTGGAAGATAACAAAAGATGAGCTGCAGAAGAAGGCAGGACTTAGCCAGCCTGGGGAAAAATTCATCCTTCACCACCCACTGGTCCTTTGCAGCATTCCATGTCCGATCCTGCTAACTTCTAATTCTCCAAGGGAAGGCAAATCTGTAAGAACATGTGGCCCAAGAGTGTATTGCATTTCGAAAGTTGCACCTTCTTTGGAGGCTGAAGTTGTCCTGTAAGAGATTCCCACCACTGAAGTTTAAAGAATTTCCCGTCAGTGTAAGAACCAGTCTTGTTCCTGCAATCAGGTATCCAATGTGAAGCAGCTACAATTTCATAAATAGATACCAATTGGATGGCCTGGTATCTTTTTTTCTTTTTTTTGCTTGTGGTATTCTAGATGCTAAAGTAAATGACCTAGCAATCCGTTCTGACCATAAAAATCTAGGAGTCTCTGGTTTTGGCCTAGATTTGGCCAGTCAGACAGTAGCTGTGAAAAGATCATCTGTTTCATCCAACGAGGAACTGTTACAGAACAGAGACATGGAATCAGTGATGTATCTGAATGCTAATATCCCTTTATAATTAATAAAAAATTAATAATTAGTGCAGTCTGATTTGCTGAAAGTCTTTTTGGTTTTGAATACTCTCATTATCTCCTAATATTACCTAGCTTTTTAATGCCATCTTCAAATAATTATCTTCTGTGAGTTCTGGATAGCAAAGCTGACAATGAGCTAATCAGGCTTACAATTGATAAGATACTCAAATAGACAAAATATTTGACTTGAAATATAAAATGCAGTAAATTGTATGGTCCCCATGTCCAGAGAGACTAATGAGGTGCTCTAAAACCTATGGCACAAAGCCTGAACTGCTGAAGTGGTGTCAGAATGTGCAGGTTCTGAGTCCTATTAAGTGAGATCAAGGAGGAGTGTCTGCTAATTTGTGTGCCTCAGCTTTTTGCAAAATGGGTGATGATTCCAGTCAGCTGGGGTCCCTGAAGCTTCTACCAGTGACTATGACAGTATATTTAAAAATCATTATTTCTCTTGTTTTCCAGATTATTCAGGACAGAATATTTAAGCACATATCACGTAACAGCTTAATATGGAACAAACATCCTGGAGGGTTATTTGTACTGCCACAGTATTCCTCATATCTGGGAGATTTTCCTTACTACTATGCTAATCTTGGTGAGTGAATCCTTGCTATAATGCAGTAGCATCTGGAATTTCTAGTGGAATTTTGAAGTCTTGTCTTTGAGTAGCACGTACCAAGTGACTTACCATTCATTCCTAGTTAATGAGGCCTTTCATTTATCCTGTCTCAATCTTTGCTGCCCACTGTAGACTGGAACGTCTCTGACTCATCAACATGCGTCATGTGCCTCTTGCTTGCAAAGATTGTTTAAAAAAAATCTGTGTTCCTTCATACTTTCCAGTTGCTGGTAATTAATGCCTGAGTTGCTGACCCATTCATGGCCTGAGGGAGCATAAGAGGAATAGCTTTTTCCTTTCTTTGTTTATTTGTGCTTGGCAAATGGGAAAAGTAGTAATTTACCCGTGGCACTTCTTATTGGAGTGCACACTTGTATGGATTTACTCTGCATGCTTTGTGTCTTCATATGGATCCCACTAGAAGGAATGAATAGGGCTTAGGCTCATGGCTTTTTCCTGAAGCAGAGCTTGAACAATGAATTCTGCAGGCGAATGTGCCTCCAGGCTGAAGGGATCCTGCTTACCAGACTGCTGCTACTTTTGGTTCGGCCTATGCCATCCCACTTGTGTGGATCTGTACTGTTCACCTGCTAAAATTGACAGTTACTGTATTAAAAAAGGGAGAAGAAGATTTCTGTGGTAATTCTGATGAAAAACGACTATGACCCCACTTTGATGAGTTTAGATGAGGCTGAGAGCAGTAATGAAGGGTAGGTGCCGGTAGGATGTGTTATTCCAGGCAAAAAAGGAAATCATAGCAAGATAAAATTTTAAAAATGGAAGGCAAAGATGCAAGCAGAATTATCAGCTCAGGATGTAATTGAAGATGCATGTGGATAGGAATCAACCCAGAAAGAACAAAAATCTGACAGAGGCTGTAATGGAACTGAGGAAAATGAATAAGCTTCTGGAATTTGTGGAGATAATCTGTAAAAAACATCAAGCATCCAGAGCCAGGCAGCAAAACAGAGCCTGTGTCAAGAAAGACATTTGGCTGAAAAACTAGATGTCAATATTGTGGGACAAAGTGGATGAAAGAAAGAGATTACAGGACATCTGAGGAAACAGTGAGTAAGAAAAGGAAATAATTGTCTTGGAGTCCGGTATTTCAGAGTGGAAGTTAAAGGCGCAAAGTGGGAGTTAAAGAGAAGTGTGATCTCCTCTGAAGCATCTGGTATCTGAGAGAAAGGGAGATGACCTAAAAAAACCTGGCAAGGTTTGCATTAAGTGCAGATTGTTTTTCCGTCCCTGAAGTCCTTTAATCTGGGGTGATTTTGTCTTTACTGACCACGTCTCTCTTCACTTCAGGTCTGAAGCCTCTTTCCACATTCACTGCCGTTATCCATGCAGTAACTCCCCTGGTTTCCCAATCTCAGCCTGTGCTGAAACTCCTGGTTGCTGTAGCGAAGTCCCAGTACTGTGCACAGGTAAGCAGCACTATTTGGCTGTCAGTCACAGTGGAGACAAACCACTCTGCCAGGAATGTGGAGCCCAGTGACTCAGCCCTGTTTCAACCCCCTGTTTCAATTCTGATGTTTCTTTCCTCTAAGATTACTACTGTCTGACCTACATGCATGGGAAATAAGAATTCTGAGTATAATGGGAGTGGAATACAGATGATAGTAATTAAACCCATTGTTACATGAGACAGGTAAAATAATGAGTGCACTTTAAAGATCAGCATTGTATGTGCTGTAAACTGCACAAGGATGTCTGTGCCTTAAGAGCCGTTACATGATCTTCATTCCTCCCACTGTGACTTTTAATCTCATCAGTGCCAGGATTTTGGCTTCCCTAAAAAAAACCCTGGGGAGTTCAGTAGGAGCACCCTCTTGCAGTGGAGTGTCACAAGTGGTTTTGCCTCTAATGAGAGCCACAGTAAATCAGTCACATCGGTATCATGTGGCTGAGACAGAGACTTCCCAAGTTCCTGTCCAATGTTTATTTGCTCAAGAGGGTATATATTGTAAGTAGTCAGCTTGGGTGAAATCAATGTAGGAAATGGTTTTTTTATGCAGATTTGTTTCATTGCTTTTGATTTTGAAATTCGTAACTTGAATTTAACATGTCTGCCTGGAAATCTGAGACCTTAGAATATAGACCACATTGCCACAAAGGTCTTTGATCATGGTCAAATATTCTCTTTCAGATTATTGTTTTATGGAATTGTGATAAACCCCTCCCAGCCAAACACCGCTGGCCTGCCACTTCTGTGCCTGTCATAGTCATTGAAGGAGAAAGCAAGGTAGGTGGAGAGGAGCATGGTAAAAGGTTGCCTGCATTCTGTGACAGGACAGGAATTTATTTTTCCAGTGGCTTTGGTGAAAGCTTTGTAGTTCCCAACAAAATGACAGCTCCCTTCTATTCCTTGGCCTTTTGTACCAGCTTAGTCACAGATTTCTGTTTCTTGCATGGGCCCTGTGCACTCAGAAATCATCAACCTGGCAATTAATGCCTTGAATTTGAGATTCACAGGTGGGACTCAGTTTTGAAATGTGACCCTGCAAGTAGATAGTGCTGACCCCATTGTTGGAGATGCCATCTCTCTGCAGGTGCATGAAAGTAGTGATGCAGCTGCACTCATTGAGTCTGAGAAGTCACATGCAAGACTTGGGGGTCAGCTGTGGACTAAAAAGCAAAGTTAAAAATGAGAACTTGCCTTTGAAAAGTATCTTCTTTTATGGCCTTGTAAGGCACTGCTGCCAAAAAAAGGACATGGGATATTTGTGTGGGAACAAAATCACCATGTCATCTCTTGCTGTGCAACACCCATGTCTCGTTTGTACCTTCACAAAGTCAAAATAGATGCCATCAGATGAGAAAAGAGTTTTTTTTAATCACACTGA
Source organism: Acridotheres tristis (assembly GCA_037013685.1). Lineage (NCBI taxonomy): Eukaryota > Metazoa > Chordata > Aves > Passeriformes > Sturnidae > Acridotheres > Acridotheres tristis. The sequence goes on along the minus strand of CM072886.1, from coordinate 136,048,000 downwards.
AGTGGATGATTCCTTTCCAAATGCAGGCCTGAGAGATGCAAGACTTCTTGCTTCTTCTAGAATCTGAGACAGATTCTGGACTTCTCTGCCTTCTCTGTCAGCTGGCTCTGCGTGGGCAAAGGGACTTTCAGTTGCTTTGCCTGTACAATCCTATTTTGAATTTGTAATCTTGTCTTTGGTCTTTTCTCCTTGTCACCTTAACAAGAGACAGAGTCCTGCAAGGTTGGCAGCTAAGGGCTCTGGCATTAGCTAGCCATGTAAACAGTTTCAGGAGAATTGCTGCAGGGCCAAGAAAGGTTGTAGAGATTTCTGAGCCTTTTGAATGCTCTGTGTGGTTTTTATTTTCTTTTTGTAAAACTAGCAGAGGTGAGATAAAGGAGAAATCTCTGACCAGTTCTATAGTGTTTGTAGAAATTGGCCCCAGGCACTGTTTAGATTACAAATGAGTCTCCTGAGTACACAAAGGTGTGTTTATAGTGGACAGTCTCTTCCCTCTAATATCCCAACATATGCCAAATGGCTTCTTGTGTGGAAAGCTGTTTTCTTGGACCAAGCTTGCAGAGCCAGAGCAGCACAGTTCAAAGGTTGCACAAAGGAACTGCTTTTCATCTCCAAATTTAGCCAAGGCCTGCTGGCAGGACCAGTACTCCATGCAGCTGATCACAGTGGTCTGCCTTTACCAAACTTTCACTCTTCCCTTGAAATCAAATATTCTAACACTCATTTTACCAAATGATACTCTAGCTATAAAAAAAATACATGGCAAGTCCTGACTGTTGTTATTTGAAAATTTTGCACAGTCTGTAAAAGATTAGGGATGAGAACATGGGTCTCCTGCTGGCTGCTTGCTTTGCTTCATCTTAGTGTAAGCAAAGTAAAACCTTCAGCCCCAGCCAGATCCCCTCTTCATCAGAGCCCTGCCTCCCCAAACCAAAGCTGTCACAGTGATGAAGGGGTGCTCTCCAGACAGACTCTCCAGACAGAACTTCCTGATTATGGAGATAGATTTCTCTGAATCAAGGTATAGATTCCAACTTGTTCCCAAACAGGTTGCAGGGGATGTAGAACTGACCATGTTAATTAGGAGGGTTGTGTAAAACTTCTCCATATCCCTGTTTCCATACGATGGATTCCTCTTACTGGGCTTGACCTTTGAAGTGTTTTCTTTGAATAGTAAATTGGTAAAAAAGTTTAGTAACTAACCAGGCTATTCTTCCTAGCAGATGAGGGAAACAAACTCTGTTGTGTCCTTGTTATTCTTCATCAGATCTGAAAAGATGCTATTTAGTCTGATAAAGAAACCATATGGATTTTCATTTCTTGCTGTTATCTTTTTGATCCAGCTTTCCCATCTATTTCCTATTACTTTGAGGACTGTCCTACTAGATCTTTAAATAGCTTATTCTGTATATAGGTTTTTTATATATAGAATGGTCTGAGTTGGAAGAGGCCTTAAAGACTATATAGTGCCAACCCCCCTGCCATGGACCAAGAAACCTCCCACTAGACCAGGTTGCTCAGAGCCCTGTGAAGTTTGGCCTTGAACACTTCCAGGGATGGGTCATCCACAGTTTCTCTGGGCAACCTGTTCCAGTGCCTCACCACCCTCACAGGAAAGAATTTTTTCCTAATACCTTATCTAAACCTACTCTCTGTCACTTTAAATCCATTCCCCCTTGTCCTGTCACTGCATGCTCTTATAAAGTGTCCCTCTCCTACTTTCTTTCAGGCTCCCTTCAGGTACTGGAAGGCCATTTAAGAATGTGACTTTTTAAAATGCTACAGTACCTTACATAATTCTTCATGCAGCTAAAGCTCAATTTGGGTTCTTTAGCATACTGTGCTTTTCTAATGGGGAATGTTGCACCATCCTGGTAGCATTACATCCTTCACAACCAACCTGGGCTGCTTGGTTTCCCAGCTGTGTAAGCTTATGAAGGCTGCAAAGAAAGTCCTTCTCAGCATTTCATTACCTTTGATCTACTCTGTAGGAGAGCAGAGGGACAGTCGTAGCCACCAGGGAAAATGTCCTCCACAAAGAAGCTGTAGGTACATCTAATTATCAGTACAGACCAATGCAGTTTGTCACTAAAGGAAAGCAGCCTGCTGCAAAGAGGGAGGTCTCTTCAGAAATTACTCCTTAGATAGAAGGTGTAGGCTGACTGCTGGGGTGATAAAAATGACACTCCTTCACTTTTGAGCTAAAGGGCCCTTTCCATCATACAGAAATATGTCATGTACCTCAGACAAGAGGAAGTAAGAGTGAGGAATAAAATTAAGTATTTGCCTTGGAAATGAGTCTTTCAAGTGATTTTTGTTTCCTCCCCTTCCTGCCTTGGATACCCACAGGTTATGAGCAGTCGCTTCCTACCCTACGACAACATAGTGACAGATGCAGTGCTAAGCCTGGATGAGGACACCGTGCTTTCAACCACTGAGGTAAGGGTCTCTGTTGTCTTGGGAGTCTGCTTGGCTCCTGGGCTCAGCCTGAGCATAGCAGATATGCTCTTCTCTTGGCTCTGCCAGTGAGCAAATGTTACAAGATTTCCTGCTACACTCCTCAGATTTAACGTGTTGAGCTCGTTTCAGCAACTCTGCCACTGGCTGCCATCAGAGGAGCTTTTCGCCCTGGTTAATTGGCTCATCATTAGCATATGGTTCTTCCGTTCTTTATTATTTTAGTAACATAGCTGCAGGCGGGTGTAGGCAGCCAAGAGCAGTCAGCTTTAATATTCTGCTCTCACTTTTCTGATTGGGGTAGCTCCCCCCCCCCACATTATCAGTAAGGTGTAGGTGGAGAAGGAAGGCTTGTCAGCAGAGGGGGACTGCTATCACTCCAAAAGACAGCATTGTCACCCTAGTGCAGGATTTCACTGAGGAATGCTCTTTCCCCATTATGTCAGCCCACAAAATTGGAGCTTCTTGCTAGTTTCGGTGCTCGAGTGTCTGTGCCAAAAGCAAGATAGCACTAAGAAAAGAAAAATACTGTAGAAAACCAATTTTTACAACTGGGATGAGTATTGATTTCTAGAACCTCTTCCTGAGAACCACAAGGGAAACCGATGACAGTTTATATAGAGTGCAATATTTGGGAAATACATTATTAATGATGGCCAGGGAATAGCTTGAAAAACTCGATTTTCCTTTGTTTTCCCTTTTTTTCTCCATGTTCATGGTCATTCTGCTCTCCCCACTTCACCTTCATAAAAATGCATTAATGTCAGTGAGGGGGATCTTTTGCTGATACTGCCACTACTTATATGTCAGTGAAGAAATGCGTAACATTAGTCTTCAGTCGCTGCTATATACCCTAAGATGTCACTGAATTTGTTCTAAATGGATGAGATTGCAACTGTTCTTCTCCCCTGTACAGATGTTGTGCTGTGGTTATACTGCTCAAGAAACAGCATTGGTAGCCCTCTTTCACTTCAAAAATTAAAGAAATAGCTGACATTGAACCTGTTTGATACCAATGTTATACCTTGGTAGTTTCTGATAGATGAGGAAGAATATGGCTGCTCCCAAAGCACTCGTGTGCACAGCCCTGCACGGTCTAAAGAAGCCCCAAAGCAATAAAGGGCATTTCTCCTTGGGCTGGACTTCCTAAGCAGGTTGTTCCTCAGGATGAAGCATCCCATCTCGGCTGCCCTGGGGATCATGGTAGTACCTCTAAGGGACTTCATTGCACTGATGAGGTATTTACAGCAATCCAGCCTGTGGATTCCATAAGGATTTGAGGCTTTGTTTTGTTTTAACTGGTATTTAGTCATCCTTCAAACTTCAGAGTCATACGGGCTTCTGGAACACATTAAATGAACAGTTTCTCATTCAACTTGGCTATGTTTTACCCTAAACATTTTGAAGCACAAATACTTGTTGTTGTGTGAGACAACCTACACTTCTCTTTGTTTTGTTTTCTTTGTTGCTCCTGTGAGCAACTTGCAGCTGATCCTGTGTGTTTGCACAGTGAATATTTGCTTTACGAGCCCCCTGGTCCCTGTGCTGCAGACAGGACCAGCTGGCCAGCTCTTGCTAGAACCCACCTTGCAGCTCCAGCATGTCTGTGCCAGGGTGCCAGCACCAGCAGCTCTGCTTGGTGGCTCTCCATGGAGAGCTGGGAGACCTCTCCATTGCTTCACTTCCCCCATGAAACTAGCTGCTCATGGAGGGTTGTGGTGGCACAGCTGCAGGGCCCAGAAGAGACAATTTAGAAACGTGGTCAAAGACAACCACATTCCCATTGAGAGCAGCAGTCACCAGGCACATCCTCTGGACTGTCTGACCCTGGCGTAGTATAGATTTTCAATTCTCAGTAGAACGGTGTGTAATTGTTCTGTGAGAGGAGCTATTCCACACACACAGAGGGCTCTGTGCCTGGGAAGTCATTAGGAATCAGCATGGGTCAGAATCCAGAGGTTTAAGAGACTGCCAGCTTGGTTGGATTTTCCTGGTGATCAGCTGAGAGTGGCAGTGCTGCTGGAAATTACTTAGGATGAGACCTGAGGGGTTTTTTTTTATATAGAGAGTTTTCTCTTAGGGTGGTTGCTTTAGTGCATCTCCCTAGTGCAAGGGCAGATAGTTGAAAGCACAAGAGAGGGCACTGGGTGCAGCAATTTTATTATTTATTTAAGTTTGAGATTCTCAGACTCCTCTAAAGAAAACAGATGTCACGTTTTATGGGAAAGGCCTTTGTAGGGGGAAAAAAAACCTCTTCAGTTCTTTCATGTGGTATTGATTTGGATGAGATCAGAACTATCACAACAGTAACTGACTTGTGCACATTGTCTTTCTAGTTGGCCTCAGATTCCTTGAAATAACTTTAAAGAAAATAACCAGGCCCTAACTTTGTATTTCAGCTCATGTGCGACTCTTCTGTTTCATAAAAATACTTGTAAATATGAGGTCTGACAGTAATCAACACAAAATGGGACTGTTCTCAGAGCAGCTATTCTTTATCTAACCTTTATACCCTTAACTTTGACTGCATTCTTGGAAGGCTTTTCAAACATTTTTAAGCAAAATTTTAGGTCCCGCTGGTTCTGAGGGGAACCGAATGTGCAGTGCAGAGACAAAGCCCTCTTTTTTTTGGGCTTGACTAGAAAAATTAGAATTGTGTAAAAGTCATACAAAATTTCAGTCTAGCTTGAGCTCCAAAATCTAAGTTGAAGGAGTTGAAGGTAAAATATTTCCATATGTATTTTTACCAAAACTCTTCTCAAATATAATGCTGACCATGCTTTTGCAAACTACCCTGATCATCCCTTTCCTAATATCACTAGATTTTGTTCAGTAGGATCATGGGGTAGCAATGTCCTGTCCCTTCTCAGTTCTCAGAGATTTGAGTTATTTAAATAGCTATAGGAAGACAATAAAATAAAAAAAATGCCATTGGCAACATTTGACATGCTCCTGTGGCTCATACATTATAAAGCATTTTTCTTAAAGTTCAGGTTCCTTATGCCATTTAACTAAATGGGAATTTTATCTTCCTCTTAATTAAGATATATGTTGAACCTTTTTGGTCATATTGACAGTCTTGTATGACTGACATGGTCATCAGAAGGCTCAAAGCAGTTAGAAAATATAAAAAGACTCCACACTGACTGTCTGTTTTATTCTCACTGAGCCACCTTTACCATTTAAAGTGTTTGACTCCTGCTTTTCCAAGCTCGGTGTTAACAGTGATAAAATGGTAGGTGTGATGCACAAAGATGTGCAAAAGTTTACCACATGGCTATTACCCCTTGGTGTTGCATCGAGGTATAAATACATGCATCTACACCCATTCTTTCTGTAACTTGAAAAGGTTTGATATGTAAAGGGCAAGCTTGAAAATGTTAATGTAATGCTGTGATGCTCTAGACTCCCTTTAACAGGAACCATTAAAATGTGCATAATTATAGGGCAAAATGTCAAGCAGTCAGTTTAATTTACTGATGAATACACAGAATTACTGTTTTGCAACAGTTCCAAGATTTTGAATTGTGAATTAGTGGCAAGGTAGTATTTTGTTTTGTTGACATTTGTTTAAACAGTTTCAGTATTCATTTGACCTGTACCTTTGTCCACAGGTGGATTTTGCCTTTACAGTTTGGCAGAGCTTTCCAGAGAGGATTGTAGGGTATCCTGCACGCAGTCACTTCTGGGACAACACTAAGGAAAGGTGGGGGTATACCTCCAAATGGACTAATGACTATTCAATGGTATTGACAGGAGCTGCTATTTACCACAAGTAAGAATCCAGAGCATCTGCTATCCTTCTTCTATATGAAACAAAATAGTAAAGAGGGGGTGGAGGTGGGGTGTGAAGAACATTCTTCCGGGGAGGGGAAAAAATGGAAAGATAGTAAGTGGGTCTACTTTTTATGGGGTAATAATTTAAGTTCTTGGTTTAGCTCTGGGGATCTGGTAATCATTATTGCACTTGTTGGGTCTCTTTGAAGTCACTTGTGTTTTGAGGCAGTCAGACTGCTCTTTTTAACATCAGGAATTACACACTTCAAAGAGTTCCTGAATTCATTAAGCTGCTTGGCTGAATGGCCTGTAGCATAGCAGAAAGGAGGTTACTTCCAGACCAGCTCTGGGTATGTGTTGGCTGACAGCTGCAGACTGCAAAATCTTCTAGCTACTCTAGAAATGTAGTACAATGGACATGTGGCAGCTCAGCATATTGTGTAGCATGCTGGAGAAAACCTATGTTACTAGAACTTCAGCAGACCAAAGTCCTCTATACATTTAAAGAAAAAGAAAATTCTGGAGTCTCTAATCCACACCCCCACAAAGGAGAAGACCACAGGGGATGATATAGACGAAAAGGAGAGTAATTTCAACAATAAGAACAGTAGTAGGGCAGTTTTAAGAAGAGTTCTTTCCAACTGAACAATTTGGAAAGAAAATACAGAGGATTAAATCATCAGTGTTATCTATCACATTGTAGCACTGTGGGGCTCTCCTTCCTACTTGCCCATTATTTTCATACTTAGGCCCACATTGTTTCTCTCAACCTGGCTGCAAAAAGGCATATGTCTCTTTCTCCTTTAGCACTGTTTACTGTCTTGATGATAAACTGATTTGTTTTCCCTTCTTGCTGGAGGGTGAGACCAAAGAAAGGAAGTGCTATACTGGGATTTGAATACAAAACTTGGGTCTCAACTGAGATAGAAATATCCTGGATACCTAAAAGCCCAGTGACTTGTATTAATAACACTGCTGTTGGTTTTCAGATATTATCACTACCTGTACACTCATTACCTGCCTGCCAGCCTAAAGAATATGGTGGACCAACTGGCCAATTGTGAGGACATTCTAATGAATTTTTTGGTGTCAGCCGTGACAAAATTGCCTCCAATCAAAGTAACACAGAAAAAACAGTACAAGGAGACCATGATGGGACAGGTACGTAATCATAGTATGTTTTAGCAGTTGGGATGTATTGATAATGTAACAGGTTCACTTCTAGGTTAGGCTTACAGAGTGATACAATTCTGTCAAATATTTTTGCAGTTTTTAGTTTTAGAACTGTAAATGGACTTTAGATATGCTTATTACAATGTAAAAAAAGGAAAAATGGCAAACATCTACTGTGGATGCTGCTTCCCTTCATAGTTTTCTGACATGATGTTATTCATGGTGATCCCAAACTCCTGGAACTTATGATTGTGGTGACTGAATTTCAGTTAAACTGTAATTTTCTAATTAAGTATTCTAGACCCAAGACCTAGTCATGGAATGCTAGAAGCATAAGTAAATTCTAGAAGTATATTCTATTTATTATTATTATTATTAATGAATATAATGTACCAGGCTGTCCCTGTGCTATTCTAAATTATGTAGTGTGATTCAAGCACTGACACTGAACTGTCACAACAGAAAAAATTTGTGATACACAAGTGTTTTTTTCCCCACAGGGAACATTTTATCCCACAGTCATGCCATCACTCACTAGCACCCATTAAGTGCTTGCTTTAGGACCTCTTCCAGCTGCAGGATAAGCCTTCTGTCATTGCAGAAGTACCTCTAGTAACAGGGGTACATGGTAGTGTGGGGACACTTGTTCTCCTACCCTGTGTGAGAGAACAATGAGGGGAGTAGCAAGTCCTGAAAAATCTGCTAGTCCTGAACAGCCTTCCATCTGTGCTACCAGTGACCTCAGTGCAAACAGTACCATGATCATTAGGGGGCAGGTGACAGAAGGGCCCTCGATTTTTCCCTCACATTTTCTCCTGGTAGCATTACTTGGATCTGTGACTGGGGAGTTGCCATGCCAGTTTCTAAACTTCATTCTTTCTATGTACTGTGCTTGCACCTGGGCTATTGGTAGCATTGGTAGCATTCAGCAATTCTGACTCATCTACATGCCCAGGAGACCTTCTGTGAACAAGAAGGTGCCATCCAGAAAAGGACTTATTGCTTCCAGTTTCAGCTTCACCTCTTCACAGGGCTGTGCTTTGGCTGTTTGGCAAAGCCTGAGTATTCATTTTTCATCTTACAGCACAGGTGACTCGAGTCAGCCATGAACTATAACTCTCTCCTAAAGACAAGTTGTTCCTGCAGCTTTGGGAAATGTAATGGACCATGTTCATAATTCGTTGAAAGACAAATAAAAAATTAACATAACCTCAGTGTTGTGACAGAGATTAATAGTCAAATGGAAATTCAGTGTTAATGGCCAAAATATCTGCTATAATCCTCTACCAGCAAGCTTTTACTTGCTCTTTTGTGGCTCTGTAAAATCAGGAGACTGTAATCAATGCACATTATATCCTACCAGTTGAGCTAAACTGGACAGGCCTTGGACCAAGATCAAGTCTGGTACCACAGTCATTTGGCAAGTCCCTGACTTTATCAGTTTCTTCGTGTTTTAATTTACATCCTTTGACTTTATGAATTTATATTTGTTTTTAAAGTATAGTGAAAACGTAAGTGCTATAGAGAGATGCATGGGAATGGCACAGAAAACCCCCCCTAGGTTCTCAATATTCATGCTTCATCTTAAATAACAGTTTTCTTAGATTTATAAATGTTCTTTAGGTACAGACAAAGAATAATAGCAGTTTTAAAGCTGCTAGGGCCTTTTTTTTCCCAGAGCTGCTGAGTTTCAGTAGATTTCCACAGGGATTACAGCTGCCCTGAACTTTGGAAAATCATGCCAGAATATTCTGCATGTATGCAGTCAAAGACCATGATGATTTCCTTGGGTCAGAGTTCAATATGATGTAGCATGGGACTTCAGTTCATTTTTTGTGTCTGTGAGACAGTGCTGTTTGATGTGCTGGACTTGGCCAGTGGGATTCCTGGAAGCACCTTGCTTTTCACTGCAGGGCACCTACACACATAAGTAATGCCAAGCACATAAGGACATCTACTCAGTTACAAGCTGGTTGAAATTACTTGTGTATAAATTTCTGCACAACTGAACTGCAAAAGTCCAGGTTTGACCCTTGAATAATTGTTCTCCTCCTGTGGCTGAAGACCATGGGCAGCAACTGGCCTGGGCTTGGGTGTGCACCTCTGCTAGAAAGTAGCGGCCTTCTTTTTTTCCTGGTGGTTTTTAATAACTTGTATCTCTGAAATAGCTGGAGGGTTTGAAGAAAAGAAGAGTGAGGGATAGGGTGAAACAGAGCGCAGGCAAGATGTGGGAGGGCTGCTTGTGGGTGTTATGTTCCACAGGCCGTCTCATGGTTGAGCTCATGTTTCCACACCTCTGCTCTGTTTGGGAAGCCAGGGGTGCCCAGCTCACCAGCCCTGGATCTGCCATGGGCAGGGTGTTCTTCCCCCTCTTTGAGCTCCCCGAGCAGGTTCCAGCCTCGCCAGAGCCGCGTGTTCCTGAGCCCTGGCACGGCTGGCACCACGGTGTGTGCCATGGCCCTGGGCCATTGCCACCATCCCGTGTGCCAAGGCCGGCTCTGATCTCTGCTCTCCTCTCCTCACAGACATCCCGGGCCTCGCGCTGGGCCGACCCCGACCACTTTGCCCAGCGGCAGAGCTGCATGAACACTTTTGCCAGCTGGTTTGGCTATATGCCGCTGATCCACTCGCAGATGAGGCTCGACCCTGTCCTCTTTAAAGACCAGGTCTCCATCCTGAGGAAGAAGTACCGAGACATTGAACGGCTCTGAGGACGCTGCTGAGGGGCCGAGCCGCCCTCGCCCGTGTGGGAGCCAGCCCGTGCCGCCAGCAGCGAGGCCCGACCCCGCCAGCCGCGCCCCGGCGCCGCTGCTCCGGACTGCGCCCAGCCCCGCAGGCTGCTGTCCCCGAGACTAGGTCGTGTACAGTTTCATTATGGAACATTAAATAATTATTTTTGAAATGATTGCTATGCAGGTTTAAACTTTTTTAATGATCAAAAAAAAAAAAACCTATTAAAAACAGAGTTCTTTCTTTAATCAAAATTGTGTTGGTTGTGAATATTTCAGAGCTGCCATTTCTTTCTTTCATGCATTTGATTGTCAATGCAATTTTCATTCCTTTTTCCCTGCACAGTTAAATGCTGGCATCTCACTGGGAGAAAATGCAGCAGGTCCAGAAACAAACTGAGCACAAACAGGACAGAACTGAAGTATTAATTTTTCTCATTTACTACCGACTGTTTTTTTCCTGTTTTCCCCAAGCCAGTAGCAGCCCCTATGGCTAAACTCCTTTGGACATCTGGAAAACTGGAGAGCCACCAAGGAGGCAAATGAGAGAGTAGATCCTTCTGGTTGGGGACCTCTGTTTTAAAGGCAGTCTGCCTTGCCTTGAAGGGAGAGAGGAGCATTACTGTGGAGGAGCACGACATGGAGCACAGGGACACACATGCACAGCAGGGCTGCGGCGCCTGTGCTGTGCTCAGAGAGGCACATCCTGAGTGTCCCTGCCCATGGATGGCAGAGCACCCCGGGGCAGTCAGCACAGCTGCCATGGTGGTCCTGTGGGACACCCAGAGCCTGTGCAACTCCCTGCTGAAGGCAGTGGTGCCACTTGGCACCTGAACATCCAGAAGCAGCTTCCTTCTGAGGTAAAAGGAGCGTTGACAGAAGGCAAGGAAGCATGTTGGTTCTTGCAGTGCAGGAATTTGGCCTGTAACTGGCTGATTTGAAATCAAAGCACAGGCTTCTCTTTTTTCCTTTTTTTTTTTTTTTCTTTTTTTTTTTTCTGGAAGTGCACATACATAGACAAATTCCCTCATGGAGGTCTGACACCTGAAGTAAAGCATATGGTCAGACACTAGGTCCTGGCAGCAGTGGTGTGTTCTTCCCAGGCATGCTTGGGGCAGGGGAACTCACACAAAAAACCTGCCTCTGAAAGAAAAGTGCTGCTCATGCTCCAAAATGGTTTTAGCATTTCAAATATAAGTATTTTAAAATTGAAATATTCCAGTTGTCTATTTCTTTGTAATACTTTTCTTATTTATGTGTTTCTTTACATTGAAGAATCAAAACAGAAGCAGTGATTTGGGTCAGGAAGATGCCATTCCAGTTTGCTAAGAAAATAAGCACTTTAAATTTGTTTCAAACTCTCACATTTTGGGGTGCTCTGTAATTATCCCCACCCCAAGAGGAGCTCTGTTAAATCACAACAAGAGTGTTTAGTGCCGATGCCCCGAAGACCAGCAAGCCTTTCTATACCTCACTTCTTTGTAAGCAGGCAATCTGGTAGCAGGGATGAGGAGTAGTGACTCTTCAGTCACTACCAGTCCTATCTAGTAGGGTTGAAGAGTAATAGGACCAGAATGACCACCTGTTTCATTCAGGCTCAGGCACCAATTTAATATGCAGCTTTAAGCAACTCACACAACCAGGGCATGCCTCAGTTTCCTCTTTGTAAAAGTAATAGTTACTGGTGGCAGAGAGAATGATGTGAAGCTTAAATAATTTCTCTTGCTGGTAAGATCATTATCCCTAAACAGAAAGTTGCTGTAAAAGTGAAAAGTACATGTTACTAAATGTTGAATGCAACCTGACATGTAAGGTCTTGCAGAGAGTGCTTTGCTTTGCATATGTATTGCAATATTTGTACAGATCACATCGAGTTAGGACAGGACCATCAGGTTCCTGACATTTTGTTTTAGAATCATAGAATGGTTTGGGTTGGAAGGGATCTTGAAAATCATCTAGTTCCAACCCCCCCTGCCATGGGCAGGGACATGACCCACTAGACCTGGTTGCTCAGAGCCCCATCCAGCCTGGCCTTGGACACCTCCAGCGTGTTCTGGGCAACCTGTTCCAGTGCCTCACCACCCTTACAGCAAAGAATTTCTTCCTAATATCTGATCTAAATCTACTTTCTTTCAGTTTAAAACCATTACCCCTTGTCCTGTCATTACATGCCCTAGTAAATCTGAACCAAATCTTTAAAGGAATCTGCCAAAACCTGTAAGACTGCAGCTAGTGACTTAAGCTGCTGAAAGGAAGAGATGCCACTTTTCCCTCAATTCCTGTTGCCCTCCCATCCCTGGCCATGCAATCTCACCTGACACCTTCTGCCATGGTGGTGGCCACCAAATGCTTCTGTGAGCCCATTCAGCTCTCTAAGCTCATGAAAAAGTGTCCAATGATTCATTGGGTTTTTCTAATACCATTTTAGAGAGTTAAATCAGCCTGTGGAGAGAAATGTAAAGAGGCAGCAGTAGGTAGGCAAGGCCAGGGAGAGAAGGGGAGCAGGATATATTTAAGTTTCTGTTCAGGTGAGCTGCTAATCCAGCTGCCCATGTCTTGTAAGCATCTGAACCTCACTTCCCTGTGCTCTCAGGTCTGTGTTTGGTGATCTGCATGGGAAGGTGAAATCCAGTGATTTGATTTTCCGGAGTAAATGGCTCAGTGGCTCCCAAGAGTTGGAGATCAGGTAGCTTGTTCAAGGACTGGAGCAGACCTTCTCCTTAGACTCACATTTTGGAGAATGTGCCAAACACTGCATGAGGTTTGCAGGGCTCACGTTTTGCTCACATGCCGTGTACAGATGAGTGAGCACCCATATCCGCAAGAGCATTTGCACCTCTGGGAAACAGTCTCTGGTCTGAAGGCAGCAAGAGGGACCTGTACTAAAACAAAATTACAATTCTGCTAAAGTTTTAGTAAATGCCATTTGGGGGCATGTGGGTTGGAATTTCAGTCAGAAAGGGAGTTTCGAGGGCAGCAAGTCAGGCCAAGCTTTTAAGCTGTTTGACATTCTGTTATCGTCACTTTTTGAGGTGGCTGAAAGAGACTGTGCTAAAGCTCACTCTCAGTATGTTTACTGATTGCTAATTAAACAAGCAACAATGGAAGGCTTAGCTCCAGAAGGGATGTGGATAGGTAGGAGCATTTCTCTTTGCCATGCGTTACCCGGGTGTAGTCGTCTTGCTGGGAAAGAATGTCCCTCCCGGCCAGTCTCGAGAGCCATCAGTCCCCGTGTCCACAGCCCGGGACCCAGGGGGAGAGCTGGACACAGACCCAGCTCAGAGACTCTGTGTGTGACACTCACTGTGGCCATCACTGGCCAGTGCTCCTAAGGACAGCCAGCAAAGCCTCCCATGCCTACCTGTGTTGGGACAGAGCTGTAGTGTTTCCTTAGTGAATGAAATCACTTGTCACGTCCTAGGTGCAAGTTAGTGGTTCTTTATTATTTTTTTTCTCCTCTCCCAATTCAGATGGTGCTGAAACAAGGTTCATTCCTTGTTGCTCCTTTTGTAGTTTTTTTTATTATTATTTTTCATTAACAGCAGGCTATGTTAGCCTTTACTTTACAGGTACTTGAATGCCTGATGACTTGACTGAGTGTTACGCATGTGGCCTTTTGTAAAGGTTACTGACCTTAATTTAATCAGGGGTGAGATGGGTGGATGAATGTGAATAGATCCATGCCATTAAAACAGAATAGAAGTAGGGATTAGAGTTTGGGAGAACTGATGAATTTTTAATTGAATTTATTAAAGGAAGGGAAAAAAAAAAAAAGAAAGAAAGAAACCCTTCCCAGTTATAATTTGAATGAGATCTATTGCTGGAGAAAGGTTTCATGAGAAAAATGCAGCACAAAAATAGGGGCAAACATCCAAGATAGAAAGTGCCTGGCACTCCTTGCAGTCCCTTGGGCCTGCACAAGATTTTATTTGCCCTCTTTCTATTTTGTGAGACTCTAATTATTACCATACCTTTTTCTAGATGTGAATGTTTAAGCTTTGTAATAATTTCGTAGTGAACACACTGGTGTGCTAATGCATGGCTATTGAGCACTTTGATCTTTTGCATTGGAAAACATCGTGGATTTGATCAATTTCAGGTTGCCATTTGTCTTTTAGAGCCACTTTTGGCAAAGAAATTAATCTTTCACCAGTGAACGCCTTTTAAAATAGCTCATTTACCAAAAGATGTCGTTTGGAGAATGGAAGTTATCATTTGAAGCAATGAAAAAAAAGAGCTAGATGTAGACTCAGATTTTTTAAAAATCCTCACATGCCCAGTGTAAAATGTTGTCTCTTTTGCACTTCCCTACTGAAACTAAAAGAATACGCAATGTTTGCCATAATGTCTCTTATCTATTGACAACAGTTCATTAATTCCTCCACTTAAACATCCTCTTACAGCAGAGGGTGGTTTGGTTGTCTGCTCGGTTTTTTTTCCTTTTTTTTTCTATTCCCGGGCAGGCTCTATGTCTGTTCTGGAAACGTGGCCTTCAAGGGCATCAGCCTGACAGAGCCATTTCCCTGGGCGTTAGCAGGATTTCACGGGATGGACCTGTGGTCTTCCAAGAAGGGACCTGCCCCATGCAGGGTCTTAGCTGGTGTCTGCTGGAAATAAAATTGCATCTTCCAAAATTTTGTACATCTCACCCTTGTTTAAAACTAAGTCAAGCTGGCCTTTATACCACTATTTTAACAGTCTTCACATACATTTTTTAAGTTGGAATTAAATTAGAGGGAGTTAAATTAGGCAGGGGTTAAACTGGGGGGGAGGGGGTATAGGACTCATCAGATGCTTTGAGATGCTCCCTCCACTCTTTCACAATGTTCTTAGTGATTATTTCACAGTGGGTTAGTGATGATCCAATGGGCCTTGCAACCTTGTACATAATTCTGTATATTTATTTTGAGAGATAATATGTATAGTGTTTGGCTTGTGAGAATGGAAACCTGAAATGGGAATTCTTAGGTCGGCAAATGTAAAGCAAAAAAGCAAACAAAAATACAATCTTATTTTGTATAAAATGTACATTTTTGAGAAAAATTTTCTAATGCATTACCAATGTTTTCATAGTGCTGCCACATCTTTTTTAAAGTGTTTCTCCCTCTTTGTTTGACTATTGACAACATGGTGCAATTAAACCTAAAGCAACTGTGTGAGTGAGAGAAAAAGAGAGAATGAGAAATTTAAAAGCCATATAATTTGGTTTACTTCATTAACCTGTATACCATCATAGGTTTACCATCTAAGATAGGTTGATTTTATAGATAGTGTCACCAAAGACTTTTTTTCTTCAGATTTATTTTGAAAAGTTGTTAATAAAGGACGTACATTTCTGTTGCAGTGTGTTTTTATTTTTAAGGTAGAATAACAAATCTTTCTTTGGTTCTCAAGAATACAAATTTGGGAGCACAATTATCATGTGTCTCAAGTCTGGGGTAGTTAAATGAAAGGTTCTTTATCTGCTTTCTCCTCAGCCTGAGCTGAGCATTGGCTCAGTGTATATCCTGTGTCTCTGTTGCATTGACAAATGTGGTGTAGCATGTATACCGTGTCCTAATCCAGCAGCACTGACAGGTGTTTGCTGTCTTACCTGAGGGCAGAACTTTTGGTCTGTGTCACTTGTGTAAAGCAGGACAGCATCCCTGCATTGTGACACAGTCGTTGGTAGGAAAGGTGACTTTTAGAAGGAGCCAATGTAATGTGTACATGAAAAAATAATCACTCCACCAGCTTGGAGGCCTTTGAAGACTGATCCCTGCAGGCTGAGGATTTACTGATTTATGACCCATATTTATTGTTAGGGGAGTATCAGAAGCCTATCACAGTCACAGGGGTTTACATTCAGCCCACCTGACTCTGTGTGTGCACAGAGCATCCTGTCTCTGTCAGAGCTTGGCCTTGCTGGCTCCCTGCATAGCTGGGGAGACAGAAGAACTGCTGGGGACTGTTCTCCTCACCTGTTTCAGACATGGGCTTTAGCCTGAGATAAATTGTGCCTCACATGTGCTGGTTTCTCTGTGCTGATGGTACGAGCACATCAGCTGCAGGATCTGCAGCACAGATGACAACATCTGGTTGGGTGAATCCCACACTGGGAAAGCTCCTGATAATACTAATTGACCCAGAATCATGGCCTGTACATTTGAGGGCTTAGTGTTTGTTCCATCAGAGATATTCATGCTTACCTCATCCCTTCTGGGGTTCAGACTGCCAGGGCATGAAGAGGTCTTTATATCTTCAACCCATCTGATCTGCCAGTCATGGAATAGTGATGTATCTTGGGAGGAGGTTGAAAAATATGAGTCTGCCCTTCTGGTTTTCAGTGCCACTACAGATTCCTTCAAAACAGTATCCCAGCAGTCACTGGTGTTTGATACTGGCTATGGGCTTCTCCCTGCCAGAAAATGAATACAAAATTTTTCCCTGAAAATGATCTGACAACGTTCCTTGAGCACTTGAATTCTGTGGTTTTGCTATGCTATTTATACAAAAACCTTGTGGTGGAATTAATTTGATTAAATGCAAGTAGCTACACCTGCAGAAGCCACCAGAAGACTATTGTCTCCATCGGCATTTAGCATGGACTGACTGGTATAGAGCTGTCATCTGAAACCTGACTTTCATGCTATAGTAACCTTGGAGGTGGGGATTTAAATGTGAGGGTGGAATGTGTCAGGTCCACATCTGCCCCTTCCAGGGTCTAGTTGGTGTGCTCGAGTGTGGCCAAAATAAGGTAAAGGAGAAAACTGGGATAGTCACCTCAGAAGTGCACTATTGACCTCAACCAAACCCCTGCTGTTGCAGTGAGCTCCTCAGTAGCCTGCAGAGGCAGTGGAGATCAAAACCGATCAGGTGAGTAGGATCCTTGGAGACTTGTGCCCACTTCATCTCTGCTGTATAGAAAAGAGGTCCATAGAGGAAGAAAAGCCTCCACTGGAGATCTCTGTGTTGACATGTTAAGTGAGGGAATCCCACGCTGGTGTCAGTTTTGCCTGCTAGCCTGCCACACTGGGAATGAAAACTATTCTTAGCTGGAATACACCAATACACTGGTCTGCAAAGTCCCTGGGACCTTGCTTCCTTACATGAAGTGAGGATCTGCCCCAAAATATTTATCACATAATCAGTTCAACTTTGAATGCGCTCTGGTGAGCTTTTTTGAACAACCTCACTGAAGCCCATTGTGCTTGCACTTGAACGGAGGTAGATAAGAGAGTTGGCACTGATCAACACCTTATTTTACTTTCGTTTTTAAATGATTAGCAGAGAGAAAAGAAACAAGTGTCTGCTTTCTCTTTCTAAAGCTGTTAGCTAATCGTATCCACAATGTTATCGGAGCGAAACAGATTTTACTCAAGATTTTGAGCAGTGTGAGGTGACATTCTAGTCACTGCATGATATGGTTTATTCCACACTTCATTTCCCTGCATGACTTCCAGGGCTGTGTGCAGGTTTTATGAGCTGCCAGCTCCAGGCGCTGCTAGCCCTGGAAAGCTGAATTTGCATGTCACCTGCATTTCTATTGCACATTAAGGCTGGATGGGTGCTCCATGCTGCAGTGGCTGCTCTGTGCAGCTTGAGCTCTTACCTGTCTCCTTTCTGTAATTAACTATTGTCTTGCTGGTGGTGGTGAAGCAAATTAAGGAACAGCTGTATTTCTTTCCAGAAAATGTTAGTTAAAGTTATTTCTGAGATTTCACAAGAAGAATGTAGTGTTAACACAAACTACTGAGATAATGACTGAAAAAAAAAAAAAAACCAAACCAAAAAAGATATAACACTTTCTCAAAGTTGCAGCAGAAATGAGAATTCTGAGCCTGTAAAATATTTTCCCTCAAGTTCATCCCTTCCCCACTACACAGAATCAGCTCCCATTCACAATCACAAAACCACAACAAATCAGTTGCTGGCAATTGAGAGATACATTTTGAGTTTTCTTTGTTTCTGAAATGGATCCAGTCAGTTCCTCCCTGTATTAAGCATCCTGAGGTCTGTGGCAGCCCCAGAGAGGATTTCATTCGGTAACCCTGTAGATGACTGAAAAGGTTGTACATTTTTAGGAAGAATTTAGGATCTGTTAGGATATCTTCATAGAATGGTTTGGTTTGGAAGAGATATTAAAGATCATCTAGTTCATTTAGGCCATCTTGACTTGGAGAGATACGTGCAGTAACTCTAGTCAGATGTTTCAAAATGCTCAGCTTTTGGTTCCACCGTGGTCTGCTATGTGGATACTAGGCTGGGTCTTTTTTTGAAAATCTGCCTCATTTTACAGTCTCATCACCTAAACTTCTGTGGAGCTGTACAGTGCAGTAGATAAGGTGTGCACGACTGTCATATCCACACTATTGCTACCACTGATGGAGCGTCAGGGAGCTGGGAAGACAGTATGAAAATGGACAAATTAAGAGTATCTGAAGCTGTATTCGAAAACCAATAATTTAGAACAGAGTAATGGAGGTCAATATATCAGGAAAAAAGACAGATTTTTCTCTTGCTTTGATTGCTGTAAATCCCTCTTGTTTGTATTGAAGACAGTGGATTGTTTTCAGCCCAAGAAAGGGCAGAATTAGACTTTCAAAGCATGAAGTTACCATTTATCCAGTGATGTTTTGGTACTGTTAGATAACAAAGCACCTTTAGAATAGCACCTTGTGAAATGCTGCCAGGAAAATACAGTTCTCTGCCTTCCCTGAAACAGGCAGTTAGAGCACTATGTTAATGCCAGCCAGTGACTACACTAAGAATATTTTTAATATCCAGGAAATCCTCAAGAGAAGCTAAAATAAAACATTTGTCACATTATAATTTTTAAGGAAATTTATACCAGTTCATTGCAATTCCATTTCCCTCACAGCCTTAATGGTATTGTTGCTACTAGAACTAAAACTCAGTCTAGCTCAGGAAGATCTAAAAATTGGGAATTGTTTATGATAACAAGCAATGATGTTGTTTTCAAAATCCATGGATGATTTAAATGCAATCCCTTTAAGTGTTGAAATCTGTCTCGTTCGCTCCAAAGGCAAATAAGTCAAATGTATATTTTTGTCTCCCTCTCTTAGACCAGGGCCAAATTCTGCTTTCAGCAACTCTGGAGTGAATCCAAAATTCTTACAGTGTTCCTCATGCCTTCCCTGAGCCCCAAGCTGGGCTCTCATGGGAGATTAGTGACCTTCCTTAGCTGTGAGGCATCGGGGTGAGCATGGCTTGGGCCTGACACTTCCTCAGAGTGGCTTTGCTGTGCTCATTGTGTTGTGCCATACAAGTCCAGAAGTGGGACATGATCACAGGTGAGGATGGGGCTCAGCCTCCTTGAATTCCATTGGGTGGAATTCTGTAGTAACAGAATTCAAGTCTGATACATTTAGAGGGGTAGTGTCAGTAGTAACTGAAGTCTTGAGGAAGATGTTTTTCATGTAATGAGATCAAGGACTGGTTGATAAAATTCTTGGTCTTTGGGTAGGACTCTTGCTCCACTTCCCAACTCTTCTAATGATTTAGTCTGAGGTAAAAAGCCATTTAACCTCTCTGTACATCACTGTTCCTAAATAGCAAGTGGGTATTCATAAATACCCTCATTTTGCAATGAAGAATGTGAACTTTAGGGGTTCATAGCTAATGCTTTCTGGTCCTCAGGTGAAACATTCAGTCTAAGAGTAAATTTTTATTACCTCATGCAGAAGCCCTGGAACTGGTATGAATAGGGGGAAGCACTAGATGTGCCTGCTTCTAACCCCTTTTGTTGCATATGTGGTTGTAGTTTCCACTCCTTTATTCTATTTAACCTCTAATTGAAGAGAAGGTTTGGAAAAACATAATGATTTATGGTGGCACACAGCAATAACAATATCACAGTCACAGCCACTTATAACAATGGTTGAAAGTCATTAATCCTGTATAACAAAGGGGCAGACTTTTGAGGCCTAGTCTTGTAAGGCATGGCTACCCCAGCCTGTTGAGTTCTAGCTCGTTACAGTTATGGATATTCACTGTCTGCAAGTCCAGCTGTCCTGGAGGTTATCCATGTCCTCGTGTTACACATATCCATGTGGCAGCAGGGGAAAAAAAGGCAAATCAATGCCAGGGCAAGAAGAGCCCAGCTTTGCCAACAACTAGCATCTTTCTAGAACTGTGTTGTCGTTTTTTTATCTCCACAACTCTGACATTGTGTATCCCCCCGGGTGTCAGGTAAATGAAGAAATCTGAGCCTTCATATAGCCCTTGGATTTGAACTGAGGACAGCCTGCCTGGTTCGTGTGTTTGGACTGCCATGGGAATGAGTAAAGTCCTGCTGTATTTTGCAGCTGGCACACCACTTATTTAATTTTCCGAGATTGCACCAATCCAAGTTTTCTTGGATTTTCAGTTAACATAAAACTATTAAAAAAAAAAAAAAAAAAAAGAACCAGCTGTGCTGTTCCAGCTGTGCTGTTCCAGTCAAACCAAACTAAGGAAATTATCAGAATTTATTTATGAGCCCTGACTGCTCATCCTGACAAGGCAAACTCAGTGGGAATGTGGAGTCAGTGCCAAGCTGACCTCTGGAAGGTGCTGTTGAATCCAGTGTGCTGGCAGGAAAGGGTGTGTACACGTGAGTGTGTGCATGCAGAAATGATGGAAAAAATACAGAGGTGCCCGGACAATTTGTTTTGCATCCTGAGATTTTCCAGCAATGGCCTCTAGTGCTTTTCATGTGTTATGCATCAAATGTGATCAGCCACATGGCACAGTATGGTGAAGTAAATGCATTGGGTCACTAAAGTGCATTAAGTGCCATTTACTGCATCGATTTATTTCTGTCCCTAGTCAAACTTATAATAACTGTCTCTCTCCCTTACTGCTGCTTTCCCTTTTCCCTTTACTGCTGAGCAGGCAATAGCATCTATTTTCCTGCCCAGCAGAGTAACTCAGCCTAGCTGATAGCCCAAGCCTGCTGCCATCCATCCTGCCTTGAGCAATGCAGTAGATCAGAGCCTGTAGACACTCCAGGCTGGAACCTGCATGGGGTCAGCGTGGGTTTGGTGAGCCTGAAAAGCCAAAGGCTTCTTTCACTGCCAGAGCATGGCAGCTCTGGTGCTAGAGAAATTCAAACCTGCCCACAATGATTTTTTTCTCTTGTAAGTTGCACTTTTTCTGTGGAAGCTTTCCATTAGCAGAGCAGGAGTTGTGGAGGACGAAAGATGAAAGTGTGTTAGCATGGTTGGGATTGAGTCTGGAGAATGGATGTCTCTGTCACAAGAGTTTCTTCTGCAGGAATTTGTTTATGTCATTTGCACTATGTCCTCATTTCCCCTTGTACCACTGTGTAAGTGCCAGAGCAGATTGGAGGTCAGTGCTCAGATTAATTCTCCATGTAGAAAAAAGCTTTTTCTTTCTTTTTTCCCCTCTCAAGTGCTTATACAACCTCTTTTTTTACTAAAGAGTGCTGACTCTTTCCTTTTTCACTTTAAATTTCCAAAACATTGGTTTAAGTGTGCTCTGTCTTGCACTCCTTCACAATTATCCCTTTTAATCTGGTTATAAGGTTATGCTACTTCAAATTTAAATCACATCATATTAGGGGGTTTTGCAAACCTTGTGTGAACAATGAACTTTTCACACGTAACTCCAGAATCTCCTTGAATCTTAAAGAATCTCTATGACTCTGTGATGCAAAGTTAGTGAAAGAATAATCAGAAGTAAGGCAGCACATTTTAACCCACAGCATAATTAATTTCAATGCTCCAGCATGGGTTGGGCAGTGAGGAGGGTGCTGCTGGATAAGATCTTTGCAGCACTGCTGCTCCTGGAGGCTTCAGTTCTTTCCTCTGTGCTCCAGAGCAGCCAACTTCGAAGGGGTCCCCATAAAATATGGTGCAATTTTACACACAGTGTACATCATTGTTTTTAACTGATTTTATTGTATTTCTCATCAGGATCCACAGCTCCTGTCTTTGCCATCTGAAGTGTCCTCATAAAATGAGGCTGATGTGGACCCAGCAACAGGGCCAGTTCTACTGGTAAGCTCCAGCTGCTTTGTGCCAATTTACTGACAGAGCAGCTGTAAATGCAGTTTTGCTGGGTTTATACTTCCTCTGCTGCATCAGAGTGGCTCTTGGCAGCTGGGACATAGCAGAAAATGGGGACCTTGTTCTACAACATCTGCTAAGTGTTGGAGGTGTAGGTCTTGTGTTGCAAGGAGATGTGCAGCACGTTTCATCCATGGCTGTTGTGATTGTATATTCAGTGAAGGCATCTGGAAGTGTCCCTCTGGAGCCCCAGCACACTGCAGTACACTGCAGCTTTGCTATTGACAGGAGTGCAGGCCTGAGATTTCCTCACTAGGTGTCTAGTACATTTAAAAATACTTAAGGGAAAGAAAGGGACAACCTAATAATGCTGGAGGTACCAATAAAAGCATAAAGCTGCCACTGGACCAGCAGAAGAGTGAGGCACACCCAAGAGCTGGCTGAGTCTTTAGTGAGTTGGGGTTGTGAGATGAGCCTGGTCTGGACCATGGCCTTGGCAGATGGGGCACTGGCACTCTCATAGGGCTGCTGTGTGCTTTGGGAAGCCAGATCTTCTTCCCAGCTACTTCAGAGGGGCTTTCTGTACAGACAGAGGAGGAGGAGAGGGTAGGGACAAAGACACTTCACCTTCTAGGGCAGCTGTGAGCTGACAGGTAAGGGAAAAGACTTCCAAGCTTTGGCTTCCCATTACCACACTCGCTGCTCCATTGTGGAGCCTATTTCTTTGTCTGCTTCTTCCTCTTCTCTCTTTTTTCTTTTCTTTCTTTTTTAATTTTTTTTTTAAGAGATTCACATTTTATGACTAATTAACAATTAATTTGGCTGGAGAGCAAGTGAACAGAAAGATGTGGTAGAACATATGGAGGAACACACTGTGCTTGGTCCCTGCAGATCTGAACTGAGAAGCAAGGTCCAGGAATAATCAGTTTATGAGCAGAATAGTCTGGAAATAAACTTTGGAAGAGGAAGAGAAGATAAATGGGAACTGAATTCTATGTCATTTCTCCCTGAAAATTGCAGACAAGGTGAAGAAAAGCCCTAAGGAATCATTAAAAAGATATGAGAGCAACGAGGGAAAGTGGCAAAGGTTTCCAAACTGAAAAGGAAAGGGAAGACAAATTGGGACAGATTTTTTGTAAAGAGCAAAAGCATCAAAATTATATTTCACAGAATCAAGTATGTTGGAAGGGACCTTTGAGATCATCAAGTCCAGCCTGTGACCTAACATGACCTTGTCAACCAGACCATGGAGCTAAGTGCCACATCCAGTCTTTTCTCAAACGCCTCCAGGGACAGTGACTCTACCACCTCTCTGGGCAACCCATTCCAATGCCCAATCACTCTTTCTGTGAAGAAATTCTTCCTCATATCCAACCTAAACCTCCCCTGGCCCAGCTTAAGGCTCTATACAGCCATGGGAGAACAGTGGGTGTTCTGTCCTGGGGGATTTCAGGAGACATGCCCCAACCTGGTGGTGGAGGTGAGAGGAGTGTGAGAAGGAAGTGACCTGGAGCAGAAGGTCACTTGTTATTTGTTTGGTTTCTTTTACAAGAAATCCCTGGAGAAAAAGGTTGTATGGGACAAGCTGAGGATTTGAAGAGTGGGAGAAAATACCTGAGTCTGGGTTGGGTCATATCAGAAACTGGTGTTTAGCAAAGACAGAAGATATGAGCTGTCTCTGAGGCATCGAAATTTGACTGGCTCATGTGATTCCCACTATCAATATTCTGCAATGTGCTAATAAAGGCAGCAAGTCCTGCTGCTGGCCTAAGGCATGCTGGCCCCAGACCCATGACTTCAGTGTTTGGTCCAAAGAAAGGGAATGGAAGGTACAGAGAGCAGGGAGAGCTTGCATATACCCTGGACTGAAAATGAGGAAAGGCCAGGAAATGACTCCAGCTATAGAGCTAGAACAGCACAGGGTCTGTTCTCCAGGCCTGAGGCTGAATGTCACAGCTTGGCTGGCATCCACTCACCTCTATTTTTTCCCTTCCCTCTCTTTCCACCTTCAAACCCACTATGCATGTGGTCATGTGCTGGTAGGGACAGTTCCTAACCTGTGCCATCCCTAAAATGGTATATGGGTGATGTCTGGGGGCAGGGAGCTGGCACAGTCAGATCCACACCAGGCAGTGTGTTAGTGCTGTTAGTGGTTGGAGCACAGGCAGCTGGATGCTCTGACCCTGCAGAAACACTGCCAAGATGTTCATGGACTCAGAAAGGGAATCTAGAATACAAAGGCAATGCTTGGTGATGCCTGAGGATCTCAAACAGCCAGAAAAAACACAGAGTGGAGTACATGTTGTACAGATGGCTTAGTGCAGTTCTTTGACTGGGTAGATCCTGATTTTGTTTTTTATGTGTGTTGGTGGCATTGGCCGAGGTCAAGAGGTATCTCCATGCCAGCAGAGGAAGGGGCTCTCCCTGAGCTGCTGTGGCTGCTGGGTCCCTGCCCTTCCTTCTCCTTCCATTCACGGCTCCCACCTCCTGGGCTGGGAATGTTCTGGAGGTCAGGCTGCTCTCACTGTCCCTGGCTTGGGCTAGACTGGATCACAGCCATGATCTCCTGACAAAGGAATAGCTCCCTGCCGTTCTCACTGCCACTTACTGGGCTATTCAGAGGCATGATTTTTTCCCCAGGGCTCAGCTCCCATTTAGGCACCTGCAGATAAGGGTCAAATTTCCTGAAGTGCTCATCAAGCAGCTGCCTCCCCTGGGACACTTAATCATAGATCAAAATAAAAAAAAAAAAGCATGCTGAACTGTTTAGAAAGATCCAGCCATTTTGTAACCCCGTGGGAGCAATGACATTTCTTTATTTTATGTCCTTAGTTTTGGGCCCATGTCCTGATAATTTCTATAAAATTAACTCCTCAGTTTCCCCCTTGGAAGAATTACGTTACAATTTTCTTTGTGCTCTCTTTGGAAGCTGAAGAAGCGGATGGAAGATGAAGGCTTCAGATTCCCTCCCTGTCTTGGTTCACGAAGGAGCTGTTTGCTCAGTTGACACTACAGGCAAAAATTGAATTCCTGTTTTGTTCTGTGTTAACACATGGGTACTGGATGAAGAGATGTTAATTTTTAAACATATCTGAAGAAGACAGAAGCCCACCTAGAACAAACCCATTTGTGTTTTAAAGGAATTTTCTTTTGGGCTGTTTGCTATCAGTCATTAGTTCTAATAACTAGATTCCTGCTTAGCCACAAAATGATGAGTCTTTCTGTCTTAGAAAGCAATATTCAACCACAAAAGCAAGGACTAAATGGCCTAAAGCAGTTGTGTCCCATCTTGCAACCAAGATATCACACAACTTAAAGACACTTGAGCTCTGCACACCTTCCTAAAGCAGGTTTGGATGAGTCTACATTACACGAGCAAAAATATCATTACTCTTGATCACACGATGGAAGAGGTTGTTGCAGCCTTCAGAGATGTAGACGGGGAGTTGGCATGGTCAAAATTCAGTCTGGCTGTACCTGGCTGAAGTGGTAGATTAGCTCTGGACTGTCAGGACTTTTCTCCTTCTGGGCACAGCTAGAGAGGACTTGGGGAAGGGATATGATGCAGTAGGACCACATTCCCTTCTTTGGTCTATTACTGAGATGTTGCAAGAATTTGGCCAGATCACTTCTCAATTTCTGGCATCAGTTTCTCTGTCAATAAAACAGGAATGATGCCATCAGCTCCAAGATGGAGGTTAGAAAGCACTAATGAAGAGCTGGCTGCAATTCCATCCAAATTTAGAAGGAAAATGGGCTCTTGTTCCCTTGGACCTAATGTAATAAATAAATAAAAGGAGCAGTCCTGGCTTTATTGCCAATTCTATCTGATTAGATGGAACTTAATTTCTGACATTTTTTCTGCTGGTGGATGTATTATAAAGGCACCCCACAGAACCAGCTTGACCTCTGGGCTCCTCATGATTTTCCTGGGTATGAAGTTACTCTCTTACAGAATTAGTTTACTCAGTATGCCTTTGTAGGGCTGGTGCTTTAAATCAGGCAGACACAAGCAGCTGTAGCCCTGACATGGTCATTTTACAGCTGGCTGCTGTTTGCCACCTCTCCCTCTTTCCCAGCTGCCAAGTACTGTTCTACCTTTCTTATTGCTGTGGAGATGACATTATCTTACACTGGAGAATTTCCCTGCCACAGAGTTGCTTTGGATAATGTTTGTGTACAGATGATGTTTATGAAAGCCAGGGGGCAATTTACTTACTGCAGTGGGCACCATTGCAACATGTAAAATCATCGTACACAAATACCATTGACTAAATGGCTCCCTTCCTTCTCATAATTCATTAGCAGAATAGGTTACCTGGGGATGGGAGGGAATCTCCATCACTTGGAGACTAAATCAGCCTGACTGTCTTTCCAAGGAGCATGCTCTTGCTGAATTGCACAGCATTGGGTTGGATGGGGGAATTGCCTGGGAAAACTGATGGGCTCCCTTATGCAGGTGGGCAGATGAGCCAATCACGGTGATCTCACTGACCTTAAAGCCTGAAAATCTACTGCTGCAACATTGGCTCTTCCAACACAGAAATCAAAAGACTGAAGGATAAAATATGTCCCTCTTTCTTTCTGAAATCTCTCCAAAGGCCAGGCCTGTGATATGGATTGGGCACACCAGTCTGCTCCAGAAATGGTAGATCCTGCTCACATGGAAAACTTAATTACTTTCCCTGCCTGGGCCCCTTGACTTACTGCTGTCTGTGGAAATCTGAGTAAATACTGTCTGGATTGATGACAGTCAATGGAAAACAGCTTTCTCCAGCCAAGAAGAAGGAAAGAGAGTGTTGAGCCAAAGTCCTTCCTCTGGCTGCATTGCTCCCCCAATCTCAGCTACTGCTCATGGCCTGAGGAGAGGTTGAAATGCCTTACCATGAAACCTCTGTTTTGAAGTAGTTTCCCAAGCTCTTTTTCCATATTCATCATGGGGCTTCTTTATCCCAGCAGCCAGTTCTTACCACCTGTGACCACCCCTTATTTACTTGTTGGATGCTGATGTTAGCACCAGGATGGATGTTTGCATGAGCCTGGTGCTGCATGCAGGCTGGCAGGAGGATTCTTAGACTCCAGTGCTTGTGGTGTGGCTCTGAAGATCCGAACTAGAAGTCAACAGTACCACTCAGCTTTTCAACACACAAATATACTGAAATTATTCTGAGAGGTGTCTCCTTTTGGTTGATCTTGCACTTTAGCTGGGACTATAAAAATGCCCGCTTGTGATAAGAAGTTGCTTTTATTATTGATCATCTATTGATCAATAGATCAAAAGATCAAAGATCAAAGAGTAGGTTTATACTGTTTTCTTAATGCTGTGCAAAGAAAAATAAAAATATTTATGGTTGGGAATACTTGTTTTATTCTCTCCCTGATGTCAGTAGCCACTCACTATCCTTTGGTGCTGCCTTGTCAGGCAAATTCATCAGGGCAGGGGAATTCCTGGTTAACACTTACCATAGCAAAACTCTAACCTCCTGGCTCCCACATCCCAGGATGGATAACCTCCTCATCTCAAGTATCAAATCTCTTTACCTCTAGACAGAGATAAAGAGAGTGTGTAAGAACTCAGGTAAACAGATTCCTCATCCCTGGAAACATTCAGGTCAGGTTCTGGGAAACTTGGTCTAGAGGGAGGCGTCCCTGCCCATGGCAGGGGGGCTGGAACGAGATGATCTTTAAAGGTCCCTTCCAACCCAAACTGTTCTATGTCTCTATGATGGTTCTATGACAGTGAATTCAGGTCGGTGCTGCATGTGGTGCAGGTGATCAGCAGCTGTGGCCCCACTCCAAGCCTGCCTCAGCCCTGGTGCCTGGGTTGGCAGAAGCTGGTATCTTGTCCCATGACTGCTGGCAGCCTTCCTTGCTGGTGGCTGTAAGGAACACTTGTTCTCACCCTGGTGCTGACTCCTGTGAGATGAACTTCTGCAGCCCAAGCCTTCAGAGAGGTGACCAGAGAAACACTCCATGTGCTTCAGCTCCTTCCAGGCTCTTTGAGATGTCCCTGCATCCACTAGTTTCAAAAATACAGGACTGTAGCAGAGAGTGTCCCCCATGGTAGCAGAAAAGTTCTGTGCTGTAGCTGATAAAGATTCTGCAAAATCAGCCCCCTTGGTCTCCACAAAGCTCCTGGGATGTGAGGAGCAATACAAATCTTATTTGCATAAGTTAGGAATTTGCCTGTGCCTGGGCAGAACTAGGAACAGGGAACATGTTCCTAAGACCAGCTCCACCATATTTTTGTGTCTGTTGGTACTTCCCTGTGTTGGGCTGTGTAGATCATTAATAACTGTGTCATTGCCTTCCGGTGCAGCCAATACAAATTAGCATAATCCATTTTCACTCAACATAGCCCTCAGAAGACAAAGATTTCAGCAGTCAGGATTGTTATCCTCCCTTAGGCAAACTGCTAAAATCAAGCTTGAAATTGAAAAATTGAAAAATCGAAAAACTGAAAAATGGAAAAATTGAAAAACTGAAAAACTGAAAAATCACCTCCTGGAGCTTAAACATGGTGGTTACAACACAAGAATTAGTTGTAACTATGGATTATGAGTCAATTCCTTGCACAGTGCAGGAGGATCTTCTGGTTTCTGATAGCTGTCCCAGTTCATTCGATCCATGTGGTTAGATCAGGCAAATGTTAGTTTTTCTCTAGGAGGATAGGAACAAATAACCTCAGGAACCAACCCCAAATTGAGCAAGAGGAAGTTTAGAGTGGATATTAGGAAAACTTTTTTCACCAAAATGGTTGTCAGGCATTGGAACTGACTGCTCAAGGAAGTGGTGGAGTCACCATCCATGGAAGTATTTAAAAGGTGTGCAGATGTGTCATTTAGGGACACGGGTTAGTGCTGGCCTGGGCAGTGCTGGGTTAATGGCTGGATTTGATATCCTTAAAGATCTTTTAAAAATTAAATAATTCTATGATTCTATACATGGCAATTTCTGTCTAGTTCACATACCCTATATTTCAGCTGCTTCCTTTTGCTGCTTTTGAAATGTGCACTTAGTTAAAAGACCTGTGGTGTCAGATGGGACACCAGCCTCTTCTTAACTATTGATGAAGGCATGTCCTAAGTGGCATTGGACCAAATCTGTGTAACTCTTACAGAGACTGATTCTATCTTATGAATTAGACCATCTGCTTGCATGGTGCCAATTATTTTAGGTCCTTGACTGCCTACCTCTGCACTTGTAACTTGCAGGCCCCTTTGTATGTCCAGTAGTAATTTTCCCTCTCTGCTGCTCTGTGCCAGCAAGTTATGAAGAAAATACAAAGCTTTCAGCAGTAACCCTGAGGTTAGAGGAAAATGTTCTGATAACAAATACTCCTGTTAGCTCCAGTAATCTTGGAATTAATAATATTAGTCTCCCCCATTTGTAGCACAGATTGTGGCTCTACAGCACAGAACAACAAAGACTTGTGGCGTAATCATTCTTTCAGTACCTGTCCTGCAGCATGTGTAGTTATCCCTTTTGTATGACTGGGAGAAAGAATATGCAAGAATGAGATCAGAGAGGCCACAGGTCCTGCTCAAGGACTCAGTGCTCTGTAGCAGGTCTGTGTAAGTTCCCATCTCCATTTGACTTTCCCTTTTATCCTGTCCCTAGGTCACAGGGACACAAGTGAAGTTGCTTTCCATAAGAAAATATGTGGGTTTGAATGGCTGTGGCTGATCTCCCCCATGACCTACCTCAAACTTATTTCTTTTGGATCTTGGCAAGCACTTCCCAAACTCTCTCCCACTGAGTGTTTAATGCCTTTCGTTTTCTAAGGATTATCCTTTTATCATCAAAAGTAACCTGCAAACCCCACCGCAATCAGTTAGGAGAATCCAGCTGATTTAGAGAGCGTTTTGTCAGGAGACAAAATGAGAATGTCAAATGCTGAAGATCACATGCAGCAGAATTGAGAAGCTCAGACTGGGGACTTCCCAAGAAATGTCTTCTGTTATGAGATGTGTCACAGGATTTCTTCTGTCTAAGACTCTCATTTTCTTGGGATAATTTGAAGAACAAGACTGCAGAGTGCTACAGAAAGAGCCTTTGTTTCTTTGTTCTTAAGCTATGGAAGGAAGTCAGGAAGCTGAACGGTTCTGACCCTTGGCCAGGAGCTGAACACGTTGCTGAGATTATTTTGCAATATTGATTGTGTGCTTGGCAGTACTAAATCTTCTGCTTGCACATAAACCTTCTCACCCTTGTTTTTGTGTCGTCGTCTAAACCCCTCCCTCTGCTCTAAGACTGCCAACTGTTTCCATCTAGCTCAGCGGGGTCCAAACAGTAATGAACTCTGATAATGCTTTATAAGCCAAAGCTTTATCGAGGCAGTCAGAAAGATGAGCAGCAAGGTGCCCATACAGTGCCTTATCCCATCACTGACAGCAAACACAAGATCAGAGAGATGCTGCGGCAGCTGTGCCCTGCCAGGAATACCTGGTGTCCCTTTGTCTGGCAGCCAGAGCCGATGCTGCCCACACCTTTTGGAAGAGGTGAGAGCAGTGCTGTCCCTTGGCTCACCAGGGCTGGAGGAGCACAGCACACCTTACATGAACAGTGTTCTGCCCACACTGCTGCTGCCAGCTGGGGACAGGCTGCTGGCAGTCTGTCTATCCCACCACTGGCACTGGTCAGAGGCAGGGCATCAGCAGTCTGCCTTTGTGCCAATATTGGCCATGGGGCAGGGTTCAATAGGCAGAGTGTCATCCATGCTGCCTGGTGACTACAAAGGCATTGCAAGTGGCTTATTACTGTATTTGGCACAGATTTCTCTGTTTGAGTCCATCGTTCTCAGCTCATCTGTAATAATCATCAGCACTGATAATATCAGCAGTAACAGCTCATCTCTACTCCAGCCCATCCCCTTCCCTTCCATCCCCTGTGCAAACAGAGGAGGAAGGGTCAAATGCTCTTTACACTTTTGACCTGGCTGTCGTGTACATTTACCCAGAGCTTTACACAGCAGCATCTCAAAGCCCTTTGTGTGACTAGAGTAAGCAGATCTTTGCCTCCACTGTGCAAATGAGGAGAACAGGAATGACAGGGACTGCCCTGGGCAGCAGTGGGGCCAGAGAGCTGAATGTGGCTCCTTTCTGACCTTGCAGGAAGACAAAGCACCATCAGGTTCGAGTGGTCCAGTTGGCATCTGTGACATCTGCCGTGATGGAGGTGGGACTCAATTTCCCTGTCTCCTCTCAAACTTCATCCAGCTCTGTCCCCTGTGGTCCACAGTCCAATGCACTCCCATATTTTCGTCACTCAGTATTGGGGCATGCGTGGAATATGCCTTAAGGCAGCAAGTCAAGCATGGTTTGTTAAGCACAATATGTTCTGAGACATCTCCTGTGTTGTGCCATGTGGCAGGAGAGCCTTTCTCACAGTTTTAAGTATCCACCCCATAAACAATAGATGTGCTTAGTCAGGGCCTCATTTTACTTCAGCTACTCTTCTGTCATGAGCAATATTCTTTTAATATTTACAGTGTTTTTCTGGTGCTAGCATTCATATCCCCTCAGAAGAAGAGCTGTCTTTACCAATGTACTATACTAACATTCCTATCCTGAATCCTTCAAAAATATTGACTTTTCAGAATAAAGTGGAAGAAGTCCAGAATTGCATGAATCAATGATGTAGGCATATTTACTGAAATTCTCTTGGGCAAGGGCTGACACATCTAAAGATTCACTTAAAAAATTTCTGGCACATTACGATCTTATTGAATAAAAATGAGTCTATCCAGGAAAACAGTACAATCCTGTTAAGTATTTTCAGATCCTATGGGACAAAGGTGTTCTACAAAAGCGAGATGGTGTTTATTAGGACTCAGCTGGATTAAGATAATGGAGTGTGAATAGCTCACTAAATAGTTCATATATTAAAAAGAGACAGAGAAATAGCAACCACAGTTTATGCTCTACAATATCAACCAGTGACAGGAAATACTTGTGCTGGCCTGATATTACACTGAGAAAAACCAGTCCTTCAATAGAGACCAACTTCCTAAAGGCATGTGCAGTGCACATGACAAATATTAGGAATGATGCTTTGAAGGTGCAGGCCTGCAAATTTCAGGTGCTTTAGTCCTTCCATCATTTCAGAGAATCCTTCACTTGTAGGTTAGCAGTGGTCAGCACATACAAGGTGCCCTGCACTGTTTTAGTATTCTGAAAGTACCCAAAAAGTGTCCTATTTTTAGGCCTATGGACCCATTTGATGTGGGGGTTTGAAGGCATATGGGAAATCCTGGAGACACCCCAAGGAGGTGATGTAACATGAGGATGAGGAAACAGGAGGAAAGCACTGACAAGAGTGGGGAGGATTGGAGGGTCAGGACTATTCAGTGCCTTGCCTGTGGCTGAAGGAAGATCCTCCAAGGAAGAGGCTGCTGCTGACAGAGGGCAACAGCTCTGCTCTGTCCATGCTGAAGCACCAGCCTTGCAGCTGGGGGGATTCTAGAAGTCCCACTGACATGTTAGTGCCTGTGAAGCTTTTAGTGAAGAGGTGAGAGAACATTTTTGTTCTCCTTTACATCCTGTTTGCATGCAGCTGGTTCTGGCTCCAGCTGTTGGTTCCCAAGGGTGTGGAAGGAGATGCCTGGATTCACACCATCCCCTGCCCTAAGCACAGAAGGTTGCCCACACTGATGGGAGGGCATTTGCCTAACAGGGCAGCAGGTGTAGTTTGAGCAGCCACTTTCTGTCTTCTCCACCTTATGTACAATTTACTTTATGAACTTGCAGCCAGGTCATGTGGATGAATTAACATATATTAATAAACACAATAAACAGAAAGGCATTTACTCCTTAAAAACAATGCAGTTCTCTCCTTACTTGAGGAAGACCTCAGCATCTTTTGGTGTTCTTCCTGGCATGTGCAAGTCTCTCTGAGCTAATATTCAGTCTCTACTTTCTTTTCATCCTTTAAAACCTTCATACTGCAATGTACTGTATTCCTGACTCAAAAGCAATATCCACTATGCAAATTATTGGCAGAAAGAGATCATTTTGTATCCAAGGTCAGCACACATTTACACTGAATTCATTATACAGCAATTGGCTTGGAAAGGCTTTTGAATGCTAAGATTGTTTATACAGTTTTTATTTCTTTATCTTATGCGGAGTTGGACTTCCACCTAGAAAGATATTTTGATGTTTTAATGGAAATCTCTAGTCATTTTGCACCGAGAATTGGAAAGAAATAGGAGTGCTGAAAAGGGCTCTCTGTCCCTTGCTATTGCTCTCTCTGAATCTGCAAACAAACCAAGAGCAGCTGGCTGCACGTAGAGCCCTGGCTTTTGCAGATGTACAGCAGGCAGGTGTAAAGGAAAGCCTGTGACTTCAAATCAAACCCTCTCCACTAATGGCTGCCAGTCACATGCCCTGGCCACTGTGATTCACTGTGTCAGGCAGGATCTGTCATGGCAAATAATATGAGTGAGGATGGTTGACATGTTGTGTCATCTGAGGAATCTGGAAAATAGTAATGTGATAAAATTCCTTCAAGAAAACCATCTTTTTTCATTAATCTACCTTTTAAAGAGATCTTCCTGATAGTCATGCCTCCTGAGAAATTTCTTTTTTTTTTTTTTCCCTTTTTGGGAAAGAATTTCCATCTTATCAAAATGAGACATTTCAATAGCATCCCCCTGAAAATTAAAAAAAAAAAAAAATCCTAAAAGACATTCAGTTTGAAAGTATTCAGCAATTTGTGCCAGAAAACTCTTCCACTGGAAATATTGTTTACTGGCTGTACATGAAACTTAGCTGAGCAAAAAGTTCCTTCCGTCTGAGGAATTAAAAATCAGACTATGTAAGAAAAATGACTTCCTGGTCACACTTTTACACAATCATTTCATGGAGTTTGACTGCCCCATAGCAGTCTATCTTTAGCAGGATCATTATGAGCTATTGGATACTGAATTAACAAAATGCCAGCTGTGTTCTGAGGGTAGAAGGCTGCAAATCAATAGTAGCTGGAAATAAAGAGTGTTGTCCAATAGCTAGATGACGAAAATCAGAGCTCACATGTTTGTACGCTTCACTCAACCTGAGCTACTGATTCCCGTTGTGACCTTGGGCAATCTTTCGACCTCCTTGCATTTTGTACAGTTTCACTGCATAATTGAGAAGCAGCAAGGCTTTGCCAAACCCAGATTTATGCATTAAAATCTTGTATATTTGGGGAAACTGATTTTCAGAAATATTTCCTACTTCTACAGTAGTCCTAAGCAAACAATTCTTTAGAGTGCTATCCAGTTTCTAAAATGGGAATGGAGTGGAAAAGAAGGAAGATACCAAGAACCAATATTAGAGAAGATGAGCATGTAAATACCATAAGCTGCCATACTAAAAGAGCATTCTTCTCCTGGAAGGATGTCTCCTTGAATGGGTGAAGCCATGCAGAGTTGCATTAACTCCATCTGGTCTGGAATCTGCTTAATAAGTCAGTCATTTATTGCCCATATATTTGACATGAATCTCTGAGGGACAGAATATATAATAATACAGGCCCAGTGAGCAAAAGGGGCCTGACTTGCTTGTCCTGCCTGCACAGGCACACTCAGAGCAGAGCTTAGCTTCTTGATGCTTCAGAAGTAACAACCCCTTTTGATATCCCCTTGACAAGATGTTTCATGCAGTATGTTAGAACTGAAAAACTGCTGGAGAAGAGTGAATGCAAACCAGAACATTTCCCACAGAAAAACAACAGGGCAGAGAGGGGGAAAGAAACTGAAATCAGATATTCTTTGTCCTGGCTACAATCCACAGACATTATAAAAAAGAGCACCAGGAAAACCTAGGATATATGGGTCTAAGAATTGTGTTTATGCTTAAATTTTGTATTTCTAGTTTCTAAAAAAATCATTGGACAATACTGTA
Organism: Acridotheres tristis; assembly: GCA_037013685.1. Classification (NCBI taxonomy): domain Eukaryota; kingdom Metazoa; phylum Chordata; class Aves; order Passeriformes; family Sturnidae; genus Acridotheres; species Acridotheres tristis. Next base: position 136,012,966 of record CM072886.1, on the reverse strand, counting down.
TTACATGGTTAATGGTTTATTCATTAATTTCTTAGCTCCTTGTTAACCAAGAAGTGTGTTACAGCTGATCAGAATCAGCTGTTTAGGGAAGGCCTGGGACAACACATGGTGTTTTTAATTTTCAGATAAGATAGATATTGTCAGTCCATAGCATCTAAAGGAGCTCAGTTATCCAAAACTTCTTTTGAAAAACAAGCAGTGGACTTGAGTGCTCTTTCTGTGATTTAGTCACTTGTCTGAATGTGGAAGATGTCAGCCATGACAATAGTTAGCGATTTATGTTAAAGTTGGATAATTTGCCCAAAAATACCAGGTGCTCTTGTGCTGTGGTGCAGAGCAGGCAACAAAAGCCTTCTTTTCCATGCTGTAAAGTGGAGCTTTGGTGTTCGTGGTATGGGTCCTGCTGGGTCTCTCTGACAAAAAAAAAAGCGCTAAAATAGTAATGCTGTTTGAGAGTCTCAGGTGTACTGCACAAAGGAGATGTGGGTCCTGCTGCTGTGCAGTCAGTGTGGAAGGGGTCCTGGCTGCTGAGCTCCAGAGGCTGCTGAGCTGTGGGCCTGCAATGGCTTTGCCCTGCTGGCTCAGGGAGTCAGCAGCTATGGTGGGGGCTGCTAAAACACAGCAGGGAGTCCCAAATGAGGGAGTCCCAAATGTCCTTTGTGCCTTCAGTGCTGCTGCATCCCACTGACTGCCCTGCATCCCACCTGGCCAGTCTGCAGGGAGGGCTCAGACACTCTGCTCTGCCCAGCTGGCCAGAGCCTTTTGCAGGGTCACTTTGTTTTGAGAGGGAAATGGGAATTTGAGAAGAGCTCCTCTCATTGGCATTGCTGTAGGTTTTTCACTATTAGATTGAAGCAGAAAGATATTCCCTTAGTCTCCCAATATCTTAGAGTAGCAACATCTATGAAAGGTCTGTCCAATGAAAAAGTAAGACTTTTCAAGGAGTCAAAGAGCAAGTTTGTCCCAACAATTTATTATTATGGGAGATCACAGGCAGTGATGTGAAAGAAAAGTGAAAAAAAAAAAAAAGACCAAACCCTTGTATTTAAGTGGTCCCAGTAGCAGTGACGATTGTGCCTTCAGACAGCAGAGGAGGATGCTGGAGCTCTGCAGAAGGAGGCTTCTCTGACTTTAATGTCTTATGACAAAACAAGAGCCATTCAACATCAACAACACAAGCAAGGACCTCTGGTTTCTCCACAGCTCAAACTGACTTGCAGGTGGCTACAAACCATGACTATTCAAATACTTCTTGATCCTATAACACTTGGCAGTGTGTCTGTTCAGGATAGCTGTATATAGAAAAAAGGGATTAGAAATATTTTATGTTTTTTAAAGTCCAGATTCACTCTTCCCCCCAAAGTGCCATGAGAACAGTGAATAAAAGGAACTTAGTACCTTGGGAATAATGTAGATTTTATAGTTGGATGATGCTTCCAGAAAAATTAATCTGTTGCCTGTATGACTTTGAGAAGTGCTAAGAGGAGGGAGCACTGAGATGGAAACTATGACAGCACTGGAAGCAGAGAATAGACTTTAAACATGGAAGCAGAGGGATGTGTAAGGAGAATATGGTTTCCAGTTCAATTTTCTGAAATATCTGTGTTTCTACCATCTGACTCCTTACCACCATTTTGTACAAATGGGAATTTGACTGTGGGAAAAGGGTCATGTGTGTCTTTCCTCAGCTCTTGTCCCAGACAGTGACCTGCATGGCTGTGACTAATTTGGCAATTACTCTTTGTTGAAAGAGGATCTCCTCAAATTATTGTATGTAATTTTTTTTTTTTAAATTAGATTTCAAAATTGCATTTTTTTGTTTATTTTTAAGTGATAAAGAAGAGAAAAATCCTATTTCCGTTTTTATCCACTTAATTATTTTTCCTTTTGACAGGAAGGCAGATGTAAATAAGCAATGCTGAGTGTTTGCCTAAGAGGAACACTTTTGATTATTTTTTTCCTTGTTCACCTTATTGAAAGAGAGAAGGTCATCGCTGTCTTACACATAATCAAATTTAGACTGGAATTTCTTTCTTTAGGAAGAAATGCTCACTCTTCTTCCCTACTTCTTTGTGCCTACCCGCTCTTTATTTCACTCTTTCAAAGGAGAGAATTTACTAAATAAAACATAGGGTATTTTTGGATCTGATTCTAGTTTTTAATTCGGTAAAAGGATTTTCTTTTCATTTTTTTTTCAATTAATTAAAGAGACAAGATAGATCCACTTTCAATATCTGATTTATTTTTGCTCTCAAAAGTCTGCCCATGATTAATTTTTCTCTAATTCTATGCAATCTTTTCAGACTGAAATTCCTTACTTTAAAAAAAATGTATTCCTGAACATTCACATTTACTTTGTGAGAATAAAATGTGTATCTGTGATACTAATGCTAAGATTTTATAATGGACCCCAGTGTCTGTGCTTTGAAGATTGGCAGTGAATATTTGACCTCTAAGGTAGGATGTGTAGGCAAAGGTGAGTGACCATTGCCTTGGACAGAAGTTAAGCTCTCAGTATATTACAGTGACAGTTCCCCTTCAGCTTCCCCTCTGGCACTGACTTTTGTACCCTTCTTGGGGTTACAAACCAAAGCCTGAGCAGTGCCAATTCCACCTGTTCTTTCTTGATCAGTTCTGTTTCTGGACATCTTTTTGAAATGAGGTGACCCGATGTAATTTTCATGACAATTTCAGTTTTTTTTCTTTTTCAGCTTTTTTAGTCTTTGTAATTCACCTCTAACTGGAAATTTTCAAAGCACATTAATGTTGTTTTCCACAGCAGAACTTTTCAATGACTCTTCTGCAGTGTAACTGCAAAAAAAAGCTGAGTTTGATTCTCCATGTATTAATGTTCCACTCTATGACTTCGTGGGTGATCTTTAACTCCTCTCTTCTTATTGTCTTCATCTGTGCAATGAGGACAGTGATTGCTTTTCACCTTTAATAGTGGGAATATGAACCACTCCAGTAGGATTCAGCATCAGTACTTTGCCTACAACTTCATTTATCTGAGGTTTAATTACTTTTACATAAATTTCTTAAAGCTTCCTTAACTCAGGCTTTGCATTAGTTTTACTGATTGCTGTCTCAGTGGTATCCTTGCATTCTTTTCCACCACACTCACTATTACTGTGAAACTGCAAACACAACATGGCCGTGACAGATCAGGTGTTCAGCTCTCCTGCTCTGAGCCTGCCAGCATTGCTCTCCACACATTTCACCCATTCAGCACAAACTTACAGAAAATGCAAAGAAATAGTTTGTAACTTACACAATAAACGGCTCAAGGAATAAAAACCAGACAGAAACAGAGATGTGAAAAATGGATACAGAAAGTTGAACCCTGGTTGCAGCACTGGAGGTCCAGTCCTGCCCTTACTGAAACAGTGACTATGATTCCCCTGGAGCTAACCATTGAAAAAACAACATATATAGATTTTTTGCTATGTATGTGGATGTCTACCCACAAACAAACCAAGGCATCTACTCACACTGCTTTCCTTTCAGCAGCCAGAGCAGGCCTGTATTTTCCCTTTGCTTTCTTGCTCTTCTCTCTTTTCTCTCTGATCTCTAGGCAGAAATTCATCAGTTGTGAAAGACTGCAGCCCTCATCCAGACTTCATTTCAGCCCTTTGTTTTTTACTCAATTTGTGAACAGAGAACCAAATTTATCTCCCCTTGTTATTATTTAATTCTGCAATTATATTGCATTGGTTTGCAAGACACTTGAGGTTGTAGATTTCAGGAGAGGTGGCATACAAAATAAATGTCTATTGACTTGGCAAGGCTGAGGATGTCTCATTGATTCCAATGTTCTCTGTATTATTCTCTGTGTGTTCCATGCTCCATATCCCCTACCTTTTCATTACTATTTTTTTTTAATTGCTGCTGCATGTTTAATACATGTCTTCATTGAGCTGTCCACAATAATTCCTGTATCTTTTTCCTTGGCGGTAACAACTAATCCAGAGCCTGTCAATGTTTACAAGTAGTTGAAACTGTTTCCCACAAACCACATGCCTAGGCTGAGTTTCATCTAGTATGCTACTGTCCAATTACCTAGTTTGGTTTAGTTCATTTGAAGGTCCTTACAATCTCGTGTCTTAGCTAGGCTGAACTATTTTTGTTTCATCAGCATGTTTTATTCCTTCCCTTTTCCTTTCTGCAGCTTAATTAACGTGTATTTTTATTACACTTCTGTGATGAGTTGCAGTGAGATATATGGCTGTTACTTTGAAAGGGAAATGAGACAGCTGTCTATTGAGAATGACCCCAGTATTGGGTTATAATCTCTGGACAATGCTATTTGTTGATCTCCTGAGAAAAGGTTTATTGACTTCTTTTTATGGCACTTTAAATTGCAATTATTTACAAGCATAAGAAGACATGGTTTTTTCTTGATCTGCATTTACCTGAAGATCAAATAGCCTCTTATTATTGTGAATATAGTCTGACAAAGTCCTTGCATTACTGGAATAAGAGTTTTCCTCCTATTTTATGGACAGAAATCAAAATCACTCAGGAAAAATTTACAAAAGATGACAGAAAAGAGGTCTACCCATCCCAGTCTCTTAGGTGTGGGACTGAAAAGCAATAACACTTCTATGATACTTTTCCAGTCTTCAACAACTTGAGTTTCTCAGGGATTTTCACAGGTAAAGTCAGTATTTGTTCTCTCTCCATGGCAAGCATTTAACCTGGGATAAAGAAAACTCTGGTAAAAAAATAGTGGATGTTTCTGAGTGGTTCCTGCTCAGGTGGTTGCCTCCGCTTGTGAGGTTCTCTGGGTAGTTTCTGCAGCAAAAAGGAATTGTGTACAGGTCCAGGCTTGGACCACAGGTCTCCTGTGGACTGTAGAGAACATCCTATAAAATATCTGTGTACCTTCATCATCATCATGCCCTTGGCTCCAGGACAACTGTCTCTGCATGGCAAACACTCCCATGGCTGGATTGCTGGTTGTCTGTATTTTTACAACAGACAGGGAGGAAATAATATTTTAACCACTGGGGAGAAATTTCCCTGAGGCTTCTCCAAATCTGCACAGCAAGCCAAGGACAGTACTGGTAGAATCAGCTTTTCTGCCTTTAGTTGTAGGCTCTTGCTCCCTGTTTCCTCATTTGCTGGTTAATCTCTGTTCCTAATCTCGCCCTTAATTCACATTGCTGCTATTTCACTGGCCAGACACTCTCAGTGGATTTATTCTTTATCATTTCTAAGTTTTTCCATGATCCAGCAGGGCCTTCCATTGCTCCCATCTCAGCTGGCATGCTGTTGACCCCTACAGATCACAGGATTGCAGGATAATTGATGCTGAAAGGAACCTCAGGAGGTTTCTGGTCCAAACTCAGCTCAAAGAAAGGCCAGATCTGAGATCAGATTAAGTTGCTCAGGGCTTTATCTAGTTTAGTCTTGAAAACTTCCCAGGAGAGAGACTGCACGAGTTGTCTGGGTAACCTGCTCCAATATCTGACTTTTCTCTTGGGGAAAAAGCTTTTCCTGATACCCTGGTTAACCTTTTGTGTTCAAACTTATGCCCAGTGTCTCTCCTCTCCCCAGCATCACTATGAAGAGCTTGGACATCTTCTTTATGGCCTCCTTGTTGGTGCTGGCAGGCTGCTGTAATGTCCACCTGAACCTCTTCTCCAGACTGAACAAATCTAGTGCTCCAGCTCTTAACATTTTTTCTTCTCCATTTTTTCAATGTATTTTTTGTATTCAAAAGAACACAGTGTATAGATGTGGCCCAGCAGGAGCTGAGTGGGAGGATGGTCCTCCCCCACAAACTCCTGGCTGTGCTCCCACCAGCACAGCCCAGGATGCCATTGACCACCTTTTCTGCCAGGGCACACTCCTGATGCACAGGCAGGACTCTGTCTGCCAGGAGTCCTCAGAATCATCTCAGTAAAGCCAGTCAGCTCCAGCCTGCCTTGGATAGAGCACAATCATTAATCACTCTCCTCTGAGCATAACCCTCCAACCAATTTTTACCCATGCAATTGGTTGCCCACCCATCCAGACCACAGTGTCCTCAGGTACAAATGTTGCAGACACTGTCAAAAGCCCTGCTAAAGCTGACATAAGTGTTATCCACTGTTGTTTGATCACAGAAAACAGTAAGTTCGATCAGAAATTATTTACATTCAGTAAATCCAAGATGACTTTGTTATAAGGGGTTCCTTGCTCTTCCCAATGAATGGGATGGGACCTGTTGAGCCCCAGAAATGTTTCCAGAATCTAATAGTTTTACAATTTCTTATAACCTTGAGTTATAAAGTGATCTTGAGTTCACTTTTGAGTTTCATTTTTCTCATTCAGGAATGTGCATTTCTCTCCTTGACAACATTTCATCCTCCTCCCTCATGAATAGTGAAGGAAGTTAATTTTTCTGAAATGTCTACCTCTTTTGGCATTTGGTCTTGTCTCTCTGGGAGACACAAATGATTCCTTTATCGACTTCATCTTCTTTGTATATTTGAAAAAAGTTTTATTATTTACCTCGAATTCTTATGTAGTCTTTATTTCGCCCTTTCATTAGCTTTTCCAGTTTCTTTGGTGTAGTTTTTTTTTGTTACAGCCATCTCTCCATGTTACATGATTTCTCTGTCCTCCTTAGTACAGTACCTGCTGGGTTTAATGATTTATATTATTATCTTTGGTTACTTTTTGTTAAATCTGAATTTCTTGCAGTTCACCTAGCAGGAACACAAAAACATTTGACTTTATTTTTTGTATCACTTTTTTATATTCTGTGTTATTTTCTAATATTGCTGTTCTTCACAATGTGGATTACTGCCATTCCCATGCTCCTATGAGGAAACCTGCAAAAACACAGGATTACATTTTATTTTTAATCCTGCCCCTCCCTCCTGTCTGGAGAATACAGGAGCAGTGAAGCAACCCAGGACATGTGGGCCCCAGTGAGAACCTTGTCACAGTGCAGCACTGCAATCTATTTTACATACCTGTGACATCTCAGTTAGCAAAAGTCATGGCTGTGGTACTGCTTGTCCAATGCCTTTCTGCCAGGAAAGCCCTCTGAGGAAGAAAGCATCATTTCATCCCCTCTGCAAGAAAGACAAGACTAAATAACATATGCAGGTGTTGGGAGACCAGAACAGCAGATTTAATGCTCTGTCTCCTTTGGGGCTTGCACAGTGTCCCTGAATCCATGGGATTCGTCCCATAACAAATCTTAGGTAATATGCAATAGAGTACTATGCTGGTTTGAAAGCAAGACCAGTGAGAGACTCCAAGTCAGAAATACAATTTAATAGGAAAAAAAAAAAAAAGATTAGAAAAAATAAAACACATGCAATAGTACAAAAGAAACCCACTGATAGAGTCAGAATACAACCTGACACCCTGACACCCTGCTAGTTAGGGTGGTGGTAGCAGCCCAGATGATGTGGTCTTGTTGAAGTAGTGATCCCATAGAAAAGTCTGGTAGCTCTTGTCCTCTGGAAATCAGTGGGAAAGGGCTGCTTTGGTGTTCCAAATCTCAGATTTTATCTAGGTGGAAAGGCTTGGCTCCTCTCCCTGGCTGGAGAATCTCCCAGTGGGATGATGTGATTTTATCAGTTATGTAGTGGGACTCAATGGCCCATTAACAGAAGATGTCTTCCTGGAGGAAGGATGGGTCGTGGAAAAGATAAAGAAGACTGCCCCATCTGGTTTCAACAGATGGTGGTAGAATACATACTTTTGGGCACATCTTTATGTTGTAACCTAGGACAAGTACCCAAATGCACTTGCTAGAATGGAGCAACTGGCAAAGCAAAGTCCTGATGTCATTGCCTGATTGTAGATGTCTGGTCTAGAAGGGCTGACGGGCATTTCTGAAAGGGTAGGAGCAGTCTTGTTTCTTTGATTGTATATAGGATTTAAAAGCATATGGTACAATGTTCCTCCTAGGAAAGAATCGGAATCGGAGACAGATTTGCCCTTGGGATTGTTTGTCGCTTGGTGTTTTTTAGAAGAAATCTCTGGTATGCTTTTCACTTCCTTAGTTCTTGCACTTGGGTTATCTAGGATCTCAGTTCTGTGAGATGTTTATTTCAGTCACGACTTTGTTCTTAGACGTTCTAGTTACAGTGTAGAAAGTTGCTCCTTTGCTTCAGCACAGAATATTTCCTCATCTGAGTATTTCGAAATATAAGATAACCCCTCCTTTAATTAATAATGGAGTATTTTACTGAATACCTGTGAATTAGTAGGTCTTAAAAAAAAATCAGGATAAAAAAAGACTCTTAAAAAGAAGTAATTAGTCATAAACTAGAGACACAACTGTAGCCAGTTCTTTCTCCTGCTTTAATCAGAAACCCATCCTGCTCTTGGATCTCTAGTTTCATTCTTGTTCTCTTTCAAGTAAGGGCCTTTTCTGCCCCCTCAGTTTAGTTTTTGCCAGGAAAGAAGAGTGGTTGAAAACAATGCACAACAATTACAAGTATTCCCAAGTGCTAGTCTGTTCTGTTTCTTTAAATGTTTTGTAAATAGGTGCATACTTCGATATATACAATATGTACATATAATATTTTCAGAGATACAGTTTTCTAAAAACAGGCTGATGACATTAACCTCAGCTCCATACTCCTGTAGACAATTACTTGGCATGATTTCTAGATGTGTCAAGTGTCAGTAGCTCCTTCTTCATTGCTTGGAAGAGCTTATTGCTTTAAGAATGAAATTGGTGCCTTTACCCACATGGTCTCTCCTAACTAGGGAAGAAAATGAGGGTTCAAGGAACTGCTTGAGGCTCTCCTTGAAATCATATAACAAAAAGGAGATGGCACCTCACCAGAACAGCATCCTCTGATCTAGTCATCTAATTTGTGTTTAGGGATTGCTCATACATGCCTTTCTCATTTCATAAAGGAAGACATTAATAATTCCTGGCAGGGGACAAATACTTCCATCTCCAGCTCTTTTACCACCCATGAAGATCACAGAATAAAGCCACAACTGAAGGGCATTGTCTGACATTCAAACACTGGAGATTTTTGTCTGTGGCTCTAAGCAGTCAAGGGGCAGCTGTGAGAAGATGCCCAAGCCTGGCACTTCCCTGGCCTGTCCCCAGTGGGACCCTGGCTGCCTCACTGTGCATTGCTTGTGGTGCAGTCTGGGTGGCCAAAGGAGCTGACAAACAACCTTGTAGGTGCCAGTGTCCCCTGAGGGCTGGGGACAGCACGTGCTGCTGATCCTGCTGGATGCAGAGAGTGCCTGGTGCGTGGGCCACACTCAGTGTCCCAGGCTGAGCCTCTCCAGCATCAGGGGCAGGGCAGGACCCACGGCCCCTTGCTCACCCCAGCTGCAGGCAGTTTGACTTCCAGCCTCATGCCCATGTCACATATGTGAGTAGCCCAAGTCCTGCCTCTGACCAGGGGCACTGCCTTAGGCTGGGATGGAGTCTCTGTTCTGCACTGAACAATGCAAATGGATGTTGGTGGATTTCAGGGCAGGAGTTGCCCTCCCAATCCCAGGGGCACAGGCGTCCCCTGCACATATAGAGCATGCATGATCATACACAGATCAGAACTCCAAACTCACCCTTATCTTATCACTATAAGTGCTGCCCCAGTAGCTCTTTGTCCAAAGCCTTGGGGTGACCAGCCACGCCCTGTTGCTGCATTGTGTCTACCAAAAATGTAATTTCATCCTGTATTCCTTTACCTTATAACTCTGAATTCATTTATGGATAATCATTGTGATTGCCAACTCAGTAAATATTGCTTTAATTTCTGAAGAAGAAAAGGAAGAGTGAATAGTGAGCTTGAAATGATTCACTGAAATTTCCAATGTGAAGCAGAATTCCCAATTTGATCATGTGGAAAGAAAAATAAAATGTTTTGTTGTTCATGGATTTGAAATAGAGATACTGCCCACCAGAATAATAGGAAAATCACCAGACAACCTCTTCTGAGTTTGTTTGGTGATCTTTCTAGCCTGTCAAAAATTAGTGGAGACATTTTAAAACAAACAAAAAATCACAACCAAATATTATAAACTAAGAATTAGTAGGAAAACTAAAAGACAGCATCAGGATGAATTTCTTGGCATGAGAAAAGAATTAAAATGAATTCAGCCCATACAATGTGATGCATGCACTTAGACTGAGATGACAGGGCAATATAGACTCCCACCAGTCACACTTTTTGTGTCTTGCAGGAGATGTTTTATATATATATACATAGTGGCTACATCACTTCTTTTCCCTTGGTCTATGCTCTATTCATGAAATTACATGTGTCATTTTGGCTTACATAAAAATATTTTGTTGTAACAGAAACACAAACCTGCTGTGTTGCCTATGGTTCCCTCTGTGAAATTTTAGATCATTAGTTTCAGTGTTTTAGAGCTTCAGGCACTGCTTTGCAGTGATGGTCTAACGATCTGTGTTGCCCATTGCAATTAAAACATGTAAAACTGCTTTAAAAATGTAGTATTTGTGAGAAATGAAGCAGTCATTCAAATCTGTGGGGAAAATTTTCAAACACAGCTACAGTATCTTCTCATCTGCTCTCTGCTTCCATTATTGATTGTAATGGAGAAGATGTATTCCATGGAAATTACTTACACTGGATGACTATAACTTCATAATGGAAGGTCACAGAATAAATGAAAATTAGTTTTTTATGATTTTTGCTTTGTAATTTAATACAAATCTTCAACTGGTGTAAAATGGCAAGTTTTGCTGAGATCAAGAGTGTTAAAGAAATTTACTTTGGCTTAGCGGCTCTGGAGCACAGAACTCAATCAGAAATGTAATACTTCTAAGTAAATTTCTGAGTGAAATCTGAAATTTTCTGTTGATCAGATTTATTCAGCTATCTTTAAAAATATCTTTTTCAAGATCAGTTAGGTTTCATAGAAGAAATCCCTTCCTTACTGAAGCTGATGAAGAAAAAGACATCTTGCTCTTTTCACTGGAGCATATGCAAAATTAGTGCCTTTCAAATGCTGCTAGCAAAAATGAAGGGAATGGAGGGAGAAAACCAGGCAGTGGCTACACTACAGTTCTCAAGACAGAAAATGACTGTGCTGCACTCAGTATTTGCTCTTGCATAACATGGAGGTGTCCTGATCTCATCTGCACTCAACACTTCACAGCCACAAAATATAAAGGGGAGTTTAATAGTCCCAAAACTCAGGGGCTTACACTATGGCAGCACATAATGAAAATACAGGAAAGACCAAAGAACTACAGCTGCTGAGGATATGGTGTTTTTAAGAGAAGAATAGGTAGGTAGTCAAAAAGATATGAAGGAATACTGCATCCAAGTGTGACTGCTGCATGCTTGGAGATGAGAATGAAAGGCAAAAAGCAATGCAGAGGAATTCATCAGTCAAGTCTGTCTTCATTCAGCACCAGTGCATAAAGCCATTGCAAGGTCATGTGAGTGCTCATACAAAATACACAGGCTCCTTGAGATGGGATGACTTTTCACATTCTAGAAGAGTTTATGCACTTTGGAATTTTTTTTTTTTTGCTAATATGCACTAAATTGCTTTTTGGTGTACTGATCTCTAGAATTGTACTATAAGTTTTCTAACGTGGCCTTGCAGATGGATTTGACCATAAATCTATGCATGGGATGTGCAAGGATATCATATAAACCTTTCAGTGTGCGAAGTTATGTTTATTCCACTAAGGGGAACTGCAGCTGCTGGTATCTGTGAGTCAAATAAACCTCTGCCTTATTATCATATTGCTATTTAATAATATGGAACAAACATCTGTCTTCAAATAAAAATTTGAGTTGATTGTTCTGTGTCTTGTGGGCATGAGTTTCTGAGGTCAGTAGGGACTGGAAAAAAGTATTGAAATACAGTGATAATGCTGGAGGTTTGTGGATATCTGAAAAATAATTGAGCTTCAGTTTAATTTCAGTGGGGCCTGGGGATCTGGAAAATATTCTTGATCTAACAGACATTTGCAGAGCTAGTGCTCTTTTAAAAAAGAAATATTTTCATATGATTTCTAATTATATTCTTTTCTAATGAATGGAGACAATTTCAGATGATTTGTGGCAGGAGATAGACAGAAATGTTGAAAAATCAGATGGGAACAATGTGCACTGATGACTTTCCTTGAGTCTCTGTAGGATGATTATTATTGCCTTCTACCAGACATAGAGAGGAAAGTGTATCAGTGAATTGGTAAAAGGTCATTCTACATTTCTTTCTCATTTCCCTAATAATACAAAGGTTAATCTTTATTTAAGTCCTTTCTCTCTGAAGTAGATCCATTAACAAGTGAAGGATCAAGCTATCATGATAGATATCCTCAGAGCAGTCACAGTGATGCTTTCTTTCCCCTCCATCCATGGTCTGCAGAGAGCTGGTGGCATCCAGCACTGGCTCTTCTCCCACACATAAAGCCTTGTAGAGGCCAGGGCTAGTCCACATTATCATTCCTATGCAGAATCAATTTCCCATCTTTCCTTCCAGTGCTTTGCATGACAAGTCTTACTGATATTGAGGTGTTAAGTTTAACCTGGCTCTGTGCTGAAGTACAAGATGCCATCAGATACAGATGACAGCTGCTCTAGCCTCCTGCTCTGAGCAGAGCTGTCCTACTCCAGGTTTCTCAGAGCCTCATCCAGGCTGGTTTTGAATGCTTCCAAAGATGGAGGTGGCTCTGTCTCGCCTGGGCTCCTGATCCCTAAATGAAATATTCCTTTCTTGTGCCAGTTTGAAGATTCCCTTGCTGGAACCTGTGACCTTTGCCTTATCCTTTTGCTGTGACTCTGAGCAGAGGGGTACTGGGGCCATCCTGGGGCTGCAGCCCAACAGGGCTGGCATGAGCACAGGAGGCAGTACAATGCACCAGCTCTGAGGGCACATCTGGAAGTGTCCCATCCTTCTCCTTTTAAAGGAAGGTGTCAGAAGACTTCCACTGATGAGAGCTACTGCTTTAGGCATTCTCCTCCTGCTACTCATTACAGATTGGCTCAAACAATGAGGCAAGACTTCAAAGTAAGCATAAGAAAGACTACTACTCTAAGAGTCAAAACTGTAGCAATTATCACTTAAACCACCTTTAACAAAGCAATATTCACATCCAGTCCTTTCACCTTCTCACCATCAGCAGTGCCCTGCAGCATCAAGGTTCACAGGATAAGTCCACTTGTCAATAAAGAATTTTCTCTTGTATTTGAATTGGTTTAGTGTTTAATTTCATTGCTATTCCCTTCTTACCACCTGCATCCTTTCCTCTAGCTTATGCCTTGAGACAGGAAAGGACAAATGACCCTTCTGCCTTCTCTAAGGTCTTCACAGCCCAGAAGGGAGCAATCCCTGGTGTTCTCTCTCCAGCTGCCCTGAACCAGGGGCCTCAGCAGTAGCTCCACAACCATCTCTAATAGCACTGCTGCACAGATGGGATCTTCCAAGAGGGCAGAGCCAACATCTGGAGGCTAGAAACCATGTCAGCCATCCTAAGCTACTGGTTTCTATTCCTGAACTGGGACTTTCAGGTAAATAACTGCAATCATTGCAATTTCTTCTCCTAGGAGAATGTTACCAAGACTTCTATTGTTTTTATTGACCTGCCTTGTTTTCCTGTAGCCCTGCAGCTCTGCAATATTCTCTCTGAAATAAGGGGACTCGTAATTCACAGTGTTTATTTGACAGCCTTTGTATGGTCAGGGAAAGGGAAAACAATCCTGGGGAGGCACATTTTCCCTGTTTCACTTGCTGTGATCCCCATATGTTTTGTCTCTTCTGCCCGAGCTAAGGGGGTCATGTAGTAGGCACAGATTGAAAATGTCCTGTGGTTGTAATGTTCAGCTTTTCAGAATGTTTGCTGAGCCTGACTCACAAACAAGTTTAACAGTCAAGCCAGGGTGAATATTTTGTCAATGCGATATTTTAGAATAATAAATAGACCAGTAATTTATTTAAAAGATGCTCCCATTTCATAAATATTTCCATAAAAGCTTGAGGAAGTTTAATTATGTGACAATCCTTCACCCCATTGTTGAAGAGCAGAATTAAAACTAGCTTCACTTTCCCTGATCAGAAGCTCTGTGCTTTCTGATCAATTGTTCAGAAGCTCTGCTTTAAATGATTGTTAAATGATTCAGAAATCATATTTATGTGGAGCAATTGTTCCACTGATCTTCACAAAAACCCATGATGGGAAAACCATCATTCTTTTTATGAAGGATTGTTCTTAAATCTGTATTTCTTTCTTTCACCAAACGTGCATTTTCTCTAATACAGCTTTGGGTCATTTTAAAATTTTCTCTATAGAAAACCATGCTAATTACAGGTTGATTAGATAAGTAATTAGTGAACCAGCAAGTTGCCTGCATAGCCTAGCAAAGCTGTTAGAAAAGGTTTCAGCAACTGAAGCTCACGGGAATATACAGCTTAAGCTTCTCAGAATGAGAGCAGGCATCCAATCAATATTTAAGCCTATTTCACAGCCTTTCTTCCTGTGATTTTAACTTGCTGCTCAGCTAACCAAAAGCCTGCGATATGACACTTTCTATTTTAGTATGTCTTTTTTTTTGCAAAGATTGAGAGGGGAATTCTTAATACTGAAAATCATTAGAAATAGTTCACCTCACGATTTCTTTGTTAGACTACAAACAGAATTATAGATGGATTCAGGAATATGGAGTCTGAATACTTCATATTGACAAGAGGTCAGACTCCACTCTAAGTAATACCAATGCAAATCAGAAGATTTTTTTTTTTTTCAAAATCCAGTGTAGTTACTTTAATTTTAGCTAGTATAACTTTTAAGATTATTTTCAGGAAGGAAGTTCTTACAAAGTAAGAAGTGATACATATAAAAATCACTATTTTTATCAACTGGCACTTTTGTTTTTCACTGAATAATCCTTTGCTGGTGAAGTTTAGGGATTTGGACAGACATTTGTTAGCTCCACAAAGGGAAAGTATAAAATACAGTGAAGACTCCCTATAATTTTCTTTAATCTCAAGCCGAGTTACTACCAGCATGACCCTGAAAGTAGTATTACTTCCTGAATACACAGCCTTGATGAACAATAAATTTTTCTTTCATGACAGGTTTATTGTTTTGTTGAGGAATTGCTTGAGAGGTATTTCATTGTATATAGTGAAGGTGTAATTGGGCTACAGCGGCGTATTCCTCTAATGTGTTAGGCAATAATTTCATGTCACCTTTTTGTACACAGGGATTTCATTCTGTTAAACTGATTGATTACTTTATCAGGATTCATTTGCTGGCATTTGTATAAAGCAGTGCCTTGCTGAAGGGAGAAGAATAAAACTTCAGTCCTTTGCCAGGATGGTGGGATCTGTGTGAGAGATGACAGCAAAGCAGAGTGTGCTGCACGGGGAGGTCAGCAGGGCATTCAGTTGTCCAGTCTCTCTTTCCATCCAAGACAGACACAATTAAACCCACCGTTTGCCTTCCTTGTCACACATTTGTGTTAATTGTTCTTAACAGTCCTGGTCATCCCTTGTGGTCTGAATCTGCAGATACACAGACCTCTCTCTAATGCCTCTTTCCACTGCCATTGGGGAAGCCCAAAGAGGCAAAGATGTACTTTTGAAAATTGCACCCCATCATGATTGAACAGTGCCTCACCATCCATTATAAAGAAATTGTCCCTAAGTTCTGAAAAGTATTTGTCATTGGTTTCTCAAAAGCATCTGCTACTGATCTGACAATCATTTAAATTGGATTGTGCTGAAGAAAAGCTGACCTTCTACTTTCTACAGTGAGGTCTCCTATTGAAATTTGATAAATAAAATCAGTCAAAATCCCTTTAAATTTCCTCTTGGAATATTTCCCTAGACAGAAGCCAAAGTGAGGAATATTAGGCTAAATTCTCTCTTGACATAAATCCATTGAACCTAAATTAATCTACCTCTTGGAACAACCTGATTGTGGCATCAGGTGAAGTATCCTTTTAGCACAGCACTGAGGACCTAAACTAAGTTACATCAGCAGAGAATTTGTTTTGCTATTGCTGCAGTCAGAGAACTCTGATTTTCGGATTGCACTGGATAAATGTTCCTTGCAATGCTTCATGATGAGATTTCAGCAATAGAACTTACTTATGTTTCCTTACAATTTTAATTTACAAAATTGATCCAGACAGAAAACAAGAAGATTTTCTTTCATAACCAACAAGGATGTTCCTGTGAAGTTTTGAAGAAAATCTATTAAGCTATGTTTGAATCGCACTTCATTAAACATTTAGGCTGACTTGCTGTTTTGATATTTGTTATAATGGCTTTTGTGTCTTGCTGAAAAACTTGCTGCACTGTTGCTCTCAGTCAGAATTTCCAGAGAGCTACAATGTTTTGGAGAGTGCTAGTTATGTGTGAAGAAGCAGTCATAAATGAAAACACTGAACTAATTATATCTTGAATTTTTTTGCCTAATGTTATTTTGAGGAGCCCAAAGCACAGCCTGCAATAGAGAGGGTTCCCAGCCATTACCAAATCTAAATTCCCCTGGATAAAGCAAGACAGACTCTTGCCTCTGTATTGTCTGTCCTGTCTCTATATTTGTCTGTGTAAGGTCTTCCTATGGAGGTGCAGTTTTCATGCACATTAGTCACCCTGAGCAGGCTGCAAAAAGTTGATCCTGACCTGCACCGTGCCATCACTTGCCAGCAGACTTCACTGCTAATCTACCATGAAGGATGCTTCATTTGCCACCAGGTGGGCTGCACAGAGGGGCTGTGTTGTCCCACTTTTCTTGCCGCTGTCCAGAAAATTGCAATCATGCTTTAAAATGGACAAGTGGAAAAAGGCAGCCTCGCATGCCGTGCACACATTCTGCCTCATTTAGCACCTACATACAAAAAAAAAAAAAGTTAATAGAGCTGCCAAACCAATTACATTAGATTAAATTAAATTAGTGAGCCAAAAAATTAAGACATCATGGCCGACAGGTCTAGGAATGCTGTGGCAAAAGGGAGTATGGCATAGCCAGCTCTAGAAAAAATGAATTTACTCAGTAAGCTACCACTGTAATAAAAATATTTTAAAAATGTCAAATGGAACTAAAACATTTTAGACATATGGTGCATTGGTCAAAATTTTAAACATTTGCCTTGAGCTCCATAAATGTAAAACTGATGGAATGTGTTTAGCAGGCAATACAGATTATCTTTATCTGCATTAAACTGCACATGTTCATTGTAATGCAGGCCAGTTACAAACGCAATACAAACCAGATTTCTGTAATCCCATCTAATGATGACATCTTTACTTTGAAAAGTGTTGGTCATTTCTATCTTGAGGCATTATTTCTGTTGACTAAAAATATGAATACTGAGCATTAGTGATCAATACTCCCCCAACACCCCAAACAATCAATGTTTTGATTATTCTGATAAGGGTACTGGACTGAGTGTCAGAAGGAACATTGACTACACTTACTATCAATAATCTTATTAAACCAGTGCTATTCTCTGGGTTTAGGTCCTACACCAGATTGCAGAGATAAGGCAGAAGAAGCCTCCTCTGTCAATCCCTGGTCTATACAGATGAACGGGAAGTTGTGGGGTTCTTGGACTCTTCTGACAATGACTGTAGAAAACATGCACGCAGTGGGTGCTCCCAGATAAGATAGTCAGCCCTCCCAGAATGTGCAACTCCTCCAGGGGTTTCAGAAATACCTTCCAATTATCTGAATCGGAAACAATAAGAGAGAAAACCAAGCTCCCTATTGTTATGAGTAAGCCTGTGAAGAAAAGAGTCAACCTTTTCTGTAGTACAAGAGTTACAATCTTTCTAAGAAAAAAATCACCAACCTAATAAATTTTCTGGACTTTGAAAGTAGATGTCTTGACAATCCTTACTCTAATTGACCATGAAAGTTTCTCAGCAAAACAACTGGGGGCTTTACAACTTGTTTGCTTGAGATGGTGTTTTGGGCACCTATGCATCCTATTATTGAAATCTTCAGCCAGGCACACGGGTCTATGAGGGGCTGGTAAGTCAAAAGGGAAAAATTGTGACTGCTGTGATACCATTTAGAAAGGGAGGGAACTGGCTGCAAAGAGAGGAGAGTATCTGAGCTCACCTGTGGTTAAATAGTGGTTGCAGTATATCAAAATCATCTGTGGATGCTGAGGAAGGCCATTGAGAAAAGCATGGTAATAATTGATGGTCTGGGTCAGAAATACTGTTAAGTCTTGTTTTAAAATCAGGCAGCATCAGAAAGCTGGTGACACTGTGGCAGTGATGGATTAACCCTTTGTTTGACTGGTGACCGAATAAAATACTTCCTCAACCTGTTTGCTCAGGGACAGAAAGTAGAAATCTTGTCACAATGGCATAGCTGTTCTGGGGATACAAGCTCTGAGAAGGCACAGCACAGCCCCAGATGGAGCTGTTGGGGAGCTTTGGGAGCCCTTGTGCCTGTTCCAGCACAGCCTATCATCCTCCACCTCCTCCTCCTCCTGAGTTTCAATACAGATGCTTTTCTCTATTGTCAGAACTGCCAGAGGGAAGTTTTGGATTTTGTTGCCAGTTTCCCTTTTACTTCTGGACTTGCTAGGATAGATCAGAGGAGGAGCTTTTCTTTCCCATTTATCTCACACCATAACTCTCAACACCTTATGGGGGATCTGCCTGCTCCAAAGAGCATATGCAGGTACTCTGTTCTGGCACACACACGAGCTTCATGCGAGATGCCTTGATTCAACATGACTTCCAAACCAGAGGAGGACACAGCACGCTCCAGACAAGGTAAACATGGCTTAAAAAAAACCACCTAGCAGCCATGCTAGGCCGTGCTCTCCAGCTGCACTCCCAGGCATGTCCTGACCAGGGACCCACGGGCTCGCTGGCCAGCAGGGTTGGCTGCTCAGCCGGGCCAGCGGCACAGACTTTCAGTGGGTCACCCTTTCAGTGGCAGTGGGTCACCCTTTCAGTGGCACAGCCTTTCAATGGCACTGTGTTTCAGTAGCACACCCTTTCAGTGGCACAGCCTGGCAGCCTCCAGCCCCTCCCGCAGCCCCTGCGGCTGCCAGTGCCGGTTGAGCCACAGCTGGGCCTGTCCCTGGGGCTATCCCTGTCCCTGGGGCTATCCCTAGGACTGTCCCTGGGGCTATCCCTAGGACTGTCCCTGGCCTCCCTCCAGATGCCCATGGAGGGGAAGGCAGGCTGGGGAGGGAGGCGAAGGCCAAGCCCAGCGAGCTCCTGGCTGCTGGACACGGGGCTTGCTCCAGCTGACAGAACCATGCCCAAAGCAATCACTCACCTGCCTGAAGCAGAGCAGTCCCATCTGTACCAGGATGGTTTGGCCTCTGGTTGGTTCAGCGGGTTTCCGTCTCACACTAAGAGGTGTTCAACAGTATCAAAACTGACATTTTTCTACATTTGTATGTAGTTCAGACAAGGACAACCCAAAAAGTAAGTGCAAAAGCAAGCTGACAGCTACTGGCTTCTAGAGAGCTGGAGGGAAAGGATAGGGATATGGGTGGTGAAGGGAAATGGGAATCTCCAGAGCCAGTTTGTCAGATTAAACTGTTGTCTTCTTTTCTAAGTCAAGTATCCCCAGGAGCTGAGCCTGGGCTTGCTTCTTCAGGTGAGCTCTGTGAGTCATGACGGGTCTGAACACATAGGACACATCTGGTGGCACACTGAGAAGAGGTGGCCAGCTGAAGAAAGTCACTAGCAATGGTCACATGTAATACTAAAGGACAGCTCATACTCTTATGAACTTTTTCTTCAGCCATTTCTCCCCTATTTTTCCTTCTCATGTAACTTTTCTGGCATTTGTACCAAAGCAGACATGGACAATGCCCAAACAACCTGCAAGAGCT
This sequence comes from Acridotheres tristis, assembly GCA_037013685.1. NCBI lineage: Eukaryota > Metazoa > Chordata > Aves > Passeriformes > Sturnidae > Acridotheres > Acridotheres tristis. Next base: position 135,993,182 of record CM072886.1, on the reverse strand, counting down.
TTGACTGTGCAGGAAGAGGCTACTACCCAGAGGAACTTAGTAGCCCTGCCTACCATGATTTTAAATTTAATTTTTTTACCATGATATTAAATTGCCAGTTTGGATTTCTTCTGTCTCTAATCACCAATTTGTATCCTGAGATTGAAAAGCAGGTGCAAAGGAAAATAAATGTTGCTTGCTCATAAGGGCATGGCACAAGACTTGTGGCACAAAAGGGCAATAAACTCCTGAGTGTATGTGGCAGTTGCACTTCCTGCACAGATAGATATTTATTTAGCTCTTGAGCATAAATCTCTCTAGTGAATTTCAGAATCTCCCTGACATAGGTATACTGAGCCTGAGGCATATTACCATCTTCATACAAAGTTTCTGCAAGAAGTATTTCTGCATGAATTTGACTTGTTACTCCAGATGATTATAGTTTCTTTTCCTGAGAGCACAACTACACTAGAAAAACCCATATAATTTAGAAAGAGGCCACTAGAAGCCAGTTCTGTGAAAGGAATGAGTTTTACGTGGCGATACTAAATTTGGGTGTGACAGATATACTGAAGGAAAACTGCTTTAAAATAACACATGTACCTCAGAAGTTGTGGCTATCTGCCCATCCTTTCCTGCTTGCACTAACTTACCCAGATGTATGTGTGCTTCCTTGCTTGGAAAATACTCTCTAACTCCCCTGCCTTTATGACGACTGGACCAAGTCCAAAGTCTTGGTAGTATCATATTTCTGTCTGCATGCCTCGGTGTTCACAGCAAAAGTAATCATGGCAACTAGTGTTGGCTAAGTACCTGCGTGTCTGGATGGATGGATGGACGGATGGATGGATGGATGGAAGGAAGGAAGGCAGAACCCTGCTGGAGATTAATTTCTCTGTGTTAACACTAAAATTCTTAAGAAGGTGGGGTCAAATTGTCCTTACTTCTTTTTATGAGACTATGCCAATGGACATTATGCCTTATACAGATAGCAGGCAGGGGCTGATTTTAACCCTTTTCTGGTCAAGCTGTGTGCTCAGCAGCTGGTATGTGATTCTGGGCAATGGGACAGATGGCACTCACTGCACCCAATGGCCGCTGTCCAACAAACACATTTTTCCATTAAATACGGAAGGGCAGCATCTTTTTTGTGAACATGGACCTTGTTCTAATGGTGTTTTTATTTCCTCACAACTGTGAGGCAACTACATCTCAGGTGGTTCCTTGGCCTTACCCTTGAGGTGTTTCAGAAGTTGAAGCAAGACCATGATGCAGAACAGCACTTGGTGTGGCAGTTGTTACACTTGCAGCATGGACAAAACACACACTGCTTGCCCAGGAGCTTGTAGACTGAACTCAAAAGCTGAGATGACAGTACCAAGAGAGATGGTTTTCTTCTTGAAACTCAGTTGCCATTTTTTAATAATGCTTAACCAGAAATGTAGGGGTTTAGGATTTTTCACTTGTTGACTGCTAGGACGAGAGTAAATTTATAAATGGATTTCTCTAATCAAGCATGAGGAAATCTGTGGCCCTCACTAGGCTCTGGGGCTGTTGTGGATGCATACCATTTTTACTTATTTCTGTTCAGATTTTGAAGTGTGCAGTGGTACAGTGGCAGCTCTGGCTCATTATAGAATAGTGCATCTTCAAACAGGTTCACCTTCCACCTTATCAGAATTCCTTGATCCTATTTCTTCTTTAAAAATAGAGAACATTTTTGGAGGATAACAGATCATGAAATATATGTTTTGCTTTTATCTTTAATGTGAAGCTAGTGTATGATAGTAAAACAGCTGGATTAGGCCAAAATGTCAACATTGAAATAAACAAGATGAATGAACCCAGATCAGAGAGAGATGAGGTCTAGCAATGATTGCTTTGAAAATATTGGTCTTAGGTCCATGAAGGTAAAGGTGTCTGTCTCTGTTTCCACAACAGAAAAGCCAAGATGAAACGACCTGCCTATATTTACAGGGATGGTGCTGAATTTCTGCACCAAAAATGAAAAACAAGCAAACAAACAAACAAAAATAAACCAACAAAAAAAACTCAAACAAACAAACAAAAAAAACCCCACAAAAAAAAATCCCCCCAAAACAACAACAAAAAAAAAACACTCCAAAAAGCCCCAAAACATCTGCTTATTTGTTATGATAGAAATGACACTCTGGCAAGAAAAACTAGGATAGGAATGGTGCTGCTATAGTTAAAAAGTCCAGTTAATAAAGAACACAGTGTACCTGTAAAACAGATACTTCTCTTCATAAGAGATTTCTCTTATGATTTCGCATATTAGAGAAGTCCTCTCTTCATAAGGTGTGGAGATTTTGAGATACTCTGACCGTGTAATAAAAATAATTTGTTGAGATGCATCACAGTATCTTATTTATATCATAGTACATCACTGTGTTTCTCACTTGGGTCTTTGGAGCTTTTGACACATCGGCCTTGATATGCATAAGTTTATTCCTTCTTTTGTTATGTCAGTGGCCATGAATTCCTAACTCCTTTGAACTAGGTTTTTTTTAAAGAGTGAGTGGAGAAAAGTGTTCTCAGTAAACATCTGTTAAGATCGTGAGGCACAAGAAAGGAAACTTTGCTGTCACAGTAGCCTGCTTTGTTCAGTGTAATCTAACCAGTCATCTCCTGTACTTGGAGCTATCTTGTCAGCTAGGTATTGTTTCTCTTCTGTTGAGCAAAATCAGACTGACTTTTGTGTTACTAATTCCCTGAAGAAACCAGAACTGTTACACTTCTGAACCATTTCTCAAAGTATTACCATCTTATATCACATTCTGTACCAGATTAGGGATTTCCATTTCTTATCTGGCTCTTCAGTGTACAGCCCCTGCACCCCCTTTGTACCTCCCTCCACATGATGTGGACACCATAAAGATTTTGCACAACATATAAAACAAGGGCTTTTTTTCCCTCAGTGGCCTGTCCCCAGCTCCCAACCAGCATTTGCCTGGAGGAAAGCCAGCTGTGTCTGAAATCACTGAGAGAACAGTGCTATCAAAAGACTGCCAAATAATGCAAGAGGGAGCTGAAAGAGATACTCTGATAGTATTTCAAGTCAGCCCAAGCTTTCTGCTACATTTTCTTTTGGATCAGCCTGTAAACCAAGGAAGGTTAAATCAGATTTCGGGACGTAAAACCATATTTCTGAGGCTTTCCCCCTCCCTACCTTATTATACTGTAGTCTTCAGGTGGCCCTTCTTGACTTGTCATGTCAGGACTCAGAGGTCAGCACTGAATGCTCTGCAGGTTGCTTCAGAAGTGAGGCAGATTGCTCACAGTGTCCTTTACAAGTCCTTTCTGGTAAAACTCTTAATGTTCTTCCTAAGCAAACTGTGGCAGTGTGTGAACTATTAACCTTAATCCATCTGACATTCTCCATTCCATGTTTTAATTATATTTACAGCTCTCAAGGAGGTTCTTGGCCTTTCTCTTTTTATCCTGGGCTTTTCTCAGTGGACCCCAGCTTTACCTCACCTTCTGCTGCATGCACTTAGTAACATGTGCAATGTGCCTTTCTTGTGGCCACAAGTTTTGGCTTGTTTGACATAAAAAGTAGGAACATAAGCATATTTCTATATTCTTCTTTTCAGGGCATTCATTTACTAGAGGTTTGCTGAATCCTTTACATGAAATCACAATAAGTCAGGTAAAAAAAGGGGAAAAAGTCTAGTTGATGCTGAAGGCTGTCCTACTGAAAAGGCTCTTTCACAGTTGGCAGCTTGGCATTGAGTTTTCCTCGGTTTCTGGAACCTGCTCCTCTCAGCATGGCTTCATCTGATGGTTGCTGTAGTCCCAGGTAGAGCCATGTATATTGTATATTGATGTATATTGTATATTGATGTATATTGTATATTTTTTCACATAAGTTCTGGGCTCAATATAAAAGAATTCTGATTTAGACTGTAGAAAAGTAGCTCACAGCATCGTTTTGGAAAGATAAGATCAACATCTCCATGGAGTTGATGGTCTTTGTCAGCGGGCAGTGATTCACAGCTACCAGAGCAGCTCTCTTTTGTCACTGCAGAGGAAAAAGTCCCATCCATACCAGTGTGGCAGGCCTCAGCTGTCATTCTAACTCTCAGAGGTCAAAATCCAAAGTGGCTCAATCCAACTTGAGTCATTCTGTGGCTGTAGCAGAGTGCAGTTGGTTGTGCCACTGCAGGTGCCTTTGGTGCCTCTTTCTCTGCGACTGACCCTGTGAAAGTTATGGGTCCATGGAAACTCTGAGCCCCACATGGAAACTTCATGTGGTTGTCCTGGGTACTCAAAAACATCACAAAAAATAGTATATGGCTTTTTGCCATAATTATCTCCTTCACAGAACCCCAACCAGATCATGCCTGTATTCCCACAACACTTTTATCCCTGCCCTTTCTGTAACTATAGGGTGTCTACTGTTTGTCATTATAGAAAAGACCAGGCACCTCTCAATCCATTACATAATGTCACTGATGTAGGGAAGCAGAATGAATGCCATTTAATAAGGAAGGATTGAAATCCAGCATGAAGAAAATTGAAAAAAGAGAGACTCAAACTCATTTCCAACCAAATGTCCAACTAAGTTTCTTACTCTGATGATAATCTTTTGCTAGTGATTAATGAAAGATGCTGAAGTGATCAATAGCTGGATAAAATGACAAATGGTCATAACAGTCTGGTACTCTTGTGTGTATATGGAAGGATGAAAATGTTTGCATAATGAAGGCTAAGAATGAGATAAACATATGTGATACTGGAAGCAGCTTTCAGTCATTTTCAGCTCAGAGGCTTTCTGTACCAGAAATGATTTTACTTCCTCTCCCTTTAACATGTTGGGTTTTCTGTGAAACCATGCAACAAAATTTAATGCACAAACCCCTTTGGCAAAGAACAATCCCTTATTGGCTGATCCCCTTTGCTCACCTCTTTGGCAGCTCCTTCAAAGGCCTATCATAGATTTCTAAGGCAGGATTTATAATAGCTGCACTGGCTTCCAAAAATACATCATACATATTCAGGCATCCCCTGTTCCTATTTTTACTAGAATTCCTAATTTTTCTGTTAGTTGTGTCAGTTTTAGACATCAATATCTCTCTTGATCTCCTGTAGAGAAAGGCACACTGCAGTTTATCATTTCCATAGTAGTTTTATGGGAGAAGTTAAGGTTTCACAGCAGACTATTCAAGAAATTCAATTTGTATAGTGATAGTATTTGAAGGCCTTGCACTGATGCCTTAAGAGATTGTGATTAGTATCTATCATGTGATGGTTACTCTTCACCCCTGCATTGGAGTGAACTGTGCTCCCTGGAATGTTTTATTTTGGTACAGCTTTATCAGTTCTGGTTTTGTTTAGATTTGTTTTCTTGGAAAAATGCACATATTATTCTGTATTTATTTTAGAGAAGGCAAGGTTAGAGAGACAAAATAAATATTCTGTATTTATTTTAGAGAGACATGGTTAGGTTGAGGGAGCTCATTCCACAGTCTCAGGCTGACCAGTTCTGCTTCTTCAGATAAGCTTTGCCCTAGTTTTAAAGAGGTTCATTGGCAGCAGAAGAGCAAAGTTACCAAGGGCAGGTTTTATTGAGGGCTTTAAGCAGTATTTAAGATACTTTGGGCTCAAGATGAGAATTATTTGAATGACTGGTCACATTGTGAACTCCATTTTTGTTGTGTTTGAAAAAAAACCACAAGATTTGAAGGTAAAATCTGATTTCTCATGGTCAGCTCTACTATATAAGTGTTGTGCAAATCTCAGATGTACAACCTGAATGCCTTACATCAGATATATCACACTAATGATAAAGGAGTAAACAGCTGAAGTCAGTCACAGATGGGCATGAAGTACATTCCAGCCAACTGCAGAATCCATTTGGAAGTACTCATGCAACAAGTTAGGATTGACAGGGAATGACTAATCCACCAGCGAAGACTAAGATGACCATCCCAGGGGAGGTAGGTTTGGGCTCCAAATTTCTTAGTCCTGTGACACACCAGATTCTCTCCTCACATGGACTCTGCCTGTGGTTTCGAGTTCACAGAACACGGATTAGCTGAGAAATTAATGCTGAGAAGAAGCTCAGCAGAGGGAACGTTCTCATTAATATTAATCTGTGTTCTGGTGTGTCATGGGATGCCTGAACAACTACATTCCTGGTGTTAAGGAACTGACTTTATGTTCATTCTAGCACTCTCTGGGATGCTCTGAGCAGCCAGCAAAAGGGCAGTTTCAAAATAGAGTTTAGTCTTTTTGTACTGAAGAGGTTGAGACTGATGTTTTCTAGCCCTGCTAGTTCAGGTGTTTCTGCTGTGGTCATTTTAAATACTCTCAGGCTGAAGCTGAAGTGCATTCATAGATTTTTTCAGGCATGCATCCAGTATTAAACTCAGACTCTTAATTTCCTTTAGGCTATGATTTCATGTGTCTCAGTTTATTCATAGGTGCCCAAAAAGTTTAAAAGTCTCATACAATCCAGAAACTTCCTAATGGCCCAGACAGCTCCATAAAGCAAGTAAGCACTGGTAAAGTAATAGCAACTGTAATAGCTGCAGATTACTTCCTAGAGATTTATGCCCTCCCTTCAGAGCATGGAGACAGGCAGAGGTGGCTGGGTCACCCCTGCTGTGGGATGCACCCAGGGGCAGCCCACATCATGTGCTTTTGCAACTTACAGAGGTCCTCCAAGGTATTGCTCTTGACTCTCTCCTGAGCCAGTTATAAGGGGCTGTGCAGTTTAATATGAGGTGCAAGAGATAAACCAGGTTTTAGTTCCTTCCAGTCACTGGAACAGTGCAGCCACTGTTGTGCTAGTGACAGCGTTCCCCCAGGCTCCTTGGCTTGGCTACAGCTTGGGTAGCTGCAATCTGCCTACTTTCAGTCTCTCCAGAGCTGCTGTTGGCAGCATTATTCTTTTTCCACTTCTTGTCCTAATTTAGTTGGGTTATCTTGCTGTGCACTGTTAAATGCTACCACAATCCATATCAGAGGTGGCTACATGTCAGGTTTGGGTGAAGCAATCTCTCATTAGGGGAGCCTTGTCTTGGAGGCTTTACTCCTGTGAATAATCCAGAGGTGTGTAATTAGGCTTTCAGAGGTTCAGTGATACTACTGGGCAATGCACTCAGAAGAATAACATCACTCAAGTGGCCTAGAGTTTTATGCACATTTACACTAAATTCTCGCAGGAAATGTGAAGTCTTTGTTTAAATTTTCTGTTTCAAGCCAATTAGAAAATAAACATAACATTGAGGGGGAAAAGTGAGAAAACTGAAGGGATTTATCTTGCTTGCTCTGAAACCATTAAAAGCTTGAGGCTTTGAATATTCCTCTATACTGAACAATAATATCCACAGACTTTCAGCTCAACTGTGGTTCAGTGGAAGCCAGAATTAAAAATGCCGCCCACCGGGCTTGTGTGTAAATGAATTAAAACTAGTAGAGCAAAGATTCCATTGTTTTTAGGAGTTTTGTACAGATGTACAATTTATAAAGATGCTGATAAAGAACTTGGAGAATTTTTTTTATAAAGGCAAAATACTTGTATGTATCTTTTACTAGTAGACATTCACTTTTCTTCCCTCCTCAAGTGTCTAGGCTAAGCAACTCATTAGTGTTCCATGATGAGAGGTGCCCATCTGAAGGCAAGACAGAGAAGGTGAATTATCCCTGGGGCTACCTTTTGCTCTGCTCTGACTGGAGAACAGGGTTATTTATCAATTGACAGGATGGAGTACAGGCACTCTGTCTAAGTAAATAATGGGAAAGGCATCTAAATTTCCTGCATGTGATGTAAAATATAACCTTGATCTTTCATTCTTGAGCAACAAGGCACAGCAGCTGTGAGCTTCATCCAACAGGAACTTTATACAATACATATACACATATTTAAAAATTGTGCAAAAATTACAAAACTTTTAGATAAGTTATACATGCATTTGTATTCAGATGCATTCAATATCTACATAGGCAAGAGATCTTTAGGTTTTGATATATGGCTCTGATGGCTGCTTTTGTAGGGATAAATGCATCCTTAAACACTGCACTGTCAAAGTAATATTCACAAATCATTCAGCGCCCATCACTGGCAGATAGTAAATATTTTATACCTTACTGAAAAATAATATTTCTTCTTCTCAGGTATTGCTCATGTGTTCCCTTTGGGCAACTCTCAGAATAGCCTTTTGGGATTAATAAAAACTAATAGTTCCCTTTATGCTTTTAAAGCTTTCATCACATGAGCTCCCCAAAGCACTTCCACAGCAGCAATCTTTGTCACTTCCTTTGAAAAACAAAGATGCATTAAGGATAGCATAGGGAAAGTAAAACTTCTTCCTCTGTTCCAGCATGAAGATGTCACCTATGCTGTGTGCAGGACTGCCACTAGCACAGATGGTCTCTCTGCAGGCGTGGCATGGAGGAACAGCCCTGCTCCAGGAAGATGTTTCCAAACACTGTACAAAGAAAATGAATGGTGTGCCTAGGGCAGGCTGCTAGGCTCAGAGGAAAGGCTATGAATAAAGGTATCATGTATCCTTCTGTTTTTTAATCCACACTACTTTTATTTCCCACATACTGATCCATCTTGTTATTGCTGAATTTGCAGCTGGATTTAAATTGTTTGGTTTAATGATAATTTTTGCTTTAGGAACAGATGTGTCTTGCATTATTTTAGATAAGACTGACACCGAGCAAGACTGTTGGAGGGGCATTCTGGCTAGCCCACAGGCACCTCTCTCTTCTCTACTTTCAGATTGCAGGTTGATGATGCTGGCCCAAGCTTAATTTGCCATGGTTATGGTTTTGAGAAGCAGCAGTGTGTTATTATGTCCCTGGAAGGTGGACATTATAAAGGGAAGAATGTAAATAATAGTAATAATAGTAATAATAGTAATAGTAATAGTAATAATAATAATAATAATAATAATAATAATAATAATAATAATGCTTCCAGAACACTCTGACAACGGTCTAACGTTCTGCCCTTGAGCTATTCCTCCACAAAAAAATTTGCAGTATGTATTCTTCCCTTTCAAATGTCTAATGGAGTGTTGAGCCAGCAAGACAGCTGGGAAGTTCGAATTTCTGCCTGCACAATAGCAGCAGTGTCTGTGCTGTCAAAATTAACTCTCCATTTTTTCCTGCTCGTGCTGAAAAAGATCTTTCTAACATTTGAAAAACATACCATGTGCTCAGAGATCTTATGTTCCTTTGCCAGTTTAGTTCAAGCAAAGCTGATTTAAAAATTCAATTCTAGTGTTGTTCAAATAACCAGTGATACCTCAAACACTGGTATCATGAAGGTCTGTTTTAAATACATGATTTCATGGTGTGTGGAAGGATAAGCACAGCAGATCACTGCTTGGCTAACGAGTGATGGGCACTGCATAAAACCTGAAAAGAAGCATCAGCCCAGCTCTATAGATATTTCCAGGCTAGACTGACACAATACCTGCTGATACTGGCACTTGTCCAGTACATCCACCTCTGGATTGCACTTACCCAAGAAATTTCATCGTGGTCTGTAGGGTTTTGCAGCTGAAAGGGAGAACAGGATCTCGCCCATTTTTATTACACACCTAATTTCTGTTGAACGGTGGATTTTGTGATTTATTTTTCAGCCAATGCAGAAAACTGCATCAAAACATCAGGCATGTGAATTGGCACTTTTTGACCTGAGCTGCTAGACAAAGAAGGTTTATACAGATCTGTAATATCCATTTTGACCTCTCTGCCTTTGATGGTAATAGCACATGTTCAGCATGAGCTCAGTTTTTAATATACAAGAGACCCCCTTGGGGATCTGTTCTAAAGAAACTTGGGCTTCTCAATGATGGAAAGAAATATTTTTTTCTTTAAGGGAGAGAGGGAAGCAGGTAAGAAGGGAGGCACATGTAAATACAAGATGCCATTTATCATTATTTGATATATAGCAAAATACAGTAATTTCACTTAGCAGCAGGTTTTAAGAAGATTAAACATGCTAGGAAAATTGTTTTAGAATAACAGCATAACAGGATATTGTAAATTATTTTGCAGTAGGCTGTCATGCTATGTCACCATAATTCTTCAATATTTAATTAAAACCCAGAGCAAATTAATATTCAGGTCCTGTCAAGAAAACTAATTGGATATGGAGACCAGCTGCTGGAGAAGTTGGGATGTCAGCTTCAGATGGTAATGTGAATGGTTCACACTGGCTTGTGGGTACATGTTTAAAACACTCATTATAGAATCACAGAATTACAGAAACAAATATAGAATGGTTTGGGCTGGGAGGGACATTAAAATCATCTAGCTGTAATCCCCTTGCCATAAGCAGAAACACCTTCCACTGGACCAGGTTACTCAAAGCTCCATCCAATTTGGCTTGTACACTTGAAGGGATGGGGCATCCACTATTCTCTGGGGAACCTTTGCCAGTACTTCATAGTGAAGATCACCATGGACTTATGGACAAGACTGGTTTTGTTTATAAAAAGTCATAGCATTTTAGCAAGAAAGATTTGTCTTTAATGAGGAAATACAATCTAAATATGATAAAATATGCACTAAATCCTATCTAGTTTAGAGACTGGAGGTTTTTTTAAGGAAGCAATTCTCAGATGATGCTCTGTGATAGAAAATTCTCTTCTGGGAAAAGTGACAGCCACTAGTGTCCACGGTTTTAGGCACCTCTGCTTCTGCATACTGGATAGACCTTCAGTTTCTTCCCCTGCCTCTGAGATTAAGCTCTTTCAAGGTATGGATGGATACTTCAAATCATTAGTCCCCTTTTTAGCATTGTAATCCTTGCACTGGTCTGAGCCACCACTCAATCAGGCTACATAATTATGGTGGAATGACTATGGGAACTGTAGTACCCATTGGAATGGGGCCAGTCAAACTGACCATGTTTCATGCTAAATAATGAAAGTCCTGACATTAAATACATCACAATGAATCACAGTCCAATTCAAGGTGATATTTTATAGCTCTGCAGTCTCAGAGCTGTGTATTTTTTTAAAATAAGTTTTAAATTACTAGGGCTTTCTACAGCTCATTTGTAAATTCACAAGTGCAGGGTATTGCAAGGTATCTGTATTTCAGTGTTTATTAGAACCTAGAGCACTGTTTGCAAATTGCTCAGGAATGGGAAAAAAAACTATGAAAACTGGTATCAATGGGATTTATAAATATTGTGCTAGTATGGGCTATGTAATTTTCTTGCTCTTGCAGTACTATACAATATCCACAAATATACTCTTTTTTCTAGTAAGTTTTTGTGATTTTTTTCCATCATTGATTTATATTGAAGTGCTAAACTCCAACACTTTTGTTGCTAGCTAGCAATTAAGATGAAAGCACTGTCCTTTCTGAGAATTGCATTCATTCAGGCAATACAGAGACCTGACACAGTTTTGCTCTTTTACTCAGCAGTTGTTTGCAAAACAATAGAAAGGAACTCTATTTCATTGCCTTAAAAATAAAGAAAGAGAAAAAAAAAAGGAAGTAAAAGGCAATGAAAATTTAGCTTACAAAGGGATGAGGAATGGGATTTGCAGGGAGCCAATGTCATGCTGTGTGGAAGCTAATATAGCAAGCTCAGAGTAAATGCAAATGTATTATGTTAGGCAAATTAGAGATGGTTGAATTAATCTTGAGTAAGTGACCAACACTGTGCTGCTTCTGCCTGGGTTCTCCACTTGCTGCTGATTTCTGGTTATGCTCTTGAAGCAGATTCTTCTATGAGTTGATCCTGTGAGTACCTGAACTTTTTGCAGACATCAGGGACATCAAAAATTCTCTTGACACAGTGGTAAAATGCCAGTCCCAAGTGGGTCAGTGCTGAACCCCAGCAGGAATCCTTGCCCTGGGACTTGCTCCCAGCTACTCTGGTCAAGGACCTCAGCCTAGGCCTTGATGGTCTGGATCTGACTGTGGGGAGCTCTGCATGCCCTGCTGAGCCTCATGCTCAAGTTTCAAGGCGCTGGTCTCATGGCCCTTACCCAGTGACTGGGAGACACAAATACCCATGCAATGGAAGAATTCCAGGTGGGCTGAGAGCTCCTTATGACCCTCATCTAGAGATTGGTGCTGGGTGAGCTACAACACCAAGTGGGCAACACACTCAGTCCTGCTTATATCCTTTTTTCTATCTGGTAGTGCTTGGGCAGGGTGTCTTTGCAGGCCATTGGCACAACTGCTGTGGAGACAGGGAGAGCAGCTGTCCTTGTACCCTGTGATGCACAATAGGCATCCATGAGACAGACAGTAAGTGTCCTCTGAGCTTTTATCCCATACTAAATTTATCAGAGGAAGACCAACATCTTTCTAGGCTTTGGTACATCAGGTACTAAACCTCCTCTTGTAGAGCTTGTTCTGCCATAGAAAGCAGTGTTGCTTTGCATTGTATTGGTGTATGTCTTCCACGTGCAATTCCTGCTAATTTAATGAATTATTTAGCCATGCCATGCTCACAGGCTCATGCCAACACGGTAATGGAATTCTCTACTGGCTATGGGTATAGCCAGATGTTCATAATTTTTCTCTCTCTTTCTGCACAGATTTTATGTAAATTGCAGGAAGAACAGCACTGCCATCACCACCTTCTCCATTAATAAATCCTGTAACAGGCTCCATGCCTGTACAACTCAGCCCACAAGGGACAAGCTGCTGGGTGTGAGTGATCCTTACTCTGTGGGTTAAGGATGCTCAGTGGTGGGAAGGTAAGAGCCAGTGGGGCCATTTCTTCACTCACCTGCTCCTGCTGGTGTAAGTCACACGTAACCACCTCAGCAGATCTACACTGAAGTGTTGTCAGGAGAGGACCAGGGTCAGCAAACTCAGGAAGAATTAGATAAGCAAAAAGTTAAAGAGTGATCAGAAGGTGATGACAGAAGTAGGAAATCCAGAGATGTAGGGTGTGGCAGTTTTGCAGAAAGTTTTTCCTTTTTCTTTTTTCCCCTAGGGATTGTTTTTCCAGTGTTGGTGTGATTTTACTGAGTACCTACAGAGAGAAGAGTTGGCCTCACTCTCTCCCTGTTTTCCACTATTCAGTCCCCTCTTCAGAGGATTTACCTGTGATTTACACTTGCAGAAGTGAGAAGAGATTCCAGCTGTGCTCATGCAATTATACCAAACCGGGGAGAGAGGCCAGCAGGACTGAATTTGGTGGATTTTGGGACTGGGGCTATTTTTGCACAGCTGTGCTCCCTGCTCAGCCTTTCAAACCACTCCACAGTGAGACAAAGCAAATGCAGCCATTCTGAAGTCCAAGCACTTTCAGTTCAGGGCTGTTTTTCAACTCATAATAACATCCATGCTGCAAAAATATTTAAATATGAGTTTCACTTTTATCAACTTACTGCAGTAGTTAAGCTTAAGCATGTGCTTAAATGTTTTTCTGAAGTGGGTCCTTGGTTTGATAGCATTTTATACATGGCATCAAAGTTAATTAGCATCAGGCCCACTACTCAAGAGTGTGAGTTACCCATTCACAGAGATCTAGAAATGTCATTTATAATTCAAGTCTTTCAAGGGAAGGGTGATCGTCCGATTTTGCACTGCTGCATGGGAGAAAACAAAAGTGGGTTTTGTGTTTGTGTGCACTGTGTGTTTGTATCATTTTGCTTTATAAATTGTTTCATGTTTTGAGGCATTGAAATCTACCTGATGTGTAAAATGCTTCCTATAAAGCAAAGTCTTGCACCTTGTCACAGCTGTGGGATTTTGTGGAGATGTAATGCTTGTTCCAGACTCCATCTGTGGTCTTGCACACCCCAAGTGCCCAATAATTACATGCTAACTTCACACCCTGACACAGGGATGATGATGGATGGTCTCTGGCCAGAGTGATCCCTGCTCTCTGGTCACTTGAGTTGCCTTGCCAATGAGGCTGCATTTTTGTTTACTCAGTTAATGAAGATCAGCATTACAAAATGCATGGCAGGGATTCAGTGTACATTACCAGTTAATAGACATAATTGAGTGGAAGGAAAACTAGTTTCTGATGTTACAAAATGTCTCTTGTGATAAAGTATTTGGAATATAATGGTTAACATTTAATTTAGCACTGACGAAGATTTGTGTACTGGTTAATACATATTGTTTGTGAAATCATAATGACATAATAATTGTTAGCAGATACATTCCAATCATATTGGGTGAAGACTTCCTCTCCATTTTCCCTGTCTTTCCAGTCTTACTAATTCTCCAAACATGCCATCAGACATCTGGTGCCAGGATGTGAGTATCTGTTTTTCTGTCTCCACATCTAGACTCCTGAAAAGATAGCCAAATCTTTCTTGTTTTGTTTTGTGGTTTGTTTTCTTTTTCACAGAAACCTAAACACTGAGATCAGCAGGAGTTGAAGACTGACTAATATTTCAATTTGGGCAACTTAACTATGCTATAGCACGTATGTTTGTAGCACATCAATAGAAAAGTGCCAAGAAAGGACACTCAGAGCACGTAGGATCATTTTTAAGCTTGGTAGGACCACTAAACTTCGGGTTGTGCATGGTACAGACTTTTTTTGGCACTTATGACACTCCTCTTTGATGCCATTAAGAATCTTGGCTCTGAGCTAGGAAAACAGCTAGCAAACTATCACTGTTTACCTGGCTGTTGACCATCCATATTCTGATATGACAAGTATTCATAAATATGTATTTTATTTTGAAAAAAAATAAGACTCAACTGAGACAGTATTTTACCTTATTTTTCGTCATATCAGTTTCAACTAGAAAGATATGTTTAACTCACAGATATATTTGCTTTTCCAGCAGGAAAAACCTTGAGAATAAAAAGAAAACAGGAATACATCGGGGGACATAAACAGTAGTTTTCTCTCTATACAGAAATAAATAACATCTAAAAATCTTTTTGCCTCCTACTTTAGTAGGCTAAAATCCTAAAAGCTTCTTGTATGTGCTGGCTGACTAAAAATAAAGAGCATTTATCATATTATCATTCATACAAAAACTGCCTGCACAGCCTGTGTAGTCCCCAAGCTGCTGGAGGCAGGAAGGATATTTCATGTCAGTACCAGTTTATGTGGATGAGTTCTTCCCTTGTTTTTTCTCAGAAATAGGATATTAGACAACACAGGCTTTCAGGCTGATGTGTTATGACCAACATTAACTTCTTAAGCTTGAAAATGCAAGTTGCTAGTCAAAATACTGGCAATTATTTTAGTACTGGTGGTGCTTTTATAAATATTAATCAGAATAAACAAGAAAGAAGATACCAGAAAATAGAGCAGTTAAACTTGAGGCTTTGCAGGCTGCATGGGCTGTACTTTGCCTCATCCTGTGCAGTGGCAGATTAGTGCTCTCCATGGACTTGTCTTAGAAGCCAAGCATGTGCTGCTGAAAGCATCTCTGTGAGTCTCCAGGCTGCTGGTGCACATTAATTTGGCTAAGGAGGGACTACGGGGGCCTGTGGATGCAAAGAAGAAGGTGATTTGTACTGCCATGTAGAAAAGTAATCAGGAAGTAGTTTTCTGGTGAGGAAGGATCCAGGGTATGGGCTTAGGAACTCTCTGGGAGCCACCTTTTGTACAGCCCAAGCCAAGAGACCATGTGAGCTGGACTTTCTAAAGTTACATCTGATTTCTTGAGGTAGGACTGGAAGATACAGGGAGTCCTTGAGGTGATGCTGGCAGGGCTTTGCCTCAGATGGACTGAGATTGTTCCCACTGGCATACTGAGAAAGCTGACTTCTATGAAATCACTTGGATGGAAAGGTGACTGGGACAGGAACAATTTACTGAAAAGGAGTAAGAGATCCACCACACTCTGCTCTTTGTGTTGGTACTGTGTCCTGCTTCAGGGCAAGGTGCCACTACCACCAACCAGAGCAGAACACAGGTGCATCCAGCACATTAGCAATAGGTCTCAGACCACAGATGTCAGGGTGGTCAGGGCTGCAGCATCACCCTGAAGCATCCACTGTGGCTATCTGTAAGTTGTTCAGCCTTTGCTGACACTGCTGGCTTATGAGGAACTTGCAGAGATGTAAGAGATGAAAAGAAGGCCACAATGAGAAGCTAATGTAGAAACTCTGTTCTTCTAATATTCACATGCATTTTAAAAAACTGGATCTCCATTCATTTGAGAAGACTTCCCTTACTCTCTCTGATAACTTAGTGCATCATCACTTCTCTTAATCTTTTTAGTCTGAGTGCAGATAGTTAACACCACAAAAAATGGACGGACATACAATCAGTTTTCTCTGCCTAGATTCCACAATGGCTTCCTCCTGACATTACATTGGAGAATTATCCTGTAACACCATCCCATGCTGTCATAGTCAGGCCTGCCATGCCTTGGGGAACATTAACATAAATATACTTTATGTGAGAGTGGCTCAGGGGAAATCTCTGTCTCAGATAAATTTCCAGACAGGGTTAATGTCTTTATTTTCCTTTGTTCCAACTTGGAAGTTTTGTTAAACCTATTAACGTTCCAGGGATGAGGAAGGTGATCAGGGTGCAAAGGTGAAAAGTGAAAGGAAAAAACTAGAGTAAAAAAACCCAAGAAGTATGAAGGAAGCTACTGGTTGTGAGCTCCAACCCATGCTGTGGCTCATTATTATTACTTGCAATAGCAAATGTTGATGAAGTGCTGCAGAGTGCCAATAATTAGTAGGCATGGCTCTCCAACTGCTGCAGCATGTGGTCAATGAGTTCCTGCCTCCAAGAGATGTTCTGCACTGTAAGAGGAGAGATTTATGTTACTGATAAACATAAAGAGAGACTGAAATACAGCCTATTTGCCACATTAGGAATGAGATTTCTCCTACACCTACGCATCCACAGAAATTAACTCAGGCTGGAGAACTGGTGGAAGGTGAGGCTTGGCATCTAGGGTGCAAGTCAGAATATAAATCTTTCTGGTTTTTTCTCTTCAGACTCCCACCAATCTGTTCAGCAGTATCTGGGAAAAAGAAATCAAACCCACACAACATGGAATGCTGTTGGGTGGCTTAGTGACAATCAGTTATGCATATCCAACAGCATTGGCATTATGGCTGATGCCTTCCCCAGTTTCCATGTCGGTGTTGCATAAAATTCTCTAAATTATATTTCTAGTCAAACTCTTTCTGCCATTTGTAGGCTACACATATTTTACAAGCCTGGTAAATAGGGTACAAACAAAGAAACCCATAAAGTTCAAGACAAGGGACAGAACACTGTACTCACAAATGGCAATTAAGAGGAGTTGATATGGTGCCAGGTTAAGTGGGAGCAGCGATGGGGCTACAGTCATCACTTGGAGGCTTGCATTGTGTGCCACTTGGTGTGTTGTGTAGGGACAGGGGCCTAAATTCCCCTTTGTTCTTGGATAGATCCCAATTCTCCTTCAGAGCTGAGTGTGGCATTGCACTGCAGACCTACCCTTTGGCACGTTGTTTTGCCAATATAGTGTACAGCTCAGCTTCAGGTTTCCAGCCTCTGAACTGTTCAGTGAAGTCCTTTAGAACCTCATGAGGATGAAGAACATCTTGGGTGGCAAAGTTCTTCTAGTCATATACTGCTACATCAAACATTTTCCTGGCAATCTTTCACTAAGTTAGATCTTGACGTGAGTTTGTCATTTACTCCCACTTGTGCTAAAATGCAGATCTAGGAATTAGCTCCTCTGTTCACTAGGTAGCTTCTTTCAATTTCTGTCCTAATTTTAGAAGATTGACTTACAACTGTGAGCTTTTAGGCTGTCAATAGTCTCTATAATTAAACAGTTCTTCTGCCTTGTTCACACTTGCCCCTGATATTTTTATAGATAATGACCAACTTTGATAGGCTAAAAAAGTCAACCTTTCCTAGTATCCCCTCAAAAAAAAAATAAAAAGTCAAAATTCCAGAACATCCTACGAAGCCTGCTCCATCCCATTCTGGATTGAATTCTTCTTTGTTACCACATGGCAGGAGAACTGGGTATGGGACTGCAGGTACAGTCCTAACGAAGTCTTGCTCAGCTTAAGGCACTAAGTGTGCCTTATGCCGGCAGGAACTACCTCGCCTGTACACTCTTTGGTGAGGATGTGGGACAACATTAATGTAATTGTCCTCCAGCTTTCAAATCTCAAATAGTTCCACATTTGCCTCTAGTCTTGCTCTTAGGAGGGGCACTTCTTTTTTCTCCTGTAGAAAGAACCAGAATCTAAATTAAGAGCAGACTGACAAATATTTTAATAAAATACATTCTGCTGTTTTGTTTGACACTGGGAATGAGCAGCTTATAGATCAGAGAGCTTTTTACACATTCATCTAGGCTTGGCTTCCTCTGAGCCTGTGCTTCTCCAAGCACGCACTGCACGTGTGTGCATGTATGGATGTGTACGTGTTACTAATAAGTTTTCAACTTCTTGACTAATTTCAAACATATTTGACAATTTCGGTGGTACTGTATCCCTATAGACTTAATGAAAATCAGCAGCCAAGTGGAAGAAAGAGCTGTGCTGTCATCTCCACTGAAGGAAAGGTTGCAGACAAGCTTCGATTAACCGTTTCTTAGATGCTAGGAAACCCTGTCAGGTTCCCAGACATGGGAAACAGTAATTTGGAGCTCACAGGTTGTTATATATTGTATAGTCAAGCCAGAACACAAAACCATTGAAAACCAGCTTGCATTAGTTCTGCTGCTCTGAGCTATTTGCTGTGTTTGTGTATTTTCCCTTGCTTAAAGAATTGGGTATCTCTGAAAATGTATATCCTCCCTTATCTTTTCATGGTCTTGTAATATGTATGGAAATTGTGTATCTGCAGACATATATTTAAATACATCTCATGAATGAATTTGTCTTTCATTCACACCCAGTCCCCTGCTGTATCTCTACTTCTCTGTATATTCCAGCTGTTTAGATGATCCATATTTATTTCTCAATCTAAAGATCTTATTGACAACCTTACAAACAAGCTTTACTTACAACCTTACATTGCCACCATCCATATCTTCTCTCTACTCACCCCCAGGTGTTGGACCTATAGATAGATTTGCTGTGGCTGTTTACAGGATGAAGAAACAATAGCATGAATTTAAGGTAATAAGATTTCTGTGGAAGAGAGTACAGTCACGGCACTGCACAGTTTATAGCTACCCCAGAGGTTCTGACTGGAACCAAGATTTGGCCCCAACTCAAGTGATAGATCAATAGTTATGCTGTTAGCAATATATATCTTTTAACAAAACATTGGTCCAAGTTACTTAGTCCAATGGTTCACTAACTGCAATACTGCATGTGGAGCTGGGAAACTGTTTCAAGGGCTTTTAAAGAGAAAATAACAGTCCTTCTTGGGTGCTCTGTGTTTTCACAATAAACAACCATAAATAAGATGCTGCTAGTAGACTCCATTTTCTCTGATTACACAGCTACCTGCCTTTCTGTCCATCAGCCACAGAGTAAATATCTCTCTTTTCATGAAGTATCTTACAATGTGCAAAATCAATATGCTGTCAGAGTGCTTTGCTACCTGACCAGTGACACCATGGCATCTCCCGTGGGGAGCCTGACTTTGTGTGGGAAAAAAAATTCACCCTGTCCTAGGGCTGAATTTAGAAGGGGTCTGAGAAGTCAGATGCTGTGGGGGACTTCGGCATTTTTTTGACTCCAGCTCACTTCATTTAGTGTTCTGGATCTCTGCACCTGGCCCCTTTGGTTTACAACCCCCGGGGGCCTTCAACATCCCCATGCCTCAGTAAACTTGGCCAGACTGCAGCTACAGCAGCAGCACAGCAAGCTTCTGCCAGCTCCCAGCTCAGCATTATCAGTGTTAAAATATTTACTGCATGTGCAATTCTCAACAGCTCTTAACTCTGGCAAATGAAAACCAATTTTAACCGGAACACTCCAAAACACTTCTCTGCAACGAGGGCTATCTATCTGTCTGACAAATTCAGGATTGCTTCCCCCAGCTGTTTTGGCATTAGAGCTGTTTTGGTTTTTTTTTTAAAAAAAGGAGTTGCAACAATTTTCTGCTTTATAGATGTTGAAAAAAATCATTCTTTTTGTATTAAAAGCTGGTGATATCTTCATGCCAACAAATCAAATGAGATTTCAATTGCAGGAGCAAATAGAAAAATTCCTGCCTGATCAATAGACATTCAAAGTGTTATCAGGAATTAGCCAGAGGGAGCTGGGATGGAAATGCCTGCTGATGTCAGCCACTATATGTAATGTCCTGTCTCAGGGCAGTCTGAACCCCTCAGGGCTGTGGATTGATCTAGATTTTAGGGCACAGAATCATAAATCCCTGTGGTCTGCCAAGTCACTCAAATGTGTGACGCCAGGCATGTGACTGAAACCTACTCTTTTCCTACTGAGCACCCAGGCACTCACTCAGCTCTCAGCTGGGGCATCTGATGGGCTCTTTGAGGGCCCCAGTCAGCCTAAAATCTGTAAAAATCTGCTTTGGTTTTGCTTCCCACTTAGTTTAGCTTCATTGCTGCATTTGCAGGTTCAATGTGTGTATTACCAAGCTGTGAAAACAGCAACCAAACGAAATGATACCCTAAGGTCTGATCAGCAGCTCTCTGGGATTTACTTCTTTCAGGCTATCATCCTCAATTTTAAATTGAAGCAGGGGGCACAGCATGGACATTTTATTGATTGGATTAGAGAAAAATTGAGCTGGTTGATCTGTATGATGACATTATCGAGTTGTGTTTGCAGCTATGACAGAAACAAAGAGTTTTTATTGGATTACTGGAGCACAGGGAGAAAAGGGGAGAGAAAAGGTAACGTAGAGGTGAGCAGGTATTAGGCTTGGTGCCTTTGTGCTCAGTCTCTCCCTCAAGGGCTCTCTTCTTCTTTGCTACCCTGTCTACCCAGCTCACTGCTTGGCTGGCTGCTGCTGCCTTTCCAAACACAACCAGCCGTGTATCCAAAGAGACAGGAATTAGCTGCAGCTCCTCATTAGTGGATGCTCACATTACACTTGTTCATCACCCAGAGAAGAATATTTGCGACTTAAAAAAACCCCAACAAAAGCCATTTGGAAGTGAATATCCTCTTTAAGGGATATTTTTGTGCAAGCCAGGTGTTTAAAAACTGTGGTGTTGCATGACACCTACTGACAAGCGAGGCATAGCACAGTTCAGTGTGTAGGCAGCTGAGTTGTTTAGTTTATTTTTACTGGTGATTTATTTTTACATTTGTTAAAAGTATATGATTGAAAAGGAAGAAATTTATATTTTGTACCATGTGAATATGTGACAGTGAGTGACCAACATATGAATATATGTGTGTGTATAAATGTCCCCTACTCTATATTTGATGTACTCCTTTTGCATATTTAGTTTGTAGACTGGTGTTAAAACTACCATGTCCAGCAGCTTTGTTGATGCATTTTATTGGTGGCTGAGGAAGAATGTTAGTAGCAAATTTTGTACTCAGCACAAGAGAGCAACCCACAGGTTATGCTTTTGAAATGATCATATATTTTGTTTATATGGTGCCTGTCAGTCACAGAAGCCTCCTGTGAAATATTACTGAAATGAAACACAGCTAAGACTCCATATTAAAATGACACAGTCTGATTCGCCACTGCCTTGCATGCTGTGCCCTGAAACAGCTGAAATCAAACCATGTGGAGAAAAAAATATACAGGTATGAAGTGGACTTAGAAAACAAGAACATTTTTCAATTGCTGTGCTCTGGTATGTTTTGTCCTACTAAATGATCAGGAAGAATTCAGAGCCATGGCTGTTTTGAGTTCCTACAGGGGTTTTATTCCCAGACCAAAACATTCATCATCCCTTCAGCTCTCCTGTGGCACAGGTAAGAGGTCTGAGGGACAGATGACCATGTGTCAGGTCACACCAAAGGCCATCAGCCTCCTTGCCTTGCCACAGCCTGAGTCAGGATTTCACCCACAGCTGTTTCAACAGGAAGAGTTCCTGCATCACAGCTCAACCCAGTTCAGCACTGATATGCCAACTGAAGACACAGAAGGAAATAGATCTTGCAAGGCTCATCAGCACAATTCAAACCTTAAATGAAACCAACAAGCAAACAAATGAGCTGTAATTTTATCAGGTGGAAACAGAAATCAGAGGAGCTGTAAGTTTGCAGCAGCTGAGACTCCACTCTTTAAATAAGTTGCACAAAGCCACTGCTGCAACTGGAGTGTTTTTCACCTCAGAAGGCAGCAAGTGGGCCCCATGCTCAAGGAAAAGATATTGACACTGTACGTTTTTGAGACATCATTTCCATGCTGTGAAATTGCCCATGTGCTAGACTTGTATGGATTTCAATGGGAAAGCTCACCATCAAACCACATGGCACCCAGCCCATGCAGAGCTTTGAAGAAGATACCAGAGATAATATCAAAATTGCCATGAAAATGGGACCAATGGCTAACAGTACAGCTAAAATTGATCCCATAATTCATTTAAAATGCTGTTAAAATAAGTCTAGAGCTGAAAGAATCTCAACAAGCATCATTATCAGCTGCACTTTTCTTCTAAGAATGAAATACAATGGGAAAAAATTGTCTTTGTGGATAACCCAGTGCTTCAAGGTAAAAGGACTGAAAAAAATTGCTCCATTAGGATTTAGAAGTTGACACATTAGGCTACAAAATTCCATACAAACCACACAGATCTCATTTAAAAAGCACAAAATCATACACAGTGATGGCATATTCATCTAAGCTCTCCAAACAGCTCTGTTTTCCCCAGTGCTGGACCCATCTGTGTATATCCCTACACGTGTCTGACTTTCGCAGAAAATAGGATCACTGAACACATTTTCTTCCTCAGCCTCACAGAAAAACAGGCCCTCCCTGCTGCCCAGGATGACCCTAATGACCCTAAATCAGTCGTTCTTGGAAATAAGCACAGCAGCTTCCTGCTGGAGGATGAGACCTCATACCTACCTAAGACTAGAGAGCAGGCTCAGGATGCCCAGAGCAGTAACCAGGCCGTAGGAACTGGGAATGCACCCACTGCTCCAGTGGGCACCAAACCCACCTTTAAAGACACTGTTGATGTGATCACTTCCTTACTTAAAGGATGGAGCCTGTGAGGCATGAAATTTAGCAAGAAAAATGTAAAGGCTGATAAAACTTTGGCTTTGGTGAGGTCTAATTGAACATGGCATGATCCTGTCAGAGGTTTCTTGTTCGGTCCCTGGAAGAGGTTTGAAAAAAACCACCAGAAAACTACTACAAAGAAGAGTTCTGCATTGGCAAGGCATTCTGCCCTGCTGTGCTTCATCCTTACGCTGGTACAATCAGTTTACTCAGGAGATGTTCACCTATTTAATTTTAAGTTAAAAAAAAGAAAAAACTAAAACAGAGAAGGTTTTAAAGCCTCAGGGAAGATTTATCAGCTTAAATATTATTTTTTTAATGTAATGGTCATGTTTTTATACTGATTGTTTAAAATTATTTGAATGCCCATGGGGGAATATGGCAGTGTTATGCTTGCACCAGAGACGCTGAGAACACAGCTCCCCTCTAATTTACTCAGTACGACTCCACAGACTTCAAACAGGACACAGAGGAAGCAAAGGAGAGCAGAAGTTAACCCTGCAGATGTTTGTCTTGCTGGACTCGATTAGTTTATCTGCTGGTGCTTAGCTGGCACATGGTTTGGATTAGGAGGAGCATTCCCCTGGCCAGGGACAGTTGCAGCAGTGGCATTCTTTGCACAGGGATGTGTTAGCTGGAGATGCTTGTCTTAGGACAAAGGCCTAAACAGTATTTTAGTATGTGATGGTGGCTATCCCCTCAAGGTAGCTTTACATATACATGGGGTTTGTGTGTGATAGTTAATTTAACTAACATGTTTATTTACTGGTTTGCTGTCTTTTTTGTGTTTGGAAAAGATGACTCATCTGCTATTTGATCCTGCCAATGTTTATTCTGTTGGTGGGCTCACTCTTTACTGAGCAGTGAGAGTAATCCCACTCAGATCAGGGCTATTAGCCAACATTCTTTCATGGGATCAGGTCACAGACTGGCTGTAAATAAAAATATCCACCTCCTCACCCCCAGCTTGGGTAGAATTTCAAGGATGCTCATGTCATCGGCCTGTTATAAGATCTCAAAAGCACCACGTTAGCTACGTCCAGTTTTTCTAGGGATAATGTTTTAGAGGGCACAACACGCAAGGAGGGATTTTGATGTTGCTCAGCTGAGCACACAACAGTGAAGCTCTCACAGGACTTTCTGCCTCGTGCTCGGTGGTGCTCAGGTTCCTCCAGTGCCTGGAGGCACATAAATGTCTAAGCCAGTGGCTGGTCAGCAAAGCAGGGAGCTGTCTGAGGTTGAGAGAAATAAAGAGAAAGCAGCTGCATGCACAAAAAAATCAAGGCTCCTGGGGCCAGGATGAGGGTGCAACAGCAAACCCACCATGCCCCAGCCTTGCAGTCAGGACACCTGATAAAGGTGATTAAAGGCCTCTTCTTCCACCACTGCTGCTCCCTGCCAAGGGCTGCATAGACAGCCCATGACTGTGCTGAGCAGCTATGGAGTGCCAGGGGACATCAAATCTATAATTCAGTCATAGGTGCTTTTTTTCTCGAAAACCTTTTGGGCTTGTGCCACCTCTGCATCATAGAATGGTTTGGCTTGAAGAGAACTCAAAGATCATCTAGCTCCAAACCCTCTGCCACAGGCAGGGATGTCAAGCACTACATCAGGTTGCTCAAGGCCCCATCCAACCTAACCTTGAACACTTCTTAGGCTGCCCAAGAGCATCTAGCCACAAGGTGGGAGCAGGAATGGTCAGGGCCTCCCCAAGGAGGCAGTTCACATGTGGTTCCCTGCCTCTGCAAACTTCAGTGCTGGCTGGCCTTTGTGATGGTATGCCTCTGTTTATGTTTAATGTACTGGACAGCTGCAATCTCTATATGACCACTCTTATTTTGGGTTTCACACCAGGAAGAACTAAAAAGCAGGTATTTTTGTTGTTTTGGTATCTCACTTGTAGTCATAGGAGTCTGGCTCTTAATTGCCACCTACATTAATATCTCTGAAAACTTTCTGTCCTTGAGGGTCCATCTGGGCCTTGGCTTTTTGATAACACAGATATTAAGCACCTAAGGGTCAAAATAAATATTTAGTACTTGCAGAAAACATCATAGGGTTTGTTGGAAAAGAGCTGATAAGATTTAGTAAACAGCAATATTGTGCACTTCGGTGCTTTCTAAACTTGAACTTGACATCATGCATCTACCTAGGTATCCTTGCAAACTTTTCCTTCCCAGTGGAGTCAGATTGGAATGAGTTTTGGTGTCTAAGAAGTTATCTAAGTCAACCCTGAGACCCTAAGTCTACCGAAAGATGCCCCAGCTCAGGCACTTCATTCTCCACAAGTCAGACTACTTGTGAGCCATGGGGTGGCCCAGCCAAAGTCCCTGGAAGGACTGGCTAAGTCCAAGGACCAGCCGTGCTCTTAGCTGGAGCACCAATCACCTGAGCACCATGGAAGAGAGGAGAGAAAAGGACACAGAGCACCAAAACAGACAAGAATTGAGAATTAGTTCCCAAGTTGTGCTGAGTGCAGCAGAGCAATGCCACTCCTATTTCAAATATTCATAGATTCGAAGATTTGTATACTCACAGAATGGTTTGGGTTGGAAAGGACATTAAATATCATCTAGATCCAACCCTGCTTCCATGGCCACGGACACCTTACACTAGATTAGGTCACAGGGAGAGTCTTTGCTCCTCTCCAGAAGCAGGCTTGGAAAGATGTTCCTCAGCTGTAGATGGTGCTGGTCTCCAATCCTCAGTCTGCTCAGGCAGTCCCAGCTCTTGCCTCACTTTACCCACTGTATCTCCCACCCTGTGGTTTTTAATCACAGGCACTCTACTTGCCCCACAGAAGCCAGCTTTAATTGTATGGCCCTTGTATACAAAGCTACATGTTTTTCTTTCTTTCCTTACACCAGGATAGTACAGCACACAATATAATGGGATAATGTGCTAAAATGAGATGCCAGGGCTGTCTCTTCAGAGGGCTTGGCTGCCAAACATTACACCCACTGGATGTTAAATGAAGGCGATGACTAAGTGTTCACACAGTACCTTGCTTTTGCTGAAGAGTTTGGCAGACTGACGTAAATTGAAAGCCTGCTGCGGGCAGATTTCCTCCTACTATTTTTGATTTCATGCAAATAAGAATTGCAGGACGCCAGGCAATTTCTACCTGTGACTGACATATTTGGTGTTGACAGTCCCACACTGTTTTTATATCTAGATGTGTGGATTTAATGATACATGCAGGGCAGTTGCAGTTTGCAGTATCTCATCACAGACACATCTCCAATTCCTCTCCCTTCCCTGTTCCCAGCAGGCTGCATCCAGCCCCATGGCAAGGCTTCCTTGGACACATGCATGTCTATAAAGTATTGCAGTCTGCTGCCAAACTCCCAAAGAAAACACAACACTGCAATATTTTCTGCTAACAAGCCTTTGTCCTGTGTGTTTCACTCCCTGGTTCTGCTGGATAAAAGCTTCCTCATAAAGGATTAAGGGGAAGCTTAGTCAAACAAAAATTCTCCATCTTCCAACTGATCCAGGCAAGGAAGCATCTACTGCTCCAAAGAATTTAAGCAAAACTGAAAAAGTCTATGAGGGAGGCTCAGCAGGTGCAGAGCTTCTGGGAGAGGAAAAGAGACATCTGCTTTTGGGGTGATGGGGAGACAGTAGGAAGCAGCTGCACAGGGGAGCAACAAGCCCCACAAGAGTGGGAACTGGAATGTGTTGCAAGAGTCTGAAGTACCAGGTGCAAGTGTGGCTTTGCTTTCTCAGCTCTGGGTTGCACCCATGTGTCACAAAAAGTGCTGGGTAGGGAAGGCAGTAACGCCCTGGGTATGAAGATCCCAGAAGCTGCAAGCAGCGCTGCTGCCTCCCAAGGGCAGGGGCCATGCCTGGAGACAGGGGCTGGCTGCAGATACCTTTGGAAAAACTCACTAAGCTCACTCCTGGATAAATAACCTGCGAGCTCTTTTATGCTTGTCCTTACCAGCCCAGAAATTTTCCTCCTTATATTTTAGTGCACTATCCAGCCACCATGAAATGTGGTGGTTTCACATCATGTTTTTCCCACAGCGATCAGTCACAAAACAAAATCTCAAGGAGGAAAGGAGACTAGGGAGTCAGGATGCTAACCAGAATAGGTGACAGGGGCTAATATTTTAATTTCCATCACTCTCTCATTCACATCAGGACCTTCCATTGCAGCAACTGCCCATTTGGAGGCACGTGCCCTCTCCTTGCAGGTATTCTGCAGCAGATGCCTGTCTTTCCCTACCATGTTTTAAACAAGGCTTAGGCTGTGCCTCCCTGCCTATAGGCATTTGCAACAAGCTATACACACAACTTGGCCACTGGCAAGGTGTGAACTGTAGCCCAAAATTCAGGGGTTGTGCTGGAGACAACTGGAAATCCATACATCTAGCATATAGCCTCAGTCTCCACCAGGGTCCCCATGGAGGACTTAATACATAATAATTTCTGGTGGTTTTCCTCCTAGAGTGTTTGAACTGATGTGAGGCTGTTTCCCATAGTGATGTGGTGGCTTAAGGAGGAGAAGGGAAGCTTCAAGCTTTTCTGGAATAGTGGTAACTAATGGGTGGTGGACAGATCCAAACTCGGGGAATCTTGTCCATAATGCCTGTGGAAAAGCGTCTCTGAACAAACTACCCATAGACAGTTATTTAGTAGTGCACATATATCTGTGGGAAGCTAACCTGAAAGGTACCTGAGGGCCACAGTTCCTAGCAATATGAGGCATCCTGGGTACCTCACCTCTTATTCCAGAATTCACACAGGCTCCTGAAACATCTCATCCCTACAAGAGCAGAAAAGCAGGTGCCAAGTCAGGCTGAAGGTGTCTTGATCAATGTGCCTCAGAAATTGCCTCAGCTCTATCCCTGTGGCTGGTACATTCACATTGATATGTTCACAAGACCACCTTTTTCCTTGGGCATTTAAGTTCCACTGGGAGACAGCAAATGAAACAAAAATGAGGAAACTCATGTATTGAAATCGTTTAAAAGATTAGGGAAAGAGGAAAAAAACCAAGTGGGATTCCTCACCCACAGGCAGAGCAGCTGAGCAATGACTACCTTGGAAGCCAAAACTCCATTGTTCACTTCCTCTACCCATTTTTATTCCTGAGCACATCAATCACTATACAGTATGGAATATCCCTTTGGCCACTTTGGGTCAGCTGTGGCTCCCAGGTCCCCTGGAAAGCTAAGTCTGACTTCACCAAGTGCCAGCTGATTCTAAGCACTGCAGTTCAGATAATGGACACAGGATTTCAGTGCTAACACTCCATGTGCAAAAGAGACACACAAAACAGCAAGTGGTAAAACTACCTACACCTGGAGGTGGCTAAAATGTCTTTTTTATGGTGACATATTTTACAGGAGAGCTCTTTCCTATATGTTTGAGCTGTTAGACCTAAACTAGTGAGTTAGGGGTTCTATACTGGGACCAAAGACCTCAGTAAGTGTTTGTGTTTACAGTCCAGCTTCTATTTATATTCTTCCCTTCAGCAGCTGACATCAAAGTGGGAAAAAGAAATGGATGGCCTTTTCCAAGGCTGGTCTAATAATTGCAATTAGGAAGCTTCATAAGAATACACCCAACATTTAAACAGAGCATCCAGTGTTTTGTAGCTTTGCTAGACTACTTAACTGTGAGTGTAAATTTAACTAAAAAAGGTTGAACCATTTTTTAGCACAAACATCCAGTTTGTTTAGGACTCTGGATTTCCAAGAGCTCATGAACAAAAAAAAACCATGCACCAAATCCATCATGCTCATTATTTCTTCTGATCCACCAAGGTAAAATGTCTTTGAGAAAACAGTACATCATTTGAGCCCATTGCATACACCCCACGAGTGAGAAAACAGCTGAATCCTACGACCATGTCTCTGCCTATCTGTGCAGACTGTCTCTCTCTTTATTGACATTCAAAGCACCGACAGGAACCAGCCCACCTTGCCTCTGCTATGTCCACTAGCTCATAAATGTTATTGTTTTCTATCTCTCCTAGAGCCTGCTGCTTAATTTCCATGCTCCTTGCATCCACATATAGACAGTGCATTAATATTCTTCATCTTCTCTTGTTGAGGTACGCCAGCTTCAGTCTTATCTGTGGGCTGGAAGTACATGTTAGATTATTTGAGTTAGGTGAAAATTTCTCCTCTTTTCTTCACTCTGAGTTTTATAGCTATCCAGTAAACTTGCATGGTTTTGAAACTGGGGGTTTGGTATCCTGTTCTGGCATTAACCACAAATTGCTTGCATCTAAAAATAGTACATGATAATTTTGTTCTTTCCCAGAAACTGGCACACTGCATTCTCTAAAGGGAGATGAATGAATATGTGAAAACATTTTCAGAACAGTTGCTTGTCTGTAACAAGTCAATATGAAATCAAAATAGAATTTATACTTTATCTCTTCATAAACACTTATTGAGCTGTGTTTCAAACATCATTCAGCATGCACCTTCTGGAGGCCCAAGAATGAAGTACTTGTTCTTTCTAGAGCTTTCTATTCAGAAGGAGACAACACACTTGAATATTCATCTCCTGGACAGCAAGCAGAGATTGCAACTCTTGCAGAATTTCTTTGTGGAGTGAAGAAATCGTGATTATCTTTCATTGTGCTCTCAATTTCCTGAGAAACTTCTGGGCATAGCAACACTTAGCAATTTCCTACAAGGAGTCCTACATGTTAATTAAATCTCCTGAGAGTCATCTCTCCCAGTCTGAAACAAGAGCCAGACATTTGCCAAATTACATCATTTCACCATGAGCAACTTCTCTAAGTCTCACCCGCGTCAGCCATGTGACAAAAATTGTGGTCATGCCCTGATCATTTCTCCTCAAGACTACTAGAGCCTCCTCTTCATTTTCACCTTTTTCCTTTTCAACCAATTTCAAATGTCTCAGTAAATCATCTGCCTCAACAGCGGCACCTCTGAATTCTTCCATCATCGTCCTTTGGCCTCCTGCATTAAATTTCAGCTACTTGTGCTTCCCTTTAAGGATCCCCAGAACACTGCCCTGACTTATAGCACCAACTGCAATATTTCCTGCCCTCATTTCCACTCAGCCAGTACATCATACCTTGGTGATGCCTTTGTCATCTCCTCCATGCTCCACATCATCCTCACAAACTGAATTCTTCTTTTATGCAGTTTAGAAAAGAATGCACTTTTGGTTTCACACATCCTTTCTCAAAGCACATCTTCCTCTGTGGATATGTGCTCCTCCAGCCCTTCCTACTCCACTATGATATTCAGACAAGGCCAAATATTGCCAAAACTATCACAGTCTGGCCACTAATGAGCATCACACTTGTGTTTACAATTCACTGGTTAAAAGCTCCCAATGGCAGCAGCATTTTTCAAGCCCTGTACTGTATCCACCTACTTCTAGACATCAATAACTGATAAAACTAAGAGGCCTGGAATAAAGTTCTAGTTTCCTTCTTTTTCTACAGATAGAGTCCTGTTACATTTTTTAAATCAAAGTCCCTTCCAACGTACAAAAATAGTCAAAGTGGAGATAAAGATTTCCTGAGAACTCCTCTATCCTTAACTGGCTGGCTAAGGCTGTGCCCAGGACACTTTTGTTCTCCTGCCATAAAGTGTCTTTCATATTTAGTCCTGGTTGCCTTCCTTATTTAGAGAACTCCTAGAAGACAAGAGGCACTGCAGGCCCATAGTTCCAGCAAATGGTGGAGGATCCACCTGAGTATTGGAGTCCCATCAAATCTAGTGGATTAGCCATCCAAAAAGGATGTTTTTTCCAGCAATACAAAATGTGAATAACGTAGGCTGGGTTTGTGATTATATGTGTCCACCTGGGCTTGAAACTACGACATTGTGGTTAGAGTGAGAAGAGTTATAGGACTGTGTTTCTTATGCACCACTTAGAAGTGTGTGAAGAGAGCATAAGAACTAGGATGTGTTGTGTATTTTCTACAATGGAGTATTATCTGGCAATTTTGCAAGGATCTGGTGAGAAGCTGTTGCAACCATATCTCACACTTAAGCCAATGACTGCAAATTCACTGGCATCGCAAAAGCAGCATTGGACTTAGACAAATACTATCTCTCTTTTCCCTTTGGCCTTTTATGCTGTAGCTAAAAGGAACACTTGCTTGTTCTCTTTCTGAAATTTTGGGTTGATCCTGCCTGGATGCCAGGTACTCACCAAAGCCACTCTATCACTCCTCTCCTCAGCTGGACAGGAGAGAGAAAATGTAACAAAAGGTTCATGGGTTGAGAAAAGGATGGGGAGAGATCACTCACCAGTTCTTGTCATGGGCAAAACAGACTCAACTTGGGAAAATTAGCTAAATTTATTACCAGTAAAAATCAGAGTAAAGTAAGGATAAAAAAATCTTAAATCACTTTCCCCCCCACTCCTTTCTTCAGGCTCTACTTTAAGTTCTCTCAATCTTCCTCTCAGCAGTACAGGGGGGCAAGGAATGGGGGCTGTGGTCAGTTCATCACACCCTGTCTTGGCTTCTTCTTTCTCCTCATTGAGAGGATGCCTCACATTCCTCCCCTGCTCCAGCATAGGCCCCTTCCATCGGGTGCAGCTTGTCAGGAACAGACTGTTCCAATGGGAGTCCCTTGCAGGGTCACAAGTCCTGCCAGGAAACCTGCTCCAGCACAGGCTTCCCACAGAGTCACAGTCTCCTTTGGGCACCCACCTGGTGCAGGCATGGGAACTGCAGGTGGATCTCTGCTCCACCATGGACCCCCATGGGCTCAGGGGCACAGCTGCCTCCCCATGCTCTGCTCCACAGATTGCAGTGAAATCTCTGCTACAGCACCTGGAGCACCTCCTGCCCCTCCGTCCTCACTGACCTTGGGGACTGCAGGGCTGTTTCTCTTGCATATTCTCACTCCTCCAAGCAGTTTTTTCTCCTTGAATGCATTATCCCAGAGGTCCTACCACAGGCTGATGGTCTCAGCCATGGCCAGCAGCAGGTCTGCCTTGGAGTCAGCAGGCATTGGCTCTGTCAGACACGAGGGAAGCTTCCAGCAGCTTCTCACAGAAGCCACCCATGTAGCCACCTACTACTGAAACTCTGTCACAAAAACCCAACACAGCAGTATTTTCTACTTTTCCCTTTTCTGGATCAGTTATTTGATTTGCACTCCGAAGCTGTATCTTCCAACAAATATAAATGATGCACATAGTCTGTGTCATCTCTGTTTTCACAAAATACATATTTGCCTTCTCTCTCTGCAGTGAGGCTGCTATGTATGCAAAAAAAGAGACTTGCATATGAGAGAACACCTTTCAGACACCAAGTTGGCTCCTTTCAGGCACGACTCTGCTGCACCCCTCTTCACCTCAGTCTGAGCCTGATGTGCTCCCAAAGATTGAAGACCTGAGTTTGGGTCCTTTGAAGAATGTTTTAAATGCCAGTGGGACGGGTGTTGCATCTCAGCGTAGTCTCTTGTGCCTCATTTACAAAATGCCTGCTAGTGCCAGTTCCCAAGAGTGAGAGGTGATGAAAGGGTCAGTACGGGACTTTTGCCAACACAGATCCTATCTAGGGATCGCAGCAGCTCAGTTACATCAAGGCTTAGCAAGCTTGTGAGCTCCTGTAACCAAAACTAGGCTTCCGTGTTACAGTAACATAGACATCTGCAGGTTGAAATGGGATTTGAACGCAAGATTTGCAACAAGTATAAGTGTCATTGTTGGACATTGTACTTGAAGCAGCCATGCAGCTTTTGAAGCACTCAGGTTCCAAGCATCCAACACTTAAACAACAAAGAAATTGCACACATAAAGGGCCAGAATTAGCCAGGTTTCATTACTTGCTGTGTTATGTACTGATGCAATACAACATCACAGTTATTGTATTTTACAAATTGGTCCCTTCACAGTTGTTCCAGAGAGGTGTAGGCTAATGAAGCGACATTCTGTCATGGACTCAAGAGGCAGAAACTTCTCTGTAGATATTCTTAAAAGACCCTTGCTTGAAGAATTAATGTTGATAGAATAAAATGAAGATCGGAATAGGCTCTCTAGTCATGCAATTCTTCCTATTACATTATACTTTCTATTATTAATTCTTCCTATCCTTTACAAATAACATATATGTTCCTAAAGCTGTGCCTTTTGGAAATTTTGAGGAAATTCATGGGCCTTAAAAGTCAATATTCTTAGACATCATTAGACACAGAATAGAGGCAAAATACAGAAGAGAAGACTCTCTGAATTAAATGCTTAAAATGTTCCAGTAACAAACTCCCCCACATTAAACTAGATGACAACTAACTGAGGCATTTCTGATGTGCTCAGCTGCTTTGGTGCCACACAAGCAGAGATCATCTCTAAAATGTACAAGATCTAACCTACAAAGGCCACTTTGTGCATTGTTTCTCTGAAACAATTTTTATAGCAATTACTTGGAAATTAATTGTTCTACTGCATTTGCCATTAGCTTCAGTGGAACCAGGCTTTCATCCATTTCATATCAGCTTTAGGGCTGTTTTTTCCCTGTTTTCCTATTTCTGGCATGATCCAGTTCAAAGAGTAGCTGCAATCTGTCATCTGTTGGTGGATACTGAATGTATGTTGGGGGGAGGCAGGGGAATTAAAAAACCCCAACCTGCCAAGTCTTTCAGCCTTCAACCTTCGGTGCAGTACAAGGTTTACAAGATGATTTAAAACCTACATGTGTAGGAAATAAGGAAGATGGGCTGACTCTACACAGAAAATGGGTTTGAGACAGACACAGATTGATGGCTTTGTGACAATGACACTAAAGTTAATAGCTGATATAGGCTGACAACGGAGTCTACTTTAAATTTCAAATTGAACTCTGTGTTGCTCACAGCATCATACTGACCATTCATTGCTAGACCTAATTTTTTTCTGCTAATGACTACAAGAAGCAGAATAGATAATGATGTGCACTGCAGAACACTTGGGAAATGGTATTAACTGGTTTTCATTTTTTCCCCCCCTTGTTTTAAAAACAACTATTAAGGATTACTAAGGGTGGCTATCCTTGAACATTCCTGAAGGGTAAAAATTGGTCACTCCTCCGGGAACATCTCTGTCGCCTTTCCTTTTCTCTTTGGAGACAGAAGGGGTGTAAATTGTGCTTGCAACAGACTGGGAAGGCTGACACTGCTAAAATATAAGACCTTGACAAAAACCCTTGAGATGATGTATCACCAGTCTCCTGGGCAGTTGCACTCCACATTCACATTTGCACACTGCAGATAATTCCTGCCTCTCAAAAGCCTGAATCCAAACTTCAAATGCAAATTGTCTTGGAGCTGGAAATGGAAACCTGCATGCACTGAGACATAAAATGCTGACAAACAAAACCCAAATCCTTCAGTCCTGCAGGAAGCATTTCTTTGCTGTCTGTTTCTGTCATTAATTCCTCCTGTTTATCTAACCTGCAATTCAGGGGCAGAGATACCCATTGATTTTGTACATCTCCACTCATACAAATAGAGATCTTTACTGCATACCAGTATATGGTTGATCACCAGAGATTTGACTTTATTACATGTCAGTGGAAGACTTTTAAAAAAGCACATAAACCATAATACAAGGGGCTTCTGAAATTTTATGCTCATGGCACATGGAAGCAACTGACTTTGGGAATAAATATTTGTGCCTCAGACCTGAACACGGCCAGGACATGTGTGGGGTGAGTGTCGCTGGCCTTACGCTGCAAGTCTGGGCTCTGTCACTGAAACCACTTTTCTTGGTAGGTGCTGTGTTAACGTGTGGCAGAATGGGAGTAGTACATTGCATAATTTGATTGAAAACTATTTCAGAGTACCAGCAGGCTGAAATTTCCACTTTTTCCTTACTCCTGTCTGTGACACACATTTGCACATCTAAAGGATTTACTGTTTCTCTCCCTAATATTTTGTTCAACAGGAAAACCAGCTGAATTGTTTGTGTCAAGTTCAAAAGCTCTAATATGAAAGCCACATACTTTTTGCTTGAATTAATTCCAGCTCCGCTCTGGCTTTGTAAAACTAATTTAAATTATAGGAATCTCTGCAACTTTCTGCTATAATAAATAAATAAATTCATGCTAAAATAAATAAATCTAATTGTATGTGGCTTTACTGTCATGAATCTGCTTATTACTTTCCAAATGGTATGGTGGGGCTCATAATTTTGAGAAAATCTAAGCTACCAAAGGACTTTGATGAGAAATTTGGACTGTGGCAATTATAAATACCCATTTTCTTTTCTGTGAGGAAGAGCAATGCCTATGTTCTATTTCCATCCCTTACTTCTGTCTTTTGTGAGTGCTGGAGGATATTTTAGATGTGGTTGCTCAGACTATTTAAGATCTTTAAAAAAGTTCTTGTCCTTAGAAAGTAATTGAAAACTCCCACATCAAACAAAAATATATGTAATGCATGTAAATGTTGTTTACATAACAATTTTATAATGCTACTTCATATCTGAGGCAAAATATGATCAGATATTTTACACACTTGGATCACCCCTCTGTGTCTGTGCTCCCTTGGTGACACCAGATCACACTGCAAGGCATGCAAGCACTGCAGCTGGTTTTGTTATAAGATGGGGAAGGGTGGATAAATAGCAACACAAGTCCCATCAGCAAAAGGCTTCCTAAGTTCTACTAAGTCAACACAGTAATCAAGTATCAGCTACTTCACTAAGAAATGCATCAAAACTAGGAGTGGGAAGCTTGGGATGTGTGGTGGGGAAGCAAGGAGTGAGAAACAAGGTTCATTTCTTTTGTCTGCTCCAATTCAATTCCTCTAATAGAAATTCCATGAGGGCATGTTAACCTGAAGAGGAATTTCAGCAACAAATCATCACAAAGAAGACACGAGAGCCTCTTTAATACATGCAGGTGGCATCCAGTCCTGTGCTCTCAAGAGCTCATTATCTGACAA
Source organism: Acridotheres tristis (assembly GCA_037013685.1). NCBI lineage: Eukaryota > Metazoa > Chordata > Aves > Passeriformes > Sturnidae > Acridotheres > Acridotheres tristis. Next base: position 135,957,305 of record CM072886.1, on the reverse strand, counting down.
TCATCTGATAAACATGCTTTCCAACTGTACAGTCTAAAGGTGGAGAAACCAGTTGGGTCAGCTCAGTCCACCTCTTCCTCTGCCAATCCAAGCCAGGATTATTTCTTTTCCTTTTCCTAACACACTTGTTTAGCCTTTTTGTGCTGTTTCGTTTTAAAATTTCCAGGTAACTCGAGGTATTTTCTAGGGAAAATAGTATTTCATATCTTGATGCTAAGAGGTTTCCCTCTTCACTGCTATTTGGTGAACTAAGTTCTTGTTTACCTTATTTCACTGTTCTATAGTACAGCCACTCCAAATCACTCGAATTACCTCCCCATTGCATCTACCCAAGAATTTCTATATTTGAGCCTTGTCTTTACTTTCACGGGATGGGACCACATCAGTATTCTTCTACTCTGTTAGTATCATGCTGACCCCAAAACTAATTCAGTATTTCATGCAGAATTACAGTACCAGAATCATTGGTTTCAGAGCAAGAGCTCTCACACTCCCTACTAAACAATATTTGGACATACACCCCAAAACTGCAGTGGCTTTTCCCCTCTCACTGTATCCAAATTTATCTCTTTAATGCAGGTTTAAAATATGCCTTCCCAAATCGCCTTTCATTGCCTCTATTTTATGGCCAGGATGTACTCACCCAACTTTTGATTGTTGCTGTTGTATTTCTTTATATTTTCCCCTTATTGTTTGAAAGTCTTCCCACTCTAACAATATATTTCAGTAACAGAAATGTCTTCATGTTCTTCATGAACTTCCTCCCCCCTCTCCAGGACTGTAAACCCTCTATATGGCTATAAAAACAACTGCATTACTATCCATTGCTACTCAGACAATTTTAAAATCAAGAATCTTTCTTCTTATTTAGGCAAATCTGAATTTATTTTTCGAGTAAGATTTCATGATAAGCACACAGAGGCATAGGAGAAAATTTTAGTACAGACATGTATGTAATTCATTCCATTCATCCACTCAATTTCAATTCCATTCTGGAGCATTGCTCTGCAGCTTTGTAGTAGGTGCAGTCAGCTGAAAGTGAAAGCCCAAGGGACCAAGGAGGGCCTAAGCACATCAGGTCTCTTATAGGATTTAGGCAGAAAAATCACAGTTTCTACAACTTCAGCAGTGATTACCAGATATCATCAGCTGCTGGGAACATGTGCAGCAGCAGAACTCCAAGCAACCAGACAGCTTGCAAGTTGAACACAGAGGCATTCAATGAGCTGCGATGCTCCCAGAGTTAAGGAGACACATGGAAACTTGCCTCTATCTATTCACCTCAAACACACTGAGGGTCTTTACTGGGCTAGTCTGGTGAGAAGTGCTAGAAACTACAGATTCTGCTTCTGACTAAATTCAATCAATACAAAAGCTGTTGCAAATGATTCTTGAGTGTTATTTGTTCTGTAGTGTTGTAACACATGCCAGAATGTGTCCCTTATCCAATAAGAGCAAAAAAAAATCCTTAGAATTTACACAGAAGTTAAACTTAACAAAAGTTTCACTATATTGTATTTATTTAGCTCTTACATTCCACTTATCCATTACATTTTATTAAATAAAAACTGGCATTGGTACATTTCTGTCACTTTAATTACTATCCTGCAATACTTATCAGCCAGCTTGTTCGTTTTACATATGGAAAACCCCCTTCCCTTTTAAACCCCTGATGCTCTAACACATCAGTCTTCATTACCATTACATAAGGGGAATGAGAAAACTACTCACTTCCTTTCCCAAATATTATTTCTGCACTGATATATTTGTAAATTCCTTTATAATCCCCCACTTCCCCTGCTAGCATGAAGCAATTAAACTAATCCATCCTCTGTCAACCCCAGCTGACTCATAGTGTCTTCGGGTGTCATTGCACATTTTTTAAAACTGTTTTTTCAACTTCAAGTCTTCAAACCTACATCTGGAGCTTACTGTTTTCCATAGCAGTAGTCAGTTACCCTTCAGCTGTAGTGTTTTTGGCTTGTGCAGCCATTCTGCACACTGATGAAATCTTGGTTCCTATGACACCAGAATCCTTGTCCTCCTCCCTCTAAATCCATTCTTTAGTGATTAATTTGAGTAGTATTTGTGCACAAGTTCTAGCTTCTCCATCAGTAAGAAATACTACAATCAGATCAAGGTTTTTCGTTGTGGGACAATAAGAATGGTCATGGATTTGGCCTTGCTGCCTCTATGGAAGACAAGAGGAAAGGCAAGCTCCTTGCATCTTTCCTGAGCAAAGCATAAATCTGCTCTGAACTTTTGTCTTTTTATGTAAGAAAAACCTTGTACCTTTGCATAGTGCCTAGCAGGCATCTTCTGTGCTGTGACACTGAACCATGCATTCAATATCTGTTATTTTGTCTACAAAGGTGTTGGATTAATGGTTGTACATTGAGAGTGTGTGTTAACCTGGACTATTCCCACAAATATCCTTTAAAGTATTCTGCATCTTAGCTCTATTCTCCCAAGTCCTATCTAGGCAAAACAAAGCCCCAAGAAATCCAAACCCCTCAAATATTTTTATATTCCAGAAATATAACAATCCTATGTTCTGGTATTTGCTTTTGGAAGTGTCAGCATGTTTATCCAGCTTCTGCCTTATCAAGAATATAAAAAATAGCCACAAAAGCATAGAATAATTTAAGTTGGAAAAGACCTTCATGATCATTGAGTACAACCTTAGTAAGCAGCTGTACTTACTACCAGTCACATGAAAATTATGCTCGAAGTGCAGAGGGGGCACTTCCAGAGCCAGTCAGAGCTCTGTGTGTTCAGGAGGGACAGCAAGTCCGGCACTGTTGCAGGAAGCAATTCTGAGAGCCACCAGCCTGGTGAGGAAAGTAGGGGAATGCCAGAAGCATGAAGATAATTTCAAAAATATATATTGATATAACAGTCAATGATACATAAACCAAACACAAACATCTGTGGTGGTATTGCTTTACTGGTATTTGTAAATACTTCATCTGGTGTAATTTCATTAACCAGCAGTTAAAGTTCAGTTAGCATGAATAAAATATTAAATTTCAGCACATGTTGATGCCCAGTAATTCATTCAAGTGTTTCACAGCTGAGGAATCACCACTTTTCTTGAAACTGTCGTCTTCTTGGCCAAATCCTATATTTATTTGTGGATCTGATAGCATTTGAATTATGTTCACTACCCTTACTTTCATCTGTGTAACTCAAAGTGTATGGTTTTGGTCCAACACCTTACACAGTCCTGCTTTGACAGTATTTATTGTGATAATTTACAATTCTGTCTATTTCTGCACTTTGCAATTTAGCTACTGCCCATCTATTCTGGTAGTGGTTTGAAGTGTTTCTCCTCCTTCCCAGATGAAAAACTGTAGAAGAGACCTTGGCTACTGTAGCAGCTGCACAGAGAAAACAGAATATTTTATCACCAAGACATCTACTTGCAATAGCTGCACTCTTAGGTGCACATTTTAGGTTACTTCTGTACTGTTTGTGTGTAATAAAAAAGTCACCAAAATTTAAACACATTTAGTAAGAAGACCTAGATGCCATACAAGCAGTGAAGTCTAGACTAATCTCCATTTTCCATAATTGTTCCAAAAATAGAACAAAAATATGAAGAACTGAGAATTTTACACTCATAATTAAGATGATGGTGCCATTTCAAAATCCACTTCAAATACTTCTTCTAGGCTACTTGCATGCTTATGCATGCACTAAACAGAAAGCTGCCACTACAGCTTGCAAATAAAAAAATGCATTTGCATTTTAAACCAACAACAAAGTAAAATCTCTATTTGCAGTTATCTCTTTTTCAAAATGTTTGCATACAAAACAGTTATGACTCTTATAGCTGCAGAAAAAACTATTATTTCTGACTAGCAAATCTGCCATAGTGGTGAATCTAAACAGGGATCAAACAATTCTGCTGCAGCCTTTGCCACAGAGTAAGATATCTACTCTTGCATTTGCAACATGGGAGAAAATATTATTTGTTAAGATTTGTAGATGTTTTGACATCTACTCACATCTAGGTATTGCCATACATAGAGACCACTTTCAACACCAGGTAAACTAGTCAAAATCAATGTTTTCTAACACTTTATTTTCAACTACAAGACTGGACATCCACTCATCTGTCAATATTTACAGCCTTTAAAAAAGAAACAAAAGACAACTATATTGGACCTGTTTTCAGGGAAAAGTCACATATTGTTAGCCAGGTGTGATCAGACCTGTTACCAGTGATTTCTACCTCCAGGAGTAGACAAATGGGTTGAAATTATTAAAAAACAGAATTAAAGAGACTGACAGAACAACAAAACAGCTGTGAGGGTGTTAAGACACCGGAACAGGTTGGCCAGAGAAGCTGCAGATGTCCCATCCATGGCAGTGCTCAAGGTGAGGCTGGAGGGGGCTCTGAGCAACCCTGTCTGTGGCAGAGGTGTTGGAACAAGATGGTGTTCAGAGTCCCTTCTAACAGAAACCATTCTATGACTATGAAAATCAGTGTAACATTTTAAAATCCATGAATCTCAAATCAGTAAGTATTCAGTATCAAACAATCAGACTGCAGAAAAGTTAGCTTTTAAAAGGCTACCATTTAACTGGACACTTTAGGAGATTCTGAACAAGTCTTTCACACAAACTACTATGGAGTCTGACTGGGCATGGAATAAGAGTTACAAGTGATAGACAAGAAGCAAATCATGAGGATGGTTAGTTTTCAACCTGACAAATACTAAGAGTAAAGTACCCTATGGATTTATATTGAAACTATTGTTTTTATGTGTTTTTTAATCTGGAGAGACACACAGTACACTGGCAGCATCTGTGGATAACAAAAATTTGTAAGATTATTTTCAGGGCAAAAGAAACTTGTGAGGAGTAACAAAGTTAGAACAAAGAAAGATGAAGGTTTATGATTTACTCAAAATAATGAACTGCTCATATACTCCAAAGTTTACTAGGACTCATAGTCATAGGGAAAAGATTATTGAGGTCTTTATTTAGCATTCTGGTAAACAAAACCAAAGTATTCCAACCATACATAATGCTACAGAAATGCATCACTGGTCACAGTTGTTCAGTACCAGCATGGCTTCTTGAGAGGGAAGTTCTGCTTGTTGAACCTGATTTTCTTCTACAGCAGGGTAACCCACCTAGCTGATCCAGGAAAGCCAGCAGATGTAATCTTTTTGGACTGCAGCAAAGCTTTTAGATACTGTCTCACAGAAGCCTTCTGGAAAAAATGTCCAGCACACAGCTGTAACTGAGTTACATGATAGGTAAGCAACTGCCTGATGAGCTGGGCACAGTGTTACAGTGAATGGAGCACTGGTGACTGTCACTAGTGGGGTTCCACAGAGCTCCATCCTTGGCCCTGCGCTCTTCAAGGCAGGACTGGAAGGAATATTAAGTAAATTTGTTGATGACACCGAACTAAAAGGAGCTGTCTACTCTCTTGGGGTCAGAAAAGCCCTGCAGAGACCTCGACAAATTAAAGGGTTGGGCAATCTCCAACTGTGTGAAGTTTAAGGAGGGCAAGTGTCAGATTCTACACCTGGGATGGGGCAGCCCTGGTTGTTTGTACAGACTGGGGAAGGAGAGGCTGGAGAGCAGTGCCGTGGAAAGGGACCTGCAGGTCCTGGTCAATGACAAGTTGAACCTGAGTCAGCAGCGCCCTGGCAGCCAGGAGGGCCAACCCTGTCCTGGGGGGCATCAGGCCCAGCATTGCCAGCCAGGCAGGGCAGGGGATTGTTCTGCTCTGCTCTGCACTGCAGATAACATATAAAATACTGCAGATTGAATTGCAGTATCTGATTGCACTTCAGCCCTCTGGCTTACTGGAGCAACTTTACTGTCTTGCAACTTTTTCTCTCTGTAGAGGCTATTTGCACTGAAGAATGGCATACAAACATATGTTTTTATAATTTTTAATAATATTATAAAGAAAATCCAGAAACATTTTATTTATAAAATCCCCTATCTGCATAGCAATCCAAACTACTCTGTAAATTACTGAGGCTGTACAGCAGAATCACACAGGTAAAACTTATAGGATGAATCTTCTATAAAAACAAACCCAACACCATTCACACTACTAGAAAACGACCCAACATTTTGATCTTGAAGACTTTTCAAACATTACTGCAATATAATTGTGGAAAAATATGTTACTTCTTAGAAGGAAGTTAAGCATATCCAAACAGATTTGTATCTTCTTCAGTTACAAAGTTTGGTTTTCCTTGTTCAGTTCCTCATTGCCAACATGGCATTTATGTCCCAAATAAGATTTCGTAACTGATCCATGATCTGCTTCAGCTGCTGATTCTTCAGTTTCAGTTTCTGTGGGAAGAGTTTATTAGAATTATTTTTGTGATCAGTTCAAATAGCGCACTCAAAAATTCAACAAAAGTTACAGTGCTATGAAATGCTATAGAAATCTTTTTCTAAGTTGTCAGTGAGCATTATTAATGGGATAATACATCCCCGTTAAAGCACATTCTAAAAATACAAGAAAGCCTCAAAAGTTAAGGACCATTGCTAGAGGGGGAATGCTGTTTCATTTCACAGCAGCCTTTTATCAAAACACCTGACACCTTCAAAAGCTGGAGGCTTGCGGGGATAAGTCCTCACTTTGTAAAGTCTAAAAGTGAGCATCCTAAGCTGGAAGAAAGAATGTGGGGAGCAGGTAAATTTATGTGAATTTATGTTTTATAAATTTGGTTTCGAGAAAAATGAGGCATTAACATTACAAGTTTGAACACGGTAAAGGGTATAGGTGAAACAAATCAAGCTTTTGCAGCCCTTCTGCTATGTAGGTGAACCGCAATGCATTAAGAATCTTGTCTTGAAAATGGTTTTCCCAAGCATGCTGAATTCTTTAAAATTATATATTTGTTTTTGCAAACTGCAGAAGCATTTGGAGGAGCAGGAGAACAGCAAACTGTCTTTTATTTAGTTGCATAGCCAAAAGTTAAAAATTATGTGTCTACAGAAGAAAGATCAGGGCATCAAGACCTCACACAATTTCCCTAACCTTTCATGTTTCACAGTAATACCCATATTTATTGTCTCGTTTATTCGTTTTCCTGCTCAAGTCAAAGCTGTTGAGAACTAAGGTTGTTGTTAACAGTACACAGTTTGTTCTTCATTTCATTCTGATTTGATAAGATGTCAGCCTTCCAAGATTAGAGGTCAAACTACTTATTCATTAGGGAAGTGTGGAGTTCCAAGTAAAGTGAAAGCACAGGAAAGACTTGCTTCCATCAAAACAGAACAAAATGTTTCAGGTTTGATTTAACTTTGTTATTTGCACAACACAAAAGGCAACACATTAAAAGCGTGACTCAAATCAGTAATACAACCAAAGTTACTGGAACAGAGAGAAAACGAAGCAACATCCTGAAAATTAGTCTCCTGAATTTTGATGCACTCAACACAACAATATTTTTAAACTGACAGCTGATCAGCTGGGAAAGAAATCCAGAGAAAAAAGGAAGCCTATTCATTTCAGACCTGTAAAAATAGTCTGAAGTAATATGGTAATTAGGCTTAGATGACATGGGAAACATAGTAATGATAATCCTCCTGAATACAGACTTTGCAGGACACTGGAAGACACAACACTCAGATCTGAACTCCCAAGAAGGATACAAAAACATACGTAGGACAGTTCATGTGCACTAACATGGAATTCCTAGCCAAGCATTTTACAGGCTAAACAGCGTTTTAAACTTCAAAATGTGCATTTATCTAATACTTCTTTCATTTTCAAGACTTCACAATATGCAGCAGAGATTTAGCTCCTAACTAAAGACAAGAGACAAGGCTAAGCAGCATGTAGTTACCACAGCATTGAAATGACAGAATTGCAAGGGTCTTCCTACCAAAGGTCATAAATGCAAGATCCTGTTGCTTGAGAAAGCACAAGAGGAATGAGATAAACAAGCATGTTCATACATTTTTAAACATAATTTTGTTTGCCATCCTCAACATTGAATCCTAGAGAAATCAGTGACTGTTACATCAAAACAACTAATTTAATGCAAGCTGTAACTCCTCCCTGTTACTGAGGCCACACCATTTCAAGGTATTTCAAAACCTTCATCAATGGAAATAAAGGCTGAACAGTTGGTGATGGTAATTGAAGTCACAGACAGAAATAAGAACCACTGACCTCTGAGAAGCATGTCGAGCTGTACTGTTAAATACTGTTACTCACATGAACTTTGTGTAAGTTATGCCCGAAAGACTCATTCTGTAACACTGTTTTCCTTTCTTGTGAAAGTATTATGACACTATAAATTGTTTGATCTTTATTTGATGCTAGACAGGGGAACCTTCAGCCTAGATTTCATTTGTTTTCAAAGCATCTGAAAGGACAAGAATTGTAAATTTGTTTCTTTATTTATCTGAAGATAATTTTAGATCCTCATCTTTAGCGAAGAGCTAATTTCTTAGCTCTTCTACTTTTTCTGGAGCCAGAAAAAACATCTCAGATGAAGCACCATCCCTGGGTTGCTAGGCTGTTGAAAGAATAAAGAGAGGAGAAAAAAAATCCACTTCAGAGAGCACAGTCTCCTAATTGAAATGCATACAGTGATCTTTGCTACTGATCTTTGACAGGCAGTGGTCCACACCACAAAGTACTACATAATTAATATGTTCTGCACCACTGGAAGTGCTGGCCTCTGCTTAAGACTTTGCTGAGCCAGTAAGAACATCTCAACTCAAGTCTAACCTTGAAAAGATAGGTGAAATGGCCTTCTTGGGAAATGGGCAAAATCTTTAAGCAGCTTCTGCAGCAGTGACAAATTTTCATTTGAACAGATTGCTTGCAAGTTGTCTCCCACTCCTTCCTCCTTCTGCTGAAATGACTTAGTTGAACTCTAGACTGCTTCTCAGGATTAACAGTTGTATGAAACAAGAAAAAGTACTTCATCCTACATACATGGTACAGCTTCTGACTTTATCTGTTTTAAGATAGCACAGGGAAATTCTATGAGGCAGTTTGGGAGTTTAAGAGACCTACATTCAAGTTACATCTGCCAGGCCTGTTTCTGTTATTCCCTCTCTGTCAGAAAAGTGATCTGACTGAAAACCTACCCTAGGGGGTCTTCTTTGGTGATACTAATTTTCAATGGCAGCCATTTTGACTGACCTTGCAAGTATTATGGCCATTGTGATGGAATTATCAAGGACTGCACCTTCCAGTAACCAAGGAGATCTTAGTTGGCTTAGATCATTTATGAAAACATCTACTGAAGCACAAAACCCACATAACTGAAACTAAGTGGGAAAACCATAATATATACCCAGAAAACAGCTGCCTTTCAAGGAGGAAAAGCTGCTAGGAAGAACCTGCCATGTTTCATACAGATTCGGGTTCAATAGGACACAGTAATTTCAACTTTGACTGAAAGAAATGTTTTGCTGGAAGTCATTTCTGCTTCACTTGTATTTCATTAGAAATCAGTGCTGTCTAGACCAATTCACAGCTTAAAATCAGAGATGTATCAGAACCCACCTTTTCACAGTGTTCTTGTCTCTCTCCTCATTTTAAGCTCATGTATCCTTCAAATTTTAAAACTAAAACATCACTGTGAGTCATTGTGCTTCACTCAATCCATTTGTTAGAAATCTCTTCTTCAGGCAAGGAAAACAATGTAAACACTGTGGAAGAGTACGATCATATTCCAAGTGGTGCTTGTAAAAACATCAACAGTACTTGTTTAAGTGGTACAGGCTCTTCTGCTCAAGGAAAAAAACTAGCAAAGATCTGTTTCCATCTTGAAAGTCTTATATTGAAGACCATTCTCCTGAATGCTGTGCCAGCTAGAGTTTTACCTGCTCTATTCAAGATCTACAACAGTAGAGGCCAGAAGGACATATCAGTGTCTCAGTGTAACATTAAATATTAATAACCATAGTACCTTTACTTGCATAAATATTAGCAAAATTTTTTAAAATTATGTTTACTTTGTGGATTAAAACTATACTACAGAGAACTTGCATCACATTCTTTCCCAAGCATATAGAATCATGGAACAGTCTGGGTTGGAAGGGACCTTTAAGGGTCATCTAGTCCAACCCTGCAATATGCAGGGACATCTTCAATTAATCAGGTTGCTCAGAGCCTGGTCCAGCCTGACTATGAATGTTCCCAGGGATGGGGCATCTACCACCTCTCAGGACAAGTGTTTTTTTTTTTTTTTACCCTCAGCCTAAAAAATGTCTTCCTTGTGTTTCATCTAAATTGGCCTTCTTTCAGTTTAAAGTCATTACCCCTTGCCCTATCACAACAAGCCCTGCTAAAAGGTTTGTTCCCAGCTTTCTCATAAGCCCCCTTTAGGTACTGAAAGGCTGCTGTAAGATGTCTCTGCTCTTCTCTCCTTCAGACTGAACAGCCTCAACTCTCAGCCTTTCTTCATAAGAGAAGTGTTCCATCCCTCTGATAATTTTTGCAGCCCTCCTCTGAACCCACTCCAACAGGTCCATGTCTTTCCTGTGCTGAGTAGCCCAGAGCTGGACCATTGAACTGCTCTAGGAAGTGATTCTTGAAAGCTTTGTGAAGGCGACAGTGGTCTCCGTGTTTCCAGGTGTCAAGCCCAAAAAATTTCTACAGAAACACGATTTTTGTAATAGGAAGGTAACATTTATACCATTCTTTATTTAAATGAGTCCTTCATAATGAAATCTCTGAAGTATGAAAGTGGAAAAGCCTGCTCTTTTCTTTCTTCCTTTGGTAGTCAAGAGACTATTACTATTATTGCTGGAAAAAAATATGATGGAAAAAGTGCCCTCAACACTTTGCTCGAACTCTCTTAAAGCTACCAAGTGGTGTCTTAACTTATGGCTGCTCAACTGATACCAAGGCTCATTGTCCATCATAATAAATTAATATATCAATCTATTAATAATTTTTTTCCAAAGGGATAAAAAATATTCATCATTAATACAGCAACTGCTGTGCAATTAACATGAACACACTCACTGTCCAGTATCTACAGCTCTTCCTGATGTCAGTCACAGGCATGACAGTTCTACACTTAGCAGAAATAAGAGACTGAGTTTTTTGCCTTGCACTTCATTTGACAGCTGAAAGGAAAACTGCTCCTTCTGCATGTGTAACCCCGTGTTCCTGAAACAAACAGAAGCATCAGTCATAGCCCGTGCTCTTCTGCAAGCTCGATACTTTTCACCTATTGACCCAGACAGGATTGTATTTATCCAATGATCTGCTGTTCTGAGAGGAGTAAGCACCTTCATTCAAATAGATGGATGTTTGCTTCATACCAATTATTTATCATTCAACAATGAGGTCTGAGGTCTTATTTACTGAGTACCATCTAAGCTCTGTAGCTTGTAATGGAATTATTCATTCCCCAAGGTGCTTCTCCACCACACTTCTCAGTGTTACATCCCCATTCTTAACATGAAAATGCCACAGATCTATGATCCTCAGATGGCAAACTCAGTCACACAAACACTACAGATAAAACTGAAGTGCTGCCAACTTTGTCCAAAGACATTTAAGGTTCATGTTCATCTCCAAACTTCGTATTTTAACAGTTCCCACATATTCAAAGATACCACGAGCCATAAGGGGAAGAATGAACAACTACCACAGATAATCTGTGGCAGAGAAAAAAAATTCAGCTCCCAAGAGCTGCCTTAGTTACTTACTCACTACACACAATAAATCCTTCCTTCTCATTCCCGAATTCCCTGCTTACTCAATAGTCTAATGCCAGTTGTGCAATACACAAACCAGGATTTTTATAATCTCATTTATTACAATACTGATTCAATCTAAATAGTGCCTAGTCTGCCATAAAAGCAAAATAGCTAAAAGGACTCTTCCAGAATAGAAAATGGGAAGGGGGGAAGAGAAATCAAATGTGATAATGCAATAAAGGTTGTATAATATACATCTATATGAGGACAAAAGTGGACATTTGGGATTTTACAGGCAGCTTTATGCTCACCTTTTCCTAACGTTTTTCAACTTTTTAAGCATGATATGGTTTAGATACAGGATCCAATGTGAAAAATTTTGTGTGCAACATTTTATACAAAACTGAAAAGGAAATAATTCATTATCTGGAATAAAAGTGCTTGTGAATGCTGAGAAAGATGGTTTAGGACATAACAAGACCACTCAATTTTCTACTGGAGAGGGTGGATATGCTCCTCATGAAAAAGGAAACATTTCAATTCATTTGCAAGAAAGACAAGGAGGGGATCCAGAAAACTACAGGTGACTCAGCCTAACTCCTGACTCCAGAAAGACTGTGCAGCAAATCCTTGTGGAAGTCATATTCAGACACATAATGATAAGGTGACTGGGAAGAGGTGACTGGGAACATACTGGATTTCCTGAAGATGCCTTGTGGCTGACCAACATGATAGCCTTCTATTGAGAAATAACTGGCTGTGTGGCAAGGGCAGAACAGATTTCCTTCACTTTCATAAAATAAAATCATTCATTAGTCAGGCTTCTGACACAGCCCCTCATTGCCTTTGAGCAAATTGAAGAGATGTGGTTTGGATAGGTAAATTAATGGGTTGATGGAAAACTGGCTGGACTATGGGATTCTAAATGCTGAGATCATCAGTATTAAGACCAAGTGCTACTTGGTCACTCTTTAAGTTTCTCAGGACTGATACTAAGGTGAATATTCTTAATATCCTCATTAATGACTAATCCACACTTAATGAGATAATCACTATATCAAAGTTATCAAATTGGTGGACAATGCCAAACTGGGGAAAAGTGAAAAATATACTCAGTGGTAGGATGTTGGATTCAGAGGGACCTCAACAGGTGGGAAAGGCAGGCCAACACCTATCTCAGGAACTTCAATTAAAACAACATCCTACATCTGCACACAGAATAAACTCACACCACAGTAAAGGCAGAGGGCTGACTGAATAGAAATGAAATTTGCAGAAAAGGATCCCAGGTCCTTTTTGATACTCTCTAACCAGTTTATCATGAGTCATCAGCAGATCTTTTTTGCAACAATGAAGACAAACTGCACTCTGCCCTCTATTAGCAAGAGTGCACCTCTCAGATCAGACGAGTACCTCTCATACTCTCCTCTATTTGGCTCTGGACAATGACTGTCCAATTTGGGGATCAATACAAAGCTCTATCATACTGGATAATGCCTAGTGGAAGGTCATCACAATGATAAAAGCTGTGTTTGTTCAATCTCAAGCAGAGAAGGCCAAAGGACAGGATCACAGTGCTGTCTTCAGCCACCTAATGAAGCTCACAGAAGAGACAAAGCTGGACTCTTCTCGAGTATACACAGCAAACGGATGAGGGGCAGCGAATATATAAGTTATGACAAGGAAAATTCCACTGTAACATCAGGAAAATTTTCACAGTAAAAGTCAATCCTTAAGAAGGGCCCAGAAAAGACAGAATTCCAGTCCTTATAGATATCTGAAATGCTGGAGCATGGACATGAGCTGGAGCTGCTAGATCTAACTTTTCTGGTTGACCCTGTTTTTGGCTGGGGGCTGAACCAGATAATCTCCAGACATCCCACTGAGCCTAAATTCCTCTGATTCTGCCATTGCAGAGAGTTTTGGGTACTCAAAAAATAATGGGAATTGTCTCCAGTGCAGATTAAACAGCCCAGAAAGTGTCTAAGTAACATATTCTCCCCCTCTTGCCAAAGTGTTCCTTGATGCACACTCGTATTTTAGGTGAAAAAGGACTCTACACATATAAAACCAATTAAAATACATGCAAATAGTGTGAAAAGTAGTTTAAAAGGAATTTAGGTTTTCTGCATAGTCCTAAACAGCATGAGCTACAAGGCACAATGTTTGTGCTACCAAAAAAAGCCCAGAGCTAAACTTGTTACAGCTTAACTTAAAACTCTGTCATGTAGATTGTCTTTTTCTCTCTTAGCAAGATCACTGTTAAACACTTAACAAACATTAGTTAAGAATATCAAATATGATTGTTTTCTAAAGGGCCACCTGGAATGTCCAAATGCTATTTTGCTTTCACCCAAATGTACTTACACTACTAATTATGTGATGGTTTTCCTAAGTGCTTTAGAAACCAGAGACCAGACCTAGAGCATGAATGAAACCTAAGCTGTACTTGCTCCATTTCTAAAAGCAAGCAGTAAAGAAAACCACTAATAGGGCAGCAAAATAGATTAAATCACTCTCAATTTTTGATTTGGTATTTATGTTTCAAGTCCTGTCAAATGTACTACAAGACCACAGACTGAAGGTGAGCCTGCCATCTTGAAAATAATACTGACGATTCTATACTTAAAAGGTAAAAAACTTGATAGACGGAACATTAAACACTCGAAAAACATGAACAGAAGAGAGGAAATCTTGGTAACATCTTCCACTTGCTGCAAATAGATTAATTTCAATGAAAACTGGATCAAGACATGTACTAGAAGACTAATTCAAATGCTAAACTGATTCTGGAACAGTAATTTATTTTTTAAAAAAGTCAATCACCTCAACAATTTACAAGCCCAGAAAGCATATACAGATAAAAAAGAATAAGCTACATTTTTGGGAACTGCAGGAGAGAATTGTTTAAGACATGAGAGAAGCAGTCAGTGCTCAAGAAATGGTTTGTTTTGTAATTATGGTACGAGCTTCTTATTGTGGACAAAACTCCCTTGTGTTATAAAGCTTAATAGGTTTTATTTAAATCTACAGTTGCTAATTATTACTGAATTGCTAGGACAGAAATTCGTTGCCTTGTAAACTAATCAATATTTTAAATTAACAGACAAGTACTTACATAGCCAAGGTCAGCACATTAAACTTTCCAACCTACAAGCTAACTCTAATATAGCAGAATAACTAAATAAGACCAAAAGGTGTCACAGTAAACCAACACAAAAAGCTCCTGCAGTTTTTAGGAACTCTGATACATCAGCAGGTTCTCCTGTCCCATGAATGAGATGGTAATAACAGGAAGCACCAGATGCTCCCCTCCTCCAGTGAGGATGCTCCCTTCCCAGACATCTGCAGTAGCAAAGCAAAGCTGCTGTTTTTCAAGTCAGTGGTTCATGGAGTGAGGACATTTTTGTGTGGGAATACATAATCCACAAGGTTTATAAGAGCTACTACTAGTTTTGGCAGTGCTCCACACTGTGGGGCAGTTAGTGTCTTTGACATACATCCAGGGCTAGTACTACAGAAATCAGACTGGCTGGGATATCACGGCAAGAAGAACAAAATTAAGAGATCCATGGCAGGCCTAAGAACTAATTCAAAGATCACAATAGTGTCAAAGTCTTGGGTTGCAATAGTGATTTTTTGTTACCAATAATATGCAAGACTGAAAAAAATAATGCCTATCACAGCAAAATGGGTAAGGTGAGAACAGGACAACTAGCTGAAGGAAGAAAAGATTTGGTCAAGAATATAAAAAGCCTCTTTAACTATCATGTTGGATTCCCTGTCACAGTATTTTCATCAACATTTTGTATTTCTGAAATTTTCCTAAAATTAATATATCAAATTGAGTTGGAGGTAGACATTACACACTAGGGAGGACTGAAGAGCTGTTAGGTGTGCCAGCTAGGAACCAGAGCAAGCCCTCCTTGAAGCCAGCAGCCAGTGTGAGAAATTAGTCCAATTATCTGATTTTAGTGATTTTTCTTTGGAAAAAAAAAAAAGATATATTTCTAGTCATAAAAGCATTTCCTAGTCTGTAATGTATGAAAATTTAAACTTTAAAAATAGTAGTACATATACTTATACAACTGGAGGGAAACAAAAGAAAAAATCAGTGAACTTTAAAAAAAGAAGTTTAACTTGCTTTTGCTGCAGTTATTAAGTATTTGTCCACAAGAATACTAGAGAAAGTTCAACTATCTTTTGAAGATTTAGTGTGGAAAATCCGGAAATAAAGTCTAGGCATTTAAGTATAAATACAGGATTTCAGCCTATATTTATGTAAAAATTTCAATGCATTCTTAATTACCAGTTTGCTACCAATGGTCCTATAACACCATCAACCTGTTTAAGGTTCAGAACTCTTCATAAAAATTTATGAAATTATTTTCACAAGATCACACCAAGGAGGTTTAAAATCATATTAGCATATAGGTACAACAACAAGGGCAAAACCATGTCATGGAGCTATTAAAACCACAGCAAGTATGGACAGTTAAGCTTATTAATACCTAAAGATTGCAAATAAATGTGCATAAATTCACAGCACAACATTACATACAATATAATATACACAACCCTGCTTCATCAGCACTGAAGAGAAAGATTACAACAGGAGAGCTGACAACTGCATTTCTCTAAATTCACGTAGTCTTCATTTTCTCCTGTACAATACACATGCATTTTTCTAAATAAATGGGTTATGAAAAATTCAATACATGTATGATTGTGAAAGACAAATTAAAACATTGGAAATATTTAAAAAGCCAAAAACCCATCAATTATTCATTCAGTAAATAAACATTTTATTAATTTATTTCTTTTGTTCGGTTATTTTTGTAGAGTATAACTCCTTTTTACCGAGCATTTGCAGATATTACAGCTGTAGAAATATTTATTTAATCCTATCTTTGTACTTTACAGATTGAAGAAACAACGTTCAAAACTGTGGTCTGGTAAAACTGTGTATTTTTAATCTCCATATTACATTAGCTTCTACTACAGCATAATTATTTTTAGATTTTAATTCCTCTTCAGTAATTTGTACCCAGTTGCACAATGCCATTCAAACTGAAAATTTAACATTTTACTCCTATAACATTTATAATTCATAGTACATTTTTTTCTGAATGTGGCAAGATTCAAAATATTCCTCTTTACAAAAGAAACAGTCTTCCTCAAACTGTCAAAACACAGAAGGTAGTCCTCAAAATTCTTTACCGAGTCACATAATTGTAAGAATATTTACACATCTGGTGTTCAGTATCAATTATTTTAACATCTAAGGTAAGTTCTAAAGATAAGTAAGTTCAACGGGCACTTTAGTCCAGTTTTACTGTCAATATCTAGTGGGTTACACATAAACATAACACACCGTATTGGAAAGAATATATGTTTGTTTTAAAAGAGACACAAGTTAAAATTGTTAGGAAGGCTAAACTCTACTGCCAGAGGTACAGCTGAAAAATAAGTATTTTAACTAAAAGGTCAATACTGAAATATTTACACATAAAAAGTATTTCTCTCCAGTTTTGACGGCAGTCATCACACATTCTGTATTTAGTACAGCGATCTAGAAATTTAGGCTTTGTAATGTGAAAAAAACCATTTCTTAGTTTATGCAAATTATTTTAACTTTGTTACCTTATTTACTTCCATGATTTCCCTTCTCTCTTCACTGGCAAAACGAAGCTGACTTGCAGCACCACGATCATCATGCTTGGAGCCATCTTCTTCAACATAGGGAATAAGTTGCTGTGAAGACAAGAAACATCAGCTTTAGAGAAAAAAAAAAGATAGGAAAAAAAAGAAAATTAAAAAAGAAAAAAAAAATCAAATCCAGGAAATACATATGGTTCTACCATTTCTCCACAGGCTCTAAGTGCCCAAGAGAAAGTGGAGAGAAGCCTCCTTGCCACCTCAAACCTAAAGGCCTTGCAATGACCTCAGCTGGTTCTCCAAGGAAACAATGTGCTGCAAAAAGACACAATCCCACACATTACTAAGCCTAGACCAAAGAAATTTCATAACTGCAGGCAGAAGCCAGTCTTTCCATTTCAAGGTGTTTACTATAGATAATCCTTGTAGTTTTGAATTCTGCAGATTGGGATTTTAAAATTTGCTATTCCACACTAAGAAATAAAACCACAAACATGAACTTATCATTATGAAAAAGCAGTTTAGTGATATACTGAACATAAATATGACTGGCTTTACATAGCTACTTGGTTAATACTCTAGTTATGACTTGCTATTTTAGTGAGCCTCTGTTTGGCTACTCTTAAGACTAGGCCCATAGTTACCTAAAATTAGTTTTTCTGTAAGTATTTCTCACTGTGATCTCCTCAGACACACAGAATCATAGTTTGGTTTAAAATGGAGAAGACCATAGTGCACTGTCTTTTTTGTAAGCTTCAACAAATTCCTTGATGCAGAATTTCTAAATGAATACTACTACGTTTCCTTCCTAAAAAAATAAATGAAAAAGAAACATACTAGATACAAAACAAATACTTGCTTCTGTGTCAGAATACTCCCAAGTGACTAAAAATTTCCTAAAAGATAATACATCCACAAAGTCCATAGTCTGACATTGTTTCTTCTGTTCTGAACTATGCACAAATATATCTGTGTTCACATACACACTACAGACAAATGGAAGACGAATACTGATACAAGTGAGCAAGAAGATATTAATTTTAAAGCCTAGGAGCAAGTTGCTCATCAAGTGCATATTAACTTCTGAGTTAGGCTGGGGTGTAATATTTCAAAAAGCATTCAGTGCCTTCAGCACTACTCTGATGGAAAACTTACTTTGATTTAACCACTCAAAATGTAATTTCCTCCTATATAAAAATTTTTGCAGTCATTTTTGTTCAGCTCAGCAAAATGGACAAAAGCTACCACACTAAACTCTGCCGTGAAAAAAGTAGCAAATGTTGACCACTTACTAAATTTGCAGACCATAAAGAAGTAGTGGGGCTGCTATATGTTCTTGGAAAAAACTCTCTGATGGAAAAATAAAGTAGCACTCAAAGTAGAACATTTCTTCAAAAGCCTCCCTATCTTTCAGAAAAGGTGATAATGAAAAAGAAAATCCAACAAACAAACCTACAAAGAAAAGCTGAATTATACTTAATACACAAAAGAAGCAGGAAATTTAATCTTTGTAGGCAGATCTTCACAATTATCTCATGCCTTGCTATGCTGGTTAACAGAAAGCTAATAATACCTATTACACATTAGTACACATTAACAAAAAGTATGAAATCATTTATATCAATAATAATGGAATAAATAATACTAGTAGGTATGGACTTCTCTTGACTGTGCAAAAAAAGAGTTTTGTTGATATTCTGTAAAGATATGGTAAAAATACTGGCCATTAAATAATACAATTGAGACTATTACTGAACTATTGGAAGTAGAATTTAAGAAAACTGATCCAACAGGAATGATGTACCACTGTCGTTCACTCTAACCAATAAAAACATGGGGAGGCAGGCATCTACTAAGTTCAGAGAAGTAAAGACTAAGAAGATTTAAAAAAATACCCCATCTATCAATAAAAAACTGTGCTGTGACTAAGTTATCATCGAAACTTTGCATTAAAAAAGCCTGAAGTGACTGCTTATTTCCTCTATGGAGATTACTTTCCATCCTGATAACAGGAAAAATATATGGAAAGTTATAGAAAAAAAGCAACTCAACCCAAGTCATTCCATTGATACGGGAAAAAAAGACACATGAAAAGCTTTTAAAGAGGACACAAGTATATGGTTATTGTGCACAAGTGAAAACACTGTGAAAACAGATTTATTTTCTTAAATGGGAAAATTAACTTATTCCCTTGCTTGCTGGCAGGATTCCAGATACATTTCTCTGAAATCCTTCTCAAAAGTCAGTAACTGTTAACTGAAATAGTAGTCTAGAATGGACTGTACAGAATGGACTTCTTCATTTCTTTACTCCTATTCAGATAAGAGACTCACACTTCAAATATAATGCTTATACGATTAAAATTCAATGGACAATCAGAAATCTGTTAATAAAGTTGCCTTAGAATCCAGAGGTCAGCAATTATAGAATTTCAAAGTTCTGGTTAATATAGAGCAGGAGCAACTCAAATTGTAACAAAATACAGGGTTGAAGAGTATCACTAGAAATTAGAAACAATTTATGAGGAAGATGACATTTAAGATTTTATAACTAACAGGAGTATTATTAAGAAAAACTTTGGCCAATCCTCCTCCCTGGAAGTTTTATGTTGCAACTTTTCTATCACCACTGAAGACTTAAGTTTGGTTCACACTGGCCAGCAGATTAGGAATAGCTGAGTGAGGAACTATGGAGGCACAGACTATTGGGCAGAGAAAGTAAATAACACTTATTACTCAGGAGCCAGGCTGACAGGTGAGATCTTGAAGCAGACTTTTTCCCACTTCTTGTAAAAAATTTGCCCTGATCGTCTTTTTTCCCTAGGGCAAACAAATTGGTGAAGGTACCAAAAAGCCAGAGGAAAAAAAGTTAAAATTTTAAATTAAGTTTGTTTTCACAGAATCAATTAGGCTGGAAAAGACCTCTGAGACCAAGACCAACTTATGACAGAACAGGGTGTCAATTAGACACTAAGTTTCACAGTTTTTCAGCAAGCCTTAATTAATAAACAGAATTCAGTCCACTGAATAATTCCAGTATCTTTAAAACTTGTTATCAGTCTCTGAGGAAGAAGGATGATTTGCTATCCAGAGTGGTTATTCTGATTTGCAATTTATACATAAATAAAGGTACTTACTTCTATGGGAACAGGATCGAGTCCAGCACAGTTTTCATTACATTTGTCATAGACTAATCTCAGTTTTCTGAAGAGTATTGATAGCTGACGGAGATGTTCCTGCAGCTTTGCCAGTCTGTCTTGATATGTTGCAGTATGATAAGTAACACCATTTGGTAACTTAGAGAACCAAAACATTAAAAATATCACAGTAAAGTTTCTGTCACATGAAATAAATAAAGGTATCAAACAGTTTTTTGTATATTTTAAAATAAGACAATCACACTTTTCCCATAGCAATCACTGAAATTTTTATATGCAAAATTGCATATTTTATGTGCTCAGTCACTGCTGTCAAACACGCTCATGTATTCTCCACTTTGGTCATTGTCAATCTCTCTGACTTTTCAGTGAGTGCCTTCACAATGCTTAAATATGACGCCGTTGTGACTGGGGTTGAGATTTTGTGCCTCAGTCCCAGCGAAATCAATTCAGTGGCTCAAGAGTCATGAAAATACAGAAGGAGTGGGAGCAATTATTTATCTTGTACTCTCCACAGAGCAAACACAACAGAAGTCTGTATGTTTTCTCAGTAAGTAGACAAAAATAAGGATTATGTCATTTTTCCTAACAAAGAAAAAAGTTTTAGGTGGAAAATATTACAGAAAAAGATCAATGAAATTTCCTCTAAATTTACTCCCCATATGTTAACATTAAACAGAGAAACATAACCAACCTATGAACAATAATATAATATATTTTGATAATATATAAAAGAAAACACATTTACCAAGCATATTTAGAGCTTTTTTATTGTGAGGGCAATGACAATTCAGCATTTCTGAATTTCAGTTAATTTACAGGACTAAGCAAATATATTAAGTGTAGCACTCCTTCAACATATCGTCCTTTTCAGAGCAATTTGATCTAGTTTTCTAAACGTCCTAAGGCATCTCCTGAGTCTATATATACTGGCAGTCAGCGATAAAAACAAATTGAGTGTATAGAAATAAACAGCTGTTTCTCACCTGCATGTTCCTCAGTAACTGGAAGATTTCCATGGTTCGAAAGACAATGTCCTGCACGGTCTCCTGGCCGATGCGGCACAGGGAAGCCGTGTTCACCTCCCTGGCAGCCTGAGCCTGCGTCCCGGAGAAAGCGCCCGGCGGCATCCCCGCCCCGGCCAGAGGGGGGGTCGACATCTCCCGGCCTCGACCAGTCAGTCACACTAGGGCAAGCTGCACAAAGCAGTGATGATGGAACGATCAAATACTTGTCTGACTCTACCGCAGTAAACTTCTGCAGGGTGGCTATCCCAGCCCGTTTCCCCGTGTTGGCTCTGTCCAACACGAGGCCGGCTCAGCGCAGCCCCCTCGGTCCGGACACCGCCCCCTGACCCGCCGCAGCTCTGCCGGGCGGTGGAACTGAGGGGGACCCTCACGCACCTCCCTCCCCTCGGAGCGGTCACTGGGAGCGCCCCTGCACCGATCCGTCCTAAGGGGAACACGAGAGAGGTGTTTGCCCAGCTCCAGCAGACAGAACTGCAGCCCTGCGCTCCGGGACCGGTACCTGCCCGACCATTCCTCCCTCGGCTGACCCACTCTCTCCCGGGGCGAAGCGGTGCCCTGGCCCCGCAGCCTCCCCTGACCCCGCGCTCCCGCCTGGGCCCGACCCCGCTCCGCGCTGCAGCCGCTCCGGACGGGCCGGCCCCGCGGTCCCCGCCGCACTCACGGGTCCTGCCGCACTCACGGGACTCGCCTCATTTACTGGGCCCCGCCGCACTCACGGGACTCGCCTCATTCATGGGCCCCGGGCCATCGGCGGAAGCACTTCCCGGCGCCCGGTGCCGTCACAGCCGGCAGGGCGGGAGCGGCGGGCGGGGCCGCGTAGGCTTGGGGCTGTTCCTGTACCGCCTCCCTTGTACTGCTCCTGTACCTCTCCTGTACCGCCCCTGTGCCTCCCCTGTACCGCCTCCCCTGTACCGCCTCCCCTGTACCACTCTTGTACCGTCCCTGTACCGCTCCTGTACCGCCCCTGTGCCGCCCCTGAACCGCCTCCCCTGTACCGCCTCCCCTGTACCTCCCCTGTACCGCTCCTGTACCGCCGCTCTCCGTCGAGGGTCTCGCTGGGAGTGGGGACGTTCTCCTGGCTTGCTGAATCCAGTGCGTGTTTGCGGGCAGATCAGCCAGTATGCGGGCTCTTGAGGTTGAAAAGTTTGGTCAGAATCCCCGGACATATTCACACATTCCCACCACCCCTCTGTCAGATCATAGAATCATTGAACAATTTGGGTTGGAAGTGACCTTAAAGATCATTTAATTCCAAGTCCCCTGCCACGACCAGGTCGCTCAGAGCTCCATCCAGCCTGGCCTTCAACACTGACAGGCATGGGGCAACCCCAACTTCTCCGGGCAACCTGTTCCAGTGTGCCACCACCCTCACTGTAAAGGATTTCTGCCTAAAACCTAAACCTATTGTTTTTCAGTCTGAAGCCATTCGCCCTTTCTTATCACTAAAGTTCAGGATGAGGAGTCCCTCTGTGAGGTCTCCTCCAGGCTGAACAGCCCCAGCTCTCTCAGCCTGTCTTTGTAGGAGAGATGCTCTAGTCCCAGTCACACTCATAAATGGCTCAATCAATTTCTGTTTTGTGGGATAAGTATGTATTGTCAGTATACACTTTAAAACGTGCTAATTTTATAGCTTTATGGGTGAACTGCTAATCCTTCCTGCATAGACATATTATTGCGAATACATAAAAGCCTTAACACTTGGCCTTCCTGTGTCTCAGTATTTGCATGGATATAAAACCTCTCTGAGTGCTTGTACCACACTGATACAATTGAGGCATTTTTGAAGTACAGACAAGGCCTCCTATGTGAGGGAGAGGGAACATCCTCAGAAAGAAACCAGGTAGGTTCTGTGAGGCCTGTCATATATGTGCTGTTTCTACAGTATTTAATGCTTACTGTCTGCCTAACAAAAAATTTCTTCATATGCAAAAATCAGTAAGTACCAAAGTCTGTCTTTTCCAATTGACATGGTATCTAGGACTCTGTATTTGAGTGATTGTGACAATAAGTATCTAAATATGCAGAAGAGGACATTTATATACCTGCAACTTCAAATGAATTCTTAGTACAGTAAAGGTAATTGTGCTGTATTAAAACTGATGCTACAAGCGATCTTTTGTGTGAAATGTTTTGCATTTGTAATGCTGTAAAAATAAATCAGAAGTTTGATGTGTGGTATACAGCCTTTGTTAAAGAGGAAAGCAGTCAAGGAGCATTCAGGAACAAAACCATATAAACTTGCTATGAGAGGCATTTTGCTTCATAAAACATTTTTTACCTTACAAACAGACTACTGAGGGGAAAGAGCATCCCCTTTCATAAACTGGAGCTTTTTGCTGCCTGGCTAAGTTCTCCCTAGAACTCTGCCTTACTCAAGGTGCAATATAAATAATTATATTTTAGCAAAGATCTTGGCATAAAGGATACAAAAGTGGTTTCTTAAGCAGAGAGGAAAATATGGTTTATAACAATAAGAGGAGGATATTTTCAGAAAGCAAAAGAACATCCTATGGTGTCTAGCAAGACAATGCTAGACAATGCTTGGGAAGAACTCTGGAGAACTTCAAAGGGCTTGTTTGAAGGTTTGCTTCTCATTTCATTGTACACTAAAAATGATACAAGAACTGTTCAAGTGTTGAGCACAGAGGATAACATTTTCATCTGCTACTTGCATGCCCAAGAGCTCTGTTTACAATGCATAACTTGCTGCCTCAAATCTGATGGCATAAGAGTAATGAGGAATTCAGACTACCCACTGTTCGGGGCTGCCAGACAGACTCCATGTGGAGCTGTATCCTGCAGTTTAGGACTGCCATGTACAGTAGGCCACTGAAACACAGAGCCTAGCCTGCATGTGGAGAGTGCTGGAGAATGTTGCTAGGAGGCCTAATATTCTTCACTACCAGTTTGTGAAACTGTCTGAATCTGGATTTCATTCCCAGACAAAGGAATCTTTAAATGTTTTCCTGGTCGAAAGAGATAAAGATGAATTTGCTTTTTAAAGTAATCTATTAAGCAACCACTCTCTGACTTCAGTTGGGCCAGGTGCTTTCATCTGGAAGGTGTCCAAATCAGAGATCATCTTTCATATCCATTTCAGTTTCTGTGGCATCAGTTCAAACCAGTGTCTTAGGATTCTGCTGCCTTTGTTGGGTAGTGGAGAAGCTACCAAAAACTTAAGAAAGAGTCTGCATGTAATATTCTAGTCCAATCACCTTTAACCCAAAATTGAAATAAGGACTCTTTAAAGAGTAACTACTTCAGTGATTATAATTTTCACCGCAATAATGGTTTATTAATTTTTTTTTATTTTACAGTGTTCTCACTTATATACCCTGAGCAACTCCAAGGATGGTTTTGATGTCCTCTATGAAGAGAGTAAAAATCCTCAGAAGTGAGGGAAGAGGATAATTGTTGCTTTTGTTTAAATAATTTTCTCTAAATCAGTTGATATGCTTGCAAGGCAATATGAATCACTCTGTTTAAAAATAAACAGAACTAGTGAAATTCCTGGATTACCATCTGTTTTCCTCTAATAAAGAAGTGTTTACGGCCTCACAAGTCTCCTCACACTACTCCTTATGCAGTAGTGCTTTGTTACTGCTCTGAGGGTAGCAGATGTGCTGTGGGGAAATGTGTTAACCATGGAAGGACTTTCATTCTCCACCCTGTCCAGTGTTTATGTGTTCATTCAAGGAGAAATAATGGGACTTTGTGGAACCTTTGCCAACAATAAACAGACATGGCACAGTTTTACTGTTACCAAGCTGTGGTAGATAACAGCATGGCACATAACTTTTTTAGTATGTAGCAACACTTAAGGTAGGTGGAGTTTAATTCAGCAGAGATTATATTTATAGACCAGAGGAAGCAGTCAATGGCTGTGATTAGGTGAGGAGGACTGGGTGCTTGGGGAGGTTTATCTGTATGACGGGGTTTTTGCAATGGTGTTTTCTGCATCCAGGCAGGTATTTTCATGAACTGTGAAAGAATCCATTTAGAGAGAAGCAGGGCCATCTATGGTAGTACTATATAAGATGGGATAAATTATACAGGATCAGAGCCCAAAGCATCAGAGCAGAGGGCAATATGCCATGCCCTCGCTCAGTAGGGGTTGAACACAGCTGGTTTCTGAACCAAGGGGAAGCTGGAGCTTAGCAATGAAGACCTCCCTGCCTTTACAGGATCCTCTTGCACAGCTCTCTGGTGCTGTAGGTGATAGAAGGACAGCAAGGAGAGCAAGGTGGAAGGGGCTCAGCCTCACTACTTGCCTCTTGCTTCTGTTATCTGTGTATCCATAAACAAACATTTCTATACTTGTCTTGTTTTATGTGTTAACAGCACAGTCTGCTGGGGCACAGAGAAACAGGGTCATGCCTACTGCATTTTCATACAGGTAGTAACCAACTTCAGTAGTTTGCCACAGCCCAACTTCTGAACATTCACAGAGCGGTCAGAAAAAAAGGATCAGGAAACCACCCATTTCAAAATGGCTTTATGTGGTGGGGTGGCTGCCAGGTGCCCACCACACCACTCCACCATCACACTCTCTCACTCTCCCCCTCTCCCTCCTCAGCTGTACAGGGGAGAAAATAGAATTAAAACCTCATGGGCTGAGATCTGCATGTGGAAGCACAGTCCTCCTGCAGACTGATCCAAATGGCATTGCAACAGCTTAGACACTGTCGGGACTCACATCATCTCCATAAGCCAGGGTCATTTTGTGGGTTACTATAATTACTATATAGGATTACTATTTCCCATAGGATAAAACCAAACATTAATAGAATATGGGGAAGTCAGGTGCAGTGTGATAGTCCAGCCTACATGTGGGGTGTTTAAAACATGATGTAGCATTTTGGTTCTCACTATACAGTGGGTCCTACACATCATTTCTTGATCTTGACAGGCATGTTGTATGATCAGTTCTCTATTTCTCTAAAATGTCCTTCTTGACATTCAGCTCAGGAATGTTGCCCTTGGCCCATTTCATATTCCTTTAGACACCAAAGAACTAGTTTCTTAGTCAGTTGTTTCTGGCATGAAGGTTGTTATCCTTCCCCATGTTTTATGTGACGGGCTGTTATGCCTGCAGCTGGTACTCTCCCTATAACTGTGACAGAAGAAAAAGGAGTAGCAGGACTTATTCCAGGGTATCACAATGCAGAAACATCATCCTGATAATTTTTCTGCTTTTGCAGTTGTTCAGTTGCTTGTCTCCAAAGAGACATCTGGAAGTCTCAGCATAATCTTGACATGGTGACTTCAGACCCAAACCCAGCAGACGTATTGTGTCTCCTTTGGTCGCTCACAGCCCAGCACCTCTCCTGTGGCTTTCAATTGTGTTGGTACTCCAAATGCTGACACTGAAAATTATTTGAACAGAACAGTACCAAGTTTCTCTCCTTGCCCCAAAATAGCTGTGGGCAATCTGTGCCTTCTTGTACTGGGCTTTCCACACATTTCCCCTGGTCCTACTTTTCCTGAGCAAATGGTGCCATATGGGACTAGCTGTTTAGAAGAAGAGACATTCCAAACAGAAGTTTATATGAACTCTATGTCTTCATCAGCCAAATGTGCATTTCTGATGCCTGTGGATAAATTTTCAGCATGTTTGTTTGATGACTTCTCTTGGGACTTGCAGAAAAATGTCTTGGAAATGGAACATTTGCAAAGAAGTGGATGCTGGCAAAAGAAAGCATTACAATGAGATGTAAAATATGTGCACTGTAATTTATACAGGCAACTAGCTTCTGGAAAACTTGACCTCTGGCCAGTAGAGGACAGAAACATATCCAAAGAGACCACTGAAGCAGTGACTGGTACCCAGTGGGATAGAGATGGAGGGACTAATTATATTTTCACAGCTGTTACACCAATGCTGAAAGTATGTTGGTGACAAATGACTTTGTGGTGGACTTCACAGTAGTTAATACAGGAGAAAAGCTAGTCTGCCCTGTGGTTTGACTACTTATGTGCTATTAGCATTATAATCAGGAGTGCAAGGGTGGTTTTTCCCTTCAGGGTTCATTGCCAGTATGCAGTTTCCTATTGTTGCTCCACAGTTGGAGACATAGTTCTCATTAAGGTGTTGACAGATGTTATTCCTGTGACTCACTGCATAGTAGGACAGACAGAAAGGTCTGTGCTTGTTTCCTTCCTAAAACATGTCCTAGTGTGTGAGGGGACCCTTGCTGCATTCTGTGGTACAAGGCTTTTTGTCTTAGACCCTGAAATGTGAAGCAGCCCAGTGTTTCTCTCTTCATCTGCTTCTATTGATGTTTTGTTCCTCTCTCTGACTGTAAACCCTTAGCAGTAGGTGGAAACTTTCTCTGTGGTTTACAGAAGCAAACCCACCTCACTCACTGTCATTTGGGGGAGCACTGAGTACCCATCAGCTGATTGCAAAGAACATTTGTATTCTTGAAGTGTTATAAGGCTCATTTTTGTTTCCTGTATCTGTGGCACAAGATGTTTTCTTTCACCTTAATTTCCTTCTCATGAGCAAAATTATGATTTATTCAGTGTCAATCAAGCTAGATTCTCTAGCCTCGTTTCTTATTCACAGGTTCCACAACCCTTTCTGCATGTGAATCAGATATTGCATGTAAACATGGATGGCATGTAAAATAGGTATTAACAAGATCAGCTGTTCTGGTGCTTCAAAAATCTGGTCCTGGGATTTTTTGCATTCTGGTCAGTAGCTCTCCTATGTGTGTGACCATTCATGGAATCATTCTTTGTCCTTCACTACCTCATTGGACATTCAAACACACAATCTATTCATCTCTAGATACATTTTGCTCTTGTTTTCTTCTTAGAAGATTTAGAACTATTTAAACAAACACAGACATACATTATGTGATTGTTATGCATGCATTATGGTAGCAGCAGAAGACTAAGAGTATAGTAAGAGTAAGAGTATAGTATATGTAGTAAGAGTATAACTTCATTCTGCTGTGTGAGTACAGAAGCAAACAGTCTTTGTCCTTGATGGTTTATAATTCAGAGATTTTATATTTCACAGCAAAGAAGTAGATAGATTAAAAAGGCACCTAATAGTTCCTGGATAAGGAGGCTGGAGTGTCCTAATTTACCATGAAAGTCATCAACAGTATAGATGACAATGCAGAAAAAATTATAAGGGCATGAAAGATTTATAGTGCAGGTCGTGTCCACAAAAGCCATCATCACTCGATGCAAGTCAAATGCCACTTGTGTCTTCCCAGTGATATAAGACCATGTGAAATAGGGAATGGAATAATAGACAGGAAAAAGCATAGCTGGAGGCAGATGTTTGAACACAAATCATTCTTCTAGGCTGATGCATTATTGCGGAGCTCCTGGATTGACTCACTGACATTATTTATGCAAAACTTCTGGCCACATTCCCTCTGTGCAATATTACAAGCAATATATTTCAAAATGGAGGAGCTCCTCTATTTTCCCAGAGTTTTCCATCCTGTTCCTATATAACCTTCCAGATGTATATCACAATTACTACAAGCAGTATATTTCTCATTATAACCTGAATCTATATACAACATCTGGACATTTTTACTGACCAAATTCCCATCCAGTGCAGGCTTGGATGATGGCAAAACTCATCATCTTGCTGGATCTGTACTAATTGCACATTAGCTTTTAGACTTCTTTTCTTAACCATGGTGTATCCTAATTTTATTGCGGCGTGTTGGAAAGTTTTCTGTAGCTTGTAGGGTATGATATGTTGTGAAACAGATGTTCAATAGACTCTGTATGGCTCCAACTATACTAATAAATTAAATCCTCATCAGCTTGTTCTCTGGGTCCAAGGCCAGTTGGCGTTGAACAGTCTATATGAACAATATTTGACTCTGTTAAACTTTGGAAAAGTGTAGTAACACACACACACTGCCTACTGGAAAGGATTGCTGTCTCCTGGTACCTCCCAGACAGTTGGTGGTAGAGTGCTACTGACTAGGGTAGTCTGGTTTTCTTTTTGCAATGCAGTCTTACCAGTGTATACACCAGAACAAATGCATTTTTAAATTTACTTTAAGACCAGTAATTTTGAAATGCAAAATGGGATGGAGGAAAAGCAAGCTACTAAAGAAGAAACTTCACAATCTTGTAATCCATGTCATTTTTAAAAGGAGAATGGAATTTGGTGAACTTGTTTGTTTTTTTAATTGTTATAGAGGCTTTTTTAAACATGAAATTTGACACGAGCAAGTGCTTTCTCCATGAATTGTGTGAAATGAGTGAGAAGTCTGGTGTTATTTCAGTTTCACAAGTTTGTCAGTATCTGGAACAAGGCTTTTCCTGGAATGAAGATGATAATTAGTGATCTGAGATCTGAGTGTATTCTGAGGTTACAACTCAAAATGGCTTATTAGCAGAGTGAACATACTGTCAGATGCCATGTGACAGCATGAAGATCTCCAAACATGGAAATGCCTAGAGAATTTGGAGAATTCCTGCTTTGGATGGCTTACTTCCAGTCATCTGTCAGTAGAGACTTGACCATAGCTAGCAGCAATGCTTTTACTGAAAATAATGTTAACAGGAGGAAGAAAGGCGTGTCAGCCCCACAGAGCTCACGTATCAGTCTCTGCTGCTGTACCAGGCTGTTACAGATGAGAAGTACAGTGATGTTTCTTGAAAGGAGCTGCCACGGAATTGTGGGTTATGGTGCTTTGACAGGCACAGAAGAGAAGCTGCCTCAAACCTAGGAAAACTTTCATGGCTGCATCTGTATTTACAGATATGTGGAAAACAAGAGTGCAGGCAGACAAATTGTAAGGGTAGAGAGACAGAATTACATTAAAATTACATGGTGCTGTAGTAAAGGATCTTGAGAAAATCCAACTGTTTTCAACCAATGCAATGAATTGTCAAAGAAAAGGAGAAACAGGAAAGCACAACTCCTCTCTCATGTAAAGCCTTAACTACTGAATCCTTCAAATGGGTCTTCAGCTCTTTTGCAAAACTCCCTGAAGTCTTGCTCCATTAGCAGGTGGCATGATGTAGTTTTTATTTGCACTGGCAGTGCTGACGAATCACCTTGGCTTCATCACTGTATACTGTGACTTTTGCAGCAAGGTGCTACCCTCCTGTGCCTCCTTCATCAAACTGAAAACAACCTTTATGGGGCTCTTCAGCTGCAGTTACCTGCTTCCTGTAATATGGGGAGGTTTGACTTGGATTTTAAAAGACCTCATTAAAACAATTAAAATAATTGCAGAGGCTCTAAATGTAGGCCTTAAAAACCTCAAACTATGCCAAAAGTAGATTAAGATGTTTTTACTAGGTATTTTCAATATGTAGAAAGAACTGCACATGTAGTAATAGAAAAATAATTTGTTAAAATGTCATATTTTCCTCATTCCCAGCTCCTTCCACCAGATCCCTAGTTATTGCAGTAAAATGGTTAACATTATTTTTGTATGTTTTTAAATTTTTTTTCTTTTATTTTTTGTTTTTTTACTTCTGGAATGTACAAGAGTGAGGTTTCTTTTTGAAAGTGTTCATCTTTTAGTATATAATATGTGGAATACCTACAGATGTTTTCATTTAACTGAATAGAAGCTTTTCATTAAATGAACGTTTTTAATGGAAAATTTCTGGCCAACACTATCTGAATGACATATCACATAGCTCTGTGATAATAATAAGAGAAAAAACCTGAAGTGAAATAGACCAGAAAGTAGCAACCTGAAAAGGAGGACATGACTAATTAGTTTGATTGTTCAAGCAAAGAAACCACAACAAATCAAGATAACCAAACCTCCCCCACCTTAGTATTTATTGTTCAACTAAAAACCTGCCAATTCTTCCATTTTAATACTGCAAGGGCATTAATGGGAGGAGTATTTCAGCTTTGCAGCTTCGGGGGTTAGAAATGGGACTTTTAAATAATGTTATTTTAACCAATAGTAGCCTTTTAGAAGATGCCTTTTTAGAAAGCACTAGCAAATATCATCCATGTGTTATCAACAGAAGGATTCAGTGTGCTTTCTTGGTGTGAGGCTGGTAACAATAATAACAATTCATGCATCACTGTAAAATAGATGTAAAACAGAAAATACAAAAGTGATGTTATTGTAGACTTTCTAGACTTGTTTTCCTATTTTTAATTTCTAGAGGTATTATCCTTAGCTCTCATTGTTTGAGCTGAGGATCTTCAGACCCAAATGTCTTTATGTTTCATGTACAGGTGCCAAATTTCTGTATAGAAAGAAGGATCATATTTTTTTGAATCAGAAAAGTCTCTGAAATCCTTTTTGCATCCCTTAGAGAATGAAAGTCTGGTTCTGGAAAGAACGCTTACAGATAAAATATGTGCCCTGCTGCTACTTCTCCAGCCAAGATTAAAGAATTTTTAGTTTTATGTTGGAAGATTGTAATTTACCAGCATGTGATCCACACACCATAGGACAATCCTTCCCTTGGATCTGTAAATATATATCTTTCAAATATTCTTTTTTCTTCTGTCAGCCTGTACACATCTTCCCACTGGAGATGCAACACTGCCATCCTTTTTTCTTAATCTTAATATTTAATGATAGAAATGTATTTAGGGATGATGCTTCCATTAGAACCAGAAGTGACAGAGCAAACATACATATTGAGGACGTGGGAAGAGGTCCTTCAGTAGCTGATATCTGCTGAGTAATAGCTGTATGCATAAGAATTAAAAGCTTGTACTTAAGCATGAAAAGAAGAAAACTACAGTGCAAAGGTCAATTCAGTGTTTCATCATTTGTCATTTGAGTGGAACTAGTTTTTCAAATCCATATCCTCTGAAAGCATGAAATGTGAAGTTTTCTAGGTGACTTATCTTTTGTCTGTATGGCACTGTATGACAGCAGTGGCAGCATCTAGTGATTCATGTCTTCAGGGAAGTGGGTAACAGGAGAGAGAAAAATGAATATTGGGTTGATGGCAATTGTCATGGTTCCACTGACGTCAAAGAGACAGCTATCAAGTGGCAGGAGTTGAGAAAATTTACATGAGTTGAGCATCTGTGCCATCTTGTATTTTATTAACTGACAATCCTGACTGAAAACTAATGAGGGAGAAACTTAAAAAGATTGGTTTGACACAGACTCAAAATATGAGCTGGAGAATTGAAGCCTTAGTATGGAAGATTTTGGAATGTGGGATGGATGAACTTGGTCCAGTTCCAGTAAATACGGGGCCATTTCTAAGAGGCTTATTTTTGCTGGGATAAGTATTCTTTCTATATTATCCAGCTAACACAAAGTTAGTGGGAGAATAATTCTTTACAGGACACATATTAGGATACCTAATAAAGTATGGTAAAGAAAAGTCTCTCTCTGATTTTACATTATTTTATTTTTAAAATACTTTTGTTTATGGTTAAAATTGTTCAGAATTAATTAACTTTATAGTTCAGCCTTCCATGACCAATAGAGTTTAAAAGTTGTAATATTTCAGCTAAATTAATTAACAACAACCCAAGTAATACATTTCAGATGTTAATCACATCAAATCCTCAGGCTAAATAGGAAAAAAAAAGACATTAGGGACAGAACTGCCACTACTGAAGTAAAGGAAAAGGCTGCATTAAATCATTAATGGCCTAAACATCAGGTATGAAATAACAGCACTTCTCAGACTCATAATCCCACTGGGAACAACAATCTTTCATCCTTATAGAGTAAATATAATAGGAGTCAGTAGTTTGCTATGCCTCAGTCTTTAGCCTTAGTATTTAAATATCAAGAAGTTGTATTTTAGATTAAGAGCTCTTATGGGAAGAGCATGTTTTAGTTAATCCAATTTGCCATAATTTTCACAATTTTTTTAATCTGCATATCCCTAACTCTGGGCTTTACAATGTTGCAGTAAATTTACAACAGGAAGAACATGGGAACTGTAAGCATAAAGCAGGAATCCAGAGTAAGGGCAGTGCTGGCAGCTATTATACTGAAAACACTGAAATAATGCTGCATGCAATCAGAAGTTAATTAACATGTTAAACCAGTTTAGAGAACATAGTTGATAATATTTAACCATGTATTTAAAAACTGTTTATATTTACTAACATATGATGCTGTTGCATCACTCCAGCTGCAAATCTGCTGTGGGTTTTTGTTTTTTGAGGGAACACCAGGCTTGGTTTCTGTCAACATTCTAATGTTTTTGCAGTTCCCTAATATGGCCATTAGTGGTGGAAACACATATGCATTCCCCAAAACTGCAAGACTGCATCTGAATCTCCCAGCTTGACCCTCTCCCTATTGTTAGGGCCATATTAACAGCAGAAAAAGTGACAGTCCTACATGTGGTGTGACAGAACAGAGACAGATTCTTGCTGGGATGCTTTAACCAGATCTTTCTCCTGACCTCAGCTTCCTAATATGTCCAACACGGGCAGTTATTAGTGTCTCTTGTCTTCTCTTTTTTTGTGTCCAGTCTCTCTGTGTAATCTACTTAAAAATGTTCAGTGACTATTTCCTTGCAAACGATTAATGAGTCCACCTTTAATGAATCCCTCATCTCAGCTGGTTTTGTTGGCTCTGGTCCAGGCAAGTACTTAAGCATGTACATAGCTTTGAGTTTATTGGCATTCCAAACTGGGACTAACATCACACTTTGGAGAGCTGTAAAAATAATAACTGATTTTATTATTGAAATTCCTATGCTTTGTGCTGCAAGGTCAATACAAAATTTTGATTAGTATTGACCTACTAAATAAGGTACCTTATAAAGTTGTTCAAGACAGAAGTGATTTCTGAAAAAACTGACAGACAATATAAATAAATTTTAAAACAGTTGTATGTATCTGAATGCCAAATTTTAATAATATATGCAATACACAATTCTACATTTAGGAGAATATATTTATAAAAGAATATGAAACCTATAAGTTAATATTTCATATTCTTGTATAGCATGTTAAATGTGTATATATGTGTATCTGTATCTGTTTGTATGTAACTGTATCCATATGAAATGTATACATCTGCCCAGTTTTCTGTGTGTTGTAAACCACTGCATGAAAAATGTAGATGAAATAAAATAATGCTTTCTGACACCTCATGTATTTCAATTTCTTGACTGAAATTCTGAGAATTGTCCATCTGTCTTCACACTAGGAGAAAGATAGCAGCTCTTGTCTTATCTGGTGGTTATTTAGTAAATGTCAGAAAGATAATTTGTCTATAGGAATTATGCTACTGCTGGTAATGCCCGTGCTGTGATGTGTGTACCATGACAAGATGCCAGTGCATACTGGTTGTGTTTATAATGGGGAGAACTTCCAGAATGAATTTAAGTGTTCCTTAGCTGAAGAAGAAAGAAGAGTAAAAAATAGCTTCAGACGAAATGTTCCTTAGGCACAGACAGAATCCTTATTTGACCATATAAGGCTAGACCTAAATTTGAGCACAGCCTTTATATGAGCCAGGAACAGATTGTCTTCCTGGCGAAAAGTGAGTGCATTGCTTCAGCAGCCTCTCCTTGTTATGTTTTTCCTAATGCCATAAACTTTGTTACAGTGATAATTGCTTTTTTCTGGATTCCTAAGTCTTCTCTACATTGGACCAAGGGTGGAGATCTGCTCAGGCCAAACTGCCCACGGCTCCTGGTCCTTGTGCATTAACAGGTCGCAAGATCTGAACTAGACTACCCTACCTTCTTACCCTCTGATTTAAAGGGTGAATCAGGAGCTAGAGGGAAATTCTAAGTTATGGTGGATAAATCCGAAGCATTTTTGATCTGTTCTTATGAACTAACTCTTGAAAAACTTATTAATGTGTTATATGTGGGAATTTCTGAATTTCAGATATTTACAATCAGATACCTGGTGCAGATATGAACTTTATTTTTAACCTCAATTTTCATAATCATTGGAATTAAAAAGCTCAGTTAAAAATATCTCTGAACATTCAGAGCTTTGTGGATTTCTTCTGCTCAAGATCTTAATGTCAAGATGAGGAAGTATGAGGTTAAAAGATGAAAGTGGTGAGAGTGACAGCTAAACATAGCAAGCCAAACAATTCCATATTTGGAATGCTGAATCTATGCTGTGATACTAACAAATTTAGCAAATATGAAAGATTTCCAGAATATAAGCTGAATATAGCCAAATCAAAAAGACATTGAAAATCATTCTCAAGTAACTTTCCTACTGGCTAACAGAAGAAAGGTGGATGGATGTGGCCAGCTGCTGGCAGAGCTCTCCACCTGCTCTAGGAGGGTGGATGTGTCCTCCTCTGTTTGGCCTGATGTTTAAGAGGACCTAGAGTGGTGCTGCCAACTTTCCTGCAGTGGAAGCATGCATAGTCCCTCTTTTATCTAACTGGGCACTCTTTGAACACAGAATATGAGAGTTACAACATTATATAGCATCCTAGATGGCAGATAACCATCCCACAGGTGGAAGAAGGTCATGGTTTTTATTGCCATAGTAGAGATCTGGGGAGGAGAGCAGGGAGGGATAGCATTTCTTTGTAAATATTGGCCATGTGAAAGCTGTCGTGTGGACAGCTGTTGTCCAGACTGTCCCACTTTTCAAAGGAGAGTGAAAGGTACCTTACAGCAAGTGGTGAACCTAGAACTGCTGGTCATGCATTTGTCTTGACTGTACAGAGCTTAGACTGAACAGCTGAGTGAGGGGAGGCAAGCCCCATTGCCAGTGCCAGAGGCAAACCTCCTGGAGACGCCTGTGTCATAGTTAAAAATTGGAAGCAGGTATCCAGAATCCTGTCTTATGTGCAATGCTGTTCTTTATGTTTAAAGATGAATGTTTGATGACAAAGAAGGATCCAAGTGGAAGATTTCTGCTGAAGAAAAACTGAGGTCATCAGTTAGGTCTGGAGCTTAATCTTGAGAAATTATATCTATTTCAAAGTTGGAAATTATATGAAGGCTGTATGGAAAGTGAAGAAGTGAAAATGTGGCTGTGAGGCAGAAAAAGTGTGATTAGTTAGCGGACAAGCAGATTTTAATTGCAGTAAAGAGCTGAATGTGACAAAACAGACAGTTCACCTCATCTTCGAAAGATTCCCCACTGTGCCTTATGACAGTGACAGATAAGGGAGCGTCATTTGAAAAAATATAAATTGAGAAGCGGTGGCTTTGTGGGTCTGACTGATGAAGCCACCCAGAAACTGAGACTTCATCTAAAGAGGATTAGTAATTTAAACATATGACTTGGTGTCCTTCAAAGTATTGCAAAGGTGAAAGGCTGTCATACAAAAGGAAAAATTGCACTTTGTTACTTAGTCTCTCTTCTAAAAATGAACTGTAGGCAGGACAAAGGAGAGTGAAAATGTCAAAAAATAAAAATGCCAATAAAAGACTAACAAAGGGAAAAGAATTGTAAAAGCATTTTAACTTCATCTGTGATAAAATAGAACCTATTTACAGAAATGTCTACAGCAACCTTCTTTCATGTGAAAACCATAAAATCTTGCATGACCTGAGGTTAATGGGATTCATACCAGAATAAGATTTGATTTTTATACAGGAGCAGTTTCTTTGATATAATTGTATTTGTTTTTTGGTACTGTCTGCCTTGCCATGCCCTTATATTCAATTTTGTTTTCTGTGGAACAGTTTTTTTTCAATGAGGATTTCCTTTCTATCAGTGTCATCACCAGTAGCTTATCCAGCCTTTGTTTCACTTCCCCTGTCTTGTATCATAAAATGCTTTGTCTCAAGAATGTCTTAAGAGATGTAAGGGTGTGATTTGATACACTGATAATACACTCAGCCTCAAATCTCTTTTGGGGGGTGCCAGAAGCCCCTCTCCATATGTACTAGCTTTTTGTATACCAGTGGTTCGAAGTGCTCAAATCCAGTAATTCTAAAAGTCAGCTCTGAGAGTCAGGTGAGTATTGAAGTTTGAAACAGGATCCCTGAGCGTAGTTCATATGGTGCTAAACAAAGGACACAGTTTGTGTTTTTTAACATGTTTTCATTATTTAGCTGACACACCTGGCCAAAGCCCACACAACCCTTGTGTGTCCTGCCCCTTCCCTCCCCTGGCAATGCACTTTCAGTCCTGGTCATGTAGGGGATTCAGTTTCCATTCCCATGCTCCCTGAATTGACAGATCATTTCAGATGAAAGAGACAAAGCAAAGGCAACAGGAATTCAGACAAGCAACTTGGAACAGCAGGAGATACATGTTGCCAAATGCCCAATCTATCACTATCAGCATCACTGAACCCAACATCTTTCTGCACTTTTGAATCATCATGAGCTTTATAAACCACTCCCCTCCAGGTTTCTAAATGTCTTTGTTGTTCTGTATAATTTTTCTTTATAGTGAGTACTATTTTCTTGGGGTTTTCTTTGCTTCCACACATACTTTCGTGCAAGTCAGAAAAGATGTTTTGTCACCTACAGCTAAGATGCCAACTGAAACTGGTTGGCATATGCACATTAGGCCAGGAATCTGCAAATTTCACTGGCTGCTAATAAAGTGGCAGATTGATGTTAATGTTAAGATTGTCTGACTTTTAAGTTCCTATATATGAGTCAGCCTCGTTAGCCTTATTATTTATTTATATGATACTAAATGTATACATAGCACTTAATTAACAAATTAGCAAATTAGGGCCCTCCACTGAACACTTACAGTGGCTAGTTTGGTTTGCTATGATGCATAAAAAATTAGTGGACACGTGCAGGTATGCCAGCAAATAACACTGAAGAGGAACTGAATCATGGAAGGTTTAATGGAAGCAGCAAAGATACATTGCTGTTGGCTTTAAGGATGTCCTTTAAAGTGACAGCCCCAGAGTGCTGGATTTAAAAGCTGAGTCTCAACAGATCTTCTGCTCAAGCCTTAACAGTGCGTAGTGTGTATTGCTGTTGTGCTGCAAAATAGGGTCTTA
Source organism: Acridotheres tristis (assembly GCA_037013685.1). Lineage (NCBI taxonomy): Eukaryota > Metazoa > Chordata > Aves > Passeriformes > Sturnidae > Acridotheres > Acridotheres tristis. Next base: position 135,918,942 of record CM072886.1, on the reverse strand, counting down.
ACTATGTGCTTAACTTTAACTTCTGACATCTTGATTTCAATAGACCTGAGGCAGCTTACATCAGCAGAGGATGTGTCCCAAAAAATAGAAACCCAAGAAGTATCTAGCTTAGCTGAGTTCTGAAGAGGCATCTGCAAGCATTTGTGCTGTTTTATCTGATTCCACTAGGGTTTATTTGTAACTTATCTGGCAGAAGAAGATGAAATATGCCTTGCATACCGTTTCCAGGGCAGGTACATCAGAGACTAAATCACTGTTAACATACTTTGTCTTTTTCAGCCTTAGTGTGTGTTTTCTGCTGCTATTGTACAAGACATATAAACTATTTAAATTCTTTATTTTTCACTTTACTTGTTGACGAAGCAATGAGCCGGTTCTAACACTGATCTCTAAGGTATGCAGGCATTCTTTTCAGCAGGCAAAGGATTTGTTTATGACAACTTGTTATTCTTATCCCATTGTTCCACTTTCTTTACCTTATCTGTTGATGCTTCTTTCTTCACATTAGACATTTGTTGCTGGTGGGCTGTGTTATCAAGTGCACTAGGACATCTTAGCTAAGGGCTGCATCTCTCATGAGCAGCTTGTCAGAGGGATCTTCAAAGAAGTCTTAACAAAGGATGCATTTGAAGCAAGAGAAGTCTGGCTATTTTAGCTATTCTTCCTTTTGATCTCTGAAAGTAGATTGTGAATGTGATTGCTCTGTATTTTCCTGTCGGGTCCCTTGACTCTTTTTCTAAAAGGTTATGTTAGTTACTTTCTACTCCAAAGGGATTCTTTCCCGTACTAAATGCATTTCTGAAAATGTCAGCCAAAACTCCTCCACCTTCTATTCTTGTTTGTTTTTAATATTCCCAGTTTCCTATAGCCTGAATCTTAGAGCACCATCAATTTTCAGGTCTTTCAAACTTTTCAGAGAAGTTTGGTGCTACTGAACATCTTGTTTGTCCTTATCACTTTGCTGACTGACAACAGAAGCGATTCACTTTTTGAATCTTAGAATGTAGCTTATCACTTTATTATTACTGTTAGTCCTCCTTCTCTGTAGCTTCTTCTGCCCTTGTGCAACAGTTTTCAAAATCTCTGTCAGACTTAGTTTTCTTACTGATTATTTTCTTAAATTTTCATGCTTTCATTTAAAAGCAATAACAACCTATCACTCTGTTTCAAGGTGAACTAAAATATAACTTACTGTTTAAGATTAGAAAGCAAAATAATTTTCCTTTCAGTTTTAGTGGGTTTTGTATATGAATTTCCTGAATTTTTTGAATTAGGATAGGAAGAGCTGTACAGGAATTGATTTACCAGGTATTTTATCTTTTCATTCAGAATCAGAATAAAAATGGCCAATTAAAAGAAGTTTCCATTAATAAAAATATTTTATTCTGGTCCACTAACACATTTATTTTCAGTGAAATCAGAAATTTAATGTCAGTTTTGACAATCTTGATTTTCCAGAATTTGTTTAAAGATCAATGTGATTCGAGAAGTAAAATTAATGTATTTATTGCCCCAAATGAGAAGTGTTCGATTTTTATATTGTACCCAGGCTTCTTTTTTCTTATTTGCACCATCTGGTCTAATAAAGTTTGTTACTTCACCTTGCAAACTGATTCTGTGATGGATATGGGTAAATTTTACTTATTTAAAAATCTGAACTGATGTGCTGTTTTTGTAGTTTAAGCCCAGATGGAAATTAAACACCATGCAGCCACTCATTCAACTGTCTCCCACCCTGGTGGAATGGAGAGGAGAATCGAAGTAAAGCTTGTATGTTAAGAGTAGTTTAATAATTGAAAATTAAGTAAAATTCAATAATAATGTTAAATAATGGTAAGGAAATAATCAAGTGAAGTGCAATGCAATTGCTCACACCAGCTGACCAATGCCTGACCCCTTCCCCAGCCCAGATCAGCCACATTTCTGGGTAAGTCCCCCCCAGTTTATATCCTGGGCATGATGTTCTGTGGTGTGGAATATCCCTTCTGTCATTTCAGATCACCTGTCCTGCCTGTGCTCCCGCCCAGTTTCTCCTGTGTACCTCCTCACTGGCAGAGCATGAGACAAGGGAAAGAAAGAGCCCTTAACTTAGGATAAACATGATGTAGGAAAACCCAGATCATCTGTGTGTTATCAACACCATTCTCATTCCAAAGGCAAAATACAGCACTGTTACAGCTACTGGGAAGACATTAACACTACCCTAGCTGAAACCAGGACAATATCCACCCTTTACTCCATACCATTTATGTCATGCCAAGTTTCACAATCCTCAATATCCTATCACCTTTCCTATTTATCTGCTTTGATAGATGCAAACACCATTCTCTTAGTCTATGGAAGGCCTCTGTCGAATGTTCATAAAATGTTCACACACACACACGCAAGTTTGTTGAATTCATTTAGTCCATGACTTTTGGCCTTTATCCTTGGGATCAGCCTTTCAAGCAGGAATGATGATGTAAAGTGTTGGATTGTGGCATGCTGCACATTTGACTCAGGTGTGATTTCAGTGCAGCTAAGCTTGTTCAGTTTTATCAAAGTTCATTCTTCATTGATGTGGGTACAATGGTCAGAGGCAAGTCAGGCTGGGATCCCCAGAGTGCTTGTGGTTAAGATCGATGCTGTGAGGTGCTCAGTGAGGTGATGCACACATAGCCACCACTGAAGTGGTAATACACAGTGTTGTATAATTATTAACATAATACAACTTAATTAATTTTTGATTTTCACCCAGAATCAAATTCCCTTGAGGCACACACCAGACTTCCCCATCCTTCTCTATTACCCAACAAGTGCACCCAAGTTTGTGAGCAAAAGCAATCCCACAAATGGGTTTGCCTTTGCCTGAGCCAGGAATAATCCAGACTGTTTTTCTAAGTATATTTTTAATGTGCTCCAAGGAACTTTATCTTCTTCTACAGTACATAAAAATTTATAAACTTGCTATAGTTCTATCTGTGTGATCACTGGAATGACTAGTGTTAAGAAAGGTGAGAAAGGGAGATGGTTTTCTTAAAAGATGCAAGAATGTCAATAAAGGTGGTTGTACCATAATGTGGGGACTTTGGAATTAAGACTAAAATGGCTGTAGGCATGCTGGCAAATGTGCTTGCTTCTCTGAAATCTAACTACTAATGTGGATTTCTTGTCAAGTCCTTTTATTAACTATTTTCAAGGTGGCTGGTTACTATATCTGATGAGAAAATCTCTTGATGGCTGTAATCTGCCGCTTGACTATAGTCAGGTGCTTCCCTGGGACTGCTCGATTCCATTTCTTCCTGCTTCAGACAAAAGAGACAACATATCAGCAAACTACATGGGTGACATGGTTAATCCATCCAGAAGGGAACTGAGAGAGTGGACGAATTTTAATGAAAGAGTTATTGTTCATAATACAAGTAAATGCTTTTCATTTTTTATTTTATTGCAGCTCTCCAGTCAAACTGGAGCTGATTCCTAGCCTAGTAAGATACAGTGGTGATTGGTTTACTCAGGTGAAATTGGAAGGACACACAAGAAAACCAAGAAAACCAATGTTTAGAACTGAAACATAGTATGAGGCTTAGCATCTTTAATAGGAGGAAGTTTTACTTTGTGCTTCTTTGCATGCATATGCTTGTAGGGAAAGAATTCATGAAGAGGAGCAGATATTTCCACTTTGTCATGGGGAGTTTGACATATACCCAAAATGACAGCAGAAATGGAGGGTGGACAGATTCACATGTGATTTCTAGTACTCATTGTAACTCCAAACAGTGTAAGCAGAGCACACAGAGGCTGTAGTGACTATTTTACTCCAGGTAGCCTGGGGCTTACAACTTGTAAATGAGTCTCTAGCTGTGTCATATACTTTGCTGTGGATTAGTTAATATCTTGAACGCTTTTGGAAGTACTAGAACTCCCAATGCCTTCAACTAGACATAATTTTACTATTTGCAGCTTCATATTATATCATTTTGTCTCACTCTTATTCCATCATTTTTAAGGAGAAGACAGTCACAAACGGAAATACTCAACATGAGGTTCTTTCCTGGGGTACCATGGAGTAGCTCTCACAGAAGAAGTGGCATCACGGGGCTGGGAGTTTCTCCATGAGGAAAGACACACTTGCTGGAAAGTCACTGTGCTAAAAGAGAAGACTCTTCACGAAAAGTAAATTCAGACTCTCGTTTAATAAAAATTATTAACATTTTTCCTAGTGAAAGGCTCTCAATTTGGAAGGCTCTACCAAGCTTTAAGAGGATGTACACCTCCTCCCACTCTTTTAAATAATGCCAAAAACTATCAGCTAATATTGAATTTCTATCCAATCCAGAAACATCACATTCATGTAGTAAAATGAAGATAATTTTACCTCCCTAATCGCAGAAAATTATCTTACTATTTCTGAATTTGCCAATATATGAAAAATGTCCCCATATGTGGTATATAGGAATGTTAGAATATGTCGTTCATGAAATACGATTATTTTCTTTTTTATTTGCAACAAAGTCCTTTTCTAAGCTTGAAAGGCTTGAATAAACAAACCAAGCCAACCAGGCAAGCATCTGTTTTCAACTCTAAGGGTAAGATTGAGATGCAATCAAAAGGGGTGATTGCCATTAGTATTTATATATCAGAGTTTGCTTTTCAATCAATGCCTTTGGACCTGAGGAGAGTTTGTGAAAATTTTATCAGACTTTGTGCAACCTTTACCATTGGGCAAGATTCTGTTTGAGTACCTGAATATAATCCTTATCTCACCTTATTATAGAAACCAGCTCTAGAAGTGACCCTCATGAGTATTCCAGTCCTTCCTGTGGTCACTGCACTAAAAAGAGAGAGGAAGGACAGCAACACACACGGACCTCTTTAGGGAAAAAAGGCCAACTTTATTGTATGGACAGCCCGTATTTAAAGTGTGTTACATGGAGCTAGGACAGGACAGTAGCTCATTGGACAATTGGGAAAAATATCCTTGGGACAGTACCTCAGGATGTATCCCACGGGAAAAACACCAGGTGTTAATCTTTATTATGAATTCCACTCTGTTTTTCACCATATTATTATTATATTATTATTATTATTATTACCATATTATTATTATATTATATTATTATTACCTTGGAAGACTTCCTCCCTAACTGAAGCTGTAGTCAGCTTATCAGCCTGGGAATGGACCTGAGAGTCAGGAGAAATTCAGGCCTGGAAAAGAATTTCCAGGCTGTAATTCCCTAGCTCTCTAATGTGTGTGTCCACACTTCCTTCACTGCTTTTCATCCTAAACCACTCTCACTGGTGAAAACCAGTGTCAAAAGGTCTCCAGAGTCACCTTGTGCAATAATTTCCTTGTGCTTTAATCTCTTTGGTACAGCATTTTCTTTATTGTCTAACCTAAATATCCTGTATGTTACTTTTTGTGCTAGTCACAGGGAATGCAAAGGGCCGTGTATCCCTGCAGTGCTTTGTAAGCATTTCTTACGTACCTGAAAACTGTTAGTGTGTCTCTTTTCTCTCTTCTTTAGGGATGAACCTCTAACAGTAGCACAAAGAGCCATAATAACAACAAAAATAACTACGAGGTCCTGTTTGCTGGCATGTCCTTGCAAGTTATCTACGTTGTGTATTTTATGCCCTCACCCCGAGACAAGCACAGGGCAGTAATCCGCATTAGAGCGCCGGTTCTGTGCGCTCCCCCGGCCCCAGCGCGATGCTGCTCCCGCCGGGCAGAACCGCGGGCAGGTGGTGCCACCTGGTGCCAGCCCTGCCCGCACCGGGACGGGCACGGATACCTCGGGAGAACGACGGGATGGCGGGGGACATGTCACCTAGCAGCCTAAGAGCAGCCTAATGAAAAAAAATTCACTAAAACAGCAGGTAGGGAAAATCCCGTTGCTGTCCAGAAGTCCAAGCCCTCGGTGTTTAATTTATTTTTTTCGGTAGCTGCTTCTTCCATACCAGAGCTATGAAAAGCTTTGAAGAGTTAAACATTTTCCTAACTAATTTGAAGTCAGTACAGGCATACAAGCCTCTAAACAATAAAAATCTCCAGGTATAACCTCTGCCTTCCACTCTCCGATGTCAAGATCTTATCTTAAACAAAGTTGACTTGACACCAATTAGCAAGCAAAAAGCTGAGGAAAATAAGAATAGTTCTGAACTATGTGATCTTCCTCAAGTACAACAGAAAACTTCTGAGAGGTTGGATTTGGCCTGGAGAATTACAGAACATCCGTGTTTTCCAGCTTGCACTGGCTGGGTCATGGTGTTAACCAGGCTTAACACCTGGTATTCGGGTTCTGGTAGTCCCTGAAAGAGAATAAATTATTGTTGCTATTGACGACAGTCCAACAGGGTAATATTAAACATAACTAGATGTGGACAATAGTTTCTATTAGAAAGTGCTAATCTTAGGAAATAAAAATGCTAATTGGATATATTAGTTGCTCAGATGTTTTTGTGAAAAAATATTGAAACATCATGTTCTGGCAGAGTAATAATATTTTGCATTAAGCTCACCAAAATGTGTATTTTCTATATGGCTACATATTAGAAAAGGTTAAGAAAAAGGAGTGAAAACTTACAATATTGACTGAAAAATCTTATTAGTAATTTTCTTTCTGCATTTCTAAAACTTACATGGCACAATGAAATAAAGAAATGTACTACAAGTATTTTAAAGTCCTTATCTATGGAAAATCCATACTCTCTATGGCAGAAAACTGGGGAAGTGGGAATGGCAGTTGTTGCAATTACATGGAGAACTGGAAGTTGAATGGCATAAAGCAGTAAGACAGAAGGGGAGATCACAAAAAATTAAAATGGTGAGCCAGAGAGATAAATAATAGAGCTAGCAAAGGAGTGAAGAAGGTAAACAAGATCATCTTTAAAAGCCCATGGACATTAACATTGTACTTTATAGTAACTCAAATATGTTCCTGTATTACAGTATATCAATTTTACATTAAATTTACCCAAGTAAAAGTTTTTTTCCTTCTTCTTTATTTTTTTTGTTATTTAACAAACTCATCCTGCACAGCAGTGATCAACCACATTTCTGTTATGTACGTGCATTTTTGCTAGGTGCATTGAGCAGCAGCCTGGGAGTGGAGGTGGGCTTTAAAGGTTTCATATCCAGCTATTCCTGCATGTGCACATATGCCATAGAAACTGCACAGTATCCCTCGTCCTAGCATTCTCTGACCATCGAGAGCATTCCTGACACAGTGAGGTTATCACTAAAAGTCTAGGGAACAATAGACTTTTAGTCACAAGCAAGAAAATAATAAATTAGCTACAACAGAAAAATTACCTGGAACATCAGCTTGAACTTGTACCAAACCATTGTGGCTGCTGTGCTTGCCATTTACTTTAGCAGCTATGAAGAATGAGCAACATGAGCTGGATTTGGCTTTATAGAAGAAACTGATGTGCATTCTGCTGTCAGCAATTAAAGAAGATTCATTAGTAGATGCTGACATGGAAAGTGATTTTTGTCAGGACGCGTGCAGAGATGCAGCTGTATGAAGGGGATTTCATAAAGATAAATGGAAGTAGTGGATGTTATATGGGCTTTGGGTGATTTTTGTCATTTATTGAAATAACTTGTGACTTTTAAAAGTATCAAAAACTTAATTAATTGTCTGAAGATAAAGTGATGAAGTGGCCCATGAGTTTGAGACATGACATATTTGACAATTGATGATCCATTGCTGTCACCTGGAACAGTACCCATTATACACATTGTCTCACTCGAGGCAGGTGCCATAGGTAGCAAGTTGGTCTCTCTATCTCTTCCAGATAGAGAGAGTCTATCCTCCTACAATCATAGAATATCTCAAATTGGAAGGGACCCATAAGTATCATCAAGTCCAACAGCCTATTCCTTACAGTACTTCCTAAAATGAAACCACGACTAAAAGCATTGTCCAGACACCCCCTGAACTCTGACAGGCTTAATGCACAGCCTGTGGCAGAACCAGAAATGGGATAAAAAAAAGGTCTCATTGCAGGGTGGGAGCTGTTTTCAGTTGAACTCTTCCTTACACACCATCACTCCAAGTGCACCTGTTCCTATCCAAGGAGTCAGGGGATGAAGCACTCTCAGCCCTGTGTGTTTAGGAAGATGAATATTGAAGTGTTTTACTTGTGTGAATAATTGCAGCAAACAGGTTTCTTTCACCTCCTCCTTCTCTTGCCTTCTTCTTGCCATAGGTATCCCATTCAGTATTTGGCTTTGTGAGGTTGGCAGCTGGCACCCCCTGACTCCCCGTGGCTGAGACGATGAAACCTGCAGGACTGGAGTGAAGATGTTGTGCTTTTAATTGGTCCCTGAAGCAGCGTGCAGGAATCCAGAATAGGAAATTCCAGTGATTACACTGCTTAAATATTTGATACTCAGGGTAGATTTTGGACGTTAGTATGGTTTAGTTTGTTTTAAATTATAAGCAAGTCTCCAAGTGAAGTTTGGCTCTGAGGGCTAACTCTGAGCTGTTATTCCATATGCCACATTTTGTATCTCTTGGGTTTCCTTATTGAGTTTTCACCTGCTTAGAAGTGATTTTTTTTGCCTTCAGTGTTACATCTGAAATTGGAGTATTTGAAATCTGTGTCTTTCCTTCATCCCCAGGAACAAAGTTTATGGGATTCAATAATTTATAACTTGGTTTCTGTTCATTGGGTATGCAAGTATGGAGAAGATGCATCACAGCTAGCTCTGTCCCATAGTGAAGGGTTAATAGTGGCCATCAACTGGAAAATATTTTCCTTTCTTAGATATGCCCTTAAGTACACAAGGGCTGATTTCTGAACAAATGTGCTTGCCCAGGTTTTTAATTTTGTGCCTAATTTTTATGTGTCTTTTTTTCTTGCACCCCTGGTTTTACTACATTAACTTTGAAAGTTTTTCCTGATGTGAGAAGGGTTTATGTGTGAATTTCTAATGACCTTAATTTTAGAGAAAAGATACCACTGAGTCTATGTCATAAAGATGTCAAATAGGTGTTATCTCTAGTCATAATAAGTAATGTTTTATTGTCTGCATTATTCAACAAGAACAGAAAATTACTTGCTGCTTAGTAATTCAACAAAATACTTGAATAAGCAACCAGGTCTTTAAAAAGCCCTGACAGATCCCATGTGAGTTCAAAAATTAAAAAAGCAAAAAATATGATTGTGATAAATCATGGGCAATGCATTCGAAATTAAAAGTGAGAGTTTGAAGTTCTGGAAACCTTTAAGATTAAATTATATATTTTCTGAAATGACAGATTATATTTTTCCCCCACACATAATATCTTGTGCTGTTTAAAACAAATTATTCTTTTAAAGAGGGAAATAATTATTCACTATTTTTCAATTTTATCTTTCCTGTTTTCCACATACCTTTCTGCTCTCTTGGAGCCTCTGCTATCACAGTTTGCAGAATGCTGTGAAGATTAACACAAAGGAGCAACAAAATTGTACTAACAACAATCTAAAGGCTTGGTGTCCATGAAATATTAGTAATGAATTAAAAATTGTCATAATAAAGATATTTCTGAAATCTTATAATTCTTTACATTATTTTTGATAAAATAGAATTTTTCACTTCATATTTAAAGAAAGAGATAGGAATAAATGTGGGTCCTGAATTCCTTTTAGCCCATTTGATTCAGAAATTGGAATGCAAATTTAAATATTCTTGTTACTAAATAAATAATTATATATTATAATAATTTTTTACTATTTATAATTCAATTTTAATTAATTTTACTTTTTATTTCCCTTCAAATGTTGTCTCAAATAAAAGACATTGTAGAAAACAGATATTTATTAAATACAAATACAGAGTTCTGTGTGACACTTTATTACATGTGAGACTATATCAAAATCTATGAATTGCAGGTATATATGTGCAGGTTTTTTCATTTTTACAACAATCTCCCTGAGCAAAAGAACAGAGTGTTTCAGCAGCAATGCAGACAGGTCCCTTTAGAGTGCCCTGAATGCATCTGGAGCCGCTGGTGGAGCTGAGCCTGTGCTGGGTGAAGCCTTTGCTGCCTCAGCTCACCTTCTCCTCCAGCTCTGGCTGCAGATGCAGCGCTGTGAGCTGGGGCATCTCAAACTCTGCAGTTTCTATGGCAATGGATCTGAGGCAGACAGAGCTCTGGCTGCTGCTCTGGGCTTGTGACTTCCCACGCTGGACTCGGGAGAGCAATCCTGGGACACCAGTGAGGGCACCACAGAGTGGAACTCGCCCCAGTCAATGCACGGGGCTGCAGATCTGTGCCCCCTCCCCAGAGACTGCCCCACAGCCACAGGGGTCCTCTGACCTTCAAAATCTTTTTGTGGCTATTGGACATAGCAGCTGAAGGCTTTAGGTCCACACAGAACCAGTTCATTTGCCATTTACCAAAGGCTCTGGGCTCCTTGTCCACCAGGACAGATCCTGAAGGGTTAAACTCCACAACAGAATATAGAAATAGTGATTCCAATTAAGGTAATCACCAGGGAGCAATTGAAGGAGAAATAAAAACGTGGTGTTCTCATTTCCATAAGCAAATGAAAACAATTTAGATGACTTTTATCTAGATGAAGGAAAACGCCTATGTAAAAACTAATTACCCTCTGTGCTAATTATGACAAAGAGGATAAAGGACAAACCTTTTGAAAAATATCCAAGGATATTAAATGGAGTTTTATTAATAGATGAAATAAGCTGAAAATGAGAGTTGTGATATATTGTGTTTGGGCCTAGATTCAATAAAAATTCTCTCTGGCTTCCACTTCACAGCAGCTCCATAAAATCAATTTATTATATGAAGCCAGATGGGTCTTTTATTGAACCTGGACCTTATTCATTAAATAAAAGTAATTATCATCAGAGTTAAAAGAAACAATACCTACTGCTTCATGAATCAGTTACTATCCCATACATTTAAGTGACAATAAGAAAGAAAATATATTTTTAAATCAATAGACATATACTTCATCAAGTGTAAGAGCAAGACCTGTAATATATTTTCTGGTGTAATTTGTTCCTCATCAAAAGGTTCATTTAAACCATAATATCTGCTTTGGCTGTTGAATTTGGATCAACCAAAGTCACAGCCACATGGAGAGTGATGCTCTTGGCCTTTTCCCTGGACCTCCAATTCCAGACATAGGACTAAGAACTGGGTCTGAGATGAGGAATGTGAAAAACCAGTACAGAACAAAACTCACCATTCTTTGCACCATTCTACTTGATATGAACTTTGTTCTACCTCCTCTGCTGGCAGTGCTTTACCCCAGAGACCAACCAACCCTGAATGTTCAAATCCTCTCTACAGCTCCAACATTGTTCTAGGGAGGACTTGGCATGAAACACAAAGATACTCTAATGGGCTTGTGTGACAAAATTTTGGTAGAAGGTGAGTACTACTGGGATGGCTTCTGTGAGAAGCTGATGTAAGCTTCCCCCACATCCAACAGAGATAATTCCAGCTGGCTCTGAGGCAGACCTGCCTCTAGCCAAGGCTGAGCCATCAGTGACAGTGATAGTTCCTCTCGGATAATGTGTTCAGGAAAGGGAAAAAACACCAGTAGAGAGAGGAGTGAGAATATGTGAGAACAACAGCCCTGCAGATACCAGTGTCAGTGAGGAAGGAGGGGCAGGAGGTGTTCCAGGTGCTGAAAGAGATTCCCAGGCAGCCGCTGTAAGGAACAGGCAGCTCTGCCCCTGAGCCCATGCGGGTCCACAGTGGAGCTGAGATCCACCTGCAGCCCACACTGGGGCAGAGGGATACTGAAAGGAAGCTGTGAGTCCATGGGAAGTCCAAGCTGGAACAGATTCCTGGTGGGACTTGTGACCCTTTGGAGAATCCTGTCCTTATCTGGACCCAAAAGTTTGAGTCATGTTTTCTCTCCCCTGCCCAGCTGAGCAGTGGCTTTGGTGGGCACCTGGCATCTACTTTACCTTAGATGAGACCTCAGATGAGACATCAGTAGATGCCAAGATTTAATGTTAGAAAGGTTGTAGGATGTAGGTATAGACATCTCACACTGCCTGACCTAAGCTACCATCATGATAGCAAATGAGAAATGGCCCCACACGGTAGAATTTTTGCTTCACATAATTAAAACAGTACAGTATGGAGGAAATCAGAGGAAGACACCAGGAAGGGCAACCCGTCCTAGGGGGCTGACTAGAAACATGGCCTTTCAACAGGACTGATATTCACAAGATGATGTGGTTTAAACCCAGCCAGCAGCCAAGCTCCAGGCAGCCACTCACTCCCCCCACAGTGGGGTCAGGAAGAGAATCAGAGGGGTAAAAGCAAAAAAATTCACGGGTTGAGATAAAAGCAGTTTAATAGGGAAAGCAAAAGAAGGAGTCAATTCACTGCTTCCCATGGGCAGGCAGGTGTTCAGCCATCTCCAAGAGAGCAGGGTCCCATCACATGTAGCAGTGACTTGGGAAGACAACCACCACTCCAAATGTCTTCTTCTTCCTCCTTCTTCCCCCCACTTTATATCCTGAGCATGATGGCATATGGTCTGGAATTCCCTCTGGTCACTTTGAGTCACCTGTCCACAAACCCAAAACATAGCCCCATACTAGCCATTGTTAAGAAAATTAACTCTACTGCACCTGAAACCAGCACACAGGGAAAGCAATTAAAAGTTGAATAAACTCAGACAAGAAGGGACCTTCCAGCAGGGTTTTGTCAGTGCTGCTTGCACTTGACAGGCAGAGAGTTTATATATATATAATTAAAAGGAGTCCATAGACTTAGATTTCACTATTTAAAAATATTTAGTATTTTTAATATTGTCATTTTGAATTATTTCATTGCGACCAATCAGTCACTTTCAGGAAATTAGTAATTTCAAATCAATACTGGTGATAATAGTGTAATTCCATAAATCAGTGCTTAAAACCCCAGATTATAGGTCTTGAAATTTAATGCATTGTCTTCAGTTGCTGTTTATACCACAGTGTCTTTCTTCTGCTTCCCTGGAGAAGTTTGTATTTGAGTTATATCTATTTAGTCACATCTTGCTCTGTATTTTATAACACACAGAGGATAAAAACTTCCCATAGTTAAATCACAACTCACTTGAGCACTGCCTCTAGTTTAAAAGCTGACCTGGAAAGTGTGCTTCTCTTTTCAGTTTTGTTCCTTTAGGTATTTTTCCCTCCATCTTTCAGGGTAATAATAACGATGATTTGTGTTGCTGCTATCCCACTGTGTTAGCCACTCTGAAGCACTGAACAAAAAGGTTACTCTGCAGGATGTTTCTACTGCTTGTTTATGGCCTTTATTCCCAGGACACCAATAGTGGGATTCCTGCTTGGCAGAAGAAGTGAAATGCTTAACTGGTTGAGATGCAAGTCAATTTTTCCTAAAACTTTAAAGCACTCGGTGGGGTCCCACCTGATCACTGGGAGGCAGCCCCATGCCACAGCAAATCCTTTAGAAGCTGATGAAGTAGATGAGCTTAACCACTCACTGGAGTAGTCCCTGCTGTCTTCAAAGGAGACAAATCTGAGTGACTCCATTCCTTGTGCCTGCTGGAACAGATGCACTTTGTGCTGGTAAACCTTTCCTGGCCTCCACTATCACATGAAACCCAGTGAGGACTTTCTCAGGCACTTGTGCTTCTGCATGAATGTGAGCTGGCTTGGGACTGGCATAGGATGAGAGCAGAGGTATAAGAGCATCCCAATAATTCAGATTCGGACACCCTCATGCTCCTTTTCTCCCTCCCATGTTCTCTTTTGAGCTCTTTCCAGCATTAGGGCACTGCTTATGCCTGATAACTGTATCTGGTTTCTTGGGCAGCAGAAACAGTCAAAAGGCTCAGAGTGTTCCTTCTGGTCACCAAAGACTTTATTTAGATCAACAAGTCCTGAAAAGTAAGTGATTATTTGGGACATACATAACTTTCAGAGTTGAAGCCAGTATTCAGTTTATAAATCCTGTACAGTTGTTGAAAATGTATTGCAAGGGGCATCTGCAGAGTAGGGAGGAAACCAGAAAAAGCTATCAGGAATCTGTAACACAGGGATGTTACTGAAATCTGCTCTCTGAGACTCACGTGAGGAGGCACACTGGTGTCCAGGACCCAGAATTTCCTCCTGAGAGCAAACATGGGTTTTTCTTGTTTTAAAAACAGAACAGAGCTGACTTTCAAAGTGCAGGTGCTGAGAGGCTTTGTTCTTCAGCACTCAGAGCATCCTCCCAGAAAGGTGTGCAATGGGTTGACACTGTGTCCCAAGCCTTCACCTCACACCACGCAGTTCACATTAAACCAGCACTACACTGAAAACTCAAACAACCTCCTCCACCCCTTCTATCAAGAAAAAAATCTGCAGCCATACATTGTTTGCAGGCTGATCCTGTTGTTCTGTGTTAGGTACTTGCCAGACATGGTTATTTGCTGTGATTGCTGAGGACATAGCAGCTCCATAGCAGCTTCCATGTTCTAGCAGGGCTTCAGGAGAAGCACAAGGTTTCCAGACACTGCAGGCAGATCCAGATCTTTCTGGTGAACTTTCAGGCAGCTCTTGAATGTGAATTTTGGGATTTCATTTTAGGCTGAGGCTGCTGACATTTGAGTGAGTATACTACATTGCAGTTGATGGGGAGATGGATTTGATGGATGCACAAGAGCAATTAGGATCATTCTGGCTCGTGGTCCACTTGTTTTCAGACTACCTCGTGCATAGCCTGAACACAAGCTCTCTGTACACTCGACAACATGCTGCCAGATGTACTTGGCTCCAAGTACAAACGCCATCCAGGAGAGCCCTCAGCTGCCCCTGGAACTCAGCTTTCCTCTTTGCCATTAAAGCAGTGCAGAGTGGTGTTAAAGCAACCTTGAGCAACACCTCCCGCTGCGGTGCAAACACATATCCTAAATCCTGATTTGCACCTTCCTTGGGTCTTTCACCCTGCCACGCTTCTCTCCCATTCTGTTTTCTCCTGTCTATTCTCTCTCCCAATGGAGCAAAGGCCAGTTCCATAATGAGAGAGGAAGAAAAGACTCTGGCTTTTAAATAGGAGAGCTGTGCATAACAGGAGCTCAAAGCCTACAGGTTAGTAGGCAGCTGAGCTAGTGGGACTGTCTTCCTGCTTGCATCAATAGCTGGGGATTTAAAAGATGTTCTGAGTATGCCTTGGGGGTGTGATTTAACCATGTGTGGTGGGTTGTTGTGTGATGGGGTGAGTGGAGGGATTCGTTATGTAAATCCCCTCACTTTTATGTGCTTAGGGATGTTTAACTGCAGTATCTCAGCAATGCAGTTCGTAAAAGATTTGTATTAATCACGGATCAACCTTCATTATAAGCTGAATTATTTCGTGGGTGATAAACATAAAGCTTTTGCAGCTTCAGAGACCGTAAAAAATATCTGTGTCTTGCACTGGAGTTTTCGGAATGATTTATCTTAGATTTTGATTTAGGTTTTCTGTATTATCCCTTCTGCTTCAAAATCAGAGGGATTATTATGAAATATAATGATGCTATAAAATCCGCAGTCCACCAAAGCTGTGATTCAAAAGAAACTCTTTCATATTTCCAACCTATTCTTAATTCTATTTTAGTCATATATGATATCAATCTTAGCCTTGCCATCCTTTAATGAGAGATTTGATACCCAATTAGAAATGTTTGGGATACAGAGGCTAAAAAATCCCTCCGGGAAGAGGTTTCCAGCAAGGCAGGAAAACCTCTAGATGGCAGAAGTGCACTGCAGAAAACTCCAATCCTTAATTAAGCAACAAGCTGTAGAGGGGTTGTGTGCCAGCTGTGGGGAAAAGGTGCTCTGATTATTGACTGGTCCACTGACCTCCTCGTCCTCCTCCAATTTTAATTGCTGCTCCAGATGATCTGTGCTTTACAGCCACACAGACATGATGGCAAATTGTGTCTGAACAAGTTTCCTCATGGATGTAGTTTTTATCTTTCTGCAAAATGACACTGCGGCTGTTTTTTTAAAGGTGAAGTGAAAGGCTCTGGCAGCTGGCAATATATGGAGTTTGGGATGATTTCTGGCAGTTAATGCCACTGAAACTTCACAAGGAGCTGCATCCTTTATGAGTGACTGTGTGACTACCCCTTGGGAGGTGATTGTCAGTCTGCAGTCCTTTAAAAAATAAAATCTCACCTTCTGTGTAGGTGGGCAGTACACATCATAAGGTATTTTTGACTTAGGGTAGGAAAGTTTCAAGTGTCCTTATCTGTCTGATAGAACTGTCAGCAACTCCTATTGTAATCAGTTACACAAGAATCCAGTAAAATCTATCATTAAAGCACATGGAAGGAAATAATTCGGTAAATCTGAGGTTTAAGCAGTATTAATGGCTGACACACAGCTAACTTGTGTGCCAGTGAACACTTACAGTTTCATCAGGATCTCTCTGTACAGTCACCTTGAGAGAAAACCCAACTGCTTAGGCTTGCATGATGCCAGATAAGTGAATTTAGATAAAAGTCCAATTTCTAGCTCTGCAGTCTTACTCCTCAGTCTGGGTAGAAAATTTTTTGAGATTTCAGAGTATTCAGTTTCAAAGGAAGGTCGTTTGATGTTGGCTTCTGGTTGCTGATTAAAAGCAATTAAATGGTACTCAAAACACTTGGATGGGTCTTCAGTCCCATATGGCAGGTGTGTGCTAACCTTGAGGCAGCTGCAGGGTTAAAACACAGTCTTTCCTGAGATTCTGCTTAGTATTAGGTACATAAACCAAGGATTTGAACCTTGACATAGGTCCCCAAGACTGCAGAAGCCCCACAGCCTTGACATGTGTCTCCAGACATTTATGATGGCTGTGAGTCAAGTTATCTGCAACGGGGTGGAAAGAAAACAAGTATAGGAAAATCTTTGCTGCTTCCAGATCAGTTGCTTTTGGCAATACTTGCAAAAGATAGGCTTTTTATTACAGCATTTTCCCACTAGGCCTTCTTCCTTCCATGGACCCTCGGCATGGGTCAGAAACCAGGCAACAGTCAATAATATTGATTGTAAATCACAGCTTTGGTGGTGTCTCAGTGGAAATCCTGTAATGAACTACCTAGTGCTGTTTAGCTGTGTAAAAAGCAGCATAAGTTGTCCCAGGAAATTCCAGAGTTTAGTTTTCTTCAGTAGCAAAACCAAGTGAGTAATTTCGGAGACACACACCAGCTCTGGCACAGGTGGCTCTCGGGCAGTCTCGTGCAGTCAGTGGGACTGGAGCCACTGGGCCTCCTGTGCACCACTGTCATAGTCATGCTGGCAACCTCCTAGGGATTTGTTCTACTTTTTCCAGGAATGCTGACTGATTGCTTGCTGAGGTGTCATTTGTTCTTCAAGCAGTAGATTTCACTTTTTAAGCAAAAGACCTCAATACTTGACTTGGAGACTCCCAGAAGTATTGTAATAAGATGTGTGACTACAGTAAAGACAGATATACCAATATAGCAGCAGAGAAGATGTGGCAGCACAATTTTCAAGGTAGCCTAGCGACTCAAGTAGCTGTTACTAACATTACTGTCTAGATAGACGCTTCTGTCACTATTTCTGCCTGCTTCTGCAGCTTTTATAGCATTTGTCCTTGTTCTGAAGATACCAGTGCTAATGACAGGAGACAGAATTGTTTATCTATTGCATCTCACATTTTTTCAACCACACTAAGCACTAAGTCAATGCATCATCACAAGGTTTGAGGGCTGCTAGCCAATTCTTCAAGTAAGAAATAGAATCAATGACTTTGCTGTATTTTATCAAAACCAAAGATCCTTGCATATTTTTTAACTGAGCCAGACTTTAGACACGATTAGGCTAGTAATTGGGTAAGCACAAGGTATCTACCCAGTTTCAGACAGACTTGTCTTCATGGTTGTGTATCCATGCTATTTTCTCCAGCCCGGTGTTTCAGGAATGACTGCATTTCAGGGAAAAATGAGTGCTTTTTTTTTTTTTTGGTTAGTTTGTGTGAGGAGCAAATATTTTAGTTTATTCAGTAGATTCTCCACGTTTTATTCAGATTCTCATAAAGCTACAGTTAGACCAAGGAGTTGGTCTACAACTTTGTGTTGTATTTCTGCTGGGGAAAGTTTTGCATTGCAGACAGTTTGGCCAATGTTTAATAAAATGCCTAGTGCTCACTAGTGATAAAAATAAAATCCTTAATCCCATTCACATTTAGAGGACACTTGAATAGCTGTTACTTGAGGCATGAATTAGTCTGAGAGTTTGTGAAAAGAAACACATACTGTATTTTTTAGAAGCATTAGATAGTTTTAGAATACTCTTCCCTCTGAGAAACTGTCAAAGCACATAACATCCTGAATGAGCAAAATCCTTGCAGGGCTGGAGGGCACATTACCTATCAGCAGTGGCTGTGAAAGGGAGCCCTGGTGCTCACAGTGAGAGCCAGGCAGGCAAATAGACAGGATGGTTCCTTTGATCTGCTGCTCTGCTTGCAGGCACCCTGCACCTGCTGCCTTTCAGAAGGTTGTTAGGATCTGTGGGATCTGGTTGGGTATTTAGCTTCTGTGATTCCTCAAGCTTAGTCCTGTTCAGATTACAGATTTCTAATTTCACATTTAAATATGTTCATTGCCTTTTTCTTATACTTTGTTTGCTAACTTAAGCAACTCTTCCCTGGTTGAGACTCCCAAGATGTCATTTTCTGGTTTGAACAAACATCCATTATGGTAATTTCCACAGAAACAACCTTCTTTCTGAATCAGCTCACTGCAGTGTGCTAGGGGTTGGAAGGAGGGAGTCTGGGGCTGGAGATAGCCACAAAAGTCTTTGGAAGCTGCACTCAGGTTCTGCATTTTCTGATGGGTGTCCTGGGGCTTGAGTGCAGCCACACAGAATGGTAGGCTTGCTGGTTTGATGCCCTCTACAGAAACCTCTCCCCAGGAAAAAAATCAGCCTGAATAGAGCTGTATTGTACTTTCAAAATTTCTTTTCAGAGTCCAGACACCAGTCCAAGTCTTTTATTTTCTCACTGCCATCCTGCTGAGGAATTAACTCTGGGTATTGACAGGCTGTATCTGAGAACACGACCTGCAGAGCTTCTGCAGGCTGCAGCAGCAGCAGGACACGAGCCTTCCTGGAGTGAGAGCAGGGCTGTCATGCTGAGCCCTAAAGTACATGAACATGCAGAGTTAGAGGCATCTCCTCAGCCCCCACAAATCCAGCCCCACAAATGGGTACATAAATTAAACCATTTATTTACATGTGGAGGGATTAATATTTTTAACTGTCTTAAATTTAAACCCTTTATTAACTCACAGGTAAGCAAACCTCAGGAGCAATGTCAGCAACAAACGTGTCAGTGACTCTCCATGCCATCTTGAGAGGCAGCACAATGTTTTTTCTTCATGGTGTGCAACAGTATGGTGTTCTGAGTAGAGCTACTCACTTGCCAACAACTCTGTTGCAGAGAGACTTTTGACATTTTTAATTCATTTCTGATCTACACTGAATTGGAAACTCTGAATTTTATGGCAAAATTGGAGCAATAAAAATACTTTTTGGCCAGACTAAAAGCGTGGTATGATGGAGACGCTGGGTACATCCACATTAATGTTTCAATTTTGGTCAGAGATAAATTGAAGTGACTCTTTATTGTCTTCATTGAATGAATTTGTTTTGGGTAAAACTTAGCTAAAGGATGTGCTTTGGAAAACACTTGATGCTTTCCAACCTGCTGATAGATATTCATCCAGCAAACCAGACTGGCATTATCCCTGGAAAAACCTTTAATTTGGGCCTTGGTCCCCCAGTTCTAGCTGTTCTGCTCTACAGATTCAGCCTGTGCCAGTGTCAGCAGAGCCTCAGGAGGGTGCCCTGCCCAGCCTGCTGCTTCAAAGCAAAGCTTCTCATGTGTGTGTGACTGCCCTGAGCCTGGCAGAGTGGGGCTTTGACTCTCCTGCTGCAGTGCTGTGCTTCTGCCCTTACCTACAGGCTCCGTTTCACCTCAAAATAAAGATTATTAAAGCCATCTATGCTTTATTTTGACTTGGGTAAAGTATCATCATGCCAAAACATTTTGAGCACCTCCAGTTAATTTGCTCTGATCAGAGCTATGGCTGATTTCAGCTGACACAGCAAGTACACAGATCAGTGCCCCAGTGCTGCAAGCTAACCCAGCCAGAAAATGAAGAATACTGTCTCTGAAGTGTCTGGTCTGGGCAGTTTTTGCTTAGTGGGCAACTGGAGAACTGTGCCTGTGCCACCTGCTGCTCTGGTTTCTCAGGATGCCAGTGCTGGAACTGTGAGTCCATCCCCTTGTGCTCAGTGCCCTTCATTTGCAGGGGCTGGGAGGTATTGGCATGACAAATAACAGTTTCTACAAATGCACAACTTTGATCCACGGCCAGAATACATCCAGCCTGTAACTCAGGGTCTGGGTTCAGCTGTCTGTATCCTTAGGTTGTACACTGATTGCATCCAAGCCTTCTTGTCAATTATATTAAAAAAAGAAAAATCAAGCAACCTCCTTCCTGACCACGCAAAAATTATAACTTCTCAAAGTCTTATCCTCTTTTTTGAGTAAATATTTCCTAAGACAGGAAAAAGCACCAGCCTGGATTACTATCTCAGGTCAGTTCTCTCCTTCTCTTTATTTTTCCATCATCCTGTCTCCTAAGTATGAATGTCCAGAGGCTTTTAAAGAGAAAGCTAACAGAATTTTTATTTTTGTTTATGCACAAAGAGTATGTCTTTCTTCCACCTAATGTTCAAAAGCGTTGTCACTGGTTCAGTTAGGATTACATTGTTACAAATGAGATGTGCTTAAAAATAATGACAATTGAACATTATAAGAGCCTTTAAAAAAATCAGCCATGGGAATCATGGGGAGACTGTCTATCCAGAATATTGGGACATAGCACTGTTTTCCCATATATACAGGAATGTGTATTTTAGGGAGTTATCTGACTGGTGCATTGGGCATGTCCACAGTGAGTGGGAAGCTGTGGGCTCTTACAGAAGACAAAGATGCTCTTTGGTGCAGACGTGGACTGAGAAACTTTAAGTTAACCTCTGAAGGGTTTTTTATTTCTCATACTCCTCTTTCTTTAAGGAATTCAATTGCTGCATCTAAATTAGGAGTTACATTGGGCTTTTCTTACTCTCAGCAGAGTGAAGGCGCTTGCTGAGGGGATTCAGACAAACTGCATTTTAACTCTGGTGGAACAAAGTGTTGAAAATTACCTGGATGGTTTTATGTTGCTGGCTTCAGTCCTGCTAAGCAAATTCTCATAGTGAGTTTTGTAATATGTTAGGACAGTGGTACATTGAAAAAGATGTTTTTAAGTAAAGTCTCACAAGTCTCACTCCTATGATTTTTTTCTTTCTATCAACTATAATAGAAATAAGCAGAGGAATTAAAGCACACTTGTGCATCAATCTTTATGGTGGAACATGGGGAAAATCCTATTTAAAGAGCACTTTTATTTAAAATCACCTTTAATAGACTGAATGCCTGGTACAACTTGTGAAACCCAGGAGCAGTAAATCACAAGGACTGACTGATACTCATCCAAGGATTTGAAAACAAACAAAGCATTAAAGAGGAACAACATTGACAAGGATATATTACAGTCTTTACAGCAAGGGAGCCTGAAAACTTAAAACCCATTAGCATGATGCTTATCTTTAAAATGAGGCTCTGGGCATCTGAGGCTTTACAGATCAGTAAACTTTATTATGATAGCAGGGAACCCGATTGAGGGTTCAATTAGGGGTAGAATTGCACAGTGCTGGGATAAGTATAGCTCCTCGGGATCAAAGCAGCACTGCTTCTCTAAGAAAAAAATGGGCTTCTCTACCTTGTTTGAGCTCTTTTCAGTGTTAATGCAGGGGACCTGCTGGAAACAGCATACTTGGATTTTCAAAAGACTTTTTGATAAGACCCCTCATAAGGGACTATTAAAGTATAATTGGGCACCATCAGGTAATGCACATTAGTAAAAAATAGGCTAAGCTTCTGATACGCTGATAGACCCAGAATTTTCAAGGTCTTTCTGAGGAGAAAGACATAAAAGTTGTCATGCAGAGCTCTGAGCAGAGGTGCACAGCAATAGCTGAAAGATAAAGAAGGGGCTGGAGTCGTGATAAAGAAAATTATACAAGGATGGGCTGCACTTGAAAAACTGACACTGAATTCAGGTGGGCCAAACTGCTGCATGCCCTCTTTCTTAGAATAAATAAATGCGAGCCACTCCTAAAAAAAAATGTTTTTCCTTCCTGCCAGCTTCTTGAGGATGTGAATTTATGGGTCAAAAGGGTCAAAAGGTGGATATGCATGGGAAAAATGGGAGGAACAAACAGGGAACAGCTTCTGGACTTGCTCCTAGCAGGACTGCTGGCCATACCAAATTTAGGGCAGCTCCAAGCAGTATTATACCTCAGCAAATTGTAGTGATAGGTAGTATATATAATTCCTAGGAGTCTTTGAGCAGAAATGCTTTGAGATGGGCTTGCTGAGTAGGTCAGAGTAGTTTTTGGCATATTTGACATGATGGTCAATTCTGTATTTTCAGGAGTATTATATTTTGTGCAGTTTATGCACAGATTTCCATCAGTGTGTTTTTTAACATGGCTTGTATTTATTGTGAATTGACCATAATAAAAAATCATAATAGGAATATATTTTTTATGCATGACATTATTAAGTAATTCTGTAGATGCCTGATGTAATAAGTAGGTAATCCATGTGGGGAGGTTGGGAAAATTCACATTTATTCAATGTCTTATTAATTATAATTTTTTTAAATAATAGCGAACACAAATATCTTTGTTTCTTAATAAGTGTAACCCCAGCAGATCTCAAAATGTTTTATAAAGGAGGAAGGGCTCATTATCCTGTCTTACTGGTGGGAAAACAGAGGCACAAAGTAGCAATTCCTATAACTAGAAATTAGACCTTGGTGTTTTGGATCCTGAGGCTGGGAGCTACCTGATAAGCTATATCTCAGAGACACTTTTCCCCTAAAATGTCTGTGGATGCAAGATATATTGTTAATATAGTTCTTAGAAAGATGTATTAATTTGTATTTAGTGGTATTATATTTTTCCTAGCTTAATACTGAGTTTTATACTCCGACAAAAATCCCAGCATGAATGGGAACTAAATGCAGTTTCCTGCTAATGATTTCTGGACAGGATCTCTGCTCAGTGCACTGCAAAGTGAAGTATTAGTGCTTGTCAGAAAGCAGTGTTTCAGCATTATAAGAAATTTTGTTTTTTGAGAGGCTGAATTTGAAAAGAAACATAAAATCCCCAAGATTTCCATGAAAGGTGCCTTCCCAGACCTTGTAGGTCTATGTCTAGTGAAGGTGGTGTGCTGCTTGAATTCGGCAGACAGCAACTTTTATGAAAATGTCAAGATTGTTGGTTTTACTAAGAATACTCATACCAGTGATGCTGCAGCTTCTAAGATATCTAACTTGAAGACGGACCAGCAGGAATTAATTTGCTGAAAGTCTGTAAAACCTGAAATGTTTCAATTAATCCTTCCTACTCTGTAAATATGCATCTTCTGAGGAAAAGCTGCATTGTTACAAAATGTGTTAATCTTTAAAGATTCTGGTATCCCTTATGGAGCCAAGTGCCTACAGAGGTTATGGCAAGAGACTGTTCAGGATGAAAAACCTTTCCTGACTGTGTTTATTGTAAAGTTTCTTTAATAATATAGTATTTTTTTCTATAAGTTGACTAAACTATAATAAATTAAACATGGTTCTGTTGCACAGTAAAAATGTGATGGATTGAAAAAACATTATTCCCTTCTGCACGAGCAAAAATTCAGTCCATATTTATATACGTGTCTGAGCATAACTCAGAATGCTATAAAGACACAGGATATCAATTAGATATGGGATAAAGATCTTACTGTGCTGCTTCTAAAGGTTATGCAGGAAAAGATTGCCCTGAAAACTAATTAGGATGACTGTGATAGTCAAATATATGAATGTATCTTAAAATTCTTTAGATGTTTTTCATCCCAAAAATGGGAAAGAAAAGGGCTGTAACTGGCACAATGTATAAGTCTTACACAACTTTAGTTCCCTATTATCTCCTAGTGGTTGACGACAACAATAAATTTTTCATTGTTATAGTATGAGATGGTCTCCCAACCAGGTACTTCTTATTCTTCCTGATAACCCTCTCTCATGTGTCAAAATTCATTATTACCTACCCTGGGTAGCAATCTGTGATTCCTGTGTTCTTAGGCAGACTACTGTATCCTCAGAGTCATTTGCATGTCTCTGAATTTCTGAGGTTCTTCACCTAGGGATGCTGCAGGCAGTTGTACACAGCATGCAAACAGCCTCCTGCAAAACAAACTAGTACTTAGAGTGCCACATAAGCAGAATTTATTAAAAGAAAATAGTTTCAAAACTAGAAAACTTTTACAGTTTCCACTGTGCTTGCAACCCTACAGTACCCTGAGGTGAGTCATAAATAAGTACCATGAATTAGAAGCCCTTTTCTAATATGCTGCTTAAGTGAGTTGTTCTGTTTTCCTGGGCTCTGACCAGTCTGGAATGCTCAGTGGGAGAGTAAGCTGGTGTATCAGCATTCTCAACAGCTCTGGGACGCTTGGCAAGACACAATTTTCCTCAAGACAGCTGAGGCTGGATGGCAGCTCTGGAGATCATCTAGTCCACACTCCCTGCTCAAAGCAGGGCCAGCTACAATGGGTTTCTCAGGCTCATGTCCAGTTAAGTCTCCAAGGGTGAAGACTCCCCAGCCTCTCTGGGCCAGTGCTCTAGTGCTCAGTCATTCTCACAGTAGAATACTTTTCCTTACCTTTAAGCAGAATTTTCTGTATTTCAGCTTTTTGCCCTTTGCCTCTTTTCCTCTCACTGAGCACCACCAGGATTAACTTGACTTTGTCTCCTTTACTATCCCATCAGGTATTTGGGTAAGACTTCTCCCATGAGAATTCCCTTCTCCAGGCTGAACAGTTCTGCCTCTCAGTCTCACACCATGTGTGAGATGCCCCACTGTCCCTTAATGAGTCTCATGGGCCTGGCACTGCCTCCAGTTTGTCACGTCTCTTTTGTACTGGGCAATCCAGTGTGGGACAGAGCATACAGATGTTTCTCACCACTGCTGAGCAGAGACATCACCTCCCATGAGTGACTCCCAATGCTCTGTCAGCCCATTTCTTCAGTGTTTGGGTCCCAGTGTCATGGTGCTCAAAACAGAAGCTTCCAGCCTTGGTCATTGTGAGAGTCTCCGTTTCCCAACCAGACAAGCTCAGACTGTCCCTGTATCTCCTTCAGTGCAGCTGCGTGTTCAGGCTCTGTACCTGAAAGTCTTGGAGAAGATCTGGACAACTTTTTATCATCTCTGCCACTCCACAGTCTGCAGATCTGCTCCCACAGCTCTTCTCTTGGTGAGAAGAAAGGCTCTCCACCAGCACACAGGCAATGAGCCCACCTTCCTTCCAGCCCCAGTGAGAGTCCCCAGGCACCCCTGCAGGGCTGTGTCTCCATGGGGAGCTTCACCTGTGCCAAGACCTTGCTCAGATGCTCTGGAAGCTGCTGGGACCATCCCTTGGGATGCACCACCACCACTCAGCCCATGTAGGCTGCCCTCAGCAGAGCTCCTGGCTCCCTTCTGCCAAAACTGCTGCTTCTGATCACAGCACTTTGTTAGGTAGTTCCACATGTCTTTCCTTCATGTTGCATCCCAAACTTCCCTCTGTCCCCCCAGTGCTCTGCAGCCCTATCACAAACACCTCAGAGGGCTAATGAGCTCTATTAATAACTTATTAATTGCAGAACAGCCCCACATTTGTAGTAGTGAATGATTCAGTAGCACCTCACTGGGACTGCAGGAAAGGATTCATCCAGACAAATTATAGTCTCATCTGCCCAGTTTGGGGCTGTAAAATAAGGAATATATTTTTCAGAAAGAAAAAAGGAGATCACAGTAAAAGAGCAAAATGTGTTAGGAATGAACATCTGTTCATTCTGATTTCAAGTTTCAAGTGGAGTAACAAAGGCAAAAGAAAACTTCTGTCTTTATCAAAGACAAAACTTTGAAACTTTGTTAAACTTGAACAAAGGAAAATGATGCAAACTAAAGTAGCACATTCTATAACCTATTAATACAGATCCTAATTCCTAGAGACTGAAAAATCTTGAGAAACCACAGTAAAGTGGAACAGAATGTGATTTATGTGAGGTTACATGGAATTTGCTTGAAAATTCCTGACATAGGTGCCAAAGAAGTTTTGAATCATAGTTGAAATACCCATGGGAAGTGGTATAAGTGACACCTGATTCCAACATGGAGTCAGAACAGCAGTGACAGAGAAGGGAAAACCTGTTGTTTATGTGATACACAAAACTGACAGTCATACCCAACCAAAGCTCCTGTGATGATTTTTAGACATTCCCTGTATTAATACTTGGTTATGGCATTTTGTTTTGAATTATATTTTAGGATAACAGTCTCCTGTAGAAATAGACACAAGGGAGTGAAATACAGGAGACAATTTAGAGAGAAAGAAGGAGGAAACAGGGATTACTTAAAAATTGAGAAATTTAGGGGCAAGAGTTTGAGCAAAACTCTTCATGCTGCAAATTCATTTAGCTTTCAGAGCTAAAACCAAACCTGATTGAAGCACTGGGACGTTATTGTTTTCTTCTCATTTTACCTGCTCTCTGCTCTCAGTGGAGGTTAGTTTTAAATGGCCTTGTCAAAACCTAATTGCAGTTTTGTAAGGGCTAATTCCCAGGCTATTTAGGCACTGAAGAATCAATTCTGAGACATGTCTAGGAGGGGTTTGTTAAGGGATGGAGAATGCTGCTGAGATCAATCAGCATCCTAGTTTTTAAATCACACAGGAAATTCAGGTTAAAATCTCTGTTCTGGCTGATTGATCCCATGTCTCAGAGAAATGGCCTCATAACCGCCTTTATTCTTGCAAATGTGCGAATCTGTAAATTAATTAAATGTTCACTGGGTGAGAAAGTTTAAAACCCTGGCTCACATTAGTCTGTGGTGTGGGCACTAAAATAAGGGCTTCTACCCTCATCTTCTGCATCTCAAATGAGGGCTCCAGCTGAAGGCAGTTCCAGGTGGGACACTCATAACTTTCAGGCACTCCTATCCCATACACATAGTGATGGGATCTTGCCTAGTTGGGGGAAAACTCCTAGTTTGGTAATCTGGCTTGAAGGCCAATGCCCTGAAGGAATAACTGGTGTGTGGGGAAGCCACTAGATTTTCCACATCACCAAAAACCTCTCCAGCTTGATGGACATGTGGACACAGCAGTGCACCATTGGTGGCCAGAACAGAGGGGACCTTTGGGGAGCCAGGACATCAGAACTAGAATCAAATCCTTTGCCCTAGAATCAAATTGCCTTGACTGACAGCATGAAGAAGAGGCTGTGAGTGCTCCTGCAACTGAGCCAATTTCTTTTGCATCTTGCATTAACCTCACAAAATTTCATTTATTTTATATGCTTTAAAAATCAATGAGCTGCTTGCTTTGGGAGCAAGGAAAGAAAGGCTCAAGCTGAGTAATATGTAAGTTTGGCTATTTAAAGGTCATGCTATTTGTTAGCATGTGTAATTATTGGATGTAGAGCAGGGAAATGGAAAATAGTTCAAAATTGGATTCAAGATACCTGGTGACTGACCTGGTGAAATTGGTGACTGATTTCCTTCAGTCAGAGTGCCTCTGTTAATTCTGGGTTTTAAAGTGATGGGGAATGCTTTGCACATGCAAGAGTGGTGTTAGAGAATGGAATTTCTTTGCTAGATTATCCTGAATTAGCCAGTCACAAGAAGCTTCAGGACTGGTTAATGTTTAGTCTGTACTCAACAGACTTTTTAGGAGGACAGGAAAAGAAAATTGAGACAGGGAAAAGTGAAGTAATTGGTCAAGAGTATGGGATATTTTAAGGTAACCCATATAATACTACCCTTAGGAACCATTTCTTTACCAAAAGTGTGGTCAAACACTTCAGGCTTCCTTTCCTGGAGAGGTGGTTGATGCTCCAAAGCTGTCAATATTTAAGAGACATTTGGCCATGGCCCTTAATAACAGGCTTTAATTTGGTGAGCCCTGAATTGGTGAGGCAGTTGTACTAGAGAGTCCTTCTAGATTCTTTTCAATTTAAATGTTCTATCCTATTGTATTCTAAAGTATTGGCATGTTGCTCACTGCATGGACAATGTTTTTCTGTTTACAAACATGCTGAGTACAACTGCAGATTCCTGCTCTAGATCAGGTGTATCCTGAGGTGGCTCAGTGAGGGGAGAGGTATTCAATACTTGATTCAAAGTCACCCAGCAAAAATATGCCTTTAAATTCAGTCACAACTGGAGCAGGGCCTGTCTAGAGCTAATAAAATGTTTCTAGTTTATGACTTATTTGTATTTTTATGCAATTGAAATAATTGATTGTACTATGAAAAATAGGGAATAATTTTACTTTAATCTCATTTCTTTTTAGGAATAATTCCAATAATTTTCCTTTATTTCCCCTTTTGAAATCCAGAGGAATGAAGTCACAGGTGGATTTCCATCTGTCCATCACTTGGCAGATAGAATAAAGAAGACAAATAACTATATGATACAAAATAACTTAGTGAAACACGTCTGCAAGGAATGGATATCCACCAATACCATTTCCACTTACTGCTGTTCAATCTTTCTTTTTTTTTTCTTTTTTTTTTTTTTTTTTAATTTGTAAGGAGAAGGAAACTTACATGTAACTGCAATAAAGCAAAGTAGTAAAATTCATCAGGCTTGCACTGCAGAGCTTCAGGTCAAAAGATTTAAACCATGTCATGTAAATCAACACATAAGGAAATCCAAGTCCAACTGAGTGTGGTTAGATTAAGCCCCTACCCCACCCCCAAAAAGAGGCTCTTTCATCTCTTGTTAAAAATAATTATCCCTTTAAATATAGCTATAGACATTCTCATTAGCAATACAAATATATATCTAATTCAGTGTTCTTCTGGTGAGATAAAACAGAAAAAGAGAGAAATGAAATCGGAAAGCCCAGTTTTTAATCACTTTTTCCAGTTTGTGCCAAGGGTGGTTTCAAAGCCCACTGTACCACAGTAGTATATTCTGGAGGTCCTTCTAGCCCTGCCTGCATAATTTCTAAGGTAGTTCTTGACATAAATTGGGCTGTACAGCATAGAGAGTTTTGAAGGGTGGGGAAGAAAGAATGAATAATTCTCAATCATTTCAGTCTTTTAAAGTAAATTTGGGAGTGAGAAAAATATATCAGCAGTTTCTTAATAGAAAATTTTCTAATGTTTCCATGCTTTCTATGAAGACACACTAGCACTGTGTGGAAGCCTGGGTGAATGGCTTCCTTTCTAAAACTCTGACTGGCTCACTCATTCATGCATAGACAATATTCCTTTACCTCTAGAAAAAGTAACAGGACCAAAAATCATGGGACTTGAATATAGTTGCAGGTATCTTATCAGGTCAAGAATTAGTTAACTATTGCTTGCTTGTTCAAGACATAAAGTAAGTAAGAAGCCACAAAACCATATTACGTGAGATTTTTGTATCATTGGTTTATGGGCAGAAAATAAATTGGTGAATTCTAATTTGAAGGAAGTATTGCATGGAAAACTATAAAACTAGTAGGCTCTTTTCTTATTCTCCTCCTCAAGGGGGAAAATTCCACAACCTATAGTTTTGTTTAATACTGTTTGCACACTTGTACTCCAACTAAGTGTGGTGCTTAGCTGTCTGGAGCTCTTTGAGTGCTGTTTGTTGCATTATGTGCTTCATGCCATGTCTCACATGTTGAAAGTTCTTTTACAGATCAGTATTAAATCTGTGCTCATGTTCTTAATATGCAGTACACTGCAGGCACATCTTTGCACCTTACCATCTCTCTCTGAGAATAAAAGCAATGTACAGAGCATTCCTTCAGCCACATCACAGAGTCACAGAATCACAGAATGGGCAAGTGGGTCACCAGGTCCAACCTCTCTGCTCAAGCAGGATCATCCTTTAAACATTGCACAGGATTGTGTCCAGACAGTTCTCGAATATCTCCATCCTCTTCACACCCTCTGTTCAAATACTTAAATTCATTGATGAGGTCTCTCAGTTTCCTCTTTTCAAGGGTAAACAGGCTCAACTGTCCTTGTGAGAGAGATGCTAATATTTCTAGGGAAGAAGAGTGATAATTAAATTTACTTTCTGTCATCATAAGGATGTTGAAAGGCATTCTTTAACTTGTAGTTTGTCCCAAAACAAGCCAGCAACTAAACGTTAAGCTTTTTCCTTGTGTCCCTAACATCTAGTAATGAGCTGGTTGTTACTATAAGGTTGTTTGTTGCCTAGTAATCAGCTGCTTGCTGTAGCAGTGCTTGTGAGAAGCAAATTTTTTAGTCTTTGTCAAAAAGTTGTGTAAACTACTTACTGAAATTAATTATTTTACAGTCATGAAATCAGCTCTCTATTTTTGGTCTGGCTTGTGTAACAGCATGTAGCATTGCTCAGGACATATTTGATTGCTTCCAGAATGGTGTATTCAGGAAGTCTGCAAATGAAACTACCTATGCTGTAACTGATAAGAATGCAGTGACTGAAGATAATTTTATCCAATTTATTATTTGATACACTTAATTTTTTGTCATATTTCCAGAAATTCATACTGACAGATTATTTGGATAAATGAAGTATTTAAAAAACTTTAAATCATGAAGCTATATTTCTTCTTTGTAGAAGTGTTTTCTCCAAAGGTTACTGAATAACATCCAATTTTCTCTACGTCTGTGTTATAAATACTGATTTTCCCCTCCAGTCTAAAACCCAGTCTCCAATCTTAAAACTGAACTGGGCTTTTGTTCAGATTTGCAATATCATCAATAACCCCCATCCTGTCAATTTGGTTTCTCGATATGGCACCAGACTGCACATGTTGATGTGGTCATAGTTTCTGTGACTATAAGATTTCAGCCTGACCTTCAGAAATTAAGGGCAAGTTCCATAAACCAACAATTAAAAAACCACTTTATCTTGGAACTTGCATAATGTGATTCTTCAGGGTAGCATAAACCCAGGAGGATACAGTGGCATAAATCTGCAGTCATATGGACTATATCAAATCAGTAAACAATCCAGTTTGATAGTAGTTTATTAAGAAAAAAGCTGCTCCACTCTAGGAATAGTTAAATGCTGGAACAGCCTCACTTATTGGAAGAATTGTGAGATCCCATTTACTGGAGATCTTTTAAAGCAGCTAAAGCAAATATCTTTCAGGCATGTCTGTCTCAGAACAAGAGGAGAGAAAAAATGATCGTCTCAAGGTCTCTCTCAGGCCTATGTATCAAGAATTCCAAAATGGGCAGTTATTCATTAAAAAAGGAAGTTAATTTATAACGTGAGTCTGTTATTTCCATAGACCAGTGACAAGCTCTCGAGGTCAGCTATACCAGTGAGAGGTTTATAATGATGCCATGCCTGTAGAGCTGACACCCTGCTGAAATGTATGTACAATAATTATTGTAGCTACAGACGAGTGTTCTCTCCAGCCTGCTCGTGCAGTTTCAATTTACGATCAGCTGAATTGTCTTAGTGATAGATATTTTGAATTCACTTGCAGTTCTAATATTATTTGCCAAATACAACAGCTGGAGTTCAATGTTCTGACTATGACAAAGAAAAGACCGATGAGGGGATTTTCAGTGAGTATTTCATGCAGTCTAGCCTCTGGCATTTTATGGATAGAAAAGCTTTAATGGGAAACTTGTATTGCTTTTTTATATGTTGTGTCTTCCTGATACATATTTCAGAGCTTTGTGAAGTAACTCTGGCAAGTTATTTAGTTTTCAAAGTGACCACAGCACAACTCTGCTATCTTATTTCTACAGTTGTGCAAGTAAATTATTATGCTGGCAATTATTGTTATTTGAATTCTTTGCAAGATCTACAGCATTTATTCCAGGGAATGACAAGATTTTGGGCTGGGCACTTCTTCAGGCTTCTGTATTGCTGACTCTGTAAGAGTCACTTGTTCTGATTTCTTACACCCTCATATTTTAAACCATGGGGAACTAAGGATTAATGAAGCTAGTGTAGTCAAGTAATGAATTCTGGAATAGCTGTGTGTATCTGTGGTTGATACAGTACTTTTTATATGGCCATATCCAACCACCTGGAAGTAACCTGTTGTTATTCTCTTTGTTTCTCTTTTCTCTTTAGTCTCTAAGATTTCCTGATTTTCAGTCTCTTGGCAAGCTACCAGAGATGTTCAACCTCCTGAAATAAGCTTCTCAGTCTTAACATGGTCCTCTTAGCTCCCTGCTATCAGAGGGTCCTTATCTACTTCTTTATCTTCTTACTTTAGCCAGCTGGCCCCCTTTCACATCTCTGATGGGAAGACATGGAAAGGAATCCATTTTCACAAGAACTGCAGTTTTCTCAGGCTAGCAACATCAATATTTTTCTCTTCTAGCACTATTATTCACAATACAGATAGAGGTAGACGAGTACATGGTTTTCACAGTCTGTCTTAAAGGCTGAGTACAGATAAGCAATTTGTCTTATTAGATAATAAGGTTCACAGTCATCCCCACTTAACTTTTCTTCCTGGCCAGGACAGTTTCTGAAACATCCTCACTTTGCAGAGCTAGTGCTGATTTTATAGCTCTGTAACATTAATTACTCTATTCTGGGGGAATTCTGGGGAGAATGCATATGTTCATGGAAGAGAAATAGACCACATGCAAACTCATGTTTGGATAAGGATGTCCTGTGCTGGCAGTGCCTGGAGTCTGACAGAATAATAGCGTGAAATACTTTGCATGCTTATTGTGGTCTTACTTTTCCCCAAGTGTTTGTTTATGCCTGCTGTTAAAAAGAAGATATTGGGCTAGGAAGACCTTTGGTCCAACCAAATGCTGCTCTTCTGTGTTTAGCAGTCATGTCACAGAAGTCTTTACCAGCATATATGCCATGCAACATAAGAAGAATTTTCAGCCTTTTTAAACAATGTGTGAGCAGCCTCTGCAAAAATTATGGATCTCAAATCTCTAAAGAAGCTGTTTGTATTCTATCTTAGAAGCATGTATGTAAAGCGTGGATGCACTCCACAAGCCAGCCAGGTGGACAAAGCAGGATCTATGGGTGTTTCAGGTAAACTGTAGAGAAGCTTTTTGCTTTTCACTAACTAGAGGGAACGCATGGGGACTAATTTGGGCTGAGAACTACATGTGTGAATGTCCTTCTGAGGGCCAGATTAGACTTCCATGTGCCATGAGACACTGAGACTTGTTTGCCAGGAGTAGGGCCAAGGGGGCCTGGCTGCCTCTATGGCTTGTGGGCAGAGAAGTAATGCAAAGTTAATGCATGAGCCAA
The DNA here is from genome assembly GCA_037013685.1 of Acridotheres tristis. NCBI lineage: Eukaryota > Metazoa > Chordata > Aves > Passeriformes > Sturnidae > Acridotheres > Acridotheres tristis. The sequence continues at coordinate 135,885,623 of CM072886.1, read as the reverse complement.
TAAAATTTCTTCGTTTTATTTTACTTCTTTTTATAGCACCTTCTATTCACCTTCCTCTGCACAGAACTGACCCCAGGGATAAATCTTGTGCCACTGAAATAATAACAGGACTTCAGTCAACTTCAGCAAATATCATGACCAATGTTTATTCAAGTCTATGGCAGCTTGAATATCCATCCTGCTCACAGAGATAATGTACCATTGCCATCCAATTTCATACACCAGTTGCAGGGACTCTTTCCTTACTCTCATAATTGTTCCTCTCATCTCTGTTTTCTTGTCACTGTTGTGTTCTTCTTCCAGAACAGCACTCTCAGCACAGTAGCAGTGCCTCTGGCAATGCTAATCCCATCCCTGCCATCCAGTAAAGGAGCACTGTAACTTTAAGTCACAGAGTTCAGCATGTGTCTGCTTAGGTTTTGTGTATAGTTTATCCAGTGCTCTTTTTTACCGTAATGGTTCACCTTCATGTCAAACCAATGCATTTAAAATCTGCCTTCAGCAAGTGGGTTCATGGTGCCAGGTCATTTTCTGACTTCAGAAAGCCCTGATACTTCATATTCTAAGGGGAAAGTCATCTAACAAAATGATCAAGTCAGCCTCTTCAAAATGCATTCTTCAGTCCCTTCTGGTTCCCTCCTAGCCCCTATCCCTCTAGTTGCTTGTTTCACCACAAAACTTGTGGAGAATGGTATTGTTGAATCCCTGACATATCTTTTCTCAAACAATTCATTGGATATCTGTTAACTAATAAATTTGACAACCATAATAAGAAAATAAAATGTTATGTGGTCAGAGAAGTCCAGAGTTAAATGAATTAAAAACGGAAAGGATTTATTTGTTCATTGTAGTCTATATCTTTCAACCTAAATTTATTGAAGCTAGCATTAGTCAAGACTGACTCTTTTCTTACTAGAATTTGTGAAAATCACTGTTTACATTGCTTTGCTGGGGCAGTCCTGAGAATCAACTATCCTGTTCAAACACCAGGCACTGAGGGCAGCTCCAGGCATGATGCCTGGGACCTCTTGTGTGATAACATGTACCCCAGAAGCCCCTTATCCCAAAACTTGATTTTCCATCTTGAACCTTGGGACCTCGTGATACAGTGCTCCACAGGGGAATAACCTCACCTTTAAGAGCCTTAGAGGAGGAGTGGACAGCCCAGAATCAGAACTTACATTTTATTCCTGTCAAGAACCTAAATATGTTGGTGTGGGAGGTGAATCACACTGGTCATGGGCAAGCTACAGACCCTGTAGTCTGTCCCCAAGGAACAGCACTTGCATGACTATGAAAGTACCCAAAATCCTGGAGGGACAGGACTTTATTTTTTGAGGACGGTGAGGAAGAGTATGTACAGTTGGGCACTGGAAGGAGGAAATCAAGTTATGGTTCAGACAGCTAGGGTTTGCTTGCTTCCACATGTTCAGCTTTGCAATATTTTGGCAAATTTCAGGGGATATTGTCATGAGAATATCTGTACCTGAGGTTGTACAGAAATTCCTGATGGAGGAGCTCTCTCATGCATCTGGAGAAAGCAATGGCAGACATCTTATGAGGATTCCTGCACTGCAAGGCTGTGCTTCCCTAGCAAGTCCTTTTCAGGAAAAGGTGCCTGTGCAGGGATGCCAGGATGGGAAGGCAGCTGGCTCTGGGGGTGCAGCAGAGGGGAAGGCAGCACAAAAAGTGTGGCAAGAGCAGACAGACAGACAATGAGCTGGCTCAGGACTGGGGCAGCTCCAGGGGGGTCCTGGCTGTTTCCTCTTTAGCCTGGCTCTGTAGCATGTGGGAATGAAAGGTCAAGCTGTTGGCAGCAACAGAGATGGAAAGCCTCAGGCATCACTGATGTTGGGCTCTGAAAGGAAAATGTTTTGTCTCCCATTAAAGACAGATCCTGTTTAAAATATGCGTATTCATGAATTTGAGTGTTATCTTTGTGCTATATAGTGACAAAAAGGACATGTAGTATCTACCTGGCTCCTTCTCTCTGGTGGCAAAGGACCTTGGTTACAATTTCGGGCAGAGGGTAGATTTGGTCCTGGAGATAGGCTGTAAAGATTACCTCTCAGTGGAGGAAAGCTGGTTATTCCAGGCAGTGAAGGACTTGCCTTCTGGGAGGAGGAAGGGAGGGAAGGCTGCCTGTGTGCTGTGTAGCCAGGCCAGTATGAGAGATGGCTGGGCAGCCTGCATGGACCATGTGGATTTACAGAGAACATCCACAAACAGTTGGCAGAGTGTGATGTGACACTGTGTACATGCAGGTAATTGCAGATACAGCTGCAGAGCAGCCTGGATGCAGTATGAGCCAAAGAGTCCAGGGGTTGAGACCATGCTCCTTGCTAAAATATTTGAGCCATGTGCAGCCCATGGCACCTGTGATTACCAAAATGTGGGAGCAAAGAGGAGATCCCTGGAGAGAAGATAGCTGTGAGCCCAGGAGAGGAAAGTGCTGGCATAGCACCAGCCTACTTCTGTGTCTGGTCCTAATGTTGTCAGCAGGACTTAGCTTGGGCACAGTGCCACATAATACTGCTTTTGGACCCAAGCTAGATGATATCTGACCATTTCAGGGTGTTAGCAGAGAGAGTATGGTTCAGTTTGCTCCTTCCTGCATAGACATGTCCTAAGGAGGTTGGAATAGAGTCACTCCTCATGGTGGAATTTGCTCAGGAGATTGTTAAGTTTTAAGAAAAACACAAATCTACCAAATTATATTGACTAATGAGTGGTGTACCTCACTTCTGTCTGATATTTAATAGGGCTGGTCTCTTTAGCAAGTCCAAGGACACTCCAATTATTTTCAATTGAGCAAAAATTTCATTAATTTACCAAGAATCACACATGTATGTGATTCACAGAGTGGTAGATTAAGCTTCAATATCAAATGGGCACATACTGAATGCCACACTGAACTTTATAAAGGATTGACAAAAATCAAAACTGAGGCCAAGTAGTTATATAATATTGCTCCCTGAGAACAATGCAGCTCACTAAGAATTTTATTTATTTTTAATCTTTAGTCATCTGTTGTTTAATATTTTTAAAAAATATTTTCACTCTGCTAGCAATTCTCCAAAGAATAAAACTACATTTATCTTAAGGCAATCTAAGGCATATTGTCCCATTAGAAGGGAAAGGGATTAGTTTAAAACACCAAAAGCAAATGTTTCAAGCTATGGTTTGAAAGGTAAATTGACAACTATATATCTGGGGTAACTGAGTTTGGGTCTAAACACAGAATTCCATCTACAGCGTCTTATATTTGCAAACAACTCTGTGTGTTAGTACAAGCAAACCTGCTAACCCAGTGGGACTGTCCAGTCATGCAATGGATCCAGCAGGAATTCAGGAAATGTGTTTCTGCCTTAGAGGTTACATCAGACAACATGAGTAAGGATTCCAAATCCAGGAACTACAAGCATTACACGTACTCCACAAGGTGTGGGAGACAGCTGAAATACAAGACTTCTGGTCCAGAAGGTGGTACTCAATGAAATATGGCAAATTTAGTAAGATGGCCTTTTTTTTTTCAGTGAAATGCTCCAGGAAATGCTCTGCAGTTGGGTTGTTGTTTTTCTTATATTACACACAGAGCCCTGGAATATTTCCTCACCATCTTCACAATGATAACTTGATAACTAAATTAATTCACTCATGTGTTTAAATCTTTTGATGTACATAGTCCAGAGGGAAACAATCCCAGTAGAGAAAGAAACAATGCCCTTCTGGAACAGCAGTGCTGATAAACTTTTCTGGACAGGAAAATATTTTCCTTCCCCCTTTTTCTTCCTTTGGGTAAGATTTGACATAGATTCTTCTCCAAGAAGGTGAGCTCATCAGGACAAAAAAGCAAGAGGAAAAAAAGAAGCAAGAGGAGCCACTGATGATGTGGCCCACCATGGAACTCAACTGCCTACACTTTCCTGAAACTGTCCTTCAGGTAAGATAGAGAGAAGATTAGAAATATAGATCCCAAAAGATTTAATTTGAGGTGGGCATCAAGCAATGCAGCACTATCATCTGAACTGAACAGCCCCTGCAACAAGAGGATTTTAGTGTCTAAACCTAATCTCATTCTCCTGGGAACCTCTGGAACACAAGGTGGTCATTACAGGGATGCTCCTGAGTCACACTTTTCAGCAGAACAACACCAGGTATAGCTGGCTCACTATCTCCTGTTATGATCTTTTAACTATTGCACAGAAGTCTCATACTATTTCCCAAGTGATTCTGTGTTTTATCAGAGTCAGATCAAGTAAAGCATTGCTCTGGGGAGTATGTGTAGATTGCAGAGCTCCAAGGCAGCTCAAGGAACAATGGAAGGATTTGGAGACTGGTGTGAAATTGTTACTTAGCAGCAACAAATAAGGTAATAAAATAAACAAGGATATAGTTAACAAGACAAGACCAAGAAAAATATAAGATGCCAAGAAGACGAAAATTTAATAGAGGGAAATGTCACAAGAATCAATAAAATGGGCCAGAGAACCGTGTCTTTCTGCATTAAGTGATGCAGACAGTGTGAAACAGATGCTCTTTCAATGTCATCAGCAACTTGACAAGTTGGATAAATAATTGTTGCCAAGAAAAATAAAAGCATGTGCTGTCAGTGTGGGTGGTTGCCATGATTGCCATGGCCTCTGGTTCAGATGTAGTTTCAGAGATGATGAAAAAGAAAATAAATATGGAAGTGGCTGGGGAAAAACGATTAGCTTCCCACAGATGGGCCTTCGGCATACCATACATTGTAGCTACCTTTTTAATCATTACTTTGGGTGGCAACATAGGAAATAATATAAGGTGGAAAATTACAGGTACAGCCATTTCCTAGTCCTTCCCGTAAAAAAGGAGAAACTGTTGGTTTGCAAGATTTGTTATGAGGAAACTGTAACAGACAATTCAGCTGCAAAACAACTAGACACAAAATTCCCACCTGGATGCTGCCAGAAGTGTCAATACCTTCCGAGCTCTGACTGCAATCATGTACCACAAGGCCACTGATATGTCATTGGTAGTTCTCTTAGGGAGCTCAAAGTTTTCTTTAAGGCATTTCTACATTGGGGCTATCAGTGCAGTGTGATGATGAGGAGCTCAGTGCATGCACAAATCCCCTGAGGACCCAAGGAGAAGGCACTCTAGTGCCTTGGAGTATCCTTCTCAGATAATAACTGGATATCAAGTGTTCATATAAAACATGACAGGAGGAAACCCTTGCTCAGCTCACTTGGTCTAGACATGTTTACTTCATTCCCATCTTTGTCTGAGGAGAATAATTCCACATCTACAACTTCTTGGATGAAAATAAGGTGTCTGCTATGCAGAATCATAGACAGAATCACCTGAGTATCACATTCATCCTCTACACACTTCCTCTAAATCCCATAAGACCTGAGAAACAGGGTCAGATTTATATTAAAGCCAATCCCCCTTAAATCTTACTTTATGAAGGTAAGAGACAGAAAAGACGTGTCAGTCACTAGGACATCTTGTCTCTATCTCAAGGACAAACAACATATTTTTATACCTCCTCTAACATTTTCAATTCCTTAAGCATTTCAGCCATTGAAAATCCTCATCTCAGTCCCTGAGCAATTTCACTTACAGGAACACAGAAGTGGATATTGGTATAATTTGCTACAGTCCCAAATAATCTGTGAGGTAAATTGTCAGTAACAAAGCAGGGAGTGAATATCAAATAAATGACAATGTTCTTTACTCATGACACTTTGTGCAAGAAATAAAGTCTGGCTGCAATTACTTGGGAGGCTGATTTGTGTTGTGTACTGAATAATGGGTGAAGGAAGAGAGTATAAAACTTTAGGCTATTGACAGGATTTGTCCAGTTAAAATACATGCCTTGCCTACAGCCATATAAAAATAGCACTGTAATCAGCATCAACAGTGGTGACAGAGCTAAAGCAGTGACAGAAAAGCTCTCTGCTTTAGCATTCGGTGCAAGACAAAATTTCAGGCTGTTTATTCATTCGTGATCTAAGACTGAAATCCACTGAAGATGAGTTGAAATATTTTGACTAGAAGGAAGAACTACCACAAACCACACATCTGAACTGTCATTTGGCTTTGTCCTGCATAGGACAAATCTGGTGGCCTGGCTGGGCCACCATTGGCAACAGAGCAAGGGTGGTACAAGTATGAGCCCCTGGGAGAGTCTGGGGTTTCTGGCTGGAATGGAGGAACTGGGAGGTGGCTTGGCTTTGTGGTGTCATCTTGATGGAGGAGGTGTAAATTTCAAATCATCAAAGGATATTACCAGTGTTACGTTTGCTTGAGATTTCAGAATGTTTATACCCTTAGGTCTTTTTCCTTTTGAGAAGAGAGCTAAAAGCTCTTATGAGAACACTCCTGAACTTTGGCATCCAAAATACAATTTTAAGGCTTACTTTCAGCCCTCATCTCTCATTCCTCATGTATATGATAACTTTGCTCCATCCTTGATGCTGATGAAGGCTCACACTCAAGGTTGGCTCAGATCACAGGTTTTGGGTTGCTCTCTGATTTTGTTCCCAGACCAAGCACAAATGTCAAGTGTTTTATTTAAGAATTTTGCTCTAACATCAGTAGAATAAAACCAAAGCCCCAACAGTAACACCTATCGTTCTCTCTGATGATTTAAAAAGAGCAAGTAATACTATTCATGAGCAGAGCTGGAAAAGTATTTAGTAATCAGTTGGGAACAAGGAGGGTCTCAGAAGATTTAGCAAGGACAACTGATCCCTATCTACTGCTCCTCAGGAGCCACTGTTTCACACAGGATGATATGGTTAATGTCTTGCTGATTCCTGAACGCCTGCCCAGTTTCTCTGTGTGATCCTATCACTAACATTGATAAATAGCTCTGCCTAAAGCAATAAGACCACAACATATTTACCTCTTAGAACTAGAGTAATTCTGCTGCCAAACCAGAGCTCCCAGCCTTTCAAGGTTCAGCTGGCAGTTACATGTATATTGGCATTTCTTTTTACCCCAGGCCAGATGAGGGAGAAACAGTTTCTTACTTTGTAAAGCACTTTTGTTTCCACCGTGTGACAGCTTATAATACTACATTTTGAAAGAAGAGTGAAGGTAGTTTCCACAGAGATAGCGAGATCTTCAAACTTCTCTGTTCCCAAAGAGAAAAGACATCATTTAAACAAACAGGACCTGAAACACTTTTAAACTTACCTTTCCAGTAACCTACAGTGCCTTTTCTTTGAAAGCTGTCCTCTGAAGTTAATCAAGATGCTTCCCAGCCTGTTTGTAGATTACCCATGCTGGAGATGGGCTTTCCTTAATACATAGCTTTGGTATACATTACTTTTTCATATCAGATCACAAGAGGTTTTGAGAAGGACTTATGAAAAAAAGGTAAATACGTGTATCATATCACAGAAAGAAACTGCAGTCCATTCCATCATCTGCTGTTCAGAGGATTTAGTTGTAATGCTGCAGACAAAGGTTTATGTGTTATGAAAGATTACACTTCTACAGATCTCAACAGGTTTAATTCTATTTTATGCAACTTTATGTGGAAGGAAATCTAAATCAGGCTTCTTTCTCAGAAGAGTAAATTCTCTGTAGGAGCCTGAATCTGATGTCTGCCTAAACCAGCATTTTTCTCTTCTAGTATAAAATAGATACCTATATGCCTATGAATTCTGTTCTTGGTGACAATTTGCATGATGTGCTATATTCCCTATTCTTCTGCAGAGCAAATTTCAAGTATATTTATCTACAAAAGATCTGATGTTTGACTGGCCCCCTCCCCTTACTCTCAGAAAGGCAGTGTGGTGGCATCTCTCCACCTTTCCTTAACTCACCAGAAATTGCAAGATCTTATTTTTTCTTTTTGTGTATTTTTCCTGATACATTTAGGAAGCAGGAATTTAAGCATTAGGAATTTCAAGCAGAGGCTGAGAAAATAAGCATAACTGGTTTTAGGAGAAAACCAGTGGGGTCTCTTCATATAAACTTGTTCACTATTTCTGTATTAATGAATACATGTCTGGAATAATTTGATCTCTTGAGTTTAACGCCAAGGTAGAGATAAATAGAGTGGAGTGCACAGAGTGGTTCTTTCCAGGCTCTGTCAAAAAGGGTCTGTGTCAGAGATGTGCTAATTTTACTTTATTTTAATCTCCTAGGTACAACATAGTAGCAGTTGGAGATGGAACAGACTTACCATGTATTGCTTCTAATTTATACTCATGGACCAACACAAGGTGTTTATCATGCATTTCATTAGTCTTGTCCTCTCAAATTTAAAATACAGCTTGATTCGTGGCTAAGTGTTGCCACTCGTCACATTTTTAAAGTTGTTAGGGCAATAGCAATTACATGGAGGAACTGCAGTTTAGAAACCTGGTGGAAATGCTTCTATTTTGGGCTCTAATAGCTCTTCTCTGCTAGAGGAGGTAGACAAGTTTGGCAGTATGGAAGAACAGTTGTAAAACTGGAAGGTGTTGGAAAATCCAGATTTGTTCCTATAAAACCCGTCAGTTGGAGATTGATATTTTCTTTCAAAATAAGCTCCATGAAGCTGCGAGTAGTCTCTCTTTTATATCACACCCATGTGCTCTTGAGAAAGAAAGAGAACCAGTGAACCACAGAACACAGTTAAAGACTTATACACTCTCCAACACCACGGCATGATTTAGCTTTATATTGCCCATTCCTCTACCTAAAGGGAAGAGTTCAAATCTGAGGAAATTGATCTAAAAGAGTAGACTTGGTATATGGTACTTTAAGGGATAAAGAGTGCAATAGCTTTTGAGTGAAGACATTTTCATGGACATGAATGGTACATTTTCAGATCTTTAGACAATTTACTTTGATTTATTTTGAAGTGATTTTTTAAAAATGGGACCACAATCACACATCTATTTACAGTGCACTGTCTTCTCAGATGTGAAGGCACAAGCACAAACATACAGCAGTGGTTCTGCAAGGAGCCCTGATGTAGGGCTGCACATGGGCATTTTAGAAAATGAGGCCTTGCATGTTCTTGCACACAGGAATTCCCACATTCTCATGCATTTTGCAACCAATCCCTGTGAATCCCTGTGTAATTTCATGCCTGTGATGCCATGTGTCACAGTCTCTTTTTTGCTCTAACACCTACAAATTGTGTGACAGCAACATGACTAGCACTCAGTACTGTGACCACATTTAACTGCTGATGTGAGCTGAGTTTCTTGCCCTCTAATCAGTCAGAAAACACTTCCTGGGCTGGGTGAGATGGGAGGGAGGATGTGGCTGGCTTTTCCCCAGTGCATCAAGATCCCACTAAGGCATGCCCAGACACAGGAAGAAACTTTTATTCCAGACATGCAGCTGTAACATCAGCCACTGGTTCCTCTGGGCTCTCCAAGTGTGTGCTTGGTTTTAGGAAAGAGAGTAAACTACCCTTGGCTTAGATTAAGCACATGCTCAAGACTGATGCTGCTGCACAGAGGATTCTGTTCTCCACAGCACTGACACAAAGCCCAGTAAGAGAGTTGAGCATGTAAGTCCTAAGGACTTCAAGGGACCAATTCATATGATGAAAGGTGCCTCCACCCTGAAGTGTTTTGCTGAATGAGAATGGCATTTTAAAATATTTTTTGTCATATGTCTTACACTTGAAATATCATAAGCAGAGCTGAGAAAGTCAAGAAATAAAACCTGAAAGAAATACATAGGGAATTCAGGATTCTAGACATAAAGTACCTGCAGCAACTATTTTGTGCAGCCATGCCAATTTGTGTGTGTATGAAACAGGCTTTTTTATTATACTTAATGAATTGACTGTAGACTATGTAATATAAGCAAAACATAAAAGAATAATGAATAAGATACAAATTAGTCTCCAAAGAGTTTTTATGGCCTTTGTCAGAAGAACAGCCCCTCACTCCTTACTTTGTAACTGTCATTACCTTCACATAAAGATGCAATATTAGAACAAAATCTGTTCAGAATGTTCTTTCACTCTCTCCCCACAGCAAAAGCATTAGAATCTGTCACAAAATGAATACAATGATGCTGATTACTAGCAACACAAACTGGCTCTTCATGTTGCTAACTGAAGTGGGACGTTGAAAGGGTAAAAGATTAAATCTTTTCCATGCCAAATATAAATTCCTGCACATCATTAGTATTTTACTTGAATAATCCTGTAATGATGAAAAGATAAATGGTAAGAGCATGCTGGCTGATGAGCATACAAAGAACTAATGCTGTGAGAGATACAGAGCTTGAGCATGTGCAATTTGTGTGTAAGTCCATTTGGTGAAAAAAAGCCCATCTTCACCACAAAGCCATTTTACCTTTGCCAGATGCAGGAGCAGTTAAATGATTTGTGTGATATAGTCAGAATATTCTATGATAAAAATGAGGTATTGATTCAAGGAGATTTTAATTTAGATTAGTTCACTTAAAATGAGTAATAAATTGAAATGAACTCTACAGAGCTCATGCTCAGAATGAATTCTCTTGCCACCTCACTGAAACTCACTCACTCTTCTTAGGTGAAGAATAGTTCTAGTTAAAACCCTAGCCCAAATCATAAATTTTAAATAAGAATTGTAAAAATAATTTGGACAAGAAAATGACAGACGTGATATCTGATTTGTAAATTAATTCTAGGGGAAGAAAAAAGAAAAAAAATTATTTTCCTAAAACAAATCAGAAGGAAAAATGTTAGTAATTTCAATACTATGCTTTAATGTTAACAGCTCCTCATGTATCAAATGCTGCATTAATATTTGATAAAAACTTGAATATTGCTACTAGTATTTCTTTCCAATAATACTTTTTTTCCTTTTCATCTTGACCTTTCTGGATAGGATTTTTTATGAGTTATTCCTGTACTGATGCCTTTTACAATATCTGACTCTTCTGTTTGCTAAGATGTCTTGTGCTGATTTAACCTATTTTGCTTTGCATATTGTTTATCCATGCATGTTTACAGTGGGCACAGCCACCACCCACACTCAGCCTGATGATGTATGTAAGCATGTTCACACACTTCAGTATATGATTTTTTCTTGACTCTTTTTTTAAGTCTCCGGTTCAGTCCCCAGTTTCTTACTATAATTCTGATGATATTTTTTCTATATTCATTTCCTTGTATATTACTGAATTTATTTGCTATATTTGTTGAGTTGGAAATACAAGTTCTAAAATAGATAACAGAACAAAAATGTGATGTATTTTACTTCTATTTTTTCTGTAATAATAGCTTGTTCTTTAATCTCCATCTTATTTATTTTATGCGATTTTTAAAATTGTTGTTGGCACTGCTTTCCTCTTATAACTGATGGTCTTTGTCTCACTGTCACGGCTTAAGTCCAGAGGGCAACTAAACACCATGCAGCCTCTTACCCACTCCCCTCACAGTGGGATGGGGGAGAGAATCAGAAGGGTAAAGTGAAAAAGCTCAAAGGTTGAAACAAAGACAATTTAACAGACATGGCAAAAGCAAACCAAGGAATTAATTCACCACTTCCCATGGGCAGGCAGGTATTCAGCCAACTCCAGGAGAGCAGGGCTCCCACAAATGTAACAACCACTTGGGAAGAACAACACATCATGCTGAATGTCTCACCTAGGGGGACTCACTCCAGGGATGGAGCATTGACAAATTCTCTGAGCAACCTATTCCAGTGCTTCAGCACAGAAAGAATTTCTTCCTAACATCTGATCTAAACCTGCCTTCGTTCGGTTTAAAGCTACTGTCCCTTGCCCTGTCACTGTCTGCCCACACAACAAGTCTTCTCGTTTTTGTGAGCCCCCTTTAGGTACTGTAAGGCTGCAATGAGTCTCATCTTTTCTTTTCAGCCTTTTCTTCTTCAGGCTGAACAATCCCAGCTGTCCTCAGCTTGCACCCAGAGGTGCCCCACCTGTCTGACCATCTTTGTGACCATATTCATGTGACTGGTGTCCAGGTGGTTGTAGAGACCAATAATTGCAGGGAGTGATAAGGTTTCCCCTGAGCCTTATCATAATGCCTTTATAAGAAAATACACAGACTCCACTGCCCATGGCATGGCTGCTTTGGAATTTTGCTGCCTGTATGTGGTCACCCTGAGCTACCAGCTCTTCTCTGCTTATAGAGCTGCCCTGCTCTTGCTGCCCCCTGAAAATGGGACTAGAAGGTGATTGGCATTAAAACATTGCTGATTTCACTCACACTTCCACACACAAGCCCCAGGATTTACATACATTGGTGCTATGCCCAGCATCAGAGATGCCTGAATTTGGGTGGTCTGTCCAGGATTCCTGGTGGAGGACAAGATCCCATCTATTGAGTCCTCATCTTGTCTCCTGGTTTGGGAACCATATGCTGACTTCTGCATGTGCCTTTCTTTTGGGCCTGATGTCCTTTGTGTCCCCACCTCACCTCCTCTGGGAGCTGTCAGGATTTACTCACAGTCCCTTGCCACCTGGGTGACATGTCAAGTGGCATTTTGCTGCATGTTAGGATTGTAATGAGCTGCTGATCTCTAGGTGTCTTCAAAGCATGATCAGACATTTCCATTCATTCCCCATTCACACCAGTCACAACGTTCTTATTACTTTTCTCTACACATTCTGCATGTGTTTTTTAATGCACCAAACACTTCCAGTAGTGGTCAGATCTAAAAATGTATCAAAGTGCCTCTTCTCTTCTCAAAAGAATAAATCAAATGACGCTAGCAAATTTTAGACACCTTAATTTAAGAAGAGATACATTTCCAGAAGCAGAGATAAAGGGAAAATTAATAAATTTTCTTCATGTCACAAAATAAAATCAGGTCTAGACTTAAAATGGATTGTATTTGACAACAGAAAAAATACCATCTTTACTGTTTGACTCAAAGGCGAACAAGGATTCTGGATGTGGAAGAAAAAAGCAACTAGCTCTTTGACAGCAGTTTCTGTGTTGCTGTAAGCCAGCAGCATACAAAGAAAGGCATTTAGAAATGGGCATCCATTTTCAACAAAATATTTAATTTGGATCCTGTACAAATAGGTCCTTTCTGTCACCATCATGTGTCTGCAGCTTCTGCAATGAGTGAGAGGATCCTAAACTTGCTTAACGCTATCAATCAAATTTATAATTCGTGTCATTTCTAGAGGATGTCATGTTTCCCTGAGGAGTTTGTGACCACAGAGGAAAATTAAAAATGTCCAGGCCTATTCTCCAGTACTGAGGCCACCTGGTATGCTGTCACTTGCACTCATCAGTCCCAAGGCAGGTTAGCCATGTGCAGATTCCCCACGGGAAATCTGCTTGGCTGTGCCAGCTTTTGAACCTTGCCTGGGAAATATTTAAAAGGGAGCAACCTGGGTTTGGGCAAAATTATGCCAGAGATTGGTTCTAAGAGTTTAAATGGATGGGTTATCATTCTAGGAACCTTTGGCACAGTCTCATTTATCAGTACAGGCATCGCCAGTGTGGACTCAGTTCTTTGGAAAAATAAACATATGGCAGCATTTAGTGTCAGAGAAAGGAGGCATTAACTGCACTGTGTCCAATGTGTTGTGGCTAGATGGTTTTTCTTCTTCTCATTCTCCATGTCTACTTTAGTCATATTATCTCCAGAGCAGACATGACACTATTTAATCTTCCTTCTAACTTTCTTCTAAGAGTTTACATAGTCATTATTTAGGTAGTAATTAGATTTTCTCTAACATTAGATCAAATCCAATGTTAGTAGATATAACTTTGATTTTAATAAGAAAGTATTTCTATTTCATAGACAGAATGAGCTAATTATTAGATAGTCAATACCTTTGAGCCCCTTTCCTCAGATTTTATTAAATATTAATTGTAGAACTGTCATTTGCACATGAAAATTAATAGCAGGTTTAACCTTGCATGCTTTATAAAACATAAAGCTTTTCTTAGTGTTTTGCTGCTTCTTTCACTTCCAGCCTGCTTCTTAGCTGCAGGCAGTTAATCTCCATTCTACTGCCTTCATCATTTACAAGAGAAACAAGTGGATGTGAGATGTTTCAGATCTGTATTTGACAAATAATTCTTTTTCCTGGTGACAGCATGAAAAGTGTTTTGAGAGTGATTTGGGGACAAAGGTGATGCTTTGCCTGGAACTAGGGGGGAAAAAATTGTTTTCTTTCTTTTTTCTTCCTTTCATTCATTTGCTTTTTTTAAAATTCCCCTCCACTAAATCACGTACTGAGGACTTTACTGTACTTATTCACCTTTGTCTCCCAGTGTCTCAAACAGATGGATGTTTTTCTTAACAGAACAAATCCTTGTTTTGTGGAAGTTTTCCTCCAAAACTCAGAACATCAGCAACAAGAAATAAAGTCCTTGCAATTGCTAGGTTCCGTGATGGGAGCAACAGGCACCACACATGTGGCAATCAGAATGGTGCTTGAAAATGAGACTGGATATAGAGAGAAAATCGGTTCAATCTCCTCAAGCAGTGTGAGCTGCCAGGTATGAAGTAACTAATGCAGTTGCCAAGACACCAGGATCAGGTCAGGATTCATACAGCAGCCAACCATATTAAGAAATACTTTTTAAAACAACTGCAATTTGAAGGCTGATTCAATTTTAAATTATAATAGTAAAACAACTAGTCTGCTTGTTATTTATCCAGTATGATTTGCTAAAAAGTTTCAGCTTTCTGTCAGAATAAAGCAGAATTAAATAAATTAAATAAAGTTATATCTTAAGTCAGTTCACACAGCCATCTGTGAATGGACAACTGAGATCCCACAAGAAAACCCAGGTGTCTGGTACTTCCAATGGAATCCAGCACCTTCCTATTGATTCCCAAACATCTGATAAGATTTTTCTGCATGCATACAGATATATAACATGATAGACTTTGTTTCTGCAGACCAAGGTTCAGTTGTACAAGAGGTACAAGAGGAAAAATAGAACTTTAATCATTCTGAAATTAAAGATACATCTTATTGGTTAAGGACTTCTACATAATACAATTCATGATCACATACTGGAGAGCAGATCTGAAGGTGCAGCAAAGCTCTGCTCAGTGACTTCTTGTGCTAGCTGGGCATTGACCAGCTTGAGCACCTGCCATGCTGAGTTCAGATGTTAATGGCCTTTTGGGATGGTTCCTTGCTTTGGATGCAGGATGGGTGGTGGGCATGGTGCAGCCCATGCAGTGGAGGTTCCTGTGGTGCAGCTTTGTTGCCTTGGCAGAACGAGTAGCTGCCCTGATTCTGTAAAGCAGCTCCTCAGCTGTGTGGACACTGCCTGGTGAGGAGCATGCCAGGCATGGGCAAACATCATCACACCTGTCTGCTTTGTTTACAAATGAAGATTTCAGGCAGCCATGCTCATCCCATGGCCAGTGGTGGGAGAGAAGCACTGGAGGAGGGTGAGTCCTGCCCTAACTCTTGGGCTGCTGTCACTGAGGGGAAGAATGAGTGAGTTGTTGCTCATAGCCTTGCACACACCCCACATCCCCAGTGTGGCTGCAGCAGCAGGGGAGTGTTGTGGGGAGGTATTTTGGGCTTTCCACTTGGCATCTTACACTGACCAGTTCTGGAGACACAGTAGAGGACTAGGTGGTCTCTTTGCTTCTACCTGTTTTTAGAGCTTGATTTGCTTATGAGTTGCCTCTGGAATGTCTATCTCTTTCCACTGATTTTATATGGCACTGAAGAGGTTAGCTTAGACTAGATGCCTTATTTTTAAAGTCAAATTATATTAATTCTTACTTAAAATCTTAACATTTCTATTCTGGGAAAAGCTAACATACTAAAGGTTTTCACTCCTTAACCGGCAAGTAAATCTATAACATCATTGGGACTCAGCATGCATTTAAAGGTTCATTAGTGCCTTAATAACCAAAATGATACTGAACCATTTTGGCAATTATAACACAACCGTGCATGAACAGAATACTTTTCAGTGCACTGTGATGTACGCTGCAGCACGCTTGCAAAGTAAACCTGTGAATACTTGCTGCTTAGCCTTTCTCATCTCTGAAATTTGTAATTAGTTCAATCAGGGACTTTTCTGTTTACTTGAACTGGCTTTGATTTGAACAGTAATTAAGATAGCATTATGCAAATTCATGGCAGATGTGCAGAAAATTATTTTTCCACTGTTAATATATTTGTCCAACCCCTTTCCTCCAATTCCTAAAAGAGGTCTATTTTCTTTTTCAACATTACTTTCCCTTTCCCAGCCCCATAGATACATTTGAAAGGAGTGAGAAAAATTACTTTTAGCTAGGGAAATAATTTCCTCTTCCCTACCCTTCAAAACACCTGAAATACTGGTCTGAAAGCTCCCGTTAAGAGTTCCCTGAGATGGAGCCCTCCTGCTCAGAGCTGTACACAGAAAAGTGGAAACTCCTGGAATCTGGTTGTCAGGGACCTGTGCTGTTGCTGAAGTTACAGCAGGAATGTTGCATCATGAAAAGAAATGTTATCTCCTTTTAGGAGGTACAAAAAATGTCTAAATGCTGATTTAGCAACAAAAAGGAGTAGGTCAGAAACCTCTTCATATGATGAGTTTAGGTAGGTGGTCTTCATGTATTTATATTCAGTTCATACTTATACTAATTAGAAAAGATTTCACAGAATCACAGAATATGCTGAGTAGCAAAGGACCATCAGGGATCATCCTGGCCCTGCACAGGACATCCCCAAGAATCACATCATGTGCCTGAGAGTGTTGTCCAAATGCTTCTAGAACTGTCAGGTTTGGTGCTGTGACCACTTCCCCAGGGACTGTTCCAGTGCCCAGACACTCTCTGGGTGAAAAACTTCTTTTAATACTCAATATAAAACTCCTCTGACACAACTTCAGGCCATTCCCTTGGGTTCTGTCGCTGGCTACCACAGAGAAGAGATCAGTGCCTGTCCCCATCACTCCCCCCCACTTCTTCTCATAAGGAAGTTGTAACTGCAGTGAGATCTCTCCTCAGTCTCCTCCAGGCTGAGCAGACCAAGTGTCCTCAGCTGTTCCTCATATGGTTTCTCTTTAAGGCTCTTCATCATCCTCATTGCCCTCCTTTGGATGTCTCTATTAGTTTAATATCTTTCTCACATTGTGCCCCCCAAAGCTGCCCCCAGCACTCAAGGTGAGGCCACCCCAGCTCAGAGCAGAGCAGGACAATCCCCTGCCCTGCCTGGCTGGCCATGCTGTGCCTGATGCTCCCCAGGACAGGGTTGGCCCTCCTGGCTGCCAGGGCACTGCTGGCTCAGGTTCAACTTGCCACTGACCAGGACTCCCAGGACCCTTTCCATGGCACTGCTCTCCAGCCTCTCATCCTCCAGTCTGTCTGTACATCCAAGGATGCCATTCAGTGGAAATTAATGCTCAGCTATTGCTATTAATTGGACACCTTAATTCTTTAGCCATTTTTAAAATCAATTCCCATATGTCTGGGTAATGAAATGTCATTCTGCCAGCCAAAGCAGTTGTTATACTGCAATGCAGTGGAGGAAAAATATAATGCGCTGGTGTAAGGAAAATTTGTCTGGCTTCACCTTCCTCTTCACTCAAAGTTCTGAAAATATTGCACAGAAGTTGCAATAAAGCTCCAGTATTATAATGTAGATACTATACCTCCAGAAGTGTTCTCATTCTGCTGTTATAAACATTAATGCATGTGCAATAGTTGGAAATCTTGGAAAAAGAAAAATAATTGAACTTGGACGTCAGCATGCTTTCCTTCTATTGCATTTCTCCTCTATGCAAATGTGTGTGTTTTCACAAGCTGTTCCTTATGCACTACAGAAAAGACATCTGCAAGATAATCTTATCCCCTGGTCTATTTTTGCAAGAGTCCTGAGCAGATTCTTTCTGATGTCTCTCACTTTTTTAAAAAATAGCTTTCTGGTGCAACAGAAACATTAATGGAAAACATCTGCTTTCCCTCAAAGCCTGTTTTTTGTCAGGAAATGAAATCCACACTCAAAACCCTTTAATCCAGAACTGTAAACTTCATCTGATTTATGCTGGCATATATTTACATAGAGTTGATGTGCATAGGTTTAAGACACTGCATAAGCACTCAGTATTAACAAGTCCCATGGAACTACCAGACTCAATCCTGTTTATTCATGATATATGGGAATGAGGCACCTTTGCTTCTGCAGCTTCTGTCATTATAAACCTCAATTGCTGCTTTCTGCCATATCTTCTTGTTATTTTCTTGCTGTCATCTGTAGTCAACAGTCCATCCATCACTGTTGCTTTGATGATTGCCAGAGCCCTTGTACCAAGACCACAGTGCCAGTTTGACATCCTGTGGGTGGAATTATCTTCCCTTTGCGGTAGGGATTTCTAGCACTCAAGTGCCAACGAGACAGGCTATTCCTTGCCAATGATAAGCATCCACATGAAAAACTCCTAGACTTCCTGGCTTTACATTTGTTTGTTTGTTTGTTTGTTTTATTACTGTCAATTTTGATTTCTCTCCTGTGCTCATGTTGCTGCAGTGACATAATCATTTATCCAGGAATGTCTTTTGGAAGAAGTGAACATGATTTTATTTGCTCTAGTTGACCACAGTTAGCAAAAATGCATCGTACTGTCTGTATCAGGTCTGATTTCTCAGTAAATACCAGTAAAATGGTGCTGTGAACACTAATTCTTCTCAATTTTCCTTGGTTTGCATCGAAGCAGTTTTAAACAGTATGTTTAAACAATATGTTTAAAACAATATGTTTAAACATATTTTTAAATAATTTTTATCATCCTTTCCCATGTAACCCTCACACATACACATACATCTGTATGTATAAAAGTATTGAATTATGTACATAAAGCAGGATAAAGCAAGTCAGATTCAAGGCATGAATGGACTTGACA
Organism: Acridotheres tristis; assembly: GCA_037013685.1. Lineage (NCBI taxonomy): Eukaryota > Metazoa > Chordata > Aves > Passeriformes > Sturnidae > Acridotheres > Acridotheres tristis. The sequence goes on along the minus strand of CM072886.1, from coordinate 135,866,836 downwards.
TAGAAGTAACCATGCTATATCCCCTGGAATGGTTCAGCTTTGGAAATGGCTCTGTGTCCTTCCTTCGCATTGCTGGGACTTCCTCAGTGAAGGAATGCTATGAACACCATCTCTCTGCCATGTCTGTACAGCTTGGGACAAGCAAGCAGACTCCAAAGGTTTCCGTTTTAATCATTCACGGTCAATTTGTACGCGTATGTCTTTCATTACATTCTTTTATTTATTTTTTTTAAATATCAAGCAGCAAAAACTCACCTCAAAAAAAATTTCTGAAGTATTATTTTGGTATAGAATGTGTTCTTTTTTAAATTCCCCCCAACATATATTTATGCTTTTGAAAATGTTATCTTGAACAGCTTTTTTTGGTACTCACAGACTTATACTGTTAAATTGCTTAATTTGTCAGTCCCACAGCCTGAAAATAAAACTTCCTAGAACATAGGATCTTGAAAAAAAGATCTGTTTCAAGAGCATCTTCCCTGGTTGTGTATTTGTTGCATTTTTCATTGATGTAATCAATGGCAAAAAATGCAACAAAATGTTCCTGTTTTGATGTTAGGGGAATGATGTTGCCACAAAGGATTTGCATATTCCCTACTGTTGCAGTGGTTTTCCTGATGCAGTCAGCATGATGCACACACACCAACTAGGAGATTTGCCATTTTTCCTTCTTCAGAGGAATCAGCTAATGTATGTAAAAAGTGAGGACGCTTGAACATGTGCTCAGAGATGATAAAAATAAAATTATATTGGGATAAGGCTTTGCTTTCTACTTTCTGTTATAAAAAATTATAAGAAATAAGGAGTCAGTCACTCTCCTTGTAGTTATAGTTAATGGACAGCATCATCACTATTAGAGCAAATACCTGCTCAGTTTATAGTTTTCCAGGTACACCTGCAAATGGAAAGGCAAGGCTTCCAAGTAATAGAAAGTGTAAAGGAAACTAATAAGCAGCTTCTGTACAATCTTGTAGACAGTATTTGACACAGCAGAAAGATGAAATAGTCTCCAGAACTGGAGAAAAGGTATTTTGGAAAAGAGATTCAGTTCAAATGTTGAAAGTTGCTGAATTACACAAAGTGCTAATGAGTACAATTTGATGCAACTATCAGAAAGGAAAATTACATGTAATATCTCCATGGCAGAAAGTGTGCCAGAAAACAGAGGGAAAACTGCACTTTATTACTGGAAAAATGAGCAGGCTTTTATTCCTGAAGACATTCGATTCCTGACCTGCCAGTACACGGTCTGCCTGTGCCCATGGCATCCATGCCTGTCTGGAATTTATCCACTCCTCTCAGAAAGTCTGTGACTAATTCTGCCATTCCTTGGTCAGGTAAATTCCAATTTTGGTAAATACGTGTCATTCAAACATATGAAATTAACAGGCAAAAAACGACAGCAATAAATTTATACATTAATATCCAGAATCATAGCTGTCAGCCTGCAGTAAACATAGATGTCAGTCTCTTCTAGTCCTCATTTTAATCTGGTGTGTCCAATATTAGCTAAATCATCAGCTGTGAGGAAGATTTAAAGGCATGCAAAACACTCTCAAAAGGTAAGTGTTACACAGCCCTGGAGCAGGGATCTGCACAGGTGCAAAGGGACAGAAGCAATGAGAAGAGGACCTTCTCCACCACAGCAGAACTGACCTCTCATCCTGTCTGTCTTTGTGTGTAAGCAGAGCTGACTGACCATCAGGAGAAGGAAACTGCAAGGAGAGAGAAGAAATCAATTCAGAAGAAGGAAAATGGTTATCTCATATGCAATTGCCAGATTCTTTCTAATGTAGTTTTTACATTAAATGCCCCATGGGCCAAGGATACTGCCAGCTTGGAAGAGAAACTGCCCTCAGAAGAACCAAAAAGACAGAAGAGCTACATCTTTTGTCAAAGAAGACAAGGAGACTTTATTATTGCCTATCCCCGAAGTCATGCTGGAAATGCAAATATTGACACTGGCCTGCAACTCACATGACTGAATGAAAGGTTAAATTTATTATATTTACTGTCTGATTTCTGAGCCTGTAGTAAGAAGCATTTATGTTATATTCTTAAATTTTCTGATGGCCATTAGGGTTGGACCTTGTGGCTGTCTTTTTTTCCTCTTAAGAAAATGGGCTGAGATTGGCACTGAGTCACCTATTTCCAGAGATAAACCATAAACTATTGCAAGAATCAATGAGATGCTGACAGTTGTCAGCACCAGGTATGCTAAAACGTGGCAGTAATCTGACTTTGGCTTTGCAGAAACAATATGAAGTGCAATTTCAAAGCAAATAGGACTGGGACCATGCAAGGCTTATGTCAGATTCACGTTCACATTTCCCTATGGGTCTCCCCCTCTTCCCAGCTGGCTGCATTTCTTTTCTATTGGTCACAGGATTTTTAGAATAGTTTGATAAAGAATATTCTCTTTTGTCAGCAAGTTTTTCTTGCCAGGTGATTTTTGCTGAGGAATTTTTGCAATCTAAAGGTTTCTCGGTGTCTACAGAAGTTATCTTGAAGACGAAGATATTTTGTTTCTTGTGAACACTACCATAGGTTGTGGAATTTAAACTTGATTTGATATCTAGTAATTCAATAATAGAGACATTTCATGGCATATAGAGCAGAAGGTTGCCCCAACAGAGGAATACTTTTTCCACCCCCATTATTTTCCAGATAAGGGCCAAGGTATATTTTCAGTGATATTTGTCTGACTCCAAACCAGTTTTGCTGAAGTGAAATGCAGTGTTGTGCTGATGAGAAGGGGAGCATTTCAACTCACTTCACATTCATCTATTAATCTCTTACTTTTACCTTTCTTTGCTTTGTTGTATTTGGATGCTGGTGAGCCCTGATGATGTGCTGCAGAAGGAGTCCCAGCTGAGCCCCAGGGTCCAGCTCTGCTGTGCAGCAATGCCAGCTGAGCTCCCCTCCCTGGCTGTGCATGGGTCAGTCAAAGGGCACGGCGGAGACAAAGGGTTTATTAAAGTTTAAATGGCGTGGTAGCTGTCAAGATATCTTTTATTTGTTCTGACATCTCCACTGTCAGCAGGAATGACAAAATGTTCATCACTCACCTTCTTTCTGTAGAGCTGAGGCACATGGAAATCTGAAAAGGTTTAGCTGGAGCATCCCTCAAAATGAGCTGCTGAATTTGATGGTATTACAGCAAATGTTAATGAACAGGCAGGGCAAGGGTTGCCAAGAAAAAGTTTAAAGGACACCAAGACAGCTTCACTACTGATGCCCTCAAGGTGCCCTTCTTTGTGGCATGTGGTGAGGGTCTCCAAGCAAGAATATGTTTTGGACCTGCCAGGAGAGAACGGGCTCTTGAAAAGGCAACCAGGTCCCTAATATTCACTGAAATCTGTGCCTCCAAGGATCAAAAACTGAATTCTCAGCACTAGGAGGACATCCGACTGCAATTGTGACAACATAAAACTTTGGTTTTTTCACGTCCTTTTTTTTGCTTCCTCAAATTCTCAGTTACCTTTGTGTTACCTCATTCTCATCCGGTTCCTCAACAAGAGCTTTCCTGAGGTGCTCAAAGACATTCATCAAGCTTCCTGAGGTAGAAATATAAAACTGAATGTCATCAGCATGCCCTTTAGGCCATACCGCCTCTGAACTGAAATGAGCATTTGTAAAAGAAAAATTATTCTGCCTTCCCATTCAAGCTCAGGGGCTGAAGAGGAATTTTCCTGCTTTATCCCCCCAGGTTTTCCCTTTTCCAGGCTTTGCAAATCAGTACCACACCACTCTTAGCCTGAAAGTTTTTGCTACATCAAAGCAAGGACATCTAAGGACTAGTAGGAGTTTCCTTGTCTCTAGCACAAGATGCTTCTTGCGCTCAGTTATACAAAGCAGCTGGCAAAAACATGTATCTTCAGTAGATGGCCATCCAAATGCAGATGTCAGAGACAGGGACTTTTAAGGCAGAGATCTTCATTATGGGCTTTTCTCCTGTTTCTTGCTAAGTACCTGCAGTGAAAATACATTGGTCTTAAATTGGTTGATATTTTGCCATCACCTTGAGGAAAGTAAAGACTTCAGCTGCAGAATCTGAGACTTCTTTTCTGCTAATGTGTACAGAAAGGGCAGGGTAGATTTCTGAGGAACCAAAGTGAAGAAAGGTTTTTCTTTTTTTAAAAAAACCACTTTGATTTATAAAGTTGATTTAATCTTCTCTTTCCCTTGCCATGGAAAGGACAAAGCAGTGACTACTCTCTGTTTGATATTGCTAGGTTAGAGCTGAAATAACTTTCATTAGAAGCAAGTGACTTCAGGCAAGGATTTTTATAGAGATAACAAGGCACATGCTAGTTACTTAGAATGTATTACAAGTATATCGGACAAACAGGATAATCTTGGATCTTGACCCCTGTAATTTGGTACTGCAAGAGTTAAAGACTTGAATACTTATTCTGTTATAATAAATAACTAATATTTTGTATCACATCATAGTTACTGTATGAGTATTTTAGATGACCTTTTACTTCTGTTCATTAAGACATGGCATATTTGACTGTAACTTATTGAGATCAATAAATGCTTAATGTGTTAACTTCTCGGTCTAATTTTATGTGACACCTTGCTGAGCCAGCAAAAGGAATGGAGGACAGATTGGGATGTGCAGTGATATCTGAGAGGTATTTATATACAACAGCTATGGATTTGTGGCATGTTTGCCAGGGTTATTAAACTATTTTCACATTGCTAAGTCCTCTAACTACCTATCCATAAAATGAAGAAAGGGTCATTTTGCAGTTCAAATGCAGATTTCAATAGATCAGGGTTTATTTTCTATCCATGCTATAGATTTTAACTGTGACCTTGGGCAAAATACTTATTCTCCCTGCCTCTCATTTCTCTGTAGGCTGAAGTAGGGATAATAACTCCTTAAAGGTAAGAGTGAATATGTCAGTGTTCATGTGGCACTCACACTGTTATTCAGCTCAGGTTCCTACCTCTGTCTTCAGCTAAGACAGAGTTGATCAAATTGTATTTTGCCCAGTTTGTTTCAAAGTAAATTTCTTGCTCTTATAATTTTGACACAATCATAGATGGTGATTGCCTGAGACTGTTGTTCAGTCTATAGCCTGACAGACTTAAAGACCTTTGTTCACCCTGCCCTTGGTGTGAAGTGTCTTCTCCTTTTCCAAACATTAAGCCAGATTCTAACACATTACAGAAGCTGAAGACTTTCTGGGTGCTCAGCATTGCCACATAGCCACAAGGAGGACTTCATTTCATCAGTGTAAAAGGCATAGTTGGAAGGAAAAGACAACCCTGGAATTGTTGGGTTTTTTCCAGTGTAAATTATACATTGATCATGATTTTCATAATTCAGTCTGGTCAACAGAATGCCAGAGCACGGATGCCTGCTTATCTGCACAGCAGTTAGCCAAGGCAGTCAGCAAACACAACACAGTTATGTTTTGTTATCAATGAAGACTGAATCATCTCCCTGAACATTCAAAATGCCCAAATGTTTGCTGTTGGAATGATCATCAGAAAGCCTTTTTGTAATAGTGGTGTGTTATGTACTCGTGGTTCTCTGCCACGGCCGCTGGGGCTCATCTGCTCCCCCTTGACACAAAGTCATCTTCATCATCTTCAGCATCTGGCACAGGAGCTGTTCCATGCCACTACATCACAGGCTGTGGAAGACATCTAAGAAGGTCATACCTGTGACATTCTCTCTTTTTCTTTTCTCAGACTGATAAATAGCTCCTAGATTGCTTCTTTTTTCCTTCTCCAATGGACATGTTCCAAAAGACATTTGGGTAAAATCAGCAAAATTTCTCTATGGTGCCAAGGTCACAAACCCCCACCACATGATAACTACATGATTTTGCCCCAGCAAAACTCTAGATTTTCCATATGCCATTGCATATCAGTCATCCTTAGATGCAGTGATAAATAATATTTTGTTAACTGTTTTGCTTTTAAAATCCCCGAAAGCATCCAAGGCAGCAGAAGACATGCTGCTCTGATCCTGGGAACAATGTAATTTCTGTCTCCTCTCCATCACAAATTCCAAGCCACTCTGGTTACCCATTGAGTCAGCCCTCATGCTACCTGAGATATTAGCAATTAAAATCTGTACACTCTGAACTGAAGGGATTTCTTTTAATACTAGGAAAAAGAAAAGCTTCAAAATCACAAAAGTCATACTGAATCCATCAGCCTGCCTTTGAGCACAAGTACACAGAAAATTCCCAATTGACATGGGATCAGTGCAGAGAGCAGAACTGGAATTACAGAATATAGCTGGCAAATTATTAAAACATGAAAAATTGGAACCAGTTCTGTCTGCTTTATCTTAGATGAAACTATCTTTTCTATTGGAGAAAAAAACTGTCTTAAAACAAAAATAAAGATTAAAAAAAGAAATTTTGGCTAAGAAATGGGTACAATTCTTTTAGGTCAGGTCAAGCATACTTCATCCTGAAACAGGAACCATGATTGATAACTGTTTGTTATTGGTGTCTTAAATATTTTAATTAGAATAAAAATCTCATTCTTTTTCTAATTTCATAAAGGGAAACAGAGACCTTACAGCTGTCCTGGGGCACGTCTGTGGTCTAGAGTGGCTCAGGGGAAATCTTTAAAAGTATCCTTAAAATTAAAGAAAAGAGTATTTTTGCAGAGAGGGATTTTTTACATCAATGGGGACAAAGGGCATGTTGAAACTGTCCAGATTTCCACACTGCAGTGTAAAAGAAAAGGCTGTGAAAACCAAATATGAACTAACAAGCACAGTTTACCAAGGGTGAACCAGATGTTTGGTCAGCTCCAGCCTGACTCTCAGAGACATAATCCCTACATCCTTTTGGGTTTCAAAAGCAATAAAAGGAGGGCTAAGGAGATTCTCTCTCCTTTATTATATGTGGGGGGAATCTGGTGATAAAGGATGAGGAAAAAGCTGAGTTATTTAATGCCTTCTTTGCTTCAGTCTACAATAGTAACAACAGTTCTCCAGGCATGCAGACTCGTGAGCTGAAAGACAGAGAAGATGCCATAATCCAAGGTGAAATGGCCAGTGGCCTGTTACACCACCTAGACACACACAGGTCCATGGGGCTGAATGGGATTCACCTGAGGGTACCTGCAGGAGGTGACAGAAAGCTCACAAAGCCACTCTCCATCATTTGTCATCAGTCCTGGCTAACTGGGGAGCTCCCAGTTGACTGGAAGTTAGCAAATGTGACACCCAAGAAAGGTCAGAAGGAGGATCCAGGGAACTACAGGCTGTCTGACCTTGATGCTGGGAAAGGTGGTGGAGCAGATTGTTCTGAGTGCCATCACACAGCACATGCAGGACAGCCCGGGGATCAGGCCCAGTCAGCATGGGTTTGGAAAGGCATGTTGTGTTTGGCCAACCTGATCTCCTTCTATAACAAGGTGACCCTCTGGTGGATCAGGGAAAGGCTGTGGATGTGTTTACATGGACCAGCAAAGCCTTTGACACCATTTCCTACAAAATTATCCTGGAGAAACTGGCTGCTCATCACTTGCACAGGTGAACAGTTTGCTGGGTAAAAAACTGTCTGGATGGCTGGAGGAGAGTGGTGGGGAATCGAGTTAAATTCAGCTGGAGCCGGGCCCTGAGTGTTCCCAGGGCTCAGTACTGGAGCCAGTTCTGTTCAGTATCTTTATCAATGAAATGAGCAAGGGGATGGGAGTGCCACTTCAGAAAGTGCAGCCAACACCAAGTTCAGTAGGAGTGTTGAGATCTGCCCAAAGGTGAGAAGGTCTCCAAAGGGATCTGGACAGGTTGGATTGATGGGAAAAGGCCAGTGGTGTGAAGTTCAACAAAGGGAAGTGCCAGATCCTGCACTTGGGTCACAACAACCCCATGCAGTCCTACAGGCTGGGGAACAGTGGCTGGAAAGCTGCTCTTGGAAAAGGACCTGGGAATGCTGGTCAACAGTGACTGAACAGGAGCCAGCTGTGCCCAGGTGGCCAAGAATGCCAATGGCATCCTGGCCTGGATCAGAAACAGTGTGGCCAGCAGGACCAGGGCAGGGATTGTCCCCCTGTACTCAGCACTGGTGAGGCCACACCTCAAATCCTGTGTCCAGTTCTGGGCCCCTCACTACAAGAAGGACATTGAGGGGCTGGAGCACATCCAGAGAAGGGCAACAGAGCTGGGGAAGGGTCTGGAGCACAAGTCTGATGAGGAGCAGCAGAGGGAGCTGGGGGTGTTTAGCCTGGAGAAAAGGAGGCTCGGAGGAGACCTTATTACTCTCTACAGCTCCCTGAAAGGAGGCTGGAGCCGGGTGGGGTTGGGCTCTTCTCCCAGGTAACATGGGACAGGAAAGAAGGAAATAGCCTTAAGTTGCACCAAGAAAGGATTAGATTGGATATTAGGAAAAATCTATTCATGGAAAGGGTTATCAAACACTGAAACGGGCTGCCCAGGGGTTTAGTTGCCATCCCTGGAGGTATTTAAAAGATTTGTGGATGTAGCACTTAGGGACATGTTTTACGAGTAGACTAGGCAGTGATGGATTAAGGGTTGGACCCAAGGATCTTAAAGATATTTTCCAACCGATTCTATGATTCTGAAGCTGGAACATATAGCAGTGACCTTGCTACTTGCATGTAAGTTGTCTGCTGATGAAATTACTAATGGTATTAGTGAGAAAAGTCAAAACAGCTTCTTCTCAACAAGCTTCTTCAAAATCAGCCTTTGCCTTACAAAAACCATCCCCACTGCTTCAGGCCGCCTCCAGTCTTCTCAGTAAATTTGTGACTGGAAAAGGCTCTGCCCACATCTGTGAAGAGTTTGCTTCAGTTAAGCTTGGAAGAATAAAGATAATGAAGCACTCTTTGTGTGTTGTGTCCCCTAAGGAAGAAGGGCTGGTGCTCATAAGAGGATTAGAGAAACAACTTCAGTGAATTGATGTGGATTGCATTCATCTTTATATTAAACTTTATATTAAGGCCCCTATTTCAGCTTCCAAGGAGAATTTATGGGTAAGGTTGGTGCTTCTTCGAAGTCTGTACTCCAGACTGATTCATCCTGTTAGGTGCTAAGATAGGCAAGTCCTGGTATAAGACTGAGGAAAGTTTTGGTACAGGTTCCCAAAGTTCCTATTGAGATTTCACTATTCTTTCATGACTGATTCCTTTGGTCGAAGTCTTGTTTGCAATTACGATTTTAGACTCCCCAGTACAAGAAAGGCATTTACAGACTGGAGAAAGTCATTGAACAGAACACCAAAATGGTCAGGGGCTCAAGCACATGACTAGGAAAAAAGGAAGAGAGGGCTGGGTTCTTTCAGCCTGGAGAAGAAATAGCTCAGGGAGACCTTACTGCTATCTGAAACTGCCTAGTGAGAGGGTGCAGAGAAGACAAGACTCTTCTCAGAGCAGGATCAGAGGGCAACAGACTCAGTATGAAATTAGGGAATTTCTTCTTTAATATAAGGAAAACTTTTCTTGTGGCAGTGATCAAACATTGGAATAAGTGGCCATGAGATGAGTGGAACATCCATCCTTGGAGACATCTAAAACTCAACTGGAGTTGAGAAGCCTATTTTAATTAGGCCAGCACTGAACTGTATGTTGGACTGGGTGACCTCCACAAGTCCCCTCCAATTTAAATTATTCTGTGGGTTTAAGGGTCAGGAAAACAAGCTGTTTTCACTGGCTGATTCAAAGGCTTTTGGTTTCTACACTTGGAGATTCTCTGTTTCTGAAGTGTCAGCAAAGTGCAAATCCAAGGGGGAAGTGGAAAACCTTGCTCCCAGCTCCTGCTACAGTGGGTACTAGCATGATCTGCTTGGATCTTCACAGTCCTGAGCAATAACCAGACCACCTTCAGGCAGAAGGAAGGGACTGAATGGCAGGACCATGGCTGACAGCTAAATTCAGCATTTGGAGCATAAAAGCTTTGTTCATTTTGCAGTGCTATGCCCCTTAAGGTTTTTATTCAAGTGGAAGAATAAAGGCTTTGGAATCCTTGTAAAATGCTGCATGTTTCAGCTGCAGCTGCTGGTTCAGACTCTTAGAGGGGACAAGAGAAAGTGATTAAGGCCATTTGGTATAACTATAATAGAATAAAAAAATATGAATACTCTGATATGACCAAGCCTGCTTCTTTTGAAGTCTGAGGGAAGTAAGACAAGTGAGGTAAACAGAAGTAGATTAGACCTGAGAGCATTTTACCTGCTTTTCCCTAAGAACCAAGCATTACTCTGTTTTTCAGGTTAATCTTGGTCCTTCATCTCATTCCACACTGGCATGCTTGTGGATCAAGGAAATATTTATACAGTAGAATAATTCAAAGCACTCTTTTTCCTCATTTATGAACCTACTTTTTTTCCCCTTTTCTTCACACTCCCCATATGCATTCACCAACCCAAATTGTGCTTGTTACATAAGCTGTCAAGTTATCTGTATAATATTGTGTTAAGGATTTAGTTAGAGAAACAAATTCCCTTGGTGTAAGATTACCCTTGTGAGTAAGATTAGAACAGCAAGTGTATGATGGATTTGTGGACTTAAAACTCATTAAATTTTATTTTGATTATGAAGGAAAGGTTAAATATGAATGATATCAGCAGAAGTAAAAGCATGACTCTTCAAAAACTCACGAACTTTAAAATCTCTGCAAACTTGTGTTAGTGCAGCAACATCACATTAAAATTGGCATGTACGTCCTCATTAGTTTTCATTTCTTCCCTTAAGCAACTAAAATTGCTAAACACTTCAGTAATCAACTTTCTAGTCCTACTTACTTTTCTCAAATCCAAATCTTCTGGACATGCCCACAAGAAGAGTTAATGTGCACTTTTTGAAAGACTAGAGAGAGCAAGAGAACAGCTCTCACTGATGCTGCAGCTTGGTGTCAATTGGTAACATTGCCACACTGAAACTTTCCCAGGAGTGTCCCAAGCTCTGCTGGCCAGTCTGAAAACAGCAAAAACAAATGCTGATGCAAGAGACTATGCAGCACCAGGGAGTCTGAAGCTCACTGAAAATGCTCTCAAGCCCCTGTCTACCCTTTCTGCCTTTGGAGCAGTCAGAAAGCATAAGTCAGGGAGGACAGGCTTAATATCATGTCATTTATTGCTCATGAAATTTATTGCCCACAGTCATCCCCAGCCCAAAGGTGTCCTGAGCATCAAGAGGTTAGCTATCATAGTGTTAGCTATGAATGGGTGAAACACACTTCCCATCCAAATGTCAGGTCTATATAGGACACCAGTGCAATTGAGGCTGCCACACTGTATTTCATGGTTTTTAGATGCATAAACATGTCAGCTGGGGTGGCCTCCTAAGCCTAAATTCCCCACAAGTTTGCTGATGAACTGACTAAACTTAGAGAAAAGTCTGGATTTGATTTCACTGTAAAAAGAAGTAGATTTTGATAGTCATTTTAAATAGACACTTTCACATAACCAGAATCATTCCAGTCTGCTGGTTGTTGCTACTTGAGTGATTTCTGCAGGTATTTACTTCTAAATAGCAAGATACAGTTCTCTGTTAGAGAGCACCATGACCACTGACACGGACTTCAAGCCTCTTCCATATTCCACTACAAGAAAAGTGAGGAAATAAATCCATGCTTAAGACCTGTGGTGGCGTAGTGCCTTTCTTGTGTGTGCTCCTGCTAATGAACAACAGAATGATGGAAAAACATTTAACAAGCAAACTGAGACTTGAAGTCTCCTCCTTGAAAATCTCCAGGTTTTGGTGGGAGCTAGGCTGCATTGTGCCCTTTAGCTGTTGGAATAAAAGCCTTCCAACCTAAAAGCCTTTGCACTTTGAACACCCCCAGACAGAGGAGGCAGCAAAGTTGACAACACTGCAGTTTTAGATCTGTTATAACTCTTTTCATCACCTGCTTTTGTGGTACAAGGAATTGTTTGGAAACTGGAATTGAACACTGGCAGCCCCAAAATGTCTTCCCAATATGCGAACTTCTTTGTCTTATTATCTGTATTCTGTGATGGCAGAGATTTCAGTCCCTGTTATTTGTCAGAAAGTTTAATCATCTGCAGAGGGGGAAAGACATGATGCATATTTCACTGTTTATTTACTGTTATTTCTTGTCACAAACTTCTGTGTTTTGAAATGCAACCGTTTGGTCCTGGCTTAAGGGCAGATTCACATGCCTTTATACTCCAGATTATGTCTAGGTAAAGAAGCTTTGTTAAACGCAGTTTTATAAGTAGAGAACATGTAACTGGTGACCTCTGCAGCTGTTTTAGTGAGGCAAGTGTTAAGCATCAAGGGAGCAAAGCCTCCACTGAAATAGCAGCCTGTCCTCTGGCATCAGTGGGTGCAAGTGATGGAAGTTCCTTCAAATTCTGGTACACACTTGGGAGACAATAAAAGCAAGAGACAGTTCTGCCTGACATCTCAGATACTGGCAATTACAAGACAGGAAAAACAGGTTTTCCAGGCTGCTTCTGACTAAACACTAACAGGTAGCTTGATACATAACTTGAAACTTCAGCATCATCAAAAATGAAGCTACGAAAACATCTCTTTGAGCAACCAAAGACCTGGAATCCACTGCTCTCATCAGTATGTTTTCTCCATGTTACTAGCAGTGCTAGTTCCTTCTGTGAACTGGTCAAAGCTTAAGTAATATTGAAATCTCAACAGCTTCTCAAGATAATAACATATAATTCATATTACACTGAAATCATGACATTTTTAGTTTCTTCTGGTTGGCCTTATATTCCAGTAGGAGTATGAGAAGCGAAGGACTTTGGAGCAGAACCTTTTGACAGCAACCATGGTTGTTGAATATCCATGATTTTGAGTATTACAACAAAATTTAGAGACAGCCTTTTTTTTGGTGGCAGGGGGAGACAGGTAGGTAGTGGTGGTGTTTGTTTAGGGGGGTAGTTTGGGTTTTTGTTTGTTTGTTGTTGTTATTTAAGAAATTAGAGGAATATTATGTTGGTCTTTCTTAGTTTATCAGAGGGTTTCTAAACCCCAGAGAATTAAAGGTAGAGGTGTTGCTGGAATGCAGCAGATATTTTTCCTTATAATTTGTTTTCATATAACCAAGCAAAGCTACAATTTGAGCTAAAATTGCAAGTAAAAATTATGCCTACCTTATTTAACCAAAGCTGTCTCCTCTGGTACTAGCAACATTATAATCCTGTTTATTCTCCAGTGAGTTTGGTTTGTAGGTTCTTTCAGGGGAAAAGACTTTGCTTAAATAAAATAAAACAGTGAAGGAAAATTCCACATTTTTATTCCTTAAACAAAGAAGATAAAACTCCAGACTTCTCCCCTTTTGCAAATCCTCTTTGAAATAACCCAATGAATTCAAATGGTTTAATGGTTCAAACTGAGAACAAACACATACCCACTTACTCTTTTGAACAAACACATAAAACATAGAGCTATGGTGATAAGGTAAGGTTACTGAGGCACTTTGTACTTACCAGAGCTTTAGCCTCTCTTACTTGATGGACTCCTAACCAGTTTTGACTTTTCATTGACTTTCCTCACCTTTAATTTAAGACTGCATTGACTTTTCCTGTCACCTTAATCAATTTCTAGCATTAAATTGCTGCACAGCTAGCTATAATGCTACTCAACATTGATTATATTCTTTCCTCTCAATAATGTTTTGTTACATACATTGAAAAATAGTCCAAGAAGATTCCTAGTGCTTTGCTGGTTTTTAGTAGTTAATAATTCCACCTTTAATTCCACCTTTTTTTTTTTTAAATGTTTCATTGCTCACTTAAACCCAGGTCAGTGTTTTGGAGGAAGGAAAGCTGTAAATTATGTGTGGTGCAGTGTCTATACAGAACGTATTTGAGCTCTGAGGTTTGCCATAAATGACAGCTGCTTGAGAGTAAATCCTTACCAGATCCCAGTAGTGGTTTTCCAAGACACTGAAATCTTGTTCCCATGGCTGATGCACAGCTGGTCCAAGCTGAGTCACCACAGAACGAGTGGGTGACAAGGAAGAATGAAAGTTGCCTCAGCCTTGGGAATTCCTAAATATATAACCTGCCAAGAGGAAAACACACCTCCCCTGGGGTTTTGAAGTTCAGGATTCAGACCCTTGGAGGACCCTCCACTACTGAGCAGCTACAGATGAGCTCCTCAGGGATGCAGCAATGCTAGAGAAGTGACCCCTGCCCATGTGTCAGGTTTGCACAGACAGTGCCTGCAAAGCCAGGACTAATTTCTTCCATGTCCTTGCCCTAAAATGGTGACAATTGTCCCTTTTTATTCATGGTTTTTTTCACATAGGTTTTTTTACACCAAGGTAGGACCTTACCTCCATTACAATAGCCCAAGCCTGATTAATAGGCATTTATTTCTTATGAAAGAACTGGAATTATAAAAGTGAAAAGATGAAACAAAATATAGTATTCTGCAGGCAACTACCAAATGGAATAACACTGTGTTAGCTGAGGCTTAAAATACTCTCTGGAAACTTAAAAGTTGCCTGAAGAATTACATAAGGAAAGATAAAATCTTTTTTTCCAGCTCCAGGATTTAAGCCTGAATTTATTGTTCCATGACAGGGTGTCTCCTCTCACCGTTTAGTGGATCATAAAAAGTAAACTTAATTTTTCTAGTAAAAAAATGACTCATGCTTTCAGCCAGGCTCAGTGATGTGCCTGGCTGAGTAGGTCTTCAATGCTTTTTTGGTAGAGAAAGGATAGGACATATCCACAATAAATATAAAATGGTTTAATATTTTTTGCAGGAAGGAAAGTACTGTGTTCACTGTTGTCTGTCTCCTTGACTGTGCTGTTACTATGCAGGCTCATTCCCAGGAATGTAACGTAGGGCTCATGGAGAACAAATCTCTCCTCCTGTAAGTCTGCAGACTCTCAAAGGGCAAAAAGGTGCACTTTAGGTTGTCCTCAAAGTCAGCCTGCTTAGGTGGACACATTGCTAAAAAATAAACTATAAAGTAATATGAGGTGATATGTTCCAATACACCTTCCTTAGCAGCTTTAAAATAAGCTTTTGGCCTGTTGTTTTTTCCTTCTTGTGTCTTGTGTTTGGTATCCCTTTTGTTTGTCATGAATGGTAAGTCCTCTCTGACTTTCTTCTTTCCCATAATATTAACATAGCTGTCTAATGTAACCCAGTCTGTACAGGTAAGTGCTGACAGGTATTTGTGGTTATGTGTCTGTTCCTGGGCAGGCCATTAAAGCACACTCAGAGAAGTCTGGTTTGTGTAACAGCTTCCACCACAGACCTCAGATACGACCTCACAAAAATCACTCTGATTTCCTTCATCATGTTCTCTCTCCTGTCCCTGGTCTCTCCAGCCCTGCTAGAGCAGATCCCACCTCTGACCACAAAAACCTGAGCTGTGTGTGCTGCAAACTCTGTGTGCTAGGAGAATACAAATTAATGACATTAAACTACTATTGAAAAGCCTTATTGACTCACGTGTTTTATATTATATTGAAGCCTATATGGCTCTTAAGCCTCTGTCACAGTTAATACCAGCTTTCAGTCATATCTTTGCAATTGAAACTCAGCAGGGGACTAATGGATGACCAGCTATTTTCTGCTAATACACCATAGAAATGAGTGTGCCTGATCAATTCTGGAAAACACTCACAGTGCAGAAAGTACTCAGAGAAAGTCGAAACTATTCTTTTTAAGAGAACATTTTTTATGCTCCCTGATTCTGCATTTAATTCTCTAAGTGTAGTTTAAAGGGCAAAGGGAGTTTTTAAATTTCATTTCACATTCAGACTCTTCTCTTGTCGGCACTCCTGTGGAACTGTTGCTGCTGCTCATGCCTATTGAGGGGCAATGTGCACGTTTGCAGGCAGAGTACATCTCTGCAGCTCATTCTCAGCCATTTCCCAGGTGCTTGGTACTGTGATAGCATTGTAGCCCATGGGGTTTCCCGTTTATACCCTAATAATTTTTTCTTCCATCCTACAATGCAAAAACTGTCTGTATGGTGAAGGAGGGCTTGATGCAATGTCCTCATAAGCTCATCAGCAGTGTGTGCTGCTCCTTCAAAGTGTACCACATCCTTCAAAGCACAGCATGTCTTTCAAAGCACTGCTAATGCTTGCCTGCCAGCAAATGAGAAAGCAGGTCAGGAGCCAAAAGTTAAAGACCCAGGTTGCAGGTTTCTGCTGGGAAGCACAGTTTCCAAGCATTTTGATATCAGAATTACTGCCTAGACCAGGAGCTAGCCCAGAGTGCCTTGTGCCTCTTTGTGGATTAGCAGGTTGTGCCACGATTAATGAATTCCTGCTCTTTCTTATTTAGACAGAAGGTACATGAACTGTTCCAGTCAGCTTCAGTCTCCAAGAAAAGAATCAGTACAGAATATAATGACACAGTAGGAAAAAAGAAGTCGGTGCTTCACCAAAGCCTGGATGATGGTTCTGCCCTTGCAATTCACGAGGAGTCCCTGTAGGTGAGAAGCTCCTACAGTAGCTGTAGCATGCAAGGTCACACATGGCATGTGTCCCAGCAGGACACCTTTAATTGCATGCCATGGCAGTTTCTGTGGTGTGTGGTAGGAGAACAGCACAGCTGGCAGAGAATGTGGCAGTGCAGTTTGGGAGGCAAAGCTAAAGAGCTCTGCTGTTAGGCTGCAAGCCATGGGGTGAAATGTCTCTGCTGCCACCAGGAATGCTTCACAATAAAACCCTTTCTAGCTTCTGTTCATTCATTTCTTTTCATCCTTTATTTCAAACATTGAAAGTCAAACCCTGAGACTGTAGTGAAAAGCAGACATGTCTCTCATGAACACCTGGGATGGAAAGTCCTGAATGTGCACCAGTAACCATGTTAAAAACCCTCTGTTGTGCTTCTGTTCCAGACACTGTTCTCACCGGGCTGCTATCCAAAACTTCCTTTGCTGCAGTGCACTCTTGCTAGACACTGAATGTCTGACACAAAGTCCAAGCAGAGAGAAGTCAAAGGAGGCAGTTAAGCAACTGGAAGTCTGTAATTTCTTTCTTGCTTGAACTGTGTGTACTCAAGTGAGAAAGGATTTTAGTTTTTTAACTGAAAGAGATTATCAGAAAGCTTGAGAACATGAAAGAGTACCTTAAGCTGGAGACAGTTCAGATAATTTTTTTGCTATGAACATTCTAAATGACTTTAGTACAAAGTGAATATATAGGAGTGCTGGACATGTGTTAATATGTGATGTCTGGAATGGCCATTAATCTTTGTTTTTATGAAGTTCCTGTTGTGAAAAATTATGCCACATTTTCAACAAACACAAAGCAAAAGCCAGTTTCTTTCTGAGGAGCTTTTATCTAACCACACATTGAAGAGGGATGTGAAGGTTGTAAGAAGAAAGGATATGCACTAAGTATATGTTGGCATTGAAATTTGAATAGGTGCGTCATAGAGGCATTGATGAAAAAAGACAAATGGGGAAAAATAGAAGGGCAAAGAAGAAGGGAACAACAGTCAAAGGGAATGAAAAAGGAAAGAACATATCTGCTATGGCTGAGGAGAAGGCCCTGGGGAATGTGTATTGGGACATGCTAGCTGTTACAACAGAGGAGAAAATGCTCCAAGACAAAATTGATATAACCTCTTGACATTGGAAAGAGACATATTGCAGACCTGCACAGTCCTTGCTCCTTAGCCCACCATTTGCTGCCATGGACAGGCATATCTGCTTGCCTTCCTCTGGAGATGACAAATTACTGCTGTGATTTCTCACACTAAGTGGGCAATATAATCCTTGATTTCATATACAGTTCTCATAATAACATCTCAGGAGAACATGGAACTATGTCTATGACTTTAGTTGCAGTAAGACTATTCTATTGATGATAATAACAGATTTGTTCCTTAACTGTTCCCAGTGTGAATAATTATAAATTCTTGTGTCAGTGTTTGGAGGTTATCTCAGGACACTATTGGCACTTAGGCTTTTTGTCACTGAATGAGGAAAGTTTAGCTTTGCATTTGACTATTTCATGATTTCTATTCCAACACGTCTTGAGTTTCTACAAACTCCTTATCCTTGTGGAAAGTGAAAAAGAGAGAGTACTCCTAGGGGATCAGAGAAATACATAATTTGCAAGTTGCCTAATGACTACTTTAAAATTTAGAGGAAAATGAGTATACGCATGTTCACAGAATTTCAGTAGGGGCTACTCAGTAAAGTCTGTACTTGTGCATATGAACTTCATCAGAAAACAGTCAGGCATGGCAAATAGACTACTTACACAAGAAATACTTTTCCATTTCACAGTGGTTCCAAAAATAATTTTTATATAGCATTTTTGGTCAGTTTTCTTGTAGTTATTCTTCTGACAATCAACAAGATGTAAAGTTTAGAAAAGCAGACAAGTCTAGAAATTGTCTCTGACCTTTGCATATCTCAGTAGCACTTCTGCAGAAATTCTCCCCAGTCAGTCAGACAGTATTCTGAAAACAACCTTGTACCAAGATCATATCCCTGAGGATCAGACTAGACAGAAATGAAGAACAAACATACATTTTACATTCATATGCACAACAGGAACATTAAAAATTCAGCTCCTTATAGCAATATTTATAACTACAAGTAAATATTTTCTCTAAATTTTTCTTCAATCTATCATATTTAGGTAAAATTTCCTTAGAGTCTTTAGCTTTAGCATGGTTCTTTTTGCTTGAAATACATCTACTGCTGCTAACAAACCCAGGCTTCTCCTCTGCCTCCCCAGTCCTGCCCTGACCTTTACTACTCACACACCCAGGCTACACTACTGTGGATGGAAGCTGCTGCCTCACTTCCTTCTTAAAACTTTTCTACAACTTTCCCCCACTCTCTTTCATTACAGAACATTATTTCATATGAACTACTACTTCTTTCCTTACATCCCCGTATTTCACTGCTCTTTTTTCCAAAACATAATGAAACACTTTCCCACTTTCCCTTTCAATTGTTTTGCTGGATAACCTCAGCAGTCCTGATGCAGACTGCTGAATCTTCTTTTTCCCAGCCCCTCTTTTGTTGCTTCCATCCAGATTTTTCACAGCTCTACTACTCAGCATAACTTTCTTAGTGGACCATATCACTTGCCTGTCTAAATCCTTTCCATAATCCACTCTTGCTCTTAAAATTCCGGTCTTTTTCCCTATTTCAACCTTAATCTCAGAACTGAATCTATGTCCTATATGGATGTTTCTGTCACCCACACGTTATCTTTTGCACTGTCCTTGACCACAAAACTCTTCCTCAGAATTCCCTATTATATTCATGTCTATGTCCTCACTTTATTCCAAACACTTGGAAAGACATTTTCTTTCATATGAAGGCCACACTATTAACTTGTCCTTTCCAAGTAATGAAAAGAATACTCAGGTTACCTGACAAGCACAGCTGAGTTGCCTTCAGAAGGAGGCAACTATGCTAAATTATACCAGCAGAGAAACTGGCTGAAATACAAGTTAACTTCATCATTTAGAATTTCTTACTGTGCTTTGATTTATTTGTGTCTTATCTTCTGGAGTTTCAGCTGTGAAGGGCGAGAATTATCTTTATCACTGTACTGAATATCACTGCTATGGCCTCAGCTCTTTCAAGCTGGTAAATAATGAGATACTCATGAAATTCCTAGCGGGTGTTTTGTTTTAATACCTCATCTGATTTCAGTGGGAGGTTTACCTGAGCACGATTTTTCACTAAGCAGAATAATTTCTTGTTCCCCCTACCAGGTAACAAATGCCAGCTTAATACATCAATCCATCATCACATAGTTAGGTATTATCTGTAGTCAAAAGCCCCAATAAAAAATTCTAATCTCCTTAGAATGATAAAGGAGAAAACTAATCTGATCCTATTGCTAATAAAACTGAATTTCCTAAAAAGCAAGGGCTATTTATACCTTAATAACACAATGGTCTTTCCATCTATCAGTCTGGAAATTCAGTACCACTTGGTATCATATAATTTATTTTGTTCTAACAAACCTGTTAGTAATGTGAGCCCTATAGCTGTTGGAGAGAGAACTGTGGAGTGGGAAAACATTATGTCTAGTTCTGCATGGTAAGCACTGTTATGGCCAGGGGCAGAATTGAAGTTGTTTTCTGGAGCATTGGAGCATGCATTTTGAAGTGCAACCCTTGCTTTTGCCAAGAGGTGAGAGTTTAATTCAGTTGGTTGGACAAAAATAGAGGGATTGTACAAAGACCTGACTCTTTGTTCTCAGTTCTGCTGTAAGCATTGCCAGGTATGTAAAAGAGGATGATTTAACACATTGTCTGGGTTCGGGCCAGGACAGGGTTAATTTTTGCAGTAGCCAGGAGGGGGCATGGCCAGGACCTGGAGACTATTCTGTACCACCTCCTACCATTTCCCAGGGATGGGGAAAGGGTTGCTTTGGAGTCCTGGAGTGTGGCAGCATGGTGGGGTATTGTCAGGGGGGAGCACTCACATGTGAATCATTCATCTCTTGTATTCTGTCACTGGTATTGCTGCTGTTATTGTTCATTTTTTTACTTCATTGCTATTTCCAGTAAATTGTTCTTATCCCAACCTATAACCTTTACCTTTTGTGCCTCTGATTCTCCTCTCCAGTCCAGCACAGGAGAGGGGGAATGTGGGAGTGAGAGAGCAATGGTTCGGGAGTAAGAGAGCAGTGGTTTGGAGCGTTTTGGTGGAAACACTCAGCTGGGGAAACCATGGCTCACATCTTGCTAGGAAACGTGGGAATTAGTTACCTGAAGAAGAGGCATGTCACTCCCTTTACAATGAATGGCTGTGTGATATGCCAAAGGCTTGCTTAAATTATCTGATGAAACTTCAGCGAAGCAGTGTCACTGGGTAACACCCTGCATGCCTCTCTGAACTGTGGCACCAGACAGGATGTTCACAATGGCTCCCAGTTTTTCTTTGCCCTAATTATTTTTTCATTTTCTAAGAGCACCTGGTCTGTCTTATTGTCATGACTCAGTGGTACCTTGTGACATGGACATACAGAAATCCACCTCACATCTTCTCTCATAACTTATCATGGTGCAGCACCATTCATGTAATGGGTTAGTAGTTCAGAATACTGCTCATGCCTGGCAGAAAAGACTTTGCCTGAAGGCTACCTGAAAACACAAATAGGGCTAGCTAAAAAAACAAAAACCTGTTTGTCAAATACGAATGGAATTAACTGTCTTGTGATCCATTCTCTTGCAATCCATGATACATATCTGATACTTCCCTTCATAGGCAGGAAAAGGAGTGTCTCCCAAAAGGCAGGGAAAGCACCATCACTTTCTTCCCCAGATTTCTTCAGTTCCTGTGGCAATTTAAATTTTCTCTTTCATCCTGAGTGACTGTTGAGTTTGCTAGCACCAAGCTCACATTTCATTACACCTGTGATAATTTGTCTGTTGGTAATTTGAAGGTTGATTAGTTTTTTGTTACCTGTAATTACAGACAAGCACTCTAAATGTTGCTTAACTACCAATCTGCTGGTCTAGTCAAGAATAATTTAGATATTTCTCTTGTAATTGAAAGAAACAGTTGAGGGACAGGTAATCTGGCTGATGGCTAGATTTAATACATGTTCTCTCATGGTAGATGACACCAACAAGGAAAGGCCCATGCTCTGCTTGCAATGGCAGGGCTTGTTATGTCAGTTAATTACCATTTGTTGTTAATCAACTACATCCAACCAGCAAATACAGTCTCCATTGACCTGTAAGAGGGGTGGTGATTATTTGGCATGGCACACTGCTCCCTTTAATCCCTGGGCTCTTGGCAGAAGACACAGTCTCTTTTCTGAGCCTCTCCTGATTCAATCTGAATGGTGATGGAGTGGAAGCTGTAGTGCTCGAACAGTGCTTGGGTAACATCTCTCAAAATCTTCTGGCTGTCCATTGTGTCTGCTACAGATAGCAAGCAGAAAGTGATCAAAACACACACATTTTGATAATACTTTAAAGAAGTGTTGTATACTTCTAATATAGACAATGATATCTAAAATAGATATGGTATACTTCCAGGATAGAAAAGTTTGTTTGAGAAGTGTTTATTGTCCTTTTTTTCCTCCTTTCAGGAACCCCCATGTCAGCAAACCTTTGTTCATTCAAATATGGTTGGAGCATGTCACTTTGGCAAGAGTTAAGCTAAGTTAAGTAATCATCATAGCAATTCAGTTTGGCAAAGACTGGAGGAAAGCAGAAATACTTAATAAAGATTAGTTTGCCTAGTCAGGGAGTAGCAGCAGAGCCAAGTGATTTGGGTGGCTGATAGACCCTCTGTGTTTGGAAAGTGGGGACTCTGTGGAGGACTTCACCTCTAGCCCTGTTCTTGGCCAAGCACAGCTGGCTTTTTTTTCTCTTAATACGTAAAAAGCTAACAGACAGAAAAAAAATTGACCTGAGTAATGGACAGTTTGTGAACTGGAATAAGAACTACAATTTAAAATAGTATTTTAAAAGATGGACTAGAGCTACCTCTAAACTCCATCTATTTTACAGATGGTTTTACTGCTAGAGATACATCAGGAAGGCATATTGGCCCTGTAAGTTTTTCTTCTAGAGATCAACAGTTTTCAAGTTTGACAAAATTATGATAAAAATCCAGTTTGAGCCTCATTCTTTTAATTTGTTTTAAATATCTTGTCATTTAATTTGTTGTCCTGCAACCTCTGCAGTTTTCAAGTTTTGGGCTAAGTAGAGGTCTCTGTTATTTAGACAAGTTTCCTGAGAGTAGGATCTAAGATCTTTATTTGTTATTATTGTTGATTTTATTTTTCCAACAAAATTATGATGATTCTTTTAACCAGCAACAGAGATACAGCCAGTTTAATCTGAATCAAGAAAGACTGACCTTTATTCGACAGCAGCTGAATAGTTATTCCCTGCTTACAGAAATTTACTGACCTGTGGCAATGTGAGCAGAGAGAGCAGTTTGATTCATTGTCAGAGACCAAAGATGAAGGTTGTGAACAGACTCCACTTTTTCAACTGCTAAAATTCTTGCTTTTACAGCATCATAAGCAAATCCTTTTGATGTTCCTGAAAAGGAGAAATCGATGGAAAAACAATATTTTTTACGGGATAAGAATTATGATCAATAGATGAATCATGAACCTCTATTCACTTAGATATATCATTTTTATAAAAGTATTCAATGCTTTGGAAAGCCCATCTATTTCAGAATTCACTGTGTTATATAATCCTATCCCTTGTTTTAAACTTCTCCATGGGAGGCTGAGACTCATGCATGTTTTAGGGGACAGTCTGAATGTGCAGTTTACATAGGGTAGTGAGCTATTTAGTCAGATCATGTTCTAGTTTTGCACCAACATCTTTTGTGAGTGATCTCTATGCCTGTGCAAACAGCAAGAACTCACCATGCTCCACTTGGATCCTTAAACTGGAACAGCAGCTCCAGCATCTAATTTCTTTTCAGAAAATTCTGGGCAGAATATTCTACTTAGGAGACAGGAGACTCCCCAGAGAGTTGCCCAGGAGTGCAGTGGGCTTGGTGCAGAGGGGAACAGAACACTGCTGACTTTGGCATGCCAGCACTGCTTACAGAAGCTGGGACTCACTGCTTTGAGAAAGAGACTCCTCAGTGTCAGGGATTGCTCTCCCTTCCTGGTAGTTTGATTTTATTTTTCCCAATAATCAAGAGATCTGATATTTTGGAAGCCAAAATTGTTTTTTGGAAGCCAAAAGTTGCTGCGCTTTTGTCTAGGTATACTTCTTCATGGAAGTATCTCAATCTCACAATCATTGAAACCTCAAATGAAACTACTGTAACAGTATCAGATATTTTATTTCTTGAAACAGCAGTGGGCACAAGTGAAAGAGAGAAAAAATAGCCGTGCAAGCAGACACACTAAGTAACCATTCAAAGGCTGCACTGTTAGAGCTACTTTTCCCTTTAATCCTCATGTCTTCACAGTTGAGAAAGAGGTTGCATTATATTATTCAATGTGAGGAAGACAAAATCATGCATCTGTGACTGCTCAAGTCATTTGGCCTTGTAAATCAAATATTCAGGCCCATAGCTGACAGGACTAAATATTGCTAAGCCTGCCACTTCTTGCTGCTGCTGTGCTTAGAATTGTTTATTCCCATGCACTGGAATGAAACTGGAAAGCTCCAACAGCTTGCTTTTCTGGACTCATGTAACTAAAAATCTTTTGAATTTCTGTCTCTTGCATTCAGCCTATTTCACAGACACAGTTCAAAGCACAGTCAAAGCACTTTTTCTTCACAAAGAAGGGTAAAGGAAATACACAATGAACAAGGTAAGTAGGCATCTCATATGCCAAAGGGGTGATAGATGCTATACACATATAGCAAACAAAAGCAACTCAGAGCTCATTAACAAAACACCAGTACACAGATTTTTACAAAAGCTGGCATATATGTAAACATAATGTAATGGTAGAAAACAATTTGGATTAAAATTAGAAATAGGTTTAAAGTATGATCAGAACCATAAGAATATCGGAAGCCGATGCAGAAATGTGCCATTATACTTTTTTTTTTCCCAGCATATATAAGCATTATGAAGAAAGCAACAGAAAAAGAAAATCAAAATATAAGTATATTGATTCTGGAATCAGGTCCTACCTTCCATTAACACAGTTAAAATATCTCTTAAAATCGTGATGGTAGTTGCCAAGACAAAGGTGGAAAACACAAATGTGCAGATTGGGTCGGCTATTTTATACTGTGGCTAGAAAAATATGAACACACCACTTCGTTAATTTCATTATTGTAAGTTATTGTCATTTTTACTTAGTTAGCATGAAAGAATAATAAATTCCATTCATCTAGAATGAGTGCTGGCCTCCTTTGCCAGCTAGAGAGCCTCATCACAAGGAATGAAGGTACTACAGGTGAAGAAAGTATCCAGTTGAAACACCAAGAAGAAAGGGTTAGACTCTCAACAGTTATTTCATTTCCCAAGAATAATATAATTCTCATTGATACAAATACAGCGTGCATAATTAAGACAGAGCAAATATTTACATAGTACCTAGTGTCACACCATTGTGAAAATAGCACTTATCATTGATTGCAAGGCAGGCATATGAGCTAATAAAACCAACCTTAAAGAAGATGATAAGTGCGCTAATTAGCACACTAATGCTCTGGAATAGATCTCCAATGGTATGCACAAAGGCTGCCCGCAGGCTGGCATTGCTCAGAGCTGGCTTTTCCAGAGGGGCTGACATGCTTTCCCTGGCTTGTGCCCCATGGCTGTGCCCGTGGCCAGTCTGGTGCAGAATCAGGCTTAGTCTGCAAGAGATGTAAAGCTACAAATATCAGAGGATATACTGCATCTCAGAAAGCAGTGAGGTCATACACATCACCATCCTGCCACTTCTGAATGCTGAACAGTAAAATTTGACACGTTAGGTAGAAATGCAGAGTGGCCGAGCAGACATTTCCTAGGTTTTTGGTGATTTGCATAATCAAGAAAGTCTGTGAATGGGGTAATTAATGAGGCTTCAATTTCTATGGAGTTCTTGAATATTCTGACATCTAATAAAAAGTGAGATGGAGAGTAATCTTTTCCTGGGGTTTGTAGATTCATAATTTGCCTTCCCAGTGTGGCAGCTAAGAAAGGGGGAGAACAACTGCAACTTTCAATGAGAAGCAGGACTTCTCTTTTTGGCCCCTTTCCATATCCTCATGGAGCTCATAAACACTTAATATTTTTGAGGCCATTATCTCCCTATAGTTTTGGGTTTTTTAAATTGACTTAGAGCAGCAGGTTCAAGGTTGACATGTCATATGAGAGGAGAACAAAATAACTTACAGGATGTTGGTGAACACAGCACAAGCAGAGGTAATGAGCATCACTGTAGCATCAATATCGTAATCTGGGTGTAGCAGCCTCATGCAAGCCAAATATATCAACACACCAGTCACCATCCAAACTATTATCATAGACATCAAAGCTCCCAGAATTTCTAGGAACGAAAAAAAAATCTGATTTTAACAGTCAGAATAGGAATGCAAAAAATTTGAAGAGGTTGATGATAATGATTCCAGGTTTATCAGGTTTATAGCCAGGAGAGCTGCTTCTTGTATGCTGGCAGTCTTAAAGAAACAAAGAATGGGTCAACCTCCTTTCTGATCATAGTAAATCCAGTGACTATCCAGAGTAGCCTTGTGCGTGTGGTGGCTTAACCCTGTTCTACCTGCTCCTACTTTTGTCCCTTTTCCAGTGCTGAGTTCATGCAATATTCTAAGAAATTGGAGAAATGTAAAAGATTATTTGGGGAGTTCTGGGAGGAGCAGACCCTGCTGGCCCTGACTGTGGTGTGAAACCCATAAAGACCAGCCCTCCTCTCCCAGCAAGATTATCTTCATCACAGGAGCAGAAGTTTGAAGGAAGGAGAGAGGCACAGCTCACCCAAATCCACTGTCAGACATAATCTCCCTCCATTAGCCTCCCCTGTTTCTGCACACCTCTCACCACTTCACACTTCAGAAAGGCAGTAGCAGCTCCCAACGAAGTCCTGTCAGCAAAACTTATCCTGGAACTCATTCTGCCAATGCCACAAAGTCATTTTTGTGCCACCAGCTGTGATGAGAACAAAAGAAGTTATTTTTTCCCCAGGGTAGCAAAATTTAATTTTGTCTCTATTGGCTTTGAGTTGGGCTCAAATAAATCCAGTCCCCAAGGCCACCTTTTATTGCACTGTTATAGGAGAGGTCCAGGGAAGTGCATATGAACGTGCAGCATGCTTTTAATAGGATATGGGACTAGTAATTGCCGTGTGACTTGAATGGGTAAATGAGCACAACCGAGACAATACCAAAGAAAATGCAGCTCACAGTAAAGTGAAAGGCAGAACACAGCCAGATAGCATTTGCACAGACCTCCACTGAAAATCCTTTAAAACAGCTTATGTTTTTTTATATCATTTTATGGAGATGCCCCCTTTAGCAGGCTGCAAAAGCTTAGCAAACAATTACTTTGCCTAAAAGTGGAAAATAATAAATGAATGTGCACCGACAGGGGAATTTAGTTTTGCGTAAAAGTAGATAGACGCAAACCTAAATCGTACAATTTCTTTTCTGCAAGTTGCAAGTTGAACCCCTGCAAACTTGGCCCAGCTGAAGGGGTTGATGGCTGTGCTATCATTGGCATGAAAGCAGCCAAGAGCTCTTGAGAGCACATGTATCCACCTGTGTGGATTTATGCATATTTTCTATAACAGAG
This sequence comes from Acridotheres tristis, assembly GCA_037013685.1. Taxonomy (NCBI): domain Eukaryota; kingdom Metazoa; phylum Chordata; class Aves; order Passeriformes; family Sturnidae; genus Acridotheres; species Acridotheres tristis. The sequence continues at coordinate 135,839,709 of CM072886.1, read as the reverse complement.
CATGTTAGTGGTCATCTTTACATATTAATTTCCAATGGAGTATCTTGGCAAAAGTTTAGTTAAGCTTACAGATCAGTTCAGCAGCACAAAATACTTCACTCGAGATTCTCAGTTCTCAGTTACTTTCTTTCAGAGCTACTAGCACTAGCAGAGCACAGTAAACAATAGTGTAGGATTGTGTGGGAATCTCTGAGTACAGTTGAGGAAAATTGAGGTGCAAGAGAGTTTTTGTACCTGAAAATAGTTTGTCTCACACTGTGTTTCTGTGTTTGTGAAAGTGGCTGCACTGCTCTGGCATGGAGGGCAGGAGGCATTCAGATGGCTAAGCCTGAGCACTGCCATACAGAGTCTTTTCATGACAATATCTATCAGTCTGTGAGAAGCAGCGAAAAAACATCTTCCAGTGTCATGGAGGGCTGCACCTGCAAGACCTTGGTAGTCAGTGAAGAGTGACTTTGCCACCTGAGTGCCCTTAGCTACTCTATTAAGGTACCCACCTGCATGTTAAACTGAGAATATAGCTGGGGAAATAAGCAAGAAACAGGATAACAAACATGGAAAGTGATTAAATAGCTTCTAACATTTGATGCAAGGCTCTTTCTGCTACCAGGATAAAAAGGGCAATAAAGGATTGGTTTTGAAGTTCTGCATTCAATGACAAAATAAAAATAATCCAGTTCAGACTGCGGATGAAGTCACATGAAGTGGCCGAACCTGCCTATATCAGCAAGAAAGGTCTCTCTTTCACTGTTTCCCCCAGGACAAGAGATAATAAACATGAAAAGTAGTGGTAGATCAACTGATGTTAAGTAGTAGTTTACTACGGCTGCAAAATTCAGCTGTGTGTTGTCTACATAATGCCAATCATGCTTGAGCCATACTGAACCTCCCACTCACCCAGTACCCTGTTTCCAACAGGGCTGGTAGAATACACTTAGGGAGCTACAGAAAGGCAGGATGAGTACGGCACATGCCTTCCCTGGTACAGACACCTGAGTCAGAAGCTGTTTCTGGACTTTACTACTGAACATCCTTGAAGCATTTATCATCTGAGTCCTTGGTTCTGGTGCACAGGTGTCTAGAGTCATTTGAGGTATACAGACACCTCCATGTGTGGCTTGACACAAGGTGTATAATTGAGCCATAGACTTCCAGAGTGGAAACTGGACTTCAAATGGCAAAAATCATTTACATATAAGCAACAAATCTGAGCCCTGAGACATCCAACATGAGACTTACTTTCAGACAGGGACAAGTAAATTGCCTACCTGTAGGCATTGCCTAAGTGTCTAAGCTCCCTCTGCAGACAGTGGACATCAAATTAATGGTGATTGACAAGTTCCCTTTTTCACTGGCTGACTGGGAGCACATTCTGGTTTTTTAGCTGTGAGTGTCTGGTCACATTTGACAAGCCCTGATTTTGTCCTTGTCACCTTGTGCAGTCTCCTATAGGTCTTGTGCAACAGCTGCCATTCCATGCATAAGCTTCCAACATCCTAGGGATGTAACACTGGACTTCCGCGTTTAGGAGGCTGAATGGAGTCAAGATTTCTGTTGAATATATCAGAGACTTGGACTCTGGGCTTAAAGGTGCTCATCTGTATGTAGGCATTGATATTTAGGTGTCTAAATCTTGAACAGACTCATACTCCAGAAAATGGTTAGTATTTTGCTAGTGTCTTGTCTTTTGTAAAAACACTTGCGTTTGATTGTTAGGCTTTTGGTAATAGGTATCATCTGTAAAATGATTGTTTTAGGTTGAGGAAAAAGTACTTTAAAAACCTGTTTGCATCTGATAAAAACCAACAGTGATAAAGAGATATAAAAGGAGAGAATCTAGAAAAGGGTAAATGTTAAAGGATCTCACTTTTCTACACATGTAACATTGTGAACGCTTTGCAATTATTTAATCATTTGCTTTAGAAATGGAGCGAAGCCTAATTTTTATGGTTATTGTTGCCTTTATAGAAACTTGTTTCATAACAAGTTGAGAGCTCAGTCTTCCACACACTCGAGTCACTCAGAGAAGTTGCTGTTATTTCAACCAAAGTTAGCACCAGCCCAAAACTACTGCAAATAATGAACTGAAGGATGTGCTTTTAGATAAGAGATGACTCTTTACTTCTTCGAAATTCACTGTCTTACTCTGTTTTGTGTCCTGAGAGCTGTGGGAGCATTAGTGCACTGTCTCTCAATGCCTGCAGACCTGCCTTGGGCATCACCATGCTCTCCAGCCCCTGCCTATGGTCACTTCCCTTTCCCATTCCACATGTCCATAATGTGCCATGTTTGCTACCTGCTCGGTGCCACCCAAAAGTGAACTGTTTGGTGGGAGGTTTGGAGGCGAGCCACAGTGAGAAGAGGCTGATCAGGAAGCTTGTCAGGTCCACCAGGATGTGTGCTGCATCGCTGAGCACTGCCAGGCTCCCGGCGATCTGCCCACCTGTGTGAAACACGAGTCTGGATCACAGCTCTGGTCAGAGCTCTGAGCCAGCCAGATCAAACTCAAGACCTGATTTGCTGAGAATCAAAGGGAACACTCAATTTTCGGTTATCATACACAAGACCCAAATCTCTTCAAAAATAATTTAATTTTGTACCTCATTCATGCTGTGAAAGGTATGAATTAATAGAAATACATAAGCCAAATTTCTTTATAAGAAAAAGACCTAAGAACAGTAAGAGCTGTGATACATTAGTTCTATAGTTACGTTATTATTGTACTGTTTGACTATTTTAATATCAGATTTTTTTTGTGAAAAGCCATATTAGGAATCACATTTCCAGTATCCTCCCACTATTTTTTCACAGAACACCGATATTTTTATGTAAGTACAATAGTTCAGAGACCTAGCTTATGGGATTAATTTCCTGTTTGTTACAGGAAAATATGCATGTTCTTCTTGCTGCCTGTTTATTTGTCACAGGCAACACTAAAACAGAAATACATGGAAAGATCCCAATAGAAGAACTGTGATAAGCAATCAACCATTTTAGTGAGGGCGTAGAGAAAAATGTTCTGTTCTCAGGATAAATCTAGTATTTTGAATCTGTAATGCATGACTTAATTTTCCTGCTAGAGCTCAAAAAATGTGGCTAAATATCATTTTACTCTGTGGGGGTTTGGATTTATGTGGATTCTGAAGGAAAAAAACCCACCAAATTAAAAACATTTTGGGTTATTTTAATCCACATTTCTTTTACTCGGTAAGCCAAATATAATTATTTTGCCAATTTCTTCTAACCATGTCTCAGGGCTAAAGGAAAATCCAGATAAACTAAAAGTTTGCTTTAAACTGCCCCAGCTCCTGGTGGCTGCAGGAGAAGAAAAGGATCCCAGGCACAACACTGTCCTTCCAACACATTACAGCAGGGGAATCTTTTCATCAAAGTGCAAATGTAGAAGAGTTGACATAATAGAAATAATAGAGCCAAAACACCTAGTTTCTGCATTTGGCAATGCATTTCCATTCTTCAGTCATTTAATTAATTTCAGCTCACTCATTTCTCCTGACCACAACCCATCTGAGAATTAATGAATCCTGAAAAACATCATAAAATGCCTCATTCAAATCTTCGGCAGCATACCACTGCCAAAAGGACATGTAGATGTATCTCTCCTTATAGCTGGAGCATTTTCATGCTAGCAGGATGGACTGTCTGCTTAATTTCCTCCTGGATGCATATTTTAGATTAGAATACCTAACACCACAAGGTATTTCAGCACAGAATTTTACTCAAAGTTACTTCTCAAAAGGGAGAAAACATGGTTGCAGAATTTGGGGGCATGTCATTCCTTGTGGTAAAATGAAAAATTCATCAGAATAAGTATTTCCCAGCACATGCTCAAGTGTAAATGCGCAGATACTTTTTGGTCATGGCATGTCTCTTAGACTTTCACTATTTTCAGGGTAAATGTATCTCAAGAGGAAGGCAGTTCTGCTTAGCAGGGGGAAGAAGGCTTGTCTGGCAGTGTCCAGTGTTAATAACCCAGGCATCAGGTATCTTTCAGCAAACAAATATGTAGACCATAAGCTATGAGCAAAACCCCATTGCATTTTAAATGCTCTATTTCCATGTTCTGTAGGACAGCATCTCAGAAGCTTGCTGCTAGCCTGCTGTCTTTGAAAAATGTTTGCAAATTATTATTTTATATATTGCTGGCATAAGTAATGCATTGGGAGAGTTTCAGAGATCTCAGTTTGCTTAACTTAGCAGCTTGTCTCACTGATCAAGTTTTTATGTTTTACTCTGACATGAGACCACATGCAGTGTTTGTATTTCTTTCTACTGCCCAAGTGGAAGTGCTTTGGAATCCACATTTGGTCCTTAACCACCAAAAATCGTTGGAAAGTACTGTCATATCTGGGGTTTGCACTGGGAAGTATTGATCTGATTGACATCTCCAGACCTATGGAGATTGTGATGGATTTTAGAAGAACAGAAGACAATTGTCTTTCAGAGAGAGTTGGTGGTGTATCAGGCTCAACCAGCAGTGTCCCATTTGGGAGAGCAGTAATGGCCAGCACACATGGTTTGAGAAAAAAAATATCACAGAAAGATCTGGGCATTCAAAGAAGCACAACTTTTCAACCTCTCTGAGAGTGATGCAGCTTTGTTTCTTCTGTTTAGCAGAATAATGCCCATGGAACCTGTTTGCCCTTAGAGGGCAAGGAGGGGAGGGGAAGATATTCTTTATCTTCAGGAGTAAAATAAGTGTTGTAGTTATAGGCTTTTACAGCTTTTTATCAATACTCCCAACAAGTGGCCTTTAAGACGTACCATTCCCTATAATGGATGTTTATAGCTTTATAGACCACAAGCAGTAGAAATTGTCAGTCACTCAATGGTCAATCATCAGGCACAGCAGTCTTGCCTAATGATTAAAAAAATTAAATGTATGGTTCATAATTACAAAAATTTCCATAGAGAGCTGTCTGTAACTGCAGTTAATAACTGGTTTGTCAAAGTTTAATGGTCTGAAGCAAAACGGTCTTCAAGCCTGTTACTTAAGCTGTCACTGCAAAAAAGCTGCATGATTCATTAAGCAAAATGAAACATTTAGTTAACATATCATCTGTCCTTCCAATTATCCTCTAGCACAGCCGCATTCACCAAACTTAAGCCTACTGATTATATGGTTTTGTTAATAATGCATTACTTCTGGCACTGGAAATTACCGCATGGGGATTAGCAACATGCACCAGTTTTCATGGGGGAAATGCAGTGACCTACAAGCAAGAGGGATTCATGCAGAGGGAGCACGTGGGAGGGAAGAGGTGGAGAAGTCCCTGCTGGCTTTGGCAGCCAGAGGAGAAGGCAGAAATGCAGCAACTCTTTCAGTGCCTCCACTTCTCACTTGCAGAAAAGACAAAGCTTTTCTGTTTCATTTTCATGGGGCTCCAGAGATGTCTGAGCTGGGGAAATATGGGTTTCAGTGGCCTTCCTGGCTGATTTTTGTTACATTGGCTGGAACACGTATGGCAAAAGTCTGTGGGATTCTTCATGCCTTCTCTTACCTCAGCTCACTGCAGAGAAGGGCAAATTAAAGAGCCAGGAGCTATCAGGTGGATATAAATATCACAGAATTCATGGAGAGAGCAGAGCAGTGAGACAAAATGAAAGCCAATGCTCTATGAGCAAGCCAAATACTTATATTGGATATTGTAGGGTGGGTCCACAAGTGAAAGCTAATTAGGTAGGGGAATAATCTTCCATTGATCCAGAGACACACTAGCAGACCAATTTAAAAGATAAATGTGCCCTGATATAAATACATTGACTTAACTGTAGAAAAACAGATGGTGAATCTGGCCCTGGATTTCCCTGGATTTTGAAAAGAATCTTGCATTTATTTTCAGATCCTGCTGCTAGAAGCCTCCATCAGTGCTGAGGTCTCACTGGCGTGGATAAATATACAAAATCTTTTAATCTTTTGAAAAAAAACGTAACCCAATTTATTAGAAACCTTTCGTGATGCTAAGACATGTGTCAGTCAAGCTTAAAGACCTGGAAGAACAGTTCAGACAATTAACTGATCTTTGTATTCCTACCCAGATGCAATCCTTGAATGAATATATGAAAATATTTTGATAACTTCACTTAAACCCTCTCCTCTCCCCAATTCTTTTGATAACCAGGGGCAAAGGAGAGTTATTTAGTGGCAAGTGAGTCCACCCTTGTCAGCATGGTCCCTGCAGTCAGAGTGCACACTGAAAGCAAGAGTGTGGCTGTGCTGGGCACCAGACTGGGCCCTTTTTGAACACACATACTCCCCTGTTATCTCAGCAATCATGAAGAAGGTGCAAATTACTGATGCTATGCAGAGCTTCCTCCTGGCTTGATGCTGCTCCCTCTTTCTGTTCTCATAAACCTGTGAGTAGCTGTGACAGTGATACGCTGGATTAGCTCCTGTAACTTCTGCTTCCTGCTGCTGCCTCTCTTCATTTGAATTCTTCTGAAGCCAGCTCATCCTTTGGGATAGAATGAAATAGAAGGTTAAAAAAGAAAAACCCTGGTTATTCAGGCGTCTAGCCCTACAGCCCCAGAAACGTTGTAATTAATGCTTTCAAAGGATAAAAGCAGCATTGGGAACAGCAGAGCAGGTCATAGAAGAGGCTTGCTCACACAAGCAAGGCTCTGTGGGAGGGAGCTGCACATGAAATGAGTGTTCTGGCTCTGTTTCCCAGCTCTTTGGGCTCTCCTACATCATTTAGCAGTTTATGAAGCACAGGGTGGCTTTCTTAGGCTGTATATCTCATGCACACCTCATGACTTTGAAAAAATTGTACCTCATGCAAATAGCTACCAAATTCAGCATAACATGGAGATAATTCTACCGAAAATTTCAGGATTTTATTCCCAAAAGTTTTGTCAGGAAAACTAGTCAAAAACAGCCCAAATGTCTTTTTCTTAAATATAATTGGCTAAAGATATTTCTCTCCTATCTCTGCACACAGAACTATTTTATCTCAAATTTCCACATATATACAAAATCTACCAATATTCCAGCAGAGCCTGAGCATAGAAAATATTAGCAAAAAAGTCTCAGAGGTATTAAAAAATCAAAGAAATCAATTCTCCTTAGTACGTAAAACCCACAGTACAGGTAGAACCTTCTGTGCCTCTGATTTCATGGTAAGGAGAGAAGTCCAGCAGAAGTGGCTCTTTGAGCGTTGCTCCATCATAAAGTGATTTCTCAGCCAAGTCTGCTCTGCCACAAAACCTCAGTATTGTGCTTCTCAGGGTTCCTGCACAGCACACATGGAGTGGGGTTACAGAGGTCTGGGACCAGACTCATTGCAGGGCAGCTGTGGAAGCTCCTGGATGACCACAACATCTGGAGCTTTCCGTAGAGTGACCAAGACAGTCCCCCTGGGAGGCCCAGGGTGGTTTGCTGAACAAGGATGTTCCCTTCTCCTTATCTCTCAACAGAAAAGAGCCCAAATTGCAAAACAAACCCCTCTAACCCTTCTCCCAGGGGGACTTGAAACCATTCTGTCTCTCCCAATACAACACTTGTTGCCAGAGCTACTCCTGATGTGATGAGTGCACTGAGCCTGTGGCACCAGAAGATGAATTCTGCCAAGATGCACATACACACCATCCCTATAACCACATGTTGCAGTATTTGAGGTCTGTGTGTCCAGGGGCTACCCAGGAGCACAACAAACTCCACTGGGTTTTTTTCTGAAATTAGCCTGGGGGCAAGATGTGGGACTGGGCTTAGTTGCCCCCGTAATAACAATGGCTTTTCCCCATTTTGACTTCAAACTTTCCTCTGGGACTAGGAAGAATTATTTCTATAGCTGAGTGAGGAAAACCTGTGCTCCAGGAAGTAACATGAATCCCGGTGACTTTCTGTAGTGTTTCTGCACTGTTTATAGAAGTGTCAAGACTCCTAAAATCCCACTAGAAAGAAATCAGCTGGTGGCTGGCAATATGCAGTGGTCAATGTCCAGAAAAAAAACTGTACTGAAATCACAAGCTTTTTCCAGCGGCTTTTTTTTTGGGCAGCCTGAGGGGGCTGCAGCTGCTCAGCAGGTTTGAAGTCCTGCCAGATGCCCCACACTGGTGGGCAAGAGGCAAAGGCACCTGCAGAGCTGATGCCTCTGCCTTTTATGTTCATCAACATCACAGAGGTACTGGCGAAAGAAGAGCTGACCCATCTTGGCAGCCAAGCCCTGCAACTGTAGATAATCAGTGTGGATTTGGTCCTGTAAATATTATTGAGATGTTCCAAGGGTGTGATGTTCCCCTGAGTCAGCCTGTTTCCCAGCCAGGTTAGCATGTGGTCTCTGTTTGCTCAGTGGGGGTGACTGATTCCCCCTGTATGTCAGGAGCTTGTGTGAAAGAGCAACTGGTCAGATTTAATGCCTGATGCTTGGAGACAGTGAGTTTTCTTAGTCCTTTTATCAGCATTTTCCGTTATTTTCTTCACAACAACAAATAAATAGGAGTTGGAGTGTCTAGGGAATGGGCTGCCCATCTGGCAGCTGGGGTCCCCACCAGCCAGTTCTTCTCCAGCCCTTTAGTTTTCCATTTATCGGGTTCCTCATGTGCACTGTGTCATTTTTGTACAATATTTTTCTGATGAATTAGACACAGAAGGTACCACAAATTAATTCCTTCCAGATGGCTGAATAAAATGCTGTAGTTCTCTCACTCTTCCCAGGAGATCAGGGCAGGCAAGATTTTCTTTCTCATGATCTCTCTCTGGAGTTAACTTCCAATGCTTTTCTATAGTTTGCATGTAAAATTAATTTCCCCTTACCTCAGTTTTCATCAACTGGCATTGAACATTAAAATCATCTTAATGACATGAGTCATGATCAGCTCAACAGCCTCTCAGGCAGGGATGCCAAAATCACTGCTGCATATTCTGAGCCACTAAGTCCTTTCCTTGCTGTTAAAAAAATAAGCCGCCCTGTGATCTCCCTCTCTTTTGTTTTTTGTCTTTCAGTCTCTCTGTTAACTAACAAAGCTTCAGGGCATCACTGAGGGGCAGGAAAGCACTGTCCACAGATCTTGCTGGACAGATGCAAAAGCAAACAGAGACAGCATAAACCCACAAATGTAACATTTTTCTGTCTAAAGGGCACCTAAATAAAAGTGCCCCAGTTGCCAGAGGTGGTGAGCATTCACTGCTCCCTTTGAACTTGCAGAACAGCATCTGGCCCGACGAGTTGGGAAAACTCCTGCCAGTTCCTGTACCTAACCATTATTTTTCCCTTTCAAAAGCTGCCTGCCACTAATTAAAAGAATCTAAGAATCTAAGAGGCAGTTTTATAAAAGTGTGAATCAAAAGCTTAAGGTGAAAAGATCAGCTTTGTTAGACCAGAAACTGCTTCATAGTGTTTTACAGCAAGATGTAGCCTTTGAGCATCAGGTCTCTGTACCAGCATATTGCAGAGTCACAGATTAAAAAATAATCTTTTCTCCACTTCAAATTCTCTTTTCTTTGTAAAAAAGATAGTCAGGGGAATGTCACTTAAAGACTCCTACTGAGTCATGCCCGGAAGGGGGAAGCAGAAAATATTAATACATATTGCAGATTTCACACAAATCATTAGCAATAGCTTTTTATTACAACTTCCTTTCTGTTTATTTTCACTTGATCTGCTGGGTGCCTTGATCTGAAGGCTTATGGGAATAATTGCTATCCTCCTAGACCATTATGAGTTCCCCTGTCAAAAGAGGAAAATGTGGAATCACTGCACTTTCCACAGGAGATCATCTCCTTCATGAGGGAAAATAGTAATTTTCTGGTGCCTGAAAGGATAACGAAACTACCTTCAGAGAAAAATTTATCAAAGCCATAGTCATTTCCCTTATGCTGGCACCATTCCGATTTCAATTGATGTACCAATCTTGAATATTTTCAAGGTATGTAAGACCCTGTTAATAACCTGACTGTCCAGTTTCTCCTTCTCCTTACTGTGGGCACAAAGTAAAGGCAAATATTTATATATTTACATACATTTAGATATCTAGTAGATTCATGCCCTTATTTGGCCTCATTTTGAGGGCCTGGCCCTGTATGCATAAATGTATTGTGAAAAGTTTTCTTTCTACATAAAACTGTAACAATAGCTGCCGGAGACAGACCAGAGGTACATGTAGCCAAGTATCCAAATTCAAATATCCAAATGAGCATGAAGGAATACATAAGGTCAAAGTACCAAAGAGGAATATTCCCAGAGAGTTACTGCTCCCGAGTTCTGAACCAGAGCTCCTGTCCAATATCTCTTTACAGATCTGTATTCCACATACCCAGCTGACTTGAAAGTATTGAGTTCCACAATTTAATTACGATATGTGTAAAAATAATGTGTCTTTTGTCACTCTGGAGCTGTCTGCCTGCTATTTTAATTAGTTTCTCTAGTGTTGGAAATAATGAGTGACTATTCCCTGTTTACCTGCCTCACATCATTCATGATTTTATGTATCATTGTTATACCTCTGAACCATCAATTTCTGAGCCGATGCCTTAGCTATTTAATTTCTGTTTCATATCACTTATACCTTAGTTCTAATTTTCTTTCTGAGATGAAGTGGGCAAAACTGAATTGAGTGTAATGGAGATGGCATATGGCCAGTCCTGGGCAGACACAGCCCTTTCTTCAGGGTCCTAGTGTCACCTGCAGGGGGGCAAAGGCAATGGGATTGGGTTTTCTGTAAGATACTCTGTGCTACTGGGCCAGCTGGCAAGCCAGTACAAAGGAGACAACCACAGCTAAAACAGTCCAGAAATCACAAGAAACACCTATCATCTTCCTGAGCATTGATTCTGTAAAGGAAAAGGAGTGGTGGAAAGCCTTTATTTGATGGGGACTCTTTGATCTCATAAGAGTTTTCATATTGCCTATGGGAAGAGAGAAAAAGAAGAAAATGTTCCTTATGTGCTTGCTATAGAAAATCACTCTTCACCTGAAGAAATCATCTCCCAGGTTCGCTTCAAACTTTTTGCCTGGTGGTATGAGCCTGGCAGACAAGAACCAATTAGGAGTCTAAAGCCTATATATAAGAATATCTACAGGTAAATGCTCTGTGTTAAAAAGTTTTGCAGGAAAACAAACCCTAACATTTTCACACAAGTTTCCTGCTTTCAGCATTGCCCGCCCCTGGTTTTTTTCCCCACCTTGTCTCTTGTCTCAGAGACAAAATAAAAATCAAAACATTGAGACTTAAAGCCTTGAGTTTCACTTGTGTAATGGTATTCAAAATCCCATTATAAAGACAGATAAAGAACATAATAAGAAATCCACACTGGATCAAGCCAAACTCTAGCTCATAGCATAGCTGGCACAATCAGATGCAAATCTAGTGATTTATGAAGTGGGATATTTAATATTTCTGGTCAATATTACAGTGATCTGTTGCCAGCAAGAAATAAAATACCCTGGCCTGTCTTCATTCATGGACACTTGAGTAATTTGGCCAAGCCATTACCTAGACCACGATAAAGGGTTATCTAGATCACTATATAGATGATAACAAATAGAAAAAATTAGAATATAATTGATTAGTCATTAGAATTTATTCTCTTTTAATACCACCATTGCCTGTGAACAGACCATACAAAACTATCTTAGTTCAGACCTAATTTTAAGATGCACGATGTATGACTTATGGACAACATGTTTTGCATGAAGCAGGAGGCTCTGAGTGCTCAGCTTCAGACCCTGTAACCATTATGGTTCATAACCTTCCTCAAGTCTGGTGGGAAGTGGAGTCCTGTCCTGAGGCCCATCCTGTGTAATGCCTTCCTCTGTTACTTGGAGGAGGAGGAGGTGTAGGGCACCCTGATCATGTTGGCAGATGATGCCAACCTGGACGTGCAGCTGATAGACTGGAGGGCAAGGCTGCTATGAGGAGTCTGGAGGAAGAGCTCAAGAGGAGCCATCTAATTTCACCAGAACAAATATAAAGTCCTACAGCTGGGGCAGACAGATTTGTGAGACCACATCTTCAATATCGTGTCCAGCTTTGGGGTCCTTAGCACAGGCAGGATCAGTAAATCAGTGCAGGTTCAGCAGAGGGTGACCAGGATGATTAAAGGCTGGAGCACTTCTGTGGAGATTGGACTTTTTGTGAGCACCTAGATGTAACCTGCCAATATTTTCGAGGAGGCTATTGAGAAGATGGAGTTTAATTGCTCTGCATGGAGGAAGGATGAGGTCATTGGTCATAAATTGAAACAAGTTCTGATTTAATATAAGGGGAAAAAAAAAAGATTGTGAAGTTAATTCCCTATTGAAGCACATTGCCCAGAATGATTGTGGGGTTTCTATCCTGAGAAAATTTTTTCAAAACTAGATTGGAGACAACCCTGAGCAACATTATTCAACCTCTTGGTTGGACCAGAGACATTCTTAGGGTCCCTCCCAACATGAATTGTCCTATAAATCTACAACTGATCTGACTTTCTAAGGGCTCAGTTGAAGCTCACCCCTTTTTTAACATTTCAAGTTTTACATGGGAAGCTTTAATGCATCCAAACCCTCTAGTGACTACAGACAGGTCTGGCATGTGCAAAACACTCTCCTCCACAGCCCTGAGTGCAGGGAAAGGGGTCAGCTTTCAGGCTTCCTACTCACATGGTCAAGATAAAACTAGTTTTGTTCCCTGTGTATTGTAATGATGGCATTTATTAAAAAGAAAGAGGCTGGGGGATGGCTAGGAAATAGGCAATCTGTGTGTAAATAAATTCTGTTGAAAGCATTACAGCTGCTCATTAATGCTACACATGGGGGACAGAAAAATGTGGTAATTTATATCAAAGGCTAATATGAGCTTATTGCTACTATTGGCTTAAGGCAGCTGCTCTGTGAGCCCAGGCCCAGAGGGCTGAATCTCCTCATGGGCTGGCTCTGGCTCATGGGTTGGCACCCCAAGCTGCTGGGTGCAATGGGAAGCAGGGCAAGGGCTTCCCTTGTGCTACCAGCTCTTTCCAACAGGAGGGAGACTCTGGCTCTCAGCCCCATTTCTGGTTATTTCTGAACAGAGTAATTAAATGGTGCAGTTAATCAAATTTCATCTGTCAGGAAAAGCAAAATGGAGCTTCAGCACAAAAGTCACATGGCTGGATGACAAGTCTTCTTAATTTTGGAGAGCTGAACTACCACCTCCATCATTCAGCCACCTCAGGACCACCAGTGTAAAGCCCTCCTGGGACCAGCCCTCCAGCTCAGGGGTCATTCCATGTAGCTGCAGAATCAGCCAAAAATTGCAATTGCTGCAACTGCAGCAATTCAATCCTAAATTCAATCCTAAATTAAGAAATAATTATCAGAAAAAAATTTACTCCAGAAGGTGTGTCAGCTCTCAGATGGGAGGATCAGCTGCCACGGATTCTTGCCCCCAGTGTGTATCTTACCCTTCTGCTTACCAGGGATATTCCCCATTAACAGAGATCCAGGAAAAAAATGCTTCCTCACAAGGCAGCCTAACAACTGTCCCTGTCTCAGGGGATCTTATAATGGGTTTGCCCAGAGTTGTCCTTTGTGTCCAAAGGTTGCAAGGGGCCGAAGGACCTCATGCACTGAAGCTGTGCCTACAAAATTGCAAACTTTCAAAAAAAGACTGAGCATCTTCAATAACTAAAATGAACTTCAGAATCATATGGGATCTTTTTGAAATATAAATATTACCACAGAAGTAATTTTGGACAGTGCCATCTATATTTATGGAGCCATGTAATAATATTTAAATAATAACCCAGACGTTCAAATGACTAAAATATGATGGCAGTGACCCCAGTATAAGAACATGAAGAGACAGATTTCCATTTGAACTGACAGTGTTTATGCCAAGTTTCTGTCCCACACGTTTTAAGAGAGCCAAGCAATAAATAACCTGAAAACCAATGAGATAATGGAAATGTCAAGAGGTGCTAAGCTGTAACTGAGCAGTGATTTTCTTTTAAAAATACTTGCTAGTCTGAGTCAAGAGGAAGAATGAAAAAAAGTCAAACTGCAAAACTATTTTGTGATAGACACTTATACTCATTTTTTAACCCCATCTACAGTATTTCATGTTTTCAGAGTATCTTTCCTCACTCAAGCAAGCATTTACTCACAAGACCTCTGGCACACAAGAGGTACATTATCTCTAAGCCAAACAGACTATCCACAAGAATAAAGCATTGCCTTTCTTTCAAATAAAATGGATAATTTAGACATTCAAGCATGAAGGAACCTTGAATCAAACATGGTGTCAATAGCACAATTATAATTCAGCCTAAAATTGCAGCATAATCCATGAGATTTTGCATCCTACAATAAATCTACTAAGCTTATAAAATACATAGCAAGAGACACTTGCTTCAGCAGTAGATTTGTTCAATCCATCACAGACACATCAGACTGTTGTCTAGTAAATGTTTCAAATATCTAATAAGAAAGTTTGGGAAGGAAAAAGTTGAACAAAACATTTGGAAAGTAGTAAAATGTATGCACGGTGAAATTCTTCAGACTGACTCCTGCAGCTGGTTGGCAGATTGGTGATCTCACATTGCTCTGACACAAAAATGTCAGTGAAGGAAACAAAGAGTTGTGTTACCTGTCTAGGGCCAAGGAGTACTTCTTGGTGTCCCTCTCGCTCACAAGACAAGTTCTTTCAAGACCCTTTTCAGAAGCCATGAAGAAAGTCAGTGGGGTTTTGCTTGGTTTTGCCCCTTAAACTCTCTTTTCTCTGAAGCGATACGGGCAGAAATGTCCTCTCAACTTATGCAGAAGTCTTTGCCAAATATTTAAAAATGGAAATGTTTTAATAATCTTCTGAGAGAAACTGCAAGAGAAAGCTTCTTTCCTAGTGCCAGTGGCGTCACTACCATGCCAGCCAGTAACTTGCTGAGCATGTTAGATTGGAGATGTGGGCCTCCCTCCCTCCCTCCCTGTTTTTCTTTTTTTTCCTTCCATGTTTGATGGTGGATGTGCTCTTTGGTCACACAGGGGGAGCATGCTCTGCCAGGCCCAGGGTCCAGCACAGCGGAGCACACTCCAGTGTGCGCAAAGGAGCTCACGTGGATGCACTGAAACAGAGAGCATCAAAAGAGGTCATTAAAACAGCCTGATTTGCCTGGAAACAGTCAAACCCCTGTTTGCCTTTCTGCATGCTTGGCTTGGGAGGAAAGTAAAACCTCCCTCACGCCAGCTTTGTGCAAGCCTTTTAATCTAAGCAATCGCTCTAAGGACGGATTTCTTCTCCTGGTGTGTTCTCTCCTAATGGTTCGAAACAGGAGAGGCTGCTCATTATTGCCATTTGCAGCACAGGTTATTGAAATCTTCATTTCAGCAGGAAGGACTGTAGGTTGTTACTTGTGCTTTATTCAGTTTGTTAGTTCTATTGACAGCCACAGTCCCTGGAGGGAAGGAGAAGCCCTCCAGCCTCACCTCTCTCACAGCCTGACCTCAGACATTTGCTTCAGCACTAATGGGAAATCTTGCACTGGTACTGACTGTGTTTTGCCATATTATTGGCAGAAGCAGACTGTGAGTGAGAGCCCTACCTGTGCACAGCTTTTGTGGGAGAAATTAGAACAAGGCCGTGGGGGGCTGCACGTAAATTCTGCAGTCTTTTTTACCACAGGTACTCTAATATGAATGTGATGAATTGGGATTGCCCCTTCCTTCCCTCAGCTTTCAGAGCACATACTCTGTCTGAAATTCATGGGGACAGGTGGTACATTTGTACATATAAATGCAAACAATTTGGCTTATGCCAACAGAGATCCACATGTTGCCTCCCACATGTCAGCTGTGCAAACACTTCCCTGGAACCTGTGAGCCAGGGAGCTGACTGTATCTCAGGCATTTTCCTGAACAGCCACAGCAGAAATGCATGTTTTTTCCACAATGTGCTGCCCATCTTTGCTGCTCTAATGCCCTTTCCTTGAGAGCCTTTTCCCAGGTTCTTATACCAAATTTTGCACCCTTATTAGGTGGAAGAGATTGATTTTACTACTCATTCCTGGAACTTCCTATCTTCTTCTGAACTGTAAAAGGTTGCTCTTTAATGTTTTTAAAATTGATGCCACTTACTGACCCTGAAAACCAGCAAGGCTGGTTTGAGAAGAAACTCAGGTCCAAGGATATGTAGTATGGACACAGGGCATTTGCAGGAAACTTGGAAAACAGAAATGCCACATTTCTTGTCACCCCAGAAACGCCACTAAGGAGCAACTTTATTCTGCTGCCAAGAGAGAGTAAGGGAGGAAAACGAAGGTGGCCTCTCCAGCTGTGCACCCTGGAACCTGACACAGGCTTATAATAGCTCACATCCAGTGAGAGATTCTGCTGGCTCCCCATCCCATAAATATCACCATTATTGCAGTGTCTCTGTAAGCATCTCAATTAATCTTTCCTTCAGAAATTACCAAAGAACAACATCCTGTTGCAAACTCTGGATATCAGAAAAATAAACCTGACCTGGAACCTGATTTACAGGGGATATCAGCTTTTCTAGGGTGCTAAGACAAAGTATCAGGTCTAAGCACCTTCAATTTGAGGAAAATTTAAAATCCACCTCAGAAGATTACAGGTAAAGCCAGTTTCTGTTTCGAATCACTGTAGGCATGTAACTTTTGTTAGTGAGATGGATGAGTTTCCATCATTTTGCAAAAGGATCTTGAGCCTCAGGTGCATACCAGCAAAACGAAACCATAGATCATTCACAGCATTTAATCTGGACTTCTGTTTTGTGTTTATTATTGTCAGTGCTGATGGTTGTGCTTCTCAGGAGACAGGCTGTGAGGCAGGATAGAAAGAAATCTCTTCTGAGCTATCCACAAAGACTTGGGTTTCCTCTTTACACAGACTCTGAAACTCATTAAGAGAGAGACAGCACCTGTCTATGGAATTTCTGTTTCAGAAAAATTATTCAGACCATCTAATAAATTCATCTCAGGCTTTCAATAATAATGCAGTTTGTTTCTGAGCCTACATTAAAAATACCACAAATCCAATCATACCAGTTTTAATGACCCCAGTCAAGGACATTTCTCAAGATTTGCATCCAACACAGACATGTAAGACATTGCACTGGCTTTTGCAACTGAAATCTCCTTGTCATTTTTATCCAAAATCTCCGTTATAAAAAGGCATATCCCTGATCCCATTTCAACAGCTACACTTGAAATATGAAAAAAATCCAATCCCTCTCATCCTGTCATTATGGGAGTGGATACTGACAGCTTAAATGTACAGAGTAAAAATCAGTGCATCTATTAATTGAAAATGCCACTGAAGTCGATCATTTTTATGAGCCATGAGACATCTTGAAGATCATCTGCAAAGAGTTTCTCTACCTTTTTCTGGCATCAGCTTCAGTACTGCATCACCGGCAGCCTAGGGATCCAGGCATTTGTGATTTCTGGGGCTTGGTTATTGCACTTTTTACATTTGTAGTGAGAATATGCTTTTTCACCCAGTGAAGTTCCAGTGCCTTCCAGCCATCTGTCATTTTGGGATCCAAGGCTGGAAGCAAGACAAATGGAAAGAAAATCCACTTTCCTCTTCTTGTGAACCCTTCAATGCAGTAACCCTTTATAAGTGAGTGTCAAAAGGAAAATATCTACCCCAATTTAGATCCAATTTAAAAATCATTAACAGGATGTTAATGTTCAATATTTTAAAATACTAAATTTTTAAACATCAATATTTTTTATCTTAGATTTGCTGCCAATTTCTCAGAAGAATGGAGACTTTTGGTAGTAACTGACTGAGAGGTAAAAGTCATCTGCAATGTTTTAGATGGGTATTTTTAGATTGCACAGAGTCATTGGGGAGAAAAAGACTTTTGAAGCCCTTGTCAAAGAAATTCAAACTTGCATTGAGAGGGGGGATTTGGAAGGAACATGGTACTATTCTGGGGTGTACACCTTTACTTCCAACAGTAAAAGTATATGCTGCTACCAAATCAAGTAGAAATCCTTCTACAGAGCCTGGGGCTTCGGGTCAGGACATCAACTCCTCACGTGAACAGAGTTCCCAGAATGTCCAGAGTTCCTGCTGGTGAAGCCAGTGGTATGAGACAGCCTCTCCCAAGGCAGGAGCATTTGGAGGAGCTCAAGGCCTTGCTATGGATGGTGGGAGAGCCCAGGGTGCCCAGTCTGGGCAGGGAGCACACTGGTAAATAGATGAGGAGATAGGGATGAATCTGGACCCCAGAATGGGAATCCTGAAGGACACCACACACATGAGCCTTGCACAGCTACAAACTTCCTCTGGCCCATGCAAGGCCTCTTGAAGGTTTTTTTTCTCCAAGCTGTGACATGAATATGGGTTTAATCGGTACAGTGGGATGGGGGAAAGGGGGAAAGCAAGGTTTAGCATTTTTTTCTCCTTTTTATCTTATATATTCAAACTTTTATCTTTATCTCATTTTCATAGGGACAACATATCAGGAGTACTCTGAATCAGCTTCCCAATGTTTCAGCTGAACCCTCATTGTACAAATAACCCAGCTGTCATTAAGTTCCTTGGAGAGACCAGGCCTTCAGAAGTACTGCCAAGAAATGTTATTTTGATACCAAGATACTTTGCTTTTCTGAGAGTATGGCAAGCTACTGTGGTGTCTGAGTGTCCCAAAAGTCCAGTCCAGGAGTAGCACAGTCTAATCTTAGAAAAGTTTTTCATTCTAGGCTGTAGCTGAAAAGAAAAAGACAGTGCACTTGAAAAACTAATGCTAATGTCATCTCAAATGTTATTGTCAAAGACTGTGCCAGCTTTTGTTATAAAAATATATTATCTTTCTCTGAGCACTTAGTGGTTTTCTGTCTCTTTTCCATTGCAATTGCAAAGGGCTTCTGCTTGGTTTTGTTTTTATGATGTCTGAAGTTGGTTAGGGAATTAAGCCTGTAATTGCATTGCTAACAAGTATTTCTTAGATACATTTATTTTTCCTTGGGGAAAGAGACTGTTAGGAAGAGAGTACACATATTTCGGCAGCAAAAGAGACAGCTATGACATTTGGCTCCTAAGTTACTACCTGGATATCATTTTAATTGTTTTCTTCTACTAATAAAATATAGTAACTTTACTGCATTAGTTCCTTTATTACACCTCCAATATACATTTCATTGTCATGCTCTTCCTAAGTACATTTGGGTCATGAAGATACATTACAATATATATTGAGAGCCAGTTTGTTAAAAACGCAAGGAGTTCTGCATTATTTCTCACCAGTGCAAAACTAATTGGTTTTTCTCAGGTACTGCATATATATTTATTTTCCATTTTATCATCTCTATAATTGCAGTTTGAATTAGGAAAAGGACAGAGCGACCTGGTAAAAGCAGTTGCAGGGACAATTTGTGTTTTGCTTCCCAGCAATCAGGATTTCTCAAGCCTGTCAAATTGTGGTGGGTGTTGAAGCATTGCTCACATCCTTCTTGCCTGGGCCGTACTGGCCATTGCTCAAGCATTTTCTCTTTCTTCCTCAACTTCCAAATTTTTTTTTGCAATAATCTGTATTACTGGGAGGAAGGAAACCAGGTCTCACAATTCAAATGTTCAAGAACGCTGAAACTTTGAAGAAGTGAGGTGGTTTTTTGCCTACTCCCTTTCTAGTTTCTGAGTATGTACAATGCACTCAGGGACCAGGGCAGCTGAGCTGCAGTGTGAGCTCCCCAGCCACACCTGTGCCAGGTGTGCACATTCCAGGTATGCACAGGGATGGCATTCCTGAAAATTCCTGGTAGGAGGGAGCTCTCCTTGCCCTGTCTCCTGGAAACTGCTTCTGGGCAAGACATTCTTTGCAGCCACATATTTTCTCTCTCTTTTCTGCTAAAGAAAAACTGAAAAGTCCAGTATAAGTCTGTGGCTGGGACTTCAAAGACTGCTGCTCTTGCACTGCATTATGGCATGCAGCAATGTACCCATGATGTAAGGGATCCAAATGGGACACACTGGGTGTCTTTCAAGCCAGAAAACACAGGGGGATTCTGCATCTGGCATCTCAGAGGTGCAGCACTTATGTGATCCCCAGGTAGCACCCACCTGGACTCCCAGACAACTTGAAGGGACATCAACCTTGTAACCTGAAGCTAAACCTGTGGAAATAGTTGAAACACTTCTGGTTTAGGGAAGCAAAGCACGCTAGATAAGCTATAATTTTAATGGCATTTTCCACACATGCATACCTTTGAGCTGCCTACCATAAGTCTGTTTCCTGCCTGGATTCTCTGGGTACCTTTTATATGGTGCATATGAAGCATCTGGAAATTAAATGAACAGTTAAATAATGGCTCTCTTGTGTATGGAGCACAGTAAAAATTACGCAGAGAGTTTTTATAACTTTTTTAATATAATAAATTTAAAGAGACTGAATGCTGGTTTTATGATATGAGATTTCCAGATTGCTCCCAAGTCAGCAACAAGCTATTCATAATCTTTTATTATAGCATTGTCATGATGACTGTAATCAAGTCCCTGAGCTACCTGATGATACCAGGGGTAGCATCAAGCTGGTGAATGTGGATAAGTTTGCATTTAATATGATGTTTAAAGACTCTGGCTCCTGGTTTTTTCTAATATTAAAACTCTGTTGATAAATTTGGATCTAGTTTTCTCTTTAAAAGTGTTTGGGTTTTGTAGATATCTGTAGGATATCAATGTATGAGCTGATTTGGTAAAATACAAGTTTGTGTTCCTACTAGAGCAAACTTCTTCACCAGCCTCCCTCTACTGTCCCCCTATCTACTATCTACTATCTGGGGTTTTCAAACACGGATAAAACTTTGATCTAAGCAAAATCTGTTAGGAAGGCATCTAAGTAAGAGCATGCTGATTATTACAAAGGTTGGTAGCACTCACCTGCTAGGCTTTTTGGCTTTTTTCTGCATACCAATACCACAACATTGCAGCATGAGCTGAACCCCAGTTCTTGCAGAGCATCTGGGCTGACCTCATACCAAGGGCTGAATCAGAGGATTTGCTTTGATGCCCTGTTCCATGTGTTTTAGCATTTTGAGGTGCCATCTGCAAAAACAGGCCTTCTGTTGGGGTTTGCACACATCAATAAATTAAGTAATTGCTCCAGGTCATCTTGTGCTAGTGCTATACAGACAGAAGTGTGTTACAGCCGTGACACTTGCATTTGGAAAATGTAAATCTTCTCCTCTTGCTAGGACCCAAACCAGAACAACACTTCCCCCTTTTTAGCCTCATGGCTGGGCTACCCATTCCTGTACAGCTCACACAGCCTCCTCTTTAAGCCTCCAATGATGGATATTCCTCATGCAGTCTATTTCTGTGCTTAATTACTTCTGCTATTAGAAAGCTTTTCCAAATGCCTAACTTAAACCTCACTGTAATTTAAACCATTATTTCATGATGGAGAATTAATTCCTTCCCTCTCTACAGCTACCTTTTATATGTTAGAAGCCAGTCGTGCCTCTCTCTTCTTTTCATTTAGCAAACAGCTCCAGTTCCTTTGGGCTGTTGCTTTGGACTGTTCTCCCCTGGACCCTCACCAGAGGCTGGATTGCTTCTGAGCATCAACAGCTGGGCACATGTTCCAGCTGGGGCCACGCCAGTGCTGAAAGAAGAAAGATTTCCACCACGTGCCACGTAGACAAAATCCTGCTTATATATCTCATGGCAATGGACACTTCTCTGGAAACAGGATAATGTTACTTACCTTGTTTCATTTGGTGATTTACTAAGTGCCCTCTCCACCCAGACAGATCTCCTTCTGTTGTCCTGGTGCTTATCCTACTTTGGCTATTGCATATTTGAGGAGACAATTGCCACTACCTGTGTATAAATACTTTTCACTCAATCTATTTGAATCTTCTTTTTTCTGTTTTAATTATTTATTCAATTTATCAAAAGTATTCTGAATTCCAATCCTATTTTTCAGTCCTTCAGGTAACCCTCTCCAGATGGAGGTCATCTGAAAAATTAATAAACACATCCTGTATGCCTCTGTTCATAGCAATAATGAAAATATCAAATAATTCTGGTGAAGGACAAACCACAATGAAGCCTTGGCTTAATGAATTAAAATGCATGTGTACACAATCTGCAATTGATTTAGCACGGAACTCTCAGATGTGGATACCCCACCTGTGGTCGCCATGGCGATGTTGTAATATACAGCTGGAAGTCCAACAGAAACAATGATAGCATAGTGAAAACCTTTGGAAGTTATCCTTGTTTTCTAACAGGAGTCTAAATGCTTTCTTGGAACCATGTTTGACCAGGGTAATAGATGGTGTCCTGGAAAAAGGCCTCAGGACTTAATTTTTAGCACCTGTGCCCAAGAAAATGGGGGAATATTAGTCTCTATCTGTTATTTTTCTGAGACTTTGCTCTTCACACTTGCCACATGGAAAGACTCGGGTCAAGGCCTCGAGAGTGGGTTACTTGTGGAGATTTGGTGGCTGCAGTTCCACAGCAGTAACCTGCTGGGTGGTGAGTACATGTTCCTACTCATTTGGCTCTGCAAGATCCCTCTATATTAGGCTTCCTTCTGCCCTGAAACTCACAGGGCTCCTCACCTTATCTACAGAGTCCGCAAAGAAGTTGATTTGTTTCAAAAGAATTATACTTTAAACTGAGATTAAGGATCCTTTATCTTTTTATATATATCATGAATTAGGCAAAATAAAGGGAAAAAATCTCCTATGCACTCAAGAACTTTTTCTATTGAAAGAAGTAAAAGGAAACAAATGAAAAATTGCTATGAAAAGGGCTGTTTTGCTTTAGAAAAAAACGTGTTTCCAAAAAAATGTTCAAGTTGTTCTATGCAATGTTATGTCATCTGCCTCTGAAATCCCTGTAATGACTTTTGCTGTGGCTATTCTTGATCAGCAGACAACATATAATGGCTTAATACATGAAGGGCAGCAGTATCAAAATCAAAGAGCAGTCATCTTTGGGAGGCATTCAGAGGAAGGCATCAATGAACAGACGGGAATTCGGCTGAGGGCCACCAAGATACTTGGGATGGGAGCCCTGTGGGGATGTGAGGACAGGCTGAGAGAGCAGTGCTGGTTCATCCTGGGGAAGAGAGAACTTGGGATGTACCTAAAAGTAGCTCCTGATGCCCACAAGTTCATCAAAGAGATGAAGCCAGGCTTTTCACAGCTGAGTGCCTGGTGGGAGGATGAAAGATAATAAGCATAAAATGAAAAAAAAAAAAAGAGAGAAATTCAGTCTGGATGTGAGCGGAAGGACAGGATAGAGAACTCCTGAATTCATGCCTTCCAGCATGAATTTTCCATGATCCTGTGATTTGTACACTGCCCAAGACATGGCTGTGATTTTAACTTCCACTTTGAATCTCCTCATTCCTTTCAGTTAGGATTGCATGGAGTCAAACACATTGCTTAGTGTTTTTCATGGTGTAAATAATCTGAGCAGCATCCAGTGAGGAAACACTGGTCGAAATGTAAAAGTAAACAGCCTGCTTTAAGAGAGAGAAATATATAATGCAGTTTGAGGAAACATCTGCAATTAAAATAATCACTGTGCTGGAACATGGCACTTTTTCAGGAAGCGCCATAGGTAAGGAGAAACAACTGTAATACATCATTTTCCTAGCACCCAATCTACAGCAGTTCTACACCACAGATCTGCAGTTTAAAACTTTTGAGTGCAGTGAAAGATGATTTATCTAATCTATATGGTACAGTTCAAGCGTCCTGTGATAAAAATGAGCTATTGATCTGAGGAGATTCTAATTTAGATCTGCTCACTTAAAAAGAGTAATAAACTGAAACAGTCTGGAAAGCTTATGTTTCAAATGACTTATCAAGGCGTTAAAAAATTTAGTAACCTGAGCCAGCAATAACTTTAACAGTAGCCAGAGTCCCAGATTTTACTGAGCCAAGTTTTCCTGAATTATTCACAGAAGTATGTGGATAACAGTTCTTTCTGTTACACTGATGTCGAGAGAGATGCTCAGCTGTAGTAGGTCTTATGAAAATACATGAAAAGTAAAATACATTCTGGAGATTTCAAAATATAACTGCAGCAGTGATAGCAAGTAATAGCTTTTCAGGCATAAAGTGTTGTTAGTAAAGTATGAAGAGGTCAGCCCCATTTTCCATCAGATTTTGCACTGCTGAAACTTGAGGTTTTGCCAAGGGTTTGGTGAGATTTTAAGAAAATGCTTGATTAATGTTTTATTGCTGAAAATCTGACCATTTGGCCATCCAGTTCCCCACAACCACACTTTGTTTTTAACTGTCTAGTCTGTATAGCTCTGTTTTTTTAATGAAGTTTATGAAATGAGTATGAATTTAGTGGAGTCAAACACAACAAAGGTGAATGTAGTAATTGCTGTAAGATTGCACTCAATTTTCAGTAATGCACAGTCTGTATCTCACACAGTGGAGTGTACTGTGCCATACCCCCATTAGCAACCTGGGGGAAAAAAAGCATGGACGTGCTCAAATGTGAAAATAATGAACAGGGGAACTGAAAGCACTTGAGAGGGTTAGAATTTAAAATAATACATTGGAGAAGTGATCTGATGTTGGAAAGATGGAGCGTGGCATAGACAAGAGCAAAAAATGCTACACTTGGAAAGAAAAAAAAATGAAAAAGGAAAAATAACTGGGCAGCAACACAGTAGAAAAGATGGCTACAGGGAGTTGTAATCTAAACATAACTGATGTCATGCTGTTGCCAGAAAGGCACCTTCAAAATTGGAAAATGGACAGTAGCTCTCCTCTCATCAGCACTTCTGAGCCTTGCCAAGCAGTTCCATGTCCTGGTTTAGATGTCACATATCCAGAGATAAAGACCTTCCACTTGATGCTAAGAAAAGTGGCACTTTGAAAATATTTTCTATAGAGCATGACTGAAATATAATAGGTTTGACATAGCTTAGCAGACTGGTAGAAAGGCAGAAGAAAGGTGATATTGCAGAGGGTGTGCAGAGAACAAGGACAAGCAGCAGATTAGGACAATTTGCAGCAAAAGAGAAAGCTGATCAAGAAACTGACTAGTTAGAGGAATAATTAATCAATGGAAAAAGTAACCAAGGGCACAAACCTTCCATCACCAAAAGTCTTGAGAAGCGTTTGAAACAGATATGAATTTGTCCTTCAAAATGCACCCTACAAGGGGGCCATGAGCTCCTAGCTCTTAAGTAGTAAGTAGTAGACTCTCATTAGTAAGTAAGAGGAGTCCCAAGCAAGATGGCAGAGGAGATTGCAAGACGTCTTACCCAGAGTTACCAAGATAGACTCCTGAGATGTGAAGGATCCATGTTTAATTATACATGATAAGATTTGATTCAATTCTCCCTGTCGGGAGACTGTTTAATCACCACATGATACCTATAAGCTGGCAGGAAATATTTGTTACAGATCCCACTTCCAGTAAAAGAATTAAATATGCACTAGCACAAGACCTGAAGTCCAAAACAGGAGTATCAGGAGTAAGATGGAGGCTATCTTTGCTTTCTATGATAAGGACAGCTGCTCAAATAAAGTTGAAATCATATTTCTCTTTCTTTGTGTTGAGTCGGGGACTGCTCTATGCAAGTTCTGTCAGTGCCTTGGCACTGTTGAATGGACACTCCCAGAGCACTTGTTGAAACGAAATAGATCTGAGGGGTTGTTTCCATGGGGTAATGCTCCAATCCCTCAAACAGCATGGTTGATTACTGTCCAGATAATGATGGGAGTCTCTGTTGTGAGGATCCTTTCAACAGCATCTTCAGCTGGACCTGGCGAGGCTCCCCAAACTTCTGCTCACGTTTTAGGATCCATCTGGGCATTGATCCTGCATGACCACTCCAGTACATGTATGGTCTGTTTGTACTGATAATATTAAATTATGCACAAAATATGTATCTCGACTTTGTACCAAGTGCTGACTGTATGCCCATTTCTGCATCTGCATAATTTCCACTATTCACAAGGATCTTACCTGTGCACAGTCTGGTCAGTTCTGTAGCAGAAATGGCCTGGGTGAGTCATTTGGATGGCCAGGTTCCTGGCCAGGTTAATCAACACATCTAACACATAAATATTGCCTGTCAGTCTATCCAGACACAGCAGAAGCTGCCCAGGGACTCTCCAGGCCAGTCTGACACTTTTGGATGGCTCCTGCAGCAGCTGCCCAACAGCTCTGCTGTGCAGGGCTGGGAGTTCTGGCAATGCCTTCCTTACAAGGCAGTGTCTTGTCTTGGAACAATCCCTTGTTTTTTGCATGCAGCAGCTGGCTGAGAGCTCTGGGACCAGGAATTAAGGGTGAAGTGTTGCACACCCAGGCTAATCCCAATCCCCAGCTACACCACACTTACAGCTGTAGGACAGCTTGAATTTCGAACTTAGGTCTCATGTTTAACTAAAGTTCCATGGCTTTTGCCCCACATATACTCACAGGGCAAAGGGTACAGCCAAGAGTGGAGCCCTGTGTCTGCTGAGTATCCTCTGCACCAATTATCACCTCATTAAATCCCACGACAGTGCTTTTACTCTCTCCCAAAAGAACACATTCTCTATGCTTTCATTACTTGTCGTCGTAAAACTGAAGCTCTTTGTTAAAATCTTCTTCATGGACAAATGTAGAAGCACATAAACCTGATGATGTAGCAAATTAATAATGGCTTGCTTGCATCAGAGATGTTTCGTTTAAATTACTGTTTCAGGGTTGGTAGATGAGACCTTTCATCTCCTGTATGCAAACCCAACTTCCCAACCCAACAATGATGTCTGTCAGCAACAAGCACAAGGCCCTACTTGTATTTAATCCTTGTACACTTTTCTCAGACTGGGTAAATGTAGACTTTACTACATCCTTGAAGGTTCTTTCCCCATGAATTTTCCTACGTATGTAGTGTAGGTAGGACAGTGATGGTACAAAATTCAGTTCAAAACATTGCAACTCCTACTCTGCAACTCAAAGCTGTGAGAGCTTTGATACTTTTCTTAGCATTATCTGTGCAATTAAATTAATTAATTTAATTACCTGCGAATGAAATGGTTTCACATCATAACAGATAGTTTCAAAATAAAAGACCACACTGCATTTTGGAAATCTGGATGGAAAAAAGATAAGAGGAAAGATATTTCAAGGTGGGGGAAAGAAGAAATTTTCCATTATATAAGAAAATAAAGAAATGTCTACTCCGAGAAGGTAATTGTAGGTTTTTGGATCTGTGATCAACGTATTCTCCAATTCTTGGCTAGACACAGAGTGGAGGCTTTGAAAGAAGGAAAGAGATCCACACTGAGAAAAATTCAGAGAATCAGAGGTCAAGTGCTTGGCTTTGTACATAAAATAAGATAGCTAATTTCTTCATTCTTTTTTTCCTAGTTAGACAGCAAGCTAAAGAGTGGAATAACTTTCCCTGAATAAATTTTTCATTTACAAACCAGAGTACAAGTCTCTTCTGCTACAGTATGAATGTATTAATAGTTTGAGGCCAGATAATAAATATAATAATAAATCATAGAATCATTTGGGTTGGAAGAAACCTTGATGATTTAGTTACAGTCTCCTTGCCATTGGCACAGACATCTTCCACTAGACCAGGTTGCTCAGAGCCATCCAACCTTGCCTTGAACACTGCCAGGGACAGAGCACAATGTCTCTGGACAAGTGCCGGTGTCTCACAACCCTCACAGTACAGAATTTCTTCCTGATACCTAATCTAAACCTGCTTCTTTCTGTTTGAAGCCATTTCCCCTTGTCCTGTCCCTACATGTCTCCTGTTGGCCCCCTTTAGGTACTGGGAGATGCTGCAAAGTCTTCACAGAGCATTCTCTTCTTCAGGCTGAGCATTCCCAACTCTCACAGCCTGTGTCCACAGAAGAGATACTCCATCCCTCTGATCATCTTCACTGTCCTCATCTGCCCTCACTCCAACAGGTCCATGTCCTTCTTCTTTGGGGCCCCAGAGCTGGATGCAGCACTGCAGGTTGGGTCTCATAAGAGAGAGCAGAGAGGAGAATCCCCTCCCGACCTGCTGGTCACATCACATCTTCAGAAACATCAGTGACAGCTCCTCAGAAGAGCTAATTCCTAAAGGAGTTCATTTTAGAGCCATCCACTGGGAAGTGCAGTGAACACAAGGGTGCGTGGCTAAGAGTTTTTGAACTGAAATATGGTAGGACCAGGGATAGCTCATGGGGATGAAATTCTGAGGATTTGAGTTTCTGTAGCTGTAAAAGCCAAAAAATGTCACTGGTCTTCTCAGGAAAATATTTTGAGATAAAAGCAACCTGATAGCATTGTAGGAGAAAAACCAATTTGGAATCAGGAAATTGCCATACTTCAGTGGATACTCCATCAATATAAATATCCACTGGCTGCTGGAAAGCTGTTTTTAAATAAATGGAAATAACATATTTTTGCAGTATTTTAAGGGAAAAAGAATCTCCTTTTTACCAAACAGCCTTACTCTTTATATGAGCCATGGGGATTTCTACAGCTTTCAGCATCACTGCCTCTGAATGAAGGATTATATTTATAATCATAAACACATAGAACCCCCACAAATGCCACTCTGCTTCACACTCAGGACTTCACAGACACAACCAGAAGAGATCTCCAAAGCCCACTGGAAATGACTATACTCATTCTAGCTATTTCAGTGGCCTTCAAATCAGACCACAGGGGAACAGGCTGCTTGAGCTGAAGCACATTCCCTTTTTTGTGACACC
The DNA here is from genome assembly GCA_037013685.1 of Acridotheres tristis. NCBI lineage: Eukaryota > Metazoa > Chordata > Aves > Passeriformes > Sturnidae > Acridotheres > Acridotheres tristis. Next base: position 135,811,079 of record CM072886.1, on the reverse strand, counting down.
GTTGTTTGAGCCTCACATTGAATTGACAGTGCTTTATGCCTCACATGATGCTATAAATAAAAAAATCTCTGTGTGTAGTGCTATAGTTGCAGTATGTGACAGATAGATGCTGGTAGTTCCAATCAGGGTGGGCAGAAAAAGGGTTCATGACCTGCAGGAAAGCCCCTGAAGGTGCCTCCAGCCGCACAGGTATCTGCCTTTCCATCCATCAGGGGTAGTCAGCAGGACTGGGTACTATACAGACAGAGACTGAAATTAGACCTCTTAAAGCCATATTCATTAGCAATCACTTCCGTGGATTTTCAGAGTATTTGAGATGCCAGCTAGAAAAATACAGCAAATTTTCTGCCCATGAAAAGCCACTAGATTTTTTTAAGTGCAAAAATACCAGTGTTGTTATTTACATAGCAGAAAGAAGTCATGTTCTTTTCCACAGCTAGTAAAGGTGTAATAAATACCCCATGAATAGCAACCAAATTTCCAGATTTAAGGAGGATTCTGGCCACTTCATGCATGAAGAATACATGCACGAGATCCACACTTTCATGGCTGGGTGTCTAAATCAGCCTGAGTTATTGCAAATGAGTTCTAACAGGAAGGTACCCAAATGCAGCCTTGAACTGAACTATTTATTTAAACTGAAGTATGCTGGGTACCTGTCCCACCTCCTGAAGTTCCCACCTGATTGCACTAGTGAGCTGTATCAACACCCCTCTGTATTTAGCCAAGGGGTGTTGTTTCATCTGTGTCTTATTTTCTCATGGTAGACCAAATTTTACTCTTATTAACAAAATGCTGCTCACTTGACATCAGTGCAGTAACTCCAGTGCAAGAGGAAACAGGCTGTGTTTACACTCACTTTGCTGCTGATTACTTAGACCTCATAAGGGAACTTGGGAAAAGACCAGGCAGTCTATCAGCTATTAATTTACAGACTATTTCACACTTCATATGCTTTTTCTCTGCTTTCAGAACTGTGTTGCTCAAAAAGGCTTGTCAAATTCCAGTGACTTTTGCAGCTTGTGTTCAGGCTGCCTGTGTTAGTTCACTGAGTATGGATTTCCAATACTTCTTTTACATTTTCATGGTTTTTACAATTATACATCTCTTCTATCATTATCTAGAATAGCCAGATGCCAATTTTGTTCTGTCCTAATTGCTGCTAATGGCTTATTGATGTAATCAGTTGCTTCTTACCTCTTACTGTCTTAGAGGTATTTATATATTGCTCTTTAATGCAGTATCAGAAGAAATATTTCTTGGTGAGAAAGCACAGCTTTCTTGATTCGACTTCAGTACAGATATACTGAATACCTATCAAGATGGTGGAAGTCAAAATACTCAGAATTACTGGTCCATTCCCGAAGTGTTTTTGTTCATGATGGGTAAGCATGTCACTACTGAACATGCTACAAAAACGTTACACAAATATTATACTCTATATAATATACCCTCTGTGCCTATCGTGTGCAGTGCTGGGATTCAATGTTGCTGGCAGCATTATAAATGGGACAAGCACTTTCACGGCCACATGTGGCTCCTGTTCCACTGCAAAACTCCACCAACATCACAGAATTTTCCATCAGATCAGAGGCAATAACTGGGTCTGCTATATCTAAAGCTATTCCTATTCAGGTCTCTGATCTGGGATTTCTAGAAGGCTGTTATCTTTCATGGAAGTGAGTTCCTCAGTGGCAGCTCTACAGAAATTTCCAGAGCTTCTCACTACTTGCCCACAGTCTTGCTGCTGGCACAACTATCTGTGTGAGAGGTCCTGACTGCAGGATGATGCCTCAGAAAGCTAAAATCAGACTTGTGCAGGATCCTACACATCACCACAGAAAATCCCACTTAGGCAACCATAGGAAGAGTGAAGACAGAAAGTAAAGCAAGAATCTGAGGCACTCAGACTAATTAATGCTTGGCTGGACACGTGTACCCGGGAGCTTTTGCATTTTTGTTCCAAACCACAGAATAACCTCTGATAATTATCTCAATAACTGCAGAGGTGACAGATCAGATAGAACACCAGTTTATGCTCTTAAAGGAAGAATATCTTTTCCGTTTGCAACATTTTAATACTTAGGAAGGAGCTCTTAAGTGGTCTTTATTATAGGTATGGTGCTGTTTTGTAAAACTGTTTCTAAATAGTTGTCTCTGCTTCTAAAGAATAGTGCTAAAAGTAGATATCAGAAAAGTTAAACTTATTGAGAGTTTAAGACAGAAAGTGAGGTTTTGGCATATACAATTCGAACTTTTGTCAATTTTGCAAACTATTCCATTTTATCCATTTTTGTATTAATTTCTGCAATTCAGCACCCCACACAATATACGTTTAATGTAGAATTTTTATTTTAGCAAATCTGAGTTTAATTTTTAATTTCTGAGTAATTGTCTTTCTTTTACTTTTGTATTTCATTAAATGCAAATGCTTATAACTTAAAACTCTTAAAACTCTTAGGCTTTTTCTTCAAGTTATATTTAATGTTTTAATGCTTGTTTAAACAAGGACAGTAGTGGCATCTGTCAGAGAGATGCTGCCAATAAAATTCAGTGCATTTTTTTCAGCAGAGACTATAAAGAACATCTTTGACTATAATGTCATTCAGAAACATGGTTGTAAAAGAGGCTTATATCTTCCTGTTTACTCTCACCTTGAGATTTATCATGATGGAAATTAGTGTCATAAGAAAATTCAAGGTTGTTTTCTTCCAAGCACCTCCTATAAATTGCATTGAGTAGCAGGAAAGATTTGTTTTTAATAGTGTAAGAAACAGAAAGGCTAATTTTGGAAGCATTTCAAATATTCTACCATTGAAGATTGTCCCTTTCTGTCAAGCATATGGTAGACACTCCTGACTGAAACAGAAGGGCACAATCAAGTTCAGATTATTTTTAATGCAGTGGTTGGTGCTTAAACCAATTGTGTTAATAAAAGAATAGGAAAATGATGAGAAAACTGTCCTTGTATTTGGTCTACAGCTGCTCTCTGATGTAAGTCTTCCACAGAAGAGGCACTTTTTAACCTCAAGTAATGGAAGGTAAAAAGAGGAAGTTGCCCTTTTCTAGTCACCTTTGTGCCATTTCAGATGACCTGAGTTTTTGAATCTGAGTTACCTTTAATCACTTAAGAATTATGTAAGAATCACATGTTCCTCAGAGGGAGGTAGGGACTCCTCCTGTAGTAGCACCTTATGAGGAGGACCTTTATGGATACTAAGTCTTTCCATATGGAAAACACTGTTGTTAAGCTTAAGAGGCTAAAGAAATCCAATCACAGAGCTAGAGAATTAGGCTGGCAATATACAGTTTCATCTGCTCATGCAAAGAGAGGATACTGACTGCTTCTCTTAAACTGGGGATTAGATAAAGTATCAATGTCACAGTTACTTTAAATAGTCTTAATACATTTTTTCAAATTAGATGAATCAGTCAGTGAGAAAACAGGTTTCGAGACCACCTTTAGCAGAATAGCATTCTTAGCATAATAATTAACAGCTAGCAACCCACATATTCTTAGTGAATAAAGGTTTACTGGAGCAAAATGAATAAAAATAGAAAATGTCTATTCAAATTCCAAACAAACACAAGCTTCTTTTTTTCCAAAGGAACTGAGAGATAACTAGCATCTCTGAAAATCAGTTCATTGATTTTGATGACTAAATATGATTCAGGTACTTCAGTCTAGATTATTCTATCTTTACTGAGTTCCATAAAATGCTACCATGGAAATAGAAAAAAGACATGTCTTGGATTCCTAGAAGTGGCAAGATAGACAATTACTCTGATTAATAAACACTTTGGTGGTACAATTCAGTACTCAACCTCTACTGGGTCATGGCTCAGATGGACAAGGAAATGTACTGGATCTTACTGCTTTAAGTATCTTCTCATCTTTACCTGGATTTCTTCTCCAGAGCTCTGTTTTAAATCTTGGTAAGTCCCCAAAGACAGCAGAACCCAATTTTAAGCCTGGCTATGGTTACAGATCTCACTCAGGATCTTTTCTCTACCTGAGAGTGAGAAGTTGCAGTCAACCAGCTCTCCACTGGCCTGGGCTGTTGAGGTTGTCTTGCCTCCAGTCAGAAATCGCAATCGTGGCTTCAACTTTCTTCAGCAGAAAAAGAATGAAGAAAACAGCAACTACTTTCTTTACTTAATTCACTGCTTCATTTGTTTCCCAAGAGTAACCACGGCTTGAAGGAGGAGGTCAAGGTGAGCAGTTCTCCCCCATCAGGAGCACAAAGAGCAGCTGAAGGAAATGTACCTTTTCTTCCCAGGAGGTTTTGTGGTTGGAAAATTGAAAACAGTATCTCAGTGATGACTTGGGTTTTAGCTTTTATATATTTCAGAATCTCTGCTGCTTAGTGTTTAACTCTGAAATTTCATATTAGGTGTTAGTAAGTTCTCTTCACAGGGTACTTAGACAAAACAATCCCTTCCTACCTAGAGATTCAAGGACAACTGGTACCCAAAAAGCATAAACAATGGCCAGGGAAAGGGGGCAAGCAAGGGGGCTGATGCTTCATAGCCGGGGGCTGTCGTTGGATAATTGATCCCAATATGTAGATGAACCAAAACTTATAAAAGTATAAAGACTTTGGCCCAGGATCCATCTTGGATTTGATTTGGGTGTAGCCCTGGCCGGGCTCTTACACTGGCCAAAGTGTATCCTTTCAATAAATACCTGTTTTACTCCTTTTGCTCTGTCTAGTCTCTGTTCCAGGTCAGCCTTTCCAGGCAACATCAGCAGTTATCTGTCTCTGTGTATGAATGAATTCCCAGGAGTGACCTCTCTTCTGAGAGTCTCCCACACAAGCATGTTTCTCCTTAATGTATAGTGACCCAACATGTGCATTTATGCAATGTGTGCTGAAAGCACTCTGCATTTGGGAAGTTGAAAATCTCCAGTAGGAGTCATGGTTGCTCCATGAAACAGGAAAAGCAAGGTCACACAAAGCTCACTGCCTTCCCTTATATCTCAAGAGGCTGGAAAGTAGAATGAGAAGCATGTTGTGTGGGAGTGTGCAGCACATTTTCAGGCGATCTTCACAGGTCTCTGGGCCATGGCATGACTGACGTGAGCTTCATGCACCCACACTGTGGGGCTCTTTTTTGTCTGAGGAGCACTGTCCACCTTCCATTGTACCTATTGATGGGACCTGCTGAACCTGCTTCATGGCTCTGCTTAGATCTGATCCTGTCAAGAGCAAGGATTTGAAACCTCAGATATTTTCAGAGGCCCAAGGAACAGACAAGCTTGGTGTGGTTTTGATCTCAGACCTTAGGAGGAGAGTTACTTCTGGTACATGAGGGGGTGGTGAGACATTTTAAGTAAGTAGTCAGATGTATTCCTGTCTTCTTGAACCTGCACAATGATGTTAGAAGAAAGAGTGTTAGGAGTATGCTTGAAAAAGAAAGACAAGTTTTTAAAAACTTTCATAGAAAACAGTCCATAAGGAATTCTGAAAGTTAAAAAGAATTGAGGGAAACTGTAGGAAGGATTTGTGACCTGAAGAGAGAAAACCAAAGGAGGTGAACTTACTTAGCTTTTGAAAGCCAAAGAATATTGCAGAGTGGTTAAAAGTGTCTATAAGAGAAGGATATCAGATAACAGCATGATTTTAAAAGAAACAGCAGGTCATTCCTTAACAACAATATCAAATGGCTGGAGGCTGAAGTTTGAAAATAAATTGAAGAATTAATTAAACTGCCAGCTAAAATAATTGAAAATAGAGCAATTCTATTTGTTTTCCAGATAAATGACTTTGCAACTAAAAGTTTTCTCTGTGGAAATATGGATGTTTTCTATCTATTTTCAGTACAAATAGGCTGTTCGATGCCTTTATGGTTCAACTTTTACTAGCATGTTGCCCTCTTGTCACGAAGATTACACTTCTCATTAGGGTCTGTTGCAAAAAGGTCTCTCAATATCTATGGCTTCTCAACAAAAAAGGGACAGAAGTATAACAAAGTATGAAAATCAATCAGATTTGATTATGGTGAGTTTGAGCAAATCACACCTCCTGTGTTTGGATTTGTTTTCAGAAGGATTCTGAGAATCAATTACACTGATTTCAGGATTCAGAATAATTAAAGGGGAGGGAAACATTTTCTAAACAGTTCTAGTTAGTACATGCTAGCTGAATAAGCACATGATTAAGTATTTGTTGCTCAGACCTCTCTTAATCAAGACCTGTTATCTCTTTAAAGTGTATATTCGCTTAAGGAAAAAACCTTGTGTTTCTTTCATGTACGTGAAATTCTGGTCGAGTATAAACCTATACTCTTGAAAACTAGGCAAGTAGTCTTCTGACTTTCCTTGAATTAAACTGTAAATAATGGAAAACTGTAGAGTCTAAGAAGTAGAAAACTATTGCAAAATTTACTGGATTTTTAAAAAATCTACTTATCGATGCCAACATTTCTGTCAAATATGCTTCATTAAATATAATAAAAGAAGCCTGTATGTCTAATGATATTTCAAAACTTCACACAAAAAGAGCATGAGGACAGGTCAGTTGAACCTTATGCATCATAGGTCAATTTGTAAAATTAAAAAGAAAAAAGAGAAAGAAAAACAATAAAGAAAAGAAAAGAAAAGAAGAAGCAAAGTTCCACAGAGAGAAGTGACCAGCAACATGGAAACCTGATTGGGTCTTGCTTTGCTGAAGTTCCTTCCTTTGCACTATTTAGGTGCCTTCTTTGACTTGATTCCTAATAATGCTCTAGGTAAAAGTTCCACAGATGGCAGAAATTTGCTAAAAGAAGAATTTACTGTCATTCCTCCCATTAATAGATGGGAATGTAATATTCATTAAAAAGATTCCAGACTTCAGTCATCCCCTAATGATCATGCAAATTCTCTCATCGATGCATAATAGAACAAAAGAGATCTGTGCCTTAGGAATTACTTCTACTACTTTCTATAGCATTCATTAAAATGTCATATTTCAAACATTTTGCAGAAGTTACTTATCAGATTTGCTTATGGGACACATCAGAAAGAGGAGGAAATGGCAGATGTTTCCCTGCAGTTCTACTTTGTTTTTCTTGGCTTGGTTGGACTTCGACGTGCCACAGGTAAAATCCAACATAAAATATTTATGCTTAGTGTTGAACTTTATTTCTGCAATATAAATGAAACATCAGGATTTCCTTTAGGATGTGGGAAGATTTCATGAAAGTCCTTGTAGACCCAACAGGTAGAAACCTGCAAAAAGAAATTCTGTGCTACTTGTGCCCACACTCTCTTGAGCAATGACAGGAAGGTATCTTTAGCTGAGGTGCTGGTTTGTAGAGATTTTTCTGTCTTAGGTTGCTTTACATAATGTTTTTACTCACAGTAGTACAGATCTCTCTAAAATTCTTTTTTTTTTTTACATCATATGCCCTGACATCTGCCCATAACTATGGACAGTGATAAGAAAAAGCTGCAGTGAGTTACATTTAAGAGGTTGGCAGAAAGAATCTCAAGTCAAAGTTAGTCTGGGAAACTGGGCTGCCACTAGGAGGGAAGGATAAGAAGGATGGACTCAGCTCCAAAATTTAGTCCAATTTAGGCTCCTGCTCTGAACTGCTCTCAGGATGCACTTTCCCTTGATTACCTGGGGAGCCCACAGACTAAACCTGTAACTTAGGTAAGGTGTCTTAAAACTCCTTGCATTAACCAAGACCTCTTCTTTCAAGTGCATTTCAGCTATTACATGCCTAGAATAGCTGTGAGGAAATCATATATGATTGCTGCTTTCCTTCTGCTGGAAAAACCTAAAATTTAATTCACCATGAAATAAGACCATGAGCTTAAATGATAGCTAAAATGGCTGTGAAGCTGCTCAAGCTTTGTGAGAACGGAAAAATCCATGAAATGCCTGAAGGAAGATAGTAAAACAGTAGTCCCCTGATGGTGTGTCCTTCTGGTCAGTGTATCATGCTCAGAGGTTAGGAGAGCATCACTCAGGTCACATCACACTGGGAACAACCATCCACTTAGACAGGGCTGACCTGATTGCTGTAAGAAGATGTCTGGAGCAGTTCAGTGAAAAGTAATAATATTTTTGAGGTGAGAAATGCGATGTAAACCCCTTGACCTTGCTGTGCTTACCCACCTCAGAGGATAAGAATTTCATTTTCTCTTTGTTTGTAACAGCATGAGGGAAAATAACAAGGCAAGGCTCTGGATTCATCTCAGGTGAGGTTCATTTATCAGGTACCAAGTAGTTCTAAAAACCATTCAACTTCTACATAACAGAAAGTCAGTTAGCATTAGATTTTTTGCTAACTTTCTGTCAATGTAAGTAAGCACAAGAACATTTCAATATCAGGGTTTTTCTTTATCTGATGATGACACTATTTGAAAGGGAGCAGGGGTGAGGAGAGGAATACAAAGTCATACTTGAGTAACTTTAATCATTAAGAACTTGCTCTTTCATAATTGGCTAAAAATCCTCCCGTGTTCCAGTCCTTAGTTCAATGGATTAACAGCACAAGGACACTGACCTGCTGTGTCTTTTCAGGAGGAACTTGCTGAGTGGAGATCCAGGAGCATTGAGCTCATTATGCATCCTAGGCAGGGGAGGATCAATCCTACTTCAGAGAGGGAAGATGGAGAGCAGAAAATGTGGGAGAATTAATGGAAATGCACCTTTTTTTTTGCTATGTTTTCTCTAAAGAAAAAGAAAAAAGAATCTGTGTTAGGTCTGAAAGTATGACTAGGTGTAAGGCCAGCTTGTGCCATTTTAAGGGAAAAACATCACTCTAAGAATTGCTTGGGCTTGTCAAAAATATTGGGGAGAAAAGAAGATACAACCAACCAAGCAATGGATTTAAACTATATAGGATTTGGGAAGAAATGATCACTGCAAGAGGTCTTCAAGAAAGGAAATGCTTTGCTGAGTAAATTATTTACATCCACTCCTGGTTTCCACAAGTAATAAAAGAAATCTGATTTTTACCGTCTTCTTGCTGCAGTTTGGAAAAGTGAAAAAATGTGACAAGGTTTTTACTGTGGGACATCAACAGGGCTCTTGTAGATCAGCACATTCTTGTTCTCTGGACCCAGAGCTAAAGCTGAGGAAATAGGTGGCTCTAATCTGGCGTTAACATTACAGGGCTCAAATAAGTCAGGCTGGCTTCCATCAGCCAGGGCCCTGTACCAGAGGTTAATGACCCTACAAGAATTAAACTCAGAGAGAGAGTTTGACCAAAGCTCTCCAACTCTCCAACTCTCCAACTCTAACCAGTTAGATTGCTGTCAATTTTTCCTATGCCCATTTGCAGGATCAGAATCTTTAAGCTAGAGCCAGCTGATGAAATAATTCTTCAATTGGTAAATGTAGTTGTATTAAATTTTTAGAGGACAATTTGATTGCATTTTTCAGAGGGAAAAAGTCCAGCTGGCTTGTTCTGACAGTGTTAAAATGCTTTTTGTATTTATGTCAAAAATTATTCAGTAAATTAGATATTATGCACCGTAGGAAACTTTTCCTAATACATGGAAAAATACATTTCCTCATACATTATCACAATGAAATGTTTTTGTTGTTTTTAACTTAAACTATATGAAATTTTACTGAATGGGAAGTTTCACCATGCTGGCTCTAAGTTTTTATTTAGCATTGAGAATAATGACAGGAAAATCACTGTTTCCTAAAGAACAACAACAAATCCGTGGATTTTCATCCAAATCTACCACTAACAATGATTGGAGAGAAACTGGGGAGAAAATTGAAAGGGTTTGGAAAAAGTAAGCAATACTCTCAAAGCAATAATATTTTTGCCTTTTTCTTATTAATATGATAGCTCATTCTGCTCTGTGAGATGCTAGGTTGATAATCTAGTGCAAAGTTGCTGCCTACTAAAGAATAAATTTTCTTATCTAGTATATACAGATGTTTTCATCCCTATTGCCTATTTTAGGGTTTATAGTTTGTCCTCAAATCTGAGTAATGCCAACAAAAATCAAGCCTCAAAGCAAATTCCTTACTGGAATTCAATTTCAATACTTTACCCATCAGTGTTCCTGGCGTAGAGTGTGGTGATGCTCTAATGTTGGCATCCAAAAGTTACATGGTCGTGTGTAACTCAGACAAAGCATCACTGTCACAGGAGAGAAATAGGCTCAAAGGATCTACCAAAGGTAGACATTTACCACTGACTTCCATTTAATCAGGAAGATTAAGGTAAGCAAATACAAATCTGTGATAAAAACAACCTCTGAAATGTATTGTGTTTTTTGAGGAAAGTACAAACTGCTTTCAAGCAAATCCAGACCTGTTTTCAGAGCACGAAAAACAATGTCATTGGATGTTATCCTGAAAGTTGGTTTTACCTGGGTACACAGCAAAGTTCCTGCTCTAAGGAAGGAAATTATGTAGATTTACAAAAGACTGGCACTTTGTACGACAGAACTATGCCATCACTTACAGGCTGTTATCATAAAGAACTATGGATTTATTATTTCAGAGACAAAAATGCTATCTGCTGGACTTGGTTTCCTTAAGTCTATAAACAAGATGCACAGACTTCAAAGCTCTAGGTTCAGCACGTTTGCCTTTTTTACTAGATAAAACACGATGACAGAGCTCTGACTTTCTACTGAGTCAGAGAATTTCCTGAGAAAGATTTACATGAGGACAGACTGCTTGCACATGTCCTTCACAGAGGGATTTCTTCTGCTTTCTATATTGCTGTTACTCACAGCTACTGTACACATCGCTTGTTCTAGTTTTGATGCAAAGACAGTTTTGGATTTGTTCATGTACAACCTAGAGTTTAATCATAACTCACAATTTTCAATACCCAAAGGAGACTTATAAGAAAGATGAGTACAAACGTTTCAGCAGAGCCTGTTATGCTACGACAAGAGATAATGGTTTTAACCTAAAAGAGGGGTGGTTTAGACTAGATATAAGGGAGACATTTTTTACAACGAGGATGATAAAACACTGGCACATGTTGCCCAGAGAGGCTGTAGAAGCCCCATCTCTGAAAATATTCTGGGTCAGACTGGACTGGGCTCTGAGTAACTTGATCTAGTTGAAGAAGTCCTTGCTCATTGCAGGAGGGTTGGAGCCAGACAACCTCTGAAGGTCCCTTCTACTTCAAACCATTCTATGATTCTATGAGTTTATCTGAATCTTGTTTTTTACCCATTTATATCATTGCACCTCAAAACACTTAGCTAAGAATGTAATAGCTTTTGAGACAACAGAAACATGTAAAAACCACATGTGTTTGTATGTTTATATGACATGGTCACCACCACCCAGCAGGAAGTGGCAGAAGCTGGCTGCAGGCAGGCCTGTGTACAATTTTCCAAGCAATGCTACATCCACTTATCTGACTGCTATTTGGAGCTTTTCGGAAAAATCACAAAAATAAGAACAAATACCAGAGGGTGGAGCATGATATGAGGCTGCCAGAGGTGCTCAGAATTGACCTGAATCGTTCCTGTGGGACGTCAGTTAAAAGGGGCTGAGTGTTGGGTGATGAACTTTCTCCCAAATATATTTGCCACGTGAGCATATAACATGGCCTTGCCCTCAGTGCATATATTGCAGCTCTATTTCTAGCTGTGATTTGCAGCCAGTCCGTGTTTCACTCATGTAAGAACTGTAGAATGATTAGTATTTCCAAGTGTTTGTCCAATTAAGAAGAAAAAAATATGTATTTATATTTGTCTTGCTTTATATTTATGGATAAAATTCCTAGGGATCCTCCTCTCTAACCTACAGCTGCAGATACACACAGGTATGTGGCACAGAAAAGATTTCCTAATTAAGGTGTGCTGTAGCATGCTGTGACATAAGTGTGTCCCAACTATATTCAGTGATAGAGATGCTTGGGAAAATGAGGGACAGGAACCAAACAGAATTTAAGGACTTTGAGAAACGTTTGCACTAAGAAGATGCTGCTAATCGAGAGATACTCCCCAGGAATACAGGAGTCCATAGACAACAGGTCATATTTCACGTAAGAAATTAATTCCAGCCTTACTCCAGCCTTGTCAGAGCAAGAAAGAAATAGAGAGGATGGAATTACATGTGACCCCAATAATGTTTGATCTTGGCTGGGAGAACCACCAGTAATCAGGGCTGATGTCAGAATTCCCCTGTGAGCTCCAGGGGCAGATTTTCAGGGGGCAGAGCTGCAGCTCACGGCATTGCAGAGGCTCCAGGCAGCTCCCACCACCCCATCCTGCTCCAAGTGCTCTCCAGCTCTGCTTATGAGATTTCCTTGTGCTGTTTAATTGCAAGATCTTTCTTGCTCCTTACACACTCCCACACTGTAGGTTCATTATCTGAGTCCTCTCTTTACCCAAATCCTCTGCTCTGAGGGATCCCACGCAAAACACACAGTAAACATTCACAATTGCACCACTGTTCTTTTTATACTCAAGCCAACACCACCCTGTAAAAAAGCCACACAAAATCTAGTTATAAGTGGGAAGTTGTAAAATAGGTGTAGCATGAAGAAAAAGGAAAGGAACTGATTTTAAAAGTATATTAGCAGGGGAAAGCATCAAACAAGGAACCCTCTACAGCAGTGAAATTTGGAGCCTAAATCAAGAAGATATCCACAAAGAGGCAGCAGAGACCTTGCTGTTCCTGTAATTGCTGAGGCTGCTATTAGGCCTCCTGCCATTCAGCAAAGCAACTGCTGTTGTCTTTGGGAGCACCAATTCAGGATCTGCTTCAGTGGCTGTAATTTAATAGTAAAGGCATCAGAGGTTGAAAATGGGAACTTGGCTGGCCTGGGAGAAGAGGCTTTTTTGTGTGAGAATCACTAAACCTCCAAATGTCTTCTGCAACTCTGCTTCCCTCAGTCGTTTTCTTTTTCAGGAAATGTATTGCCTCAGCATGTCAGAAATGAGAAACATGGATAACCAGCCAGTATTAAAATCACAGAGGTTTATACTGAGGTGCAAAGTCAATTTGAGAAAAATTAGAGAGCCCAAGGAAGCAGACCCCTTCTTTCTGCCTGCTTCATGAACGCTCCTCATGAACCAGACTCTGGACTGCAGGCTGTGCAGCTTCATGACAGATTTAGGCAGCAAACTTCAGGCTCCAGGGCAGTTTGGTGAAACTCATGGCCTTGTATCCAGGCTCACAGAGATGCTCAGGCTCAGGTGAGTCACAGCTTGTTTGCATTCCCTGAGCCCTTGGTGAGCATGAACCAGCACAGCTCAGCTCCACCAGCAAAGTGTTGGGCTGTGCAGAGCTAGAGCAAAGGCTGGAGCACCTGTGAGTGACTTAACTGGGCACTGTGCATGCCAACAATAGCCAAGAGAGCCACACTGGCTCCAAAGGAGCCAGCACTGCTCTGGATGCATTATAAGTCACTACTAAACATCACATGGACAGCAGCATCAATCTCTTCTTCACCATCTCCTAATTCACATATGAAATTGGCATCATTTTATTGGGCATTTTTCCTGACTCAGCTTTGGGCATAATTTTCATTTACCTGTGGACTCTTTGCATCATCCACAGACATGTGGCAGCTTGGCTGGTCTCCAAGCCCACAGCAAAGGCCAGTGCAGTGAACTCTTCCTGGTCCCAGGGAATGTCACCCTCTCATGCTCTTCCAGTTCACATTTAAATGAAAGCTCTGGCAAGTCAAGAAAGCACTAGTGCTGCTGAACCTTCCCAGGCCTCTTCTGTCAGGCTGACAATGACACAATTAATAAATTTTCAAAAACACAGTGTATCCTGTTGGTGCTATCTGGTGTTTAACACATTAGGATGATATGTTTTGCTAGGTTAAGAACTAAGGTGAAGCCTCAGCACTTAAGTCTGATGCCCATGGCAGTTTCAAGCACTGAGCCAAATGCAGGATGTGGCTGTAGCTGAGACAGGTCATGATGGTGAGTTTTCCCACATGGAACACAAAATTCTCCACTCCTATGGACAACGACATGAATACATAAATAGAGTGGCTGCTGCTGAATTTTGCTGTGATAGAATGAAGTCCTTACAATAAAGATGGAGAAAGTGAGAGGCAAAAGTGCCCATGTCCATGTAAGCCTCAAGTCCACCCCAGAGTACCTGCTGATGGGGGCAGAACTGGGGCCAGGCTGGTGTGCAGCTGTGCTGGCCAGGGCCTGGAGCAGAGAGCCTAGCTGAAGGACACGGATGAGATCTCCAGCAAAAACTTTTTTATTTCCCATAAACAATCTGCATTAAAAAACAACAAAAAAAAAGACAACTTTTTAAAAGAATTCACATTTTCCAAAGAACCTATTTTTCACAAAAAAGAAAAAAAATCCAAAATTGGGTCTGTGAATGATGCCACTGTATGTACAAAAATATACAAATGCATACCCCCTTTTTCCCAGTTCTCTTCCTCTGCGACCCAGGGAGACAAGGCAGAGTTCTGCAGATGGAACCTGCTGTTCAGTTTATAGAACCTCTAAAATAAAAAGAAAGTACATTCTGGAAGAGCTCTTTAACACAAGGGTGCCTATGGCTGATGCTGAATCATACTCTGCTGAGCTTTAGGGAAAAGAAAAGAAAACACAAGTGACTTTGAGCACCACTGCAACTGTAACTGATATTCTATTTGAATTAAACATTTCATTTACTCTGCCACAGTGCCTGTGACCTTTTCAACTGCAGTTTGGCTCTAAATGACTGATGTTCTTCACGTCACACACGAGGCTTAACAGACTTGTTCTGTCAAAGAATGAAAATAGCTCTGTGGGTATTTTGTCTCCCTGTTTCACAGAGAGATAACAGTGAATGCAATAAAAAGTAATGGTGTGGAAGAGATCATGCTGCTGCTTTCCAAGGGTCATGTATATATATATGGCTGATGAGGAACCTTGGCACTTCAGCTGTCTACTGAATTAAAAAACAGAGATGGGCAGCAGCCACTGTGCAACCTGAAAACGTGCTGCACACATCCCGTGTCTTCAGAGCCAACGTGACCTCGGCAGAAAATTCAGGTTATACTCCCAGGGATGAACTTTCAGAATAAATGTTCTCTAAGTTGGGTGAGCTCTTGAAACCCTTGGTTTTCTTCACTGCCTAGGGTCTACAGGTGGATTGAAATGATTTTATGGGGTGAATGGCCCACCTGTCCCCCTACTCTCAGCAACATGCAGCCCCTTATCAGAGGGGTGCAGTGCCAGAGCTTGAAGGGAGCTTCAAGTAGTTTGCCACACTGTGTGGCTGGTGATTTTATTTGTCTCCTCTCAGAAAACGGAAGTATCTTCCTGCAGAAAAGAGGACTAGCAAAATAGTTTAAAATATCTCTGCATTAGTGAGCCCCAGGAATTATTTGGTTGGAGCAGCATCAAAACCCATTTTCATATTGTACTTTTCTTATTTTTCAGATTTAGTCTCTTTCAAAACACCTTAAGGAGAGAAGTAAGGTCCCTCTCTGGACGTCAGAAGTCCCTGTGGCACAGTGAGAGGTGACACCAGGTGCCTCAGCAAGACACACATAGCCTGGAGCACCTGAAAAACAGACTGGAGGCTGGAGGAAAGGGCATAAAAGCTGTGACTGGCTGGTTTCTTTGGGATGCCACAGAGTCACCTGTGGTTACCTGTGTGACTCCCTTCATCACAGACAGCAAAAGGCACAGCCAAATGCAGCTGGATGGCCTGGGGCTGGAATTGAACACAGGGAAGGAGATAATCACAGAATCACAGATTCAACTAGATTGGAAAAGACCTTTGAGATCAACTTATGACCAAACCAACTTATGACTTATCACCTTGTCAACTATAGGATGGCACTGAGTGCCACATCCAGCCTTTCCTCAAACACCTCCAGGGACAGTGACTCTACCACCTCCTGGGCAACCCATTCCAATGCCAAATCACCCTTTCTGTGAAGAAATCCCTTCTAGTGTCCAATCTAAACCTTTCCAGGCACAGCTTAAGACTGTGTCCCCTTGTTCCTATTGCTGGTTTCCTGGGAGAAGAGACTGACCCTCAGCTGGCTACACCCTTCTTTTAGGGAGTAGGAGAGAACAGTAAGGTCTCCTCTGAGCCTTCTCCAGCTAAACAGCCCCAGCTCTCTCAGCCATTTCTCATAGGATTTGTATTCCAGACCCTTCACCAGCCTTGTTGCCCTTATCTGGACACTCTTCAGCACCTCAACATCCCTCCTAAAGGGCCCAGAAATGAATGCAGTCCTCAAGGTGCGGCCACAGCAGTGGTAAGGAAAAGAATCACTTCCCCTGCTGGCCAGACTTTTCCTGATACAGACCAGGAAAATGTGGAGGCAGAAATGGCTGAGTAGGGATGAGAAGGGACAATACAAACTCTTTTAGCAGCTCTGCTGCCTTTCAGTGCTTGTTGAACTATAGCCTGATTTTAACACACAGAGATACACCAGAGATCTGCTGCTGCTCAGGCATGGATGAGCCAAGAGTGTGCACAGGCCAGTGTCAGGTGTACATGGAGTCATGAAACCAGCAACAGAAAAGTACTGTCAGGTTCTGTGCAACATTGTGAAATCCCAGCTTAACACAGGAAAAAATATCACTTCTGGCAAGGGTCCACTCATTTTCCAGTCAAGAGCTGATGCAATGTTTGCAAAATGAACCAATTGGAGAATACCACAGGAGAAAGAAGAGTAAGGAAACAGAAATTATTGGATTTGATATGCACAGCCAGTTCCGTCTTTGATGATGCAGATGCATCATCCCATGGATATTCACTGAGAATCAAAAGGCTTGGCTGTAACAGTCATAACACTTCATGCTTGTGTGGATAAGCTGGAAAGATGAGAAACTGGTGGGAATAGTGCACTGAGACCCCCTCAGAGGAACACAAGTGGGACTCCAAAGCAGCCAGGAGCCTGGGAAAGTGGGAAGCAGCCTTTTCCTGCAGCACTGAGGGGGAGAGCCAGAGTTCTCTGGCCAGAGGTCGAAGTCCAGCCCATTAGAGACCCACCAAGGAGACCAGAGGAACCACAAGAGGAGAAAGACTAAGCTGCATTATAATATAGGCCATGATATTAACTTCATACTCTAAAAATAAGGGGAAAGGAAACTGAGGAAACTCACAGTCAGATAGCAGATTGGCATTAATGAGTACAAACAGTATCCAATCAATCTTAATGGGCCCCAGCCAGTACTTTGACAGATTAGTCTTTTTTAGTGGATTTCATGGACTAGTCCTTTGAAGAAAGCACACAAATTCCTCATCACACGTGGGGGGGAAGGAGTTTCACAGGTTTCCAAAGGGAGATCAAATCTGCCTAATAGATGTACCTAAAATCATAACCCATTTGTCTAATTGCTCATAACTGACACAAAAACTCACAGGAACCAGGCTGCTGGCTCCAGAACTAAGGCTTGTACTGACTCTGACAGTGATCTGGGGATGGAAACCAGCAACACAAAATGCCACAAAGGTGACCTCTGATGGCCAAGGCAAGCCCCATCAATGCTCAGCTCTGCCTTCTCACATTTTCTTGTATTAACAGAGTGCAGGGAGTATGCCTACACACAGTTAATTCACCTCTATACTTTGACTGCAAAAACTAACTATGCTGCAGGTGAATAATGCTTTATATTATAGCACAGAGTGTGAGTCAAGAGCCAGGCTTACCTCCCACACACATATCTTGTAATATCAATATATGTGACTCACCCTTCAGCTGCTCCTATAAGAAACCAAGAAATATTTCATAAAAACCTATCCAGAGACTTATTTGCCTTCAGAAAAAAAAAATTATAAGCCATGTGTCCTTCCTCTTTTTTTTTTTTTTAATTCAAGCTTTATCTCAGAGTAATGTGTTCTGCCCAAAGCTTTCTGCACACTCCTAAATACCATAGGTATGGGAATTCATTGAACAATTATTCTTTGTGCTGCCTTATCCAATTCCTTTCTTTACTTGCAGGAGCAGTTTTCTGTTAGGAAATACGAGTATAGTTAACCGCATCCATAACCTTTCTTCTCTGCTTTCCAAGACTTTCCATCCTGATTCTTGTCTCTTTACAACTTATTTCCCTGCACCAAGAAGCACAGAACATTCTGTATCCTGTTTGCAGCTCTTACTGATCTCCTGCTGTTTCCCAATATTGTGGGCATTGTTTTCTTTCCCAAAAAAAGGAAAAAAGGTTGGTTGTTTGGTTGTTTGGTTGTTTTTTTACTTTATCACCATTATTGTAAAAACTGACAGGAACTCCTTTACCGACTGTAAAATCAACATGCTTGTAGATGTGCAGTCAGAACTGGCAATGGTTAGTTATAAGGTGATTATCCATAGCAACTGTCAGCTTGTTTCAGAGCCCAGTTATTGGGCAAGCAGACTGTTTATTCCATGCATATTTGCAGCATTTTGTTAGGTTTTGCCAGTAGATAATTGCTGCTTCTTAGAACTCCCTTATCTTCGCTAAGGAAAGATTATGTATGGGCCACTTGCCACAGATAGATTGATTGCCATAAAAAATCTCAGCATGGGTTTCAGTTACTTATCAGTGTTTTCCCACATTTAGAGGATAGGACATAGCTTTTGAGAAATGATGGCTCTCTTACAGCTAAAAGATAATCCAATATTTCTCCAGTTCTATTTAACTTATTTAGTCCTACTGCATATGTCATTTATGCTCTCAAAATTGAGACTATCATCACAATTAGCATTTTGCCTGGCACTTTGCAGAACTGCAGAGGAACAAGGTTCCTGCTCTAAAGAAGCTTACAGTCCAAGGGCTACAGTGGGAGCAAACAGTGTGACACTGGTGAGCAGAGCAGAGAGATGCTGTGAAAGGCTGTGTGATGCTCTGAATGGAGAGAGAGCAGAGTGAGTGTTTCCAGGGCCAGCTCCAGCTTTCCAGTCTGACTGGGCTGTGGAGCTGCACTGGTGCTGTTAGCCTGATGGGGACATGTCCTGCCTGGCTGAGTGGATGCACTGGCTGAGGTGGCACCTGGGACTGGGGCTGAGCCAGCTGCTGCTGTAGCAGCACTCCTGTCATAGAAACACGAGCCAGCTGGCACGCTTGGTGGCTGTGCGAAATGCACTGCCTCCCTCCTTAAACCGAAAGAGTCTTAATGGCATAAACCACTGGTGAAGGTTTTCAAGTCAATCCCAAGCACGAATACAGGCTGGGCAAAGAACAAGTTGACAGCAGCCCTGAGGAGGATTTGGGGTGTTGGTTGATGAGAAGCTTGACATGACTCAGCAATGTGTGCTTGCAATCCAGAAAGTCAAATATATCCTGGGCTGCATCAAAAGCAGTGTGGTCAGAAGGTCAAGGGCGGGGATTCTCTCCTCTGCTTTGTTCTCATGAGACCCCACCTGCAGTGCTGCATCCAGCTCTGGGGTCCTAAGAGGACATGAACCTGTTGGAGTGAGTACAGATAAGAGGGATGATCAGAGGGATGGAGCACCTCTCTTGTGAAAACAGCTTGAGAGAAGGCTCCAACCTGAGCTTACAGCAGCCTTTTAGTGCCTAAAGTAGCCTACAAAAAAGCCAGAAAGGAATTTTTGACATGGCTGTGCTGTGATAGGACAAAGAGTGACAACTCCAAACTGATAGAGCATAGGTTTAGATTAGATATAAGGAATAAATTCATTTCTACAGGAATGGTAAGGTAGTTGAACAGGTTGTCTAGAAAAGTTGTTGATGCTACATCCCTGGAAGTGTTCAAGGTCAGCTGGGATGGGGTTTTGAGCAACTTGGTCTGGTGTAAGGCATTCTTGCCCGTGGCAGGGGGTGGAACCAGATGATCCTTAATGTCCCTTACACCAAACCGTTCTGTGACTCTATGAAGTCAGGGAGTTTTGGCACCTGAGGCATTTCTCGGGTTGCTGAGAATGCTCAGAGGAGCAAAGCACCCCTCACAAGACTGCCAGCGCCCTCCCTGCACGGCTCAGGTTCGGCTGAAGAAGAACCTTTCCCTTCCATCACCCTTTCGCTCCGCGGCTGTCCCGTGGCTGGGGAACGGAGCCCGTCCATGCACAGCCAGGTCTGGAGCAGGAAGCGAGCAGAGGAAAGAATGGAGTGCGAGAATCCCGCCGCTGTCCCGGCCCGGGCCTGTCTCGGTGTCCCGGTGTCCCCGGTGTCTCGGTGTCCCGGTGTGCCGGTGTCCCCCTGTGCCGGTGTCCCGGTGTCCCCGTGTCCCATTGTCCCGGTGTCCCCGTGTCTGGGTGTCCGGGTGTCCCGGTGTCCCCGTGTCCCGGTGTCCCCGGTGTCTCGGTGTCCCGTTGTCCCGTTGTCCCGGCGTCCCCGTGTCCCGGTGTCCCGGTGTCCCGGTTCCGCTCGGTGACACCAGGTGGCAGCAGCCGCTCGCGTTGGCAGCGCCGCGCTCTCCCTGCCGCGGGCCACCGCTGTCACTCGTTCTGTAAAGGTGTTCTCCACCTCATTTTCCAGCCATTTTGTGAATTTTTTTGTTCCCATAAAAAGGAGAGGAACAGCCCTCTTTCACTCGGTCTGCGCTTAACTCGTCTGTGCGCTGGGAACAGAACCGGGTCACATTCCGAGCTCGCTTAGAGCTCTGCTCAAGCCAGACGTGTCATTTCAATGTGATGTAGTTATACAGAAAATTAAAATTCCGCTCGGGAAAGCTTCTCAGCTTCAAAGCCAAGCTCTCAGGAGCTCGGTGCCTGTCAGTGGCGTGCGAGGTAAATGTGACTGAAGGCAGGGATGCGCTCGCAGCAGGAGCGCCGGGGCTCCAGGGAAGGCAGCACGGGGGATGCTGCAGAGGCTGATCTCACACCGGTGTCACCCTGCCTGTGCCCGCTGGGCACCTACGGCTGGTTTAATCTTTGGATTCAAATTCTGCTTTTCGAATACTTCTCATTTAATTGCTGTGTCAGAGAAGATCCACATCCATTGACTGCAGTGGAATTCAATCCGTGTTTTTATACCACGGTTCAATTGCAATGTTGCATTTCATTGAGGAACTCTTGTGTAATTGGAAGGGCATGTGAAAATATATCGTATTATATAGTTACTTCCAGCACAAACCGCTCAGCTTTTCTTGCAGAGTTTGAATAAATCTTTAGATCAAGTTCACCTCCTGAGTGACCCATAGATCAGTGCTGAGCTTTGCTGTGGTATTCAATTATTTATTCATTATGTTTTCCTCATTCTCATGACAAAAAGAAAGATTTAAAGAGTCATTATGGTGTTTATGGAAGTGTTAACCAATTAAAAGCTCAAGGTTGCATGCTATTTCTTCTGAACAACAAAGTAAAAAAAATCAGGAGAATGATTGATACAGTTAATATATTTATTGGCATTAGTACATTCTCTTTTATTGCTGGGATCAGAGTGACATCATTCATCATAAAGACAGCATAATTGTCTCTGAATGTTATAAAAGGTGAAATTCATTCTCCTGGAAATTAAAGAGAACACTGCAAAGCTTCAGTTTAAAAAAAAAAAGGACTGAATGATACAGATGATAAAATGTACTGGCTTTAAATTTCTGTCCATAAACCTGGAATAAAGCTACTGAGAATTAGTCCGAAATGAAGATTGTAATGCAATAACCTGAAATTAGTTTAGGCGGTCCTCTAATCTCATTTTTCAGGAGGTAGGACTATTCATCATAAAATCTGTTTTACTTCATTGGCAGTATTTCAGCTGTCTACTCACTGAATGAAAACAGTAAAGGAGTGAAGACACCAAATGAAATATATGTTATTTGTTCTGGCAGAATTATCTCACTCCCAGCAAAGTAGACACAGCAGCATCTTCTACCTGTTCCTTCCTCCCCACACTCAGAACTACTCTGATCCCTTACTCCCCTTTTTCATATGCAGGTTTGGCTTTAGAGAAGGCCTTCACCTGATTAAGTGTCTCTCTCATAGGATTTTAACTTTGCTTAGATTTTGCTTTTATCTCCCTGTGTAATTTCTTATCTACAAAGAGACTCCGAAGACCTCTGTGCTACTCCTTTGAAGATCAACTCTGCCTGTATCAAATAATTCTCATCCTGTGAGTCTGAATGGGGTCCTCTTCCAGTTGATGCTGCCTAAGAAATGAGATGCAAAAAGAGAGAGGACGGGGGAGGGGAAAAAAGGCTGAAGGTTCTACAAAGGCTCCACTAAAGCAGCATGCTCCTCCTTGCCTAAGCAAACCTTTCCAGAGCTGGCTCATGCTTACACCACGTTTGCTGTGGGAGAGTCATCCATACAAGTTACCCATGGGAAGGGAAGCTCCCATTGCAAGGTGGCCAGCATAGTTTTTCATGTTGTAAATCTAGGTGGATGTCCCTAGTGACTTAGAACTAGCCTTCTGAATTATGCAATAGCTGTACATGCCTGGTTTAATCCAAGTATGTTTAAAATTAGCCTTTAATCTTTTGCAAGCCCCGATGTTCCGAAAAATGAAATTGTCAGTGCCAACCAGACCAACTAAGCAGTATTAATTAACACCAGGAGAAAATCACAAAGGATTCTCTTTGATCTTTACTTGAAGACATTTTGTGCTTACCGTTAATTTCCTCTCTTGATTCGAAATAGCAAGTTCAGGTTGTAGCTCTTTGTTAGAATAATAATTAAAACAATCTAGTGTCTGCATATACATTGTTTAGCTAAAGGACACTAATTATGTGCATAGGTTAACAGACTAATTGAGGTTAAACCTGCAAGGGAGCAGCCCTTAGATTCTTCAGGATGCAAAATTTTCTATTAAACAAGGCAGTGTCAACCCAAATCTGGACTCTTAATTGTTTTCTCTTTCTTCAAAAAAATCCTCAAGACAGCTTCTGAGTTCTCCTCTCAAAAGGTACAGCTTTTTGAACATTTCTGGAAGAGTTTCTCTGCCCTGTAGATGTTTAGGAAGTCACCAAAAGAGTTCAGGCTAAAGGGGTTTTCTGCTGATGCTCACTGCAGGGTGCCCTGATAGAAACAACCAGACAGAGGAGACATGGCCCCATGGTGGGTCCAGCCCTGAAGGAGAAGTGGCAATCAGGAATGGGATGCCACTGGCATTCCCCTCAGGGAATTCCCTGCACTGGGAGCTGTACCTCCACTCCTGGGACTTGAAGTGGGGCCACGCAGGCCAGCTGTACTGCACAGAGCTCCAACACTGAGCACAATGGGTGTCTCAGCTGACCTCTGAGCCTGCTCCTGGGTTTACCTTTACATGAAAGTGAGAAGGGTAAGAGGAGTATCACCATGGATGCATGGAGAAGGCCACAACATTTTACCCTTTTATGTCAAAAGTAAACAAAGGAGACAGCCTTTGTTTACTTTGTTGCCAGGAAAGCCAGAGGCAACTAATCTGGAGAGAGCAAAAGGGAACTCTCACTGTGTCTACCTTATACTATGGCCAAAATTTTGAGATACAGAGGATACGGTTCTGTCTCAAAAAACTTAGCTAATCTTGGATCAAGGCTTTTCCCTTTTAAGAAATCTGAGGTAATTCCATTACCCAGTGCAGCTATTCCAGGTTTTAGCACATACAGTCCCTGACTAAACATGGACTCTGCAGCTGTCCTTGGCAGGATAATGATTACAAGAGATAATCTTCATGTTTCAAGAAGCATTGCTGACAGAACTCAGAAAGAAATGCTTTCTCTCTCTCACAGTAGCAAGAGTATTTCATATCTATCCAGATGCATTATGAGAACTTTATGTCTTTCTCTAAAACAAATGGTGGAAAGCATTGTCAGAGAAAGCACAGATGGATTGTGTTTCTCTCTGCCATGCATCACTATGGTTAGACGAAGATTAAATTTCTCTTTTGTATTTAGGCAATCTTGCTTTTATTTTCTTACTAATAGCAGCTGGAGGAAAAATGCTATAAATCTGTTTATTATGCATTCACCACATGACTACTCAGTACTTCTTATATGCAGCTCTAGTTCTGCTGTTGTTTAAATCAAAAATTGAACTCAATGTTTGTTAACAATGTCAGGATCTGTTTGATGGTCCTTCCCCTGCTCCATGGGTGACTATATCACAGGAGTGCAGGGCAGGAGGAGACAAGGTTACAAATACTGGCACTGTTTCATATTGACTATTTTACTGCCTCTGTGTCTGTGCTCAGATCTTTGCTAACTCCTAAAGATTTACATCCAAATCCATCCAAATCACTGTGCAGGGCTAGGTTAACCTTGACAAAGCTGTTATCCTTCAGTGCCGAACTTAAAGCTAGAAAAACTGAGTTTCATCTTAGAGAATTTAGCGATTTCTTTTCCAAATCTGCCACATTCAAGAGCAACATGCAGCAAAGTTTTCTCCTCTAAACATTACCAAGAAGAATATGGACAAATAAAGTGAACTCAGACATTAAAACACTGTGACTTCTCTCAGAGAAGGACATTTAAAAGTCATACAGAACAGAGGAACTCAGGAACAGGTGCACTGCATCTGACATCGAAATGATCATGTTGTTTCTGCTGAAAATCAAAAACAATGTAGTTGGTAAGCTGTCCATGTTTGCTGCTAGGCAGAAAATATATACCCTTAGTTGTTTTCATTATAAATAATTTATTGTCCCCCATTTCAAGCCACATACCACCTGCTGTTTATTCAAGTTCTGTAATTGTTTCAGTTCCTTGATATTAAGGAACCAGCCATTAATATCAAATACCATTAAGCCCCTAATAACCATTTATTACCAAAGAGATAGATTAATGACAATTTCAGGAAATTTTCTCTTCAGGGAAGTCCTAAGAAGTGCTATGCCATTGGATGCAAGTGTTTAAAAATTTAAGTGCTTGTGACAATGGCTATTAAGTTCTATGTGTGTGTGTGTGTGTCTGCAGTGCTCAGCAGTGTAATGAGGTGACATCTCTGTCAAGATCCTCTAGGTGCTGCCACAGTACCAAAAAAAGGATGGAGTGCTGCATTTGTTTCATTGTTGGAAAGAGACAGTAATCAAATAAACTGCTATTCTAGCAGGCTTTTAAATAAATACTGAGAAGTAGTATTTTTTCTCTGCAGTTCTTTGGTCAACAGTTTAATTGTAACAATTTCTCAAAAAAAAAAATCCATGCATCAACATCTCCTCTGAAAGAAGAAACCTCTTAAATATATGGTATGTAGAAATGTCAGGGTATTTTTAAAAAATATAAAAAGAATTAAAAATAAGGTTAACATTCAAATTCAATTTGAAGCTATTCTGCTTTATTTCCTTACCTACCAAATCTCACTGGCACGCAGAGTCTTATTTATTGCTTGCAGAAAAATCTCCCTCTCTCCCCCACACTTTCAAACAGTGATCAGCTACAAGGATTGTAAGCTAATGGAAGTCATTTCAGTCTAGAAATGTAGGCAGGTTTAATGCAGCTGTTTGTTTAAAAATATTTTCCAGTGTTGTTTTTTATTTGCAGACCAAAGACTTAAAAGAAATCTTGTCCACCAGCAGCTCCCAAGGATTTTACTTCAGTGCCCCATTCCTCAGATGGGATAAAGGAGCATAACTTCAAAGGAATCCTGATTTACACTGACTTTTCAGACTGAGTCTGAAAGCACTGCTCAGGGACATGGTGCTGCTCAGCATTTGGATGCAGCTGTCCTCCAGACCCAGGGGCTCAGTACCTATCTCTGTGATCCATGGTAAGACTTTTTTCCCCATTATCTCAGAGATTAGCAGACAGAAAATGTGTAGAAATTTGGATTGTATTAAAAAAGCCCAATCTCATTTACATACACATCTGTCACAACTATAACTGCAGCAACAAATCTTCAGAGATGCTGAGTCTGGGTGATTTATATCATGCCAGCATCAGTTTCCAACCTGAACAGTGTCACCTCACCTGTGCTCGGAGCCAGCACTGTCACTTCCAGAGGGATGCTCCAGAAGTTCCATGTGGGAAAGGGCATTTACCACAACAGCTCCTAACCAGCACTGATTATGATCAGGCAAGGGGTAGAGGGGTGCCTTGTTTTTAATCTGAATTACTCTATTTCCTAATAAAGCCCTTCTCTGTGAGATTTAAGAGTCTTTTGGAGCCTGCTAGGAGGATGGGTGTAAATTTGGCCTCAAATAGGAATAAACTTCATTAGGTACTGGTGTGCCTGCCTGGATGGCAACTTAAATTCTTCCTCTCTGTACCAGAGTGCCCATGTCTGAAGAGATAAGGAGTTTGATCAGCAGCTAAGGCTAGGATTCATCAGGGAAAAGCTTGGATGGACAGAAAACTTATTTCATTATATTTACTAATGAGAAAGATACTAGGTTATTTTATATCGACTAATACAAGGAATATCATTGTAAATTGAAATTATATTTAGAAAAATACCCCAAACTTCTCCCCCCTTTCACTTCCATACTTAAGAAAACTTGTTGTAACTTCTCACCTATTTTAATCAGCCTAACTACAATATGTCCATGCAGAAGATAAATGCTGTTATTATTTAAAATTCCTAGCACCACCTTCCAAAAATGCTGACAAGTCACTAATCCCATGAAAATGTATGGTAGTTAATTAAAAGTAAAATGTGCAGAATTTATCCAGTAGATTGCAATCAACAAGATTCACTGAATGAACATTTTGTTCCTCACCACTGAGACAGGTTGCTTCCAACCTTTCCTCCTCCTCCCAGCGGGACATTGGGATGACGATGAGAACAAAATGAAACAAATTAACAAACATGGCCTCAGCCCCAGAAGCGAATAAATCATCTTTCAGAGCCAAGCACTTGGAGACACATATTTCCACCTCTTTCAGAGCTGTCCTGCTGGCCAGGGAGAGGGTTTGTTCATTTTACTTAACCTTGAGTTGAAAACCTGGCAAACTGGGAAGACTCCCAATGGGCACAGGGAAGTGCTGGTGCACCCTGAGGCAGGATGGGGTGCCCCACCCATGCAGTATGGAACTAAAACACCCCACTCAGCAAGCTACCTGCCAGACCCTCTGTGAACCAAGGAGAAAGAGAAGCCTCTCAAAGGGATCTGTCTTCCCAGCACCAGGCAGGAATGGGACATCTCTGTATGTCAGAGATGGTGTTGAGATGGTCCCTGTATGGTTGCTGAGGTGATGCCAGTGCAGTTCTGCTGCCAGTGCAAGTGGTAAGCAGCTCTTGCAGACACAGGGAAACATTCCCTCCACCTTACTAGCACTGGCTGGTGCCACAGGGAGCAACTCTCACAGAGGGACTGGGGGAAGCAGGAAAATGGTCAGAAATTGAGCTACCATCTTGGTTTCATATCCCCAGAAATGCTCCTAGAAAAGTGCAAAGCTTTAGTGGCTGAAGTCAGTCTAGAGGATAGCCAAAATTCTCATCATGAGTTAGACTTTCAAGGACTCTGAGAAAAAACCCCTTTCTTAAAAGTGATGTCTGGAGTCAACAGGTGGATGTCTCCATGTGTCTGTATGTACAGGATTAGTAGGCACCCAGGGTTTGCCCATGGTGAGAGAGGAATTATCAATATGATCTCAGAGATTCAAGATGCATCAAAGTCAACGCTTAAATATGGGACCCTGTGAATGAAAGAAATGGACCAAGGTTAACCCATGATAACAGGGTGACCTTTACCTTTTTGAGCTATTTGTTGCCTCAAAAGCAAAGCTTAGTGGGAACACACAACCACTGTTAGAATCATAAATTCAAAAAATCCCAGAATGGTTTGAGTTGGAAGGGACCATGAAGATCAGCTAGTGCCAACTCCCCTGCCAACCCTGCCAGAAGCAGGCACACTTTCCACTAGATCAAGTTTGTCATAGCCCCATCCAGGCCTAGTCTTGAAGACTTACAGGGATGAGGCATCCGCAATTTCTCCAGGCAACCCATTCCAGTGCCTCACCATCCTCACAGTAAAGAATTTCTTCCTTATACCTAATCTGAACTGACTCTCTTTCAGTTTAAAGCCATTGCCCCTTGTCTTATCACTGCATGCCCCTATTAAAAGTCAAAAGTCCTTCTCCAGCTTTTTTGCAAGACCCTTTAGGCACTGCAAAGCTGCTGCAAGGCAAAGTCAGAGCCTTCTCCTCTCCAGGCTGAACAACCCCAACTCTCAGCCTGTATTCACAGGAGGGGTTCTGCAGCCCTCTGATCATCTTCCTGACCCTCCTCTAGACTTGTTCCAACAGGTCCATATCCTTATTATTTTAAGGTCCACAGAGCTGGATGCACCATTCCAGGTGGGGCCTCATGAGAGCAAAGTAGCAGAGAATCCCCTTCCTTGACCTGCAGGTCATGTTCCTTTTGATGCAGCCCAGGACATGTTTGGCTTTCTGGGCCACAAGCACACATTGTCAGATCATGTTGAGCTTCTTGTCAACCAACAACTTTCCCAAGTCTTTGTCCCCAGGGATGCTTTCAATCCATGCTCCACTCATCCTGTATTTGTGCTTTGGATTGTCCCAACCCAGGTGCAGGACCTTGCACTTGGCCCCTCTGAACATCATGAGGATGGCAGGGGCCACCTTTCCACCTGACCAGGCCTCTCTAGATGGCATCCCTTCCCTTCAGAGTGTCACCAGCACCAAGTGACAAACTTGCTGAGGGTGCACTGGATCCCACTGTCCATGTCACTGACAAAGATGGCAAACAGTGCCAATCCCAGTGCCAATCCCCCAGGAATGACATTGGTCACTGGTCTCCAATTAGGACAATTTCTAGATGTAGCAAAGAAAAAAAATGAGCAGTGGATGGGCAAACAGTGCACTCATAACATCTTAATTCTTGAATTTCCTTTACAGGAGTCCTATCTTCTCTGACAGCCATAGCTAGACATGTTGTTTGATCTGGGGTTTTGAAAGGGGGGAAGTTTTAAGACCTATTAACCAGGACCATAGGTGTGTGTCTCATCAAAGTGACGGCTTGTCATGGTTTTATGTCAGTTCCAACCAAGGGAGGCAAGAGCACTGAATTGTGCTAAGTAGCCCTGCACCTTGCCTGTCTCCTTTTAGCACTGAGATCTTTTTCATGCAACAACAGGCCTAGCATGGAAAAAGTAAGTTTTCTGAGACCCATTTTATTCCTTTAAACAAGGTCATTAGAAACAGCAGATGCTGTTCATCACATCTGATGCTTTGGGGAAGTAAATTTCAGTGCACTGTTTGAAGAAAACAAGAGTAGCATTTATTAACTCAGCTGAACCTCTTCACCCAGCACAAGCTGAATTACCCAAGATGCCATAAATTTCAGAGAATGGGGAGATAAAGCACTGAAGTTATTGTGTTCCCACTGGATACTGCAATTGAAACTGTGCTTCATTATCCTCTCAGCCATACTCAACAACTTCCGCAGCAAACAGAATTACAGAATATGCTGAGCTGGAAGGGACCCACAAGGACTCCCACGGGAGTCCAACTCCTGGCCCTGCACAAGACCATCCTCAAGAGTCACATCATGTGCCTGAGAGCATTGTCCAAATGCTTCTTGAGCTCTGTCAGGCTGATGCTATGACCACTATCCTGGGGAGCTGCTCCAGTGCCCAAACACCCTCTGGGTGAAGAACCTTTCTCTAATGTCCAACCTAAACCAGCCTTGACAGAACTTCAGGCTGTTCCCTCAGGTCCTGTCACTGCTGACCACTGAGATCAGTGCCTGCCCCTCCTTTTCCCCTCACAAGGAAGCTGTAATTACAGTGAGGTCTCTCCTCAGTCTCTTCCAGACTGAACAAACCAAGTGACCTCAGGCTCCTCATATAGCTTCTCCTCAAGGACCTTCACAATTCTTGTTCTCCTTGGGATGCTCTCTAATAGCTTAGTATCTTATATTGTGTCATCCAGACCTGCACACAGTATTTAGTGAGGCTGCCCCAGCTCAGAGCAGAGCAGGACAATCCCCTGCCCTGCCTGGCTGGCCATGCTGTGCCTGATGCCCCCAGGACAGGGTTGGCCCTCCTGGCTGCCAGGACACTGCTGGCTCATGTCCAACTTGCCATTCACCAGGACTCCCAGGTCCCTTTCCATGGCACTGCTCTCCAGCCTCTCATTCCCCAGTCTTTCCGTACATTCAGGGATGCCCCATCCCAGGTGCACAATCTGACACTTGCCCTTACTGAACTTCACATTGTTTGGGATTAACCAGTCCTCTATCTGTCAAGATCTCTCTGCAGGACCTCCCTGCCTCTGAGGGAGTCAACAGCTCCTCCCAGTTTTGTATCATGCTGCAAACTTGCTCAATGTCCCTTGCAGTCCTGTGCCCAAGACATTTGAGAAGATATTGAACAGCACAGAGCCCAAGATGAAGCCCTGCAGAGCCCATGAGTGACAGGCTGCCAGTCTGATGTCATCTCATTCACTACAACCAAATGTGCCTGACCCCTCTGCCAGCTGCTCACCCATCCCATGTGTTTAACCAGCTGTGTGCTGTCCAGAAGGATCCTCTGGACAGTATCAAAAGATTTACTGGAATCCAAAAAGATTACATCAACTGGCTTCCCTTAATCAACTAGGTGGGTTACCGTGACATGAAAGGAAATCAGGTTTGATATCAGGACTTTCCTCTCATGAAGCCGTGCTGGATGTGACCTGTGACTGCATTGTCTTTCAGGTATCTTTCAGTATCTCTCAGAATAATATTTTCCTTAACTTTGCCAGGCACTGAAGTGAGACTGACAGGCCTGTAGTTTCTGGGCTCCTCCTTCTTGCCCTTCTTGAAAATTGAGATAATGTTTGCCAGCTTCCAATCAGCTAGGACCTTTCTAGATTCCAAAGACTGCTCAAAAATCAAGAGAGATTCATCAAGAGTGATGTCTTGTCTTTCTAATTATAAGGGGAAGAAGGCAGAGTTTCCATCATATTAATGTTTAGCATCTTTTCTTGTAGAAAAAAATTACTTCCAGGTACATTCACAATTTAGATTTAAACAATTTTCATTAGAAAATTTAACACATATTGCTATAGAACTATATAACTGTAAAAGTTTACATTCCAAATTAGTTTATGGGTACTCTGTAAGGAAAAGTATTCCGGTTTCACTATTTAACTTCAAATAAATTTTTCTGGTTTTATGTGAAAGAAATAACCAGTTTGTATTGAAGGAAAAGCATTCATTGGGTGGAAAAAAGGCTTTTTCAGGGTCCCCAATTTCATCTCCTCATTTCTCTATTAATAATCTATTATTTAGGATTTGTCTTCCATCCATAACACTCTCTGGTCTGTGTTTCAATAGCACTTTTGTCTCCGAGTGGCTTATGTCCAAAAGAAGATAAAACGCACTTGTTTTGGGAGGAGAAAGATTTGTTCTATTTAGATACAGACATATATCTGAGCATAGGCATAAAATCATCTCTGACATTTAAAGTTTTTCTTTGGTGTTATGGAAGACTGAGGCACAAATAACTTTGTGACCTGGAGTTCTAAGGTCTTTCTCCATCAAAAAGGACAAAAAGCAGTTATGGCAGCTAGGGAACTGAAGAGCAAGACTAGCATATCTTTACTTGCAAAGAATACCTGCAGAATAAGAGGCATCCACAGAGAAGAACTGTGCTGCACTGGTGAAAGGGAAAAACGAATATAACAGTGTTCAGAGAAAATTAATATTCATGGAGATGAGTTCAGACTGACAGCTGAGAAAGAGTTTTGGCAGACACAGATAAATTAGAGTAGGATGACGGCAAGTGTATATGGGATTTTTTTTAACTTTCACTCTTCACTTCCACTATTTTTCAGTTAAGCATAATTTTCCCTTACACAATATTTACAATCTCCACTCCAGCTGAACAAGGCTTACACAAATAATTTTTGGAAGGCTGAAGGATGTAACCTCATATATGGGAATGTCAGCAATCGTGTCCTTCCTACTAGGCTGAGTGCTGGACTTTCATCTAATACAGCCAAGACATACTCATAGCAAAATGACAGAATTTGCCTGGTCTTAGTGAGGAGGCAAGCTCTTGCTCTTACCCTGTGGCCATATCTAGAATAAGCTCCTAAAAGTGTCTTCATTTCTAAGTAGGAGTTCTGAAATTTAGGAAGCAGAGAAGTGTTCACCATGACAGGTGTTTGCTGCACTTGTCACCTTCCTCATCTCCCCAAACATCCACAGGTCTGCACAAACACTGCTGCTCAATTCCTGTGTGTACTTTTTCTTAAACCTGATGGCACAGAAAATCTTCCTGTACAGCTCTCGAGAAAGACAAGGCTACAATAGCTGGAAATTATAACTATTCTGATTTCTAGAAGTTAAAGTCAAAAACCTTCCCTGAAATGTAATAACATGTTCTACTTAGACTGAGAACAAAAACAGAAATAGAGCCGCATGCCAATTTGTGTATCATTAGGCCCGTTTAATTGAATTAATTTAGAGATAGATATATGACAGGATGCTGCACATCCAGCTATCAAGGATGGAGCTACTGGGTGCTGAGCTGTGGCAGCTCTCCCCCTGCCACCTGCCACTGCCCAGTTCTGCTGGCAGCTCCACGCTTACTCTCTCCTCATCCCTGTTCCCTGCCTGGGCTGAATTGTCTCCCACTGAATTTGCAGATATGCATATTTGCAGATATGTCCTGCTGTCCATACCAACATCACCAGGATTTCAGCCTCCAGCTATCCTGCCTCCCTTCTGCATCTCAGACGGGCTCTTGCCACTCATCCCGAGCCCCTGTTTCCAACACTTACTTTTGAGATGTCTGAAATTAAGGTTTCTGACTTTGTGTGTTCCTGCAGTCATTCATCTAAATTGCTGCATGTTCTTAGAGCCCAGCAAGGTTGGGAGTATGGCTGTATCCTTTGTGACACTGCTCACTGCTTAGCACTGGCAGGGACACACCAGGCCCTGTCCAGTTCCTTCCCAGGTACAGGCTATTCCAGCTTCCCCTGCTGAGCTGTTCCAACTCTGCTCACAATTTCTTTCACATCCCTGGGCACAGCCAGCTCACAAATATGCAGCGCTATGAAAATTAAATCGAGTTTAATCGCTAACTAAATATCACCATGGGCATTTTCTGATTGCATTGAGCTGGGAGGGGGACAGCTGCTGCCATGTGCCATGTAATCTCCTATGCTGGAATGCAGCAACAACTCTTTGAACAGACATCAATGACAGATCTAAAACTTGGCTTTACACAGCCTAAATGTCATAGACTTCTTTCTCTTTAGAATAATGTAAGAGTGGATAAAGTCCTCTATCTTCGTCTTGCTGATTCTCTCTTTGGATGTGGCAAGGGAGGTGGTAGATATTTTTTTAACGTACTACAAGCTTTTAGAAGTATTGAATGCCTGGGTGATTTCTGCTTTTAGATGTCTGCAATAGCTTAAAATTTTTTCCTCCTGCTATACAGAATTTTGGGGCTTTTTTTTACATATGACTTATCCCTTTTGCTGTTATAATGTCCATATAGTCTCTTGTTTTTTCACTGTCTCTAATGAACATAGGTAGAGCCTGCAAATAAACCAATATCTGCAAGAGGTCTATACATTAGGCACAGGAGCCCTAGGAGGAAAAAGAGAAAGCACTTTAAAAAATGAGCAAGTTGGAAAAATTAATGCTTTGCATTTGATCATTTGAGCAGATTATCTGGAAAATTCCATTCTGCATCAGTAATGAGATGAGATGTGAAGAACTGTCTTTTGTTAACAGATGAACTTGATCTGAAAGGTTTTTTCCAGCCTAAATTATTCTTCAACTCTGTGTAAACTCTCACATCTGATAGAGGATCATAAATCTAAAGAGCAACTGACCTGTTACAGATTGGTTGCACAGGATAATAAAGTTTTTAATGTTCAAAGACAAAGATCCCAGTCCAATACATTTCCTATAATTCTGCACAGCAAAAATTAAAAAATTAAGATGATAAAGAGCCTTGGACATTACATATTACAGCACTGGCTGATCTCTTATTTGTGAACACAGAGCACACAGGGATTTCAAAGTTCTCCTAAGGCTAAACAGCAGCTGGAAATGTGGACCCTTCCCATGGAGACCCTGACTGTTGCCTTATGCAGGAGGTAAGAGAGTCAGGGCATCTGTCTCTTGGTCTCATCACTGCTGTCTCAAAATTACCCACTGCTTCAACTCCATTACTCAAAGCTCTCCTTCCTGCACTTCTTCATGTTTAATCTCACTCTTCAGCAAAAGGCATTAAATGAAGAATGTAATCCACAAAGTTCAGAGTTTATCTGAATCTCTGCAAAAATAGAAATTGATGAGGTCAAGAATCATAGAATCATTAAGGCTGGAAAAGACCTCCAGGATCATTGAGTCCAACCTCTGAAGAAACACCACAGTGTCAGTTAAACCATAGCACTTAATGTCACATCCAGTTGTTTCATGAGCACTTCCAGCAATGCACTTCCAGCAATGCAGACTCCACCACCTCCTGGGCAGCTCATTCCGAGGCTTGGCAGCTTTTCAGTGAAGAAATTCTTCCTGATGTAGAGGAAAAGAGTAAAAATGATGGCACTGGGTTATGTGAGGAGCTACCAGAATGAGCTTTGACTAGAAAATCTAAACAATTCCAAACTGGTTTTGCCAGTAAATAACATATAGGATCAGCCTGTAAAATCCTCATGTACATCCTAACCAGTGCATCCTCACCTGTTTTGAACACTCCTGAGAATTTTCCCCTGGAAGTTCCCTTTCATGGTATCTCTAGTTCAGACTCCTCATGGGTATGTCAGCTCTTCTCAGACCCTGTCCAAGTTCCCTGTACTTTGGTTAGGTTAAACTGCATATGTTCTGTCATTTTCCCAGATTCTTGGCCTTTAAGAGAAAGTTTTTGCACATTGCTTCTTCATTCCTTCTTTTCTGCTAGGATTTTTCCATGGCCTTAATATTATCTCACACCAGTAATCTTAGAAGCCCTGCTGTTTTCCTGTACTGCATCTTGCCCACTGTTCTATGGTGCTTGCACTTGAAATATAGATTATCCAGGTTAAGAATCTCCATTTTTTGTGTCAATCTTTCCAGCCTAAATCTGGAGACAGTGACTTGTGAGGAAACTGATTCCATGTTCCTGGAACAGGAACACATTTTAGTGAGCACACACAGTGAGCACATTTTAGCTCATTGGATTTTTTCAGTCAAGGGCATTGAGAAGTTCCCAGCTAATGCTGGTGCACAAAAAACAAACAAAAAAACAAACAACAAACAAACAAACAAACAAAATTTCTCTGTAGACTAAATGTCATAGAAAAACTCTACTCATGTTTTACTTCCAATTTTTGGGGCAACTCTGCTTGTGGTCACATCATGAATGCTTTGTGCTTTGTTATTATATTAATACTGTAATATAGATAATGTACTCTGAAGTATAAATCTGCCTTACAGTATTTATAGATATAAAACCTTCAAAAATTCACCAGAATTCAAATTCAACAGACATACATTTTCCAAAGTGTCACACTGGACATTCAGGGCCTGTGTATGGTCTTGTGGTGTCTTTTTCCACAACTAGCTCAGATATTCTGTTTGCCAAATCGTACCCTCATGTACAAAGAGAAGCTTAATGGCTACACTGCAGTGGAACAGCACAAGTTCATGCATTTTAACTGCCTTTTCTTTAGGAAAAGGCATAACATAATGAAGTGTTTGGATTCTGGCCATGACTCCAGTCTCCCGTGTGGTTCTGTCCTCAAAACTTGGTATCAGATCTCAGAAACCCATTTTCATTTTCTGTCTTTTATGAAGACTGTTTTAGGACAGCAGTGCTTTCAGGGGCAAATTTTCTATGTCTGTGGCTGCACAGGGCACAGAGAATTGTACAAGCACCACCTACACGTTTCACAAAACTGCTGATT
Source organism: Acridotheres tristis (assembly GCA_037013685.1). NCBI lineage: Eukaryota > Metazoa > Chordata > Aves > Passeriformes > Sturnidae > Acridotheres > Acridotheres tristis. Next base: position 135,775,521 of record CM072886.1, on the reverse strand, counting down.
ATTTACCATAATTGAAAAGATACACTTTACCTTTCTCCTTTCTCTTTCACACTTCTCACTCTATGACACATTTTGCATATGTATGCCCTTTCAGTGTGGATATTTTGCATTATGCCTTGCTGAAGTTTCACAAAATGAAAAACATCTGTCCCCACATGGCAGACAGGTTCCTGCTCTTACAGGGTGCTCAGCTACAGGGACAGCTGTCAGGCAACATTCCTCACTTTTCTGGCTTTCTGTATAGGAGACCTCTTGTCTGAAAGTCAGTCTCTTCTCTTCCCTCTCCAAGCCTGCAGGAATGGGGAGAATTCCCTTCTGATGCTGAAACCTCCCTTCCCAGACATTGTATGATGACAGTTGTGCACTTGAGCCTACAGCACAAAAAATAATACATGTAGACATGAGATAAATCTGAGTTATTAATTGAAGCTCATGGCAGCCATGGGAGGCAAGAGGTTATTAGCTCAACTGAGGGATGGGGAAATTGAGGCAGCCTCCCAAGGTTACACTGTGGAAGAGATTGATGAATAATCTAATATCCCAGACCTGAGTTCTTATTTCCAGACCACTTCTGCATCTTAAGATATGTAATAGAGCAGCATTGGAATTTTGGTGTAGAATTCTAATAATAATCAGTAGTCAAAAATGTGGCTCATCTAGCAATAACAGCTGGAGGAAAATTAAAAATTTCCTTTTTAATGTATTTCCTTCTGTTCCACAGTGTTTGATATTAATTAAAAGAGACCTCTGAGCAGTACAGAACTGCAAAAATCTCAATCAATCAGCTGAGAATATGCTAAAACTTGGTATATTAAAATTTCAGGCATGGCTTTTGGCTTTTAGTTTAGGTTGAGAGTGTATTCTGCTTTTTGTTGGCCCGGTTTTAAAATTCACATTTTCTGGCAAATCAACTGAGTCACCTGAGGGCTCTCTCAAATCCAGTCAAAGAGTGAGCGATTTCTTTCAGATTTACTGTCTTGTTATTTTTTAAATTCTTTATCAAATAACTTATATGGAGCTTTACCTGTGTTACAGTTCACTGATGCAATAATTTCAAAGGTTTTTTGGCAAAATAAACCTCAAGTGAAAAATATTCTTATTTAATCGCTAACATAAGAAAGACAATAGTATTGTTATGAATTGTGAGTTAATTTTAGAGCTCTGCTGAAGTGAAAATAATAATATTTCAAGTTGCAGGCCCACAGGGCAGATTGTCTGCTGTGGAACTATACAAAGACAATTGGTCAGGAAAATGCAGCATCTCCTTTATCACAGTCAACTTTGGACTTACAACTGATCCAGAGCTATATCCTACCCTGAGGACCTCTAAACAAGCAAACTTTCAGGTGGATCATCAGCTTGCAGGCAGGCTGATCCAAGCTGAACAAACTCCTCTAAAACAAACTCGCCCTTCTCTCCATCCCACCCCTCTCAGTGCTCAGCCATCAGGGCCATCCCTGTTTCACATATCCAGTGTGTCCAGAAAAGTCTGCAGATGTGTGCTCAGAGTGCACTTGCTTTGGGACACCTGTGACCAGAGCTGGCCTGTGCCTCAGAAGGCAGCACCAACAGAGTCTCCCATGGAACTCCTGGACATGGAAACGTGTCCTCTCTTCCTGAAGGCTCCTGATACCCTTCAGCCTCCAGGCAGTGCTCATCACACAGTTATGGTGCTGCAGTTCACAGAGCTGTTGACTAAGGGCCTTCTGCACCAGAGGGCTGCACATGCAGCATGTACATGTGCAGATCACACCAGCAGCTCATACCTGCTCCTCCATGCTGATCCTTCACAATTAGGGAAGATATGGCAGCTTTCTTGGAGTGGTAATTTTCAGAGACAGGAATGCAGGAGGAGAGTTTGAAACCCGTATCAGTATGCCAAACATACTGAGATAAGGAGAAAATAGCTGAAGTGATGACTGGATTTCAAATTCCTCCTGATTTCAAGTGAGATCCAGGCATACATTTCACACAAATGTGGATCTGTGACAGAATGAAGCAGCACTCCCAAAACTTATGAGGTTTATCTGCTCTGAATGCTACTACTACACAATGTAATTCTTTGTACTCATTAATTCGTCTGAACTCGTTACTCTCAGAGACTTTAAGGAAGTATACAACGCTGATCCAACAAATTAATGTCCATGGTGCTGCTGAAACAATACCTCTACAGGTGAAAATGCATTATTTGGACAAGTGTTGGTGAGACAGCTAAGGAAGCTTTCTGCCAGCATTCCAGGCCCAAAAGAAGAGCACAGTGACAGGATGGCAGCAAATTCACAGGGTACCACAGTCAGGACCCCTTCCCGCCCTGTGTGTACCTCCCCCAATCACATCTTACTAGGAGCAATCTTTCACAAATTGCCCCTTTGGAAGTTTGCCTACAGAAGCAGTTCAGTGCCCTGAGATATATATTTATGCTCTCTATATTCACCTACATACATAACCAATTGCACATCAGATATAGTTTTGTACGCCTCAAATCAGTAATCTCACTCCATTGCACTGTGTTCTCACTTCAAGTCAAAATACTGCCAAAAGTCTAAAAATCACAGGTTTTAGTTTTCTCTTATCTTTAGACATATAATGCCAGACAGATACTTCACACAGACACACAGGTATTTCTTCTAAAAGAAGAAATACAAGACCACAAATATTTTAAACAAGCAACTAACACAGCAGAGCATGTACTCTGGACATCAATATAGATTTCAATAGGAAAGTGATGTCCACCCCCGAAAAGATATGACAGGAGCTGAAAAACTGAAGAACCACAACATAGATGAGCAGTAAGTATTCAGAATTAATGGTATTTGTACTTTTTTTCTGGGTGACACTTGGTTTTTCTGAGAAAAGGCACTTCACTGTGGATTGAACCCAATTTAAAATTTCAGAATGCTTTTCTTATATTAGAAATTCTAGGTTAATTAAAGAAGACTAGGATGACATATGATGCTATAATTAAGTAGGCATTACACTCACATCAGCAGAAGTGAGCAACTTTGCATTCCACAGATCAAAGAGGAAGATGGTGACCTACATTTTCTCCTTCCTGGCAGCAGGAACTGGTGGAGCAATTTTTGGTAACAGACCCCAGCAGGGTGGAATGGTGCTGAGCTGCATTTGGGGGAGACTCCAGACCAGCAAAAATAAGCTCTGCTGGTCTCCAGCACAGCATGGGGCAAGGCTATCCTCTGACAGAGACATATCCTGTGCCTCTTGAGGTGCAGAAATTACATTTTTAATAGCATAATCTCAAAACAGTAAAATCCTGATTCAAATTCAGATGAAATTACGCATTGCCACTCACTTCTGAAAATTCTGAAGTTTTAAAAATCTTGCCATATTCTCCAAAATTAATTTTTTAAAACGTGCTTTATTTAATAACAGTATCTACAGCCTGTCAGATGAATTCAAAAATGTCTGTCCACAGCTTTAGTGACAGTTTACTCTTAAATTACAAAGCAGAAATCACTTCTCTGTGGCTAAGGTGTTCTCCTAGCAATGTGACTGAGAAGCCCTTCCCAGCAGTCAGGCTCCCAACAATCCCATTGACACTGTAGTGGGGATTTTGACTTCTGGAGGGTCAGAGGAAGAGCTGTCATTATGAGCTACGAGTAACTCAATTACTGAAATTGAACTTTATTTATGCATAATTCTCTAGGCATTATTTAAATTTGATAGAAAAGGAGATGTCCCATTTCTCTCAGTTCCTCTAGTGATACAGTTCCCCAAACAAATTAGGCATCTTTGAAAGAGATTAACTTAAAACAGAGATTAATAGTTTCTGGGGAAAGAAAGCCTCTTTCCTCCAGATGATATCATCAGTAACTCTAGTAGTTAAATCTTTCCTTCTTTCCCAATCAGACCAGCTGCACCAATCCATTTCCAAGATCAGCCTGACCCACAGACATGACACATGAACTAAAAGAAAGGAAGTGTTTTTTCTAGCCATTTGAATTTTGCACACACTATTGTTCATGAAATTTCAAGTGAACTCAAGTGATCACTTAAATCCCAAAGCACAGACGGTGCAGACATAACTAATAATGAGAACTAACTACACTGCAATACCAAACGCGACTGGTTTATAGATCTGTAACAGACCACCATTTCTTGAATGCAGCTTGATTTTCATATGCATTCATTTCTGAGATGATAAACAAGGCCAGAGTAGACAGGGGACCCATGGGAGTTGCACTTCACCCTGGAGTGGCAGCTGAAAACTAGGTGAGACACCCAAGTAAGTCAAGATGTCTGTGTTTGGCCAACACACTGACATCCCTCTTGTTTCAGTGAATGATCAGGAATTATTTTTCTGCACTTCTTCACAATCCATGTCCCACTGCAGAAGACAAAATGCCATTTCTTATTCTCTACATAACTTATCACCATCTTCCACTAAAATAATTGTGAAAAGAAATCATAGGAGTAGTAAGATGCATAGCCAAAATTACTCATCTTTGAAGTGTGCTATGAATTATATTTTCTTGTAGCTCATTTGAGCTCTAAGACTCTTTCAGCAGCTAAATGTGCCCAGCAGTAAAAAAATCAATAGACTCCTATTGAGGAGTAAGTGTCTTCCCATCTCCCGTGTTGATTTGTTCTGTAACCTCTGACAGGACCAAAGTTCCTCTTTGGCTCTCACTTTGATTGTGAAACTGTATGCAATAACAGCCCAAAGAGTGCAGTGGCAGCTCTCAGTGCTGGGGAGCAGAGATTCCCCTCCCCTGATCAACAGCAGCACTAGGCTGGAGACATTTGCCTCCTTTGGCCATCCTGCCCTTGCCCACCTTGGCCAATGCTTTTTCTGGTCGTGAGACCCTCAGGTCAGCATCATGCAGGCAAGGGAGAGAGCTCTGGTGCATGTCCTGCAGTGACACCTCTATCTCCTGCCAAGCCCTGGTGAAACTGTGAGCTGAACATGCATTTCCCAGCACAGAACTTGCTACAGAGCTAACCAGGGCCTGTGCTTATATTATCACTGCAAGTTAGAGCCAAATCTGTAAGTACATGGGTAACTGCAAGCCTTGCTGGCTTTATCATCACAGTATTTCTGAGAACTGTGACAGTTATGTTAAAAAACGGGATCATTTACATGGATCCCTATGCAGGATCATAAACCAGATTTCTTCCAGACTTAATACTGCTTTATAATCTCTAGCAGTTAGCACCCATACTGTTTGGGTTGCAAGTGAGCTAATTTGTCACCCTTATGGCTTCCACCAGCAGTAGGGTAAGAGTAGCAGTTTTAATTAAAAGTTTATATGCAAACATACCTCACAATTTCTGTGTGACAAATGGTTCTCCTCACCCTGTAGCTTCCCTGCTGCTGGTCAGGACAGAATTCTTGCCTTTGCTAAATTGCACATTTTTATCAAAACTCAGGAAGACTGCAGTGATTCTCACACATTTATCTTGGACTTCTGTGTGAGAGGTAAATTTCTTTCTGTTTTCCCTACTATTTTATTTGTTTACGGCTTCATTCCACAGATTATACTGTCTGGAATTAAGGCATCTGTATCTTCATATCACTAGTCTGTCATTGCTTTAAAACAAAGACTATTATCTTCTGCATCAATACCTAGTACAACAGATATCTCAGCAATAATATTTCAGGAAAAAAAATAATAAATCTTTGAAGTACTTTCTTTTTAAGTAATTTTACAGTATTACCACATATATGGAAATAAAATGCCCAAAGCTATATTTGTACAAGTTATGCTAATGGTCAAAAATGTGAGAAATTATACAAATAAATACATATCTAATTTAAATGCTTTGGGTGTGTTGTTTGAGTGTCTTTTCATACTTTGTTATCTAAACGAGGCAGTTGTTATGATTGCTGATACAAATTCTTTTCATGAACTGAAAGAAAGGTTTGGAGTGATTTTATTCAAAATCAGCATATTGCAGTAGGTCAGCCCAATATCTTACTTTGTGCCATTCTGTTCAATGCAAATTCATTACCAGATAGTCTTGGATCAGTAGAGATAAGTCTACTAAGTACAACCTTCTGCATTCAGGAGCAGTGCTTCACATACATGCAGAAACCAGTGTAGTTATTTCAATGCACAATTATTTAACTGCAGGCAGCTGTGACATCCAAAACCTGCATGCACAGCCCTCTGCAGTGCTGCATTTGCACTGACTAAAAGATCCCACATCAACATACACAAGCTAGTGTTTGCATAGTGTTTGCATTTTTGATCTCTGCATCTGCACCTATATGTATACCAAGATATCCCAAAACAGAATTATAGATTTGTTGCATTTCTCACTTTAGTGATTCAAAGTTAAGCCCATATTGGCAGTCCTTTTCTGTTCCTCTTAGAAAGAAATATAATATTTACCTTATATCAAAATCAGCAAAAAGGAACAAGATATGTTTTCAAGAAAATGTTTGCCTATTCTTAACTCTCAGCACATATTCAAAGGTCAGAACTTCTTGGTATGGCAAAGAACTATGTGAATCTCTCCTGATGGCTGTTAAGCCCCCCCTTTACTCTTCCAAACTGTATCAAATTTCCTACTGTTTTATTTTCCAATTTGCCTGTTGTTCACCTCTAATAGTCTTGTTGCATAAGTTGTTTTTGCCCGAGTAACAATGATGAATGAGATTATAATTGTTAGGAGATGTTTCCTAAGTGGTTTCTTTTATCATCTCTCCCACTACTTTTTTTCCTAAGTTTTTCCATGGCCTTCGACTTAATTTGTACATGTCATCAAATGACTTCAGTATTTATCAAGCTCTTCACCCTCTTAATTGCTATTTCCTATGTTTGAAAATACAAACATTCTGAACAACCTTCTTGCCTTCCACAAGTGTTATTCCGTTTGCAGGGTATAAGCACATGCACTGAATGAGTAACAGTTTCATTAATCCTGGCAATGAAGATTTTTCACTCCACACCCACATCCTTCTTCTCAAAAGTCTACTAAACAATTATGTTGGCCCAATTGTCAGTGATGACCTTAAAATTTGCTTAGACTGAAGAAAATAATATTTTTCCCGATCTGTTCACTGCTAATTTATCACCAAGATTTAAACCAAATATCTTTAAAAAAAAAAGCACATTATTTTAATCGCTTAAATACACATTTAGAGTTCATGAAATATGTAGAATGCACTAATCACCTTAGGTAGCTATATGGACCTGGGAAAACAGCAATAACAGAGGAACCAGTTATCAGATTAATAATATTCCTCTGTCTATAAGGAATGTTGACACCATTTAACGCAGAAGCAAAAGTGAAAAGACAGAGAATTAGACAATGCCCCTGACTGTCAAATGCACACAGGTCATTAATCCTAAAATACTCATGAGGTATCTACATAATATTTAGCCAAAAGTCCAGCTATTGTGTTCCCTGCCTGATTTTATTATTCTTGGAAGAATGCACCATTAGGTCAGCAATAAGGAAAAAGACACACAGTTTTGGGATTTGTCCATGGAAAAAGAGGAAAGCAGAAAGATGTTACAAAAGGGCCACCACAGGCTGCAGCTGTTTGCGCTGCCAGGTTTAAAGAACCAGCTCCAAAAGCACCTGCCAGGAATAAAAGCCACAAACAAGTGTAGTTTTGCCAGCAAGAAAGTCAACAGGCTTAAACTTACACTTGCAGAATGCTCCCAAAAGATTCTTTCCCCTGTGGTTTGATGCAACCATAGTGCTTTATGCAATGATATAATGCAATTATGCCACAATGTTCCCCTGTTTTGATACAAGTGCTTTGTTTAGGAGGGGAACATGAAGAGAAGTTGACATACAGAGAACAAAGAGGCAGAAATTTACTGTGTGGGGTGACAAAGGACCTCAGCCAAGAAGAGAACAGAGCCCTCCAACTCCACAGCTGGTTGAGTGCACACAGTGCAGAGCTTAGTCCTGGCAAAGGCTGTGTGTGCCCTTGAATAACCTGTCTTAGAAAGTCTGGACAAACAGCTAGATCATTACAAGACACTTGCTGAAATCTGTTCTAATAACTGAGAGCCTCAAGGTGTCATTGTCCCCTGTTTCTTATTTATTCGTTTGCAACTTTTCTTCACTCTTGTTTTAATTACACAGCAATTTTTTACTGAAATGTATGGATGGGCAGAATGCTGCAAAGTAGATAAATGTGAGATGAGAAGTACCAAACACTTCTTGGTGGTCTCAGTGTCATAATGTAGATGGGTGCTTAGCTTCAAAATTGTCACTGAATTCTTAATATTTCCTTTTTGCTTTATACCAACTGGCTAATAAAGAGATGTTCTCCCCAAAACTAACAGAAGACAGCAGATTCGCAGCATTTTGGAGTTGCCGTATCTCAGGATGCTGTCACATCCTTCCTTCTAGCAGTAGAGACACTATTGTATCAAAGTCTGTCCGTTTTTCCATTTTTAAAGAGGAATAGTACAAAACTGGTAGGGCTGAATGATGGCACCACATAAATGTGGGTTTGTGTCAGGAATTACTTTTTCTCCAGTAAAAAGCACAGAGGGCATAAAGCCATTATTCACTCTATGTATCAAATAGTAAGAAGTCATCTCTAGCAGACTGAGCGGGAATTTGATTCAGTGTTTGGAAGGAGCACAGAGATCCAGTCCTGAAGGACCAAATCATGCAAATAAATCCTGCCAGAGGCAGCTTTGGTGCTAGTGGGGTCTATCTTGCAGAGGCCCAGTGGAAGTGCTCCACTATGGAGTCCTCACCCAGAAGGGGCAGTCATGTTGTGATTGCATGGAGCTCCACTAACTCACAGATTGTCAGCCTGAAAGAGACCAGTGCTATATAAGCATCAGGGACAACAGCTATCTGCTATTACAATGTACATATAATCAATTATTTTTATATGAAAATTTGACATATGGCCACTTTAATAGCGAAATTTAGATTTGCATGTCATTTGAAACTTTGTCAACATAGTTACTTTCAGATGATGAGCACATCTTGTTGAAAGTATTTTTCTAAAGCTGTTTCTTGCACATGCCTGTAAGCCTAATAAAGTTTTGTTTTTGTTAAGTGTGCATTGCTGTCTGCTTAACTGTGAAAAACAGAAATGAAAAGCAGAGAAGATGCTGAGCCTTTTCCAAAAGGTTTCACTCAAGTATTAAAAAATCAGCAAGCAATCAACATAGGTCCTGATGTTTCCTGTCAGTAAACAGAGTTTTATATGGTTTTAAATAACCACATAAGTGGTTATTTACCATGGTGAATAAATCAATCCTCTCAATGTATTTCGTCTAATTAATAAGGTTAAAACCAACGCTAAACCGACGACAATACCTTAGGTGAACTACCTGTTTCCTCACATCAGGTGTTTAAAGAACTGAGCAAAAGTAGCAACGAAAACACTGTAAAACATCAGTGGGAAAAAGCCCATCTTCACATGTTGTCCATGAACAACATGTTTTAGCATCTGCTCCTTAAATGAGGGCTGAGATAATGTGAGCCCAACTTCTGCCTTCCTTCACCCTGGGCCTGGGTTGACGTTGTGGATGGATATCTTCCACCCACAGAAGTCAGTTTGAACTGCTTGGTGCTTGCTGCATGTTAAAGTGAAGCTGTGTAGTGTCAGCTGTGTAGTGTCCAGCAAACTGCATTGAGGCACATCTATACTACACTTTTGAAATCTACATTCAGAAGAATTTGAGAAGTTGACCACCTTGTTTCTTAGATGGCTCCCAAATCTGCAAGTGCTGAAAGTGGCAGAGAATTTCTAAAGGGAGAGATTGACATCCTGATCTGTCCTGAAAGATGTACTGTCCAAACAAATGAGGGACTATTAAGAGCAGTAGCACAGGGAGGAGGCCCTGGTGCACTAGATGTGCTTGGGGCAAACTGTCGTCAGTCATTTCCATCAGATTTCTTTATGGAGAAGTTCTGGAGTTATTGCTGTACATCTCCTCTCCACAGAGGGACATGATCCTAGCTGTTTCACACTAGTACTGTTCCAGAAATGCTAAGAGGGAGCATGAAAATAGAGTATCAACCACAATATCCATGGTCTTTCATAACTCTCACTACTTCTTCTCTGCCACCAATCCAACATCCCTGCATATCTCTGCAATGCTCTGGTGCTCTTTCAGACACTCTTTCTCTCTAAAAAATGTCTACACATCATAAACACACCATGTGGTGTTAGGAAAATGTCCTCTAGTGTATTATCTCAAATCCACAAATACTTTATCACCTTTATACATGGACAAAATTAAGCATCATCCTGGACAAATAAAAGTTTTATGGTAATATAACATCAACTGAGGAAATGTCAGGGCAGGACTGAAGCACTGCTTCTTAAAGAGGGCTCAGAGCTGTGGGGTGCACTGCCAGCAAGCCCAGTGCTATACACACACACAAGCAACCAAAGTTTTAAACATTCTGGGAGAGGTCTGTGCACAGAATTTGCTTTGCCTTCTCAAAAGCACAGGATGGATGTTGGCAGCCAGCAGCATAGACAGAATGGTGACTTGGTGCATATAGCAGTCACATCTCTCAAAGCCAGAGCTTTCAGGACTGAAAAAAGCCCAGATGGGCTGAGGGAACCCTCTGAGAAAAGAGAGAAGAATAGCAGGAGGAGATGCCTTCACTGGGACAGATATTGAATGTGGTATTGATGATGTGGAAGTATTAAATATATTTAAACATTACAGCATTTGGCAAAAGACATTCAGAGAAGTTCTAAGGATGCATGATCAAAGTAGTAGAGTTTTTTCCTATACATAAAGTGGAAAACACTTTCCAGTTTATTTTAAGGTGAAATCTTCTGAAAAGACAAAAGCTGCATTATACTGTTAAGCATTTACAGAGATACTTCTAGTACTTTAATTGCAGCATACAGAAGGAGATGCAATATTCTGTCACTGAGCAATACTCATCTAGTTTTCTTTGAAGCCAGAATACTACTTCCATCAGTCAGAAACAAATTGGGCCTTGAATATGTACCATTTAAGTAAATTGCTTGTTAGCTTCTCCCATCAAATCTGCAGTGAGCCTACCATTGCCAGGCAGAGATAAAACCCACATTCATTTAGAGAGACAACAGTTGCAGAATATGAATTGTTTTGTCTTCTCTGCTTCCTTCAGCCACTCCACAGAGGGAAAGGCAGGCAAGGCAAGGCAAAACCAGCCAGCACACAGCTCTGGCTGACATGGAGTCATGGTCTCTGGCAGCCCAGTGTTGCCATTGCTGGACATGAACCAAGATTATAGTATCTCAGAGCAGAGGCTTGCAAGATTTACTCTGCCTAAATTTCTCTTGCCCTGCCCGGAGCTTTGTTTTTACTTGGTTTTCATGCTTTCACTTACTTGGGTTTTTTTTCTGACACACAATCCTATTATTGGATCATAAAGTGCAGCTTTTTTGGACCACTACAAAAGTCTAGAGACCTGTCAGAGAATCTCTGAATTGTGGGATTATGTATGAATTCCAGATGCCAGACTGCCTTGTCCTTGTTGTCTTCTCTGAGAAATAACTGGGAAGAAAATAAACGGTTTCTAATAGATTTTGTTGCTATAGAATACAATATGGTCTTTCCTCAGCATGTTTACCAACATGAGTATAAAATTTGTCCATTCTAAAAACCTCTTTAAAAGCCCTGCATGCAGCAAAAAGGCTAATAGCTCAGCTTCTCCTGTGACTGTAGACATTAGTTTTTATGACTAAATGTTAAATTTTACAGTTACATATATTTTATATGCACTGATTTTTATTGCTTACCCAGTTCTGCATTTATGAATCATCCTCAGATCCTTCAGCTACTTGAACCTAGGAATGAAAGTGAAAATGCTGCTTGGTATTAACATTGTTGCTCTGGGTTTTTTAATCAACTTATGAGGAACAGTTAAAATATTCACTTTCAGAAAAGAAAGTTCCAACTAATCAACACCTGAAGTGACATGTATCTTGAAGAAATCAGCATAGACATTTAAAGAACTAAAAATTCTACAAAACTAAATAGATGAAGAATAACTTAAGAATGAAACAAAGGCTTTTTCCTATACATGCACACTTCTTACATACTTATTTTAAAAAAGCAAACTAGAAAAGTTTCCCCAAAAGAAAAGTAAACCTGCAAACTCTAACATAAACATCACTCTCCCCTACACTCTTGTTGAAATACTTCTGTAATTTCCAAACAATGCCATGTGTTCTGCTACCAAACTGGACCAAGAAGCTTGTGGAGCTTATCCACAGTATTGTTCTCAGAACCATTTATGGAACATATATTTCATCCACAGGGTCTACATCTTGAAACACGGTTTATTATTCTGGGCTCACAGCAACATTCAGCACTTTGGATTCCAAAGCTGCTGACAGCTCATTTCCATTGCTCAGTCTTTGCATTTCTGGGTTCAAATCCAGCCGAGTCCTGCCAAGCTGACGACTCAGCGAGAGCACCTTCAGCTAAAGACACGAGGAAAAGATTTTTATTAGCAGAAGATAGCCATCAAACTAAATTACACAATGACTCTTTTAGGACAGACAGATACATTTGGGTGCAAACATAAAAGTAATTGTCATAAAACTCATTAGAAAAATAGACATTTCTCATACCATTTTCAAGTGATAAAGCATTCCTGCTAGCTACAGGGCAGCCAAAATAATCCCTCACTGGACAACCAACCACTGGATGTATATTTATCAGACATCTAAATAATCTGAAAATAAGCAAAAAATAATTAGAATCAAAAACAATCTGAAAGCAGAAATACAGAATCAAATGCAAGTCTGTGAATTAATACATACTTAATGCTGTAAAGTGTTGGAGTGTTGGTCTCTCAAGCCCAGCAAATCCCTTCAGCACCTTTCCTAACTAAACACATCACATGTGTCTGTCTGGAGAGAGCCATTTTAGTGTGGCAATGAATAGATACAGTACCAGCATCTTACAGAACTGCACGCTTATTTTCTTATTTTCTGTGTCCTGGAGTGTAAGATCTAACTGCACATAGATTCCAAATACACAGCAACTACAGGAAGAGAGACACAAGCATGCAGATCCAGAAGTCTGCTCCTCTACTTATATAACGGCTATTGTAACTGAGATGTCTGTATAGCCCAAACTTACAGAGTTTAGGTTTAAATTATATATATTTTTGTTAAAAGCACCTCCAGCTCCCACATCAAGTCATAAACCCTATGAAAATTAATTCTTCAGCCTCTATGTAAGTTTTCTTTCCTCTTCCCTCTATTTTTTTATTTTTTTTTCTTAGCAATAACTACCACGCATTGCTTATCATGTAAAATCTTGAAAGTAAAATTAAATGCCACAGAAAATGCTGCACATTTTCAAATATTTATTGCATTCCTTTAATTTCTTAGTAAATTTATGCTGACTTAGGTGTGGGCAAGAGTTCTGTTGCAAGGACAAAAGCTGCCAATGAGTATGAGTGTCTCAGAAATTTCAGGGATGAGGTACGAGATTTAGGAGACCTAAAGTAGGAATAAGTTCCAGCACTACCAGATGTTTCCTATAAATGCAAAATGAAACCATAATGTGATTTTCAATATAGTCAACACCAATTTCCAATTTAACTCTACTAAATCATCAGTGGATGATGATAGGTGATCCTGATAATTCTGGCTGTCTGATGTTTTGCCATGAAGTTCTTGCTTTCAGTGGCTTATATTTTGCCAAACACAACCAATTGGAGTACATTTTCTTTCTTTAGTCTAGGTGGTTATGTTTTTGTTTTGGTTCTTAGATTTTGAACGGCCATTTCAGCTGTCTCTGAGAAGAACTGGGGAAAAGAGTCAATAACTCTGCAAGAGCTTGAACTAACATTTTACATGTTCTTTATGTTTAACCTCTGCTTTGGGCAAATGAAAAATTTCTAAAATATACATATATACATATTTTTAAATCTATATACTGTATATTTTCTATTCACATTTTCTATATGTTCGTTATATATATAAATACAATCTTTGTGTGTATATGTGTCTATATATCTCAGATTTAAAGGACGTTTGCTAAAAATATCACTGGGGATCCCATCTGCATTGTGCACGCTTCAGCCCCCTGAAAAATCTTATAAATTCCAGTTATAGCAAGCATACCATTAGGAAAAGATTCATAACTCATGAAAAACTGGGGCAAGAAGGAAAACCTTCCTTAGCTCTATGGAATCTGCTTCCCTGAGTCTCTCCTGCTCCAGTGCACAGTGCGCATCCTTGAGCATTCTCACCCAGATCCCATTCCTGTTGTCCTGACCTGCTGGATTTTGCCAGGCCACAGCACTCCTGGGAGGTCCACAGAGGGCCATTGCACAACTGCAAAAACTGACTTCATTGTTCCTCTGTTGGAAAGAGGGGACTCAGCAGCACACGATTCCCACAGAAATCAGTCTGTGTTGCTAAACTAACTGAACACCCCAAGGGCACTACATGCTTCTCTCTAAGATTCACCTCAAGAACCACAAACTGAACCCACAGTTGATGATATATGTTACTGCCTATGACCAACACACCAGTCTCAGCAATCCCCAGGGTGTCCTTCAAACCTTTGCTGGGCAGCTGGTCTGTATAAATGTTACCAGCTGCTTCTTGAATTCATCTTCATTCATCACAGTGGAAGCATGGGCTGTGTAACCAAATGTCTATTGACTGTCCTTTGTGGATCTACCAAATGGAAATAGATATGTAAAAGAATTACCTTTTGCTAAGAAATTTTGAAGATGTTAGAAAATTACATTGTCTGTAAGACTGAGTATTCCAAGATAGGAAATATTAAAAATAAGGTGGTTCCTTATAAAATGTGACTTGGGAAAATCTGTGCTGGACTGGTGAGCTCTGTGTTATCCCTGATATCTTGAAGAATCTCTGTGCAAATGGGTTTGATGTGAAGGACATGGACAATAACAATTACCACCTGAAAGCCTGTAACTGCATAAACACATGATAGTTATCTAAACCAACCACCACTCTAATGGAGAAAAATCACTGGAGATCAGCACATGGCTGCAAGAACAGAGGAAACTCATTTAATTTAGATCTTTGTGAACACAGGAGTGAGCAATCCAGCTCCTGTCCCTTTCAAGGAGTCATAGGATGGTTAAGGTTGGAAGTGAGAGGTCAGAAGGAGGTCATCTGGTCCAAGCTCTCTACCCAAGCAAGGCCACCCAGAGATAGTTGTCTGGGACTACATCGAGATTTTTTTTAATGTCTCCAAATTAGAGACTCCACCCTTCCTAGGCAACCTGTGTCAGTGCTTGGTTACCCCCACAGTGAAGAAGTGTTTCTCCGTGTTCAGAGGGAACCTCTCACCTCTCAGTTTGTGCCCATTGCCTCCAGTCCTGTCACTGGGCACCACTGAAATGGACCTGGCTCTGTTCTCTGTGTACCCTCTGTTCAGGGACTTACACACATTGGTAAGATCCCCTGATCTCTTCTCCAGGCCTTCTATCCTCCAGGACAAAGAGTCCCAGCTCTCTCAAGCTTTTCCCCACAGGAAAAATGCTCCAGACCATTCACCATCTCCACAGCCATTCACTGGACTCTTTCCAGTATGCCCATGCTTGTACTGGGGAGTCCAGCACACTCCATGTGTGCCCTCACAGGCTGGAGCAGAAGGGAAGGATCACACCTCAACCTTCTGGCAACACTAAGGAGATTAATTTTGAGATGGTATCATATGTGTCATCACCAGGGTGTGCAGATGACATCTCTGACTTCCAGGACTGTATGTTCCTGATTTTGCTTTTTCCTATAGTCTCTATTCTTCTTTTTCCCATCATAACTTTGAAAGTATCTTTCGGAAAGTACATGGTATTTGTAGGCACAATTAATAAAATATATGTACTGGAAATACAACTGCAGTTTTGGATTTAACTCTTAAAAATTCAATAACCCAGAGTCATAAAGTACATGTAAATATTTCATTACACACATTTAATTGGACTAGGAATGTGCTTTTCTCTGATGTAGATTTATGAAATTGGCTGCAAAAAGGGATAGGGATGCTACTTGACTCTTCTTTCTATTTTATAATGGAGTATAAATCATTGTCAGTGTTTTAATATATTGAATATTATTAATGTTTAACTACTGTCTATAAATTTTTTATTAGAACTTTTCTTTGAATAATTGCTTCAAATTAAATTGAAGTTCCTTTATTTTTTAATACAACAATGCTACAGACATTTACATTTCTCAAAATGTTCTTGAAAGGGAAATTAAGAGCAAAGAGATATACTGGAGATCTGGAGATTTTGTATTCACTGACATAGTGGAAGCATTACTGAAGAAACTTGGGTTTCAAAGGGTCAGTGTTAGCGCATTTCTATATTTTATATGGAATAGATTCCTAAAAAGAAAAAAAAAAAGAAAAAAAAGGAGAAAAAAAACAAACAAAGCAAACTACCCAGCAAATACAGGATAAATTACTTAAACACACACCATATTGAACATATTGCCTGTTGGAGAATTCCAGTATGAACATCATCAGTGTAGAGGCAACCTTCTTACACTACAAGTCTCCAAAGGGGAGCTGCCTGAGGCAGATGGAAAGGAAACAGTTCTGGAAGAGGAGCCCTGGCCAGTGGCTTGTTCAGAGCTGCTCACAGACCCTCCCCATACACTGTGCCAGACTCTGCTGCCCGAAAAGCCCCTGCCTATGGGGTGTGCCCTGTGCCCAGCTCCCTGGCATTTCATCTTGAGAGCTGGGATTCCTGCTCCCTCTGACAGGCTGAAACCAGGGGAGCAGGGTTAGCACAGGAACTCCTTCATCAGCTGCTCCCACTTTAATCAAACCTTTCCTATGCACCTGGACAGTAGCTTCACCCTAGCTGGCCACTGGCAAGCTCACAAGTACTAAGCTAAACTGGTTAGGTAGCTTAAACAGATGAAGTGGTAACCAGAATTCTTGGATTCAGCTTTAGTAACTTCTTGTAATCTCAACTGCAGCTACTGGCTAGGATTGAGCTTGTTTTAACAGTTTAGCTTCCTTGAAGTTAAAACATCACCTGAGAGTGATTTTTGCTAGTAGGAGACAGATAAAATTAAAGTTACAGGTTAAACTAACAACACAGCAGGATGCCACATTCAAGTCACACTTTACCTGCTGCTGAGTGCAGCCCCTCCCTTCCATAACTGAGGCACTGCATGGATCTGCAGTGGCTCCACAGCACTGCCCACTGCAGGGACATGTACCCGAACTACTGTCAAATAAAAATACTGGTTGGAGAAACCACACTGCTGCCTTATAAGAGTGCTCCAGATCAATTTTACTCAAGACTACTGATGTAAAACACAGCGCTACTGCAACCAATTTGCTTCCAGGACTCAGCCCCTCTCATTTACAGCTCAGCCTCGATGGTTTTCTTGTCACACAAGAATATGGCCCTGGCGACCCACATTTACAAAGCACCATCTCTGCTGTCGTATCCTAGGTGTGAAGGATGTATTTATTAATGGCCTGGACCCATGGCCTTAGGGACAGAGGTCCTGCTGCTTGGTGACTGGGGAGGAGCCCTACCCAGCCCTCCTCCCTACCCTGAAACATCACGGGGATGAAACGAGGCGCCAAAACCGTGTGGTTCTGAAATGTTGTGTGCTTGTTATTTTTGTTTTTTGTGGGTTTTTTAGGTTTTAAATCACAGGAAGCTGTCGGGGTTGCAGTGTGTGCCATCAATCAGCATACCACGCAGTGTCTATATTAAACATCCTACCGAGTCTCACAGGGAGCATGAAATTTCCAGTGACACAAGATAAGAAAATATTCAGTAGGCTTTCTTAAACAATTTATATGTTACACGACTGAAAGGTCAGTGAGCAAAAATTGTATTTTATCTTCCCTGCATATATATTGCTTGATGATTACGTAAAAAATGTTACAAATACAGATGCAAGTGAAAAATATGACGATGCATAGTCAGAGATGGGAAAATGAGAGGGTTATACTGCTCATTTTAGTCACTGAACAACAGATTCAGAGAATGTGCATTGCTATGGAGAGCAGCTTTTCTGTCTCTTACAGGTATTTTCAATCTTTTGCCTTGCCATACCTACAAAGCTTGTGTAAAATTACTAGCAAAATATATATTTTATCAATTGCTGGCCACTTCCAGTGCAAAAATGCATGAAGAGCTAGCTCATACTTCAACTGGCAATATTAGACAAATGCAAATGAGTCACATTTCCATCCTATTGACTGCTAAGGGGTTTGATCTTCTCTTCAAATACTTGCAGGGATGGGGGGGCGGTGCTCAGTAAGTAAGTCTGGTAAGTCTGGTTGGGTCATTAATGCTGAAAAATCTGAAGTTCATGTTTCCTGTTTAATGGGGTAGATATATGCTGGACTTTCTGGAAAAAGAATTCATCAAAGGAAAGGGGAAAGACCAAATTCAGACCTTCTGTGTAGGGACTGTGCCTTGTCTCAGCTGAATCAAGGCAGAAGTTTTTAGCAGTGAAGTTTCTTTTATGTTGAATTTAAGAAGTTTTCATTTCACTAAAAAGAAATGAAAAACAATAACAAATTTTTAATGCACTGGACAGGCAATAGGGCACAAGGCATTTCTGGGCTTTTTGCCCAAATCTGTCATTGACTTCTTGATTATATCTTGTGGGTCTGTTTTATGTTTTTAAGGTAAAAAAATATATAATTCTGTAACACAAATGTTAAGAAAAAGGAGAGGTTTGATTCACTGCACTTTGATCTGTAAGGCCATGTTGCAGGCTGGGTTAAGAGACCTTCAGCGTATTTCAGTCCCAATCTATATCCATTTTGCCATTTTTCTTTATTATGTACTGGCCCCAAATCTTTTTTCTTCAGGACAAATACTCTATCTGGCTCTATAGGTACAGCAAAGTAGCCATGCAGGTCAGAGACATCTGCACTAGCTTTAAAGTACATGTCTCATTACAGTGGACACTCCTGCAGGCCAAGTCACCAGGCTTCTCTGAGATGCATGAAGGACCATGCTGAACTGGTGAAGATCCTTTTAATGTTTTGAGTTAGCTCAGAGCCATGATGCAATATGCAGCAAAGACATGTAGAAATTTTCTGCAGGATGGTATAAACAGAGCACTCACTCCATTCTTCAGGGGGACACAGGAAGGGCTGCTTACACTTTATTGATCCTTGTCACAACCTGCTCTTCTTGGTGAATTTGGGGAATGGGCTCTGTACATATACACACGTGTGCGCACAGGTGATGTTCCCAGAAAACAGCAAGAAGGGTATGGAGAGAGGGTGTGGAAGTCTCACAAAAGGTGATAAGATCTGGAGACTTGTGTTTCTCTTGAATCTGAGGTAGCTGATAAACTCAGAAGATGAGAGTGTCCAAGGCCTTCATCTTGGCATGGCAAGAGCATCAGCACCAGGCTTTGTAATTCACACCATAGTCAAGAAGGTGGTGGCTGCCATATGTAGACAGAGCACAGTCTACAGCATTGACACAGGGAAGGAAGGGACTTCTGAACACCTTCCTAAAAGCTACTGGTGCATTACTATGAACCTCTGTTTCTCAGTGAATATCCAGAGTTGGCCTCCCCACTGCTGCTCCAGCTGGGTAAAATGAATGACTGAGAGGGGTAACTGAATGGACAGTACCAACAATTACCTGCTGTTAACAGTGACTGCTTTATTCTCTTATTAATAATTGCATAACTCATAAAATGTGTTCCAATAGATGTTGGTGGTAATCTGTATCTCCCCCTGACTGGTTCCCTTATCTGGAAATTTTACCTCCTTCTCCCCCATAGCTGGGGACAAGCAGACAGTGCAAGAAGATTCCATACTGTTCTTGTAGGGAACTGGGGAGGGTGTGGAGGGGGAAGCAGGAGAGAGGAAAGATTTTACAAGGGCAGAGAAGGAAAGGCCAGAAACACCAGGTATGAGCCCACTGACCTGACCTAGAGGTCACTCATAACATCTAGGTACTGATAGAAATATAAAACATGCATTAACAATAATGATGGCATTAAATTACCAATCTCCTTAGACAGATGGTGCTACAGGCTGTTCTGCCTCTTTCATTTGCTGCATAAAGCGCACATAAGTAGATGGTCATGTAAAGATTGCTGAGAATTCCTGTTCACAGCTGACTTTTTGCAGAGACTGGTTTTTAGATGCTATTTAATTTTTGGAAACAGACCATTTCGGTCCACAGAATTTTTATCTCACTAATAGATCTAATAGGCTCATGAATGGACAGTAAAATCTTTGCCTTTATATTCTCCAGCCCTGTTGCTAAGAGCTATATGAGTAACAAACCGTTCACTTAAAATTTCACATTTTTCTTCACTAAAACCCCAAGAAGAAAAAAAATCTGCTGACATCGATTAAGATTTTGAAAAAGCTTCTATGTTTTTTTGCCACACCAGGCTGCCAGTTTATAGTCTGGGAACATTATCACAGTTTCATTTCCACAACAAAAAGGCTCCATTCTTTTCTTCAATGTTTGACCATTCACACTGTCCTTGGTATTTTGCATCAGAAATGCACTTGTGTTGTCAGCGCCTCTATTAGCACTCACTTATAGAGGGTGCCAAAGAAAAGTGAAAGAAAAGGACAAGTGTCTAACAGGTTACTATAGTTTCTTTTGTGCTCTCAAAATTTGTGAGCTTCAGGCATGTAAAAATGTAATTAACATTTGTGCATATGATAAATTTTTAAAATGAGTGAACTTTTCACACTTGAATGTTAACAATTTCCATTGTCTGTTACCAGTAAATTTCAATGGCTGGTAATTTTTACTTTACAGAGTTTTGTCAGGCTATAATGCTGATGGATTTTACCAAGTTGGGTGGGAGTGTTGATCTGCTGGAAGATAGGAAGGCATTGCAGAGGAGTCCGGACAGGCTGGATTCATGTGCCAAGGCCAACTGTATGAGGTTCAACAAGTGCTGGGTCCTCTGCACTTGGGTCACAACAACCCCATGCAGTCCTACAGGTTGGGGAACAGTGGCTGGAAAGCTGCCCTTGGAAAAGGACCTGGGAATGCTGGTCAACAGTGACTGAACATGAGCCAGCTGTGCCCAGGAGGATAAGAAGGCCAATGGCATCCTGGCCTGGATCAGAAACAGTGTGGCCAGCAGGACCAGGGCAGGGATTGTCCCCCTGTACTCAGCACTGGTGAGGCCACACCTCAAATCCTGTGTCCAGTTCTGGGCCCCTCACTACAAGAAGGACATTGAGGGGCTGGAGTGTGTCCAGAGAAGGGCAACAGAGCTGGGGAAGGGTCTGGAGCACAACGCAGGTGAGGAGCAGCAGAGGGAGCTGGGGGTGTTTAGTCTGGAGCAAAGGTGGCTTAGGGGAGACCTTATCCCTCTCTACAATCCCCAAAAGGAGGCTGGAGCCAGGTGGGGTTGGGCTCTTCTCCCAGGCAGCCACTGACAGGGTGAGAGGACATAGCCTCAAACTGTGCCAGGGGAGATACAGGTTGGATATCAGGATAAATTTCTTCATAAAATGGGTTCTTAACCATTGGAATGGGCTGCCCAGGGAGGTGGTGGTCTCACTGTCCCTGGAAGTGAGATGGATGTGACATTTAGTGCCATGGTGTAGTTGAAAAGGGAGTGATTGCTCACAGTTTGGACTCAATGATCACAGAGGTTTTTTCCAACCTAAATGATTCTGTGATTTTACAGACACAATAGAAAACAACCATTGAAATATTCAGTGTAAAATAAAAGGTATTTTCCCTCCAAAAGAGAAAGAAAAGAATTTCAATTATTGCAGGCTGGTAGGTGGGAGGCATCTTGCTAATATTAAATGTTGCTAATTCTTTTTTCTTTCACTGCCATTTTATACAGTCATTTAGTCACAAGCTATGAAAATGTGTGAATAATCCACTTCTGCTGCACCAACTTAACACCGCTCCATAAGCAAATCAAATATGATCTTGGCAACATCTGAAGGTACAGCAAAATTAATGCAGTGGAGAATGGAGAGATCATGCAGCCAGAGATCTCACATGACAGTAGCGTTCTTCCTCCAAAGTACCCTTGTTAAATTCCAGAACAGACTAATTGTTAATGGAAAATATCATTTTACAGTTGTCCTACAGGGAGTTCAAAGGTTTTCATGTTGTCTAGTTTAAAGCATTATGGTATCTGTGTCACAAAACCGTATATCACAGGTGGCAGCCTAGTTGGCAAACTCAGCAGCAAATCCAATAACTATTTCATTAGCCCCTGGTGCCAGCATTAGCAGGTCAGAGTAAGGTAACACAGCACCAGGAAATCTGCACTGTGCATGTTCTGTGGTAGTAACCTGAACTTCTTTCTCTGAGGCTGACAGGGCAATGCCTAAGAAAGATGCTAGTTTGCACGGTCCTTAAAAATGCAGTTGAGGCTTAGTCTCCAGGAGGACATTATACCAATTTGAGCAATTAGGCTTAGAAAGAGACAGAATTAAGTCAATACTACTGAATTTTGTTGATGTGTTGCTTTAAAGATTGGTGCCCAAGAGAAAAAAAAATGCTGTAACAGAGAATCTGAAAGCAAACACCTCAGCATTTCAATAACTGCAAAAGCCATTTTTGCTTGAATGCCACGAACATTATTGCTGGAAGATAAAGTGAAGGACGGTCCCATAAACAATACATAAAAAGACAAAGACACTACTTGTCACAATGCTTATTTCAGGGCTAAAATGCTGGCTACAAGTTCCTATTGCCCTATTTTAATGCTCCCAGCTGGCTTCTGCAGGGAAATGCTTATTTTTTCTCATGAAGGGATGAGACTATACCTTCATCTAATACAATTCACATAGGGAACACAGGAAAACTGTCTCCCTGTTGCCTTTTTGCTCCCCATCTCCCTGGACTGGTGAGACAAAAGTATACTAATTGCATATCACTAGCACTGATATGAGACTTTCTGGAAAACACTGTAAATAAATCAATGTTTAATCAAAGGGACATAATAAATTCAGTTGAGAAACCCCATTCCATTGCATGTCTCCATGGTCTCTCTAGTCTGTAGGAATGTCTAGTATATCTGCTGGTGGCAGGTGTGACCATCACAACAGCATTAAAAGCATTCATCTGCCTGCTCATGTCAGAGATAGGATGAAGAAACAGAACCTAGAATCTTTATTCCTCCCTAAATGAAGCCTGGAAAGAAAGGACAATGAAATAAAGAGCTTGGGAGTCAGAAAATAAAAAGGGGGGGGTGAAAATAAAAAGGAGACGAGAGGAGAGGAGAGGAGAGGAGAGGAGAGGAGAGGAGAGGAGAGGAGAGGAGAGGAGAGGAGAGGAGAGGAGAGGAGAGGAGAGGAGAGGAGAGGAGAGGAGAGGAGAGGAGAGGAGAGGAGAGGAGAGGAGAGGAGAGGAGAGGAGAAGAGAGGAGAGGAGAAGAGAGGAGAGGAATGAAGAATGGGCAGCAGCTTGTAGGTAAATTCTGAGAGGTTCTTGGAGGTGCAGATTATCCAAGGCATTCAAAAGGGTTACAGATTTGGACTCATGAAGCAGGTGAAATGACTCAGATTGGATGAAGATATGGTTAGAGAAAGTGAAGATGAATTTAGCAAATTTGTTTCAGAATCAGCAAAAGGATGATTAGAAATGAGGCCAGAAAAGTATAAGTATTTTGGCAATAAAGATAAATTGTCATGAATAGGCTTGGTAATGCTACATAGAATAAAATAATCATATTTAATAAGTGAATAGATGGACAGACAGCGAGAATGAGAAATCAAAGGTAACAGTAAGGCTACAAGATAAAGAGGACAGTAAAATTCTGAACAAACAGGAAAGGGACAAAAGAACATCCTGGAGACAGCTAAAAAAAAGTCTCATCTGGAGAGAGTTTGAAAAGGCAAGGTAATATTAAAGAACCTATGTCAGAGACAAAAATTCACAACAGGAGGAAAAAAATAGCAAGCAACAGAAATGGCTGGGGAGGATGATGTAGTCAAAATAGAGACTGTAAAGATAAAAGGAAGAGGACTGAGGGTGAAAACTTGAACAGATAGTGGATAGGGAGTGGATCTACCAGAGGTGCTGAAGAGAACAGTGTTTGATATTAAAGTAGAAAGCAGAGAGCAGAGGCTCACCAAAAGATAAAATGGAAAGGAAGAAGATGTGAGGAAATGCCAGTGGTCCTGAAGACTGCATTAAGGGGCATCCAATCTGAAAGAAGCCCTCTGGCTTAGCTAGGAGAGAACATAGGTGAAGGGAATCTCCATGGATACAGAAACTAGATAAAACCAAAAGTCTGACAAATACAAGACAGGAATGAATATTTGGAAGTCTATTTGGGTGTGAGAAAAGCTCAGTGAGGAAGTGCAACCATGGTTCCAAGCTGACTGAAAAAAGCTGGAGAAGGGAGGTAAGGCAGCAAAGAAACTGTTGAGGAATAAAAGAACAAAGGGCATTAAAACTATGTCAAACAAGGAGTAGAGAGGAAACACCAAAGAAATCATACCCTCCAAGGCAGAGAAAGCAAGATGAGTTTGGATTTAATTGAGAGTAAACAGGAAAATCAAAGTAGTTTTAATTATCTTAAAGCAGATTTTGCTTTTTAGTACTAGCAAAGGATTGCACACTTTGAAATTGTCACTTGCAACTGCAAGATCCAGAAGTCTTGATAGATGTAGACCCATATATTAAACTGATGCTACAGTTGACCTTGTTTTCTGAAGGAGAGACAGGAGATTAATTTATATGGAAGCCTTCCAGCCACTAAAAGCACAATTGAACTAGACAAAATATCATAAAATCTGCCTCAGTTATGGGGCAATCTAGCCATTAGTGCTGGGGTGAAAACATTTTGGAGAATGATTAGAGTTGAATAACAGATTTATAGCCCCAGGAATTGCAGAATAAAACTCTATGGGAATCCCCATTTTCAGGCTTTCTTTTTCTGAGGAGAGTACAGAACTACAGAGGCCATACCAGCCAAGTATCAATGCATGCTGGTTTTGCTCAGTAACTAAAAGACTGACTTACTTGGCTTGGGTTGGAAGGAGAACTTTTGCCTAGATTATTAGTTTAGGAAGCACAGATCTTTCATGGTTTTTCAGTTATTAAATGATTATGACAAAGAAGCCCAACTCCCAGTTTTTTTGTGGCTTACCAAACAGTTGATGTTGCTCAGAAGGGCTGCTGATGAGACAAGCTCTACTTGCACACTGGCACCAACTATTTTATGCCCTGGTTCCATGGCAAGGTGATAATGATGTGATGTGCTGTGCTTGTACTTGAGTGCTATACCTGCACTGCCATGGAGGATACACACCCCTGGCAGATGTAGTTGATGCCTTGGAGAGGCTGCCTAGAACAAAGGCTAGACAAAGTTAAAAGAAAAAAGTAGGAATTTATTAAAAGGCCTTCAAAGGGTACACCTTGGGCAGTGCAGAGCCTTGCAGAGGCCACACCCAAGATGGATAGCAGTCATGAGTTTCTCAGATGGTTATAAGTTTGGTCTATTTGCATATCAGAGGTTAATTGTCCAATTATAGCTTCAGGTAATGAAGTCATATTTTCCTCGTTTGCTTCCCCCCTGCGCCCAATTCATTTTTGTTCAAACTTTTCGAGGCCTGAGGCTGATGGTGTGACCTTGGTTCCCAGGCTCAGAAGGATTGTTTAGTCTGACCAGAATGTGAAGAAAGCTAACTAGCATTCTATATAATGTTCAGAGTTATACCCTAATGCAGTACAGAATCTGAAAAATGTAAAAGCTAAAAACTGAAGGCATCACAGTAAGTTTGCCTCAGACACTAAAATATCCATCACTGCAGTGCCCAGCAGCTGCTGTTGGTCACACCCTCACATGGTATGCAGTGGAGTGGTAGCAGGGCTAACAGCACTGCTTTAGATGAGTATAGAAGTTGACCCACAGTAAACCACTAACTAAGGCTGTTAAATCTTAATCTGAAATATAAAAGTGAATTTATGTATCCAGCATAGAAAATGTGAGAGTACACTCCCCATAACCAACCAGAAATATATCCTTGCAAATGAAACCTAACTCCCCTGCCACGGGATGAGATAAAGAAATTGTAAAATGAGCTTTCTAAATATAGGTAGAAGAGTACCAAATAATAAATCACATGAGAATAAAAAATGCTTTTTAAAAAAGTCCACCTCCTTAAGTAAGACATAGTGTAATTAAGTTCATTTAACAGGGCAATGAATTGCCTCTTCCACCTGGCCTCTTGCAGGCTGATCTTGGTAAAGATGTTAAATCATCCATTTTTAAGAAGAAATCACTCTTCAAATCATTCAAACAGAAAGACTGATTTTTATCTGCTTTGAAAATTAATATTTTTTGCAACACAAAATCAGCAACAGAGTAATCAGCTTTCTATATTGAAACAGCATGATAGGAGGAGGCTTTCAGGTTGGTTTTTTCATTTGTTTGTTTTGTTTTGCAAAAATTACATATTCTTTATGGTTTAAGTAGAGAAACAGCCTAGCCTTGTTAGGAAGCTGGGTTGACAAAAACTTCATAGAATCTATACAAATCTATACTTTAATACATCTGATGATTAATAGTGTATGAATTTGTCACAACTCAGATCAACTTATATCTATTAAGAGGCAAGAACTTTTATAAAGCTTCTAGTCAGAAGAAGACCCAGAACCTCTTTCCAGAAAAAGCATCGTTTCTCTCAATTGCACCATTCTGTCCTAGAGGGAAATACAGAAAGATATAATTTCCCTACTCTTGCCTCTCATCTAGATGTTGATAGAACTTCTACTTTGCTTTTAAAGTCCTCACTTTGAGAAGTGTAAAGGAAATATAAGAGGATGATAAAATCTGTTAGATGAGATTTGCCACAAAATGCTTGAAAGCCAAAAGCATGCATGATGGATGAGAAGGCATGGCATCCTGAGATCCATCAGAAATTTAGAGAGAAGATGCATTGCATACTACTCACAAACCTGCAGTTTTTCCTATGACTCAAAACCCAGTCATCTCAGCTCAAAAATATCCTGGGAACCACAAACCCAGGACAACCCAGGTTGGATTTGAATGACCATTCATTCATAATGGCTGGCTGATAAAAAAAAACAGCTGTGGTTCAATTGCAAGTCCCTGTGAGTTCATTCCTGCATAGAAAAGCCAATGCAGCATTTGACCATTTGACCAATGAACAGTGATTGATGGTGGCTCTCCAGGAGCTAAGGACCACACAGGTACAAAGCTGCAAGGTTTTCTCACACAAAATATTACTAGGGTACCTGTACTGATGGCACATGGTAACTTGCAGTTTTGAAATTTTCATTGGATTTGTTCTACAAATCACCATAGGATTTGGCTCTTCAACTTCCTAATGGTGGCATCTTTAGGTACCAGCTAACTGACAAAACTCTGCACATGATCATTTTACAAATGAGGAGAATTGAACCTAAGCAGGACAAATGGAACTCAGGATTCTAGGATTTACATTTCATTTCTTTTAAAACTGCTAAAATTCTACTTAAGTCTGATTATACAACTTAAAAATTAGGATATACTTTTTTTTAACATCATAATCTTTGTGGAACCTACACATTTTTACTTTGTGCTTATAGTTTCTTTCCTATTACTAACCCTTTCTGTAAGGTGGCATTGGAGGTCCCCTCCACACCCCACCTGAGTACTGGAGATGCGGCCCCAGTGCAATCCTCCCCAGAGCCTCTCTGAGGAGAGAGGAGAAAGAAAGCATAGCTGGAGAGCCACAGACAGACAGGAACTACAATACTACTCACGTGCCTCCAAGACAGGAAAAAGAACCAAGCAGAACAGTGCAGAGATGGGCAAAGGACCAGGAGTGTCGATATCACATGGGTAGTGCCATCTAATGATCCTGATGCTGTTGCTCAGTGGATAAACTCGTATCACTTGTCCCACTGCACTTTGTGTTGTTGCCCATCACAACAAAACCACTTGTACCAGTTCTGTTATGCAGAGTCCTCCAGCAGGAGGACAGCAAACACCAGACAAACATTTTCTGCAAAGCCAATTCCAGTGGCTTTCCACAGAACTCACCCTCAGGGTTGTACAGCTGACCCTGTGGACCAGTGGTGTGGGCTTTTCCCCCCATCCCTGGCTGGTCACAGACACCATACAGAGACACTACGTACTCGCCAAGCTTGGCATCTGGGGGTTCAGGGAGCTGAGGTTCATTATGGAGAATAGCTGCACTGGGTTATTGGCATTGCAGAGCTGGGGAAAAAGGTAATTTATTCCCAAGAAGAGACAGGGCAGAACTGGAAGAGTGCAACGGGCAAAGCATGGGTGTGTGCACAGAATGCTGACAGGACATGGGTGGAGTTTGCCAAGCTGTCAGCAGCAGGGGGAGTTGGCATGTAAGGACAGCACGCGTTGAAGATCTGTCATGCTGTACAGCCCCTCACTGACCAAAGAAGTTTTAAAACCAATTTTCTCCTACTATGCAAGGATTTAAAGCATAAGCTCTGACATTAATCCTGAACATTATCCTAATCTTCAATATTAAGTAGCTGCCATTTTATTTCAGTTCTACAGGGATTCTCTGAATTTCTTTCATCAGGAATGGCTAAAACAGTTCAGATATCCCTGGCATCAGTCTGGCATATGTAGTGTATACTGGACCTTCTTCTTTACTCACTCAGATTTATTCTGGTGTAAAACTGACATAATAGAGCACTACATCTCCAGTCTCTGTGTTTGAGTTACCAGAGCTTAGCTTGCGTATAGAAAAAATAAATCAGTGTATCTGTTACATATTTCTTGTCTTTCTTATCTCCAGAGGCAAAATCATTTTGGATAGTTGCCCTAGGGAGCAGAAAGCCCATGTGTTTTCAGCTTTTGTGATATTTGTTGCTGATTGGATCAGAAGATTACACAGTAATCTCAAAAAAAAGAAATTTAAAAAACCCCCCAACAATAATAATTTCCCAATGTTATAAGCTGTCTGAAGAAAAACATTTTCAGTGAAGACTTTGCAATGAAGTGATAGGAAGTGATAGAGAGGTTAATTTGGATGTAATTCCTAAGGTTATTTGACTTGTGGCTGGGAGCAGCACGTTAAACCTCTCTGACAGGACTTTATCTCAATCACTAGCAAAGGTCCTGTCAGCAAAGCTAGAGCAGTGGTGCACAGTTCCCAGGGAGCAGGGCCAGCGAGCAGCTGGTGCAGGCATTGCACACATGCAGTCTTCAGCAGCACAGCCCAGAAGGGTGCTGAACCTTGCTGTGCCCTCTGCTCTCCCATCATCACTTCTCTTTTCCTAAAAGAAGGCTCATGAAGCTGATTTCATGCCTCCCTCCAGCCCCAAACTTCATCGTTTTCTCCTGGTTTCTAAAAGGATATGAAAGTATAACCTTGGATAAGAATTTGTTTCCCCCATCTAAACTCTAGTGAAAACATTATTTCTCTTCATTCTTATTCATACTGCAAAATCACAGCACACACAATGACAAGGGCCACCCTCCTTCCCTCTAAACAAACATACGCTGACACTTGAGTGGTTGTGGTTAAACTGATGAGTGAGCTGGAAGTACAAACTGCTGGCACAAAGGGCATGTGTTTCTCACAGCTGTTACCTAGCAAACATGAAATTTACTATTTGAAAAAACAGTTCCTTTTTTGAAATTGTTGCTAGCTTTGAGAAAAATAACACATTTCGAGTATTCTTTGCACATTGTAAGGGAACACAAACAGCAATGGTAAGATTACAAACAACATTTAAGAGATTGTCTGCCAGTCACCTTTAGAAACCTGCTATTTTCTGTAAAAGGATTCTGCTTTTTTTCTATTATTTTTTTCCCATTAAATCCCTTATAGCTCAGGACTTCTCAGTTCTCTATTTCTGCCAGAGAGGGAGAGGTATGTTAGCAATGTAATATCACGTCAGGGATGCAATGCATACTACTTCAGTACAGTTTTAGGAATCACCTGGGCTGAAGTCAGATATTAGTTTATATTCAATGATCATCTTAAAAGGTGTGTTACACTCTTTTGAGAAAATGAGGGGAAAAATACAAGATACAAAAAAAAATGCCATGAGAAGTAAACTGTAGAAATATATACTTTTTCATAAAGATAAACTACAAAAATATGCTAAAGGGCCCAAAAGTATGGAAGATTTTTTCCATACTCTTTTCTGATAGATGATATATCTTTTCTGATAGATGTTCAAATTAGGAATCTACTTGAGGAAAATACAGCTGCTATGATAACAGTCCTTTTCTACATTGAACTATCATCCTCACCTACATTTTCATTGCCTGTCACAAAGATTTCTTCCTAAGATGTACATCTGCACCCAGCACTATCAGTGGTAATGTCTCTCAAAACTTTCCAAACGGACCTTTATGTGGTCATCCATGGTGCATTTATGTTCACATTTTTTAATCTAAAAGTTGGCCATCTAGTCCAAACCAGTTGTCCAGAGAACTTCTCCAGTGAGTGGAGGGAGACAAGTGTCTTCACAAGGCAAAGATACACACCTCAAGAAATGTGTCTGGCACCAGTAAGGGGAACTGCCTTCAGGATGAACCTGTGTCAGCTCACTAAATGTGGAGACAGCTAGCTGAGACAAGCTCAGACTCTACATGCCAGAACATGGGTGAAATAAAGCTCACTACAAATGTAACACGTAAAACACTGGGGCTGCTGTAAGAGTGATTCATTCCATCTTTGTTTAGGTAAACTTCCAAAGTACCTATAGGAGAAGTCATTTGCCTGAGGGACTTTCTATAAAGACCAGAGAATGGCAGGCATGTCCTGAGAGTAAGCATACCACAGGACTACACAAAAGAATATGAGAAAAACACTCAAATTCTATGCAGGCCACCAAAGACCTCCTGAGAGACTATGGATGAACCAAGTGTGACTCTGTTCCAATTCAGGCAACCTGGACAAGGGGTTAGCTTAATGTGTGATGAATCCTAGCCTAAACTCCACTAAACTGGATTTTCACATGTAATGCACAGCACTAAATATATTGTCATACCTTGACATAAGATAAACCATACCTCACTAAATATAAGGCAAGTTCATAATTGCCTGAAATGGTAGCTCTTAAGAGACTTTTTTTTACAGCAGAGGAAACCAGATGTTGACTTTACGGAGGTGATAAACTGTTCTAAAAACCATTGTACAATAGGATTTCAGCTGTTCAAATAGATTCTGCCAAGTCATCTGTCTATGTCCAATGAGAGAATCTGGCCTTAATAACCATGCTTCTGCTTATTTTTAACTGGCAACTTAAAACCATCAGTCCGCATGAAGTACTGGATCCAAGTGGTTACCTGCTATGTTTATTAATTCCAGTACAGAGCCATTTAGCTTTGGGTTTTGGCATTCAGGTCTATGCATGATCGTGTGGTGCATTAACATATGTACAGAGCTTGTGTGTCAGACCAAAGCTACTGAAGTGTTTCTGTTCCAAATCATCAAAGTCAAGAGTCCAAACAAGTATTTAAACTAGCACAGCAGGAGTCTGGCTAACCCCTAAAGTCAAGTTGCTATGGTTTAACATTCTTGTCCACCCCACACACTCTGATCAGCTGTATCACCACTCTCAGGGTAAGCAGACTCAGCTAAATGTAAAAAATACCTCTTTTTTCACCAGTCTTCCCAAGTCCAAGCACTACTCTGAAGCGCAGCTTCTTGGTTATTTCTGTGTTTACTGGTTTAACTGCTGTTACCTCAGTCCTGCTGGATCATAAAAGTAAAGTCAATGCTGCTGCTAACCTAGACTGGACTCCAGTGTGCAAAGACCCAAGGCCAGAGTTAATCCTTCAGCTTAACTCTGTAAACCTCATTAGTTAAAACCAGATACCCACCTCATCCTTCTTACCATACTGTCCATTCAGTCATGCAGGAGATACTTAATGACATATACCTGTTCATTCATTTTCTTTCATTACTAAAAAGACAACAGCATTCCACCAATATTTGAGGAAAACATAAGCAAATAATACATAAGGATAAATTATGAATATGAAGTAGTGCAATTCATGCAAATGAATAGGACTAATAGCTGCTTTTCTCCCTCCTCACACATGGTGGAGATTTCTGTGCTTCTAAATAATGTTATTATAATTACTATTAATATAACTATAATTAGGTTTCATAGAAATTGACTTTGGGGCTCTCCCTGGGTCATTGTGGACATTTTCCCATCACCACTGATTTGCAAGTGCTTTCCCACAGTCTGATTTTTTTTTTCCATGCTAAGGTAAACTTATCTCACTTTGAAAGAACATTAAAACCAAATCTATAACAACATGTGGTGTTTAACTGCTGGAAGCTGAGGATATTATATACAGAAAGTTTACTGGAAATCTCAGAGCTCATAGATTTCTACATATTAGTTATGACATCTCTACGAATATTTAGATTTTGAATCATAACTCAGGTGGGTTTTTGTGACATCAATTTTATCCCCAAAGGAATATTATCACAATAAAGGCAAATGATACTGTTTTGTTCCTGTATAAGAAAAACTTCATTTTTATCAAAAACAATGTGCTGACTTGGTAAACTGCTCTGTTGTGCTGGAGGATAGTACAAGGTTTATGCAAAATCTTATTCTGGCTATATATAGAGACCTCAGAATAGGATGTGACGGGGTGTGTATACATATATGGCTTTCATCCTCAAAACATTACAGTGAAAACAGCAAGAAAAAAACTGGGATTGTTGTGCTCCAGTTAGCTTGTTAAATGTTCACACTAATAGATATAGTTACTAACTGGAAAAATAGCTCTTGATGTTGAGACTGTTATATATTGGTTGGAGATAAGCAGGAGTTTCTAGACTGAAACTAGAACACGCATAGGTAAGTAGGCAGCTGATTTCAAGAAAAGTCAATTTATCTCTTTCTTGCAATAGAGGGAGTCATAAGATAGGAAAAAAATAGTAACTTTTCACATGTTAAGCAATTCATATGTGTTTAGCAGCTTTAGTTTCCCAATTACTTGAAGCAGGAATTTGGAGTCTGGCATAATATAAGCATGATCCCACTGATCTGTGTTTGGGTTTCTCTGTGAAATGCTGCCCACAGCAGAGCAAGCTGATAGCCTGAATTTGAAGGGAAATGAGGATTATTTAATTAAGTTCTCTGTCAATCCTTCTCTAAGAAGTTT
Organism: Acridotheres tristis; assembly: GCA_037013685.1. Classification (NCBI taxonomy): domain Eukaryota; kingdom Metazoa; phylum Chordata; class Aves; order Passeriformes; family Sturnidae; genus Acridotheres; species Acridotheres tristis. The sequence goes on along the minus strand of CM072886.1, from coordinate 135,742,526 downwards.
TGAAGCAGATGGCCAGTTTAAAAAAAAGAAAGGTAAATGAGACTGAAGTCTCTGCAGTTGGAAGTTCCTGGAAGATTTTGGAAAAGCAGTAAATGCAAAAAGAAGGAAGGATGAAATATGGCAAAGCCAGTGAGAAGACAAGTGAGCTCAAGTTACCTGTTGTACTTGGCAGCCCCTCAGCAGCAATGTTTAGATTTGAAATTACTGAATGCTGCTTTTTTGATATAATTATCACGGGGAGCATGAAAACTCTTCCAGAAAATGAAAACTGATTCTAAAATGCCTACAGTATGATCCATAGAATAGTATCCCAGTACACCCAAGGAATCAGCATCCTGGCAGCTGAGAATCAGCCCCAGTACATGTTTCCTCTTGCCCTGCCCAAGGGAGAAAACTGAGGACAAACTGGGTCAAAAAAAAGGCTTTTAGGAAATGAGGGAGGAACATTTTGAGAAAAGGGGAAGTCCTAGGGGCCGTGAGGGAGGCTAGTGCTCTCCCAGGTGAGGGTAGAGGGAATATGTAGTAACACAGGCACAAATTGATGAGAAATGAGATTTAAGTATTTCTGCATGTGCATTTTTAATGTGGCTTCCTGCTTACTAAACGTAATCATCATAGTACCACATGTTAGCATTTTCACTGACCAAAGCTTTTGCAAAATCGTCTATATATGTACATCTTATTAACTCCACTTTATCTCAACATCAGGCACATATTATTTTTAGTAGTAACAGGAAGGGCACTTTAGGGAAAAGGAAGAACAAGAGGTATAAATTGAAAATTTCTTTTTCTCTCCTAACATAAGATTAAATTTGGGGTTGCAGTATTTGGATTTGAAAATACTGCTTGTAATTTTTTTCATATAACTATTACAGTGAGCATGAAAGCTCCTCCATCAAATTACAACTGATTCGAAAATACCTACAGGATCACCAGAGTCAGGAATTCCTTTATGTTTTGCATCACCTCAAAAGAAAGCAAGCTTGAAAAAAATGTTCTGCAATGTAACAGATGAGTTTGCAGACCTAGAAGGAAAGCAGAGCAGTACAGTAGTGCCGATTTATTTCACTGCATTCTTTATTGCTGTGCATCATATTTTACTTTCTCCCATTGCTTTCACGATACTTCTATTTCTACTAAACAATGTATATTCTATATTAAAATTTGTTTTCTGTATTAAAACTTGTTGTCATAATATCACAGAATAAAACAGTGACTAGTAATAGTTGTCAATAGAAGATGCTGGAAGCCCTGAAGTAGAAGAATTGTGGGGCAGAGAGTTTGGAGACAAACCTGCATACAGAACAAAATGTTCCCTTATTTTCCTAACATAGGAGTAGTGGTTTTATGCAATGATATACAGGGTTTATAATACTGCAGAAAAATCTGTCTAAGTATGTGCATATTATATACACAAATAACAAGTTTTTTACATACCTTACTCAGCCCTCGACCTAAGTCTGATCATGAGTGCCCCGGGTCAGTCCTTGCATTAGATGCTTCAGTTTTTCTTTAATTATTTTATAAATATTGCCATCTAATTGTATGGAAGGTTCCACTGCAAGCTTTTGCTAATGGCTAAATTTGGCAGCCTATTACAGACTACAGGCAGACTACATTCTCATCTCCTTCTCAGCCTTGTCTCTTTATTGAGCCTATTTAAGGCTAGAAGGCCAAGTTTACAAACTTAGTCTAGGACAACTTGCAGTAGATAAATTCTACCACATACTTCAAATCCCAAAGATATAAAAAAGACTTTTTCCATTAATCTTTTGGGATAGTAGCTGAAGACATAAAAAACCTTTCTGTTTCCTGGCACCCTGGGTCTGCACTTGGCTAATGGTATATATTTTCCTCTTGTATCACTTGTCTTACAGTACTCTTTGCTTAACCACCACTCAGACCCAAACTCTCTGTCTTTTGATCACAGTTTGATTGCTTTGCTCCTTTGCTGACTAGATTCTCACAGCTTACAGGGAGCTGTGATTGAGAAAGCAGTTCAGAACTAGACCTATCAGAGTATAATTTAGGAAAAAATAGAATGATCTCAATCACAGTATGAGTTTAGAAAAAGTTACAATTCAGAAAAATTACTAATGCTTTTTTTGTACTGAAATGATGCCAAAACAGCTTATGCACTTTTCAGCTATCTGTATTTGAAATTTGAATGCTCTTCCTGAATGCTTTCTTCTTATCTATAAAGATTTAGGAAATAAAATCACAGGTTTTAGGATTGTCAAATAGAAAACAATCTGCCAATCATGTTATATTACCTTCTTTACAAACTAACTAATTTTTGTATGAAAAACAGTTCCAGAGTTCTTTTGATTCTTAAATTTCCTGTCCTAGAATCACCACTTTCTCCCATTTGGAAATTTAAATTTCTAGCCTCAGTTTTCTTGTGCAAAAGTTATCCATGTTTGTCCTTGAATCATTGCTGCCAGTTGGCTGAAGTGAATTTTAACCTCCATTGACTTTTACCTCTCTTGAAAAAAACGAACTGCATTGTATCCCTCTCTGCTTTTGTTTCATTAATTTAAATATGACAATCCTTTTTATTCTCTTGACATAAACAGGTTCCCTGTTCTCCTGACTCTCTCAGTACTCTCACCTCCCAGGCTGAACTGCTAACCTGTTCCTGGCACAACTTCAGCCCACACCTGCCAGTTTTCCTCTGGACAACACATGGCTCAAGGGATAGAGCAAGTCATGGGCATTTCCAGGAGATGTTTCTGGATGGATCCTGGACTTCTCTTCCACGTGTGGCACTTGGGAATAGGTGATGTATTTTAACCTTTTGAGACATTTATTTTCATATGAAGGCATAGCCACAACATTTCAGACATTAATGACACTTCATTTAGATGCTGGAGATACTCTGATTCAGTTGATGATTGCATTTTCTGTTGTCATGAACATACACATGTATGATACCACATCAACTGACCTTTTGCCATTGTGGCCCTTAGAAGCTGTTTTAGTTTACACTTCAGCTTAGTTGAACTAATAGCTGAACTAATTTCTGATCACTCATTTCAAAGTATTTTTCAATGACTCATCTTTTCAATAACATCACAACATAAAGTTAGTCTTATATAGTACCATTTCTGATGGGTTCTGTAAATGTTTGATGCATGTTCTTTATAATACCAGGCTCAGGAATATTAGATTTTAACATTTGTTCTCCAGTTTACACCAGAATGACAGGAATTGCATCTATGTCTAAATCAAAATCTGAGGGGAAATCTCCAGCAAATTTATTTACTCCCTTCAGGAAACTTTCTTGCTCTTTTTAGGAATCAGTCATCAAAAGTGACAGTAAATTAGTAAAACTAACTTTCTTCCTTTTGAAGTCCCTCTTATAGGGAATACCCATTTATGGGCTTTAGCATTTAGCTATCTATTCCACTCCAAGCTGCCTTTAACATTTCTTCTGAAAATGTGATTTCAGATTATTTATTTCTGAACATTTCATGCTTTACAAAGATGACTGCTATTCACTATGTTCCTGTTGTTCCTGTAACATCTCATTTCATATTCTGCATGGGTTGTTCTTCTTGCTTTAGCCCAAACCCCTTAAAATTACTATATAGACACTTCAGTTGCTTTTTACTGTTTATAGAAAAATTCTCAGACAGACAAGACACTGTCCTTGTTATATCCTCTTTTAATTAATATAAATACATCCTTCTGGCTATGAATGTTTTCCTACTCTTTAACCTATTTTTTTGCCTGTGTGCTTTTCAATCAAATTTTATTTTCTTTCTGGTAAAACCAGATGTCTTTTCCACTCCTTGCAATTTTTCTCACTTCATCACTCACATAACAGACTCCCAAGAGGCCAGCATCCCTGTGCTCAGTACTGAGCATAAAGGTTTTCTAGGACATGGATGTCTCAAAGTCTTTTTTTTTTCACAAAAACAATTCCTCTGACTATGACACATAACTACAGGAAAGGTGAGCTGCAGAAGTTACTGCAGATCATCAGATCCAACCAGATCATCAAATCTAACCATGCAGTTCAAGGCAAAGACACATGACAGGCTGTGGAAGCAGCAGCAGGAAGTATCAAAGGCAGGAGAAGAGCAATAGGAATGACCTAGGAATAGGAATGCAGCACCGGATTCTGGAGGCCCTCTCTATCCACATGGATGACAAGAAGGTAGTCAGGTTGCTCAAGCATGATTTACCTTTACTGAAATTATTTATCTTCTACAATGAAACAACCACCTGGATAGATGAGGGGATAGCAGTGGATCTTTGACTTCAACAAGGCTTTCTACACTGTCACTCACAATGTCCTCATAGGAAAACTCAGGAAGTGTGACTGGATGAGTGGACAGTGAGATGGATGGAGAACTGGCTGAACAGCAGATCCCAGAGGGTCATAATCAGTGGCACATGCTGTAGTTGGAGACCTATCACTGGTGGTGTTCCCCAAAATTCAATACTAGGCCCAGTATTAACTTATTGATTACTTGGATGAAGAGTGCCTCTGTGATGGATCAAAATTTGATTGGATAGGCTGGCTGAGACTGTGACCTATTGTTTCCCAAAGTGGGTTTGTGTCAGCTGAGGGAAAATGCTGATAAGAAGCAGATCCTGCCAAGGTGGGATAATGCTTGTTATATTCCAATCTTCTCCCTCCCAAAAAAACACAACTGCATCTGACAGTGTAAAACTCCCCCAAAGGAGGTATTGGATCATTCCCACATATATAGGGAATTTTTTATATATTTGAACATATGTAACCCGTTGAACTCTTTGTTGCGTGGTTCCCCACTCCCAAAGGATCAAGACTGTAAGTCTCACTCTCACCACGGACACTGAAATCACAACTTTTAAGACTTGCCACTGGATACACAGGTGGTTATATCTTCCCTTTCCACTATCTGGTCTTGTTCCCTCCTTCTCTTTCTTTTCCTTATATTTTTCTTCATTGTATTTTTATATAACTATAGAAAACCAAAATGACTACACATCTCCTTTCTCTTGCAACCAAATTGGTTCAAAAGAAACCTGCCTCAAATATACACTGGTCATTCAGTGTCATTTCATTCTAATTCACCCCAAAGGATCTATCAACAAGAACCTCAGTTACTCTGCCTCAGAGCTGGGACATAACAGCCTCCTCAGTAAGTTTGCTGAGCTGGGAGAAGTGGCCCATTCCCCAGAGGGAATGAATGGATTGAGTACTGAATGCATTGAAAGCACCTACAGATTAGCAGTTCATTATGATCCTAACACACAGATAACAGCTTCTCCGGACACTCCCATCAGAGACAAAAAAGAGTGAGTAAAGAGGTGAGATATGGGATAGGATTAGAAAACTCATTGCTTAGATGCCCTAAAGGATAGAGAAAGGCATGCATAAAAATCAACTTTAGCTCTCAGCCTAAGAAGAGATCGGGAGACAAGATGAGTTTTCAATAGCCAGTGTCATTGTCCCACAACAGGACACGTGTATTCAAGCATCCTGATGCCTGCGTGCTGGACAGACTACCTGGGTATGTATGTCCTGCTGCTTGTCTGTGGAAGTCTGAGAGAGCATGTGTGAAATCAGCAATGTTCTAAAGTAAATCATCTTCCAATCCTGTTCTCCTGCAACTGCTGCTTCTTGTTTTTTCACAACCTGTCTCTTCTAAAGCTCCTTTCAACAGTGTAAGACTGCTCTTGGAGCCGACTGGAATCCGCTATTCCCTTGACTGAAGTCCATTTTGCTCTGCCTATCTTCATATGCCACATACTCTGACTCCCTCACCAAAGGGTTTAGAAATTCTCTTCAGTCTGCTGACAACTCCCTGATACAGGCCCGGGCCCACCCTTTATACAGTGCTTGGGATGTGACCTCACCAGTGTTAAGCAGAGGGAAAATGGACAAGGTAAACAAAGGCTGAATGAGCAGAGGATGAATGAAAGGAGATTCCTCATTTCCTGAGCATCTCTGCCTTGACTGCCATCACTGATGTGTTCCAAGAAATTTGTCTGCAGAGGTGTGACAAACAGAGATTTCTCTGGTTCATCAGTCTACAAATGTACATCAACTTACATCATGGTCACCCTTCAAGAATGCGAGAACAGCCAGTATGTCTGTGGCTTCCTTATGACCTTGGTACATGAAAATCTTTAACATCTTCCACTTACATGCTTCCAGGCACCTTCAGCTTATTCTATATGTAATTCACTTATAACATTTATTGATCATCTGTTAATTTTACATGAAGTATTTATAAATGCACCCTTCATATAAAGTATGATTCATTCATCTACAAAAATTTATTGTTTGGGGGTTATCTTATATAAAATAGATCTTTATTATTAACAGAATGAAATTACAACATCCTGTAAAAATCATTCATGATTATGAAGACAGAGAAACTACACTGACATGCTTAATAGTACTAGAAATTAAGTAGTATGGCTATTATACTGTATATATAATATATAGGTTCTTATGGCTGAACAGCTTTTGGTTTCATTCTTTATTTAATAGCTATTTTCATCCACTACATTGCACTAATTTCCATCATAATTCTCTATAAATCACATCACCCCTTAGATGCTGCAATTAATTGTTCTACTTGATCAAAGAAACAAATATAGCCATACCTATATGTAATAGTAAAATATCCAGGAGAAAATGTTAACAGATAGTCCCAGACAATTTGTACTGAAAAATAGTTAAATTACAACTTTGAAGTGTAAAGCAACTGCAAATAGGAATTGTGAAATGCAAGAATACATGAAGAAAAAATACATAGCTTAAAAAAAGGATAAATTCAGTGAGGAAACAATTTTTCACTCCTAAAAGATTTTAAGACCTGATACTCATTTGATATGAAATACTGTATTTCTATGAACTTCCAGTACTTGATTTAATGGCGGGCTGATTTATGCCCCTGGACAACCTTGTTCAACATCCATTAATGTTACATAGTTTGTCTCAGAATCTCTATTCTACAACTTTTCTCAAGACTTCAGCCTTGCCTACAAGGTTACCTTGCAGTAGGAATATTCATTTTATTCATGTCACACTTATGGGGATGTTTCATTCATGCTCAATGTGATGATTTTTAGTTCACCATAATACCTCTGCATACAGAGAATGGAATTTATTTTGAATTACATGATCAGCTTGGGAAAGAGGATTGCTTGTCTCTTCACTACCCTTTCAAGCACCACTTTTTGTGGGACAGCTTCTATGATGACTTGGAGGACACTTAACAAACTAAGTTGGAAGTCAATGTAATTCTGAGTATGAAACCAGGATTTGTTTCCAGACATCACTTACAATTGTATCAAAGTATAATCCTGATATATTTTTTCATACTCTTTTAAAAGAGCTTTCTGTGCTGCAACCTCAATGTCTGAGAGCAGGCTACAACCTGTAACTTTTGTCTTTGGTATGTCACCAGGGCATGACTGCACCTTTGGGGGCCATTCACAGCTGCCAATGGTGATTTCCAAAACAGCACCTATGTATTAACCCTGGGACTAACTCAGTTGGATAGAGTATGGTGCTAATAATGCCAAGGTTGTGGATTTAATCCTTGTATGGACCTGACTTAAGAGTTGGACTTTATGATCCCTGTGGGTCCTTTCCAGCTCAGAATATCCTGTAACACCTGTATTGTCCCTGCAGTGTCAGATGGACAACACTGAAGCGGCTGTTGGAGAAGATTTATTCTGTGCAAAGCTGCTTCCAGACTTGTGAAGCACTGACAGGTACATTCAGTACAGGAGCTGCAATGTAACCAGAAGGGAGATCACAGTTATTGCTTGCACTGTGGTTATCACTTTGAGCAAATGCTGGAATGCAGAAAAGCATAAGTTGGAAAGCTGACAAGTATAACTTTGAGAGTCAGATTTGTCTTTGACAAATTTAGCTCAAAAGATGTGCCTACCAATAGAGCACAACCGTGCTATAAGTACAGTATAGTAAAACAGTAGTTTCCATCTAAATACAGCTTTCACATCAACACATAAAAAATAATTACATTAATTGACATCATAGGAGCCTGAAAAGTCAGATGAAAGAGAGGTCAAATCGAATTGCCTGACAACAACTAGACCAACAATATATACTGTACTCTCTCATGAATTCTAAAATTTTGTGATCCATCTACTGTGCCAAAATCTAGTTAGTTTGTATTTTATCTTCCAGAGATGTACTAGCCTCAGACCCACAGTTAAAGAAGCATTCATGATTACTTAATGAATTTGATTATGTAGTCTTTTTTTAAAAAAAAAGTTTTCTATTTAATGAAATATATAGTGGATTACAATTGTTAAGAAATTGTATTCTTTAATACAATGCAACTTCTTGTGCATTGTATTTTGGGAATATTTTCAGACATTATCAATAAGCGATATTTTCATATACATCAGCAATACACGCCTTTCTGGTTCTATGGATCAGGTAAAACCATTCTAACTGTGTTTCAATATCAAACTGCTCCCAGGTCAGGTACTACATGAATACCACTGAGCTGATGGAGATCTAAAGTATGCTTTAATTTCTGAAAAAATTACATTACTGTAAACTGATGTCAGTTAAACTCCTGTGGAGCATAAGCACTCAAAGTATTTAAAAAGTTGGCATATTTGACTGAGAAAACATTTAAAAATCAATGTGTCTTCTGTATTTCTGATGCTTGCCTTCAGTCTCTCCCTTCCTAGCAGAGCTGTCCTTGTGCTCTTCTTCCTGGACCATTTACTACCTGCCAATTTCCTCATTAGTTCCACCATTTGATCAACTCTAGAAGTTAAAAATGATCTCAAACTGTGGCTAGTAGGTTGGGAGGAGAAAGCTAGGAATGCGTGGGAAGAGTGTAACAGAAGACAGGAGAGAAGAACGACTGCAAGGAAGCATTACAGGCATTCACTAGTTATATCTGAAACTTATTAAGCTCCAGTATGAAAGAAAAACTCCACCTGATCAGCTGCAATTACTAAAAAAAAAAAAAAAAAAAGCCTTTCCCGGTAATTAATATTACAAATGCAACAAAACGTGCTAGGAAGAAAAAGGAAGGACGTTTTCAAAGTTTTCTTCTTGAATAGCCATAAACTTAAATACTTTAAAAATTATTAAGCAGAAGTGGGTTGATACATAATGGAATCAAAAAGGCCAGTACAAGAGTGCTGAGTCTATAGTTTCAAATTCTTATACTATTTCTCCACAGTTGGGAAAAATATTTCTCATTTTAAGAAACAAAATCACAGAAACCTTGAAATCCCCAATACAAACAAGTTTACTTGTACTGATTATGTGCTGCATGATTTATTGTGTCAGATCCTAACAACATTCCATCTATCCAGGATTAGCAAATACTGAGAGCTGAATTTCTAGTGCAATTTCAGAAATCCAGACTTTCTCTCATTTATAACTCTTTATGTTCTTGTCATGGTCTAATCAGAGCTGGCAACAAAGTACCACACAGCCATTCATTCCTCACTCCAGTGGGAAGAAAAATTGGAAAAAGTAGAACTTACAGTTTGAGATAAGAACAGTGTAATAATGGAAGCAAAAGATAGTAATAATAGTAATAGTAATAGTAATAGTAATAGTAATAGTAATAGTAATAATATAATGAAAAGGAGAGAGAGAAGAATAAAACCCATGAAAAATAGGTGATGCACACCACAGTTGCTCACCACTCACTCACTGATGCCCAGCACATCCCTGTGACCATTGGCTCTTGGGCAATTCTCCCGAGTTATATACTGAGAATGATGTTCTATGGTACAGAATACGCCAGTCAGCCACCCTGGCTATGCTCCCTTCAAGCTTTTTGTGCAAATCCTCACAGGCAGAGTATGGGAAACTGAAAATCCTTGATTTAAAGTAAGCACTACTTATTAACAACCAAAACATCGGTGTGCTATCAACATTATTCTCACCATAAATTCAAAACAGTGCACTGTACCAGCTACTGGAAAAAAGTTAACTCTATCTTAGTCAAAACCAGGACATTCTCAAATTAAATACACTGGTAGGAAACATCTTTGACTTGCCATATAAAGAATTCCCAGCAAGTATAAACCCTTTTTGCTTGGAGCTTTTGGTAAAAGGATGTATTGTGAACTAAAGGCCAAGTGGCAAGAAATCTGTGTTTTCAGTTATTCTCATTTTTCATGTACTTTACATGTGATCTGTGGCAGGTGGCCCACACTGAAATCAAGAGTCTGAACTACTAGCTAGAGTGCAAATATTTGTATTCTAATGTCTATCTAATGTTCAGAATAGAGTAACACGGTGATTTTGTGGTATTTTTGAATGCCACTTTCAGAAACCATTTCACCTGTGGATCACCTAAGAGCAGTCATGGCTTAGAGGTGAAAACTTCAGTTTGTATGTAATTGCTTAGCAAGTCCCTTTCCAGGACCTCCTGCTCTTCTATACAGCTGCAGCAAAGCTGACTTGCTGTAAACAAAGCCTGAAATTGTTCCTCAGAGAAGGTCCCAACATACTGGACACACTTTGGATTATCTGCTTTGGAATGTTGAAGATTTTAGAGTACGCAGGTTCTAATCCAATCATAAGCTATGGTATTTTTCCTTCTATTTCACATGGTAAAAGTGTGACTGTGACTGTCCTGAATTTCCTGTTTGATGGCTCAAAAATGCAATTTATTGTTGCCAATCACTTGGAAGTGATTGGGCAAAGCAGCTTAGATTGGAAGGAATTGGAGGATGGGTGTGTAACTCAAGAGCAGATTTGGATCTCGGATTTCAAGGGAGAATGTCAGGGAAAAATGATTACTATCAAAAGTAATTAAAACATGTTGTCCTTTTTCCTAAGAGAAAGTTATTTATATATGAACTGTTGTTCTGCACTTGCAAATTATGATTTCACTGCCTGACAGATATACTTGACCAAAGCTGAAAACAAAAATAGGCTTCTTGCCTCAGTTTCTTCCAAAATGTCACTGCATAATGTGGTTTGCTATATGCTAGCAAGACTGTACATCATAGTCACAAACTTGCTTTTTTAAATACCATCTGGAATGCATGTGTCAGAGCAGAGCCCGAGGAGAAATTCAGCAAAATACGGAGTGCTGCATACAAATCAGTGCTTGTGGCAGCTCTTGAGAAAAAATATTGGGACAGGAAGATCAGTTACATTGTCTGTCTCAGGCCAGGGCATGCAGGGCACTTTCCGAGCTGGGTTAAAAACACCCCAAAACTGCAAAAAACCACTAGTAATGGAGAATTTTTAATTTTTTTTTAATGAATTGACCTTCATGAGAACCTAAGTGCAAAAGGTTGAAAAGTATTTGACTTAATCACAAACATTTGAAAGAGCCATGCAGTAATTTAATGTATTATTAATAATGAAGACAACTTATTTATGGTGCTTTAAAATTGATAGGTCAGGATGGAACTCAATGGACATGAGTTCCAACACACACTGTATTTTGGTCTTCCTTATTTACTGTACTGTAATTGCTTTAATTCTTAGCAGAATATCTGAAAATTTTGCTGAAGTTTAAATACCAATTTGTTCATGAAGTGTATTTATCTCCATAGTACAAATGAAACATTTGTATATCAGGCAATTAACCTTAATTTTAGACCATGCAAATGAATTGTCTTGATTTTTAATTGTGGTGAAAGGAAGCCTTCTTTTTAGACGAAACAGAAAAATTTCAAACTGAATATACATAGGAAAAAATAAAAATTAAATTATACTGGCATCATTTTAAAATACATTCAAGAATAAATTAAAGGACAAGATTACTGACTGATCTTCACATTAGTCACATACTGCCATGAGAAACAGATGCAATAACAATTCAAATCCTTTAGATTTAAACTGAGCCAAATTTAGACTATAAACTCTCTGGGATTTGCATATATTTGCTTCTTTGAAGTGTGTACATTTAAAACCGTACAATAACAAAGAATGGAAAAACTGGAAACTAACCTTTGGAAAAACTGAAAACTGAGTCATCTGGATAAGACTGGACCTATGTTTTTAACTACACAGTAGGTATTACCAAAAATTTAACTAGAACTTCCTAGTTTTGTTCTCAAATGGATGTCTTTTATAGAAAGATTGTGAGTGGGGGGGGGGGGGGGGGGGGGGGGGGGGGGGGGGGGGGGGGGGGGGGGGGGGGGGGGGGGGGGGGGGGGGGGGGGGGGGGGGGGGGGGGGGGAAGAATTGGTTGCTCAAACCAGAGAGAGCATGAGAAAAACAATAGACACATTTTTATTATTTTACTTTTCTAAATGAGCAACAATTAAGGAATCAGTAGTGACAACTAAAGAAGAAATAAAAATAAATCATTTCCATCGTTAATTTCTTCTCAGTCAATGGCAATATGATGTAGGGCTTCTAAACAGGTAATTGGCACACACAGACCCATAGTAGCTAGAAAGGCAATTTTGACCACACCTCAGTGTCTGCTGAGCCAAAGAAAGAAGGATTTCATACTAAAATGGACGTGAGTGAGGTAAGCATTGCGCAGGGCCAGGCTGTGCTGTGGATCTTTCAGCACCAGCGTGGCTCAGGTGTGAAGTGCTGAGGTTTCTGACTCACATCACTGCGCTGTTACTTTATTGGCGTGGCTTTTTTCCCCTACTGGGCGTGGCTGTTTCCTATAGCAGCAGATGATGCAGCTTTGCTGGTCCACCCTTTTGGTGGACTTTGATGCAATGCAGTGCACCAGCACTGTTAAACTGATGCAAGTGTCTTATCAGCAGGCCAGTGGGCGATGGCCTGGACACTCCCTGGTTGAAAGCCTGGACCTCTAGCTCCAGATGGAGATACAGGAGAATAGTGATACAGCAAATGTTTTCTTGCAGAAGAAAACCATTGATATATTACTATACCTGGCATTAATCCATGTGGGACATACAGAGAATCAATGTTTGTCCTGAATAAGGGTTCTAGTGAGACATTTTGAATAAAAATAAATGCTGAAATCTTAGAATCTAAGGAAAGAGAACCAGGAGACTGAACCTGCATGTTTTAACATATTATTTGCTGATGTTATCATACCCTAAGATATATTATCTGTGTGCCCACAAAGAGCAGTAATACTCCTTAAACCCTCAGCAGGCAGATTTTCTCGGTATCCTGACAATCTTTGTAAACTGATGATCCATTGCACTAGAAGTATAGTTTGTATAGTTTCAGAGGTTACTTTAATGAGGTTTCTGAATTTTGTGTCTCTTTGGGCCACAGGTGTTCATCCAGAATGGTATGTACTCATAGCATCAGACTTCCTAGTGCCTGAGAGATACCAGAAAAATCCCTGTTCCCAAAGCAGTCCTTGTTTCCCCTTTCCTTTGCTTTACCTAATGACTGACTCTTTCTCTTTAGGGTCCTATTGTAGTCTTACTTTCCCTATTACCTCATACGTGGCCATCATAAATTAGTAAATTAGGACCAAGAAAACCTTTCTATATACAGTCGAAATCAAACTGGTCCGAACAAAGAAAGCGAGTGGTGCCCGCAGTTGCTCCCGTGACAACAAACTACCCCACAGCAGAAACACCGGCAGTGTCCCGGCAGCAGGCGGGAGCTGGAAGGAGCAGAAAGACCTCGCGGGCAGCCGGCAGTGAAAGAACGATTGTTCCCCACGTTTTACACCGAGCTAACGAAGAACGCACAACCACTCAGGCGGAACGAGGGCGGGGCGCCCTCACAGCCCGGCCTCGCCCCGGGCGAGCCGCGCACGCGCCGCCGCCCCGCCCCGCCCCGCCGAGGCCCCGCCCCCCGGGGAGCTCACGCGCCTCTGTCACTCAACGGCCGTTCCTCAATGCCGCGGCTCTGCCCCGCCTCCCGGGGCCGCGCGCACGCGCAGTGGCGGGGCAGGGGCCGGGGGGAATTTGACCGTAAACATCCTGCGGTTTGAACGGCGCGTTCGCGCGCAGGAAGGACCGCGGCCGCCATCTTGTTTGCTTGAGCGAGCGGCTCGGCTCCGCTCGGCTCCACTTCGGCTTCGCTCGGCTCGGCCCGGCTCGGCTTCGGTTCAGCTTCGGTTCGGTTCGGCGCCGCTCGGCTCGGGCTCGGCCCGGCCGGCTCGGCTCGGCTCGGCAGGAGCAGAGAGCGGTCCCCGGGCCCGGAGCAGGGTAAGGAGTGGCTGCGGTCGCTGCCGCCGCCGAAGGGGCCCGGCGGGGCCCAGCCGCAGCCCGGCTCTCGGGGGCTGCCGTCATGCTCGGGCTTGGAGCCGGCTCTTCGGCCGAGCCCTCCCGGTGGGGAGGGCCCGCCTGGTGCGCCGCGACACCTGGGGCTCCCCGGGAAGGGCCGGGCCGCCCCGGGACCCTGCGCGGGGCCGGGTGTCCGGGGCGATGTGAGGCGAGGCCGGGCGCAGCGGGGCCCTGAGCGCGGCCTGGCGGCGGCACGGGCAGGGCCCGAGGGCAGCGCGGAGCGGGAACTGAGAGGGGCGCGCTCTGCGCACCTGGAGCGGGCACGGGCGGGTCCGCAGGGACCTTCCCGGGGGAGCCGGGGGGAGGCCCGGGGGCCGCCGCGGTGGACGGATTCCTGTTGATCCCTGGCTGGGCTTCTCTGAACGGACAGCGAGGCTGCTGCGGTCTGGCGAGAGGGACAGGAACAAAGTTTCATTTGCCAGTCTTGTGTATTTAAGTGCAATTTTCCTTCTGCCATGGATGGGGCAGGGTACTGCATGTTCTTACAGCCTCTCTAGTGGCAGTGAACTGCCTTCTGGACACTGGCTGTTCAGCTGCAAGTAAAAGGGCCCTTTAAAAATGCCGGCCTTTTAATGGACCAAGATCCTGATCTTACGGACACGGTTAGAAATCTTGCTATCCTTTTTAAGATTCCTCTGATCTTGATTAGAAACGCTTCTGTTAAATATAAAACCGGGCGTTGTGCTTTTATCAATAACAAAGGAAACTTGGGGTCACTGTGACTTATTGGCATCTTTCATTGAAAATGGTTTTTCTTTAAATTCAGACACATAAAGAAATTGTAAATTTGGCGAAGTTACCATTTAGGCCCACATTGTGCAAATGCGGGCAATAAGCACACTTTCTTTAATCTCTTATTCATTAAAACTTGTATTATCAAAACTGAGGGACATCAGAGCATTTTTAGAGTCAGGCTTCTGTTTTATTTTATGAAGGTTCATTTGTAAAAATTTGGGAAAGCAAAGCCCATTCATCTAAAGTTTTAATTACAGAGGAAGTAGGTGGGATGGGGGTAATAAAGGAGGAGCAGAAAGTTAGTGAGACCTACAATAAACTTAAATTACCACACAAATTAATCATGTCTTGCTTCTACCATAGGATTTCCCACAGAAATGAGAGTATTTGCTTTAGTTACCACATCAGTTTAAATGTAGTAACTTCTTAAAGGTAAAATGTTAAAAAGTTTTTTATATTTGGGCTCTTTGTATGAACAGTGCAGAGAAATAACAGCTGCAAAAGATGGAGTAATATAAGGAATTATGTTCAACTTACCTTTAAAGAGTGTGTTAGTACATGGTTTTTGTAAGTTTCTTAGTTTCACTTGGATCTGGAATTGTACAGAAACGGTTGGGATAATGGAGACAGGGCCTTAAATTGAAAAGATTTCTTTTCTACTGCTTGAGCATTCTGAATGTAGGGGCAAGGGCAGGATACCTGGTGAGGGTTAGGTATGAATGTGGAATTGAGAGAGGAGGGCAGCAGTGTTCATAGGGTTCAGTAATTTCCAGCTCTCTATGGTACTTGTGAGTGATCTGCCCCTTTTGAATTAATAACCTTAGTGGGGCACTGGTTCTATCTGATTATGTAGGTGTGTAGTGTATTGTAATTGGAGAACAGTGAATGCAGTTCCTGTAATGGAGTGGTGTGGTTTGAGTAATTTATAGACCTGGTAGTGCAACCTCAGCCATAGAATTTCTGACAAATTGTTGATGCAGGAAACAAGACCTGGAGACAAATGGAAAATGCTGGATGTATTTATCAAAGGTTTGTCAAGTCGAACTAGTTTTATGTTTTTCAATAATTGATTTTGTGGACATAAGAAATTAAGGTGACTTGAAACTGAGCCTTAGTAAAGCTGCAAGTGCCACAAAGAAATATATTAAAGCTCAGATAAGTGTGGATTAACCAGACAATTATAAAAGTGGTTGAAGGAGGGAGATCAGATAAAGTAGTGGTGCAAATAGACCTGGAGCTGTAAGGTGATGTTAGTGGAGTTTGTGATTAATTTTTTTTTCAGTGGCACCAGGTGCTCAACGTGGTACCAAAACCTGCCAGGGAGGCAGCGTTAGTGAGTGCCCACACATGGGAAGTTTAGTGATGTAAGAAGGACTGGAAAGTGAAGGGCTGTGGGTTAAAGTTGAAGAATTCAAAGTACGGTTGCAGGGTCAGGGTAGTTGTTCTGAACTTCTGAATTGTGGTAGGGGCAGCTCAGACCTATGCAGGTTCACAAGGTGGTCTCAGCCTTCCCCAGATCACCCAGGGCTGCCTGGGCTTAGCAAAGAAACGGCATAGATGAAATTATGCAGGTGGAGGGAAACCAGCAAAGTAGAGAAATTGAAGGATAGCCTAAGGACAAATAAAATGACTGGCTGATTTCTTAAACTGTAGTGTGGAGTTTGTCTATTTATCTGTGTGTGACTGTGGTTTTGGACTAGCTTTACAAGGAACAAAAGTAGGTGACAGTAAAAAAAATAGAAGACTGAACTTTAGTTGTGGACTGGTGTGTGTGCACATAACCTAACCTAGGGAGAGCAGCTGACAAGTGGGTTTAATGAGCTGGAGTGAATCACAGTCAAATCAAAATATGCTCAATATTCTCCCTGTAGTCAACTCTTTGTTCATTCAACTCTTAGCCATTCTAATCTGAAGAAGGATTTTAAGACAAAATATATGTGGGTTGAGGGTTAAGATGAAGCTCATAGTTACCATCTACCAAATTTTTTTACTGCTACTTTGGAAGGAGCAATTACCAGAGTCTCAGATGGGAGAATGAAACAGGCACATTCTAGATCAGACCCTGTGTATGACCAGTATTGTATTAGTTCTGCTTTACATTTCACTTTGTGGATAAAAGTAGAGCATTTTTTTCATTTCTATAGGAAGAAAAAGATACTTTAAATTAATTGTGCAATTGTTGACCAAGTTAGGCAGAGAAAACCTGAGGAATGTTGAGGCACACTAAAGCAAATTCAAAGTTAATGACAATAAAGTCTCAGGTATTTTTAAAAGTTGATTTGACAAAGTCAGGATTTGGTCATACCTGGCCTTGTGTGAGTATATATTCTTTTTTCCTTAGAGGAATGCAAGCAAGACAGAAAAATGCCGAAGTTTTTAGACCAAGTTTTATGGTCTTGTTTCATATCCAGTCAATTTCAAAAATAGACAGTTATGTTTTACCTTAGAAACTTTTGAAGAGCCATCATCTACCCTTTTTCTTTTGTGGATTCTTAGGAGTTTTTCAGCCAATGACATATTCTGTGTGTGCTTGAGCACTCTGCCACTCGTAGAAGCTCTTGGTTCCTTTAACATTCATCCCAGTCTCAAATTATGCCAGAAAATCTATTTCTTCTTTTATGCCACTGCATCAACATACTGTGCTATGAATTAAAGATCAGACAAAAAGCCTGAAATGCAGAAAAGGGAGTATCTGAAAAGAAAGAAAAAAAATCTGTGGAAAGCAGGAGCAGCCTTTGGGACCCACTTTGAAGAGCTGAGGTGCTGAACAGCTGAACTGTAAAGGTGGGCTTTATACAGTTGCTGTAACCCAGGTGTTGCCATGCAGAGCATCTGATGGAATTTGGAAGTGACAGGAACTCATGTGACAAGAAATTACTGCTTTAGGTAATAGAATCGCTATTTGTTAATAACAATTCAGATTGAAACACACTTAAAAACCATCTGTAGTCTGATTGTCACTGTTTCCCTTCACATATTTCAGTATGGTAAGGCTTCAGTAATGGATGAAGAGAAGCAGAATTAAAGTGATAGATAAATTGTTTTTATCCAAGTTGTCCAAATAGTGAATTTCACATTTAACAGGAAACTTAAGTATGTATGTTTTCAGTTAACTGTATGTTTGAAGTTTTGTGAAACCCATGTTGTCTGTTTTAATAATTGTGCCAAACTCCACTAATCAAAGTACATTCTTTTGCAACTGTTGTTGAATGCTTTCAATGGACTAGTGGTTTTGTTTACTCTATGTCTGTATTTTCCCCTATTTCTCATGTTCAGGGGTAATTACACACTTACTGTTGCATGGTTCTGGTAACAACTCAAGATATCAGAATGCTGTGCTGCAAAGTTATGTCTTTGCATATACAAAAATACTGAGGCCTTCAAAAATACACAAGGATTGAATTGTCTGCTGGCCTTAAGACTGTGAGAGAAAAAAAAGTAGAATACCTTCCTTTAGCTAATGTTTATCCAAAATTTGTTTCATTCTGCTTCCTGGGTAAATGTACTCATTCCATCTTTGTGCGGTGCTATCCTTAGCCCTCACACCATCTCAACAAATGAAAATAGCATTTTAACTTCTTGTCAATTTGCAGCTTCATTATGACTAGAAGCTATTAACTTCACTCCTAAGAGTAGTTCTAATTCTGTATACTGAGTAATTTGAGTTTAAGCTGAACATGGCCTTTATTTCCTTTAAATCCTCTCCACTGTTTGGTTATGGTGGAATTGGTGGCCAATCTGGGATTAAGAGAGTAGCTTGTTAATCAGTTCTGTTATGCCTCTCTCAAAATGGAAAAAAAAAATCTTGGTCTTGACTTTGAGATGGGCGTTTTATATTTGTTATCCAGATATGTAGAGGTTGGCTTTATTTCCACTGAATCAGTAATGTCAGAGCTTCTCTTGCCCCTGTACTTAAATTTCTAGCAGTGACAATTGTGACTTGCTGTGCTTCCTCTGGCAGTTTTTCTGTAGGTGTAGAGGAGGTAAAAACTGAAATGCACTTGTTGTGCCTTTCCTGTTCTTCTATTTTGATTCATATTCCTGGGTTATAGAAACCACTGGAAAAACGCTGTGGGGATTCTTCTACTTTTTTAAAGCAAACTTTTTTTATCCCTCTACTTGTAGTTAACTGAATCATATGTTTACCTCATGCATGGAACTGGCATGTTTAGCTCATAAAACATCTTGCTGTTCAGATTTGCCATGGTTTGATGTGTTGGCATCTTATCAGCCATAACAAAGTAGTTACTAGATAAATAGATAAATGTCTTTGTTTTTTCTGGTGAGGGAGAAGGAAAATGGAATCTTAAGGAAGTTTGGAATTATGTGGTGTGTTTTCTTACCACTTTAATCAATACTTGATGAAAAAAATATTAAATGGAGAATGAATTATAATGAAGTCCAAAAAGATTTAGAGCTGTATATTTTATAAAGGTGAATCTTTTGCTGGAGCAATGTGCAGGATATGCTGGTATAGTAGAGTAGTAGCTACTGAATTAGAAGTAGAAAGAAGTGGAAGTCATAAAAGAGTACTGTGGAATGAAAACTGAGACATGCTTCTTTGCATTAGGAGAGTTTGGTATTACCTTAAAGGTAAAAAGATTAACGATTATTTTCTTGAGGGATTGTAAACATTGCTAAGTTGGGTATGTGGCTGTTAGTGGGTGTTATTTCTGCTTTATAATTCTTCTGTAATAAATACATATAGATGCTATTACATGGACATAATTTGTAAGTGTTGGCTTCTTAAACATAAAACAAACATTAAACAAATAGTCTGACCTCAGTGGTTAAAAATCAAACGTGTACTTCTTCTCATGATAAGGGGGATGTTTACAAGGATGTCCTCATAAAATAAAATATGTGGAAAGAAATATTTGCCTTTCTCTTTACAGGTTTGCACTTTGTTTTAGACATCTGGGACCATGTTCTATGCTCACTTTGTCCTGAGCAAACGTGGGCCACTGGCCAAAATCTGGCTGGCGGCCCACTGGGATAAGAAGCTGACCAAAGCCCATGTTTTTGAATGTAATCTGGAGAGCAGCGTGGAGAGCATAATTTCCCCGAAGGTATCTATTTTACACTAATGTCATGTTACCTTGTAGTGAAAAGAACTTGAGTGTACTGGTGGTAATTACTATTTGGATCACTGAAGCAAATAAAGTTCTTAATGTTGCTATTTTAAAGGGTGGAAAGGTCTGTTTAGATGTGAAATACTCTGTAGTGAAACGGGAGGAAATTTTAAGTAGCTTGTTGTTTTTACATGTTTTTTGTTCCCCTCTACTACTCATGACAATGAAATTGTTCATCTTAGAACTGATGGTACAGTTGTGACTTTTGTCACTTAATAGATGTCAATGCCTTATTAAAAAGGCAACTACTTGAAAACAAAGGAAAACTTTTTATTATTTTTTATTTTGTTTGATACAAATGTTAACAATTTTTATAACACTACACTAACTTTTAGAAGAAAATCTGAAGCGTAAGCCAAAAGTGTGATTGTACAATCACAGAGATGCTTACTCTTCTAGAATAGTGATTTGCTTCATTATCACTTTCGGAGGGATTTAGGAAGAAGATAATATTCATAGACTCACTAGTGAGCTGGAACATTCTTTTAGAGAAAGAAGAAACTAATAGACACTTCTTTGTGTATTTAACTTTGTGTAACAGTTCATTAGCTGAAATACTAAAATGACATTGGAGGAAATAAAAATTTTGAATTCTTACAGGTTTATATGGTAATTCCTGTGTAGCTTACACTTTCTGTGAGACAATTACTCCATGTACCATTCAACACAAATTTATTATTCTTTCGGCCTAAAATAATCAGTCCTTATGTGAATTAATTTTTTTCAGTTTTATGTTCCCACAGTAGATACTTCATTACATAATAAAGCAGTGAGAGTGAAGAGGAAGGGAACTTAAAATTGTTTTAGTGTGGCAGTGCTTGTTTATGGGCACTCCACATCTTCCACTCTTTCTGTTTGATTCTCTTTTTAAATGCAGGACAGAAGATGGAGAGGTAGCTAACAGTTTTTAACCAGATTTTACTTAACAAAATCGCTATTTATGGCTATCCAACTTTTTGTATTTTTCACTTTTTCCACAACTGAGGTAGCAAAGGTGGTAGAAAAGAAGATGTGGTAAAAATAGGCTTTGTCACTTATTTTTTAACTAGACAGAGCAGTGTTTGGAATTTCTGGAGTGAGCTGCTATTAATTTAGTGATATTTGACAGGTCATCCATAAATAATATAATAGAACATAGAATATAATTGAACTGTAGACTTTGCATTCTTTGTTTCTTCAGATTTCTGCTGATTTTTATACTTGTTTTGGATATTTGATTTTATTGAGAAAATTCATGTAAAGCTGACTGAGATGTCATTTAAGGGAAAAGTAAAGATACAGCTAATTCACTTGATTGTGCAATGTGTTTTTAGGTGAAGATGGCACTTCGAACCTCGGGACATCTTTTACTAGGCGTCGTTAGAATCTACCACAGGAAAGCAAAGTATCTTCTTGCAGACTGTAATGAGGCTTTCATTAAGATTAAGATGGCTTTCCGTCCAGGTATCTGTCTTTATCTAAGCGCTCTCTGAAAAGTTACATTGATAAATGTATTAAGAAGGCATACAATTCTGCCTTCCTATGTCTGTATAATTGCATAAAGATATTGGTTATAGGAAAAGTAATTATTGCAGCTGGCTGGCTGGCTGGCTGAGTTGTCTGCTGAAAAACATCTTTTAACTGAATTCTGAACAAAAACTTCTCCTATTGATGGTGATTCAGTAAAATCCTACTTGGGATTTTGGCTGTTGCTGGTGTATGATGTTAAAAGGAAATACACTGCATGGTCTTTACCTTCTGTCTGAAAAAGGCCTGTGCCCTTCTGCATAGAAGCACAGAAGGGGACTGGTTTCCATCAAGGGTGAGGATTTTTTTGCTATGAGTTACAAAAGAAACATGAAAGTAAGCTTTTTTTTTTACCATTTTCGTATTTTAGTTTCTGAAAATAATGTGAACTGTAATGTATGCATCAAAGATAGTTTTCCATTTTTATGTTTGCAATATAATTTTACCCTCTATAGTTGCTTACTTAAATATTTTCCATTAAGATGAAGTGCCATATTAATATCTGAAATTACTTTTCCATCCACGAGTCAAGTAATTATTCGGCTTTCCTTCTTTCATGTCTTTAAAGATAGTTTTCTTTCATTTTGGCCTGGGGAGCTTTTTCTCAGCTGAAGTGTTGCTGTGGCACTGATGCTGCTGGATGCTCACAGCTGCTAAATCATATTCTACCTTTTTAAGTTAGTGAGTGCAATAGATTTAAAAGTTGAACTTGAGGGAGGGTTTTTGTTTTTTAAAAAGGCAACTCTTGAAAGCCAGTGCAGCAGTAACTTGAGAAAACCTAAGGTATGTAATGCCTTTATCTTCATTTCCTGGTCTACAGGTTGTGATTCAGGCATTGAATTCAAGTACTGGATTTTGTGTAGCTTTCAGTGGCAATTTATTGACTGTTGCTAATTTTTTGTTTACTACTGTGTTTAACTTTCCTGTGATAAGACATAAATTTGTTTTAATATCGCAAGGCAATCTGTTTTCCCACTTTTCCCTCTCCTAACAGAGTGCATGTTGAAGGTGAAGTGCCTTAAAATCAAGATTTACAAAAAGTGGCATGCTGGCCAGACAGGAGCTGAGGCACTGGTCTTTATTTTCAGTTTATCAGCTTTGTGCCTTAAACATTGAGTCTTTCTGATCTGACAATCATTTATATGTTTAATTTTAAGCAGCAGACAAGTTAAAATATTGAATAGTCCTGAAAGGATGGACTGGATTCCTTCATTCCTAGTCAAGTACCGTGTACTGTAGAGTAAGCTACAGACTCATGCTTGTTCCTGGTCTCTGTGGATAGTGGTTCTTTGATTATTCATTGCAGAGGGGAGCACAGTGAGCAGAATGTTTCTGAAGTATCTGTATCTCAGAATTGCCTGTGTTGTATGTATGGGTCAGAAGGCAGAGCACAGAGCTTAAATCTTCTGCACGTTACAGAAGGAATTGAACCTGCATTTCTCATGCACTTTCAAGTGCCCTGACCTTTTAAGACTTTGAATAAAAGAAAGGGACCAACTACTGGCACTGGTTTTGTGATGCCCAATCTGATATTCATGCTCTGAGAATGCCTGCTGAATAAGAGTAAGCATCTCTGGAGAATAAGAAAAGGTATGTGTGTGGTTTTGGTAATACAGCTCTTTTATGTGCCCAAGCCTATGAGTTAATGAGCCCCAAGTAATCAGTACTGTTCCAGGACTTCTGGAGCTGATGGAACTGAATAAAGGACCAGTAGCAAAGTAGTCACGCTGTGCTGCCACTGTAATGTAGAATCCTGCAGCTCATACCGTGTATCATGATAAAATTATTTTGGAGCAGGTACCTGTAGTGTTGTGAAACATGCCATGCCTGTGTTGGCTGCACAGCTCTGCATAGTACTACACAAACATTCCTGATTGATTTCAGGCTTCCGAGATTATACTGACAGTGCAAGGACTTGAAGATATTTGTTTTAAATTTAGTTTGAATTTTACTTACTAGCATTATCTAAGGTTTTTTTGTAGGTGTCTCAGCATCAGTTCAGTTTAAATTTAAAGACAATAAGCTCATGCAGAGAGAAAATGCCAACGGCATGGTGATAAATGCTGTCTTTGTAAAGAATGGGAACTCATGTCTGGGTGTTCTTCTTTGCAGGAGTTGTTGATTTGCCTGAGGAAAACAGAGAGGCTGCTTACAATGCTATTACCTTACCTGAGGAGTTTCACGATTTTGACCAACCACTTCCTGATCTAGAGTAAGCTTGGGGTTTTCTTCATTTCCATGAAAATGATAACTGGTTGTAGTTGAGGAGAACCTGGTTTTAAACAGCTAACTCATTGCTGAATGTGAAAAAAAAAGTCTGTGGGTAACTTCTATTCTTAGGTCTTTTAATATATTGATAAGGAAGTTTGCAGCCATCTTTGTGTTGATTTTAAGTTCACAGTAGCTTTGACTTTAACTGAAGTTAAAGCTGTCCTTACAGGAGCTTTTGAAAAACTCAGATACCTATTGCAACTTTCTTTTTCTTCTATGGAAGGCACCCTCCATCACATATATCCTTAGGTTAGACAAGATTAGTTTTATGGGAATGCTGTTGACCTTTTGAAATGGCACTTCTTAATTCTTAAAACTTCTTAATGCTTATGGGTACTTGTACATATAACAAGTATACAACCTGAACAGTTCTTAATCTTTAAAAATCTGATTTTTTTTTTTTTTTTTTAAGTTATTCATAAGGGAGTTTTTAGAATACAGCTTACTCAGTGTTCAATTTAGTTTAAATTCAAATTAGAACATATACTAACTTGAAACTGCATACAATTTCTATGTATTCATAAGAAATGTACCTTAATACACCACAAAGGGTGTTAATTGGTAGTGGTGTGAAATACAGTGTTTGATAAACTACATTAATAGCTTCTGAGGTTGAAGGGGCGGAAAGTTTTTCTTAATGGTTAATTTGGCCTTTGAAATTAGTAATCCCAACACAGCAAGGAGTAAGATTACTGATAACATTTCCCAGAAGCTAATGCAAGTTGGATGATAGGTTTGCAGCATTAGTGGTCTCACTGTTTTAAGTAGTAGTTTCTATTCAGTGTTCACCTTTATTTTTTTCAATAATTGACTTGAATGTAAAATTGCTTTTTACTGAATAATGTCATGTTTATTTTAGCAGGCTTTATCTGTTCTTCGTTTTTTAGTGAGATTTTTAATAATTGCCTTCTGTTTGTTTAAGTGATATTGATGTGGCTCAGCAGTTCAGTTTGAACCAGAGTAGAGTGGAAGAAATTACAATGAGAGAAGAAGTAGGCAACATCAGTATCCTCCAGGATAATGACTTTGGTAAAGATCTTATGTGTTATTATATGTTACTAGCTAATTTCAGTTATTATAAGATATGGTTTTGCAATTACTATGGGATGCAGAATAAGCACTAAACAAATTAGATCAAACATGCTGTGGTTCTGTATGTTTAATTTTTAGTTTGTTCATGTCAGTTTTTCTAGAAAGTCTGTCCTCTAATGCTCATCAAAGTTCTAGCTACCTAGAATAGGCAGAAAGAAAAACTGAAGAATATTCAGTCAAATTAATCATTGAGGTACTGTGACAATTATAATTTTCAAAACGTGGTGTGAATATGAAGTGAGCTGTTGCTTTAATCATAAGCATGCTCTCAGAAACCATTGGGAGATTTCTAAATCAGTCACTGGTGGTGAGTTTGCTACCGCCTAAAGACGGTTTTATTTGAATGTCTGGTTCCCAACGTACAGTATTGTAATGTCTAATTCAGTAACTGTTTTGAAGGAATAACGTAGAAATGGTATTGACTGGGTATTGGTTTCTTCCCTTTACTTTAAGCCCAGTTTTGAGGCATAAGACACAGCATCTTTGAATTCCGTTGAATTCTTTAGTTTCTGTGCAGATAAAGTTTAGTAGGATCTTGTTAATATAAATTCAAATAAATACAATAAAATGCTTTGAAAAGGAGATAGTTATTTTTATAATTGTTCAAACAGTATTTTTGCTATGGTATTGCTGGACACAATGCCTTATATCTTGTCATTAACTCTGCAAATAGGATAAATTGAATGAAAGTGTGGTCTTATATTTAGGCCTTTGCTGATTAGGTAGGTAGATCTCTTGCATCTTGGTTTTTTAGCACTTACAGTGCAGTTGTATTCTCGCAGGTGACTTTGGGATGGATGATCGTGAGATGATGAGAGAAGGTAGTGCATTTGAGGATGACATGCTGGTGAGCACTAGTGCTTCAAATCTCCTACTGGAACCTGAACAGAGCACCAGTCACCTCAATGAGAAATCTAATCACTTGGAATATGAAGACCAATACAAAGATGATAATTTTGGAGAAGGAAATGATGGTGGAATATTGGGTAAGTTTAAGAAATTTGTTTTTCTTCTATCCTACCTCCTGCCTTAATTAATTAGTTCTTGGGTAGATAAGGGGAAGTTGTTTCCTTTGTTCCCACGATCCCTGTCAAAGTTATGCCTTGTACAGTAGAATTCTGGTTTGTGAGTACTACAGCAGTATAGATGACTCACAGCATATTAAGTGCTGGCATATTTAAAACAAAGTTCTGAAAAATTAGATATGAGATGCAAATATGTGGCAGGTATATTGTAATAAAGGTTATCTGTAAGCTCAGAAATGGAGCTGAAATGCCCCTTGAAAGAGCACTGCTACTTTTTTCTGTCTCAGCATTGAAAGTACTGGTTTCTAACTTTTGCACTATCTTCATCCGTGTTGCAGTAATCTTGTCTGTACTTCTTTGTAAATTTGTCTTTACTTATTTCATTAATTTGTGGATGCAAAACTGATTCTTTCATATGATTGCTTCAGATGACAAACTTCTCAGTAATAATGATGGTGGCATTTTTGATGACCCACCTGCACTCTCAGAAAGTGGAGTAATGATGCCAGAGCAGCCTCCCCACGATGATATGGATGATGATGATAATGTATCAAGTGAGTATGATCTGAGACCAGATCTAGAATTACTTGCAGCTCATGTAGTTTGGATTCTAATTCCTTTAAAACATACTAAGCTCACAAGTATGAAATGTGGTAAAGCACCTGAAGGTGTGGAGGAGGGGATGGGAGGGCTCAGCCTGTTGATGTCCTGACCTAGTGCAAGGTTCTTGTTGTGATTGGCAGTGGGAGGTCCGGACAGCCCGGACTCGGTGGATCCGGTGGAGCCGCTACCAACCATGACTGACCAGACCACGCTTGTTCCCAATGAAGAGGAAGCTTTTGCTCTGGAGCCTATTGACATCACTGGTGAGTGAGCTACTGGGGAGTATTTTACACAATTTGTCAGAGACCACCTTAGCTTGATGGAGTGGAAATGAATGTCTAGAACTGCTGCTGACTCTGTTTCTCACCTGGGAGATCAAGTGCTGAATTCCTTTTATTCTAATAGTAGCCCTCCAGTTCTTTCCAGAGAGGTAGCTTACATGAATGGTGTCAGAGAACACTGGTTTGTAGCAGTCAGTGCATGTAACAGCACGATACTGTAGCTTTAGATAAACATGCTAAGTTAAAATGCTCTGAGTTGGAACGGAGCTCAGCATGTCTTTAATTGTAACACGGTTTCTGTAGTGCAGCTCAGTTCTTCATAGGCTGTGTTTGAAGGGCAGGAGTGACTGTTTACACTGAGAACGAGTGCTGTTCTAGTGATTTGTGGCTTTAATGAACTGCTGATTTCAGGAGGTGCACCTTTGCATTTGAACTTCTACTAAGTAGGGATTTTCCTTGTCTTTTTCTTTAATGCAAGAAACTTGCTTATTCTAACTGATACTATATTTGGGTCATTATACACTGACCTCTGCTTTAATTAAATATTAATATCTGGAAAGAAAGTAGCTTGTCCTGTGCCTGTAGACTAAGCTCCAGGCCCTGATTCCCTGCTTGCAGTGGGAGACTCTGGCACTGCCCTCTCGTGGCAGGCTGGCAGCAGGGGACCAGCTCATCTGCTGGGACAAGCAAAGACAGCACTTGACAGAGCTTCAGGGTGTGCAGCAGAGTACTAGGCTGTGAGCACAGTAAAGTTATCCTAGAAGAGGGTCAGAAGTTTACAGTTAAAAAAACCACCCACATTAACTCTACCAAAGCTCAGGTAGGGTTTAGGGGAAAATGTGGTTGTGGTATTTTAAATCTTTGATTAGAGTTGTGGAATGGCTGGGATTGGAAAGAATCATGAAGATCTAGTTCCAACTCTGTTGCCATGAGCAGGGACACGTTCCACTATCCCAGGCTGCTCAGAGCTCCATCCAGCCTGGCCTTGAACACTGACAGGGATGGGGCACTCCCAGCTTCTCTGAGCAGCCTGTTCCAGTGCCTCAGCACACTCTTGGCAGCCGTCCCCCTTACCCTGGCATCCCATGTCTTTGTTAGAGTCTCCTCCAGCTTCCTTGTAGGCTCCCTTCAGGTACTGGAAAGCCACAATTAGGTCACCCCAAAGCTCCATTTTCTCCAGGCTGAACAAAACCAAATTTCTCAGGCTTTCCTCATAAGAGAGGTGGTCCATCCTCTTTTCCACCTGGTGGCCACTGTTTGCACCAGCCTAATAAGCAAGCCATGGGGGAGAGAGGCACATGCAGCTGAGGACATTGAGGCTTAGGTAGATTGAAATTCACAGAAGATTTTGTAGGTTATGGGACAGCATTCATAGTATTTGATGTTTCATACTGCACGTACTTTTTAATCCTTCACCCAGAGCTGCTGTTGCCTTAGATTCTTGCCTTAGTTTTATAGGTGGGCAGGTAAGACCTATAGAAAACTTTCAGGATTCTTTTACAGTGTGGTACCTGTTTGAGCTAACCTTCATTGCTTACTAAAAATCTCAACAGTCAAGGAAACCAAAGCAAAGAGGAAGAGAAAGCTGATTGTGGACAGTGTGAAAGAGCTGGACAGCAAGACTATTCGAGCCCAATTAAGTGACTACTCTGATATTGTCACTACTTTGGATTTGGCACCTCCTACCAAGAAATTGATGATGTGGAAAGAAACTGGTGGAGTTGAAAAGCTTTTCTCTCTGCCTGCACAACCTTTGTGGAATAACAGGCTATTGAAGGTAATGTTTTTGTGCAAGTTCATTTTTAATTGGATTATATTCAGGATTATGCCTCATGTATAGCAAACATCAGTGTATAAATAGTGATATAGTGATGACAGTATTCATAATTGGAAGAAAAACATATTAAAAGAAGTAAGGTAAATATTTTAAACATAGCTGTTGCCAGTTACAAAAGTAAATGATTTTTTAGATGTTAATACTGTTGGATAGGAGTTGAAAAATTGAGAAAGATAGCCCATGATTACTTGATCCAAAAATGAAATTAAAGGACACTGAGAACTGAAATAGTGAAAGATGTAACCTTTTCTCTATAGCTCTTTACTCGCTGTCTTACACCTCTGGTACCAGAAGACCTGAGAAAGAGGAGGAAGGGTGGAGAAGCTGACAATCTTGATGAGTTCCTTAAAGACTTTGAAAACCCAGAGGTTCCGAGAGAGGAGCAGCAACAGCAGCAGCAGCAACGAGAAGTCATTGGTTCGTGTCTTGTCAAAGATGCTCTGCTTTCCCTCAGAGCATATTTTTCTCTTTTATCTGTGTTTTGCTTTAAGTCATCAAAGATTATGTATGAAGCAGTGAGCTTTGTAATGATTGTTTAGTTTGAGGTACAAGCTTTGACATAAAATAGCTTTTTTTTCCTAGAAATAGGGGACGCTTAGGAATTGTTTGAACCAGTGGATTAAAAGTGCAGG
The DNA here is from genome assembly GCA_037013685.1 of Acridotheres tristis. NCBI lineage: Eukaryota > Metazoa > Chordata > Aves > Passeriformes > Sturnidae > Acridotheres > Acridotheres tristis. Next base: position 135,713,255 of record CM072886.1, on the reverse strand, counting down.
CTGTTGAGAGTGCTCAGTTCTAAAATAATAGCAGATTGGGTTTTGGTACGGTTTCTAATTACATTCTTAAGTATCTAAAAGAAGATTTGTTGTGGAATACAGATGAACCTATTCTGGAAGAACCAAGCCGTTTACAAGAGTCGATGATGGAAGGCAGCAGAACCAACCTGGATGAATCGGTTATGCCGCCCCCACCAGCTCAGACCGGTGTTAAACGCAAACTGCAGCAAGTAGAACCAGAGCCAGTGTTACCTGTGAGTAAGCTTTTACTGGTTTTTTATGGGGAATGAGAAGTGGGCAGTGTCTTTGAGTAGGAGATGACACAGATTTGAGGCCCTAACTTTCTGTGGTCCTTTGAGATTCACTATAGTAGTATCAGAACATTTGTACCTGGGTAGTTGTTCTGGTGCCTTTGTTAGGTGAAAAGCTTGCTGAAACATTTAAAATACTGGTAGGATAAAGAAATGCTATTTCCTCCAGTAAAAGTCTTCAACAAGTCTGTTGTATTGCTTATTAAGTTCTGCTTGGTATGGGTATATGAACAGCTTCCATGAAGTAAGGATTGTGCTAGCTGCATAAACGTCTTAAAAGACAGCCCTAGTGTTCCAGGCTTAAGGATTCAAAGAAAAACTTTGATTGTGTGGAGAGATTTCCTAGTTGAGTTGAGTAGGCTTGGACATTAGCTGTGATGCAGGGTGAAAGGAGACTGTTTGTGAAGGGGAGAGAAAGGAAATGGGCAAAATGAAAGGTGTATTTTTCTGAATGCTTGAATGGTGAGAACAGTCCTGGTTTATGCTGTCTCACATTTGTGCATTTTTTTTAACCTCACTTTTCATATTCCTTGACTAACAGGTTGTTCACTGTGGAATGGAACTGTTAGATGTTACATGGTCTTATTAAGCAGCAGGGTGGCAGCTGCTGCTCCTCTTGGCCATGTCACAGGGTGAAATTGGCATCGACTGTGCTAAGTCACTGTAATTGGGGGTGTTGGTGTGTTGGGAATTCTGTGATCATCTTAGAGGCCAGGTCAGGCCTCTAGCAACACATACAACTTGTAGTGATACCTGCTGTGTGACTACATCAGAAGTTGCTTAGCCATTTTAGGGTATGTGTAGAAACAGTTTCAGATGTCAGGGTAACTTTACAGGCAAGCACTTAATTGTTTATAGATTCAGGGGGAGAGTACCATATATTTTAATAAAATTGTCTACATAAATCCTATTAAATTGCTTTTCTGTATTTTCCTCTTGACATAAATCTTTTCTGAGAATATACTTCAGTACCAAAGTAATTAATACGTTTTCAGAAACTTTGCAGGTACCAGTGTTTTAATTCTTTCATGTTTGTATTGATGAGAACAGCATTTGATATTTTGAAGATGATAGTTCCAGTGAGTTAAAGTGTGTTCATGTAGCATTGCATCTGGTGATGTGGGATTTTAAATTTGTATGTGCTGATCCAAGGAATGAAATCAGTAGTTTGGATGGTGGCATAAGTGAAGTTACTGGAAAGCCTTTTTATTTTACAGTGGTATCATAATTTCTGGTTTGAGTAGAATATAAAGGATTGAAAATACACATATGGACAGCGAAACAAAATTGCTTTTTACTTTTCAGAAATAAAAAAATTCTGATAAATGGCTAAGATTAGGTACTTGGATTTTATTAAACTGGTCTGTAGCACCATCATTCTGTTGTAGAAGAACTGACAAAATGATACTGTTTGTTTAACTGTATTGTGTGCTCTTAAAGCATCCACCATCACAACAGCTGGAAATACCACCTGTAGAAATGCCTCCAGAGGAGCCCCAAAACATCTGCCAGCTAATACCAGAGCTAGAACTTCTGCCAGAAAAAGAGAAGGAGAAGGAAAAGGAGAAAGAGGAGGAGGAGGAGGAAGAAGTAAGAACTTTGTGTAGAATCAGTTTGTGTGTTTTCCAGAAGTGGATGAATGTTTGACTGTGGATCCAGTAAAAGAGATAAGAAGTAACTTTTGTCTGTCCTTATTAATAGCCCTTGGAAATATAATTCTTAAATTATTTCATGACCATTTAATAATATTTATATTATTAAATTTTATTAATTACATATACATTCTGGTTTGAATTAGTGTTCTCCTGTTCCCACCCATGGCTGGATTAAACCACTTTATATGTTTGTTTACTATGCCTTAGATAAGAACTTTTGATCTTAATGGTATAGTTAATTTTAAATAGCTTGTGCTACTTAATGAAAGTAGCTTTTTGCAAGAAAACCAGCCATATCCTCAAATAGGTAACTTGTCTCCTAGCTACAGTATTTAATATCCTATGGTAACAAACAGAATAAACTTCATGGATGTCTTATTTTACACCTGCTTCCAGGAAGAAGACGGCACAGGGGGTGATCAGGATCAGGAAGAAAGGAGATGGAACAAGAGGACTCAACAAATGCTCCATGGCCTTCAGGTGCACATGATCATTTGCTTTCTCTTAAAATAGCTTTTGAGTGTGTCCAGGGATGCTTTTGAGCTGAGTTGAAAGGTCAAGAAAGAACTTTCTTTGCAGTCAGTATTACAGCCTAAAATACCAGTTATCTTACAGGGGAAGAATGCATGTAGTTGATGAAATCTATATCAAATAATTGCATTAAAATGAAATCTCTACATTTATAATTGTCACTTATTGTTCAGAGAACATTTGAATTAAAATTTTTCACTTAAATATTTTTCAACCTTTAAGTCTACACTTGATGTGCAATTAAGATTCCCAGAAATACAAATTTTGAAATCATTGACTGTATTTTTAATGAAACCATAGCACCTCTGACTTTGTGCTATGTGTCTTTAGGCAAACTCCCATAAGGATCTAGGGGTGATACCATTGTACAGGATGTTTACTTCCTGGCTAGGCTAATTTGAAAACTTGCATGCCACGAGAAGCTGAGTCCCTTTAACATTGTGGAAATATGACTTTGGCTGATTTCTAGCATATATCTGTCTGTAGGATGGATTCTTGCTTGCTGAAACTAAAGAAGTTTTTCTGATAGGATGACTGAACACCACAATGTTCACCCTGAACTGAAGTGCAAACTGTTCCTTTGCTTATCGGTCTCCTTGTTTGTCTTCCACATATTCTTAGACTACCTTTGCCTTTCAGTCTGGTTTGTAGCTCTTTTGTTCAGTTAAACATTTGGCAGCTCGTGAGATTTGGCTGTCACTGAATGCCACATCCCAAATGGTCACACGTCCCCCTCTTCTCTGGCCCAGCTATAAATCCATGGTGCCGTATGGCATGGATTATTCTTTTGGCCAGTTGGGGTCAACTGTCCTGGCTGTGTCCCCTCCTCACTCCTTGTGCACCTCCAACCTGCTTGATGCAAAACATAGCATTATATGAGCTGTTGTGAAGAAAATTAACTCTGTCCCAGACCAAATCAGTACAACTGGCTAAAATAAAAAATAGTTTAAAAATAACTTCCAAAGTATACAGATGTTAAGTTGGTAGTGTTGTGTAATATTTTCCTCTCTGAATGTTTTATCACAGTTTCTGAAGAGTTTTAGAATTCTCTTTGGCCATAACTAGCTTTTTTCAATTCTTTCTTCCATGTGCCCAAAAGAGCATCACATTGGATGGCTGAAACATTTAATCTGCAATGAGATTTGGAGTTAAGATCTGATTAATATAAACTAATTTGGTTTGGCCAGCCAAATATCTTTTCATCTAGTTGAAATTCATTCCAGGGCAGACAGTTCTGCTTTAAATTGAACACTTCAGCTGTTGTCCTGGCCAGCAAAAAGATGTTTTATCATTATTTTTTTTTTTTAACATATATTCTTGCCAAGACTTTGAGAAAATGTAAGTGACTTTGGGTACTTAGTTTAAGACAGAGAAGTTTTAGAACTACACAGGCTTTCACCTTGGGAATATTATGCATCTTGTAAAGAATGTTAGCTCTTGAAATTTTACTTTATTATTTTTGGAATTATATTTATTTTGAGAAATAAAACTTGATTTTTAAAGTTTTATACCTATTAAGAAAAAATTGTTCTGTAGTCAAAAAAGACTGGTTAGCTATTGCTGCAGAAATAAAATCTTGTGCTATACAACAATGTTTCTGGAATACATTCAGCAGATTCAAGAATGTTTGGTTTTTTTTTTTTTTTTGTTCCCCACACATCTCTGGGTAACCTCTAGGTTTCATTTACCTAAGATCCATAAAGAAATTTTCATGTACATGTTGTCATGTTCCCATCCTTCTGAATCCCTCGGTGTCCTGGGGTTCACAATGAACAGGATCGTGCCAAGAGACATTGTTGTTTCTGTGTAGTTCTCTATTTAACTTGTGGTATCAATGTTGTGTTTTTCAGAGAGCTCTTGCTAAGACTGGAGCAGAATCTATCAGTTTGCTTGAGCTGTGCAGAAATACGAATAGAAAACAAGCAGCTGCAAAGTTCTACAGTTTCCTGGTACTGAAAAAGCAGCAAGCCATAGAGCTGACACAGGAGGAGCCCTACAGTGACATCATTGCCACCCCTGGTCCCCGGTTCCACATTATCTGAATGGTTCCCTAGAGCAGAGCTAGTGCTGGTCTCACCACTGCGTGCGAGTATTGCCCCGTCCATAGGGCCCACAAGACCATTGCAGAAAATTTAGATTTTATTGTCTGTATAAAGTCCTTGGTTTTCTTTTGGGGTTATTTTGGGGTTTGTATTTTAACTTTACCACTCAAATTTTTAGTGAAACTGCTGGCTGGGTTGGGTGACTTGAGTTCCAGCTGCAGAAACCAGACATCTCAAGCGCCCAGATAATGATTGTTTTAGCAGCTCAGAGCAGATGTGTGCAATATTGGTGCATGTGATGTTGAGTATCAATGAAAATGTCTTACAATAATTTGACTAGTTGATTCAATAGAGATATTTTTAACCTGTACAAGTAAATCTGAATGGCCAACCATTTGTCTGATTAAAAACTTTGCCAAACTCATCTGAAATGTTTGGTCTGCTTCTCATAGTAGTAGTTTTTTCTCCCCTTCTCTAGATCTTTGTGCATACCGTGGGTCTCTTAAAGCTGCCAGTATGAAAGGTAGTGCCTGATATGTCAGCTTGCTGTGTCACTGCATTTTTGCAGTCAGATTTTTGTAGCCCTTGATGCTAAGGGGAAATGAGTGTCTGTGAAAAGCACTTCCTCTACATGATACATGAAAGGACAGAACATGTGAAGCGTTTTAGACAAAACATTCCTTTTCACTTATCACCTTGTTATGGTCCACTACTGATAATGGCTAATTACTGTTAATAAGTGACAAATGAAAACTAGTAATTTCATTTAACCATTTAAGAAATAATGCTTTAGGTTTGTTAGAGCTGTATATAAACTCCAGACTTTTTAAAACAGACTTCTAGATTGTAAATTATGTGATTTTTTTATTAAGCAGGCATCTGACAGTAAGAATAAGAAAAATTGCTAAATTCAGATACCACCTGTACCAAAAGGGCAACAAACTTTGAATATAGAGTACAGATGGGCACACTTCCACTTAATTGTGTAGTGTATTAATGGCTCCTTGGATATATTTATGGTTTTAGTGTCAATTTTTTCTGATAATGTACACTCCCATGTTCAAAACGTTTTATCAGTTTTGTGAAAGAAGTCCGGTTTGATTTTATTTCTGAAGAATGAAGCTTTACTGTTAGACCAGGTAGCACCAGAAAGTATGTGAATATGTTGATTATGGAGACCTGTCTTAACTTTTTTTAGGGCAAGATTATTCACACTGAAGGTTCTGGTTTTAATGTTGGCACTTTTGTGAAATAATTTTGGGACTCTGAAATTTCAGTGTATACTCAACTGTAAAATTATATGAATGTTTAAAAAACTCTGAGACTACATGATGACCATGTTTTAATAATCCTTGAAAAAGTTAATTGTATAAAGTTACTGCAGCTTTATTTTCAACATGATGTGCCTGTAAAACCATAATTTTCCCCTTTGTAAAAAGAGACATTGTAGATAACTTGAATGTTTAATTATAGAAAAGGTCATTAGTTTCTTGTTACACATTTTTAGTCTGTTTTTGTTGCTTTTCGAGGTTAATATTCTTGAAAATAGTTGATGCTGTTATGTATAACTTTTCTAATAAAAGTTGTGTTACAAGCTGTTATGTATTAGCTCTGTATCTTGTTTGAACACCTCCCATTTATTGAGACTGAGCACTAAGAGATTGGTTATTTTGGTATTAGGTATGGAAAGATGTAGCTCTTTAAAAGATGAAACTTGAATATGTAAATATATTTCTTGCCATTAGGAAGGAAGTGTTACTCTACTGGCTGTACTGCGCTTTTGTTCAGGGATTCTATGCTAGAATGTGTGTGTGGAAAATTAGGGGAGACAGTTTATAAAATGTGATTCATCTACATGCCTGTCCCTTCTGAATGCCAGAACATACCCAGCTTGGATTCTCTTAGCTCTGCTGTTCCCTTGCTTCTGGAATTGCCTCTGCATGTATGCGAGTGCCTCTGAAGTTACACGTTCCTCCTGGTAGATCCAGACACTTGGATCCAAGCCTGTTGGTTACCTCTAGAGTTTATATATGGGGCAGTGAATTCTGACTGACATAAGCTGAGTGAGCTGACGTAGTCTGGGCTCCACACACAAGGGACTCTGCTGCTTTTGAGTGACCTGTGGAAGCAGCTGGGCCCATTCTGTGTGTGCTGTAATTCCTGTGGGATGCGGGCTGGCCTGTGCTGAGCCAGCCCAAGCATGTGTGTGCAGGTGCAGCGTTGGAAAAGTGACTTTCACTCCTTTGGTTCGAGCTCTGTGAGAGAGAAGTGTGGGAATTTGGGCACTCAGACTAGGATGAAAGCTCATCTGACTTTCCATCTAGCAATAATCTAGTACAGTTTTATCACCAGTTTGGCTCTTTGTTGCACCACTGTGATCAACACTCGTGACAAGTTGATTTTGCTCAAACGTATGCCTGGTGATACTAATCTGGGACACTGAATGCAAGCTCTGCTTTACCAGGTACAGGATTTGTTACTAGTTCAAGTAGTACCAACAGGTTTGCATTTCTTGGAAAGGAGGCTTTGTGATAATGCACTGATCAGCTCTTGAATGAGGTCTAACGAATGGTGATGGAGCATTGATGTTCTTATATAGCTCCTGTATGTACAAAAAGCGTCTTTCCCTTCTCTGTTACAGACACAAATGATGAGATGGAGAAGGGCTCTGTTACACAGCATTCATTGTTTTCCCTATGATTGCTGTTGTTTGTTTTCTTTAAAGTGCTTCAAAGTAAATAAGTACAGCATCTGCATTTTATTATAGTTCCTCCTCAAACAAATGTTGAAATTGTTTTAAAGAAATTAACCATAAGCATTCATTTAGTGTTTACTAGATAGAAAGATATTTTTGTTGCAGCTCAGTGAGTAACATCTCTTTTCAGAAAGCTATCTTGGGAGGGATTTAGATTTGATCGAGAGCATTACTGTAAAATGTGTTCTTCACTCTTCCCAGTCAGGCTGGAATGCCTCTAGTGCCTTTGGCTGTAGTGCTGCACTGCAGCAGTGAGGGGAAGGAACTGCTCTGAATGCTTCTCTGTGCTCCATCTTCCCATTGGTGGCAGTTTTGTTCTGTCTGCAAAGCTTAGCTGCTCACAGTGGGGGTACCGTGCATGCCCTGCTTTCCAAATTACTCCTCCTTGATGTGTAAAAAAGAACAGTTCAGGAATCTAAGGAAGTATTTCTTCGATGAGATTGAGTCATTGAATGAATTCCTGCCCTCTGTGTGTGATCACCTTGAAGACACCCCGTTTTATTCCATCTGGGGTGGAAGGGAAGAAGGCAGGTGATGTTATCTACAGCTGGAGGTTAAATAGTGCTCTTTTTCTGGGACGAGTATGAGTAAAGAATTCTTCCTAATTCACAAGATACTATTTAAACCAGCTTGTTAAGCAATGACCTGGCAGCTGTTGTGTGCAGCTTTGCTTCAGGGACTTTGTTGGAGGGTCAGGTTTATGGTGCTGAGGATGTTGATCTTTGCCCATCTTCTGTGGGCACGAAATTGCCTTTTGTGCTTGCATCTTTCCAGCTGACATCCTACACTGGCAAATCAAGGAAGTAAAATTTCCTAGGGTTATTTTTCATTCCTTATTGTTGTTCCACTGCTACACCCAAGTCTGTGTCATGGTACTTAATATTACTTTTTTGGGGGGAGTGGGGTTAAGGTAAATTTTTCTGTTTCTAAACTTCTTAAGTGTCCATAGTGGTTGTGTTTATCTTTGTGCTTTTTCAGACCTTTCTTCTGTTTCATATCCAAGAAGTGGCTGGAGTATATACTGTGAATTTCTGCAACATGAAAATAGAGAAAAGCTGAACTACCAAGAAATAAATTGTCCCAACATACAAGAAAGGACAGTTCTCTGCATTTCTTGCTGAAGTTCTAGTAAAGCCATGGGAGAGACAAGAACAGGAGATAGAAGAAGGGAAGACTTTCTCTAGTTCTTTATACAGGAGCTGGTTTTATATTTGTTTTAGTTTAAAACATCTTTATGCAGAATAAAAAAAAAATCTAAAATCTGATGTCGGAGAAAATATTCATATTAACCAAACACTAAAGTTAGTGTTGTATTATAAGTAGAATAAAGTGCCAGAAACTTCCTGGGAGAACACACCCTCCAATTTCATTTGGCCCTAGATATTCCCCAGCAGCCAGGAAAGATAAAAGAGGTAGTTTGGTTGTTATGAGCTGAGTCTCTACATGTTCTCATTTTTCCAGCCCCCCCCCCCCCTCCCCGCTTTTCTTGTTTGCCTAATTTTTGTTTTCAATAAAAACATTAAACATCATAACATAGCCTGAAACTAACACTAAATAATTGAGGATGTGTGGTTGACCTTTAATCATGGATGTTTATAGACATTTGACACTGATCAAGAATACATGTGATGAGAAACACAGATTTGCTCATGACACTTGGCATCCTTCTAGAGCAGATGGGGGTTTAAAGCCAGTAGTGTCTCCATGCAGGGATTCCTCTCTAAATTAAACTGTCCTGCTACGTTTTTGAAACACTTTCTCCTTCCCTACTTGCAGAGTGCCCAGGTAGTGCTGGCAATTATTTGTACAATTTAGTTTTCTAGGTTTGGGGATATTGGGAACTGATTCAGGGTAAAACCCACCAAAAGAAACATGGGTTTTTTCCCAGCTGGATCAATTTCTACATCCTGCACGCTGGGCAGCCACACAGAAACTTGTGCCAGCATAACACAAGAAGCACCAGGCAGGAGAATAGAGAAGGGAAGGAGTGAGGATTTCTTTTTCGTATGGCTGTGCCAACTTTGCATGTGTGTTAAATCAGTCTAAGAAAATTATTCACAAAGTTGCAGTTTGAATTCAGGAGTCCTAGCCCTGGCTAAAACTGTGTATTGGCCTGTTCATCATCAACTTGCACACCACTTATTAATGCTCTGTTTTTCCAAGGCAGACATTGAAAGCTCTTCCTGAAATCAGGTATTTCTATGACAGAGTCCTAGCCCAGCCTCTGCCAGCAGATGTGTCCACACTAATTTTCTGTTCATTTTGTGAAAGTTAATATATCCAGTCCTCACGTTACTGGAGAGGAAGCCGGAGTTGGAGTCAATTCACAGGCAGCATGTACCACACATCGCACTGGATTGTGAACTCTGAAACGAAGGGATCAGATTACCATAAAACGTTCCACTGCTGAGCAGTTTTGCAGAAAAGTTCAGCTAAATTTGTCTTTGTACAAATAAAGCTGCTTCTCATATTTCTTGACTATGGGACTAATCTCCAAAACAAAAGAAATGCTGATGTTTAAGGAATAAGAAACCACAGTCAGTGTTATAAGAAAAAATAGAAGGAGAAGCAGCTTAGCATTTGGATTTCTAAGCCAAATTTGATGCTTAGGAATGTTTCTCTGGTCAAGTAACTAATGAGAGACCCTGAAAATAAACTAATGGTACCATTTTGCATTTTGTAATTACATGAGTGCAAACTTGTACCTAGTCCTGCTGATGCTGAGGGAGGCAGCAATGAGCTAGAAAAGGCACACAGATTTGTTATGGTGGCAGCTACTTAGCAACATAAGCTGCAGGCTTGATCACGTCTGGAGACTGAAATAAGTGCAGGAGACACCAGTGTTTCCAGTGCTAAGTTTCATCTCCATATCTGTGAGAAGCAGTTCCAGTTCATTAACTGTGGCAGGCTGCTCCCTGGGGTGTGAGTTGGGGCTGGGACCTCTGGGATCTCTTGCCTTTGCCACTGAGCCTGTGGAATTATATGGAAGCTCTCTGGTAAAAAAAGTTTGAAAATCAAGCCCAAAAAGAACAGATTCACCACATGCAAGGGGAATCTATCAGGAATATTTAAATCATCCTCATGTCATCAACAAAGCCACCATCATTCCCATCTCTCTTGTGCTATTCCCTGGGCAGGGTGACGTGACCATTGGACTGTTGCAGGTGTTGGGCAGGGTTTGCTGATCACCAACAAGCTGCTTTTGGTGAGGCACAGCTGAGCAAGCAGCTCAGGCCCCAGTGCACACATCTGTGCAGGAAGATTTCACTTGAACTCCTGGCCCGACTGCCCAGAGCTGTTCCCTGGAGGCTGATGCAGGTTACTGTCAACGGACAGAGCTGGGGAGGAGGAGGATGAGCCTTCCCCAGAGAACAATGTTAAGCCCAGCAAGAGGGGTGCACATATGGCCTTACATGAAATTATTTTGCGTGTATGGCACTTTATTCTTATGATTTAGTACTGCCATTTCTGTTAGGAAAAGACTCTTTTGGCTCAGTTTGATGTGCAGATCATTCATGCCCTGAGGAAAATACAGCAGGTACCAAATCCAGCCAGATATTCTGGGCATATGTATAATGGAGCAATAGGACTCTGAATCCCGAAGACTGGACTGAAAGTGAGAGAACTGCTGAGTTTTCATTGCAAACAAGGTGGAAACATAAGGCCTGCCAGCTGTGGAAGTGGATTCAGCAGGATGAGAGACAGGACCTGCAGTTTGGCTGCTGGGACAAAAATATGAGAAAGTTACCCACTTGCTCAATAGGTCACGAGTTCAAACATGAACATGTTACTGCTGTCTCTGTGGTCTTAGGTTGCAATACAGGATGTGACCAAAGGTATGTATTCTATCGCCATCTGTTGAAACCAGGTGGGGCAGTGTTCTTTATATTTTCCACAACCGATCATTCCTTCAGGAGGATGTCTTCTGTTAATGGGCCATTGAATCCCACTGCATGACTGATAAAATCACATCATCCCATTGTGAGATGCTCCTGCCAGAGGAAGGAGCCAAGCCTTTCCTACCAAGATAAAAACTGAGATTTAGAACACCAAGGCAGCCTTTTTCCACTGGATCTAAGAGGAAAAACCGGACCTTTCTACATCATCACTGGACCTTCAGAGGAAAACTCTACCCTTCTACAGGACACTGCTTCAACTGAACCACATCTGTCATCCAGGAGAACTGCAGCCACCATTTAATCAGACTGCTACCAGCACCCTGACTGAAGGGGTGTCAGGTTGTATCCTGACTCTGTCAGTGTTTTGGGGTTTGTTCTCTGTAATACTGTATTTCTATTTTAATTTTCCCGGTAAAGAACTGTTATTCCTATTCCCATGTCTTTGCCAGAGAGCCCCTTAATTTCAAAATTATAATAATTTGGAGGGAAGGGGTTTACATTCTCCATTTCAAAAAATAAGCTTCTGTCCTTCTTAGCAGACACCTGTCTTTCAAACCAAGACAACCCCTCTGTTTCTATTGTCCCTAAGGCCCAGTTTTTGAGCAGCAACAAAGTTTTCTGCCTAATTTGAGGGCTAAGACATTTTCAGATGAAGGACAGAAAGGATAATTAAACATCAGAATGGATTGCCCAGGGAGGTGATGGAGTCACAGCCCCTGGAGGTATTTAAGAAAAGATTGGATGTGGCACTTTGTGCCATGGTCTAGTTCACATGGTGGTGTTTGGTCATAGGTTGGATTCAATGATCTCAGAGGTCTTTTCCAACCTAATTGATCCTGTGATTCTCTGACAAGATTTCTGGAACCAAGGTTATGTGTGCTCATTCTATACTGCAAAGCAAAGCATACCCTTACCTCACATGCAAAATAGGGCATCATCAGTGGAAAATCATAACCAAAACATGCTTACCATGCTGGAAGGAAAGGTGAGACTACTCTTTCTATATTTTCATGATTACATGCTCTTATCTCCTAAGTGTGGTACTTCTATTTTTGTATTAATGTGTCTGGTTTTAGTTAAAAACTAAACAACAGTAATTTTTTGAACTTGACACTTTCTTCCTTAGGATAAGAGGAGCTGAGCAGCAAAATGCCTGAGTAAATGGCAAAGCAGTACTTGTGATCTGTGAAGGAAACAGGACGTGCTGCCAGTGGTTGAGGCAGGCAGCTCTGTATGAGAAGAGAACCACAGCTGCTGGATTGCAGTAGTGTAGGGACTGGATAAAACACACCATTCCTGCCTACGCAGGTCAAAACCTTGGCCTGATTGGTCTGCCCAAAGGAAAAATGGATGCTGTTATGCAGTGGCCCCAAGTCTTGTAGTCAGCTATGAGCTGCCAAGAGCTCCCTGGCAGCCTTGGACTCAGGGTTTGCCAGCTCCACAGAGGCAGACGTTTTCCTTAGAGATGCACTGTGCAAGGATACAGGAATAAACACTCCTCCATGAATAGCACTTGGCAAGCCACCTGGATGACCAAGTTCCACTCTCCTCCTTCCTCTCCAGCAGAGGAATCTCCCAGCCTGTCCTGCTAGAAAGCCCAATTGTGCCTACCCAGGGTGAAGCCCAATGTGAGAGAACCCTGTGAAGACAACTGAGCTGTGAGCCCTGACATTCCTCTCCTACATCCCATCCCCTCAAGGACATCACAGCTGCAGAGGAAAGCCAGTACACTGTTCCCCATCATAGCACAACCTGCCAGTGGCAGAGGTGAAGAGCAGGATGGAGAGATAATCTCTCACCAGGAGCCTCACAGTTAGGACAGAGTCCTTGCACCAAAGTCATCAATGGCACAATCAGGTCTTCATCACTTGGGCAAGGCTTAGACTAGAGAACCAGGACTAGGTATTTCTAAGCAAAAATCAAGCTGCTTTCACCTGAATGCTACACAGATGTGAGTAACGAATGCTCATCCATAATTCTTTTCCATCCACTCCAATAGAGAAGTATCAAGTTGGCACCAAGTTTTAAATCCAACAACGTAACTTAAAATGCTACAGTAAACTTGAGTCTGACATTTAAAGAAAAAATAGTGTTTGAAGGTCATTGAACAAGCCTACTATAAAAACCATATATTGTTTGAAAGCTTTAGCTTCTAATTAATGTTGTTCAAAAGAATTCTGTTCCAAACACAGGAGAGAGAAATCCAGTTTAACCAAAAGGTACAAATAGCAAAGAAGCACGACATATTTGATTGCAGAATGTATAATTTGATAAATTATCACCATAATGTAGTCTGCACATGTTTAAAGCATATCCTCCTATAACCAGGTCAAAGATTCCAGTTAAATGTAGTAGGAGCAGCTAGCATTTAAAATAGTCCCCTACAAACTGTATTTTCTCCAAATTTTTTTTCCTTCAATCAGCTAAATTAGAGCTTTCTCAGGTTTAGGGTTTAGAAGCTCAGTTGTCTGGTAAGTATGAGTTCTTGATGAAAACCATGTAACAGTGGGCAAAAAGACAAGAAAAGATTTAAAGCAGTTCATTTCCTGGTGCCTGAAGGATGTGTGTGAGGTCAAATCTTTTGTTGTGACTCCATATTCCCTTCTGGAATGGGAAGGATAATTATCTTCATGACATTTCCGCAAGGGTATTTTAATTTTTAGAAGATTTCACTGTAAAAAGAAGGACCAAGAATCTGAGCAACCTGGGGAAGGGAAGGCTCTTAAGTTCTTGAAATATTTGAAGTACTATGAGGTGGAAACAATCCACAGAAATATGTCATAAGCTCCTTCCTAACAACCTAAATATCTACCTGCTTCACCACTGAGGACTGAGTTAACCTACTCCCTCTATGTCTGGATTGGTCTCAAAAAGTCAGAAACCTTTCTCAGAAAAAGTCTTTCCCAGAAATCACATTCCTGAATATCCTTTTCGTGAGTTTGCAACTGCAGTCATTTGGCTTTCAGTTATTTTTCTCAAGCATTGGCAATTTGTTGTTTCTCTCAAATGTTCATCTGGCTCTGTTTTGCTTAATCAGAGTGTCTCCCAAAGGTCTGCTCTAATGAGTTTCTGCATTCATACCATATGCTTTCTTTGCCATGGAGAGGTTTAGTTGTATACAAAACAGATTTTGGGACTCTTTCTATTCCTTTTCTCTTCTATCCTCATATCTGAAAGGTCTTCTAGGCAAAAGAGTTTTTTCAGGTCTCTTCACCTGGCTTGTGAGACCACATCTAAACAATGCTCCCATGTAATTTAGATACGTGACAAAACTTTGAAAGCAATTGTCCAGTTGCTTGATTTAGATTTAGGCTAACTAGCTTTTCTGGAGTCCTCATTTGAAATCCCAGAGGCCAAGGTCATCCACACACTGAGAATGTGATGGCAACTCCCAGTGACAGGAGACACCAAATTCCTACTGGAGAAGCTGTGCTTTTAAGGGTGGTTGAATTATATAAAGGGAATAAATTCTTTACTGTGAGGTGGTGAGACAGATTGCCCAGAGAAGCTGTGGAGACCCCATCCTTGGAAGCATTCAAAGCCAAATTGGACAAGGTGTTGAGTAGAAAGTGTCCCTGCTCATGGTAGGGGAGTTGAAATGAGATGATCTTTAAGGTCCCTTCCAATATAAACCATTCTGTAACTGTGATTCCCACCATTTCTGGCAATTTCTCTCTCCATGCCCATAAATTCCCATTTCAGGTCACTTCTGCCACAGATCTGTTATTCATAGCAATGCTTAGCTTAGTAAAGCATCACAATTCCAGTTCCAGTAGCACAAAAGAATTCTTTTCTGCATTTTCCCTATATAAAACACCATCTCTCATTTTCTCTTTTAGAGTCATGGAAGCAGTGTTCAAGTGACATTCCCATTTTTCTGATTGTCCGTACATGCATGTTCTTTGCACAGCCTGTTCTCGGGTACAAAACACTATCTGTTGTCTGGAAGATTGGGATGCATGGAAGAACCTGGTACTTTTGGTCTTAGGTGCAGCAGGAAGGAAAACATCTCATTCCAATGTAGCTGTGTCAGGAAGCCTTCTGGGAGGGAGCTGTTCATATACTGGCCATGTGTGAAGTATAGCAAGATGCTGAGTGACCTGCAGGATTGAGGGAAGGACAGTGGCATTGATGTGCACTGGAGCTGGGACAGTTGTGTAGAGTTCATATTGATGAGCATTGGGAACATGTGTCAGAACAGATTTGTTTAGAATAACATTGGGGATGAGTAACAGTTTTCCTATAGTGAAGAACTTTATTATTTATGGTACTAGATTAAAAACAGCAACACTCTGACATTCCTCAGAAAGACACTATTTACCTTTTGGAAGCTGTCATTTCTCAGCCTGTTTGTTACTGGAGGCTCATGCAGGTTTGATGCACTTTGTCACCATCCCAGAGCAGCATCCAGGGGATTCAACTCCCTCAGCAGTGCCAACTACCGCCCAGCTCAGAGCTGTGCTGGACCTACCTCTGCATCCTTTCATGGCACTGAGGAGGATATCTCAGACCCTCCAGGTGATGAGAATCCTGTCTAAGGAGGAGACTCACCACAGCTGAAGTTCACTGGTGATGTCCTGCCCTCTCTGCTTTGCAAGTCCCTTGGCAAGTAAGCAGAGAATTAACACCAGAGGATGGTGATTTTCTCTGAGGCATTACCTATCGATGAGCCAATGGTATCAAATCATACCTGCTTACCTGCCAGGAGACCAGAAAAGACAAAACTGTGCTTATGTCTCCAAGATCAGCTCCAGTTTGTCTGCTGAAGTTACTGCTGCTATAATATTTTACAGTATTTGAGATTTTTTGCTAGAGTGTTTTTCATACATATTTTTTTCAGTCAGAATGGATTTTCAAATTATCTAGGTTCATTTTCTTTTACCTGGTTTTACAGACACTTCCCAGTGTTCAGGCTGCTTTAATGCAAACACTGGGCTTACCTGTAGGATGTCTCCTGGTAAACTTGACTATTAGTTATACAAGCTCAGATTTTTCATAAGCTGGCAAGACCTCTTGGAACACTCCAAGATATGTTGCATTAATATATGGGAAGAAGCTTAATCTACTTTTATAACCATTTTCAATAAACCACAATTTTCTACAAAAGATCTGCCTAAAACCCTTGTCTCCCAACTTGAAATATGTTTCTGAAAGTAATAACATTTTCCATTACACCAGCAAAGTAGATATTAACTTTCATTTCTCTGAGTATCAGAACTTCCCATCCCTAAAGGGATGGCTTCTGTGTATCTCTGCAAACTTGATAAATGATGTGCAATGAATCGAATTGATGTCCCACCTTCAATTCAGGGTTATTATGAAACAGAGGGAGCTACAGTAAGTAGAGTCAGAAAAAAATCTCCTTTTGTTCTTAGCATACTTGAAGATTTCTGGCAAAAATTAGGACACGGTGTTTTACTTCTGTATGTGCCCTTAACTGTTAGGGCAGCTTGCCACAAGCTTCACTCATTTAGAGAAAGCATCCCTGTGATGGATGACCTAACTATATAAAAATAACAGCCTGGTGATAAATTTAATGTGCAGCTTTGACCTCCTGCCTTTCTAAGACTTACCTGCTGCCGTTTTGCTTTAGCAGGCAGAGGAGAAGGGAGTCCAGGCAGAGACCTCCTCATCTGACCCATCGCCTACACCATGACCACTGCTGGAGAAAGGAAAGCATCTCTTTTCCCAGGAATACAAACCTACCAAACACTACAAATTCCAAATTATAGTTAAAAGCCCTAGGACAGAGAAGGAAGACCATCCCTTGATTTTTTTTTGTGTGTTGAATAAGATAGAAAAAAGTGGTAGTAGCTCTCAGGGTTTAGAAAGGACAGAACAAATTGCCTGTTGCAGTCAGAAGCCATTGCTGTCTGAAGAGACTTAGGCAGAGGATTGACTGCTGGGTGAATATCATGGTTCAGCACTGATCACTGGTTTGTTATTTTCTATTCATTTTTGTTTGTCCTATTGCAGCTGCTGTCTGCCTATTGTCTCCACACCCAGTTGAAATCTCCATGGTCACTCTTCTCTCACTGTGATTGGTGTGGTGAAGGCAGGTGAGTCGGGCATGTGCTGTAACAGAAGCCTGTCCTCTAATCCTGCACTTCAGATTTCTTCTAGTTAGGCTGTCCTGCTCAACAGGTACATTGAGTGAGATATATCCAGTGAGAAAAGGATCTGGCTGATGTCACAGAGCAGGATGAGATGCTTGTTCATTCTTTAAAATAACCTTAGACAAAGCAGCAGCTTCCTTAGACTATGCTTCCATCGAGATATGCAGGTAAGCTAGGCATGTGAGGATCTCTGATGCATCTCTAATGATTCTCCTCAGACTTTATCAGAAGCAAAACAAAGATGCTCTTGATGCTGAAATAAGTTACCTCGATGTACAGACGCCTGTGTAGTGGTCAGTCTGATGTCCAGACACATTCCTGGAAGAAGACCTGACATATTTTGTCCAACCCAAACCTGCAGGCATCCAGCCCTGATGCTTGTTGAAAGGTGGGTACCAAACCAAACAGACGCTGGGCTTGGTCTCCTGCTCTTAAAACCTCACTGCTTTCTTGAAACCCACTGTGCCCACCTCTTCCAGTCAAGCTCCAACCTGCACAGTGGACTTTGCTTTCCAGCAGCAAGCCAGGGCTAGCACAGCATTCATGTCTGATGGAAATGGCAGTTTCATTACTTCTAAAATTATTTGCTCAATGTGAAACGGGAGTGCTTGGCACAGAAAGGTGCACAGCAGATACTACAGATAAAGCCAAAGGGTTTGGGGATATCTCAAGCCTGCTAAAAGGCATGGCCAGAAAAAGATCCACCCATTTCCCTCTAAAATGTTTGTGTGCAGGTAACAAAGACATGCAGCCGGAATTCTGATAGCAGTTGAAAATGTTATAAAATCCATTTTCAGGTCACATCTAGCAGGCAGACAGGCTGTCATCAGCTCTGATTCTCCCATTTCATTTTCACTCGCTCTCATTCATGTGGAAAGATCCTGGAGTGCCCTGGGCTGTGATCTGCTCAGTTCTATTTTTGGCTGTCTCCTTTCTGAAGTAAGGTGATTTCTCACATTTGGTGTTTTCCAATTATCACTTGTTGAGACATACCCCCTGGTTATATTACAAAGAGAATCAGGTGGCAAGTACATATTTACAAGTCTTTATTCTAGGGCACAGGAATACATTATTGATCTGAGCTTTGAACTGAAGCTCTGGGTACTCTTGGGAATCATGTTTTTTCTGAGTGAGTTGAGCCAGCCTCTTACTCTTCTGTGAGAGATAGAGAAAATTAAGTATCATCTAATTTACTTGTGTGTATATGTGAATAAGCTGTTAGTGGTCCATTGTACAATATTTGAAATATGCAAGTGTCTCCTACAATATCCTCTATTGTATGTGATATTAAACAGGCTTTCCCCCGTTACCGTTCACCCACTGCTCACCAAGCTGTGACTCAGCTGCTTTCTTCGTTTCAAAAGCTTAATCTTTTTGGTCTAAAGTATTAGTTTATAAAGCACTTTATAAGGAAAGACATGGATTTGTGGAGGGACGAGTGGGTGAGCAAGCAGCTTGCTGTGGCCTTTCTGTTTTCTCTGTCCCACTTTCAAGATACACAGGATTACCTTGGAGCTCTCAGCAGCCTAAGTTTGAAAACTGAAAAAAGCATGATAATGATGATAAATGAAATATTTCCATTTGCAAGGGTGTATTTTGCATCAAAAATTAGCCTAATTATTGACAACATAGCAGTAACACATCAAAGACAGAAAAAAACAAAACTCAGCAAGGAGGCTGGGGTTGCACAAGAATTTGGGAGGAGACAAAGCTGGGACAGCTGACCTCGACTGACCAAAGTGACATTCCATAACATATGTCACCATCAGTGTATAAATCTGGGGGAAAAGAAAGGAAAGAGGGAACATTCAGAGTGGTGGCATTTATCAAGTCACTGTTATGTGTGATGGAGCCCTGCTTTCCTGGGAATATCTGAACATCCACCTGCCCATGGGAAGTGGTGAATCAATTCCTTGTTTTGCTTTGCTTGCATGCATGGCTTTTGCTTTACCTATTAAACCATCTTTGTCTCAATCCACACAAGATTTCTCACTTTAACACTTCCTATCCTTTCCACCATCCCACTGGGGAGGGGTTGATTGAGTGGCTGTGTGGGGCTGAGCTGCTAGCTGGGGTTAAACCATGACAGTTCCCCATCATCTGCTGAACCAGCAGAGTCCCGGGACAGGTCCAAGAAGCTCCCCAGTGCATCTCAGCTGTGACAACAGGACCAGCAGGGTTTTTCTTGGAGCAGCCCTGTCATCAGTTGAGGGTACCTTCTGTGTGAAGATCTGTGCAGATCAGCAAAACCTCCAGCCACTGGTTTTCTTCCATTCCACAAGCTCCCAGAAGTGCCAAAAGTCCCAGTGAGAGCTACTGAGAAGAGGGGATCTGCTTTGTTGATACTATGGATCTTTCACAGCTAAAACCCTTTGACTGTTTTTGGCAGCCACATTTTCCTTTGTACCACAGTGGTCAGCAGTCGTCTATTCTTGTTGAAACTTGAACAAATTTGACATATTTCTGCAGCTGCTGTTACTTTGATGAGAGATCTATCCCAGGGTCTTTTCACCGTCAGTTTCCCTCTTCCAATTGTTTGCTCGCATCTGTTGGAATGATTTCATTAGATCAGCTTCAAGCTCATAGTAGTCAATACCCCAGTTTCTCTTACAGGTCACTGAGATGTGGTTCATTTTCTTGCTTGTAGCTTTGGAGATTGAAATTGAGATGCCTCAACATTCTCTTAATTTCTGGTTCTTTTCTACTCATCTTTTCATTTAGAGACACCCTACTTTTTCTGGGCTGATAATACACCCTTTATCCCCCTTCTTTTTACGCATTTTTTCATTCAGAAAATCACACTGGAGAACCAACTCATAGGGCTTTTCATCTACTAGTACAAATATTCAGCCTGTGGTTAGTTATTTTGGCTCTGGTTTCAAATAAAAAAAAGAGTACCAGATGTAAATATGATACCTGTAGGGCCTGGGAAACTGAAAGGGAAAACCGGAGTTTTTCTGAGAGTGCACACAGTAAGTGTAGGAGCTTCCTGTCTAAGATATGAAATCCACAGGTCTGGACTGTGCAGTCCTACTTTGTACCTGGGCATCAGTCTTGGGTGATTTCCATGAGCAACGGTGAATGGAAAGAGTGCTGAGAAAGAAAAAAAGGTACGATCACTCTGCAAAAAACTTGGGCAACAAATTGCAAAGTTCAATAATAGCATCAGATAGCTGGAATGGAAAATGCCCTAAGAATGTATGATTACTCTCTGCAGAGACTTGCAGTTGAAATCTCAATACACTAAGTGGACTATTTCCTTTTCAAATGTGACAGAGGGCAGAGAGGACTGTAAGGTACTGTACAAATAAGACCTATAGCCATTATTTAAATTCACCCTACTGAATAGTCTGACACCTGGAAATTCATCTACCAGTGAGATACTATGCTTAAATCGTTGTCCATGCCTATGTCATATTTCTGAACCTTTTCTACCTGTCAGTCATTAAGTTAGAAATAAGTATGAGATTGAATAGTATGTTACTGGAAAAATAAGTGGTGTGAGGAAAAAAAGGTAATTTTCCTCTATTCAGCTTTGTTTTCTATGCTGTCTTCTGTGCCTTTCCCATTTTCTATGCATAAGATGGATTCATCCGTATCTGAAGGAAGAGTCCAGTGGCCTGGAATTACTTTATTCCATGTGTGCATTTCTGACCCATAGAATCACAGAATAACAGATTCAATTGTTGGGAAAGACCTCATCAAGTTCAATGATGACCAAACATCATCTTCTCAACTAGACCATGGCACTGAGTACCACATCCAGTCTTTTCTTAAACACCTCCAGGGATGGTGACTCCACCACCTCCCTAGGCAGCCTATTTCAAGGCCCAATCACCCCTTCTGAGATGAACTTCTTCCTAATGTCCAACCCAAACCTCCTCTGATGCAGCCTTGTGTCCTCTTGTCCTATTGCTAGTTGCCTGGAGTTGCCTGACAGAACAAACCAGCATGGTGGATTTTATTGAAATGGGTTTTACTGGAAAGAATAAGCAAGAGAGTTCATTTTTAATGCAGCAAGGGTAAATCTGCTACAATTTTGCAAAGTTAATTAAAAACGGAACAATCTCATGATTGCATCAGTATTCCTATTAAGACTAAATCAATAAACCAATGGGTTTGAACCACGGAATTGGTAAATTAATGCAGTGAATAATCAAACTGGAGTCCAAGGTTGGCAGTGAAAGGCATTACTTTGTGTTAGTCCTGTTTCCAGCTCTCGTGAGAAAAAGCAGCAGAATTCAAGGAAAAGGCAGCTTGCTTTCCAACTCTGGCTGCAGGCTGTAGTCTAACCAGCTCTTGAAACTATTTAGTCAGTGTAGAATCATTTTGGTTACAGGGCCATACCAAAGAGACATTGCAATCCCATCCTGTTTCATTTTGAGGAAATCCAATTTAGAGAGTTCTTAGAGATCCCTCTTCAACACGGCCTTTTCATGCTCAGCTGCTGATGGTGTTTTTGGGTTAACTGCTCTCTCCAATACCACAAAAGCTGTAAACTTCCCAAAGATTAAAAAAGATTCATTCCATGAGTTACAAAATAAATGTTACTAAGAGGACCCATTGCCCCCAGGCTATCTGCTCTGCCCTCTCCCCAAGCACTTCTTCCCATCAGCGAATTGCCAAGTACTGCTTTCATGATCCATCTGCCTTGTGGAAAGGCTATTCCAGCCCAGAGCTAAATGTGTACTTAGCAATGACTCCAGCTGAGTGGCTTTGGAAGTGCAAAAGTTACCTGTGATTAGACATTTTTCCTTTGATTATATCCATGACTCTGAATTTGCTATTCCAGTACAAAATGTCCATCTAATTGCTTATGGCACATAGAAAGCCACTCATATGAATGTCACAGTATAGATTCCCTCCAGACCTGGAATAAGTGCCCCTACACAGAGCAGTCTCCCTGCTGTCCCTGCCCTCTGTGCCCACTGATTAGCCAAATAAGTGCCAAAACTTTAGAACCATTTGAAATAATGACTTTGATTTATTGCTTGTTTTATTTAAAGTCCTTTAAAACCTAAGCTGTCTTATTTCTCAGAAGAGAGACCTAAGCCTCCTTGGTGTGTCTTTGACTTTCTTACTGCCCTGTGTTTATCCAGGCAATTTCAAGAGGCTATATTCTGTAAAACTAGATGCCATGCTATTTTCCAACTATTACATGCACTTTCTTATCAATACAGAGTAGTGCAAAGAAAACAGTGAATTTTTGCCTGTGGAGATTTAGTTCAGGCTTCACTGGTAAGATTTTGAGACCCATATTTTTAAACATACTTCCTGGCAGACAGCTTGCAGCATTTTTAGTACTCCCTTTACATCTGATTTGTAAGCTTTTAAGTTTCTAACTCTCACTCAGATGAGTTCCTTCATAAATCGGGTGTAATGCCAAATTACACCTGATGGGTGGTGGATGTTTTCAGAAATAAAATTGTCCCACTAATTTACCTATGTTTTAAACCTCTCTGTTACTTAAGCACTCTACTGTGCAAAGTGTCCCAGTAGATATCTTTTCCTATGTTTATCTATTTTGGTGTATTGCTTCAATTAGGAAGGCGACTGTCAGATGAACACACTCTAAGAATGGATTAGGATATTATGATCAACACAAGATAAAGAAACCAAAATGCTGTCAATCTTATCCCTCACATGTAAAGTGGAAAAGATACTTCTGCCTTTGTTTTCTTGTGTATAACATAGAGTCAGGAAAGGTTTGTCTCCTGATGCTCATCAGCACAGGCTATTACAGGGTGGAGGATCAATCCTAGTCAGGGTGGGCTCCCCTCAATGTAGTACTATCAATATTGTTCTTGTCCAAGTGCAGTGAAGTCTTCTATGGTCACTGGATCACACTGAACAGTCAGAATAACCAAATTATTTCTTCCAGCTGAACTCACTGCTATGGTCTAAGGACTGGGGTTTCAGCCAGCTGGGCACAAACTCATCACATCTGGCAGAGCAGCTGGGGCTGTGTCACCACTGAGTAAGTCCAGAAGGCTGGGCAGGCCACGGTATTATTGTCATAGATTTCTGTGGGAGAAGGGGAAAATATACAGGCGGGTTAGTGTGCTTTACTGGATTTGACATATTTTTAATGAATCAGAAAAAATGCATGGTAAATTCATCAAGACTCTTCTGTGGGGGTCTCTAGCCAGAATCCCCTAGCTGGGATTTGAAGGATTTGAGACAAAAAGTAGAAGTTTTCCCCTTGGATGAGGCCCAGAGAACATACTGGAAAGATAAATACGCGCTTCTCTCCTCATCTTTTCTTTCTCTGTAAAACGTTTAGGCTTAGATCTTCCCTGGAGATAAACTGGCACAGTTTCAGTGGTTGCAGCAGAGCTGCAATAATTTACAAAGAGCCTGTGCATTTTAAATCACGGCAGTTACAGCAGAGACAGAGAGGGAAGATCGCAAACCGCCGTCACTGCTGAAGGAGCGCGTCCCCTCCAGCCCCGGTATCCCCGGCTGCTCTCCCTGACCCCACTCCAAAACCGGGCTCGCCGGAGGTTCTGTCTCAAGCACAAGGGCACAAGAAGTGTGTGTGGAGCCGGGCTGCGGCTCCGTGCCCGTCCCGGGCTCACCCGGGCCCAGCCGTCCCGGCTGCCGGCATAGTTAACCCTAACCCTGCCCCTGATCCCCTCCTGGGGCCCGGGGAGCTGGGGCTGCCCCGCTGCCCTGCCCGGCACAGCGGAGCGGGGCCCCGGGACCCCATCCCGGCCCCTGATCCCCTCCTGGGGCCCGGGGAGCTGGGGCTGCCCCGCTGCCCTGCCCGGCACAGCGGAGCGGGGCCTGCCCGCGGCCTCCCCGCACCCTGCGCACACCTCTGGCTTCCCAGTTAGCGTCCTTCACAAGTAATTAATGCAGAGGGCCGTATGCTGATTCCGCAGAGCCCATTAATCACTTTTGCTAGGCACAGGGACTGTTTGTACAGAGTTTGCAGAGATTATCGCCCTGGCTCCGGGATTTGTCATGCTGCATTATAAATGGTGCTTTAGTGAGCTCCTGGGGTCCCGGGGGGCATAACCTGTCTGAGGCAAAGGCAAATATTGTCAAGCAGCAGAGGTTTCCCAAGAAGGGGCTTATCTATTCCAGATTGCTTGATCATATAAATAGGATTTCTATATGAGATACATATGCAATTAATTCCTCAAGGGTTACATTTGATAATGGCACGGAAATTAATCTTCAGTCACAGAAATAACACTGGCTGTTTCAGAGAATTCAAGTAAAAACCTGTAGAGATACGCACTATCAAGAATATTGCTTTATTTTCCCTTCTGATAGAATATTGTTGTTACTATTATTATTGTATCCTCCTGAGATTTCTGTTTTGAACATGTTCTAACAGGGATTAATTCATTAGTAACCAAAGGGAAAGGCAGAGCAGCCACAAAACAGCCGAGTCTCAAGCACTGTCCTGCATGAGGGCTCCCAGCTTTGAGATCCAGTTTCCCAGCCACAGTCTGGTAGAAGGATGAGCCAAGATGGGACACACCCAAATATACCAAAAAAGTGGTGCTTATCACTAGGCAGGTGAGCACAATGCCAAGAGAAACGTGTCCAGGGACTAGGATATACAGTTTTGGCCTGGAAAAAAAACCATGCTGAGAAATCCTTCAGAAAAAAATGTGAAAGCAGGGCATTAGCCTTCTGGAGGGTAGTTGAGAAAACCTTAATCAAATGTGATTTTATTAAAGTATACATGGAAAAAAGTTTTGTTACTTAGGAGTTTGGTAATTATGTATTTTGAGCAATCCTACTACCTGCAGCTTGAGTCACCTAGCTACTTCAGAGAGTTCTGGAAGGCACAAGTGAACAGATGGTGTGTTTGTGACACCATCAGGTAGTGGGCAGTGAATATTAGTAAACTGGCAAGTGCCCACTAAAAATTATTCTAAAGCACATAATTAAACAAGTTATAAATAACAACAACAGTAACAACAACCCTAAAAATAAGAATAAAAAATATCATTAGTTGAAAAAGAAGGAGTGGGGGGAGGAATCAAAATTTTTTTCAGATTAATTATACAGCCTTATTTCTTACCTTTTCCTAGTTCATTACACACGGAGACCAAGTAGAAATCTAATAAATTAAACAGCCCTCAGATACTCTATGTAACTGAAGCTAATTGTCTACCATTTTTATATTGTCAAGCATATGTAATAACAATGTTCTGGTTCTCACTATCATTAAGAAGTAAATACAGACTTGAAAACAACTCCCCTAGAAATCACAAAAGGCCAGATAGATGGAAGAAAATTCCACTGTCTGGTATAATGCAGTGATTTGTACGGATGCTGTATTCCCATTTTAATTTTACTATCTTCTTCGCAGAAGCCTGAAAGACCTGCCTGGGTTCTGAGAGCACCAATCTTCGTGCAAATTTATCTCTGACTCAAGCTTGACACCAGTGGTGTTGTTTGTGTTTAGGGCAACAATAAATCTGACTTCTTTACTACACAAAGAAAAAAGAAACACTGAAGTTCTGTGGGCATTCTAATGATGATGAAGAACTCTTTTTTTTTTTTAATATCCAGTTTAATTAATAAAATCTAATATGAGCAGGCAACTCATATTCTAAAAAGTCATTATGGATACTGAGAGGCAAGGCCTACAAATGGGATAAAAATACAAACACGGGGCTTGGGGGAAGATTCTGACTATGGACATGCAGCCATGTAGCCTTTGAGGACTATGAGAACCATGGCAGGGCATGCAAAGATGCAGTCAAGAAAGCTAAGGCTTGGCTTGACCCGAAGTTAGCCAGAGATGTCAAGAACAAGAAATGGGTCTTCAGACACATGCCCAATGAGCAGAATCACAAGTAAGACACAGGACCACTGCTAAACATGGCAGGGAAATTGGCTACTTCTCAGTGCAAGGCCACTGTCTGTAATATTTGAAAAGTCGAGGAAATCAGGGGTGGATCCCCCAGGGATTGACACTGGGCCCCATGATACTGAACATCTTCATAAATGATCTGAATGATGGGACTGAAAGCACCCTCAGCAGGTTTACTGATGACACCAAACTAGATGGCGAGGGGGACACGTCAGAAGGGAGAGACGTATCACAGAGACCTGGGCAGGCTGGGAGAGTGGGAGAGCAAGAACTGGATGAAGTTTGACAAGAGCAATGTCCTGCACATGGGACAACATAACCAAAGAGCCCAGAACAGGCCAGGACCTGTGGCTGAGGAGCAGCATCACTGAAAGGGACCTGGGGGTCTTGGTGGATGACAAGCTGACCATGAGTCAGCAGCATGTGGCTGCAGCCACAAAGATATACTGGATCCTAGGCTGCATCTGCAGGGGATTAACTTGCAGTGGTAGGGACTTCACCATTCCACTCAGTGCTTGTCAGGCTGCTCTTGGAGTAATGTGTCTTGTTCTGGCCCCCACAATTCAAGAAAGATGCAAGCAGACTGGGGAGGGTCCAAAGAGGGGCCATGAAGATTATCAGCTGCAGAACCTGCTCTGTGAGGGAAGAACAAAGGAGTTTGTAACAGTGGTGGGAGTTTTGCACCACTTAATTAGTGGTTTGTCTCAGTCTCACTCAGAGCCAGGATTAACAAAAACACGATGGAAACAGATTTTCTCGTGTTTGGACTTGGTTGTTTATTAAATCTTATAAAAAACTACAGAGTGTTCAACAGCACTTCCAGCTACTTGCTAGAAGTGAGGAAAATGGAGGAAGATGCAGCTGCTACAAGGTCTTTTAAAGCTAAACAGTCCAATAGAGAATTAACACGTATATTATTTATACTTTTAACCCAATAACTAGATTCCCATGACCCTTAGTGTGACACTAACTGACCAACCAGAAACTACTACCTGAAACCCATGAAGAAGGAAGAAGAAGGAAGGTGAACACTGAAAGACACCACCCAAAATCCTCTATCTTGTTCCATACCTATTGCTATACTATACAAACTTCAAATTTAAAACTCATCACCATGTGAGAGCACACATTTCTATTCACTACACACCTGTGATTTTTACTTCATCACTTAAACTTAGAAGCTGTCTCTGAAGGCTTCAGGTGAACAGCAGTATTCTCCAGGGGGGGTCAGTGCCAGAAAGCACAGAAAGCTCAAAAACCCCAAGTTTCTGGGATCCAACAGGAATTAGGTTTTTTTTTCCCTGGAGAAGGCTTAGGCTGTGTTTAAAGGGTAGCTACAAGAGGGCACTGTCACTTCACAAAGAGCCACATGGAGAATACAAGGGACAACATGAACAAGTGGCACTGGCAGAGGCTTCATATTAATATAAAAAAGACATTTTTTACACAAAGAGAAATCATTCAGTGAAACAACCTCCCCAGGGATGGGATGGAATCACCATTACTGGAGGTTTTTCAGAAATCATTGAACAGGGTGCTAGATAATCTCATTTAGGCTCCCTGTTCTGTGAAAGGTTGTACCAAAGGATCTTTCAAGGTCCCTTCCAACCTGGGGTGTTCTATGATTCTACCTTATTCTAATTATCATTTACATCTTAATTTTAGGGTACAGGGATACAATCCTAAACCTAGTGTGCAGCTGAGTTATATTTAGGATTTATTGTGTATTGGGTGAAGACTGGGCTCTTAGAACAGTGTAAGCACAGTAGTCAGTTGAGTTGTGAATGCTAGTGATGCCAGTCTCTGGAGAGCTTGGGAGCTCAGGGAAGCACATACAACCATGTCTTGGTTTGAAAAGACAGGTATGGTTTAAGGAAAGGCAAGAGCCCCTTTTCTGCAATGCAGAGTGCAACCCCCCTCCCTTTTAATTATTTTAGGTCCAAATCAGACGCTTTCAGGCAGGAGATATGGGGATGTAAATAACAGTTCTTTACTGGTATTTAACAAGGCAGAAAACAACAACAGCTATGAAAATTGGCAACAGAACAGAACAGTCTAGCTCCGCTCCAGTCCCCTTTGGCCGCAGGCCGTGTCCCTGTGCTCGGTTACCGGTGCTGTGGGGGCAGGGCGGGTCCCGCGCAGTTGCAGAGGGCTGGAGTGATGGCGGCCGCGGCCCAGAGGTGAGAGGTGACTCCCCCCCCTCACGGTGTCGGTCGTGGTGCTCCGCAGAGTGTCCGGAGATAGTAGGGTGAGATGGGAGAGCGGCAGAGCGATGTCCCAGGCAGGGAGCGTGGATCTCAGCACTGAGATGTCAGGGGGAGATGCCAGAGCGAAGCACGGGGTGTCCTGTCCCTGCACGAGCCCAGCGAGAGAGCGTCCCCTCCCCAGCCCCCTCTCCCACCTTTCCTTTTCCGGTTCCCCCCCCCTCCTCCTCCTCCACCCACTCCCCTACGAGAGAACATTATCTGTGTTTTAAGGTGTAGCCACAACTACTTAACATAACAATGGGAGGAATTCACAGAAAGAAAAGGGGAACAATCCAACCCCTAACAAACCACCATTCCACGGGCAAGAAGCCCAGGCAAGTTCAAGAGCAGTGGCATTCAGCTCAGGCAGCCATGGAGTCTGACAAACAGCTGAATGCAGAGTTCTTGTCCTGCACCTTTTCTCACAAGACTCTCCCTGTCCACACTTCCTTGAAGAACATCCATCAGAAGGCAGAGACTGTGGTTTTCTCAAGTGTACCTGACTAAGCTGAAATGTGCTTTCCTTTTAGGTACTGCTGTTTGTGATGCAGAAGACACTTCAGCTTGGAAAAGAGATGAATGAGGGGAAATATCACAGATGTCTATTCAGTCACAACTGGCATGGGAAGAGTGACTAAGGAATAACTGCTTAAACTTTTACCCATTATAAGGGCCAGCTGGTAGGTAGTAGATTCTTAATTGACACATACATGAAAGTATTTTTCATAAGATGTGTTCAAGTTATGCAACAGCTTGCCATAAAAAATTAGAGGTTTAAAGTTTACATGGTTTCAAGGAGAGATTGAACAAGTAAGTGAAACAGAAATTCATTGTCTGCTGTTAAAAACAAAATATTTTTCTTGGGTCAGGAACTCCCTAATAAATTGTAAGAAAGTTGGAAAGTCATTTGGGGAAGCACCAAGGAGATGTTTTGTCAGCTTTCATTCTACTCCTGAGAACAACATTCAGCCATTATTGGAAGCATGATGCTGGCTGAGACAGATTTTTGGACCATCCCAGAACAGCCCTGTTTGTATTCTTCAGAGCTGAAAGAGAGGTCAGGGTGGAAAAGGGGAGCCAGGAATTGTAGAAAAGTGTTCTCTTCATTTTTTCTGAAAACCTGCCTGTCGAAGTGTGTGCCAATTCACAAAGTGAAAAATTTCCTGTGTTTCTCCAAGACAGTCTGAAAGAGTATCCACCCTGAAGAGTCAAATCAGTAGCATCTTTGGCCCCAGAGGAATTTACATGGCAACAAGATCATTCTGGAACAACCAGAAGTCAAGACTGCAACGAGAAACTTTTGAGGTCCCCCACTAAGTTCTTGGAAGGAGATTAGACTGAAAAGAGCCCATACCGTGCCAGAACTGCTGGCTGGCTATCCCAGAGTTTTGGGAGTTTCCTCAGGAGCAATTAACCCTATCAGTAATGGCATGAGTAGGGTTGCTCCTGGATGTAATATCTGCATGCTGGGCAGTGAGCCACACGCAAGGTCAGGCAAACTCTACAGCAGAATGATTTGGCTGCAAACCTGCAGTGCTGCAAAGTGAGTGATATTGAAAAACCATAAAGACACAAAGTGGTGGCATGAGACTGACATTCTGCAGGACTTCTTGGGCTATCAGCACAGGATCTGTGAGCAGTTTAGTCAGTTCAGCTCACTGTTTTGAAAAAGCAGAAACTGAGCCACAAAGGGTAATGAGGTTTTCTTAAGGTAATTAGAAAGATTTTTTAAAAATCTTGTTTATGGTTTATTATTCTGTTCCCTATTCGCCTTGACTGATGAGCCATTTCTGGTTCACCTTTCACTGCTGACCAATTCTTACCTCCTCGTATATATTTTTTTCTCTCTTCCTTGGTTTCTTTAAATCTCAGTGACTAATATATTGTCTTTTTTCTTCCTTCCAGCTCTGGGCTCTGGATTGTTTTTAATTGGACCCTTGTTAACAGGTTCATTGTTTCCCTGTATCCATACAAAAAGCACAGCTGCATGCTCTCCCTCTCAACCGCAGGAGAAGAAATCAGAAAACAAAGTCCCCCTGAGGGAGCCCAGCCTGTCTCTTCTATAACAAGCTGTAGCAACTTTTACAAAATGCCTGCCTCTGTGCACAGACAGCTGAGCTCTCTGAGACAAATCTGGGGCTTGGAGTGCACAGACATAATAATTATCAGAAATACATCACAAACTCCTTTCCGGCATTAGTTAGACCATTCCTAAATCACAAGGTGCAGTCTCTCTCCCACTCCTGACTCTCTGGGTACAAAAACTTTTGCTTTCTGTCATTCTCTCTCGGAACACTGCAATTTTTCTCCCTTAAATTGTAAATGATAACACCTGCTGGGGCTCTTATTTGTTCATTCCCGTATCTCTGGCTGCTCCCTGTGTGAGATATTACGCCCACACAGAGGTATGAAATATACAGTAGCTGTTTGTGAAACTTCTATGTGAAAGATGCAGTGAATATAAATAATGGTATTGTTCTGACGTTCTTCATCTTGTATCTGACAGAACATGTTCAAGAAACTCCAGGAACACTATAAAGCTGATGGAGAAGTCATTCACACTGTATCAGTGTAGCTGAAAACAAATGAACAGGACTGATCTGGACATCCTATTTTCCCTTCACCACCAGAATGTATTTATTCCTCAAGTCATACCATATTCATATTTACTTTAATGATTCATAAACATCCCAGGTTCCAGAAGCTTCTAATTAACTCATCTATTTAGTGTCATTAACAGATGCCCAGGGAGTGATTTATTGTACAGTACTGGATCACATTAACATATAAATCCAGCCAATTGAATTGGCAGGCAGTCTAGGTAAATATCTTCTGCTGCTGGTAGATGAGACTCCATCTTAAATTCAGCATTAATGCCCTGCAGACTGTGGTTGATGTATTACTGTTTTCTTCCTCTATTACTCTGCATATGTAGCATACATTGTATTGTACAATACTGATTATTTCCCTGTCTTACAAAAAAAAAAAATTTAGTGATCTGCTGCCTACGATTTGGGACATTTTTTTTATACTGTCTGAGAAAAGAGGAAATCAATAGCCCCAAAGAAGTTTTTGGTCAAGCACCTTTGAATTTACCTTTGGCTTCTGTAGTTTCAAAACTGAAACCAATCCCTCTAATACCCTAGAGCAAAATAATCCTAAACTTTATGAGAAAAGTTATATTGGAACTCTGTCTGTAGCAGAGTTGTGGCCATAACTACAGACTTTTCATTGATAAATAAGGCAGTGGCTTTTTGGGGAGTACATGGAGTGAACACCTATGACAACAAAGTTGGCTCTGTGGGTGTTCCCACAGTGATGTTTCTCACAAGTCTTTGGATGCTCCTAGAGATTCACACTGCTGAATTCCTGGAGGGACTTGCCAAGGTTCACAGCCTGGCCCAGCTAAACCTCACCAAACCTGGCAGGCAGAGGCAGCGCAGCCCGAGAGAACCCACAGGAGCCGAGAGCTGAGAGCCACAGTGGTGTGAGCTGTGAGTCCAGCCCAGGCAGAGCCAGAGCCAGAGCCCAGCCCAGGCAGAGCCAGCCCTGCTAGCTGGGCTCGCTGTTACCACCTGCTCCCAGGGCTACTGATTATAAACACAGCCAGTCAGCTTTGGCCTGCAGGACTCATTTCACTGGGAAACTAGGTGGGCTTCTCTTTCAAATTTCAAAGCGGTGAAACACATGGTCTGATTGCCTCTGCTTGTTGCGTGGGCAGGAGCTCTCCCAAGGCTCACACATGACTTAACTTACCACGCAGGAGGAGAGTTGCAGGTATGCAGCAGATAAATTTTAGTTTTTCTCTTTAGAGCTCACACCCTTCGTATTCCAGTTCTTCCCAATGGCAACACCACGGGTCAGTTTGTGTTCAAATGCTAAGGAAACACAGATAAATGCTGTTTTAAATTCCTTAAGGTGGGACTCATTAGAGGACTGTTAAAATATTCTCTTTTTTTTACAGAAATTATATTTGTGTTTGTTCACAGTCTTTAAAAAGAGGTGTATTTAAGCTGTGTTTCAACAACACTGAAAGGGACTACTGTAAATAATTAGGGTGTTTTCTGCTCTATTTTAAAAAACAATATTTTTAATAAAGTTATTGGGTTTTTATATACTTTTTGACTCAGAATGAGATTTTGATGGCAAACAACTCTGCTGTCTTACAGCAGTGATGTCTGTGGGTAGGTTTCAGGAGGGGGAAGAAATACAAGCAATATTTATGGAGGAATAGGAAGCAAAACTACATCAATATAGGACTGTGCCCAAAGAAGTGAAGGTATAGGCAATATGACAGCTTGAGAAAGGTAATATATATATTTCTAGGAGTTACTAAATTTCTCCTCAGGACTCACTTCTGCAATCAATGTGGGAACAACACCACGATGAGAGTGAGTGTTTTAAATTTCAATTAAAGATTTCATCTTGACTATAGCACTCTTCTCTCCTGCTTCTAACAGCCCGTTCCAAAGGTCTGTCATAGAGAACAATGCAGGCACAGTCTGCTCCTAGCAGCTGTGTTGCAAGGAAGGCCTGGGCTGGGGCTCTGCAGCAGCAGTGTCCTGTGCTGTGAGCACAGAGCACACAATGCACCTCCCTGTGCTGGCCAGAGGGACCCTCTGCTGATGTGACCCCACAGAGTCTGCTAAGACTTGCCAACTCCCAACTCAAGCTGGTTTCTCAAACTCTGTGAAACAACTGTCTATAAAATTTGAAAAACCAACAGAAAGCATCATACATTATAGCTCTGTACTCCAGACATTCAAGAACCTGTGCAATGCATGAGAACTTTGCAAATGCATGATACACAGGCTGAAGAATTGTTTAGAACTCACAGCTTAAACCTATGTAGGTCAAGAAGCAGAAAGTTTTCCTTTTAAGAACATCTTAGTTAAGAAGAAATGTGTTGAGCGAAGTTAAAAATCTGGCAAGAGAGGACACTGATGCCACAGCACGTGCTATGCCACACATCTCTCTATTGTCATTTTGGTCACTCACCTCAGACTCTAATGCCACCAAACGTTTAAGGAGGCATAGAAAGCAAGTTATTATAAAAAATCAGGTACTTGAAACCATTTTGGAAACTCTTTCCTTGTGCTGCTTTAGGCTGGGGTAGTTAGTTTTCTTCACAGTAGCTGTGTTTTTGGATTTGTGCTTAAGTGTTGGGATGTTTTCGTTATTGCTGAGCAGTGCTTACACAGTCAAGGCATTTTCTGCTTCTCACCTCACCAGCAAGTAGGCAGGGGGGACACAAGAAGCTGGGAGGGGACACAGCCAGGGCAGCTGATTCCAACTGATCCAAGATATTCCATAGCATGTGGCATCATGCTCATCATATAAAGCTGGGAAAGAAGGTGGGAGGACGTTTGTAGTGATGCTTGTCTTCTGAGGTCACTGTTACACCTGATGGAGCTCTGCTTTCGTGGGGTGGCTGAACCCCTGCCTGTCCATGGGAAGCTGTGAATGAATTCCTTTTTCTGCATTGCTTGTGTTTTGCTTCGCTTGTGTTTTGTAAGCTTTGCATGGCTTTTACTTTCCTTATTAAACTGTATTTTATCTTAACCCATGAGTTCTCTCACTTCACCCTCCCGATTCTCTCCATCCCAATGCAGGGGAAGTTAAGTGAATGGCTGCCTGGGGCTGAGTTGCCAGCTGGGGTTAAACCACAACTCTCCTCCAACCCAGCTCTGTTCCATTCCTAACCCTACAGAACAGCAGAAGTCATCAGGGCCCAAGGCCCATCACCCTCAGGTGTTTGTATTCCAGGAGTCTGGCACAGCTCTGCTATACTGAGATGGCATTGGGTGCTACCAGTATTGACTTGATTCAGCATTTTTAAGCTGCATTTTTCCTATTAAAAATAAACTACAGGTGAAATAGGCAAGACTAGAGATGCCATTACAATGTCAGGAATATTGACACAATTGCACACCATCCAGGATTTTCTTAATAAATAAAGATCAACACCAAGAGACATATTGGTTCACATGGTACTTATAGAGAAATTTAGGCTGGACAGGACTTTTGAAGACAAGATATTGTCTTATTTTAGGTCAGTTTCATCATCTCTAACAGGCCAGTTGTAAAAACTAGTTTTATTAACATTAGCAGCCTTGATTTAGAAAGAAGTCTAATATCCCACCAAAATCCATATGGAAGCCAAGAAGTATTTCTAAAGAATTGCTACATAGCATGTGAATTTTAATACAAACCATGATGCTGGAGAGAATAATGAAATATGAGGGTTCCTAAATATTTTGTCAGAAACCCAATACTAAATAACAGAATAAATTATTAGGACAATAACTTGCAAATACCGAGACACAGTAATAAGCAGTACCACTTCATAAAAATAAATTTTAATATTAACAACTCTATTTCATGTGACTGCACATTAATCTAGCTTTTTTTCAAAGTTCAAACAATGTTCAAGTTCTGTGTTTTCTACAAAGATGAGTTTATTCTCCTTCATTCTTCTGCACTGGCTGCATGGCTTCTGCTTTAACTCTATTTCGTTTTCTTTTTCTTCTTTTCTTCTTTTCAGCAGACGGCTCCTGCCCCTCCTGTGTTTTCTTCTTTTTCTTCTTCAGACAGCTGAGAGGATTGGGGCCACCTGCCCTTTTGCGTTTTCTTCTCTTTTCACCTTCTTGCTTTACTAGTCCTTCTTTTTCTTTAAGCTCCACAATACTTTGTTTTTGGTACTCTGGAACAAGCTGATTTGTCTGCACCTTTTGAACAAATGCCAAAGATTTAGGAGAAGGTTTGTCTAGCACCATAGTGTTCTGAATAATAAAGAGGAGAGGAATGCCAGGTTTCCTTTTCACTTTGTTTGATAATTCCTGGTCCTGCAAAATTAAATACTTTTGTCAATATTTTCAGATTAAATGGTATTTGCAATTCAAATGCACCCACTTTTAATATAAAACTATGAAGATAAATTACATCATGAAAAAGGTAAGAAACTTAATGTAGCAGATATACATGGCAGTGCCTTTCAGAGAAACTAGATTTCAGTTTTTCCCCTGATTAGCTGTATTTCCGATGCAAAATTTACCAACATTTTCTTTTTCCTGCATATATATGCATACACACATTTTTTGAGGGAAAAAGTCCCAATTCACTTGCAGGCAGACCACCACACCACAAGAAGTAATGTAATTTTTTCTGTAATAAATAACTTTTAAACTCCTGTAACTTACATAACTATAAAGAATTCTACTATAAACTATTTTATATATATTGCATATCATTTATACATGTAGTCCCAATAACAAACTCAAGAAAAAATCGCCTGTTTTATTTGTATAGTTATTCATTCTTTAGTGCAAAATTGCTTAAAATTGAAGTTTTATGATGTTAACATTTATTTTTCAGACTACTGTGCAAAGCAGTTCAGGGAAGGGGATGCACACACAAGCAATATGCAAATTAATGTGTTGTTTTTTACATGTCCATAGGTAATCAGTATATTTTGTACACTTTCAGCTAAACTAAGTATCAAAAAGTAAGACAACATCTAGTTGTTCAAGTAAAAGATTCCCTGCTTCGTAATTAGGAAACACATTAAAGAGCAAATAAGATTTTACGTTATTAATTCCCAAAAAATATTTAAAAACCTCATAATCGAGGTTACTGTAAGCTTCTTTTTCCTTAGGTATCAAAGCATCATTTCAAAAGAAATGGAGCTACATTTCCCATGAGCTTTTACCTGTGTAGCAATAAAGAAGTGATGAGGGTTGCCATCTTCAATCATGGAAAGTAAACAGGTTGAACCACTCACAGGATTCTTATGGTGAGAACAGTTTCGAACTTGAAATCTCTGGGCAATTAATTTTGCTCCATACAGTGCTTTCCCCAATGATTCAAGTTCTTTTATAACACATCTGAAAATCAAAACAGACAATAATTTTTAAACAAAAAAACCTCCTATTTTTTACAACCACAAAAGGCTGATGTGAGTTACTTAGGAATGAGTAATGCTCAGTTGTTT
Source organism: Acridotheres tristis (assembly GCA_037013685.1). NCBI lineage: Eukaryota > Metazoa > Chordata > Aves > Passeriformes > Sturnidae > Acridotheres > Acridotheres tristis. Next base: position 135,676,871 of record CM072886.1, on the reverse strand, counting down.
AGGCTCTATGATTTATAAATGGTACCCAGAACTCTGAAAGCAATAGCCCATCTGAAGACATCAGCAAGGTTTCCTTGGCTGTAAACATGATTAACCAGAAATAAAATTAAGATATAGTAAATGATTTAAAAATAATTCACATCAGTGACAATGCTGAGTCCTTAAATTAATGTTTGGATACCACCACCAAATAAAATTATCTTAAAAAATTTAATTTATTTTTAAGTTAATGTATTATAAAACTTGAAAATGTAATTTATTTTTAAAAATGGAAATAAAAGATCTGGGGAACAACAGGCCAGTCGGTTTCACCTCTGTGATTACGGAGCGGATCCTCCTGGAAAGTATAAAAAGCATGAGGAAAACCAGGAGTTGACTGGTGACAGGCAACATGGCTTCACTAAGGAGAAATCATGAAAAATACAGTGGCCTTCTGTAACAGTTACAGTGCTGATGGATAAGGAAGGGCAACAGATGTCACCCAATTGGACTTAAGCAAAGCTTTCCACACTGTTCCACACAACATCTTTGTCTTTACACTGGAGGCATGGATTTGACAGATGGATCACTTGGTGGATATGGACTGACTAGAGGGTTGCACTTGAAGAGCTCCAGTAAACAGCTCCATGTCCAAGTAGAGACCAGTGACAAGTGTTGTTCCTCAGGGGCTGGTATTGGGACCTGTTTGACATCTTTGTCAGTGGCATGGACAGTGGGACCCAGTGCACCTTCAGCAAGATTGCCATGGACACCAAGGTGTGTGGTGCTGGTGACACTCTGGAGGGAAGGGATCCCATCCAGAGGGGCCAGGAGAGGCTTCAGATGGGTTTGTGTAATCCTTACGAATTTCAACAATGCCAAGTGCAACCCAAGCACAAATACTGGGAAGAGAATGGATTGAGAGCGGCCCTGACAAGCGTCACACCTGGGAGGTGTGCTGGGGGACAAGAAGCTCAACATGAGCTGGCAGTGTGAAAGCCAACTGTGTCCTGGGCTTCATCAAAAGCAGCACAGGCAAGGTGAGGGAGGGGATTCTACCCCCTGCTCCACGCTGGTGAGAGCCCACCTGGGGGTCAGAGCGAGCCAGCTCATTTCCCCTGAGAGGCTCTCTTCATAACACTGAGGTGCTGTCTCAGCAACTCAGTGTTCTGACAGAGAAAATACGTCCATTCAGCTGGCCTAAGTGGAAGCTGGTCAAAATGAACAACAGATATTGCCGAAAAAAGAAGCAAGAAGTGACATTTCAATATGACAGGAACAGTTTGGATCAAAGCAATTCCCAAACCTTTCACAGGTAAGGATATGACTCAATATACTATTTAGAAGTGCAGGCCAGTTCCATACGCTGTGCAAGAAAGCTCAGTGTGTTTTTTGAACCTAGGACATCAATCTTCCTGGTACTTTCACTACTTGCCTCCATAGTGGGCAGTGGGCTATCCTGTTATTGCAGATATAGACTGTAACCGTATTTTTGTATTTTAAGGTATGCACTATACCTAATCAAGTAATAACAAAGGCAACTTAAGGCAACTTCAGTATGTAGTGTGCATGCTTTATCTCCAGGTCTTTGTCTAGCCCATCCTTGTCCTCCCTTGCGAACAGTTGCTTTGAAAACAACCTGGCACTGGCAGGCTGCAGCTCCAGGCAGGCAGGAACTCCCTCCAAGCCCAGGAGATCTCAGCTTGCCTCGCTTTTACCACTTCGCCAAGCAAACGCTGCGGGTGGGAAGACACCCACCCGGCCCTCCCTCACACAGCGGGGCTGCCGCTGGCCCCGTAGTTCGTGCCACGTTCGGAAAGGCAGCTGGGTGTGAGAGATGCTCCCAACCTCCTGCGAGTCACCCTGAGCCCGCAGCGCCCCGTCCTCCCCGGGCCCGCAGGCCGGAGCGCGCTCCCCGCCGTACCGCGTGGTGCAGAGCTGCGCGGCGCCGTCCAGGTACCCGGGCAGCTGCTCCCGGATCTGGATCTTGTTGCGAAGCGCAGCCTGGCAGAAGGTGCCGTCCAGCAGCACCTGGAAGGGCTCGCGGAACTGGAAGTTGTGCTTGTAGAACCTCATGATCTTCTTCGCGTGTTTCTGTCTCGTCACCCCCATGGCGCCCGCGCTGCAGCCCGGAACGGCCGCGGCTGCCCCGGAAGCTGCGCCAGGCCCGGGCGGGGCCTCAGCGGAGAGCCGGGAGCGGCCGGGCCGTGCCGGGGTCTGCCCCGGAGAGCCGGGAGCGGCCGGGCCGTGCCGGGCTCTGCCCCGGAGAGCCGGGAGCGGCCGGGCCGTGCCGGGCTCTGCCACAGAAAGCCGGGAGCGGCCGAGCAGCTGCGCCGTCCCCGGAGGGTCTCGCCGTCCGTCCAGCCCTGTACACGGGTAAACCTCAGGGCTGGTTCATTGCCCCTTGTTCTGCGGTGCTGTGCTGGCTCCTGCCGTTTGCTAAGATCAGAAATGCCGAGTTTTCTTTTTTTTTTTTTTTTTGCTAGTTCAGCGTACAATTGCTGTCGCAGAGACTGTAGTTTAATTACACAATAGCATACAGAGTCACAGAATCAATTCGGCTGGAAAAGCCGTCTGAGGTCATCGAGTCCAACTTAGGATCCGACCAGGTCAACCAGACCAGGGCACTGAGTGCCATGCTCAGTCTTCAGCATCTCCAGAGACGGTGATTCCACCTCCCTGGGGAGTTCATTCCAATGTCTAATCGCCCTTTCTGTTACGAAATTTCACCTAATGTCCAATCTAAACCTCTCCTGGCACAGTTTGACACTACATCCTCTCATCCTGACACTTCTGGAAGGCTTAGGAATACTTAGGAAGGCTTAGTCAGTGCCCATTTATATTGTTTGCCTGTATTGGCTACATCAATCTAAGTTCAATGTGCACAAAACTGAAATTGAAAAGCACATATTCTATATTTTAATATTTTTTCCCCGTGACAATTTAATTGCACTGCAATCTGGGGAAGCAGCTGTCATTGAAAAAGTGCAAAAACTCCTCCCTGTCCAACACAAAACATGAACACACCAGACATCTGGCGTTAAGAAACCAAACTAAATGCCCCTGTTTTAGGTAGGCAAGAGGATACCTTAACACCATCAAAATGATAATTGGAGACATCTGTCTTGCTGTGCAAGATCCACAGGAGACATTTTTCTACCTGGGACAACTGTACTGCAAGCAAAACCATGGCAAGCACCTGCCAGTTTGTTGTAATCAGTCCGGCTGCTCTAAAGTCATTTAAGCAAATACCCAGCTGTCATATTGGCCTTTTTGCTAACAAATAGATATGGAAAATAAGTGCTTCTAAGCAAGTTAATTAGCGTCAAGAGAAGGTAAAAAATAAAGGATTTGATTACTATTCTAGAAATTCAAATGTTTACATGGAAAAATATTTTAAAGCACTTAGGATGAAAAGTGCAAAGAACAGGTGATTGAGAATATTGGATCCAATTGTGCTGTTGTCAGTATTTTTCTACCATTAACCATTAAATGCTTCTTTCCAGCTGTCTTCGGGGGACAGCTGTGTGTGCTCCTGAGTATCATGGTCATACATGGATATGTGCCTTATTATGAGCTAAGTGACATGTTGAATTAATTATTAGACATAGTCTTATATATATGTCTTAATTAAACTTCAGTCCTGTAGCTGATGTGTTTCCATAATGTCACGATGATACAGTTCTCCTGTCTAACTGCACAGTTTCATTTTTGATGATAGACAAAAACATTCAGCAAGACTCCAAAGTAAAACCTTATTAGAGAAATTATTTTTTCTTCAAGTAGGTTTTTGCTTGTTCGTTTTTGCATTCTCTGTGTGTGTGATGACAAATGTAACTGCACAAAAACAAACACTTATTTCATGTTAGGAACACTTTGCACACCTTACAGCTAGAATGAGGAATCTCCAGTGATAACAGCTGCTATTACAGAATGGAGATAAAAATGAAAAATTAGTAAATAAGACTTGAACTAGTTTTTGAACTAAGTGAAAAGTAAGATATAGTCCAGAGTAGGGTGTTAAATACCATTGTAATGAGATACTGTTCTCCTGGTAAATAGTATCTTCACAGACAAGTTGTAATGCAGTTGGTATAGTGGAATATGTTTGATGCCTTGAGAGGCTACCTAGACAGTGTTAAAGGAATAAAGTAGGTATTTATTAAAAAAGCCTTCAAAGGATACATCCTGAGCAGTACAAGATGCACAGCATGTCATGAGTTTTCAGACTTTGATAAGTTTTGGTCTATTTACATATTTGGGTTAATTGTCCAGTTGCAGCTTCAGGTTATGAAGTCCCATCCTCCCAGACTGCTCTCTTCTATTTGCTGTTGTTTACACTTTTTGGGACTGAAGCTGCAACAGTGTCCTTGGTTCTCAGGCTGGAAAAGGATTTTTTGTCTAACTAAACTGTGAAGAGAACTTGCTAACACTTTATATGAAGTTCAGAGTCACACACTAAGGCAATAGATAATCTGGAAAATAGGAAAGCTAAAACTTAAGACATCATGTTCAGAAACCTGGCTAGCAGGCAAAACACAGCACAGATTTCTCCTTGTTCATTGGTCAGAAGATGGCATTAACTGGATGATAAACTACTTTCAGCACAATTATGTAAATTGTATTTCACATTTATGCAATACTTTTAAAATTTATTTTAATAAATTTAAAATACCAAAAAAAGTCTATAAGACTAGTATAACAGTGCAGAGAAGTACAGTTCTTTCAGCATTTTCTTTCATATTTTGACAGTATTTTGCATAAACTAAAATTCATCATATTTCTTTCAAGTTCAATTCTTTTACTATTCCCACAAGCCATCTGTAAAGCGGATTTTAAAGAAAATAAACCTAGGGATCTTATGAGAAGTGTTGAATCCAGACATCTCTGGTACCTGGGGTTTGTTGCTTCTGACTGCTGAAATCCATCCACATACAGTCTCTGGACCCAGCAGGATTCTCATGCTCCCATGTGTCCTGACAAGCGTGGCACACACAGAGGAGCCAGCCTAACTAACTGAGCCAGCCACAGCACTGTATGAGAAATGACACATAATGCAAATTCAGAGAGTGAAGTGCTGCTCCCCGTCTCCAGCTGAACAGGACTGAAATGCCCAGGTGGTCACTCACACACTCTCACTCCCTGTGCTCACCAGAGCACCCTCAGTCACAAATCTCCATGGCCCCTCGGTTCATCTACTGCCCGTGCCTGGACCCTGAGTCTCCTGTGCAGGTATGTGGGTCTCCTGCTCACTGGCTAGTCCAGTTTAAATCTGATAGCAGATCACACATCCACAGGATTAAATTCACTGGGGCAGGATATTTAGGTGCAAAAGTAAAGTTAGAAACTAGCTTCATAAAAAGATAGGACTAGTTGCTGTGATCAGGCAGAGAGCTCAGTAAGACAAACGCACTGAATGCTGCCAGCTCATATGTGAGTCCCCTTGCATCTCATTTTTCCATGTGTCTTCCTAGATCCTCCCTGATCCTTCCTCTCCCTGCCTTTGGCCAGTTTTGTGAACATCCCGCAGAAAATTTTGCAGACTCCTGCTGATATCCCATAAGAAATTTTGCCCAGTCCTATACATTTCCTCAAATATCTTGTGGTATTCATGGATAATCCTGTTTTCCCATTCTTACCAGAGACAAAGCTCAGACAGATCCCCTTTAGAGTGTCTTCCTGGGCAGCTCCTTTAATGACCTCAAGACTTCTACTCCCCACTCTTGTCTTTGTTACCCATCTACTTATTCAGCAAATTTTTTGCACCTGCGTATGTTTCATGTATCACTTGCTCTCTTGTCTTTTATATTGAGCAAATGCAATGAACCAGATGCTTTAGCATTTCACATACCTTCACAAAGACTGTAAGTAGCACAGCAAAGCTTGTCATAAAGCTCAGGGGAAAGTTATGTTTTAGAAATTTCTAGCCAATGTATTTTTAATTTAAAAGTTTCATCAGTTATCTGGCTGCACCATCAAAATACTCTGAGTTTGGGGTTTTGAGTGTTCTAGTGTTTTGGGGGCTTTGATAGTTTTGGGTTTTGTTTGTTTGTCTTTTGTTTGTTTTTGTTTTTTTTTAAGTGAACATTTTATTGAAGAACTAACAAACCACTTGCACTTTCAGTAGCCTGCCTACCAGCTGTGTCATTGTGGAAGTGAGCCTGAGGAGGAACGTGGAGGTTGTTTTAACATTACCTTATTTATGTGACTTGCTTTGTCCAAAGACAGGAAACAGAATTTGAATGGGGAACTTCTTATGAAACACAAGTCCTTGTTTTCTGCCAGACAGGATAGAGGTTTCTGGGTACAGTTCTGATCTGACAAAACAGTTCCTTTGTCTTTCTCAATAATATCAATACCTAGTAGGTAAATAGACCTACCATAGTATTTATGATAAAAGGTGTCACTGAAGAAGGAAACCACCTTTCTCTATCCAAAGTGGGAGGAGATCTTCATACTGAACTTCCCAAGCCTGTGCAAGCATCACAGGAAGCTGGGCTTCACCAGGCACATTGCACACAAAATGTGCTCCAGCAGAAAATTAGCTCTTTGCTAATAGAGCAGACTATCTCTTGGCATAAATGAGTGCAGCTCTGGTTTTGAGTGCTAGGTAATGCAGTAGTAGAATTAAATAACAAAATTGCTGTGACATGGATTACTTGAAGTGAAAGCTGTTCTTTATCAAAGGAGCTTTGATGTAGACCTAGTAACAAGGATTTCCCTTAATAGCTGGCACTTGTCAAATGCTTGTAGCTTGTTGAGAAAATAGCTTCTGGTTCTCCCAAAGTTATCCTGTGTCAGACCTTTTTAATCTGAACGTGTTGCTTTGGGCAAATATGCTGAGTGATTATCTGCAGTAAGTCTTAGCACCATGCTTAAATATGAGAAACTGATTTACAAAAAAGAAAAGGGTAAGGTTTTCAGTTTCAATATTAAAAAAACAAACTGTAATAAACACAGACTATAAAACATGGTTGGAGTTTATCTGAAAATATTTTCCTAGGTGTATTTTTAATTTATTTTTCTGATGTACGTATAGGCCATAGAAGAAGATTCAGATGCATTTACTGCTAAATTATATTTGTCAGAATGTATATTATTCATTGCTGGCCCCTCCTTTCATTGCCTCGGAGGTGGTGTTGAGGTTTTGAATTTTAGTTTTCATCATGTGCATTCTTCTTTTACAGCGCCTATTTTTCTGATATTTCATGGGAATGCAGTATCTAGATTTATAATAACCATGGCTTTGACAAGTTCTGATTTTCCTTCATGGATTGGTACGATTTCAGCAGATGAGAATTTTGTGTATGACAAAGCTTTCTGCTTTTCTGCCTCTACTGTTAGTGTTGCTAGAAAATTATTTCTGGCTTAAATACCATAACAGCCCTGTATCACTGTTTGTCCCACATTAGCTACCTTTTAAATTGTGTATCATAGGAAGCACACAATGTAGAGATCAGCATATTTAGTTTCACAAGCATAAGAAATAAAATGCAGAGAATATCAATGCAGGTTTTAAGTAACTGCTTACAGCAGCATGTATTTTGACAATGCTCTGGATAACAAAGATTTTGCAGGCAACTTTACCTTTCTTACTAGAGCTGAAAGAAATCATAGGGGTGAAAATGACCAGTGGGATTCTTGACAGTTTCTCAAATGTTAAATCAGCTTTGCTCTTTTTTTTGACCTTGAGCTAAACTCACATGAAAGATGAACAGAATCAGATCTTATCCAATGTAACTAAACTTTCTGAATAGATACCCATCTCTGATATACATAATTTAGTTTATGCAGCATTTTTGGTTGATGCTGCTCTTTAAGATGTACATGTTAAACATCTGGTTTCAGCTCTTGTAAGGACACACAAGGATATTGTTTTGGAGCAGCCTTCCCTCCCTGCACTGTTCCTCAAGATCTGCACCAGTTAGCTGCACCACGCCTGACATAATGCAGTACTGCTCCTCTGAACTCACTGACTGAAGCCCCTGAAGGATGTAAAAGTGTCATAAGTAGAAAAATGGAAAGCCTTAATGGAGTTCCCAGGACTGGAATTGTAACTTCAGTTTGTGAATTGTGAAGAACACAGGAGAGAGGAAGATACCTTGCCAAACCCTGACCATCCTATACCTGATGTGGAAAGGAGGTAGAGGGGAAGAACAATGATGCTTTACACCTCATCTCCTCTTATGCCTATTGCTCCATTTTGAGCAGAACATCCCTCTCCCCCTTTTACTATTTCTGGTACAAAGTAAATATAAGTCCATTTTAGTTTCCTTAAACACCTACGTGTTCTTACTTTGGAGATGACAGGAAACTCAGATTTTTGGATTTTTGGTATGCTTATTTCCATTTCCTCAGTTCTTGTTCTCCTTAGAGGAGGTTATATTCATCATGGTTTGGCTTGTGTGTCATCAAGAATCAGAAGGGTCAATTAATTTATTGATTGATTAATTAATTGATTATGAAGAGAAGGCTGAACAAATTGACATCAAAAGAGAAATTATGTGGGAAGCCTACCTACAAGAAATTAATTTATGGCCAAAATTCTGATTTATGCCAGAGAACTCAATTCAGCTACCTGAGATACTATATGTATATTTTCACCTTTTCATTGATTTCAGGGAGAAATCAGTTTACTGAGAACAGAAAAGTGGAAATTTTACCGTGTGGTAATAAATCATACATGCTCCCTACACTTACATAATTTTCTAACTTGATACTCTGGAAAGAGTCTAGCTCTGCTTAGAAACATACGGTAACTTTGTGAAATACCTTGTCTTTGTTTTACAGGCCAACACTAGCACTTAAAATGTCTGAGTTTGTTTTATCAAATGCGTTTTCAATTAAGCAATTTTTATCATTAATTCCTTTGTCATTTTTATGTTCCTGTTAGCTGTATGCTAATGGGTTTGAGGTGCTGTAGTAAATGATCCGTTAATAATAAAAAATATCTATAAACAGCTGAAACAAAAAGTTAGTAAGAATAGAAGATAACTAAAAACACTTATTGGAAAACATCTATTGAAAAAAGGTTGAGTGGTGAAAAAACCCTCAAACTTTCCCCAGGAAAGAGCTTATATTTTTAAGTATTTCTTTCACATATAGAAATACCTTATTATGCTACTGTCCATTTTTTAAATATCATGCTTATACTTCTAGTCCAGCAAATGCTAAAAGGTTGCCTGTGTAACAGAATGGCTGAAGCCTTCCATGGCCTCTGAAACCTCCATTCTTACAGAAAAGTAATTGAATTTTCCAAGTTTATATTCTAGTCCCGTAGTTCCTTATTGCATTTGATGTTTGTCCCTGGGGGTTTCTATACTGTTGCAGCTCCCACTTTTACCATTTTTCTATCATTCCTGCACCTTACTACTTTCCATTTCCTACTTCAAAGAAATAAAAAAAAAACCAACAAAAAAAAAACCCCAAAAACCCCCACAAAAAAACAAACCAAAAACCAACCAACAAAAATAAAAACCATTCCATCACTTTGATTGTCTTGAAGAAAATTAGAAAAAAAAAACGGAATAGACCTCAGCCTTGGTATCATTAACTCCTAAAATCACAACTAGCCTCTTGGGAAATAATAGTAATTAAAAATCCATCTGCACAAAATGCCCATGCATTTATGTAGCCTGATCTTAAATTTTCCCATTGAGCTCCTCTGTGGAAAATAGTAAACATTAGATGAATACCTGACACTTCAGAAGGTGATTATTTATCAGTGAAACAGAACGTTGTAGATGCTGTAGAAATAAATATGCAAAGGTCCTGACTTCAGTGAGTTGCATCTGGTGATCAGTGACATCTGAACAAATTGGGAATGGAGTGCTGCCTCATTTATCAGGGACTACCTACCTTAACATGGGTTGGTATGCCTGGGGGCATTTTATTTCTTAGAGTCTTAAATTGCCGTGGTCAGCAGGACACAAATAGCTGAAACTCTTGAATTACACAAGGCTGCTTCCTGAGGCTGGATTTGGAATTTGGAATTGCCCTGCACGTGGCAGACGGTGCTGCTGAACATAAATACAGTTATAGGTTCTACACTGTTACAAAGCAAAACTGCATCTGATGATGAGGTGAGATGTGAGGGTCCCTGTTACGTCTTTCTGAGGGAGAAACAAAGGAAAGAAAAGAACGAGCATTTAAGAGATCTTGTCTATTCCTGGCTTCGGAAATGTAATTCACGAGTCTTCTTGCTATCCTTCTGTTTTTCCTCCATGCTGGGGGATGAGAGCTGAGTAGGTGTTTGGCTGTTGGCCAGGGTCAACCCACCACAGATACCTTCACAGATACAGAGGGACCTCTTGTCATGAGGATTTTCACTCTCCCAAAGGGATATGAGAATGGCATGTAAAGGAGAGGCTCCTATCAAAAGGTGTCCTGTGATCCAGAAAGGGATTTTAAAAGGAGCAGAGGCCATGCCAAGCATAGAATTATGTAGAATACCTTTATACTTGAATGTGAGGATTAAGCACATCCTTAAAATCACTACACTCCTCCCAAATACAAGCCTTACTTTCACGGAAAAGATGTTGGATTCTTACTTCATTTGTAAGCAGTGCACTGGTCTGCTGAAGCAGCATAGGCACGTTCCCTTGTGGCACACTGAAAAAGGTCACCAAAGTATTTATACAGAGATGTGCCACAAGTCTGTGTTTCCCCATGTTTGAAAGCTTGAGCCTGAATACATCACCTCTTTCAGAATACTGGGATTTTCTGAACTTGAAACTTCTGTAAACTGCAAGATATTACAAGGCAATTTTAATTGTGTTAGGAGAATTTTCTGCCACCGAATTTTGATGACTATTTTGCTGGAAACAATTATTTATTTTTTTAAACATAATTAATGTTGGTTTAGGCAACTCTAGTTATTTGTGCAAGTTTGTATTTGGGTGTTGTTATGTCTCAGTGCAAGTACAGACTGCTATGTGTATCCTAAGTGATTCTTCCCTATTCCTCTACATTTTGCGATAATGAAATTAAAGTATTTATTATGCTTATAAATACTTGGAATTGCTGAGAGGGCAGGAAAGAAAAACACAGAATTCAGACATGACGTATTTACCAAGTGGTAACAAGTCATTGCAAGCTAGCCCATCTCTGGTGCATGGTGTTAGCCTGCAGCATACACAAATGAAACTCAGGTTGGTTTAGCCCTTAAGGTAAAGTCAGTCTGATGATTTGGAAGGGATTATATCTTTGAACCCTAATCAGATAATTTCTATTTAGCAACTTTAGTTCTGCTAATATCCCTGATATGGTGCAGAGGTGCTTTGGGGGATATGACACATCTCAGTTTCACCAAGGTTTTAACTTAAACAGGACTGGGGAATTAAAGGGTTTTGTTGGTTCCAGCTGTTTTTTGATTTAGAGTATAATTTAAAAATGATTAATGGAGATTGTGCACTACTTGAATTTTCTAAAGTATTTTGTGATTAAATTCTTCTGTTTTGTGGTTTTCCTGAGTAGCTTGGGCAACATTTCTAAATTCTTCAGACTGACATCCTTTTTGTGGCCTCCTTTTCAAGAATTCAGAATTTTTAATGGTGAAATTTTTATGGCCTCTTGCCTCCAGTGATTTCGTGAGTTTTATACAGTAGAAAGTTGGTATTTGTTTTTCATTTTTCATGTTAATCATAATTAACAAAATTGACTCAATTATTCTGGCAGTACATTACATAGTGAGTCCTATGCCAGTCCCTTGAATAGGGATATTTTGCATGCCCACAGCAATATCTCTGAACATGATGATGTTCTGGGCTGTAGCTACTTGTTTGGGTTTTTGGTTTTTTGGGTTTTTTTTTGTTTGTTTGTTTGTTGGGATTTTTTTTTTTGTTGGTTGGTTTTTTGTTTGGTCTGGTTTTGTTTTTTTGTTTGTTTTTGGGTTTTTGCACTTTTTTTTTTTTTTTTAAAGTTTTTTCTGTGGAAAATCTTCATAGTTCTGGATAAGACATCACAGTAGTATTATCCCAGGAGTTTTCATTCTTTTTCAGATCCCTAAGAATTTGCCAGTGGTAAAGCACTGTGCATTTACTGTCAGAAGGGATGTTTTTCTAATTAAATACCCTTCAACAATTTCTTTGAAGTATTCCACAGATCACCAGCAGTCCATGGATGGGAGTTGAAAATCACTGTATTGCCATAACACTGCTTCCTACTCTTTTTTTTCTATAATTAAAATTATTTTATCAGATTGATTGATGAGATTTAGTTTAATAACGGCAAGTGTCAGATTCTGCACCTGGGATGGGGCAGCCCTGGTTGTTTGTACAGACTGGGGAATGAGAGGCTGGAGAGCAGTGCCATGGAAAGGGACCTGCAGGTCCTCGTCAATGGCAAGTTGGACATGAGCCAACAGTGCCCTGGCAGCCAGGAGGGCCAACCCTGTCCTGGGGAGCATCAGGCCCAGAACTGCCAGCCAGGCAGGGCAGGGGATTGTTCTGCTCTGCTCTGAGCTGGGGTGGCCTCACCTCGAGTGCTGGGGGCAGTTCTGGGTGCCACAATATGAGAATGATATTAAACCATTAAAGAGTTAAAGAGCATCCAAAGGAGGGCAACCAAGGTGATGAAGGGCCTTGAGGAGATGCTGTACGAGGAGCAGCTGAGGTCACTTGGTCTGTTCAGCCTGGAGGAGACTGAGGAGAGACCTCATCACAATTTACAACTTCCTCAGGAGGGGAACCAGAGAGACAGGTACAGATCACTTCACCCTCCTGACCTGTGACAGCACTTATGGAAACAGCATGAAGCTGAGTTGGGGGAGGCTTAGGTTGGATATCAGGAAAAGGTTCTTCACCCAGAGCGTGGTTGGGCACTGGAACCCCAGGGAAGTGGTCACAGCATGAAACCTGACAGAGCTCAAGAGGCATTGGGACAACACCCTCACACACATGGTGTGAGTCTTGGGCAAGTCCTGTGAGCTGGACTTGATGAACGTGACGGGTTCCTTCCAACTCAGCATATTCTGTGATTCTATTATTCTATTATATTGTAAATTAAAACTGGATATTCATGTTAATATAACAGCGAAGTGAAATAATAATAGTGAATTAAACGACTTCATTCTTTAGAAAAGCTTCAAAAGGCAATGCCAGTGGGAGTGCAGCCTTCAGTCATGGAAATCTAAGGGCAAGACTGAAATTTTCAACACCTACATGATGGCTGAGCTTGCTTGCCACAGCACACTGCCCTGAAGCTCGGGGCTGTTATTGTGTCAGCCTCTCTACAAACTGATTGTAGAAAAACCCCTAATCCCACTGCATGCACTTCAGTCTCTTTGGGGCAGAAGGCATATCTGACCTCAGTGATGCTGCCATTCTGAACTTCCCCTTCAATATCTGTTTAAGAATTATTTTCCCAATGGAAAATGTAAAGTGAGATTCATCATACCCTGCTTTAGACATTGATCACAAGGTGCCCTTGGCAGAGCTGGGTATCCAGATTTTTTGCTAAGAGTCAATGCAGTTCTAGTCAGTGATATCAGTGGCATTTAGGATATGTTTTGCCTTGCTGTTCCAGCACCAATGCAAGCAACCGATAGGGACTATTCTAAGTGATGTTAGAATCGTTTTATAGGAACAGGCAAATGTTGGGTCTGTGTCTGCAGGCAAATACAGATACGTTTTAATATTGGTGTTGATAAATATGTTCCTCACCCTTAATTAGAAATTACTGTTAACTACATTGTTGAAAAGATAAATTTTTATGAAGTCACACATTTGGCATAGTGAACAGATTTGGGGGGGTTTGTAGGGCTGCCTTTCACAGTCCGTTGCATTTTTCAGAAGGAATTTGAAGAGTAGAATTTGAAATTAAATTAAAAAAACCCACACAAAACCCCCCTACCTCAAACAAAATAGAACAGCAAAGCAAAACCAACTATTTTAATGCAACACAAACTTGTTCCTGAGAATTGCATGAGAAGTTGATAGTTCAGGGATTTGTGTAATGCTAAGATTTTGCACTGATGCCTCGTTATTCATGCTCAGGATGGATATTCATGTCACTCAACAGCAGTTTGCTTTTTGTAAAGATAATACACAAAGCTTTCAAATCTATTAGAAGTTCATCTTCCTCAACACATGCAGGTTTATTAGGTGTAAATCCTCCCTCAAGACCAGAGTCTCCTCAACCATGCTGGGGAGCCATCACTGCAGCCCAGGGCTGGCCCAGCAACAGGGCTGGGGATTCATGTCACTGTGGCATCAGAACTGCCCAAGGTGGCCATGGAAACGCACAGGTAGAGGTTCCTGGGCTGTCAGAAATAGTTTTCCAGGGGCCAACTGGCACCTGGACCAGGGCAGTGACCCTTCCCCTCCACTGAGCACTGGTGAGGCCACACCTCAAATTCTGTGCTGTTTTGGGCCCCTCAGTACAAGGACTTTGAGAGGCTGGAGCGAGTCCAGAGATGGGCAATGGATCTGGTGAAGGGTCTGGAGCACAGGTCTGATGAAGAACAGCTGAGAGAGCTGGGAGTGTTTGGCATGGGGAAAAGGAGGCCCATGGGGGAACTTATTGCTCTCGACATCTCCCTGAAAGTCTTGCCCAAACAGGTTCTTTCACCCAGTGTGCAAGTGGCAAATCCACACTGAGTTATTTTATTTACAGTTCTGTGCAGAAAGGGGTGCTGGGTGGCGAATCCACAAAGTCAGCACAACTACTAATACTTTTCACTCTTTATACATTTTAGCAAAGGCACTAATGTTCATTTGTTAGAAGTTACTTAGTTCTCTTATTAATTCATGTTCTGTCTTCTATTGGTTAATGATTCGCTTGCTTCTCATGTTAATTAGTCTGCATGCTAAGTCTTTCTATTCCTTTGAGTTGGTAGGCTTCTTGAGTCATGATTTTCCACTGTAGGAATTACCTTTTACCCCATGGGAGCTGATTCAGCACAGTTGCTGAGTTGTCCTTATTAATTTCTTCCTCATCTTAGGGGTTTTGCCAAATGTCCTTGTGGCCCATAAATTCTGCATTCTTTGTGTCCACTGTCAGTGGCACATCCTTCTTCCCAAGCTCTTTGTTAACCTTCCTCTAGGTCTCACATCATTCAAACACATCCAGCACGAAACCTTAACAAGGCAAAAAATATTTTTTCTTTCTAATGCCTGGACATCACTTAGACATTGTTAGTTGCAAGGTACACAGAGATCAGATGTCAAAGAACACCCTTTCTTAAAACATTTTTTTTACACATTCCATATATTGGAACCAAAGACGGTTGTAGCCAGATGGTTGGCCTCATCTCCCAGGTAAGTAGTGTCAGCATGACAGGAACAGAGGACATGGCCTCACGCTGTACCAGGGGAGGTTTAGGTTGGACATCAGGAAGAATTTCTTCACAGAAAGGGCGATTGAACACTGGAACCGGCTGCCCAGGGAGTGGAGTCAGATCGATGGACGTGTTCAAGAAACGCTGGATGTGGCACTTAGTGCCATGTTTAGGTGACAAGGTGGTGTTAGGTCACAGGCTGGACTCGATGATCTTGGGAGGTTTTTCCAACGCAAATGATTCTGTGGAAAGCTGTCAGGGAAGGCTGTCTCGGCTAGTCCCATGCCGGGTGAGCCGGGACAAGGCGCAGGGCCCAAGGGACAAGGCACAGGGCCCAAGGGACAGGGCGCAGCCTCTGCAGGCACGCCCGGCCCAGCGGCGGCACCGCGCAATGCCGGACCCCGCGCGTGCCCCGCCGCGTTCTGCCCGGGGCCGTTTGGCCGCGGACCGCCCCGCGCGCGCCGCCGCTTCCGGTGTGGCGCGTTTCCCTTTCCGGCCGTGCGGGGGCAGCCATGGCGTCGCGCAAGGAAGGCTCGGGTGCTGCCGGTGGTGGCTTTGGCGCCGCTAAGGGCAAAGGCAAAGCCGCCGCCGGGGGAGACTCGGCCGTCAAGCAAGTGCAGATCGACGGGCTGGTGAGCACAGGGCTCGGGGCCTCCGCGGGCAGGGGCTGGGCGGGGTGGCCGCGTGGAGCCGCCGGCAGGGCCTGTCCGTGGGGCGGTGCTGCGGCGGAGCCTCGTGTCCTGCCGGGACCGGCGCTTCCCGAGGGGCGAGAACGTCCTCCTACCCCTGCCCAGCTTTCCGGCTGTGGCCAGGCCTTCTGTGCTCGTCCCTGGTGAGGGGAGCGGCTCCCGTCCTGTGTAAGCAAAGGCCGGACCAGGGCAGAGTGAATTGTCTTTAAATGTCCCATTTCGGCTTTCAGTTTTGCCGCCCCTGTGCCAGCGTTTCTATTTTCGGCTTTCCTACGTCATACTTATACCATATACCCAGAAAATTCCGCAGGTGTAAGAGCAGAGCAGCACGGTGGGTTTTTCCTTGATCCGTTGTGCTTTTTGCCTTCTCTGTTAGGGCTGCCAGGACCTACTGCGTTTGCTTAAGGAGAAATAAAATAAACTGACGGGTTGAAGGGAGTTAGCAAAGAACAGTCATCCTAATACAGACAATCAGTGCAAGGCTAAAGTGGAAGAGCATCTCGTGAAGTTGGTTCTTGGCTTTGCTGCTGGATCTTTTTGTGTTGGTTCAGGTCTTAGAAAGCTGGTAATACTACTAATGACACCAGGAAAAACGTTACTTTTTAAGGATAGAAACATTGTTTGTTTCTTCATTATCTTTGCCAAATATCAACAGAACACTGTACAGCTGAAGTGTGGAGGAGAGAGTTGGTACCCTGGTTATGAGAAAGAACATAGTTTTGAGACAAGCTTTGAAGCCTGCCTGGCATTATTAGTGGTAGTCTTCAGCTCTTATTCTGGAGATATACAGTATAGTAAATATTTGGGAAGCGGGAGAATAATTTATTTGTGTATAGTAGGTTTCGTGAAAGAGAAAATTTGAGTCACTTTTTTTCTGCCCGGTTCTGTCCAGCTGTCTGTGTGCCTGTGGCTTCAGTGCATGGAGCATTTTCAAGGAGTGATGAAAACTGACCGGTTGTGAAATGTTCCTAAAAACTCAGCAGTGGATAGCAGGCTGCTCCTGCTGCAGTCTGGTGCCATACACTTTAATAACAGCTGGAAAATTTGATTTATTTTGCTCCTGATTTTTCTCTAACAGACATACAATCTGCTTTGTGAGCTGCTGTTGATTCAGATCAAATGTGAGTGGCCCTGATGCTCTGCTTCTGACAGCCCAGCAAATGATTGTGGTTTTTTTATCTCATGTTTTTTTTTTTTTCCCTCTCCTTGTGTTTTCTTCTGGTACAGTGGTGCCTCTCACATGGAGTCAGTAGAGTGGCAGGTGATTTACTGGAAACTGAGAGAGCTTTCAACTTTCCACCTCCTGAAGATGTCACCTAGACGAAGTGTTCTCAGGACACTGGCATTGGTTCATAAACTTCTGTGACATCTGTGATGGAGAGAAATGTTGGCATAAATTTGCTTGCTTTGCAAACAAAGTGGCTTTTGTTATAAGTCCTTCAAATGTCTCACTGAAATTCTTCTGAAGTATTTCTGATACCTCACTGATTTAAATGTCTTGTCTGCTCTCACAAAGTAACTGGACTTCATCAATCATCTTGATTGGTGAAGAATTCTCCCCAGTCAAGAATTCTGGAGGGCATCAGGGGAGTTGGTGATCTCTTTCTCTTCACTGGTGTCTCATCTCTTGGCAGTATCACAATTAATGAATGCAAAATAGGAGATGCATCAGCCATCTCTCTATGTGAGAGTGTGAAAGTATGTTTCAAAAGTATGTTTGATATTTCAGAGGAATAGTAAAGTAAAAAAAACCCCAGTATTTGTAATGAAAAGAAGTTCTAAATGTCAGGATGTTACCTTAAAACATAATATGTAATGATGCAGCAATATCTACTTTTTGGGCCTCTTTAAAAAATCTAGTATAGATAAAGATCTATATTTATATAGATATTATAGATAAAAATCTAGTATAACATCCTAGCATTAACTTCTTTCTTTTTTTAATCTGTTCAATTTCTTAATAAATAAACTTACGTTGAAATTGTGTTCCAGTATAGGTGATCTAGTCTTTCCAAGAAATTAGAAAATGCAGGGTAATAAATAACCCTCCAGAAGCACATGATAAAATGTGCTTTTTCTTCAGATGAGATGTAAGAATTTGCATATTTGTTTTTGGCCATCTTGACAAAAAATCAGATTAAATGCCACATATTGCATCCTGCTGTCTTTGCTTCCTGTTGTAGAAATTTGAATAGAAATTCCATGTTTTCTTCAGTCAAGTAGCCCAAAGAAAGTTTGGTTACAGTAGTGAACAGGCTTGGGAAAGAGTGACTGGTGGGAAAGAACCTGAGGGTGCTGGTTGACAGCAGCCAAACGTGAGCCAGCGTGTGTGAGCCCAGGTGTCCAAAAACACCAATGGGATCCTGGCCTGGGTCCAGGGTAGTGTGGCCAGCAATGATTCTCCCCCTGTATGCAGCACTGGTGAGGCTGCACCTCGAATCCCGTGTTCAGTTTTGGGCTCTTTGCTACAAGGAAGTCACTGAGGCCCAGGGGAGACCTTATCACTCTCTACAGCCCCTGAAAGGAGGGTGGAGCCAAGTGGGAGTTGGTCTCTTCTCCCAGGGCAACAAGTAATAGGTCAAGAGGAAATCACTTCAGGTTGGTAGAGGGGAGGTTTAGGTTGGATATTAGGAAAAATTTCTTTACTGAAAGGGTGGTTAAATATTGGAACAGGGCACTCCAAGGTGGTGGAATCACCATTCCTCAAAAGGGTTTGAAAAAACATGTAGACATGGCACTTAAAGACATCGTTTCATGGTGAATACTGTGGTGTCGTTGGGTTGTTGGTGGGACCTGATGATCTTAGAGATCTTTTCCAACGTAAACAATTCTCTGATTCTGTGATTATTACAAGCTGTCAGAAGTAATCGTACAGCAATGCCATAATTTGCTGACTAGTTTGGTTTTTTTTTTGTTTTGTTTTGTTTTTTTTTTTTTTTAATTTTTTTTTTTTGCAAAAGGTGTTTATGGACTCGGATTTTTGTATTCTAGAAATTCTTCAATGGGAACTGTATTTTTTGTAATTTAGCTGCTGAAATTAATGAGATTTGGTTCACTGATGTTATAGTCTTTTCTTTCAGTAAGGTGTGATAAATTCCAAACTGTAAGCTGATGGATTTTAGAACATAAGAAATAACTATTCCTTTGAATGAGTACAAAAGATTCTAGATTTCCATCAAATCTTGGAGACTTCTCTAAAATGCTTCCCTAGTGAAACTTCTGACCCTACTACACTGTCTAAAATTGCACTTATGGTGGCAATTTATGCATTTCTCATGATTTTAGTACTGATATCAGGCAACAAGAAAACTGTGGAGGCAGAAGTGAACTGATGTATCATTCAAAGGCCTAAGATCTGGTAGGGTAAGTAGCATTTTTGCAAGATGAGCATCAAAGTCAGTGTCATTCAGAAATTGAATTAATATCCGAAACCAGATACTCCATGTGGTGGATTGTGGGTTGTCTCAGACCACTAATACCTAGGTGA
This sequence comes from Acridotheres tristis, assembly GCA_037013685.1. Lineage (NCBI taxonomy): Eukaryota > Metazoa > Chordata > Aves > Passeriformes > Sturnidae > Acridotheres > Acridotheres tristis. Next base: position 135,657,439 of record CM072886.1, on the reverse strand, counting down.
TGGATGGATATATGGAAACTTTCTTCTGGAAAATAACAGCTGTGGGATGGGAGATGGGGAGCTCTTAGCAAGGCAAGTGTGCTGCTAGGCGAGATAAATGTTTTTATTAATCACATTTGCCTTCAGAGTAGTTCCAAGGCACTGTATTTTTACTGGGAAGGCATTTCATTCTCTGCAAATCTTCTGCATGATGTTATTCTAGGAAGGAAGGTAAAAGTAACTAAATTCATCTAACTAAACTCTTAAGCTCAAAAATTACTTCTTCTTTTTAAATCTTACCCTTGCATTTATTTACACATTCAAAAAGTTTCACACCCAGGAATGGTTCTGAAGAACAGTGTTAGCTGACTGAAAAAGGTTTGCTTATACATCTCTTGCACAGTAATATAACTAGATTCTTAACTAATGCTAAAGGATTAATATGTGCATTGCTTTTGTAATTTCATTAATGGGAATGATGATTCCTTTTTTACTCAACCACTGCATATGATTTGTTTTTACACTTAACGTCCATTGCACAAAAAATTTACATATTGTAGGAAGCAGAAAAAGTTATGCAGGCTTCTCAAAATGCCTATTGGTTTCCATTCTTATATCTTCATAACTGCTGGTGTGAAAAAGCCTTACTACTAGTAACAAATTACCATTAAACCTTAGATATCTTAGTAAGTTTGTTTATAGTAAATATAAACATACGTTAGCCAAAACATAATTATGTCAAGAAGATGGTTAGAAGTTGTAGGCCTTGTCTGCATTTGTGCAGCACCATCACCGATGTGGCTGTAGTGTCACTTCTCTTGTGTCAGATACCACTGATTTAATCAAAGATTGTTACTTTAAGCTTCATTACATCATCCCGGATTTGGTGATGGTGTAGTGTGCCTAGTGCTTTGTATTCTTATCTATGCTAAGTGTATCTAGAGGATTTATTTATTTATGTAGAAAAACTAGATAAGAATATGTGAGACTACATTTTAAAAAACCCCTCACATCATTGTTGGATTCTTTTTCAGTTTCATAGTTTTGAAACTTAAGTTGCTTGTGCCTTGTTTTTTTATTACCATCCATTTTTGCTGTAGAGGATTTGGGTACATTGGACTGTATCCTCAGCTGTTCATAGGGAGGAATCCTTCAGGATGGTATGTTGGATCACAGTAAATGAAATAAGGTACCATGGTTACAGAAAATCAGTTTCTAAGACTTTTCTTGCAAATGTTTGTGTAAGCACTTTTTAAAATGACAACTTTTGGCACTCTTGAAAGAAAGCATTCAATTTCCATAGTGTTTGAGTAATTTTTTAGTACTGGTGAAGAAGCCTTTATTGAACTGGCTGAAATCTGTGGCGTTTCTTAAGTTGTGAATATTGTGCTTTTCCTAGCATTTCTTGTGGTTTTTTTTTTCCTTTTTTACCCTTTCTGAAGACTTTGCAAGAATGCACAGTGGTGGGTTCTGCCTGCTGTTATTTGTAGAGTTTCTTGACATTGCAGAGCTGTAGAATAGTATTTTAGGATATAACATTCTTCAGGGTGTATTGCATTTTATGTGTCTTCCAAAGGAGTTAAAAGGGAATTTTAAGTTGAAGTTTAATCTTGTTAACTTTTCCTTGACCTGTTTCCCTAAAAAATTAGATCACATTATGCTGGCTCTGAGAGTTGGTGTGTGAATTGAATACTGGCTTGATGTATTCGTGCATACCTTGACCCATGGGAAAGACAGAATAGCTTTGTTTTATATTCTGTTAATCTTCGTATGTTAACAGTGAGTTGCATGAATCTAACCCAGAAGGGAACTTCTGACATATAATCTGTGCTTAAATTCAGAAGAGAAAGCATTAATGTGTGCAGGTAAGTTGAAAGGGCAAGAGACTTCTTGGAATATAACAATTTCCAGGTTTAGCGAAATTTCTTGAACTGCAGTGGGTAAAATACCCATATCATGATGGTCTGAGAATGCAAATTTCGGTGTGTTTTGTCAGTGGATAGCAGTGCATATGTGCTAACAGAGCACAAACTTTAAATGATTTGTAAGAGTGCAGTGGTGCACTCAGCATCTCCTAAGTGTCATGGTAAGTGTACCCTAGTGAGGCATTTAGAACTGGAACATCTGGTATCGCTTCATGCCATGAAACCAGTGTGCTGACAAAAGGAGTTAATCTAAATGTGGAGGTGGCTTAAATGTCTTGAGCAGTGTTACACTTCAAGACTTTAAGGGGAAAATCTTATTTCGAAACAGGCTTTTCTCTTTCGCTGTGTGCAAAGAGAAATAATGTGTTGCCCTCTACACTGCTGTCATTAGCAGTTAAAGTTCTCGGGTTTTTTGTCCCTCTTCCATGCATATCGAACTGGTCTCTGGCATGGTAATTGTGTATTCATAACTCCTGTGAAAACAGTAGATCATGCTCTTGTGATTCCTATTTGGTTGTGTTGATACTGAGGACAAGAGTATTTCCATCAGGTATCTTTCGAATAACTTCCTACCTTTTAGTCTACATCTAAATTGCAGCAGATAACAATAATTACCTTTTGTCCTGGTTGGTGTGAACTTTGACTCCATGTGTTGGAAGGTGACCAGTGATGGCTTTGTTACTGAGGCAGTGTGTTAATGTCTGCTTGCACACTGAACGTTGCTAAATGTTCTCCTTTGGTTTTCAGTTTATTATAAGAGAATTAGAGCTTTGCAGCTGACGTTCAGTGTGGTGTAGGTGAGGTCAGTGTTCCCTGAACTGCAGGCCCCAGGGAGAAACTGATCAGGTACAGATACTGAAAGGCCCTTGGTGGTGTGTATGAAATGAGCAACTCCACACCCTATTCGGGCTTAGGACTTTTTCTTCCACCTCTTAAATAAATCTTACAGACCATATGAAAAACCTTGTAGGAAGAGGAGACAACTTTATTTTTTTTACCCTTAGTCTTTGAAAAAGGATCATATATCTTCAACTTACTGTTGCTATAGTATTTTATCATTAATCTTTCTTTGCCAGTGATATTTTTTGGAACATCCAAAAAAAAGCTCAAAATACCTTCTCAGTGATGGTATAGTTTTGACCATACTTTTCTTTCATATTATTTTTAATCTTCCAGCGGCATTAAGATTGCAGAGATGTGATACTGGCTTTGCCAACAGTGTGTAGCAGTTTAATTAGGTTACCACATAACAGAATCATATCGACTTAATGGAAAGTAAATAAATTGTTAGTGTACCAAATGAAAAAAATCAGGCTTGTATAATAAATATTCTTGTTAGTATTTTGTATGATTATTCAATAATCTAAAACCAAGACAATAGAGCTTAACTTTGATCATGTCTTTTGTAATGTGGATACACAAAGTAACTTCAGCATAAGTGTGGGAATATTTTTGAATGACTTGTACATGGATAATTATTTCAGATAAGCATTCTATTAATTTCTTTTGGCTTAATCAAAATTTTAATTTAATAGGCTTATTTACTCACTGGAGTTTGAAGATAGGCCTGAATTTTGCTTTATGCATGCAATAACAAGCTAATTCTCTTTTGTAAATATTTGAGTTTTTTTCTGGAAAGTGTTAGGATGTTGCCTTGAGCATGTAAGACTTGTTAGTCTTTGTCTTTGTTCTGCTCATGCGTTGTATCCTGCTTTGCAGTGTGTTTGCTGCACATCCTTTCTGTTGCTTGGAGCCCATATCTGTGCAAGAAGCAAGGTGCATACCCCTTCCTGTTTAGCAAATTCTTTGGTCTTTAGAAGCTTGGAGGTATAAATCAGTTATTGATATTAGGGGATTTTTTTGTGCATTCCTGAGAAAAGTATGCAGTCTGACAAAATTCTTCATCAATGTAGGGCTGAGTTTTGAGCACTTAGGTCTTGGGTTTTTTTACTATTTCATTATTATCAATGCAAAAAAACCCAAAACTGTTTTAAAGCTTTTTAAACTTTAAAAATCGTAGGATATTTGCTGCAGCTGTCATCATTCCTTGGAAACAATTTGAAAGCCATACTGCCTTCTCCATTGGCAGTCTCAGTGATAAAATTAGAATGGTTGTTTTAAATCTCATTGTCACAGTAGCTGTTATTAGAAATTGAACTCTTCTGGAAGTGATTTTCATGTGGCAGTGTTCAGATGATGATACAAAGGCAAATCTCTGTGTGAAAGATGGGAAAGCTGAAGCAATAACTGACGTTCATGGTTTGGGCTATTTTTTTTTTTTTTTAAATTTTATACTTCTAAGTCAGCAGGAAAACTGAGACTCCACGTAGGCTTGGTTCTCTGGATTGCACTAGCTGTTACTAGGAGGATCTGTCTCTTGAAGCCCCATAGCACATAACCAAGTGTTTGCCAGAAAGGCTGAGTGTTTCAATGTGGAAAAAACTGTTGTGCAAAAAAGTTATGAATCATTAAAATGATATGGAAGTCATATCCAGTAGGGATTTTACTGGTTACTTGGAAGCATCTGTTGAATGCATATGGAAGTCATGATTTAAAGACACACCCTTAAATAGCATATTCCACTTTCATTGTGCAGGGTATGTTTTTTGGAAATGATCAGTAGTCTCAGATGAGCCCCCACTCCCTCCTCCCCATCTAAGTCTACTTAACTTTGCTAATTTTTGAAGGTCAAATAGATAAAGGTAACTGTTGTGCAGTTTTTCTTCAGCTTCAAAACGGTAGCAGTCTGGCACAATCTGATTAAAGAATAGACTGTTAACTAAAATTGCTGCTGCTGCTTTTGGCTGTCATCTTTAAATCTTTTTATAGGAAGCTGCTAGAAGTTGATGCTGAAGAAAACCTTATACTTGCAATACACTCCTCTCTTGGTGAGTGCCATGAATTTTGAACAATCGTGATTCACTAATACACAGAACATAGGTATCGACTGTATGTTGAAGTACAAATGTAAAGCTCTGGTGTTTTGAGCAGAAAATGTTGAAACTGTGCCTGTGTCTACCACTTCTATATAATTTCCATATGTTGTGCTCTGAAGGAGTGTATTTGTCAACTTTTGTTCTTGTAAGGATGGCTAGATATTGAATTCATTAAAAATAATGAATATGAATTGTATCGGCAATTTGCAAAAACTGCCTGAAATACTGAATGTTTTCAAAAGTTTTTTATTCAGTGAGATTTGGGAAATAGAAGAATTAATACACTAAGTAGTCCTGGGGAAATGCTCCATCCCACTTGGAACAGCAGAATTTTGGCTGTTAATCTCATTACATCCCTCTCACTGCCTCCTGACAGTGTGCTAATAACATCTATGCCCTGCCACTCCACGATTGAGATCCTGGGCTGTCTTACGGAAGTGTTCCTATAAGGAAGTGATTCTGCAGTGCCCCTGGCCTTGACGGTTTCCATGGGAATGTGCACGAATCCATGTACTGTGAAATATGTTATGAAACTTTGTATTGCAGAGAACTGCATTTTACCAGCGTGTGAACACAGCAATGGGGAGTTTCAATACGCACGTAATGGTGCGTTTTTACTTACATTGAGGCAATATTAACGTGTGCTAATGGCTTGTGATTAACCCTGGAGATGGCTGTTAACCTGAAGTGCTGTAAAACTCAAATGTAGTGGGACAAAAATGAAGAAGAGATTGGTCTGTTTGGTAACACACACCTTGATTAGCATTCGTTATTTTTCTGTTTTAATAACCTTTGCTTTTCTCCACTGTTTAATTAGTTTTTCCTTTGATGTACTGCAGTTTGTATTTAACTGCTTCCTTTTGCAAGAACAAGCAGCTCACTTGGACATGAGTAAATAAATGACTTAAACAGCTATTTCATGGTACCTACAAGACATTGGCTGATGAATGTAAATTCCTGGCAGAGTCAAGGAAAACCACAGCCTATGAAAACCCAACACGCCTCTAGCCAAAACCCAGTAATCTTCCTTTCTAGTGTTGTACTTGTGCAGAAACAGGCTTTGTGTCTGTACTATTTCAGTTCTTCAGTCTGAACGCCACATACCTGTGGAGTCTTGTCTCAGTTTGTCTTTTCCATTTTATATTTTGGATATTAACCAGTTTTAGTTCTAGGTATTGAGAAATGGCCTCTTTCATGTTCTGTGTCTGGTTTTACATGAAATCTGTTTTTTTGTAATTTGAAGTAGCTTTTTTTATAGGCTATGATTTTTTTAAAAAAAGTCTTTGTGACTTTGAAAGTATCCCAGTAACAGAATGAGTGAGCAGCTAACCCATGTTTGGAGCAGCTGAGTTTGCTTCCAGTGGGTGAACAGCATGTGTGTCAATTACTTGACAGTGTCTGTAGGAATCTGGGCTTGCACTGTGGGAACAACCACCTTGGCTGGAAGTGGGGGCTGTTGGAAGATACAGCCAGGCTGTGTCACTGTAGGGAGGGCCCCTTCTTGTTAAAATGGTTTTCCTTCTTGCTTTTAGGGAGATTCTAGAGCTCTTGAATTGCAGAAGTTTGGAAGTAGTTCTTAAAAAGAGAAATAAAGCAACTGAAAGAGCAGGTACTTTAGAAGTATTTTCTGTGAGGCATTTTCAGATGTGGTTGAAGCTTTGCTTTCAGTTTGTGTTGAGCATGCTGCTGAGTTCACATAATCTGTGCAAGAGTATTCTTGCACAGAAAATGAAAAATTAACTGAATTTCTACTTTTTCTAGACTAAACTTCAGGGTAAGCAAAGTACAGCTTTTTCAGCCGTGCCCCAAGCAGTGCACATAAGCAGTTAATGTTCAGGAAGAAGTGATAAAATGCTTCTTGGCTTGTCACTGACTAAAAATTGTGCTTTGAATCGGCCACTTACTGAGATAAAGTGACAAAGGATGTTATATCTGGCTTGTTGCTGTGTATGGATATTATCACCTTTGTCCTGTTGGAAAAAACCCAACCAAATGCTGAAGGAAAGTGAGATGGCTATAAGCAAGAGGTAATCTGGAAAACCATCTAGATTCCTACAATTACGGGGGAAATAGTTCCTAAACCGAGCAGAAATGACAGAAAAGATTTGTTAAATTAACAATCTATTATGATTTGGGTAGTTTTATTTAGTTTCATGTACATACTGTGAAGCAGAAAGGTTATTGACATTCCCTCATGCAGTTAAGTCATCTGAAGTCTTGATGTTTACAAAGTAAGCAAGTGTTATTGTACCAAAGGATATAATAAGACACTTGGGGACCAAAAAGCCTTGGATCTTCCTCATGTGCTTCCTAATACTCAAAAATAGTAATACAGTACAAAAGCATGTAACATCATTCCCCCCATAGTTCAAGATGGACTATTTTCCATTCAGTTTAACATGGATTTCCACAGTGGTGTGGTGCTGAGGACCTACATGAGACAAAAACAACAGACTCCTGTAATTTATAATTTCAGTGTGAAAATATATGTAGCATCCTCTGCTTGAGGAACACCTGTGAACAATACACATTGTTCATTGTTGAATTTTGGCTCAGCTCCGAGAAACCTCTGCTCATGTCAAAAAGATATTTTGATATTTGCACCCTATTGAGATGGTATGAAATGGCATGCATCATTCTGTTATGCTTCCTATATGATTATTGTTTCTAAGCCCCAAATTTCTGTCAAGTTCAGAAATAAGATTTTAACATCTGGTGTTGAATTAGCTGTTGAGTGACATAAAATGTAAGCTTACTATTTCAAGAACTATATTTACAAAGACTGTATAAATGTTGGTGCTTAGGCTCTAGCAAGTCAAGATAAAGGTAAATTATTGTGGGGCGTTTGAGGTCTTCTGTCCAAAGGATGACTGCTACACTTGCTTGATAAAACAGTGAGGGCTAAGGCTAGTTATTTCTGAAGTTGCTGTTCAAAACAACATTTTTCTGAAGTTACCTTGCTTTTGAAGTCTACTCAGTCTTGGCCTTAGGTTTTTCTACAGAATGTTTAGATTAAGTATCTTTTTGATTACTTCTCAGGGAATTATTTGTTTTTTTTTTTGGTTTTTTTTTTTTTTGGCTACCAAACATAGTTACGACTGAAGAAATCTGCCAAAACTTTAAGATGTTGAAGGTCTTAATGGAAAACTATTTTTAGAATTTTTTTCCTTTTCCTGAGATAAAATTGGTCTAACACATGTAAGAGTTTTTATTCTAAAGTTAAGTACGAAGAAGAAAAGAAAAAAATGTCTAGACGACATCTGTTGTGTCAGGAATAGTCAAAATTGCAGTTCTGTTCAATAAGAGAATCTAGAAGAATTCAAAGATCTCTGCAGAGAAGCTGGAATATGCATTTAAGTTAATTCTGTGCTTATTAATAGATATTACTGTATTTCTTGAGATTAGTATAACATGTAAAATTCAGTTTCACCCTAACCTTCAGTTTCATAGAGTGGTTTGGGCTGGAAGGGACCTTAAGAATCATCAAGTTCCAGCCCCCCTGCCATGGGCAGAGACACCTTTCACAAGACCAGATTGCTCAGAGCTCCATCCAGCCTGGCCTTGAATACCTACAGTGATGGGGCATACACAGCTTCTTTGGGCAACCTGTGCCTCACCACCCTCACATTTAAGGATTTTTTTCCTAATATCTGATCTAGAATCACTCTCTTTGAGTTTGAAGCTATTCCCCCTTGTCATGTCACTACATGTTCTTGTAAATGATCTCCATTATCCTTGTAGGCTCCCTTCAGGTGCTGGAAGGCTACAGTCAGGTCTTTTTTTTTCCAGGTCGAACAAGCACAAATCTCTCAGCTTTTCCTCATAGGAGAGGTATCCCATCCCTCCGATCAATTTGGTGGCCTCCTCTGGATTCACTCCAACAGGTCTCTGGTCTTTCTGCATTGAGGACTCCAGAGCTGGACACAGCACTGCAGGTGGGGTCTCATGAGAGCGGAGTAGAAGGGGCAGAGTCACCTGCTCGGCCTGCTGCCCGCACTGCTTTGGATGCAGCCAGGACACATTTGGCTCTCTGGCCTGCGAGTGCACATTGCCAGCTCATGTTCAGCCTCGCATCCAGCAGCACCCCAAGTCCTTCTGGGCAGGGCTGCTCTCCATCTGAGCTTCCCCCAGCCTGTGTTGGTACCGAGGTGGCCAGTGCTGACCCAGGTGCAGCACCTTGCCCTTGTTCTTACTAAACCTCATGTGGTTCCCGTGGCTGCTTCTTGAGCTTGTCCAGGTCCCTCTGGATGACATCCTGTCCTTCGGGACTGTCAACCACACAGCTCAGCTTAGTGTTGAACTCATGCCATGACTTTATGTGGTGGTGAGGCTTGAGCCATGAAGGTTCATATCCAACAGCTATGAGACCAGGGTATCAACCTGTTGATTTTGTGCTTCTGACATGTTGTCTGTCACAATGCTTTCTAGAACCCATTTCTGTGGACTGCACTGATTAAGGTGGAATTTTTTATGTGTGTCTATAAACATCTGTCTCCTTAATCATCGGAGGAGCAGGTCATGTGTATCAGACATATGTTTTCTTACTCTTAATTGTTACAATGATATCTTTAATTTACTTCAGAGTTCCTTTTCTCCTGGCAGGAATGTTGAGAGTCTCTGTTATTGTCTTATCAAGTGGTGCTGTAGCCAGGAGACAGATCAGCTCAAGGCAAATTTTTGCTTGGTCAGCTTCCAGAACTTGTCTTTTGTAAGTGTAGGATAAGCACTTATCTGTAGTGTGTAAAAACCTCATCTGGAACTATTAAAATGTTAACATTGCTCATGTTTCATGATATCTAGGTTTTTTTGTATTTTTTTCCAAGTCTTTGTTTAAAAACAAAGCCATTCCATGCTTACTTGAGGATTTCAGAACTGTTTAATTAAATTTCATTTTTGCATAGCTAATTGGTTGTTTCAGCACTATACCAGTTGTAGATTTGCTTTTGGTGTAGGTTTACCTGGGGAAGGAGACATGGCCACTAAATCAGAGTAAAATATGGCATGTATTCATGTGCATATTAATTGCTAAACAGTTCAACTCTTTAAAAAGATGTTGATTCTAGGCATCTCTGAGGTTAATGCAATTGCTTGAGTCATTGTTAGTAATGACTAACATTGTGATCTATCCATTTACAAAGCTGTATTATTAGTTCTCTCTTGATTTTGGTTTATGCTATAAGTTTAAGTTTAAAATTGCTTGTGCGGAGACACTCAAATATAAAAGTTCATGGTTTGAGTTTTAAAAATTTGGATGGGGTGCTACATATATGATCTGGATGTATTCAAAATGTATCACACATTATTAACAGTCATAGCTTTCAAGACCGTTTTGCCAAGCTAAATATTGATCACTGTTACAGTAGTGTTAAGTACTGAGAGGATGTGAGCGTCGTGGCACCTTCCATGTTAATGCTGAAACCAGCCACATAACACAGTTATTTAGTCTCTCTCCCCATCCTCTTCCCCAGATGCTGGCAATTGATGCTAGTGGTTGTGACCACAAAGCTTTCTTGGGTGGCAAAAAATGTTAAGCATTTAAAAAGATATAAATGCTTAATTTGAGACTGTAGATCAGTGTGCTACATACATCATGTATCCAGTGGGCTAACAGAAGCTCTCTCTTGTTTGCTCTCACATGTGTAAGGCACAGCACAGGTACTGGAAATCTGGTTTCAATTGGTGATGTTCAGCTCTCTGGACCACTGCCATAAATGAATCCTCAGTGCTTTGATTTGCTGTTGTTTCTCTTTAGATAAATGCACAAATGTGCATTTTGGTGTATTCATGTCCCTACAGTGGGATCTTCACAGACCCCCCAAAGGCTCCCCATACTTCAGCTGCTGGTTCATGTTACACGTATTTCTGTAGTGGGGTACAAACTTTTGAAATTAACAACTGTGATGTCGGGATGTAGCTCAATTTAAAATCTGGCGGTATGCAGTTAAAATATGTATCTTTGATGTTCTTAATAGTTTCAGAATGGCTTTTTAAATTATTTAAATTTTTTTTAGTATGACTTCATTCTTAATGTTTGAGCAGTGCTTTGAAGATTTGAAGATTAGGAGCACTGCAGAACTGCAAGGTTTTTTTTTTTAATTGAGGATTAATGGTTGTTAAAATCTGACAAGTGGCTACTCCAAGTGATTAAATTACTTTGGTGTTTTGAACACTAAATTTACGAGGCTGGGGGACTCGTGAATTTTATTTAAGAGTTGTATATCCTTTTCTAAAGAGTTGCTATGTACCTGAATATTTCTTACATGCTAATTTACTAAATCATGCTGCATATAATTATTGACTTGTGTTCAGAGTATTAGAGTGTAGAAATCCAAGTTGTTGTTTTGTTTTTTTGGTTTTTTTTTTTGTTATTTGATACATTTTCTTCTTAAAAACATAACTGCGTTACTTAAGTAACAGTAGCAGTTGAAGTGTGGTTTGGTTTGGATACTGTTAATCTTGTGTAGTTATGGCGTAGCAGTGAAGGGTCTATGGGTATTTAAAAACAATCATAGCTTGTACAAAGGACAGTATCTCCTATTAGGGGAATAGTTGGAAGGGAATTTTAAATGGTGTTTGGCAAGTGAATCAGTATTGACTGAAAGATGCTTGTGCTTGTGTTAATTTAGATTTCTTTGGGATTTTTTTAAGTGTTATTTGGAGAAATTGGTATTTTTTGATGTGCAGTGTTACTTGCATTACTTGAATTATTTATATTACTACATGTATTTTCAGACTAATATAGCTACTCTGATTCTGTTCTGATGCTTCACAAATATAACGTCTTTTTCTTTTAGGAAATATCTAGATACAAGCTAGTGCTCATTTTCCTTGAGTGTACGTTTATTCAGTATGAAGTATTGGTATGTACATTCAGTCAGAAATGTCATGGCATTGGTGTTTGCATAGTGGTCAGCTCTTCCTGCTGTATCTAGACTAGCAAACAAATGGAAATGATATTTTTAGTGTTGTAGGTGATGTTATTACTAGAGAAATAGTTCTGCTTTACACATGCAGACCTGTTTTTAGTACTGAAACACAAGTTTCAGAGCACATTTCCTGCTTGATCATATGGTAGTGTTTTGGTGGGAGGTTTTTCAATCTGAGTTGAAGAGTCTGCTGTATAAGAGACTGGTGTCTTTTGTGCTAAATAAAACTGTCCAGAACAAAGAACGAAATGAAAACAAGAATCCTGTGTCATTGGATGCATCTTTTTATAAGTGATTTCAGTAGCTAATGTATTTTCCAGTGCAGTCATAAACACAAACTTCTGCAGTGTCCTAATGGTTGTGAAATATAGAGTATTGAGTTCATGAACTTCTGTGCTCCCTTTCTCAGACTCTGTTGGAAAACAAGGTTGCAGGTAGGCTTAAATCCCTGGAGTCTGTATCTCCCTGGATAATGTCTGCTCTGGTCTTCAGGCTGGAGATGGAAAAGTGCAGGCTTGTGTAATAACTTCATTGTGTATTGGGGTATTTGGTTAACATTTAAGAGCTTTGAACTCCTAGTTTTCTTTCTCTGAAAAATCATTGATACTCTGTGACAGCCCATGCTTGTTTCATTTGTGGCTGCTTTCTGTGAGCAATTATCATCAGAAACGCTGCAGCAAATTGGCATCGTATCACAAATGCTCCTGGAATGAAATCAAGCAGGCAAACAGTCCTCACATTAACAGGGACAGTCAGTGTGCATAGACAGCTCAAGAGAAAATGAGAAAAATACTGGAAAAGGTGAAGCTTACAGGACTGTAAAGGTGCTGAGAATAGTTTTATAGTAGACAGGGAGCTCTCTATGCTGTAATTTGGCAGAGTAGTCATGGATTCTTTGGCTGTAGAAGACAGGGCTTATGGCAAATATATGTGATAAACCTTAGCTTTACACTAAATGCAAGTTGAATAGTGTTTATGTACTGACTCTGTGGTACATTCATCTTCTACATCCAGGTGATCTCAAACTGGTGGTTGCTGTACTGCTTCCATCGATGTTAAATACTGCTTCACTGACCACTGATCCTGATTTCCTTACTGTTTTCCCATGAAATGAGATGCATATAGCCAAAGTATCTCTTTGTGTCTCTGCTCTGTAGACTTTTTTAGCAAACTGGATAAAAAGGTGTGGCTGCAAAGGACTTGAGTGACAGATGGGAATGTCTATTGCAGTGAAATGTTGTTTTCTGCCTGTGATTGAGAAGCTTCAATGCAAGTGTATCTAGATGCAAGAGGAAGCACAAGTGAGTGATACTGTAAATAAGCAGGGAATCAGTGGCTGCTAGTCCAGTTTGATACTTACATCCAGTTTAGTTGGAAATAGGTATTTCTTTTCAGTTTTACCCTTTCTGCCCTGCCTCCAAGTAGGCTGCATATGAAGCTCGTTTTCCTGTTTTAGCCCAAGAAGGCAGTGTATTTGTGAATAATTTCTATTCTAGTCTCCTTTTTCTTTCATTTAACCTGTATTGTGGTACTTTAATACGTTAATGGTGTTTTACAAAAAGTGACATCTAATCCACAAAGGAGAAAGCTAGGGACAAATATATGTTCCTGATGTGTAAGAATGAGCTTAACTTCCTTCTTTATTCCCCCTCCCCTGTGGAATGTTCAGTAAGAGCCAGTACTTGTACAAAGTCTGTTCTAAGGGCATTTGAGCTGAAATCTACTAAGCGATTCTGTTTGCTGGCAGATGTTAAAGTAGTATTGCTTTAATGAAAACATAATCATCAGACATCTTCTGTTGAATTTTGAATGGATGGATTAGGGTTTAGTAAAATAAACCTCTCTTACACTGGACAAAGCATAAGTTCTTTCAAGTCAATGTTTGTGGTTGGTGTCTTACCTTATTGTAGTTCTTTTTCTTGAGTATAAAATGTTATTTAAGTATGAAGTGTTGCTAGCAAATGACTGACTGTTTTTGAGTGGTTTTGTTCATACTGTTCCAATTTACAGTATCATCTCATGACAATTATTCATTGTTGAGTTCAGATTTAAGGAAGTGGGAATTATATTGTTAAAAATACTACGAGTAATTTGTGCATTTTTTTTCTTTTATGATTGATTTTTCTTAAATACCCTGTGACACACCATTCACATTATATAACGTGAACTATCATCTGAAGTAAAACTGCAGTGAGATGTACTTTGGAACATTAATGCAATTGAATTTTGATGTGATCTGCACCTTCTAAAAAGTTTCTACCACATTCTGCATGGTTTTTTAAGATGTTTTGTTAGTTTCTTGTTCATTGTCAAGAGGGGGTTTATTGGGCCTGCAAGATACTGTTAAAAGCTCACAGTTAAAAGCAACAAGCTAAAGTAAAAACGATCAATATTTCATTTTAGAGTGTATTTCAGAAAATTGGTTTAGAACTGCATTTTGATGGTTCATTTAGTGGTCTTGTATTTTCCCTGTAATATTAAGATGGCTGGCTGTTCCTCAACTTGTATTAAAATTGCTGGTGCTTAAGCCAATAGCTTACTTGGTTTGCAGGTCTAATCTATGCAACAAATGTAAAATTACAGTTTTGAGGACAAAAATAATACATTGCATATTATGATTTTATTGTTTTGTGTTCCAGGTTGTGTTGAAGATCATTAAACATTACCAAGAAGAAGGACAGGGAAATGAAGTGGTCCAAGGAGTGCTGCTTGGTCTTGTGGTGGATGACAGACTCGAAATCACAAATTGCTTCCCTTTCCCTCAGCATACAGAAGATGATGCAGACTTTGATGAAGGTAATAATTATAGTTTTGTGAAACTTAGGCTAAAAAGAAACCTGTATGGGCTAAAAAGGATTTTTTTCACTCAGAGTGAGCAGAAGCTTGTATGTATTCAGAGTGGATTTTTAGTATAGCTTGAGGTGTTAGCAGGTTAATCGAAGTGCCATCCTGAATATCCAACATAAAGCTTGTCTGTATAAGGGAAGTTATAGGGGATAAATACTGTATTATATGGACATTTATTTTAGGATAAGGCTGTCCACACAGGAAGTTATATTAGTTTCTGTCTGTAATTCATAATCACTTTAAAGCTTTTTATGGAGATGGCTGTGTATGTGTGTGCATACATACACATCTGGATGTAGCTTGGCACATAGATTGCCTCTCTGTGGATTTGCTTGTACATTGAAAGCCTGGAGAGCGGAGCTTTTTAAGTTTTAAGAGTCTTTGACTTACTTGAAGTCTGGGTGATCATTTTGCTTTCCAAGTGGGCTAGAATGGTTTCTATCATGAGTGGTTTCTATCTGTCTCAGTGCTTTTTGCTGGTCCTAGTGATGTTTTGTTACTGACACAGTAAGTTAGTATGATTGGCTTGGCACAGAGTGACATCAAATTTATACAGCAAACTTAAAAGACTTGCAATTCTGATCTTGATATTGTAAGTATGCATGTGTGCATTTAATGATACTAGTAGAAAAACTTTATTAGGGCATAAAGAGTCAGAGTCATAACTTCAAGAGTAACTAAAGAGGCAATACAGTCAAAGTAGTTGCAGTTGATTCTGTTTTGATAATTCAGTTTGAGCAAGATCACTTAATCCGTAAGTATAAACTGCTTTCTCTTGCTAATGAGATTAGATATTATTAAATTAATATAACAGAAGAATCTTGGACCCTGCTTTTATAGCAGAGATAATTTTAAGAATTCTTTGCAATTTCGTAAGGTTTCATAGCTGTTTATTGCTTCCTTTGTGGGATTATACAGTTAGCTCAAATTAAAACTGCAAAAGAAAAAGGAATCTTAATTGTCCTTCAATAACACGATGCTTGAGTCAGAACTATATTTTACTAAAGCCTAAAAAAAGTTTTAAAGATTACTTCTCTTCTGGAGCTCTTCAAAGGATTGAAGTAATCTAAATTCTTAATTGGACCCTGTGCTTCATTTTTTCTGTAGAAAATGGCTGAATTATTTCCGTGTAGCTGATAGGAGAGTAAGAATTGAAACGAATTTCTCAGTGTCGGGGATGGGTTCAGCTCACTGTAGGATGGCTCCCATGCTGAGCTGTAAGCCTGTGATCTGGTATGCAGGGTTCAGCTCTTCGTGTTTGGGAGAAACTTCATTCCAGGAAAGTGATTTTTGGTACTAGTCTTTCTTTTTCCCTTTTTTAGCAAGTAGGCAATAATCCTTTCATTAAGTAAGGTCCAAAGGCAAAGCTTCCTTCACCTGGACCCCTTAGCTTTTCAGCTTTCTGTTCCCATGCTGTGGGCACAGAAAGCAGAGCAAACTCTATCCAGTGTGGGAAGTGAGCCTGTGGCAGTGAGGCTGTTGCTGCCTCTGACAGTGGTGGGAAATCTGCAGCCAGGTCGGGGGAGCTTGCCTATGCTGAACCGTCTAAGCCAGTTCAGGAGAATTTCCCATTGGTTTCCATCTTCCCTAGCCTGTACTACATGGATCACAGATATTTTGCCTCTGTATTCTTCTCAGTGAAATACAGTTAAATAGAGTGAACCATTTAGGAAATGGAAAGTGCTCATGTTCATTCTTTATTCCCTTTATCTAGGGGTCTGTTGAGCTCTTTAACCTATGTGGTAGAGCCTAGGGAAGATGAAAACCTAAACAAAATGGCTGTTGAGGTTGCTAGCTTTAGCCTTTGGTATCTTTTTAGACTCCTCAGAGTTGTCTTCTGTCTTGCCAATGTGAAAAACAATAATATTTTATAAATGCCCCGTTTGTTTTCCCTGGAGCTGTGTTTCCCTATGCAAGCATCCTGCCAAATTTTCAAAAGATTCTTTTTCCTTCTAGATGAAGATAATTCAAGTAGAGAAATCTCTTGTTATGTGCCAGAATGTTAAAATTCAGGATGCTAAAAACAAAAAAAACCAAGGCACCTCCTTCCCCATAAGACTTGTGTGTTATTTCAGTACCCTATCTGGCTTTATATATTTGCACAAATTCAGGCCCATAGATACAGAGGGAAAGTATAAGGGCCTTGACACTTTAGCACTGCTATCACACAGAATAATACTTAATGTTGTGCTCTTGTGTCAGGATGATGTTGCATCATCTTCTGCCTTAGTGTAGGCTTTCGTGGTCTTGAGGTGATTGTTGTTAAGAGAATTTGAGCCTTTGTACAGGAGAGTGATATTTGAGCAAATAAACTGTTGGGTAATTGGCAAGACACATGTATGTGAACGTTTTCCTCTTTTAAGCTGTGCAAATCTAATATAAAACACATTTTTGAGGGTGCTAAGAAAATATCCTTAAATTGAACTTGAAATAGGTATGCATGATATTTAAAATCAGTTTGATAAAGATGTATTTAACCTTGCTTACAACAACCATTTCTTCAGATATGCATAGTTATGCTTTTGTTATGGTGCCATTTTGTCTCTTGCTGCTAGTGCCTGAGATAATATGAAATTTTGACTATTTGCTGTTAGAGAATTCCTTCAAAAATTGTTATTTTTAAAAAAACATATCTGAACTTGTTCTTTTAGTGCAAGAACATTTTTAATGCAGCTTGAATTGGACTATTTCTGAAACTACAGAAAACATTAGAGGTTTTTTAGCTTGAAGTAGTTCTTATTGCAAATCTGGGCAGGCTGTCCACCATGTATGAATCCACAGGTGTTTTTCATCTTACAAAGTTTCTCCTGCAGTGTTGTCTTCCTATGATTCCTTTTACAAAGTACAATTTTTTGGGTAAGATTTCCTGTCAGGGAAGTCTTAAACACTTAGGTTGGCCTGTTGCAGCATGAGATTTTTAGTGGGGGTGAGAGGGTTCAACTCAGCTCTCTGTTAGAAATCTGTAGGTGAAGTTTAGTTGATGATGTGTGAGCTAATGGGGGAAAATTGCAGAATTGTTGTTGAGTCCTCAGCAAAAGATGCTTCAATGTGAATGTTCAGTATTTTAGGGCTGCACTTTGGGCTTTTGCCTAGGCATTTACTTTTCACATAATTGTGTTTCCTTAATGCTGGTGCACTTAAATCCTCATAGGCATTGACTTTATTTTTCACAGCACTGATCTTTAATTTCATGAAGATACTTTTAGTGATTTACATATAGAGCCCCTATTCCTGTGCCCCCTGCCTCCCCTTCCCCACGCCCTCCACCCTATAGATTCAACTTTTGTTTAGGGAAAATCAGATTTTGCTCTAAGGATTTTTGGCTTAGGTACTTCTGTGAAATGATGCAGTATTCTAGCTTGTCTTACTGAGGGAAGTTTTCTGAGAAGGGCTTTTGCTTTAGGACACTTCCAAGCCTTTGTCTGAGCATAGTTTTGCTGTCTTTCAGTTAAGGTTTACTAAAAACCTTATTTTCTGTATGTTCCTGCTGATAAATAAATGTATTTTTCATGTCTATAAATTTTATTTCTAAGCAACATATTAAATTCAATCCTTTGCACTTTATTGATTTTATCTTCGGTCCTTTTCACTGAGTAGCTTTTCTCCCCATTTAAAGGAAATTTATATTCCCTTCTTGAAAATCCAACAGTTAAAAATGAAGTATACCTCTTGTCACTTATTATAGATGTTGTGAGACATTATTTTGAAACAGATTTGTTTCAGTCTGATGTATTTTAGTAACCTAGTTACAAAGCTAAGATAATAAATTAAATCCTGTGGTAAGTATGCCAACTGGAATTTTGAGGCAGTTATATAATTATACGTCAAAATAAGTTCTATGTGGTTGTAGCTTTTTCTTCTTTTATTAGACTCCCTCTGAAATGCTCCAGAAGGAAAGCTGATGCCTTGTCCCCCTATTTCCCAACATGATTTTTTTTTTGTAACTTGAGAAGATTAGTTTTGGTTTTCAGGTTAGAAGTTAGCTAGATGATTAAAGATTCTATTACCTATGGTTTTCTGTGCTTTAGATACTATTTAGTTATGTAATCATTCAGTAACGACTAGAAATAATGTAGTGCAACATTTCCACAAACCCACAAATTTTTAACCTCAAATGGGTGCAGTTGCATACGGACAAAGGTGTCACAGCTCATAAATAGTGCTTATTCAGGATTTTACTTGGCTGGGGGCAGCAGCAGTTTGAACTGCTGAGCCTTATCTACAGAGCTGCCCATTCACTCAACTGCGACATGTGGTCCTTGCAGAAACAGAGGGCTTCTGGTAGAATCATAGAATCATCAAGGTTGGAAGAAAACTACAAGATCAAGTCCAACCATTGCCCAGTACTACCAATGTAACCCTTGAACCACATCACCCAGGACCAGATCCAGATACCTCTGAAACACCTCCCTGGGCAACCTGTTCCAGTGCCTGACTACCCTAACACTAGAAAAAAAAATTAATACCTAATCTGCATCTCCCCTGTCTCAGTTTAGGGCCATTTCCTCTGGTCCTCTCACTGCAAGCAGGGCAGAATAGACTGGCCTCCACCTCCCTGCACCCTCCTTTCAGATGGCTGTAGAGAGTGATGAGGCCCCTCCTGAGCCTCCTCTACTCGACACTGAACAAACACAGCTCCATCAGCTGTTCCCTTAAGAAATTTTCTACACCTTTCATAAGCCTTGTTGAATGCAGTAGGGTCCAAATGGACTCCCTGAAGCTTGATTTCTTTTGCTAGTATTTCTATAGAAGTCCTGGTGTCATTAATTACAGCCCCCCAGCAGTGTTAGTTCATCTTCTTTCTGTAAAGGCTTCCGTCCAGGCTAGATTTTGTCAGTTTTTCTTTTTTTATTCGCATTTTAAATCAAAGGTTTTATCATTGTATTTATCATCTTGTATTTTACTTGTATTGTTGCATGACAGACCTTGAACATGCAGTGACTGTAACTATGTTCTGAATAGGCAGATGTAATTTTAGCTGACTGGTTTTTTTCTTCTTTTTTTTTTGTTTATTTGTATAGGTTTATTCTCTTTAGGTATAATAGTTGTAGCTCATGTCTATTGTCTTATACTGTAAGAAAATGGAATGTTTATGAAATGAAGAAATCAGGTTACATGAAATTTGAGTTTTATTTCACTAAGGACAGGAACAGATGACCCAAAAGCTCCTAAATCGCAGTCTTGGTTCTGGTTCCAGTTGTAGTGCGTTTATCTAAATTCTTCATCCGTGTTTTTTGTAAGGCCTGTTGTAATATGGGAAGAAAGCTATACTGTGTAAATGTTGACTTTTCAATTACTGAGTGCTGGCGAAAGTCTGTCAGGTTTGTCCATGCATTTATGAAGTTACACTTTGTTCTCTATGTGAAAAAAGATACAGAATTTTAAATTGTTGTTTTTTAAAATTTTTAATCATTTGGATGTAATGAATTGTGTGAAATAATTCTTATATAAATTAAACCTCAGTAAGGTTTAAGGGTCAATGGTCAGTTGTTAAGCATTCCAAAAAATCTCCTCTGATCTTTGATTTTTTTTTTTTGTGGATTGCCAGAACTGATATTGCAATATACTGATGGATCAAGACATTATTTATTATGTGCTTGTCATCTAATAAGATGTATCACATATTCAAGGTTCTTTAATAAAACTGCTAATGACACCTGAATTATTTTGTACTTTACCTGTCCCTAGCGCAAGCCATTGATTGGTTTCCTGAAAGGAAGCCAATAATGGCATGGTTTGTGTAATTGTGATGGTTCAGTGGAGCAGCAGGCAACGCAGCCTATTAAATACTGTGCCTAAGTTTTCATACTGTGCAGACTTACCTGTAATGACTGGAGGTTTTTGTCTTTAATGGATAAGAAAGAAGAAATCCCAATAGAAGGCTGCTTTACTGGGTGCGGGCTCAAGTGTGCTTTGGGTGTATGGATGCGTGTACCTGTCTCTATCAGGTGCGGCAGTGTATGCCACAGGATGGCTTTGTAATCACAAGTGCTAAGAAACAGTGCTCTTAATTCTGTTGCCCGAGGCAAGTGAATTGTCCGGGTGTCTCCCTTATGTCCCCCCACCCCGTGCCCGTGCGTCCCCGCCCCGTGCCCTGTATCTGTTCCTCCCCGTGCCCCGTGTGTCCCCGCGCCGTGTCCGTGCGTGTCCTCCCCCCGCCGTGTCCGTGTGTCCGCCCGCCGTGTCCGTGCGTGTCCTCCCCGCTCCGTGTCCGTGCGTGTCCTCCCCGCTCCGTGTCCGTGCGTGTCCTCCCCGCTCCGTGTCCGTGCGTGTCCTCCCCGCTCCGTGTCCGTGCGTGTCCTCCCCGCGCCGTGTCCGTGTGTCCGCCCGCCGTGTCCGTGTGTCCCCCGCCGTGTCCGTGCGTGTCCTCCCCGCTCCGTGTCCGTGCGTGTCCTCCCCCCGCCGTGTCCGTGTGTCCGCCCGCCGTGTCCGTGTGTCCACCGCCGTGTCCGTGTGTCCACCGCCGTGTCCGTGTGTCCGCCCGCCGTGTCCGTGTGTCCGCCCGCCGTGTCCGTGTGTCCACCGCCGTGTCCGTGTGTCCACCGCCGTGTCCGTGTGTCCACCGCCGTGTCCGTGTGTCCACCGCCGTGTCCGTGTGTCCACCGCCGTGTCCGTGTGTCCACCGCCGTGTCCGTGTGTCCACCGCCGTGTCCGTGTGTCCACCGCCGTGTCCGTGTGTCCACCGCCGTGTCCGTGTGTCCACCGCCGTGTCCGTGTGTCCACCGCCGTGTCCGTGTGTCCACCGCCGTGTCCGTGTGTCCACCGCCGTGTCCGTGTGTCCCCGTGCCCGCGGCGCCGGCCGGAGCCGCCGTCAGAGGGCGCTCGTGCCCAGCGCACGGCCCCGGCCCGCGGCGCCCTCCTGGCCGGAGGCGCGGGGCCTGCGGCAGCGCGGGGTGCCCGGTACCTTCATCTGATAAAGTGCATGTAATCCTACACAAACGAATTCGGAAAATATGTTAAATGTGCATTGACTATCCGGACTCAGTGTTTTTTCGGTTCTTAAATCAGCCTAAATGCGGTGTGTGCTCTAAGGCTCGGTGTAGATGGGGAGAATTTGATTCAGACTTCCGTGTGTGTATCCTCAAAGCAGCACAGGAGCTTGGTTGTTCTGCGGGTTTGCTTCTTTGCTTCCCAATTCTATCACGCATAACTAAGAAAGAGGAGAACATCATTGGTGATGGAGCTCCTTGGCTTATCTAAGGGGATTTATGCTATTGGACTGTGCAGACTTAAAAATTGCATATCAACTATCCCTCTTCTGATAGTATTGCACAAACTGCCTGAAATGCTTTGTTTACTGCATTTCTGTATTTTCAAGTTGATTTTTACTGTAGTGGCAATGCTTTAAAGTGGTAGGTTAATGTTTTTGTTCAACATCTAATTTTGTATCAAAAAAGAGAAATTATTTTGCTGTTCAAAGTATCATGCATATTAAAGTTTTATTTAAATCATTTACCATTGAAATTTTGTTGCAAAAGAAGTTAATGTAATTTGATTTAAAATGCGAAATGTTCTACTAGCTCTTTCTTTCTATTTTTTTTTTAAGAAAACATAATGGCATTTTTCCTTGAGCAATTTTAAACAGACAAACCTAGCCTAAAATCTGTTGTAGGCTGCTTGATTTTTCCCCCCCGTAATTTGCAATTGCAGGGATATTATAATCATACTTAGTAAACGTCTATGCTACTATGTTTCTATGCACGTTACTGAAATTTTTTGTTTAAGAATGTTCACTTACTTAGCCTTAAAATGAAGTTAGAGAAGCGTGTTTTAAAACATAGGTAGTTAGATGTATGTAACCGTTTTTTTAGCAGCATTAGAATGAGCTGGGATATTGTATCCAGCTCAGCTGTGCATTTAAATGTTTCATTATATGGAAGATTTCGTCTTGAAGTCAGGAGTTTTTATTTCATAGCTTGTGCTCTATCTTTGCCATATTCTTAATTTAAAATCATTATATACAATAATATAGTTTGTTATGAGGATATTTCATATTATAATTTTGTAAGACTTGTAGAAACTCATTAATTTTTATATGGTAAGCAGTATGAAAGCCCAGTTTCTTTTACCTTCCATTTTGGTAAAATATTACAAATGAGCCATTCTGAATTAAATTTTTTGGTGCTGATATAATCAGCTCAACTTTGACTAAAGACATAAAAGAGAACAGAAGCATATAACCAATTAAATAATGAAAGTGTGTGTGTGTATGTATATATATACACACACACACACACACGCTTAATATCTGCTCTTGTGTCTACCTCTATGTGTGGAGGAACTAAAGCTTCATCCAGAATGAAGCCCAAACCTTGTGAAGACAGCATTGTCAGGTCTTTCTAAAAACTTTCTACTTCTTCATCCTTGATTATTATTCCTTGGTCTTGGACAATGTGGTACAGGAGTGGCTGTTTCAGTTGGACTGCCTGGATCACATTCTCTGTCCTTAGTGCACGTCTTGCTTCAGTCTGTAGCATGTCCTTTCTTAAGGGACCAATTGTTTGTGGACCTTGTGATTCCCCTCAGCCCTGGCCATACAGATGGACTCTACACTCATCTGTTCTTTTCCCAGAGGGACTGGACCAAGAGGAAGAGAGAGTTCTTTTAACACCTTCTTATTACCTCTTTCCATTCCCCCTCCTTTCCTTTTTTTGCTAATGCAAGTATTTAGCCATTTCCTTTCCCAAAGAATGCTGTAATAAACTTGAGGGAGCTGAAGGAAAGCACATCAAAATGAGAAAATCCTCTATTTTTTTTTCCTGAGAGCTAAAATTAAGGAAATGCCTATAGTTCTATTGAAAAGCAGTTCAAATCAGTACATCTGTGTGAAAGGTAATAGAAACTGATTGAAATAAATAGTAGCAGTAAATTGTGAAAAATAATTTTTATTCTTATTTCTTGTTCAATAATGTTTTATGAATTTATCAACTGCATAATGTGGAAAAATTACATAGCATTATTCTCTAAAAAAATGTTCCATACTCGGGGTATAGTACACATGAAACCTAAGTTGCACCTCTTTTGTTCATAGAGTTCACATTTATTTTATTGATGGAAAGGCAGAGACGAGAAGCTGGCCCAAGGTTCAGGACTGAATTTGGAATTAAATACTTGAGGAACAGGCTCGAAATCCATTTTGCTGACAGGAAACCCACTGCAGCAATGGAGTTAAAGAAATATAAGAATTTTTTTTCATAAAAATTACAGAACTTTAAAGATATTCTAAAAATATTAGTCTTTGATAGAAAAGAGAAAAAGCCTTTGTAGAGTTTGTTTGTATCTATTTTAGCATTAGTTGTTTGATTAATATATATTGTGAAATCGAGTGGTGCGGTCAAAAATATATGGAGAAGCTGAGAAAGCTCAAACTGAGCAAATCTTGCTTATCTCTGTAGTTTGAAGGTAAGCGACTGTATAGAACCTTAATATCAGCAAAATTTAAGAAAGTAAAAACTTATTTAAAGCTCTAGTGAAGATGAGCAGGGTGTGCATAGTTGCACATGTAATAGTATATAGTAGCTTAAATTTATATAATTCTTTACTGACTGCAACCACAAAATGCACTTATTGTAGATAAGACTCTCAGCCATCTAACTGAAGAAATTTACTCTATTTTGGTTTGTGGTGTGTCGGTCGATAAGTTGCAGTAGTATGCAGCTTTCTTTTGTTTCACTGTGCTGAATACACAGTTTGATTTCTTTTATTGGATTACATGGTTCAGTACAGCGTAAATTCATGCAGTAGAAAAATATACGTGAAAATAGGTTGTTTACAGTAAAATACTTATATGTTTTTGTAAGTTTAGTGTGATAAATCCTCTGTATGTATTTATAGCCAACATGCAGACGTGTGGAGTTCTAGTCAGTAATAAAAATGGAAAGATTTCTTAAAACTTTTTTAGAAAACAAGACAGGCATGTTCTTTGTGTGATATATTTAGGTCATAAGGGACATCTGCTAAGGATAATTTTTTTAACACTTGCTAACAATCCTAGTATAATATGGCCTATTCATCAGTCATATTGTTCCTGACTTGGCTAGCGTGGATTTTAGTGATTCCCGATGTGCATTTAGACTCTCTTAATTGCTAGTTTCTTGCTGTTCTCCCTTATTGTTTTTAGGACAATGCAGAAGCAGGCACAGGATAATCAAAATGGTTTCCCTGGCCATATTAGGTACCTAACAAGAGATATATTTGCTGTGCAATGTGTGCGTGTTTTTGCAAGTAGAAGTCTCACTGAAATAAAAGAAATCTTACCAGGGAAGTAATTCAAGAATTTGAACATGCTACTCAGTGTCTGTGTGTGTATATATGTGTGTATATATATTTATATATAAAGACCCGATCCGTGTGGTGTGTATTGCAGATTTTATAGTGTTTTTTTTATGTAGCAGAGAAATCAGAGGGGTAAGGGAGGAACTACAGACATTGAACATCAGGATTTTGAAGTTCTCGATAAACTGTTAAATTGTGCCAGGTTTGTGTCTTTGGTTGAGAAACAAAAGCTTCTTTAGAGATATTTGCAGTAGAGCTGAGATCTAATCTTTTAGGTTTTAATGAACTCAGAATTTCACTTAGCTGCAAGGCATTTTGACTCCTGAAGAGGTGCATGTAATGTTCTTGCAGTTTGCACACCTGAGGCAGATAATGTTGTGCTGCATTGTTTGCGAGAGAGATGTTATGGTGGGGGTTAGATTTTGTTATTAATGAAACAGGAAAACTGACCAGGTAAAGTTTGGCAAAACTGCTGAAAGGGTGTTTGCAATTTGACTTCCATATGTAGATGGAAATAGATATTTTTTTTCTTTCCCTATTTTTTTTTTTAGGGTTGTTTTTTTTTCTTCCCCCCTCCCCTTTTTACCAATTTGTATTGCTCCATTGTTCCTCTGTGCTACCTATGGATAGAATAATAGCTGTTTAATGCATTAGGATACCTGTTATAATAATTGTTTTATCTTGATCTGTTTTCTGCCGGTCTATGATAGTGAAAGAAATAAAAGCCAAACGTTGTAGCTTTTGCAGCAATTTGGGAGAAGCTTTCTTTATAACTTACTCCAGATGTTGAATCTTGTTGAAAAGTAAGTAGTGTTATCCCTCTGATCAATTTTGGGAAGAACAAAACAGTTTTGCTTTCTAGATTTGTTACTCTCATTTTTACTCAGTCATTTTAGCCAAGCACAGTAGAGGATCTTTAAAATCCCACATAGCTGTAAAACATGAAAATTGTTTATTGTTGCTTTGTTTTTTTTGTTTTGGTTTTTTTTTCAAATTTTTTTAGTGATTTTTACTTCTGTTTTAACAAAACATGCTTAGGAAGATTGGTTTGGACTATCAAAGCAGTGCCAGTGATTGAGAATAAATCAGCCTGGGACTGTGAAGTCAGTTGTTGAGTACAGTTGAAAGACCATAGATTACACAAATGTTGATTTCATTCAGAGTTTAAATCTGTATCTATATGGCTTAATTGAAATATTTCACCGAAGTATTTTAATAGTTTAAAGTTGTTCTCTACATTGAATAGTTGAAAATTTCATTAATCTACGCACAGTTAATTCAAACAGTTTGGTTAAAAGTGTGTGTAAACTACTTTACTTAGAGCATGTGTACAGTTTAAACAGAGAACTGCTGATTTTCTGTAACTGCAGCCTGGGAGAAAGGAAGAAGGAAAGGCTGAGAAGGGAACTGAAGACGCTGTTGTAAGGATGCAGTTTGGACACTGGGTGCCACTCCTGGTACACAATGGGGCTCGGAAGACTTTCTCACACGGTAGAACAGCAGGCACTTGTGAAAATGGAGGTCTCTTACTGAGGAAATTCTGGAGGTCTTCGTCCTCTGAGCCTAGTGGTTCTTGTAGCTGAGAAACACTGTCCCCAGTCCTAAAAGGAGTAACTAAAGATATAAGGGCAGGACTTTTTAAAAAAATTATTTTGGTTCTACTGAGAATGGTTTTCTAGATTTGATCTGTTGCTGTCTAGTTACATACATCTTATGCATCCCATCATGAATAAGAGAGACAAGGGTGCAACACCAGCTGTTCAGGAACTAGACCAAATATGACAGTTCTCCTCAGAAATAGAAAAAATAATTGCAAAAATAAAAAAAATGAAATGTCTGCCCTGCAAGCCTATGTATATATATAAACATACATTTTTTATATATAGTTTAATTCTGTCGTGCTTTTTGATTAGTTCAGTGTCAAATTCGTTTGGTGGTATGTTACTGATGGAAGACTAGAGGAAAGGACAGCTGAGGATGGGTTTGGGATTGGTCAGTTTACTAGACTTGGAGGCAGTGATGGTTTCCAATAGGCACCAAGTGTTGAAGATATTAGGAATGCTGAGGAGATGGAATAAGGAGTGGGAGTAAGAAATGTTTAGATGTAAATTGGAATGAGGTTAGTGCTTCCACCCTGAAAGCTGTGTAGCTCTCAAACTAGGAAGCGTGACCTGATTTATGCTTTGCTGTGCTCATGCCCAGAGGCGTCAGCTGGCTCTGGGTGTCCTGAACATTATACAAACACATACTTGCTCAAACATTTTAGAAACAGCACAGGAGTTTAGGTGTCCAGTTCTTAATGGCTTTCAGTGGAATATTGTTGGCATCTCTACCTGGATAATTTGGAAACTGAAATTTCAGTTATAACCGAAAGGCAAGTGAGGGTTTAGAAGGCGAAATACCATAGCATTTTGAAATATTAGGCCTCTAAACCTGATTTCCATGCAAAAATTTTGTCTCTTTTGTATGAAAAGAAATTGAAATAGTGGGTCAGAAAACAATACGTGCTTGGAGGGGAAGCAAGACACTACTTGAAATGATGAATGACAGGGTGAGGGATGAGGAAGCACCATGTAAATTCTACTTTGATGCAATGGTGTAGAATTAAAATCAAAACATCCCTCTATCCTCAAATGTAGAAATTTGAGCTCTTAGTTTTACTTTTTGAAATGATATTTGAAAAAATATTTCTGCTATTCACAGTGCTGTATTGTATGATACTTGACCAAATCTTCTAAGGCATTTTTCTTGTAATGATGTTTCAAGTGAAAAATTAATTTATGTATTTGGCCACATAAAGCACAAAGTTAAATGAAGAATAAACGTCAAATCAGCTTTTTGTTCTCTTTGCCTGCTTACTGTCAGAGCTTATAGTAGTTTTAAAGGCATTGACTTCCATAAGTAGTTAAACATTTTGACTGTGTTTTTACATGAAACTTGCAGATTAAATCTCCTAAAGTTCACATTAAATTTTTTAATTTTTTGGGCATTTTGGATAAACATATTGGCCCACAGAAAACCATGGCAAACATGAGTCATTTGGTATTCCTCTGTAATTAGCTAAGCTTTATGTAGATGTTGAACAATACAAAGACACACTGGTTTCTGTGGTTTTATCAACTATGGCGAAATGCCTGCTTTTAAAATGAATATTTTTTAACCATTTTTTTTTTTAATGTTAGACCCTCTTATCAAAAGGCACCAGATATATAAACAGAGCCAGAAATGAAAGAGCTGGCACAAACCTTTTGTTGACACCTGGAAATCTATTAAATGGGACACACGAAATAATGAGTACGGCATATGATAAGCTAGAGCCACCTGGGTTTTATTGGGCTACTCGATGCTTTGATCACAACTTATTTAAAGAGGTGTCTGTTTACAACATCAATGTTCCTTGTCATCACTGTGATTTAGATTTTAATCTGACACAATACAAAGAGGAATTGCAAAAATCAAGACAGTGCTCAAGTGGGAAACTGGTATGGGAGAGATGCTAGTTCAGTGTGTCAACCTGGGAACCAAAGCACCTGTTAAACAAGACCTGTAATCTGACAAGAGCAGTAGATAAGTTTCAGCAGATGTGGGACACATCCTGCCATGGACAGAGTGGTAATAACTCAGGCTTGCTGGCAGCTTACAGATTTACATGGAATGGGTTGCTGTCATCTTTGATGGAGGGATCAGGTTGATGTCAGTAAGGCCGTGTGTGTGTTGGTGTGGTGCAGCTGTGTCCCTTAGGAGCTGGTGTCACAAGGAGGCAGGGCTGTAGGCCTGGTGCACAGCTCTGCAGTGCATTTCTGCTCCAGCCGTGGTTACCAGCACAGCCCTTTGCACACATGCACACACAATGCAGATGTGCTCCTAAAGATTTCCCTTTGCTTTCTCTTCTTGCATTTAAATAGCACTTTAACATGAAAGAAAGAGCACTTGGGTCCAACCTCTGATCCTGCTCATTCTTGCTAATAAATTAAAAAATTCTGATCCATCTTAATAACTTGAATAGGGGAAAGATCTGGTTTTATTCTTTCTGTTGATAAAATTTTGGTACGGTTTTGCAGGTATGAAATAAAGCCATCACTATATACAAGTCATGTAGGTTATAACTCTTTGAGGCTTTGCTGATTGGCAGAGGTAGGAGAGCTGCTTGTTTGGTGGCATCTAGGTTTTGGTTTGGTCTTGGATACTTGAGCATATTATTGAGCCTCAAACAACACTGCTTTTCTTGCCAAGTTACTTGCTGCTGGAAATTCTTTCTCCCCTGCTTTCCCCCCCTCTTTTTTAGTCTTACAGCTATGTAATAGCTAGTGTTTTATAGTAATGGTGATGGTAGTTCTTAATTGGGATTGTTTCTGTTATGTGCTTTTGGTTTCTTCAGTGTAGAGAAAGTTAAGAGATATTTGATTAAATCTCTGTAAAGAAAAATGGTTTTGCCCAAGACTTCTTCCTGAGTCCTGGATGATTGCAAGAAAAAGCAGTGAAGGTTTAACTTGTATTAAAGGTGAGTCATGAGGAGAAGCACCTTAGGAGCAGTGGTACAGTAGGGCAGGCTGAGTGGAAGTCTGGGGAGATTGTGAAGGATACATTAGCCAGATGTTTGCTACAAACGCTGTAATGGGAGGAAACGGCTATCAGATGACTTTTAGCTCTGTCCCTATGATTTTGATATTCTATTTATCCTGAATTTGAAAGAGGCTCTTAAATTACTGAAACGGATGCATTTCAACTACTGTAATTTGATCAGCTAGTTTAGTAATATTTTCCATACACCCTCCTATATGTGGAAGTCTTGATTTGTGCAGAGGTTGATGTGAAGGTGGTTTGATTTCATTGGAAGTATATACAGTTATGAAATGGAAACCCAACATTTGCATGAAAACATCCCAACTGTTATAGTTCAAGTATGTCAGAATAATATAAAGAAGAAATAATATTTTAATTATTTGTCATTTTACTCAGTTGTATGTGTTGCAGTTTTTTCCTTTTTAACATGAACGGGAGTAGTTGATGTGAACATGGTAAACAGAGAGTAATGCCCAAATGTCTTTAAGATCACTACTTTATAAAACAAGAACAAATAATTTTAGTAGGAAATAGGGCAAATCCTCCCCATTTAAAAATGTCTAATTTTGGCGGTGGTTTTTTTTTTTGTTGTTGTTTCCAAATTGCATACAAAGTTAAAGCTTCCATATATATATATTTTTAATTGGAAAATCTGTTTTTTCCTGGTATTTTTAGCAATTGTAGTGTTAATATTAAAATTCATTAAATACGTGCAAGTAACTGTATCATTCGTCCACATTTACTGTTTCAGAACAAATAATGTTTAATAACGAAGCGAAATTTTTTAGTAAGTTTTACCACTGACTTTTTTGCATTCAAGGAATTGCTTCAGTCGTAGTTGAAATGGCAGTAGTTCTGTATTTTCAGGCCATGCACATGCACTCTGCCTATAACCTTCCTGTTTATTTCAGTTTTCCTTGCTTGTTGTGTCACTATGCTTGTACTCACTTGGAAAGCTTGGGTGAGCCTCTTTAAACATGTGTCCGCAGGAGATGCTGGGCAGCCTTGGTGAGCTGAAGTGCTGTCAGTGCTCCTGGTGCCCAGCTGGTGTGTTCCTGGGGCTGCAGCCACAGTTCCAGCCACATCTGTTAGAGCCAAGCCCTCGCTTGGACAGGTGTGAACTGGGAAGTGACATGTAAATGGGGACAGATGGTCACTGCCTAGGGTTGTCTGGACCTAGCTTGCGTGTTTAAGAGACTTTCAGCTCTTCTCTCGTTGATGGGTTTATTTCTTTCTGTATCAGGTCTCACATGTGGCACTCTACAATGTTGAAAAGGTATGGACAAAAAGAAGCAAATGTTAGTGGTCAGTTTTTATATTCAAGTGTTAAAGCACAATATTAATGTATACTCCCAGTTCCCATTAACTTACTTCCCATTAAGTTACTTCCACCTTGCTTCTTTCAACCAAATATGTGTGTTTGAAGTATGGAAACACATTGATAAAATTATTTGTTTATTGTAAATTTGGATAAAAA
The DNA here is from genome assembly GCA_037013685.1 of Acridotheres tristis. Taxonomy (NCBI): domain Eukaryota; kingdom Metazoa; phylum Chordata; class Aves; order Passeriformes; family Sturnidae; genus Acridotheres; species Acridotheres tristis. The sequence continues at coordinate 135,626,511 of CM072886.1, read as the reverse complement.
TAATGGTCGTCAATTATGAGAGAACATTTTTGGATAGGCCATTTTTAGGAACGGTGCTATTAATGTTCTGGGCCTTCAGCTCCAGTAGACTTTTTTGGTTTTACTTCCTAGTAAAGTATTGGAGATCCTTGGCTCAAGTAAAGGCCTATTCCTGTGTTTTTGAAAATTACAGTAACAGTTCTAGTTACTGCAGCTCTCCAGGTCGCAGGTTGCCAGGAGTGCCTGATACTTTTCCTTGAGGCTGGGGCCAGCAATTCTTTTGCAGAAGGTGTGCTGTGGTTTAAGAGCTGTGTCGCTAGGTGAAGGGGCTACAGGAGGAGGTGAATAGGCTGCATGATATTTCAGCAAAGGAGCAAGTGATTGACCATTTCTTTTCGGAGACACTACAGTCTCAAAACTCTTGGGAGTCTTAAACCTCCATTGTAGAGGAAAAGCAGGTGGATTCAGAACTCTGCAAGGTAATTAGTCAAGGGACTGTTAGTCAAGGGTCTGTTCACGAGGAAGGCTGGAAGCAGGTCACTGCACATAGCAGGAGGAAGGTTCCTCCTTGGAATTTGACAAGTAGAACTGGCACCTTCTGCAAAGGTGTGAGGCTCTGGAACTGGAAAGCCAGACAGATGATGAGGTGAGCAAAAGTCTTTCCGGGATAGTGGGGCCTCCTAAAGCAACACCACCTCTACCCCCCATCATGACCTCTGTTAACAGAAGAAGTGGGGTAGTTGCAATAGGAGTCTCCCTTCTAAGGGGAACAAATGGCCCAATATGCAGAGTGGACCCCACTCACAGGGAAGTCTGCTCTCTCCCTGGGGCTCTGGTGAGGACATTACTGGAAAACTCTCCAGTCTAGTAAAGCCCTGTTTTTACTGTCCACTGTGGTTGTTCAAGCTGGCGGTGATGGTGAAATTCGAGGAAGGGAGTACTAGTGGATCCCCAGTCTGCTTTACCTGGTGTTGGCTATGGCTACAATCTACCACACCTGAAGTGTTTCTACACTAATACATGCAACGTGAGGAAAAAACAAGAGGAGCTTCAGGCTTTGTCCCAGTCTCAGAAATTTGGCATTACTGGTATAAATGAAATCTGGTGGGGTGAGTCCTGTGTCTGGAGTGCCCTGTTGGATGTTTACAGGCTCTTCAGGAGGGACAGGCAGGGCAGAAGAGGCTGGGAGTTGTCATTGTACATAATGCAAGTCTTGGATGTATGGAGCTCACAGCTGACAATGGCACAATTGAGAGTCTCTGTGTGAGAATCAAAGGGTGAACAAATATTTCAGATGTCATGGTAGGAGTCTGCTGTAGAGCTCTCAACCAGGATGATGATGCTGATGAATTTATTCTTTGAGGAACTAAGGGACACTTACAGGTCAACTGCCTTTGTCCTTATGGAGATCTTTAACTTGCCAGAAATTAACTGGGAGCATCACACAGCTGGTACAACCTGCACCAGAAGATTCCTAAAAACCTGGATGACAGCTTTATGGAAGAAGTCCTTAGAGAGCTGACAGGGGAAGATCCCCACCTTGGTTTGCTGCTTGTCGACGGAGTGGATCTCATGAACAAAGTGGAGATTGGTGGCTGAATTGGCCACATTAACCGCAAAGTGATAAAGTTTAAAATCTCTATTGACAGGACGAAAAGTGCCAGCAAAACCCCAGCTCTGGACATAAGGAGAGCAGACTTCAGGCTGCTCAGAGAATTAGTGAGTAAAGTCTCCTGAGAAAATTTTTTTGCAGATGCTGGAGTCCATCACTGCTGGTCACATTTTAAACATCTCCTCCTAAGGGCACAGGAGCAGGCAATTCTCAAATGTTGGAAGTCATGCAGGGGAGGCAGAAGGCTGGCTTGGCTGAGCAGGGATCTTCTCTTGGAAATAAGGTCAAAAAGGAAGGTGTATGCCCACTGGAAGCCCATGGGAAGAATACAGAGATGCTGCTTGATTCTGTAAGGAGAGAATTCATGTGGCCAGAGCTCAGCTGGAGTTGAAGCTGGGCAGAACTGTGGGGCTGAATAAACAGTTTTTTCAAATCTGTTAGTGTCAAAAGGCAGTGTAGAAATAAAATTGTCCTGTTACAGGATGAGGATGGTCACCTCACAAACAGGGACAGACACAAGGCAGAGGTGTTTAATGCATTCTTTGCTTCTGTCTTCAGCACAGAAGCCTCTGGAGGAGGCTCCAAGAGTTGCCCTGAGCTGGAGGACCTTGACTGAGAGAATGATCAACTCCTGTTTGATGCTGAAACTGTGCAGGATTTACTGCTCCAGCTGTATCCTTATAAACCTGTGGAGCCTTGTGAGATTTATCCAAGGATCCCCAAGGAACTGGCTGATGTCACTGCAGAACCTCTCTTGATCTTTGAGCTGTCTTGGGAGTCTAGAGAGGTCCCAGCTAACTGGAAGCTGCCAAACATTATCTCAATTTTCAAGAAGGGCAAGAAGGAGGAGCCCAGAAACTACAGGCCTGTCAGTCTAACTGCAGTGCCTGGCAAAGTTAAGGAAAATATTATTCTGAGAGATACTGAAAGATACCTGAAAGACAATGCAGTCACAGGTCACATCCAGCACGGCTTCATGAGAGGAAAGTCCTGATATCAAACCTGATTTCCTTTCATGTCACGGTAACCCACCTAGTTGATTAAGGGAAGCCAGTTGATGTAATCTTTTTGGATTCCAGTAAATCTTTTGATACTGTCCAGAGGATCCTTCTGGACAGCACACAGCTGGTTAAACACATGGGATGGGTGAGCAGCTGGCAGAGGGGTCAGGCACATTTGGTTGTAGTGAATGAGATGACATCAGACTGGCAGCCTGTCACTCATGGGCTCTGCAGGGCTTCATCTTGGGCTCTGTGCTGTTCAATATCTTCTCAAATGACTTGGGCACAGGACTGCAAGGGACATTGAGCAAGTTTGCAGGATGATACAAAACTGGGAGGAGCTGTTGACTCCCTCAGAGGCAGGGAGGTCCTGCAGAGAGATCTTGACAAATAGAGGACTGGGTAATCCCAAACAATGTGAAGTTCAATAAGGGCAAGTGTCAGATTGTGCACCTGGGATGGGGCATCCCTGAATGTACGGAAAGACTGGGGAATGAGAGGCTGGAGAGCAGTGCCATGGAAAGGGTCCTGGGAGTCCTGGTGAATGGCAAGTTGGACATGAGCCAGCAGTGCCCTGGCAGCCAGGAGGGCCAACCCTGTCCTGGGGGCATCAGGCACAGCATGGCCAGCCAGGCAGGGCAGGGGATTGTCCTGCTCTGCTCTGCACTGGGGCGGCCTCACCTCGAGTGCTGGGGGCAGCTTTGGGTGCCACAATATGAGTAAGATATTAAACTAATAGAGACATCCAAAGGAGGGCAAAGAAAGTGTTGAAGGGCTTTGAGGGGAAGCCATATGAGGCGTAGATAAGGTCACTTGGCCTGGGGAAGAGGAGACTGAAGAGAGACCTCATTGCAGGCCACAAGTTCCTCCTGGGTGGAGGAGAAGGGCCTGATCTCGTCTCTGTTGTGACCAGTGACAGGGAACAGCCTTGAGGTTGTGTCAGGGGAGGCTTAGGTTGCATATCAGGAAAAAAGTTCTTCACCCAGGTGTTTGGGCACCTAACAGGCTCCCCAGGGAAGTCGTGACAGCACTGACAGAATTTGAGAAGTGTTTGGAGAATGCTCTGAGGCACATGATGGGGCTCTTGGTGATGTGCTGTGCAGGGCTAGGAGTTGGACTGGATGATCCTTTTGGATCCTTTCCAACTTAATTTATTCTGTAAATCTGTAAAGTGGTAAAATAATACACCTTGCAATCACTTCAAAGATCACTGTCATATCTTGATTAACACAAGGTCACCATTCTCATTTTATCAAGTTGTGGCTAAAAGCGATTAAAGAATTGTAGACATGGATGAATAACTAGAAGTTTAATAAAATTTATTTACTAATGCTAAATATGTTTTGTCTATATATACTTCAAACTCTTAAAATTTAAGATCACACTTTTTGTTACGTAGGTACAGAATTAATATAAAATGACATGAAGAACATACTTGATCAGATGTTTTTAAAGATATTAGTAGTCGTTTAATTTAAAAAAAAAGTATTAACTGTTTAGGAGTCTTATTGATATTTTTCTTCCCAGGATGCTTTTCTCCTGTCAGAACTTGTGTAAAGGTATATGTGCGCTTCTTTTTGTCTCCGTGTAGAAGAGACATGTATAGGACACTTAACATCCTTAAAATGCTATTGCTACTGGCTCTGTGAAAAGAGAAAACTACTCAAAAGAGACTTGGAAGAAAAGAATAGAAAGGGATGTTGGTTTCAGGCTTGGGGAGCTGCAAAGCACTTCTGTGCTGTGGAAGGAAAGAAAAGACTTTGTTTATACTAGTAAATCATAACTTAAAGCTATAGTGAATGCAGGACTAAAGTGGATTTAGCCAGTGCTTTGTAACTTTGATCATCATTATGGTTTGTTTTGCATTTCCTTCGTAGTGTCCCAGGCTGTCTTTGAAATGTCTTTGTTGTCATCATGTCATCCACACGTGCAGACTCCAAAACTGCTCTTCTGTTCTGTCTGGAACCTTGCAAATGCTGTATTTTCTTTAGCTTTTTAAAGTGTTTGGTGTCTTATTCCGTCTTTTTGTATGGAATATCACTCTATGGTAAATCAGTTTTTACTGTCACTTCTTTTTTAAAGTCTCTCCCATTCCCTGTCCAGATTATGGCATTAGGGTTACACTTGATTTATAGTTCTCTTGTCTCTTGCCTTGATCTTTTTCTTTCCTTCCCCCAGCTTGTCCTGTTAACATAGAACAGAACTGCCCTTGCTTGCACTGCTGCTCTTTTCCCCCTGCACTTCCTGCTTGGAAACCTTTTTCTACTTGATCTTCTGACCGGCAGACCAGGCTGATAAAAGCACTATCTCTTTGCTGTGCTGTCCTTTTTGCTACCTCTGCTGGATCTGTATCACCAGTGATCCTGAGTATGGATTTTTCAATGTTTATGTTACTGCTTACTCCAAACTTAAAATTGTTTTATTAATTTAGAAGGAAGTCTCCATCTAATATATTATTTAAATAACCTTATGATGAATGAAGTGTAAGCATTCTAATTGGTAATAGAACCAATGCATGTTTTGAAAAATACGCAATTAAAAGTGAAATTTGCAAGGGCAGCCGGTGGTCCTTTTGCTGCTTCTACATTACAGCTTCTATGCTCGTTAGATGGTATCTAGCAGCATATGTTGCATGCAGCTGACGGAAGTTTCATGGATCTTGTAGTACTGTAGCCAAAAACACAGTCTGGATCCAGCTTGTAGGCTGTGTGTTCGGGCAGTCTACCTGAAGCTGCAGATGTCTTGAACCAAATGCCCTGTTTTATGTAGGAAAGAGTAGGTAGCTGAACCACAAAAGCACACTGTGTCTAAGATGCCTGCTGCAGGGAATTGAGCCAACGTATGTAGTAGAGAGTTTTAATGGTTGTAAAGCTGCCAACACTAGGTAAAAGGTGGGATAAGAGAATGATTTGTACGTGGAGTGTGAGATTAATACCCTGCACTTGCATAGCACCTTTCATTTGACGATCTTGGTGTGCTTTATGATCAGTTAATTGCCTCATAACCTCTCTGTGAGGTAAAAACTATCACTAGTTTATGGTTAAAGAAGCTGATGCATAGAAGAATTGAAGTGACTTTCTTGGGATACCTGAGTAGTTGTAGCAGAAATGTTTGAAGTTCATCTCATGCTAATTTTGGAATGTCTTGCATCACAACACTTAATTTCCCTATACGAAAGGCCATAATTGATTCTCGCTCTTTTTGTTCCTCCAGCTCTTCAGTTGTGTGAGTTCCTTTCCTGTGCTTTTTTTCCCTGTGGTCCTTTGAACTGTGGTCTTACAGGTGGCAGCTGTTGAAAAGGAAAATCAAGTTCTTTTAAGTGAGTTATAAACACTGCAAATTGTCTGTCTCTTTTAAATGCTGAAGAGCAGAGTTTTACTGTGGAAATAGTTGAAGTCTTGACTTTCTTCCCACTCTTCTCAAAACACAGGTGTCAAAATACATTCTTGTGTGTTCCCTTTTCTTCTTGTCACTTAGAGAAATCATAAACCAGTAATCCTGTAGTACCTGAGTTGCCATGCTTGAAGCTAAATATATATTTTGCTGGTGGTGGTTGGGCAATTCTGGGTGAACTAAAAATTAACTAACAATGCTCCCATGAAGGCATGGCTTTGTCTCTGTAAGAATTTACAAGTATTGAATAAAATTGCATTTCTCTTTTAGTGTATGTACACACGTCTCTGTTACCCAAAGCAAACTTCCAGTTCCTTCCTATTGGTCTTTTTGTTCATGTTATAAATAAAATAACCAGAGCTATTTTTTTATTATTTTAACCATGTCTGTGTAAAATTCCTTCTTGTCCATACTGGTTAGGAAAACAGGAGTATGTAGAAGTTAAGTATATCCTAGGAAAGGGTACCTCAAGTAATTGGTTAAAGAGGCATATGAAAAAGAAATTTGTGTTTTAGAGGAAACAGTGCTCCAGGCTGCATCCTTTGTAGTAGTAAAAAGCTATCTTCAGAAAGGTGACTCAAAGTAGTATTTATTAAGGTGGAGAAGTACTTCAGAATTTTTTTTGAACTATGACAATATATATTCTGATTTAAAGTATGGAAGGATAAAAATGGACACTGCGTACATACCTCCCCACATCATGAAACATGATTTCCATATTATGTGTACCAGTTATTAGTAGTGACTTTCTTTTAGTTTTAAGACAGTCAAAGGTAGTGAGAAAAAAGATGATAATAGTCATGTGCTCAGTAAGCAGAATACATTTTTTGACCTCAGCTTTGTAGAAGAAAAAAGAAAAAAGTAAACAGGATTTTCTCTTAAGGTGCTGTGGACTTGACAGAACTGGTAATTGGTTTTAATCTTTCATTTCAGATGCTTTGCCTCACAAGATGAAGTAGGTTTTTTTTCTACTTCTTAATAGGCCACTATTTTTTCTACTTCTTAATAGTGCATCTCATGCTGCAAGGGAAAATCATAATGTGAAGTATTCAAAATAGATTAGATTTTTCTTACTTTTTTTTTTACCTCAAACCTGCTGTTTGTCTTTTGCTTCTGATCTGCATCTCATTTAGAAAGGCCATACAGTATTTCTTCCTTTAAATAAGAGTGGCTAGAGCTGAACGTAATTTACCTAGTTTCTTAAAGAGAAGTATTTTGAAACAGATGTACAAAGCTTGTCATTGTTACAGAAGACAATCTTAGAAACTTTTTAGGTGGCACAAGGTGATTGCTGTGATGAGAAGGGTAATGGATTGTTTCCAGGGAGAAAACTTAGAATCATTAAGGTTGGAAAAGACCTCCAAGATTATTGAGTCCAGCCTTTTACTGAACACCATAGCCTGTAGTGCCACGTCCAGGCAATCCTTGAAGTCTTCCAGGCATGGTGACTCCGATGCTTTCCTGAGAAGCCCATTCCAATGCCTGACTACCCCTTCAGTGAAGAAACTCATCCTGATGTCGAACCTGAACCTTCTGTGACACAGCCTGAGGCCATTTCCTCTTGTCCTGTTGCTTGTTGCCTGTGAAAAAAATTTAGCAGTTTTAAGTTCAAATGACAAGTTGAGAGGTTTTGAGCCAAGTGCGGCTGCTGATGCTGTTTTTTAAAAATTGTAGAATCACAGAATGGCCGGGGTTGGAAAGACCTTAAAGATCACCTAGTTCCAGCCCCTCTGCTGTGGAAAATGAGTCTGTGAAACTGCTGTAATGTATGCATACATGTAACATTAACCAGCTCAGTCTAATTCATCATCCAACTCCAAGAAAGTTAATTAGGGTCACAATTTGTATGTTGCAAATTTCACAGGTTCATACTGGTAAGTGTTCAAACTGGCAGGGTAGAGTGGAGCAAAATTTGTCTCTTGTAAGAATACCTGCAGACCTCCTGACCCTGGCTTTTCTAGTGTTTGGTACTTGTTCTGCATTTGGCATGTAATTAAAAAGCAGACATTACTGGAATACCTGTTGCTGTAGCCTAGGTAAAGTTATGGTAATCTTGAAGAAAAGCAACCCCCTTTGGTTGTTTTTCTCTTCTGTGTTAGTACAAAATGGATGATGTTCTGGGTGTTTTACTCATTTCTGTGCTCTTCCTGCATGGAGTTTCTCTGCTGTCAGACTTGCATGCATTTTCCATTGTTGAAGTGGTACTGATGCATCACCCATTTTCGCTGCTCAGTTCATTTGTCACACAGAAGAGAACTGACTCTGCTGCCATAAAATTGGTTTTATTGCCAATACATTTAAACACTTTTGATTAGCTTTTATTTGGGCCATTTTATTAAATTTGATGCCTGCAAATGTCATGCTGAGGTAAAGATTGCTACTTCAGATGCCACAAATTTTATTAAATTGTTATCCTAGGGCATGATGGTTCTTTGTTCCTAGGCCTGGACATCAGGTTGATTTGGAATCTGGCAAAAGAACATGTTGTTTCCTTCTTCTAAATTGGCATCCTGCTAAGTAGTAGGGACTCCAGGTTGCTTTACACAATTATTTTTGAGATATGCAGAAAACCCCAGAAATAGGAAGAGACTTCTTTTAAAAGCTTGGTGTTTCATTGAAAGATGCATTTATTTTGTTTGCATCTTCTACAAAACAGTTTGTAAAATAATAATGCCCAAGAAAACATAGCTCTTACATGCAGTGTTACTGTCTTAACAGAAAATAATCCAGCTGACCTATTTGAAACACCTATTTACTATTTCCCTTCACAGTGGGCTGGAAATGGAGTTTTTAGCATTTAATGATTCAGCCCTGAAGGGAGAGATTTTATTTTTATTTTTTAAATTGAATTGACTACTTTTAGTGCAAGTTAATTAGACTTTACTCCCAAGATGAGTAAAACACTAGTAATCTCACTACAGCTCAATATTGATTTGAAGATTACATTTTATTAATTTATATTTTTAAAATTAATAAATTTTCGTTATTTAAGAAACTTTGCTGTGTAAAAGTAGGTGTCCTTGTATTTGTTGATAATAAGTAATTTTTACAAATGTAATGGATGTCGTAAGATTCTGTATAATGGAAACTATGTAGTAATTAATTGATATCATAAGAGTGAAATAGTATTATAGGTCCATTCTACTGAGGAATAGAAATGTGCCAGTTACATCCTGGGACTTGAACAAGCCTAGTGGGTTACTAATTTTAAATACTAAATGGACTGCAAGGTAATGTTTACTTACAGTTTTAACTGGGAAAATAATGTCTTTATAATCTTTATTGAGAAAAAATTAGGTGAAATAGCCCTAATCCCCAGTGGTAAATAGACAAAGAAGGATTGGCAAAAAATGTATCAGTGAGAAATGCAGAAGATGATAGTGTACCACTTTTATGTTTATCAGATGGTAATTTACTAGTTTTGTATTTACTCGGTGAGAATTGCGTAAGTAAACAGGCAAAGCTTAAGCAGCAGGGACAATGGAAAGAAATATGGGCATTAAATTGGCTAAGAGTGGAGAGAGAAACAGAATTTATACATGAAGAAACAGTGCATTTACTGTAGTGGGAGTTGTAATTCTGTGTTACTGGGAGTGAAGTGGTGATGGGAAGTAGAAATTAAAAGGCAGGGTGTTGTGTTTTTAGTATAGTCTCTTTCTGTAAAGATAAGGCTAAAATGGGTAAATTTATTTTCTACATTGTAAAAATCAAAGGATTTGATTCAATGCATAAAAACCAGCATTTGAGAAATTTGATGAACTGTGTGCTAAGTGATTATTTTACCTCCACAAGAGACCCTGAGGCCTGCAAGTTTTTGACACTGAGGGAAATGTGTAATTTTTTAAAATAACTCCTGCTGTTAATGTAAGAGAGAACTTCCATATGGAAACGTAATATATGTTCCCTTAGTCATGCCAGAAATGCAGATATGGCGTTTCATGTAGGCTTTTCTGTGCCTCCCAGACACACAATTGCTGAACATCTGACACCAAAGAATATATTTCACCATAAATTGGTAATAACCTGTGTTTTGTATGAAAAGAGGATCGTAATCTTTGCCTTGTGCCGCCTAATCTGATAACACTTACAAAACACTACGAAATGAAAATGTGGGCATCTGTTCTAGAACATGTGGTGGTTTCTTTTTTTAATAGTAATTTCTATTTTCAGTTTGTGTCTTCTGTTAAAAAAATATTTTTAAGCTTTTTCTTTCCTCAGGCTTTCATGGACTAATCCTCTACATATGAAACCATGGCTTTACTTTGCTAAAAATGAAGGAACTGGATATGAAATGTATAATTACTTGAGCTTTAGGTAGATCTTCATGTGAGAGGCCAAACCATATCAGACTGCTCCCTTTCTGTCAGAGGAACATGCTTTGTATGCTTTTAAAAAATTACTAGATGTACTTTATCATTGTGTATTCCATCATGGTAGACAGTATTTCACAAAAACCACATGTAAAGTACAGATTACAAAAACTTAGTGTACTCTGTACATATTCTGGAAGGTGATCTGTCTGCATACCAGGAAAGATGTTTGCTTCAAACATACTCAAGAAAACAAGATTATTTTCTTAAGCAAGTGAGCTGTTTATACAAAATATTGTCACTTCAGGACACATATGAAGTTAATGACTAGAATCTGTTTGAGGTGCTGTCAGATGGTAGTGTATGTTTTTGGCACACCGTACTTACTAGTATTCTGATGTTTCAGGCTAGATTTTATTTTAAACATAATTTATCTGAAAACTGGGCATGTAAACAGTGCTCTCCCTCCTTCCCAACAGAAACATGCCTTCTAAAATTTTTCTTTGATGTTTTTTAAATGTGTCCTTGTAAAACCAGCTGGGGAACAAGACCTGAACAGTTACAAGAGTCACAGTATTTGCAGTCCTCTCTGTCTGCTGCTTATTGTAGTATTGTTTTCTTTAGAAATAAAAAGAAGATACATTTCAGTAAATTACTATAGCTGGATGGCCGTTGTGGTAGTTAAAAAAGAAAGAGAAATAGCTGACTCGCTAATAGATTGGGTAATTTGTTATTGAAAAAAAGGATACTTCACATTTATTAGAAGACTGGACAATATTATAGCGAGCTAGAGGAAAAATGGATTATAAGTCGTTCCAAAATAAATAAAGCTTGTGGTTCTTACTGTGATACTGAAAAGGGGGAAAAGTAAAATCTTTAGAAATATTTTAACATACTATTTTTCTAAGTGTAATTAATTAATGGCTCCTAATTTTTTTCCCATGTAATTTGTATCAGTCAATTATTGCCAATGGTAAAAAATCCAAACAAACCCAACAGATTTTCAATTACTTTTTTATACAATTCCACAAAAGATGAAGTCTGGTAACTTCACTATTCCATGGAATGGGCAAATTAAAGGAGGATTTTTAGGCATTTCTTCAGAATAAGCCAGCTACTTACCCAGTTCTGAAAATTCCACTAGTCTCACCTAATTGAGGAAAAGGACAATGACAAATGGAATTGACCATCATGTAGTCACACTTAACACCTAACACGACAGGCATGAGGAATCCTGCTGTTTTTCAGATGTCTTTTTTGGCTGTTTTAAATAGCATGAAAGTAACATGCAGATTTTTCTGGTTCTTCTAATTTTTTGAGTTTCTTGGGAGCTGCTATGTTAGTGTGGGCTATTGGAGAAAAAGGGAGCAGTTTACAAAGGTAGAGGAAGGATGGGGTAGAAGCTTGGGAATGTTCCTTAACAGTATTTCAAAGGCCAAATTTATTCTGTTGAAACAAATCTCCCTAGGCTTACTTTGCATTTATAAAATTGTAAATTTACTCTCTCTCTCTTAAGGAATAACTAATTTGGTGGCAGGGGAAATCTCAATTGACATTTCACCCTAGGATGAGAAGGTACCTGTTATCTGGCCATTAAAAAAAAGCACAACAGTGATTGGAATTAAGCAACAAATGGTAAAACTCAAATATGTTAAATGTTTCAACCTGTTATATGTTGCAAGTATTTACTGGAGGAGATGATAGTTTTTCATTCCAAGTTTATAAGGCAGTACTATGTTACACCCTCACAGAAATATGCACGTAAAGAGATGATAAGGTGAGATATCTTCCGTTTTACTAGACACAGGAACTACTTTCAGTGTATAAGCTTTTAGGGTAATACATTTGTTTTACAATAAGGTACATGCTTTTAATAAAGTTTTTCCTGTGCTTTAACTGGTGCAGTCTGAATTTTTGCAAAATCTTTCATGAGTTCTTTGTTTAAGCAGATTTTAAACTGTAATTGCACTCTGTTGTGGTGAGATGGAGCGGCCTGTATCCCTGAGTGTTTTGTTTGGTTTGGTTTTGGTTTTAACTGTATGCTGAAACAGTTTTTTAAAAATCGTTCTGGTATTTGGATTCTTATGGTACCTCAGCTTTTCAAATATTCAGTTTAATGAACTGTCTCTGTTAAAACACAAGCGTGTTTTCTCTGCTTTTTTTTTTTTTATGTGCCTAGAAGTTGAGTATCTCAGAGGATTTTTAGAGTAATTTATAAGCTACTCACTACTTTTTCATGGAACTCAAGTCTTTTCCCATAAATTGTATTTACGTGACTCAGAAGTTGTAAACGGGTTCTTCCTAGCAAAGTGTCCTCCTCACTGCAGCATCTATTTGATGGTGTTGCAGGTAAAACCAGCACTAGAATAATGGCCCCAGGGGGGTTGCTGTGCGTTTGCTTATTTCTGTCAAGGTACCTGTAAACCAAAATGTGGTCATGTTGGTTTGTGTAATGCACCAACTACCATGCTTCTCTGCTTGGAAGTGTTAGTAACTTGAGTGTTTGGAATATAATAGACCTGATAAATTAATAGATTTTAATCAAGCTTTCTCGAGCATCCCGACAGAGAAGTCGTTCCTCAAAGAAAAGTGAGAATGATTTGCAGCTGTTTTTTGACAACTTTTCATAAGCAAAGTCGGCAATGTTTGTGCTTTTTGTAAAAAATGTAGCTGAAATAAAGCCAAAAGGTGATGGAAAGTGTGAGAATAGCAAAATGGAAATGAATCTTTAGTATTGAAGGAGTATTTACATGCAGAAAATGGAAAGGTAGACAAAAGCTAAAAAGTAGAGAGAGAAACTCATACTTGTTGTAACAACAGCAGCTTTTCCTTTCCCCTCCAGCTTTCTTTATTAGTGTATTAAAGCAGTTGAATAGGAGGTTGAATCTGTATTAGCTTTGTGAATTGACATGAAGAAATCATCAGTATACAGGTCAAAGATAAAGGAAGGCAAATTATAATGATTTTTAAACAAGAAGATATCAAGAGATTGCATTATTTGTCGCTTTGTGGATCTTGCACATAGGAATGGCTGTGTTTTAAGTTGAAAATGACTTCTTTTAAGAATGTGTCTAGGAGACAAAATTGGGAGGATCCCCACATTTTGACTGTAAGCAGTATATTTAGTGAGCTTTATGTATCAAAAAAAGCAGATGTGTTTGAAGATGGGATTTTCTATGCAAAGTAAAGCTTGCTTGGATTGAAAAGAAAATGAGCTGTAGGGACCATAAAAACCAAGGAAGAAAGGCAGCTGGGAATAATAGTCTACCAAGAATAGAAAAATCGAAATCAACCAACCTTCCTTCCTTCCTTCCTTCCTTCCTTCCTTCCTTCCTTCCTTCCTTCCTTCCTTCCTTCCTTCCTTCCTTCCTTCCTTCCTTCCTTCCTTCCTTCCTTCCTTCCTTCCTTCCTTCCTTCCTTCCTTCCTTCCTTCCTTCCTTCCTTCCTTCCTTCCTTCCTTCCTTCCTTCCTTCCTTCCTTCCTTCCTTCCTTCCTTCCTTCCTTCCTTCCTTCCTTCCTTCCTTCCTTCCTTCCTTCCTTCCTTCCTTCCTTCCTTCCTTCCTTCCTTCCTTCCTTCCTTCCTTCCTTCCTTCTTTCCTTCCTTCCCTCCCTCCTTCCCTTCCTTCCTTCCTTCCTTCCTTCCTTCCTTCCTTCCTTCCTTCCTTCCTTCCTTCCTTCCTTCCTTCCTTCCTTCCTTCCTTCCTTCCTTCCTGCCTGCCTGCCTGCCTTCCTTCCTGCCTGCCTTCCTGCCTGCCTTCCTTCCTCCCTCCCTCCACAATTCACAGTTGGAATTTGAATTATACTTTTTGATTCATCTTGTCTGCATAGCATTATGCAGAGAGGAAGACACTTTCTTTGATATGTACCATTATTTTCTTTGCATAACTTGATCTTACTCCTACTTGCCAATAGCACCACAGATCTGTGTATGGATGGGGGTAGTGATTTGCACACAGTGCAGGATAGAGAAAAGACTGCAGAATGACTTAAAGCAAGATAGGTCAACGTTTTCAAGTCCTGCAACTCTGCTTGGCTATAGAACTTTTAGAAACTATTTCCTAATTTAATGTTATGTAAAAATACTCAAATCAGTAATTTTAATACCAGAACCCTGAAGACTTTGACTACTAATGCACTCTTCTCTTAAATGTTTTTCTGTTTGAAACTGGTTTGGGTCTTAATTCATTAGAATACTTTTTTTATTGGTACATGGTACTCCTTCAAATGCTTGTTTTTGATGACAAAGCAAACGCTTACTCTTTAGACAACTTTCCACGCGGAAGTGAGGGGTTTAGTAGTTGGTTTTGTTTGTTCATTTGTTTTTTTGTTAAGAGAAGATTTGTGTTTTGGAATTCTGACACTCCTTTTTAATCGTTGGCTCCATAAATCCTTTGTCAGTATGTAAGGCACTCTGACTATGTATTTATTCTTCACAGTGAAGGATAAATTCAGTGAATTAAAGTTTCCAGTTAATGACACAGGGTTCTTGCTTTTAATTTTACAATATTTTTTCACTTTCACAAGTGTAAGAAACGAAGTAAGGCTGTACATATGCATTTTTTGATCAATTCTGTATGTTCTGGATGACCTTATATGATTTAAATGTTATTTATGTGTCTTGCTGGTGTTTTTCCTAATCTGTTATAGCTCTTGTTAGGGCACTCATTCCTGGGAGCAGATCATTTCATTGCTCTGCCGTTTCTGAAGCAAATGATCGTTGCTGCAGGAAGACCTTTGTAGGTAGAGTTTAATTTAAATATGTTCTTGGCTGTTAAATTTTGTAATTTAAGCGCCCTTGGCAAAGCAAATCTTAGTTAACCAAGGCATTTATATTGTGGCCTGAAAGCAACAGTGTATTGATTAAGTTGAATGGCTTCAAGAACGGTAAATTAACTGTAATATGTAATTTATCCCTTCTTTTATATTTTTAGGACAGGTTTTTTAAATGATGAATAGCAAAAAAAGAAAAAAAAAAGACAAAAAAGGGAAAAAATTGATTGGGTATTTCTAGTTACAGTGCTGTTCATTCTAGGAGTGATTTTTTCTCTGTAGTTGAACTTTGATAATGCATGTGATTCAATCTCTCAACCGAGGGATGGGAGCAGTCCCAACTGTTCCTCTGCGTTTGGCTGCCTGTTCCTGCCCCCTGCCTTGGACAGGGTCTAGGGCTTGCACGGCCACAGAGCAAGTCAGATCAGCTTGTTGATCTGCTGGAGAGTGAATCCTACAAATTGATCAAGCTCATGTAGCTGAAGGAAGAGGAGGATTGGGTGTGGACCACCCATTTCAGCAGCAGTTAAGCGTAAAAGATTGAGTGTGACATGAAACAGTCTAATCTTCCAGCTTATTTACTTTGTTGTCTGTTAACACAGTAGAGAATTTATTTTATCATAAAATTGCCAAAAGCTGTAAACATTATTGTGATGACTTGTTACATTCTTAGGTAGATATGCAGATAATGTCAGATACAGTAATTCTGAAATAAGCCTGAGCAAAATATTACCTGTGTCACAGCTGCAGACTTGTCAAATTCTGTAAAAAAGCTAAGCAGCTGCCATGACTCTCATTAAGGGAAGAAGTAAATTTGAACTCACAGAGACAGGTTACTCGAGCATTTAGATGATACTTGAAATTCATCCAAGCTGCTCTATTATGTACAAGGCAGTGTAATAGATAATGATTTCTAGACCCTAGCATGGAAGCTTCATAGGGCTCTCTGCGTCAGATTAACACTTTGGTTGGTTGTGTTGGTTTGGTTTGTTTGGGGATGTGGGCTGGGGTTTTTTCACTACAGCTGCTTTGAGTTCTAAAAAACTTTTGCATCACACTTGTCTTCAGAGTATTCCAGAGTTACATTGCAAGGTGGATTATTTGCAACAGTTATTTGGAAGAGAAGCTGAGGCTTGCTTGTTTTTTCTTAAATCTGAACAAATGCAGGTACCCCCTCCATGCCTTGGTTGTCCTTGTGTCAGAAGCTGTCCTCCTTTGTCCATTCTTCTCCTGCAACCTTTCATCCCTTTTCTGCAGGGTGTCAAGGAGCAGGACGCAAGTAACAATAATTTGGTATGCTTGGTATTGCAATTCTATTTGGTATTGCTCATGATTTGCATCGTGACACTACTGACCTGATTGCCCAGTCCTTAATTTCTGTTCCCTAGGTGATCACATTATGTTTATCTTTTCCCTGTTTTTCTCTGATGTCTTGCATTAAATATATATAAAACTTTTATTTTATTATAATAAATGTATTTTTGCAAATTTAAGTGGGAGAAAAGTACCCTGTACTGAGGGAGTTTTCTGCAGCACAGTTTGTGTTACCATGTAATCTATTTTCTGAAAGAGTTTCCATGTTCCTCTGATTAAACATCTTAATCACTTTCAGTTCTACTATGAAATTTTTATCCAAGAAAAATAAGTTTGATGTGGATATCACTCTGTTATCTTCTGACTAACCAGATGCTCGCTTGAGTATTTATGCTTTTTTGTCCCAGGTTTGATTTTTAGAATTGTTTAGTGACCAATTTTGTTGGTCACCAAATGTTGTTTAGTGATCAGTTCTGTTTCCACTGCCTGTAATGTTCCTGCCATTTATAACACTGTATAAAATCCAGTCTCTCTTTCGTCAGTACTAATGGAAGTGAATGATAGTATGAGGTGATGGAAACATTTTGTTTCCTAAACACTTCCCAGTTTGCCGTTGATTTTGATTTCTCTGGAGGACTGATCTTTCACAGCTGTTGTGAAATGTAAGTGCGTTTTTTCCCTGCAGTGCAGATATCTGCCTTTTTCCAAACTCTCCATGGCACAAAAGGGTCTTTTTAAAACGTCGCAAATACGAAGCAATTTATGTTGGCATTAAATGTAAACATTTTGCTGTCACTGTTTATGGAAGAAATTGAAGGTTTAGGAGTGAATGGGTAAAAAAAGATAAATATTGAGCAATCTCCTTATAGAAACAGGAATGTGAGTTACACATAGTTTGTTCCTTAGGAAATATCTTACATTCAGTTTTATCAGTTACTGCTTGAAAATGCTTAGGGCTTCACTTCTATATAATTGCAGTAACTATGCTGTCTACTGTCTACTCTTTGTTATTTTGACAATAAGTTTTGTCAAATGTAATGACATATGGATGAATTAATTGTAAGTTTGCTTGCACTCTAAAGCTAGTGAAACTGTGTGTATATATATATATATATATATATATATGCACATATCCAGCTTTATTTATATATATATTTATGTATATAAATATGCCTAGGTAAATGGTTGCACGTGTTTAAAACTGTCTAAAACCCCTTATGATATAAAATAATAGGATAGGTTTTAAATGAGATAACTTTACTTTTAGAAATTATTTTCCACTGAGGGTTAGTGCTGGGCATTAGTGCACACATATGGAAGCATAATGTTGATTCAGATGGAAGAGGAAATATCAATTTAGATTGAGGAATGTGTTCCTATAATCCTCCCTGTTCTCAGTTATTCTTGTAGAGCTTTGCATACAGCTTGTAGCTATGGTGCGGGAATACTAACTTCAGTAGCAGATGTGAGCCTGAAGCTTACTACATGTTTCACCAGATGTTTCATTTATCTTTAGGGCAACCTTCTGGTTTGTTTTTTATATCAAATACTGTGAGAAATAAAATTCAGAATATATTTTAAACATGTTATGAATATTTGGAGATAAAGGAAACCTTTTATAACTTGAAGAATCATTGTAATGTCTCATATTAAATATATTTTTCTTTTAGATTGTATTTCAGCAAGATACGTTATAATTTTGTATAACGATCCAATCTGATTTAGACTAAGCTTGCTTGTAAAGATAATGTAACCCTAAACAGTGGATTTTGTATGTTTATATAAGCTTATTGTCTACTTCTATATGTCTTAATAGTTCATGTTATTTGATATCTTGCATACTTACTGCTAGATTTTGTTCATAGCATAAAGTAGTCTTTTGGATGAAGAAGCCTCAGCAATTTCAGTAATAATTGTGTATCTCAAGAAGAGATCCTTTAGGGTGATGCAGTTGATATTTCTTGAAGGAAATTGATCTTTGGGCCACTTGGGTGGCACATTGGTTTTGTCTTTGCACGATGGCCTTCACCTCTGTGCAGAATAGGGCATCAGAAATTCAGCTTCTGTGCACCCACAGCTGCTTTCATGCACAAACCATGTGCTGCCCTTGCCATATCTGAATTAGAGACAGCATTATTCAAAAGCTGATGTGTGTCTGTCAACAAAAAATGAGTGTAGCAAACCCATGTTTTGGAAATTTGTAGAGGAAAATTGTAGAGGCCAGCAAGTGAAATGTTTATATGTATTTAGTGAATTTTGTTTATCAAGCACATTTAATAGTGTGAGGACACATCAGGGAATTTGAAGGTCTGTTTTAAAAGCTAATTAGCATGTCTTTAAGTCCAGGGTGGTATTCCTGATCCTCCTCATGCTTCCAAAGTAACTCCTAAGAAAGGAGGCTGTGAGAATAGACTTGGATTGCCACATGGCCTTTTGGCGAGAGAGCAGGAGAGAAGACCCTGGCCTCCTTCTCCTTTAAAGGACAGCAATGGAATGGGCAAAGTTTCAGTTGTGTTGGGGTGATCATATAGTTCATTTAGCCAGCTGCCCAGAAATCTCTCTGGAAGAGTGGTTGTCCATTGCAGAAATGGGATAGTTCACCATGCATTGGCTTATGCCACGTCCCAGGTGGAGATCTGGATTTGGGAAACCACTGTGAATTCAGCTCTCCCGCAGACAAGTTTCAGTAGTGCAATTGTCAGTTTGTCAAGTGTTTCTAACTCTCAGGACTTCGGCAAGGACATTTTTTAATGTGGAATCTTCTCTTCCACTTGCTGAAGGAATGGGACACGGTTTCAAGACTCCTGAACTCTTTAAATGCAAGAATTGAAGAAAGATTATTTGTAAATGACTGCATTAGACTCTTAGCTAATCAGTAAGTGAATGTGTAGGTCAGTAAAATGTTGTATTATGCAACCAATCAGCATGATTTGGTTGGTGTTTTATGACTAAGGCTTTGTGCATACACACCACAAGCTCTGTGTCTGTGTGGATACATTAAGGCTCTCTTAATTAGCATCACTGATTCAGATTTCCCACAAAAAGAAGGATTTTTTTTCCCAGTCCCCTTGAGTATATTCTAATGATAAAATATGGAGGAGGTGTTTAAAACACAAATTGCAGGTTTTTTAGTAGTTGTTTGGAGACTCTTGAGAATTATATAAACATCTTTCTTCTATGGCAGAGTAAACTTCTTACAAAATTTACAGATTTCCTGTTGGGACCTTATACTGTGATTGTTATACATAAAATAAAATATATTGGATAATTTAAAATAATTAGGTAAGCTTAAATTGAGCTTATTCTTACTGGATTGTCACCTTAACAGATATCTCAAAGTTGCCACTGTTTCGTTTATTAAACGTGTATTATTTTGAACTGTTTTCTGGTATAAATGTATAACTGTGGCAAATGGAAGTTTTTAGTTTTTTCAATGAAATATTTCAATAAATAGCGCTCTTTGTAATACCTTGCTGAGAAGTAGTCTTCTGCAGTCCATCTAGATGTAATTCTGGTTATATTGATATTAAAGATAACTTACTGAGTTTGCTCTTGATGGCTGCACCACTGTTTTGTTGTTTGTTTTTTTTTTATTTAAATGCAACTTTAAAAATAGGACATCGTGGTCAAAGTGCTAAGATACTTTTTAATTTGCATTTCTTTCTGCCATGTTTCTCTGTTGAACAAAATGAATACTCTAGGCCTCTATTTTCAAGTCCTCTTGACATTGCAGTTCAGTGTTATTCAGTCGTTGCCTTTGTTTCCTTTTTGTCCTTTGACAGTTCGGTATTTTTGTATTTGCTTACCATATTGAACTGCAAATGCAAATCTAAGCACAGTTTGTGTAGCAAAACATTTTCAGACTGGCTTACCCATGTTAGGTTTTTTTAAACAATTTTAGTTATATTTTTGACATTCAGTGAGAGTGTCTAAAATAAATATAGTCTGTGGCTGTTAACCAAAGATTTTGCACCTATTGTGATTCGTGTCTTGTTTGCATTTGAAAAAGTATTTGGGCTGAATCCTTTGAGAATTATAGAGTCCTCTTTCTAATTGCTTTTAACGTTTTCAATAACTAACAAAAAGATGAGTGCAGAATGAAAATAAATGCTTTTGAAACACAGAAAATTTCCTTCAATGAGATTTCACACTATGGTTATTTGTTTCTAGAAACCTGTATTTTACTCAAGCTAAATTTGGTTTACTTATATTCTGATATTTTTATTTTAGTAGTTAACAGAACTTTGTGATCTTGGCCGCTTAAAAAAAACCCCAGACCAATAATGTTTTATGTGACTGAAATTAATGTTTGGCATTTCTTTTTATTATTTTTCTTTACCGTGTTCTAACTTACTAAGCCATCTTTCCAGTCTTAGAATCATTGAATTGCTGAGCTTGGAAGGAAGGCCTGGAGGTCTCTGATTCAATTCTGCTCCTCAAAGCAGTGCAGCTAGAATAGGTTGTACTCAGTTTTAATTGTCTCCAAGGGTGGAGGCTCTATGGCTTCTCTTGACAGCCTGTTGTGAAGTTTGCCCTTCCTCAGAGTTTGAAAACAAGCAAACAAATAAGCTATTTTGTCATATATTTAAGTTGAAGTTCCAAAATCTTCATGCACATGGATAAAATCCCTCTGAGTCTTCTCCAGCTCTCTCAGCCTCTCCTGGCATGGCAGATGCTCCAGTCCCCAGCCATCTTTGTGACCTGTCTGAAACTCTGCAGTTGGTCCATGTGTCCTACTGAGGAGCCCAGAGCTGGACACAGCACCCCAGATGTCTCGCCAGGGCTGAGCAGATGGGAAGGATCACTTCCCTCGACCTGCTGGGAATGCTTTGCCTAATACCCAAGAGCTACTGGCCTGTGCTGCAGGGGTCCATGGATGGCTCAGCTGGATGTCCATCCAGGACCCCCAGTGCCTTTTCCACTGATTTTCTTTCCAGTCTGCCCCAGTGTGTACTGGTCCGCCCCAGGAGCAGGATGTTGCATTTGCCTTTGCTGAATTTTTTTCAAGCCTGTTTAAGTCACTCTGAAGTCAGCACAAACCTCCTTCTAGTTTTTGTCATGGCAAACTAGCTGAGGGTGCACTCTGTCCTGTCATCGAGGTCATTAATGAAAATGACAGAAGGGTATTGGACCCAGTGCTGATCCCTTGGGCACACATATATGGACTGGCATCTGGATGGACTTTGTGCTGCTGATCACAGCCCTGCATGGCTCATCATCTTTTTGGCTTCTTTCTGAAGTCTGTTTGGATAGTATTAATCTTGTTGTATTCTTTTTTTCCCCCTCCAACTATAATTTGAGTTTGTAAATATGTCGTTACAAAGGCATTTTGGCAGACAGTGAAAAATAGGTACCACCAAGTGATTTGATGATTCATCTCTTCCTCAAATTAAATTGTTTTGCTTTGAGGCTTTGTGCAGAATAAATGGTGAGTGCTGTTCCCAAGGGTTTATGGTCTTCAGAGACCAAGCAGGAGTGGAAAGATTTGATTTGTCCAGCCCCCATCAGGGAGTCCTTCAGCTGAGCAAGCAATGGAACTGCAGCCTACTGCCTCCAGCTCTGATGTACTGTGCTTTTTCTCTTACTCATTAAATAACTGATTGCAGTGAATCTGCCCCTCTGCTTCCCAACTTGTTTCCCATGTAAAAAACCTTCCTTAAGTTTATAACTTCCTTCTTGGCACAGAGCACTTTCTCTGCCTGTTCAAACAGGGTGTGAGTTCAGTTCTTGGCTACTTTAAAAGAACAAGCCACACTTAGATATAAAAGTTGCAAGTGCTATGTTGCTGAAATATTAGCTTTGGCTTGCAAAATCCTGCCATATGATGTTACAAGCCCTAGAAAGAAGAGGAATTCATCCTGACTCTGTCTTGTTTAGCTTGATCTAAAAGCCATGAGCTTTATTTTCTAAATTAAATATTCTTAAACTGTTGTGGATTTTAGTTTTGTTTAAATTATTTGATATCTTTACATTTGAATATAGTGCACAATCTCAAGTTGTTATGTGCCAAAGGCTGCTCCTGCAAAGGCATGACTGTCTTCTATGTCAGATGTCTAACCACTCCTGTTTTATTGTTCCTCTTGCTGGGCTACAGAATAGACTTCCTGAATCTGACCTGAATTCATTGTTTTTTTGAGGACACATTGAAGAAGTGATACTGATGCAGGCATTACTAGTGTACCTTGGGCTTTAGAAACTCCACTGAGTAATACCAATGATGATGCCATTCAGTAGATGCTGTGCAGTGTTCTAGTTCCTTACTACAGCAATTAGTGTCTATTTTGTTGAGAAGTTGCCTTACTTTTTCTATGTATATAAAAGCATAGTCATGTACATTAACACTTACCATGGAAATACACCTTGATTCATGATTAAATGCATATTTACAAATGGGATGTGTGTGTATGCCTGTGTTTTTTCTCTATCCCTCTTCTTCCACCCCCCTCACATCTGTATATGTGTACATATACACACACACACACACACACGCGCACACACGTGTGAGGCAGTAGGTGATGATGATGCATGGGATTTCCTTGGGAAGAAAATGGAACATGTAGTATCTAAACTATGCAGGTTGTCCAAGACAAGGTTGGAGGTCTGGTATAAAAATACCAGTCTGGGGATTTGGAGAACGTTAATGCAGTTAATGCACAGTTCATCTGAATCTGTCTTGACCAGTTGAAATGCCATTCAGGTGTACCAGATTTTACTTTTTTTACATCTGTGTAGAAAGCCTCTGAAAATGGAACCACTGTCGTTTAGGTACTGCAGTAAATTCCTGTGTGTTAAAACAAGATCTGGAGTGTGTGTCACCCTAACTTTGATGGTTTTTGTGTTAAAGTGATGTGGTAGCTGCCATTGAGCCTTTCAAAACTGTATCTGCTGGCTTTCCTTGGCATCTGTGATGTGAGTTACTAACCCTGTGTTAAAGCATCATATTGGAGTTATTTAAAAGTCTGTGCTGTTATGCCTGAAACGGTACACTTTTAAAACCTTAAGTACTTTAATACTCTTTCATTAATTAAATGTTGTGCACACTAATTAATTGATAGCTGCTGTGGTAGCAGTCATGTAAGGCAACAGTACAATGATGTATTAATGATGTTTTTGAACATTTCTATTTTGGAATTGACATAAAAACAAGGTTTCGCCTAATGAAGGGTAACATTGACTTTTTTCTAACACCGTTGCTTAGCTGTATGGGATGAGAAATATTGTTGAAAATACAGATGCCATCAGTTCTGGATGATTAACTTCTGATCAGAGTGTCAGGTCTCACTGCAAGCTCTTGCTGCCTGCTGGCATACGTGGCCACTGTATAACTTCTTGCATCTCCAGTACCCTGCTAATGCTATCACCTGTTATGTTGAAATGCACATAATATTATATGTAATATTTAGGGAGCAAAGGAGGCTGATTTTCACATGCAGGAAGAGACTACCTCTATCAGAATTTGATTTAATCTGTTGTTTCTTGATGCAGCCAACAGCTTCCAAAGTAACTGTGCTGTGACTCTTGGTTGGCAGGAAAGACTTAATAAAAAAGCTGAAAATGTCTTGTGATCTAATTGCAGTAATTTAGGAGTCTTTTGGGCAAATGCTTTCACAAGGTTTGAAGTTCTCTTCTTCCTCCGAAATGAAATATTTTTCCTCAGGCTCTGTAGAAAATGTTGGTCAGTGTCTTCTACTTTTTAACCCATCTAAAATCAGTTTTCTTCATATTATTTCACAAACTTAAAACTATCATGAAGAGAATTGCAAACAGTTCTTGGTAGCTATCATGCTACAATAAAATACTAGTGTAATGTGTGCCCCTCAAAAAATGGAGTTGTTTGTTACACGCAGTTCTGGCTCTCATTAGGCATCATCTCTGTATGGATCCATGGCCTCCACATGTGCAGTGCAAACCTTTCACTTCATCTAGAGAAATCTTTAGGTGGAAGGGTTGTTTACTTACCCTTTTGTAAACCTGCATGTTAAGAATTTCTTGTGTTGGAGTTTGGATAATAAAAGCTGTGTTTTCCCTGCCTTTTGAAGAGTTGCCTAGTGATAATAAGTGATGTTGAGTATGTGTGTCTGCTGTGTAGTGGCAGTCATTAGTTCCAGAACTAAACCAGAAGGGAACCTGTCACTCTGATCTGCCTGCAAGCTAAGGAAGGGTAAAGATTTCTGTCGTGGCAGGGATTGAAAGCAACAGCACTTGACTAATTTTATGTGGAAGTCAGTGCTTGGGAAAGCAAATATCTGACCCTGGATCTTGTAGTGAAAAGATGCTTTGTCATCTGTCTGCTGGGTAAGGGGCTTAGCTTGAATTCTACAGACTTGTACCTCCTGTGAATTAAAGTTGTGCTTGTGGCTTGAAGATGTGGCTGACAGCCATGAGGAGCACTTGTAGATGGTCCTACAGCAGAGATCTAAGTAAGGCTGCCCTTGGTTAGAGCTTTCAGCCTAGTCATTGCTCTCTGAGCTGGTCAGATGGGATGTCTCAGTCTGTCTTTGTATCCTGGACTGCTCAGTGGGATGCATTATTTGGAGATGTAAGTGGGGTCCTGAGAGTGTTGGAAGAGGAGAGCTGAAATGTCCTCGTGACATTGTGTTCATCTAGGTATTAAACAAAGTTCCTAGTTGCTATGTTAAATGAGGGGTGATGGTTAAGTGCTATTCTTACCGAAAAGAAAGAAGTTAATGTGGCATTTCATAGCTGTTTGCTCAGCAAGTAACAGCACCTGGGCTAGACAAAAGTGGTAGACTTTGTAAAACTAGTGTGAATTTTCTGGGGGTTGTGTGGGGTTCTTCTGCTTTCCTGAAAGGAGCAATAAATGCCAACTGCTTCAGGCCTTCCTGGTGCATGGGGTGGTCTTGCCTTGCACAGTAGGCCCCCAGTGGAAGAAACAGTAAGGGCAATGCTGAAGATACAGTCATCTTCTTATTTTTGAATAAAATACTTGTGTAGTTTTGATTCAAAGGTTGACTTTATGGAGGTGGCTACCATGTTCTTCCGTTTTGCCAAAAATTAGAATTTCACTGATTCTTTCTGCTAAATGTTTTGTAGTGTTATCCCGACATGATGGGCTGATGGAGGTCGCAGAAGAATAGCTGGTGTAACTTTCAACTGAAGAAATAGGCAGTATCAATGAATTGCTATAAAGACAAGTCACGAAAATTGCTTTATGGGGGCTGTGTGTGCTTCAGTGTTCAGACCGTGTTTTGTGAGCTTGAAACTTAAGAACAGTGTGAGAAATTCTTGAAAACAGACTTGTGGATATTTAACACCAAGGCATCAGAAAACCACTTGCTTTGTTGTATCTGCTAACACAAGATGGGTGTTTTGACTTTAAATAAGCTGTGGAAGATGTCCCTCCACTTCCCTCTGCCCTTTGAATTTCAGCAATGCAAACAGTGATTGGTAAAAAATGCCCAAATTTTGAAGCTTTACAAAGAAGAAAAATATTTTTTCTGTGTTTCTGGGGGAGAGGAGGAATCTAAAAGCCCCCAAACTCCTTATGTGAAGTCATCATTTTTATTCAGTTACTGAAAAGTTATTAACAAAATGAGACTGTCTTTCTTGTGATGCATGCTGTATGAAATTACTGATTTTCAAAATGCAGGGATTTTTGAGTTGTTTCCATTTCAGTCTGTTCGTGTTCTGCTTTCAAATTGTTGAATATGAAAATCTGTGTTTTATTAAGAAAGTAAAAGTGACTGTGTAATTCATTAATCTTTAAACATTTCCAAATTTTTCCAGGTAATTGAATAACCTCTTTGAGTATTTATGTAATATAAAATTTCATAAAAAATACATTAATCTGATTGACATTTATGTAGGAGAGTAATTAGTGTCACCACACATTCTTGCGTTATTGTGTGCATAATTGCTTTGTAACATTAAGGTAGATATGCTGTAAAGAATATGTTGATATTTTGTAAAGAAAGAGCTTTTACCTGTTAATGTAGCCTCACTAGAGTAAACAAGCACTAAATCAATGGCTGTTACACAAACTTAAGGATATCTTAGGAAACTTTAAAAAGCCACTTCTTTTTTAAAGAATGTGCTTTGTCAGATATGAGGTTACTGTAACATAGAGTTGTTTTTTGACCATGTTGATTCCTTTTCATGCCTTTAATCCTACTTTCCATGTTAGCTGCTAGAATGATACTGGACAAAATTGGTTTAAGTAAAGGCTTTAAGATGCTGAAGTTCATGGGAATACACTTCTAATAGAAAACAGTTAATGCTTTCATTAGGCATGTGATGTTTATTAGGAAATGAGATATCGTCTTCTTGCTTTCTTACAAGGAAAGCAAGATTTAGGCTGCACAGATGGCATTGTTAGTAGTACAATTTACTGCTGTCATGACAATGTAGGCTGACTGAAACTTTTTCTTGATAAAGATTTCAATCTCATCAAATTTGTCTTCAATCAATGTAGAAATAGTAGTGTAGTAAGCCAAATGCTTAGACAAGAATAATATTTATCTGCCATATAGGAGGAGATGGAGGATTAATTGGTAAGTGTTTGTAAGGTACTGTGAAGATGGATCTTTCTAGATAATTGTGAAAAAAAATACTCCAAAGATATGGCAGAAAGACTTCAAATATGTTGCTTTTTCTTTTGACCATTTCTTCTTAATAATCATTACTGACAAAATAGTTGAATTATATTGCTTGATCTTAACTTTAATTTCAAGGTGCTAGTTTAAAGTGGATTTCTGAATTAAAAATGCTTTTTGAAAACTCAGTGTTTTAATATTTCTGAAAGATAGTATTATAATGCTTTTATCCTTTGGAATAATATTGCATACATTAGAAGACAATTTTGCAGGTTACCTTGACAGTCCTACCTATCTTATTTAGAGCCGTCTTGAGGCTTGGATGTATTTATTTAAAAACGGGACAAGTTTCCCTTATCTTGAGCTGTGTAGAGAATTGGGTGGTCAGTGAGATTTAGCTTGCCCAAAGGTTTATCTGAGTGTTTGCTCGTGTGTTAATAAAAGGCTTTAATAGTTTGATGGCTTTGATTGCTTCCTAATTCAGTGGTTGTGTGCTTAGACCAGAGCCCCAAGCTTGCTGTCAGAAAACCCTGGGCGAGTGCCAGCACATGTGCAGGAAGTGGTGTGCTTCCATTTGCTACTTTGCCCTTGTCCTGTCACGCACATCCCTGTTCTCCCTGTTCCCTTGTTTTACTCATTTGCTCTCAAAACTTGTCCTCATCCTTTATTCCCACCAGTGACAGAGCTGCCCTTTCCTGCCTTGCCCTGATTTGTCAGGAGCTGTGTCCTTGTTCTGGCTCATGGCTTGGAACCACCTCTGTAAAGTAGCAAGGGTAGTCATGGGCAGTCACTGCTGACTGTGCTGGGGTGTCCTGGATCCCAGGACAGTTATCCCTATCCCTAATACCAGGGCTGTGGTCATCAGCTCTGGTGGCGACTGCTCCGGCAGCTGCTGGCTAAACTGCTAATAAATAACAGTCTGGAGATACATGCTTACACTTGGGTAGGTATCTCCCGACAGAAGCACTCCAAATGTTGGTTTTTATTTTTATTATGTTCTGTTATTTTTCACTGTTCACCTACTGGTTGTGATATCTCCTCTGGGTGTCCTGTACTTTTTTCCGTAGAGCACAATTAATATCACACAGTGCTGTCATAAAACTAACATTGAGTTGTGATCAAGGTTAAAAACGAATGAATTTACTGAGCATACATAATAAATTTTTACTTAAGAGTGTTTTCTCTTCTGTTTCTCTCATTCTTTCTCATAAAAGCAAGGACCTTTTTGTTTTGGAAAAACATGAAGGTACTAGCAAAGCCTCAGTTGCTGTAATAAGCATTCAGAAGAGGTTGGGCTTGCTCTTACTGGAGCAGTAGTGGTGGTAGCATAGATGGAGGGGATTCCTAAAGATTTGTAGACAATTTTTCTCATAGCCTATACAGAAAATGGAAAATCTGTGAATATTCAGTTTTTTCTACCACACTTGCTAACTCATTAGAACACAAAATTCCTTAAAAAAAATTTGGCCAGATAGGTTCTACTCTTTTTTCCATTCTTCACTTTAGCAATTAAAATGGGGTTGAATTAAGTCTTTTGATTTACTTTTCGTTTTATGCTCTTATGACTATGACTCTTGGACTTCTGCCTATTTTCACGTGATTTTTTTTCCCATCCAGCTACCTACAGACCCTCTGCTTAGCTTCCAAGTTTAGAGGAGGTCAGGTGCTTTCAGCCCAGTATAGCAAAAGTGCATAAAATAGAGTACTGTTTTGTAACCCTGACTTGATATTTCAGAGGAGGAAATTAATATTATTGAGGAAGGCAATATTTACTTTTAATTTTTTTTCTCCATGAATAGGAGAATTGTTGAGTTACTGAGCTTGTGCATTTGTCTTGGGAGAAGTGGGTATGTGTGAGGTGGTTGGATATAGATAAAAATCTGTAAATATTTGTATGCATATGTGGTGCACACTTTGGACAGAGAAATATATTTCAACAGTATCTAAAGGCTTTTTCAGATGAAACACTGCCTTTGCTGGAATTAATTCTAGTTTCTCTTTTTTCATTCTTTTTAGTTGTATTTTTTAACCATAACAAGTTGGTTGTGGTATTCCTTTTCTTTGTATCTTCACAATTGGAATTGTTATCAATAGATGTAGTTAATGTGATTCATAGTTTTTTAGACAATTAATTGAGATTGTGTGTGTGGAGGGAAATGAATTAATCTGTTGTCTCCATAATTCTCTGTGCTAAATTAAATTAAATAAATCAATTTTCCTTCTTTTCAAATGCATATGCTGGTTCCTTGAACTAGCATCTGCTAACTTGGTTTAGTCATTGAAGATACTGTCTGAAGCATACATGTGGTTTGGCAAAGTTAATATGTATAGAAAAACCCAAATTTTTTGTGCTGTGAAGTGTATAGCACTTGTTCAGTATGCATGCTACCACATGGTAGCACTTCAAAACAGATAAATTATTGCATTAAAAATGCTATCCACATTAATAGCAGTGCCATAAAAGGAATATTTTGGCTGTTTTTCAGTATATTTTGACCAGATTAATCAAAATTTGCCATGTTCATGTTGCTAGTTAAATTCAGAGAAGTGTTAGCACAGAAACTGGATGCTGTCTCTTTTGGTAGACTTTTGTGTCCCTTGGGCAGTATGCCTAGTCGTGAGTAAATTTTAGGTAGATTTAGTTCATCTGTCTTCTGGGTGCTCAGCATTCTTTGAGGAAACAATTCATCCTCAGATTCCTTCTCCTTGAGAGAGTCTTTGTGGGGAGGCTGTAGAAGGTGAGGGATCAAAGGTTCCCCTTGATCCTGAACCAGTGACCTGCCCTCCTGAAGGCACCTGCCCTCCTCCTGAGCAGCTTCTGCTCTGTGAGCACAGTTAAAGGAAAATTCGGGAAATGTGGTTTGAGACAGACACTTAGCTGTGAAGGGCAGACTGAAGACTACACAGGTGTTAGTGGTTGGTAGCCTAGAGTTTGTTCTTCCCTCTTTTGCACAGGGTCCACTGCAGCAAACTGAGTGAGGAGCAGCATAAAACCAGTCACTCTGTGGCACCTAACACTGCTACTAAGTCCTTCCACTTTGATGGGACATGACTTTTTAGGAGGCATGTGGATTGCTGCTCTTAAAATCAATTTTCTTAAGGTGTATCAAATTATCTTTTGGAAATTAAGGCCTTGAGCAAGTGAGGTGTCATCAAATATATTGCCTCCAGGCCACCATTGATCAGGATTTCACATGTCACAATATTTACTGATAGTCTGAATATGGCCAGGCTGAAATGCATCTCCTCTGATGGTAACAATGACTATTTAAGGACCGAATTTCAGCAATGTGCACATGTGATCCCATGAGAGGTGAATTCTAATGAATTTTTCTTGGTAAAGAAACAATTCAGTAATAAGTAACCTTGCATCATTTTCCAGTTGTTTTTGAACCTCCAGGGTTTTAGATTTGTTTGCATTTTAGAATAATCATGGACCTTTTTTCAGTGCTTCAGCTGATTTGACCTGTTCTCAAAGTAAGTTTTCAAATATTGAAATTATTGACGAGATATTTTAAGGTATAGAAAACGACTGAATTGTCCCAGTGTTGAACGGCCCATTACATCAGGGTTCAAGTCTTGGTCTTGTATCTGTATATTATGTATTTTTAATTTTTATTTTTGTTGGTCAGGTTGTTTGTTTGTTTTTGGTTGGTTTTTTTTTTTGTGTGTGTTTTTGGGGGGTTTTTTTGTTTGTTTTTTGAGTTTTGTTTGGTTTGGTGTTTTTATGATGTTTTTTGTTGTTGTATTTTTTGTTTTGTTTTTTTGTTGGAAAGGTAGGGTATGTATATCCTATATGTTAAAGCCCAGATAAAGTTTCTAATATTGGCAGTGCTTCCTAGAAAATGAAAATGTCTTTATGTTATCCTAGTATTTTAAAAAAGATTTTGCAGTATTTATTAGAACAAATAAACTACTGTAATAGGATTTTCAATCAAGGCATTTTGGTAATACAAATTCACACAAGTCAGTCATTTTCAAACAAAACACCCATATTTTATAGTTTTGCACTTTATTTGCTTTAGACAAATTATAGTAATGCTTTCTAGCTTTCTTAATTCCCTGCCCCAAATTTGTTTGCAAACTAACAAAAAAAAGTCATCTTTTTAATAATAGCAAAAGAGAGAATAGTTTGTTAAAAAAATCTACCTCAAAAAGGTGCTTAGGAGAGTGTGATGGCTCAGGGGACAGAAATTGAAAGTTCTCAGTGCAGGCAGCACCACTGGGAAGTGCAAGTGTGGCTGTTGGCTTTCCTCATCTTAAGGACATCCCTGAACAAATAGTTTGTTTTAAAATGTAGGTACGCTGTCTCAATGTGAGGGAGTAGGAGGCAGCATCCTGGTCTGGCTGTTCCCCTGCCCTTTTCTTTGCTCACCTCAGTTCTGGGCACTTTTAGACTAAGTGGCTCGCTCAGTGTCAGCTTTGCAGAGTGGCTCGGGAGGGACTGTGACACGAAACACTGAATTCATTAGAAAAAGTGCACAACTGTCCCAAATGCTAAGAGATTGAATAATAAATAGAAGGAGAGAGGGAGCTCTTGCTGAGTCTGTGCTAAGCTTCTAGGTAAAAAGATGATGTTCTGTAGATTGGGCAAATGATACAAAAAAACAGGGGTAACGGTATCAACAAAAGCTACTTGGGGGCTGTTACCCGTTTGTGCAAGTTGGCAGCTTGTTGGAGCTATCTAGCTACTAATACATCTTATAAAATATATATGTTTGGTTAAAACAGTTTCCATTTCTCCCTGGTGGGGACTGCATCATGTTTTAATTTCTGCAGTTGTTTTCCCAAGGCAAAGATGTTAGCTATTGATGCTTTATTGGTTCTTTGACATTTTTTCCACTGTTGCCTTCATTATCATCTAACTGGTAACAGTCATGAGAGGAGGAATTGCTGTTATGAAATCTGGATGGTTTTCAGTGAGTCCTTTTTCTTCTGGACAGTATCTTTTACATCGTGTTACATCTCTTACGTGTTGCTGGGTGTACTGTGTTTAAGAAAAGAACTTGTCCTGGAACTTGGTTACCAGTTAGCTCTCAGAAGAGCAGTTTTGAGAATATGATATGCCTTTATTCAAGTTTCTAAAAGATCTGGACATTTTCCTGCCCTTCTCAAGTGGGAAATTATCTGGACCTATCAGCCACATGATTTCATAGGAATCTCTGTCTAAGTATCTTTTCCCCGTCATTACATGACCACCTCTACTTTGAGAGTGTCCCCCATTACAAAAGAATTGCCACTGCAAGGAGCAGTCTAGCTGAGCTATCTAAAAGTCCACATTTCATTTAATTTCGTTTAATTATCACAAAATCTTTTATCTGTTTCAGCTGCTTTTGAAAAATCTTCCTAGTTTTTCCTCTTAATGACTTCATTTGGCTACAAAGGATCTAACTATAATTTCATTTTTTAGCATGTTGTAGCAAGTCATGTGAGAAACAAGTCATTCTTGCTTTCCACACAGATATACCTTTGAAAAGTTTATTTTAACCAAAAGAGTTTATGCTAGCTACATTTAATAACTGGACCATATACTTTTTCAATTCAAAATCGTGGTTACAGCAAGAGTCTTTTCGTTTGTTTTGGAGGAAGTTTGTGTTCTTGATTTAATTATAAAACTTTAAAACTTAGTATCTTCACCTCCAAAAAATCCACAAAAACTTTTAAAATTTAAGGACTGAATCTCTTTGACAAACTTGATCTTTGCTTTTGAGCCAAACACTGTGCTGCAAAAGCATTGGGCTCTGGGTAAGGAGCTTCAGTCTGGCCTCTGTTTCTGGAAGTAGTACAATGAGCTTGCTTAGGTCTGGCAAGGGGGAAGATTTTCATTCTGACTTGGAAGTAGCTGTTTGATCAATTGTGCAGGCTGCCCTGAAGAGTTTAGAGGCATCTCCAGATTTGCCTTGGTTTAGAGACAGGCACATGGAGCAGGCCTCTCCTTCAGTGGCTGTGTTAGGACATATCAGAACAAAGCCTGTGTGGTTCTGCTGTATTAGTTTTGGGATGCTGCATTCTCATGGTGCCCTGGATGAAACACACATTTCAAGTAATTTCTGTTAAGATACTATGGTATAGAATGCAATCACCAGTATATACTGATAGAAGAAGTCTGCAAGGGTTTCTGTAAGTGTATCTATGTTACTTAAAAAATATAGTGAGTCAGATATGGCACTTTAATGAGAAGGGCCAGAAGACTGCAGAATGTAGTTTATGCTGCAGGGGTGAGTGATAAGGTGGAAAAATATTTGTCCAGTCTTGAAGAATGTCTGCTCATATCTTTAAATAATATGCGTGGGGTTTTTTTTCCTTTTGAAAGGATATCAAGTGGGGTCTGAAAATGTAGAACATTATGCAGCTAATTAATTTGTGTTTCTTTCTTTTATAATGAATGTCATATTTACATCTGTAAAAGGAGAAGCCTTGAAAAAAAGTTAACAAAAATGTATGTATGGGGTGTGTGTGTGTTGTCTTTGTAATTTTTGCAGCTGCAGACAAAACTTAAAGATTGTGTAGTGTTGTTGAATTTGATTTCCTATGCCTTGGCTTCAAATGTTGGTTCATCTGATAATCACACTGATTTCTCTTTCCTTAAATTTAACCAGCAGGCACAGTGTCTGTCTTTTTAAAAGGTCTGATAAATGATAAAGTGTGTTGTTCTTTTTGATGGGATTATGTTAAATATTCCTGAATAGAACTCTGTTCCATGAAGGTGATCTGTTTGAATGAAGCATTTAATAGGAATAGAATTTTTGTGTTGTTACAATGAAACATTACAGCTGTTTGTGCAAAAAGCCTTACAGAAAATATGTTCTCTACTGTTTAAAGTAACTTGCAGTATTTACATATATGTGTATTATAAACAATAATATGTACATGCATGCATCCTTTGCATTTATATAAGCCTAAGAAGAAATAGTGTTGAAAATTGGAAATAAAATGCAGTCAAAACTATCTTAACAGCTATAGCTGGTTCCCCAAGCTCTGATACTAAAAATGTAGTTTTATGTTGTGAAAAAGACACAGTTTATAATCTGTTTCATGTACTCATTAAATAATTCTCGTTTTGATTCCAAAAGTTAACCTAATTCCAGACAGTACTTCAACTTAAATCACAATAAGTCTTTGTTACTAAACGGTAAAATGTTACTGCTTAATGAAATCCAGTATCAGGTTATTTTTTTTCATGAATGAGGAAGGTAATGCACATTGTAAATGACGTATAACAGTTTGTCGATCACTCTAGCAATTAATTGCAGCTGAGAAAAGTCTGCTTACTCAGGCTGGTCTTATTCTCGTTCTCTGAGGAAATTCTGGATTTTAATGAAGACAGTCCAGCGAGTAAACAAATTTCTAGGCAGTTGCAAAAATAAAAATAAAATACAATTTACTCATTTAGTATCAAGCTTTCTCTTTAAATAGTACTGATTGTGTAAACTTTTGAACATACTTTTTATTTCATCCAGTCCAATACCAGATGGAGATGATGCGAAGCCTGCGCCACGTAAACATTGATCATCTTCACGTTGGCTGGTACCAGTCCACATACTATGGCTCTTTTGTCACCCGTGCCCTCCTGGACTCCCAGTTCAGTTACCAGCATGCAATTGAGGAGTCTGTAGTTCTCATTTACGGTTAGTATGAGGTTTCCTTTATTACTCTTTTCCCCTCTTAATATTATTACTACTATTTTTGTATTCTGTCTTTTGCCTGTAAGAGTAGCCTGGCAGGCCTTTTCGAGTAAATACCAACCCTGTGTCTACAGCAGCCTCAGCAGCAGCTAAGTCTAGACAGGGTTTCCTTCTTTCTGTTTATTTTTCTTGCTATCAGAGCCCTGATGTGTACGTTTTGGAATGCTGGAGTAGCTGCTTCATTTTTATTCCTTCATCTCCCCTCCCTCGTGGAAGGGGCTGGTGGAACCCGACCAGATGTCTAACAAACCCCGCTTGCTAGCGTGTCTGGCTCTGTACGTGACTGACCAATCATCGCACGAATTGCCAAGTTTTTTTAATACCTCTGACAGAAGCATACAAAACCTGGACTGTTTCTTAGCACAAAGATTTTTTTCTTTTCTGCCTATTTAATGGTGTTTCCTCAAGCTCTCCAGACCAGATGTTCTGTGCTGTATCAGAACCGTAGGCAATTTAACAGCTTTATAGCCTCCCCCTCCCCAAACACTCACAGTTTGCCATATCTGGCAGACTTGCATATAGTTTCCAGCTGAGAAGTAAATGTAACGTCCTGAGTATCTGTCAGAAAAAATACTAATGAATACGATCAATCTTATGAGCTGCCCCAAAATTGTTTCAGTATGTTAACAATTGGATTACAGTAAAGAACAAGTTGTTAAAGTATACTTATATTGGCTGGAAACATTGCATCATCAGACCTTGATGAATTTTCCACTTGTTTCAGTCTATTTTGGTTTTCATTTTATCACCGATTGCTAAAAGTTTTACTGTGTTAAGTTTCAGACAACATGAATGTTAACACAGCTTTTATTCTGGTGTTGGCATGCTTCAGCTGTTATCATGCTGCAAGTGTTAAGCTTCTTTGTCCAAGGAATGTAACAGTTTGTTTAGAAAATTTCCCCCTAAATTCAGCAGAGGATGTCAAGGCAAAATGAATCTCTGTATACACCAGTTACATTGTCATGCACAAAACAGCATGGCAGTGAGATCGGAATTAGCTTATTGCTACTCTAAAATTACTTTTTTTCATTAAAAGTGTTGCTTAATGAATATTTTAATTTACTGCAGAATGACTGGAAGGAAGAATCTTTATTTAAATGGTCACTCTTACATAAGTTCTGTGGATAATTCGTACAAAAAAAGGAAATGTGAATTGGACCTTTAATGGGGAAATAATGTGAATAGAATGGTTCAAGATTCCCCTCAAGTTCTCCAGGTTTACTAATTGACATCACTGTATATTGTTGGTTGTATTTTATGTAGCAGTGCAATAGGACTGCCTCTGCTATAGTCTTTTCCATGTTTGTTGTCTTAATTTTTTTTCATTAGGACTACTTAGTAATTTTCCTCCTGTTTGTCATTCAGATATTTAAAAAGAAAAAGGCAGTCGGTTTGGTCATAATACGCTTCCTTCCGTTTTTAATAATAGATCCCATTAAGACTGCCCAAGGGTCTTTGTCACTGAAGGCATATAGGCTGACTCCCAAACTGATGGAAGTTTGCAAGGAAAAAGACTTCTCTCCAGAAGCGTAAGTGACTTGAAAGAATGTTTTCTTATAGGGTTTGCTGAGTTATTGGGATGCAGAACAGTACCTGGGATTATGGAACGCTGCGTTTTAAAATCTCATGTTGCAGTCTGTGCTGGGGAAAGCAGACCTGTATGGGCAGGGATAGTGGTGCAGTGGGCTGAGAAGGTGGGAAAGGCTGGCTGGGCATTTCCATAAGTGGGGGAACCTGAACTGGGTTTGGGGCTAGTCAGAGGGCATGCTGTAAGGACCGTGGGGAAGATAGCTATATGTGAGAACAGAGGCAAAAAAAAGGAAATTGGAAGAAGAGGGAAATAGCTGACCTGTCTTTAAGCTCTTTTTTTTGTTCCAGAATTAAAATAGAACAGGTATTCTGGAATGGCTGTCCTAGTGTATTTACTCCAGATTAACTCCCCCATGTGGACACCATCTTCTGAAGTAAAGTAGGATAATTACTCTATCTCAAAGCTCCTTGTTACAGATGTAGGCCTTAGTATCCTTTGCCTCCAACTGTTTTGGTGTTCAATAGCAAAAGCAACAAACACTTGTTAAAATCACTTCATTGACGAAAAATGTATTCATTTCATTGCTTAGTGTCTAAAACTTTAATGATGAACAAACAAATCTGTGGTCAGTACAAAAAAAAGGGGGTGGAGGCAAAAAGCAAAAGTTTTTGTTCCAAAATCCAGTACGAATATAAAGAAGTTAAGACTATTTCCTTAGAAACTTCTAAATCATGCTTTTGTATGCAGATTTTATGAAAGGTATTACTGTCTGCTTTATTTACTTTATTATAAAGCAATAGCAGTAGTTTTTTGTGTGTATGTTGTAAAAAAATGCACTCTGAAAATTTATGTTTCAATATTCACCACAGTATTCAATTGTTCCAAACTTAAAATATTTTTTGAATCTAACTTTTTGGTCAGTAAAAATTTTAAATATTCAGCTGTTGGGAAAACGGTTTTTCATTGTAGTAGTTATGAAATTTAAAGATGTTTTAGCATCATGTGGTAGCTAACTGTTCAGTTCTGTTTAAGAAACGCTGATGGCAGGAAAATCAGTGAAATATTTTGGAAGGGGCAGAGTTAATCCTTTCAGTACAGTCTCTTGCAGGAGTCCTTTTCACGTAGGTAATCTATTAACAAGCAAGGCAGCTGCTTGTCTTCCGAGAGTTTTTCCTAGAGCAGCTTTTCCTAGTCTTTGTAAATGTGAGGTTTTGCCATGCAAATGCTTTCTTAACAAAACTTGGCTCTTGTTTAATTGTGGAACCGTGAAAATCAAGAATTTTTACAAAACTGTTGTTTGTTGGAGCAACAATTCAACAAAGAGAATAAGAGAGTTACTGTTTATATTAGTAAATATTCCATAACTTTTTTCACAGCTTGAAAAAAGCAAATATTGCATATGAAAACATGTTTGAAGAAGTACCTATCGTAATTAAGAATTCATACCTGATCAATGTCATGCTGTGGGAGCTGGAAAAGAAATCTGCAGTAGCTGATAGACATGAGTTGCTCAGTCTGGCTAGCAGGTAAGTACTTGTTACAATAATGGATGTACTTTTATTCGCTTTCCCAAACCACAGTTTAACACCTTGGGTGAAATCCCAGTCTCATTACAGTCCATGGAAGCTTTGCCTTGACTTTTAATGGGGTTAACACTTTACCCTTCATGGTTTTGCTGAAGGAAAAACTGCAGCATTAGATTCAAGGACTAAATTCAGTCTGTAATCCTCAAACACTTGCAGTGCTTGAAATGTATAGATTTTTCAGAAGAGTGTGTTTCTTCAAGAAAATATGGGCACTCAGAAAATTCAGGCAAATAGAACTATAAAGAGATTGGTTTTGTTAAATATTCCTGAAGTAATTACAGAAATTTTTTTAATAAAAAGTAAATTGCATTTCTTTTACTTTGGTAGTAGGATGAATTTGAAAATAAATTAATAAAGGCTCTGAGAAACTGGCAAAAATGCTGCTGACTCTCATGACAGCCAGCATTCATTATGTCAGAAATAGTTTTAAGAGTTTCTAAAATGACTTTCTCATAACTTCGTCTAAGAAAAACTTTTTCTTCTGGTAGCACTTTGCGCTGAAAATATGCTTTTGATAACAAAGTAGGCATGACTTCTAGCAGTATGATCAAAAATTTGGTGGTATTTAAATCTTATGCAACACAATACAGTTGAATTATTGGTCTGACCGAAATAACGAGATGCACAAAATAATGCATTATCTTGTTGCATGTAGAAGCTGGGTTGTATTCATTTAATAGGTTTTTTGGGGTAAAACACTACTTTGGCATCGAGGTATTATTGTCTACCAAGATTTTGATCCTAGTGGCCTTTTCTCTTTTTCCTTTTTTCTCCTGCTCCTCCTCCCTCCCCCATCATGTAAGGCTGAAGTTAATTAATCTGTATTCCTAGTGGTCCCTATGTTGCCTAAGTTAGCAGAAATTTTCTAATTTCTCTACTTGAGCTTGTGAGGATGTTCTGAGGGATCTGATATCTTTTAGAGAAAGTGATCAAGACAGAACGGGTATAGGGTTGAGCTCTGCTAGGGTATTTGCAAATGCCACAAGTAATACTTAGTCAATAATTCTGTCCAGTAAAGTTGTTACTTTGCACACTGGAGTTAATGAAGTGAAGAATTCTTGCCGATATACTCAGTTTGTTTGACTCTGCAGGTGTTCTGTAAGTCATTTTCTTCCCATGGTCAAAGATCACAAAGCTTTTCCCATTTCAGGAGAGTGAGCACTGGATGCAGGTGATGACAATGATTTGATTCCTTGTGAGCTCTATCACTTTACAGTGAAAAAGAGGACCATGCTGAGGATTCAGAAGTTTTCCAGTGACCTGACAGCATTGCCCTCCGTTGTTTCTTTGGGTTTCCTCCTGTATAAAGGGCTGGGACTGTCTGGCACCCTGGATCTAGTAAGGGCTGCTGCTAGTGACACAGTACAGTTCTGGAAATGGAAAGCAATTTGAACAAATCACAAATCACAGCTTTATGTCTTATGTAATAACTGTTCTATGCCACTGTCCTGACTCAAGGTAAAAGATAAGAACGGTGCAAATTACTTTCCATTGTGGTATTAAATGTCTGGTGCAAGACAGGCTTTTATGTTGGTCTTTGTATCAGTAAAGGGAATGAAAGATGACCAAGAGAAGTACCAGCCTAAAACTAAAACCAGACTTTCCTGGCAGATTTTTCAAGCCTATGTGGTCTCTTTGAGGAGCTTAAGGGGCTTAGTTTGCTTTGAAAGAGAAATTACTCCAATGGGTTGTTTGGAGGTTTTTGTATGTTCCTTTTTTAAATATTTGATAGCTACTTTTAGTTACCAGGCAGATTACATTCAATGATATCTTATATTGGTATAACTAGCAAAGCAGGTGGCAAATTAAAGCATTTTAATGCTTGTTTAGTCAACGTTAGGTGACTTGTACTGCCTGCTGAAATATTTAGTTAGTTTTTACTTGAATTCAGCTATATGCTCTGTCAAAGCATATATTACCTGAAATAGAGAGTTCAAACCTCGACTATTTTGGAGTTTTATTTTCACATTTTCCTTAATTTTGTCCTTCAGCAGTTTAGGCTAAAACATGTCAGATATCAACTTTTAGTTTTGGTATATGTTTTCCTCACTTAACTTTGTTGTTGTTGACAGTAACTTCAAACCTACTTTTTGGGTTTGTCCTTGTTTTTTTGC
Organism: Acridotheres tristis; assembly: GCA_037013685.1. Taxonomy (NCBI): domain Eukaryota; kingdom Metazoa; phylum Chordata; class Aves; order Passeriformes; family Sturnidae; genus Acridotheres; species Acridotheres tristis. The sequence goes on along the minus strand of CM072886.1, from coordinate 135,586,663 downwards.
TTTTCTCTTAGTTTGTTTTGTTTGATTGTGTGGGGGTTTTGTTTGTTTGGGGGTTTTGTTTGGTTTTTTTGTTCGAGTTTTTGTTGTTATTTCTTTGGAGTTTCAGATTTGTTGGGCTTTTGGGGGACTTTTTCAGCATCCCTGAACTTTTATACTCTCTGAAGCAATGATTTTGGCAATAAAATTATTTACCCATAGTTCCTCTCTTCTGGAGAGCTTGCTTCTTCAAGATTTTCACATGTTCAGTCACCCACCTTGTCTCAGCTTAAAGCTCTACTTATTTGAGGTACTTACACCTTAGCATCTTTCTCCATTTGAATAATATTTGTGACAATTGTATATAGTAATTCCCTTTTTTGGATGTAAAATGGTATTTCTCTTGTGAAATATGAATTGACTCTACTCTAGGCAAAGTAGTTGAAGGCAGACTAGCACAAGGCTAGCAAGTAATAGCAAGTAAAGGCCTTTTACTCAAACAGTTATCCTGCTACCCTTAAGGACCAAAATGTCTTGAAGACCTTGGAGTACTGCCAGTCTTTTGATAGAGACTCAGGAATTAAAATCCTGTCAGATAATGTTCCAGATCTTCAGAGAAGTAATTACAACCAACTTTCTCATTCTCATCCATCTCTTCCTTATTCTATTGATGATCTAGTTTAAATTAAAAAAAGCTTTTTTGTGGTCTAGCTTCATAATAGGGTTGTTCTATAATATCTCAATTTGTCTCAAGCAATTTTTCTAATAGTGTGCGTCAGTAGAAGCAAACATGTGCTGAACATTTACTGCACTAACATCTACTTGGCAGTTATATTTTTCAAACATCAGATGCAATATTTTTGCAGAAGTAACATAAGAAGGGTTGCTTTTGAAGGGTGGCTTTTAAAGACAATATTAACCTTTATACATTGCACTTCTTATTCAAAACTCTCGATGTGCTTAACGGATTATTAAGATAATTATGAAAATCTCTAATTTGCAGATGGGGGAACCTGACACAGAGAGTAAATGTGTTGCCCAAAGGCACACATCAAAGTCAGAATAGAAAATGGAATGGAACTCAAGACTCTTGACTTACATATCTCATTCAAACAAAATCCTCTTAAACAGCACAGGTTGAACTCAGGCTGAAATGCTGAGATGTAAAATAAGGTCTGCTTAATGGTGGGAACGTACCTTACAAATTTTTAATCAAAAAGATGTGCTTTGCCCAGCAGTACTTCTCAAATCCACCCAAAGCCATTCCCACCAGGAGGAAAATTCTGTACAGGATGGCATCTTTCCCAAAAAGCAGTGGCTGAGAGGGGCCTCAGTGGAGCTGATGGAAAGTGGAAAAAATGAGCAGCAAATATAGCATTTTCTAACGCTTCCTCTTGCTGCTCCTTGTTCTCATCTTCCTTAGGCATGGTACAATCAAAATAAAATTAAATAAGCGAGGGGGTCCAATTATGGCAATTGTTGGCAGTTTTAGAAGGCTGTCTTTTTTGCACATCTCCAGCTTCAGAATTGGCATAGCCCAAAATTCGGTGCCTGGGTGCAGCACCGTGGCTCGGGTCTCGGGGGAGCAGAGAGACGCAGCCTCGGGCTGTGCCAGCTGAGCCCCGGGAGCTGCGCCTACAGGCAGGCAGAGCTGGTGAGCAGGACACGGGCACTGGGAGCCACGGGAATTGCTGCTTCTCTTTGAAGCTTGGGTGTCTGACTTGAAGCTTCATTTTGGGTGTTTCAGACCTTTAGTAAGTGTGTCTGGAGTTCCTTTTCTGATTAAAGATGCTGAAGTAAATATGGGCTTCATGTGTAATTCCCCATTACGAATGCTACAGAAGCAGAGCCAGTTTGAAGTTCCAGTCCCAGCTGCTTGCCTTGCTTCTCCCCACTACCCCCATTTCATCTCTACATCCCTCCCACCCTCAAAGATTTTTATTTCCTCATCTGTTTCAGAATACAGCTTTTGTGGAATAGTCTGATGGAAAAAGTCAGACTCCCACTCCTCCCTTTCAGCCTTTCCCTCTTCCTCTCTAAAAAAAAAAAAAAAAAAGATAGAAACCCCAACAGGGGGTGTTTTTGCACTTACAGTGGACTGTTTCACTGAATGAGTTTGAAGCATGCCCACGCAAACAGCTGAATCCATATGGCTCAGAGTACTGTAACCTTTGGGCAAAGAGGGAGAGGCAGGGAGATGCTGATGCTGGAACCTCTTAAACTGCCTTTGCTGGCAACAGTGAACTGGACCTTTGCTCCCCTTAAAATATATCTGCAAAGGAAGGCTCTGGTGGTATGAGCACTGCCTTGGGAAGAGGAAGGCTTGCATTCAGGTCTCTTTACCAGATCTGTATCCTAAGAGGATGCCTTTGTGCAATGAGTGATCTGTGAGTTCACTTAATGTATAGTTCTTTCTGTGGATGCTGGACTGCATCACAGCCAAATGCAGGGCTCACCAGCAGGAAGAACAAGACAGGAAAGACCATCACTGTTATCTGCAGATTAGGCTACTCTGCTCATGGGCTTCTGCTTCTCACCCTCAGAGTTAATTGACCCTTGTATTTGATAATTGTTAAACAAGGAAGTAAACTGTGTCAATGACCTGATCAGATATCTGTCCTTGTGGGTAAACAGTTATACCCCATCACATGTTGGGGTTACAGCAAAAATGCACAGCTCAAGAAACTGCTTTCCAACCTATAGTTGTTAGTGTGTTTTATGATGTAAAGAGGCTTTGACATTTCCCTTTGGCAGTTTGTATGTGTTTGTCATTTTGGGGCATTTTTGATTGTGCTATCTAAGCTACACAAATAAGTCTCAAATGATTAATTTCCATAAGTTCTGTGGGTCCATGGTCTTACAGGTCCATGATTCTGGTTGCAGTTGTGGTGAAGGAGTGCTCTCACATTAGATTATTCTTCATTAGATATGTAAGAATCCACATGGCAGGTATTTCTTCTGATTTTTAATTTCCCCCCCTCTTTTATTATCTATATTTCTTCACGAAAAAGAGCACAGTCCACATGTGAGAGGGGGGATTATGTGATGCTTAGTATGAAAGCTGATAGTTTTCTTCCATGAAGATTCACTGTACCAGGGGAGTGGTGGTCTCCTGGTGCTATCTTAAGGTGGAGCTGTCTTCTAGCTCAACTGAAGAGTGCTCTCAGATCACCACTGTTTGATCTCAGACCTGGTTTGTTTCAGATGAAAATAAACTGAAAAGAGGCTTTGGGAGGATAATTACTGTGCCTCAGCTACTTTCAGATCACTGGAGCATGTCAGAAGAAGTGATAAGAACCCACCCTAAAACACATGTAGCATGGCCATTGGTTTCTCAACACCAGCTGTTTTGCTTTATAGATCTGTTCCTGTTGGTCTGCATTACTCGCTAATTTAAATGGAAACTCAATTTAATTGACTTTTTTGCTGAATCTGCTGACTGAAATGCAGCCATTGAAATTGCAGTTTCTTTATTACTGATCCCCCCAGAACAACAACAAATGCAAGTGCTGAGCTCCACATTGTCTGCACTTGACAGTCACAGAGCCCTGTAGGGAAGTGAGTCTAGATAAGGATGCAAGCAGCACTTACTGGCACTACTTTTTAAAAAATATCTATATCTTTTTAAACTTTTTTTTTTTTAGTTGTGTTGAGGCATACTGGGCATTTAGGTACCTGGCAGTGTGATCTTTGAGATCTGCTGTAGGGAATGCACAATGTATGGAGGTGTGTAAAGCACCCTTTGGGCAAATTAAGTGTGTGATGAGTGTTATGGGCTGGAGCAATGTGCTCTAACTTCCTAAGTATCAGCAGAGTAAACTTCAGCAGACTAAAACTTGCTTAGAGATCGTACATGTACATTTTTACAAACTGCTTCCTATTTGTCTTTCTGTTTTTTTAAGAGATGGAGCAAAAAAAGGGTATCAGCCACATGAGAACTGAGGAAAAAGCTGGTTGTGTATTTGCAGCATACTTATCACTTCATGTCTCAGTTCACATCTGTTTAAGTTATCTGTTTTTTGTTGCCCTAGCAATGAGAGGAAACACTGTGTTACTGCAACTTCTGACAATAACTCTCTGTTTCTATGCTCTGTTGTACTAAGCTGGTCCCAAAGAGATTCACATAAAATCATTCTTTGTAGCCAGCTATATTTCACATGGACACTATCTGTAAAATAATTATGTATTTCTGTTGTGCACATACCTTACAAGTCTATTAGTGTGTACCTACACAGGCATTTCTGATAATATCCAGTTCTAACAGTAACTCCATACAATATAAACTCTATAAAAAAACTGAAAACATGCACTCCCTTAGCCATGGCAATATTCCACAGTTCTAAATATCATGTGCTTGAAATGTTCAACCAAAAAAAACCCTAAGAAGTTTAAAAATAATTATTATAGTGGCGCCTTTCTTGCTGCTGTGGAGCTAAAATCCTTCTCACCATCTGCCTCTGTACACAAGTGAGATTTAACACTCTGGCTTGTAAATAAATTGTGGTCTGAAGTTCCTGATGCAGACCTTTGTTCAGTGAGCAGCTCAGTGATTGAAACAGCTGTCTTTGTACTCAGAGATAAGGGTGTCCCAGCCCTGTTCTCTGCAGGTATTCCTAATTGCATGGCCAGCTTCTGTCTACAGCTATGAGTTCTATGGATTTGGGGAATAATTTACACTTACAGAGGGATGTGCATAGTATTACGTGTGGTTCTCTTTTGACTTTATGCCTGTGTCTTCCAGGTACAGTTTCACCTGTCTGTAGGCTGTAGGATGATAGGAAAGTGTTACGAAAGAAGAGAGACTCTCAGATAACATGGTGAAACAGTGACTGAAGGATGTGATTCTGACATTGAAGTGCACCAAACTTTTAATTGGAAAGAAACTCTCATGAATATTAGTGGATTTCAGTTGAGGAAGAGAAAGATGGAGTTTATCTTTTGAGTTGTTGGTCTTCAGCCAAATAGGACAACAGAGCCAACAAACCATCTGCTGATCAAAGGCATCAATAGAGAGCAGAAAGTGTCCTTCTTTCACTGCTCTACCCTGTCTACAATTTAGGAGGATGTCTCCATGGGCACCAACCTAAAACTTCCAAAACTTTGACTTGGAAGGTATACCTTAAGTTGAACATTCCTGCAAAATACCGAATCCATTGCTAAAAATGGTAACAATAAAAGTTGTTTAACAGACTGCATTTGTCTGGCCAAGGCCGTAGATCGCATAACTGGAGCTGGACGCGCCCAGCCTGCTGCTTCCATGTTGCCTATGGTATGGAATGTGGAGCTGGCTGGACAGGACACAGCACTCCCTCTCAACTGCTAGGATCAAACCATGTCTGCTGAACTTCCAGGCATGGTCTGATAGACTAGTTAATGAGATGGTGTTCTGAAGAATATTTAACTATTCTTATTCAGAATAATATTTAACAGAGGGGTAATTAAAAATTTGTGAAAAAACAAATTCAAGTAGTGAGTTTTAAAAAGTAATTTGAAACCAAACACTTTGAGCACATCTCCTGGAGCATTGCTTGGGTTGCATGTCACAAAAGCATCAGACATTTTTTCTTTTAGGTGTATGACCTGCATCTCTAATAACTGAAAATTCATTCAAGGCATTGTTTTTTCATTACTTGGAAGTTCCTGGAAAGACCAAAACACTTAATCTTGGTATTTGCAGTGAGGCAAAGATGCTAGCGGAGGAGATGCCATGTAAAGTGTCATCAGAGATAAACAGGAACTTAAAAATTTGCAAGTGGTGCCATTAATGCAGAAATACTGGTCAAGAGACAGTATGAACTTTTAATTCTAAATCTTTATTTTTAGGAGTAAATTTAATCTTTCATGAATGTTTTTCCTATTTCAGTAATCACCTTGGGAAGAGTCTGCAGCTGCTGATGGACAGAGTGGATGAGATGAGCCAAGACATTGTTAAATACAATACCTACCTGAGGAACGTAAGCAAACAGCAGCAGCAGAAACATCAGGTTGGTAACACAGAGAAACCTAAACGAGAGCATTTTCTTTCCACAAAAAAGTGTTATCCAAGACAGATGAATTGGGATCTAAGCAAGATCTTTCAAAAATACAGCTGTGAAGCAGTGTGGTGAGTTGATCCTGGCTGGGTGCCAAATGCCCCAGAAAGCCTCAGCTGGGCATGGGAGAAGAAACATGGAAGTCTCATGGGTTGATCTAAGGGCAGGGAGAGATCACTCACCAATTACCGTCTTGAGCAAAACAGGCTTGACTTAAGGCAATTAGTTTAATTTATTACCAATCAAATCAGAGTAGAGTCATGAGAAATGAGCCCAAATCTTAAAACACCTTCCCTTCACCCATCCTTACTTTTTGGGTTCAACTTCAGTCCCAAAGTTCTCTTCTTCTTCCCCTCAGTAGTGCAGGGGGACAGGGAATAGGGGCTGTGGTTGGTTCATCATACGTCTCTGCTGTTCCTTCCTCTTCAGGGATAGGTCCCCTCACATTCCTCCCCTGCTCCATGGGCTGCAGGGGCACAGCTGCCTCACCGTGTTCTGCACCACAGGCTACAGGAGAATCTCCTTCCTCACTGACCTTGGTGTCTGCAGGGCTCTCTCTCTCTCACATTTTTTTTCCCCCATCTGAAATATTTTATCCCAGAGGTGCTGGGACTGTTGGCCTTGGCCAGTGGTGGGTCCATCTCAGAGCCAGCTGCTGTTAGCCATATTGGATATTAGGGCAGTTTCTGGCAGCTTTTCACAGAATCCACCCTTGTAGGCCCCCAAAGTCTTGCCACACAAACCCAATACAAGAAGATTTATAAAATGGGTTAGTCAGTGGGCAATTACCAAATGAATTCACTTCTAGTGACATGTGGTATTTAGCTTTCTTTGCTGTTTTACATGTTTATTAATGATTTATGATAAACCAGAATAATTGATAAATACACGATGGACACAGTAATAAGAGATTCAGTAAATGAAAGAGGTGGAACTACAAGTTTTGCTCCAAACCAAATTGTGTCTTAGTACTATCACATGTAGTCATGCATCTAGAAATAAAGAAACACAGTCCAGGGGACTGTGAAGAAGTTGGACTGTTCTCTGATTGAAAAGGACATTTTGGTATCAAAAAATAGTGATGCTGATTGGGTGATGCTGACTTTCAATTTCTGGTGCCAAAGGGCCTCTTTAAAATCCAAAGCATTAGAGAATTAGAATTAAAATCCATTGATGAAAGAATCTTGAGTATGAAGAGCCAGCACTAGGTGACCTTGCTTGAGCAGAAGGATTGGACAGGGTGACTTCCAGAGGTCCCCTCCAACCTTAACTGTTACGGTATTTGGAGACAGTATTATGTTCTTTGCTCTTGCTGCACAGATGCTCTGTCTGTAGGGGGATGGTGGTAAATTGGAAAAAAGCACTATGAGAATTATTTGAAAGCCTGGAGAGAAGATTTTGGTGAACAGAATTCACATAATGTGATAAGTTAACAAATTACTTGCTTACTCAAGAGACACCTGCATGAAGAATAAATTTGAACTCTTTTATCTAGCAGACAGAGATATGACAAGATTCAATGTTGGCCAACTGAAAATGGGCCAGATCACTTTTAAGATAAAATGTTGCAGGTCTTGCCACACAAAGTAAGTGATTATTAAAAAGAGCACCTGTCGTTCATGTAAAAGGCTTCATCACTGACTGTTTTAAAATCAAAATTGCTTTTTTTCACTTAAGTAAAGTGTAGCTAGGGAATATTTTAGGGAAGCAGCACATGATCAATGGTCTCTCCTGGCCATGGAATTCCCAAGGACATAAAAACTTCATGCTTGTTATCTTGAGAATTTTTTTTCCTTTATTGTCTAATTTGAATAGAAAGATGGCATCTACTTCAAAGATTTTTGTTAACAACAAGGGGATCTATTTATTTTGAAAAGCAGAACAAAGTAGGTTCCATGGTGCCTCACTTAATTTCTTTACTAACTATAGCTGCTTTAGTAGTGGCTTATTGCAGCATACTTAGTGGTCGTAACTTCATTTCTAGTATGGAGCAATTGTGATTAAGAGCGAGCCATTTCAATAAAGAATAATAGGCAGACTGCTGAGAAGTGAATGGGGTAATGCAAAGAAAGAAGGAACTACATGCAATTCACATACAAATATGGGCATTTCAGCTTTTATTTTTAACATTGTCCAAAAACATGTATTTGTCACTACTACTGGAAAAAAATTACTTCATTTGATTGTGCCACCAAGTAAGAACTGTTTTCCATCTCATTGGATCACAGATACATTTAAGTAAGTGAGAGAAAACACTCTGTACTCTTTGTCTCGTTACTTTAAAGACTTTTTTGTTGTGTTGAATATGAGGACTTTGAAGACAAACTGTATAACTAAATCCTCGCTGCCACATACAGTATGAGATCTCACATAGTTTCTGTATTTATGAGCTTCGCAAGAAGAAATGTTTATCTGATAGCTGCAGAAACGTTTGTCTCAATTTTTATAAAGTTTAAGTAATCTCTGTGGCAAAGAGAAGTATGGAAAACAAATTTTTTATATATGTATATAGATCAGAAAAACTTTTACAAGCTGCTATTCTAGCATATTAATGGAGAAATGAACCATTATGCTTGGTTTCAGCCACCACTTTGTTCTCTGTTTAGAGTTAATATTTTTTGGCTTAAAATACCTTATTTAATCAAGTTCTCTTTCCCTTTCACATTAATATTGTTTTGACCTTTAACCTGCATAAAATGGAGAAATTCTGGTTTGTGCAACTATCTGAGGTGGTGGCTTCTCATTCCTACATATCCCAACCTTGCTTTTCTCTGTTGTATGGGGCACAACACAATGTGTTGTGTGGGGCAGTGGAGACCTTTATCAACCATGCTCTATTCTTTCCATCAGATACAGTATTTATCTCTGAAAAATTTTAGAAGCTAACCCTGCTACCTCACTACTGTATGTGTCTCCATTATCTCACTTATTTAAGGTGTCAGTGTGTGGGATGGGGAATGTCTTGTTGACAGTGAAATGAAATAAACTGTGAATTGCATTATATTGTTTGTAGTAACCTGAATTGCATTAAATAACGTAATTTTAAAAACATACTTGCTAGTTTGTTGCAAACATCTGAAAAGCATTTTTTTGTTTGCTGCTTTGTAAGTCCTGCTGCATTTTGATTCTGTTGTTTTATTTTCAGTATCAGCAGAGACGTCAGCAAGAAAATATACAGCGTCAAAGCCGAGGAGAGCCCCCTCTTCCTGAGGAGGACATCAATAAGCTTTTTAAACCACCACAACCACCTCCAAGAATGGAGTCACTCCTTATTGCAGGTAATGTTCAGCAGTGTTTTCAACTTATCTTTTATCATAAGAATGCTTGGGAAAAAGTGTATCCTTTGAAAGCATTTTAAGTTTTCATTACCTTTGCCATTATCGTGTAATATTTTTGCTTGGTAGCATTCCAGATCCTATCCTTGATATTTTAAATTTGAGATTTCAAAGGAGAGATGGAGAAATGCTCCACGGGGGAGGCTTTCTGCATGAATGGGTGTAACTGCTCCCTTTACTCAGGCCCCAGCCCATCCCTCAGTTCCAGAAGTTCGGGAGCTGTACAGACAAGACTCAGGAAAAAGCTGTTTGGGCTGGAACTTCTGATTCAGAGCAGTTGACAGCAGCCCCAAGTCATTGATAACATTTCTAGGTTTGAACTGGTTGTTGCAGCAGCTGAGAAGGTTTTGTTTTTAATTTCAAATAGAGTGGAGATAATTTCTTTGTTTTATATGGCCAGAGATTTAGGGAAATTATCCCCATATTCTTGCACTGCCAGGCGAGAGAAAATGTAAATGGGAACAAAGCATAGTTAGAGATACCACCCCCCAATTTCTTTAGTTCACTGGTGGGCTGCAGCCATAGCCACTGTCAGTGCTCTTGTGCCTCCTGGAAGGGTAAAAATACCTGGGACCTCACAGTGTCAACAGAGAGCAACAAACTAGGTGCCCTGCTAAGTAAAATAAGTTAGGAAAATGTCATGAGAAAGCAAATTATTTAACTATAGCAGGCTTTTTGGATCAGATAGTTATCATGTTGTTTTGTACAGGATTTGTACAAAACAAACAAAAAAACTGTACAAAAATTTGAGAGAAAATTCAAAATCCTGGTAATGTACTGTACATCAAAGCGTGCTTTGACATTTAAAAAAAGTGGATTTGAAATTATTTAATTTTGAAGTGACCAAGAGATTATTATTTTAATATTTAATAGTTTTACACTGATAGTAAGTGCTGTGTTTAGAAGAAATAATGTTCTTGATTTATTACTCCTTACAGAGTCTTTTAGAAAACCCTGTTGTTTTTACAGATTTTAGCAGTTACTGAATCCTAGCAGCATTAAAGTATTTAAATATTCAGCTCTAGCAGAGCTTATAAATGCAGCAGAAGAGGGTATGTGTGTAGATGTGTTTTATGAAAGTGAAAGCTTAGGATGAATCACCCGTTACGAGAGAAGGAATTGAAAATTATTATACTTAAAGGAAAAGACAGTTTTCAGCCAAAGCACTTTCTCTCTTTGTTCTTTTACCCTAGTCAGGGGAAGAATTGAAAGCATCCACTTCAACTTAGATGAAGTAAAGTTTGTGGATAAAGAATAAAACTTAGCTCTTTGTCTCTGAGGCATTTAAAAACTTTTCAAATAGAGCATTAAATCGAGAGTTTATTGGCCTTCTAAACAGCCTTAATTTTGATTAAACTGGCTTCGTGTTTTGCTATTCCTAGCTAACAAGGGAAATAACTTGTAGCTGTAAGAGTATAAAAATATTTTGATGGGCACGTTTGATTTGTAAAGCACTGACAAATCTTCATACCCTTATGATTTTTGAAATAGTAAATAAAGTGAGATGTTAGGTAGAAAAAAAGGCTAGCAGAATGTCAGAGAGGAATGGCACAATTTGCAATGTGCTATTGAAAAATATTTCTTACAAATATTTTAATAGAGAAAGCATATGCATAAGAACAGAACTGAAATTCAGTCTTGTAGGATTTTTAGGGCAGCTAAATTGAAGAATTAATGTCATTGAGCTTTCAGTTCAGTAGAAAGACTTGCTTATTCTTTCTATTGTCACATATATTTTCAGAAATTTTATGTAGCATTGCTGGAAAATTAGGGGTTTCTTTGAGCATACTCCTAGTTTAGTTTATCTATTCTCCTAATTTAATTTCTTCTTCTTCCCTAACATATTTGGCCATCCTGAAAATGTAAAATTCCTAAGTGTGGAGTAATTGAGCAGAGTGGTTAGTGGCTTCTCTATATATCCATATCCTCGGTGGTTCACACGCGTTTGGGTTTTGAAAAATTATGTTCTGGAGTGTCTTTCTGAATTTCAAAACTGATAAGGGTTTACTCTTTCCTTTTGATAGGTCAAATTAATACCTACTGCCAGAATATTAAGGAGTTCAATGCACAGAACCTGGGCAAGCTTTTCATGGCTCAGGCTCTCCAGGATTACAACAACTGAAGAAACTGTGCTGTAGCCCTCAACATGAAGAGTTATTTGCAGCTTTACACTGTTTATGATCATCTTGAAAATTTATTATATTGGGAGGAAAGTCTTGTAAAACAGCCTGGTTTATGTAGAATTCTCTTATAAGAAAAATAAAGGCACATTTTAATGCTATTTTGGTGTTTTCTTAATTGTTGGCTGTATTGAACTGGAATTTTCTGTGGTCACTCAGGTTTTATAAATGTTTGGCAGTTATTCATGTTTAGTCATAGCAAATAATACAGATTTTATTTAACTTGGAGTCGGAAACGAAAACAAATATTACAAATGTTCAATATAACTGACTTAGAGAAGAAATTTAAGATTTCCCAGTTTTGGTTGAGAAGTTTCAACTGCAATGTGCTAGACACGTGGGGTAGTTGCTCATTTTTGTTTTAATCTGTTTGGACGGTCTGGTGTAATGGTCCTTCTGTATCACAAATGTTTCATAGACTTTACATTCAGGGCATACAAAACCAGTGGGATGTGGAGACTGGTCCCCACCATATCTTGCTGTGTTCCCATCTCGTTGCCACCAACTGGGTTGAAATCAGAATCTGGAATCAAGAGCTGGAATTAAAACCAATTAATGGTTGGACTTGGAAATCTTAAATGTCTTTTTCAATTTAAGTGAATCTGTGCAATCCAGCGATGCTACTGAATTGTTCATGACAGAAAGTCCTGAAGTAGCTAGAGCAATTGGTGTGTCTAAAAGAGCAACATCCCTCTCTGCAGGAGCTTTGTCATACGGATGAGTCTTTATTCCTTAACTTGGGCTACTTATCTTTTTAACAAGAAAGTTAAAGATTTACTGTGTGGCAACTCATGCATGTTGCTGTCGTGATTTCCTCTTTTTTTTCTCTTTAGTTCTCGCATGTCATTGTGTCTTGAATACCAAGAGCCTAAAATGGCTGAAGGAGGAGTGTAGTTTGGTCTTTTAAAATAACATCATCTAAATACAGACCTAGCATGAAATATTTCAGCCTCTAAGGTGAATATTCTGGAAAGTTATAAGTGTGTGAAACCTGGGGTTTAGACTAAGTAGTTATTCTTTTCCAATCTAAACTACAGTGATTGCAGTATTTATGTAGATATGCATGCAAATTTTGTTCAGCTGTCACATATATGTCAAAATGCAAGGCTGGTCTTTCACTTTGGAAACATTGAGCACCTTTTTTTGTGTTAGCTTTCATACAGTGAACTTCTCTGAAATCAGAAATCACTGAAGTATTCTGCTACAGTGCCACATGGATTGAGTTTCATTTCCTATGAAACTACAAAATATCCTACAAAAAAAATTTCCTACAAAAAATATACAAACTGTTAATTTTTCTAGTTTTCTGTAGCACCAAAATAACTACCAGGGAACAGAAGTAGGAGCAGATAATTAGGCTAAGATGAGACATTTAAGAGAGAAAAAACAATCTTCTGCATACCTGGGAATAGAAGACTGACTCTATAGCTTCCTGTGTATCGAAGGAAGTAGCAGTAACATTATACATACTAGGAGGTCTGCAAAGCTAGCAAAACAAATACTTGGAACAGTTTAAAAGTAACCTGTGTGTTTTGAATTAGTTCTTTAGGATTGAGGATGTAAATGTGAGAAAGAAGGCAGTAATATTCTTCTGTGCTGAAGATTAACAAGATCAGTGGATTTTATTTAGCCAGATTGAATGTGCTAAATATCAATTAAAGTCCATTAAGAAACACGGAAGACTTTGGTAGAGATTTGTGGCTTCTAAAGGCATGGACCTGTGTCAGACATGGAGATGATTTAACTGTTATGTTCTGAATTACACTTCTGTCTTCTGTCATGGTGGAAATAATCAGAGAAGCCTTCTCTGGGAAGCAAGAGAGGTGGAATCACTTGAAGGTGTTGATCAATAAAAGAGAATCAACATCTGTGGAGAGTAGAGATTAATAGGGATGGGGCTGTGTCTTCATACTGGATTCAGTGTGGACTTTCCCCACTATCTTTCTATTTTTGGAACTTTGCTTTTTCTTGTTCTTTACCTAATGTGAACTGGCAGCTCCTTCACCACAAGATACGTCCTTTCTATTTCTGATTATTGCAGCACTATCTGTTTTTTCTGCTTCCTTATGTGTGAAAGGCTTTTCTGTATACTAGTGAATATGTAGTGACAACAGTGTCTTTGAGAAATGCATGTAAAGAAGTTAGAACTTCTTTTTGGTGAGTAAACCATTTCAGAGGCAGACATGGCCTCTGCCCTGTGGTTCCCTCTCCATTACATGTTCACAGGTAACACATATACACACAGGAGACCAAATGTGCATACAAGGGAACACCTGTCCTGTAGTTACTAGTTACACACACAGTCTGCGTCAAGTTGTCATCTCTCCTGTCAGGCTCCTAATCGTGCAGGTTTGTGTTGGCATAACTGGCTTGTAATTTTTTATTTTTTTTTTTTTTATTTCTGCAGTACTGTAAACCTTGTAAGAGAAAGTGTTACTATGGTATCCATCTCTAATTGTTGAGAATCTTACAGGCTCTCCAAGCTAGATGTGCAAGTCTGTCAAAAGTGACATCTGAAAGGAGAAAAAAGGGGACAATTATCTTAGTTTTGATGCTGGAGAAGAACAGTATTTCTTCTAGTTGTTCAATACTTAGGCTCTTTACCAGTATTGCTGGTGAGATTTTGCTGTGAGATTTACTGCCTCTGTTCTGCTGCTGCTTGTGAAATTGTCTAATTGTACAAATAATTTGAGCCAATATAAATGTGAAGTGCCATTTCCCTTAACCACAGCACAAGCTCAGGTCCAAGTGCCCTGACCACCACTTACAGGGGCTGTGCCCCTCCCCCAGCCCCTTGTTCTATGTAGACCAAAAGGCTTTGCTGGTGAAGGGTGGGCTGGACTTGGTATTGCATGAAGGGTCAGAAATCCATGCTCCAGTCGTTTGAGGTAGTCACAGCAATGGATGATGCATGCTTCCACTCGGCTCAAGGCAAAGTGGAACAGGTTAATCTCAGCATTTCTAACAGTCTGAAATGTGTCAGGTTGAACCAGCACCCCAGTTATCCTCAGGATAGGCCATAGGAAAAGGTGCTAAACTTTGGAATATAAACTGGTTTAACTAAAAAAAATAAGTATTTCTTTAGATATGGTTAACTGCCACAGCTGTTGTCAGAATCTAGTAATTAACATTAATATTTAAGCAAAGTGAAACTAAATGGGAGAGCTTTTCTGTAATCTGAACATACTTGGTGTGCCCTTGCCTTGACATCATGATATGATGCACTGTTTCCATTCTCCGTTTGGTGTTCTCAAAGTTGGACTAGACTCCATCTAAACTGTAAAGCATTCTGCTGCTGACTGCCCACATGAAGGAAACACAGGGTGTTCCTCCACTTCTACTCAGGTTATCATGTCCTTTTTTCTTTTCAGCTCCACATGATGTTCTCCTAAATACTTAAACATTTAGGAGGCATAATTTCTACTCCTGTGTGTCCTGTCAAAGTCTGGCCATGGGTGCAGAGCTGACCAGTGTGGGTATAAGGAACAGCCAAGTAAGGATGGGTACTGTTTGGGCAGATGTAAACATGTGTAGAGGGCAGAGTAGAGAAGGTCTGGGTGAGGTTGAAGTGTCCTTTTTGGTGCTAGCAGGGATGCTCGATGGGATTGGCATTGCAACCAATAACGCTTGCGAAGAACATTTGACATCTTTGTGTTTATGCTCTTTATACTTTGCAAATTTCTGAGCCCATGCATTCTTCTTGTTGGTCTATATTGCTCAATTTTTTGCCTTCTGACAAATCTCTGATATGACAAATCACTGGTGACAATCTGAGGCATCTTTAAGAAGCAAGCACTATTTAATGGTTCTCACTTGGCAGCCAAAGGACTCCGAGTGCTCTGTTAAGACGTCGTTAGGAGCTGGTGATGCAAATAACAGCCCAGTCAAAATATGTGCAGTGTGTGCAGCAAGAGGAATTGAATTGCTCTCTGTAGAATGGCTTCTCATCTGGTTTGACAGCCCTGGGGTGAGAGATACATCCCTCGTGATTTTCCATGCCCTGTGCATTTCTTCCCTTGAATTTTATTCTGCCTTTTAATTTCTTCAGATTTTGCCCACAGCTTGTTGATTTTTAAGCAAAACCAGCATGCTGCTCTAAAACCCATGCCTTCTGTCGTTATATTTACTTTTCCATGAATTCTTCTGGAAAGCTTTGTCTGCATTTTAAATGATGCTTTAAATTTTGTGATCTGAACATTGCATTTATGGTGGAGGTTTGAGTTGCTCAGGTGTGAGGTCCAAAATTCAACTTTCTCATGCACCTGCCCTTCAGCTGCAGGGGCCTTAAAGCCTTTCACTGCTCAGGAGATGGTGGTGCTGCTCTTTGGATTAGTCCAGAGGGACTAGTTCAGAAGCTTTTCATGTCAACTGTACTACTGGAAGGAGGTTTATACAAAATTGGGCTTGTGTTTTATTTTTGATCTTTTATTGACAGAACAGATTGCTGTTGACACAACTCATCATATGCTGAGCAGTAGTGAACTGTGCAGAACTGTGGAGGATGTCTCTAAAAACAACAGCTTTGCAAAAGGCTCCTTACTGAGAGAAAATCAAAAGGCTCCTTAATAAAAGAGAAGTTAATGTCTTATTTAATTAAAGCAAACATTTATATGTGAGGAAAAATGGCCAGATCTATTTTACAATTATATTAAAAGGCATTAGAATGTCAGTAAAATAAATAAGGAAGAATAGCAATGTATTCATCCATCAGAAACACAGCTGAAGCCTTCCAAACTTTTTAAGATGAAAAGAATATGTGCAACAAGGATTGCTATTCTGGATTGAATGATCCATTTATTCAGTCTCTCTCCATTACTGAGGGTGATGTTACTTAAATGTCATACAATACATCAGTCTTCTGGGTATTTTTTTTTCTTTCTGGATTTGACCAATACAAATGTAGTTTAATATGAAAAAACATGTGTCATGTTTTCATTCTTCAGTGTGTGATTTCATCCCTTATCTATCAGTAAAACTGATGGAGAATCACATCCCTCAGGTTAGAAAGTTGAAATCTGGTTGAAAGATTCAGGGGTCTCATAACACAGTGCAGTGTTAGCTTGTCTTGTGTGTTCTGATGTTTGAAAACAAAGCACTTAAATAGGTTTTCTCTGTCACAGAATTAAGTATTTTTTTTTTGTTCCCAAATCTTTCACTTTGCTGCTTTAACATTAGCAAATTTCATCATTAGCTCGCAGATTGCATCTAAGGCCGGAAAGCATATTGTATAACTGGAACTCACCAGTTGCAATAGACTTACCTTTTTCAAGATGTGGTAATAAATGTGCTTGAAAGGGAAGTCTTGACTAATAATGACCAATTTATGTATTTTAGAACTAGGTAGATCAAGGCTAGTCTGTCTTGCAAGAATTTTAATACATGAGCAGTTTCTGTTTTGGACCAAATGTGTGATTTCCACACAGATAGTTACTTATTTTTTCACGGGGGGGAAAAAAAAACAAAAGCAAAAAATCGTGATCATATTAATTGCTGTACAGAAGACTGGCAAATCCATTTTTACTGGCTATGAAGAAAATAGTTTCCAAAATGATTAGCAATTACAAATGTCAGCGATGTTAAGAGCTTTTTTACATGGACTTCAAGGTCATATTAAAGTTAATAATTTTTAACGTGACTCCTGAAGTCATGCTCTAAGACATCTAAGTACTTTTAGGGGGAAAAGCCCTTTCAGTTCATACAAGCACACTTTCTACAGTTACATGGGTGAGCACAAGCAATCATGGGCTTGTTTTCTTGTGGCTTTTTGGTCTTCTTAGTTCAGCCACAAATAGCTGTTCACAATGACTCCTACACACAAGTGCCACATTAGATGTTGATTCTCTCTCCAGGAGTTCCTCACTTGTGAGCGAGTGCTGGCCCAGCTCTGCTGCAGCTGCCCGGCTGCCGTGGGGCCGTGTGTCCTGCAGCTCTGCTGGGGACCCTGGCAGCTCAGCCCTCTGCTCTGTCTTCTCACTGCACTTGGCCAGTGAGTTTAGAAGGTATCAGATGAGCTAAGAGACTGCATGGCTGCATTAGCTCTGCCTCCTTAGAAAAGCTCAACGTCATCCTTCATTAATGCTGACACCACCAGCTGTGCATAGCACAGAGTGTGTGTGAAGGGGAGGCTGTGCAGATCTGCCTTCACAGGGACCACCAGCATCCATCCTGGCTGGCTAACGTGGAGTGCAGTCAAACAAGCTATTTGGAAGTGAAGAGCTCCCATTTGCAAATTGATTTTTTTTGTTAAGACTTCTGTGAGTATTTAATTAATCTCCACTCTCCAAGGGAAAATTTCTGTTTAGGGGGGATACCCAGACATTTTAATTTTATGTAGCTGTAGAAGGGAAAACAGGTAATTTATGAGAGGCTTCTGAATCAAGCACCAAACCACTTCCATGGTTGTAAAGTGCTTTTTGTTTGTCTAGAAATTACACATGCTGGCAGAAAAGTCAGCATTTGTGGGTGTGAATATTTCTTCAATCATAAGAATTTTCATTAGATCATAGCATTATTAGAAGAGACTCCTTTTGTATATATATGGTATTTTTCATCTGTCTTAAATAAGTGGTACAAATCAGGCATCTATCTGAAATTTCTCATTCCCTTCATAGAAGGCTGCTGCTTCTTCCTGTCTTGGGACAACCAAACTTTGCTCTTCTCCTACAAAATAGAGAAGGGCATTCCTCACTGAAGGAGGTGAAAGAGAACCTGGGTCACGGGCTTAGCAGTCCCAAAGGAGGAAACCCCCATTCCTGGAGGGAAGCTTGTCCATGTATTGTGGCTCACCAGCCACAAGCTCTGCCTGCCACCAGGCCCTAGCTGTGAATGTGGAGTGGCAGTAGTGCTGTTGAGAGACATGGCTGAATAATTTCTTTATGTAGAGGGCAGCTCTTCTTGATTGGAAACATATGAGCTGCTGCTTCATTCACAACTGCCTGGCAATATAGACATGAGCCCAACAGGAATCCTATCTAAACCCGGATACAGTAGATCCAGATAACCACCCTGAGAAGGTCCTTGAATCCCAGCTTCGTTCCTTAGTACAATAAGTAGCAATTCTCTCTTTTGTATTTTCTGAGTGTAAGCTCCTTAAGACAAATGCTGTGGTCTGTCATATGCATTTAAAGTACTTCATGTGCTCAATCCAGCCCATGCTCAGCAGGTCCTTGATGTCATTTGGAGAATCTAAGTATAATTGCCTGATTATTACATCTTATGGAGAAAATAGTACATGATTAGGCTATTAAAAGGTTGTGTACTGAGTAACAGGATGAAGATTGCACTGACAATTCAGGTTTTTCCTGTCTCTTGAGGGCTCAGATTTCCAGAGTCTAGTAAAGCAGAAATTACTGTATGAATTTGTGTAGACTGCCATGCCAGCTGTATTTGAGGCTGTATTGGAGACAGTTGCTCTCTCTGAGAGCCAAGAGAGTGGAAAGCAGCAGCACAATGCAATTCCCTGCTATGTGTACCTGACAGCAGAGAGGTGTTGATGCTTTGCTACCTGCTGAACAGGGAAGCTGTGTTGAGGCCAAAATGCATAGATGTGATGAACCTTTCTGGTCTTGTAATGCTACCAGCCAGACGAGGTTGTTCTGCCTCCCCTCTTCTTAGCACCTGATTTAAATTTCTTACATTTCTTAATTCTGTAATTAGATCATCATGTTGTTCATTTTCAGCCATATTCTGTGCTCTTTGTCAGCCTTCATCCTTGGTCATTCCTTGAATTGTAAGATCTATACTCATACTTTCCCTTATGGAAGTGCAAGAGCTTTTCATATGAAACTCTAGTTTTCCTTCTTTCTCTCTCGTTTGTTTTTTTTTTTTTTTTTTTTTTTTTTTTTTGGTTTGTTTTGTTTCTTTTTTTTTTCTGTAACCTCAACCTTGAAATAGCTGAATCCCTTGAGCTAAAGCTTCCCAAAAAAGATCCTATTAGTCAGACAGCTAACATCAGGAATGTTTAGGCTGTTTAGCCTGAATTGTTCAAAGTTATCCTGAAGCAGAGTATTACAATGGAAAATGTTAAGTAGCTTCCTCATAAGTGTGGCTACTTGTGCTGCCAGTAATATCCTCGGCCTTGTAGAGAATGTTCTTGTGCTAGCTAAATTAGATTAACCAGGAAAATTGCTCATTCTTTAATGTCTATCAGATTTGAGACTTCTAGGCTTAAGCCTGCTGCCACTAAAGCTGATGGTGAAACTGTTGGATTCTGTGTAAACGTGGATTTTCAGGGTTGGTGTTAAAATTTTGTACTGTTGAAATCTGAGTATTAAGAATGTAAGAATATAGGCATTACAGTGCAAAACTGAAGAGAATATCTTTCAGACCAGACTTAAGTGTGAACAAGAATGTGTATGACAATTCAGTCGGTTTTAATGTTACCTTGTAAAAATCTGTAAGTGTATTAAGAACATAGGACTCCCCATGGCTTCTGATAAAATTACATTTTTAATATTGTAGAAAAGAAATGGTGTGATAAAGGGTTCAATTCAGTTTTTCAGAATGCTTCATATATCTGAATGGTTACAACTCTTGGGAGAGCATAATATAATATCTAAAGTCATATTGGTATTTAATGTTTTGTCGTTGTAGTTCTGCTTTCAGCCTCTGCACCTTATTCCATTACCCTCAGATGTGCTGTGGCATTATTTAGATTTAAATAGCTTTTACCTCTCTCTGGCAAGAAAGCAATTCCGAGTGTATTATCTGCATTGTTTTTTTAAGAAACTGATGATATAAACTGCTGCCCTTTTCAACTGGAGATGGCTGCCTGGTGGCACTATTTAATAGCATGTAAACAAGCAGGGTCTCAGCTGGCATCTTGTCACTTCGGTATATAATACGTGCTCTGCTCCTGAGAACAGGTCAGGCATTTGCAGATTTAAAATACAGAGATATTTGGTCCTGTATTTTGTATGTGCTAGGCAATTTTTTTGTCCCCATGAAAATCCCCCAAGGGTATCTTCAATGCTGTGTCATGTTGATATTGAATCCCCAAACACTTTTTTTTCAGAGCTAAATACCTGCTGTGCCAGAGCATGGGCCAGCCCAGAGCTGTCTTTGGGAACAGGTAGCTGAGAGGGATGAATCATTGCCTGAGATAAGTCACCTGGGGGGACTGTGGTAGCCCAGCTATCTGGAGCACTTTCTGTGTGCTGTGCTGTGCATAGCACAGAGAGCCCCCGGGCTGGGAGCCTCAGGGAACATGCAGTGTCTGTGACCTGAGCCACTCTGCCCAGCCCGGGGCCATTCCTTGCAATGTGCCGAGGATTCGAGAGGGAGGGAAGTTTCAGGATATCCTCTGTGCCAACACCTCTCCAGTTTGAAAGCAAGAGTTGATGGTGACTGAAGCCAGCACTTCTGCTGACCATTCATGGAGAACAGAAGCCTATTCCTGGCAGAGGAAATCTGAAAGGTCCAGGAGCAGGAGTAGCATCCAACCACTCATACCTAACATCCAGAGAATTCACAGTAAGTGCTTGTACTTGACCACCTTGCAAAGTGATCAGCTCAGCTACAAATGAGTTTCTCTCTTTCAGATCGCTCTGCTGAGCTAAATGGGAGAACCTTTTTGAAGATTGTACATGGCTGATTTTAATAGCAGCAGTCTCATCTTGTTGTATGGGGCTTTAATTGTGCACATCCCATTAGTGCTAATGGAATTATGTACCTGAAGTCCTGCACATGAAGATGGGACTATAAATCCAGGGTTGCAACCTCATTAAAGTTGTTTATTCCACATGTAATAGCCCTTTTGCCACCAGGATACCTTAATTCACTGCTTTATTTGTCCCTTTGAATGAAGTCTTCTCATCTCAAGATCATAACTGCCTCTTCTGTGCTGTGCCCTAAGATGACCAGTCACACTTTTCTCCATCTCATTGCTCAGCATGGCAAAAAAAGTCCAGACCCACCTCCTGTGAAACCCTGATACAGAGAAACTATTTATAAAAATCTTTTAGGCTTCACAAGTTTCTGCATTGTTTTTCATTATGAGTGCTGGAAGGAGCTGTTAGGCTATGCCATTTCTCAGTGCAGTTTCCTGTTGCTTTTGGTGATAAAGCTCTACTCAATACTTCTCTGCAAGTGGTGAGGGCAGGGCACAGTGGAAGTAGGGGCAGAAGTGCCAGGATTGTACTGGAGAAGGTGTGTGTGTGCATCAGGGAATGAGATGCTCTGGCATCTGGGCCTGAGGTAAAGGAAAAAAAGAAGGTGGGAAAGCCAGGAGGGAAGTGAGGTTTGCAGAGCTGAAGAGGGCTAACTTTAGTGAAGAACAAGTGTCCACAACTAGTGGGATAAAAAGATGGGTTTTTCCAAGGCTCAGGTGTGACCATTTACAAAAACATGGTGGTTTGTGAACAGATGGAGCGTGCTGTTGGCACACAGCCTATGTGGGCGGGCTGCTGGGCAGAGATGTTTGCTCTAGTCCCTTAGAGGAGAGACTTCTGACAAGTAGGTACCTTGGGCTTCTGCTTTCTTGTGGTCTTTTCGCCCTGAATCCTGTTCATCACTGAAGGGTGATATATGCAGGAATAACAGGGCCTTTTCTGATTCATCACAAATTGTGGATAGCAAAAAAAAAAAAAAAAGTTACATTCTAATAGCCTTTGGTTTGAACTTCTAAAATTTTTTTGCAAGAATGATTTTATTCACACTGGTCATGAAAACTTTGTCATCTCCAGGCCAAGGTTTTCTCTAGTAGTTCATCAGCAGAGTGCCCATCACAGGGTTTCCCTGACATGACTCGTTTGCCAAAGACACGAATTGAAGTCTGAACTCTCCAAAGGGGATATAACAAGAGTAATGGTTTTTAAGAATATGTGTCATTTCTGACATGGAAGGGTTGAAAAATCTGCTTTAGGTCCATGTTTCTTGGCTTGGATTTGTATGAGTGTTGTGGTTTTAGCAGGAGGATGCTGAGGTTACAGGGAGGACTGGGGGAAATGAGTGCCTGTTCTTTGTCCAGCCTGGCATGTCAGAGGGCAGAGAATCTGGGGTCAGCTTTAAAACAGGATGTGTTTCAAAAATACAGGTAGGAAGGTGATCTTTAAGAGGGTAAGCAAAGGGGGGATAATTTTGGAATGTCTTGGTGGGGGAGAGGAAATGGGAGGAATTAGGTAGACACAGAGCTATTTACCTGCCTTAACAAATCAACTGACTTGAGGAAATGCCCATGTGTGAGTGAGACATTAAGGACAGATGCAAAGGTGGGTTTTCATATTGCTGAGTGGGAAGATTTCTGCCTGGAAGCTGCTCAGACTAGGTATAAATATGAACATGAGCAGACTTAAGCCTGATGAGCACTGAAGTGATGAGCAATCTTCTGCAAGTGGTGAGACTGTGCTGGTGAACTGGGAAGAGAGAGTACGTGTCTGTGTAGGGAAATGCTAAGTGGAAATGGACTTGGTGGAACAGGAAACTTTTATTTCAGGTATTAGTTCACAGATGATACTTTATTCTGAAGAACTGGAATGTGTCCTCACCACTTATATCTGCAAACCAGAGCCAACTGCTTCACCAGTGCTCCCGAACCCACCACATCCCACAGCACCATCTTGCTGTTGTCCAGTGACTACCATTTCTTTTTGTGTGTGTCTCCTTCAGAATAAGCTTTACTAGCATTGTGGTGCTTTCCCTTCACTGCTGCATACTTTGCAATACTCACCCCATTGAGTCAATTTGCAAACGTAGTTGTACTGGTTTGAAACATCTAATTTGGTGGATCCAGATGAGACAGCAGCATTATTGAACTCCATGTTGTGGCTCAAAACAACGACCAATGATCCTTTACACATTTATCTCCATTTGCATTTTATTTTCTTACTTATTTAAGTGAGTAATAAGGATAGAAGTTACTCCCAAGCATGTGCTTCACCCAAGGTTGCATGGTACCCTGGGCAACTAAATCCCCCTTATAGATGTTTCAAATGAAAACTCTTAGATTTCAGGTGTACTGAATGCTTCTGTCTGCTCCACTGTGATAAAGACATGTCTGTCCTTGGCACTCTTTCAAGCTACAGCACTGCAAACATGGCCAGTATCCAGGCACAGCTCTCCCTCTCCCCATCCATAACTGAGACCATAATTTCCCAACCATCCCTTGGTGCTCTGCTAGCAAGGCGAGCAGCTCTGCCAGCACTGCAGTCATTCAATTTGTGCAAGCCTAGGGAGACCATGAGGACCCTTCAGTCAAGGACTCTTCAGTGAAACTGCTGGCTCTACCCCTTTTGTGATAATCACAGACATTTATCTATTAAAAGAAACAAATTCAGACATTATCAGTTTGTACCAACTTTTTGTTCTTCAGCTCAGATCTGATTTTTTGTTCTAGAAGCTGTCCACTTTTTTGTAATTTTAAGAGGTTTTATTTTTACCAAATCAGAACAACATAGTAGTGACAGTAAAAATGAGGCCATTTTATTTTAACATCTGACTGTGAATCGTGTTTGACATTGTCAGGAAAAAAATAAAGGCATTCTGCTGTTTCCCTGTGAAATGAGGGGGTTTTTTTTCCATATTTTGGGGGGGAGGAGGGGTGTTTCTAGCTCTTTGGTTAGTGTTTTTTTTGGTCATCTAGGTCTGTAGTGTGCTGTGCAGAAAGTGCATCCTATGGTTCCTCACGAAACTCTCCTGATTGTGGGTTGGTAGGATAAATATTTAGCAATCAGCTTGGCAGGAGAAGAGCTGCTGGGAGCCACCACCCAGGGAGCATCCCACTACCTACTGCCAGAGCAGATCCAGCAATACTGGTACCGAGACCTGGCTGCCTGGATTGCTGGTTGCTGGCCTGCACAAGCCCTTTGATCAGACCACACATCAAGCTGGCTTTGATCTAGGGGCTACCACCTGCCAAGGGCTCTTGTGTATTGCTTGCCCTCAGAGTGCTTCTTCTCAGCTGTCTTCTGCTGCCTGTGTTGGACCTGGTCTTCTGGTGCCTCTCTGTGAAGTGTGTGACAGTCAGGGGACCAGATGAAGGCACCTGCTTTTTTGGATGGGATGTTTGTTCCCTGAGCTCTGCTGACTGCAGGGGAGGCCCAGGGTTACCTGCTTAGTGCACACAGACTGTCAGTCTGTGTCCCCCTGGTACCTCCACTGAGATCACACTGGAGCCGAGGGTCCCACCTCATCTTTCTCAGCTCATCCAGTATCTTTTGTACATGGATGAGATCCGCCTCTTCATGCTGGGCATGTGATACTCTGAAAAACACCTGGAAATGGGAATAAAGCAAGTCTGCATGCAAGGAGTGCTCTTGGTGTGCTGTTCCACCCTCTCCTGTGTCTGCTAGCAGGTGTGCGTGTGCTCTCATGTGCTCTGAAAGTGGAGCCAGTCCCCACTGATGATCAAACTCTGAAATCCAGAGTGTGCCCGTCCTAGTGAGACAATCGTGTTGGTTACATGAAGTGTATCGTGCCTTTGTCGATATTTTTTAATAGCTACAAATATTTTCTATCAAGTTTTATTAAGTGAGACCCACATACTTCTCCCAGCTGTGACTGCGGTCTGTTCCTACATAGTTGTTCACCCCGCCCTTGCTCAGCAACACTTCACAGTCATGCTGTGGTGCAGATGAAGAATTTGGGTTTGAAGTTGGCAATCTGATTCCCATTAAAGCTGTATGGAAATTTGCCACACACCTGCCTAAGAAGCTGGAATAAATAATTCAGTGCTGTACAGTGATACCTAATGGCAAGCAGATAACTTGAAAAACCTTGTGCTTGGTTCAGCTCCTCTGTGCTCTGTCCTTTCATGGCAAAAGGAGGAGAAAAACCTCAGGATGGACATGGAGAAGTTAGAAAGGGCTGTGGACCTTCTGAGCATGAGCTTTTAGCCCTTCTGAAGAGATGGGGCTGACATCTGGTAGAGCTGAGGAATGCAGCGAGGAGAGCAAACAGCGAGACCCGCTGTCGCTCGCTGGGGAGAGAGGCACCAGCAGGAACGCGGCCGAGTTAATTGCTGCAAGTTAATCACCATACAAGGCAAAAAGAAGAGCATGTAAATCTTTGTGTCTGACTCCCATTTTCAGAAATACCTTCACACTTTATGAACAAGTGTCATAAATAGAATTTACACTCTTGATTGCATGCATTACATTTGCAAGGAAAGCCACCTTTGTTAGAATCAGATTCAGAATCACAGAATATTATGGGTTGGAAGGACCTATTAGTAGTTCCACATATTACTGGCTTTATTCTTTTTTTCTTCTGCCTTCACTCAGAGTCAGGATTGAATGCACAAGAGATGGATTTTCTTGTTCAGACTGAGTTGTTTATTAAATCTTATAATCTTATAAATCTTAGTACAGAGAATTCTGCAGCACTAACAAGCTAAAAGTGAGCAAAATGCCCGTGTATTACAATTGTTGGTGCTAGTTGCAAGGTCTTTTAAAGCCTAACTATCCAATTTAAAGTAACATCTATATTATTTATTATTTTGATCCAATAACCAAACACCTGTGACCTGCAGTGCAATACTTTCTAGCCAATCAAAAACAACTACCTGAAATCATGAAGAAGAAGGAAAAAGAAGGGAGAAGAGCCACTGCCCAAGAACCTCCATCTTGTCCCATACTTATTACTATATTCCAAAACTCCAAATTCCAAACCCTTCACCATGTGATATTACACATCTCTATTCAAACTACACACCAGTGATTGTAACTCTGGAAGTCTTCTCCAAGGCCTCAAGTCAAAAGCAGTGTTCCCTTGAGGGTCAGAGTCAGAAAGCACAGAAAGTTTAAAACTCCCAGGCTTCCAACAAGGACCCAAAAGGATCACCACACAGATCTATTAACCATTAACTGTGGGAGACACTCCTGCTACAAGCAGGACTGATTTACCCTCACTGGGATGCAGCTACATAAAGTTGTGTTGAAAGCTGGTATAGGGAGCTGTGAGCAGAAACTTCCAGGTGTAGGTCCTGCACTGTTTACAAGTTGGTTGATCATCTTGGTTTCCTAGTGCTTTCTCACAGTTTTTTGCTATCTTTTCTGCATGCCTATGGACACCTGGTGATTAGAATCTGCAGTTAGAGCAAATGTCATAAAATCTAAATGTTGTTTCATTTTGCATTTTATGGCTCTGGCAGTCTTGGCATCTCACTTGAGAGATGAAGTCGTGTTTTCCTTTAAGAGTTCACAAGCTATATTTGAGAAAATCATCTTAACAAATATTGGTTTGCATTTAAAGAAACCTTGATTTGCATAAAACTGTGTTAGATTTTTTTCTGCAACATCTTTTAATTACCCTTCCTTCTTATTATTGAAAAATAAGTGATTCGTGCCTCCAGGCTGCTGGTGATCTGTAAGTTACATTGGAGACAATATATCTAATTCAGCAAGAACGATGCACTGACTGCAAGAGACAGTGCAGCCTGTTAAAAGAGATAATCTAATCTAAATGCTAAATATGAATAGATTAAGGATGTAGTAACTTTCAGAATTGCAGTTTGTGACTGGGCTCATGGGCTTCAATGACAACTCCCTCCCTGTTGTCAAACCTCCATCTGCACCTGAAGCACAGCAGAATTGCATATGTTATTATCACGAAAACCTGAACCTTATCAACTGCACAGAGACACCTGTTAATCTTCTGCAACCCATTTACACACAGATTTGCCTTTGCAGGCCTGATCTTGAAAAGGGGGGAGAAAAATTTCCTCTTGGATGCCACCAGATAAGCCAACCCCAGCTGAAGAGCCGCCTCACTTCAGACCTGCTTTCCCTCTACTCTGGTGGCTCTGTCCCTACCAGGCTGCCCCAGGTGGGGAAGGACCTGGGGAGAAAGAATAACCTGTATCTCCAAACAGTCTTGCTGTCACAGCAAGCAGGAGGGCAGATGTGTTGCAGATAGGAAGAAGATTTGCTGCACAAGAAGGTGTCATTCCCTTAGTGTTGCTTCCCAGTGCTGTAAACTCCCTGAGCCAATGTAAATAATATATGTGAATTAAACAGAAGTGGTTTCTACTATTACATAGTTATTGTAACTATTTCCAAGTTGTATGTTGAAGAGATTTTTCAGGCATGTCTGTGCTCAGAGGGAAACTGTAGGTAGATCTGTGTGCTCAATTTCAGCATTAATCTTGGGACAAGTAGGTAACAAGTAGTCTCTCAATGACATTACAGTATATTGTGTTTACGATGTCAGACTAAGGCCATTCTGATTTTTTGACTTCTATAAAACACCCCATATACTGCACTAGGAAATAGTCACTTTTTTACATATGATGTGCCAGGTTGGTACAGTTAGACAGTTTTGGTACATTTCCAAAGAAACTAGACTTCTGGGATTTTTTATTTCATTCCGCCCAATGCAATCTGATCTACTGCTGGTCCCATGTGAAGCCAGTTTATGTACCTTTGGCCACACAGCTCCACATGATTACTAGCTGACTTTCTTGGCTCTTAGAAAAATTGTCAGGCAATTTTTTGATGCTAGCTCCCAACAAGGGAAGCAGGGTGCTTGCTGGTAATTATTTAAATACAAGGTAATTAAAAAAAAAAAAATCCCTGAACTACATTTTTCTTATATCTGGGCAGTTATAAGATGCTAGTTTCTTTATTGGGTAGAAACAATGTTCTTTTACTCCTAGTTGGAGACTGGAGCAGACTTTGCAACAGAGAAATCTGCTTTACTAATAAAATCTATCACTCAGCTAAACATGCATACCCAATAATTACTCCAGGGTCATGCAAATTGCTTACTGGAAAACTGCAGTCTGTCATACCTGAAAATATTTCTAGAAGTTATTATTTTTTAAGCTTTGTTTTCATTTGGTGATGTCAGGATGCCAAATTTATGAATAATGGGATCCTTTCACCTTTTATTTAGCTACTGGATGAGCTGCATCTCTCAGTTGTAGCTGTGGTTTAACTCCACTTCCCTGTAGACTCTTCAGGGTCAGGCATTTCTTGTCATGCTCCTGGGCAGGGGATCATGGCTGAGGTGGTTCTGCAAGGGCAGATGGAACAGCATCACTTCTGGAGTGACAGCACTGCCCACCTGGCACCTGGGCACAGTGGGTGCAGTCCTGCCCCTGGAATGCTCCTAACAGAGGGTTGCGACCATGGGGCTGGGACCAGGGTAAGGCTTTTGAGTAAATTTGAGAGGCATATTTTGCATGTGACTGGCCAGGGAACATTCTGCTAGCAGTTCTGTGGGATGAAGGAACAGTGGGGAGGAAGTGGCACATTCCTGATTCAGTGGGGGAAGACTCAGGCTTTGGAAGCCTAAGTCAGAGCTCTCCCCTATTTCACAGAAGCTAAATGAGCATTTCTCAATCTTTTAAAATCAAAGGACCTACAAGGTTTTTTGATCTGAGTACCAGCAGCCAGGGAGTGAGCAGTGCCTGTAGGCAGGCACTGACATAAGTGCTTGCCAACTGCGTGGGATGCTGTGTGTGTGTTTTGGTTTAGTTTCTTAATTATTTTTCTGCAATCAGTTCCCAGACCACCTTCTGGTGCCTTATGGATTGTGGATTGCCCATGGGCCCCACGGAGCAATGCTGAGCTGGATGACTGTAAAGAACTTGGCTGCACCAGAGGCGCTATGGATGAAGGATTTATGTGCTGTTACATATATTCCCTGAAATAGCCACTTCTGTCTGAAGTACTTTGATATTGATAAGTGGCTGAGGTAGAATTTGTGTTCCTATCTAGTCCTACATGCCTTGTTTTGCAATTATCCACCTTCACTGTTTTTCTCATACAGACTTAAATTTAGTAATTATTTCTTTACAACGATCTACATTAATTCAGACATTGCATGCAAGGATTTAATCCAATGTGTGCATTTCAGGTGAAACGTTAGAAACCTTTCAGCATCTGTAATAATTTTTCTGTATTAAATGTAGGAATTTTTTAATTTAACATTAAAAAAAAAATACACTTCAGTTGTATGGCCCAGCTTCAAACTGGCTGCAGGCAGGAAATTGGAAGTTGAAGTTGGATGCACTCTTCTAGCCCAATGGAAGAAAAAGTCTCACAGGAGCTGGACTTCAAGGCCAGCTCAGTGTGGTCTTGGTTTGCTGAGCTTGCTGCTTCACAGGGAAGCCAAGCTCCTTCCTAGGGATGGATGAAACTGTCAGGAGACTGGTCAGCACGACTTTGCCCTGCAGAGAACTGTGTGCTGCTGCTGCTGCCTGTACCCCAGCAGTGGGGTCTTTCTAAGATGTTTGTTTTCTGCTGTATCAGATCAATGACAGCCCATGGACTCTGGGGTTGGTAGTTAGTTGCTGGTCACAGCTTAAACTGAGAATCCCAACCTGTCCTGAGGAGGAGTTGGCAGATGCACTGGGTGTCTGACAGGAGAGTGCAGGGCTGGGGAACACCACACGAAGTGATTGATTGACATCATTTCATTACCCTCTCTTAATTCCTGTAATCAAGGTCTTGGGCAAATGCTAAGAAAAAGCTGCTTTTGCCTCTAAAAGATGTCATGTGCCAATATTTAATGCACAGCTCATGGCCTCAGGCTGAGACCTGCTGGTCCTGTAGCAGTGACAGTGCAGTGACTTCCTGCATCCACCTGCACAGCTCCCAGGGCAACAGAGCTGCAGGTACCCGCCTAGGAAAGGTGAGTGATGATATGATTATGATAAAGAAAAGGTAAATCAATCACTGCATGTTAAAAGAGTAATCAGTGAGCAGGTTACCACTTAGTAGCAGGGCTTTTGATCTGTTTGGTCAGGCCAGTGTTTTCAGGAGTGGCTGATGCTCTGTAGTACTTGATCTCTCCAGTGTATACATCCTGTTCTGTGGGCAACTGGCTGAGTGATAAATCTGGCTGTGCTGCAGTAGAGCTTAACCCTGCTTGTGAACAGCCACTGTAAAAACATTTGGGGCATGTGCTGCATTTTAAGCATTGATGTCATGGCCGTTTTTGTTGCTGTTTCAAACACTAGAAGAGACAAGGCAACAGGATTATATAGTTTGCCGGCTCTCTTTTCCTTGTTCCTAATCTTAAAGTGATTTTTCTTTTCAATCATAAATAGCATTCTTTTCATTTTCTTTTAATTTTGCTGCTGCTTTGGATGTCAGATCTGGTTTATATACTTAGTGTACATACACATTCCTTAAAATAGAGGCATCCTGCTGTTTTGCCTCAGGCACTTTGCAGCCCATTCCTCATAATAGCAACAGCAAATCGACTCAAAGAGCAAACCTTTCTGCCCTGCCAAGTGCATCACTTGCTGCAGAGTTGGTGGAGACAGCATTGGACCTCTGTACTCTTCTCATACCTTACCTGTCACATAGCTAAGGAAAACTAAATCGTCCCTCACAGATGAGCAATTGGGATTTTTTTTGGTCAAAGGAGTAGATGAGAGGAGAACCCTCCTCACCTATCCTGTAGGAATATGTTCTTTCCTGTAGTTGATTGAAAAAATGATGGTGCAGCAATTTCCTTGTGTGGCTCTTGATGTTGGTATTTTCTTTAAGTATCGTTTTCTGTGAGCAGAGAAAAATCTTGGGATTTTTTTGTGTTAGAAGGCAATTTTCTAAGTAATGCTCTAAGTTTATTGAATATAAGCTTGAAAGTTTTTCAACTTCAAGGCTGAAAACCCAAAAGGTGAACAAGAAGAAACCCACAGGGTATTATTATCAAGACAAACAAGCAAACCAACCAACTAACCAACCTAACAAATAAAGACCCGGCCCAGTTTCTGGTGGGGGATGGCAGTGGTGTGGGCATTTGTCTGTTGGATTGACTGATGTCAGTAACTCCCTCTGTTCCTCCTCCTCCCCCTTGTCTTCTAATTTTGGGAATGATATTTTTATAACTGGTTCTTCTTGGATATGTTTGGTGTTGGTATAGGGGACACACCAGGAAAACATCATCATCTAATTTGCTCTGGGCTTGGCTGTGTTTTCTGTGTGTGTTTCTTGCTTGCTGGCCATGCTGCTGCCTCCCTGATTGCATCTGTTCTGGGTCAGTGGGTTCAGCAGCTTGGGAGGACATCAGGTCCTTGTAAGGCTGCTCTGCTTGGTCAGGACTCTTTTACAAATGTGCCTTACATTGATCTGATTGTCCTCTGCCCTGACAGAGCTGAGAGCCTGCAGACCTCCCAGGATGTGCCCTTCCCTGCTTTGTGGCTCTCCCTCCATTATTTTCCATATCATATCTATCTCTTTCACTGCTAGAAGAGCTTAGGACAGAGCTGGGAATGGAGATACTGTGGCTTTACTAAGAGGATCTGATGCTGTTATTTATTTTCCCCATGGCTCTTCTATTAATGACCATTGCAGCTCATGCTTTATTTCAATCTGATATATCCACAAGATCTATATTACAAGTTGCCAAAACCAGTAGCCCCAGTAGAGTAGAGGGGAAGCTCTACAGCCTCAGGTGCAGCCAGCAGAGGCACTGAGCACTGGGCTCCCAGCAGACACGAGTGCACACACATTCCTGTGTGTACAGCCTGAATGCAGCACCGAGTAAAGCAGATAGAAATACACAAACACAGCACCAATGATCTAATCCTGTCCTCTTGTCAGTCCTGTCCTATGCAGTACCCCAGAGATCTGCCCCAGGGGACTCGTGCTCCTGGGTCTTTCCTAGCCCCTGGGCTGATGCTCTCCTGGGACAGCCTTGGAGGAGATGGGACAGGGTTTCATGTCTCTGACTGAGGCGTCACTGGTGTCTCTGTGCTCTTCTGTGTGGGTGTGAGCCTTTCATCATAGAGCTGAACAGGTTATTTCTGGAAATAGAAATGGTACAGGAACACTTGGGATTACTCAAGACTTAGGCATGTTCAGAAATGCCTAAGTGACTTAGCAGCCTAGTATCTTCCTGGGTATTTAAAAACATAAAACTAATCAAAAAAGTGGCTGCTGTTTGTGGTCCCAAGTTGCTTTCGAGTTTACTCCTGTTTTGACTAGTATTGCACAAGCCATAGATTTTGTACTATGAAAACTGCTCCCAACATAACAATTTATGGTGAAACTGCAGCATGTATTTTAGAAAGATAGAGACTTTGATTCAGAATTGGATAAATAATGAAAAATGCATCACACCATTTAACAACATGTACCAACAGTAACTTTGGTCTAACAGACAGTGATTTGTCAAAATCTACTTTAAAAACCTAATTGAAATGTTGCCTGATTGACAGAGCTGTATTCAACAACATTCCACGTAGAAGAGGATATTTTCTTCCCTGTATGCTTGTTAGATTAAAGTGCTCTCAAGGATCAGAAGAAGTGTCTCTGTCTACGGAACAGAGGCATCTGTGAATGGTAGGGGTGTAATTTCCTACCCACCTCCAGTTACACTCTCTTGTGATCCATCTATGAAGCTATCAGGTATTGTGTTTTATAATTACTGCTTGTTAAAAATACCACCTTCATTCTAAGTTTAAAAAAGGAAATCTCAACAGACTCAAAAAATGAAAGCAAAGCTACTTCTAGGAAAAAAACAACTTTTAATGAGAAATAGATTAAAAATGGGAACACCTTACATGAAGATTTGATTTTAAAACCCCAAAAAAAAGCCATGTAGAGCATTTCAATGATAAAAGAAATGTACATGCTTATGAAAATGTTTTATGTCAAGAAAGTGTGCTAAAGTGTTTAGATGAGATCTCTGAGTGTAATTGCAGGATCACATCGAGAAGTGTCCTTTGCCTGTTCAGGTGCAAGACTGAACTCAGAGTTTGACCTTCAAGGTAACAGCTGTGTTCAACTCCCTTCATCTGGGAACAAAGTGGTGCATCAAATTGACAGGAAAGATGGATGTACTTGTTAATGGGATCTGGGTCTCCTTAATAAGTGCCTGATTTCCCTGTAGAGCTGATTTTAGGCAGGAAGAGCAGGTGCCTTCACAGCCCTGGTTTTCCCTTCAGCCAGATGAGAAGGGACATTGCTCATCCCCTTCCAACACACCCAGATTTGCTTCCCAGAGAAAGAAAAGGCTGTGGCTTTTTACATGTCTGGACCTAGGACTGGGAAGGTCTTTCTAGGCCCTTGTTAAGGATTTAGCCAGGACTGACATTTTGAAAGTCTCTGAAGGCATGGAATTTCCATGATGAATATATAAGGAATTAGAAGGACCATTGTATTAAGCATTAAAGGAGCCTTAATTAAGTGGATTGATCCTATATGGACTGATTATTGTCTCAGTGACTCTGAACGTTTAAAGACAGAAAGAGTCAGGGATTGAAAACTCATGCATAATCCTAGTGACTGTGATGGCCAGACTCAGTATGTCTCTGATTTAACAACAGCATTTACCCTCTCTTTATTGATGAATACAGATCCCATTCCTTATCCTTGTTCTGGTATGATTGTTTGCTTCTACTGAAATCTAGATGTCCTCAGCCCAGCTGAACTACATCTCCGAGAAAAAAAGACTCAGCTGATACTGTCTAC
Organism: Acridotheres tristis; assembly: GCA_037013685.1. Taxonomy (NCBI): domain Eukaryota; kingdom Metazoa; phylum Chordata; class Aves; order Passeriformes; family Sturnidae; genus Acridotheres; species Acridotheres tristis. Next base: position 135,552,779 of record CM072886.1, on the reverse strand, counting down.
TCTTTCCATTTTATTCCTAGTTGCTTCCTGATTTCTTTTCTTGGTTCCTGTTCACCCACATGAGGAATCAGTCATCCAGAAGTTGCAGAATTACTTTCTCACATACCCTCTCTTAAAGGGGCTGATCCATCTATACCAGTAACACCCTGAGAGGCCACTTAATTCCAGCTGGCCTTGTCCCTTCCTGCAATTCTACATGCCAAAGTTGCTTGTTGGGGCAAGCAAGCTCACTCCTCATGTCCAGGCACAGACAGACAGACTGGAAGATGTTGGACAGACCTATAGTGCAGCTTACAGGGTCTTGGGTATATGCCTGGGAGAGAAGAAAGTGAAATGCCCAGCTGTGGTTCATGGCCATGGACTCATTATTATTTTGGAACTAAGGACAGAAGCCCTGATGTTGCATATCTTCAGCATGGCACCTCGAGTGAAGCTGTACCAGTTTCCACAGGTTGATGAGTTACTACAGTGTCTTAGTAAAGGTGTGCATGTTCCTTCCTCTGCAGGTTGTCACCATGGGAGGGAGAAGATGGGGTAGATTTTCAGACCAGAGCTCAAATTGACTAGCTGGCATTAGAAGAAATAACCCTAAACTTGCAGAAGCAGGGAAAGAGTTAAAAACTGGAATTCCAGTTTGGACATCAAGGGCAATCATGACTTTTACTACATCCTTCTGCCCAGCAAGTATAGTAACAAACTGGGTGGATGACGATCTCTCTCTGTTTGTAGAGACTGAAAATTATGGTATTTGCATGGCAATAAACTGTTGTGGGAATAAAAACAGCTCTCAGATGTTTACTGCTGGCAAACAGAGGAATCTGAAAAAAAGGGATCACGTAAGGATTTATGTTTTGTGGTGGAGAAACTGACAGTAAAATATATTTTTAAAAAAGCCAGTATTCTTACCTGGTACCATGGGCATGCTCTGCTTCTTCATGGTTTCACCCCTCTGGACTGTATTTCACACTCTGCAGAGGAAGTACACTTTCTTTGCAGAATGAAAGCGTGACAACTTCTCTCTCATCCTCTGCCCTGGAGGCTTGTTAAAAGGAAGAAGAATAACTGCATCTGGAAAGTGACTGGCTAAATTACCCAGGAGCCAAAGAATTGGGATAGTGTGAGGGGGTTGACACACAGTTTGTGGGTTACTCTAGCTATTATCTCAAGTGGCTCATCCCATGGAACTATGATGGGATAACCAGAGGGTTACTCTATTTTAGAGTGGAGTATTAAACACAATTCAGGTGTTGCCCCTGGGGATCTCTGTGCACTGAATGGACTGTTTTTCCTGAGGAAAGACTATAATTAAAATATTCTTTAAGCTCTCCTATATGTATATTCAGTCCCTGAGGAACCTCCAGAGGCAAGTGCCCAGACATAGAACTCCTGGGATTTCATCCACTGGGACACACACAAATATGTCTCCTAGGGTCATATGTGGTTTTTCCAATAAAAGTCTTCTGTGCCAGGGCTGTCAGGAGAATAGAATGAGGGGGATGGACACTGAACATGGCATCATCCACAGCCACCAAGTCTTTCTGGTAGTTAGGGTGCCTGAGTTGGGGCTGCAAGACCTCCCTGTGGCAGTGTCTGGAAGCTGAAGGGGAATTTTTGCACCCAGAAGGGAGCCAGCTTTTCATAAGGAAATAATCTCATACGACAGTGTGATGAATTTGTGTGCATGTATATCCTTGGCTGCTGGAGCCAGTCCAAGCTACGTGTCTGTGTGCCATAGGTCTTCTGTGGCTCAGAGCAAACAGAGGATCCCTTTCAGCCTACGTGGTGGGGAACCGTCCCTCTGGCATGAGGCATCCCTTGGTCATGGGTCACTTCCCAAGCTGGCTGTTTTGGCTTAACAATGCTCAGGAAACAGACTTTGATTTTTGCTGGTTTATACTAGCGAAATCTCTGGAGAAAGAATGGTTGATTTTGTGCAGTTATGCTTAATTAATTTAATTTGGTAATGGCAGGGTTTTACTGGTGAAAGCCCTCTTTCTCTGGTGTAGCCCAAAGAACCTGCCAGCACTGCTCTGCTCTAGCAAGTCACCCCCTATGCAGGTAAAACCTGATGCAAAGTGGTGCTCAGGATCCGGCTGGTGCCCTTTGCTCTTGCATGGAAGAGTCTGGCACAAAACATTCACCCACTTCAGCCCGGGATTGCTCCCCAGAGAGAGGCAGCCAGGGGCAGTGTGGGTGTCTGTGCCAGCCCCATTCCACGGGGTGAAGCTCTGCTCGAGGGGGCAGGAGGAGAGCAGCTCCCTGCCAGCAGAGCTGGCTGGCCCGTGGGGTGCACTGAGCCATCTCTGTTCCCTGCACTGCAGCCACCCTGGCCTCCCTCTTTCCCAGTAGTTACGTCAGAGCCTGTGCACTTTGCCAGTAGGTTTGATACGACTGACTAAAAGCACCATTTTCCTGGTAAAACAAACACAGACTCCTTTTTAAAAACACCTTTTGATACTTTATGAGCAAGGCTGGTATATGTAACCTATCAAGCCCAACATATGGCTTATTATGACATTTAGCTGATTAAAATAGTCTAGACATAAACTTGAGATTTCAAAAATGTTTAAGCTAAGTCCGAAATACATTTTAATGTACAGTAGATGTATACTGCAATTTGGGCCACCTGTGTCCCTGTAGGAATTATGGAGCAGGAAGTACTTTTGACTCAAGAAGTGTGTCTGAAAATTGAGGCTGTAAATTAACAACAGCTTGTCTATTAGATTATTTCACCCATAAAGGAGTCTGTATATTTCTTAATGCCTCGTGATTTTCAATACCTTGCTGTTGTTACTTTTATTAAAGAAGGAGGTTGGCAACAGTCTGGACATCTAGGCTGAGCACATTTTTAGAAAATCATGGAATAAATAGCAGCAGCCAGGCAGACGGTGGTGAAGCATACCTGTGGCCACGAGAGGAGGAAAGCCCAGGTTGGTGTGTTAGTGGCCATGGTGGTGCCGGTGCTCCCTGGCATCCGGGAGGCTCAGCCCAGCTTGTTTCAGACACTGGGCTGCTGCTTGTTGGCTGTTCCAAAGCCAAAGGCAGGGCACTGTGTACACACCACCATTGACCATCTCTGTAAAAGGCCAGATAATTTACCTCTTTGTCAGCTTCCCAGTCTCACTGCATTACTTCACATCATCAGCTTGCCTGCCCTTCTCTTTTGTTTTTTCTTCCTTCCAAGAGTTTGTTCTATTTATGATTGTTCAGCTGTCTCTGGAAAGGCCAGAATAGGAAAATAAAAGAAAAAAGATTCCTGCTACATGGTCTGTCCCAAGCTTCCCTGGAGTGGCTTTCAAAGAGGGGAGCAATGAATCCTAAACACTTCAGAGAGGAAGCCATCTCCACAGACTCCTAGTAAGGAGCGTCACATAAGGCTGAATAACAGTCAGGGCATCTTCAGCAGGGGACAGAGCTGGGGAAAAATACCTAAAGAGAAATTTCCATGAGGAGGAAGTTATGGCATAGAATATACATTCTATCCTCCATTAATTGTTATGTAATTCCTATTTTGCTGAGCAGCTCTGCCACATACATTAGACCTAATGACTTGCACAGTGCATGAGAGTGGCCTACATGGGGTGATTATTTTGGCAAAGAGCTCTGTTATGTTCAGTCTCGTCTATGCAGGGGTCTAGATACATTACCCCTCCGTGGTTCGTCCTCAGGAGAGGTCTGTACCTCCCTCCTGAACAGTCCTGTCCTGCTGAACAGAATAACACATCGACTGGGGTATAGGAAACTGTTTCAAGGACAGAAAAAATGAAACCATGGGGACAACTCATGGAAACTCCTTTCACTTGAAGAACACAGGGCTGTGGTTTGGTAGCTACCACTCTCACAGCCTTGCAACACCCCATCTGCAGGGCGGGTCAGTAAGCAGCTGGCAGTGAGGGTGGTGGAAGATGTGTCCCTGCTCTGGGTCTGGGCTAAGATACAGGTGTCAGTGGTCCAGCCAAGGCTATTTGATGGTGGAAGGCTCTTGTTCTGCCTGCAGAGTGGTCTTTCTGAGCCATTAGAGCTTGTGGCAAGTGTTTAGGCTGCCTGCAGCACGGCTGGTCTCCCTAGCAGCCCATCTGATATGCAAGAGCCCAGTGCAGAGTCCAGGTTATCTGAGGGGCTTCAGAAAGAAACCAGCTGCAGTCAAGTCAAGGCAAATACATACACACAAAACCTCAAACTCCTCTGAATCTCCCTCCTCTTCCCTGGTTTCTCCCTTTTGTGCTCCCCTTGCCTTGTTGGCTTGGTGTTGCCCCATCCCTGTTCTTCCAGGCTTGGTCCATCTGCATGTTGGTTGCTAAACCACAGCTGGGCAGTCTTGCCAGGACACTGGGTTCCATCTGACCGCCCAAAGGCCTCTCTCTCACCTCTTAATCCATGAAGGAAAGTGAGCCAGGCAGAGGGGAATATTCTGGCTTTGCTGCAGGGTACTTGGTGTCACTGTGTCAGGCACATAACGTGGTTGTTTCTCTGCACGTGCAGAGCTGGGTCAAACGGGCCAGTGTGGGCTGCAGCCAGAGCCTGTTTGCATCACAGCCGGGTGGGAGTGGGCAGGGGTGGATGATGGACCCCGCTGGGGAGCAGGGCTGCAGCCATGCTGGGGGACAAGGAGCAGTTGTCACTCTGGATCAGCTTCTCCATCCCAGAATGCAGCATATTAAAGCAATTAAGAAAAGCTCTGCTCAACTCAGGGATTTTAAGGGGAAATATGAATGTAAGGATACAGCATTCCTCGATCAGAGGGGAGAAATAGCAGAGGGTAAATTAAGCACAGCTGGAATGAGCATAAGAAATAGATTAATTCCACGAGATTTTTTTTTTTCTTTCCGTTATTTAAAAATTATGGGAGCAAGGAAAACTAGCACATCTTAATTCCACTTGGTATGCAACCCTTTAGTCCTCTGGCCTGTCAGCCAGCCTGCACTGAATTCAAGTGCAAGCCATTCACCCTACAAACTCTTGGTGGGGGACCCCTCTCCCACACCCACCCCTGCACGTATCCTTCTCTCCTCTCCTTGTGCTGCTGTGAGGACAAATACTGTGGACAGGGAACTCTGGAAAATACATCAGGAAATTATTTGCTTGTATGTTGTGATACTGGCTCAGAGCTCATCTGCAAGAACAATGTCAGATTTTCCTTCCAATATGCTTGTCAGAGAGAGGATCATGCCTCGGTTCTGAGACTGCACAGAACTCGATATGATGGTGTCTTGTTCTGTGGCTCAGGTGTTTAGTTTAACCTAAACTGTACAGTAAATTATAGTGGAGTTTGTGGACTGAGACTCGCCAGCTACTTCTGCTGTGGCTGATACTCAGCTCTTCTTGGTTCTAGGCACCTTATCACAAGGTTGGGCAGGACCTGTGAAATTCTGAGCTTTACTTGAGTGCTCCTGAATTATGGGGGATACATTGCTCTCTTTCCTGCTGGATCCTAAGTATGGGCAAGCCCATCCTACCATTGCTCAGGACAGGGATCAGCTTCATGCTAGTGCCTGTAGGGCCTGGACTGTGCTCTGAGAGGGTAGATGAGTCCAGAGAGGTTGGGTGGAGACAGCTGGTGCCCAGAACTGCCCAAAGCTGCAGGAATATGCAACATGCTCCCCTGCCTGTGGTGTGTGGCCACAGGCTGCTGCAGAGCTCAGCAGCTCGAGGTACTCCCTGTACCAGGACACACTGGCCCCCAGGTTCAGCCAGCCACTGGCCCCCATCCTACCCCTCCATTCCTCCATTCCTCTGGCATTTGGACTCTCTCAGGAAGGTCTGTCCCTGGATTTGCCCCCACCACTGAAGGGCTTGTGAGAGCCAAGCAATGGCACCCTCTCAGGGACAGCTGGGCTGCAGCAGTTCTGCCTTAAAAAAAGATGGAAGATAAAAGAGTCAGGAAGAGGATAATTCTGGATGCTTATTGTAGGCACTGCAAAAGCAGGAAAGGGTTTGAAAGAACAGATGAAGCCTGTTGCCATAACATTCAAATTGGTACATCAACCAGTGCTGGACAAGAAATGCAAGTTATGGCTGGCAGTCGACTCTTACCTCATATAGCTGCTGGGTAAAAGCATAAAGGGTAGCCTTGATTTTGAATCTCTTGGCTTCTCTAAACTTGTATTGCAGCCATAATACTAAGTAAATACATGTTTTCTGGGAAGATATTTTCTTTTTCTCTTTGGCAATGACAATTTTTGTTGTGTTTTATTTAATAAAATAACATATGGTCATAAATTGAGTATCATTTGCTCAACTATATAGATGACTTAGTTGGAACTTGTCCAGTCTTCAGTTAAAGATATATTTAAGCAGGTTTCAAATACAGTATGTATTTAAAATGAATAATCCTTAAGGCATTTTGAAAATGGTGTTTAAGAAAAGTCTGTTCACAGTATATTTTGTTAACTTCCCCTGTACTGCACAGCTAAGTGAAATGTCTTCAGTGATGCACTCAGGCTATCACAAAACTCAGCAGGTATGAACTGAGTCCCAACCAAGAGTATGGTGTGGACAAAATACCCTCAGTGAGGCTGGGAGGCAGGGCTGCATTTCTCAGGGTTTCAGGGCACCTCTTGGACTCTGTGTCATGGCTTGACACTGGCCAAATGCCAGACACTCATGAAATTAATTTGTTCACCCCTTTCTTGCTTTTAGCTGGGCACTGGAGAGGAAAAGAAAAAAATTAATGAAAGGCTCATGAGCTGAGATGAGAATTGGGAGAAAACACTCTGAGGGCAAAATAGGTTCAAATTTAAAGGTATAAAGTAAATTTATTATTAACAGAGTCAGAGAAGGATAATGTGAAGTATAATAAGCCTTCAAAACACCTTTTTTCCCCCCTCAGGCCCTCCCTTCTTCCTACTGACAGCTCAGGGAGACAGGGAGTGGGGTCTTCGTCAGTTCATCACTCGAGATCTTCTGTCTGCTCAGGGAGAGGAGTTTTTTCTCTACTATGCCATGGGGTCCTTCCCAGAGGCAAACAGTCTTCCCAAAACTGTTGTGGAGTGAGTCACTCGTCCATGGGATGCAGTCTTTTAAGGACAGGCTGCTCTAGTTTGGGAGCAAGGGCCCTCCCTCTCTATCTCTAGAAGCAGGGATATCTCTCTCTATTCGGGTCTCCCACTGGACCACAGCTTTGTCTGTCATCCACCTGCTCCAGTGTGAGTATTTTTCCCACAGGCTGTGAGTGGATATCTTCATCCCCTATGCATTCATGCATTACAGAGGGACAGTTTGTTTCACCATAGTCCTCACCACAGCTTGCAGAGGAATTTCAGCTCCGATTCTTGGAGCATCTCCTCCCCCTCTTTCTTTTCCACTGACCTTGGTGCCCCATGTTGTTTTTCCTCTCGTGTCCTCACCTTCTCCTCTTCTCTGACCAGAAGATAACCTGCAGCTCGTAGGTGCACTGCCAACAAGTTCCCCTAATTTGAAGATTCCTGCAGGATCCTGCAGCACTGAGAGGTTGATCTCGTTTAGGTTCTGCACTGGAGAGTTGTTCTCTCCCTGCTGGCCACCACAGCACTGGTGCTGTTTAATGCCTCTCTTCATGGGGACACTGGGAAGGGGAGCAGCGTGGCTGGCCAGGGCTGGCAAGGCAGGGAAGGGTCACAGCGGGTCACAACGAGGTGCTGGTGGCCACGGCACATTGCCCTGGGCTGTGACTGGAGAAAAAACTGTGCTTGTGCTGTTTTGATTTTCTTTCTTTTCAATATGTCATCACAGAGGCGTTATCAACCTCTCTAATTAGCCCAACAGCATGCCCACCTTCAGAGATTGGCTCTGTCAGACATGGTGGAAGTTTCTAGCAGCTTCTCACAGAGCCACTTCTGTGGCCATCCCCTGCTACCAAAAACCGGGCTGTGCCAAATCACCACATTCTGACAGAGCAGGATCCTTTGAGCCGTGTCAGGGCATCCTCATACTCTGCATGCTGCCCTCTCCATGCGTCCCTGTCCCCTTCCCTGTCCTTGCTCTGCCCTTCCTGTTGCTCTCCCTCCTTCCCTCCAGGGTCACTGGCTTGAGAGGGCCAGAGTCATTACACCATTCCCAAGCCAGCAGGCAAGCTGTCTTATAAGGATGATATTTCCTAACAGAAAGGCTCTGATGCCTTAAAACATTTATTTTTGTATCATCTGAGCAGAAGAAAAAAGCCTTAAAGGGGGAGAAGAATTGAAACTGCACTTCTGGAGTGAAAGGATATAAATACATTGTAATATATTCATAGCGTACTGTTGCTGAATTTTAGCACATTAGACTCTGTCTCTTGCCCTTACCTGAAGACACTGCCTTTGTTGGTTCCTGCTCAGTATGGTGGAGAAACCTTCCAGAGCAATCAGAGAAAGATTTTGCAAGACCAGCAGGAAGTTTAAGGGATGTTCAAAGCAGGCATTGTAGACTTCAAACAAAGCTGTGCAGATATTTAGACTTCAGGACTGTACTTAGATAGAAGAAAATGTATGCTGTGATAAACCCAGCTGCTGTTCTCATAGCATGTGACTGATGTCATGGGCACAAGGCCAGGATCAAAAAAGGTCACAGTCATGGGTAAAATGCCACCTTCTAAAATTTATCAGATTTGATGTGTGTGCTCAGGATGATGAAATGCTGGTTCAGGTACTCCTCTCACCTCATTTGAAGAGGCCAGGCCAGAGCTGCCACTTACAAGTTGATTGTTCCCCCTGCAAAATCTAGTCAGAGACTTCTCACAACCATGTCTGACTAAAATATGCAAAATATGGGTGAGCAAAAGAGGTCCTGAGAAGGTGACCCATTTGCAGCAGCATAAATTCTGCTTATTTTATCCAAAGGAACCTTCTGTCATAGCTAATGTCATTGTATGGATCTTGATCAATGACACTTCTAAAGCTTGGATCTTGCTACTTCATGACCTTTGTAATACAACAGAGAGGTATCCAAAAAGATGGGTATGTCCAGTAATCTACACTGTTGTCAAGAACAGAGAAAAACTCCATCCATGGGAGGATTTAGATGTATAAAATGTAAGAGTCACAGTGAGATCACTGAAAGATATTCAATTTGAAGATCTTATTTCTTCAGTCAGACTTGAAATTGTTGCCAGGTTGAAGTAAGACAGATTAAAAAGAAAAGTGTGGAATTTAGCATCAGAACAGAAAATGAAGCAGTCATGCTCTCACCTTATCTTTGACACAGGCTTGCTTTGGCAAACTTGATATGTCATCTAGTGTGTTGATGTCTTAATTTTACCATCTGTAAAATGGTGATACCTATTATGTTTCCTGAAGGGGCATGGGTGATGTATGTTCAGAAGCTGATAAATGAAAAATCCATATTTGGAAAAAAGACACACTTAATCGTATAAAATTTCAGTAATAAATCAGTGAATTAAAAAGTCTGATCGCCAGGAAGGCAGGGGCTGAGTGGGATCTGCAGGCCTGTAAGTCAGTAGTGAGATGTGATGGTAGGATGGTAGGACTGTATTTCTGGTTTTCAACTTCTTTCTTTTCTCTCTTCTCTGATAGATTTTTTTTTAAAAAAAAAAAAAAAGAAGGCGCAACCCTAAATTATATCTTAGGGTTTTGAAATAGCATCAAAGGCATAGTTGGAATGCTTATAAATAGCTGTATCTTTTCTTGAAGGTGTGGTGTCCCAGTTTATTTGAGGACTGATGTAGGGATGCACTGTGGGCCTGGGGCTGTGGATACCTCACAGGTCTGGCTCCCTGGTGAGCCTGTGCTCATCCTCCTTGCTCACTCAGACCCTGCTTCTCCATGGCCACTTGTAGTTCTGCCCTGCTGGCAGCCTGTGACACTGCCCTGGGGGATGCTTATGTATGTGCAGGCTTGTCCCAGTGCCTTCCTCCCTCACCATCCAGGGTTTGCCTCCCCAAACCCTCCCCTCCTTCCTCTCCAGCTCACAGCTCTAGTCGTGACTCCCCTTTCCCCTGGCTTTGGACACAGGGGCAGAGTGCAATTCCTTCCTGCGTGCCTCCCTGGGAAAGATCTGATGTCGCCTCCCTCTGTGGGGGTCTGGAGGCTCCACAGCCACATCCCTTGGAGCCACCCCTGGGGCTGGCACCCTGTCCCAGTGCCACACACAAGGAGCTGGCAGCGAGCTGGGAGCGTGGGGAGAGGTGTCAGACAGCAGGGAAAAGCCTCTTCCTTGAAGAAAAGCACTGCAGGGCCATGGATGTTGATCTGCAGAAGGATCTGTGCTTTCCACAGCCCGGGGGAAGGCAGATCCCCAGGCATGGATCGGGAAGGGCCACGGGATGGCATCTCGTGGCATGGCAGCACAGGGAGCAGGCTGCTGGAAGAAAAACCCAGCGTCTCTTGGCTCAGAGTCCATGGAATGAACTGTAACCACCAGCCTATAAATGAGAACATCCAAACAAACAAACAGAAATAAGACCAAATGCAAAAAAAAAAAAAAGGAAAAAAAAAAGTGAAAAAATAAAAAGGATCCAGGATGGTGCAGTTCTGACTCTGAGCCCTGTCGTCTTCTAGGACTGATGAAGCGACTGGGTGGTTCTTCAGATTCCTGTGGTCTGAACACACACCCTAGTCATCACTGAGATGAGCACGGAAAAAACCAGTAATGAAAGAGGGCTCTGATTTATTTCCTGATAAAATAACCTTTGCTCTCAAAGGCTAACATTTCAGCTCCAGCTTGCAGAGAATGATCTTTTATTTCCATCCATCAAAGCCTACATCGTGCTGGATATCCAGAGTATTCTTCACACACAGCCATGTGTTGGCCAATGAAGGAAAATTACTACCTATAACTTTTTTTTCTGAGGGAGGAGAAAAAGGAGGGGGGCTGAAGTCTGTATTAAGGACTGAAATAATTACTATCTATCACAAACCTGTGACTACAGTACAAGGAAAATTGCTTAAAAGTACTATGCAAGCCAAAAAGGTTTTTCTACAGTGTAAATAACCTCTGTGTTTTTTGGGGTTTTTGATTTGAATCATCATCCAAATAATTCCTTTTTTATTTTCGCTCAGGTCGACATCTTGAATGAGTATTCAGGGCCTTCCCGCTCTGCCACTGTATTAGATAAATACCAGTACATCACATTTTTGTTCATTACTGGTGTCACTTGGCGTGAGGTAAGAGCCTGCAGTGTTGACTGAGAGCGACAAGAGTAACAATTAAGATTTCCAGTTCACATGGATGATTTCACACCACATTGTGCTGCAAATGGCTACAGGGAACTGTCAGTGTAAGTGAGTTAAAAGCAAGGCAGATGTTTATTTGCAATCAAAACATTAGCTGAGCTTGATACCCGATGAGGCAGAGGCACCTGCTCTGCAAATGAACTGTTTGAAATAATGAGTTGTTTTTCATAAAAGAGAGCCTGCTCCAATATATTTTTCTGAAAATATAACTTTTTTATGTCAGTGATCTGCACCTGGGCAGAACAAAGTAGAGGGTCCTGCAGTGTTCATATGATGAATGAGCAATGTGAGCAGCAGCAGATCAGGGTTCACGTGGCCCAAAGCCTCTGTGCTCCCTCTGGCTGGGAGAGCCAGCTCAGTGTCAGCCCTGGGTAATGCCAGAGTTTTCCCTGGGTTCTGATGGCAGATTTGTGCATGTTTTGGAGTACATTTTACAGGGCTCCATTCTGTTAGCCCTGAGCCTTTGGTGGGTTGGCAGAGCCCCTCTACCATGTGGCATTGCTGGTTTTTACAAAGCTCTGTATAGAGGCACTGTAGCAAGAAGTGTGGGTGTAGAAAGCAGCAAGGGACTGTTTTTCTGTGAAGGTGGATAGAGGGTGTTCGTGGGTACATGTCATCCAGCATGTGGGAGCAAATGTTTTATCTACAGAGATTAGCACACAGAAGTGGAGGCAAGAGGAGTGCAGAGACCATGACCCTAAAGTCTCTCGAAATCATCAGGGATTTCCTTTTTTGCTAGGAGCTGAGCTTTGCTTTTTTCCTTGGAGAGCTTGTTCTATCACAAGCTCAGAGGAGGTCCAGAAAGGATGGGATGAAGAAGGAGGAGTAGGAAGACTTCTGTGCAGATGAGTGGAGTGATGCTGCCATCAGTAGGCACTGACAGTCCCAAAACTCCCCAGACCCCCTGCAGAAAGCACAAATTTATTTCCTTTGAGTTAAAAAGAATAATATCTCATCACTAGCAAATATTATAGAGATACTTCCCATGAGAGCCAGTCACTGCAAATCACAGTGAACAGAGTTACCTTGAAGCAGTGCAATAGGATTAAAGGTCAGTCTCCTGTGTGGGTGCCTCCAGCAACAGTCAGCAGGAGTTTTAAGGGCTGAATATCCTCCCTGCAGTCAGTTAAGGCTTTGAGAAGGCAAGTTAGTGTTGGTTTTATTATGAGACAGTATAATAATGGTATGGGCCATCCAGCCACTAGCATATCTACCTTGGCTATGTGGAAACATTCATGGCCCAAAACAGAAGCTGGGGGAAAAAATTGCAGAATAACAGAAAAGAGCTGTAATTCCCTCATTTTCAAGTTCTGGTGTTAAGGACCTACAGGATTATTCCCCAGTTCTCAGCTCACCATTTCTTCCAGCTCTTGTTGTAAGCAGTTTTCACATAGCCTGACTTCCCTCAAAGTGTACCCTTCATCCACAAGGACCCCATAAAAAGTATTAGGCAAAGATTAAACATTATAAACGTATAACCAGCTCATAAAATGAGTTTTAAATGCTAAGCATGAAAGGGTGAATTTGCCTAAGGGGGCTGCTCTGAACTCCATTGACTCAGGGAAACTTGTTCCTTGAGAGACATATTTATCACTATAGTTTATTTGTATTACAAGAGGAACCACTAGAGACTGGGGGCTTCATTGTGTGGAGTGCAGCTCAGACATTCAATAAGAATAAATTCCTCCTGAATATTTTATATCAAAACTGATAGGAGAGGCCTGGGCTAATAATACAAAATCTTCTGTGCACATTTCACATCTGGAAAACTGAGGATCTTCAGGATGAAGGACTTTGCTGAGTCTGTGCTGGTAGTTCTGTAAAAGCAAAGGGGCTCAGCCCAATTCTACAACATGTTCCACTGCAGATCCTTAGCAGGAGTAGCCCCTGAACTGCCCTTTCAGGTGATTAGCACATGGCCTGAGCCCTCTGCACTGGTCCTACTTCATGTCTTCTTATGACAGATTCCTTTTTAAATTGAGATTGAAATGCAGACAAGATAGAATAAAGCTCCTGGGATATCACCTTCTTTCACAAGGGCAGACAAGGATCTAGGCACTGGCTGCAGAAGCAAAAGTGTTGCATTATGTGATTTAAATAGCCAGAAAAGAAATGCAGCCACAAAGACTGCAGGAAGAAGATGCACTTTTGTATGGATGATTTGAGTACAAGGATGGTGGAAAAAAAATCCAGAATGGAGACAGACCTATGTTTATAGTCCTTAATAGCTGACCTGATTTTTCAGGCCTGCCAAAGATGTGAGAACTTTCCCAGAATGATTTATTTTACACCCAACTCCTCAACAAATAGCCTCTGTGTCTGTAGAATTTGTAACTAAAGGAGCATTGATAATTGCCTGTGTCAAAAGAAGAGTTAAATTTTGCATTAAATTCCAAGCCTTTCCATTCCTCTAGGCTAGCTAACATTTCCTATCGTCATCTGACTAGAGTTTGTTTTCATGTTTCATTTTATTTTCTATTGATGTATTAGTCTGGTAGACTGAGTTTTCTCAGAGGGTGAACTTTTGTGCAAGTTTCATTAAAAATATTTCACAATACCTCTCTAAAATGTGATCTGTGCTTTTGTGCGGATTGAAAATGGTGCAGCAGCTTGTTAAAGCATATGCTTTTGTATTTCATCAAAACAGATATTTTTGAAATGAAAATCTCAACTATTATGTTTCTCTGTGGAGATTAGAGTGAGCATTTTCAAACTGTCAATATAATTACTTTGAGCCTGATTGTCTTGTCAGATGTACCTCAGCAAATAAAGAGAAATTCTTCTGAAATTAGTGGAATTATTCTTATGAAAACCTTCAATGCATGATTTAGCAAGGGCCCTTGTTTTTATTATGTATCAGCCAAGCTGTCTAAACTGTCCCAGAGCTGCCTGTTAGTAGCATATATTTAACTAGAATATTAATGAAGGAAAAAGTTTAATTATTTGCATGTAATGTATTTCGTTAAAACTTCACAATAGGAAACAACATGTTTCATATTACCACTTACCTCCTCTAAGGCAAGAGTTGTTCCAGTGGTTAGACTGTGTGAGAAATTATGTTACATACCACCACGGAGCTTCATGTATCTCTAAGCAATCTGAAATTCTTTAAATCTGCAGATCAAAATGTTGTTGTGTATTACAACAAGCTGTGCTGTACTGTGCTGTCTCCTTTAAAGTCAGAGAAAGAGATGAATAATTCACTATGGTGCTTTTTAATTTCTAAAATAAATACTTCAGTAATGTTCATTTTAATGGATGTTGTAGAAGGCGACTTGCTGCAGAATCTGAGTGTTCTAATCACTGCATCAGAGTAAACACTTTGCACTTTTTGTCTCAATGATTTGCGTTCTTTGATTATAATTTCTGAAGCTGTCCAGAATCTTGAGACTTGGTACATTTGTCTGCTGCCATGTCACTCAATTTTTTTCTTTCTGTTGGATAAGCAGTCTTGTGCCTGCTGAATACAGGTATTGGAAATCTCAAAAATCGTGTGTGGTAGGAAACAGCCATATATTCACATCCTGACTCGTCTTCCTGGGTTAGCTTGGAACTAGAGGCCTCTTACAATGCTAGAGCAAATTTTCACTTCTGGACTTTCTCAGAAGATGGATTGCTTATTTCAGCTTCTTGATTAACTCATAATTATGGTGATTATGTTCTACTTGTCCAAAATTCTCCTATATAAGAACTTCATTCAAAACCAGTTTGCTTTCTTCTCTTTTACTGGCATGTAAGAATTAGAACAACCTGCAGGTGCAAACTTTTGCTAAACCAACCTCACAGATAGGTGGGAAGTTAAAAAATGATGCAAAGGCTCCTCTGTCCATGTCCCCTGGGTTATGTAAACATCAGAGAACAAAGGCTTCAAGGTCATTATTTTTGTTCTGATCCCTTAGCTGAAGAGATCTGGTTGGAGAACAGAATTTCTTTTCATGGGAAATTTGACTCCAGATTTGTTTTTGTTGTCAATGAGAAAGTAAGTTCTTTGTTTTCTCATAGATCATTCATCAAGGGAAAAAAATAAAAGAATCATTAAGATGTGTCACAGTATTTAATTTTCATTTCGGGAAATACTTTTTACTCTGGTAATATGTAAATATCTTGTTTTGATATGCTGGAGATATTTCGTTTTTCAGAAAAAAATACAAGAACAGAGACCAACTCCTTTCTTTCTGATTTCTTTGGAGATTGGTTTATTTGTCCAAATGAGAATTTTTTGATTAAAACAAAGCCCAGTTTTCCAAAGAAAACTGTTCTGTGGAAATATTTATTAATCCCAACTTGCTTTTGCCGTTGCTGAATGTGGCTCAGATTGTATCATGGCTCCGGTTTTCAGCCAGCAAGTGAACCAATCTCTATATCCCTACCTAAGTGTGTGTATACACATTGCACATGTACACACATGTATGCACAGGACCAACTTCTGCCCTCAGCTACGTGTGTTAATCCCAGTGGAGATTACCATCGACTCTGTGCACATGTGAATGAAGGTAGAATTTGGCTCAGGATTTGTAATCAATATATAAGGCTCACTGAGTGATTTGAGATGCTCGGAGAAAGCTGTTACATAAATGTTAGTCATTATTATTTGTAATAATTACCTACAGCTGTAACTATGGCAAGCCTCCACATAAAAACAGCTAGCCCCTGACATATGGCTTCTGTGCTTCAGCTCCAGATTCCACCAAAGTGCACAATAAACTCTTTCTTTAAAAGCGTGTGCCTGAAGGGAACATGTAACCTCTGGCAGAGGACTGCAGCCATAACGACGAGGGGAGAATTATGCCATCCTTATTAGCAGCAGCAGTCTGACTCGCACAGAAAGGAATGGGTGTTGGATTGGACCCTATCATGTGAATAACATGCTCTTGAGATGCATTACAGCCATGGGCAATGTAGGCAGCAAATTAAATTCAGGTTGTAACTGGGTCAGGGCTGAAGAACATTTTGTAACCATATTTTTCCAATGTGGCTGCAGATTAGCTGGATCCTTATTTTTGGGGATGTCTTAATTCTCTTCAGTTTTACTATTAAACTAAATAAATAAAAATTACAAAAAGAAAGCAAAAAACAAAAACAAAGCCATCCCCCCACCCCCCCCAAAAAACCCTAAACCAACAACCAACCAGAAAACAAAAACCCCAAACCAAAATAGCAAAAAATCCCCAAAAAACCCAACCCCACAAAGATCCTCCCAAGACAAACAAAATCTTCCAAGTGTCCTCTTACTTTTTCTAGCTTTTCCCATTTCTGACATGGCCCATACAGACATTTAAAAGATGAAACACAGAAACTGTTGAGCAGCACACAATGCTGCTACTCAATAGTCTCAGGAGGAAGCAAGGAATATGGCATCTGACTGAAACTGCTTGGGAATTTAGGCAAACAGCCTGTAATTGCCAAATTGATTTTGGCCAGAAGACCAGGGCTAACACCCACAATAAGTATAAAGTGCCATGGGATCTTTAATGACCCCACTGCTTTGGACACAGTTTTACCTTTATTTAATGCACATTTTATGTTTGTGAATAATATACTCCATAAAATATATACAGTCAGGAAATGCCAAACATTGCCAGTTTCCCAAAGGCAATTTCAGAGCTTGCAGAGAGCACTCTCAGGCCTCAATTCATGATCGTGTTAAACTTTGTTTATATGAGGTAATCCAATATTTTATTCATTAAAATGCACCATGCACCTAAGAGGAATTAAACAAATGCTTTACTATGCACTAAAATTGTTCTTCCCCCTTCAGTGAGGATTAAGCTGGAATACTCCATGGACCCCTGGACCTTGTGGGGTCAGGGAGGCTGTGGATGCTGCCTCTGCTGACTTCACAGCCACCCTCTGGATCTTCTGCCAGGTCTTTGCTGGCAAAGGCAGGGCAGAGAAGACTGGAGAGGGTAGAAGGAAGTTTGTGTAATGAGCTGCCCAGGATGCTGAAATGCCCTGGGGTCCTCTTCATCCCTGAGGAGAAGCTTTTTGTCCAAAGACAGTGTGTGGAAATCCTGCCTTGCCTTAGGATGTTCTGAGACTGATGATAGCTGAAGGTAAAGAGATGGTGGGTGCCCTACTGAGGAGCAGAGACTCATAGCAGTTACTCAATGTAACATGGGTGGCACTAGCTGATTAGTAATGAAATGGGTGAAACAGCTGCATTTCTGAATTCAGAGTGGCATCTTCTACAGCTGCTTGGCTCTGGGATTAATTGCCTCTGAGTACCTATGATGAGATTTCAAGTTTTTCTCTGTGTTTAGTCCAGCTATAAGAGCCCTTTGTGTTATACAGTCGGTAATTTTGCTTGGGTGCAAACAGAACAAAATTTTCAAAAATAGGTCACTAAACTTAGACTCCAAGGACCTTATATGCTCACACTTAACTCAGTGATCTGATTAAAAAAAAGCAATTTGAGTGGCCAAGTTCTCCCAAAGTTGTCAGATCTGTAGCCAGGCAAACACAGAAAGCTATAATCAAGACTGTGCAATTATGTACATATTTGTAATTTTAAAGATTATGCTTCTATTCTGGTAATGACTGGGGTTTTAAGCAGTCTTTTGTATTTACTTTTTTTTTGTAAGAAAAATGATGGTGATGGTTTCCTGAAATCCAGATCAGGTCTCTTTGGGAAAGGCCACAGTCTAGTTCACCTAGAGCACCCTGATTTGTATCCTGCTGAGTACAATGTGCTGGGGTCACTGGAGCCAGTGTCAGATCTTCATCTGCCTCCAGAGGTCCAGCCTCCCACCAGTGCCAAGAGCCTTCAACAGAAGGATCAGGTATGGCTGCAAACACCACACATCTGAGAGTAAAGTTTTGTACTTCCATATCACTTTTCATGCATGAATTCCACCACTTCTAGAAAAATATTAGTAGTGAGAAAATCTGTGCAATATTTTTGGCACCTAAGTTCTGAGAGCCAACCTGGTATAAGTAACTTGTTCTCTCTTTATCTCCCTAAAACCTTTCTGAAGATTCTTGAATGAAAATATCATCTTGTGGCTTGGATTACCCTAGGCAAGGAAGGGTCTTCCCCTCAGTGGGGAGGAGCCTAGGTTTTTTTTCTTGTCAGCCCCCGTTTCTGGCACAGAACAACTACACCATTTGTAGTTTCCAAGGGTCACAGATTTGCAGTACCTGAGGTGGACTTCTGATATGGATGTTCCGTTTGGAAGACATCAACCTCCAAAAACAACAGCATCCAAACCAACCTGATCTTCACCAACATGTGTGTGTCATCCAGCTCTGCTCCTGCTTTGCTGTTTCTCTTTGCAGCCACTGCCTCTTCCTGCACACCGAGCACTGCTGGAGGGCAGGGAGCACTGCCAGTGCCAGCCACTGGAGCAGCTCTCTCACAGAGCCCCACTGCTCCTGGCTCCTTTCTAAAGACACCTTCTTGTGCTGGACACAGTCTCTGCTTGGGGCTCTGTGGCATGCAGCACAGAGGAGGTCAGGGTAGGCAATCTAAATAATGTATTTGGCCTAAGAACCTATTACTCTTCTCTGTTTCATTAGTCACAGTCCCAGGAGCATTAAGATTAAGGGGTGTTGCCATGATGATGTCTGGGGTTGGGAGACTCATACCAGGAAATGAAGGCCAAGGCTGTCAATTTCCAAATTTGATATAAAGCAAAAGGGTGTTTCTGTAAAAATGATCAAAGCAGGGACTGATCTGGAATAAGTATTTCAAAAAGCATATTTGGAGCGAACAGGCTGGGAGCACCCCTTGCATGGTAGTGATGCTTGAAACACATCATTCTCCTTTTTAAATGTCAAATCTTCCACATATCATTCAGCAGGAGATCCTCCTAATTAGTTTAGACTTTTCTCTCATGGGTCACACCCTTTATCACTTCCCACTCCGTATGAGTTGACTTATGGAACACTTGGCTTCAGACGCAGTCTCAGTCCCGCTCTTTGCATGCTATTTGCACACAAATTACTTACATCCCCGTATTAGTCACTCTTCTGTTTCAGTGATACATTTTTTTTGTACGTTGTGAGTCTGAGGCAGAAGGAGTATCATTTGGATATGTGAAATCACTCCCAGTGTGGGAATAAGTTCTAGTGCTTGATTAAAAAGTAACACTTCAACACATGTAAAATAGCATGGCTCAAGTCAGCTCGATCAGAGCTGGTTTTGCTCCTCTGTGCAGCCCAGGTCTTAATCTGAGAATGTTTGTTAAAGCATTGAAAATACAGGATGAAAAGGCAGATTTGGCATTTATTTTGTCATCCACATAAAAGTATCTTGGGCCGGGGGATAATACCTGTGTCTCTTCAAGCCCCAGGGGATGCCTTAACCCCTCCACTCAGGCACCAGTTTCCAAAACAGGGCAATGCCAGGAAGACTTCTTGTGCCAACCAGCCTTTAATTTGCTGGGTGAGCTGTCTGCTGGGAAGAGGATAAGGTATGAGTTTGTAAGTTCTGGCTAGAGGACAGGATGTGAACCCAGGTAAGAGGACAAGGTAACTTCTGGAAAAAAAAAAAACCAACGCAAAGAAACCCAACCCAAAAAAAAATGCACTACCTCTTTCCTTTCCTTCTTTTCCTTTTTCTACTTTGTTTCAGCCAAAAACTACAGTACATGCTGCCATGTTCAGATATATGGTGAATTCTGATGGCCAATTAAGTGGCCATCAGAAGGGACAGAGCCCAGCTCAGGAAAATATTAGTATCTTAGCTGGGGTTAGGAAACAGAGACACACACAGAGAACCTGAGAAACCAGGAGATCTTCTGAACAAATATAAGATTTTTGATAGCCAGGGAGCTCGTTTTGCTCCTGAAATTAATGAAATTAATTATATCTAGAATAGGGAGTATGGCACCAGTGGAAAGAATATATATCTGTATAATATATCTATATAATATATAATAATCAGGAACTGAGGGACGGTAGAGATGAGGCTTGTTGTGTCAACAAGCTATGCTACAGTCCCAACATCTGTGCCCCTGCTCTTCTGGAGTCCTGTGGTACAGGGCTCATCCCAGCCCCTGCATGTGGAGAAAAGCTTGGGAATGTGAACAGAAAGTACCACACTTGCAGTGCCGTAAATCAACAGGCACATAAAAGGAATTAAAATGCAGGGCTTTTATATTGTGATTTTGGGGAGCCCTCACTGGAAAAGATTTTTAAGTACTCAGTACTGACAGTAACACTACGTAACAGAGACTGGAAATGGGCCTTACAAAATCACTACTTTGAGATAGCTGTTCACCAGAAACAGCTGGAGATAATTCTTCATCTTTCCCTTGAAACAGCTCTTTCAGTTTAGAATCCATGCATGGAAGGGAAGGTGGCTCTGCAGTTCCTCTGACATTTTTGTTTTTCACAGCTCACTGTGATCAGTGGTGAGTTTTCCACTGGCATTCAGGTGAAATTATGGGGAAGTAACTACATACAAAATCTTTTTGGATCTCTGTGCTGCCTGCAATGCCAAGGCTTGCCTGAGGCTCAGAGGTTTTGTCTCTGGGAAAAATTAGGAGGTCTTGACAAATAATTGTAACATGCTGTTACAGAGAATCACAGGAAGGAATGACAAAATCCCCAAATGATTGTGTATTCTGTTCTTTTGTAACATTTTGCTTTTATTAATGCAAATTGTGCTCACATATGTTATTCAGTGGCCGGTTTGCTGCATCCTATGTTTGAGTCTCTTGGAATGTACATAAGAATTAATACATTGTGCCTGTTCTGTCTTCACCTGCAAAAAATTTCTGAAAAGGAAGAAGGACATGGAACTATATATAATCTGCATAAGGAACACACAAATTTTTCTTATGTTTCAACTGAGGAGGGTCTCTATCATATGGGTTTACCTTCTGTTTTGGCTTCCAGTGAATCCCATGATGCAGAGCAAAACTTAGTAGGAAGAATTAAGTTTTCCACCCCAGATGGTAAATTGGTCCAGTTTCACTTGAAACTTGGCTTTTTTGCAACTGTTGCTGCACTTGGCCTAGTAGACCATAATGAAATTTCAAACTAGGATTGTTTCACTATGTGAATTAAGTATTGGTAATATTCCATTCCTGGATGGAGTAGGACTTTCCAAGCAATTACTTCTCTTATCTCCAGGGGCTACAGTGATATTCAGAGCTTAAAAACATGGAGATTGTGACTCGGGCTCTCACTCGGTGCCACTGCTGGAACTGAGGTAATATGGGAGGGAAGGATTGGAAACAGGCATCCCCTAACAGCATGAGGAGCAATGATGATCCTTGTGGACAGGAATGGGGCTGCTGTGAGAGCTGAGCTGGGAAGTGATGGGGTGCAGAAAGGAAGGTAGAGATCCAAAACTTTTGGGAGTGGTGGGGGGAGAAGCAACTGGAATGTGGATGGAGGTAGAACAATTCCTGAAGTGAATGAGAGAGAAGGTTAGGACATCATAGGGCAGGAAATGATGCAAAGGTGGAAAAGAAGGTCTGTGGCAGCAGAGTGCTGATGTTGTATCCCAGCCCAGCTCTGCCCCAGGAGATGGAAACAAGCACAGGTGGCAGGTGTGTGCACAGAGTGACCAAGCAGTGCCAGCAGGCACTGCCAGCTGCACAGCCAGCCCTGCGTGGGAGCTCTCAGAGTGCCCTGCTTCACCTTTCCTGGCGCTGCCTTTGGCTATTGCAGCTCAGCTGGGGACACCCAGCACAGGCTGAGCTGTTCAGGGCCAGTGTGGATTGGCTCTGCATGTCAGAGGGCCCTGAGCTTTGCAAGCAGACTGTAGTTTTCATATGTAATGATTTATACACAATAGTTACAGAGTAGCCTGGATGAAACCTTGATCTGGGCCAGACTGTAGTTTGCTGACAGGAATTTCATCCCTGGCTTCAGTGCCAGAGATGATAGTAATTTTTTCTTGACTTTTGCATCAGCAATTCTATGTTTTGGGATAGGAAACTGAGTCTTGTTCTTCTTGGACATTGAGGAGCCAGAAGATGCCAAGATATTTCTAAGCCCCAGAAGCAGAGGCTATAGAAATTAATCAGAAGCCAAGCCAAAAGCTTCTCTTTTGGACAACTGCAGCTGCCGGTTTCCTCGAGCCCGAGCAGACACTTCTGAATAGGCTGTCCTGAGCACTTTCTGTTTCATCTGGCATATGGGGTTGAGATTTCATACCAGAGTTGCGCTGTTTTTGTCCAACGTTTTATTTCTTCCTTTGCCAAGATTAAGATCCACTCAGAGGTTCTTATCCAGCTAGCTCTCCTGCAGGTGCCAGGACATGACTGGATGCTTTAAAGGCTTACTTCTTTTTATAAATTACATGCCAGCCAAGCTCCATTACTGCTCCAGAGAGGTCCAGAGGAACTGACAGCATCTTAGGGAAAAAGGGCTGGAAGGGATGTGAGGTGACTCAGAGCATCTCCTGCCTTGAGACACTGTGGCTGTGCAGTCCATAAGGGGTAGTGTTTTCAGAAGCACTGAAGTCTCATTTTTAGTCACCAGTTTTTGTTAAGTCAGAAGAAGAGACTTGGGCAGTCTAACGGTTGTGAAAATATGTGTGTTCATGAGGTATGGAGACTACTGACACCCCTCTGGTTTTGGGGAATCTTTTTTTGCAGCCATGTGCAGGACTCAAAATACTTTTCTTTCAAATCAGAAATAGACATTGCATCCTCTTTATTTAGCTACAAGTCAGTTCTGTTTGGGTGAGATAAATCTACCCCAAAGCTCTTGTAAGTTATCTCGAATTAAATGATGAGTTATGACATTAAAATTATAGGATTGTATTCTTATTTTCTGTTGTTTGTATTTCAAGTCATGGCTCCATTCCATCAAAACGTGCCTTGAGATTCAGTTGTTAGCTGCCTCCTTGCTCTTTGAAGCTGTATTCATCCTGCTTCTTTCAAATGTAGAATGCTTTTAAGCACAAGGAATACACACCAAATGCAATGGAAAATTTCACATCCTATCTGACTAATACCAAAAGCTTTTGATTTGAAAGGTCACAGAAAAACAGTGTGGTGCAATGCACCTCTCACAGATCGCTCAGTGTTTGCCTGTGGTTTAACTTCCAGTCTCTCTATTGTTGTGCCACTTTCTAAGCACTGTGTTCCTAGTGCCTCTGGAAGTCTCTCCACAGCCTTACCTCGTTCCTCCTGGCAGCCCCTCTCCCTTGATCGACTTCAGCTCAGGATGAGATGACAACATAATGGAGATGCTGATGGTCAGGTTTCAGAAAACAATCATGCACCTTATGAGAAACAATCACTAAAGCACAAGCACTTAGAGGAGCTAGAGATAAAAGAGTCTCATTTTCTTGGCAGCCCATGTAGATGTTCTGCAGTGACTGATGATATGCGTGTTATCTTGACACCATACTCTCCCATGTTGAAACTGTTTATGGGAAACAAACATCATGTGAAAAACAGATTGCCAGACACGAAGTAAATCACTCTGATGGGGAACGAGTCAAGTTCTGCCAGTTTTACCCACACTGTCATTGTTATGATGTAACACATTCCTCATGACTGATACTGTATCCAAATTAGGGCACAAAACCTCCTCTTGATCAGTTAAGTGAAATTCCCTGCCTTGTAATGACTGCACACACACACAGAACCTGAGTCAGGACAAAATCACATCCCATGTTAGTGGAGGGTTAAGAAGGTGGGCAAAATGATACGAATTGTGAATTTTATACCCTTCCCTCCTTAATAAGATGCTGTAATTTTCGGAGTTCTGCTAGCAATGATTAATAAACATTTGGTGTGCTAAACATATGGAAAAATCATCCCATCTGGACCATTTAAAACTAGGACGTAGACTTTATCTTTGTTTATTTCATCCTTAGCTAAAAGGCTTATTATGAATTGCAATAATCCAGGGAGCCAACCATGGAAGACAGACAAGCTCTTTAGATAAAACCAAAAAGGCAAGTTTTCTAACCGAGGACCAGATGTATTTTTGGGTATTGCCCTTGTACATATTTAGCTGAGCTTTTCAAGTGGTGAAGATTTGCATGTTTGTTTTGCAATACTAATGAATATGTTTTAGATTTACATTTTAGAAAATGGAAACTTTTATCTTCTTGGGGCTTTGTAAGTTAATGATTTCCAGAAGATAGTTTGGTATCCTCTTTTAACCCTTCACCATTGAAAACATATCACTTTCCGAGGCACAAGGATCTAGTGCAGGCCTGCTAAACCAAACCCGGGAGATATATGTGACTCTTTCTATTGTTTATTTCTGGAATTACATAAAATGTGGGTTTTAAATTCTCAATCTAGTGAAAACATATGTAAATGGCAAATTATTTTAAAACCAACTTAATGTGGATCGTGGGGTAGGCATTACCATACACATGATCCTTTAATTAGATAAATAAGGAAAATACATTTAGAAAAAGATAGTTTTGAGACCCAGTATCTTCCATGAGTGATTTAGTTTCCTCCAAGATAAAGACTGGTTTAGAGTAGTAAGGAAAATGTGCTGCATAACAACATTTTTACTTCTAGTAGAGAGAGCAAAGTTGCAGTTTCATAACATAGTTTTTCACCCTTTGATTTTCTTTAGCGAGGTTATGATAGAAAATAATTAATGAATAAAACATGATTTTTCAAAGGCTTACCCTCACTGGCAATTTTTATATGACATGAGCCCTATCAGAAATGAAAAATTCTTCCTTAGGGAACAACAGAACATTTTAATACAAGAGATAGCTATAGCTTTGAACTTTGGATGGTTGATAAATCAGTCTGAAACAGCTTTTCTTCCAAATTTTTCCAATTGTTCATGCAAAATATGATAGGAAACAAAGTAGGATCTTAAAAGATGATGATGCTTCTTATGTTTAGTTTAGGAAAAGTTGCAAACTCCTTTGTATATAGGATGCTAAAGTAGTGCCCCAGAGGGGTCCTGATCTGGAGGGTTGTGTTGTGCACACTGCAGAGCACCTGAAGCCACATTCAGTGTAAACTCCTCTGCCATGAGCAGTTTGGCTCCCAGGCACAGCTGTGCAGCCTTAGCAGGCTGTTCACACCCAGGACACCTCTGTATCTCAGGGGATGTGTGGATGTGCACAGGTGACACTTTGGTCCTCAGCCACGTGTGCATTTTCGGGAAAGGGCTCCTGGAAAGGGCTCCAGCTAAGATCCCAGCTCCAGTATGGAGGCAGTTTGGTAAAGTAACGTGCTTTTTATGTCTGTTTGCTTTTAAAGAGAAAATCAAATTCAAAGCTCCTGTGTGCTCTTGGCACAGCAAGGGATGGCATGACATTGTGCCTGTCTGTCTGGGGTGACAGCTCAGCACAGTGTCTCCAGGAGCAGGAATATCCAGCTCTTCTGAGCTCTAACTCCTGCCTCTGCACTGGTATGGTAACACATCAGCTGCTGGGGGGCAGGTGCTGGATTTCTGGGGTAGCTTTAGCAGCTGCAGAATTTACAGGGGGGTTAATGGGGTCTCAGATTTGCTTTTCATACCTGTATCTTGTAAAAAGCAGAATGGCAGAGCTCAGCAGGGTAAACCAGTGCTACTACCCAGGCAGCTCCTGTGCCGAGCTAAGGACATGAGAGAGTGAGGGAAGGCAGGAGGTGGGACACGGCTGTCTCCAGGATCTTGCAGCTCTAGTTGGCAGATCAGGGAGGTCGGGGTTCTTACAGCTGTTGGGTGACCAAAGCCTGCTCAGACTAGACAAACATAGGCCTAGAAGTCATGTTTGGGATTCTTTTTGAATCATGTTGCTGTAACTCGGTCTCTTCTCACCAGCCTGGGCGCTGAGGACCTGGCAGGGCACTGCAGGAACACCACTGTTCATAGACTCCTAACCAGGTGTCCCTCTTGAAACAGGCAGGGATGTGGAGAAAATGTCCTGTGGGCAGAACTGACTCCAAGGCCACTGACAGGACCATGCTGATTAACCCCCCATACACTGAATTATAGCCGGGTTTGGCTGTTGAGTGCATGGACTCTGATTTTATTTCAGGTATAATCTTGCAGAGAAGGTGCCCTTACCTAGGGACAGTGATTTGTTTTCAACAGAGCCTTTTGGTGACACTGGTCCTCCACTACTGAAACAACTCTGATGACTGCATAGGCATCATTCTTTTTTCTCTGGGCGAAACTGAGGTCAAAGCAAATTCCATAATTCCTGTTTACTTTACTTTGCTACTATTTTTCCTTTTTCACTGTCTGTAACATTAATACCTCCATTTCCATCAACATGTGCATAAATACGAATGCAGCTAGAAAACTGACAACCACGGTCTGCTGAAGCAGTGCTAATACTGTATTCTAACACTGCAGATTTCTATTTGCATTAAATTGAGAGTGGCTCATGCACCAAGAGGCAGAGAGTTCTTCATCACATACTTTTCAGGGAATGGGAGCCTTGCCCATATTAGAAAGGTGGTTAACATGAACTAAGTGAGCTGGACTTAAATTCATCCCAGTTTTTTTGATGTGGATATAAGACATATAGACTTGACCTGAATTAGTCCATGTTAATTAAATATAACCTAAACATTGTTTTTTCTCTAGGCTGACAGAGATCACACACTTCCTACAGACCTTTCACTGTCTGACCTTTAGTACATACAGGATGTGACACTCTATTTATTTCATCTTACTCCATTTTTCCACAGGACTTTTGATTCTTCCAAGGTATCTGTGATGGATAGAGAATGAAGTGGGCCTGTGTCACATACAAAGCAGGAAGAAGTGGAATAGTCTGGTGTTTAAGGTAATTGGCTGTGATCTAGGAGGTGTAGCTTCTATCTCTGCTTCTGTCATAAAGTCCCTGTGGAAAGCTGCCTACAGGTCTTCCCACAAATTTCTGAAAGTAGCTGCTAATATTTTCTTCATTATTTTCCAGGAATTCCACATAGGGAATTGAAATCTGATTTTCACAAAGTCAGCTGAAGTCAATAAAACCTGCAGATGTGGGGCTGCTCTGAGGATTCAAGGTCTTGGGTGGTTGGCACTGTACATTGAGTACCAGAGGTGAAGAAAGAAGGTCTTAAAATGTCTGAGTTCAGGTTCCCTTAGATTTATTGCAGACCTTCTGTTTCATCTTGCCCAAGGCAGTTACAGGCACGCTCAGACAACCCTAGAGCAGGTTTCTCTCCCTCTATGTGAAAGCTGGAATCTGGGGGAGCTGGAGGGGAGAGATCCAAATATCACTTCTCTTTTCACTTGAGATGCTACTGTAATTGCAGTGCCAAAGGTGAACACCTTGGCATTGCTGGCAACTGTTTGAATGGAGACCTCCATTTTCCAACCTCATTCCCCTTCTGCACAATAATAAAAATATTAAAAAAATTATAAAAAATTATAAAAATAACTCTCTCATTTCACATGGATGTAGTGGCTACATCAATAACAGTAACTCACCAGTGCTGGCACTGCTCTCTGCTGCCAGCTGGCACAGAGGGATTTTATCCATGCCACTGACCTCTTCTAGTCTTTAGAACGGGAAGGCAAACTTCAACCTGAGAGTGGTTCCTGATCTTTGAGATCTCTGAACTGGGAATGGTTTGGGAAAACATTACTTGTACCAGCCTGTATCCATGTCAAGGACCATTCCAGCAATACAAGAGCAGCACTGGCAGATTTGTGGTATCAAGAGTGTTCCCTGGCATTTTTTATTTTTCTGCTATAAGTGAAATCTCTAGCTCCCAAAGGGCACTAACAAAAGACTCAAGATTTTGTGTGAGAGGAGAGGCATATTTCTAGCACAGGTTAGAAATTACATTTCATTCTTTGTTCACCTCCAGGTCTGAGGAGCACATGGGTGGCAGAAGAATAACTGAAGTAAGTGTTTGACAATTCTGAGTCTAGGTAGTAATCAACTTTTTTCATCAGCCACCATAAAGACATCTAAGCTGACCTGAGCAGGTAGCCAGCTTTCCAACAGTCCCTTCCTTTAGCTGATTTAGTAAGATAACATTTACATGCAAGCAGAAGATCAGACAGCCTTAATCCTCACACCTGCATGGGCTTGGCCCTGCAGCCTAATTACTGCATCTAGACCTGAGCTTGCTCCACTCATGCTCTGAGCTGATGGATGTAACCTGTCTGGGAAAGCCATATGTTCTGCCTGCCCCAAGAGTCATGCTTTAAGTTAAAATGTATGTCAAGCCCTGCTTGCTGCCAGAACCCAGGCAGCCTGTGCATCTGCCTGGTGTGTAGTGCATGAAGCCCTGTGGAGAGGCAGGAAATGTTAGTGGGAATGCCATGACTGATGGGGCTGTGCAGTGTCTCAGTGGAGCTGGCGAGTGTCCTGCTGCTTCTGTCACATTCACAAGCCATAATATCATTTAGTCTAATGCTGTAACAGCCCTCCAGTCAGGATCATGTCTTCACATAAACCTGGCTGGTTGTTCTGCTCTTTCCTTTGGTTGCTTGCTCTTTTAAAACATATTTTCTGAGGAGCACAGAGGAATCACTTTCAGCCTGCTTTGTTGAGATTCTCCAGTCCAGACCTTAACAAGCATCACTAGGTGGGTTCAAGTGACTGAAAAGCACTTTTT
This sequence comes from Acridotheres tristis, assembly GCA_037013685.1. Lineage (NCBI taxonomy): Eukaryota > Metazoa > Chordata > Aves > Passeriformes > Sturnidae > Acridotheres > Acridotheres tristis. Next base: position 135,524,173 of record CM072886.1, on the reverse strand, counting down.
GACCTGAGCCAAAAAGTCACTGTGGCCACCTTGAAACTTTAATAAAAACTTGACACACTTCTGTAGAGGATAATAGACAAATTTTGTCCAAGGTTACATTAAATCAGACTGACAGAACATCCCAAAAGAATGATTATACTGAAGGGATTTAGGGTTACTCTTTGGCCACAGTAAGCCTATTCCTTAAATAGGAATTTTCCATTGACTTCGATGAAAGGTGGATCATATTAATATTTTTTCCATAAAATTAATAAAAAGCAATCAAAATCTTGCTCTCTACTTGGTCCATTTTCAGACAAAACTTTCAGTATAAATCAACTGAGAGTTTTACAAAAGGGAGAGCCATTGGAAATGTCCCATTCCTGTGACACTATTTGTAGTGGGCATTTCTCATAGTATTTTCAATACTGATAATTTACTGTATGAAATTAAACTTAGGACTGCATAATTTCAAAACCTGGTTCTTCAGACATTGTATGAAGGGAAAGTTGGCACAAAGACTGCAAACCCAGATTGTCCAGATTTATTTTTTAATTTTTAATTTTTTTTTTTAAGAAAACTGGTACTACTAATTTATAGAGCAGAAAGCCCTAAAAATTTTACATAGAGTTCCGCACACCTTGTCTTTCACAGACCTGGAACAGGTTTATTTTTAAATATGGAAGCTGATTTTTGTTAATTTTTTTGCTAGTTCCAGTGTTACCAGTTCATACCGTGTTTGGTGATTCTGATACTCTTCCAAGGGTGTTTCCTGTAATTTGGGGCTTTCCTGAGGGGTGCTGAGTGCAGTCAGCTTTGATTTGTTAATACATTGGAACTGATATTGTTCTGGTTTAAAACTAAAGAGAAAAAGGCATGAGGAGAGCTCTCTTTCTCAGCAAATGACAAACCTATTTTTTAGCCCACTTCACAAACAGCTGCTTCAGGTGTATATTTGCTGCTGTCAGGACAGGGACATAATAATTTTACAAGGACAATAGCTTTACTGGGAGAAAATTGGTCCCCTGGATAAGACAGGAGGAAGCACAATCCGTTGTGACTTTGGCTGGAGTTGGTTACTTACAGCAGGTCAGATTTTTGTAATCTGTGAGCAGTGGAAAGCTTTGAGGTCCCTCAGATGACACGTCTGGAGTGCACACAAGTTGGGAGCACCTTTTCTGACCTATTTGGGTGAATGAAGAATTACCTCCTTGTACACTTCATAAGAAAAAGTCTGACATTGACTCCAGCTCATTAATAAAGAAGGTTGGGCCAGGAACACTGGTTATTTTTCTCATATCTCACTCTGGGAAAGATGAAGACAAATTTTACAATGACCTGAGAAAATTTCCTATTATTTGAATGCTGTACCTTGAAATAGCCATTTAGTTCTCCTGTTCAAAACCCCATTAAAAAAAAAAGGAATTCTTGTGGATACAATTCCCACAATAATATTTTGCAGCTAGGATAATACACAGTCAACTGGGGTTATTTTGCATCTAAGGAGATAGAACAATATGTAGCTATTCTCACTTTTTCTGGAACTTTTCTCACTGAGAGAACTTTAGAAAAATCCATCTAATTTATAGGACTCCTTGGGCCTGGGGACCACACATCAAGCTGCAATATTTAACATATCATAGCAGCAGCACAATACCATATAAAAATAACACAATAAATGATTAATAGACTAACTCTCTCAAACTCATTCCCTCTGATTATTTCTTTACAATTAAAACATGTTGCTAGGGTTTTTTCAAAAGAATAAGAGATTTCTCTCTGAAGTTATCCACTGCTGGTATTTGTTTAAGTTTAGAAGAGCCTGAGCTCCTTTGGCTGTCTTCTCAGTGCTCTGTTGGGCCATACAGACACCCTGTGTGGTTTCCAGACATACCTTCCTTCCCCACTGCTGGGTCCCACTGCCCCCAGTGCAGGAAGCATGGACTGTGCATGTGCACTCTGGCAATGCCCTCATGATGGTCCATGGCTGCTGTGACTTTCTAGCACCATCAGTGGGACAGCCTTGGGGCAATCTGCCCCTGGCTCTAGGACTGAGCTAATACTAAAGAAGTTGAGAAGCTGTTTCAGCTTAAAAATTCTGGACGGATGCACCCAGGCTTTCCAAATATTCAAGATAGCAAGATGTAATCTGGATAATTCAAAGACATTTATATTTTAGTGCTTTCTCACAAAATGTGTCATTGCATTAGCTCAAGATACATAGGTGACAACACCGTGTATCTTTACCCTGGGCAAATTAACTGAAGTACAATAAATGTACTTATCCTAGGGACTTTCGTGGCAGCAGTAGACAGATTACACTCTGGGATATAGAATATTGCTTTATGGGAGGTACTGTTGCATGAGGGGTTTGTGAATGCTTAGGGACAGCCCTGTCATTGTGTAATTTTCTCTGCCTGTTTGTCTCTTTGGTGTTCAGAACTGGATGTGACTGAGACATCCCAGTTGCCACTGCTTCTAAGACCATGGAAATAGCATGGAACAGTTCAGAGCACATCTGACCTCCCAGGCCTGGGTGCAGCTGCATTCTCTGGTGGCATGTACGTTGCAATGGGGTCTTGCAAGGCACAGTCTCTCTCCTAGAGGGGAACCCATATGCTGAGAAAGGAAGGAAATGTGCTGTGCTCCAGCAGGTCTGTTAGTCTGGATAACTAGGATTGCAACAGAAAGTGGGAAAAACATCTGCCCTGCAATGGAGACACATGTATTATGATACATGGATGAAAAGCTTTGGAATGATGAAAGCAACTTCTCTGGAAACATACACCACTGCCACTGCCACAAGCATGGGACCAGATGCATTATCCCACAGGCTGGTGTGCCTCTGCTATGGAAATACTGACTCCATGGACTGTTGCTACTTTGTGGAAACCATCTGAGGTCAGGAAGTCCTACAGCAGGCCAAGTCTTTGTTTCCTAGGGAGAGATGGAGCTCTGAAAACCATGGCAGAAATATTGGAGAAGCTTGGGATAATCGACTTCCTACAGTACGTGTAGATATGAGAAAATGTCAGGACACATGCTCCAATTTTCCCCCTTAAAAAGTCTCTTAGTACATCAACTGTGCAACAGAGGCACTGACAGACCACAGACTGATGAATGATAATGTGGGTGATTCAGAGGCAGGTACTCAGAAGTACACACTTGATAAACATTTTTGAGATGGTGTTATCAGGGTCTTTGGACCACGTGTGTAGGAAAGGACTCTACTATTAAATAAATCATCCTGTGACATTGCTGAATGAGGAAAATCTAATGTTACAAAGGAAATAAAAATACCTTTATTTGTTCTTTTCTCCACCACCCTCCACAAACTGATTTTGAACACAATATGACCTTTCTGCTGGAGCCCATCCCAGGTAAGGTGTTTGTGCTGCCATGTTTTAACCCCAGAAGGGTGTTTTCTCCTCTGTAGAGCCTGGAGGCTCCCTTGGGGTGATCTCAGACAGGAGGGATTTCTTGTGATTAGGACACGTGACTGATGGATTTTCTCATTCTACTGAATCTCCCCAGTGTAACTCTTGACAGAAATACCTGGACCTGGTTTCAGCTTGCTTCACTCTCTGAAGTTCACACTTCCTCCTAGTGCCAGGAAGGATTTATTTCTGTAGGTCCAGGCAGTGGGATTCACTCAGTCCTTAAACACTGAAGGAATAAAAATGGTGCTTTTTGCTGACTCTGGGCAGGAAAAAGGGCTTAATGCATTGTTTCTTCGAGTTAAACTAAATGTCCCATTCACATATGCAACCTGTCAGGAGAATAATTTTTCCAACACAAAATATGTTTTAAAAAACTTGCAGAGGAAGTGGAACCAGTGATCAATTTAATCTCTCAGTGATCAATTTAATCTTTGAAATCAGGGCTACAGCAGCCAGCACGCAGCACTGGGGGAACAGGTATTTGCTGAGCCAGTGTTGTAGGAAAGATGGAGCAGAAGAGGCTCACGGTGCCTCAGTGATGATGACCACAGGCACATACAGCCTTTGATATCTTATCCTCCTACAACTCACTCATGCGTGAACAGCACAAGCATATGAAGAGCTTTGTGTCAGTAGCAGTAGGATTCACCCAATCCCTACTCCTAAAGTTATAAGGACTGACATTCCTTGTTTCTTCCAGGCAGGAACAAGAGGTTAGTGCATGATTCTGTTTTTTTTCAAGCTTTGTAAGCTAGAAGTATGTCATCATGTACAAAGCCTGGAAGAAAAATGAAACCTGCTGATGTGAGCTTGCCCTTGCTGCTGCTCTGTGCAGACTGAAGCTCCCTGGTGAATCTCTTTGAGCTGAAGAAAAAGCAGGTGATGATGGCAGCAGTATGCCAAGCCTCAAATAACACATCCAAACTCAGCAGGGCTCACCAGCACTGGCTGGTTCTGTACTAACATGGTCACGTATCTTTCCTGGCTCCAAATACCAGCAGAGCAGGCTTGTGTCTGCCCATAGTGCACTCTGTCAACAAGACTTTCTAGTGCACATCAAGCTTCAGATAAAATCTTGAAGGTGTTGGATGTCTTCCTAGGATGTGCTGAATATCCTCTGCTCCCATTCACCTTGGTGGGAACTGAGCAGCATCTCAGCACCATTCACTGCCTGTGTTGCACCATGGAGGTTTAGGATGTTCAGATGTGATATTTCTGTACACAATGAATAACACATTGTTCAGTTGCACAATAAGGTGTGGATGGGTTTGATTTCCTGGGCAGAATCAGCTCTGTTTCTGAGCTGGCTTGCACAGCTTCTGTCAGTGGGGTAGAGAGATCACAGAATCACAGAATATGCTGAGTTATGTACTAGTGTGGATGCCTGTCAGCTCCCAGAGCTTTAAGGGTGAGACTGCAGTACTGTGGCCTTATCATAGCCACCAAACTTGGAGAGAAAGGTAGTTCCTGTCTGCAGAAATATCCCCCTTCTCTCCCTATTATGATGCTGAACACAAATAGATGTTTATTTTAACACAAAGTGAAAATGAAACATTGTAGTAGTCTAAATCTCTTTAGATTAATACAGAATGACACAAATGTTGCTGACTCTTCACTAGAAGGGTGTTGTGAGGACTCTTCCATTCCTGTCAATGTCAATAAATTCTGAGAGGTTTTGTCATTTAGCCTGTGATAAGGAAAACACCCTTCCCTGTTAGCTATGCAGCATCAATAGACCAACTTGCCAAGCTTTCATTGTCATTGTCTACAAATGAATTGAAAACTTACAGCATATGGGCACATACACACAAGAGCACACCCAGACACACATGAACACAAATACGCACACACACACACAAAACTCACAGCCAAATGAACAGACAAAAATAATTCTGCCTGTTATGCTATAGCTGTTATGTCTTGGCCTCCTTTTCCAGCAGGTGGGAAAACTTTAAGTTATTGTTTTTCATGGCTTAAAAAGCCTCAAGCAGTAATAGCACTTGTTACAGGTTTCACCATACAGTCATTATCCCTTAGCACACAGCTCTAGTTATTTTTAGATAAATACACAGGAAAAGGATCTACTATCTGTATTAGCCTTATATTCTTGAGCAGGCACAGGTACATAGTAGGGAAACCAGTGTGGCCTAGGAAACCAAATGCTTACCTCTCCTCCCTGGGACACCTGATTATGCTTGATCTCAGATATGCCACCTCACAGCTCCTCCTCTTCCCCTCTCAGCTGTCTCCTATATTTACATACAACAGTGCAAGAGGGCATCCAGTAAATCTCTGCTTATGTCTTTTACAGATATATCAGACTGCAGATCTCAGCTCTCAAGGGTGGTGTTTATCCAGTCACCATCAGTTTCTCCAGGCCTGGATGGTGCCAAAGAGGAGGACTGGTTTTCACTATACAACACAGCTGCAACTCCAGCCTCCAGGAAGGGCATGTTATTAATCTGCATAAATATATTATGCAGATGCTTTAAGCAAGTTAGGAAGCTTTGCTTCCCTCTTTACCCTTAAGGGAGAGTTGACCTACCCAAGATTTAAATTGCCCACTGGAAGTGCCTTTCTCAGGTGACATCTAAAGGAATGTGGTAAGATGCTGCCTGTGAATATCACATGCAACTGCCTGTCCCAGATGGTTGAAATGACCCTAAAATTTCTAAACAAAGAGTTCCTCTTAAATTTTTACCTCAGGCTGAGTGGCAGAATGCTTTAAAGTCTTCACTCTGCTAAACCAAAACTCTATTGATAAAGTTGAAACTTGAGTCTGCACCAAGATTTTGGATAGCTGAGGAACAGAAAGCATTTGCTTTTATGCTGCCTCATTGGAAAATGTCACAGTTTACAGTGACACTACAGTGTTTTGCAATGAAGAAAGATGTGACATAAATCTGTTTCTAATTTTAGCTTGAATGAAGCAATTATTTTAAATAATTCGTGGTCAAGGTTGCTTGCCACTGCACTTTTATTCAAACTCATTTGAAGTAATGCTTTCTTAACCTCACTAAATAAAATTGGGAAAGCCAGAAAGCAATAGATCTTCATTAGGGTTGTATGTATAGGCATCAACCAAATCATTATCATTAGCAAATCCATCAGGCATACCTAACCTTAGTCCAGCATTTAGATCTAATGAGATCATTAACTGCTTCATTTACATCATTATTGAAGTTCTCTGTACCATCTTTTTGTGGCCCATTCTTTTTTCAATGAATTATATATTACTAGCTCAAGACTGAAGACTGTGCTCATGTCACTCGGATTCCTGAAAAGTCATATGCCAATCCTTATTTAAGGATGTCCCAGATATCGATGTTTTTCTTTTAGACAATAGCCTCCTTTAGGGCAGAATTCCTAATCTTTGTGATCTAATCAGAGAAATAGTGCTAAGCAAGTCTGAGCACACTCATAAAATTGATAGATATTTACTATGAGAATCAAGACAAAAAAGAATGGAAGAGAAGAATTGGTATTTGTTAAAGAAAGTAAACCTGTCCTCCAAATTATTCAGTGGAAGGAAAAGATACCATTTCTAGAAACAGACAAGTCTGGCCAAGTCAGTAATTCTTTAGCAACTGTAAAAGTGAAAAAGAAACACACTGAAAGTGAAATCCAGGTCAGAAAACTAAAAATGAGTATAAAAGAATCGCACAAGTATTTAGAGAAAATAAGAAAGGTCAATGCAAAAAAATAAGCTATAGAGATATAAAGGATAAAATGAAAACACTATATAACTTCCTTGGCAGAAAGCATTGGCCAGCTAATAAATGGGACAGGAAAGCTAATAACAAAACATGCCAAGAAGGCCAAAGTGTTTAATGCCTTTTATTGCTTCAGTCTTCATTAAAAAGCCTGACTGTAATCAGATGGCTGACACAGTTAACACCAACCACAAAAGGGTAAGAACTCAGGCAAGAATAGTGAAAGAAATGTTTAGAAACTGCTTAGATAAATTAGATTTTCTCAGATCATTCAGGCCTGTAATTCACCCTAGGTTACTTAGGGAACTGGCTGAACAATCCTGAAGGCCATGGTAATTATCTTTGAGAATGTGGATGATGCTGGGCTAGAAAAAGGCTGAAAGAGTGCCTATTATTAAAAAAAAAAGAGGAAAAAAGAGAACACAGAATCCCAGTTGATCTGACTTTCATTTCCCAGAAAGATCATCAGACAAGGGTTCAAATGATGTGCAAGAGAGCAAAGTGATAAGTAGTTATCAACGTGATTTGTCACAACCAGATCATATCAAACCAGCTTGTTCCTTTGTTTGTTTTTCCTATGACTGGGTAACAAGACATGTGGATAGGCAAGAATTCAGTAAGGTTTTTTACACCGCCTCAAATGGCATTTTCATAAGCACCCAGGGAATTGTGGTCTGAATCATGGGCCTCTAACTTTGCTGGGCTCAATGAACAATAATACTGGAAAACATGCTGCATTGCTCTCCATGTCAGCTTTGGTTTGAAGCTCTACTGCCCAAAAGTCACGGCTTTGGGACCACTGACTCTTGACAAAGCTGCTGCAGAATAGCCACAGTATTTATTGGTGAATGACAGCCAAGAATCTGCTGTCAGAAGTTCAGTATTGTGCTGATTTGATTTAGCAGGTAAGACTCTGTAAGGGACTGTCCCGGGGTCCAGATCCACTGTTGTCATTACAGTGACCTGAATGATGCACTAAAGAGCACATATTTGAAATCTGACTCTAAGCACTGACAAATTGCAAGCATCTTGAGGGAAAGGCCTGAGGAATTAAATAAATACTCTAAAAGAAGCAGGATAGCCTTGAATATAAACTGGCAACTAGATAGGGCTAAATGCCTCCCTGAATACTTACTGGTAAATGAGAGGAGAGGTAGCAAAGATCTGGGAATTGTAGTGGATCATAAGCTCAGCATGAGTCAGTAATGGCATCCTGTTGTGAAAGAAGCAAATATTATTCTGGGATATATAAACAGCAGAATTGTACAAAAGACGTATGAGGTAATCCTTCCATTGGTAAAGTCTCCAGTAAGGAGCCAATTCCAGTTTTGGGTGCCAGACTTCAAGAAAAATTGTAGAAAGTCCAGGAGAGAGAAATGAACCTAGTCAGAGGTCTAGAAAACATGCTCTGCAGGGGCAGGTGTCAAGAAATATATCTGCTTAATTTATGCAGAGAAGACTGGTGAGACTTGTGCCTGCCAGGCTTCAAATAAATAAAATGCTACTTCAATGAGATGGTAATAAAGCTTTGTGTCTCTATTTATTGTGGCTAATACAATAAGTTATATGTTTATCAAAGATTTAACTTGACTTTTGGAAAAGTGTTTTTTTCTGGAATAGATTCTTTCAGAAACAGTAGCATCCCTCTGATGAGGGCCATTAAGACCAGACTTATGAAATACCTGCCAGCAATGCTGCAGGTAGAGCTAGTCTTGCCTTAGACAGATTGATGAATTGTTCCTATTTTCTTTGTTTCTATGATAATGGATTGGTTTTTAAAAAATTCTAGATCCAGACTGGCTCATATTTACCATAAGCAATCTCTGTACTTGTCACGAATATGAACTATAAAGATGCTGTGGGTGATATTAAGCTTGTTGAGGTGCAAATCAATGTGCAAGTTAAGCATTTGGTTAATCTAAGTGCATTCACTTCTTTTGGTAAATTCCCACTTTCATTCAAAAAACATTACTGGCAAAAGATGGCTGTGGATGCAGGATGTCCCTGTGGCTCTCTCCTAAGCTTCAGTCCTGGGTCCTCCTCACACAGAGGACGGGGAGAGGGAACTGGTGTCAACATCGGCAGGACAATTTCTAATCATCTCTGGTTCTGGCCCCACAGATTGGCATAATGATTGGTCTGGGGAGGTGGAGGAAACTGCTCCTGCTCTTTCTTGCTGCCCTTCAGAGACAGCAGGAACCTTTGAAGAAGCCTGTGTGATTACGACTGGATAGTAGCACATGTTAGCATCTAACAGTGGGTGCTGAGCACAGGCAGTGCAGCTCCCAACACCCCACAGAGTGAGCCCAGTACAGCTCTGTCCCTCCTCATTCTCACTTTCCTCACTCTCAGACCACCAGCCATGGTCCCATCAACTGTGGCTGGTGCTGGGTTTCAAGGGTGCAAAGAGGCAGTCAGCACACTTCAGGGATTCAGACAAATGGTAGCCCGCAGAAACAGGATTGACCTGGCCTAGACATATGGCTAATCTCACCCAGTACCTGCACAGGCATTTTGTCCAGTGTGAAGAAAAGAGCAGAAACCTAAAGCCAGATGGAGACAAATGCACTGGGCTGTTTCTTTAGGTGGCAGTCTGCAGTTGGATAAGGCTAGAGTGATGTGTGACAACAAATGCCCTCATTTTGGCCAGCAAAAAAGACCTTGGTCTTGTACTTGACTAAAAAAATGTCAGCTAGAAGCCATAACACACAGAGTTGTCTTGTTTGCTCTTTATTCCAGTGAGTGATGCCAATGCTTCGTTGTTTATTTGGATTGTTTTTATCTTATCCAGTGTATTTTGCTCTGGGCAAAGATACAGGCATTAAGTCAGCAGAAGGACCTAGGTGTTGCAACACCGAGTGTTGGAGCCCTTAACTGTTAGGCACTGGGCCATGTAGTGGAATCCCAAGCCCCATATGAAATACTGGTCTCCCTAAACAAAGCACAGGGTTTAACACAATAATTTATCTCTAAGCATCACATGGGAATGTGTCTCTGCCACTCAGCCATTTATTATTTCCCAGCCAGGAAAGTTAGAGAGGAGGAAGCAGTGTCTCATGTGACTTTGGAGAACCTTACACCCACTGAATAACAAGCAGCAAAGGGGGAAGGGGCAGAGGGAAGACGAGCAGTTTGGAAACAGCCTAAAGGCAGAAATTTGACACAGAAACTCTTTGGCATAAATACCTCACAAACAGTGAGGCTGATAGAGGAGAAAAGAGGTCCCTAAATGATTTGTGAGCAGAAGGCAGGGTGCTGATGTATTTACATAATTTATTCATAACAGTTTGCTCAGCCAGCTCTACCAAGGACATGGATACTGGACGCTTTAAATGTTCTTAGGGGAGAAGTAAATCTGACTTTTTGAGCTGAGCCAGTGGCTACTGACGTCTCTGCTGCCCTTTCTGTGTTCCTCTGTGAGCTGTGGATCAAGTGCTGGGTCTGATGCTGCTTGGTCCCAGTACAGATGTTCCACCTGTGCAAAGGGAAGCTGAGCACCCACATCCAAGTCACTGCTGGATTTCTGTAATTAAAAAAAATTTTGTATTCTCCATCTGTACTGTGGGTTAATACCCCAAGCTCTCAGACAGAGCTGAAGGAATACACTGTCAGCAACTACCAGTTGTGAGATATCCTCAGATGCCTTTGACTGCCTGAGCCTATTCAGAGCAGTACTGTTCTGCATGCCCAGAGAAAAGATAAAACTGCCCTGCACAGCAAGAGAATCCCACACTGTGCTGGGAACAGGAAGGTCCCTCACTGCCCTGCTGCTCCCTCCCACTTCTCTTTTTGCTATGCAAAGTCAGATGAAAATGAATTAGATGCTTGTACTGAGCATTTCAATGGGACAGAAACTCAGCAATATTACCTGTCAGTGGGTCTCTGGGAAGCAAAAGGTCCCTGCCAAGTCCTGCTGGATCTTGAGCAATCTGTGCACAGCGTTGGCATGGCAACCCACAGATACAACTTCCATGCCTCATTTGTCTGGGGACTAGCCTCTCTCCAACCTTCAGCCTGGAGCTCGGCGCTGGCCAAGTGTCTAGTTAATCTGACTCATTGAATTGCTGGAAGGGATTATAGGGTTAAACTGGGATAACCTAAATAGGCTGATAAAAGGCTATTCAGTAAGAGATGCAAGTGCCCAGCATCTCCCAGGTTTTAGCCGTTATGCTCTCGAGTCCTGAGTTGAACTTATCTAAAAGAATAAAGGGTAGGCACTGGAAATTCCCCAAAAAACTTGGAAAGACACCCAGTGTGATCATAGTCTCTGTGAGAGCTAGAAAGGTTTATTTTAGAAAGAGGTTTGGATGGTTAAATATTATTTGGAACTGTGGTTTCATTTTGTATGTACAGTGGTTTTACTCTTAGTTCCTTTCCTGTTCTATAATCTCCTCTGTTTCTTCAGTGTAATTAGCCTGTTGTTTTCAAAAGGCTGCTGATTGTGTGTGAATTGAACTCATTATGCACTGACTTTGCTCTGTGTGTGTGTGTTATGTATTCTGCCTGTGCCTGCCATCCCTGACCTGCACCAGAAGGAGCTTTGCAGGCTGAGATATTTGCATGTGGCAATGGGCTGAAGCAGAGGGTAACTCAGCAGGGTCTTGGCTCAGCATCTTCAAGCCTGAGAGTCCCAGCTGATGCCTCTGGAGATGAAGCCTCCTCTCCTGGAAGCATAGATGTCTGTGCTCCCTAAACAGCAGTGGATTTAATCACAAGGGCCTGTCAGGGGGTGTGTTTTGTGTATTGCCTGAGGTCCAAGTGCTCAGCAGAATTATTCCAGTGTCTCTTGCCAGGTCAACTAAAAGATGAGTCCTTGCAGAGGCCTGATGTTTCTAGGTTCTGCTCCATACCAAAACTTGTAAGTACTGGGGAAAACCAGTTTCTGGTTTCTGCCAGCATGGCATAATTATCCTGGAATAACGGTCCTTGAGAATCTGTATCAGGGCTTTTAGGCTGGAAGTCCTGCTGTTGTGGATGCTCTATGGGAACAGGATAGAATTGGGCTTTTGAGAGTTTTTACAACTCCACAAGTCTTTGGAAAGGCTGGCATGGTTAGTTACCTCAGAGCCATAGGTTTTATAGTTGTGGGTTACCAGACCTGCTTGCTCGCTTCCAGATGACTTCAAGTTTAGCTTTGATCTTCTGAAACTTTTAGATCATTTAGTTTCAGCAAATGACTCTTTTTGGCAAAAATTTGTTTTGCTCTCAAACTTTTGTCTAACACTACTTCAATGTTGAAGGAAAAGTAAACCTTCCTATTTGGCTTCTCAGTATGCTTTGAGCTAAGTTCTGGGGGAACTGCCTTAGCAAAATGGAACATCCTTGTCCTTCCTAGTCCGCACTGTGTGTGACTTGCTACACTCTCACAACTCCCACTAGTTCTGACAAGTGTTACCAAGTCACATATGTCCAAGAGCATTAATTCATGAGAGTGTATAGAAGATGCCATTCCTTCAAGAATCTTTTGTATCTGTAAGTTCTTGCAGGGCAAAAGACTAGTAAGTATATATCTGTATTGTAAAGCAATAAAAAGCTCCCTAATTTTCTTCTGGTGAAGTAATCACCAGTGCAGTAATGCACAGAAACTAAACAAGTTTGAGTTCAAGAGCAGGGAAGAAAGCAATGAAAACTGGATCCCTTTTGTCTTCTACATACAGACACTTACAAGAATTCCATTTAATTGGTCTCTGCCCAGGATAATGTGAATTTTATCCTTAAAGAATGAGTAGTCATTCATTTGGTGGAGAAAGTCAAAGTCAATGTTAATGACATTGCTCCCCCCATGCAGGGAGGTGCTGTAGCTGAAATGAATGTTATCAAACATAAATACCATTTATGGATGCTAGGCTCCCATTCTGTGTTGGCCTGACAACTTCCAAAGCAATACTTGTTTTAGCAGCTAAACAATCAGCCAAAGTGACCATTTCTTCTTGAAGACAGCTTGACAATCTAGCAACTTCTCTTGCAGTGTTACTTCTAAAATGCACGGTATGAATCATCACAGTCACTTTCTATTTTCAAAAGTGATAGTGATAAAGTATATCACTATGTAAATATAGGGGATAAATTCTTCTCAGTCCAGCAGTAGCAAAAGGAGGATGGTGATGGACAGCCACAAAGGGAAAATCTTTGTATCATAATTGTGCCTATTTCTCTTTTATGGAGCTCATTCATAATGCCTACAGAAATTAACAACATGGCAAGTGAAAGCGATGTGCACAGCAAGTGCCATTCCTTCTACCGTGCTGCCATATTAACCTTCAGTTGGATAATGAAGTAGTTAGTTTCTATGAATCCGAATCACTCCTCTTAGAAGAGAAGGGCTCCCGGGTTCTTGCTGGACTCGCAGTTGTGGTCTGTGGACTCAGGATTGACTTATGCTCGACATGCAATTAAAAGCCATTTTTTGAAGCAAACATTTTTCTATGAGTAGGAAAAAAGCAGTTAAATGTTTGGGTTTACATTGACATTTCTGCTAATAAATTGCACATTTGATCTCAGATTCTCAGTGTTTAAGAATCTTCTCAGTAAAGGCTGAGCAGATAAGAACTCGTGCAGTAGGTAGTATCAGACCTCTGTGTTACACCAGGGATTCACTCCTGCTCTGCCTGACAGCCTCCATACACTCACCACAATGCTGGGGTCTCCCTTCTGGCTTGGGGCTTGTGCAGGTGCAGTGAGTTGGCCTGATCTGCTGACCAGTTTCTTAGGTGAGAAGTGCCAAGGAAGAGGAGAAGAAATACGACATGGCAGTGAAAACCAAATAAAGCTTGCAGGGTCTTTGCAGGGAAAGCACCATCTTCCAGCAGAGTCAAAGGCATGGCCACTCCCTCAACTCATGAGTGCATGCATGTGGGGGCATGCCATGACTGCATATGCAGAAATGTTTCCATCATGTGATCTGTTGTTCATTTCCACTCCCATGGTCCAATGTGAATCGTCCAGAAAGCTCAGAGGCTGGAGAGGTGGCATAATCAAGCCTTTGGGGAAGTCTGGTCCAGCCAAAAATACTTCAATGGGGGACTTGGAGTGAGTGGCTACACACATTTTCCATTCTTAGCTATGATCATCTGTAGAGTGATTCAGCTCTCTGAATGTAATACCCTTTGAAAGACTCCATGGTATCCAACTCTGCAGGTGAAGCTGTCATGTCTGAGTCCCACAGCCTTCTTTCTGGAGGTCCAGTGTCTACTTCAGAGTATCTCAAATGCTGGGATTCCACACCTATGTACACTAACTGAACTGCATCCTTAACTTTATCAAGTCCTAATTTTTTCAGGAATGTAGGAATTGCTCCCTACAGTAACAAAATGACTGGAAGTCTTAGTGGTTTAGCAACTGCAGAGTCCTTGAAATATCTTCATAACGTTAGACACCGGCAAGTGGAGGGATGTAGGGCACACCAGTACCCGTAAGAGCCTTACAAATTTAGCCATTCCACTTCTGAGAGCACAGCTAGTTTAGCTCTTTCTGCAGGGCCCTGCCTTGTCCTGACAATGCCTAGGAAAGTCTGGTGTGTGGGGACACTGGCACTGTCTGCTTGTGCTGGGGAAAGCACAGAGCACAGCTCTTTGAGCTACATCGAGCCAACTAGTTTGGGGTCTTGATGCTGGTGTTAGCTAATGAAGCCTGGCAGAGGTTGGAAGGGTTTCAGTTATGCCCAGCAACTGGACAGAATAATTGGATTGTGTCTGGACTGATTAATTAGTCAACCTGCAGGCTTACATTTGTGATGTCTGCTCATTCCTGCATCTTCCTGACTTTCCAAAGTTCACACAACTGTAGACTTTCAAGAACGAGGCACAGAGCTCCAACTGGCTTGACAAGGAGACTTAGACACAGAAGTCAGCTAGATCTATGGCAAGCACTATTTAATATATTTTGAAAGTGAGATGGCCTGCATAGTCATAGGGAAGTGTCATAACCATGGCTGTTCTCCTGCCACTGTGCTGCCTTAGTGACAATGTTACAGCATAACCTAATGCCCAGGGAAATGTCCAACGACTCTGGAAAGCCTGTTCTCTAGATATTAAACCTGTAGAGAAACTGCCCTTTTAACCTGTCCTAGCATGTTTAATACCTCCACAAATCACACCACCTCGTTTGTTTTGCTGTGTCAAACCTCCTGGTCTGTCTAAGCTTTGTGTGCTGGTACAAACGAGGTATAAAAGCAGTTCTGTTCTTCAGAGGTACAAAATAAGGATATGAAAGGCCCTGAGATACTGAGAAACTGAAGTACTGAAGTTTGAAATTGAAACATTAGCTGAATGCATGAGTCATGTTCAAAAGCTCACGTCAGGACTTGAGATCATTTTCAGAAATGATTATCTTGTATTCTTCCTGATGGGATTTATATTACATGGGACAGTGCCATTTTAATTGTCTTTCAGTCAGGAAATTAAAAGATCTAGTTTACTCCCATGGTTTAACTTCACCTGGAAACTAAGCACTTTGCAGCCATTCAGTCCCTTCTCCCTGGTGGGATGGAGGAGACAGTTGAAAGGGTAAAAGTGAGAAAACTTTTGTGTTGAGATAAAGACAGTTTAGTAAATAAAACAAAAGTTGTGCTCACAAGCAAAGCAAAACAGGAATTCACTCTCTTCTTCCCATGGGCAAGCAGGTGGTCAGCAGCCCTCAGTAAGGCAGGGCACCATCACATGTAACAGAGACTTGAGAAGACAAACACCATTATTTTACGTGCTGAGTGTGATGCCACATATTAGGGAATATCCCTTGGATCAGCTGGGATGGGCTGTTCCACCTATGTCCCCTCCCAGCTGCTTGTGCACCCCCAGCCTCCTCAGTGGTGGGGTGGGATGAGAGGCAACAAAAGCTTTGGCTCTATGTGAGCATTGCTCAGCAATAATGAAAATATCTCTCTATTATCAACATTATTTCCAGCACCAATCCAAAACATAGACCCATACCTGCTACTGTGAAGAAAATTAATTCTATCTCAACCAAAACCAGCACATTTACTAATGAATCTTCTGAAGGCAATCCTCTATATGAGGAAGACTATGGAAATCTGGCCAGAAGAAGAGGTCTCTCAGAACCGAGCGTGCAAGGGCTCCTGTCCTCAGAGAGTGTTGATAATCTGCATGAATTCACAAACCCTCATGAGGTGCAGATCATCTCCCAGTGGGACTGGAAGAGCTGAAGTCTTCCTAAGGAAGAAAATATTTAGAGTCAAATGAACATAAATCTCAGGCCTGAAATGATTCAGATTATAACCCATGGAAGCTCGAAGGCTGGGACTATTATCAAAGGAAAGAAGAAGGGATGAAAGATGGGATCTCTGTTGTGATGCAGCCAGCAAATACTTGCTCTATCTTGTCAGCAATGACGTTCAGAAACTCAGCTAATAATAGCCCAGCCTTGATACCAGAGAAATCAATCCCCATGTACTGGGCTATCAACAGATCTGATTTGTGTACGTGATGTTCAGAACTGCAAGGAGATGTGGAATGAGACAAATCCAATGCAAATGTGACGAACTGCTGCATATCTCTTTTGCTATTATCACACCCTGGTAAAGGAATGGCAACAGTAAGGATCTATTTCAGTCATTTGAGTACTGTCTCATGAACACTTATTTAAAAGGATACTTGATCAGTGCAAAAACCTTGAGTCAGAGAGCTAATAGTTGTCATAATATGTTATGTTGCTTAACACAGACGATGACAAGTGTTTTTTTTAAGCTATCTGGCTTATACCTACATATGAGTAATCACTTGTGGAAATGTCAGAGAGGATAAAGGAATGTGGTACGGAAAAGAAGTTAATTATCAATCACATTCAAAAGTCTGAGCCAAAACAAGTGAACAAACAAACTAACTAAAAACCCACAAGTGAACTTTGAATATGAACTAAGACAAGAACCTGCCTGATAATGTAATTCAAGCGGTTTCTTCTGTACAGAGAACTGAGTTGCTCTACAATGATCAGGATAGCTGGGGAAATACAAGAAGACAACGACTAGCTCCTTTGCAAACCCTCAGGGGCACACTGGCAAAATTTTAGGGGTCTATTTCTGAAAGGCTAAGTCTGGAAATAGTGTTGCCTGACACTGAAGGACCGAAGCACCAGGATTGCCTTGATTCTGACTTTACAGCTCCACAGATAATAAGAACTGCTCTAATCTTGACAGAGCTGGGCAGTTTGGCACTGTGCTTGTATTAATCTTGCTCATTGTGATCATTAAGCAGTCACTGGATAAAGTAGACAGAGATCAGAGTGGTGACCAACACTCTGGCCCCTTGCTCTCCACCAACACCACACAGCTGTGTCCAGTTTGCTGCTACCTCTCCTCACTCACCCCTAAATTTCTACCTGAAACTAATCTTGACCCCCATATAACCTCTATGCTAGTGCAGATTGTAAGAGATAAGGGCTTAAATCTCTCCAGCAGGCAAGAAGCTGAACATGCTTGGCTATCACATGGGAGTCTGTCTCCAGTTCTTGCATGCTTCAAGTAGTTGGAGTGGGTTGGTGGCCTGTGTTTAGCATGATGGCCTGGTCTCTGCTGGTGAGCAAGAATCAGAGCCCATAGATTCTTTGCTCCTTATAGATGTTTATCTCAGTTGCAGTTGCACACCCGAATTAGAAGGAAAGTGACATTTTGTATAGCAACTTTTGTTGGGATTGACTGACAAGGTCCGGGCAGCAGGGGGGCTTCAGGGGTGTCATGGTTTAACCCCAGGCAGCAGCCAAGCCTCAGGCAGCTGCTCACTCACCCCCTCACCAATAGGAGTGGAGAGAGAATCAGCAGAGTAAAAAGCCAGAACACTCATGGATTGAGATAAAGAGAGTTTAACAGGGAAAGCAAAAGCTGAGCACACAAGTAAAGTAAAAGAAGGAAGTAATTCACTGCTTCCCGTGGTCAGGGGGACAGCAGTGACTTGGGCAGACAGACACCATAATTCCAAACGTTCCCCTCTTCCTTCTTCTTCCCCTCAGTTTATATCCTGAGCATGACACCATATGGCTTAGAATATCCCTTTAATTAGTTTGGGTCACCTCTCCTAGCTGTGTTTCCTCCCAGCCTCCCAGGCACCCCCGATTTCCTCACCACCCTGGCCCTATGAAAAGCAGAAAAGGCCTCGGCTCTGTGCAAGCCCTGCTCAGCAATAACAAAAACATCTCTATATTATCAACTTTGTGTTCAGCACAAATCCAAAACATAGCCTCATAGCAGCCACTATGGAGAAAATTGACTCTACACCAGCTGAAACCAGCACAAGGGGCTTGGCTGAGAAGGTACCAGGAGCTTCCCTCATGTCCAACAGACCAATGCCAGTTGGCTCAAAGACAGACACAAGGGCCAAGGCTGAGTCCATCAGCCACAGTGATAACCTCTGGGATAAAGTGTTTAAGAGTAGGAAAAAATATTGTACAGAAACAACTGTGCTGAAAAAGAGGAGTGAGAATACGTGAGAGAAACAGCCCTGCAGACACCCAGGTCAGTGAGGAAGGAGGGGCAGGAGGTGCTCCAGGTGCTGTAGCAGAGATTCCCCTGCAGGCCCTGGTGCAGAACATGGTGAGGCAGCTGTGCCCCTGCAGCCCATGGAGGATCACAGGGATGCAGAGATGCCCCTGCAGCCCATGGAGAATCACAGGGATGCAGAGATGCTCCTGCAGCCCATGGAGGATCACAGGGATGCAGAGATGCCCCTGCAGCCCATGGAGAATCACAGGGATGCAGAGATGCTCCTGCAGCCCATGGAGGATCACAGGGATGCAGAGATGCCCCTGCAGCCCATGGAGAATCACAGGGATGCAGAGATGCCCCTGCAGCCCATGGAGGAGCCCATGCTGGAGCAGGTGGATGCCCAAGGAGGCTGTGATACCTTGGGAAGCCTGCATGGAGCAGGCTCCTGGCAGGACTGTGGGCCTGTGGAGAGGAGCCCACACTGAAGCAGGTTTGCTGGCAGGACTTGTGAGTGTGTGAGAAATAGACAGGCCTCTGGAGCAGCCTGCTGTGCCCTGTGGAAGGGACCCATGCTGGAGCAGTCCATGCAGAACTGCAGTCCATGGGAAGGACTCATGTTGGAGAAGTCCATGGAGGACTGTCTCCTGTGGGAGGCACCCCACACTGGAGCAGGGAAGGAGTGTGAGGAGTCTTACCACTGAGGAGGAAGAAGCAGCAGATATGAGTGATGAACTGACCACATCTCCTATTCCCTGTACCCCCAGAAAAGAAACTGGGATGGAAGTTGAGCTTGGGAAGGAAGGAAGCATGAGGAGAACATGTTTTAAGATTTAGTTTTTATTTTTCATTACCCCTTTCTGATTTGTTTGGCATTAATTTCCCTAAGTTGAATGTGTTTGCCTGTGAGGTTAACAGGTGAATGTTCCCTCCCTGCCCTTCTCTCAACACATGAGACTTTCATATTCTAGCCAGGCATCTGTAGAGGTAACACTTCCCATCATCCTGAACATGCTGCATTAAAAAGGGTAGCAGGGTTATCAAAAAATGAAATTCCTGACAGTCCACAGACAACAAACACAGGCTGTGAGCTTACTGGTACATGTTCCCATTAATTTCTTTGTTTGATTGTTTCATAAGTAAATAAATAAATAAATAAATATGCTAAAATCAACACTAACATTTATTTCAATGTCATTTAGTAGGGAAACTCTACTGAGCTTGTTCAAAACTTGAAAACAGTCTGACCCTCAGTCTCCTACTACAGATTTGTCTAGACTAGAATTTGTTCTCCTGTTGTAACTTGTGTTTATTAGTTGTTTGCCAATTAGCTACTGGAGTTGGTGAAGACATTTGAAATTGTAAAAGATAATCTAAACATTCCAAGAAGACGTGTTGCAGCAGTCAGACATTTGTGGTTTACCTTCACTTGTGCACTGAGGTAGCTCACAAGTGTTTGCCTCATGGAATGAGCATTTATGGACTCTCTCAACTTTCTTTTATAAGCATATTAACCAAAAGGAAGCAATTGACAATCAATTAAGTTGGGTCACACATCAAAACCCATGTAATACCTGAGTATTCTAGTTCCAAACTGAATTACAAACACTGGTTAGTATAGGCTTGGCCAAGAGGTCACAGTGCTGAAGAATGTGAGATACATGGAACACTTTGTCCATAAAAATATGTTTGAGGAGTCCATGGGCAGAGGCAGAACAGCCTGCTGCATGACCTCTCAGAGGTAAAGTGGGAAGCTGGCTGCTCACTGGAAAACTGTGTGGAGACGAGTAGGATGCAAATCTTACCACAATGGATAAGAAATGCCTACTACAACATAGTGGTTTGAAGAAGTGGATTCAAAAACGGTGGCATCTCTCTTTCATAGAAAGAAAGCAGCTGGCCTCAGAAGTCTTTCATTTGACGGAAAAAATCTGAAAATAAGCCAATGTCTTGAAGTAAGAGGTCCCACAAGAATCACCTTTTTTTTTTTTCTTTCTACAGTGAGTATGGTGAACCACAGGGTTGGATATGGGGGGTGTTTGGTGATGGTGAACATGTTTTGGAATAGAACAGCTTGATTACAAAGTGAAATCTTACTGACATCAAAGAAATATTTCAGAGTAAAACTAAAAACCAAAAATAGCTGGCACAGATAATATTGAAATAAAATGGATCACAATGTACATATTACTCCAACAGCATTTATATTACAACAAATTGAGCATCCTTAACCATTTGTTTTTATTCTATAGAGAACAATTAGAGGATAAGATATTAAGAAGGATATACAAGGCAATAAATGGCTTTCGTGGAGAGTTAAAACCAAAGGGAAATGAAAATATTTGGTAGCTACAACTATAATTTATGGAATCAAATAGTCCCTTTCTCCACTGTAGACACGGTCCTTATTATATAAGTCACAGGATCATTTATAAAATAAAAAAAAAAGAGGAAATTTTAGTTTTAATTTTTATTTTTTTTAATTTTGTTTTTTGTTTTGTGTTAATCTTATGAAGTATTTCGAGTGCTATGCCAAACCTGGCTCAGAGGCCAATCTGATTTTTTTCCTCAAGAATATAAATTCTGGGAGACCAAATGTGTGTTTTGGGAGATGAAGTGTCCAGTGAGAACCTGAGGAGCTGAGGAAGGCCACTGGAATTAGGGGTGATGTTAAATTATGAAATTCAAATTGGATTAATGTCTCCCCTTTCACACTGACCTGATGCCCTGACCTCCCTGAATCCAAGCTGATGTGGTTCTGTATGCAGAGGGAGAGACACTAACCTGTCCCTTTGGCCCTTGTGCCCTATAGCAATGGCGTGGTGGCCAAAGAGAAAACTTGGGATGCAGGTGCCTTCTCTTGGCTTCACTTCAACTCTGGTTTGGCCACTGCCCCATGAGCTGCAACTTTTCCTTTTTCTTTACCCTCTGATAGCAGCTGAAGGAAAGAAAATGAGTATTTCTATGTTGGGAAAGTGAGGAACATCACCAGCTGGAAGAAAGAGAGGAAGAGGGAAGCAGCCAGCCTCTCTTCTCCCTCCCTCTGCAGCAGGGAGACCATTCAGGTAGCACCAAGGGGTAGTTTGACTGAGGGACGCAGCTGCTGGCATCCTAAACCTGCCCTATATCCCTGCTTTCTCAGAAATAATTACCTAAGGACAGATCTAAAATCAATTAGCTGATCAAGGGAGTGACCTGTGTGGAAACTCAGTGATGTATCTGAACTCAGACTGTGTCAATAAAAGCTTCAGTCATAGCATAAGTTGAGCCAAGAGTGAGGTACATTTTCCCATAGCTTCATGCATAGCCAATTCCTTAGAATTGAACAGCCATGTTCAGCCCTCTTTAGGGCGTAGTCTTTTCCACCCTGACTACATATTTCTATGGCAACTACTCTCACCAGACACATCTGTATATATGTGTATATATAAATAAATAATAGATAAGGTGCTAGTAAATGGTGCTAAAGCTATGCCAGTGGCTCTGTTGTGTTGCAGGCATCTCCCATTCCGTGCTGCCAGCCCTGCTCTCCATGCAGGTCTGTGCAGCAAAGACGCAGAGCAAAGGGTTGGGTTTTTTACTTGAAACCTGTGTTGTGGTTTACCAGCAGCAGAGTGTTGCTACACTGTGCTGGCAGGGAGCAGTCTTCCCTCTTTTGCGATACCAACAGGGAAAATTGGAGCTTCTCTGATTCCTAATGCAAAAACCAGGCAGTGGTTGCAGTTTTGGACAGACAAAGCGAGTCAGCCAACGTGGTCACTGTGTAAAGAAATACGGAAGAACTGCTTCCTAATTTGTCAGCTTTTGGAGCTAATATGTGAAGTTAGGCAGCTTTTCCATCTCTAATAATTAAAAAATCATCAGGAAAAAATTACATTTTCTCCTATATTTCCATATCACTTGACTCCATGTATTCTCCTTCTTTTGACGAGGTGGGAGCTGAGTGGTGGAGTCAGGACATGTTTGACTGTATGGAATTTTTTCATTTCTTGGATAATTTTTTTAACTTACTTTGCTTTCCTTGCTTCACACTTTCCAAAGCATAATGGTCTGAGAAGTAACAGGCTCTGTCATGCCTTTAAGATGCTAGAAACTTTCCACTTGCCTCAGAATACTGTATCTTAAGGAAGAAGCCCTAGACAACAAGATCCAAAAAGCACTGAGTTGTATAACATTGAGGTCAGGAAGAATTTGGCATTTTTATAGGGGCTTACACCTCAGTGTGAGTGCAATCCCACCTACAGCAACCCCCCTAACCTCTCCATCTTTCTGAGAATTAAAGACACATTAAGTTGCAGCAAAAAACTTCTTTAGCATCCTTAATTTCTGTTGCAGTTTTTTTCCCAGAAGTTCCTTCCTCTTGGCTGAACTAAACACGCAGGTAACTGCTTTTCTGCCTAGGGCCATTTATAATTCATAAAGTAAGTGTTCCTCTGCTCTGCTCTGCTCCCCTGAGGGGCATCCTATGAGCTGCGCTCCCAGACCATGCAGCTCGGTGGAATTCAGGAAAAAGGCACTGTAGTTTTGGCTACTTTAATAAAACCTCTCCAAACCCACAGATGAAGAGTAGAAGTTCTCTGTTCTGTATATAGTTATTGTAAGAAAACAGAGAAGATGTGAAAGACCTAAGTTGGGTTTTTACTTAATTTTTGTGGCACAGCTCTCCAGAACTAGGAGCACAGGCAGCGTTGGAGACAGAGACATAAGAGTCTCCCCTTAAGAGTCTCCCTTTTTCAGCTGATCAATCCTGCAATTATGCAGCAAGACTAGGTTCCCTTCTTCTTGCTTCCTCCTGGATACATGTCTGAAACATTAAGGTTATGGTGGACCCCAGCTGCAGCAGGAAATCCCTCTCCAGCTCCTCCCTAATGTGGCTTCTCCTGGACCTGGAATGTTGTTCCGTGCAGTCAGGCAGCAAAAGGCACCACAGTCCCACTGCCACAGGAGGGTCACTCAGCAGGTGGATCCCAGCATCACAGGGATGGCAGCAAGGCCACGGCAGCAGGGGCTGAGCTTTAGCTGGAGGTGGCCATGGAGTGTTACCTGCAGTCCAGGGACACCCAGGCTGTGACTCCCCATCACTTTTAGGCAGCTCAGCCAAGGCGACGCTGCCTCTGGGTGCACGGTAGCAGCGCTTTAGAGATTTAAAACAAATCTTCAGTGCCTACAGCCTCTCAGGTGCCTAAACAAGTTAGGTGAAGTTTTTTTTGGCTCTCTGTCCTCTACATAGGCATCTAAATTGTGCATGAGTTGCACTTTAGGTACCTTGCTGTTTTCTTTGGATTTTGCCCTCAGCTGTGAGCAGGAACACAGGTTTGCTCCGGCACTTGCAGCAGAAGGACAATGTCACCCATTGACTGCATCCCAGAAACCCACTCCCCATTACCTCCTTTTCCCTTCCAGCTCTTAAACCTTGTGACAGTGATTACAAAATCCTACCTACCATTCCGTAACTGCTCCCTTACAACCAAGCCTGTGAACTCAACTTCCCAGTTGTTTGATCCAGTTTATATCCACATCTGCCAAAAGCATTCTCTCTCTGGTAAAATCTCCACTTTCTGCTCAGCTTTTCCACCCTTCCCATACATATGCATTCTTTAGTCTGGATTATTTGTTTACTTTAATAATAAGCCAAGTAAAAATGCTGCTCTTCTCTTTGAGTGTCCACCCCAGGCTGCTTCAGATCTGAGGAGCAGCCAGGACAGAGCTGAAGGGATCTCTGTGCTCCAGGATTTGGGTCTGGCATGACACAGGCTACAAATACTGGGCTTGTATGATAACAGTCTGCACTTGTTTAACGATGGCTCCTTCCCCCTACGGTGGAGGATCTCTGGAAGCTTTATTTTACTCTAATTAATTTTCCCTCCTCTCTGCTTTCATGGTTGACCTTTTCTATCAAGTCTCACAGAGCAGATGAATTGTCTATGAAACTGAGGTTGTTCAGCCATTATTCCCTGTAGCTGTGCTCCTTTCCTCTCCCCCAGGGATGCAAACCCATTGAAGAAAGCTGTTTAAGATATTTGCAAGGGAAACTCTGAAATATTTGGCCTTGTTTTTAAATTGAAATATGCTGGTGGCCAGCACAGGCCAATTAAAGCCCCATTTTCATGGATATTTCATATGCAATCCTTTATAGATGCATATACAATGTAAGTAATTGCTTGTTTTAGATATAAAGGCTACACCATAACAATCACTTATCATCACTAGTCAAAAATAATTCTAAGCAGACTCGGATTTTGTTTTCTGGAAGAAACATTACTTACCAAGGGAAGAGTGCAGAGGGGTCTGCTACTCAGAAAACAGAGAACTGAGGAGTCCAAGTCCAGCTGAAGTTACTGTTATTTCTGCACAAGTCCTAGAATTTATGCAATAAATTGGAAATAATACAAGATCAAGAGGATTTTTAATAGACTTAAAATGAAGACAATTATTGTGATATCAATTGTCATTGACACATAACTGCAGCAAAGTGACACAACAGTGGCAAACCCATAGAAACAATATTTAGTGTGGGAACCTTCAGCAGGGGTGCTAAAGAATCAGAGAAATTGTGAAAGAAATTATTGCAGAAAATGGGAAAACTGTCACAGAGGGGTACAGAAAACACTGGAGACTTAGTTCCTAACTGTCCTCCCCTCTGGATGTACTGTTTTCTTAAAAAATTAATTTTTTTCCTCAGGGTTCTTCTCTGGGAAAAGCTTTTAAAATTTGGTAGAGCCAAACCATGGTAGTCTTTGAGTGACTTTTTTACAGTTTATATTGCCCTTGTGCCTTGCTGGTAAATACAGCAATTTCTTGTTATGATTTCTGTTTGTCCTTTGGGAATATAATGACATGTTTTTACAGATTGCTACAGATTTATATATAGTCTAGATGACTTAATTAAGAAAAGTAACTTCCTCTGCCCCAAATACCTCAATATTGAAAGATTTATTCATGGAAGTAGGCAAAATAAAATCACGTTAGTAGACCTGAGAGATTAAAAATTACGTGTACATTTTTTTCATTGTGAAGAATAGCTGGAGACATGAAGTTATATACAGGTATGACTCCGTCATCATTAGGAGGAAAGCAGCCTTATTTAACAGTGGGCAGGAAGGCATGAACATTTCATTCAGTCAAAAGAAGATGGTAGATAAATTACATCTTTCTGAATTTGATCAGGACAAGGAGCATGTTTCATCTTGTGAAAGACTGTGTAATATCTTTAATAACCACAGGAATGAAGGAAGGCTTTGCTCATACATTTCATACAGAGCTTCACCTCCACTGGGAAAGGAGCATTCAGAAGCAGCCCACAGGGAAGAGGCACGTCCTGATCAGCGTCGCTGCCGCGTTTTCCTCCGAGGCCGTGGCTGTGTGAGCAGCACTGAGATGTGAAACCAACAAAGAACTCAGTGTCTCCCAGCAAAACCTCTATCATTACAGAAAAATTGCTCCTTGCAGGAGAAATAAGGTTTGCCAACAACCGTGGTGTTTTGTCAGGGCTGCTGCTGGCTCGGAGCGCCAGACAGGGATCCCGGCTCTTCACACCCACAGCCGGCTGGCACAGGGCTGCTCTGGCCTCAGATGCTGAGCAGGACCAAGAATAGCACTGGGTGGTTCCTTGTGTGCAATAGTGGAAAAAAAAAATTGTATTTAAACCCAGTGTTTTCCAAAAGTAGCTAAACCCAGGAGGTTATAAATTATTAACCTGTAAAGCAGAAGGTTTAGGAGACTGCCACTTGTGTGTCCTGGAATAGTTTCTGCTACCTTTTTGGGATGGAGCAGAACCTTTCATTTAGTTATTGCATGCCAGCTGAATTTGCAGCAGCTGCAGTTTATCTAATCCTTGCAGTACATTTTTACTCTAGAAAAAAATCCAAACAACAAACAACAGAAAATTGGGTTTTGCCTCATTATTTAATTTTGAGTTGTGTTACCAAGATTTTCATTACTTTTAGATTGAGCCTATTAATTCTTTACCTACTGTGTCCTGCCACTCTTTTATAAGACCCCTTCTCATCAGAGAAGAGGAAGGGAGGAGAAAAATGTAATCTGTGGTTGGTAATAACCAAGAATAAGAAGCAGAGACCGCTTAATGATATAATTAGTGTTTCCTTTTCCACTCTGAAGTAAATTATGCCCACTATGCTTTAAAAAAATATATTTGCTGGGAAAATGTATCCATTCACTACACTTATCTGTTAATGCCTGACATAAATTTATTTTGCTTTAAAAATGTAAAAATTTTTGTTTCACAGTTGATTTGTGCGCTAATGGTTTATTGAAGAAGAACCCTTAAGTAGGAAAAGGTCATATACGGATGATGGAGAAAATCAGGATGAAATTATGAAGACAAACCACCTTGTATGCATTCAACCTAAACTCTTGTTGGCAATGTGGGAAATTTGAGGATGAGAAATTACAGGACCCTAAGTAGGTGCAGTGGTTGCAGCTCTATAGCTGCCCTGCTGTCCCTAGAAATGTGTACATGCACACTGTATATCTATGTGTATTTATGAATAGGTATGAAAGAAAGAAATTGTGTGTATAAGCCTTATGACAAATAGCATGTGATTTACTTTTATTTGTGCATATTGTGTATTAGAATGATCAGATTAGATAAAATACATATAAATGACTTTCGGAACTGCACAACCAAAATTGTGACTTCTAAAATAAGTAAAAAAAATTTTGACAGCTCTACAGGAGTACAAAAAATGAGAATTTTATTGCATTAAATATGGAATGCAGTAATGCAATCAAATATTTTATCTGTTTGCAATTTAATATTTATATTTACTTAAATTTGTCTTTGCTTTCTGAGTTTTTGATTGTTAAATTTTAAAATCAGGATGAACCAAACATTGGATGGCTCAAGCCATTTTCTGAAGCTTAGAAGAGAAAGCATAATATATCAGAAATACTGCTATATAGAATATTTGAGAATATACAGACTGAAATCCAATTATTGGTACATGCAGTTATATCAGTCTTTATCAGCACATCCTGCTTGGGCTATCTTCCCACAAACAGCTTAGGTGTTAGTCTCATAGAAGCAGTGTATTATTCTCTTCTGTTTATTTTTGGCAGCTACAAATACCATAGAGGATATTTGTTTTTGTAACACTGTAATGATGAAATAGATTTACTGGCTGCAGTCACAAGAATGCTAAGCAGATATTCATTTGTTTAATCTCTGCAGCTTTGTTGAAAAATTTATAACTGTCTGGGACAAATTGTTAGAAAAAAATGGGACATTTGGGTTTATGGTTATGGGATATTTTTGTAGCACCCAAAAAGGTATGGGAGATAGCGTGGGTACTTTCAGCTACCGAGCAACCAGTAGAGAAAAAGTCATTAGTGTCACAGGCTTCATGGCACCAACAGGGTACCCACAGCAGTGTGCCTTCAGGGCCAGGAGGACAGGCTGGCTTTGCTCTCTGGGAGGTATTTGCCATCTGGGTCCTCAATGGGAAGGGCATGTGTTAGGTAAGGTGCTGTATGCCAGATGAAAGAAATCATGGAACAGTTTTTACTTTACATCACCCAAGACAGAACCATTAATCCAGACCTGGGGTCCAGCTATATGATGACTTTCTTCTTTTGGGATGGTAGTTTTTTGCCATTTCCTTCCACAATAGAAAGGCACACCTTTGATGTGGCAAAGACAAAGAAAAGTCAAAATCACAGATCACCATTGATAACCATTATTTCTTTAATTATGAGCCCAGAATTACCCTATCTAATTTTAGACACTTCATGAAAGTGATTTCAATTCTGTATAGAAAGTAAGTATCCTTCTGCAGAGGGACCTACAGTAACAGGTCTTCTCACCTGAATTCCTCAAGTAAAGCTCTTACAGTGGAGGGGAATGAAAGCAGGTTGCTCTTGAGTAGCAGGTCAGTTCTTCAGAGAGATCTGCTTTATTCCTGCTTCCCTGAGCCAAGCAGGCTCATCCTGCAAGCAGTCAACCAAAAGCTGAAGACACAGAGAAATACAAGAAAAGAACAGCATGGTGCTCCATCTGCTTTGCTTGCAGTGCTACCACACTTTCCCCCCCCTTCTCTTCTTGGAGTCTAACAAGCCCGAGAGCTACTGGGTACTGCTCAGACTCAGACAAGCTGTTTTGATCGGTCACCTTCTGCTTGTCTGCAGCTCCAGTGCTGTTTCCACTCCTGCTTTGCCTGTAGTAGTGAGGGAAACCAGCTCCTGCTTCTACAAGTGAATTGTCAGCCTTGTCTACCTGGTTTTCCTCTAAAGAAGCAAAACCAAGGTAAAGAAGACAATTCTACAAACAAAGCCTGTCATAAAGAATAGGATTTATCTGCTGGTTTTTTTTTCAGTGTTAGTGTTTGTATCACAGTCTCAATATTGTGTGAGATATTTCTTGCAACATGGTACAGAGGGCCCTGTTGCATCCATAGATTTACACTAGGTTGAATTGAACACATTTTCATTTGTTTCTGCTCCCTCACTGAGTATGCTCATTGCTGGTTTTTATTTTCTTTAACTTTGCTACTAGACACAGTATTGATGAGGGAAGAAGCAGGCAAACATCTCCAGCTGCTATACCATGAAATAACCTTCATTTTCCAGTTTATTAACTTTGACCTGAAGGGCACTTGTTGCAGTTACCTATTTGAAGGTAATACGATATCTATAAAAAGTATTTATACTCCACAGTTTCTTTCTGCTTCTTCCCTTGAATATTCTTTAAGAAACAATTAGGACTCTGCTAACAAAATATTTTTATATATAAAAATATTTTAAATATTTTTTATATTTTTATGTATTAAAAATATCACTTTACCAACACACTAATATTTTGCAGGAAGGTGGGGTTTTTGACAACATTTTCTTTGCTTCAAATTGGTGACTTGGATCTACCCTGCAATCATGCTGCTATTGCCTGTCCTGACATGTCTGTCTCTTCCTTTTATTAGGTGAATAGTATCAAAGAGCCTTGGCTTCATCTCACCGGGAAACTGGAAAATTTTCTGCAACCTTAACTTGAAAAGGAAATTCTTTTCCTCCTCCAAATTTATATTTATAAAATAAGTGTCAGTGGTAAGGAGGAATACATATTTCAGATTAACACAATGGATAAGATTTTCAAAAACTTTTATAAATTACACCTGCAAATCCACAGGAACATTGTTATTTAGTTAGGGAAGAATGATAGAGAGTATTCACTGAAAAAAAAAAGGCTTCAATGTCTGAAGTACTATGCTGAGAAATCAAAAAAGATTACTTCTTTCCATAGGGCTTGTGAAGTACATGGCATATGAGAGATGATGGGAAGCTAGAGGTAAATGGGAATAAAATGGAAACAGTACTACTCAGCAATTGATATACAGGAGATTTGAAAAGTGAAATGATAATTTTTATCATCAAATTTGAGATATCGTATAATGCAGGCTTTATTTTCCCCTCAGGTAATTTGTACATATATGTTTAGTTGCTGCTGAATGACATTTGGCATGGGCAAATCTTTGTTTATTTTGGGGAAAATAGGATCTCAGTCATTTCAGAAGCAAGAGAAGTTGTTTTTCTTAATTGCGCATTTAAAGAATTTAGGTTTTAATTGTTATTTATTTAATAATTACAGTATTATCATCATTCAGCAGCTATTCTATGTGCTATTGTCTGTGATCTCTGAGTGACAGTCTTGAAAGATCAGGCTGACTTTAGCAAGTGATCCCATCTTACAATCATGTAAACATGTTTAGCTTTGCATCCTTCCAGTCACATGGATAAGAATCTGTGCTGTCAGTGACTCAAGATTATTTTCTTCAGACAAGCAACAGCAGTTGCCCAGAAAAATTTATATGTTGCTCCAGTATCATAATCCTTTAACATTTTACTAGTGTTTATTTTCAATATAAAATTTGCTGGCACTGAAATTGTTGAAACCAGGATTTTAAACACAAGTATAGATTATATCTACTCCAACAACTTTATCTCTACAATAAATATATACAAATTTACAAATTCATCACACTGTAATTTTCAGCTGATGCTTAAAGTAATTACACATTCTGTGCTGATAACACATTCAAGGTTTGTTGTTTTTTTATGATACCACAAGCTGGCGAGACACCTAGATCAGGCCTGCTAATGCTAATTGGCAGATAAAGCATAAATCTGAGGGAGTCTGGATTCCTGCCTTTTGCCAGTTTTTTGTTGATTGGGAACTGAATTCTTTTTATCCTAGCTTTTGAAAAATGCCAGGCAATTCACTGTTGTCTTTCTTACATGCATTTTAATACATCAGTTCTGTTACTCCTTTAATGCCTTGTTGTTTGTTTTTAATCCAGTAGACTAAAATGGCTTTCTTTTTAACTGCCTTTTAAAATCAATCATACAGGCGTCCCTAATGCAAAAAATAATTGGTTGTGATGACATAGCTATAACATTGATGAGTTTTTATTTCATGTTTATTTGTAGAGGTGCATGACCTAGAAATAATAGCAGTGATAAACTTTGAAATATAATAGTTTACCTGCTCGTCAGGTGAACACACTTGGTCATTACCTCTAAAGATTTTATACCAAATATATCAAACTTTCTAGATTTTCATCTCCCTTCAAGGATGTGGATCTTATTCCAAGACCTGATCCCTACATATTCTGTGGTCTGAGTATGTTTACAGTCTATTCTTTATTATCCTTATTTTTATTATACAAATAAATATAATTTAAAAACAGAATTTCAGAACCTGCTCATACATGGCACAGATCTTATTGAAAACACTTCAGTAATTTATCATAAATGGAAAAGATTGAAATCTTCTTTTTGAAACCATTTTTTGGTGAATTTAGCCCTCATTCTCATAAAAAACCCAACTCTGTAACTGAAGGATCATGGGATCCCACTAGATGTGGGTGAATGTGTAAAGGCAAGGTCATAAAGTAATAGTAGATGATCAGAGAAGACAAAATGACACAAAGGTAATAGATAATTCTAAGCAATCAAGACAGAGTGATTTCAAAAATTACTTTCTGCAGGAAAAGATGAAGACGTGCATTGATAGCTACTGAAAATAATGGTATAGATCCAATCATACCTCAGGAAGGCCCTGCTGTTCTCAGAAACCAAAAGAATACGCTGGGGGAAAACACTCTAAATTTGCTTTATTTCTAATATTTTTCCATGAAACATCCACTGATGGTTAGAGGTGGACAGAGGCCATTGAGCAAGGTAGATTTCTGAGCTGGCCAGTGTGGCTGCTCCTGTGCTAATGACCACCTGCGAGTAAATCACTAGCTTGTGATTGAACAAATTTATTCTTGCCATAGCTCATAAAAACAATTATATTTTCTTTCCTCAAAGCAGAAGCTGCCTTGAATATCTTGGTTTTCTTTTTCTTAGATAGTGTCTCATAATGGTAGAGCTCACACAAAATAGTTGTATTTGGCTACTGAAAGTTTGCTTCAGATAATACACATTGAGATAAAAAAGGAAATAGAAAAAAGGGGTTTAAAGTTGCTAACAGATCTAGTGTGTGCCATTTGTATAATATGGAGACTTGCAGTAGGTCAGCAAAATCTGTGTCATCCTAATACCTAAATTTTTATTGTTAAGTCATTATGTATTATTTTCACTGGGTTTTAAGGTCCTCTGTAACCCATAGGTGGTAACATCAGACAGATCTACCAAATTATTTAAGTCTTAACTTGCAGATCTGTGTCTGCCAACACATGAATCTTGTATCCATTGTTCAGGGAAATCAAATCTTCAGAAGGTGAAAGCACCTGCCAAAATTGCAGACTTTGAGTGGTAGCAAGGGAGCACAGGCTGAGTTTTACTCACCTTTGACACTGAAAACTCCTATGTGTTTGTACTGTAGAGCAATTGCTGTTCAATGAATTGAAGAGTATATATCATTTACAGATAAACATACCTACCTTCTATGTCTATCTAAACCAATTTAGCAAAGTGTCTTCTTCCAGTACAGCATATGGTCTCGGTTTTGCCTTCTCAGGGGCTCCTCTGAGCATGGGCTTGTGTCTTGCAGTACTTTGCCATAAGTCAAATGTCCTTCCTTTTGGTTGATGACTTTATATGCAAGACAAAGATATGACTTTGTGCTACATCACTGTGTGGGTTGCAGGTGAGACTGGATTTCCTGCAAGGAGAACTTACCTGTGTGTCTCAGCTCAGTGCAGACAAACCTATGTTACAGGGAATGTAAACAGAATTTTTAAGAAGTCTCATTTTATCTAGATTTTGGATGCACAGTGATACTTGGATGCCTGTATTTGCTAGAAATGAATTTACCTCTCAGTTGAATTTTGTTCTTTTATTCCTCAACAAAATGGAAGAACATTTTGCTAAAACTAAGCAGACATCTTAATTCTGTTTGCTTTCAGTGTCTGTTTAACATGAGATTTTAACAAAAGCATACCTGTCCTATAGAGTTTTGCACATTTTTTACATTCAATGAAATATTTTTATTGATATAGTATTTTATTCATTATCTTTTCCTTATTAGCCAGCACCATACTGTTACATTGGATGAACCTATTTTTTTCTCCAACCTGTTGGCAAGTTGCTTTATTCATGCTTCTAAATAATGCCTCGTGCTCTGCTCTCTGAGTATAATATTTAAGCCACATGTAGACTAGGGTTAACTTACTGGAAAGGTAGGAACTGGTTAACTTATCATTACCTACAATACATGGAAACAATCAAATTTGAAAGATCATAATAAAAATAAAAATAAAAAATAAAAAATAAATAATAAATAATAAATAATAAATAATAAATAATAATAATAATAATAATAATAATAATAATAATAATAATAATAATAATAATAATAATAATAATAAATATTTTTGGTTTCTTAGGGAGCTGGGCCGTATCTTGACCCAAAGCTAGTAGCAAGATCTGTTCATGCAGTGAAACAGGATCATTGAATTGCAGAGTTGAAAAGCCCCAAAAGAGTCTAATCCATCCCTTTTAGTTCAGACAGACCAAAATAGGCTTCACTGGGTGGACGTCTTGAACAAGAGCATACACCATTGCTCTATACTCTGCTTTCACTTTGCTTTTTGCAAGCTGTGCTCCTACAAGGCAATCCAACGATTTTATTATCCAACATGCTATATTGGGTTTTCTGGGACCCATATTTCTTCAGACACTGTGACAAAATATCTTTATTCTTGAAGACATGGCCTAAGTTCCTTCCTGCATTTCAGTGTATTGCTATGGGGAAAAATTCCTGAAAGGCAGGAATAAGTCCTGCCTGTTGGAGGGATGTCAAAACCCAAGCATAGTTGCACTGAGAGAGAATGCAGAGAGAAAAGTTGCAGAGACAGAGAGAGAAAAGCTCAGTAACAGCAGGTGGGGCAGTAATAGGTCCCACATTGAGAGCAGCAGAACCATTGGCTGCAAATAGTGTTTGTAGCCCATTGCAACTAGGCATGGACATTCCCCTCCTCAGGCAAACCATAAATGTCAATTCGGCTCTGCAAGAGCTGGATATATTCAGAACACATTTAGAAATTACTAGGAATATTAACAGACAGCTATCTTTTATATTAAACCATTCCTCAGAAGACTCCAGCACACTTTGTAGAGGTGTCCAATGACATTTTCAGTTGTGCATTAGAAATCCATTCCATGTGGAGATTTGACTTTAACTCGGTTCAGGAAACAGAAGAACAAGATGACTGTACATATCAATACTTAGGTAACTAATATTTGGGAAATGAAATCTGTGAACCTAGTTTCTGAAATGATGACTATGCTGTGCCCCTTTTGCTAGACAGGATTTGACCTTTCTTGTAACTGAAGCAAGATTCTGTTTTTACAACGGGAAGCAATGAATATCTCTGGCGCTCAACAGAAATCAGAAATGAATGTTACACTGTTAGTTGAAGAATTATATTGATAATAAATGAACATTGTCCCTCAGATAACTATTTTCTGTCTGCTATGGTAGACAGCTCTACTTGCTCTAACTGTTGATTTCAATAAATGCATTCTCAGGTACGTACTTGGTATATATCTGTTTTCTCTGGAAGAAGCTTGTGGTTCTGTGGGAAGATTTGTGCATAACAATGAATCCACCTAAAATAGCTGTATTTTAATGAGTGAATTTATTTGTTTTCAGAG
The DNA here is from genome assembly GCA_037013685.1 of Acridotheres tristis. Lineage (NCBI taxonomy): Eukaryota > Metazoa > Chordata > Aves > Passeriformes > Sturnidae > Acridotheres > Acridotheres tristis. The sequence goes on along the minus strand of CM072886.1, from coordinate 135,489,503 downwards.
GATGCCACTGAACTGTATTATTCCTACTACCACAAGAGCATTAGACATAGAAAGATTCTTTAGGCTTTGGCTTAAATATCAGTGCTGTTTATAAGGAAGAAGAAATGTGTATTGCCTTTTGCACATCAAAATCTGGCATTTGTATCTAGTTATTTTCAGAAGCAAGAATATTTTTATCAGGAATATCAGGTTAGGCATAAGGATAAACTAGAGCAGAATATGATGTGACAAACTCAACAAGAGACCTTATGGTGCAAGGTTGTATTTATTTTAAAATTAATGGATTTCACTCCCAAACATGTATTCTGTCATATTTCAATCAGAGAGACTCCCAAGAACCAAGACATGTCTGTCCAACTGGGCTGATCAGGATCACTTCTAAGGGACACAGAATAAACGACACTGGCCACCAAGTCTTCTTTACTTTCTGGTTGGCAACAACAAACTGGTTTTGGATAAGGTCTTTTATATTCTTCAGGAGTCCACTGTTGTCATAGGGTGACCTTCCACCTCAGAGTCCTTCTTACTTTGCCCATATATCTTGATCTTAACTTCTTCTTTTTTTGTTCCCTAGTTTTGGGTACATTTATAGCTGCCTGGCTTCTTCTTGGGACGGCAGGAAGAGGAATAGCAAAGATGAAAGGCTGTAACCTCAAGTCCTCCCTCTTGCATCTCTACATAGTTTTTCTGCTGTAAACACATGGCAAGACCAACCTAGGCTCAAGAATCACAGATTTATATTGATTATTTCAGTAACAAATGAAATGTCACCAGACTTTTTTTATTACATAAGTGCCTAGTAGGCTTCTATTTTACAGGAGGAGGAAAAGGACTGAATTCATGGCCTTACTGTCTCTGTAATGTCTGAAACTGAAGGCAAGGCCTCTGTATTTGTACACACAGAAAATATGCTCAGTACAGAAGTTATGGTGCAGTAATGTCATTTGACATTCAATTGAACGCAGCAAGTAAATTGTGACGGTGAGAAAGGCTGTGTACAATATACCTTCATACTGGTGCAAACCCTAGTGAAATTAATTCCTCCATTTTGTTCTGTTTCATCAAGTCATTCCCAATGAGTGGTCCCTTTGTGATCAGTGACGTTGATGGAAATGGTGCTTGGAACTGCTGCTCCTGAAAACCATGCGAATCAGAGGAAAAGTGCAGAACCTGGGTCTGGGTCTTCTGCCTTAGTTTGTGTTCAGAGGATTTGTAGGGTTTCTTCTACACCTTTATTTGGCATACAGAGGAATAGACAAAAAATGATTCTGAAAGTATGTTTGGAAACTCATAGAAAATGTTCTTCATGACCTACCAAGCCATGTTAAAGACTAAGTTTTGCAAGTCAATCAGTGCCTTGAAGTTTCATTTCTTATTAGTGGAAAAAGTTTGTGTTGACTGTGGCTCAGTCACCCAAATGTATTTGAGTCTCCTAAGAAGTGAAAAATCCTTAGCTCTACAACAGAATTTGGCAAATGGAGATGGAGGGCAGGCACACAGAAGATGTGGATGAAAGTGAGACCACAAACAATGAATGAAGTCTGAAGGCTTAGACTGTCCCAGGTTACATCTGAAATAAGTTCTGTCAGATCACTGCATCAGTTTACATCATATGCTAGTTTCCTTTTACTTGCCTTTGATGTGCAGCCCTTGGCTATGACACTAATTCTACCTGCAATGAATGAAAAGGAAATTGTCTGCCTGATGGTGACTGGGGTATATTTCTAACTGTAAAGTGAAGTAAATCAAAGCCAAGACTCAGAAGCAGTTGCTGTCCTGAAAAGCCAAGTATTTTATTTTACATTGTGCACAGGACTATGTTCATTGCCTCCCTCTGTCACTAACTGAAAAGGAAAAGCAGTGTTTTGTAACCATGACATATCCTGTTATCTTCCTCAAGTAATGAGCTCATCCAGATTACTCCAAGGGGATGCTTACATTTTATCAGTGGCGCCTTGTTGCACAATTTCCAGCTTCTTTCTTGAAGATACAATAAAAGATTTATGTCTGAAGGACTATGATGTGGTTTTCATCTAAGAGCAAAACAATTCCTTCTAAAAAAAATACCGTATCCCCAAATGATTTCATAATTGCAAACAGCGTTGATGAGCTCCGTGGCTTAAATGAGTTTATAACATATTTGCTGTGTTTTCTAGTGAATATTTTTTGGATGCACTTAGTAAAATCCCCCTGCTTTTTTAAACTGACACACAATAAGTGTGATCCATTAGTTGATGTCTACTGTAATAAGTAATTTTTTCCTTTAATTTCAAATTTTTTCAAATATTTATCTCTCATTCTCTCTTTGTGTGTGTGTGTGTTAAACAGTTTCAAATTTGAAAGTCAGCCATGTTTCCCATTACCAGACATCAGAAAGGCTTTTTTCTCTTTGTGTTTTCATGCCACTTGAGCATAAGCAAGTTTCAGAATGCTGCGTGTTTTTGATGTATGGATAAAATTCACATCTTCTTGGTGCCGAAAGCTTATCTGCACTGCAGATCTCAATTGGATATTCTGTTCTCATCCCCTGCTCTGGGCTCAGGTTGTTAACATCATAATTTCCACAGGCAAATAATTCACAATTCCTGCAGCGTGGACAGGAGAATTGTCCTGTATCAGTAATGTCAACATGCACAAAAATATTTTATAGTGCACCTTGGATTAAAAGAATTTCTGAATCTGAGCTGCTACCAGGGAAGAAACATGAGACATTGATTTAAAAGACCAGTAACATGATTTTAGGTAACACTGTCTAGCTGGTTAGAATTACTTTATCACACTGAATTATGAACATTGTCTTATTATGTTGGTTGTTTTATTTCTTTTTACACTAATAGCATTTGATGTTAGAAATGTGTTGTGTTTTAGCCTGTCTGTGGTAAAGTCTGTTAATTTTACTTGAAAGACTTTCTGAGTGCTTTTTGGAAATAATTTACAGCATACTAGTTCTAATTTGTGTTATGGAATTCCCTTATTCTTACTGCTACATCTGGTAGAAAATAACATCTCTTTTTTTTCAGATACATCTCAGCTGTCTTGGATCAAATCAGTGTTCTCCTTTATCCAGGATATGTGTCATCTAAGATTGGCTATGTCTGAGGACTAAATTAAGGCAAAGCATGTATGTTGATGTTCTCAGTATTGCCATGAAGTTGGGAATTCTGTAGCCTAGTAAGAAAGAGCATTTCAGCTGCCCATTCAGTGCCATGACATTAAATTTCTCAGGGTTAGTTTCAACCTTTGCATCCCCATGCTACACACAAGAGACACAAGTCATTCTGGATCTGGATCGGGGTCTAAATTTTGCCGAAGTTTCTGAACTTCTGCATTTTTCATTTTTCATCAAGAATTTGCCCAGGTCGCCTTTATTTCCCAATTGTTAAATTTTTGCTGGCATTAAGCTCTAGATATTAAATTAGACTATCACCACTAACTTCTGACAAAATGGGTAAAAAAGGATGGTTCTAATTTCAGAAGGGAGCAATTTAGCAAATAAGGCATGGACTCACTGTCCATTCCAGTGATTAGCTGTGAGCAATTAGTGCAGCACCTTGTGGAGCCCAGGCTTGGCAAGGAAATGACCTCTCTGGGACACATCAGTTCCAGGTGAGGCACAGGTTAGTTGTGAGATGTTTTGATCTGGTTACGTTTCTCTCACAGTTGAGATCTGAGGGTGCTCTGTAGCTTACACAAAGACTGAGGAAAGCTGTGGTCAAGGACAGAGTGGGAAAAGAGCAGTGAATTAGGCTATAGGCTTTGGAAAGAACATCAAAGCATTTCAGCTTCTTATAAGTCTCAGAATACTGCATGCCTTTGCATTCAGATTCCTCATTCATTTAACCAGTATTGCAATGGGAATGGAAACAACAGAACATGAATCCACGGAAACAAAGGCGTTTGTATTATTCTGTGTGGCCCTCAGAAGCTGCAGTTTGGATATAATTATGACTCAAATGAAAGGACATTAACAAAGCAAATGAAATATTTTGTCTCTAATCTGTTCCAAAGAAAGCTTTTATGATTGCAGATTTCATAGATAGTTTTGGACACTCTTCTTCAGAACACTATTTAAAACAGGTTATTTATCCTTTCAAATGGATCTATCTTTACTGGCATCTGAAAAATTTGTTTAAAAATATTTATTATACAGCTGATCTGTCAAATTCAAGTAGAAAAAAAACGAATTAACATTAGTTCTTTAAGGATAAAGCTGTGGTGTGGGGAAAATCAGAAAAATGTTGTGCTATGAGGAGTTCTTTATGGATTTAGTTTGCTCTTTCAAGGATTTTTGAGGAGAATAAGGCAGAGGGACTAATAGGCAAGGAAACTTCTAAGGGAACCTCTGCTTTTAGGTGTTCATATAAGGGTCTTTGATTAATTCTACCTAGTCTTAGGTACTTAATTACCTATTTGCTTACTAATTACTTAACTACTTCCTGTGACTATAATTGCCATCATGTCCCATGGTAGCACATGGAGAGAGACTCAGGTACCTGAACAAAGGTTTTCAGAGCTGAGAGGTGAACGTGTGATCAAAAAACTGATTCTAGATTAAATAGCCTTTACAAGGAAATACATTTTACAGGCTTCTTTTTTTGCATCTTGTGTATCTTAATTGGCATTGAGGTCAATGCAGAGTAACATCTTCAGTTTTAAGACTCCTTTCTTTGCTACAGAGCATATATAATGTAAGGATTGGGTGTTGAGGGCTAGTTCCTGTCTGGAAGAATCTGTAATTAATCATCTAACTCAGGTCTTAAATTGGACAACCAGAAAGAAAAACTAATTTGAAATCTGAAGACTTAACTTTAAAGTATTGAAAGTACCTTCAGTATATGGCAATAAATAGATGGGGAATACAAGGAAAATGTTCCATGGTTGTAGTGCTCAGGTCCTATGCTGTAACACTTTTTATACACTGTATGACATGCTTACTAACTGGTCATAGTCTGCTTGCTCAGCTAAATCCTGTATTTGAGTAAAATTTTCAGTTTCAGTTTTGCCTTCCAGAATACTGAATTCTGAAATGTCCTTGGTAGGTCTGCATTGAGATTGACAGATGTGTGATGCTTAGCAAGGGACTTGGCTGCTTGGTCGTTTGTAGACACACCTGTGCCCATCCCTCTCCACACCCAGCAGGTGAATGTCAGCTATTCTCTGCCTGTGAGACAATTGCAGTAAATTCTGCTGAGAAATTGCCCAAAACTAATGAAGCTTTTCAGTTTTTGGACCCTCACTTGTTTGCAACCAGCCCGCTTGAGGCAGGCACAGGTCTGACCTCAAAAGGTTGTGCAGATGTACCAAACCCTGCAGTCAGGTAGTTCAAAACCTCAGCACTAGTTTGGAGGGCAGCCTTGGAAACTGTTCATTGTTATTCAAGTTATACAGTAATTTGCTGCACATGGCTGTAGGTTCTGTATAGGGACACATAGGATCTCTTATCATCTTAGCACTGATTTTCAGAGGCAATGCAAACAAGGTGTTTAACTTCCTTGTGATGCAGTTTCCTCACCACAACGATGTCAGGGACCTGCCCCTTATAAAACACCCTGAGAGCAACCAGTGGGAAGGATCATAAAGGTGAATAATGGGAGGTTTAATTGGGTTTTATCGATAAAGCCTTTTGACATCCTGTGATAAAGGATATTGACTTCAAGTTATTATTAAAATATTATTAATTTATATTTAGAATTAAATGAATTAAATATTAATTATTATTTCTAATTAAATTTATAAATTTTTAGTATTTAATACTCAGTGGTATTCTCTTTTCCAGTACTCATACCAGTCAACCTCTAAAGTGTGAAAGTTTTCCTCTCCAGAAGCTGCTTCAGTGTTACTGGGTGGAGAAGTGGAGGCTCCATGGCATGCCAGATTACATAAAGCAGTGTCAGAGTTGGACTGCTGTCATCCATGCTGATTTCAAACACAGAGCTGCCACTGGCACATTTACAGTTTGTGCCAGGAGACCAGTCTGAGTTAGTAATCACTATTTGTCTTGTGCTTTAGAGTGGGTGTCCAAATGCTTCAGTCCATACATCATCAGGGTGACAGAGTGTTTAAGGTGACTGGGCAGAGGACTTTGATGACTTGGAGAACCACAGTTCTGAGAATCAGGCTCCCAATTCTTTATCTCACACAGTTCTGTGTGAGTAACTCCTGTAGGAGCCTTTGTCCAGTGGTACTCCAGACACTGACATTCAGTAGTGCAGAGTGCTGTCTGCTGGATAACAGCCACCTCTGGATGAGTCTTCAGAAAGAAAAGCTGCAGGAATGCCATTTCTCATCAGCTGGTGTCACTGCTTGGAGCCAGATGTTCGCAGCTGGGTGTGGTAGTACAAAATGGTCTAGGAAAGAAAGAAGAAAATGTTTAATAGGAAACATTAACATTCTGGCTAAGCTATGGGCAAATGCAGCAATCCCTTGTTTACAACAATAACTACTGGAAGCTGCAGAAATAGACCTCTGACATTTAAAGTAGTATGTTGACTCTTTTTGATCAGACAGGAGATAATGTCATGTGCTTATTTTACCATAAACACTCCTAATAAAGACTCAGCATTTCAGCTATTGGCAAGAAATAGAAGAACATGAAGTATCTTTTCACTATTCAAACACCAGGGTGTTTGAAAATATGTAGTTGCCTGCAATTGTACTTTGTATTTCTTAAACAGTCTTTGCAGTCAATATCTTGATTTATGAATATGTGATAACCTGATAACTGGAAATCTCAGAAGTGAGACAATTTGCCTTTTGTTCTGTTTCTTTCTAAAATAATCCAGTCTCTGGGAATGGGGAATGTTTATGGTGAACAACGGGGACTATATTAAAATATAAAAATATAAATAAGGAAGCGCTTAATGGCCTTTGGTAACACAGCACATAATGCACACACAGTTCTCCCATGTTTTAGGAGGATAAACATTCCCTTTTTCTGTGGATATCTGATCATCTCACAGTGGCTGGTGAGTCACACGATGTGAAGCGGGGTAATTCTGGCAGGACCAGTTTGGAGAATGAGCAAGAAGTCACAGAGAGTTAAGCACCTAAACATGCACCAGGCCAGGAGATGAAAGTGACCACAAGAGGGGCACAGGCTGCTGTGTTCGATCCCCTGCACCTGCTTGTTAAGTGAACACACAGCTCCCAATTAGAGACCCAAACTGGTTATATACATAAAAGAGAGTTGGGGCTTCAGAGCTGGATCCCAAACAGCCACAGAGCCATTTTTCTAGCTGGCAAAAAAGGCTGAGGCCAGCTGAATATCATGAGTCCTGGGTTTGGGCTAGGAGCATTTAAACTCCTACACAGTCTTTAGATTTCTGGAGTGAGAAGCCTAAGAATACATATGCTTTTAAACACAGAGCAGAGATATTTGTCCCTTTTAGAAGAGAGTTGCTGTGACACAGTGCTCCTTTTCATTATTATTTTTCAGCTCAGTGGTTAGTACACTCATTCAGGATGTGGGTGACCCAAGTTCAGTTCCTTCCTCTGCCTGAGGGGCTGTAAACTCACGTCTCATACTTCCTTGGAGAGTGCCATAACCACCAGCTTATGGACTATTCTTAGGGTGGGGGACATTAAGTCCATCCCCTTGAAGTGGTTCTTATTTGCATCTATCCTTTTTCCCTGTCTCAAGAAATGGGTAAATACGTCATCTGAAAAGGAGCAGCTTCAGCAGGAATGCTTCACAGAGCCCTTCTCTTGTTCATTCAATTTAGCCTAGAGTTGAGACCAGTTTCCTGAAAAGTGGAAGCTTTGATTCCTCTAGGGCTGAGGGGTAAAATATATTTTCCATGTCCTGTGCCAGTGCTCTGACACTTAGCCATAAAGGGTAAGACTAAGGATGTACAAACAACAATCCCTTTGGGGGATCGATCTCAAAATGACTTCCCAGTTAGGGAAATTTGTGGTCAGAATCCCAGTGGTAAAACTGTCCAAGTGTAAAGGTACAAATGTATTTCAAATAGCAATTTGCCATCTGTAAAGGTACATATTTTAGCTTCCAGGAAGTTCTTACTTGAAGACTAGCATTTTATTAAAAATCACTATAGTGGCTTAACCCAGAAGGACACATTTTATTCTGCCTACTGCCCTGCAATATAGATCTGTATGATGACTTTGTTGAAAATCTTCCCCTATGTGACACTGATCCTACACTACTTAGGAAGGAGCATTTCTAAGTGCCAAGTATGAGACAGAGGAATGGCAGGCTGATTCCAAGTCCAGTTTAGGTAGCCTAAATAAGAGAATTTCAGTGTGGATAAGCTGGGTTAGTCCAGTTATTTATCTGTTGTCAGATATATCTGACAGGAGAATGACTGCCAACGCCAAGAAACAAAAATCAAAAGGACTTTAAGAAAAAGTACTTGCTGGTCAGGATAAGTCCAGGATCCACACTGGTGTTGACTCAGATTCAGCAGTGATTTGAGGAAGAGAAAACTCAACTCTTCCCAGGTCTGTGGTCACACTGCTGCTCCTCAGGACTCAGAGCACAGCCCAGCACGGGCAAATGGGGGCAGCAGCCAAGAGCCCCAGTCCCTTCTTGCTGCTGTATAGAGGCCAGGAACGCTTTGCACATGGGAGCACCAGGAAGCAGCCTGTGGAGTCCTGATGGCATCTTGATGGAGCTTGGTTCAGAGCTTAGGAGACCGAAGAGCCTAACCTGCACTTTCTGTGCTGCCTGCACTGGGTGTGAATGAATGCCCGTGCCCAGGGAGTGCTGTTCTCCAGCTGCATGAAAGCCTCTCTGTGTCTGGGAAGCCATGCGTGCATCACACACAGTCCCTGAAAGTCAGATAACTCTCCTTACAACCCTGAGCAATTACACTGAATTACCTCTATCTCAAGCATATCTGCTGCTCTTAAACTACCCAGTGACAAGGCTTGGAGGAGATGGATTTTTTATCGTGTAAACAAGTGGAGCAGACAGCATTATGTGTCAGAGACCAGGCTGCTTCATTGTTTTTAAATACCATTTTCTTAGACGGCTTGCAGAGTTATCTGCAGACTTTCCCTAAAATAAGGGACACATCTAATTGATAGCTGATGCCCAGCATAGTTAATATTGGTTGAACTGATGTTCTAATGAGCCAGTGTGCAGCTGATAAGCTACTGGACAACTTCCCTAGCTTGTTAAACAGTGATAAATAGTGTATCACTTGTCGAGGCCAGAGAGACTGACTTCTCAGGGTAGCTGAGACAAAGCCAAATGCAACCTAATCCAAGCCCTTATCTATACCTTATTTGAAAGACCTTATTTGAAGATCTCTGATTGTCATAGTTTGATAAGGGTCCATATACTGTGAATTTATAGGCCTGTTGTTCCCACCATATTTATAACCTCATCAAGGTAGGGTTATTTTTTTTTCTTTTTCTCGCTTCATGAAGAAGTCTCTGGGGGATCATTTCCAAGCAATTGAATTTAGTTACTTCATACAATGGCAGGTGAAATTAGTGCAAAGTAACAGGAGCTAGATTAATGTGATTTCAGGAAATAATCCATAAAAATCTTATGAGGCCTTTAGCAGGTTGTAAATTGGATTTTAGGCACAGGGAGAGAGAGAAAGAAAACTTAAAATCCTGAGGAAAATAATCAGTCAGTAATGAGAAGTGCTAACATTTTAACACTTTATGATGAAATAAAATGCTGGAGAAAAAACCCATAAAAATGACTAACAGTGACTTTTTTAATGAGATGAATGATTAAAATTGTGATTATAAATGTAAATATATGCCTCCTGCTTTTCTTACCAAACAATTGATCCATTTATCATCAAAGAGCTGCAAATCAATAAGAACAAATTGAGATGGAAAGAAAAGAAAAATGTGTCTCAAATAGTTGCCCATCCCATGCCTACAATGGGGAACTGATTTTTTTCTTAGTCTAGTCATTAATTTTCATCATGTATTGATAAAGATTTGTGAGCGAGGAGCAATAGGTCTGATGCCTTTGGTTTGAGGAGTGACCAGCTTGTATTCTTTAAAAGGACTTATTTTCAAGTATTTTCCACATTCTTTGTAACCCCTTTAGTCATTCTTTCACTGCAAATGGAAAATAAAGTTTTGAAAAATTGTGTGCAATCCTATTTTAGTTGTTTAAAAGCTAGGTCATGATAAAATAAGAAATGTCTGTAAGAGCTTGGGATTTTTGATCATTTTTTATGATATACTCCAGACAGCTTTCTTATCTAGAAAAAGTCATCAATATCTTAGTGCAAGCATCTCAGCAGAGAATGGATGGCGAATTTCTCCCTCTCAGCACAGGCATTTAGGAAAGGAAAGGTCCTGCTTTAAAATGTGTGTCGCTTCTCCAAGCAGGGTCAGGACAGATCCCTGTCCCACAGTCACAGCATACACAAGAAAACAAAGAGAGAAGGAGATCTTCATTAGGAAATTAGACAGACCATGGCTGCTGGCCAGTTTTTGTGTCATGCATGCAACCATATACCTAAATTATCTTTCTTCTCCTCCCTAAAAAGCCTGGCCTTATCCCTATTGGTTTTTGGGGTTGATGCCTGACCTGTGCTATCTCCTAACAATGTGCTGGCACTGATGGAGTAGTGGTAGCTGGTGCAGGTCAGAACATGCCAGGGTACATGTGAACAGTGGTGGTGGTCTTGAACCAGAGCTCTGGCATCTCTTATTTTGCTGGCATACATGACTGATACAACTACTCTTTCCTGATTGTAGATGTCCTAGCGTGAGCTGTCTAAGGCTTAGCACTTCACTGTAGTTTGTTTTTATACAAAACTCCTTATTTTCAGATGGTGATGAATCTCTTACATAGATGGGTAACTGAAGAAGATGAAAAGAATTATCCTTTCTCTCCTTTGACTATACAGAAGTTCAATATGCCTAACTTAGTTTTAGACATCTAACTTCATCTGCCTTACAACGCAGGAGATGAAACCCACTATATCTATCCTGAAATGCAATTGCTTGAATTTCATGGGCCATGAAAACCAGCTGAAACCCAAGGTACTTTGTGATTTGCAAAAATTAATGGTTTTGTCATTGTCCTTTATTCAAGAAGGTAGGTCATTACAAGGGAAAGTCTTCCATAGAGGCCCTGAGCTGCTTTCTTTAGCCCTGTGGAGGTTAGAGCTGGAACACAGAGGAGCTTTTATTTGATGTAGAAGCCGTGCCAAGCAAAAACAGGGAAGAGGAGCTGATGGCATAGACCTCAGGGTACAGTGTGGCCTGCTGAGCCCCTGTCCAGGGGAGGTTCACAGCAGGGCTGTGCTTGGACTGAGGACCAGGATACACAGAAATCCCACCCCATCCTGCGAGCAGACTCCACCTGCAGCACACAGCAAAAATCTGGGCTCAGTGGTGACACAGACTGTCAGGGAGGCTTACTTACTTCTCATTTGGCCTCTTCCCATCAGCATTTTACTGGTGAATAATTCGTCTGGGAAGGATGATTTTATTATACAGAGAATCATACAGTAAACACCTTGGAGAGAATTTGAATGTAAGGGTATAAAATTGATTTCCTTTCCCACAGAGAAATAACTTCGTAAGCATAAAGATACTAGATGTACACTTCATGTCAAAATAAGTACAGCCATACTAGAGGAGGGAAGGAGGGGTTAAGCAGTTCATTTGCTAGATTAGTATATCCTGAACAAAATTTCCCTTCGTCTCCAGCTGTTTATGGATTTACCATTTACAAAGAATGATATTAATATTTGAATGTCTGTTGGAGATGAAAGAGAATGAGCAGAGCAGGTGTGAAAGGGAAATGCTGAGCCCTTCTGAGACTTGCACATTGCAGGAATGACATTCTGCTGATGAGGGAAAAGTGCTCAGCACGTCACTGAAAGTTTTTAGCAACCAAAGGCACCCCAGTGAAGGGGTAGGTAAATAAACTAGATGAAGATTACAGTAATGGACATAAACGCTAGCTGGTTGTTTAATGGAGTTTCATGCAATTATCAGAGTAATGCTTTCCTTTCTTCCCTCTGTATTGGAGGAGATTTTGGATTTTGCTAAAAGCTAGGAAACTGACTTTCCAAGTTCCTCTACTGCTCTCCAATTTTCTGAATAAAGAAGTTTTTTGAGGAATAAGGACACAGAAAACATCATTGGGCTGGAATTGAGTCACAAAATCAGGATCTTGTCAAAATCCGTATCCCTGCCAGGCAGGTGAAGCATTGCACTGGAGACCATCTCCTGGAGGGTCCTTGATGATTGCAAGGGCCCTGTTGAAGATGAAAAAGGGGATTTGGATGCATGTAAGAAAGGAAGGAGAAAGGAACAGAACGTGAGCTGACTAAAATGAGCCTAGGTAGGAGACACAAGTGAAGATGTCAAATAAACAGACTGCTGTGAAAAGGTAACAAAATTTCATCCCAACAGATTAAGGCAGGAAGGCTATGGCAAGCTTCACTAAAAATAAGAACTGCAGCCACATTTTTCTGAGTCACAAGGATCTGGGATGCAAAGCTGAAAACATTAAGACCAGCACCATACTCTCAGCTGTCTCTTTCACTTCTGATTTTATTTCAGAACTGCTAACTGTTCATGTAACTTATTTTCTTGAGAGGTAGGAGTTTAGCTTTCAAAAAAGCTGTTTAACTGCAAAATGTAGGAGACCAGATAATTGAATTTTCCAGTTTAGATTTGATCTAATTGTCTCAGTTAGTTATAATGTGAAATGGAAGAAATTTCCAGAAGACAAAAAGAAGCTTTTGTGCTAAAAGCAAACTCTGAAGACTTTTGTGGGCATTGTTATTTTGAGGAAAGAATAAAAAATAATCTACAGGAAATGTTTTTTTAGAATGAAAAGGTAGAGACTGCAGTTTGCAAATAAAAGAAACTATGCAAGAACACTGGAGCCATAAGTCCATGAGTTATTGTATCTGGCATACTTTGTGATGCCCTTATTTTCCAAGGGGAGAAAGAGTAGCAGAGCTCTTCCTTTCATTTGCACCGCTCCAGTGAGGAACCTTAAGCTGTGGACTTTTTCAGAATAACACACATTTTCTACTGAGCAGACAGATTGCATGGGCAGAGCACTTCTGTCCATGTAGTTTATATGAGACTGGAATTTATTAGCACAGTGTTTTTAAAGTGCAATAAAATGCAGCACTCACATCTCTCTGGGGATCTGTATTATGTAGAGTGTTGTGACTTGAAAAGAAGAAGTGCTGTCATATTGTGCTTTACCACCCAACTTGCAGGAGCAAGCATGGTTAGGTATTTAAAGAAAATACATTGGTATTTTCAGCAGGGCTGAAAGAGAGTTCTTCCACACCAAGGCAGTGAACCATCTGCCTAAAAAGCTTGACATTCCCCAGCCAAGTGGCAAAAGTTCTCTTCTCTAAAAGTTCAGGGAAGAAGGAAATAACACAGGCAGCTCCTCTCTATTAGCAGCACTTAAGCTACCCAAGGGTAGATTGTGCAGTGCCTGTTGAATGAGAACTCTCCTGGACTTTCTTTCCCACTTCAAGGGTTTATTATCTGAATGGCTTGCCCTGACCAGCTGCTAGGTGTGCTGCTAGAAGCCATATCACACTGCTGGCCTCTCAGTCAATCCCTGGGGCTCTGTGACAAACTGATGGCACATTCCTCCTCTCCCCCACATCAGAAAGGAATCTCCTTGAATATAATCCCCACGTGCAAAAACCTAGTTGAGGTTTAAGAACCACTTTAGACTTCAGTGGTGTTGTGCCTACTGGAATGACATTCACGTGCTGGAGAATTCTTTAGGACATGCACAATTTATCTGCCCTGGATGACTCAGTATTGGACTCAAGGCTGGGCTTTCAAAGTGTTGTGGTGACTTTGCCTTCAGTTCCACCTTTCTGGTTTTAGCTTTACCTGAATAGAAGTAAACTATTATTAAGAAAAGAAAAATTGTGTTTAGAGAATTCTAGTCTAAAGAATTTCAATGAGTATAAAATATAGGGATGCTATTTGGAGAAAATCTATTTGTGAGCCAGTTCTTCCACTGTAATTGCCCTTAAATAGGTAAAACTTACTGTTGCAGGTTCGGTTTGGAAATGAAAAACTATTTTTGTTCAGAAGCAGAACAGTTTCTTCATTTTTTCATTTTCCCATTATAAGTATTGAGGTAGTTAGTTCAACTGTTTCTCTTTTTGAAGATTGAATAGTTTCATTTTTTACAGTTTTACTAGTGTGACATTCTAATATAAATACATACATACACACACACACACACACATATATATATATATATATATATATATATGCACTTATATATACACTTATATGTATTAGTGGCTGACCTTGATGAAATTAAGCTGAAACCAAGAGATTTTTCAGGTTTGCTTTGCTTCAGCTGTGTTTGCTTTGGTAGTTTTGGCTTTATTTTTTGATGAAGATGCTAAAGAAATAAGATAATGGCTTATTTACTTATTAAAGTCTTAGGAGAAGAAATGAACTTTCTTCTCATTTACCTCCTCCCCGAGAAAGCGAATATTCCTATATAAACTTCTCAGCAGGAAAGCATTCAGAAACTCTGTCCTGGACCTTTGTTTTATTTGTTAAGGAACCCTGAAGATTTCATTTGACTTCATTTCTGTCTTGCTTCCTACCCTTCTCCCCCTCACCTGTTTCTCTGAGTTGTCCAAGTTGAGAGTACCTACCAGAATGCAGTGTATATCCAGCATATATTATTGTCCTAATTAGTGTATTCTTGCTTTTTTCTTTAGCAAATATCTGTCAGAAAAAAGGCACAAGTTTTCTTTCGTTGGTGACTCCATGACTGTTTCTGTGTCACTACAAACTGTGATTCAAGATCCATGACAATTTAGCTGTGGCAGCTGAAGAAAAGGTGTTCATATGTGCCCACATCAGTTTGTCCTCTCAACGTGTTGAGCCCTAATAGCTGAAGTCACAGGAGATCAAGGAATCCAGTGCCTTTAATGGTGACCCACGTTAGTGTGCATGCACTGTAGAGGAATTCAAGAAATCCTTCTTTTGCAAGGATTTGCATTAGGATTCTAGTTTTGTTGCACGCAGTCATGATGGAGACAGTTGTTTTTCTGTGCTTACATCCCTATGTGTCTTGGAGAGCACAGAACACCAAAGCAAACAAAGTGTTTTACACAAATTCCTTCTCCTGTCTCTGTCAGCTCCAGAAGATGAGCAGGTATGTGGACATTTCCCCACTACACTGCAAGCCCAATCATCCAGTCAAGCTGTTCTCAGTTTTCAATCTCCTATAAAGTGTCAAGAGCTGGGCATCATAAGATACTGGATATGAAGGGCAATGGTTGTATAAGTTTTATCTTCTTAAATTTATCTGAGTTATCCCTACTGAGGTAGAGCAGCCAAATAAATGAATAATGTTACAGTGTCAGCACACCAAGATTTTTGTGCTCAGTTGAACTCAGATCTTTTAATTGTCATCAACATGGTATGTAACAACATCCATTCAGGGGTGAATGAGTAGGTGTCAATAGTTTCAATATTCTATTAACATATTAAGCTATTAATTATATAATCAGAACACACACACATACACGCAACACCCAAACCCATAACCATAAAAACTGTACAGTTAGGATGTAAACATGTGAGGAAGCAAAAATAAAGATAAGAATTCAGCTGTAGTGCAAAGTTGTCCACAAGGAAGCAAAATCTTAATACATGAAGCATCAGACAACCTTAATAGTATGTGGCTTCACCAGCTGCTCCTTTAATTACAGCATGGAATTTAGCATACATTAATTGTAAGGTTTTATCATCTAACCAGAGAAATAGAAAACACTATGGACATGACTATATTTATACAGAATCAAAAATGAAATTGTCTCAAACTTATTTAACCTTCCCTTTTCTGCCAACAGCAACAATAACAGAAAATCATCTGTGTCCTGAGGTTAAATACTCAGTCTTTCAGCCTGAAATGTGAATGTTTTGGCAGTGCTGAAAGTCTATTAAAGGAGAAGTTTTGTTTGAGATTGTTTTGGAACCAAAGCTATTTGGAGCTCTATTAGACCTCATTATAATGGAGGAGGGCGCGGGCAGATGTTCAAAAGCAACAAGGTTGCCACATCTTACCAGGGTATGGCTCATCAGCTGAGCAATGGTAACTGGCCAGTTGCACAAACTTACCCTCCCTGGTTGTAAAGTAAAACCTAATAGCTTAACTAATGAGTCATTAAAGCAAAGTAACTCCATGCTTTTGCTTGTATGCCCACAATTAGACTGCATTGGAGCTCAAGTTTTAGTGCCAGGCACTATGGGTAAGTTTTGAAGCGATTTTGGAGGGATTTAGCACCTGAAGTCACATTTTCAAAGGTGGCAGGGGGGTTTCACGAGCTCAGAGGCTTAGCTCCCCTGTGTCTAGCGCCCACACACACATGTTTGAAGAGAGTCTTTCTCAAGAGGGAGCTCAAGTCACTCAGGCCAGGAGGAAAGTGATGAGAAAAAGCCTTGAGGTTTCTTGCAGGGAAGGGAAGAAGTGGAGGAAGTGACGCAGAGGATCCTGACCACCTTCTGTGGTTGGTGAACTTTGTGGAAAGACCTAGGGAGTCTCCAGTTTCTTATTCAAGGGAGAAATTCACCGAGCATTTCCCCTGCTTTGTTATACCACAGCTTGGTTTCTAAATCATTCAGACACTTTGGAAAATGCTGTCCTAAATGTCCACTCCTACTCATTAAAATCAGTGGGTATCAAAGATTTTTGGTGGGAATGGCAGAGGGCCCTTACGAAGTTGCACTCCCCTTGCTTGTGACACGAACAGAGCCTGTTGTGTGAATGTGGTGTTGTGTTCATTCCAGGGCCATCTATTATTCTCTGGGTAACAGAAAATGCCATTTATTTCCATTTATGCAGATCATAAATCAACATGATATTAGCAGCATGTGATCTAATGCTGCACAGTGTGCATCAGCATGAGAAGAACAAATCTGTTCAAAGTTCTGGAACACTTAAATGTCCCTTTTTCACTCCCTTTTTCTCCTTCCCATTGTTTTAAAACCATTTAAATAAGACCTTCTACAATCATTACAGGGTGGGCTTTTTCTCTCTGGGGAAGAACAAGCATTGCTGGAAACTGCTCTCTTCTAGTTTGCAGGGGAGGAAGCTTTTTAACATCTTTCTGGTTTTCTATTATCAGGAGAACAAGCATGTTGCAAATCAACCTCCCAGATGTGGCAAAAAAAGGATGACATTTATTAACAAATCACTGCATCCAGATTGGGAGGTTTTCAGTTATATCCTGGTTTTAATACTGTGAATCTGTCTGTTACAAAACAGGAGAGAATAATATCTCATCCTTGTTGTCATTCATAGATTACTAGTTGCTGTTGCTTAAAGAGACATGTATTTGAATGTCAATGAGATCAAGGAGAGAAAATGAACACCTTTGTGAGATGACATAGTGCCTGCTTCAGGTTGTACCTACCCAATGGCTCTGGTGAGCCATATTGCTACTGCCATCCTAAAATTAGCAGGTGGAGGTGCAGGATGATTTGAAAGTTCACTAATTCCAAATGGGTGTGAGCTCAGATGTAGCTGGTACTAGAAGGGCTAAGACCAGGCCAATGTTCAGGACTAAGCCTCTCCTTCCCTTACTGCTCCTGGAACCACATAAGCCTGGCTGGGTTTATGCCTTTCTACCTGGGTAGAGAGTTCTGAAAGGAAACAAAACTCATGTCTTGACTTAATGCTGGAAATCTCATTAAGGGTTTTGAAGGAAATCTACTTAAAACATTAATTGAAGTATAAGGAGGTGCTTAGTGCACACCCAGTAGATGGGGAGTTGTACAGCAGAGGGGCTATGGGGAGGAAAGAACCATGGAGTTTTGTAGGTGTCTGCATAGGCAGAGTATCATAGTGCGTGTGATTCTCTTTCCATGGCATGGAGAGGTAGAACAGTGCTATCAGTTTGAAAATTGACCTACACAATGGAAGTGTTGTGACACACTTAAGGGTTAAAAAAAAGACTGTCAGAAGGGCTGAACTGGAAGGTCCTCAATTCTCTCAGTGTAGCTTATCACTTGATTGCTCTCCATTTCTAGATGACATGGGTAATGCTAGACTCTTTTCTTGCAGCATCCATGTACTTGACAAGATCATTTTGTCAAATGAGGTCAAAACATGTTTTTTGATTGCTTTCAGGTATATGATGATACTGAAGAGGTTATGGAGTCTCCCTCACTGGGGATATTTAAAAACTGTCTAAAAGCTGTCATGGTTTAGGAACAGTATTCTCCAATTTAGTCTTCCCACTGAAACCACTCCAAGCCATGCATTGCTTACTTGTTGCCTCCTTTCACCACTTCTTCCCTGCAGTGGGATGAAAAGGAGAATTGGCGGCACAAAGGGTAAGGATTATGGGTTGAAATAAGGGCAATTTACTGGAAACAGCAATGAGATAAGAAAAACAGTAGGAGCAGCAATAATGAGAGAGGGTACAAGAAAAGAAGCATCATTGCTCACTGTGGAAACCCCAAGCAATAGAAAATACCCAACCACTCCCTCTGCCATGCTACCCCACTGCTCCCAGCTCAGATCCAGCATTATCCAACCACTCCCTCTGGCTCAGAACTGGTGTTACCCAGCAGGTCTATCCAGCTGGGAACCAGGGCCACCTCATCACTCCCTCTGCCATGCTTACTTGACTGGAAGGAACCCTTTCTCCTCAGAAAAGGCTCCATCCCACCCTTGGGAAATGATATGAGGTGGTATAGGAAAACCTCTAGGTTCTGGCCATGACCCTTCTGGCTACTGCAAAAATTGACCCTGTCCTGTCTGGAGTCAGGATAAAAGCAAACCTGAGCAATGTGCTCTAGGATGACCCTGCTTGAGCAGGGAGATTGGACCAGATGACCCACTATGGTCCTTTAAACATCGTGTGATTGTGGGCTAGTTAAGTATTTCATAATGGATAAGAGTGGTTTTATTATTGATCTTTATGTGAGCTTGAGAGTGCCAGTTAGTAAAATGTCCTGATGTACCAAGAGCTGTACACATGATGAGGTATCTTACCAAATATACAAATGTATAAATTTATCACAGTCCCTAAATACACTTCCTGAATCTCCCTGAAATGCACTTTATCAAGACAAACTAAAAAGACTTCTTTTGTCCTCTAATTCTGTCTAATAAAATCCACTTTATTTCTCTGGTAGTGCTCTCTATTTCAATCTCCAGCATTCTTTAATATTCACAGCAGGGTGAGGGGTTCATATGGTTGTTTCAGCTAATTGGTACTGCAATAAAAGAATATGAAACATAAAAAGATCCTGGAGGAGAATGTTATAAAAAGCATCAGGGCAAAGTGTCTAAATGGGCATGTCTGGTATAGAGCACCTGTAGCCTTTAATTTAAAGCCTCTCCAGTGCCTCTGAGGTGCTCCTGGGAGAGATTTAAAACATCCTCATCACACTTGGCTGTGGGCAACTTTTCCTCCATGTACTTTGTGCACATCAAATGCAGCTAAACAGATACTCAATGATTTTATGAGATACATGGTGAAGGAGGAGGTCCTGAGTTTGCACCTTGCTCTTCTTTCATGATTAGAAAAGATTTTCTCAACTGATCTCACAGGGAAAAAAAGGCACTGCAAATCTTGGTGCTAATTTATTTTTGAATCTGTTTGCTGTGTGTTTCTGACAGGCACAGAAGAGGCTACAACAGTAAGAGGGCTGACAAAAACCAGTCAGTTCTTCATGCTTCTTTATCCTTGCTAATGTTTGGCTGCCAAATAGACATAAGCCTTTTCCTGATATTTCCAAGCACAGAAATCTTGTCTGGCAGAAGTTTGAGAATTATGGAAATTTATCTGTGATTTTCTTGGGTACTGTTTGGCCATGCAAGTCATGCATGGTGAGTCTGACACGCACTGATCTCATGGCATGTGGTCACATACTTTTGTCTAGAAATTTTGTACATAACTAGACTGGGGAGAGCACCAAATCATGATTTTTTAAAATCTTCCTTCTAGTGGTGTTTCCACAGTGACCTGAAGTACACTGGAAGCTGAGCTAATCATGGTAGGCTTCTTTGAGCCACAGTGGCTGGGTGGCACAGCTGAGGTCCACAAGTAAAACAGAGCCTTTAACTCTGGCAGTCACGAACTGTCAAAAAACCATCTAATCTAGATGTTCACTATTACTGTTAAAAACGGTGAAAATATTGAAAACATAGAGAGAAGAGCAGTATCACCTTTCTCTGTGTTGAAAAATTAAAATCTTGTCTCTCAGTTCTATGTTGACTTTTTTTTTTAAAGTAATTTGATCTTCCAGTTGGAAAAAATATGTGTTTTCTAATAGTAAACTTACTTGTCACTTTTGAGAATTTCTAAATGAAAGTGATACCAGCAAGCTTAGCTACAGGTGGTGCAACTGTCTGTGCCTACTCATTTCTCATTTGCATAATTTGTTTCTCTCTCTTTTACTAAAAAGCAGATATGTTTTGCCTGCACTGACAGGGAGAATAGTAAAAAAAAAAAAAAAAAAATTAGTCTGGTAGTCTGGATTACTGAGATCTATTTTCAATCTGTTTTCAGTTAACACTTTGAGGAATACCCAACCTGAAACATGCACCAGTTTGCTGATTGGCTCTCTTATAGTTTGGATTTAAACATATATGTCTCATTTTCTTATCAGAAAAATGCGGATTAGAATATTTGAGGCATGTATTACACAGTTGCAAGGTGTTTTGATCTGCATTTGTAATGAGAGGAATAGGAAGAGCTAATGGCAGCTGAATAATCACCTCAGAGTCTCGAGATGACTCGCACTGCTGCGTCTCTGCAGCTCTTGCTGCTCTCCCCAAAGGACAGGAATGAATCAGCTCTGGGAGGATCTGAACCATGTTTTCTGTGACAAAGCCTGTATTTCCCATCATGTTACTACACTGAAACAAAATGACCTCTCAAAAGCTGCCTCGAATGCATTCTCGCTCCTTACAGGTGCAAGCGTGGGGATAGGGCCTGTTCAGGAAATGGTAAGAGAAATAAGGTTGCTTGTGTGGGTGGTAAACAAGGACAAGTAGCGATACGTTTTATACCTGTGGAGCTGGAACATGCAGCTTTCTCTCCTGGGATATTTTTCAGCCTAAAGATTGGGCAAACTCAGGAAAGACTGGATATTTATGTGGATGAGAAGGGCATCCTGAGCTGCAGTAGAACCAGCATGTAAAGAACACAGGCTGGAGATAATTCACCAGATAAAGCAATTTATAATGGTATTAAGGTTTTAAACTTCATGGGAATTGAGTTTTCTGTGTGTGCCAGGGATTTTCTCACATCTTGCAAAACAGAGCATTGACTTCTGTTTCGCATCATTACACTAGTCTGACAGTTGCTTCTACGGTTTCATACCTTTAAATTTTGGGGTTGGAGAAAGTAGTTTTACAGACACTCAAAAGAGCTCAGATACTAAAAAGCTTTTGTGTAGACATGGCAAACCTGTGACTTAAATAATGTGGTTGAAATTTGCAGTAGGCATCAGATATCTGTTGTGATCTGGCACACGGTTGCAGGGAAAGTGGGCAGAATGAGGTGTGGAGAAACAGTTGTGGAACAAAGAGGTTATTCCTGAGAGCAGCTTGACAGCTTTTCTGCTAAAGAAAATTGCTGATGTTAAAATCGAATGGGAAACCTTATGAAATGGTAATAACTATGTCACTCTGTTGTCCATAAAAAGATACATACATTGCTGTCATTAGGGACTTATCCTTTGTGTTCCTGAAATCTAAGACAAGCAGTGTATACCAATAGTAAATACTCCCATAATTTCTGATACAAGTTGCATGAAAATAGTTACACCTTTTCTTGAAATAGGTAAAACGTAGGGATGAACATGGCAGTTGGAACAAAACTCTGTTTTTTACAGAACAATGAAAGAAAAACACTGCTTGAATAATGCAATCATTTGTGCTCTGTGAAGGAACCTCTTAACATTTAGGAATTCATTTGTTAAATATTTTATTAAACATTACTACTCAACAGAATTTAAACAGGCAAAGAAATTGATATAGTGTAGAATCTGAGAATATTAGAATGAGTGGAGGTCTGGAAGGAGAAGGGGGTGGATGTGGGGTTGGTGCTCCTTGTCTTCAGAAGAGGGAGGAAGGTGAGGGTGAGGCAGCCCTTGGGCTAGAAGCGTGAGTCTGGTGTGTGTTTGTGCCTAGAGGCAGAGCAAGGAGGTAGGCTTAACTCTGAAGAGCTGAAGGCTTGAACTTCAAGAAAATGCAGTCTTCTTAAAGGAAGTTTTAGCACTCAACCAGCCACAGTAAGACCTGAGGCACTGAGTTAGGTAGCACTGGAAAGTCTTTCAGCACATAGAGGAGAGGGACACCCTCATCTTAACCTCTCTTTGGGGTGTCCAAGCACCAAATATAATGACCAGCACATGCTTCATATTGCTTGTTGCTATAGTTTCTCCAGACTCTCTGAAACTAATTAGTAAACTTAAACTTCACACAATCTCCAAACTCTCAGCTTTCCATACCTGTCACACAAATTGAGCTGTGAGTATCTTGACTCCTGTGGTTTGCCTTGCTGCACTGGGCCCAGCATGAAGCAGCTGTTCCTACCTTGCCAGTAATAAATCTCTTGAAGCTTGGGGTTCTCATTTGCTTCCCAATAATCAATAACTGCTGGGGAGCAGGGGGAAAAGATGCTTGGGATGGGTTAGTGATAGCCATAAAAGTACTGTGAATTGCACTGGGACCATTAAAGATCCTCTGTCCAGAATTCCTGAAGATATTTCCAGAGCTGAAGAAGTACAAATGTGTGTTAAAGCCTCCTCTGTTTTCTGTGATATGAGTTTCTCTAGATGCTAATAAGAATCCATTTCTTAGCATGACCTATGAAAAGGTGCTTTTAAAAGGCAAGGAAATACAATAATGCAGGAAATACACAAGCTGTGATCATAATCTAGTTTCATTTTGCCTTTATGCACAACTATTTCTCCTCTAGCTTAAAACTTTGGCATTTCCTAGTCGTGGACTTTGGAGCCAAACTTTGCTAGTGTGAACCTATCTCTAGGTTGAGATATTTATGGTGATGTTGAAATCTTACTGTACCAGTGAATGAACGGTAGCATATTTTGCAGAAATAATGAAATCTCAGCAACATGAGACCTCAATAAAGCACATTGTTGCTAAATCTTTGCTGACTGCTGTTTTTATGTGTGAATTATAAGGTGTGTGGATAAGCAAAGTGCGAATTAATGAGGTTTTGCTGTGCTGAAATGAAACTGTGGTGGGACATGAGCTAAGAAATATGGTGTTACTTAGTATTTTGTATTCAAGAAATTATGTTTTTTGAGCAGCTGCCAGTCAGAGCATGGGTGGCTGCTCTGAGGGCATCTTTACAACCGTATTTTTGTATGTATATTCCTGGGGGAGATTTTTATCCATCAGTTTTATTTCCATTAACCAAAGAGGAGGTTGAACAATTTAAATCTCTATTAAGGCCTAAGAGGATTAGACCCATGAGCAGGAAGCTTTCAAGAAACCCTTATCTCTTTTCAAGAAGGCCTTATCTGTGTACTCAATTAAAGAGACTGTAGAGAGGACCTACTCCCTTTTCCACTTTCCTTCTGTGGTTTGTCATGGAGTGTAATTTCTGTTCCTCTCATTGAAGGCCAGTGGTGCTGTGGGGTGGGCAGGAATATCTTGTGTGACACAATCTGATCTGCAGCTTGCTCAGCACCTCCTGAGCTGTCACTGAGATGCACTGCATTGGTTGGGCTGGAAGGTGGTGGGAAAGATCATGACCAAAACATACAGAGTTCTTGTCTGTGTGAGAGGTTGTGTGCAGGCCTCAGCCTCTGGATGGAAAAGCTTTTCCAGGTGAACACAGAGGTTTAGTAAGAAGTTATGGATGCTGCTGCATTCTTGTACAACTTGGAGGTGGTTTTGCAGGATAGCTGTTTGCCTGCCTTCTTCTCCAGGCTTTTAGTGTTGCTGATGCTGACTGAGCTGTCTGATAGCTGCTGTGGTCAGCATCATCCCATCAGCTTGCTCCTGTGGGTAGAGAATTCAGAGGAAATTCAGGGCCAGGTCATGGACAACTTGGTTATTCTACCTCAATCCCTGCTCTGTTCACTGTTTTGCCTTTCTCAGCCTCTCTTTATCTATGGCACAGCGAGTCATTGTGCTACTCTGCCAATCCTCCATTGCTCTCCTGACCACTTCAGCACCTGGTGACATCTGCCTGAGCTGGTGTGGAAGCTTGTAGATTAATTTGGTGCAGAACAGTTTGTATCCTACGAGCAATCTGCAGCTCCTTTCTTCCAGACTGTATATGTGGAGTGAAACAGAGCCAGGACCAGAGTAGCTGAAGTGCATCGATGCTTGCTTAAATGTGCTGGCTTAACTTTTATTTACTTATTTGCTTCTTTACAGTGGGACAACATACCAGATCGGAATTTTAGGTGAAGTGGGGCTTGAAGCATGGAAGACATGAATGCTTCTGTAGAAGGACATGGGCTGAAGGAATGTTCCTTCCCCAGGAGACCTTATGGAGGAACTGCTTTCTTGTTAAAAGTTTTCTGTCCTCACATTTTGCATAATTTCTCACTATATGCAGAACTGTAGAGGTTAGGCTTTAAAGGAGTCATATGATATTTTACATATGTATTTCTTTGGTTTGGACGTGAGCTGAGGGACAGTGTGGCAAATGGCTGAGGAAGTGCTGACAACTCATCCATCCTGTACAAACGTCTCTGAGAAGATTAGTGATCATTAGCTGTGTAATTGCCAATTTGTGCTCTTCTCCTCTTCCCACAAAGTGCACATGCATGAACATGCTCTTCCACGATAAATCCTGCAAACTTCATTTGGAAAGTAATTTCTCTAAGTATTTCTGTCTGAGGTTTGTTGTTTTCTGTGGAAGCAAAAGGCTGGAGGAACCTTGGTTCTGGAGAGGTAATGGGACAGTGTGAATGCCCTGGCAGTGCATTGTTGTAAATGGGTAACTGCACAGTTCAGCTGGCATATGTCTTTGCTGGAGTAAGCCTGCAAGCAGATCAGCTTTTGCATAAGATTTTACTGGAATAAATGTCATCTTTGAATAAATGCTGTCTTCTTTTTTTTTCCCTTGCTTGTTCATATCATCTTCTCTATTGTTTTCTCAGCTGACAGTGGGGACCCAGTCCTCGGTTTCCTACGTAGTTTTCTGTTCTCCTGTGTAGATATGGTGCTACCTTCTAAGCAAGGCTATCTGGATTTAAGATAAACATAGAAGACAAGATGTTTTTACCACTTAGTTAAGTTAGGCACAACCCAGTTTGTTGGTTGTGTTTGTCACAGCTTTTGAAGTTCAGCTGATTCTAGACAACATCCAAAACAATTCTTTACTTCAAAACTGAACTACATCTACTTCTATCAGAATGTGGCTTTTTCTCACTGCTGTGCTCTATTGCTACATTGATGAGTCCCACTTACTCTGTATTGGGATTTTGGGTGAAGCAGTGCTGCTTGAAAGCAACACAGTTTTGTGACTGGGCCAAAGTGAGCTCTGCTGAAAGGTGGGTTTTCCTACCCTACTCCTACACCACATTTCCTTCCCATCACATTCTGTTTCATGATGTGAGCACTTTTTTTTTCCTAAGTTTATTCTGTGCACTAGATAGCTGACAGAGCATTTCACACACACTTTGGCTGCCATCAGTCTGTACCCTCAGAAAACTGGCCAGATGCTGTAGCAGATTGAGCCCAAGACCATTCCTATGCTTTTCTGACCTGAACACCAAGCCAGTGCTTGAAGTACCAGGAACTTCTCAGGAAAGAAAATTACTCTTTTCCTCCTTAAAATTTCCTTCCCCAAACTATGAATGGGTTGGTACACAGCACATTCCTTTTTGCCATCCCTTGACAGGTCTTTTTCCTCAATGATACAAGTGTCCGTGTGGCAGAGTGTTCTCATTGTGGTACACTTACCCTGTAGTAGGTGGCACCCAAACAGGTAAAGATACATTTGACAGAGATCGCAGGACGAAACAGATGTGGTCTTGCAACATCCCAAAGCAATGAAATTGCTGCAAAGCTTGCCAGCCTGCCAGCACTAAATTACTTCCAAATAATTGCAGAGAACTGCAGCAGAAACAGTGAACTCCTCATACACTTTTCCTTCTCAAAGACCTCGGCTGACATGCCTTAGACAATGCTAATCAGGCATCAAAGGCGTGAGCTAAAGCTGTAGAGCTTTACCAGGACCAGTGCTTTCAAACAAGCATGACTCACTTGTCAAGCATGGTTCTCAGCCTCTGGAAAATCCTTCTGAAGGAAGCAGAACCAACACCGCTTAGGAGACATTTAAAGTGTTCCCCAGAGACATTTAAAACTGGAATGGACAAAGCAGTAGAAAGTGTACTGCAGGGAACAGTCCTGCACTGGCATGGGTTTTTGGTCTAAATGACCTAATAGGTCTTTTTTGCCTCTAATTTCTATGATTTTATGACTGGAAATAACTTCTAACTTAAGAGGATTTAGATGGCAGGCATGGGCATGCATTATTTACAGCTGAACCTAAAGTAACTGCTATATGATGGAGTGTGTGAGCAGTAGTGGTGAGTGAGGACTGAGCAGGTAAACGTTGAGAGGAATGCATGGGATTAGGCAGCAGTGGTAGAGCTGGGATAATGAGAATAGATTTCTTTGCAAAAGGGATACTTCTAATTGGAAGACGTGTAAGAGTCCTGACTACAACGGGTACCTTTCAATATATTTTACAGTAATTTGCTACCTTGTTGGGTTTTAAAATCTTTTTGGACACTGGCATTGGCTGTTTTGAAGACATGTAGAAAAACATGTTTAATTTTGCTTTCTTTGAGAGAATGCTACAGGGATTCCTCTGATAGAGGCTGTGCTCCCATAGCTCTTATGCTCATCTTGCATATTTGGGAGGAACTTCTAGTTAAATAGAAACTGTTGTGCCAAACTGCAACCTACTGATCATGCTGTGGCCAAACCAGGTTGCAAATGCACACAGAGAATGGTTTCCTTCTCTGTGCTTGCCTTCTCTGTTATTATCAGCCATTCTTGACATTTACAAGTAATTTTCTCCCAGACACACTCATGAGGCAGGGCTATTTATGAATGTTTCTTTCCTTTGTGCACAGGAGTTGAGGACGGGGACTGCCACAATGAAGAAAATCTGTTTGTGGCACAGATGCATGCATGGTCTGAGCTAAGGGATGTGCCCTGACTTTGTGATTATGGGGCCATAGCAATTACACAGATTATTTAATCAAGTAGCATCCACTCTGCTGTCTTTATTTTCTTTATTAAAAAAAGAAAAAAGACATCTCTAATTATCAGCTAGACATGTGGAGCTAATTACCGTGACTTTGATGTTCTGTTTTTTACTTCCTGACTTTTATGTTATCCCCTTTAAAAGCTTCTGCTCAAAATGCACTTTTTATATATGTGTGGAACTGGGAAACTTTGTAATAGTTAATTGAAAAGGGAAGTATTTTGTTTTCCTGCCTATTTGGGTGCATATCCACTGAGACACTCCAGCACAAGGATCCTGAAAATGTAGCAGGATTAACTTGAAGTAATCTTCCTCAACTTCTCCCTTTTTCTTTGTAAGGGGAGGGAGTGTGGGATCAGGATTTTGTGAATGGGATAGAACTCCAGGAGTGTAGAGTGTAGCTTGGACTCTACTGCAATCTTGGGTAAGTCATTTAACATCTATCTGCCTTAGTTTCTCTTTTCGGAAAAAAGAAAAAAAAAAAAAGTAATCTCTTCTTCAGACAACTGATGTGACGCCTAATTTGTGTGTGTGTGTAGAAGTTCTTATAAATCCTTAAATTAGGAAAGGAAGAGGAATAAGTAGCCATTAATACTAGTCTCCCCAGAATAGGTGTGTTAGCTTGCTCCTAGAATTCCCTGAAATGTTGGATTTTCCATATGTTGCATTTTATTGAATGGCCAATCCTTCTCTCCTTTCCTTTAGCTTCATTAACCTGTTCTGAAAGAGGAGAACAAAGAATCAATTGAAATATGTAAGACTGGAAAGTTTAACATACTACAGCACTTAACTACAGACTGCAGAATATTTAAAGTGTGGTTCCACTCTGAAGTTGGCAAGCTGAGGCAATACCTATGTGGAGCATTAAAGCCATTGGATGCTGCATTTATTCTGTAGAAATAGAATTTGCAATGCTCGATATTTATTGCCTCTCTGTGATTTTTGTATGAAATTTGCTCAGCTGATAAATAAAAGGAGGTAAGTCCCCAAATGTCAGCTATGTCAGCTTGTCCTGAGACTCCAAGCATGAGCTGAGTCTATTCTGTGCATTGACAGCAGGAGTGGAAGTTCTGATATTTGTGTTCATTCCTTTCCCAGAGATTCTCTACCTACCCCATCTTCAAATGCAGTTCCTCTTCTGACTGCCTTCACTGGATCTGTGCAAGGGTAAATGAACATGGCATAGTGAGCAGTTGTGTAGATGGGACATAAATGGAAATTGTGTTAAAAATGCCCGTTTCTGGTTAGACCAAACAGAAACTGTGCCTTACCTACTACAACAGAAATATGTCATTTTTATTGTTACTTGCTTCAGCCTGCAAGCTTAATGAAAGTGTTGTGCTTCTGCTTTTTTCACTAAGATCAATTTTATCTGAATTTTGTCCCATTCATCTACAGGGCTGTTGCCTTTTTTTTTTTTTTTTTTTTTTTTTTACTGCTTGCAATTCATAATCTCTCTCAGAGGTTTTGCCTGCAAAGAAAGGACCAGACATACCTGCACTGGGGAAATACTGAGTTTCAGTCAGTCTTCCAATGTGCTTTCATTGTTCAGCTACTGTTAGCTGTAGGCGACAACAGTGGAAGGGGCACATTCATAAAAGCTATTAGAATAATTCTCTTATTGCCTTTTCTTTCTTTTCTTCTTAGTTTGTACAGTTTGGAAATCATTATAAGCCACTCTACATGTTTATATACCTACACATTCACATTTTTTATTGGATACATAAAACTTTTCTCCCCTATGTGCATGAATCCATAAAAGCAGCATAAGGAGTGGAAAACACGACAGGTCTGGAGAATTTATGCATATAAGAATGCTGCTGCCTGGGAAAGGGAAAGAATATACAAATACTTCTTTCTCAATACATTCCATCTATTCAGTGATCTTGATTATAGCACACACAAGAATTAGGTGACGGCTGCTTGTCCCCCATCATTCCTCAAATAGTCCACCCCATCCTCTGTCACATGGTGTGTTTATCTTGGCCACCTGCCCTCCTCTTCAGTATTATTAGCAGTGTGATAATTTATACTGCAAATTGAAAACATTTCAATCAAAGGTAGGATCCAGTGCTATTGAAACATGTTTTGACATCCATAGCCAGGTCAGGCTAAAATTTTATTTTTCCTTGAAAATAATCTGGAACTCTTTTTTTTTTTTTTCTTTTCTGATTGACAATAACTTATGTGACACAGTGGTTTAATAGCATTGCATTTCACTGAAAACCTGACATCATCTACTGCCAAACCTGGGATTTTCAGCAGATCAAAAACGTTTTTAAATCAAAAACTCATTTATTCAGTGGTGAAAAAAACTCATTTATTCAGTGATGAAAAGAAAAAAAAGAAAAAATACAACATCTGTGTTTCTCAAGATTGTTTGAACCTTAATATAGGCAGTTATGTTTCCATAGGTTACAGCAATTGAGAGAGGTACTATTTAGTATTGAATCATTTCAGAATTATGTACTGTAGAAGACAACAATACCACTTAGGATTCTGTTTGCAGTGGTGGAAGTAATTGTGTTTATAATCTCAGAAAAAGAAGGAGATAAGTTGGGAAGTTAGATGTCCATCATTTCAGATGCTAGCTCTTGCCACTGAGGAGGTCTCTGGTAGGAAATATTGGATGAATCACTTTGCCTATCACTGGTCTGCCTCATGGCTGTTCAGCAGTGTAGAAAAACGGTACTTTGTTGGCTTGAAGAAGAGGCAAAGGTTAATTTACAGAGCATGACAGTAGCCTAATACCAGGTTTGGATGTTTTACATCTAAATCTTATTCAGTGTCCTTTGGTCTATAGTCTTAAAAAATTAACCAGTCAGCCTTACTGCTTTGAATTTTTTTTTCTGGTGACAAAATAGGAACAGCAACTATTGCTTAAATGTCTTTGAAATGCTCCTACAGTCCTCTCAAGGAGATAGTCACATTCAACATTGCATTTTTGTTGATGTAAATTCTGTGCAAATATGCCTCAATGTTCAAGAATAAACATCTTTGATAGATTTAGCTTTAATTACCTTGATTGACAAAGTGAAACAAGGTCCACATAGATGTGAAAATGCTGTGACTATGCTACAGGGTCCTGTGGGGTAAATCCTTTCCTTAAAATGCTTATTGTTCTTCTGGTATGGGACTATACAAAGAACAATAACTTATCTTCTGATGGAAAAAGCAGCTTTTATATCAAATAACATCCCGGAAACGGAATACAGAACCCAGGACAAGCCCTTTGGCAAGAGCTCACATGTTCTTGTATTCTTCCTTAAGGAAATCAGATTTTCTGGTTTCAATACTTTCTCCTTCCAAATTTCCAGACTCAATACATTTATGGTTCTGAATATTCCAGATCATCTGGAATGGGTTTAAAGAACAGATTGGAGAATGGAACAGATTAAGACAAGCAATCTCTTATCCCACAGAACAACCTCTCAGCATTCTCTGTTTTTGAAGCCATTCAATACACAAAGAATCAGTTTAACTGTTTTCAGCCTAACACAGTTGAAAAAGCTGTAACGTTGTGAATCCTTGGCAGGCAGATTCTAAGAGTTCCAAGAATGGTTTATATTGATATAAGTAATATAAATAGAATCTGCTTGGTTTTGCTTACCTATTAAAAAAAATTAAGCACACAATGTGTGTGTATTTTGAAATTATTAATGCTTTTGCTAAATTGTACAAAATAAAGTAGCTTAGTAGATTTAGATGTTACATCAATAAACTAATTTTTTTATGTAGACAAGTTTTAAAATAAGACAAATGCAAACTCTTACAGGAGTGTCCAAACCATTTAAAAACTTTCTTGCTTCCTCCATGTTGCTTTTCTATGTCTCTGCTTTTTACAGGATCTTAAATGTAAAAGGTACCTTTTGTTTTGCAGTAATCTTTGCTGAATAAAGACATTATCTTCTTGGAAGGTTTTAGTTGAAATATGGGTTAATCATAAGTTTTTCAAATTATTCAATCTAGCTTTGTTCTATTGTCAGATGTGGTTTGGAAAATTCCCACCTTTGTTTATGATATATTTCTGAACTAGAGGTAACCAACCAAACAACATAGGAAATTCCAATTAACTGCAGTATTAATTTCATGCTTTTGAGAGATGGCTGGAGATTGGAGAGAAGAAAATTTCCTTTTAGTGTTACATCTGTTATTGTTCTATCAAGTATTTTGGTTTCAAAGGGAGGAATGGAAGGAGGAACACATTTCTTTGCACTTGAGCTCAATAATAATGATGATAATAATAAAAATAACAGTAATATTTGAGCTCCTTTTCATTACATACCAGTGAAGGGGGAATTAAAGAGACAAGTGTGAACACTGTGCTGTATGTATGTGAAGCAGATTTGCTGAGAGCACTGCTGAGTAGTCACTCCCTTGCTGGCATTGGCCAAGATGGTACTGCCTGCAGGAGTATGGAACATGATTTTAGCCATATAAGCCCCATGTCTCCCCTTCTACACCATTTCTGAGCATCTCATTTTGTCTGGGATGGGTCTGCTTCAGCTCATCACTCATTGTAGGAGGAGCAGCCTTGCATCCCAGACCCCCACTCTGTATTTGGATTTTCATTGTGTGAGACAACAGAGAGGAAAAAAATACATGTGCATGTTCAGCCCATGTTGATTGATTGTTCCTTAGCTATGAAACAATTTTCTGTACCAATTATGTCTTTTCAGATGACAGAAGCCATTTAGTCTAATGACCATAATAATTAATTTTCATTATAAATCAGATTAGTTAATGATGCTGAAGTCTACATTCTTCACAGAACTAAAGCACAGTATCTTACATGAGCTTTCAGGACATATAATTTGCTATATAAGGCACCACTTTAGAGATTTCTGAGTCAGTAAGAGTAGCATTGACTCTCTTTGACCTCCAGGATCCAGTGAAAGAACCTACTGTCCCAATGTCAGGTCCTTGCTAATAGCTTTCCATTTGTAGCCACGAGCACAAAGCACCTAAGGCTGAAGATTCTCTAGTTTTATAGCATGTTCGTGGGCAAAATTACTTAAGTCATTGGTTTTTTTCTTACACTGTAAAAAGTTACAACAGAGCAAACAGTATTCTGGGAACAAGGTGGTGCTTTTGTGTTTTATTTCCAGAATAATATTCTTGCTGAATTTTTCTAAACTTTGGTCCTGTGGTCACTTAAATACACATTAAGACCATCTGTAGAATATCTGAGTGGGTAGTGAGCAAACAATCAAAACTTATACTAAGTTATATTTGTATTTTTACCATTTAGTCTTTTGCAGTAGACAATCTATGAACTTTCTTCAGAAAATTCACCGGCTTTTGAATGAGGAAAGGTAAGATATGTTCTCTACAACAATTTTGCAGAAAAGCTGTGTTTATTATTTCAGGCCATAAAACTACTGAAACTAGTCAAATATCTCACCGATGTATTTAATTTTCCCCATTCTTAAAGTCAGTGTGTTGAGATGAATTGACTGTTTATATAAATGGTAAGTATGCAATAAGGAATGTGGATAATCACTGTACAGCTTGTGGCTTTTGATGATTTTAATTTAGGATATGAAACCATCCATTATTTTTGGTGTGAAATGGGCCACCATCTCATGTGGTGCTCTTCTCTGAATGCTTCTAGTCATTCAAAACATTGTCAAAGCACAGATTAACAAATGTGACGAATATACAGTGAATTATCTGGTTTGCACATAAGTGCAGGGGAAGCAAAGCCTTGTACATGTGGCCAAGGCAAGTGTTCCAGCTTTGCCTTTCTGGCGGGCTCAATAAACACGACTTGGGATGCCATTCTGTTCACTGGTTCACTGGCTTCAACAAAGGAACTGTATTGGGTTCGAAATAAAATAAAACAAAAGCAAAAGAATTAGAAAGGAGAGAGAGGAAACAGAAAGTAAAGATCTGTAAGAAAGTTAACAGCACTTCATTGATAGACGCACATTTTTGACTACATGTTTCCAGAAATGTAAAAAAGAGAAGTAGATATCCAAACTGGAAAACTAGACAAGAAAGAACAAGAAGGCAGAGTAGGAATTGCATAGCCAATATGAAGAGGAGTTAAGAATCATTTTTACTGGAGAGGATGCAACTATTCAGGGTATAGAAATGACCTGGCAAATCTGTATCTGACCAAGGAAAGCTGGAAACTATTATTTCATTAAATTGCTTCTCATTTCTATTCTTGTCATTAGCACATAACTGATTAAAATAATGTTATATGAGCCGGCACAGCCTTGTCAGTTCCTCTTTGTACAATATTGTTAAATGTGGTGCTCTTCTCCAGCAATAACCTCGTCACATCCAGCTCCTAGGTTAATTTATAGACTTAATTTTTAATCCATGTATTACATTAAAATAGAATTTGTTAAAAGAACATCACTGTCAGGATGGTGGTATATTTCCTATGTTATAGCACTGCATTTAGACTGAAAATATTGCACTACTTAAGTGTCCTATTGCCTCAGATATCTTCGAACAGGGAGAAGAGTTAAAACAATACCACAGTGCCCGATCTGTAAAAGTCAATGATATTGTGTCATGAGAGGGCTGCAGGAAATACAAACATTTTCCAGCCTGGGCACTGCTGGCTGGGCTCTGCAGAGCTCCTGCCTCTCCCGGGGCACCAGGAGCTGCAGGAAAGGAGCAGAGGCTCCTGCAGGTGCGGCCAGCCCTGGGGACTGGGCAGGTATGTGTCTGCTCAGGCAATCTGGAAAATCTCCTCTTACATTTTAACTAAGCACATTTTTTATATTTAAAAAAAAATTGGTTTCAAGTTGTCAATTTTAGCCCCCAAATATTTTGCTGGCCTGCAGTTGGGAAGTGGTTTCTTAATTAAAATAAAAAAATAAAGTGAGGAATGTAAGGACATAAAGTGAACTTGATTGATTTTACCAGTGTTTAGTTTCTAATACAGTAAAGGCCCTGCCATAACTACAAAAGAAGATACAGCATTTGAGAGATCTACTTTTAAATTTGTGTCGGAAGGAACTTTAAGTTTATTCTATAATATCTCTCTGTGTTCTAAATAAACCACTTCTGGAGGGGATGGGGTGGAATAACTGAATGCAGAGCGCACATTTTTACTGTAAAGGACAAGCAAAAACAGTAAAGCCCACTTTCATTTCTTCAGTTTCAAAACTCTGAATCTTGTTTATGTCTGTTTGCTTCAAGTACAAACTAAGGAGTGTTCAGTTTCCTTTCCCTTTCTTCAGTAACAAGTCAAATGTATTTTTTTTGTAAGAAAAAAATGCAGTTTTTCATAAAGAAACCTTACAGAGTGTTTGCAAATAGGAAGAAGGTCCTTAATTCTGAAAACCATAAAATCAAAGGGAAGCTGAACCTCATGTCAGTGCATTCAGTATTTTGTGTTTATTTCATCTGTGGCTATTGAAGGGGTGAAATATTCCCTCTTCCCTCAGGATTTCCCCCTCTCTGCTGCACTCATTGAGGAATGCTGCAGCCACTCAAACATCCTTTGCTGTGCTTTGGAAATGAGGCATACAGAAAAGGATGTTTTAACTGAGAAGGTGGATTCAAATTGTACGGGAACAAGTGACAGCTTGATCTGTCTGTAGCTTAGTTACCTCATCTGTAAATTACTCTTTTATATTAACTTTATACCACAGCCATTGCTACTAGAACTGAATGTCTGCCAAGCGTACATTAAGTTATATCACCATGCATCATTGAAATCATTCGGTTCTTTCATCTTTTTCTTATAGGAGAACATATGCATACAGTTTGGGGATTTGGGGTTACCATTTGCCAAAGTTTACAGTTGATCAGTCTGATTTCAGTCTTGCTGTTGCTATTAGCACTGCCAGGCCTGCTCAGATGGATCTGCAACACAAGGCACCTGCAGTGTGTTCAGAGATGTCACCGCTGCCTGAATTTAATCAGGTTTTTCAGATGTAAGTTTTTTCAGATAGATATCTCTTTATATTCACGGGAGAGAAGGCAGGACAAAGACCTGAGGCTTGTGTTTGAAACGGGGTAGTTAAACTTGTCATGGTCCTTATTTTATTGGAGGATTTACTTTTTTTCCAATTTAAATTAAAACTATTAAATTCTTTTTATTCATTTATTTTTTAATGGTGGACGTTTCTGTCCTCAGAAAGTCCTTGCTTGCTGAAAGACTTGTATCCTTTAGGGAAAGAACTGCATTGCTCTAGGGAGCAGGGAGTGATGATCTCGACCACTCTTCACATCTTTAAGGTTTGGACAGTAATTCTGAGCTTCTGGGCTCAGAATCGTGTGCCCAGACCCACCTGGAGGTAATGCTGCATTGATAACACCCATTAGTGACTGTAGGAGGTCCAGAAACTGAAAAAAAAAAAGTCTAAAATGGACAGACATGTTTTTATATGAAGGGAATCTCAAAGTACAAGCAACCTGTGATCAAACCATGCAGGAGAAGTTTGATGAAGTACCAGGAGACAGAGGTGACTTAGAAGTGAGGTGACAACCAGAATAGCTTTGCTTTTACTCATGTGTGTTTGAAGATTAATGTTGTTTTAACACACACACACACAACATAGACACCCTCTAACTTACTCTTCCTGAATAAAAACTCTAGGCATTGCTCCAAACCGTTACACCACAGTCTACTCTCAGGCAAAATTTCCAATTTCTGCAAGGGGTGCTTTTATGGAGCTGAATTTTAAGACTGAGCTGCTACACAGTATCTCTTTTTTGGGTTTTCTTCTGTAACGGAACATCCTTATTTGCCTATCTGGCATAGCTATTGTGAGTTATATTTACTGACTGGAAACTTGGCACGTCCAATATTTGTTCTTGGTAACAAGATACTACCCACAGTTTTTACTTACCAGGCTCTGCAGCAGCCAGGTGGAACATACATCATTAGTTTACTGAATAATGAATATACTTTAAATCACGATTCAAAAATTCTCAGTTACAGTATATTAAATTAGTAAAAAAAAAGAATTAAATTAATGTAAAACTGGCTTTCCATAATAGAATTAACGAAATCAAAATAGGCTTTTTATCAACTTTATTGAAACTAATTCAACTTTCCAAGAACTAAAAATTGGTTTCCTGTCTTGACTGTTTTGGAATTACTTACTGTCATCTGTTTCAGACGTTAAAGGATATGATTTAATATCAGCAATAAGGCCTCTGTTCCTACTTTGGCAGGTGTTAATTATTTAAACACTACTCATTTAAATTTGTTTCCAATCACTCTTTTGAGTGATTTGCTTTACATGTTTCTTCATGTGTGTTTTCTGCACACACAAATAAAACAGGAGGGAAAGTCCCCCAGTCAGTAGCTCTATTTCTTCTCTTTTCAGCCTTTCTTTAGATAGGGAGGTAGAAACAGAGGGATATTTCATGGGTGATGGTTTTCAATGATGGAACATAATATATAATACATCATTTTTATCTCCTTTGTAAAATAAAAAATTGTTCTCTTAGGGAGAGTGCTGTGGTTTCTGCCTGCTAATGGCTGTATTCTGTGTGAATGAATTGTGAAATGGGTCACAGTTCCTGAAGCATTCATGGAGGCTGGAACAATATAGACAGACTTCTTTTGTGAAAAACATGGGGAAAGAAACCTCTGAAATAACTACAGTCATTCCTCCACACCTACAATTCCACCAGTCTACTTGTAGCAACAAAAAACCACAGTTGTAAGAATATTGTCTGGTTCTATAGAGCTACTTATTCCTAAAATGAGAAATGTCTCTCTTGCTCTATGTGCCTGAATTATCATCTACCATCATCTTATCTTTTTTTTTTCTTTACTTTACCTTTGCCTTGCTTTACAGCAGTGCACCAGAGAAAAAAGGAACTCTTAGCTCTGTACAACAGACTTCTGTCTGGTGTGAAATGAAATTCTCATTCTGGGACAGATAACTTGCAATTTAATACATAATTCTTGTCAGTAGAATAACATAAGGGAAAGCTAGACCAGAGGGAAAGGCAGCCGTAAGAGAGGGAATTTTATGCACCACTGGGAAATGAGAAGCTGACAACTATAGGTATTTCAGTTCTACAAGGCAAGTCATTTCATCCTGGTAATAAATGGAAAAGGTGGGTGTTTGTTTAGATTTAGGCCACTTGGTAATGATTTTAACACTCAGCTAAGCCTCTTGCCAAGACAAGCACTCCAAGGCCAAAATCTATAATGAACTCTCATCTTCTCAATTATAGATTCAGCCCCGACCAAAGTGATATCCAATATTCCCCTCCCCACTCCACAAGTGCAGAGACGTGCTGATGGACGTGCGAGCAGCCAGGTTCTGCATGGCTCCTGCAGGACCCCACAGCCCACCCAGCTGAGACGCTGGGGCACCAGCACCCCCCACCTCCCCTCTTCCCTTCTCCTTACCCCGCCCCCGCCTCTGCTTCATGGAAAGAGTGAGCGCAGAGAGAGAGAAACAGTGCCAGTGATGCTGGGAGGAGGAGAAGGAGAGGATGAAAAGACTGTCATCCCTCCACCTCCAGGATCCTCCCAGCCCCTTCCAATGGGTGGGAGACTGAATCAGTGGAACCAGCTTGTGATTGTGTTGGCAGGTCTCTGCTGGCTGGCTGAGAACGCCATGGCTTCTGCAGCACTGGGACAGTGGGCAAGGGATACATGGCTCTGCAGCACCCTGCTGCTCTTAGTCCGTGTCCATCTCCTTGCTGCTACTTCAAGTGGTCTCTAGTATCTCCTCCTTACTTGCTCTTGTCACCAAGCTCACTCTTTTTGATGCTTGTCCAGCAAAAAAACGTAGAAGGTAATTTTTTTTCCAAAGACTTGTATTTTGTAATTTATCCTCTTGGCCTCATTCCCTAGCTTGTTTTCTGCTTTTTCCCATTCCTTTGCTTGTTTTTCCTTGTATGTTTTCATACATAATAAGAGTATTTGTCTTTTTATCCATATTGAAGTGAAGGCACCTTGACCCCACCTGCCTACTGGCAGGCACAACTCTGTCTTTGTTCTCTCTTATAATTCCATAAACAATCACCTGTCTCATGCCAGCTCCTACTAACGCTACACTCACCAAAGACCTCGTAAAACTGTGGTGTATGTTTAAAAGGTGGAGACAATAATATTCAAAAGGATTTTTTGTTTGGAGGAATATATATGTATCTATATTTGGGGATAAAAATGTACCCATAACTGGGGGGTTTAAAGAGCAGAAGAAACCGGTGCGTTTTTTGCAGGGTGATCTGCTTTGTGCAGAGGCACAGCCAGGACCTCTGTACTGCTGCTGTGGATGCTTGCTTATTCCAGCAACTTGTGGTCTGCTGCTGAGTTAAATGGATCACTAACTCCTTTTCAGTAGACTTTCCAGCTCCTTGTTCACCTTCTTGACAGAAGGTGAGGAGTAAAGAGAAGGATTACAAAATATTCAGGAAAGAGCAAATTTGCCATGCAGAAGGAGCAATAGAATGTCTTTCCACCATGGAGGCAAAGACTGTGATGAATTCAGAAAATAACAGTGGAAAATAATAAATAAATGAGGAAATCAAAGCCAAAAAACCACAACCCCAGACTAGGTCTGTGTTATTCAGAAATTCTGACTTCTGCTCAGAACAATGAGTGTGTTTCAGCAAGAAAGCCTTCCTTAGCCCTTTGTGCTTCCTTAAATAGTAAAATCTCCCTTTATATGGTTTTGTGTTCTTCATTTATACTGTGTTACATTTTTAAATTTTTTTTGCCTGTTCAGCAGCTGGCTGGCAGGGGGTGACAGAATTTTAGAGGGTAAGTGCTATACACAATACATAGCCCAGCCAGTCTAGTCTTCCAGTTGTCAGTCATGGGTACTCAGGTTTTATATCTGTACTCATGAGTTCCGTGTGACTTCTGAGCAACTAAGAACCAGAAGTTTTGGTCTCCTATTCGATAAAAAAAGTAAATTATGTTGGGCAAAAGCCTAGATGAAAATTTGGAAGAATTATTATGATAGCTGTTACTCATATTCTCAGATTAAATCTGGTTTTAGTTCTTTTTTCTTCCAGTGACTTGACTGTGTACAGCAATCTTGGCAGAAGGCATTAAATCGTATGTAGGTTAATCACTTAATGTTTCTGAATTGCTTTGAACATGAAGTGTGTGCCAAGTACTACTAATATTATCTGAGACAACATTACGATAAGCCAGGGGTTTCATCTTCAGTCTCTTTTATCAATCAGTAATACTTAAGTTTTGTTTGGTGCTATATATAGATTGTAAATATAATTATTTGAATTCATTGCAGATTGAATTCCATTCCCTCCCTTCACTGTAAAAGAAGAGAAGCATACTATGTAAAGAAAGCAACATTCAGAGTAAAGTAATGTCTTACCATGACCCAGGACTGAAAGGGATGTACTGGGATCCCTAAGCCCAGGGAAGAGTAGTGCAGTCACCTAAGCAGAAAATAAATTAGTCTGTTTCAGGAAAAAATTGTAATTATAATAAATTTTGATATGTTTTATAGTTCTAGAAATATCAAGTTCTCCTCCTAGCAAGCTGATCAACAATTTGATTATTGTCATTGCTTGGAAGTTTTTCATTTTCATTTTTGTGTAAGCTCATATTCTGAATGCTATGTTTTTGGAAGTAAAGTTAAATTTACCTTGTTACTTCCCTTGTCTAATTAATTCTGTGTATTACTTAAATAACATTTTGAAGACTCCTGGATGTGAATCACCAAGGCCTGCGTTTTGGAAAAAAAAATAATTATAATATATATATAAAAAATTAATAATCCAGTCAGCAATTTTCCTTTCCAAAGCAATACATGACATTGATATGACTTACAGCTTAACTACAAATGGAACCTGTTAAAAGTATTTGCCTTTTCCACATAATTTACAGATTAATCAACAACCACTAGCACTAGACCTGTACTTGCATGTGGACTTTCAACTCCTAATGTCTTGGGTGATTTTAGGAACTTCTATGGATCTTTGGAGATGAATAAGATGCTTTTATTGTGGCAGTGGTCAGACTGCTATAATGATATGCCCCATTTATTTAGTAGTAGGAAATAGATGTGGTCATTCTAATTCCATTGAAGCTGCTTTGAGGCCTGGATAGGTTCCATTTAAGAAGTGTACATTTTATAATCTAAATAAATATTATTTCTCTTTTTACTCCCAGGTCTGACACCTTTCATGTGACAAACCTGCCTACGTATCTGCAAACTACAGTGTGAGGGCGTTTCCTGGTAGGCTGGAATTCAGGGCACACAAACTCTGCCCAAGGTATTGGTTGTATATTCTGATGGTCTGCTTCATGAAATAAAATTGGTTTGGTTTTTTTCCCAACAAACCATATTTTTAATCAGTCATGTTTTCTTTCCATGAAAACACTGACTTTTTGTCAGAATTAAGAAAATAACTCTCTGAAAAACTTTCTGAAAACCTATTAATTTTTTTTCAAAATATTTTCATAGGCATGGTCCTTTTTTTTTGATCAATATTAATATTAAGCTTAATGTCTAGTTTCAGGAGACCAAAAGCTAGAGCATGTGTCTAGCAGACTAATAATGTCTGTGCAAGAATAACCGCTTCCCTAATCAAGCTCTGAAAATGAAGGCCTATCTGTTTTCTTCATCTCACACAAGGAGGAACTTAAGGACTTATAAAGAAATCAAACTATATAGTAGGTTTACCAAGTGTATTGAAACAAAAATATAAATGTAAAACCCCAACACATCATAAATAAAGTGAAATAAATCGAAAATCAATTAGAATGCAAATAATTAATTTAAAAAAACCACAACAAAACCAAAACACAAACCCCCCACATTTATCTCATTAACTTAAAACCCAGCTTGGCCAAAGTAGTTTTTTATTCCTTTGGTTTCCATGAACACAAGATTTTATGAGTACTGATATCGAGTTACTACATATTATCTGAAAGTGCAACATAAGATCTTTCTGGGCAGTCAGTAAGATGTCATTCATTATTGTTTCACCGTGGGGACTGGATATTCGGTCTGAAAAAATAAACACTCAATGTATGCTCCATCCATGTGACAGGGCCTTCTGTTACAGCTTCCTTTCTGATATACAGCTCCTACCTGATACCAGATAAGGAAACCCTATCAGATTCACCTATGTTGTAACTTACTGCTAAAATACCCAAAATATTTAATTCCCCTGAGCTGCTCATTAAAAAGGTTAAAAGCATGTTTTTCTGTTAAGTATTTATATGTGAAGTGCTGCTCCTATTTTGAAAGCTCAGTAAATGTTTAATGTCAGTTTTGTCTGATCTTGTGTGTTTATAAATTGAGTTCTGTTGATTCATTTCCTCTGGCAGCACTGCAAAATTTTGCTACCAATAGGATGAAAGAGGTCAAATTTTAGTTCCTTGGCAATTTCCCTTCTTGCCTATCACTTTCACAGGCTTTTACAATGTCACGAATTGCCCGTGTTTTAACTGACTTGCTGCTTATCTATGAAAAGATTCAGCAAGATCTCGAAGGTTTACTGATTGGTTCATGTTAGGAAGGTGTTTCCAGAATAGCAGCTACAGATGAAAAGGTCACATCACCTTTCTTCTTATCCCTGCTGTTGGAGAGCTGGTAGTCCAGACCAAGAGAAATCTCTTTTTTTCCCTTGCTTGTTTGAGAATGATGCATGTTGGCTCCCCTGCACTGCAGACTGCTGGAGAAGAAGAAATATTTACCTAAGGAGAACAAAGCCATACACCTGGTCTTTACTTCCAGCCCTATGAAAGAGTGCTCTGGTCCATGGAAAAGCAATGGAGATGCAGCTGATCTGCCTGCAGCCCTGCCATTCCCATGCCAGAAATAACAGATCAGACCATTCTCTTACCTGAACGGAACTGCTGTCCTGAAACCAAACATGAAACATGGCAGAGATCTCATCCAGGAAACCCTGCCTTGCATATACAGTCATTTAGCCAAAAAATGCCCTTAAAATTTATGGGAGCTTTTGTATTATACTTTAACCTAACTGGTGCTGTTAGTTTGAAGTTGGACTCACACCCAAAGAAGTATTTAGGTTCTGACCTTTTTGGTAAGTTTTTTGCTTGGTCACATCAATCCTTCCTCC
This sequence comes from Acridotheres tristis, assembly GCA_037013685.1. Classification (NCBI taxonomy): domain Eukaryota; kingdom Metazoa; phylum Chordata; class Aves; order Passeriformes; family Sturnidae; genus Acridotheres; species Acridotheres tristis. The sequence continues at coordinate 135,447,300 of CM072886.1, read as the reverse complement.
CATACCTTTCTTCTCCACTCAGGTACCACCAACATGGATAAATACTGTGCCTAGGAAAAAGACTTCATAAAGGAAAATGTTAAGACTCTAGGGCTGCTTGAGACAAATAGAAAACAATTTAAACCAATGTGATTGGCTGAGCATTAATGGAATTTTGAGCGACTTTTTAGATAAGATAATTAAATTGCATAAAATGTGAATGACAGCACATAAAAATAAAAATTAAAGATATTTAAACATTTTTATTTATTTTTGTTTTAGAAATACTAAAATGCCATATTATTGAGCCAAATATAATGAGTGATCTAAAAATAACGGAAAAATGCTTATTATTTCTCCAATCGGGTATTGCTTCACACTATCCAGGCAATTAAGTTTAGAAATCCTAACAAAGAGTCTGTTATCAGTGTGTTTGGGAGTGTGAAACATGGTAATAAAATAAACTAAACCGTTTAGGCTGGTTTTGCTTTAAATCTAGTACAAAATGCAGAAATTTTCCATGAGAAGTTTAAAATTGAGCAGAGAAAGTCCTCAAAAAACAAGTCTGTATTTTAGATTTTGTGCTACTAAACAAGGTAAGAATCACCATGTTTGTACACAAATCTCAGTGTCATTTGTAGCGCAAGTGAGAAACTCCACATGAAAATGCCTTGCATTAAAATTCCTATTAAATTAGCTATGAATTTAACACAGTAACTTTAAAGCCTTTAAATTATAAGCAGATAGCACCAATTGCACTGCATCTGTGCACGATTTACTTCAGCCCAATACACTGTCTGAAAATTTTAGACTGAGTTACTAGAAAGAAACTTTTGAGATTTTGAAGCAGTTGCAGCCAGTTGCCTGACACCAGGAAAAGACAGACACTGGAGTAGAAGGGTTTTTGGAATATAAAGTCAGAAAGGAGGCTAATAAAGTGATTGTAAATGGTCTGTTTAGTGAGGTGAGCAAAACCAGGGCTGGAGTGAGAGAATGAAAAGCACATCTTGCTCTTGCTTTTTTTTTCCTCTCATGACTGGAAAAGACATCAACATATTTATCAAAATAAGGGGAGAAAGTTCATTGAGATAAATTAACTTCAATTTCAAAATATAGCCTTGGCCATTTTTTCTTTGAAATATGCTAAATATGATCAAATACTTATTTGATCTTGGACTTATATTTCAGGTGAGGGCAGCATAAGTAGGAATTTAAAATAACATCTTTACCTGACATGCTCTGGCAGTAGGGTTACCTCCCTTTCAACCAGAGCTTTGAAGGGCACATTTCTGCAAAAGGGGAAAAGAAGTGGTGCAGGAGCATTAAATTCCAAATGTAATTTATCTTATTTACATATACTCAGTAGTTCTGGGAGAGGAGAAGCTGCACTGTACGGGAACAAATGTCTCTTCCAGGTATGCCCTAGCAGGCTTTGTGAGCAGGAGGTATCTTAAGAGCCAAGACTTTGCCAGAGTATCCCACGCTGCCTTCATTGCTGTCCCTGCAAATATCACCAAGGACTGGTATTTTAAATATAATGCAGAATATTTGCTTGTACTTCTTGGTGATCATGCCTTTTGGTGATATTATTGATAAGTATCTTTGTGCAGCACTTCAGTCTGCAACGTTCCTCTGAATTTCCAGGAAATGTTTTCACCAGAATATCAAAGAAATAAAAGAACAAAAGAGAGACATAAACGTCTTGTGTAAAGTTTTTGCATTCTTTTTTTCCAGTTAGATTTCAGGTGCTTTATGAGAAGAAATAAGTAGTAAAGAAATGTTTGGTGAGAAGAAGTTGCAGTGTACTGGAAGGAAGGATGTGGTTCAAGCAAATGCCTAGAAGGTAGCAGATAACAGTTCTGTTCCCAGATCTGGTACAAATGCTCTTTTTGACCTTTCACCAAAGTATTTCCATGTTTTGGAACCTGTTTCTCTGTAAAATGGGGGTGATGACAGTGCTTAACTATACTTTCTGACAGAGCAACTGGGAAGTTTTTATTTATGCTTGTTGCAAGATTTGAGAACCTGAGAACAATTAAAATGGGATCAGTTTAGACATGCAGGTTTAAGTCTTTCCTTCAAATAAAACATTTAATTTATAGCATTAGGTTCATTTTATGCTAATTAGGTGTATTATAAAAAAAGAAATCATCATCTGATGAGGATTTGCTCAGTCCTGCAAATAATTAGCTAACAGCATTACTTGAAAATTCAATTTTCGTTTCCTACAGTCAATCAAAAATAAAAAGGAGGAAAGGAAAAATTCTTGTATCTTGTAAATGACCAAGACGTTTAATTTCTGATAGAAGATTTTAGCACTAATAGTGTGATCTTGATTGGCTATTAGAGAGAATTAGAAGAAAACAAAGACTCTTTTTGCACCTTCTAAAATAACTTAGAGGAATGCTTTGATTGTTTTTTAGAATTAAACACACATAAAAAGTGGCATTTCCCTGTTTCTTTTCCAATGAGTTCTGAAGCTGAGAAATCCCCTGGGCAAGACTTTCAACTTGCTTTCCTTCTATTGTGGAGCAGAGAAGCATTGCTGAGGCCTGCAGAGTCTTCCCACTTGTTTGAAGAAGGAAGAGGCTCTTTTCTGATTCAGCACCCACTGAACAAACGATCTTACCTCTTTCTAGCTTTTTAATATTGGAGGTTTTAGCCCTTATCCTTGAAACCATGTCCCAAACAGGTCACAGGCTTAGGAGTCTGGCCCAGAAATACCCACCCTTAACTAAAGCAATGTTTACACATTATATCATTTAAATTATGAAATACTGATTGTGAAAACAATAGACATATTCAAATCACTATATCCCAGAACAAATGAGAGAAATATTCCAGAGCTCCTATCAGAGCTTAATAGGTATAATTTTGCTTGCGATATGGTAATACACAGCAGCTTTCCCTGGACGGCTGTGTAAAACAAAGAAGTGGTTGTCAGCCTTTCAGAATCAGATGTTAATGATATTTCATGTCTTTGTTGAGTCTGTGGAAAGCAGCTACTGCACCTAAAAGGGAAATGACTTCCATACCAACCTCCCCCAGCCAAAGTCGTTCAGATTGGGAAAACTGGATTAAGTCCATATTTATACTTCAGAAAGAGGTGTAAAAAAAGATTTCAAGACAGTATTGACTGAGCTGTCTCCCAGTCTCTTTACCCGAAGTTATATCTTATCATTGTGATGAAAGTTTTTAGTTCAATGTATTACAGTCTCTTTCCCCTCTCCCTCCCTTCTTCTTCTTCTTCTTTTTTTTTTTTTTTTTCCAAACATATACGAGGAAAGAATGTAATGTAAGCAAAACTTCAATGTGTTTCTGGCAAATGAGGAGTGTTTTCTACATCTCATATATTTTTGGAAGCATTTGAATCCAGAAGTAATACATCTTCCAAATCGGGAAGAAGGCTTTTTATTAGACTGATGCCTGCACAGAGCAGAGCAGGGCTGTCTGCCCCAGCACTGCAGCAAGCAGGGACTGATGCTTTGTCTGAGCTAGTCTGGAAGATTGGAGCCAGTCAAAAGAAGATTTTCTGTAGCTTTATTGCTGCAACTTCATTTTGCTCTACTACTGTATGTCTTCGCTTCTGCAAACTTTCTTTCATTTAAGAAGAGGTCTTAATTCCAGTGCAAAATCCATCCAGAAAGGAGGGCCCCTCAGCACTGTATTCCAGCTGGTGGGGATTAGCTCAGTCCTTTTACCGGATACGTATCATTTTAATCTTAAGCCTTTAGACACTGTACAACATACTATTAAGTCTGTTACCAAATAAAACACTAAAAGGCTGATTCACTAAGGGTTACACACCCTTTGCAGGGAAAAAGCTAACATTTACAAAGGGATAACTGCCAAAAATCACTTAAATTTCATGTCTTTCCTATTTATTAAATCCCACATACACCATGTGTACAGTAACTTCCTTGGGATATGCCCTTGGGAGAAGTACAAGTCAAAATAAAGGAGTAAACGCTCCCCGAAAACATATCCCTGGTTCTAAAGAGTGATTTACATTGGTTCACATCAGAAAATCTGAAAAATTAAAGTTATGTTATTCAAGAATAAAATGAAACCTTCCAGAAATGTGAATCATGTACTCAACTATGATAACGAGTAATACATTTCCTACAGGAATTAGTGGTTAGGGTATGAACCCAGGGCATTAGCAGACTAAGGGAGTCATTTGCTAATGATCTCATGCGAGCAACTTTGACTGCAGTTTGTGACTCGGGTGCTTAAACTGCAGCAATATTGCAGCACTTGGTTATTTAGGGAAATGTGGGGGGCAGTCATTGGACCTTGAACAACTCACTTGTATTGTTAATAGCAAATGCAGATGCCTGACTTCGCTCCCTGTGGAGCTTCTTAAACCCTGCTTTATCTGTCTGTCTGGGGTGAGACAAAAAAAATTTCTGATATTTATAACGTGCTCTGGATAAAGGGAGTAATCTAAATGCAAACTGTGATAGCCAGTGTTTATTGGCTAGCCTGTTGTTCTGACACAGGCCCAGAAGCATCTCATCATGTTATTTTATCCATTCGTTTGAAGTTAATCACTATAGTTCCTCATGCTAAATTAATGCCTATGCTTATGGCACCATCTCAGGGCACGAAGATCATCTCAGGAGGTCATTAGGTGTGGCTCTGGCAACAGCACAGTGAATGAAACTGCACTGATAGTCTGTGTCCTGCTGTTCGGGTAATACAAATGATTTAAGTTTTCTTCCAGGGGATTGGGTTGTTATTGTTGTTTTCAGTAAGAAATAACTCATCTGTTTTGGAAAACACTGTTTAATGTATAATGGAATATTCCACTAGCACTGACAGGCAGAGCTGTGCCATGCCAGCCAGCCCTGGGACTGACTGCAAATCAGGGAGCAGGCACCCCACTGAGGCTGGGTCCTGTCCCCCCCTCACTGTTTTTTTCTCAGAAAAAAACGCCTGTTCTAAGGCATGTTGGTTAGAAAAAATTAAAAACCTGAATGTATGCTATGACCGAGTTTTTTGTTAGGGGATAAACCGGCATAGAATAATGCTATATAGAATTTGCAAAGTCTTTTTGCATTCAAGATATTTGAGTAAGATAAATGGTAAAATCACCATATTCATTAAGCCCTGGGATAAAGTACTATTAGTCCTGCTGTGCAGATGTAGAAGTTGAACTAGAGGCAAAGATTTTTGTCTGGGAACTGAGGTAAAGATTTTTGTCTGGGAATTGAGGTAAAGATTTTTGTCTCAGGCAGGTTTATAATTCAAAGTTTTTATTCAGTTGCCCTATGCTCAGACCATGCAATTCTCCCTAGCTCCATTTTATTGCAAGGATCTTGGTGTTTTCATTAAAGACCTAGTTTAAGGGTTCATACGATTTTTGTTAAAATGTCAGTGTTCATATATCAAAGAAAAATGTTTCAAGGCCATATATTGTGGGAAAAGCCTGGAAATAAAAAAGTATCACTCATATTTAGCCTGAAGGCTGAAAGGACCACTAGACAATGTAAAAAACAATCAAAACCAAAATGTGCTTGTTTATGTAACAGTCATGATTTTAAAGAGAATTTTGTGATTTTTAAGGGATCCAACTCATGATTTTCAGTACTTGGCTAGCCTGTAGTGGAGGATTTGCATCTGATGACCAAGTTCCCCTGTCGCTTCACATACAGTCAGTTTATTTTGGAGGATCATCAGACACAAACTCTGTTACATGTTAACAGCATTGCCAAGCTCAAGGATTCAAAAAAATCATGAGCAAGTTTATTCTACATGGCAAAGCGATTAGGGAGAGAAAATGCAACAACAACAACAGCCCAACAAATGCTCTTGATATTTGCTCTGTTGTCCCCTCTCTATGAGGCCTTCAGCAGTGCTATGGTTCGGAAACACCACCAGAAACAGCCTATTTGTCTTTAGGGATTTACTTTTAGGGATGAGAGATATTTCTGCTGTTTAATGACAAAAATATGGATCTTGCTCGGTGTTATCCACAAGTTGTTTTCAGGGGGAATGCAGTGGGAGACTTTTACAGACCGAGCTGGTCTGAGCAGCCTTTGTTGCTGCAGGAATTGGAGGGGCAGCACCTGGGACCCCCATCCGTGTATTTACATTTGCAGAAAACCATCAGGGGGAGCTCCGTCACAGACATAGCGCCCGTGTTCCACAGCTATCTCACCTGCAAAAACACCTCCACCCCTTCCTACGAGCAGCAAACACATGCATCGAGTACATCAGTCCTTATGGTGCTTCCACCGCCTTCACCTCACTATCACCGAGGCTGGCAGACAGGTAGAGGTGAAAATGTTCATAAAGACCAATGAAGAACAGAATGGCCAGTGTCAAAATAGGATCAATCGTGGAGTCTCAGAAGTTTTTGTGATTACTTGTGTGGTTCTGCAGCTTTATTTGATAGTCCCATTCAATTGCAAAGTCTTACTGTAAGGTTTTGTGACCCTTAAATGAGGTTCCATATGGAGGAAACCTTTCCTTTATCACCAAAATCTGTTTCTATAGAGGTCCTGCTGTGACTTTCTCACGGAGCCATCCATTCAGCTGAAGCCCCTCTGCTCTGAAATGTCTTCTGTTGAATCCTATTATATAAAAGAGAATGGGCCAAGGAATTGCACTGAATGTGTATGTGATACATCGTGTGACCCAGTATGCAATATGGTACACCAGTCACAGAGACAGCAGTCAGATGCTGTCTTTTTTTCATATAAAAAAAGAATGTTCTTATTTTTAGAAAGTTAGAGTGTTTTCTTTTTTTAATTCTGTGAAGTACAGAACTTAGAGATTGTGACTTGAGCACTCCATAACCTGAAAATCTTCAATAAAGCCTGAAAAGCCATAGTGTCTTTCTTTAGTAAGATGCAGTGATGGATAACAATAAAATAGAGGGTTAGGATGACTTCCATTTCATGTATATGCAGGAATAATCCCACAAACCTATGCAAGATGCTATGAGTAATGGAAAATGTTGAGTTTTTCTTAGGGATAACTAGGGGATAATTAATTTAAGAAAAGAAAACTTTACCCTAAAATCCAAACAAGAGTTTGGCACAATAACCCCAAATTCGTTGCTATGATTAATTCTGTTTAAGCTAAAAGTTGCTTTCATTTTTAATTTGGCCTATCATTCTTATAGCTAAGAATATGCAAGAACCTAGGAATTAACTCTTTATACTTTCTTTCATGATGATTGGGGCACTTCTTAAGTACTTTTAAAAATTTGCAGAAAATTTCCTCCATTACTCAAATTATGCTGTGAGTGACCTCTGATTAATTAATTCCCAAAGAAATAGATTCAAGTCATTGCTGTACTATTGCCAGTAAAACTGCCTGTCAAAAAGCATAAAAACAGTTCATGCAACATTGCTCTGGCCATTTGTACAACAATGCCCACATTTTAAACAGTAACCTTATTTTCCTTTTCAACGGGCCAAAGTAGAGGGAATAAAGTTACAATGATATGAACATTACCAGAACATATTCTGAAAAATATAGTTTTACCATGGTGAGGCTTTAAGGATTTGGATGACCTCCACTCTTTTGATCCCAGGACATCAAGGTCCCATGTAAAAAACGAGTTTCCATGAGACTACAAGAAGATGGTTACTAGAACCTTTCATTTCTATAATTTCCCAAGTGTAAAAAGAAGCATGAGCATTATACATGGTCTTTTTGCTGGTATATGAATTTATTCTTGGTGCATAACTGCTTCATTTTGTTGATGTCTCTTTCTCTCCAGCCCATCACTACATTCAGCACAGTTTTTGAAAGACTAGATCATGAAGTCCTTGTGGCAGGGAATCTCTTTTCTCCATTTGTATTTTAGCTGTTGAGAGAGCCCATGGATGCCACACAAAAGTAGTAATGAACATTACAAGACTACTAAAGCACTTTTTGCATTATGAAGCGAATGACATTTGCCTGCTCCTAATAAATCTTGAACCATTTATGGCAGCATTAAATATGTTGCATCCCACCTACAGGAGAACTGCTGCAGGAAACATCTCCAGCCCAGCAGAAGTCCTGGTATTTCTCTCTTGAACTTTCTCTTTGCCTCATGCAGACAATAGTGTACAATAAAACTGTTGCAAAACTGTGAAATCACAATAAACCAACCTAAACTACCAGAGCAAACAGATTTCTATTCCAGTGCTGCCAGGACTCTCTGCAGCCTCAAGGATGGGACTGACTGCATTGAATAGGGTAGGAACTGGATCCTGACTGCAGCTCTGATGCATGCAATCATGTTCTTACATTAAATGTGCTGAAAGCAGTCACTTCTTGGTACTTTGAACTGTCATGTTTCAAGGCTTCACCAAAGTCCAATGACTATTTCTTCTGGACTAGAGGGTATTGTCGGATGATCAAGAATTCCCCAGAATGTTAGCTGTGTTTGTCAACACAGAAATCTACAAGAATATCTGAAATATTTGTCAAGCTATTTGTAAGATTTCAGCGCATGGGGCCTGGAAGTATGCTTAAAAGTATAGCAGAAAGCAATGCTTTGATGCATCTTACCTATGTGGAGGAGTGTGTTGATTTATCCAGAAAAATTTCAGTATGCAGCTATTTGGTTTCGTGCAATGCAGATAATGCTGGAGAGGCAACATCCAGCCTGTTATGCATAACCTAGCATGCTCAAGACCTTACTTGCTTACTTTACTTTGAGGTTAAGGTAAATGTCAGTATAGATCAGATGTTCTGATTTCAAAAGTATACGGGACCTGAAACGGAGCCAATAATGATTCTTCTTGAAAGGCATGAGGACCTCTTTGAAAACCATGGGAGCTTGAGCTGAAGCTTGTCTGGAATGGTCTTGGAGTCCATTCCTCACCACAACTAAAATAATGAGAAAGGACAACAAAATAGGTGAAGCCATTCAACAGTTCCCTTTCCTACTGTTGGAACCATGAACCATCAGAGAAGAAAGACAGAGGGAGTGACACAGAGAGAGAACTGAAGTTATACTGATGCAGTGAGCATGGGGACACGCAACCTTCCTGTGTCACTAACACAGAGTGCTGAGGAGAAGCACACCAAAAAGTATAAAACAGGCAGTAGCCTACATGCTGACCTAGAAGCTAAGGGATATGGGAGAAGGATGTGATGATGGAAACTTCAGGGGCTGTGGTTAAGAGGTGAAAGGGACTCAAGCTGAATTAGGATGTGCAGTAAGAGAGTTGAATACAGGAATCTCTTGAGATCTCCATCACTGAATGCTGTCAGTAAAGAATTTGTGGCCAGCAGAACTGTGAGAGAATTTTGGAAGGTGCATGATAGTCCTGCCAGATCCATTTCCTCAAAAATTGTCCTTAGGGAGTATCTGCCTTAGGTCTTGCAAGGTAGATATGACCATCTGTGAAAAGGTCTGTAACAAAATTCAGTAGTTATTAGTTACAACAAAAAAGTGAAATAACTTCCATGCTTTCTGCCTCTGTCCAAAATACACTTGAGAGTTTTGAATAACTTTTTCTATTCCACTTCCAGATTCTTCTAGGAGGACCTCTGAACTGCTTGATTATAATTGATTCTTTCCTTATACACACTGTGGTAAAGGGTTTCATGACTAAAGGATCTCTAAGTTAATAGGAATCCCTGTTCCTCTAATTTTATCCTTGTTCCTCCAGCTTTTTCCTGCTGCTGTCTGTTGCCAATCAAACTTTTGAATTCATGTCGATTTAGCTCTGCTTATGAGAAAGAAATGGAATATTTTGAAGCTAAAATTTTTAAAAAATGAGACATGGCAAGTGGAATCTCAGATTATTCATATCTTAATCACCAATACAATCTTGGCAAACAGAACTTCAAAAAAACACAGAATATGGATGCAGGCTAGAATTTAACCTTGCTGCTGGTATGGGGTAAATTGAAGCTGATGAAAGACACGACAAGAGAAGGCTGCAAGATTAGAAAATTATAATGACAAACTTTCTTCTTTGAGGAACAAGAGATGAACAAATACTATAAAAAATGTGTTATCAAGTTTGACCAAGAACTGAAGTACTTATTTTGAGGGAAAAAATTATGTCAGAAAAATTCCTATAGAACTTTTTAATGGAAATTAAAATTGCTGTGATGTCAACACCACCCACCTTCCACTGGGAGATTTTCACTGCACAGAATGGGCTGGAAGGTCCTTTTTAATGTGTCCTTGTACTATGTACAATGAAGCTGGTCTCTTTTTATAAAGACTATGATAGTTACTTCAAAAATTAAACAGCATTTGAGGTAGTTATGGGAGCAATTCTGCAAAACTAGTCTAGATGAGATATATTGATGCTCTTAGAAAGATTCTTCCACTAGGTTTTGAAAGTATGGTCAGTGTTTCTATGAACAGAAGCAATTAATTCATTGAAAGCAGTGTCTAAACATATTTATTTTTGTGGAATTTGACATGGGATTTTTGTGGGATTCATAGCTAGTCTAAATCTCACTGCATGCAAATGGGTTTCTTTTGCATATTATTTGCAAGTAGCATAACTGCTATGTGCAGACATGCTTAAAAATTCACCAGTGCTAACATTCCTTCTAGACAGTAAAAATTCCAAACAATTCCAACCACAGTTGTCTCATTAGTGTTAGTTCAAATGGTGAAAATTAGAAAACTTTCAATATGATCCCTGAGTAACATTTATTTATTTATCTTTCCTATCAAATTTTAAAGAATTGGAATTAGCAGAAAATGCTTGCCAAGCTCTGAGTGTATTTTGCAGTTATGAATCCAATGAGTGAAGTTGCTTGTTTTATTTAACAAAGTAAAAACGCAGAACTTCATCATACTTTCACAGGTCTGCTTCTTCTAATTTGTAAAATCACACTGTTCTTTGATATGCTTTTAAAGATAATTACAGTTGTAATAAATGTAATGAAACTTACCAGCAACCTTCTGTTATGTCAGTAAAAATATATGTTATTCGACTAAACCACCAGTCCCATTCATTTTTAACTTCAAATGTCAAATTTAGAGTGTATTGTGAGCTGGGAATAATATGTTTTTCATGTAAAGATTATTTTTATACTACAATGTTTACTGCTTGAATAAAATAATGTAAAAACATTTCACAAAATGAAGTTTCAAAGTTTTGTGCTCTCTGTTCCTTGTGTGTGAAGCAAAAAAAGCCTGTATGCTTTTCCATTCCCCTGTGCCCTCAGTAGGGGTAAATAAACGAAGAAAACTTTGAATGCCAGCAAACCTTTAGGGGACGTGGCTGTTGTGTTCCATTTATTCATAGGTGCAGGCAGCGGGATCCTAACTTAGAATTGTTTGACTTGTGATTTGTATGTGGCTGTCCTCTGTCTTTCAGGGAGGAGAATTCTTTGTCGGGGAGAATAATTTCTCAGGGGAGAGAGATGTCAAACATGGCTTTCTGTACCATCATCAACAGAAAGGTTTGATGTGTTATTGATTGCATTTTTATGGGATTTGCTGGGAAGTGAAGCTTTATTCACCTGCCAAAGGCACAACAGCAGATGATCTTGGGTCGTGTAAGTCATGATTGGCAGAATGTGACTTTCCTTAATTCTTAGACTTTTGCAGGCATGTTTCTAACTTGTGGCAAAAAAAAGTCCAGGGCCATGCAATACCAAGCACCCTGCTCGTACTCACACATACTTTAATGGAAAAGTACTCCTAAAAATGCACTGTTATTAAATTTAAGACAAATATCTGGTGGTAGATAAATAGAGGTATTGATAAAGGTAGACTGCTAGAAGCCAGGTCTGAAATGATTTTGACATTGTTTTAATTTCCTGCCCTGGCCTAAATAATCTCCCCTTTTCCTTTCTCCTCTTCTTTTGTCCCAAATATCTCATGTACATGGATTTTACATCAATGTAATTGGCTTTGGTGGCCTAAGCTCTCTGGTGGCTGTAAATTTAGTTCAAGATTTATGAGGTTGCAACTAAGATTAGAAACTGGATTTGAGAACAGCATATATCATGCAGAGATATGAATGGATTAATTTCTCAAGAAAATTAGATGGGTGAATTGAAAATGTTTTCTTCTGCTAGAGTAATAGAGAAAGGGGGTTGGTATACTCAGTCAAAATTATGGCCTCTGAATCAAATCTTTAATATATTTTTCAATACATGATAATTTTATCTGTCATCACTATCAAATAGCTGTAATATTATTCACTTAACATCATTCTAGAAACAACTTAACTAATGTCTCTGACAGAGAATTCATCTTCTGTTATTTCTCCAGCTGTATTTTCTTTCTTACAATCCCCAAAATGACTCTAGCACTGACTCCTCCTCCTAAATTACAATATCCAAACAATTTAAATTAGTATGTCATGAGATTGGAGTAATTTTGTGTTTGACCTAATTATTAAAATTACTTTCTGAGAACTAATGGCATAATTACTCTTATAATTAGTAAAATAAAGAACCTGTAACTGCTCAGACTGGGAGCAGCTGATATGATCAAGCTTTAAATTGAAAAAATCCAAAATTTTCTTGCCTGTCGTCTGTAGCTCAGTACATTTCAAAGGGAAGGCTGATACATGCCTGCAATGACTGTGTTTAAACAACTAAATCTTGTCTCCACCTTAGCATTTGATTCATTACTCACTGATGAACCTTTGTCCCTACTTGCCGGTTACTGGGAAAACACGCAGCAGCGTCTACTACAGATACCAAAACATACTTGCCACAGCACTAGTGATACTGCCCTGTGATAAAACAGGAATGGGAGGCTGAGTGAAACTGAAAAAAGGGCTTGAGTTAGAGGCTGACCTTCCCAGAGTAGAGCTCTGCTAAGCTCAGTGCCCAGCAGAGCCCTGGGGCATCCATGTCGGGCAGCACTTTCATCACCATTGCAATCTGCTACGGGTGTAAAGCTGGGACCAGGCACATTAGCAATCTTTTCTAGCTATTCTTTTTCTCTCTCCTTTTTCCTTTCACTCTCTGTACCATCAGAGGACTGCCCACCTTGCTGATGCTCACTGGGACATTCTTGAATAAAAACACCCTGGGATAGTTACATTGTTTGGAAGACGATCTACATATTGAGTGCACATTATGACCTTTTGTACAATTTCCCTCCTGAGAAAATATACCCCTGGTTTAATTTTTTTGGCTATTTTCACTGTAGTTGACACAGGCATGTTTTCCTCTCAGATTAGACCTCCTAGGGAAAAGTACATATCCATTTTACTTACTGTGTATGACACTCGTTCTAGAAAACCTTAAATGATTATTTATAGTATAATGCAATATGTGGACTTTTTATTATTGGATGAATGGTGGAACCCCCTTCTGCCTGAATTGCATTTCTAACCTTTTATTTTGTTAAGCAATCAGCCAGTGAGATGTTTATATCTCTCTTTTTGATGCTAACGATCCAGAGACCTTCCAGTGGATGGTATTGTGTTTTATGGATATTTTTCTCTTGATTTGCAGCCCCATATTGCCAGGAAGTGTATTTTGAATGTTCAGCTGTTTCAGCAGGAAAGAAGAACACCAAGATGTTGCATCAGTGTTCAATCAGAGTAAATGGTATAACTGTTCTTAAACATTCTAATGTGTTAATATTTTGGGCTCAATACTCACTTACAATGAAAGCTATGTGCATCTTTACTTTGAATACACAACCAGAAAAATCCATAATGAAGGATCTGGAATTATGCTGTACCCTACAGAAGTATCCTACACACCTCAATGTACATACATGCAAAATGCAAAAAGGATATAAATTCATCAAACAAGAGAGGGAAAATTCCTTAATACACTTTCTTTTCTGTTAATATAGGAAATATTTTTCCAAGGGTTGTGTGTAACACAAAATGGGCTTAGATCCTTCTAAATCCACAATACAGCTTTTTCTCCTGCAGCTGATTTCATTCAAACATAAAATGACTGACAAATGAGATGTTTTACCCACATTATCGTTTTAAGGAAGAATGAATAACAAATGTATGAGTAAGTTGCTATTTTCCATTTTCTTTTTATACTGACATCTTGAATAAGACATATAAAGTTAAATGTTTCTCAAAATTCAAATGATGAAGGAATTGTTACCTTAATTATTAATTAAAATACTTTCTACATCCAAAATATGCAACAGAAGATGTTGAGGCCTGCACCACCATAGACAGGCATGAAATTCTCCTACACACCAAAAGCTAAGATGAGCTGCTATGACTCTGAGTGAAGATAGGAGTTTCCAAACTATACAAAGATACCTGTGTTTGAACAGACCAGACAGGGTAGGTTGGTTCTCCAGCACAGAACAAAGCAGAGATTGGAAGAGCAATGAGGACACAGGTTGCTTGCCTTCAAAGGTTCTGTGTAGCCATCACAAGAGTAATGTGCCCTAAAAAGCTTTATGGTTAGTGCTAATGGGTCATCCTTTGCTACGAGGACTTGGATTTGACCATGTGTGACTACTAAAATTTGTCCTTGGTGGTTTTCATAAAGGTGAAAAACTATGTGCATGGATGGCTCCCTGAACTGTACCATGGAATTCCATTAATTTTAGACTTTTCTGTAAAATGGTTCATCTCTGAGATGAAGACAGGCCATTTGTGCATTGGTCTGAATCTAGCCATTGTAAAGTTGATATATCTGCTGTATTTTAATTAATTCACTGAGTATATGACATATTTTAAATGGAAAACATGACTGAAATATATGCTAAATTTCTACACAGAGTGAGATTTGTATTTTTAGGAGCAAATGACAATGGAGATATAGCTGGAAAGGAGATCTTTGTCATATTTGCTGTTTTGATTAACACTTTAAGCACATTTGGTTTTGCTGCATTACGCTAAATTAAAATCCTACATAAATCCATAACCATATAATACAATTGTAAACTTAAAAAGTACCAGTTTTATTTCATATTGTTGCATACTGTTAAAAATTGCCATTGTTATTAGGTGTTGGATTGTAACACATTACAGGGTCCAAGGAGAATTCACCTGGGACTTCAGTACAGCGTTAGCTTATCAGAGACATGTACAAATGTTTTCACTAAGAGCGTAGCCCTTAATATCAGGCATGGAAATAGAACTTAATAAGCAAAATAAAGCGAAGACTACAGCAGTCTCTTTTTTTAAACAAAATCTTTTTCTTTTTTTAAACAAAAGCCTTTCCAAGAGGTCATCAAAGCTATAGGTACTCCTTTTAAAACTATCTTGAACTTTAGACTTTTAATTAAGATCAATCTCACTGATTGCAATAATAAAGTGAAAGGAAGACAAACAGCACTTAAATAATAGTGCTTCCGACTTCCAACTGGAGCAGTAAATACATATAAACAGCATATTAAAACTGCAGATACTAGACATGCACTGATGTCAGATAATGCTTCAGACTTACTCCTTCAAGGACTTGCTGGTTAGGAAACATCCCACTGCCCATCCTGTTCCACGCCACCTCCACTCTGCTCCAGGCTATGTGTATCCAGGAATAGGTACCTGTATGAATAACATACATCAGTATCTTCCCCAAAAGATTTGTGCATTTTAGCTTTAAACAAGATTTAAGCAATTGTTGTACTGCAGGCATGTAGAAGCCATGGTTTTGAGGTTCACCAGCAATAAGGAGGATTAAGTGAGCTTTTATAACTAGGATAATAATGTTTGTTTTACATGATCTTTTTACAGTATCTTTCCCTTGACAGCTGAACACTTCCAATGATTTAAAATGGATCTCATGTTTCCTTTCCTTCCTATCCTTTTTCATTTTCAACAAAGAAGTCCCTTGTTGTTTCTGTTCCTGTTTCTCTCTGCATGTAAGGGAGTGGAAATGTTGTGTGCCTCAAACCTGTCAGAAAAGTTCATGTCATCAAAAGGATTTTGACATTTTGATCCCAAAGAGACTGCATCCCCAGTCACATCTTGCAGAAAGGAGGCCCATTGTCTGTGACCAGCTCCTGCACATCTCCCACTCAGGGTATTCCTTCTGTTCCTCTAAAGCTGAATTTAGAACAGTTCATCTGGGAAAATACAGTCACAAAAAGGCGAGCTACCCTAGCTGCCCCGAGTCATTAAAAGGAAATGTTTCAGTGTCTTCACCAACAGTGCTTCAAGCTTCCCATGTATGACTGCTAAGTAAAAGAGAGATCTTATAGACACTATTAAATAAAAGAATGGCATTAGACGTATGTGATGGCCAGATACAGCAGCACCACTTGCTTCCAGGGGAGTCAAAGAGCCATGCAGAGCTGCTGTTACTAGTAAAGGGTAGGTAGGCCAGGAAGAAGAGCCAGGGAGAATTACTGACAGTTCTCTTTTGGATGTTATTAATGAGAAATTAATTGGTGGCTTCAGGAATAGTATAGCAAACTTATTTTCCACCCATTGAAATCCCTCGAGTAGATTACATTTTAAACTAAGTACCTTGAATCCTCTTCAGGTTATGGAATAGAATTTCAGAGGCTACTGAAACAAAGTTTGCTACTTTAAGAACTCTTCCGTTTTGTAATATTAGGGAAGAAATCAACTGTTTCCAAATGGAAAAGGTATGCAATTTTCCATTAGGAAAGTTATTTCAAATAACTTTGAATTATTCAGAGGATCAGAAAGACAATAAAGAGTTAAAAATCCAGAGGATTTATCTAACATGAAAGATAATGGAAACCAAAAAACATGGGCAGGGAGTAGGAAACAGTACTTCTCTCCCCATTCTGTGGACATAAAAGAGAATCAGAATGAGTTTTTTGTACTACCTCTTTCCACCTCCAGATTTGTCTAAAAGTCACACAAAGAAGATTTTGCATGGGAGCTCATTGGTAACTTAGAGCTTCTACAGGTCTTGGAGAAGTGAAAGCCTATAAACATGGGAGAGGAGATAGGATGAGTTTGGTATCACTGTGAATACTTTCTGAGCATTGTTAACACAGCCTGACAGGTCTCATAAGTTACAGCATGCAGAGCACCAGAATTGTTATCATGTAGTTCTGAAACAGAGAGAAACTGAACTTTCTCACTATACCTTTCCCTTTTTGAATTTCTCGTTAGTTTTACATGTAGAAAAACATGTTTTAAAAAAGAGAATATATTTAATTATAGATGTATTTAACCGACATTTAATATTACTGCATAGACAGATTAGACATTTTTGCATAGACAGGGCACTTCCGCCTCAATCTAAAAGCTATGTTAAATGTACAGTTCGCTTCCAGTACTTCAAAATCTGATGACAATTGAGTGTTTAAAATGTACCTTTGTCACTCATACAGATGGAGTTTTGCATTAGCCATGATGTATTTAAAAATGCATAGGCAGCTCTAACTCCACATGAGTGTGCCAGGAACTGAAGGTTTGGACATATGAACTTTCCTCTCTATCCACGTGGAGAGCAAATCCCATCTTCCCAATGGAAGGATCAGGCAAAAATTCCATAAGCACAGTCTCACGTATACCCTGTGCAGAAATAATCCACAGAGAGCACTGTTTGGCTCTCGCTGCATTCTTAGCTGGTCAATCACAATAGCGCCAAAGATTTCTTGCCAACTCTCACACACTTCTCTGACACAGTTTCTTTCACATTCTTGCTCATTTTCCTCTTATCTTCTATCTAAAAACCTTAAGGAAACTCACAGAGGGGAAAAAAACCTTTCTATATTTATTTAAATAACATTAAAGCAAGGGTGTAAAATGCCAAGTCTGGACTGCAGCTTCAACAAGGCAAAGGACTATTTAAGACAGCTGGGAAAGCCTTAGCAGTTCTTCAGTTGAGTTCCTGGCTGTCTTACAGTGTCCCTTCCAAACGGACTGTGATTCACCCCTCATTTGCTATCTCTTCAGAAGTCCTCTACCACACTACTACAGGATCATATAGAGGTCTATTAAAAAGAGTATTTTAAACATATTTTCATAGATTTGTTAGTTCATATTCAATTATTATTCAAAGTAGCAAATAAATTATCCTTGACTACTTTCCGTCCTGTAATCACCCCATGCTTTGCAGACTCTGGCTCTAAGCTTGACAAAAGAAGGGATCAGTTCAAAAGGTTTCTCCTATTGATTGGAGACTGGATTGCCTTTATTTGGTTTCATATTACATCAGAAAGAGTCCTTTGAAATCTGTGGTGCAAATCTGATTTAAGCTGGTCTGAGAGCTCTTGGGAGCCACCTCTGACGATCAGAACTCTTCTTCCTGCCCCTTGCAAGTGTCAGTGATCTGATCTCAGGCATTTGACTCCCTTGGCCGTCCTTCTCTTCAGACTGAAAGCTCAGCTCAGGCAGGTATGGTGTTTCATGAGGCTGTGGTGTGTCCACTGAGCTGCATTCCAGGGCAGTGGAGTGCTTCCATACAAGGGTGATGAGGATAGAAAGGGTGGGTCCCGAAGATCAGATCATCGCAGTCTATAAACAATGCACACAAGGCTCTCAACGCCCCAACCCATGCATAAACTCTTGCTTCTGGAACAAATGACCCCTTCAGGGAATGATGCTGTGGAGGAGGGATATGAAGTGTGCAGGGTCTGGGCTGGCTGGGACCTGAGCTTGTAATAAAGATGCTTTTGCAACATTAATATATGCCTGTTTTCTTGCCAGCTTTGCGGAGTGCCAAAATTTGGCCCTAAACATTTAATGAAACCATTGAGATTTAGAATCAGACAAAGCAGAAAAGAAAATAGGAAAGAGAGGAGGGAAGAGGAAGAGAGAAAACTGTACAAAAGGCTTCTGATTAAACCAGTGATAATTACTGATATTGTTCCTCTCTGAGCTAGGATCACACTTCAAAATAAAGAGTGGAAGATAATTTTGCTAATAATTTTAATCAGCTTCCTTTTCATGAAGGATCAGAGAACACTAATAAGCAGCTTTCCAAAAGACAGATGATTTGTAACACCATCAACTCAATAACTGAAACAAGAGACCTATTCTCTCTTCCATTTGTCTGAAGTAAAGGGTTCCTCCATTGGAGGAAAAATAGAGAGAGATTGAAAAGCCTTGATTTGACCTAAATGAAATATATTCTATTCTAGCAGATGTTTTATCCTGTAGTTTATTTTTCTCTCTCCCTGCAAGGAGCACAGCTTTGCTGTCTGGTTTGTTTTTAATTTTTGCTCCCTTTCCTGATACCAGGTTGAAGCCTGACTGGCTTAAGCAGTTCAGGGTATTATCCGAGAAGAATTTGCTCAAGTTTCCTTGGTAACAGGAGCCACAAGAAGCTCAGTAAGGCACATTTTTGAGAGAGGTTTTTTGTTTTCCCTTTAACCATTCTTTGTGGGCATCAAGGAGAGAGGAGCTGGTTAATCAGGTAAATGGTGGTGAAGGAAAGGGGTGGTGCTTGGCTCAGTTCTGAACCTGGCAAACAATGTGAAGCTGCCACTGCTGTTAGCGTCCCTGCTCTTTGCCTAGCAAGTATAAATAATTTTTATACCTAACAAGATTTGAAAAATGAGTGATTATAGTAATTACATGATCCTCATGATTTGATTTAACTTTTATATAGGAACTAATGCCTGTTAGTTTTAAAAGCTACATGACTTATATTAGTGGGCCTTTCTGTGAAATTGCTTCCTGCCACTGTTTCCTGTTATTGAGAAAAGTCATGTAATGCCATTGCAGATATGCTTGGAATAAAGCATACCAGCTTGGAGTAAACATGGTACTCTAAATCATGTTCCTGCCATTATGTCAATGCTTTGCAAATCTTTGCATTTGTTTTTTTCTCTGGAGTTGTAGGAAACACAGTAGGAAGCAACATTGTGAAATCCTGAAGGATTTCAGTGTCAGTAGAGCTGCTTGAGAAATTATGCTCCTCATCTTTCAGAATAATTCAGTACAAAAGGAAACATTAATTTGTTTAAATTTTGTTTTTAAAAAAAGTTTTCATTGGAAACCTAAATGTTACATTTTCTCATTGAAAGTTCCTATGTAGAAAACAGGCTTTTTTTCTTTCACTTCAATTTTCAATTCAAACACCTTGGAAAAAACCCCAAACAACTATACATTAAATATCCCATAATAATCAACCAATGGTGGCTTGTGCTTGTAATAAGAGTTCCCTCTCTCTCTTCCTGCTACTGCCATCCCAGTAATTTCTCTGCTTTCTGCTACAATAAATTTTGGAAAACAATATTTTTCTAGTTGCTGAATGCAGCTTGGAATACTAGTTGTTATTCTCCTCCTTCAACCATATGCAAATTTGTTTTCCAGATTCCACAAGATAATCCTTTTTTTTGTTTGTTTTGGTGAGGGGGTGTGTGTGTGTGTGTGCTTGCAATTGAAAACTTTATGGAACAAAATCCTTTTGTGTAAACTTTCCATCACTGGTGTCAGACAGAGGCAGGAGTTCTTTTGTTTATCTTAAAAACATGAGCAAAGTTTCATCCATCTTTCTAGAGGGTCTCATGGTTTATAAGCAGAACTAAAATAAAGAAATAAACCACCCCAGCTTTTCCTTTAAATTCTCATCAGAGCTATTTTATTTGACACTGAGGCAAAATTTTGGCTTTGCAGTCTGTGCTGTTTGGAATGTGAGGACTGGGAGACAAAATGCCTATTCCTTCTTGTCTGATTGTTTTCACTCAGTTTGCATTCTTTAGCATTTGAAGAATCTCACGAACATGATTGTGTTATAAAAGTGGGAACTTTGCTGAATGGGTTAACAGTCTCGTGCCTTGCGGAGTGTTCCAGCACTGAGGGCACTTCCCAGAACAGGCTGCTTCCTGGCGTTGTCACTCCTGCTGTGGATATGGGGAGAAGAGCTTCATGATTATTAGCAGAGGCTGCACAATGTACTTTATGTGTGTCTAATAATAGTAGGCAATTGCTGTTATATAATTTTTATTTTTCTATTTTTCTAGTGATCATTTATCCAAATGCAAAACTTTGGCATATTTTGTAGTTGCTGAGACATAGCTCAATTGTAGCTCATTCAGCAGTAGAGATTGCTTAGATGATGCCCAGATGCCTATTTTTATAGTAAATGTTTTTATTGCATTTCAGATCCCTGTCCCAGGAGTATTTGCTGGACTTAAAAACTGATCTGCCTCAGGTCAGAGCCTGATATATCCTATTAAGGACACTCAGCTAAAGAGAATACTTCTCGCTGACACAGAGGCTTAACAGATTAATGAATTAGTCTGTAATACCTTCTCCTTCTAAGGGCTGGTTCAAGTTCTGCTGCTGTTACTTTGATTAGCACTATCTCCTCTGGTGCTGAGCCAGGCAATTCTGTATATTGACTGTGCTGGCAATTCTTACTGCTTTGAGAGAAGCAGAGAAAGAATCCTGCCCTATGAAGTTTGCATCGATCCAAAATTAAAATTGTAAACATAACCAAAAGAGCTGTATTCTGGAAGGAAAAATGGGGTTGTTAATGATGTGGAACAACTGATGTTGTATCCAGCTCATCCTTCTTCCTTTAAATAGATAACATTGCTAGTATAAATTGTTGAATATACTTTATATCAGCAATAATCCTTTGAAAGTTGGTCATTTCATGGCATTATTAATATTACAATCCACAGTTGTTTATGTTATGAACTACCCTCTGTTTACCTCAGGTTGTTAATCAGAGAGCCAGCCATTAAGTCCTGGCAACACATGATTTCTCTAGGATTATTGCTAACATTTCTGCTGCAGTAAGGAGTGTTTTTCTGGCTTACCTCAGCAATGAGGAAGTCTGTAGCTGATCAAATGTGCTCTTGCATGCAACTGTCACTGCAACTGATGGGAATTAATATGAAAAGCAAAATCTAATAAAGAAAACCTTGCTTTAAATCCACTCTTCAATCCAATACTAAATATTGAAAAAAACCCCAATGCAGGCTTGTAGAGTGTACACAGCTCTGATTATGACTGACCTAGTTAAGATTATAAATGGCAAGCTGGGCAATATAATATCCCATTCTGCCTCACTTGAATTGTCATCTTTAATTAAAGAATTTCTACGTCCCACATGACATTTCTCAGCAAAATGTCTCTCAAACTTTTGGGGAGGGAGAAGAAGACTGGGAGCAATGTTTTGGCTGTCTATTTGCTGGTTTTCCCATATAAATTTAAGTGGTCAGTGTTGCAGCATTTAGAGATTGCCCAAACAATTCTCTTGCACATTAGCTGATCTTAGCTCCAATACCAGGGTTTTGTGAATGCTTTAAGCAGACTTCCACTGAGGAGGCAATGTGCGCCCTGTACTGTCACTCTGAAAGCAGTCATTCTGTCCCTGAAAGCAGGATGTTATTGAGAGATTTTGTATTTTGTTGCTGGAATATAACCCATTTTGCAGATTAATTTTGGGCCATAATAACCATCATTCAATAAAATAATTCAAAATCATAGAATACTCTTAGCTAGAATGGACCACAGGGATTATCAAGTCCAACTCCTGGCCCTGCACAGCACCATTCCCAAGAGTCACACCACATGCCTGAAAGCATTGTCCAAAATCTTCTTGAGCTCTGTCAGGCTTGGTGCTCATTCCACTGCCCTGAGAAACCTGTTCCAGTGCCCAAACACCCTCTGGATAGGGAGCCTTTTCCTAATATCCAGCCTATGCCTCCCCTGACCCAGCTTCAGGCCATTCCCTCAGGTCCTGTCACTGGTCACCAGGCAGAGAAGGGATCAGTGTCTGCCCCTCCTCTTCTCCTCTCAAGGAAGTCTCTTTGCATGCCTAGAGTTCTGTTAAGCAATGTATCAGAAGCCTTAAACTTTAGAGTTTTTTGAGAAACCCTGTCTAATGTGTGGAGACATCTCAAATGTCTTTGTCACATAAAGTTTCAGGGAAAATGCTGTAATGTAGTGTGAGCATGCTCCTGGTGATTGCTTACCTCCTATCAGAGACTTTTGAAAGCTTAGATAAGAAATATTTTTGTATTTTAGTCCTCTGTGGAGCTCGGAGTGCTGAATATGCTCACAGCAAGCCTTTCTTACTCATGTTGTGTAAGACCATGGTGGTGCCTTCTGTCACATCCATGAATCAGTGATTGTATGAGTCATCTACAACTTTGGTTCCCTGGAGCCTATTTGGCCTGAGGGGCCCTCCAGACACACCACCTGTGACTATTTCCCACAGCAAGGCTGGCCTCAGTGCAGGTGAAGTAAAGTCCACCCTTGAGCATCAGCCACTATATAGGAATGCATTAGATTTGAACATTCACAAAACAAATCATGGACACGTAATGAACTTTCCCCAGGTGTCCACTTAACTCTGAATTTTTCTATTTCTTTACTATTAATTAAGACAGTAAAAAAAAAAAATCAAAACTAAAAGCCCCGGTTGTATCTGCATTAAACTTAGGAGAATCTCTTCCATTGCACCAGTCAATTCACACCACTAAAATTTTCTTATAGAAATTACTCAAGTCACAATCTGAAAGATGATGAAAGACAGCAGAATATGACTGGTTTCTGATATAAAACACTCCACTGAGAAGAACCTTGGTTTTCTCCCAGGAGTGGCGTGACTGATGACAGTGTAAGGTCATGCACTTTGCTTGCTCGGAGGAAGACATGCCTGTATTTTTAAAAGGATGAAGCTTTGGTCTAAGTTTGCTTCGGTAGAAGTCAAATCACACTTGTATTTGTGATGTACAAAGGTGAGTAAGGGATGGGAACATCTCTTATGAAGAGAGGCTGATTGTACAGTGCTGAGAAAGGAAGGCTCAGGGCATCTGACCAACGTGGACCTAACAGACATTGGAGGTGGGCTGGAGATGGAGCCAAGCTCTTTCCAAGGATGCACAGTGACAAGAGAAGAGGTAAGTTGGCACAGCTGAAAAAAACCAGGAAACTACATTTAAATGAAAGAAAAAGCTTTCTCTATGTGGGCAGTTGAACACAGGAACAAGTTGTCTAGAGAGATTGTTGTCCAGAGAAGGTATTCAGAAGCCAACTTGGATGGTCCACGAGCACCCTGCTCCAGCTGGACACTGCTCTGAGCTGGATGTTAAATAAAGTGATCTCCTGAAGTATTTAACCAGACTCAAAGATTCTATGATTCTATCATCTAAAAATATGATTCTAGGATATAAGTTCATATTTTCAGTTATTTTCCACATTTATACATTGCTATATTGTAGTAAACTGCATACACATAGACTTTTGCTTTCCAAAAACAACTCTCAATGTTTATGCATTCATAGATACCTTATTTACAGTTAGTTAACTTTTATTTATTTATACTTATTACAGACCTTTATACAGAGCAACAATTTTTAGACATATCAAAATGTATGAAACCTCAGCATAAAATTAGTCTTTGCTAATAAAAAAGTTCCCTAAATTTTTGATCTCTTTCTTTCACCAGCCCTTTCAAACCATTTTCAAATAAACAAAACATTATGTTCCCCTCCTAAGGAACCATTCTTTTATATTTCACCCGCTTTTCTTTTTCATCTTCTTCTTTCTTCACCTTGACATCCATCTCACTTCATCCAAGAGCTTTGATTTTCATATACTGCATTTTCCTGATATCCCTTTAAGTTTTCCCTTCTTGACTGGGCTACTGCATTTATGCATTTGTAGACCATACTGAAAAACTGGGATTTTAGCAGACAATATTTAGTCACAACTGGATTAGAGGAGAAAGTGAACATATTTTTTTGGTTCCAGAACTAAATAGTGGCAGGGGACCAAATTAATGTCCTGGCACACACTTCAAGAGGGCAAGTGATCACCCTCCTCTCCTCTATATGAAAAGAACAACTGCAAATCAGAGCCCGTGTGGAAAAAATCCCTATCTGTGCTTTGTCTTGTACTGCTGCCAGTCCCCGGGGCTGTGTGGATCTCAAGGGTTTTGGCACTGCACCCCCTCTTTACCTGGGAGCACACACAACTCTCTAACAGCCTGTGCAGAGTGAGAAAGATTTGATAAGGTTGGGCTTTTTTTCTTGTCCTTGTTTTTTTTCCTTCCTTTTATAGTCAGGGGCAGTAAAACCTTGAATAAAAAAACACCTCAGAAAGAGGCTCATAGGGCATTTATGATAAGGTTTTATTTTATCCACATTATTAATCTTACCTGTTTTCATAGGGTGCTTTAGAACACAAAAAAATTTACTTCACAGCTGGATTGTTTTCCCTCTATATTAAAGCAGTAGTTCAACACTTCTACTCATTTATATTTCTAGTTTCTGTGATGTAGTTTCTGTTCATCTCACTCACCAATTGTGAAGATAGCCATATTTGTTTTCTGTCTTACCACAGTCTACTTCCCCTGTGTTGCTTAATATAGTTTTCCAGCTTGTCATCATCTTTCCTGTCTTCTGCCATGAGTATTTGAATGGTCTTTACTTCTCATCAGTCTCAAACCCATCAACTAGAAATGGAAGGTGTTGACAACATTTTCAGTTACCCTCTTAAAGAATATTTCATCTTTTCATAAGCTGATCTGCTTCAAAAAGAGGCTGTTGGAAAACAAGCTATTACACATCTAGAACTTGGCTTTAATTTTTCTTTCCATCATTTTTCTGGTTAAGTCATTCTCTTCATTAGTGCACTCAAATAAAATTAGAAATAAAATAAATTACACTGCAGATAAAATCACTGCTATAGATCTCATCTGTTCTCCAAAAGGATCATTCAGTAAATGGTGATTTTTTAAATTTTTTTTTTTTTTACTTTCCTGTTCATTTTAGAAAAAAACACCTACTAAAAGTTTGTAAAACACTCTTGAACAATATGCTAATTCACAACCCAAAATATCAGCAGACTTTATATTTAGTATTCATGTTTTGAATCTTCAATATATGTCTGAAATGCATGGACCGTTAAACATAGGCCCTTTGGAAATTACGAATATTGTCAGTATAATGCTCCTTTTTAAGGACCTGTTCTGCCAAACTCAGTTCATCTGATATTTATCTGCTTTTACTCCTGCACATTTCTGTTCCATCCATCCATCCCTGTAATTTCCAAGTTATGTATGTTTCAAATCTTTCACTGTTGTGATTTCAGAAAATGTTTAAGGCCAAGATTAGCATCCTTAGTCAGAGGTTGTGCAGGCATGTTTAAAAGGCATCTCTGCAAGTGTGTTTTAAAACAGAATTTTGTTAACAAGCACTCTGGTGTTTGCTGCCTAATATAGTGTGTCACATAATTCTTACAGTGCCAGGCCAGGTCCATGTATATTCTATGCTCCCAGAACCAGTTCACCCAGCCATCATCTTCTTACTTCTGTTCTATCACAGGTCTTACAACTCCTCCTCTTTAAACTATGGAGAGGTTTTTAGTAAATTGAAGTACAGGCAAGTTTGGAAAAATTATTTTTTTGTCTTCTCTTTGGTCTCACTTTAATTATGTCTGGTATTAGATAGAAGATGTTCAGAACAGGCTGGTCTTTTTGTATATTCCTTTACAGTTTCAGTTTCTCAGAAAAGCTGTGACAATTCCTTTCCCCTTTTTATCTAATTTTGCTGTTTTAAAACTGGATGTGAGTATTGTTTGTTATATGGGCTAAAGTTATATAAGAGTTCATATTATTGGCAACCTGGAGACACAGTAGGATGTCTCCTGTGGTAGGAATGTAAAGATACAGACTATTTAGGAAGGGCAGGCAAGGGAGATAAGAAGGGGTGTCACCCTTTATGTCAATGACCAGCTGGAGTTAATGGATCTCCATTTGGGAATAGATGAGAATATACAAGTCAGGATTAAAGGAAAAGCAAGGACAGGTGACATTATAGTGGGGTCTGCTAAGGACCACACAACCAAGAACAGCAAGTAGATGAGGCTCAATAGTGATAGATAGGAGCAGCCTCACTTTCATAAGCCCAGAGCCTCGTGTGGGGACTTCAAACACCCAATATCTGTGGGAGGAACAATTCAGAAGGTTCCTGGAATGCATTGATGGCAGGTTCCTTCTCCAAGGGATAGAGGAACCAGCAATGAGAGGTGTTATGCTGGACCTTGCTCTCACCAACAACCAGGAGCTGGTGGTGAATGTGAAGCTCAAGGGCAGCCTGGGCTGCATTGACAACAAAATAGTAGAGTTCAAAATCCTGAGGGCAACAACAAGGATGCCCAACAAGCTCACTACCCTGGACTTCAGCAGAGCAGACTTTGGCCTCTTTGGCGATCTGCTTGGTGGAGTAACATGGGATAGACCCCTGGAGGGAAGAGTCCTTACAAGCTGCTAAGTATTCAGGGATCAATGTGATAATTATGTCAAGATAGACATGACTGGCACCAATACCAGTCCTTTATTAAAAGCTTCTCATGCCTTCTCTCAGGTAACTCCCCACAGTTCTGACTTCTTTCTGCCAGTTTTCTTCTTCCTTCTGCATGACTGGCTGAATCCACCTCTCCCTTTTCCTGGCCACCTTACCCTGTCTGTCCCTCACACAGCATCTCCTTACCTTGTCTGTCCCTTGCATGACTGCATGTCCCTTATCTCCTCACAGCACAGCCATCACACTCTGGGTCTCAAGCTCCAAGTGCAACATATGGCTAGCTAGCCCACTCTTTTATAACACCCATCCTCAGCGAGCAGACAAGGCTGTTTCCACTCCTCTGTAGCCAGTACTACTGCAATTCATTGGAAAAGATTGCCTTCTGCACTATCCTTACAAACAATTCTCCTACGCTTACAAACTATTGTACTACAGATCACCTCCTCCAAGCTCAGGAGTGGCACAGTGCAACAAAGACGAAGTCAGGATGCTTGCATGGATGAACAAGGAATCTTTGGACAAATTCAAGCCTACAGAATGTGGAAGCAAGGACCTGAACCTTGGAAGAAATATGGACCAATTGTCCAAGCAGTTAGTAATCAGCTTAGGAAAGTTAAAGGTCTGATAGAATTATATTTGGCCAGGGACATCAAGGCTAACACTAAAGCTTCTGTAAGTAAATCAATGCTACAAGAAAGACTAGCAAGTCTCCAGAAGGAAACAGGAGATGTGGTTACCTGGGATATGGAGAAGGATTCGGTACTCACTGACTTTTTGCCTTGGTCTTCACCAGAAACTGGCCCAGCCACACCATCCAAGTTGAAGAAGAAGAGGCAGGGACTGGTAGGATGGAGAAGCACTCCCACTGTAGGACATCAAGTTTGAGACCATCTGCAGCTGCACAAGTCTATGAGACATGAATTTGCCACAAACACCCTTTGACAGCCTTTTCCAATGCCTGACTCTCTTCATGGGGAAAAAGCTTATTCTTATATCCAGTCTGAACTTACTTAGCTTCAGTTCCTGCCTTCTGTCTCATCCTCCAACTGTTCAACCCTGTGAAAAGTCTGGTTTCACATTCTTGGTAATGTCCCTGCAGGCACTGAAGGATGCTGTTAAGCCCATCCCAAAGCCATGCCCTTTCCAGGCTGCAGCAGCTCAGCTTGTTCAACCTCTCCTCAGGGGGCAAATATGCTCTATAACCTTGAATATCTTGGTTGTCCTTTGTTGAAGAAATTTCAATAGCCCGTGTCTTAATCAAAATTACTATTGTTTTTGTTCTCAAATTTAGGTTACCTTTATAGCTTCCTGGCTTCTTCTTGGGACAGCAGGAAGAAGAATGGCACAGATGAAAGGCTGTAACCTGATGTCCTCTCTCCTGCTGTCACTGCATAGGTCTCCCACTGGTAACTCACTTGTGCTGTGGCCTCACTGAGGTACAGCCCTTCGTATCTTAATGGAAATACCATGTTCTTCCAGGTTCATTGCTCTGACTAATGTCAGGCACAGCCTTAGATATCAAGATATGCCATTCACTGTAGTTTCTTCTGGTGCTTTCCCACACAGGTATGTCCATTCATACTTCATTTATAACAGACTTTGTATTTCCATCACAGAGCTCTATGTTATAAGCATTGGCACCTGTATCACCCAAGAATTAAGCAATAAAGGGACAATTTCTTAGATTGTCCACAAAATGTAGGCAAGAGTAGACTTGTGTCTTGTTTGTATATATGAGATCTCAATTCCCCCTTTTTGTCTTGACGTTTGTATTGTGTTGGAAGTTCCTCCTTAGGAATAATAAAGGCCTGCCTCCTAGTGTGTCCCAGTCCACTGAGTGCAGGAGATTGAACCAGATTCATGGCATTGATAGGACTGCAGAAAGGACGTGATAAAATAAAACATTTATACCTGATGAGGTTCCACTAGAGCTTAAGAAAGGGCATGACCTTGAGGTCAATTTTTTTAAGAAGGGGGATCCTGAGCCTTTTCATAAAGGCTCCAAAGGGCTCTGCTTATCAATCTTTTCCATGCAGTTTTTAGTATCAAGTTACTCTCTCACTTCTCAACTGTAAGTGAAAAAGTAATTGCTTAAATATATTAACTTTATAGATCTGATCATATGGATAGACTGAATAGTTCTAGTTTATTAATACTTTTGCTGCATATCTGATTTCTTTATCTTTGTTTTGACCTTTTTCTTCCTCATACTGAGCTAGGCAGAAACAAGCT
The DNA here is from genome assembly GCA_037013685.1 of Acridotheres tristis. Lineage (NCBI taxonomy): Eukaryota > Metazoa > Chordata > Aves > Passeriformes > Sturnidae > Acridotheres > Acridotheres tristis. The sequence continues at coordinate 135,418,019 of CM072886.1, read as the reverse complement.
GAAAGTCTGAGCTTCTGAGGCATCATTTCTTATTTTGCTGATATGAATTTGGATAATTTTCAGAAACTTTGGATGCTTATACAAAGTGAACTTTTAATCCATTTCAGTTTAATTTGGTGTTATTGTGTGTCATCTTCCTGATTTTGAGATTGTTTTCAATGTTCATGATAAAGTATTTTGCCTGATAGAAATATTGGGAAACTTTCATTCTCTTTTCAATTAGAGATAAACACGAATCAAACCTCTGTATCTCAATATTTCCTCAATTTTTAAGAAACTTAAATCAAAGCCGAAGTCTGAAGCTCTCCCTTTTTTTGGAAACTTTACTTTGTAAATCATACAACCATGCTTTTCAAAGTGATTGTCAATGGATTCCTATCAGTAGAAATAAGAGAGACAACTTCTGGTGTTTTCCCCTGAAAAATGAATGTGGATTTTTTTTAAAAAAAATATATGAAAGTTTTGGTTAGGAAGTCATCACACAGAAGAGAGAGCTTCTAAGTAAGTAACATCTGAATCACTTTCCAGAATTTTTAGAAGAGATGAAGTGTGTGAAAAGTAGTTAGTTTTGTTCATTGTCACACATTTTCTGCAAAAATATAGATTTCTTTTCATCATACTCAGCAATAGGGAAGGGTTAGTGTAGTGGAAATGATACAGGTACAATTTCTCTTCTAGCTTAACTGTAACTGTATGTTGAAATAGGTGAGCCAGTTTTGAAGAGATCAATCAGAAACTGAAAACAAGGTCAGATACAGGGAACATTTTCTAGTCTAGCATGAGAGCATGCACATTTTGTTTCCACAGAATTCTATTGCATCTGGCCACCAGCATACACAAGATTGCCTTTCATATTTGTCTATAGACTTTCCCTACTAGGGAAACAAATGGAAACTGTGTAACAGGGTAATTTCCAGAGCACACAAATACACACCTATATAAAGAAGAAACAAATTTCAGTGCACAACTATCCTACAAAATTAGGAGTTATGCTATGTATTTTTGAGTGTTGTCTCCTTGTATGTAAATTATTGCCTGACTGCTTACATATAAGCTAAGCTCTACAGTACTCCTGTAACCTTAAAGGTTACAAGAAAAAACTCGTATCTTGCCATTCCTCTCTTTTTGAAATTGTAAGGAAAATGGATTATTAGAAAAATGGCTATAATTGTTCCATGCCAACTCAAATTCTTTGGGATTTAAAATTTTGTAGTTTTTAAGGCCTGGTCAAATCAAAGGTTATGCAAATTAAACCTCGTGTCTGCTTTCACAAATCAGAGCAAGAGTTGAGAAATTTTTCCTATATTCTGCCCAAAACTTACTGGGTTTAAATCTATGGAATTTGACTGCAGCTGAAGATATTGCCTGTAAAGTCTTCAGCTTCCTTCTTTTCTAAAGTGTTTCATGTCAAAGGAATGTATGATAGATAATGTCCCTCAGACAAGGAGGTCATTTAGGGGCACTAACTCATTAACATAGTTAAAAGAGCTTTAAATGAGTTTCAAAAGCCCACAGGGCAAAAGTCCAAAGACAAATTAAAACTCAAATAGCAGCAACAACAATTATTGATCTAGTCATTTGGATGGAATCTGAAGATGAGCAGAAATCAGATGTGTTGCTGAAGAGACAAGAATGAAAATACCAGGGTGAACTGCTGAGAGAATCTATATGCAAGATGCAAGTATTTAGTGGCTCGAAAATGCAAAGATGGCATAAAGAGTGGCAGAAGATGAAACATAACATCAAACTACAGTGCTGGTGGCAGAAGACCAGAGCTTGTATACAAGTCAAGAGAGGGGAAAAATTAATAAGTGCTATTATGTACATTAAAGATAGTCATGGAGATTGAATTGAATGGTCATTTAAGGTTTTGCCAGCTATATTACTTCTTGGATTTTGTGCTTCTGTAAATCCACTATAGCCATTAGACTTTGGTGAAAGAATAAATTAATATACTTTTTATATCTAACAGTGTAAGCTTTTCTTTATTTTTTTTTTTTTTGTTTTTGTTTGAGGAAAATTCCTTCAAGTAATTTTATCAGCCCCATGTGAGAAACATGAGATAAATAACCAGTGATGTGGTTGATGTGGTCCAGTAGAGGGCAATGACACCTATACCCAATAGCTATGCTGGTATACCCTGAATAAACACTCTTTAAGTTATAGTGAAAATAATCACACCACCCCCCCACCTCAACCTTTCAGACATCAGGTTAATTAGTCAGAACTCCAGTTCATACATACTGTCCCAAGGGAACATGTTACTGAATATTTTCCTTTTTGATGTACAGCTGCAGTACTAAGTCAGGCATGATTTACATATATGATAGGTGATAATTAGGCCTAGGAGCCTCAGTAAGCCCCTACACCGTGGATAACTGGTTTAGCTTGAATAAGATAAGCTTGAAAGTGTTACATGAATATCACTTCTATGATTGAAAACATTATACATATTGCCTATTGCTGGAAATGTTGCCCTGTGACTGAGCCAGAGGCAGCCTCCATCATCTAATTCTCTTCTGTGAAGATTTATTTTCCTCTGGACAGGCTGACAGACTCATGGTTGCTCAGCCTGGAAAAGAGAAGGTTCCAAGAAGACATTATATCACATTCCATTACCTTAAAGAAGTTACAAGGAAGTTAGAGAGGGATTTTTGACACAGGTATAAAGTGATTGGACAAGGGGTAATGGCTTCAAAGTGAAAGAGGGCAGATTCAGGCTACCTGTGAGGAAGAAATTATTTACTGTGAGGGTGGGGAGGCACTGCACAGGTTGCTCACAGAATCTGCGGATGCCCCATCCCTGGAAGTGTTCAAGGCCAGGTTGGATGGGGCTCTGAGTAACCTGGTCAAGTGAAAGGTGTCTCTGCTCATGGCAGGGGAGTTGGAACTGGATGACCTTCAAAGTCCTTTCCAACATAAATCATTCTATGATCTTAGGATTTTATTACTTTTTTTTAGCACTTATTTAGCATGGTCTGTCTCCTGAAGATTTCATCATCTAAATCATAGATAGGTGAATATTAGATATGTTGGAACTATTTGAAGTAAGGTAGACTGATAGTATTTGTCTAGGTAGGTCATAAACTGTTCATTTTGGAAATATTTCCTTTAATATTTAAAAAAAACCCCTTCCACTCATCTTCATCTATACATATCGAACCTCTACTATTCTTGTTAATGGGGGCTAAGTTAATTCTCTATACTATTCACTCTACAGTCTGTTCAGGCAATAAACAAGATATTGCCCTAATCAAAGGTGCATTTTATAATTAAACCCATCATCGTCTAATGCACCTTCACTTTGTCTTTTCTTGCTGTGTTAAATCCAAGATAAAGTACAAGTTTATCAGAGTAGATCCTTTTATCATACCTTGATATAAGTCATTATAGAAATTTATATATTTTATGTTGCTTGAAGCTTTAACAAAGTTATCAAGAGGTTTTATATAGGAAGCTAAAAGTTCATCCAAATTCTCAAAGGTGCAAATTATGTATTGATGCTTACATTATGATAGACATGGATTATTATTCAAGATCTGTGTTAAGAAGCTTGTATTCCATTCCACTGCAATGACTGGACAAATAAGTTTAGGTGGTCTGATTATTCAGTGATTATAGTTGATGAATGTGCTTAACTCTCAACTCTGTACAGAAATGAATAAAAGGACAAAATCCCTGACCTGAAGATTTTGCAACCTATTAGTAGACAAATATGATGATCAGATGGAAAAAGGGATTAGACAGAGGGGTTATGGTGAAAGCTATAAAGGGATTGTCAAGAATCTGATCATATGATAACACATTCTAACGTGTTGATACTTCTTAGTAAGAAAATGCTTACATTTGGGAGGGATCTTGTGCTGTTTCAACTGAAATAGGTTTTGGTGAAGGATTGAAGAAAGTCATGTTCTGACAGAATAGAATTAACAGGTCAAGGTAGAGGTGAAAGAGATCTGGAGAGGGAGGAATTAATAGGATGGGCATCATTTGCAAAGTAGAAAGGAAAACGGAAAGTTAATATACAAGAAGGCTATGGATTTACTTAAGATTCATTTACAGTGTCTCAGGTTATCGTTGCACTAGGACAAACCTGCCACTCCTCCACAGGAGGAGAGAATCTCACAGAATTTGAATTATAATACTTACACGAACAATGAGAAAAAGCAGAGGCATTTAATTGGGTTTTACTTGAGGTTACCTCAACAAAGAATGATTTGTCATACTTAACAAACAATTCCTTATTATTAGCTGTGTGGTAATTTTAATGCTATTCAAGTAACTTGGGACTTTGGTGGTGGTGGTGTTTTATTTTGCTTGCTCTTCTACTGTGAATACATTGAGGTCATTTTTGATCACTTTGAAAGGTTGAAGATGCCTGTGGAACCCTGTTTCTAGAGTAGTCTGCTTTTGTTTGAAATGGGTAATATATACTTTAGTGTTTGAAATAGAAATGAGTCAAGCAAATCATATGTTTACTATTTCCAGAAACTTTTTTAAAGGTTTGAGGGATTTTTTTTTTGTTCTGTCTTAAGTTATATTAGACAGAATTTCCACACAGCTACTGCAAACCTGAATCAAATCTCTAACTTCTCATCTAAATTTATCATGAGTTTTTAACTATTTTGTAGAAATCCAGACATATTTTTAGCAATGAAAACTGAATTATGCCTTGGGATTTAAAGGGCTCTAAGAAATTATTAAATTATTTATGAATTCAAGATGGTGTGAATGTACCTATATGCTACTCAAAACCCAACCTTTTGAAAAAAGTGGATAATGCTCTACAATATAACCATGATTAATAATTTAGAGAATGATAGATTCTTGACTATGGAATTCTCCAGTTCTGATGCAGCAGGCTGGCTTTTGTGTCATGCTTAATATAACACATTGGGACAAGTTAGTCATGTCCAGATATGGAAAATTACAGCAACTGAGATGTGATCCATTTTCTCTAAATTAGATATTGCTCTTCAGATTTCTGCATAGTGTCCTGCCAATAAACCAAGCCTCGTTGTCTCTGATTTAAGAAGTGACATACTGAAAACCTTGTGAGCTTGTGATAATGACAATACTAGCTTTTGGCACACTGGTGCTTTTTTCTTATTTTAGCACGCATTTTTTATGCCATGACTGTGCGTATTCCTTTTCAGTGTAGGTGTGGAGCATCTCTAAGTGTCTAATGTGCTGAGATAAAAAAATGTGTTCCAGAAATGGAATTCTGAGTCATGGTTAACTCATTTTAAGTATGAAAACGACTACTTTGGTGCCTGAAAATTTGTTGATTTATTCAGACTCGTCGAGTTAGTGATAACATAAATGTTTGCTTCATGTTGGATTTATGTTTTCTTAAAACAGTCAATCCAAATACTGTGTGGGACATATTGACAAGATTTATCTTTTCTGATTTATCTTTAGACTTTCACAGATTACATTATGAGATGAATGACATGAAACAAAAAGGGTTCAGTCTGTCCTAGCTTAGTTCATACCTTTTCATGTTATTTTCTGGGAAATATCCCTATTGTTTCAAGTGTCATCCTATATGACTTCCAGTTTTGGAAACTCCATTCTCATTCTCTTTGTTTTCCTGTGCATTAAGGGTTCCAAAGGCATGGCTCAGATTTCGAAGGCTTGCAAGACAAATATTGAATTCAGATTTTTCCAAGTAAAAAGCCCTTAACATTTATTTATTTGTATGTTTAAATAAACACATATTTTGTTAATCATCTGGGATTTTGGTTTTTTATTTGCAAAATTTGTACAATTGAACCTTCATATAAAATGCCAAAACATGTGACTGGTTTTTAAAAATATTAGTTTTTTATAAATCTATAAAACTTTTTGTTATAAACTTTATTAACAAAAGCAGTAGTTAACAGATATAAAAATAAGCAAGTTACATAACCATGGCAGGCTCCTACAGTCTTTAGCTTTTCCCCACAAATGACATACACAACATTCTTGGCTACAGCTTTATTCAAAACACATTTCAAAGACACAACTGTAAAACATTAGACCCTTCCAGAGAGCAAATTGACTAATGGGTAGAAACAAGACAGACCTGCTATGTAAGGCAAAAGAAGTCTCCACCTAACAAAATTCTAGTTTCCAAGAAAGCTATCACCTATAGAAATCAGAAAGACACAGTTCTTCCCTTAAATTTACTTTCTAACTTGAGATAACCACAAATGGCTTTATATAGTCTGAAGTCCCCCTGCTTATATCCTTCTTTTCATTTGTTGTGTTCATGTCTTTGCTGAATATCTTCCCAAGATAAGACATCAGTGAAGATTATAGTCAACCTACAATTCGACTTTTGAATGAAATCATGGTCATCTTCTAGTCTAAAGATCATGTTCACTCCTAGGAATACTGGCAAATTGATGTTTTAGTGTGAGGCAGACCACCAGTTTCTTAGGTTTTAATGCTTTCACATTTACTTTAGATCTGAGGTTAAGTATTAGTGCACACATATTCATTCAGAATTGAAACAGCCTGCATAATAATTCCTATTTTTTCCTCTTTCCTGCCTCTTAATGCTGAGTGATAACTTTTTGTCTTGTTAAAGAGCTTGTTAGCTTTTTATTTGACAGAGCTAATAAAAATAGTGAGGGAGGGGTGAGGAACTCACAAATCAATCAGTCAAAAAAGTATTGAATATCCTCTACTTGTCTCAAAATTTTCAGACCTTCCAATTGAACTTAATTAGCTTACTGTTTTTTAATTACATTGTGGCCTTGCTAGAATTCATAAGCATTATCTGAACAGATACGTTTGGAATAGGACGATAGGAGACATGGGTATTAAAGTGAGATTGGTGTCTTGGTGATTAAAAATAATCTCTTTGAGCATTGAACTTTTGCCACTAGAAGGCAATTAAGGGAATATGGTGCTACCATCTTTGTACTTATCTCCATTTACATGATCATGACTAACAGCAAACTTTGTGTGCACTGAACCTAACTCAGTAGTAATTCTAGCTGAACTTCTTTGCTATTGATTATGATGCTGATGAACTTAAATGAATTACTTAAACTCACATTGAAATTTTTGTCAAATGCTGTTGGGAATTTTTCCCCTCCTATAAAACATTACGGGCCTCTTTTGTTTACAAAATCTCTGGGTTTAAAATTAGGCTCAAGACTGATGAACTATTGAAGAAAACACATTTATGTGGTATATGTTGTAGAATTATTGTCGTGTTCTGTATAATCACAGAAGAATGATCTCTGCCTGTATATCTACATTCTCTTTTGACCTGTTAATCAACTAGCACTGATAAACACAATGACACAAATTTTCAAGGAATTACAAGGATAAAAGCCACCTTATGATTGCCATCTAATTCTAATGATTGTATCTACTCACATGGAGACAATTAATAACAGTAGGCCATGTGGATCATCGTGCTGGGAAGACGCGTTAATGGAAAATTTCATAAGCCTCAAAGGTTCTTGTTTGTTTATTTTTGGGGTGGAATTGAATAAGACAGGAAACAAGGGGTATTGTAAAGACAAAAGGCTTTTTATAAAATCAAATACTTTAAATATCTTCAAATCCTGTCAGAAAAAGGTGTAGGACTTATGCTTGTGTAGAAGTGACTATGAAATTAAACAGTTTTGGGGTTTGTTTCTGTCAGATGAAAATGTTAAATGAAGTGTTATTTCTTGAAATGTTTTGATTGTGGTGATGGCATTGTATAAATGAAATACTTCTCAGAAATATATTGGAATGACTTCTCAAATTTAATACTGTTTAGATGTGAAGAGCTGGCTTCAGTCTATCTCAGTCTCTGTGATTTAATTCCCAGAATCAACATTCTTGAACTATAATTATAAATAATAAGCATAATCTGTCTGGTCTCCTTTTTTCTATTGTGTGCTGTTAAAGAGTGAGATTAAGCAGGAAGATTAAGGTCCTCTTGCATCTTCTAGGATGACACTGAGACAGTACCATACGTTTGTACACTTTTATAGAAAAAACATCTATTTGCAGAAATAATGAGAGAATAAGAATAAAGACAGAATAGATGGGAAGAATGCATGTATTTTACTTCAGTTATCAAATAGTTTTACTGTTTTTCCTAGCTGCAGTAGGCACCAAGGTCATCCACAGTTCACAACAGTTCCTTCCAGATTGTAGATGACATTACATCAGAAAGCACGTCTAGTCATTTATGTTTCATTTCTCTTTAATTCTCTTATAAAAATTGCTTCCTAGCATTTTCTTAAAGAGAGAAAGAATGTTTGACTTTAAGAAGTAGTAGTAGCACTCACTCTAAAAATGCATATGGAAATATTGTATATCAAACTTGCTACTGAAGCAAATATAAAGGTAGGTCTCTGTCTTACTGATGTTACCTCATTTAAGACAAAGAATAATTGGTATTCATAGATGTGATCAACATTTCCATCCACTGAGTAATGAGAAAATTAACAAGACACCTACTGAGTTGTCTTAAGACATTACATGTAAAAAGAACTAATTATTATTCTCTTTGGAATACAAATCTCCATTCATGGCAAGCTGTGTTGCTGACTGTGTAGAAAATGGAGGACAATATCGAGCAGGTGTATTTTTATGAAATATCACACCCTTCATAAAGACTTTGACAGTGACAGTTCTTCAGTAAAGAAGGAAAAGTAGCCTGAAGAGTCTCCTCATATCCTTTCATGTTTATTGGTGAAATTTCAGCTTCTTTAAAGGTTCATTTATACCATATCCATCAGCATAGCATCTGATCTTATTCCAGTAGTGCATTAGGCAATATGACAAATATCTGTCACATTTTAGTTCCCTCTTCCTCTCCCCGGGGGAGAAAGACTAAATGAATATAGATGCACAGGGATAAATTCAGACCTGCTGTAAGTAATTGTGATTCCATTGATGTCAGTGGAGTTGCACCCTACCACTTCTGATTTGAAACTGGAACAGAGAGTTGCATTGTTCTTTGCAAAATAAAAACAAACAGTATGTGAAGATGTTTCCAAACATTTCAATAATATTATCTAGGACAGATTCTGCTCCCAGTTAAAACTATACAATCCATTTGAGTTAGTGATGTTACACAGTTATAAATGGAATCAACCCTATACAAACATACAGCTTTCAAATGGCTGTGATTGTTAGATATGCATTTATAGATGTACAGAGAACAACTTGCATAACTGCAAGTTCGGCCTTCTCTCTTTTAACAAATAGGTCAGTGGGATGAAATGCCTTTGGCTAAATCACCCTTCAAAGTTTTTGTGTACTCTGTATTTTCAACTGAAAATAGAAATTTAAAATAAAAAGTTAAAATAATCTTTCAAGTGAAAAATTACTTTAGGATTTACCATGGTCTTATGAGCCACATGTATGCCACTGAACACAGTGGGAGGATTACCAAGATAGGATAGCACTTTGATTCGGTTCACATCTTGATGTGATAGACCCTATTTCTAATTCATCCAACGAAATAATAGATTGAAAATATAAATAATATTTAGCAATAATTTTTGAAGTTAGGATACATATGAAAGTGAAACAGCCTAAGTTTCTGTAAAGTAAGCTTGTGGGAATTCCCTGTTGTTTGACTGGAGGCTTCCCAAAAAGTGTGTATGATGATTGCTTACTTCACTAAGAAGAAGAGTGATGGTATTCTTCATGTCTCTTTTGTGAGGTTTTAACTGAACTGACCAATTCACTGTAGCAATGTACTCTATTTAGCAAATAAAAAAGGTTTTCCATCATGTGTAGTGTACTCAGTCAAGTAGAACTTTAAAATTTAGAAATATCCATATTTTAAGTTGTTGATGAGAAAAGCCACATATTTATACTTGTTTTTATCTCTACTTTTTAAGAAGTGCATAAATTATGATTTTGGTTAATTCCCTAGGAGAAAAGAGTACATACTTCCTTTACTCTTGTTTCTGTTCTTTCTCTTAGATTCATACACAGAGCCTTCATTAAGCCATATTCCTTTTTATCATGACCACTCACAACTGACAGGGCTGACTACTCATTGGTGGCCAGCACAGGAAACATCTTTTTGCCATGGCACTTGCTGCCCTAAGGAGTCCCTCACTCCAGCAGAGGAGGAAAACTTCCCAGCATTTCTGCATCTGAAGAAGAATTCTTTGTATGGGTCTGGTGATTGATGAGAGCTCTGTTTGTGCTTCGACTAAAACACACATGAAAACTGCCATTAACACACTGTTTAATGCAGTCAAGACCTTTTGCCCAGAGCTTTCCAGCTCTCAAATGCAAATATGTGCTGTTGTTTTTTTGTTGTGTTCCATCTCTGTATGGCATGGCCTAACTCTGCTACTCTGTTTTTATTGCCTCTCAAGGTTTTAGAAACTCAGGAACAAGGTCTAGAGAGCTGCTCCCACAGGTTTGGAATGTTATGGATTTATTGTGGGTAGATCCAACTGTAGCATAAAGACCTAATTCAATTTTCACTGCAGTGAGTGCAAATTTCTGTAATTTTAAAGGCCTTTGGTTTATGAACAGTACTAATTTAACTAGATGCAACTGGAACACTGAAAATTCTATTTGTAATTGTTTTAACACAAAGAATTCATAAGCTCCAAGCCCCATTTTTGAGAATGACTTCCTATGGAGATTCAAAAGATTTCTATGGAGGTCTTTTGCAAGGGAAAAAAATATTTTTTCAGAGCAATACTACATGGACCAATTATAAATGGTTTTATGTTGGAGAAGAAAAAGACAAGTGCTATCAATACAATTGCAGCCTTTTTCATCTTGACTCTTGAAATCTTGGTGATTTGCATGTAACTAGCTCCCGATTCATATGTCTTGAGGTTATCTTTTTGTGATTAATGCTACCACGATTTCTAGAGACAGAAATTTGACATACATTTCCCTCACTTGTAGTCTTAGCTGTATGAATATCTTTTCGTGTCTAATATGTTTTTAGTTACCTACCATGGAGGAATTCTTTGAATCCTATGTTGACCTCTTATTGATCATAAGGGGTGGTCCTTTCTCCAGATTCTGGCTCTAGTCCTCTTAGCTGGGAGCAAGGCTTAATAAAACTGAAACAATAAATATCTTATATCTACATAACACTTGAATCCAAAAACAGTTTAAAAAGCAAGGATGAATTCATTTACCACTGAAATGCCAGCCACCTCTGGGGTAGAACACATGGTTCTTATTTTCACAGAGCTAAGCAGCTGTTTAACAGTATGAAACAACAGTACATTATAGTTTAAGTCATGAAATGAAGAATAACTCTGTACCAATTGAAATTTAAGATTAAACTTAGATGGGGGGGAAATAATTACCCAAATTGGTAAAATGATCAGAATACAAAGACTAGCCCCTCTATTTTGGCACAGTGGACCTTCAAAACACTATGGATTGAGTATGGGAAGAAACATAATTTTTCATTACATCTAAGAGCTGTTATCTTCAGTTAGATTGAATTTTCTGCAGCAAAATGATTTCATGTTTAAAAATGTTGGTCTATCAATATCCAGACTTTCTGTGGAAAATACATGTCATTAAGACAGAAAATGTTTTTTGGAGTCCATTGTGGAATTTATGAACAAACAGAGATTGAGCCAGTACCACTAGTAACCTGACTGTTATGCACATCTCCCAGGATGTGGGAGAATGAAATTCAAGTTCTTCTTAAGATTACTTCACAGCATAGACTTGGACCTGGGTTTCCTACGTCCCAGAGGAAAGCCCTTAATCCTGGACTTGCAGCTATTCTGATCATAGTTTCTTCTTCTTTTCCCATGGAAAAAAAAAAAGTTAAAAAAAATTGAAAGGTCTTGGGTTTGGCTCAGTGTAGAATGTGAATTTTGCAATTTCAAAAACTTTCCTGGAACAGGAAAGTTATTTTCCACCCAGTTTACCTCCTGCTGCAATGTATTCGTTTGCAATATGATGAAACGTTACTGAATTTACTGTAATATTATTTTAGATGGAAGACAATTGTTCTGTAGGATTCATATAGGTTTATATTTTACTATAATGTTTCTATGCATTCAACTATATAGCCTATATATCAGGCTAGATCATCAGAAAATTTAATCTCAAAGTAGCAATGTATCTAGCAACTTCAGCAATCAACTTTAAAAATATGCTGCCAATAATACTAAAATGAACACACACCTACCTGCTCTTAAGGTGTAGTTAATATCCTCTCAAGGACCTGTTTACAGTAGCCAGTAAGCAAACACCTCTAGAGGGACTTGTATGTCCCTGTTCCTTCCAGGATTAGTAACGTGTCCATGCCTGGCAGAGAGACCTTTTCACATTCTTGTGAGGCTAAGGAGTTAGAAGACATTTTTGTAGTTAAGGAGTGCTATCACTTTCTTTTGTTTCTAGCAATCACCTCCAGTAATATTTATGTTCTTGTAGATGCCACTCCTGATATTGGTAAAAACCATCCTCTTTTGTCTATCAGGAATCAAAAAAAAAAATAGATTTAAGACTGTTTCTATGCTTCAAATCCCTCCAGGTCAGATGTCAACCAAATTCTACCACTAATGAACAATGTTTGGTTTGATTCCATGATGATTCTTCCATTCTATATCAATGTACTGAGTCTTCAGGTCTAACGAGGTCTATTGATTCCTGCAGATTTCTAGTGTTTATTAATATGTCAAATTCATTAATCACGTTACTGAAAGAGGTGGTACACAATTTTAAAGAAACATCTATTACTTTCAGCAATATAAGTGATGCCTGGTATATGGACACTAAAGGTGTTGAGCCCAAGAACTGTGAAGTCAAAGAACACATTTCACTGAAATTTGGATGAGCTCAAAATATTTGTGCAACCCTATTGGCACAGAAGTCTAGCATTGAAGAAACTTGAGTCTAAAGATTCCTCAAGTCTCTTGTTCTCTTAAGGCCAACTTTTATGAAAGTCAATGGAAGGCTAGTTTCCAACAAAATTAATGACTGTATATTAATGGTTATTCAGAAAATTGAATTGTTTGGTCTTTGAGGAAAAGACTAACCCTTTCTATTGTATTTGGACCACAAGAGGAATGGTAATGTTTTTTAAAAAGGTAGGAATGGTAGTTTGGGGTTTGGGAGAGAAAGACCAACTCCAGTAACAAGAAAAAAAATTATCAGAAAGATTAGTCAAATAACAAAAAAGAAGAAATGATAGCATACAGAGCTTCTCAACATAAATCTTATTTCTAGTCTTATGGACTAGATACTGAGACCTTTACAGTTAAATCCAATTAAACTTCATTTGGCATGTATATAGTCACATGTATACATAAATGTAACGTGTATAAAAAGTCAACACCAACATAAAAATATATTAGATGTTCTTGTTAAGAATAAACAAACATTGCCTTGTTTGGCAGAATTTTCAAATGCATATTGCTTCCTTTATTTATTTTTTTATTACAATAAAAATGTGTTTTCTATTAAATCTATTGTTATAAAGCAATTAGGCCTTGAAATCTGCCAGCATGGCTTTTTTTCCATAAAGTGGGAAAAAAAGTCCTCCTGTTTTAGATACTTGAAAACATTAGAAATCTGAAAATGAAAAGACCAGTCTTTGCGTAGCAAATTACTCCATAAAAATAAAAAGAATTCTTCTGTGTGAACTTAAATGGTTTGAAGGCAGAACATAGCAGAAAAGAATAGCGTGCATGGTCATAAAGTAAAACAGAGGGTTTAAGTCAATCTTTACAGATGTATCAGAGCCATTCAGGAAGAAAAAGAATAAAAAATATATAAATCAGAGGCCATTTCACAGAGGTTTGGGTCTCATTCCTACTCTGCTGAGGCAAAGATTATTTTCTTAAGCCTGCACTTGTACAGAAAATTCCAAGAAAATCCTTCTGAAAAAGTCTTTTCCTTGATCTGTCCCTTAACTTTCAGCAATATGGACAAAATTTTACAGCCTTTCATCTGTATTAAGGGGCCTGACTTGCAAGGCCTAAGCTTTCAAACTTTACTGTTCAGGGTACTTAGGTTCTCCTTTCATCCTCTGCTATGATTTAACCTACACTTCATACTACACCTTACAATGCCCTTGTGTCCATCTACATTTTTTACTGTCACTAATTCTGTGTAGCAGGTTTACATAAAACTCAGTGATATCAAGCTGTGCTTGGATTCTGTTCTGAAATTGGCTTTACAAATTCTTAATATAAGACAACCCTTGCTCCAGAGCAAAGCATTAAAAGTAATAGAAGATTGACTGGAAGCTTGCAATCCTACAATTTCTTCTGTCCAAGATCCCAGGATCAGCCAGTGGGAAAACCAGAAATAGTATCTTATCTCTGAGTCCCTGAATACAGCTTGCTGTCTCTTTTTGCCTGATTACTCCTTTCTCCCCCAGGAACTTTCTTAGAGGCTGCTGTAGCTGTCTCTGAACATTCAATTCAGTAAAACATCCAGTTATTATGACACAGGTCACTTGTGAAGGTAGAAATGGTCTGAGTGTCCAGAATGGTCTGAGTGTTCAGAGAGTAAAGAGTTATTGAGGGTAAAAAATGAATGTTTTGCTTTTTTTTTCATTTGGAGAGGTAATCAATGACTTAGCTGATAACAGAAGGGGACAATATAATTCTTTTGGACTTTAGCAAAACCTTTCACAAAATGCTGATCAGGGAGCATGGTATGGTGAGCACCATGATGGCATCAGTATCTGTTAGGTGAAAAGACTTAATAATTAGATGTGTGGCAACATTCATATAGTATAAATCTAGGTGAAGGAAAGGCTTCTGGCAGAAATAAAAAATTAAGGGCTTCTATGACTTGGGATTGTGACCAGTTCTGCTCAAGAGCTATGTATAGACTTTGTTCTTGTGCGCATTTCCTGATTGTGAGTTGAATTGCTGCAGTGTCTGCTTCATCATGAGGCAGCTACAGACAAGTTTAAGCAAAACTGCCAGCCTTCCAATGGATATTGGAAAGAAAATTTAAAAGAAACTCCAAATAATATGAGTACCTACTGTATTTAAGGTATTATGTGGCAGCTGTGGACTGTCACATGGCTCTTTCATTTATATTCTGGTAGTTTGAAAAGGCTGGAGGTACCACTCAGCAGAGGGGTTACACAATTTTTTATATTTCAAAAGGTCCTGGACAGGACCCCAATAAAATCTGGGTAGTCCTGGCTGGTGTAATGACTCTATAGAAATGTGAGTAAAATTGTAAGAGACCTGTGGTTGCTTGAGAATGCCAAATTCAAGCTCTGCTTTAAGTCTACGATATTTAGTAAGGCAGCATATTCAAGCTACCACCCATGTCTGTAGCAGACATCACTTTGTGAAGAGATATTGGCAGTCATTGTATATTATTCTGCTTGCTTAGTAAGTTTGGAAGTCTGTCTGCTTTCAGCTGGTTGTCATCTCATAGCTGAAAGCAGTCTTTGATGTAAGTCTGAAATGGTGCTTGTGACCACAGCCCTGTATCTGCTGCAAAATGTTTATCTGTGTCCACTCTTCAACTGTGCAAATATTGACTTGGAGTTTCTACTGTCCCACTGGACCATGCTATGAAAGGAACACCCACAGGTCCTTATGTTTGAGGAAATATAGAGATATGGGCAAGGACCTATTAAGGGTTGTCTTCCCAAAATAAGGTAAAAGTAGGGATTTCTAGAGTCTGCTGACTATCAAGGAAGGAAGCACCAGTGGTAGGGAGCTTATGGAAAGCAAGTTTACCAAAACAGATGAAGGGACTTCCAGCATAGCCTTGCAGATCTGATTATGGTGTAGCACAAATTTGGCATACAACCAAAATTTCCTTTTCTTATGGGCAGAGCTTGAGATTGTCCTAGCAGTCAGGAGGCCATTCCTGAATAGGGTTAACCTGGTTCTGTTCTGGGATAGTTTTATCCCAGCTAATTCATAGGATGCTCTTTTTTTCATCTCACATAAGATGTCCACATGTATTATCCTTTGCAAGACAGAAGAGACAGAACTTAAATGAAATCCAGTCTCAAACACAATGGGGATGTTCTAGCGAGCATGGTGGCCCACCCAGATTTTGGAACTCTTTACTTTATAGTCTGAAGAACATGCATTGGTGTGGGAAATGTAAATTTTGATTAAATAACTAAGGCCAAAGACTTCTTTCTATCCAAATTGATGTAAGGTGCCTGGTAAACTCTTGGTATAGTTTTCATGCAGAAATTGCAAAACCAAAGTTCAATTTAGCTTAATATCTCTCAAAAAAGATGACAAAAATCAAAGGGAATGAATGATCTGTTAATTAGGTTAGCTGCTTTGGTCTCTGAAAAAGGCTTGTATTTAGTTTTCTACACATCCAATGACTTGATTTTCAATGTCTTGCCAGTCATCTAGGGTATCCTAAATCACCTTTAGATTGTTTATATGTATACATTCATTATAGATGTCAAAATGTCTTTAAAACACATTTTCTTTCCTGGCAGGGTAATTCCTAGTATTTGCACTAATTTTGGCATCCTGATATTGTCAAACTCAGAGTGTGTGACTCTTTACTTCTTTTCCATCCTTGGATATAGGTCAAGACCATGCTGATTTGGTATGGAATTGCTACACTGTAGGAAATGTAGAATTGATTATTTGCTTGCATGTACTGAATAGAATTTAGGAGGAAAGTGGCTAGTTTGCTATAAGATCTTGATGTGAAGCAACAGAAATATAGAGTAGGTTTTAATTAGAGAGCACACAGTAAAAAGGTGCTGCTATGATTGACACCACTTCCCCATTTGAGGGTCAAACAACAGGAAGATACATGACTAACTAAAATATAAGACTGGGAACTATCACTGTAGAATTTCAGGCTGTCATTCCTTCTCTGTTGGGACAGGATCCAGAGAGCAGAGGTAGTACTGTCTTTTGTCTGAAGATTTCCAAATTTCTTTTAAAAACTCTTCCAAAATAGCAATTTCACAAATCATCTTAGAAGTGCCACAGATGAACAGAATTATTGACTGTTAGGAACATGATACTTACTTGCTAGGAAAATAATAAAGTGAAGTACTAGCAATTCTAGTTGAATATTTCTAGTGTATGCTGCCGCCTTCATCAAAACCAGAGAAAGTACTTTGTGGGAAAGAAAAGAAGAAGGATATGAATATGAAATAGCAGAACAAAAAGTTTGGATGATAATGTGCAGTTTTTCGAGTTTGTTTTCCAAGAGACTCAAGCATGATTAAGCAGACATTCCCTGGACAGAAGGCAAACTTTTATAACCAGGCAGGATCCTGACATTCTGAAAGAAGACAATACTTTTGAAAAAGAAGCTGTGAGTCTGCATATGACATAACAAATGACATTCAACCATGCATTGTGACTTTTTGAAGACACTAACAGGTCAGCATATTTTGAGTTTTGAAATATCAGTTTGCCATATATATGCACACACAAATACACAAAAACACCTGAGCATTCTGGTTTGTGGTACTGTTTGTCCTAGCATTGTTAGGTTTTCTGTGCGCTTTGCTTTGTGCCAGACTAAGAATTCTTCACTCAGGATATTGAAAGTAATTGAAAAAATCTGCTTATTTGCCTTGAATGAGTATGTTCTTTTGCAAAATGCAGGTATTTTGTAAATCCTATTTTAAAAGGGGGCTGAACCTGCTGAAAAAATTGCAAAATTATCTGGTTTTGCTCCTACTATAGCTTCAATTCTTTATTTAAAACTAGAATAAATGGCTTATACCAAAGAAGACAAAATTGGTTCAGTCTATTCTCAGATGCATGTTTTTATCTTTCTAAACTCCATTGGCAGCAACTAACTTAACTAAAAATATTTGCATCTAGGTTATGTATCATTTCCCCAGTCTTCCTGAAGTCAACAGAGAGACAGTTTTATCTTGTGGGTGTTACAGACCATTTTAGTTTACTATAGTGATTATCAAGAACTTTAGTGAAACTTACATCCTTATTTAAGCACAGCAGCCATATAAATGCCTGCATCTCCTCAGTGTTTGTGATTTCATTGCAACATATATTTTTTCTTATTTTACCCCCTTAATTTCACACTAAAATATAATTCCTTTGTGGTTATACAAATGTAACAGGACCTCATTATGTCCAATTTTCAAGGATAAGGTATCCATGAAAAGGATGTATCTGGAGTATATAAGAGAGTTAAGTCAAGTCATAGTTATATTTTTAGAAAGTTCTTCATCAGGAAGTGTCAGAGAAGAATTATTGGAGAGAAACTGTCAAAATTCATAGGTTTCATAGTAACTTCTTATAGATTTCTTTTTGTTTTTACTTTGCAAGACATCAGCAGGCTCTGTAAGTATCCACAAAATTTTTGAGAAGCCATCAAAGACCACCAGACAAATAACCACATCATTAAGTTTATCTTAACAACAAGAAAAAAACCCAGCAATTGAACCATAGAGTTGAGAGTAACTGAGCAAGGATACTGAGGGCATGTAGACAACAAATTAAAACAATATAAATAATTGATAGCATTGTGAAAAATCAACTTAAAATAAAGCATTATTATTAGATGAATGCAACAAAAGACTTTACCATATTAATAAATTGTAATGAAATAAATAATGGATTTAAAAGTTATGCAATATGTCTGTGTTAGAAATAATTTACTCATTATGTTATGGTTAAGGATGAGAAGAAAAACAGATAATACTGCTTTTTTTCCTTCCTAACATTAAAAATTTTTATGGAATGTTTAATTGTAAATGAAGCCAAAATATTACATTTAAGATCAGTTATCTTCAGCTTTTCCTAACAAGTTGGTCTGATTTTCATGTCTATATTGTCTGTTGGCAGGACTCAGGCAAACCCTGAAGCTCTGAAAATCAGACTCCAAGAATATGCTGAGGCATTGAGACAGCCAAAAACTGTGGATGACACTTACAAAGAAGTGCAGGCACACCTGGAGTGCTTTGTGGACCCAATCATTCAAGGAAAGCCAGTGCTCTAACTTTTTTTTTTTTTTTCCCTAAAAACTGCTTTAGGAGAAGCAGACACCTAAAACTGAGTCTGACACATGGGTCCCAAAATATGAGCTCACCTCATGTATGCTGGCACTTGAACCAGAAAGAGTGGGAGTGCCTGTAGAGACACACCAGAGAGCACAGCAGGGTGACCTGGACACGCAGATGATGTGGATACATCAGCACTGTGCTGTGTCTGCGCCAAGTTATCACTGCTCAAGAGCCACTTCCTTCCTTCCTTCCTTCCTTCCTTCCTTCCTTCCTTCCTTCCTTCCTTCCTTCCTTCCTTCCTTCCTTCCTTCCTTCCTTCCTTCCTTCCTTCCTTCCTTCCTTCCTTCCTTCCTTCCTTCCTTCCTTCCTTCCTTCCTTCCTTCCTTCCTTCCTTCCTTCCTTCCTTCCTTCCTTCCTTCCTTCCTTCCTTCCTTCCTTCCTTCCTTCCTTCCTTCCTTCCTTCCTTCCTTCCTTCCTTCCTTCCTTCCTTCCTTCCTTCCTTCCTTCCTTCCTTCCTTCCCTCCCCATGTCTTGCTCATCAGAGCATCAACATGACATTTATAAGAGCCAAATTAAATTCCTTCCTTTGTCTGAACATGCCAGTTTCACATTTTATACAGCTGCTCAAAGTAAGAGGCAACAGAGTGCATTTCAAACAGCTCCTCCAATCCCTCTTCTCGAAACTATAATGACCAAATATTTGACAAGACTGTGAGCACCAAACTATACCCTGTTGTTTAAGATGCATGAGCCTTAGCCAGTAATCCAAATCTTAATTTAGAATACTTGAATATAAATTGAAACAAGGACTAGAAAACAGATCCCTGCCTTGTCAAGTGAGTTTCCTCAGGCACACACTAGTCTAATAGAGCCATAATCATATACTTCTCTACTCTTTACCAGTGAATATTTAATTATTCCATGCAAATTTAAAGACTTTGAGCAGAAGAGGGCTGAGGACATCTTGTCACAGACTGTTTTATATCTTGGTCACTTGCACATTCACTAAGAAGATAGGAAATGTAGTTAGAATTTTTTTTGGCGTGAAGTCACTGAACTCACATCTTTCACGTTAGGAAGAATCATTGCCACTAACCTACTCCATAACTTAACACTGGACCCCAGACATTTTTTTTGGTCAAGTCTAAATAATATGTATTCTTTGGGAATATCTTGGCTGCAGACCTTGCAGGTTGATCCCTGTTGCATTTTTGTGAATAGCTTCCCAGGGCTTGTGAAATTCTAGGTCTATGCAGGTATTTCAATATTGCAATAAGGTACCCACAGACTTACAGTGTCTCATAGACCAAATATCTGTACAGAGAGAATTAAAACTGAGTGTGTTACATAGGTAGCAGAGTCTTTTGGTCATGTGAGTCCTTCAGCTGGTGTGAGCTCACTAAGGTGTGCATTTGACAACAGATGCTAGAGCTGCACTCCATACCAATCCTCTGAGTACTGGAACAGAATCAGGCATCAATTTGAAAGTAAAAAAAATGTTTGTTTCTAATACTGGTATAATATGATTTATTAAATACAGCAGATGAATGTAGCAAATTAATGTTACAAGGATATGAAAGGCTATTTATCAAATATGGAGTAATGAGAATACAACATACAAATTAATCTGATCATAAAAGAAGAGCTCAGCACACATACTAATTGCTGTTAGTAAACTGCAATGACCTATGGTCCCTCTCAATCCAGGCGGTATTTTCAATATAAGAGGAAATAAATTGGGTCTGACTGTGTTTTCACTTACATGTATGCAAAGAAGGAAACATTCCATTAAAAATGATGAGGCAAAATGAGCAGTGGTTTGAGATCAGAGCACAATCCCTGAAGTGTTTTGCTATATCTTAATCAGTCTTTATAAGAGATAAGTGTTAAAAGGATCCCTCTTGAATAATATTATCCTTCATTTCTTTTTCTGCATTAGTGTTACTTCAGATGCTATCAAGCATCCAAAGGAGAGTAAAGCAAGATGTGTCTGCAGGCCTGCACCCATAGGAGGTATTGCATAAATATAGAACACAAACTTGACAAAAGCTTAAGTATAATAGAAAGACAATGATATTCAGAAAGAAATAAATATCTGTGATTTAGGGACAGGCAGACTAAAATTATTCTTGGATAAAAATATAGACCCATCTTTGTAAAATAGAGTGAAAATACTTTAAATCTTAAAGACAGATTATTCAACCTCTATACTATGAAATGAGGATAGTAATCATCTTTGGCTTCAGCAGAAAACTTCAGCCTGAATGAAAGGTGACAAATGTCCCTAGGTTAGAACTTGCCTTTCTAAATGTTCACCAGTGGAGCAGAGGAGTTGCTTTGACTTCAAACAAAGATGCTCCTGGCACAGGTACAAGTCTGTCTTCTTCCCTTCAGGAAAGCTTTTCAGATGACAATTGATTTCTTTGGCAGTGAGCACACTGACAGGATAATGCATCTGACACATGCCTTTTAAATATCAAGTAAAATGCACTTTTTTGACATATTAAAAATAGTTGTCTGAGAAACAGGTGGGTGATCAGACATCATTGCTAAAATCTGAAATATCTTCACAATTTGGTTCCAAAACTGGTAAGAATCTCCAACTCACAGTAATACAAAATGTTTTAAGGACAATTATCTTGTCACATTTGTAATGATTTTTAGCTAAAAACTCATTAAAAAAAGTCTTTAAACTTGCTGTATTTTATGGTAAGCTTTTATGGAGGGAGACACACTTTAAACTGTATGTATAGGAGCTTCTTGATAGAAAATGAACTCTCCTCTATAGAACCTGAAGTACATCAGAAAACTCCAATCTAGAGTGGACATTGCATGATATTATTAGTATAAATAGTAAAACACATGGTACAGAATACACACAAGAAAGCAACATATCTCTTCCTCAACTCTTTCTGAGTTGTAAATTGTGAATGAAAAGAAAATTGATAGTTTCCTTAGTGTTTAGTTTCCACATGAAATATATACACTGATTATGAAATAATTTAAATGATAAAAACTCAGTTAGGATGTTATGTCTTCCTAAAATGTGTTTGGCACTGCTCAAATTTAGTTTGCCAAGTAATCTGCTCAAATATTAAAATCTGATGTACTATGGACTCTGTAGTAGCTTTGCTTGGGAGAAGGTATAACAAACTTCCCAGGCTTTGATTATGTATTAACCAGTGGCTTGTAGACAGATACTGATGGAGGTGATGAGAGCTTCTTAAATACAGATGTTTCCAAATACATAAAAATGATCCAATAGTCTGGATAGCTCCGTAACTCCAGAAACATTTTGAAAAGCACAGTGAGACATTTGCCAGAGGTTTAGACATTGACAAATAGTCTCCTTTGAGCATGTGAGTTCACTGCCATTCAGCCATTCATTCAAGCCACAGGGAAATAGAATTGTTCATAAGCACTGGGGGCAATGAAACTGTCAGACTCATTTGGTCACGTTCAGAATGAGGTCATGTGGTTTGATCTCATTCAAAATATGATTATTTTTGGTTTGGGTGTGACTTGAGGTTTGAATGTCAGGAAATGTGGAAAAATAAAGAGGGTGGAGGAACAGAAACTAGGAATTTTGAAGGAGAGTCAGAGAAAGACAAGACAATCAGTTCAGATGGCTGTATGTTGGTCTCTACTTTCTGAGTCAAAAGTAAGTCTCAAGTAATCAAAAGATATAATGCTTATCATTTAATGCATCCCTTATACATGCTTACTCCTCAGGAACATTTGTCCCCCTTCTAAGAACATGCTATCATCTGGACCTTATCAATGCCACCTCCCAGCCACAATTGTCTTTATAGCTACTGCAGATACTGCATAGACCAACACCTGAAGCTTCTCTGGCTTCTGTAGTTGCACTCCATCTTTCAAGAACATAAAATGAGGTTCTAAAAGTTCTCACATACCCACAGATGTCCACTTAATTTTTAATAGTTACACTGATCTTGCTGTGGGCAGGTTTATTTTATTTTGTAGTCTAAGAATGGAGTCTTTTATCTCGGGGGGTCAAATCATTGGACAGAAATTAAGGGCTTGGAGATGTGCTACCAAACTAGGGATTGGTCTTTGTGCAATTGAGAGAAACTGCAAGAGCCAGGCACTCTAAGTAAGATCTAACCAACCAGAATGAGTCATTAGTTTTTTGTGATGATAGGTAAGAACATGAAAGAAGGAAAAAAAAATAAAAGAAAGTAAGGTTCTAAGAATGATTGAGCTGGTTTGGTGCTTTGATGGTCATCTTTAAAATCAGATTATTAACAAATCATATAATTTGAGGGAGATTCGGTCTGATTTGAAATTTCTTTCCATAAACAAATGCCTGTATTTTATGGCCAGGTGTTTGGCAGTACATCCACTGAGGGAAAAGTCAAGGAGTTGGCTGATTCATGTTCTGTGGTGTTACACATTACTTTGACAGTCCGAGGAGGTGTTCTGGTTCATTGTGTTTTCTGTGCTTCACCTATTCCTGACAACCTGTGGTGGAAGGATCGGCACAAATCCATTGCTCCACAGATGGCAGCTGACGCAGGGGTCCCCCACATCGAGAGGCATTGACGCAATTGATTCTATGAACCACTGTTCATCAGATAATTTTGTGCCTCTTTCTTGCCAGCCCTTCTCCAGCACTCAGCAGCTAACTGTGGCTGAGTAGCAACAGGTAGGAAAAAAACAAATGCTCACCAGGAGTACTGAGTATCATGGATAGGCATATCGCTAAGTATTATTTAATATTTAATTGGCAGAGTGTCATTGCCTTCCTGCATGGTTACACACTAGAGGAATGTGTTTCTCCAGTGCTCCAGCACTACAGAGAGCTACACTGCACTCCAGCACTGCAGAGCTACAGTTTGACCTGCTCCATGACCTGCTCAGGCTGGAACAGAAATGAGAAATGTCAAATAATATCTGCACTTATGGCTTGAACATAACCAAAGCCTGCAGGTCTGTGGATAATGTAGTAGCAAAAAAGAATGTTTTTGCTTTCCTAGTGGTTCCTGTAACTGATGTCTGAGGCTCTTGGGGGTGAATGCAGTAGATACAGAGCAGGATCTACCCTGCTCTCTGTGGTGACCTAGGCACAGCTCTTAGGTTTTTACCATCACCTACTGCTGTGGTTTTGTGAAGTCATATAACCTTGTCGTGTACAGACAGTAATAGAGATCAATTAATAGAGATAACTTTGCATCTGTTGGCAAACTGTCGTTTAAGCAGAGTGGGGAGATGGAGAGATTTCCATTGACCTGCTTATTGAAGCTGCTTCGTCCTTCTTCCAAAGAAGTTACACCTTGTCATTGATAAATTATATCTGCACGTCCCAGAATTAATTATTTAAATTCCATTAGCTTAATAATAGTACACAATAACTCTGCCTGCACACCATTTTAGGTTTTCTTCTTTTTATTAAATTGGTATTTTGATTGATTTCAGTTATTTTTACACAGAGTAAAAGTGGGTCTTAGGCCAGGATCTGGCAAAAACTTTCACATTCTTTAAAACTCAGGATAATATTTTGTATTGAGGGTGAGTATTCATTACAACCCACTGCTGAATGGGAGGGATCCCAATTGCTCTTTTGTTCTCTTCCAGTCAACCTATACTGGTCTACAGTCACTTACTTCCCTAACAATCTTCTAATCTTTGAAAAGCCAGTTCTGTTCGCCAAGCAAACTCATGAGCCATTTAATTATTGCTTTTTCTGATGGGTTTCTTTAGGTGGGTTAGTTTTCTATAAGTGTGGAAATCCAGAAGATAAGAGGCTAATATGTATGTCTTAGACACTGATAGCCAGATGCTTGTGGAGCCAGCCAAGAATTGTTGGCAATAACCAAGGGTTGTTGATAATAATACACTGTGGAAAAGAACAAGTTGTGGCAGGAGAAGGCGGTGATGTCAAGGCAGGGCAGCACTTTTGTGGGACAAACATCCTTGTTCTAGTACCTAGAGATAAGCACAACACAGCACAAGCAAGCACAGGAATGAGATCAAGAAGTGGGTATGGATTGGAGGGACATCAAAACCACCCAGGACTGCTGAAGCCCTCCGACCCTAGAACAAACTCTATATGATAACTATTTTGCATAGAAAGCAAGAAACTTACATCCAGGGTGGGGAAAACATATCTATTTTTTTCCCTCCCTCCCTTCCCCTTTACCTAAAATCTACTGCCATGTGCTTATATAGTAGGTCAGAGACTGACATACCAATTTCCATTCCAAATATGCTATTTACTAATAAAACTTTGTAAGCTTTATAACAAGAGAGGAACCCCTGACTTTTGTCATTATTTTCACCCATGAGCGTCTATGAAACTTTAGTGCTGCCTTACACTTCAGAGGGGGACATCACAGTAATTTAAGGTTTTGATTAGGTTAATGAGCTGATTTACAGAGGGTCTGTTAATTTTTTGGGATGGTCTGGATAGGCAGCTGGTGCAGTTCAGGGGTGGGGAAGATGGGTAAACAGGACTGACCTGGATCTCTCTCATTGGGCTGTGCCAAACTGTTTGCACATGTTGGTCACAGTGTGCATGGCTTCATAATTAGTTCCCAGAGTTAATTCCCATGAATACCAACAGGAGTCAAGTCAGCTTGACAATGAGATCTGAATATTTTCAGGATGTAGATAATCGCTGCTCAGTGTAAGCTTAGCAAATTCTTTGCTAGTTATTATAATCTGCAAATGCTTGAAAAAGCAAGATAAATAGACATTGACAGTGGCAGAAACAGTCAGCTGGGCTCAAGCACAGGGCTGAAATCAAAACCCAGGTGGGAACCAGAGATGTTCTGGTTGAAATAGGGACTTTTACAAGGGAAATCATTCTTTCTTAGTTGTCTTGGTGAAAAGTCTGGTGTAAACAATCAGGTAAGCAGCTTACATACCAAATTATGCATTTCTATAGACTCCCTATCCTGACTTTTTAAAAAATTTAGAATTGATCCCATGCATTTTGTATGGCTGGGTGCTGTATTTGGGAGTTTCACTACACAAAAGTACTAAAATGTCCATTCTGTAAGTTAGAAAAAGGAAGCATGTTTCTCTCTCCCTTCACTATTATAACTTCCCACGAGTTTATCTTTACTTATTCCTGAGCAAATGGTACATTTCTTCCACAAAATGATAGCCATTTGCTTGGAACTTCAGAAGTTTCCAAGTCACCATATTAGGTTTAATAACAGTTTATATTTAAATGCATACTGAAAATATCTGTGCTCTGCAATGTCTGATGTTGAAACAAGTCTTACCCTAAGGCTGGGATCTGTCCTATTTGAATATTATTGATACAGCTATTAACACAACTGACCACAGGATTCTGTCACCAAGTACTCCCTGGCTGTCCTAATGGGCTTATCTCCTCTTTATGCCATAATGGCATTTCCTGTGGTGAGTTTACTCCTCAGCATTTTCTGATAGCCCCTTTTTCCAGTCTCAGCCTTAAAAAAATAGCAATGGTAGTAAAAAAGTTCCTAGGTGGCCTCATTTGCTCAATTAAAGTGTATTAAACACAATATATTGAGCTCTGTGCAGAATGTATCAAAACTGATTTCTGCACAGATTAATGTCCCAGCTGGGGAGCTCAGATGAAAAGTGGATCTGACTACCAGCCTGCTTAGGCACTGCTTTGGGAGCATGAGCCTGCACGGCCCTTTGAGATGTGATGCAGTACAGCTTGTTTAGATACAGCGTATCTACCCTTGTACACTGCTTTCTTAAACTGTACATGAACCTCCATGGATCATACCTGAACTCGAGCAGCTTAAAACAAAATATAGCAAAAAACCCAAACAGAGAAACAAGAATCTTAGGATATCTAGCTTGTCAAATGAGATGAAAAATATCAGCACCCACTTCAGAAAACCATATTCGTTAGGTATTGCAGGAAAGTCATTACACAACCTGAGTCTGATAACCTTATTTTGTTTTCAGAAGTGACATAACAAACCTCATTCTACTTGTATAATATCTAATTGAAGTACAAAGATAAATGAGAGGGATTTAATTTTTTAATTAAAAACTCCCCACAAATATAGTAATTTTTTCAGGTATGACCAAAATATGCAAAACATGTTGTTTTTACAATTCAAGTCTTGTTGGACTAATTAATTTTGAAAGTATGAAGGTCCATCAGGGGAAGGGTGTTGCTCATCTTGTAACATAAACAGAGAACTTATTTGTCAAAGTCAAGAAATAGGGGTTTTTGGAGACATTTCCAGCTAGATTAATTAATTATTTGCTTCTGTCAGTAATTTTAGATTAGAGTCCAGATCTCTTCTAAAATACACACTTAATTTGTGCTATCCCTGCCTCAGTTCTAAAGCTGATGATATTAAGGATGACCTGCATTCAGATAGCTTTGGCCTGCGTGAGGATTTTGCAGCAGGAATGCTGAGGCTTAGTCTAAGGGCATTACCCTGTGTTTATCCCACATCTCACCCCCAGCCCAGGTTTCCTTGGTTCCCGGCTGGAGGGTACATGTGGGGCTGGAGGTCGCTGATCTCGGCTGAAGAATCCTGGAAGTTTAGGTGGGAGTTGATGTGACTGCTGTGTGCAGATGAGCCCAGGGCCTTGGAGGAGTGGAGTGGAGCCAGACAGGCTCTGGAGGAGGTGAGGAGGGACTGTGACCCCCGAGGCGAATCCTGCATGCAGATCTCCAGCACACAGGTTTGGGCACGTAGCCTGCACCATGCCTCTGGTGCATCCAGCCAGTTCTGCAGGCTGGTGCAAGGGTAAGTGGATTAATGGTCTGGCTCTTTTTCAGTCCTCTGGGGTAACTTGGGAAGCCAAGAGAGAGAGAATATGCTCTCATGACAGGACTTGCCCATTATCCACATTGCATGAAATAGCCACAGCCCACTTGCAGGGCTCCTCCAGCATAGACACAGCCTCCTGCTTACTTAGGCTGGAGGTAGTGGCCATGAGTTAGGCCAGTCCTGCTACAGGTCATGATTTCCTGAGTTAGAAATCATGAGTTCAGAGTCCTTGGCAAGGGTAGATATTGGAGCCCCAACTACAGTCAAACAGCATGCTGTGGGCAGCCTGCCTCTCTGTGGGTGCTCAGCCCACCTTAAACTGGCTCTCCACTGAGCACTATAGGCATAGACTTTACTTTCCAGAGGAAATATATTTTCTCCTCTGTCTCATCTATAGGAAAGATATACTGGGAAGAGGCGGCCTGCAAGATTCTCTTCCTTCCCCACAGATTTCTACTAGGACAAAGCATACTGGGGACTGTCAATGTTTTGTGAATTTTTCTGTTTTTCTACTCAAGTTGTTGGTTCAACAGCTTGCATAACAAAATGATAGGCATAAAATATAAATCTTCACAATGTCTTTCCTGCACCTAATAAACAACCAAATGATTGAAGTTTTAAATAACCTAAGAAAACTAAATTCATTTCTTTAATTTGCCCTTCCAAAGAAAAAGTTGCTTTTGGGTCCTTGGCAAACAGAACATTAGACTTTTTCTTTTTTTTTCCCAGATGTGAAGATTATTTAATCTTTTTTTCAGGTTTGGAAAACTAAGCTGCTACAAGTAGAGATAAGTAGTTCATAGGAAAGGGAACCCAGGCTCTGTTACGTGGCCCTGAAACTTACAGGCTTGGTAAACAGCAGATGATCATGTATTTAACTATGCAAAGAACCCCTATACAAGCTAAATATTAGATGATATTTAAATTAGAACATAAATATAGCTATGCATAATTCAACAGGAGGATGTCTCTGCAGTCAGAGCAGACAGGAGGTCAATGACCCTTGATGATAGCTCCTTCAAGTATTAATATAAAGTCTACATAGTGAAGTCAGTCCTTGCACAAGCTTTTGCTCAGCCTGTATGGAGAAGTAGGGCCATCATCCATTATCAACACTTGTGTAGAGAGTGTGGTTTGAATCTCCCCTATGTTTAATTTCATGATTAACCCTCCTGGCTTTCCACATTTGTATTCAGAGTTTGCTGATGCTATGCCTTCCATTAGAAAGGCTATGATGAATATATTCCATGCCTTGCTCCAGCAATGCTGACTAATTCTAACCCAGGTAGAGCAATCTTATATCTTTTCTAACACATTTCTAACACACCTTTCTTACAGTGCTATCAAAGAACTTCATCAATTTTCCAATTTGCTTGTCCATCCCACAAGCATATCTTTTAGTACTGCTTTCTGTTCTGTTGTAAATACTTGGTCCTGAAGTCAGACATATTGACACTATCTGCTCTGCAGCACACAGAAATTTATTTTTGTGGCTCAACAGTTGAACAGCTGAGAAGTGGTTAAAACACACTCCATTTTACAGTAATTTATTTTCAGCCCTTGACAGATTGATTTCCATGGGGTTATTTTCTTCTTTCTGCACCCTGCTTCATAACAATGCTTACTAGAATGATTTATTAACTCAGTGCCAAATTCTTTGATACCTTAATAGTTAAATTAACTTCAGGACATGAGGCTAAGTTATTTTTACCAGGTGTTTGGGGTGATGCTTTTCAATAATGAATGAATTAGGTCATGAACTAGTGACACTTTGGTGCTTGAGTGTGCCAAAAAACTGCTTTCTCTAGGAGCATTCAAAGCAGACATAAACAAGCTGGATAATAACAGCTATTCAAAATAATCTTGTTTTTTCTATGTGTACCATTGATCACTCAAACAGGGCATTTAGATCGCAGATCTCCCTCGTAGCACTGATTCTTGACTTCCTCAAATTTTTTTGAAAGACAATTTGTGAACTTTGTGTTCAGGAGTCTCAACAAAGCCAAAGTGTCCATGAAATCAGAATAGGTTAAATAGAGCTACATGAATAATTGTTTTTGCAGATAACTTCTGAACTATAGAAAGAAAAGTTTGTCTTATATAGACCTGATTTTTTTTTATTCTTTTACTGAAATGAAAAACAATTTGCTTTGGTTCAATCAAAACTTGCCATTTGCAACCCCTTATTGTCCTTAGTTAAAGGGTTAGATTAATTTCTTAATTAAAAGTCCAAAATGAGAAATAAAATTTTAGTTTGGACGTAGCAAAACAAAATATGAGCATTTTTAAAAAAACAGGTTTTTTGAAATAAAAAAAGTAGTGGCAAATTCAGGAGACTCACAAATTGTTTGCGAGAAGTGAGGTTCTGGCAGATAAAATATATATACAGGAAAAAAATTTACTCAGTGGTCAGACTAGCTGTCTATGTTCTACAGAGAAGAAAATTACCTATGTTATCAAAACATAACATTTATGCTCCTATCTCAGGCCAACAACTTTCTTCTCTTAGCCTCCCTTTACATGCTTATTTAATGATGTTGACATATCTCTTCAATTTCCAGATAACTGAGTGGAAACTCGAGTGTCACACCCTTGCCTAACCGAAGGCTTTAGCACATGCAGGCTGGGCACTTAGTAAGGAAACTGTTCAGTAGCTATCACTGCAATTTTGAAGCTCCCACACAAACTTCCCAAAATGCTCTAAGGGCCATTTAGTGCCATCAGCAATGCACAGTGTAATAAGATGAACTGAAGAGTATTGACGAATAAAAATCTCAGTCAAGGTTGGTAGGTTTGTTGAACTCAAGAAAATTTAGTGCAGTGTGGCTCCTGGGCCATGCTCCAGCTACAGTGCTATTGAGGAAACAAGAGTTAGCAGGTGAATGAGATGACCATAAAATGTATGAAGATAAACAAAAACTCTCACAGTACACTGGCTGTACTTGATTAAATCATGGGACCATGGGTTATAGA
The DNA here is from genome assembly GCA_037013685.1 of Acridotheres tristis. Taxonomy (NCBI): domain Eukaryota; kingdom Metazoa; phylum Chordata; class Aves; order Passeriformes; family Sturnidae; genus Acridotheres; species Acridotheres tristis. The sequence continues at coordinate 135,387,389 of CM072886.1, read as the reverse complement.
AGGGACTGTGTAGTTTAATTTCATGATCCAGCCAGGGCCAACAACAGGTCTCCAGGAAATGGCCCACATCCTTCATTAATGTCTATAGGGATGAAATTCAGTCAAAGGTACAAAGAACGAGGAAATGTGATATATTTATAGTATATTAAAAAGTTACCATATATTTGATAACTTTTAAAACTCTATGCTAAGAATAATTATTCTGTATCTTTCTTCACTTCAGCTGCCCTCAGCCCACCCTTACACTCAGCAAACATTTATGTTTACCAAACTTTTTTCGTTTTTCTAAATGTTAATCAGACAGTCATCTCTTCTTTATTTAAGAAATATTGGTGCTTAATCATGCCAAGCCAAAACAGCATCTCAAAACCAGGATTGGTGTCTGTGTTTAAAACCAGAATTCTGCCATGAAAGAATTTCAGTTCCCAACTTTCATTTCTTTCTGAGGTCAATAAAATTTTTTATGTTGCAGAAGGTTGATATCTCTTTCAGCCCTGGAGAGTCCTATGTTCAAAACCCCTACACCCAATAAGATGTGTTTTAGACAAAGGAAGGTTAATATACAATAGTTTATGGGACCCTACATCAGCCTTCAAAGGTTCAAGGACAACTGTGGTCACTTAGCATTTGTAAAAATAAGGTTATGGAAATAAAAACATCTGGGTATCTGTGCAGAGACATACTGTAAATACAATTTTTCAGGAAGACAATGTGCAAGTAGACGTGTTATATACTCGAAAAGGTATAACATACCTTATGAATGGATGACTGAATGAAATACTATATATATTTTAATACAATTCCTTTGAAAATGACTGACATAATACAGTACTTACCAGTATTTTCCACATTTTTTTGGTGAGAGAATCAAAGAGTTATCTAGCTTGGGGGAGGAGGTCCTCTGGAGACTGTCTAAACAGCACATGGCTGACTTGCACCAGGCTGTTACTTCCTTTATTAACCTTTTTGTCTGTAACAAGAAATATAAAACTAACACGAGACAAACTGATGTGGTGCTTGCAAAGAAAGGTAACCAACAGCCTCCTACTCACTGCTGTGAGATCAGTTTACTGGGTCTTGTTATGGTGACATTTGATAAGACTTTGATTCTGCAGGATGAGGATGGAAAACAGGCTGGGCCCATTACTTCCCATGTTTGCCCCCTGTACAGGCACACACACATATTTCACATATATATTCAATAGTTCATGACTGCCTTGTTCCTGCTAGGCAACTCAGCACTTGATTCTTCTCTAACAACTCTTGACAGAATCCATCTTCCTTTTAGGACATCTGGGGTACTATATAAACTTGCTTTCTTATGCAAATGATTTTTAGGAATGATGTCTTACAGTTTTCTCTGCTCTTCCTGGCTCAGATGAGTTTTCTCAAAGCCTAAACAGCTGCCAGGATGGATTGTCTTTTTACCTTTCTAGTCACCATTTGAGTACTAAAGGAAGAGAGGTTAAATTGTCTCGAGAAGTGGTTATTTGCAAAACCCAGAGTACATTTATTTCCCCTGTAATGATTTGATTGCCATGCCCTAACTCCAAATGGCAGCAGATACTCTGAAAGGCATTTACTGGCCTCCTACCTACTTCATCTTCTGCGTTAAATCACCTTCTCATTCAAGATAAAATAGGAGCTACATCTTGGATTTATTTGGGGTGGAATGGGAATGTGTTGCCAATGTATTCTTGTCTGTGAATGATCTGATTATTTTGTTTTTAAACATGAAACAAAAAATCAATCCCTGCCCTTGTACTGCAGACAGGTATATCCAAGAGACTAACACACAACAGATCTCCCAGTAAGTCTACTGCATTCCCAAGATATTGGCATTATAATGCCCTGGGTTTTTTTCAGTAGAGAGGCAAATCATATTAACTAGATGAATAAATAAGTTCCTAAACTACTTTTTTTTCCCCTCATCTGGCTTCATATTCTATACAGTTCTGCTCATATTTCTACTCAACATAGATACTTCAATTGATTAGAAATTCCTGACCAAACATAGAAGGAACATGACATCATCTAAAGATAGATATTTAGAAATAGGTTTTCTGTTTTCAAGTATCTGCTCTTTGGCAGTATGTTGTTTTTCAAAGATAAAAAATAACTCCTGATTCTGCTGAATTCAACTGGCTTTTGGAGCGATTTCCTGCTTTGTTTCTGGTCTGGCCTTTAAAGCCATAGCTGGTAGCCACTTCTAAAAACACCAAACCTGTCTGGAGTAGATATCACTGGAGAAAACAGATACTCATCCAGGAGTAAGCTTATATGCAAGTAAACCAACTGCCCTCATTTTGTAGGTTAGAGACAAATGCACTAATTGGCTCTATTGTATTGCATCTTGTTAAACCGACTTGACTTCCATGCACAGAACAGCTACAGAATCAGATGCTGTGTGCATTTAATTAATTAAATGTGATTATTTTGATTCATAGAGAAAAATGCCCATCCATTGTTCTGAGTGCTTTCACGTTAAACAATAAAACATTTTAAGGCTTTTTTGCTCACCCTTTTTAACGGAGCTGTTAGCCATTAATGGGCATCGCAGACTGACTCACTCTTGAGGGAGCATTTTGTTAATGTAAAGTACAATCCTGTTTGAAAGTTCTGGTTTGTGGTTTTTATTTAATTATAAAAAACTATATATTATAGTTCCAGAAGGAACTAAAGAAGTAAAAAAAGGGTGTGGATATGGGTGTTGGTATGCTTTTAAAGCAGGTTCAAGCAGCCTGGGTAACTTTGATTTTTCCTTTCAGCATTTTCATTTACATTAGTTGCTTATAAAAGCTTTTGATTAAATGAACCACTGCTGTATTTTTATGCTCATCAGTCAAGTTTGTCTTGCTGTGCTGCATTTATGTTGTGACTCAGGCCAAGCTGTCCTTTTCAATGGAGAGAGAAGGAAAAGAAATATGGCATTGCCATAAAAGGCTGAGCTAGCTCGTGCTTCTTTGGTAATTTGTTTTCCCCGAGGGTTTTTGGCTTGAGTCTGAGACTGTTTGTAGGTGATTTTGCTCTGCCTTCTCACCTAGCTGAGGTTCTCCACAGCAGGTGGTGGTCTCATATCAAACAAAAATTTTGAAAACTTGCCCGTAGTATTGGCATTGGCGTCTGCATATTGGACCCTTCCTATCCTCAAACTGAGCAGCTACAGAGACTCCAGAAGGCACATGTCACCTGGGAGAAAAGAAAGGCAGCCCCACTCCCACAAGCACAGTCTTCTGTGGGTAGAAACTAGGTTGTGGTTGCTATGACAAAGATACACACAGACCTTTCAGTATTAGCCCTGAAAAAATTCAAATAGCCTGACAGCAATGATTGGCTTCATATTGATGGCCTGGAAGTGGGGAAGAGAATTGTGTAAAGTTATATAGTCATGAGGCAAACATACAGATACACTATTGCTAATCCCAACAGCTAACCAGAGTTCGTAAATATTATTCTCTATCCTTAAAATATAATAATTCATGTGCTAAGAAGAAAAAAAACCCTCTGTTCTTTATGTTTAGCTGTGAGCTGTTCAAAATGCCATAGGGAGAAAAGGGAGCCCAATGCTTAATCATACTTGTGTTAACATACTTGGTTGTACAACTTGAAATTGTGTGTGTTGCAGCATATTTCCTCAGAGTCATTAAGTACGTATTTTATTAAGAACTGTCCTCTGTGGCACTGAGGTCTTATAGTTAAGTGTTTGCTTGGTGCAATATGTTACATTGAGCAGAAAAAAAAGGACTTGGCTTACTCATCAATATTTTCAGATTAGGAATGTCCATCCCTCTTAAAATGCCATATTTTAAGTGACTTTAAAAGTTTCTAAGGGCTTTCTTTTACATGACAGTAATTTATCAGATTTTAGTTCAAGAAATATTCTTTATAACAATAAAATATAACTAATATAATATAGTATAATATAGCAAAACAACTTTCATGAAAACTCTTTTCTCTTTAGCAGTTTAGTAGTTTCTGTTCCAATTGACAGAGGAAAAAGGGAGGCAGAAAGACATAAGGTGATTTATTATCCCTTGAACATTAACTGGAGTTACAGAAACTGTGGCTTAAGATCATACAAGGTGAAATGTCTTTGCAGAGCACTTGCAAAAGGTGGTTAACCATGTTTTCCTCTAAAAGAAAAGCTGTTTCAAAAAGCAACTCTTCAGAATTGTGTTGTTGAACATTTCATGTTTATCTGGTTTTGGAAAAGCTTTCTTCTGGCAGAGGAAATTTTAAGTGTTCAGAGCCACAAAGCTTCTCCATAAGGAGGTGCAGAGATGTACTCTCCCTCAAAAAGAGGCACTGAGAAAGAGACATCTAGTTCCAGCAAAACTCTGCCTAGCACTGACAACAAAATTATACATCCTCTGCCAGGCTATTTGCAGTAAGTAAGTAAATTTTAGGAATTAAAAATAAAGTAAAATACATAATTTCTGTCTCAGTTCATTGAGGGCTTGGGAAATGAGTTTTCACTGCAGTCCAGGAGCCACCTCATCTCAAAGTCAACTGGGCACTTTTTTGAGTTATTAATGTTTTTAGATAGAGAGACAGAAGACAGAGTTATTTTGTTTCTGCAGAACAAATTTTAGTGCTTTCCTGTATTTTGCCTAGTACAGACTTCCTTTACTGGGAGGCTTCCAGTATTTTTCTCATTCTTACTGAGTTGTAAATACAACAAAAAATACACTCTACTGTGGTATCCCCTATTCACAGGGAGAATAGGGAATTAAATATTTCCTTTACAAGTGGCTTGTTTCTTAAGGGCTTTCTGAGTCTCAGACAACACACCTATCTACATGTGTAAGGTGTTGTTACATAAAAAAAATCATCTAACTCCCCCTTTTCAATAGTGCTGTATGAAAAATTCTTAATTTTTTTCCGGTGTTGGGTGCTATCTCTAAGTAACTGTTCTTTAATGGCAGTACAGCAATTGTAAGTAATGGATGTAAATTCTCCCATTCAAAAAATATCTTTGTGTCCAAAAGCCTGTTTGCCTTTTCCCCACTTAAATCAATTGGTCTCACTGCCTACTTTTCTAAGCACACTTTGCTTGAGAAGATATTTGTAACAATTGGCAACCCTTTGCAGTTCTGCAACGGAGATCTGGGTAGGCACTGCTAAAGACTGCTTCATTTTTTGGACTTGGAAAACTTCAAGAAAATATTTATTCTAGTCATGGTCAGCTGGCATTGTAGTAGTTTCAATTTCATAATAGACCCTCAATATAGCAATGTGTTCTGAGGTTTTTTTTTCTTTTCCTGCTGAAGTAAGAAAGAGCATTACTTGGAAAATTCAAAAATAGTTTAAGAGTTGATTTCAAACAGATTACTGCAGGAAAATGGAAAATAGGTATTTCTAAACCAAAGCCTTAATTTTACTTAAAACTCTAGTTTCTTCAGTATATTTAGGCAGAAATGCTTAAATGCGATTTTAAAATTTGCTGTATATATTTGCTGATTACTTAAGGTATGTGCAAATGATTATATTGTATTGAATTAAGTCTTTATATTTAGGACCCAAATGCAAAGTCTTTCATCCAAACTTTTGTCCCACAGATTGAATTAATTTCATTCTTAACTATTTACTTTACTGATATTGGCAGATATTAAAAATATGCTGGATCTTTCTTTGTCCTTAGGGAGGTGTATGTCTTCTTACTCTGGGAGACAGAAATTTAGAAATAACAGTGTACGGGCAGGAATCTTCGTCTCATGTAAGAAAACACTCCTTTTTCTTCTCTTTCCCAAAATTATTGTGCACCCCACATCCACAATAGAGCACGGAAAAAGAATGGGGACCTTTGCAGAACAGCTGGTCATTACTCTTCCTGGACTCTTACAACCAATGCAGGAGTTAGTCATTTTTACAGGTTGCATTTTTTTAGGATGTGTTCTTTAAGAGACAAGAAGTTGGAAGGACCTTGGGCAGAATGCTGTAGGGAAAGCAAAGCACAGGATCTTTGGAGTGAAAATGGCATTGTTTTTATTTGACAATAAAAATGCTATTTCTATGTTAGAAGAAACTAGTCTCATAGGGATTTTTTCTTGTTTTGGCTTGAAAATCTTGATTTACATTGTATTGGTTATATAAAACACTGTTAGAAAAAAAAGGCATATGACATCAGTCTTGAAATTCTTGGGCTTTCTTACTCATCTGTGGATGAAGAATGGTAGTCAAGTGAAAGTAATGTCTGTTAGCCAGGCACACTCACCCAGATAATCAGTATGTGGATTAGATTCTACAGACAAAGCTTAAATATCTTATTCTGAAACTACCTTTAAACTCCAAGGCTTTGTTGTCACTGACAGAGCAGAGTATTTTAAGCGGACTTTTTATTCAGCATCCAGCTTAAATTGTAGCTTCACAAGCCTTCTGTTTGATGATATCACAGGACAGAAATATATAGCATCTCTAGCAGATCTTTTCTTTGCAGATTTGAAACATAATTTCAGGGATACAGTGTTTTCAGAAAGGATCCAGGGCCAGAACATCAGAGTCAGGGTCAGGCATCCTTTGTCATAAATTCCAGGCAATGGGCAGGAAGTCTAAAGGCATGATTGCACTGTACATTAGCAACACTAACTAGGAATATGCCAGTGCTGTGTTTGCTGCTGATTCTGCTTAATTTTTGAAGGAGGCAATGGAGCACCTGTGATGGGAGAAGAGGGGATGACCCTACTCTGCTCATTCAACCCCAGTATCTGCATGAGAGAAACTGCATACCAAGGGATGTACTTTAGTCAGATTTGGGAAACCTCGGTGGCTTTTCATGAAATGGTCATTGACTCTTTCATGAATTTTGATATTAGTTCAAGAATTTTAATCATGAATATGTTAAACCCAAAATCTTAAAAATTCATTAAAAATTCAGCTGAATGTGCAGAAAGACATTCAGTTGCTGATGCTTAGGGAAATTAGTCCCTGAGAACTGGGAGATAGCTCAGTGGGAGCAAAGCCAGTGAGAAAAGTATGCTTTGACTGCTTTATTACAACCTGCAGAAGTCTGCATTTTGCTCAGCGTGATAAAATATTCTGCAGTTAATTCCCCCACCTTTTAAATTTTTTTAGTAGAAACTTATTTATGGATCACTTGGTTTATTGGTGCTATTGTCTATTGGGTATTTTTCATTGCCCCCAGTGAAGAAAGTTTTAATATTTTTCCTACTCAGTGCGTTCTTGCCCTCTTTCAGTTCAGTGTCAGTCCAGCCAGTGGCTGGGGAATGACTTCAGGCAAAGCTGTCTCAGAGCCCCAGGATGGCAGCTGGGCTGGCTGCAGGCTGAGGTGCAGTAGGTTAACAGGGATGAGGCAGCCCTTCATCCCTCCCTCCGTGGGGCTTTCCCTCCTTGCATGTATCTGTCTCTGTATATATTGGCAATGTCCTGGAATAGTGACTCACTCTCCTGACTGGTATGTAAAACCTTAAAGAAAGTAATTTTTTGTGCTGTAATTCTGAATCTCAGCTGGGGGTGCTGGAAATTAAACTTGCAGTTTCTGAAACTGTGGCAAGATCTAGAAGCCTAGCAATTGACTTTTCAAATAGATTTACCAGGTTTGTATGATATTTAATAGTGTCTGTCTTTAAAGCCATTAAATTCACATTAACTTTATCACATTACAAATAGTCATGGCTCAAACTTACTGTTTTGCAAGAACTCAAAGCATGGATTTGGATACAATTTGTCATCTGCTTTTACTTTTCATTAAAAATATTTTTTGGTATACTGCTGCTGTATAGAAATGTAACTCAAAATTTTATTCTGGAAGAGTTATCTAAACAGCTGAGGAGTGCTTTATTTGTAATAAGTTTGTTCAGTGTACCCCATCACATTTTCTGCAGCCCTTGGAATCTTACTGAAGCAGCAATATGAGATTAAACCCTTAAACAATGTCACCAAGAACATTGCATTTCTGGCAGTGCAATCCTATGTGCAAAAGCATGAGTACAAAAATGATTCATGCCATCTATTAAAGGCTAATTTAAATACTGGAATACTGTTTTACCATTCAGATGCTATGAATTATTGCATCTACTGTAGTTTGAGACTAAGTCGAGCCAGCTTGTCTAACATGGCAGGAAACTCCAACCTCAAAGGATTTTTTTAAAAAAATTGTAATTGTCACAATAGACAGATGTTTTTTTATTTTACCTGTATGGATAATAATCTTTCATACATCTTAATACAATCCTAATGAAATCTAAAAAATAAATTTCATAGTTCATCTGCTAGTTTACTACAGAGACTGCAGAATAGTATATTAAAAATGTATTTCTTTTTCACTGTTACTCTCTTTATATTATCCATCAAGTAAATCAAACATAGAGTTCTAACTTATTAGCATAAATTCTCACCCAGACACAATCTGCTTGATGAACAGACTTCCAACTTTTTTGTTATGGAGACATAAATTATACTGATATTACCAGGGAAAAAGGATTCTAGTACTTGACTCTGTGTTTTTGACAAAACTCTGTATTAGGTTATGGCTTTTAAAGAAACATAATGTTTTGTTTCAAATTCACAGATCTAAATTCACTAGTTTATTAGTTGTAATACCTGCCTTGTGTTTCCTGTTTCCTGCTTAAATATACACTAATATAAACCAATTCTAACATTCCCAGTGCACACAAGCACACACACACACACACACACACACGGACACATACATCTTTCATGCCACAAAAGTTGGCAAGTTATGCATTTTCATAGGAGAGTCTCTGGACTATTTAGTTCAGCTGCACAGAATATTCCACTTGGTATAATTTAGGAAATCATTCTCTGATTCCAATCGTGCATTTCTTGAACACCCATGGATTTCTGCAACTAAAATGAATTAAAGGAGGGTCAGCTTCTTGTCCAGTTGTGCCCTGGTATCTTTATATCTCTTATGTATGTAGGGATCCTGTCAGATTCTGAAAAATACAGCAAGGTTTGGAGGTGAACTTCATTTGAGCTGTGATTACAGAGGCATTAAGTACCTGCTGAGCATGGGCCTTAGCAAATCTCCATCGATTACCTGCCAGGCTCATCACTGAGCATCTTTACACAGTGGGGCTGCCACATCGGTCTTTGCATGGAATTTTTAACATTTCATTTAAATGTCTCATCAACCTGTAAAATAAGTAGGTATCTCTGCCTGTCATACAGAGACTGTTCGAGTTACTGGGAATTTTCTCTTTGCTTTGTTTTTGCTTGTTCCTCTCAGTCTCCCCACCCTCCATTTTATTTGAATTAATATATAAATAATTATAGGAAAATTAATTCTACTTGCACTGATATCTTTCTTTTCTCCACTGTAAGCCATTCCTCTGTCTACTCTTGGAATTATTTGATCTATTACAAAAATGTTTTTCAATCCATTCTTGCAAGTGATAAACATTTTACATTTGGAAGGCTCCAGCATGCAGAATGGAGTACCTTGCAGGGTGGCGGTGGCACCCCACATGCCTGCTGGCCAGTATGAGTCTCTCACTGCAGGCTGACCCAGCTCACAAACTTGGCACTCTTGAGAAGGTGCTGAGCACTGTGTATCAAGCCTCTGACATGCCCAAAGCCATGACCACCTCCTCTATATTCCATCATTACAGATGGTGTGGCATATGAGGATGCCACCACCAGCCTTCACAGACAGTGTGAGTCTTGAACTGTTTGATCTCTTATCTATTAGGATCATCCCTCTGCCTTTCATGTGAAAAGCTGCTATTCTCTGAGGAGGACCAGACTTTACATGTTAACCTTTACTAGGTGTGTAACCTTCCCTTGCTGTCCATGCTGAGGTGCAGCACTCCCTGAGCAGGTGCAGCACCCTGAAATTGGGAATCAAAGCAGGGAAGGTGATGCTGGCTGCCAGTGCTTCAGGAGGAAGTTTCTGTTCCTCCTGGTGCATGGGGGACTGACTCACAGCCTGTCTCAGATGGCTGTCTGATTGTCAGTGACCATGATAAAGCTTTCACTTATCCCAGCTGGGGAGGCTTAGAAGAAAATAGGAATTGCAGTGGGAACCAGCTGCTCACATGTCTGTGATGAGCAGTCTCACAGGAAGATTTTTACTCAATTTCTGTGCCTTGCATTATTTAACTTACCACCTGATGTTCCTGTCATGCAGCAAATCCAGAAAATTACTAGATGTTGAGATTTTCACTGTGTCTGTTTGTGCAGATACGTAAGTTTCTGGAGAATTTAAGATTACATGAAGGAATTTTAACATGACATTTTAGCTTTTTTATTCTGTACATGGTGCTCTGGCAGTGCCTAGAGCTTTCAATTCAGGTACTGCAGTCTGCAAGGATCTACTCTGCATTACCCCAGCCTCTGCACAGACATGTACTGCAGGCTGATAATAATCAGGTACACAGACAGAACAATGATCATGATAAAAATCAGTGTAACAAAAACAATTTGCCTGATGATCATGAATGTTATTAATTGATTAACACAGCAGCTTTACATTGTGATTTAAGACAAAGACAGGTTTTTATTTAAAAATACAGCTATGAAAGAAAAGAGAAATACCAAGCTGTGATTCAAATATAACTTTGTTCTAACTGTAATAAATAGTTTATTTCTATGCACGTATGTTCTATGGAACATTGTAACCATTCACACATGAGGAAAAAAATTATTTTAAAGTCAAAATTTATTTGCTAAACATTCCATATTTTCCAAAGAAGTTTAGAATCCATTCATGCAAGTATATAGTAGAGTTTAAAAAAAAACTCCTGAATTTTGTTTTGATCCTGGCTCTAACATTGGCAATGTTGTGTCACTGAGTCAGGCAGTGATACTTTTATGCAAAATGGGTTGTATCCTTTTCTACATTTACAGCTATTACTTCTGCAGTTATTCAAACGTGGTACCCATGAGAACATATACTTGTCCTTAGTGTGAATGAGGTTATGATCAACATCTCACAGTCTACAAAAAAGGCAAATCAACATCTTCTTACTTCAGAGGGTGTTCTGAAAATCAGTTATTTTTACCATTTCCCACCTATAAGGCTATCTTTATCCATTAGCACTTGGAATTATATGTATTGTAGTTTTTTTTTTATTTTGTTTTGATTTTTTTTTAAATAGTGTTTTGAAAAGTAAATAATTGTTCTGAATAAAGGGTGCTGGTAGTGAAGAAGTTACTCCCTCTGTTTTAAACTGGCAATATTTCTTAGGATTATATTTCAACCTAAGGGTTTTGAAGACATATTTTCAAAGGCTCTAAATTCTGATATCTTTTTTAATTTACTACCAATAAAAAAAATTCTGGCTAGTAGATAAGTGAAGCCTTTTAACAATTAGATTACATATGCATCCTCCAGGGAATTACTAACATCTTGGAAGCCAGCTGCAGGATCTGGTTCTGGGATGGATCGATCTTCAGAAGTTTAGCAAGTGTTATCTATCCTCTTAAAGGGAAAGGCTGGTAATTCAACCTTTCACTCTCCCGTGAGTCATGGAGCAAAGAGTCCAGCAGATGGATCTGAGGTTCCTTCAGACTTGTGAGTTCCTGACGATTCTCAATACACTCATTAACCTTGTGCTTTTGAAGAGAAACCCAGTCTGATGCCTGAAGGCTTTCTATATTGACATTTCTGTTGCCAGTAGAGCTGAAGGAAAATACCATTTGTTTTTCATAAGAAAGTTGAGAAAGGAGGGAAAAAAAGGTTGCTTTTAATTTATTTTTTATGCTGACATTTCCCATAAATGTAAACAGGAAAATAGTTAGTTTTCAAATATTGATTATATTTTTCAAAATGGGGGTTTCAGTATTAAAATCGAATATTTTCCAGGGCTCAGTCTTTAACAAAGAGAATCCAGCTTCTTTGAAAAATTCTTGTGGGGGAACAGATTTTAGTTTTCAATGAGGGGCATTCTGTGAGTGAATAAATTAGTTCAAATAACAACATTAATATAGTTATTTTTTCAAATGTTTGAACTTGCGTGTTTTTTTAAACTTTTCTCTTTTTTCTTTTTTTCCTTTCCTTTCCTTTCCTTTCCTTTCCTTTCCTTTCCTTTCCTTTCCTTTCCTTTCCTTTCCTTTCCTTTCCTTTCCTTTCCTTTCCTTTCCTTTCCTTTCCTTTCCTTTCCTTTCCTTTCCTTTCCTTTCCTTTCCTTTCCTTTCCTTTCCTTTCCTTTCCTTTCCTTTCCTTTCCTTTCCTTTCCTTTCCTTTCCTTTCCTTTCCTTTCCCTTTCCCTTTCCCTTTCCCTTTCCCTTTCCCTTTTCCTTTCTCCTTTTCCTTTTCCTTTTCCTTTTCCTTTTCCTTTTCCTTTTCCTTTTCCTTTTCCTTTTCCTTTTCCTTTTCCTTTTCCTTTTCCTTTTCCTTTTCCTGTAAAGTTTATTTTCAATAAGTGAGCGCTAGTGGACAACAGAAAGTTGATGCCAAATTTTCCCCTTCTTTGCACAAAACTGCTGCAGAGAGTACCTTGCAGAATGTGGGTGCTCCTAGTTTCTTTCCATGGAATTTCATGAGGGTACCTTGAGACTAAGTCCAGATGCCTGGATGAGGTATTTGGCACCACAATGCTTACTGCAAATAGACATAATAGTGAATCTAACATTACCAAGCTGTTAGCCTCAGAATATGAAACACCTCTGAAACATCTCTGGGTCAAGAACACATGGTCTCCCTCAAAACTCTGCAACCAGAAAAATTAGGAAATTCTGCATATGGATCTATACATTATTTAAATATAAATGATGGTAACAAAGGAGAAAAACAGGGAAAAAAAAAAGAGAAAAAAATTGTATGAACTGTGGGAGTGCCTACTTGGTACTTGGGTCATCACAGGCAGTGAATCATATCCTGAAAGGCCTGGTCTCCTCCAGCAGCCGTGGCTGAAGCCTGGATACCAAATGCAGATGCTCCATGTGGCTGACATTAGACCCTACAGGATCTGCACAGAGAGGCTGCCCTCTCTCAAGGCTCTGCCCAGGCTTGCTGAACTGGTGCCTGTAGCAGCTGAGGGTTTGCTGAGGCTTCTTATGTCCCCTCATCCTTTTTGTCTGGACTTGTTGCAACTGCTGTTTTCTGCCTGGCTTAGCATCTTTAGTTTCTTCTTCCATGAAAAGTGCCAAAACTAAGACAAGCATTTATGGCTTCAGGAGGAGCTGTAGCCATGAACTTGACCAATTTTTAATTCAGCTTTTCAAGGCTATAGCTCTTTACAATTTCTAGCCACGTTAACATCTAAAATATACTGGTTAGTAAAGATTGTGACTAGTACTGCAAAAACGGACAAAGTCCCAAGTCATGTAGAATAACACTGGGTCAAAAAGCTGAAAATAAGAGCTATTTATTCTTTCCAATGGAACAAAGGGAAAATGAGAAACATCTTCATATAGCCTATCAAAACACTGACTTGTATGACATTAATTTGTGGATGGTAATGAACAAAGTGCAATGCCCAACAAGCAGAATTAAAAGTTATTAATAAATGTACTTTTCTTTGTTTTACTTTTTTGCATAGAGATATGTGTACATTTTTCATCTCTCAAATGTAACAGAACCATCTCTTCAGCAAACTGATAACAACTAGCAGCATTCAGTGAAACCAATCTTCACTGCACATTAATCATGCACCTTCTATGTCTGCAGCTGTTCCTGCCTGCAGCCAGGAGACTCAAGTACCTGTGCTGTAAGAGAATGATGGGGAAAATGAAGCAGGAATCCAGTGAGAGCAACTCCAAGTATCATTCTAGTTTAACCTTACCGTTCTGATTTCTGAATTGGATGCAAATTGTTCAGGCTTTAGTTTATGTTTTTATGGAAACATAAGTAAACATCAGCAGAATACAGCTCTGCTACACAGCTGCCTTTTCTGTTCATCACCCTCACCTTGTCAGCAGTTATCTTACATAGTGGGAGTTAATACAAGCAGTAGAATATAACTATAGCCTCTCAGTCTTTGCTGAGCTAATGGTTGTAAGCCCACAGTTCTCACCCTGGCAGGCATACATTTCCTCCGTTTTTTCTTTCTCCTTTTTACTTCCTCCATTTGTTCTTTCTCCTTTTTACACTCATGTACTTCTTACTTTCCCTTTCCATGCACAGAAATTCCGTATTACAGTCAGCTCAGTTTGTGCATTACCTGATAATGGGAAATGAATCAAGCTGCATACTGCTCTCTGCGCCTTGCAGAGCACCATTATTACATGATAATAGTAGAGATAGATCAGTATGGCAGAACATATGTTTGATTAGTATCTCCCAACAAGGGCCCAAATTTTATTGGTATTTAATATCAGTAGGCATCAGAACAGAGATCATCATCTTAGTGAGAATCTATGCTAGGATTAGTATGATTATCACTACTTTTAGCCTTGGGTATTCAGTATTGTTATGGCAGTAGTAATGTCATGCAAGTAGCTTGATTTCTATCTTTCACAAATTTCATTCTGCTTTATATATTTTAAATATGTGTAATATGGAAAACAGAAGATACCTAAGTGCCCAGCAGGGTGATGACAAAATATGCTCTAAAGATGACATTTGCTGCACATTTTCAAACAGCTGCAGTTTTACATCAAAATTTTTGATGGCTCTGCATGTTTTAGTTCAACAATTTGACAATACATAACAAAAATACTATCATTTAAGTAAGTTACAGAATTCAGCTCAGTTGACGAGTTATTGCAGACAACTCTCACAGGAATGGCAAAAATAATCACAAAACATAATTTTAAATGAATTTGAATTTTCATTACATTTGATAAAACAGAAATTGAGCAAAAAAAATTCCTTAATTTTTTTTTCTACCACAGCATCTTACTATTTCATCAAAAATTTAATAATACTTATCCTTTGACTGCAATCTCATTCCCCATGTGTGGTATCCTTGAAGAAATTTTGCTATTATTATTATTAGTAGTACTATTATTATTACTGTTAGTAGTACTTCCAGAGAGTATATGTCTAACCATTCTACCCCTGGGCAAGATCTCCCTTTGCACCCAGTGCTGTATTAACTCAGAACTAAAAAGGTATCCCAGCCAAAAACTTAGAAATCAAAGAACAAGACTACTTTGGTAGACAAGCCAGGAAAAAGAATGAGCAACAGTCTGGCTCACCATCACATTTTATGAAGAAACCACTGAGAAATTATTATATTTGGTTTAAAATGTTTAAAGTACCACACAGGCATAAAATACCATTACAGGTTAAGAGGAGGGAAATTACAACTGAATTATGTGAGAAAAGGAAGGTTATTTTCTGAATGATGGTGGAATCAAACATATTTTCCAGGGCTGCAGAAAGAGTGATCACAAGAGTGGAAAGCAGAGCCATAAGTCTGGATGCTCGTGGAGAGCTTGGCCCTGAGCTTGGAGCGGTGCTGCAGGAAAACACATCCCTGAGCACAGTCCTGGAGCTGAAGCTGCTGCGTGCAGGGAGCTCCCACCCAGCAGGGAAGGGGCTGAAGTCAGAGGAGACATCCCCAGGGAGGGCAAGGGTCCCACCCTCACTGGGGAGTCACTGGAAGATGCAAAATGGGCCCGTGGGGTCTGTGGCTACAAGTCACCTGCTGGGACCATCTGTACAGAAAATAGGAGCTGTGCTTCTGTCAGGGGGAAAGGAAACTGGTGTGTGTGTCATAGCTACTCCTCATTAAACTGTTTGTAAACAAGCTGTTTGTTTAATTGCCTTGGAGTATATGTGTTACAGGATAAAATGTTGCTGGTGAACTAGCCACCACAATTATTAAGGGCCATGAGACGACGCTTTGCAGCACAGAGCTGATCATGGGCAATTTACTACAAGGTGAAAGAATAATATTTATTTCTTGCCTAAGTCATCAGGAAGATCTGCTTCAGGGAACTGGAGCATTTTCAGTAGAGACCTTGACCAGTCAGAGTAATTAAAAGCAGTTCAAAGATATCCTAAGAGAGTCTCGGGAAATAATAATGTGGGAGGTTCGTGAATTCTTTGGGCATACTATCCAAGGAAAATTACTGGGTAATTTAGCTAGATAGCTTCTCAGAGCAACGCAGAGCCTAATGAGAAATCTTGATTTGAGAAAAACATGGAAGCTTTCTGTGTGCCTAAAAAGATACAGTCACTTTAAAGGATTTTGTTAACTGGGAAATGTTATACCTTGGGAACGTCTCTTCTGTCTTGGGTAAACTGCTTTCAAAGTGACCAGGAAAGTTGGATTGTCAAGTAGTTTTAATCATTTTATAAGGGGCAATAAGGTTCCTGTGAACCCCAAAAGTGAGTGCCATGAGTGCTCAAAATGCACACAGGCATCTAATTTAATAATGGATTCACTCAAGAATGAACATAAAAGCAATAAGATAAAAAGGACCTTTAATCTCAGCAAAGGATAAAAGGAAAGAGTTAGTGAGAATGTCAGGTAGATTAATTAAAGGAGTCACAGTGAACAATATTAGGCAGTAAATAACATTAGGGCATAACATAATTACCATTTCTAAGGGTTATTTATCACCAAGTAACCCTTTTTGGTCTAGGCCAGTCTTAATCCCCGTGGGCTCATGTACTTACCTGGAGCAGCCACACCTTTAATTATGTAAACCTTTAGCTTTCTTAATTTTTAGTGCTGATCTGTGCTTGGACAAGTTATTGTTACATTTTGTTGGATCCTTCCAGCCCTCTGGCCCCAGTCCCTCATCTCTTGCTGGATTTCTGAACTAGAGTCTGAGGCAGTGCTTGCACTGAAGCATCATCTCTTAGTATCCCACTGAGCCTTCCAGAGGTCTCAGATGCCACCAGCTGTGTGATACTGGGGGGCTTCCTTGTAGCCCTCCTTTACAGTTTGATTTGGAAAGGTTTTTCCTCCTGCTTTTCTGCTCCTTTTTTTCCCCAAGTCGCAGCACATGACAGAGGCCTGTAAGGACAGAGAGGAGCTTCCCTCAATACCCGCTCTTTGAAAGAAAAAGAAGTAGGACATCTTTCAATTCTGATGTAATAGTCCTTGCATTGTTTTGTAGTAACAGCCAAGCAAGTGCCACAGGAAAACCTGCACTTTTTCCTTCTGCTCCCAGTGTCCAATTGACTTGCATGTCTTTCAAGTTATAATGAAAACCAAAGAAAAATGAGTATTTGGTTCAAGGCAAAATGTTTACAAATGTTGACTCTACAACATTTTGTTTTTAAAAAAACTTTAAAAATTGGAATAATCATTTTGAAGAGATAAGAAATTACCAGAAATGCTTCACGATTGAAGCATACAAAAATTATTTTTTTTTTCTTTTTTGGTAGCAGATTTAATTGTCTTTAAATATATATAAAAGCTTAGTTAAATATTTAATGGGTCAAAATCAAACAAGAATGATGTGATATTACTGAGACAATATTCTTGGATTAATACCAAAACAAGTATTTTAAAAATACTAAAAATTAATTCCACAAGACATGTCTGAACCATTATATTATTTACATGTTCAGTAAGTGAAAAGAAAATGCTAGATCTCCTCTTACTGGAAAACACTCCTTGCACTTCCCAGAGAACACCTCTATAAGCTGTTTATGTCAGTGGACCCTCACCTCTGTCCTCAGGTTCTGGGGCAGTAATTCATCTGACTTAAATTTGATTTTTAAAATATTTAGTCAACGTCTGTTGCTCAGACTTCCTCTGCAGACATTGAAGAGAGCTGAGGAACTCCAAAGAGCCTGTACAGTTGGAAGAAGTGCTTTGTGAAGGAAGTATCTTCTCTTAGAAGGAATCTTGAAAGCCAGATGAAGTCTATAGTTAAAGGAACTAGGTGATGAAGCTTAATAGAAAACTGCTTTGCTACGATGTTAACCATAAGTACAAAAGAAGGAATATCAGCCTTGCCTTTTCCCACTCTGAAAAAATGGGGAGAGGTGAGAAAAGATAGTGGAACTCAGAGCTTTCCATGGAGCTTGCCTCAGAAGAAGAAATTCCTGAAGGGTATTACTTTTTCTTCCCTCTTCACCTTTTTCTTACAGTTAATTATAACCATAGACATATACATCTGTATACATATATTCCATCTTCACAAATGACACAACCTCTCCTTAGTGAAACTGAGTAGTTTTCTAAAACTGGAGGATCAGTCCACAAGTATAGGTGTTAAATTATTAAGAATTTCTTAAACACCTGAGTGATAAGCAAAAGTTGGCTTTAGCTGCTAAGCTGACAACACATAAAAAAATTTTGGTCTTTTGTATATGATGATACAGCTGTGCTACTCAAGCAACCTTGTTATACTGTTCTGAGTCCTTGCCTCTATTAGACATAAAACCTATCTTTTTATCCTACATTGACCAAGATTATAGCCATTAACATGTAGTGAAGACTGAAGGTGTAATTTACCTAAATTCTGACAAAACAAGGTAATCCCTAAACTCCTACTCAGTGTTCATCTCAGTTTGTTTAAACATGTGAAAACTGTATCTTCACTAGGATTCTCTATCTTTTTTTTACCTGGTTTGTGGTCAGAGCACACCTTTTTTTCCCCTAGCTTGGGCATACTATTATAAGTGGTATATCTAAGCCTTTTGTGCTTGCTAGACTAATAAGCAAACACAGAGAAACTCATCTTGGTAAATTTAAGACACATTAGGAATATTCTGATCTACCTACACTGTGCTTCTCACACGTCTTAACTGGAGCCTACTAGAAGCATATTTAGAATATTTAAATATTCAACTCCACGCAAGGTCTCCGAGTACTTAAACGTTATGGTTGGCATACTTATTAATATTGCATATCCTCTTTTCCATGCAAGAGAGCCCTGAAATAACTTTAAGTGACAGAAAAATGGGAAGATGGAAGTGTGAGAAACCTGGAAAATTTACTTCCTGTATCAAAGTAACAGTGGAAACACATCTTTAAAAATGGAGCAATTGCCATGAATGCCATAACAACACTCATTAATATGCGGTTGTATTTATAATAATACCCCTCATTTTTATTACAACACAGAAATGCTGTTACATCAGCGGTTCTAGTTTCAAATCTTCTGCAAAATGAACAAGTCTTTTTATTACTTACGTGAGAAAATACATAATGCCTAGTCAATAAGTCTGCTTACCTTAGACAAAAACTGTGCAGAAAGCCTGTGCTGGTGAAAGTGCTGGGGATCAGACAAGATGACAAATGTCTTGAGCTTCAGTCAGGGGCACTGAGCATCTGGCAGGATTGACCCCTGCACAGAAGGGAAGCACTCAAGGTCAACATATGGGGCTGTGTCACACTTCCTTTTGTATTTTGAGTCCATAAATATAGGAGTGGTTGTGTTGCTTTCTTCTGGGAGAGTTTTTTTCCTTCTGTAAAATGTCTAAAAATCTGCAAATATGTATTTAAAATGGGCTTCATGCAACAAGAAAATCAAGTATCTCTAAAACCAAATTTCTTATGATTTCAAAATAGTCACCTTTCTGATTTGTTTTAGAGCCCCCTGTGCAAGACTCAGAACCTGGAGGATCAGACATCTCCTCCCACGCATCCCCCATCACGAATTCTCATCACACCGTGGCAGGGGAAGGCACATATTCTGACTGACTTCAATAGAAAGACTTGTCTCCTGTATCAAGTTAACAGAGAACCATTGCTAGAGCAAGTGAATTTCAGGACAACATTTTGGCCTGTAGTCCAACTTCCTCAAGACAGAAACATTGGAGGAAAGGCAAAATGCCACTCACATTTGCAGTGTGGTATAAATAAATAATATTGGCCAAAAGTGAAACTACACTGAAAGTCATCCTTGCTTTTAGTACAAACAAGGAGCTCCCTGTGCAGTGAGCAGAATAAATGAAGCCTGGTTTCCTATGGATTTGTGCCTCACAGTTGGATTCTCTGGTGTCTAGTAAAGTGTAAGCCCCATTTAAAAGTTTTTCTTGCATTGCAGGTATTTAGGCCATCCATCTCCCATGGTGTGAGCTCAATTGAAGCCTGTTCCTAAATGGAGCATGCTAAGAAGTGCTTTTTCTTTTGGGAAGCAATGTCTTTTTGCTAAACTTGTACAATTTTATCTCTGACACCCTTTTCTCACTGACTGAGTTTGGCCAACAGGTTCAAATATGGATGCAGTCAGACAGTAAGCCCCAGAAGCACAGGCACTAAAAGATACATATATATGTAGATAATGTGATGTTATCTGATATAAATCAGATTAATCTGGTTTGTCTGCTCCTTTGGTGCCAGTCCAGAACTGGCCCATGTAGAAGAAACTCCCAGAAAACCAGATGGGCTTCGATGAGCTCCCACGACAGGTGGATGAGTTCTTCATTTCTGGCAAAACTGCCCTCCTGATACACATCAAAATACAAGTTTGCCTTATGCACATCCTTTCTACCACATTTCACTGTGGAGGAAGACTCTGAATGTCTCCTTTCTACTGTGCTAGGTACTCATGGAAAGCCTGAAATATGTAAATTCTCACTAAAATCACAGAAGATTAACCTTAAAGTGTATTATTTAACTCTCTTATGACTAAGATAATTTTTTTTTCAAGCCATTACTGCCTAGGAGTTTCTTTTGTGACATTTCTAGCTGCATTTTTCACTTTTAAAATTGCAGTCTTGCTTATGGCTTATAATGACCTATTCCAGAAATTTTAGTCTCCTTCAAACTGCAGGGAAAAAATTTATTTCAGTGAAGAAGAACGTTTTTTGCCTGACAGAGATTGAGGCTCTAGTCTGAAAACTCCTTCGAGTCTGTGGAGGCCTGTGTCACCTTCTGACAGCAAGATTATGCTGTGTAAGTGGATTGTGACTTTAAAAAAATTACTTGACATGTAGATGTTGCCCGTTTGCCAATACTTGAGAAACAAAGCATCATCTGGTCACTGCCAGTGATTAGGCAATTTAACACATCATCAAAAGAATTGAAGCAGTTACCTGATTTCTTCCATATCTGCTGAGTTAATCCAATATAATTTCTGGCCAGCCTTAAAACAGAATGAGAATAAATATTGTAGGAATAAATTAAAAGGGACCAGTGAGAACAGATATTAAATTCTCCCCATCAATCTGCCATGGAAGAAAGATTAAAATAATTACAGTTTAAAAATTTACACAGGTTTCATTATATCCTGAACAGACTTTTCAATAAAGGATTACGGCTCAATGACAATTGTTAGAGATGCCATTTAAGAGGCCAGATGTATTATCTGTATTTTATAGTCATGTAAAAATGTAATAAGTTTTGGTCACAATTAACTAATATCATTTGAAGCTGGAATACTGATTGGCAATCACACATAGCAGCCTCAAGTAATTAACAGGAGATTCTTCTAATAGCTGCTGGACATGAATACTCCAGGTACTTCGTCATCAGCCCCACTGCTGACTTTTGCCTGGGAAGAAAGCAGACTTTGCAGACTGTTTTCCTCTTCTGCCCAGGCTCACAGAGAGAGAGAGAAATTGAGTGTTAGGTACATGCATGCTCAGTACAGGTGTACTGATGTGGAGGAAGAGGAGTTTGTGTGGTTGAAGATTTGACTGTCTTTCTTCCAGAATCAGAAGGGTGGAAGAGTACTGACAACTTTCTGTTCATGACTGGTGTCTGCAGATGGCACAGTTGACAATGTATGCCTAAAGTATTGCTTGAGTTACATTATTCATCTATTTAGTCCTTTTCTGATGAGTAAAGGAAGCCTGAAATGACAATTTCATAACTCTGAGAATTAAGTACCACAGATGTAATACTGGCATTTGCAGTCCTTGCATATGTGTGTGCTCTAACTTGGATGACATACAGCTCATGGTAGGAAAATGTCATTTCTAGACCTAGCAGAATAACCCTGGTTCTGGGTTAAAAGGGCTTTGAAAAAACTGTGTACAGCTTTGGTCATGGCAATATAAGAAAGACATTAAGCTATGAGAATGTCCAAAGGAGGGCAGAAAAGGTTGAAGGGCCTTGAGGGGAAGCCACTTGAGGAGCAGCTGAGATCATTGACCTGTTCAGCCTGGACGAGACTGAAGAGAGACCTCATTGCACTTACAAATTCCTTGTGAGGGGGAAAGGAGGGGCTGGCACTGATCTCTTCTCTCTGGTGACCAGAGGCAGGACCCGAGGGAATGGCCTGAAGTTGTGTCAGGGGAGGTTTATGTTGGATATCAGAAAAAGGCTCTTTCCCAGAGGGTGTTTGGGCACTGGAGCAGCTCCCCAGGGCAGTGGTCACAACATCAGCCTGACAGAGCTCAAGAAGAGTTTGGACAATGCTCTCAAGCACATGGTGTGACTCCTGGGGAGTCAGGAGGCCAGGAGCTGGACTTGATAATCCTTATGCATTCCTTCCAACTCAGCTTATTCTGAGATTCTGTGACATATTCTTCCAGATCCATCATGTGAAGCCCATTTGTTTAGTCATTGGCTGTAAGAATTCTGGTTAATTTTGGTTTTCTTGTATGATGCGAGGTTAAGGAAAGTTCTGGCAAAAAAACAGAGAGGGAAAGAATATTTGAAGACAAGAAAAATCACATTTCTATTTTTACAAAAATTATTGGAAAAGCAACCTTTTTAAATTTTCAAAGTTAGGGGAAAGCCAAGTTGCAAGTTTATCCTCTTTATGAGTTGACACAAAGGTAGGTTAAGAACTTAGATATAACATTTTTTTTCTTCTATGTTCAATGGTCAACGATAATTTTTCCTCAGGCAAAAGAAAACTATTCAGGTTGACAGCATTAATAAGTCTCGTTTCTATTATTCAGGTAATTTCTTTTTCGTTTGAGTTTCCTCTTGTCCTGCCTCATTCATGTTGACTTTGCTCTTACAGGGGATATTCCTTTCCTATAAAATTTGGCATTTAAAAGTAATTTGAAATGCAGAGATCCTGAAAACCGGAATTAAAATATTTTAGAACATTGCAACTAATAATTACAGTATTAAAATAAATATGGAGGTTCAGCCTTAAGTGAATCTAGTTTTACCATAGTGTTTTAATTTAGAACCAATAATTCTTACAAAGACAAACCTTGCTGTCTGGCTCATAAAGTAGATGAAATGAAACATACACAGCTGTTGGCACACTGTCATTTTTTTTTCATTATATCCAATTGGAGATTCTCTCGTGTCTTTCTCTATTTTCATTATGATCTTTTTATTTCTCTATTGCTACATTTAATTGTTACAACAAAATATAATTAAAATTTAAGGAGAAGAGAAATAAGAGATAGAAAAGCCATGTTAAATGAGGAAACTTATTCTTACTGCTAATAAGAATATTTTCTTTTCCTCCTAGCTGAGACAGCTTTTTCCCCCAAAGAAACAGACAACATTTTGAAGTCTGGTCCTTCAATTCCTCAAAAACACAAAAAATGTCCTTAATATCTCTATTCCTTTAATTCCCTTTTTTTTGTTGTTAGGCACAAAATCAAATTTCATACAAGAGCAAGACAACATTTTTTCCTCATTTAATCAAACTTCAGCGATGTAATGTAAATTATGTGTGCTGTTTTAAATGTATGTGACAAAAATAAATGTATAGGTATAACCTTTAATGAAATTGCGTAGTAATTAAGTATTCTATAATTTATTTTTAGCTCCTTACAAGGCTGCAGAAGAATACATTGAAGAATAACTGAAGTTGGCATGTTTCTGATTTTTAGTGAATAACTATCAAGTTATAGAATCCTGATAAATGTAGTGTTGTGTATTTAAATCCACAATATTAAATTCATTTATTTGTTTAAAAGAAAATAAAAATGTAAAAGTGAGAGATACCTTTTGAGGAATGATACTAAAAGGCTGTACAAAATGAGACCTTTTTATACTTGTGCCTAAATTTAGTCACAGTAGCAAAATGCTGTACAGCAGTCAATTAATTAGGTTTTCCTTTTGTGAGTGCAGAAAGTAAAATATTTGACAACATGGAGTAATGAAGTGGTAAAGGGAAGATCCCTTTCTTTCACAGCCTGTTGAAGCACAGCTTGGTCTGTGCTGGTGTGCTGAAATCAAGAGCAGGTTCTATCCCTTGTAAGGCCACACAGCTGAACCTCATTTTACCACATTGCAAAGACCGGAATCTTCACTTAACATCTACCACATCCTGGTCCCTTAATCTCTGTATTATATGGTGGCACCTCCCACAGAAAGAGTTCTAATATTCTCACAGAACCTCAGACTAATTGTTATTGCATGTCAAACATATGGAACCACAATTCACATTTACTAGTATTTGTTGATTGCACTGAATATATTTAATCTTGTTTTCACCACTTGATTTTGGTTTTTAGTGAAACTTTCCCTGGAAAAAATGTTCTTTAAAACTTCTTTTAGAAGTACTTTATCTTGTATCAAAATATGCTTTCAAAATCATATTTGTGAAAAATAAAGATCTTTCAAAGTATCATACACTGTAAGTAAGAATGATGCAGCAATAAAATGAGTTACTGACATTCTGAGTTCTTTCATAAGTACTTTTCTTTACTCAGAAGATGCTTTTGTTCATAGCATCACAGACCTAATGTAGCTGGCTTCTCTGCACTGCTTTCCTCAGTCCTTCAGGCTGAGCTGTTCATACAATCGGTCCCAAACGCAGGTTACTCATTGTGAGTCGGATCAGTTTCAAAGTTTAAACAGGACATTTTTGCTGGCTGAATTCATTTAGATGGAAATAGGTGAGGGAAACCTCGCCCAAAGAGCTGAGCAGGCAGATTGTAGCAAGGTGATCCGTGCACTGTGAGAATGCCAAGCAGGACAGAGTAGGTTGGAAGGTGAGGCTGGAGGAGGGCAAGAGGATCAGCAGACACGACTGTGGCTTCACGCCTTGTTCTGTGCACTGGGAATTGCTCTTGTGTCTCAGCAAGGGTCAGACAGTATTCTCCTATGAACAACCCTTCTTTCTGTGCTTGAGGTACAGAACAAAGTTGAATAGTTCCTAATCTGCTGGGTCTAGTGTGGGATGAAAACACAGAGTGAGGGTTATTCCTCACCAGTAGGAAACCATCAAGTTTTGGATTTGAGTTCTAAATGATTAGATTATTTTTGGTTATGCTTATTGATAATCAGACACTCCTGCTATAGCCTTGGAGTCTGGGAACATTCAAGCTTGGAGTCTGGATTTGAGGACATCTTTGATTTGATTCACACTTGCTACTTGTGTACTTGCTGCCAACATTGTTTAGATAATGCAGCACATCTGACAGGCTCTGTAGGAAAAGCATGTCAAACAATGATGCTTTTTGTTGTGGCCTGGCGGGAATGTTAAACTAGACTTTAAACTATAGTGGAGTCAAGAAAAGATTAAAACGTTTTTTAACAAAGGCTTCAAATGCAGAAATTAAGCAACTTATTCCTTCCACATCACAACCCTTGGATTACAGCCAGGGTAACATTTACAATGTATTGAAGGAGCTCATTCATCCTTCAGATAAAGTGGTTTTTTTGGTTTGGTTTTGTTTTAAAAAAGGGAACATATTTGCAGCACAAAAATCTTGATCTGCCCAAGTGTGCCAGGATCACACTAGATGATATTTCTCAAAATTATTTTATTGCTCATGGGAATATATAAGGAAAGTATTACAATTTTTTTATTGTATAC
This sequence comes from Acridotheres tristis, assembly GCA_037013685.1. NCBI lineage: Eukaryota > Metazoa > Chordata > Aves > Passeriformes > Sturnidae > Acridotheres > Acridotheres tristis. The sequence goes on along the minus strand of CM072886.1, from coordinate 135,361,928 downwards.
TTCTAGTCTGTATCATTCAATTCCTGCATTTGAACACCAGTTACTTCATTGATTGCTTTGACTTCTAGTGTAAACCAGACCAAAGAACATCAGACAATATTTTCCATCGTGTTTCAAGTAAAGGGCACTTTTAAAAAGACATCTGATACTATTTTTAAATCTTCAAGTCAGATCCCACAAGGATATACAAGCATTTTTGGGTTTTTTGAGGGGGAGAACATGAAGAAACCAAAACAAATTTTAAAAATACAACAAACATCCAAAAACTGCCCAGGACTTGTTTCTAGGAGATATTTTAGAAACAATTCAGGAAAAAAAAGAATCTTTCATATGAGACTCTGGTGGTTATTGCACACAGGAAGTGTGAATACTTGGGTCACTTCACACAGAATGAAGCAAGTTTCAATCCTTTGCTTTCTGCTTCTGAGGACACTGTCTTAAGCATCAAAAAATAATATCATTGATGAAGGGAGCTTTATTCTGCTGAAGGTGATTGCTTCCACCAAGAGAAGAGTGAGGAAGATAACAGGTAACTCTATTCTAGCAGAAGTGAAGCTTTGGAGGAATGAGGATTGGGGAACATTTTTTCTGTAAGAAAAACAAACTCAACGGCAAATTTATGATTGAATTGTACCACAACATGAGAGAGAATTCATGACATGTCTAGATAAACTAAGTGGTATCAAGATATAGGTACTTTGACATTTTTTGTATCTGAATGATACAAATAAATCTGAACAGGTACAAATACATCACAGCTTTCCAGCTATATGCACATGCCAGTGGTTGATCCAGCTACAAAAGTCCCCTATCCAAGGTATATACACACTGCCTCTTGACAGTCTTACAAGCATCCCTCTGGCTTTTCCAATGCATCACTCTGACACACAGCACACCAGATGGGCAGTCCCTCCACCCAGAACTGCAGCTGCAGCAGTCACCTACCTGCTCCATCTTCAACTTACATTCAATGCATTTTTCCCACTGCAAAGGTGAGCCACCAAGAATTTTACATGACTTTTTCATTCATTTCCTTCTATGGGTCACTGTTTGGATTAAACACTATGAACTATATCCATAAAATAAGCCTCACAGACTAAAACCTTCTCTTTAATAATATATGAGCATTCAGCCTGACATTTCTGTCCACAGCTGAGTCTTTATAGTAAACAATAGAGTTACTGTGGACCATAAAGCTGTGTGGAGAGGCCTCTGACATAGTAGTGATGTAATATTTGTACTCAAAAGTCTGCTCTTTTTGCAGCATCTTTCTTCATACTTTTTCCTATTTTATAAGTGCAAAAGAATATTTGCACTTGCACTGAAATCAATACCGAATAGCTTGCCATTTGATTACTATTATTTAGTACATTTTATCCCTCATATTTGAGTGTCTAATAAAAGCTATTAGGAGAGGTAATTGTTTCCACAGAGAATAATAGCAATTCATGTTTGATAATTTCACCTGTAAATGGAATGAACAAAGTGATTAAGAAGATATAAATGAAATTTGACAGTTGTACTCTGGTTGTTTCAAAGTGCCTTATGTACATAGGTGAGCAAATAATGGGTTATTTCAGTCTGGTGGCTCACATATCTGCCAAAACATAAGGGAAGAAAATCAGTGATGATGAAAGCAGTACTTTTTGGGAAAGCAGAGTAGAAACTCCTTCCCTGTCAGGATTTTAGGAATTCAAAACATAGGTGTTATTCAGCCCTTAATTTTTGTTCTATTACATGTTTCAAAATTATTTATATTCAGTATTTTTTTGTTCAGTGACTTAATTTGTTTGTATTGTCTTTAATTAAAATGTTGTCTGACACAAAACACAAATATTTAATCAAAAATGTTAAAGTTCTTGGCACTTCAAAATATTCTCAGGTATATGTATTTATTTTAATTTCAGTCAATTTTTTTTACATGGTTTTGGTTTCCAATAATTTTTTTGGCAAATTTAGTATTCATTAAAAACATTGCCCCGCCTCAATTACAAACATAAGTACACCCACATAACACCATTTGAGGTAGTAAAGTGTCATTGGCCTACTCCAACAAAACAAGATGCCAAATTATTTCTGAGGAAAGAAGAGAGAAATTAGTTTTATCTATTGAAATAAGACAACAAGCTCAGCTTCCCACCAAAGGCCCTGGTGCTGCAGACTTCAAGGTCTTGTTTAGAAGCTTCTTGCTGTGAGGTTTGGTGCTCCCAGCAGTACAGCAGCAGGAGCCTTGTCCCACTGCAGACCACAGCTCAGACTCCTGGACTTCCTTCCATGTCAGCAGGACAGGGAGGATGGTACATGCCCCAGTCTTGTCATGCTATGGGATTGGACAGCAGCCTGGCTCAGAATCTGAAATAATTTGCAGGTTAAACACTAGGGACATATGGTTGTGTCTGTCTGTCCAACATGAGCTTCTCCAGTAACTTCCTTTGGCCCCTCCTTTGACTCTTCACCTGGGGGAAGGGATGGCTGGATGGGGTCAGGCATCAGGGACCACAGCACTTACGAGCTATCTGCTCACAAACCTCTTTTATATATGCCTGTCACATAAGGAAGGACAGAGGAAGGTCGAAGTACATCCTTGCCCAGACAAGAGAGGGAATTAAGTATGAGAGATGTGTGCCTGGGGCAGAGGAATTTACTCCACCTCTGTACACAGCAGTGAGCTGTGAGCACATATAGCTGCTGGGTGGGATGGCAGTCTTCTCTATCTCCCCTCAGATAAACACTGACATTGTTCTCGAAGTCAAAAGTAGAGCAAGGAATTGAAGCCTAATTGCTTTTACAGTAAGGAACTCGATTCTGTAGCAAATGTGGGTTTCTGTAGTGGCAACTGCCACGTGCTGTGTCACGGTCTTCTGAGGCATTGTACCAAAGCTAAGAGGTAGAAAAGAGCTATCTATCCAGGCAAATAGGTATAAAATGCATGGACCATACTAATAACTAGGAAAAAACAATGCTTTCTATGAAAATTTGTCTAACTCAAGCATTGTTTGAAACAATAAATAATAGCCAGAAACGATAGTCAACTTTTATTGGTACTTGGCCTGACCTACCTGGATTTAGAAAAGGAGCTCAATCAGATTCTTTAATTGAATGGGCTAGACTTATCAATTAGACTCACATATAATATTCCTGTAAATGTTTAAATACCATGAAATGATTAAAAATTTGTCAGCAGTATCAAGGAAATCCAATATTTTTATCAAATTCCAAATGATTCGCCTTCCAGTGCATGAAATCCATGCAGGCTTTGTGATGTTTAGAAAATATTCCGCATATCTCCTGCAAGTGCAAGTACATAATTTACAAGGAAGCATGCTGTTGGATTAAACACAACACAAAACTTAAGCCAGGTGTCCCTCAGGACCACCCCAAGCACTCTTGTTTACAACAAACGGCTGCCAATATGCTAAAGTCAGCTTGGTGTTTATGATATATTTGTCTGATGTTTTGACAGGTAAATCTGTGGTTTTAAATTGATCATTCTGTGTGCTTCTTCACAGATGACTCCAGAGATTGATGGTAGAATATGGAGTATTTCACCTGTAAGGTCTGTGCTCTGTATCCACAGTAAGAAGTGCAAAATCTCCCATATCTCTTTTTATTTTCTCAGTGTGTTTATGGTGAGAAGACAGAAGGAACTATTAGCAGTATGCAACAGAATGTTTAATTACTTGCAATCCTGCATTCCATTTAAGGCCTTAGTTGTTCAGCTGAAGCTCACACAGGCAGTGAAACCCATCAACACTGGCATTAATTGGAACTCCTGTGAACAGTTTCAGCTTTTGTCTTTCTATCCACCACTACAAAGTGGAGTCTTGCTTTGCCAAAAAGATACCTCCCCCCAAGTGCCAATGAAACAGAACATTAGCACACTGTGGAGAAATTCCCATTGACTTCATCACATATAGACTGAATTTGAGTTCCAGTGCTGTCTGTTTGGATCTCTCAAAAACCAATTTGTGTAAATCCTGAATGTTTTCTGTTACCAAAGAAAACCACCTTCATGCATAATACTGCTTCTTACGTGAAGTTGTATCCCCTACTTTATTAAAAGAGAAAGCAGAAATAGGAGGAGACTCCACCTTAAAAGCCTCTGTCAGAATTCTATGAATTCTATGAGCTCTGAACAAACCAAAAGCCATAACAGGGATTTTACTGTCAAACAAGGAAGAAAAAGCTTAGATGAGATGAATTCTTTTCCTCTCTGTGATTTAACACAGTGGAAAGAAAAGGACTAAACAAGTTAAATAGCTTTGAAATATTTATTTGCTTTTCATAATAACTGCATGTATCCCAGCTGGAAACAATTATTGATGCTGGTGCAGATCACAAAGTGATGTGACAGAAAGAGTGGCTAGTTTAATAGAAAATTATAAAAACAATGAGCAACGTAAACAACTAAATCAATTTCTATTGATAGGCCAGTAAAAGATCATACATGATATATAGATCTGGCTTCTTCCTACAGATTTTTTAGGTGTTCTTGTAGGGTATAGCAAGTACTTAAAATTATTCTCTAGAGGTCCTGACCTGGACTAATAAAAGCAGCATTGCACTGAACTTTACAACATTTCTTCCGTGATAAGAGGCAAGTAGATAACGCCTCTGCTTGCTGTTCCCCTAAAATATGTTCCTCAGTTGGGACTCAGACATTACCATTTCTTCCATTAAGCTTTGAGTCAGTGTCTTTGCTTAATAAGGAAGACTTAGTTGTCCTCCTGCAGTCACTGCTCTTTCTAAACCTCAACCTTCATTACAAGATGAAAAACTTTGCATATAGAAAAGGATTGATGCTGTCAACACACTGGCTTTTCAGAGATGATATAAGTATGTGACTGTAAAGGCAGACAGGGATTCTCAGACCCCAGCAAAAAGCCGTGTAAATAGTTAAAGATGGATACCAGCAGAAACAACAGATTTTCCTACTAATATGAAATGGTGTGCTTTAAAAAAATCCATTTGAACATCAAAGTATCAGTAAATAAAAATATCCCCATAGATAGCATTTGTCTGCAGGGGCTTAAAAGCACTTGTTAGCTCAGATTGCTGGGCAAGAAATTACCACTTCACTTACACAACACCTGAACCTTGTTCTGCCTCAGAACTACCTCAGCCACTTAATCACCCCTTTGTAATAAATGGCTGCCTTTATCCTAAAGGAGGCTTTGCTGTTTATGATGAGTCAAGCACACTGTCAGTGACTACAGCACCTAAGCAGAATATTTTTTTCTGTATTTATTTTCTCATTCTCAAAAAGCTAGTCCATGTAAGATTTTCCACAGCTGACCGGGAAAAAAGAAGTTCCTTGTTACTGTAACAATAACATATCTGGTACCTTAGAACACACCATACTTGGGGACATGGGTATCTGAAGCACTTGCTTAGATGTACAGTTGGCTCTAGATGTCATGGGTCTCAGCTGGCCTCATCTCAATAATCTTCATCCATTTCACTGAACTAAGAGTTCCAACCTAAGTGCATAGCTAAAGTATAAAAGCCCAGACTATCACACTACAGAGCCAAACCTTCAGATTTTGCCCACTGAAATCTCCCTCACATTTTTAATATCATCAGCACCTTGTAGAACTGATTGCCTATTTTCTGACTGATTATTTCAAAGAGAGAAAGGTCATCAGAACCAACTCAAATACAAACTGCATCTGTAGTGACAACTTGATACTTTGCTTCTTTTCCGTAGTTTTAAATTTAGTTCTTATGAATAGGATTAAGTTGCATACAATCAAATATTGGAGATCATCTGACAGCTAGGCCAGAGAAAAGACAGGCAGTGTTCTTGTTTTCCTTTTAATTCCTGTAAAGAAAAAAACTAATCTTTCTCGTTTTTAATGAAAAAGCTCCTTTTATGTGTGACAGTAGATTTCCCTTTCAAGAAGTCTTGCCTCAGTGAACCAGATGCTTCCCTGAGCAGTAACAGGAGCAGTCCAACAGTCCTGCAGACTGTTCGTGACTGGGAGTGAAAATGGGCAAGGACAGATACTGGTGTTACAGAGAGTACTGAAACAACTGATTCTTGCCACTACAGGATGAGCAAGGAACATAAGGTAAATAAATATTCAGATTGTCTTCAGTGAATTTAAATATGTTGGATGTGGTGGCTGCATTAAAACTTGGTACAAGTGCTGTTGTCCAAGCATCATCCCTTTACAAAATGCATATTGTGACAAAACACATATTTGTTATTGGCCTTGCTGCAGAATCCTCATATGCTTTTATTCAGACTGGCCCAGATTTTATGAGGAGCTAAGTCATCACCAAACTCCCTTTAAGTTCAGTGGAAACTGACATCCTGAAATTATTTTAAATATTGTGCTTTATTGTAACTTTTTTTTAGGCTTTCATTTCCAAGTCATCTTTGAAAGGAATGGTTTGCTCCATTTTAACCTTTCATATTTTATTAACAAAATCAAAACCAGGACAATTAGATACCTCCTGATTTTCATTTATTTTAATATTAAGGGAATGTTTGAAATGGCACAACTCTTTGGGAAAGTACTTCAAGCCGTGTCTGCAGCAGCACTGGGGTTCTGGTCACAGACATCAAAGATAACTTGAAAAGAAAAAAATTTGAAACCGATAATTCTTTTCATTTTGGGATATATTTAAATAATTTTGTTACATATATGCGAAAAAAAGGCTAAGAAAAGAGAATTGAGTACTGTTGAAAACCAGTATTTTGCATGTGCAACTGAGCTATTCTCCAATTTTGTCTTCTTTGGGGAAGACATGAGAAATAAAACTGTATAGCAACAGTGGAAGATTGAGTAAGCAGGTATTTAGGAAAATACCTGCTGGAGAAATTTTGACATTGGCTTCCCATATGGCCATTAGAAAATTACTTATTATTTTGTTCTTGTTCCTAAACTCAGATTTTTCCAGCTCAAACATGTGTGCACTAACAATAGATAGATGTGGATATTCCATGTCTTAAATACTTAGGCTAGAGTGCTTGCTGTCTATTGCCCCAAAACTGGCACATTAAAGTAAAACATGGCAATAAATATAGATATATATCATATCTGAAATCTCTCTACTGTTCCCCTTATGTTGAACTTGAATAATGTAGCCTGATACAGATTTTAAAAAAAGTAAAGTTATTATAGTATTGTCAATTGTCTCTGCACTCCTTTTGTTTGTTGTGCCTCTCCTATATTTCATATTCAAAATACTTTGGATTGATATTTTGGCTGAATTTATGACTCTCTTAAGGAAATTTTGTATTTGCATTGGTAAGTGCTCCATAGTTTTCATAGCAAGACATAAAGAATATTAAGGAAAATTCTGTAATTCTGTCTTTCAAAATTCCCTGACAGTGCTGGGCTTTTGGAGGAGGAAGTTTTGAGGAGTTTGTGGGCACGAAAATTAATTGATAACTAAAAATAACATTTGTCATACAAAGTGTTAGGGCTGCATTCAGTCAAAGTTTTGCAGAAGGCAAACATATGAGCTATTAGCAGCAAACAGGCTATTGGAGAAGGTGAAAAATAAGCAAGAAGATTGGCCAGATGCTAGTAGATTAAGTCAGCAAAGACTAGACATTCATTTATATTATTAAAATGCCTCTTTAAAAGATTAAAACAAATAATGATTTAGAATTTTGAAAGTTATTTTAATTATTATTTCTGTACCTACTTACATAAACACTTTAAGATTAGCTACAAGGTCTAATGTTACACAACTAAGAAAATAATGGAAGTGTTTAAAACAAAGTGTATTAATACACTAATTTTTCTGCTTAGGCAGAATTTAATGTAATTTTTAGAGTGTCAGAACTGAATTACTATGCTTATCAAAAACTTTAGATACTTCCCAGTAAATCACAAAAAAGGCAGGAATGAAATATTTGAACAGCCTCACACTCTGCTTCTTTATTGATTCCATCAAAGATGTCATTGGCATGGACACTTCACCTGAGCTTTATATTTTAAATAGAGTCTTCTGAAGACTGCTGAACACCAACATGTTCAGTAGCTGCGTTATGACAATTTTCATTTAAATCAGAATCGTCTTGTTCTTTGGGGCTTGGACTAGTGATAGCTCATTATAAATTCCACTACCAAGAATTAATAGTGAGATGACTGAGATCAAATGCAGAATTCATGGGCACAGGACAGAATATGCACATCACAGGAACATTGATAACAGGCTGTGATCCCAAGCACTGAGTTGCTGATTTTTCAAAGCTCTCTCTCTGCAACGACTTCAAAATCTCCCTGACCATTATTTAATGAATTTAAAAGTAGGATTGTTTCTCACTGCATGTAACATTTTTCTCTTACCTACACTGGATTTCATCTGCCACTTAACAATTTAATCTCCTACTGTTTTTTAAAATTTTATTTTGGTGACCAGCCCTCATCTTTATTCCCCAAGTAATTACAGTGTTTATTTAGGAAATTCTCATGGGAGCCTAGGTTCCCTTCTTCTGCCTGAGTGCAGTCTGTGAAATAGGAGAGGTCATTCTGCCCCAGAAATAAAACAATTAAACAGTAATAAATGAGAAAGAAATCCCACTGCCTTTCTCACAGAGCCTTTACCTTCCCATGGCTTGCACTCCCAGGGGTGGCCATTATCAAACAATTCCCTCTCCCCCTTCAGCTGTTCCACTCAAGTTCCTGATTCAGCCTGAAGTGGTTTCCCACTAAGTTTGTTTTCTCTTGAGTTTCTGCTCCAGATGCTTGTCTGCATATCGCAGTGCCATGAGGTTAAAAAAAAAAAAAGTGCCATCAAGCCAGGAGGAAGTCTGTGTGCTGAGAGAGACTGCCTGGCCACGAGAAGGAAAGACAAGAGAAATGAGGGAGTGAGTTCATACCCTTCAGATCTATATTCACAGTTCTTGTGACCCCTGTGTCACCAGCAGCCCCTGACATCTCCTAAGAACACAGCAACTTCCAGGCACATAGGTCCAGCCATGCCCTTCTCAACCAGAAGATGACCTCTTAAAATTGTCTGTGTGCTCTTTAGCACCCAGGATGGTTGCTTCAGAGGCAGTGGGGGTTTTTGGGTCGGGGGTGAGGAGGATGTTCTGGGTCACAGCTCTCCCTTTGCACATGTTCTGCTAATAGGTCAAGGAGAAGCTGTCTCACTCTAAACTTGTGTCTGGGGCTATGTGATCCAAGGATTGTGTTGGCAAGGGATGAAGATGTGAGGATGCAGCTTCAAGATGAGCTTGCATGTTCTCTATCACTGTTTTCCCATTTGCAACCAGTCTTGACATCCTGCACAAAACCTGTGCTCCGTCTACTCAGATGAAGTGATTAAGAAAGGAGCTCACCAGCACTTTCCTCCTGTTCCTTGGATGCTCTTGCAAGAGATCCCACAGAAGGATCCTGGACTAGTTCAGGAAACAACTTCGAGGGAAGGTGTGTGGAGTAACAGAGATGATAGGATCTGAACTTGCACTAGAGCACAGATGCCAAGTTTGGCAGCTGGGATAGGACAAATACTAGAGTTGTTCACTCACACTGAGGAACATAATTTCTACTTGGTCATGACCTCATTCAGGTATAGATTTTAGGGCAGTTAAGGTCATTTTTAAGGTACTCTGCTGCTAGTGGCAGAGGTCAGAACCTAATGTGAACGTGACAAATATTTCATAATTTCTCAAGGGTATTTTCTCCATCACCCTGTCCCTGTCAGATGATGGCTCCTTCTGCCATGACAGTAGTTTTCCAATAGCAACAAGATTTTGGGAAATTTTACTTTGGAGACATATTTGGCAACACTCTCCTTCCCATTACCCCAGGGTTCCCATCTTTGGAGCCCTTACAGTCTTCAGGAAAGTGGTCCCAGTGAAGGGATGAATGATGAGGAAGCTTGGCCTCAGGTATCCTAAATGAAATCCTTAGTCACTTTAGGTACATCTGAAAAGGATGCTCCATGACTTACATTTCTGCATGAGTTACATTGCTGCTTACTCAGCAGACCATGATTTTTTAGATGCCTGGTGTGTTCTCTAAATGTCAGAACTTTCCCAGCAAAAGCCCTGGCATTGACATAACTCTAGAGAGAAAAGAGCTTTCAAGTTTTGACAGCCCTAGATGTCATATAGGTTTCTTAGAAATAGTTCTGTCAGCCAGTTCTCTTACTTGCCGGGCTTGTCTGCTGACAGGCACAGGTCATTGTAAGAATAGTGAAAGGAACTTATTAGTGTAGGAAAGAAACTGATCTTTTTGTGATTTTAACTCCTTCAACTTGTGCCTCACTTCACTTCTGTCATGAATACAGAAGTGCTCCAACACTACCTGTGTTGGGAACAACATCTGGTAACAATAGACATTTCTGTGCTTGGTGGTAGGGGTCATACACATAGACAGACATGCAAGTGATGTCAAATAAGAACGAGTACATTCCTAAAAGAAAGTAATTTCTGTTTCAGCTGCTTTTAATGGAAGACCATCATAGAGGCAGATTTCTTAACCATGAGAAGTTCATTTGCTTATTAGACACAATCTATTAACTGTGAAGTTTTGTGTAACTGCTTCAGCCATGCATAGCTGCATGTGAAGTTATTTGTTGATTTTCCAGTTTTCATTTGTTCAACAAACACACAGATGAAGTGATCATGAACATCTTTATATATTGAATCAACTTATCAGCCTTCAACTCTCTTTCTCTGAACAAGAAGCAAGTACTTGAATCCCACTTACTCTATAGCAAAGTAAGTTTTAAAAAGTAATAAGTTATTTTGTTATAGGCAAGTATGATTCTGGAAAAGCTTGTCAGCATGTAAAGGTCTCTGTGTGATGCTGCACTTAATCAAATGTGATGCTTGGTATTCTCTGGCAAAATAGGAACTTTGATTGAGTTCTTATCTTTTCTGATTGCACTGGATGTGGTTAGGATGAAGTTAATTTTCTTCATAGCAGCCTGTGTAGTGTTGTGTTTCACATTTGTGACCAAAACTGTGTTGATGGTAACACAGAAATGTTTCAGCTACTGATGAACAGTGCTTGCACAGAACCAAGGTTTTCATGAGCCAATAGGCTGGGGGTGAACAAGAGATTGGGAGGGGGCACAGCTGCAACTGCTGATCGAAATTGACCATAGAGATATTCCCCATTATACAATGTTATGTTCATCAATAAAACTCAGGGAGTTTTTCCAAAAAAGCTGTTGCTCTGAGACTTGCTGGGCCTGGTTCTACTGATGGGAGGTGGACAGTGATTGTCTTTGCATCACTTGTTGGGTTTTTCCTTTTGTCTTTACTTCTTAAAGTGTCTTTATCTCAAACTGCAAGTTTTTCACACTCCTGCCATTATGATTCTCTACCTCCATCCTTCCGGGGGGGAAAGCAGTTGGCTGGGGACTCAGCTGCTGGGGGCTTGGATGTGGAAAGCTCACTACCATGATCCAAAGTAAATGTCAAAATATTCAGTACAACATCCCCTGTATTTCAGCTGTAATGTGAATAATATTTTGATAGTCCCAAACAATGCAAAAATATGTCTGTCTGACTTAACAAGTCTTCGGTGTAATGTTTCCTGTCTGGCCTATAAGTCTTTATGCTTTCTCATGGCAGGAACTCCACAGGGCAAATGCATGGACCCCCCTGCCAGGCTGACCTCCTCTTTGACACTGTTTTCCAGAACTCTTATGGCATTGGTGGTATCTTCTTGCAGAGGGGTTTCAAGGTGATTACTCAATTTTGTCCTGCTGAAGGAATATTTGTCAATTCACAGTCGCTTAAAGAAGTAAAGAGCACAGAAAAAAACCTATCTTTTCCCTCTTTCCCTCTGTTCTTTCACTATGTTTGGGGACCTTTGCCCACATGATCAAAGCTGCATTGCCAGTGAAAGGAGTCTGTACACATGTAAATCTGTGTGGTGAAGGAACTGAGCAGGAGTAAATGATGCCAGTTATTACAATCCTAACTATTTTTTTCCATTCTATATAGAACATGTGGAATCCAGTGATCAAGTCTGTGTGGACGCAATATTTACTATAGAGAACTTCTATAGAGTTAACCCTCTTGAACACAAATAAACATGAAACACCATTGATTTTACTTCACACAGTGAAGAAAAACAGTCACTTAGATTAATTTCATAACTGGATGTATTTTTGTGGCCATTCTTCTGCAAAAATTTACAGTCCAGCAATCTCTTCTAGTCCTAATTTACAGGAACACAATTTGATGCAAGCCCACTTCTTTGTATCCATGCCAATGACAATTTTTCTTTTTTACAGTTTTAGCTCTTCTTTTAGCCAGAATTCTACTCTTGCTGATTGGTTGAGAATTATTTGGCTTTCTCAAGTAGTTTTTTCCAAAGAACTCCATCCCATCCACCAATGGTTCATTGTTCTACCTCCTGAATGATAGCGGCAGCATGCAGATTAAAGAAATAATATATCAAATTATGTGGCGGAGAAAGAGATATTCTGGCTTAAAACTGAATTTCGTCTCCCTTGCTTTGGTCTGTGTTCCACCTCCAACCATAACTCATTGCCTCTAACCTCCACTGCACACAGGGTGTTCCAGACAGTAACGGGGTAATGAGATACTCACAGCTCTCAAAGTGCAACTCTAGGAAGTAAAATGGTCCCAGTGCTCTAATGAAGGTAGGGCACGAGGCCAGTCTGGTAGAGAATTCATTTTGTTTTCCAAATTATGCCTTACCGCTAGTACTTCTGAAAATATCAGAAAGTGGACTGAAATCTCCAAAAAGATTAATTGTTTCACTAAAACTTCAAATGAAGCCAACAATCCATTGGCACTCGTAAAAGAACAACAATCAGGAAAGCTCTGAATTCACCAGACATACAGTTTTCTACTGAGGTGTGAATGAATGACTGTGACAGGGTCTCCTGAAGTTTCTAACTGAAAAGCAAGCTGCTTTCTGTTTAATTCCCAAATCATGTATGAGTGCTTAGACAGAGTTGGTTGGTGCATCACTGACCATATCTGCCAACATACTTTAGCTGTGACCTGTAAAATAAAGTGCATTTTATATTTATTTAGTCACTGCGTTTGGTCTCCTCTGAATTATAAAACTACATCTTGGATAAAATGCTGTGAGATTGTGCTGTGAATTTAGTCCATAAATTCACACCAATATTTGTTTTTATCAGTATTAGATCAGTCCTGGCAGTTTTCCATACAAATGTAATTCCTGTGACAGAGCAGCTGTTTTTATTTCCACTGAAAATAACAGAAAATTATCAGTAATGGATGGGCACGAACCAAAATGCAGGTTCTGATCAGTTCTGTGCACCTTTTTGCTCTATAGCAAATAATAAAGAATATTTTCTTTATTTTAGTTTAACAGTCAAATTTAAAGTTACCTACAAGAGTGATAAATGGTTTCTGCAGTGTTCTTTTTGAGGTTTATTTAAGAAGATTTAAAAATTATTTCTTCTAGAGTATTTTTAGCAGATCTTTTGCACTCTACTTTTTCTAAGACTTTATGGGTAAGTAAAAGTAGTATTCCATGCTGTGAATGTAATTATATGTGAGGAAAAAGTATATATTTAATTGTGGCTTGAATAACAGACTTTTCCATTTGTTTCACATAGAAAAAAAGATTACTTTGGGAAGGACTTAACATTGTATTTCTTCAATTAAAAACAGAAGCAGTCTATAATTATACCTTAGATCCTTAATGGTCTTCTAGAAAATCATTAAAAAGCGAACAAAGAAGCCTTAGAGATCTGAATGCTCACATTTCCACTGCTTATGGAGGCTTTTGAATCAGGCAAAAAAAAATTAGACGTTTTTCACATAGAATCATAAAATGGCTTGGGTTGGAAAGGACCTTAAAGATCATGAGTATGGACTTCTTTCACTAGACCAGGTTGCTCAGAGCTCCATCCAACCTGGCCTTGAACACTGCCAGGAATGGGCCATCCACAACATCTCTGGGCCACTGTTCCTCACCATCCCCAGGGTAAATAATTTTTCCTAATGTCTAATCTGAACCTCCTCTCCTTCAGTTTAAAATTACTCCCTTTTGTCCTGTCGCTATTACAAGGATAAGATTTCATAGGTCCAAGCAGAACTGGGTCTGTGTAGGGACCAGATGATTTGTTGTGCAGGTTAGGAATGGGAAATGTTGATCCTCAGTACCAAGGGCCCAGAGAGGCTCTGTTCAATAAATCTCATAGCTCTAAGATCTAAATCTTGTAGATCACAGACCCAAATGCCAGACACAATAGTAGCATTTGAGAGTGCTGGGTGGACAATTTTCATTGCTGTCCAAGGACAAGGGTTTAAGCTACATCTCTTTAGCAGTCTGAGACTTTTGCTTTGCCTGTGCCATGTCATGTTCTTGCCTTCAGAAGAGAAGCCATACCATCTGCTTGGCCATAGAGCTAACAAATCTTCCAAGTGGTGAAGATATTGCCCCCACTCAGTTTTAAAACAGAACAATCTCATATTTTGAGTTAGCTTTTTCTTGCTGGCAGCAGAGGGTCTGAGGTGCATAGCAAATAGCTTATGCAGCCTACTGGCCTTCTTCCACTGTGCCAGGGGATGGCTTCAGTGGCACATTCTTCTTCACTAGCAGTTGCTCACACATTCCCTGTGGTTGTGGCTATGAGTAGCAGAGAAGGCCTGCTAGATGCAGACATGGTGCTAGATAGTTGCATTACAACCCAAAAATCTCTAGAGAATTTAATTTTAAGCCTAGATTAGCCTAGACATACCCAGTGGAAATCAAAATCCAAGCTGATACTCTAGTCACAAAGTGGAGTAGGAAGATTATATGCATAAAAGAGTTGAAGCATATATATTTTCCTTCTTCCCAGAACATAAATGCCAAAAATGGAATCAATGATTTTTACCACTAATTGAGTTTCTGTTCTTTGTCTGTTGAGGTCAGAATTGTAAAACATCTTAAAGATGCTGTCTGGAGTTTTGGTTTAGCTTTCTCAGGGGAAAGTATGTTTTGTTTTATAAAAGTCTTTTAATTAGAGATCAGATCTTATCAGGGTGAATTCTGTGACCTTCTGAAAGACTATTTTAGCAATGGAAAATGAGTTAAGATTCAGATTAAAAACTCGTATAATAGATGTGTCTTTGGTTTTGTCTGATGCTGAAAAACAACAAATCTGTGTTATTTCCATGGCTGAGGATGTTTTAATAGCTGATTTGCACAAAATATCAGCAACATTTAAGAGACCAATGATGAACAGCACTGAGCTAGACCTCAAAAGGCTCCTTCAAAAGACTGCAGGTAAACCATTTTAATATCCTTTTGCCTCAGCTTTCTGTTTGTAGTATAAAGTTTGTTTTATTCCATTCCTTGGTAAAGCCATTTCATATCTTCCAGTCAAAAACATATGTATTACTAAGTGAATGGAAAACATTAATTTTTCAAGGTATCTTTTGGCATTTGGTTTGATGTTATTCTAGTTCTGTAAGACATGCATGGAAAAAAACCCCAAAGCACTAAACAATTAAAATTTTCTTTTTTCAAAGTACCATCTTACCCCCAAATAGAATGTTATTAATTCAATAACTAAGAGGAATCTGAAATTCATCCTTTATGCTCCATTTTTTTAATATTAAAAAAGTACACAATGAACATTATGTCCAGAGAGTCTCATAATTTTATACTTTTCAGAGTAAATAACTGTATTTATTACCTGTTTTGAATAATTAAATTATTATCATTATTTCCACAGCAGAGAAAATGTGGAAAAATCATTTTGCAGAGCCTCTTCTAGATTGGCTAGTGTTCAAATGAAGGCAATTTGCTGTCTCTGGATGTTTCTGACACTAGACCTAAATATATTTGTAGCTTTTCTGTGAGAAATGAGAGGTCAGGCATCCACTTTGATTATAACATTTAGTGGAATGACATTTTCATGGTAAATTTCGGTACTCAGGAAAAAATCTCATAAAAGAGATTGGTCACTTGCTATTTAAGCTGTAAATAAGAAGGTTTCTTTTCACCTACAATATGAGCTGCCCATCCATTTTTTTTTCTCTGAGCTTAGCGAAAGCAGGTTCATTTATCACTTTGACTCTTTTGGCTTTTGAGTCAGCAGAGTTTGAACACCTCTTATATCTTTTTCCCCTTCCTATTTTTGAAAGACAGCCACAAATACTATACTGAGCACAAATAAAGACAGTCTTTCTCCTGAAGAGCTTTACAAGTAAACACTTGGAAGGCTAGACATTCTAGGAAATCCAGATGTTTGGAAGGATTTGAGTGTAGAAAGGGCACTGTGTTGGCTGAAGCTAAGCATGAATGTTTTAACCAAAATATGCTACTAAATTTAGCCTGGGTGGCTCGAGAATTTTCCCTTTTTTACTCAGACATTTCTACTATTATGTTTCAGGGACCCATTTGGATCATAACCAGGGGCACATGAAAAGCTTGGATAACTACAACTTCCCTTGTTCTCTGAATGGACTTCAAAGACCTGGAATACCTGTGTTTCTTACCTCTAATTAGGTCTGGAACACTCCTTGTAGTGTCAGAATGTGGTTTACACCCATTTATTTTTTAGTGGCTTCCTAAACAAAATTAGGTTAGTGACAATTGAGCTGAGAATCTCTTTGGGTTAATCTGCAGCCAAGTCATCTTTAGACAATCTTACATATAGTGGTTGTGCAGCTACTACAATCCAGAAAGTTCCTGTATTCCCAAATCCATCAGACTGCACCAGTGCTTGGTTGCTCTTAAAATGAAACAGCACTCAATGTTTCCTGCATTTTGGGGTTTTTTTCCCCCCATTCCCTTTGCTCATTAAGAGCAGCTTTACAATGCAGGATTGGGGCACTGCTCTGGGCTTGGGCTGACCTCATGTCTTGATGTGAATCTCCTGAGGTTAATTTGTAATTCTGCTGCATTTGTACCATGGTA
The DNA here is from genome assembly GCA_037013685.1 of Acridotheres tristis. Taxonomy (NCBI): domain Eukaryota; kingdom Metazoa; phylum Chordata; class Aves; order Passeriformes; family Sturnidae; genus Acridotheres; species Acridotheres tristis. The sequence goes on along the minus strand of CM072886.1, from coordinate 135,345,090 downwards.
TGGGGTGCAATTCACCTCTTCCTCACTGTAACTTCATATTGGTGCACTTCCAGTTTAACTCTGCTAGGATGTGGTCTGCGAAGTGAGATGTCCCCTCCAATGTATATTCTTGGGAGCTATATAAGCACAATAAGGGAGGAATATTCATTTGCACTTCAGAAAATGCAGCAAAAAATTCTGACTTTTTGGAGTATCTCTGCATTACTACTGATTAGTGAGATTAAAACTTGAATCTCTGATTTTTAAAACCTTCTTTAAAAAAAAATTAAAATCAATGAGCATAGACTTAGAGAAGTACTTTTTAATTATGAAAAATCTGCCCAAAGTAAAGGATGAACTAATGGTTTATAACTTCTAAAGCACATTTTAAGGTTGGGTTATGAAGTGAAAAACCTTTACATACAGAGGTCTCGGAGGAGCTGCCATTTATTAATGTTTTAAACAGATGCTTCACTAAGCAACATATTTAATTAAATCCACAATTGTTGTGCTTGAACAAGACAGATTCTAACTAGAGGAAGCATAAAGCTGAATTCACGGCAACAATTAACCAGACTTGTTTGTACAGTGTGTTTTATCAAACAGGTAGAGTGGCTTTACAAAGACATTAATTTAAGCGTTGATCATCATTAAAATCTCTGAAAGCTGAAGATCTTAGTGTACATGCACTCACTGAAAAGAAAATGTAGGTAGCTATTCTTCCCACAAGGTCTGATGCCATTTCCAATGGAGTTAATAGGAGCTAGACTGAGCTTCTGTGTGTGTTGGTGATATATATATATATATATTATACTATGCATGAATAAATAATTTGAATATGTATGTATATATAATGTTTTGTGAAGACCATAAACAAGTTTATGGTACAATTGCTTATATTATAAGCAAGTAAATAGGAACCACTTGCTCATGGCTTCAATATTCAGCCTAAAGCCACAAACTCTGATTTCACCAAATATCATCCAGGTATAGGAAGGACTATAAGACAGAATGACACCTTCACTTTCCTCAGTTCTCTGCCAACTAACCTCGTCAGGTTCAGAGAATTGCTTTATTATTAGCACAGGAATTTTATTGGTGTTGTATCTGGGCTAGGCTTTGACCTCCGTGGAGTTCCTCCAGTGTAAAGAGTAGCTGAATAATGTTAAGATGTCTGTATGTAAATATTTCTCTGAAGATATCATGTAAGACTGCACACTTTCTTATATTCCTTTCTCTTTTCAATAGAGTGCCTTGGAAGAACTTAACTTCTTTCTTCTGAAAGGTAGTCAAGTATTTAACTTGTCCCAAGATGATGGAAATTTAAGGACTCTCTGAGTGGATTCTATGCTGAGTTTTATCTGCTGCAATGCTGAGATGTGGAGAACTCCACAAAACACGTGGACTGTCAGAGGCATTTCAGGATTTCTTTATTGCAGGAAAGGTTAGAAACAGTTGTAGCCATTATTCTTCTTTATACTCATCATTCCTTATTGTTCATGCATTTGTGGAGTAAAGCACACGGCAATGCACATTTATGTTTTTGAGGAAAACTGTCAATTATTTATTGTCAAAAATTATTGTCAACATTTATACAAACTAGAACTGTCTAGTCTTAAGGGCATTAAATAAAGGCTGTGCAGATTCCTTTCTTCTCTGGCACAGACTCTTTATTTCAGTAGAGGGAAAAATATCTTAAGCTTTCCTGATTTTCCCAGGGTCTTCTAATTCCTCTTTGCCTCTAAATAATTCAACCTGTAAAAATTTGGTGAAAGAATGAAGACTAAATAGCACTGTGAAGTGATCTATTTATATCTGACATTACCATGGTGCTATTTCATTAATAGAACCATTTGCATTACTTAATTTATTCAATATTCAGAGACTAGCCAAAGCTGGTCAAATTTTTGCTATTATAATAGGAATTAATGATGATCTACTACTGTATTTCTGATGAAAGGGATTTGTTTCAAAGGACTTTTTGCTACACAGCTTCATAATTCTACACATAGAACAAAAAAATCATATGGTGAGTTAATTTACATATTTATTTTTTTAAGCACCAAAGAAAACTAGCTTTTCTCCATTCCAGAGCAATGCCCTATCAGATTTTGCCACAGAATAATTTCATTGTCTGGTAAAATGACTGAGTTGCTGCCCATGACAAAAATCTTTGTTCTTTTGGGAACTTGTAGAGAAATTTTGCCCTGGGTGAAATTCTCAGTTTTGCTTAATCATTTGTTGTTGTTGATATTATCTGGTTTTATAAGAAAAATTCAGAATGTGACTGGTAGCAGTTTCACACACTCCACAGCTCAATAAATTTTTGAAACATGGAATATTTTGATAGTTTGTGATTCAAGCAATAAATAAACTAAGATGCATAATTTGGTATTTTTCAAACTGTTTGCAAAGGTCTAGAGAAAGAATGGGCTGTTATTTTGTGGTTTTGACACTTTTCCTTTTAACTGTTAGGCTGAAAGAATGAAATAGCATGTATTCCAGAAGAAAGTTAACATGAGGTACCTTTGAACACACAGAAACAGGGAATCTACTTCTCCTTTTGTCTTTCTCTCTGCTGTTTGTCTTCTTTTTGAAATAATATTAGAGTTGAAAAGGAAAATGATGAAAAGGTGAGAAGATTGCCAAGAGAGTTGTTATGGTTTTAAAAGCAGTTGTAGCCACAAAGACAGAAAACAAATCTACACAGGAAGAACTTTAGGAAGTCTAAGGAATTGTCAATAAAAGTACATGGGATGTATGTCAGTACTCTGCCTCACTGAAAAATACAGGGCACAGTCATAGTCTCCTTCAGATTTGATGGCAAAAATCCCATGTACTTTAATAGTATAGGATTGGAACTTCTATTTGGAACATGATTGTCATAATTATTTTAGTTGGCTGAAGTTCTTTTTTCTTATTTCCCATAATTTGGATGTAAAATTACTTTTCAACAATAGAAATAGTATACCATAGCAGCAGTATTCTTGTTAATGGTGGGAGATGCCAAAGAATTCACAGTCTACAGATAATTACTCCTTTCTACCTGCAAATATTACATGTAATTTTGTGAAGCAACACTTTTTTCAAATGAGGTATTTCACAGTAGCCCACTGGATGCCTATGAAGAGAACTGGAAGGTCATAAGTATTTATGTGCAGTCTCTGTTATTTGTAATTTCAAGAGACCTGTTAATCCTGTATTAAAGATACTCCAAATCTTATCCAATAAATTATATTTCACTGTACTATCTTAGAGACAAAATGTATAGGGCAGTAAAAAAAAGGTGTATGAAAGACCAGCTCAGAAACAGAAAAATATCACAGGTAGAAAAGGTCAAAATTGCAAACTGGCTTTTAAACAAGGCTTGCTTACTAAAATAGCATAAAGGAGTAAGAATGTAGAGTTCTTCTGGACATTGAAAATATTATTCATAAAAAGTAATAATTTACTGAGACACTTGAAGAAGCTGTTACGTTTTGAACCTGTTGACTCTAGAACTAGTTGCCATAGAGGTTATTATTATTCCTGCTACAATTATTGTCAGTGCTATTTATTGATTTTACTGCTCTTGCATATTGTCTGTAAACAAAATCTGTATTTCCAAGTATTTTATAAATTGTCATGCTGTCTACTTCTGGGAATTGGTTTCTTTTAAAGAAATTTACATTTCATAGAACAATAGAAATACTACCTACAAGTATGATTAGTCACAGGCTGCTTCTTACATTAAATCCGAATGGAAAGCTTTGATAGGCACAGCTATTTGGAATAAAACTGTGTTCCAATGCCAAGTACTTGCTGACCTGGTAATTAAAAGGTCAATTGAATTTATTTGATTTAATTTTTTACTAGGAAAACAATTTTGATAATTTTTAGGTTTAGTTTTAAAAATTGTGGATAACTGCTGCAGTTATATATATACATTGAAGGACCATATTTTTAGAAATACAGAGATAATTCAAAACGTATTTGTACACAACGTTTTCAAAACAGGTTCCATCAGTGCCATGTTTTTATGCTGCACTTTCCTGCAAAGCACAGCAGGCTGAGGTGAATAATTGAGGTGACTGGCATGGCAGGGCTGCTCCAACAACTGGGGTGACCAGGGATCCTCCAAGAGAGAAAGGAACCTGCTAACTCGGGCAAACCAGATATTTCAGGTGCCTGCAAGACCTGCAGGACCTGGGTGCCCTGAGTCACTGGGGTGACTCAGACTGACTGACTTTGGGCAATCCACACTCCTCTGGCTGTTATAACACAAACAGATGAACACAGAAACTCCTGTTTTCCATCTCTGGACATCAGCTGCAGAGGTCACTGAAGTTCTGATACTTGTCAAACTTTGGAGGTCTAAAACTGCTATCCTTGAACTGCCTAAGGCTGTTTGGGATGGTCTCCCAACAAACATTCTGCTAAAGATAACTGAAATTTTACCGAGAGATAGGCTGTGAACTTCTCTGACAAAGGGCCACGGAGACACCACCTCTGACCTGGAGACCTTCTGCAGGAAAAAGGCAGGCAATAACCCAGAGACAGCAAGGGCTGCTGACAGTAGGCACAGTCCAAATGAGACCTTAGAGACAGCATAAATCCAAACTGCTGACATGGCTATTGCAGAAGCATTTTTGGTGATGGTAGTAGTGTGGAAAGAAAAAGATGTGATGAGTGGACACAACTAAAAATCCAATGCACTGTTTTGCTGTTTATTTCTAGCTATTTTGGTTCTGTGTTTTCTATGACCAAAATGTAACATGGCCTAGGAAAGTGGTCCAAATGGTTTTTTGAATGAAACATAATCACTTCTATTTCCTCAAGCCAAAAGTATATTTAGCCCTGGAACAATAAATCTATCATTGCACTGATTGAAGCAGTAAATAGATATTGTAATCAAAGTGCATATTTATGAAGTGATAAAGTAACTATCTCCAGAGGGTTGTGTCTCTAGCTCAGTACAACCCTTTTTTGAAGTTAAGGTGGCTCTGGAGACTGGACAGCTCTTTGATTTGTTTCCCCTTTTTTTTTCACTCAGTACAACAGAATAGGCTGTGGGCATAAAAAGTAATTTAGTAGTGAAAAACAGAGCAGTCTGCCCTCTAGTTTACCCTTTTATATTGCACCAAGTATTGCACTTAATGCCTAGTGCTCTGGGAATTTTGCACTCCCTAGAAATATTTTTTATAAATATTTGTTACATCACTACTTCTTTTAATCTTCGTTGCATTAAGATGATAAAAAAACTATTGTGCTGTATATATAACCACCTACTTAATATAAAAACAGCTGCTATCCATTAAAATATTAAATATTTTAAATTAATTTTTTTTCTCAGTATGAAGCAGGCATTGAATCTTACAAGTTTTAAATCATGAAGGGCAGGTTTCCTCTATTACACTGTGGGATGTGTAGTAACATAGCAGTCAGTTTTAAGTGCTGCTGATTATCTCTAGGGAAATGTTAAACAGCCACCACTTTCACTGAAACCATTGATTTATTTTGAGTTGATTAAGGCTTCTTACACCTGTTCAGGTTGTATATGGTACAGGGAAATACTATGTAGAAGTAAGGGAAGTGAGAATAATAGTGAAACATGCAAAGATTAGCTTTCCACTTGGCACTGTGAAGATTGGAGAGTTCTGTTCATGTATGCAAATCCCTCTATAAATTAAATATTTCTTTATCTTATTATCCAGCCACAACTGAGACCCAGTTTGTGCTTCTCCTCTTTTGAGTTTGAGAAGTGTCTCATATGAAAATAAAACAAATGTTCTCTCAGAATGGCCTGTTGGTATAATTGTAAGATGGAACTCTTGGAACCATGAATGTACTGAACTTTTTATTAAATATCTTCTTTCACAGCTCAGATGAGCTCTGTACTGAAAATTGTAATGAAATTCAAGATATGCATGCAAGGCTGAACAGCCTGGAGTGAATTTGGTTGTGCAAGAAAGGTTTATGATGAGGGAGGATGAGAATGAATTAACACTGAAATTGTATTATATCATTCTCTGTAGGAGGAGTATACTTTAATTGACCTGTGTACGAAAAACAAAGAAATGTTAATAGCCTTATTTACTGAAAGATATAAGCTGTATAATAACTTTGTCTGCTTCTAACATGAACATTAACATTATATTCAAACACTTATGGTTACAATCTCTTTTATTCCTTCCCTCTTAACATAATAGAATCAATGAGGTCTTAAACCACACTGGGTGATACTGTGATAAGCATCAGGGTGTACCCACACTCTTCATCAAATATTAAAGAAGCTGAAGGCAGGAGTCTGGGATTACTTTTACACCCTGTGCAATCTACTGATTCCTCCAGGGTGTGAGCGTGTCAGGAATATGGGAACTGAGAATCAAGTATTTTCAAAAGCAGGTGCAAAAGGAGGTGTATGTATGTCTGAGTGCTATAATGGCAACAGGTCTTTTAGCAATACAGAGTTGAGGAAAGATATTGATAGTATACAGTGTTTTATTTATATACTTGTCAGTGTGTTCTGTTCCATTTCGGATTTCTTTGCAACGCTGGCATCATGCGTTTCAGAGTAACTTTTCCAGACATTTGTAAATGAATCGTAACATGTACAATTATTTGAACACTAGCCTCTCTCGCTTTTCCATTTCCTATTCAACCAGCTTTGTCACTTTGCTGGGATGTCCCTGCCTTTTTCGGTTTCACCTGTGGCTCTGAGTTCATCCTGCTCTTCTCCCTTCTCTGCCTCCTCTTGTGCCACCCCTGGGCACTGCAGAATCTTGTGGTCATGGCTCCAGAGAAGTTCCAGTTCCTCCGTCTTGGTGCCTACAATAACATTAATCCACAGGGAGATATGGAGATAACTTTACCAGGGATTAAAACTGAATGACAAACAAATATTTTGACCACTACCTATAATGATAGCAGGACCTTCTGTGGCCCAGAAAAAGTCATAGTGAAATACAATGTGAAGGCAGATGAATTAAAAATAAAAAAGAGGCTTCTTTATTCATGTTCTTAATGGTGTGGATAACTAAGTTTGGAGAGAACTTGACTGAAATTTTGGTCGATTTTTTGTCGGATCAGATCCTTCAAAAAACAAACAACCAAGCATAGTTCATAAAGATACTGTAGCTCTAAGAGAAATTAATTTGCTGAACAAATTCTTAGGGCAAGGGCTTGTATTATTGAGAAGGCAGCGTGGATGTTCACAGGGGTCAGTTTAGCTTCAGCTCTCAATCCTTCATCGGGAAGAACCTGATGATGAGAGTTTAACAACTCTCCATTTTTGTTGTATCCCATTCTTTTGCCCTACATTTGTCTGCAGGTTATGGACGGTGTTACTAGAAAAAACTCACGTGTAAGAAATATTTTTCAGCAGACAGAGCTATTCCAAACAATATAGCATGAACAGAAAAAGCAAAGCTATTAATATAATAATTTCTGCTGTTTTTTCATAACCTTGTCTATACAGTCACAATCATTACATTACAGATAACCCAGAGATAACTTATCTACACTTCAGTATACTATATTTTATGACCTAAATTTGCACATCAAAGGAAATTAAAATCCCCTCAAAACACTCTACCCAATAGTTTTTTGCAAGGAAGAACCTTATTTTCCTTAGAAAAAAACCCAAACAGACAAGAAAACAAAACCAACAACGCAAAAACAAAAGTCCAAAAAAATCTTTGGGCTATTTAATCAATTAAAAACTTTAATGCATCTCAAAATATCAGATTTCCAGCCTGACACACCTGCTTGTAGCCAGTATCTTGTATTTAATTAAAGTATATATTCTGGAAAGGCATCAACTGGAAGGCACTAACATGGATCAAAGGCTCTGACTGTAAGAATTTAGACATGCAGATGTCTTCTCTCATTAGCTCATTTCAGTGACCAATCAATTAAAAATATATGTTTTGTTTGTAGTAGAAGTCTTTTCGACCTGCTGGTTTTACAGTTCAGCCATAGTTTCTTAATAATTTTATTCCTGTTCTGACATCTACAAACATATTAGTCTTTAATCTAAAATCGTTTCTATTTCATGACAGTGTACACAATGATGTGGCTTATGGCTGGCTCAGAAAGCAGCTGAAATATGCATTTTGTTTTGGAATCTTGTGATAGCTGACCATAGAAAATTTTTATTCTCCTATAAAACCTTCCAAGAAATAATAAGATTTGGGATACACTCTCATTTCTAACTTCTGGGATCAGAACTTAGTGCAGAAACTGTATTTAATTCTCTTGGAGATAGATTTGGGCAATAAGAGTTATGAATCTTTTCAAGAATGTCAACTTTTGATGTTTCCTTTTCCTTGTTCCCCTGTAAAAAGTGGAGAAGAAATGACCTAGGAAGAAGTTTTTCTTCTTAGGTAAATGCAAGACTGAGTGGGATTAACATTCCTAATGATCCCAGAGAAGAAAGGGAGAAAATGGCTTGGTGGCTTCCAGCTCTGCAGCAGCTGAGGGAGCAGTGACCCCAGAAAGGGTCTTGCAGTGTCACATTTCTCATCTGTGACTGCCACTGCAATACAGCTCTACTCTGCAGTGATAGTGCTTTGGTTATATGATACGGCTTTTAATCTATTATCAGGACTAAATAGCTATCTAATGTGTTTTTTTGCAATCATTTACCATAAAACAGATTGCTCCACTTGGAAGGAAAATGGTATCATGTTTATGATATTCTCTGGCATATTGTAACTTTAATCAATCTTTCTTCAGTCAAAATGTAAGGAGATATGTAGAAGTATTTCTGAACTCTTGAGATGATTTTTAGAAATGTTTATTGTACGGTTTATCAAGTCTTATCTATTTCCTGATATTTTCCTCCCTCCTCATTCCATGCTTTATTTCTGCTGTAATATTTTCATGAATAAATTCCATGATGGAGTAATTCACTGAATACACAAGAAAAACATTAGTAATGTAAAGCAAATGCATGAATATTACATAAATTCCATATATTTACTTCATGCCCTGAGGACACCTTTATTTGTACTAGATAGTGTTTCATGAACAGTGTGAGTTCCTAAAGTATGTTTGTTGTTTGGTTGAACAGCTGTATCCCAGGATATTCACAGATGAAACCAAGCAAAATACATAAAAACAACTCCTCGGGGCACCATAAACTTTTAAGGCCCAAATCCTGGTGTCAGCTATTCATGTACAACTCCCAGTGATGTCAATGGAAGTTTCACGAACATATCTGAAAACAGATGATGTCCTTTATCACAGCAAGGGAAAACATTAACCAACAAAGTCCTGATGAAACCAGAAACTGTAGCTCATAGGAGTGACCTGAGTACTGTCAGTGTCACCTCAGGCACTCCTTGCCAGCATTACCCTTTTACTGAGCAGTAAGAACAGATTTCTGAAAAAATCCCTGCTTTTCTATAGTTTCAGCATACAGCTTGGAGTGGATAAGAATAGCATCTAAAATATTCTAATTATACTAACTTCCAGATGAGCCAGATTTGCTCATTGGTGCAGCAGAGATAGAGATGGGGCATTTATCAGCACATATTTCATAAACTGATGCCCAGCAATTCTACCTGTAGGACTAGAAGAAATGGCCTCTGTTGTTGTTTCAGGGGAGGTTTGGATTAGATATTCGGGAAGATTTCTTTACTGAAAGTGGGGGATGTCAGGCATTGGAACAGGCTGTATAGGAAAATGGTGGAATCACCATCCCTGGAAGTGTTCAAAAGGCATGTGGATGTGGCTCTTGGGACTATAGCTTAGTGGCAAACATGGTGGTGGTGGGTTAATGGTTGGACTCGATAATCTTAGAGTTCTTTTTCAGCTTCAGAGATTCTATGATTCATGAGCCTCTTTTCCTTCCTGTATTTCAGTGAGCTACCTGTGGGTGCAGACAGCAGCAGCTGCACAAGCAGGTTGTCTGAATCCACTCTACGAGCTTTTGGCATCCAACCGGGATTTGGTGGTCAGTGGTCACAAGAAGTTACCTCTAGAGCAATTTGCCTTATATTTGAGCTGAATCCCCCTCTCAAGGCACCTGGCCACCTTCATCTGCTCTGAGGAGAGAGAAAGGAACTAAATTTTCAGCAGAGTCATCACAGTTTGGACCTTAAAACTTGACAGTGTGAATCTAGAACACAACATTTACCACACTGGTTTTCTACCTCAGTATGAGGTACAAAGCAGTGGTGAAACCACAGATGTACTGCAGTGTATGGGTATCTGAGCTGAAAATAAATGAACTATACATTAACTGCCTAAACCAATTGTAAAACTTATCTGGGCACTTGAAAGAGTGAGAATCTTTCTCTTAGTCTGAACTTTTCTTGATGATGCTCTCTTAAATGTCCCGTTTGGTTCCCTCTTAGATGGAATGGAAATTCTAGTCCCTCATGTTAATAGAGCAATTGGAGAAACTGCACAAGGACCTGTGCTGAGGACACTCAGCTTTAGTTGACAGCAATTGCTTACTCAGCAGTTCATGCAGTCAATGCATTTTAACTAATTGTCTATTTATTTCTGCACTCTTTAGCTGGTGAGATTTTGTCATGAGACAGGCCAGATGGCACAGACGTCAACACCTGTAATTAAGAGAGAAATAAATGCTGCAGCATCATGCCTTACCCCTGCTCTGGGCTTTTTTAAAATATCCTGTTGTCTATGCTTACGGGCTCAGCTGTATTTTGAATGCTGAATTTCTTAAAAGAACCCATAACTTTTGTAACATGACTCCGAGGAATCAATTTTTATTTCCTAATTTAGCTGATGACAGACTTGGGAAGGGCTCTTGTAGGAGTCCCTTCTTATTGTGCATAAAGAAGAGAATGCATTTAATGTAGCCAGCCATAGAGCAATGTTTGAACATCAGAGTTTAAAGGCAATCAGTGATAAAATTTTGTCAACACAGCCTCAGCTCATATGCAACACCATAAAATCATGAATCAGACTCCATTTTCTATCAAATTTCTTCCTCCTTTTTAGGCAAACTGCAAATATCGCATGAGATATTTTTCTTTATTTTGCTTAATTTTCCTAGAAAGTAGGCAGTGGCATTGCCTCTGTAATAAATCTGAAGTATTCATGCATCAGATCATGAATTGAGGGGGGTGTGTGTGAAATTTGGGGGAGAAACCCACATTACCACTATTTACAGACACCTCTTGTCGAAAAAAAGGTAAAAGCTGTTACCAATCAAGCATAACTTTGTGGAATTGATTGATGGCACTGAGAAAAGAATTTGCAAGATCAAGGGAGAAAATAGTTACAGTTCCTGAGTATATTAATTTTTTATTGAAAAACTCGAATATGCACATTTCCTTTTGAGTTCTAAAATCTGTATCTAAGGAGCTGCTATAGCACCAGCACATTAAAACACCTAAACCATTTACATTAGTATGCAAACTGTTTATTCAACTGAATGTACTACGTATAGGATGTTTATATACCTTGCTCTGTTTATGTAGGTAGTGATTTAGTTTAAACAGAGAAAAAACAGCTAAAACTTACATGAGACAGTATGTTGATAGTCTGGGTTTTCTTTTCCCTTTAAATCTTCCTTAAATAGGTGTTCCTCTAGCCTCTGTAGATGATGCACAAATGAAATAATGTTTTGTTTTTCCTGTCAGCCTATACCTACAGGACCTATATGTCCTAGAAGTAGGATGTTACTTTCTGTAAGTATCTCTGGTAATGCTGTGTCAGTCCAACATATGCCTTTGGCTGCTGACAACTTTCATTTCTCTATCACTTAGAGTGCTCATCCATGACATAAAAATTCCCATCATACTGAACTCCATTATCTAAATGAGATGGAGTACAGACAGAAACTTTAGTTTCTCCTTTTGTGTGTGCAGCTTTTAGGCAGTAATGTGGGCACAATGAACTTACTGGAGCTGGGAGTAATGGTGTGAGATCGCTCACACCATTACTTTAGATGGAAATTGAGTCTGTGCTGTCTGCACTGAAGTCTTCTGGAGGCTCTACTTTCTGCTTTATTTTAATTCTCTTTGCCTCAAGGATAATGAATATGGAATTTTTCAAAGACCTTTCCAGCCAGCAGTCATTCCTTAATCTCAGTTATGTAATGCTGGGATTTTTGCCTTTGAAAAAGTTGTTTATTTATTTGCATTATTTTTCTAATATACTAATTATGAGCTACCCTCTGTGCCCTAACCCTCTGGAGCGATTATTTTAAAGCCGAAACCTAGTAGCAAGAGCTTTCATTTAATCAAATTTTCATTGTTCATGCATCCCAAATTAAGAGCCTGATTCTCTCCTATTCATTTATACATTGCAACTCCAGGCTTTTCTTTGTCAGTCAGCTTTGGAGTTAATTTCAGCTCTGATCTCTGTCAGTTGGGATTTTTCAGTGCTGCCATTTTATCAACACTTGTTCTTTTGAGTTATGATACCTGGGAGAAGTCAGACCCCACGACAATATGTGCTCTGCTGACACAGACCATGGAGATGGTCCCAGGCCCTACCACCTTGAAATGGTGTAGCTGTCTCTTTAAAATGACAAAACAATGATTAAACTATGTGCCTACCAGATAATAAGATTTCATTAATTAGTTTTACTGTCTGTGAGAAGCCAGTCATGCAGGAAGATCCCATTTCTGGAAGAAAGAAGTCAAGCCCACTACAGAACCACATTTGAAGTACGCTGAACTTAGGGTTGCTATCAGATTGTGGCTTTGATTCAGACAATATGCACAGATATAAGAGGTAAGAATCTTATGAGGAATAGAGAAATATGTATAAAAAGAATTATTTATCAATACCCACAGATTGGTGCAAATGCAAGTGACCAGCCTGCTTAGGAAAACAGGTCTTGCTCCTTGGCAAATATATTATCCAGCTCAGCTTCCTGACACAGTATAGTGTGTCCCAAACTAGGAAATGAATTGCATCAGGAGACACAAATGACTACAATCCCATCACTTTCGAAATCAAAACTGTGATTCACCTTGACTTAGCATTGGTTGAACATCTCCTTTTGTAAGTCACACCACACCCACTTATGAATAAAGAAGCATAATAAGCAATTTATAAATTATTCAGTTTAACTCTGTTACAAGGAGAATATAAGTTATTATTCCTACTCTTATATTCTTGAATGATATCCAGGGTAGAAAACAGGTATGTGTTTGTGTTTATGGTGAAGGAGAAGGCAGAGAGGGGAATGAATACAAGGTCCATTCTAAATCCACAAAAGAAAGGTAGCTCTGACAATTTGCATTTTGCTTTGGATGGAATTTGAATTTTTTTTAAGAAATTGAATTTGTTATACTTGATAGTTAGCTGTACCTTCAAATAGATGCCCACTTGAAAGTTTTATAGAGTTGGATTAAATGTGTCATATATTGTCAGGCAAGAAAGTGAAATTTTAAACTGTCAACACATTTTATCCTTGTACCATGTCCTGGATATCCATTCTCAAGATGAATGTGGTTTAACAGATTGGAAGTTTAACAGATTGGAAGTTCAATTGAAGAAGATGGTGTGTAAACCCAATCTATATCTTACTTTGTGAAAGACATCTAAATTTAGAGATGCTGAAACGTTTTTGTTCTAAGATGGCTAAGTTTCAAACTCTTTTCCTGTTTTGCCTGCATTTGACATGGCTCATGAATGTTCAGTTTGATTCAGATGGAGGAACAGCTTCCCACAACTAGGATTAAGACCACTTGACTGCAGAAAAATACAAAAGGAGCTGAACAGATACTCTATAAAGTGTGAAATCCATAACTTTGATGATTTAAATACTACTGGCCCTGAAATAATGAATTTCTCTTCTGCTGATCGCAAACAGGAGCCCTTCTGGATTTGTATCCAGACCTGGACTACTTGTCTGGCCTTCAGGGCACTGACAGCCGAAAAAGGAAACAAATGCACAGAGAACAGGCAACTTAAAGTAAACAAAAAGGGGGAGGAAAGCTGGGTACACACCAGCTAACCAGGTATCATGGAAAGTAGAGTTGTGCTCTTATTGGTACCAGGACTTGCAAGATTTATGATAGAAGAGCCCAGTGCATTCAGTATAGGATTTTAAATTCAGACCTATGTTCTCATGGGAGTGGAAGCAAGTGATCATAGAGGTACAGACAAATGGCATAGCACAGCAGTAACATAAGTGCTGCAGTGTTTAGTTCCCAAACAAAGTGGTCTAGAAGAGAATTCGTCTTGGCTGTGGTCCTCATTACAGGCAGACCAAAAGCAAAGGAGTATGGCACCTCGACAAGTCAAATCCCTTCATTGTCAGCAGATGTAAGCACAGCTGCTCACACAATACCAGTGTTGAAATGAGCACTCAAGCATGGGCTGACATGTGTTTAAGGCAGAACAGGACATAGCAAGTGTAGAAATCAAACTGGGGGTTGGGAGAACAACACTTTCTGTTCACAGGAGGACCAATCATATGTTTAACAGGTTCAATCTGTTCTCATCCCGATATAGTAGCATAACCACATGGCTTTGTTATCCTGGTGAAGTCTAGTCAAATGAAAGGGATTTTTCAAATTAGAACCATATTCCAACAGTTGCCTGTAATCCGTAAGTCCATGTTCCTCTGTAAGGAGATGCTTCAGGGCTGCATCCTCTCTGTGATACACAACGTAGTTTTGGGTTAGAGGCAGGAGAACACCAGGTTGCCCTGGCTGTTGGGAGAAAACTTCCACAGATTCCCTTTTCCTCTGTCACGAGGGATTTGGATTTTTCCATTTAGTTCAGAAATTTCTCTTTTGCAAGGTCTGGTTTAACAGAGTGTTTCTGCCCATTACTTTGTTGCAACAGAAAAGAAAAAAAGAGAACTTAATTGTGATTGTGAGGGTTTTTAACTTGGGGATTAATGCTTTTATAGGCATTAAATATACGTAGATCTTTTACTGAGACTTCCTTCTGTCCCAATACTACTCCTGATATTTGCTTTCCTTCAGCCCCTACCCACAATGGCTCCAGCCTTATACTCTCTTGTTTCTGAGCCATCTTCCAAAGCAAAGTCTAATGCAGGATCTTCTCTCCTGATAACTTCATGTTTCTAGTTTACTGGGAACTGCTTCATCCTGCTATGGTAAGAAATGCTTCACAAAGAACACACCATTACACTGTTCATATGTAGTAATCATAAAAGTGAATTTTTCCTATATGTCATAACTGTTCTCTGAAGATTTGAAAATATATAATGAACACCTTTCATTGCCCAGTTTTGCTACACTCCCTTCCCATTTGTAAGAACTTAAGTTATTCCCTTTGCAGATGGCATAAAAAATTTCAGTTACAGCTTTTAAAACTTGATAAGCCTGACATTGTCTACCAAAATTCTTACTAAAAAATAAAAATAAATAGCCTGTCTCTCTGCATGATTTAACTCCCTTATTCATAAATATCTGCATACTTATGTTCTTGAATATGAAGCTGGATGTATAACTTGAAGCACTTAAATTTGACTTGTTAGAAGGACTTTGCTCAAGGTGATATAACGATTAAGTGGCAGAATTGGAAACAGACCCAGGTCTTCTAGTTCCCACAACACAGAAAAATCACTGGCTCATACTACTTCCTCCCAGGGTCAATCTATATTTAATGTGAGCATTGTATCATTCAAAGAAAAAATAAATGGTTCCAAAACTTAACATGCATAATTTAGTTTACACAAAATTGACACTTTTCCTCAACAGAATATAAAATCTGCACAAGTATTCAGCAGTGCTGTTATTGCTGTAAAAATTAGAAGCTAAAATACAGTTGAATTTCAAAGGGAAATAATGTTGGGGCACATTTCATGACATACATTAGTGCAAAATTCAGAGCTGATTCTTCAACTTAGTTAATCACAAAGGGAGTTGCTTCTGATATAATTTTGGCACAATTTTCACCTTACCATTTTTCTATCCAAATAATTCTTCTGAAGAAATCAAATTATTGATGAAAGTAATAAAATTATTAAAAGAAGAGTTTTAAAATAAAAGTAGCCTATTATAATATTTCTGATAAGAAATTATTTGTGCAGTTTTTCTAATTGGCTTCTGAAAGTATATAAAATCATATTATAATATCACATATTTAATTCAGCCCATTGAAACTTATTCTACTAATCAAAGTTATAGCAAAAAATATTAATACAATAGTAGTGAGAAAATAGCATAACCCTGGTATGGTATATGGTATTAAATTTTACCCATGCAAGAGTTTTCTCCTGAATCTGATTATTTTTCCAAAAGAGATATTTCTGTGAATCTCTAATATATAATAAATAGAAATATTAAGTAAACAAAAAGCGTCTGCCAATTATTCTGAGATATATCTGAGAATCTTTCCTCAGACTTCTTGAAAAGCAATGTTCCTGCTACACTGTTAGAATATACGTTCTGATTACTTAGGTTAATATATTTCAGAAGTTCTTTGAATTTTCTAGTTTTGACACGTTTGTTTAAAAAACCTGGAAAAATACCAACAACATGATTGTCAGTATCCCTAATGACATGAAAATCACTTTCAGCTTGTTGAAATATCTGCTATTTTTCTCCACTTTCAGTCTTTCTACTAAAACTCAGTGTTATCTCACCAGCTGAGCCTGAGAGAACAAAACAGGCTAGTAACAAAATGATGCCCTAACATTTACACTTCAAAGGAGCTTTACAAAGAGCAAACTTCTCATGCTTAACGCCACTGATTTATTACTCCTTAAGAAGTCATCTTATGCCCCAATCCTTATTATTCATGGACTTGTGAGGAAACCCAATATATTCAAAGTGGCTCCAAGTACATGAAGTAAATTGTAGCATCAAAGCTCTGAACTCAATGAAATTGTTCTATGCACAAAGTCATTATCATGTGTTTGCAGGGCAATGATCTTTATGAGCATGTAGGACACTGTGATCTTGCCTTTGATTTCTCCAAAGGCCCTGCTAATTTCCAACAATATGCCATAGGACTAAAGATATCAATTGATTGTGTTGGGAGTTTGTAGGATCTGCAATAAAATGTGCCACCAAAGAAAAGTAGGAGATTAAAGAACTTAGATAGTAGCAAATTCAAAAATTGATCACGGAATTCAAAAATATTGTGGAAATAAAATTTTATTCAGTCAAAAAATTGTGAGAGCAGACCAAATACTGGAATATGAAACAATGTCTTCAGGTTTTGGTCTGCCCAGGCTGCTACCAATGGGGAATTTTTTCTTGACTTTAATGGCAGCAGGAGCAAGTTCTTTTAACTTTGGAAATTATCTGATCTAAATTGTGTTTGACAGTAGAATAAAGATCTTGTAGATATTTGACCCAATTATTTAATGCCTGTGGTGTTCGATTTACATGTCAAAGCACATGGGATACCACAATTGAGCGCTCTGTGGGGAAGATCTTTCCACTCTGAAGATAAACTCAAGCTTTGCTCAAAAACTACCTTTCCCAGAAAGTGATATGTGAGAGTCAGTTTAATATGACCTTAGCTTTTTAATCAGAAAATAAGGGAAGAATTGAAGAGCTTAGTTAAAAAAGAATCTCTATGGAATGCCAACCTCTTACAATAAAATAGAAGAGAAGACCATCCAAGAAGAGCATGCATATATTTTGTGTATGTAGTCTGTAGCAGAATGAAACATTTGGATACTAAATGGAAAGGCAATTACTATTTAAACATGTGAGAAAAAAATTTTGGGAGTTTCCATCTACCTTTCCAGTAGACAGCTCTCAAAAGTTCACTGCTTTTCAAGTGCATCATTGAAATGAGGAGACAAAATTATTTAAAATAGAAAGAGAGGTTTCTATTTTAATAATTGTGTCTCATTATTTTCTGAATATGATGCCTTTAAGAATGTATTTAGCTTTAAACAGAACATTTAAGTACATGCTGAGGTAAAGCCCTTGACTTTTGAAAGGTCCTTTATGTAGTTTCTGTTGCTGAGTTATGAAGTTGGTTTTCCTTTGCCTACATGAGAAATTTCAAAACTTAATGTTGCATCATGCTGGAGAAAGCTGACTATCCGAAGTAAGAGTTCTGATTGTTGCTTCACATCTTCTTCACAACCATTCATTAGCATTTGTAGAAGTCAAGTACATGATGATGTAAAGTACAGTCCTTTGTTTACACTAGCATGAGTAACTTGCACACCATTTTTACATATACTTATCTAAAATTTAAACATAGGATTCAAAATACTAGACACTAGAGGATCAGGATTTGGAATTGTAAAATTTACTGGGACAAAGAACTTTGGATGTAAATTAGTAAGATTATTTCTTAAAAAATTCTCATATAAGGTGCATCATAGGATTCTAGCAAGACCTCAACTCCTTAACATACTTGCTAATGAATAAAATGCACTTCCAATACCCTTCAAAGAGCAACAGAACTGTTAATGAACTAGTTCTACATTTCATCTCCCCAAAAATCAAAACACAAGGAGTTTAGAAAAACTCTTTCTGAACTTGAAAAATATTCCAGGCAGTTCTTACACGAGCTGTAAAACAAAAGTTCCTGCAGCAAAGTAATAGCAGAACATTTTTTCAGTAACAAGAAATAAATGTCAGTAATTCCTCATTTTTGCTTTAAAATGCTTATCTAGCTTCAGTTCAATATTTAACTTGTACAGAATTTTTTCTGACAATTACTAGTTTTCTTTTGGAAGTCAAAGATACATATTTATTTCACTGCTTGCCCCTTATGCAGGTCCAGTGAGCTATAAAGATTCTGAGAGATTGAGCTATAAAGATATAGAGGGATAGATTCCCAGCTAGTTTTGGTGCAACTACATTGATTTACATCTGCTGAGGACTTTTATTCCCCTCAGATTTTATTTCTGAGTGCTTTGTAAAACCCTACATATCATAAAACATTTGCAGCAAACTATACATGAAAACATAATCTTTCTTATCAGAGGCAGTAAAGATATCCATAGAATATAATTGCTCTGCTTAAGATAAAGAATAATTTGTAATTGTATGATTAGCAGAGTCTTTGCTAGTCTCACACACCAGGTTGAATTGTCCAGGGATGAAGCAGAATTTGACTGCAGATTTTGCAGCCCCTTCAAAGGAGGCTGAGCGTGAGAAAGTGAAAACCACTTCCCTTCTGCAGACCCAAGCACCAATCCTAACAGCTCTCACTCCAAGCATGCATGGCCTGAGCTCTTAGGAAATCCCAAGAGAGCCTTCTACCAAACACCTGCTCGGCACTGGGGGACCTGCCCTTGCAGCAGGGAGGTTCTGTGCCTGCCAGCTGGCTCCACACTCAGCCCTGGACCCGTCTCATTACTGGTGCTGGGGACGCTGCACTCCCAGAGCTCAGGCTCCAGCCCCAGCCTCTGCTGGCTCTGTCCAACAGCTCAAACAAGCTCTGCTGGAAGGAGCTTCTCCCGTGGCCCAGCCAGCAGAAGTGGAGATGCTCATGTCTTGTTGGGAAGGTGGGATCCCTGCTCTGAAGTTGTCAACCACCTCCTGGACAGACAGAGGCCAAGTGCCCTGCCGGAACTGTGCTGTCAACAAGCAGCATGCTTTAGAAACAACAGCAATCCACAAAAATAACAATTCCATCTGAAGATGCCCCTTGCAAGTGCTTAAACACCAAATATAAGATGAAAATTATGTATTAAAAAAAACAACCAAACAAAAACCAAACTGGAATTGTGCTCAATTTTGTTGTAACAGGACGAGTTTCTCACCATTTTCCCAAAAATGAAAGATAAGTGTACACAATTATTCCTTCCTGTTAAGAAAACGACAGATTTGTAGGTAATACAGCTGTCTGCTTTAGCAATGCCTTTCACAGTTACAGCATGATTAGAGCAAGAGGCAGCAGGCCTGCCCTTACCACAAAGATGGCTATAAGTTGGACTGTTACAAATAGCCAAGTGCCTTATGATGTTTTATTAATGTGCTAGCACAAGAAGAAAACAGAGAATAGACAAAAGAGCTGAGTCTGTTCCATTTCATGAGAAGCATGGGAAACCACCAAGCAGAAAACAAAGGACACCTCAAGCTCCCTCCCTTTAAAATATTTCCCAATTAAAATGTTAAGCAAATACCATTGGGTTCAGACTGTTTACACAAGGCTGGTCTTGTCAAAGAATAAATGCTGGCAGGGCAGGCAAGAAAATGCCAAACTCTCTCATCTTCTGTATACCTGTAAAAAACTGCATAATTAATAGAACAGCAACTTTAGACAGGCCCCAAGGGCTAGAACTGCCGAATCATTTCGACCCCTTGCTGTCATGCCTACCTCCAAAAGGCAGAACCTCTAATTTCTTTGCCAGCTGTTCCTTAATCCTACAAGTGCCTAAAGAGTCTAACTGCCACGTTTTCATCTGATACACTCACTCCCCTAGTGCTTTTGTGGCTGGTGCTGTGCCATGCCTAGCAGTGCCTGGCCATCCGAGCCCAAGCACCAGGCAGGCAGCGCTCCCGAGTCACCCCACACCTGAGGCGTGAGCAGCTGGCACTGCCGAGGCTCTGAGCCCTGCTCTGCCAGCCTGTGGTCCATGGCTGCTCTGGATGCTGCACACATTCCATCCTCACAGGTTTCATCCAACCTGTCTGCTCTCAGGAGTCCAGCTCAAGACCCAGTTTGCTTGCTTCCTCTGGACATGCTGGGACTCCTGGACACCACTGGGAAATGTATTTCAACCTGCAGCCTTACGGCCAAAAGAATAATTTTAAGAATATAGTCAAAAAAAGAGGCTTAGAGGGACCACAATGCCGAGGCAAAAATTAGCTCCATCAGGAACATGGGAGAAAGATACAACTGCATTTATTTGCCCTTGAGAGAACCACACAGGTAGGGTCTCTTCCTACAGTGCTGCTGCTGCCATCTCAGTGCTGTTTTCTGCCTGCTCTTCATATTTCAGGGCAGCCTGGTATGCTGGGTTGTACACCAATCATTAATAAACATATCAAACAGTATAGAGATGAATTCTCTGTGCAGTTACTCTTCCACCAATACTTGATAGTTAAAAAAAAAAAATCATTATAAACTAATAACAGCTTGAAAGATTTTCTTTAGATTAAATATAGTGCTCTCTTTACCAACCCAGGGAATGAGGAATGCTGACAAACCCTAAAATTCCAGTTACAAAAGATAATCAGAATTTAAACACCTTAGCTTTTGAATATTCATACAGCTTAGTAAATATTATGCATTTATTAAAAATCTATTGCCATTCTTCCCAGAGGCAGAGGACATACAATGCCTGGCTGGTTTAATCAGCTTCCCTACAAATGAATGCTTTCTTAAAAATGCAGAGTCAGTATTTCCTCTCAAGACATCACTGGGCAAGCTGACCTCTTTAAATGCTGTTTATTACAGTAAGTCTGTACTGGCCCAGTAGCCCGACTCTTTCCTTAGACAATTAAACTGTGCATATAATAGGTTTCCCTTGAAGGCTCTGTGAAAGGTTGAGAATTCTAAGTGGAGATCTTAACAGCATCTTTCGGCTGTGTTCTGTGTCTCATTCCCAAATCAATTTTTTTCCCCAAGATGTGTTCCCATGTCTCTACCTCAGGTAGAAACAGAATCCAATGACTGGGTACTCTGCTAGTCTCAGCTGCTTAGCTAATTTCATTAGAGCTAACATTCAGTGATATTTGCTGTTGAACTATTTAAGGGGAAAAGCCAAGTGTTTTGGGATGTTTCACCAAATTTTTCATGCTTGTGTCAAAAAATAAGTTGCTTAACTCGATGGTTTAGTTTCTGTGTTTTATCTCAGCAATAAAACAAACGGTATTGCCTGAAAGTCTCTTTGTAAAATATATCAAAAGAGCTAAACAAAACAAAGAACTTGGTATTTTCTTTTAGTATCATAAATTACTTCAGTATAAAAGCAGAATATTTACATCAAAGGAGAACTAGCTTACGTCCACAGGGTTAGATTTTCATATTTGATGGCTTCCATGTCTAACTTAGGCTTTTAGAAAAGTTTAATTTTGATTCTCTGGGTAAAGTTAACACAAATTCAGTGAGATATTTTAGTAGTACATACGGCTATTAATAACTTGTTTAAAAACACTTGTCTGCAAGTCTAAAGGGCAACTTTTAGCTCAAAAGCTTTAGTTTTCATCAGACAGGAAAACACTACTTTTTAAGATACATTGTTTAATTTGATAAGATAAATTGTTTCTTAGCAAATGTGGTTACCATTCTTAGCAATCACCAAGGTATTTGGATGGTCCAGTTCTAAATGTAACCCTATAATTCTCCTTATTAATTTGTTCTTGCTTAATTTTATTTTACACCCTTATCTTTGCATCCTCGTTATTTAAACCTGTCTTCTTCAGGTTTAAATATCTTGGTTTCTTTAGAAATAATATCTACTAGATATTAAATCTGACAACAAATATTTATTTGGGTTTTCTTTCAGATTTGTCCTGGCTTGTTAGAAAGCATCCCAGAATGAGTCAGAGTGAAGATCAGGGTAATTTGAAGCAATTTTCTTTTATTATGTCTGGTTCTTTTATGGGAAATCCTTTCTTTGGCGGGATCTGCAGCAGAGCCTTGCATTTCTGATTAAAACTTTAGCCTAGACTGGTCAGTTCAGACCTCAGTCCAAGATTTTACATTAACCCTTTTTGCTTTATGCTGTTCAGTGAAAATAAAGTTTCTTACTGCATGTAGAGGCAAAAGCTTAATAAAAAAGAAACAAAGAGTGCATAATTATTTTTAGTGATATCAGATTATTGCTACATTTTTCTTCCTCCAGTATTTAAGTTATCTTCAAATTTAATATAATTTTATTTTATTTTATTTTATTTTGGGAAGGCTCAGTCACAAGACTGGTATTCTGACTCTTTTTATGGTTATGACTATGGTGATACAAACTATTTCCTATTTTTCCAAAGATTAAGTTATTTTTTCCATTAATTCTTTTTCAAAGAGCAGCTTAAGAAGCTCATCAAGAAAGACTGCTTCACAAGTAACGTATAAAATAAAATAAAATAAAATTATTATTCTATCCATTTGCAACAGTAGAAAAGAAAAAAAAAGGAATTAAAGCTATATATCTTGTTATGAAAACAGTTCTGCAGCAAATGGAAGCTCAAGCTAAAAACAGGTGCTATTTATTGTATCTATTACTTTTTCTATAGCTAAAGCCTGAAACATATTTTATTTGGAAAAAACACATTTTATAAAGCACTTTCCCCAAACTGCAACAATCCGCCAATGTATCCTACATACATTTTGGTTTTCAACAATTTGCAAAAATACTGGCACAATACGTGCAAGAATCTTTTCCATTATTCTGAATATAAAGGCAGGATATATACTTGAATTAGCACTCAAATTACATCTTCTGTTTCAAAAGTGCTCTGTGCACAACATTCAGGAAACAGAAATACAGCCCAATTCCCAACATTAATAGACTGCTGTCCAATTTGATAAGAATTAGAACTATTGTTTGAACTTAAAGCACTAACTTCCATGTAGCCTGGATTTTGCTCGTATTTTTAGTAAAATATTTTTTTAGAGCTTTAAAAATCCTGCTATAGAATGTACTTAAAAAATATATGAAGAACAACCATTAATTTTTCACGGTCTTCCTCATATGGGTATGACAGCTATTTGGCTGTGCACACATGTCAGAATTGGGGTATTGGAAATATTGTACAATTTGCCATTCTACCTCCAGAAATCTTCATAGCCAACCACATCATCTTATTTTCTTTCCTTTTTTTTCTTCCTTTTTTCTTAGTATATCAGTCTGACAAGCCTCTCCAAAGTTCCTTTTCAAAATTTTTTGTTGAATTGATTTCTTGTTTACTTCGTGATCTTTTTCATCTTCTTTTGCAGATGGCTTACATTTTCACATAGTGCTATAAAGGACTTGAGAGTTGCATCTTACTCATTTGTTTTGTCCTCTAACAGCATGTGGCTTTCAAAATCTATGTAAAAAGGACACACTTGACCTACTTAATAGCTCTGCATGGGCAGATGATTATAAACAGAACTATTTCAAATCAATTCATGTTTTAATTTTTAACTTGCATTTGCTATTTAAAAAGACCCAAAACAACAGACTTTTAAAAAACAAAGGACATTGTAGGGCAGGGTTCTCATTTTTGTACTGATTTTGCCTGCAGCATCATTGACAACAAATTATTGTTAGGTTTAAAATTACCAGTTTGCATGAAATATCTGCATGTAATGCATTACTACTGTTGCTTGTCCTGTATTAATCTAAAAGCATCCTGGAAAAAAATCAGTCATTTGTATTTGCACTGAAGATGTTGCAGTTGCTACACAGGACTTGAATATGGCTGCACTGTAAGATAGAAAGAGGTAGGACAACTCACAAGTTTGTGCTGCACATAATTAGGTGGTCGCTGTTTGATATGTCCTAGTGACAAACGACTTCTAGTTTTTTAATTGTGAAAATATTATTATTTCCATGTGATTATATAGAATTTGGAATTCTGTAGCAATTTAAACAACAAAAAAGGGAGAAGGTTGGCAAAGTTGTATTGTGAGAGTTCTTTCAGCCTAGGTGTTGAGTGGAAGAAATGATGGAAGTACTTATGAGAATGGAAGAGAATTTGGAGATAAAAGCTGGAGCCATCAGCAGAGAAGGCAAGCTTGTAATGAGTAAGTGTGAAAAGGAATTAGTACAGAGCATAAGCAGAGACTGTGTGGCTTATAACCCTGAAAACAATCACAAGAAAAAATGAATGTGAGATGAAACTAATAAGAGATTGAGTTAAGTGACTCAGAGACTATAAAAAGGGAGATGACATAGTCAGAGGACCAGGTAGGAAAGATCATCTTGATGACAGCAGTCTGAACTAATTGAAGAAGCATAAATTAATACTTTTAAAAATTGGTTAGGTCTCTCACAATAGGAGCATTTGTTCAATTTAATTATAAAATTTCTTACAGAAGGAACCTAAAAGAATTATATGAAATAGCATGATCTTTTCTTTATCTTCCCTGCTACTTTTTAAAAATCATATAATATCATATTTCAGAAAAACTACGTACAGGACAAAGCACAGGACTGAAACTTGATATTGGTGATCTCTAACAAATTATGCAATATAGCAGAGATCTAAAAGTATACATATGAGCTTGTGGTTTTTTTAAAATTTTTGATCAACCCAATCTATTATTTTCTATTTCTTATGTTATCAGGTTGTTCTAGTCATCAAAGATATACACAACAGTGTTAAAAATTAATTGAGGTTAAGAATTTCTTTTCCCTGTCTCTAAAAACCGAGCAATGGAAACATGCATTCCCAAGGACTAATTGTCCCAGTTCAAAATACCCTTCATAATTCCCAGAAACTACAGAATGCTACATTCCCTGGATGGCCACATCTCTCACAGTTGCAGCCTCCACCCCAAGACAATCTCTCCACCTTAGCTTCCTCTCCCACTCAGGGAGATTCTCAGGCTCCTTTTGACAGCCCCCACCCCAGGTCTGGACTTTTGTCTTCCTTTTACTCCTGAGTCCTTGAAGTTCTTGCCAAGTCTGCAGCCCAGCCTAAGCCAGCAGGCTGGTTGGCACCTGCTGGGCTACGCTGTCTGCTTCTTTGCCTTTTGGTCATGGCTGTGTCCAGATTCTTCCTGACCACAAAGATTTGATTCCAATTCTAGACTTTAATCTTGTCCTGAACTAGAAGGAACCCCATTCTTTTTGGCTGGATAAGTAATTTCTCTTTTCTGCTTGGACCCAAATTATCTTTGCCATCAGTATAATGGTTAGCAATTCCCACGGTATTAGTGATGGGAGAAGTGAAGTCATCACTATCATATCCTCATGAAAGGTAGGTTGTAAACCAATACAGAATAATAACACTGGGTACAATGTGTAGTTTACACTTATTGGAACGACTGTTTGCCTTTTGTATTTTTAGCTTAGGGATAAAACCACACCCTGTCCTCCCTCGCCCGCCCCTTTATGGGCAAACCCAACAGAAACTCTGCAAGTTGAAACTCATGGAGTTTCCTAGCCCTTCCATAATTATTTTTATCCCCAGTGCAAAGGATGATTCAGTCATCAGTTCTCTGAAGAGAGACAGAGATAAAGAAAGAAAGAAAGAGAAGAGTATGCTGAATTTCTGTTGGAAATAATCCTTTCCATGTGAAGTAGGAGTGGGTATTAGAGGAACAAATGTCCAGTGGAAGCTGGAAAGGGGATGCTTTGTGGAAAGCCCTGAGGGAAATAGGGCATGCCATTATCTGTGGCAGAACAGAGATACGTGTTGTCACCAATGCTAGTACATGAGAAATATTTGAAAAAAAAAAAATCTGTGCTGTGTTGTTTATATTTTTGGTTTTCCTCTTTACGAAGGCAGGAGTGGTGCTAGCAGTCATAGGGCTGACACTAAAGATAGAGATACCCTTTGCTCTACTGTTTTTGAGTAGAAAGGGGTGGAAGAGGA
Source organism: Acridotheres tristis (assembly GCA_037013685.1). Classification (NCBI taxonomy): domain Eukaryota; kingdom Metazoa; phylum Chordata; class Aves; order Passeriformes; family Sturnidae; genus Acridotheres; species Acridotheres tristis. The sequence goes on along the minus strand of CM072886.1, from coordinate 135,318,775 downwards.
TGAATCAGTGAGTAAGGCATAATGCAGTACAGGTCTGAGGAAGGCTGATGTTTGCTGGAACTGCTGTTTAGAAGAAGAAAAATACCTTTATTTGGGAGACTTTCACTGAATAGTGCAGCAAATGGCAAGCACCTCCTCCTGAGATATCTGTGGCAGAAAATAAATATAAAGGACAAAGCAAATGAAAATTTTGACAGCTGACAAAGTAAAATAGAATTAGAGATTTTGAGTTTGTTATAAAGAAAAACCAGAACAATATAGTGTCTAGAACATGAACTGTACCTACAGTACTCTAAAATGGTCAATCTACCTGAAAGGGATTATCAAAAGTGACTATGATATATTAGCTCTACTGACAATTTTGTGTGTCTTTCTGTTTCAGAAATGTAATACTGAGGCTAAAAGAGAAATGTGTTGAAATTTTAATTATTTTCTAAGGTTTGAAACCCACTGCAACATTTCTACTTGTCTCTAGTCGTGCAGGTTCAGCTGCTCCAGAGGATGTGTGCCACACAAGGTTCTCAAACTGCTGCCTCTGGTGGACCCCTCAACTTCCAGTAGCTGGTCCACAGAACCAATAAATTTATATTTTGCACAAAAGAAGGATGACAGTCTACTTATTCTAAATTTTGTTTTTCTTGGTCAAGACAATTCCCAATAGCAAGTTTTTACTGATCCAGGAACTAAGTGCAATGGACAGTAGACAGATAATTGAGAAATTCAAAAGTAAACAGAAAACAGATAAATAAAAATAAATAAATAAAATTTTAAAAAGCTGGTTTGGTAAACTTGGAGATGTGTGTAAAAAGTTAATGTCTTAACTTATTACAGTTCATACAATTTACATATGTGGTGTTAAAAATCTGTTCAGAGAGTCAAGAGTGACCTTTATGGAAATAGCTCCTACCTTTGGGATCTGACTAACACAATTTGTCCCTGAAGGAGGGACAGTTTGCATGAAATTTTCATTTGGATTATTTCTTCTTGTTCTTTTAATCTTAGAATGTGGCGAACAGTCCCTTGAGTTCTATTAGATGTGAAGTGGCTTTCTAGCTTTACTTTATGTCAACTGGCCCTCTTTGAGGAAAATAAATTTTGTGTGTACTGTTTGTCTCAGTAATGATTGTCTTCAGCTAAGAGCAAATTAATTTCTGTTTCAACAGTGAGGGTATGGTCCACCTTCTCAGTGTTGTCTGAAAAAGGCCATAGTAATTTCTCAGCAGACTGCAAATTCCCCTCCTATGTTCTATCCCTGGTGTGGGAAACCATCTACTGATCTTGGGATATGCCTCTTTTTAAAAGACAGGTCATTCCCAAATGACACAGCAGTACAGTACTATAGTGATCTGGACCCAAAATATCAGTGAATTAAAATTTATATTTCACCAGTGGGCTTGGCCCAGCTGGGTAAACCATTGTTTCTGACTGGTGTCAGCATGTCCAAGGAACCACCAGCAGCAAACACAGCAGAGAGTCAGTCAGCAGAGGGCCTTGTATGAGCTCTAGGACAGGCATAGCCTCAGCTTACCTCTTGACTCTACTTTAGCAGGGTAATTATCAGAGCAACAGTGGCAATTAGCATGGAGCTCAGTTTGAAAATAAGGGTATGGCCACACATGGCTCCACACTCAACAACCTCTGTACCATGAATATGGAAAAAACTTTTATGAGGTGTTGACCATTGTTTGAAGCATGGCACAGAGAGTAAGGTGGGAGAATACAGAAACAAGAATGCTCCTTTTCTGAGCTAGTGCTGGTTTGTCACACAGAACATGAAAGTGATTACGCATATCCTGAAACCCACAGCTCACTGTTGGTCATCCCTTGTTTGGAGAAAAAAGGGTTTTGTCATTGCACGAGAGGGATGGAAGACTAGTGACAGAAAGAGGAAAAAAGGGGCCTGAGGTTGAAAGTGGCAGCCATTAGCAGCTTGGCCATGTTCCCCACATATGGGAAAATGCCTGAGCTATATCAGATATTGGTAACCATCACGGGACTCTGAGATCCCTGTGATTTAGAGAAGAGGTGAACTTGAGTCTATGGAGGTGCAGTCTAACATGACTCTAGGCCATGGCTGTCACCTCAGCTTGTCACACACTTTGTGTGACCTCTGCTGAGCTTCCTGCTTCCTCTCAGCCAGTTTCATGAGTACAAACTTGTCTAATTAAGCTGATGCAGTAGGACCAGTGTGGATGCTGAAGGGCAGTGAAAGGTAGGTCACCAAGGTGGAGTCATGAGATGATTACAGTGCACAGAGGTCAGGCTTTGAATGCCAGCTGACAGGGAGGGGTTGAGGCACCTCAAGTGCTCTTTGTAGAGACAGAGCTGCTTCAGATATGTAGCAGTGGGGACTGCTCAGGGGACTCTGGTGATGACATGGATTGGAAGTTGCAGTGAGTTTGCTCTCACTTGTTGGAGCTGAAGATACAACTTTGAGCGAGTTGTGGGAACCTGAAGATACAGCCTTGCTGAGCAGAGTCTGAACACAGCCTTCCCCAGCCCCAGAGCCATACTGAAGAGCAGAAAACTCTGATGATGCAAGGCTTAAGAACTGCTTTCACAAGAGATGCTGAATCACCGTTTTCACTTAGTGTCTGTAGTGGCAACATTGGTTAGTGTGACCCCAGATGGCTCCCGTGTTCTGGGCATCTTCACCATTCTTGCTACTTACTACACTTAGCAGTAAACTGTATTTTAATACCCAACCACAGCAAAGTACTTTTGTATTTTCTACATGTGTGTTCATATTCTGGGGAAACTAGCTCTGACAGATAAAAATGCTTTAGGTAAAAAAATTTGCAGAAATATCTAATTTATTTTCCAGTTATCCTATTTTCTTCATCAAAATTATTCCTCAGTTCCAATCTACTTTAATTTACATGACCTATGTGTTTCTTCAGGAAATTTGCATACTATGGTTTCTCTTTTATAGCTGTAACTAATAAGAAAGAAGAATCAAGGAAAAGACTGAAGCTAAAAGCAAACCCAAACTAAAATGAGAAGCAGGTTAATGACGGGCCTATTGGCTAAGGCAGAATACAGCAAATGAATGACCACATCAACAAAATCTAGCTGTTTCCTCATCTATATTTTTAAATGTTGTTAATACTTTTAGTGTTCCTGCAACTGACTATGTCCAGAGGCTAGACCTTAAAGCTTGATGGCTGCAATACTCAGAATCACTTTTAAATGCTCTGCCATCCTTGGATATACTCAGTTCCTTGGTTGTTTAAATGGGCTCAACATCAATAGAACATTTACACCATCCAACAGAGAGGATGCTCCTTTAGCTAGTTTTCCTTCATAGAACAAGAAGACTAAAAATCATCTTGCAATCTTGTTGTGATCATTGCTCTTCTACTACTGCTTTTTTCCCCTGCTTTTTTCATGAGGCTCCTTTTTGTTGCTTTCCATTCTCCATGTTTCCTTCCTCTAATTTTATTTCTTCTATTGCAGGGTTGCATTCTTTTTTTACCAGTGTATCAAAGATTTGCTAATGAGTACCACTGTTACCATGAAATTAAAATTTCAGCAAATTATTTAATTACTGATATCAATGTCATGAATTTTCAGGATTCTAGGTGAAACTGGACAACCATGTCTTAGTATTGGTTTCAGAAATAGAGGGGTTTTAAATCTGAATTTCAAAACTTAAGTTTAAGAAGGCAAGGTAGCTATAGTTAAAGAAAATATCCCTGCAGCTCTGGACAGTATTTGAAAGTTTGCTTCAGATTTACCATTGTGTTCTTTCAGGATATGCACACACATGTCTTAAAGCTACGACCTTCCCAAACTCACTGTCCACACTTAGCAGAATTGTGGTCTACTGCTTTTGGCTACTGCAAGGAAATATTTTTGCCTTCTGGATGAAGCTAGAATAAAAACAATGTTATGGTAACGACCAGATGCTGGAAGGGATCCAAAATGATAGTAGCTCTTTGGCCTGGAAAATAAAATTAAAGAACACATAGGTGAAGAATGCATGCAGGACCAGTCTTAAGTATCCCCTTAGGTTGCATTGTGCCCGGGCATGGTTGAGCAGAGTGTTTTATCTGTGTATATCAATAAAAGCTAACTCTTTCTAATGTGGAGGTGGAACTGTAATAAACAATGCAAAACTTTCAAAACATACAATCTCAGAACCACAATGTTCATGTTTTCTTTTGTTTTTTAATTGCTTTTTTTGCATTTTGGAGTAAAACGAATGAAGCACAATCTACTACACCACACATAGTCATAATATCAATTTTTTCCTCATTAAAAGTAAATCTTGCAGCTGACATCATTAAGCTATTGACACTCTGCTCCAGTATAATTACCTTTATGACTCTGTTGGTAGTTTACCTTTTACTTAGAATGGGAAATACCTCAAATAGTCTGGTAAATTTTACTACTGCAGGTGGGGAATGTCCAGTTTAATGGCCCCACTGTATTACTCTTTGTTATTCACACGTGCCAAAAAATACACAGGATATAGATGGGGCTGAGTTAATATAGCTGGAATTTCCTAACTTTTTAAATACTTGGTCTTGTGTCCTTAATATTGTCAGTGAACTGGCAGGGGTGGGGGGACTGGGACAGCATAATTCCATTTTGGTAGTAAGCAGAAAGTAAGTAAGTAGTTGGAGAATTAAAAGCAACTTAATCTGACAGGTAATAGGACAGACATCCCTAACAGAGTCACAAAAGTGTATATAGATGTGCATACATACTCAGCCTCACTCATTTCACAGTCAACAAAATGTGATTCACAAATGTGGTTTTAATGGCAAAAAATGGCATTTGTGAACATGATGAAGGTCTGTGTTTGTCAATAATTCATGTTTCACACAAAGGCAAGTCAATAAAACACATTTTATAAGGCTGATATATGGATTGTAACTGTGTTCAGCAGACAAGGTAGAGATTTGAGTTAGTTCTCACAGAGAAGAATAACCCTCCAAATGAACAACTGATACCTCGGCTTTATCTAATGAGATGGACATTTCTGAGGGTTTGACTGGTTCAGAAAGCTAAAGAAGGCTCCAAAATGTAATTAGAAGATATTAATTGCATCAGTATCCCTTTTAACAGGGTATAGCTCTTCATGCAGATGTCAAAAAAACCTCACCCTGATATGTTTTTTTGACTCCGAGTACCCAGAGGTGCATGGCCAGCCAGGGGAGGCATGCCAGGACAAGCTCACTGACTCAAAGGAGAGGACTTGCAAAATACCCTGGGAATACAAGAATGAAAAATATCTAGGCAGGAAGCTCTAGTAACAGTTTGGTCAGAAAGCTGTTTTCAAGACCTGTTCATGCAAACCATTCCTTATTATTTTTTTCATTTTCTTTTAACTCCTTCTCTGGAATTTGAAAAGCATAAGCCATTTCTTTCAGCATTGTGTTATTTTCCACCACATCCCAATAACTCTTGTGTTTGAGGAGGTTACTGATATATTGCTCATTTGTCAACAACATCCCTAAAGGATTTGTGAATATCACAAGGTGCTGAGGGTTAACAGTTCCCTTAACCTCTATGTCTCAGTTGTTTCTTGTTCACTGGTGCACATTGCATCTGGCTGGCTGTATCCTGGTGGGAGATGCAGATAGATGCAGCTTTCTCCTGTTTTCCCTAGCTGGCCAATGGAGCTGAATCTCTGGTCCAAGCTAACAAGGTCCTGCAAAAGCACTGAGGGCACTGCTACTGTGATGTTCTATCTCTACATGTTTGTCAAGAGTTCAATACAGAGGAAGATTTAAATACATTTTTTGTCAATTCAGGATTGTATTTTGGTGCTGCACACAAAGCATTTATTGAAACAGTGACTCCGACAAACCTGCCAAGGCCAGTGCCTTGGTTTGTGTCTGTGGGCGAGCAGGGGTGATAACAGTGGGACCTGTGTGTGTGCTGCTGGCTTCTCTCACCCTTGCCTCACTGGCAGGGTCATGAATCAGCACTTTGGTACATGAATGTACTGTTCAGCAAGTTAAATTCTCAGCTCAGTCTCTGTACATCTGTTGACTGGGTACAAGTATATGTTCTAGTGCCCTTTCATATGTTCTTGGCACAGATGCATTTTGTTGGCATGAGCATTAGGCTGAGTTTGTTGGCATTTTAGGAAGTAAATCTGATTTAAAATGCAAACAGAAAAACAAATAAAATAAAGCAAACAAACAAACACACCAGGAGAGTCCTCCCACAGCAGAAGCTGTGCATGGCTCACAGTTTACAAACACAGACTTAGTCGTCCTGCCCTCTGTCTTCCAGGTTTACTCATCCCATCAGGGAGTGTATTTCATTGCTTAGATGGCAGATGCTTTCTGTCCAGAGGACTTCTGCCTGATGAGGAGCTGGAAGATGTCTCTTCTGCACGTCCCTCAGCATGCCCAAAGACTTAAACAGCCCAGGAAAAGCCATTAGTAAAAAAGACTTTTCCAAAGTCCTAGGAAAATGTATTTTCTCTAGTTTATCCACTAACTTAATTTTCTTAGGTCCTTTTATTTTAAAGAATCATGGAATATATAAGAAGTGCAAAATTATGGATACACTTAAAAGCAAACAACAAGTCACTTCAAAAGCCTTCAGAATAAGTTTCTTATCTACTAGTGAATTTTCCTACCTGGGAAAATTTTGACATGCTTTTTGAGGTGTTTGCCTTGATGTGCATTTTGCAGTGCTTGAGACCCATACTTTATCATCAGAATGATAGCATGCCGAAATGACTAATACACCTAACACAGAATTTCATGAAATTACATGTCAGACAGGCACTATTAAACATATGGGAGATGCTCTAGGGTACTGCTGTATTGCAACCCAGTAATGAATAGCTCAAGTGCAACCATAGATGGGATCTTGAGCAAGAGCACCTTGAGGAGAACAATTTTTTTTAATGTTAAAGGAAACCCCAGCAAACAAGTTCTGCTACACAAAAGGACAACAGGTCATGTTCTAATGTCAGAATATATATAAGGAGAGAGAAAAACTCACAGTATGTAGGCCATGATTTTTTGAAATAACAGTCTTTTATGTCTTCAAGTCCACTGGTCACCTTAACAAAGATAATCAAACTTTAAACTCTTCCCTATATTCACACATTTACTGCTTATTTGCTGTCTAGATGCTCAACAAGTCATTACAGGGCTTTACAGGAAAGAGATTTTGTAACAATATTTTGATATAAAAAAGAATAGTAAATGTCCAAAGAATTTGTAATTAGAAATTTTATCATTTGTCACCATTCCTGCCCTTATAAGGTTTTATTTTTCCTAGTATTTATTACAGTGAAGAAAATATAGCGACAGTATTCATGGCACAATAGAGAAAAACTGCTTGTGAGAAAAGTCAGAAAACCCAAAATACAGTACTTGGAACTTGAATGGGGCCTCTGATTTTTTTTTCCTTATTGACTTCAATTATTTTTAACTTCTTTTACTTGTGTTATTAAAATCAGAACACACATAGAATAGTTTGCTGTCTGCTCTAGCTCAGAAAAATATGAAAGCACAGCCTGTACTGAATGATAGAGTTGTGCTTTAATGTCCAGCCATGTGGTTTCTCCATGAAAAACTAATGAGTTAAAGATGAAATTCCTCTTCTAGTTTGCATATATCTTCTTGCAAGGATTCTGCTGAGCAGAAGTATAATTGGAGACTCTATAAACTTGAGTCTTGTACTTTTTAATCCTAACATCATAGGCTATGAAACATCTTTCTTCCCACAAAACCACAATGTTTTAGGTCCTAGACATGTTCAGTTATGGACATTTTTGAAATAAAAAAGTAAACGTTCTCAAAAATATCAGGATTATTCCCCTGAATTGTATTTAATACCATCTGGAAATAGAGGAAGGTAAAAGGCAGAGAAATAGAAAGATAAAAAACTATGTCTCAAGGCTGAAAGAATTGTCCTGAGTTTCTGTACTAGGGTCTTATTCAGCTCTTATTGAATCAAAAGTAAAATTGAAGCAGAAAGTAGAAGGGAGGTTTCCATTCATGCTTCCCATGCTGTTTTCACTTACTAAACTCTGTTCTGAGTTAACAGGAGTACATTCACGACAGTCTTCCACATGAACTGTGTCTGAAATTATGTAAACCATATTCAGAGATGTACTGAAGGTGTACAGAGACATTTCACTTGTAGTATATGAATGTGGACTTAAAATACATTATATAACAAAGCGGCTCAGAATACCTGTGATGATTTTAAAAAGTGCTGAACACTGAAACTATATCCCTGTATTGTCCTATTTCATTGCAGTTTAACCAAGGGAACAGGGAAAAGTCCCATTCTCAAAATATTTCTCTACATAAAGTATAGAAATGTGTATCTGGACCTTTTGAACGAAATTTAGTATCAGTAGAAAATGTTTTGTGGTTATTGCATATATGTGTGAAGTACATCCAGAGTCTTTGGGTTTAGGCCAGAAGTCTTTAGAGAATGGACTTTCTGACTGCAGTTGATAAGCACTTTGCACTATGACTTTTGGTTTCTGACATAACCTCCAGTCTCTTCCTGCAATACAAATAATAAAGATGGTTACCCACTGAGACTGGGAGCCTTGGTCACATGCAGATGCCATGGAAGAGGTAATTCTTGCTAAAAGCTTGGCATTTGCACAATCAGAACAAAGCAAGTTAGGAAAAGGGAGAGAATGTTGAATTATTTAACTGTTTAAAATGAAGAACAAAAAGATTTAAGCTGGTATTTTTGCCTTCTCTGACTAACTGAGCAAACTCAGTGATGTTTTCCTGTAAACAAAAATAACTTTCCTGTAAAGAAAAACAACTGGCAATACACAACCAGTTACTTCTGCTCCTGTAAGCAGCAGTTAATGGTAGCTTGCAATTCAATGGGGTTTTTTTACAAGTTTACAAAGAAAAGGATGCCACCTTAATAAGCTGTGACACAGAGCTATTTTCCATTAGGTTGATCCTTTCAGCTTTTGCAGGCAGAATTCATAAGTCACCCTTCCACCCCTACAGCTCATGTAAATCCAAAATCTGCCCTGAAGATTAGGAAGATTTGCTTGCCTAGGATTTTTAAATTAATTTAAACACTATTGTCATACTGTATAACTCCTATTGAAGACACTCTTTATCCAGAACAAGGATGTTTTTCTTTCCATGTGTATTGTTTTTTTTGAATGCAGACTTCATCCCCATAAATGACCCTGTAATGACAATGATAATATATTTATTCACATCTAATCATATTTGTCAAATATTTTAATATAGAAAACCCCTCTATGTTTGGAGAACATCTTTTGACATCAGTTGAATTATGTTAAGGATTTTCTAGATGCCAGTAGCAGCAGCAGTGAAATATAAGAAACAATTGGAATAGGGTATGGTATATTAAAACACATTTTGTGTTTAAAATGAGAAGAATGAGAGAGTGTACAGTAGAGAGACTTTAGCTTAGGAGAGTCAAGTTGTAAGCCAAAGGAAAGGTAACTGAGATGCAGGGTATTCAGGGTTAAGATGCTTACAAAGAACATGAAAAACTGGCTTATTGACATATCATAACATTCCTGTGTGACCTTAGCAATCCAAAGGCTGAGTTTTCTAAAGAATGTGAGGCAGATAACTCCTTGTTTTCATATATAATTAGTTATAAAACTACTATAGTGTGTAGCTACTACCATATGATTAATTATCTTAATTCATGAATGCTTCTCAAGTATGAGTTTCAAGTGTTAGCATTAAGTACCCCTTAATTTTAAGACCCAATCCTGCAAATATTTATTAGTGCTTGCTGTCATGAGTAAGTCATTGCTCAAAAGAAAACATTAGCCTCAATGGAATTACTTGTGGTGTTGAGTGCTATCCTAGAAGGGAATGTTTTCCTTTTTATTGTTGAGCTTTTATTTTAGCTCACACATATATAGATCATTATACATGTATTTCTATATGTATATACACATCGACATGTTTTCATAAAATGAATGTTACAAACCGTTTTCTTTCTATGTATTCCTTGCTGTCTTTTTTAAGTTGTGAGGGTTTTTTTCTGCTAATGCATCCTAATTATGATTTTCTTCAAGATACAACTAGCAAATGAAAATGCCATGTGTTCTCTTATCATAAGTTTGAGCTGGTGAAGAATGTTAAGTAACTCAAGTCTCATGGTTTTAGGACCAGATGAGTATGAATAAAGCAGTTCATTGCTTTTCTTCCTTTTTTCCCCTCTTCTTTTTTTTTTTTTCTTTTAAGTCTGCATTTTTAAATTCTGCAGTGCTGTTTTCCAAAGCTGAAATGCAACCCTGAGGCCAGTTCAGACACGGTGTGATGCAGGCCAGTTGAATTGACTGGTGGTTCTGCTGTGGATGAGTTAAAGAAGGAATCACCCGAAGCAATGGTAGCTCTCAGAAGGGGGCCTGTCCTTCAACAGTTTAAAGCCTTTGAAGAGAGATTTCCTTTGAGCAATGTGAAGTCTTTGTGGTGATGGGAAACATACATTTGTAATTACAGAAGAACACAGTGTACAGTAGGAATAGTATAAAAACATGCGATTTACAGTGTCTAAGGAGAAGCTTTGATGTAGAGGGCCTCACTGACCTAGTTTGCTGCTGAAAGCCCTAGAAACAAAAGTCTGACTGACTACAGTTATAGGGATTCAGGCTGTGAACAACTTCCTTCTGCCTCTGCACTGCCACTCCACACTAAATGAATAATCTTTTGCAATACTTACTGTATGGAAATACTATATTAATAAAAAATAACTGTGTTTTAAAAGGGTAATAAAGTTTGCTGTGCTCCTCTGGGGAAAATGTGCTAAAAAAGAACCATTGGGAATCAGCATACAGGCTGGGGGAAAGATTTATCTGGGAAGATTTTTTATGGAAAAAAATGCTGACAAATTTCATGCCAGGGCAGCCACCCTTTTGGAGCATGTGGGGGGAGAAAAAAAAGGATGCTTATTTCTGTTAACAAGAGACAGAATGCAAAGCTCAAGAAGTGATGCTGATTCTAGATGGTTATGGTATCAGGGTCTGTAAGAAAGGCTCTGTTTGACAGCAGCCAGCAAGCCATAAGAAGAGTGGATTTACATTTGGGGTATACAATGCTGTGAGCAAATCTGATATGAGATCCAAGACTAGGTATTCCCCTCCACAGGAAGAATGGGAATAGTGAAAGAGAATTGAAGGAAATAGGCTGCCATGATCTCAAACATCCTTAAAACCATCTGTGTGATGTGGACAGTACCAGTGCTCCAGCAGCATCCACCAGCTGTCCACCAAAAGAAGAGTTGCAATTCATGGGTCACCTGACATACGTGGCAAAAACCCTGGGAAATCACACAGGTGAGAGAGTCAGAAGTATTTCATAATAATTTCTGAATTATTTTAAAAATGAAAAATAAAGTATTCTTTATTCCATGGATTCAGGTTGAGATTTTTTAGTAAATTCACCTCAGTTTTGTGTACTAATAGGTTTGGATGGCTACCTCCAGACCATTTCATGATTGCTCTGAACTTGGATGCTGAGTTGAGCTGAGGTGGGTGTCTGGGGGTTTGGTTAGTGACCACATATAAATAATATTGTGCTGAGGTAGTGCTGTCTGCCTTATAATCACTTTGCCTGTGGGAGAGGGCCAATCTGAGGGAGGTCACTGAAATTAAAGTGGAAAACTTAATTACATAAAAATAATATGGGTGTGTTGGGTGCTTTGATGGACAAGGATGATGTAGGAAAAGAAGAATATAAAGCAAGAACTATTTATAAACATTACCTAATGGGAGTAATAGACAACAAAGGATAAATCAGTGACTATTAAGCAGTGTTTGTGCCAGCACAAATACAAACTTTAAAAAGTTCAACCTTAGACCTAGTAAATATAAGGTACTGGGTGAGGTATGAGGGAGACCCTGAGGATCTTGCTGCCTGTAATTCAGCTCTTGGCTAAGACTCCTGTAGTCACCTCCGACTCACCAGTCACTGACCTGATCCTAGAGCAGAACGAGCCTAAGGCTTTTCTAGGTTTGCAGACAGCAGTGCCCCAACCACCTTCTGAGGCTTCACTGAAGGACCTTTGAAGCCTGTGCATTATGCCTGCTCTGCCCCTGTAAATATGTCATCAGCAATAAAATAAATAGTGAAATCAGCTTTTCCAGGGTCAGGTAATTTTTATTTCAAGGTTGGCAGGCACTTATCATTTGGTTAAACATGCTTCAAATTTGGATCTGTTTCAGGGAGAAGAGTTACTCCTCAGATATCATTTCCAACCCATGACCATTATCCAGATGACTTGCTCATGCCTTTTCCAGCTGTCTTTCACAGACATGTCCCTGCCTGAATTTGCTTTCAATTAAGTCTGAAGGGCCCTTTTCTTCTCAATGTCACCACTGTCACCATTCCCATCAAACATTTGCCTTTCATTCCTAGCTAACATTGAAATGTTAGTGGCTGCTATCTTGCTCTCCTAGGTGAGAAGACATCCTTAATCCTTTCATTTTTAGTAAACAATAGAATCTAAAGGTGTAGAGTATTTTTGGCAAATATAAACTACATTTTCCCACTTGACTTATCTTCCTCCTTTAGAAGATTGAGCTGGGCAAGATCTGTTTAACTTGAAGTACATGGAAGGCTGGACCAGTGTATGAGCGGTATTGGAAGTCAGCCACATTAAGTGAAATTTCATGTGGTTCTTATTTTTAATCACATGAGACTTTTCCTTTCACAAGCAATTAGCTGAGCTAAAGGTTGCAGTCCTTGTGAATTTTTGACAGAATTGCCCCTGGATCCTTTAAATTTCTTCCACCCTTTTATAAAGTCCCATCAAGTATGCTGCTAAGTACATCTGTATTTCTGGGAATAGCCACTGTACCTGTCAGTGGTATTGGATAGAACAATATGGTCACAATTACAGCTGGAGACAAGAGATCCTCTCACTTGATCTCACAAACAGGTCTCTCCTCTTTAATGCACTTGTGGGCCTTAACCAAGGCCGAACTCCTCCACTCAGATGCAAGTTTGAGACAAGCTTTGCTCGTGCCCAGGCACCTTTACAGCCTGTCTGCCTTGGCGCCCATGCCCCACGATTGATGCTGAGAGTGGAGTCAGCCAGAGACTCTGCACTGCACACTGGCTGCAGGTAGTTGTGCTGCACATGCAGCCCTAAAGGCATGTGCTAACTTGGAGGGCCATGGGTCCTCAAATTCTGTACCTGGGTCAGAAATTGTGCTTGGGTTCAGCTTATCTCATGGCCTCAGCAGTATGGGGTTGTGTTCTCCATGGAATTCAAAGGAGAATCCAGAGTACAGACTGACCAGCTGTTTCCTAGTTTTTACCCTTCCCCTGGCAAAATACCTCATCTTGTCATACAAGATCTAACACATCAGTCTTCAGAAACAAGAATACAGTATAGGGATTCACATCTGTCTTTGGAGGGATCTGATTTTAAGCATGCACAATTACTTAATAAGCCTTTTTCTCCACAAACACAAAAGTGCATGTTTCAGGAAACCAACAAACCAATTATGAAGACACAACATGGCTTTAATGTTAACTCAGCACTGGGGAGAATTGAAGGCTTGTGACTCACTCAGAAATAGGTGTGAAGAGCATTATAAGAGCAAAGAAGAATCTAACCTGTATAGTAAAAGCTGACCACTGCATGACCCAAAAACAATTTCAAGGAAACACCCTTTAATAGTCAGAGATTCTGTTGAGAAACAGCATATCTGCCCATCTGCCCATCTGCATTTTGAACTGAATATTATGAAAGAGAAACTGCTCCAAGGCCCACATAGGAGTGCTATTTTATACCATGTGTTTTATCTTTATCATTTTATGTAATATTTTTAGCAACATGAAGTATTGATCTTTATCACTAGACACCAGAAATTCTCAAAGTGTGGCCATGTACAGAGGTGGAAGATTATGGCACACGTTACGAGGTGAGATTACCTACCCTGTTTTATGTCTGAGAAAGCCAAGGAACAAAAAGATAAGTAAGCTCCAAAATCTTGAAATATTTTTTCTGCAATGTGGGGTTTGTAGGTTGTAAACTCAAGTAATTGAAAGGATGATTGAGGAACGCTTTATTTAAAATACATGAATTATTATTCACAGCTTTAAAAGAACCCCAAATCAACTCTATAAAAGCTCATCTGGACTAAGATTTCTGAGTTGATTAGCAGTTTCAAGTGTCCCAACTGAATATGCCTAGTTTGAATTGTCAAACTGGTTGGTCTTCAGGAAAAAGCTCTAAAGAACCCTCAAGTTGCATAACCAAAATACTGATGCAGCCAAAGCTTCTGAAAATCTGGGCCTAAAAATAGCCCTTATAAGAATCAACCTAACCTTCCCCTGCCTTATTTGTTTAGAATACACTTTAACTCCTTTTGTCTTTACATCCCCTCTCAATATCTTCCTGGGCACCACCAGGAAGAGCACGACAATTATAACTCCATGGGAGATAGTTATTGAAACATCTTCAAGGCATATTACACTGCAAAGAGCTCAGGTGTGTCCAGCTCTGCGCCCCACAGCACAGCACTGTAGTTAGTGACTGCAGTACACAGCTTTTGGGTCTAGAGCTGATGCACTGAGGATTAATTTGTGTGTCTGCTCAGCCTTGGTGCAAATGTGGTCTGTGTGCTGGTGGTCACATGCTGCTGTTTGAGGCTATTAATTGCTTTCCTTTGGAGCTTGTTCTGTGATCTAGGACTGCAACCCTCTGCAACCACTGACGAAGCAGCAAGTCCAGGGGACTCTTCCATTCACAATAAAACATTTATTCTCGAGAATTTGCTTTTTATAAAGCAAGGAGACAGAAGACCCACTCCAATGTAGTTTTCTCTTTCTATATCTTTTCCCATGGGGCTTTACACAAGACTTTATTGGAAGAATTTTAATTTTATTGGGATATTTTTCTAAGCCACCCCTAAGAAATCCTTTTGAGCTCATTCATGTTCTCTGTGGTGGGGTGTTCTGTTGCAATTACAGACATACAGCAAAACAGTGCAGAGCTGAAAATAGAATGTACAAGTCGTTTTTCTCACTACAGTTCAGAAGGGAGGCGACAGTCTGTGCCACTGCTTCGTGGAGTCACAAGTATCACTGTGGTTCCCCCAGCAAGCCAGGACAAGTGCTTTCAATGCTATTGTGATAATGTCTGGAGGCCTCAAGTAAAATCAAAGCCTCATTTTGTTTGCTTCTGAACAGCTTCTACTTTGAAGAATTTTTAATCCAAAACTTGAATCCTTCACTCACAGTAGTACTGCTTTTGTGCAGAAAGTTGTGCTCCAAAGTCAGGGGGGACGGGGGAAGAAAAAGCCAACATAATTTTCTTTTATTATACATTATTTCTGCTATTTAGGGATAGAAAACTAAGGTGCAAAAGAACTGAAAAATTTTTCCAACCATGTCTTTTATGTTCTAGTCCTGTGCTGATCTACAAAACTATCCTATCAGCTGCAGATTTTGTGATTTTTTTTGTGTAAACAGCTTGCTTGCTAGCCAGAGTAATCACTGTATTTTTCCTGTGCTCTCATTTTAAATCTTTCTTGGGCACACAGAGGTCTGTAGCACATCTTTGCAGTCTGGAGATGTCCATTCAGCCACCAATGCAACCATTCTTCCATTCTGGCTAGCATCTTTCTCTAGCCTTTAAGTAGAGCTGCAAAATTCAAACACACCAATAACGTTTTTCAGACCACACACTCATACACACCTTATTTCCTCACTTTCCCTTTTTCTGCTCATATTTTAGTGCATTGTCCTACTCCATTACTTTCCTATTTGTTTCCAAATCAGCCTTCCAAAACCATACTCTCCATTATCCTTCCAACTATTTTTCCTGTTCCTCCAAGTACATATCTTGCCCCTAAATTGCACATCTTATCCCAGCAGCTTTGCATAACACATCTCTCAGGCCAAGACACCACTGGAAATCCCAAGGAATCACAAATCCTCTGTGCACAGTAGTTCTGTGTTTCTGGAGACTGCTGCCAGTGCAGCCCCCAAGAGATAAGAACCTAGAATCATCTGTTTAGCTGAGATTACATGTTATCCTGTGTGTTGCTCCTGCAACACATAGGTACCAAAATCCAGTGCTATTATCAGCAGTGCCTGCTGTTTAAAGATTGTTACCTCTATCAATAAAAGTTTGCAAGCATCTCTCTGTACTTTAGTTGCTGGCAGATTATTACCTGTAGGACTAAAGGCACACCATTGTTTATTAGCTAATATATAGAAGCACATGCTTTGCAAGCATGTACTTCTATACATTAGCTAATGAACAATGGTGCTGTGCCCAGCACAGACTCTCTGGCTGGTTTTGCCTTGTTTCTTGTGGCAGTGGCTCAGCTGAAGCCTGTATTTTCTGAGCACAGTGAATTAATCCAGCTGCTTTCCTGCGACAGGCCTTAGATTGTTTCTGATTCATGCGAATTGCGTCTGCCCTGTGCTTTGGCAAGACTGAACTCAAGCTGATCAGCTTTCCTACGTGACATCCCCACATCCAGTTTTGACATGCCTCTCTAGAGCACACACCTCAACCCACCCTTCTGTGTCGTAAGATGTCCCAAAGCTCTCCAGCAGTGCAATGGCACTGACTCCCTTACTTGCCACAGCTCTATTACATTTTGAGCCAAGGTCACTATGTAGCTGTAACGTAAGACAGAGTGAACCAAGGAATGGTTTGACTCTCTCCTTCCTTGATTATCTCTCCCCATAGAAGTCCATAACCAAAAGCAGGAAGGATATTCCAGGTTACTCATGGGTGTTAATTTCAGAAACTTGTATCTCATGTACTCCAGAAGCAGATGATAAATACCAGATGCTGATGGACTGCCTAGTATCCTGAAGAGCCCAGGTAGCCTTTCTTTGACTGTGGGGCAGAAGAGGTTCAACACATAATGGAGATCTCTGGAGATTCACTGTTGCCACACTTTTCAAAAGCAGATAAACTATCAAACTCACTGAAGCTTGCTCTTCTTTGTAACCAGTTACTTAGTAGTACCTCCAAAAACTGAGATTTTCCCACTTTTCTGGGTCTCTGTTTCAGTGTTTCAACACTGTCAGTGAGAAGCATTGCTAATTTCTTTGCTGCAACTTGTGCTTTTCAACCTTTGCTGTGCAGTGTCAAGGGATTCTCAATCTGCAACTATCTATTAGGAAGTTGAAAAACAATAGTTAGATGCTCCCTGAATGTTCTAATTTCCAGGCTAAACCCACACAGCTTTTCATATACCATGTCTTTTCATGTCTCTGGTTCCTCATATACTATATTCTCAGTCTCCTTAAATATCTTTCTGACTCACCACCAGATTTCATTCAATTTGTCTGTCAGTCTTTTACTGGGAGCCCAGAAGTGCAAGTAAGATTTGAAATGTGGCCTCACAAGTGTGTAAAATAAAGGAATAATCTCTTACTCCAAGCTGATGGCTACAGTGCTGTGCTGCTCCAGTGAGCTGTTGGATTTTATCCGTAGATGAAGGCCACAGTTTTTGGCTCACATTCAACTCCTTGCTTTTCAGGTCCTTTCCTGTCAGGGTGCTCTGCAGGTGGACAGCCCTCCACAGCCTGAAATGTTCTGTCTCTGTGTGCAGGACTTTACCTTTGTACATTATGGACAGCAGCCATATTTTGTGGTAGACATTGAGGGTAATCAGCAATGGATAAGGTGTGAGGACAGATCCCTACCCTTTAGAGGAATAGGAGACATCTGGTTGAAGACATGTGCTGAAGAGTTCATGCCAGGGGTATGTATGGGACACATACTTGAGCTAATCCCATATCCTTACATGAAGCCATTTGGATTCAGTCAGATTTGACCAAGTTGCAAAACAACACATGGGAGAGCTGAGACTCAACAGAAGCCTGAACTAATGTGACAACAAAAGAAGTAGGCTTAAAAACCCCAGAGAGCTACTGCTGCCTCTCAGTCGCTGAGGCAATCAGCAGTAACTTCCCAATAGCTTCTTTGCTTCTCCTGGATTCTCTGCAGCATTCCAGACGTGCGTCCCAGCAGCACAAACCAGATGTGTCCTTTTGCTTGAGCAGTAAAAAAATTATATTGCAGGCCTCTTGTTGAAGCCCAGTGAAGATGCACCCTACTTTTTATGAGCTTTGATGCTTCTATTCCCAGTAAGGTATATATTTACTGAAAAATCACTTAATGTTATGACTGGACAAAATTAATTGTGATTTAGGTTTGGGTATTCTGGTCCTTGAACAGTACTGAGTAACTTATGCATTCAGTATATATTCATTGGGATTGAGAAAAAGTTCTTAAAAGTATAAGATGAATTAAAACACCTTTGAGAGACTTCCAGAGCTCAAAGAATTCACAGAAATGAGAAGTAATTACCTACAGTGATCAGCTCTCAAAATTTTGGTGCACTTATTAATCTCTAATTATTATTACAGCTTATGGGTTTCTAGAGAGTCTGACACTGCAGGTCTCTGTTGACAAAAATAGGAACTGAAAGTCTCATTTTTTTCCCCTTTCTTGAGCATCTGCATGCCCCTGTCTGAGGGCTTGTTTTCACTACCAAGGAAGGTTATATTTTCTCCCTTTAGGAAAAAAAAACAACATATATTAAGTCTTCCCAGGTCAACTCTGATTTTTGTGACTTTGGCTTATGATGAATCCTGAATACTGTACTCCTGAAATCAAAAAATGCAAGAACAAGGGGGGAAAAGGTAGAAGAAGAAAGATGTAATTCTAGCATACCAACAAACCTTAGAATATGCTGCTAAGAATTTCTCAGCTTATCAGAATCAATGAAAACTTGATTTTTATTAATGTTTGCTCTTAAATTTTGCTTCAATTACCAGCAGCCACATTTTCTGGTAGACTTTAAGATGCTATGTTAAAGTATTAGAAAACTCATACTTATTGTATTGTTCAAAATTCGGACATGAACCAATTTCCATATTCAGTATTCATAGTATTCAGAGCTATGAATGCACTACAGAATTTTCATCTAAAACCTCACTTTGTCAATAACTATATTTTAGCCCTTCCACTGCTCCATTGAACAATGTTTGTCCTTTTATAGCTTGGAGTATACAAATTTCCTGTGATCTTTTCAGATGGCTAACATCACTGATGTGATTCTTATTAGCTGTATAACTGAGGAATAATTGTATCATTGAATACATATTGCATATTTAGATCAGCAGACAGGCCATAACCATTTCTCAGTGATAGACTTACCTGGAGAGGCATCACAATATTCCTAGTCACTAAATCTTAATAGTGTTCCTAGCCATTGTGAGCTCATTGCAGTGTTGGATTCTTAGCTGGCAAATCCTGTAAGAAAAGAAAAGAAATTACCCCTTTGATATGTGTTCTCAGAATTGTACAAGAGGGGCTAAAAAAACCCATCATTTGTATTTAAAGGCAAGTGATCAAGGCTTTATCATGCAAAGCTTATTAAACCAATATGTGAATTTTCTCCCTGTTGATCCCAATTTATATACATGTGTGTGAGTTCAGTAGTTGTTTAAGGCAAGTTGAAATGTTCCTAGAAAGCTGCTGTACAAAGAGTTGATTTCCTCCTGATAACGAAGGTTTTACCAATCTATTTCATTTTAGAAAGGGATCCAAATGAAGTAATTGGATTTGATTCAATGGAAGGATTTCTAAATAGAACAGGTGAAAATATAACTGGCAACAATTAAACACCAATTATCTGCAGTCATCAACTGGTCACCAGCTGTTCTGAACCACATAAAGAAGTACACCCTACAAGGGAGCAGCATATGCTATGGAGAGAAGCATTAGTAAAGACTACAGCAGTGTGAGGAGATATGCAGAAAGTTCAAATCTAATCCAAGCCTGACGCTCTAAGTCTTCCTATGAGTAGCTGTATTTTACAGATTTTCACAAAGTAGAATAGAATGTCTCAAGTTGGAAAGGACCCACAAGGATCATCAGGACATAGTGCTGAATTTTCTCTTGGTTTCACCAGGGCATAATCATTGTGAGCTGCTAAGTTTAGAAACACTTATTCCTGTTTTACTGCAGTCATGGCTTCAGTGGAATTGCTCACATTAACAAGTTGCTAAACTTGGTTTTCCTTGTTAGGCCTGTGTTTGTGCTCAGCTGAGGAGCAGAACCAGCAAACCAGTCGGGCTGTGAGTGGGGACTTTTTGTATTTGTTTGCTTTTTTCACAATGGCAGTAGAATGAAAGCATTTCCAAGTGCCTTCTCAGTTCTCTTCTTTTGTCTGACTGCCTTTTATCCCACATTAATTAATATAATTGCTACAATTTCATAGTCCAGTGGAGACTAACTAATGATACTAGAGCTGAGTGTGCTGTTTCTGCAATAAATCAAGAAAGCAGTTCATATAATACAGCCTTCCATTCTTCCCACCACATCAAATTAAAGAAGATAAATATTTCTTTTTCATGGCTTGGGGTCTGGTGGTTAGATCACTCCCCCATGAAGGGAGGTCGACCAGGGAAGGGTCGATACAGTGCTTACTTCTGTCTGGGGGAAGTTCAGATTGAAAACTTCAGTTCTTTGAGAGAGTATTCAGTGCTCTGCTCTTGGGAGGAACAACCTCTATAGCTTCCATTGAATCTGTTTCTCAGAAATTTTCACGAGATTTATGGTGCCAAAAAAACAGAAGAGAAGAAGGGATACAAATAAGTATCTAGGAAAACTTCCCAGAGTACAGCCGGCCTCTTGCAGGAGTAGGTCTAGTTTTTGTTGAAAAGGAAGCAAACCAAGATACTATCCCTGCAACAGAGACTGGCTGGGCTGCACGTGATTAAAGGAAACCCAAATATTCTGTGTTCCCAGAGGTGGCCTACAAGATAAACCCCTGAAGGAGGGGGAGACCTGCTCTATGAAAAACCAACTCTCCCCACCAGAAGATCACATTGTTTGAAATGACAAAGAGCTTGTCCCAGCGATACCTGGGAAGAGGATCTGCTGGTGCTGCTGCCTCACCTCTCCTGTGAGAGGCTCGGAGCTGACCAGCCCATTACTATTATTGCTTTCCCAAAATGAAGGAAAGAAGGAAAGGGGGAAATATGAGAACAGATTTTTTGTAAAGGGCTTTTGGCACAGCTGCCCAGCCTGGTCACTACAAGGTAAAATGATAATTTGAGGTGAAATAAAGTTAAAAAATCTGTAAACTTCAGCAGGTATCAAGGAAAAAAAAAAGAAGAAGGGGGGATTTGGTTAGATATCATGCTTTCTCAAATCCATAGGTGCATAGTAACACATTCACGGTTTACAGCTGGACTTATTAACAAAACTCCAGAATGTTCTTACTTTTTCTTTTCCTTTTTTCTTGCAATATAAAGGAAATGGAGGGAGGGACAAATGAGACTAAACTTAAGAAGTCATAGGGTAGAGAGTTGCTTCTTCAAAATCAAAACAAATTTCAATATATTTTCAAGAAAAATAGCCTGATTCTTTAAACATAAAGATTATAGAGGAAAAATGGCCTTCATACCCTAAGGTCCACATTATGACAAGACTCCAGTACTATTTACCCCAATTGTCCATGCTGTAAGCAGGCATGGCCTGCATGCAACATATTCAGTCAAGATGATGTCATGCACAGTTTTATATTTGAATTCTTTATGCTGCACAGTAGACTGTTTTTTCAAGGCACAAAAGGTTAAATTGACTGGCATATTATTGGGTAGAGCTGAGAACACGTAAATATTCCACTCCAAGGTAAATTCTGAACCTGACTTTCAGCCAAGTGCATCTCTGAAGTGAAGCTTGCCTAGAGATTTAATGCTTACCATTCCTTTTCAAGTCCAAAAGATTGTGATTTTGTAGAGGGAAAAACCAGACTTGCCACGTATTTGATTTTGTATTTTTATAAGCTGACACCTTACCTTAGGCAAGAAGAATTCTCTTCCTTGTTCTGAATACTGATGTCTAGGTTAGAATTGAGCTGTCCAGAGTGGAATCTACAGCGATCCATAGGGAAACACCTGAAGTCAGCAGGCTGAGGTGTTTGGTGATAGCCACTCAGGGAACAGTAAAGATGAGGAATCAGCCCCTCCCAAATGCTGCTGCTCACCAGGAGTCCATAAACTGGGGTCCTTGGCTTCCCCTGTGAAATGCTGCTGGTTCTATTCTTTCTCATTGATGCTAGGGGTTGTTAGTAAAAGTGCTCAGATACTGGGAAGCAACTTAGTTCTTCCTCTGCTTAAAGTAATGAAAACTCAAATTCCCCACTTCCACAGAAAGTACTTATATGTCCAGCCTATAAAGTGCTTGGGAGAAGAAAAGAAGGGCAGCTGAGGAATGTAGAAAACTTTGCATGCCCTGAATAATCCAACCAGATGATCCACTGGGCTCTACTCTGCTCAGTGTGGATTTATAAGGCCAAATGGGATTTTTATCTTATGCAGGAGGCCCTCATTCCATTCCCACAAAGGAATCAGGCAGATTTTGTTCAAAAAGAATTCACCCTAAATATGTTTGGAATGTGTTATAATCTTAAAAAGTAATTGAATTAAAAATTCAAGACTCATGATGTCTTGAGAGGCTATGAAGAAAAGTGAGTAGAGTTTTTTTTTAATTAAAAAAGACAGTGAAGGAGGGAGGACCCTGGACACTCACAAGAAAAGCAGGCTTTCTTTCATGTAGGAAGAGCTTCAATCACTAGGCTGTACTATGTGGCATAACTGACTGCTCCCTCTTTCCATCTAATGGCTTCTAAATTGTTGTACACACATGCAGCTACTTCTAGGAAGAGTGTCTTACTTTCCATTATTCTGAATCAATTCTTCTCACCTTCAGGAAGAAGTGGCTGTTGAACTCTCCTTTAGCTGAATCCAGGTCACCTAATTAAAAATATCAGAATATTTCTCCCTCAGGTCTCACACATCCCAAGCAAATATTCCTATATAAAGAACAGCAGCAGCAATTGCTTTTTATGCAGAGCCTACTACAACTGGTATGTTTTGGTTATGCTTTGATAACATCCTTGGATCGAAGCCCTAGAGAACTGTGGCAGGATGGGGGGAATTGAGAAATGCTTGATTTTGGATTTTGTTTTGATTTTAACAGGAATTAAGTACTGAGCTGTTCTGTTCTCTCAAGGCAAGGAATTTGGAGTGCCCTTGATGTGTCACTGCTTAAGAAACACAAAAAGTAAAGCTGTTAGGGATCTAAGATGCTTCCTGGATATCTAACAGGAGTTTTCAGAGACACTATTTTATGTCTAAGTGCTTAGATTTCTTTAAGTTCTATTTATCACTGCTGCAGTGCATGTTCTTTACTCTCCCTTCTACCAATATGGATCCATATTAAGTGAAAGGTAATACACCTATAGAATTAAAAAGGGAGGCTAACTTGCAAAATTTATGGCATTAATGGTCCTTCTTGAACCGTTTATCACTTGATAGTTACACATTCAAAAGAGTATTTATATTGACTTTTGTGATGTGTCATACTGAACTAGATGAAACTGATTTCACTCAAATTTATATTTGTCTCATCAAATAAAATTTACTTACTTAAACTTCCCTCTAAATATTGGCCTTTTAAAAACAGGAACTTGTCTTTGAATGACAACAACCCAAATCACTTTCTGAAGTTTATTGATAGGGATATTGGGAAAAACTTCTTCACAAAAAGGGTGGTGAAGCCTTGGAGCAGGCTGCCCACAGAAGCAGTTGGCTTGCCATCCCTGGAGGTATTTAAAAGGTGAATAGGTGTGGGGCTTGAGGACACAAGTGGTGAATTTCACAATGTTGAGATAACAGTTGGACTCGATGATCTTAAGAATCTTTTCAAACCTAAATGACTCTATCATTCTATGATACCATGACTTGCTCTGCTTCCATAGGACCTATTTCTTCTAATATTAGATGTGGAAGTTGGTACTAAGGAAATGAAGGACCTTCCTTGTTATGCTCATCTACTCAGTTTTGTCAATTCTGCAAAGATACAAACACATTTCCATCTGCTCTAGGGGCTCTATTATCAGTCACATATGCTCTGAGAAATACTTCTTATATTTTAGCTCTAGATCTGATCAGATAATTCACAGTGAATAATTTATTTGAACAAATTTAGACTTTGTTTGTTAGTTGTCCAGGAATTGGTTTTGATATTCTTGAATTTATTCATTATTCAAAAACATTTGCTTGGTAGCTTCTATGAATAACTTAATGAGGAAAATTTGCTTGTGTACTGTGTGACCAGTTTGACATGAGTACTAAGAGCTTGGTGCTGTTGCTCAGGTTTTTTAGATACCAAGGCAATATAACATTTTTCTACTTCTTGACTGTGTGAATAAATTGAAGCTGTTGTATGTGAATACTTACATGCAAAAGTTCAAAATTTGCTTTTCATAACAAGTAGTAGACAGCACAGTAGTGCTGCAACTGTGTACATCCCCAAAGTAAATATTTCATTTCAATACTTCCAGTAGGGTAAATAGAATATTTCCTTCTAAATGCAATTTAATTTTTGCTCAAGTGGGTCTAGACAAAGGGGTATATTTTGGTAGCCAGCTTGCATTTGCTGGATGTCTGCTCTTTAACTCCATAGCTGGAAGAAAAAACAAACAAGAGTACTACTGCTGTTAGAAAATAAGATACTGTTTTGACAATTTTTTAAAAAATTCTTTCTTCTATCATCATTGCCAGCTTTTTATTTAAAAATATTCTTAATCTTGCGTCTGTGAAAAGTTAAATATTTGACAACAAAACATCTTGAACTCTGGCTTCTTTTTGGAAAATTGGAACACTTTTATATGAAATACACGATAATTTTTTATTTGTGAAGTACAGTATAAAAAATAGGCAACAAATATTTAAAATGTATCTTCATAGGAATCTTCAGAATTCAGTCTGATAAAACAAATGGAATAATTCCATGATAGGATTGTTTATTTGTAATTTGAGGCTGATTAAGCTAATTTCTCTTTCTTTTAGTAAAAGTTACAGAGGCTTCATCTGCAGTTAGATGTATTAAATCCTTCTGAAACATTCAATACAGAAAAATGAGCAGAAAAAGTACAGTTGTTTTCTGATTTTTAATGTTGTTTCAAGAATGGTAAGCATGAACTTATTTTGAATTTTTGTTCATCATGACACTTGTGTAAGATTGATGAAAATGCATTAAGCAGGATATATTTATCTCCCTTTATATTCCTTTGGAAATGTCATTTATGTAGCACCAAAATGCTGTGTTTTAGTTAGGCTGCTGCAAATTCGACATGTAACTGACAATGATATCTAAGCATTATGCGGGGCTATTGAAGATGACATAGAATGCACAAATATATCAGTACATGAGGGACAAAGTTGGTGAGATTTTAGGAAAAATCTAACATCACTGGCTGAAAGTCATAAGTGAAGTTATGTGAGTTAAATAAAGGAGAGAAAATGCATCAGCAGCAAGACAAAAATCAAAACTCTATGAGACAGTGTATCAGGCCTAGGGAAATAAATAAAATGGGAAAAAACCACCCAAAACGCAAATTCAGGAAACAAATATATATCTATATATATGTATATATGTATAGATATTTGAAGTATAACAGCCTATATATATATATAGGAGTATAACAGCCTATTTCACATGCTTGTGCAGGTTTGAACATTCGATTGAGATTTGAGATATAAGATTTCAGATCACTTGTGTCTGTAAGGGCTTCTCATCTCCATCTCTCACTAGATTTCAATTTGTCTTCTACTTCAGACCACTAGAAATTTTCATGGAAAGTGCAGAACCTTTCATAAGAAATTTAAATCCTTGAGTACTGTGTTGTTAGTTTTTATTAAGTATATATGTAACACCTCTTAAAAATCCACCAACTCTTTTCCTCCTCCCAGGGCTTCACAAAAGGAAGTGGAAATTGTATGCCCTAATTACTAGAAGACAGAGATTTTTTGAAAGACACAATTGTAGAAAGAAACAGACATTAAAAGGGCTAGGGGATACAAAAAAAGACCCAATGTCTGAATGTGATTAGAACTAGACATAAAACAAAGTAAAAGTAATCTAGCTGGTATTTCATATACATTTCTACTTTCCTAACTGACTAGAAGTTGTAAAAGATCCTGAAACATGGGACAAAAAATGATGCTAAATCATTTATCTCACATTTGTATTCTTGAATCTTGCCTTTGGGTTATCTGTGTTGCAGAAAGGTGTGTCCTCACTTGTGCTTTCTGCTGGAATGAAGGAACAGTTCGCTCCAGAGACCTCTCCTGCTGATAGACATGGACATGACAACACCTGCCTTGGTGCCTCCTGGTCTAGCCTGCATCAGTAAGCTTTCCACTGCCATGAGCTCCCTTGTCCTCATTTAAATTATGTCTTTTCATGGATTTTGCAAAGAACTTACACTGGGGACAAATTACTTATATGGCAGTAATAATGGCTATGACTGAGAGCACTATGAGAGAAAAGAGGATGGTGATAAGCACTGTATTGAACCATGTGCAAAAAAAAAATGTTCATCTCCCATGTAGGCTTTGTTCATATTTTGCCCAGTTTTAGTTTGAAGGTTTACATAACTTCAATAATAGTAATAGTAATTTAATAGTAATAGTAATTCAAGTAACAGTTTGAATTTTCGTCTGTGAACTCATCTACTTGGTTTTGCATTACCCCATTTTGTTTTGCTTTTAGCTTTAAATTCCTTCATCTCTCCCTTCTCAACTTGCTCTGCTTTTGTTTCTCTTGTGACACCACAGTGGCAGCACAGTAAAGCCCCACAGAGATCTTGCTTCAATTCAATTTGACTCTCACGTATTGCTCTGTTTCTTCCTGAAATTGCATTGCCATTTCCAGAAATGACATGGCAATATTTCACTTGAGTCTCTTGCCATTTTAAGTGGACCTTCATGTATTTGCATTAATGATATGAAACCAGGCCTAATGGAACTACAGTGTGGAGAAAGGTAAAATTAAATTAGTGTAGCTTATTGTCTGCTGTGCACTGAATTGGCAGAGAAAATAAAATTGTGGATTGCTATAGCATTTATTAAAAATCCTGAGGAATCAGTCCTAAAATTATCATCTAAATCTGTGCATGCTGATAAACAAACAGCAGATATAAAGTTACTCTGCTTGTCTCTGAGGAAAAGATAAAGTTGGTGTGGTGGATTGGCCCTGTCTGGACACCAGGTCCAAAGTTGCTGTAGCACTCCTGTCCTCAACTGGGCAGGGGAGATAAAATATAACAAGAGGCTCATGGGCATAAGGGCAGGGAGAGATAATTCACCAGTTACCAACACAGACAAAAGAGATTTGACCTGGGGAAATTAGTTTAATTAATTGTCAATCAAATCAGAATAGGGTAATGAGAAATAAAACCCAAATCCTGAAAACACTTCCCCCTCTTCTCTTGCTTCCCTTCTTCCTGGGCTTGAATTCACCCCCAGATTTCTCTACATTCTTTCCCAGAAACACAGGGCATCAGGAAAAGTAGGCTGTGGTCAGTTCATCACATTTCTACTTCTCCTTCCTCCTCTAGGGGAGTTCTCCTCACACTCCTCCCTGCTCCACATAGTATGACTCCAGTGGGATTCAGCCCTGATGAACCTTTCCAGTGTGAGTCCTGCCCATGGGCTGCAGCTCCTCACAAACTGCTCCATCACTGGGCCCCTTCCACAGGGCACAGCAGAAGGGTCCAGCACGGTCCCCAAAGGGTCACAAGTCCTGCCAGAAAACCTCCTCCAGTGTGAGCTCTCCTCTCCATGAGGCCATAAGCCCTGCCAGAGCCTGCTCCAGCACAGGCTTCCCATGGGATCACAGCCTCCTTTGGACCCACCTGCTCCAGGGTGGATCCCCCAGGGACACAACTGCCCCACCATGGTCTTCACTATGGGCTGCAGGAAAATCTCTTCTCTGGTGCCTGAAGCACCTCCTTCCCCTCCTTCCTCATTCACCTTGTTGTCTGCAGGGCTGTTTCTCTCAGATGTTCTCACTCTTCTCTCTTTGGCTGTTATTGCACAATGTTTTTCCTCCTTTTAAATACATTATTCCAGAGGCACTAGCACTGTCACTGAATGATTTTGGTTTGACCGAGGCCAGTGTCAGGTCTGTCTAGGAGCCAGCTGACTCTGTTGCATGTGGGGGAAGCTTCTGGCAGTGTCTTACAGAAGCAATCCCTGTAGCCCTTACCATGCAAATGCAATATAGCTCGTGAAAGGCATAAAAAATCTGCATGCAAAGATTTCAAAACTATTTTGCAGTTTTCTCAAAACATGGCTGGTTTTCTTGGTCTTTAGCAAACAACATATGAACTTTTGAAGAAGTCTGACTAAGCCCTTTTGCAATGTTTTAAAAAATTTCAAAAATTGGTGTATTGAAATAAAATATAAATAAACACCATCAACTGTGTGATTCACATTTCTGAGCAGACAGCAGCATTGCACAACAGCTTGAGATTGGAAACGAGAAGGCTCCTACATCCAGATGAACTTCATGGGGATTTCAGGCAGAATATAATTATTTCATATAATTATATTATATACGAACAGAATATAATTATGCAAAGCTGGAATTTTGTCAGGACACTGTGGTGAGCACCTATGCTTTGTGAAAAGCTTATGGGGATTTTTAATTACAATAAGTGGTCAGAATCTTAGTTTGATGTCTCAGCCAAGAGATGAATTGATACTGAGCTACCAGACTCTCAGTACATGCCTGGGTAGTATGAAAATAACAGAACCATTAGACAGCTTGACTCACCTTGTAGTGATGGCAGAATGGGCTGTATCTGAAATCTGGAACAACAATTAAAAAATACTGTTGCTCTTCAACAGAAGAACAGTGATTATAAGGGATGTAACTCTGCATTCAAGATTCTTTCATTCTGGGGGAAGATATGCATCTGCTAAACATGCAGATATGTTATCTGTTCACTTCAGAAACACTTAAACAACTGAGCATCTGTCCTTAAAAATTACCACAGAATGGAATAACTTTTAAGAAGTTATCATGCTGTGGAATGAGTCTTATGATATGAACTCATAATGAGTTGTAGAGCCTTCACTCAGCAGAGTGGATATTACACTGGATAGCTGAATACCCAAAAGTTTCTTAACTGGTTCAGTCCTATCTGTGTAATCTATCTATCTTCTCATGTCACACCCAGCTCTACTGCATCTGAATATCTTCCAAGTCTCTCTGGGGCAACAATTTTTTTCATTATTTTTGTTAATATAATATAAACCGGAGGCTAAAGTATCATTATTTTATTGCTACCCCTGAGATATTTTTGTCAGATGTTAATTCATAAGGTAGCAAAGTTCTTTCAAAAGAACAGAAATTAGAGTTGATGCTTTGGGAAAATGGATTTGAAATGCCCATTAGTAGCTTTTTAGCTTTTCTACACAAGTCGTGTTAGACATTTCTAAAAACAATTTAAAGGATTGCTAGGAGTCCTACTTTCAGAATTTTTAGCAGATTTTTGTTTCTTTTTTTTTATTTGGGCATGCTAACATCTTTGACCAAGATCCTGGACTGAGCAAAGGGTACCTGATTCAAAGTTCAGACTGACACAGATTCAATTTATTTTGAGCTTTCCTGTGAGTGTACATTAGGTTTGTAAAGTCATGGTAACTGACTCAGATTAAAGAGAGTCACTCTCACTGAGTGGTGCCTAGATAGGATTATGAATTGAGGTGCCCCGCATATTTTTTGAAATGTTGGAAGGAGAAAGAAAAAGTGAATTGCTGCCCTGATTTTTGTGTAGCTACATACACAGATGCATATAACAGGCAATGGCTCTCAACATGAGGCAACCCGATTGCCAGAAACTTTAACTCATGCAAAAATATAGTCCAAAGACAAAAAGTCAACTTAACTTTAGCAGAGCTGCTACTGGCTTCAGTGTAATTAAGTGCTAATCGTAGGGGTATGCTGTTTTGCAAGGCTGTAAACCGGTTTCCTGAGCGGATAAACTCGGAGGTCAAAGGCCGGGGAGTTGGATCCGTCGGGGACCGGGATGGCTGCCGAGAAAAGCAGCACACCTGTCCTGTTATTGTGATTAGGAGACAAATGTGAATAAGGCCAGTAAAACAAAGTAACCTGAAAGTCTGGAAAATGTACTGACATAATTGTACAGAGGGGCATGTCGTGCACGCCGTGAGCAGGGAGCCAGGCTCTGCTGGGTCCCACAGGACCGGGACTCTCACAGGGCTCTGGGGCCACTGCCCCAGAAAAGCTGCTCCAACTTCATAAGGTTATATTTTCCAAGCTATGAAAAGAGGATATTATTTAGTAAACTTCACAGAGGGGTTTCCAAGTGCAAATAACAATTTACATACAGCTCTTCAGTATAATAGGATGGAAAGTTTAATCTATAGTAAATAAAAATAGCAGCTGTTCCATGTTTCAAGCTATACTGTGAGTAGGAATTGCAAGAATAGATTCAATAAAAAAGCCATAAAGTTTCATGAAAAAGGTGCAAAAAAACCCTTTGAGAGTAAGTTAAAACAGCCATACTTTATTCATAGGTTAGGAAAGAAAGGGAAGGAGAGAGGTGCTGTGCTTTTACCACCAGAACAGCACATTTATCAGTAAGTAATTGGAGTGTTAGTAAGCACTGGGAGGGAACATCCATCCCAGCATAAAATGCTGGGACCTGACACAGTGAGAAGTATGGGTGTACTGTTTCTGCATCATGGATTCCAAATATTTAAGGCTCATTTCTATGGCAGATAGACTCATATAGTTTCAAAACCAAGTCATTTTTTGACGCATAGAGAATTTTATATTAGCAAAAAAGAAGTAGCTCTTCCCCAAAGGCCAGAAGAAAAGGGAGAAAAACTCCAAACCCAAGAGCTGATATTTCTGCATATTAATATTCAAAATACTCCTGACATATGGAGAAATGATCTTGTCAAACTTCCTGTCACAGGAATAAATGAAACAAAGAATTCCATTATTTTACAAAGGCTGAGATGCTTCTAATCATAAGCAAAACTTCATATGCAGATATTTGTTCTAGCAGCAGATACTGTTAAAACATTTAGTGCTATATCTGGAGAAATGAGAAATATGGACTGGTTTGGGGTCTAAATGAATGTAGCTCGCCCCCATTAGCCCTTGCACTCATCACAGGACACCTCACAAACCTGGGCAGCATTTTCACATCTCTATGACACAGAGCTCCTGCAGACATCCATCAAGAAAGTCAGAGAGAAGACCCCTCCTGTCTGCACAGCTTATTAAAAAATATATATTTCCCTTTCCTCCTACACTGGAGAATCTGATAGCAATGGTATTAGTGAAATGACATCACAGAAGTTGCATTTATGGTCTGATCCCACCTCACAGTTCCTGTGCCTTACATAAATGATGACTGTAGCCTTGCAGTGCTCATCCTGTGTGAGTTCAAGGTGAGATGATTGTGTTTCTCATGTGGATGGTATGAATCTTACCAGTGTATGTGAATACCTGACAGGGAGATTAAAGAAGATGGCAGTTAGGCTGTTCTCAGTTGTGCTCAAAGACCAGACAAAGTCAGGGGGCAGAAATGGAAATAAAAGAAATTCCATTTAAACATAACAGACTCTTTTGCTGTGAGTTGTCAATAGGACAGACATAAAAGTACGTGGAGTGTCCAAGATACTTTGAAGAACCTTGGAGATGTTCAAAACCTGACTGGACATGTCCCTGAGCTCCCTGCCCCCACTGACCCTGCTCTGCACTGTGGGGTTGGATGAGACCATCACTAGGCTGCCTTCCTATTTCAACTGTTCTGAGATTCTGCCAAAATAACCACCAGCCTTGCAACCAGCATGATGATCCTTCTGTTTGAGCAATCTACCTGTACTTTTATTGATGAGGAAAATAACCTCTATGACTTTCATGTCCTCTAGACAGAATATAGGTATTAATGGAAGACAGCAAATTGGTTCGTAATTAGACCTTTACTTTAAAATATTTTTGTTACTGGATTTTTGATGGTGCAGAACTAATTTATGTACAGTGACTCTCCACTCACATATATCACTGCTGCAATAATATATGGTTACTACAGAGAGATTTTTTATTTATAGATCCACAGGGACATTTCAGATGCACAATGCAGTTAGACCTATTTCATGCAACCCTAGAAATTCACACTGGAAAATACCTTAATCCCAAAGCAAATTAACCTTATCTGTTAGATGAAGATCTTCAGGATCTCCAAATGGAGGCTTTCCCAGGCAATCTGCTACTGTACTTGCAGGAAGCTTTCCCTCAAAGCAAAAGTCAATCCCTCTTCCTGTGATTATTTTATCTATCCTGGCCATGAAAAATAGGCTCTTTTCAACAGCCTTTCATGTATTTGAAAGGCTGATGTCTCTTTTCTTGACTGAACAAAGCCATGTTTTCTAGATTTGTGATTACTCTCACTGACTCTCACCTGGATTCCCTCCAGTTAGTCCACATCTTTCTTTAATTTATACAAATTACATAAGAGAAAGGTCTGGCTTTATAGATGGCATTCCTGCACACACAAGGGTTTTTGGGAGTTGGGGGGACAAACCAGAAACACTGTTGGCTTTTGGAACAAAACCAAGCTTCAAAAATATTGCAAAAAATTGCCTTAAAGGGGGAAAAAAGAGTCATAAAATATCCTAAAAGTCTCCAATCCTTGTTCCCTGAGCAACTACTTCTAGTGGTTTAGGGTGCTACTACTTTTCTGCCAGAGGTTTTTGCCTGAGTAGCAGTGTTGGACATATTCAGAGAAATTAAATCCAGGTCAAGATTCTAGCATTTCTAGTTTAACTTGTTGCATAAGACCCCTTCATCAAGCCCAAGAGTTGCTGTTTGAATGAAGCATCTTTTAGAAAGACAGCCAATCCGGATTTCAGGACTGCCAATGATAAGGGATATACCAGATCCCTGCACAAACTATTCCGATGGTTAATTGCACAACCTAATTGCTAGTTTGAATTTTTTCAGCTACATCTTCCAGTCATTGGACATTGTTATGCTTTTGTTTCTAAACAAAAGATTCCTCTACTATCAGAAATATTTCTTCAGCTGCTCAGTGTAATGCAGCTGTCTCAGATGTTGGTTCATTTCTTTAGACCTCTTTTATAACATTTCTAATTTTTGTATTTTATTTAGCATCTTTTGAATTTACTTCTTTACTTGGGACATTGGGGTTCAGTAATCATCTAGTGGCACATACAAAAGTAACTATAAGAGACAAAACCTTTGAAGCTGTTTCAGATCAAATCTTTATCACTTGGGACCCACTGTGTGTGGATTTCTTCAATCTTATGCAGAATGTCCCTTGCACCAACATCTTCCCTTTCATCCAGAAGTAAAGCAAGCTGGAAGTTCAAGCAAGCAACGACTTGACAGCTCAAAGTTCCACGTTAAATGAGTGACTGAAGCAACTTAGTCTGTGACTTAAGGTGTTCTTGAAATATTTGGTTGCTTCTTAAAGTGATGTTGTAAATTTAATTTAATTGTCTTGAAAATTGTCCATATGGTCTTAGCCATAAGAAAAGTGGACAGAACTGTAGCTATCTGTCCCCACAGTGGTGTGGGGAGGTCCTGTTCAGAATCTGCACCTACAGTTTTTCAAACAGTAGCGGTACTGAGTCGTGGCTTCTTCATGAGATTATTTTGTGTCTCGTTTCCCTGGAAACTCTGAGCATAAACAGAATATGTAGGCCTTTTGTCAGCTGAGAATTTCTTGAGATTTGGCAGATTATACAACTAGATACTGCACACGTGCAGATTGACTCAAACATGGATGTGCAATAGGATGCTTTTATCCTGTGTATTTTGAATTTAACAGCTCAGGCATTACAAGTGTGATATTTACCAGATGCATCCAGCCTCTGCATCTGTGTTGTAGAGTCAGTCTGCTGATGCATAGTAAATTTGCCACATTTAGAATGTATCTTACAAATTGTGTGTTCCTATAGACCATTAGGGTTCCTCAAGTCCTGCACTGGATGTGTGCCCTGAGCACAGAAGGCATTGGCATTTTGCACATAGGGGCAACTCCACCTTTGCCCTGTGGCAATCAAAACTCATAATTCATAAATTTCATTTTGTAGAAAATACTTAAAGAATAAATATCGTATCTTACTTTGTGGTTTTAATTCAAACTGATTGATCTAAAATGTGTTTTATCTCCAAGGTGCTATTGTCCTTTTGATTATTTTTTCAGAGTTTTAAGATAGCATCTTAGTGAAAACATGTAGTGTTAGCACTGACAATTTTTCTACCTCTAGGGTTTTTTTTTTTACTTAGCTGTGCCTTTTCACTGTAAAATCAGAGGAAATATATTAATGTTGGCTAATTAACAAGACATTCCACAAGTCCTGAATTGTTTAATTCCACAAGTTCCAAACCATTGCACCCAAAACAGAATACAGACATTTAAATTGCTTATAAACACTTTCTCAGACACTTTTTATTGCTCTTTTACTGTTTGTAAGTGTTACAAGGCAAAGTGAGAAAAGTACTAGATAAGATCACCTATTCCTTTTTTTGCTATTATCATTCTTTAAGGCTATGTTAGATAGCACTTCCTTCTAGCAAAGGAAAAAAAATGGGACCATCATTACAAATTTTATCGCATTAAACAAGGGAAGGAAGGAATCCAAGTACTGTTGAGAGTAGGCTATATGATGATAAGCATCTTCACTATCTGTGCCTATAAAATTGCTTTGATCTAATACACAGCCTTTGATCTAAAGAAATTAGCCATCTTCCCTTCTTTTGATGAGACGAAAGGTGAGACTGTATAGCCAGCTTTAGTGCAGGATGCTCTCTTAGCTTGGTTCACTTCCCATTTTCTCCCAGAAGGCCCATGTGTGTGTGCTGATTCACTCTTAGTCTGTTCTGGAGCAGCCAAATGTCTCCTTTGCAGAGAAGCAGATAGTTCACCCCACGGTCTCCTCCAGCTGGAGTGTTCCAGCAATGCTTACTTTGGGTCCCCTGACTCCAACAGTGTTACACTCCAAAGTCTTTCTCTACTTGTGTCCTGCAACATCAGTCCTTGGCATCAAAACTGCCATGTGAATGGCTGCAGCAGAGCTTTGCCATTATTTGAGGCACACAGGGATAAAAAAACTCCATAACATTGACAATTGTATTTCAAGACCAGTGGACAATTAAAGTGTATCTCATAGTTCATCACTTAATAGTGTATGAGCCAGAGCACACCAACCAGAGAGACAGGACTCGGGATGCAAAGGCAGCTGCCAGGAGCAGCAGTAGCCAACAGCAATTACATCAAAACAATCAAGCAAGAAATTCAACCCATCCAAATATATATGCAAATGAGTGTACTTATATATTTGCATGTGTGTGGGGGGAGTTCTGGAATGTGTTGATCCATTTAGAAGTTCTTCCTCCCTCACCAAGATTTGGAGCAGGACTCCAGCACTACAGCATTGCACAGGGCTAATACTTGTATTGATCCTGTGACTAGCAATGTGTTTTTAGATTGTCTCTCCTCTGCAGAGATTATGTAGCTTTTTAGCTGATAAATAGTTTGGTTTAGGTGAAAGAGTACAAGCTTTCACTTTTTACATTTTCTATTCTATTTCTGGTCTCTTCCTGCCATCTGACTCATAATGACTGTTCACTCTTCTATAGTCTCTTCTAGCTACTTTTGTCAAAATAAAATATCTGGAAATTGGCAAGAGAAAAGGGAATAAATAGAATGGATTTTTTTTCCCCGGAAAGGTAAAAGGATGCAGGGTTTAATGGATTTTAGGTTTGTATTTTATAAATTAAATCATTATATATATTTTGGAAATGGCTTTCATTAACTAGCAGGCTGCTCTTTGTACAAATTATTCATTGTTAATGCTAAAGGTCCTGATCAGACCTCATCTCACATCTGAAATGCTTTCACAGTTTTGAATATCCTCTATTTAAAAGATAAATCAAAACTGAACATGGTGCAGGAGGAGTGTTTTCAGTCCTCTGGTCCTCCCTGTTACTTACAATGAAGACACCAAAAAGGTTTTGTTTTGATTTACCTGGTAAAGCAACAATTGAAGAAAGAGCTATAACTAAATCAAAAGTATAAGAGCAGGCCTAGTAAAAAACTGTTTAGACTAAGGACCAAGTACAAAAGAATTAGGAATAAACTGACCATGAATAAACTAAGAATGAAAATTAGAAGATTCCTTCAGATCAAAAGAGTAGTGAGGTTTTCATTCCCGTGTCCAATAAGAGTGGTAGGATATAGCCAGGCCTCCCATTGTCCCCTGGCAAAATTCATGGGCAACACCAATGTCCCACTGCACTTCTTCCCCATTATCTAGTTTATGCACTCCTAAAACAAAGTGGCTCAGGTTTGACTTCAGCTCTGAAAACATTGAAAATCTCCACACTTTCTTTGGTTATTCCTAGATTACTTTTGTATAAAGCATGACATCAATAAAAAACTAGTACCTGAAACTTTGTATTTGTTTGCATTCATGTAGATGTTGAAGTAGTCTATAGATCTGAGGACGATCTCTGTGTTGACCTCAAGTTAAAAGAATGTAATTTTTATTTATGCCGGTAGACACTATGGTATATCACCAAAATCTCCACCAAATCTTACCAAAATCTCTGGGTTTGCTGTGTTCCCATCAAAATAAATGTATTGCAAACTGTATAAACTGGAAGATACAATGCCAAAATTTAGGGTTTTTTCCAAACATGTATGGTTTTCATATTCATAAAGATTTTATTATAGCTTAAGTTTGCTTTGATTACCTTCAGCTCCTAACTCACCTCAGATACCTTTATCATCTTTCAGGTCTGAACAATTATTATAAAACAGTCTGTCTCTGGTATAATCACAATGTAAAGTATATTTTTATGTTTAATATAAGGAAATTATGCGTTGAAAAGTAAAGAGACATATAATTAATAACAAACCTGGCTAATGATAGCTAAAATACATCAAAGCATGCTCCAGCCCATTGGCTAGTATATATGCTTTCGGCAAGCTAACTTCCAAGCAAATTAACTTCTTTTCTAGCTAGGGATCTCCTTGAATTTTATAGTGGGAGATGCTGATTGAAGCTTTGATTCATTAATAAAATGATAAATCCATGTCATTAACTCATGTAGTTGATGCATAAGTTGATGAAGGATCTTCCTGTTACAGTGTTTTACTTCATGACTGCCAAGCACATGGTATTCCCATATGTGTTCAAATTCAGTCATAGTTATGGAGTTTGGGCCATTTATTCTGGACTTGGGTCAAGGACTTATTGTAACGCACAGAGGCTCTTTTGGGGAGTTACCTTGACTGCTGATTTCTTAGGAATTGTTCCCATTGGTTTATTTTACTCATCTATCAGAAGCAAAATGATGTCTTAGATGGTTTGCATATAATTTTTATGGACCTGTGAATGTTTGTGGCCAAAAGCCACTTCAAGGACTATTCTGACCTTTTGAATTATGCATTACACAGACCTCATTCGGTGAAGAGAATCACTAGGGTCTGCTACCTAGATTCTATCCAGTGAAGTAATACAGAGCTGAATTACAGCTTATCCAGCCTAGAATTAGATTGGGATCTTCAAAGAAATCACAGGGAGCTCAGCACTATAAAACGTCTGCTCATATTCCTACTTTTGAAACCTTCACTGTTGAGTTTACTTTGTAGACCTGAATCTGGGTGAGGAAATGATATCAAGAAAATAATTACTGGCAAAGTTTTGAGAAAGACCTTGCACAGGTCTTCATTTGTTTATTAAGTTCTTTCCTGATTCCTGTCTACGCTGTGGCTAATAGCTAAGTGAATCATCAGGATGAAGCTACCATTTTTTTCCCTATTATCAAATGTTTTGAAGATGTCTGTGCTGTTCTGTCCCCTCTAACTCACTGGGTCTTGTACATTGATTGTTTATCTCATGAAGATTCAATGACATCATGCTTCCTTGCCCTGGAGGGTTGGGCCTAAACTGAGCAGAGCAGAATTACAGGGTTTCAAGTAGTCCTCTGTTCAAAGTGTCTTTAGCCATGAGTCAATGTTCCTTCAACTGATGCTGTATTTTCATAGCATTGTTCAGCTGTAATGATGAGAAGCTATTGCACAATTAAGATAGATGCAGTCTTGTTTCCCTGCTTACTAATCTGAAGAAGCTCTTTTGCTTTATGTTTCACCTAACAAGAAGTGTAAGGTGGAGCTTTGAGAAGATGAGAATGTGTTCGGACTCATTTTTTGAGGGAGTTTTTTCAGATGGCTCTGAAATCATATATGGCCATCATCCATTATTAATAGCAAATTTAACTATTATAACAACTCATTTCTCCATCAGCTGAGTAGCATTTCAGTTAGATGCTTGTACTGAAGTACAGAGAGAGAAAGTATCACTATGCCTTACTACATCCTCATTTTTACACCTACTCAATCAGAATCACTTAGTTCTCCATTTCTGCCTCCTACTGCCCTGTAAGAATTGCAGTAAAAGATTTTTCTTAGGTTATGGCCACCTGTCATAACTCACTCTTCTCTAATTCTGAAAAATGTAATTAAATAGAAATACCACTTACTTGTATTCTGACTTCAGTCTAAACATGGTATATTCACCTGCATTACAGCAACCAATTTGTTACAGATCTGAAGACATCCCTACCACCTCTGTTAAAAGGCAAACCTTTGCAAAGTAAAGCAATAATAATATTTCTCATTTGCATAAGTCTAAACCTGAGGTCACAGCTAGACACTGATTTTTGTTTTCCATTATAACCTAAGGTAGAAACAGTTGTGTTTCAGGAGCTGGTTTATGAGTAAATCTGACCCTACAGGCAGCAATACCCATCAGAGAGGTACAGCAGGAAACTTCACCTTGCTTTATACAAATCAATGTGCCATTTTTTTTAAATTGTGCAAACTAAATGCATGATAAATACAATGGTGAAATTAAGAATGGAACATGAATTCCTTCTTTTGTGGTTGAAAAAAGAGTCAATACAGCATGCCAGGTGACAGACAGGGACTCTACATCCCAGAAAGGGAACTAAAAAAAGCAAAAGGAGAGGCAGAGGACAGGACAGATTCTTAAAGACATGGGCCATGTCAGAGGCAGGGAAGAGAGAAGATGCAGAGTAGAGGATGAGACATATACTTGAGGCCCACAGGGATTTGAGATGATGTGAAAGGCCATGGCAGAGTCTGGGAGAGGATGTATAACTTACCTGGTTGGGAAAGGCAAAGAAGAAATAGTCATGGCTTCCTATTGAGGATGTGGGAAATTGATCTTGTGCCAAAGCATCTTCTAGTGACTTCCAAAAGCTACATTAACTTCATCCTCCTCCTACATGCATACACTCTCTATCACAAGTGGTTCTTCTCATTTTGTTTGGGTTTTTTGGTGTTTTTGTTGTTTGGGGGCTTTTTTTAATACACTAATTTTTTTCAAGTTAGCTGAAAAGAAAATGTCTCTGTTCATATAAACACCAAAACCTGTTTTCCTTCTGTACCAACACAAATGCAAAATTACATTGACACTTTTCACATACAGGAATTTCTGTAAAAGAGACTACTGTTTTGGAAAAGTGAAGGGAATTAAAAATTGGATAATTCAAGGAAGAAAGCAGGCAGATAACCAGATGACCAGGCAAGAAACTGGTTGCCCAGTCTGTACAAGGCCATAGCAAGATCCTGCTCACTCTCAGATTTCTCTAAACTACTATGTCTCACTAGCTTTTAGTCCCAAGAAATGACTGCTTTCTGATGGTTACCTAGGTCATGGGAAAATGTTCTCAATAAATTGAGAGCACAGACATGTATGCAAGGGGGAATTTGTATCTGCAAGAAATGTCACTCACTCCCACTCAACCCAGCTTTGCTGTCCTCCTGCTGACTGCAGGAACTTGTAAGGTTGGTACTATATGAGCATCACTGTTTTTTGTGGTATAAAATGAACAATAGATGCATCTAATAAATAAGTGGAGTTTGATTAACATTGTAAGGTCACTATTTTCATCAACTCCATGTGCAGAGACATTTTCTGCCCACCCTCCCCCTCCTGAAACCATGTCCTTGCCACAAATACAGTTAAAAATTGTTCACCTGAGAAATGGATTAGGACAGCATAACCTTGCTGCAGCTGCTGCCAGGTGGGAGCTTTTAGCTGCATCTAAAGAGTTGTATCCTGTGAGCTTCACGAGCCTGTTGAATTTAGAGAGAATTCAATAAAGCAAACTTCAATAAGAAGGCACAGCAGAACCTTCAGAGCAAACCAAGCACCAAGGTAAAAATTTCATTGACAGAACAAGGCTTTTCAGGTTTCATCATGATAGTTAATCTGGTCATTAGAATAACTTACTCCTTATTGCATGGGAGGCACTGCTAGCTACTGGCTTAAAGACATGATTGTATTTATCCTTTTGCATCCAAAGTGTACAGTCCTTGCCTTGAACTTCCACCTGTACTAGACCTGACTTCTTACAAATCTCTGCTTCCAACTGTTCAACTATTCTTGGGCTCAGGGACTGAATTATCCAGGCAGAAGGTGCCATGCCAGGATTACAAATGCATTACCCACTGTGCCACAAGCTGGGGAGCATGACTATTAAAGTATCAAAGTCAGAGATTTTTATGAGAAGAATGAGTCATAGAAGCAATATGTTCTTTTCTTTCTCACTAAACAAAAGAAGAAAGACAATGACAAAATAAAACCATCCCTCTTATTAAATGGTAACATCCAACAGTGAAAACTTAGTCAAAAATATCTTTCTGTACGTTCCCTCCCTGTCAGTGTATGCCACTGAAGTGGTAGGAACCACCAGTGTGGCACTTTATAATAAAAATCCTCTATTAAACTGTGCTGAAAATTTGGAAAATAAGACTACTATTTTCTGCTGTTCATTCATATAAATTTGGTATGTCTCCCATTTATTACTATTCTCATATTTTCTCTTTCCTGTAAAAAAGTAATTGTTTATATAGACATTTATTAGAAGTTAAATATTTCTTCTTTATCTCATAGCCTTGAAAAATAGTGTGCAACAATCCCTGATGGTATGATCAAATTTGTTATATACTTTTATCACATCAAAGCAAGTGGAATTCAGAAAAGGATTGGGAATCACAGGTGTTGATAGACATAGGGCTATAAAAGTAGGATGAAAATAGAAATCTGAAATTATAAAACTTGCAGACTCACACCATGCTGAGGTGTGTTCACAGAGCCACAGATGAATGTTGTGGTACTAACCAACGCTGACCACTGCACCTACGTTACACACTGTTCCTTTGATTTAGAAGCCCAGATCCATCTTCATCTTCTGCAAATCAGATTGCTATTGAAATGCTTTTCTTTTTGCATTCAAACATCTACCTGCTCACAAAGTTTCTAGTAATTTTATGCAACAATTTACTTTTTCAAACCTATAATGGACATTGATTTAATCCTGCATCTGAAACTGTCTTCCCACAGCAATATATAGACTACTGGTGTGCTATTTGTTAATCTATATCTCTACACAGTGG
Source organism: Acridotheres tristis (assembly GCA_037013685.1). NCBI lineage: Eukaryota > Metazoa > Chordata > Aves > Passeriformes > Sturnidae > Acridotheres > Acridotheres tristis. Next base: position 135,277,419 of record CM072886.1, on the reverse strand, counting down.
TGATATTAATGTCACTATTTCATTTTCTGAATATGGGTTCTAAAGCAGGTATGTAAAATGGAAGGGTTTATGGATCCTCTCTCTGGATGTGTTCATATATGTTTTGGATGTGTTCACCACAACATTTCTAATGCCATTTTACACAAAGTATAGCATAGACAGATTACAGAATGGTAATTTAAACCAGGATGTGTTTATATAATATAGGGGTCCCAGCAAAGTCATTTGACTGAGTGCCCCGTATGCAAAGCATGTGACTGAGCAAGAGACTGTCTTCCCAAATTCCTTTCTCATTAAGAATGGGGCGTGGCAAGGAAAGCATGTGTGACTGCTTTGGAAAAAACGTATTAGCCAGATGAGCTTGGGATGGCTGTATTCTTTGGGTGGCAAAGCAATTGAGTAAATTATTCTGGCCATTCTGAATATGTATCAGCATGGCCTTTGTACCACATCACACAGGCACTTCTGTGTTGTCCCAAATGCAGCAAGGAACACAGGCCGTTATATTTTTTGAACACAAATTTTTAAAATTTTGAAAATTATTCATTAATGCAGGATTCCCTCGTGAAAAAGAGTTGCTTCACAAGAGATATAGAGGGGAAAATGCTATTTTAAACTTAATCTAAGTTTTTTAGGGAAAACAATGTATTCACAACAAGATACAGGTATTTAAAAATTAGTACATTTTCGTACAACATCCCTTCTATAGGTCTTTAGTTTTGCAACCTAGCAGTAATGAAAATTTTGTTTTTATTTGTGATGATGATGTGAGAAAAAAGGAATTAGGAGTTAATTCTAAAGCCCAGAATTGGTGTATGTAGACTAGCAAATATAAGGAAAATAAATTATAAACCTCATAAAAAAAATACAGGCTAGAAGGTGTCATGAGAAGAAATAAAATGGGTAGTTCATAATTTGATTGTCCATCCTTTCACAAATTAGATGCTGCTGTACAGCAAGAGCACTCTGAGACAGACAGCTCTGCTCTTGAGACACAATGGAGCTGTTCACAGCACAAGTGAGAGTCCAGTTCTCCTGGGCAGGATGAGCAGGGCGTGCTCACCAGGCAGTCCCTGGCCTTGGGTGCACACTCACGAGAAATGAGAGCCCCTTTCCTTGTACAAAAGGTTTGATGCGCTTCTCTCACTTTCCTTTTGGAAACATGCAGCTTGAGAAACATAAAATGTATTTTGGGAAGGGAAGACACATTTTTGGGAATGGCTATGCTCCCAGAAGTGATTCAGGGGTTAAGGAAGGTAAAACAACCTGATCCATTTTTTTAAAGTGACAGGTTCGGAACTTTGAAAATGCCTGTGCTGATTTGTTAAATTTTGATGATGTACTTGAAATAAGTGTTCTGTTCTTGTTATATTCATTATTGCAAACCTCCTCACTTCTTTTCCCTCTTCTGTCCAATTTTTTACATACAGGTTTCACAATGGAAACTCAATTTATGGTTGAGTTAAAGCTAGAGCCCAGAATAAAAAGAAAGAATTAACCATACTTAATATTATTTTGCTTCCGAAAGCTTTTCAGCTTAAATTAAAGAATGCGTCTACATTTTTTAGACTTATTTTATTTAATTGATCCTTCAACAATGTTTAAGGGCAAGATCAGGACAGATTCCTTCCCGTCCTGATGGTAGGGATAAAGGTACAATGTATGCAAAGCAGTTGTTCATAAGGGGGGGTCTGAAAATCGTGAGGAGCAATGGGTTATAAAAGGTTACATGAATCCCAGGATAAACAGCTCCTGCCTAGTATGGCAGCAAAAAAAGCCAGTTTCTTGAAAAGGGGGATAGTTGGGACACACTGCCCACATTTAGGAGTGTTCCTGAAATCCAGCAAGTCTCAGGCTTGATCTGAGCATGTATAATACATCCTATATTGGCTATAAAATCTTCTAGGCTTTTAAGCAAAGCCCTCCTACTTTCTCACCAATGCACTGTAAGAGGCTCTTTCTAGTGAAGTCTGACTATTCTGTAGGGTGAGTCAACAATGTTGGGTTTTAGATAAGCCTTTGAAACTGAAGTGTTATTCTAAAAAGGAATTTTCTTAAAATGGGTCTTCTCATTTAAAAATTTATTGGTATTGAATAATAACTTTTTTTTGTCCAACTAGTTTTTACTTTTTCTTGCTTGTTATAGCTTTGCAAAACTGATATTAGAGAGAGAAACTGGATTCTGTTCCATCCTGCACATTTTCAGCAGAACCCATGAAAGCTTCCACTCAGCTGTGAGAGAATAAACTTGCAGAAAATACCAAATTTGCAAGTTCCATGGAGAACTTTTATTACTCGAATAATATGTCTACTTGTGTGCAGTACAATACACATTTCCTGTAAAATATTCTTCAAGACTTTCATGACAGAGATAGCCAGACCGCAGTCCTGTCCTTGACAGGCATCTTGTAAATTTCTCTATACAGATGTGGGGCAGTCCACAGGAAGAAGCAATTCCAGGGATTTTTTTCAAGGAAATTTCTGAAAGCTTTTCATGATTGAAAAAGGGATTTCTTCATTAGAAATACATACATTTTATCAAGAACTTAGCAGGAAAAGGCATGTCTTCAGAGAATTCTGTTAAAAATGAAAATAAATTCACTCAGTATTAGTCAGGACACTGGCAAGGCCTAGAAGATGCAAATTAAAATATTTTCTGTGCTGAAGTCATGGCATAGATAAAATGCATGAACAAAAGCCATTCACAGCATTTTTACATGTCAGGTGATGGGTTTGCTGCCAGTATTTTTTTACATAGGTGCTTGCCAGTTTCACGTGTTAGACAAAGCAAAAACATGTAAAAATTCATCAGTTCTGAAGAGAATGTTCTGATTTGCTGACTGGGCTGCTGTAGTTGTTTTTTCCCAGCAGCAGTACTCCAGCTAAACTCTGATGTTTGCCCTGTGGCAAAACTTAGTAGGAGGTGTTACTTCTCAAGTACTAGAACAATTTCTTCACCAGTCTATGCTCAGCTCTTACTTTGGGCTTTTCACTCTGCCCTGATTGATTAATGATGCATAGGACACGGCATGGCACCTGTAAGACCAGCGAGAACATGTTTCACAGATGTTGATTATGTATTCACACTATAACAGAAACTGCTGCAAATTAGCTGTCTGACTATTAGGTAGCTAGATTTCAAATTTGCTCTTTTGTGACTTTATTTGCAAATGCCCCTATTGGGTAAAACTCACCTTTCATGTGCACACACTTCAACATAGTCTCTCTGAAGCCCCATTCTCATCATGGGGAGAAATCCTTCTCTAACAGTTATTCCACAATCGGTTTTCTGCTCCCCCATGTCATTTGAGCATCTGCTTTGCTGACACTGCTGGACTTGAAAAATTTCAGTATCAACTTAGTTAAAGGAAAGTTGATTAATATTTCCTGAGAATATTATGATCACTTGCCATCTAGATGTCAAATAGCAGAGACAATACAGTACTTTAATGTTTCCTAATGAAATCTTAAATTGTGAAAGGAAATAGAGCCTGATTCTTCCTTCAGAGATGAGCCTATGTCTATGATTTCATTTGGCCTCTGTAACTCCAAACAGTATATCTCTTTGTGGCTGGTTGACCTTGGCTGGACACCAGTTGCCTACCAAATCATTCTCTTATTCTCTGGTGTGGAGTTCTCCAGGAGCTGCAGGTGGATCTCTGCTCCTCCATGAACTTCCATGGGCTGAGGGGCACAGCTGCCTCCCCATGTTCTGCCCCAGAAGAATCTCTGCTACAGCACCTGGAGCACCTCCTGCCTCTCCTTCTCCACTGGCCTTGGTGTCTGCAGAGCTGTTCCTCTCGTGTTCTCACTCCCATCTCTTCAGCTGCAATTGCCCTGTTTTTTCCCCTTAAACACCTTATCCCAGAGGCACTACCACTGCTGCTGACAGGCTCAGCCGTGGCCAGCAGTGGGTTCCATCCTGGAGCCAGCTGGCACTGGCTCTGTCAGACATGAGGAAAGCTTCCAGCAGCTTCTCAGAGAAGCCAACCCTCTAGTGCCCCCATCACCACAGCCTTGCCACACAAACCCAATATAGTCTTCCTTCTAATCAAACTCCCTTCTTTCCCCTTTCCAATATATATTCCTAAAAAAAAGTCTCTTCAGGTGAGAGTGCTGCTCATCAGCTGCTATGACATCTCACAGTACCCTCAGCCACTTGGATGGTAGCTGCAGTAATTATGAACTATTTGGTTCTTTAATATCATTAGAAATATTACTTGCTTTTTAAGTATAAAACATATTTAGCAATAAAGTAATTGAAAAGCAGAAAGCAAAAGGTTTAAAGGTTTATTTTAAGAAAAATTTACTCTTTTGAAGTATTTTCCATACCACGTTTTAAACACGGAGTTCTGTTGGAACAGACCTGTTTTCCTCTTTTCCTAGTCTGTGTTTGTCACTCAAAATATGACTTACCTGAAGTTTCCCCTTCAGTGTTAACTCTCTCCAACATTTTACTGCATTGACTAAAGGGAGAACAGCCCATTATCCCTCTTATGTTCTGGTCTCTGTTTATTTTGTCTAAATGCTTCTTTAAAGGGTTTATAATTCCAGTGTCACTCCCTGGCAGTTTACAGCTCATGCTACAATTTTCCAGGCATCATTCAAAAATGTAATATATTAACAGAGAAATCAGCTCCATCAGATCCACCAGATTTGGCTCTAGATGGTGAGGTACCAATTTCTGTACCACTCTGCCAAATGGCATACTCCTGCTTTCCCTACACACTTTCCTGGCAGTCCTAATTGGCTTTTCATGCCACTGGAAAAAATCTCCCTTTTTTCAGTGTTTGTAAGAAGTAAAAGTACGTTACATAAGTTTTACCAAACAGACTTTTTTTTTGTAAAGCCATAAAGAAGAGTACGTGTATTTGGCAATGAATTAAGACAGCTAGAAGAAAGCTATCAATTTTAGCCCTTTCATCTGGCTCTTGACAGAAGAGATATATCCAGATGACAAGATATTCTTTCTTCCTCATATAGAAAACATAAGGTTTACAATATGTACATGGAAAAAAAATCTAGTTAAAATCCCAGGCTAGTGTGTGAGGCAAATTAGGTCTATCCTTTCAGAAGCTTTAATTTGTATGTGTGTTTTCTGGAAACTTTCTGATGTCAGCTAAGAAAATGTTCCAGGATCTGCTTGTATGAATGCACATACAAGTAAATGCCTTTTGCATCATAAAATGAGTCCTGTACACCAAATATAGTCCTCTCAGAAGCCTCATGCCTGATTCTGATCTCATACCACTGTTACACCAACCCAACCAAGAGATCAGAAACAGGAACAAGAAATCAGAAATTCCTTGTCTTTTGACAGTAAGTAGCTTAAAAAAAGATATGCCATGAGTCTCAAAGGAAATTATCCTGATGGACAAGTTATTTATTGGCAAAACTGCATTATTTTATGGCCCTGATCCAGTGGACGACTTAAGCATGTGCTTACTTTTAGCATGTGACTATTCTCATTGCTTTCAATACAACTTCACATATTTAAAGCTAAGCTATGTTTAAGTGCTTTGCTGGATTGTGGCCTGTTTCTCCTGTCAGTAACAGGAACTTAATGGAGATTATAGCTGCTATGGAGAGATGATATAAGTTCAAACAACTGAAAAAGATCAGACTGCATAGGACTTTTGAGTTCTATCAACCTTTTATATATTTTAGATCAGAGGACACTGACTCTCAGAAACTGCAAGTACAATTTTCTTATTGAATGAAATTTATTTACTTCATCACAAGTATCCTGGAAAGTCTCTTTATTCATAGGCATTTCCAAACTCAACATTTATGATAATTTTCATTGTGGAATAGCTGTTCCCCTGGCTGATCTTGTAACTCATAAGGACTGAAAGATCTGGAATAAGACCAGCAGGCTTTGTTTTGGTATGTATACAACATAGTAAAAATTTTCTATCTCCTAGTTTATCTTCATCTCACAGGTGTACACCAGGTGTCAGATATGTCTTTCTAGCAAAAGAATATTTCTTTATGAGATGTAGATTATTTTCTGTGTGGGCTTCCTAGGACAGAGATTTAATAAATGAGCTTTTCAGCTGTCTCCTGTAGTGACTGAGTGCTTTAAGCACTTAGGGTGAGGTTTGCAGTTTGAGATTTGCAGCTTGCAGCTGAGCTCTCGGGTGGCTTTCTTCCTATGGTCATACTGTTATCTCATTTGAAAAGGGCCTGAAGGTGGACTGGGGAGCACTGGCAGATTATCATGATTATATTCTTTATTATAATATGTTTTCCAATTATTGGAAAAAGCAACACCAATTCACTTACACTTCCTACTTCAACTTCTATGCATTACCTCCCAGGGTCATTATGAATTGAAGTTGTACAGCTATATAAATGACTATAAAGTCGTACAAATTACCAGGTACTGTTATCTGCCATAACTAAGTTGCTGAAAAGATATATTCCTTTAATGATCATAGTCATGAAACCTCAGAAAGGTCAGTGGATTCAGACACCAAGAAGCACTTTTCTGATAAATAGGAAAATGTACGTATCACCTCTGGTGGTTCTAGTGCACTTCTAAAGTAATATTACACCCTATATACCAGATACACAATATATGAGACCATGTAAAGTGCCTCTGCAGTACTGCTGTTCTATTTCTTCTACTCTGCTGCCAGACTATCTATACACAGTAATATATTTTATTGGAAAGGCTTTCCCTGTGGTCATCTGAATGCTGTCATACTTCAAAATACAGCACACTTAGAAATTATGTGCAGCTGAGAGGCAGCTACAGATATCTTATTTCTAATGAAAAAGCCTTCTGTCTCAAGCTTTTGAGGCATACAAGTCTGGGTATGCCTGAAAAATTAGGCCACTGTGTGGTCTGCACAAACTGCTGTCTACTGAACAGCTTGGGGCCAGATTTTTGTCACTGCATCAACTCAGGTGATGAGTTTTCAGGTCTTGACATACATATGACTGGACTGAAAAGCTGAACCTGAGCTGTTGTGTTAGTCCAAGTGTGGCATTCATCTGTATGTTACTGTGCTTCATGTGACCAGGTCACATAATCCTTCTTCTGATGCATTGAGACAAGAATAATCCACTCCTGTTCACTGCTCAAGAAGTTGTCTGAGTGTCTGGGTATGTGAGGCTGGAGCTGTGAAAAGGCCCTGAAGAACTGTTACATCTCCATGCTTTTTAGTTGTGTCCTCATTTGCAGATTTAGGCTTTTAATATGTCCCTATTTATAAGTTGAAGACATTGCTAAACTCATGTTTGGTGAAGTGAAAAATTAGTAGCAAGTACCCAAGTATAAGTTTACTCTGAAGTGAAATTAAGTGGAACCTTAGTTCTTGAGTTATTTTGGGAAATGTAGCCCCACCACGCTTCCAGGCCACCTGGCAAAAATTGGCCCCTGAGTTCCCTTTTAATATCAAAAGCTATAATCACACAAGATATCTTTGTTGTCAACAAGGACAAAAGGGACACTCAGCACTACTTTTTATAGACTTTTCAACTTGGCATGCTCGTGCTCCACAAATCAAACTGATGGTTTGTTGAAAAATGTATTTTTGGTATCTATAAATCTTGTCTCACAAAGCTGTTGATACAGGTAAAGGTAACTGAAATGTTCTTCTGATCTTCAATATTTGAACATATTTTTTTTTTCATCCCTATGAAACTTATTGACAAAAAATTAATGGACTTAATGAATATATATTAAAAAGTATATACATTATAGATTATTTGTAAGACAGATAAAGCAATACAGCTCTACCTAAAGCAATAGCTGAAGCTATATGCTTTATAGCTTTCTACAGGTCTTGAGAATAATGGAGTGCTCAAAGTTACAATAGGATTAATATAAAGTATAACTTGACGGCTTGGATAAAACAAATAGAAAAAAGTTCACAATACCACAACTTTTTAATAAAGACAGTGATAAATAGTTTGGCTATCTTCCTCTGTACTGAAGAAAAAGAGTGCCAAACTCTAAAGCACAGACCAAGTTACTACACTTAAGCAAGAATACTTTTCTTATGCAGAGTATATTCCACCCATGACAACATCAACTGAGAACAAATGGGTTGTGTGAAAAGCAGCAACAAGAGAAGCAAAAGGCAATTCAAAATGTAATTTAGTTTTCTAGAAATTTTCATTGTATGTATAACAAGTAAAGGAAAAGCATTAATCTACAAAAAGGGAATGAGATCCTAAACTACATATGCAGGAGTTTCTGATTCAGAAATAAATTTACTCAGCTCTTAAGAAAAGAAAGTTTTAGCAAAGCAATGCTGAATTCTGAATAGAAACACACACTATCTTAACGGCTTTCAATGCTAATTTTAATCTAGGAAAAATGATTCTCAAATATATACAAATGTGATAAAACAGTTCTTTAGGATCTGACCAAAATTGTTTTGGGCATCATTGAGTAAAGTCCAAGAGTGTAGAGATTTCATTCAAGACATTGCTGAATTCTCCAGCTGGGAGCATAACCTGCATACATTTGATAAACTAATGTAATGAGCAAAGTACTTGATGATCAGTTTCTAGTAGTATTAGTGATTAATAAACCCTAAAGATTGACTACATTGTAAAATCACTACAGATGAGAAAGGACCAATAGCTCCACATTCTACATGCATCTTACTGTCTTTTTCCTTGTCTCTATTTGTGTTTTGATTAGGTGCTGGCATATAATGCAGAGATCTGCCTCACAAATATTTCTTTGCACTGATTGCATGCTAAAATGCTGTATATTTTGCAGAAAATCTCCACAAAGTTTATGCTGGTATCTGAATTTTTTGTGAGAATGTTGGTTAGGTTTTTTAGGTTCTTGGCAGAGCTGAGCTGTGAGATTTTCTGATGAAGAAATCACAAAAAAATTAAAAATAATTTTGTTTCCTTGGATGTTGCCTACCATATTGATACTTTCATATAATGACTAAAAGTATTGATAAAATTGGTAAGATGCTTTTGAATTAGTGCAGTTTCCATAGTTATGGGTGTTGGTTAGCTGCACTCTTTTACTCCTCGGTGCAGAGAATTTTCTCCAAACTCTTTCCTATGTGCTGTTGAGAGCTGTTAAGCATAATGTAGGAAATACTGACTTTTGTTCATTTTTGTCTTAGTGAAAAATGGAACAGGATGTAGTCTGAATTACATACTTTTATGGTAATGGTTCTGTGAGATAAATTATACCTTGCCTCTCTTAAATGAAACCAGATAGTTACTTATATAGTAAGGTGATTCAGTTTTTCTTAAGAATATGTGGCCAAATGTTTGGTTGAAATGTCTATATTTTTCTACTTTTCTATTTTTGTGTTCTATAAATGATCAGGTATAGCTTCACAAAAATCCTAATAGTAATTCTCCATATTTTCTTCATAATAGTAATTATCGATACTCATAATACAGTCCTGTCTACATTTTACAGGTAAAATAGGTTGCAAATTTGTCTGAGTCTTCCTCAAATCTTCTACAAAGAGAATAATTGCTGAGAAAAAGTATCAATCCTGTGTCCTTGGGAGACCTTATAGACCTCCATAACAGGATTCATCATACCAGTCTTTAATGCATGGAGTCTAGAGGGTGTTTTTAAGCTGGCTTTCTAGATTCCCCATATATTAAATGGCAAAAACTGGGCATGGGAGTTCAGCAGGTAACTCACGTGAAAGTAATACTCAAAATAGGCATAACTGTGCCTAGAACTGTTACTTTCCTTTGCTGACTGGAGTCAATAAGACTTTTTAAATTTAGACTTTGTATTTAGATCAAGCCATATACCTCTATTTTTCATGAAATAAATTTCAAACCTGTCCTCTCTTGATGACCTCTAAAGCCATGATTAATGCAACTTGTAGATAGATAGAAATTATATTAAAATACCTGATATTTTATTATCATTGTTATTGTTATTTTTAGAATGTTTGTTTGCTGATTCTTCTAATTTGTCTTTATTGCTGGGAGATATTTGGATATATTGTTTGTAGAGTATGTCATAGTATTTCATCCTATACTTTGCATATATTCCTCCTGGGCAGATACTATATTGTCAGGATCTGTTTTGTCTCTTTCTGTTCTCTTTATATGTCAAAGTACACAACCAAGAAAAAAGAGGAAGTAAGTGCAGAGAGCATGCCCTCTGAATGGATAGCCATGAGTCAGATGTGTACTTCATGCAGATTCTGCTGTTTATTTTATGATAACCTTATGACAGGAAAACAATTTCTCATGTACATACAATTCAATTAGAGTAATTCTATGTTTGAATTATTCCTTTCAACCTAGTGGATATGGGAGCTTCAATAGCCTTTGTGAACAAGAAATGGCAATTGATTGAGTACAATTCAAGCACACTTAAAGGTCTAAAGAGCATTTTATCCTACTGTGCTCGCACACAGAATAAATAGAAATAAAAAAACTTACTATGCTCAGTGAAACCTTTCTAGATCGCTTTTCTTGTTTCTCATTTAGGAACTCATGGAAAAATGCATCTCTTCTAGTTGTACCTCAAGGGGATGGAAAGGAGAGAAAGGAAGTAATTCTGGCAAAATCCTAGTGTCACAAAAAGAAAAGACAAAATAAAAAAGAGTTTCTCATTGCAAATCATTGTATTGAATATCACACAGCGTCTTGGTTTGAAATACCAAAGAAGCAGCCACCTGGAGTGTGCTGTGACAGCCTGAGTAGGAAGAGAAATATTAGTGTGTATTATGAGTTGAATAGTCACCTAGACAGTTGCCTTAACATACCCAAGGGTCCTGTACTATCTGTTCACTGTCCTGATTGTACATCCCAGTATATCCCAGTCTTAGAGTAACCACACCAATCCTATAAGCTTTCAACCCAAGACAGGATGTGTGGCAAGGCTTTGGTAGTGGGGGCACTACAGTAGTGGCCTCTGTGAGAAGCTACTAGAGGCTTCCCCCATGTCCAGCAGCATCAATGCCAGCCAGTTACAAGATTGACCTACTGCTGGCCAAGGCCAGGCACAGTGGTGACTGTGGTATGAACATATTAAAGAAGGGGGAAAAACCACAGCAATGAAAGCTGAAGAGACAGGAGTGAGAATATGTGAGAGCAATAGCCCTGCAGACACCAAGGTCAGTGAGGAAGGAAGGGGAGGAAGTTCTCTTAGTGCTGAGGCAGGGATTCCCCTGCAGCCTGTGGTGCAGAAGATGCAGAGGCAGCTGTGCCCCTGCAGCCCTTGGCAGAGCACAAAGGAGCAGAGATCCACCTGCAGCCCATGGAGGGCCCCGAAGTAGGAGTGGGCAGACGTGTTTGAAGGAGCTGTGGAAGCCATGTGGGCACCGTCTGTTCCTGAAAGACTGCCCCTTGAGGAAGGGACTGTGTTGGAGCAGTTCGTGCAGAGCTGCATCCCGTGGGAAGGACTCACGCTGGAGTCCATGGAGGGCTGTCTCACACGGGAGGGACCCCAGCTGGGGCAGGGGACCAGTGAGGAGTCCTCCCACTGAGGAGGACACAGCTGCAGTGAGGGAGAAGGGGTTTTAAGTTTGGAGATAATTTCCCATTATCCTACCCTGATTTGATTTGAACTAAATTAAACTAAGTTTCCCTGAGTTGAGCCTGTTTTTTTCCCATGATAGTAACTGCTGAGTGATCTCTCTCTGCCCTTATCTTGACTCCCGGGCTTTTTGTTATATTTTCTTTCCCCTGTCCAGATGAGGGGACTGACAGATCATCTTGAGCTACAGCAGGCTCATCTGTTGAGTGGTAGTTTGGACATTATCCTACAGCATACACTTTTCTTAAATTTTATCATAAAACTACGCACACTCTACTTTTATGAAGACGATTGGACCTGCGATGAAGGGAACATGGGTACATGAATATGGGTACGACTTCACTCTCTCTGAAGTCCCAGTTCTCATGATGTAGAGTAATATTTGCAACAACTTGAAGATGTGTTATTAATGAGGGACAAGGATCTGTCTAACACCTGTAGTGTGTCTGCAGACCCTGTTACAAGATCTAAATATTTAAATATCTTAGCAAAACTTTCCCTCTGCAGTCATACTTAAAAAAAAGAAAAGGTGGTGATAATGTTACGTCCTCTGTTTTCAAGAGGTATAAAAGGAAGCTCTTTCTCAGCTATGCACATAAGTAGTGATACTAGGAAAATTCAGAAACATACCTGGGTAACCATTTCTTACTGTAAAAAAGCATACAACCTTACTGAGGTTCAGAAAGTCATTAAAAAGAAGGACTATCTTTGGGTTTGTGGGTTTTAAGACAGCTGAAGCTGACATTGTACATCTACGGGGATATAGGACCCACAAGAGTACTACCATCTCTCTTCTCTGCAGTCAGCTGCTCAAAAAAAACTTTCATTTTTTCTTTACGATATGGATCTAAATGCTGCTGCTCTGTGTGCATAAAAACAACTCCATGAAGAGTTTCCAAATCTATCCTGCCATTTTTGTTGGCCCTGTGCACTAATATATTCAGGCTGCTAAAATGACTTTCACCCCTCTCTCTGGAGAAAGTGAATTGCTGCTTCCATTATTAGCTCTGAGAAAAACATCAAAACTACATCTAGTCCTGAATGCAGCATCATGTTCACTCACAGGACTGAGCAGCCATGCTCATATTACACTCGCCTGAGCCCTTCATGTGGGCTGTCCATAAACTGGAGGATTTATTTTAAGCAGTCCCTGCTGGTTTTCAAAGCTCTTAATGCCAAGGGACCTGTTTTTTGCAAGACTTCCTCCTCGAGCCTCCTCCCTGTGCATTTCCACAAGCTGACACCACATACTTCTGAGCTGTGCCACTTAGACCCACTTACAACACCAGTATGAGCTTTACCTCCTGCTGCAAAAGCTCAGAGTATGCATTTCACTTCTTTAGACTCTGTCTTATCCCATGTGATCAATAGTTTTCTCCATTTGCAGTTGTTCAGTTAATAATGCACCTCAGTATGAAATTAGATCCCTAGAAGGAATCTCAGGGCTGGGTATCTTGAACCCTGAGACCCATTAAAAGGGTACTTAATTTTGTAAGTTTAGCCAATGACCATATTTTATAGTTTGTAACAGCATAGTTCCTTTCATACTGTATGACAATAAAATGGTATGTATATGTATGTGTATGTGTGTGTGTGTATATATGTATCTACATGCACCAAAAATACCAAAGAGCATCTTTCAAGGGAGAAAAAAATAGAAGTGTCCAACTTCCTATCACCAGTAATGAGAGAAAACACCCAAACCTGAAATGCTCCTCAAAAGCTACTGTATAAAGTAATGTTTAGACAATAATCATCTAGCAATGCTTTTTTTTTACACTTCATAATGTGTGATTTAATCAGAAAAGGCATACCTGAAAGAGACTGTCTGGAAAACTCTGAAGCCCTTAGAGGCTGGTACCAGTGGGCTTCTCACTTTTGCAACAAATGCACATTTTAAAACTTGAGAAACACTTGCAGCCAAGCCATAGACTTGCTGAGTAGATTGTCACGAGTTTGGAATTATTCTGCAGCTAAGAATCAAGAAATATGCAGCACTTTCCCCATCAGTGTATATTAGCACAACTGCAGAAGAGTTAAGTCCCTTCTGGTTTATCTTTCTCTACTAGTGCTGGTGTAGTCAGGTCACAGCTCTGGGCTGTGAAAGCCCTAAGGAAGTGTCCACTATGCCACCAATTTATTTGCACACTGAGAGTTCCAAGCTTTGGGTTCTGGTCTTCCTTTTATATTAGATTCATTTCCACAGGTTGGTGGAATCAGCCTCACAGACAGTTAGCCAAGAGGAGTGCAGGTCTCACTGACAGATCCAGGCACAAGCATATTAACAAAGCTCTCACACCACTGCTAACTTTTGCTGTCCCTGACTGCTGCATACAATTGCTCACTCCATGCCTGTCTCAAGGTCCAAATTTTCCATTGAATTTAGTGGGAACAGGCTGAGGCTCCTATGCCTTTTAGCCCATTGCCCGTCTGGGCTGCATTGAAGCTGCCTGCATTCAAACAGCCTGGCAGTGCTCCATCCTAGGATCCCTGAAGCTTAAGATCACTTCATTTTTTCTCTCTTTGTGAATCAGAAGTAATTATTTTTGAATGTGTTTTTAGTAGGAAACTTTTCATAATATATTTTGAATTTATATACATCTATATATTTTTCTGCTATATTTCTTTATACCATGATACTCTTGAGGAGTCTTTCCAGTCCAAATTTCCCTTCTCTATTCTCTGTAATTTTTTTTTTCTTTTTCACATTTACTTAGCTTTTTTCCTTCCCATCCCCTACCTGCCCCATTCTTGGTACAAGATGTCTGAAAAAAGTGGTTTCAGGGTTTTTTTTAGTTTTTTAGAAGGAAAAACCCCACCTCTGCCTACTTTTTCAGTATTTGACTAAACCCAACAACAAAAAGCCTGCTCAGCACACATAAAAAAAGCACTGAGATAAGTTTTGGAGAACTCACTTTAGATGGCCTGAAAAGCAAAGAATAAGTAAAGATGTGCCAGGATTGGATTACCCGCTGCTACATCTACCCACAGACTACAAAGACAAAAAGGCTTTCTTGTGCTTGCGGGTCACCATATTAACCCACAAGGTTCAGTCAGCAAACACGTGTCCTTTTCAAAAGCTGCCCTTTTCTCAAAGCTGTGGTTTTTTCTATCTGCGGTTTTGAGCAAAGTAAGCAGAGCTCTTTGCCAGTATTTCAGGCTACCCATCACACTAAGACATCTTGTCAGAATTCAGCCATCTCTGTGGAGCTGGCGGGTACTTCACTGAATTTCACAGAAGGAGGTACATTTTTTTTTTTTGAGCCAAACCATACATCACATCCCTGCTAGTGAGTTGGGACAAAAAATTCCTAGGTACTCTGTTTCTTTTTGCAAAGGGGAAAGGATTTTAAATGGAACCCCCTGCCAGGTCTCCCACTTACAGCTCTGTCCATAAGTCAGGAGTAGTACAATATCTGCTGCTAATCCAGAAGCAATATGCTGCAGTCATTAAGGTAGTTACTTACTACTGTGCTGATGAATGCACAAAAAAGAACAGAAAGGAAATTTGGCAGAGCAGATGGTGGATAATGATAGTGACAGTGAACAAAAATACTGTCAAGTATTGTGTCTGCTGGGGACCCCATTCCCCCATGTAAATATAAAGTAAACATGACATAGGTATTAGGTAATTTTACAATCTACTGTTTTTGGCAGCTAGTTTGGCACTGGTCATTGTGTCTATTTTGGGGATCAGCTGTATGGTCCCAGATTGCCATTTTTCCTCTGCCTTTCTTTCTCTTAAATTTCCTACAGTATATTATCACTTCATTTTAGTTTCACTTATTTCCTCTGACAGTACAGCAGGCCAGGCAGAGTCACTTCCTCCCTAAAACTCAATCTGTGTGAATGCTGCAAAAACCTTCCGAATGAAATGCTTTATTGAAACACATACATATTCAGCCACTCACCTTCTCAAACATCTTTTTCCTCTGGGTGCTGCATACACAACGGATGCTTGCCCTCCTCCAAGGTGGAAGATCTTTCTCTCTTAAGAGGTACCCCACCTGGCATACATGACACTTTAAAGTGCAATTTGGGACTCAAAAAGAGCTGAATTCAGGCCTTTTATGCTCATTTCCAGGAACTTCCTTTTTTTTTTTTTTTTTTTTCTTTTCTCTCCATGACTGCAGCCTGTTTTGCTATGCATGCTTTTCTGACAGATACCAGTGGAGGTTTTGAATTAGATTAGGACACATGGATAAATGAAAATAACTTGGTATAAAAGGTTATCTGCTCTCCTTGTTTTTCACACATTTTACTGTTCTGGTCTCCATTTTAGTGCAAATTTTCTAAAGCCTTTTAAAGATAAAAGGAAAAATCCCAAGAACAAGGCTTACTGAAGGTTTATACACTCGCTGTTCAGGTAATCTCTGCTTGCAACAAATTTTTTCATCCTATTTTACACATTCCTAATTACAGACTTTTAGGGATCAAATTACCTAGGTCTATTAATGAATCCCAGAACTGAGTTATAATGCATTCATATATGGGGGTAGTATCTGGGATTAATGAAGTGAATCTGTAATAAAGGTATCAGCAATTAATATTTTATTTGGAGGCTGAGGGCTGAGGCAAGATTTTGGAAAAACCAAGTAGCTCTGCTGCTAGCATCATGATTTAAAATAGAGGTGTCTGCACATAAAACTTAATGATTCTCTCACAAAAGGTAAAAGGATGTGTCAGCTTTTCTCTGAATTTGCATAGATATATATATTTATACATGTCGCTGTGTGCTATTCAACAGAAAGTCCAAACCATTGAAATTATATTAGCTGATTTTTGTGCTTTTTAGAAAAGAATCGGAGTGATTTTAAAGAAATTTAAAGAGAACGGGGTAGTGTCCTTGTTGCTTCTCAGCCCATGAGCAATCTGCATTCATCAATGCCTGAATTATTTTCAGGTGATTTAGTTTACTCCTAGACTCAGACTGCAAAGCTGGAAGAGCTGTAGCAGTGGAGGCCTTTATGCAGCAGAAATGATCCATGGGTCTCTCTTGGGGCACATGAGGCCATCTCAGTTCACAGGTCTGGTTTGGACACCTCACTGAGCTATTTGACAGCAACCCACGCCAGGCAGAGCAACCATTTCCTCTGCCTTTCCTCCTATCTACGGGCTGACTATGAAGGCTGATGTGAGGGCAACAACAGATTGGCAAATAATTTATTGTGAGTCTTCTACAATCATCATACCCACCCAGGTCTGGACAGAAAAATGCCAGCATCTTTGGCTTTCTGTAATATTTTTGGTGGCAGGGATGTAGACATAGATAGTTTGGTAAACCAAACTCCCTCTTCTTGGAAATGGAGTGGAAATGAGCATTTTATCACTACATAGTAAGCTTCTTAAGCTTCTAAGCATGATTTTTGGTTTTAAATGGTTTCTTTTGAGAGAGATTTCGTATAAACAACATTCTCCATTATATTTATGTATTAGAAATAATTTTTTTTAAGAAAGTGTAACTGAGGAATTTCAAACAGCAGTTATTTCTTACAGATATTGTTCCTTGAAACTAGATTTGTAGTGTTGTATGGTGAAATGAAAAATGTTGTCTCAGGTTTGGACTTGATCCATATGCCAAGAATACATATTAGTTTTATTTAAGTTGCTTAAACCTTTACTTCAGTGTTTCGTGACTGAATGTTTAACTGTGCATTTTTCATTGTTTTCTCATTTTTTCCCCCTGAAATTCCCTAAGCTGCTTAGACAGGGGATGGACGAAATGAATAAATATCACAAAACTGATTGCCTATAAAACACCACTGGATTACCGATTCACACGTACAATAATTGTTCTTTCAAAATAGCACATAAAAGTAGTAATCCTTTAGACTGTTCCATCCCCATTCCACAGCTGATGAAAGATGCATGCTCACCAGTTGTGACCCTACAGAATTCCTAAGAATGCATCTGAATTTAGACCACGAATAGACATCCAGACTTTGGTTTGCATTTCCATATCCATACTGCTTTTGTGCAGCCCAGATCACTTTGCAAAGGTGGGTAAATATTGCTGGTTAGGTCATGGATAAATCATTAGTTTTATTCAGTGGCTGGAGTCAGTTTTGCTAAGCAAAAAAATTCGAGTGCAACTGTAAGCAATGTTTTTCAAAGTCAAAATATTGCATCTGACAACACCAGATTTTATAGCTATATTTCCAGCTATATCGGAAAGAACTTCTTTAATAATTTCCAGACTACCAAATCATTCAATTTTCTCAGTCTCCTTGTTTCAGTGATTCTTTTTCACTTGTCCTTGTAGTTAGAAGAGGGACAACTTAAAAGAGAAGGGACAGAAATGGAACCGGAAAAATTTAAAGCCCATAGAGTAAAAAGGAAATGGACAAGATTGGTGATAAGAAGGAAAACAATTCTTTCTCTGTTCCTTCCTACTTCTGAGGAAGGCAGCCTTCACTTCTGAAGGGCCAGCCAGTTATCTCTGCCACTGCACTCAGTGAGAATTTCAGCTGTTAATGAACAGGTGACATCACAAACCCTGTGAGTTTTACACCCTCAATTTCCCTGGCTCTCTACTTCATTTCTCATACTGGGATTTCTTCACCTACCCACACTGCTCTCTCTTTGGCCAGAACACAATGGTTTCCTCAGACTGCCGAGCAAGGTGGCCAGGACAGCTGTTCATGCCTGCCTCCTGCAATTTCTGTCACTGATGGACCTCACTGCCACACCACTGCTCAGTTATTACTTCTCCAGCCAGTTTTACTTTGGGACTGGAATTGTCTCTTTCTCAATGGCCAGTGTGATTTTTCCCATCTGATACTCTGTGTTCAGCCTTCCCCAGACAGAAACTGGAAAATAACAACCAAAATTATCTAAAAAAGAAGGTGCAGCTTCAAAACAGATGACAGCTGGTCATGCACACATAATACCATTGACTTAATTTTTATGTTTATTTAGAACACTATCACTTCTTATAAGTATCCTAACAGAGAAAATAAAGGAAAATATAATTATTCAACATAAAGTAAATTATTCAATTTGTGAAAACTGTCTCCTTTTTTGTTGTTTTGTCTTGGGGTTTTTTTTAATTTTAATTTTGGTGTGGGGTAGGGGGCTTGGAGTATATACAAAGTTTTCACTATTAAGAGTTCTTTTTAAGTAAATACCACATTTTTTTTAAAATTATAATTTCATTTCCTAACTTCTACAGTTTCTTTGTATTTGTAAAACTGTAGAAAATGACAGAAGTAAAATTTCAGGCACAGTACAGAAATGAGACTGAACAGGTGAGTGAGAACAGAAAATACTGAAAATTTGGGATGATCCATTTAAGCCATGACATATAGGACATACAATTCTAGACATGGCAAAATCTATTGACATGAATTTCAAGGAAGATAAAGCTAAGATTTTCCATTTTGTAATAGTTTCCAGGCTATTTCCTTTTAAAATTGCAGGCTGCAACTCTGACAAAAAGCCATATGCAGAAGCCTGACTATAATGCAGCATTACATCAGCAAGTTATACTAATGAGATGTAAGATTTTACCTAAATGTCAGTCATAACCTTGCTTTCTGACAGATTAAATAAATCTAGAAAGTCCTTGACCCACCTACAAAATTTGAGGGTGCAGAGGAGGTGCACGGACACTGCAGGACACTGGCGAGAAGGTGTTAGTAATTAGCCCTGGGAAAAATAAAACTGTAAGGATGTGTGGTGTAAGATGAGTGAAAGTATCAGATAGTTTGGGGAAGAGGCAGGCTGGACTAGGAAGCTGATGAGGAAAAGAACACTTTGATATGTGAGTCACCTTACTGAAGTGAATTCATATAGGTTCTTTCTTTCTTTCTTTCTTTCTTTCTTTCTTTCTTTCTTTCTTTCTTTCTTTCTTTCTTTCTTTCTTTCTTTCTTTCTTTCTTTCTTTCTTTCTTTCTTTCTTTCTTTCTTTCTTTCTTTCTTTCTTTCTTTCTTTCTTTCTTTCTTTCTTTCTTTCTTTCTTTCTTTCTTTCTTTCTTTCTTTCTTTCTTTCTTTCTTTCTTTCTCTTCCTTCCATTTTCTTCCTTCCTTCCTTCCTTCCTTCCTCTCTCTCTCTCTCTCTCTCTCTTCTCTCCTGCATTCCCTCCCTCCCTCTCCCCCTCCAGTCTTTCTATTTTCATAAGAAATAATTACATTATTTAGTTTTCTGGAAATTCTGGGCATGTCCTTCTTTCTGCAAGTTTACATTTATAGGGTTTCTACCTGTGAAATTTCCACACACATCCAACGACTTTTAGACAATTATGTAAACTTCAGGTTTGAGGATTCAGAATACATGAATTAATAAAGGCCATGTAGGAAGTTCCTCAGTATTATGCTCAGCCAGGAAGAAGAAAAATGAAATAAAGTCACAGTGTTTTCACTGTACTACCCATAGTTGTCATGTTAAATATTTTTGCTGCAAAAGCCTACAGATTGGTAGGTGGGTAAACAGGAAATGTTCATTTGAGAGTTTGGACTAGGTGATACTAGGGTTTCACACCTGTGAATTATAATACTTAACATGCTTATTCTCATTTAGGAATACAGAAGTAGCAAGAATTATGGAGTCCAGTCATTAAGTTGTCAAAGAATTTACTGCATTAGTATGATGAAGTTCTAGCTTAAAACACAAAGTACCTTTGTTTTCTCTTTCACTAGAGTTCTGGTAAGTTCTAGGTGAAATACATTCTTAGTCAGTTCATTGCCATTCATCAAAACCAGTATCCTTAAGAATCTAGTACTTACTGGTGTTTAACTGACCTGTACTCACAGCTGAAAAGCATATCACAGTCTGTATTTCAGTCTTATTTCTCTTAACTTGGCCATGTTCTTTCAGTCAGCATGTGTCCCCCCAGAATGATCTTTTAGTATCTCTTCTTTTCTGCTGTTTAATTCATAATTCTTGAACATGCATAATGAGAAATTTGAAAGTATTGCAAGACCTCATACAGTGCCCACACTTTTCTAGAAATAAATCTAATACAACCATAGACTGTGAGAATTTTCATTGTACTGGCGACTTGTATAATTCTGCAATTAGCTAGTCCACTCAGGTCCTTTCACATCTTTTTCAGTTGATAAACTCTCACCCTGGAGCAGAACTTTATTTTATTAGCTGCTATCTTGTCACTCTTCAAGAATATATAGATCTTTTATATGATATCCTGGTTATCTTCTACTGATAAAAGTAACAAGTTGAGAGGTATAAGCAGATGGGTATTTTGCTTTCTTGCTTCCTGAGTGAAAAGCAGACATTAGACTTAATCACCATCTGTTTCAATACTGAGTCTTGAAGAACTCTACCAGTAATTCATATCCAGTTCCTCTACCAATATTTGCCTGACAGTTTCATACTTGACATCACAGATTTTTCCTTCACTCCTTCCTTTCATTTTAAATTGCAAGCTTCATAGCTGGCACCATTTCCTGAAATCTTGATATATGAAATCCAGTGCACTTCATTTGTCTAGAAACTTTTTCTAGGATGATCTACACTTGATTAAATCCTTGTTGTTTTACATCCTGTTAAATTGTCTTTTAAACATTTTTTTCCTTCAAAATATGTCCTAAAGCAATCTACTGAGTTACAGGCTTACAGATGCCTGATTACTTTCTCCTCTTTTAACTGTAGGCACAGTATTTGGTGTTTGATTTGAAAGGTGTGTTCTCATAAATCCTGCAGGGGAGACCCCCTAATCCCCCTGACTTGAGTGCATTAAGACTGGTGACTTCTGTTTCCACCACAATTGAGATAACAAGGGTGTGTAAATGAAAGCTGCCACGAAACATTCTGGTTTTCCTCCCAAATCAACATAATTGTTCCTTTTGAAACCTGAGGCAAATTTGTTTCATTTTTGGCCACACCTAGATTATCTTTAATCTCTGTTTTACCTTGACTGCAAAACTGCCCATCTTCTCTCCTTATGCATTTTACTCTCAATTTATATGGCTTAAAAAGGAAATAGTATATAGTTCAATATCTTCTTCCAAGCCAGACACAGAAACTATTTTGACAGTCTAAAGTTTCATCTTTCGTTTGTGGATTACTCGAAAGTTCTTTCAAATTTTCTCTAGTTTAAAATGTTCTGTAAGATTCAATACTTCTGACTTTGAAATTCCAGGTTACTTCCATGGTTGGATCCCTCGGGATTCTAGTTTTAATGGGCTTTATTAAACGTTTCCATTAGCGCATCAAAGATAGTCCTTTTGAATTGTAAATATTTAGTTGAATATCTGATTTTTTTTACCACTTTCTCTTAAATGGAATCAGTTTCTATTTTCTTGATTTAGGTTCCTTTTCTGTTTTCAAAACCATAACCCATATAATGAGTTTAATAAAAAGTATTTCATCTAGGCTCTGGTTATATACTATTTTCTCATTTTAGAAAATTTGTTTTGCTATCCTTCCACAAAGTGGTCCTGACCCAAACAAGTTATTACATTACTACACTCTTTTATTTCTTTAGCTTCTTGTTAGTTAGAGCTCTAACTTTCTTTTTTCTTTCTTCTTGTCTAAATGACTGAGTCTTCTTCAATAACTATGTTTCATTTGGAATTGCTGTTCTTTGATATTTTTATCTCTATAACACTTGGTTTCATCTCTAATGGGTGTAGCTCAAAATCCTCCCTCTCTGAGGAACACAAAATAGTGTAGAAGCATTTGTTAGTCTCATAACATACCAATGAAATAACTAATTGCAATGGTGGAAGGTGCAAGTGCATTGCATGTTGAGAAGGTTGAATGTAGAAATACCAGAATTCCATGGACAAGTCCACCCTTGCTCTAGATGGATTCTTTTACTACACTTATCACCATATCTCAACCTCTTCAGTGGTGTGGTAAGCAATATGACTAACATCTAATATTTGCACCTTGTTTTCTCTTGCTGTTATCTTTCCTCTCAGTGCTAAACCATTTTGGTTTAAATTTTTGGCTTTTTCATGCCTCTCTACTTTCTATTCCTTGTACCGAATGGGGCATAAAGAATGTCATCTGACACCTTTGCAAAGGAGAAAAGGTTTCATCAATTGTGTGAGGGAAGTCCCAGAGTCCATTTGGCTTTAGACCATTGTCTTAGACCACTGTCCTTCAAGAAGGGTTTCCTACTTTGATTCTGACTCTAATAAAAGTGTTGCAGAATGGAAACTCATCTGCTATTGAGGATGCTATCCAAACTTTGATTGGCATGTAAAAAGCCAGAGATGAATTCCTTGATGTGTCTCTTCTGCAGCACTCCCAGGACCTTGTCAGCCTGCAGAATAAAAGAAAGTCTTATGATCTGAAGCTGTGTTTTTCCCAATAAGCATTGGCATTACCCCAGAGTTCCTCATATTCACTTTTTGTGAAAATTTCCCATAACTTT
Organism: Acridotheres tristis; assembly: GCA_037013685.1. NCBI lineage: Eukaryota > Metazoa > Chordata > Aves > Passeriformes > Sturnidae > Acridotheres > Acridotheres tristis. The sequence continues at coordinate 135,254,577 of CM072886.1, read as the reverse complement.
GCACCATACTACAAAAGTAGATTAAGCTCTCAGCCATTTCAATGCAATGATGACAGGAAGGAAGGCTATCAATAATTATATCAGTGTCCTTCACATCAAATTCCTGTGTCACCTTTAGAAAAACAACTTTCTGAGTTAGCCAGTGGCCCATATGACTCTGTCACATTCTATCATTTGGTGACTGATTAGGTGCAGATCAAATCCATTTGAGTTTGTTGTCATAAGGAGGCAGAAGGGATGAGGGGATGCAGGACAGAAATTACAGTAGATAGTCTGAGACATTTAGGAGTTATCATTCAATATTGGTTTCTTTCATCTGGCATCTGAGGCTTCACAGCTGAACACAGAACTCACCCAATAGCCACAGGCAGCCACTGCCAGCTTTGCCAAGAGACTCCTGAGATTTCTGATGATGCTTCTGGTAAAGGGAACACCAGAGTGAAAGCTGGCCTGTTTTCAGAAGCATGATGAAGGCTTTTGGGCACCTCAATTCTTAAGCAGGGATTATTATACTGACTCTCTCTACTGACTCTCAGAGAACTGTTAGAAATACAATGGAGTACCATTGTATGAATATGCAGATTCGTTTATAACTGCAGAATGTCTTTTTGCCATTCCATGAGGCCATAAAATCGCCATTGTCTTGTGTTTAGTGTGGTTCAGTACCATTGTGAGAGCATTGCAGCCGTTGTAAGCACTGTCACCATTATTACTCTGTTTTCTTCTCTACCACAAACCTTCTCTTTGATCCAAATTTACAGGACAGAATTTGGAGGATTTTTACCTTCCTGCTTCTCTCCTGATTTCTGGGTTTCTTAGTGTAATGAAATAAATTAGCTGCTTCTCTATTTTTTCTCACCAATTTATAAGAAATATGATGTACCCAAACAGCTTTTGTTTGCTTGTTCTTGCTTTGCATGTAAGCAGAGCACCATGAAGAACCCTCAGTGATTAGAGAGAGGAGTTGAAGAGCTCCAAGGGGGGCAAAGTAATAGAGAAAAACCTTTAAGTGCAGGAAGAAGCATCTCATAATAACCTTCCTGTAGATAAAAAAAGTCAAAGGCTAAGATGTGTTAATTTGAAAAGGCAGATGGAATTCTTGTGTACATTTGAAAAGCGACAACTCCAAGTGTGCTTTCAAGGTGAAATTTCAAAAAACACCTGCCTGAGTTAAGGGCACAAACCTAACTGGAATCTGAGAATTTAGAAAAATCTCATGCCAGAATCACTAGAGAACAAAAATATGCTGCAGACTTGAAGAGCAGTATCTAAAATATGACTATTTTCATGCCCGTGGTCCACATCTGCAAGTAATTATGGGTGCAAATGTGGATATGTCAACATCTACATACATTAATGTACCTGTTAATCTGATAGTTAAAGGTATGTTTATTATCAAATAACATACTCTGTAAAACTGAGGGGTTTCTTGTATGTAAAAAGGAAGCCATGTTAACATTTACCCTTAGAATTCTGATGTTGATCTTTTTATCATGCACAAAAGGAAATCACACTAATAACAAAGATAAATATAAATATTTGAGGGAACATTAATACCTTCCCTCATTTTTATTTTATTGAGAACTGTATTTTCCACCTATGCTGTTCATCAGTTGTCTTTGGTGTAGCAATAAACAAGTGAGCTACATGAACTTGCATGAGCAGAATAGTCAGTATATAGTTTTTAAATACTTTCCAGTTCAGGGGGCTAGGCACTGATCTTCCTGATTATTTAAAATTGCCCTTTAAATACTCTTTTACACATTAAAGTGAAATTTAGGTTTAAAAACATAATTGCAAACACCTCTACACAAAACTTTACCCAAAGAAAATATCAGACTTGTATATCTATGGCTCACTTGAAGTAGAGGGAATTAAATTTTTCTCTTTCAGACATATACTGATTAGTTAACTATCCTGAGAGCTGACATTTTCCTGAGTAGATTGTCATCATGATTGTTTATTTATACTAAGAAAAAATACAGTTTTACTGAACTGACTTTCCAATAAGATTATTTTGCTGTCTTGAACCAAAACTACTCAATTATGAGGTACTTGCTTTCACGTAGCTTTGTTGCTTTTAAAGTAGAGTTATTAATTTCAGATGTCTGGTATGCACATGAAGTTTTTTTTTCCTGGAAAACTTCAGTCATCTTTGGGACTATGATTAACAGGTTATATTGTTATGCTGATTGTTAAGGTGTAAACTACCAGCTACTTTGTTAAGTTTTGGCACATTCAAAGTCTGTCTCAAGAACCTGCAGGTTGAGAAAAGCTTAGTCTCAGTGCTGAAGAGGTGCTTAATGATATCCTTCTGAAAATCTTATCAAACTAGTTGTAAACATCTTAAAAGTCACCTTTAGCTTGTGCCAAGAAGTTTGTCACAGCCTGGAAGTAACCTCTTTTTAATAACCCTTCTCTACTCCTAGAGAGCTCCTTAGAGACCTTGTACTCTGCAGCCAAGAGGACTTGCTGGTAGGTTTCCCCTGCTGAAATCTGCTATGGCTCCTGGGAATCACACATCATGAAAACAAACTATCCTGCCTGCCTTTTGCCATCTTAAGGAGTTCAGTATTGTCCATTTATACTTTGGCATTTCTTGCTTTTGCTTTATTTATATAGGCACACATAAACCTCCAAGGCACTACATTTGAAGGTAACACATTAAAAGAACATTAGCCTGCATTCTTGCCTCCACCAGCCCTTTGTGTAAGCAATGATGCAGGCTCTAATTACCTGTATACATTCAATAATTTTTTCCCCCACCAGTTCCCTTACCTCACTCAGAGCAAGGCCTGAGCCTGGGACTCAGTCAGGATGGTATATTGAATGGAGCTGTGTTGTAAACATTTATAGACCTCTTCCCCTATTCGTTGCAGAAGCTCAAGGTGTGTGGTCAAAACAAAAACACTGTGGGATTAAAAACAAAATAATGGTTGCCCAAGTAAACCAAGACAGGTTCCACTGCAGTCTTTGACTGCAGGTATGTTTATTGTGGGCAAGTGTATACTGTAGAGATAACTGAGCAGCTCAGGCACCAGGAACAATTCTGCAGCAGCACAACGTTAAGCTCAGAGCTACCTGAAGCTTCTATAGCCAGACTGGTTCTTGCAGCTAGGTCAGCTTAGGTGGACAAGAGTTTGCAATGTAGAAATTACACAGAGCTTTTTTGTGTTGCTTGGTTGCATGCATCATATTTTTCAAGGATGGTCAGTCCTCAGTTTTGCATTTCTTACTACCTAACTCATGGGATACTCCTGGGATACTGCTTTTGTGTGTGGGCTCAACACACGTAGCTTCAAGCAGAACTGATGGGAGCCATAGGTCTAACTGAGCTGTTACAAATTATGAATGATCAGCCAGCAAGCTAAATGTATTACTTAATTAAACCTAAGAATCTTTAATGATAATTTCTTATGCAAAAACAGGCTCTCAATGTGTCTTTCAATAGATGTCTCTCAATGCCATCAGTAGACTTAAAAGAAGAAGAGCAAAAAATCATATGCTACTTCACATCTGTGGAATAATATTTAAGGAGTACCATTAAAAATAAATAAAATAACTGAATATAGTAAGAGATTCAAATATGTAAGAAAGAACAACTGAACCCAAGTTTATGTAAAAAAACCCCATTTTTATCTGTATATAATGGAATCATAGAATGGTTTGTGTTGGAAGAGACTTTAGGGATCATTTAGTTCTAATCCTCCAGCCATGGAGCAAGGACACATTTCACTAGGCTGAGTTGCTCAGAGCCCCATCCTGGGGCTTGAACACTTCCAGGGATGAGGCATTCATAGCTTCTCTGGGTAACCTGTTCCAGGGTCTCACCATCCTTGCAGAGATTTCTTCCCTATGTCCAATCTAAACCTACACTCTTGAAGTTTAAAGCCATCCATTCCCCCTTGTCACTGCATGTCCTTGTCAAAAGTCCCTCTCCAGCTCTCCTGTAGCCCCTTTGGGTACTGGAAATCTGCTGCAAGGTCTCCCTGGAGCCCTCTCTTCTCCAGGCTGAGCAATCCCAAATCTCATAACCCTCCATCGCAGGATGTGCTGCAGCCCTGTGATTGTCTTTGTGGCCTCCTCTGGACTTGCTCCAGCAGGTCCCTGTCCTTCCCTTGTGGGAGCCCCACATCTGGAGGTACTCCAGGTGGGGTCTCATGAGAGCAGAGAAGAGGAATAAGAATATTTGAGACAAAGTTTCTCTGTTGTGTACACTGAGTCTGCAGTCAGGCTACACAGCCAACTGCCATTTAAATGCTCCCTAAATAGTTAGAACTTTATAATATTGGAGTGGTTTGGGGGTTAGTTTTGTTGTTTTTATTAATGTGTATATCTTTAAAATGCAATAAACACCATCTGCGTGATGGAATGAAAAGTAGCTGCACTCTACTTCCTATTTTTCTCTCAGAGATTATTTTCATTCAGATCCTTTCTTTCTTTTTTCCCAGCCTGCAGTCAACTGAGGATTTTTGCCAAACTGCTCAGAAACCTTGCTGCCTTGCATACTGAAATCATGAAGCACTGTATATCTCTCTAGAAAGGAAAAGTAAATACCAGTGTTCTAACTGAGGTCATACTTTCTCCATGTCTAGACATCTTTGGTAATCTCTCCCTTTTATAATACTTCTGTGTCTTCCATGTACTCAGCTGTGAGGAAAGTACTTTGCTCTTAGTTGCATAAAATATGCCGAATTTCCAGACAACTTTCAGTACAGCATCTCAGATTGTAAGGGCTGGTATGTGTGATCTTTTATGAAATCAGATTTTTTTCCTCTGAGGAACTTTGCTCAGTAAACCAGTGGCAAATTTGGAATGAAAATATGACTGATGTGGTTCTTTAATGCCCAGCTTGTTAAGCAAATGCTCTTGAATCCAGTCCCCAGTAAACAAGCTAAACTTCTTGTTCCACTAGAAATATATTTTACTAAGAATCTTTGTAGATTACTCTTTATGCAAAAAATAATGTCACAAGTCATGGTTTTGAGCAGAATAAAGCAAACATTTATTAAATTAAATCATATGCTGAATCAGTGTTTACCCTTATAGTTCCACTTTTTAAATATTAATATTCTTTTCTAACTCTTTGTACATAAATAATCTTTTAAGAGAGTAACAATGAAATATAGGCAATCCACATCAAATGAATGCAAACTTTTGATGTAATTATCAAAGGTCTGTTGGATTTTGTCTAATTGTAATTAGTATTGGGTTCTAACCAACAAATTCAAGATTCACATGGATTGTTTAAATCCAAACATTATGCCCCCTTGCACAAAGGATTTTGCCTTAATTTGGCCCATTATAAAGGTACTGCTTATTAATAAAATTAGGTAGAAATTCAGATTTTGAAAACTAAAGTGCTGAGAATTTGCTTTAGCAGGGAGCGAGTAACTAATTGGTCTATGCACTAAATGAAACTCCAGTAAAGGCTTTTAGGGTGGGTTTTTTCAATATTAGCTGTTGGAGAAATACTTAAATGCTTTAAAAGAATACACTAACCTCAAATTCTTCCTGATATATAGATTCATAATCTAAGTAGGTCATAAAATCATAGAATGATTAAGGTTGGAAGAGACCGCCAAGATCATCAAATCCCACCTCTGACTGATCACCACCTTGTCATTACACCACAGGACTAAGAGCTACATCAAGCCTTTACTTGAACAGTTCCAGGGATGGTGACACCTCCCTGGACAAGCCCTTTCAGTAAGACATTCTTCCTGATGTCCAGCCTGAACCATCCCTGGTGCAACTTGAGGCTATTTCCTCTTGTCCTGTCCCATGTTACCTGGGAGAAGAGCCCAACCCCACCTGGCTCCAGCCTCCTTTCAGGGAGTTGTAGAGAGTGATAAGGTCTCCTCTGAGCCTCCTTTTCTCCAGGCTAAACAACCCCAGCTCCCTCAGCTGCTCCTCATTGGATTTGTGCTCCAGACCCTTCCCCAGCTCTGTTGCCCTTTCCGGTCTTGTTCCAACATCTCAATGTCCTGGCAGTGAGTGGCCCAAAACTGGACACAGGACTCAAGGAGTGGCCTCACCACTGCCCAGTACAGAGGACAATCATTTTCTTAGTCCTGCTGGGCATATTGTTGGCTCAAAAAAATTAATTATGTCACTCTTCATGAATCTCCATGTCATCCTTGCCAAGGAGCCATGCTTATCTCTTTATTGTTCCAATTTTTGCGTATGTACTTCCAAAGTGAAATATGCAATACTGTTGATACTTTCAATGTTGTGGAGAGCTTAAGCACAGAGATAGATATTGGCCATTGTAAAGAGCTATAAAAAAGGAATTGCTGCTTGCACATTTGCAACGTGTTCCTATGTCCTTTTACTCATGCCAGTCCTTTTGCTCTGGAAAACACCAAATGCCATTTGAACAGGCAAAGAAACACAAAGTTAACCAGACTGAGATTATCAGACCTACGAGACCATTTGAGTTTTGCTAAGGGATTAGAAATCAGCTCTATTTTTTTTTCCTGGTAGAACTTTTAGAAGGAAGAAAAGCCCACCCAGGAAGTAAGGGGTGATTCACAGACTCTGAAGCCAGAAAGGACCACTAGTACCATTTAATCTTTAGCCACAGGACCTATATTATTTGTTTCTCCTAGGAGATCCTTAGAGAGGGGAAAGCTGATGGTCCAGTGGTGGCTGCCAGCTCTCTAGTCTGTTCCAGCTGCTGCAGAATGAGGAGATGAGTGTGGCCATGGAAAGGGGCTGGATGTGAGCAGCCATGGTCAGACACCTGCAGGATGGGAAATAGGCTTGAGAGTTATGAAAAGGAGTGGGCCAACACCAGGAGGCACATTTCAGGAATGCTCACTTCCCCATCTCACTGCCCCATCTTTAACTTCCTCTCCCCTGAGCTGCTCTAGGCCCTCAAATCTCCCTACAGGATGAAAATAATCTCCTCAGCTCTATTCCTCTCCTCTCACTTCTCCAGGGCTTATTTGGCACCACCTTGACTCCCCATAAACGTTTTGCCTAATATTAAAGATTAGGTTTCTCCTCTGCATCCATTTTGGATGAGCTTTTCATGCTTCCAAAGATGCACAGGTTCTTTTCCCTGGGGGCATGGGCTGGCAGCTCCACTCTGCCACACACCTTTGCTCTCTGTTCACAGCATTTCAGCGTGTTCAAATTCTGCTGAATTCAGGCCACTATCCTGGAGATTCAGTGCACTCTAACAGCTGACTCCTGATTGCTTTTCACAGCATCAACATTTTGTCCCCTTCATAATGTGCCCAGAATTCAGATTATTTTCAAATAAGGGTAAAAATACCTTAAGATCGAGAGTCCTGCAGTGCCTTTTTAGTAATGGTTCAGAAAATTAATGCCTTGCCATTAATGCATACATTTTGAGTGCTATCAGTCAAGTGGCTTTTAAATCATTTAATCTGTGCTCTATTAATTACATATAATGCAGGATTTTAAAACACAATGTCATGTGTAGTATGTCAAATGCCTCAGTGAAATTTGATTAGACTATAACAATACAGTTACCTTTGTCAACCAGACCTATAATCTTATAAAAGAAAAATCTAAAGAAGATAATTTGACAAGAACTACTTTCTCTGAAACTATGTTGAATGATACAGCTTTATTTTTAGCACATAATTCCCTGTTGATAGAGTGCTGGCTTTGTCCAGCTTTCTAATTTTTTTTTTCCCTAAGATTAGAATCAGAATAATTGATATATCATTTCTTGGGCCATTTTCTTTAAATGCTATGATTACTTTGGCAAGTCAGCAATTCCTTGGAATATCCTTTCCCAAAATTTGGTAAAGAAAATTAACTCTAGTGGTCCAGAAACCTTCTTGACTAATTCTTTTAAATTTCTCAGGTAAGAACAAGGTTTGAAATATTTGATTTTAGCAGAAAATATGAACTATTAAATGCAGTAATTGTTAGGTTTAATTCCCTTTAATCTTTTCCAAGTTACGATTTAGCTTCATCTTTTAAAGAAATCTGCTGTGCAATATTGCCATTAATTTATTTCTGAAAGGAAGAAATGTAGGCATCAAGACCCCAGTGGGACCCCAAGGCAGATAAATGGCTAAAATTCAGCTCTTGTTCTGACCCAAGGGTGGGAGTGCTGCTTCATCTCACACTGGGCCCATGAGGTAGCTGTGTGCCTTATCTTTGGTGAGCATACCAGGAGAGTCTGCAGGGAGAGGTTTATTGATAAGAATGATGAATTTACATGTATGCTGGTTCTTTATCAGCCCCCTAGAAATGTTTTGCTGTCTACCTCTTCCCCATCATTGCAACCTGTCATGGCACTCAGCAAAACACATCATACCAAGAAACTTCTCTTTTGCTTTCTAACAGTGCTGGAACTTCATGCAGTTCAAGAAGTCTTGAGGCCAAACAAGAGCTGTGGATCTTCCCACAGCAGGGTTTGTCTGCAGGGTGATGCACCTGGAAAAAGCACTGCCTGTGGTAAGCATCAAAGTACCCTGCATAACTGTCTGCTCTAGACAATCCCACAGCTTTTCTCCTATCTCGTGGTTTACCAAGCCTGACAACAGATGTGGGTAACTTGTTGCTTTGTAGTTTGTTTGTCTATGTGTGTGTGTTTTCATCTGAGAATTCCACATTCTTGAAAGATGTTTTTGTTCTCCTGGTCTTAAACTCTTGAAAATTTGCAACCTAGAGGTTGAAAACCTAGAGGAAAACACAGAAGTTGAGATTTCATTGTCTGCAAAATCTAGCTGTTGCACAAACCTGGTGACTTTCTGGGTCTTACCATCCTCAGATTTTGAGTCTGGCACAGCAGAAAAGTTCTGAACAATGAATTCAGGATTATTTCAGACCAGATATTTCCAGGAAAGCTGACACTGCTGATTTTTTTTTTTCATCATCAGCCCCAGTCGGAGATAAGGTACTGTTCTACACAGACCTACGGGATGAACTAAGGTAATAAGGGTCAGAATAACTGTACACAGATAATTAGTCACTACTTATAAGGAAATATCTAAAAACAAGACCATAAATGTAATAACTTTATTTGCAGAATTATTAAAATCAACACTGAAACTATGTGAACTGAAATGCCAGAATCAAAAATATTGCCCTGTTATTATTATTGAAATGGTAAACTGTTCTTTGATGGAGATGACTTAAAACTGACATTTGTTATTTCTGGGGGTTTTTGTTTTGTTTTGTTGGGGTTTTTTGTTTTGTTTGTTTTGTTTTGTTTTTTGAGGTTTTTTTGGGGTTTGTTTTTTGTTTTTTGTTTTTTTGTTTTAGCACATCTTGTTAGGAAGGACACTCAAGCAGTCCTTAATTACAGTAACATCTTCAATAAAACCCATCCAAGGGTATCTAGATATCTATATATTGTTCTTCAGCACATACCACCCCTATAAAAGCACAATATAAAAAATCCCAAATAAAATCATGGAACAGCCATGTTAAAAAGTGGGTTAGTTGACCTACATTATGAGGACCATTTAGAAAAAATGTATCTTTGCTCCCCTTTATCTGTATTGTCTACATTGCAGGGGACAGTTATTTCTTTGTTTAATCATGTCTTTGACCACAGTTCAAAAGTCAATATTCTGCTGTCAGATGCAGGCTTGTATTTGAGGGATAGGTAAGGAACTTAACTAGGAAGCTTTGCAAATAGGGAATTGAATTTGCATCTAATTCACTAAGCGCACATGTTTACATGACCTTTTAAAAAGGGAATTAGAGAAGTTTGATCATGAGCTCTAGGCAATCTGACATTGTGAGGTGATTGAATCAAGAGGTTCAGGTACTTCTTACATGAGAGCTGAACTGAAAGAGAATTATTTTAATTTAAATTCAATTTCATATCAAATTCATAGCTGTGTTAGCATTATGAAATAATTGTAGTGGGACTTCAAATGACTGTCCAGAAGCTTTTAGGGTAGCAACAAACACTCTAAGGCTGTCAGTTCTTTCTGGTCCCTTCTTGCTACCAAACAGCGCAGGGAGGGTATTGTGGGGATTTGGTGTCAAAATGTGGTGAGTGATATTCAGGCAGATATCTAATATTTACTGAGGTCAAACGTATTATAACACTAAATTCTCAGAAGAATACCAAAGCTTGGTCAAATTACACAGGGAATTCAATTTCGACTCCTTTAATGCCAAACTTTCATTAGACTACAAGTGTACAAAGGATGATTTTGATTATATGACCTGTCCTGTTCTAAGAGCCAAGCTTCTCTTCTTCTGTGCAAGCCCTACATGCCTCTATGGATTTAGAGCACAGGGTTTTGAAATATATGGATAAAATAAGTACTTTTCAAAACCGAGAATGATATTAGAGTTCTTATTTACTCTCCAAATGCTCCACAGCACACTTTTCAGGAGCATGTTAAAACTTTGATTCTTTACCTACATGGGTATTGAGGATAGGTGTCTCAGTATGCCTTACACTTCCAATGAGGATAATACATTGCTTTACCAAGGGGAAAGGGAGGGTGGGGAAAACAGAATGTGTACATGGTCTCTGCCAGAAAGTCATGTGTTTATTCTGTCTGTGTTTCCAACTGACAGGGAGCTTCATGAGTGATATGTAACTCTGGACAGAGTGGTTCTAAACCTCCTTTAACAGACACTGTCCGTTGCCTTTTTGGGAACCCACTGACCAAGTGTTCATCTTGTTTGCCATGGGTGTGCAGGCTGAATTGCTTCCAAGAAGCAGCCAACAAGTAATGCAGTATGGGGACTCTGTGGGGCAGATTGCCATTGGTATTAGGATTACCTATATCACTCCTGAGATAAATGTAAAGTTAACAAGCAAATATTCCCAACACAAATCCATTAAGATTTCACAGGATAATAAGTGTAGAGGAGTAGACCAGCAATGCAGGGTTTCCTATCCTATTAATGGCTCATTAATACTAGTTATAAATGTTTAATGGCTGATTACATTTTCATCCTGCACAAGCCCCCCAGACTTGTGTCAATGCTCCTCTTGTTCCATGGGTTACCTGGTTTAGTGAGTGTTCTGTAATGCAAAGGCAGCCCCAGCAAGATGAACTCCCTCAGCCCTGTTCCCAAGACTTTCCTAGCTGCCCTTCTTCAGGTAGGCAGGTTTCTTCCAGTACAGCATGCCAAGTCAGTCCTGTTCAGAGAATGGGTTTTCTGGTTCTCTGCTGGGAGAAATAAGGGACATATGAGATAGTGAATAGTAATATCAGAAAGATATCTATTGATGGTAATATCGTCTATGTTGTGGGATCTGTTTTTAGGGATTTTTTTCTAATTCATCCCACACTAGATGAAAAGTTCCTTTTTCTTTTCAGTTTTCTGAACCACATTATCCATAATTTTTTTAAAAGTCTTAGTAATTTACTTAATTCATAATCCTGTTTAATTATAGCTACATGTGATTTTCTATTCTTAGATATGAGCTTTCCAGATTATAATAATACAAGATAAATGTATTTTGCAAAAATATTGCACTAATACATAGTGCTCAATTTTGATGAAGCTGGGCACAGACCAAGGACTGATTATTCCTCTGTTATGCCTAGTAGTTTGAGGCAATCAAATGGTCTTGGCATCTGGGCTTTAAGACAGTCTAAGTAAGAACACAGATGTTACTGCCAGACTGCATACAGCCTTGTAGTGGATGAGCAAGTGGAAAGATACTGCAGACATCCTATTTCTCCATTATGTGCCCATTCTGCATCTTACCTGAAAGGTCTAGTAAGCATCTAATGCCCTTTTAGTTCTCAATAATGGAAATGTATTGCTTTTGGTTTATGATTAAAGTACTCTTCTTAGTTTTTGCAATATTTTTAATGGGAAATGTTGATGGTTTTGTTGGAAAAACAAATCCATTGTTGTATCAGAGGAAGAGTGCTCTAGCTTAAGAGTTAAGGCAGAAGAGAAGAATGGAAATGTGAAGACCTCAGCCAGTGCTTCAGCTGTTTTTCAGAATGCAAACATTTACATTCTGGTTGAAAATTCAATATTTTTTCACTTATTATTTCAATTTCTCTTCTTTTTCTTTACATTTACTGCATTTTTTTGGTGAAAATTTCATTTTGAAATCAGTCTATAACAGTATAAAAATCACTTTCTAGTCAGTCCTTCACTGAATCTCTGATCAGCTACACCTGCTCATTTCTGTAATAAGAGCCCCTAACATGGTTCATGGTGGGTGAATTTCAATGTAGCAGTTCTCACTTGAGATTTAAAAGAAGCTTTTGACATGTTTAAAAACTTATTAGCTAAAGTGAGGAATAGATTTCAGGTCTGCACCCTACCAGCCATAGAGGCCAATAGGACATATACAAATATTTTTACATAGATATAGTGCATGCAGGAGAACATGTAGACATTATACAACATGCATGACTGGGACAAGAAGCATTATGAATAACTGAAAAGCATATTTGCTGGCTTTTATACTCTATCTTATCTGGTTTTTTTCCTAGTAAACACTTCACTGACCTTTCCAGCAAAATTTCATCATGTAAAATGATCTGAAATGTATGTCTTCACTTGGCCACAACCACGCTGCTTCTGTACCCTCCCAGTCGTTGTATGCTCTGGTGATCACAGCAGACACAGTAAACACAAAATCAGAATCACGGCCCTTCTTAAAAGGAAATGTATAAGAAATCATTACAATGATGCAGGTATCCAAATATCTGTTGCTGTTGTTGCTTGGTATAAATAGTTTCATTTAAAACTCTTCACTGTTCAGGAGGAACCTTACCAAGCTGTTCTCCTCCCAGATGATTTATTCAACACTCTGCTCCTGCAGGAAATGGTCAAGTCTACGTGCTCTGCTCTGGATCTCTGCCTCCCTGGCAGGTGGACAGAAATACCAGATGAGTTGTCCCTGAGAGTTTCCCACACAGCAAATATGCAATCAAGGGTCTTTAACAGATTTTCATCTTCAAGTTTGTGGATTTTCATTTATGGTGTAACAAACCTTGGCAGAAATCCTGAGCAAGCTTCCAGTCACTTGAATTGAGCCTTTCCTTGGTTTGATTTACTGTAAGGTCTGATGCAGGATGTTTATTCTTTTCCCTCAAGCTATTTCATCTTGGAGAACCACGCAGTGTTTCTCTGATTCAATGATGATAAAACCCAATCCATCTATCAAGATGAGTCAGCAGACTAGGTCTGCTCACACCCCTCTCCCCACACACATACACAGCACCAAAATGCCAACAAGCTGCATGTTGAACATATGTGCAGAACAGCTATGATAAGTTAGAACAATCGTTAACTTATTCACTGTGCAATTCAAGTACATCTTGTACATGAGTTTCCAAAATTATTTTAATAACAATCATCTTTGACTACACAGTTGAAGATAGTTGGATCTCTTCCTGAAGGCACATTCCCACAGTAATATCCATGGCACATCCATTACAGACAGTGCTGTTACTTCTCATTAGCTAGGACAAACAAGGCAGTGAGTCACAATCTCCCTGCATAAAGGATTCCATTGTTTTAAACTGATAAACCAGAGATTCTGCTCTGTGCTGGTGTAAACCTGGCATTGATTAAAGCTTCCTGGAATGCTAGAGAGGCAGTGTTTGAATGGATGTGGACTTGAGGTGTCAAGGAAATCTGCCACAAGATACAGTCAGTTTGTGTTTTTCCGAAAGAAGTTACTGAGCTTCTCTCATTGTTGGGAGAACCTATTATATATGCTGCAAGTATTTTCCAAAAGCCTCTAAGAAAACTAGGCTTCAACTAAATAGATTGTACCAAATATTTCTCAAGTTTGCCTACTAAAATAAACTGTGTTTATACACTTTTCACTTAATAATCTATTTCTAGTAGGTGGCATTTTTTTTCCCCAAAGTATGCTGAACTGTATCTAATTTACTATGAAAAAGTATTCTTCCTCTTATGCTTTGCCTCTTGTTTTGCTGTTAGGTTTTGTAAAATCTTAGCTCTAATGGTGAAAGCCAAACACAGAAATATTTTTACCTGCACTTTGCCAGTAACATCAAAAGATGTGCTATTATCTCAACAGCAATTTGGACTGGTTATCAAATGATAATCTTGGAATGAGTGAGTATGATTTGTGACGGTACTTATCTTTTGTAGGTGTGGTTGGCATGTATTAAAATGTTTTTTTCCTTGCTGGATACCATGCCAAGACTTCAGGCAATAAGTAATTATTCCATGTAAAATATTTATTCTCTGCCAGTCATGTGTCTTTCTCAAAGATCTGACTTTGCAGCAAGCACTTAAAGCCATGTAAAAGCTTAAATATGAGGCCAGAATGAAACCTGATGTAAGCAACTACAACAGAAATATGTGTTGTGTGTGCTCAGTAGCTCTTTGTGAGTAGAGACCAGTTGTAATTCCTTTCTGCATTTATTTGGAACCTTAAGATCAGATTATCCAACTCAATTTCGGTTCCAGCTGTGACCGAGCTAGGAAGTCACTAAGGTGAAGATGTTTGTATTTTAGAGCTGTGAAATGAAACTTCTCTTTCTTTTATTCCATTACATGCTGTAGGTTCTTCCCCGCCTGAAAACGTTTTCTGTGCCTGAAGTGGAAGCTCCGGAATATGTGCACGGTGCAAAGTCAGATTGACCACAGCAATTCCCAGCAGATGCTCTGCTGTTGGACCATGGCTGTGCCCTGAGCTCCCATGCAGCCACAACAACTCGTCCCTCCCAGCAGGGCACACGGTGTGCTGTCACATGCTGGGAAGGCTAAACTGAACACATGAAAATAAACTGTGCTAGTTTGAACTTGCACTAATTTATTTAAAGATTTATTTTCTCAAATCTAGTGCTAAGAACTGAACTCATAACCTAAGACTTACTTCACCCTTCCAAAATCATATAAAGAGGCACAATCAAGAGAGGAAATAGGGTAATAAATGTGCATGTAACAGTCTGTGTTATCTGCCTTTTCAAATAAAATATTCACTTCAATATTTACATGTCTACACCATTAACATGCTCTTTTCCTGACTCTAACTTCAGCATCTAGATACAAAGCTGACTTTATTTTCTCTAATTCCTTGAGAAAATATGCAGACAGCTGCTGCTGCATTGGTGCTTGCCTGCAGGACTGGCAGGTGGTTGTACTTCTGAAAGGTTTCAGGGCACATCTTCCTCTTAAGAAATGTTGGAAGGCACAAACCTCTTCTCAAGTACAATGAGAAATCAAAAGAAGAAGCTTCAGGAGGTGAAATAAACTTCTGAAAGACAAAACCATAAAGTAAACCATGGTTATCTCTTCAGTAAGCTAGTTGCAATAAAAAAGAGCATCTAAGATCCCTTTCTATTTATTAAATTTTGCAGTAGGGAAATTTGTCAAATGTTAGTGTAACTCAGCTACTTACAAGCATTACCTCTGGCATACAACAGTGTGGCAGGTAATTCAGGCCCTTGTATGTAACTTCAATAGTTTTTTGTCCCCTCTGCGGTGGTTAGAAAGGGAATCTGACCAACAATGAAATCTCTAGATAATTAGAAGCCAATCCTTGTCTTTATTGCACAGCTAATCCCTTGCTACACTTTTAATATGCTATTGCATTTCAGCAAAGCTTTTCTTCCAGTTCTGAAAAACCTTGCATAAGTAATTCCCATTCATAACAATACGTTGATGGCATTTATTTACTAAATCCTTCTACTTGATAAGCACAATCATGGTTTATTCTTTAAAGTTCCCAGAAAACCAGTATTTCTCCAATGCAACTCTAGTGAAGACCGAACCAAGAAATCAAGTTAGCAGAAATGCTGGTATGGGATTAATATGGTGAAAAAAACCCCACAACCATGGCTTATTTTCATAATTTGACAGACAGGTATTATAGTGATCATCTTTTCAAACTGATTCTATCTTGGAGATTACACTGATATGTTAATAGCAGCTTCTGATGTTAAGTTGATAATGTCATTTATGTATTGGCACAACACTGGTAGATTGACAAAACCTAAATTCTGTGGCAAGACACAGCAAGATTTAAAGAGGAGCAGGAGGAGCTGAAAACTTGATGAAATAAAGGGATGTGAGCAGATCAAGCTGCATCCTAGGACTTATTGGAAGGATTTTCTGTTAACTTCTTGCTAATCATGCAACATATTATATGAAATTTAATTCTTGAACTTACTTCTTTGAAACTAGATAACTGAACAATTTCTATCTTCTGCTAAACAGCAGACATTCGGTTTCCAACAACTTAAGCTATCCAATATATTGCTTCATGTAAATGTAGCAGGCCTGTACCTGCTCAGGAACATGAAGGACCTCCTGGATTTGTTTTTACAAGGAGGACATCCTGATTTTTTGTCAGTGTAGGTGACATAATCATCATGAGATTGTCACTGTTGTATAATTCTATAAGGAAATGACAGGTTCACAGATCATTCTATATCTGATTTGGCCTGAAATCTTGCTGTTATCTCTCACTTCTGATCACTTGAATGTGGAAACATTTCTGGGCTCTGAACATTTTGAAAAGGATTGCATATGAACACAAAAAGCAGTATTCAAAGGGGAAAGTTTCAGCCTGACTTTTAAAAGTGTTTGGCAAAGGACATTGAGTGAGTTAAAAGGGCTGGGAGTTCTAGACAGAAGGAACAGGGTATGCAAATATTCAATTAGCACCAGTATGAGGGTGAGACTTTGGAAGAAACAGAACAATTTAGAGATGAATCTCTGGAAGAATTGGCAGGAATGTAGGTGACAAGGAAGTCTTATAAATCATGTAATGAAAAAAGCATGGAATGTTTGATAGCAAGGAACGAAAAACATATGAAAACAGTGAAGCATATTACCCAATTAGAAGCAAATGCAGTGAGAACATTTCAGGGTAATGCAGGGATCAGTTTACTTCTAGGCAAGGGTCCAGCTCACACATTTTAGAATGGCTACTGTGGAAGCAAAGTGTGTATAAGAAAGTAGGCGTGAAGATGATTAAAATAACCAGGCCTGCTCATGATTGCATGGGATGAAGACAGTGTAATTAACTTGGCTAAAGGAGTGTCTTATCCTTGCGATATATGGAAGCTGATAAGAGGCTAAACAAGTGGAGGCAGCTGAAAATTGAATGAGATGGAATGGAGACTTCAAAACAGCTCCAAAAAAATTGACTCATTGTGTTGCTGTAAAACATGTCCATTTGATCTGCAACATTCAGTTTGGTCTCCATCCTGAAACAATTCACATCATAGTGGCACTTGGATACAAGTTGGACTTTCACAATGTAATTTTTTCTGTGTTCCAACTAAAGATTAGTTTACCACAGATTACCATGGAATATTTGGCCAAAAATTTCTTGCAAAAAATAATTTTACAGCAGAGAGATAAGCATAATGGAGACCGTGAAACCATGGTTAGAAGGGAAAAAGATGCAAAATATACATGCAGATCCTACTATCTGAGCAGAAATGAAAACTCAACATTGATCCACTAATATAATTTTTAGAAAAGTTATTAGAAGCAGATGTAAGGAAATCAAATTTTAGTTTTCCCTTCATCATCAATAATTCCTGAGTATATTGTTGCAGTTTCCCTTGGCTTTTCCAAATGAAATTTTACAACATAAGAAAAAGAATTCTAACTCTCAAGCTGACCCCTATAATTTTGAAGAAGTCAAGATTAGAAAGAATCTACAAACTAAAGAATGAAGACAATTGCAAATAGTTGAAGGAACAGATAAGGAAAGAACTGTTTAGGATACCCTGAATAACTTTTTTATTTGTCTGATTGTTCACTTACATAAAAGAGTTGGTCAAAACAGAAATCTATATTTTTCTTCATAATTTCTATCTTGAGTAAAAAAAAAAAAAAAAAAGCACAATGGATGCACAAATGAAGAACCAAACAAAACCAGAAGCATTTATTTTACATATAGGAAAAGTTTCCACGTGATCTAGTATGCAATTTTCATCCTGGTCACTTGTACTAAACTTTAAAGAAGCTGGGCCTTCAAAGAAAGTCAACTAGGCTCTCACTGACCCTCCACACAGTGTTCTTACCAGGTGAAGTGCTCGAAAGTGTTATGAATTCTGAAGACCTGGCAGTGGTAGCATGACCTTTCTCATTCTTACCATAGTTCGCAGCAATGTCTTTGACTATATCTGAAGAATTCTTTTAAATAGAGATAGTCCAACCAAACATCATTATGTTAATAAAAATGTCTATAGAAAGTGTATTTTTGTTGACCTTGGAATTTAAGTTAAAACTCTCAAGTAACAGTTATCTAATTTTAAAATATATTGTTTTGAGAGAAAATTTTAATTTATTTCAATAATTACGTAACAGGTGATGGAAGACTAAAGTGGGTTTGATTCTGTGTAGACAATTGGACTGTACTTCCTGTTTTTGTTTAATCATTGGCTACCTTTTTTCTAAGTGCATAATTGGTGATTTTTCTTCGGCATGCTTGTATCCAATGCAACACTGACATGCCAGGCTGAGAAAATGAGGAATATTTCTTCTCAAAACAAGTCTGAAGTCCAGATCTCAAGGAACACTTTTATTTCATGACCCAGTATAGCTGATGCTTAAGGTTGTTAATGTTTTATATGTGAAAATGAAACTACAGGATCTATTTCTCTAAATGAAATAACTTCACTTTCTGGTTCTAAATCTGAAGTATGGTATTCTGCCTCCAAACCTGTGCTGGTTTTGGCTGAGGCAGAGTTAACTGTCTTCACAGTGGCTGCTATGGGGCTGTGTTTTGGATTTGTGCTGAGCTAGGAGTTGACACTCTAGAGATGTTTTTGTTATTGCTGTGCAGGGCTTACACAGAGCCAAGGCCCCTTCTGTTTTTTGTACTACCACACTGGGAAGGGGATTGTGGTCAGTTCCTGGCTCGTTCCTAGGTTTCAGCACCAAAAAGACTGCAGTGGGTTGACTCTGGCTGGATGGGGGACACCTACCACAGCCTCTCTATCACTCCTCTCTGCAACTGGACAGGGAAAGAAAATACAGTGAAGGATGGGTTCATGAGTTAAGGACAGACACAGACTCACCGTCACAGGCAAAACGGACTTGAATTGGAGATAATAATTTTATTTATTACTAATAAAATCTGAGCAGGATAATGAGAAGTAAAATAAGACCTCAAAACAGCTTTCCCCCACTCCTCCCTTCTTCCCAGCTCTACCTCCTCCCTATGAGTGGCACAGGGAGACAGGGAATGGGGGTTATGGGCAATTTATCACTTGATGTTTCTTCACTGCTCAGGGAGAGGAGTCCTTCCCCTGCTCCAGCATGGGGTCCCTCCATGATCTTCTCCAGTGTGAGTCCACTCCACAGCCCTCGACAAATTGCTGCAGCGTGGGTCACATTTTATCACAGGGGCATTACCACCATTTCCAGCTGGGTCAGGCTTGGCCAGCAGCAGATCCACCTTTGAGCCAGCTGGGATTGGCTCTGTCAGACACAGAGGAAGCTTCCAGCAGCTTCTCACAGAAGGCACCCCTGTAGCCCTCCTATTACCAAAACCTGAATATACCAACCCAATACAGTGTACCTGGGAGGCTGGGAGGAGACACAGCCAGGACAGGTGACCCAAAGTGACCAAAGGGATATTTCAGACTGTAGGACATCATGCTCAGGATACAAAGTGGGGGAGAAGAAGGAGGAAGGGAGGAACATTCAATGCAATGGTGGTTGTCTTCCCAAGCCACCATTACATGTGATGGGGCCCTGCTCTCCTGGAGATGGCTGAAAACCTGCTTGCCTTAATGCCTTGTTTTCCTTTGCTTGTGAGTGTGGGTTTTGCTTTCCCTACTAAACTGTCTTCATCTCAACCCATGAGTTTTCTGGCTTTTACCCTTCTGATTCTCTCCCTGACCCTGCTGATGGGAGAGTGAATGAGCAGCTGCCCTGGGGCTTGGCTGCTGGCTGGGGTCAAACAATGACAGAGCCACGATGCAGAAGAGTAACAATCAAACTGATATCTTTGTTCTGGTAACAATATTGCATGCATTTTTCAGTCATAATGAGGTGTTCTAGTGAATAGATTAAAAACAGGTGAGTTCACACTACTGTTGCAGACAACCATTCCAGAGCCCATTTCTCCAAGATATCAGCACTTTCCATTTCAATAGTACTGCTCATGAGACATCCAGCATTATCAGCTACAAGGATTTTCAATGCTTGTCAAGATTCCTGACCATTAAAATCTACTATGAGTTGTAAAACTTACTTTTCTCTTTCAGAAACTTATTAATTTTAATCAATATTGTGCATCATCCCCCTTTTCATATTCTTTCTGGAACTGAACCAAGAGGAGGTCAGGAACCTTCCTTGGGCTCTGTTTCAGAATTTTTATGGCAGCTTCTGAATTACTTGGAGCTTTCAAAGAGTCAGCTTTCCAAAGCTGAGAATAAATAAAGCCAAATCTATTGGGAGAAAGAATTTAAACAGAAAAACATGAATAATTAGGAACTCTTTAAGAATATTTTACTAGATGTCCAGAAGCCACAATCAATAAAGAAGGACAACTGCTTTGGTAATAAGCCAACTTGGCTTAGAAGGAAAATTAAAGCCATTCTTAAAAATACTCATGCATACAATATTTGTGTGTCTCTGTGTATGTGCACATAAACTTATCAATACATATAGAGTGAAATGGGGAAAAGGGATTGAATAGGCGACTGATAATGAGAGCAGAAGGAAAATATGAAGTGAGTATCCAGAAAAGTTCAAATATAGTCAAAGGTGCTTTCTAATGCACAAGTAATATTTCACTGTGCTGAGCAGAAATTACATAAAACTGGAATGTAGAGATGAGAATAGTTTCATTCTCTCACTAACTTGGGTACAAATTAAAAATATGGGTTTTCATACAGTCAAATATATAAAGACATTCATCTCAGAAGAGCATAGGCTACAGCAGCATCCTCCTTTTCGGGACAGTGTAGAGCCTAGAGCAGAAGAACCTATTTCTCATTTTGACAGTGACCTCTGCTGTAATTAATTAAATTATTAATTATAATAAGGCAAAGTACTTCCTTTCCCTTATTACTATATTGCTAATGTATCAGGCATTATTGAAGCTTGAAATATGTCCAATCCTCGTAATCATAACTTAAAAGATCTATTTATAAATTGGAAAGTGTTTGAAAAAGATCTATGGGACAGATTAAAAGATTGGAGAAAGGGGCGACACTGAACAAACCAGTGTTCGCTTTCTTTAGTGGAAAAATGAAATGGCTAATGGACAGAAAAACTATAGCTTACATATTTATAGTCACAGCTGGAAACACTTGGTGGGTTAATATGTTTATACCTGGTTTGTATTCTATCTGCTCTTGCCCTTCCTTCAAAGAAAGTACGACATGCATTATACCACAGCATATATACTGCACACTTCTTCAACTGCAGAAGTCAGACTAAGGACAACTTTCTTCCAGCTTTAATCTGTGACTGTAGCATGAGCTTGGTGGGGCTTGGGAATGGTGTTGAGAGAGAGGAGAACATCCAATTTGAGACTGCACTGGAAATCCTCACCCGAGAACTGAAGTTATCTATTGTCACCAGCCCTTTCATTTAAAAATGGACTAATTGAGGAATTTTTACATTCACACTGTGAACAAGATCATGGAAACAGGCAAAAATAAACCTAAGGAAGAGGGAAATACAATTTCCAACAATTTCCCTTAAAAAAGTATTCAGCCTGAAGAAGGAGGGCAGCACAGGCTGGGAATGAGGACTCTGCATCAAGGGAGACTGAAATGCTGGTTACTATCACAGTCTCCAAGTTGAAAACCCTAATCTAAAATATTATTACATCAATAACAGATTATTTTGATTACACCTACAAAGTAGATGTTAAAATTCCCATTTCATTCTTAAAACCTTTGGAGAAGCAATTGGTCTTTTCCACATTCGGAAACCATCCACAGTTACAGGCAAGCCATGGGCCACTCTCTCGGAAAAAATCACTCTATATAACTTGCATTATTGCTGTAAATTTTTGCAAAAAGCTTTTTTTCTCTTTTAGATTTAAAGAGTGAAAATGATACTAAAACCTTGAACTGAGGAATCACATTATTCCTGTGAAGAACTGAGTATCTTTACTTCTCAGCAAGGTTAATGAGAACTCAGATTTGGAAACATCTAAATGGCAAATAAAATTTCTATGCTACAGAGTGAGAGTCTGGAGCAAGAGATGTACATTTAGCAGGAAAAAAAGTTATTTCTGAAAAAATATATAAAAACATTTGAATTTCACAGACTTGAAAAGCTATAACCAATATCTAATTCACGGAGTTTTAAATTAAGTAAAAAGAAAAAAGCAACAAAACCAACCTCCCAAAAAAACAACAAAAAAAAACCCTTCAAACAAAAAACAAAGGCCCCAAAACCCAAACTTAAATTACTTATTCCGTTCTTATTCACAGAGCATTAAATTTCTGAGTTTTTTCCAATATTGACATAAGCCTGTAAAACACTTAAGTTTCATAGAAAGAACATTTGAATGGAAAATTATTTCATAAAAAAGTAATTTATCAACTCTGCCTCTTCTATGAAATGTCTATGGCACTTAAGCCAATTTATAATACACTTTGAGAATGGTCATATTCCATGAATATTGCAATATTACAAGCAGTATACAAATTGGAAATGTAGTAAATTACTTGTATTAAAACCTTTAGTAATTAGTGTATTGATCTACATATAAATCTTTAATTGCATTTGACTTCTGTCATTCTACTTTTTCTATCTGTCTAGATGCTACTTACCATTTCCACAATAGAATATAATCCAGAAGAATGAAACTTTGAAGATACTTCACCAAGAGTTCTGTTGGCCTAATCAACTCATACGAAGGTGATCTATAGATGCTAAATGTTAGGAAAGAGTCTGTTGGGATACTGAGGCTCAAGAGAAAGATACTTTAGGTGAATCTGATTCTGTAGCTTTTCTTTCAACCTTTATGGAATGTAGGACTCCAGGACTTTCATGATATATACACTGTAACACGTCAATTCCTGCCTGCACACCTAATTTTTTCTATTTTTTTTCTTCTTAAGCTTGAGTCTAAAAAGCTGTGGATTTTGTCTGTTCTCAAAGTGGAGACAGAGAAAGAGGAATGAGTGTCTCGCAGTTGAATTTCATCATTACCTTGTAATTCAGAAGTTGCAGAATATTTACAATTACTATTAATATTGTTCGTAGTCCAACATTCAATGTTATTTGAGAATAATCTATCATATGATTGCAAGCACTCAAAACCTAATTGATTTTTACCGTCATTGAACCAAACACAAATTCTTACCAGCCATATTAGTCTGAATCTTCATAATATTTTTCCTGTTTAGAAGAACACTAACTGACCTAGTATAATACAAAAAGTGGATCAGTCCTCTGAAATATCTTCAGTATCAGAACCCAAATGAAGCACTACACCCTTCTGAGTGAGGCAACAAGAAAACCATATATGTGGAGGGAGCAGAAAACACAGCATCTGCATCCTCAGAACAAGCTCCTTGGAAAACCACAGCTTAGAGATAAGAAATGGCTTGTGAAATGATGAATACAAAAGGAATTTAGCTTCCCCCCCCCCGAAAGTACTTCTTATCTATCTTTAATATTAGTGGTTCATCCTCTTTTAGTATCCATAGGCCAGCTTTGAATGTAAAATCCCTCAGGGATTGGTTAGAAAGTAAATTCCCTTGGTAATTGGTGCAAATTGTAAAACCCCTCAAAAGATATAAAAACCCCTGTAAATCAATAGCTGTGGGTATATGCTAGATAGGATGCCTTCACAGAATAAACTATGGATTTGTGCCTCTCTGCATATGCTGGTTTCTTTTCCCCGCTGGTCTGAGAGCCCACCACGAGCCAAAATTCTATCTGGGCAAGGCTTGGGAATTTGCTCCATCACTGAGGGCTGCAAAAGCAGTCTCAGGGATCCCAAAGGGACCCCGAAACCCCCACCAGTGACACATATAGAGCCACAGGCATTGCGTTCAGATCTCCCATCATCATTCACAGCACCCTGGAGACAGAAGTCACGAGTTGAGAACCTACCTGGTACTAACTTGTAGTTCAGTTCTCATGAACAGAAATTCAAGGAACCAATTAACCTGTAACACAGCAAAATTCAGAAACAAGACTTCTGTCAAGCAGTCTTCCAGGCAAACTGGTAAGGATTCGGGGAGTGAGCTGTCAAGAAACTTAGCTGTTGAAGAAGTTTCCTATCAAAACCTATGTAGGATTAGAAATCTGCTAAGGACAACACCTTTTGACAAAATAACATTTTTTGACAGAAAATATTTTCATCAGGAGTTTGTCTATCTCTCTTTACTATTGTACTAATTCAACTTACTAATGCATATGTTTTATATATACTCTGGAATGATCTTTCAACAAGAAGACCTTTCCCCATGACATTCTGATCCAAATCTGATATTCTTTACCAGATGCAGTTCAGTGTATGACTACTGAGCTAATTCTTCTGGTCCACCTCTTTCATTAATGCACTTCCTCACATGACCATTTAGATGTCTGACCAGAACTTAATTAATACTATAGTAGCTTACTCCCAACTACATTATTTTCTGGAAGTCCAGAAACTTTCTCCATCATATGATAGATTCATAACCTCAAGGTTATACGGTATGACATTTCTAATATCATCATTTTAATGAAACTGGGCTATGATATGGAATTTTTTTTGGCTACCTTTCAATTAATTTGGTTTTCTTAAAAAAATTCAAGAGACTTAACCCCAAAGAGCTAGTTTTTATATTAAAATCATATTGAAGCAAAGGAGATTTCACTTGAATTGCCACATATTTTGTAGTACTCACACAGTTTGACATCTTTCCTTCTTATATCATCACTGAGTGTAAATCCAAAAGATAAGTGGCTGAGATCATACCTTCTAATAATCTTCCATTATTTATTACTTAGGACTGCCTTTTTGATGAATTAGTCTATAAACTGCATCCCTTGATTACACTTGCAATTCAGGCTGTAGTGGCTAAAATTTCTCTTGGAAGATTAGACTTGTCCAGGAGAATCTAGAAGAAAAGAGAAGATTTAATGCTTGAGGATATTCATTTTTGGGCAAACTGCTGGATAATGTTAACTGTGAATCCATGCTGGAGTCTGAAGGAAAATGAAGTTACTAAGGGAAAGCCAACAGAAAGCTGGATAAGTTTTGGCAGAGTAGATTTAAGTGTCTTTCTTTGTTGGATAATGAAAAGTTCAGTATTTGAAAAATGGAAATAAAACAATAAATTCTCTTTCTACTAATTGAAAATATTGCAAAATTATTAGCATATACATTGAATCATAAGAGTTTAAAAGTGTTTAAACCCAAGCAGAAACATATTTGGTATTGCCAGCACCTTACTTAGTTATACAACATAAGAAAAAAGTGAAGTGCAGAAGAAAAGAAATTTATCTCATTTCTTGAAGGCAATATCCATTATCCCATGAACTAGTCTTTGAAGGCAACGATGGCATCATCCTTTCGTGGACTGTCACAATCTAGAGAATGAAGCAATACTGACAGTGAATAACTGGAACAAACTCACTGGTATTTTCAGCATTTCTCTCATTCCACTATGATATACTCCAACAAGGCAAATATCTCCCTACAAGCAGCAATTATTATGAAACTTAGTGTTAGGTAGATGGTTATCCTTGAGCTCACTCTATCACAGACTGTCTAAGCAGGGTAGTTATTTCTCCAAGGAGGCAAGTTATGTGGATTCCAGTGGAGGTAACCAATCTTCATCAGAGGGCTATATCTTTCACAAATCTGGCAAAAACCAAACCTATTCAGAAAGACATGGCTTGGAATGAGAATATTAAGTATATTTTATTCTCATGCTAACATTTGGAAGGCCAGTGAGTGCTCAGGAATAGGTGATGAAGTCATGTATGTGAAGTGTTATATTGTATAGCTCGCAAAATCAGAGCATTAAGCTGAAAGCTGAGCAACCACATAGGCTTGTTCAGGCTCCTGTCTTCAGTAGTTACATTTCATTTATGCCAGATGAATGACATATTACACAATCAGATATGAAAAATAACACCCAAGGACCCTGAGGGGATGCAAGCCTCCTTATGGACTACATGAGCTTCTGTGGAGAGGATGCAGCAACAGACCTAACAGCCCTGGACAAAGAAGATGTCACATGAAAACATGTGATGGATAAAGCATGGGAATATGTAATAGGAAATTATAATGAGTGTTACCTGTAAACAGTACTATGAGCAAGGTTTTAATGCTCTTTCCATTTCTTCTAATTCCAGTGAAATCAGGGTGCATGCATCTTCCTCTAACAGAAAACTATCTCATCAAAGAAGTATCTAACCCCATCATTAAGTTTCTTTTCATGAGATATAATTATTGCTATTAACATTAATATTTTTGCTGTAATAATCTGGTTTCTGTATACTCCCCACTATTCTCAGAGCATCTTTCCCCAGGTTTACACATTCCATAAGATCAAGGGTATTCAGAACATCTGCCTTTGCCATGAGAGCTCATGAAGGAGATAACTTTATCCCCACTATGGAACAGTCCACTTCATTGTTTTGTCTTTCAGATTGGAAAAAGAAACAGCTTTAAGCTTTCCTTAAGCAACCAGACTCCAGATGTTTAGCACCTACATCCATGCAGAAGCATAACCTGTGCAAGTGCCTGATCTTGCAAAAGGAATAAGCTGTTGCAGGAAGAAGTGCTGGGCAGCATGCAGGGTTCCCCTGCCCATGGTCATGGTTAAGCACCAATAAGCCCTTTTAGAATACTACCCTTTTAAAATTGTAGGTTTTGCTCCTATTTACACATTTATACATATATTGCCTTCATTTTCTGAGTTCCTTAGGAAATGCATTGAGTGAAGAAGGGCTGATGACAAACATTTCAGTCCTCTTAATTATTATTCTTCCACTGAAATCAAGATAAAAACATCCAAAGTAAAACAAAGAGGGTTTGCCAGAACAGGTGGACAGTTCTTTCTTAGATACAATATATACAAGATTCAGACCAAAATGTAAGCAGTAGAAGAGCAAAGCTTTACTAATTATTCAATAATGGACAAAGTAACTCCCAAGTAGACGGATTGTCCTGTATGTGAGACAAGATTTATTTTGTCAAAAAGTACTTTTTTGCTGATGCGTCTGTGTTATTAATACTGCTACATACCTCTATAAACATTTTGAAAGAGCATGGGTCATTTTTCATGGATAAAACAGAACCAGTACCTCTATCCTCTCATTTACACACTCCTTATTTTTTAGTCCTTGATACATTAATGTCTTGATACTTAATGAATCAATATGATTCTCAGCTGCTAGAAACAGAAGGAATTTTACATCATCTCATGAAATACAAAGTCAGTTTCCCCTGTACTCCCAGAAGTGAACTAGAAAAGCACATCTAAAGATTAGATGTAATTCAACCATGGGTAGACATAGACATTGTCTAAATAAAAAGAGAAGGGAAGATAAAACTCTGCAGTTGCCAATGTCCCTCACCAAGTTGATCATTACTATATGCAGCACTGAGAAGGTGAGCGAAGATCCCTAGGATCTTTTCTCTCATTAATGATGATAGATAAAACAGTCAGAAAACTTCTCATTTAATTTTGTTGATTGTTTGTTGAATAACTATTTGTATGACCATCCAATCAGGCTGAGACATGGAAGATTCCCTGTAGCTGTTCCAGCAGAAAATGAAATTACGTCAGTAATTCTTCTGTAGCATGACCCTAACATTGGGCTCCAAGCAGACCTCACTCAAAAACTCCAACTCAACCTCACTGCAGACATTTAACAATCAGACAATCTGACAGAAGAAATGACCTTGCATGTTTGTGATTGGCTAAAAGATTGTTGCCAGCTGTGAAAGAAAGATGTGGTAGTTACAATTCAAGAAGATAACTATTTTCAGACTTTATTACCATTGAATACATTCTGATGAAAACCAGTCATGACAGACCTCAAAAGCTGAGGCTAACACAAAACTCTTTTAACGATGTATTACTCAGATGCATATGTGGAAAAACCTTAGGAGTGTATTTTTTTTTAATGGGTACACATCACTTCCATTTATATGATTCAGGGTGGCAAATCTGATGCAGAATTAACAATGTTAAACTCAGAAGACCTGACTTTCAGAAAAGGCAAGTATATGGCAAGTATTAATTGTGGAAGAAGAAAGGAAAATGGAAATGATGCAAGCAGCACCAGGTGAGAGTGGTTCCTGAATGGGCATGTGGAACTAGCCATGGCAGTCAAAACCAACTGCAGCCAGTGTAAAATAAAAAGCTTTGAAATAAGAAAAAGGTTTGTTCTCTCAAGGAAGTACGTGAAATTAGATGCTTTTGCAAGTAACAGGGACATGGTAAAACAACCATCATCAATGGAACAAAAAGTGCAGAGGGAAAAGCTTTAAATAAATATAAAGCAGTAAGGTAGAATTGTCTAATGTTATATGATTGTCTGTAAAGAAGAGAAGGAGATGGTTTGCATAATAGTCTGCTCAGCTGATCATCTATTTCATCACAAGACTGATGAAATAGACTCCAGTAAGCAATTCTCAGGGAAAAGATTGTCAAGCTGTTACATGGGAAGGAGAAAGGTAAAGTTCTCCATAAGTTTCCCCTTCCTGGTTGAAGCACTCTCTGGATTTGGAATTCCCATGCACCCACAGAGTCAAAAGTGCAAACTGAGACACTTATGTCTAGCATCTCTTAGGAGAAAATTCACAAGCAAAAATAAATATATAAACCATATGGAAAATATAAAATTATAACTGAAATGAGAAGAAGATTTCTTATACTCATCAGACCTTCAAATCAAGACATAAGAGGGTCATCTGAATTTTCGGGGCTTTCCTTCTTGCATTAACTGTCTTTGCATGTTCCTCTTTCTTGCTCTGTGACATATTAGCAGTGAACAATAATAGTGAATTCAGTGGTCAAGAAGCAATCCCTTCTTGTGTGTGTTCTGAAACCAAAACACTTTAAAAACTCCTAATTTCTGGAGTTTTCCTTGTTAAAGAATTCTTTTTCCAAACTTTAAATTTGGATGAAATTTACCCTGCAAATTTTCTGTTGGATTAACTAAACATAGGAAGGAAATAGTATGTAAAAAGGGGCTTGTTAGTATTACTTGGTAATGATTAATTACTTCAGTGTTAGGAGAAGTAATTGAGATAACAGGCATTTAGGTCTCTGTGGTATTAACAAAGCAGCTCTTACAGGGGACTAGATTCGAGGGAAATAGATTCAAATAAACATGATAAAAAATTTATTCAACTGAAAATAATGTTCTAAGTAAGAGACACACCTTAAGATTTGGGGTATAATTTATCTAAGTATCCCTTAGAGATCCTTTCTTCTCTGCAAGCCACATGAAAAATCACAGTATCACTTAATGGTCTTTCTTACCTATAAAATATTTTATTGTTAGTTAGGTAGCATGTAATATATAGTGTAATTTGATTCACAGGGTAGTGACTATTCTGTTCTTTTCAAATTGCAAAGACTCATTACCCTGAAGATAATGAAACATAAGCAACAGACTCCAAAACTGATGGATCCATATTCTTTCTCAATCCAGAGTCAACAGAAATTTTCTCAGCAACGTCAGCAAGAAGTATATAGATGGTGATCAGATTTTCCAAGAGATTAAATGGCTGTCTTAGTGAGAATGAACCCATTCTGAAAGCAGAGTTTAGAGAACATGTCAGCAAAAGTAGAACTTTCATGGGGGGAATTTCCCTTGTCTCCAGCATAGAAAGCATTATTAGCATAATTCCTCAAGCGCACACTAGCTAAGATACCTGTGAGTTATTTATTAATAGTTAAAGGAGTTATTTGGCATCCAGCATCAAATATAATTCTTGAAAAGGGCTGACAGCAGAATATATTTGTTAACTAGAGACATGCCTAAACTTTGCCAAGAGAAATACTGAACTACATGTGCACTTATTGAAGGAGAGTGTGCCTTTTTTAAGTTGAAGTCCTTGTTTATATAATTTCCGTTTTCATCTTGTCATATTTCTCTAAATTTAGATTGATAATAGCAGCAACAGGAATAAGGTAGATTGTACTAAAGAAAAGTTTTGCCTGCTATACCATTCAAAGCTTACATCTTCCTGCAAAATTTTCTTTATATAGAGCAATAGAAGACCACCCTTGTGATACCCTAAAATGATAGCCTAAAACCTTGACTTGTTTATATTCTGTTCATTTTCTTTAGTTTAATGAGGTGATAAATAAACAAACTTCTCAAGGAATGAGAGACTGTCAGTGCTCAAAACTGAAGTTCTCTGTTTATTCATAGGCCAGATATAGATGGCAACAGGCACCATGCAAAAATGTCTGACAGTAATCATGCAGTTGGTCTGAGGGAACAAGACCAGGTTAGGTGGTGGTTATTAATGTAACTCCTTGCTGCTCCACATTTGGGACCCTTTTCTGAGCTGAGATGGTCAATGTTATTGACCCATGGTCAAGTATGTGGAATCTAGACAGGGGAATCAAAGATAAGAATTGACTTGTAGGCCGTTCTCTCACAAATCTCCTCTCTTCTAATTGATTTTCCGTATGAAATAAAAAAAAAATAATAAAATAGAGTGAAAACCGATATCTGTGACATAGTAACTCATAAGAAAGCTGTGGTATGGAAAAATTGCTCAGGCAGAGTAGTCTCTTGAGCACCCTGAGCAGAAGCGTGCTGCACTGCTATTTAGATCCTCTCCCTTTGGCTGCCTCTCAAGACAGACGGCTTCTCACTCACGCTGTAGGCTATTTATCTGGGCAGACGGCGAAGGGAATTCATCTGCCTGGCGTGCGCCGACACGCAGGGTCCCGTGTGCTCCTGAGGGTACCCTCCAGCCTGTCTGAGCCCATACTTCCAAGATCACTGTCTAGTTCTGATGATGATTTTGCCTCCTGGAATGGCCATCAAACAGCAACGCAGAGAGTCTCTTGGAGTCCATCACTACTGATGATCAAGAACCTTGGGACTTTCATGTGAGCTAATGCAAGTATCAAGATCTATTATGTATAATATGGCAAAGAAAAACAACATACTCAGGAAGTTTCACAAGATTTATCCTGGCTTTTAGATACTGGGAAACTGCTCTAAAAACTTCTGAAGCAGCATTGCTGATGCCAAAGGTCAATATTTTCAAATGATGTTCTCACAAAATCAAATAAAATAGGATATTTATTTTACTATGACATCCAACTTTTTTAAAAGCTATTTTTGCAAGTCTACTGACAGTAGATACCATTTCGCTTGTAACTGCTCTTTTGCTGGTGGTGAAAGGAGATCTTGATTAGAAGAAATTCTGTATACACAGACAAACACTCTATTTACTTTCCTGTAAACATTTGTTTATTCCATAAAAATTAGCAGTAATTTTATTTGTATGTGAAAGAGATATCCACACATTGATGGCAGTTTGTCTTGTTTTACTTTAAAACTTAAAAATAAGAGAATATTTTGGATAATAGAAGTCACATGGACATTTTTGCAAGATTAGGAATAGACACATTGTTTAAGATATTATAGGGGAGAAAAGGAGGCAAAATTACATCTTTTAATATAAAGTTATAACTCTTTCAGACTTGTTTTATTCTGCGAACACTGTAATTTACAGTAGTGATTGTCTACTAATCAGGTGTTATTGCAGTGTTCTCTTTTACCAGGACATCTTAGTGTTAAAAATTATAACAGATGTCAGTCAGTTTTGAGTGTACTGCAATTATTTTTATGGCTGATAAACTGAATGAATAACTCCCTGTGTGCAACATAGGCAGAGCAGGTTTGAACAGTCCTTGGTTCGCTTTTGATTTACATGTCTATACAACGATGTGCAACTCTTTAAAAATACGGTATTACTGCCCAATAAAACAATTGCATTAGAAGTGATTCTATTTAATATTTTTGCTTTCTTTCACATAATATTGCAGTTACAAAAATACATACACACACGACGTCAAAGCCTGTGTGCATTAAAATATAGCTATTAAGTTTTCTTTTTAAAGATAAACTGATGAGATTGCAAAGATTCTTGGAAAGACAAAAAAAGGATATATGTTGTGATTGATCTCAAGGTCATTAAAAACAACGTGGGCAGATAACTTTTAGTTAGCACCTAAATCACTGAAAGTAAAGATAAAGAATCCTTGAATGACAAGAGGCAACTTCTCTTTTCCTGAATTTGGATTATCCTACAGAGCTTCAAGAAAACCCCACAGTAAAGGTAAGGAAGAAACAGTTTTAGTGCAACATCCCTTAATTATACACAGATGTTTACTAAGAAATGTAGCTATATCATCTGCAAGGCAGAGAAAAACAGGGATTTTATTCCTCTGTCTGTTGTCAATTAAATCATCAAAACAATTATCATTCGGATTACAATGTATCATTTCACTTTTAGAATGTATGGGGCGGAGGCAATCTATGAAGCAGAAATCTGCTAACCATCAAAGCAACAAAGAAACATTAAAGTTCAATGGACAGTTTGTTCGTGTTTTAATCTGTTGGTTTTTTTTTTTTCTTTTTTAAATAGAAACCATGTTCACATGGTCTAAGTAACACTCGCGTCAAGAAAGCCTTTGAGGTTCAATCCAGTGAGGCAGTCAATTTTTTTCTCTTTTTTTCTCCTTATTTTCCCTCCCCCCACCTCCTTTTTTTTTTTTTTTTTTTTTACCCAACACCCACAAATGTTTTCAAGAGGGGAATACAATCCTAGGAGATCACAAGGTGTCACTGCCAGAGTTTTCATCTGGGAAAATATCTGCTAAGAGGCAAATTTGACACAAGAAAGAAATAAAATGCTTAACTTCTAACTGTATTCCTTTAGAAAGCAGTTGCAACTGGGATCTGATTCCTATTAATGCTAAGATCCTGTTATCTTCCACTATGCTTGTTATACCTGCTCAGTGTTATTTATTACAGTATTTATTCTGGTATCTATGTTTCAAAGTATTCACCTGGCCTAAGAAAAGGGATATATTCCATTACTTTTTATTATACATATTTCTTGCATAAATTAATGAAATGCCAGGTAAGTAATTTCCTTATTGTTTTTAAACTGAAAAACTGTAAAACCAGCAAAGACACACTGGGGTTTTTTTAAAGAAAACAAGAGTTCTATTTCTTATGGGAACAAGTACGTTGGCATGAAAAATTAAAATCCCCAACAAATAATCCACATGGGATGTTAGATACTATCCCCAGGTGCTTCTGTTTTTTCTACTAGCAGTTATTTTCAGAAATTATTCTCTATAAAAATATTAATATTTTCTCTTGCTCTGAAATTTAAAACCTTTTTTCCTTCTAAAATTAAGCAACGAGTATGCCACTGCACTTTCTGATGCAATACCTACCTGGGACAAAGGGTTATATTCATAAAAAACTTTCTGTGGCCAGGGCTCTTTAATACTTTCCTTTTAAAGCTGAAAATAAAGACACATGACTTTATTAGATATATACAAAATGTCATAATTACCTAATCACAGAGATTAGCGTCTCCTTAAGGAAATCTTTAAGCAGGGATGAATTTTTTCACCAGATTCAAATGCAGAGATTGGAAAGAGCCCTCTGCCTGTGCCCCCTGCATGGGTGCTGATATGCAGTCTGGTTGCTAAATTAGCATCTTAATTTAAACTGAGCTTTGTTTAAACTGCCATTTATACCTATAATTTTTGGCACTCCGTTCAGAAGGACAAAACAGCCTGGAAAAGAGAATCAGTCTCCAGTAAGCAAATGAAATCTGCCTGCTGTCAGCTGTCCATTTCCACCAGGTTAGCCTGCCTTTTCCACGTTTAAAGGTCTAGCTCAAATGTTTTACATGGGCATAACAATTATAAGGAGAGTCATGAGCTTAGAAAAATAGCTTCCATGGGATTTATTACTGCATTTTCTTTCAGAATTGAACTGTATATTACATTAAGAATAGTCCAGGCTGTTTGTATATATTTGCTGTCTTTTCACTGCATGTAAACATGCATTTGTGAATTCAAACAGCTATCATTTCATGGCAGTATCTGAGTGCCTGGTATTAACAACAGTGATATAGTGTCTGTATTAACAAAAGAGATAAACTTTTGTTTTGAAATTGCCTGTCCCTTACAGACACAGAGGTATTTCAGAGTTTGGGAATTTGTTTGCTTTGAATGCTTACAGCTTTCCACTTGTGCTGCATAGCTAAGCAGAGTATTACCTTTGGTGCCAGAAAGGAACATCAGCCTTTCACTGCCCACCTCTCCCAAAAGTAAACATCCACAGGATCATTTTACTTTGGGACCTAATTTTGACATTTCATGTACCTTCTACATACACTTACCTTGCCACCCTAAAAAGTGACATTGGTCTGTCACTAATCAAGTATTATATGCACCATCTACTTTGCTCAGTAGAATGTCTCAGGAAGTGTTGCCACAGGAGATTGAAAGGAATTTATTGTTTTACTGATTGGAAACAGTGCATATGTGGGTTGTGGAGGTAATGTGCTGCTGAGACAAGTGAGTATTCCAGCTGGCTCAAAGGCTAGACATGCCTCCTAACTTTTATGCTCCTTAACATTCAAATGTGCCAAAAGAAGCTCCTGGGCATCCTCAGGAGCAGGCCCAGTCCTTTGCCTGCTGACAGCGTGTCTAAACCTGAACCTGGTCCTATTTTGAACATACTGGGAGCCTGAGAGCACACCTTGAGACTTAGCTTTTAAATCAAGCTTTCCACAGACTGCCAGCTGCAAAGTCCTGGATGATAAGTTTACTGGCAAGTTTTGTGTTTCTTTGCTGAACTCAAAGCCTCAGGGCAGTAAGACAGCAGTGTGGATTTTTGGCCCTTTCATCCTGCCTATTAATTGGTCTTCCAGTAGCTCGTGCAAGATGTGCCATCACAGCTCCATGAAGGATCATTAAAAATACTGGCTGTGTTACATGATAGATATATGTATTTTTCTGAAATACAAAATGAGCCCCAACTCTCCATCACAAATATTTAATTCCTGTTTACTTTACTATTTTGTCTTTTGCTTTATTTGCAGATTACACCTGAAAAGAGGTAGTTGCTTTCTCTTAAACGTATTTACCACTCAAACTCTGAATAGCTGATTCATTTATATATGCATTAGAAGTACTTTTATAAGAAGCACCAAGTTACTGGGACTATTTTCACTGAAAATACACAGTAATCAAATTATTGCAGCACTTAAAATCAGTCTCATGGGGTAAATATTGAGTTATGAATATGATCTTTTGCTTTTGCATATGCTCTACAGTGATGACTTGAAAAACACTGATGAATATACCTGCTATAAAGTCATTCCCTGGAATATTTAACATAGTCAAGGAGAGGCAAACAGTGCTGTATTAATTTAAAAAATCCCTTTTATCTCACTTCATGGCACAGACATAGCAAAATTCAAACTTTGGAAAACTGGAAAGCAAAGAGTTAAATGAGATGGTCCTGCAGCTTAATTGTGCCCTCTGGCAGTTACACATTGCTGGAGAATCTGGAGGGCCTTTTCTGCTTCGCATATATGAAGTGTATGTGCAGAGGTAGAAGGATGGGATGGAGCAGTGCAGCAGGACAGGGGCCGTAAGAGGTGCCTGGGGAGCAGCTGTACCTCTCAGGGTGTGTCTGTGAATCCTGTCAGTGACTCCTGCATTCACCATCAAAGGGAAGAGATCCTGATGCACCTGGGAAGAGCCTGTGTATCTCATTTTTGCACTGTACATTACTAGCGGTGGGGTACTGAGGTCATCATCAACTTGATGGGAGATATGTGTGGTCTGTGGGTTTACAGACTGGCAAGTCAAAGAAAAGTGTTAGACTGAGTCATCTGCAGAAGGATAAAGGCACTGTAAATAACCTTTTTTCAAAAATTGTTGATGTGATCTTTTTTTGCAGCTAAGTGCTTGAGAGTAGGACAGATGCAGTTAAATAAAAACTTGAATTCCCCAGGTTTCAAAAATTTAAACTGAGAGATCTGCACATGCATTCCCTGCTTTTCAGAAACTTAGGACGTGCCACACCTGTTCCTCAGAAAGGAAACAAAATACCTCTAAGCAACCCTAAATCAGTTCAAAGTCTTTTTCTGGTTTGATTTGTTTTTCTCAATGGATCTACTTGGGTTGAGTTACTTTTTGTTTTATTTTAATGAATGAGAAATTTTTCAATCAGAAAATGAATAATAATTTTGTGTACATTTTTTTTATTTTTGAGCTTTATTACAAAGAGAAAGCTTTAGACATCTGAATAATCTACTGTATTTATCTTGTCCTCTGGGCACTTTGATCCATCCCCTGCAATTTTACCTCCCCTCACCATTTCACCTTCCACTCTATCCATCTTGCTTTTCTTCTCATTGCAGCATTTTGGAATATATAAGCACCTAAAAAGATATTCCTAAATAGGAAAGTGATATGTACATATAGTTCAGTTCCAGGTTCAAAAACACACACACACACGCAGTGTTCTGCATTCCTCTAGAACTTCAACTCTTTTAGAAGGAAGGCCCATGTATGTAGCTCTCCCATCTGGCTAGTGCTATGCCATGTCCTAATGCTCTCCCAGCATACAGGGTAGTTCAATTTTCACTGAAATTGCTGAAGGACAGAGGTGCTGGCTTCTTCAATAATCCTTTTCGCCACCACACCTGATTGTAAATCAGTCATAGCTGTGCAAGATAGTCTTTCCCAAACAAACATGTTGCTTTGCCAAACACTCAATTCTACTGAAACTCAACTGTTTCTTCCTCAAAAATAATAATAAAAAAAACTAACAACAACAAAAATTGGGGAAGCATGTAATGATTGAGAAAAACACTAAGTGACCGAGGCCACTAAGGAAATAATTGCAGCTCCAGTGTGCACAAAAAAGCCCTGCTGAGAGTTACACTTTTTTTTAGTGAATTTCAATTTTTTTTTCACCCCTTGATTCCAAAGACAGATAAATCTTTGGAAATTCTGAATCAAGTAGCACAATACTTGAAGCACTAAATGTATCCAGTGGTCCTATTACAGACATCTGAACTATCCATCAAGTCCAACTGAAAAATGTGCATAAGATTTAGGGGCACACAGATAAATTAGAGAAAAACGCATTTAGAGTTCTAGCTCTAACATAATTGCCATATTTCTATAAAGAGTGAAACAACTACAAAAGTGAAAAAACCTACATCTAACAGCTGAAGTTTCTGCATTTCTAATTTGTAATACATCATGTCATAATCATATGTGATGCTCAGCATGACAAATAAAGACAGATTACCTGGCCAGAATAGGTTATAAAGTCCTGATGTTTTAAACACTTTCATAGGGTGTGGTATTTATGCTATGAAGAGTGCCATAAACTGCACTGTAACTACTTCTGGAATAAAACAGTGTCATTGACTTCAATGAGACTACTCATGGTAATAAGCACCGTGCTCAGTGCTGTCTGGAGAATATCATTGCTAGTTACATGCACTTCGTGCTGCAGTAGCCTCTAGAAGACAAGTCATGGACCTGGGCTCCACTGGGTTAATCATTAGGGTGCTCAAAGTTAAGAGTGAGAATAATATGGGTAGAGAAGAGAGAAGAACTAGGATGAGAGTGAGAATAGGAAACAAGAGTCTCAGCATTGTTACTTGGCAAGTTGCTGCATATATTTCAGACTTACAGTTTTTAAAAGCTAATAATAATGGCTTTGTTTAATCAGAGCCACATTCAACAGAAAAGTTATTTACATATTTTAAAACTCTGAAGGGCTCCTCCTATCCTGGCTCACTTAGCCCTTTTCCTGCCCTTTTTCCCCACTGCGACTTTTGAAAGCAGTATCCACAGCGATATGTGCTTCTATAGGGATAAAAATTAAAAGACTTACATTTTGTTGTGGTCATCGTAAAAAAACTATACACAGACCTTTTTCTTTGACTCCATTGTTTGAAACTCTGCTTGTTCCTTTTTTTTTTCCTCACTTCCTCTTACTTGTATTTGTAGAGTGTGAGAGAGCTTAAATGCTTTCAGTGTTTGATCAGTCACCAGCTGAGAGTACCCTGAAAGTCCATGTTTTCTACAAGTTGAATTTTGTGACTATGTGCACATGAATGTGTGAATATGAGCATATGAGTAATTGCTAGGAATGTGCACGTGTGTTGTGGTAATTATTTTCCTTCATTCATGGGCTTTTCAAAGCAGAAAACATTAAATTGATCTACAGGGAAAAAAATATAAAGAAAATCCCCTTAAAAACTAATTTCCTAGACCAAATACTGGAATATTTTAGGGGAGGGGGAACAGGGGGGTTAATACTGCTGTAGCAGTTACAAATATCTTTTTTTAAAAAGCATAATTCTTTACAAATACATGCAGTGTGGGAGGAAGGAAGGACTTGTGGTTTTGGCACTTGACTGGTAAGCTCACAAGAGCTAGATTCTGTTTCCAGCTCTGCCACAGACTGTTCATAGATGCTATCACAGTGAAAATAATAAATAATAATAGTTATGAGCACTTCTGCAAATTATTATCATCTTTCTCTGCTTGTAAAAAGGGAATAAGAACAATACTTCCCTCCTAGTGCATGATTTTTAATATGCTGGTGTGGTAAGAAGACTGAAGATGCCCAGCCTGGTGCTGTGCAAGGATCCCCTGGCAGCTGATACCTGGAGCAGCACACGGCATGTGAGCTTTGGCCAGCCCAGGTGGCTGTGTCTGGGGGAGGGCTCCCTTGGCTCTAGTGATGAGACACAGTGTTAGGGCAGGCTGACATCAGTAAAGTGATTAAACAGCATTATCACAATGGAAATTAATTTCTGAGGGGGTTTGTTCAAGTAATAATCTTTCTTTCTGGAATTTAAACGGTGACAGGAGTGACAGGAGATCCAAAATGTATGTCAAAGTGCTCAATTCCATGTTTTTAGCTAAAAATATTTTCTGAGGAACAAAATAAGTGGGGGGTCCGATGTCTCATGCTTCTTCCAGCTACCTGGCTAGGCTTATGCACCCTGATTCCAAGTGAACATACAAGCTATGGATGGAAGGGTAGGGGTTTATAATAACGTTGTGGTTTAACCCAGCAGGCAGCCAAAACCAGGACAAATAATTATCACAAAAAAAAAAAAAAAAGCTTTGGGAATGATGATAACCATCTACTTCTGCACCATTAAACTTAAAAATTTTTTTGGTAATCAAGACAAAAGATTGAATTACCATAAATGCTTCTCCCTGGACTAGCTTTGCTTCCATTAAAGTACATTATTTCAAAAAAAAAGAACCCTGTTTTTCAACTGATTTTAGAGAAAACAACATTGAGCCAACAATGACTGCCTTCGAAATTTCTGCCCCAAAGTTCCCCCTCTATGGGACTCTCCATGGACTGTTACTTCCTACTCTACCTTCAGTAAAACACTTTGTTCTAAATTTTCTCCTGCCTTTGTCTCTTAGTAGATCATCTTCAGTAAGAAAACAGTTTTATAAATGACAGTGATGAAAAAAGTGCCAAGTGGACTTTCTAGTGAACCAAATCTCTGAAGAAAAATGAAATTGTTATAAAAATGTATCCCCACTACATTCCTGAAAATGAAGATGATTTTTCTTTCCTTTGTGAACAAATGCTTCCTCAGCATTTGAAGCTTGTAATTGCCCTGCATTTATAATCTTGCTTAATTTATTCTCTCTTTGTTGGTTTGCTGGGTTTTTTGTTGTTGTTTGTTTTTCAGAGATTGATGTTGAGTAACTCCCTTTTTTGATTTGTTTGCTATAGGATACTGTCCACAGAGTCCATCAAAACACATTTGATTCTTAGTATCCTTAAAAATCAAGTGTTTAAACAATCCAAGTCTGGACTCTCATGTGAACTTTAACTACTTAAATAGTTGTAATGCTATTATTTTTACCATTATTATTCATTTTCATAGATGATAAATTCACACAAAATCACTATAATATCTGCTTTCCTGCATAAGTTAGACCATACAGTTCTAGCCAACTTTTTCTTGCATTAGGCTTAAGGATTTATGCCAGAATTGAGATATTCCTCCTAAGTCAAGATATTGAATCTTGACTTAAAGATCCCTAATCATGGAAAATTTAACACATCCTTGAAAATTATTCACAGGAGGATTACTCTAACTCATAAATGTGTCTGATTGAACTTTGCCATTTACAGTATTTTTTTATTTATTATTCTAAAGTCAGGGCTTAACGATCTAATGAACCATATAACTTGTAACTTTCTCCAAGAAAAAAAATATGACAAGGCTGCCTTACTGCCAAGTGCACAGTTTATTGAGGAAGGTGGCATTCTGCAACAGGACTAAAATCCAAATTTAGCCTTATTGGGAGTTTTAGAATATAGATGTGTCTATTTTTGACAGATAAAGTCCAAGTCTACTGTCTTGTGGTGTAAAAAAAGATATAATAGGACATGATATCTGGCAGAGCCGAAGTAGATGAGGGACTGAGATGGGGAAGAGAAGCAATTTAATGTTCATTTTGGAAGTTACATGTTTTTGAGTGCATACTATTTACTGCATTCTCATTTTGCATTTAATTTGTATAGCTTAACTTCAATCAATTGGCTTGGGAATGGTGGTCAGGGCTGAAAAGAGAGTGGAACTGATTCATATTCACCGTAGATCTAACATGCTGAGCAGTGTCTGGTCTTTGATTTTGTAAAGACTCCTCAAGATATTTGATATTAGGCTACAAGTCACGGAATGTACTGTTGTAACTTGTACAAGATCCTAAATAATTTTGAATTGGCTTGTGTTCAGTTCTTATGATTTTTTAGTCTTCCTTTTTTCTAATGTACATAAATTATTCTTCCCATCCCATTAATGTTAAATATGCTTGCTGAGTTGTCTTCCAAGAACCTTTTATTTAAACAGAGTCTACCTGAGATAAATGACTTTTTTTTGTTTTAAACTTACAACACCTGAACAAAAGACCTTTGGGGCTTGCTGTCTTTGTATTATGATTTATTTGTTGATGTCAAAAAATTGCACTATGTAGCAGGTCTACTTTTCTCTCTCGTGTACTAATGCAGCTACTATTATCTGTCCTCTTGTTGAGAAATCCTCCCCAACAGAGCTGGGAGCAGAACCCTGAGCAGTTTCCCTCCCACCTCTTCAGATCCTGGTGCCTATCAAAACATGTCAGGAAGACTCAGTTTCACTGGGCTGAATTGGAAGAAGTGAGGGAACTGCTAGGAGTTCCAGTGCTTACTCCTACAGTAGCACGGACTGGAACTGGAGACACATCAACTCTCCATCCGTTCCCACCCACCCTTATCTCTACTGTTTTTCAGTGAATTTGCCTCTGCAAAAGACTTGGTCCTGTCTCTGCACACCTCTGGTTTTTCATAAAGGCTGCAGATTATAAGAGCATGCCGTTGTAGCTGGCCAATATCAGTCACTCCAGACCCTGCAGAGCAGCAGTGTGGGAATGGGTTGTATCAAACATCCATATAAAGAGCCAGTGGAATAGGGAACAAACTTTCTCCTCTGCAATGAGAAACAAATTCTGGATTTTCACTTGTATGTCCTGGATTCCCAGAGAAAGCATATATAAATGGATCACTCACTAGTCAATATTTTACTTTATTCTTTCAATATTCCTTTTCTATAATTTGCTTTTGCCTCAATGAAGATACTTTGTGAGCTTCAGGATCCAGGCTTTTGCAACGGTCATCATTTTAGGATCACATTTGGTTAGCTCAGTGTAGACAATAACAAAGTTGTAAGTTTCTAAATATGCAACTTCTGTGATAGACCTTAAATATAAACTATGCGTGTAGTGTTCTGAGTACATGTTAATCCTATAGTTGAGCAGGTTTGTTTTTGTAACAAATCTGAATTAACATGACGCACCTTTTATGTAGATCAGAGATGAGAGACTTTGCGGGAGAAGGGGAATTAAAAAAATACTTTTGGCAAATAAGCAACCAGTTAGAAGTAAAATGTTTTATCATGTATAGCTGCATATTTAAATAATACAGAAAGGAAAGCTCTTGTTAGAGAAAACAGAATAATATGGAATTTGAGGCAGTAAAACCTTTAAGCCAAAATTCTCAAAGGTTCATTTGTCCAGCAAAAAACCTGGACATGATCTGAACTCAGACAAGAACAGTCCTATGGCACATTTGCCACTGGTGATACACAAGCCATTTTGGTATGTTGCTGCAGCAGGATGCTCTGCCTAGAATGGGGAGAACAACTCGACCAATGCCTGATTTGCAAAGCTATGAATGGTAAATGAAGAGGGGGTGTTATGCTGCTTTTGGTGTTG
This sequence comes from Acridotheres tristis, assembly GCA_037013685.1. Taxonomy (NCBI): domain Eukaryota; kingdom Metazoa; phylum Chordata; class Aves; order Passeriformes; family Sturnidae; genus Acridotheres; species Acridotheres tristis. Next base: position 135,212,383 of record CM072886.1, on the reverse strand, counting down.
AACAATGCTGAAACCAGCCTGACTCATCAACCCCCAAGTTAAACATCCTGATAGTGAGATAAGATAGGGTAGACCTGGTAAAATACCCGATAAAGGACCAAACAGGTGATACTACTGATAACTTATCTAAAACTGCTGAGCTGGCATAGCTGGCTTGGAGACATATGACAGCCATATATAAAAGCCTAGTGCCAAATTTTATCACCAGGGTCTTCTAATGTATCCCTTGTTGGGGTAGATGTGTGGAGATTTGTCCCTCGACTGGGGATGCCCCCCCCCAAAAGGTTATTCCTTGAGGCTGAGCAAATGAGAGTTGCACACTGTCCTTGGTATGAATGAGTACAACATCAATCTCTACTTAGTAATTGGGTTTGCTGGGTTTAATAAAATTGCTTTAATATAATTGCTTTTAATAGAATTTCTTCAACATTGTTTCATATTGCACTATATTATAATACTTGTTATAGTTCTTATACTCTGTAGTAAATAATTCTGATTAAGATCTTTTTGTCTAATCGTTATCACGATAAACTACATATATTTATAAAAATATATCTGGTTTGCCATTCTTAATTCTGCAGGACAAAGTTGCATAAATGTTCAATTATGCCTGTGTAATCCTTTACACATAACTCATTGACAAAGTCTGGGGCTAAGATTGGCTCCAGCCACACATTGGCTCCTCTTTGAGAAGGAGTTTAGAAAGCAAGGGGGTCCTTTCTGCACCTCTTAACTCAATGCAGAGGCTTCTTCAATAAACTCTGTCTGAAGCTCCTGCTCTGCCTGTAACAATTGCACAACACAAAACTGAGAAATACCATTAGCTCCCACAACTGTGTCCACTGCTAAGGCTGAAAGTTACTGGAAAGTGAGACAAAAGGTCTGTGAAGCCCTAGAGCTATTTTGCCCACCTCTAAGTCAGAACAAGATTATTTATTATTTCGTAATTACTGTTTTTATGTCTGTGATAGTGTCAAATGTCTCAGACAAAAAAGATTTGTAAATATAACTCCTATTCAACTGTAACAGTAGATTACTATTATTGTCTTGTAATTGGCTGCCCAACCTATAATACCCAATGTATATACATAGAATCATAGAATATGTTGAATTGAAATGAACTGATAAGGGTCAATTTCCACTCCCTACTCCCCATAGGACTACCTAAAACTAAACTACATGACTAAGAGCATTGTCCAGATGTCCCTTGAACTCTTTCAGGTTTGGTGCCATGTCTGCCTTCCTGGAGAGCCTCTTCCAGTGAATGATCATCCTCTTGGTGACCTTCTCCTAATGTCTAGTCTGAACTTTCCCTGGCTCAGCTTCACTCCATTTCCTCATGTCCAACCACTGGTCACCAGAGAGAGGAGACCAGCACCTCCCACTGCAGTGTTCACACAGTCTCCATGACTCCATGCTGGGACTTTCTGGCTTTCTTCACTGTGTCTTTACTACTGTGAGGCCTCCTAAGTAACCTCTTTGGGAAGAAGTGAGCTGTGATTGATTCCAGAAAATCAACTTTGGACACCATGCTGGACTCAGCTACTCCAGTCCTGGGCCACTTAGGAAAGAGTTTCCATCTCTCACCCATAAACTACTCCCTGAGTCCCAAATCCACCCTGTCTCTGAGTGAGGCTTTAGTCTTATGTCTCTAGGTCATAAGAAGTTTTATCATGTACCTTATCAGATAATTGAGTATAGTCTTTTGTAAGAATTACATCAGGTAATATTTACAAATGCATGTAATCCCCAAAAGGAATTTGTCTCTACCTGAAGCAGCTGGTATCGAAGAACCTATCAGAAAATAATTTCCTTTAAGACTATGTAAACTGTTTCACTCTAAGGCCACTTAATGCCATAAAATAAGGATCTCTTAGAGAACTGGAAAGGAACGAAAGGGTAAGATGGAAAATTTGTGCAGACTGCAAATTATTAATTTTTAGAAGATACTTTTAATGCTGTCCCTACCCATCCAAAAGAATGTAGGTGTGGAGAACTAAATGCTCTTTCACCTAGAAGACTAGATTAGAAATTAAATCCTTAAATTATCACAGAAAATTTATAATATATTTCTCTATGAAGTGCAGAAGCAATATAAAAGCTGTAAACTATAATTCTGTCCATTTCTAATGCACCCATTAAAATACATTTCAACTCTTTTTTTTTTTTTCCAGCTTGAGTGACTGTATAAATTATGCAGCAGTAAAGGTATTGTCTTGACTTTTTTTTTACACCTTCTTGTGTGTAGATTTCCATTAAATGTTCTTTCTTTAGGTAAAGGAAGGCAGCTTGGCTGCCTTTTGCCCACAGCTAAACCATTAAGGTCTGCAATTTTTTTATTGACTAAAGATGTTTCTTCACCTTGTTGATACATTCTCTCTTTGGATAAGGAGAGCAGGGTCTCCACATAACGAGACAGAGAAGGACTAGATGAACAGTGTGCAGGATTTTCTTTTTTTCTTATTTGTCATTGGTAAGTTTTCTCCCATTAGTCAAGAAAAAAGAGATGGAAAAGTTCTACTAAATCATCCAGTCCAGCTCCTCCTCTGTGCTACACTTCATATTCCCCACACTACACTTCATATTTTTGCTCAGAAAAAAATTAAAGGGTTTGCATTTGTTCCCATATAAGCTTATTTCATACCACTGTTTCATGCTTTAACTTCCACTCAGGGAATCCTAAATAATTTCTGTCCATCCTTTCCATTGTACTTGCCAGATATTTGTAGGGTGTTATGTTTTCCCCCAAGCCACTGTGTCGCCAGTTTTTCTCTCCCTGGTATGGTAGGGCTGTTAGACCCATCTACAGTTACGGCTGCCATTCCTTCTTGTTAGTCTTGCTCCATGCTGATATGTCGACCTTTGACCATTTGGACAGAATTTTTAGTCTCTACATGAATGTCTTGAACTTATTTTTTTGGAGAGTATAGTACAGCACAAGTCAGCCTTCCCTAAAACTGGGATTAAGGGAGAAAAGAGAGGAAAAAAAAATACCTTATTTTCTCTTGAGAACCGTAACAGACACATGCCTTGCAGCACACGCTTGATTTTCAGTTTCTGTGCAAGATGACCCCCACAACTAGGCCTATCCTTTTTGTCACCCCCTGACAACCTTGTCAAACTATGCAATTTCAAGGGGAAAAAAATCTACTACTTATACAGGTTTAAAAGGCCCTTCTTATGCTGATATCTTTCTTCAAAATTTCTACCTTAATTCAGCAAGCTCAACAACAACAGAGGTCTTACAAAACCTTGTCTCTTCTTGAGTGGCTGAACTTACTTTAAGAGAGTTGAAAAGGTAGAAAAAGCCTCTATAGTTTTTGTCCCAGCTGTTTATTCCTTTGTAGGCCTGAATATCATGCATGAGAGCAGAAAATTGAGCTCTTGTGTGTTCTCAGCATTCCCTTTGCTTTGACATTTGTAGGAGGCATGGCCTAATGGTGGGAGAGGAGGAAGGTGAAAAGGACTAAGAGAAGACTAGAAGGAAGTGGTATGAGCCAAAAGAGAAGTTTAAGGAGCATGGAGCAAGGATTGTGGACAAACAGAAGTGCCAGGCAGCGGATGGAGGCAAGGATGAGACAGGGAAGGCAGGAGCTATGGCAAGCAGAAGTCCAAAACAGAGATCAGACAAGCAGAGGTAAACATGAGCCAGGATGTATGAAAAAATACAGTGTTGACAGATCATACAGCTACAGGCTGTATCATGAATATTCACAAAGGCACCAAGCTAAAATTGCACTGGCATTTCCTACCACTTGAATGCTTGATTTTGCAATCTGAACATTCTTTTAACATAAATTTTTAAATGTAACTCTCTGTAGATATATAATCCAGAGTTATGTATTTAGATTGTGTTGTGTACATATAATCATGCTTAGCTTCTTTGTATGGAAATGCAATGATACAACTTGCTTCAGGCCCAAGCCTTGAGCTCTTTTCACGTGTCCATAGCCTCAGTCTTATTTGATCAGCATATAATCACTCTGTCATTCTTCTCTGAATTCCGTCTAAATTACTAAGGAGGTGCCCAAGACTGAATATAATAATTTGTCCATGGTCAGACCAGAGCTATAGGGAAATAATGTTACACTATATGTCTTCTTGCATAGTTGATACTTCCGTCAGTTACACTCTTTTGCTGCTATACTACACTACAAATTCAAATTTAATTACATGTTCTGCATCATACCTCTGTTTCATTAGTACTTCCCTGCTGGCTTCTTCGTGCTGCTATGCGTGTTTCTACATAGAAAACAATCCTCTCTGTGTAAAGGTGGGATGGGGGTGGAAGTAAACAGAAGAACACAAATAATAATTCAGACAGAGCAGTAGTTGATCTAATATTCCAGAAGTTGTTCTACTGGTTGACTCTACTAGTGGTTCCACCACTCTCCAAGTCAAAAAGGAAGTAAAGAGGATTTAAAAAAAACAGTTTGGCTTAAAGGGAAATTCAATCTTCTGTAAAGACTGTAACAAATACACTTCCATTTTTTTTTCCAGTATGTATCTATCTAAAACTGTTTATCTGCCTACACAAAGAAATAAAAAAAACAACACCAGTGGCAAAAAGTTAGGAAGTATAAAAATTTGAAATGGACAGCAAAAGAACTCAGAAGAAAATGGGTCAGGGCAGTTAAAAGGTAACAAGAAGAATGTTAGGAATATTAAGGGCGAACAGAATCAAAATGACAGTGTTGATTGATTACTAAAAATTTGACCAATGGAGAAAGAGCAAAAATGCTCAATAAGTGTGTAAGGTTTATGTTTGACGGGAAAAAATGTGGTGGTACTATATATTAATTGAAACTTTCCACTTTAAGAGTGAGAAAGAGTGATGATAAACAGAGCCACCAGAATCAGTCATTTTAAAATCAGCAAGTCCAAATAACATGTATATAATAACAACTTTTGAAGAGTTGGCTAGGAAACACTGGGAAAAAAAGAGCAGTCTAAAATAAAGCTAATACTGTACTAACAAATCAGAGAGCTCTTGCATCTTCGCAACCATCAGTCAGCTTGGCCTACTGCTTATAATGCTTTTAGCAATTTCTTGAGTGGGATATAAAAGTTACACATTTTAGATGATACAGAGACTGAAAGAAAGATAAATAACACAGAATACAAGCTGTTGGTACAGAATGACCTAGCAAGCTAGTTGTGGTGAACCAAAATGTTTCAGGATGGGAAAATGCAATGTTGTGAACACACGAACAAGGAAAGTAATCCATAAAGAATTGAGGTCATGGTCTGAAATAGTCTTAGATGGTTGAGCTGGATAGTCAGCCTAATATGAGTTGTAACAGTGATGTTGTAGACAAAAAGCCATTTTGCAAATCTTTGTTTGCCAAAGTTAAATTACCACTGCACTAGAATTACCATGCCTAGCTCTGCTGCACATGATTTAGCAGAGAGAAGAAGAGTTCAGGGTTCCTAGAGTATTAAGATATATGGGAGGATACAAAGAATTTGATTTTTATATATATATATATATATATATATATATATATACATATATATGAGAACAAAATTTGATAATAAAGGGTTTCTCAGTCTAGCAGACATAACACGATCTAATGGCTGGAAGGAGAAGCTAAACAAATTCCATGAGAAATATGGAACACGTTTTTAACATTAGAACAAAGTGCCAAGTGTTGTGGTATAGCTTCTATCACAGGAATTACTTTTATCAGGGTTGGATGCCTTACTAAACCACAGCTGTTGGAGATGAAGCAAGAATTAAATCAGAAAAAATACTTAAGCCCATATTGCTGTTGTATATTAGATAATCACTTATTTAATGCTGTTCTTAAATTCCAGGAATATTTTACCCTGGATGCACAAATCTGAATACTTCCAAGTTTAACATTTATACGTGATTTTTGTTTTGTGCCTCTGACTGCAAAAATTGGTAATAGAGAATTTTTATATTCATGTGACAACTCTGAAATGTAATAATTAAAATACCCTAATATATCTGCATAATTCAGGCATTTATTAGATGGACTGTCCCAGACTTTAGGAGGTTTGGTGGAGCTAAAAGTTTGAAATCAAGTCAAGCTGTTACTTGATTTTGAGTGCGCACCTCTAGAGTTTGAGTTTTAAACCCTGATTGCTACCTCTTGAAGTTGCATGATTGTTTTTTTGCATTTAAAGTGTTTTTCTTTCCTTTATATGAAAAAATACCAGTTGAACTTCCAGTAGTTCAGCAAAACTGATTAGAAAGTTTATTTGTAAATTTTAGCCCATATGTACTCCTGTGATGAAAATGCTCATAATTATACAAGGAAATACATTTACATAAATTAACACATGGAAAATGTATTGAGAAAGATTTCTATTTACTATTTTTTTTTGAGGCACAACAATATTAGCTACAACGATTATAGGCAAACTCAGAGTTATTCTCTTAATAAGCACATATACATAATTTGATACCCAGTGAATAGCAGTACGAACACTTTCTGAAGTCTCTTTAACACCAGGTCATGCATATCACGGGCACATCACAGTGCCCTCTGTAAAACCCTGATCAGCTATTTCTTTTTGTGATGAAAAGTCTCTCAGTGTCTCATTCTGGTCTCTGTAGCAACTCTTTCTATCTTATAGATCCTACCAAAAAACCCAAACATAAATGAGAGTAAGTCTAACTAATCTATCCAGTTCAAGTGACTATTCAGTTAAAGCAGACACAAGCTAAAACACTAGTGGCACCAATGTTCTGCATTTGACAAATGTAGGAATGTTCATATCAGCAGGACACCACAAATGTGCCCATTTCAGGGCACTTCTAGGAAACAAGTGTACAATAGGAAGGTGATGACCCACTGAAAATAACCTATGTGAAGCATACACATCAAACCAGTTATTCAAGATGCTGTTGCTATTTTCTTTGACGTTGGGTGCTACATAGCCCTTACAACCCTGAGCACTTCTGTGTGCAGGTATCTGTTCCTCCCCTCTGAAAGGTTGTGTGCAAATCCTGTTGGGGTGGAGCACCAGAGATAAAGACACTGCAACTTGAAAATGGTGACAGCTGTTGAGCTGGCATCACACGCTTGAGATGAGTGTCCAGAAGCAATTTATCAACCTTTTGCTCTTAAAACATACTTAAATATGTTTTAAGACACTGTGACCATACTCAAGTGTGTGTGCCCAGGATTGTGGTTCTAACATGGTTCAGGAGCATGTTCAAATGTCACTCATTTATACATGTAAAAGGTGGGAGCTGCCAGCTGCTGGGCTGCTGCTTTCCTTTGCAGAGGCAGATCCCGAAATGATGATGCTGGGGTTTGTGCTTTTCCCCCTGTCTGCAGAGGAACGTAGCACATGACCAGTGACCAAGGATTTTGCAAGTCCTGGCTCTCCTGCACCAACATCACTGGCCAGTTTCCTGTAAATCCTGAACAAAGAATCCACACATCACAACTCTATCTCTTGTGAAGGCCTTAACAAACTCATTCCATGATCCCATGGAGATGGTGAGATCCAATTTTTCTTATGAAACAGCCAAGACAGAGACCTAAATTTAGCCCTCTTACTCCCAGACCCAGGTTATCGCTCTCCCAGCGTGGGGGGAAGTCCAGAACCACGCAAGCCTTCACCAATTCCTGCTCAGAGGCTGATGAGTGCTGGGTGGAACTGGCCACACAGCGGGTGCGGCCATGGCACCAACACAAAAGAAGCTGATTCAGCTCATTCCCAGATAATTTTCACTGTCTTTCCCTGCTGGAATTTGTGGGAGGACTAGACCAGCAATAGCAGCATCAGATCTTCCTCCAGCTCCTCGGGTTGCAGTGAGTAGCAAAAGAAGAGTGGTAACTGCTGCACTGGTGGAGTGGTTTGGGGAGCTGCACAGGAAGGATCAGTGCTAGAGCTGTGTGGGGTACGGTGGCCTCCCCTCCTGCTATGGTTACTCAGCTCTTTCACAACACTCCTAATGGTCTCACCTCCCGCGACTGGAGCAAGGCTTGCAGCTACTTAGTGACCAGTCTAAATAGCAGTCTTGCAGAACCACAAATTAGATTAGAGCAGGCTCTGAAATGCTGACAAATCTGTGCCTATGGTCTCCAAGACTGGCCCTGACCATTCAGGGAATAAGCAACTGTGAATAATAATCTTTGGAAAAAATCAGTGCTGAAATTCTTACAATTAATCTCTGAGTCAAATGACCAGTTTCCGAGTTCTCTTCCACTCTAGTCTTAAAAAATCTGTAGGCAGCTGTGACGCCTGAGAGTCATCTGTGAAAAGAAAAGCCACATAAAAGTTGAAGCTAAGGATAGATGGTACATAGAATGCATATGAAGATGCATCTGAGTGATTAATAAAGATTAAGTCAAAAGGATGTGAGTTAGAATAAGCTACTGATTACAATAGCTCTGTACTCTTAGTGCTGAAAATAGTTTTGACAAACTCTGAATCTCTTCTGTGAATTGAGAGAAGATATAGCAGCACTGTGAATAAAAGAGGAAAAAACATGGCATTAAAATTAGAAATGAAGAAGTGTTAACTGATGTAATAGAAATGTCCAGGATTTTGAGAGGTTGCTTTCTGAGGCAGGTAACAGAGGACACACTTCATGCAGTTCTTTTGTACTGCTGTACAGCTGAGTCTGCAAGCACAGATCATGCTGTGCTTACAGACTCAGCTGCCTTGTTTTCTTTTTTATTCCAGTGGCTGAACTGCATTAAATAAGCCCAAAGAATAATGTGTCTTTTCCTTTCTATTGCTTGTTCATGTAGGCAACTTGTTAAAGTTGCTAAGGGATTGTTATACGACTCTGAAGAAGAGATTATTCACATGCTCATAAACAGAAGCAGGTCTGAAGCAATATAATTATTAAATGGTGATTGGCATGATGGCTAAATTCAGTAATACTGTGTTATAGAGCACATCTTTATGTTCCTAGATAGTCCTATAGTGATCATACAGACCTTTGTAGCTGACAACTTTCTCATTTCGAAAAGTTTGCAATTATCAGAGAAGCAAAGCTTCAGTATATGGAAGACCTGTCAGTCCAGTCTAGCAGGAGTAAATGCATTAAATTATTTATGAGTAAACTCTGCTTCCTTCTAAAACAGGGGTGTGAGAATTGTTCCCAGAGGGAGTTTGTTTTCTAATTCCATTGCTTCAGTTAACATTAGTATATTGTCTCACATAAAACAGTAATTTACTATATTTATTGCCTTCATTGTTTGTAAGGAGCTGTAGCTTAGCTTTTTGTTTTGCTTTAAGCAGGTTGTGAGACAAAATATGCTTTTCAATGTCAAAGAGCTGGTTAAAACACACACATTGTTTAAAATAAGTCACAATTTATATTTGACATTCAAACAATTCATTTTTTTTTTTTAAGTTTCTTAAGACATTTGCCCAGACAAACAAATAAAAGCAGGAAAGGATGGAAAGGAATGTGCCACTGTGCCAGCATGTCACGCTCTTCAATGACCAGGTGTCTGTATCTGTTATCCATTTTGTCCTTTGTGATCTGCTCTCCATTCACGTCTGTGTACATAAACTCCTTTTGGGCTGCTATGCTCCATGGCAGGTACTTGCAGCTCCTCAGTGCTCAGCCATTCCAGGAGCCTCATCCTCAAGAGAAATGGAAATACTAAGTATCTTTGATCTGCTTTCAAATTGGAACAAAACTAACTCTTATACTCTCTAGAAAACCACAAAGAACTAAAAACATGCATTCAGTCAGCACCACGCAAGCCCTTGTTGTAGAGCACAGGTCTGAGACTGACTGGCTTACAGCTGCTGTAGGGATGGCACAGGCTAGGGATGAAACCTGGTGTCACAGAGACATGCTTGTGGGTTTTGTGCCATCCACAGCTGAAGTTTCATGCACATTTCTGTTAGAAATCAGACTTTGAAAGGAGCTCTGTAAGCAGTGGGAACGGCTGGGTCACTGTCCTCCTGGCAGCTTGGTCAGCTGTGTTGGACCTCTGGCAGAGTGGTGATCCACAAACCCTGACCACCAGCACAAGACAAGGTGGCAATCTGCTGACACTGATGCTCACAAATAGGTGAGGTGTGAAGCACCTCATACCCCTGTGTGACAGGAGTAGGTGCTGTCTCCATCAAACAGGGATCACCCCTGTGAGTGCCCCAAGCTGCTGCAGCTCTGCTCTCGCTGCAGCATGGTGATGCACTGGCTGACTTCTTTCTTCCTCACTGGGCATCCCCCTTGGAACCTGATTGATGCAGGTGTCTGAGCTTAGAAGTTCTCATGGTGGCAAAAGCTGTGCAAATCTTACATTTGGCACTTTCAAAAGGACAACATGACTTCAACTTGCTTTGGTTTGAATGCAAAGAAAGATGTTCAAGGCGCTGTCACAAGTTAGTTATCATGTTAGAGGAATGGTTTCTTCTGCTGCTCAATATTCCCCTTAGTTCCACTCCCTATCTATCATATTCAAGATTAAGTGTGAAGCATAATAGCCACTAACTTAGTTAGTGCCTGCAGATTTGTCTTGCCATGGGAATAGTTATTAGCTTGGTTTCATTTGAAAGATTATAACTTGGTGTCTCAACAGGCAGAATTTTCTCATTAAAGCCCAAGTAATAATAGTCAGTATAAAAAAGTGCCTGTACTATTTAGTGATATTGCTGCCCAGGCTTGCGACAGAAAGTACAACTAATGACTGATTCTTTCTTACCATTCAAAAGGAAATAATTTATTTTTAAGGCCTCTGGTAAATTACGCTAGTGTGGCTCTAGTCATGAGAAGTCTGAAAATGAAGGCTGCTGTGCTTATTTCAGTAATTTTCAAAGAATTTTTCAAAGAATGAAAGAAAAAAAAATCCTAAAGCAGAAAACGGTTTTCTACAAAGAGTAAAAATTATTTTGAAACATTGTGTATTGACAAATAAGCCTGAATTAAAAAAAAAAAGTCATTCTCTGGGGTCTTGCTTGGATAGGTATTTTATGTTTATATTAGTTACAAGTGAATCTCAAATTCTGATGAAGTAAGTATTCGCACTGAGTGGACATGAAGTAAGAAAAGTACTTAAGTTTGAAAGTGAACAGAATAAATCTAGCCTTTGACCACATGTAGTGTCTGTACTTCAAAATATATTTAAATGAATGATGAAAGACATAGAAAAATATACTGGAATTATCCAGGATAAGGCATGAAGGAAACTTTATTTGCTTTCCTAAAGGGCGAGAATGAAATTATAAGTCCATACATAGAAGAAAGGGTCTCATTTGAATACTATAGGTCAATAAACTAAACTGAACCAAACCAAAATAAAATAAAACAAAATAGAACTGGAAACTGAAGTTATACTAAATCAGGTCAGGGACATTTTAAAGAGTGATGATATTTAAAAACTGGAACAAGTTAGCTAGGAGTGCAGTGAATCCTTCAACATTGGAAGTGTTTAAATCAAGACAGACATCTTCAGAAAGATATACTATCTTCACACAGAAGTTATAGCCTGGCAGAGCCAGCACTGAGTGTTCTGTGGCCAGAATTATGCAGAAAGACAAAACAAAGCTTGTAATGGTTTCTTCTGGCTTTAAGCTCTTTTTTTTGGAGATACACTTTCCCTATTTCAAACATTTATTTAGTATCATTATAGTTACATGACGTACGTAGCAAAGCTCAGACTGAAATTTAAAGAAGAAAGGTGGGGAAATTGTGATTAATCATGTAATTCTGGGTGTGTATTCATATCACACAAATAACAAGCCCAGCTGCTTAAACTAAGAGGCTGGGCTTCTTCAGTAGCTAGGGATGAAAAGAGAGAAACTCTTCCAATGGCAGCTGGTGGTAGTCATCACTCTATTGCCCACACAGGTGGCTCTGGAGACATGCCCCCAAAGGTTAGCCATTGTTTCCTGACAGAGTCCCTAAAAAGAAGGAAATCCCATCCTTTTCCCTGTCCCAAGTACTGTATTTTCCAGCCGGCAATTAATTAAAGAGACAAGGTAATTTTCTACTGGGTCAGTTCCCTTTTATGGCTTACAGTGCAGTTGCAGGAATTTTGGCGCCGCATGAGCAAAGGGATATGGACGAATGACTTGGGATGAGCAGGACAGTGCAGCACAGGAAGTCCAGCCTTTGTTTACCCTCCTGGACTTGGACAGTTTTATGCAGGTCCAGAAACTTCATTCTTAGGGGTTCACATCTGGAGGTGTGATCACAGTTTCTTTTTTTGTCTGGGGATTAAGTAGGGGTATAGAGCCATGCTCGTCCCACTAGCTTCATGAGGTTTCATCAGATCATAAAAGAGCATAAACTGCCAGCTTCATTTTCCAGCAGTCATCAGATAAAATCTTGATTTTTTGAGTTTCTTAAAGCATCCCATGATCTGGAAACTTCCTGTGGTTCAAAATGGCTGGATAGGTAGAAAGGAGATGAGAGATAAGTACAGCCTCCATTGTTATAATGAAATTTTCTGTCCTTAAGATGTACCTTCATTACAAATTAAAACTCCTGTTCTCCTGAAGAAGCTGATAGCAATATTTGTCTGGACATTTTAAAACAGATAAGATTCTTGAGGTTTCTGTGTCTTCTACATCCATAAAGAGATGTAAGTGCTACCTCTCAATTGAAATTAATGAGAATTAGGCACCCAAATGTATTTGTGGATTTGAACCCTTATGTTCTAATTACTGTGGCAATTAAATATGCAGGAAAACAGGTTCAGGCTGCTGGAATCTTGTCTACACCAAGGCCTGGTGAAATATTTATGTTAATTTTCTTTCTAGACATGGCTTGAGTTTGCACTGATGACTGTGCAAAACCTTTCTTGGTTGTAGAGGACATGTACAATATGGAAGGCCCTGAAACTAAACCTTGTGCACTTGGCTTAGAAAAGGTTATAAGATACATATTCACGAACTGTGTGTCTCGCTGAGTAAAACTAGATAGTTACAAACAAAATAATAAACAATCAAATAACCAAGTTTTACTTACTGTAAATAGTAGAATATAAAAGAAGCTGATTTTTCCTAAACTGTTTCTGTAGTAGATCTTCACTAATCAGCTGTTCACTGTACTTATTTCTGAAGGCCACAAGACCATATAACCAATATTTCATACAATAGCATATACATCTCAATTATTTTTTTCATAGAGAAAGAAGGAAATAAAATGACTGTCTGTATAATTTGCAGACTCTTTGCTGTTTGAGGCCAATATAATTACTGATATTATTCTTATGCATGTACACACCACTGAAGCACCAGTGTTAAAGGAGACACCTTCATTCTGGATTTTCTAACTTCAAAGTAATGAAATCCTTAACTTCAAACCACAAGAATGAACTTTTCAATGTTAAGTACCTAGTCCTAGTGTCAGAGTATAGAACAACCTTGGCCAAAAAAGCCCAATTAGGCCATGTAAAAGAAGTGCGTTTTCAGCCAGTCCTACTGGGAAAACCAGCTTCGTCTGAATGGTTGTAATTACAGTTGATGGGGAAGGGGGAAAACAAATTTGCTATGCATGAACCCTTACCAAGTAGCCTTTTTTTCTTCTAACACTTGCATATCTACAAGAATGGCACTATGAAGTGAAGGAAAAAAGGACTTCGTCCTTATATGGGTTCTTATTCTCTTCAAGAATCTCAATGATACGTGAAGTTTGCTATGGGAGAGGTGCTCCTTTCTCTGATACTCCTTTTGTTTACTTTTCTTTGCCTGACAGCCTCACTAGGCTGCTCGTCATAATTAGCAGCCTCGGTACACACAACTCCATAAAAGTTATACTTCATAGCTTGTTTTAAGCCAGTACTTCTATTTTCATATTTGTGTCCCTTCTTTTGATTCACACCCTCAGCAAAGCATGTGAAAGTCAAATCAAACAGTGATGTGCAAAAGTCCCAAACCAGTGTGTTTTCTAGACTTTCCAAGGTGTCACTCTTTCTCCTCTGTGTCTATTCTTGAGAATGCTCACCCCACTGCTGGTCTAGATTCACTCTGTGTGTTACATCACCTGCATTTCTCAAAAAAGAGTTAATTTTTCAGTGCAATAAATTTACTCATCTGAATTCACATCACAGTGTGCAGCTTACTTGCTGTATCTCTGGATTGCTAGTTGGGCTGTCTCTATCTCCTGGCAAGGAAAAATAGGGCACCAGACCAGTACTATTACCTCCAGGGATGCTTCCTATGTGCCATTTTGGCTTCTGTGACTAAGGGCTCATGAAGGTCACATAGCTCTTTCTTAGATATAACTTTCAAATTCTTTGTACTTCTTTTTACTGCTCTAATTCTTAAATAGTGCAGATTAATTTCTGCCCATATAGTATGTATCTGTCTTTCAAAAGGATGCCTTTTTCCACAAATATAAAGCTATTAATCACAAATGTTCTATTTACGAGTTACTCTATGAGTGACTCTTTCATATATTAGTCATAATGTAGTGCATAGCTTTATTTCCTTTATTTAAAAATAGCGAATGATCCTTATTTCAATTAGTATGTTAATGTCAATAATATCAGCGTGTTTTGCAATGCTAAAGCACTAAGAGGGAAGGGATTGGTCAGAGATGAGTTACCCGGTTTGAGATGGTTTTTTGTTTTGGCTCAGTTTTTTTTTTTTTTTTTTTTTTTTTTCTTATTCCATTGATGCATACACTGACTGGGAAAAAAAAATAACACATGCAGAAAAATGGCACGAACTATAACTATTCAGGTTTTTCACCAGCTTATTAAGGATATCTCTGGCCATTGTTAAATAAGAAGTCTTAGCACATAAATATTTTAACATGTCATAGGGTAACTGTCTGTTTTATGTGAGCAATGAAAGGAACTAAAAGCAGTGGAGTCAGGAAGGAGAAAAAAAAATTGAAGTTGTAAAGACTACATTTTTTGCCCTCTGTGGGACCAGTTTGTCCAGGCATTGAAGTAGACAAGGACACACATGTTTTCTGGGTCATGATCTGCACTTCACCACATCAAGATCCCAAGTGTAAACGAATGCTGATCCATCAGCATTATTTTTGCCTGATTCACGCTGTGCTTAGTAAAACCTTGCATACAGGCACATGATCCAGCTCCTGAAGAGTGAGAGGTATGAACAGAAATGAGGTTTCTATGTGGGAGAGCTGAACCAAGTGAGCTAAGGCTGCTGCTGCCTGTGTAGGTTGTGCTCTTTCCTAAAGGAATAACTTTTTTCATAGGAAACCTCTTTCAAGACTGATAACCACGGAGGAAAATGAAGCAAACTCCTGAATAAGTTTAAGGATGCCTACTGCTGTTTCATGTTTTTCAACAAAGGCACTGGCACTACCATTTCACAACTAGAGGATGTGGTGTATATTAATCTTGGTGTCAACAAGCCTTAGTGTTAATCAAGGTGGCATTCTTGTTAGGTTACCTGTTTCCAAAGACTAACCATTAAAAGAGTTGTGGATGTATATTAATTCTTATGCAGAGGTCAGACAGAAAGCGGGTCAGGGTGCGCTTCTCACTCAGATTAGAAAGCTCCTTTGAGTTGTCTCAGACCAGAACAAGTTACAGCAGTCATCTAGACTACGGGAGAATCATGAAGTCTCCAAAAGGAGGAATTGGATCCTGGGCAACTGGCTGTAGCTGGCCCTTCTTGATCAGGGGGATGAGACCTGATGACCTCCCGAGGTCCCTTCCAGCCTCAGACGTTATATGATTCTGTGATTCTGCGAACATGCTGATCTTTCTTCCTTTTTGCAATAAAAATCCCCTATAATGCGGTGGTTCATCAGATCTCTGCAAGATGGACTGGCTCATGATACAGACGGTGAGGCCGGATTAAGGTCAAGCCCTTCCTTACACAAAGGACTGAGCACTCTGAAAGTTAGATAAATTAGTCTGGTTGAATGTAGCTATTTGTATGTTCTTGTGCGTGCTTAGATGCTTCATAGGAAACTCAGAGAGACCACTAAAGACCACTTGTTACACTGACCATGTTTATCTTGAGTGACTTTCACTCCATTTGTAATTGGAAAATAGTGACAGCATCTTAGTAATTTTACCAATATACTGTGTGTCTGAGATTCCCAAGTGCTATTACTGCACCTCCTAGGCCATATATTGTGGCTATGCATTTAGGATTCATAATGGAATGGAAAGTACCCATTTTTACAAAGTGAAATATACATATTTGTGAGATATTTTCTTTCCCTAGATGAAATCTGAGATCTTGCATCAGTATTAATGTGACAAAATCATTTTTTTTTGCAATAAAAGCATGTTGTTTGTGGTCTGTCACATTAAAATAAAGATTTGAACACAGAAGTCACAAATGGAAAAGAAAAAAGTATTTACAAGAAATCAAGTGAAAGAAAATTCCTTTTGAGCCAAACACTTCAACTGCTCAGAATTGTTGTTTTATATTAGGAGACACTGTAGAGAGTTTTAACATTACTATGTTCAGAACACTGCAATTATAT
This sequence comes from Acridotheres tristis, assembly GCA_037013685.1. NCBI lineage: Eukaryota > Metazoa > Chordata > Aves > Passeriformes > Sturnidae > Acridotheres > Acridotheres tristis. Next base: position 135,196,008 of record CM072886.1, on the reverse strand, counting down.
AACAACAAACTTTAGGAATAAGATGGAAAAATACTTGCATATAGGACCTAATGTAAAAACTACTAAACTCACTTATAGCTTTTTTTTTTCCCTATTGACTTCAGCACACTTTTAACCAATCCAGATTAACCTTCCCAGAAATTCTGGAGATGCTGGAGGGAGGATGAATATGGAATTGAGGGAGGGAAAGGTAGTGGCTCTGTCTGGCAGGGGGTGATGACAAGACAGGGGGCTCAGGTTGTTTTGATTTGCTGATCTTGCAGTTGAAATGTGGGAAGAAATGCTGCCACTTCTTTTATTGATTTGTTGGGAGACACTCATTATGTATTACTTCATATGTATGTGTATGTGTATGTGCATGTGAGGCTTTTCAGAGCTTTGGATGAATGCCTTTTACATAGCATTTTTAAGATCAAAATCTATACAATTATGTGGATTCCTGCATGTAAATGATTTTAGGGAGTCTGGTGTTATAGCATTTTTAATTTTCTAGTAGATTTTATGATAGTGTAAAGTGATAAATTATCTTTTGTGGCTGCCAGAGTTATTTAACTATCTGCAGACACACCATTAGCAGGAGCAGTCTGTGCCCGGTCCGTGTTCCTCATCCCTCCCTGGGAGACTGCACCCAGAGAAGAGGGTTTCCAGGCACTTCCGTGCACGGCCCTTTTGGCAGCAGTGCCACCGAGGTGGAGGAAGTACCAGCCAGCTATGGTGTGCTGCAGTCAGGACATTTTTCTACCCCGCAGTGGAGAAAGCTACCAAACAAGCATCGCTTATTATTGACTTTCCATTGCTACTGGCCTGTGTTAAAACCAGTGACATAGAAAAGAAAGGTTCCATTTCCCATTACCAGATATCCAATCCCCCTAGAAAACATCTGTTGAATCTGGGATGATGCCATGGTATTAGCTCTTCAGTTGCATGCTGTGTCATTGGCTGTTCTCAGCACTGCCCTGTCTATCACAACGCATAATCTCTTTTCAGAGACATTTCAACCACATCGTTAGGGTCTCCAGTCCCATGTCTTTGAAAATCAGTGGTAGTTTTTAGCCTTTGGCACACAACTTGAAGTTTAGAAATTTGACTCTGTGCAGGGTGTAAGACAGGGAACAAAAGTTTCCCGATGATTTCATGTGACAAAAGTTGTGCAAAGAAAAGAAGTGGGTCTGCAGAAATTCAGCAAGTTTCCGTGTTTATGAGCCCAAGAATCTCGCACTGGAGTGCCTCAGACACATAACTAAGTGCTTCTCAAAATGTTCACTACTGAAGACAGTATAAGAGAACTGTCTTTAGAATTCAAGTAATATACTACCAAACAGAGGGAGAATAATACAGAAATACTTTCTTGATGATGTGTGCTAAAGCAGCAGGCATTTAAGACCAACGGATGTCAATCTCTGAGGTTTTTGTTAAGAGTTGCAATTTATGACGTGTTAGGGTAAACAGTTGGATTATATTTCTGAAATGCATGTTCCATCAGGTAAAATCATTGTGATTATAGGCCCTAGTACTTTCAGTAAGTTATGCACTAAAAGGCTGAAATTGTAAAACAAGTATGCTTATGCTTTACTGTTAATCCCTCTTTGTATCTACGCTGAGTAAACTACAAGGGAAACTGCATTAAACAATAAAGGCAAAAATGGCATGTTATGTCATCTTGATAAACAATGACTGTTATACTGTTTTCCTTCAAGAAGCAACTGTGACTGGCCTCTGTATTCTCCCTCAATGGAGAATGTGCCTGACTGTAAAAAAACCCAGAGGATTATTTAGAAGTTACTTTGTTCATGCCTCTCAGTGAAAGCAGTACTTTCTCTGCATCTTCTTACTTTGCTGCTTTTCCTTCATTTCCTCTGCTCTTATCTATTAGAGAAAGTTGAACTTGTTATTTCAAAAACAACCTACTTTCATGAAGACTATAAGTTTTGAACAAAGTGAAATAAAACTTCTTTTAAGTGGTTTTGGAAAAGTTTGACAGCAGAAGATAATAAATGAAAATAAATCTACAATTTTTCTCCTAATGCAATTTGTGGCATGTCAATGTCAAAGCATTCTAACAACAAATCAACAAATATTTGAATGAAAACAATATACATAGCTTATTTTCCTATATTGGAAACAACTGTCAAACAATTATTGTATGACTTCATGAATTAGTTGGCTTTTTTGAAATATTCCTGCTAGGGAAAAAAAAAAAAAAGAAGTCTATATGGGCCTTTGAGCCTAAACATATTGTGTCAATCATAAGCATATGCAATGTATCTAAGGCATGAGGTAAAAATTTTCTTTGTAAATTATTTCATAAATAAATAATTTGCCTGAAAAACATCTATAAAAATATATTTTGCCTTTCTTAAATTCTCTACAGTTCTTTGTGGTGAATATAAACAGATTCATATTGACATCTTCTTGATCTGCTTTATTTTAACTTGAAATGCAGAACGTATCATGAAAGCATTTCTAATAAAGATACAGTAACAAACTTTTTCTGAGAGATAGAGTATTTCATTAGAGTAGTCCGAAACTATGAAGACATGTTGTGTCCTTCTCATCTTTGCTTATGAATAGCTTTGCAGTTTCATTTTAAAAGTGCATGCACAGAGATACTCATGTCCTTTGAAAACACACCTCTATAATACTGCTCTACAGGTGAAAAAAGGCGTGTTTGTTATCAAGCTTTACACATGTTGAAATCTGTGTTTTTGCTGTTATCAATCTTCACAGTTTGTCTGTCATAATGTGAATAAAATCTGGGAAAGCTACAGCCACACATAAGAACTGGCTGAGATTTAAGGTGTGGGGGGCATAATTTCCTGGTTTAAAATAAAAAGACATTAATAAGCCTCACTAGAGCAGAGAAGTAAAGGGAAATAACTCTTGTTTAAATATTTTCCACTCAAGCCCTGCTTGTAAGATGTTTAGCCAAATCATCAGACAAAATACCTGCCTATTTTAACCCTTCCTATGCAAGATATATGCCAAGCAAACAGACACTTGAGGCTGACATGCTCAGTAAAAACAATACAATCAAAAATTTTGAGAAAAACACGTTTGAACTGATGTGACAAAAATACTTGCTTTTCAGAGGTCTGCATTCACTAAAGTTTGTGCAAGCGGCTCGTCTCTTTGACTGTGGTTCAACCATGGCATTTGCAGCTTGTGAAAGAGTAAATTTACGAAGTCAGGAAAGGTTGTCTGTGCATATATGAGCGAGGCGCTACCAAGCATGAGGTACTGAAGTATCGAGGCAGACTGTTACAAACTTTAAATTTTGGTATTACTTTCCTTGGCATTCCATACTTGTCTCTGCTGCTCCGAGCTCATTTTCTGTGGATGGGTTTAGAGGAGTACCACACGTAATCAGCGAGTTCCCCTTTCCCTGTGTCGGTGATCCTACTATGTATGCTTAATTGTGCAACCTTCCATTTTCAACATGACAAGTTCACCTCTTGTATGTGAATTACTGCTTTTCTATTCATGAAGTGCTTTATCAGACAATCCTACAAAAGAACTTAAGGGGGAAATGCGTTCCTGGGTGATTTACACAAGCAATTACTTTACAAATCTGCCAGTGGATTATATTAAACATGTATGAAGAATATTTAAGTTTGGAGCAAGGGCTGAGAACGCTGTAAGTTTTACAACAGGATTTCATTTGTGTCACCATGTATTTCTGAAGATTTTATACTTTACACTTCACCATGTATTTCAGAATAAAACTAAGGAAAAAGTTATGTAATTTCAAATATTTGGAGGGAAGTAGCTTCAACTCTCAAACTGTAATAATTTAACTCTTTTCCATCTTCTTCCTTGAAGCTTCCTTGCACTCTGCAAGCAAGCAGAGTGCACCTATTTGAATGTGAAATCAGCTTAAAACAACCTGCATGGGAGGAAAAGCATGCCATATAAAGTCACCTAACTGCAGAAAAATTGTGTCCAAATGCCCAACAAATGTTTACATCGTTTTTAACGCCTACTATATTTGGGATTTTAAAACCCTTTCATAGGAACCTTTTATGTACTGCTTCTCCTTGGAGAGAGTTTTTACATTGACATGCAGACTTCTGGCAGTTTGTAGCATGGGGGATATACGAGTACTTCGAATTGAAAAAGTTCTGCACAAACAGGAAAAGTTGTGAGGGTTTCCTCGGATCTGCTCGGGGCTGACCTGCGGCCGGTATCAAAGCCCGGGCGGTAACGGGACTGTTCATCGCTCAGCCTGGGAACTGTCTGCCCACCCGCCTCAGCACCCGCACACAAACGGGGGCGCGGGGCAGAGAGGATGATACCAAATCTGCGGGAGAATCCGAGCAGGGCTGGGGTCTCCCGAGGGCGGCAGCTACTGGCGCGCGTGGGTCGCGCCTTTTATCCCCACCGCCACCTCTCGCAGTCCCGCAGGGCAGCCGCGGGTCCCGGTGACAGCCGCGGGCACAGCCGCCTCCCGCGGGCCGCGCTGGGGGCGCGCCTGTGGCCTGCGGCGATCCGTGCCGCAGCCCAGCGCGGGTCCCCGCGGCCGCGGGCCGACGCGCCCCCTCCGCCCGCCCGGCTCGGCGGGCCCGGCCCGCGCCGCCCGTGGCCGTGGCCCGGCGGCGGGCGGAGGCGGCGGCGGGGGGCGGCGCGGGCCGCGCGGCGGGGCCGCCTGCACTGTCTCTTTAAGGGCGCTCCGTCTGGGGTGGCGCTTTCCTCCGCGAAGGCTCCTTTGATATTAATAGTGTTGGTGTCTTGAAACTGACGTAATGCGGGGAGACGGAGGTCCTGACAAGCGATAACAGTCCCGATAACGCGCCGGCCGCCCCGCGCTCCCAGGCCGCCGCCTCGCTGCCGGCGGGGCCGCCGCGCCGTGCCCCGGCCCGCGCCCCCCGGCCCGCCGCGCCCCCGCCCCCGCGCCGCACCGCACCGCCCGCCGGCGGGCCCGTCGCCCCCTCCCCGCCGAGCGGGGCCGAGGGGGGAGGCAGCGGCGCCGCGGCCCCCCGCCCCCCACTCCCCGGCCACCGCCACATAATCCGCGTCCAACTCCGCCGGCAGCAGGAGACGGTTCATGGCTCGCGCCGCGGCTCCACCATCTTCCAGGCTGCCGGGGCTGTTGCTGCCGGTTAATCAACAGGTAAGCGCGGGGGGGCGCGGGCGGGGGCGGCGGGGAGGGCGCCGCGGCCGGCGGGCCGGGCGGGGGCGGCGCGGCGGCGGCGGGGGGGGGCGCGCGCGGGGCGGGGGCGCGGCGCCCGCGGCAGCGTGGCGTGAGCCCGGGGGGGGCAGCGGGGGTGCACCCCCTCCCCCCCAAAATACCCCCCCAAAATAAAAACAACAACAACAACAACAACAAAAGCGGAGGGTGGGTGGGCATGATCCCAGGCAACGGGGACTGCTCGGATTTCACAGGCTTCTCTCGGTGCATCCCCCCCCCCCCCCCACCGCGCCCCCCATTCCCCCCGCCGGAGGGTCAAAGCCATGTGTGATGGCTGGAAATTGGCGACTTCAAAACGGCGGTAGCCCCGCTGGAGTCGGGAGGGTCAAGTTCAGCGGCGGCGGCGGGCAGGGGGAGCAGCCCCCCGGCGCGGAGGCGGGGAGGGGAACGGCGGCGGCCGCGGGCTGGTGCGGCTCGGCTCGGCTCTGCCCTCCCCTCCGCGCCGCTCCGCGCCTTATCTCCGCGGCCGCCGGTTCCCCGGCACCGGGGCGCTCGGGGGGAGGGGAAGGGAGACGCGGGGGGTGGAAGTAGAAGACGAGCACAGAGGGTTCGCATCCGATGGGCTGCAGTCGCACAGTCCTGCCGCTCCTGCCGCTGCTGGAAGTTTTAATGGGGATCATGACAAGCGGGGCACAGAGACACCATCATGAAGAGTAGTAAGTTTGGGAAAAACTTTTTTCTTTTTTTTCTTTTTATTTTTTTTTCTTTATTTTTTTTTCCCTTTTAATTTTTTCTTCTTTCCTATTTTTCCTCACTTTCCCTGGGATACACAGGGAGAGGCCAAGTGCGGAGCGGTGCTGCTCCGGGAGGAGGGCTTGAGATCCCTCCCGGTCACACCGGGGTAACAGGCGACATAGTGGTGTGGTGGTGATTTTTTTTTTTTTTTTTTGTTTAGTGTTTTGTTTTTTTTTTTTTTTTAGGTTTTTTTTTTTTTTTTTTTTTTCCAAATCAGAGGCAGAGAGACGTAAAACTTTTCCCTCTTAAAGACGAAGCCCCACTGCCAGCGCTGCGTCCCCGCGCCCGGCTCTCCCTGCCTGCCACAACTTCGTGGAGCGTCTCCCCCTCCCCGCCCCCCGGCCCGGGGGCTGCGGCGGGGCTGTCCCCGCTGCAGCCGCCCGCGTGTGGCTTTCCGAAGGGAGGAATGAATGGAGGCGAGGCCGGGGCTGGAGGGGCTGCGCGGCGGTGGGCGCTCCGCGGCCGGGGCAGCCGGGGTGGCCCGGGCCGGGCCGGGGGTGGGCGATCGCAGGTCCGGGGCCGCGCAGGGTCTGGCCCGGGGGCTGTGGCCCCTGCGCTGCCCTGGGACGCGAGCGGCTCCCCGAGGGGGCTTGACATTTCGGTGGCTTTGTTTATCTGCCTCCCTGCTGCAAATCACGGCGCTCAGACACCCCGGCACTCCTACGCGGATTCTAGTGGGGCCCGCTAGTCTCCTTTATCTTTTTTTTTCCACGACCGGTTGTGTTTTCTCTCTGCAAATGGCAAACTTCTCCAGTGCACTGACTGAGCTAAGCTAAGTAAGTGATAAGCTGGAGAGACGTCTCCCCTGCATCACTTCTCCACCAGTGCTAGCACCTTGCCTGGCAGAGCAGGAGCCGGGTCACCCCAGCACCCTTTGGGAACCAAGGCGACAAGTCCCTTCTGAGAGGGAAAGATTGTCTAGTAAAGAAAATGTAAGCTGTTCTGCAGACTGTGCTGCCTTTACTGCTTTTACACTACGCAGCACATTTTGAATGTTGATGGAAAGAGACAATAATTTAATGCGTCTCAGGTTATATTTAATTGAGTTCAGTAAAGTCTCTCAAGGAACCATCAAACTTTTTTGTCATTCGGGCTGTTGTCTTCAACTACGAAACGAAATCCTATGGATGTTGGTGGCATTATGTTACTTTCCTGTTGGTTTTTAGTAAAAGCTATACATTTAGAGAAAACTGCCAGAGTTAAAAATGCAAGGGGCAGCAAAGGAAAGTAGTGGTAAGAGCCAGTTCCTGACGTGGACAAAATGAGAATAAAAGTTACAATAGTCTTCTGAACTGTAGTCTGTGTTTGCCTCATGTTCACAATCTGTGTGCTAGGTAGACAGCTCTCTCAGATATTCCACCAGAGTGACATTTAAAAAAAAAAAACCTTCAAAAGAGTGAAGGTTGTTTTTTTTTTTTTTTTTTTTTTTTTAAAGTACTCTGGGTCTATGAGTAAACACACGGTTTGTGTGAGAACATCAACTATTTCCTGTAAATTGTGATGCTGACAAGACTGTCTGGAAATGATATCAACACTTTGAAAGATTTTTTTCATTCTATTTTAACCACTGAATGAAAGTCTGTTAATAATATGGTCAAACCAAACAAGTGGAACCTTTCTCTGTACAGGGGAAAAAAAGTATTTTTCTTTTTTCCTCTTGAATAATGTATACCTGCCTGAGGTTTGCCACCAAGAATCAGTGATTTTGAAGTTCAGTAGTGCATCTGTGCTTGTATATAAGTTTATCCTCAGACTGTGACAACAGACTGCTTCACCTTTTTAAAATCAAGGGAGATTAGACATAAGAAAAACAGTCAGTTCCTAATCCACCCTGTTCTGTCTGATTATCGCTTTTTTTTTTTTTTTTTTTTTTGGTTGCATATAATAACTTTCTCTGTTTGAAACTTTGCATATACATAGTCACAACAAAGTAAGTAAAGGGCTAAGTTGCATCAGCTTTTAAGTTTACATGTATTGCTTGTGATCCTCTAAAACAGACTCCAAATAATACTGAGCAGTCTTTGCCTGTGAGACTGTGAGAGTATGGCTTTTTTTTTATTTCATAGCACTGTTAATAAAGGAAAAGAATGTAAATGACAACTTCACAGATCTGAGACTTCTTTGGGCATCAAACACAATGCAGCCGGGTTATCCTTTCATGTTTTTAATGAATTTTTAGTATAATTTATATGGTAGCTTTATGGGTTGACTTATATTTTTATCAGAGAGAATAAATTCAGTGACACTTGATGAATCCCTACCAGGATTATTTTTTATAATGTCTTCTCTAGTATTTGTAGTAAACTTTCACGGTGCACACTATTATCATGTATGCTCTGGCTGAGTGTAAAGAATGCTCTTATCCACATATCATGATAGTGCATTTATAACAGCAAAGTACTAATTCATGTTGCAGACATTCGAGTCCACAGACAAGCAATTGTTTCTTGTCAAATCTGTGTATTCCAATCATATTATATTTTAATGCTAGTTGACACACTGGGTTTTGTATTTTCAAAGCATTGTGCAAACAATGACTAATTACTTTCTGTTCATGCGAATTACCTCTTTTAGCACTTTATCAGGCAGTTGCTTTGAAATAAAACTATTTTACATTACAGTGTGAAAGAGTTAAAAAATTAGCAGAGACATTTAGGAAAAAACCCAAAATGTAATTACAACCAGGCAACTTTTGGTACATATTTAAATTTTTCTTTTTATGTGGAACTTTCCTTCTAAGGCTGGGGGGGCTGTATGTATATGAATATTTATGTTTCTTACAAACTCTTGACAGTATTTTAATATAATAATCTTAATAGAAACATTCTCAGATCTTAACTGAAGCCACACTGGCAGTATCGCTTCAATAAAGGTTTGTGGGTAACACCAAATATAACATAGTGAGAAAGTTTATGGTTAAATATTTTTGAACATGATAGGCTGGGAATCTGACAACCTCTTTTGTTGGGTGAAAGTGTAGTGGAAATAAATCACATTTTTAATACAGTTTCAGGTAGAACAAACTGCCATCTGGTAGTAAAGTATTGGCCTCGAACAGAAATATATTCTGATTAAGGTATTCTAACTGGTGTGTAAAATGAAGCCATTCATTCAGTAAACTGACAACTTTCCAGTTGGTGTTTGCCCTTACTTAATTTAGTTTCCTCAACACAACTAGTGAGGTAGTCTGGGTCTGTTTTTGGCAGTCCTGGGCAACTGTAAACTTGGATATATTTGTCCCAAATATTATACCTCATGAGTTAAAAAACAATTGGTTAAAGAAAATAAGCAGGCAGGTATGAGAAAAAAAAAAAAGTGTTTCTTTTTTGTTTCTGAAACTTTCTCAAGTTCTTACCTAGTAAGAAAACAATGCTATTTTCAAATACTGGTGATTAATACTATAACCAGCATAGTCTGCACCCATTTATTGTATAAATACCATTGCCTGTTGACCTTTGGATACATTAATTACAGCATATCTGGTCTAGGTTCTATTATTTTTGTCTGTCCAGAAGATAAATAAAGGTGCCCTTTCCAGTCCTTCTGGAGAAGAACTTTTTTTCTTGGTATTGTCATGAATTATGGAGTTCTTTTTCCTGCCCTGTGCCAATGAAGTTCTCTTTTGACTTTGAAAGATAAGCCTGCATCCAAAGAGAGAATATTTGATTATTTTAAAACTATTTGCACTTAAGTTTTTATGCACGTACAAACTTTCTGGGCTTTGCTTTTTTTGGATTGTGTGTTTGCTAATTAAAAGAAAAGCACAATGAGTTATATTAGATGATGTGAAGGATTAAAGTACAATTACACCATTAAATAGTAAATGTTTACAAGGGTAAGACATGCAACTACATTTTTCAGATTATGCTTATTATTCACTCCTTGATGTTATTTTGCACCTAATCAATAAAGGGCCTTCCAGAACACAGCTCCTTCGCCAGTTGTATATGTGCCCAGACAGCAAGAAACGCTGCTGGGGCAGAGGAGCACAGGGAGGGGAGGAAAGTGCTGGCATATTACTCTGACTTCTTGTCATGCAGACCAAGGCTCAAATGAAACATGGAGCAATGGGAGGATAGCTCCCCTAGTCTCGGTTTAAATTCCCAGTGGACGTTTTGTCACACACCAAAAGCGTTGCACAACTGAACACCATTCCACTTGACGTGCCGTCCGGAGTCAGAGGAGCCTCTGATTTGGCATCGTGGGGTTTAGAAGACTTTGATTTAGGTGAACTGGTGCAGCTGTGTGTAAGAAACTTATAGCCATTATGTTTTATTCATGTTCTGTGCTATCAGATTCGTATTTTTTAGTAACTTTAAAGTGGTTCTTTAAAATTTTATAATAACATCACCAGTGAAAAAATACATCTAAAATTTAACAGAACTTGCCAATCCTTCTATCAGTGATTTTTAATATGGTCCTGGTGCATTAACTAAGGAATCTTATTCCTGCTGAGGATCTCTGTATGTGGATTTAGTAAAGCTATCGAAAGAAAATGCTTCATTAAATCGCGTAGCTGCCACGGGTGGTGCTTCCGTAGGATGTTTCTGCAGAACCCAGTTGGTTCCATCCCATAAATTTCAGTGGAACTTTTCCGTCTCGTAAGGGATGTGTGTGAGTACAGCAGCTACATTAAGATTTTCTGCCTTGAAAATAGAGTTATTTTGAATTGCAAAGTTTTGTCCTAATAGTAGTTTTTACTTTCTTAGCTTCAGTTGATGCATGTCTAATTTCTCATAAGTCTGCTTTCTTTCCAGGCTCAGATCATCTTTTCTCTTTTCCTTTAAATTTATTTTAAAATATTTAATTTTTTAAATGTTACTAGCCCTTTAAAAACCTGTAATAAATGCTTTACAAGTGGCTAGACACCTTCCCTGGTGGTTTAATTTATACAAGCAGGAAACTTTCTCTCCTTCTTTCTCTCTCTCTTTCTGTTTTCTTTAAACCAACTGACGTAATGCCAAACTTTGCTTTAAAAGAACAGACAGAAGTAATTGGTAGCTTTTAACTTTTAATAATGTTCTGGATTGGTTTTAGTGGCCAAACTGCATTTTTTAAAAATATCAAGTAAAAACGGGCTTGTGGCCTGAGGAAGAAAGGCCCTGTTGATGCAGTTATTTTTATTCTTGTTTTTCAATCTGTTATTAAAAATCTTTCCTGCTGAGCTCTGCTGGATTTCTCCAATTGCTCTTTGTGATGGCTGGTGCATTTCAGGTTACGGTAACTTAAACTGTTTTCTGATTTTTACTTTTTTTGCCCTCTCATGGGCATTTGAGATGCTTTATCCTTCTTTTTTTTTGGTTTTGTTTTGTTTTAATTTGATTGTCCCCAGCATTCCTTCTGTCTTGTCCAGCACTTGACTCCTTCTTTCAGAGAAACAATTTGGATTCAGAGAGAAATAATATGTTAAACATACCTACCTTTGATGGCTGTTCAATGAATATTATTTTCCTAGCATGAGTGTGTTTTTACACCTTTTAGTGACGCCGATTAGGAAGATACTCACTAGCCATTGCAGAACACATAAGAGATCTTATCTTTCATAGTGTCCACTTTCTGTGTTCTCCACCCTGTGTCTTAAAGTTAAACAAGATTTTAAAATATGTTTAGTAATAGTTTCGAGTGATCTGTATCTACTTGTATTAACTTGATATTAGAAACAAGAAAACCCAACAAAAGGGTTTTTAAAAATAACTGTAAAACCCAGTCAACACATTTTTCGTCATTTCTTTGTTTTGTTCAGGGTTTTCTTTCTCTTTTCCTTAATTTCTTTTCTACATCTGCTGGGGTTTTGAGCACAAGCAAACTTTCTACAGTAAAAGACAGAGTTGGGCAATAGACTTCCTTGACGAAGTTGACGTCAGGACGACTTCATAAGTTGGCAAGTAGGAAAATCGTTCAAAGACTGAGTTGGCTTGTGCCAGTTTTCCCTTCCTTTAGGGGAGACACTCCACCCAGTAGGAGGTTACCCCACCCAATGCGGAGAGCTATAATTCAGTGGCAACACTTTAAATGTCAATCCTCCCTAGGGTTTAAACCCCAGACTTGTCTTGCCTCAATCTTTATATTTAATCTAACTTTCAATCTGTTGAAGTAACATCTCATCTTCATAAGCACTTTAGGGGCCTGATCCTGCAATTCTTATTCTTGAAAAATACTCACTGTCGTCAGGGGGACTTTTGGATTCAGTAAAAGCTGCAGGATTGGCCTTTGCAGAATTGCGTGTGTCTGTGTCTGTCTCTCTGTAAGATTGTGTCTGCCTGATGAATACTGTATAATCCATGTTATTTAAGATGAAATCGTAAAATACTTAAAAATCTAAAGAAGTCCTGCCATAGTAATGCTGTAACAGATTTTCCTCAATAAGTGTACGTATATTTAATTTAGCAATATCCCAGGTTAAAATATGACTTAAAAAGGGATTTAAAAAGAGTACAACTCTCAAGAATTTAAGGCATTTTTACCTTTTTTTTTTTTCTGTATTTCTCTCTGTCATGCTGTAGACATATTTTTGAATGCTGCTTTTAGCAGTTTTTTCATCTCTAATGGAAAATGAAAATCACGGCCTATAGCTTAGTGCCCACAGTAGGCATTTGGGTACTTGGACAACACTGGGAATGCTCAAGGAAAAATTAGGTTTTGGTGTATTTTCAAAGTCAATGTGTTATTTTTATTGGCACATTTCATTGTGGTATCTCTTCTCAAGCATCCTTTTCAGATCCCCCATTGCATTTAGCAAGGCTAACAATACAAGAGGGAATGTATAATTTGATGATGTAAAAATGTTACAGAAAAATTGCTGGTGTATTCATCTCTCTGTATTTTGAAAATATTCCAGCATTTTTAGTTTACTAATAGATATGGGGAAAAAAGTCCATAAAAGATGATGGTAAAAATCATCAATGCACTTAATGTTTCTCAGCAAGATTTACTTAAACAGTGAGCTTCAGTTTTGCCTCAAACCATTTCAAGCCACCTCTGATCCAAGAATGTACCAGTTCTTGGTTCCTAGAAGATTAAGCATGACAGTTTCTATTTTATAACGAACAGCAGTATTGTTTGAACAAAGGTAACATATTTTGATTTGTGTACCTTTTTTGGCAGCTGGCACTAAAGTGGGTCTAAAATGTGTGGTGATCTAACAGTGTAAATATCTGAATGTTCTTGAAACACACGGTATAGATGTAGTGTGTTTAAATCATTGAATCTATCTACCTATATTATATAGAATGTGTATATGTGTATATATACAAAGCCGTAAATGGCGTGTTCTGCTATCTGTAGCCTTCAAATGTGTATCCTTTGGGTATTCCTGACCTACTTTGCAAAGTCTGCAGTCTGAGGTACATACTGAAACTTAAATTAAACATACAGCTTGGTGGTTCACAAAAAGAAAAAGAAAAAAAAAAGAAAAAAAAAAGCAGTGGAATTTTGGATAGTACTTAATTAAAAAGAGAGGGGGGGGAAAAAAGGCATGGTTTGCCTAGCCAAATACCTTGCAGACTGCTTTTGGATATCCCAGTGACATTACAGGAATTATTTTAAAAACAAAATCTCAACTTATCTAAAAAAAGTTTGAAGTAGATACTGAAGTTAAGTATTGGGTAAAATTTCCATATTCAGATATAGTTTAATGAAAGTTTAATGAGTTAGGATAAAGCAGTTTTCTTTGGGGGTGAAGGGTTTCAGTGTTTCCAACATACGAGTCTTCTTGACTTCTCCATGCACCACTCTTCTGGCAGAAGCTGAGATGTAGAATATAATCGAAAACTTACTATGCAGGTGAAACTTTGCTTCAAGAATTCAGTTAATGAAAGAAAGATAACTGCAGTTTCCTAACCTGAATGTAGTTTGCTTTTTTATTTAGAGCTCTCAGTGTTAGGTGTATTAAATACACTCAGCAGACGTTGGCCAGCTGCAGTTACAGAGTACAAACCAAAAATGCAATACATGTTGATCATTTTCCTCCTGCACGAATAGATATGGACACACTTGCACACACACAATTAATAAACTAAACCTTGCCCCAAATACCCGAGGGAAAAGCTTGTGAAAATAGATTAGCCTTACCATGTGCCTTGCAGGTAAACAGTATCTGCCTCTGCTAGAGCAGTGGAAGAGGAGAGCTGCTGAACAGAGTCTGCCTGCCCATGGCCGCCCGAGCACCCAGCTCTGGAGGCTGAAATCTGGGGGCCCTTAGTAAAAATCTCATCTCTCATTTCAGCTCTTACAGTGGTAGGAAGGAAGAAACAGTAACTCATATCTCCCGTCTACTGTATATACTGTTTTCTTTCTGTGGCCTGCTACAGACATTGAAATTTATGCCATCAAATTAGTCTCCTTTTACGTTCCTCAGATCTGGAGTTTTCTTTAGAACTAAACTCCTATTTGCATGTTACGTCTGTCATGAAAAAAAAAATGTAATGGATTAAATTAATCCTGTAATAGTTGTTTGAGCATACTGTAGGAATGTAAATAATTTTGTGGCATTGAGCTCATATTTCCAGTCTTATAGGGGGTAAGATCAGAAATTATCAACAGCATATATCTGAGTCATTCAGCTACAATAAATCTTCTAATAAATACCCACCCTTTGCACACCCAGAGATATTCTCCAAGACTGTTGAAACTCTGCACACACCTGTATCTTACGTGTAAGTCCGTATGCATGACTATTAGATGTATCTCTAACTACAATCAGTATGTTAGGCTACAGCAGCTGCAATCAAAGTGGTCTGTGGACAAAAAGTTTGATTGCACCTTGATTGCTGCTGTCTGTGCGGCCCTCAAGGTTATCTTTTCCCCGCTGAAAGTCCCAAAGAATCATTAGTTGAAAAGTTCTGTAGAGTATGGCGCTCACTCCAGCTCTGCTGGAACTCGTGATACAAAGCAATAAATGCCTCATCAATGTCAGGTCAGAAGTGATCGTGCATAATTCATAATTCATTTCTATCTAGGTGTCATTCTGTCATATGTAAGGTGTGCTCTGCCTCTGTTCCTCTGTCCATTTCTCCCTCATGCAGATGACTCTGTTCGGCTGCCCCACACGCATACATCCATTCTAAAAATACATGGAAATGGAAGTCCATCTGTGTTGCATAATTTTTTTACAAAAACACCAGTGTTTGTATTGTTCTTTCTCTGAGCCCTTAATGAGTTTAAAGAATTTAATGTGTCTTAATGAGGGTTCTTATTCTGTTTCTGACACAGACACTAATGAGGGAAAAGTAGAACAAATTGAAAACCAACTTTTACTTGCTAGTTTCATGATGTCATCAAATGCAGGATATTGCAACTCCCGGAAAAATTTACAAATCTAGGCAAGAATCCATTTTGCATCACTGCCTTTCAGTTGTTTGTGACATGAGGTTTGCTAGCAGAAAAACAAAGCTTAGCATAACTTGATTTTTTTTCCACTGTTTAGGATGGTTTGGTGTTTTTTTTGATGAGTGATTTTTGGAAAAGCGAATATAATCTGCTTTGTCTGTCAACCTGGCAGAAACTTAGATACTACCAAAAATTGACCAAAAATTGATTAATCCTTTTGATTATGGCCTTGATCTGTACCTGTACTTGGAAGGGACAAAACTTCTTGGAGCTTCACCTAGAGTAAGATCCACTCCTCATTGGACAACGTCTAGTTCTGTTGCAGCTTGCTGAGAGGGAACTGTGATTTTTTGGGGCTTCATGTTACAATTACTAGAGTTTGGTGCTTTACCAGTTCGCTGGACTAAGGACACAGTAACTATTTTTAAGGCGCCACCTTGCTTTTTGTTGCCCCACAGAGGATGGTCCAGGAGTGTTTCACTGCGTGAAGCTGTCCTTCAGGAGGACCACAGTGGGTCTGTCACCTTTAAAAGTGATTATTGTGGTTGGAAAACAGTCCATTTCCCAAAAGGGAAAACTAAAAGTAGGCTTAGGAAGTGCACCTGCTTCTGAGCCCTGCTGCTACTCGCTGGCTTCATGGGCATGCTTTTATCTTGTCCTCACCAACTTCCCTCCAAAAGGCTTGTAGAGGTAGCAGTGAAGGATAGCAGTGTAGAAAGAGTGACTGAAGGGCTGGTATGACAGGTACATATCTATGGAAGCAGGCTCTAATGCCCTCACCAGGTTGCATGCCATGCCATCAGGGTGTTTTTGTCAGGCCAAGGGAAGCAGTGACTTTCATAATCCACAAGATGTGCTTTTGGTATAAACAAACTGCAGAAAGTCGCAGAATAGTACATAAAATATTTTTTATGACATCTGATTTTTTTTTCAGCAGTTAGTTTTTTTAACAATATCAGATAAATTGCACAATGTGTGATTTCTTAGGTTGATATTAACCCTTGGCTCTTCTGTAAAGAATTTTATAGATTTGCATTTTATTTTTTTACAACTAGTTGTTGGCTTTATGTTTTTAACTGCAACAAGAGATAGGTAAATATTAATAGTAACTTGAATAGGAAATATGGGCATTTTGGACCAACTTTCTTGAGTAATTTCATACAAACAGAAGAAAAAAGTTACATGTTCAGCTGGTTTTTATGTATGTATATGGGTGTTCGTGGTTTGTTTTTTTTTTTTAATAAACGTTTCATAATTTGGTAGTTCAACAAACATGGGTATATTCTGAAAATATTTCTCACAAATGTCAGGCCTGCGTTGATAGCTTGTAGGCAGACAGAGTCTAGAGCCGCAAAACTATCTTCTGGATAGTTTTAAAACACTGGAAAGTAAGATTTATTGGACCTTAAATATCCCAGTGGTGCAGATTTATTTGGTGTTC
The DNA here is from genome assembly GCA_037013685.1 of Acridotheres tristis. NCBI lineage: Eukaryota > Metazoa > Chordata > Aves > Passeriformes > Sturnidae > Acridotheres > Acridotheres tristis. The sequence goes on along the minus strand of CM072886.1, from coordinate 135,179,320 downwards.
ATGGCAGTCTCAGCTTAACTTTCCTTGGAGATTTGTTGTGGTACTGCATTATCTTAGGAACATTTAAAATCATTTGTCTAGGGTTTTTTTTGTTTCAGTTGTTCCTCAATTTTTATTTGTGCATGTGAAAATCTTTACTAAGAAAGATGACCTGGCAACTCTGCTGAACTTTACGCTGCAAAACAGTTTACCTGAATAGGACAAAATTAAGCATCTGAAAAGCTGACATTTAAGATTTTTGTATCTATAGTGGTGCATGACAGTGGCTAGTTGTCAGTGGGAAGGAGCTTAAAAAATAGTTACAGGAGAAAGAAGCAGCAGCTTCGGAATTTATTTTAATCGAGTGAATGAGAGTCATGGTTAAGCAAGTTTTACCTTCTTGGGTCTTCAGAATTTATTGCCAAAAAGACATATGCCTGAATAGAAAGAGAACTAAGATATTGTAAAATCCAGTATGACATGAAGTGCTCTTACTGCACATGAATATGATTTCTTTATTTTTTTTCTCTCCAACAAACTGACTTCTTTTGTCAGAAGGAATTTCAGATTAGCCCCTACCAGAGTAATGCTGCCATAAACCCTGCACTCCTCACCTGTATCTCGGTGCAGTGTGGTAGTTTTCAGAGAGTTGCTGGGTGCTTTCAGTCTGGAATGGGACTGCATTGACTTTACTTTTGCAGAAAAAGTGCATTTTCTTGGAAAATGCACTACATGAAAGAAGGAAGGGCAAGGAGACCAGAGAGAGTGCTCTGATATACGAGCTGAGATTATGGATGTTGTAATGCTGTTTTTTTGTAGAACTGTAGAAAAATCACATTGGGACCAAAGTTCCTGTGGATTACCATGCGATATTTATTACCATTTTCCTGTGTTTTCCCTGGTTAGGATCTAATCCTTCAATGTCTGGAGCTGCGTGGAGTTAAGAATTTGTCCATTCAGAGAGGAAAACCTTGCCAGCTATGGGATTTCACTGTTTCACTCACTACCTGTATTTATTTATTTCCCCCTCTAAAATTTCTGAGAGCAAGGGGATTGAGAGTGGAAGACAGAGATGGAGGATAGGTAAACTGAAGAAGTAGCAGGGACATGTATCTGCTCAGTAAATAGTGTTTACTGATTACTATTTACTGTCAAGCAGATTACTGCAGTTATATTTCTGTGAAGCAACCCGCATGCAGCCAGTGCAAAGGAATGAAGTGAAGTCGTGTACAATTCTGAGGTAACTAAAAGACATGCTTGTGACATACTTCTAGCAAAAACCATTTTTGGTTGCCCAGTACCCTCCTTGAATGCTGTAATTTTGTGAGTGACACATTTGATTATGAGCAGCCATCAAAACACAGGCATCATCTTGTTTGGAAGAATAATGTGTTTGAATTAAATATTTGCAGGTCAGAGAAATATGTTGATTTGTTCTTTTAATTTGTCACCTTCCTGGTCTTTTTCAGTTTGTTCGATAGTTATTCAATTTTGGAGTTTATTTAAAAGAGATGAAAAAGTTTACACTTTTGCATTCCTTACTTGTGCAGAGCTTCCATTTGCTTCCTTGGGAGAGCTGGTCTGAGGAAGAGCTGCTGCCTGCTTTTGTCTTGATACTTATAGGATGTGGTTAGTATAGAGGTCTCCTCATCCTTAAAGCTCCCTTCTCGCAATGAACTTGTCACTTCCTTGGGGAAGAGATTTTCAATCTCATTTTCAATCCCTTCTGTCAGGTTTTAGGCAACAGTACGAACTCTCTTACTAGAGCTGGCCGTAAGGAAAAGAAAGGGAATCTGGGCACATCTTACCTCTTTGTCAGGGGGAGTAAGGTACAGGAAACCTCTGCTGAGCTTGCCTGGTAATTTTTTGGTTATCTACTTCTCATGATGGAATATGCGCATAGAAAAAACACAGAAGTTAATGTTTACTTTATAGATGCTTTATCGTCAAGCATAGAGAGCTGACAGTTTCATGGTTAAGTGCCTAAAGTTGTTTTTGGCTTTGCAGTTGTTGAATTAATCACTGCAAAGCTAACTAATTGTATACCTTTTAAAGCTTCCCTCCCTACTCTTTTAATGAAAGGGAGATATTTTGCTCTTTCTGACTGTGGAGTTAGGCTATCCCATTAGCGACTAGCAGCAAGCTCTTCAGCTTTTACTGAGTTACCTCAGGAGTCATTCTAGTATATGGTGAATTTACTCACTGATCAAGTTATCTATAGCCTTCAGTGCTCATGCTGTAAGAACGAGCAAAATGTTTTTTTAAAAGTGTTTTAAAAATACTTTTTACAGTTGTATAGAAAATGCTGGCTCTTTAATTCTGAGTTTGCAGATGGTACTACTGCTACTGTTTTGATTTGTGAGAGACATTATCTTGGTGTCTTACTGAGATGTTTTGTGGCCAAAATTTAGAGTTTAAATGGATTAAAAAAAATTTCCTCCTTAAATGTTAGACATGGACCAAAAAAATGACAAGGATCTCATCTTTATAGCGAGCTGCACGTCAGGGTTGATGGAACTGCAGCTAGTTAAACTCCTCGGTTTTAAAGGAAGATGAAAAAGTCTCTGCAAAGATTAGCTTAATTTCTGTCAACAATTTTATTAAGGCAAAGACAGAATCAAAGGCTGAATGGACAAAGTTGGGATTTTTGCCACTTGGTTATTTTTTTTTTCTGAGGCTGTGTAAGCTTTTTTTTTTAATAAAAAAAAATAATATAGAATTCAGTGTTTCCCACAGGAGAACCTTCACAGATTTAGCATAAAGAAAGTATATTTTAATTCAAAGACACTGGTACATTTCTTAAGGCTTTGAAAGCAGTAATCCAACAGGTATATAAAGCTCTAATGATAAATATGATGATATTTTGTATCTACTCTTGTTAAAATACATGGTTTATTTTAGTGCATGTTTAAAATAATACTATTTATTTAAGATACCAAATTTATTCTTCATTTTAAAGACAAGTCTTGGCTTCTCCATTTGCTTTTTTTATGTCAGCTGGCTCATTTCAACTCAAACAAAGGTTTCACTTCAAGAACTTTTAATAATTTAAAAAGAATCTCTGATTGCAGTTGGAAATTTTGTATATATAACTAAACTAACAAGTCTGTTTATTGTATGGGAGAGGCTCTAGTGATATTATTTATCTTAGGGTCCACATTATTTGAAGGCAGAACTAATGACAGTGAATCATGCACACTGTATATTAATGTAGTCCACTCTCAGCACTATATAAATAGTATTGTAAATACACACCTGCAGAGTGTCTGCAGTTATATGGTCATTGCACAGAGTCCCTCTGTGCTCTCCTAATATATATCCAGTATATATCTCTGCGTGTATCACATTTTGCTAACCCAGGCAGCATACTACAGTTGCTGTTCCTCTTGAGGAAGTGTCTATAAAATGAACACTTGCAAAACCAAAATTCTGGGATGGTTTTAAGCAGAACACATGGGTGTACTGTTACTCAGTCTTTTCATACCTGCCCAATCCTTTTCCCTGCACAGTGCTAGCTGCACAAGATGAGCTGGGTGTCAGTCTGAAATGTAGGGTGGTCCTCTGAATAGGGCAGAAGCTAAGAGGTGACATCAATAATTGGGAGCTTTCTTGGCTTCCCAAAGAGGAATGTAGTGCAGAACTAGTCAGAAAAAGGCATTATTTCTATAAAAAGTCTGAAAATGTGACCACTATACTAGCAGCAGGTTCTTTAATTTTCATAAATTAAAGAATTTGCTGTAGCAGGGCCGTCATCCTAAACTTTTCCTTTATTTCGGCAAACAGCCCTGGCAATGCCATCATGTCCCCTGTGGTGTTTGCATAGACATATTCAGGGTAGCCTGAAATCTAAATACGAGTTGCTGGTTGCCTGTGGAAGCTGAGGCTCCTTCGCTCCATTGCACCTTGGAGCCTCTTCATGCCCATGGCAGAAATCCCGGGCTGCTCCCAGGGCCCAGTTCTTCCCTGAGACTAGAGAGGCTGCTGGTTCAGGGGAGAGCACCGTGTCCCCTGGCCACCTTCGCAGGGGTGGCTCTTCATCCTGAGCTGTGCCTGCCCCTCTGTGGTGGCCCTGCAGTGTCCTTTGAACAGCCCAGGCTGGCTCCCATCCCGAGGAGGCTCCTTTGGGTTTGCCAGTGGCAGCTACCGCGCGTCTGGGAGCATGGCTGGGAGCTGATGCTCGGGCGCCTGCTGGATGTGCCAAGTGGGGGCGAGTGCCGGGTTTGGGGCTCCCATCCCCTCTGCAGCAGCACGTGCAGGTGGAGCCCGCGTTTTGGATGTCCATGGTGTCCCTGGGGAGGGAGAGGAGCCCCTGTCTAGCACCCAGAATGCTGGAGGGCAGGAGGGAGAGAGAGAGATCTTTTTAAAAGGAGTTGTTTTTTTTCTCACCCCTGTTCTTTATTCATAAACCTAACGCAGTTCCACAATTCCCAGACATGTAAAGCTGCAGGGCTTTTTTTGTTTTGTTTAAATCTTTCTGAACCAGCCAAATTTTTGAGGTTGGCATGAGGTGCAGCCAGTACCATGGCCTTCCAGGGCTTGCTTGGTCTAGAAGTCTGCAGATGTTTTCTGCTGGATCTGATTCTTAATGAACAAAAAAGATTTTGGCGTCCTTATTTATTTATTTTCAAGGGGAAAATGTGGTTTAAAATGTTGATAATTATGTTTTACATGAACTACTCATACTTATGTGACTGTATGGGAAAATGAATGCTCATCAATTTAAAAAAAATTCTTTATTCATAAAGCATTCATATTTAAAGTGATCTGTCTTTTTTTCCCCTCCTCTCCTTAATGAAAACAAGGTTTCAGGAGTATTACAAATAATTATGTTTTTTAATTACATAGAGTTCTGCATCAGAATTCTTGCAGATAGCCCACTGTGATCCTCTGGCGAAAATACCAGAGCTTTTCAAAAGCTTTATAATTATCTGTTCTCACTGCTCCTCTCTTTGCAATATACACATAGTAACTGAAAAAAGGAGGAAAAAAAAAAATTCCAGGAGGGATCCACCGACACATGTGCATAGGTCAGGCACATACATCTCGTTCAGAATGATTATTTTTCTTTTTGCAGCCGTCAGGTAGTACTTCCCACCATCAAAACCCAGCTTGTGTGCTCTTTCAGAAGGAATACTTATCGCAAAGCTGCAGTGCATTTTAATCAAGGTTCCCAGAGTAGTTTACAAGCATTAATTGCCTCTTAAGGACAGGATGAAGTATTATACCCATTGTACTGATGGGTGAGCCAGGGCACAGAGAACCTAAATAACTGCAGTGTTAGTGAGCCAGTGGCAAAGCTGTGATCAGAGCTTTGGTGCCTTCACTCCTGGTGCTGCTAAGATACCTCCCCCTTAACCCACCAGTCTTCCTTTCTTAAATCAAAAAAAGTCAGACTTTGACATCTGTTATTACATATTATATGGCAAATGCTGTACTTACTCTGAAGTTGATGTAAACCTGTGTGAATGTGCTCTTGTTTTATATGTTTGCGAAGTGTGAAGGCCCTTGTGGCAGGACTACCCTTGAATTCTGAACCTTATTATTTTCTGCTGTCTTCCGTGGCTCTGGTAAGCCACTGGATCATCCCCAAAATAGCTCCCGTGGCGTCTGTTACTAATGGATCACTGCACCGTGAGTGACAGAAAGAATTCCACTTTTCAGCACAACAGTTCACTTGCTAAGTGATTCCCTAGCATGATACATGCTCTGTCTTGTATTTAATTATCTTTTAATTATCAAAGCAGTAATGAAGTTGTGCATAAGAAGTGTACAGATCAATAAAAATAACTAAAAATTATGAAGTAGCTGACAGGCAGAGTTCAGCCGTTCTTCAGATGTTAGTTTCCATTTTTCTGAAAAGTTTTTGTCTTTTTATTGAGAACAACATCAGAAAAAAGGATTTAAGTTTTTATTGTTTATTCCTAGCTTCTGATGATCATGCATACATTCTCAGTGCTTTGTGAGAGGTGGTGTGAGCGCTAATGGAAGTTTGTATTGGAGTAGTCCCTAAGAATATGATCATTGTTCCGAATTTATTAACACCATGAAAGATTTCCTGTCCTAAAAAGTCTGCCAGCAAATTTCATAATCCTGAGTGGGTAGAACCATGTGGTAGGTTTGACTGAGCCCCTTAGACAGTTAAATAAATGATATGATTGTCAATCTTTAGAAGTTGGGACGCTCACCTTTGGTTTCAGAGGCATGCTGAAACTCTTGCGCTGCATACATGGTGAGGGCAATAGAATACCAGAGTGCTCGCTTGCCTTTAACTACTAAATAATGTGGTTGCACATGACACAACAAGAACAGAGGTATAATCCTGCCCTGTGAAGCAGGTCACATGTTTCAAGTTCTCTCTGTAATGTATGCAAAGTAGCTGCTTAAATCATTATGAGTGTGTAAATCACCATCTTCATAAACAATATCATCAAGGTACAGTCAGGAAACATGTCTCTTATGGGTTGACTGGAGCTGGAATTTCTTTCAGATGTTGAGGAGGTACGTCAGTGCATGTGAAGCAGGTCTGTTGCTGCAGTGTGGTCTCTGCAATGTTTTGGATTTTTAAGATGAATATTGTTTAGGCTGCCTTCTTCACATTGAAGTGCAGTGAAAGGAGGAGGAGGATGTGAATGAGGCAAATGAGCAGCTTGTATGATTCAAGGCTTCCATGAAAAATTTGCTCCTTTTTCCTCTGGCTTTTTAAGTCACGCAACTGATACCCATTTATTTCTCTGCATAAGTTTAGTAAGTATTTGAAGCTCCTGTTCCTATGTCTGTTGTGCATTTGGGGGAGGAAAAGATGTGTTGAGTGGTGTGTGAGAATCCTATCTTCTGTTTTAGCCATCATTTCCCTGTACGGGTTATGACACTGTTTTTTCTGTTTTTCTTTAACATGCCGACTACTTTCTGTAACTCCTAAGTAACACTCCACACCTCTTTAACGCAAAGCTGACTAGTTCAGTGCTGAGTGAAACTGAAAGCGAGACTAATCTTAAGAACCTTGTTGTACTTCTGCATAGAAGTATAAATATGTGCTATTATCATTATTATTTATTTGTCATTGTTATTGCTATTGGAGCTTGTATTTTCTTGGTGGGGGAGAAGTAGGTGCACTATATCATCACCTCCCCACCCCCAAATGTTGTATTTTGAATCACTTTAAATAGTTGTTTGGGGTGTTTTTATTACAGTGAATCATGTCTTTAATATCTGTTTTAAGCACACCTGTGGTGAGTTCATACTAAGGCAATGGAACCTTCTTTCATTTTGCTATCATGCAGTACTTTTGCAGCATGTAAAATGCCCCCGGTTTATAAACACAGACCTGTGCTGAAATCCTTTCCCTCAAATCAGTAAGGATCAGATAGTTCTGCTTAAAACATGAATGCAGAGATGGTAACTCCATAGATGTAGTATATTCTCCTTTTGCTCAGCGATACTCTGGCTCCGAGTTACAATTATCCAACAAGAATTTCAGAAGATATACCAGTGAACTGGCACTGGTCGAAGTATTGATACAACTCAAGATGCTGTAAGCGGCAGTCTGATCTGGAAGTGCTACTGAAACATCGGTTTTCCCACTTCCTATATCTGTGCTGTGTCCTTTGGTGGTGGAAACAAAAACACAAGCAGCACTCACCAACTTTCAGCACATGTGGAAACAAAGCTAAAGAGCTTTGAGTGGCATCCCCAATGCACTGGCAATTTGCTGAGAGCCTGCGGGCTGCATCTCACTTGCATTAAAAATGCGGACATCGCCCTTGCCTTTATCTTGACCAGGGGGACGTGGCTGGTATGGGCAGCAGGGCCCTACACAGCTTATTTTGCCTGGATGTCCATGGGCTGGGATCAGCTGGATTGCCGCGGGACGGGACATGTCCTGCCCGGGGGGCGCGTCCCAGCGGCGGGCGGGGGCCCAGCGCAGCCGCCCCCGGCCCCGTCCTGCCCAGCCCAGCTCCGGCTGCCCCGAGCTGCCGGGCTGGGGGTGACGGGACCCTCCGCTGGGCGTCGGCAGCTCGGTGGGCCGGTCTCTGCCAGGGCTTTTCCATCCAGGCCTGGATGAAGCGCTCCTCGATAAAGCGTGGAGCTGCTGCTCTGCTCTGTCTGGGGCTCCACGGAGGGCTGGGGTAACCAGTGCCCTGCACAGAAACCCTTTTGTGTGTTTTTGAACCAGTTTGGTAATGAAAGAGAAATTTAAAAAAAATAAAGACCCCCCCCTCCTCCGCCCCCCCTCCCCCCCCAGCCTGTGCTTTTCAATAGAGATAACTGTTATCTCTTATAAAAGTCTACATAAGTGTAAGTAATTGCCTGCACTTGGCTCTGGTACAGTGGAAAAGCTGTGATCAGCAAACCCGCATTGTACTGGGCATGTAAGGGGAAGTTATTGGATGATATGGGACGTGTTGGCCTTAATGCCTGTCCTGCCTCCCCTGTCTTGTTTACTTTCTTTGCAAGTCTTTTCAAGGCTTAATAACAGTGCTTAGGGAATGGGCGGGAGGTACAGCGCTGACTTCGAGCGACTGAAGTTTTCTTGGAGTCGCCCTTAAAAATAAAAAAAAAAAGAAAATAAATAGAAGCCGGGCTGTGCTGCGGCATCAGTCCGGCAGCCTTTGTTCAGCGCTGAAGTTCCCTGGGTGCGTGTCGTGAGCGAGCATCGCCGCGCAGCGCCGGCGGCGGGCGCGGGGCGGGCTCCGCGCTCTGCCCGCCGCACGGCGGGGGCGAAGCGGGGCGTCCCCTTCCCGCCCGGCTCCCGGGAGCCCGGCAGCCGGAGCAGCGCTCGGCCGGAGCCGCAGGCACCGAGTGTGCCTGTGCCCGTGTCGGGGTGCGGGGCTGCGGGTCACGTTTGCCGTCGCATGAAGCGCTGCGCCGCGCAGCCGCCTCTCGCGTGTGTGTCCGTGTCCGTGTGCCAGCGCTGGCTCCCTTATCGCAGGAAGTGTTGCGGAAAGCAGTTGCTCCCTCTCTCTCTCTCTGCCCGGTTCCCAGAATGCGGTGATTAACCACTCTTCCCCCCGCGCTGTCACCGAAGTGCTGGCAGAAAACAGCAGTCACGGTTGTCCCGCTCCAGCTTCAGGAAAATCCTCTCGCCTTTTCTCTCTCTCTCTCTCTCTCTCTCTCTCTCTCTCTCTCTCTCTCTCTCTCTCTCTCCCCCCTCCTCTCTCCCCCTCTCTTTCCCACGCCCCTTCCCCAATAAACTTAGATAAAGCCATTAGAATGAATATAGTCTCTTTTTGTTTTTGTCCTTCCTTCTGAACGCTTTTATATACACATATATACATGAAACAACATTTTAAATACAGTATATATATGTTAAAAATAATATATGTATATATACATAAATTCCAAAATGCTATTCCACGTTCTGTAGTGATAAGTCTGAAACAAGTACAATTTTTGCTGTTCATAGGCTGGCCCTTTCAGAGACATCTTTGGAAATCACTTCATTGTCCACATTTTATGGGTACTTTATTATAAGGAGGATGTAAGTCCAGTCATTTTGCATGGGAAAAAACCTTGAAACCAAACAGTCTAGACTGAAAGGGAAATACCGGATAAATAATTTTTTTAATTTAATCACCTTGGAATTGACTTGTGATATTTCATTTAAAAATCCCATCTTAAGCTGGTATATCAACTTGTACTATTAGAACCCCATAGTCTCAAGATCTTTGCATGCTCAGATACTGTGTAATATCTCAGTATATAAAATGAGTATGCCAAGAAGCCCAGAGACTAGCATTCCCTTTTGGAAAATTAATCCTTTAATATATTTGTTTCCAGATCGTGGTCTGCAGACATATATAATCACAGTATGATACTGATCTGCAGAATCATATCATCCATTTAGGAGTTTTAATTAAAAGTTTGGTATGAAGGCTGCATAGTGGTTCCCTGTTATGTTTGAAGTTTGACAGTGGTCCACAATCCAAAAATTTAGGAATGTTCATTCAGGAGAATTAAGAGTCCTAGATCATTACATTTTGCTTTCATTTCATCCTGTAATTTTTTTTTCTCTCCTTTCAAACATGATTAAAACCAATGAGAAAGGAAATATTTGAAGTGATTTGCAAAGTTATTTGATTTTTATAAAATTACATGGTGTGATGTGCTGTATGTTCCAAACTACAGACAGACTTTCAGCTCCTAAATTAAGTACACTTTTTTTGTTCTGGTTTAAACCCATTGAGAATTCTGCCAGTTAGGTTTTTCTCTTCTGTGATCATCTCGCGCATAATAGTCTGATGATGCGGATACTTGCAGGAGCATAGCAAAACTGGTAGCATCATGTATGTGGTTTGATTTTTAATTTATAGTATATTAAAGCATATTTCTATCCCGAAAGATGTTATATGAAACTACTGAAGTGTATATTAAAACAGTCGCTGGACTCCTAACGAATCTAATATGAATAACCAAGGTACGCAATAATTAATGCTTAAGGACAAAAAAAAGTTTTCTTTAAAACAGAGAAACCTGTATTTTAAAAAATAGACTTAAATATACACCTTTTAAAATAGGACTTTTGGATTTTGATCAGTGTTAAGGTATAAGTCTACACAGCTTTATGTACCATTTGATTGTGTTCCTTTACCTATTTGCTGCCAAAGTTTTAAGTAATGTCACACCCCAGTCCTGGTGGAAATGGCTATCTAAACACCTGGGACCAGTTTGTGGAAATGCTCGAACTGGCTTCTGCCACAGGCTTCCTATGCTGGTGCACTATTTTCTCCATTTTATGTTCTGCTCAGTGCCTCACTTTCAAAAGTAAGATTACCATAAACAAAAAAAGAAAGGCAACAGAAAACTTATTTTCCTTTTTCATTCTATGGATGAAAATAAAGTGTGCGATAATGAGCTTTGTTACCTCTAGAGGTGATAAACCAAAACAATTAGATGAACAATGCACAGTGAACAACTCACATGTAATTCTTTGTTTAAATTAGTTTTTAATGCAAAACAAGTTTTGTAAATGTCTTTCCCCCCCTTCCTGCATACCTCAGGCATCACTGAACTGACAAGCAATACTTTAAAGAGATTTTTAAAGATTCTTAATATAATTCCAGCTTCCATAAACAATAAAGAAACTTTCTTATCTAGTTAATACAAAACATGAAATGAAAACTCTACTAGGTATCAACACAAAACCATACATAAACACAAAATATGATGTTGAGCTGTGTAATTGTTTGATAAAGAGCATATAGCTACAATGTACACAAGTCACTATCCAGAGAAGGACTCCTTCTTTTGATAAAAGTACATTTTACTAGTTATTTCCTGAGTTCTCACTTTTCAGAAATACAGTGAAAACATACGTAATTTCTTTAAACCTCATTGTATGTGTATGTTGATGTTTTTGGCCTGCCAGTTTAAATCACTACTGATGTGTAAGTTGCTGTGATTAAAATCTATATTAATGTAAGTAACCATCAGTGCAAATAGTGCAATGAATTTAAAATACGTTGTGTACTTGTTTCTCTTTATATTCTGACGTATTTGGCACAAAATCATATTATTTCTTTAAATCAGTTATGTGTTGCATTTATTGGATTGTGCATGGCAGAAACAGAAGTGCCGTTTTCAGACTACCTAAATATTTTTGTATTTTCCAAATATCCCCTATCTGGGGCATTGTATTAAGAGAAGTTCACAGTATGTGGTTCATAGTATATTCTTTCTTCCTTAGTCTAAAATCCTGAGCAGATTTTTCATTCTGATCTTCAAATGTTGGGACTTGGAGAGAGTCAGCCACAGTTACTTATGTAACATGAGAGAAAATGCCAGGGGGGATTGAGTCCAGGGATTGGAGTTCTTAATATCTTGAGCAAAGCCTGTGGAAATAAGGATGTACGTTTATATTAATTAATTACAGAGCATTAAGAAAATAAGATCAAATCTGGAAGACCTCTTATAATTAATCATGGCTTTGCTGGAATAGTATCTACCTCTGACTTCTCCAGTGCCTCTTGTGATAGAGGCTGGAAGATACTATGGGGCTGAGTGTACAATGCTTTGTGCTCAGTCTACTCACGGGATATAAAACAGTGCCAGATGAAGATCCCAGACTATGAAAGAGCAAGTATTCAGCTGAGAACTATTAACAAAAAAAAATCCAACAAAAACCAACCCAAACCAAAGTTGTCACAGCTGTGTCCTTTTAAGGTCAACACCAAAAAGACTCTTGTCAAGTTGACAGAGGAAGATGACTTACTGATGTAACCCGAGGCAAAAGAGATAAGCAATAAAAATAGTGTTACATTTCTGTTTGATGGAGTGACTTCTCCTGACAGCTTACAGAGAGAACCAAGCAGAGAAATGCACCAAGTTAGTTACTGTGACAGTGAAGCTGATAAATCACGTAGAAATTTGATTGTGCCAATTCCGCTAGTTTTTGGAGCCTGAAATTTGCTGTATTTAATAAAGGTTTACATAAAGTCATCAAAATATGCCAGACCCTAATTTCACTGAAATAAAACTCCTTTCTACAGGTAAAAAGGTAAATATAAATGTATAGTTTATTTCTAGTAGTGCTCTTCTTTAGTATTCATGTGTGGACATAAGGAAACAAAAAACTGATTAGACTTTGGGCATTCAAGCAGTCTTTATACTTGGTAGAAAAATATGCCAAAGATAGGATTCTTGCTTAAGCAAAAGAGGTTCCTGGGTAGAAGGGGAATTTACCTCTTTGTGTGGACCAGTTCATCACCCTTCCGTCTGGTTTCTGTATGGTATGGTTGGTTTTTTGTGCATTTTAAACATGTCTGTAGCCAATGTGAACTGCTTTTCTAATGTAAGCTCCTGTGCAACACAGCACACCAAATTCTAGCCAGAGCATAGCTTCTGCTATGTAATATAAAATCTGAGTATCATTAGTGTAGCTGACAGAAGTATAATTTCAAAGCATTTTAATGACAAGGAGGGTATTATAATCCTCCTCTGCATGTTACTTAATGAATCAGTTTGCTTGCAATAATGAATTTACTTTTCTGAAGACAGCACTTCTATTTACTGCCAGATAAAGATTATTTTCTCCTGAAATATTCTTTTACCCCTCTCTCTCTTATTTAAAAAAGACATTTTAATCATACCTTCCTTTAAGGCCTGGCTTATTTTTGTTCCCCTGCTCTGTCAGGGATGGCTTTGTGTTCCCTGTGTGGTGGCAAGGTGGGCTGCAGGTGTGCAGAAGCCATCAGCCAGGCCAGGAGTGTGGCCCCTGCCCCAGGACCTTCAGTATGGTCACCTGCCCTGTCATCCTTCTGGGTGAGGAGTAGGTACTGCTTTGGTTTGGAGGTTTTTCAGGTGTGTGTGACCCTTTCCTGGCTTTTTCCTAATGTTAGTTCCAGTGCTGATTGAGTTTGCAAAGGCAGAGAAGGAGATGGGAGCTGGGCTGTCCAGAGGAGATGTGAGCTCCTTTAATCCAAGCCTGAGTTGCCACTGAAAGGCACAGTCTGACTGGCCCCCTGCCAGCCCTGGGCTGTGAGCAGGGCATTTTTGGCCAGTGTGGGTGCAGAGCAGGGCAGGGCCCTGCAGACAGTGGTGAAGGGATGGGCAGCGTCCCTTCAAGTCCAGTAGGGCTTAAGCCCATCATAAAATGGCTCATTTGGATTCTGGATCCTGGAACATGGATCTGCCTGTGGCACCCTCTCTTTGACTTGGTGACAGCTCTGCTCCTGATGAGAAATGTAACCAAGTTTTCCTTTGAACTTTGTCAAAGTTACCGTCTTTTCTTTGTGCTTAGTGGTGGAAATCTTAAGTCTTTGCATTTTGTCACAAGCAGAAGCAAAAAGGTCACTACATTTAAAGGGAAAAAGACCTTCATATGTTATGTCAGGTAGAAACAAAATGCTGGAAAGGACTGCCAAATGGAGGATTTTCCAAGAGCCCTGGTTCTAGCAGACAGTATGTACTGTAAATAAATAAATAAGTACATGTTTAAATGCATTTGAGTGCAGCAGAAAGAAAAAAAAAACATTTTTAATGTATTGCGGTAGTGTGGAAGAAGAAGAAGAAGCTTGAAACAAATGGCCTAGTGTTTACACAGCTAAACCAAAATAATATGTGAAGGTTGGTCAGGCCCAAATGAACCCCGTAAGAAGCTTTTTAGGAATTTTAAGAGTTGCATTGGTCAGTTTGGCCACATCAGACTGTGTAGCCATCTCTGTTTTTGGAAATGTGGATTATGTGAGAACAAGGGTGTTTCAACAATCTAGAGAGATGTGGTAGCTTCAAGAAGGAGCAGGGAGACAGGTAGTATTCTTTCCCCATTGAACTGGAGCAAAAGGTTTATTTTCTTCAGTAGAGAGAGCAGCAGGTATCACCTATTACCTGCTTATTTTCATCCAAAGTTCAGTTGAAAACTGTAACATGTAGAATTTTAATGTTTTGTGTTACAAAAAAAAAAAATTTAAAAAAGGGGTTTTTTTGATGACCAGCAAGGTGTAGTCTCAAAACACCTAAACTTGATCTATCAGTCTCTATCTGATCTCTGCAGATTCTATCTGTAGACTGCTGTCCTACTCAGACTTCGTGCACAGTTTACTGAAAATAACTTTACCCATATTTTTCCCCCCACTTTTAAATGTAGCTCTGTTAGATTCTTCTGGCAAAGCAGTGTTTGCAACTCAGGGTGTGTCTTTTGTGAAACCTATGTAGAGGGCTCAAGAATTGCCTTCTCATTGCATTTTTAATTACTAAACTGCCTTCAAAATACAAAAAAAATGTACAATGCCTGCTTGAAATGTGGCACAGTCAGACATACAAGTAACTGGTAAGACAGTAGATAGAAAGGATGGCTTTTTTCACAAAAGGTTTATAATGTTTGAGTTAATTTCTGCTGCCCAAGTAAGTAACACATATGTTGTATTTAGTTTGAATGCAGGAGATAGTGTGTTTTTAAACCTATTGGCCTTAAACAGAATGCAGAAGGTCACTATGAATATAAAAATATTTAAACAAAAATGATAGGGACAAAGAGCAACTTTCACCCCAACTGCTTTTGAGGAAAGAGTGCCTTTGGCATGTATGTTCTTAAGGAGTAGTGGTAAGGCTGTGCATACCCTGAAAAATGGTTTTGTGTCTGTTGTCCCAAAGTTCTGTGGGAATTGTGAGCAATGAGTAGCTCTTTGAACATCAACCACAGTATGTAATCCTTTTTATGAAGTGACCCACCTTTATCCTAAAATTAGTTAGAGTTTTTTTTGCCTTGACAGCGTCTGGTGGAAGGATGTTTCATAGCCTGACTGCTTTGTCAGTTAAAACCCTTCCTTCTCATTTTCAGCCCAAAGTTAATCATGGCTAGTCTATTTGTTCTTATGCCAACTGGATCCTAAGCTTTTCCCTCCCTAATGTTTACCTGCTGCTAGCTATTGTGTTTCTAGTCTAAATGGGCTGCACTTCACATGTTCATAAAGACAAGAGCCACATCTTCCATATCTTCATTCATTTTCATTAAAAATAATCTTTCTTGAACATTTTAAAATGGTTTTCTTAATGCAGTATCATCTGTGACATCATTACTTACATGTTCATGCACAAATTTTTGCCTGGGACATAAAGTGTAATTTCGACTGGTTTATCTTTTGTTGTCTTCTACTGTGTTGTTTTATTTTTTTCTTATTCAATCACTGTTAAAAAAGTGTGAGATTGTTATTTCACAGAGCTTGCACTCTTCCCTACTAGTTTTCATTCCCACTTTCAATACAATTTTCAGTAGTTTTATGTATATCTCTGTACTTCTCTAGATTGAAGATACCATAAAACTTTTGTTATCGTTCAGTTTCCTTAGTATTTTCTGTATAAACACTTTAGTATTTGTCTTGTTAGCTCATCTGTGATGCAGCTGTTTGAAATGAGACTTTTAGACCCTGATGGACTAGTTTAAATTGAAAGAAGTGACTTGAGAATATTGTAGAAGAGTTTCAGTCTCTGCTTTGTCATTTGGCCTCAAGGCCAGGCTCACTTCTTGATGAATGTTACAAAAACAGTGTAAACATAGCTGTGATATGGCTGTTGTGGGTGGAAGTGATTAGTGTATAATGTTGATTTTCTATGGACACAAAGGAAGTTATGAGACCATGTTTGCTTGTATAACCATAGGTCTGCCTCTTCTATTTTAATCATCTACTGTTCTATTTAAGGAGAAAAAACCAAAAAATATATATTAATGAAAAAATGACTTATAAACTAGAGCAGAAAGTGTCTTCTCAGTATTGGTGAAAGGTGGAGTGCTTGTAGGAAGCATAAGCCAGTGCTGAGCAGTTGTTGATTCTCTCCTGCAGACCAGACTCTGCAATTCTCATCTGCTGGATGGCGCACGTTGCGTTTTGTCTGTTCGCTTGAGTTTCTACTGATGGAGTCCAAAATGCTTAGGAGGATGGTGCCAAACCAGATTTTCTGACGCGTAGTCAGGATGTTGCCAGGGTGAGCATTTGGAGCTGGGAGCTGCAGAAGAGTATCCCACAGTTGGGATGCACCCACGATCTGATGTTGGATTTTTCTCAAGTAGCAAAGCAAATAAAGTGCCAGGCTGTCGCTTCAGAAATGCTGAGTGTTGCCACAGTACCTTATGCTGGTAGACTGTTGTTGATTAATCTTTTGAGTACTTGAGAATTCATTTTCTATCAGTGCATTGTAGTAATTTTCTTACTTTAACCTTTGTATATTTATAATTACAGGAAGCAGTTTAGCTGGCAGTGAGAAGTGTCTGATGCTTTCATGTGGCTTCACCATTTCCAGCTTGCACAGCATTGTGATGGCAGTGTGAGCTTGCACATGGTCTTCCTTTTGCCCATATTGATACCTAAACCATTGACACTTCCTCACTGTTTGAACCCCAGTTACAGTGGTCACATGCCAGTTCCAGTACAGCCTAAGATGTATATAATTTTTGCTGGGTTCAAAGATCAAATTTTCTTGTGATGCTGTGAGTTCAGAGCAAAATGAAGGGATCTGCAGAAAATGATTAGCAGCTGGTTACCTGTATAAAGGACACAGGTTAACTTGAAGGGCCTGTGTGTACAATTAAATGTGTGTACTTGCCTGCCATGTAAACAAAAATCCCTGATTTTATGCACTCTTTCTGCAGTTGAAATAAAAGGTGGTATCTTTTCTGTTTTGGTAGATCTTTTATAGTGAATGTGAATGAAATCAACAGTTTCAATAATATTCCTATGTTCCTATTGTTTCTATTCCATATATTTGTCTTTAAAGAAAACAAAAAAGAAAAAAGGACGTTTCTTTAAATCTGAACAAATTTTAACTCTACCTGTGATGAGCAAAGCATGGGGTCTTTATTACACTACCTCCAGTAGACTTGCCATTTCTTGATTTATATGATGTTTCCATTGCTGATTTTAATGTTTTCATAAAGTTTCTAATGTCCAGTCTCTCATGCATCTTAATTTTTTCCAAATTTTACATCTCATTCTTTTTGTGTATTTTCAGTGATTTACAATCATGATTCAAATTGAAACATAATGAGACATTAGGCATTGATATGTCAAGCTGTTAGAGAGACGCAAGGGAGATGGTAATTTTCAGTAATTTTAGAGTCTAATCAAGTGTGTGTGTATGTTGCCCAGATTACAGTGTACTCGTGAATTACTCAAGTCCCCTTCAGCCCAGAGGCCAGTAGAGTTTTACGAAGATAAAGTTCAGTTTGAGCTTAAGGAGCCACGTTTTATTCCTGTGGAGTTTGCAGCGTCCAAGCCCCCACTGTTTGCCCCATCTGAGCTGGAAGTGAGGAGCAGCAGGGCAGTGCCTGCACGGTGTTTCAGGCAGCACAGCACAGGCAGACAGACCTGCAGCCCCACCGGGGCCGCTGGTGGTGTGGGAGCGTGTTGCTGCCACCTCCGTGCCTAACCTTTAATTATCCTTGATGCTGTGAGTGTAATCCTGACTTATTTGTGCAGTTGGCGTGAGACAAGCGTGCCATCTTGTGAGCAGGCAAATGGGAACTGCATGTAGGTCCCGCTGTGGGCGAACGAGGCGTGAGCGTAATGAGTGGACCTGTTGGGTATTTTTATTTCAGACTTAAAGGAGATGCAGAGCTTCAACAACTTAGAGTGTAATAGGATGGGAAATCAAATTGCTTCTTTAGATCTGGGAGTCATAAAGAATAATTATTTTTCTATTAATAGGCCAAGTCCTATCAAGGTGATGAGGAATTGAATGACAACAAGGTTATTGTTTTTTAAAAGAGAGACTCGAGTCTATGTTTGGTTTAATCAGTGGATTTTGATGCTGGAGAAGACCCAAGTACCATGTTCTTCACAAATACATTGTTTTCCTGCAGTGTCTGTTCTTTAGGTCATATATGCATATATATGCTCATCTTCTTATCTACATGCAATGGTTGTTACAAATGTCTTATGACGCTAAGATTTTTATCTGTGATCTTGGGCTGTTCTCATTACTCATAAGAAGAGAAGCCAAAGCCAAATTATGAAGATAATTTATAATTTCTCTCATGTATTCTTATTCTTTCAATACATACTGCTTAACAAAAGAATTGTTTAAGAGGTGCTTAAATTTAATTGGCTCTGATTTCATCTCTGTCTTCTTCAAAGGAAGGCATCTTTGCTGTATGAATCCGGTTGTACCAGATTTCAGGGGGTAAGAAATTTATAGCTAATACTAATCCTGAAAAAATGGCTACATCTATTGTGAAACATTCTCTACAGAATTGTCACAGTTTTTGGGTCCTGTATCAGTTAATCAAGTTATTTAGAAGTTGGATTCTCTCCTAACTGTTAATGGTACAAAGACCACTTTTGCAGCCTTATGTCTTGTTGTTTATCAGATGAAACTGTTACAGGAGTAATCATTTACTCTTGACTAGTCCCATTTTGGGAAGAATTTGCACGCTGATATGTGGATGAAACATTTATCTCTTGAGTTGTTTGAAAAAGCAGTTGTGGATGTTCTGCAGCTATTCCTAGACTGGAAAATTAGAAGCAGCCCTAGCTGCTTGGATTGATTGTCATAGGGAGAGCAAACAGCAACAGATTATTGATGGGCAGCAGCTAGATGAGCAGAATGACATGATCTGTACCCAGCCAACTGGCTCACATTTGGCAGTCCTTTTATTCAGTTGTGGTTATCTCACCCCATCCGTGTTGGACTCTCAGCTTCTCCACCTAATTGGCTGTGTTAATTGGTAGCCCACACCTTCAGATCTCAGGTACATCCCAAATTCCTTTGCACAAGTTGCAACATTACTTCAAAGAAGGTGCTGTTGTAGCCTCTGCAAGT
This sequence comes from Acridotheres tristis, assembly GCA_037013685.1. Lineage (NCBI taxonomy): Eukaryota > Metazoa > Chordata > Aves > Passeriformes > Sturnidae > Acridotheres > Acridotheres tristis. Next base: position 135,160,093 of record CM072886.1, on the reverse strand, counting down.
AGTTTTGGGACTTTATTTAGACTCCAAAATGCCAGTGAACCCAGAAGCTGCTTTAATAGTTGCTTTCTTTTTAAGTGAAAACACGGCAAAAGCTTTCACTTTTTGTGGGATACATCCCAGTGCAACAAATCAGCTCAGCATCATTGCTGGATATTTCTTAAAACTAGTGAGGTACCGAATTGGAAATTGAGGTGGCATGAAGGCAGCTCTGAGGAGGAAGACAGGAGCAATGTGGTAAGACTTGCTTGCGTACAGGGGATTTTTGAGAATGGAAATACGAGTATAATCTGTGGTTGTATACCTCTCTGTAGCCTTTAGAGAGGTAGTTATATTTTTTTAATATATATTTTTTTATGGAACATTTAGATGCATTACTTCTGGAAAAGAAATATAGTGCCCAACTTATTTCAAAATATATCTTCAATAGGAATAAAATAGCTGTTCACTTCTGTTCATCTCTGCAGACTGAAGATTTCTACTCTCATTTGTAGTTTTAGTTTCTGTCTATGTGTTGCTGCCATCTATGTTGTACTTGTGTTTCTTAAATTACATATTTACCTCTCAGGGAAAAAAATTAAATCTTATTTTGTATGTGTTTTATGATCCTGGCAGATTGCTGATGTTTAAATTAAATTCCTGATGTCTGTATGGTCCAGGCTAATGTGAGGGCTTTTGGCACCACCCCTTTGTGCAATAAAGAATCAAAGCCAGTAGCGTAAGAAATCTTCTATCAAAAGCTGAAAGCTAGATTCATAAAATCACTTATGCAGGCATTATGAGATTTTCCCATGGAAAGTTTATGTGGGAGTTTGGGAAAAACTGATTCAAGAACAGCATTATTTGCACTATATATATTCATCCAGGAGTCAGCAGGCTGGCGCTGGCATCCCTTGCCAGTTTTAAAGGGTTGCCAGCAATCATGAAGCTGCTGCAAAGCCACATCAGCAGAGTATCAAGGAGTCTTCTTATTCTGCGCCCTCCTTCCCCCTTTTCCGACCAGAACTGAAATGGGTAAAACAGAAATCATACTCCTCAGTGAATGCGTGTACTCAATTCTTGTGCCTATCCAAAAAGTGCTACTGTTTTAAAGCTCTTTCATAACAAATTATTAAGACTAGCTTTCTTATTAGCATTTCACTTAATTTCTCAGCTTTAAAAGAAAAATACGAGGTAAAAGGGGCAAATAATAGACAAACCATTCAGAGTGAATCCATTTGCATTCACTTTGGTCTTTTTAATGTATTTTACTTCGGGTTTTTTAAGAAAGTGGCTGTTTCTCAGTCTGCATGAGGACCATGTGATATGTGCTGCGAGAGAGTCTTTCCTTCGAAAAAGAATTTGAAAGGCAAGGTAATTCACCATTGCTTTGGCTGGAGCCAATATTGGGCTCCAACATCAGTTCTATAATTTCTGACAAATGGCCAAGGTTTCTTGAATAGGCACAGCTTTCTGTTTTGTGTAGGGAACACACAATCCACTCTTTCGTTGTGGTTGCTACTGCTGTTGTTTCTCCCCATTCACAATGGAGAGTGGGGTTATTTGTGCTGAGTGGAAAAACAGTGCCAAAATTCTGACTTGCTTATGTTTAATGTGATTTTAATTTTAGCGATAGCCCTAAATGGTAAAAGAGATTTTGTGATATGGATCCCCTGTATCCTGATCTCTAAGTCAAGAGGGCATATTGGTGATGAAAACTTTGTCTGTCACAGGCATGTCAAGATGAGCGATTGCTGAATGATTCAACCCAAATGTATAGGAACTGTTTATATAGAGATTGCCAAACAATTTCCATTGCTTTTCTTTTTATCTAAATTCTTGAATAAATTACTAAATAAAATAGTCTGTGTTTGGAATGTATGGCTGTGGGATATATGGAAACTCACAGCATGTGGGGGGGAAAAAAGTTAAAATAGGGAAATATAATAGTTTTGTAAACTTTATGTGAATATAGGTACATCATATATAGACTCAAGGTTCAATTTGCTGATCAAAGCATCCAGATAACTTTGGATTTAATAATGTCGGCAATGAATGCTAATATATGGAAATTGAAAAGCATGGAGCAACAATAGCTAGCCACGCTTACCAGTATTACCCTGCAGCAGGTAGATTTACATTTTTTTGTTTTGCTTTGCAATCACAGTTTGGAAAATGTGTGTTCTTTTTCCCTTCTTCCATACTTCTGAATGTGGGTTCTCCTGAACAAGCTTAGACAAGATTCAAGCTAAACAATAGGGCAACATCAGAACCTTTGAAGGCTCAGTTTGGATAGGTACCCAAAGCCTGAGTCTACTTTGATGTATGTGGGCTCAACTCCGGTTGCCCTTGGTTGCCCTCTCCTACCTATGTAACTTGTGTCTGGAAACCCTTGCCAAATCTTTTTTCAGAAGAAAAAAATTAAGGACATTTTTGCAAACTCATGTTCATCTTGGTTCTGGTCTGGCTGGTCTGGTCTACAATAATGCCCTCTCCAGGGATGATTTAATATTACTATTTTAGGTCTAGGCTGTGGACTTCTGCTCCTTCCCAGTTTCTGAAATTTCAACCCTGTTTCAGATGGGAGGATTTTGCCCCTAGTTGGAAACAAAATTATTTGAACTTTTCTGGAATGCTAGCCAAAACCATCCTCTATCCATACGGTAACATCTCTTGCATCTTTTCCTCTTCTCCCAAGTAATTTATGGTTCCATTTGACTGAGGTTTTGGGCAAGGGAACTCTAATGCCTTTCTCTTGTATCACAGACCTCACCTGACAGAAGGGGACAGCACATCTCAGACTTGCTTCTCTAGTGTCTAGGAGTCAGTGGGGCTTTTGCCATTACCTTCAAGGGAAAAGGATCAGTCCATTGTATTCTTAATGCAAAAGAACAAATGAGTCATTTCTTGTACCCATACCTGATTGCTCTTGCCTAGCAGCCAGGAGGTCACCTTCTTTCCTCACTCTTCATCTCAAGGTAGCACTGTGCTTGCCTCTGCCAGTACACTCAACTCAGATTCAGTTCTGAGTCATTTGCAAACCCTAAACTCCCATTGTCTTCAAAGGACATTTGGATTAGAGAGAAGAACACTAAGTTTACTCAGGCTGAAAAGAAATTGAAACATATGAGATTGCCACACCTACTAGAAGAGTTTAACAAGACAGTGGTTGTTTGCCCTAAAGACAGGATGAACTGTGGAGATGTGATAGATGTGCCCACAGCCCAGGGGGTCTTTGATTCTTGCTAGTACAAGACTGAGGAAAAACTCTACTCCATTGGCAAAAAGCAAACTCTAAACACTTAAAATATTTCCTTTTTTTTTTTCCTTTTTTTTTTCCCCCCCAAATTTAGATCATAGAGTGAGAGCTACAAGATGTCACTGATACCAGTATCGTTGTAATGTTGGCATAGATACTGGTCACTTTTATTGGACGTGGGGATATATAAGACTTCTTTAAAAACAAATTGTAAAATGCTGAGAGATAATTAAGGCCTGCAGACCCTCTTACTCTTCAGAAACTAAGCCAGTGTCTTCTGTCTTAAGCACTGAGGATTAGGAGCAATTTGTTTTTCACAGAAATAGGTGATTCTATCCAAAGGCAGTTGAACCTTCTTTGAAGGCTCTGGTATCTCCAAAAGAGAACACCAGCCTAAACGGACCTCTGCTTTCATCTAGTTGGGAATGTTCTGCATCCTATAAAGTGTAACGACAGATGATTAATAGAATAACCAGAAGAGTCAGAGAGGATGGCAGGCAGGGCTCTCATAGGAGGTGTCAGTCCTGGCAGAAGTCAGTTACTTCATTGCATTAAGCAAATCAGGCTGGATTCTCTCCATGGTGCAATAACAGTAGATTGGGGAGCATGCAAAGCAGCATCAATACATAAAAATTAAACTACTTTTAATATACAAAGCTGAGTTTAGATAAATGGAGAACAGAGAAGCAAAGGCATAATATTCTCTGAAAGTGCAGCCTTTTAACGCTGTTTTGGAGACTAATTTGCATACAAATAAAATGTCAGCTTATCCCATAACTGTCATGATAAATTGGAGCACTTAGATTTTTGCATGAGATGCTCCTTCTGTACCTTATTAAATTATGGGATCTTGGCCTTTTGCCAAGTGCTATGATGATGCTTTCTTTACTGAAATATATACAGGAGAGAGATATGGACCTGGAACCTCTGGAGAATCCAGGTTCAGTCACTAGCCAGGAGCTCTGCCTGCACAACACCTTGAACACTTCGAATTTTTCATTTCTCTGTAGATAATTTTATTTATGCATAAAATGGCAGTGATGTTAGTTTTCCTGTTTCACAAGCTTTGTTGAGTTTTAATTAGTTGTCACATGTACAGAGTGCTTTTAGGTGCTTGATTGGAAGCAAGGGCAAAGCGAATCTTGCCTTGTTGGGCTCTCCCATCCTGGATGGATGGCAGTGGAGGGCAGGTAGGAACAAGCTCTGCAGCAGGCCAGTAAGAAATGTAGAGCAGCAACCTGCTGTACTCAAGAACTTGTAGATAAAAGCAGTTTTAGACTTCTTCATTTTGGTTGCAAGATAGCATAAAATTCTCCTTCATGTCACCTCTTTAGACATATCACCTTTTGACTTTCAGTTTCTCCTGAAAGTGTCTGTGTGATTACCCCAAGAGTGAGCTTAAAATTAAATAAGTGCCTGGAAGTGGGCTTAAACAATCTATTTTGAAATGCTACTCCTAAACTCTCTTGAAATAACCAAGTGTCTGCTTTATACCCATAGAAAAGGTTAGATTTATTCCAGTGGCTAGGTGACTACTGATGTGTGCTGTGCTCTGAAGCATAAGGTAATAGAAAAGATCATTGTGAATTAATTCAATGCGAATTAATAAGAGATTTATCTGATGAGAGTTGTTTGAAGGTGATAGCACTTTGTAGCTGAACAGGTTTTAAGATGTGCAATAGTGCAACTTTAGAGATTTGAGAACGATCAATGTTGGGAAAGTAAATACAAATGGAAGGAGCAAGCTTGAACAGACCACAGCTCTTTTCACTTTTCTCTTTGTTGTAGACTTCGTGGGGGAAAAAAATTGCAAACAGCCCTTGGCAAATTGGTGATCAGGGGCTAAACTGAAGAGCCTGAAAATGCAAATGAGTAGTAGAGGAGGAGAAAAAACAAGTGTTTTCCTATAATGCTGTTCTACTAATACAACACTTAAGGCACGTTTTTTTCTCCTTGCATTTTTTAGATTGATGAAGCTATGATAATTTCAGTGGAGCATGTGGAGTGTAAAATATCAAACAGATGTATTTTGTCCAATTACAATGTCTGATCCTGCCTAATTTTACTGATAACCTGGAATCATGTTCTACCTTAGCAATTTCAGGCAGGAAAGAGTAGACATGCAGTTTGAAGGGCTTGCAGAAGAACATGTAGAGATTAAAAACTCCTTTGGAATAAACTTGTCAGTTGCTTAGAGCTGTGACATCTTCTGAAGACACTTGTGCCAAAGCAGAAAGGAGGTGGTCTTATTGAAGAGGCAGTTGCTTGTCATTAAGCTTCTTCTGCCCTCCCATGGTTTAGGGCCTGACTCTTGGGTTCCTTACACAAAAGATGTTGTTCTTTCCTTCCCTTCTCAGAAGAGAAAAGTTAGGGAGGGCCATGTGTTGGTTGTTTGCTGGCAGGTTGCTCTGAGAACCACGAGAAAAAGTGGGAGAGAAGCGTGGTGTGAGTGCCTCCTGCTCTGTGTCCCCGCCGGAGATGGCAGGGATGTGAAGCTGTGCGTGTCCCTTCTCTGTCATTTCATTGTGCAAGTGTCCACAAGGGAAGGTAGAAGGGCAGCAGCTTTGGCCAGTCCCCTACCACTATGTCTGAGTCTGGGGTAGTTTGCATCTAAAGTAGTCTGCGAGGGCAACAATTTCACTTAGAGTTTCCAGTGTTATTTACAGATTTTTTTTTTTTTTTAAACGCTTAAATTAGAAAACATGACTTTGAATTGTGGGCTGTACTAATGAGGTTGTTAAGTTTCTGGTTGTGCTCGGCACAGGTCTGGGCCAGCCCGGCGGGACAGGCTGCCCAGCAGGGCTGGGTGCCGGGTGGCTCTCCAGGGACGGAGCCGCCGAGACGCTTTCCCAGAAATTCAGTCTCAGAACAGGAGCGCTGTGCCTTCGGAGCTCGTGTGCCTTACAGCTGCTCGATTGCTGTATGGAGAGTAGGGGGGAGGCTCCAGATTGATTAGGACTTCATGTGCTTGATAGAAGCCGGCACTTTGAACACTTAGGGGATTTTATATGAAGAACAGCAGACAGTCTTTGTAGTCTATTTATGTGTAATAAACTGGGTTTTGTTTTGTGTCTTGTGTTTTTTTCTTTCTTTCTTTTTTTTTTTTTTCTTTTTTGAAAGAAAAAGAAGTCTAAAAAGGAGAGAAATTAAAACCACAGCGTTATTTTCCCATGCAGCTATAGCAAGTATCCTGCGATCTCACATGATCGGCTGTCCTGCTGGAGTGGAGTGTGGGAAGGTGTCAAAATATGTCTCTCAATCTCTCAATTTTTTTTTTTCTTAAAAGGGAAAGCCAGATGAATGCCAAAAGCCCTGCTCTCTTCTCTAGCCCTGCAGTAACAAACTACATGAGTATATGCTATTAAGATGATAAAGATTAAATTTCTAGTTACTAACGTGCTATCACAACAGCAAAGGGGGAAAAAAAATCTTGAAAAAATTATGAAAATTAGTCTGATGGTGTCCTTTTAATAATAAGATCACTCCCAACCCCAACAGACAGTGTAGGCTGGAATTCCACAGGGCTTTTTTGTGGTCCTAATGATTTTAATAATACTTTGTGCTATGTAGTACCTTTCATTAGAGGATCACAAAGTGCTTTACAGTCACTAATTAATTAAGCCTCACAACACTCCTGTGAGATAGGTAAGTATTACACATATATTAAGCTGAGACACTGAGAGTTAATGATTTTTTGCTGCATTATTCTGGGAAAATGATTGATGTTCAAGCACCGTATGTGCATTATATGTCTTTGTGTGGGTGTGTAATATATATGAGTGTAAAAGTATTAATTTTACGATCCCTTAACAAAGATGTCCTACTTGAGCCTGTTGAATATAAATGTGCATTTTCATTTAACTTTTTGTTGCTGCAGTGTATTAACTGATAATATCACAGTCTTCATATACCCTTGACTCAGTCTGCTCTTGGTCTGCTTGTGCATCTACTTATACAAAGATTAGTCAGTGTCATCTCATAAAATTCAAACATATTTCTAGATGGATTATTCTGTTAAAAAGAGCATATGACTAAGATCTGACCTAAACCTGCAGCACAAGCACTAGGCAACAACCATTCTGTTGCAATAGGCTTTGATGACAAGCATCACATTCAGTAAAAGTAATGAGCAACAACAATGACCCACTGGGGAGCTGGTGATCAGCAGGTAATTAGCCATTATCTTCACCACTCTTAAGAAACTATTGATTACCAGAATTTTTCTTTTTTTTCTTTTTTTTTTTTTTTTTTTAAGAAGTACAGTAGTCACTATGGTAATTAATTATCCTGAATTTCAAAGTGATTTTAGCAGAAGGTTTTGTTTCCAGGCATAAATTGATGTGAGTGACTGTTGAACAGAAAATTGTATCTTGCAGATGTATGAACCTCATAGAGTAGCCTTGGCTGTTTTTGAGGGAAAGTACATATAGCTGCAACCTGGGCCTTATCCAAAATTCCCTCAGCTCGAGAAGTCCTTTAATTCACATCAGTTTTAGTATTTCTTTTATTTTGGGCAGATCACTGTTTTCAGTGATGAAAAGGTAGTTCAGTCCCAAAGCCTATTCCTCACTTGGCTTCTTTACTAGCACCCAACAAATGTGCTTACTATTGTGATGGCATTGCAGAGATGTGGGAAGTTGCCTGCCTGCTAACAACGAAAGTAACACCACTAATTTTGTTTGAAGTGGAACAGAAGGCAGCCAGCAGAGGTTAACTTACAATGGCTGATGGAGTTATTTAGATGCCGTTAACTGTCCCATTAGGCCAGTCCCATGATGATGCGTGTGAATTTTTAAGACACTTTCTTTTTACAGCTCATTTTCAACAGTTACTTTTAACTTGTTTTAGACTTTGTGTTTGGTAAACATCATCTCTGAGATTTCTTTTTTGTCTTTTTGTGTGAGTGCTTGTGTGTGCCAGAGCGTGTGTGTCTGAGGAGAAGAGAGCTACGAGATTTCTCATGTTTGAGGGAAATAGAGAACAGCAGACTCTATTTGTATAGTGCCCAGTAACAGATGCATGGGGATGTACAATAGGTATAATAATGTTTTTAAGTAAACACCATTTTTGAATGCATAATTTAGGAAGGAAAACCTTTTTTTTGTTTTGTTTTGCAGATATACAGATCAGCTCTCAAAATGTCTTCTGTGTCTTCCGTGCATCTTCTAAGACAATTGCATTAGCCCGCCTGCTAGTTGACTAATAGAATTAATAATTGTAAAAAGCACTCTAAAGCCACATGCCTTATGAAGTCAATGCTGGGTATGATTTTACAAGTATGTGATCTATTTTTTCAAGTGAAATTGTTAACCGAAAACGTTCTTGGCACACAATAAAACATTGTGCAATCTGTTATTTGTCTTAGAGATAATAATTTCAGAGTGGCTATATTCTTTCTGTATCTAACTTATGACTTGCTAGGGGATGGTTTCTTCAATTTAGGAGTATTGCAAATGTAGTTTTATTTACATAATATGTCTCTGAAAAATGATAGTGGTGGAATTTCAGCAACAAAAAAAATCCCTGTGTCTTTTCTTACCGTCCCCTTGAGTGGATATCAAACAAATAAATGACAGATGATTTTTCAAAAGCTAAAAGAGAAAAGAAGGGAAAATACTTTTAAATTCAACTTAAGGAAGTCAATATTATCTTCTCTTTTCTTTCCTTTCTTTCTCCAATTGTAGAATACTGCATGAAAAAGCTCCATTAGGCAGATACGGTTTTCTTTTTTCTCCTCCATTAACAACCCAGACTGACAAATGTATTGGGAAAATTAGAACTAAAGTAGCTAGATCTACACTCCAGTTAGCCTGTATACAGTCCAGATTTCTCTTTTCTTTAAAGGGACTTTTTTCTGTCCTTTTCTTTGACTCTTCCATCAGTTGTCATTAAGATGGCAAATCTCTAAGCCTTCCTTATCTGCCAAAAATATCTGTAACAAAAACATTTTAGAACATTGCATTTAGTCTTGTTTAATTTTGACTGAGGTAACAGTCACGATGTTTACTTTCTCAATTTCTGATTTTTCTTCACTGCGCAGTCAGGACTTCTTTCTCTGTCATCTGCCACGAATTGCATTTAAATGGAAGGGATTTATTTTAAAAATGGTTTGGGGTGTGTAGCCAGGAGAAAAATACATACTTAACACCTACCAGAGATGCTCACAGATATTTTTAGTGTGTGTTGACCAAAAGCATTCATGGAGTCTCACAGAGAAGTAGCAATGCTGAAAGGCTGACGACTGTCTTCATACCTTGAATTGCATATGTGTGCATGTTGTTTTAGTAGGCTGAATCTATATTGTAATAGTTCTCTCACCACAGCAGAAAATATTTCTCTGAGTTCTGAGTGACTTCATGGTTCAGAAGTTAATGGGGAAAAGCAAAGTCCAGTTTAGTTCATACATCCCCTGGCAGATGGAGTTGATACCAAAGAGAAGACATTTGGTTCCCAAGCATACGTGTCTTCTACAGTAAGGAATTGCAGTAGGCATTTAAGAAATATTAAGACCACACGGAGTGTCAAAATTTCTGTAACACGAGCTGGCATTCTGTGTGAAAGCCGCCTTGCTGTAGCCCATGCTGCCTGTGGATCAGCTCAACCACAAAGACAACAGAGCCATCCCAAGACACAAGTTGAACATTTCCCCTAAGAAGTTGTCTGTTTTTATCAGCAGAGCATATAGTGCCTTTTCATGTGGAGCAGATGGAAATAAGAGTATATACAGATGCCTGTTCTTTTATTTTTAGCCTCTGTCCCCAGCCTTGCTTCTCAAAGTACTGTTTTGAGAAGGTTGTCTGCGGCTCTCAAGGGTCTGGATGCAGCACCATTTGGAGCACATCAGTTCTGCTCCCAGCGTCACCAGGTGGTCCTGCCTTGGCAGAGCAGTGTGTATCTCCAGTGCCTCTGTAGGGCCTAGCCAGGGTTGGCCTGGGAATGGCAGCACACACTTGAGTCTGTAGCTCACATCTCATGTGTGGTACTGCAGGCTGCTGCCACCAGACCACACACACTTTGGCAAAGAGAAACAGCCATCCTTGTATACAGCATTGGCAAAGATTAAGAGCGTAGAAATGTTGGGGCACATCTGTCTTCTGCCCATAGCTAGCATGTGAACACAAATTGATCAAACCAGCTGGTGCTGAATATCAAATCCAGAACCACACAGTTGAAAAAGCAGAGGAGTTTCAAATATATATAATTTCTCTTAAATAGGGTGGGCAAGGTGAAGTGGATGAGGAATTTGACTGAGTACCTGCATAGTGTGATTACTTGTCCTTCCATAATCTCACCCATTCAGAAAGCAGCTAACTCATCGGTGGCAGACTCCCCCTTTCTCTCAGATCCTTATTGCTGTCCTGTCTCAGCTTTCTTAAATGGATCCTGGAAGTGTACTTGCAGATTTAGCAGTAGTGGCTATGTCTGCAAGGAGAACTGAACAGAGGAAGGTTTGGCTGATTAGATCCATGTGGATTCCAGGTGTTTTCAGGGCAGATCCTGGCTCAGCCACATAGTGATGTCAAATGTCTGGATCCAGGCCTGTAACGTTTTATTGACAATGGATTTCCTAATAAAGTTAGTTTTTCTTTGTTTGGCAAATAGAACTAATTACATGAATAATGGACTGTGGAGCCAGGCTCTAGAGTATCTGTATAATCCTGTTTGAAGTTTATGGGCAGTAGGAGGGGGAACTTTTGCTATAGAGAAACTGATACCTGCTTAGGAAAATACTTTCCCTGAAACCTCAAGTACTTACTCTACTAAATCTGTTTTCTTTCTAATAACTTCTTTAAGTTCTTCTTAAGTTTATATCTTTTAGGTGTATTTTTGCAAAGCTACATTATATGTAGTTGTACTGTGTATGAACGTTAGATTTCAAAAGTTTTTTTTCCCCTTAGTTTTCTAAAATTATTTTAAAAGAAGCATTCATTTAAAATTCTTCCTGCCACACCATTATTATCTCAAAAGATAATAAAACCTGCAATTCACTGGCTCTCATGGAAGTGTTTTTGTAGGTTTTTTATAGTTCTCTTTTTAGTTTAGTCTCAGTGTGCTAATTTTTTAAAAGTTTTCTGCATAGTTTAAAAATCTATTCAACAAAAATTTTCTGATAATCTAATGTACTTAATGCTCAATGTATTCATATAGTTCAGAATGCTTTTAAAATTGTCAGGTTTGTAATCTGTTACATATCTTGTATATCTTGAATAATTCTATAGGGTTTTTTTTTTTTTTTTTTTTTTTTTTCTTTCTTATTTCCTTTTCTGTGGTAGATATGGTCCGGAAAAAGAATCCCCCTCTAAGAAACGTTGCTAGTGAAGGTGAGGTACAGACCCTTGAGTCTACAGGTACTGAAAGTGAAGAGTCTGGAAGGAAAAAAGAATTTTCTGCAGAGCAGATGCAAGAAAACACTGACCAGGGTGATGCGGCAGAGTTAAGTAACAAGGAGGAACTTTGCATGCATGTCCAAGAGCCATCTTCCAGTGTTAAAAAGGACTTGAAAAGCTCAGTGCTGAGTGAAAAGGCTGGCTTCAATTATGAAAGCCACAATAAGGGAGGAAATGTTCCATCCTTCCCTCATGATGAGGTGACAGACAGAAATATGCTGGCTTTCTCATCTCCAGCTGTTGGGGGAATCTGTGAGCCCTTGAAGTCTCCTCAAAAATCAGATGCAGATGACACCCAAGATGTGGTCTGTACCCCGTCAGGAGATGCAGCGGAGACAAATGAGGAGCATCAGATGTCGCCAAAAGCTTCAGATGAAACAGTGCAAGTGCAAAGTGGTCAAACTGATGGCCAAGGCTCAAGCCCGGTCCCCATGGCCTCAAAAAACCCACAAGTGCCTTCAGATGGGGGTTTAAGGCTGAACAAATCAAAAGCAGATTTGTTGGTAAATGATAATCCAGATACAGCGCCTCTGTCTCCAGAGCTTCAGGACTTCAAATGCAACATCTGTGGGTACGGTTACTACGGGAACGACCCCACAGATCTCATCAAACACTTCCGCAAGTACCACCTAGGACTGCACAACCGCACCAGGCAGGATGCTGAGCTCGACACTAAAATTTTGGCTCTCCACAACATGGTGCAATTCAGCCACTCCAAAGACTTCCAGAAAGTCAACCGCACTGTGCTTTCAGGGGTACTGCAGGACATCAACTCCCAGAGGCCTGTCTTATTAAATGGGACTTACGATGTGCAGGTTTGTATGCTCCAGCCTCCCTGCTTCTGCCCACTGCCTTCTCAGCTGCAAAGCCAGATCTTGCAAAGCCTTTCCTGCCTACATGATTACTGTATCTCATATAACCTGCTTAAGCCTCTAGAACCATTTTGTCTATTTCAGCCAGGCTTTCTGTAGGTCTGCTGAGCATCTTGTACAGTAGAGGAGTGTTTGACTTTTTGACCAGTGACATTTCTGTGTAGGATTTAGTTGTTATGGTAATCAATAGCAAGAGATCTTATTCAGCAAACAGGCAAATGGCTGAATTGGTAATCATATCTGAAGGATTTACTGTCACAGAAAGAAAAGAGCAAATAATAATGAAAAATAACAACCAGATAGACAAAAGACAGCAGCTGGAAATTAAAAATGTAATCCTAAATTATCATCTGCTGGGAGTCAAGATTTGGCTTATTGATTCTTTATTAAGATGAAATAAATGGCAAGTCTTGGCAGCTCTAAAATTTTCTAGTGCCAGAAAAATAGGATACACAATGGATATTTAAAACATTTCAAAAAGTAACAGTAATCCATGCTGTCCTTCACGTTAGTAAGCCTGTAAGAAAAGGATTATTGCCTCAGTCATTCTCATCTAGTTGAAGTAGGAAAAAACCTACAGATAATACTGGAAAAAAAAAAATCTTATTTTTACCATGAAAGAGAGAACTCAAAAGTTTTTCATGGACTCTCTGTTAATTTCTTATCAGCTAATATTTAATTAGTTTAAAAAATTGATGGTGCTTTAAAAAAAATCTTTAGATTAAGCTGAGACATAGAGTAGGATATTTCAGTATTCTATATGATACAAAAATTCATATTTTTAAGAAGAGTTAAACCAAAGTAATGAAGTTTGCATACAATACATGCTCAAATGTCCATCCATTTTCACGTGACTGCATACATAGAAACATAGAAACTCCCAGGATATGTTAAAATAAAAAGGTAGAAAGGTGAAAATATTTAATTATGCTTGCAGAAACTGTAGCTATAGGATAGAAATTTTGCAAGACAGGTTAAGATGGCTAACATCTAACTTCAAGGAAGAAACCAAAACCAGAAAACAAGTCAGGAACTTGAAGCTTTTCAAATGATTTAAAGTTTTCCTCTTTTTAAAGAAACTCTACAATTTCTTTGTGGAACAGCAAATCCGACTAAGGTCGTTACTATGTGTAAAAGCTGCAATCTTTGAACTGCTGTCTTACTAAAAGATCCTGTCTCATGTCAGGCACTCTCTCCTGTCAGACTCTGATTAGAAAGCAAATACGTGATGTAGTTAAAAGAGGTTAGAAGTGAATAATGTCAGATTGTGAAATGATGATTTATAATTAGCACATGGTATGATGTTAATACCTGGATTTCCTGCTATAGTTTCAGTTTGCTGACTCCAGGGACAGCATCTTAGAGCAACTGATCCATGCTGTCAGGAAGACATTCAAACTGGAGCAGCTCAGACATACAGTATAGAGGAATTTGAGTTTCTAAACACACTTTCATTTCCTCCAAACAATTGTTTCGTTAGGTCCTTAGTTATTTATAGGAAAGTTTATGCTTGATTAGAATGAGCTGGATGCTTTTCCTTTGCAGTGCTCTCAGAAATAAAACAGATGTGTGAGCTATCTCAGTTTGAACTGATAGAATGAGAAATAAAACAGCTGAACCTAGACTATACTTGTCTACTAAACTCTGGCAGTAAGATACTGCAGGGGAGACAAAAAGTGGTAGGAAACAGCCCATAGATAATCTACTTAAGATCAGTCTTTTCTCAGACAAAAAACATTTTCCAAAATAGAACAGACAGTCTATACAATGTTGGCTATTTATTTGAAAGATAAAAAAAACGTGGATCTAGAAAGTTAATTTTTAAGGGTGCTAGTTTTCCCTGGTCAGTTTGGGAATGGAAGATTAAATAAGCTTTTGTGGCAAATGCCATACTTCATAAATGGCACATGTACCAGATGTTGATAAAGAACATGTCAGAAGATAAGTAACTGATTAATATTTTAATGCATTCTCCTCCCCATTCCTGATTCATAGCAGCTTTGTGAATTCATAAACAAAGTAAAAGAGCATTTGAAAATCCCCTTTGCACCCGCACATGTTTATATTGCTCCTGTATCCATTTTGGAGATTTTTTCCTCATGTATCTGAGTGGCTGGTGTTTCCCACCACAACAAGGCATTCTATTGATTGTTGCTTCAGTTAAAACTGGTTCAGTCAAACTCCTGTATAACATGAGAGGGAATTGAACCTGAATAATTGGTTCATGTTAACACTATTATTTTGTATAGGTATGGGCTAAATGAAAATAATCCCTTTGTAATTAACTTGAAATAGTAATGAACTGGGCTTAGGATCTGATTTATTGATCCCCTTGCACTTAGCAAACTGTTCTGTTGTAGTTGAACTGGAAGTTAGTGATAGATTTATGGTCTCAAGGCCATGGAACTGGGCACAGAAACCAGAGGATGAAGATGACTGACTTTGATCTGGCTCATGGTAGCCAGTTCAAGGTGGTGGTGTACAAAGATTTGTAGTAGTGGGGGATGTTATGGAGCCCCATAGTTTGCATTCATAACAAAGGCAAACAAAAAGACATAGGAAAATGTCTGAGTGCAGGAAAATACAGTATCTCCTATCCTATCTTTAGAGATCTAGGGATGTGGTCCATTTGCTGAGGGCTTGGAAAAAGAAATCAAATGCATTTTTGGACTTGTATCACAGAAGTGAAGTTAAACCTCACCAACATCTAAAAAACACCCTCCCAACCCTAAATGCAGCTTTTAGGGGGTGTAATCAGCAAAACTGGAGATATTTGGCTTCATGTGCAGGTATTCAGATACTGGGAGTGTGTTTTCTAGTACCTAAAGTGGATTTGTCTGGGAACGGTGTAAATAATCCAATCATTCTGGTACCCCTATCGTGCAGATTTTTACTTGATATGAATATTTAATCTAACAAGATTCCTTTGTCTTGTTTGAAATTGTTATTTTCTGTTGAAAATCTGTACTCTTTGTTCCCATTTTTCGCTTCAAAGGTTCATTTTTGGTTCATTGAGTTATAATAAATTCTATAGGATTGGGTAAAATCACTGAGCTGTTTCTGAGAGATTAACTTTCTTGCCAGTATAGATTTCAGAAAGCATTCACTATCACCTCTCTGAATTCCCAGGGAATGTGTTAATCAGCTTTATAGCTTTTATCAAAATAATATTTTGAAGTGAGTTCAATGGATCTTTTGCTGATGTGCTCCCCATTACTTTTTCTTCACATTTAGTTAATTGATCAATCTCTATAGGCAACTTTATCTTGCTGGATATTTGAGCCTATGTAAGGCTGCGTGGATGTGTCTAAAGCAGTAACCTTTATATTGGATCTAAAGACTTCACTTACAGCAAAATTCATGTGACTAAATTAACAGCTATGATGCTGAAAGCTATTGCCTTTGCTGCTATATTATTAAGTCTCCTTCTCTGTTTGATCTAATGACTCTTTAATGTATATGTTAAAGTCTGGAGATAGGCAAGTTGCTGACAAGTAGAGAGGAGGCAGTCTTTTCTAACCCCCAATTTTTTAATGGATGATAAGTGGGACAGCTTCAACAGGAAGGTTGGAGAGTGCTGTCTTCCACATAGCAGCCTGTAGCTAAGGCATAGGACATGCCCAGCAAAGGTGAAGAAGCAGGCTTGGATCCCTTCTGACAGAGCAAGGAAAGGGACCTACTTTTCCTGTTTCCTGAGCAAGTGTTCAAGCCATTAGGCTATTGTGTAAAAGGGAGCATGACCCCATTTCCTGGTGTGTTTTAAAAGAGAATAGTATCCCTCAAAGAAAAGACAGAAATGTCTGCGTTCAGGTAAGGATTTCAGATGGCATGTCCCAAGGGAGAAGGGTATTTATGCAGCCATGAATAAAGACATACTGCAGTGCTCAGCAGTTCTTATGGTTGCTTCATATTATGTATCCTACCTTTGAGGTACTTCCTGCTCAGCATGGCCCTGGTTCTGGAGCTCATTGGCACAGATCTACCTCCTCTTCTATTCAGCCATTAAAAAGATTCAGACTCTACAAAACCCCAATTTTTAAAAATTTAGTCCTCTGATTTTGATTGTTTCATAATTTTAGATCTTGACAGACATATAAGAAGACAAATTTCTGAAAACGCATGGACTGATAAGCTCCATCGTTAAGTTTGTTGATTGCATTTCAATGCACCTGGGGGTGGAGGGGAGGAAACCAAAAGGAGTGAATGACTGCATTACCTACTACCCCACAGAATAATAAGAGGTTATCAGCAGTTGTTTTCTTCTAAGGTTATAGACATCCAGTATTGTAAGAGTTGTCCTATGCTGCTCAGCCTAATGCTTTGTCATATGTGAATCACAGAATGATTTGAGTTGGAAGGGGCCTTAAGGCTCATCTAGTTCCAACCCTCCTGCCGTGGGCTGGAACATCTTCCAGTAGACCAGGTTGCCCAGAGCCCCATCCAATCTGGCCTTGAACACACCAGGGATTGAGCATCTCTGGGTGGAGCATCTACAGTTTCTCTGGTTAACCTGTTCCAATGCCTCACTGTGCTCCTAGTGAAGAATTTCTTCCTAATATCTTATTTAAACCAATCCACTTCTAGTTTGAAGCTGTCACCCCTTGTTCTGTCACTACACGCCCTTACAAAAAGTTCCTCTGCAGCAATCTTGTGCCCGTTTAAGTACTGCAAGGCTTCTATAAAGTCTCCCTAGGGCTTTCTTTTCTCCAGGCTGAACAGCCTGTCTTCATAGGAGAGGTGCTTCAGCCTCCTGATCATCTTCATGGCCTCCTCTGGACTCACTCCAGTAGGTCCATGGCTGCCATATGCTGGGAACCCCAGAGCTGGATACCCATCTGCAGACGGACCAGGTGGGGTCTCATGAGAGTGGAATAGAGGGGGAGAACCACCTCCCTTCACCTACTGGTTACATATAATACATACATATAAGTATATATATATAATAAAATATAAGTGTATATATATATATATATATATATATACACATATAAGTACATGTAATGAATAAAGCTCACAACTTCTCCAAGATTTTCGCAGTAACCAAAAGCATTTCTGGATGTTCAGCCAGCAGGCTGCTCCGTGTCCTAGAAAGCTGTAAAGTGCCCACACAGAGTGTGTAAAGGTCTTCCTTTTGTGTCCTTTATAAGTCAATGGTGAGTTCCATGTGTCTACATGGTGTTATGTCATGAGAGGTATTTAGTGGTCTGGATTTCAGTGTATCAAATATGGCATCTTTTCTGTTCTCAGATTAGATGTGTGACTAGTATAAAGTCTAGTCTAACTAGGATTCAGCTGAATGAGAAACAATGATTTTATTTAGTAGGTTCTGCATTTTATCCTCCACACTTATATTAACAGTTAGATTGAATATGAAGCTGTGAAGGTAAGACTTAAACAAAAGTAGGAGTTTTTAGGGGTACAGTTGTAATTAGCAGCACTTCTCATGATAAAGGTTGTCCTTTATGTTTTGGTGATTTTGGCAAAGGGACTCTTACAGATGAAGTGAGAATTACAGATTGGAGGCCTAAACAAGTAGAGCATTTTCTTTTGTATTATTAGCAAATCAAACCTCCTAAAAGTTCTTTGTTATCAAGTGGGCTTCCTAGAAGGTGACACAGGTACATAACTGGTCGACCTGAGCAAACAGAAACATGTATATGAATGACTTTCATTTTCCTTGCATGCTTAGACAAATGGATCCAAATTTAATATTGTCTCACTGACTTTGGCACAATTGTCCAAAATACAGGAATTAGATCTAAATAAACTGAACAACTATTGCTGCAGATGATGTATCCTGATCTCGTGGACTAGATTGTACCATGCTGGGTTTTGCAGCATGTGTTAGAACAGAACTTGCATGAAGGTGGATGTTGCACAAAGTCCATTTCATGTCAGCCATGTTGCAGACTCCCCAGGGACTTTCCTGATAAACTGAAAACTATCAAGCTCTCTTATCCACCTGCATGTGGGCATACCTGTTTATTTTGAATCCTATTTCTGGGCCATGATCAGGCTTGGAGGCTGCTTTGCACACTTGAGAGAGTCACTCCTAAGAAGCATAGGATTCAAATCATCTCTTTTAAACAAAAAAACATGGTGGCAGGTAGAGAAGTTAGTGGTGGTAAATCATATATAAACATATATAAACACATATAAAGAAGTCCATATACATTTGCTTGTGAGCATGTATACATATATTTGCTTCTTATGCAAATATAACTGCAGGGACACATATTTATAAATATTATGTGAATAAGCACATGGAAGAGTTACTTAACTTCTATATTGATAATAACCGATAAGCAATGATTTGTATGATTATATGCAGTAGAAGTTCTTTATATCATTTCTATGGACATATTTGCAAGTTTACTCTTCAGAATGATAGACAGTGATTTACAGCATGTTAGCAAGTGCCTCGGAACATTGCCTTGCTCTGTGGCAGAAATAAGCTATTTTAGCCACCTTGCAGTGAGAAGTAGTCTATACTAATATTAGAATATTCAAATGGACAGTTTGTGGAACAACTGATGTGAAGTATACTCACAGCCTTCAAAGCAAAGTTGTTTATGTGTTGATATTCCTTACCTTATTGCAGGGATATTTGGTAGTGTTTGAAGAGCTGCTAATAAAAACAGTTGGTGGGACTAGTAATATTAGTGCTTATATTTAAATTTATAAACTGCTACGATAGCCTACAGAAAGAATGAGAGCTCAAAAAATAAAATTCCTAGGGAAAAAGGAAAGCAGCTAGGTTTTCTTCTGGTATAAATAAGCGTGAGTTTGCCTCTAAGCCTGTAAGGCTGTGTGAGTTTACAGTAGTCAAGGAACTGTCTGGTAATTTTATCTACAGAGAATAGAAGGAATGGTGCTTCTTTAGATACTAGTCTAGTAGCACTAGTTAGCAAATGAAAGTCTTGATTTTCTATTTCTTTCTTTTGTTAGTTTTGCACATCTGGTCTCCTGACCTTAATTTAAGTTCTGTTATTGTTCTGTCACAGTCTTTGTTTTGAAAATACTTGTAAAATTCTAATGACACAAAAACTATGTTGGGTTCAATGGCAACAGAATAAATCTCAAGAAGAATGCACTTACTTTGAATGAATGTGATTCAATAGTTTGCTTTCTTGTTTTGGTAAGTACGAAATGTCCAGAAAGCCAGGAGTTTGCCCTGAGTTTTTGCCTCACTTGTGCAACATAGATTTATGTACCTATAACTTAATCACAATAAATACTTATAAGAATATACTCTGAAGATTCTCCTAGTTTAAAATGCAGAAAGAGAGTGAGTGAGAGAGAGTGAATTCTCCATAGGGGAGGTTAGAGAACTGGGTGGTGTTACACAAACTTGCATGAAAGCCAGGAATCTGTTCTGGCCTGCATGACATGAAGAACTTCATAAATGTGGGATGGTTAAAATGTTCTGGATGCTATATTGCACAAAGCAAATGAATAAACAAGAGCATTAGAAAATATTTTAGGATTAGAAGATTAAGAGTAATTGCAAAGGCAGACTGGATGGCTCAGAAGATTGGTAAGGGATCTGGAGCCTTTCACCTCCTGATTAGCCAAAGATGTAACCCAGGTAAGAAAAAAAAAAAAAAAAAAATTCATTAACGTTTGATGTTCCAATGCAGATGGATTCTAATCAGTAGTTACAGAAGAAGCCAGGGGTCAAAGACAGCTTTACCCTGAGCATGTAATCCTTGTGGTTGAATCTCTTATGTGGATATAGTTTCTGCTGGTAGAATTTCCTGCATTAAATACATGATTACAGGAGCTGGCAGATTTTGTCTTCCTTGGTGATTTTTTTCTCTAAGAAGTATTTGTAAACTGCTTTGGCATGATGGAATTTAGGATTGAATTTTGAAAAGGAGGCGGGAGAATAGGATAGCATCTGGATCAAGGGCAAAATAAAAATCAAAGAGACATTTTTAAAAAGAAAAGAAAGAAGAAAGTACATCTCTTTTCCCAAGTCCATCTATTTCATGAAATCATTGTCTTGACTAATTAAAGTAATGTAGATCTATCTGTTGGAAACATACAGTGCAATTACACAGCTTTGTTGAAGTACTTGCCAACATACTTTAGAGAGAACATCTTGAAACATTGTCAATTATCATGTTATCTTTTCTCCTTTTTCTGGCTATTTTTGGAAATGTGTGTGGTATATGAAGAGATGGCTTAGTTAACATTAGTTAGCTATAGTATTAACGCATGAGCTTCAGATTTTGACAATTTTCCCTATTAATGAATAAACTTAACGATTAAGAGTTTTGAGTTTATGGTAATTTTACTGTGAAATATATTTCAGTTTAATCCCAGAATGAGAGCAATTTTTAAAGACTATCAGTGCAACCACATCCAGCACAGGAATGGAGAATCCATTCTAATATCTGTCTTTTTCATACAGCATGAAAATTAATAACAACTACATTGCCATAGTTGAGATGCTGCAGAAATAAGTGATAATCCCAAGGTTTCATAAGCAAATGACAGTGAAGGGATGAATTAAATCATGTTTCCACAGTCCGAAGTTGTATGTTAGGTTCTCTTTAAAAAGAGAATTGTGATGATTAATATTTTTCTTTGTGTGTTGAGAGAACTGTTGATCTATAGTTGCTCCTACATTTCCTCTGCAAGATGTACTTGTATTCTTGACTGCCACTAGCTGTGTCAGCTGGCACTTCAGACTTCAGAACAGAATTGCAGAATTTTAGCATTGCTTTTGTTTAGGTTCTTTTTTATGTTGGAAAGAAGTGTCTACTTAAAGAAATGTAACTCTGTTAGAGCAGAGCAGGAGATTAAGTTTTGTTGGGAACAGAATGAAATACGGGAGTAAATACAAGAATCTATCACTTTGGATGCCACACGGAAATGTGGATGTTGATTTCTATTGTATGTAAACCTCAATATCTACCTATCTATCTATCTGTCTGTCTATCTATCTATCTATCTATCTATCTATCTATCTATCTATCTATCCATCCATCCATCCATCCATCCATCCATCTGTCCATATTCCACTTTTTCCATCTCTTTTACTTTTCTTCTTTGTGGGGCAGATCAGAGTGCAGAAGATGGACAGTTACATCACCAGTGAAGAAGTTTAGTGCCTGTACATAGAGATACAACGTGTAGCTGAAAAATGTGAAAGTCAAGCCAAGATTTAAGCAAAGTGTGGAAATCAGAACAGTTCTGCAAATGTGTAGGTTTCTTCCAAATGTGGCTGGCTGAAAGCTGAAACAGATTCAGTTTATGCTGTCACTTCAAATGCTTCTCCCAACCTCTTTGCATAGAAACCAGTTTCTTTAGTAGTCTTTGAATGATGATCCTCATGGAGATTTTCAGTAGGCTTTCTTATGTATGAAAAGAGGTTTTTGAGTATAATAACATTAAGATGACCCCGAGTTACTTTTCACATACGTGGTCTAACACAATGTATTATTTTGAATTGTGGCAGGTATTCAGGGAAATGCCAAACCGATAACTGCTAATCAATTACATTCGAGTGGTGTAAAGATTGTATGTGTCTCCCACATTACAAGAACTTAACACAGGCACTGTGGGAATATTTAGTTCTACTTTATCCTCTTGTGATGCAGAGAAGGATGTATTAGCATGGAACACAAACTTGCTGTGTAGACCACTAAGCAGGATAAGCACAAGTTACTGAAATGATGTGATTTACAGTCCACTGTAGAAAATACTAGTGCTAATATGTTTTGCTAATAAAATAAAAGTAATTAGCAATGAATAGCAGCTGGGATTATTGTCACTCAGAGTTTGTAAATGGTGTCCACAGAGTGTCTACAAAATAGGTTTGTTATCTGTAATTCTGTGGCTGGACAGCTGAAAGTAATGTTTGCATTAACTCACTGAAGCCACTTAAGGTAAATCATTTTGGTCAGTTTTCTGTGCATGTGTAGAACAAACATACATATCTAATTAAATGAACGAAACCAGATCACCTTGCAACTTTTGTAATGGTGCAGTGAACTGCTGTTATTTTCGGTTTACTGTAATTCCATCAGTGCTTTCTTTGTCTTTTGATGCCATTAAGACTTTGAACATTGAAATAATGCAGTGGATGGAGACCTGAAGTGCCAGATATTGGAAAGCAGGCACATATCCCACTGCTGTCAGTTGGATCAGGCTCAGCATGGCTTTGTCTCCAATTCTTGCTCGCCATAAAATTAATAAAGGGAGGTAACTCCTGCACTATAGAAGACCTGTTCAACATCCCTCTTGCAGAGAACCTCTTCAAAACCAAGTTCATTATTTGATAGCAGAATGTGGAGCCTCAGTTAAAGGCAAAAATGTTATTACAGCTAGGTCCTAATGATTTGGCTGCCTGACTCACCATTGCCTAATGAGATATGTTTCCTAAACAAACAGAAAGCCATTTTCAGTTTATTTAAGGAAAAGTTTAAAGCAATGCATGGGGATTTTGCTTCCTTAAGGAAAAAAACAAACACAAAAAAGAACTGAAGGCTGAATAGCAGCAGCTCATTATATCATGGCTTAGTATCTCACATTGCCTCACTATACATGCTCAATTCTGATGAGATACAAAGGATAGCATTTCATTCTCTGAGCTAAATGGCTAAAAGGCATTTATATTATATACATTTAAAAATGTTTACCTTTCATGCTCTCGTATGCCTGAGCCTTTCCATTTGGTGTGATACTGAATGAACAGTGATCATGTTATTGTTGTGGCATAGCTGTTGAGGGGGAGAAGAAAAATAATTACATGATTTGCCTAATACATGAGAACTGAAACTTGCAGAAATGTAGTAAAACACTTATTGGATGGGAGAATGAAAATCAAACTCTTCAAGGCTGAATTTTATATTCCCTGTAAGACATTTTCTGGGTGTAAAAATGGAGAATATGTCACAAGGGAGCTTCCACCCATGTCTACACCACGTGGTGTAGACTGGATGATGGCAAAGCAGTTGATGTCTGTGGATTTTGGGAATTATCTTCTGGAAACTGTACACTATTTGCTACTCAGGAAAAGAAGCTGTGCAATGGTGACATTTTTGTCAAAGATTCTTTCTTTGGCCTTCAAACCAGTTGTACAGGAGCAGCAAATCTCCCCCTGATGTCAGGGGCAGGTGTGGTGCACTCCTGGGAAGGGCAGGTCTGCCTTGCTCTGAGAACACGGGCTTTAATAACATCAGCCCTGGAAGCCTTCTTCCCTTCCTGCAGAGCATTTTGCTCACACATCATGAGAACAGTTAAGTAGGCCTACCTTAGTTTTTTGTGTGTGTAATTAGTGATGTCACAGACTTGGGTGTGGTAGTTTTCTTTGCTACATGCCATTTTTCTACTGTAGTTTTTCCATCTTTATTTTACTAAATAAGCTCTGTGAGCTCTGTGCATGAGAGGAACAGAAGATTTCCTTGGAGAATGTCTGCAGTGAGTAATCTTTGAGAAAACTGCCTTTTTTTTGAGACATCAGCCACTATAGCTCTGTGAAAAGGCATCCTGGTGGATACTGGATACTCTTGTAGGAATGATCTTTGTAAGAATTGGTCGTACTCCCAACACAGCAAACTGAATTTGTTATTTGAAATTAAATTTTTGCTTGCTTGAATTTAGAAAGCAATTCTCTTTGCCTGTAAAGCACGAATATGATTAAAGCATCTAAGTCAAAAGACTGAGGATAGTTTTTTTGTTTTTTTCTTCCACACCTAGTGTAGACTCCCAGGAAAATCTGCTTTTAAAGGGTTTAGAGCTATGGGAACTGATTATTGGATCTTCTGTCAATGACATTTAATCTTGTGCATGTGTGCCTCAGTCTCTGCAAACCTATATATTTTTTGTTCATAAGGAACATATATTCAACTATGAGAAACATTTAATAACATTCATCAACACATGTTAAATATGTGAGGATATATGTATAATATCTTGCATAGTACAAGTGAAAATGATGGCAATGATTAATAAAAGAGGCTTATGAATCAGTTGCTCTCTATTTCTCTTTCTCCCCCTTTCCACTCTTTGCTATTTGAATAAATATGCAATGGAGCTAAAATGACCTTATTCTTTATTTGCAGGTTACTTTAGGTGGAACCTTTATTGGAATTGGGCGGAAAACTCCAGATTGCCAAGGCAACACCAAGTACTTCCGCTGCAAATTCTGCAATTTCACCTACATGGGCAACTCCTCCACTGAACTAGAGCAACACTTCTTACAGACTCACCCAAACAAAATGAAAGCAGCCCTTCCCTCCTCTGATACTGGTAAAACTTCAGAGAAAAACTCCAATAAATCCAGTCCTACTCTTCGACCATGTGATTCTGGAGACTTGGGGAAGTGGCAAGACAGAATCACTGTAAAAGCAGGAGATGATACGCCAGTTGGATATTCGGTGCCCATCAAGCCAATAGATTCCTCTAGACAAAATGGTACCGATACAACCAGTTACTACTGGTGTAAATTTTGCAGTTTCAGCTGTGAATCGTCCAGCTCTTTGAAACTATTAGAACATTACAGCAAACAGCATGGGGGAAGCCAGGCAGGAAGCCTTCACCCAGATCTGAATGATAAGCTTTCTAGAGGATCTGTCATTAACCAGAATGATCTAGCCAAAAATGCAGATGGGGAGTTAGTGACAAAGACAGAAAAGGGTGCGTGTGTGGCAAAAAAGAAAGACTTGAGTAGCAAAGGAGCAGAGGACAGCATGGTGACAAGCTACAACTGTCAGTTTTGTGACTTTAGGTACTCAAAGAGCCATGGCCCAGATGTAATAGTGGTGGGCCCACTTCTCCGTCACTATCAGCAGCTACACAACATTCATAAATGTACCATTAAGCACTGTCAGTTCTGTCCCCGAGGCCTCTGCAGCCCAGAAAAGCACCTTGGAGAAATTACTTATCCATTTGCTTGCAGAAAAAGTAATTGTTCCCACTGTGCTCTCTTGCTTTTGCACCTGTCTCCAGGCGTGACAGGAAGCTCTAGAGTCAAACACCAGTGCCATCAGTGCTCATTCTCCACTCCCGACGTGGACGTTCTCCTGCTCCACTATGAGAATGCACACGAGGGCCAAGCGTCTGACGTCAAACCAGAAACAAACGCCCTGGCAGGGGCAGAGGGGCCGCTGACGCTCAAGGAGAACAAAGAACACTCATGTACCAAATGTGACTTTACCACCCAGGTGGAAGAAGAGATTTCCCGACACTACAGGTACAGTGAAGTTTCACATGATTAATGATTGGAACCTAAACAAACAGCCCCCCCCCCCCCGAGTTTCTTAATTAAATGTCACCATTCCTCAAACATTTGAGGAAACTGGAAATCAAAATAGGAATGTGTATAGATATAAATCTTTACAGCCAGAGTCCAATCCAACATCCACTTTGTTTTGGAAAACCACCAGCTAAGTTAGTGGATTTAATTATACATTTAAACCTGTGCAAAGAAGAGGGAAATTTGGATTTGTGTGCAGATGCTGAAGTTTCAGCATATTTGAGGTTTGGTCAGCTATTTTCCACCCAGAATCTTTTAGGTACTATAGGTACTATTTTAGTTCAGGCTTTTTCTGAGAAGTTGGCATGTTATTCAGTCAGGGAACACAAATGGCTTTACTTTCCAAGATAGACTGTGAACCCTTTATGCTCTATAACAGTGCTTCAATGTACTACCTTTTTGTAGTATTTTCCATTCCCAAGTCCAGCAATGTAATGATTAGTTTAAGAGCATTCCACTGCTGTTTTGGTGTTCGTTTCCCACTGGGAGCAGACACTCTTTTGTCTGTTGATGTCATTCCCCAAGATCCTTTTGCAGATGCTTATTTTCGTGTTGCTGGTTTACAGTGTCATTCTATTTATTTTAAATGCTAATGTTCCTATTTGGAGGTGGACGCAGCCAGTCTCCTGACTCAGTCTGACACAATGTCATAATAGCAGCCAACTCCCTGCTAAACTTCTTGGGTCAGATCCTGGGCTGTTGTAAACTGGCAGTTCAGTTTGCATCAGAGGAGGAGCTGGCTCTTAGACTTTGTAAAGAGCAACAGTTATGTGCCACTGCAAAAGGCAAAAGCGCTGTTAAATATTAGAAAATCATGCTGAATATGTTAATAGTTAAGGCTAATGCGTCAACAACAACGGAAAACTTCAGTATCTATCTGATCTAAAAGATCTTTGTGTGGAAGCCAGCTAGAATGAAGACAAAAGAAGATGCATTTTCAAAGCTAAAGCTTTGTTAAAAGCTCAAGAAACTGTGCCACGTTTAATAGATTCCAAGACATCCAAAATTAACAAAGGCAGACTGGGGCATGATACTTTAATAGAGATTAAAGCTGGGGGCATCCAAATGTTGCCCAACAGAGGGCTGCATTGGCAATATATCAGGAGTCTATTTAGAAAAAAAAAAAGCAGATTGCTCATCTTTAATTTGGAGCTAGGGCCCACAGAGGATTCAGGTCCCAGCATGCAGTTCCCCATTTTTGATCCAAGTGGGCCTGAGGGATGTTGTGTGGATTAATTAGTTAATGTTTGTAAACTGCTTTGAAGATGAAAAGTGGTATCTAAGTTCCAAGCATTATTATAACAGCTTTGAGCCATGCTGAAGAACTCCATAGGCAGCACTTTGTCCGCTGCTGGGGCATGGCATGATCTTTTTTTAGTGGTTAAATAACTGCAAGATTGAAATGGCTCCTTTACTGAAAGAATACAACCTTTTATTTTGCTGCAGCTGGTAATTTAAGTTTAACAAGCATGCCGAGCTAGGATCCTTTTTCTCAAGAAAGGAGGCCATGACTTTCAAAATTAAGTGCTAAGTCTGAGATGGGGCAGTTGTAGCTGCTCCTTCAGAGGGCTCAGCACCCTGCAGTTCTGACAGTAGTCACAGGGAACTGCACTTCGGAAAATCAAGAGATACACTTAAAGTATTTTAGTCTCAAGTTGTTTGTCTACGATTACACTATTTTGTTTAAAACACTTGAACAACATACTCAGTTAACCTCAGTCTATGACTTTATTGAGTACTCTGAGGACATTGTGTAAAGCAAAGTACAATGTCCCCATAACTACTAACTTCTTTCCCTTTGTCCTGTAATTCCCCCTTGATAATTTGAATTTTGTTTCTTTTCTACTTCTACTGCTGCTGTTTTCCCCCACTGTGCATCTTTTCTTAAATCACATAAGTTAGTTCAGTTTGTGGTAGGTGCTTGTAATGGCGAACACCAGCAGGTTTTATTGTTTTTCTATATATAACCTATTTTTCAGTCTATCAAACTAAAACTTTGGAGGCATTATAACCTTTATTTTTATTATTATTATCAGGCCTATTTTTTTAGTAGAAGTCTGGCATATATCAGATATGTGTTTTCCTTCCCTTTTTGTATTTCAGGACATAAAGACAGAGCATAGTTCAGATTTTGAAAAGTAGAGCATCTATAAAATAGTGTTAGTTGATAGACAGAAACGTGCTAATGTAGTCAGCTCACATCCAACTGGGCTTCTCCCTTTCTTGATCAGATTTTGTCTTGACACTTTTATGCCACACATTATGTACGTCTGATGTATTTAAAATGCTGTACATGTGCAGGTCTCTAAAACCTCTTCATTTATATAATAAGGAGGTGAATGGATTCTAATAGTAAACATAAAACTAAACATTAATGTGGTGGAAGAAGATGTTCTGCTGTTCACATATTTAGATTTAGCCTCGATAATCTGGAGTATCAGTGTTGGCTTTATGCTACTTACATATTTTGATTCATGTATTTTTTGTCTGCATTATTTTCATTTTTGAGTCATATGTCTGAACAACATGTTTAATTTATTTTATTATTTATTTTGCTTCCTTTTGGCTGTTCACCTACAATTTCACTATGTATTGCTAGCTAAAAAATTGTGTATATCCCAATGTTATTCCTTTGCAGCCATCTATTTGCAATAGTACTAGAATTTGCAAAAGCAGTTCTTTCCAAGTTTTCTTTCTACAGAAATGTATACTTACACTTAGCACTCATTCAGTATTTCTTGACATGATTATTTGAGAGCTGTTCAGTTAAATTTGAAGTCAATGAATCACACTGCACTTGAGTTTACTTGTATTTAAACCTCACTAAAATGTGCTTACTCAAATAAATCCCTAGAAGATTTATTGGCCTCCATTTTCCACTAATTCTGCTACTACTTATTTTCCATTATACCTCTGAGGAATCAGATACTATTCATGTTCATTGCAAAGCTTAGTTTTTTCTTAAAACTGTCTGGTATTCTGATGAGGTAGAAGATGCCAACACTTTTAATTTAGATAAAAATCAAACTGAGTATTTGGGCAAATTTTGCATATTGTTTCACTTAGTCTAGAGATTATTTTCCGGCTTGTTCCAAAATAATTCATTTTGATTTTTTTTTTAAATTAAACCAACTTCCTGCTGAAGTGCCTCTTTTTTCTTATAATTTTGCTAAATTATATATATATAATATATATATAAATGTGGGAAAAGTGTATTTTTTCAATTTCACAAAAGATAGAATGTTTCATGTAAAACCTTATTTGACAGAAGGCATTTGATCAGTGCTAGTTATAATTAGAAGTGCTATGCTAAAAAATCCTCTAAACTTTTTAAAAACAAGGTAGGATAGTGATTCATTAAACTACAACATATAATATGAAAATAAACACTTAAATGAAATAAAAGCCTTGACAGTGATGTAGAATCATTTTTCTAATAAATTATTTTGAAAATGTGAATGACAGTAGTTATAGAAGGTTCTCTTTAGAAATTAATTTTGATTTAATTGAATAATTCCTTACCTCTCAAAGATAAAGGAGGTTAGTGGGGCAAAAGGCAAAAGGGTGCTTGGGGCTTGTGTCTCCTCAGCACCTGGGCTGCAGCCCAGGGCTGGGGGTGTTGAGCAGTGGGGTTTGGGACAGACTTTCAGACTCTCAGACAGAAAAAGCCAGGGCAAGGTCTCGGATGTACAGATTATAGAAATGTGGCACCTTTGGGACACTTCCCCCAGAGAAGAAACTCAGGGAAAAAATGTAGATTGAGGCCCACCAGCTCTCAGTTTTACAGCAGAGCAGAAACCTTCATTCAGTGAACAACAGCAGCAGCTATGAGGGCCTTTTCCATCCTCCTGACACCTTAATTCACTGCTCTGAACTTGTTTGCTCTTGCCAATGGCTTTTGCTCTCCTTTGATCTGTCTTGCTTTCCACTCTGACCTCTCTCCTCTCTGTTCTAACACTACACTGAATTTTCTTGCTTGCTTTGCTTACTGTCTTTTCTTCTGAATACTTTTCCTCCTCACAAGCATGAGTGCAGCACCCATCCCAAAAGTTCACTTTCTTATAAACCTGTTTCTTCATGAGAAATGATAGTAATTATTATATTTGTAATTAAAATAAAACGTGAAAAAACTGAAGTGATACGGCAGCCATACCTTCTTCCAGAATATTTTCTATGCCCTAGAGCCTAGGACTGTCTTCAGGTAATTAAAAAAAAAATTACTTGTTTTGTAGAGGATGGTGTTTTGTAATACTCAGACTAGTTAGAAGTATGTCAACAAGACTTAATTAACAACTGGATAGTGTTGGGAGTCTTGCAGCCTGTTAGGAAGTTCAAATAAAGAACAGTAAATCCATAAAAATACCCAACCATGTAATCTCTCCAGCTTCAAAATTTTGCAAGGGAAAATCCTTGTGTTTTACAGCACCCAGTTCAAGTACTTTTCAGTACAAATAATGATAAGATTTTTTAAAGTTCTCAGAACGTAACTGTGCAGCAAAGGTTTTGCATGAATTTCTTTATATTTAACCTTGGGATTGGGCCATGAATGTTTAATGTCCACAAATAATCAGGTCTTTGCTTCATTTTGTAGTGAGAATAATAATGCTAAGTGACCTTAGTGGATGGTATGACACTGCCAGCCCACTGCCATATTGCAGAGAATGCCAGTTTATGGCTTGAACCTGCTGTTAGTGTGCTTGTATAAACAATAACAAAGAAGGAAGAGTACTGTTTTCTTCTTCATTTATATCACTTTCTTCCATACCAAGATTCTCTTGGAGTAGCTCTGTACCAACATGCAGTATTGCACCAGATGAATTCAGAATTTCAGATGGTATAGCTGTAGTTTAGCTGTAAAGTGTAACTTTCAGGTAATGCACAGGAATATTTCTTGTGTACTTTGCGAAATTGAATTTTTAAAATTTTGTTGCTTAGCCCTGAAGAGCTTTGTACACACCTCTTGATGTAACTTGGGCTTTTGGAAATGTAGAGTAGGTTTAATTTCTAGTAAAAGAGAAATCAAACATTGCCAATTTGTTTCCCTGCTTGCTGTCAGGGTGGAGTGAAAACTGAGAAGAAAACATTTTCTTTTTATGCCTTGTTCTGGGAAAGAATAAGTTTCCAACTTTCAGAAGGTTTCTAATAGCTGATCATAGTTACTATTTTATTATTTGGGACCGTGACTTACATTAGACAGCTCCAAACTTTTGCGTACATTTTGAAGCTTGGGGATAGAATAATACACAGGACAAACCCATGTAAAGTATGAAGATTTATAGATTTTTGATGTGTACTGGAAAAGTGTACATTCTGAAACAAAAAGCCTGTTGGGTTACTATCTACTGAAGTATGTCTTCATTTTTTCCATATCACAGTGCTTATCAGAGTCTCATAGAAGAATGAAGGAATGCTTATATGACTGTCTTTGAACCAATCAGAAATAATTTAAATTAACAAACCTTTAATAAGGGTGATTTTAACTGGCCTCAGCCATGTAGTTACAACTGCATCTAATATTCAGCATTTTTTTGTGTCCTCAGAAGTGTGGTGTATATGGCTCCTGATCAAAAACATTTAGCCAGTGTGGAATGGAAAAATAAAAAAAGACAAGTTAGGCAGAAAAAGATCAGCTGTTTGGAGGTGTGATATCTGTAGATGAGAGCCAAGTTAGGAAAGGGGTTAGCTATTGAAATAGCCAAGTTAAACAAGAGACACTTAGGGCTAAGTAGTGTCCCAAAGGATTGATAAACTTTCACATGGGGAGTGTATGTGGTTGAGCCATTAGCCTGAAATGGTGTCTTGTTTAACTTGGCTTTTAAGATAACTAGCCCCTGTCTAACTTGGACTTCTCTGATGGGATCCCACCTTTACAGGGCTGATCCTCTTTATAACTTGGCCTTTTGTATTTATAAAATGGTTTTGATCAGATAACACTTTTTTTTTTTTTTTTCAGAAGAGAATTAAGCTTGGTTTAGAAAAGAATTAAGTTGCAAGAGAGAATCTATTAGTGTCACATTGAGTGACGAACTGATTTTAATAAAAAACAATTGTAGAATGAAGGAAAATGAACACGGCCAGAACAGGATTTTAACCCAGAGCTTGCTCTCCCACAAGTAGATTTTGTTGCCATGAGGCTATGTGGAGAATGACTGAATCAATTTTTTGCATAATGGAACAAGACCATCTAGTCCCTTAAAATGAATATAAATATGGAAAATGACAAAAAGAAAACTGATATTGCACAAGGGCTGAAAGGCATGAATCCGAATGTGTACTCATGTCTGTGTGCTGACACAACTGCAAGAAAATCAGACAATGTAAATAACATATGGTTTGTTTTTCCAACAAAAGGAGAGAAGGAAGGCAAGGGGGTTTAATAAGTTTGGCAAGTTGTCCCTTCTAAACTATCATAGTCTAAAAGGGATATTTTGTGTATCATTCCAATTCTATAGATGCACCAAGAGCCAATCCCTCCTCTTACTGAAGTCAATGGGAGTTTTGCCATTGACTTCACTGAGACAAAGATTTGGCATTAAAAGATTTAGTTCTAACAATTGGAGTCAGGACAGTAACAGATTTCTCATACAAGTTTTCTCCTGTGTGGATAGTGAAAGGCTTTTTTAGCTTGGCTAAAGACACTGTTGTGACTCTGAATGCCGGGGGTGTGGAGGTGTGAGCGTGTCTGTGGGGAGAAGCTCTCGGAGAGTTCTGTACATTTTGCAGGGCAGGGATGATATTTAGCTCTGCATTGGTAGGATGCCGGGCACAGCGGGGCCTGGAGCCTGATGAAGGGCTCCGAGGGCTCCTGTGCTGTGAACAATTCTTCATAATGGCGTTAGAGAACTCATAAACAGCGTTCTGTTCCTATGATAGATACCCTAAGTGAGTAACATGTTCTCATGTAGCAACATATGCTTTACATAATTTAGTAATGCAGTACTTTTTATAGGCTTTTAGAGTAAAAACAGGAAGGCGTGTTATTCCACTCTGCTCCACAGCTCCTACCCAAGAATTTCTATATTTGACAGGAAACGCAGTTTGGAGTGACACAGCCAACTATTGTGCTTTATCTTTAGAGCAGCATCTTTATAAGTTGTGTTAAAATGTCCATAGAGAACCAAGCAGTGCTGTCTCGTGTACAGCCTTCTGTCTTTGGGTGTGTTCTTATCCATAAGTTAACCAGAGTCCTGTTCAAAATCATCTTTGTCAAGCAAAAGTGTATAGAATTGGTGGAAAGTAAAGGACTTTTTAAAACATTTTAAATTTCCAACATAGATCTATATTATATGAAATAACAAGAGAACTGTCCTCTTCTAACTATTTGATTTTGGTTGAAAAATAAGGTTTTTTAGTGTTTCTGCTGCAGCAGAAAGTGAAAAAAAAGTATTTTTCAGCAAGCTGAAGAAGAAAAACACAAAATCCCAGTGAAAATCTTATGAAGTTCAGAATAGTGCCTTTTAATGTGAAGGAATGATAGGAGGCCATTGCAAGGCATGGGGGAGAAGACCAGCAGTATTTTTACCCTGTTGTATAAGACACCAAAATAAACCTGCTTGCTTTATTTAGAAAGGGACATGTTGTAAATTTGATTTATTTTCTTAATCTTGGTAGGTAAAGCCACTGTGAGAGGGAAGGCCAAGGGGTGATTCTCATATTAATGTATTTCTTGTTTTCTTCCAGGCGAGTACACAACTGCTACAAATGCCGTCAGTGCAGCTTCACAGCTGTTGACACTCAGTCACTACTGGAGCACTTCAACACTGTGCACTGTCAGGAGATGGACATCACTACAGCCAATGGGGAGGACAGTCATGGCGTTTCGTCTATCAAGGAAGAGCCAAAAATTGACCTTAAGGTCTACAGTCTGATTAATCCAGACCCCAAAATAGGGGAACCCATATCTGACAGCATAGTGAAGAGGGAAAAGATAGAAGATAAGGAAGTGCTCAAGGAGAAAGGCTGGACTGACAGTCCCAGTGATGATCTTCGCAATGTGACCTGGAGAGGAACAGACATTTTGAGGGGGAGCCCATCATACACACAGACCAGTCTGGGCTTACTGACCCCCGTGTCTGTTGGCCAAGAGCAGCCAAAGCCTTTAAGGGATAGTCCAAATGTAGAAGCTGCCCATCTGGCAAGGCCCATTTATGGCTTGGCAGTGGAGAGCAAGGGTTTCCTGCAGGGTGTCCCAGCCGGAGCCGCAGAGAAAGCCGGGCAGCTCACCCAGCCCTACTCTGGATCTGGGGACGGCAAGGCAAAAGATGAATCCCAGTCCTTATTACGGGTAGGAAACTTTTTTTCCCTCTTTTGCTCTTTATGATTGCATGTGTGTTATGTTTGATTGGCTGTGCAGATTATTTCTTCAGGTCCAAAGTAATGTGCTTGGAGTTCTTTTAGGGCGTGGAAACCAAAAATAAAGCAACAAGGAAAGAGTCAAATCTGTAGAGCCAAACTGGCAGGTAAATGTTCAAAAATGTTCACATGAAACAATCTATATATTGATGGAGTATTAGTAAGCTTCTGCTTTTGCTATTTAGCTCTGATTGAATTCTTTTTAATCATTCCTGCTAATTGTGCAGGTTGGTGATGCATTTGAAGAAGGGAGGTTTAGAACCCCAGAAG
This sequence comes from Acridotheres tristis, assembly GCA_037013685.1. Classification (NCBI taxonomy): domain Eukaryota; kingdom Metazoa; phylum Chordata; class Aves; order Passeriformes; family Sturnidae; genus Acridotheres; species Acridotheres tristis. The sequence continues at coordinate 135,125,710 of CM072886.1, read as the reverse complement.
GCTGCACATCTGTTACACTGAAACAACTAATCACCTCTTAAATTTTGTGGTGGTGCGACAGTTCACACTTAAGCAGGATTTCATATTGCTACATATCTAAGAATATGAAATGTGAGCTAAATATTAATAAAAAGTAACTTTTTTCTGGTGAAGCAATATAATTATGTATCAGTTTTAACACTTGTCTGGTTGCCTTGGAAGCAAAAGCAAAAGAAAAGGAAGGATCTCACATGATCAGAGAAGGCAAATTTTTGTCACACCAAATAATTCCTATTTTTTTTTAAACGAAAGGATCTATATACAAGGAACTTTCCCTTCCATCAAGGTGTGTTTTTCCTACTGTACAGAAAACTGAGGTTAGAAAAGATCTCATATTCTGCGGAGCTGAATAGCGAGACAAATAAATGCTTTTCTCCTGAAGTCATCATATGTTTCCAGGAGCTGCTCCCTATCTGAATTTATAGAAACTTGCCACAGGAGCAGTCAGTCTGCAGACAAACCTCACTAGAATGGAAGTGATGATCTGCTGGTTTCTTTTTTTGTCTTTTATAACAGCATTTATAACCACAGCATCAATTAGTGTAACATGTCACATGTAACAAGTAGAAAGGAAGAGAAATGTTTTATTCCATGGTCTGCTAAGATTATGCACTTATATGTCTGTCACAGGTATATCTGTCTCTGTACATATAGAAGTCTTAAAAGCTGTTTTAAATGAAGTCAGTGGTCTTAAAAATATTGCAGTTGTTCTAATTATAAAATAGCGTGTCTGCAATTTAAACCCTGCTTGTGATTTAGGGGGACAACAAACTTTTGTACCTTAGTTATTGTTCTCAGATTTTAAGTGTATGAGAAACAGTTACAGTATGATAGGTTCCTTGTTGCTAACCTAGATGTGTGCTCACTGTGGATGATAGGATTATATTTCTTTCCTCCATTAGGGAATATATATTAAAACACATACAGAAACCTGTGCAGCAGTGGAATTCCTGCTGTACATACGATGTTAGTTACATCCCACTTCAGTTCTCGTACTGGTTCTTAGCCACGTGCAGACAGATTCACTAGAGGAGCCATTTAATCTGTAGTTTATCAGAATACAAATTATTTTCATTTATTTTCAATTTTTCAAATATTTTTATTTCTTTTTTTGTCTGCCAGAGGATGAAAGAAAACCAAACAAAAATCTACAAAGGGACATGGTAATATGCAGAATCACCTCTATAAAGGTCTTAATTTGGTTGATAGGGGGACCTAAAATCTTAGTAAACGGTAGAATAATATTACGTGTTTTAGCCACTGCTGAATACAGAATGGGAAACTATGCTGGCTGCTTCTTATGCCCTTTGTAAAAATAAGTTTAGATGCTTTTTAAAAGTTTTTATACAAAACCACTTTTTTATATATATTTTTTTCAAATTAGTATTTTATCAATTTGGAAATACTTTGATCACTCCTGGGTATGAAAAATCCGTATCTTCCATACTTTTCTGAAAAAAAAAAAGTTTTTACTTTTGTGTACAACCCTACTTTTCTTTTATAATGATTTATTAGCAGATTATGTTTATAGTGACTGATAAACCCATATCAGCATCCTTCAAACAGTAATTTTGTGTGCACCTTTAGCTGCCATGCTCTTTGAACTTTATTGAGCAAAGGACTTGTTTGTCTGTGTCTTTTCCTTAGTGACCATATTTGAATTTTCACTTTTCTTTGAAAATTGGACAAGTTGCTTTTTTCAGCTTGAAATATTTTTTTAAAAAGTGGGGGAAAGGAGATTAACTTTTTTCATCTGCTGAACAGTGTCCCTAATCTTACATACTTCATCATGATTGATGGATAGAGAAAACAAAAAGAGAATTGAAACTTCTTGAAGGTAAGGGGTGATCTGAAGGATAGGAGATGTGGGAGTGTGATTCTGTGAGTAATATTAGTTCTCTCTTCTTTTCAATCTGTGAAAAAGATCATAGAAACCCAACTCCTTTAATTTGCTCTTGATTTAGTTTTCTGCAGACAGTTATGGGATGCAGTACTGGAGCCATAAATAAGAAGACAAAGCGATGGTCAGCTTGACCACTGGGAGTTTAGTGTCAAGGATTATCTGACATACAGATGTGTATGCCTGGAAGCTCAGTTGGCACAGAGAGAAATAAAAATTGTTCAGAAAAGAACTTACCATCCATTCTTGAAAAAGATAATTTTTGTAATCCTCTGAAATAATAAAAAAAAAAGTGTTGTGTTGTTAAGCAAATTTCTCATTATATCTACTTTTGGCTACATTTATTTTTCTAATATGAAATAGTTAGTAGGGGTAGCTAATGCTATCTAAAATTTGGTCCTCTCTGAAAGCAAAGTGTTAACTCAATACATCCTTCTAGTATCATATAATGAATGCTTATGCAAAACACTGTATCCCAGGACGACTGGTGACTAGGAAACAAAACCTATAATAAAATCACTGTGGACACCTTCATTTTTTTTTCCCCTGAAGATTGACACAGAGGAAGCCAAAAATTTGGGATTACTCAGTGAATAAACACTGAGAAATGGACTGAAAAAGAAAATTGCTAACACATCCCTTTGGTTGTACTGGCTGTTCAGTATTTATAAAGTGGTTCTGCTAATTACAAATGATCTGTAATGATTTGACAGTAGCAGCAATGCTATGTACTTTTAATTTTTTACTTTCTTGATGGGAGGAAGGCAAAGCAGAAATCAGGTTTTTTTCACATTTTTTCAAATAGAGGTTGATACTACAAGTTTAGAAGTGATTAGCATTTTGGTAAAATATCAGAGATAATACAAATGAACTGGACAAGGGGTGAAAATATACCATAGCCCATGGAAATTCTTAATGCTTACAGGATAATTAGTTCTTGGAAATTGCTTGGAATAATTTTCAGCTTTGGATGTTGTCTAAGCCATTTATGTGCTCTTTCTTGCATTCCTTCTGTACATGATGGCCATAGTCCTTCCCCAGACTCTGTGCTACAGTAGATTTTTTGTGGGAGTCATTGGGGTAAGATTTCTTTCATTTTTAGAATCTAAGAGACCAAATTACTTGTGACCTTTTGGGAGCTGGAGACACGGCAAATACACATGTGCAGTGGATGCACCTTTATCCCTGAGAATGCTTCCAAGCTGTGTGTGTGTAACAGAATCTTTCTCAGGGGCTTGGTACACTTCTGTGAGTAGCTTTAATTTATTTTTCTTATTAAAATATTTCCAGCCACTGTACTTGCAGCGAATCAGTATGTTTTGCAAATGGGAATTACCAAAAATGTACCTCAGTGTGGTACAATGTGGACATTATTTCTGCTCTTCCTTAGAGTAGCTGATTTTCTAGTTTAAAGATTTGTTGATACTGGAAGGTCTATTGAGATGCAAAAATGTTCCTTTTTTTGGGTAGCACATTGGCAGCCAGCAGACTCCAGGCCAGGCAGATTGTTTAATGCTTTGACAGTGCAGATCTTGGACAGAGAGAACTTTTTGCTAAACTGATTTTAAATGAAGTGTCCTGTTTTGGTCTGTATGGACACTGCAGAATAAAGTTTTCCACAAAATGGGGAACTGTAGCCTGAGCCTTCAGATGTATACACAGGCCTAGTTAGCCCACCTAAAGGTGTTGGTATAGACATTGTAGTTTAGCCAACAGAGATGCAGTAATAACACAGGTCACTGTGTCTGTCCTGCAGGGTCACATGGGCCTGCAGACAGCAAGATTACTTTGTGTATTAATCATAGTTCCTAGAGGGATTTATGTACCATCAAAGGGAGAGAGATTGTCACATTATTGCAAAAGTAATGTGGATTTTTAACGGAGGCATACTGCAGGTTTTAACATTAAATATGTAACTGTGGTTATGTTAACCTTTGCTATGAGCTTTTTATGTGGTGCAAAGGATAAAATCGACTCTTCTATTAAACTAAGATTATTTTGCACCATAATGATCAGACTGTTTAAACACTACAGGAAATCACAGCATTTCAGAAAAGTTTTCATTTACTTTGAGAAGAGTTATTTTCTTTTTGTTTGTGATATTTGCACTTGTGGTACTTCATATGGTGTTCTGGCTAAAGCTGGTCGTGCAGCTTTAAATTTGGGGGAGATAGAAAATTAGTAAAAGTTATTTCTCCTCTCCCTGTTTTGCATTCTCCTATGTGGGTGACTGGCAGAGCTAATTTAAAAATAAGCAATTGGTATGTAAGTATAAAATCTTCATATAATAGATTTAATATCAGCATAGTAAATATCAGACACAATCCCTTATGGCAAATCATAGTTTCTCCTATTATAAAGTACTGACTCCTGTTGTCCACAGAGCTGGATGCCAAATAGCTGCAAAGCAGTGGAAATGCTGAGCTGTCCTTTGTGATTTCCAAAAGACTTCTCTAAGCACATACGATTCTTGGCCAGAAGGATAACACACATTTGAGGTAAAACCTGCCTCTCTCATGCTGGTAGAAATATTGCTGCTGCTGCCTTTTGTGGGAGCACAAGAAGCAGCCATGAGAAGGTTCAAGCACACAGAGTAGGAGAGCGGGATCTTGGCTAAAACGTGATTTTTTGGTGGTCCCTCCAGGGTGACAGATGGAAATTTTTGTGTTCTTTGGCATTGTGTCCCACTTCAGCCACCTTCTCATAGCAGCATCTTAATACTATATCTACTGAATTAAATTCAATGCATATAATTTCATCATACTTCTTACATTTAAATTGGTGTAAGTCTTGGATACTGCATGTCATCCCTAAGCAACTTCAGGAAAGGAAAAGCAGCCCTTTAAACAAGAAACATCTGAAATAGTTTCTCTGTAGCTGCATCTCATTTTTTTCCCATTTCCTCTGACTCTGTTAGAGATCTTTCAGGAAATATTTATAGTCAAGGCCATTCATTGCCATACGGGTCCTCTAATTAGCTGAGGGGAACTCAGCAGGCACTGTGTGTTACTAATGCACAGAGCTCTGGCAGGTCAGAGAGTTGACAAAGACTTTCATTTTTTTTGAAAGCACCTGTTTCCACAAGACTCTGCCTGGGGAGTCAGTGGGCTACTTTTTTACATTTAACTACATCCTGGAAAATGGCAAGAATCCTCCAAAAAGGAAAATGAGAAAATAAAGTTAGTACTTGAAGATAAATGGTTTTGAAGCTTTGTGTTTACTGTGCAAAACCGAAGCGGGTAAAATCCCCTGTGCTGGTGAAGGGCTCCGGAACGAAGCTAAAGTAACTTTCTGAAGGTTTTTAAGTAGTTTAGAAACAAACATGTACTTGGCTGCTTTTAGTAACTACTGGAACCAAACCCACAAGAAATTGAATGTTTTGCATTACTCATCCTGACAGTGATCAGATAGGACTAGAAAGTAACTTTTAGAAAAATGTTAACCTGCCCAATGAAAGGCATGTTTCTGGCTTTTGTGTGGGGTGTGCCTGTCATGTGGTGAGACAACCCCACCTTATCCAGGTTTACCCACCCAGCAGGGCATAGGGTTTTTTTCTTTATTCTTTTATTTATTTATTTATTTATTTTGGTCTCCCTTTTACGAAATGTGGTCTGGAAGAGAATTAAGTGATAAAATCATTATTTGGGTGGGGCATGGTAATAATGCAAAAGGGCAGCAGTTACGTCAAAATCCTTGATGAAAAGGTGAATCAGTATGTGGAACAAAGGGCTGGGGAGATGGGTACGGGCCCCCAGGCCATTGGGTAAGCAGCAGGGTTTATTGAAGTTGCTGGGATCAATAACAATGATTCAAGCAGGGAGAACCGAGATAATTCTTGATTTAAAACAAGCTTCTGCAATTGGATAGATGAGATCGTAATGCAGATGAGAACAAAAGAGTGCTTTCTTGTATCGAGCAGAGGGACCAAAACAGATTGACAATCACCTAAATTAGCTCAGTTTTATATGTCCCTTCCCAGTTCAGGTAGGAGGATCTCTGCCTTGCTCTCTCTGCTCTGGTATTTGCTGTTCTGTAGGTCAGAGTCAGAAGGGTCTGTGCACTGTTTGACCTGGATGCCACATGCCCGCACCTGGGCTGGAGTGTGGGTGAGGACGACCCGATGGCAGCTGCTCTGTGCCATCCCTGCCGTGGGGAAAGGCTGGATCGGGCTCGGCATGGGGGTGGGAGCATCCTTGGTTCCCCGGCACGCTGCTCCTTGGCAGCCCCCACTGCTCTGGCCTGGATGTCTGGGCACAGAGGGGGCCCTGGCACTGAACAGGAGCCCTCAGTGTGTGGCAGGTCAAGCCTGGCCTCCCTGGCCCTGGGCTGGGCTCGGAGCTCTGTCCTGCTGGCTCAGCCCCTGTGCCCTGACAGCTGCCCGTGCTGGGCTGAGACTGGCCCAGCCTGCAGCCCCAGCCGGGCACATGCACTGGGCCAGTGCCCTTCTCGTAGGTGTGACTGATATGGTTAGCAAACACTGCCTTCAAATACATTCCTGGTGGTTCTTTTTAATTCTAAACTGTGCTGACAGTGGCTGCAGGTTGGCTCCAGCAGCCGTGCAGCTGTGGGGCACAGCTGGGCACTGCAAAGGTGAACAGCACAGCAGCAGCAGCAGCTCCCTCCGTTCTCTGCAGCTCGGAGAACTGCCACTGGGCAGCCTTGGTTAAAATGGGAAGTAGGTAAATGCAGCTTCTTGCATGATGTCTAAATTAAAGAATTAGTTGAGCTTTACCAAAGTTTTGAAAAGTTAAGTGCAACTATCACCATTATATAGCCCGGTTGTTATTCTGTATTGCCAGTGCTTAGCAATAGATTGTATACCTGATGTGAAATGGCAGCTTCAATTGTATTTAGAAACTAAGGATAATCTTTGCCAAACTGGATCCAATAAGAAGTACACATTCATGCTTGAGGACAGAACTTGCTGCTAACGTGTAGATTTTCAATGGAAAATTAAATTTCACAGATGAATGCAGGCAAGGATTGTACATAATTCTCTTTTTGCCCGAAGTACCATGGTGCTGAACAGTGAAAATCTATGTGAAGATACCTCTAGCATCTGGCAGTGCAGAGTTGCTTTCTGTACTGAATTTCAGATGATCCTCTAGATGTATTTGGTAATTAAAAGACATAATAAATACACTCTTTTAGAGGAGGGATCTTACAATAGACAGCAAATAAATGTTTAATTTATTGGGCTAAGAAGGGAGCATTGTAATTATAATTGATTTGAAGAAATCCAGATGCTATCCACATCTGAACAAATTTAAAATGGTAAGGATTTATACAGAGATTTATGAATAAAGTGCACATACGTGCTTTGATTTTTGTCATGGGGGTATCTAGGGCTGATAATACAGCCAGTTAAAAATAAAAACTATGGAAAATAGTTGTTAGATGAACAGATGTGTGCTGAAACAGAAATGCATGTGTGTGTGTGTGTGTAAGACATGATAAAAAGTTTTCTGGAATGTCTTTTGTTACTTTGGCACTCCTCAGAATATGCTTATGGTCACCTTGGAACTAGTCTTAATTTTCAGGTCTCTAATGTAGCCCAATTGATTTAGTGAACAATTTCCTGCTTAATATAATTAATTTACTTCCACCAAGTTCTGTTTTTCAAATGAGGCTTTATAGAGGCTAAGTGGTTCTTACTGATGGTTTTCTAAGCATCTTTTTAGCAGTATGTATGTATTTTAGAAAATCTTACAGTCTTTGTTGTAGTGATGTAATCATGTGTATGTAATATAAATCCATTAATACATGTGTTCCAGTTGCATATTAACATTATTTAGAGTTCAGATATGATATATTTTTTTAGCATAAATATGAGAGGAGAAATACTTTTTTTGCATTGTGTACAGTATTAGGTTTCTGAAACAAATGGGGTGGTGGCAGCTCAGGTTGGGCAGCACTGAAGGCAGCTTGTGAACAGCCTTGGAAATCTTTGCTGAGTTCGTGTATCCCTGGTCTGCCTGAGATTTTCAAATCTCAGGTTGGTGAATCATGTTTGTCCTTGTTAAATGGTTAATTTCCCATGATTTCTTTGTTTCTCTAGACCTTCGTTTCCTAATTCTGTCTGTAAAATGGTAATTTCCCATCTAAAAGGGCAAGAGTGAAGAGAGGTGTGTTAAACTCTATTGTGCAACAGTCCTCGGATAGTGCAAGCAAAAAGAGGCTGGCTCATAGTCATCCTGCATCAATATTGGTGGTGATCTTCTCTGATGATGCAAACTTTTTCAAGAATACCAATGAAAGAGGAAAACTGAAAAAACAGATTTTAATTCTAATTTTATTTTAAATTTTAATTTTAATGTTAACTTTGTTAAAATTTCTATTCTTTCCTTCAGTTTTGAGAGGAAAGAAAAAAAAGTGAAAGCAGGAATTTTGGAGCGAGACATTTGCATTTCTTGGTTGACTTTGACCTCATTTTGGTTTATGTGCCTCTGATGTGTATGGTAGAAAACTGCACATTTTCACTTATGGGAAGAAGTATTTTAGCGATGGTTTACAGTGCAGTCTTTAATCATGTAAGTTGCCTCCAGCTCTGAGAGTAAAATTCCATCCCCTCCGTTTTCAGATGGGTTGTACTATCAGCTGTTTCTCCTTGCAAGACTGTCTGTGATTTGAAAATAGTGTTTAAATTTTAAAAAGTGAGGAAAAAAGAGAAATAATCAGAACGTTTGTCAAGAAATTTGCTATGAATGGGAATGAGGAGCAATGCAAACAAGCCTGAAATGAGTTTTAATTCACATGTTATTCTGGGAGCCTACAATTTCTGGTGAGAAAATGGCATATTTTAGGTCTATTTCCTCCAGTTTTTGGCATGGAGCAATGCCTGTTTTGTTCAGTCAGATGTTCAAATGGGAATTTTGGATGCTTAGAACTAATTTTAGTAGGTGGGGGGCAAGTTTATTATGATTCTACAAATAGAGTTTGATCACAGCTGCTTCATTGCAATTATAAAAATTGGCTGTGAATCACTTAAACTATATTTACTGGTTGCAAAAAAAAAAAATCTCATCTATACAAAACTGTCTTGTTGCCCTTAAAGTTCTCAGTAATAACATTTATATACACAGTATTTTGAATTTGACTTGATCATGTTCCAGATGATTTTCATGCTTCTCTCCCTTCCTTGCCCGAACAGTGATAATGTGCTCAAATGACTCTCCCATTCTTTCCAACTTAGGCTGAATTTCTGAGCTTGTTCTGAAATTACAGTAAATCACACACAGACCTCTTAAGACTTATTAAAAAATGTTACTAACTTCACTGGAAGTTGGGCACTTCAAAGCTCTCACTTCTCCAGTCTGTACATGACTAAAAGGCTGTAGGGCAAACACCACAAGGTGAAAGCTTACAAATCAAAGCAAAACTTAATATACCACTATTATCCCCTTTATAAGACATATGGAGAATAGTATCTTTACATATTTATGAGAGTTTTTTTTTCTGATAGCAACTACTTTAATGTTCATGGATTTATGCTTTTGAGTTAGAAAATACTGGGTTGTATTTTATATTTTTTCAGTGTTTCATTGCAGCTCCTCTTCCAACACAAAATGGATGTATTCCAGAGCTGTTTAAAAGTTTGCATTGTGCAGAATAAATTTAGTCAACCTATTTCTTGAGAAAAATGTTTTCTTTGCAATTCAGTTATGGACTCATCCTGTGGTGATTATTTTGACATTACTCCCTGCAGCTGATGAAGAAGACAAAACATCCATAAAGCTCTCCACTGACAGCACAGTACCTGTTAATGTATTACTGCAACCCATTTATATTTGACTGAGGTGTGCTAGAAACCGAAATATTTTCTTTTGTTTAAGATTCTCATAAACCCTACTTTATGCAGGCTTTTAGGGTTGGAGAGAGTTAATGGAAAACGTGATTAAAATCTTGTAGGCTTCAAGGCTTGTAAATATCTTGGCACCTACGTATGTTTGTGTGCATACATGTGTATATTTACTAATTTTAATTTAGGTTAAAATTCAGAATTAAATTAAAAAATTAGATTCATATTTAAATTAAGAGTGAAAAAAGATTTTTGAAAACAAAATTTCTGTAATTATTTAACAGAATGGTTTGTAGGACAAATATTAATAATTTTTAAAATAAAGAGCATGTTACAGCTTTACTGATTTTTCCATTACAGAAAATTATGTTCTGCTTAGCAGAAGTTCTAGCTATATCTTTCATGCCTTTACGACTGTAGTCTTAATCATCACTTAATTGATTTGCCTTTGCCTTCTAATAGCGAGCTAAATGGTTGAAGGGTAGAGGTCTTTGCAGTGGTTATCTGTAACAAGTATCATGTGTGATGTAGGGACTTCAAAAAATTAGGAGGACAGTTGATGTCTGTTAAACTTGAACCCTCAGTTTCTTGCTATAAATGACTCCTGACATTTTAATCAATCCTCATGACCACCTTCTTGTATCTCAGGAGAGGTGTTGCATTCAACTTCACTGCCCCAAGCTGGCATTGGTGTAGACCTCTAGACAAAGTTTTTCTTGAAATGCATTGTTTCATTGAGCAAATAGACAGTTGAGTGAAACTGTAATCACTGCTAAAAGTATTTGGGGGCTTCCTTAGTGATACCCTCCTTAAGAGATGAAGCATAAACCACGATGGACACCAGTCCCCCAGGTACGTCACTGTTGGAAGGAAAGAACATTTTTAGAAACACTGAGTTGAGAAATATTTTATCTGCGCTGGTGCTGTCAGTCCCTGGCAAACAAATTATATTTTGTAAGCATTGGTAAGTGAACTGGAAATTCATCCAGCAGTCCACACCAAAGGGCTCCCAAGTGCCTGGAGAGCTGCTGGATGTGCCCAGTGTTCTGCCTGCCTGGCTGCGAATGCCTCTGGACCCCTGCTGTCAGCTGCTTTTATCACTATAGGTCTGCTTCCCTCTTTGCTTGGCCAGGTTGCAAAAAAAGTTCACTGAAACCACTCTTTCCTTGTCTTCTTTAGCTTGGTTTGGCTCTCTCCCCCTTCAATCTTTTATGGAACTCACAGTTTACTATAATACAAGTCATTAAAATTCTCCAGATTTGGAGCTGTCTTTTGAAAGAAATTTACCAAACCATTCATTTTGTTATAAAAACTGTCTAGGCTTTCTGATCCGCCTTTCCTAAAATATACATTGTCTGCATTGCAAATAGAGGCTTTCTGATGGAGAGAGATTAAGCAAAAGTGCCTGAGTCGTCTTCTCAGCATCTGTGCTGTGCCGTGGTTGGAGCCAGGGTGCTGGTCTGCAGGCTGTGCTCTGACAGGTTTGCTCTGGAATGCCTGCACACAAACGGCCCTCACCATCTGATACCCTTCCGACCAAAAATATTCTCATGGCCTTGCTTGCTTTCATCAGCACCACTTAGTAAACCTCAGCTCATGGAAGGAGACATGTTGGAGCACAGCAGAAGAACAGAATGGGTGAAACTACAAATTGTTAGTCTGTTTAACACAGATTATGTCTTTGGGTACAATTCCATTAGCGACTGAATGAGTCTGGATGGGTAGTAGCTTGTGGAAGTATTTGTTATGACAAAACCAACTTTTCATTAATAGACAAAGTTATCCTGTTTTCCTCTGTAGTCTGGCCAACTTCAAAATGTTTCAAACTAATTTCAGACTTGTAAAACACTGTCTATCAGATACAGACATATGGATTGAACTAGTAATTTGTTTGCCATCTGCTGATAAAGGAAGCAAGGCGTCTAAGTAAAAATAAAGAATTCCCTCCCTCTCCCCCATTGGAATGTCATATGGTGCCTTTAGTAATTATTTGTACTGACTTTTTATTGATTGCTATGTAGTGTTGCACTGCATTGACCTGAATCTGCTTTCAATCTCATAATGATGATTTTTGTTTGTTTCCAAAATAACTGTAATTATTTGAGCCTTTAAATAATGTTGTTAGAAAATAACCCACTTTAAATCTTAAAAAAATTAATTGATAACCGTACTTATTATGCGAAACTCAGGAATCAGCATATTCTTTTGCTCAGAAAAAGAAAAAATCTTTAATGTTATTAGTAAGGGTTAATTAAAATTATATTTCCTTGTGGTCAAAATATCCCTGTTCCTCCTGAAACTCCAGGAAAAACAATGCAATTCCCGACATAAAAACAAACAAACAAATCTGTCAAAACTTTTCTGGGTAGGAGAAAAGGGGTACTTAAACTTTTCTGGATTATTGTCTATCAGTCTTCTCCTGCCAGTCCTGACAGCTTGTACAGGTCCAGAGTTTGTCCCCCAGATTTTTTCCATAGCTCTTTCCCATAGGCCCTGGTTATTTCTGGAAATAATAAGTCCATAATGGAAGTTTAATTATTTGTTCTTTTAATTAATGCTTCCTGTTGGTTTGCCCATTTTCATGAAGCGCTTAGAGTTTCCCTGTTTAAAAGAGACATAGTAAGTACAAAATGCAGTAGCTTTTTGGTAGATATACTGCCTTCATGGGTAATAAAATACAGTCTCAATCAGTGCTTAAATGCATGGACTCTTGATTAGTTGAATAATCATAAATACTCCTTTCAGCCCTAGTTCTCTGTAACTTTTTTCACATTGACAGGTACTTTATTTTTCATTGATTTTTTTTTAATCTGTTTTGAACAGATAGTGCTAAAAATAGTCACAAAACTATGTTCTTAAACATGAGTTATGTCTTCATTAAAAATATTACTGGATTTTGATTTTCTTTAATAAGATAAGCCCATTTTTTCTGCTGTAGTTGGATTATTAATTGTCAGAGAGTTTCTTTATGTACTCTAAGTGGAAGTAATATGCAAAATCACTAATTGTCCAATATACTGTTTTCTCTTTTGTAAATATCTTTGTTTGTCTTAAAACTGATGTTCCTTATAATGATTTGCAAAATCTATGAGCAATGCAGAAACCTTCTCTTTTCTCAATGCGGTTATGTATGGGTTAATTTGAAAAAAGCTAAACAATTCCATAAATAAAACATCTTCCACAACCTAATTACCATTTTACATTTGGAATTGACATTTGCATAAAGTTATTGCAACACTAGGAACATCTTAACCAATTGACATTTGTTGGAGATATACACATAGGAGCTAGTAGCTGTGACAGCCAGAAGTCTGCAAAGTAAAAGGAAAATTCAGATAGTTTTGACAAAGGAAGGGCTTACACAGATGCTCCTGTGAGGGCTTATGGAAGGCCTTGAGCCACAGCAAGTACAGCCACTTATACATTGCTATATGGTTTACTGCTTGCAGAAGAGCTCCCTCCTGTTTTTTATGGCTTAAGGTGCATACCTTAAGTATGTGAAGTCTGTTCCTATGTTGTGTTTCTATGCCATGTTCACACTTATTCTAGATCTGCTCTACATCTCATGGACCCATTGTTTTTTGTTCCAATTTCAAAACGTTTTCCTGCTTATAAATGTTAATATGTACAATACATATTGGGAAGTATACATCCAAAGTATTTTTATCCTTTCCAAGTTGTTAGTTTTTTTTAAGAGGATTGTAATACTGTATGGTACCTGACAATTCCAGTGGTTATAAAATGCTTTGAAATATGCAATACAGTCTATAAAATACAGGCATTTACAATATGTTGATTATAGCAACAGAGTCAAATTACTAAGGAAATACTGCTTCACAACAATCAGGAGGAGATCAAATATTTAGTCTGGTGTTACTTACCAGAAACTGGTAAACTTGCTGTTGATGATCATATTCACATCAGGGTATTAAATAGCTCTTCACAAGTTAATGTTTTTAAGTCCATGATGTAGCTTGTTAGACTACCTCAGAGGAGGTGAGGGGATGAGTGAAAGGGTAGGAGGAGCCAAGACCCTTCTCTTAGGCTGTATGATTTGGGACAAAAATGTATTTTGAGATTCTGTAGATACAAACTTTTGTTACATAGTGTCTTTCAAAGAACATTGAGAGGTTTTTGAATATTGCTTTGGAAATATGGAATATGAGGTAGTTTGGAGGCAGAAAGGTTTATAAAAATAACTGAAATTTTGTATGTCTACTATAGACATATTTCTTGTTTCTCAGAGCTGTTATTTTGCAGACCAGTTTGCCTTCCTGTGATGCTATCACACTTTTGACAAGAACAAATGGTTTCAAAACCATTCATGTCAGGTCAAGATGGTGAGAACAGCAGATAAACATGAGAACTGTGACTATATAAACAACATACTCCCATCACTGGACTAACACAGGTCCAGGGATTTGGCAGCATCGTTCTCACTGCTCAGATATTGCCAGCACACTATTCCCTGCTTCTAGCACGAGAGAATTGACTGCAAGTGTTTATTTTCAACACATGGTTGATATCTTTGTCTGTCTGTCTGTAGATCAGCTGTGCCTTGTTAGGGACTTTACTCATGAGCACTGAGAATCTTGCTCAACCTTTCATCTCCCTGCCATGTAAGTGTGGTTTGTTAGAAATAACTGAGAAAAAATGTAAACTTGCTGAAATGACTACAAAGTCCATAGTCAGTGTCAAAGGAGAGAGGGGATGGATTGAATTGAGGGTGAATGCAAGAGATTAGTCCGTGCCTTCTCAAATAAATTTATAATATCTGCCTAGATGGAGAAAGAAAAACTTAACAGTTGTATTTACACTTTGTGAAATATCAGAAAGGATATTTCGGCCTGATCAATTCCTTGTGGTCTTAAGTTTCTCTTTGTACCGTGCAAAAGTGCGACAGTGTGGTTTTGCCAGCTCTGTATAAGCCTAGAATATAGCCATATGTTATACAAACTCCCCTGACTATAGATATGTAGCATATGCTATATTTATATGAGTGAACCTGTGTAGTTCAGATAAGAGGCTGTAGAGACATGTGCAGCTAGTGGAAACATAGCAAAAACAGGAAGGATATTTGGGAGAGTTTGTGCTCTCTCCACTTTTACCTTATCTTCTTGATGATCCTGTTCAGCATTGGTTCAATGAATCTTGGAGAGCAAATGCTATTTATTTTTGCAGTTTTTAAAGGATGAAGTCATAGCTCTCAGGTGAAGCTGGTGTGATCCTTCCGTAGATGTAAAAGCCATTTTTTATATGGAGGAAAATCTAACTGGTTGTCTGACATATTCGCAGACTGTAGGTTGCTGTCAGTGGATTCAGGTGACCTTTAGCACTGATGTCCACTTCACACTTGTTATTCAAGGGTCTCAATAGAAATTAAATGTCTTTTTTTGAATGTGCCTACCAGTGCCTTCACTGAATCATACTTGTGCTGCTGCTACTGCTCTGTTTGCCTACTAAACCAGGAAGACTCCAGGAAGACTCCATCTGGAGACCAGCCGAGTTTTCAAAGTGCTGATAGTGTCTGTAGTCAGGACAGAATTATAAAAGAGTATGGATTTTCCCATACAATTTTTTGAAATGGAACTGCGTTCATTTTCTTGCAGTTTTCAGAATTCCTTCCAGTGCTTTTGGTTTCTAAGTTGTAAAGCAAGAGTTGTTTTTCAATAGCATTCAGTGAGTGATCAAACATTTCAACCTCCCATTTCTTCTTTCTGAACTGTTTAAATAGTGAACAAAATTATAAATATGCTTTATAGATCTTTATTATCAAATTTAGAACGCAAGACTAATGACTGGAAAAAATATAGGAAAAAAATATTGATAGTATTATTTTTTATATAAATTTTTAGATTTGAAACATGTTAAAATAAATGGCATTTCCAAAGGGAAAGTCAAAATGTGTGCCTTTTCTCCTCTCGGGATTTTCTGGGGAACTTTACCATGACCAGCATACCTATTTCACTCTCTAGTTGGTATGTGCAGAATGTCAACCTGCCTCATCTTCTTCTAAGAGAAACTCTTGAAATACTCAAGTTACCTTTCATTAATAACACCGGGAGCAAAAATGCCTGAAATATAATGATGACACTGTGCAAACCTGTAAAAAAAAGCCAAAAAAAGTCCCATTTTTGTTGAAATATTAAATTAAGAAGAAAGTTTGATTTAGCTTTTTAGATGGCAAGGAAAGTGAACAACCTTTTTATTATTTTTCTGTGTGAATGTTGAAATTTTTTAACCAACATTACCATCATTTGGTAACTCCAAGGACTCTGTGGCATTAAGACTACAGAAGGAATAGAAAGAACACATAAGAGAGTTTATGAAGTTACTGGGAAAAACAAACACTGTAATGATAGGTGCAGGGAAAAAAGCATATCAGGGCTTCAAACAGATGGAGTCCTCTAAGGAAGCTGTCTGAACATGGCCTGGGAACTATAAATTGCATTTACAAGACAGGGCTTTCACTGCAGATGGCAGATTCACTGTTGGAAGGTAGAAGCCAGAACAGGGCTGTGTGCGTGAAGAGAACTGCATTGAGTGTGCCTAACACCTTGTGTTTGACATACATCAAAATTTAAGCTGGAATATGAATTTAGAAAGGCTGTCCAAGTTCAGAACATGAAATCTGCCGTAGTGTTCGGAAATCCAGAAACTTGCTTTCAGGCATAGAATATTTTAACTAAATAAAAAGACATAATAAATTTGTAGTCCTTAAACTAAAACAAGGCATTAACTTTAAATGTAGTTTTCAATCGCTCTTATATTTGCGTATTACAGAAAAGCCCTCTCCTTTTTCCTGTGTGCCATGCAGATGTCATTCCAGAGTCTCCAGGTCAAAAAGCAGTGGTTTCTCTCTGGATCTGTTTCCCCATGTTATTTTATTAGCCCATTTGACCTGGACCTGATTTCAGTGAAATAAATGAGAGTTTTTTCACATGGGCTGTGACTCCTGCTCTAGGAAATGATCCCTAGATCTTAGGGAAAAGCAACCTTTCTGAGGTTACTCCATCCCATGGACTTTCAGGGCGGGACTTGTCTCATCTAATTGTGATTGAGGTGTCTGTGCCTGAGTTATCTGTCTAGGATTCTTGGAGCCAATGCAAATTTAAGCAACATAGTTGTGAAGTACAAAAGTGAGTTACCAAATCCAAAAAAAATATTTCTGTATAGTTGGAGGACTGTATATTGTTGGCCATTCATTGCATTGGCTTTATCTCCAGTAAGTATGAAGGAAACCCAGACACTTACACCACCACATAGCAATTACAGGAGATGATAAAAATAAAAGGAGTGCCTGCTTCTGCTTTGTCCGAATGGCAGCCTTATCATTGGAGGTAGGAAGCAAAATTTTGGGCATATCTGCAGTTAATGACTCTTCTGTCTCCAAAACATAATTTGTCAGTTAATGGGAAATACTAGTATGGTTTTAATCAAAAAAGACAAGGAGGATGTTTAGCTGAAACTTACAACATTATTTAATGAAATAATTATTTTTTAATAGTTTTATTTTTCTTGTTTTATGTGTGTGTCTAAATCTCAAGTGTGGCATTTCTTTAAAAAGGGAATCATGTAAGGCCGTTGAAGATGAAAGCTGTATTTTCAGTACTAGTCAGTCCTTGTGTAGAGCAAAATCATAGTCATTCTCTGTAAGTATACGTAAAGACATGCTAGATGGATGGCTTTGTAAGATAAAAGTAAAATCAGAGCTAATGAAAAGGCATTTGTGAAGTAGAAAAAGGGAGTATGATGGAAAGGAAAACTTAAAGGGCTTACTTGGATAAAACTGGGGAGAATTCCTGCACTACATGAGGTGTGTGTATATATGAAAAATGAGTTTATCCTTCTGCTTGGGCTAACTACTAAAAAGTCAGGAAGACATAGCCTGTAAGACCCAGGACAGATAAGGGAATAAGGGATTTGAAGAGAAAACATTTCAAGGAATTAACTAGATAAAGTGGCCCAGGAAGCTTAGTCCCAAGTTTTACAATAAGATTTTTTTCCATCTCAAAAAACCTCTCATTTGTGGTGTAAATGCTTTTGTTCCTTCCAATTCTGTGAAATCCATCCCAAAGTGCAGTAAATATTCTGCTAACATCCAGTTTAAGTTATTGGAATCCTTAGGTGATCATCAGTGATTTTTCTACCCTTTATACATTTGTAAAATGTTTCAATCCAGAAATGCAAACTCTGACCTAATGTTCTTGGTGGTTTCTGTTAAACATTCAGCAGTGTTTATTTGAAACAGCAACTGAGAAATTAAGACATGGAGCACAGGCCTTTCACTGATTTACTAAACCATGTCCTGATTGCTCTCCTGCTCCTCTACCACTGTTAGTAGGGTCAGCACTGTGTGTGGGTTTCTCCATTCATATTCAGGCCCACTGTACTTTTTCATCACCTCATTTAGCTGACCTGAACCTTGCAGTTGCTGGGATGCATAGGATGAATTTCTACAACTGAATTTCTATTTCTGTTTGCATAGTATATGCTCTTAATTTTGATTTTGAAACCAGGTTTGTGTAGTCTTACTAGTTGGGTTAAGTGATTAAGTGATGAGCATGGACAACTACTGAACGTAATAAAGTTCTTCAAAGAGAAATGAAAAAAAAAGAAAAAAGCTCCATAACTGGGTTCTTATGAGTCAGTAACTTTCTTATGTACAGAATGCAAAATTTTTGAGCTGAAAATATGAGAATACAGGAATCTTTCTATCTCCTAATAGGAACCTAAATGAGATACCTAAATGAGATAACTAAGAAAGGTAGTTTTCTTAGGCTCTTTCTGCAATGAATAAAGAGAGATACTTCTGCAGTGCAAATAAAAACAGGAGCACATCTGCCTTAAGTAATTTCTCTGTACCTTGACTGGCAATTTAGGAAGCCTGAGCAATGATTACTTTCTTAATTGAGGCCTGTAAATCAGGTGACTGAAGATCGATGGTATTAATGAACCCCTGTAATTCTCTGTGTGTTAAATTTGGGGGAAATCTGGTGTCCTACAGGCAAAAAACAGGTGAGTAAATTCAAATACGCAAGTCCAAGTGGCTCTAGATAATTTCCCACTCAGATATGTTAATACAAAGAACCGTTTTTGAGTGAGTTAATTTTGCAAAATGCCAAGGTTTGCCTGAAGGTAATCCAAGAAAAATGAGAATCCAGCCTTTAATGTCCATTACAGACTCTTCTGAATCCTCTGTTACAAGTGCATAACACCTTTCTACACTGCTTCTTCTGTTCAAAGATCTCCTAAGCTTATCCAGCCCACAAGCACCAATCATTCAAAGACTAAACAAACAAAACCACCTGTATTTTGAGGTGCTTTGACAAAAGAAATGTCTTGTGTTCATTCTGCACCAGGCATTAGCAAACAGGCAGAGTTTTTTACAAGGGAGAGCTGTCAAAGATACTGTGATAGGTGCTGAGCCAGGCAAGCATGCAGAGCTGTGCATGGAAAGTAGAAGTGTTAAGGATTGATTCATGGCCATAAGAAGTCCATGAAATAAAAAAACCTCAAGCAAATAATGGAGCAGAACCCTCATAATACTTGAAATAACCCAATTACATGGAAAACGATCATCATCTGCAATGGGACTTTTCCAGATTATGAGTTTTCCAGATATGTGCAGATGGCAATTTTTGGATGTTGCTAAATTATTTTATTTTTGAATTGCGTGATTGACTGCTTTTTTAAAGTTGATCTAACCTCTTCACTACAGAACAATCTGCAATATCTTTGCTTTGCAATTTGTTCTTTTGTGTTTCCCAATACAACTAGCAAACACTGTTTGACAAGATTCTTTGGTCATATGTCACTTTAAAACTTGTTGAGGGTACTAGTGTGGTAATATTGCTGATTATATTTAGGCAGCAAAGTGTGTCTTAAGCCCTTCAGATACACTAAGGATGAAAGCCTATCCTAATGGTGGTATATTTTTTTTTCCTTTCTTTTATTTTTTTTCTTTAAGGGAACTGTTATGTCTCTTGTTTATGGGTTTATGGGTATTTTTATTGCAGCAGGGTATTTCTCCACCCCAATTTTACAAGGCAACAGTAAATGCTCAGCAGCTGGGATTCTTTCAGCAATATGAAGAAAGTATTTCTTAACATTTCCATCTTTATAACAGCAGTTACAAAAAGGTAACTTTGATTTCTTAAATAATACGTTAATTTGTTTATGGATTTTTGTGTTGCCTTTTTTTCGGTTTTTTTAACATTGGTGACTACTCAGGTAGTAGTTACTTTTTTCTCCTGTAGTTTGCAGTAAGCTGGAAAATTGCTGTGCTAGGGCTTGTTGCCTCTGAACTGTGGTGTGAGGATAGATTAGGGGGAATAAAGTTACTTGAGCAACTGGATTAATTAAGTTCATATACAATGTCTGCATAATAGATAAAGACTTTTTTTACAAAATAATGGCACTTTTAGCAATATGTTACAACATTTACAAAACAAATAGGTCAAATTTCGTGCAACAGTGTGTCACAGTGTAGGAAGTAAGATTCTCCTTCCCATCCATTGTAAACCTGCAGAGAGCAGCAGGGCTTTTTGCTGGGTCTAGGTCTGGCTGCTATGACCTCCTGGAAGGAACGTGGGCTGTGTATAGCTTGCAAAAATTGTGAGACTCTTAGTACAGCTTTACTTTAGGATTTGCAGCATTTAAGATGAAAAGTCCTAGTGTTTAGAATATTGCTTCTTACCTTATTTTATTAAGGAATTCTTAAATGTCTTCCACTATTCAGATGAGAAAATGAGTTTTCTGACGAATGTAAAAGAACTTTTGGATAAATGGTGACCAAAGAGCAGCATCTGAGTTCCTCTTGGAATTCATTTCAGCTGAACCAGTTGTGTAATACACTGTTTTAATTGTAAAGAACACGTTGAACTTAGACTGCCGAGATACATTGATAGAAAAGGTTGACTGGTTTTTCAAATGCAGTGAACAAAGGCAACGTGTACTGTCAACTCTCAGTGCATTAGTTTGCACTTAGACACAGCAGTGTGGTGCCTCTGTGCTGGATGGACAGAACAAGTTAGTTAATGTGTTCTAACAAGGCCTGGTTATCGTAGCCTAGACAAGGTCTGTCACTTCTTGTCAGTCAATTTATATGTTTGCTTGTCTAATAGTGTTCACCTCTGACAGTGATATACAAATCCTTGATTATGTCTGCAGAAAAAAACTAAGATCAATGCCTGAGTTACAGCATCACTTAGTCATCTCTTCATTGGAACATGGAATCCAGATCATTGGAAATAGGGATTAAAAGTGAATATAGAAGCTGATTTTTCCTTTCAGTATAGCTATGTCAATATTTTGATAATTAGAGAAAATTTTCAGTTGAAAGTACTGAAAGTACTGATTTTTTTTTCCTGGTAGTATTGTAGCCAAATACTGGAAATTACATGCTACTAAGAGTATTTTTCATTTGTTTCTTGTTTCCCTCTCCTCTGTTCCTCTCCAGCTAACCCACTGGTTTAGTGATTAGCACCAGAGCCTTTCACACAGTGTTTTGAGCTCAGTTCCCTGGCTGCAGTTCACTCAACCTTGACGTAAATCTCCAATAAGTACTTTGTGAGAGGTTAGCCTTTTGTGCAGGGTGTGTGAGAAATCCTGCCTGACCAGGTTTGTTACAGAAACCAGTGTCAAATTGCCTTGCCCCAAGAGTTTGAATATGAAAGAGGGGGATGGGGGTGGGGGGACTCATGCAAAAAAAAACTCTCTCACTCTCCACTTCCAACAGTGTAATTGTTTGGAAAAAAACCCCAGTGTTTGGACTCATGATGTTTTAGTGCTGCTCTGCCTATGCCTGGCACTGTCAAGTACGCCTGTGATGATTTACACTCTGCAGGTAGAGCAGAGAGTATGTCATTCATAGAATCCGCCTTCTGTGTCTTGCTTGTTGAGGCTGGTTGCTTTTAATTTAATCTATTTGATCGTGTTATTTGCCTTAGGTAATCAACAACATTTCATGTAAATCCTAGCCAATCTTATAAAACTAATGGAGAATAAAAAAAAAAACACACACCAAAACACTTGCATGTAGTCATGCTTTGGCTGTTGATGTCAGCAGTGTCATAGGAAGGCAAATAAGATATGCAACCCTCCCTTTTTATAAGGATCATACCCTCCCCTCTTTACAGGTTTTTGTTCTGTTTTGTTTTGTTTTGTTGTTTTGGGATTTTTTTGAAGAAAGTTACATCCTTTGGAAATGGAAACAATACATTATCTTACTACCTCAGGGCTTGGTACGTGAAAAGCCCATTGGAACCTCTTTGCCATCCTTCCATACTGTGATAAACTGGATTGCTTCCAAATAGATTTAAAATTCAATGTCTGTACTCATCTATTTTTGTTAACAACCTTCACATTAATTGCAGTGGTGCAGTAGTAGAGGTCTTTCGGATTAACTCTTCTACTCACGGGAAGTAGATGCACAGAGTTTTCCATAAATACTTTGAGTTTCAGGTTAGGGGCTGCTAAAATACATTTTGACAAGTCACCCAGGTTGTCAGAGTATGACAGTAAATGGCAGCAATATTGCTCAAAGGGAGTGGGGACTTTGCCTTCTCAAAACTAAGAAGCAATGCAGCACCCGGAGCAAAGGATGAAAAGTCGCCTTTCCAGCTAAGCAAGGAGGGCAGATGAATTTCTTCAGAAGGGAAATGTTGCACAGAGGCTCGTTGTGATTTATTTAATGTGTCCACTGACTTCAGAATGTGGTTTGAAGATTTTGGAGGGAGAGAAGGGGACCCGAAGGAGGAAAACTGCTGTAAAGAAGACGGAGAGTCTGCTGCTTTTGCCAAGTGTCACGTTCAGTTGGAATGAAACAATAATAAACACAGACTTTGAAGGCCATTATTTCCTTAGTGCAAGAACCTTTATTTCCTTACTATAAGAACCTTGACAGGGAGGTACAATCTAAAGTTAAGCCAGTGAGTGAAACACAAAAATCAGAGGACACTGTCAGTCATCTTATGTTCCTGAAGAACCTAATGTGAGTTGGTGTTGATCCATGAGGAGTTGCTTTATGCATGTTTTCTCCTTTTTTGCTGTACTTTGATTATATATTTAAAAATAAAATGCTTATCTTGGTGAATTCCAGTAAAAATTTAGCTACAATGCTTTCAAGACCACTTTGCATTTTGTAAAACAACTTCTGAGCATAAAATAATCTTGAAATCTAGTGTGTTGCTGCAGGCTTTTGAGATATACTTTTTCATAATGGTTATCAGTATCATCATCATCAAAAATATATCCTTGCAGTGAGGGAGAATTTAAGCATTATGATTTGGCAGTCAAAAGCAGAAGATGACAAAGTTAACATTTTCCTGTGCCCCTTCAGACTACCTGTTTATGACTTGGTTGTCCTTTGCTGTCTGGTAATTTTAAAATGGGAAGTAGAATTGGATGTGAAATGCAGTTGCATGGTTGTGTTGTCAGACTCCTCCGATGAGGTACACAGTTGTCTTGATGATGTTTGCTCTGAATTCCTCCTGAATCTAAGCTAGCTGCAGTGTATAATAATATGGATTTTCTTGCTTGCATAATTGATCAGACCCCAACTTGGCTTACCAACAAGATGTAAATGGCCCCACTGAACTGTATCCCACCACCAGGATCTTGTTGCAGCATCAATGCCCTGGCTGCTAGAGGGCTGGGAAGCAAGATAATGTATGTTTGTTAAATCCTCTTCCTTTTGATGTGAGACTTTTGTCTTTAAACAGTTGGCTAATTGCCACTGTTTTATCTGACGCTGATGTATTTGCCCTTTATACAGCTCTTTCACCACTGCCTTTATTAATTTTACTTCCCTTCTGAAGACCCCTGTTTGTTTTTATTGTTGTGTTTGTGTTAGGGAGAGGCTGTCATTGTTTTCTGTTCCCCCCATTTTTCTTTCTCCCCCTCCCCACAATTTCTCCTTTTCTGCTTCCCTGTCTTTTACAAGTGTCTGATTAATTCTTAACAATGCAAAAACACATTAACGCTTAGACCTCTCCTCACCACTGTTCTTCTCATTTGCCCCTACAAAGTTAGAGAGTATATAGTTCTTGGAACAATAGCATAAATTTTAATTAAAATTAACATGATTCCAAGGAAAAGCAAGTAGAACTTGCTTTCTTGTTTGCAGTAGGTCAGATATTGAAAGCTTTTTGCTGACCACAGCAGCAAAACTGCAGATGAAAATTGTCTTATTTGCTTACTGATCAGCTAATTATTGCAGTATTTGATGTCCAACTCGACTACCTTTCCAAAGGTGAGAGTATTTGTTCCTGATGCAAGCTTCTGCCAGGGTGGACTTTGGAAACTTGCTTGGAATGAGCTATAATCCCTGGTGGAATTGCTACTGTTAGTGCTGTTATCCCAGTGGTTTAGGATGAAGCATGGTTAAGCACCAGGAAAGGGCTTCTTCAGTAGATAATTGGGGCTCTGTTCTTTCCTGTCCTTCAGCAGATCACAGTTGCCATAAGTATCAGTTCATTTGTCTAATAAAGATCGCATATTATGAGACTGTGGTGTTAAATATCATCATAATACATATCAATACCTTTTTTATGGGTGGAGGGGCTTGAAACATTTTCAGATCAGGTTTTTCAAGGGAGTAAAACTTAACAACTGAATTGGTTGCAGCAATTTCAGAATTTCAGATTTTTTCCCCACTATGTTATTGTAAAAATAATAAAATTTTGCTGTTAATTTTTTTAGTATTGGAGTGAAACTTTTCCATAAGTCCAGAAATACTATTACCATAAAGCACCTGCAAAAAATAGGAATTTAAAGATCAGGCATACTAATATATAAAAGGTTCTGCTTTATTAAAAAAGGAGAGGAATGAGGAAAGAAAACACTAATGTGCAATTCATCAAAACTTACCCATCACCCTTGCAGTGAATCATTTTCTGTTGCCAGCTTGAGATTTCATAGCTGTTAACAAGCCAGTCACGACTGTTGAACTTCAATCCATCAACAGTCCAAAGAAGAGCTATTAATTAGCAGTGGTGACGGTGTGAGAGCTTTGCTATTGGCAGCTGTCACCTCAGGACATTGCTGCTGGTTGTTTTCAGCACAGAGCAAAATTAGGATTCACCTGAGGATTGACATAGGAGAAGGAATATGGTCGAAGTGGAAGCTTCAGATTTACCCTGCTGACCCACGATCACATTGTTATACATTAGATGGGAATTCCTTTGATGTAAAACACAGCTCATCTGAAGACTGCAGGACATAGCCTAAAATTAAGAGTGGGGTTAATTCTAGTGCTGCCTAATGTTAGTAGAGAATTTTAAAGCCATTTTCTTTAACAGTGGTATTTATAAAGTCTCAACTAGGAATTTGTTTCCCTCTGAGCTGGATTATAAAGCAGTGCCACAGACGATGGAATTCATCGTGACATGATGGCATTTAAAACCTCAGTCAAACCTTGTTCAGTATCCGTAATGTTTTCTATTCTGAGCCTAAAGAACAACTCCTCATTGTGACTAAAGATAAATAGTGCAATATTGTCAACATCCTGTAGATGTTATGCTGCAACTGAGCAAAATCATTAAGTTGGTCACTTAATGTTGGGTCTGGTGGTGAGCTTTAGGGAATATGTTAAAGACAAGTTTCTGTTCTATTCCACTGTGGTTTATGACGTCTGTGCAGGAAATGCTCTTTGCCTTCTTATGTCAGCCAAGTCTTTTGGGTAGTTTTTTCCTAAGGAATAGGAGAGGTTTTTTTCTTTTATTTTTTTTCTTGTTCCATACTGCCATACTAGTCAGAAGACAGTTTATTTTCAGTGTTTCATATGCAGGGTGTGACAGGGTCTGAACTGGCCAGAGCTTCTTGGTGGATTGTCCACAACCTCTGTGGTTTCAGTACGTGCCCTGAAATCACCTGGACTTTCAGACTCAAAAATGTCATCCACCTAAACCATTCATTCTTTTTTCTAAAAGCAAAGAGACTACTAAACCAAATAGAGGAGAGACAACTCAGCAGATACTCTCTGGTACACCAGTTCCTTTTCATTCACGAATGGGTGCAAGTATTAATACTTGCTAATGAAAGTCTGAGCTGTCTGTAAGTTCAGTTTGATGATACTGAATGGGAAGGCAGAGAAAGAGCAGCTTGGAGGTCTCAGAATGGCTGTGCTCTGCATATCCAGAGTATTTAAATTGACAACATTCCTCATTCCCTAATCCTGTCTGTCTCCCCAAAGCTTAGATTTCAGTATGTTTTTAGAGTACCCAATATTAACTGAACCTGAGTAACCACTAAATTTGCGTTGAATTTACTGATATTCAAAAAAACCCACAAACTAATTCTAAGTGTAAATCAGTAAGGATCTGTTATTGATTTTTATCACGGTTTACAGAAATCAAGGGATTGATGAACTTATTGTAAATTAGTTTTTTATCTAAGTGAATAAAACCATAACTTCAGTGCTCAAATGTTTTAAATCAGTGCTTTTGACAGTTTGAAATAGCTTGATTTCATCATTCCTAAGAGCTACAAAGTGGTGCTCAGGCTTTAGAGACTGACAAACTAAAAGCCAGGATGTGCTCTGCAAGGCGAGTGTCCATACCAATGCGAATTGAACTGTGATACTGTCTCTGCAAAACCAATCTAGTAAATCCCTTTTTTATCACTGTGTAAGCACTCCAGAAAACTCCTTTTTCGGGCTGGGGAGTGGGGGAAGTGGGTGTTAATACTACAAAGACCCATGCAATTCCTTCAAGAAGGCAAGAAATCAGACGTGTATCTGGGAAATTGAGCAGCAGCTTGGGGGTAGAGAAAGGGTGGAAGACAATACACCCATTTTCATAAAATAACACCAAGTAAATACTGTACCTACTGATTTAAAAGTGTGTTCTCAAAAAGATTACAAATTTATTAAAAGTTACATACTAGTCTAAACAGGTATGGTTGTTTATCTCACTGACCCTAGAATGAATGTATTTTGATGCTCAGTGTTAATGTTATTTGGATTAAGACTTAACGGTGGGAAGCTGGAATTTAGTGCCAGCACCTAATGCATTTAGAATTTAGTAGTTGGTTAAAAATGGTACTCATATAATCTGTGTACATGCAAATATGAATCTTCTCACATATTTTTACAGTTGCTTTGGATTTGTTCCATTTTCTAACCATATTGTATCTATTCTTAAACATTTGGTGCCAGAGTCTTGCTGGAATATTGCAGTGCCAAGGGTCCACCTGAGTCTTTACACTTCTGTTTGAGTTTGATAGATTCCCAGCATGTAATATATCCTTAATGTTATGCTGTATTTTGTAGTTTACTGTCTGTGGACAGTAAACGAAAATGATAACACTTTTCAAAAGGACTTTTCCTCTGAGTGTCTCTGCAGCCGGGAAAGCACCCATCAAAGTTGTTATAATTGCATAGTTTGCAACTATATTACACTGCTGCTGTTCTTTTTCTTCAGTTCCATTCATTGCATTAAAAATGAGATGTTGAGGTTGATAAGAACATTGTTTTCTGAAACACTATATATTGTATCATTGTGTCAAACTTTATTATCGCAAGTAAAAGAAGATGGGATTGTAACATTGTTGTAGGACAACAACTCACCCAAAACCAAAAAAGGGAACCTATAGTTTTTATAATCATAATTCACTTTTTAAGGAAAGCTTCCAGCCTCATCTTTTAATGAACAGAACACTTTTCTTATTTGCAGTGTGTGAGGCTCTCACAAAGTTGGTCGGTGTGTGTGTGTCTATCCATCTGGTTTGTCACAGAAGGTGTTCACTGTTTCTAAAGCTGAGCTGGGTGATGAAAATAGATAGCACCATACAGGCACAATAACATGTACATGCTCATTGCACTAATGCCACTAATGTATATAAATATCTACTGCAGTCGAGCATGACATTTGTAGAAGGATCAACTCTAAAAACATATTGAGTGTACACACTCCAATTTCTCTTTACACGTCCCTCAAGGTGAAGATAGATTTGTGGTCTGTCAGCCTGTCGTCACGCTGAGCACTTTCCTCGTCATATATGCTCAGTTTCCTTTTCCTTTGAATTAATGCTATTTTATAAATTTCTGTTAGTGATAAAAGACATTTAAAGGGGATCTTTTTGTATCTCTTAGGGACAAATACTCAGCTGCGTCTCTACATAGGAATAAGTCTCCTCCTGAAGGCCTTCATGCACCATAGAAATGAAACTCTTTTATTTATTTATTTATTTAATTTATTTCTTTATATTCTGTAAATATGTCTCAGCAGTGTAGATTTACTGACAGTGACATATTTTTAAAATATTATGATAAGGTTTGTAGTTCTTCCTTTCAGCTAGTCGCTGAAAGTTCAGACAAAACATTGCATGGTTTTTACCATTTCAACCACCAAACTAGCCTTTACTCAATTCCTTTGATAACTCTATATCCAGTACTACATGTCTACCACAGAAATTGACCAACCTTATTTTATCTGTATCATTATTTTATATGTATTAACAAAAGGAAGTACGTGCTAAAGGAAGGTGATTCCTTCTCTGTGTGCTTTCCATAGGCAGGCTGCTTAACTCCATATATGCTTGTCACTTTTTTACATCGTGCCAAGTGTTCTCTTTGTGTCATTTGACCAGATTAGCTATAAGAAGAGTGGAACTCTAAGCAGGTTTAAATAGTTCCTAAAACATCTGTTGCAGTGTAAGTGTGATGGTCTTCCAATATTAAACTGTGTAGGGGAAAAAAATAGCTGGAAAACAAGAGGAAGAAACAGTATTTTTAATGAGGAATTCCTTAGTCCTTTTATTCTTGTTCTCTTTTTTAGGAATGTAACAAAGTAGAGTACTTCTGGCTATTGTGAGAAGAAAAATTTGCCATGACTGCTCTTGATTTCCATATGTACTTTGTTTGTTTTTCTCGTACTGCTCTTTGATATAGAATAGTTTCTTCCTGTCTTTCATTAAACTGATGATTCCTTCTACCTCGATGCTCATATATAAAAGCAGTCATGCTTAACACACACATCTGATAGTATTTCCATGTTCATTTTAAAGCTCTGAAAATCCATGATGGTTTATTGAATAGTTATGTGGGAGTGGAGTCCTCTACATCACACTAAAGAGCTTATTGTTAATGAAGTAGGTATTAAAGAGACTGACTTGTACATCTGCATTGCATCACTTTAGACATGGATAACTGTGTAACTGAAACTGGTTGGACTTGGTTGAAAAATTAATTACCTTCTAAATGTCATATGCTGCCAATTCTATGATGTAGAAAAAGATCAGGGAAAAACATTGGAAGAATGATAAAAAGTAGATATAGAAAGCTGCTTTTATGTGGAGTAAGACATAAGACTTTTAACCTACTACTCTTGTGTTCCTGAAACTTTGTTCTTTCTCTTAATTATTTGCTCCAAATGAGCAAATGTCATGTGAAATATTGTATGGGTTAATCAGTAATAGCATGCAAACATCTCTTACCTATCTGGGCACAGTGCTTCAGTGTACATTGCAGAACAGTTGTCAGGCTACCTTGGAAGCTTCTTTTCCTCATTTTTTGAAAAATAAAAGATCAGGATATCTCCCTGTCTGTAAATATAGTGAAAGCTCTTATGGTAATGATTGAGAAAAATTATGATTTTTCACTTCCTTCCTCATCTCGCTCATTTTTTTCACACATTTAGATTCACTTCTTCTTTTCAGTAGTATTTGGGGGGGATCAAACTAGGTATTGCTAGATAATTGAGTTTGTATTCTGCTACATCTGATCTTAAGTTTGGATATGTAACATAATGGCAAGTGTGATAATCAGCAGAAAACTACAGGAGGGTAACCTGTGACATTTTATCTTGGTTGATTTGCTTTTCTTTCAGAAATCACTAAAAGCAGGTCTTGGATTTGTCAGGATTTTAGTTATGTAGAGAGAGTGATTATGTCTGTATAAACTGAAAACTGTGTATGTTGAGAGTTGCTGTCTACCATTATTTCGTCTCTGAAGGACCTAACACTTCTCCTTCCCAGTCCTAAATATCTTCTTGTTGATCATCCCCATTTCTAGCAGACTGCATGTGAATGTGAGTGCCACAGAAACCATGCTGTGTCTTGGGTGGAGAAGCAGAGTTTCAGAGAGAAGAGATGTCAATTGCAGGGATTTCCCTGCAGGCTGAGCTGGAGCTGTGGTAAGGAGGCAGCTGTTCTGTGGCATCAGTCTGGACTGCTCCTTGGAGTGGCCAGCTTTTCCCTGAGCCACATTTCCTTTTGCTGTCTCTGTAATGTGATTGACTTTCACATGCTGACACAAAGCATTGTTACGTATCATCAAATCTACCTTTGCTATCGAGCTCAGTATTGGCTGATGAACCAGAAGAACTTGTAGTTCCAGTACGAGTGGTTTAATGCTGCTGGTATGCTTTTCTTGTGGTTTTATGTTCCCCCTGCCCTCCCCCCACATTGGGGGGTGGAGATTGTTTGTTTCTGTAAGTGCCATATTATGATAATAGAATCAAGAGATAAGATTTAATCAAGGTACATAATATAAATACATAATAAAGCAGTAGAACATGTAAATAAGATCCTATTGGTACCCTGGCTTCTTAAATTGTACTTCATGGTGTGTTTTCATATGATGTAAGTGCAATGTTCTTGTTCTTGGTAGAACTTCTGAAGGCAAGATTTTAAATTCCTATTTTCTCAGGGTAAGGTTATGTTTCATGTTAAATAACAAAAGTGAAATAAGATTGCTGTCTGCTGAATGATGAATGAGATTGCATTCACCCATTTTCTTTATGTGTTATCTTATCAGTGTGTGATTTTGCTTATATGCACTGAAATGAGATATATCAATTAGAACTCTAATTTATCACTGCTAGCAGCTATACTGGAAATTTCTGAGCCCTCGTAGAGACCGTTTCTTCTATAATCAGCTACCAGCTTGGACTGTTGGGCTGAAAAATGAAGGGCAGGGTAAAAGGGAGTACAACAAAGCCAATCCAACCAAAGACTTAGTAGCAAGAGCTCTAGATTGTGTCCTGTTCCTCCTAAATTCCATGTAAAGCTCTTGTCTTGAACAAGCATGTTCCCTGTCCCTTATGACAGAAAGGGATGTGGAAACAATTACTCAACATGAGTCATAAAAGAGATAAACCCTGAAAGATAGACAAAAAACTGTTTATCCTGTGCTGAGCCACATTAGCCCAAGGCTGTGAAGTCTTGTTTCCATGTCATGCCCTGGTTCTGAACTGTTTGTCTGAAGCCCTTTTGCAGACAGCTGCTGAAAGTAAAAGGTCACAGTGCAGCAGCTTTGAAGAACCTGCTCCAGCCATATAAAAGTCACCAAAAGAAATGGGAATCCAGTAGGTCTGATTTGTTGGGAGAATTAACCTTCCTGGTGTAGCATCATTGGTAGGAAGACTGTGACAAGCTGATGCCAAGACATATTTGCCTCTGATTTAGTGGATTAAGTGACTATATTATGAAAGATTGTTTCTCCTCCACTGCTATAAATGTAGTGATCTTAGACCAGATTCTTTTTTTTTTTTTTTTTCTTTTTTCTTTACAATTAGTTAGCTTTGTGCTCACTGTGGAGAATTAAGAAAAATTGCTAATCATTAAGGACATGTCAGCCTGTCCTGAAAAGTGGAAAGATGTGTTGGTTTTTTGTCCAAGGCTGAAAACATACCAGATGAGTGATTCTTTTTACTGCTTTCTCTGTGGCATCCTACCTTTGATTTGAAAGTATGACTAAGTCATTGTGGATTAGGCTTCCCACTCTTGACAGTTATTTGGAGAAGTTTTCTTTATGATGGTAAAGAAAATGTACTGAGAGTCTCCTTTGTTATGTGTCAGTACCTAAGCAACCTATTTGCTGTGTGCTTTCTGCTCTGCTCTTGTGTATTCTGAAATCACCAGGCTGGTGAAAGAACTTTTTTTCTTAGCTGGGAAAAAAAAAAAAAAAAAAGAAAAATAAAAAAGAAGAAAAGAGAAAAAAGTTACTGTGCGTAATCTAAAGCATTGGATTAATTTTACCCAAGTGTCCAAAATGTTAGTTAGTGAACATGCCTTATTGCTTGATGTGAAAAGATCTCCTTGCCAAAGGGAAGTATCTAACGTGGTCTGTCATTTGATAGCGTATCCTCATTTTCAGCCACCTAGTACCAAAAGCACATGAGTAATCAAGAGAGAGCTTGGTTCTAGGAGATGTCAGAATATTTAGATTTTGAAATGCCTTGTCCCACTGGCAGTGAATGGAGCCTAGGGTTACATTTCTGAAGCTCGAGAGCAGAAGAATAATTTCTGAGATGCTGGGAAGATCTTTTCATCTAAACCCCAGGCAATTAGAGAGCTTTAGGTTAAATAACAGATTTCTGTTCTTCCATATGGTGTTTGTTTGCAGAACTCTCACAGTCTGTTGTTAGACACTGATATAACTGTGCTATGGCTTTGTTGGGCATGTTATGGATCCTGCAGAAGCTTTTATCTCTACTGTTTACCAAGGCCCTTTGGGCTTGCTAAGAATTGCTACTCACAGTAAAGTTTTTTATTTCTAGAGGCTATAATTTTCTGTTCTATTTTTTTAGTTTTATCTGTGAAAAAATTCGAGAAATGAGATCTGATTATATGTATTTATACTGTGCTGTTGTGTATGTTTGTTATGGTTGCCCAGAACCACTCTATTGCTCTATTGCCTGGAACTTATAATGAGCTCCAGGAACTGAGCCTGACGTGTCTTTTTCTACTGATACACCTCCACACTCCACCCAAAAAAAAAAAAAAAAAAAAAAAAATTAGCTGCTACTGTTAATAACTCTTCTAAGGAAAATATTAACATTGATCATAAGCAGAAACTAAATTTTGGATCTATTAAGTAGGATGTTGCTAAACCTAAAAATGATTCGTACTCAAATGTTATTTTGTTGCATAAGAGCAGTGGAACGAACATGGAAGAAGATCAGAAGGTTGGAAGAGGTTGAATGTGTAGTTGTGAAATAGTAAGAGATACAAGGTGTGGTCTTGCTTCCACCTAAACCAAGGTTTGTGCATGAAGTTTCCATTTTGCAAGTCCTTTGTCCATGTTTTTATTGAATTCTTAGTTGTGGTCCAAAGTGCTTACATAAATATTTACGGTAAAATGAATGCTGCTTAATTGTCATATGCATTAAGCTTTAGTATATGTTTGGTAAATACCACAGTAGGTCAGTCAAGATGGTCATTGATGTAATGAGGACATGTGGGACTTTTGCATCAATGTTTCAGTACTGCGACATTTAGATTTTATTTTTTGTGAAATGTGTTGATAAAGGAAATAATACAAAATTATACTGACTATTT
Source organism: Acridotheres tristis (assembly GCA_037013685.1). Taxonomy (NCBI): domain Eukaryota; kingdom Metazoa; phylum Chordata; class Aves; order Passeriformes; family Sturnidae; genus Acridotheres; species Acridotheres tristis. Next base: position 135,092,690 of record CM072886.1, on the reverse strand, counting down.
TAAAGTATTTTCATCCTTTGGAAGTATTCTGTAAAGTGACACTAAAATTTCAGCCTTCTGCACTTAAATACTCAAAGCTAAAAAGAAAAACTCACTTATATTTCTATCTGTAGATGTTTAGGGGATGTTCAGAATGACACTATAGTCACTTGACAAGACTATTATTATATTATTATATTATTATATTTTTGTACTTTACAATATAGTTTTGCAAGGGAATACAATTCTGCTGCCCAAATGGATGATAATAAACCTGTTCAGGTCACCAAAATGCAATACTTGAGGTCAACACTATTGGACAAGGTTATAGGTCCTTTGTTACCTGTTGAGGGCAGATTAAATAATAATTTACCTTTTAAAAATGGAATATAATTTCTATTTATTTTTTACAAAATTTGAATTAAATCCAGTGAAATTAATTAGTTTAAAAACATTTTGTAAGTATTCTTTTTACAGAGACTATCTTTTTTTTTTTTTACCTCCAAAATGCCATTTCATTTCTTAATAATGAGCTTGCTAAATGAAAGGCTTCCTTCTTTCATTTCTAACGCTGATATTTCTGGTTATGGAAAAAAAGCTGTTTGTATTTGCCAAAAATAGAAATTAACTAATTCTGGTACTTTATTTTTGTAGTAAAGATGAATGAATAAATACTACCCCTTTTGTATTTTATAAAACTGGAAAACCAAACAGCTTTATAAATACAATCATACATCAACAAACACTTGTCAAAATGTCAGTGTCTCTCCTCATAAACCATAGTTTGATGTAAATCACTTTACAGGTAGTAATTAATTTTATTTAAAAAGTGAAACCAGAATAGTAATTTTGAAGTATTTAATCTTCTGCTCCATTCCAGGAGGAGGTATCTTGCTACATTTGGTGACATAAGGGTCAAAAGATAAACTGTAACCAATACCTCTGTTTATTTTTTTGACAATGTTAAATTAGCAACCCCTCAGACCTCTTGCAGGGAAGTACAACCTGAGTAATTGAACATGTCACTGGGGAGTATGCTTGGTTAAGCTGATTCCTATTATGTTGACTTGTCAGGGACCAATAATTAAAGCTGAAGAGGGATGCTCATTAGTGTCTACAGAATGATTCAAAGAGCAGAGAGGCAGAGTCCTTCAGGCACACCTGCTAAAAGCTGACACTGCCTGGTGGGATGTAGTCAACCGACCAGCTTGTTTATCTGATGAGTTAGTGGTACAGCTCTAACCAAGGGTAAATAAATTAAGAGGTAAATATACATGCTCTTTGAATCAAGCTACAAAACTGTATTTGATGTCTACCCTTTAAGATGTTTGCATTATACTCTGTCTCTACAGTATTTATATTTAGTATTTATTTTTAGTATTTATTGGAGAAGATGTACAGCAATATCTATTCAAATGGCTTTCTCAGTCCTTGAGTAATCATTTCAATCATTTTAGCTGGAAACATCATAATATTAATGATCTCTCTGTTTTTTTGAACTCTCAAGGGCCTGCTTGGATAACTTCTAAGAGTTATAGTGCTTTTTGATGATAAATGCCTTTGTTAGCATACATTTGCCCTTAAAAAATGACTGGTTTGAGGAGGGGTGGTGTTTTGGTTTTTTGTTGGTTTTATTTTATTCCCACCACTTACGCTACTAACTGTAAAACTTTAATTTCATTGAAAAACCAGACAGGAAAATGCTCTGAATGAGGCAGCTTGAATGGATAGTGCTTTTCAGGGCAGGAAAACAGTATTTGCATAGCAATGCTGTGTTTTACCTAGAATTAATAACCTCAAATTTATGTGGAATTGGGAACTTCTAGGGGCTTAAATTGAGATAGTCCTGTAGATTCTTCCATATTATGAATAACATGAGAAACTCCAGTTTTCTCTGACGCTCACAGTAACAAAATGAAACCACACAACTTAGAAGCTTAGAAATAAATGTAGACAAAAATCAATTTAACTATGACAAACCCTGTGAAACTGGTTATGAAAGTGTAATGTGTAACGGAAAACTGAGGATGTGGCAAGTTCCTTGATGAATAATTTGGTTCTGTTCTTTCAGGTTATCTTTTAATGGTTTTTGTCACGCATTTTAACATATGTTATTTTCATAAATTCAACTATTCATCTAGAAACCCATCTTCTGGGTGAACCCTTCTATTTTCTTTTGTATTTTCCCACTGGATTAAGACAATGTTTCCCTGCTCTAGAATTATCTTCCTTACTGTAGTCATCTCTAAATTCTTTTTTCTGTGACGTTTCAGTAGGATCAGTTAGGATAGAACTCCTAGAGAGTCCAGCAATATCTGTGTGACAGATTTCAGTCATTAAAACTATTAATGTGGATCCCCAGATCTCCTTTGCAGTGGCTCACAGCATAGCCTCAGATAAACAGTAGTAACAGCCTCCTCCCTCTTGGGAAGCTGTTACAGATCACAGACATTGGGGGATGACAGAAAACCAGTGAAAAACCCAGATACTTTTATCAAAAAGCTTCCAGCCTTTCTGTGTCCTAGAGACCTATTGAAATTTGGAGAACTCTGCTCCTGCAGAGTTGATATTTTCTGAGATCATTTTGGCTTTGTGGACAATACAGTTTTCTTACCTTTGGGAATAGGTCTGCTGGAAGGAGCCAAACTGACATTCTGCCTTTTTATATGTTGCTCGTCATCTCTCACTGTTTTCAATTGGAGTACTATTAAATAAATTTTTAAAAATCATGTAATCAGCATGATCTGTATTAATAGAACACTTTTGTAGCCCAGTGCCACTTGCCAGTAACTTAACAGTGAGTTTTTAATCAAAAACAAAGAAATTGTGATGCCTAATAAAAATGGAAATGAACAATCAAGTAATCAGCTTTCAAAAGTTGTTTAAAAGGCTCGGACTCCTAAACAAAAATTTCTACACTTATTTCAGACTCAGGTCCCCAGACTAGAGGGAGGCCTGTGACTTTTGGACCACTTTCTTTCAGACTGAGCATTTTGTTGATAATAATATAATCTGTCTTGTGAAAGACATCACTACTTCTGGGTTGCTCACTTGGCAGCTGAGTGTAGTGAGCTGCGCCCATTGTCAACACAAGGAAAAAACAGTCTTGTGTCAACACAAAAAAAGTCTTTATTTCCAAAGACTTCATGGTAGTTTACTTGCAGAACTGTATTCTGCATTGAGCACCTAAGCCAGAGTGCCCATGTGAGAATAAAGGCATTCCTTAAGTAGTGTTTTTCAAATTGCCCTACTGAGGCATATGATAATGAAAAGCTTGTATGTAATCCTTAAGCTCAAATGCTGTAAAACTCTTGTGATTAAATTTGCCGTGGGTAGGTACAGAGCTGGCAGTGCACTGTTGTGAAGTTCAGGGAATACCAATAAAACCCGGGAAATGTGGCCAGGGGGGATGGAACAGGTATCCTACATCTGAGACAGGCTACTAGCACTTTTTCCATGACACAGACATCTAGCAGCAAATTTGCCAAATCCTGCTAACAGCACAGAAATCTGTAACAGAAAATTGGAAAAGGATACCATTAATTCTTCTTAAAGCTCTGTGTAAAATAATCATAAAAGGGTTTTCCCCATTCTTATTTTCTCACTCAGATGGTACCAGATCTATTCAGAGGGCTTTCAAAGTCACAGCAGAGCCATAGCTATTTAAAACAAAATGCTACATGAAAAAAACTTTGAGGATTCACTTTTTTTTTCCCTATGCTGAAATATTTAACTTTATTTATATATTGTGAAAAATAGTTCTCTGGATAACTTTTGGACATTCACCTGGACTGTGGAAGTCACGAGGAGGGGCAAGCACAAGGATTCAAACAGTCCATCAGCTGTGACTGAGGACACCTCCTCCCATACAGAGCTCTTCTGGCTCTCTGGTGTGGAAGCTGCATCCTGGCCCTAATGAAACACAGCCCTTGAGTGCTACATTTTCGTGGGAAGTTTTAATTGCTGTGCATTGGTATTTTCAGATTATGAACTTTGGAAAATTTCAGTCTTTCTCAGCTTGTAAAGGTGCAGTGGAGGGTAGAGACAGTAAGAAAGTGAACCCCAAGGGGGATTGTAACTCCCCGTTCTGCAGAACAGACGAAGTCCAGGCCTCCTGCCTTTCACCCAGTGAAGCGACCCAGTGTAGGCTGGGACAGTCACCTTTCTGCAGTGTCACAGGTGGATTAATCCTCACAGAAACAACAAAATACAAGGTTTCTGTCTAAGGGCAGTTGGAATTGCAGTGGCTTCCAGCAGCTGCAATTCAGTTTAGCAACTTATTATAGTGCCATACATCATAAGGCACTGTACGTTCTCAGAGGAGGTTTCATTCTAATTTAAGACTTTGCAACATAAGAAAATATGTGATCAGCAGAAAGGTGTTCAATTCTGGTCTTTGAAAGGAAAAGGATTTTCCTTCTCAGAAACACATTTTCAGTTTTATATATTAGAGGAGGAGTAGGTGGGAAATAGAGAAGGAAACTTGAGTTGGTCAGAATGATGAAGGAGACAATACTCTTCAGCACATGTGTTTTGAGTAGATAAGATGGGGACTGTATGACATTGTTCTTACAAAGCAAAAGACATTGGTACATATCTGAATAAGGTTTAAATAATATAAATGAAGAGAAAGGATTAAAATTTTAAAAGTGGAGATATTATGGAAGAGCTGAAAGCAGCTGAGCAGTACCTCAACACTGGTGGCAATATACAGAGTTCTACTAGTTTACTTCCCAGCAAAGGACTCAGAGACAGGGAGAAGAGGGCATTGCCCATTGAAGTTAATTGAATTAAATTGATTTAAAGCAGCTGATGAGCTAGACTGTTTACACTGAATGGAAGCAAAGGCCTAAGAAAGGGAAATATAAGAGAGAAAAAAGTGTGATATGAGATGCATCTGGACTAGATGAGCATAAGTAAGAGGTAAATTTTTCAAGATGAGATGAGTGAATCTGAGTTGAAGCTGAATGAATTTTTCATTCATTAGCCTGTTCTATCCTATTGCATTCCTAGTGCACAAGGCAATTACAATGGAAGGGATTAAAGTTACTGACCTTAATTTGCCTAAGTGTGAAAAAAAGTCCTGAACATGTTTTCCGAAGGCAAAGTTTACTTGCCTGAAAAATATCCTTGTTATTGGAGGTGGAGATGATGATAATTTATGAGCAGCCACTTTTAAATATTTGCCTTGTCTGTCTTGTCTACAGAGAAGCAGCACTGGCTTTTGCAGTTGCTTTGTTTATCAGCAGTGTCTCACAGTCTTTGCCCTGGAGACTGTGACAAGCCTGTGTAGAGATAGTATCCTTGTTCTTTTCTCTACTGCTCAGTCCATTTAAAGATAATAGGCCATGCCCAGCATGACCAATGTAAAAGGGAAATGGCATTTATCTTGCTGGCATCCTCTGATAGCTTAGGACCACGCTCTGCTTGATCTGTGAGCTCAACTCCATGAACAGTCTATAGAGAGTAAAATATTCAGCAACACCTCTGAAACACAAAGATCTATTGTCATTTGTGCTCTGTGGCCTCAGCTTTTCTCTAAAAACTGTTTCCACTTGTCTTACTTAACAGGGTAAAAATAATCCAGCTTTCTCTGCAGCCCTTTTAGAGGACAAAATTACTCTAATGGAAATAAATGGAAATGCAATTAGCCATCTCTACAATATGTCTTCATATGTTTGATCACAAATAGCTTGAAATCCAAATCCAGATCTGGCGTTGCTCCATTGCATCATGTTTTGTTAGCTAGAGAATTATGAACATTTCTAATAAATAAATTTTAAAAATAAATAGAAATGAAGGGACAAGCAGGAAAGAGAGCCATAATTATTCAGTGAAGCAAGTGTCTTACGGAGATGAACAGACATTTAGAAAATTATCTGCTTTCCTTAACAACAAGGAACCTGAGAGCTGAATTGATTAAATATCTTCACAGGAAAAAATTACTGAGTTCTAATAGCCCCCACTCTCCTCTGCTTGTTCTGAAAGTAAAGCAAAAAGCCAGTAGTGTTGAAAGTCAAAATTAAATGCATTCAAATGAGAAGTATGGGATATGTTTCAGTAGTGATGACTGGTGGCAATTGAAAAAAGTACTGTTAGAATGGGAAGGTGGGTGTCCATTTTTTGATACATGAGATGAAGACTGAATGCCTTTGTGCAAGAATTCTGACAAATACGAGGTATTGGACTCACTACAGAGATGATTATGTGAAATGTAATCCCTCACTTTATACAGAAATCTAACCTAAATGATCTGACATTTTCAGAGGTTTAACTTCATGGAGTTAAGCCTACTTTGTTCTTTGCGCTGGTAGTGTGGATGTCAGAATCAGAACAAATTAGATTTACACTCACCTGCAACAGATCTGAATTTGGCCCTTAGAGTTCAGATTACTATGAATACAGTACACATTATAATTGTAGGAAATAAGCCTCAGAAGTCCATATGTGTATAAACAAAAGACTCTAATTGAAACCACAATTGATGTCCAAGATTATAAACAAAAGATGCATTGTCTTGGGTTTGCATAAAATCAGTTATAAGGTAAGAGTAATAATTAATTCATTCTATTATGTCACTGGTAAATAAGGACCTGTTACTTTGTATTTTTAAACAGTGACTTTGGATCAGAAATAGGCAAACTACATCTTAATGGAAATCTGATATTGAGTACAGTTAACATTTTTTTAGAAATCTTAAAAAAAAAAAATCTGGTAATGATGAGCATGCTCTAGGTGCTGTAGAGCCCTAAAAGAAAGCTGTGTCCTGCCCATTTAGTATCTGATTTACTTCAGTTTTATTGCCCATTGCTGGCATTATATCAAACATTTCCTTAGTAGGCCCCAGCACTTATATGAAGCTGTGCCAATGTTATTCTGTATGTAATCCAGAAAGCCTTTTTCTGCTGCAGGGAAATCACTGAGTTAAGGGAATGATTATTCCATTGTGTTCTGTTGTTGTTAGTTTTTTCTTCAACAGACTTGAATTACCCTATCTTAGCTTTATTAGTATTGTTGTCTGTTGTACTTCATAATCAGAGCAGCACAGCAAACAGTTCATTCAGCCCACGGGAAAATTTCAAACCCAGCATGTAAATAGATACAGTTGATAAGAAAGGAAACAGAAGAGAAGTGTACTGAGGAAGGATGAGGGAAATGGTGGAACAAGAATAAGGCAAATAGATGAAAACTGTGGAGTCAGAAAGGAGAGTAAAATGCTAAGAGGCATTAGCAGGAAGGAACTGAATAGTTATGACACATTCAGACTACATCCTGGAGGGCCCAACTGGGATCTGCCAAGAGAGGAAGAAAGAAGAATGGAGCAGCAAAGTGAACGACCAAATACATTATAAAAACTCATATTTAAACAAAAGATAACTTGAAAGTGAGTGAATACAGGTTATGTTTATACTGCACATTGCAATAGATTTATTTTGGAGACTTGTTTGGAACCGAGTTTTCTTCTCCTTCTCTGTGGATTTTGAGGGGTTTTTTACATTTGTCTGGTTTTTACACTGAGTAATCAAATTAGTCCTTCAGTCAATAACTACACCTTTCACTGGGCTTGGCTACCTTTCTATATGTCATAATTTCAGAGACACGGCTCCTACAAACAGATTCCTCAAATTATCCAGGTGGGAACTGCAAACGGCATAGTTAGTCCTCTTCTCTGAGTGAATTCATGACCTTTTCATCTATGGGGTCCTATCAACTTGTATGAGAACCAAACTTCTGGTAAGTTGCTGGAGGAACTGAGTCTATAACTAAAAAAAAAACAAAAAAACCCCAAAAAAACAAAAAAAAAGGTTTTTATTTTCATACTGATATATCAGTTGTTATAGAAAACAATGCAAAAGAAAAACTCGCCATTGTTTTACTGAGTACAAGGATGTTGGATTTCATATTAGTTCCACTGAACTGAAGTTGAGGAAGTTTCCTTATGTGCAAAGGATCAAAAATTCCAGCTGTAGACTGTGTTGGTGAAATAGGCTGCACATCTAGGTCTAGTTTGCTTATAAGACTTATGTTTGTAATAAACATCTAAAAATTTGTAAATCATAATTTAGAGATGGTGTTTCTAAAACCTGATAAAGAAGGGCACCAAAAAAAAGCACCATGTGTTTTCTCTTCAGTGATAGCATTAAATTAGAGGTCTTAAAGAATGAGAACTGTCCCCAGTTACAGAAGCAGCACAAATCTCACCTTAATTCTGACTTAGCTCAATTAAAGGAATGATTTTCAGATCAGGTAGCAAAGCTTCTGTCATTTAAAAGCCTGTGTTCCAGTTCCTCCTTGACCATCTCCACCGCCTCAAGGAAACTTTTAAGAAAAAGCATTGGAGAAAACAGCGTTTGGACCAGTAAATAATCTGACCTTCATGTTTCACTGGATATTTATAAAGTCTGTAGCCCTGAAATAATAACTGCTACATTAGTGTATTCAAAAAACTTTACATTTCCAGGTGGTATGCACTGGAGGTATTACCAGCCTAATTTTAGGATTAAGAACTCCACCCTCTTTCAGTCTCCACTTGAATGTCACCTCAGGGAGTTGCAGTTCTCATTTTCTTGTACTTACTTTGCTTTTAACATTTTCAAATGAAATGAAGATGATTTTCTTCTGCACTGGAGAGCATAAAAGCATTACAATGAAGAATTGACAAAGGCCATGAGCTTTGCCTCCGTTTGCAGAAGTACCCCAAAGTTGAAATGCTTAGCTACGCTACCCAAATCTCCCTTGAACCTCCAGGATGTGCCAGAAATAACTTCAAGAACAAGCTTTCTTACTAGGAAAGGTATCAGAGCTGCTCCTGACCACAAGTTAGAACTAGAAATTAGAGAGAAAGACACAGATAATAGAAACAACCCTTGAAAATAACTGCTTCTTTTTGAACCTCCACTGAAAACCCATTTTAGATTTAGTTCCAGTTTTGGTTGAAATATAAGTAGACTTTTGTTTATCCAAAAGACTTTGACTATCATAGACTATAACTGAATTAAATTCCAGGTCAAATTACTGTGCATTTGCCATTTACTCGGGTGCATGTGTTTTTGATGGATTTTGCTTAGTAAAGCACTGTACGTCCTTTTTCTAGCTTTAACTAATCCTCACAACATTGCTGTGAGGCTGATAAGTAATATCCTCATTTTACAATCAGAGATAGAAAGGTTATGGAACCTGCCAATGTATACAGAATATAATCAGTATCAGGACTGGCAGTAATACTTCAGAGTTCCTAGTTCCTAATCCTAGATTTGAAAATATATAGGATATTCTACATTTTGATTCAATAAAACTTTCCCGTGTGTATAAATATCTTCTGTTTTTATTCAGAGATTTCATAAAACAGACTTGGAAGTTTTTCCTGCTATGAGCTCTACACAAGTGTAAATCAACAATCAACTGAAGACTTTAAAAAAAGGGAAACTTATTTCCAAAGAAGTATCAAAGTCATGGGAAATTTGGTTTGGAGTAAAACAATTCTGAGTTTAAATAGGCTAATGAATTGCTACATGTTGTTCATGTTACTGCCAGTTGATTCTTTCAGTTTTTAATGCCTTGTTATGCCTGTTTGTAGGTAGCCTTGCCTAAAGACACTGAAAAATTCACATTTTTCTCTAAATAGCATGCATGACTTAGGGTATCACACACAAATAAGTGAAATGACTCATGTTGCCAGATAAGTAGTGGCCTTTTGCAGTGAACCCTCTGAGAAAGTACTATACTCCTGTGCATGAAGTTGGTCTAAAAAAGATACAATCTGCTTCTGTTTTTCCTAGCAGATGCTATAAGTGAAACTAATGGTTATTTAACTTGTGGTGGAACTACCCCCTTGCTCTCTCAGTGTTTTCAGTGACACTGAAGCCACTGGCTTCTCATGGTTAAAACTAGGTGAGTGTTCAGGGACTGAAAGGATTTTTTGGCTCTGTGGCCTTTATTTTTCAGAAACTCAGAGTAACTTTTGTTTTATGAAGCAATTGTTTAAATACTATTTTTTACCAGTGGGTTCTGTGGCAAGTCTAATTTTAAACCTTGACCGGTTAACTACCATTTTAATGACTTTCCTTTTAATAGAACATAGAAACAGCATGGGCTTTATTTTCTGCATCATCAAAGCACTGCACCTTCCGACAGAAGCAGTGTCTAGCCTGCAGTAGGCCAAATGCATCCCCCTGATAGTCCATCTGCTGAGTTTCACAGCCAGGAGGAATTTCATCACCTATAGGTAAACAGTGCTTTACAAAAAGAAACATTCTCTTTTTTTTTTTTTTCCTAATACTTGCCTGATCAATACGCCTTTGAAGCAAATGAAAAAAACTTGTTATTGCCTTAATAGGCCCTATATAAAGCTCTAAACAAATGTGCTCCTTTTGCTGGTTATATATTGAGGTGTTTTTATGTGGTAAAAAAAAAACAAACCTAAAAAAAATTTAAATAATTGCCCTTTAACCAGCTAGGATGAAGTCAAAATATTGTAAATTAGGGAAAATTAGGGAATACTGTCAGGTTTATGGAAACAAGTCCCATTCCAGTTGGGGTTCAGGAGTTGCGTTTTATTTAATAATTTACACCTCTTTTAAAAATCAGAAATAATGATAGGGATTAGTTAACAGTAACAAATAAAAAGTGCATTTAAAATTAACCTGACAGGGCATTTTTTTGTCATACTGACTGATGTGTACAGTCCATTCTTTTAAAAATTGAAGGAAGCTTATTTGAATTGTAAATTGGCAACACATTCATGCTGAAGTCTTATTGTGTGATAGTGTGACAAATTACAAATGGAATATTGGCCAGGCTGCCATTTCTTGCATTTTTTTCCTAGTTTCTGCCGCTATTATCATTAATCTGTTTTACAGAAGCTCTATAGCGGATGGTTCTGGACATGGAAAGTACATTAAGTTTCATTGTTGGCTGTAGCAGGACTCTGTGTGGCTTCGGTGACCTGTGACTTCTCCTATTGGTTGTAATTCAGTACAGTTGCTACTAGGTTTGCATCCTGCTGTGTGTGGACTTAAGAGATTCTGGCATACTTTATGCCTGACAGCTCATGTCATAAGTATTGGATTACAGAGCTTTTGCTAAATTGTGTTAAGAATATCTTTAGAAATGGTGCTGGAATGTGGTCCTTTAAAAAAACTAAATGTATACAAGTTAATCTTTAGGAACCCGTTATCGGAAGTGAAGTGAATTCTCTCTTTTTAAGTCTTAGGTGAATGTGTAAGAATGGTGGAGATTATTAAATGTGGTGATGTCATGTATGGCAAGGCATTGTTTAATTCCTTTGCAATTTAAGATTTAGTGTTTTATCCAATGGGAAAGAAATGGAGAGTTACTCCAGTGTATCTTTGTTCCCTGCAGCCCCAGGCCAAGCACTGGGGGTGTTCCTCCCTGGGGCTGATTGTGCTGGAGCAAAGGTCAGACAAACAAGGAATGGTGCTCAGGATGCAATTTAAGGAGGGACTTGGAGGGTACATTATGGTGTTGTGAAAAAGAAAAAAAAAAGAAAAGGAAAAGAAAAGAAAAGAAAAGAAAAGAAAAGAAAAGAAAAGAAAAGAAAAGAAAAGAAAAGAAAAGAAAAGAAAAGAAAAGAAAAGAAAGAAAAGAAAAGAGAAGAAAGGAAGAAAGAAAGAAAGAAAGAAAGAAAGAAAGAAAGAAAGAAAGAAAGAAAGAAAGAAAGAAAGAAAGAAAGAAAGAAAGAAAGAAAGAAAGAAAGAAAGAAAGAAAGAAAGAAAGAAAGAAAGAAAGAAAGAAGGAAGGAAGGAAGGAAGGAAGAAAAAGATTATTGAGACCAATTGCTGGCAGTAGCCCTTTCTGCTTCCACTCACCACCTGCCTTTTGTATTAGTTCATTTTTCTTCTACCCTCTTAAGGGTGATCTCCTACTATCAGGCATTTCCTATCAGATCTTAAGTTGACAAATTTATGCCAACTCACTGCAGTTTTGCAATATGCTCTGTGAAACACGAAGGAAATAAGCTTCTGGGTATTTCTGGCTTGAATTTCTTTTGTTGTATGTGCTTCTAATGGTATCTCTGATTTCTTTACATTTGTCTTGCACTTTGCAAGCTGTTCAAACCCCATGGTCTCTGTTTATGAAGCTTCTGGTTTTGGAACTGGTGAACTAGGAAACTCAGGCCACATCTTTAAGTAAAGATGCAGGATTTTTTATCATTTTGCATAATGTTGTGTTCACCTTTGGCACTTAATAGAGCAAAATACATAGATTTGAAGTGCTCCTTCAGTAACAGGCATCTAACCAGTGCAGCTGGTCTGGGTTTTTCTTGCAGTGAGGGAAAGAAGGATGATGGGTGGTGCTCTTAGGAAGGGTGTTCACCTGCTGTCTGAATTGAGCTCTGAAATTGCTTCTCATTCCTCTATGACCGACGTACCTGGAAAGGGTGTATCAATGAATTCCTAGAATTAGGTGGGGTAAATGCATGTCAGAATATAATCATGGAGTGCATACATGCTTAGTATCTGAACTGTTGCTTAACAAATGGTATTTCATCTTCAGGTACCAGGTACACTGGTCTGTAAGACTAATGGTGGGAACAGAAGAGCAGAAAGTGATACATTTTATGGCTTCTTCTGTCTTCAATCAGTTGTGTGATTCTGAGTCATTTAATTTGTCTGTGCATCACTTTATCCAGCTAGAAATTGAATGTTTTCCTTGCAGTTCTCCGAGTTTTCATTCTAGCATGAAAGCATCCAAATAATAAAAAATACTTTTTCATATCCTTGCAAATGAAAATTTCAGAGCCTTGGAGGCCTGTTAATTTATAAAAGCAGAGGATCTGGCCTAGAAGAGCCCAGTGTAGTTTAATTTGCAGACGGTCAGTGTTAAATATCCTTTGACTTGGCTGTCTGTTGAAATTTCTGCATATTTACTTGTCACACTTCCAAGATTTCTACTATTTTGGTTTTTTCCTACCATTCTTACTGAACAAAGACAAGGAAGTATCTAATAGATTAAGGTGAAGTCTAGTAACATGGTTCAGTGCACTAATACTTTAATCTGTGAGACCCTAAGATCAAGTGGACTCAATTTCAAGCCCTGCCACTATTAATTTAATCATTAGTAATGTTGCAGGTATTGAGAGCCTGGAGTCTGCAGGTGTTTGCTGTTGGGGAAACAAGCAGCACCTTCGCCCTCTTGCAATGCAATCTTTAATGCAAAAAGACATCTTCCTGATTTAAGACATGTCCTTTAGATAATCCTGCCACAGCAGATCATGAGGTTGATCTTTTCTAGGGTTTGAGGAGTTGTAATTTTGCAGCCAGTATAGGAATGACTGGTAGAGATTGTTATGAGGATTTTACATATAATTCTCATACTGCATGGGAAACACTTGTGTTTATGGCTTTTGCTAGAAGTTCACTTTAATGGAGTCTCCTGGGTCACCTTTAATAAACTTATGTCAGAGTTGCTTCAAAATTAATTGACTGATCAGTTTCACAGATTCCAGATGGGCAAAAAGGAGGTTCCTGAAAGATGACAGAAAGCTGCACAGAAGGTTAAAACTGGCAACAACTTAAGAAACACTAATGTGATTATAGGGTGCTCCTTCTGTAAACTCTGTTGAATTTTTGCTTGCTAGACCCCATTTTTACCTTCTTTGAATACATTTTTGCTTGGTTAGTGGCAAAAATATGTAAGCATGAGGGCTTGCATGTACATTTCATTCAAACGCCTAGTGCTTCAATCTGTTGCTTTTCTATATGTTGTGTCTGTGTTAACACATGCACACTCACGTGAATTCTGCATGGGAATAGCAAAATTCTGTGTGTACAGTAAGGTAACTTCAGGAAGTCTACGTAATGGAAAACATTAACTTTTGACAGACATTTTTTTTCCTGTGTCTTTTCTGAGCTTTCCCAAGTAATTGTTCGGCTATTCACAATTCTTGTTCATGAGCAGATGCAATAATACTTACCTGTTTAATAATATACAATATTATTTCCTTTGGGAAAAAGATTTATTTGAAATACTTTGAAAAGGAATAAACAACAAGACTCATAATTAAGTGTTGCTATTTTAAGTTAAATGGGTTTCAACCATCAGCAGCCTGTCCTTTTCAGCCTTTAGGAGACTGCTGCACATGATGAAAAGTTTAACTTGTCAAGTATATATTTAGATGTGGAAATTGGAAAATCAAGCTCCATGAGTGCTAATTATCAGCACCTGGAAATAATTTGTACCAGAGAGTTAAACAAGATTTTCCTCTCTACAGATCGGGAGTTTTTAACCTCCCAGTCCCTGCAATACTCCCCTCAGTTTACAGTGACATGGCTTGTGGTTCATTCTCACTAGTAAACATGGCACCAACCAATTAGATTGTCATTAGAAGATGAACATTAGCTTTGTAAAATAGGATTAAGAATAAGTTGAGAACAAGTGATCAGCTAATGTGTGCAGCTCAGAGTAACACTGCACACGCAGGAGACCATTGAGGGCCATGGGATTCCCTTCCCCTGGCTTTCAATAGCCACTGGCTCAGGCTCAGGTTCTGGTTTTCTTTTAATTTTATAGCATTTGTTCTCCAGAACTACGGAAACTTTCTAATGGCACAAAAGTTCCTCCTCCTCCAAAGTGTAAAATAGTAGGATGTTGTTGAGCTGGAAGCTCTCCAAAGCCAAGAATGAATTTATTCTTCTGACCTGTAGGAAGGCTGCCCCTGAAACAGACTCTTCCCAGATCCCTCTTCTGTTTCCTCCTTATCTGTGTGCAGATACCATCTAAGCAATTTCTCCTGTATCTTCAAGGCTGCGTTGTTACTGCCTAGTTGAATATAATCTTTTTCTACTGTTTTAAAATTAATACGGGCAAGAGAAGGCACTACCAGAATAAAGTGTGTGTATATACACATTTTCTTGGTCAGGGCAGCAACACTGCATATAGACAAGAAATACCCTTCATAGGTGTTTGGTTTTGAAATTGCAGAAAACAGTTATCATCTGTATTACTAGAAAAAGGAGCAGAAATGTAGTAAAAATTAATGTAATCAAAGTTCATGTACGTTAAATATTTGGTACATATTGTAATAAATATTGCATCATTTTTATAAATTTCTATGAAGTACAAGAAGTAACATGCTAATAATATTTTAAATTATTTAATAGCTCTTTATATATTGTTTATGAAATGATTCTAAGGGGGTCAACAATGAGATTTCACAACAAGATAGGAATTTTCAGTAAGATTTTTTATTTTTATGGAAGTAGATAGGAAATGAAACAAAGAAAGAAAATAAAATCTATCTCTAGAAGAGTGCTTGTAAGTGCTTGGTTGAAAGTAAATGAATTAATCCAGTATTTCATCCTCTGAGAATGATGAGTTACGCAGAGTAACTAAATCATGGGCTTTTAATTGTTACTTTCATTAGTCTGTGATATGAACATTTCATATAATTATGTTTATTGGATAGTATAGATATAGCTTAATCTAGGAAGTATATGATAGAAATATAATTAGGCAAGAAAAATTGGTATTAAGCTTACATAATTTCCTTTTATCATACAAAATGCTTCTGCCATTAAACTCTACTGAAATTTTTTAAGTTTAGAATTTCATCAGTCTTAATGGGTCTCAATTATTAAACATCTGCCAGATTAGGACCTTTGTATATAGTTTTAGAATTATAGAACTATTCATTGGAATACAGTTATGCTGCATAACTGTATATGAATACATCTGCTAAAGTATTTGGATGAACTGACATTATAAAATGCTGGTGAATTCAAATACTTGAGTTTCAGAAGCGTTGAGTACTACAGTCATGCAGTGGTGGATATGCACTGCATTTTACAGCTCTCATTAAATTGTTACTGGGAAATAATTGGAAAAAGATGACGTGTAGAAATTACTTTTCTTCACAAGATGTCTCTTTTCATGTGATTCAGTCCGAATTAAGTTAAGGATTGTATGGTTTGGACATTTTCTGAAATATTTATGTTGCTGATTTGCCAAACACCTTCTTTCTTGCTTTCTAGTTTTCTCTCTTGCTTTCTCTCTTGCTTTCTTGTTTTTCTTTCAAAGAAAAAGAAACAGGGAGAAAAAAGGGGGATGGGAAGACATGAATGAGAGATTGAATTTGGGAGTGATCTTTCTCTTGTTACATGATGTGAAGCATGTGTGGGAAATGTTTTCATCTTCAGAAGTCATTTGCCCCATGCAGAGAATGCTTGAAATGAAAATAACTTCCCAAATTAAAATAGAATGTGTAGTTTTTTTATTTACAGACACATAGTCACTCTGATACAGAGACAGGACGTACTAGGGAATGAATTTTATTTGATGCTCAATTCTTGACAAATGTCACATTTATAAGATGCTATTTGGTAAACTTTAATGCAGAATTACTTTATTTCATAAAAACATTAAGACTTTAATTCCACTTTATGAATCGATACTTGCTCACTACATGTGGATTGTATTTCATGAACATTCACATTCAATCACACCTCCTCCACTTCTAGTGTCATGTTAAAATGTCTTAAGAAAAAGACTGGGTGACCCTCCTCCTTCATGGAGTCACAAATATTGTCTTTTTCAATCAGTGGTAATAATTTCATCTTGAATTTACCTTTTACTCTCATTTTAACTAGCATTTTTTGGATCTGCTTGAAAGTTTTCTTCTCTTACTATTATTTGTAAAATTTGAGAACCAAATAGTTCCAGCCAAAGCTTTTAAGACCCAGTCAATGGGATCGGGAGCTTGGATGCCTCATGTACCACATCTCCAGGCTGAGCATTCTGGCTGGGCTAGGTATTTCCTTCCAGAATCACTGGGATGTGTCATGGGACCAATAGTCCTGCTATTTTTGGAAGCCATTTAATGCCTGTTGTAGTCCAGTGACAAATGGCCTTCTTGGCTGTTTTCATCTTGCCCAGCTTCTTTAATTAATCTTACTGTAATGTCACGCTTCAACTTCTGCAATTGTTCTCTGGCTTTCCATACTGAGGAAAGTTTGTGTTTGTGTGACAGTCTGGCTGCTGACATTCACTGTGTGCCATTTGCACTACTTTAAATTCACAAGATTCCTATCTTTGCCTGTCCAGGCTCTTGTTGACTTTGAAAGAAGAGGAAAAGGAAAAAAAAACACGTTACACATTGCGTAAAAGATAGTGTACCTTGAAACAGAATGTTCCTAGATTTACTGAGCAAACTTAGGCATTTGACTTTATATAGAAATTTCTCTCTGGTTTGCAATTATTGCATTTAAGATTTTTCTGACAAAGCTTCAGATTTTTTGTAAAGCAAAGTTTAATAGAGAGAAAGTAAATGCAATAGTATATGGTTATTATCTTGCAACCCTATCAAATCTGGCTGAAGGCTCAGGTTTTTCTGTACAGAGCAAGAAGATAACTTCAAAAGCTCAAATAGTTTGTAGTTTGGAGAAGCAGTCAACTGAGAGAACTTAAAGATCAAAGTGAGAATATCTGATTTTAATGATGCAGAACATATGCTTCACCAAAAACCTTTTGGATTAAAAAAGTTAATATAATCAAAGAGAGCTGAACTCTTTGTTTGGATCTAAGAGCTCTATGTTGAAGCACTCTGCACAATATCCTATAGTGTGCTGCTACAGTAGTTGTGTATAAGGAGTGGGTTAAAAGAAACTTAAGAGAAAACTGAAACTGGTGCTCAGCAACTTTTGTTCTGAAGATCTAAAATATTTTTGTTGAAGAGCCCTGAAGAGTGTTGAATCTGCGGATAGACATTAAAAAAAGACATAAAAAGCAAGATTGTTCTCTGTGAACCTGATTAGCCTTATTCAAAACTGAGAATCCAGGAAATTCCTCTGGAGACTTTTTTATTTACAGCGAATGAAAAAAAGCAAAACTAGACTAAAAAACCCAGATAAACACAGGCATAGCTGTAAGAGGGAAAAAATGCCCAAGGGTGTAAAAGTTTTCTTTAATTTCAGTTTAGTAAAGGGAGATAATGTAGTCCCATGCCTGGACATAACAGCATTGATAAGATCAATTTCAGGAATTAAAAAAAGTATTAATTGAACAATAATTATTAAAAAAAAAAAAAATTACTGCACAAAGAAGATAAGCAACAATTCTGTTTTGCAGTAGCTTCTCAGAGTCTCTTCCAAAGTCCCTTCAAAGCAATGAAAGTTTTTCTACTGATTGCAGTGAGTTTTGACGAGAAACTGTAGTAAAATATAAAATGTATTTGAAAGTAAATACCAACAATAACGTATAGAGTGTGTTGGTTTTGTGTGCATGTAATTGTAAATATCTCTCTATATATGTGGAGTTTGATGATGCTTGTAAGTCTCAATTCAGAATGTTCTATGATTCTATGAAGAGTTGTAGGCATACACCATTATTTGGATTTCTTTTTTTAGACATACTGTGGAAGCACCAACTCAGTCACAGTTACCACTTGCCAGAAAAAAACAATACTTACTAATGTAAAAATGTACTTTTTTCCCCCCTTGCCATCATTAGCATCTGTTTTGCTGATAGCTCTCATTTCTTATTTGTTGTGGCATTGCTGTTTTATTCTTTTTGTCTATGCATTTGAATCTTTCTGACATGTTTCTTGGAAAGCCTTAGGGAAAGAAAGGGCTGTCCACCTTTTCCTAAAGCTAATAAAGATAATTGTTTAGGTTGTTTTTTTCCTACAACCCTGTTGTTAAATTTTTATTTAGACCAGTGCCAGAATAGTGTAAATGGCTGGAGTTCCATTGGCCTTGACAAAACCAGACAGAAGTCTAGGATCCAGCTCTGAACCTCCATACTCATGTAAGTGGAAGCTGTGCTTGTTATGCCACCACTGGTTTCTTCTTCTGTGATACTAAAGTCATTCTACAGCCACAGAAGCTCACTGAGGCCAGTCAGGTAGACAGCTAAAGTTAATAGAAATGTTCAGGACATTTTTTAAAATTGAAGCAGTATTTTTTGCTCTGTGATGTGACTTTTAAGGTTAAGGAGTAGCAAAATCACCACAAGCTCCATTTTACATTTATTGGATCATTCTGCATCTGATCTTTTGAGCTGTCCTTACCTTGAAAAAACTTGTTTTGCAAACAAGATAAAACAAGACAAAAAGATCCCTTTGATATTTAATAGCTGAGCATCCCTGCATGTGTACCTGGGCTCATCATGAGATAGAGGTGAATTGGTTTTCAGGCACAAGGCTTATTTCAGAGGGAGGCCAGGTTTGCAAGCTGTTGTGTGTAACAGAAAACCCTCAGGGTTATTCCTCTTCCTCTGCTCTTCATTGCTGGCTCTATTGTGACTGAGATTAACAGACAGCTGAGAGCAGACACAGTACTGCAGATTCCACCTTCTTCTGCCTGCCATTCTCCAAGACTGTATGTGATAGTTGTCAGGAAAGCAGTGTATTACACTCTATGGAATGGCATTGACTTTGGAAGATATATTGCTTATATATGGCAGCAACTGTTTGAGAGCAAAACTCTGCTGTGAGGACTTGCTGAACCATGTTCTAATCCTGGAAGAATTTTTAAACTTCAGATCAATGGGACTCAATGTAACAAGGCAGGTCAGGGCTCTGAGAGATTATTTTGTCTTGCATTCTGGACATCTGAAAAAAGTCCAGTTGCAAGAATACTATTGATCAATAATCGCAGATACTTGTTAACCTTCATAGTGACAGATTTTCAGTGTCTGCTGTGTGAGGCT
Organism: Acridotheres tristis; assembly: GCA_037013685.1. Lineage (NCBI taxonomy): Eukaryota > Metazoa > Chordata > Aves > Passeriformes > Sturnidae > Acridotheres > Acridotheres tristis. The sequence continues at coordinate 135,073,046 of CM072886.1, read as the reverse complement.
GACAAGATAAGTTCTTGTCATACAGAGGAGCTGAAGACATTGGCTTGTTTTCCTTTGCCTCGTGAGGCCTTCTACAGTCATAATCGAGGCTGTTCCAGAATCTCAGTGACATTTACCACATCTTTATAGTCACTTGTTGGTGATGTATGAAAATACTTTGCTTGTAGGAGGCTGGATGCTCAGACTGCTACGAGTTTTCTGACATCCATCTGCCTTGGAATTAGAAGTCAGGGTCTTTCCAAGATGCCCAACAGCTGTTTCTTCAGATACACAGTGACTACTGACCACTGAGTGTATCTAATACATCATTCTTAATTGAAAGGAAATCTCAAGTTTTTGGCAGATGATATGGGATTTAAGGGTATATGTTCAAAAGCAAAAATAAGAGCTGTGTGTTTGTGCCCTGAAGTAACACATTTTCTAAACTGTGAGTTCATTCAGCCCCCAAAAAGTCTTATTGCATCTCAGGTAGCCATGTGCAAAACTAGGAATGTTGTTCTTGTTCCTCTGGCCAGTGATGACAGTGCCAGGATGGCACCCTGGGCTGTGGGCAGGCTTACTCCTCCATGGTGACGCCTGTTGTGCTGTGCCACCTTTCTCAACTCTTTACTCTCCAGGTTACATATCTGCTTATGAGTGTATGTCTGATTGCTTTTACTCCAATAGATCCTACTGAATATTCATTATCCCCTTATTTAGCCATCTGCGTACATTAAAACAAGACTTAGGTGCAGCAAAGGAAATATAGCAAGATTTTATTTGATGAAAAGTAAAGAGGAAATAATTGAATTTGTGAGACTTGTGTACTTGGATGTTGAGTAGTTCATCAGATAAGATAGTGAATCCGAAATGATTGTGAGAAGGAATCAATGCATTGTTGCACTGCTAAAGCAGTATTTTTCCTGTTCATTAGTTACTTCATCTAATTTACAAAATATATAGACATTGGGGTAAATTTACTGCAATTGCCAATGAAACCACTCAAGGAGTCCCATAAGAATGTAAGAGGTGCACAGTTCCTTGCAAGAGTGAAATAGCAAAAGCCCAATTAATCAGTGGTTCTTTGCAGATTTTAGACCAGAACTGGCATGCTGCCAAATGGCCCTCAGAAGAGGCTTAAAACAGCTCAGGAAATGATTTAATGGGCACCTGGTCACAGATGTGTTCCTGCCAGACATACTGTCTGCAATGGTGCATCCCAAAATGGCCCTAGAGGGTCTGAAATGCAAGAAACGTACACAAAAGTTCTCTTCAGATTTAGGGAGGCAATAAAAGAAACAACAAAACCCCAAACCCAGAAGAAAAATATCTGCTACATTGTCTTCCTAATGTCTTAACTTTCCTGTTAGTCATGCTGGCAAGTACCATGTTATTGCTGACATTTTGGTCAGTATTTCATAATTTCTATGATCTTTTGTCAAATCAGACTTTATTTTGTTTATCTTGATGCCTACTTAATTATCGTTGTTGCAAAATCGCAGAAAGTAAAGCTCTTTCTCCTCGCCCAGGGTGGTTGCAAGTGTTCACCAAAACCCATCAAACTTGCCAATGGTGGTTGATCCTGGGATACAAACTGCTAACAAGTTGTCTGATGTTGCTCTGCCCTTTCTTTTGAGCACTCATGGTTCTGCTGAACAATGATTTCGTTCTCTTCATGCTGTTTGATATAAAGTTGTTGCTCATAAATTTATCACCAAGTTACTCCTTGTGGCCTAGGTGATGGAAACCTGCAGTTAGGAATGTTAGTGTTATTGATGTTTCCGGCCAGGTTTTCAGCTGGAACAGGAGTTGACAAAGTAGCTCTGATTTTCTTGCATATTTTTCTTTCTGCCATAATTAGATCTGATTGTTCTGATCTTTGCACGTAGCTTAGGAACATATATAAGGTCATTGGCATTTCAGAAGCTCTGGCTAATTTGAGTTTTAAGGAAAATGTTTAGAAATGTGATTTTATATAATCATCTAAGTTAAGAATGTTTCCATGTGGTTCACTTTGAAGTTTCTGCTGTGATGAGACTTGAGTGAGGTTGATTCACATTTCTGGTAGGAACTTTTAAGTACTAAACTAGAAAAAACCCTCAAGAATTATGAGACATTTTTAGATAATAGACTGAAAAGAGTGTTTCTTAAATGCTTAAAAATGTAAATAATCCTTATTTTAATATAATAGAATTGCTATAATTCTGCCTTTACTGATAATTTTTTTAATGCCTAAATAAGAGTTAATTTGCAGGCCTGGTTATGACTTCATTGCTGTTTATTTCTAACACTTCAGCACATTTCAGACATGGTACGTATTACATGCCTTCCTTACAACATATTATTCATTTTCCTAACCCATCTTCTTCATGACAAGAACAGATGCATGTGATTCCTGCTTTTCCCACCTCCATGTCAACAGTGCTCACAGAAAAGACTGCAGCTAAGTGCAGTAAGGAACAGCCTTTCATGATGTTTGTCCTTGACAGATATTTAAGAGGACCTTGGAGTTTGGTGGAAACAATTGCAGTTAAATTTTTTGTGACACTTATGGAACACTTTAGGATGAAATCTATTTGGCCTGATAATAATGTTCTGATTTTAGTGGTAGAAATCTAATTTCAGTGAATTAAATGGATCCACTTGATGATAAACTGATGAGGGTGGGCATCTATGAGGATGGTCCCATTCTGGGCCAGGTGGTGTGTTTGATTCTCTCCAGTACATGTTAGACACCTACAGTCTGCAGTAGATGGAGATGTGAAAGGAAGGAATACATGCAAGACAAAAAGCACAAGTGTGCTATGCTTTATCATAGATATTTGTGATTAATCCTGTTTTTGTACATTCTTCTACTCATCCATTTCCATGAGACCTATGTGGACCTGTTTGTCCCTCAGCTGTCTTCTAGGGCTTAAGAAGAAGGGTCTCTATTCAGTCTGTTCTGCTTCCAGATTATAAGACTGAGGCACAGAGAAGCTGTTGCTTTTCATTTCCATCTTTTGGGTTTATAGGATGATACAAATGTTTTTGTCTGTTATAGCAAGCTATAGGATGCATAGAACTGACTATGGCATCATTCATTCATTTTGGATTAGAAGCATCTAGCATTTCCTCTAAACTGCACAGTACTTCACATAAAACCTGTCTGCATGGAAAAGCTCACATAACTGTATTTTTTATGAAAGGCAGGTTGAGAAGTATGAGAAACAGAGGAAAGGGATATTATAATTTCTTTCTCCCTCAGAACCCTTTTTAAATGGTTTCCTGGTAACACAAACCCTTGATGTGGCAGATGGATTTTATGAGAATTAATTGTAATAATACTATATACAACTGTCCCAAATGTTTTCAAAACTCATTTCCTCCTCTTTATTTTTTCTGATGACAACTACAAGAGTATGTCATAAATAAATATAGCAGGAATATTTCTACATGTAAGTAACAGAACTGATTTTAGTTTTCACTTTCACAGAGGAATAAGTAGGGATATTTAAAAGTGGACTTGGCTGCACGTACCATTAAGAGATTACTGTAAAGGAAAATGCTGCACTGCTGCAATAAGATGGACTATATAATCAGACTGCATATTTTGGTCTGCCATCTGTGATTCCATGGGACACTGAAAAATGGCACTGGGGATAGGGGTGGAAGAAATCACTCACCACAATTTGATATGATCACATTAAGTCGACGAATATGCACTTCTTTTGCTGCTTCTCAGCTGCTGCTCACATAGTGCTGGGAGCTGAATGCTTCCCTTAACCATCTCTAGCACTGACTAATGGGAGAAGAAGTAAACAGAGCACAACCCATTTTGAAGGTCCATATTTATATTGTATCTTGGTAGGGAACATCTCATTCAGGAGTCTCAGTAACCTAGAAAAACTAGGCGGATGTGTGTCTCTATTTCAGAATAAAGGCATAACCTGTGGCTGAGGGTTTTTCCTAACATGTGGCTTCTGTTTTTGGGAGCACTCTTCTCTTACTTTTGCTTCAGTTTGATCATTCTGGAAAGATGAGAATTTAGACCTCCTAGTAGCTTCATGTGAAGTTGATGACATTCTTCCTTCTTATGAAGAGGACATAACGCTGTAGATGTTGCGACTAAATAGAAGCATCCCAAAGCAAACCCGGATTTTAAAACAATGTCATCTGTATATAGGCAAATAGCAAAGCCATGCACAAGACTACCGAGTAAAATAGCTTATTAGGGGAGGTTTAAATTGGATTTTGGGGAGAAATTTCTTCACTGAAAGGGTAGCCAAGCATTAGAACAGACTGCCCAGGGAAGTGGTGGAATCACTATCCCTGGAAGTGTTCAGAAAATGCATAGATGCGGTGCTTTGAGACATGGTTGACATGCTGAAATACATTAACCTGTTGGAGTGAGTCCAGAGGAGACCATAAAGGTCATCAAAGGGACCACCTCTCTTACAAAGACAGGCTGAGAGCATTGGGGGAGAAGAGAAGGCTCCAAGGAAGACCTTTGAACAGCTTTGCAGTGCTTAAAGAGGGTCTACAAGAAAGATGGAAAAGGACTTTTCTTGAGGGCATGTAGTGATGGGACCAGGAGAAATGGCCTTAAGCTGAAGGAGGTTAAATTAAGATCAGATATTACAAAAAAGTTTTTTACTATAAGGATGTCGAGGCACTGGCACAGGTTGCCCAGGGAAGCTGTGAATGCCCCATCGCTGTAGGTATTCAGGTTGGCTGGAGCTCTGAGCAACCTGGCCTAGTGAAAGGTGTCCCTGCCCATGGCAGAGGGGGGTTGGAAGTAGATGGTCTTTAAGGCCCCATCCAACAGAAACCATTCCTTATTCTATGGTTTGGTGGTAGACAAGGCAGTTCTGGACTAGTGACTGGACTTCATGATCCTAGAGGGCTTTTCCAACCTAAACGTTTCTATGATTCTGTGATTTTTACCCCTCTTTTTTTCTAACTTGTGTACCTTGTTGTCTTTCCTTTCATGATGAAATTGTTTATCTGTAATAACTCCTGTTTCTGAAATAATAAACTGACAGAAACAAATAGAGCTCTTGTCTTTTCAAAAATTTTCAGTGCTACCTTGTCTAATATATTATTAATAGAAACAAGAGACATTCCTCAGCAAAAAGGCAGCTCAGTCACTTGGCACTTGGCACCTTCTATGATAATACAGTCTTAGAAATATGAGCGATACCAAGGTATGTGTATCTGAAACTTGCTTATGAGGAATTTGAATTTGACTACAGTCACAGTTTCAGTATCAGCGACAGTGGAAGATACACAGGGAAGGAGTATATTTTTTTTCTGCCACTCTTTTCTGTCAAGTGTAGGTGGGGTAGAGGACACAGCTTCTGGGATCCACACATACTCTGTATGTGCTGTAAAAACGTCTTTTAGAATTGAAATCAAAAGAAATGTTACCTGTGTGACCCGTGAGTGGTGAATGGTGTCTGGCTTCAGAAGCAGTGCAGCGTGGCAGGGTAGAGCACAAACACAAGGGAAAGTTGAGGCCCACAGCCGACACTGCATAAATGCTGTTTGAAATGCAGGAAGAGGCTGCTAGCAAAACTCTACGGTCCCAGAGACCACCTCTAGAACGAGGGATTTGGTAAATTGGAAGCCTCATAAACAAGGCTAGTATTGCAGAGAGTAATAAATGCTTCTTGAAATTTGTTTTTTCTTAAATTTGTAGAAGAGATATTCAGAACACCATTTCTTTTCTCTTTCTGCTTTCAAACTTTGGTCTATGGGAGATAATTAAACACCTTTTGTGAATTTGCTTCAGGAAGTATGAGGTTATTGGTGTGATAATATGTATGCTTTATTGGCTTCTATAAGCAATTTGAAAAATCTAGACTTAGGCATTCTGTTTGTTATTATTAACTAATAGTGTTAATTATAGCTGTGATACAGAGAGATTAGTATGTGATTTTCTAAGCTTGCATTGATTGATTATGGTAATATATCTTAAGAAGTACTACCTAACTGATTTTTTTTATATTTTATGGGTTAATATTCTTTTGCCTGGGGTTCATGGTTTATTTAATTTTATACCAGGAAGAATTTGAACTTCTATTTACTGCTCATATTTTTTGTTCTGACTAGTATAAATTTGTCTGTTTCATCTGTAGCTACAATTTTTTTAACATTGGTGATTTACACTTAAATGTAACCTTGTGTGTAGGACAGGTAATGAACTCCTCTCTGTATCCATGAAGTAAATAAAGGATTATAGGTTTTCCTGTATTTCAGCTTGCCTGGTGTGTGCTCAGGTATCAGGACTGACCTGTATACATGCCTTCTAGGTGGTATTAATAGCTTGTGCAAGTGCTTGTGCTTGAATTAAAAAATAATGTTGTGAAGAAGAGTAAAACGCAGATATGCTCAATCTCTACTTGCTTCTGAGATTTTCCCACTAGGCTCAAGTGCAAAGAGGCTTTTGTGTGATTTTGGACCTTGGCGTTGCTAAGTCATGATGTGAGACTGTTACTTTATTTTGTAGGAAATACTAAAGTGGACAAACTGGCCTTCCCTTCTTACTCTGCCCTGATCTGCTGTTCTCAGAAGCAGTGTGGTTGGATTGTGTAGCAAAGTTACTGAGGTCTTCTCTTGTGCATTAGCTCTGCTGTGGGCAATGGCCTTTGCACCAACAATGGGAAGAAGTGGATTTACCATAATGATGTTCAACAGCTTCCAAAAAATAGAGGGAAAAAAAAGGAAGATTTTGTTTAACAATAATGAAGGGTATACCGTTTTAATCTGCTTCCTACTTTCCCAGAGAAAACCTATGCATAGGATCTGCATGAGTATTTTTGTATATAACCATGCACAGGATCCAAATGTAAAAATGCTGCATCTGTGACTTTCTCTAATTTTTGAGGCCATTTGAAGTATTGAGTTGTGCAGATATACCTGCCTCTGCCATTAACTTGTTTTCCAGAGTATGCTGTCCATCTGCTTCAAACTGTCTAAATGCATACTTGGCTTCATTACTTGCTACTACAAATCAAAAAATAAGGGATAAGTGCCTACATGACACAGTCTGATTCACATCCCAGGTACATTTATTTATTTCTAGCAGCTAGATGATGCTTCCCAAGTTGGCCTGGTTATTAATTTGGATTTATATAGTTTCTACGTGATTATTTTGCAGATGTTTTCTTGTCTTTCTCTCTTCTATCTTTCTGTGTGTCTGTCTTTTTCTCTCCTGCTTTTCTTGCTTTCTCACACTTTTTGGAGTGGGAATTACTTTCGTATTTCATTTCACTTAAAAAATAAGGCAAATTCATGTAGTTCAGAGGTTGCACAGTTTAGAAATGTTATATAAGACATTACTGCTGTTAAGTGAATTCATAGTATTTCTATGTGTTTCTGGCATATACTACATGCAGGATTTTGGAGTATTTCCCCATCCATTTTGTAGATATAAGAAACACCCCCAGATTTTTATTGCAGATTAAATAACGCCTTTCAGTGATTTTTCATTGTTTATGGGCTTTTGTGTTGACTCTCCATTTCTAACACTACCTAAATTAGTCTTTCAGTTACTGGATCAACTTACTTTTTCACTCTTTTCTAAAAACCTTAACAGAGAGCATTTGGTTGGCTTAAATTATATTCTGGAGGCTGAAAAATGATAACAGATAGAACGTGTAGGACTGGTGTTATAAAAGGAGAAACCTGTGTATATTTTAGCAATACAAGAGAAGGTTCATTAGGAGCACTTATAGCTTTGACCATGACTTGTAAGAGCATAATAACAACGGGCATCTTGCTGTTCTTGCTTTGCAAGCAGTATGACTGAAACGCAATTTTAATTCCAGCTTGTGCACTGAAATGGGATTAGTGTTTTCTTTGTTTTACACATCTTGTGATTCTCTAACCTTTAGAGCGTAAGTTGTTTGCTCAAAACTACTGTCACATTTAGTACCAAGAGAAAAGTTTTCTCATGCTAAACCATTTTAAGAATAAAGTTTATTATATTTTATTGCCTGTGTCTCTGAGTAAAAGGTTTCAGCTACAGTTGGTCTGAAAGTACTGTGCAGAAGTCATAAAGTGCCCTGCAGCTGAAGTCACCTAAGCAGGTTGCTGCCCTAAGAGGAATATTGTTAGTTTGAAAGAGGGATTATGGCACATCCCTTTCATCAAAGCATGCCTTCACCCAGCTGCATTTACCCCTGATTTTGACTCTTCAGTATGGCCTTAGCCATCTCTTACTGTAATCCTTAGAAGATCCTCCTTGGCATCTGTAGCAGTTGAATTGAGTTTCGTGTTGATCTTCCTTATTCACAGTCAGTCAAAGCAAGTGTGATATTTTTTACTTCTGGCAACTAACAATAGCCACTAAATCACTGCAAAACAATGTTTGCTTTTTGACCCAGTTGCCTACACAGGCATTCTTTGGAACAAAGCAGATATGCTTTTTACTGTGTTATGAAGATAACACAGCAGCTGTATTTGGCAAGGTTGCTCTGGTTTAAATATCAGTGTCTAGCAGACTAGAGGATGTCAAAAATGGGAAATAAGTATGACCATAATAGATGACTATGTAAACCATGGCTTATCATGAAACATGCAAAGAAAATACTCTGGATCAACAAAGGTTTGGTTTGCTTATGTCAGGCAGCTGATGTATTTAACTTTCTATATTGCTTTGACCTTGGCTTGCATACAGTATTATTACTGGGTATCATAGCCTCTGTCACTTTTTCAGATATGTATTTTGACTCAGTATGAGAAACTGAAAGTGGATTCTACCAAAACTTCATACTTTAGAAATACAGAATATTTTGAAATCAGGTAGTGATTTCAGCAATGGGTTAAATACTGTAATAAGAATACACAGTATAGCATTAGTTGGGAACAAACTTATCTGTGAAGGTTTTAAATTTTATTTCTAAAATTGATCTGCTCAACTCAAAAAGTCTATGTATTTAGTAGCATGATTATTTAGTTTTTCCTGCAATAAGGAAACTTATACAAGAGCCAGAATATATTATGCTATTTCTCTTTGTCAATTTACATCACCTACCTCTGAAGTACTGATCTTCTTCTAGTTTGAAGGAGTGTGTATTCTCATACCTGTAGGCATTTCATTTTAGCAGTGCTCTAATTGAGGTGAGGAGAAATAATATATTCCATTGAGGAGAAATAATATATTAATAATAATATCAATAATTAACAACTGTTGGACTACGTGAAGATTTAGCTGTAGTGTACAGATGATCCACTTCCCACCTTCCAAATTGCAGCCACAGAAAGAGGTAAAGAGATCTCAGGGAACAAGGAACTTTATTTACATTTACATCATGGCAATGAAAAGTTGACCGCTCAAGGGAAATTTTAAAATTATAGAATCATACAGTAAGTTAGGTTGGATGGAACCTTAGATGTCTTTTGATGATGAAAGGAAGTATTAAATGTGAGGAGAAATTTCAGCAGCTTGCATCCTTTTCCACAGAACAAAGTATTCCTATGCTGTTAAAGTGCAGTGGATGTTTTTGATTTTGTTTTTCTTTTCAAAGAATACATAAATTTCTGCTGCATCTGTCCACAGCATGTGTTAATGCAAATCTGTTCCAGAGATTTGAATGCTTGCTGACCTAAGACAGCAGCTAGGAATATCTATCTAAATGGTAATAAGGACCTTGAAGGGTAATCCATGTTAGTGTGCAAAATACTCAAAATCTTTGGCAGTTCGATTTTGTGTCATTCCTGTTATTAAAACCAAGTAAATCCATGAGTTTCCAATAGAATTATTCTAGTGTAATTGGAAAGAATTTGACAATTATTCTTGCCAGGCAAGTTTGCAACATTACTATTATCATAATTTCTGGTGAGTTCGACAGTTATATACAGATATATATATTTAACCAGGGTTGTTGAACAATCAAATCCTGATAACAAAGTGGACTCAGGCTGGAAAGTTAATGAGAGCTTTCAGCAGGCACTGGGTCCTTCTTTATAGGCCTCATTGTAGTGGAAGCAAGAAAGATTTACTTGGAGACAAAAAAGTTGTTAGAAAAAAATTCTGGTAAAGAAGATAGAAAGAATTTTTTTTTCTGAACTGTTTCTGAAACTTAATATTATCAAGAAACTAAATTATAAAAGTAGTATCACTTGAGGCTGCAAATTTATGAACTTAATTCATCCCTGCTACTGGCTTGTGCAAATGTTAAATGTTAAATATTGAGCTTAAACAGAACAAATTATTCTCACCCTGTATTCTTCAATCAAAATATGGGAAATGCAGTGCATTTCAATTTCAAAATGCAGTGCTACTGCATTAGTATAAAATGTGGAGTGCTAGTTTCAATGCAGTTGGAAGGTATTAAAATTGCCAATTTCTACAGTTAAAATTATATCAATAGTAGAAGAAAAATATCATGTTATCATATTGCTTCCTGCAGACTCAGTTTGAAAAATCTCCAACTTCTAAGGATTTTGAATACTTCACAAAAATTAATTTTTTAATCCATACTTCCCTCCATTATTGGACCAGACTCTTAGAATAGCACCTGAAGGTTTGACCCAACTTAATGACCTGGCTGCTTTATTTTACATCACATGTGCAAATCAGCCTCTATTTAAAAAAAAAAAAAAATTCCATTTAGTTCTCCTGTCAGAGTGTGCTGTATGGTCAGGTAACTGATCTTGTAAAATGAGTACTTCCATTATTGACAGATTTTAAAATATTTTGAAAAAAGTGCTTTAAGAATATTGGATGGTTCAATATAACTTTTTTTTTTTTTTTTGTTTCATTAGATGGTTTCTATGGTTCTCACAGCACCATTATGGGGTCTTTATATGGTCTCATGCTCTATTAAGAGATTATCAGTTGTTAGAAAGCATTGGTACAGTGTAAGTCAAGAGCAGTGTCAAGTGTCACAGGCACTATAGCAGAATGGTTTATTTGTGATAGTAAGCAAATGCTTTACTTAGTAGATTCATTAACATTCCCTTGACCATTTATTCTATCATCTGTTAATCATAGTTAATGTACCTTTCATGTAAAGTCTGACCTCATAGGTAAATAGCAGAATGCTGCATAAAGATCAGTATGAATATGCATGTTCAGTGGGACATTAGTCTGTAGTCATTAAAATGTCAATTATATAATATGAAAGCTTAGAAAATGCAGATTTTCAAAATATGCCTCTTTTTCTCTTAATATTTTTGGACTTATGCAAATTGTGTTTATCTAATCAATGTTAGTTTTTAAGGTACCTATAAGTGGATTAAAATGTTGACAGGAAGTTTGCTGTCAGAACAGTTGTCCCACTAGTGTATTTGCATTTAGAAAAATATGTCCTCATTTACTGCAAGAGAGCTGTTATTGTATTTTTTTTATTTGTTTATGTTTTATTTTTTCGGTTGCATAAATAATTCTGCCTTGAAGAGCATTGAATTCAATATATCAGTGCAGAGGGAAAATGGTACTTCAGTTATTAAAAAAAAAAAAATAAAGAAACAGGCTTAGTAAGAATACTCAATTTAGTTTTAAACCACAAAATAATATGTCTGTTATTAAAATAAGTGTAGAAATCCAGATGTATCTTTCTATTGCCCTCTGTAGAGATGTCTAGAGGAAACAGAATTAATTCTGAATATTTGTATTGCGGAAAATACAAAGAGACAGACTTTACATCTAAGAGAATGAGTGAACTTATAATAATGGATTATAAAGATAGTGTATATGAGCTTTATATACATGAGAGTAGCTGTGTTTCTGTGTCAGTCTATGTTTTACAAAAGATGCAATGAAATGAAAGTATCTACAGGCCAAATTTTAATCTCAGTTCATAAACTATCTGGATTCATCCAGAGCAGTTCAGTTCATGTGAAATTGTACCTATGCTGTTGAAACTGCAATATGGCTTTTGTGTTTGATATGTGCTTTTCCAAAGGAAACCAGTTATATGTTCTATGATAAATGTAGGTTTAAGGGATCATACGTATTACAAAGTCATCCAGCTTTCTATTCCCAGAGAATTAATTGCATCCCATTTCCATTTTCTCAGTGTCATTTCCCATATGAAATAGAAAATAGGAAAAACAACCATTTTTGGATTATTATACCCTGTTCCACACATTTCCTATTGGCTACCTATGGCAATTACCAAATTAAATCATTATTTCTTAATATAGAAAAAGATTAAATAATGTAGTCTGAGAAAAGTGCATTTAAAGCTTTCTGTTATTGCTATAATGATTCCTTCAGAGGTAGCCTATCATCTGCTATGTGTAAGAGGCCATAAACTGATGGCAAGCAAATTCCAATGAATCTTGGCTCTCACACAAGAGATTTGCTTTAGAAATTATAGATAAATTTTCTTTTCATTAACACTGGAAATAGAAGTTTGATTTGTAATGAGGTCAAAGGCATGAGAAGTGATTTACAGTATGCATAAGGAGTTAAGGGACTTCTGTATGAAGTAAATGAGAAAAAAATCCCATATTAAAAAATTAGTGGCTTCACCTTTGGAAAAATAATGATCATGTATTATATGGCTTTCTAAGCAAACTGTAAGTTAATATGTCTTTTATTTGCAGTGAAAGCTAATTAAACTTTGACATTGTAACAGACACTTTTTAAATCTGCCAGTGTAGGTGTCACTTACAGAAATACATTAAGTGCTTCTACATAACAATCTAATTAAAAATTAGTTAGTTATCAAAGCTAAGAATGTCATATTAATTGAGATATGTATTGATATTATACTTAATTTACCGCAGAGAGGAAGAAAAACTCAGCAAAAGGGGGCAGCTAATCCAGAGAAGTGTGGCTCTGCATTTAATCCAGGGAAAGCCAGTTTAGAGCTCAAGACAGGTTTGCTTCTGTTGGGTGTTGTGTGGTTGCAGAATCAGAAGCCAAGAGTTTAACTCTGCTGTATAACAAAGCATCCTAACCTCACTGTTTGAAACAGCATTTCTGATAACTAAAGTTAAAAAAAGAGTCAGGATAGAAAGATTCATGAAAAATCTTTGGCTTAGGAGGAAAAAGCAGATCTAAAACTGATAAGTTGAACAAATGATCAGCAGTAGAGCAAGTCTGGTTGAGTGAATGAGTGGCAGAGAAAGCTCAAAGAGGTGGATGTGGAATTAACTAAGTACAGCCAAGGTCAGATTTTAGTGTATGACTTAATGGAAGAGAATTTCAAGCTTAATAAAAGCCCTTCTTCACAGGAAGAAGTTGACAGCTGGGGATGCTGTCATCTGAAGAAATTGGAAGTACTTTGTTGAACTCAGGAGACTAACTCCCAGGAAAATGTTTCTTTGCAATTTAAGGGTTAGAAGCAGCAGATTACTCAGTGCTGGAGGAAAGCCTGAGCTACCAAATGACTAAAGAAAGTGACTGAGCATTCTGGTAATACTCTTTTTCTCCATTAAAAAGAGGGCAAGATCCCTTCATGTAATGACCAGATAAAAAAGCCAATGTAGAAAGTATCCCCTTTCTTCTGTTATTTTTCCTTTATAGGTTGATGTTTTCTTAGAAGATTTGCCTATTAGAAATCTAATGCTCATTCTTTGAGATCCTGAATGTTTGCTGCTTTAATGCAAATGCAGTTTTAAACTTTAATTAAGATGACCAAATTCCATCTTCATGTAGTACAAACTCCAGGAGAGGTGGAAGGAAAATGTTATAGAATTTATATCAAACATTTGACTGTTCTTTTAGTTAAATGAGCTTCACCCACCAGCTTCAGTCTCTTCTATTGAAAGTCATGGCTGCAAAAGCAACCTAAAATTCAAAGGATTTTTCCAATAGGCTTGTTGGTACAGTGACAGTGTCCTGGGCACCTCATTAAGAAAATTGTTTCTCTCTTACAGCAAAGTATTTTCTCTTCCTGTAATGGCTGGGCCCTGATTCAAGCTTTGCTTGTAATCCACCCATGGTTGTCAGTGCAAGTAGAGACCTTTGAGGTTGTATTTGCTTAACTCTTTAGTCTTGCATGTCAAGATAAGAAGCTGCAGATTGACATTAAAATATAGAAGGGGGGAAAAAGGAGGAGGGGGTGCAATGTGCACAGATAAATCTTAATTTCTTTTTCTTAAACAATTTTTCTGAAAATATGTGGTTTTGCATATGTTTTACTTCCTTATAAATAGATGTAGATGTTTATTTCTGCCTCGGAATAACAAAAGTCATGGAAGCTTATGTGTTTAGTAATACAGTAGTTCAGTCTAACACGCACTCTTGCTGATGCAAGAACTTGGAATTCAGAGCTTCTCAGCTCCTGCTTTTCAGTAGCAGGAACTTTGCAAATTATAGGGGAAAGTGTTTTCAAATTGGAAGTTAATAAGCGTTTTTGTGTTCTTGGCATGTACAGATCATTCATGACCATGTCCAAGGTAATCAAGTGAACTTGAATTAGTAACACTTCTGTCATTTTGAGTTACTGAGTGCTTATCAAAATCAGGAGCACGTGAAGAAGAGGTATCTCCTCAGTAGGATGCAAATAAAGATTTCTGAAGTACAGCAACAGCTAGGGGCAGACAGAAATCTTGGGTTTTTTTCTCTTTTTGGTAATAAAATGGTGGGAGAGTGGAGGTTGGAAGGGAGAACAGCCTCTGCTTGGCAGTCTAAAGGCCATGCTCCCACTGGCAGCTGAAACCTGCCCTTGTCCCTAGGAAGCTGTGTAGACCCATGGGAGTATTTGAAGAGTGCAGCTCAAGTAAAATATTGTTTAGGGAATTTAAACTTGATTGGTAAGCATGATAAAGTGATGTAACTGCAGTAGTAATGGAAAATTGTGTCAAATGAACAGAATCCATGTTTCTGAATTTTCTATATGGAACAAATCCATTATTATGACCTGTACTTCCCAGAGATTTTAGTTCATTGTCCAGCTGTAACAGAAAATAAATTATTGTCATCCTTTGTGGTAAAAGTTGAGGTTTATATTTTGGTCTTCTGCAAATTAGCTGCAAATCAAGCACTGAGTAATGCTACAATATTAACTTTAAAAAAAACCCCAAACCCCTTAGATCTTCATGTTTATGGGTTTATTTCTCTCTGTCATAACGGCATTATTTAACAAAAGCAAATATGTAATTTAAGACATTAAAATCACTTTTGGCTATAGTAAAAGGTAAAGTTGGTCCTTCAATATATACATCCACAGGGGTAAATTTCAGACAGCAAGACTGCATTTACTAAGATGTGTTCTGCTGTTATATTTCCTTTATTAACTCTCACTGGATCACATAAACGCACCATAGCAAGACTTCAGCCTAGAACTGAAAGCCTATAAATATTACTTGAGTTACAGAGTCTTTTGAGGTTGAGTTTGTAGGCCCCAAAGGAGGACCTGTGTGGTACCATAACCTATGCTCTCCTACATTCCTGTAAGGGATGCAGGAAGCAGCTACAGATGCAAATACTGGGAAATGACCTGGAGCTCTGAATGAAGTGTGTACAGCAGAGGCGAGATCAATACTTATAAACAACAAACTGTGAGGAGTGAGAAGCAGGATTCTCTGGTGTGAAGGCCATCTCTGTGCCTTTAGGTGAAACAACCTTCAGCTGAAGCTCAGAGAAAGTTGTGATTTCCAAAACAATAGGATACACAAGAAAAGACATAGGGCTTCTGTTTCTTATGCCATTCAACAAGATTTAGAAGGAAATGCAGCCAGAATTAATGGTCATTACCTGATGAAAACCAGACATCCTTGGGAATGGGCTCGTACAATCCAGGATAAGGCTAAATGCAATTAAAAGGACTCCACTGAGGCCAAAATGGCAGAAAAGCCAGAGGAAACAGATGGATTTTAAAGTATGGAATCATCATTATGAGGAAAGATAAAATTCCAAGTTTAATAGTTAAAAAATAGATGTATTTCCCTAGAAAGCATAAACAACTATAAAGAAGTGACACTTTATTGATTACTTGTAAAAAAGGAATTGGTGTTACTTTCTAATATAGAATTTGGGTTTTAGGTTAAAGAATGGTTGAGCAATTTTAAAGAATGATTCACTATTTACAGTAGTAGTAGTAGTAGTAGTAGTAGTAGTAGTCATAGTAGTATTTCATCTACAGGCCATTTGTAAGGCGAAAATTTTAAACTACCCCGCCTTTGATTGCACTTGCAAAAGTACTTAAACATTATTTCTTTCCTTGCTAATTCCATAACCATTGTAAAAATAAAGCACCAGATTCTCCTTTACTAGTTTCATTTAGACACTTGAAGGATCTTTTGCAATGGATCTCATAATATAAAAGGGCCCTCGACTGTCTGAAGCTCAGATTCATAGAATTCCCTCTAAGTTCACCTCCCTTATATTGCTATGGCATGTGGGTTCATAAGCCCTTCTGTATAAGCTTAAGTTAGAAGCAGGAACAATTGTGTAGATTAGTATAGTGGGCTTCAGTAAATGCTGGTGCAATGAAATGCAATTAGCGTAATATTTATGAAGAATTAATAGGTGCTTTCACTTAACACAGGAGGAAACAATATAAAATTATTGTTATTAGCCCTGGAAAAATGTTGGTATTACATATTTATAAAGCCTGCACATGGTAAAAAAAAAAAAGGTTGTCAAATTACTTTTGAAAAGCTTTATGAATTTGCTTTTGATAAGCAAATGGCAGAGTGACAATACGATTTAGCAATTTATCCAGTATATTAGAATTCATGGGCTACTTGGAAGTTTTGCCCTCAGGCAAGACCCATAGTAGTTGCAGGGAAGTGATTTATGCATTGTAATAAATGTTACTGCTCAATCTGTTTGCTTGTTCAATGGTTAAAGTCCCAAAAGAAAAGTTTATCTCAAATTAGGACTGGCATGCATTATCTGTCAGCTTTATATAGTACTGTAAAAGTCATTCAGCTGACAGAAATATTAGCAGAATGTTTTATAGATTTTTGTACTGGATGAATCCTTGCATTGGTGAGGAGAAGCGATGGGGCTGTGGTGCTGTGCTGCAGGATTAAAGTTGCGTGTAGATGAGTAGTTTCACTCAGTGGTTCACTGCAAATGAACATCTGGACTGCATATTGGTTCCATGTGTGCAAATGAGATCAGCCCAAATAATGACCAAAATCAATCAGGCTTCAGCCTAGATGTACACTGGTAGTGATTTGTTAGACAACCAGAATTGGCAGCACCTTGCATAATTTGGCACCAATTGACAAAGATTAGACTGTTTTGGGGCCTGAACAGTTATTAATTTGAACCCCACCTCCCAAAATATTTTGCAAAGTAAAATCAGCTGTGGTTTATTTGTCCCTGCCCCCTCCTTTTCATACCAACCCTAATTGTTTTAGACAAACAAGTGAGCTTGCGGCCTGTTCACTTTACACAGGAAGACATGAATTCTTTGATCCATACAATATTCTCTAGTTCAACCTTGGAGCTATTTACTGAGGAGATTTATTTGCAGACAGACAGTAAAGCAGCTCTTTACAAATGGAAATGAGTTCAGCTTCTTTGATTTTCTGGCTTGAGTTTCTCCCCTCCCATAGGATTCGTATCACAAAACAGTTAATAGGTATCTGCACTGTTTCCTGTTTGTTGAAGAGGAGCACAAACAACAGTCAAAATCACACAGAGTCTGTAGAGTTTTTTTGAGCAGTGTGTACCACATCTGGATGAGAGCTGGGACAGACACAGGGTTTGGACTAGTTTGCAGTTCAGGCAGGGCTTGCTGTCTCACCAGCCTTTTGACCAAAGATATCCTCACTTTCAAATCACTTTAGATAAAAAAGGAAGGGGGGAAAAAAGAGAAGATATTACATTAAAATGAATTAAGTTTCATCTTGTGTTTCTGTGAATTCCAGTTTCATGGTAAAAAAATGGATTGGATCAAACCTCAGGCAGATATGGGCACAAAGTACTACAATACATGCTTTAACACAGTTATTAGGGGACTGTCATTGACCATACTGTAATTTTTCTAGGAAGTGGTATTTTTTTTGGTCTTTGGCTTAAGAACAGGGACACAGTCAGGCTGGGGAGACCTGAAAGTCTGATTTGCACTGTGTGAAGTGAGTGTAAAGCATCTGAAGGCAGTGAAACTGCAGTGATGCTGAATTGTTGAGTTGGAGAGGATAGTTTGGCAGTTCTTCACTGTTGATCTGTCTGGCATATTGCACGGTGCTTCCTTTGCCCATTATAAATTCAGAATTGGCGTTATGGACCCTGGAAATAATCAGGGTGTTACAGCATGTACTCCCAAGAATAATTTTTTATATTCTTCTATGAGTCACTTTTAATTGTTCAGTAATTCTGTACATTCCTCTCCCAGGGGGTCTATTACTTTCTTCAGGGATCACTTCAAAAATGTGACTTACAGTACCCTTTAGGAACACAGAGTAATTTGTGCTAGAAAGTAAGGAAACTGAAACTCTAGGTGGAAATTAAATAGGTAAAAAGTAATCACCTGGCCAGGTCAGGAGGGTTAACCCTCCCCTGACAGAAGCATGAGGGAATCTTTAATGGTCACAGGTGGTGGGAAATTCTCCTGACTTAAAGCAGGAGCGAGATGTCCAGCAGATAAGCAGAACGTGCTACCATGCTGAGCATGGTTTAGTGCTGGGATACCATGCTGAGGCACAGGTTTAGTGCTGGCCCAGGAGATCATCCATTTCTGCTGAATTGGCTGTGATTTCAGTTACATGAGATCAGAAACCAGGCAGAGAAATGTAGCGTACCTCTAACGCTGTACCCTGCTGGGTGTCCCAGCATTGCACAGCGATCTTTCTCTCCAGCTCTTGCCCCTGCCTGACCTTGCATTGCTTTTATGTTCCAGTGAGATCAAACAGGATGGCACAGAGTGACAGGAATGTTTGCTTTGCTTCTGTGAATGGGCATTGCTTGAGATTCATGTGGTTCACAGTCCTGGGCTGTAGAAATAACTGTTTGGTATGGAGAAGGGTGGTAGGTGTTGGTGATTTGACTTGCCTTGCTAATCTCTAGTATCTATGATTCATCCGTTTGGGAAAAATCATCACAACATTATCAGGGATCTTCGAATGCAAAGCTTATCATAACTGAAGGGGAGATTGTGTCAAATACAGTTACTGCATGCCTATGATGCTTTTCCCAAAATAAATATCTTCTGTATGTGCATAAAGATATGTGTGTCTGCCTAAAAATGTTTATATGCTGCCTAAATTAAACTCTAGGTGTTAAACTATGGCAGTTGTGGTTTTGTTGGAGAAATTCAGGAAATTCAAGAAATTCTGCTTATAATCTGCCATTTTCCTTTCGACTGCTGTTGTTTGGTTTGAGAGTATTATTAATGACATCCAACTGGCATATATTTCAGTCAGTGGCAGAGTACATTTCCATGAATGCCTGTGCTATGTGATTAGCATCAACCTGCCCAGAAAAGGACAAACTAAGGCACCATGTTGTGCTATCCATATTAGAAGAATAAAATCAACCCTTAAAACGTTGTTACCTTGGGGTAATGTAAGAATCAGGCTTTCTGTGTTATGATAGCATTTTACAATGAATCACTAACTCCTCTTCCTGTGTGATCTCTGTATTCAGTTCATTATGCTGCGTGACAGAGAATAAAAGGCTTTATTCTTCGTAATATTTGTATCACTAAAGTGTTTTTTGTAATCAGTAATTTGCTTCTTTAAAGGTATGTATTTCAAACTATGGACATGCCTTACTGTGGCTGACTTTTTCCATGGCTTGTTTTTCATAATGAAAATGTCTTTTCATGTGGGATTTTCTTGCCTTTGTTTCTTTTTTAATTTAATGAACACCTCACTGATGCTGGCAAGTGGCAATATGTAAATGAGATTTAAAAAAAACCAAAACAATGCTAACAAGGATTAAAAGAGATATTCAATTTTAGAACATTTAGAAGTGTTTTTATAGTTGTTACTTTAACATCTTAAGGAGAGGAAAATCGATTCCTATATGTCTATCCAAAGATGCTGCACTGATCACTTAGACTAGTTTGATGGCTGCAGGTTTTCTATAAAATCCTGAATCAAGGCACCACAGTCTGATTGTACTGGAACATATCTTTTTAATGATAACAGGTTCAGATATGAAAGACAGGAGATTATATTAATTCCCAGTAGTTTAGATGTTTATCTGTAACCCTGGATTTGGTTACAGGGGAGTTCAAATGAGTTGCACCATCAGAGCCATTAACACTACGATGATGCTTCTCTGTGGCAAGGGGACATATTTGTTTTCATCATACTCACCAGGGTTTCTCCAAGATCGTGGCTGCTGTGACATTGTAAAGCCTTTACAGCAGCTTCCTGCAATAAAGTTCACCAGAAACAGTAAGACATCGATCCCATCACCAGCAGTATTGCTATGCAGCATGTCCCACTGCAGCTCCTCCTAGGGAGTGTTTGTTGCCCAACTCTGGGTTCGTGTATGCAGTTCAAAACAGTAGGAATTGCTTCATCCTCGGAGATTCTTGAATGCTTTCCCTTGGTTAGTCTTCTCTCTTGCCTGTGCCAGATAGACATTTCTGTAGCTGTTTTCTTCAAAAGCACCCATAAAGAAATTTTTGTTTGGCTTTGCTTTTCATTCTGTAAAACAATCTTTCAGCAAGTAAGGATCTGAAGAAAAGAAATTGACTTAATTAATACATGATGGGAAATGGTGCATGTATATATGTATCTAGAAACAGAAAACAGAAAAAGAACTCTGCAGTTGTGTTTCTAAATGTATTCAAAGTCTGCGGGGTGTAGGGAGGAAGGGGCAGCAGTGACTTTCTGCAAAGTAACTTTATAAGGAATTTCCCTTCTGGGGCCTGACATTGCTTGGACTCATGTCCTCGGAAAACTCACTTAGCCCTCTATTTTAATTTTCCATTCAGAAGATGGTATTAAAAATACCTCCTTCTTCAATTGCATGGAGAAACTGGTGTCTGCAAACTTGCTGTTCAAGGGGACAGGAATGAAGCAAAATGTTAGCTTCGCTCTGTGATCAGTTTTTGTAGCAATGTTTTCATGCCTCTTGTGCAAATGTTACTGCTGTGAGGGCGTGTGTTGGAGCTCTTCAGCTCCGAAACAAGTCCTGACAGGAAGGCTCTTGCCAGCTGCTCCTGACAAGATGGTGAGTGGTTGCTGTGCAGTGTTAGGAATGCTGACTGCTTGTGTCCAGCTGAAGGTTGTCCACAGAGAATGACAAGGCCAGCTCTGGTAGCAGCCTTCTACCAGGTGTTGTCTCCTCTTTATAGCTCAGCTTAAGCCTTACTTCCCTCCCCCCACCATGTGTGTGTCACCATCGTTGCTACTGGAAACAAGTAAAACTTGGAATTCTGAAGAGATTTTAAAAAATGCCCCAGAGTACAGAGATCAGATGCCAATGGCAGCAGTCAGAAGGGAGGATCATCTCCCTGCGAGGGTGTGGTCTGGACCATGAGAGACTTTCCTTCCTGGCACCACCCTCACCAGAGTTTCCAGATGAGCTGATGTTCAAGCCATCATCGGCTGCAGCGGCGGCCCCAGCTCGCAGCTGCTGGCACATGCAGGAGGAAGCACTCAGCAGCCCAGACACACTTCCTTACCAGTCCCCCCATGGTTTGCATGTCCCACATGGAACTGCCTTGGGTTCTGGTGCAGCAATTAGGGATCTCTTTAAGAGGTGTGGCTGAAAGAAAGAAAGTACTTCAATCTTTTTATTTTTACTGTTAAGAATTTTACGCCCTAAATGTTTGCTCTTCCCACTAAATTATTTCCTTTTATGCTGTATCTTAGACGTTGCAGTCCAATTTGAGAAGAGCAAAAGCTGTTGCAGTGTTCTGGAGGGAGGCTAATGCTTCTGCAGCACCCGGGCAGGGCAGGCAGCTCTTTTGCTTCCAGACGAGAAGATTGGTACAGAGCTGCTCAGAGAGGCCAAACCTCAGTTTCCTACTCTTATTCAGAATTGAATATTTCTGATACAAGTACTAAGCTTTAAGTTCACCAATCCTGGCACCCGTGGTGTTTGGTTGCCTCCAAACAGCTTTTAGGAAGGCAGTTTGGTACTGAGATAGCTAAAATCTGTCTTATTCTCCTTATTTTTAGCAGCCAAGTCCATTTCTCCATGCAGCTGTTGAGCTGCCCTACAACTCTATCCTATATACTGGAAAAGATAGCATGGCCCTTCTTCCCTGCATTGCCATCTCTGCAGCCTCTGGCAAACGCTGTGGGTGTGAGGCCCTTGCAACTTTGTGATCTCCAGTGTTCCAATGAAGGCAACATTTCTCCTTCTGCCTTCCGCTGTAAAATAGTTACCCATGCATTGACTGTTTATTTTGATGTGTTACGAGCTGCTTAAAAAACTGGAAGAAGCGAGTGCTGACTTGCAGGGTGTCAGCAGCCAGGTGGGCAGCTGAACCCTGAGCTCTTCCAAATGCTGTGTGCAAATCCCTCCATCCTTTCTTGCACCATTTCTCTCTATACTTGTAGAGTTTCAGATGTTCTGCAGCCATATGTATGTCTGAGTTTTGTTTTCTATCCTGCTCAAACGAGGTGGAGTGTCAGCTTTTGTAGGCAGGTCCTATTGTGATGGTTGCTCACAGTTGGTATTGGGAAGTATGTCCTTTTTCTTCTCCAGATGTTCTGTGCTACCAAATAAGGGGAAAACATGTGTTTCCCAATGCTGTGATAAGTCAGAGGTATAAGTTACAGCTTTACCATATTGAGAAAGGAATGCAAAGCGCACCCTTCTCTATCAGAATAGAATGTCCGAATGTTTAGACTTGAGCTATAAGACATGGCAGTATTCACTAAAACAGGCTGCATCTCTATACAGAGAGGGAATAATGTCCTTTTTTTGCCTTTTAAATTTGTCTTTTGCATTAAAAGTATTTTTGTTAGTTAGATTTCTCATTAGATACAATTCTGTATTTTGTTCTTGTTCTCCTTGGCTAAAGTCCCTCTACTGAATCCAACCAAAAAAAAACCAAAATTGTATCAGCTCATTTTAGTTAACTTGCTTTTTCATATCATTTTTCTAATTTCTATGAAAAGCTGAATTTACTTTAGTTAATAATAAACTATCTAAAAGGGGGCACCGGAAAATTAAAATAAATAGAACTAATCTGTTCATCAGCTTGCTGTTAGTTTCATTTTTTTTCCTTTTCAGCATTTGTTTTTTCTTGTTTGGCTAAATGTACTGTCTTCTTTTAATGGAGTAAACCCAGCTCTTTTTTGTTACCATGCTACCCTAAAGCAGGAAACGAGCTTTAAAAAAGGCATTATCAGCCAAATCAGCTACAAAATATGTTGCTAAGTTTCTAGTTTCTAGATAGCTATTAAATATATAAAAACAGAAACAGTGACTGGCACTAAGAAGCCCAAATCACCACAAAATCTGAAGCATTTCCTTCTGCCAGGATGTGGTGGATGTCGGGGAACTCTGTTAGCTACTTTTTATCTTTACTGAAAGAAAAGCACGAGGAGCCAGAATAAAGTTTGGAGATGTAACATAGCCCATGGTAGCCCATGCTTTTTCCATAAGCAAAGGAGCCATGCCAGGGCTCTCAGAAGTGTCATTCTGGGTGAGCACCAGTCACCTGTGAAGCTCATAGGTACCTTCAGTGGTGTCCAGCATTGTGTCTCCAGGGCTGAGGAAAGCCTCAAACAGTTGTGGACAATCCTGGAAGCAGGCGTAAATTTCTTAAGGTGCCTTTCATCTGTCCTGGTTACAGCTCACAAACAGAATAGGGATCAGACACTCCTTGCTGGGCTGAGACTACAGGCTTTGTGGTGCTGATGTCCCCACAGGTACACCAGTGCCAAAGTGTCTCTCATTCCCATGGGAGGAATGAGATGGTCCCAGAGGGGACCCATCTTTGGAGCAACTACAGGGTTGCTCTTGCTGCTGGCCCAGCTGCCGCATTGAAGAAAAAAAAAAAAAAGAAAGCCACTGATGGTAACTGCAGTGCCCCTGCCAGCACATCATCTCTCAAGGCAAGGACAATGTGTTTCCAGCTCCAGCAGGACCTTCAGTGGCAGATGTTGCCGTTGTGCTGTCTCATTGGTCTGTCCATCTGCTGAGCAGTTTGGTTTCTGGAAAAGCAGGAGAAGACTGGGAATTGTAAACAATCCAAAGATGTAGTATGGTCACAGAAGTGCTGATGGGTGCTGCAAAGAAAGCATTTTCTTTTTGAACTGTCAGCGCTGTCTGTGGCTTGACACAATATTTTATCTTCATTTTAAACTTTTTACTCATTATTAAAATATTTAAATTGGCTGGTGTGAAATCCTGTAGGAATAGTAGGAGTTTATTTCAGGGCAGTGGTGCTTTAAAGAGCCCCATAAGCAATAAGCATAACCATGTATGGAGGCGGCAGGGATCAGTCCAGAGGAAAACTCACTGTCAGTTCAAATGTAATCCATATGTTAAAACTATAGGAAGTGTGTATTAGTCAGATGGTTGGGCTAATATCAAGGAATGTTCCCTCATGGGAGACCTAACTTTCAAGCTCACATAATGATAAGTAAGTACGTTACTGAAATAATCTTCAATGTGATGTGGGGCTTAAGAGTATTGGTTTGGAAATTATGTGACATTTTCCCAGGTAATGGCCTTAGGTAATTTTGGGGGGCAGTGAGAAATAGTACTGGCCCCTTATCACACACACACAAGCATGCACACATTAAATATGAACCCTTCTGACACTGGTCTAGGGAATAGGGACATGTCTTTATCTGCTTTCCAAGTGGATGTGCTACATGGTTGCACCTCAGGAACAGGGATTGACAAACTGTGAATGTGATGCAGTATTTACTGCGAAATCAGACATGGAGGCAGCTTGGCCATTCCCTTGCCTTTCCTGCAGTAATGTCATAAAACTAGCACTGAAGTGCTAGAATTGCAGTTGGATGAAAAAATAGGTGGTTGAAAACTAATGGCTGAAAAAGCTTTTTTCCCCCTCTACTTTTTCAGATAAAATTTTGCTCCCAATCTGTGTTCAATTTTGCCTAGTTTTAGGTCAGCTTTAAATGAGGTGCAAATTTGCAAAAGGAACAGCAAATGGCTGCCGTTGAGACAAGCACAGGAGGTGGAGGCTGTGCAAGCATCGAGCAGGTTGGGGGCACAGGAGTGCCTGTTTGTGGTAGAGTTTCTCTGAGAGTCAGAATGCAGTTCAACACACTGGGATCAAGTTTTCAAAGTTTTCAAAACAGTTCAGGGATACTAGGTAAGGGGCTGAATTTTGGGCTCTCAGGGATAATTTTTAGGATGCTAGTGGGAGCTGAGCTTCATCTCAAATACAAGTTCATACCAAGATCTTCATTCAGGCAATTGTCAATAAGTGAGAAACTTCGGGTAAAAGCGAGCAGAAATATGCGGAGATTATTTTTTTTTTATTCCTCTAACAAAGAAGGGCCATATTGCCAGTATGTCCAGTCTGCCAAAACAATGATTATTTATTGCATTCGGGATAGTCGGGATTGGAGGTTTTGTCCATCCTTGTTTGCTATAAATGCTCTTTGAGGATGAAGAACTTCAGAACATTGCTCTTTGGACATGGAAATAACTTAAAGCAGAGATCCAGCAACATGCAGTTTTTGATGTGAGGTGGTGATTGCTCTTAAAATCTCAGTAGTGATGCAGCTTGACACTCAGCTTTTGGGATAATAGATAAATTATTCAAGCAACTTCAGCCAAACTTTTTTATTTTTTTAAATATGTCATATATCCTGTATATTTGCTTCTGCTGCAGATTCCAGTGATAGAAAATCATGGTAATATTTACTAATCAATTTGATTGCATTTGACACGGTAGGCTTATAAAGTAATTCTTTAAGTGACTTTCAGTTTAAAAAGTAGGAAATCCTTAATCAGGTCAGCAGCAGCCTGTCTTTACCTCTTCAACAAATACAGTGAGAAGCTGCTGGAAGATTGATGATGATGATTAATATTTATTTATTTATATTACTATAGTTCCCCTAAAGCTCATGTTCCTCTTTTTGCTATGAGTTAACAAAAAGCATTTGCACTTCCAAATGTTTACAGTCGATGCAATATTGCCTCAGAAAACCGCCAGTCTCGGTAAATGCCATCAGAATGTCTGCTACAAGTTCTAGCTGCTTCAAACTTCTTGCCTTAAAAAAAACCAAAACCGACTCAGTATGCTCTCTCTACTGGTATGTTAGTTCTATATTGGACCTTCTTTCTTAGCTACCATCTCCAACTGCAGCTGTAACATCATGACTGAATTGGAGCCTGAAAAAAATATAGAGTAGAACCAAAGGCAAATTGTCTCTGAGAACATCATGGCAAACCTCTTGCAAAAGTGATGTTGTATTTTAATACCATACAGAGAAGAACTTTGGATGAGTTGTATGTATGCACATACTAAATTTATTAGAGACTTTTAATATTCTACATCTCTCCCATCTATACAAAATAAAAAAATTCTAAAATATTTTAGCTTGCAAAGGATAGGTGTTAACTTTGGGTATTTTTAAATATTATTCATCAGCTGTAAAAGTGGTATTCAACATCATATTAGGTTTACATTCAGAAGTATCAAGTACAATACCAACATTATAAGAGATTACAGGTTTTTTTCAGGTCTGCATTCTTTTTCATAATATGGGAAGACTGGTGCTTTTTTTGTGATGTTGCCATTCTTACTTCTTTCTTGAATCATGTCTCATATTTATGACATGTCACAGATACTTCAGAAAGACACCTAAAGTAAAGGAAAGTTGTGGATCCATTACTATAAACAAACCAAATTTGACAGGAGAGAAAATTAATGTATACATTTCCAAAGAATGGTAATCGAGAGTAATGACCTTTTAAAATCCTTGCTATTTCAATGATATTAATGTCTAAATTATGCGCTGAATTTTTGCTATGTTTTGCTTTAAAAATGTGCAAAGTACATTTTCAGATTTAAATGGCACCTAAGCATATTCTTACAGTTAATCTGATTTAACTAAAGTTTCTTAACTGAATGATTATTTTATGACATTTCCCTGAGACCTTTGTTTACTTTATGTTGAAGTAAATATTTTTGTCAAAATGAACTAAATAAGAAAGAGTCTGAGGATAGAAGATTGGGAAAGTTACTTTCCAAACTAGCAGTCTCTGAAAGGATGAGAGCTGAAGAGGTGGTTGATAGTACCTCTACTCCCCTCATCAATGAATCCCTTGCCCACATTCTTCTGGAGCACCCCTCTTCAGCCAGTACAAATTTTCCTGTGCTTAATCCATGATTTGCTGTTGCTTTTTCTACATCATCATCATCATCATCATCATGCTGCCCACAAGTTTCTCTGTATATTGTGCAACTCTCTGTTATGTGCCGTCAACAGGAAACAGATCCATCACACAAGTGAGATTAAAATCAGACATGGGTGTTCCAATTTATTATGCATCACCACTCAAGTTTCTCTGGTCTGGTTTATTTTTTGAGAGCTGAGTTTAAGAAAAATCTCCCTTTCCTTTCTCTAAGTGGTTAAAAACATCTCAGAAAAAAGAGAAGTTGGTAATTCACCATTGAAGCAGTCTGAGGTCAATAACACAGCATTACTGAAACTGCATATTGATACTCATATGTCTGAAAATATATCCAGGTCATACTGATTTCTCTGGCACGGATAAAGTGTCATCACACAACTTGTCCTCTCCACTCTTTGTCCTGGTTCCATAGGCCATGTTAAATGATTATTTATCACCCATGCTATGTCCAACTAGTTCAAATTACCATCTGAATGGTGCCTGTGAGTGTCTCTACTTTCTGCATGCCAGGGTCAAAATACAAGTTCCCAGCATATAGGTTTCTGACTTGAGTCACTGTTATGCCATGCAGAAACCTGATGATTTTCCAAAGTTTCCACTTTCTCTTGCTGCTCTGCTCTGAATTTTGCCTCCTCTCCACCTCCTGGCAATATCTAGGCTTATGATTTGAAACAATTCTTCATATAATATATGGTGCTTTCTGAAGAGTGTAGAGCAGAAAGTGTTGTGATCACCTGTCAGGAGAAGAAAGTCAAGATAATCCTGACCGCAAGGCTGTATGACAGCAAACACAAGCACATTTTGACTGACAGACATAAACAAACGTACATTTATAGGCAACTTTTCTGAAACATCTCCAACCGTTTTGGCCAGTGAGGTACCAATGGAAACAAAGACTATTCCTGTCAACAGGAACTCATAATAAGTAGAGACATATAAAGATGTAGAATGGGAGCTGTGTGGGATTTTGGAGGCGGAAGTGGATCTTGGTTTGTTTGGGGGTTTTTTGTTTTCTTTAATGAAGAGCTGATGTATAATTCTCCTCTTTTCTGGTTTAGGTTATATTGAAATCAATAGAAAGATTCCATTATGGAAAAATGGGAGCTGGATGAAATCTTCAGGATGGGACTAATTATTACGTCATCTGTGCTTTGTTTCTCCTAGTGAACTGGTGTCTTCTAGGCGGGTTGCAAATTAAGTTCTGAGCTCTTTCAGGAAAGAAAGCAAAGCACTGAAACCTCTAGTTTAGCTTATCATTATCTGAGCCTGACATGGGTAAATAGCAGTCACTAAACCACTGAATAGAGTTGTGGAAGTGCATGAAATCTTTTAAATTATGTAAAATATTAATCATGAGAACGTACTTCTTTTTTCACCTATAGAATGATTAATTTTCTTTTATTAGGTATTGATGCTGTGAAACATTTACTTTTGCTGCCAAAAATACTGATCTATATATGTGTCAAGTGTATATACATACAAACACTCACACACACATATATATATTTAATATTTTGTTACAGAGGTATGTTCATACACACAGAGCAATTTCTCAGCAGTAATGTCCTGAAAGTAGTACAGCTTCTTTGCCTCCAGCACTGTCTTTTGTTTAGGGAAGCAATCATTGATATTCAAAACACATCAACAGTTGTATCAGGCTGAAAGTCTCCCTGGTTCCTCACTGCCCCTCTGTCTGTGTCCAGGCTGGGATGGTTCTGAGGGTGGAGGGACTGGGCAGCAGGCAGGTGTGGGGTTACCCCTTAGGCTGGGCCGAAGTGTTGCCCTGCCCTGAAAGAGCAACTTTCCATGGTTAAGTTGAGCCTTGTAGTAAGTGCTATATAAATGCATCACTGTGCTTTAACAAAGCCTCCATCACACCCACGTGAAATGAGCCTTTGCTGTAATGTGTTTTGATATCAACTGCTTTGGGGTTTTTCACGTTTCTCATAAAAAGGGTGCTAGGAAAACAATGGTTATGTCTACCGCCGTATAGAAAATGGTGCTAAGTATCACCCCATGCAACTGAGGCCAGCTCATGTATTTTAGTAGTTTTAAACTGCCTCAGTTTCCAGAACAAGATGACTGCATCCATACTGCCTTTTTGGGAGTGGTCCTTGGTCCATGCTAGCTCCTGAGAGTAATTTTTGCTAAACAGGATAGATATCATCCCAGTGATTTTTTTTTTCTCACACAACTGCATAATATAGATAACTAAGCTCTACTGTCTGGAAACATTTCTTGGCTCCATCTAGAAGAGAGTTAGCCAGTGGATTTATCCTCCCCGTAGAATTTAGACACAAGTCTCACATAAATTGATGGGATTTACAAGTACGTTGCTCCACTGGAGTTAGCTCATGGTCACACAGAGACTTCATTTATTTCAGTTTGTTTTGTAGTATCCAAATGCACACAACCAAGCATAAAAACTGCTGCTAAGAAAACAGGTCCTTTTTGAGTCAATTATGCTGCTGTGATTAATCAGTTCTGGTCAGGTTATGGAGAAAGTCAGTGAATTTGTAGGTGGAAATGAGCAGAGTTATGGTGGTGAATTGGGATAAGAGAGTGGAAAAAAAAATGTGTACTTTTTATGGAGTAATTATGTACACAAAAACACATTTTCCATCCCTGTTTCCCCCACTCTATGCTTTAATTTTTCTTGACATTGGATCCATTATGGTATCGTATGAGTTTCGTCACAGAAGTAAATAACAGCTTGTTTCCTTGGGAGCGATTGAAAAACAGAGTAAAAACAGCACTTACTGTTTTTGAAAGTTGTCACATTGTCATGGCAGTGAAGTGTTGCATCATGTTGCCATGACAACTCAAATTATAAAAACTGATTTAAAGAAAAATAAAAGCAGTGTTCAGTGATGAAAATCATTTAACATTAAAGGTTTCAGCTTTTATATTCTATCCCTCATTCTGCCTCTCTCCTTTATTTTTTCTAAGAAATGGGCAACATTCAGGACTCTCAGCAAGTAAAGACTTGGAATACACAGAATACACAGAGACTCAGGCAGTCTCTTTTTTTTTTTTTTCTTTCTTACTGAGACAGAGAGGGTGCAAGAATTGAAATGTGGAGGCAAGCACATTACTGGACCAAACCATCACTCTCCAGTACTGGGGGAAAGACAGAATGTGATAAAAATGTGATTGTGCCTATTTGCACAATCTTCTCCCAAGTAACTGCTTCAAATACATATCAAGATAAACAGATATCACACAGTCTGGATTTGTCAGGGATAAACAGCAGTGAGACTGCAGCATGTTCGACCTGTTTAGAGATTCTGGTGGAATTTCAAGAGCCCTCAGCAATGACCTGTTTCTGTTTCTCCCATCAAAATCAAGGAGCATTTACTTATTGTGCCAATGGTTGGAGAGGAGAAGTAGGTTAGTGCTGACCACTATTGAAATCCCATTCTTTTTGTAGAGTGTGCTTAGAATGAATCATACTGTTTTGAGGAGGGGATTGAACCTCAGTATCAGGATAAAATAAACAAATAAAAAAAGGTAAATTGTGCAGTTCATCAGTTTGTGTAAAATAGCTGTCACAAAACTCTAAATGCTCATGTATAAACTGCAGACCAGCAGTGAAACTACTTGTTCTGAGCAAGGTCAAGCAAAATTTGATTTATCACTGTGCAATCGGCTTGTATACATTGTTACATGGCTTTATGCAATCCTTTTCTTGCATTTATGAAGGGACGGATGTTTATACATGTATCTGTACAGTCATTTCTGCTTCTCCTGCTCTTACCCAGACTTGTCAGCATTTCAGCCTGTTTCAGACAAATTTACAGATGTGACGAGATAATGTTCCTGGATGTTTCAGGGAAACAGACTGCCTTGTGAAGAGATCCTGTCCTGGGAGCTTTCTGCTCCAGGGCATGCAGCAGGAGCTCCTGGGATGTCTTCAGAAAGAACTCATATAGGAAGCAGCTCTCATAAATGCCCCACATATGGGAGGACCTCCCTGTCAGTCGTTGGAAAGATGTATAGGTGACCAGTTTTCATTCATTCTCACAAACCATCAAGTTTACCTGGGGAATGACACACCAAGTAGAAATGGATTGCATGACATGAAATCTTGAGATAGTTATAGACTACAGCATAAAGCATATCCCTATAAATGATATGGGCACTGATGTGGAGACTGTCTTCCACCATTAGCCATGCTCTGAACATTTCTTAAACTGTGTCTCATATTTGTGAACTGGGAGAGCTGCCATTTTTAAAGGCCTTTGGCTTGGGTACTTGCACAATATTTCTGAATTGGAACATTTGAAGTGTTTTTAAAATCGTTTGACTGTTACATTGAGCTGCCTTCCTTTTCACATTTCAGTACTTAAGCAGTTTCCAATAAAGTAAAAATAAGATCATAGTGGTAAGACACACTTTTTGTTCTCTTCATTTAAAATAGATCAGATTTTGTATTAAGTAGAGACACAGATTTTTTATATGTTAGATCTTAAAATTATAATGAAGAGCAGTCGTCTTAGGAACAATAAAAATTTATGAAATGTCACCTTAATTAATGGAACTTTCAGAAGTTTGCATGAGGGTCTAGATATGAAACATTTTGGTAGCCCAAATGAGAGGTGCCTCTACAACTGTAGCAGATAGTGGAAGACAATCTGTTGCCCTGCACTGACTGATGTGTTAGTCACTTCTCTCTCTCTATCTTTGCCAGAATCTTTTCAATCTTTTTAATTCTGTTTGATGCCTGTGCAGTGGCCTGACATGACCAGTGTCCTTGGCTTTACCCCTGGAGGGGAAAAAGAAAGAAAAATGTAAATACACCTGAGCACTGAGAGACTTTTAGTTTCACTTGAACTGTGTTGGTGGTGCAAATGTGGTGGTTTGGGTTGGATGTGGTGAACGAACATGGTTGTGAATCTGGGAGTTGTTTCCTGTGACAACCACCTCCACTGGCAGCATTTAGACTTGCTAGGAATGGAGGTGTAATTCTTTCCTTAATCCAACAGTAGTGGTGCATCTCTGTCTGAATTACACATATAAGATGGCAATGTGTAAGTTCCTGAAGCTCACCCTGCCTTTGTTCCTGCATCTGGAGCACATTGGAGCCAATATACTCCAGCTTTCAGAAGAGCAGTCCTTCCCTCAGTAAATTGAAGCTAAGGCTTGTTGTGCCGATTTACTGACATGACTGATGCTAAATTGGTGATTCACTGTTAATGTTTCAGCATTACTTTCTCACCCACCATCCGTTTTCTGTTTACTCCTGTGTTTAAGCTAGGTGGAATAATGTATGGCTAAGCTCCCATCACAGTTAGATGTATACGCTCTGAGTGAATGTTTATTAGTATCTGTTTTGGTGTGTTCATCTAGAATTGTTTATTACCGATCCACATTCCTGTCAACTCAGTGCTTTTCTTCTTAGATACTTTAAATGAAAAGAGAGCAATGTGGAAATCATTTCAAGGCTGATTTTTCACATGAACTAGCTGCTAACTAATACTGTATGTAACTTTTTTTGATCTAATTGCATTGAGCTCAGTCTATCTAGTGCTGTCACTCCAAATCACCATTTTAAGAGCCATGCAAGTTGTAGCACGTTTCAGGCATTAATAGTGGCCAGGTAGTATTATGCTGTTTTTAATGAATGTCTGTTTTCTATTCTTTGCTCTGCTTTCTTTGGAAAGAGGCCCATGTAACAAAGTATTAAGAAAACACACTGCTGCCCTGGAATGTGTATATTAGCTGCAGATTATTTCCTATTAGCAGATTAACTGCGAGGCTATTGGCTCTGAAAGGTCTTTGAGAGTATTTTGTTTTGTAACTGATTCAAGCCATGGGAGAGAATTGCCACCCTGATTGGGAAGAAGAATTAGCTACTGTTGCCATGGCCACTGGAGCTCACAGTCTCATTGTTAACTCCAGTGCCCTCCGATGAGATGCCACAGCGTGAGCTCCTTGGCTTTGTTAATGCACTGATAGAATAAGGGGGTTTGGGCAAGCGAGGAGTAGGCTGGGAAAATCTCCTGGGGAAGATGTGAAATGTTTGGGTTTTTTCTTTTTTTTCCCCTTCAAATTCGGTGTTTAATTTCAGACATGTTGCTGTTTAACGCTGCCCCAGTGCCGTTAGGCTGTGAAATCGCTCCCTTTTTTAGCAAAATGCTGCTCTGTGTCTTTGGGTAGGGAAGGGGCGAATCCCGCTCCCCTCCGCAGTGGAGTGCGGCTCCAGAGCAGGGAGAGGGGAATGGCGACAGCCACGGGACACACGGGGACACATGGGGACACATGGGGACACATGGGGCACAGGGCCTTCCTGCACTCGGGATCAGTTTTGTGTAGGGTTATAAAGCGCAGCAGGGCCTGGAGAAACCAGAGATAGGAGCCCTTAGGGCTCTTGTGAGCTACGCTGGCTCTACTGCTGGCTGACTTGCAGGCAAGGAGGGAGACAGCAGAGGCTTATTGCCCATTTGCCCATTTTCTCGCTTGGGTTTTAGGAATTGACATTTAAAGCTCATCCTTTAGAAATAATATTTTGAATACTGACAGGAAAAAAAGGAGAATAGAAAAAAGACAAGTTTTTAGAGATTTAATAAGGGCAAAAATTTATGAAATTATTTTCATGTATTTGCAAAATGACTAATCAGTGCTAGACAGGGCTCGTGTATTTTGTATATCTGTAACTCTGTTTTACGTCCAAGAAACAGTGAAAAATGTAGTATTAAAACTAGCAAAGTGAATCGTTAACAAGAAGTAATTATATTGATGTCTGCATTTGAAACACAACTCCTGAAATATATGTCAGTGATTTTAAGAAAAATGTTTAATTTTTTTTAAGTTTACTCTTCTCCCTTTCTCATCTTCGGTGTTAGTAGATTCACTCACCTTCTTCCAATCACCTCACACTCCTGAACTCTTCATTTAAACCATGTGCGGAAATGAGCCAAAAAGCCTAAGTCCACTGGCATGGTAATATGTTGGCATTGGGCATTTTTCAGCTCAGCAGCAGGGTGTGGATGATAGGCTAAGTACATGGATATAATGAGTGTCACACTGAACGCTGTCACGGGGCAGCCTCAGCATGGGTGGTAGTGGGGCTGTCTCACTGCAGCTCATGGGTTTCTATAATGGATATTTTTAAATGATTGCAGACTTATCCTGAGAAAATCATGGGAGGGATTATTAGAAAGACTCTTAGAAGCATGCACATTGTTCTTCACAGTTTCTCAGCAAGCTGTAGTTTTACAGTCAGGATATTAGCAGTGTCTCCCACTGCTGTAGTCTTTTGGAGCCTCAAGAAACAGGCAAGGCTATCGTTGCTGCAGAGCCTCCTCCTGCCCAGCATACTCCCTCTTCTATTTTATCCTTTCTTAGACGTGTTTTTCCTCTTCTCCTTCCAAATGTACTGCTGGTGAGTTCTCAGAAGCAATGAAGGCGCATGTTAAGGTGTGTGAATATGCACAAAAGCACAAGGGGTGTCAGAGGAGGGCCGTTTTGCTTAGCTTAGATCAGCATCTTCTGTAAATGAATGGAAGAGTTGGCAAGCAAACATCAGTATTCAGGGGAGACTTGGTTTAGATTGGCACCTGGGCAAGGTGACAGACAGTGAATTGTAGGTTGAGAATAAAGAAGCTTCAGAATTTAAGTGCAGCCTTGACCTCTGTACTTTCTTATTCAGCTTTACTTACTAGACTCCTGCCCATTTGGCATTTATTACTGCTCAGTAATCATTTGTCACATCAAAATGAATGGTTAATACATGCAGGTATAATAATAAGCTGCTCTAAAGTATATGCTGGTTCTGTAGCAGGGCAAAAGCTCAGCAGTTATGCAACTGATCCTTCCAATGTGAAAACGGGTAATTCTACCACGTAATACAAATTAGGGGAAAAAGGCTTAAAGCAGAAAATTTATTTCTCCTCTTAATTTCTCTAAAGTTTATAGGAGGGTTTTCAGGTCTTAATGCTTCTAGAAAATCTAAAACTCTTTTGTAGAATGTATTTTGACCCAAGATTCACTTCTAGATCACTTGCTGGTATAATTGAAATATCAATCAATCAATGTAGAATAAACTCTTTATCTTGAAAACATAGATAATACTGATCATAATAGTATGGAAATGGCAGATATCATTTAAGGCTAAGGAGGAGAATTGGCTCTTTGCTTTGATCTCCAGATAGTGGTCAGCAGTACTTTTCAGGTTACATACTAGGACTTTCACTGGGTAGACAACCAATCTAGAAAGAAAATAGTAGTCAATGTGCTGTTTAATCAGTCTGATTTCAATGAATCTAGTTTCAATTAATGCAATTTTGCCTAAGTTTTAAGGCATTAAAAAAAATTTAAAATGCAGACCTATCTGACGGTCCGCTAGGGGAAATAGTGTATAATCCTGTAGTCATCCTTTGAAATACAAGAGTTTAATTTTGCTCATTGCCTGAGGGAGATGAGAGTCTTAATCTGCAGAAAATTAATGAATTCAGATAGCATAAGGTCTTTGCAATGGATGCTTCATAATCTCTGCTTTTATTTATGCATTCATGTAAAAAATATATTCTTTGCAATGCAATATAGAGCATAGATGTTCTCCTGATAGCTACCCTGACTGAAATAACAATCTATCTCTCTATCTGTCATGTCATCCTAATGGTGTATTTGACCCAGACTACTTGTGATGGTGGAAATGGCAGTCCATGTTGCAGGAGAGCCAGCTCTCGTGTCTGTCTCGTTCTGGAGCTACAGTGCCAGGAGTGGAAGGGGATGTTCCAAAAGTGGTGCTTTTGTCCAGGGACTGGTCACAAACTCTTGAGACTTTCTGTGTACACATTTAGATAGGTAAATGTGTTCATCATCGAATTCTTGTATTTGAAGGGATGGAGGTGTATTTGAGTTCAGCAAGGTTTAGTAATTTTGATTTGATTCTGAGTTACAAATTGAGTGAAAGTTGGGGTTTTTTTATTTTTTTACTCAACAAAATAGCATCATATGATGTCTCTTGCTCTTGCTAAAGCTTAAGTCTTCTGAAACTGCATCAAGATCTATTTTCTAGGAGTTTTTTTTCCTGTTTGTTAGAGCATGAGCAAGCCCTTCCTTCGGCTTCTCTATCCATTCTATCCCTCCAAGAAGAGGAATGAAGTTATATAACTTCTCCCTTCATTTAGAAAAAAGTCTTCTATAATTTATTATCCAGAATCCTTAATGGTTTGATTTTCAGCTTCTGTGCAGATACAAGCACATGTGCTCTTTTAAATAAAATTATCCATGCTAAAAAGAAAAGGGATGAAGACCTTCCCGTCTTCTGTAATGAAATGTGACTCCTTCTCTGTAAACTTTGTCATGGAATATTTCTGTTTGCACATAGATACTGATTTAGCATCTTCAGAAGATGTTTGTTTATAATAAAAGATGTGGTGAACTGGTTTTGCTCTATCAACTCTCTACACTTGAGAGTACTGGCTTTACTTAGTAAGGGTTTTCAGAGATCTTTTGTGATAGAGCAGGCATACCACAGTCCTGGATTAAAATTTCAGAGCTGTGAATGTGATTACCAGTTTAATTACTTTTATTTTCTTTAGGGATAGAACTGACCCATTCTGTTGTATGCACAAGTATGTGTTGTTGTAGAGGATGAAACTGAAGAAATACTTAGGAAAGGAAAATGAAGAAGTACATGGAAATGTTATATTTCATAGCACTTAGTGCAAATACTTTGTAGCTACCATTGCTTAGAACAAATAATGTAATAGATGTACACAGGAAAGTTTTAGCTGCTGTTTATCTTTTGTAAATGATATAAATAGAGAAATAGAATTGGAGGCTTGCTCGTAATTGCCCTTTAGGACAGACTACTGAGTTCTTTGAGTTCTTTCTAGTGCTTTCAAAACTATCTGGGAGTGGGGTGCTCACACCTGGTAAGTACTTAAGGCCCTGTAAAGTTCATTTGCACTTGCACATGGAGGGAAAACCTCCCAGGCTATGATTTTGCACAGTGAATCATGGGTAGGAGAATCGAGGTGTTGAAAAATCTAATACAGAAGTTTTCTTGTGTTATTCAGGTATCAGGTAGGTAAAGAGCATTTCAAAAGCTCAGATGGCTTTCTAGATATATACAGCATAGTCAATATCTCAACATCACGTAGCCTCACTTTGGCTGACTTGTATCTATATTTGCCTAAGTTGAATAAGGAGTTAATAACATTTGCACTGCAGTTGGAAATACTCAAAAGTGCAACAGCATTTATATTTTATATTCATCTAATAGAAAAATATGTACAGATGTGAGAAGGTAAGTATAATAAATAATTGAGGAGGACATTAGAAAAAGAAATCAAAGCCACTTATATGCTTATTATCTTTTAATTAAAGATGCCTGAGTGCAGATCAGTGGAATTAATTCTAGTTTCCTTAATGGGCAGGGGAGGTGATTTTGTTCTTTTTGTAGTATAGCCTTGATGTCTGACTGCAAGTACAGGTGGGAGTACGTGTAAGTGATGGATAAGGCTGGTGGTTTATTCTGGACTGAAATGTTAAATGGGAAAAAGTTTTAAGAAGAGCTGCTTAAATGTAAGTACAGTTAGACATACAAATAATGTCATATTAAAAAAAATCTTAACGTGCATAGTAGCAAACCCAAATTAATAGTAATATTTACAGACTTGTTGGAACATGAATTTAAATATCTAACTTTCTGTAATGCAGTCCCAAGTGTCTAAATACCTGGTCATAAAAGATTGGTTGCTATTCATTGAGTTGAGAAAGAGCTTTGTCTGTGCACTGGCTTCTCATCCTGTACCAACTTTAAGTGCTAGCAAAGTAGCAGTACTGGCTGTACTGGAGTCACAGATGTTCCATGTCCACATAACCTCTTCAAGTAGATGATGCTTTATTTACAACTATCCTGCTTCTTTCTTCATCAAATGAAATAAAAAAATTGTAATGAATTGTTCACAGCCCAGTATAATGTAGTGAAGCATGGTGTGAGCAGCTCCTCTGAAGCTGGCCATGCCCTTCTCTTGCAGCTAATGCAAGTTACTGTGCCTGTGCATTGGTACAGGCTGCCTGGCACTGAACAGTTGCCATGTAGGCAGTGTCTTCTTGGGACCAGGAGGAGACAGATGCTGAAATCAGGTTATGTTCATGGGAAATCAGGTGAGTTCATTTTGCAAAGCCACAGGCATGGACACACCTAAAGGCCATGCATGCAAGCAGTGGAACAGCTAGAAACACATCTGATACTGCCTCACAGGGCTTGAATAGCATAGGAGAATACTGCATTTTTTATTTGAATGATCGTGACTCTAGTGAAACAGCCAGGCATTATCACAAAAAGTAACAGAAAGTTGAAGCTACCTGTACCAAAAGAGCTCTCCATCTTGCTGGGTTGGACACTACCTGTGCTGTGTGAGATGGGCAGGCTACAAATGGTGCAGTGGGACAAAAAAATCACAGTGTACTAAAGAAATTGTTGTGTTGTGGGGAACTCCTCACCTCTTGTATCTGCCTTGTCTTTATATGATCTTTAAAGTTATCTGCACATCTTAATATTCTCTTGAAATCACTAGAAATGTTCTGTAAATTGCAAAATTAAATTCTTAAACTATGCTTCAATGTCCTACATACTCACTAGAGATTCATACCAGTTCTTCACTTTGCCTGTGGACAAGGAGCAATTCATTTCCTGAAAAGTGTGCTAGCATACCTTGAGTATGAAAGGCAGCAACAATTCCTGAGCATAACTGCTCTCTTGTTGTGGCACAGACTGTCAGTCTTCGTCTTCTCTTCAACCCCTCTCCGTGTTAGAAACCAGGTAAGAAGAGTCATCAGCTTTGGAGATGATGATGATGATGGAAAGTCACTTGCAGTACCCAGGGCCATGGGTTTACTTTTTTCATGTAATCACCTTAGAAGCCATAGTCCACTTACAAAAGATTCCAATTATTTTCTGAAAATTGTAGAGTATCAAAAAGTGTGGGGACTAAAGCTGTTACTTAACCAGACTACAAAGAAAAAGTTGTTGTTTTTTTTTTCCAGGACCCCTAGGATATATATTTCTATCTATATTAGAGATAGAGCAAGCTCTCCTAAAAAGTGTGCTTCTTTCTTTATTAGTCACATCATTTTCTTAAATTCCTGCACTCATCTTTGAATTCTGCCCAGTGGATAATGAATGGATACTGGATGTGACAGTAACTGAAAATTATTTCAGTTTCAATATCTAACAGTGATGCTCTATGCCAACAGCGTGATGTGCCTAAACAGTGTAAGTAATGGATTTAAAAATAGGAGGAGTTATTGGATTTCCATATTAAAATCTAAAAGTAGTTCTTAAAAACTGCGAAACAGTTGGATTAGTTTGTGGTGATGAAAAATAATATCCTTACTGCCCTGAGGATGTTCAGATTAAGTTAATTTTACTTTATTAAAAAATAAAAGTAGCGCTTTCATGTTATTGCTTTGGAATTCTGAAAGCACTGTGTGATAAAACCCACTTTTTTTCCTTTTTAAAGTTATGAAATTTGTTATACAAAGAAAAAGAAAGTGGGTGAGAGAGATGATTCATCAGCTTGTGGTAATTGCTATATATTTTTCAGATACAAGCAAAATCTTTCATAATATTTATGGAACAATGTGCTGCTTATATTTTGTTTCTTTTTTACTTGATTTACAGAGGAATTATCCTTTAATGTTCACTCAGAAATAAAATAATTCCTTTGTTATATGGTTATTTGTGGACTATGGAGTGAAAACCTCTTAGGTTCAAGTAAAAAAGAATTCTAAACTAGATCTCCTTCATATGGAACAATTCTTTTTCATGTAAATGGGAATACAGGACTTGTAAGGTGGGTCACAAATGATGTTTCTTTTTCATTAAAAGGTGCATACATTTTTCTCAGAGTCTGTCGGAAAAGGAATCAAAAGAAAACAACATGATGTTTTGTAAGCCACCTTTCACACAACTCTCATGCCTTTAAAAAAAAATTAATTCTAGACAGTTCTGTGTGAAATTTCTAGTTGTAATGGTAGAAAGGTGAGAAAATTTGATGTTTAACAGGAAGATCACCACAGTTGGCAGCTCCACAGACTAGGAGGACTTGAATGCTTATGAGTTGTCTTGGAAAGAAATAAATCATGGAAATTTACCTTGTGAGGAATAATTCACTGCATGGACCTCATTTTTACAGGTTTTTAGTGTATTTCTGAAAGCAGCAAGACCTCTTTCATCTGACAAAATCTAAGTTCTCTACTACAAAGGCTTGTAGAACAAGATCTTAGCTCTGCACATAGCAAGCCTGTCATGTTCTCCATGATATATAAGCAAGGCAAAAGCTAAACATCTGTACCTTGAAATAAACTGCTTTCTGTCTTGTTACGTTGCTCTAGCTGACCTCTCATATCCAGAAAATGGCTCATTTTAAGAAATAATATAATTTTGAAATTAATACTATCATGTAAGTACTGCCAGTACCCTTTTTGGCAGTGGGGTTTGCATTAAGGGTCTGAAGCAAGTCTTGAACATTCTGTATTGAGAGGAGGTCCAGTCATTAGTAAAGTCATTAGAAACGTGATTCAAAGTGAGTGAAACAGTTTTCAGATTCTATAAAGGGGGTGACACAAGACATTAAGTGTGAATCCTGCCATAAAGTTATGAGAAAGCAGTGTGGTTTTCAGGCCCACTGAAGGAGCCAGCAGGTTACTCTGTGTGTAACTCCCTGAAGCAAGACTCCTCTACCATTGTACAGAATGATGTAGGTCTGCTGAAGTCCGTGAAGCTTCTCTGGTGTGCTCTGATGACCTCATGACTTGCATCTTCCATGCATAAAGGGAAGTCATTCCTTGTAAAACAGTCTTTTGAAAATTAGTGTAGTCTTCTGGTATTGAGTTTCACTTGAAGTCCCAGACAGCAGCCCAGTCCAAGACTGTTTTCCAAGACTAACCATGCAAAGTCTGTGTTCACTTTAGCCCTTTATTTAGACTGGTAGCATGGGGTGAGATGGAAATTCAGCTGCTGTGGTGGCTACAGTTTTGTTATTTGGGCTAGGCCAAAGCCTTGAAGCAATCAATTTATTTTATAGTAGTCATTGCTCTTAAAAAGACTTCAACTATGGAGACTTTCAAATGAACAAAAATATGGGTGATCGAAAGAGGAAATGAGCTGTGTCCAGATGGTTTTCTTTTCAGCTGCCAACTGGGGGAGCTGCTTGTATAAATAACTGTAAGATGGGGTTGAGACAGGATAAGCATAAGGATGCCATCAGTAGTTTACGTGCTTAAGCAATTTTTCTGCCGTCTCGCAGATAAGGTCTCCATTCACAGGGATGCTCAGAAGTTACTTTGCAGCCATCAGGTAGGCATGATCTCAAGTCTGTGCTGCCTGGTATGCTTCCCATCGTGTTCACTGTCAATTATCTTGTCACAAATCAGAATTTGTTCTTAATCAAACTCTTTTTAAAATTTATTTTATTTTACCATGGCAATCATCTACTTAAAACATTAAGTAAAAAATTCCTAAACATGCAATAAGACTTAAAAGTAATCTTATTGGAGAAGGTGCAATGTGCCATGTGCTGCACTGTTTCTTGTCTTCACCAGATTATTAGTTCTTGCATCATAAGGCTGAAAAAATGCAGAAAGAAGATCTATGCATGTGAAACAGCTAAAGTAAATGTGAGTCATGGGTGACCCCAAAACAGTGTTTGAAATGGCTGACAGAAAGCTTTGGAAAGAATTTATTTAGAAATAATTCTGCTAATACATCCTTGGTCTCCATTTTTATTACTAGGAGTATTTAAGCTCTAATCTTCAGGTTGTGGCGTAAGAGTCCTCTCTGTGTCAATCACTTATGGCGTAAAATACGGATTATGTCTTTAGGTGGGAATTACAGAACAATGGAATCTTTCAGGGGCTCGTTCGTTTTTGTGGTGTCCTAGGAATTGCTGTCAGAAAACAGTAATAATATTCACTCACACACAGAATTGAACTAACCTCTAGATCTGGTGTTAGAGAGGAATTTTTCCGCAGAGGAGATTGGCAAGGCAATGTGTGGTTCTAGGTGTGGAGAAGTGTCATCCTTTTCTAGCACAGTAATCAATGAAGGGAGCATCTTCAGGCTCTGCCTGAGGTGATGCAAGTAAAGTGTGGCAACTCAGCTTCTTTCCAAAACCTCCTCAGTCAGAGCTAGCCAGGTCCTGTAGGGCAACTGCTTCTTCCAACACATCAGTACTCTTTGTAACTGGAGTAATTTACATTTTCCCACACGAAACTTCCTCCTTCCTCCTTGGACTGAGGAGGGGCATGCTAAGGAAGAAGGAGATTTTTGCTGCCTTCACACTAAGCTGATTTGTTGTGGAGGGAAATCTCTGCAATCTGCAAAAAAGCACATCTAAGTGTTCAGTAGTGAGGGAGCTTATGATGAGCTGCATTGTATAAGATAGACAGCCATCTTAAATACTTCCTT
Source organism: Acridotheres tristis (assembly GCA_037013685.1). Lineage (NCBI taxonomy): Eukaryota > Metazoa > Chordata > Aves > Passeriformes > Sturnidae > Acridotheres > Acridotheres tristis. The sequence goes on along the minus strand of CM072886.1, from coordinate 135,030,483 downwards.
ACTACTTTAATTTGTATTTATTACTTTGACATATGTTGTCTTTGGTAGAGAAAAGTTTCTATTTTACCACTTCTTGTACAAGCCAGAGGTAGGCAAAATTTAAGACTAACTAAATTAAATGTGACTTCAGGTGCTTCTGCTGGAATGTTGCCACAGAAGAACTGATACTGTAACTGCTGCCAGTTTTGTTATGTTTGTGTTAAAAGCAACACAAGAGGAACAGGTGGAAAAGGAGGATGTAAACATATCAGTACATTGTCACAGTCTTATGGATTTAAAGACCCGTCTTGTGATATACCCAGTGTCCTCCTGACTGACTCATTTTCAAGGAAGAAAGTCCCTTGTGTCTTCTTACAGCAGTCACAGCTGTTCTACTGATGAGGTTGCAGAACCTGACATTTAACTAGTCATAGAAACTGCCAGAACTTTCAGTTTCTCATTGACAGATCCTGAGTTACCTATTGGCACACCTGATTTCTCTTTGGAAAGTGTAACTGCTGTCTCACCCAAAATAATACACATATAAACCTGAAGAACAGTCTCATGCCAATTTCTCTTTCACCTTGATGGTGCCTTCCTTGGCTGTAAGGGATTTGAACACTTATTTTTGTGCAATGGAAAATAACGAACAGCGCCCAAAGGGTTGAATTGACCAAGCAGAGTCCTGAAATCATGATGTTGAAATCAGAGGGAGTGGTTAAAGTAGCAAACGTTTCTCTTTGGTGTACTAAATGGATCAGGCACCAAGTTCAAGTAAACCCTTGACTGTAGTATCTTGGGTACAGCTTGAAGTTACTGTCTGGATTTTACCAGCATATGTCTTCAGATGAGAGCAGCAGCAGCAACCTGTGCCCTGAAGAAATGAATGATTGTCTGAAGGCTATCACTGAGGAATCTAAAAAGGAAAATTATAATAGTAGTAGTAAGAATAACAATAATAATGAAGAGTTATTCTATTTTAAGCACAATATTGCCATCAGATACTTTAGAAATGTTAATCAGTGAGGTCAAATGTTTAATGAAAATATCCAGCTATTATTTTGAGCTTAACCTATATAAACTATCTTTTTTTGATCTAAGACATGTTTCACTGTAAATGGAACTACGATCTTTCTTTACATATTAATTGATTTCTTCTCATTTGAGAGGAGATGGGCTATTGTATTGTTCATCTGTTTTGTATTGGTAGGGTTCTTGATTTCAGGTTTACTCCTGTGGCTGTCTTGTGATCAGGTATTTGTAACCTTAGTGGAAAGTTTAGAACAATAAATGAAGAATGCATGTTCAGTTTTTCTCAACAGCCCAATGGGCTATTATTTGTCTATAAAGGATTTACTGCTTTGTTCTGAGAATTTTGTGCTTCGTATAAGTGGAAAGTAGCTCTTAATGTTTAGCACAACATAACAGGTATGCACATGAGTAGCTGAGCAGACAATCTGTCTTTACCAAGATTATACTTTGTCAATCATTCAACACAAAAGAGACCTTTGGTAATTTGATTATTCCTCCAACCCTTTAACACAAAGCACATTTCAGGTTTGTTTCCTCTTAAGACTCTGTCTTTCTCATGTTTTTTGTTCATGTATGTAACTTTTTAAAAGTGCAGTATGTGTTACCATTTAGACTTGATGGAATAATTCTTTGGAGGAAAAATTTGTGTTAGCAAAAAAAAAAATATTCAAAATCAAAATAGGAGTCAAGTTTCAAAACTTCAGAAGGGTGAAGCCCTGAGTGTCAGCAAGTATTAAGAAAACTTAATTTCCCTAAGAAGAAGAACAAAGAAAAATTACAGAAATTCTTCTGACATATGATGGAAAAAGTTTTTCCTCTCAGTTGTCATTTTAATTCCAAATTTCATCTCCATGTCTTACCAGAAGTAAACTAATTGCAAAATAGACATATTTAGAATAACTTCTTTTATTATATCCTATTTATTGATGTAATAATGTTTATACATATTTTATGAACCAGAATGGTTTTGCATTTGACTGTATGTCATTTGAGGAGAACTGTGATCCAGAGATAACATTGTGTTATATGTCTCATTAAGAAGGCTGGGTCTCACCTGAGTTAGTTTTTTACAGTGGTATAGAAATAAATTAAAAAAATAAAGCTTGTATATTTGATATTTATGAGAAGTGTTTTTAGGCTTGTTAGAGGTAACTGATTTGCCATACACTTTAATTAAAATTTGGATTCGTAAAATACCAGCAATGTACAGAGTTAAGAATTACTTAACTAGCAAATCTCAAAAGAGTCATTAGTGGGAAATCACAACTGATTAGAAATGTTTAGAGGATAAATGCCCAAGTACTAATTAAAAGTCCAAAAGGACTGTGATGGTTTAACCCCAGCCAGCAACTCAGCCTCACACAGCCACTTGTTCACTCCCCACATCCCATGTGTCAGACTGGGGAGAGAACCAGAAGAGTAAAAGTGAGAGAACTTGTGAATTGACATAAAGACAGCTGAACAGGTAAAGCAGAACCCGTGTGCTCAAGAAAAGCAAATCAAGGAATTCATTCACCCCTTCCCAGGGGCAGGCAGGTGTTACCCATCCCCAGGAAAGAAGGGCTCTGTTAGTAAAACAGTGACTTGGGAAGATTAATCACATCACTCCACATATCCCCAAATGCTTGGAGGATATTTATAATTAAGCCCTTCTAGCTTGTAGGCAAAAAGAAAACTTTTGAGATTATTTCATTTCCATGTATAGGAGGTTCCTGAGCACAAAATGCAAAGTCCTAATAAACATCTTTTTTCAAGCATAGGGAAAACTCCTGACTAGAAGCTGAAGTCTTATAAATTCAGATCAGAAAAGATCAGCTTTGAGAAACTGCCAGTGGGGCTTCTTGGTTTATTCAGATCAGAATGGGGTGTCTTTTTACAGGACTGCTTTAGCCCAACACAGGTTTAACCAAATACAAATTGCTGGGTTCCATCCAGCAGCAATGACTTGAAATTTAGTCCTTTCCAGCCATGATTTTGACATTTCCAAAAATGCATAATGAAATCTTAGTCTCACTAAAATCAGCATCAATATTACTCAGTTTCTCTTCTCCTTCCAAACTGGCAGAAAGGTGCAACTGACTTTTGGTTTTTTTTTTCCTGTGATTACTCATCTCAGGAGGTAGCAGCCTCCCCAGTTCCTTGCATAACCTACTGTTTCATATCATTAGAGTGAATTTTCTTGGCTCCCAGACAGATGAATCTTATTTCATATTAACAGGTTAATGCTGTCATCAGTGCTTTACTGAGGTAATGCTAAAAATAATCCAGGACTGACAGAAAAAGGTATCCACTTTAGTTCAATTGACTTAACATCATTATCAAGGTGACCATCTAACTATATTTCATATTCTGAATCCTTATTCTCCCTTCAGGTACAGCTGCTGCATAATCATAAGGGCAAATATTTGCCAATTCAAATCTATTGATTAGACTATTGATACTCCCTGCTGGGTTATGGGTTGGAGTTGAGGATCTTATAGCTCTTTTCCAGCCTAAAAATCTCTGTGATTCTATGATCCTTCTGCGGTGAAGATGAGTTCTTAGGAAGAAAGCAGTGTGTGTAGCAGAGAGCTGGTAAAGGCACTTGATCCCTTCTCTCTTCTCTGAAAACTTAAAGCTGAGGTCTCCTCTGATCTCAGGGATGTGAATCTCTCCTGCACACTCTGCACTTGCTCAGAGCACAGTCTGCCTGTTGGTGCTGATGGGTTTGTCTCCCTGGAAATGAGGCTGTGTGTGCAACAGGACCCACTCTGGCAGCCAAGCTGCAGAGCAGGACTGAAACTGGACAGTCCCAATACACTGGTTTCTTTAAGTTAAAAATCTTTACGCATGTATTAGAATCACGGAATGTTAAGGGTTGGAATGGACCTTTAAGGTCACCTAGTCCCAGCCCTCCCTGCCATGGGCAGGAACTCCTCCCACTAGACCAGGTTGCTCAAAGCCTTATCCAACCTGGTGTCTGGCAAACCTGTGTTTAAGGCCAAGTGACTTGTTCAGGAAAATCTTACATTTTCTGTTTGCAAGTTTGTATATAGATTTTCTTGGTGCTAAGCAAGTTTTAGGTTTTTTTAATCTTTCGGTATTTCATCTTTCTGCTGCTTTTGTTTTTCCTTTGAGCTATAGTCATGCACTTTGCCCCAGACAGGTCTCTGAAATAAAAGACTAATGAATCCTTCTTTCTAGTTTCAGCTTGCAGACAGTTCATTCAGATAGATTATATTTCTAAACTCTGGGTGTGAGGTACATGGTCTCAAATGACACATCATGAGAAATATTTTAGCAAATGACGGTTTATTATCACTCTGTCCTTTGAACTAGAGCATCATTAAAAAGGGGAAAAACCCACATTAATTTAAATACAAAGAATAGGGTAGATTATTCTTCTCTTCTATCCAAGGCTGGTGGTTCAAAGGAATGGTGTTTTCTTTGATTTCTTCTCCATTATATTTCTGTATCAGTACACAGAATTTTGAATAGAGTTGCCTGAATTGACGTATCTTTTGTGGTTTTATTTTGATTCATGGATTGGAACGTGAAACAAAGTATATATACAAAGCAGATCTTCTGTCCTATCACACTGTGTGATTTGTACTACTCTGAAAATTGAGCTAAATCCTCTGGGTGTGAAGTAAGAAGAAACAGCTCATTTCCCTCTGCTCCTCAAAACCACATGAACTTAAATATTAATGAAACTTTCATGAATCACACATAAGACATACTGCCCCTTTGTGCTGCAAAAGGCCCCAGCTTTTTATGGTTGGTACTGTACAGCCAGGAGAATAGAAAGCAGAGTCATAAAACAGTAATTAATACACTTCTGAGCTGAGCTATTTTATTGTGTAGATGCTAATTAAGAATGATAGATCCCAGTGACTGAGTGCCACATAATACATTTGGTCAGCATAAGTGAAAGGTCAGTTATCATTTTGACTGCTTTAAGTGAAAATGTTTTCCCTTATGTCAGTGATTTCAGGAACCACAAATGTCAAAGTGAAATGCCTTATGCCTTCTTTTTCTAGAATGTGGATTTTTTAGTGACATAACAGGAGCATTTGCTTTGTGAAAGCATTTGATTTGCTGTGGGGATTTTGACCAAACAGTCAGGAGGGAAAATAAAAGAAAATTTAAAAAAAATTAAAAGTAAATATTAAACCTCAGCATTACAAGTGCATTCTGTTCAGGGTGGTTCTCTTAGGCACTGTAAAACAGGCTGGCTTTCCAAATGCGGCAATCCCTGCTGCCAAAAAATGATTCAATGAGACTGGACACTTCAAAGTTCTCTTTTGGAAGATCTCATCCACTTGATCAAAACGTTCCTTGATAGGTTTAGAATATTTCTAAGTTATTAATTTTCAGAAAAATGGGAAAGGGTAGTCTTAAGTCCAAAACTTGAGATGAATTCAGACATTGCAGCTTTATACAGCAAGGAGACAAGTCAGAAAGGGAACTCATGTTCTGGCAGTAGGAATGTTAGACATCTCACAGATGCTCGTACCAGTGCTACATGTTTAACTTCACTTGTCATCTCGGTATTCTTCATAGCTTAGACACCTTCTATTTTTCTTTAGTACTGTATGACCATGATTAAAGTCAATAGAAAAAATCCTGTCCTGAGGCTATTAAGACCTTTAGATACTTTAAAGGGTACATGATGAGACAAAAGCATGGCATGATTTTTTTTTTTAAGTCAGTATTACTTTTAAAATCTTGCTTTATTAAACGTAACTTGCTATTTTGATTTCATATAGACGTCATTCCTCCTTAAGGATGATCTACTACAATTAAAAAAGAAAACAAAGAGAAAAGTAGGTAACAAGGGAAGACTTTTAGTTCAGTTTAGTTCTGTGATGGGCTTTGGGCAGTACCAAAACCACCAGAGTTATAACTGGAGACTACAGTTAATATTGTAGTTCACATAGCAGTTGAATATTTTAAAAATAAAAGTTTTAATTGACCATGAGGTGCTGTTATACCTCCTACACATCCTATTGCAGTACAAGAAAAGGATGATGCTGTATTAAAAATAAATAAATAAATAAACTGAAAACTGCAAATAGCAGTTCATGGTTTTACATACTAGTGTTACTACCATTGAGTGCTTTAAAGAATAGCATCTCCTTGCACAGGAAATTGATACTTGATAGTGCTTCTGATAATGTCAGAGTGGGTGTTTGAGTAAATGGGTTTAGCATGCTATAAAGTGAGTGACTAAGTGAAATTTTGTAGGTAAATGGGTATGATCTGTAATGGTGATCACTAGAGCAAAAGAACATGCAGCAAATGGGAAAGTAAGCACAGTTACAAAGGCAGAGATTTCACCTAAAAGTCAGTGATGAACAGAAATACTCAGCACAGATCAGAGAGTGAGTTGCTCAGTGAAAAGGAGTAATAACTCATGTAAATGGCATCTAAATAAAGCCCTTGACCTTGCTAAAAAGGAAAAATAAAAATGAATGGGCTTTCAGGCTTTCAGCTCTTGGAAGAAGCCAGCGAGTGAGCAGGCACAGAGCTCAGGGCAGTCTGGGCAGTGCTCCCGCCGCTCGCCGGGATGTGGTGCATGAGAACCAGCGACAGAGTCTGACTTGTGTGCGCAACAGGGACGTTGCAACTAGCAGCTTATGTTTTAGTGTAATGCTAACTTACTTGGGCAGCTCTGGGCACACTCCTAAGAAGCCACTAATGACATTGCAGTTGTGTAACTTGAACAGTCTCTGTTCTTGCTCAGACTGCCAAGAATACTGCAACCCAAAAAGACTGTTACGCAACTGCAAGAGAGAAACTTGGGCCGCTGCAGACAGCCACATCTCGACAATTAGATTTTTGTCCAGACTGGCTTTTTGGCTCATTTTTTGACGTTAACAGGACTATGGTTTTCCCATATAGGCTTCTTCAGTATAGCAAAGCCATATATTTTTCCAGGAAGCTAAAGCACAGTGTTATAGTATAATGGTGTCTGTAATTCGGCTTCTATTTATCTGCACCTTTCTGAGTAATGAAGCTGCTGACAGCTTTCCAGAAGATCTAGGATCCACTGCAAAATTATAGTCAAGCTAGGTATTCTTTGGAGAAGAGATTTTTCTGTACAGCATGTTTGTGTGGACCTGTAACAGGAGGAAGAAGACACTGAAGAAGAGAGCTTGTGTATCACTTGCTTCAGTCCTATGCAATCATAGGATGTCACATTGTCCTATTAAGAATTAGATCACATTCTATTTTAAAACGCACAGAACGTTTTTCTTTTCCCCTCTGCTTCTATTCTTGTGGAAAGAGTGTTCCAGAAGTCTGCTTGCTATAAAACCATTTTCTCCTTTCTGTCCTCAATTTATGCCTGACCATAATTGATGAAAGACTAGACAAATTACATCATTAATTGTTTATTCTCATTTGTGGTATGCCATTTATGTGAGTGTCATCTTAGTAAACTTCAGTTGTTGAATTACTGATTTTAAAAGACTGAGAAGAATGTGTGGGATCTGGGGATTTGAGAGGAAGTCTGTTGATATCCAAGAGAAATTTTGGGTTGGTTTTCTGGGTGCTTGTAATGCTCAGTTTCAGAACCTGAGTAACCTTTCTCTGTTCTTGAGATGAAGATGAGGTCCTTGACAACACAGGAGAGCACTCACTGAACTGCTAACTGTGCTTGCTAGTTTACCTGCAGGCACAATAAAGTCCATTATGTCTTCAAATATTGATCTTACATTTGATTTGGAGTCTAAGATATAATTTGTACTATTGAAGGAAATTGTAGATTTTCTCTGGGCATTAACTGTGAGTAATTAAAAGAGATTTCCTGGCTCAAAAGGCGAGGGCAGAAGACTGCTCAAAGGGAGGTGATTGAAAGGGAGAGTGGTTATTAGTGACATTCAGGGAGCGTAGTTTAGGGATCAATTTTTAAACAGTTTCTTTAATGTCTGCAGCACAAAAAGAAGAGCCCAACTATACATTTGGGAAACGCGGATGACAATTTCTTAACATGACTGGTTTCAGCAGTTGTTAGACAGAAGTAGCTCCTGGAGCAAACCCAAAGAAGTAGCACTCTAACCAGATGCTGAGTTCCAGAGTCAGGCTCTTCTTTTCTTCTTCTTTCCCTTGATTTTTAAATTCATTATTGAAAAATGGCCTTTTCTTCCAACAGAGCTTGACTCTGGGTAAATATCTAGAATCTGCCTCATTTTTTGTGCTGGTGTTATACCAGCTAAGCTAGAGGAAAGTACTTCCATGTATGTTTCCAAATCAATGTGTCCCCAGTTGCTATGAAATTTTTCTGCACTCACTGTTCTGATTATTTTTTTAAAGACATTTCAGTGTATTTTGCCTATTTTCCAGGTTCCTGCTGAGCATATATAAGAAACAGACAGGGAGCTCTTGAGACACAGGGAGCTCTACTGACTAGAGGGAGAACTTCATGTGGCTGAGAAGCTTTCAGGTGAAAGCTAGAGCTGTTTTCAGGGTTAATGGCTGCTAAGCATGGCTAATGTAGCTAACAGTTTTGGATTCAGGCACCTCAGGACAAACTAAATCCTGGCTTAGATACCTAAAGCCTACTTTGGATCTGGACCAAATGCTTTATGTTTGGAGAAATGTTGTGGAGAATAGAAGTGCTTCTGATTTCAGCATGCAGATACTTAAAACTTGATTAGAATGAAAAAAGCAAGAATCTTGTTCATAAGTTAGTGTTAAGAGACATTCAGATTGAGGTCTAAGCCTAAAAAATCAAGGAAATCCTGGATTATTACATCAGTCTTTTTGTCTTCCTCCACCAGACTCAAACTCCCTTTGTCCCAACAAATACAGTTGTCTCTGTACCTGCCACTGGGGTTTATTATCTTCATGTGGAACAGTTTGTTATCATGCAACGAATATATTCAGTTAAAAAGATGTCTCTGTTACGTTTTTGGCCTGATTTGTTAACCTTCTGAGCCTGCTGTGAACCTTGCTGAGTTTTCAGTAACATGTATGAAGACCACTGGCCTTAATTCTGTGGGTTGCTGTAGCTGTACTTCTTCTTGTGCTCTTTCATTCTTCTCATTTGGAACATGTATTATTTTAGATGAGATAGTTTGGGGTAGTTTATTTTTTTTAATACAATATTGTAAAAACACTTAAATCTTGGTTATTGCTTCCAGCATCCCAAAATAGCATTCTAAATAGATATTGTAATACTGTACTTATTTTTCTATTATATATCTAACAAGCCACCCATGGTGTGTAAATTCCATCAAACAATGTCTGCATTGTGAAAAAGAATAACTATTGGTGTCTCTTTTAAAAGTTACTCTGTTTGCTTAGTGGGGACTACATACATTTGAAAACAACCAACCAAGTTAGGATGAGCTAATGCTTTTTTAGTGCTTCTTTTCTTCCTTTTCCAAACTGTTCTTTTCCTCTAAAATAAAGAAACAGTTCTAGAAAGATGAGGAGCTCTGTCCTGAATAGGAATCCTGGCCTCTGAACACCAAACACTCATGTCAGCATTTTGTTACAGGGAACAGCAATTTTCTGTATGGGGCTGGGAAAAGAGGATAAATCATAAATGCAATAACACCTTTCAGTTTTTTATGCGTTTGTGTGTCCCATGGATATTTGATGTAAATATATAAATTATCATTGTGAGACTAGATCCAAAAAAATCAAAGAGCAGTGAAGAATCTGTCTTTTCAAAAGTATTGACAGGTGAGCTCTTAAATGCAGAGTAAACAAACATTTTAATGTGTGGCCTGTGACACTCAAAATGGAGCATATTAAAGAAGTTGATGTTTTTCAATTTGTAGCCATTGCAATTTTTTAGCTTTTGAAACTGCTTTGATGAGTGTTGATTGTGTAGCACGTTGCATTTTACTAGACTCACAAGAACTAAATATAACAGTCAGATTTCCAGGAACTCATAAAAGATCCTTCTTTTGTGCAGAAGAAGGCATTTTTAATGTGTCTTAAAGCACAAGTGTTTTATTTGTAGTTTTGCATGTAATGAGAGTTATTACTTCTCTGTATGCACAGTTGCTAGATCTGTGCATGGTAATACAGCAGTATAGATCCCCATTGTTAAGTATTTTACATGCATTTAAAATAGGATTGATTAGTGGACTGCTTGCATGGCATGTTCTATTTACAATTTAGAGTTTAAATCTGCAGGTATATGCTGTGTACAGCTAAGACAATCACTTGTTGATCTTTGCAAAAATTTACCCTTAACTAATATGCAAATTACTCAGATCTTTACAGTAGTGTTTGAAAATGAGGGAGGTAATTTTTATGTGTATATTGTCATTAAATATAGCATGCACTTTAGGAATGTTGACCACTTAGGCAATAAGGAATGTATGTTTAAAATTAACACTGTTGTTCAAAACAAAAGAAAGCAGAGTCCCCTCTTTTTTATTTGTCTCATACAGGCTCTTACACAGTAGCAGGCGAAGCAATATATATTTAAAAATAGAGAAAATGGAGTATGTAAAACTCTGATTTAATACTTGATAGTTTATTCAACTCTGTTATCGCCATGAGATTAATGTAATCAAAATGCTGTCCTACCATAATAGTTTGTAGACTAGAAGTGATTAGGTACATTCTGAAATTTGTATTTTTGTTTATATTTTAGTTAGTGGTTTAGGCTATGAAATTTTGGCCCTGGGGTTAAACCTAAAGGTTTTCAAACCTAAAAATACATGGCTAAAGTATGTTTGGTGGGAGGGAATAATGTAATTACACACAGCTTTTTGATAAACAGCCTAAATTGTGCTTCAAAGGACAGATGTATCTTTAATAATCTGAACCATTTGCATTTTCAGATTAAACCCTGCTTGATTGCATTGTACTTGATACGTATACTTAAATCTATATGTTAAATGTTATACTTTGATACAGAGCATATTGTTTGACTTTGTTCTTATGATCTGACAAGCTTCATTATATAATAAACTAGTTTAAATAAATCTTAAAGACATAAAAGTGTTCTTGACACTAAAAAAAAAATTTGAGGCACACAAATGATATATTGGTTAGATGTTCCAGAGAGAGTCAAAGCTTTTTTTCATTCAGATCTTTGAACATGTGTTTTGAATAAAGCTGTAAGGCATTTTCCAGTAACCAGTGTTGTATTACAAAAATGAGTAAAGTAAAACAAAAGGAAAACATGTTTCAACATTTTATTCAGTATTGTCACACATTGTTGCACATTTCCAGCTGGAAGTAAATGTGACATTTGTAATGCTAATTTTTCAAACCTAACCTTTTATAACATATAAAATATTACTTGGGATGGTGTGCCCTTGTGAAAAGAGCAGGAGTAATGAAGTACTCGATCAGGGTTCAATTGGATTCCTAATGGCTTGAGTGCAATTACACTGCCAGTTGGTTGCAATCAATCAAAACCATTTTTGAATTGTTCTCTTAAACTCTATCTAGTGTTAACTGCTGATAAGCAGGTTACAAGCGCTTGACCTGATATAGTAGCAGTGCGTGTGTCTCACAAACAACAAGTGATGCTGTTAATGCTGCCGTGTTTGTCCCATGTGAGTAAGACCCCCAATTTGTTAATACAGAAGAACACACTGTAGCTTTGCTCCATACTATGTGTGATGGAAAAATGTGAACGTAAGTGTAATGCAGCAGCACGTAAAGAAAATGCAGTATATAATTTTGGTGTTATTTATGTAATACTGTTAATTGTGGGCTACAGATACATTAACTAACTAAAAAAAAAAAAAACAAAACTAATTGAGTTGTTCCCCATTTTCATCTATCATAATGAAAAATTGTCAGGCTCTGTTGACTCAGAGAGGGAAAGCAGAGGAGAAGCAAGAAGGGAAAGAGCACATGCAAGCAATTCAGATATTAAAAAATGGCAAATTAAAGAAAAAAAAAGAAAAAATCTTACAATTAAGCTATAATGGAATTTATGGAAAGATGGATATAATTTATTTTGGTTTTATTTGTCCAGGGCCATAACATATTAGCCTGGGAATATAATCTAAACCATACCACATTCAATGTCGCTAATGGGACATTTATGCTAAAGGGACTTATTCCCATACTTCAGGATAGGAAAAATGTACTCTAATGTTTCATTGCAAGACATTCCTCTGAAAATGAAAGCTAATTAAATATTTTTGCTGTTAGTTGAAAATATCATACACCTGAAGACCTTTAATCCATGGGAAAAACGGAAGAACTCAGCAAATGTGGTACTTGAAGCAAGGCTGACAGTCTCAGGAGGTTTGGTATTTCCTCACTAGCCAGTACTTAATTTTTGCCCCGCTGCACCTCAGCAGGTGACGTTTTGCTATGAGTGTGGCAGTATAAAAGTGTTTCATTATTTGAGTTTGATCCCACGGTTTCTCTCCTGACTCTGGTAGCACAAATGCCGTGCAGTTGTAGCAAGACAGGGTGGGTGCCAATGTGCTTTTTGTCACAAGCTGGGTTAATGTTTACATTCAAATGTTGTTCCAATTGAAGACAGCAGCAATAATTGCATGCATCTCACTCAAAGAATATCTGCTTCTTTCCTGAACAAATTCTTTGTTAAATATGTATTTTTTTCTATAATGAAAAATCAGTAAGGATTCACTCTGTAATTGTACTCCTTAAACACATTCCAAGCATCACCAGGTAAGTTTGATGCTGAAAACATTGGCTTCCTCAATATTTAGCCTGCACCTCTACTTCAGATTCCCAGTTTGGCAGGTGTATAGATCAAGTCCTCATTTTTTCAGAAACTAAAACAAGCACAGTTTCATTGCACAGTAAAAACTTGCAGCTAGAAAAGGAAAAGCAGAAAGGAGAATTTTTTGGTTTTGTTTTTTAAAAAAATCAGTTAAGGACAAAACATACTTCCAGATGGTCTCTCTTATATTGTACTGCTTTATATACAGGGCCATCTGTAACTCTTTAGTTAATTTCCACTGGTCTAATTCTGTACTTGCATGTATGTATCTAGAATAGATTTGACCAAAATATGGGGCTTTTATGTACTGTTCGTGGGCTATTTTCAGAGTAATATATAACAGACCTTGGCTGCTCTGCCCTTTGTGTAGATACAGAATGCCAGAGGGTGGGGGAATGGCCTCCTCTCATATCTTACCTGATTCTTTGGGGCCTCCTTAAGTCAAAGGAGTACAACAAGCAGATTTGGTTTGTCATGTGTACATACAGTGGGAAGGTCTGCATGCTCATTTGAATCCACAGTATTTATAATGAACATGCTTTATATGAGTGTCTAAAACCCCCATCCATTTATTGCATTTAAAAATACCTCCCCTCTCTTTTCCCAAAGACAGTCATTTAGAGCTTTCAAGATAATGGTGGGAAAATTTTGTGCAGAGGCATTAATGTAATGGCAACAGCATTTTTTCTCTTCATGTGCCAGTTTTCAAAAGACTTGAAATTGCAGAGTGAATTTTTGGTGCATTCAATTTTAATTGACCATGTTGAAAAAAAGGGAGCAAATATCTGAAAACATCAACTTGTCTGAAGTGTTTGTCGCTCATTCTTTATTTTCAAAATGTCTCCTCTCTTCATATATCTTAGATTGTAAAGTAAAAAATAAGAAATATATCAAAGTGATCTAATCTGTTAAAATGGCCTTAATGTAGACAATACTTTCTGCATTTGAGATCTATTTAAATATTTGTTCTATATAAGCTATATAGAGCAATGTAATTACTTCTGTTACTTCATATATTCAGTTTTCACTATCCTTCTTTTCTTTCTTACTGGGTTTTTAATGTATTTTACTTCTAATGGCTTACTTCCTTGAATTTAAGAGCATTATGCAGTTCTCTTTCTGGGCCTTAGACCTGCAAAGAAATAGGTAATCTTTTTTGTCTCTGACATTCATTTTTCTTTCTTCTTATTGTAAGACTAACATTTAGAAGAACAGTAACATTGCAGTTGTCTCTCTCTCCTTGTAGATCTTTCATAACGGGTGCTTTCAGGCAATGAAAACCACAGAGCATATGGATCAAAAAAAATGGGATTCAGGTGATGAAAGCAATTGTTTCTTGATGCCTGTCTTGATTTTCTTTTGAATTTGCGCTGAAAGGTTGAGGTTGAACTCAGATGATTAATTTTCAAGGTCCTTGGATGGTTTAATCATCCTCATGTTCTAGGGAAAGATAGCTGAATCCATTTTCATACTAGTTTCAGCAGCAGATTTTAGTTTTTCTTGCTAGGCAATCCTATAATTTCTTTCCATGTAAATAGTGATAGTGAGCAATGAATGTTGATCTGATCTTGTCACTTGGAATTAAGTGTTTTTCCTTGTTAACTAACCTGGGAGTAACAAAAATCTGATATATTTGTTGCCAGAGGATGAATGTTACATATATTTGTTTATGACTAACATTACTGGTCAGAAGTAAGTGTCTGTGCCTGAAAAACAATTCTAAGCCCCCCATGGACCTAGATACTTTACATGGAAGACAGCAATTCCAACAGGTTGGTTCATCCTAGTGCTCCTGTGCTACTTTGGAGTTTCACCTACCTGACAATATATGAAGTGGAAAGGGTTGTGGTTTGTTTTGTTTTTTTTTTTAATTCTGCCGTTTCTGCACAGTGTTCTCTGCAATCCACTACTGCTCTGCTGTTGTAAAACTAATTACAGAAGCATAGTCATCAGCTATCATGAAGAGGATAGAGAGAGTTGGTAGGGGGCTCTGGAAAGAGTAGTGAGCATGGGTTTAACTGGGGCATTTTTCTGGCTGCCAGGGTAAGAGAGCAGGTGTTGGCATTTATGTTCCATCTGTGTAAATTGACATATGTTGTTGTTCATATGATCTAATTCTGTGCAATACTTGAGCACCTACATGTTGCAAAGCACAGAGGGGCAGGCCAGTCCTGCAGTCCTGTGGGATGATGTTGCTGTTGGCTGCTGCTGAATCTGTCACCAGGAAGTCAGGATGTGAGGATGCCAGCATATTCCTCTTTTTCTCTTCGCTGTGTTTTTCTTCATGTTTTTCCTCCTTACCTCCTAAAAGAAAGAAAGAAATATCTGTGTTGGCTGCCACCTTGTAATAACTTTTCCTCAAAGTGATAGGCAAACTAAATGGCAAAATGATATTGTTCAGAATTACTCATCTTGAACGGGCTGCTATAAATTCACCGACATTGTAATCAGAGATACTGAAAATAGAAAGATAAACTTTCTTTCCATATGAGGAGTTTGCTCTGCTTTTCCTGCTCTTCTCAAGTCAGTAGTCTTATAGTCATCAGGGTGTTATTTGAGAGCTTCCAACTATCAATTAAATGTGACTTTCAGTCTCTTGTAGAACCTCATGGTATTTTTTCAAACATTCAGTCTGTCTTCTTCAGCTTATTTTAGTTCAGGATTTCATAATTTTGGAAAGTGGGCAATCTAATCTAGTCTGTACTTCTTTCTGCAACATCTACTGAAATGACATAGTAAAAGGCTGTGAGTCTTAAGAGTACTGGCACACAGCTCTTACCAGTGGGGAAATTTTATTGGAAAGAAAGGAATGAAAAAACCGAAAGAAGGCAACCTCCTGTTGCTGTCACAACCCATTTCCAGAGCCAGGTTTGATTGTGGATTCATCTTGCTTTATCTTTCAAAAACACAATTATATTTGATGTCATTTATATTTAGTTTCCAGAAATTTCCAGTGTTTTCTTTCTGCATGTCTGTGGAAACACAGGAGTAAGTTAATGACATTCAAAATCTTATTGTACATCTACTGTGTATGTTGTTCAAAACACATCCAGTAATCAGCTGATATGGCATTTGAGGATGTCATTTGAAGTTGATTAGTTGGCCTGGGAAATATTTAAGTAATAAAATTGTATAGATTTTATTACTGTAAATTAATAAATAGTTGATAAAAAAGTAATGGTCTGTAGCTCGGTGCATTCCTAAGTGCCCTCACATTCATTCATTAAATCCTCAAATGAACCTAACAGTAATCGTGACAACTCACAGCACTTACACAATAACCTGCAAGAGATGAATTACAAAAGCATTGCCGCTACTAGAGTTGTGCTCTCTCTCTGAGTAGCTATAGACAAATGCAATTGGACTTAGTGAGTAACTGGCTGCTTGAAGTAATTTTTTTCCAGACATGAGGAAAAAAATTGTGATGAGAGT